>CM077883.1:28107136-33107136 GCA_039720435.1 Amazona ochrocephala | reverse complement strand
AATTTGAGAAGTTTTTTTGTTCTACTACATTTAACCTGAGATCTTTCGATTCCTCAAGTGTAATTTTCAGGGGTTTGGTATTATTTTACAAAAATGCAAAAAAAGTCAAAAAGCATCTAAAATAGTTTCCATTTCAAAACCATGTTTTGTAGAAGGAGTGCTCTCAGTGAGCTGTGTCTAACCTGATGTAATTTGCCTTTGGGCTGTGTTCCCAGGCAGAGGCCCATTGGCCAGGAGAGCGGTGGTAGAGCCTGTGCACAGGCAGGGAGCAGCTCAGGGCAGATGCTACCCCAGAGAAAGGCAGCGTGGGCTCCGCAGGGCTGCGCAGGGCAGCAGGCTGGCTCATATAAGCAAGGAGCGTACAAACCCACAAACAAAAAGAGAATGTTTATAGAGGCAGCCTTGGACATAATCATATTAAAGGCAGAGATCAGAAGAGTGCTCTAGAAAACAGTTTTGCTTAGCATGGTTGGAGCTGAGCCCAAGATAATACGAGACTCTAGGAAGGATCTAGCACAGCAAAGAAAGCCCTTCTCAGCTCAGGCTTCCCAAGTGCTGCTCCCGTGGTCCAGCGGGGGCAGTGCTGGGGATTCCTTCCCACGGCCTCTGACTGGAGCCAGCCTGTGCCCCTTCCAGGGGACAAAATCCACACATGCCAGCAAGTGTAATCTGGTCCCATCATACGGACACATGGCCCTTATGGCAAGAAACATGGTTAAAATTCTGTGATTATGTGTTGAAACAGCATCATAGAAACTCCCCTGTTTTGCTTCCCTTGTCCTGGTCACTCTCTGTTAGGTTTTCTCAGTGGCTGATGAGACGCTGCCCCCCAGCCCGTGCCCCAGCTCATGCACAGGCACAACCGACGTGTCTGCAGCAGCCCGTGTGCTGTTACACCCCTGCTGCAGCCCCTGCCCGTGCACCTCCTGGCTTTTGTGCCAGCAGTGCCCACAGCTGCCCTAGAGCTGCTGGGCTTTGTGGGCCTGCATGGGATGTGGGGTGGTGGGGAATGCTGAGGTGCCTGCTCTTCCCTGTGCTGGCTGGCTGCCTCTTTCAGTGCTGGAGCAGGGAGGGGACTGCTAAGGGAGGGATAAAGCTTGGCTGAGCAGCATCAGGCACTGCCAAGAGCATCTTTTTTGAGGCTCAGATTGGGCTGCTGTGAGGAGGGGGCTCCCTGGTACACCAGGGAACATAATGGGAAAGGCTGGAGTTAAAGACCCTGTAATTGAGGCCTTCAGAATGGCAAGTACAACACTGCACCACTCTGTTTAGGGGATTTTGCGTATCTCTACCATCAAGGCTACATTTGTCCCTAGGATTAATCACTTTTTGATCCAGAGGGTTTAAGACAGACAGCTTACTAGGAATACGCTGCACGGCTCTCCCAGGCTGGCAATTAGCTTTGTTTCCTCATATTGTCTTGTTTATTATGCCCTTCTCCATCTCCTTTTTTTCTGACTAGCATGTTAATACACTAATTCATTTTTAATCCATTTGTAACTGCGATTTTATACCTTTTTAACAGAGGATTTTTAGTAAAAGCTGTATGTCAAATACAGAAAAGCTTCCTAGTGCAGAGCAGAGAACAGGTTTGTATAGAGATGACACTGAGAAGAAATTCTTGGAGAATTATAGAATCATAGAATAGTTAGGGTTGGAAGGACCTTCAGATCACCCAGTTCCAACCCCCCTGCCATGGACAGGCGCATCTCCCACTAAACCATGCCATCCAAGGCACTGTCCAACCTGGC
Organism: Amazona ochrocephala; assembly: GCA_039720435.1. Classification (NCBI taxonomy): domain Eukaryota; kingdom Metazoa; phylum Chordata; class Aves; order Psittaciformes; family Psittacidae; genus Amazona; species Amazona ochrocephala. Next base: position 33,105,385 of record CM077883.1, on the reverse strand, counting down.
CTTGAACACCGCCAGGGAAACTCAAAGACAATGTTTTGCTCTATTTTAGTGCTTTATCGCCAGACTTGCTGAGGTTCTCCTATTTTCCAGAAGGCCGTCAAGAACCTAAATTATACCCATTGCCATTTAACTTGAATGCAAACAGGTTTCTTTGGGACATTATTTGTACTCCACATGAAAGAGAAAGTGTGTCCTGGGAGCTGCATGTGTGCATATCCATTCCCTTCAGACACTAAGAAGCCATGCCTTTCTTGGGACAGGTTGTTTTCTCCTGCATGTCAGTCTCTGAACAGCAGAGAAAGAACATGCCCCTATGTCCCATCATGCAGTCTTCCCTCCCATACTCCTAATCCTTTACTGGTTGCCACAGAAGCTGGGCAATGTCTTTACCTCCTTCGCACATGTGCTGTTTAAACAGAGGGGACAAGCAGCAAACTGTCCTTGAGCTCTAGACCAAAAACGTCCATCAAGGCTGTGTTGGGAGGTATCCACGTGCAGCTCTCATATGGGATTGCACATGTATTGGACCTGTGAGTGACAAGCAAATAACATGGCACCTGGCAAAATCCTCCTCCAGACCTGGGAGCTTGCTTTGTGGCTGAAACCAACCCAAACACACTTGAACATTACTTAAAGTCTCAGAGCTTTCCTGTTTGCAGACATGGCTTTGCCTTGAATCTCCTGGGTGACCTTGGTCAAGCAAGTTCACTGCTCTGCATCCATTTCTTGTTTGGTAATCTGTGGGAATGATGCTGACCACCTTCATACAGCATTTCGCTGTGCCCTGAGGACAAACACAATGTAAGGACTGAATATTGCTGTGTAGAACAGCACTTGGTTGGTGTAACTACTTTGTACCAAGCCAAAGCTTATTGAAATACATGAGCGCTTTTCATTGACTTTGGCCGGGTTTGGATCAGATGCTAAAAGCTGTAAAATTGTTTTGGCCTTCTGACATCTCCAGTGTGAAGTTACTAGCACGGTCAGAGCTGGATGCAGCACAAGCCACGCTTTTCTGTCACAAGCAGTTTGTCTTCCTTTTTCTTGGCTCCTCTTTTAATAAATGTAACCTTTTCTCCTACGGCTCAGGCACTGGGTTGAACCACCCCGACAAATGTTCTCAGGTTTTTAAAATATTCGGTATTAAAGAGATCAGGCCAGATGTGTTCTGCTGCCTTCATCACTCTAGGTTGTGTACTCTGTGTTGAAATGATTATTGTCATCACCCAGTGAAAGGCAGCTGATGAAAGACTCTCTCCCTCTGATGAGCTATCCATCCGCCCATGCCCCGTGCAGAGTGCACAGGTTTTGTTTTTGAATGATATATTGCTGTGTCAAAGTGGCTTATGTGCTGCTTAAACTTCGACTGGTGAATGATAGAGAGTATGTATTAAACAATCTCATTGCAACGGGAGCTGTATTTTCTCCCCTCTAGCTTTGGGAGCACTACAGCCACGCATCTCGCTGTGGGCAAGGCAGAGGCTCCTGGAGCAGGGGGTCTGGGTACCTCTGCCTTCATGTTTGGGTGTTCACACTGGGCAGTTTTAAAGAACTGCAAGCAGATACCAACCATTTTAAGTCTTTCTAGAAGACACAGCTGCTCCTTCTGCCCACCCCATTCTGTTGATGAAGGAAACCATTTTACATAACATGTTTTGAAAGGTTTTGGGTTTGGATGTATTTCCCCTAAAATGTTTTCTGTTCTCAAGTAGTGCAGCTCTCATTTTCCCACTCATCCCACTATACTCCACTTTATTAATTTCTTTCAGTCCTTTGCAAAGCTCAGGAACAACAGCTAAGGAGGGATAGAACGGGAAGCTGTAATGTTTCTGTTTTGGGTCTATTGCCAGTCCCCCAAACCATCTCCAAAGGAAGTGTTTGATGAGCAACACATATTAAAATACCACTTTGCCCTGAAAAACATTTTGAATGGAAAATTCAGTTCTCAGAGCCTTCCACACTTCCACAATCCTCCAATGCATCTGGTAAATTCCAGCACTGCTGAGCTGAGCCCATAACATGAATAAGACCTTTCCAAGCAACTAAGGATAATTAAAAAGCCCAAGACACAGACATTTCCTCCATGTAGTGACACAATCATGTACTTAACCAAAAATAATGTAATGAAAAGTCTAGGTCACGAAATAGAGTACTGCAGCCTGGTAAAATAGTTTTCTGACCTTCTGGATTTCCTCTATTAGAGGACTACTGTGCAGTGAGCAAACCCCATTTCTTACCACAAAGAAATTTAGCAATCTGTGAGGCTATGTCACCTTGCTGGCAGAAACACTGAGCAGCAATAGCGCTGAAAGTCAACACTAATAGCTGACACCAAATTAAACTGCCAGAGTTTGTGTGATGTAGTTCTGTCACCCTTTGACACATTTGATGTGAATTCAGAGGCTTCTGCTGTAAGCTCATCAGCAGAGCTCATGACGCATCATCTTTACATATCTGTCCATCCACATTTGTCAGCAGCCCCTGCGCCTCAAATGACTCCAGCGATTGGGATATAGATTGCTTTACCTTCATGTGTAGTAAATAGAGTGTTTTAACACTTGTGATACCCTCAGCTCCAGCTTTTAACTGACAAAGTCTTGTTAGCTGCACTTCAGCCTTTCTGCATCCATGCTGAATGTGGTGATTGATGAGGGCTGATTATGGCAGTGAGGTGGCCCATCCCTTCTTAACCTGTGGCTCAAATCATCTCCAGTTTGCCCATGCAGAAGAGCAGCAGGCACACTCCCAAGCATCTTCATGAAGTGCCTGATTGAAAGGCCACAGCCAATTAGGCTGAGCTGAAATGGACACTTGCAGGATGCCTTTGCCTCTCAATTCCCCATGCAGTGCCTGCAGAAAGCAGGCACTAAACAAGCACAGATAGCCCCCACATCTGCTTGCATGCACCCAGCAGCTCTCAAACTCGGACTGGTGTTTCAGCCAGGGAAACACAGCAGGGTGGCTGCGCCCTTGTGTCACAGCCCTGGCCTACGAACTGCCCCAGCAAGCACTGTGGGTCAGATCCTGATGCAGCAAATAGTGCTCACAAGTGAAGTCACTCTGCTGAGGCAGTCATTCACCAGTGACAAATATACAATATCCCCCCAGAACAACATGGCATTTCAAAACACAAACAGCTGCCCTGAGCTTTTCTCCCTGGGCAATCTGAAAGGGATTTCTAATATTTGTTTCTTCTTTAAACCAGTTAGTGTTATTGTAGTTTCAGACTAATGCCTTTTAGTTATCAGCTGCTGATTTTCCTGGTAATTTTGGACTTAGTGAAATAATGAAAGCAGGTCTCCTTAGATGACAGCACATCCCTGCTGGTGAAGAGAGACTCCATAGATCCATGCCACACTTGTGTCTACCCTATGGACCAGAAAGGAAAAGGGCCTGCAGTTTCTGTTTATATCTCCATGGCACTTAACGTACTTCCTAGCTTCACTAGCATCTTATTTACCACATATTCACTTAGAATATCTTGAGCCTTTTTCTTTCACTGACTATTTTTGCTCTCAGTGTAAATTACTATGGAGAGAAAGCTGTATTTAGACTTACAGGAGCAACAGACAGAACAAGAAATCAGGTATTTTTTATGTCTATTTTAACATACGGCTTAAAATATCACCCTCATAAGGTAGCACGCATCAAACCATATTTGTCTAAGAGTGAGCTATAACAGAATAGGAATAGAAACATGATGTCCTACAAGAATACCCACTCTATTTTCACCCTGTATCTCCATTCTTCTGCTTATATAATACTGGCAAGAAAACACTGCGTAATGTCCCATATTCCTATAACCCTTTGCACCACTAAAATTATCTCCAAAAAACGATAATAGATGATTTCCATCTTTGGAAGAAGACTGAATCTTGCACCAGGTCAGGGGGTGGGGGGACTGAACCAGGCAACATCTTTTTCCTATGAAGTATTAATGTGGTCAATAATCAAACTTTCTGACAAAAAGCAGGGAAAAGTTTGCACATTTCTGTTTCTTACATTTACTCTGACAGATCCTAAACTGGAAAAAACCTTGAGGAACTAGGAAAAGAAGTAAAAGTTTTAAAAGTATTTCCCAGCAACTTCCATTGCCGCTTTGAGTCCTGCTCTGTTTGGAAACTGTGTACAGTGCCACTTGGCTTGTGTGAAGGAAGCAGTTTGAGCTCACAGACCCAGCACCTGAGTTTTAGCTTGACATCCTAAACATTATACTCTTGTCCTCTAGAAATGCCTTTCCTTGCTATGATTCGTTTCAATGTCTGCAAGAGCAGAGCACATCATTAAAACACAATTGTTGAACAGCTAATTCCCTCCTTGCCCAGGGCAGGTGCATTAGGAACACCAGGGTGGCGAGGGAGAACCCAGGGCAGTGATTCAATGCAGCTCAGAGACACACACCCACAGTCTGCACACAGCCTCCAGCCCAGCGTCTTGAGGCATCTGAGGCTCACTCCGTGCACAGAGGGGATTGTAATGGAAATGCTGACAGCTCTTAATAATTATGACTCTTCTAGACATCTTGGTAATTACTATACAGGGGCTTCTGGCATGCAAACAGTATTAGGGTACATCTTGCACCTGACTTGTTTTATCTGCCTGTGTGGCAAAGCTCCTGAGGACAGGAAGCCACAGCTTCTCCTCACACTTTTAAAACCACTGGTTTCTCTCTTAGCAGTTTACAGTTATTACTAACAGCAGTAGCATTGGGCTAATTCTGTGCTTATTTTGATTTCCAGAATTGCTGTTCATAGACTGTAGAATCAAGATGCCCAGGACAAGATGCTCAACACAATAGAACTTTTGCAGTGTCCCAAGGAGAATAAATATGAAACCTGCACCTGCAGAAGCTACTTATAATGACTTTCGCTTTTGTGTCATGTCATCATTGGGATCAGGGCTGTTTGTCCTTTCCTGCGCCCTCCTAGTTGGCAGTAGGGAAAGATAATTCCCCATCTGCAATGGGGCTTGTCCCACCCTCCTGTATTTAGCACTTTCTGAAGTAATGAAAATGTAAATCTTATATTTTATGTCACTCTTGGGCAGGTGAAAGTTTAACTTACGAAAGCTAAAATGGATGAGATGCAAAGCTGCTATCTCTGATATCATCTGAACTAAGGCCACCACACCACAGCATCCCTGCAACTGCACTGTCTGTATGAGGAGTGATTACCTGGAGATGACACTACATGACAAGGAAAAATCAAGCAACAAAGCAACAGTCACCTAAACCTTGCCTCCAAGTGAAACCATGGGTGCAGTAAAGGGCACGACTCATGTAAAGCAGGCGGTGGTGACAAGGGAAGGGACTGGGCCCAGGGACATGTTTTCCACATGGGCCAAAGCTCTCAGCATGGTATCTTTATCTGGCATTTTCTTCTCCTTGGGCACAGCCTCCAACCCAAACCGCATCAGCCCAGTAATGCGCACGCCACTGGGGTCACACTGACCCCTGAGGTAACTGAATTTAGACTGGTGCCCAGTTGGGAGCAGTTGGGGCTGGGTTGTGTGCACGACAGATGGAATGCTTCACAGAGACATTTAAATGGTAATTTAAATAAGTTCTCTGATAATTAAATATTGTAGCACCCTCTTCTGGCTTCCTGCATGCCCTGAGTTGTGACTGTCTCTCCCCTTCAAGACCATTTGGCTCACACAGGTTTGATGGTTATGGTTTTGGAACTGTGTCAGTCCTGGTCCTCTCCCACTTTCTGTAACCTCGTGGCTTCATAGGAGAACCACTCCTGAAACTCATATTTCGCACACTGAGTCCCTTCACAATTAACCTTTTTGTGCAACCTTTTTAGAGCAAAATCCCCTTTCTTACTTTTTTAGTTGGTGATAATAAAAAAACCCCTGACTCTGCACATTTTATATGGTTCTGACTGTACCTCTGCAGAAAGGGTTACCATGAAACCATGAAATCAGAGGGAGGGATTCTGCACAGGAAGCAGGAATTGCTGCAGCTTGTGGTGGTTCGAGGGACATGGTGGCCTCTGGCAGCAGCAGAATAGGGAGGGTCTCTCAATGCTGCTGCTAAGGCCTTCACACAGGTTTTGGGGGTGCTGCTTCCCCTCTGGTGTCCTCACTGTGAACCCAGAAGCAGGCAATTATAACTCATAATGTGGGAGTGCAAAATTCCCTTTAAGAGCTAATTAACTGCGAGGACTAATATTTCTGGTTTAGGGTCCACAAATGTCATTATACCATTATAAAATAAACTCCTGAAAAATAATTCACTTTTAAAATAAAACATTGCTTTCCTTTTATCCAGTAGATTAAAGTACTTTGTTCCTTGGTACCAGCTTTAAATTTTTCATGTCAGGGTGAAAAGCAATTTTTTAATTATAATTTTAATGCCTCTGACCATATTTCGAAATGATACATTTTGAACCCAACTTGTAAAGGTGTCAGAAGAAAATATGACTATTCCATAGGAATATTTGAACCATAAGAACACAGTTGAAATAACATAGTGCTTTTAAAAGTGCCAATTATTTAACTGTGATATTACATCTGTCATTAGCACCATGTGAAATATTTGACGTGTTATTAGGACAGTTTCAAATTCACCAGTTTCAGTGCTTTCACAATTTGCAGGATCACGAGGGATCAGGTTATGGCTCCTCTGAAGCAGGCCTAGTGGCAAAATCAGCCTTAACTCCACTAACTAGATTCTCTTGCCTTCCCCCTTCAGGTGACAAAGCCATGCCTCCCCCCCCCAGCCCTGCACCGCCCCACATCCTTTGCTTTATTCCCTTGGGGCACTGGGCAGGTCAAACACTATGTAAGCAGAAAGGGGATTATCTTTGCTTTGCAGGCTTAGCAGACGAGCTGGAATCATCACTGCATCCTGCCATCAGCCAGCCAGGAGAGGGGCTGGGAGGTGCAGGAGGAGGGTGCCCTCAGCCCTCAAGGCAGCAGCGGGGCTGGCCAGACTTGCAAAGCAGTGGTTTCCCTGGGTGCTGCTGCTGTGTGTTGGTGCTCTGAGCCCAGCGGGGTCATGGATCTCCTGCCTGGGCCTTGAGCTTGTGAACTGCCATTTTTAGTGCCCACAGTTGCGTGTGGGCAGGGAACATGACAGGAGGCTTGGCCACGGCTGTGTACTTCTTCAAACACCATGGAGGTGTCTGGCTGCCCTGTAGCATCCCCCTGTCAGCACACACCTCTCACAATAGTGGGCTCCAGGTCAGGTTGCCTACCTGGAGCTCGGAATACTTGGCAAATTCTACCAGTATCAAACCCTGCTGATTCTTTGAGGCTACAGCTTCATTTTGTCTGTCTTGGCCATGGGGTCCATAGGGTAACCCAGGTCTCTCCTCACTCTCTCCTGGCAAAGGCAATGAAACTGTTGCCATTAGTTTTTTCCAATTAGGCTGCCTGGCTCAAGCTGTGGGGCTTTAAAAACCCCCTTGATTCACATACCCATAGATCATCAGTGATAGGATTGCCACTGCTCTGACAGCAACTGGAGATCACAGTGTACTGAGTGGGCACTCATGCAGCCCACAAGAAAAAGGTATTTCTACCAAGGGGATGCTCCAAAGCTGTGAATGCAAACACAGCTTCATCACTTTCCTGAGAACAACCAGTGAGAAAAACTGCTTACATGCTTAGCAGTCAAACAGGAAAATGAGTGCCTTTTGGAGAGCAAAAGAGGAGAGGACCAGGATGGAATATGGTGATGTTTTGATGGGTACAAGCAAAACATAATCGGTGGCTCATTCATCTTTGGGGAGCGAAAAAAATGGATTGCAGAGGATATCACAGATTTAGGTATTCCTTTGTTACTCCTACCCTGAAACCTGGATCTGCCTCAACCCCCAGCTCAATCAGAAGTCTCTGGAACTTTGTATTTCTTTAACACTTTCTGTGCCCAGCTCCTCAAGGCTCCTAAAAACATGCCTTTGTAGTAGGACTCAGAAGTAGCACTTAGACCTCTGGCTCAGTACCAACGCTCACTCAGCACAAATCACTCATCAGCTCTGTTTGGCGACTGCTTTTTGGCATCTCATGCTGATTTCTCAGTATAGATTACACACCTAACATGTCTAATCAGGGTGCTCTTCCCACGTGTCTCCCTCAAGAGGGTTTGGTGCAGACCTATTTTGGTACCTCTGCCTCGAATTGTCTCCTCCACCCTTAACACCACCCAGTATACCTCCTTGTTGGCTGTGTGAGCCCCACAGGGCAGTGCTGGAGGAGTACAGCCACATCAGTAAAAGCAGCAGCAGCCTCCAGAAGCACGATACTTTCTCCCTTTCAGACAAACATCTCTTTCGCCATTTATGATGGACCAAAGGTCGAAGATAGCTGCTCTACCACTTCCACAGCTTTGCTGAAATTTTATGCCCTGGAATTGCTGTCAAGTTTAATGTTCTTGTTTTATACAATGAAATAGCAATTGTTCCAGCTCTGCAGCCTGGATGAATTCACACTGAAAGGGATGGAAAATTTCAGGTGAAATTTCACAAACTGCTCAGACCTTCAGCCAGTTGCCTTACATTGGATTAAAAGCAGACATAACCAGTATTTACTTGGAAAACTGAGCACCAGACATAGCTGGAGCATTCTTTCTGAACCTAATATCAATGCATTTGAGAGGAAACCATCAGAATATTTACCCTTTTGTACAGCTTCATTGACCTTTTCTCACAACTTTTGTTAGCTTTTCCCTTTACAGGTTTTTGGTATAGATCCTTGGTTATAAGTCCATGAATCTCTGACATGTTATTGCTCTGTAGAAAGGAAGGTCTTTGTGTTCTACACTTTCAAAATACAAAACCTCAAAATGATTCCCTCTTCAGTAGTATTTTTACATAAGCGTGGCACCATCAACAGAACTCCCATAGACTTTGATGGGTAAAAACCCCACAGGTGAACTTTAAGGACAAAACATTATTATGCCTTAGATGTGACAGTCTGATGTTCTCAATACCTTCAAATCTGGTAGAGCTGGTGGTTTACCTAAATGCCAACCACCATACCCCCACCATAACAAGTCACAACTTAGGGCTGCCTGGAAGCCCCTCTGAAACACCTGAGCACAATTTCCAGCACTTACAAAGCAAACGCAGAGCTGCTGAGTCGCTCCAGAGGATTTTCACATGGTTCATTTTATAATTGCTGTGAACAATCCCAGAGGAGCCCTGCTCTCCAACCCCGGTGGGGGAAGCAGCACTCCGAGGTCTAGCTACATCTGCAGGTCTTGACATTTTTCCCCATTCCCCTCCTGGCAAGTGGAAACTGAGCTAAGTCTGAAGGCACAAGGCATAGCTGTGATGCTGAAGCAGAGCCGATGAGCAGAAAATGCAGAGCCCCAGAGTTACCTTTGGTCCCTATGAATTTACTTGCATGTCCGCAGCAGAGCTAGGGGTCACAGGTTCACTGCCACGGCACCAAACCCACTGCAGAGCTGTGCCTAAGCCTGTCCCTGGGGTGTCAAAGTAGCTTATTCTGTGTTAGGAAGGGAAGAAGAAAAATGTCTCCGTGACTAGTAAGTCTAAAATCTGTATTATTGTCAAACAAACAATAGCAGCATCAGCTGCTGCTGCCAGGAGAGTGGCAGCGTCATTAGCAGCACAGGGCAGGGTACCTCCGGGGAAGCAGCGCTGCCTCCGGCACTGCGTCCCTTCTCTGCAGCCTTGGGAGGCAGTGGCAGCCAGGCTTGTGGGGCAGAGACATGGGAGAAACCAGCCGCTGGGAAATGCTTTTCCTTCTCCAAAGGACATAATGAAAAACTCATCACTGGCCACTCTGGAAAACACAGTGAGCTGTGGTGCTCTTCCAGCTCTTATTTAGCTGGCAATTTGCCTTATGCTTTTCAGACGACTGTTAGTGGCCATATTTTCACATGGCCCCGTGCTGCTGATTGCTGCTGCCATGCTTCAGACATGTTTGAAATGTCCTTCTTTGAATTATGACTCGCAACAGCTGTATTTAAAATCATATACTTCACCTTCACTTTCCACAATCAATATTGTTAACAGGGATAAAGCTATGGAGGGATAATAGGAAATATTTATTCATTTCTCTCTGTGCAGCCATTCCCAGCCCTCCATTACCACATCCCTGCTCTCAGCCACCCTCCGCTGAGGGATGCATCTCATTGCTGGATGTGGGCAGTGTTTTGGAGCCCAGCAGCAGCAAGATGCACTGGCAGCAGTGCTCACTGAACACTGGGAGAGGTTTGCTCAAAGGACCAGGATCTTCACCTTGCGTGCTGCCCCTGGCCATGAAGCCTCACGTGTCCCCTACACGTTACAGGAAGGCTTGCCAAACCACACCACTGTGCCTCTGGGTGCCGGGGGACACTGCTGTGGGGGGCAGGAAGAGGGCAGGGGCTCCCCCCATGGTTGAGGGCTGCTCAATGGACCAGTGGTGGGTCACACCTCCTCTACCATGTGCCAGAGGACTGCTCTGCCCACTGCATTCTTGCCTGCGCCACCCTGTGTACCTATGCTGCATAAAGGCCATTCAAGTCCTCCCCAGATATTCCGGTAAGGCTCTTAAGACCGGACTTACCTGATTCAAACTGATGCAGCTCCATCAAGTCCATGGGGTGATGTTGTTGTACGGTAGCTAAAGCCTTCACTTGTTAGTTTTTATAATCGAATATACAACTCTTCCAATTTCAGGTAACGGACACCTTCACTTCTACATTGGCAAGGGGTTGATTTACTCCAATAAATATTGACCTGCTGTGATGAAGCATTCTTATTATCAGGATGTATTGGTACAGCACAGATCTATCAATAGATTTTCAACTCAATGTTTTATAAACATTTTACAATGATATATTTTGAACTTACACTGACATGCCTCCGAAAATATTTGTGCAGGTGGGGAAGCTATGAGCTCACTCAGTTATCTCTGACATGGCAATGGCTGGCAGGATGACCAAAGATTCACCAGAGCTTTGGGCTGTTATCAGTTGTTTCGCATGTACAAGCCCAAGCACGGGTCAGGAGGCTGTTCGCAGCGCAGGCTCACTTTCACAATTTGCCCCACAAATGATCCTTCATTCTATCCATTGATAAAAAATGGGTTTCTGAAGCCCCAAATTCTCACACTGATTTCTACAGAAAGGTTGTTTTATTTGATCTTCAGAAATTCCAATATCTGCATCTTGCTCCTCCCAAAGGTTGCATGGTGGAGCCAGGGACACACGAGCAGCCTGACGTTTCAGCTCCAAAGCACGCTGCTAAGATCGCCTTCTCCCTCCTTGTATTTGTGAAAAAAACCCCATGAAGAGGCAGTGTAAAAGCTCTTTGGGATAACAAGCAACATGGTATGTAGAGTAAAATATGGGACCTGCATTTTCTTAGGCATTTTTTTTCCCCTGAGAGCAAGATATGTTTATTTTTCTTAAAATGAACAACTAAGCTACTGACTGAGCGGGGGCATTTTGACGAGAGCCACCAGCCTGGGCAAGATGCTGGTGAGAACCTCTGGGTGGGTCTGTCCCACTGCACAAGTGCACCAAGTACTGGAGGAGGAGCAGCCTATTTTTCAGTCACTGTAATGGGCAAATTTTAGCTGCTCTTTGGCAAGGGGCAATTCTCTAATCCCAGAAGAACCAGTATCATTTGAGCTGTCAGCAACTGGCAGCCTCCAGCTGTCAGGCAGCGCTGCGAACCTTGCGGTGGCCTTCCCTCCATGATGGCATGTTGGCATGCAGGAGCCCCAAACTTTTCTGAACTTGTTTGGTTTATCTTGATTAATAAGCTCAAGTATTCATAAAGCTGAGGCCTGCCATTAAGGAGGTGATAAGCCATAATTTGTAATAAAAGAGCTACCTTTTCCAATTGTCTTCAGCTGAAGCGGAGAGTCCCCGTAATGATTTATTGCCTTACTGCCAGGCTCTTGATAAGTGGACACCAAATGGCTCCTCATTACTCAAAAGCTCCTCTGATTTTTTGAACCAAAGTCCTTTCCAAGCTCCACTTAGTCCACTTTCCTTCCGAAGAAAATGAATCAAGGCCCTTTTCTCAGTAGCCTATAAACTATTTTAGCATAAAAAATATCATAAATGAGAAAGGAGAAAATCTTGTTTGCTAAAGGGCTCCTGGATGAACTGCCTCTTGGCCTTTTGATAGCATCTTTGAAATGGAAATGGCCAGCTGCCTGACCTTCTGTTCAATGACCCTTTTTGTACAAAGTCAAATTGCAGTGGCTTCACAGCAGCAATTCACCTATGGACATAAACTAGATTTCAGGGGGGTATGGAAGAGAAGGCTTCTATCTGCAGTCTCCTTTGAATATTTCTTCCGTGTTAGTATTTCCTACACACACATGAAGAATCAAGCTTATCAAATAAAATAAATTACTGTTCATTAAAGGTATTTAGAATTTTACTTCAGTGCCTTACATCTCTCTACTTTTTTACATTACGGATGTAACAAGCCTTCTTTAAAAGTCATTAATCAGGAAGATTTAGTATGTGAACACTGCTACATGCAATTCTGAAAAAATTCTATAATCAGTTATTGGATTGTGGCATTAATTATTTAACTCATTTTATTAAAAAGCACAGAAAAATATAATTCTAAGCAGGATGAAAGATCAGCAAAAACAAAAGAACAGAAGAAATATCATGTTTTCAATTATGCTGAGACTTGGGTGCCCAAATTTAGAAGCTGGCTGGCCGTGTGAGAGGTCCAATTACTGTGAAAACTGGCTTCCCCATCTAATTTATGCCCATGCAGCTTAGTTCATCCTGTGATACAACTGCTTTTTAAGAGCAGTCAGTCTTTGTTAAATGTATTTGCCAAATTCAAACCCATTCTTCCAGCTGGGGTAAATCACTCGTGCTCTATCATACCAGCTGAGAAGCTGTCCAAGGTTTCCCAGATATTCATAGACTCAGGGTGCTTGTTGGAAGGAGCCAGAACCAGTGTGGACCACGGCAGGATTTCTCTGGCTAAAAGTCCAGCCCTATGCCTCGCACCACCATCACAGCAACTCATCCTTTATCTTTTGACTCCATGTTCGTCTCTCTGCCAACTGCCAAACATCATCTGGCCAAAAAGGAAAAGAGGGGGATGTGTCTTTCTAAGCAGCACATTTAGCAGTATTTCAACTTTGTCTAAAATCATGCCTGGATCATATAAGCATAAGCAATCACTCATAGCTGTCAAAAAAATTAGACCCTTAAGGTAGCTAGTACATTTTCTGATTAAACAGTGGCCCTGATTGTTGTTTTACAGCTAACAGCTGGTATGTTAAAGCTAAAATCTGAGTGTCAATTAATTCTGTATCAGATCAGCTGAGAAAGACAACTGTGCACAAGCATATGGTCATTGCAGGAATAAGGCTGCTGAAAGCTGAGGGTGTTTGATGGTTTCAGCCTGTCGCTCTTCTCTTATGATATTGTAAATGAGGCTAAAAGAGTTTAATTCACATAACTGGCAGTCAGGAGGAGTGTTTAATTGAGGGAGAGGGGAGGGCTGGCAGCACTGGCAGGTTCTCCCGTGGTTGCTTGATGTGCAGAGGATTGTGCCCAGTGGCAAGTTGCCCAGCCTTGTAGCACACACAAAAACAGTTCATAATTACACCATAATTCAATCTGAAGTCTTGTTTCCAATAAATCCCTTATGAAATTAGTATTCTACCCAGCAGCAGCCCTGGCCGCCACCAGCCCTGCCACCCTGGGCTGCGGCATGGGAGGGACCCTGCAGCCCCAGCCTGTGCCCCTCACTCTTGGTGAGACTGTGGTGGTGGCCAAAGGGACAGGCCATTGGCCAGGATCCTTACGTGCTGCTGTTATGCCCTGCCCTCTTGCTTTTTTTGGCGATGGGTAGGCATGGCTTTCCTGTTCAGGATACTCTAATGGCTTGGGAATGTTCTAATTGTTTGGTTACAATGCAGCTTTGAAAGAGAAGGAAAACAACAAGCAAAATGGGTAGGATAAAATACAGATTAAGAGAAGACCCTCATTCTGTTCCTGCTTGCACAGGTCAGGCCAGGAAAAGTTTCCAGATATATTTTTGGACCCCCAAGCTCAAAGGAGCATCTGTGTATTTGGTTAAGCTTTAAGCAAGTGCTTCCGTCCATTCCTACACAGCAGCACTCCCAAATCATGTGGAAATTCTGTCAAATCCAACAATGTGAATTTTTATGTAATGTCTTGTAGAAGCTGTCAAAGGTTTGATCCAAGAAGAGATTTAGGTGAAATTCAGATTCCTTACTTCAGAAATACCATCCTCAGAATTACTATCTGGCTGTATTTTGATTTCTGAGGTGCTTAAGCTTCATTTCCAAACTTGAAGTTTGAGCGGCCACAGCTCCATGCTGCCAGAAGCTCCTCTGGCATGACCAGGCTCAGTAGGTTGGCACCTCTTGGGTTCCAAGAAGGGGATGCTCTTCAATTTGCTGTGCTTTCCTTCATAACCCTTCAGCCTCCCCTGTGCTATCTGGTCTCTCCTTTCCTTTCACACAGCTGGGGGAAGAGGTGATGCCTCTTTTCCAGAGAAACCCTGTGGTTAAGGCAGAGGGAGACCTGGGTTTCTCTTCTTCTGCCTGAGAAGCTTGTGTACAGGGGTGTCATGGCTACTGAACTGTACTCCTCTTATATAGGAAAAGCTTGCACGAAGGCCAGGAGAGAAATCGCTCTTCACCCCTCCTGTTGAGAAATGCAATTTGGAAGGGTCCCTGGAGGCAGCAGGAGCAGTCATGAGCCCGACCATCTCACTGAGAGAGTAAGGCACTCACCTAGGAGACAGGATGGGCCCTGCTGGCTGTGCACTTCATTCAAGGAGTGATGTAATTAAAAAAGACACAAGCGAACAGTCATCTGATGTTACTCCTTGTATAAAAGCGTCTGAAATACTACTGACAGAGAAGAAAGTGTCCTTTCAAGTCCCACATGTGAAGGACTCTGAAATGGCCAAGAAGTATATCACAGATATTTAGAGGAAAATAAAAATCCCTCTCTGAGCTGAGAACAAGGATGAAATATTTAGACCAAAGGTTAGTGTCCTCCCATATATATAAACCTCCTGGGTCACTGGCTGTTAAGATAAAAATGTTTCCTCCATAGTGGGCCCCCATGAAGCTGCAGCACCACTGCGTTTACAGGAGAAATAGCAAAAGCGAGCAGACATGTTTCTGAATGGAGTCAAAACACACAAACCCTGCTGCAGAATAAGGACAGCCCCGGAGTGCAGCTCCAGGGAGCTGAGCAGCTGAGTGCCCACAGCTCCAAACTGAGAGAAATCTTTAGAAACTTTTCCAGAGGACGAGAGTGATTTTGTTTTCCCTCTGTCTAGAGCTTGCCCCCATCACCAGTGCATGTGAGTAGCTCCTAAACAAATGCCCAGCAGCCCAGCTATGTGACCCATATGGGAGGAACCCCCTCTGCAGCCATCCCCGTGATCCAGTATCCAAGGACAGGCTTGCCAGGAGCTACCAGCCATTAGGTCTACAGCTACAAAACAGAACGCTTATGCTTCCTTTTCATCCATGCTGTCCCAGTGAACATAAGGCTAAAATAACCACGCCAGTGCCTTGTTTGAAATGAAAATGGCTGCACTTTTTCATTGGGAAAGTCTTTTATCATCTCCCTTTTCACCAGTGGCACCGTGACAGTGAAAATCAGTTAATGCAATCCTCACAAATCAGCACTAACCCCACAGATGCCGCGAACCTTTGACAGAAGAGCTTCATACCCTGGAGGAAGTTACCTAATTCCTAAAGGCCTTTACAAGTTTGGCACTCCCTGTTGTTTCTGCACAGTGGCGGTGCAGGATTAGGGGCATGACACAGACACCACCGCAGATAGAAGTGCTGTGCTAATACCTCTCTGAAAATCATCTGTTGGCTCTGCTTAAAATCCAGGGCTCCCAGGCTAAGGAACACTGTTGTTCTCAGATTAAATATGTTTATCTCCCAAAAAGGAATAATTATGGAATCCCAGATTAATTCAATTATTTTACTTAAAATAACAAGCTGAATCCTGCAGTGCAGCTTAACCAGACTAATGAGCACAACAGCAGGGACGAGCAGAGTGCTAGCTATGGGGAAGGAAAAAGTGGTTCAGAAACCAGTGTGAGAACATGCAAATAAAACACCTACCAGGTTTTATGACTTGCCCTTATAATCATTGCCTACGCTTTGAGGAGTTCTGCAGTGCACAACTGCTTATGCATCCTTATTTTCCCCCAAACAGTTGATTGTTTATTTTTAATGACAGAAGTATCACACAGACCATAGTATATAGATTGAAGACACTGCATCTGTACCTGCTTGTTGCTATTATTCCTGGGTTGTGAATATTTTAAAGCACATGCCAACTCTTCGCGTCTGAAAATCAATGGAAGTTTGGCTGTTGACTTTAACAGAGCTGGATCAGATCTGAAGGTCTGTACCCCCCACCCCCTTTTTAAATAAGTGGGCATTTTATAGGATAATGGTCCTGGAGCGTATTGATTGGCCTCAGCTAGGCTGTACATTGCCCTTGCTGGAAAATGTAAAACCTGTAATGGGCTGAACACAATGGGGATGTGACTGACATGTGCCGAGGGCATTTTGGGGCTCAGGGCTGCACTCTGTTTTGGGTGCTGCAGTGGTGGGAAGTGTCATGGGGGACACCCAACAGGCCCAGCATCCATAACCCTGCATCTGCTCTGTGGGGATGGCGGTCTCAATGTGGTGGGCTTTGTATTGTCTGAAAGGACAGCACGCAGGCTGCGTGTTCCCCTGACCACAATGGAGAACAGTGCTCCACACACACAGAGTGCTGCAGGATGCAGCAGAATGGCCATGTGGGAAAATATCAGCATCTTTTTGTCTTACTGCCTTCTTTGTGTATCAGTAGTGTTAATATTACTACGACTAAGATAAGTATGGAGAGACCTGTGGGGTCACACAGAGACGGTGTGAGCTCTAGTGAAGTGCTGATGAATATATCAGCCACACACCAGCCTCATCACTGCCTTAAATCAGCTCCTGCCCTGTTCGGTGGCTAGGTACCTGTATTTGTTGCTCTGTGTAAAGAACATTCAAATCAGA
The DNA here is from genome assembly GCA_039720435.1 of Amazona ochrocephala. Classification (NCBI taxonomy): domain Eukaryota; kingdom Metazoa; phylum Chordata; class Aves; order Psittaciformes; family Psittacidae; genus Amazona; species Amazona ochrocephala. Next base: position 33,088,375 of record CM077883.1, on the reverse strand, counting down.
GCCAATGTCCTAGAAAAAAATCTTTCCGATACAACAACTGATGATGAGAACCCACGTCAGCGGTAGCCTCTTATTGACCGGTGGGGGTTTTGGATCAGGCCCTCCCCCGTAGTCATTTCCAGAGGCAATTATTCTGATAGCTCCTGCTTTGCCTTCTGTCACGTAGTGCGATTGCTCTGGGGCTGGCCAGGCTACCGAGCTCTCCTGGAAGCCATTTCCCTTCACTGAACTTTGATTATGAGGAATAGGTTATTGTCCAGGGTTTGAAAAGGAGACTGTGCACGAGCCCTTGCTGGGTTGAGGCACCCAAGTTCACTCTCTTCATAGCCCAAACCAAACCAAAACACAGCTTTCTGATGGCTGCATATGATTGCAATACAATCTACACACACCTGCCTGTTCGTATGAATACGGGAATCTGCTATATGAGACTATCTCCTAAAAAACATCACATACTGTTGTCCGCTTCCAGGACTTAAGAGTCTGCACACACAGGAAATCAAATCTGAGCTTTGCAGAGACCAGAGCAACATTTTTTTTTTAACCTGACTTCACCCCACTTAAAATAATATTTAGGTACAGTATTGCTGAAAAGCTACTGCCATAAAAGCAGAGAACGTGTGTGTCAGCCAGTGTAATAAAGGTAATGTAAAAATCATAGAAAGTTGATGTGTGACATGTACTAGCCCTATTACACAGGCTGTGCACGCACGTGCATGATATTCAGGACACCTTCTTATCAGGTTTAATTATATTAGTACCCACTGCTCATCTATATCCTGTATAAAAGCAGCAAGGCAATCATTAGAAATAAACGTCGCAAGGTAAAGCAGAGAACGGAGCACAGCAGCAGCTTCTCTCTTGCGGCTTGATTTGACATGCTTGCATAAACACATATAGGACAATCCTTTACTGTTTATTTCAGGTAACAAACAACCAAAAAAAAACCCCAAACTGGAATAATTTGATCACATTTTTCCATAAAGAAAGAAGCCGAACTACTTATGGCTACAAAGACAGAGGAGATTGCACTGAAGGACTGTGAATCTAGACCTCTTTGTTGTGTTCGCAGGGATTTTCAGGGTGATTTAGTGTGGATTGATTTGCAGTTTATTCTGCAGCCATTGTTTGTAATGTGCTTTGCAAGCTCATGTACTCTGAACCTTAATTGTTCTAAATTAAACTATGGGGACCAGACAGAACACATTTCAATCAGAATTACAAAATATTGCACCAAACTCCTTTGGGATACATAATCTCTCTCTATGTCTGCAGTGCTTGTATACATGAAGGAGGAGTGAGAAAGCATATTTAGGAAGACATTTTACTATAATTTAATTTGCCCTTTTCCATTGTTAAAGCAAACAAGGATGGGGATATTGGCAGAAACAAGCAAGCAAAGTCGTTCTGAAGCTGCCTCACAGCAGCATTTTTTGCACCCTGCTTAAGCGATGGCTTGTGCATAATTCTCTGTACAGGGCATGGCAGATAGAAAATCACTGCCAACAGTGAATGGCCAGGTACCAGCTGGGATCACAATGACTTTGGCAAGGTACAGAAGGTAATAAAAGCTTAGTTGGGCTAGCATGGGAGAAAGTAGCAATACAACTTGCATTGATTTGGGCAATTCTGGGTGAAAGAAGCTCAGATATCAGTAGGGTTGAAGCCCTTTTAAGCCAATATGCCTTTAGAGAAAGATTTCTGTTATATTTGCTTGAAAAATACTTTTATGTATCCTTGCTCAGACTGACCCCCTCCTGGAAAGTTGGCAGCCAAGGAAAACTCTTTATTTATTTTTCCTCTCTTCAGATAATTGCTTTCTCAGTGGAAGTTCCTCTGAAGAACCATGGAGATGATTTTCTGATAAAGAAGTTATACATGAAGATATAATTTGGGAGGAAAACACCTGGTAAGGATAAGAAAGAAAGTGAGAATGCAGAAGGGGTGGCAAAAGCAGAGAGAGATTTTGGGGAAGAGCAGATGATGCCAGCACAAACATCATGGCCATAGGGAAATGAGGGCTCAGGGCAGCTCTGCCACACACAATCAGATGTTTGGCTTACACAAAGCTCTTCTGCTCAGGGTACCAAAGCCCCAGTAAGAAGTTTCCTTTTCTATTCAGCACTAGACTGGATTAAAATGATAGAAGAACATTTTTGAAGGCTACCAAAAATAATTCTTCTTATGCCTCTGTCCCAGCAAGACAGAGGGTGGCTGCTCCAGAGCTCCACAGGCACCTCAGCATCACATACCTGGAACAGGGTCATCATAATTTCAGGCTATATTCTTCATTGCTATTTGGGTGTTTTGAGGTAGGACCTCCCAGCAATGGGGAATCTCAGCAGCTGAGGGCAGAAGCAATGCCAGGATGCCAACCTGCCCAGCCTGCACTTCAAGAAAACCACCTGAACCTCCCTGGGGTGGGTAAAGGGGAAAGAAGGGCCTCCCCATTTTATGGTGCAGATGGTGAAAGAGGTCCTGAGATGGTCACTGAACAACAGTGAACTTCTGTGGCAGAAATAAGGAAGGAGATGTGATGAAGGACAGAGACTGACAAGCTCTGTCCCTGCCTGAGGCATCAGGTGCTGTTCACACAGCCAGTCCTTGGAAGGCACCATGATTTTGGGACAGGAATTCAAGTCCTGTCCGAGCTCACAAGTATCAGTGCCTCTTCCTGTCACTTCCAGTCTAGAGAAATACGAATCAACTGAACAGCAGCTCGACGAGCTCTGGAAAGTCACAAGTGATTTGTCAGAGCTTTTTCTCTGGGAGGACACTAGGAGTGAGAGTGTACTTAGGCACCGTATGTGTCCCTATTTATCGACTGCACCTGTGCTTCCATGCCGAGGCTGAAACAAACCCGCTCATACTCAATTTAGCATAGCAGTCTGAATTAGTTAATTTTAGTCAGTCAGTGATTGTTACTGCTAAGATCCACTACTGTTCTTCATCGCACAGGCATTAAAATTAGTGTGAAGATTGACAGCCTTTTTCCAGAATGAATAAAAGTATCTGCACATTCATGATGAATATAAACAGAAAGGTCAGGACTCAAAACCCAGCAGTCACCTATATAGTCTCCAAACAGTAGACCGTCTCATAAGGTCACAACTCATTTAAGCCCAATGCTTCCTATGAATGCTCTGGCAGATGCACATAAGTGAATGGCTTATTTATCATCAAAGAATAAGCTCAAATATAACTTTATTGAAAACACTAAGTTTTTACTCCTGTGTCTTAATTTAGACTACCAAATTAAATTCAATAGCATTAGAAGAATAGATTCAAATATTCTGACTGAGATAGTACTGACTGAATATACTGTTCTCAGTGCCTGTAATGGTCTGACTGCCTCTTTATGTCAGTGGGTTTTAATCTTCTCAATGTTCATACCTCTAAAATCTTCTGCTGGAGGAATGGGCAATTTTACTGAAAATTTAAGCCAAATAACAATAGGTTTTCTATCCTTGATTATCTTTTATAGTGCTCTCATTCATAGTCCCTGGACCACAGGTAAAAAAAAAACACTAACTGAGGTGTTTACACAGCCCTCCTTCCCACGGTACCTGAATAACACAGTCACCATGGACTTACTTTCATTACAACAATGTGAGTCATAAGAGCACAATTTTTATCATTCCATCTATCTGAAGAGCAGGAATACTGAGGGTAAGATTTTAAAAACAAATTAACAGAAATCAAAGATTAGCTGCCCAAATCCGTCCTTATGAGCCTCCTTAATGTAAAACCAACCTGCAACTCTTGTTTGCAATATCCATGAGCAGGCCAGGATTCTCAGCCCATTTATCCTTTCCACCAGTGATTTGATCAACTGAATTCTTACAGCATTAATATTTGTTCACTGTTGAGATTTAGCAGCCCAACTTTTCAGAGTGAAAATGAAGACAAAGATGTGAATTGTTGGGGCAAAAATGAGGTAAGAGGAGTCATTTATAGCAGTTATAAGGTTAGCTCATCCAGAGATTTCAGGTTTGGTGATAACTTCAAAACTAAAACTGTATTAAACTCATTGCATAAACCTGTGCATCCACCTAATTAGTCCTCATGGGATCTTTATTGCAACAGTGCTCCAAAAATGTAAACTAATTTTTGTTACAATGGCTTATTTAGAGTAAGGCACAGACAGAGCCAGTCGCACCAAGACAGACCTGCTATGTGCCCTGCTGGTGACCAAATGAGACGGTGATTTGGTGACTTAAAAGAAGGGATTTCAGTGGGTCCAGCACAGGCTATTTCCTATGTGAAAAAAAAAAAGCCCAAACCCAGTGTCACACAACTGACAGCTCTGGCACAAATTAAAAAGCTTGGTAGGCATAGACACAGATCTGCCCATCCTGAATGCTGCTGAAATCCCACTTCCAAAGGACATTGCTTGTGTTCAGTGTACCAATCCTACTCCCACTGTAAGATGCATAAGACAATACACAAGTAAACACAATTTATGCTGATTGCAGAACTGCTTCCTTTTCTTTCCTCTGGTGCTGCCACTAGGACAGAAAGCAAAAAACATTTTTGGGGAGAACAACTCCGCAGCTACACTTTCTAAGTAAAGCTTATTATTTGTACAGCAAAAAATCAAAACAACCTTTTATTTGTCACTGCAGGGAGAAGAAGAATTATGATTCCTGTCTCCTGGCTCTGTAATGTCCTCTTCTTCAGCTGTGCATTTTGTCCAGTTGTGTCTTATCACGTTAGTGAAAAGAGGGTTTCTGCTGCTTTCTTTTTCTGTCTGTCTGTCTTCTTTCTTTCTTTATTCTGTTTGTCTTTCTGTTTCTCTCTCTTTTTTGATACCTCCCTGTGCTTGACCTGACCTCTTGCTCATGTAACATCTCAGTTTTTAAATGGTCATTCACTATCACTATTTCTTTTGGGAAACACGTTTCTAAGCCTAAGCATACAAGATTATAGCAGATTTCTTAGCTTACTGTGTAGTGTGTTTCCCATGTGATAGCTTCTCCTCAGGAAAGCTATTCTTTCATGCAGCCATAGCACCAGCATTGATCAGTGGAAAAGTTCAAGGCAGCAACTCATCAAGCACAGCTTCAATACTAGATTCCAGACAAGGTCTGCAATAAATAAGACCAGTAACAAAGCATCATATTTCCTCCTTACACAGAAAACCAACAATGACACAGTTCTAAATTTCAGAATATAAGGACAATTTCTTCTCTGCGTTGGAGCAAGATGAAAGCTGGAGGTATACTCCCTTTTAATATAAACTCTCTTTAAGTAACCATGAATTTTTAGGACGCTAGTCTTTGAAGTGTGCTAACATATAATTTTAAATGCACAGGTTCTTAGTGTATGAGATTTTTCAGTGCCTTCACTGAATAGGATTTTAGTGTCTGAGCACCATCATATTATTGAATATGAGTGTTTAGAATATATTATTCTGACCCCAGTGTTAGTTACTGCTTTTTATAAAATATAATAATGGCTCCAAGATTTCCGCGTTAGCCAACAAAAAAAGAACAATCTAGTGCTGTAAGCAGATAGGAAAAAAATTCCAAATAGCACTGCGATAAAAAATATACACCCTATGAGGCCCTCACAGATTATTGCTATTGATTTCTTTCCTGGAGACGTGGAAATGTTACCAGATGGGGTGTTAGGCAGTAAGTGTGTGGGTGCAAACGCAGTTTATTGCTTGCTGTCTAGAAATCACTGAAAACCTTCACAATTCTGTTTGGCTGTGTCACATAAAAAGGTAAATTTTTTGCCCTACACCAGTCCTTACAAAAAGCTACATGACATGCTATAGCAATGAGCATGCACTAAATTTGTCTCCAAGGAAAAAAAGATCAACAAGGGAATTAAACACACACAGATACATGCACACGCTTCCCAGGGACTGTAAAATGCCTTGCACATATTTTGAGTATTTGTTCTCATCTTGGTCATATCCTTGCACTATACTGATTCAAATTCATCTGAAAGACTACATTGATTTATTTCATGGGTTTTCTCTTTCACTTCTGCCTAGAACATTGGGCTCTGTCCTGTATTTTATGCTTATGGAAGTGCTAATAAGATTTGCTGTAGATTTCTAAAAGTCAGGTACTGGAGCTGGAGTATAATGCACAAGTGTGTCTGACCCCCTCGGGGATGCACCCATTAAAAAAAAAAAAGCTGACCTTCTGTCACTTTCTTCCTCCTCCCTTTTAATGATTCCTTCTATATCCTTTTGAGAAGATCTTTACAGCCCTTTGACCCCTGTTAGAACAGGAAGACTTAAACAGCTAAAAGTACCCTCAATATCAGCAGTTGCCAACAGGAGCTCAAGAGGCTTTTTAGGAAATGCCAAAAGACAATAACCTACATTTTCAATGCATTTAGAGACAGGTCCACATTCAACATTGTATAATTCCCCCTTCGTTTGCTTTACCAAAGCACTGGCTAGCGCTGAGCTGAGGCCTGACACTACAGACATGCCCCCAGCAGCAAGGCTGCTGTTTTGGCAGCAAACCCAGTTTTAATGACAAAGCAGCAAATCTGTGCTAAGCCTACACGTTATGTTACTTCTTATTTAGCCTTCAGAAAAGCAGACTCGTGTGCTTCAGAAAAATCAAGCAGCTCTGGCTTTGCTCTGGCTTTGCTCTGGCAGCTGTGCCCACCTCTTGCCCCTCCACCAAAACTCATGCCCTTCCTGACCCTTGTAAAATCCTCCACCACTGAGCCCAGCACATGCTGCTGTGCCCTGTGAAGAGAAGCAGGGCAGCAGGACCAGGTCATACCAGGCTGAAACCAGTCTTTGCCTGTTCCCAGTAGATATTTCTCACATGGTGAGAAACAACCCAGCAATCTGTAGCAAAGCAGATTGGTGCTCACAGCTGGATAACAGCTTGTTACTGAGGTCGGGTACAGGCATGAACATCTGCTGGGAGGGAGCCTATATGGGCCAGCTAGAACAACGACAAGACGAAACCAAGGGGTAAAAGCTCCTTTGTAAACAATTGCTTAAGGAAGCTTGATTAGAGTATGCAAAGGAATCTTTTGTTTGTGCTTTTCTGCCATATTGTAGATTCTTCTCTCTTTCTCTTGAAGAGAAGCCTCTGATTCTGCTCTGGGCCTCTGCTCAGATCAAGTCAAGCAGCAGGACTCATCTGAACAGGGCAGCTGATAAAATGGTCAGTGTTGAGCTGGGGCACCAAAAAGCAATGAGGTGATAGCGCAGTAAAAAACACCTGGGAAGTTACATGGACTGTTGCAATGGTATCAAGCAATCTCACTGACAACTTCTTATGTGTGTCACCAAAAAAACATCATTAAAATACCAATTAAGCAGTGTGATGTAGCCATCATCTTCAAAATCCAGGGAACAGTGTTTTGGGATTACAAATAATTTAACAGAAACTGAGGCAAATCCACTCAAGTTGCCGTAATCTGATCCTTGGGGACACTAACCATAAGAAAAGAGCTGGAGCTGCGCTAAGATCAACCTGACCCATCTCACTAACAGTTTGCAAAACATTCCCTGATACAACCAAGTCCCTGGGCTGTCAACACATCCAAGAAAGAAAGTAAAACTTGTGTTAGGCTGAGAGAATTTAGTGAACAAGAGGGATGAGTAATAAAAAGGTATTTCAGGAAAGACAATTAAACATGGACACTTAGGTTTCTTTCTGTATTTCCCAAGACTCTGGTTAAAATTCATTGCTCGCAGCACATACTAACTTTGATAGCTCAGGCAGTTTTCCACTGAATTGACTTAAAAGAACTTGTCTTGATGCAAGTGCGCCTGCATACTGCAATGGAGTTCAGCCCCCTTTGCTGCTGAGGATGAAGATACTCTTTTAAGCATACAAACCAAGTCTCTCTGGTCTGTTTGAGCAATTACAGCATGGAGATTGAACTGTCGTGGATGACCTTACTGGGTCATTTGTAGACCAATAGGCTTGGAAAATTGATGAAACTAGTCTTCATGGTAGAGATTTCAAAGACAGTAAACAAGGAGATCCCCACATGAGTGATGTTCAAACTCTACAAAATGAATGGCAATGAATAGAATTGGGAATACCCTACATAAAGTGTGCTCCTCCAGACAATCAGATATTTTACATACAATTCATTTTAAAGGAAAGAGAGCCTTCTGTTTGCATGTTTGTGTGACCTGGTGGACAATGCAATAGCAACCAGGTAGCCTTGGTGTCACACTGACAAAGGATGAAACTTAGTCTGATATTTTCCACATAAAAACTCCTGTGAACTCAGAACACACACACACACACACACACATGGCAGAACACCACTTCCTTCTGACTTCTGCACACTCTGTGGCGGCCACATAGCAAATACAGACACAGAAGTTATCCTTGTTTCCCTCAACAAGCTAAATGTTTCCCATCAGCAAGGGAGACCAGGTATTTCCTCCTTTGTGAATTTGTAAATCTGGCCCAAGGGCAGTGATTAAATAATTTTCAGTGAAAAAAGGAGCAGCCCCAAGAAAGGGAAAAGAATTAAAAAAACCAAGAGGTAAAATTTTCCTGCAAGCTTCTTGCTGCAGATGAAAAATAAATCACAACACAGGTCTGATAAGCCTTGCAGGCCAAAACAAAGCACAGCCTAGAGTCCCTGGCTCTCGCTTTGTCCTCTCCGAGGCGCCATGTCCCTTGGGGACCAATTGTGCAGCTCAGAGAGTCCTTTTGCCTGGTGGCCTGTCATGGAGTCTGTTGGAGTATAACCCACAGCTGCTATTTCAGAAACATGTATTTCTGTTTGTTTTAATTAATTTCATACACATGCATGTGTGCACACACACATATACAAAACCCTGGCTCTGCTTTTTCAAGAGGCCTGGAGTGCCCAGGCATTTAATTGTTTTTCATGCATTAGCTTTGGAGGGCTTCAACAGTGGAGGAGTATTTATCTGTGGATTAGATTGACAGAGTGCTCCCTACAAGTGCTCCAGATTCAGCTCTATTGAATTTGGTGCACTTACACTGAGGTCCTGATCCTGCAGAGCAAGGGGAACCCACCCCAGTGATGTTCTCAGTCTAGATGTTAGAGCTAAGAATATGTTTAAAGTGTTTGGGGACTGGAGCTCCAACCTCTAAATATCACATGGAAATAAATGCCCTATGATTCTCATCAGCTCCTGAAGCTGTAAATCTTTTAAGTTTATCATGAAATATTAAATAAGTAAAGCTAATGCTGCAGTCAAGAATGAACCTGACACTAAAGTCAGACCTTCTAGCAAGCAATCTTCATGGGGTGCACATTTACATAAGCAGTTAGAAAACATTAATATTTAGGCACAATGTAAAGCACTTGTTACCATAAAAAGGCAAGAATGCTGTCTCAATTTGCATCAGTACTTGACTAGCAAAGAGCCACCAAATCTTAGATTTTTACTAGGCACATAAATCTTGTATATCAGAAAGAACAGGCTTCACGTTAGCCAAAAACCCCCAGCAGAAGCAGTTAGTACCGTGTAATAGCAGTCGCTTGTTAATGAAATCCATCCTTTGAAGGAGTGATTTTAGAATTCTGCAATAGCCAATGAAAATTACATGCAAACATTATGGTCATTTGTTATCATTATAAATTGTGATAATGTCATGGCTGACTTACAAAGATGATGACCTGAAAGGCCATGACATTATGACATTACATTTTATCAATAATGAAAAATTGCTTCTTTTGCATGATTGTACCAGAGGTGAGCCAGGACCCTGAAAGGCTGCTGGCTCATGCAGGCTGGTCTCAGCACAACAGAGGAAAACAGACTGAAAAAGAAGTATTTGGGGAAAACCAAACCAACTATAGCAAAACTAGAGACAGGAGAATATATTTACCTTACAGTGTTTAATTCGAATTTCTGAAGGCCTGGATGATATATATCTTGAAGACAGCACAGGCGAGGTTCACCCAATGCGAAGAGCTTACAATAGGCTCCTTCTAGTACTTGGACGGCACAGTGAAAGCCTTGGGGACCAATGAAGTCCTTAACAGAGGAGTTTAATGTTTTCAATGACATTAACTGACAATTCTGATTTGGTTGTTTTCTAATCCAGCCTTTCTCTACACTGCCTAGAGTGCCCCTCTGCCATGTACTTCAGGCAATCAGCTTTAAGCTGAATCTTAGTGACACGCAGTACCCTAAACTGTCTGCCAGGGAGAGGTGGGATGAACTGGTTGTTATGCAAGGAAGTAATTAGAAATAAAACCAGCTCATCTATTACCACTGGCACAAGTGCTGTCATTTGACAGCTGCTCCAAAAGCCAAAAAGCTGGAGTCTTGCAGGACATGCAGTTCTGCTGTGCACAAGACATGAGACTTCCAACTGCAGGGAAGCCTGAGCTTGCAGATGCCTGAGCAGATGACAGGTGGGTATTTACACCTGTAAAAACGTGTAAAGTCAAACCTCCAGCCTCATTATTGCCAGGGCACAGGAGAGCTGGGCTGCCTGAGGAATCACAGAAGGTGTGGTGACCACTGCATACTGTCCTGCAGACTGGAAGCGCACTCACAGGTACAGCATGGTCCCTTCTGCATGCTTTCCATGCAGCATTTCCTGTCTCTCCTCCTGGAGCACAGTATGTATCTGAGAAGCACAATATGGAGTCCCTCTCCTCAGATACACATGGCCTTGACACATACAGCAAGAGGTACAGTGCTATGCAGCCTCAGCACTGTCACATGCGCTCTTCCAGGACCAGAGAACAACTACTCTCACAATCACTAAACTGCTAGAATCCCTTGTGCAACTGACTCCTGCACTCCTGCCTGCTGTTTCACTATAAAGAGCACAAAGTCCACTGCAGGATCTCCTACCAGCTACCCCTCGGCCCCTACCCCATGTCCCACCATCACCTGCAGAAGTGCTGTGGTTTAAGCCCAGCCATAAATTAGCCACACAGTTTGCTCATTCACTCACCCTCTTCCTCCCCACCCGACTTCCAGAGGGACAGGAGAATTGAAAGAATATAACTCCCACAGGTTGGGATAAGAACAGTCCAGTAACTAAGGTATAACACAAACCACTGCTGCTACCACCAATAATAATAATGATAAGGGAAATAACAAGGAAAGAGAATACAACCACTCACCACCCACCAACCGATACCCAGCCTGACAGAGCAGTTAACTAACTCTTCTGGGTAACTTCCCCCAGTTTATATAGCGGGCATGATGTACTGTGGTATGGAATAACCTCTTTGGCTAGTTTGGGCCAGGTGTCCTGTCTCTGCTTCCTCCCAGCTTCCCCTCCTCCCTGGCAGAGCATGAGACTCAGAACGTCCTTGGTCAGAGGAAACATTACTGAGCAGCAGCTAAAAACATCGGTGTTATCAGCACTGTTTCCAGCACGAAAGTCAAAACCACAGCACTACAGCAGCTACTAAGGAGAAATATGATTGCTACTGCTGAACCCAGGACACCAAGGCAAAGCCCTGAGCAAACAGATGGACCTTGCCCCCTGCCTGGTGCTCCCACTGCTGCTGTCCTATGGGCAACAAAGGCAGAGGCTGCTCACTGGTTGGTTTGAAGTGAACAGGGGCTATAACCTGAGTTTAGCCCTAACCCTAAATTCCTCAAGCCCCTGGAGCAGCAGCAGGGGGGCATTTAACAAGCAGGGCTGCCTGACTTACAGCATCCCCTTGATCAGCCCCACCATGCCTACAACAGGGGATGCGGCTCTACTCCCCTCTAAGGTGGGTACATTAATGTCACAAAGATGCCTATACATAAATACATGTTCCCTCTGTAATTGTTTAGAGAACATCAGCCAAAAAGCCCTTGTGCATTTATTAGCAATATTTGAGGACAATTTTATGGCAGATATGAAAAGAAATGTCCATAGTGATTCTCATACATACTGTAATAATGAAGATCAAAAAAAGAAAGTTGATCATCTTACTTGCTGTTTTGCCAAGGCTGTAATGCTTCAAGTGGGTCTATACAGTGATGGTTTCTCAGTAAATCAACACACAGTGTTTGCGTTAATGTTTTGGTTTTTTTACTTAGAGCTTGAAAAATATGATTTAATAGAAGTTGGAAGCACTGTGGCAGCTTGTCTGTTCTCAGCTGCATGTATTCTCTTAGATAGTGGCAAAGAGGCAAATACTATACTATGCCTAAATACCATGCGCTGAAATTCCTAAAATAAAGACTAGAGGAAATCTAAACCAGTTATATCTTGGGTGCAAAGTATGTTTAATTTTATTTTATTTTGGTTTATGTATGTATTTCATAGCAGGAACAGAAAATACCTATTTATCTGATGCCATTTCTTCACAGTATTTGTTTCTGTGCATGTTCTCTTGATGCCACCGTTTAGAGCTATCTAAGTGGAAATTAAAAGCTGTAGCACTTTATAGCGAAAAATATTACAGAAACTGCCTTAATTCTAGTAGAAAGGACGGTGGCAGCAGTGCAAGACAGCTGCTTCCAGCACACGGAGCAGCAGCACAGAGAAAGGCTTGACCAGTTTTCACCTAAGAGGTTCACTTTTTGTGCACATATGGGTTTCTGCTGGTGGTATGAAATCCCAGGGCATCTGCCAAGACGTATTGCTTAATGTTCTCTGCTTTTCAAAGGTTCAGTAAGCAAAAGGGTTTATCTTGAGCAAGCTGCTATGACCATGACAGGAGCAAAACACCTCTGTGTATAAATTTGAAACCTTTAACCTCCTAACTGTCAAATTTCAATATTTCTGGTCACAGTGTTAAATGCACCCTAGCATTTTTATTGAAAGAGTTTTCAGTGTATCCGGATGGAAAAATCAAAGTTTGCTTTTATATTTACACACTGTTAGTAAGTTGTTAAAAGAAGAATAAAACAAGGTGACTGCCAGCAATATTTTGCATTAGTGTAAGCTTTGCAGCTGTAGCATAATAAAACAGCATTCCTATTCTCCCTGCAACCTGTATAATCTGAATGACTTACTGTTATTGCTGCTTTAATATACACTACATCTTACTAATGATAAACAGACTGTTATATGTTGAGGCTAGGGTTCAAACTAGACAGAAAGGAGTAAAGGAAAAGATGAGATGGGATAAGATAGGATAAAATGTCACCTTAGGAAAACAAACCAACCAACCAACCAACTTTCAGCAAAAATCTAGTTTCCAATCCTTCAGATACCAGTGCCCATCTTACATATTTACTTTCAGTTGATATTTTTTGACTTTACATATACAAAGGGTGTCACTGTAACTGATAGATACAGGGATCTTACATTGCCCTACCAGAGATAGTATCTGTCCATTTTTGTGCATGAATCCTCTATCATTCCATCACAAAGACCTTTATGACAGCAGACAAGTGAAAGAAATAATGGCTTTAGGAAGCTATTTTCCTTTCAAACAGTAAGTAAATATTATCAGATATATGTGTGACAGTGATGCAGAAACCTGACACAGAGCCATCCCTTCCTGGGGAAACACTTGGCTCCTGCTCCCTTCAGTGCAGCCACCACCAGGAGCTTCAGCAGAGAGCACTGAGGATGACACTTGTGACTCCTTGACGAGGCAAAACCTTCTGAAATGTTATCACTGGCAGCAGTTATGCTCCCTGCAAGCCCCTCACAGCCGGGACACATGGGGAAGCCCTCCTAAGGTCTGCTGCTCCCTCGTTGGCCCCAGGGATGGCTGCTGCCCATGCAATGTGGTACAGCTGCCAAATGCTGCACAGCCCTAGCAAGGCTGCTCGTGCTCCTAAGCTGTGTATGAGCCAGGATTCAACATTCATTGTTAAGCCCTGCTGCCAAGAGGAAAATTCACTTTGGGGCAACGAGAGGATTACAACCCAGCTTCTGATCTGCCATGATCCCATTTTACACTGGGGTGACTGCTGGCTTCAGTTAGGTTACTGTGCTTTATGTGGAGTAGATGTAATCAGAACAAGGCTCTAAGCACCTCTCTCTGCTGCAGAAGCATCTCTGCCTGTGGCTCTTAAGCACAACAGGATGGCAGTACCAGCATCTCTCAGGGTCTGTAAGCAGAGACCTGTTGTTAAACAGCCGAGCTTTTTCAGAGGTGAAAGCAGCAGCACATGGCACTTCTGAAGGGGAACATTTTCTTGGGTTGCCAGCACAGCTATTTTGTGGGTGGGTGATGCACAGCAAGCCCTGAGAACCACAGTGATTTGCTGAGGTGCATACACAGCACCAGTCCCATGTTCCTCCTGCTCTCCTAACTAAAGCATCATGAACATTTCTGCCCATGAACTGCAAGGGAATCACCTGTACAACAGCTTTGTATGTCAAAAGCTCTGTCCTCTCCTCAGCTCTGCATGGATACAGCACCAGCATGCATGACTGGGGTTTGCCTGTAGCTTCACTTCAAAAGTGATTCCCAGGAGTCAGACTTTTAAGTAAAAGGGCAGCAGAGGATAGGAAAGCAGCCAACTCTCCTCTGCTAAACATACAGGAACATGTTTCTACAAGTGGGTGAGGAGTGCTCCCCTCCCTCCTTGGCTGGGTGCAGGAGGTCTCTATCACCTCCATCTTCTTTCCCCTGTGTCCCCTAGGATACTGCACTCCTCCCCACGGCACATTAATCTGAGCTGGAGGAGCCCCTGAATGCAGCAGGGTGTATTTACTGGTAAGCAGTTTTAGCTGCATGTGTTTCTCAGAGCTGTTTCACATGTCCTGGAAGCTCAGCCCTGGCTGGGGACCATGAATGGGAGGTCAGGCTGGGCACAGTAATGCTCAGGAGAGCCCCGAGCATGGGGATCACTCCCACATTGAACAGCTTTACAGGATCCCTGCAAGGGCAGAGCCAAGCCATCCTGCTCACATAGGCACAAACGTGGCTCCCACGCATTTCTCTGGGAACGGGGGAGTTCTAGTTTGCTTAAGGAGGCATATCACTGGCAGCAAGGGAAAGGTGTCTCACTGCCCTCTGACTCGGATTGAAGAAAGTGGGACATCAAAATGCTCTTGTCCTGAAGGACTTGGGGGTGTTGGTCGATGAAAAAATGAACATGAGCCGGCAGTGTGCGCTTGCAGCCCAGAAAGCCAACCGTATCCTGGGCTGCATCAAAAGGAGCATGACCAGCAGGTCGAGGGAGGTGATCCTGTCCCTCTACTCTGCTCTCGTGAGACCTCACTTGGAGTACTGTGTGCAGTTCTGGTGTCCTCAACATAAAAAGGACATGGAACTGTTGGAACAAGTGCAGAGGAGGGCCATGAGGATGATAAGGGGACTGGAGCACCTCCCATATGAAGATAGGCTGAGAAAATTGGGGCTGTTCAGCCTGGAGAAGAGAAGGCTGCGTGGAGACCTCATAGCAGCCTTCCAATACCTGAAGGGGGCCTATAGGGATGCTGGGGAGGGACTCTTCATGAGGGACTGTAGGGAGAGGACAAGGGGTAATGGGTTCAAACTTAAACAGGGGAAGTTTAGGTTGGATATGAGGAAGAAATTCTTTACTGTAAGGATGGTGAGGCCCCGGAATGGGCTGCCCAGGGAAGCTGTGAATGCTTCATCCCTGGCGGCGTTCAAGGTGGGGTTGGACATAGCCTTGGATGGCATGGTTTAGTGTGAGGTGTCCCTGCCCATGGCAGGGCGATTGGAACTGGATGATCTTGAGGTCCTTTCCAACCCTAACTATTCTATGATTCTATGCAGGCAGCATCAGCTACTGGAGCCAAGCTGTTTAAATTCACTTGTTAAACTAGTGATTTCTATGGCATTGATAGAAAAAGGCAAAAATATGGCAGTTGCACCTACACTTGCCCCATTTCACATGGAGTTATTGGGCAAAGCTCAGGTAGCTCCTGCCTGCTGGGGTGGGACCTCATGCTTCACTCCTTTGCCAGCCCCTGATGGTGTCCACGGTTTTGCTAGGAAATACTTGTAGCCTTATTGGATTTCACACAGCTCAAAATGTCAGCACAACCTGAAAATCAACAATTCTGCCATTCTGATCAGAAAAGAAAGGATAGTGAGATCTGCCCTTAGCGACATAGAATACAGAAAGGTCTCGTACTGGAAAAAATGAAGCAAAGTGCAAAGAAGTGGTGGTTCTGTCCACATGAAGCACCTGGGCCATTTAGTCCTAATAGTCCTTTGAAACACACTATTTAGAAAGGTATTTGGTGTTCTTATCTCTTTTAGGAACTTGCTTAAAACATTTCTGTATTTATCTGAAATCCACTGCTAATTGTGATCAGTTTTGTCTGTTGAAAAGCAGGAACTGGAGCCTGTGGAAAGTCTTTGGGATTAGCAACATTTTCTAAATGCACTGTGACAGTGAAAAATAAACTTCATAAATGGTTGTCCAGTGCTTATTTATTTACTATGATTTATAATGAGATTCAGGCCTTTCGGACCTGAAAGATTCTTCACCATGAAATGGGCCCACTGACTACAAGCAGCACTGCAAGCAGGTATGAGCACTGACCATGTAGAAGAACATGTGTTGACAGTGAGGGCACTGGCTGGGAGGAAGGAGGCTTGAGATCCACCACACACTTTGCCAGGATGCACGGGATGACATTGGAAAGGTCACTGAAGCTCTGTGCGCCTTCTGTTTGCTGTCTACAGACCAGCAGCACCTGAGGAGGGCATTTCCACAGCACTGCAGGATCAAAGGAGACGGGGTGCTGCTTTGCTGCTCCTAACTTTGTGCTTTTCTAGAGACACGACTTCTGCTGTTGCTGCTCTTGTTTTCAAAACATGCGATAATCTCAGTTTGGTCAAATAACAATCAAACACTATAATTTTAGCCATGAAATCAATAGTCATGAAAATTTCCCTGGCTCATTATAACTCTCTTGGGGGGTGAGGGTGTCAAATAGATAACAGCAGAACACTGAAAGTAGAGTGGATCAAGGGCTAATTGTAAAAAAAGAGATGCAGGGTAAGTTTTTGTGACTAAATGTAGGAATATTGTAGTTATGACCCCAAAATTATACTCCCTGTTCACAAATGCTTAGGCAGATTCTTGTGTATTTCTCAAGCTATTCCTTAACTTCAGAATATCCTTGAGTTTCAGCTCAAATGACTGCTTGGTGTTCATCTGCTATGTAGAGGCTAAAATGTTCATTGTACACAGAGAAGCAAGAACAATACCATGTGTTGCGTAACCAGCACAAATACAGCCTAAGCCAAAACCCCACAGCCACTGGGCATTGGGTCAAAGCCATAACCAATACAAGAGCAGTTGGTGCAAGCAGCCCAGGGATAAGCTGCAGCTGAAATTTATATAAACGTTACAGAAATATTTAGAAATAACTATTCCCATCTTGTGTCTCTACAAAGACGCTGGTCAGCTTAAGTTCCCATAGCGAAGCAGTACTACGTAATAGAACATTATACGTTCTATACCATAAAGCCACCTGAACTTTGAAGAGTGCCTGTCCTCGCAGTGGACCTGTGATTGCTGGGACTTCCTTGAGCATCCCCTTAAATTGCTGGCATTTGGCT
Source organism: Amazona ochrocephala (assembly GCA_039720435.1). Taxonomy (NCBI): domain Eukaryota; kingdom Metazoa; phylum Chordata; class Aves; order Psittaciformes; family Psittacidae; genus Amazona; species Amazona ochrocephala. The sequence continues at coordinate 33,070,978 of CM077883.1, read as the reverse complement.
CATTTGTGCCGCTTCTATTCAATTGTTGTCTGTGTGATTCAATTTACCATTTAGAGCCATTACTGCGTGTCATGAACTTTCTTAATCTGAAATGCGAGAATCTTCTCTTAAATAAGGGGCTGCTGAGAGTGAGGTGTCATGGGGGCAGGTCCCGCAGGACCCAGTGGGGGGGAAGGAGGTGGGGAGACTTGAGGAGCAATCCTAGCATCACTTCCTCCTCTTCCTCCTCCCACCTCACTGTACCTTCCCTCCCCAATGCCCCACTTTTGTGTCATTGCCCTCCTGCCCACGTGGAGCCCTGTGGCATTTGGTATGGAGGTAGGGACCTACAGTGTGCACGGGTGGTTTTCCACGCAAGGGTGAGTAAAAGGTGTATTTATCACCAGCTAGAGTATTCTGGCTGGGAGCTGAGTCGTGGAAAAACTAAGATTATTATTTCACTCCTTCCATGATCTGCCTCCCTGCTCTGTAACGATATTAGCAACAACCAAGAAAAACATATCTGCAGAGAAGATTCCCAGGCTTGTTTAATGCAGTTTGTCAGTTTAGCTGGGCAGAGCATGGCTGTGGCAGGGAGTCTCTGAGCACAATCCTTCAGGCAAGGCTGAAGGGGCTGTAAACCAGCTATGAAAGTTTAATGACATTCAAATGTCTGAATGACTCCTCAAACGGTATAGTGGTTAGGAATTGTCCTGTACAGCTTTTGTAAAGAATTCACAGGGTTAATGACTAAAGAATGGAGTTCTGGTAATCAATATAGTCCTCTGGCTCTATTGATTGGAATCGCCTGCTTATTTTGCAGCTAAGATTTTTTAGCCTATTCAGAACAAAGACACCCTAGGGGACTGTTAAGTAAATAGGCATTTAAGACTTTTTCGTTGCTAAGAAAGTAGTTAATTATTATTAGTGCTTAAAAGTCTTGATTTAGACAGAACACCCCAATGAACATCATAATTTTGCTAGTTTTCTCTATGCTTTATGCAAATTCATGTGTACTGGCAGCTGTTTAGAAGCATGCACCTATTGGACTGGGCAAGGTGTTAAGGGATGCTTCAACCCAGGAAGGGCTGAAGGCACTGGACATCTTAGCTGAGGACCTTGACACAGACAAGCATCAGTTCTTCCAGGCTTGTTCAGTATCTGTAGGGGGATGACTACTAAACACCAAGGAATCCCCTTTGATCTTTTGCTGAAATATGACATTCAATGGGGTTGAGGAAAATAAGCTCCTCAGAAGGGAGCTGGGCTTTATGTGTACATATTCTTCCCCAGAGAAAGTGCATCACAAAACAAACAACTTTCCAGCCTCCCATACACATAAAGACTTTCTGCTGCTGACGTTGTTCTTGCAGGCCAAATTTGCAGAGAATCATCAAATCACCTAAGGCAGATGCCAGTACAAAGTACTGTGACAGAACAGGGCAAAACCCAACGGAGTGTCCCTTGCCTGGCGAGCAGCATGGCCCACAGCCTTGGGAAACAGCTGGGACCTGGCTGCATTTGCTTTAGGGGCTTTCAGAGAATGGATCTCAAAAATCGAGTCTGCAGTCAGACATCTTTAACCAGTGATGTGAACTCTATGGTCAAGCTGAGTCTGTGCTCCACTGCAGCACTGTGCTGCAAACTCAGTCACACGCTTGGCCCTTTGATCTCCCAAAGCTGACAGGGCCTGTAAGATCCCCACTAATTTCACAACCATTATTACTAATGTTATTTTCTTACTACCACACACATTTTAACTTTTTTCCCTTTTTTTTTCATTTTAAACCAAAAGCTGCTCCTTGCTTAGCAGAAGATGGAGAGCAGAACGGCGCTTCCCCACTGAACTGCAGGTTACAACGGAGCTGCTTTGCATTTTGATGCCACTCTAGTTTCCTTTGCTCTTTGCCTGTTCAACCATTTATGCTTGTTATGCTTAAAGCTGTGAACCCAGTGTATCAGAGGAAAGACATTCTTTTGGGACTGCAAGCATAGCTGATCTTCTTCATCCCCCTTAAAAATAAATTATCATAGCTGCTTGCTAGTAGGAGCATTTGACAAAAACAGAGATCACGCACCAGTCAACAAGCGCTTATTCACCAGCTGAGACATTAAGAAAACATCACATTTCATATATGATCCAATTAACAGCTTTTTCCCCCTCACAATGATTTCCTACATACTTAGGCTATTATATACAATTTGGTAATATGTGGAAGTATTCATCACGCTTGCATTCCCTGACACTAATCCTGTTTGTAGATTCTCCTCACTTTTCCCTTTCTAGGATTTAGAGTGGAGATTCCTGACCATAGCCTGTACAAAGCAATGGCTGGAATTTAGCCATAAGTGATGTTACAAATCCATAAAGTGATAGAGGCAGAAGGGCAGCTGAGTTTGTAATTTTACACACATTTTAATTTTGTCCCTGCCTTGTACAACTGTACCTATAGTACCTTTGCTCAATGTCACTCTCCATCCTTTGTGGACTGTTTGCTAACACTTGGAAACCTTCACTCCCTATTTGGTTCAACTCCTAACAGGGATATTGGCCAAATACAGCCCCTGAATCCAACTTTAAATCTCAGCCCAAATCTGCTGCTGTCAAGAATCCTGACAAGTGAATTTTGAAGGTCTCAATGCACTAAATAGCAGTCTCTCATTTTGGTTACCACTGAGGTCTATCCTTGATCTGCATCAGGAAAACCAGCAAGCAAAAGATCCAGTTAATTGGTCCAAGAAAAGGAACAGTTATGATGACTGTATAATGATATCCATAGCAGGTGCAAGACATGAAAATTATTTCAGGCCCAGTATAGTGGATCATTAGATAGATCTACACTTTTCAGGATTTGATCCAATTTGAAACTGATTTCGGGTTAACTTGCAGAGCCACCCTTGCTATAGTTTTACATATCACTGAACACCACAAGGCTCTAGTGGGACAAAACAGGAGGAAAATAAAGTAATGGGTTTCTCAAGTGTTTCTGAACCTTAGGGGAGAATCAAATTGTGAAGACAAATGGAAGGCAGCTAACCCTGATTTTGTTTCCACTGTGGAGCGTCCTTAAAAATTACAGGTGAAAGCCATATAGCCTTTCGTACGACAATGGCTTTTACAGTGAGTAACACAGATTCAGTCACACTGGAACCTCCTGAGAAATTTTGTAGGGAAAATTCTTTCACAATTTGGGATGGAGGAAGGATTTTAGGATTTGACAGATTTTCTATTTAAACTTATTTAGTTTCTCAGTGGTCAGAAGCATTTCAGATTGGATAAGACACTGAATTGGACTTCAAAAGGTTGGTTTCTTTTTTAAGAATGTTTTTGGGATCATCAGTGGTGAAAAATAATCTGATGTGTTATGCAATGTAAAGACCTATTGTGTGTTGCTGGGAATGTGATGCTGAAGAAACAGCTGTAAACAGTGCATATTGATATCGGATGTATAGTCATTAAGAAAGGAGAAAAATGAAGGTCTGAAGCCAGGGAATTAATGCAGTGTTGCCCAGGGGCTACATTCAAATATATTTAGTTTTCCAATTTGTAGTTTTAACTTTGCCGATTCCATCTGTTATCTTCATTTATAAACACCCCACTCTTTCTGTCCTCTGGTGCCTTCCCCTCCCCTCTTTTCTTTTTTCCCCTTTTTTATAATCCTAGCTTCTCACTAAAACACATGGGATCTCCCTGAGGTGCAGAGTCAGAGAACATTTTGGATTGCCAGACAAGGTGACATTCACCCTGGGAGCCTCTAGAAGTTGGGGCTTTACCTTTGCAGGGCTACAGAGGAAACCGCGCCATGTCCTGTGAGGGAGAGGACACAAGGATCCTCTGCTCAGTCTTTCTGCACAATTTCTTATTTTCTTTCAAGGAAAAGAGTATTGTCACCTTGATGGCAAGTTGAGGTGAATTTCTAATGGCCGCATACACCAGGTATTAAGTCTTGAGTCTTGATAATACAGAAAAGAGGAACAGGGTTACTAAGCTGGCTTTGTGCAATGAGAAATGACATTTGCCTAAAAATTACTTTAGTAGGTGCTCCCTCTCCATGGACAGCTGAAGTGCCAGTACAGTCAGCTGGGCACACTGCGGCCACTCTTTGTCTCTTAACAGCCTGTGGTGGTGAGAGTATCGTACAGAGTGACCCCTTCCCATAACATGCATAGAATGAAAGCCATGGCTATTTTTATTTTGCATTCAAAATGGTATTAAGCTTCTGAGGATTGAAATTCTTTTCCAGGCCCCACCAGAGATTCACTGTGGGACTTTATTCTGTCCCCACAGGCTCTTTTTACTTTTATTTTTCTATCTGTTTAATGGGGACAATGACACTCGCCCACCTAAAAAAGTCCTTTGACATCCCCAAATTAAAGTAAAAATACTCATCATTGAGATGTAGGTGACAGAAGGTGATAACTTTTTTTTTTTTGCTAGAAATTTCTCCCTCCAGTAGGTATGCAAGGTGTATCTTTATGGTTTGGTTATGCACCATGCTTTGTATGAATTATAGAGCAAGCATCTTATACCTTGGTATTCAGAGTAATGCAACATACTTACTAGAAACCCACCTAAGCAATTACTTTTCTGATCTATTGCCAGATTCCTTTCATATCAGCTGCAGCAGCTTGCAAAAACCTAACAAATAACATTTTACATAGGCTTGTAGTCTATATTCAATTTTATCTGATTATTTTTAGCACAGTGATTTGAGAATCCAAATTACAGCTAAGAAAATGGAAAATTCATTTTCCAACAATGCCTTAAGCTTCACTAGCATTTTAGAGTAGAACATTTCTGTGATGGCCTTTGATTCAATCCAGGCTGAACGAAAGACATTTCATCACCACAGAATGCATTTCTTTATTTGCCTTGGATCTATGATTCTGTCAGTATTGAGAGAAAAGAAAAATCAATGCTGCACTATAAACCTCGGGCAGCCCCTGGCCAACGTGGTCAGCATGGTGTGAGCAAAGGAAATGGCAGGGGAAAAAAATTGACCGCTCAGCAATAGTGTGGCACAGTAACGGACAAAGCTCTGGGCTAATAACAGCTTGCAATTACACATGGAAAGCCAAAGCTTGTAGGGCATTCAGTACGAAGGGGATGTAATACAATTTATTGAACCACCGGTTAGAGTTCTGCAGCTTCTCAATAAAAAAAAAAAAAGCCAAAAAAAAAAAAAGCTGTGGACCTGTACTGCTTAAAAGACAGAGTTATGTGGTGCCGGCAGGGGAAGGAGACCTGAAGAAAGCAAAAAGCCCTTCCTTTATGTCTTAGATAGTGAGCGAGTGGGAGAATGCAGCCTATTTATGCTTTCTAAAAATACACCAGCCAGGCTTAAAGGCACAGCCTGCTGCCAGTGCCCCGGCTGCTGCCACGGGCGCTGCACACACACATGCACCCTGTGCCGGGGCACGCAGATGTGACTAGGCACTGTTGCTTAATTCCTAACACAGAGTGCATCTACACTGACAGCCCTGCCTTGCTGGGAAAGGGGGGAAAGTGGCATGACAAAAATCTTTGCTCAGATACAGTTACTTATCTAAGAGAAGCAAGGTGTTTCTGCAGGAGAAAGCATGAAATTAAAATGCTAGTAAAACAGTAGTAAAAATATTGAACTGAGAAGAGGAATCGTTGATAAGCATGTTCTGGAACGGACAGAAATGAAAACTTTTAACTAAATGCCAGTGATGTACAGTGATCAAAGGAGGCGGCACCATTTCTGGGCAGGCCTGGCTGCAATAGTGAAGGTCAGCCCTGTGACTGGAGGCTACTCCCTTCCTGTCCATTGTGGTGCCCTTTGCCAGGCAGGACAGTCAGGGACACTGTGGCCACTGCCCACAGCGGGGGCACAATCCCAGCTCCACAGGGATTTGTGCATCCAGCAAGAAGGAGCAGTGGTTGCTGGGAGTAAGCAGTAATAGGGCAGCCTGCAACTGGCACACCGTGTGTTTGTATTTATTTGTGCTTTCAGCGATAAATTATGTTCTGTAGATGCTGATGGAAAGTTTTGTCACTTGATTGCATGGAGACAGGATTAGTCCTACAACCAGAGGCACCAAGTACTACCCAGGCTCGGATGAAGCCTTGGTGCTGACAGTGCTGGGACAGCCGAGAAAGCTCGACAGCCTTTGGGAATAATCTGCAGAAGCACCCACTGAGGTAGATTAGAGAGCTCTTGGTGTGGCCAGGGCAGAGCTTGCCTTGGAGAAACCTCTGCATGACACCATTCTGACCTTTTCCTGCCTATGTTTGCATAAATGCATGTTTACCAGAGAACAGATTATCTCTTGGCATCAGTTTCAGGCATCTGATATAACTGCAATAGTAGCAATGTTCCTCAAAGCCATGACGCAGAGTGAGGATCCATCTTTTCCCCAGAGTTTGTAAAACACAGCAGGAATTTTAATACCCAGCCACCAGATCCTGCAGTTCCCAGGGGACCCTGATCTTTGCAGCACCACATGGGTCTTGCAAGTGCCTGACCCCATTTGTACCCATTGCTAAGAAACATCGTTTCTTGTATTTTTGGCTGACATGGACTTCCCAAGTACTGCAGTGCTGTGGTAAAGCACGCATTGAGAACTGAAGTAACAGCCACAATGTAGCTAATTATTTTGTGTTCTTAATTGAAGACATCAAACTTCCCTCACAATGCAATACAGCTACAAGATTTCTCACCCTCAGTAATAAGTAACAGAGACAGATTTTCCCATTGTAACCAGAGGAACCAGACAACCTATATAGCTGTTGGATGCTTTCCCAGCAAGAATCTGGCCCAGAGGTATATTTGTTTTATCTGAAATTTCATTTCTAGAATCCCAGCCTAAACATTTTACCCCTTCATGTTTTCATATCAGTCTCATCCTCAGTGTAGTATACAGCTCTAATCTTGCACTGTGGGGTCGCTCCTCTAGGGTTCCCTGCACAGGAGGCAGGTTGCTGCCTGCACGTCACCTTTGATGACAACATACCAGAATTAACACGTGAGAGAATACGGTGCATCTTTTGTGACAATTATGGCAGGGTCCCCAGTAACTCTATTCCCTGTGTGATAAAACAGCCTCGTGCCAAACAGTCACTCCGCAAATCCCTTGCCCCTTATCATAATTAAGTCCTTCTACATGACATGGCGCAAGAGATAAGGGATTTGTATTTAAGACGTGAACACTGGAGGCGGTGCTGGGTGTGGGGTCTGCGGTGCAGCCCTGGAGCAGAGAGAACCCCTCGCTGGTGACTTCTGCAGCCACAGGGATGGGGGAGGAGGATGGGAGTGCTGACCATTCGCAATGTCACCTGCAGAGAGCCATTAGCCCTCTCAGCCCTCTATTCCTACATGCTGAATCAAATTAATCTAACAAAAACAGATGACCTGTGAGCTCAGCCTGCCTTACAGCAAAGTCAAACGGGAGCGAGGGGCAGCGGCAGCGAGCGAGGCAGGGAGGACCCGTGCTGTTCCTGCAGCCCCTCGCTGTGGCCTCCCACGGATCTCCCTCCGTTGCCGGCTGTTACATCCACACACCTCGGCCACCTCTCCCTCCATAGCCAGACTAACCCCCTCTTGTCTACCTTGGACCGGCTGCACGCTACCCCCTCCATTACAGACGTACACACACACAGAGCTGCTGACCTAGAGGTGTTAGCCACTCCGCAGCTGCCGTTCTTCTCACATTAATCTATAGGAATCAATGGACATTTCATTAGAGTAATCAAGTGTGGATGCATCCCGCATTTATATCCCGTGCCTGCTCCCTCCCCCCAACTGCTTTCACAGGCTAATTGGTCCTACAGCAAAGGCTACGTGGATATTTTTCCCTACAGATGAGCGTCAAGAGCAGTTTTTTTGCTGCTGGTTGAAATACCTATCAATAGAGAGGTAGTATAAAAGCCTTCACCCATCAGCCTGTGTTGCTGGTGCTAATGCATTATGCACTCTCTGTTCTCACACACCCAACTCCCTCCTTTAAACTGTTATCCCATACATCCACCTCATTTACATTTACTTCAACAAGAGAATTAACCCACTGCACTTTTCCTTTTTTAAGAAAAACCAAACCCCAACATTGCAAGAATTAGTACTGCTCTATCAGCTCACAATACATTGAGGAAATTGCTCACTTAGTTGTATTTCACCAGTAACCTTTTTATTTTCAGTCAAATCTCTTCATCTTGCTTACTATGTGATATCTGTGATATCTTATTATTTCTTCTGGTATGTTGTGGTTTATATGCTCATTGGTATACAATGACCCCTCCTGAAAGGTACAGGCAACAGCATTGTTTTCAGTAGCCTTTGTTGTCTGGGAGAGGATGCTCTCCTCTCTGCTCACCTCCACAAAGAGCACAGAGGTTTAGTAAGGCAGCAAATGTCACAAGAGATGCTGTCCCTAAAATGAATACATGACAGGAGGCTGATGACTGAGCAGGGCCCTTGCAATCAGGGGACTGGGGGCTCTGTTTGAATCATAATTTGGTAAGAATGAGAAAATGTCATGATTCTTGTTTGGAAGTTAGTTTTTTCATGAGATCATGGACTTTTAATTAAAAAATAATTAAAAAAGCTTTTTCAGGAGGTGGGCACCTAACAGCTCATCTTAAAAATATATGACAGCTTCAGGAATGCCACTGGAAGGCAGGAGGCAGCCCAGAGAAGGCAGATGGTGGCTCAGGGTGCTATGCCCAGGACTGTGGTGTTGCTGGAGAAGGGCCCTGGGGCATGAGGGCCTCTGCATAGGGCACGCTCCATTGCATGTCCTGATGGCCCTTCTCCAGGCTGCACCAAGACCAGGCAGGCTGCAGGTCAGAAGCAGCCCATGTGCTTTTGAGCTGGAGAATCAGGCCTCGGTACTTGGCAAGTTGAATGCGGAGAATTTGCTAAGGGAAGCAGCCAGTTTATTTAAGCCATTTTGATTGTTGTGGAAGAATACAGACTGGCAGAACTAGAAACCACTCACTTGGCCTGAGGAGCCTCCAAGGAAGAAGAATTGAGCTCAGCAGGGAGCAGGGGTAGGGAGTTTGGCCTCCTCTTGCACTTACAACAAACAGGCAACTAAACTTTTCTCTCTTGTTAACAATTTTTGACTATTAAAGATGAGCTGAATTCAAAGTCACGGACTTGCAATAAAGCTAGGAGTTCTGGAATGTTGTTACTCATTTTTCAACTCATGTTAGACCTGAAAAAAGTCCCAAGTACCTATTTTCTAGGCAGAAAGGCACTTGAGTGCCAGAGACGCAAGTAAAAATGTCTTCTTTGTCCTGTTTTTTGGATTCTTAGCATGAATTACATGGATTTACACCAGGTGAAAGCATGGCCCCATTGGCTGTTGGTGCTACAATACATTATTTGTAAATATATTTAGATATATTGCAGGGATCGGGAAGTCCCTCTCTCTTCCCAACTTTTCCATGTCGCATGCAATGCAATTTACAGTTTTGTTCAATGAACACTGGGTTGTTGGTTTGTTTTTTTGTTTTAAACTAAAGCCTGCTTTTTGCTTATGGCCAAATTCATGAAACTGCAATGAAGAAAAATGAACCCGCTGAAGGGGATTGACCCCAAATGCTCGAGAACAGGTCTTTCAAGACTAACGAGAGAGTCTGCATTTGGTTTTCCTTCCAGATCTCTTTCCTGAGGGCACACTGCATAATGCAAAAAGAGCTACGTGAAAAGTTTGGTGCAGAGGATGAAAATAGGACCATTCGACTGCTCTACAAAGAGATGAGGTTCTCTTCCCCTTCCCCCTCCACACGTTTTTCACTGTAAGCGAAAATGAAACTTGTGCTTTTCAGAGGAAATAGCTGCTAAAGGTTAAAGGGTAAGTCTTCCTTGCTGCAAGCGTGCATTTTTGCAAGCTGAATCTTAACCATGTGGCCAGCAGCATTCACACTGAAATAGCTGCAGAGAGCTTGGAAGAAGAGTAGGGAAATAGAGAGCAAAAGCATCAAAAGAACATCCCAAAATTGATTCATCTGTTCTTTTTAACTCCATCTGAGTTCTGACCACCTACTTTTCCATATTACACATTCACTTTAGAAACAAGACCTTTATTCAGAGGTGGAGGGCACTGAGCTGTGCCATGGAAGGGCAGTAGCTGTGCAAAGGAGGAAGAGCATCTCTCCAGGGCTGGCCTGCAGCAATCTACAAGGGCAGGTAAGTTTTGGGCAAAAGGCAACTGAAGCCTTGACTCCTTGTCCTGCTGTTCCAACCAATAAGCATATTTATGCAGTGGATGTACCCACATAGAAATACAATGTCACACATCATAACCCACAGGGAAAAGAGTGGAGGGAGGCAGGAGGAAGCTCTTGCCCACTCTAGCTCACATCTCTGCTTGCTTTTGTGGTGAAAGAACCCATTATTGGCTCTTGGGCTTTTCCTTGTGAAGGAAGCCGCAGTGAAACAACATCTGAATGGTCCTGAAAGTAGTGCCTTGGACGTTAAGTATATTCTGCTTAGTGTGATGCTCCTAGGGAATATGTGACCCCAAGAAAACAGAACCACTCATCAGTGTTTATGTGGAATTGAGAATATTCCTGGATAACACTGTTAAATACAGAATAGGATGAATGGGAGTGCAATCAAAACCACACCTTCTGGCAGCATACTGTTTTCAGAATGCAAACGTGGGCGAGATTAAGTATATAGTATGTCCTGTACATAGGACGTAAGTGGAGAGCAATATAGCAGAGATGTATATCCACACAAATTACAACCATGTAGCTTTAAATGAAGACAGTTGTTGTAAGATAGCATTTCCAGATTTGAGAAAGAGCCAGCGTTTTCTTCGTATTCTTTCTCTCCCACTTGTCCCTCCAAAACAAACATTGAATAAACACCTGGGGAGGTTGTAGTGGGGTTTAGCACATTTAGCTAAATGCTAAAGTCTCAGTGAAGCATCTTCCCAAAGGACGCAGGGCAGAGGGATGGCTGGGAAATGGCTACAGCCATCCAGGCCAGGGCAAGCCCTGTTAGCAGCAGCCTAACTAAACCACCAAAAAGACTAGAGAGTTCTTCCAAGTTTGGACTGTCTGTTATCCAGTTCAGTTAATGGGTTATGTGTGCCCAGTGTTAGCTTTCACTGACACCACTGCGCCTTCATGCGTCTGGTCTTGGTGGAGCTGCTTTGGTTTGCCAGCCACTGGGAGGTGAGAATCAACCACCAGATCCACACCTTGGGGTTTCTCCACAGTGGATGTGGGTGCACATCCGCTTTCTCTTAAGATTGTAACATATGCTTTTAATTCACTATGTCAATTTTCACTGAACTTTACTCCTCAGCTGGCACAGATGTGATTTCAAGGATTACTGAAAAAAGATCTGCACAGATTTTAACATCTTTATGAAATGCAAAGAAAAATACCTCAACAAACCCATCTATTTCATCTTGAAGTAGGAATATCAAGAGCTTTAATTCTAACTGATCCCTTGAAGCCAAGTAATTTCTGATAAAGCCAAAACCATGACTGTGTTGGGCTACATTAAATACAAAGTTGTGTTTGGTATTTGACATTCTAAACACAGATCATCTCAACGTAGCCCCCTGAATTTTTTGGGCAAGTTTCTTGAGTAAGTTGAGATACCTTAAGGGGACATTAAGATCAGCCCAAAGTGGCTGGATGCAAGCACCCATCAGGGTCAAAATAGGATTTTTTTTCCATGGTAAAGGAATACATTGTTAAGCCTTTTCTGACACTACAGATTTCCTTTCTTCCTACGAAGACGTAATGAAGGCATATTATTTACATTCAGTCTGCTGCATAAGATTATTGGTGAGATAAACACCTTTTCCATTTAAAAAATGACCAAACCACCAGTCAAAAGATGAGGACCTGAGAAAATGGTGCTTTCATACTGTCCTTTTAGCTGTGCTCATATAGGAGAGCTGGGCCAAAAAGTTTTGTAGATAGTAATACTTGTATGTTGTGTCAGTGCAGTGTGTACTGCACAGAGGTCCAGGCTACTCCCTGTGACTTCTGCACATTCACATTACCAAGAAAAAGTGAAGTTGCAGACAAAGTTTTCCTATATGGTGTTAGGAAATATGTGTCAAGTTGGTTTTTTTATTCTGCTTCCATAAATGAAGAAAAATGAAAGCACTATTGATGCACTAAAGAACTATACTGAGATCTCCAGGAATTCTCCTTTTTTATCTTTATCTGCAATAAAGGCAGAAGAGGAGGCAGCCCAGGAAAAAGACATTCTAAGAAAAACAGTTATGTCTGAAGCCCAGGCTTGTACATTATTTATAATGTGTAAAAAGCCTATACACTCCGTTACCACTAGAACCTGTCTGTTTAGAGATAGGGATTAGGCAGCAGCAGCATCTATGGCTTTATAAACTAACTGATGGTCTTCCTCGTGTTTTAATGGCTGCAACTGATGTACAACTGAAGAGATCACAAATGCCTTCATTCTATGCCCTGTAGATCACCAGTACAGGGGAATAACACAGAACACCACTAAATGGTAGTCATAGAAACCAGTTATCAACGTAAAGGTTTGAGAGTAAGTATAAAAGTTTCTGCTGAGTTATATGCCACTCTTTGCTTGAGGAAGATTTATCATAACACTTTTTTTCCAAAAAAAAGATCATAAAGCTCAGCTACTCTTGCAGACCTTTTGGTGTGTGGACTGTAACAGAAAAACATAATCCTCAGGGACAGACCAAAGCTGTTCAGAACCTGTGCAGGGAGAAAGAGGGACACAGAGGATAGCAGCAGATAAGGCTTCCTCCAGGAGAGGTTCTAGACGGGGCAGAGGAAGAGATTACATTAATCTCTGTCCCACTTACGGACCCTGCTGGCCATCAAAAGGCATTCTTGAGCTGAAGAGATGAAAATATTCCTAGCTTTGGATCTGTTAAGAGGCTCTTCATAAAATGTCACGGAGCTGGTTTAGAGAAAATGGATCCACTTCCTTTCATCTGCTTTCAGGGTTTTCACAATTGCTGAGGTTAGTGAGTTTGCTAATGGCAAAAAGAAAGGCTCTAAAGTGGTACAAGTGGGAAACAAATTAAGCTGATGCCTCAATGCTTGTGGCCCCCAGACCTGTGCTAAGGTTGCATTTCTGTGATGGAAGTCTTTCGCAAAGGCCAGCCAGTGAAAATGAACACAAAAAAAGCAAGACATTCCACCAGCTGCTTTCCTCTGATTACACACATCTTTAATGATAAAACAAACCTGATTGCTATGATGAGCACCCACTCTGCAGAGCAGCTTTCTTGCCTTCCCCTTTGCCCATGGGTGGCAGAATGACCTCCTGGTATGGCCCCTGGGTCAGACTTTGTTTTTGCATTCCTAACCATGCTGCCCTAAAAAATATAATCTCAAAGTACAAATATTGGCAACTTTTGTAAGAGAACAGATTTTAAGGTGGATCAAAAAAAAGAGTCTTCAGAGGTTGCACTGCTCTTTTTGCTTTACAAAGTGTTGCTGGCACTAGTCATTTTAATACCTAGCAATAAAAGAGGAGGTGTGAGGACTATTGCACTAAGATTTGCAGATGGATGCTCCATCTGAGCACCACTGTGAGCACCACTCACATTGCCACAGGTGGCTGCAGGGAAGGAGGCCTATCAGCAGTACCCCTGGCCATTCAGAGGCAGAGCTGAGCACAGAGCCTCACCTGGCAGGCCCCTAGTTACAACAGACAGCTGACTACACGCTATCATCTCTATTTGCAGGAGTTGGTGGACTTTCCTCCTCAGCTAAATAGGCTGACAGCCTCGAAGATTGGCTTTGAGTTTTTGGTTTGAACGAATCAATGAACTACAAGGAAAACTACAAAAACAACAACAAAAGAAATGGTTTCTGAGTGTTTCCTGCAAATCCACATAGTTATAGAAGAAAAATCTCTACAAAAAGGACACCAGGAGCAAGACAAGGAAAGAGATTCCTCCTACAATACACAGATCTGAGCAAAACCACAAAATACTCTCATAGGGGATTGCTGCATATTGCGTACTGACATATACCTGTTCTGAATAAGAAAGACTTGCTGAGAGTCACTTTTAGGCTGTCCCTCAATAAAGCTGCCAAACTGGAATGTAGAAAAAATATAGTTTTTAAGTTGGTTTGTAACCTACACTTGTGCTGGCCCCAGAGGAAGAGGATGGCCTGAGCAGTTCCCGTGTGAGTGAAGTGTGAGTAGGAATATGCAAATAGAATTTCAATTAGTTTTCATCATCAATTTTTCAGTCTAATTACATTTAATACACATGTGATCAACCCTGCCACGGAGGGTGGAGGAAGAGAGGGGGCAGGCCAGAAAAACATGATGGTGACATGACTAGCTTGAGAACAAACGTCAATAAACAAATGTTAATTACTTATGATAATGATTCCTATTTCTTATGCAACATTGAAAATAGAGAGTACTCTACAAGCATTAACTAATCAATGACCTAATTAATGATTCAAGATCCCAAATCAACAATGGAATAAGGCAAGTTCAGTGGAGCTATGCTATTGTGGAGGGGTCCTGTGTACCCACAGGGCTCTGCCCTCACACAGAAGCTCAGTGAGCAGCATCACAATCTTTCCTCCCTACCAGTAGCATGCACCACATGGGCATGGAGCCACCTTATCCTTTGATAACATTTGGGTGGCAAGTTTGAGACAGAACAGCAAGCACCACCTTCAGTGGGTTTCCAAAGGTAAAAAGTGGCAAAAACCCACAAACCAACCAGCTCTTATCTTGATAATGCTGAATACATGGGTGAGACATTTGCTTAATAAGATAAATTCTCATTTATCTAGAAAGCTACATAATGTTACATTGGTATTGCTGCTTTGCCAGCCAACAGGTTCACAAACCAAGTAGAGAGTTGAAGGACCAAACATCAGATGCTCAGCCGTGCAAGAAAAGCCAGTGTGCTGGGAGGAGCTAGTAGGAGGTCCCCGAGATGGTGTTTCTCTGCTGCTCCCTCCACAGCACTGCTTCCTGGCACTGAGTCCCTACTACCCCAACAAGGGCGTTGGGGGCAATTGATTAAAAGGAATTAACTTGCTGAAGTCATTACAGATCCTGCAACAGGTATCCCAGGATTCTGGGCTATATCCAGCCCAATAAGTGACATTTTGCCTAGTTTCACTTGCATGCAGCAGATTTAAATTCAGGCTTAGCATTAGCCACTGCAGAAAGGGCTGTGAAACACAGAGCTATAAAGCAGTTGCTGGTGAATTTGGTTCTCTGTTGCTGAAGCCACGGGGAGAAAGGAGGTCAGCACAGCATGGTGTGCAGCCCTGCAGCCTCCCACTTCCACGCTCTGTCCTGCATCCAGGGTAGCGCTGTGTCCTGTTGCTGGCTGAGCCAGTGCCCTGGATAAGCTTTCCAGCTGCAAAACACTTGGCTGGTACAAAAGGTAATCCTACATCATTTCTTTAGAGCTCAGAGTAATTGAAGGTTCATCAGTTCTGTTTGGCTGATTGACAAAGAGATATGTAAATGTAAAGATTTTTTTTGTTAATTTTATGATAATTAGGAAAGCTACTATGTTATAGAATCTAATGCTGGGCACCCTGACAGGTTAACACGGCTTACAGTAATATCCTCCTTAAATTATGTTTTAATGTAGTTTGAGATGGTTAAGTCTGGCTTGGAAAGAAATTGAGATGGTTCTGGTTTATGAAGGCTTTACTGTGCCTTTTCACAGACACAGGGTTTTTTTATGCATATGTCAAAGTTATAGATGTCAAAAAAGATTTTGAATTTTCAAGTCTGAGGTTCAGATTCATTATTGGTGTAACTGCCATAGAGGTAACCAATAATCTGATCTAGATTCTGGACTTTAGACAAATTTTATCATCCCAGAGGATTATGTAGAGTTTACTTATCAGGAGGAGAACTCAATCACCTTTCTCTGCCCCTTGTCTAAAGAGTGGACTTTGCAGCTACCTTTGCAGTGGATACCTTGTCAAGGAAATGTCTCAGCATGATGAATAATGAATGGGACTTGCTGAGTGCTAGGAAGAAACCGTGCTGCCTTGCTTGCTTCTGGGTGTAGAGACATGTGAATAGGCTGAATGTCACAGAGGTCCATAGATAACCAAAGCCTGAAACTGTAC
This sequence comes from Amazona ochrocephala, assembly GCA_039720435.1. Taxonomy (NCBI): domain Eukaryota; kingdom Metazoa; phylum Chordata; class Aves; order Psittaciformes; family Psittacidae; genus Amazona; species Amazona ochrocephala. The sequence continues at coordinate 33,054,930 of CM077883.1, read as the reverse complement.
AGTTTATAGTTTCCTTATGCAAGTTGCTTTTCATTGATCTTCATTCACTAAATCTGGACAGCAGGAAATAGCTCCACCTCTCACCTCTCTCCAATGCTTATGAAGTACATTGTTTTGTTTTAAATTAGTGGTGAAATTGAAGGGGAATCCCTATTTTAAGCCTCCCAAATATTTGGAGGCTATAAACCCCAGGTTGAACTAGAGTTTACATTTGCATGTTTCTCTCCCATTTTATAGTAAAGTGATTGATCTGTGTAAAGTGATTCTTTCTCATACTGAGAATGGCAGCACATAGTGCCTCAGTATTTTATATGAACAATTCCTGTTTTTAATGTTTTATTAATCTTAACCTGAGACATTTTTTTAACTGTTTAATTGCTTAGCTGCAGTTGCTCCTGTACTGATCACCCTTGAAAAAGATATGAAGTATGGGGTGGTTATTGTCCAAAATACAACTGGATTTCAAAACTGAACCCACGAAGTTTCACTTGGAATTTAAATCAGCAATATGGCTGTTAGATACCATTCACCGCAAAGGTGAAGATTGTAATGCAGCTGTTGATTCCATCACACAGAACATCTGTGTGATTTAGCCAGGACTATCTGACTCTTTGCAGGGTCCCAAGCAGGACTGATATTATTCTTTCCAAAAAGGAAGGAGGAGAAGTAAAGTATCTTCACTTAGCTGCTAAGGAAAAACATGCCTCTCAGGTCTGAGAGATTTAGACCTTCTTTCAACTGTGCTGCATATGGATATTTCCAGACATGAGATGAAAACTGCTTGTCTCAGTTGTGTTCCTTTGAAAGGACCTAGTCAATCTGCAAAGGCATTCCTCTTATACTCAGATACTTTGTGTACACTGTTCTGTCTCTGGCTTAACAACTTTCCTGTTTAAATCACTGCAAAACATCAGCTAAGCAAAACTGCATTTTACTGATCCACGACCAAAGTGTTAACATGTTGTGGTTGCAGAAAGCATAAAAAGGACAGACTGGGGAAAGGGAAAGAATTTTCATTAAGAGATTAATTAGACAAAACAAGGCAATAAAAGAGACTCCAAAAGGCTCACTCTTCAGAGATTTACATAATTATGCTCTTTACAAGCAAGTTTAATCACCCAAAGGAAGAACCAACAGGCAGATGAGGAAGTGGTCAATCAGAAACAATAACTGACCACTGCATTACTGGGGTACCTCTTACACATCAGGCCAAGTATCCAGACTGCCAAAGTAAAGCGATAATGAATCCTGACCCATGTTTGCATCACTGCAGTGAGTTCCTGAGATCTTCTGTTCTGGGGGAAAAATAGTTCCACTTAAATTTTCCCCTCTCATCTCAGGGCTGCCAGCATACATATAGGATATACATTTTGGAGGTCAAATAAATCAATGAAAAGCAAACCAAATCAGAGATATCGTAAACAAACAGCCTAATGTTATTAACTGATTCAGAACTATAATTTTCCCATTTTTTTCCCCGTGCTTGTTCCTCAAAAGCTTGAATGGAATAAACAGTAGAAAAAAGAAAATGAATATGTAAAGTATCTCAGTCTCTTCCCACATGTAATAAAATGAAAACAAATGTTCTCACTTCTACAAACTCCACCACATCAAATTAATAATGGAAAACATCACATCAAAGCACTCTTTGTGCTCAATAGCCTGTGGCACATTTGGACTCATCAATAGATGTTCAACAATATTACAACTTGTTTAAATCTTGGTAAAGTAGTGTTATGTACTATTGTTATTGACTTTCTTTTTCTAATTATCACCCAAAGGTGACAGATGATACAGCACTAATGATCAGACTGTTTAAGAGCTGAATCAGCTTAGAATCCCAACTCATTAAACCCCAGCAGGACTAAAAGATTCCTTGCACTTTAAGGCTAAAAGCTTCACCTTGCTGACAACATTTTGGTCAGTTATACAGGACACACCACCAGGAGATTTAAGGTGTTTTTTTCACCGAGAGTATCTTTGGAGCCTTTAAGGATTCTAGTGCGGGTAAGTGTCTGAATACTTAAAGTGCGTAAAATGCATTTAACTTTCATGGTAAAGAAAATATTTGCAGAACCTGTTTTGTTACACTGAGTCTTCCCTGAATCTGTTTAAGCTAATAGTAAAACTGTTCTTGATTTTAATAGAAGGTGAAGTCAACAGAAGTTGCAGATCCATGGCATCTTTTTTTCCTTTAATCCATTTCTCTCAGTCTGCTTGGAAGCAGGGACCACAATGGTGTGTCTGTGGGGTGTTCTGGTCAACCTCAACCTTGCATCGAATTCATTGCTTTTTATGAAATTAACTGGTTTGGCAACAAAGTGTGCAATTTTTACATCTCTGTTTTAGGAATACACTGGCTTAGTCAGGTTTATTTTTGTTGCTTCATTGGATATAGGCAGGGAACAAAATTCCTGATGCTATCCTTGAGTATGAGAAATGACAGCCATGCCACTGGGGGGTGGAGGAGACGCAACATGACAGCCATCTGCCTGTATATTCCAGCTTTTCACAAGAAACCAGACTCCTCCAAGACTCCTGGATACTTTTAAAAGGCCCTAAGCTAAATAACATCTTGATTGTCTTGCTGCTCTTCTACTCTACATTGTATTGGCTCTATTTGGTTTGTGCTACTCTTAATATTCCTGGACTAAAAGCTCTAAGACTCTCAAAATCTGATGCAACTTGCTCACAAACTGACCAGCTAAGACAGCAATGAGCTCCATTATCAAATCACTCTGTCAGAAAAGAAGTACTTGTTTGCAGTTTAAGAATGGTTCAGGTGGAAGAGCATTCTGAGAAAACCATAAATGAGAATTAGTAAAAAATTGATGTCAGACTATAGTAAAGCCCATTCACTCCCCACAAACGCTGTGGTGCCTCTTGCCCAACAATTATGTGTGAGCTGGAGGTTTCAGGAAGCTTGTAAGATGCTTATTCTCTCTCTCCCATGTTTTTACAGCCCGCTTGGGACCTTTGTAGACTTATGCTCATTAATCCCCCCGTAAAAGGCTCGGGTATCAGGTGCCTCCATGACCAGCATTCAGACCATTTGAGCAATTAGAGAGAAATACCACAGATCACTCTTAATTCTCTGTAAAGTTTGACTACAAACATGCAACTCCGACAGCCTACTCTGATAGTGTAGCCACACTACAAACATTCCATCCTATCAGTTTTCCTACCAGGTGTTAAGGCAAGGCGTTTCAAAACTGGAGTCCAGCAGAACTTCTATCCCAAGTGTTCACAAAGGAAAGTACCACCCATTTGTCTACAAGAAGAATTATAGTTCTGATTTTCAGTACAGATTCCCCACATGAAAATACTCTTAAGCTTTTATTTTCAGAGGTTTAGACTGCTTTAAGCTAACTTGGTAAGAAACCAGCTAAGGCAAAACAAGCAAAGAGCTAGCAGAAACGGAGCATCCAAATACAGGGAATACGCAAGTTTCAGTCACAACAGAACTATTTGTTTCTTGAGAAGCAGCTCTAGTAGTTTATAGGTTTTCACTCCACAAATATTTATTTATTTGTGGTCTCTAACAGCAAGAGTTGAACCGGAGATCTCCTGAGCTAAAAGTTTACTAAGGTTAAACTAAGGGATGGGGATATACTAAACTCATCTTTTCTGGCTCTGTTGAGAGAAAAGCTATAACTGGGAAGTTTGGTGTATGCCTGAAGATGCTCGTCTACAGCATTTGAAATCCTCACCTGGAAAAACTTCCATTCCCTTGCAGTGACCAGAACTAGAAGCTACCTTGCACTTAAAGCCCAGACACTTTAGCTTAGTGTGCTATCCCTCGTGCAGGGCGCAGATGATGGTTTTTCCAATAAGCTGTGTTACTTCTGCATGCAGAGCTACAGGAATTGCAGCTTTAAATTTAATTGTAGCTCTGATTTAAAAGATCAGGCAATAGTCACTCTGATCTCTAGATCTACTTTCTCCCATTCAGGCCTCATGTTATAATTCAGGATAGTAGTTACCCAATTTGCCAGGTCACATTCCTTAAGAACTAAATAAATGAAACTATTAGATCTTATTACAAGGGCAGGATTAGCAACTGAAAACTTCCCTGTGTACTGCCATCTAATAATTTATGGCAGTTTTGATGTTTCCTGGCAACCAGACTCTCAGATTAATAAGTCCATAGTCCGCCTCTGATATTTTCTTTCCCCCTATCACCAACTTTTGGACCTTGTAACGTTCATTTTCACTTTGGTGAACTTCACTGTAGCACACAGTCAGTGTGGGACTGGCAGTGCAGCAGTTACAGCCCTGGAAAGATTTTATCCCATAGTTAGATGGATCGCATGTGTTAAAGGGGCACAGCAGTGAAGTGCAGAGCAAGTTTTTCTGCCTGATGTGTGAACAGAGTGAAAACACTAAAATATCTTTGGAAAGAACCTTCCCACATCAACTATTTTTGTGCCATGAGCTTCCCCTCCTGCCCTGTGCAGACGCATCTCAAGTGCACAAATGATTCCTTGCTCTTTTTTTCACTTTCTTTTGTAAGACTACTCACATGCTAAACTGGCCACAGACTTGCCAAACTGCAGACATTGTGCAGGTCAATGAATATCGTAAATCCCAAATTACACAGAATTATATTCTGGGAAATTGCTTTTCCCTTTTTTTCCCTCTCACTGAATTGATTGAGGCTGAACCTCTTGTACATTTTGGGTGGGTTTGAGTCCACGTCCAAATGATACATCTGGCTTTACTTTTGATGAGGACAGAATTAAAATCCAGTCTGGATGCTCACATCTCAGCTGTGCAGTCCCCAGAGGATGCCAGGTAGGCAGCATTTGAACCAGAGCTATTTACTTTGGAGATACATAATAAGGGCTAAAATTTCCTTTTCAATATTGACATTCAATGGAAAGGCTCCAGTTTCTCTGAGAGTCCTTCAAAATAGGTTTCCAGCAATTCCCCCATTTCTCTGTCTCTACTTATCTCATCCCTGAAGCCTGCAGCTGCAAGCGCCATTCTTCTTTGCTGCCTGTCAGCATGAGCAATTAATGGCTCCAAAGAGTTGCTTTGAATGACCCATGTAGTCCCACCCACAGGAACTGGCTCTGAGATAGCCGTGCCAAGTAGTTTCATGGGAATCCACAGCAGAGCAATAGTTTTACCCAGAAGTCATAATATTTTGGATGAAATTGTGAATGAGTTTTTAGCTGTGTGCTATGAGCTTCAGGCCACTTTTTAAATTCTCCCCCAAAGCTTACTGTTTTTTACATGAAGAGGCCATATGTCATAATAAACATCAGGCTTAGGAGCGGCTCACACTCTAAATGTCAGGCTACAAAGCTACCTTTAAAGATTAAATCTCTGCTGTCTTCAAAACGGAGGTTGAAGGGAAAGGAGAAATTCCAGATACAGAGAACCTTACAAATAAAGTGAAGTTTACTACTAACAAAACATATCTTGTGAAAACACACTTGGTGCTTTGCTGTTGGAGCTGCCCTCAATAAAATGTGGGTGCCATTTGGAAAGGACATCATTTCCAATGAATTCTGAAAGTGTCACACAGAGTATTGATTGATCGAGTCTTGCCGTCAGCGTGACCAGGGCCAGCAAAGAGCTATCCCTGTGATCCAATTTTCAGAGCTCAGAGACACCTCCAGTCCCAGGCAAATGGCGTCAGCAAGTGGCAGGAGGAATCTGGGGGAGGGGAGCAGGAAGGAATCGCAGAGGGGACAGTTGTTGCCCTGTGTCTGCTTGTCTAAGCATTAAATGTTATTAGCCACAAGCATGGCACCCCCATTGCGGGAAAGGCTGCTATATTTCTGGCTTTTGTGTTGCCAGCAGTGCCAAACCATTTGTAAGTCAAAAGTAGGTTCTTATCAGCATGATATACCCCGATAAGATCATGGTTTTTATGATTCCATCAGTGTTCAACCAGTTTCCCTCTTCTGCCTACAGACGTGTGCACCCGGCACAGCGCTGGGACAAGGGCATGCAGGCTGCACAGCCACTGCTTTCCAAACACAGCTCTGGCAGTAGGAAGCCACCAGCATGCTGCGTGCCTGCCCCATGCGACACTCTGGCATGGGGCTGTGGGAAGCAGGCTCTCCCTGTGCCAAGTGCAGTGCCAGTTTTGGGCTCTAGCGTGATACTTTGAACCTGCTATTTACAGAGGCTCAGGTACTAAACCAATTAATCTTGTAGGAGAAGCTGGGGAGGGAAATTATCGACACCCATTATGAAGCTGAGTGATCTCAAAAGGAAACCATTGTCTCAGCCTGAGCGACTCCTGGCTTGGTTCTGAAAGCACTGGCGAGGTGTGCACAGTGACGCCTCCCACCATTGCACAATTAGGAATGTGCCTTGAGCTCTCGCATTAAACAGGAAGAAATATCATGTGGGACCCTAGCAAAACAAATCCTTTGCTGGACTTTAGGTTCCCAGCACCAGTAAAACAACAGGGAAAATGAAAAACAAGAATAAAAGGAGGGCAAACGTTTAAGAGAAATGGGGGGATTTGCTGTTTGTATGAGACTGGTGAAGAATTGCAGCAGGTGAGGAAAGAAAGACTAAGTGGGATGAATGAAATACAAATGCCTTCTCATTATACACCAAATAACTACGTGCCGACTCATTGTTACTCAATATATGAAATATTTGTTCCTGCTGTATTGTTTCCTCTTGTACCAAGTGACATGAAATCTTTTTCATTACTTTTGAAAGGAAATTACTTTTTTCTCTTGTAGTTATTTATATATCAAACAAACCTGGCAACTGATGTGCTTTGTTAGACATTTCCGATGAAAAATATTGAAATATGGACAGCACTGGAAAAAAACCCTCCAAAATGTAAACAATAACTTAAAAATAACAATGATTTTCTAAAAAAATAATTCATGAAAAGCAGGCTTTAATCAAATTGAGACAAAAGGTGCCCAAAAGTATTGTGGGATTTGCAGCTATTTTCTGTTGAACAGAAAAATTAAGGCCCTGACCTTCTAATGAGATTTTGCAGTTGGAGTCCAACACCAACACATAACTATTTACTTACTTAACAGAGTCATTTCAAGATTTGTATCTATATCTGTAAATATTTCTCGCTAAACCTGAGGATCTCTCACATCTGAGTGAATATAGCACAGAAAAAGCAAAGCTCCACAACTAATTACGTTGAAATTTATTTCCTATAAAATAAATATCTTGGTTTAAAAAGCACATATGGAACTGAAATCCTTGCTAGGCATCCAGAAAGTATATTCTACAATTTGCACTATGAATTCATCAAGCATAATTAACAACAAGGACAGCAGATGCAGTGAAGATATGTAGTAAAGCCTCCTACAGGATACACTGTGTTTGCACAGAGAGCATAGCACCACTTCAAGCCACAAACGAATCAATCAAAGTCAACATCTATTTCCAAGTGATTTAAAACAGAACAAAAGTAACCAATTTAATGAATTTTTCATTACAAGCCCTCCACTCCACCACAGATGAACTAAAAAAGTCTACAAAACAATCATACAGCTTGAGAGAAACCAAATTCTCCTTACCTTAGAAAGGACTGCTACCAGCTGATCTGACCTAGGCTAAGCACAAGCAATGTGCTTGGGCTGAAAAGCCCTTGTTAAGCCTCTGCTTATTTTATGCTGCCTGCGCAGGTGTGTGTGTGTATGTGTCTCCTAATGCTTGCACCTGAACTTTAAGTTGCCTGCTACTTCCCCTAGAAAAGCCTTTATTCCATGGTTTGTAACTTTGCTAAGGAGTTTAACTGCAGAGGTCTGCATTTCTCTTTCTGTGTATCAGATCTCACAACTGGCTGCAGCTGGCTTCTTTTTCAGAAAGTTCTGGTAGGTATGGGCATAGCTGGAAAACCCCACTGCTATCAGGCAATACACATACCATCTGTGTCTTGGGCCACTTCACCAAATAGGCTTTTTTGGAACAAAACCTTATCTGCATCTCAATATAACATCCAAGTGTTCATGGGATGAGTGCAGAGCAAGCTCATGTAACATGAAGGACTCTGAAGTTCACTGCTTAATGAAGGTATCACTAATTGCTGTTGCTCCAGATGAATGGGATTGGTGTTGCGGTGTCTGTGGTTGCACTGTACACTGGCGGCAGCAAAGCGGGAGTGTTCAGATGGAAAATGCTGCTCCTCATTGTTGATGTGATGTGCCTAGCCTAGAAGCCATAAAATAAGTTTGTAATAAAGTGTAGCTGTTGTTCTGGGCACTAATATGTGAGTACTAAAACAGGACAATCCTGTGATTTTATTCTGCAGAGACAGAGGGAAAGTCTGTTCAAAGCTGAAGCTCCCATTAATTTCAAGAGGTCCAAATACTGCAAATGATTTCTGCAGAGGTTCATCTGGGCAACCCACTTTTTGCTGCAACAACTAAGTATTGACAAGGCCTGTTTCCATTTCCAATACTGTTCACACCTTTGTCATCACCAACTTTAACAGTAGCACTGGCCAATCCAACAGAGATTAAGCAGATTTTTCCCCCCTTAATATATTTTCTCATTGCTTAGTTTTCTTACAGCAAGTGGATATTTTGCTATGGATCACACAGCCTTAATCTGAAAGCCATCAGGAAATTAAAGGAGAGCAAACCTTCCCTTTCACCACTGTTAGCACTATATATCAGCTAATTTCCTCGGGTTTTAGTCTAGCTCTTTTTCATTATTTTGCAGTACTAACAAGTGGAGGGGTTTTTATTTTGTTCTTTCTCCAATAACCACAGCTGGTGCATCTAGGTCTGCCTTTTTGGACACCAAATGCCAAGGTGTGCTTTGACGTGTGGCATTCATGCAGCTTCCCATAAACATTCCTGGAATAAATCAGAGTACTGTGGAGCCAGCTAGTTGGCCTGTATATGTAACCTGTAGCAAGGGGCAGGCCAGAGCACCTGGCTTTTTGTAGCTTTTTCCTTTTCTTTTGCCCTGTGTTAGGATGCTCCTAGTCTCCCCTCAAAAGAGGAGAGTGTTAGTGGTCAGCACAGCCCAAGATGACATATATTTCAGTCCAAAGCAATTATACCAATTTTCCAGAATTTCTTGTTTTTCACAAGTAGGCAAGTAGACAAAAATCTCTTCACAGATGGTTTCCATTATGCAAAGCAAGCCCCATTTTGGCTCCTGCTATCTCCCAGAACAGTATCTCTGTGGCTTCTCTACCCAAAATCGCTCACTTGACTATCTCATGCACTCAGAGTGCTCAGTTTCAGACTGCTGTTGGACTTGCAGAGCCCTGGTTGAGTTTGTTAATGGGAGTTTTACTGTAAGACTTAGTAAATCTGGGTGAAATAAAGAATCAGAAAACACTCTAGAAAATGGAATTCGTGGTCAACCGTCATTACAAAAATGTGACATGTAACTTCTGGGAGCATTTAGAGAATATACCACATCCCATTTCACCAGATTGGACTTCAATTTTTATTCTATTATACTGTATGTACCAAAATCTGGCATTTTCTTGCCCAAATTCTATTTAAAACTAGCAGACTGTTGACTTACCAGAGTGAATGAAAGAAAAACCTTGTAAACTAAACTTTACGTTTCTTGGGTACAGTTCCTTGAAGTCAGACTATTAACAACAAAGCATACCAATTCAATATACATATTTAGTTGTCAATACTATAGTGCATGAACAAATGCAAGTAAAGAACCTGGGAGTTTTTCTACCCTTTGTACTTCATCTGTGTATGCTGAATATACAAGCTGATGTCTGTCTTGGAAAACCTGCAGATAAATGCAAGGATGAATCTGGTATAATGCTAGCCTTGGGCAGAAATCCCCCCCACTGCATTGCCTGAGGTCCTCCCCAGTGGGCAGCCGGGTGGTGGGCACACCTTTCAGCAGACCTGCACAGAAGCCCAACACATGTAGCGATGATAGTATTGCAATAGTCTTACTTGGTGAGAGCAAGAAGCTGGCCCCAAATCTGTTGCTTCTGAGGTCTATGAAAGAGACAGTCTCGGTTACAAGAGGTTAAGAGGGCACATCTATCCTCAAAGAACAGGATAAGCAGCAGTTCATGGAAACTGAAAGAAATGCAAGTCCTGGAGGGGAGGCTGTGGAAGTGGGGAAGCCTGAAGCTAGATTGCTTGTCTGTCTCTGCAGGAGCCACACCACAGTGAAGATCACCTCTGCATTTGAACAACACACATTGAAGAGCAGCCACCCTCTGGACCTGAATGGACACATGGAGACACACAGCAAGCCTGCTGCAAGTACAGCTGTCCCACCCCCTGCAAATACTTTGCCTTTAAAATAAAAGAAGGATGCCACTCATGCCAGCTTTCCCTCAGCAACATTGGCACTGCTTCATGTCCTGGTGCTTGTCTCATTAAGGAGAGAATGAAGGTGCAGTACTCTGAATAGGAATTGTTGCCTACATTATGTCAAATCCTTCATAGAAAGGAAAAAATCCAACTGTGGGGTAGAAAACCCCTGCCCGTCTTCAATCAATCCTCACTACCACCAGGCATCTAGTCAATTTTTATTCAGTCTTCTGTAGCCTCGACTTCAATGAAGTGGCACAGCAGGTCCAGCGCCGGCAGCTGCCGGGCCCCGCTGCCAGCGCACCGGTGCCACTGAGGAGGAGAGCCAGCAGCGCCCGGGAGGGCTGTGCAGGGGACACTGGAGTATTTCAATCCGTGCCCCAGCCCTTAATCATAAACTCGAGGTTCAAAGCCTTGCTGGGCTGCTGGCCGCTGATCCCATCTCAAGGTGATAGTCACCTCTAGCCTTTCTGCAAACTGCAAACCTACTGTCCATCCATCTTAAAGCAGCTTGACACTGGCTTCTCTACCCATTTTACAGCCAGCGAACATTTCCTATTGATTTATTGATTTCTGTCTGCCTGTGGAAGGAGCTCAGAACAGACTCTATGTGCTCTTGCAGCCTCCTGCATAGATTTTTTTTCTCCCTTTTTCCCTTTTTATCCAGGCTGTGTTAGCAGTCTGTGGTGAAGCAGGAATTAGACCATGCGGGAGCCCAATTTGCTACTGGCGAATGTGCCAGGCTTTTCTTCCTCTCCCTGCCTGGAATACACACCTCCACTCCCACTCTCTGCCTCCTGTCTCCTTTTCCTCAGGAAAGCCAGCAGATCCCTGCCTATCCAGCCGGTTCATCTTAGATAAAAACTTCTGCTGCTTCCCTTCAGATCTTTCCCTGTCATTAACAGGTGTTTGAAGTGCATCTAATCACTGCTTGTAACTGCGATTCCTTGATTTATACCGGGTCAGAGGAATTTCCTCTTTTCTGAGTCAATCCAGAAAACGGCACACTTCCAGACCATGCACTCATCTGCATGAGTGTAAACCTCTGCATGTTTTAGTAGACATGTTGCATGAATTTCAGAGTCCTGTGGGGCACTCAATGGCTCATAGGTTTGAACTGGATAAGGGACATAGACTGCCTTCCACCCCCTAGTTGCCAGTCCAAATGCAGCCCAGGTCAGCAGTGATTGAAAGTTATTCCTGGCTGATGCTGGTTCAGAGCCTTACAAGAAATTACAGCAGTTTCCAGACAGCTCCCAGCGGTCAGATGTCCACATCACAAAAAAGCAATCTGGCTTATCGTTCTCCACAAAGGGGCAAGCACTGCGTGAGTGAGAGGCTGCTCTTTCTGGTGTCTGAGGTGGTGCCTCTAAGCTATGTCTCAGCCGTGACAGTGGGAAACTTGCTGCTGGTGGCCACACTCTTCCTCAGCTGGGGAGCAATGTCCCACAGGACACCTCACCCTGGCTCCAGGGCCAGCCTCAGTATGGAGTGATGCTGATGCTTTGCCCTGCTTGAGCCCCTTGGACTGTACTTTAGGTGAGTCTGTGTTCACCTTCTTACTCTTCTTCATCCTCCTCATACCTCTGGCTGCCAGAGCAGCAGTGACACTTGGTCCGACAGCAAACACAATGGCATGGCAGGGAAAAAGGCCATTAGCAGGTAAGGGGCTGTCCTTTATAAACACAGTCTCACAGAGGACTGAGAGAGGTTCCACTGTAGACAACTCTTGTGAAAAGCACTGTTATTTGTTACCTGCTTCCCAGCCTTCCCTCAGAGTGTACATACCTGAGCAGGAGAGGAAAATCCAACAGCAGCCTACAGAGTTGACAAGCAAAATATGCAGCCTTGGTATCCTTTCAGGAGATCACATCTCTGCACTCACGTGTGCAAACCTCTCCTTTGCCACTCCCTGAGGGAATACATACAGGCAAATGTATGTATTCATACATTTGTATTTCCACTCTGACAAAAGGGGGGAAGGAGAACCCCACTGGAAATGGCTCCTCTCTTCCCTTAGAAGACCTGTGGGGGTTAATCATGTTTCCAAGCTGTGAGGCTGCAAGGGCTGAGTGCTCACCAGCTCTGCTCAGACCAGGAATCTGTTTATATTCTCCTTATCCCCGTTTTACAACAGTCCTTTGGCTCAGCTTAGATTCACAGGAATTTTTGCTCCTTTATCTCCTTAGAGACTGCCCTGCTTGTGGCAAAAATGCCTTTTGTGGGCCCTCACCTGCCTTCCTTTATGTTCCCAGAGGATGCACAGACTCAACACAGCTGGCTGACCCCAAGCAAGACACCATCTTCACCCCTCATCTCCAGTGAGAACCCTTCACAGCTGCTCCAGTTTAATCACTATCCCTCAGCATTTGATTTCTTGACTAGAATTTATAGTATCACAGAGATTGCTGTATTATTCCCTAATGTTATGAGCTGGAATAGATCATCATGGACATACGTCAGAGAGATGGCAAGAGGTGTCTGCACCGAAGGCTGTATGTGCTTTCCTTTGAAGAAGCTGGCCTCGTGCATAGGGAACAGGTACTTTCTCCAGAATAACTATGCAAAACTTAGTATGAAACCTTGTGGGCATGAGAGTTGAAAAATATATGAACAATTAAAAACTAACCCCCCCCCGGTGTTGCCTATTCTAATCTGTTGAAGATAAAGCACCGATGAGATACTGGGGACTCTGAAATGGAGATATTTGAAGCCAGAATGGGAAGAGCGTGCAAAGGGAAAGCTACAGGCGTGGTTAAAGGCTGTGTGGCCAGCAGGTGTCAGGGGCTGGAGCCTGCTCTTGTTTAAACTCATGTACTGCCAGTGGTGTCAATTAAATGATGCAGATTTACACCAGCACAGAAGGTTGTCTGAAGTCCACTCTCTGCCTCATGCACAGGAGAAAGTGTTTACAGGGCAACTACCACTGTTCTTTTAGGAAATTGCATCTGCTCATTTTTACATTGGGTCTATCCATATGTAACTACATGCATTTCAATGGGTTACTTCTGATTTACACTGCAGGCATCGTGCATTTCCCTAGACCAACATTAACTATTTATTGATCTTCCCAGTACCCCTGTGAGGAAGGCTATTATTCCCATCATATAGACAAACAAGGATTACATTTTGGAGACTGTCTGGATCTGGTGCACACATTTGGACCTCTTTTGCCATCAATTACACTTCTTACAGCTCTTATTTTCCCCCGTTTTACCCCCCGTCACCATATGTGTGCAGGAGAATGGAGAGGAAAAACAGCACAAACAATAATCCAGGTCTAAATGCAAGGTAAGTCTCTCAGGCTTATTTCACCTGATTTCTCTTTTTGATAAGCACAAAAATCTCTCAGACTTCTTATATTTGCAGAGAGCTATTTCCAAGCCTGGCTGGTGTTCTGGTTGATGTTTCAAACTGCATGGAGAGGGGGTCAATTTTTGGGGTGTGTGGAGACAGGGGTTGCACCAGCAGAAGGCAGGGGTGCAGCCCCACAACCTCGCCGCTGTGAGCTCGGGGAATGATGGGGCAGCGGGTGGCTGCAGGAAATATGGGCTGGTATTAGCATGTGTTTGGTGGGGAAAGGGAACATGGCTGCTGTGAATTAGTAAGCGGGATGTTAAAGCTTGATCTGAAGCACACTGAGCACAGCATTAAGTCTCCCCTGGACTTCAGTGTACCTTGCATCAGGTCTTTAATAACATAATTCTTCAGTACGAGGTGAAGAAACCTCTCAACAGCACAGTTGCTATTTCTGGATATACTCTAAGATGCCTGATCTCCCACTCTGCCTGTGTACCTACCATGTGCCAACCAAAATTACCAGAACTGCACTGTCAATAATGCTTCAGAGTTTCAGCCATTCAACAGACCTAACCAAATATGCAGGACACCCCAGCCCAAGATCCTGCTCTTTTTGCTTGGGCACTGGGGCATGACTTCCTTAGCTTGTCCCTGACAAGCAGCATGCTGTGCCCTGCGTTGGCATTTCATGGGCCCCTGACTCCCATGTGTGGGATTTCCTATTGCTACTTTCTTTCCATTTCCCTTCTCCCTGTGGAAGGAAGTGATGGAGCTGAGCTTCTCTGAGCTGCCAAACAGCTAACTCCAACTCAGCATCGGGCACGTGAGAGGTCCAGCAAAGACAGCACCAGCCCTCGGCACTGGCCCAGGCACTCTGGAGTGGAGTACAAGTTGACATATTGAATAAATACAATTGGCACATGATATATCGATTATACCCCTTCTGAAGACAGGCCCTCTACCAAGATGAGATTCATAACAGATCACATCACTTAAATGAGCCCTGAAGCATGTCCTTGGTCATACTTTCACCATTGGTGCTTTCACGAGGCACCAACATTTTTAGGTTTTCCATGTGTGTGATCCTGCCCATCGTATGAGCCAAAGCACCCCAATGGTACTGGATCAAAGTTCCTCAAAAGGCAGAATTCATGACCTGCAGAAAATTCAGGTATTTCAACACTGCGATTCTTGTCAACTTCAGTGGGATTGTCCCACAACTCAGGGTTTCAGAGCTGACCTATATTTTGTGACAAGCTCTAGTAAATAGTTCAGCTTGCTTTGGTGATGCTTCTGCACACCAGACTGGGAGATGCAGCAGCACACAAACATGTAGGAAAGCACTAACAACTAAAGTTGCAACCTGAGGTATTAGTGCATTTTAGGAATGAACGTATTTACTAGATAAGTGGAATTTTATTGTTGTCACTTTGAAAATGCTTGTGTATTGGGATAAACTCCAGTTGTAAAGAATATCAATCACATCTTTTTATGAATAAAGTGATCTACTATAGAGATCTTTCCCCAAACGACGTCATTTACCGAGTCACCCTATTTTACCCATCTTGCTTTGAGAAGACATTAGCTTGATTTGGTTTTGTTGCCAATGATATATCTTCTCTTCCTTTCAGTTTTGCTGATCTTACTCCTATCACTCTTTTTCTGTCACCTGCAGTGCCTCTCTTCAGTGCTCAGTTACTTTCCCTGCAACCTATTTCATCCTATTAGGTGGACAGCTACAACTGGCGATGTGGCCCAGACAGATTTTCTTGTTCCTGATAATAAATGGAGTGTTCAGTTGTGCAACTCTGACCTTGTGTATAATTTTCAAAGATAAGTTTTGGGGAAACAAATAGGTTAGTCATTATAGAAATATTGTGAGGCTTGACAGAAAATAACACGGCAGAAAATTATGACAGAAATAACAGAAAGCCACTGCGAGGCTCTACAGTATCTAAATTATCTTTCTATATCCCAGGATTGATAGTTCTACAATAATTCTCTAAGTTTCTAAACTTCATCTCCCTTGGGCCTCCCACTGCTATTGTATTTCCCATTTTCCTGCAAGGACTCCAGTTAGGCTTATAGCTCTTTTAATAATTTTTAAAAAGCTTTCAAAATGTTTAGTCTATTTCTTATGTTATTTTCTACTAAAAAGTAAATATTTTGCACTAAGGATTTTTTTCAGCACTTCCCAATCTCATCTCACTGTAGATAGTAATCTTCAGGAGGAGTCCAAAAAGTAGAATAATCTGCTCCAAATAATACAGCACAGGCTTGTGGGCATTTGCAATAGTTAGTGGGAAGCCACTGGAAGAAGATAGAGGTACTGAGGACCTTGGAGGAGGCAGGTGAGGACAGATACTCTGTCTCTGGCAGTGAGTCACGTACCAGTCTACTTGGCCTGGTCTTGGTCTGTTGTGTTAGGGCAGCAGCAGCCCCATAGCAAAGGCTGACTCACACTTCAGCCTGTTGGTAGGGAAAAAGCCCTGTGCTCAGAGCAAAACATACTGGGCAGCACATTCCTAAGCAAAGCCAGAGGCTGTATACCATCACCAGCACTGATGTTTGTCACAAATGAAACATTAACAAGAAAATAAGCATGTGTATTAAGGAAGCTTGTCTCTGTCCTGTCCTACACAGTCAATGGCACTGAATGCAATCGTACGTAACCGTTCAGTCCTACTTACCACCTATTGCTGATTCTTGAATGACTAATGACACTTTAGGGTATTTGAGATATGATTCTATTGATAGGAGTGCTTGTTGACTGCACAAAGGTAATAAGATTGTTTCTATGCTGAAGGTAAGGCCACTGAATCCCTGTATGCAAGTGCTGGGAGGTTTTTGGCTTCCCCTGCTGTTTTGATCAAGGCATCTTGGCCACATTACAGCCAACATCTGCAGTGCAACAGCCATGTCCTGCCCCAGCAGCATTCATAGTGTAGGGTATCGCCTGCCTGTGTTGCCATTGCCATGCTCAGTTTACTTTGTTGCAGCACCCCTACATTTGCAGGTAGTTGTGGCTTGACTGCTATTTATGAACTGCGCTTACTTGTGTGTTGTGCTAGGAATAGAACCCTGCAGCATGTGTAAACTACTGTGACTCTGTGGTGGTCTTTAACTGAAAATCTCTGAATGCAACCAATTCCACTGAGGCTGCTAAGAGGGGAAACAGAGTCATATACACTCTGTGGTGAGGCCCAGGGGTGGATTTGTGCAGAACAGGGAGTAAGGAAGTTTGATCCCAGGAGCCCCCCTGACAGCCTTGTGACTCTCCTGATGGTTATAGTCGCGGCCTCTTTCTCTGTCTCTTCCTTCCCTTCCTGCCTCCTTACTGCAGCTGTATTTTCCCAGGACTTCTGAAGGACAGCTTAAATGCTGTTATGTGGCACCATGAACGTAATACAAGTTGGACTGGTTTTACTATTGTGCTATGCTTTTTATTCTCTGGGTGTAATTGTTGCTTCCAAAGACACATGTCTAGGCCTGAGAGAGGACTTCTACTGTCCACCTTTGGGGAAAGCATATGGCACGGTGTCTGATTGGGGTGAGGGTATGGAAGAGGGACCTGCCATCCCTGACAACTTCACCATGTCAAGGCAAGTGACAGGGGATTGCTCAGTACAGGGCCTGTTGAGAAGATAACTTTCCTCAGCTTTACCTGAAAGAATGAAAGCTCATTATATGCCTAATGGCAGAAGGTGTCTCTCCCGGCTTTCTCCCAGGGGGAAAGATGACCTTAGGACATTGCAGGCAGATCGGCACAGAGAGTTTGCCAGTGGTCCGTTAGAAATGATTGCTGAGCAAGGAAACAGCACCTTTTCTGCTGACACCAAGGGCAGCTGTGGAAGGTGGGACAGATGCTGGGAAGAGGTAAACCTTCAGCAGAGGGGCAGAGGCTCACTGGCATTTCCACTGCCATCTCTCACCTTTTATACCACTTTCTGTCTGTCCTTGAAAAAGTTACAGGGACATGTTACCCACAGAGCATCCTTGGGAGGTGAGGGCAGATTGTGTTACGCTGGATAGTATTAACAGTTGCATCAATCACAAGCCTGGTCAAAACAAATAGATGTCCTACTCACCCTTTATTCAGGCTGAATGGAAGATGCAATTAAATGGCTCTCATATAGTGACAGCAGGAACAGCAAAAGCCATTATCCAAAGCCCTACCAGAAGTGTGTGGGCTGAAGCACCATAATCCTCAGCAGAAGAGAGACAGGCAGAGAGGTGCCCTGGCCCCGGCTCAGAAAAGCAGGCAGTAGGCGGCGAGCACATGGAGAGCAGTGGGGAGGAAGGGATGTATGGAACATTCAGGTGTGAGCAAAGGCAGCATCCCCTGTGTCCTAGGGCTGCCAGCAGGCTGGTCTGGAAACCTGACTAGAAAAATTGCCTCTGCCTGTGTCAAGGAAACAGGTTTAGACCAAAGAAATAACTGTTCTATATAACTGATGTCATTTTTGGGGAGGGAGGAAAGCCCAGGAGAATATTGGGTAATTTGGGGGCCAGAAAGGTCCCTTTAAGCTCATCCAAAAATGGGAAAAATATTATCAGATGTGCTAGAGGGGTGGGATTCACCACATGTAGATAGCACAATGTACGTGTCTGCACTGATTTAATGGCCTAAATTGTCCTTAAGTCACTAAAGAGAAATAGACCATTTTAGGGAAACCTTCATCTTTTCCTAAAGAAGGTGTCTAAAACAGGTCAAATAAATTGGGCTTAGAACTGCCTGCTTCTCTCTATTGACTTTCACAAGAGTCTAGACAACGAGCTGAGATAGAGATATCCACACTATATATGTCTAAAGTTAGGTAAGATGAATCCCATCCAATAAGTCTCTGTGCCTCTACCTGCAGGCAAGGAAGGGAATGTGAATAGTGACGGATGAGAGAAGCATTGAATTTCCCACAACCATTCATCCACTCTTTCTCTGGACTGGCTTTGGCTGCATTCTCATGTATTTGTGCTTTTCATTAATGTTCTATGACAGTACAAATGCTAGTGGAAGGCAAGTTTCATGCTTGCACATGCAAAACTTGTGGGAAGAAGATTGTCCATTTTTTCTCACAGGCTTTTTGCACCAAAACTGATGGCCATATTTACATTCAGCCAGGCTATCTACATGAACTGCTCTGAACTTCTGACCTCTTTAGGCACAATGAAAGATAACAAAGATGAAGGCTGTATATTTTCTTTGACAGAATTATGAAGGCTGGGACATAAGTCATTTAAGCAGAAAGGATTGAAAGGGCCATGGGGTGCATTGGCTGCTGCAGTGAGAAGAGCACACAAACTCGTTCTGTCAGAGAGCTGGTGGATGCTGATGATGGAAACATAGGTATAATCTGCATAGGAGCAGGAGCAAGATATTTTCTTGCTGGTGTGTGAGCCAGGGCCAAGTCACCCCCCTAATTCTTCCTGTCATTTCTGAAAGATTCATCTCCTGATGCCTTTGCTGGAGAAATGGGTTCCGTATCCCAGGTCTCACCTTGTCCATGAATGTATCAGGAGCTGTCCCAGGGGTCAAATTCTTCTCCTTCTCAAAACCCAGGCAAGCCCATCATCTTTAAAGGTCTCACAGAAGCACTAATATGAAGAAAAATATGGCCACCATCATGTTACTCTGCTTGTATTTTTGTGGGTGTCCAAAGTGTTCTTTTCAATGTATCTTAGGTGTGCTTTCTGCAAAGCAGAAAAATGTCAAACTATTTCTCAGCTGCTAGTAACATTTCAAACCCTACCATCAACTATCTGTATGCAATAGATTTTCTTTAAATAACTCTTAGCAAATGCTTGACATCTGTTTTCTCTAATTAATTCTAGCAGTCATCATACTTCACTGCATATGTTGAAAGCTTTCAAGGATGATAAGAGCTACCTACACCATTTCAGTCCTGGGAGTTTGTATTGTAAACACTACTCCATAAAAGCTTCAGGATAGTTCATTCTGAAAAGTCAGTGAGAGAAACACAAGATGAAACACCTGCTGAATGTGAAAATAATGACCACAGGAATTAGGGAGAATTATTTCAAAATGCTGTCTTTTGATTTTATTGTAGGTATATTTGTGATTAAAATGAGGCAATAGTTAGAAATAAAGAGCCTGGATTAGCAGTCCTTCCTGTGAAACTATGAAACAAAAGTCTTTTGCCTTACTGCTTATTCAAAGCAAAAGGTAGTCACAGATGCAAGAGCACAAGGAAATGAGAAGGCAATACTATCATAACTACGTATATGATGCCCCACCTCACAAACTGCGCTGTGGCTATCATACTCTAGGAGGAGAAACTTCTGAAAAGCAAGCGTCAAAAGGCATGCCTGTGTCAGTGCTGGTCAGACCCATCCGTGCTCCCATTTCTGCACACTGCATTTGGCTGTTGTTGCCTTATTTCCACCCACATACCTGCCCGCCATTTGCCATTGTGCTCTTGCAGCCCGGAGGTTCCCAGTGACTTCGGATGGACAGCACACTTTTGGTACTGCCAGAGGCAACAATAATCACTCTAACTGCAAAAAACAACATAATATCAGCATTCCTAAAAAATCTGATGCAGTTCTCTGAGGAGGAGTGCAGCCTTCAACATCACCTTTCCCTTGCCTGTAATCACCCCTTGTGTGTTTTGTAAACAGAACAACAAAGACCACTCAGATAACATGTTAATGAGTAAAAGAGTTTGCTGAGATCCTTTGGGAAAAAATGTCCAATGCTGCATAAACCTTACTAATTGCAAGTTAATTGCCCTGCGCATCATGCCTTGAACCACACCAGTCACCTGGCAGCCCCCCATAAGCCCTGCCCCATTGGTCCCATCATCCCCAGCAGCAGGGCTGGCAGCGAGGGGCTGCATCCCCTGGGGTGTGCAGGAAGGGAGCAGGGAGAGGGATGGGGAGGAAGGTCCCAGTTCTCCACTTTGTGCCTGTGCACTGCCTCACTGCTCAGCTGGAGCTCTGGGGCGGCAGTGCGTGCCTTGTACAACACAGGAGCTGCTGAGCAAAACCACTGCCCAAACCTTCTGTCAGTTCTTAAGACTCTACTGTTTGTTTTAACAAGTTCTAACTCACCTCTAGTAACTCTACAATGCTCTGCAAGTGGTGTACCACAGGCTTTTTGCTTTGCTTTGGGGGTTTCTGGGGTTCTGTGGTTTGTATGCTAGGTACACTGATTCAGAGCTGAAAAGCAGCATGGGGAAAAGGCACAAGTTGTTAATATTTGTTGGGTTTTCCCCTTGCAAAATGCTTAGAGTGCCCATTTCCATGTAAATACCTTCCAAAGTCTCTTCTCAATGTTAAGCGTCCAATAATGGCAACAAACCCCAGCAAAGATAACATGTTACAAGGATACACAGTAAATCAGACAATTTAATGAATTCATAACCTTTCATTTTATTTCCTTCCTGTGAGATAATTTTAGCCAGTGTCAACGGGATTTGTAGGAAAGGGGAATGAATAGTGATCTTACCTCAACCAATAAAACAAAATCCTAATTTTCTGTCTTTTATCTTTTCCCATTCTTTTGTGCTCCTCTTTGGCCTTGTCAAAACATATCGTTCAGTTAGAGACTAAAAATATTTTCCCATCGATTGGGGTTATTGATTTTTTTTAATCTGTACTTTGGCTTAGAGAGCTCGGGTGAAGGGTGAAAGTTCACCGGCTTAGTCCGTTGTTTTATCTGGACAGCAGAAGAATGTATTGGCAGCAGATTTGATTTACCTTGTTGGTCAGCTGTAGTCACTCCAAGCACTGCAGACAAGCAGCAAGCATATTTTGCTGTCTATTTTATTGTACTCTGAAGTTCTTGAAGGTCCAACCTCTCTATTGATTTATCTCTCAATTTCCAGTGGCCCGTGTTTCCATTGTTATTAACATAAATGTATCAGAAATCAGATTCCCTCTCAAAGATATATTGATCATTTATGAGCTTTGAAAAAAGTCTGACATGTGATGCTATACATTTCAATCATTCACTAAGTCCACAAGACTCATATATACTGATTAATAAACAAATACAGAGAAAAGTAGAATAGGATGGTATATCTCATGGTGCAGTTATAGAATAGGACATAGAATCATAGAATAGTTAGGGTTGGAAAGGACCTTAAGATCATCGAGTTCCAACCCCCCTGCCATGGGCAGGGACACCTCCCACTAAATCAGGACATGGATACATCTGTTGTTAATACTGATTTTTTTCATACTAAAAAAAGGTTGTTATGAGCAAATGTTTGTCTAAATCTCCAAGAGTCATGGATGGAACTGCTGCTAAGTTATTTTGGAACAATTTCAAAATAAACTATTAGGAAAAGATAATTATGAAATAATGATTTTATTATGAAACATAAATTGTACCAGACAGTACAAAATATTTCTTTTTCTATTCTGTCTGTAGGATGCATTGAACATGCTAAGCCCTTTTCTGACAAGACTTGCTTACTTGAAGCTTTTCGTATATTTGTTACATAGGTAGCGGGTATATAAATACATACAGGAGTATATTCTTGTCGTAGGAAATGATTTTTTGAAAGATGTCATTAGCAAAGCCTTGTACCTAGCCAGTATTCTAAGTCTCAGCGAGTCCTGCTAGCTCAGGGACTTCAGGGCTTCACGGGGAAGCCCTGCTAGCAGAAACAGTGAGAGAACAAGGAGGTGGGAAGGAAAAATGTCTTTGAATCCTTCTCTTCTGAAGAAAAACTTTTCCGTTGCTGGTGGAAAATATGTCTGACTAAAATTGTTGAACTATGCCTTTCAGACAAGTCCGGCATGCTAAAGCTGCAAACAAGGATATTTAGCAGGCTTCCTAAACACCCTCTGATGAGTGGGTGCTGCAAATCAGTGCACAAATTCAAGGGTAACTTAGCTGATTTCTAGATTTCTTAGACAAATCCGAATTCATTAGGTATATAAACGTAGGGTAACTCTAAAGAAGGTCTATGTTACTGCAGTGCCAATCGCTTCTTGGCCTCACTGGGTTTTAGAGCATCTTTCAAACACTTATTCTTCAGGAATCCTTTAGCCACCAGTCCTTTGATCCAGCATTGACTTGGCCACAACTACTTGAAGTACTTTCTACAGCTCAGAGTGGCCTTTCTCTGGCCATCCACTCTGCCCATCCAAATTCTCTAATACAACCTGTGGCTATCATTGCTCAGCAGCTGTGGACAGCCTTTTCTGTGGATGCCTACTTAATCAGGGTGCTTCATTCTCCATTTGAAATGAATCTCTGTCACAGGCATGAAGTCAGAAGTCCTAATCCTTTAAAGGCCAAATGGTCCTTTGCTATGTCTTCATCAGCAGCCTCCCTCTTTCAGCCAGCCAGGTACTTTTAGCCTGCCTGCCTGCCTGCCAGGTGAGGGACAGGGAAGCTTCCCTTTGCTGTAGGCAGCATGAGTGTGCAGGCTTAGGGCTAATTCATGTGGAAGCTTATTTTGCTACAGCCGTCTTTTGTGGGGAGGGAAAAGTAGGAAGGGCTGTTTTACTCTACCCAGCCATTACCTTCTCAGAGGCAGTGAAGCAAAAGGACCTTTCCAGTAAGGATTTGAACGAAGAGAGCACTGTGACCTTGTGGATGACAAGTAAATGCTCATGCAGTGAGCAATGTCAGTTCCCCATCCTCTTTGTGGCTGGAAACATCCTGGAGAGCTCTCTTAAACAAAATGCATTTCCCATCGCAAACCAGCTTCCTGCATTCTGGATAGTTTCTAGCTCTGGCAGCAAATGCTCAAAATCTGTGGTGTCAGTTTTATTTTAGGTTTTACTTTTGCCAATAGTGCTGTGTTCTTGAATTTGACTTTGCTCCACACTCCAAAAAATCATGAACACTGCTTTTTCCCACTCACTATCTCACCTTGGGCTCACAAGAATGGGAGGATGCCTGAATATTGCCCCGTCCCCTACAGGCTTCTTTACATGACACAACACACCACAGCTGGAACTGCAGACCAGGATTCCTTCACTGCCACTTGCTATCATGACTTGCTGTGCTTGCTCAGTTTCACAGGGGTTGTTTTCTGCTGTGTTTATTTCTGCTTATTTTTCTTCTTTTTATTTTTTTTTCCTTCTTGCATGCAAAGGGAACAGCTGGAAAAGGCTTTTTTTCTATGAGTAGGGGAATCATATCAATATTGCATAATCTATCTCCATTTTCAGTAAGTCTTCATTAGATAGCCATACAGGGATCCCCAGGTGACACATAATAAAGCCCCTCTCCATGACAGAAACATACCCATTAACAAATTTTACATTTTCCTGTCTTCCGCTGTTCACCACAGAAGCAATTTCAGTAAGTAAGAGCCTGATTAAGTCTTTGCAGGACTGGAGCACATGCTGTCCAAGGAAGTACCGTCAAGACTAAAGGAATGAGTTATGGTGCATTTTCTGGCTCTGAAAATTCATTTCTAAAATTCAAGTAACTGGACACAACAGATTGCCGTTCTGCTTTGCAGTTGTGACCATGGTCCTCCTAGGTGCCCCTAAATCTGAATCTCTTTGTTACCTAGAGTAGATAAGATACAGCAATGATTGTTCAAACATACTGTATCAGAGACCTTTGCACAGGGTACTGCTACTGCAAAAACAATCAGTACCTGCAAAAGCTATTTGCTCTGCCTAGGAAACAGCAGGAGCTGGACATGACGACTCACACCACGCCAGACAATGTGACTGCCTGGTATCTCAGAAGATAGTGTATTCCATTATTGTACTATATGATCCTAAATACTGTCATAAACTGCTAATACACTAATGTGTTCATAGTCTATTGATTGATACTGGGAATACTGTTCTGGGTTAGTCTGGCTCATTTGTAATACTGCATATAAGCAGAATTTCTTGGAGCATACGGCATGGAGGAAAAGGGATTCCACACATGCTTTATCTTATCATTGCAGCATTAATATTACAGTTTCTTTTATAGTGTAATAAAAAAAATAAATTATAAATCTCCTTACTCTCTTCAAGCATTTGGGACACTACACAAAATTCCAGAAATAATTCAAAATGCATTAAAAATTATATCAAAGGGCCACAGCCTGAAAGTTTTAATAAAAACCTGATCAAGGGAGAGTCGAGAGATGTTATTCATATGGGCTCAATCCCAATCAAACTGAAAACACAGCTAAAATATTTTCAATATTTTTAAGACAAGGAGACAGAAACTGAGGGATACCTGGAAAGGAGGAGGCATATTGGACCCCCCTAGTGAAATGGCTTTGGCTGCAAGTGGGGCAGCAGGGAGAGGTGCAGGCCACATCTGGATGGGATCAAGGGATCCTTGTGCCATGTTAGGATTCAACATGCATCACGTGGTGCTATTGCGGGCCCTAATTCTTCTCTACCCACCCAGGCTGGGGCAGGGGCATGTGTACTGCTTCCACAGGGCTGGAGCCCAGTGCCACTGACTTTTGCCCTGGTCATTGTCCCACTGGCCATCAAGGACAGCCTAGCATGCAAGGCAGGACATAAGTAGGAGTGCCCTATCCAGAGGACTGTTGCCTATCTATCCAGTTTACTGCTGAGCAAGAGTTTGGATTCAGGCAGGGTTTATACTGCTTCAGGACTGAGAAGTGCAAGGATTAGACTGCTTTTACCATTAGTGGGTCAGACTTTCAGATTAGACTGGGCAACCCCAGGGAGCTGGGCATGGTGCAGCAGGGAGCCTGTAAGCAAACCATTTGTTGTGCACTGCACAACCTGCAGGTAGCAGAGAAACCTGCCTGAAAGGTGCCCTAAATGTATGTCACAGTGGCTGAGCAGAGTGAGAGCACACACTGCTGCTGTGCAGCCCAACAACCTGAACAGGATGTAACCTGCAGGGACCACGCGCAAGGCATAGCTTTTGAAAAGCTACACCTTCCTAAGCACAGTTTCTCCACTGAGATATACATAAACTAAACATCGTTCCTCTGGAGACATTAGGTTTGACTCGATGATCTTGAAGGTCTTTTCCAACCTAAACGATTCAATGATTCTGTCACTGGAAGGCAAAATCTGCCGTTTTCTTCTAATTGCTTTAAGTTGCTTGCAGAGTTACCAACACTAACTGCATTCTAACTTACAGACAGCCTTCAGTCTGATCCTGATTCTCAGAGCTTGTGAATGTGTCAGCCACATGTCTATTGCATGTTCTTACACAATGGTTTTGTGAAAAGAGCATTCTCTTTACACAGTAAAGCACGAGCAAGTAAATGCGAGCAGCGTTCACTGCACATGGCATCAGCACTCACTCTCAGATACTATTGATTCATGCTCTACATTTGGAGATTGAGGCTATCTTTTATAGCCTACTAAAATATATTACAGAAGGGGTAACTGGTTACACAAGAACTGCAAATGTCTTTCAGATTGCGTTTGATAAGTGTAATTAGATATTGCTGGGTTTACCTTGTATTTTAGCATGTAGGATAGTCTACAGTAAGTAGCATCAGAACATTGTTAAAGAGAAAAGGTTTTTTCTGAGAGGATGGGTATGTGCAGCAGGGGTTTGCAGTGTTGCATGCTGTCAGTCAAAATTTGCTAGCAATGTCACTGAAGGTCAGAGTCCCAATATCTCTGCAATCAAAGCTGACAATGACATGTTCAGTAGATAGATGCGAGGAAAGTACTTTTCCACTTACTGTTCTGAAGTAATAAGTGAAAAATTAGAACTTTTCTTTAAAATATACTGCACATAGAGCAATGTAGGTTTGGATTTTCTTCACTGAAAAGAGATAGGAATAATAAAATGGAAAATAAAGAACTAGGACCTGTCATTTTAAGTGATGGTGTGTAGTGGTTTCCAGGTTTAACCCCAGTTATTGTAATGACAATACCCAGCATCCTGCCACTGGGCTCAAATCCTGCTGGTCAGAAATATAGTGCTCATTTTTTATCAAGGAAAAACAGGAATCTTGTTGAATATGTAGCTGTAAGCACAGGAATCTTACAAATGATTTTATAAAAGTAAATTCCTGATAGACGAGAAGCATTCACAAGGGAAGGAAGAAAACAGAGCAAATATCTTGCAACGGTGAGTTTCACACATTCACCCTGGGAATTTGGCACCCAAATAGAAATCTAGAAGAGCTAAAATGGCAGTATAAATCACCTGGCAATTTATTATGGAGTGATTATATATATTTCAGAATATGTCACACAATATAACTGCATTAATTAAAATGGAATTAATATAGGGAATCTTGCCATATCTTGCAATATATCAAAGGATAATTTGGAATATGACTTGTGTCCCCACTGTAGGGCTCCAAGGGTACTCCCTACTTCAGAAACAGTTGTTGGCTTAAGCCTTTGTTGGTTTCATTATCAGCTGCAGTGAATTTTGAAAGAACCATTATGTTTTTCAAAAAGACAAGTAACCAGTGAACACTGTGGGCACTACCCTAAAGAGTCTTTTGATGTATTTTTGTGTTCACAAGGCAGATACTACTACAATGTGGATTTCAGTTTTCCAGCCAAGGACAAATGTTAGGAAGAAGTATTACTTATGGGATATGGATGCTGTATGCAACTTCTTTTGTTTCAAGTAAAAACTGTCCTCTTTCCACCAATAGAGAAGGTAGAGGTTACAAATACCTTTTAAATACCAATACTATTAATATTCAGAAGTAAGGAGCGCCCTGATAAAATAAGGAGCTAGGTTGAAAGAATGTGAGGTTCTTAAAATGAGTTCCTATGGGGAATCTTTTAATGTGCTTCCTTGTTTCTAGCACCCTTAGGACTGAACTCCTTCAGTTCTCCACCTTCAGTAAAAGTGAAGGGATGGAGAAAAGGAGAAAAAATGATGCATCAAACATTAAAGCACTAAAATGCCCAAAACCAGTTGCACCAGTTATGCTATATGGATGAAAGTGCAGCAGCACCGCTTGATCTGAGACAACAGAAAGGAACACAGGAAAAGTAACTTCCCATCGTCAACAAAGAAGTTCATTAGAACAAGAGAAACAGTGTGATTCCCTTAGCTGCTTTATCTCTCTCTATAAGTCACTACAAAATTCTGCTAGATCTTGTCTTTGATGGTAAAAAGTTAAGCACTCTGTGCTTCACCTGCTGCTAACTATTCAGGATAACTTTTGAAATCACAGCAGACTGAGCACTCTTATTTCCAATGGTGTCTGCTTTTATAAATACTATTTTTCTTGTTGCCCTTAAACATTTTGCCAGGCTAGAAGAGACAAATTCTATTCTTAGATGAAAACAGCAGTTTCTGCTTAGGAAAATGGGAGCTACATTCACATGCATCTGATGGCTCGGTTTGGCTCTTAGCCCAGGAGTGAATTTTTTCCTAGATGATTTTAGAAATCAGTTCCACTGCTTAAATCTGGTTTTCTTTACAGCAAAGATAACAAAACTCCCTAAACCAAGAAACCTAATTAAGATGCTATGTAACTGCTACAATAATCAGCAGAGTGTCTATTTATTTCTAAAACAAATATTGCCTTTGCTATACGGGATTTGCAGTGAGGTAGTGAGTAAAGAGCAGTCTCCCACTGTGCCTGGCACTGTAAAATTGCACGTTGTAGTAGAGGGAGCTTCTCCCAAAGAATTTAAGGCTGCAGCAGGTGACTTGTCTGCTTTTTGTAATGTGACCCATGCAATTAAGGTCTGGCCTATGCATGAAAGCATGGGGAGGTTTGTTTGATACTGGTTTAATTAAATTGGAGCAACTTTAGCATGGGAGTATTCATACATTGGTTTAATTTGTGTTGATGAATTTACATGCATGAACTAAATTTGCATAATCAGCTTTAGGCTGACATAAAAGAGTACAAGCACAGAAATTGCACCAGTTAGCTAAATGGATATAAATTAACCCTGAAGCCCTCTCTGAGCAGAAGGAAACCGCAGAAATACTATATATCTGCAGAGAAAAGCATCCAACCAGAGAAGTTCTATTTATTATGTAAGGATTAACAATATAAGATTAAAAAGATGCAAACCCAATCCAAAAAGTTTTCCAAAGCTACTCTGTGTTGAAAATTAGAGATGTGTGCACATCTACGGGGGTATGATATCATAGGCATCACAGAAACATGGTGGGATGGCTCCTATGACTGGTGTGTTGGAATGGAAGGTTACCGGCTCTTTAGGAAAGACAGGCCCGGCAGACGGGGAGGGGGAGTTGCTATTTATGTTAGGGATAGGCTGGAGAGTATGGAACTCTGTCTGGGGACAGGTGAGCAGTTGACAGAGAGTTTGTGGGTCGGGGTTAAAGGGAGAACAGCGATGGGTGATATTATTGTGGGGATCTGTTACAGACCGCCTGACCAAGGGGACTCTGTGGATGAAGCACTCTATAGACAGATAGGAGCAGCTTCACACTCGCAGGCTCTTGTTCTCATGGGAGACTTCAACCACCCTGATATCTGTTGGAGGGATGGTACGGCCTGGCACAAGCAATCCAGAAGGTTCCTCGATTGTGTGGAAGACGACTTCCTTCTGCAAGTAATAGAGGAGCCGACAAGGAGAGGTGCCATGCTTGACCTCGTCCTCACCAACAGGGAAGGGCTGGTTGGAAATGTGACGCTCCAGGGCAGCCTTGATTGCAGCGATCATGAGATGGTCAAGTTTGAGATCCTCAGGACAGTGAGAAGAGCGTGCAGCAAGCTCACTGCCCTGGACTTCAAGAGAGCAGACTTTGGCCTCTTCAGGAACCTGCTCAGTAAGGTTCCATGGGATACAGCCCTAGAGGGCAGGGGGCCCCAAGACTGTTGGTTGATATTCAAGGATCACCTGCTGCAAGCTCAGGAGCGATGCATCCCAACTAGACGGAAGTTCAGCAGGAGGGCCAGGAGACCTCCTTGGATGGATAAGGAGCTGCTGAGCAAAATTCGAAGGAAAAAAGAGGCTTATAAAAGGTGGAAGCAAGGTCAGGCGGCCTGGGAAGAATACAGGGATGTTGTCCGGGAAGCTACGGACCAGGTTAGGAAAGCTAAGACCCACTTAGAATTAAACTTGGCTAGGGATGTTAAGGATAACAGGAAGGGATTTTATAGGTACATTGCCAATAAAAGACAGGTTAGGGACACCGTGGGTCCTCTCCAGAAGCTATCGGGAGAACTGGCTACCCTGGATTTAGAGAAGGCTGAGGTTCTTAATGACTTCTTTGCCTCAGTCTTTACCGGCAAATGCTCTGACCACACCACCCAAGTCTTGGAAGGCAGACGCAGGGACGGTGAGAAAGAAGACCCTGGGCCCACTGTAGGAGAGGATCTGGTTCGAGACCACCTTAGGAACCTGAATGTATACAAGTCAATGGGACCGGATGAAATCCATCCGCAGGTCCTGAAGGAGCTGGCAAATGAAGTTGCTAAGCCACTGTCCATCATATTTGAAAAATCATGGCAGTCAGGTGAAGTTCCCGATGACTGGAAAAAGGGAAATATAACCCCCATTTTTAAGAAGGGGAAAATGGATGAGCCAGGGAATTACAGACCAGTCAGTCTCACCTCTGTGCCTGGCAAAATCTTGGAGCGGATTCTCCTGGAAGGCATGCTAAGGCACATGAAAACCAACAAGGTGCTTGGGGACAGCCAGCATGGCTTCACTAAGGGGAAATCCTGCCTGACCAATCTGGTGGCCTTCTACGAAGGGGCTACGGAACTGATGGACAGGGGCAGAACAGTTGATGTCATCTACCTGGACTTGTGTAAAGCCTTTGACACTGTCCCACATGACATCCTTCTCTCTAAGTTGGAGAGACATCAATTTGATAGGTGGACCACTCGGTGGATAAAGAACTGGCTGGATGGCCGCACACAAAGAGTAGTGCTCAATGGCTCAATGTCCAGCTGGAGACCAGTAACGAGTGGTGTCCCCCAGGGATCGGTGTTGGGACCGGTCTTGTTCAACATCTTTGTGGGTGACATGGACAGTGGGATTGAGTGCGCCCTCAGCAAGTTTGCCGATGACACCAAGCTGTGTGGTTCGGTTGATACATTGGAGGGAAGGAATGCCATCCAGAGGGACCTTGACACGCTTGTGAGGTGGGCTGATGCCAACCTAATGAAGTTTAATCATGCTAAGTGCAAGGTCCTACATGTGGGTGGGAGCAATCCCAGGCACAGCTACAGGTTGGGCAGGGAAGAGGTTCAGAGCAGCCCTGTGAAGAAGGACTGTGGGGTGTTGGTTGATACGAAAATGAACATGAACCGGCAGTGTGCACTTGCAGCCCAGAAGGCCAACCGTATCCTGGGCTGCATCAAAAGGAGCGTGACCAGCAGGTCAAGGGAGGTGATCCTGTCCCTCTACTCTGCTCTCGTGAGACCTCACTTGGAGTATTGTGTGCAGTTCTGGTGTCCTCAACATAAAAAGGACATGGAACTGTTGGAGCAAGTCCAGAGAAGGGCCACGAGGATGATCAGGGGACTGGAGCACCTCCCATATGAAGATAGGCTGAGAAAATTGGGGCTGTTCAGCCTGGAGAAGAGAAGGCTGCGTGGAGACCTCATAGCAGCCTTCCAGTATCTGAAGGGGGCCTATAGAGATGCTGGAGAGGGACTCTTCATGAGGGACTGTAGGGAGAGGACAAGGGGTAAGGGGTTCAAACTTAAACAGGGGAAGTTTAGATTGGATATGAGGAAGAAATTCTTTACTGTAAGGGTGGTGAGGCCCTGGAATGGGTTGCCCAGGGAAGTTGTGAATGCTTCATCCCTGGCGGCGTTCAAGGTGGGTTTGGACATAGCCTTGGGTGGCATGGTTTAGTGGGAGGTGTCCCTGCCCATGGCAGGGGGGTTGGAACTCGATGATCTTAAGGTCCTTTCTAACCCTAACTATTCTATGATTCTATGATTCTATGATTCCATGAAAACTACCTATTTAAAAAGTCACACTTTCGAATACAGAGATTGGAGATGCCAGTCAGCTCACGCTAACCCCATGGCAGGAGTTCTCGAGGAGCTCGTACAGCCTATGCTCCTCCATGTGTTCTCGCTCCCTGCACCACCTCCTGTTCATCCTGGCATGGAGCTGGGCCTATGCCACACCACGACCTCAGTAACCCCCCCAGAAAAGAGGGGTGCAAAGAGCAAGACTGTTCTCTGTCTTGGTCTCAGACACTAAGTAATTCATCTCAGATGTAACAGAGCAATGGAGCTCTGATGAGGTGCATGCACAAGTGTTTGAACTTTATGTTTAGTAGAGACCCATCTGTGCCACATAGCTTTTATAGTAATTAAAGATCAGAATCCAATCATACTAATTTCACCAGCAAGACCAAAAGGGACAGTATAAAGTAACAGCAGGACAAGAATTGAGAGCAGGACTATTACAGTATTTAGATTGTAGGGAAAGATGTAAATTACAAATAATGAAGGAGAAGCATTGCAGAGATCTATAATCTCTGTATGAAAATCAACAGCAGGCTTTTGAAATACCAAAAAATTACACCCTTGACAAGGTAATGTCACAGTGGGAGAGGAAAAATAGTGGCAAATAGTTAGTCAGAAAGGTAAGAAGCATTTGATGATCTGTCCAGCTGGGGCATTGGATAGTCTTTTTATTATTGTGGTTTGCAGGGCTCTGGACGGAGCTGGGCAATTGCTACATAAAAGTACTTTGATAACAGTTGTCCAGGTTAAGAAAGAAGTTCATTTTGGCTGCACCATGCATCTTATCTTGTGCAGTCATCTGCTGAACTGCTCGAGTGACATTTTCTTTCTGTGTTAATGGAAAATAAAAATTTCTTATAATCATGAGAATGCGCTTGGTTGGAACTTGAAGATAAAAGTATTTGTAAACCCATCTTGGACTTCCCCCCTGCTCCTTTCTGCTGGATATTTTCAGATATCTGATCAGAGATCAAGAAGGATATTTTATGGCAGAGCTGAGCAAACACACAGTTAACAACTTAGCAAACAATGAATACTTAATGTTTAGTCAAAGTGAAAAGATCAACTTGAAGACTAAAATAACTGGCACACTTGTCAAAACAGGACTGTTTGTAGACAGTTGACAAACAGGAAAAGAACAAATAACTGCACCCCATCATTTGCTACAAAGTTTGTGCCCTCTAATTTCTAAAGCCAAATAAACACAACCACTTCCATATCAATGTGTCCGATGAACAGCCTCAGAGCTGAGGTAATGTGATTTGTTACCTGTTGAATACTGCATATTTGCTGTGAAGATTATGTATTTATTTATTTATTTTAAATTGATGTACTTGAAATGTGCTGGCTTGTGAATGGTTTCAAGCAGTAGTTTTTAGTGAGGTGTCTGCTCTCGTGAGACCTCACTTGGAGTATTGCGTGCAGTTCTGGTGTCCTCAACATAAAAAGGACATGGAACTGTTGGAGCAAGTCCAGAGAAGGGCCACGAGGATGATAAGGGGACTGGAGCACCTCCCATATGAAGATAGGCTGAGAAAATTGGGGCTGTTCAGCCTGGAGAAGAGAAGGCTGCGTGGAGACCTCATAGCAGCCTTCCAATATCTGAAGGGGGCCTATAGGGATGCTGGAGAGGGACTCTTCATGAGGGACTGTAGGGAGAGGACAAGGGGTAAGGGGTTCAAACTTAAACAGGGGAAGTTTAGATTGGATATGAGGAAGAAATTCTTTACTGTAAGGGTGGTGAGGCCCTGGAATGGGTTGCCCAGGGAAGTTGTGAATGCTTCATCCCTGGCGGCGTTCAAGGTGGGTTTGGACATAGCCTTGGGTGGCATGGTTTAGTGGGAGGTGTCCCTGCCCATGGCAGGGGGGTTGGAACTACATGATCTTAAGGTCCTTTCCAACCCTAACTATTCTATGATCCTATGATTCACAAAAGAAACCCGGGTATCTCAAACATGTCAGTGTGGGCTGTTCACACAGATTTTATAGTGGCTTGGTTTTCAGAAGGTGCAAAACTGCTGCTGAGGGCAACACCTTTGTCTCACCTGGTGCATCAGCACCCACCACTAGTCAAATGCCAACACTGCCATCAACTAATCCAAATAACACAGTAATTAGTGTGCACAAGAAACTGAATCCAGACACCATTTATTTCACATAAGCCAACAAACCGTCATGGGACCAATCAACTTCTATACTTTGCTGATCTAGACTATTGTCAACCCATAAAGCTCCACATAGAATCATAGAATCATAGAATAGTTAGGGCTGGAAAGGACCCTAAGATCATCTAGTTCAAACCCCCCTGCCATGGGCAGAGACACCTCACACTAAACCATAATGATGTTCATACTTTCATACTCAAAGTTCACACTCAAAATTTCATACTTTGAACTTTTTTACCAAGGTGGATAAGAGCACCTGTAACATACCCAGCATTTCAGCTGTGAGTTCAAATGCTTTCTCCTTATGCTTGCAAGGTGAAGCTGTCTCTGATAGCTCAAACAAGCTGCCTTTTGATAGTATTTTCTCTGGATTAGCAGGGTTTTTGAGAGCTGTAATACCAGAGCATCATGCTTGACAGGAAAAACTAAGGTAGAGGGTTTTGCCTCCCAAGATGGCTGTTGTTCAGAGACTGGCCGGGCATTGGTCTGCTTGCCGGAGGTGCTATTTCCTTTGCTTCATTGTTTATCTCTTTCTTTCACCCATTAAACTGACTCTATCTCAACCCATGTATTTTCTCACTTTAATTCTTCTTCTTTTCTCCCCCTGTCCCACTGGGAATGGAGGAGTGAGAGAGCAGTTGTATGTCTGCTGGCCAGGGCCAGCCCACTACGTGAAACAGAAGAAAATGTTATTATGCGATCAGGTATAGAGAATAATGATATGCTTTTTAACAAAAAATCTTTGTTTGGAGGTCACCAAATGGGAACAGTGGAATATATGGATTAGAGGGAACACGGGATTTTACATTCATGACTGTTACTGCTAGCAAATCCTGGGATCCCAGGATTTACCGGGATACTCCGGGGCCTCCACTATCTTAAGGACAATCAAGAAACCTTATGGTCCTCTTCAGTGATACTTAAAAAACAGCCAGATGCTAACACGGGACAAATACCAGCTTCTTATGGGTAACTTGTCCTTTTTCAACAATACTGCACAAGAAACATGTTCATACATAAGGTTCACAGCTGGTTGGCATTTGTTCATCTCTATAGACTACAAAAAAGGAGAAGTTGTTTCACCATAAAGGAAAGGCAGTACCCTCTTTCCAGCTACCTGCTTTACATTTCACTTTTCATGCCTGTTTACTTTTCCTTCTTCCTTTACACTTTTCCCTTTCTGCTAGTACCTACCTTGTGTGAGAGGGACTATCACTTCCCTTTCAGGTGACAGAACATACGATGTCATCAACATCTTGCTCTGTCTATCACAATCCTTTACTCCAAGTGTTGGCTGGATCTCTTGTCCCTGTTGGGTTTTCACTTTCCTTCAGCTGCTCATCTGTCACAATACCTTAGAAAACATTGTTAGCCAGGCAGTCAGATTGAAGACATTATTTTACAATTGAACTTGCTTTTGCTGAGTATTCTGAGCACTTTCTTCCATCTGAGAGAGTTCATGATCTCTGTTCCCTAACTGTTGACATTTACCTGCCCTTTCTTCCATTCCCAGCTCTCTTTCTGTCATTCACGATTCTGATTCCAGAATGACCTATTACCATTTGTCTTTTATTCCTTCACACTTTAGGAATAACATCTTACATGTTGATATCTGGATTCCTCTACCTTTTACATTCCTCTAAGCCCTTACTCAGCATTGCCAGTTCTTTATGT
Source organism: Amazona ochrocephala (assembly GCA_039720435.1). Classification (NCBI taxonomy): domain Eukaryota; kingdom Metazoa; phylum Chordata; class Aves; order Psittaciformes; family Psittacidae; genus Amazona; species Amazona ochrocephala. Next base: position 33,019,713 of record CM077883.1, on the reverse strand, counting down.
GGAGCAGCAACTCAGCAGCACAGCTACCTCTGCCTCCCCACACAGCTCCCTCAATAACCAAGGGCATGCACTCCTCTGCTTGCCCCTGGGCCTGTCAAAGGAGAGCATCGATCAGATGCTGATTTTGCAGTGGGCTGAGGTCAGGCTCACATTTCTGCCTGTGGGCTGGGGGGAAAGCTTGGCCTCATGGAGCTGTATGCAGGAGCATTCAGCAATGCCAAAAGCAGGGGCTATCATTCTTGCTATAGATGGTGTCATACAGTAATGAGGCTTGCTGGCCCTCTCAGAAAAAGGACCTGGGAAAACCTGTCCCCTTCTTCAGGCAGCCCTGTCTCCACACTGAAATATCTAAGGTTGTTTTAAAGAGAGCCACTGAACACGGGAAATGTCACCCAGAGCTGCAGACTACGGAGTCACTGGTGAAAGAAGAAAAAGTCCTTTCATTTAAGTACAAATTTTAATCCGGCTGGGGCAAATGGAGGGTGAAAATGCATTAGGTAAGGTTACAAGTTTGCTTGACTCAGGTAATCAATAACTAAGTAAAGAAGATTCTCTAACCATGGAGAAAACATATTTATTCACTTGCAAAGGAACTAGGAGGTGCTTCCAATGATGCTTTGTATACAAATGTCTTTGGACCTTGTTCAAATAATGTTCTTTGCATTAAACTGCACACTGATAACCTCAGTATGGTAACTGACGACAGCCTTCTCAGTGCTTAGTTAAAACAAAGCAGATATGTCTAAGAGTAAATGAGCTAAACTGCACAGAGCATACTTCTGCAACTGTTCACAGGTAGTTTTTTCTGCACAGCTCATTAGCTATTTAGCACTGTGAAATGCAGTTATTCTCTGTTCCCACTACAGTTTTAATTGAGAGCTTATGACATAGCATTGTTCAGGGAAGGACTGCAACAGCCTTTTCCTCATGACTGCAGGACACTGGGTCTATTTTTTGCCCTGAAAAAAAAATCTAATTCTTTGTACTTTTCTTTTTTTGTACTTTTGATACATGACTCTCCAAGGGCTTAATATCTTAATGTCCCTTTTACAGAGCAGGAGAATCAGTCAAAGACTAAGTAATCTGCGTAAGAACACAGAGGAAGGCTGTGGCAGCATCACACTGAGACCTGAGGTCTCCAGAATCCTATTACCATGCTCTAACCCCAAGACCATCCCGCTTTTCTTAAAAGCTTTGCTATTACATTCAAGCATACAGAGACTCAGATGGAAACAAAACCAGAAAGCATAAACAAACTCAGCATGCTGATGACTGCAGATACTTTGAAACAACAGAAGAGCAAACATACAAAGTTAGATCTGTTTGAACTAAATTTGGATAGGACATTCTAATATAATGCATTTATACCTATTTAAAAGTACTAATCCATTAGTCGGTGGAATAAAATATTCCAGAAAACACAGATGAGTGCTCTTTAATACCTAGTGGTTCATGATTCTTTTTCGTGAACATTGATGATATTGAATGTGTTACATGTCTATGATCTTATATGTAAAATCTGCTGGATTATAAGAATAACTTTTCCCTTAAGAGATATTCCCTCTTTCCCTGTGACAAGTTTGTTCATCCCCAAAGACACAATAAAGGAGCAAAAGCAAAGGTCACTGACATCAGAAGTTAGAGTGATGTGGCAGAAATGGGTCTGGAAACACATGAAGTTATTCTTTATCTATCTTGTCATCAATGTCATGGACAGACATTGGAAAAACTAACCACACTGCCCAGAAGGACTCTGGCAACACACAAGCAGAGCTCCTGCATATTGGGGAACTCTCCTGTTCAGTAGATAGATAGATAGGTAGACAGATAGATAGATGTATAGATAGATAAAAAACCAAATGTGAGCTGTTTTGCTGTGTTGCAGACACATTATTTTAATTTCCTGCCTTCTTGATTTATGCTCTCAGGCCTTTTATTCTGTTGGTCTGTATCACTGGAGTCAGTCCACTGGAGTGGCTTTATGTCACCTGAAATCCCCGTTATCAGTGGAGGCAGGAGGATGTAAAGGACTTCTCCATGTGGGGGACAGAGGGAAGTTAGGAAAAAAAACCCCTGGAGATAAAAAGGCATAATGAGGAGATAAAAGAGGGTCTTTGGGGAAGCTCACAATACCTTTGTTTGAGAACGTCTGGAAAACTTCCTCCTACTTCCAAATATCCAGAATAGTAGATGAAGTCCAGCATCCAACTAAGGCATTTCACAGTGTAACGAAGTAATGACCTCAGAATATGGTTCATTAGATATCGTTCTATATACACCTGCTATGCTACATTATTCATCATGGCTGGAAGGCTCTGCATGACTTGCTCCCTTTCATCATAGTTCAGCCTCTGTTGCAGGTGGCTGTCATGAAAGAAGGAAAAAAAGATTTTCAGAACAGCTCAACCAGTCACCAGGTTCTTGGTCTGGAACTGCACTCACAGGAGCTGGGTTTGTTCCAAGGGCTTTGAGCCGAGAACTACAATCCTGTTGTTCTGCACACTAACAGCAGAAAGCACAGTTCATGCCTTAAATGGCTCCTATTTGAGGCTGTTCTTACATTTAAGGAAGTAAGGGAAATTGAAGTCTGAGCTTCTTCAGATCGTAATATGAACGGTAGTTTATTTCAGGGAATTATCTTTTTATGTGACTAATATTTGTTTATTTGACTGTTCTCTGGAATTACAATCAGGGCATTTTGAGATGTCATTGTACTTCTAAGTGCAAGAGAAGCTGCAGAGTGAGTAGCTAAATACCCTCAGGAAAGCAAACACACAGCTAATGACAAACAACTACTGCTCTACTTTGAGGATTTACTGTGACAAACAGTTAAAACCAGAAGCAGAGTTTATGACGGTGAGGAGACTGATTAACTTCACATTCAACTTATTCTGCCACATTTACCTAAAAGAGCATTTCTGACTCATGAAAGGTGCCTCATCAACCTAATTGGGAACATGCAGGGAAATAAATACTGCCTCGAATAAGGGTTTGTTTCTGGAAGTGTGTAATGTCTGCGAAAAGACCTAATCAAAGGGTGAGTAGTGTCTCCCAGTCTTATCATCTACATTGTAGTTTACCACCCTGCATTTGTTTTAAGGTTTACCAGGGTTTTGAATTAAATCCATCCAAATGAAGACTTGATATTCAAGGCTGCCCCTCGGCAAAGAGGGGTTTTGCATTCATTAATATTGCCTTGGGATGAAGGAAGGAACAGGAGAGCCCTGATTGACCTTAGACATTTATAAAGGCAATCCAATTTGTGCTCGTTTGCTACTTTTTCATTAAAGCCACTCCTGGAATGTTTCTTATCCTGAGTTGTGATTCCCTTGTGAAAAGTTTTAACAAATAGACCAAATTCAGCACAGAGCTGGCCCAGCAACTGCACTCCTTACAGGGATGTAGAAATGCAAGCTTCGGAGAATTTGTGATCCAACCTGCAAAATTAGGAACGTAAAGCCAGATCCAGGGATGTCTATAGTCAGACAAGTCAACCTGTAGCCAGCACATGGCTCATATTACATTCACATATGAATTACCATGGTTTATGAAGGACTGATTGAATATATTTTTTTCACAGAGGTCAGCTGCCCATTTTGCAGCTGGCACATACGAACAACCACTGTCGGTCTGCATATACACAGAGGGAAGAGCAGTAAATCTGGTCCTCAGCACTGGAGCCTTCTCACAGCCATGCAGTTGAAGATGTAGTTCCAGAAAGTCCCTGCCCAAGAAATGGGTGATGACCAAAAGAAATGTTGCAGTTCTCAGAAACACTACCACTACTTGGCAGGAACTTTCTTTGTTTCCCTGATTTAAAGTAGATTTGTTATACCACAGATTAACTGCATCCATTTAGGGAAGAAATGGTCTTGAATCATTGTTTCATCTTAGGAACCACAGGTGATGTTGTTCACAGTCTGTTTACAACCTCAGGGGTTAGTGAAAATGAAACCAAACTAAGAAAACGCAGACCATTGACCAGAACGAGACCTGCCAACATTTCCTTCTTTAATCTCTTAACCAAACAATACGACACATGACAGCACAACGCCGAGGATGGGGTTTCACAGCCTGCTGAGAATGCCAATTTTTGGTTAAAAAGAAAAAAAAGAATATTTTGCTCATCCTATTTACATATTGCACGTTAAATAAGCCCTGCAAGGTATCATGCTTCAAAACAGACTTATTTTTAAAGAAATGTAGATTAATAATCCTCCTTGCTTAAAAAATGAGCTTCAATATTTGTGCGAATCGTAGAGTGAAAAAAATCAATGTGCTATCGACTGCTGGGGATGATCACATTCATTTTGCCCTTTGTGGTTGGTGAAATCCGTGCTGCAATTACAGAGACAGGCTGGCAGCAAAGAGCCTCAGTTGGGCTTTCAGCTCCACATTAATCCAAAACTCACCATTTTAATGCAGATATAGATTGCCACGAGTCAATAGCTGACTACTTGAATTGTGAAGTAGCAGTTCCATGCTATATTGGCAGCACTGGCTGTTACAGTATCTTCAAGTATTTCGAAATTTCAAAGCGTTACTCTGTGAAAGTGAAGAGCGTAACTGACACCACATCAGAAGGGGACTGCAGTGTTAATGCTATTATCATAAATGGGAGAATGTGGAATAAAGACATAAAACTACAAATAATCTTCAAGTAGGTCAGAAGTAGACTTTTCATGGGATACAATACATATGTACCCTTGCTCATGTCTTAACACCCTAATGCATTACCTCATCAACTACCCGAAGTGTTGAATTTTTATAATATAGCTCCTGGTTCTCTCTCATTTACACAACTCCAAGCAAAGATGACTTCACCAAAGTCAGAGGGATTACTCTGCATTTATAATCTGGCAAGTGAGGTCAGAATTTGGCTTTGAGTAGCAATTTCCTTTCTATCAATCCGTCTGTAACTAAGAACTGAATTCTGCCACTAAATTTGTGTGAAGAATTGGGATATCTACTAAGTGGTCAGCCTCTCTTTTATAGCACATTAGGTGCAGGATGAATTTAGAACTCTATTTTACATACAGTAATCCTTGTGTACCTTTATGATACTGACCTCTTTTCTACCACATCCTCCTGAAATGGTGAAACGTTCACTAACACATCCCTGCACACAGACTGTTATGGCTATCATTTAGGACGCACAAAGCAGATGTGATTCAAAGCCTACTGAGCTCCATGGAAATGCTTCCATTGATTTTACTGAACTATGCATGTGTGACTGCAGCCAGCTCCACTGCTGAGGCAAATACCAAACCTGTGCTTGGGAGGAGCTGGCTGCTGGTGCACCACGGTTTGATCACGGAGCATGAAGGCTGTGCCGTGCAGTGCACACTGCTGAGCAGCCAGGGTCTGCCTTCTCTGTGCTGCAGTGTGCTATTTTTTATGTAAATTTCAGAACTGATCAAATATTTACAGATTTAGGACTGTAGGACCTGATGCATGATGGTGGCATTTACAGACATACTCTTACAGGTCTGACATTGATCACCTTTACCTCATCCATGCCTAGATCTATTTTCTGTGCTACAGGTAGGAACAAGAGAGGAGTATGCTAGGGCCAAGCAACAAACTCAACTTTGTCAGATGCAGAATAATGTGTGCAGTTGTTTTTGTTACCAGGGTAACCTGTGAACTCAGTAAGATTTATTAGCACATGTAATAGTATCAATAATAAAAATAATAAAATAGGTAATATAAAGGGAGCAGGACTTGATATTTTGCTGCAAGATCAGATGTACACACTCAAAAGAAGCCATTTTCCTTTGTTCACGTCTGAAATATAGACTCATTTGGTGTTGGTAAGCCTTCACGTGGTTTTAGACTCATAACGATAAGTCCCGAGCAGAATATGCACCTATAAGGCTTTGTGTAGGATTTATAAAAGAAAAAGATTCACCCTGGTGTTACAGATTGATATTTCGTGTAGCTTTTCATAGTACGCCTAATACATCTTAACAGTCTTCATTAAAAACATTATGAGATTGGAGCAAGGATCTTAACTTTGCCTGCAGAAGAGAACACTGGTTCTTGCTGCTGACCTGTAGGTGGTGGCTTCTTATAGCTGAAAGTCTCATGAAATTCAAAATTTGATATACATTGGAAATGCAGATATTCACATCTTGGTTACAAACAGACTGGAAAGTATGTTTGGAAACAAACTTTGCAGGTTTTCAGTTGCTTAGATGGATAGAAGTGAGCTTTCAAATGTTTTACTTTTGATTTCCTGAACCAAATATAAGTATTTCCAAGAAGATTAGAGTTTATCTCAACTATACTAGATAATAATCATAATTTCACTCGTATCAAGAATCAGTATAACTGTGACACTGGTTTCACTGAACACAATGAGAGAGGACATGCATGGAGAGGCTAAGGGTCTTCCATAGGAAGACTTCCATTAGCTGAGACTGCACAAATTATTAAGGTTTTCAGATTCTGATTCTCTCTTGGTGAAACTGCTGTGATCTAAAATCCCAGATAGAAAGAGTTCACAGCCACAACATTTCAACAGCAGTTAGAATATTAATAAGTAAATGGAAAAAGTGCTTCAAACCGACAGGAAGATTTTTTCACCTTGACCTTGCTACCTGAGTAGTTTTCATTAATTATGAGGAACTGGGCTTATAGTGGAGTGCATAATGATAGCCATTATGTGGAGACTATAAAATTAGACCCTGTTTTTAAAGCCTGCAAAAACAAACTGCAAAGTCTGTCCTAAGGAGCTCGTAATCTTAACAGAAAGCACAGACAAAGGGAATAAGGTGCTGAATGCACAACCTAACCATGTCCCAGAACCAGAAGTTACCTGTACAGGTTTTGGGGGAGGTGGGAGGTCAGTTGTGAAGGTGTAGGTTAAGTGGGGACAGCACGTTGAGTGGAGGGAACCACACCTGACTCACGGCTCATGTAGCAGCAAAGCAGCGGTTGGTGAAAAGGACAGAAAATACCCAAAGGGAACCGAGGCCAGGGTTCTGCTGCTCTGGCTCCTTTGGGCTTCTGGCCGGCTCCTCTCTGCACCTTTTCCTTTTCTTTCTGGGGGCTATTTAGGAAATGTTGGTTGGTTTTCCCCGGCGCAGCTGAGCCCTTTCCCTTCTCTGGAAGGGCACCAACTTTCCTTCCCCAGATTCTCCCAGATGCCTGACAGGGACAAGCCCAAGGAGAGCACCTACAGAGCTTCCCCCTCCACTTCTTTCTCCCTGTTTGTACCTCTTCAGCTATCATGTTTTCAGACCATCCAGCTTGATGATTGATTTTAAGACACTTAGTGAAACTTTGTACTCTGAGAAAGTTAATTTTGAACAGTTCAGGAGAAGTAAGCTTGCCTTTAACAATCTCCACCTGGAATAAGAAAAACGTAATAAATTCTTCATGTTTACTGCATTTACACAAGGCCCCAGACTATGGATTACCTTTTTATTACTCCTTGTTGTAAGTTTTTTTCCTCTATTATTAGTTTTTTTTTAACAAAACAGTGGCAAGAGGAGAAAATTGTTATCTTCCCTGTGGACATTTACAGGCGTTTGAATGAAAGTTTGGTTACAGGTTTGTACTCTGTGGAAGTACGAAAGAGTTTACGTACCTGGTGTGCCCTGTACAGAAAACCTTTCCCAATGACCTGGCAACAGCTATTCAAGAGAATTAGGTAAACATCTGAGCATTTGGATTATCTTCATTGTTGGAAAAATACCAAAAAAGAATGTGCACGTGCACAGAGATACATATTCCTACATAGGAGGTCCCATGTGCACTTTTTCATAGACAAATCATAGGCAGTGGCTTTTTAGTCACTCATTTCAGCTGCAAAATTCTATTCACTCTCCAGCTGTGAGTGGAATTTTCCAGTGCTGCTTAATGTTGAAATAATGAACTTTGGCAAATCTAACTTAACACAGAGCGAACTCCAAATATTAGAACCTGTAGCTTAGGTGGCAGTTTGCGTCATTGCATCATTGGAGCTGAGCTGTCCTTAAACCATTGAGTACAGAGGGATAAATCCTGATGGACCCCAGGGTCATAATCTAGTTTCTCTACTGCTTTCTCCTTTATCCTGTTTCTATCACTTGATACTATCATTTTGTGTTCTGCTCCTTTGCATGACTTCCTACAACATCGCAGGCAGAGATCTTCTCCAGGGAAAGATTTGGTGTATTCTAAACCAAACATAATTCCTTATCAACATATAGTATCTGCATTTCAAGAACACAAAGAACTGAGGAATGGTTTAGCACAGACTGATCTCAAAAGAGAATGAATTTTCTCTCTAGTGATCTTTTAAGATCATTATGAAGTCTTCAGAAACAGTACAGTGTCTTCAGTACAGTGCAGCATGGGCCCACAGAAATGCCCAGAAATGCAAAGCTCAGGCAGAAGTTAACCGACAGGCAACCAATTGAGCATTTCGAAGATGGCAGGAATAAAATCAGCCAGGAAAAATAGAGTTAAGGGAAGGAAAACAATTCTTAACCACCATTTTAGAATCAAAAGAATGGTGAGCTGACTGAATTCACATGTTGCTGCCCAAGCAAGGGGAAGTACAAAAGGGCATCCCATTATGTACTGGAAAATCAGTTCCTCTCTATGCCACATTGAAGTTTGGGAAGCTGAGAATCTAGGTATTAAGCTTCCTACTACTATTTCTCATTCCAATGGTTATTTCCATCTGAGTATATGCATCAGCAAAATTAACTCACCAAATGTACAGGAAAAAAACCCACCCATAAGTGCCTCAAAAGCAATTGATTGAGGTTTTAAATAGAGTGGACTTGTAACAGGTGCCCAAATCTGTCACTGAACTGAAAAAAACCCAAACTCCAAACACAAATTAATCATCAGACTTCCTGATTCACATCAAAAGATGGAGCACCTTGCTCAGCAGCACTGTAGTCCATAAGAGTGTTGGGGCATCTTTTTGGGGAATACAGAGACAGCAGAGGTAAAAGAAATGTTACCTATACGGTCCCTTCTCTCATTATGCTTGATCCTCCTTTAAACCTCAATGCATTGATCAAGTCCTGTTCAACAAGTGTCACAACATGACCAGGTGGAGCTCTAGCACCCAAAACACGGGGCCATGATTCTCGGCTCACTGACACATGCAGATACAAGACATTGGATTTGGTCAACAGCTGGAAGGGCTGCAGAAGGGCTTCTGAATGGGAGTGAACTGCTAATTAACAAAGAAAATGAATGCAGACTTTAAATTTAAACTTAAGTATGGCCAATGTAAAAGACCAGATGGTCAAAGTGCACAGCAGCAATCTCACAGGTTAATCCTCATCCTGTGTTTATGCCTGTTCATAAGTCTCTGACTAAGCAGTTAGTACTGAAAATATGGATACCTATCACTATTTATTGTTTATGCATGGTGCAACTGGTCTAGGCAGCAAAGTCTGGCTGAATTTCACTGGATTCTAGAAAATGTAGATTCAAGGGCTGTTTTCAAATTATCCACAAATCAGTAGTCACAAACAAGGGGGAAGCTCAAGAGACATGAATTCGTGCTTTCAGGCTATAGGAAACAAGGTAGAAAACACTTAAATTCCCTTTCAGCATTAAACCTCATTCATGGACATGCTATTGCTCCCAGCTATGACATCTCGCAGTACTGAGATCCAAAGGAGGAATGGAAGCAAGGAAGCTGGCAGTCACTGGCCAGGAGCAGCTCTTTCAGCACTCACCCTTCCTCCCAGGAAACACATAAACCTAGCAAAACCTGATCCCAAATTTTAGAGTTCTTCGCTTTGCTGTCCACCCTGTTCCTGCCCTGTGACTTGAGCAGTACAAGGCACAAAGTAATTCCTGGACTTGCATAAGCAAAGGAAATTAAAACGGCAAAAGTGTCTGTATATGCTATCCAAGAGACCAGCCCAGTTTTTGAAAAGTAAGCTGTGTCTCCAACAAAGCACTGCTCTTCCAACTGAATGATGAAGTGAAACCTAACTCGGACACATTGCACCCCTGAGATGTTTACATGTTTTCAATCCTATGTCTTAACAATTCAGAAATCTGAAGTAGAAACTTTCTTACATATTAATCTACAAACAAACCTGAACATTTACAGATAACTGTTAAATGAGAAAAATTCTTTCATTAGACTTAAGTAGATTTGTGCTTTATGGTACATCCATTACAAAAGTTAAAAATCCATTGAAAAAGACTGCAGCATCACCATAGTCACAATCCAATTGCTACTGAGCCTCTTAATGTGATGATAAGTTGCTTCATTAGAAAAAGTTTTTTGCTTCTTAAATGAGGTGTGAGGAAAGGGGAAGTACAGAGATAAGTAATTATATTTCTAATGGAGAATATAAAATGAGAAAATTAAATACATTTGCAGTAGAACTCAATAGGAAATAGGGTTGCCATCTCATGAACATTTTTAATATTGCAGATCTCATTTGCATCCTAAATCAGAATGAAACAGTGTAAAAGATTTTTGAACCAAAAACTTCAGAAAAATTTGAGCTTATGCCAGTCAGAGTATTTTGACTTCATATGTTCAAAATGCCATCATTCTGCTTTTACACTTTTTTCTTGACCTACTTTCATGAGGAATTACATTTTAAAGAGAAATGTAATGAAAATGAACTTTCAGAAAATGATACAAAATTCTGTATGAACAATTTTCAACTTAATTTTTAAAACTTCTTATAAATGGAAATGTTAAAGGGAGCCTGCTCCAGTAAATTTGTGCACACTTGACAAATCCACACATTTTGAAACAAATAGATTTTGCCAAGTTATTTTCAGTCTACCCCCACTGATATCAATATTCCAAGTCTGTGAAACATCAGACTGTGTGAAGCTATTACAAATAGTGAATGTGTAAAAAAGTATCTCCACCTAAATTACTTCATACTTTTTCACACAAGAAACATAAATGCAACAATAGATCAATCTGACTGTAAATATCTAAATATGTCCTTTAAAAGCCAAAGGAATGTCAGATACAATTTATTTTCAGCGAGTGCAAACTGAGACATTAAGTGGCAATTCTACTTCCATTAGCTAAATCTGGCAAATATGCAACTGTTTAAAGGCATTGTCAATAGCCATTGCACAATTAAGTATTTGTACCGATGCCTTATTAAATTACCCTTTTCAAGTAGGCATAATAAACTAGGAGTTCACTGTACAGATTTTCATGGTGAAAGTCTGGATCACTAGAAAATTTATTTAAAGAGAATGCAGTCCACTAAATAATGAAGTAAATGTCAAATGTTTCTGGGCAAATAAGTCTGAGTTATCTTAAAACTTTTTTGGCAGATATAGCTGAAGACAACACTGGTAATAAAAAGCCTGCAGATTAGCAAATTTGATTTATGGAGTTCCCAAGTAAGCTTTCAAATGCACTGCATCTCTAGCAGCAAACCTTGCTTGGTGGGGAATGGAGATTGTTACCATGGGCAGTCAAGAGCGGCAAGACAGCCAGAACTAATAACTTGGATACTCATTCGAAGTACCATTGGCCTCTGTCAGTTTACTTATAAGTTATGCTATGGTGCCCTGGAAAGAGCTGCTGTGGCTGCTGTCCACGTCCAGCCACATGAAGAGGTGCTTCGACCTGGTTGCTGCGCTCACCCCCTGTTGCCTCCTGCCCAGCTCAGCATACCACATGAAGCAAAAGTAATGAAAAATTGGTTTTCTGTTGTAGATTACTATTCCCCAGCGGCAAGGCATGTCTTCAAGGATCAGTGTTTCTAAGGATGGGCCATCCTTGCAGACTTCGCAGGTCACTTTCTCCACCCTCTGCTCCTCTGATCAGCTATGCAGCTGCAGGAGAGGCGATCCTCCTCCTTGTTTCAGGGCACAGATATGACAAAGAAAACCTCAGTGCAGAAACAAGTGCCCCCACCCCAGGCATCTGCCAGGGACCACCTAGCTGTTTCTGGCTGTCAGGATGATGGCTGGTGCCAATAACCATCTGTAGGCATTTTGCCCTGTGCCCTAGATAGCAATGAAGCCCCTTAATTGTGCTTTTTTTTTTCCCAAATATTTGCTGTGCTTGCTATTCCACACAAACAGCAATGGCTGTACCCATGTGTGAGACTGTCAAAGACTCCTCCTTGACACCTTTCTTTTCTATCATTGTAAGTTGCCAAAAGGCACGGAGAATTACCCTCAGACCCTTATCTTTGTGCCAATTTGCCACTGTTGAAATGGAACAACAACGGCCACAGACTGACAAGATATTTCATGTTGGAAAACTGGAATTTTGTCTTTCCAGACTTCTTCTAGGGCTGGGCCCCTGATTTCTTTATATACAGTGTAAGCTAGCCAGGCACGCATCCTTCCAAAACTCAGCTGTGTGCCTGGCTTGAACTGACCTCTTACAGGAAGACAGACATTGACATTTGCTGCAGATTTTGGACTATTGCAAGACAAAGGCTTTATCTTAAATGTAACATCAAACCACTTCCAATATTTATAATTCCTTCAGATGTATCTTCTACTCTTTAAATATTCTCTCACTGAACACACAGGGATTTTCTCCTCTTCATAGCTTTATTGTATTGTTAGGTTAAATCTGATGCTTTTAGGAATGGTCCAGATTGTTATACATAGGGTTGAGAATTTATTCTTTTAAATTATAGCTTAGTATATTTAGTCAGTTTGTTTTATATCAAGCATTTATTTAAGTGCTGTTCATTGTATTGACATTTTATAATGCCCTCCTAATATTCTTATTATTGATTTTAATACTGCAATGGTATTATTCATGGTGACACCTACTGGAAAGCAAGCTTCAATTATATCAATAGATGCTATTATTATAACATTGATAGTATTAATATTTGATCATAGCATAAAATGTGATGCACTGGCAATTAACTCATTAATGTAGATATCATTAACCAAAAATGTCAGAGTTGTTTTAATGATTTTACTGTTGCTGTCTTTAACAAATTCTCTAATCACTGGCTCAGTTTTGTATTTTCAGACGTGTATTAGCTACGAAAGTTTTTCTGATAACTAAATAACATCGTCACATTTAAATAGGAAAAGATGGACCTTTATGGCTCAGAAGATATCAAGAGTCGTGAATCAACAGCATGAGTAATAGATACAGTACATGAAACTCCAGCACAGAATATTCAAAACTAAAAGATTTACCAAAACATAACAGTGCCTTTTTGCTTGTTGCTTAGCAACCAAAATTGATCTAGCAAAAAAGTCACCTGACTGAGGAATTGCTGGTGGCAATATTACTCCATCATTTTTCTTTTTCACACTAAACTGATGAAGGTTCTATCAGAAACAGCTATTAATTGTTTCTTTCTTTTCTCTCCAGCTCCCTAATTATACAGTAGAAACGTTTCTATTGCTCTTACTGAAAGGAAGAGAGCACAATGTAAAGCTTCACAAATTATCAGACTTATTCAAGTACTCCTAAATCTAAAAGAATGACTATTGAAAGCCACAACTCACTGTCAACTCTACCATCCCAAAATAACAAATGCAGTGAACTGTTCATATAGCAACAGAACAACCATTTTTACCACACCTGCACTGATGGACAATTTGCAATAATCTTTTAAAAACCACAGACTAAGAATACTTGTTGTTTTGATGACTCAGTTGGAATTCACCACCAGATTTGTCTTGCTTTCATCATTTCTAAACATTAGCATTGTCATCTGTTGACTGAAAGCACTTCTGGTCCTCTATAGCATATATAGAAAACACTTTTGATCTTTTAAAATCCTCCTGTCAACCTGGAATCACACAGCCTCTTACATTACCTTGTTCTTGTCCTTAATGGTGACCTGCAGTGAACTCCGCACTCCCTACTTTCAGATGTTCAACATCCTTCCTTTGTTAAAAGCTGCTGATCAAAAAGGAACATTGTGTTCACTGTGTTTCCCTCTATAGCCCCTCACAATCATTTACAGGAATTACACTAAAACACAGGGTATGGACAGCAGCAATTTTGTTTAACCACATACTGTATTTTTGTTTTGCCTTCTGCAATACTGAATTCCATAAGGAAACAAGAAAAGGGAACGCATCTTTGTGCACATACACTTGGCCCATCATGAGCAGTGAAATACACTGTTGAGTCCAGGAGTGGTAAAAGATTAATCTTTTTACCTTTTTTTTTCTTTGAAATGAATGTTTTATATAAGCTCAGATGACATTTGTCCTTTTAAGAAGTGAAGAAATGTTACCTAAATGGAGCATATATCCAATTTCACTTTTCCTCTGTATCATATTCAGATCTGGTAGATGGGATTTGATGCTGTTTCCCACAATGCCTCCGTGCCTTTTTCTGTAAAAGCTTAACAAGGACACAGCATCAGAGAGTCTTTAGTGGCTAATACCCGACCCCTTTCTCTCACATTACAGCTCCAAGTGACCATTTTCATGCCAAAGGTCACCAACATCCCCATCCCCATGGAACCAATGTGCATCAACCTTCTAACCTTTGCCACCGAGAGATGATAGCTATTTGGGCTGCAATCCCTTCATTACAGATGGTCCATATTTTATATTTAGTGTGGGAGGTCAAATTTAGGAAAGCAATTTCTCTTAAAGCTAAGAGTTCCAATAATCCAAGATCTTCTATTGGCTTATGGGTGAGTGGACAGTAATGGGTTTATGGGCAGATCTAGAATTTTTCTCTTCACTGGGGAGGGAGTTCCGTCAATCTAAATTTTTCGGATTGGGTGGCTACCATTGTTTATTATTCAATGAGCTTTTATTAGATTGTATCTAAGCACAGTAGAGCAGGCAGAGAGTATCCTTATAAGCAGGCTCACAGGCTGGATCAATATCTCAAGGCATTTACAATCTTCTTGAAACAGATTAAACAATGCTATTTTTTTATGCTGTTTTTAAAGCTTATATGTGGTCATGGAGTTTTGTTAGGGACAAAAGCATTCATCCATTATCATCATTACACAATGGTTAACCTACTGTTAAAGCAGGTTGCATCTTAATACAGAGACCACCTTTGGTCAAAATAACCTAACATTTCACAACAGATCAGAGAAGGATTGAGGAAATCCTGAAACCAACAATAAAATTCAAAAAGATCAAACTCAAAAATGTTGGTCAAAAGACATCTGCTTTACATTAAGGTGAAGCACTTTGATTCCATTTTTTATTCTATTTTTATAAAACGCAACAATTATTATAGCCCCATATTGCAACTATTTATGTACATGCTTAAATTCATTTACCCAGTCCCAAGCCAGGAAAGCATGTGACGACATTGCTATATCCAGCCCTGCTCAGGACAGCATTCAGGCATGCGCTTTACTTGCTGGTAAACAACAGTTCCACACATACCATATGGAGTGTAAGGTAAGAGTTTATAACCCATGACACTGTTGAATGATTCTAGTTCTTGAAGGCCAATGCAGTCTATGGCTAAAAATCATTCCTAGTCATGCAAAACCCAAGAGAAACTCAAAAGAAGTTTTGAAGCTGCCTGTTAATATGCAATTTAAATGCAATTTGCTACTGTCTGTGAGATCACACTCTCTATTAGCCACAAATATTCACTACAGTGTTAGGGAAACCCGAGTTTGTCCAAGATAGCATGGACCAAAGCTCCTTGTTAAAAACAAAAGCTTGATAGTCAGGGAGCAGAAACAACACTGGGTCACTGAATCTGGAAGAGCAAGTAACAGGCTCTTCCTATGGCTTCTTGCTGTTGTGCAAAGTATCCTTAGCTTAAATCCGTACTCTCTAAATGGCTTAGACCAGTAGGTCTTAAATTTCTACCTTTCTCCTTTAATAATGGATCCACAGATTAGAAAAGCTGATCCTTAGGCAGATGCTTGAAACGACAAATAGTATTTGTGAAGAATGGCCTGGGCCCAAGACAAAGTCACAACTGCTTTCTGCAAGTCAATTTCCCAAATGTTTGTTCGCACCTACATTAGTCGTTACCACTTACTGAAACCTACACAAAAGATTTCAAATGAGCATGACTGATTCACTGGCAAGCTGGTCATATCTGCTGGCTGACCAGGCGCTGTGAACACGCAGCCCCCTCCTGGCGCAGGGTCCCCTCTCACTGTATAAAGAAGCTGAATACAGTGTAGCTTGACATGCACAGAGGGTTTGGTGAGAACAGCCAGACTTTTACACACATTTAAGTGTCAAAAGATGCAGCATGAATGCTAGTGCAGGCACTGGGGCAGCAGGGAGTATCTGCAGACTTCCTAGACCCCTCCGTATATCAGAGAGGGGGCAAATGGGAAGCATATGCTAAACGCCTTCCTAAGACCATCTTGATCCATTAAAGCAAAAGCTGCAAGGAGCTTGTGCCACATGTTTGCCTTGAGAGTGCCTGGAAACATCTGTGGATGTCCATTCAAAGTGGACATTTGGAGAGCATGGAGTGGGAACTGGAGGTGATAACATGGATTCTAGAAATAGCACTGGGCTGATCTGACCCTGGATATAATCTCACTCTGATCAATGGGGTTATCAGGATTTTTTCAAAGGTGAGCCTGGCCAGCTTGACACTGCATTTCTGTAGCAGTGCAAAGACAGTCAGTGTCTTCGGTTTGTTTTAAAACATCTTCCATCGCTCTTTTTCCCAGGTAAAGCTGTGCCTGCACAAAGCAGCCACTGTGGGAATGGAAGTCGAACTCACAGGGTGGCTCTGAAGGGAGTGAAGGGACCAGAATTGCCTCGCTGTTGTTAACACTTCCATGATTTTATTTTTCCTCTTTTATTAGACTCAAATATTATAATTCTGTTAATATTTGCACACAACACTTCCAAAATTTAAAGTAAACATGATACAGCAAATCTCTATTGATTTTGCCTTCAATATTCTGTTATCCAGAACCTAAAATAGCTCTCCTCACCACAACACAACCCCACAGTCAATGACCATCAGTATGCCTGCATCCAACTTTCGTCAGTTATCCAGGTTTTAAGGGTATTTTTTTTAACTACTTTGTATAATTTCCTATGCTGGTGATGGGGAATATTTTACACATTTGTAACATAACTGCTACGCATTCCTTGGAGCAGAGACTGTCGCTGTGTTGATTGTGTGCAGGACCTCACACAGCAGTTCCCCGTCCCTGCCAGGGTCTCTCTGCTGTTATCACAACTCCCCTTTTCTGATATATTGGGGAAAATCCTTATTTTTTTTTCTTTATTCTTTTTCCCCCCGTTATTCTCACATTCAGTGAATAACCTCTGTAAAAGCTGTAATGTGAAGCTACAATAATGTGCTTACAGACACATTCCTGCTTCAGGGTCTACACTAGAATCTATCGCAGCTCAAAGCAGTTAATATTAAAACGATGCGCTGTAAAGATACCACGGGTGTGGACAGAACCAATTTGTTTATACAATTATGTTTTTCCACAGAGTAAATTAAGTTATGGGGTATTCATCAAAATTGAATTACCACAGTGCGAGCTAACTATTTTCCACAGACATTGTGACATGAGCACAAAGCAGCCCCTGTCGGCCACGAGGAATCGCTGTCCTCTTCAGGCTGCAGCTGAATTACTTACCAGAACAATTAGACAAAAGCCATCCTCAGAAAGCTGGAAGTTTGCCTACCAGAGGAAACAGTGACAACTCTAAAACTGTGTTTATTTCTTACTTAGAAGAGCCAGGAAAAAGGAGAGAGCTTCCATGGGTGGGACCTCATGGGAGAGGAGGCAATGGGGACATCTCAAGGTGAGGAGGACTAGAGTCCTGGTGGGACAAGCTCCTTGGATGGATAAGGAGCTGCTGAGCAAAATTCGAAGGAAAAAAGAGGCTTATAAAAGGTGGAAGCAAGGTCAGGCGGCCTGGGAAGAATACAGGGATGTTGTCCGGGAAGCTAGGGACCAGGTTAGGAAAGCTAAGGCCCACTTAGAATTAAACTTGGCTAGGGATGTTAAGGATAACAGGAAGGGATTTTATAGGTACATTGCCAATAAAAGACAGGTTAGGGACACCGTGGGTCCTCTCCAGAAGCTATCGGGAGAACTGGCTACCCTGGATTTAGAGAAGGCTGAGGTTCTTAATGACTTCTTTGCCTCAGTCTTTACGGGCAAATGCTCTGTCCACACCGCCCAAGTCTTGGAAGGCAGACGCGGGGACGGTGAGGGTGGGGACCCTGGGCCCACTGTGGGGGAGGATCTTGTTCAGGACCACCTTAGGAACCTGAATGTATACAAGTCAATGGGACCGGATGAAATCCATCCGCAGGTCCTGAAGGAGCTGGCAAATGAAGTTGCTAAGCCACTGTCCATCATATTTGAAAAATCATGGCAGTCAGGTGAAGTTCCCGATGACTGGAAAAAGGGAAATATAACCCCCATTTTTAAGAAGGGGAAAATGGATGAGCCAGGGAATTACAGACCAGTCAGTCTCACCTCTGTGCCTGGCAAAATCTTGTAGCGGATTCTCCTGGAAGGCATGCTAAGGCACATGAAAACCAACAAAGTGCTTGGGGACAGCCAGCATGGCTTCACTAAGGGGAAATCCTGCCTGACCAATCTGGTGATCTTCTATGAAGGGGCTACGGAGCTGATGGACAGGGGCAGAGCAGTTGATGTCATCTACCTGGACTTGTGTAAAGCCTTTGACACTGTCCCACATGACATCCTTCTCTCTAAGTTGGAGAGACATCAATTTGATAGGTGGACCACTCGGTGGATAAAGAACTGGCTGGATGGCCGCACACAAAGAGTAGTGCTCAGTGGCTCAGTGTCCAGCTGGAGACCAGTAACGAGTGGTGTCCCCCAGGGATCGGTGTTGGGACCGGTCTTGTTCAACATCTTTGTGGGTGACATGGACAGTGGGATTGAGTGCGCCCTCAGCAAGTTTGCCGATGACACCAAGCTGTGTGGTTCGGTTGATACATTGGAGGGAAGGAATGCCATCCAGAGGGACCTTGACACGCTTGTGAGGTGGGCTGATGCCAACCTAATGAAGTTTAACGATGCTAAGTGCAAAGTCCTACACCTGGGTCAGAGCAATGCCAGGCACAGCTACAGATTGGGCGGGGAGGAGATTCAGAGCAGCCCTGCAGAGAAGGACTTGGGGGTGTGGGTTGATGAAAAAATGAACATGAGCCGGCAGTGTGTGCTTGCAGCCCAGAAGGCCAACCGTATTCTGGGCTGCATCAAAAGGAGTGTGACCAGCAGGTCGAGGGAGGTGATCCTGTCCCTTTACTCTGCTCTCGTGAGACCTCACTTGGAGTATTGTGTGCAGTTCTGGTGTCCTCAACATAAAAAAGGACATGCAACTGTTGGAACAAGTGCAGAGGAGGGCCACGAGGATGATCAGGGGACTGGAGCACCTCCCGTATGAAGATAGGCTGAGAAAATTGGGGCTGTTCAGCCTGCAGAAGAGAAGGCTGCGTGGAGACCTCATAGCAGCCTTCCAATACCTGAAGGGGGCCTATAGGGATGCTGGGGAGGGACTCTTTATTAGGGACTGTGGTGAGAGGACAAGGGGTAATGGGTTTAAACTTAAACAGGGGAGGTATAGATTGGATATGAGGAAGAAATTCTTTACTGTGAGGGTGGTGAGGCCCTGGAATGTGTTGCCCAGGGAGGTTGTGGATGCTTCATCCCTGGCGGCGTTCAAGGTGGGGTTGGACATAGCCTTGGATGGCATGGTTTAGTGGGAGGTGTTGCTGCCCATGGCAGGGGGGTTGGAACTCGATGATCTTGAGGTCCTTTCCAACCCTAACTATTCTATGATTCTATGATTCTATGACTTCTGTCCTGAAATATTTCTAGAAAATCAGATTTTAAGTTGATGGTTTCCTCTTTATTTTTCTTTTCCAAACTTCTCCTTGAATGAGATGAAGCAAGAAGCCCCCTCTTTTATTTCACATTTCTTTATATGAAGTGAAGATGAAAGTGAGAAAATAATTGTATTTGAGTACAGGAAAATTTAGGAGGGAAAATATGCACAAGAAGAGTTTAGCCTCCATTTTAACTCCACTCATGCTGTAAAACAGAGAATGTAATTCTGGAATATTTTTCCTGTAAGAGAGCTTGTTTTGCTAAATGCCCTCGCTTGAAAGAAAACTGAGGCACAAAAACACCTGTTAAATGGTATTTCAGTTAATCAAAAAGCAGTTTAAAGAGTAAAATTATTTTAAGAGCATTGAAATGCTGCTGTTGGGAAAAAATCATATAAGCTGAGGGCTGAATTTCTCTCATCTTTATTTTTGAAAAAAGTAAATCTGTCGCCTCACTTTTCTTAAGAAAGTGAAAAGAGTTCGCAAAAGAACAGATGTTTCCTTGTGCTTCCAGAGCAATAGAAGAGTCACAAATGTTTGTCACAACTCTTTCTCTTAGTAAAAATACAAGATGACACTTTGTAATTAATTTTGGTGGTTGTATTTCTACCTGCAAAAACTATTTTGACCAAAATTACTGTGAGCCCCGCCCTTTTAGACAGTTTGACCTGCTCAGGCTCGGAGAAGAGCAGAATGGTTCAATCAAACCACTCTTCAGTTGTGCTTCGGCTTGAATGAGTACCAGAGCAGGGGAACAGACTGGAGCTGCCCACCATAACCCCCTGACATGTGCTGGATGTCCCTTCCTTGGCAACAAGTGCTGCACATCCTTGGACTTCCCGCAGCACGTGGTCTCACTGTCAGAGTGAGTCCAGCAGGGACCTGTACAGGTGGCTGTGGGGAAAAGGCTGCATAGGGAAGCTCTTGTATCAGACAACCTCATTTCTGGGAAGGGGAAATGCTCGGGCAGGGGCAGATAGGAGCCAGCTCCCTAGCAGCATGCTGAGCAGTGCCAGACACCACCCGCAGTGCAGAGCCTAGGCAGCCCTTCCCTCAGCTGCTCAGCTTTAGGATACATCCATCATCTAGTTATATGCTGTCTTTCTGAATCCTTGCAAACTGCATATAGTTTTCATAAGACTCTTCGTTACAACAAATCCCCCATCAGAAAAGCCTACTTAGAAAGCTGCTTTACTAGGGTTTGGCAGGATAGATTTTGTTTTCAAAGGATAATCATGCGTCATTTCATTGGCAGATAGGACATTAGAGCTAGAGCTGAAAAGATCAAACATGTATGTTCCTCAATCCGAAATTTACATCTGCAAGGCTACACTGTCCGGGGAAAGAGCATGGGCTGCAGGCATGTACTTCTGCATGAACAAGTCCTGCCTTTAGGTAGGCACAGGAATGGCTCAGCCTGGACCTTACGGTGCTCTCCACCGAGGCTGACAGAGGGTGTCCCTGCGGAGCGCACACCCAATGCCTGCCCTGGGCTCTGCGCCACTGCCTGGGGCTATTTGCGCGCTGCTGGGGCTCCTGGCTTTCCCGCAGATGTGTTCTGGGTGACACATGGAAACGTGCTGGGGAGCAGGAGCCGCGGCAGAGCTGCCTCTCCTCCAGTCCACTTCCAGGCTGACTGGGGCACCGAGCAAACACCCTGCAGGTCACTGAACCTGGCAGAGCTGCGTAGGGCCCGCGCCTGTGACCCTGAAACAGATTCCTTCCCGGTATCGGGCTTGCTCCGCCGCCTGCCCTGGGGAAGTGCTGTGAGCTGTTACCTGCTTTGTCAAGGGCTCCCCCAGGGGATTCAGCAGTTGTTCTTTGGTTTGGTTTTGTTTTTAGTTTGGGTGGGGTGAGCAGGGTCGCTTCTTTGCCCTGATGGAAATGGGCTTACACTATGCAGTATATATTACTGGATGTCATTACTGGTGCCTCAAGAGATGTTGACTGTGCACATTTACATAAATCTAAAAATAAATAAATATACTCACAAGCCTCCTCAATCAAAATATGCCACAGACAACTAAAAGATCTTGAATCAAATATTAATGTCGGAGATTTCTCCAGCCATTTTGTAATGCTTCCAGCTATCTTCATTACAAAATGTGTAATGCATTACCTTATTTTAGTCCTGAGCTATCAGGAGTATCATCTTTTTGATGGGCTCAAACTGGCTTAATAAAACTGGCCCTCCTTTGAGTGCTCAGGAGCAAGTGCTTAAGATGGAGACGTGCTAGTCAGCACCTGCAGGCTGTAGTAGTCGCAACCAGGACAGTGCTTGCTGAGCCACAAGAAGGAATTGTTATTCATCAAGGGTCTGTTACTCCAGCACAGTAAGTCCCCTGTCACATGCCTTATCCTGAGACAGGCAGAGGACTGAATGCTTTCCCAGGTATCAAAAACTTGTCCTCAATTTACATTGGTACATATCATGTATGTGAGGTTTTTTTGCTTGAAGTTCTTTTTGTTCTTTTAACCTTCTGCATTTTCCTATTAAACATATCAAGTAGTTACTTCTTGCTGCACTTTGTCCTTTTCTCTACAATGCTGTAAAGCTCCATGTCTCATGCAAAGGTCTCAGATTCATGTTGTCTAAATAGAAGAGGATGTGATATTATACTTCATGTTGGCAACCACAAGAGAAAATGAATCTGTTTAAATAGAATCCTATGCAATTCCCTTGCAAATATGAGATTTGCAACATCACTATGGGAACAAAACCAAGTCACTGGGCTTTCTAAATTTAATGAGGTTCAAATGTCCAAGGGCACCAGCTTTCAGGGGAAGAAGCAATGTCAGTGCATGCAGAGAAAAGGATAGTGTTTCTTAAGCAAAGGAAAGAAAATATCTTGAAAGGGGTTTACCCCTTGAAGTGAATCAGGTGAAGTTTCTGGTAAAGAGTGAAAGCAGGCGGCTGCGAGTGTTCAAAGGGGATTAGATTCTTCCACAGATTGTGACTTTTAAGTTCAATCACTGCAATATTATTTATGACAGTTATAGGCCTATATGGCAATATCTCAAGAGAGAGAGTGATTCATCAATTCCAAAACTGCTTCTTCCAGAGACAGAGCTGCAATGCAGCACATCACAAGCCACAATATTAGGTAGGAAGCAAGAAACCTTCAAACCAGGGAATGATGCAAAGTCTATTTGATCAGATTAAAGATTCCTATTACCTCCAGTAAGCTTTGGAGAAAGGCAGCTATTGAAAACAGTTTTATTTGCCAGAAATTCTTTTTGCTGCAGATTGCATTCTCTGGTGGATTACTAAGGCTGAAGCAACAAATACACCCTGGAGCATTTCAGCGCTTTCTCTGCAGAGCTCCCCACCAAGCTCAGCCCCTGGGGTCAGCAGAGGCACATTTCCTTACCATCCACTGTCAGGCAGGCTGAATATAAAGCTTCGTTAAAACTAACTAACCTCACCTGATATCAAACAGAACACATCAAATATTTGCAGCTATGCCAGCTGCTTCAATGGTAGTATACAAATATCAACCCAGACTACTGTCTCTCTCATGCAATAGCTGGTCAATATTGCTTCCTTCTGCAAACATCCAAACTCATTCTGTGCTTGCCTATGCCCTTCCCACCTGTGGCAAGATAGAAGTGGGGCTCTTTGTGTGCTCCTTGTGAATGCAAGTGTGATTTGTCATAAAGCTTTGGCTTGGGTTGAGTTTGAGAGTCATTCAGTGCATTACCCACACATCAGTTAGGGTTTCTGAAATGTAAGACACTGTGGGAAGTCACACGGTATCCTCTAAGAAAGATACACCGCTGCTTCAAATAGAGTACATACTAGTCCTTTGTTAAGGTAAGTCCATGTCTGCAATTTTATAGTAAAAATAGGTCTGCAGTCACCGTTATCCTTATGCCCTACCATTTTTTCTCCAAATATTTGCAGTTGTTTTGTCTGCTTGATATATAATACACCAACACTGTAAAACAAACACGAGTGGTGCACCTTGTTTTAGTACCACATCTATCTTCTGCTAGATAGCAGCAGATGATCGGGCTTCTGCAGGCAATTTGTCAGTGAAGAAGATGCAGTGGTGTGTTTACAGGAGATATTACAATACGTTTTATTTGTATGTATTCATATAAATTATAGAACAGAGGTACTACAACAGTACGTGGGGCAATGCCCTATAGCAGGAAACTCAGCCCAGGGGCGCTCTCTGTTCCCAGTGATAAATGATTTGCAAAACAGCAGCCCAGAGAAGAAAGCAAGCTCTCCTGCACTTGCAAAACTCTTTCTACCAACATTGATGGCTCCATACGAAATGCTTAAGCATGAAATCATAATACAGTATATCTTCCCCAAACTGGCCATTTGCTCACACATAAAGAAAAAACCCGTGTAATAGTGACACCTGGTGACACCCATTGTTTTGCTCACACACACATAGGCTTCTTTTTCCAGATGTAGTGGGTTTTGCTGAGCACTCCCAACCTGTGCTCAGTGATCAGGGGTAGAAGTATGAAACTGAACACTCAAGTATAAAGAGTTTAGATTGATGTCATGCTCTGTCTTTCTTTTTGACACTGCTAACCTTCATCAGATGGTTTACCTGCTCCACTGTCATGTTCAAGGAGATGTACCAGAGATCATGTGGTCCCCATGGAAAAGAAATTTGTAGCAAGAAACTAACAGAAAATGAAAAATTACTTGTGCTGACATCAGTTAATTCCTTTTCCTGTAGTCCACACTGCCTGAGCTAAGGACTTCATGTTCTTTGGAGAGGAGGGCCACGAGGATGATCAGGGGGCTGGAGCACCTCTCGTATGAAGATAGGCTGAGAAAATTGGGGCTGTTCAGCCTGGAGAAGAGAAGGCTGCGTGGAGACCTCATAGCAGCCTTCCAATACCTGAAGGGGGCCTATAGGGATGCTGGGGAGGGACTCTTCATTAGGGACTGTGGTGAGAGGACAAGGGGTAATGGGTTTAAACTTAAACAGGGAAGGTTTAGACTGGATATGAGGAAGAAATTCTTTACTGTGAGGGTGGTGAGGCCCTGGAATGGGTTGCCCAGGGAGGTTGTGGATGCTTCATCCCTGGCGGCGTTCAAGGTGGGTTTGGACATAGCCTTGGATGGCATGGTTTAGTGGGAGGTGTCCCTGCCCATGGCAGGGGGGTTGGAACTCGATGATCTTGAGGTCCTTTCCAACCCTAATTATTCTATGATTCTATGATTCTGTAGGCTTAATGGTTAGAAGATAGAATGGTTAAAACCCCCAAACACCTAAGCCTCCAACATTTCTTGTAAAGTTTCTTTGCCAATACATTCTCAAAGTGACCTCCTTTTTGTATTAAATAAGATCAAAAAAAGCTGTATGTGTCAGGAGGATACTAATAGCCACCAATACTATTAGACATTGATCCCCACTTTCTCAAAGTGTTTGCTGGGAAGTGCAGGGATTATAATCACATACTCTGATGTTCTGGTTCTGTAAGTTATCATTTGTGTCCATTATTAAATTAGCTCACCACCGTGGTGGAAATCATTACTTCTATTCTTCCATAACTATACCATATGTCATTTAGGCCATGGACTGTGTAAAGTCCTATTGGAAAATCCTGTAAAAATTAGGTCATGAAGATCACATCTTTCTGACTCAAAGGGGAGTACGCTGGAAGGGGAAGTAGTTTATACCTTTCATTTAGGTATGTTGACAAAGGGGAATGGGAAGGTGAGCAAAATGTCAGTGCAGATGCAACAGTATAAACCACATTTCCAAGCTTTGAACACTTAACTGTTTCCCAAGGGATGTTTTTACTGGTATTTTGTTGAACTCTCAGTCATTATGCTTCCTGTTATGAACTGGTTAAAGAGAAGATTATAATACTGTTATGGGAAAGGAGAAAGTAAAGTAGTGAAGTGCATTGCAGCAGGAAGGAAAAGGAGAGAATCCAGGCTCAAAAAGATCTTCTTTTCTTAATTACACCAACCTTTTTTGGTAATCTCCGTATCCCCTTGCTCTTGCACCAACCTCAGATCCTACAAGTCATTTCAGGAATATTAAGAATAACGAATGTGTTGTGTTGTCCATGCTTCAGTCCATTTGCACAAATGTCCATTTGCACAAATGCAAAACATTTGTGCCCTCTACTCAGTGCATGATTCTACATAGCCTACCTCAGCTGGAGAAGTTCCTGCTTGTGTGCAGGGGAGACTGTTCAGGGCATGAAACTTGTGCTCTCAGAGCATGGGGACACCATAAAGATGTCCTGGACATGAGCTTCTTGTTGAAGAATAATGGAGAGGTCACTCTGAATGCCTATTGCCAAGAAGGGCTGAGCCAGGGTCATTAATGATAATTAATCACTAATTAAACCAGGCATGATACACTGGAAATAGTATGTTAACTACTCCATTCTCTGGGAAGTCTCTTCCTTTAAGACAAACTGGCTCACACAGCGGTTGTGCTTCCCGTGTGAAAGACATGTCACTTACATATGATCCCGAGCTGCTCAGTGAAGTTGTGGAAGCAACAATCTTTTTGCTGATTGAATTTTCACTTAATTTAATTTCATTGGAAATCACAGATGGTGTCACCCAGCAGCTAGAGGCTAAAAAGGGGCACTTTACCAACTGAAAAGAAAACTTATTAAGTTATAATAAGCACCAAAAGCAAATGGAGGTGGAAACTTTGCTGCAAACAACATGTTTACTTTACACTCACAGTGATATTAAAACCTTAATCATGCTTTTCGTAAAACAAATAACTCTGTAATATGATGCAAACCCCTTGTTTCTTATGAATGAGACAGGAAATGGATCTAAAGAGCACAATAATGCTAAAATACATATGGGTGAGAACAGCTCAAATGTAAAAAATTTACTTACCTAATTTTTTTTACAAATGAGAAAAAATGAAAAGAATAAAATATCCTTGCCCAGTGCAGGCCACTAAAGTTTCTTTCTCAAATGAGCACAAGTAGTGTGGTCAGTGTAATAGGTTGCTTTCAAGGCAGACAACTGCAGTGTGTGAACTTGCACTTCCATTTCTCACCAGCCTTGCCCCAGTCTCTTCGGGAAGTGACTGCAAGAGCTGTGCCACACTGCATGGTGTGGGAAGTGTTCCCCAAATCAAACCAGCTCACTCAGAGTGTACTGACTGGTCTGTCAGGTATGTGCACGGTACAGGACATTTTGTCAGCATGCAACCCAAGGAATGTGCAACTCTTCAGTGTTTTCAGTATCAACCTACCACTCCTTCTCAAAATGACAAGAAAGTTACTCAGGGGCACTACATGCTAATAGCTGTTAATATCAGCTGGGATACAACATGTCTGTGAGGGAAACTTTGAAGGGACAGAAAATGATGCTTACTTTTCCATCTGTGTAAAATGGGAAATGAACATCTGCTGTTATTGGAAATGAAGAAAATCTTTCTGTGATTGAATGGAACACTGTTGCCCCTCCTCTGATTTTCTACATGATCGTTTTTTGAGAGAGAAATAATAAATTTTAAGATAATCCCTGCTCACAGATGTGTTATTTATTTGCCCAGTTAACAGCCATTTCCTGTAATCAGTATAAACTGATCAATCTGCCATAATGAGAATGGAGCCAGCAGCTTCCTGACCAGGGATGAGTCTGTGTCTCTTCTAATCTGCAGACATAACGTATTGGAAGAGAAGACCACTAAATTCCCACATGCTAAGCAGTGAGAACATGGTAGCTCTACCCTCTGCAGGTAGATGGCTAAAGTAAGATGTATGAAAACAATAGTTCTCAGATCACTTGTATCATTACTGATAAAGAAAAAGACTGTTTTCTAACATATGCTCGAATTATTTATTAATTAATTCTGACACTAAAAGAAGTATTTTTCAGTTTCCGTTGTAATATACCCGCTACAACTAATGGATGATGTTCAAAAGCAGATCCACAAATGCATTAAGAGCAATGATTTTTGACCCTTCATAGAAAAATGCTTTTATTAGTGTTGTAAATGCCTCTGCTGAACACATGTATGGGGTTAAACTTCTGAGCGAATGAGATTTAGTGGAAAAAAAGGAGGGATCAAATAGTGCTTTGTTCCTATAAAAGAGTAAACCAGTAAATAAAGCAACAAAAAATCCCACTCTTTGATTCCAGGTGGCCCCATGGGCTGGCCCCCTGTAGTGGTACGTTAGTTGGTGGGCATGGGAAACATGTTCTTTTTATGACTATTATGTGATTCAAAGTAAACCAAGAAGTGGCTGAAATATGGGTCGAGAAGACAATACTGCCATCAAAATATTTTGAAATCTGTCATTTTGACATTTCTAATGTGGATTTTGGTTTACAGGAAACAGCAAATAAAAATCAATAAATATCCAGGGTTTTTTTTTGGGCCGCTGCATCAGCATCTCTGTTTTTGCTTATGAAATAAGCCCAGATTTCTCTCAGTCTTCTGTTTTGGGTCACTATCTGGGCTCTGAAAAAGATGGCATATTTAGAGGGTTCCTACAGTCAAAATATCATTTTTGTATTTAACATTCATTGCACACCTATAGTAAGTCTTTCTCCCCCCGACAACTTTACAAGGTTTTACATTACCGTTGCTTAGCTGCTAAGATTTTACTCTTTACAAAGTTGTTTCCTGTCTGTTACCAAGAGACATCATTCTGCAAAATGAGAAGTATCTTCATGCAAACAGTGACTCAGTGCCCACATTCAACCAAATAAGTTGTGAACGTTATTTGATTCCTCCTTAATGTTAAGAGTCTGATCCCATGAAATGTCTGCAGGCATTTATATTTAGTATTGTGACTAGTCAGTGGTCTTCAGTGGCTAAGTAAGTTATGCGATGTATATTGTATGCATTTGCCAGAGCAAACTTTTGGGAAAGCAGATGGTTAAAACTCAATATCACCAATTTCTTTTTCACTCAGACTTAAAAATAAACAAGAGACCTAAATGCCAATAATACCAGTCCGGTGCAGTATTAACCCAACTGCACAATCAACCACCAAATGTGAGAAGTGCAAACCTGTGAGAATCCCAGTTACTGCAGCCATCCCAGTGTGTGCAATGCTCCTGTGTCTTTGACTGAGGAGCAGTAAAACATGCTGCAGCTTAGCTCTACCTAAAAGGGAGAATACGCTACCCAGCTGAATTAACTTTTCATTGAAATATTTACTTTTAGTATTAGCTTTTTCTTTTTGTGATATCAGTACGTCCTCAACACTGTAACAACATAGCTGTGAGCTTTGAATGTGCTTAATGTAACAATTAAGCTTTTTAATATCTGCTAATTGCAAGTTTCATCTGGTCCAATTAATGTATACAGATTTATTTAACCCTTAAAGCTACAGCAGCACAATTCAGTGCTGCAAGACAGACCACGATGTACATTAGAATTGTGCCAGAACTTATTTTACTGAAAAATAGAAAGTACACAGCATCATAAATAGTGTGTTGGATGTAGTGCTTACAACATGGAATTGTTGATGCGTGTTGCCGAATCTTTGAATGACCAGGCTATTTATGGGTCTCTGTACACATGCAATTGATTCTGAAGATCACATACAAACTTCCCTGTGTCTGCATTCCCATCTACAGCTGTATACCCCCAAGTAAGAGCAAAATCCTGTAACTAAGTGCTTAAAAAAACAGATCCTGAATACAGTGCTTTGGGACCAAACCAGAAAGGGGCAATCTCTTATATGAATCGCCAGGATTCTCCATCTCCAGAGACTATTTCCTGGTTACTAAGAATGAAGAGTCCTCATTAGACACCTGAAAACTGAGAACTACCAAGAACTGGAGTATTGCTGACAGCCCCACCACTGAGGATCACTGAAAGTTGAGAGTGCTTTACCCTCCCACAATGAGGCAACTGCTCGTTGGATGCTGCCTCTCACTGTCACTGGATCATTCCCCTCCAAGGGATGTGAGCTTCACCTTGCTAAATAGCAGCTGCCTTCTGAGGAACAAACACTACCTTACATGATTGCCCTTTTAGCTTGCCATCACATACATTTCTATGCGTAGTGGTGCACTGAGTTTCTAGGTTGAAAAGTGCTATGAGAATGCAAAGAATTACCAATATTAAAATTGTGAGTCTAATAATTTATATCCTGCTTTCTCATCAGTATCCCACAAAACATCCCAGCAGCAAATGTTAGAAGTCATGACATTAAATGTTCTTTAGAATGCACTACCTTTTTTTAACAAATAAGACTCCTCCTTCTAAAAAGTCACTGTCAAAAACTCCAGCATGCTCGAAAGGGGCAGGATCTGCCTGTTAGCTTTTGAGAATATGCAGTTCATTTCAGCTGTGCTACCCTTGGTGAAACCTTATGTGATAAATCATACAACTCAGATGTTTTTCACTTGTTTGCCAACGAATTTGAAAAAGGGCTTATAGCAGTTGGGAGCGTAAATACAATTAGATTTTAAAATTATTCAAGAATCATTTTAAAGTCCCCCTGAGGTTTCCATGTTAACTCAAATGGATTTTGCTTTCTGCCAGGATTCAGCTGCTTCTAGGAAGGCTTTGGTGAGAAGGCAGGTAATATGACACTAGTCCTGTGTGAGAATTTGTGGACAGGCCTAAATTACGATACCACTGTAAACATTTAGTAATGTGCTTTTAAGATAATGAAAAGTGTATTCATCTTAGTTTTTTACATCTCAAACACAACCACATTTACAAGTTCACTTTAGCTCATTATAAATATTCTTTGCCTTTACACCAGCAGCCCTCATCTAATTCTTCACACCTGCTTCAAATGACTGCTCTGTGGCTCTTTCCCATGCTTTGGATCCCCCATTGTGTCAAGACTTTCTGGTGCTGCTGCGGGAAGAGGTCAAGGACTAATTCTTTTGCTGATTCCATATAGCTGTTGTCTCCTCAAGACTAGGTTAGACTAAAGATAGAAGCATTCAGGAAGGCAAAGATAAAGACTTCCCACCTCTAACCAGTGCACCTTCATGTTGTACTGGGGTGAGTGTGTCCAAAATGAAGTCAACATTGTGACATAATTGGCTTCACTCGTGTGCGGGAAAAGATGAATTGGGGATGGGAATGTTTGAAAAGACACACAGACTCCTGAAGAGGCCCAGTGACCTCCTCACCCACTCCCGGCTGGGTCTGCCCAAAAGCCCATTGCGAGAAATGGTGTCACCTCCCTACTTCTCCTGCCTCACTCTTCATATTCATCAACATAAATGTGTCAGGAAATGAACAAAGAAACTATTTGCTGTAGATTAGCAGGGCACACATATTTCATATGGATTTCTTTTTTTTTTTTTGTTGGCTAATTATGTTTGGAGATATTTCCCCACAGAGAACCACTATTTCCTAGTAATGAATAAGCTCAGCACTTGCGAGTTCAAGCTGGCAAATTGCCATATTATCTCTGAACTGCTGCATGAAGAGTCCAATTATACAGCTAAATCAGGAAAAAGGAAAAACAGAAAATCAAGAGGGAAACATGGGCACCAAGTTTTGATTTTAACTGGGGCTTTTGGCTCTTCCTGGGTTTTAAGATCATGTTCTCAAGCTACACAGGCTGGTCCCATTAACTGTCCATTAACAACCATGCTATAGCAGTGCTCCCTGTCACTTTGGTGGTGGACATCCCTGCTGGCTACACCATCCCTTCTCTGACAGAGAGCCCCAAGGGAGAAAAGCTGGAAAATGGCAGTGCAAAATGCTGGTGACTCCACTAGCGCCAAAACCCGTCAGCTTCCCTCAGTTCTACAGAGGAGTCATTCTGCAATGACCAGAAACATCAGCAAAACCCCTGAGGAATTAAAAAACCCATCACCTTTCCCAAGCAAGAGCAAAAGCCAGTTTTGATGGAGCTCTCCTCACATTTTTGCCCTCTACAAATTTGAAATTGCTCATCCCAAATTTTTATCTAAATAAAAATGTAAAGGAGCACCTGCTTTCTGCAATTTTAAATCTGCAATTCAAATGGATTCTAGTTTGGCCCCATTTCTGAAGAAAAGCACATATAATACAGCCCTTTACCATAATCCATGAAGAAAAATCGGTGTTAAGAGTAATTTCTTCACAAACTACTGATGCAGGAGTAATTTTTTGCTCTGTTTTGGGCAGCACCTGTCAGTAGAGAGTCCTGAGGCCTCCAAACAGTATGGATGAGAACTGGCCAGATTCCCACAGCAGATTTTCAGTACATAAAGAGAATAGGAAAAGGCTTCTCGGAAACTAACTGCTAGAGAATTGTTTTTGAGATGATAGTGATGAGCAGTCCAGATATCAGCTGACAAATATTTACCACAGAAGTTCCAAGAGTTAAAAGCTCATTCCTCTTAAGTAGGCAGACATGATATTTCTTCTGTTTTTTTCTCATTTGATATCTCTTCACCTCCATATAAGATATCATGGGAATTTTACCAGCCTTAACCTCTTGCCTCCTCACAGCTCTACCCCAGGTAGGAGTTGACCTTTGCTAAGTGTTCGAGCTGCCTTTAATGAGGGAGGATGTGTGTTGTATATAGATCTTCCTGAAAATCCATGAAAAAAGGCTGCTGCCCAGTAACAAACGGTCCAGTTTGGCTTCTTTTGCTCATGATGAGCAACACTGGCCCTTTTGGGTGGTTCTGCTGCTTCCTTTCTCGGAGTAAATAAACATGACATTATGTGGATGAAGGCATAAGGCAAGGCAGGAGGCTCTGTGGATGGTTCCTTCAAGAGAGACAGAAATCAGAGCTCTCCAGCAGAGCTAGATTACTGAGTAGCTGATTTTCCTGCAGTCATCTTTGCTGTACAGTGACATATGAGGCAGACACTTGACCTATACCTGCTATTTAATTAAATGCACTTCTCTGCTTTTTTTTCTTTGCATCTGTGTCATGATCCATGTAAGGAGAGACAAAATACAATGTTGTTAATAGGCAAAACTTACAAAGCTCAAATGGAAGATTTGGCTGGTTGTCTTTAATTAAATGGGCATTAATACCACGCAATATCCTAACTCTGAATGTGGAGGCATTAAAATAATTAACTGGTCTAATCTAGGTTAAAGAGGCTTGAAAAATAGGTTGAAAATAGGTGCCAGTGTAACAGTATATCCTTGCAAAGGTGACCTTAATACTAGACATCGAAGAAGCATGTAAGCATCCTGGTACATATAGTGGATATATGAGTACCTACTGTCCTTTCAGTCTTAGAGCTGCACATGGCATCACACCTCTGTTTGGCTTCTCAGACTTGAGCAAGGCAATAGGAAACAGCCTAGAAACAATTAGATGTCACACAGTCAGAATATATTCTGAACTCTCTTCTGGTCCCTACAAGAATAGTACTATAGAATCACACAATACCAGGTTGGAAGGGGTATCAATGATCATCTAGTCCAGCCTTTCTTCACAAAAGTATGGTTTAGACAAGATGTCCCAGCATCCTGTCCAGCTGAATCTTAAAGGTGTCCAATACCGGGGAATTTATTCCAGTGGCCAGTTCTCATTGTGAAAAATTTTCCTTTTGTGTCCAATCAGAATCTCCCCAGGAGTAAGTTATGCCCATCATTCCTCCTCTTTTCCATGTGACTCCTCGTAAAAAGAAAGTCGTCTTCTTTGTAGCTATCCTTCAAATACTGGAACATGGTGACAAGGTCTCCCCTGAGCTTTCTTTTCTCAAGGCTGAACAAACCCAGGTCACTCAGCCTTTTCTCATAGGGCAGGCTTCCCAGTCCCTTGATCATCCTTGTGGCCCTTCTCTGGACTATTTCCAGCCTTTCCACATCGGTTGTTTTTTTTTTATGTATAGAAAACCAAAGGCAGCCACAGGACCCAGAGCAGCATTTATAGCCTTGTAAATGTCCTAAAGAGATGAGTGAATATCCAGCTGCCCCCTTGACTGAAGCTTTCTGTCCTCACAGAGAGAAGAGTGAGGCAGAGTGTCTAAGCTCACAAATAGCAAGAAAGAAGGAAGGAATGGACCTTTTTTGTTCTCAAGATGTGTTGAGGCCTGCAGAGCACTGAAATGCTTTACCACTAATGGCAGCAGAAAGCATGTGTGTTTTCTAGCAGGGAAGAGCTCTTGTGGAGGTGAAATAGAGATTTCCAGTTTAGCAGTGCCATGTGGCAACAGTGGGAAGCAAGTACAGCATCTCATTCATAAGTGTTTAACTTTGCTTCAGAAGTGCAGTATAGGACTAAAGCTATCAAGAACACAAGAAAAGGTCTCAGCCTGGTATGGATTCTGGGAGGGTTTCATTGGGAGTGTTTGAACTTACAGGTCAGAGCAAACCAAGCCCTCCAAAATTATATACATATATAATATATATAGTGGTTTTTTTTTCTCATAGAGATGATTCAGGATCAGAAAAGATACTGAAAAATGATTACAATTCTCCATTTCCTAAGTAACATTATTCAGGCCATCGTGTAAATGGGACAAATGCCCAGCTCTCCCATTAGGCTGATACATGCCTTTCCCTACACAGGGAGGCTTATCACAATCAGACCCCTTGGCGGGTGCATGAAGCCCCATGAATGTCCCTAGCCCACAGGCTCGGTAAAGGCTGTGGCACTGGGACAGTGAGCACTGAGACAGAAGAAAGTGGCAGCTGTTTAATCATATACTTGATTAATCTAATGAGCAAATATGGTAAAAATTAAGATCACTAGAATATTGTTCATGTATCAGAGCGGCAGCATAAGGCTCTGATTACAGATTTAGGACCCTCTTTCGGCTGTGTTTAGCCATAAACATAGGAAGACCTGTTGTCAAAATGATATTTTGTTGTGACCATGTAAATAAGACAAAAATACTGATAAGCAACTGATCTTCACATGCCGACAATCATGTGATGTGGCTGAGGGCTCCAAGAAGTTCATATCCCTGTCACTTCGGAAACAGCCCCTGCTTTTTCTGTGTGTCGGCTCTTGACACCAAAACCCAATTCCATAAAGAAAACAAAGAATCCAGCTGTAAACAGAGACTTGCCAGGGAAGCACCATGTTCAGGAGAAACAACTTTTGCTTGGTTGGGGAAGTTGTCATCTATTGATATTCTTATTGTAACAAAGGTTTTGCTGAGATTAACACGTATGCTGTGTGTGAAAAGCAGAGCCACTATAAAACTGTGGCATGGAAAACGATAATTAATGGCAAATTAATCCATTCTTTTGCCAATTTGTTCAAGAAACCTTAGTATCTGCCAACATTAGCAAGTAGTGCAGTGTAACAGAAATGGATCTGAAGAGTGAAACAAAACCGGAAAAGCTCTGGACACCAGTCTTGAGGAAAATGTATGATTCCACTGAATTAGCAATTTCCGCTAGAGACAGGTAAACTGCTATTGCCAGAGTTCAGTGTTAGCGCCCACCGGGCATATGCATTTTAGACCTTCTGGACAAAACTTTATTTATCAATCTAAATAGGGTAACAAGAAGAACAAACATGGCCATTTGATCTTACCTCCCTCCCTGAAGACGACTGTCAGCATCCTGCACCGGTTCAGGCAGGAAGGTCATGAGTGAACAGTCAGATCTAGTAATTTTTGTTTAACAGGGGCTTAAATTCGGAGTAAATTAAACTGTGTCCATGCAAACCACACTGCTTCTAAACAACTAATCGTAAATTATAGTACATAACAGCAGTCATTAATGCCTGGAAGCTCTAATCACTGTGTTAACTCTGGGATGGAAAAAGTCCAAACCACTACAGCTAAAGTAGAAAGGGAAGGAAAATGAGCCTCTAAACCCTGTTGTGATCTCAACTGCCCAGAGTACAGTAGCAATCTGCAGGATTTTTGTCTTTATTTATCGGACTGCGTAATCTAATTATCTCTCATTAGTCCAAAGCTGATTATTTCATTTATCTTTGTATATGTGACAACAAAAGGCTCTCTTTAATTAAGCAGATCAGCAATTAGCTGTTGTTTTATAGGCAGTTTTAAACATCCCTGTGCAAATAGCATGCAGCATGATTGTAATCAGATGCTCAGGGAAGAACTATAGATGAGGACGTTTTGATTTACAGCCCCATTTAGTTTAAAGCTGCACTGGCAAGTCTAACTGAAAAAGCAAAAGCTTATGAGATACGGCCAAGTTGTCAGGTACCTTTGATGGAATGAAGCTTGGTGGAAGATCTGAGACAAGATCTACTGGTGAAATTTAGTTAGATCTGCAGGGCAGATCTGACTAAATGTGGGCTGACCCTGAAGAATATGGGAACTCTGCTTACATCAAACAGGACTGCTCTATCATTTCTAGTGAAGTAGATTCACATTCAAGCTCCTAACCCAAAATCTAACCCAAACTCCATGGTGAAAGAGCAACAGGCAGGTTTGAATGTACAGAGTTCTGTTCAGCCTGAGCAATCAGGAGTGTCTGCCATTAATTAAACCAAGAGCATTACTTGCTATTTGTGGTGGTGCTGTTGACAGCAGTAGATACTGCAAGAAATACAAGAACAACTTAATTTGGCTTGTGAATTATCCAAAAACGAGAGCAGCAAAAGCACTAGAGCCTGGGTATCCTTCCAGGAATCTTTGGATGAATTCCCACTCCCAGAGATTCCTTCTTCTCCTCTTAAGATGACCTCTCCCACTTTGGGAGTAGATCCTGGAGGAGGAGTTGTCACTACCCCCTCCTTTCCAGTCCTGTACTACAGATATCATAACTGAGCCAAAATGTCAAAACAATTCTTTGTTTAACCTTCCCAATTTTTGCACTGGTTTCATCAGCAAAAAAAATGTTGCATCCAGCCACATGTATCAGTCAGTTTGGCTTGGGGCTTGAGAGAAAAAATATGCAGAAAAGAGAGAAAAGCAGTAAAAAAAAAAAGTATAATTCCTTACAGTAATTTATGAACCCCAGTAAGTTTTCATTTTAAGACGTAAGCGCTGAGATAAGCATGAAGAAATGAAGTTGGATGTTTCTGGTAGCATAGAGAGAAAGAACAATGGGCTAGAATGCAAATCTTGCACAAACTCATATTTGTAAGCACTGGTATTGTCCATTACTTGGAAGTAGCTCAATTTAAATAATCAATTTGCAAGAGAAAACTGCTGGTGCATTTAATATACTGAACTTCCCCCACTGGACTGTGCTTGTGACCTGCTCTACTTAAAACATGGAGAAATGGGATTAAAAAACCACCTGAAGGAGCTGGCAAATGAAGCTGCTAAGCCACTGTCCATCATATTTGAAAAATCATGGCAGTCAGGTGAAGTTCCTGATGACTGGAAAAAGGGAAATATAACCCCCATTTTTAAGAAGGGAAAAATGGATGAGCCAGGGAATTACAGACCAGTCAGTCTCACCTCTGTGCCTGGCAAAATCTTGGAGCAGATTATCCTGGAAGGAATGCTAAGGCACATGAAAACCAACAAGGTGCTTGGGGACAGCCAGCATGGCTTCACTAAGGGGAAATCCTGCCTGACCAATCTGGTGACCTTCTATGAAGGGGCTACGGAACTGATGGACAGGGGCAGAGCGGTTGATGTCATCTATCTGGACTTGTGTAAAGCCTTTGACACTGTCTCCCATGACATCCTTCTCTCTAAGTTGGAGAGACATCAATTTGATAGGTGGACCACTTGGTGGATAAAGAACTGGCTGGATGGCCGCACACAAAGAGTAGTGCTCAGTGGCTCAGTGTCCAGCTGGAGACCAGTAACGAGTGGTGTCCCCCAGGGATCGGTGTTGGGACCGGTCTTGTTCAACATCTTTGTGGGTGACATGGACAGTGGGATTGAGTGCGCCCTCAGCAAGTTTGCCGATGACACCAAGCTGGGTGGTTCGGTTGATACATTGGAGGGAAGGAATGCCATCCAGAGGGACCTTGACATGCTTGTGAGGTGGGCTGATGCCAACCTGATGAAGTTTAACCATGCTAAATGCAAAGTCCTCCACCTGGGTCGGAGCAATGCCAGGCACAGCTACAGATTGGGTGGGGAGGAGATTCAGAGCAGCCCTGTGAAGAAGGACTTGGGGGTGTGGGTTGATGAAAAAATGAACATGAGCCGGCAGTGTGCGCTCGCAGCCCAGAAAGCCAACCGTATTCTGGGCTGCATCAAAAGGAGTGTGACCAGCAGGTCGAGGGAGGTGCTCCTGCCCCTTTACTCTGCTCTCGTGAGACCTCACTTGGAGTATTGCGTGCAGTTCTGGTGTCCTCAACATAAAAAGGACATCGAACTGTTGGAACAAGTGCAGAGGAGGGCCACGAAGATGATCAGGGGACTGGAGCACCTCCCGTATGAAGACAGGCTGAGAAAATTGGGGCTGTTCAGCCTGGAGAAGAGAAGGCTGCGTGGAGACCTCATAGCAGCCTTCCAATACCTGAAGGGGGCCTATAGGGATGCTGGGGAGGGACTCTTCATTAGGGACTGTGGTGAGAGGACAAGGGGTAATGGGTTTAAACTTAAACAGGGGAGGTATAGATTGGATATAAGGAAGAAATTCTTTACTGTGAGGGTGGTGAGGCCCTGGAATGGGTTGCCCAGGGAAGTTGTGGATGCTTCATCCCTGGTGGCGTTCAAGGTGGGGTTGGACATAGCCTTGGATGGCATGGTTTAGTGGGAGGTGTCCCTGCCCATGGTGGGGGGGTTGGAACTCGATGATCTTGAGGTCCTTTCCAACCCTTACTATTCTATGATTCTATGATTCTATGTGCTCCTTTTTCTACTTTGTTTTGCACATGTAATTCCTTCTTTTTCAAATATTACCTGAAAAATTATGTTTGCTTGTGTTGATACACTTTTCAAAACACATTTGTTTTATTTTGTGAAAGACAATTCTTTCAAATGCTTTTTGCCTTACTGTTGAATAGCATGATAAGGTTTTTGGCAGGAACAACCTGTGATATTCCAGCTAAACGTATGAGGACCTTTCAAACCTACAAGGAGATATTGGAAGAAATGAGGAGCTCCTTCAATGCCCTTTAGCTCTCTTTCTGCAGAGATTTCTCTGCACAGGACTCCTTTGCACAGTGTAATAAGCTTGGAGCAATGCACTGTTATGAGGCTGTTTACCTGCTGGTAATTGCCAATTAAGCCTAGTATAAAAGGCTAATGGCAATTCTCTTCTGCTTGGAGAGTAAGAGGTAAAATCTTGCCTGAACAAACTGAAGACATCTGTGAAAGTCCCTGAAGTGAGTCGTGAAAAGGACATAATCTCTGAAGTATCTGCCATGAATTTTAAGGGAAGAGTTGCTAAAATAACATAGATGAAAACCATGAAAAACCTAGAGCATCTTCTCGTGCTGAGGGAATTAATGTTGATTTGAATGAATCAGATTGTAGCAATTTTCATCTAATATGCAGAAACAGGTAAGCTGGACAATCAGTTCCCGGAGTCCTAATGCAATCCCAACGTTGGCTGTGAACATCACTGGAAGACTTGGATGACATTTCTGCACAAGGATTTTATTTAGAAGAAACAAAAATCAGCCAGTAGCACAGATCTCAACACTAATAATAAGGACAGAAAAGGCTCAAAATGACTGGCAAAACCAGTGCTAGAAGTAATTACTGAGTGGCTATTAAATAAGTGTGGATGAGACCTTTACAGGATATCTTTTTCCTTCATATTCTGACCAAAACACATCAGAGGAGACAGTAGTTGAGCTAAGTCTATTATTTGTCTTATCAAATACAGTCTTAAAATGAGAAAAAAGTGCTCTTCCTCTGGGCATATTCTGAGAGTATCTAGTAGGTACATTGAGAAGCAGGAAAATAAGATTAGAAAGTGAATATCATAGATGGCTGATGGGATATTCTCCATGAGATTCTAGTGGAGCATCAGGCAGGCTGGACAGCCTGCAGCTGCAGACTTCCAGAAACGGTGATACCATGCAGGACCACTGCTGTGTCACCCCAAAGGCACAGACCCCACAGTTACTGCTTCATTAAAACAAGTCAAAACAACAGTCCTGTCTCAGAAAGTTTGTGACCTAACTAACTGCCATTAGACAATTCCTAGAGAGGGCAAATCAGACATGACCTGAACTCTGGACCCCTACACCAAAAGGTACAAGAGACCATTGTAAGTTAGTGCTGTTACCCCCATAAAGAGTCTTTTCTCTTTTTGCACTGTAAAATATTGGTCAATATTCACACAAAATAAAAAAAATCCCTGACTGAAATATGAAGTCAATATAAATTTAAACTCATCAACCACAATTACAGCTTTAAATTATAGTAGAAGGAGAAACAGTAGGTTGAGCCAGGGATCATAATAGCCAAACTCCATGGTGTACAGCAAGAACAACAAAGATAGCATCTACTTCCACTGAAAAAAACAATGAAAGGAGCTTTGAATGGTGTCAGATCTCAGTGGACACCTTGGAATGGAAATCAGGGATGCATCATTCCTTTGGCATACCCTTTCACTCCACTGGCTTTGGCTTCCAAGTCAAGGAAGTGGAAGCAAACCCAGGAGTCAGTGTAGCGATTGAGGATTACTGAGACCCTGCCTTGCCTGGAGTTGCTCCTCAGCTGATCCAGAGGCCAGCACCCGATCCATACTCAGCCACTGTACAGACCTATGACTGCCGCACATTGCTAGTGAGAAACACTGAAAAGAGTTTTCAGTGCAGGGTACTGCCTCAGAATATTCATCTGAATGGAGATGGTCTAGCTATGGATTTCTTGAGGTAAATTATTTTACTTATTGAATGGCATCACCAGTTAACTAAGTTTTCTGAAGCCTGGCTACCCCTCACTTTTAACTTCTAACCATTTGCTGGCTTTTATCCCTTTGATGCATTTCCCTCTCATAAATTGCAAATGAGGAATCTTTTTGAAGTATGTGAATTTCCCTTAATGTTATTCCAGTCCACTGGGAATGTGAACATGATCCAAACTTCGTTGGGAGTGGGAGATTTGCCACAGCTGGCTACAGCCACATGTTTTGTCCTGCTTCATTTACATATTCTAATTGGTACAGGGTCTAAGCAATAAGTAAATAAAAGGCTCATAAGCCTGGGATTATTTAATGTTCTTTTTCTTTTCTTTCTTTTCCCTGAAAATTCACAGTTTTAAGTAAATTGGCTTATTTCTGATAAATGCATTTTGCAGCACATACTTTTTAGGACCTGAAAAATCGCTTGCAACATACAAGAACATTTTGAGGGCGAGGGCTTACATTTGTACTTTCTTAATATCACACACAACTCCTCTGCTTCCTATTTTTCAGATGAAGAAACAGAGCAAGTCATTTTATGACTTTGTCTTCAAGTTGTAGTAAAATATTTAAGTTGCAGAATGGGACAAGAACACAGATTTCTTTCTGTGTTCATCTCCTTCCTTCAACCTTCAGGCCCCAATTTAATCATAAATATAAAATACCTTACAGAAACCATGCATAGACAGGACTGGCATTTTTTTCTTCTATCACATGAATCCACTAAGAGCCATCCACCTGGAGTCATGGCTTGGCGTGGGAGTGTGGGCAGGTCCAATCCTTCTGCTCTTCTGACAAACCAGGATCAAGGTAACAGAGACGTTTGGGGATTTAATATTTGATAGTAACCAATGGGCCTGGGCAGATAAGGCAGTTGCAGGTTGCAATAACTGGTCAGAAGCCCACTTGTTCCCTCATCAGTTTGCCTAAATTTATGTCACCAACTTTTAACAGTTCTGCCTTAATGGAGAATACCTATTTCACCCAACACTGCATCCATGTTGAACCCTGGATTTCATGTAAGTTTTGTTTGCAATTTAAGGGTATTTGAAAAGAAAGTTTCCATTAAGCTATTTTTAGGTAGCATATGGGACTTCAGGTAAGAATTACACTGTCTCCTTTTTTCCCTTGTGCTGTTCATGCCCTCCTTACTCCAAAATTACAAACATCCGTGCATGAAAAACTCAAACCGGTTACAAATCTACATCTTCTGAGAAAAACCTCTCAGCTTAACACTGTAGAAAGAGAAAAAAATCTCTGCTGTGAAGTGGAAAGAAAAACTGTGTCTATCAGCCTGTTGTCCTTCAAAAAGCATTAGCATTTTTTGGAACAAGCCCCACAAGCATACAGGGAACAGCTTCTGCACTATTATTCAAGATTTTCTAAGGCTTTCCTAACTTCATTTTTCATTCGGGTTAATCACTGTATGTAGTGACAAATTTTTCTCACGGCTATTTTGTCAGACTGTGGAAGGGAAGAAAACAGTGAAGTGCAACATACTGTAGAAATCTACTTCCACAGAAAGCAAAGGTGAATGTTCAAAGTTCTTTATTTCTCTTTTGCAGAATAAAGATTTTTTTTCTAGAAGTAAGATGAGCTCAGAGTTGCAACTGACACTCCCTGTAATGATTTCTAGTTCTCATACATGTAAACTGAGCAACACATCCTGGTTCATGATTGCTCATGCTGCCAAGAAACACACACCAAACAGGCCGTCTCTCCAGTTAATCACTATTCATATGATCAAACAGCAGACCCAGAGTAAAATGCCTGCATAATTATGTTGTATCCCATATGACCTTAAATATTGTTTCATTCATTGATATAAAGACAGTATTAATAATAGTTAACTCCCAAAAAGATCTCTGATTTCCATACTTCAAATGTCCTGCAGGTGTAGTAGAATTTTTTCTTTTTCAACAGGGCAGAGGCCTCTGACAATACCTCAGTGAAGACAGAAAAACATCTGAAGACAGACCCAATACATAGCAGAGTAGAAAAATCCCCTGAAATAAGACCTATTAGCTAATTAGGAAACAT
The DNA here is from genome assembly GCA_039720435.1 of Amazona ochrocephala. Classification (NCBI taxonomy): domain Eukaryota; kingdom Metazoa; phylum Chordata; class Aves; order Psittaciformes; family Psittacidae; genus Amazona; species Amazona ochrocephala. Next base: position 32,977,337 of record CM077883.1, on the reverse strand, counting down.
ATGAAATACTTTATGCCTCTGCAAAACTATTTAGTAAACAACATTTAGTTTCATTATTGATGCATATCCTATTGAATTGGAATTTTGAAGAGCACTGTAGTTACTGAAAAAAAAGATCCTGCTTACAAAGGAACTGAGCTTCTGAGTCACACAGGCCTGGGTTTTCCACTGTACTTAAATATCTGGGGAAGGGGGTAACAACAAAAATTCCTGAGCACACCTGAACAATTTCCCTGTACTTCACCTTAGGCAGATTCCCAAAAATGCTTTTCACTGAAAATGTGAAGGAAGAACTAACACGGATCTCTTTTCTGGATGTTGTTTGCCTAATGTACAGGCCTACTGAACAAATCAGCAATGCTCTCTTCATGTATTTTTCAGTGCCTTGCAGTTATCATTGCGTGGGAAAGCAAAGATTCAAATGTTTCCTATCACCATTGCCTATGCCAAGCTTATTCACGTGGCTTGAACAATACAAAAGCCCAGAAGCTGTTTTTTTTGTCCCAGGAGAAAGGACAGAAGTAAGCGCTTTTGAAAGGGATGGGACTTGCCAGCGTGTTAATATGATGACCCTCAAGTAGCTGAATACATTGGACAGGTATCATACAGATTAATTCTGATACTTCCAGCTCCGTTTTGTAAGCTCAGACCTAGAAAAGCCACCCTTTTCTGTGGTGAGAAGGTAATTAAAGCTCCCCTCCTTCAACCTTGCTGTCTCTTGAAAGCTAAGGAAACAAAGAGCAGGGAGTGGCTGCGTGACACCAACTCGTACTAAATCTGAGTTACAGCAAACCCCTACAAATTAATGTAAATAGTATCTTGCAGCTTTCACACATAAATACACAGCACAGACAGGTGGGGTGCTCTAAGGAAAGAAAATATGAACTCATTTGTATTTAACATTAGTAAGCACCGGAAAATGTCCTTTCCTCCAAACACTAAGAATGCATGCAAAATCTAAATGTAAAAATCGGCTTAGATCTTAGGAGGCAACACTAGCATCTTAAGTACACATGTGCCTTCCTTTCATTTCATTAGTAAACTCTAGATTTACTGAATTAAAATAGTTCTGGTTTAATTCCCTCTAGACTGCAAAACCATGTGCTTTGTCTAACAGCAATCGGGGCCGGGGAGTTCTAAGCTTATAAACCTAAAATTCAGAGACTTCATTATGGGAAGTGCTATATAGCAGTACTGAAAAATTCAACCATCTTAATTGTATGAGCTATTACCTTAACTTACAAAGCATTTCGTATAGTCTGTCCCTGTATTGTACCTCCCAAAAGACTGCTGTAAGTATACAGGGCTGGATGCATTCACTTGAATGGTGTATTTTTCAGCCATGTATTTCTTCAGAAATTGTATATTTTGTATTATTGTGTCGTGCATCCTGCATAGCAACTCTGTAGTTTATTGATTCAATTGAATTGTGCAAGACTGAAATTCTAAACCGTGCTTTTTACATTGATCCTTAAATCGTATCATTAAAATAAAACTCGATGTTTTGAATACACTGATCCTAATAATTTTGCTGCTTGTGAAGTTCCATTGCAGCACCAATGACTAATGGCTCCTGAAGAAGAAAATAAAAACCTTCCTCAAACACAATTGTGTCCAAACCATTTGAAAGCTGCAGAAACCAATTACAGTAAAATTCTGTGTTCTCAATCAGGCTCCGTAAAAAACACTCCGGCACTAAGACATGCCAGGTTACTTATTGTGGGAAGTTACTGAATGCTTAACTATGCAGATGAAATTCTCCTCATTCTTTTCTACAAGGCAGCAAAATAAATAACAGCTCTCAGTTCCCAAGGTAGACTTGTTAATCGGTCCAATATTGTTCTAATTCTCCTCGTAGCTAACTGAATTGGAGCATGTAACTGGATAAAATGTGTCTGTAGATACCATGTACTTATTCCGATTACTATTTGGTTGATTGATGACTTTCTGATTTTTTGAAACAATGCCAGCACAGTGGCCTCTTGGTAGCTGAACACATGACTGCTGTTTGTTGTTCTTTGGGGGGACTGCAATGCGAGGTCTGGCTCAGTCATTTTTAAAATCAATACTTGCTCTCTGAGCACGGGATAATTTAGAGAACATAATTCAGAATTCTACCTTTCAGCATGTATCCTCCATCAAAGGGGGATTTTTGTCCAGAGTCAGCACAAAGGCTACATGACCCAAGAATGCACAGATAAGGTTAAAAAAGAGAGGGAAAGTACATATTTTTTTCAGACCAAAGCATCACTAGCCACATGTGTAGATAAATGTGTCTTTTATGTATGTGCACATACAGCACGTGTGTTCCTCCATGATTATCAACTGGAACTGGATACTTTGAACAAACTCCAAGTTTTGCTTCCTCTCATGCCATCACCGCCCCCCCCCCCCCCCCCTCGTTTTGGCCATTTGTGTATTATCTCGCAGTTTCTGAAGCAAGATCCTGCTTCACTGTAAAGACTGAAATGTCTGAAAATGGGACCTGAAAAGCCCCTGATGGGCTGGTGTTCAGCTTTCCTGATGCTGGAGTTCTGAAAAAGCTGAAGAATTTACTACACCTGCATTAGCAGTGTACTGTTCTCAGCAGCAGAGACTGGAACCTTTGTTGCATTAAGTCAGTGCAGTTTTGCATGTGTAAATGGAAAATAACAGAGATCCTAATAAGACTCGCTGTTTATTGGGTACTGACTGAACTGCAGTGTTATGCATTTTAGTCTTTTTGGATTAATCTTCCCATTCAAACAGTCTGGCTCTACATTATGCCTCCATTTCATCTTCCATATCCCTTCCATTAATGAAAAACTTTATTTCCCAAGCTTCTTTGGACCTCAGTGGCCCTCCGAATCCTCTCCCTACCTTTAAAATATCAAGTTCTCTTTACACTTTCTCTTCCCACTTTCTTCACCCTGCTCCTAAGCTGCACACCCCCAGAGCTTCCTATTTCCCACATCAGATACATTCCTGCACCCATTTCCTGCCTGATTTCCCTCTCTCCTCCCACATCAGAAACTTCTACTCTCCTTATGTTTTGACAGGGGTGCTGAGGTCAATAGCACCTTGTTCACATTTTAAATGTTCTTTATCTGCTTTTAAATGCTGATTGTATTTCAACTTCTCAATATAGAAAAGCTCAGACACAATCCTTCTGCCCAGATTCCCCTCAGCTTGGAGGACAGTGAGCCTCAGTGCAAGCTCCCATTTTCATTTCAATTTGCTTCTTCTGTTTTCATTCTATTTGCTTCTACCTCCTTCAAAATGTGAAACTTCCAGGTGTATCAGACCAAAATTTGCAGCTTTTCTGCTTTGTCTCAGCATCCCAAGAAAGCAAACAGGGATCTGCCACAAAAAGCCACCTGACTTTTAGACATTTTCTAATGTCAGTAACATAAAAAGTGGCATTTAAAATTTCTGGAGGTCTGTGGAAAAAAGTGTTTAAAGTCTGATGCCTCACTTAAAGCCTATTAATTATTTTCCAACATCTCATCCTCATCCAGATTCCTTACAAAGAAAATATTTGTTTTGATTCTCTGCAACACTCATTTGCCTTCCACTTGAAAAGCCATAGATGGCTGCAAATTATCTTTAGCAAGCTGAGTTTTCAGATCATTCTCCTTTTTTTTGTATGCTTCTTTTGATAGAAATAGAATGAAATACCACACAAAGCAATGGGGAAGAGTGACAACAACAGATAAATGATTTCAACTATATAAAGAATAATGGAAAACTAATTTCTCCTGTTTATTATTCCCAGTCATTTAATGAGTCTTCAGCCAGTTATTCAGTGTGGACCAAACAAATGAAATCCACTCAGGATAGAAAAGTTTCAATCCCTGCATCCATTCTAAATTTTTTATGAGCATTATCAGGGCTGTTTCATGCTATACACATTACTGGATGCCTATAGCAGCAGCTGCAGCACTGGAGCTCTGCAAAGTGGTTTCCCTTTAAACTTTTTCCACGGCTTCCTGAAAAGATCACTCTTTTGGGCTGAAATTTCTAGTGTCTGCAAGTAAATTTTAAATAGGAGATTCAAACCTTATACTTTGAGTTAAAATCTATTTGTCCTGGTTTTAAAGAAAATCCTTATTATTCTTGCCTAAGGAAGGGCATAATACAAACATCCAGGTCCTTCATAAAAATTTGCATTTCCTGAATCACCATATCCAAGTTTTGTATCCTAGCATAAACATCTTCCCAGGCTTGCTTGATGTTTTCTGCAACAAGATAGATGCAAATTTCTACCCAGTCAAGGCTCAAAATAAAACATGAATAAATATAGGAGTAGAAGGAAGGCACCCAACTAAACCCAAAGAAAAGAGTTTAAAGCTCCAGTTTCCATGTCACTGAGGCTTCTTTCTCATTCACACTCTGCAGCCTGAATGTCCTTGGTATCACTTCTCAGGTGAGATTTGCTCTTTCACTGCAGAAGAAAAGGCGAGTATTGCACACAGCTTGCATTTTGCAAGGTTTGGGAACTTTTATGAAAGCAGGGGAGGGGGTTGGAATTCCCTGGCTTTTCTACAGATGCCATTGGAACACATACATTTTAAAGTCAAGCTGTCACATTTTGCTGCACTTCATCTGACTTAGAGAAATGCAACAGCAACAAGGAAGCCTTCTACCTCATTATCACTTGTCTCTGGCATGGTATGATACGAACCCTACATTTAAATTACGACAAATTACAAAGCTTGAAAAAATTACTGAATGCTTTCCTATGTTCATGGATACATTGATAAAACAAACAAAGAAACCACAAGAAGAAAAAGTGGAGGACCAGGAAGAAGGCCAAGTTCTCAGCTTTGCACCTGAGGACACCCGAGCTCTTATGGGACAGAATGGAAACAGATAGATATTCTGTGGCTGTCCCGATTGGAAGGGAAATGGGAGCATGCACTGGAAATCTCTGATAGTGCTTACCAGTATTTAGCAGAAAGAAATAGGGAAAAAATTGCACATAGGCATACTGCAACCTTTACAGTATTTTTTCTCCAAGTGAAAATAAAACATAACCTGGAACAATTGTTCAAAAAATTAACAGAAAGGATAAAAATCACCTGATGTGAAGGATTTTATTAGTACTATTTGATTACAGCTTTTATAGCATGTTATTTGAAATGGATAAAAGGGATAGTGGCTTTTCTTACTGTATGGGCCTTGGATTTTCTGTTCTTTCTTGTACATTTACAGGTACTAATCTAGATACCTTCACACCCAACTGCTCAACAAAGGAGAAAGTACTCAGACATGCACCTGCAGAGCAATTTTCTGTCTTTAAGATGGAAGTATAAATTATATGACAGAAAGATGAGGAGGTTGCAGAGTTTTGACAAGATTGTATTCAGAATATATATGATTATGCACATATTCTGAGCTGGAAATTATCTCATTTGTGAGAAATAACACCTCTGGCTTCACTGAATGTAAAGTAAAGGGTTTATCATGGTGGCTTCACAAAAGACATCTTTAGGAAACACAGTATCTTTAACAGCAGGGTGCTGAAAATTCTGTAATACTTAATACTAAGATATTGTTTAAAACCTTCATAATTATAACATCCATATCATAATTTTATAAACCACACACAACTACTTTCGTACTGTTTCTTCTGGCAAAACTATAATTATGAAAACAAAAACTGTAAAACTGCCATTTCTTAATCCTCCTTTACATTATTTATTTTCTCTGTCTTTAACCCATTCCATTTACTTGCTGTGGCATGGGCAGCTGGATGCCTATTCAGCTTATTTGATGAGCCTGGACCAAATGTTTATTTATGCTTATTCAAGGAGCATGGAACCAAACCTCCCTTTCCCAAACTGTTCTTACCTCCTCTCCATTGAAACCTTTCCCTTTGCTGATTCATCCCGACAAATTTTAGATGACTGAGTGCCAACTTCAGCACCCCAGCTGTCCTAAGCTGTATCTATAATCAGGTCTTAGCTACTCTGAATCCAGCCCCCTGTGATGGCAGCTGAAGAGCTATTGAAATGCCATATGCCTGCAGGTCCGAACAGAAACCACAGCTTGGGTAGGTTGTTATTTTTCCCCCCTTGTTGCAAGGTCAGAAAAATTGTCATCTCATGACCTTGTGTTTCTATTTCACACAACTGTTCTAGAGCTTAAAGGACAGCACCTTCTTGGACTACCTCCCTTTTCCCCACCTTGAGTGTGTGTGCCACAGAGCTGTTCTCACACTCCTGCTGCTTGTGTCCAGCAGGACGTGGGAGCAGTGTACTGTGACTATCTTGACAGTAGGGCTAACATTTTCCAGAACAATCAGCAGTAACAGATATGTTGGTGTCCTTTCTATCTTGGGATAATGCAGCCCAGTTACTGACAGGCACCCTGGAATTAGGGACAGGACACTGAAGTTTTCATCTTCAGAGTATACTTACGAACCTGGTTCTGGCAACACAAAAAAGATCTTGTAGTTGTCCAGTGGCCTACAGCACATGAAATAAGTAGCAGTGATATAACCCAGCACTAATGCAGTCAGCTTGGGATTTTCTGCAACATTTCTGGAACAGCAAAGTCCCAAATCAACACAAAATACTGTGCCAAAATTTAGTTTTGGTCTGGGTCCCAGATTAGAGATGTTTTGCCAGAATTAACTCCCCTGGCATGTCCAGGACAGGGTTTTGCAGATCTTTCAGCAAGTGTACATGACATTGAAGCTGGGTACGAGTCTTTGCTCTGTCTGCTGTGAGAATAAGAGTAGGTAGTGTCTTAAGAAAGAGAAGAGCAGACTGTTAATGTGTAAATAGATAGTATTCCAAGAGCATCTTCGGACTTGCTGTGCTCCAGATTTTGGATCAGGAACAGAGACAGTCCTCAAGAGAGTATTGGTATCTGCACATCCATGAAATTGGAGAATCCAGTCCTAGCTTTTAAAAGAGCCAGTGATAATATGGCCCTGACATCCTTGAATTTATTTTCAAAGTCAGGAAATAGAAGGGGATTCACATTTTGTTGTGTGATCTTCCTTTGGTGCAGTGGGTTAAACTAAACCAACCTCTGGACCAAAACACTCAATCAGGTGTCTTTGAACCTGTCTTAAGAGCAGATTCACAATCTAAACGTACAAATTGTTTATGAAAGGAATTCATACATTAGAGTGATTTTTTTCTGCTTTTCCCAGTCAGGGCAAATACTGTTCAATAACATTGGCTTCCCTACCAGATATTCTGTCAGAATTCCTTCACAAAAATAAAATCTGCAGGAATTATAATACTTTTATAGAAGTCATGTCCCCTTTAACAAATAGATTTCTATAACCCTCTATATTTCATTAGAATTGTTTTCCTTGAAGTAATTTCATAATTCTCTGTTAATGAACAAGTAAAGAGTGTTTTGGACTAGATAGCATGTGATGTCTAAACCACCAATCACTTCCCTACACCTCCTATCTCTCAAACCACCTGCTAATCATAACAATTGCTAATTTGAGTCCTTTTAGTCATTTCTGGTGTCAGTGACAACGTGGCGTAGCCTGCAATGGCCATTTGGCCACTCTCCCACCCACCTCAGCGCCTGCCGCTGCTGCTGCCCATTTTGGGCTCTATTGTTCTCCCGCCTCCGCTGACCACAAGCAATTCCTTCTCGCCTAATCTCGGGGGAATCTCTGCCTTCACAATGGGGGCAGGGCCATTCGCTTTGTGTGCAAGATAATCTTTTATAGAATTGTTCTCACACAGAGACACACACACACACTATCCTGTTCACGCTCTTTCTGCTTCTGAAAGGCTGATGAACAGCAGTGGGAAGGTTTAAAAAGCAGATAGGAAGTGTTAACTATCTCTGGTTACCCGTCCCCTTGTTGATATGCACTTAAAAATACATATGGATGTGGCTAAATGTGGAATAATAATGTGGAAATAACTGGTTTAAGTAATGGCTGTTATTTTCAGACTCTCCTTAAGATTAAACCCAGCAGCTCTTAGAATATACCTTGTGGCTATAAACTGATAACAGATAAACAGTTTACTGGATTTGGATTTTATAAATACTTATGTGCAAAAGCCATACCGAGATGGAGCAAGTGCTTCCCACAGTATTTGAAAAGAGAATGGAAAATCTAAGGTGATCTGTTAAAGGAAGCAGAACTGACAGCCCCTGCACTCAGCATGGTATCTTCCTGCCTTATGAATGCTCTTCTTCACCAGCTCACGCTGAACAGAAAACAAAATTTACTCGATTTCCCTGTCTGAACTGCTGAAATACGACTTTGTACTGGGCTTTACCTCTAGTCCTCCACTCTGAAGGATTTAAAGCCAGCCATTATTTTACAAAGCAGGTCGGAGGAGAAAGAAAAAATATAGAGTGTGCTACCAGCTGCTTTAATCAGGGTAGAAAAATGCGTAAATATTATTGTTCTTTACACTACAATGAATAAAGACATAGAAAGAATGTATCCCTGTTGCCTATGACATGGGTGACAATTTCAGATATTTCTTTTAGCTTTTAAAATTGCTTTTGTGATTTATTCCCATCCTCTGCCTGAGCGGAGTACAGAATTATGTGCGAAACCAGCATCAAGCAGACATTTCTTCTTGAAAATATTCACACTTGACTTTACTAAAAGAGCAAAGAAAACGCTCAGAAAAATCTCAGCTCCGTCATTGTGCTTCGTCCTGCTGAAAGCTCTCCTCCCTCCACCTCCTCGGAGCACATCCCGCGTAGATGGCTCCCTCTAGGCTTTGATACCCAACACAGCAGGAGGAAACGCCGGCGGATCAATAACCCAACCCTACATCTGCCCATGTCCAAATCACAAAGCAACAACAAACCCCCGAGAAGATCCATCCAGCTCACGGGAAACGGCTGCTTCTTTGCAGGAATTGCAAAGCCAAGCAAAGACCGCAGGCTCACCAGTGCATGAAACAGGGATGTTACAAAGATTTTGGAACATCTTCTGACAAAAGTGCTAAACATAGAGGACGTCAAAAACAAATCTAACATGTCTGTCTGTCCCCTGGGACCGAGTCTGCTTGCCCTGGTAGGCGCTGGATTCATGCTCTGCAGCCAGAGCTGTAGTCACTCCATGCTTTGTTGTACTGCTGCCTTTCATTACTCTCTGCTTTAGCCAGGTGGTGAGGGCCACGCTCTGAAAAGCTCCCTGGGGTCCATGTTGTCTAATAAGTATGGATGTTGCCTGAGGCAGTTGGCTAGGTCCCTGTTTCTAAGGCCCAACAAACTCAGCTTTATAATGATTGGCAGATTTGGGGTTGAAGCGTGGCTTCTGACATGACATCGTAATTCATTCCACAGCGCTCTTTAACGTGTAAATTACCTGAGGTATTAGGGAGTGTTTTACTTTTAACCCTCGTATGCTTGTATGCAATTTTGTTTTACAGCTGTGCCAGCAGACTTTGGCAAGGTTTTACAGATGCAGGACAAACAGAAGGGCAGCTCTAGGTAGTATGTTTTGTCACATCCTGTCTCTGTAAAACACAGCACAGTAAAGAACTTCAATAGTTTAAATCAAGCTCAACAAAATGTTACAGATGTCACACAAATATCAGATCTCAAACTTGGTATTTAATCACTTGGTTCAAAAGTAGCAGTTTTGCAGCGGTTTCTATAGAGGAACAAGTTGCAAATGCCTCACAGCCACTAAAACATTCTTTTCAGCACAGCATCAATCCAGTCTGCACCTTTACATGGCTTCCTCTGCTGAGCTCAGTTCTGAGAAGAAGTTGTAGATACTGCTGTGTATATAAACATAACTACACACACAGACCAGGACTCATCGTGCTACCCCCTGCTCTCTGCCACAGGTTTTATGTGGAACAATCAGTAAAGCAAAATTAAGACTATCCAATGTTAGCTGATGTAGAGTAAGATATGATTATCTTAAAGCTGGGAAAACTGACAACATATTTTGTATCAATACTTGCGTTTTATGAGAGCGTGGTATCTTTTACATGAATTGTTTCCCAAAACCCCCCCAAGCTTTGTTGTGTCTAGGTTTCAAAGCTTGTCTTTAAGAAAAGCATCTGGTTTTGAAAATTAGCTTTAAAACGGTGTTTGTAATAATGATTTCAAGGATGCTGTCTGTGCTGCTGTGACCGGAGCAGCCGAATTTTGCCAAGTACACATGCATAGGTGGGAAGAGAAGGGGCTGTAGTACATATGTGAGGAGGCTCCTGACTTTCCTCTCTGGTTGAGAACTGCTGGGCTCCAGTGCCTCTGCCCATAGCATGGTTCTCTGCTGAATATGTGGAAAAGCCCCTTGTTTTCAATAATTACTGCAAAACAGTTGATAGTTATAACTTGCAGCTGCAGAGATTTTTCAAGTTACCCAATATTAGCCAGCCTGGCAACCGTTTCATTCAGTGCTGTGTGCTTTGAAAAAATATATCCTGGGAGTGCTGGACTGTCCTTGAGTTTTTCCGATGCCAACAGAATCTGGAAGGATTTAGAATCCTGTAGAGAGTGGCTAGAGAACTGAAGGGATAGCTCACAAACCGAAATAAAATAACTGGGCCCTGGTTTGAGTCATTTCTAGAAATCTGCATCACTGCAAACATTTTTTGGACACCCTCATTCGTGATGGCATAAGATCACTGCTAGTTTACATGAATTCCTTTATCTTGGACTTCAGCAGGAAGTTTTTGGCCTGAATATTACTGAATTAGCTTTAATTTTTTCCCTTCTCCCCAACACCATCAGTGCTCTCATCCTCTGCTCACATGCCACTAATCCCAGATCCACTTTCCTCACTTCTTGGTCCTTGTGAAAGTCTACCATTTGTAATGGAAGCCAAAATGAATGCAAACTGTATTCAGACTTTGTTACAAAACCTTTACATGGTCCCAGCTGAAAACAACAGGCACAGAGTAAAATACCAACTCCTCCCTCCCCTAAAGCAGTGAACATCTTTGCTCTACAGTGAACAGATGCTTTTAGGATTGCCTTTGTTCAACACAAACCATCCTTTGCAGTAGTTCCAGCACTGGGCAGCTCCAGGAGCTCCAAGAATAATAGTGCTCTTGAAAATACCATTTAATTGGGATATAGTAAATCTTCCACAAGTATCCCATGTATTTCACTGTAATGTGTCCATACAGGATAAAAGAAGTAAGTGAAAACTTGCCCTGAAAAACAGATATTGTTTGTATGTGTCTGGCACCAGCACAGCCTTCAGTCAATATTAAATACCAGGCCAAATTAATTCATTTTTTATTCACATTACACCTAAACCGATTGCAGCAGCTATTCTTCTGACCATGGTTTAAAAATAACACACACTGTCTCTTCTTACTGCACTTTGCTGCATATCAAGGCAAAGAGCTTTCCATAATCAAACTCAGGTAATTACGCAAGATATCCCTTTTGTCCATTTTGAGTGGAAAACCAGCTTTACGGCTGCTTATGAGATGACAAGACAGTTGCTGAGCTCTCTCCTTTGACCCTGCCAGGCACTGCAGATGTTCAGTGGGCACAGGAATGGTTCCCGGCATCACCCTGTCAGGAGGCTGAGAGGGGATTTTCCCCTGCCCACATCTGAAATTCCAAGACACTTCATTTTTTTCTTTGTCCATGTTTTCTTGCATAGAAAACAAATTATTTTTTAGTCACCCAAAGCAAGGTTTTTCATTTTAACAAGATACATTCTATATTGCTGTGAGGCTGAGGAAGACACCGGAGCTGCAATGGCTCAATACTTGGTGGTGAGAAGCAGAGAGTTAATCAGTGCTGAGCCAATATTTCAATATAATGTTAGTGGGCCTGGTGCTATTTTTAGCCCCTCTTCCAGCTGTACTCATCATAGTTCCTGTGGCTATTTTTGACGGCGGGAGAACATTATCTCTAGTTACCTGGCCAAATTCTTATTCTGGCAGTTTTATCCTCCTTGCTGAAACAACTTGCAAAATGCGAATAAACACGTTCCTGCTCCTTCAGTAGCACACGACAATATTACACTTCAGGAGAAGCCGATGTACCTTTCTTCCACAAGCGAGAGCTGCCTGGGTGGCGGGTGATGTTACTTGGCATTCTGCCAGTGGGACCTATAGAGGTGGGGATATTGCTGTTCATCGCAGCATCTCTGTACTCCAGAAATCCTGCCAGCCCATGATGTTATTGCGGGCAGGTTCTAAGCAGTGTCTTGCCTGGTCCCCTCTGCCTATTTTAATTATGAACAGCTTGGGAAAGCAATCACATCTTCTCATGTATACCAGGTCCATTGCAGCATGCACTGCCAGCACTCGAGGTAGGACAACATATTTTTTTCAGCTCTCCACTTTTGCTGAGCCCACTGCCTAAACAGGACACCGCAATTCTCTCTCTTGTGTTTACAAGGCCTTTTGTTTCATCCAAAGCAGGCCTCAGTCATCGAGGTTACATATGTCCCTGATGTTTAACTATTAGATTAGAAAGTAGAAACTTCCCAGGCAATGTGAACATCCTATGGCATTTCAAGATAAAATTTTGAGCCTGCTATCGTAGACATTGTTGCTTTAATAAGCTGTACTGTATTACAGTAAAATATAGATTTGAGCATATCTTTGTCACCAATTTAGTCTTGCTTCCAAATGATTTTAAGCTCAGAGGTCTTCAGATTTCGCTTTCAAGTCAGACTATCCCCCCAAACCAAAGAATACCACCTGACTAAAATGCTGCTCTTTCCCTTGCTTTCTCCATTTTCCTTTCACGACACAATACAGGCATACTACAACAAATGCTGTACACCCTCTGCCTCCTTTCCTTTTAGTGGGAGAACTACTTCTTTTCTGAAAGATCAGCCACCTAAGGCTCATTTTCAGCACATGAGTATGTGTGGTTCTCTCCTTACTTTGAAGGATGCTAGGGAAAGCTGTATTCACAGGTACGCTGAGTGCAAAGATGTCTGGGGGAAAAATGATCTGTAGATCTGTCAGCCATCTAAAGAAAAGGAAAGCATTTAATTATAATTTAACTGCAGAGGCATTTCATGTGTTCTAACTGCAACAATAAAGAGGAAAACTTTCATTACCAGGTTCTGGGATTCAGCTGTGCATCTTTCCTTAATGCTAATAGGACACTCTGCTGTATCTGCCCACCTAACACTGAAAAATTACTCAACAAAAATTACTTGTCTGCTGCAATTATACCCTCATCTTTCAATTAGCATTCTCTCTAGTATTTAGGGTGGGCTTTAGGAGCCCAGTAAAGAGAGATTTCCTGGCTGAACAAAGTTATCTTCTTACCAAGTAGATTGCTTAGCTTCAGCCTTTCAGTGAGCCCAGGATCCTGAAAGCATTTCATCCTCATTACTGAATCACAGCACTGCTGGTGAAGTGTGAATGTGGATGTTTTGGTCTTCTGGGAAAGGGGAGCTTAATATTGAATAAACAACTATTCAGGGAGAGGCAAAAGAGACTAAAAGGAGCTTCTAGGGCAGAAGAGGGTTAAAGCCAAATATTTTTATTGGTATCATTTTTCTTTTAAAAGGGAATGAGACACTGAAGTGTTTCCTTTGATTTGTATTTGGCTGAATGAATTATTGTCAGAGAGATGGAAATGCCTGTAATGCAATCCTAAGTGGTGAGGTACACAGCACATATAAGAAAATACCAGGGTCCTTAAAAAGGGTAATGAGCACAGAGCAAGGCTTGCATACATGAATCCCTCCCTGGCACTCTGAGCAAATTGAAACATCTAACAAAAGCATCACCAAGATTCTTTTTACATTGCCTTATTTTCTCCCATTTTGAATAATTTCAGGCTGAGCAAATATTTTCTTTCATTTCTTGGCATTTTGAACAAAAAGTACTCTGAGAAAAAAACCCCTGTCCTCAGCAGTGAGGAAGGTGTGGTGGTGGCATGGAGACAGCTCCTGGGGGAGCCGGGTGATGGCAGCACCACAGGGATAGAGCCCAGCGACTAGTCCCTGGGGGTGCTCCAGGGCAAGGACAGGGACTCGTCCTCTCAGTTCCCAGGGGAGTGGCTCACCCTGTTCTTGCAGAGCCTTTTGAACTGAGGTCACTATGATCTCACCTTTCACAACCTTTTTTTCTCTTATACAAATAAGTATATTAAGACAGGCAGAGGCATTCCTGTCCCCTAAGCTAACTGAGGATCTTGCTTAGCATTATTCTCTCCCTTTCTCTGGCTGGACGAATGCTTGGGCATTTTCACAAAGCAGTGACCAGCACTGGCATCAAAGTTTTAAAACACATGGGAGCAATTCCATGCTTTACAATCTCTTTATTATTGAGAAAACCCCCCAGCAGTTATGAACCAAAGAAGACACAGTATAAGCCTCAATGTACAATGCAGTTTGGAACACTTACAAAACTTTTCGTTGGTTCAAGGTCTGTTGGCTTTTTCTTTTTAACATTGTTAATTAATAGTGAATGAGAGTGGCAGGAAAATGAACTATTTCAGTAAATCCTGATGCAATGAAGAACTTCAAAAGGTCCTTGCTAGATTTTCTAATGTTTCAATTTTAAACAAAAAACATGTCTCTAAAATCAGATTAAACCATTTTACCACCTATTGTGCCCATCAAGCCCTGAAATATGCCCCACAAAGCCCTGCTCTGAATGAGAATTGCTTTTACCAGCAGCTGAAGTTGTTTGACACAGGAAGAGTAGTGCTGGATCAGCCCAACAGAGGGCAATGGGATCCATGGACCTGAACCTGCTCCACACCTCACAGAAGATGGCAAAGCTGATCACAGCCCATTCACTTAGAAACCCCTGCCACTGTTTTCAGTGTCGTGCCTCTATTACACATAGCGCTGCCTAACCCAGAGAGAGAAGGAAGGGACAAAGCAGGACTGAGGGAGAAGAGTGCCATTAGAAAGCTTCAAGGAGTACTCACGTAGCTGAATTGCTAATATTGGCTCCTGTGTTTTGGGGTTTTGTATTTGGTTTTGCAGTGGGGCCTCTTAGGGTACTCTGCCTTGGGGGCATGTCCAGCTTCTGCAGGCAAAGATGAGCTCTGCTGAGCTCACACTGTTTTTAAGAGCTGTACGGGTTGTAATAAGCACATCTTTGAGGAATAAACTCATTTTGGTTGCTTTTCATTTTACTTTTGGTCAGTCCGGGAGCAGGAGGACCAAAAGAAGGTTAAAATAGGATATTCTGGAAACAATTCACATCAAGATGGAATGAAGAATCATAGAATCATAAAATCATAGAATAGTTAGGGTTGGAAAGGACCTTAAGATCATCTAGTTCCAACCCCCCTGCCATGGGCAGCAACACCTCCCACTAAACCATGCCATCCAAGGCTATGTCCAACCTGGCCTTGAACACCACCAGTGATGGAGCACTCACAGCTTCCCTGGGCAACCCATTCCAGGGCCTCACCACCCTTACAGTAAAGAATTTCTTCCTCAGATCCAATCTAAACTTCCCCTGTTTAAGTTTGAACCCCTTACCCCTTGTCCTATCACTACAGTCCCTAATGAAGAGTCCCTCCCCAGCATCCCTATAGGCCCCCTTCAGATACTGGAAGGCTGCTATGAGGTCTCCACGCAGCCTTCTCTTCTCCAGGCTGAACAGCCCCAACTTTCTCAGCCTATCTTCATACGGGAGGTGCTCCAGTCCCCTGATCATCCTCATGGCCCTCCTCTGGACTTGGTCTAACAGTTCCATGTCCTTCTTATGTTGAGGACACCAGAACTACATACAATACTCCAAGTGAGGTCTCACATCTGGGAATTATCAACCAAGGCCTATTCTTAGGAATTCAGTATGCCAGCTCATCTCCCAGTCATGCTCAGACAATATTTCTATAACCAAATGTACTTCCCAGTATTTATCTAAACACAGCATCCAGATGCTACAAGTGATTCAGACTCTCAGCACTAATAGGTTGTGGCCTTGTCTTTGCAAAAGCATATTAACAGACTTTATTATTTTGCAAATTACTCTGCATTCCTACAGTGAAACAGAACAGCAGGAAAGCTCAACATTCAAAATACATGAATTGAAATACGTGATGCTTTGTTCAATTGGTAGTAGCTAATTTCACAGATATTTAACTTTTGTTGTATGTTTCTCTAAAATCAGTATCTGGGAAAACATGAATTAACAAGCATCTGTATGGTGGGAGGATGACCACACAGTGATTTCAAAAGCATGCTCTCATTACTGCTAAAAATACAGTTTGTTATCCCAAGAAGGGATGTAACACCTCTGTAATTAGGGACTGCTCTGGCCTCAGGGGAATCCTAATAAAGCAAATTTCATACATTGATGTGCTTCCCATTGCTTCATTTCTTTGTTCTATCACCCTGTTGTTAATAACACCCTGAAGCAAAAAATGTTCATGAAGCCAAGAGCTGTCCAGATAAGAGAAAAGGTCATGATCCCCCTAGTGCGCGTTCATCAGTGAATGGACACCAATCCGAAAATAAGAGGATGCCTGTCAATATGGAATGGAAGGCAGCAGCATAACATCAAATTAAAGCCAACGAATGCTCATACAGTTGTACTGGGCTACAACCTTAACCAAAAATCAATAGTCAACAAAGTATTACAATATGAAGTGACTGAATCACTGGGGAAGGAGGTAGCAGAGGGAGGAAGCGCATGAAAGCTTTGCAAACATTATTAGACTTATATACACATATGCACACAGATGATGGAGAAGATAATGCTCTGTTGCCTCTAAATTTCTGCAGGAAGCAAAGCCTTAGCTACTAGGGCGTGGAAATACGGTACAAGGCTCCAGTGATGCCAGTATTGCTAGTGGAGAATGCAGCAGGTACACCCCTCCTCTTATACAAGGTTCTGAAACCAATAAAATGTATTACATGTAGCCTTCATGTCTGATCACAGCCCCCAATACTAGGGGTGACTGCTGACCATAAGTCATGTATATTTTATGGCAATTCCTTTGAATAATCACAGTAGCAGTAAAAATTTCACTGGACAAGCAATGTCAGATGGCATTGTGGGAAGCAGGGATTTTTGCCAAGGAAGGGATACAATGAAAATAGTGGTTTACCTTTGATCTTTTTTGATAGGATATGTTCATAGGGAAAACCATCATGCCATTACTTTACAGATAAGACATCACTCATATTCCGAAGAGTTCACCTTAAAAACCTCTACATTTATCAATAAATCTATGAAAAGTAAAATTGTAAATTTCTATCTCCAAGTCTGACTTTTGGTATTCTGTGCTTTAATATTAGGCCACTGATAGCTTATTCCAAAACCACTCCCAAGCATTTAGGAAACTCCTAAAAGCATTAGTGAAATTTGGTTCAGGCCCTAGAGATATGGGGGTTCACTCCATCCCTAACTACAGGCAATGTTCAAATTCAAAAGTCTTTATTTTCCCCCATAATTTCCGGAAGGAAGAATTGCAAACACAAAATGGCTGGAAAAAAATGTATATAAACCCATGTATCTATCCATACAGCAGGCTTGGCTGAGAACTGGTTTTTACCCCGAGCAGCTGAGAAGTGAAAGAAAACCAGGGAATTTCCTATTTGTACATTGTTTTGTGGTGAAACAGCTCATTTAAGCAGTGAGCTGGCCCTCTGATTTGGTGCTTTTCATTTTGCCCCACTGAACGTACAAGATTAATTTTGGTGCCTGAAGGCCACCTTGCACATAAATAGGCCTGATGCTAGAAAATGACCTTAATTTTATCCATCAGTTTTGTACCCAGAGTAAGTACAGAAGCACTTTACAGCTCTCAGACATCTGATGACCAGATTAAACATGCAAATCAGATAGCTGGACATCTACTCATGATTAACCATCCCTTACTTGAATCTATAAACCTGCACAAATAATTAATTTTAAATTTTACCATAATTTCTAAAGATAAAATACATCAACAAATTCAGAGGCTGCTTTTGGCTACTTCTAAAATTCCCAGAATGTACACTTATAGCTTATCAGAGAAGCAGGGAAATTCAGGATCCTTCTGGGGTTTCAGGATGAGTTGCAGAAAAAATCTGAAGCAGGCATTATTTAGGATAGAGCCCAGTTGTTCCAGACACTGCACAAACCGTGCAGTGAGCACCTTAGATCAGATTATGAACTAAAAAGAAAGACCTAGGTGAATAAATGGCAGGAAAAAGGAAGGTTGCAAGGGAGACATCCCAAAAATGGGAGTGGGTGCAAAGCAGATCAGATCCACTGAATTGTGTTATTACAGTTGTTTCTTTCCTTTCCCTTCAAAAATGCCTTGTAGCAAGTATTTTGTTGAGGGAAAAATTAAGAGATTGTGTTTACTCTTCTGCTTAACTGCAGGATGGGATGAAGAAAACAGAAGTCAGTCTCATTTCCAGAACCACAAGTGAACGAACCTACGCTTAGGTGCAAACTGTTATCTGACCTCCACACTTGCTTGGTGCTTTATGCAAGAACTATGTTGTAGCCTTTTCATATTACCCAAGCTATAGATTTACAAGACAGTTATGTTCTGCATCCTACAATGCACTGTCAGTTCCAGTAATACAGGGACTCTCATCAAACACTTTTTGTTTGGTTTGTTTCTTCCAGGAATCTTGGACTCCTTCTCATTTTCAGGGCAAACTCTACCTGGAGCTCAGGGTGTCTCAACAGCTGCATCGTAAGCAAATCCTCAGGTTTATTACCCTGCTAATTAGGGTCACTGCCCACTAATAATTTAGCCAATAATAGGATATTTTTTAATCAGCCAGTCATTGCATTTATTATTTCCTTCGTCTGAAACTGTAATAAACACCATGATATAGTTTAATTTATGATACTTCTACCCATCATAAAAGCATTTAACCTGGCCCTAAATTTTCTTTAATGGTAGCTTTCATTTCTATTATTTTAGATCTTTTAAGACTCTATAATACATGTTTCTAGCAGGTAGACTTCACGGTCATTTAGTGCATTAGCCTTGCTTGCCAAATACACTCCTGAATAAAAATGCGTGTTTCATTCTCTTGCTAACGACGATTATAGCAGAGAAGTGCCCTCTTACTAGATGTGATCACTACAGTCTGTAGCGCTGTCTTAGGGCAGCATACACATTGACTACTGAGGATCCTGTAGACCAAATAGTCCTTTCTGAAATCCTGCAGGTTCCTACTCCAGGCAACTGTGGGAACTATTCAGAGGTCTGGCTCCACTCCTGGTGCACAGTTACGCAGAGATGGCAGTGGCATTTGTGAGCCTGGTTATAGGGCATATGATCCTCAAGAACCTCTAGGAAAAATCTTGCAGCCTTCTCAACTGAGAGCTTCAGGAACTCTGCCCTAAAAAGCCTGATAAGCTCAAAGCTGACATTTTTGCTATTTTCATCCTGCTGTTAGAGGAAAGACTTGTGTAAACCTATTAAAGATGACAAGTGAAAAGGAAGGAGGAGCTGGCAGTATTGTGCCACATTAATGAAAGGTGTTGCAGCAAATCTTGGAAGCAAGAAGAGCAAACCTTTAAAAATGAACACATGTTGGAGAACAAACCTTTAAAAATGAACACATGTTGGAGAAAGAAATACCAGGACTGACAAAAGGTTTCCTTGAGTATTACAACTAAGCAATGATGTATGCAGGATATAATACCAAAAGCTCATCCTGACAAGCAGAGATAGGCAGAAAACCAGAGTAACACTCCTTTCATGAGGGAGGAGTATTAACCATGAAGATGTTTTTCCACATCAGCAGGGCTGAATGCATTAGGATTAGGAGCAGAGATGAGCAAAGCAAATCCTGAGAGGTAAGGAGCTTGTCAGCATGATATTGATGTCACAAGTCATGCTGATGCCCAGGTAGTAATAGCGCTATTATTTGTATTAAAGTAGCTGAGATTAGTATCTTTTTGTGTTAAGCCTTTAAGCGAGGAAAAATCTAACCCCCAAAGAGAGTGCAGTCATCAATAATAAGACAAGCAAAAGCTGGGAAAAGGTGCCATTATTATTCCCATTTTATAGCTGGAGAACTGGGATTAAATGACATCACAAAAAAAGCCCCAACTCTTTGGCGGAGTTGAGACATGGAGCCACATGTCCTGATTATACAACTTCTGCTTCAACCACAAGATCAGCCTCCTCTCTCTGTATAGAGAATATATAATGGGTAATCTCTATATAAATGGTAACAGTAGGTAAATAACATACTCTCACCTAAAAATCTCAAGCTACTTAACAAATACTAACTGATCCTACTGATGACTTTGAAAGAACAGTATGCACCCTCATAAGTGTTCTCTTGATCCAAACAGGCAGGCTCTGCCTTCCCTTGCTCCAATAATGCACATCATATCAAGTATGCCGAATTGTCATCCTGGCATCGAAAGTATCATCCTAATTCACATTCAGGATGTAGGGGGAAAAAAACGCATGACATATGAATGAATGCCTGTAAAACTGTTAAGTACTCTGTCACTTTTACTGGATTAGGAGGCTGCTTGTGGAGTATAGCCACAATATATATCTTGACACAGATTCGTGCCAGCAACCGAAAAATACTGCAAAAGATTGCCTGAAACAGCAGCCACAGCAGGAATAGGATGACAAGGCATAGGGACCCTTTAGAACTGTGGATCTTTTAGCCCTGGATACTGCAAGGCAAGAGGCCTCTGTTGTGCAACGGGGAGTTGCAATGGGGAGTGCTACAAGGCTGGACATTACTAGTGGCTGTAACTTCAACCTCAGCCATCTAAGGAAGATGTGATCACATCTCAGGCAGATTTTTCTTCCTTAGGCTGGGGTAGGCTTCTTGTTATAACTAAAATTACACCTTAATTTATGGCTTTATTTGTTGAGCAATGCAGGGTTAATGTCCTGTGTGAGGAAAAGTGATATTTCCTTTATTAGCACAGTCTTTTAATGCAGAGTTACATCTGTGGCAACGACCAACACCACAGGGCAGTATTTTAAGTCTTCCTCCTAATTTAACACATCAGAGCATATATTTTAAAAGATACTTCTCAGCTTGCCACAGGCATTAACATCTTACAAATTAAAGGAAAAATCTAGGTGCAGCCCCCATGGCTTTGCTTCTTCTTCCAAATGCTCAATTCAACCAGACAGAGAAGACAACATTGCATGTGTTCAGCAAGTCTATCAGTGGCTTATGCTGCTAAAAAGCACCTGGCAGCAACAGATAAGTAGCGGCTGAAGGGACTGAGGGGAACTCATCTCATTCTGGATCTGATGACTTGGATGCTCCTTTTCCAGCTGGAGGGAAAGTGCTCTATCATGTGAGGCAGGATTCCTCACCAAAGTAGATGATATGAGTGTGGGGGGGTGGGGGTTCTTTCTGTGTATACTTTACTTTTGTCAAGCAAGGCCCCAGGAAAAGGACAGACTAAGTGGGATGAAATGTCAGTAAATAACAAACTGTTGATCCAGAACAGTAAAGGAAATTGAGATTAATACAGGAAGGGTTTATTTCTCTAAACGCTATGGTAACCCCTCCAGACTCCAGGGATATTCAAGGAATATTACAGGAATCTCATGTTCCTCAAAGCACAGTGGGGATAGCAGCAGGCTTTGAAGGAGCAGACCACAGTAAACCATGGGTGCAGTTTCAACAGGAGCTCAGCTCCAGACCCTCATGTGATGGCCTGATGATCTACAGCAGCAAGGCTGACACTGGTAGAGTCTGTGGAATCAGAGCTGCAGAAATAGTGTCATTCAGGAGCTGTCTTGTCAAGTACCACAAGGGTGATACTAATGCATGGTAGCACCTAGGGAATGCTGGACACTGCCATGAGCTAAAGGCCTTCCTGCACACATAAACGAGATAAACATGTATACACCATGGTTCATGTGTAACATGCCATAACAGACCAACAAATGATGATCACAGTAAAGCTGCTAAATAAAACTTTCAAAATGGAATAGAATGTTCTATAATTATATGAGATATTCCACAACTCTGAGAAAAAATATAATTGTCATAATATTAAAGAAGCAACTGAGAGTATTCTCCAACAAAACTGATACTTATATTTTTGCCCAGAAGAGAAAACTTGAACATTTATTTTCTGATTCAAAGCTGATTGTTATTTCTGCAGACGTTAAATGCACAGAAAAAAACTCAGTGAAATTTGATATTATAACAAATTTATGAGCTTTTAAAATACTAATTCTGTTTGACAAGCACTACAGCAAGACACATGCAGCCAAAATTACCCAAACTATATGAGATATGAAGAGTTATTACATGCTGCCCCCCTGTGTTACTCAGACCTAGACTGTCACCATCTGTGTGTTGTGAAGACAGCAAGAACTCATTTCATAATTAGTATTGGTGGAAAGAGCTGTACCACATAAGCACAGTGTTCTACATAACAACAATGTAGCTCGATAACAAGCATAGCATGTTTAAACATAATTGGTTAGAGAAATCAATCTTTTTCTCTGGTGTAACTGTTGTGCGTGCCAGTGAGCAATAGGACTGAACCCAAAAGAGCTCTGCTAGATGGCTCCTTTTTGCTGCAGGTTCATATTTTGGTGCAAATACTAAGGAATGTACTCAGAAATCAAGTAAGGAGGCTAGGTGAGAATGTTTCTTCACCTATTTCTGGGCAGACTATAAACAGTAATTGCAGTGAAAGGCGATTCTCCCATCATGCCTTGTGCTCTATTGAGTTCACTCAAGATGTAATTGGAAAACAAATACAGCAACACCATCACCAGGACAGACACAAGTGCTTGTCTTGGGAATGAGCTGTTGTATAATGCGATAGGTCTTATTTCCACTGACACCTTTTATTCTTATCTAATAAAATACACTGTCACAGCATTTGTAACCCTATAGTAATAGTTAAACCTCATACATATATATTGGTGCTCTTATACAGTCAAAGGGATATTTTAATAAATATTAAACATTGAGAATTGGCCAATGTCTGGAAAATAGAATCTAGCTCATCACCAAATTATTCTGTTAATATAACATTCTCCTCCCCTCACACACTTACACAGCACATAAGGAAGGTGTAAGTAGCAGCTAATCAAAGTGGATATTACTAAACAGAAACGCTTTTGCTAGAAATGGTGCACGGCACTACATAGTCACACTTACTTTTAACCTTTCTATTCATACACGTTTCCAGTGCACTCAGTAGCATCCAAGTGACTCGCAAGATTAAAGATTCACCCATACATTTACTATGAAGTCCATAATCTGTACAGAGAAAATAAAGAAAAAGCAATTACCGGTGAGAAATGCCACACTTGTTAAAAATACCACCGTAAACTTAAGAAGCTAAATTTGATGAGATTGCACTTTTGATATGACTCATTTGTTCAACGGTTTTAGACTTAACAGGTACATGGCTGAACCTGAAAGGGTAATTTCAAAATAAATGTATAGCTATTAGCTGCTGGACACCACAAAAGTAGTACCAGAATAGCAGAGCACAGCCCAACTAAAAATATTTCAAGAGAGACAGTGACACTGCCAGTGACTGCAGCCAAGAAGCTTTCTATCTGCATTGCATAGAGTATGATTTTAGACTTGAAAGCATTTCTTGGCTCCCACAAATACTCCTTCCCCCCCCCCCCCCCCTTTCTTTTTTCAAGGCTGCAAGCCCATAGGCACAATGTGTAACATGCACAGGAATCCACTGCAACTCAGCATTATCCATAGCCATCTACCTGATATGACAGCGCTGTTAATTATGTCACACCCACTAGCTAACACAGGACCACAGAGATGCTTCGGATAGATGTGTTTCAAACTGCACAGTGGCTTTAAATGAATACACCATATTCAGTACAGATACTGCTAACGGTGCACCTCTCTTACAAATGTTCATGTCGCAAAGATTCCCCACACCCCATCTCTGCTGACAAACAGAAATCTTAATATTTACTACAGGAAGTACAAGCATATGGAACTTGTCAGGTAGTATTTAGCCTCACTTACACCAAATACCACAATTATTTGGTTACTTTCTCCTGTCTACTTCCTGTCTGCTAAGTGTGATGCTTTTTTTCTGCCTAATATCCTGTGAAGGTGCCAATTACCCTGCTGCTTATCGGCTAAAAACTATGCTTTGTGCAAAGGGAGCATCAATTATTTGTGAGCAGAGAGCAAAGCCTGTTTGAATCATAATGATAGGATGCTGGGGCTTCCAGCAAATAGAACATATCAAAAGGTAACATAAATCTAATAAAGTGTAGGTCATAAGGGATCATCTCAGAAGTCCATACTTCAATCTTTAATTGTTACAATTATGTTAGTTTTGCAGAAGGCAAGGCTGTGAGTGTACATGAGTTTACTATCGCTTAATAATGGAAAAAAACCTACAGCAGAAAATATATTTTCTTCAAGCAACATTGTCTGTAAGACACATTTCTTCCACTCAATTCATTCGAATCATTAGGCTTTCTACTTCAGTGCTGTTGTTTATGCTTTGATTCTACACTGATAACCATTTTGCAGCAAACCCTCCTTGGTCTCAGCCAGACATAAACATGCTGCAAACCTCTAATCCTCTGCAGATTGCAGAGAGAGGCTGTAAAATGATTTTGTGGGGACACCAGTCTCTTTATTTGGTATCAACATCGCCTTTACAAGCTTCCCCCCCTCCTTTCAATTTCAGGCAAGCTTTTGTACATGGGGGGATATGGGACAGAAAGATTAGGTTATTCCTTGAACTACCTCTGTAAGGTCAACTCTTTATATGCTTTTGACACCCAATTTGAAGGGCTTGTCCCTACTTTTTCCTCAAGGATTGTGATTCACAAGGGTTACTACAAGAGAACATTATCTTATCGTAACACCTGCTCCAAGTGGTGGGACTGCAGGGTAGCTCCTGCAAACCGGCTTCTTTTCTATTACAAAACCTACTTACCTGCTGACTGACAGAGTCTCATTCAAATGATGTACAAGTGTGTCCCAACCATTTATAGGATTATTGTGCTCTTCTTTCATGAGGCTAGTATCCACCCCAACTTGGATCAGAAATCAGGAGACAGTGCTTCTGTGGAAGATCTGACTACTCAGATTTGCAATGTGTAAGAAATAAATATCACAGTGGTTTCTATACCTACAGTGGCATGGGAGTCTCATTTCAGATTATTACCCTGTTACTAGGAGGGCAGTAATGCTGCTGCTTAGAAAACTGTTGAAACTAATTAAACTGCGCAGTGCAGAATATTACTGTAAGACCATTGAGCCTTAGGCAAAAAGCTTCCTAATTCTGAAACGTTCCTACTTCCTAATGAGTGCACAGAATATTATATCAGTACTGTAAGAGAAAAGTAGTGGTGTCACAGTCTCAAAGGACTCATTTAAAACACGACAGGATTAACAAAATGCATATACACACAGTTATAGAGGCAAGCCTCTAGTGACAGCTGTCATCTGGCAATAGCTGTCACACAATTGTCAGAGGTATGGGAGATGCTTGAAAAACCCAGGGCAGCAGACATGACAGTGTGATGGAGAAAGAGGCAGAATGAGGCAGCTGCGGAATGGCGCCTTTTCCTGCCGCATCTCTGCAAATCTCAGACCAGCCTACAATGTTCTGTGATCAATTATGATACTTGCAGGTCTGCTTAGGGATCTAAAGAAATTCAATATTTTCAGATGAAGCTTTCTTCCCAGCAATTGCAGGCCTCCAGCTTCCAGAAAATGCACCCCATACACCAGTTTGTAATCCTGTGCCTCTCACAGCAAAGAGCACACAGACATTCTTTGGGCTAGGAGAAAATATGCTGCTGACACCCATTAATCACTGGTGTTCTTCAGAGGAACTGATGGAACAGTTTCTTTCTTGTATTACTCATTTCAGTGAGTACCCACCATTTTCGTTTTCCACTGGTTATGAGTGAGAGAGACACAGGCATCCCTGCCGGAGCACAACAATCTCTCATCATTTGCTTGATACAATCAATTATTCTTCTCGCATAGCACCTGGAGTACAGCCGTCACCACTATTGCCATGCCTTCACCTCTACTCCTCCATGCTGCCTTTGGAGGCATTTATCAGGATGTGGGATTAGCTCCTGCTGAAGTCCTCGAGTCACAGTTTGTAACTTCAGAAAATGGCCCCTGAAGTCAAAGAACAATTATATGTGCTATAAACCTATGCAGGAGAGTAAAATGTGTTGCTCCACCTTCCTGTCCCTGATCTTCACAGCACATAATCCTCACGTGGCCCCAGAGGCCCACAGTTTGGGAGGGATTTGAGAGGTTTGGGCAAAGCCAAGCTGCCAAGCTCACAGGATGGGGTGATATTTCCTGAGAACGAGCACCTACAGAGGCACAGATTCTTTCTGCTGCCAAGTAGACAAAATATGGGATGAACTGCATTTCTCTGAGCCACAACCCTCCCTCTGATGTGTCCCAGGTGTATCTCAGTTCCTTGGCCTGCAGCCTGGCTGGGACAGGGGACTGCAAACCAATAAGCTGTGTCACAAAGCAACCCAGTTCTAAGACAAGCTATTGAAACCAAGGCTTCCAAGGATGCAGTACCTAAAGTGATATTCAAGCCATTTCTGAGTGCTACACAAATAGCCTGTGGGCAGCTGACTGCTTTCCCCTGGCATTTATGCAGCTTGGCCCAGGACCAGGACTAGCAGTTATTGTTGCCGCAAACAGGGATAGCCAAGAAACCTAGTTAATACAAAGGTACAAATTAATATCAGCAGTGAAAAACCACAGTCTTAGCAGAGAAATCTTCAACTTACACAGCCTTATTCAATTCACAATTTCTGGGAAAGGACGGAGAATTAGACAGACCTTGTTATGACCATGAAAGTCAGCAAGTATGAAAAAATGGGGGACTTCTAAGATACACAGGGAGAGCATCACAGCCATGAAATACAAGCAGTTGTATAAACACACACTATTGGAGAGCCTGGCAGAGTTCAAAATACCACCTGACCCATACTAAAACATGTAAACAGGGCATCAGAGTTTGGATGGCGTCTCTGATCGTGGATGCATGGTCTGTTGCACACACACAGTTGCGTCTCCTTGTGTCCAGTCTGACATTCTTGCCCAACACTGCATCTAGCTCTGCCTTTAACTAGAAGCCAGGGAAGTAAAACCACGCTACTTAGGACCAACAAAATAGAAAGTCCAAATACAAATAGCACTGTTATTCCCACATCTCACCTAAAATACATGCTGATTATAACTCCTTTAAAAGAGTAAAGCTTTGGGAAGCTTGGCTTGATTTGATCACTCCAGTATGACATTTCGGTAATGCCTTTTAGAAGAGGCAAGTGCACTTTGCAGCAGGGCATGGTATTGCTGCATCCTGTGTGACGTCAGGGCTCTTCTCACACTCGGCTCAGGCCCTCCCTGTTGCTGACGGCTGAAGCTGTTGCTTTGGCTACTGTTGAAGCTGTAGCAGATCTGTCAGCAATCAGGGTGCTGTGCCAGCGCAAACATTACTTGACTCTCCGTGGATGCACACAGGAAAATCTTTCTTGGCCTCATCCTCAGCCTTTGTAGAGACAGCATTCGAATGGATAAGATAGAGGAGAACCTTTGCACAGTGTTCCTCTGTGGAAAGCATGAATCAGAAGGACAGGAATAATCTGAACAAGAATCTGCTCTGTGGACAGTAGGGCATAGTGGAGCCAAGTTAAGCATTAGAATCCTTCCAGATACCCCAAAAAACTGGCCATAGAAGATCTGGCTTTATCATCTGCTGTTTATAAATCTTTAGGCAATCAAAGTAAAACTGGAAATGTTGAAGAGTCGCAAATGGAAAAATGATGTCTTTTCCATCACAGTCCTCATTTTTCCCTACATAAATCCAGGCACTTTCATTTCAAAGCTCTGTCTGTTCTATCACAGAATTTGAGGATAAACTTGGTTGATGGCTGGTACAATTAGTCCCAGACTGACAGCAAATGTTTATGAGGTTTGAAATATTCTGGTTCTGCAGATGAGGTGCAGGAATTAGAAGTTTAATATAATTTTACTTTATCTGAAAGTTCATCTAAAAAGAAAGAATATAAAAGGAAAGCAGGATGAGCCATTTTCTAGCTATATCCCAGACTATAAACCTTCCCATCTATCTACAAAGAAGATTATAAATCCTTCTCACCAGGCTTATACCTTCCATTCCGTCGACTGGCAGTCCTTCAGGCAGCTCTTATGCCCCTGGAGGTAATCCTTTTGTTCCCTTACAGCACCAGTAAGAGTGGATGCACCCTTCCTCATGTCTACTGGATGGGACAGGAAGGGGAATGCACACTCTTGATTGCATTTTATTCTTCTGTACTGTTCTGTGGAGGATATCATCGCTGGTTGGAAACAATGACAAGCATCAGAAAGGAAGGGTTGTTTTTGCTGTTCATATGAGCTACCTTAAGATCTCTGCTTTTACTGATAATCTCTGATCACACTGAGAGGACAAAAAAGCTCTTCAAGGAATTGAGTCAGGTCATATAATTTAGATACTTGCTCAGACTTGTCCTCTGCAGGAGCCCATCTCTTCCTCTATAAAAATCTTGGGAGACTGGCCTGATAGCTTAGGTACTTAAGACAGGTACCTATGAAGTCCTCTATGAAAATCCGAGTGAATTCTCCCAGATACACAGTCCCTGTCAGTCACAACTGAAGTTTAATATCACAGCAGTCAAACGACAAAGAAATACCAGGGAAAATACTTACATTAATGCAGTGGCTGTTAGTTGAAAGGTAACATGAAGAAAACAAACATGAAGAGCAAATAAGAAGTCACCCCTACAAGAAAGCCAGCAGTGTTCACCACAAACCCTCATGTGGCAAGCAACCTCCTTGCTGTCTTGCCAGAAGATTTGTGCACGCCCTGTCTGCTGAAGACATCAGAGCACTATTTGTCCTATTTTCCCTCCACAGCACTCATATTGGAACAAATCTGGTGGCTCTGAAGAGGGAAGGGCCCCCATCTTCTCCCCTCTGCCCAGAAGTTTATTTTGCAGGATTGGCTTGGAAGTACTCCCTGCCAGCTGGCAGCCGCATCAATAGTGCTTGCTTCCAGCTGGCATTTTTGAATTCACACAGTAGAATAGTATAGGAGATTTGGGGTTCCAGATGTCCTGTACATGCAAGATTACCAACAAGAAATAAACCCATCTGAAACACAATGGCTCAACTTCAGTTAGCAAAAGAGCAAAGGAAATTGCAACAAAGATTATTGGTGCTGAAATAAAATCTTGGGCAGAATTCAGCTAAAAAGTTAGATCAAGATGTGTAGGTAGGTTTTTATTCCACCTGCGCTGATTTCTCTATCTATCTCAAGCATTTTGTATAGTGTTTTAAAAATACAAATGCTGACCACATCATAAAATGAGGCTCTGGCCAACTTACACTGTCCAGCACTACTATTGTGACTGTTTACTCTCTCGTGAGTTGACAGAGCAGATTTATAAACAAATATATAACACATATGGATGCTGCAAAATACAATGTACAACTGCCTCAGTACTGCGGGTGCAAGTCTTTAGTATAATGATTCACAGTGCTAACAGCTGCATCTCAAGTATTAAACATTTTAACCAGCCCTAAAGTACTAAGATTTGCTTATGTTTAGTAACTCAAAAATAGATCAAGATCATAGGTCTGGGTTGAGAAAAGTTATTTCCCTGAGGTACTGTTGTGTCTCTCTCATGCATCCTGGTGACCCTAAGCTAAATACTACTTATAGTGAGAGCAGTATATTTGGCTAACCATTGAAAATAGAAACTTTACATAGAGTTTGCAGACAGTCCCTGGAGTGTTACAGGACACTAAGGATGAATGCCAAAGAGGAATTTTTTATCTCTCTTTTTTCCCTTCTTCCACTCTGAAACAATCATCAATTACCCTTATCCACTAGCGCCATCTCATCTAAGTTCATTTTCAAGATGAAGTTTCCTCGTTGGATGGTGGCTGTCCAATCCTCTTTCTGTCCATCATGGACTGCTTTAGCGCTGTACCCAGATTGACAGCCTGAGAGCGAATCAATAATAATTATCAGACTGCAACCACAGCGAGCTGTGTAATTCTGTGATGGGATAGCACTGAACAAACAGCCCCACATCTACTGCCACAGCTTTAAATATGTGGCTGTCCATTTAACTACTCTGATCATGTGGTTAGTAGTAAGCTGTTGGCCTTTTCTCCATTCCAAACACAAAACCTTTAAAAACTGCCTGCTACTCTAAGACAAACATGCCATCTCCTGCCTTTTGCTATCTTTTGCAGAAGATATTTGCCAGCAGATGTGAAATATGCCCATGAAACAGAACAATACATAACTGAAGAGGAGGAATAGGCTAGTTTTCCTGGATGTGAGCATCAATACACACTGCACTACAATAAAAGGCATTCTGCATACTGTACAAACAACAAAGGTCTAAGGGCTTTTCCAGGTGATGACAATGTCACAGAATCACCTTGGCTCAGCTGGGATGCTGCAGTCATCTTAGCCTCACTGATGTACATACACACACCAGATGTTGTCCAGCTGCCCTGGTAATGAAGCAGCTGGCTGGGACAGGGGTGGCTGTGAAATAGGCACTGGTCTAAAATGAATAGTTTTCACAAGATCCAGAAGTATAACAGAAGCATAAAGTAGCACAAGGAGGAAGAACACTTTCATATAGCCATCATGTGGACCAGAGATTAGCAGGCTTTTAGAATGAAACTCAGAAACTAAAGACAGAAGAATTAAAAGGACACAAAAAATAAACACTTAAAGAGACACCATCTTTTAACCAACTGTAAGAAACGTGAAATTAAGATTTCTCAGCAGATAACAAGACCAGTTTCCTGACGCAGACAACAGAAAATTCTAAAAATACATAAAACCATAGATAAACACCACACCACACTGTTACTAAAATGGAATGAGAGATTCTTGATGCAGTACCCTTACCATGGCATTTAAAGAAACATACAGTAAAAGAATTGCAAGGTGATTTAATACTGCTACATTTCTTCAGGTTCACTTCAGTATAATTCCAGATGTTTCTTGCAGTCTCAACAACAATCCAAGCCAAACCATCCTGACTTGACAGACCAGTATGAGGACATCTGAAAGGGCCAAGTGCCAAGACCAATCTATATTATTGACCCTACAAATGTTAACACATAGCTGGATAGAAGTGGAGATCTACTAAAACATTAGACTGAAACATCTTCTAAAATATATGCACTTATGAAAGATATTGGATGTTAAATGGAGAAACTTCATCACAAAAGAAGAAATACAATACATCTTAGTCAACAACTTGTCTCCTCCAGAATTAGCAGGACATGTTGAGTATGTTTAAAATGCGGACATTGGATGCTTATAGAAAGAAGTAAAACTTATCAAATGCAAACAAAAAATTGCTAGGAAAAGGACTTCCTGGAGAAACTTCAGAAGCAACTGAAACGTAGCAATGCAATCCATAGCAACAGTACAAGACAGACAAAGGTAGATGGTCACAGTAGATGACAGGTGTTAAAAGATATACTAGAAAATTATTTAAGACTGTCATCTATATATTCTTGATGCAGCACTTACTAAAACATATGCTGAAGCTCCCAGTATCTTAATTCTTACAAGATCAGGGGTCCCATGTCATAAAATAGAAACAACCTTTTACTAATGATTGAAGTTATTTTGAACAAAAAAGGGCCAGTGACAGCAAACAGATCTGTTCTTTCAGTATTTATGATAATTATTAGGAATTTATCAAATGGATTATGAAGAGCTCCAGCAGATGGGGGTCAATAAATAGTTTAATACAAATGAAACAGAATTCAAACTGTAGTTCAGATCCCCTCTGGTTAGATTTCTGGCTTTATGACTTGCTAAGATTCCCTATTTCTATGACCAGAAATTCAGCTAACTGAATTATTGTCTGGTTAGCGATCAGAATAAAAACAGAGGCTGAGAAAAAGCTTAGTGCTTCACAAGGACACAAGGACAGCAAAAAAATGGCCTAGTTAGTCATATAGCTGAAGGTCAGGATGTAGTCTTGAGTGTTATATACCATTCCTAGATATTGGAAATCCTTATAAAGAGTCAGAAAGGTGTCGCATATTACGTGAGAGGTTTAACAGCAGTAAAGCTATTATTGCAGGAGCAATTTCTGAAAGCCTAACAGAAAATCTAACTCCTTAGTTCCAAACTCAAAACAAGCTTATCACACTTACCATTGAATTCCCACTGGAAGATCCTCAAATTCTACCTTCTCTTGTTTTTTTTTCCAGTGATTTTTTTTTCCAGAGAAGTGCTTACTGCCTTCAAACATACATAGTTGCTTGCTTTCTACTGGCAAGGAAGAAATTAAATGAAACAAGCCAGAGGCAGGATATTAATGCAGAGTGCATTAAAAGAAAAAACATGATGGTATGAACAGGGTAGTGACTGATTTATAAAATCAATCACATACTTTTGGCTTGATGTCATGTAATAAAAAGAACAATAACCCTGTTTACATGAACAGGATGATTAATCACAATTTTCCTACTATTTAAGATGGGCAATTTTTATTTCCTTTCTTCTATCACAGTATTTGTAAGCAGAAACCTAGTTGTTCCATAATATAAATCTAATAATTGTGTTCTGATTATAGTGAATGTAGTGTGCTTCTACAGTTAAAAGGTGTGTCAGCAGCAACTCTGAAACATTTCTAAGGCATAGAAAGCATTTCTAAGTAGATATAAAAATTCAATATTGGATGAAACTTGACTTTTATCAAGTTTTATCAAAGAAACAAGTATTAAAAACTTTGACATTATGTCTGTAGATGACACTGTTTAGCACTAGATTTCACGGAAGCATTTGGAGCTGGGTTGTTCTGTAGTAGTTTTTTTTCCTTTTCACATGCATGGAAACAAACTGGCAAATTTTCAACTCATTTAAAATGTGACTGCTCCAGGTGCAGCTGTTAATTACACATTTGCAGAAGTTTATTACTAACATAGAAGAGGATTCTTTTTATACTTTGCCAGCTCTGATAATTGCAAGATAACACCATTAGTGATATTTCAAATCAACACACTTCACGCCATTTTACATTTTGAAAGTCAATAAATCCGTACAAATTGTCATACCTAACACCTTTACTTCCAAACACATCTATTTCCTAGGATACATACAAAAGAGAAATTAGAGAAGGAAATACAGAAATTACTGTGAAAAATATTGGCATTAGTAGTTTTATCGAGACCATGGGGTGTCCATGCAAAAAGAGCCCAATATCAGAGTTTTATAGGTCCTGCCACACTGTTACCCTAATTAGTGCCCAATAATAGACATAACCCTCACTCTGATCTAAAAATGTATACCTATCTCAGTGGCACCAGCATAGAGGTGCTCAGAGTAATCTTGTAGAGGATTTTGCAGACACACAGGATGAGGACAACCTCCATGAAACCCACTTTGACAAGCGACAAGAAGTGCTGAAGATCCTTCTATGGCTGGTGCAGATAAGAGCAACAGAGGCAGAAAGATTAAGAACAAGACCAGACCTGCAGCTGCAGTGAAGACCCAGTTTGTCATCCCAGCAGACCACCTCTGTTTTCTAAACCACAAAGTGGTAAGCATTAAAGACTTACATGAAGCTCCTCAGCAATCCTTGTACTACTGAGAAATGGAGACCAATAGGGTGAGAAAGTCTGAGATATGAGCAGGGAGATAAGAGCACATGGACCACGCACGGTACTGTCTGCACTACCTCTTCTGTGGTGTGATGTATGAAGTTCAGCATTCAAAGATAGTCTGAGGAACAGCTGCATCATCTTGTTTCTATGTACACACTGTGAAAATATACCTAGAGAGTAATACCTACAACTGATTCTAACTCTTTCCCTGCATTTTATAGCATTTCTTCACTTCTTAGATTGCAAATGTTCATACTTATTTGTGCAGAAGTGCTCGTTCTAAAGGTAATATTCTAAAAGCATTTTAAAAATATTCCATACAATGTGGGAGAGGATGCCCTCATAAATGTCAGTAATGTTATTTTTTTCATTTCACAGAATATCAAGTAAGATTTAAAAAAATGATCTAGTGGCAGAATATTCTAACGAAGAGAATTATTTACATAATGCCATCTTCACAGAAACTTTTAGGAATATATGGACTGCTGTCAATAAACAATCAGTATGTAGATATACTTGAACTTCTCAATAGGGTTTAATTGTCAAATATTCTGAGAGAAAGTCTTAGCAGTGTTTCAGAATCATACACAACAAAGGATCATTTTCTAGTCATGAAGAATACAAAAACTTAATTTAATTCTTGTCAGTGGTGAAAGCACTCCTTTCAAATTAGAGATCATTGACTACCAGCCTACACTTGCATAACTGAAATTAGAGTATATTAAAATAATTTATCAAAATAAACACACAAAACCAAACAAAGCTAAGTGATTAAAAGTCCATTGATTAAACACATGCGAAATGCTGTTAATGTTATGAAGAAGGAACATCTCCACTCATAGAAAACTTGTGCATTGCCTTTTAGGACATGTGAGCTTCTGTTGGTAGAACATTTATACCTTTTATTACCTGTTGTTGACTTTGTAAGATAGCTTTATGCTATGTCTGTAGAAGAAACATTATGAACCTTCTCACTCTTTTTATTCATCAGTTTCCTTTAATTTTAAACTTTCAGAGCATACAATTTACCTTCATAACATTACCTCCCTCCCTGTTGCTGATAGAGTGACATTATTTAATGAAAAGTGTCCTCCTTTTCTATTAGAAATAGTCTTCCCTTATACTGCTGCTTAGAGATATATCTGCGTATTGCCAATGTGTTATTAAAAAGAGAAGGGGTTGATCTAAAGGGATACCAATCCTCAATTACTTCCAATTACTCCAGATTTGGAGTCATCATTCAAATACAAGCTCTGAATTAATCAGTTCATGAACTATGAAGTTACAAAGTCTATACTTGAAGTTGTCTAGTCTTGTAATCTGGGAATCTAAAGCCAGATAGTGTTATGGAATTTCACTAAGTAGCTGCATTGCTCTTATGCCATTTTTCTTTCCTGTTTCTGGGGATGATCTATTCCTGGAATAACCTCTGGGGCAAGAACAGCTCTGTCATTTCATGTGACCAAGCGTCATCTTGAAGGGCAAATGCACGACATGCGGCTTTGGTTGTATTCTTTCAGATTTCATTTACAAAGAAACAGTCTTTATGTGGCCACAACTTTGCCCAAGTTTTGTGTGAGTAACTTTGCATGATAGCAGGACAGAATTGCTCATGGTAGTTACTTCACAATGTTGCTTAGGGCTTAGTAAAATTGCAAATTATCTTTTTTAAATTCAGGGAAACATCCTAGATTTTACCTAGGACCTCCTATCAAGAAGCAAGTTGGAAAATCTTATTCAAAGACTAATAAAAAGCAGATGCTGCTTAGAACTTTCAGGTTGAAGCAGCAGCGCAAGATCTGATGCAAACACCATTGTCTCTTTCAAAACAAGATATTTTATGTATTGTTTCATTTGTTGACTTGTCTGAATTGTTTTATATGCTCATACCAACTGTCGAAGAGAAAATGCAGAGGAACAAACTAGATGAAATTGTTTACATAGAGAGAATTCCGTTTCAGTGTAGTTCCCCTGATAGCATTAATTTGGTAAAAGCCCCTGATACATGACCCAACCCTAACCTTATATTGAGCAGTCAAAGACAGCAAAAAAATTCGTCAATTCCAAGCTGCAATTGCACTTGTTTGCCACCAACAAAAGCACCTTATATGATCTGTGCAAAGTAACTAATAAGTGCCTGATTGAAGTTTTGACTTGCATTAGTCCAGCCAAGGCCAGAGCAATTTTCTGGGTTTGGATGTCCACGGTTTAGTTGGATTCCCCTGAGAATGAGCAGGAAATACCACTAGACGAAGATGCTCTGTGCCTGAGCTGCTTCTTTTGCTTTCAGTGCCATTGCACTGCTCCAGCTGCTCTAAGCCTGGCTACTAATAATGATTTTGTATGCCAGCCCTGGTTGCCAATAAACACAAGGGCCTTTTTCTGAAACAACATACAAAAGTGTGATAATCAAGACACTGCATTCAGTCCTGGTGTATTTTCATGATAATCTTGATAGTACCACTTCTCCGGATTATAGCATAATCTCTTGTCCAGGTGCCACAGTAATACTTGAAGGAGTGTAATTTGCAAACAGGTAGACAAGGACTAACAGTTAACAGTTGCATCTGAGATGCTACATTTTAAATGTACTTGGGAATCACTGAAATTATAACCACACTAACACAGAATGGCTGATGATTCTTAGGAACCTTATGCTGACCTGTGAATGCAGCATAAACCACCCACCTGATTCAAAGGCTGGGTAACAAGCACTGACTTCAATGGGATTTGAATCAGATTTCCACGTTTACTGTTAACTATGAATTGCCTGTACTACACTGGTATTGAAAGTACAGTTGTTTTCAGCCAACCTTCTCCCTCATACCTTGCAGGGTTTATGGTGTACTGCAGGTTATTACTTGTTTTTATTAAATCCATTTTGAAGCCCAGGGGCTAAATCCTAAATTCCTTCCCCAGTCCTCCCCTTCTTCCCTCAGACAAACATCCCCATTGCATGCAATGGGAGCCTGAAATCAGTGGAAGTAGAAATGTTTGAATTAGCTCAAATTTAACATCAGCTATTTGTTAACTGGTTTATCGTGCAGTCCCTTTATTCACTGAATAAGAATACTTTATGGTAGTGTTGTCCTGTATGAGCATTAATAAGGAGGGAAAGAAAGGATTGTATCCAGAACTTTCTTACTCCCTCTGTAAATCTGATCATGAAGTGTTTCCACGAGATCAGATTTTATTGAAGCTATTACTTATCTGGTGATTCAGTCAGTACAGACCTATAAGATCTGCAAAGTTTATAAGGTGCTAGACAAAACCCTAACCAATCAGATTAACTAGGATAGAATTCAGGGTAATTATATGCGGTAATGCCATCTACAAAGTGTGAGTCCGGAGTGTTCAGAATGGAAGACAGTGTTTTATATTTAGAGGGTCAGATAAAACAAGATTTTACCCTTCATTCCTGGGATCAAAATTGAATGGGGATTGTTTATAAAGGTTTGAAATCCTGGATTAAACAGTAAATCCTCTAAACCTATTGGAAATCATTGTTATTAGGACATTAACATTCCTCCACTAAGAACAGGGCTCCAAGTTGTAGAGAGTGCTGGATAAGAAGCCATTGTCTCTGTCCCATGCAGACACTATTAGAGCCAAATGGTCTAGGACCAACACATTATCCACATCTATGCTTGTCATTCTGCAGTGCTTTAAACCCACCTCCTTCTCATCCACCATAGCCTTTTGTCCACTTCACCAATAGCTCCCTGCATCTGAGTGTGTGAAGTGTCCAAGGACTTAAAGAGCACTATCTTTGCAGATAGCTCTCCATTTTCTTACCACTGAGGGTGGTGCAGTGAAATTCTGTAACTTGTCTAAAAGCACACAGAAAGTCCCTGCCAGTGCAAAGGGCTGCGCGGGGGTTCCCCATGCCTTTTTGTCATAAGGAGGCCATTCTCCTTATGTGAGACCAAGGAAAGCGAGGGACTTGTGCTATGTTTTTTACATAATCTCTTCCACGCGCATTGTGCAGAAGGCTACTCTAGTGGTCCCAGAACTGCTGTATGCTTCCACATGTAATGTAAGGAGACTGGCTACTATTGTCAATTGATGATTTACCTCACAAATAGTGAAGCTAATGAGACTGAAGGAGGCTGATTTCCATTGAAGAAGATGTTTTCACTTATGTTGAACTTAGTGACCATTTAACAAGGGACAAAACTAGGATAAGGAAATTGGCACAAGTCTGCTTTGGCTGAAATAACACTCAGCTGGAATAGTCACAAGAACTGAAGGATAAAAAAGAATTTTTGAGATACCCTTGAGCCTAAAAAAAAAAACAAAAAAAAAACAAAAACTGTTGATATTACGTATTATAAATGTGCTCCTGGGTTTAAAGGAAAGGTAGGACCCTTCATGTTTGTAAGCCTTGCTAAATTGAGGGGGAATGAGGAAGGTTATTGCATAAAACTTCCCACCATACCTGCTGCAGCTCCATCCAAGCTGCAACAAGAGAATGGACACGCATTGACTCACAATTACCTACATGCTTTTGATGAATACCAACACCTTCAGGGAAAAGCAGAACATTTTAATAGACAAAACCCTTTCAGTCCAGTAGTTGCTAGAGAAGTTCATCACTTGCATGTCCATCACAGTGTTGGAAAGCTTTTTAAAGAAGCAACGATAAGTGAAACTGTGAATAAAATTGGTTAAAATTGAACCTCGTCAATCAGCTGACAGAACAGGAACATGTCAGTTAATTTCCAGAAGCCTTTAGGCATGTATTTATTACTTGATTTCTAATCAAAATTATACACAGAACCTGAAAAAGTGCAATTACTGGTCTGTTGTAATACAAAACAAGTCCAAAAAGCTATGGATAGTTGCAGCTGCATATTTATAAACTAATATACTTACATGCTGCCAAGACTAATACACTTTATTTGATTTCTGGCTGCAAAACCCCAATGATATATGTTAACCTGGATATCTGATTTTCAGCAAGGGTACCTAAGTACTATTTAACACTGACAGTTATAGATAGCTTAGCATTTAACTGGAGTCTCCCTTGACCTCAATTACCACATTAAAATATTGTTAACAAATTTAGAGTCAAATTGGCATTTATTATACAAGATTAGGTTCACTCGGAGTAATTTACATATTGTCACGAGGACTGCCAGCTGCTTACACCTTCATGCAGTTTGGGGAATGCAGCCAATGTTAATAACAGCAGGGCAGATGCAATGACAAATAAGAAAGTTTTATGCCCATGGCAAATTCAAATTTTCCCTTTGACAGCAATGGACAAAGATTTCACCCACAAAAGTTATTATCCTACACACTGCCCATATCCTTTGTACCACTTAAAGACTTCATGTACACATAGAGGAAAATTTCCACAATTTTTGGCCCATGCGAACTGTTTTCTCATAGTTTGAAGTGGTTTATGTAACACTGCACACCTGATGCATTTGTGGCAGTGATTGTTTGTTATGTATTTCAGTATTAATATTTCATCAGCATCAGTATTGCAGATAACATAATACTAAGTCTGTTTTCCATACTTTTGCATGCTTATGTGTTCACAGTGAGACATGAAGGATGAGAATGAAAATGTGTACATGCTTACTCATTTATGGAATACATGAAAATAAAATACATATGCATGTATTTGACTTGTGCCCCTTAGATTAGCAGGTATTCCAATATTTTTGAATTGATGACCATCTCCTGTTTTAACCTATTTTTCTGCCCTTTAAATTTTAGTCATAAGGGAATAAGTCACACAGCATTAATAGTCTAACTTTGATCAGCCTTCAGAGTTCCATGAGGGAGAGTCATGAAGCTTCTGCGCAGTTTACAGTTGAACCCTAATCAGACAAAATGCCTAATGATTTCAGTAATGATTTTATAAGGACTCCAGGATTTCTCCTACTATTCCTAAACAAGGCAAAAGAGGGATCATAGAGTACTTCCAGTTTACTCACAGTCTAAAAGGGTACTTAGTGCATTAGGGTAGATCTCCTAAGAAATGCTTTCTTAAAAGCACTCTGCAGTGCAGATTTCCAAGGTATGTAATCCGTTTGCAGAAACATCAATTTGTGTCAGCAAGCTGTAAAAACCATAGTAGCAAACAAAACTACAAATCCAGAGACCAGTTTCTGCCTGATAGTCAATCTGAGACCAGCAGACAGTAACATTCTGTGCAATTCTTAGTCTGCTTCTAAAAAATAATTTAGCTTAGTTTCACTGTAAATATTTGGAATTACATGCAACTATACGGCTAGTTCACTCAAACTGCTTTTTTATCATATTTGCATATGCTTTCATTTTAACTTGCCCAACTCTGCAGACTTACCATTGCTCCATCTTGCCTTTCTTTGAAGAGAGAAAGATGTTTTAATTAAACTGGAGGGAGAAACTTTGTATGGAAGTTCGCAAAGGTTCTCAGAGAACTGAATCTGCCTGAAAACTTTTTCTACATGAATCAGTCAGAATCTGATGGTCTTTTTGAAGAAGAGTTAACAGAGAATTCCCTGAACATCTTTCTACTTGCAAAAAACATGACACTCCCCCTACTCCTGAACTCCTATAGAAGGCAAAATAAGGCACATTATAACACCAAGTAAGGTTCTGACCATAAGAGAGACTCTGTAAACTTAAGTAGGATCTTTGGGTTTAGAACTGGAGCCGTGTAGGAGAAAACACTTCTTGCAGATAGAGATAGGACAAAATAACTGTTGTGTTTTTTAAAGTAAGGAAAACCTTATGCATTTTGAAATAGTTATTCCTATATTATATGCTTAAAATTAGCAAGTTTATACAAAAGACCCATTACATGAGTGAAAGTAGAAAACTATGCAGACTTTTAAAAGGTGAGAAACTGTAATTTTTATTTTAACAGCACATTCTGTTTATCTAGAATCAGAACTCTACAACAACCTCATCTCAAGATGCTGTGTTCAAAGTTATCCTGAGGAAGCACATCAGAAAATTGGTTCTATGTAAGACATTACTAATTCTTGAGCAATATTTGACATTTTAGAAATGCCTAAGTCCACAAACCAAAAGAATTTGAGTCAGAATGAGTGGGATTCAGAATGAGTCAGATTGACTTTATGACTATTTATTTGGTCCTCCCTGAGGACCATACTGGAAGTCTCTGCAGATTTTTCACTATTGAATTTACAGCTAAGCAGGATGCCCCTGAATTAATGGCTTGCTCCAGTCAGGAATGCTTAGTCTTCTGGACCCTGGGAGACTTTGATAACTTTGGATAATATGTTCTAGATAGTGGCCTCTGTGCAAATACTGGCCAAGGGCACATACCAGATATATTATTGCTTTGATTGCCTACAATGAGGTAAACCGATGGACTATGCAGAGTATTGTCTATCCATGAAAAGGAACAATAAGAATCAAATAGCACAATAACTGCAGTCTGGGGAAATACTATACACTGACTAATCACTGGTTACTATATTGTAGTATGGTAAATCTAGCAAAATACATATCCCACACGACATCCTTGTCTCGAAATTGAAGAGACATCAATTTGATAGGTGGACCACTCAGTGGATAAAGAACTGGCTGGATGGCCGCATGCAAAGAGTAGTGCTCAATGGCTCATTGTCCAGCTGGAGACCAGTAATGAGTGGTGTCCCTCAGGGATCAGTGTTGGGACCGGTCTTGTTCAACATCTTTGTGGGTGACATGGACAGTGGGATTGAGTGCGCCCCGCGAGTTTGCCGATGACACCAAGCTGTGTGGTTCAGTTGATAAGTTGGAGGGAAGGGATGCCATCCAGAGGGACCTTGACACGCTTGTGAGGTGGGCTGATGCCAACCTGATGAAGTTTAACCATGACAA
This sequence comes from Amazona ochrocephala, assembly GCA_039720435.1. Lineage (NCBI taxonomy): Eukaryota > Metazoa > Chordata > Aves > Psittaciformes > Psittacidae > Amazona > Amazona ochrocephala. The sequence goes on along the minus strand of CM077883.1, from coordinate 32,936,032 downwards.
GTGCAAGATCCTACACCTGGGTTGGAGCAATCCCAGGCACAGCTACAGGTTGGGCAGGGAAGAGACTCAGAGCAGCCCTGTGGAGAAGGACTTGGGGGTGTTGGTCGATGAAAAAATGAACATGAGCCGGCAGTGTGCACTTGCAGCCCAGAAAGCCAACCGTATCCTGGGCTACATCAAAAGGACCGTGACCAGCAGGTCAAGGGAAGTGATCCTGCCCCTCTACTCTGCTCTTGTGAGACCTCACTTGAAGTATTGCGTACAGTTCTGGTGTCTTCAACATAAAAAGGACATGGAACTGTGAGAACAAGTGCAGAGGAGGGCCACAAGGATGATCAGGGGACTGGAGCACCTGCCGTATGAAGATAGGCTGAGAAAGTTGGGGCTGTTCAGCCAAAAAGACAAAAAAATTACATCTGCTGTATACTAAGCTTTCCATTGTTGGCTTACCCCACAGTTTGCTTCAATTTACATTTAAAACGAAAGCTATGGGAAATGGATCTTTGTATCACACTGGCTGCACTCCCCATAAGTTACTGTACCACCACAAAACAATTTTCCTCATCCCATAACATTGTCGCTACAAGCAGACAAGATTAGAAATACTCTGAAGAAAGATTCATGTCGTAACTGGTCACTGCAGCAGATGTTGAGACCTCACTTGAGATGTCTAAGACCTCACTTGGAGTATTGTGTGCAGTTCTGGTGTCCTCAACATAAAAAGGACATGGAACTGTTGGAACAAGTCCAGAGGAGGGCCACGAGGATGATCAGGGGACTGGAACACCTCCCGTATGAAGATGGGCTGAGAAAGTTGGGGCTGTTCAGCCTGGAGAAGAGAAGGCTGCGTGGAGACCTCATAGCAGCCTTCCAATATCTGAAGGGGGCCTATAGGGATGTTGGGGATGGAGTATTCATTAGGGACTGTAGTGAGAGGACAAGGGGTAATGGGTTCGAATTTAAACAGGGGAAGTTTAGATTGGATATAAGGAAGAAATTCTTTACTGTAAGGGTGGTGAGGCCCTGGAATGGGTTGCCCAGGGAAGTTGTGAATGTTCCATCCCCGGCGGTGTTCAAGGCCAGGTTGGACAGAGCCATGGGTGACATAATTTAGTGGGGGGTGTCCCTGCCCATGGCAGGGGGTTGGAACTAGATGATCTGAAGGTCCTTTCCAACCCTAACTATTCCATGATTCTATCATTAGATGTACTTTCCTGCTGAAATCAACTAAATAGACCTTAAAAGTCAGGTTCACCTGGACTACGAGTGCATTGTCAAGCCTATTACTAGCTTCAGTGGGGAGACAGCAAAGGTGACTTAGCAGGAGAATTACTTCCTATAAGCTGAAATAGCAACTATGGCACACTGTGAGGATGTGCTGCACTAAAATACCATATTAGATGGATCCCCAACAGAAAGCACAAGAACTCCCTGAAGTTCTCAACAGCTGCCATCTTCTGGTAAGCAGAGAACTGAGTGCCAGGTTCACAAGCTGCAGGTTTCTTTCCCTACAGCCTCATGACATGGATACCATACAAGTAAGCTCCCTTCAGTTTGGCATAGCACTCAAGTAAAACCAGTTTACAGCATGGTTCACCCATGGATTAGTATTCAGCTGCCTCATTCTAGTCACTGTTTCAACTACGCATCTTTAACAGTGTCTTGATCTGTGAAGCAGAGATGTCCTTATATTCATCTTGAGTTTTTCAGAGGAATTTGATGTGCTTGCTGAAAAGCCTTATAATACAGAGCACAAGTGCCAAGTCACTACAACAATGGCTGTTATAGCACTGCAGTAAGATTTATTGCTTGCCATTTATAATGTGAATGTGTACCTCCACACAGTCTCTGAGGAACCAGGCATTTCTTATACAATCACAGTGCCATCCTATACACCTCAGGGTCAACCCTCCTATAGAGCAGCAACCCTTACTATAAAATGCCAGTAACCTAATATCAGTACATTAAGCAGTTTGTGAATCTCCTCTCACTCTTTAAAAACATCTTCCAAAAGGAAAAGGGTCCTAAAACATGCCCTAAAACTTGACCATTTCAAGCCAGGGCTGGATGCCATTCCAGAGCCCAAGAGACATCACAGAGAAAGCTATTGCAGCCATCTCTGGACTGAAAGGAAGACAACTGATTTTTCTTACCTCTCTAGATAAAAGACTTCTCTGTATGCACCAGAGAAGCTTCTCGATTTTATTATAAACCCTCATTATTACTTCTTATTGCAGACTTAGCGGAGCCTTCTTGTAGAAATTAATCATATGATTAACGGTGAGATGGTCTTTTAATACTGTATAGACCATATATTGTTAAATGTCCTTCTTGACCCTTTATTTGCAACTTGGGTATTCTCTTAGGACAGAAAATAAGAGACAAATCAATGCAATGAGATATTTCACACAGGGCTTCCTGCCCTACCCTAAACTCACATTATTTTCAATCTTATTATCCAAGGACGGTATGGGATCAAATTCACAACTGTCAGAAGCCATTAAAGTCAGGGGAGTCCTACCTGCTTATTCTAGCAGGGAATCTGGCCAACATCATACATTTTCTCTTGATTATCTTAACACCTTATACAAAGGAAGTTTTGCAATACAATGGGGATACAGAAAAGAATCTCCAAATTAAAGAATCTCCAAATTAAAACCATTATCCAAGACAAGATGAACAACCTTTCAAGACAATGACCCTTCCCAGAAGACTGAAGATATATGTTATCAAGAGCAGAGGTATTCAGAACAGACAAAACTGGGGAAAACCTCAAAACATAAGCTCCATTACCCCAAAGACTTGAGGGACATTTAATGGAGATGCAACTGCTTTATCTATGTGTGAGTCCACAGCTGCACAAACAGCTCCTTTCAAATGAAAGGTTTGCCCTTTAAGTGGTGCAGCTGCAGCTGCCATTTTTGCAGGAAATCCAATCTGCAAATTTAAAATGGAACAACAAACGTTTCCATCTGCTCGAGGTTTTTAGAATGCACTCACCCCATATTTCTGTCTGTTTCTTGGAGGAGTTGCACTGAATGAGCAGGTCCCACCCCACATTGTAGCTGCTGTTTCAGGACTCTCTGTCTCTCTCAGTACTCATCATTATCACAAGAGTTGGAGCATGTGTCAGCCCACTAAGTGAAGCAGATGCCAGTCAAGGTGCTCCAACACCAGAGAGCTTTCTTCACAGGTTGAAGTCACAGCACATGAACTGTGCTGTGGAGGCTCTGGAGGGTCTTCGGAAAACAGATTGCCGTTACGTATTTATGCTGCATCCTGGGTTCCAGGCAGTGATGTTGTAAGTCCTGCCACTGTAGCAATCTTGAGCTCAAGGCAGGAAACTCTTGCCCGAGCTTCTAGGGCATGCGGCAGCTGAAATTCCCTTTAACTTGGAGTAATGTTCTCACTCAAGGTGAAAGCAGCTGCGCTAACCACCACAGCCTCTGAGGTTACTTTTTGCCATTTCAGAGGCTGTTCAAGATCTACCAATTTTAATCTGCAGCTGTGTCTAATGGCCAAAGCAGCCCTCTAAAGGCAAGAAATGAAAGAGTTCTGAGAGCTACTGAATATTTTTCAGACTTTTCCAGTGGGTCAGCACAATGGCTTTTGGGTTTTTAGTGCTTTTAGCAGTTTAGTTCTTGGTTTTAGACACTTTAAAATAGAAATATTCACTGAAAGACATATATAGGTTGCAATTTTGACTTTAGTTTATGCAGCTATCTTAAGCATTTTAAACAAATATTTATATGCAGCATATTCAATTGAGGATTTATACGGACGTATTTCAAGTATGATTGTTTAGCTTATATCAGTTAATATAATTGTAGACTAGCCACACTAACCAAAGGTATGCAAGTGCCTAAGAGGGCAAGCAGGTGTCTGCTTAAATATTTGTGTCCACCTATCACTGATTTTCCTGACATCATCTAAAAATGCCTATGGTCTTTTGTAAACTTGCCTTGGAGAGCAGAACTCATCACTGACCGTGCTTGAGAAAAGTCTTTATAAAAAGTCCTTAATCTTTTAAGTCAGCTATCTTTGCTGCTCATGTAATGTTGTAATAGAGTCTGTTACATGCAAAGATATTTAGAAGTTTCAAAGGAGTGTATGGAAAAGTCAGCAACAATAATTCTTTATTTTACAACCAGGTAGAATACAAACTGCTGAATTAAAATCCTGCTTGCTGATCTGCTCCCACCTGTACATGTTCATAGGACTGCAGGATTTGGCAGGGCAGAAATGCAGAATTCGCAGTGGGCTGGGGACTGCAGCAAGAGCTGAGACACCCCCAGAGGGGTTCAGAAGCTGGCAGGAGCAGCAACAATGTTCAGCAGGTAGATAATGAGAATAAAAAAAAAATCAGTCTCAGGAGTGGGATTCTCTTCTCACCACAAGTATAAATCAGGAATAACGCTTCTGAAATTGAGAGGTCGATCACAGGGAGAGGAAAATCAGACTTCGATGTATCTAAATATAAACCAAACATGCACTACGTTTAGAAAAACCTTGCTACCATTACTTTTTCCCTGCTGGGGATAGCATCCAAATCTGCTGCTCACCCTTATATGTATTATACAGAGACGTGAAAGCTGATGCAATTGAATATGCAGAGTCCTGACAATCTTCTCTAGTTTATTTCAGTGCGCTGCAAGACAGTCCAATATAATCCACTTCACAACAAACTTGTCTTTTTAGATATTTCTACAGAGAATGAAGTATGTGACCTCTACTGCAGTTCTACTTGAATCCATCTATCATGTTATTGACCTGCTGGGAAAAAGTGTTCCCTGTTTTCTATCTCATAGATTGGGGTTCCTCATGACCACAGAGCAGAGACAGTACTGAAGATTTTTAAAAAGCTGTAGATGCTTACCCTTTGTGTAAATGTGTGATGCAAGACACACAAAAAAACCAAACCAAAAAAGAGACAAACAGGAATTATGTCTTGCAGAGAACAGTGACTTGTTAACACATCTTGAGTTCAACAATGATGAAATGCTTACTGTGCACTGAAAAAATACATAGAAGGAATCCAGCACTGACTGAGAGGCCTGCATGGAAGCTAAGCAGTGCAAGATTTGCTAAACCTTTATTCCAGAGCAGCTGCGCCTGGTTTGTCCCTGGCACAAAGCACCATGTGAAGAGCTTCCCCACTCTGTATTTGCCTGGTTTGTCCTCCATCTCTATTATAAATGTAGTATAAGGAATATCAGTTGAATATAGAAGATATAACACCAGTTTAATATAGGCCAGCTCACTGGCAAAAGCTGACATGGTGTTGCACTTTGTTAGCCATATAGACTTTCTTTCAACTTGCTCTTTGTGCTCCTGCTATTTGAAACACATTCAGATGCTTATTCGCTGTTACAAATTCTGCACTACATACACGTAGTGTACATACATACATACATTATGAGGACAGCTTCATAAACTGAAACTGTATCTCAGCTGCTGAAGTGTTTTTAAGGTATGAATGTCATTTATTCTCTTAGTGTCTTCCAAGTTTGGTGATGTATGTTAAGTTTCTTGCCTATAAGCCAGTTGGTCCTCACCTGCTTTGTTTGATAGATGGATAGGAACACATGATAGAAGAAGCTGAATACAGTTCTCTCATGTTACCAGCATTAAACCTGTACCTGTGCTTTACCAGTCATGAAATCGCTCTCCCAAAATGATACATCAACATTTTTCATAAGATGATGGGAAAGGGATACAGGGTATTATTCCAAGTAAGCTATACCATCTGTCACAATTTTTTGTGTGATTGTGGTCACACAATTTCATTTTTCTATCTGCTTTTCCAGACAGCGAATAAGGAAAATAACACATCAATACTTCACATAGCCAGATATTTGTTTGTAGAATATTCAGATAATACTGGAATGGGAACATTTTATTTCCTAATATTAATGAATATTAAATCAACTTAGATATTCAGATTATCTATATGGATTTTGTTCCTCAGATGAATGCAAATATCCTTTTAAAGTCCTCAAATTCCAGGTTCTCACATGGCATGAAAGTGCTGTTCATCTCTAAAGCTGTGATCTTGCTTTAAGCAGCAGACCTTAAGTTTTGATTAAAGACTCTGCACTCCTTTTGTTTGATCTCCCCCCATTTTCATTCCCAGTGCCTATCTTTGTGGTTTTTTCTAGCAAGGCCTCTCATTTCTGACACAGAGTAGGTAGTGTAAGGCTGGGTGAGGAACTGTGCCTCCACTCAGCAGGGGAACCCCAAGCTATCTGCTTTCTAGAAACCTCAGTTCTGGGCTATGACCTTATAGCTGTCTTTACTATTTTGTAGTAGAAAGAAAGTTACAATTTGGAACTTAGAAATCAATGGTAATTGGTCTTTGTACAAATTCACTTTAAGTGAAAGACTCAATTTCATGTGATATCATACTGATAGGAAATCAAATTTTACCAACAAAAAATGTTTTTAAGCATCTCACAAACTCATTCTTCAAGACCTGGATCACAACCATGTTATGGGACAGGAGCATTTGTCTCCATGTACATAAAGACTCAGACCCTAAAACTTCAGAAAAATCAAAAGTGAAATGTTGATGTTAATGTCCAATCAGTTGAAGCTCATTTAGCATCTATCCTGTTGTAGATTTCTGAAAACAGAACAAAAAATACCACAAATGGAATGGTTTCAAAATCTTTCCCACTACAGATAATGTACAGGTGCAACATAAATACACAGTGGAATCTCACTCTGAGAGGAGCAATGGCAACATTACACACATCTTTCAAGATATGAAATGTATAGCTGGGTAGTACACACACCTATCCTCTGGTGCAGTACTAGCCTTTGCAACTGCACAAGAAATTAGGCAGCTGAGCATACAAGCCCATAAGTTCAGACTGCTCTCCTTTCCATTTAGCTGGAGTACCAGCAGTAACCAAACAAACTGCTTTGAACTCCTAGATTCTTAACATTATGCTCCTTAACAGAAACAGTAAAGTAACACCATACTTTCTAACTGTATCTGTTTGGGATGGATAATTCCCAAGATAATTTTCTGTGTTCTCTGACCTCCTCTAACACTCTAGGTTTGTTTCCACCTTCTCTGAAGTGTAAAAGAAAAAAAACCACTTCTTCCTTTCTTACTTACAAGGCACATCTTATTTTCCCTACATCTGCTGACTCTCACTGTCAGAGGTCAGTTCCTGCCTCTCTTCATCTCATCCCATCACCTTCTTTTTGTCTTTTGTGAAAAGAGCACTTACATCCTCTCCTGCATTGCCCCTCTCCATTGTGCTGGGCTTTCCAGGAACCTCTGAAAAGCTACAGAAGGATTTCATCACCCTCACCTAAATGTCAGTTTGAAAGTCCCATTCCCTATGACACCTGCCAAGACACACCCCTCCCCCCCCCCCCCCCCAAATAAATAAACAAAATGGGTTCAGGCACGTGCCGAGCTATCACCTGGTCTTGTGGCCCCAGGTATGTGGCAGCCCCCCATTCTCCTGCCTGCTCCCTGGGCACAGCACCAAGCACACAGGCTTGGATCAGCAGTCATCCACCTTATGGTAATACACTTAATAGTGGTCTAAATTAGCTTCAGACATGCCATTGATCTGGTGATGCTATACGATCTGCTTGGAACTAGAACATATATCTACCTCCAGATGACTTCAGTATTTTTTGCCCATACCAGTATTCCTCACTTCTTCAAACCTTTCTTCTCTAACTTACAGAATACAGGCCAGGTCAATCTCTCTTTATAAGTCATACTTTCAAAACCCTAAATCATGCATTTGTTTGCCTTCCACTGCACTTTTACAAGCTCAGTCAGCAATGTCCTTCCTATAATACATTGCAGAATTGCAGATATTCCAAATGGAGTCTGACTAGTGATTTTCAAAGTGGCAGAGTAACTGTAGTAGTAGTAACACATGCTTGCATTTGTGCTTCTGCCAACATTTTCTGCTCAAGACCATAATTGAATCTCTGTTTTTCCAGTGCAAGACAGGAACTGGTGCATCTCTGAATGCACAAGCAAACGGCCTAAGCCGTAATGGTAGGAGTTCCTTCCCAAACACATTTATCCAAATGTGGCAAAACCCCTTTCAGATTAATTCACATGTCTAATCCCCTACGAGAAAGCTTAACACACTGAATATATCCACAGCAGTGATTTTGGGTGTTTTAAGAAGCATCAATATTAAATCGGTAACATTCACACACAGTTAATCAAACGAAACCAGAGCCAAAACCTCAAGAGTGACTCTAAGGGCTTCCACCCCACTTGATTTCCTATTCTTTGGATGAGATGCACACTACAACCTCTTTAGTAAAAATCCCTTGGAGAACTTTGCAACAACCCTTTAGTACAATATTCTGGCTCAAATCCATGTCATACAATTATATTTCACTATCAATATCTTCTCCTTCCTACCGTCCTGAAATATAGTCTAATATACAGTGCCTAGGCACTGCTGCATTATACTTTGGGAAGAGCATAATTTTAACACTGTGGATACTGATTCTAGTATAAACTTTGTTTAAATTGATGTTTTAAGACAAAAGATACCACATGGAATCATGGCTAATGGTCACCACCTCTCCCCCAAGATTACATCTGTTGATGTTGATGGGTTACTGTTTGGATTGGTCAGAGATTGCTTACTCTCCACGACTCCCAAACTTGATACAACTAGGAGTTCTTTCACAGCCTGTGTATGTTTACCTGTTGAGATGGCATGATGCCTGGCTACTCACAAGTTGGTCAGACACCTCCCCTAAGACATAAGTTTCCAGGGAATATGAAAGCTCAGACAGGAGGCCTGGATAACATTTAAGTGCCATCACTTTTACAGGAAATCCTTTCCACTGTGACAGCTCTGCCACACTGGTGTCACCTCCCTTGTTACACTTCATCACGCCTGTTCACACTTTGGTGCATTGATGAATCAATTCAAGCATTTTCTTGGCATTTCCTCTGTGCCTTTTGCATCAATATGGGACAGTTGGCTTACAACATGACAAACTTTCACATCTAGCTCTTCAAACTTTTCCTGGAAGCTAATGGGAATACATGTTCCACATATAAATCAACCAGTATAGCAGGACAATACTGGAGTATTCCTCTGGTTCTATTTTGCTTTCTTGCAGCATTTACAAAATGGTGTCTCTGATCTCTCAGAACTGGTAGACTGAAAAGGAATATTTGGTTTATTTTTTGAACCAGTATAGGACTTGCGACACTACTACTAATGTTTTTTGTTTGACTTGTGTGCTAAAACTACTACATTCTTGGGGTCTGGCCAAAATTTGGCAATCTTAATGAATACACATTACACTCTGAACCTAAATTGGCCTCCTAATAAGAGTGGCTTGAATTTCAGGAGTGATACATGCTCCTGAATCCCATTGCAATTAGAGAGCACTACAGCTGCTTGACAGCCTGGAAACTATAGCTTCTTCTACCTAGAAGTAGGTCATTTAGGTACCCGTGTTTAATAATGTTTATATCATTGATATTACCATGTATATACTAGTATAATCCATGGGCAACCTTTTTAAGATTGAGTCTACAAAAAGCCTGATTTTCAGAAGTACCAGAACATACTGGCATATCTCCTTGAAAATCAGACCAGAAAAAAGTAAATCACATTCCAAAGGTTGTTAAAGCTGCTTAAACACAGCAACCCCAGAGAACTCACCTACTTGAATGTTTGCCCACTTTTCAAACTGTGATACGGAACTTCTCCAAAAGGAATGAAATGAGTTTCAGACCTGCTGTTCCAGCGCTGGCCTCACACGTTGTCATTGCAGAACTACCTCCAGAATTCGTATGAAATGGAAAAGGAGTCTGCTCTTACAGATTATACCTACATAAATACACCCGCTATACACGTGTCTTTACATACTTGAACACATATGCATACACATCAGAAAAATATAGTGTGAAAATAGAGATATTTTGCATAACTGCTATTGAAGAAAATGATCTGTCCTTACTACCCACCAGCAATTTTTCTAAATAGCGTTTGCATGAGGCACCAACCTACAATATGGATTTTGGGATAGAGATTTTATTCTAAGTATGATTAAAACCATGTTACCCATTAAAACCTTTCTTAACCTGTTGCAGCTGCAAAGAAACATTCTGAGCCTTTCCCACAACACTTTATCAAGAAGGTAAGGTAAATTAAATTTGTGTTAAAGCTTCTGTAACCTTTAATTCACTGAATTAGGGATTTCCCAATTACAGCAGAAAGCAGTTCCAGGAAAAGTGGCATGTGAGTATTTACTTTCCGTTTAAAGACTTTTTTTGATTAAAAGATATTGGAACAGATAACGCAACAAAATTAGTTTTTGCTGTGATGGTGAGGTTAAGGTTTCTGCTGTTGCTAGGATATACTGCCCTATCACAGCCAATCTCGACGGTGAAAATTGGTGCCTTAATTTCCCAGTGGTCCATGCTACTTCTGACTTAGGCCTCATTCTGGTTAATCATGCTGTCATTCTCACTACAGATTGCCTTTTGACATCTTCATCTGCAAAAAGATTCTACAGTCAAGCCTGACTATGGCAAGTCAATTCAGAGTTTCACTGGTGGCCAAGACTAAACTCATGGCCGAGTTTCTTTGTAAAAAGAAGAGCTTCGCTAAAGGATGAGGAATACAGTAAATGAAGAGTTATTTTGCTTGGCAGAGGCAGGCGTGGACCACGTCGAGCAAAATGTAATTGGAGCAGTGATCACATTTGGCTCCTGGTAGTGCAATGTCAGGAGCCATTTACACCTTTACCAGAAGAGTCAGAACAGAGTCTTCTGCTGTCTGTGCTGGTTTAAATAACAAAGCAGAATAGAGCTGCTCCTGATTTACACTTGACAACTGAAATGTGCCTTACACTTGGTATTGTCTTGTCTCAGATGAGAAAGTTTAGACAGCTTTTTGCCTAAAAATTAGTCTCTCAAATTTTGCTGTGATTTCTATTACACTGCTCATAATGTGTAACAGATTGTTCATAATGTGTGATGCATTGGGATCATGGATCATCTGTATTTATTCCCTCACAAAGTTGAAATTCATGCCCTCAGCTACCTGCACATTTGGCCCCTGTAAGGCAGCTTCATAATATAGTGAGATATAATATATACCCAATAGAGCATACCCTTTGAAGACATATCTGCTGTCAAATGCCTCTTAAAAAGCCTTTCTGAGGATGAGTGACAGGTGTCTGACTACAGGCTTTGCCTGAAGAGCAACACAAAAAACCTGTGAGATCCACACAAGGTGACTTCTAGCAGGCTGAAAAGGGGGCATCTATCTGTAAAATAAAAATAACCCACATGTTATACAAGGTAAGAAATTAATTCAATTAGACAATTACAAGAGAGACTGTACTTTATACACCATTGTATCCAAACTATTTGTTCTTTTTCCTAACATGTTGTTGCTTCCACTGCCATAGAAGTTTAATGTGTCTGCAAACTACATTAGGTCTCAATTTCCACCAGAGAAATGTGCAGAGAATGTGTCATCAAAGTTATACCATAGAGAAATGCAACAAAACACTGTGCTATAGGTGGGAATGAACAGGAAGCATTTTAGTATTCTGAATAATTTATTGATGCTTTTGAAAAGCAGATGTGCTCTCATTAACAGTGCCTTGCTGATAACTTCTACTCTTACTACACCAAGATCTCTTCTGGTGCCAGGCATCTATTTTTTCCCACAGGCCACTTACTACAGTGAAGTACAAAGAAGCAGTAGAGCCAGCCTTGCGGAAGAGTTCTCAATTACTATTATTTTATTAGAAAAGAGCAGAAAGATCATCTGATGCTCTTAGCACCTTCCCTGATACCCAACAGGTATCTCAGCTATGAAGGCATCATTTAAACTAATGGAAAAAAAAAATATCTTTATTTCTAGCAAACCCTATGAGCTTGACTCTGCTGCTCTTGCTTACACTGGCAAATAGTTTCTCTGAGGACATCTAAATTTAAAGTGATATTTCTTTCAAAGTACCAGTATGAGAACTTGCAGTTTCTTGAAGACAGGACGGCCCAACATCAATCTGGCTAATATAGTAGCTAAAATGAAAGTACATGTAGTTGCATGGCACTAGAACAGGAAAGCGATCAAGGAGTCATTTGAAAATGTGGCTGAAGAATAAATTAAAGTTGTTTGGAATATATAACCCAAACCCAGAATGAAACCCAAACCTCAATATAAAGATTCTGCTTTGCAAATACACAAAATAGCAAAGGAAACACTTCTAATAAAGCACAGAGATCTGCTTGGTCAAAGATTTCCAGAAATGGTTTCCAGTTTCCAGTTAAAAATCATAACAATTCCTCTGCAATTTCATAGCATCTTACTGGTAAAGACACCACTTCCCTGCACAGCGAGGCTAAAACCAGCGTTATCCTTCATATAAAATAATTACACACACCATATATGCTGCAGTGACATACATGTACTAAACTCCAAAAACAAGTGATAAATTACATTTCTCCAACACCTCTGACTGCCTCACCTGCACTCTGCCCACTAATCCATCTTTGCCAAGACTACTTCTAACCTTCCAAACCCATCTGCTGCCTGCAGACAACCATCATTTTTTTTCAGATAATAACCTGCTAAAAAAAAAAAAAAATAATGTTTTCTTCCTACCTACAAATGAGGAATTTGCCCCAAAAAATGTATTGGTCTGCGGTTCAGGGCAATCTTAGGGCACTGACAACTTTAAAGTCCAATATCTCAGAACACTTAAAGGTTAAAAATGAGTACTTTATGTAAGCAGGGAAGAAATAAAAATTCACCCCCCTAATTGTTCAGTATAGGCTTTGCCAGATGTAAAAGTTTCAATTTAGTCCTGGTAGATCACAAGATGCCAAATTTCCAAACTGCAGTGTTGTGAGGCACAGAAAGGCTCTCAGCTCACACTTCAATGTCCTAAAGTTTATTATTCAGGTTCTTTGAGCTGAAAGGCCTGTAAAATCAACTTCACAGCACTGAGGAAGGTTGTTACAAAGGAAGTAGGAGAAGGCTGTACACTCACATGGTCCTTAAAAATTGCAAAATATATCTGCTCTCTACAAGTCTGAGTTTATTCACATCAAATCAGCTCCAATTATAGATGAAGTCCACACAGTCTGTCACACCTTCAGATTTTATTTTTTAGTTCCCTGGCATAAACAAAATGCTAGAAGACGCTGCCAACATTTCTGGCAGCTTGGTGCATGCACAGAGAACTACTATAATCAACATCTGCGCCCTACCTCAGCAGAAGGCAGGCTTTTCTCATTGTGAATTTGGGATAAGCAGAACATCCCTCCACCGTGCAGAGAGATAACATTCAGCCAAACTAGCAATGAGACTAGCAGCAACCTTTCACCTCTGCGCAGTAATGCACTGTGATGGAAGGATATAAGAAACTGTGGAACCACCAACTGCCTGTATGTATCCCAAAGCTCTTTGTTCATGCTCCCAAGGAAAGCTCTGTCTGCCTCATTTTCGTGATCTACAACAGGCAAGTTAGTACGATCCCGCAGATTGTGAGTCCCGGGGAAGAAGCAGACCTTCCCGTGAAAGGGAACGCCAGCAGGCTGCTCGTCCTCCTTCCTTATTGCCCTATTGATTGCCCTCTTTCATTTACAAAGAGCGCAGCACTTGGGAAGGAAGACGAACGGCCACGAGCCTGCCCTGACCCCTCCCCTCCGCCTAACGAGGCCGGGAGGAGGAGCGGAGCTGGGTTCGGACGAGCGCGGCCGGGCGTGGGGTTGGCGGGGCTCGGCCGCGCTGCCCCGGACGGCACCGCTCGGTTCGCAGGATCGGGGTACCCGCACTGCCCCTCACCGCCTTCTCGGGGGCTGGGCAGCTAGCATAGCCTGCCCTGTCCGCAACGGGAATTCATTGTTACCATTAGTTTTCATCCTAATGTATAACCAGAGACACCGTTGTAACCAAATACACTTAAACAGAGCAAAATGATCTAGGCACTTCTGCTAGTTAGCTAGTGAGCTAAATTATCGCCCGTAAACAGCTGTGTCATACTGAACCGGCAACTGCAAAATGTGGGGATTCTTAGTTGAGAGTCCCCCTTTATGTTTTGGTTTACAAAAATTGAAGAAAATCAGTTATTCTTCCTTCACCTTAGTAATAGTTCATAACGGCTAAGCTGACACCTCAAAATAACTAGATACCCATTATTAACTCATTTGCATTTTAACAACAGTAATCAGAGTGCACTAATGTGTCATTAGCAGGATGTTGTCAGGTTTCTCAAAAGAATTTTAGAAGACTGAAGATCAAGGAATGAGATTAATAGACTAATGCTGAAGACTGGGGAGAAATACACTTTTTCCCATTAAAAAAGTTTCACCATGACACAAGGACTTCAGTTAACTTCTATGCAGATTCATCCTTCAAAATAAATACGGTTAGTATCATCTATAATAAATCAGTGTTATGTTATAATAACCTGTGATGTATGGACAGTCAATTTCCTAGTTTCCAGTGGATTTCAAGATCTGCATCCAGCTAACTCTGTATTTGTGATCAGAACTGGTCAGATGTACACAATGAGTCTTCTGTACACTCACAGGTTTTTAACCTTTGGATTCCTGCAGAACAGTTGGTTTGGGCTTTTTTTTTTAACCATTTGCAAGCCACACATTCCAAAAAGATTTGAAATCCTGATGATATTCTAGCTCAGTGATTCAGACAAGCTTAGAAAAGTCATGCTTGTTAGGTACCTTCACAGATATTGTCCTCAGCTTGCTTGGTTCCAACATCCCAGATGAGAAGATTGCAGTATAATATTAGCTTCTGGATTTAGCAACTACATTTTGCATGGATGTTATTCATAGTATCTTCACCCCAAGAAGTTTCCAGAAAGCTCAGTGTGGCTGCTTCCCAGGTTCCTCCACACAGCCACACTGCCAGGGGCAATACCTCATTGCCATTTGTACTTCTGGACTTATAGCCTGACACTTTTCCATTTTCCAGGTAGACCAAAGTCCTCCATGGTATATAGAATTTATTAAACTGAACATGAAAAATCACAAAAGCAAACATGAGATCTAGAGCTTAAACTGTGTATTTTGCATATATTTAAGCATTAGCTCATTCACCACCAGTGACACCATCCCTTCTGGGAGCTCCTTAGACCACTGGGACAACAGCAAAAAGGATGAAGCAATTAACACTATTCAAAGACTGAAATGTAGAAAATCCATTAAGTACCAGAATCAGGTTTTCTCATGGCAGTATTTTAGGTCATACATGGCCTGTAAGTTTGAACAGTCCCTATTTCTACAGAAACTAAGGGTGGTAGTTACATACAGATAAATATCTACTGGAACAATTCTATGCAGTCATTTGGTTTTGCATAGAGTTAAATAAGAACTAATGTATATCTCAGGAGGATGTGAGGGTTTTGGTTGACAAGGTCTCCTCCAAGAGATCTGTATGTGGAGCTGAATTCTATAGTCCTCAGTCTCTGTGAAAGCAAATTTCCTTTCAATTTTAGTGAGAATTATATTTCCATAGGACATGTGTTTTCATAACGCACTGCACAGAGACCTTATTCATCTCATAAGGCTGAGCAGTTAGCAGAGCTAGGATTCACACCTTGGCATCAAAAGAGCATAGGTACTTGAAACCTGATTCTTACACTGTTAAAGTATGTGCTCTGGGACGTGCTCCATATGTTTTCCCTCTTTCCTCTCACAAGTTATATTCTGTAATAAAAACTTTATATTCCTAGGCTTTCTGAATATCCTAAGTTTACAAGAAATCTCTGCTTTAAAAGAAAAAGAAAAAACAAAACCCTAATATGATGAGCTTTAAATGACATGGATTGATTTTTGACAGCCTTTCCTGGACCTACATGTGACAGCAACATTATAGTCATAGCGACAAAGATATGTTTAGGTTCTAAAAAATATTAGTAAGTTCTTGTTGGCAGACCTTAAACCAAACAGAATGGAAAAGAAATCAGTGACAAACAAACATTTTATTTGTTAATTGTTTTAAAAAAAATTCCTTCTAATGAACTAAGTCTTATTGGTTTTCTAAAGGAAACAGAAAAATTCTTAGCTAACACTTTGCTTTATTAGAAGTGAAGAGGGTTGTAAATGCACTGTACTATTATCTGCGCCTTCCTTCATGTGTTGTGATTATGTGTTCAGTAAATAGCATCCAGACTAAAAAGACCTTGTTGTGAAATCAAGCAACATTAACTCATTAAGTCAATAATTCATGGATTCTTTTATCTAAAGTGGCAACATCACACCATCAATTCACAAAACAGCCACTTCTCCGAAGTGTATGTGATGATAATAATGGATTTTCTAACAATACACTCTCAGAGCAAGGTCACTGCGCACAGATGCGGTGGACGCCATGATCTGACCTAGGTCAGCAAAACAAGCTTTATTATTGAACCTAATTATGAACTATCAAGATAATGGCCTAGACTAAACTGTTTCCTAGGGGATTATTTAGAAACTAGTCAGCCATTTTAGGTTCAAATCTACTGTAGAGCACTCCCTTCAAAAGGGGAGCAATTGCTGCTAGTATGTACCATATATGGTAGGTACAGTACATACACATGCATGTTACAGATCCAATTTTAGATATCCCTATAGTTGCCAAAGACAACTCACATGTGCCTAGCACATAGCAAAATCTAATTGAACTGCATTTTGGATGAGGACCATCTAGTCAAGTGAAAGCACAAAGTAAAAGGATGTGTACAAATCTTCATGGTCATCCCCCAGGGGTAACAATCCAAACTTTGCAGTTGACTTTGCTTACGTCTAGAGATAAAAAAATTGTAATACAATAATCTGTTAATACAGCCTGATTATAATACAATGCTAATAAGTGAAAAGAAATGAACCAAAAGCTGTTCGGGATACCATTGGCTCCTTTCAGACCAACCACAGTAAAACTCATGATGTTCATAATGTATTTTAAATTTATTCCTTGAGATAGCATATATAGGAAAAGTATCTCATGTTCCTTACATTTTCCTGATGAGTTAAAATTAATGCACAGGATCAAAGCTGCCTACTGCCATTTGTGCTCAGCTGAGGGTATTTTTACTTTGCTCCTCCCCCTTGAAAGATAAAGCATTTCAGTTGAGCTCACCTCTCCAGCCAGAAAAGTCATTAAAATGTTTCCTTCCCTTGTGTCTCTCACACTGTAATTCTCCCAGGTATATAGAACCGACTCATTATTATTTTATATTTCAGCTCATGTAATTATACCCAAGTTTCAGAAAGGAATAGTTCCTTGAGATCAGAGTTCTTGTTGTGTTAGAAGTGCAGCCAACCTCTGAGTATTCCTGGCAGGGGAAGATTGATTCCCTGTATGATTCCCTCAATTATTTAAAATGACCTTGTTTTTATTTAAGGTTTTGATTCATATGATAATTAGAGACCTATTTTAGAGATGTTTGTTTTTCTAAGATCAGAATTCTGTTGCTGTGATAAACTTCTCACCTTTAATCCAGCTACCAGTCCCAGCGAACCAGTCAACCTGTATGAATTAACATGATGTGCTTGACCCTGTACCTTGCTTGTGGGTTTGTAATGAGATCCAACCCATGGGAAAACACACAGGGAGAAGGGAGAGGGCGGCTCAGCCTGAAACCTTTCCTTTAACCAGTTGGCCTGTGAACCCATATGAACTGGATCTCCCACAGAAGTTATGATTTGAAAGTAACCCTTTCAAATCACACATGGAAAGGTTCACATAGCTCTAGTGCTAATACACTGGGGCAATTTGCAGAAAATTTTGTATTCCTTCCCTCCATACTGACAGAGACTGAAGGTTCACAAGCTCTAGGCCAAAAGAAGTCATAAGGGAAAAGCAGGTTTTCCACACAAAAAAACAAAAAACAAAAAAAAAAAAAACCAAAAAAAAAAAAAAACAACACCCCGCAACAAACACACAAAAAACCCCCACAAAACAAAACAAAAAACCACCAAGATAAAAGACTTAGTAATACATTGATGGAAAGAGTCTTCAGGATAAATCTAGGAGGGAAAAAGCCTGCTTTTGCAGGGCACTGCTGAAAAAGCTCTCAGAAAAAACAGAACTTTCTCCATTTCACCTCCTGAATTCGCCAGGCTGCTTTTATTTTGTATTACGTATTGTTTCATAGCAAGGCTTCTGATTTTTTGTATAATCATTTAATGAAGCTTGGGGCAAATTGAGAGTTGTATTAGCAGCAGCTGGTTAGGAAAACCTTGCCAACTATCTGAGTGAAAAGATGTTTAAAAGTGTCTTTGAAATATTTTGTGTAATATTTATGTACTGTTTCTACTACTGTATTAAGGGGACAGAGCAGAAACTTTGAAGTAGCATTAGAGCTGCTGGTAGCAACATTGTCACGAAGTACAGCATTAAACAGAACTGCAACCAGGTATACTATGTACCAACAAAAGCACAGACAAAATATTAAGTATTCATTCTATCTGCCTCCTGGAAGACCCCATATCATTACTTTAGAAGGAATTCAGGAGGAAAAACAAAAATCAGTTCAAAAAAATACATAGGGAATTGGCAAAAAAGAAAAAGAAAATCCTAAGCTCCTGAAACACCAAGGAAGTTTGAAACACAAGCAAATGAGAATAACTCAACAACTGAGAACACAAAAAGGCAGAGAACCTTAGCGAGGGAAAAAGCATTACAGTTGTATGGTAAAGAAAGCATTGATGAAACCAGATCTTTTGACAGACTTTTTGAGAGAACAATCTATGAAAAAAATACTTAAGCGTAAGGACTGATTGCTCCTCATCTGGAAAGAAATGAAACTATGTCATTTTGCAACACAAGAGGTCTGGCTCGCAAGTTAAAAATATGCCTCAGCAAAAGCACATTGTAATGTTTTAATAGCTCAATAAGCAGAAAAGCCAGTCCTGTTTCTTCCTTCGCAATAGCAGCTCTGATACCTTCCAATGAGAGTTTGATAAACATTGATAAATTTGGGACTGAAATCTACCTTCAACCTGCATGATTATTTTATTGCATGCTGTACATTTACAGTTCTTACGGATCTTTCAGAAGTAGGGAGCTAACAGATAATGTCCATGTAGATAACTAAAATATGATTTTAGTAATCGAGTGGTAGGCAAATGTAATTCGAAAATGAGGTTTCTTTACAATTCAGCCTGCTGGAGCAATCCTGCTAACAGTCCTACCCCTCACTCTCTTGCTTCAGCCCCTTTACTTCCCACCTTGCCTTGGCAGCACAAGCTGCTGTGTGGCTATGCGACAAACGACAACTGAAAATAAAGACAGCAGAAAGCTGGGGAATGGCAGAGCAGGGAGCAAAAAGGTCAGTGCTTAATAAAGTTTGGGGGCACAAAAACTAAGAAACAGAATACTTGGGTTCTGCATGCTTTCTCCTGCAAGGCATCTCGATATTTTAATTCTGTTTTTAAGACAAGATGATGACACTCTCTCTTTTACACAGCATCCTACTTTCTGCAAGCTGCACACTGCTTCCCTGCCACAAGCTTCAGGAAACACAGGCTCTGATCAAAATATCACAGAAAATAGCAAGAATCTTCTCATTCAATTAGACTTCGGTGCATGCTTGTGGAGCAACATGAGAACACTGTGTGCAGAAGGCACTTAAGTTACTACATTGCTAATTAAAATCTCAGGAATCCTTCTACAGAAAGCTTTCAAAATAGAGACAACTCCAAAAAAGCTCTGGGTGCAGTACATTTCTAAGATAAAAATGACAGAAGGAAACACTGAGCAGTCTTGCATAATTTACAACCATTTTAGTCCATCTGATTTTCTCTTTTTCATGTGTGCATGCGCTGATCTGGTTTTACATACACACACCCCTTTGGTAAGCAGAATTAGCCTTTTCCATAACCTCATGATACATTTATGCTGAATCAGGCCAACACATTGCTTCACACGTAAGTGCAAGCAATAAAATCAATTGTCTGGAGCATTATCTGATGTAGTCAGCCAGTGGAAAGCACTTTACATTTTGTTTATGCCTATTCCTGTTCACTGTTTTAAAATAAAGCATCTCAAAATGGTGTTAGCTGTTCATTATAATTCTACTGCACTTCTAGACTCCAGATAAGGAAGGAAATGCAGAACAGACATGATTACAAAACTTTAAGAGGCAGAATACTTTAAGTAAATGTTACTTAATTGACTTTCAAGGAATATAAAATCTCTCCCAGTTTATCTTGATTTCAATATTAAAAATAGAGGCAAGATGGAAAGGCATCAGACAATCCTCCAATAATCTCTTGACAGACTGGATTATACTTTTAGCATGTTCTTCCCACCTTCTTATAGTCCTCATTTGTTTCCCAGACCCTGGCTGAAATCAACTCTTTTTATCCGATTGTGACTGTAGATAAGTATCAGAGCAGTAGAGTTACTAACTACAATAAGAGGATACACAGCTTTTGTGCTAATAAGCACTTCTTTTTAAATGCTAAGAGCAATTAGTCCTTTTGTGTCAACTATTGATTATGCAGACTGATAGACAAAAAAATGCACACAGCCCTATTCTTCTTTCTCCTGGATTTCTAAAGAGCAAAACCGGCTTAAAGCAATTGCAAAGCAGAGTGGTACTCCATCTTTGGGAATCAAGAGCAGCCTAGCTGATTCAGAGAGAAACAGTAATGGGTTCAACTCTGAGTGAGGAAAGCAATTTCTGATGTGTTTCTTTTTCAACGCTGTTTCATGAAAATATTCACATTTGATATTAGCTTTCTAGACCAAGTATGAAGATTATTCTTTCGTAAAGTTCAACTATAAATAATTTGAGCTGCTCCTAATTAAGAGTATTTTTAAATCAACTCTTTGCATAGTTTTTCCAAAGATTGCTTTATAAATAAACACATTCTAAGTTTGTGCATTTAGTATCATCTTCTGACTTAATTATACATCTCCCCCATGACAACATACTTAACTGGCATAATCCATGACTATGTGCTTATGGAGTACAGTAAGTGTCAAACTGCTTGGTTTATTTATAAAGCATGTAGTTTCACTAAAATGACTTCAGTGTCTTTATAAAAAAAATACTTAAATAATAAATAACTGGTAAATTGCAACAGCACAAATGTCTGGTATTTCTAAAATGTAAAAGTGCTCCTAGAATCAGAATATCAGGTTAGAAGGGACCTCAAGGATCACCTAGTCCAACCTTTTCTGGGTCTAACCATTTAAAGGATGGTCTAGAAAGGACGGCTCAGAGAGGACGGCCCAGACATGATGGCCCAGCACCCTTGTCCAGCTGAATTCTCCCACAAATCCCTCTCAGATGAGCTTTGAGTGACCTAAAATTTGGTCTTTTAAAACTTGAAACCTTTGTCTTGGTACTAACTTTCAGTGTGCTCAGCCAGATCCCAGACTCCACAATACTGTGATCATTGCAGTCAAGGTTATCACTGAGATAGTACAGAGCAGGTGTTGTTGGTTGTAAGTAGCAAGTCCAGCAGTGCCTCATTCCTGGTTGGCACATGTAACATTTGTATGAGGAACTTATCTTCTATTCATTCCAGGAACTTGATGGATTATGTGTGAGCTCGTGTATTGTTCTTCCAGCAAATGTCTGGGCAGTTGAAGTTACACACAAGAACCAGGGTCTGTTGATTCTAAGCTTGCTTAAGTGACCCAAATTTTGCTTCATTGGCCTTACAGTCTTGGTTTGGAAGTTAGTAGGGGATGCCTACTCTAAGATTCCCCTTGGAATTTTATGGGCGCTGATAAATCACTGCTGGGTTCTGAACACATTTAAGCTAGATACACAGAAATAGTGAAAGAGTAATTACCTGGCATAACTGTCACCTAATTTCATTGGCAGCAACAACATACAGTTGAGTTACAGGAGGTATTACATGCTTATTGTTGTATTAACTGACTGCAAGTGTTTAATACTCCTGTGATTATTCCTTTAGGCATATTTTCAAAGTATAGGAAGCCTTGAAATCCTAGAGCACGAGAAAAGTGGAATTCATTATATCCAAATTATTAGCTATTTGTTGAGGATTTATTTTTAAGATATAAATATAATGCTTTCATGTGTAGATTAAAAGAAAAGCATAGCCTTTCATAATTCCATGTGAAAAGTGGCAAAGCATTGAATTTTGTATGCAAGTGCAGCTGATTTTTCAGTGTTCGTGTTATTGCACTGTTGCTTCACACAAGTGACTGAAGCTATCTCATGAACTACTCATTGATCTCTGTGAATTTACTGCAAATGCTGTGGACCTTATTATAACAGCATCCTTGAAAGACAAGCATTTTGAATGTCACAAGATGCTGCACTAACAAAGGAGAACGTAAGAGGCCTACATGCACAGCATTTGAGATCCAGAGAATTTTCAAAGAGAATAACATAAGTAAGCGCCTTATAAGGAAGGTGAATCCTATACATATTGCAGTTTGAAGATTTCTAGATATAGCACATTAAATCCATAGAAGGATTCTATTTTCAGACATAGACATGAGAACACTAGCCTGCATCATATTCATGCTTTGGAAAGAGTACAATATTTGCCAAGAAAATTAAGTTTTATTACTATTTTTCCTCCACAAACATGAATACAGAATACAAATTTGGTGTGCACTAAAACTAATGGGAGCATTAAGTTCCTGTGAATGTATTAAATTTGTACACATTGATCATAATTTATACTTCACAGGGTAATTGTTAAATACTTCATCTGCTAAATGTGTTTGGGTCATCTGCTCTAAAGACAATCCTGGGTGCCTAAAAAACCTTGAGTGCTCTGGCCAGCATTGGGCCCATTGCGGAAGTATTCATGCAAAGTAATTACAAACATAAAAGCTAAACCCTCCTTTCAGGTAATGCGTACGTGTCTTCAAAGTTACGGGTATTTGACACATACGCAAAATGCAAAACATTGACACAATGCAATAGCATTGCAATGTGTTTTGGTAAGTGCTTATTAGCACATTAACTTATGAAATTTGAATGCTTAAAATTGGGTTATTCATCTCTGCAGTTAGAAACCTAGTAACAGTTTTATATGAACCTGCCTTATCTCCTTAATGCTTTGTTTTGCTAGGATTTCTTCAGCTTGAAAATGCCTTCCCTGTTTTGCTGTCCATGAGCACTGTTGATCCCATTACTGAAATCTCTACTCAACCATTAGGCTACTTTTTGTAAGTGCATGCATTCCTTTTGAAAACTGTTGAACTTCCAGATTTATGACACAGAAAATCTAAGCCATCGATCCACCACACAAATACATTACAGAGAACGTTCACAGTCTACAGTAGCTACTTTACTTGAAGAGCTATTTCTACATGCTTCAGCTCTGACCTGGGGTCCATCTCTAAAAAGGAGAAAAGTTAAGTCTTCTCGAGTCATTGAACTTCTCAGTCAGAACTGGAAAATGTACAAATATGATATATCACTATGGTGATGCTGTCATTACTGAAAGTGTAGCATACTTCTGTCCACACCAGTCCTCTAGTTTGAAGTCTATGATCTGTGGAAGAGAAGTTCTGTGCCCCTTCTGAACTTCACTACGAGCTTTACAACCTTTATAAAACAACTAGCAACATAAGCATCATTTAAATGACCAAAATGCCATAAAAATCTCTTGCTCAAGACTTCTGAATGTCAGAATAAGGGGATCTACAAAGTCTATTAAAAATATATATATTAATCTATAAACACTTTATTTACAGGATTTCTTAAGGAAACGTTTGTGATTGTGCCATTTATCTGGTCCTGCAATTTAAATAAAATCAACAAAACTTGATAGGGCAGTAGAAATCTCAAAACTATTCAGTTACTGGCAATTCAGTGAACGTCAGTGAGCAGATGTATTAGTGCTGCACAATGAAGAGGAGGCTTTCAATGTTACGTTATCATTTTTGTTCTGAGAATCAGCAGCCACTTGGCTGATTCCCATATACACAGACTGGATTTTTTTAATCAATCAAGTCAGAAGTCTGAAATCATACCATTACTGGATACAGATGCTGAATGGTATTGTCCAGCATACACTAAGCAAAAGGTATTGAACGTGTATTGTATAACAGCACAAACTTTCCTTAGCTGAATGTATCTCAGGGGTAGGAATGACACTTGTCAAGCAACTTGCTGAAGAACTCACATCAGGCTTTTTTGTTGGCAGTGTCAGCTATGTTTGACATAGTGAAATAATTTCTGCTGGTGCAGAATTGCCTTGATGTCCTACGTTAGCTGTGTTTGCTTGCATAAGCTTATCCTGCATGAAGAGACAATAGAAGAGACTATAGGTAAGAAGAGCTTGGACAAAGGATGAGATATAGACATATTTATGATCAGCTGGGAAGGGAATCAAAAAACTGCAGATGAACTTTTCAATACAGGTACAATTTACCAGTTTTTTCAGGAAAACAAAGTACAAGCAGATGAATGCTAGGAGCAGATTTACGACGCATGAGGAAGTACAAATAGTCTTATGGCAAACTCTGGAAGACAAGTGTCATGTGATATCTGGTTTTCAGGATAGTGGCTCTTTAAGAAGAAGAAAACCTCAAACGTCAGAGAATTAAAGATTTTTTTTTTTTTTTTTAACTACAGAACTCCTGTTTCCAGATGAAATAATTAAAATGCTATCTAACAAAAATGTACTTGCAGTGAATTCTTGTATCATTTTCATTTCTCAACTGTTGGAAGATGGTCAGAAAAAAAGCAAGATATAACACTTTAATTAAATTTGCCACTTGAAAGAGATGTGTATAAACATTCAGAAAGAAATATGCCTCTTGTTTAGTATTAGGTAGGAATCCACTAACTATTTCCTGTAAACTCAGCAATTACAATGAATAACCACTATTGTGGGAAACAAATATATAACCAGGATTTGATCATTCTTAGACTGGGGACTTCTTCTCTTGTGAACTTTTTAAAATACCTGGAATTAACTTCCTTCCCCCTCCCCTTCATTTAATGTAAGCGTTCTCTCTTGGTTTATGCAATTGGTTTACTAAAGAAAAATAGTAGTTTCTATATAATGCAATTTAGGATAAATTAGAAACTTTGAAATATGCTTTTCTGTTGTGCAAATCATCTTAATCAAGGTTTACTACTAATATTGATAACAATAATGTCTGAAATGTTTTCCTGGAACAAAAGAGAAAAATTCAAATTTTGATAATGTATCATGTGAACAAAAGCCTCTTAATTGCACTGCCATTTCTGACCATTACAGTTGCAGTGACTTCTGGAGAAAGTCTTCTACATTCATTCGGTTTCCAGAGGCCCTAGCTCCTGATCTCAGTCCTTCTTATTGCTGTGAGAAGACTGATTAAAAAGTGTTATGAAGCTCACCTGGAAGTGCTAGGGCCCCTTCTTTGTCCTGCCAGCACATCAAAGCCACTTGTACACTCTGAGGTTACGAGCACATGCTTTTAGAAAACCTGCTTCAACTTTTCAAATTCATACAGTTTCTAAAAGTAAGTTTCCACTCAAGGGCAAAGAGGCACTAAGTAGCTGTTTAGCAAATGAGATCCATGCTCCATTCTCAGAGCAACTTTTCCTTAAGAATTAATTAACTTAAAACATTGCTCCTGCAGCCAAAACTTGATACAGTGATGCAGAAAGATTAATACAGTTAAACATCAGAGAGATGAAGAATTTCCTTCTAATTAAAACTTTCTGGCAAGATAACAGAGTTGCCCTTGTATTAAAGATTAATGCATTTGATAGGTTTGATGGCTCAATATCCCCTATAAATCATAATAGAAAGATGCTTAAAGAATTGATTCAAGCTTATTAATTGCAAAAATAAATAAATATCACAGCATCTGCAGCAACTATAAAAAGTTGGGTAAAAATCATTGCTAAGTTGTGTGGGTTTGTTTTTTCTAAAGACACTGCATTAGTGGAGTAACTAAAGCGTTGCTGCCTCAAGGCTGCATTTTGCAGCTTCCCCTTACATAGCAGACACTCACTGACCCATGTGGCATTATGGAAATGCTGCGTTGACAAGAATAAGCTTCTTCCATTCCCTCCGGCAGGTCTGCAGCTGGGCATTAACTTGTCCTCAATCAGCCCAGCTCTGAGAGGGTATATGCCAACTGGAAAATCAGCTTCCATCCGGTGGTGACACAGACCCTCTCCAAGGCTAAGCTCCGAGTATTTCTTTGTGCTCTCCTTCCAAACATTACTCCTTGCCCCCATTTATTTAGCATTTATGGACTTTTCTGCCACTTAACCAATAAAAGCAAATACTTAATCCACAAAAAGGAGTCTTCAATTGAATGCGAGCAATATGATGCATTTCAATATGAATTCAGACATTTTTAGTGTTATGTGTTATTCTGCTAGAACCCCCAAGTAAGAAATGCTTAAGTTTCTGTTTATGCTCAGTTTTCAATAGTATTGACCTTGAACTCTAAGGGACTATTGACTGGAAGTTATTATACACTTCAGAGATTCTTGATTTTATTTTATTCTTCGAGATATGAATGACAATTTGACTAAAGATCTGAAATAAAATTCAAGCTAGAACTTCTTTAAAATACTACATTGATCTTTCCTAATTTCCTGCATTTGGACATAGTTGAATAAAGAATAGAAGGTGCTACAATAATATAAAAGAATGTGCCTGGGTATCATGTACCTCAGCATATTTCCAGCTCACGGTCATTAAAAAACTTCCTAGAATGCAAACCTTTTCACCACCACAAGTGGAAGCTTTGGCCTCCTGAGGCAGGTGGCACAGAACACTTCCAGTCTTTCTTTCTTAAGTGCCACCAACTAAGGTTTTAGAATTTGAAATTTATCAGGAGAAATCTTGGTATTCCCTCATACCTCTCATTTATAAGTCTGCTCATGGAAATCATGTAGAAGCAGTGCCAGAAATACAATAAAAGCGGTCCATATTTCATCATGAAAACACTGCCTGGAGATGTCACTTCATTAAAACAACCTTTCTGTTTATTCAGGCTCATTTCAGGACTCATTTTCATTTTCTATTCCAGTGTGCTATACACTTGTAATCTTTCACATTAGTGGGCATTAGAAGTAAAATTCAGTAAAATTTAGTTAAATATACTGAAGAACAACAGAGGAGGCACTGCAAGGTCAATTTTTTCCTGCAGGATTTAAAGAAGTGTTAGTAGGTGCGCATCAAGTAGTGTGCATCAAGTAAAATTCTGATTCCATGGCTCGTAAGGAAACTGAAGTTGATTGCATGTACAAGAACTAGTCCATAATTTTTACTTACAGAAAACCTTGCCAGTTTTTGTTACTGTTTCTCCATTTAAGTAAACACAAAACCTCTTTTTGTTTGTCAGAAGATCCACCTGTTTTATTTTAAAATGAATCGGTAATATGGAAGATAAAATATTCTTGGATTCCAGTTTCTGGTTTCTTGTGAAGAGACCTGGGGGCCTGAGATAAAGGAAACCAATTAAAGTCTCTAAAGTTGAACCCAGTAACAGGCACTGATACTTATTTGTACTTCTATTTGAGCACTTCATGCTCGTAACCATTGCCCCATCAGCTATTATACGCTTGAATTTGAAGGCTGTCTGTATTTAGTTGCAGAAGGAACAATAACCTATACCCTGATCCAATAGAGGTGACATCTGCCCTGTTCACGAGGGAGCATCTTCTTAGTGTTTGAAGAACAACTGCCTTCTGCATTAATTTAATGTTTGCTTTGGAATAAATCTGCAGATATAGTTACATACATGCTAGTGCAAGAGAGTCAAAAGGGGTTAACACTGAACACTGAGTACACAGAATAACACAAGTATCTGTCTCACTGAAGGTGATGTGAATGGGGCTAGTTCCCTAAAAGCTGGGCTATAATGTTGTCTCAGAAAATGGCTCAAGATCCTACATATGTAAGCATAAAAAAAAAATAATTAAAATACTTTACCATTTCAATTTTTATCTAAAAAGAGAGACTTGAAATAGCTCACAGTGAATGTTTTCTTATGTTTTGTCTCAAATACAGATGGGATTCATCATAGCCCACTTTGACAAGAAAAACACAACCCAATCTTTTTTTACATTTCAATACTTGCTTTCCCAGATGCGCATCCCCTGGCACTCCAAAGGTACTGGAGCAACAGAGAACCATTTAACTTAAAGCGAGTTATAAACAGATGAAGGAATCTAGAGCACAGCCTTCACTTTTGAAGTTTAGGAATTGTTTCTCTAGCTTCTTAAATGTATAGAGGCCTACTGGCCCTTGTGGATTCAGAGTCTACACACTTCGGATTGACTGAAAAAAGATTATTTCGTGAGTGGGGGCTGTGTACACTTTAAATTGTGGCAAACACCACCAGCCCACCTTGCAGGATAGCTCTTATTTTAATAAGAATTTCATCATCCTATTGCAGATTTTAAAACTGCTTTCTTCCTGGTTCAGGTGTGATCATACCACTATTACAGAGCACACCTGAAAGCACATTAGGAGTCAATGGAATAACTCCTGCTGAATTCACTAGGCTTTGAAATCAATTTTTTCACATTGATTTCAAATGGAGCTGAAAAAAGGAGTTGTGCGTTCTTATGAAGTTGGAACTGAGAAAAAATACTGCATTTCCCCTTATTATGATAAATAAGCTCAACAAAATGAAAACTGCATCATTTTTGCAGCCAATAGCTCAGACCGGATAGAATCAGCAGAGATTTACTTGCTTGAAATTGAGGTCGACAGTAATCATCCTTAGATGCCTGAAATTCTATGTCCCAAATACATGCAAGGAAGTGGAGGTGAACTCCACTCTCATCTTTTCATCAGCACAGCATTTATATTAATTGCAAGAGTTGCAGATAGTGATCATGAAGCAAGACTTCCTGAGAACAGACTTGGTAAGGCCTGCAGTGTAAGTGGAGCTCTTTTCCTTGTAAAATTTTCTCACTGGGCAGATCTTACTTAGATGCACAGCATCCACTGAGAAATAGGGAGATCATTGGAGCCAAGGACATACGTCCTGGGTTCAGCAGAAGCAGTCATTTTTCTCCTTCGTAGTAGCTGGTGCAGTGCTGTGGTTTTGACTTTTGGCCTGGGAACAGCACTGATAACACCAATGTTTTTAGTTGCTGCTCAGTAATGTTGACTCTGACCAAGGACTTTCTGAGTCTCATGCTCTGCCAGGGAGGAGGGGAAGCCGGGAGGAAGCAGAGACACGACACCTGACCCAAACTGACCAAAGAGGTATTCCATACCACAGCACATCATGCCCACTATATAAACTGGGGGCAGTTACCTGGAAGGGCTAGATCACTGCTCGGTTGGGCTGAGTATCAGTTGGCGGGTGGTGAGCGGTTGTATCATTCCCGGCTTATGTTCATTTTTTCATCGACCAACACCCCCAAGTCCTTCTCCGCAGGGCTGCTCTGAATCTCTTCCCTGCCCAACCTGTAGCTGCACCTGGGATTACTCCGACCCAGGTGGAGGACCTTGCACTTGTTGTGGTTAAACTTCATCAGGTTGGCATCAGCCCACCTCACAAGTGTGTCTAGGTCCCTCTGGATGGCATTCCTTCCCTCCAGTGTATCAACCGAACCACACAGCTTGGTGTCATCGGCAAACTTGCTGAGGGCGCACTCAATCCCACTGTCCATGTCACCCACAAAGATGTTAAACAAGACCTGTCCCAACACCGATCCCTGGGGGACACCACACGTTACTGGTCTCCAGCTGGACACTGAGCCACTGAGCACTACTCTTTGCGTGCGGCCATCCAGCCAGTTCTTTATCCACCGAGTGGTCCACCTATCAAATTGATGTCTCTCCAACTTAGAGAGAAGGATGTCATGTGATACAGTGTCAAATGCTTTGCACAAGTCCAGGTAGATGACATCAACCGCTCTGCCCCTGTCCATCAGTTCCGTAGCCCCTTCATAGAAGGCCACCAGATTGGCCAGGCAGGATTTCCCCTTAGTGAAGCCATGCTGGCTGTCCCCAAGCACCTTGTTGGTTTTCATGTGCCTTAGCATGCCTTCCAGGAGAATCCGCTCCAAGATTTTGCCAGGCACAGAGGTGAGACTGACTGGTCTGTCATTCCCCGGCTCTTCTATTTTCCCCTTCTTAAAAATGGGGGTTATATTTCCCTTTTTCCAGTCATCAGGAACTTCACCTGACTGCCATGATTTTTCAAATATGATGGACAGTGGCTTAGCAACTTCATTTGCCAGCTCCTTCAGGACCTGCGGATGGATTTCATCAGGTCCCATGGACTTGTATACATTCAGGTTCTTAAGATGGTCTCGAACCAGATCCTCTCCTACAGTGGGCCCAGGGTCTTCATTCTCAGAAAGCCAACCGTATTCCGGGCTGCATCAAAAGGAGCGTGACCAGCAGGTCGAGGGAGGTGATCCCGCCCCTCTACTCTGATCTCGTGAGACCTCATTTGGAGTATTGTGTGCAGTTCTGGTGTCCTCAACATAAAAAGGACATGGAACTGGTAGAACAAGTGCAGAGGAGGGCCACGAGGATGATCAGGGGACTGGAGCACCTCCCATATGAAGATAGGCTGAGAAAATTGGGGCTGTTCAGCCTGGAGAAGAGAAGGCTGCGTGGAGACCTCATAGCAGCCTTCCAATACCTGAAGGGGGCCTATAGGGATGCTGGGGAGGGACTCTTCATTAGGGACTGTGGTGAGAGGACAAGGGGTAATGGGTTCAAACTTAAACAGGGGAGGTTTAGATTGGATCTGAGGAAGAAATTCTTTACTGTGAGGGTGGTGAGGCCCTGGAATGGGTTGCACAGGGAAGTTGTGAATGCTTCACCCCTGGCGGCGCTCAAGGTGGTGTTGGACATAGCCTTGGGTGGCATGGTTTAGTGGGAGGTGTCCCTGCCCATGGCAGGGGGGGTGGAACTCGATGATCTTGAGGTCCTTTCCAACCCTAATTATTCTATGATTCTATGATTCTCTTCCCTTGTTCTTTTCCTTATCATTATTATTATTGGTGGTGGCAGCAGTGGTTTGTGTTATACCTTAGTTACTGGACTGTTCTTATCTTGACCCATGGTAGTTACATTCTTCCGATTCTCCTCCCCATCCCTTTGGGAGCAGGGAGGGGTGAAGATTGGGGGGGGGGGGGGGGGGAGTGAGAGAGCGACTGCGTGGCTGATTTGCCAACTGGGCTTAAACCACGACAACATACAAGGTAGCACAACTGCCAATGTGCCTGCCTGCATTTTTGCTTCTCTCATAGTGTATTCTTCAGCAACACCAGCCTTACAGAATCTCTTAATTGGGCTGGTCCTTCTTGGGTTCAGATACCTCTCTGTTTTCTAGACATTGCCACCTTTGCCTTTCTATAAACCTTCTCTTTACAATGGTGTATCTTTGTCTGAAACAACCAAATTATAAAAAAAAGGGACTATGTAATCACTGCATTTCCTGATTAAGAGGTGTTTGTCACTGTCAAGGAAGATGATAAAAACAGATGAAGGAACCATACCTTGAAAAATAAAGACAGTTAAAAATACCTCATCTATCTTACAGTAAGGTGATCATTAAAGAGGGAAAGAGGAATACTCCTTGCTTAGTGCCTTGAAGCATGCAGAAGATATGTCTGGCTGACCCCGGAGGCTTGAGATTATGACAGAATATGAGCTTAACTGTAGTGCAGAGCTCAGACAGCAGGTGCTAGGAAGGAAAGCATTTCTCATTACCCTGGTTTTCCAGGGACAGAAGATGGAGAGATTTCTGGAGAAGTGAAATAGTTCTGTTAACAAGTAAAAGCATTTCTCCAGACTCCAGAAAAGGTAGAAAAGCACAGCTTTAATTTTAACAAAATGAAACAACCAAGGCACCTTGAATTTCTCCATAGTTCACAATTAGGACATTTAATAAAATATTTTCAGCAAAGTGTTCTCAATTGGTTGTAGGAACAGCTCCTGTCATAGTCTCAATAGCCAGTAACACCAGAACCAGATAGAACTATAACCTGTCCTCTCCGCCCCTCAAGTATTTTAGCACATCAAAAACTGAAAAAACAGAAAAGTTAGCATTGCTGCCTTTTATAGAAATACCATGGAGTGGTAGAGATCCTAGTGAAGCTAATAAACTGGGCTGACAACCTGTTTTCTTTAAAACAATAGGCTATTTGGTCTGTAAGAATAAACTCCATCAACTACATTCTTTTGTGACAGAAATATTATTGTTGTTCCATCTTTATTTCTTTCCAGGAAGAGGCAATTCATCTACATCCAAAATTAAAGTAGTGAGGAAAAGCAGCCTGTATCTAAAGCAGTAAGCCAAGTAAGGCAAACATCAATCCTTACAATAAATGCGAACTTTCACTGAGTGTAGACATGAAAGCCTTCAATGTCTTTAGGGTTTTGTCTGACTGGAGACAAGTGGCTTTAATCCTATGGGGAAGCTGTAGAGCTCTGGGGAAGCTACCAGCTTTGTAGACTGACAGCAGAGCTCTGGGGAAGCACCACTCTCCTCAGACAAGAAACTGCACCTGAAGGAAGCAGCAAGATTCTACAAAGGCAGAAACTTCTGTAACAGCTAACAAAAATCATTGAGTGTGTACACGAGCACCCATATACAATCTTCCAATTATAGTGTCCCCATGCTTATTTCTATGCCTTGCTAGAATTCAATTACACACAAAAATATAAGGTTTACCCATTTAAAAATTGCTCAACAGTTAGGCATTCATAGCACTATCTCCACACTGCTGGAGAACAGTTCAGAGAGCAACAGGCTTCACCAACCACCCTCAATCTGCTCCATGAACGTTTCTAGTAGGCACAGTTCAGTTGTTAAAAAGTGATTAACATATCTGTTAAGGCAGACTCATTTCAATTATTACAAAGCAGGCTTCATCTGCATAGAACAAACAAGACAGGGTCAAAATGCAGCAAGGCAAATTCATGGAGGGAAAATCCACTGGGAACTACTGAACAGAAGAGGTACCACATCAGCCCAAGATACAGTTTGCAGCAAGAGTAATCAATTTGGTGAAATGCCAGTACATTTACCCTGTTCTGGTATTATTTCTTACATATTTGCTTTTGGTTCCTGTCAGAGAACAGGTAATAGGCTCAGGATCACCTCAAGGCCATCTTGGTAGTTATTGTTACGTTTCACCATCCCAGTTAACATAAACTAAATACAAGAAAACAGTATGTTCTTTGCTTCCAAATTGCAAAGAATCATTTCTTCAGCACATAGTTGTGAAAATTAATCACTTTTTCTGGTAAAGCACTAACAAGCTTTTCGGTATTATTCACATTACTACCACCTAAGGTGAATAATTGTGGAATTGGGCAGTCTGCCAGCTGAGAAATTCTGTCACTTTCACTTTTACTAAGTACTATTTACTTTGCAAGTTGACCTGTAATGAGATTCTGATAGGGATAGGTAGAAGCTTTTCAGCCAGCATAATTCAATGATGAAAAATGATGGGTATGAAATGACATTTATTTCATATCATTCTCGGCATCCCTGTAGCTTCTTTTTTTAAGCTCTAGATAAGGATTATATTACAACTTAGGGTAATGAGCAGAAAAAACTTGGCTATCTGAACAGTAAGGCTTACAGCACTCAGTAACACAGGAAAATTTCCCTCCATGTTTTCCCCAAAATGGTGTTGTGTTCCATTGCCCAGAGTTTCACACAGCTCCTTTAACATGCCTAAAGTCCCACTTGCTATCATTGCCCAGCGCACAAAAACCAAAGCACACACAGTGAAACTTAGACACTTTTCAGAGAAGAGCCTGTGTTGGCTGCTGGCCACTCTGTTTCTGCTCTAGGTTTGGTGGATCTTGATGTACCCTAGCAACAGACACAGACCAGGATAAGCAATGTTGGATGAGCGGTGTCAGATCAGATCAGCACATGCCTCATGTTAGCAAGGGGTCATTTGAATAAGCAGCCTGACACCACCAATCACACTTGCTTTCTTAAAGCTCAGTTGACTCAAAGGCCAGCTACACATTTATTGTTGAGGTGGTTTAAAACTGGGGAAGGATACTAATTTTCAGTTAACCACAATGTTAAGTAATGCAGAGAAGAAATGTGACTATCAGCAAGAGGCTGAATTCATTTTCTTCTAACCATTAACAAGCTACAGAACAAGTTGGCTTTGAAATGAACTGAGGTGAAAATGCTTGGCAGGTAATTTATTTTCAGTTCTCCCTCCAAAGCCTAAAATAATTATACATACAAATCAGCAAATTTTATTTCCATAGACCTGAAAACCACAAATTCTATCCTTTTTCTTCTCATATGAAAAAGAAGAGATGTACCATAGACCATAACATACAGCAGGAGATGATCCATCAGTTCTCAGAAAGTCCCTGCCACAATTAGCGGCTTATGCAGTTCTGCAAAAAGGGCAGTATTCTCATGACTGCAAGCTGACTAGCATAAGGAGCTGTATCCCTTTCTCCTTAGAAGTTACATTTTAAAAAACACAGTAAAATAAGTGCAAGAAATGAATGTAGCTGCTAAGAGGAAACAGGAAAGATGTTATGGAAACAAGTTTACTCAGGTACAATTTTCTGGATATATGAATATAGGCAATAGGTTGGTGAAGGTGTGAGCATTTCAACTAACAGTTGTGCAAACAACAGCTGCAACTGCCTGGTTGTCACCTGGGCCATTATTAGCTTTTGCTTGACATGACAAGCAAAGTGGCCTTTTGTAGGAGGGAAAAACCATAAGGATGTTTTGGGGAAAACCATACTTTTTTTCTTTTCTTAAGGCACAGATAGATCATCTCGGGTCCCTCAGTTATTTCAGGGTAGTTCCCATATTCCATACTTTGTCCAGAAGGAGCACATTTGGACTGGCTGCCCCTACATCTGTTCATCCTCACCTCTGCCAAAAGTTAATTTTGTGCTGTAAGGAATTGCCCAAAGAGGAATAGGCTATCAAATAATTGTTTTCTCAGGGCTTGTGTAGCCTCAAACAGGTTTAGAAAGTGCTGAAGCAAGACAGAGTTTAAGGCTGTCCCTAATTCTGCAGCTCAAGTCAAGACCAGAGGCAGCTTTATGGGCATTTACAAACGTATGGCTCTGCGAGCAACCAAATGCATGGGGACTCTCAGTTGAGGCTTTGAAGAACATACTCAGTACCATCATCCTCCACCTGTGCCAAGTGGTTTGTGGCACCGCTTTTGTTGTCTGGGCATTTACTACTTGCTTTCAAAACTGAATAAACAGCTGGATTACCATAAAATCTCATTCCTTTGGGAAAAAAAAAAAAAAAAGTCCAACTTTTTTAAAACACTACTACAAAACACATCATCATTCTGTCTCCAAGACCAATGAATTCTGTAACTGATTTTCATTGTCTCCAGGAAAACATGAATCAGTTCTGAAAATTTCTCAATGAATGAAAAAAAATGATGGATTTCCTGCCAAAGCAACTACTTTAAAATTTACCAGTTGATGTAGCAAAGTCCTTCCAAGTGTTCAGTTAAAACCCCAGTGGCTTAGTTCTCTAAATTAATTAAATAAATAAATATCACTACCAACACAATGCTGTAAGTGTTGTTATACTTGCTAACAACACCATTAGAAGATGCACTGACAGTACTGGCACCAATGACCTAAAGGTACATTAGCTCTTTAGTTTGTCTTTGCTATTCTGTACAGCAGAAGAATGCTAAAGATTCACCCAAGGAAGAAGATCTGTCTGTTGCTCAGGGGCATTTCAGATTATCTACCTCGATATCTCTAGGCTCTTTTTCAGCTATTAATGATTTCAGTAAAACATGAAAAAAAATCTGCAAGAGCTCAAGGCTCTTGTGATTGATAGAAATTTTGTTAATGTACGAATTAACTATACATGTGGCTTTTAAATTCAATTTAAGCCTGAAAATCTAACCTTGGGGGTTTGAAATAATGGGACATTAACTTCACTGCCTTTTAGAAACTACCATGAAACATAAGTAAATGACAAAGATGAATAAAATCAAAATGATAAATGCTTTATAGTTGGCATTTTTTTAAAAAATAATGTTATTGCCATTGAAGACCTAAGTGAAATGAATTCAGTCATTTCAGCTTAATCCCTGGTGGACAATAGTCCACATTTCAAAAGCATCACACATAATTTGGCAAAATTGGCAGCTTTGGCTCAGATGTGGCTTAGGGCTGAGTAAGCATGCAATTCCCCTAGTGAGAGTGCCCCTTTCCTTCAGGGTTAAGGTCAATGGCTAGTCACTGTGGGGTGGCAAAGCTGATAGTGTCTGCTTGTATTCATCTCAACTACAGACACAGAATTTCAGCTGCTGGTAATGCACAGCCTTCCAGTGCCAGCAAATATATTATACTCTTCCCTTAAACATACATGCACCTTCACCTTCCTCTACTCTCCTAGATAAAACACGCATCTTCCCTTTCCAGGACACAAAGACCTTCTGTCAGTTTTACAATCCTTGTCTTCCTCCTCCTCCCTCTCCCATTCCACAGTCATATTTCATGTTATACTAGGTTTAAAAGATTGCCCATTCTTGACCCAGAATACAGCTGGGCAATACACCAGTTTAATGGCAGGAAAACAGGGCCATCAATGGAAATTATAGAAAATCAAATTGAACATATGTCAGGAAGCACATCAGGCACTGTAAACGTAAGGGATGCCCATCAGAAAAGGTTATGGAGGTGAAAAAACAGAACACGTAAGACAAGGAGAGCAAAAGCAAGTAACCCAGCACCCCCCAGCTGCCAGTGACATGCTTTTACTGATGCATTGGGAAGGTTATTCTGTGCCACCCTTCAAAGTGGCAACGAAATCTACTGGATTATCTGATTATAAAATAAGCAAGCGTTACAACATACTAATAGTACAGAAAACAGTTTTGTGATAACCTGTCTCATTAAAAGTTATCAGAGGCTTATGTCCAGCCCTGAAAGTATTAAGACATCTTGGATTTCACAGGAATTTTCCACTGATTGTAACCTACAAGAGGCCACATTTTTTTAAAGGTATTCAGACATTTAACACAGTAGATTGTGTCCAGTGGGATTTTTAAAAGAGCTTAGACATGTAATTCCCATTAGTGATAGAGTTTTGAAAAGCCCACTGTCATCTCATCAGCGCTCCTGACATTTAAATAACCTCACAGACCTGGCTCAGGTTGGAAATTTTTCTGCCCTTATTACTACATTTGAGGAAAATCATAGAACCAGTTTCAAATACTAGCAGGACACGTGAATTTCTGCTTTCCTTCAGATCAGGCAACATCATTCATTGAAATGGCATCATACTAGGACAAGTTTTGCTTTCCTTTCCTTTGCCTTATCCTACTAAGCCAAATTCAACTGGAACAGTAGTCATTTTTGGTCTCGAGAGAGAATAAATAAACCTGAGGATATCTTTTGAAATAACAAATGTCTCACTGGAAGTACTGTTTAATTCACAAAGTACCTTTTTTCCAAAGGTTGCCAAATTACATATTACTGTATAGACCTTGTTAAACTTTTTAATGCTTTTAAGAAGAGTGCAATGCATCTAAGACTATGTTGTTCAGTCTGCATCAAGAACTGTATTAATGTACATGACTGACAAATAGATAGTTGCTTCAACAAAAAAAGCCTCAGAATCTTGGCCAAGTATCTTTTAAACATTCTTCTCTTTGTTCAGCTATTTACTTATTAAAAACCAAAACAAAACCAAACTTCAGGTTTTCCTATTTTGTGCTGTTTATTAGAGCCTGAACAAGCCCTTCCCTTGACAGGGGGCCATAAGAGAATGGGAGAGCCAGCATGGCACCCCACACATGAGCCACAGGGTGCCCAGCTGGAAGACAAGTAGGCATTGAAGACTGACAGTCCCGAAGAGCTGAGAGCAAGCAGGGGCAGGGCATCCTGCTGCCTCACAGATCAGTGCTGCCTAAAGAGAACAGAAAAATATGTCTATTTAAGAACATAAATTTGTACCTGTAATCCATGGTATACAACTACCTGTTACTTGCCATGAAATTCAGGCACAAGAATTAAGTTTAGAAGGGTCCTATGAGAGCAGGCACAGAATAAGACCATTTGAAAGCAATGTCACTTATCTATATGCACTTAAAACCATGCAAATCACACTCCTTCCTGGAAATGTATTGCTTTTATCACCAGTAACTCCAGTATTACTCTTGCTGAAAAGGCATTTTGGTTTTTTCACATATTAAGCAGCATTTTGTGCATGCCCCTCATTTCCACTGCATATCAGCAGCTGCCCTTGCCCATGTCTCAGCCAGTTTTAACCAAGACAACAGAATATGCACTTAGCTAGTTTCAAATGTTTCAGAGTAATAAAATAAGATTAAAAGAAAAGGAAAACACAAGAAAACTTGGCCAGCAGGCTCTGAAGGCAACAGTTTAAAACTTTTAAAGCCAAAATGCATTGAAATTACTAATCAAAGTTTCCCTCCACTGAAGAAGTGAAGTCAAGTAGTGTGCAGCTCAGACCTCAGTAGGAAGTGATGGTGCAGAGAATATCAAGGTTTAAATGCATTAAGTTATCCCAGAACATTTCCCTTTCTACCTGCTTACAGCAAAACTAACTTCTTGCTAGAAATGAGACTTGCCAAACCCAGGATGTCTGACAGATCTCATCTCAGAGACCAGCATGAAGAAAAAGGTTCTTGGCAACTTAACTTCTCCTCCCTATCAGGTTCAAAATCTGCAAATAATACCTGTTTACTATTAGAAGGTTGATTGTTGCTATGCAACTCTATTTTGCCCATTGTTTCATTTGTTACTTCCAGTTCTTAATTGCTTGAACCAAGCCAGACCAGCTCATCTTTAATTGGAATAAAGAGTTAATCTTTTATACAAAGGACCCAGCTGAGTCTTTGTATGTTTGAATCTGTAAAGGGCTTTTGGCAGTTTGGAGTGTGTGTGGTGTTAGCAGGATTTAGCTCATTAGCAAGCCACAAAGGCTCTGCTGACACTGTACTCCGGGTAAAATACATGAGGCCAACCTACACCCTGTGGACATGTACAGCATAACTACATAATAAACAGGCATTTATTAATAATTTTATCTGTCACACATGCAGAAGGAGAGGGTGAGAAGTCAAAAGCTGTCATATGTTGCAACTAAAGAGGCATAATTAAAATGATAAGTGTCATGTGATTATAACCCTCGAAGAATTAATCTAGTATGAAACAACAATGGTATAAATACAACAGCATATGTTCCAAAAATTAATTTCACATAATAGGCAGCTGATGTAAGCATTTAGACCCAATTATGTATGGTCATACAATAGCAGCTGATGCATGGAAAATCCCTTCTATAGTGTACACTAGAATAATCCCATTATAAATAAATGAATGGAAAGACTCCTTTAAAGTCTTTGCACTAATGTGTATTTACAGACAAATTAGAATTTATGAAAATATTACATAGCTTTAACTTATCCACTAATTTGTTTTCAAGATTTAACTTTTCAAAGCAGATACTGCTTCCTCCCTATCTCAGACCATTAGCTGTTCTGCAGAAGCAGGATTTCTGGTAACACCAGTTACAACCTACAGGTTTGTGTAACCTCAATTTTAAACATCTTTTCAAGCTAATTGTTTCATAATTTCAACTCTACTCACACAGGACTTGATTCCTAGTACTGTTCTATCTGATTCTCCCTCTGAAGTTAAATGAAGCAGAATACTGCATACTGCAGAGATCAGACTTGAAGAGCTTTATCCTGCAACATTCATTGGTTAATCTTGAATATTTTATCTTTACTCAAATTTACATTCATTTTAATACTCTGATTTATATTTTTCTCATAGTGAAAGTGTGAATAGTTTATACACAACTGAAGCAGGTTGATGTTTCAATTTACACTGATCATGTGCACATGAGCTTTGCTCTGTCTATTGACCTCAACTCTGGTTGCGTGCAATGCAATGTCACATCCCAAGTTTAAGCTTGAAAGCACAATGTGCATCCAAAATTTTAAACCTGGAAGCACTGATAAGAGTTCAGATGCACACAGATTACCTCCTGACAATGACAGAAATAAACTTATTCTAGAGAGAAACTGTATGTATCGATTAAGTTTTGGCCCTGAAATCACTTTGGATGCTTGTAAGGTCAATCAGAATGACCTACCATATGTTTCAATAGCCTTCTGTTCTCTTTCAAATGATGCAACTTTTAGTTATGAAGCTGTGAACATATCTACTACTATCACTGACCAATGACATTTCATGTGTTTCTTCTTAGAAAAGATAGAAACAAATTTCATTCACCATGTCTCTAGAGTGAACATACTAAACAAGAGTTTAAACAACGGAAGTATTGTTGCACTGAGACAAGAAAACAATGTTAACCTACTCTCTGGAATTAATGTTGAGCTGTAAAACAACAGTACTCTCGGTCCTATGCTAGGCAAAACAAATTCAGAGGTAGAAAGAGACACAGAATTATCCATTCAGTTGATCACATGAAAGTACATCTAAGAATATGTGTTTAATGAACAGTCTTCAGCAGAGAGAAAATAACCAGTGTGTGATATATTTCTAAAAATTCACTTGAAATGTGTGCAAGTAATTCTTTTCACTTGGGTTCATATTTTATTCTTTCTGTGTGCTGACCAATGACAAGGAATACATACATACACCTCATTAAGTTGATTATTGACATAATTCTTATGGACTAAAGACGTCTGGACTTTAACAAGAAATGGCAAGAAGTGGCCAAGTTTTTAACAGCAAATCATATTTGTTTAGTAGACAAACGGTATTATGGCAGTAGCTAGCAAATGACAGACATACAAGTCCCTTTATGTAAGTAAGCAAAGTGTTATCTCTGGAGAGCACAACGTTGTGTGTTGTTGCCATCTAATGAATTTCCAGGTGAAAGCTTCAGCCAGGACCCAGGTGTGCTTTCACCAGCTACCTAAGTAGGGCTAACCCTTAAAATTTCACAAGGAGGAAGCAATAGCCATTCATCCCAAGGGGCGCACAGCACTACAGGGAAGCAGCTTACCAGCCTGAGGACTGGTGGACTGAGAGTGAAAAAAGGAAAATAAAATAAGTCACCAAAATACCATGGTTTTCTTTTTTCAAAACATAAGATATTTCCTGTCAGTCAAAAGAGAAGCAAAACATTTTAGGGGAAAATAAAAACACTTGAAAGTAAAGCTAACTTAGAGAAGGCCAATCACTAATCGCTTACCTGAAATAGGAAAGGAGAGCTTCTGTTTAAAGTTAATGCATTTACCCGGATTCTGAAATTTCACTTGGCATTTAATTCCAGCCATTTATAAACTATCCATTAAATTAAGGTTCTGAAAACATCGACACAAGCAAATGACAAAATACTACTTTAAGAGACTACCAGTTACAAAACCAACCATGTTTCCTGAAGGCAACTCTTAGCACTACATTCCTTTGGGAAAACACCCTGCAAATGCCGCTCATCTCCATTATGAAAGTGTTCCAACATACCACTTCTGACAAACTGTGCAAGTTCCTCCAAGGCAAGAAGCCACACATAAGGTCTATACTCCAGGACAAGGTCTTCACAGAATTTACACACCTTTATTACTTCATTCCTCTGCAGTGCAGGCTAGACCACCCCAGCCAGTTCAGTTGCAGGGCCTGCCTTCACAGCCTTATAAACCACAAGATGAGCCAGCAGATTGCTCTCATATATGCCAACTGGATTGGCCCCTTAGGGATCCATCCTTCCAGGAAGGGATTACTGGACTTTGCTAATATCCTTTCTACTCGTGGACATGCCTTTAAAGAGCAGACCTTTGCAAGCACTTGTGTACCAATGCAGCCTACAGTCTGTGAACGCCACACAAGAATAGAATGTCCTCATGAGTAGGGTGAGAAAATTCACTTCAGCCAAGGAT
Organism: Amazona ochrocephala; assembly: GCA_039720435.1. Classification (NCBI taxonomy): domain Eukaryota; kingdom Metazoa; phylum Chordata; class Aves; order Psittaciformes; family Psittacidae; genus Amazona; species Amazona ochrocephala. The sequence continues at coordinate 32,894,245 of CM077883.1, read as the reverse complement.
ACATCAGCCCAAGTCCTTCAATTTTCAGCTAATTTTAGTTCAAAGGACTCAAAATAGTTCATTACCAAAGGGTAAAGGGAATTTTTCTCTATTCTCTGTTGCACAGGATTTAATGTATGCTATGGTGCATTGCATGGCTGTATACACATGGTGCATACAAGTGACCTGCAATTGGTTTGATCATTTAGTGCTTCAGCTACAAAGTTAAGGAGAAACTGCACATAGGTTTTCCTGAATGAAATCTCATCTTTATCAAAGCCACACATTTGGGCCTGGAAGTAGTAACAGCTGTAACTAAGCGAATGTTATTGAGAAAGGAAATAACGAATTGGGAAGTATTTGAAGTTCTGACCTTTCCCCCCTAGCGCTATGATTCAAACTAACCCTGAAGACCTGACTATGATCTATCAATGATTTCTGGTTTAGATCCCCAATAGTTAATTTGTTTCATGCTGGGAGAAGTTGCTTGATATGGTTTAAAAAGTAGGCTATTAGTAATGGCACATTACCTATTTGCGCAAAATCATGCACACAAGCTTGCCTTAAGCACTGAATAAAATAGCAATATGTAGAAATATTACAAGATTCTGGAAAACACTAAATTGAAAAACAGATTCAAATTTTGAGAATAGGAGTTATGCTGAATTGTTTTTCTCACAGTAGTGAAGTCTTCAGTGAATGGGCAACAGAGTACTACTGGACTTCATACCATTAAAATTAAAGTAATATCAGATGAATTTACAAGTATTGGACACTTCAAAGGTCACTTTATTATATCCTTCAAAAATATTGCTCTATTGGAGATGCATTTCATCAGATAGAAGGGTGACATTACTCAGTATTAATGAAATATAGCAGACACCTGAGGATGTACACACCTAATTTTAAATGATATAATTTTTTATGTTTTCATGGATAATAAAGAACATTCCATCTGAGTGGGGAAAATGCTAAAGAGACAGAAGTTATGGGAGGACCATTTAGTGATGTTATAAAATCCTGGCAGCACCAAAGTGATACTAAGTCATACATGTTCACTTCTTCCTTAATAATTTTAGAAAGGCTACACACCAGAGCTTCATTCATGCAATTTACTTGATCTCCATTTAAACAAGAGATTTTCTTCCTTGCTTTTCCTCCAATTGTGGTGTCAAATAAATACTTAATTTTTCTTTGGCTATGACATACAAAATTTAAAAAAAAGAAAATCTAAAACCAGTAGCAGAGATGAAGAGATAATGTTTCATTAGCAGTTTCCCCATTTTAACTGCTGTTTGAGAACAATCCTGAGATAAAAAGGAAAGGTTATTACACTTGGACAACCTTAATTCTTCAGGGAAAGATGCACAGTTTAATAATGGCAGCCAGCCATCTGCTGCTCCTGAGGTCTGCATGCAGATGGAGCGGCCTTACAATTGTGCCAGCTCAGAGGCAGAATATAACCCTTCTAGGGCTGTGAAAAACCCTTGCCTGGACATAATTCCTTCTCACTAACAGTATGGACTCCAGAAGCAGTGGGACTTCGCGTAATGCTGCTGTGAAGCTCCAGTATTCATTTCAATACTGTGGCTGCATCCAGACTGTAATATCACATTTTAAAAGACAGAATAAGTTGGGTTTTCTTTTTAATGTCAAGAGTTTAAAGATAAAGTTAAAGAAGTTAAATTTCTTATTACATGCTTAGGTTTAGCAAGTAATTGTCCATGTGGCTGAGTGCCTAGTCCATAGAATGACAGCTGGGAATAGAATGTTATAGGAGACATGTGTGCCTGTTTTCCTACACATTTATGGGTCACTATAAGGAAAGGTGGTGGCAGGCTGGAAGCCCAAACATGATTTACAGGGCCAAGGGTCCAGGAATTGACAAGCTAACACTGTGAGAGACACGGACATATTGGAGATAATCCAACAAAGGGCCACAAAGATGACTGAGGGATTAGAGCATCTCTTCTGTGAGGAAAGGCTGAGAGAGCTGGGATTGTTTAGCCTACAGAAGAGAAGGCTCAGGGGGAATCTTATCAATGTATATAAATACCTGAGGGGAAGGTGCAAACAGGACTGAGCCAGACTCTTTCCAACAGTGTCCAGTGACAGGGCAAGAGGCAGTGGGCACAAAGAATCATAGAATCATAGAATAGTAAGGGTTGGAAAGGACCTCAAGATCATCGAGTTCCAACCCCCCCGCCATGGGCAGGGACACCTCCCACTAAACCATGCCATCCAAGGCTATGTCCAACCCCACCTTGAACGCCGCCAGGGATGAAGCATTCACAACCTCCCTGGGCAACCCATTCCAGGGCCCCACCACCCTCACAGTAAAGAATTTCTTCCTCAGATCCAATCTAAACCTCCCCTGTCTAAGTTTAAACCCATTACCCCTTGTCCTCTCACCACAGTCCCTAATGAAGAGTCCCTCCCCAGCATCCCTATAGGCCCCCTTCAGGTATTGGAAGGCTGCTATGAGGTCTCCACGCAGCCTTCTCTTCTCCAGGCTGAACAGCCCCAATTTTCTCAGCCTATCTTCATACGAGAGGTGCTCCAGTCCCCTGATCATCTTCGTGGCCCTCCTCTGGACTTGTTCTACCAGTTCCATGTCCTTTTTATGTTGAGGGCACCAGAACTGCACACAATACTCCAAGTGAGGTCTCACGAGAGCAGAGTAAAGGGGCAGGATCACCTCCCTCGACCTGCTGGTCACACTCCTTTTGATGCAGCCCAGAATACGGTTGGCCTTCTGGGCTGCAAGCGCACACTGCCGGCTCATGTTCATTTTAGAGAAACACAGGAGGCTCTGTCTGAATGTCAGAAACCATTTTTTACTGTTAGGCTGACTGGCATGGGTACAGATTACCCAGGGAGGTTATGCAACCTCCATTCTTGGGAAATACTAAAAAATAATCTGGACATGGTCCTGAGCAACTGGCTCTCGGTGGCCCTGCTTGAGCAGGGAAGTTGGAACCGGTGACCTTCAGAGGTTGTCATGGGTTCAGCAGCTACAGTCATTTTTCTACTTTGTAGTAGCTGGTGGAGTGCTGTGTTTTCAACTTTAAGCCGGGGAACAGCGCTGGTAACACTGATGTTTATAGTTATGGCTTAGAATGTTTTGGTCTGACCAAGGACGTTCTGAGCCTCATGCTCTGCCAGGGAGGAGGGGAAGCCAGGAGGAAGCAGAAACAGGACACCTGACTCAAACTAACCAAAGAGGTATTCCATACCACAGCACGTCATGCCCGGGATGCAAAAATGGAGGGCAGCGACCTGGAAGGTGGGGGTGCACTGCTGGGTCAGGCTGGGTATCAGTGGTGAGCAGTTGTATTCTCTTTCCTTGTATTTCCCTGGTCATTATTATTATTAGTGGTAGCAGTAGTGGTTTGTGTTATACCTTAGTTACTAAACTGTTCTTATCTCAACCTGTGGGAGTTGCATTCTTTCGATGGTCCTTCCCATCCCTCCGGGAGCTGGGGAAAGAAGGAGGGGGGAGTGAGTGAGCGAACTGCATGAAGGGCTTAAACCATGACAGAGGTCCTTTCCAAGATCAACCATTCTATGATTCTAGGAGCAATATATCAAAGTGTTGAGCAAACTTTAAGTGTATATTCATTAGGAATTCAGTTCTTAGGAGCTGAACTACACCCACTGGATGACAGATTCAGAAATTGCTTATTCAATGAGGTGCCGAAAGTTTACTCATACAACCTTCTAGAGCTTTTTGATACCAACATTTCCAAGCTAAGTACACAGAGCAAACAGATCACACACACTCTGTAGGCTGTAAGTAGAAAAAGGTTTCATTGTGGTTTACCTGAAAGCTCTCAGCTGGAGTCAGTATGTATTTCTGAGAACATAAGAGCTAAGGGTCACAGCCTTGCTCTATTTCCCCTTCCCACAGGTTTCCCACAGACATACTGGAAACACTTTTTTCTTGCCAGGTTTCTACATAAGATAAACTCTGCCAGTACCTCAGCTGAAGTGACCAGTGCAGCGTGGGTAAGCGAAGCTAAGTCACTGTCTTTGTTTATGAGGTTGCCACAACAGCTGTTTGGGGTCTGCCACTGTCCCCCTTCCCCCACGCAGCAAGACTATTGAGGGTGGTAAAAGAGTAAGAAGAAATCTTCTTTTCTCTAACACTTCTGCATCAGTATGTATTACCTTGTATACTATCATTTAAAGACAAAGAAGCCCCTTTAAGTTTTTTACTAGACAGCATCAAATAAAGATTACCATAACGATGCAGAATTTGGATCTGAAATGACTGAGGTAATAATAAGAACCTGTAATACTTCTTTTTATGAGGTTTACTCTAACCCTTGCAGTTGTTTGGTGAACAGGGATTGGATCATGCTATTGTATACTTATTTGCTGTTTGAAACAAAAAGGCTTAAGCAAGTCTCTCTTTTTGCAGTACAGATGCCAACAGGAAATGTCACATTGAAATATGTTAAAAACCAATTGCTACATACAACACCAAAACCACAGATTTCTCTTTGAATTTTGGGTCAGAAATTGTGAGCCTGGCCACTTAAAGATGAGCAAACGCAGGGTACCAGGGGTAATAGAGGCTAGTGAAACTGTTGTGGGTAAGTGCCTCCCTAACCCCCTGACAAAGCACTGGAACAGCATCTTCCTGTAGATTTGGGAAAGGACTAAATAAAATCTCTCCATTTATGTTGTTACTCTACTATAAAAAGTGGATGATTATCATTGCCTCCTGTAGGCAGGAGCAATATGAACTTCATCTAAAGTTCTGAGCTAGTTTTCTCGGTCAATATTATCATTGAATGGAACCCATTGATCAACCAAGTGAAGCAGTAACAAAATGGATTCCAGCTTGAGGAAAAATTCAGTTGGGAAGCTGCAAGCCTAGCTTGACCTGGCTTTGCAAAGCTGAACTCTTTGTGCTCTGACTGGGTTATAACTGCAGCCTGCACAGCCAAATAAACTCCAGGCAATTACAGCCTAGCATACTGCAGTTAAAACAGCTTCCAGACCAAGATTTTACTTAGTGAGGTCAGTAGATGAAGCTTGATCTGGCTCGAGGAGATTGAGCCAACAACATGGTTTGATATAGTTATGTGGTCAAAGAAAACCTATGTAATTACAGCCCTCACCAAGAGCTTGGCTTTCTAATGAGAGGTTGGTTGTAGCATTGCTGTTCCCCTAACCTCTTCTGTTTTCTGGTTTATCACACTTTAAGGGAGAAGAATAATAAATGAAAAGGAAGGAGGGGAAAGGGTGTGAAGTGAAGGATAGGACTGCATCCCATCTGGTCCAGCAGAACTCACAGTAGAAATACCTTCTAAAACAAGAGCTGCTCTTTGTAATAACTGTCCAGATCTGCCTCACAGACAACACTGTAAAGCTTTTTATCATACCTTTATGGTACACAGATGGCTTATTCCATCAAGCATCAGGAAAAAAGGTCTATTATAAATCATCACGCAGGCCTCCTTTAAGGTGAACATGTGACAAGTATGGTGAACTAAAGCTGAATTCTGGATAATGGTAGCAGCCAGGAAACAGAAATAATCGTTACATAGCTCAAATTATTGCATCCTTTTCTGTAATTGAAAGTGTACTATAATAATTTGTTAGAAACATGGATATTTCTTTTTATTGTTTTCCTGCTTCAACAAATATTGAAGATGACTACTAACAACCAAGAGCTGTTCTTAGATGAAGCTATTTATTCATATCCCATTGAAAAGCATTGTATGCCATTTATTCATAGTTAATTGAATGAGCTTTTCCAACCCTCCTGTAATTTTACCCCAACTAAAAAAAAAAAAAACAAAAAACAAAAAACAAACAACCCCCTGATAGTGTTCTATTTTCAGCTTTCATTTGAATATGCTATACAGCAGAAGGAGTTTTCAAGAATTATCAGTAGTGTAGGTGACTAGCTATTACAAATAACTACCAAACTCCCCAATTTTTACACAGCAGATGCTGGACTAGAGATGCTTTCCCATTTTGTATAGGTTGTTCTATTACCTTCATTAGCATAGCATCTAGGTAATGGTCATTAACGTGTTGACACTATTAACTTGCCACATGCAGTTGGCTCCTCTGAGCATTTCCCAGAAAACTCTGTATTCAACATGTGTATGCAACAATATGCTTTCATTGTTGCCTGTTTTCCAAGAGAGCAACAATTTCTTATTAGCCTGCAGTTCAAAATATTCATAATAAAGTGTTTGATCAAGGTTACATCACATTAAAATCTTAACTTTATAGACACAGAAAATTCAACCACATTTTCCAATCATGCCCACTGTCTTGAAGAAATTCCCCAAAAATAGAGCTGGCTCCTCAGAAACAGTCATGGTGTCCTAAATTCATCTTCAGAAGTTTTTCATACTGCAATAATTTCAGTAACAATCTCCACAGAGAGGAGAGTCCATTATTCACATCTACAGGCTATTTAAACATTGCCAACATCAGATAAATGACGGTGTATGCTTGCTGCTGTACAAGAGCCCCAACCCTATATAAGGGGCCCAAGTCCCACTGTGTGATTCAGCTTCAAGTCAAAGCACTACTGCACCAACTTCACCTAGAAATGTATTTAAAACACACATTTCAATTTTGGTCACTTTATTCAAATCTGAAGGCTACTAGTGACAGAAACACCTTAGAAGATTGATACGGTTTGAAGCATGTTATATATGGCCTTGCTGTTCAACTTGCAAGTAATTTGTAAAGCGGGTCTGTCCTGACTATGAAACATTGTATCAGTGTGATTGGAATCAATAGTTCCTGCACTGTCATTTGTCACATATTTACAAGCCTGAAAAATAGTTCATTTTGTCCTGATCCTATAACTCAAAAGATTGAATCAGAACCCTGGAGGGATCTTTGAGTGCGACACATTCATTACTGGTCACTAGTCTTTGGTGATGCTGCGATCACCACAGCACCAAGAAGGGAATGTGACTTCAAATTAAAACAGGGGTGTTCCTGTATTTTCTGCTCAAATATATTTAAAACATGTTGGAAAATTATGTCTGTACTGATTTATTGTAATTAACTTAAAAGAAGAAAAAAAAAAAACCCACCAAAGTCATTTGTATTTTAATTTGCTTTTCAGTTTTAATTGCACTTTTTAATGGAGCTGTCAGAATTTTTGCCTCAGCTCTTCAACACATTCCAACTACTGCTACAGTTTTAAGGAACCAACCTGAGCCATGAAATTGTTCAACGGCACTGGTTTTGGCTGAGACAGTTAATTTTCTTTCTAAAAAGCCATGACACAAACTCATTCACATTTTCTTTTTTAATGTCCTTTCCTTCCTCCACATCAACTTTTGTGGTAAAAAAGTTATTTTAAAAGCTTCTTTCTAAAAGATTTTTACTGCAAACTGTACATTTCCTAACACTGCATGGCCTAGCAGCTGAACTTCCTGTTACGTCCCTAAGACTGAAAATCATTTATAGCCTCAAAGGAGACTCAAGTCCAAGTTAGCCATTCATTGCCATGAGGTAACACTCACTCTCCCATAGGAACCGCCATAGATTCACATTTACAGACCATCTTCATGCTCTACAAACTGCCAGGATCTCAGCACCGTAACTCTGAGCAGCAGACAGAGAGATTCTGTACCAACCTTAGGTTAAAAATTGAAGCCAAATATCCTCTGGAATGTCTTCTCCTCCTCCTGCTGGTCAGACTGGAAACCACTATTCAACTCCTCTAGCCTTCAGAAGAGGAAGGATTGGTGAGTAGTGCCCATCACAGACAGAGACACAGCTTCCCACATGTTCCCACATTTATCCACCTTAACCACAGCATCCAGCACAGAAGGAACAGGACTCCATTTCCCCCAGTCAGCTCTCGTGCTGCATATGTGGCAAAACATTGTTTGTTTGCCAAAAATGCCCATAGCATGGTTAATAATGCAAATAATACCAAGGTTTTCAAAGTATGAAAGGCAACACTGAGAGCCTGTGCTCAATCACAGGGTGCACACATGGTCTGCATATGCACATATGGCCTAGGGTGAAAACCCTTCGCTGTTATGCAATTTTCTGGTAAACCACATTTTCTGATAAAATGGTAATTACTTTCAAAACATTTAATGAGATTCAGTAACTTAAATATGCAGCAAGCCTAAGTGTCACCCATACCTAGACAAAACACAGAGTATTACCTCTTGGATCAGATCTAAAGTAAGAGTCCAACTCTGTATTGACAAAGACTTGAGTTACTACTTCAGCAGAAAGTTCCCTTGAAACTATTATCTCTGCAAATTAACAAAAGCATCAGAATCACTTTTCAGGGCATGTAGCTTAAGACTATATAAGCACCTCAGCAGCAATAATTCTGTTTCTCAGCTAATGCATCACAAAGGCATGAGAAGAGGTAACACCTGAAGAGTCTGGATTAACAGAACCAGATAACCAATTTCAGTAGAAAAAGAAAAGATATACCAAATACATTAATTTCAGAAGAAAAATAAACAAACAAAATGAAACAAACAAAAAAAAAAAAAAACAAAAACAACCCAAAACAAAATAGAAAGTGTTACTTCACTTTACAAAAATGAGGCAACTTTTCCAATAACGTCTCAGGAGAAAAAACCCTCTGATCTGCACTGTGAGCCAGGACTCCCTGACCGTCACTCCTGAGGCCCCGCTCAAGCTGGGTTGCACCAGGGGAGAAGCCAGCCCTTTACGGCTATAACACTAATAAATGTAGTGCTTTTTAATCACTGCCTTAAACAAGTTTGTGAATTCAGTCATAACAAACACCTGTTTTTCAATTTTCATTTCCTGTAGTCAAGGGGTACCTAAGTCTGCAAAACATTTTAACAGATGCTATATCCCGGTTGAAGTATCTCAAGAGCAAAACCAAAAAAGCTGCAAGTTTCCATATGAAACTGAAAAGAGGACAGTATCCTTGACTGCTCACACAAATTTCATTCACTTGGCATTTTCACAGACACAAAAAGACTCTTCAGAGATGGGAGAATGAGGCATTGAGCAAAAGTAGAGCAGTCCGAAGAAGTGAGCAAGGGTGGAAAGAAGCCTGTGCAACCCCTATGCCTTTCATCAAGTAGGGTGGACTATGCAGCCTTGGAAAGGAGTAGAGGGAAAGAAAGCATCAGGAAAAAAGGGTTTGCCATTTTACTCCTCTTCCCATTCCATGGGAATAGGGGAGGGTGCCCCCTCCTCACCCCATCAGCATTTCACCCTGCCTTGGCATTATCTCACCAAAATATCACTCACCATCAGATCTCAATATTTTACATACAAAAGCCCAGAATTTACTGCATCCTCAGCCCTGCTGTGCCCCCATCCCCCTTTCCTTCTTCTCAACAAGATTGCTAGAACAGTGCCAGCATTACACTGGCACCAACTCCTTCCCACAATAGCCACCAGCTCACTACTTACAGCTGCCTGTTCTCTTCGCTTTACAGTCGCCATCTCCAGGCTTAGTGGGTAGTAGATCAAATCCCTCTTTGCCACATACCTTCTATCTCTCGCCTTTATTTCAGACTTTTAGCCTCCAAGCACATGTGCTTGGCCATCTCCCTTTCCCAATTTTTTTTGCAGATGAAGTAAGAATGGAATGCCAAGATAGGGTTTATTTCCTATTTTGATACCAGATGACCCAGGTTTCCCTTTCAAGTCTGACTTGATGCAGTCTTGGACAACCAGGCAATACCCTCCAGACTACTCGATGCAAGTGCTTCTCAATACTTCATGACCAGTGCTAGACATAAAATGAACAAACTCAGAACTAATAGGTCACGGGAAGAGAAAAGGATAGATGAAGGACATTGACAGAGCTGGGAGTTTGTCAAAGTTAATTTTACCCTTGCAGTGATGTTCAGGGCCCAAAATCGAACCAAACAGTCCTTGCGCTGCCTGTTTCCATGCCCCTTCAAACCACATTTGTGCATATCCTTCTTGTATCACTTGTCATTTGTCAGAAACATTAAGGTTTAGAGCCTGTAAGCTTTTCTTAATCATCACTCGTGTTAATCTGCACACTTCCTAATTCTTCATCTGTTATCCTTAAGCATCTAATGCAGTTTAAGCAAATCTCTCCCATCTTCATTTGTAAATCCAGATGCAAAACAGTTAATATCTTTGCTGTTTAATATCTTAACCCCTAATCTCTACTATGGCAGCAGCCCCCAAGAAGATCAGGTTCTTTTAATATTTATCTCCCAATTTCCCAGTGAACAAGAACTCTAACAATGGGTGAAATCTTCAAACATATTCCATTGCTGCTGAATTTCCTAACCTTTGCTTTTTATAAGCAAACATCCAAAAAGCAAAATGAAGAAACGAAAGCATAAAAACAGTACTGGATCTAAAGATGTGCTAACAAAATCTGGTTCCCTATTTTCCACTACTTTGCCTGTATTCCTCAATATTTTCTGTCATTGTTCCCTCACTGCTTATAGCTTTTCATCGTGGAGTTGCACACTCTTGCAGTCGGGGCGTATTCAACTGTATGAACCAAAGTAGAGGCGAGCACCCACAGCACCCAACAGGTCCCTTACCTCTGTCTCAGCCACTCTCCTCAGCCCAGAAGGTACTGCACATCACTTCAGCTTTCAAGTGTCCTTATGCAGCCTGCCATGGAAAGGCATAAGATGCCTTTTATCTGTCCTCTTTTGTCAGTGCAGCTCCTTGAAGTATTTCTTTTTCTGTCCCAGAGTCATTATGGCCACTATTGCAAGCACATAAGTTACACAGAGAGAGCTCTGTCTGCAGGATGGAGGAGAAGAGAGGCTGCTGCTCACTTCAGTCATGACAGCCTCACAGTGAGATGAATAGCCTGGGCCATCAAGAGGCTGCACAGCATGGCAGGAGTGAGCAGTAAAAGCCAGGTCTGCACAGCCCTCCAGAGCAAGCCCTTCAGTTTATTCACATGAGGGCACAGCAGCCACCCCTCTCTCTGTGAAACCACCACAGCAGAACCCACAGTGGCAGCAGTAGCCCTGCAGCATAAGGCTGTGCACACAAGTCATTTCTCCATGGCACAAACCAGCTCCCAAAGGTCACTGTCAGTCAATCTCTGGCAGCACCTCCACACACGGGCTTTGCCAACCTCAGAAACACACAACTTCCCTCTCTTCAAGCCACTGGCAGAGCTCCTCCTTGTAGCCTCCTCCAGGTGCTCAGGGTGTGAGGGTGTGACGATGCCATTAGCTCCTTCACACTTCCTAACAACTCCTGCAGAATCAGCTCCTCCAGTATCACCTGAGAAGAGGTTCTTGTCATGGAGAAGGCTTGGGGTTTTCTGTCACAGCTCAGACAGGATTTGATGCTGCACTTACTTCGTCTTTCTTACAATCAGCAGCCAGAGCAAAACTGCCTGGCCCTGGTGATTTTGAGTACCTTTTCTCATCCCTCTACATCTGAGGTAGTTTGAGGCCAGTGCAAAGTGCACACCAGGTTCCATATGCATGGTGCTGCAGCGCTGTCCCAGTCAGGCGAGGCTGTGTTGTCAGGACAGGCTGTGCTGCCCTGAGGCTGAGGCGGGAAAGCAGCCTGGGGCGGGGTGGGGGGCCCGCACACTGAGACAGGGCCAGGCTGCTGTGGACCTGCAGGGTCCCCCCAGTCAGGGTATGAGATCCCTCAGCTGGGGCTGGCTGGCACCACAGAGGCCTGACACTGCTGTGCCCCAATCCCAGTCCCCAGGCATCATGCAGGGCCTCACGGTGTGCTCTGAGGTGGACATGGGCCTTGGGGAGCATGGGCTTTGGCTGTGTCCCCCGGTAAGCTGTTGTAGCTGCATATTCATTCATGTAGCAGTACAATACATAAGCTCTGTCTGATGAAGCGGAGGTTTCATGATATTGACCCAGCTCATTCACCAAGGAAACATTTTCGTATTTGTAGCAGTGACAGCATATTTAGTGAAACTTAACAATTACTTTTCTTTTTTTTTTTTTTTTTAAAAATTGCTTTTAAGAAATGAGTCTTTGAAAAATGCTTAAAATGTAGAAATGTGTTAATGGGGCAGCTCCGGCTGCACCTACATATGAGGCTGATAAGCTTGTCTCGGCAAGGTATATTGTATCCTGTACATAGCTTTCATGTTAGAAAATTTTCTGTTCTACCTTTGTGGAGAGTGTGAAAAGGTACCATTTATCATCATTATGGGACAATATGAGCAGCTGTTGCAAAACCATTATAAAAATGGCTGAAGACGGCTGCTAATACTCTCTTTGCACATTCAGAAATAATTTCTTTTTTCACAGACTCTTGTCTCTTGTTTGGGATCACTCAATAGTAAACTAAGCAAGCAGAAAAAAACATCAAGTTTGTCTGATATTGCCAAGAAACATGAAGATTCTTGACATCAGAAGTAGTCTAATAGAGATGCACATACGCACACACACATATACACAGACACTCACATACACACACACTTCCCCATACAAAAATGTCATCAATTCTTGACACAGGAAAGGAAATAATAATAGTGTTGATTACAAATAGTTTCTCAGACTTATTACAGAAAAAGAAATAATCTACAACTTTTTTCAATTGACACGTGTTTTCACAAATGTCTGATCTGGTGTTTTGGACAGGAGATGCTTTCACTGGAGGAACAGCCTAGCAATGATCTCCCATGGCACTGATGTATCTGCATAAAGCTTCATTTTATGGAGAAATGGAGCACTCACATAATTCATCAAATCACAAACAGTTGACAGGTCTTAACAATGGCAATCATATAGCCAGGCAGCCAGAAAGTCAACGCCCCCAAGCAAGCTAACACCAACCTATGAGTAAGATGTATTACTTAAATCAGTGCTTCCTCTCAGTGTGAACCATTTTCTTTTACTAACTCTAACCACAGTTTCCTGTTCTTCACATCTGTGGAAGATTCTACAGAATATTAAATTATATCAGAAGCAGTGGCATTGCTTTCCCCCGCTCGCACTCAGTGCAGGAGGAGAGGGAGGTTTTGATTAGGCTGGGATGATGAAGGAGGTTGTGACCACTCCTTCATCGGTCCACTGCAGTCCTTCCTGACTTTAGATTCTGGTCACAAGCAGCTCCTCAAGGGTGCCAGCAAGGGGCATTTTGTTTGCACTTACTGAACCTCCATTATTTTCTTGTGACCACAGGGATCAAGCTGTGATCACTGTCATCATGGTATAATTACAAATGGCATGATACATGCTATGGGATGTCTAGTATTTGTAGAGGTAAAGAAAGGGCTTTCTTGGGATGACCAGATAGGCTAAAACCAGTCAGGCATTTTTTCTTTCTTTGTAACATCAATAAAACAGAGTTGATAGTACTCAAAACCTAATCTTTTTAAATGTGTCCCAATTGAATGAGGTTTTAATGGGTAAAGGTCATTTTCAGTAACAAAGGCAAACGTGATTGAGTGTCCTATGTCCACCTGGGTAGATAAAGAGCTGTGGTCAAGGGCCACTGCCACAGTGCTAAATGCTAAGGTAAAACTTGAGGTTTGGGAAAAGTGAAGGGCAGTTTCTAGACTGTATCCACCTGAGGTCAGAGCATGCTTTAAGGCTCTCAGTTCAACTAGCCTACAGTGGTACCTGCTGAGCTATGAAGAATATTTTCTACATTTATCTGCCTTCTGGACAACGCCAAGCATCACAGCAAAGCCTCAGATTGTATATTCCACTAGCACTTAACAAATTTCTGATCACTACTTCCAAACTGGTTTTAGTTAGAGAATACAAGAAGTCCAATGGAGGGGGAATTCTCTCTTGGGTTTTGGTAGCAGGAGAGGAGGTGACTGGGTGTATGAATGTGAGGACTCTGAAAACAATTTTTCATTGTAGTAATGTGGTAATCCAGAGGAGAGGGAAAAAATAAAAAGGAACGCAAAAAATAAAAATAAAAAGACAAGAAGCAGAGAACAAAGCAAGCAGCAGCATACTCCAGAGCAAGAACACATTTTATAAGAAGGATCCCATAACACCTTGAAAAGCAAAACAGGTATGCCACCTCCTGACCATCAATTCACTCAGTCACATAAATACAGTGCATAAGACAGGTGATAGACTTGAGCTAACAGGGTGCTGATCACTGACAGAAAAAGGGAAAGATGTGCCTACCACAGAGGGCACAGCAAAGAATTTCACCGATTGTTGCTAACATAAGTTTGTTTCTGAGACAAGTTTGTGTATAATCCCATCCAGCTTCCATTTACCTATTAATAAAACAGATGTTTCCAGTGCTTAAACGGCTAATTCTCAGAAAGGCTTTTTGATATGAAAAGCTCTTCGAATGAAGTAAGCAGAAAACATAAGGTATGAAGAATGCATGCTTGACCTCGTCCTCACCAACAGGGAAGGGCTGGTTGGGAATGTGACGCTCCAGGGCAGCCTTGATTGCAGCGATCATGAGATGGTTGAGTTTGAGATCCTCAGGACAGTGAGAAGAGCGTGCAGCAAGCTCACTGCCCTGGACTTCAAGAGAGCAGACTTTGGCCTCTTCAGGAACCTGCTCAGTAAGGTTCCATGGGATACAGCCCTAGAGGGCAGGGGGGCCCAAGACTGTTGGTTGATATTCAAGGCTCACCTGCTGCAAGCTCAGGAGCGATGCATCCCAACTAGAAGGAAGTTCAGCAGGAGGGCCAGGAGACCTCCTTGGATGGATAAGGAGCTGCTGAGCAAAATTCGAAGGAAAAAAGAGGCTTATAAAAGGTGGAAGCAAGGTCAGGCGGCCTGGGAAGAATACAGGGATGTTGTCCAGGAAGCTAGGGACCAGGTTAGGAAAGCTAAGGCCCACTTAGAATTAAACTTGGCTAGGGATGTTAAGGATAACAGGAAGGGATTTTATAGGTACATTGCCAATAAAAGACAGGTTAGGGACACCGTGGGTCCTCTCCAGAAGCTATCGGGAGAACTGGCTACCCTGGATTTGGAGAAGGCTGAGGTTCTTAATGACTTCTTTGCCTCAGTCTTTACCGGCAAATGCTCTGACCACACCACCCAAGTCTTGGAAGACAGACGCGGGGACAGTGAGGGTGGGGACCCTGGGCCCACTGTGGAGGAGGATAATGTTCGGGACCACCTTAGGAACCTGAATGTATACAAGCCAATGGGACCGGATGAGATCCATCCACGGGTCCTGAAGGAGCTGGCAAATGAAGTTGCTAAGCCACTGTCCATTATATTTGAAAAATCATGGCAGTCAGGTGAAGTTCCTGATGACTGGAAAAAGGGAAATATAACCCCCATTTTTAAGAAGGGGAAAATGGATGACCCAGGGAATTACAGACCAGTCAGTCTCACCTCTGTGCCTGGCAAAATCTTGGAGCGGATTCTCCTGGAAGGCATGCTAAGGCACATGAAAACCAACAAGGTGGTTGGTGACAGCCAGCATGGCTTCACTAAGGGGAAATCCTGCCTGACCAATCTGGTGACCTTCTATGAAGGGGCTATGGAACTGATGGACAGGGGCAGAGCAGTTGATGTCATCTACCTGGACTTGTGTAAAGCCTTTGACACTGTCTCCCATGACATCCTTCTCTCTAAGTTGGAGAGACATCAATTTGATAGGTGGACCACTCGGTGGATAAAGAACTGGCTGGATGGCCGCACGCAAAGAGTAGTGCTCAGTGGCTCAGTGTCCAGCTGGAGACCAGTAATGAGTGGTGTCCCCCAGGGATCGGTGTTGGGACCGGTCTTGTTCAACATCTTTGTGGGTGACATGGACAGTGGGATTGAGTGCGCCCTCAGCAAGTTTGCCGATGACACCAAGCTGTGTGGTTCGGTTGATACATTGGAGGGAAGGAATGCCATCCAGAGGGACCTTGACACGCTTGTGAGGTGGGCTGATGCCAACCTAATGAAGTTTAACCATGCTAAGTCCTTCACCTGGGTCAGAGCAATGCCAGGCACAGCTACAGATTGGGCGGGGAGGAGATTGAGAGCAGCCCTGCGGAGAAGGACTTGGGGGTGTGGGTTGATGAAAAAATGAACATAAGCCGGCAGTGTGCGCTTGCAGCCCAGAAGGCCAACCGTATTCTGGGCTGCATCAAAAGGAGCGTGACCAGCAGGTCGAGGGAGGTGATCCTGCCCCTTTACTCTGCTCTCGTGAGACCTCACTTGGAGTATTGTGTGCAGTTCTGGTGCCCTCAACATAAAAAGGACATGGAACTGTTAGAACAAGTGCAGAGGAGGGCCACGAAAATGATCATGGGACTGGAGCACCTCTCGTATGAAGACAGGCTGAGTAAATTGGGGCTGTTCAGCCTGGAGAAGAAGAGAAGGCTGCGTGGAGACCTCATAGCAGCCTTCCAATACCTGAAGGGGGCCTATAGGGATGCTGGGGAGGGACTCTTCATTAGGGACTGTGGTGAGAGGACAAGGGGTAATGGGTTTAAACTTAAACAGGGGAGGTTTAGATTGGATCTGGGGAAGAAATTCTTTACTGTGAGGGTGGTGGGGCCCTGGAATGGGTTGCCCAGGGAGGTTGTGAATGCTTCATCCCTGGCGGCGTTCAAGGTGGGGTTGGACATAGCCTTGGATGGTATGGTTTAGTGGGAGGTGTTCCTGCCCATGGCAGGGGGGCTGGAACTCGATGATCTTGAGGTCCTTTCCAACCCTTACTAGTCTATGATTCTATGATTCTATGAAGAAAAAGGGGTTCATGCAAAGCTCCATTACAGGAGTGGAATGAAAGCTAGACAAAGCTTTGTCAGCTATAAGAATTATTCCTGCCCTTGTGGCCATCATTTTTGTGTTATCTAAGCATTGCTACATTGCAACTTGAAGCAGAAAAAAGTAACTCCCTGTGGTAGGTAGGTTTATTAACTCCAACACCTCAGGAATAAGTTGTGACAGAGCCAGCACTCACATCAAGGGTTGCTCAGCTCCCAGGCAATGGCTTTTTCTTAAGATTATGTTTCTAATGCCAGTGAAGGAGGCAAACCTGATACTTATCTTCCTGTTTCTCTCTGTTTTGCAGCCTTCTTTGGGAGTTTGCATTTCTCATGTACTCATATCACTTGCACAGTAGCTTGCATTTTGTACAGCAGGGAGAGATTCAAACGTTTTACAGTCTGTCACACTGGCTCTTTGAGTCAGAACTTTTGGGAATGGTATGTCTGTTGCTGATGAGACACTCTTCTCATGACTAGGTTAACAATGAAGGTGAGAGAAATCCTTAGATTGTAAAGTCAGTGATGTGAAAGAAGCCCTAGATGCAGGAGCTCATGGAATAGTTTTCATATAGAGCTCATGCATTTGTAATATTGGGGCATTCATTAATAACACACATTTTTAGGTTTCTCCTGAGTAAATAAGATAGGGGAGAGAAGAGGTATATGTTCCCTGTACACTCCATTTAACATTCTTCAGACACAATCAAAGGGGCCTAGCACTCCTGTTTATACATGGTTCCCCACTTTAATATTTGTCACCTGACTATTCACAGTGGGGATTTTGAACAAATAGTGATGCTAAACAACACACGTGTTTTAAATAGACGTGCTCCCAGCAGAGTTGCAGCTAGGAAACTGCAGAGAGCATGTTAACTGAATTTTTATAAGCACATATCTCAGCTGCACAAAAACCACAAGGTCAGTTATCTACTCTTTCTGAATGTCCTCAGTCTTCAAGTTAACCACTTACTGTTCAGATCACAAGTACAGTTTCATCATCTGTATGCACCATAGCTATCTCTCTCCTCGTGTGTATCAGACCAGCACACTGATACTCAGCCAACTATATCTTTCCACATGAAAGCAGAAAAAGATATTCTAATGAAAACATCATTTAACTTAAAAATGTGTGAAGCTATGAATTCATAACAATTTTAGCAAATTGGAAAGAATAAAATGGTTTTGTAAAAAATAGAAATGTTAAAAAAGCTGAAAGCCAAATACTTCAGTTTAGATCAAAAAAGATACATTCAAAATGCAGAAAAGTTGCAAAAGTCTGCAAATCTCCTGAATAAAAAAGTGGTTCCACATTTTCAAAGAAAACAACTAAACATCCAACCCAGTATATCTTTTTCATCCCAATTCTCGTTTTGTTGTCTCCAATCTGCAATGATGTAATGCTTCAGTGTACGAGCTCAGTCCTAGACCTCTCCTAATAGGAACTGCCAAATATGCCAAATAGTGGCAATTACATGATGGCTTTGTGATGTGGACCATTGCCCATTAGGGACTCATCTTTGACAACCAAACTGATTTAACTTAGGAATTGAGGATGGATTATATACAGCTTCCAAATACAAAGGCTTCCGCTGTTAACACTATTTAATTGCTACTATAAACATAAATATAGGCTTGAAATTGGGGTGGATATACAGGATGCAAAATATCCTGAATATCGTGACTACCAGCTTAAACTTGCAAAAAACTTGACTTTTAATGTTACAATTTCTGTTATATTTAGTATAGAAAAGAAAAATAATTAAAAAAAATACTAAATGGGCAAGATAGTTACTACTTGTCCTCTTTTTCAACCTGTCATTAAAACTATAGACCTGTATTTTCTTCTCACTTACAAAACCCTGCACATCTCAGAACTCAGCCATGGATTACTAGACCAAGGTTCCTCACAGAATGCACCCTGAGTTTTCTAGTTGTCGCATATGTTTAATTTAATTACAATTAATGAGTTACAATTTACCCTAAGGGAAAACTAGCTTTTGTTGACAAAGAGGTGTTTAGTGAATGGCATTCAAATTCATGACCTAGACCTCAAATTAACAGGCTGCCCATTAAGAATGCATGAGTAGCTTTAAAGACTGCATTTATCTGTCATGGTCCTTTAAGTCCTTTGTGATGTCTTAAAAAAGACAATCAAAACTGCTCAATACTATAAAAACCATTACTTTTGACGTTATTTTTTTTCACTGCAAAATATTGAGTTCTACTGGATTATAGTACATATAGAGACCACAATGAATTGAGGTCTTACTTTTAAACCCTGTTCTGCTTCTAATGCAGCACACCTAAATACTGATGCCGCTTTCCTTCATGCAAGAAATAAAATACCAGGACTCCAAAGAAGTAAATTATCAGATACACTCTTCCCTATTACCTAAGCAGGAGGGATCTGCACTCACGTATTTGGAAGAGGAAGTGTGGTCTCAAGTGTGATAAAAAGGTGAGTCAAATTTCACAGCTTAGTTAAACAAACTATAAAAATAACATAATTGAAGAATTTAATTCCAACTACTGTACCACAAACTGGTTTTAGGTCTATTTTTTAGGGGTTAACAGGTATAAAAGTTAAGAATACATATTCCAAATTAAATGAGAAAATGTTTTTTACAGTATTTCAGAAATTTATATGATCGAGTAACAATGTCCAAGAGTCCTTATATAAAGCAGTAAAATATACAGTCTAGTTTTGAGAGTACAGTTTACATGTACCCAACCAATGGATGTGACTGCAAAATCAGCATAAAATGGCGAACCATGTGTCACTGGTGTTTTTTCCCTCTAATCTTTGTCTAGGGCTGGCATATACGATAAAATTTCCCAGAAACCCTTATGTGTTTCTATTTTTTAAAAAATACTATTTTATTAGCTTGTACTAATCAGAGATTTCTCCTAATTTCTGACAGATTTCTGCTTCACTCTGCATCTTATTTCTCAGTCAAATGCAGTAGTAGTATATAAAAATACAAATCATCATTAACACAAACGTCTTAATAGATTCAAGCGGCTAATGTACTATGCAAGTTAATATTTCAAAGAATTGCTGAATTCATCCAAATTTGCCTGCATTTCCCTGAGAGAATATCCCTGACCCTGCTAGTGATTCTCTGTTATTTAATTATTAGAAAATTAGAAAGTTAAATATTGTCGTAAGTAAAGGGAACATGCAGGGAACAGCCATGGAGCATTATTATCACATGTGGGAAGCACCCTTATTTTATAGCATGCTACAAAACTGCCATAAGAACAGATCCTACCTGGCTGAATGGAAAATGACTCTGCTTTCTGTTACTACTCTTTCAAAGGGCTGAAGTTTTTCTGATGCTGGGTACTTGTGTGTTCGTGCTGGCTAGGACAGGTGTGAGCAGAGGTGAGGGCAGGAGGCATCAGAAGGAGGTGGTGTGTTGAAATCTTTTCTCTGGTAGTGGTGTTTTGGATAGGCACAGCCCTTGCTACAACTCATAATCTGGACAGAGATTATCACAGTCTTGACATGCAAGCTCTTTATTCAGTCTGGATAAGGGTATTTCTGTAATTCAGTGCCAACAGATGTACACATGACACAAGATGTTTGATTGTGCCAGGTAAGGTTGATCCTATATTTTCGTTAAAAAAAACCAAAACATTTTGGGAAGCAGATGGATCTTTTAACTAGTATTGAAGTTTCTCTCACCTTAACTTCTTTCAAAGGGTTTCACACTTAAAAAAGTTATTCATGAAACTCAGATATATTAAAGTCAAATTTTCCAAATAAGGAAATCTAAGTTTTTTCGACCCCAAGGGCTCCATACCAGGTATTTTTGCCCTGATAGCCTAAGTTTCCATAATTTCACTTTACTTTGAAACTACTGTAAGTAAACATCATTAATTATATGTTAGTTTTTGGTGGTAAAAATCAAGCTAATGATGGAAGAAAACATGAATCCAAAACCTGAGACACTTTTGAAAATTATGGCAAAGCATTAACCCTTAACAGTAGAATACAGATCTATCAGCATGAAGACCAACAGGACTTTGTTAAGCCTGTGTAAATGGCATGTAACAATGATGCAGGAAAATGGAATTATAACCACCCTGGGTTAACTGGGAAGATCCAGATAAGAAAACAGAGCAAAGTGTACTGCACAGCATCCAGGAGTTTATGTTCAGATATACCTTATGTACCTAAGATATGTCAAATATTTCAAACTTTTGTTAACTGGAAATAATCTCAGTTTGTATTAGCTTGTTAAATTACAGAAAATACATTTGGATATTGCAGAGTATTTGGTAAAAGAGGTCTATGGAATAAAATTGCATCAGTTCACTCATAATTCCCATGTAATCTTGCCAAGAGTACTACAAATTAAAAAGGCAGTCCAGAAATTGTTCAGTGTGAATTTAACAATCTGTGAGAGTGCATTTTGTTATAAGCTCACGCATGTACAAAACTGCTGTACTGGGGGACCATTCCAAGAAAGCTCAGATTAACTGTTCTCTCAAGATATCCACCAGGAATCTCTAAGTGTCTGAATGGGAGCCCTTTGCTATTTAGATAGCGAGAGATAAGATTTCTTCTTTAAATATTAGCTGTCAAACTGTGTTATGTCTTATTATGTTTCATCAGATTGGCATTCAGCATGATGAGGTTTAACAGCACATGCTGATAACGCACAAATAGCATAACATAATTTAGGAATAAAATTAAAGGGCGGTAGACTATTTTCAGATCGGATACCTGCTTATCAATGTTCTGAGAGAGAACACAATTCAACCACAACAGGAAATGTAATTCATGTTCACAAAACTGGCAAGTTTTCTTTTCATCAGCTGGCTCAATTAGAAGAGCAGCTGCGCAGACTGCAGTGGGGTTTGTGACTATTTTCAATCACCATAATATCTACACAGTATTTTCAAAGTATGTATGTTTCATAGTTCCAAGAGGAAAAAAACTGCCGCTGAGAAGTATTCTTTAGATTACATGTTTCGGTTCAGTTTACAAGGGACATGTGTTCTATGTCCAATTCAAGTAACAGCAGCTTGAGAAGTAGCAAAAGACAGTTTCTAAACAGTTCAACCAGCCTACAGGATCTCTCTTCTATTAAACATGCTGAGTTCACTCTATGTGTTACAGATTCAATACCTTTAAACCCCTTTCATAAAGAAGAAAGGCTAGCACTCCACTGAGATAACTTTTGAAAGTCAAAAAGAAACTGACTGCTGATTTTAATAGGTTTCAAAAGTCTGTAGTCAAATTCTTCATATAAACTTGGGTTCCAGACTTGTACGAACTCTGTACACGTCTTCCATGCAAAGTTTCATTTTCTCCTAATTTTGACTGCTAATGTATTAATGTCAGATAATTTTTTATCTCCCTCCCTTTCTCCCCTAAACCTCCATTACAGATTGCGTTCCAAAAGATGAATATTTGTGCATGGTTCAGAATTAAAATGCTGACCTTCAGTAGACATTTTTTTTCCTTAGTGTTTTTCCGACTATCTGCTCTGTAACTGACAAATGAGGCAGTGAGGTCCCTCCATATTCTGTTTGGGGTCTATTGGCTGAGGAACTCTTGGTCATCCTACCTGCCTGACGTCTAGGATCATGATGAATTGTCTCCAACTCTAGCCTCAGATTGTTTTTTAACATTTAATTTAGTTTCTTCCTGTGCTTGGATGAACATGGCCATGTTATGGATTTCTGCTCTAATGTACACCAGCAGGTTGGAAGAACAAGCCTCAGCAAGCTGTGGAAATAAGAGAGGCTGGATCAATAGTCAAGGTCATGACCCTGGCTCTGATTTTGTACACTGTCCTGAGATTTTCTCCCCTTAAAAGCCTCCGACTGCTTCTAATGTGGATCCAAGTGCATATTGAGAGAGAAATTCTTAACAACGAACCCCTCAAAAGGGTAGGTGTAGCTGAATCCTCTTACCTTTTGCATCTTACATACAGAGCTGACAAGGAATGTGTCTCTCTGCATTTGCTCTAAAAAAATAGCTTATTTAAAATGTTGTCCCATTAAACTTTTTAATAAAGAGATAGGACACGGTAATTTTTGTCATCTAGTGCTGTAAAAACATTCATTCATTAATTCATTCAGACACTACTAGAAACAATTTCAGATAGACATTACCTGCAATATCCTATTTTAATGAAGATGCATAATTGTCATATAAGTTAAAGAGTAACAAATATTAATTTCACAAGTGCAACTAGATTATAACAAGTAGAAAATGCTGCCAGAAAGTGTTGTGGTAAAGGAACAAAGATCTTAAGTCATTTGTTGAGCGTGCCTTTGTGCTGCAGATAGTGCTTTGAGTCTTCAAATATACGACCATAATGCAATAAGGCACATTTCTGAATGGGTAGTAATTTTCCACTGCAGGATACAGTCATGCTGAGATTTAGTGCTTAAAAAAAAAAAAAAGAAAGAAAGAAAAAAAATTATTGCAAAGGTATTTAATGTATCAAACAGTCCCCCAATCCTTGATACAGATAAATTGTCATATCTGTTAAAACCCAGCCTACAATGATGCTCAGTCAATACAATAAACAATTCAGTCTCCAGTAGAGATGAGCAAAAGAATTTCTCATCTAAAGAAGCAACCTTTTTGTTGTTTCTGCAAAAGAGTGAAAAAAAATCACTTTCCATTTGGCCCTTGTTTCTGACTTTCACTTCGCAGAACAGAAAGCTATATATTACAACAAAGGGAGAGAACTGAAGGTCAGTCAAGAAATCCAGCTTCTTGCATCACACAGTCTTGATCTGAATCTGATCCTTATCCTCAGCATCAGTATGGCTGCAGAGAACTGCAATGAATATTAAAAGAGAAAGAAAGAGTTGCTTGCAAATATTTCCTTTAGTAGATAAAATTTGTTTACACGTAAATTGTCCTCCTAATCAAAGAAACATAAATTTGTAGTGTTTCACATGGTAAAAATCAGAAGTTTGCACAATGTGAGAAAGAGGAAGATGCTTTATGAATTGACACAGTAAGATTATCCAGAGGTATTTAGATATCTCATGAGATCATCAGTCAATATAAATTATATGTGTAGTGGTTTTGAAAAATTTCACTATATGCCTATTGCATGTTGAAGTGCCAAATGACTTCTAATAGTAGTCACTGAGCCCTGTCACCAATCAAAAAAGAAAGGCAGGGGACTTTGGTTTTGCTTTGGAAGTCTGTCCTTTTGGCTCCAACCTCCAGCTTTGAATTGAAGTATTGCTCTTCCATATGGTGAAGAGTAAGGAATCAGACTTCTGTCTCTGACAAAAATTTGGTACCTACTTAGCTAATGGTAGGACCACTACTCTAAGCTTCTGAAGCAATACTTTGACATTTTTCTTGTGCCAAATACATCATTTCTATCTGCAATCTGTAGTAGAAATACGCAATGTTTCATCAAAGCTGATGCTACAGAATTGTGAGGTACAGCTGGATGAGATAACTGAGAAGAAACAGAGAGGAGCTTACTAAAAATCATGAAAGAAATAAAGACTTATTCTAACAAGAGGTACCAAATTCTGCACTGTTCAAAAAAGATAAACAAGAAACAGTTTAGAGTCTGTAGTACTGTAGCAGGATACAGAAGCATAGGTATAACATCCTTACTGCTATGGGGTTAAATGTTCTCTCCCATTATGTCCCATTTACACTGCTCCATCAGCAGAAAGGGCTTAGTAACCTTATATATATGATAAGCTGAGATACGAAGGAAATAATTTACATGTACGTGCAACACAGTGTGCTGCACTGGTCCACAATTACTACATAGCCCCATGATGTTCCACAACTTCCAGCAGAAAGATGAGATGGAGGGAACCTGTGTCATAGATGGAGCACTCTACTGCAGTAAAGTACACCTCTTAAAAGAGATCTGGGAAAAGCTTCACCCTAGTCTTTCGATTATTTTCTGATATTTTTTCTTGATTCCTATCTTGGCTGTGCCAACCACTTCCTCACCGTTGTCCAGGCTAGCTATTGTGCTGCCTGATGGTTTGTTTCTGATTTGCCACTGTATTTTGTTTCAGTGATTCACTTGGCTATGAGATAAATAGTATTTTCTGGTAATGCTATCCAATGCTGGCAAACTGCCCACCAGGAAATGTATCTGGAAAAACTGAGCCTAAACCAGGGAACTAGGAAATTCTGTTCCTTGATTCTGGCTTGGATGACCTACCTTTTGGTCAAATCCAAAATTTCAGAAGCAACCTTGTTGGATGGGGCTTATTTTTGTGCATGCTGTGTTTGACTCTCAGGACTTAATTTCCAAAAGGAGAGTGCCTTGGCAACAGCCACAGTTAAGTATCTGTAAATGATATACAGTTCTCTTTTCCTAAATATATTATTTCTCATTAAATAACTTTCATTTAGGGAAGTAAGCCTTGCAAATAAAAAGACTTCTGGGAAAAAAATGTGTCATACCAACCGAAACTTATATTGCAAATATGTCCCTGAAAATCTATGTTATTTGCAAAGCAACGATCTAATACACAAAACTTTCATGTTATCAGATTCATATGATAAAAAAACATTGTTTTTTTACTAATCTCTTCGTTTAGGATTAACCCTCACTTATCATAACTTTCTGGGTAAAATCCACCTATGTATGGGGAACTGCAGGGGCCCAAGCATTACTTGCATTCCGAACAATTGTTTCTACCTGAGGTGCTGTCTAGCTAGGTTTTCAGAGAAAAGAAATTAAAATCTGCCATTTTCTGCCTTTAAAACCTGGAAATCCCTGCAGATGTTAGTAAGGCACTATCAGCTGTGTCTGCTCATTGTTATTACATAATAAGGTACATATTCAGTAGCTTTAAAAAACCCAAACATCTGCTTGCTGGGAGAAACTGAGTAGTCTCCAGTGCTTCAAGGTACCCTGAAGAGTTGCAGTTTGACAAATACATTCCCTGTCTTTTGGAAAAATCCCTGGGAAATTGTCTCATGTAGAAATGATCTGTTTAAGAGCCAGAGTCCAATTGGATCACAAATATGTTTATTAATTTCAATACACAAGGTGGTACAGGTTCCATTTTCACTTACATGTGTGTGAGCTTGCTGAACAGAATTACTCAGATGCAAGTCATGGTAGAGCCTGGTCTGCTCAGTACTGAAAACCATTTCACAGCGCTGCACACTATCCTATAATGGTTTGGCATTTATGCAACAAGGAAAGATGCTGCAGGAGTCTGTCTTAAAAAATTTGGAGAATAGGAGGATAAGGAATATGGACTATGCATAACCATGTAGCCTTAAGATTTCCACACATCCCTGGCTCCTGTGTACTCTTTTTTCAGCATCCCAGCAGACACTGTCTGCTCCCTATTGCCATCTCATTTCCCATCATCCACTCAGCCGTAATGCATGACTGCTCCCAGTGTACCATAAACTTCAATTCACATTTCCAAATAGTTAACAAAGAATGGCAAAACACAGTAGTGTAAAACACATTTGTCAGTCTCAAGTTTAAATTAGGCTGCTATTGGCTATCCAGGAACATTCCAGTGTGACTGAGTTCCTCCTTTCTCTGAGGGACGACAGCTAGAGTCATTGCTGGTATCAGTGTCACCTCAGAGACAAACTTTTTCTTTCTTGTACTATTTTCTGAAGTAATAGTTAAGAGGACAGTTCAACAGTGTGCCTATTCTAGGGAGAAAAGGAAAAGCCTCATTGTAGCACCTGTTTCTGCCTCTCAACTACCTTCTTTTTATGCTATCGGGCTTGCTCTATCTGGTGAGACATAATGTCATACTACACCTGTTTACCTCTCTTTTGATCACTCCACCAGAAAGTGGTTCTTGCTTTTGATTGTACATGCTCTTTTCATTTTTATTGGTGACTCTTTCCCAACGCTCCTACATGCAGTGCAAAATTCCTTTTGTCCTTAAAATGTACTTTGACTCTGTATATTCTCCACTAGTTCAGCATGTGAAAATCGTGCAAGGATGCTGTGTGTCAATAAAAAAACAAAAATCAGCAGCAACTCAGAGAGCAGGTCCCATCTGTCATCACATTTGCCATGCATAAAAAAACAAAATACAAAATTCCTCTTATAAATAAACCCTCCCCACACTAGCTATGTAAAAGATATGGCCTTTCTTCTTTTTCAGTGCTTGCTGCAAGCTAATACACTGATGTTAAATGAAATGATGAGACTGTGATTTTATTAACATGATATTAAGTGAAAAGAAAGAATAATTACTTTTCTTCTCTCTGTGAAAATTACTTTCTCAAAAAAAAAGCTCTTGTGAATCCTTTTTCAACATTACCCTTGTTTCATGACTTACTGCCTCCTGTTTATGTCTCTGGTGAAACAATGACAACCCACCTGTCTGAACTGACCTCCATCACTCTCCCCTCTGAGTGTGTTGTGGTTGAAGCTCAGTCAGCCACACAGCTGCTCTCTCACTCCCCCCCTTTCTCCCCCCACTCCCAGAGGGATGGGGAGGAGAATGGAAAGAATGTAACTCCCACAGGTTGAGATAAGAACGCTCCAGTAACTAAGGCATAACACAAACCACTGCTACTGCCACCAATAATAATAATGATAAGGGAAATAACAAGGGAAGAGAATACAACCGCTCACCACCTGCCGACTGATACCCAGCCCTACTCAGCAGTGATCTAAGCCTTCCGGGTAACTGCCCACAGTTTATATAGTGGGCATGATGTGCTGTGGTATGGAATACCTCTTTGGTTGGCTTGGGTCAGGTGTCCTGTCTCTACTTCCTCCCGGCTTCCCCTCCTCCCTAGGAGAGCATGAGGCTCAGAAAGTCCTTGGTCAGAGTAAACATTACTGAGCAGCAACTGAAACCATCGGTGTTATCAGTGCTGTTCCCAGGCTGAAAGTCAAAAAAACCAGCACTGCACCAGCTACTAAGGAGAAACAATGACTGCTACTGCTAAACCCAGATAAAATAAGAGATCACAAGATTAACTCTTCTGTCAAATCTTCTGGATGTTGTGAACAATGCATATATAAAATGCAATGGTGGCCTGGACTTTCAAATTGCTGTTCTCTTTAGATGTTAGCAGCATCTCAGCATCTTAATTAACCTTTGCACTCCTGTGCTCCTTACATGCTAGATTCTTGCATATATTAACCCTATCTATAAGCAAAGTCTGAAAAAAAGTCTGGTTTAAAGGATAACAAGCACTACAGTTTCCACTGGCTTTTGAAAATGACATGGTTTAGGGGTGGACTTGGCAGTGCTGGGGCAACAGTTGGACTTGATGATCTTAAAAGTCTTTTCCAACCTAGTTGATTCTACGATTCTGTGTGGATTATCATAAATGTGTGAAGAAATACAGCCAAGTAAAAGCCATCAAGCCATCAAACTGAGTAATCTCTATCTCACTTGAATGAAACCAAGAGAAAACTTCATATTTACCTGATACCATGTTTCAGTCCAAATAATTGCTATTTATATTTGGCTCTAGGTACTGTTTTGCAGGGGTATGTAGTGATAGAACATGGAGAACGGTTTTAAACTGAAAGAGGGCAGATTCAGATTAGACATTAGGAAGAACTGCTTTACTATGAAGGTGGTGACACACTGGAACAGATTGCCCAGAGAAGTTGTGGATGCTCCATCTCTGGAAGTGTTCAAGACTGGATTGGATGGGGCCTTGAGCAACCTGCTCTAGTGGAAGGTGTCCCTGCCCATGGAAGTTGTCCCTGCCCATGGCAGGGAGTTGGAACTAGATGAGCTTTAAGGTCCTTTCCAACCCAAACCATTCTACAATTCTATGATTCTGTGATATTAGACTTGGATCTGACTCACAGAGAAAGGATTGATCATGCTCTGTCTCTTGTTCAAACACCCCTCCACTGTAAACTCTGTAAACACAACTCTGGGCACAATTCCCTTGCCACTCCACAAACCAAACTGAGATGAGGACAATTATGGGAATCTTTCATCTTGCAGACGTGAGGTATCAGAGAGTGTAGTTTTATAGAGGCAAAAACTTCTAGGGAGACACTATCACTTGCATTACACTCATGTATGGGACTACAGACATAAAAGATCAGTGTAGAAGAGTACTAAAAGGTTAATTTTCAGGATTTCCTGAATATTCAAGGATTCAGCATATATTTCTTTTAGACAGCTGAACAAATGTAGTTTTAATGAAAAAACCCTCCATGTGGACTGCCTGGTTAACTTTCCAGACCTTCCTTACTTGCCAGTGTAGAAAGTCAAAGAAGAAACAAACATTTTAAAATGTCTGTTATATATTTAAAGGTTTTTTTAACAGAAGAATCAGCTTTAAGTAGCCTTTAGTTTCACCAAACAATAGCTCCTGTATTTTCCCACAAATGGTAATTCAATAAGTATAGCAACAGGACTTTTTAAGGGTAGAAGAGATACTCCTTCAGAAAAAAAAAGTAAAAAATAATAATTTAATTTTTTGTTGGTGTACTGTGATTACAGTCGCTCAAGAAATTTAATATTTTTAAAATTTTATTTATATAAAATTTTTCCAAAACTATTGTTTAAAATTATACCAGAAAGTTACGCAATCGTACCTAAAAAAAGCCGTTAGAGAAATATAGCTGTAACTGGAGTCATTTTTGAAAAGGAGAAGCTTGACTGAAAGCTACCAATAGAGCCTTAAATTCTCCTTGAGAAAAGAAACATCTTTGTCCGATTTGCAGATTTGCAGAACTTCTTAAAGTAACTTCAGTCTTTCCAAAAGCTGGTTTTGCCTCCTTCCTCTCTCCTTTTCTCACCCCCACGTACGCCCCAGAAATACACATACACACAGCACAGACAGGAAAGACGCTTGTGAAAACTGCAGTTTCCGCAATCAAAAGTACAACATTTACTGTGGCTTTTATCAAAGATTTCAATTCCCTCATCTTAAGGAAAATGACCCTTTTATTTTGTTGTGGACATAAAATTATGGCCCAGGGAAAATTGGAAACATTTCTGTTGAGGGAAATCAATTTTCTCACTGCCATATATGATCAACATGTCACAGCCATCACCTAGATAATAATAGTAAAGTACAAGTAAAATGGCTGGTAATACTGGCTTCAGGAAAAAAAAACAAAAAAAAGGACAAAAAAATGAGGAAGATAACACCTTTTTTTCTCCAATATGTTTGCAATAAAAAAAGAAGAGAGAATGCAAAGGTTTCTCCTGTGATCATAGCCTTTCAGAACAAGAGTGGTTTGTTTTGTATATTGATAGTCTGAAGTGTTGATGAAGCTGATGAGAAATTTGGTCTTCCTGGAAAATAGTCAGCACTTTGTGTAAGCTGTGCTGGGTCCTTTTCAATCAGCTTGTTAATGGGTGGCTAATAGTAAGGAGATGTGACCAGCCTGAGATTACCCAGGAGTATGTTTATGTACAGGCAACACTCAGAGCACAGAAGCATCTTCTTAATTTGGATACTACAAACAAAGGAAACATCAAATCTGACCTTGCTAGGGAAATATTAATGGCTTCTACTCATCCTCCTTCTGCCACTTAGCATCTCTTGTGCCCCACCTTGGGAAGCTTCCCGGCAGAAGTGTGCATTAGCAGAACTCTACTCTTACAAAACCCTGGCCCAGACATGGAGAAAACATTTCAAGTGATTAAATGGTCTTTTGATATTCACTTCAACAGACATAATACGTCACCGTAGTTAAGCACCTCTCCAGTGATGCCATAGTAGTATATACAAGGTAAATCAGAACTGTGTTAAAAAAAGAAAATAATTCAGCTTTTCAGGTTAAAATTTGAATGGTGTCAAGTAAAAATCAAGAAACTACATTTAAAAAGGCTAAGGGCTGCAACGCTGGAAGGGGCACAGCTACCAATGGCATTTTATTCATTAAAGAAATCTAAATGGGATAGAATCCTTCAAGCCCTGGTAGTAACTGATAGTGAATAGTTACTAGGAAATAAAACTATCATTGCCTCCAGCTCTTCTTCCTCTCTTGTACTTTGAACTTTACAAAAATTTAAAGAGGAAATGGTGTCATTCATATCATGCTGAATGGCAGTGGGCTTACAGAACAAGCTGAGAAATTAGAATAATCAGGTTTGTCTTAAGACAGGGGGGATGAAAAAGAAAATTAGGGCTGCTCAATCTCCCAGGCTTTCTGCTGGTGCTTTTGGTCTGTGCTACAGTTCCTAACTGCTAAATCTTGAAAGAGTGTTCTTATTAATCAGTTGCTGTAACATCCACACCTGGAAATAACTCTTTTTACCCTTGCAGATCTAGTGCATTCCTATGAGCTTATGTGGGATCTAAGAGCAAAATCATTGATATCAAATCACCAAATGAGTTAGGCTCTTTGAAGAAAGATGTCATCAAACTGGCCCCAAATATTCAGGGCTAGTTTTTAGAACCAGTTAAGCAATATTTGGTATAGTACACAGATGAATAATAAGGAGAGGAGATCTCCCTTGGTTGTGCTTGACCCATATCTTTGAACTACCCCCTCCAAATATGTCCCAAGTGGCATGACTATGTAAGGTGATGCACACTGGCATGATTGCATCGCAAGATATGGAAAATAAATGACAGCACCAGACTGTGCTCACTTAGAAGTACAACTTTCTCTAACATGTAGGCGTCTATAACTTCTTTTGGAGAAGTCTCAATTGTTTCTGCAAATGGAATACTACTGGCCGAAAGAAAACAGTGTTCTACAGGCCTGGGGAATAATGCCATCAGTGTAACTCTAAGTACTATATTACCAAACAGCCATTCTTTTGTGTGCTTCATGATTAAAAAATTCCCAACAAACAAACTAAAAAGCTTCCATAAAACTAGATCTATGAGGTGACAGGCATTTTGTATCTTAGAGCTTCTGTAACATGAAAATATACTGGAGGCTCCCTGAGAACCTATAGTACAATTACCATAAATACAATACAAATAGACATGGTGATTCTTGGCAAGAAAGCTGCAATTTTACATTATGCAGTTAAAGCAAAAAATCTTATCCAAAAGTAAGGTTTCTAAATCAGCAAATTTCTGGGACCAGAGCCCTGGTATTATCGGATTGACATGCACTATAATAAATCATATCAAATATGTCTTGGTCAAATCTAAAGGTAAGAACATTTATTTGAATATTAGTAGTTTAGAAAAATACACCCAGTGCTCAGACACCCAATTATAGATACTCTGACTCTAACGTTTGCTTAAAAAATAGGATAGAAGTATATCAGTTCTCCAAAACACAGCTTGAGCAGCAATGGTCAAGCATATTTCTCATCATATATTTAATTATGGAAATCAACTAATCATGCTTGGAAATAAAATGCTTCCTTTATAAGTTTAGCCATTTTTACACAGCAAGATAAAAAGGTAACAATTTGGTAGGACAATTACCAATTACTGACATTTTTAATCCTTGCTACTGCAGTATGAGGACTCTGAGCAAGAAGCCAGGACATTGCTGATGAGGATGACAGAAGACACACAGTATTAAGAAATTCAATTAACAACTACAATTTCTTTCTCACTCACTGTACTGCTGAGGTGTCCCCTAATATACGCAGAAGCAGATAAATACTGAAAAAAAAATATTACTCTCTTATTTTTTATTTTTAGCTGAATAGTGATGATTTTTTTAAAGCCTCGAAACTGGCCTTCCTCTGTATAAAACGTGCTCATGCTCCGTGTGCAGAGCACTTCGTAGGAACATTCTAATCCAAACACTCAACACAAGTGGAACTTGTGTGTTAACTGTCAGATTCCCATGAGAATTCCTTTGAGAGGTACTGCGAGAAAAGACCTGGTGTGCTTTCTTACTAATGGCAAAAGTGGGGAAGAGACTTTCTACTTACGTTGTTGGACAGCAAAAGCATCTAACTTAAACACTCTGGTAGTCGCATTCATTACTAACTGCATAAGCAAACTATGTTTATATTTTTTGCAGGACTCCTTGTGAATTTCATGAAAGTCCACTCTGTCCTCAGCTCGGTAAAGTGTTTAAGAATAAAACTGGTGTGGCTACTAACATGCTTAAAATGAAGCATCTGCTTTGTTAAATGAACAGCCCTGTGTGATAATTGAAGGTTAAACATTAAATTTTCCAAGCCTACCTGATCATTCTAAGAATATGCAATGCCACAACATGCTTCAAATTTAAATACAGTCTGGAAGTGTGCTTCTAAGGGGTGAAAAGTATAACTGAAATGCGCTAAAGATACTGTGAAGACCTTTCAAATCCTTTTTTAGCCTTTAATCCATTATTTAGCACTTTATTCTTTAAAAGAAACCTGCAGAGCTATATCCTCAGAAGCACAACCTTGAAACAAAGTGTTTTTAGACATGCACAGAAAGCATTAGCAGCTTTCATTGCAAAATGACACCTGTGCACCCATATGTCCTGATCCCTGAAGTCATACTTCAGAGTATAGACTTATTCATTCAAAAACACTTCATCTGATTTATATCAAAGTACCTGCTCCTGGCTGCAGAGACTAAGTAAATGTCCAGCTCAGACAGCAAACACTGTTGTCTTGAGATCTTTCATTCTGGTGTATTATCATACATTTATCATTATGGTGTTTCATGCCCGCATACCCATAAATATTTGGCTTTGTTTGTACGCAGACCTGAGTGTCATGGAAAGCTGACCTGTAAGTAAGGAAAAGGAAAATCTTATCTCTGGCCTTGGAGAAAAGGAGATAAAAATGAAGGGAAAGCTTGAGTGGTGTGAGCAAAGCTTTTTTTAAAGCTAAATTAAGTAAATGTCTTGTAGTCAGTTATTAACTTCGCATGGTTAATGTGGCTGTTTGTTCTAGAAAGGTTATCTGCTGTAACATTTCTTAACATTTTCATAATGTTATCAAGAATTAAAAAGGTAACATTTATCAAACATTCACAGTGTCTGTGAGTGAGAACAAAGAGCAGCA
The DNA here is from genome assembly GCA_039720435.1 of Amazona ochrocephala. NCBI lineage: Eukaryota > Metazoa > Chordata > Aves > Psittaciformes > Psittacidae > Amazona > Amazona ochrocephala. The sequence goes on along the minus strand of CM077883.1, from coordinate 32,860,764 downwards.
ACACAGTTGTGATAACGTCCAAGCTGTCAGTTGGAAGCAAGTCCAAATACCTTGCAGATATTTGCTTTTGGATGATGCATTCTTTGTCATGTAAAAATGTAACTTTTCAAAGTACACATGTTACTGATTAAGTTAAAGTCAGAAAACCTTATTTCCGTCTAATTATTCCTAAAGCCCCTATGCAAAAGACGGAGAAGGATAATCAATGGGGATGATCCCGATAAAAGAGAGCCTTAGCATGAAGAGAAATCAAAGGGCCCAATCCTTCAAATCCTTCTATGATTAGTCTTTAATCTGCAGTGAGATTGCTCATGTGAAACAGAATTTACAGGAGCAGATCTAAAATCTCTTAACTACACTTTTTCCCAATGAAAGAGGTGAATGAAAACCCAGACCTAATGTCTCATTGTGTCTGGCAATATCAAAGAAGCAATGGTAGCAGCCATTGAGTTTAAAAGACTCATACCGTTCCAGTAGGCTTCAATTTGATCAGTTAGGACTAATCCTCAATGCAGCAAGTGGAAAATTTTGGTTATATCACTTTCTGTTAGTTCCCTTGCCCACAGAGCAAGTGAACCCAACAAATGACCATGCTAAAGGCAGCCAAGAAGCTAGGATTCCCAAACCTTTCCTTTCTACCAAACAGCATAACCTCTTATTGAAAAGCTTACTATCATTTCAATGTACAAGCTAGTTGCTCTGCCTTCTCTAACATTTCTAGCAATGCCTATTGTTACTGCCAGGGTGTTAGAAGTGGACTAGGGTTATGACATGGTATTCTCATTTACATTTGTGTTCTGATTTACAATTATACTTACATGGAGACTATTTCAAGAAACTGCAATGTACAAGTTAGAAAATGGAGAGGCTTGGAAATATGGAACTAAACAGCCTTGATTACAATCCAGATCAGTCTCAGGTTCGCCTCTAACCATTCGTTCCCTATTCAAATCTGGGCAGTGTCTGGCACTTCTGTATTAACAGTTCTCATCCAGACCTATTTCTAGTCAATAATAAATAACTTGGGAAGAGTAAAGAGGTGAATAGAATTGCTAGTTCCAATCTCTAACAAATTAAAAGGCATCAAATCAATATTATGTTTCAGTGGGACTCCACACTTTCCAATTCACTCAATACTTCCTAAAATTATCATTTCACTAGTTAATCAGGGATTATTTAAATTATGTGTTAGCTGTGGCTTTGCTGTCAGTGTGTCTTCCATTAAGTCCAGTAAATCCTACGTCAGGAAGTGGGACTTGCATTCCTCTGTGTTGTAGGTACATACAGAGGCCACAGACTAGACTCTGCCTCTCCCTCCTTGGCTTGCAGCATCTCTTATAGGAGAAGCGAGCAGACAGGTTGGCCTTGCTTCTGTGTCAGTGGGACAAGAGGCATGGACAAATGGAGCAACATGCAAGAGATCCTCTTACTTCTAACTGTAGGTATCCCTAGGAGTCACAAATGCCCCCATTTCTCAGGAAGGAGAATGAACTTCTGTTCTACATTTTTCTTCTTTTTCAGAGTTGTTAATCTCTTAATGTAAAATAGACCAAAATGATAGACGGTTCCTTGTCTTCTTTCTGCTTTGAAGATCATGTTACTTTGCTTTCTGATATCCTGATTCCTCTGTAGAATATAACAGGTCTTAGAATAAACCTGCTGAACAGATCTGTACGCATTACTAATTCTGCTTCCCTTCCTGATAAGCATGAAACAAATCCCTTCTTAAAATATACTGTGGGTTTTGTAGCACAATGCAAAAGTAGGGAAACAGCATTATTAACTGACTGTGTTTTTTATTATGGATGAAAATATTTGATATTTGATGTAATTTTTTATATTCATTACAATCATAGAATCATAGAATCATAGAATAGTTAGGGTTGGAAAGGACCTTAAGATCATCTAGTTCCAACACCCCTGCCATGGGTAGGGACACCTCACACTAAACCATGCCACCCAAGGCTATTTCCAACCTGCCCTTGAACACCACCAGCGATGGAGCATTCACAACTTCTGTGGGCAACCCATTCCAGTGCCTCACCACCCTTACAGTAAAGAATTTCTTCCTCATATCCAATCTCAACTTTCCCTGTTTAAGTTTTAACCCGTTACCCCTTGTCCTCTCACTACAGTCCCTAATGAAGAGTCTCTCCCAGCATCCCTATAGGCCCCCTTCAGGTATTGGAAGGCTGCTATGAGGTCTCCACGCAGCCTTCTCTTCTCCAGGCTGAACGGCCCCAACTTTCTCAGCCCATCTTCATACGGGAGGTGCTCCAGTCCCCTGATCGTCCTCGTGGCCCTCCTCTGCACTTGTTCCAACAGTTCCATGTCCTTTTTATGTTGAGGACACCAGAACTGCACACAATACTCCAAGTGAGGTCTCACGAGAGCAGAGTAGAGGGGCAGGATCACCTCTCTCGACCTGCTGGTCATGCTCCTTTTGATGCAGCCCAGGATTTTGATGCTCACCTTAGAGAGCTGTGATAAGAATTACCGAGGCTAGTCCAGGATGAATAATGAATTCCAGACCAAATTCTGATCAAGGTTATAACCAAGAAGTACAGGATGATTTTTGATTTGAGTGACACTGCTCTAGATTTACTCTAGTAAAACCAAGATCATTATCAGGCTTTTTTTAAAGACATTGTTCTCTCAGATGCCTTTCCAGATTAATTGGCACAATTACATCCTTCTTTCCCTCTTCTCCTTCAGGTTGATCTATATGTCAGAGGCTTACAAGCTCTGTTGATTCAGAGCTGAACGAATGCTGTAGGGAAACAAGTTACAATGGTCCCCCTCATCTCTGATGGTCCAAACTCTTTTGGTTTTGATGTAGAAGTCACAAAAATACACTAATCTTTCATTCAATCAGACTTCCTCTTCTTCATTTGAAGAGTAAGAGACACTCCCAGAACACAGTGGGCTGTCTCCCTTCACCTGTGAAGCACTTCATGAAACCTTTATATGCACTTGCTTCTTCTTCAGCTACCAGACAGAGTAAAAAGACTATTGTCATTCACAGTCAGAAAGTAATCTTTCAACTGGAGAATTGCTAAGCCAGAGGAGATAGCTTAGTGATCCGAACACCTAGGATCAAATTAAGCTTCGTGCAAGTGAAAGCAACTCGGCTGACTTCAATGGAACTGTGCTCATTTACCTCAGAGGTGAATTTGTCCTGCAAGATGGTGCGGAAGCACAGATTCAAATCTCAGCAGCCAGGGGTTAAGAGTGGTTTGTCAACACAGCAATAGGAGAGAAGATTTCTTACGAATGCTAGGTTAGGAAGGGCTATTGTGAATAAAACCGGAATCCTTATCTTCCTGAAAGATATGGCACACCCACAAATGAAGAAGGCTTGGTTCAGAAATCTGTTTGCAAATACATGGCATTTCATACAGGGGAAAAAAAAAAAACAAACCCAAACCCAAACCTCCCCTTTTTATTTGGAAAATTCTATATATTTTTTGCTTATTTCCTCCAAATATTAATTGAAAACATCATTGGCTTTCAAAAATGCTCATCAACACATCTTACCAAAGTATGCTCAAACAGTTCTCTTTAAATAAAAAGTTATTTTATCTAGTAAAAAACCCCAACAACTAAACCATTTGAAATACAGAGAAGTTTACAGTTTGCCATAAATAATAGCAGCCAGCAAGATGCTCATGTTAATTTTTCCTGTAGTCTGCTGGTAATATGCTGTGTTAACTGTTATAACAGTGTTTTGTCCTGTTCCTTCTTTCAAAATAATTTGCTCAAGTGGCTGACAAATTTTCATCTGAACAGAAAATGCTGCTAGACATATTTCAATTGGCTACCCCACACGCAGTATGAATGTCACTTAAAAAGTCCATGAAATAAGAATTTGCACATTTTCCCCACTTTTCTGCACTATTTCTCTTAGTTTTCGTTGTATTAAAAACCAACCAAACAAAAAAAGAATAACGTTTCTTCTTTTAAACCATGGAGGAGCAATTTGTACTGTATTTTCGTTTTTCCACTGTACTTTGACAACATATTTTCATGATTTCATCAATGCTAAGTAATCAATATTTTCATTTAGAAATAAGGATGAAAATATTATTATTAACAACATAAATGTCATTTTCAGACCTGCCATATCACACTTCCAATGGGAAAGTGGAAGGGGAAATCAACAGCAGCTTCCATTCTCTCCTCTCCTGTTTAGACTTCCAGGGGAAAACGCTCTGGTTTAGTAGCATGCAAAGACAATGTTCCAATATTAGAAATCTCCCAACCAGAAAGTTGTATTTTGGGCTTGTGTTTCCCAGACCTCTGCAATAGTAAAGTCCCTAAGCGCTGTGAGATGGCAATTACACCTTAAGCAAAAAGATATTGCAGATCATTGATTCCTGCAAATCTCCTCTCCCTTGAAGCAGCAGCACTTGCTTATGAATAAAGACACACACACTTTCACCTTGAAATCACATGAGCTTATTTTCTCTATTTAGTCCTGGAAGCGCAAGAATTAGATGTTCCAAATTGGACACATCTCATTTTAAAAAAGAGGTTTGATCTTCAGAGTCTCACTTTAAGCAGGCAAGATACTTGTGTGTGTAGTCTCAGCAATATGATTGAGACTATTTGTGGGAGTGAGAATTAAGAAAATGAAGTTTGCAGAATGCAGTTCCTGTCTGTTTTGGACCTAAACACTTATAACTTCCACCAGGTGAGTAAGATCCAAGTCATGGCTCTGCCTCCCACGTGAATGCTTGTGCGTGAGAGGATTCCTTCAGGGAGGAAGGCTCACAGAACTGAGCTCTGTGAAACTACACAGTTGATTGACAGAGAAAGAAATAGTAGAATTAAGCTCTTCTTTGATTTTACAGAACATTGACTTTTGCAAATGTGACCTTAAATTCAAATTGATTTGATCTTAAATGCAGGAGATTTCATCTACCTTCCAGGCAAATATGCCCCATATGTTAAATACCAGTAAATATAGTTAAGTTCTCCATTGTCTATTAATGGAATACAGAACAGCTTTTCTGTAAAGACCAGATTCTCCCTTAGCAGCAGAGGATTTAAAAGGTCAGAACTAGTAATGATCAGCTGAAAATAAGGGCTTGCGTGAAAGCTGCTAAAGGGTTTGCATTTCCAGTAGGTCCTAAAGCCCATTGCTTGACAGTCATTACAGAAAAATTCAGGTGAAACAGCACCTCGTGGCTTTTTTTCTGCTGGAGATGCTTCTTTTTTTCTTTACCTTCTGATGATAAACAATAAAACTGGAGTGTTATTTTTAGGAAATATAATCAAAGGCAGATAATTCCTCAGTTATCCTGTGAAAACTGCCCCAGGTTCAGGATTTAAACTGACCACTGCTGACTGGGGTAAGGAATAACTTTTTCTATTTATTAGTTATCTCATAATTGCTTGATGTAATTTGTCATGTTCTTAAGTATATTTTACTGCTCACCACCTGAAGAATATTTCTTTGACAGTTTTGGATCCTTATTTGTTATGCAGCCCTCTGATATTGTTCTGTATTGCTTCTATTTTTAGTTCTTGGATTGTACATCCTGGGAAGAAGAGTGATGCTGTTCTCTCTCCCAAAGATAGATTATCCCTGAGTGCCAAAAGCTGGCAAAGGAAAAAAACAAAAACAACAACAAAGTGCTCATGGCAGAAGGCTTGACTGAAGCTTTAGGGGACTAATTCTGATATGTTTATTTTCCTTTTAATGGGTTGTCAGCTGAGGAGAACAAACAGCTCTTCCTGCATCCAGAAGCATAAGCATTTATTGGTCCAGATAAAGCACAGAGAAGAAATATTATTCAGGGTGTACTATAAGTCATCACCATGTCTCTCCAGGTAAAGTGCCGAAGTATTTCTGTTGTACAGTTTTCACTGTGCTGCTCTGTGCAACATAGATTGGTAGTGGGATGTACTCATGACCACTGTAATAGTGCAGAGTTTAATTTTGAATATAACCTCTTAATTTTACCCTGTAATAGCCTCTCAGGTATCAGCATTTAGGATATCATTAACAGAAAAATCAGTTCCCCTGGGAACGATATATACTTGCTCTTAGTAGACTACACATTCATATGCATGTTCTAAACCCTCCAGAAGCTAAAGGAGTTTGGAAAGGTTTGAAGAGTCAAGGAATTCAGTGTCCCAACTCTGATAAACACATACTGGGAATCCCTACTTAAGCAGCCCTTTTTCCTGGGCAAAAGGAGTCTGCTACATTTTCCTCTTCTCAATCCATATCACATGAAAAGCCTTATTTTCCTACACTGGCATTGGATTAAGCAAATGGTATACACAGAAATCACTTTCCCAGCTTTTCAGAATATGCATAAACACAGGATTATTTCCAAAGTGTCTGGGAAAGAAAACCACATTGATACTGTTGAGATATGTTTCAGAATGCTGTCAACATAAAGTGCAAAAATACATCTATCTATGCTCACGCCGAAGTTGGCTGGTAGATGTACTACTGAGCTAACATTCAGTGTCCTTGCAATGAATCAAGTCTATGTCTTTACAGAACCCAGGGTTTACAGTGGTGTGCTCTGGTTTATAGCAGAGAGTAGACTTACAGATACGTATTTCCTTTATGTATTTCAAATTGCTTTAAACCATAAGCCTTTCTTTGCAAAGAATTCTATAAAAGTAAACCTCCTAATTGCATCGTATGCTCTGGCTCAGTTCCTCAACTCTCACACTAGGTTTGATTATGACTACATCTGTGCTGCTGTGTAAAACTGCCCAGAGGGAGACCAGAATGGCCAATAAATCTTATTTCCCCAAATGAATATTCTTCTGCTCAACTTTGGTGTGACTCAGTTAAACTGCTCAGGGAGAAAACTTGTGGTCATTGGCTCTTTTTGCGATCTCCAGTATCTATTTACTTGGCATGTCAAGGAGTCAAACACACTAGGCAGCCTTTGGCTATCTGGTGTGCCTTTGTGGTGACAATGACATTACCCTCAAAGGCATCCTGAGGACATTCCTAGATTGTCACTAGTTGAACAAATAGGTTTTGATGGTAGCTGGAACACATGCTGGTGCCAGGCTCTCAGGAATTGCTGGAACCCTGTCAGATACAGTGGGAATACAGCCAACAGAGATCAGCAACCCAAAAACCAGCTGGGTAACTATAATATTCCACTGTTTTATGGATATGAGAAACCTAAAGTTGCCAATTTACCAAAAGCATCTCATTTATAAATTGGCATCTTATTCACTTTAAGTCGATTACTAACAGCACCACTTATACTTTCAGAGAATCTGTGCTGCTACTGTTCAAAAAATTCCAATCCCATATTCTCTCAGGCATAATCATTCATATATCTCAGCTAATGACAATTTAATTGCATATCCTTATCATCATAAATACTGAAATATTTTTATATAATAATGTGTGCTAAAGAACACATTGAATTTCAGTTTGCCATTAATTTCAGTCTGCTATTTATATACAGCATATGGATTCCAACTTTTCCCTTGACACTGGCATTGTTGATCTATGAAATTTTTGAGTAGCTCTTTAAATTATAAATAGTGCCCAGTTGTTTATTTCAAGTGCTTTCAGTACTCCAAATGTGGTTTAATTGTATTTGAAAACTGCCAAATATCAATGGAGATCAATCCTGTCCCATTGATCTGTTTATGCAGTTAAACATGTAGAATATCAGATTCAGGCTCTAACATATTTAAATACTCCTCTATTGATCAGCTGCTGCCATGATCCAGCACAGATGATGGCATAGATGATTACAGGGAACTGCCTGCTCTGGTTCACTCAGCTGATACTTCTGTCTTTCAAAAGGCATAATGGAAATACTGATCTACAGCTCAAAACCTGGGGGTGAGTCAGACGAGCACACAAGTTTGCCATAAAAAAATGTTCAATCCATGGAAAGATTTTGCATCTGATGTGGGAAACCACAAAAAAACATACTGAAAAGTGTGGGAAAGCACATAAAAATCCCTGCACCTTACTTCTTGAATGTGACAAGAGGTGAGTTAGGGAGCTCAGGCAATCTTTGTTCCTTTAAGAAAGCAACCAACTACTCTCCAGGACTATTTCTTCAGCTAAAGGATAAAGGTCTAAACATATGACAGAGGACTGGAGCACCTCTCGTATGAAGATAGGCTGAGAAAGTTGGGGCTGTTCAGCCTGGAGAAGAGAAGGCTGCGTGGAGACCTCATAGCAGCCTTCCAATACCTGAAGGGGGCCTATAGGGATGCTGGGGAGGGACTCTTCATTAGGGACTCTGGTGAGAGGACAAGGGGTAATGGGTTTAAACTTAAACAGGGGAGGTTTAGATTGGATCTGAGGAAAAAATTCTTTACTGTGAGGGTGGTGGGGCCCTGGAATGGGTTGCCCAGGGAAGTTGTGAATGCTTCATCCCTGGCGGCGTTCAAGGTGGGGTTGGACATAGCCTTGGATGGTATGGTTTAGTGGGAGGTGTCCCTGCCCATGGCGGGGGGGTTGGAACTCGATGATCTTGAGGTCCTTTCCAGCCCTTACTATTCTGTGATTCTGTGTGATTATGGGACTAAAATGTAGAAATTTGAGCTTCTGTAATGTTACTTCAGTGTTTTGGATTAGTATGTGATCCTGGTTAGAGCTCTATAAGCAAGTAAAAAATACTTTGCTGTAACCTGCTGAACGGATTTTCTAGAGCTAAATAAATGTCCCTTTTATTTATTAAATATTTTTAATGTCCATGAAAAAGCTGACCATCAACCAAAGAAACATCGACCTCTTGTATTTGTAGTTCAGAACTAACTGGGCACAGGGAGAGTGTGTGGGGAAGGATGAAGTGTTTGTTGCCAATACCATATATAGATCAGAGCCAGATATGAGACGAAAATCACTATCCTGCAAGAGATGAGGTTTCAAGGGAGCAGTTCTGTGTTGGTACCTCTCAGAGGGCAGAGGGGAAAGTACTTCTCCTATCCCTTAGATATGCAGAACTAAGTGAATCTAGCAAAAGGCAGAAGGAGATGAGGGTTTAGATCTTGGGGGAAAAAAGAAGGAGTGGGATGGATTAAAGAGGAAGACTATGCTAGAGGATTGGCTGAGCCCTTCTAGGTCAGGAGATAAAGGAAAACTATCTATAGTTCCAGAAAGTGCCCAATGTATGTGATTATTGCAGAGAGAGCAGTAATACAATGAAGTGTCAGGAGTGTGGGTCTTCCCACTCCTAACACAGGGTCTCAGAAAAACTCATCAACTGCTGCGGATGAATAAGCATAGCTTCCTGCAGCTCAGTAACTCTTCCTGAGAGCTGAATGCTTTACTTCTTGGATCTCTTTGGAAATCCCACCTAGTTGGGTATTACTATGGTGAAAGCAAAGAACAAATACATATAAATTGCTTTGTGGTGTTTCAGGTGAGTGAAAGCTTGGAATGCAACCACTGATCATTATTATTATTGTGCTTTGTCACCTAGTAAAGGCAAGTAACAAATTGTCCTTGTCAAGTTTTCTTCAAAATTGAACCTTGCTTCAGGCTTTAAGTAAACAGCCTTCTTGGTGCATGGGAACAGGTGCATGTGGTACTGTCACTGTGTTATCGGGTATGTGCATTTTCCTGAACTGTACACAAGACAGTGTTTGAACAAAGTCAAAATGTTTTTAAGCTTTTCTTCATATGCTAAAATAAGACTAAATCTATAGCTTAAGATAACCCACATACATGTTATACGGTCATATTAACTGCTCCTGAAATAGGTTCATGTGATACTAGATTAAAAGAAGAAGACTTTTTCAATATTAGTGATAATTATTGTACTGGTTTTACTTACAATATTTTTTGAGAATATGACGTCTGCTTTAGACTCACGATTCACTTTCTAGTTGATGACTTGCAGGATTTGGGAGATTTTAGCAGCTGCTGAAAATTAATTTTGACAGAGAGAACAGCAGTATTTGGCGCATAAAGAAATCTGAAATTAGTAAAAGTAAGATAGTGTTGAGTATAGAAGACTTCCTTCTTAGCAGGAGTCAAGCACTGCAGATAATACTGTGCTGGTAACAGGAACTTGGACTAGCACTCATCAATATTTCTAAATTACTAAGAAGAGTCTAGCTAATGATTAGTTTCTTTACACCTTCTGGCAACCTTGTAAAGATTGCTATGAGTTAATATAAATCCCATAAAGTTCACAGAATGTCCTATGACTACTGGAACTTTGTGGGAAACACTAATTTAATAACCAACCAAGAGGTTACAATACAAAACGTTTGTTGAAGGTACCTTGGTATCTGAATGTGACTGACAGTGTGATGAATGATGATTGCTCGGCCAGCTTTGAACAAGCGTTCCTCCTCCAGCAAAGTCAAACAGACCTTGCAGGAAGTTTTGGAATTCACTTTTTATTAAGGCAACTCAGAGACCAAAACACATATGCCAAATCTTTAAAACTCTGAATCCAACCTCAGGAGTGGATGATTCTTCTCAAAAGAATCTCTCTGGAGTTCTCACGTCATTACTACATATTGGCTAAAGACTGTGATACCTCTCTGGTCACAACAGCAGAGACTTCGGTAACAAAGCCCTATGAAGCATTCAGAAGACAGTGTGCTGCCCTGTCCTGTCTGCCTGGCAAACTGCAAAATACCTGTCCAGGAGTGATATAAAGTATGTTTTATTGTGTGCTCACTTAGTAAATCCTTTGCAGAGTGCTTCAAAGAAGGCAGAGACAAGCAAATGTTGTCTTTGTATGTGTGAATTAGAAAGCCTCTGTTAAACTTCACCATCTATGTTTAAAGGCTTACCATTCACACAACCCTTATCACAGACAATACACAGCATATCACCCATTCACAAATGCAAACCAGTCTCTTATATAAAGCGGAAAAAGTAAGGATGGAAGGGGATAAAATATTCAGGAAGCTATTTTATCCCCATATGGCCTGAAATTTGCTCAGGGTATTACACATGTGATTAGCAACTGTCTGTCAATTAAAAGGAAAAAAAAAAACAACCCTTGGAAAATTTAAGGAGGATATGGCTTTTAATGAAGATACAGTAGTCAAACAATAATTAAATATAAGAAGCAAAATTATAGATTTATGCCTCACAGATGAAGTCTTTGAAGACAGGGAAATAAGAGGTAAGATATTCTTATCTTTTGTTTGCTGGCATGTTTGCAAAGACCTGTCTCGTAACAGGTTAACATTTCAAATGTGGATTCAAAGGTATCAATTATATTGTTCTGGTCCAGTTGTCAGGACCAAAATTAGACCTATTTAACTTTAAAATATCTTTAAGAGTGTTAAACATGTGTGTATATGAAAGCATAGAAGAATTTGATGCAGCAGTATTATTGATTATGAAAGGACATGGATAAAGACTGGTGTGTAACACATGTGCAGTAAGAAGAGTAAAGCATTGTCACATCCATTCTTTCTGCAGTCCTATCACTGACATTTCTTCTACTGCAACCTTCACATTCACTTTTAAAGCCGGACTTTGTGATATAGGAGATATAAATATAACATATACATATAACCCCCCCATATGTACACATACCTACAAGACTTGACTCAAAATACTTTAGAATCAGTGAACCTCTTTCAGTGGGATGACAGCAAATAAATGGGATGCTTTAACAGAAATTCACAATCTTGTAATGCATTTTAAAATGCATGAATAATTTTCATTAAGCATCTCGAATAGGAGATGCTTTACATTCTAACACGTATGTTTCAGAAACTGAACATTCATCATAAGCATACACAATTTTGTCTCCGGCAGTAGAATTTTTTGGATTCATGTGCAAGATGAACCCTAATAGTGTATTCACACTGTGCGTTCTTAAGACACCACTTAAGAACATCTCATAGTCGATTCAGAGTCATTGCTATTACTTTAGGCTACACTGGAAAAAATTGTCCCTTTTTTAAAAGTACGATGAAGCTTATTGAGAGAAGAAAAATTACATTTAAGCGCTTAGTATAATGTTTCTCTTACAGTAGTAAGTGGTTGATAGCATCTAGCTATTATTTTATTTATCCACATGCTTACCTAGCTCCCCTCCACTATAGTATCTAACTGATTCACAAAACTGAATGAACTTACATTCACAAAATTCCCATGAAGCTGGAAATTATTTCTCAGTTTATATGGAAACAGAGACTTACAGAGATTCACATTGCTTGCCCAAGAGCAGATGAGAAGTTTGAACTTGAATCAAACTCAAGTTTGATTTCAGTTCAGCATGTATTTATAAACAGTTCTTATGCTCCGGTTACATTTTAACTGACTTACTACAGTATATTATATTCAATTCAGTTTTGTCCTTTTTATTGCTATCTAGCTACCAAGCAAAAGCTGTAACGAAACATGCACAACTGTCTCACCTATTATTTACATAACAATATCAAGAACAAAAGCTTATGCAGCGTGTCCTATCAACTACAGTACTTATATTTTACGTCTACATTTATGTACAGCATAAGAACTTACATGAGCCAGTTTACTTGCATTTGTACTATTAAAGAAATATAACAGCTTGGCTCACTAACTTCTTCTGAAACAACATTTCTGATTCCCTCCCTCATCTGTGGCTGTGGAAGAGCACAGACCACTATATTCTCAGCAGTAAAATGGTCTGTCTACTTAGCTAATTTCCCCACACACTCTCTAGCTCAGTGGTGACATGTATCTCATATTTCCCCAGGCTTAAAAGAAAAGGAATTCACATTCTGCTAAAGAACAGCCAAGACCATAGAGGAGATGAAATATAAGATAAAGTAGTAACACTGAAGGAGAATGAACCCATATGGGACCTTGATTTTTTAAAGTGACACAATACAGACATAAACGTGAGTTGGAGGGACCAAATCTGTATCAGCAGCAAGAGCTAAGCTCTCCAAAACTCAGCAGGACTCAGATCTCCTGCCTGGTCTTGCTCCTATACTTCAGTGAGATGAAAATGTAAGAAGAAACTCTGCAAGAACATGTATTTTCAGCTCCATGATTTGATTAATATTGGTAGAGCACTTTCAGGATGACTCATAGTACATACCATGTGTTTCTGTTGAAGAGGATTCAATCCACTTTTTTACCGTCTTATCACATCCAGTGTACAAATACTACACACAACATGCACTCTATTATTCTGTACATACCCTCTGTATTTATTTCTGTAATAGCAAATTAAATGTGCCTAGGATTGTTTTCTGGCAATAAAGCCAGCTGCCAGTCGAAGACCCAAAAGGAAGGTTGAGTGAAAAAACTCTTTTACCTTCCAGAAGAGCATGGACAAACACTTCCCAGCAGGTGTAGTCATCAGGAGTGTATTAGCTGTTGTAGATCAAGAACCTGGATATTGCTCCATCATTTTACCGATATATATGAGTTCCCATACTGAAGAATGTTCCCTTACTCTAGTTTACCAGTACAGCATTTATTTCTACAGTCACCCTACAGTGAGCACCCAGGCATGCCTGCTCATAAAAATACATAGATACAGTACTAAGACCATGGAAAAATAATAGAAATACCTCATAAGGGGAAACAGATCAGTACTTAATCTCACAGACCTGGGCTCAAACAGACCAAGGCTGCCAGAGAAGCACAGTTGTAGGTCCATTTTTTTCCTATAAGCTTTTAAGCACTCTATTTTCATTCTTACTTACTTTCTAAAGGTAACTCCAGGCACCCAGGCTTACTAGTCTGATTTCATTAGTAGAATTGCATTCATTAGTAGCAACTCAGATGACAGTCATTGCTGGTAAAAGGTAAGATAAGCAAAGTCAAACCTGGGCTCTGTCAGTACATGGGCACAGTGTTTTGAGAAGAGCAGAATGAGAACAGGGGTGTGTTTGCTGGAAAGTGTACATGGGCAGAAGAGGATGAAGTATCTGCTAGTTTTTGCTTTAGATGCCAAAGCTTTAACCAGTGGCTGTCATTGAGGATCCTATGATAGCTTTCACAAGAACTATCTAATGCATTTCACTCAGTTGTCACTTCATCCAAAAGCACCGTTGTGCAATGGCATTGGTGTGGAATAGAAGTCGAACTTCACCACAGAGACAGCTACATTTCAGTGGTGGGTCAAGTGATTCCAGCAGACTTTGTAGAGAACTTTGGGATCCTTACAGATGAGAGGCGCTATATAAATGTCAGGTATTGTTATACACCACTTAGGAGAAATGTTTCCATTTATTCCTCTGGATTTACTGTTGAACATTTAGAGATAATAGTCGCTGCTGATAATAACAGTAAAAATAGCATCTTGAACACTGCAGACTGTGTAGATTGTTCTGCATTCTGCTTGCCTGTAACAGGAGGTCGCATACTGATAAGAAGGAGGAAATTTTTGACAATGCAATTATGGAGAACAAGCTATTTTTCATATTACATGGTCAAAGTGCAACTGTCGGTGTTATTTACATGGATGCATCATTCACAGCCCTGGATTATTGCAAAGATTTAGCAAGATACGCTGAAGGTATTCCGAAGCAAAGCAAGGTAAGCTGCTTTCATGTTGATATCCAAAACAACATAGTACAACAGCTTACTGTACTAGGGTCATTTGTTTCACTGCATTACCTCTCTATATTTGTCGAAGTTCTACTTACTCATTCATTTTATTAATATATTTCATTTAAATGCATGACGGATGTTTCTAACAATGCTTACCCAAGCAGTAGTTAGAATTAGTTAGAGATATTCCATTGTTTATTGTAACATGAGTGCCTTTGGATATTGGTGGTTTGTTTGGGGTTCAAGGAAGGGGGGCACTTTTTTAGCGTAACAAAGTTCTGAACGTAGTCCAGTACTGATTTTGACAGGAGTGTAAAAGGCCGACTATTTTTGCCAGATAGATGAGTAATTTTAGCTATGCTCTAACACATCAAATGGCCTTTATAATGCTGGAAAACAGTCCTGCCCCAGCAATTCTCTCTCCTGAGTAACACCTGAATATGAAGACCCTCACATTCCCCCTTCCTGTTCTGCTTCCTAAGTCTCTTCTCTCAGATTCCTGCCTTCCAGTTCGGGTATCTCATTAATCTGCAGGCTCTATCCCTGTCTCATTATCTTCTTCTGAACATCTGAGAGAGGCAGAAGCCAGGCTGTATTAACCCACTGATTGCTGCTGACCAAGTGATGCCCCTGAGCCCTTTTGGAAGCAGCTTTGGCTGAATAAAAGCTGCTGCAGGATACGGTCTGGGGCTGAATACTGGATGAGAAAATGAGAGTAATCTACTGTGGGCATTCATTTTGTCAAAACCTTGGCAAAACCTTTCTGCGCAAGGGAGCAGAATCTATCTCTATGGATGCCATTCAAGCTTCCCTCTTATTCCCAGTGTCTTCTAGTATAGAAGCTGTAAAAGCATTAAAATGTATAGAACTACCTCCTTCCCTCCCTGCTAGCCAGAAAGGGCCTTTTCCTGGATAATCCAGAAAGACTATCCCCAGGAAAAAGGAGTAAATGCTGAAGAAAATTTAAATGTTTCTGATATTAATTTTATACTTCCATCCCCTATTAAGAATGCCACATGTGAGCTAAATGCAGTGGGTACTGTACCATACACTTGCAGGATGGGGGTTATGGCTACATGTATCCTATGCAAAGTCCCAGAAATTCCCAGTCTTCCCAGAGTATTGACATTTACATCCACCTCCAGCAGCTCTGTTCAGAATTACCATAAAAGATCAGAGTGCACCTTGGAGGTCAGCGTGATCATAATTTAGCCATGCTGGTATATTTACTCTTGCTAATAGAGTTTGCTTCTTTTCATTTTTCCTTACTGCTGCTTTTACCTTGTTCTGTCCCTGTGGAAGTTTAACCACTGACTATCAGGGAGGAAAAAAAAATCAAAATTCTGGGAAGAGTGTGATAGATTTATCCCACACATGAGGAAGGAGAGAAACAACCAAATTGCAGAAACACAGATGAGCATTAGGCATTGTAAAAAAGTGGGGCAACGCAGGGTGCTACATGTTTTGGGAGCTAAGCAAAAAGCTAATGCCAATAACACCTGCTTATAGGACATAGCTGAATAAACATGTAAACCTAAAAGGACACATGTTCATCATATGATAGATGGTGGATCCACCTAACTCTTCCCAGAGATTTCTTTATGGAAACCACCAAAGAACCTCAGTAATCTAATCACTAGCCAATGCAACTGCCTGACTGCTTGTTAATTGCTCAGACAATTCCCAAATTGTCAGACCAAAAGACCACCCAATGATTCATTGGGCTGTCACTCCATATAACTGAAGCAACAAATATAAGAAACAGTGCCTGGAATGAGTCTTCACTTCTGATATCTTCCCTGATGCTTTTCTTGGTTTACAATCCATTAAAATTGTTCATCAACGTCTTTAAAAACTTGAAATCTTATTGCAGCAAATCTCAAGTTCCTAAGGAGCAGTGATACTTCAAGGTGATTCTGCAAAAATACCTCTTAGAAAGCCATGTTTGTTAGTTCTCAGAGTTTCTGTATGATATTGCTCAGTTTTGTCAATTCAGCCTAACAAGTTTGGGCAGGGGTAACAAAAATCTTACATTTTTATTATGTAACTTTGGTTGTGTATCTTACCTACAAAATGCCATTACAACCCACACAGCCCTTATTATATCCTAACAAAACTTCTCTGAGGTAGGGCCTTGCAGGTATTTCCATGCCACAGACAAAATACTAACACACATAAAGTGATTTGAAGTTTCCAAGAGCTTTTAAAATACGTATTCCTTATAGGTCATAATCAGCACTAATATGAACTGTTTGAATCTTAATGCAGTTTTGGTTGTAAGGCACAAAACTCTTCCACAAGTGTACTACCAGTGAGATAGAGGAAAGGTGAAAAGATATTTTCATTACTGAAGCAGCGGCATCATTCTGAAAATATCAAATTCCCCCATATGGATTTGGGAGACCTTGAAGCAGCTTTCTGACAAATATCTGCTCACTGGAATGGAATCTAAGATTGATTTAATGGTTGCTACGAAGCGGGGAGTAAAAACCATCAAATCTCCAAAACATGTCCCATAAGCAGCTAAAATATATTTGCTCTTGGCATGAATTTACTTGGAAGAGATGCAAAAATGGAAATGCTTTTCCCATTCGCACTGTCCAATACAGGAACTGTAGCATTGTACTCAATGTTATGCAGGAGAGACAAAAGCCGGCTATCACAGTGTTTTGATGGGCCATGTATCCTGTTGCTGTTTTTTTCTAACCATCATTAATTCTACTTTTACTGTTGTCACAAGTTTTATCAGACACAAATTCATACCTTCCCTGCGTTAGTCCTTTACCTGAAGGACCTGTATCATGACAAGTGTAATGGCTTTTTGGCCCTTGCCCCATTAGGTATTAGGAGAATGTGTGGTCACAGATCATCCACTGACCACAGCTTGAAGCTGTAATGGACTCTCAAGTGTGGAATTCTGTCCTCTGAAGATCATCTGCCTGACTACAAATGGCTGGATGATATACTGTGCCAAGGATTTCTACTTCATACCATGTAACAAGGGCATCAGAGAGATATTGGTGCCTGTTTCTCTCCCAGTTTCTGCAGAAGCCTAGAACAGACCGGTGCAAATTTGCAGCTCTGGCACTTGGATGAGGATAGTTAAGTGCCACAGACTGCCTACTTTCCCAGGTACCTCAGCTGATTCCATGCTCAATGCGGATTAAACATCCACCAAATGCATGCCCAGACAGGATTCTGTGTACTGAGAAGTGCTTTCAATTGGATATTTAATTTCCCTGTTACTTCAGCTGCTACTGGTTAAGAAACACTGAGGGAGTTAGTGCTGATCTACTTTGTATGACAGGTTACTAAACCACAACCATTTGCCTCCAGCATTTAAACAGTATTTCCTAGTTCAAGGAACTACAATCATTATGCTTTTTGTGCTAGTTTTTTCCTCTGTGCACAGTCACGTGTGTAGCACCTGCTTTTATCTCGCAGGGCCTGGAGATGATCCCACAAAGCCTCCCTGAGGTTTCAGCTGATGCTGCAGAGACAGGCTGCCAGACAGCTTTGATTCCGGGTCTCAGTTTTGTTGCCTCTCTTACAAAACCCCTCTCTACTTCTTAGCCAAAGTAAATGTCAGAGTGCAGACAGTTCCACACTATGCCAAGCTAAAAGATATTTGGACCTTCAAAATGTTTTTTCCCAGGATAATTTATGATATTTTTTACAAAGCACTATGATTAGTAGAGCCCATAGCACAAAATCCTACACTGCATATCCCACTACCTTTCTCTGTCCTTCCTCTTTGTGTCACTGACAAGGATACCCACAACCAACAGCTTTCCTGCCCAAGCACCTGCCAGCTGTATCACATTCTGTAGAAATGAGTGTGGGGATTATCCTAGCAAATCTTAACATTTTTCAACATTCAGAAACACCCTGTGTGTCCTGACACCTAGCACAGGAGAAAAACATACTAGCAATTTAATTTAGAGAAAGAAAATACATCATAATGTAGAAAACTCCGAAAGAGTGGCATCTATATTCATGCACACAGTGCCTTTAGAACACTGGTATAACTAAGTTACAGGCTCCATTAAAGGTGTATATATAACCAAGCTGATATGCGCCTTTAAGGTAATCATGCTTTCAGTTCATCCTCAACAGTAATATTCTCAAACACAATGTTTCAGAATAAACTCAAGAAAAAGCCAGACTGAATTTCAAGGCTTGAGTGCTGCTGCCATCTACATGGCAGGAAGACTATAAACCAAAACAAACAACAAAAATATGTATGTTGCATCTACTGGGCAGGGCTGCAAGTCTATTTGCCAGTGTGATTATGGAAAATAAAGTTCTGAAACTGAGCAGAATCTTTTATTACCCTGAGCTTCTGTACAGAAAACTCACGTTTGAGAGTATGACTTCCCCAGGTCCTGACTATCAAGAAGTTTAGACATTATTTAGATAAGGAATATAATAAGGAAAGTATTATTTTACTGATGTTGAATATTTTTAGTATTTCTATGCTGAGTATTAAGCTTTCAAATGCTTATATATATATGAAATCTATATATCAAATATATAAATTTAAAAATAAAATGAAATAAATTTCATTTTAATAAATTAGAATAACTTTTAAAATAAAAATAAAGTGAAATCTATATATCAAATGCTTATATATATATATGAAATATATGTATATGAAATCAAATGCATATATATATATGAAATCTCCCAGTTGCTGTAAAAACAGGGAGTAATGAACTTAAGGAAATGACATATACTACTTATTTCAGTGATGCTATTTTTCACAGCTATCTTACTGAGAGTATTGCCAGAAGAAAACCAGTTTTTATCCCTGTTTATAAGACACAATGTAAATTCAGGCTGCACAACTCACTCTTCTCAAACTAAGGTTTCTAGAAATACATGACAGAAAAAGTGCAATTAAATTTGTACTGTGTAAGGGTTCCATCAAATGCACAGTCCACTCTAAAAAAACCTGAAGTTTCATGTTTAAAATTTTTTAGCAACTTGCACTGCTTCACCTTGACAGCTATATTTGTACTTACCTATCACACCATACCCAGGATACTCAGACTCATTGGATGACAGGGAAGGTAGTCTTCATGTGATGTGCCTCTGTCCTGCAGCACAGCTCTTGGACACACTTTAGACTTTCCAGCAGGTGTCATTCAAGAAACAAACTTCCCATGGTCCCTCATAAGACAATTCCAGGTTATTGTGTGAATTTTATGTTGCCTCCAACATACAATTACTTCTTCAAAACTAAGATTGATGAAGTTTCACTTTGAGGATCTATGAATTCAAATTAAAACCCATCTCAAACCCTAGTAATAATTCTAAAAGCTTTGCCTAACATTTCAGACTGCATATCCTATGAGTAAGGAAAAAGAGGAAGACCAGCCCTTGAAATTCCTCTGCATCCTCTTCTCATGCAAGAAAAAAGGCCTGCAAAATGCAGCAGAGATATCCAGTGCAAGAAGCAGGACTTTGTCATCACAGATGCCCTGTCAGGAATGTGCATGCAACTCGATGTTTTGTTAAAGTGTCTCTCTTTCTAAAGAAACACTTAATCTCTCACATATATTTCAAGTTCCATGCCAATTTGCTTTCAGAACATCTTTCATTGGTCTGGGGAAGAGCATTGCTCAACAAAATACAACCCAGTTACAGAACCCATTGATTTCAATGATCAAATTTAAAATATGTAAATAGCACCAGAGATTTCAAAATATAATACTTGGATTTGGAATCATCAATATTCAAAGTTTAGGAATATTTCCAGGCAGGAAATCTAGGTCAGTGATCACTTAGCAAGTATGAACCATTTGGAAAACTCAAAACCCCTGAAATCAAAGAGACATCAGTGAGTTTTTATTTGGGCTTATGCTAAAGGATCAGTAACTTGCTTTTTAATTTTCTGCTTATAAGGAATTATGCACATAACATAAAAAATGACTATAGGCTTTGAAAGCTGAAAGTCTATGTTCAAGACAGACCCCTGCATATATCACCTTAAAGCTGCAATTTTGTGCTGAAATAATGCTGATGTATGTGTGGGTGGTCCCACACTTCTGTGGTACCTCTACCTTCTCCTGGCTTGCTTGTTCCTCCTCTGCTCTTTGCACAGAGGCCAGTGCTTGTCTTGACAGAGCCTGGCCATATAAGCACTAGTGCAAACCTAAGTGAGGAGACATAGAAGCATATGGCTGGAGAGTGGAGAAGTTACCCTGATTATGAAACCACAACAGCTTATTGAGCCCTGTGACTTCTGGGGGTAGAAAAAAAAAGACCTTGCTCCTTAAGCAGTTTAGGCATTCATGAATTTTTTAACCCCTATCTAAAGTTTAGACAACTAATCTAAAATATTAGCATATTACTCCCTTTGAGAGGATTCCTTCAGTGTAACCCAATGGAAAAATATATTCTTAATTACCTTATGACTTCGTTGTAAAATCAATCTCCATAAGCATGAATACAGCAGTACATCAGACTGCATTAGTATAGAGATGTTTCTTCAGTTATGGCTTACAAGAAACAACTGCAGGAGGTTAATATGTATTTTTGTATATAGCTCTAAAGTTGTCACTTTAATGCAAAAAGAATGTTCTAAGCAAAAGTTCATCTTGAGCGTATACTGTAAGACTGGTGTTTGAAAGACACCCAGGCCACACGGGAAATATGTTTGCTTTACTGGGAAATAAATGTACCTACAAAAAAGTTCCTGCTTTACCTTACTGACACTGTAATTATAATTAGCACAAAGCACGCAGAAGCATGTGCCAAACACCAATCATGACTGCACAAACCATTCCAAAAGGCTGTCTATATTGGCAGGCTGCTGATGTGCACTGCTTTGCAGAATTAAAGACAAGCAATCAAATACTGTGTTGCACAAATGTAATTGCTACTACAGCATTACTGGGTGTTATGGACAATGCCAATTCCTTGAGCTATGAGACCTCTTTGAACCTATCAGGTTTTAAAATAGCTAACAGAAATAGTTTTAAGGAGGATTGTTACACTGGCACTAAGAACAGAGCTGGCCCAAGTGAGCAGATGCTGATGCAAAGCAGGAATGTTTGCTGTGAAGGGAAATGGACATTTCAATGCCAACGGAAGGCTACTGCAGCAAACCAGAGGTGACTGGTGACAAGGATGTGTGGCAAAGGAGATAACAAGGTCCATCCTCTATTTGCCACTTATTTTACAGACTGCAAGGTTCCTGTAATGTTACTAAGTTCCTCTAGTTATATTTGCAAATTTATTTTTGCATTCTTGATGTCTCCATCTCTGATTTAACCATAAAAGAGTATATATGTCAGCTGAAGACATGTTCTGCTCTCAGTTGTGTCATACAGGTATAAATAAGTCAATGAAATTATCCCAGACATCCAGCACAATAAATGAAAGAACGAAGCTATAACACTCAACATCCAGATTGTTTAGTCACCATGATTCATACAAGCTCATATAAGCAAAAGATATATTAAATACCTTTATCTTCTCTGGACTGCAACCTATTTTAAAGACATATTCTTTAGGTGAACAAAAAAGGAAATGCTACTTCTCAAAAGGCCTATCCATCAATGTTTCTGTAGACCTCACTGCCATACATTGCATTTAGAGATACAGACTTATGAGATATAAATAAACAAAAGAAAAAAGGTTTAATGTTTGTTTAACCAAAATCAGGCCACAGTATGGCCACAGAAACCTGGTTTTGTCACTCCTGCAGCCATGACATTTCCCCACAAGAAAGAGATTCACTGCCAGGGAATCTCTCCACACTGAAGAAACCTTCACTCTGCTAGGCAAGGCAGTTTATGCCTAATTTGACAGTTAGGAAGGACCACATCTCCACCAAAAGGTACAGACCTAGAAAAGCACATCCTAAAGTCCCTTTGACTTCATTAGCACTCTGACAATTTGTAATACAGTAAGTGAGCTTACTGCTTTGAGTAGCCATTATTTATCAAACCATCATAAATTCCCAAGAACATTAGGCGGTCAATGAGTCTAATAAGCTCCAAATATTCTCCAAACATAATAATATATATTTTTTAAAAGACAAAAATGTATAGCTGCTTTTCCCAATGAGCACAAATAGAAATTCAGCATCATTTCAGAAGAGGACTCCCATCAGCCTTCTCCAATTTCATATTGGTACTACATTCCAGAGATGACGGTGATGGCAGTAGTTATAGAACAAGAAAATTCACATCCTAGATACCACCAGATTTAGAATCAGTTTCCAATGCTCTTCTCTGCAAAGAACACTTGTTGTATTTTAGTTGCTTCTAACTATTCCACGTCAATTGATTTAAATGCAAACAATTTTTCCAATTATTTCAAATGTATTTGGTTTTGATCAGCGTTAAAATGTTACTGGTAATAAAAGCCAGAAGCAAGGAGAGAGAAAAATTTAAATTTTATATATATAAAAGAATATTAAAACTGATTCAAATTTTTATGGTCAAAGTTCTAAGATTTGTGATCACTACATAAACTAGAGAAAAACATCTAAAAATAAAGAGTTGATATTTTCTATGCTAGAACTATCTAAATTTAGCTGAATAAATGTAAAACTATTAGAGATGGAAGCGTGAATTGAAGCCAATAAATCAGCAAAAAGAAGCTGATCTTACGGAAGGTACTTCTTCTGAAAATGAATTGTTAAATGCATACAATAATAACTACAATAAGCCATTTCAGGTCCAGACCACACATATTCTTTCTTGGTTGTCCTTGCGCATCTTCTAATTCTTCTGGCTTAGCAGGTTTTTCTAACACACCTTACAGGAGCACACTTTAGATATCCAGGGATGTGACTTCATGTCATCTGGAAAAGAAATGTATTCGCGTGCCTTAATGATTTTACAATTTGAGGTAAGAGGCAAGATTTGGTTTTTTTTTTAAAAAGATATAACTTTACAATCTTTTTATAGAGCAATAAGCTCTGTAATTTTTTAACAGAATGAAAACTTTGAGCACTATCATGCTAGTGTTAACAAATAGCAAAAGTCTACCTCCACAAGAATCTTTACACTATAATTGCTATAGCACAGGGGGCAATATGGAACCCAAAAGAGCTCAAGAGAAAAAATGGCATTCCTCAAAAAGTTTCTTCTGAATGGCCTTCTCCTTTGTCTTCCTTTTTTTGTTTTAAAGGAAAACATTCCAGTGGATCAGCAGAGAGATAATTTCTGTTTTAAAGTCACAGATTGTTGATAATTCCTCTGCAAATGTAATTTTCAAATCACATGTATTTTCTTTCAGCAGAAACAATCGTATAATAGCTGTAAACAGAAGTAATAGGAAGTTACACTAATGAGACACTGTATTTTAATTCTGCCATGCCTTATTAGAATTCCACAGAACACTCTCAATCACAAGTTTTCAGCTTCATGATTTCTTCTTATTTGACATATGGTAACATTTATAACCTGAGTTTTAAATACTACTTGTATCAGGAACACTGCCCAAACAGATGCAACACCTATGAGTCCATGATCATGAAGAAAGCAGCACACACTGCATTATCCCAGTCTAATGGATATCTTGTACATTTATCATATCACCTATCATCTTTCCGTCCCTCTGTGTCCTAGACAGAAGTACACGTTTTCCTAATGTCCACTGTGTAGTCTTCTGGTTTTACAGTTTGATTTACTATTTAAAATGAAACAAAACCTGTGATTTGTGATACCAGTAACCTAAAATGCTGACAGTTTGTGACGCTACATCTACTGCAGTGAAGCTCTTATGGGTTCATCTCTGCCTGCACTGGAAATTCCAGGATTTTTTCCTGGAATATTTCCTAGCCACAGCCGCTGAGCAGTATGGGTGATCAGTGCCCAGATCAGTAGACTGCCCCTACGTTGCATCCTAATCCTGCTTCATGCATCGTCATCATCAACAACCTCAAGCACTCCAGTCCACAAGCCATCCTACTTGTTGTGATGATGCAGATAGAGAAAATCATGCTTTTATAGAGTGTTTCATACTGGGAAATTTACTGAGTATTTATTTTTATGTTCTGCCTGTGTACTGATAAACAACCATATTGGTGACACAGGGATGACTTCAATAACATTCTCTTCAGTGGATTAAACATGCAGCTGGCAAATGAATATTCAATAGAGTAATCATAACCTGCCTGATAACAAGACAGTCATAATTTTAGTGCTGCATTTTTAAGCACATTGTGGCTAATAGGAATCTGTTCTTGATTTGCCTCAGTCTTTACCGGCAAATGCTCTGACCACACCACCCAAGTCTTGGAAGGCAGACGCGGGGATGGTGAGGGTGGGGACCCTGGGCCCACTGTGGGGGAGGATCTTGTTCGGGACCACCTTAGGAACCTGAATGTATACAAGTCCATGGGACCGGATGAAATCCATCCACGGGTCCTGAAGGAGCTGGCAAATGAAGTTGCTAAGCCACTGTCCATCATATTTGAAAAATCATGGCAGTCAGGTGAAGTTCCCGATGACTGGAAAAAGGGAAATATAACCCCCATTTTTAAGAAGGGAAAAATGGATGACCCAGGGAATTACAGACCAGTCAGTCTCACCTCTGTGCCTGGCAAAATCTTGGAGTGGATTCTCCTGGAAGGCATGCTGAGGCACATGAAAACCAACAAGGTGGTTGGTGACAGCCAGCATGGCTTCACTAAGGGGAAATCCTGCCTGACCAATCTGGTGACCTTCTATGAAGGGGCTACGGAACTGATGGACAGGGGCAGAGCAGTTGATGTCATCTACCTGGACTTATGTAAAGCCTTTGACACTGTCTCACATGACATCCTTCTCTCTAAGTTGGAGAGACATCAATTTGATAGGTGGACCACTGGGTGGATAAAGAACTGGCTGGATGGCCACATGCAAAGAGTAATGCTCAGTGGCTCAGTGTCCAGCTGGAGACCAGTAACGAGTGGTGTCCCCCAGGGATCGGTGTTGGGACCGGTCTTGTTCAACATCTTTGTCGGTGACATGGACAGTGGGATTGAGTGCGCCCTCAGCAAGTTTGCCGATGACACCAAGCTGTGCGGTTCAGTTGATACATTGGAGGGAAGGAATGCCATCCAGAGGGACCTTGACACGCTTGTGAGGTGGGCTGATGCCAACCTGATGAAGTTTAACCATGCCAAGTGCAAAGTCCTCCACCTGGGTCAGAGCAATGCCAGGCACAGCTACAGATTGGGAGGGGAGGAGATTCAGAGCAGCCCTGCGGAGAAGGACTTGGGGGTGTGGGTTGAGGAAAAAATGAACATGAGCCAGCAGTGTGCGCTTGCAGCCCAGAAGGCCAACCGTATCCTGGGCTGCATCAAAAGGAGTGTGACCAGCAGGTCGAGGGAGGTGATCCTGCCCCTTTACTCTGCTCTCGTGAGACCTCACTTGGAGTATTGTGTGCAGTTCTGGTGTCCTCAACATAAAAAGGACATGGAACTGTTAGAACAAGTGCAGAGGAGGGCCACGAGGATGATCAGGGGACTGGAGCACCTCTCGTATGAAGACAGGCTGAGAAAATTGGGGCTGTTCAGCCTGGAGAAGAGAAGGCTGCGTGGAGACCTCATAGCAGCCTTCCAATACCTGAAGGGGGCCTATAGGCATGCTGGGGTGGGACTCTTCATTAGGGACTCTGGTGAGAGGACAAGGGGTAATGGGTTTAAACTTAAACAGGGGAGGTTTAGATTGGATCTGAGGAAGAAATTCTTTACTGTGAGGGTGGTGAGGCCCTGGAATGGGTTGCCCAGGGAGGTTGTGAATGCTTCATCCCTGGCAGCGTTCAAGGTGGGGTTGGACATAGCCTTGGATGGCATGGTTTAGTGGGAGGTGTCCCTGCCCATGGCAGGGGGGTTGGAACTCGATGATCTTGAGGTCCTTTCCAACCCTTACTATTCTATGATTCTATGATTCTATACATTTTCATTTCTATTTGTTGCAGTTCTGTCTCTCATGGACTGTATTTCATGGACAGTCAGAGATCTTTCCCCTCTCTATGCCAAGGTCTATCTAGGATAAGCAAGGCTGTGAAAACTTCAGATATTCACTATTATTTGCTATTCACCAAGAATCACATTCTGCCTTGAAAAGTCAAAAAATGAAGACAAAAATTTAATATGGGCCATGTTTTTGGATTGACTGGATGGAAGAGATCATGACCTGCAGAAGGGGTCTGCTGACTCAGATAGAGACTGGCTACGGAAGGCCACAAGCATATAGGGCTCTTACCATTTACATGGTATTCATCTAGAAGATAGAAAACACTGTAATTTCTGTCAAGAAATTGGCCTAGATTTAGGTCTACGAGGGGAAATGGGAGGGGGAGGGAGAAATAAGAGGCAAAGGACATCTGTGCCTACATTGTTTCCTGTCACTTCAGCTAAAATCTACTGCTTTTTCTCACAAAAGCTGTACTTGCAGAACCCTCCTCAGTGGGCTTGCACCACATATGAAAGCTAAGACACCTCAAATTGTGTCAATCCTCTTACATTTTGACTAACAAAATTCAGAGCATTTTCAATCCCCTTAAAACCCTTCTCAAGGAACTCCCTTCGGACAAGATGATCTGCTCTCTGGAGATGTGAATTTTCCACCACTGTTTGTACAAGAAAACTTGGGCGAAGAGCTCAGACCTTGAAGTCTAACTTACGCATCCGTGTTCACAAGGTTGTGGCCCCTTTCTCTGCTCCCTTAAATGTGGAAAATTTGTCTGATAAAATGAAAAACACTGCTGAGAATATTTATTTATACTAAAGAAGCACTCTAAGGCATAGTGAATTCTTTATAGGGGGTTGATATGGTCAGAAGTAAAGTTCTATAAAAAAGCTGTTGTAATTCTTATCTGATTATTATGTTCAAGGCCAAAGCAGAGACAAGTTTGAAAAGCCAAGGCTTTGCATGTCAAACAGAAGTAGTCCTCAGCATGGGGGGAAAAATGGCAGTGATAAACCTACTATTAGGCATCTGGGAGAGAAACCCAGCATCTCCTCTGTGTGTGGGCTAAAATAGACTTGAGCCACTATCACAGATAATGGCAGCTTGTAGGCACATGAAGGGAGCAACTAAAATCCATTTCACTTAGACAAGAAACTGCAGTCTGATATTTACCTGTGTCCATCACATGTGAAAAGTGTTTAGTGTGAATTATCCAAGAGAAAAGTGCAGGTTGAGGGGTTTTATTACCTATCTGAGAGTAGCTCCGATCACACATTGAATACAAGAAATCACAGGTAAATCTCAGATTGGTGTCTTGGGTAGTCAAATGGATTCCTGCTATTCATCTGAGTATATGCCTTTTTCTACAATTGCTGGAGGCCCACATCCAGAGCAGTGAGAACATGTTCAGGACATAGAAAATGTGTAAGTGAAATAAGCGCAGTAAGCTTTATGTGATTTTAGGAAATTATGACCATTTTTAAAATAAGTCTGAGTCTAATGTCAAGGTTAGGGACTGCTCCTTTCACCATCAGAAAACACAATGCAGAGAGATGTCTGCTAATGGCTGCTCTAGAGCCTTCCTGATTCTTGTAGAAGTTGTCATAAAGGACCCTTTCCAGGAATGGTTGGAATTCCTTGCAGGCACATTGTCACATTTTCACCTTTTCCTCCTCACAAGAGGTAAGAAATTTAATGTATTTCTTAACATCTTTTTTTGCACATATGACAACATATTGTAAGTGAAGCGGAAGAGGCTCTGCAAAACACATGCAGTGACTTGAAAATGAAAACTGCAAAATGAAGTTTGTAAGTCTGCCCAGACTTTTAAAGACTTTAAAGTCACAGGCTGCATCAAACCAAATGCTGACCTCCCAGGCACTCTCAGATTCCGAGATACAATTCAAAGTTAAAGCACCTGAGAAATACTAGAGAAAATCACAGCCAATGGATTGTTATATTATTGTTCAATGTTTGCTACTAACAGTAAATGGTAAGTTTTAAGTAAATGTATTGTGTTACCAAGTCTTTCCTTTCAAACAAGCACTTCTGTCAGAAGTGTCTTAATTTCTTATCACAGAATTTCATCCGCACAAGGAGCAATAAATAATTCATGTTCCTAGCTCTTTGTTGTGTGTCCCTGAACTGCACAGAGCTGGAAGGCTGGAAGGCTGACAGCTGTGTCAGGACAAGCACCAAAGATCTGACATGACAAGTGACTAACAAGTTTCTTTCAGTCTATAGTGAAAGAAGACAATGGCATAAAGTGCAAAACCGAAATCCTGAAACAAAATGAAACTGTTTCTTTCTCTTTACCTAAGTGTTTGCTATGAGCTTATTTCCGACCCATAACCTCTGGTCATTTTATAGTACTGCCCAACCCCCTTTACTCCTCACATTCGCCTGGCCATTTACGCCTGTCCACGGATCAATATGAGCAATTCTTGGAGAAATACGATGTCTCCATGACAACCAAGCCACAAATTCTCAGTGGAAAGCAGTGAGACCAGTAGTGAAATCTCCTGAGGTTTTCAGACCTATAAGACAAGATGTCTTAAAATGCAGGAATGGACAGAAACAAAAGCCAGAGTAATTCATTGTTTATTACTAGTTTAATGATGTCAGATGGACCGAATGGAACTCAGTTTTTAAGTTTAGATGCTTTATCAACATGTATTTTTGCCAGTCAATATCACTCCCTGACAGGCTTTTATCCTTTCCATTACTTCATATAGATATGCAGAGTACAGAACTGGATATTCAAGTTCCCATCCAAATGTGTACACTTTGCCACACGGAAGTAATTTAAGGTTAAAATTAATGTTATCTTTGAGGTACATGAGTTCTTTACCTGGACACTTTAGTGTCACCTCATTTTAATTCTTTCTCACTTCAGAACAATCATAACTTGGACAATCCACATTTTGCCCATAGCCATCATTGAAGGGACTATAGACAGTTTCTGAAGGAGGTGCCACGCACCACTGCTGGTGTGGTAAGGAACCAAACTCGGCTCCTTCCTGAGTAGATTATGTATTTCTTTCTAAATCTCATGCTGGTTTCTGCTGCACAGCATTGAGTCCAAGCCTATGTGGCTTTAAAACGAATACAGATTTACAATTCATTGGTTTCAAATATTCTAACATACACTGGTGTTCATTTCTGTGGAAAAGATGAAAAGGGAATGTAGTTCAAATCAGGTATATGACAGCAGTTGAACTCCCAAGGAATCCTGGAGGAGTGGAGTGTGCTGAAATATAATCCCCCAGACATGGGTCCTATCTGGGTTCTGAGATGACTTAGGGGACCTGACATGGATTTCAGACTGCACCCTTTGACTGAAAATTAAATCTCAGCAGTGTTCCTTGGGGAAGGATCAGGGGACTGTTGGCAGCTGCCCCCTGTCAGCACAGGCTGCAAGATTTGGAAATCTCTTAACTAAGCTGACAGGCCGCAGAGACGATGAATCAAAAATATGATACACGGATCAGCACACAAAGATGCAAGAGGGTACACAGAGACCAAATAAAGAAGGGAAGGGAAACAGCAAGTGAAGAAAGATGTTTAACTCTTTCACTAATGAGTACTACGTGCAGGTTACATATATGGTGCATGTGGGTCAAACTCACAGTTTGCCTAAAAGATCTTAGTATTTAGTCACAAGGAATGTTTTTAATCAGCTGTGACTCGATACACTTTATATTTAATTGTTTCCCTTTGAGATTAATTTAATAAATTTCATAGCTGTTCCATAAGGAGAAAGATAATGAAACTACATGAAGATAAATCTTTTAGTCACCAAAAAGGATGCACTCAATGGATGTTCTTGTATTTAGCTGAATCAATGTTAAGAGCTATTAAAATGAAATAAGGATTGTGAGCTGATTTAAAGAAAAGGACCAAGCTATTTAACACCACCAATTTTCTTTCCCCCAGAAATACAGCATTTGAATGTCTGCCGCTACACTCAACTGCAGTATATACAGTCCCAATTTTTCATAATCTCATGCTACCTTCACAGGGTCAGACACTGTACATATATTAAGTAAGCAGTGTAGTCCAAAACTAATTATAATGAACTAGTAGTGTCAGCTTTCTTTTTGGTCATAAAGCCTTTATCCTTTCTAAGACCTGAATTCTTGATGAAAGAGGAAAGGATAACAGCTCCACACTGTGACCCCTGGAGGTGACCATTAATTTGACATTGCAGCTGCTAAAAAGGAAACAGCATTACAATGTGCTTTTTTTACAGACCCAAAAGCTGTGTCAGATTTATCACTTGACACTTGGTGTCTGTCTTTAAATGCCTCTCACCTGGACTCTCAGACTCTTCCAAGACGCATCTGTCAGGCGTATCCTCCACATCTTGGAAGTTTGCCGAGTTGGAGCTCTTGTCATGCTTCAGCGCACTGACTGGAGCAATACAGAACAAAAACAGGGGGAGGGAGAAATGTAATGTATTCACAAACAAACACTTCCTGGCTTTCTTCAGAGCTTTCAGTGCTGAAGACATAATTTGTAAACACAAATAAGAGATGGAAATAAAACAGAAACTCAAAGTACTTATATGCAACCGCAGCACAGCTGAAAAATCTATAGACAAGAATTCATTCAGGGAGAAGTTTGAGGCAGTGGCTTAAATGTGATCCCTTTGAAGTAGAAAATCAGTTTTTTCTTATAGAATCCTAAAAAAATAAAATAAATTAGAAAGCCATAGAAAGTGCTTGTCTGTTTCACCAAGGAAGCCAGCAAACAACTGCAATTACTGGAGTCATTCACCAGGGAGAGAAATGGTGTTAGTTTTAAGACGAAAATTTGTTGTATATAACAAGCTAAAATGTGTAATAAAATCAGTGATAATGCCGAAGTGCAGTAAAAACCAGACCGAGTTATGCTTTACAGATTGCCAAATTTGATTTCTTCTTTTACTTAATTGCTAAAACCATTTCCATTTCAGAGCAGGAAAGTATTTTCATTAAAACAATTATTTGTCTGTGTAGGACAAATCCCACATAAGTCTTCCTGAACAGAAGAGAGGTATTTCCCTTGTCAATGTCCTCTCTTCTGCTCCTTATCATCACGTGGAGCCACAAACACAGTTTGAAGATCAAACACAATTACTAAACAATATTTTATAGAAAAGCACAATGAAGACTTAATCACAATTTTTCAATCCCATTAAAATTCTCAGCTCATCCCATTTCTTAGGAAAATAGTGGTAACAAGGAAATACTTTTTCCTAATACCTAGAAACCTAAGCCATGTTCCAAACTTCCATGTGGATGGGGATACCAACAGCTATACACAGTCTCAGTGTAGTTTTGTCCTGTTCTTAAAACAAGAAACTTGTTCTCTCATAACTTTTGGTGGATTTTCTTTATATAATATTTTATTTTATCAAACGAATATTTGCTGCAGGATCACTTCATTTAAACATCCATTTAAATTTCTCAAAATTACGACTGAATCAACAAGGCCTCAGGCCATTATTCAGACAGGAAGAGCTCAAAGGACACATATTACACTTCAGTGCTTTGCACTTTCCCTCAGTTTGGAGCTATTGATCCCAGGTCACCAAAAGGTTCCATCATTTTTGACTCCTGCATCTACACAGAGTCTGTTTGAAGCAATCAGAGCTTCAATACAAGTGTGGAATTAGATCCTTGAAAATACAACATTAAAAAATGATAAATAATAAAATCGACTATAGTGACACCATGCATTTCACCTTCAAACAAACAAACCAACAGAAGCCTGTAAGTTCTGTTTAAAAACCTGCCTTGGACAGCAACTAACCATCCAAGATTAAAACTCTGCTTGGGTAAAGGAGGAACACTGGTTAAATCTCCAAGCTCACAAAAAGCCAGTAGACTGGTATCAATGGTCAGCATATACACATGAAGTGGATTTTCAGTTCTTGTCTCTGCCATGGAAGTGCTGACATGACAATCTGCATGAGGTGAGTTGACACTGAAGAAAAGCTTATAATAAATAACATATGTTCCTCTTTACATATGAAAATTGTATGATCTGTGCAGGAAGAAATATCTTCAAAGCTATCTGTACTTTTCTCTGTTTCTTCCTCCACATAAATGATTTTCCAGTACACTAACTGAAGGCCAGAACTCCCACTTCAAGAAAGAAAACTTGGAAAATACAAGTGTACATATTATGTTTTCAAAAAATTGTTTTGTGCCAAATTTATTAGAACATTCTTTCTGGAGCAGTTCTTCCCATTCAGCAGTCAGCTCCGCAGTGCTGTGATAGATTGAGTCATAACAGCTGCACGAATTTAAAAGTCAGAACTGCTCTGAAGTAGAACAATGGGAGAATTTCCAACAGAGTATAAAAGGTGGCTATGCCTCTGCAGACAAAGAGAAATCGTAAGA
This sequence comes from Amazona ochrocephala, assembly GCA_039720435.1. NCBI lineage: Eukaryota > Metazoa > Chordata > Aves > Psittaciformes > Psittacidae > Amazona > Amazona ochrocephala. The sequence goes on along the minus strand of CM077883.1, from coordinate 32,827,978 downwards.
GGTGTCTCCTCTAACACGCAAAGCAGTGACCCAAGATTCAGAACGAGCCTTTCAAAGCGAGTCATGCGCTTTCACTCAGTGAAGAACTCTGATAGCGAACCTAGAGGGGAGATGCTTTCACAGTGCTAAACACCAGTGTCAGAAGATGGCAGGTACCTCCCTTGCTGGAAGTCTGTGCTGTAATTACTCTTGCATGGGACTAGGACAAACCTGTACAAGTACTCTCCCTTTGTCCCAGACCCTGTCAGCATAAGTCATATAATCTAAACTGACCTGCTTGATTTTACAACAAAGCGGAGCTGAGCAGGTTTTTTTTAGTGAAATAACTCAGAACATAATGAATAAAAGCTAGAGGCAGGTCCACACAGATGAGATGCATCAAAAGGAAGGTGTGAAGTGAACAAGAAAGAAACCAAGACAGGCTAGCAAGATCCTCTGACAAAGCAGGAGGATCTCCAGTTGATATGCTTGAGTAGAGATTGAAGAGATTTGGGGAGATTCAGGAGAGGATGGAGTCATTGAAAGCCAAGAAAGACAAAAATGATAAAAAAAGGGATCACAGGCAGAGCTGATAATGCTGACAAATGACAAAAAACAATGATGAAACACTCACATAAACAGTTGGTGGCAAGGAGTCATTAGGAACAGTTTAAAGGGAGTGGAAAGCATGGATGGAAAGAGTTTTCAGAGGGACAGAGAAGCAGACCTCTAGCACAGCCTGTGTAAAAACAGCTCTCAGAGAATGTGGGTCAGCAGGACAAAGTGAAGGAAGGAAAGTGCGTATTTCAGAGCACCAGGAGACAGGCCAGGACAGGCTCGGATGGGGTCACTGCTGCAAGTGAGGGTCGTGTATCTTAGCCCTGTCACTTTCTCAGAAGTACACACACCTCCCTAGACAAAACACAGGCAAATAAACTTCACCACAGCCTAGTTTGTGAAGTTACACAATGAGCGTATGCGGTGAGCAAGACAGGGACTTGGGGGAGACCTTCAGAACTTTCTCTCTTAAAACGTCACATTACACACTCAATTTGGAGAGTAAGGTTGCTTAAAAATATCATAACAGAGCAAAGGGAATTGAAAAGTTAAAAATAAGGAAGGAACAGACTGGCCCACATCAAGAGTAAAAGGAAAAAATGGCATTATATAATAATGAAAAAAAGAAAAAAATCCTTACCCTGACGTCTACTTTACTATATCTTTCTTTAGGGAAATAAGGTTTTATGTGCAGATGTCAATAGGGGAAATACAGGATGCTGACAGAATTTAAGTTATTTAAACATAACAGTGTGATCTTTATTCATTCTGAGGATACTCTGTCCTATTTTGGTTTAAATGGACCTTAAAATTACTTTTGCTTCCATTTGAAAGCTAATTTTTGTAGCCAAAGTGATGTAAATGTCTGGAGCATAAATAAGCCCCAAATCTACAAGTCAGAGAAAAAGTAAAGAAATGACAATCTCTCCTATAATAACTCCAATGATATTCTTTTTCTATTCAGTATGGTGTCATTTCAATTATTACATGGAAAGCAGAAATTACCTTTGCTAGTACGGAAATAAGAAAAAGGGACAGATTTAACTGGGGCAAATGACCTTGAACTTAGCATACAAAAATGACATAAATCTTCATTGTACAGGATCAATCTTGAGAATAGTGGCAATTTTTTCTGATACATCTTAATAAGCTCTTAAGAGTTGTTTACTGAACCCGATACCCATTCTCTTACATTTTTGAAACAGAAAAAGACATTAAAAAATAGGTATAGCATTTACAATAGTAAAAGAACATCACAAGATTGTAGTATTCAATGAAACATTTATGTAAATAGTTTCATATATATAAAATTCCACAAAATGAAACCAAACTATTCCTGAAAAGAGATCACAGCCTGATTGCTGACCAGTCTACGAAAGAACAGTCTTTGTGTGAATGAACTGTTGAATTATAAGCTGTTCTTTGTGAACATACACTAATCACTAATTACAGCAACAACTCATCACGATCATTTATTTCTTCATGTTCTGTTTAAACTCTGAAGATATCACACACTAAAGCCTATATAACCTGCTCTGCACACCGATTTTCAGAGGGCAGACACACCGGAGAGAGAAGTTTGCATAACACAGGTGAATCTAAATAAAACTGCATGAAAAAAGCTGCAAAGGGAAACAAAATGCTGGCATTTTTTATTTCATAAATGGATAAAACAATTGTGCAGCAATGTCACTTCTAAGATGCATGGGATCTATAGGCACGTACCATATTATAACTAAGAAGCTTGAGGGAAAGCAGGGCAATAAATGCTTTGAATATTTTAAAATGCAGATTTCATAGATATCATAAAAAGCGTAAGAGCAGCTGTACTTGCTGAGGTCAAACATCATCACGATAAGACTCCAACAATCACACAGTAATACTCCTAAATACTCCAATTTGGAACCCACAGAATTCCAAAAGTTGTTTTTCTTCTTTAAACATTGACTAACCCACAGTAGATTTCTGTTCCATAAACTCCTCAAGTTTTCCTTAAACACAGAGAATTTTCCCTAAACACAGAGAATTTCCACATCCTTAACATCCTACTCCCTAACTTGTCTTAAGACTGCGAGCTCCATGGCTTCACCACATAGGTAGGCATTTTGTTTGTTTGCACAAGTATCTATCAGATCAATGCAAAACTTATTCTTGTGAGAGAAAAGGCATGTGTATGAGCCCTACACACCCTCTCTATGATATTTGTGACTGAACAGTCCTTTGGCTTTACCCTCTTTTAACTACCTCTTTTCCAGGTTGAGGATTACTGTCCTACTCAGTTTTTTGTGCCTATTTTGATACCAACCAAAAAGTTTTCACTAACATAAGTGCAAAACAGCCATGAAATGACAAGTGAAATATTAGCATCACTCACCACAATCACCTAGAAACAGAAAAAGCAGATAATGAAGTTACACTGCCCAGTACAGATCACCCATCCTTCCGCTAGGGTGGCAGCATTCTGTGGAGCAGCGCAGGGGGTTGGGTAGGCCGGGGATGTGCCCTTGATGGCATCAGTGCTGAGTAGAGCACACAGATTGCTTCACAGGTTTTACAGGTGATACCTGTTTACAGAGCCTGCTATGGTCCCTGCCTTTGTTGCCACTGCACAAACGCTGTTGACTCATGCTCAGCTTGTGATCCAGATTCTTTTCTGAGAAACTGTTACCTTGCTGTTTCTTCCCCATCCTGTCTCTCTGCAGAAGATTAATCCCACCTCAGTCTAGACCCTTGCTCTTGTCCTTATTGAATTGAACCCTATTTTTTTTCCAGACCATTTCTCAGGCCATACAAACCACTAATTCATCTCACTGACAGAAGACATCAGTTGCTGGTCCTTTCATAATTTCTAGTGTCATTTAAAAAACCCTGCACTGATGCATGCAGTTGTCATTTAATTAAGAATGGCTGGTTGTTACCTTCTATGATTAAATATCGTAGTGGCCCAATTTTCATTACATGTTAATTTTAAAAAGAGAGATTAAGAAATTAACCTGGAGAAACACATTATTAGTCCAAAGTGAATGCTGCAGCATACAGAAGTTGGAACCATCCTTGTCCTTAAGCCAGTATGGAATTAGTCGAACTGGAAGCTACAGTGATTTAAATCCATTACACTGAATGCAGAATTAGGACCTCAGTGGGCAGAAGCACTAACCGGTACACACCTGAGCTTGCTCTTGCGCTGTGTGAAGTCACATGCAAACAAAGCTAATTCCACTCACTAAGTAAATTGCAACTAAAGAACGTTTTTTATTCTGTAGTGTGAGGCTTCTTTTAAGGTTTTTGTATATTTTAAATTACCAAAGCTCCTGAAACTTCATTTTCCTCCCTCCCCATATGTCTGAGGACAGCATTGCTCCAGACAGGAAAACTGAAATTTTCAGTGATTCTTCTCCCAGTATACCTTGAAGTTTTATTCACCCAGAGGGACTTCCCTACTTTGCTCAACTAAAATATAATGGCATGTAACAAATTATGTTCTCAAAGGACATCCCATTTTTGTTTCATTAGTGCAATGAAACATTCACTCAATTTTAAAGCAGTTGTCTTGATCTTAGTTGTGATTTATACCAGAGTCTGTCCATGTATTCTGTGCAGTACATATAATAAAACACCTAACTAGTTAAACTCGTCTCAGTGGGTTCTGCTGCAAGAAATAAAATACTTTCCCATAAAATCCCACGCAACGTTCACAGCCTAGCTCTGTAGCACACGCTGCGGTAAAACTCAGGAGCATTTAAAAAATGGGTTTTTAAGAATTATTATTATTAAAGGATTTAAATAATTAATTCTTCCATCATTATACACTCACTGCTTTTTCTTCTCAATGTTCTCCACAGTCAGCAAGCCCAAATTTCTTTTTTCCAACATCACTAAATGTGTGGTAGTTCATGTTTAACCAATGTGATCATATGTGATCAACATTATTAATTCCCCTTCCTTTCCCCCTAACCCTAACAACCCTTCCCACAACCCCTCCAGTAACTGAGAGGCAATAGAAAAACAGTGTTTACAGGAATTGGTAAAGAAGGCCAAATTTTCAGTTCAGATGCAGATAATCAGCTTTGGGATTGCTTCTGAACTGTATGTAGTGCAGATACGGCTGCTTATCAGTGTATCAGTAGATTCTGTAAAACCAACAAATAAAGAAATACTTCATGCTTTTAAAATCACAGTATTGACAGTATTGACATTATTATCTTCATGACAGTAGAATGATTTGGTATTCAAGCAGAAAAACATTAATCAGGGAATTTTTAGAGGGTTCTGGTTCAGTCCACTTCTACAGAGGAATTCTAGCTGTATATTACTTTAATTTGCTCTTAAAACCAAAATGAAACACAACTGCGAAGCACAGTTATGACACTGACATATCCCTGTGCATAATGTGAATGTTGCAGCTTGCGTACTCCTCCTTTCTCTCGATCAAAGCTGTCCAAATAGCTTAATCCATGAGGAAAAAATAATATACACAGAGCCTCTTTATTAATCTCTTCTGGCCAGATTATTGTTATTCTTTTGCATTATGGCCTTGAAGATGTATTACTGATAGGGAGGTAAAGCCAACTGCAGCACAGCATGACTCTACTGAATGGCTGCTGTATGAAAGTGGAAGTACTTATTTCCGAGACATTTCTCTGATGCTCCCTACTGTTAAAATGTTATCTGACTTAAAAAGATTTTCAGTTCAATTGTAAGCAGTAAGTAAACTCAGGCAGTACAGTACTGTATACTGAAGAGTTTCACTAGCCGGTCAAACAGGCATTATTCCAAGAAACTAATGTTGTATAGGACTGCTTCCTGGTGGCTGAGACCTCTGATTGGCAAAAGACTGGACTTTTCAGTCAGCAAGCCAGTTACCCATGGATGTGGCTCAAGCCTGACACACAGATTGACTGGTTCACACTAATTTACTTCACACAGATTCCATTTATCTCCTAGAGGATCCCCTGGCAGCAGCTTATAATGGCATATCCTAGGATGCCTGCCTGCATGAGTTTTTAAAGCGGCAGAGCTTGATGAATCTAAATCCAGAAAACAGTTCACAGATTGAGGACTAGGTGCAATCAAAAAACATCAAGTAGCACAGCTGGGACTTGCTAGCTTGCTTGACTGGTTTGAGCAGCTGAGCATTAACTACACTTGCTTTCCTGCTGGCAGCCCTGTGTTACTAGGACAAATCAGAGCACTACCCAACAGAAAGAAAGAAAAAGAAGAAAGGAAAGAAAAAAGAAAAGGGGAGAAAAGAGGAAAGGAAAGGAAAGGAAAGGAAAGGAAAGGAAAGGAAAGGAAAGGAAAGGAAAGGAAAGGAAAGGAAAGGAAAGGAAAGGAAAGGAAAGGAAAGGAAAGGAAAGGAAAGGAAAGGAAAGGAAAGGAAAGGAAAGGAAAGGAAAGGAAAGGAAAGGAAAGGAAAGGAAAGGAAAGGAAAGGAAAGGAAAGGAAAGGAAAGGAAAAGAGGGTGAGGAGTGTAGATTGTTGCATTGCATGGATACTATTAATAGACACAAGAAAACCTCATTAGAACATTTAATCTTTATGCAATGCAGGATTATCAAACTAAATAATTCTCTGAGTAGCAAGTTTTGAGGCTAAGAGTCTAGAAAATATCTTTTGGTCATGCTAACAGTTCCTAGGAAAAAGACATGAATAAAACTAAAACCATTTCTTTCCGTTTGAATATAAACCCATAGGCAACCTAGTAATACATGTACAATGAAAAACAGTTACGAAGGTACAGGATTTTACATTGTAATGACACAAGGTAGAGGTCAATGCAATCCCTCGCCTCCATAGAGAACAACAGTCTTCAGTAGAAGCAAGCTTATAAACTGCATTTTTAAAAGGACCGAAAATACAGGCTTACACTATAGCTTCTCAAAGTCAGATAGACAGAGACTGTTCTTTAAAGTCCTTCTCAGAAAGGAATCAAAAAATAATATTATTAGACAATACCATTTGACAGCAAATGCATTGTGAGAGATCCAAAGCACATTTAGTACTTAGGAGGTTAAAGACTCAGCTGTAGTGCTAGTTGATGAAAAAGTAGGATTAAGGCTTTAGTATGAGTCTTGACATGATCATGTTGTCTGCCTGCTTTCTTAAGCTTCGAAAAACAGCTGGGATCATCTTCTTATAAGCTCCAACTCAAAGATGTTTAAGCAGTTCCAAATCCAATTAAAGAGAGGTAAATATAAGGAAGGGCCCTACTGAGCCCAATCATCTTATTTCTTTAATGAAAACCAGCATAATTGCAGGTTACACAACTCCTTAATCTCACTTTAAACCTAACAGACTGCTGCCTTACAGTGCACATGGTAAGCCCAGTTAACCCAAGCATTCTGTATTGGTGTGCTTAATTTCTGATCATCATCCTTCATTATCTTACTTGTAATCCTAAAAGCCTATGATTGTGTCCAGATATTTGGCAAGGATTGTACCTGGATATACAGGGATTCCTCTTGTAAGAGTAATGGATTAATTGGATAGTACTGTATGACTAGTAGATAGTTTGCAGTGAAACTGCTGTGCAGTTCTTAATTTGTGAAGTCCACTTCCTTCTTCTTCTGTCCCTGTCCTTTAAACAAATTGCCTTTTTGAACATTAGCAGTGCTGAGGTAGTACTATCTATTCTTACCACTAACATGGCAGTACTATGGAAATAACACTGCCCTACAGAGTAGGCTGCTAACTGAAATCCTCTTCACAAAAATTAATAGAAAATAAGGAAATCCTCTTTTTTATCAGAGAGAATTGCATGTTCAATATAAAACTGGTTATCTCACGTGCATGACCCAATCATAGTATTATCACTTAAAGGCTTAGAGAACTAGGCCACTTATTTTCTATGCAGCGAAGAGATTTTTGAGGTGGGCATATGTGATCAGATTGTGTCAAGGTACGTATATTTAAATGCTTACAGCTAATACCATGAAAGCAAAAATCCACATATGTAATCCTTCTACTTTGTCCTATAAATACGCACAAGGACATTCTCCAAGGATGTAAAAGCAAAATCTCATCAGGGACTACTTCAAATACAGGCTCCTCATGTCTGTAAGAGCAAGAAGGAAATTCAAATGATCACGAGCAAACTGTTTGCAGTAGCCGTGTTACATTATGCATGATTCTTGGCTGCAGAGGATTTAATTAATGATTTCTAGTTACATGGTTAAGATTTGCAGTGAACTCGTGTTTGGGGAAGCAAACTAGCATCTGACAAATTTATACCACTTTGTGTTTTTTCCCAAACACCATCTACTAGGAGTTGTCGTCCTTTTTTTGTGTAGGTGGAAATCTATTTTGTATATACTGACTGATTATGGGCTGTGTTACAGGAGCATGAATCTAGATTAACTTTAAGGCAGCTACTCTCCTCATGCAATTGAGAACGAATTCTAGACTTTGCTATTATGTGAATTAATAAGCAGTATTTGTTGATATGTGTAAGTATCAGGAAGGTTCATTGTTGAACTGATGGCTGATACATAATTATATTGCTAATGATGCGGACCATTTGTTTCAGTTACCATAAAACAGACACAGGTTTAAGAAACAGACTCTCCCCTTTAAGCTGCAAAGGATATGTCTCCAGAAAATGAAGGTAGCATTTCCTCAAATAAGAAGACAAACAGAGAGCTGTGAAGTACTTAACAGATAAAAGATGTCCCCTGTCTAATACTCACCTTCACTTCCCTATGCTGAACTTTATTCTTCGGGCCATCAGCAAGATGTATCTGTAAGCGAATAAAAGAGCCTGGACCCCCCACTTTGAGACAGGTAATAAACAAGTAAGACAGACACTACAGGGATTTAGAAAAAGACAGGCATCTAAGGAGGTGACTGACAAGTGTCCCTGTGGTTCAGAGGCCATTTGAAACCGCATGTGTGAGGAACTAAAAAGAATGGTTCAAAAAATGCAGATGATCTGCTGTTGATAGGTAACACACGGTGTAAGACCACATTCTTACAGGAGTTAAGCATCATGGGGGAGATGAAGAGCCAAGGGGAAACACAAGTGTGAGCTCTTACACACTTTCTTTGCTGCATTCAGGTGCTACATGAGGGTGTGAGGCAGAAACAATCTAGATGGAGAAGAAGCAGGATTTTTTTAAATGTTAATTCTTTGCACTTTGCTTAAATACGGTTGGTAACAGGAACATGCTGCTCAGTGCTGCCCAACTTAAAAGACTGCAGTCAGTTTTGGTACTGCCCCACTTTGAACACAATGCTTGAGTCTTCAGTGGTATGAGGTTTCTTTTGCTTTTACTAAAAGTTAATGCTTCCATATTATCACTTTGCTGTAAGAACTAGGACATTCATAAAAGAAACATGAAAGGTACCATAAGATTTGCCATAAAATTATGAAGATTGGTAAAACAACATTACATTCACTGGCTGTATTACTGTGGTAGCCAAGTCACTGGTTAGAATTTGATATTTTATTGATGAAACAGCATTAGTTTCTTGGTTATTCTGAAAGCAAAAATTTCTATTGCTCTTTGCAATATACCTAGTCAAAAATATCTGGAATATCTTTATTTAGGTACTATGAAAACTACCTGTTTTAGGGTGTTGTTTATTTGTGCACATTTATGTTTCAATTCACGAAAGTCAGGCATACACTGACTATTTGGAAATGATCTGGTCCCCAACAAGAAATTTCATATGGAAGTGTCCCACCTGCCTCCTGCAGGTACTTCAAATTGTATTGCTGGTATTCTTCCTTTTTACTGGTTGATTTGTTTATGTTCCTATATGCTTTCAACTATCAGCTCGTTTGCACAATCAGAGGTGAATCTAGGGAGAGTTGTATATATCCCTTTATATATGGAAGGATAAAAACAAATTTATATATTTCTTATATATGGAAAGATAAAAACAAATTTAGTGTTTCAGGAAACAAAACTGCCACTTCAGGAGATCACTAAAGGTTGCACTCCAGCTTGTAAGACGAGTGAAGTGGAAGCCAAAAAGGCTCCTGCACATAAAAGGTACAAACGTGCAGCAGGACCTTGACTGCTGTTTCAAAAGCACAGTGCAATGGCTGCAGCATAATTAACAGAGAACACAGCATTCCTGTAAAAGAAATCACAGAATGCTCACCCTGGGCTCAGAGCACTGAGTTCATCTCTGCGTTAACTAGGTGCACTTTCAAACAAAGCAATAGAGCTGCTCTTGATTTACCACAATCAGAGTTTGGCCAAGGTGGCTGAGATAAAGCAAGCACTAGAGAAATGCTAATGGGTGTGTAAAAATGACTAGAACAGATGATGTACACTAAAATGACTTTCCATAACTGTGTTCAAAAGAGCAGGAGACAAGTGCACTTCCACCAGAATATAACTGGCAATCTGGAGTCTGCCTAAGCTTTTCCAAAATAACCCAATAAACTCTCAGCCCCAAAATAACAATTCAACCTTACCAGTGCAGTGATGAGACTACACAGCTGTAGTAGCACAGCAGTATATGTGATTTCAATAATTAAATGCACAAAGCCACCGAAGCTCATAGGCACCCCAGTTCTTGCACATCCCTTATCACAGTCAAATGACAAATGCAGGTGAGCTTCTAGCTATAAACTGCTCCACGGCCTGATGCTTTTTCCAGAGTGGAATAACCTACCTCTGCCACTTCACACCTTTACAGAACTGCAAGAATTCTTGGGGCAGTATATGAAAGAATATCTACAATGCATGTGGACTATAGGACATCAAGTGTATACAAACAAATCTGCGGATTGTGTAAGGCATTTAGTACCTGGAGTTCGTTAACTAATTTAGAGACATTCTTTGTTCCTTGGAAAACCTGAAAGGCTAAAGAACAGATTAAAATTACTACATCAATGTGAAGAGTTAAACTCAAGTTTAGAAAATTGGGATCACGGCAGTCTATTACCATATTGTATTATTATAAAACACATTTACTATATCTGACACTTTTACAGTTGCATTCACAGCTGCCAGTTCAGGCTCCATTCCAAGGGAATCACTCAGTCATTCAGAGCTAAAGGAAAGTGAAAATGTGGTTTAGAAGAACCAACCACTTGTTTTGTTTTAGTTCATGAAGACAGCTATTGAGTGCAAATGAATAGTCAGGGCTCACTTTCCTCGTTGTTGTATTTTATACTCTTACAATGCCACCCACTGAAGAGCAGATTTTTTTTCTAAATCAGTGTCCTTGTGACTGCACACTCCTTTGGATGTATATTTGTTTGCTTCTCACTTAAGTTTCACTTAACACTCAATGTAAAGACAACAGATTGTCCTTTTTCTTTGTTCATTTAATTCTAGCACTTAACCCTACTTAATGATAGGAATAATGATGGATACCTGTAAAGACATGTCAAACTCTAACCAGTTAAATGTTTGCAAAAAGAGAAAGATAAAACTTTTTTCACTAATCTACTTTGTATTGTTTTCTATATATTTTTCTTATTTAATTCCGCAAATTGTTTTTGACTTCTAACTAGCAGTCGGTTTCTTACATCTACAGCAATGGCATGCCATCCTTCACATTTCCAACCTACATTTTAGAATCTTTGAAATCCTTTTACGTACTCTGAAATGGATCCCTGATCTCATCTGTATACACACCTTCTGCTAGAATCTTTCATAGACATGCAATATTTATACTATGCGAATGGAGAATGATAAACGCCTTTTTTCACTTCATAAAGGACACTGGGAATATGTGCTAAGGTATTTTGCAAGTGTTAAAATAGGTGTTTCTCAAACTCTCACATATGGTGACTCTTTATTTTACCATGCTTATAACAGGATTTGTGTAATAACAAAGGCTGGAAAAGGACCTGGGTTACCTCACAGGTAACAATAAACAGAGATGTCCCTAAAACATTCAAAAAGAATACAGAGAAATCTCAACACAGCTCATCTAAACTAGAAATAGGTTACTTCTTTGGGAGCGTACCGTGTGCTTAAAAGCGAACAAAATTACAGAATCACTGCAAGATACAGATACTACTTATGAACAAGAGAAACTCTGTACATCAAACTCTGCACAGGACTAAGTACTACACTGTAAAGTTAACATTTTGCTAACATCCGAGAGCTTCGTTGAATCTTCAGTTTAAAACAAACCAAACCAAATTCCCCCAAAATATGTGTGATCGAGACAACTAAAAAGAGTACAAGACTCTATTAAATCTAAGAAATTTGCTAACAGGACTATTACACTGTTATAACTCCCCCCACAACAACTGGATTCCAAGATTACCACACTTTGAAGAAAACACCTCATTCCTACCAAACATTATGTACACCTTGACATCTTACCAGCACACAGTTATTTTTCTCTGCTAGTGGAAATACCAGAAGAGAATAGCTGATAACCTTACTGAACACTGAATTATGACAGAGTGGCATGTACAAAGACAACCGACTACAGGAATTTGAAACACTAAATAGAAAGTATTCACAACAATTTGAGTATCTATGAATACACATGTTCTTTTTTGTCTCATAACTTTAATTTCATGGCTGCTTGTTTAAAGTAGTGCTCTTATTTATACATATATGGTTGATTATATTTCAGATATGTATACATTCCGCTACTTAAAGAATATGTATTTTACAGCAATATTTAACATGCCATAAATTTAGTATAATATTACTAGAAGAAATCCATTTCTATGAAAGCTATATATTCACAGTGTATTGTTGAAGTATATATTGCATTAATACTTCACTGTGCTTATAAATGTTAATATAGGTTATTTGTTTATTACTACACCAAGGTTATTCATCATATGCAGTGTCAGAAAGCACAAGCTGACATCTCATATTGTCTGCTTCAAGGGCAAGACCAATGTGACCTTTGGCTCTTTTTTTTAAAAAGGATGAAATCATTCCAGAGGAATAATGCTGCACTGCACAGCTCCCTTTAAGAATCAATCTGGCATTTATGGTTTCCTATTTCCCATACTGTAGTATGACTTGTTAAGATCTGATGGCTAATTTTCTTTTCAAAGTTTAGTGTTCTAAAATTCCAAAAATCTTTCCCTTATTGTCGCATCATTTATGCTATTTATTGACCATAGAATGAAAATGTCAACTTATCAGTTCTTTATTAATTGTGCCAGGCTCCTTTTGATTCTCTCTGGGACTGAAATCATGCTGCCAAGTTATTCCCTAGATCAAGATCGCATTTGTAATCAGATTTCTTTTCATTCCAGAATCTGTTACAATCTCCAATAAAATCATCTTCATGTTTATTGGCTTTTCCTGCTTTACAGTTCTTCTAAGTTCTCCTATATTCAGCTACTACATGGGTGCAGCTGAAGGGGGAAATGTATTTCAGTTACTACTGAAAATATGTTGAATATTTATATTGCACGAATAGTGAAAAGGAATCTATTCAAAAGAATGGGATTGGTAAAAACAGGAGATGATCTGTTAACTATGGAGCTCTGCCATTAGCTGTCTCAGTACCACAGCAGCGGTAGATGCACAATTTGAAGCACAAATTAGATATGAAGCTACATGTGCTATTTCAGAAGGATGATAAAGTACATGTGGTCTTGAAGCATACGTGCATTTCTACAGGCAACTCTTTGAACTTCATCAAACCCAAACTGAGTACATTTTTAGAGAGAGAGGGATGAGATTCACATGAATTGGTAATTATATTATCTGCGCATGATACTGATTTCACTATAAAATTCAACCAAGGAGAATGCAGCATTCTTTGACCTAGCTGATAAAAGGTCAGAAAGCAATTTTGAATAATAAATGAGACCTGCCGACCTCATGACCCAAGTCTGGCAGGGTCAGCAGCAGCCCTCTCACCAGATGCTGATGGCAGATATACAGACACAGACAGCTCAACTAATGAGCTTCCTGGATAAGGGTTTTAGATCCAGTGACATTTAAGTGCTATGCAGCACATAAAATAAACTTGCAAATATCTGTACTGTAAAAAGCTAAAGAGATATTTACAGTGAAGTGTAATATGACATGCTCTGCAATCTGTACTACAGCGATTATTTTACTACTTTTTCTAGGTGGCCTTCGGCCACCAAATATAATACCTGAATATTTCTTTAAGGACTTTTCACGTGTAAAGGGTTCCCAGTCAGCGGATGCACTTTGAAGAGATGTACTTTGATAGTGCATTTCTTCAGCACCTCATTTAGTATGAATCAACAAAAATTTCTTTTAAGGTAAGTTTAAATTTATTTCCTTTAAATTCAACCTAATGTGTTGCTTCCCCAGTGAATAAAAGACAAGTCCAGAACATGCAAGGCCAAGAAGAATTTTCTCCTGCTCATTTCATCAACAGCTCCATTCAGAAAGAGTCACAAAGTAGATGGTTCATGAAGAACAGAGGGCAGTAAACTAGAATTCATTCTCTCGCTCACTGTTAGATTTCACTGTACAAGTAGCCTAGGGTCACTACTGCATTCCAGACCTTGGAAATGCAAGATTTGACTTCATCCTGGCTGCTGGGTCTGATCTCCACAACCTGCTGTCTCATTCCTCAAGTATGACTTTGTAGTAGCGTATCTACACACTTGCTTACGTTCTGCATGAGTTACCAACGTAAGGCCAAATTTCTAAATACCCTTGTTGGAGATTTTTTGTGAAGCAATTTGTAAAGAAAGAAAACTGCTTGGATTCTTCTGAGGCCTCAATACTTCACCATGAATACAATTAGTTATAGTAACTACAAAAGCTGTAGTAGCTTTTCTATGTCTTTTTAAAGTCACCGTAATTACTTTCAGAAAGGACATCCTTTAGACACTGAAATCAAGAAGCTACATTAAGACACTATAGAAAAGTTACTGTGCTCTATTCAATTCCGTATTACTCTGCATAAGCTAATTTTAACTTACACAGCAAATGGTATTTAAGAACTCTGAAACTTTCAATATTTGGTGGAGCTGGAGAAAAAATGCTGCCCCATTTCACTGAAGGGGAACCTGAGAAATTAAATGCAATGAAGAAACATTTCCTTTAAGCTATTTAAAGCTTCTCCCTTTCAGTTTAACAGCATGCCTGCATGTTCTTGAATCATGAGAAAGGATAAAGAAAAGTAGCTGATTTGCTTTTGCCAATCTATAATTCTGTGTACTCCTACAAGACTACTTTCTATTTATCTCCTCTTTAAATTAGCCAGCTTTTAAAATTACGCTTACATAGAGCCTGTCAATTTTTCTTGTCTAAGTTCTCCTCTATTTATGCTGCATCTTTTCAGAGCCAACAGAAAAAGAACATAACCTCCCCAAAAGGACCTGATATCAATGTACGTAACTTTGCAATATTTGCAGTATTATTCACATTCTTTTTATACCTTCACAGTGTACCAGCTCATCTGAAAGCCACTGTACAACTTTTGACTGAAATGTTACCCCTGACATTCACAGATAGAATTTACCTCCATTGTGGTGACTAGCACACCACTAGGGAGAGAGCATCTTTATCCTTCTGATCCAGGGGCTGCCTGGAGCCATTTAGATCTTTTTAATCAGTGTTGATTAAGGCAAGTCAGATGACTACCCTCAAATCTATCACTGCCTCTAAACACCTTGTAGCAGCCAATACCTAGGGTAGCTAGCGCAAGGGATTGTCTTGACCACACATCCTCCCTCTGCACTTGTAAGGACTTTGCAAGGGGAATTACACACTGTCTGTACATAATCTATCCCAATTTTTCACTGACTCAAGTGTGTGCCCAGAATACAATTTTGGAACTTCAGTACTGTGTGTAGACACCAATTAAACTCATTGTTAGTGAGCCCAGCTTCTAAATCTTAGTGCATTCATTTAGGGAACCAGTAATAGCAACCAGCTCTCGCACTCCCAGCCTGCATGCAATTGAAATAAAAATTGATTATAAATAGATTAGATTATAAAAGTTGCTCAAAAATCTGCTTGTAGCTTTGCTTCATGTGTTTAAGGCAGCAGTATCCTCTAAAGGGGAAAGAATTTCTTACTGCAGCCACTGCATCAGTAAAATATACTTAGTCTTGCTGCTTTGACTCCTGTCTTGATGCTAGATAATACATGTATTTTTTTGCGAGTCTGCCAGATTTCCTTAAAAACCCCATTACACTCACTCTGCTTTATGATCAACATAAATTCTTTAGTAGGTAACCGGTACCTAATATACAGTTGTGCTCCTAAAAATTCAACCCCTATGCCACTCCCCCCGTCCCAAACAGTGCCTTGGTACTCCAAAGGCACATCTCTCTTCAAAAAGGAATATATCTGGGATCTTGGGAAAATATCACAAAAAGGGGAAAAAATAAAGTGCCAAATTATTTTTTTGATGGCTGCCCTATTTTATAGCTACAAGAGTACAAGTCATTTTAGAAGTCAACACAGAGTTGTTCACAATAGCTTCATATCCATTTTCCCCTGACAAGACCCTGCAAGGCTGGGCACCATCAGAAGCTGCTGCCTAGCAGACTAAATTATCTATTGCATAAATCAGCTGGGTTTATGTTAATTGTTTACTGGTTAAACAATGTGAAGCAGAACCGTACAGTCTAGAATTAGATTTACAGGTTTGAGATACATCTCTGAAGCAAGATCTGAAAATGCTTTAATTGGAGACTGAGCGAGAGGAGGAGCTTGGGATATTTGCCTACTGGGAATGCCTATGAGCAGAAATTCTATTTTTCTTTGCTCAGCAAGAGCCAAAAAAGCATGCTGCAGAGTGGATCTCCCTGTGGGCTCAACAAGGGTAGAAGTATGGCAAGGAGAAGTCAGGAAGAAATTACTCTGTTACAGAAAATCATCCCAGATAGGTCCAACACACTAAATTTATTAAACACATCTCCTAGGTGTGCTCTGATGTAAACTCTGCTCCTGTGCCAGTTTAGTGACAACTAATGCACGGTGGGCTGCTGTTTTCCACCACTTTCTTGTTTTTTGTGCAGTACAACCACTCCATTCCATTTTAACTTTTGTTCTGCATGTTTATGCAGTGACACAAACAATATGCATTTCTTACTACACCCACCAGAGGATCCATTTTTAGTATTACCTCTGCGCCCTAAATGAGGAATGTGTAAATTAGTACCATCCACAAAAATCAACATACTTTCCAGAGTGTACAATATTTATTCTTCTTGACCTGGAATAGAGTATTCCCAAAACCAATTAACATACCTTCTGCTCTCTCTTCTTCTCCTACTAAAACCACTACAGAGAAAAGTAGAAAACTGGTTCTCCATTTTGGTATGTTTTATCTAGCTTTGGTCCAAACTGAAGTACTAGTCACCAGTTTTGAGCAAATTGTGCTTTATAGGAGCCACCCTGATACATCCCAGAACAGTTTCTGCTACCTGTGGCTTTCATTTTCTGTTAAGAAATCATTTCTTATGCCATTATATATTTCCCTGAAAAGATTGTTTTATTGTGATGCTAAATGCAAACTACAGTTTTGCAAGTTGCATAAACTAATGAGCTGAGAATTTTCTCAGTAGAATTTGCACGTTATCCAATACCTGAAGGGGGCCTATAAGGATGCTGGGGAGGGACTCTTCATTAGGGACTGTAGGGAGAGGACAAGGGATAACGGGTTCAAACTTAAACAGGGGAAGTTTAGATTGGATCTGAGGAAGAAATTCTTTACTGTACGGGTGGTGAGGCCCTGGAATGGGTTGCCCAGGGAAGTTGTGAATGCTTCATCCCTGGCAGCGTTCAAGGTGGGGTTGGACATAGCCTTGGATGGCATGGTTTAGTGGGAGGTGTCCCTGCTCATAGCAGGGGGGTTGGAACTCGATGATCTTGAGGTCCTTTCCAACCCTAACTATTCTATGACTCTATGATAAACATACTGCAATCATTTATATTTTTTATTACAAAGGAACAGTTTCCCTGCACATAAGCTCCAAGATGTCAAACAACCCAAAACACAGGGCTTTAAGTTAGATTCCTTATTAGGACTTCAATTTACTACAACACATTTACATGCTTTTTTTGTCAAAAATCATCATCCTTTCTCAATCATAAACTGCATTTAACTTCAGTCTTCTCTTTTGAGTTTTGTAAGACTAAATGCTAAAAATGTATGAGCTACGCAATCGCCTATGGAGTTTGTGGCCAACTACGAAAACTCTTCTGCCTCCCCGTATTTTACATATTTGTCCCCATATCCAACATTTAACTTTTACCAACCTTGAAGTCCTTTTTGTGTTGTATCAGGAGTGAAGTTCATTTGCAGACAGCTGCAATATGAGTTTCCTCACCCTGCTCTGCCATTGACCTACAACCTGATCTAAAAGAACCACCTCCTTTCAGAGTGAGAAGTTATTCATTTGCTGCAATAGCTCTATTTTGGGCCTCCTCAGCAAAAACAGACAATTGTGCCCAAATAGCATGAGGTTGTGTGACACCGGCTCTGTTTTATATATACAGAAAAAAAAAAACCCACAAAAATGTCTCACTTAAGACTGGATCACAAACGAGAGGCAAAAAAAAAATCAGATTTAAGAATTGCCTCAATACGCACTTTGCTATAAAAAGAAGTATTAGAAATTCATACTTCTTGTTCACACAGGTTCACTTCATTCTTTATACTATGCAGCTTTTTCACTGAGTAAAACCTAGTTTTCTAGCAGTCCACTGTATGCAGGGCAGCCTTCAAAAGTTACCATTGCCAGAGAATAAATGAAAAAAGGGAGAATCAGGGACTACAGAATAATAATTGGAAATAAAAAAAATGTTTCTGATGAAAACAATTAGTCACAAGCATTACAAGTTGAAATTCAGTTCAGTGTTAAAGAGACAGTTTAGAAGCACATGGTACATTTATCACAGCTCCACAGACAAGTTATTGAGCTGTCTGTGAAAAACAGAGCCAAACAGGAAAGCTTTCAGCAGAAAGCAGTGGTTGAGGTCCTTGATTGATAGAGTTAGATGATGCAAAGCTGTCTGATGGCCTTTCTGCAAAATAAAGTGAAGGAACTCAAGGTCTTTCATGACGATCTCTGACCACAGATGAACAGCTACTTTATTACAGCACAGATTGAGGTTACACCTTAGTCCATATTCTGCCACTTTTGGATGCACACGGTTAACTTTACCAACAATCCACTGTGTTTAACATAAGTGTCTGCCATCTTTACAGGATTTAAAAAGGGACAGCAGATTGCAGTGGTCAAAATCTTCACCTCCTTTCTGTTTAACTGTGGTAACTGAAAAATAATCACTTTTAACACAGTTCTTATTGCAATGATAGGGCTGATTATTCAGGGAGAAGTGCCTCATTTAAAAGATACAGAAAAATCCCCGCTGTGTATAACAGTCCCAATCTACCTGCTGCTCCTCTTCCCTCAGAAATGAAATTATTTACATTTTCTCAAATGTAATCTCTATCTTTCTAAAGATTTAGGTGTGGTTGCATTCTTCACTGACGCGATGCCACTGATTTCACAGAACACATACTTGCAAAACCTGAGTATTATTGCACTGCATTTGCTTTTAGCAGAAATGGAATGCTTATCTCCATGCTTGTGATATCTAGGAAACATTCCTTTAAGCAAAAGAGCCAACACTGCCTGACCAATATGAAGTGTTGACAGTTGCCTACACAATCCTGCCTTGTGGAGCAACTACTGAATTCAGGTGGAAGCACCAACTTCTCTTTAGGTGAGGAATTTGGGATACTTTATTCAGATTTTTAAAGATATTTAGCTGCCTGTGATTCACACTGGCTGAGGCTGTTCTGCTTTTCTAATTTGAAAGCTTCAACTTAGAGCTAAATGCTATGACCCCAGTGACTTCCAGACTTCTTGCATGTAGGGCATGGATTCTCCCACAACCAGCCCATCTATGCCACTACTCTCATACAAATGCTGTGGTCTATGTTTGCTTCATATTACGACTATTAAGATCAATGCATGGGCTTGAGCCCCATGTTATTCTCCAATATTAACACAAGTATAGGAAGCTAATGAGATTTTCTTTGCTACTTAAGTACCTAAACTCTGTTCACAGGGATTCTAGCCCTCTCTCTCCCCAAGCTTCCCAATACAGGTTTAGGTGCTGGTTTTAAATTCTACAGGGTACTTTCAAATTAAGATGACCACAACAGGTAGAAAAAAGAAAAGATGTGAGGGCTACAACTGTTTATTCTGTAAACATTTCCACATTGACTGACACTTCTGATCTGAATTATTTTAGTCTAGTGCATTTTATATTTGAAGTGCTTTCATTCATCCTTGCATTCATTTGTACACTTCAGTTTGTGTTACCCTTTCAGCTCTAGTGATCCAGTGTGAGCACAAGGGTTTAAGTAGGAGCATCCTCTCACCAGAATGAGTTACACCAAAGCCCAGTGAATATCTCCCCCCAGAAGGTGTCTCCATAAGCAACTGAAGTGTCAGTGACTACAAAAAGCACAGCTCTAACATGGACAAGTTAATGTACTCAGGCAATGCCTAAAAGAATTATTCAGCTTTCTAACCATTTCTGTTCTGCATTTAAGTGATGAGCTTTACTAACACCAGCATATTTCCTTACCACCTCGTTGACAGCCTTGTTTTTAAAGCCAGCGTTGATCACTGCTCCCAAAACTCTCTTCCTCAGAATAGCTTTTTCTTTTCATTACCTTAGTTTAATATTTGCTTTAGAGGCTGCTGCCTAAATTGTCCCTGGTTATGGAATTCAGTGTCACAGCTATAAAACGACTGACAAGAGGAAACCTGCCTTGACTTTCTGACTTTGGAGTGGCTAGTTTTCAAATGCTTTTTAAACTATTTTTACTAGCACTTCTCACCAAATGAACACTTAAAATGTGAAAAATGTATTTATTTTGGTGTTAGGCCACATTCACCTAACAGTAATGATAAAACTGTGAAACCAGTAACTGATCAAGTAAAGCAATGAAATTGAGACTCTAAAAATCCCCAATCTCAATGAATCAATGAAATTGAGATTAAAAAAAACCCCAGCAGAACAACTGCCAGTATTTAGTGTTCAAAGTAGAGAGTCTGGTACTTTAGGAAAACATTCTATAATTCGATGAGTTATTTCATGAAAGTACATTCATTAATTCATTAATGCAAGCAGCTATCACTTTTACTTGGAAAAAGAGTACACAAAAGCATGTTCATTAATGACAGGCTGTACGAGCACTGTACAGACTTTGTGTTCACAGAACTACCTAGCTCCTTTTCCATGGTTGATGAGGTATATGCTTTGGCCTATGCACTCAGCTTTCAACAACAAAAAATTACCCTTTTTAAAATAACAAACACCAGTAGTGCTTTTAAATTATAACATTTTAAACACCTCATGATATTATTTAGTTGGATTTATTGTGACTGATGGTGTACGTGCTGCAGGTCTTGCAGGATTTTTATGCAAAACAAGATTTAGAATATCGACTAGGTTTTTCTTCCTATATCTTATAAAAGACTCCTCACCACAGTACAACCTGATAAAAAGGAAGATGCTCTCTATTGCCTAGGTTAGATATTGGTCCAATGGAGTTGAGGAAAACTGAAAATAACATTGACTGCTATCAGTAGAGAAAGACATTGGGAAGTAAGAGATTTCTGTATTAATCTTTAAAATAATGCTGTGTGTTTCTAACCACAGAATTTTAAAACAAACTTCAAAGCATCAAAATCATTTCAAAGTAACACTTCTCTCTGGTTAATACTGAGAACACTGTTTTCAAGTACTGAAGGCTTAACTATGAGAAGGACTGCATTATTACATTTTTCCATTGCATAAATTCCATCTTGGAATAAAAACCCTTTAAAAACAAAACACCATGTCTGGTTCATATAAATAAAGGTGTTTTAAAACCCTGTATTGACTTTTCCATGTTATTAAGCTTTTTAGATGAATCCAGTTGTTAAATGGTTGTTCTAGTAACTGGCCTGTCATCTGGAAATGTTCTTAGATTGTTTTTTTGACACAATGTCCCTGCAGAAAGTTGGGCAGTGTGACATAAAGAGCACAGGTTTGCCTATCACGCTGATTACTTGATGTAATAGTAAGCAAGCTTAAGTGAACTGTGTGTCTTCAATCTTTCCAATCACTTAGGGATGGGCACCAGAGGATACCATCCATCATCCATGGCCTGAAACATATGGTGCATCAGCAATCTTAGGCTGACCTAAATGATAGTAAAAGCTGCTATGCTGTTCACAATAAGAAATTGTTGTCCACTGAATTACAGGTTTGTGATTAGATTGCTAACATGGCCAACTTGATGTATAAGTGAAGTGTCCAGGAAAGATATTCCCTAGGATCCTTTGAAGATTAATTTATACCCTTGAAATGTGCACCAATCACAAAATGAAAAAATATGTCAAGATATTTTTCTTGTGAACAAAAAAAGCTCTGCAGTGGTAACAGCTATTAATTTATTTTTGGCAGTTTTAGCCAACAGAGTTCAATAAACAAGGTCCTTAAAGGTTTTGGGTTTTTTTTGCTTAGTTTTGTTGCAAGGCTTTTACTGTTTAACTACTTAATGCACTGAGCATGACAATATCTCTTATAAAAGGGACAGCTTCTCCTCAGATTCCACTCTAAAATTTCATGTACAATTACAAACACATGAAGACAGCTGGAAAAACACTGAAATTTCTTAAAGCTGTATTATTATATTCCTATCTAGTTGATCTATAAACATAATACAATATTAAGTATCTATTATTAAGATAGGTAGAAAACATATTGCAATACATCTGACCACTGATCACATTATCAGTTTTTCTCCTCCATAAAGTAGATTATGCTTCTCATGTTATTAATTTAACAATTTAGGAAAAAGTGCACCCAAATCACACAGTTAAGGTTCAAACTGCAATATCAACTTCCCTGGGACTTGGGGACAGTGGGCAGTGAGGGAAGGGGGTGGTTATTACTCCTGTGTAGCCCTACCCCTTAAGTCCTCTTTAGGTAATAGAACACAAATGGTGAAAGGCACATTTTAAAAGGCATGGTCAGAAAGTGGAAAAAGAACACTGCCTTGTATCTGTGTTCTGTATTAGCACATAACTAAAAAAACCAGGACACGTTTCTGCTGAGCATTCAAGACCCTTCACAAAAACTAGCTTACTCCAGGCTGAAGGAAATTACTCTCTTACAAGCCATGGGACTTCAGAGAAATTGTTTTGCAATTATGGATGCTATGTACAATTATCACAAGAAGACTGAAAACAATGGTTCTCTCTGTCCTGTCCATCAGTCTGTTCGTTTTTGTGAGATACTTTGCTGTCCCCATACGTGTCAGATAGATCTGCTTGCTATGCCTGTTATACTGGACTTCTACTGATGCTTTTGCTTTATTTCTACCACGCTTGTCACTGATGTAAGTTCTTAACCACATACAGGTCCTATTTTTCAACATTCCTAACCATGCACTAAACCATTAAATTTTATCACAGAAAAGCACAGATTTGCACTTCTGGTCTTTTCTTACTATTCCTTAATATAGTCTATTGCCAGCAGTGTAATTCATATAATATACCATATATCATACCTTGACATTGATGACAATGGTCACTAGTGAAAAGGGCTCCTTTTCCAAAAGCATATACTAATTAAATAATGAATTATTTCCTGTAGATTGAGGATGGCCTTAATCTGCTAAGATTATCTGGGACACACCTATTTGAAAGATCTTCCTAATTCATGTCAAAAAACTACTCTTGCCTGAAAACACAAATTAAAACCAGCGCCTGCTTAACTTACATAACAATAAAAAAAATTAGATTGTTTCTTCAGTCAAGACAAAGATATATGTTCACTCTCAGCATGAAACTCTCCAGTCTCAGGAGATGCAAAACCTTGACAGCACTCCACTTCTGAAAGAAACAGATAATTTAGCAACAGAACATTACCAGAACATAACACTGAACAGGCGTGCTTTAGTCCTGTCAGATATATTTTGTTTGTTTTTTTTTCATTTCAAATTCACTTCTGAATCTAAAGGAAAAAAAGAAAAAACCCTTCCAAAACCTATCCTTACAAAACGGTAGTAAAAGAGAAAACAATACACAGAGCAGCTATTAATTATTCTACATAAAGTACCTCCTGGATTCAGGACCCTAACTTCACGCTCTTCACTAGGCTGAGCATCTTCTAGCAGTGCAGCAGGTGATGTGACTAACATCCACCATATGAGAACAATACAGGCACCTGGTCTTTAGGGAATTAGCAATAGGTATCTTAAGTGTGATATAAGTTGAATTTTCCCAAGAGTAGGGGAAGAAAAAAAAATCATCTGCTGATACATCTGAGGAAATTTATTCTCAAATTCAAAATGCACTGGAAAGGTTTCTGTAGTCATTAACATTTGAATTGCCATTTCTTTGTAGTACAATTGAAGAACTAACAAATAATGCTGAAACAAGATAGGATACTGGATGGATCTAACTTTGGGCCTTAAAGCATATGCTGAAATAATAAATATGAACCAATGACAAGAGGAGAAAATACTAAACAATATATGTACTCAATTTCTGAATTTGGAAGTAATCTCGTGTTAATCTGTTCAATGTACCATCCAAATTATGGAATGCTATTTCTATTAACCATGTTTATCTGCTTTGAAAAAACACTGATCTCCTCTTTCTACAAAAAGCAAAATAGATTCTGGATTACAGAAGAGATATGAAATACAAATGGATGTACTGAGACTTCTAAAAATGTGTGAAGATACAGAAGTGCATAGAGATGAACACATTCTCATCCTGAAATGAAACAGTTCTGTTGATACACTTTCTACATAGTGATGGCTGTTTCTGTACCTCCAACTGGTTCAACATTTTCCTGGTAAGTTTCATAGGCCAGAAAGGCTTCTTGAGTTATTTCCATTTTTTTTCCCCTGAGACAGATGCCTTGCTCTCTTGCTAGATACTCTTCAGCACTATTTGGTTGTGTTGCTCTGCTGAACATTAACTAGACTCAGCTTCTATACTAATAATGAAGACTTTCAGTGTGATTTTAACAAAACATAATGGAAAATTCCATCCTACTGAAAACTAGATTCCAACTTACTGAAAACTCTACTCACAGTAGAGCGTGAAGTAATTTCTCTCATTCTGTTGGGATTTCTTTTGTCTTACTTGTCTTAGTGTCAGATAACTAGGGATAGAGAACATTGCAATGAGGGTCTCCTACAGGCCACCTGACCAGGAAACCAAGTAGATGATGCCCTCTATAGAGACAGGTGTAGCCTCACCTTCACAAGCCCTGGTCCTCGTGGGGGACTGCAACCAGCCCAGTATCTGCTCATGGGACAACACACCAGGGCACAAGCAATCCAGAAGGTTCCTGGAATGCATTGATGGTAACTTCCTTCTCCAAGTGATAAGAGGAACCAACAAGGGTTAGCTTCAACTAAACCATAAGGATTACAAATTATATGCTATTAGCAAGTCTGAACACTGTGTTTGACTGAGAACAGCAACACAGGCACGGAGACATTCAGAATAAAGAAGAAAGATGCGACAAAGAGTGGCTCTTAAAAAATCCCAACAAACAGTAAAAGACAGAGGAGACTGGACTTGTCCAAAAAAAAGCTGGGGTTATCACTTCTGGAGTATTTGTAGTTCAATCACTTCTTATCTTGAAGCTCCAACTCAGAACCAGCTTTCAAATATTTGAAAGAGTTGTGTTACGATTTGCCTGTGCCAAATGAACTTCTAAATAAATGGTAGAGACTAAAATTAACCAATGCTAATTTTATGTCTCTATTTAAACAACCCCAAAATAGAGTGTTTACTTTTAAAGATCTAAATGGGAGCTATATTAGAGAGTCTTCCCATTCAGTAAACACTGAAAAAAGCACAAAGAAAACTGAATTGTCCAAACTATCTTGCGCATTTGAATTTAGAATACATGTCATCCTTACTACCTCCTTGACCTATCCTTCCTAATGTTTTGGAGGAGTCTGAGATGGCGCCTGTACAATTTGATTTTGTGTAAAAATACACACCAAATCTGATTTCTGCTACATTAAGGAGTTCACTGGTAAAATATATGGCGTATGGAATGAAATAAACTGTAGTTCTAGAATGAGTCTTTAAGCTTACTTCCTTTAGTACTTGACCACTAATATTAAAGACTACTGGATCAGAATACAGGTTTAATTGGATATGCAGGACATGATACAGTGATATAGTTAAACTGCAGGTTAGATGGTAAAATATAACATTGATTTGTATTCTTTTACTGGAAATATTTGTAATGTGAAACTAGGATACAATACACTCATTTTTAATGCATATTCAGTGCAGAGGAAAGCTACCGCTGTCACAAGCTTACACTCAAAGTCCATTCATCAAACAAATGCTAGATTAATTGGGTTGCTGTTTCACTGACTAAAATGAGATTACAGATGAATCTAATTCTCATTAATAGTGATGAAATGTTGATTACACTATTATTTCTTACACTGCTTATTGCTAATGAGCACACAAACAGAAGATTGACCTGCCAGACAATTTCTTAGATCAGCCTGAAGTAAATCATGTGGAAGATGGAACACGCAGCGGAAGAGGGTTAAACTGGAAAAATGTGAGAGATGCCAGACAGGAAGAGATCTGAAGCCAAAAGTCAAGCCAGATGAAAAGTAACAACTGCAAGAAAGTAAGACTGTAGTGGTTTGTTCAGATGTTGCTCTAAAACCAAAGTCTGGATATATTTCGAAGCACAGAGACCATGTAAGAAAAGGGATAGTTTTGATCAGTTTCATTCTAAATACTACTTGCTTTAATCAGACATACAGTGAGGCTCAGAAGGACACTTCAGATTAGACATTTTGGAGGATTCTGGTATGACAGGAATTCTCAAAGTGTAAAGATTTCTTCCTGTCAGCATTCTCACTCATTTTAATCAAGAGCTTTGCTTACCTCATGACAATGGTGGCCTGATTCAGATTTCAATTTACATGAACAGGAGTCTACTTTGACCTAACCAGATCAGCTCTCATTACACTTTGTAAACAGAGTTTTGACATAATGTAGAAATGTTCCTGAAAAGAATTTAGGGTGGGCTCACGTAAGTGTAATTTCATCACTATTAAGTACAATCTACTAGTCCTATTGCACGCACTTTTTGGGCAGTGCAAACATAAGCTCTGGAGACAAACTCTAGATCTTCATATGCCAAATTGAAGATACTTAATCTCAATACTCTTGAAAAATTGAGCTAGTCTGAGAATGCAGCAGGAAGTACTATTGGTTTCTCTAAAGCAATAGAATCTTTAGAACAGCCTGCATACGGTAAATCATCTTAGGGTACTCCAGATTCCTGTATATAAAAACAAAAAGAAAAAAACCAGTAAAATTTGTGAGCTTCACAAATAGTTTATAAAAACTAAGAAAAATCCTTCACTTGCTTTGCTTTAGGATATCTGTCATAATGAAAGATGTTTCTTATTCTCTCTGGTTTTCTTCCAGACAACTGAATTGTCCTTTTCTTTTGTATGATTTTAATGTGCTAAGAAAGGAGCATTTTCTCTTATGCTCTTTACAACCCATGCTGCAGGGATACATGGATTCTTAACTGCTTCTGCATTTAATGATCTTTTCTCTCAATTTCAATCAAAAAAAGTCATGCACACTGTCCAAATTCACTCATTTCCTAGTTCCTACTAATCTCAAGAACCTTTATCAACCAGAAATGGGATCAAATGCTGTTCCTGAGTTTTTTAGTCAGCAACCAGCTTCCTGCTTGTGCTTCCTTTAGAGAGCTGCTAAGCTTTTGCAAGCATTCACTCCACCATGCTTTTACTATAATTTTTTCTTCTCCCTTTTCCTAGTTTTTTCTTTCTATCCCGTTCTCCTTCTCCTCTTTGGCCTTTTCTTCTTTTGTTTACCAGAAATCCTCTCATGAGTCTTGTGGACACCTTTTTCTGTATTTTGCTTGATTACTTGCTTTATGTTGGACATGGAACCCAGCCACAGCAAGGCAAGCAGTCTCAAAGACTGAACAAATTATCTAAATGACAAACCCCCAAAAACACCCTTAAAACTAACACAGTAATGGGAAATGTAAGGATATGAGAACTGATGTGCACTTCTCTGTATGTACAATGTTAAGCCTGAAATTGATTCATCAGATGTTGTTCAAGTTTTCTGGGCATGCAGCATTTCACCAGAATGGAAACAGTACAAGTTACATTAATGTGACTACAGTAACTAATATCAATGCATTTTACGTCCCTAAATGGTTCTTCTCTAACAGTCAGGCAACCAAGTATAAGCTGGCATTGAAATCTTGTGTAATCTTAGTGCTATCAATGCTTCAAACAGACTAGAGCTCAGTCAGGGTTTTCTTTTGGGTCTTTGTTTAAATACAGAGACAGAATGTATATTTGGACTAATATGAAAAGGCAGTAGGTTGTAACAAAATGGCAGTATGAAGGAAAATACCAGAGACAGAACAACCCTTCTCCTTATCTGTAATTCCTTAACAAAACCTTAATACTTTGCAGACAGGGAAGAAGATTCATTTGCCATACAGAAAGACACAGTCAAAGAATGACTTCCTAAGAGCTGACACAAAGTTGTCTGCAATTGGACAGATTTCTGAAGCCCAGACAATAGAAGTGTTTGAAACCCTCTGCTGCAGGTCACTACACTTCTCTAGTGAACAGAAGCTGTTATATCCCGCCTTTCATTGATTTACCATTACTGAATGGATTCCTCATTTTAACAAAACATATTATTATATTCTAGATAAGTCTTTGACAATTTTTTACACTAACCTATGGAATTCAATTGCCACCATTAATTTCACTCTGGTATTTATCAGGAGAAGCTTTTCTCCTGCAAGAACCAATTTATTTAATTGAATAGTTTAAAGAGCTCCAAAACCACATACAAAAGATGAGGTTATAGCTAACAGCTTTCAAATATACTTAAAAGCTTGAATCATTAGCAGCTACTTAAACTGGGAATTTTTAAGCGCAAACCAGAATTTAAAGCAAGCTAGTCTTGGTGGTGTGATTTTTCACAAATATAAGAGGCAGTTAAAATAACATTCTGTATTTAGGAATAAAGCCTGCACTTTATGCTTTCCTTTAATTTTTTCAGCTTGGCATTGCTGCAACATCACATATATCAGTCTCTCAATTTAATATCTAAGCATTAACATCTTAAACATATTTATCCTCAGCTGTCTTAAAAAGTAAATAAATCCAGGTCTTCACACAACTCAAACCACACAACGAAACAAAATCGAGGCACACAATTCCAGAAGAACTTGTATACTATAAAGGTATTTCAGATAAGAGCTTTTTGCTCCCTATGCGTTAGAAGAAATAGGCATCCAAGGATGCTTCAGTGCTGTAGCTAAAATGAAATCACAGTCCTACAGACAACATACCTGGGTGTAAAGGAATCTAATTTCTAACTCTTACCCTTGCAAATATTGAGATTGCCATTAAAAGTGAAACAATTTCTGTAGATGACACTTCACAATGCCTTGAATATAAGCAATGAATTACTGTTGAAGACACAGGTTCAAATCAACTACAGGAGGGACTATCCAATTTGGTTGCATCCGATCACTGGGCTATTGAATAACAGTGGTATTGCCACCATTTTTCATTCAATCATATAAGTTCTGCACATGGCTAGGTATAGACTATATATGTATGTCATAAGATTAAATACTACAAGTGAAAAATGAATGAAGAATGCCAGTAAACTTAGTTTATGCATGTAAAAGTGGATAGATTAAGACACTAAAATCACTGCCTCTGACTCACATGGCAGTGGAAAACAATACCATGCTGACAACCTGTTAAATGGGTACCATTACCTGCAGGTTATCCGTGCTCAGGAAGGAGGCAAGAAGGGATAAAGTGCAATGCACTTTTTCAGAATTATGATGAATGTCAAAAAAATAAAGGAAAACCTCAGCTTCTCTGAAGAACTGAAGCAAAGCTTGCAGAAATCAATGGTAAGATTGCTATCAATGTTTGGAAAAGGTCCAAAATTATTATCTCTGACATTAACATAAAGAAATTGCAACTGTTTGCATTTATATTTCCTTTTAGCAACACTGAAAGAATGTACTAGGAGAGAACACAGTTAACCCTTTCTCTGGCATGCTTTACATTACATTTTAGATGATGTCTAAATACTATCACCCTTAACCATGAAGTAAGGATGCAGGAGCTCCCTAAAGAGTTAGGAGCTTTCAGAAAAAATAATTATATAATATCCTATAAACTTTAAAAATAATAAAAACTGAAGGTCAAATCCTAAAGTTCTGTTTGTCTTTTTAAAGAAAACTTCTACTGACTTCAGTGGAAACCTGTTGAGTTAAACTAGGTTTAAGCATTTCCAGATCAAATCTATTAATTGCAATTAAATAAAAATGCAATACACTGATGATGGCAGCCAAGATTCAGATACCTTTACTTCGGGTCACAGTGCATGATCCCAGTCTTGAATTATGACTTAAAAACCTGAAACAATATTTAACCTTTACCTTGACACTGCCACAAGAGGACAGCTACTGTACAACCTAAACACATAGAGTATTTAATAAGATGATACAGCTATCAGGTAAATGACTAAGACTAGGCATAATTACTTGTCTTAGTAATTACACTGGTCGTGGACTTACTCTTGGACAGGTTTTTAATAATTTCTGCATATCATTACATGTCACTTGTAGCTTTACTCTAACATATTAAAAACCAGTAAAAAGTTGTTCAATTTTGAATAAATCCATCAAGTTTTGCAGTGCATTTTAGAAAACCATGCAAACTAAACCAAAAAAATTTGTGCTATTTACAGTGATAAATAATGCAACCATATAAAACACAAATGGAAAAAGAAAGTTAATATGGTATTAAATACTCAGTGCAACATCTCTTTCCCAGTCTTCCTGTATGTTTTATGTCTATTCCAGAATACATTAAGTTCCTGAAAAATATTATGTCAAAAATCCACCGTTTTAGAGGATATATTTCTGTAGTTCAGATCATGGATATGAAAAAAAAAGTCCTCCCCAGTACAAATGTATATGAACACTGTGCTTATTCTAGCAAAGCAATTTTCTAGTTGTTTGTTGAATAACCTTCAAATAACAGGGTTAAGAACAAAATAACAGTAACAATCTTTTACTACATATGCAACCAACCAAGTCCCCCTTGCAGTGGAAAGATGAAGTAATTCCTCTGAATTCCTAACTTGCGTGATCCTTAATATGCAAAATTAAACAACTGACGACTAGATTTTTGTAATAATTCCAGCACCCTTTACACCACAAAAATAGGTTTGGGTTTGTTCCATTCAGGGTTTTTTGTTTGCTTGTTTCAGATTTTTTTAGGGTTTTGTGGTTTTGTTGTTTTTTTTTTTTTTTTTTTTTTTTTTAGTTTTTTTTTTAAATCTAGTATAGAAGGCCTTGAAACAAACCCAAACACCTAAACGCATCCCAAGTTGCATCTGCACCTTCCGGTTAATCCTATTTCTGTTGTAAGCCATATCAAAAAACCACGCTGAAATACACCCTGAAAATTCAGAAAAGCTGAAAACAAATCCAGCTGGGGATGTTTTACTTTTAATGCTTCTTGCCTGAAACCACATAAAAAGAACAGGATTCAAAGCAAATTCAGTGTAATAAAAGTACAAAATCAGACCTGACAATTATTCAGTTTTGCTATATTTCAACAGTCCAAATTATAAAGATACTATTTTGTTTCATAGCCTAAAGCAAGTATCACTGATAATTTTTAGTATCCTGGAACAAGCAGGTCAGTAACAAATTTTTATGACAGACACACTCAGTGAGATTATAAATCAGTTCCCCAAGAGAAGGCTCACTAATAAGATTGGATCTAAAATTTAGGTCACAATTTTAAGACTCAGCTAATGGGCTAAAAATAAAGAGTATAACTTCGTAACAAATTCAGGTTCCATCTTTTTTTTTACCATAAATACTAGCAGCACTGTAAAGTTGCAAAGATTAAGCTTCTTGTAAAATGAAATTATTTAATTGCAAAATGTATTTGGTATCTCCTTGCATGGAGATTATTTCTCAAAGAAAACCAGAATATTCTGTATTACACTATGAAGTTATAAAAATTAAGCAATTAATTTTTAGTGTCATTCCAGCTGGTTTAGATATTTGTAAAACTTATTTTCAATATGATTTACTGATGCTATTTCAAACACGCTGCTTCCTTTATTCACAAATGTATTCACAATACCAAAACTATCATACAATCAAAGAAACTTTACCTTTTTTTGTTTAATGATCAGAGGTGATGAGAGAGTGTGAAAGTCTTTTAACTTGTAGACAATCACATGAGAAAACTCATAGCTCGGTAAGGTCAGAAATAGGCTATTTGGCTTGTCTTACACAGAAATAACATATTATGAATTTACTCTTGACTTGTTCAGTGTACTACAGAAAGTTCTTCTAAAAGAATATACCAATAAATCTTTCACCTCCGTGGCTAAGAAGCATTTTTAATATATTGTAAACCCCTCCACTCAGTCTCTGGCAATGTCTGCCACTTACCATTTCCATTCTCTACTATGGCCAATGTCTCTCTGCAGATTGCTGTTTTTCTTAAGGTATTCATAGTCCTTTGAACTTCTGCCAGCAGCACTGCTTGCATTGCTTCAATAATCTGTCATAAATGCAAATTATATTGGATGACTTCAGTATTTCAGTTATTTATCTGAGCACTTGGCAATTTTAAATAACTACTACAAAATTTTAAGACTGTTCCATTGGATGTCATTAGAAAGTCAACACTTCATATCTTTCAGACACCGATAATTATGTGTCCCTACATTCATACTGAGAAATAAACGTTAACTGGATAGCAATAAATGGTGGAAGTTGTCAATCATGACTGCTTCCCACTAATTGAAAATTCATTTTTTTTAATCTCAAAGCTAGAATCAGTTGTCTACTGTCTCCTTTATTTCCAAGGGTCATGACAATATGCATTAGTAAAGCACATGGTGATAACTAAAATATATTTTCTTTCCTCCCATGTGTACAAAAAGGCTTCATAGACTGAACAAGGACGTTGTATTTTTGACTTTTTTAGAAGTTTGGTGGCTAGTCTCTATCTGAAAAGTTTAAACAATGTTTGGTGATTAAAAATAAAGTGGTTATCTATTCCTCTAACTTGGATGTGCTAATACCATATTTTTTGTCTAATACAAAAGGAAACACCACTCCTCAAACTCCTCTTATCCAAAAGCATTATCTGCTGAAATTATAAACAGCCTATAAACAGCACTTGCAATAGCTAATGTGCCACACATGGGTGGTAAGGGTGTATGAAAGTGTGGGGATTGCATGAAAGAATGACTACTTTTTGTTACTTCAGCAGAGGACCCCCAAGAGAACTGAGAAAGTTTAAAGACCTAAGATGCTTATAAACCATATGAGGACCCTATATAATGGACCCGAACTTCCACAATCCTGACTCAGTCTAAATTTCAGCATGGTGCAGAACAGCAGCATGCAGACCTTCCCTTCATTTGGTATTTCCTTCTGAAAAGAAATACAGTTCCACCCCCCACCTCAGAAAGGTATTCATTTTCAACAAATTTCCTGAAAGACAGAGAGACAGAAGTTTCCAGGACAGTGTACTCCACCTCAATTTAAACATTAGTTTAAATTGGATATGAAAATTTTAAGTTAATTAACTTCATAAACATTGTGTTTGTATGATATTTATAAACAATCTATTAAAGTTTTGTAAAGTTTAATATGAAGGGAAGTTGAAACGTAGGCTCCCACAAACTGCCTGGCAGAGAGACTGTTTCATCTCACTAATCAAGAACAGTGAATTCGTTGGCTGTCCTCAATCACATTTCTAACCGCCCTTGTAAATTCAAATCATTAAGCAGAATAAAGGCTGTATGTGTCCTTTGTGACAAAATCCTTTATAGTAGACAAGTATACCATAGTCAGGTCCACAGTGTAAAAGTTCATAGCAAGTAACCCAATCCTATGTGTTTTAATGTAGCACAAACCTTCATCTTGTTATAACAGCATTTTATTTTACAGGGGAAACCAAAGGCAGTTTCCAATTCCACAAATCCATACATCCCTGAGCTTTGGGGATTACAGATCCTGACTTTACAGCAGACTTTTACAATACATCTACAATAATTAAGAAAGAGAAGGAAACACAGACATGTTCTCACTGTCCTGGGAAAAGTTTGGACAATGAAATTTCTTACAGAGATACACAAAAGAATTGCACACATTATGTGTATTGCATGGTGTTTTGATCTGCTAAGAACCTGCCACTAATCTGGATTAGATAATCATTACCTGAGCCAGTGCTGTGTACGCCAGCCAGGCAGCATTTGTAATGTCATTTCCTGTAACATCTTCAGACAAAATAGAAAGCTGTTGCAAATGGCACAACGTGATATTGCAGAGGCACCTTAAGGTCTCTGCATGCTACTTGTCTACCACCTTGTTGAATTGCATTTCCACAGTGCTCAATGTGGTTTCCCAAATTTAGTTTTGTCCTCTCACTGAATCTTCCTCATGAATTCGCATACCTCATCTATTGTTATCACCAAGCCTAAAAATCTCCAGAAGCGGTGCCTGTTTCTAACACAACAAAGCTACATAAGAAACATCTGCTTTCTTGGAGAGTTTCCACTATATCTTTATCATCCTTCTGGATTACATATACATTACCTATCTTTTTGGCTACTAATATGTGTTCATTTTTCCCCATTATTGTAACTGCTGTTATAAATACCAGCTGCTTTTTAGTTGGGATTGTTAAATATGATGACTTATGCTTCTTCTATGGCT
This sequence comes from Amazona ochrocephala, assembly GCA_039720435.1. Classification (NCBI taxonomy): domain Eukaryota; kingdom Metazoa; phylum Chordata; class Aves; order Psittaciformes; family Psittacidae; genus Amazona; species Amazona ochrocephala. Next base: position 32,793,686 of record CM077883.1, on the reverse strand, counting down.
GAAAAAGTATAAATAGCATGTATCCATCTATAAAAACAGCTGTAAGAAGTGAAAGGTAATTGTTTGATTCCACAGCAGCAATGCTAGAAAACAATTCAAGAAGACAAGTGAACAAAAGTTGAGGCAAACTGTACCCTTACATCTATAGCAAGTTATAGCAGCTTTCCTTTCTGCACTCTATCAATTACTAAGTATTACTCTTTGTAATGAGTGGGACTAAGGAGAAAAGTCAATAGACATCACTCCTGGCTATTACTCAGCCCATAACCTCTACAGGTCTGAGCCTTGCAGAAACTGCCTCCCACATGTCTCCATAAGGCAGTCACACCGGGAAGCAAAAAAAAAAATACAGATCAAAATATCAGACTTGTATTATCCAGTCTGCTTTCCTCTATTTCTGGATGGTAACTGTCAGGAGAGTTGTCTAGACACTTATACTGTAGTCAGTTGGCTTCAGGTAGACACAAATGCTGTAAAAACAAATGCATTCAGAGATTGCTAAGAGAAATTACCGTAACCGGGTATCAGTGAAGAAGGTACAAGCTTACCAGCACTGCTCTCCGCAGTGGCCTTTACATTCAAAGAATAAAGCACTTCAGATGAAGGCCATTGTAATATATGTGAGATTCATCCCACCTTATTTTACATGGTAATGGAAATTAAGCAACTGAAGTGAAAAACACACAGATGCACTTCAGGAATCAACAGAAAGAAATGAGAAAGGTCCTGAGATGATCCACTCCTAAAATCTCAGCAGTCCCTCTACAATCTCTTTTTCCACTCATGAAAGAGGAAGACTAAAGCATCTATATTCCGCATGCAGATGATGATGTCAGAGATCTAAATATGGCACCAACAGTTTTCCTGAGGCAATTACAGTGCAAAGGTATCAAAGTTCACACTTTCAGCCAAAAAAGGTTCCATAAAGCTGCAATAATATAGTATTATTAGTAAAAAATACATATATAATGAAATACCTATCACAGACACAGGTAAGTAACTGGCTATTTTAAAAACAGAGTAAGGGCAATTCAGGGCAGAAATGCAACCACTGTTTCCTCATATTAAATGTTCCAGGGCAAGGAATTTTTTGTATTTATCTGAAAGGATGAGCATACTTAAGTAACTTCTGGGCAGGATGGGAGTGCGGCAACAACCAGCTATATTTTATCTGAAAAAACAGCCACCCACATGAAGATGACCTTTTCTCTTCAAATCATTTGGGCAAAAAGCACTAGAAAAATATTTTTTAAATATATGCATTGTTAGAATTTAACAGAAAAGGACACCCCTCAACCCTTCAACTTCAGATCAAGAGACCCCAGATCAATCATTGGCAGCAGGGTTTTTGCTCTGCAGTTTCCTTCTTTGCACAGAATCTGTTACAGGACTGTAAGGAGAAGAGGAATCAATAAATGGCAAGTCCTTTGGGTCATGTCTGAGAGCCAGTATCATCCACTGAAGACTACGATATAAGAAGTTTTTAAAAGCAGGGTAACTAGTGATGTTTGGGGTAAACGTGCATGAGTGCTTAATCAGGCCGCTCAACATTAGTAAATTGACCATAAATCTGTGTTTGTCTAAAGAAAGCTTTTACAAAGCCACCACACTATCAACAAAAACTAAAATAGTATATAAATCATTGGTTGCTGAATACCCACACTTATTGCCAACATCACAAATTATTTCATATGTTAAAACTCCTTGTGGCAGTTTGGCTCTATATGACCCAAAATCTACACTATAAAGCAGGTTAATAAAGCTTATTGCAACTACAAAGCTGTGCTTGAATAAGGCTGAAATTTGAGAAGCATTGATAGCATAGATTTTCAGTACTTGACAATTTTAGTGTCTTAAAGTCTCATCAGATGACAAAAGTGTGAGGCAGCTTATTTCACACTTTATCTTCTGGCACACTTCTGTGATAGATCAGATAGATCAGTTTATACATTATCATTGTACAAACTGATCAGCCACTAAATTTATCAGAAAATATAAATACAGAGAACTCACATAATGAGCTATGCTTCATATAGAAACTTCATGGTTATACCCTTCTACCCTATAAAGAGTATCAGTGACTGACCAGGTCAGCCAGAGATTACATGGATTTCACATAACAGTTGCAGCTATTGAAACTGAGGCCCTGTATTCAATTTTATTAAAAGGATTCAAAGAAGCTAAAACCCCCCCACCTTATTGTAGGAGAAAAGGAGACAGTTTGAGGGAAGAATAATGCTGAAATAATACAGAAGATGTGCAGACAGTGGGGATATAATAAAAACTGATAAATTCAAGATAAAATGCTGAATTCAACTGAATGTGAATATTCACAGAAACCACTACTGTCTTTCTAATAGAGCAGAGGACTATTGCTGCAGGATCCCTGCACACCCCAGCTCTGGAAAATATTCTTTGCACTTGAAGTGCAGCGCAGAGTTGTATTCAATTTTAAAAGTAACATCATAAGAAAGAAATACCTTGTAAGAGGTATTTCCCTTTTGTGGAGTAAAATCCCTTCTGGACGTAGCATGCTGTCTTGAGTTTTATATTCCTGAACATTAACTCACTCAAACAACCACAAAACTTTATTTAAATGCACATTTTCAAAATGAAAAATGGTCTCCAGATTTCCCTGTTCAAAGTAGTTCACAGTTACCTGTCAACTCTCAAGAAACAGTAATTTATCTCTCAAGACATCAGATTCTTCACTAACAATGGGCATGAGCTTCACCTGACCCGAGAACCCATAACTTACTTCTCTAAGTCAGTCTTGAAGGCTGGTCTAATAAGTAAGGACTTGGGATTAATTATTTATCCCTTTAAGATGACATTTCTGTTTCTTCTGTAATAATATATTGGTATATGACCCTGCCCTTATTTTGGCCTTTATTTTTCTGGAGCACAAAATGGCATTTGTAATGTAAGTTACATCTGGTTGATAGAGAACAGCTAACTTACAGATTCCAAATACTAAATTACAGCCAATGTTACTTAAGGATTACATTGCAACAACTGACACAGACCATTTCCTACCTTTATAGATTGGTTACTCCAACAACAAATGAGTTTCAGCAATGAAACACTCCCAAAGTCCGGGGAATGATATCTACTTTTACCTGAAACACAGAATTTATGAACTGACAATACACAGAAGTACACAGATATTTAACATCTGAATTGTCTCACTTCAGCAACATACCTCAAAAGATCTGAAAAAGCATAATTCCTTAGAATATTCTTTCATCTGCTGCAATAAGCACCAAGTTTCCAGATAACAGTGTTTAAACACTTTCTATCCTAAATCAGATTAGGTTGGGTTTTTTCCTTTTTTTTTTTTTTCTTTTTTTTTTGGTGGGTTTTGCTTGTTTGTTTGGGTTTTGTTGTTGTTTTGGGGTTTTTTGTTTTGGTTCCCCGTCCCCCCCATAACAGAGGTATGGTATCCCACAGAGTGTTTTTATCTTTTTTTTTTTTGAAGATATAGAGAATGCTTTCAGATTTGAACTACTTAACTATGGATTTTACCATGGAAATTCTAAAACTACTTGAATACGTTTCTTTACCTTTAAACCAGTAATACAATCTATGCAAGAATACATTAAATAACATTTCGTATAGTTATAGATCCAGGTTTACTTTCCTGCTATTGCGTAACAATACTAGCGTGTGGTGAGTATGTCCCAATAAAATTCTTTCACCAATCAAGAATAGTACAGCCGGTAAGGCACCCATCACCTAGCTTTGTCCCCTGTTACAGTACTTTAGTTTCACATCCATGTATGCCCAAAAGCCTTAGGCTCCTATTTTTGTTTTGTTCCCATCACTGCACACCTGTAAATAGATACAGAAAGTCCAGAAACACCAGCAGAATCAAGATTGCCCATTCTGCTGTCCAGTGTGTCCTTAATGTCAAAGAACAGGTCATTCCTAAAATGTCTGAGAGATCTGCAAGTCTTAGGTAAGATTTTAATTTGCAAATCCAAATGACTGTGTGAACTAGGAGATATGGCACATGAGTTAGATTACTTCAGAAGTTTTAGGTCACTAAGTAAAAGTAGTTTTATGTCTGCAAATGTTTTAGTCATCTCTACACCATTTTCATGCCTTCCATCTACTTATTTTCTACTGTCACTTGATTTTATGTTCCATCTCTTTCTTCCAACAAGCATTTCTGCTGTCATAACAATTTCTACAGTTACGGTGCATAAAAGAGAGAAGGAAATGTACACTAAAACCTGATTTTAGAGGAGAATAGTAGGGCTTATTTACATAGGAGAAGGTCAAGATTTGACTTCAAATAATTTGTGTTATCAGTCTATAGGCAGTACTTAGTTTGTAACAAGAATGCTGATTGTTAGGTAATATGTAATGACAAATACCCATATACTATTTGGGTTTTTATTTCAACATTCCTTGCTTAGTTGCATATTGTAAACAAATTTCTACTTGCTTGCAAAGTCAATATTAGTGAACAATTGCCTGAGGTATATTAATGTTAAGAGATTACTTTATTCTGCCCTAAACCAAAAGTCTAAGGGCATTATTGAACAGTCAAGATAGCTCTTGTATTACTAAGGCAACAGTTTGCTTGAAGGGCTGTATATATTACTGGGCAGGCACATAATGGTGATGAGGGAGATGGGGGAAGGGGAAGTCAACAGTGTTTGTCTTATTGCATTTCTGGTTTTCAGATTGCTAGAAAATATCTTTAGAAACTCAGCTGAATGTTTTGCCATCACAGAAAAAATATCCTTGATTCCTCTATTACTTAACAGTCGACTTTTTTTTACATGCTTTTGTGATATTCACAGAACTGCATAATTCAGTTTCTGTATTTGCAAACTGGACCTGCTCAAAGCAAAAGAATTAAATATTTTTCCTTTTTGTTATTGAAGAAGAATGATGTATTTTAGCAATAAAACCCATGTAAAATATCAACATTTAAAAGCTAATATTGCCACTCCTTTATACACTTACTTCTTGGTAACTCTCCATAAAAACTGGGGAATGAATGTGTTATTGCTTCCACAGTTCTCCATTTTTCATACACAGATTCTGATTTCTGTGGACTAAAAGAATATGAAACTATTAAACAAAACCTGAACATACTTACAGAAATCTTAGGGTAGTTTTTTTTTTTTTAAGGTAGGTACTCTGATATTAATTACTATCAATCACAATTCAGCTTCTCCTTAAAAGTCACTTGCATTATTTCACCCGCAACTTGCTATTGAAGCATTCACATAGACACAACTACTGAAAAATACCATCCATATCCAGAGACTTCACATTCAGCTTATAAGTCATTATAGTTAAATTTTGTTGTATTAAAGAAACAACGTCATATTTGCAAAGGACTTGTGGGTTTTTCTATTACATAAGGAAAAAAAGTTCAAGGAAAACTAGCAGCTTTATTTTACAGGTTTCCATTTTTTCACAGTATTAAGTAATTTAGAATATTATTGCAATATTTAGGATTTCAACAGATGGCTACAATTTAGGAGACTAGTGTGTCTACTGTTCTGCGGTCCTTTACCACTAATTCAGCAACCTAGCCCTTGAATACAAAGGATATAAACGGAGGGGAAAGGAAGGTGAAAGCCTCTCCAAACCCTTGCACTATTTTAAGCTATTTCTTTTAAACACATTGCTATAGTGACCCTGCACAAACTATATTTAGGTGTCATTTAAAAATAATATTTCACCTTTCCACTTCACTGGAGTCAACAGTAAGTCATAATATTTCAAAAGCCTTGCAATACTAAACAACTCTGAAAGCTTTCAGCTCAAGAGCTTGAAGTTATAGATACAAATCTCAAAAGGCAGGAGAAAACATTGTTTGAAGATCTTTTCTTACTAGCTTCTTGTTTCTGTCCCACTTTTATAACCTGCCATATTTTATGCAGGTTCCTTTATTTTCACAGGCTGAGTCAAGATGCATGAGAACAGATACAGAAACATCAGGACAATTACAAGCTGTTAAAATTGTCCTAATTCTTTCTGCAAATGTTATGGTGAATTAGAATTCAATACTTAGCTGTCTCCCTTGAGTATGCTGTAGCTGCAGCTAAACCAGCTGCCCAAAGAGGTCTGGCTACACACTGTACTTTTAGAAGGCAAACTGGACAAAATAGCATTTCCTTGGTTTCTTTCAAACTTTCAATTTGGCAAAAGTACGTTATGTTAACAGCTCTTTCTCACAAAGAAAAGTCATTCCAACCCTCATTAGAGTAAATTACGAATAAGGATAAATCAGATAAAAATATTTAATGAATGAACAAACACAGATTACAACAGTTCATTCAGACCCCAATTATTTGCAAGAGGAAGAGGTGAAATGAAGGCTGAATCCTAAGATCACGGGCAAATAGCCCAAGTCCTATTCATGCTATTCTTATGACTGGGGAAGGAAGAGGGAAAGGGAATTTCACAGGAACCAAATCATTTCAAAATCCTAAATAAAGCACTCCAGAGCCTTTGAATAAAATTAATAACCTTTTTCTGTAACCAAAATTTATGGCAAATTCTTTTCCTCTCATTTGTAAAAACATTCACCTTTTTCTACAAGAGATGATAAAGCTTTTATGGCTTTACATTTCCTGGATAAAACTTGAAATTATATTGCATAGATTTCATAAGAAAAACAAAACAAAACAAAAAAATAACCAACCAAACAACAAACAAACAAAACAACAGGCATTTATTCTTGTAACAGCTTCAATAGTTATTTTATGTGTGATATGTTCCGAATCCAGGATGTTTGAGCCTGGGAAAAATGTTTGATTCCAGTATGATTACTAACTTCAATTGCACCATGTCTTTCCAACAGAGTACTGTAAGACACAAAGCAAGGATAAAGTCCTTTCTTGGATGGAAAGGAGTGCATGTTCAAGCTGGAACACTAAAACAACTTACCATATAAGAGCTTATATTGAATATGGACCAGAGAGCAATGTAATTAGCAGTAAATGTAACGTAGAAATATGCATTCGTCTTGTGGTATGGTGCGTATCTTGAGATATACTGAATGCCTAGAGCTTTGTGGAAGATGCACAGATATCTGCAGCATCAGGATCAATATTTTTTGTCCCCCTTCTTGCCTCAGGGCCATAGCATCACCAACATTGAAGCTAATTGTCCCTAAAATGCTAAATACAGACCAACCTAGGTCTGCAGAACAACAAAAGTCTGTGGACATATCCATTGCCTGATTAGTATGCTCTATTTGGTTTGCTGAAATCATGTTGAGCATGCTATTTTTCCTTTAATGCTGAAAAAGCATTTAGGCAATAAATTTGTTTTGAGCAACACAACTGTTATTTGGGATGATTGTCAGAACATAACGGCTGATGAGGCACTCATTCCCAGTAGCTGCCATTATTACTGGGGGCACTGTACTTTACATTGTGTAACTAGGACAGACTGCTCTTGCATCTCATGTTTTATTTATCTGTGAAGCCAAGGGTTTCATAGTAAAGGAATTATATTGCTTACAGAGAATTGAAGTTAAAACAGAAAAGATACTTAAATGCACATCTCACAATGAGCCTGAAGACACCTCATTATTCTATTTAGTTTAAACTATGAGGAAAAGAGCAATCTCAGGAAAAACAGGGTGTGATAATTCAAGTTCTTGTTCTCTTGAGAAAAATTCTTGCATCAGTTCTCACCGTCGAAGTAGAAAAATGTAAAGATAATTAAGTTTATCCCTATCTGCTTTTGTTCAAAGAACACCCTATAAAAAAAACCTCCAGAGAAAGACTGCAAACTCCATTGCAAAAGTCTGTATTTAAGAAAAGTTTGTTTCATATTTTTCAATTTTTAACCACTATATAAAAGAAGAAAAGACTTGCAATGAAAAGGCTCTTACCTTTCAATGTCATCTGTAACTGTTGAAGGCATGTTAATAATCCTGTTAATCAAAGCTAATCTGCTAAATAGGAAAAATACTGTTTCCAATCCTTTTGTTCCATAAACATTATTCTCAGGTCCATCCTTCTTTCCAGTTTGTCCTTCAGTTGCAGCAAGGTACTTGTTTGATAAATCAAGCACTCTTTTTGAAAACAAGTTGATTATTGCATGTTCTTCTAGCATGCCACCATCAGTACATTTCCATCCTGGCAACATTAGTGATAGGTGGTTTTCATTTGACACAAGTCCAAAAGAAACAGGATGCTGAAGCCTCAAGACATCTAAATGTCTAACACAAAGATTGTCTATTTCTTTATCTATACCCCATGGTAAAAGACATGACAAAAGCAGTTTAGCTGTATCAGTGACAACGTTCACATCAATGTTACCTGATGGCTGCATTCTGATTTTTCTTGAACTCTTCATTTTCTTCTGTCTTTTCATGCCACTTTCTTCCAAAGGCCAAGCTGTATTGTTATCCCTACAGACCTGGACTGAACAAACAGTATCCACTTGACCATCCACTGGAGATATGGAGCCAGCAGTTTTGTTTCTTTTTAATGTCAACGCCCTTTTCTCAGCAGCACTTTTGGCTCTTTCTAGGGTGTCATAATTGTGGAATGAATTTGATGACTTTAATCCATTGAGTTGAGATGACAGCAGAAGTTCCTTGAGTCCTTCCAGATCAAACAAAAGAACATGGAAGTTTGCACTGTTCCATTTTGTCTTAACTGGTAAAATAGTAAAGGGCTGTTGGACACAGCTGGTATCAGTTAGCTGAAAGAAAAAATACTAAGTGTCCAAACACAAATCCATAGTACTTAGTAATTTTCAAGATATCAGCATATGGAATAGATCAAATCTATCAACTCTATTACGTTCAACTTAATTACATTTATTCACTTCTTACTAAGAAGGCTTTTCTGCTAAACAGCTTAAGATACACGAAGACATACACATGTAAATACTAAAATACAGGATCCCTATCATCTTCAATTATACAATTATACAGCGATGCTCTAGGCTGATATTTCTTCTGTTAAGTCTTACTTCAAGCTAAAAGACTTTTAGGAAAGTTTTGAAGAATACAGATTGATTGATTTATTTATTTTTAAGAAATAAAGCTAGGGAAACAAATCCTACAATGTTACAGAATTCTTGCAAATCTCAGGATCTGTATGTTTCGTAGCAACTTGATATATGCCCAAGAAAGACTATGCCTTTTGCCACTTCAAAATATGCAAAACTACCTTAAAGTAGTAACTTTATTTCTTAAGTATAATTCTGAGTTAAGCCACACCTAGTTCATCAGCAATAAAGAACATAGGTAATTAGATATCCAGTTAAAAGTTAGGCAGTTAGATAAAAATAACAGAGAAAAAGGCTATAGAGATGCTACAGTGTTTGTGAACATCTGACTTCACCTTGTGCCACCCCATTTCCAATCTGGATCTTTCTGAAATTACCCATACTTCTTCAGTAATTCTGCTGGTATCAATACATATGCCTGATTAATGCTGTTAATAAATACCCAAATAAAATAGGTTTTGAATCCCCCTAAAATTTGGTAGTAAAGCATTTCAAATTCTTTCTGCCCTTTTCCCCATACAACTTTAGGTGACTGTATATTCCCGCCATGACATGATTTTCATAAGAGCTTCCACAGGCTTCAGAAAGCAGAAAACATTTACTAGTGAGGGCACAGTAGAATATTAGCCTCTTTGGCTGCTCCCTTACTCCTTTTTTATTATAAAAGGACTGAATCTACACACCACCCGTTACAAAGACAAATTTCTAACTTTTGTCTGAGAAAGACTCCAGATGAGTTTGTAGAAGAGCAACTTCTTTCTTTCACAGGAATCAACGCGCTGCACTATGAAGCAGCATTCCATGAAGGTACTGGGAGGATCATCCAATGATAAAGTTATGAGATTGTGACAACATCTTATATTAGAATCCTGCTGTATCTATTAAACAGGTAACTTTTACCTCTAGGGGAACAGCAGATGTGAGGGAGTATGAATTCCTTGTTGATGCTTTTGCCCTTTTCTGTAAATGCTCATGACTTGGATGTTTTTATTGTCCTGCTCAAGCCTATGCTCTCAGCATTGGGCTCAGTCTAGCTATTGCACCTTTAAAAGCACACATGTATGACGGGAAAGATATCACCAAGAAGCAACTTTTCAGCCCAGTGATACTTTCGCAAACCATCATGCCAGCTTCCATATGAAATGACAGGCTTTTCTAGATCACCATATTAGTTTCAATTTTCCTGTAATAATTAGAAATATTCCACTAATGCAAAGAACTGTCTTGTGTTGAAAATACCTCAATCTTAAAAGAAACCATCAGTGCTAGGAAACAGGTAACATCTGGCTTTATCTTGATTACAATGTTGAATAACTCCTCTTTCTCAAGACCGCTCTTTACCTATCTCCTTTTATATTACGATTTTATAGGATTAGCTATTTTTAAACAGTTAATATGGCAGTTATAAATAACACAAGGAAAAACTAATTCTATAGCCTGTAAGTTATTTCACTATTTAGTTTTTGGTACTAAAATAATTTGGCATTCTGACACTTGGAGAATGATGCTCCCACCAGATGAGGATGCACACTAAATATATAATCTTATTTGAAGGTCTCCATAGGGAGTCATAAGCAAGAGATTATAACTGCTTGTTCAGGTTTTCTTTTTAGGCCTTGCCTTTTCAAAAAAAAAAAAAAAAAAAAAAAGAAATTTACATTGTAGGTAAGCACTAGGATTATTTTAATCTTTAATGATGCTGTTTCCTAATACATGGGAGATCCCCATGGAATGCAAACACTGGAATTCACAAGCTAGCTTTGACATTAATAGAAGCTATTACTATTTGGCCTATAATTTTAATTTTCCATGTTGTATACATTTATATTTGGTTGATTAACATTTAGAAACCTTTAAGAAAATCACCATCTAAAAGAATATACTGTGACAATGTCAATCTGTTGAGGCATCTGGTGATGCTACTGTGTACAAAGTCACAATAAATGTTTATTGGCAATATGAAAGCTTATTGACATTGATCCTAAAAGCATCTACCAAGTTAACTTAGCTCTCTGCCATAGGCATTTCACTGCATTGAAAGAAGGTGGACATCTAAAGCTTCAGACATAAAACACTACTTAGGAAATATGACAAGCTATTGCCTGTAACATAAGGTGGCAGAAAATGGAAGGAAACCCATAAAACTAACTATGAACTACAGAGCTGGGAATAACATTGGATGACAGGTATTAAAAAGCAGATTAATAGATATTTACATTTGGTACTGTGCCTTTCCTAAAGATTTGGAAGTATTTCACAAAAATAAAACTATATTCAGATAAATATTGCCCTCTGGTTTTTCGAATGCACACATTAAGAACTTAATAACTGCATAAAAAAAATAAAATAGGTTAATAGCAGTAACAAAGCATGACTTGCCATTGAACCACACAGACCAACTTGGAAGCCGCCCTGTTACCAACACACAAGATTCAGTAATGAAAAGATCCTTTGTCCTTCTTTTCCAACAATTTTTGCTCAGCTCAGACCAAGTTACCACAGGATTGTCTTTCAAACTGAAACTGCTTATGTAGGTATGCCCAAATATAAATCCGTTCAAGCCTTACTGTTCTCCCGGTGAATTTCAAATGACCATATCAAAAAAGAATTAATTTAGTATTCCTTTAATTCTACAAGTTAAATGACCACCAGGCTACGATATACTGAACACAACCTACAGATTTTTATAATCAGTAAGAAAAAAACAAACAGTAGAGGCATCTACTATCACTGCTATTTACATTGCTAATTAACATGAGCAATTATCATTGCTAATTTAACATTGCAATTTATCATTGCTAGTTTTAACTTTTATTTCTGACAGCCAACTCTCTGATTCACTATTTACAAGTCTCCCCTGACTACCAACGTCCCATCTACTTTTATTGTTTACCTGAAAAATTGGGAAGATTTTTAAAGTTATTTATTTAAAAATAATCTTCTGGAAGCTATTACAGAGAATGCAAACAGTATGACTTCCCACAGCTTCAGTAGTTTTGTCCAGACTTTGAAAGCTGATCTTTGGAATCTAAAATAAATATAAATGCTAAGGTCCCCTCTGCTGTAGTTCAGTTCTAAAAAAACAGAATGTGCTACCTCTTCCTTGTGCATCAGTAGCAGTAAGTCTAACAAGGAGTTACCCCAGAGGAGGTGTGTATGTTACTCAAGACTAGGAACTGGTAATAAGCCATGTTTCCATAAAGTGTAAAAATTGTCACTTTTACACGACAAATTTTAGGGATAAAACCAGCTATTTACTGTGAAGGAACAGACAACCACTTATTTTTGTTGGAAACTGAAGAACATGAAGCACTTTTTACATTTTTTGTGTATGCATGCATTATCACAAAATTAATCTAACAGAGCCATCAGCCATTTCAGTTAATATATTGGCTAGTCCCCAACAAGAACTGATTAGTATCTCATGAAGCTTCTATAACTATTAGATCTTAATATAAACGTTTCTAAATACCAAACTAAAATAACCTACTTTTAAAAAAATTATTTTGTTTAGAATTAACAACTCACTGTTTGAAGCTGAATACTTCAGTAAGGAGGCTAGACTGCCTTTGCTCAAAATAAAGCCATTTGTGCGCCAATAACATCCCTGCTTAACAATTGGAACTTGGAACATTTTTACTGCTTGGAGAGATCTTAATCACTTGATACGGCTCCCTATGAGGCCTTCGCCTATAAGCTTTAAAGCAGCAAAAAGTCTGATTACAAACTCAAATTACATCCTGGGATTCATGAACCTCTTGTGCATCATCTCTGACTGACCCATAGCAGAACAAGCTTTCTACATGGTGGAAAGAGCAGGATTCAGGGCAGCTTAGAAATAGCAAGCTATATTTCCATACATGGAAATTATCACCTCTGTAATAGCTCCCTATTTTGCCACTGAAGATGTCTGAGTCAGGACAAGAGATACAACAGACTATTTCAGCTGGAAGGCACCTACAATGATCATCTAGTCGAACAAAAGTTAATGCCTGTTGTCCAAACGCCTCACTAAGAGACTTGGGGCATCAACCACCTCTCTAGGAAGCCTGTTTCAATGTTTGGTCACGTCCTCAGTCTAGAAATGTTCCTAATGTCCAGCCTAACCCTTGCCCAGTGCAGCTTTGAACCCTTCCCATGTATCCTGTCACTGCTCAGCACCTCCACTTCCCCTTCTCAGAAAGCTGTAAAGAGCAATGAGGTTGCCCCTCAGCCCTCAACTGACAAGCCTGAAGTCTTCAGCAGCTCCTCTCAGGACATTCCTTCCAACCCTTTTACCAGTTTGTTGCCCTCCTCTTGACACATCTAAGGACCTTCACATCCTTCTTAAAGGATGGAGCAACAAACTTAAAGCTAGTGCAACAAACACTGAAGACTCACTTTAATTGATTTATTCTGGCATGGAAGAACGCCGCTCCACAACTTACAAGCCTGTTCTTCTACCTCTTCTCACTTCGCACATCTTTACCAAACCACCTTAGCACCTGGGGAAAAATTTTCCCATGTCTATGGGAGGAGGGAGGCAGGGGGCTATCCTTACTGTGGCCCCCAAATACATCAAGCCTTGCCATTATCTTTAACAGTTTAAGACAGACATAGGACATAAAAATTTCATGGGAAGTACAATTCAAGTGTTATTTTACCTAGCTGCCTTCTCATCTCTGAAGACCTGTTTCCACTGGGATCCAAGCTGTTTTAGGAATGCCATTCCACTTAAAATACCCACTTCCATTAGCTAGCAGAGATTTCCATTGTTTCAGCTCCTAATATGTATATATATATATATATGTACTTTCTCCACACACAAGCTTTCTTTACTAGATACACTCTATTGTGGGGTTTGTGATAAAAACAGATTTGACAAGAATGATTTTGACATTCATTTTACATAAAGAAAATAAAGTGGCAAAATCACATGGTAGATTTTTAGAGAAACTGGACTCAAAAATATACTTAAAGGTCACTTTGATACCACTGAAAAGAAATTGCTCAGTTCTCACAGGATAGGTAGAATCAACTTCTATGTAAAACAAGTCCTGAAGTATTAAATTTGCTCAACAGACTTTTGGCCTTTATCCATTGTGCTTTCACTTTATCCCGAACATAACAGGATAAAAATGACATGAAATTGGTTCCAAAGTTCCCAGTGCCTGCAGAATAAATCTTGCTGTATAAAGCATAAATGCGAGCTATCCTGCTCATTCTAACTGTTTTTTAAACTAAGTAATATTCAAGAGGTTTAATTATGTTCCTTTGAGCTTTCTCTTGTGAGAGGGTATATTTTTAACCATTGACATTAAACAAGTCAAAGATCAGTCCTCTCCTTTATCCACCCACAAAAGCTTCAGAAAATGCAACACAGAAAATGAACAACTTATTTTAGGTGAAATTTTAGGTAGATTGAGGTGGGGCAGGGGTGAGTGTAATGGAAGTATTGTCAAAGGAGAGTGGAAAATTCTTTCATTAACAGAAGCTGCAGTGCTTCTGTTTTATTTGGGGTGAAGGATTTTCTACCTCTTGTCTGAGTTTTTTTAGCAGATCTATACTTTCCTATTTTGACAATCATTAGACTATTGGCTTTTAACACAGGCTCAATAGAACATTACACTTAAGCACATGATAAAAGTAAGATAAGCAAGACTGCCTCTTTTAAAGACTAATTAGTCCATTATTAAATATACTTACTAGAAAGAAATCTGCCAATTTAATCAGTAAAATACCGTCTTACTGTCTGGTCATGTGTATTCAGTGAAGACATCCTACGAACAAGGCACAGGTACATCAGGCTTCCAAACAAGAATTTTTAAGCAAAACGCAATATGAAATCATTAAAACCACTGCATCTTATAGTCTTTAAGAACTTTCCTTAATGTGATGATAGTTTCTGAACTATCAAAATGAATTTAGAGAATATCAATATGCTTATTTCAATGAATTTAATACTTATTTTTGTCATGTCTCTGCTGTCTGATCTTTAAATACACTACAAAGACAATAAAAACTGTAAAGAGCATCTATATGTTTGAGGCACTGCTCATTACCTCCAAGGCAATAACACTGACAATAAATAGGATTATTTGTGTTTAAAAACTAAAATGTGAAGAACCTCGGTTACAGAAACTAAAGAGAAGGGAGGAGCAGTAGAAATCAAAATGTATTGAGGGCTACATCTGTGTCTGGATCATGCCAGTCACTGGGATGTCAACAAAGTTCATTGCTCATAACTCTTCTCAGAACCATGTTTGGCTCTAGGCTCACAAAAAAATAAGCGTGTCACACAGCTGCTTGTAAAAGGCATTTAGCTACTCCTACCCTCTTACAGCTGTACTTCATGGATCTGGAAGAACTGTTTTAACTGAAGCATGGCTACCAAACCTAGGGGTCAAACAATAACTTATGTTGCCAATGACAGCTCTATTCTGTTCTCCATGATGCTTTATCCTTGATGACAGGAAGCAATAACCATGTTTGGTTTTGCACTTCTTTACATTTTTTTAATCCGGAATAGCTTAGCAAATGTCTTTACTTGCATAGGCACTTTTTTTCTTTTTAATCTTTCCAAACAGAATGATAGCATTATCTATAACATAAGAAAAAATTGTGTTTTGGGGACATGTTTGTAGGTGCTATCTCATGCACAGTTTTGCAAAATGGAAAACCTGCAATCGTCTCATCAAACTCTCTCAGAAAACAAATACATAAACAATGCACAAAATGGCTGGCACAGTGTAAATTAAACCATTAAATTCATTTCTAAATCCTCTGAGCCCTCAGCTGCTAGAGATGGTAGTTGATAGTAGTGAAAAAAAACTGCCTCCTTGAAATGTGCTTGGTGGACAGCAGCTTGATGATTGGCAGCACAAATAGAAGACAAACGAGAAAGCCTTCAATCTGCAGCTGATGCACAGGAAGAACATGGGAAGCTGAGTTTACAATAGAGAAAACATTACCAAGGTAATGGCACAGGCAATCATTTGACCACCATGCATCTCTGATAGCAGCAGGGCATCCATTTTCAGTTAAGTGTTAGAGTACCTTTTTGCTTTCTCTGACCACTGCAGGGGTAAAACAACCTAGTGCGTGAAACCCACTGACTGGTAATAAATTACTATATTGGATACTTTTTGTTTTCTTTCAGCAATGACTTTACTGTGTATTCCTGCTATCATTACCAATTAAAGGGGAGATGGCATTAGCAAGCTATATCTAACTGTATATCAGTCCCTATGCTCCAATTGCTTTGGCAAGTATCACAGGGTCAAGAGGCTCCTTTGACCTTTATCAGCTAAGTCTCTCTGACCACTCACTATTTGAAGCAATCTCAGCTGAACAGATGGACACTTTTGCAGACTCTATAAAGCTTAGAATATAAAGATAAATGAAATTGTGTTTGTGGCTTCAAACTGGTTTATGAGCATAAAATATTGTTAGCAAGTTCCACAAACATCTCAGATTTGAAATAGCACATCTTAAACCTACACCATGAACACAACACCTCTATCTACCAGTAAACTGCATTTTTTTTGTAATAGCTTCTACAGCTGAAAGTAAAAACTTGATATGACTTACATATCTACTCAGTACAAAGTCACTTCTTTATTTAGAAAGCCTAATTTAATTACTTTAATCATTAAAAGCAAGAAGAAAATTTAATATAGCCTTTTACCATGGGAGTGAGTTAGAGCAGCACACAGCATATGATCAAACAGATCATTCACTGGACGATTACTAAAACAGCTGGATACTATAGGGCATTCAGAGAAAGCCTGGACCTCCATTTCAAATTTCCCTATCTTAAGTATAAAAGCCCTTACTCAAAATTGCTGCACCAAAATTTTAGTCATACAACACAAGAGAATGCTTCAAATTCCCTAGGTGATGCTTGAAGAACTAGTAATAATTACGTATTACTGCAAGACCATATTTTTATTTGTAACTGAAAAATAATCTACTGTTCAACAAGAACATTGAATGGGTTTTTTGAGCTAAATCACATTGGCAAACCTGCCTTAAATTCACAGTCTTTTTGCATATACACAGCTGTTTAGTTCCTCAGCTGAAAGGATGAACAATGCAAGATATGTGCAAAGATGCATTTGGTTAAAACCAGTTACACAGCAGGTATTTAATTGAAATAGCTCTTAAACATATTCCATATACCATCTCTAAAAGAACCAGTATAGAAAGAAGGGATGTAAATCACCAGCTATACTTTTTTCTCCACATAAAAACCATACGCACCTTCTAATCCAACATAGCTCCCATCAACAATTCACACGCACACACTTCCATGTCTCATCTTGCCTACCTCCTGGAGCGTTAAATTTAGGGAGCATGTGAACAGTTTTTGTCACTAAAAGTATATATGGCCTCCCAAAGTGGGCAGAAAAGACAGGCCTACCCTCTCCAAAGCAATGCTGGGCTTATGCATAGGGTGAGGATCATGCGGAGTAAAGGTGTTACTACTACACCAAGGTCATATTTCTTATCTTCAGACACTTCACTTAGTCATAGGACAGAGGATACTCTTCAGGGGGGCATTCAGAACTTCTCTGGTTCATTTACCCCTTTTAAACCTCAGTACTCACACAAAGAACTAAGCGTAAAAAGCCTGGAGTCAACAGTGGTGCACCAGTTTGCTTTCACAAGCAATTTGTGCTTGAACTGCGGCTTCATCATTTGGACAATACAATCATAGAATCATAGAATAGTAAGGGTTGGAAAGGACCTCAAGATCATCGAGTTCCAACCCCCCCGCCATGGGCAGGGACACCTCCCACTAAACCATGCCATCCAAGGCTATGTCCAACCCCACCTTGAACGCCGCCAGGGATGAAGCATTCACAACTTCCCTGGGCAACCCATTCCAGGGCCCCACCACCCTCACAGTAAAGAATTTCTTCCTCAGATCCAATCTAAACCTCCCCTGTTTAAGTTTAAACCCATTACCCCTTGTCCTCTCACCACAGTCCCTAATGAAGAGTCCCTCCCCAGCATCCCTAGAGGCCCCCTTCAGGTATTGGAAGGCTGCTAATAAACATGTCAATTAATCAAGAATTTTCCCATATGAACTAGTTTAAAGAAACTGCTTAGAATTTGCCTTACATTATGTTTATTATATTATTCATTACAACTTTGATCATATTTCTGAGGATGCCCAGATCCTCCCAAGAATCCAGCTCTCACACAGAAAAGGCTACAATACTTTCTGAGCCTACATCACCAATGCTTATACATTTATCTGCAAAATGAGCAGAGTCAAGCTCTGTCCTTCCAATACTACAATCTTTCACCCCCTTTTTTATTTAATCCCAGTGCAGAATGTTACTATTTCTGCAGCACTTTGACCAGTAATTGTGTCATCACTCCTGATGAGTCTGTGGCACAATGCATGATGAACAGACTAAACCACTGCATAAATACCCCTTTTTTTCATGTGTGGAAGGCCACTGCCAGGCAGATTGTTGGCCAGATGGATATACTGGGCACAACAAATTTTAAGTCATCATGGAAGAATTGCTAACACATCTATCACTCAATGTAGAGAACTGGAATTAAAATTGAATTGTTTCTCACATTTTGTTTTCATGTCCACACTGTCTCCCCATCACAAACACTAACTTAAATTTTTCATTGGATTTAATGCAAGTGAATGCATGAAAGTGATTTTGGAAACAAGTACCTTTGACAATGTCTCTAATACTATGAATATAGAAACAATATAAAAACGAACTGGAGATCCACTGCTCTCAAAATAAGTCTTTGACATGGACAGTCTCCACACCACGAAAAGTTTAGATGAAACAATAAGCTGTTTTTAAATGAAGTCTCATTAATTTATATATTCAATATCCAAATACTCTGGTTATATCTTAACATATTAACATATATTGAATGCAGAAGTAAATTACCTAAGCATACCTTTAGAAATATACAGGGCTTAATAATGAGTGGTAGCCAAAACATTTTCAGCCTTACTCAGCACTTAAGAAAACCTGTAAGATGGAACATTCCTCCCATGCTTCCTAGATCCCCAACTGGACAAACAGTGCTACAGTAATCCAGAAAACACAGACTACTGACTCATGGATCTAGGAATTATTATACTGAACAATTCACTGGATGAATGAACATCCAAATATCTGAGAATAATGCTGAACACGAAGATACCACTAACACGACCTTAGAAGGAGGGTAAAAGCATGAGATTATTGCTTTGTCCTAAGAAGGATTGATGTATATAAAAATTAAGTTACCAACCCATGGCTGGCTGCTGACTCCAACTGAAATAACATATTTGCCCTGGGCTGCTCTGATAGTGCATTTTCCATATTGGATTATAAGAATCCCACCCATAAAATTTATCTACATAAGTACTAGAAAAAAAGAAAAAAACAAAACAAAACAAACCACCACACCACAAAACATGGGATTAAATTCTTAAATATTAATTAAAATCCTTTCCATCCTGGAGAATGCCATTCTTGAAAACACAGGAATAGGCAAGCTGGACTTCATTCAGGTCCTGTATCATACTAAGATGTATCAGAACAGCTGCTGAGTCTCCATACTCAGATTTCAAACTGTTCTTTCCTTAACAGTTGTTCAACCTTACTGAAGGCACTAGAACGGCACAGGCTTCGAAGAGGACAATATCTGCAAACAAATATTCTCAGCTATCCAGTTGTCTGAGTCATCCTTTCTCTTAAGTACTGCACAAACCAAGTCTGATCATCAGAACAAATTAAGGTTTTAGTATTAATACGTAGAAAAGCATGTCAAGAGAATGGAAATGTAACCACTGGTGTTGCTTTCTTTTTAATTGAACCATAGTTTAGCTTACTGTTTTATTTCTGCTATTAAACTGAG
Source organism: Amazona ochrocephala (assembly GCA_039720435.1). NCBI lineage: Eukaryota > Metazoa > Chordata > Aves > Psittaciformes > Psittacidae > Amazona > Amazona ochrocephala. The sequence continues at coordinate 32,773,817 of CM077883.1, read as the reverse complement.
ATAAGACAGTCAATTAATTATCTCGAGGAAGGCAGCAGATAGCAAGTCTTTTGCAGAGTACGGTTTGGTGCTGCAAGTCCTAGTTCTATAATTGCATGCAAAGTGCCCATGTATTTCTGACAAAATCACTGCTTTTTTTTTAACAGGTGGGTGAGGCAGAAATCCCCCAAAGTCTCACACATCTGAGCTCCTGTTAATACTTTTCTTCACAAAAATAACACTAATTGAACTATGGGAAGCCAGGAACTTAATATTTAGAATACAAAATTTTATCAGAAGTGTAAAGACTCCACCAATCATGAATGGTGGAGAATTCTCCAGAACATCACTGGACAACTTGCAAATATAAAGGTTGTAACAAAGATGATGTAATTTATTTTAGAATTATTAGCATTAGGGAGAGCACTTCCAAGCAAAATCGATTTGGCTGATCTCTGAAGAAGAAATCACATCTTACAGATTAGAAAGTAGTAAAGGTAAAATGTAAGATAGGAAAATTCAAATTGTGTATGACTCCACACCCAGAACTAAAAGAAGCAATCAGAAGTGAAGAATAATATCACAAACAGCACTTCAATAAGATAAAATCTCCATGTTCCTATCCATAAAGATATGTTTCTAAAAACTAAACACAAACTTTGATACGGTTTCCAAGGGACAAAGAAGGGTACTACAGCATGACAGCTGGCATACGGGAGAATACAAAGAGCAAAAGCTAGGTTAGCTTCAATAAGTGGTCCTCCAATGTGAAATACTTCACAAGGACTATTGATATTGACCTTCGAATTATATATGTAGGACACCACAGCACCTTTTTTAGCTTGAGCACAGGGTCCAATTAGATGTCAGGCAGGGAAAACAAAAATTTTACGACAGTCACCTTTTGTATAATGGAAAAAAAGTCTGTAGGAGTACATAGAACCTGTATGGAGCACTGAAATACAGTTAAGGCTTATCAGATTTCTTTCAGACTGTGATACTTTTTATCCACATCTTCAAGAGTAAAATGATCTGCAAGAGTGCTCTACTATCACAATGTAAGCATTTTTTGCCTTCGTTTTGCTTTGAAACTGCAGATAAAACACTGAAATCAACAAACTCTAAACTCTCTGGACCAATTAAAAAAACTACAGTAGCTTCCAACAAATCCGACCTGTGGTCCAATCACTCAGTATCTCTCAGAATCATGATGCCTTTTAACTGGTACCATTTTAATCTCATAACTGAAGTTATTATTTCACTGTAGTTATGTTGCTACCTTGATCCCTTGATAAAATATTTAATTGTGAAGTTTCATGGGAAACGAAGAACTGAAATATTTCACATCTGAGTTACAGGAAATACAACTATACCTTCATTTCTTCACTCATTTTGCTACTACTTTTAATTAATTAATAAATAAAATAAATAAATAAATAAATAAATAAATAAATACTACTTTTAATTTAATTAATAAATAGAGCTTCTGAACACCAGGCCCAGTAAAGAAAATAGAAATACCCTGTCTAATATGTAGCAGCATAAAGGTTACCAACTTTAAGGAGAAGAGCTCTACTTTGGTTTGCTTTGTTCTTAAATAATCCACTTCATAAAAATTATCAAGATCTGTAATTCCTCATCATTATACTCAAAATACTACAAAAGGAAAGAAATAAAAATAAGCCATGTCTAGCACACCACTGTTTATGATACCTCTCCTGATTTTGTACTTGATAAGTATGATTTGGTATTTGTCCTGGTAACTTGTTTCCATTTTTCTATCAATTTTTCCATCAGTAAGTTTTAACCAGCAGTGATCTTCAAGGATTCCAATAGCAATTTTATTTTCAAATTGCATCCTTTACTCTACTAAAACAAGCAAACTGATATTGTCCTATAGTCTTCATTTGTCTTTTACTTACTCGGTGCAGCAACATAACAAAGCAGGTATTTCTTATTTATAATTTCTGTACATTTGTTTCTTTTTTTAAGCAACTATAAAGATATAAACTTTGGCTTTCCTAAGAAAATGCGTCTATTTCAGAAGCATCTTGCCCTTACATATTTTGTTTAGAGCAGAATACGTATGCAATAATGTAAGCAAATGTTAAATTAGTCACCACGTTAGACTACCAATACTAGGCATGTCAATTTAAAAAGCATTTAAAAGTGTTATAGTAACTGATACTTAGCTACTCTGGTCACAATTCTCTGTAAATCAAAATGAACTTTTACAGGTACTGTATAAGCCCTCAATTAGATATTTTGACTCTATTTTCTGCACACCATCCATTAATACTGAAATAACGGCATTTTAATAAATAGTTGAGTGGATACAACAAACAATAAATATACCTATCATTTCTATGAAACTTCTTATGTAAATGAATTCTTCCCCCCCACCTCATCTTTGCCTTGTTTGTCTCTGAGAGTAAAAAATTCCCTTTCGTGGTCTAGCTCTTCAGTAGTATAATTCAGCAGTCCAAGGTTTACACAGATTTCAGAATCTGCTCCTCCAAGATTTTTACCTGGAAGAAGCTCTAATTACATTACTGAAATAACTGGAAATATCAATGCATGTTAAACACAGATTTATATCAGATTTATTTATCTGAAGTGCTAGGAAACTTTGTAACATGAAAGGTTTCTGGAACATCAGGAAAACAATTCCCAGACACATCCAGCTTTTTATGTGCATCAATGAAATCCTCATATGATGCACTGAAGCATTTCAATCTTTTTTTAAACCTGTTTTTCACACAGCTCCAATTTTCAAATATAACTATGACTTAAAGGTATAATGAGAGCCAGTTCCGTATCAACACCATGAGCACACGATCTAGTGTGTAGTCTATTGTAATTAAGAACAGTGATTCAATACCTATTGCTACTGGCCAGGTATCATAGCAACCTTCTGTCACTGACTACTGCTGTAAAACTGTTCAGCACCAGCAAGACTATGCTTCAGGAAAATCTACAATGGCACTACAGATTGTCAACATCTGTGAGGGCTGTTACAGGGAGAACAACAAAGAAATCCGCTTCAAAATCCCCTATGCTTCGAAAATTGACAGGGATACTGCAGTAGCACGACGAAAAAGAAAAAAAATAAAGAGGAAGAAAAGACCATTTTTTGTCATTTGTTACATAACTTATGCACCCACATCCTAATATCCATCCATATAAGCTGAGAGTTGAAATAATGCTGCTTTACCACATTGTTTATGTATTCCAACAAAGCAGTCTTTTTCTTTCTTCCTAAACACAAACGTTATTCATTACCAACATTAATCTGAAAACAGACCCACTTTAAAAATAATATTTAAACTTCCCCAAATGAACTCTAGATAGTCTTGTATAAATCTGCAAAAAAAGAAAAAAACAGGTTACTATGAACAAGAACCCAATATTGATTTTTCTGCGGTGCAGTAAAGCATCTCCATTCTATTTGGCTGCTGTCAAAGCCACTCTTTAACAGCTGGAGTCAAATTGCACTATTTACAGCAAGAGCCCTTGTCAAGTGGACCATAAGTATTCTAACAATACACTATTCAAATGGCACTTTGCCACACAAATTGCTGACTTGATGAATACCCTATGTCAATGACTAAGGCCAATATAAAAGTTTCATTTTTATGAGAGGTTTTACATTCACATATTAAGTAAAGCTTTCTTGAAAAACTATTAAGCTATCTATTTTCAGTCTTTTGACATTGAAAATAATTAAAATCTGTTTAAATATATCAAGAGGATTTGACAACATTAATATGGATCTTGTGTTAACTGCATTTGTCAAACTCATCTGTTATTGGTACTCCCACTGGCACGTGCAGCACAATAAAAGAATTAAAATGGTCAAAACACCATGAAATCAAAGCATTCAGCTTTTGTATCTGTGATTTACATGATGACAAACGTTTTGAAAGAAAGCCTTTGAAGCTGGACTGCTATGTGAGGATATTTTTCTGCTTTCTTCTTAGGATGGAGGAAAGAGATGATTACTTTATAAATGTTATTTTGTCTTAAATATAATATTAATGATAAAACCATGTTAATATTAAACATTAAGAAAAAATGCTGAATCTTACTTGCTCGCCTGATGTGGATCATCCCACTGTACAAAATAAGGATCACTCAAAAACATAATACCAACAGGACAGAACAGCTACCCCTTATTTTTTCTGTGATACATCTTCAGAAATTGGATTCTTTAAAGAGACTAAAATTGACAGCTTTAAAAAATAACTAACAATTTCGCATTATTTTAGATTTCTAATACACAATTTGCAAAAGCAGCAAAATGATGATAAAACACTCATTGTACACATACATACTGAAGCCTTTTGGGAATCTGAAAATTTTATGATAGTTTCACCTGTGTGATCATTATATGCTTTTTAATATGGTATGGGATGTTGAACTCTGATATGCACAGAACTTTCACTAATTTCATGAGGCTGGATTTCAAGAGAGTATTTCAAAGTGGTAAAATACAATGACCCAGAAGAGTCAAAACAGCACTTTCTGAAAAAACTGTTTCCTGAACAGGAACTAAGAAAAACAGCAGATTTCATGACCAACCTTCATTTCAGCAATAACAAAACAGCGTTAAAGGAAGCGTCAGAGCCCCATGCTCCTTTTGTGTAGCCTGCATTCGGACTTCTGGAATAGCATTAAAGGGTCCTCCATTGTTATTGTCTTCTCAGATTTAGCTACACCCTGTACATTTAGCCTCCAGCTTCTCCCACACTAATCTACGGAACCTGCTGTAATAGGGATGGAGTTGGGAAGAAAAGCTAGATGTAACGGATGACAGATTTTTGAGGAATGTAAAGTGGTTTCCAAAGAATAGAACTTCATTTGTCAGGAAATTAAGACTAAAATAACAGGACTATAATGACAAAAAGATAAAATAAAACATACTTTGACAGCCATAGGGAAGTCTAAGAGACATCAATAATATTCTCTCAATAAAAAGTTTTCATCTGGTGACTTTTTCATCAACTCCCAAATATGAACAATGAATAAAGAAACTGGTATATTTTATTGTGAAATCAGAGCAGCCAAGATGTTTGTCTGATGAAGTGCTGTACATATTATTACAACTCCACTGTTGCCTATTGTGATATAAACCCCAAAGCATGTGAAACTTCACACTTCAAAATTTACCAAAACCTATTTTCCCGTATTCCATGAGCAGCACATTTTCTTCCCAGCCACTTCATAAAATCCAAGCAATTTTTATTTAACAAGTATGACCAAAACTACACTCCAAACACAACTATAACTTTTTCTGTTGTTCCTCTTTAAAAAGCCAAGAAGAAACTATTCTTTTTAATGAACAGTGAGATCAGATTCTGTGTCAATGGCCAACTAGTGCACCATCTGCCCCACAACATGCTCAGCAGGATTACACTCTAATAAGACTTTACAGAAAATGGGATCAAACAGAACTTTAGAAATCAGACTAAGGTCACTAAAAGGTCAAAGATAAATATTAAGTTAAATAATAATTATTATAAACTCAAAGATAGATGTAAATTTGTGGATAACAATAAAAAAAGACTGGAAAAGAAAACTGAAGAATGAGGACTTGGATTAAGCTATACTTTATCAGACAGAACTTTGGAATATCCAGTATTTAATTGACCACAATTAACAAAGCCAGAAAAAGGCCTGAGACCATTCTGGAGGCTGTTTCCCCATCCAAGCTGAGGGAAAGCATTGTTCCATCTTTTTTTCATCTTTCAACTTATTTTGCAGACTTTGATGACATTCCCATGCTTGTGGGAAGATATTTTTACTCTAAATTCTCAGGATTGAGGAATAGCAAATATAACTTTTTTTTTTTATTGCAGAGAACAGAATTCCCAAAACCCATTAATTAAAAGGTAACAAACACAAACAAGACTGAGGCCTTATTCTTTAAGATACACTCTTATCAAGAGCTCACTGAATTTATCCATTCCTGAGGCACAAAAAGGGTTTTGTAAAAACGGGTACCATTATCTTCCAAACTGAATAAAGTAATATCCACCTAATTGAATTGAAAATTGTATAACATTTGATACAGTTTTAATGCTTTGTTTGAAATTAGCAAATATAGGCTTTTTAAATATCTACAAATAACTGGAAAATATAGGTATATCTAGGCTACAAGCAGAATTACTACTGCATTTTCAACCTTCTCATAAGGTGCCTCTGTACTTGTTTTCTCAGCTTTAACAGCACATTAACACTTGTTAAAGCGTGGTACTTCAAAGAATCATAGAATAGTTAGGGTTGGAAAGGACCTTGAGATCATCGAGTTCCAACCCCCCTGCCATGGGCAGGGACACCTCCCACTAAACCATGCCATCCAAGGCTATGTCCAACCCGGCCTTGAACACTGCCAGCAATAGAGCATTCGCAACTTCCCTGGGCAACCCATTCCAGTGCCTCACCACCCTTACAGTAAAGAACTTCTTCCTCATATCCAATCTAAACTTCCCCTGTTTACTTCCTTCTGCTCTTTTCAAAGAAAAGAGAAAGAGCACAACTTCCCCATCATTCATAATTATTTGGTTTAAGGACTTTTACCAGGAGGTTCTGAGGTTACTGCTAAAAGGTGCAGTCATAAACCAGAGGCATAAGGAAATAGGGTCTAACTATGGGTGCAAAGTCTCTAAGAAAATAATTCTCAGACGATCTACTGGTGACCTTGCATAAGGCTCTCCCCCAGTCTTGCCCATTTGTTGTATGAAATAGCGCTGAATATGTAAAACTGAGTCAATCAGAACAAGCCTTTTTAAACTTTAAAGCAAGCTGCCATACCACCTATACAGGACTGCTTTCAGTGAAGGTGAAAAAGTAAAGAATTTGAATCACAACTTATTGCTCTGAAGAAATGCTTTACTTTTCCTTCTTACCTTATCTGAAGATTTTTCTGCATGAGTGAGATCGGAAGAGACCATGCCATGTTTATAAAAGGTAGAATGTTTGTATCCAGCATTTTTATTTCTTTTTGACTCCTGAGATACAGGAAGTAGAGCATCTGCCACCAGGTATTCTGAATCTTCAATGGCACTAAGAATTGCTTTTGCAGTTTCACCTGTTTCATGTCTTTCCAGTGTGCCTAGAGAAACGAAAACAGAAAATGTATTCTTTTCAAGAAACTATACTAGTTAATATTTCAGTGTAAGCATGATAGCATTAACTCAGTACATTTCATGTGAGCAGAGAAATCATGAAAAATTAACAGATGAGCCAACTAATTCCTCATTTTATGGACCTTAAGAATACAATTTTACACAAGGGTCTATTCTACAGCATTATTACATTAAAAAACAAAACCTAATTTTTATAGAAATCACTACAGCAAATACCTTACTCAGACAAGAAGAAAAAGGCACTGCGTATAATATGTGAAGTCAGATGCAATTTTCAAAAGAAGCAAAAGAAATTTAAGACTACCACTTGCCCTAACTCTGTTCAAGAATCATTTGTTTTGTTTCCACAAAGCCCTCACAGAGCATCTGTATCATTAACAGTGTAAACAATAACACGTTTATGTAATATTTTAGTGCTGTCCTCTAGTGTTCTGGGTTACAAATAGCAAGGGAATGCTCAAATTTTTCCTTCCATTTCTAAAAACATTTTTACCTCTCACACTTTTTAAACACCTGAATATAGCACATGTATCTTAGCAGTCTGATTCCTTTAACTCTAGGCAATCTGACTCCTTTAACTGTTATACAGTTTAGTTATAATTTTATTTAGTAATAATTTTAGTAACAGCACTTTATAACTGATATTAAAGATATGCAAACTGAACTTAAATGCATTTGAAATGAGCTTCTACTATACACATTTCCTATAGGAATTAAACTCATAAGAAACTGCTGAAATGGCATGTTTCCTATAAATATCAGAGATAAAAGACATGGGAAGGATTTTTAAAGTATTAAATATCTGCTGTAACGTGAAATGTTTTTTCCTTTAAGTTTGAATTCTTTGTAGCCTCAAGTAACACAACATGAATTTCCCCTTTCACTGCTACCAGAAAAAAAACGTGTAACACTGAAGTTCTATCAGTAACACCTGCTAAAAATATTGGATTGGGATTGAGGGATCTCATACGGTAGTGTTTGCGTGTATATGTGTATAAAGACTCTTCATCTGAAATTATTTCTTTGAAACTCATCCATTTCTGTTCACTGCAGTATCACCTCTGTTATTTACAGGGCCAAAAGTCCTCGAATTCAAAGCAATGCAACTGATTCTTTGTCCCCTACAATATCAATTGAATACCATAGATTAACTATAATATTGTACTGAAAAAACTGAAGATCAGTCCCAGTTGTTTTTAACATGTAACTTTCTTTATCCCTCCCCAGGATTTGGAGCTACTGTCAGGGATAACTACAGAACTGAATATTTACTGGAAGGAAAGCTAGTTGCCCAAAGATCTTTACAGTTGGAATACCTCAAATACTTCAAAACAAACCTGGCTACAATGCTCCCAGCATTGCAACGTTTCAATAGTTCAAACACAGAAACTATTAATAGAAGCCTACAAGGAAGGATTATACAATTAATACTAGACATATGAGCAAACACATCCTTAAAAGAATGAAAAGTGTTTGCAGCGTTACGCTTGGAAATAATAGTCACAATGACAGTCACTCAGCTAATACTGTTTTGGTGTCTTTATACATGCAACATAGTCTTTCAAGCTGTAAGTATATCCTTTTTCACCACAGAACCCCCTCCATCATACAGGGCAAAAGATGAACAAAAATCACTACAAAAAGTAGCTGTTCTCCCTTATTAGGTGTGAAGGACTAAGCTTTCCCTACTACCTTCTGCAACAATTCCATTATGCAGGGAACAATTATATGTGTATATACACATATATATACACATACATATGCATCTTTGTTTTGTGTATCACTTGGTCTGTGTAATTTGCTACCAGGAACACTGAAGTGCTTCAGAAAGACTATTATCATAATATCCTTGTGAAATTACTTTTAACATTTTTATTGACAAGTATTAAACGCAAATATTATACTAGATTTTCAATCAATCCAAGAATTTTGAGGGCATGGTATTAAATTTCAAAGGCCTGATTACATACTCTTTAGCATTAGACAAAATTTCAAAACAGGTTTTGCTAGCTTTGGATGCATGGCAGGGGGGCTGGAACTAGATGATCTTAAGGTCTTTCCAATCGTAACTATTCTATGATTCTATGATTCTATATGTGCACACCACCAGTCATACCCTTACAGCCAGACTGCTATGTGGAAGATTATGTGAAAGATTCTTGTATATACAGAATCGAATACAATAATTAAAGCTATCATACTACAAGAGCAAAAAAGGATAAAATCATGTTTCCATCACAAATCAAGATATGAGTTGTCTGACTTTCCATCCACCTATACATTCATATATAATCTGGAGAAAAAAAAATAATATATATATATATATTTAAGGCTTGCATTATTTTCTATATAACAGAGCTTATTCCCTGGAAATAGCTTCAGACCCAAGTTTACAACTTCTGGTTGAACGAAAGATCTTTAGTCCAAAGAAACAAACCAGAAGAAATGGTAAAAATCACAGAGAAGGGGGACAGAAGCATTTCACCTTTGAAGACCATGGCCTGAATGACATAAAGAGGCAGTCTTAATGTACATGAAAGCAAACTGGTTTTTCATACTTCACACATGCACACCTGTATAATTTCAAAATGCTGATAGATCAGCTTCTACATATTGTAGTCATATGGGTGCAAACAGAAAAAACTGTACATGCGTTACTGAACATTTCTGCTACTGAATGAACTCTTTTCTAAGTGTCAGTATCGGAATTATGCTTGTAGCAAGTGTAACATTTTCCATGTGTAGTTCTGAGAAGAGAAAATAAACTACTTACTAATAAGAAAAAAAAAATCCCTTCTGCATTCACACTTGGCAAGAGAGAAAACTCAGCCTCTCACATGGAGTCACAATATTTACTATTTCTATTTTTCATTTTTTAAGCACATTTATAGGCAGAAAACAATGCCCTGGACAACCAGCTTAGTTTCTTACAAACAGAATTCTGTGATATCCTAAAATCAATTTCAGAAACTTATGAGTTCCATCTTAAATTATTTATATATCATCTACAACAGCTATCTAAAATCTCTCACAAGAGAAAATGGCTCCTTTATATAGCATGGTTGCTTACATATACATCTTAATCATGGATCACTGTGTATGTGTGTAGACATACGTACAGATTCCTGTGTACATAGAGTTCCAATAAAAGGGCACAAAGGGCATAGGGAAACGGGCGCGACAGAAAGGGCCGGGTATTACAAAGTATTTGTTATCCAGTGTACTTTACACTTCTGAAGAGCCCAAAATATCATTTGCAAAGTGAGCAGGTGGCAGAGACAAAAATAGATATCTGTATTCTGTGATTCCTGAATACATTATTTGAAAGAAACAAACAGGGAGGGAGAGTGGAACGTGTATATGTGACAGTGACATTCTGACCACTTCAAACAGTTAAATGAATACTGGAGTAGGGTGGTTATTGTTCCAGGAACAGCTATCTGTAGGGACTGTTGTCTCTGATTTTAAAGGAAACAAAAATAAAGGAGCAATAAAAGGCAAAACCTGTACATGGGAATACAGGACAGAGGACAGAAGTAAAGACAATTCTGAAACCAGAAGTATTTTAAACACAAATGCACCCAAAAAAGCTTTTGATTGGAGGGCATAAGTAACAATAAATGAAAGGGAAAATACAGGGTTTTCTACATAGCAGCAACACCACTGCTATGACCCCCTACTATACATACAAAATGCAGGAAAAGAAAGTCTTTATCTCTCTAAAGCTGTGACCATGGCAACCAAGTCTCAGCAACAGACGAGTGGAGTATTTTACTCTCCTAGGCAGCTTTGGACCACCAGATGTGACTGGCTAGAGACTGTTAAAACATCTTATTCTTCTTCTAGACCAAATACTACAAATTATGTCTCTTGGCGTTATCACTGTCCACACAGTTCTCTGGGTTCTGCTCTTACTGAAGGATGCATTTTTACTGAGGAGGTCACACATATTATCCTGCCTCAAGACGAGGTATTCACTGATATCACATGACCTGTCATATCATCAGGCTCCAGTGCTTTCTGTCTGCTGTCACAGCTAAAGTATTGAAAATCCTCAATATTGCAGTACTGCTGTGACCTAGTAACTCAGCTGAATCTTACAGCGTAACGGTGATCTGTGAATGAAAAATAGTTTCAGAATTGATTTTATCTGAAAAGAGTATGTGGTCAAGAACAAATCCTTTATTTATTTTTTTTTTTCCCTTTTCCCACTAGTAATCACCTTTTAGAACAAGCATCCTCTGCAATATTGTTTTATTTTCTGTGAAGATCTCCCTTTTCATAAATACCTATTTCATAGAATCATAGAATCATAGAATAGTTAGGGTTGGAAAGGACCTCAAGATCATCGAGTTCCAACCCCCCTGCCATGGGCAGGGACAACTCCCACTAAACCATGCCATCCAAGGCTATGTCCAAACCCACCTTGAACGCCGCCAGGGATGAAGCATTCACAACTTCCTTGGGCAAACCATTCCAGGGCCTCACCACCCTCACAGTAAAGAATTTCTTCCTCATATCCAATCTAAACCTCCCCTGTTTAAGTTTAAACCCATTACCCCTTGTCCTCTCACCACAGTCCCTAATGAAGAGTCCCTCCCAGCATCCCTATAGGCCCCCTTCAGACACTGGAAGGCTGCTATGAGGTCTCCACGCAGCCTTCTCTTCTTCTCCAGGCTGAACAGCCCCAATTTTCTCTGCCTATCTTCATACGGGAGGTGCTCCAGTCCCCTGATCATCTTTGTGGCCCTCCTCTGCACTTGTTCTAACAGTTCCATGTCCTTTTTATGTTGAGGACACCAGAACTGCACACAATACTCCAAATGAGGTCTCACGAGAGCAGAGTAAAGGGGCAGGAGCACCTCCCTCGACCTGCTGGTCACACTCCTTTTGATGCAGCCCAGGATACGGTTGGCTTTCTGGGCTGCAAGCTCACACTGCCGGCTCATGTTCATTTTTTCATCAACCCACACCCCCAAGTCCTTCTCCGTAGGGCTGCTCTGAATCTCCTCCCCGCCCAAACTGTAGCTGTGCCTGGCATTGCTCCGACCCAGGTGGAGGACCTTGCACTTAGCATGGTTAAACTTCATCAGGTTGGCATTTCATCTGAAAAGAAAATCCCACCGACTTTCTTCTATGCTGCTGGAATCAGGCAAACAGAACTTATGTTCCTCACTGGAAGATGCTTGAATTTCACAAGTCTACCATCTTGTTCCAAGACAGCTGTCAAGCATTTCACTTGAAAGAGTTCTCCAAACTGCTAGTGCCTACCACTCTAATATCAAATGGCCCACCGCAAATGGAACAAACATTGCATTAAGTAAGCATACATATTTCCAACCAATATCCAGACGAAAATAATTATGTTCTATCAAACAGAAATAGGAGAGATCAAACACCAGCCTATTAAAATCTAATAATCTTTAAGGAATACTTTACGTACAGGAATAGATTAATAAGGGAGACGCCCTGTGACTATAGCACTGTATAGAAGAGCATGGAGAACGTTTCAGCAGACCACCCTTGATGGTTTTTTTGCATTTGGAAGATTTCAGTCTTGTAGTCTAACTGCTGTGCATTACAGACATTCTTCAGAATATACGTTTTCAAAATAGCTATTGTCAAGATATCTTTTAGCTAAATATGGCTGTGAAGAGCACCACAAACTACCGGGATCTTATATATAATGCAGTTTCACATATGTGGGTAAAAAGAGCAGTTCTCCAATGCAGCCAAGCCTTCATCTTGGGATTTCTGCTGCAGACACAACACCCTAGGAAAAAAGACATTAGAACTCCCCTGTTGTCTCCCTGACTCCATTTAAGCTATTCTAAACAGCAAAGGACAATAATCCCATAATGGGAATTGCTGAAATACATTAAATCTCCTAAACTGGGCTGAATGGAAGAGCTTACAGGAGATGCGAGCAGTTTCTGCCTATTTCTTTATTACCCCCTGAAACATGGACTGAGGATGAGAATCCTGCCCCGAATGTCTGGAATGAAAACCCTCCCTCATATGAGCTCTTCCTACCATGTCAATCTTCCCCATTTCCACTTTTTTGTTTTGGTTTTGGGTTTTTTTTTTTTAATTGTTGTTTTAAATACACATAATCTTACTTCATTATTAATAACAAAATAATGGAGATCAACTATCAGCTGTAAGAGACACATCCTTTCTAACAGATATACAGCTATGTTCCATACACGTTCCAGGTAGTATAAAGTACATAAAAGTATGTGCGCACATATGCATATGAATAGAAAGATACCTGACTACTCTCAGTATAAGAGTACGTCCTTAGCTTCTACAGACTAGGCGAGAGATGACACTGCTTTTTCTTTCCGAGACAGACTCTTCCAAGCTCCACTACCTTTTATTATTCTACATCAATAAGTAGTTACTGAACAATGACTCAAATTTAGAGAACTATAAAATATTCAAGTGCAAGCTATAGACTGACCTGAGGTTTACATGTATAAAATATAAGACACTATAAAAAAGGCAAAACATTTGTCAGCCTTAAGTTAAAACTTAACTAATTAAAACAAAAAGCTCAAACAGCTTCTAAAGCATATATATTCATGCTTGCAACTTCTCATTCACATTCTCAAAATATGCTAACCAATGTTTCATCCTGTATGTCTTTTAGAAAGTGATTTAGGAGACAGTAGAAGATGCACAGAGAAACTACAGTAAACTGGTAACTTTCCATCTATCAGGTTATCATTTCATCATATATGTTACTTTCAATATACCTTGAATTTCTTTACAGAGCTGCTTTCTTAGAGAAAGACTGTTTAAACCAGAAATAGTTTAATGTTCCATTGTGTTAACTGTTTAAAGTTACAGTTACTCTTAGTTCAAGAAGTTATCTTGTCTCAGTTCAATACTGCACAGTTGGGTTAATTCACTCTCTGCAGGCTTTCCCTGCATTTTAAGAATGCTTCTTAAGCATGAAGGTGGAGGGGAGGAGAAAAATCAAGAAGATCTTGACCCACATGGTGTTTGCCCTGACTATTAATGTTGACAGTCAGACCATGACCTAAGAACAGAAGAGCTAAATCACTAGAGCCTTTTTCCAAATACGAAAAGGTCCCTTCAGGGGAGTTACAAGCCTTTCACAGTCTTCAATTAACTCCTCCTAGTAATGCAACAGGGTACTTAGTATTTGAGCAATAGTTTTGTAAAGGGCTGTTCTTCATAGTTTCACAAGGCATGATGAAATCGGGTGCAGTGTAAATGTTTAAGAGATCATTATTAGGAATATCAAACAAGATCTGTTTGTCCCAATATGAGACAGGAGTATGTACAAAAGCCTTGCTTTCCAATACTGTATTTCATAAATTCTAAAATGAAGGAAAGTCATCATGTGGGTGTGAACTGAGTACGTGCAGGATTTGTGAGAATTTGTGGACCGGGGCATCAGACCCTACAGGCAAACTTTGTTAGCCAGGAGAAAGTGAACAAACAGCCTGCAAATAAATAACATGGAAAAACAAACAAAAAAACCCAAACAAACAAACAAAAACCCACAAAAAAACAAACAAACAAACAAACAAACAAACAACCAACACGTAGTGAGTTTCACAGAAGACTTCCCAGATGTAGTTCCCAAAGATCCTAAAACAGAGGTTTACATCAGTCCAGATCTTTAGGCTAAGCAGAATTCATCAAAACCAGAAAGGAAGTGACTCCTATGACTTTGACCCTAGCTACACCACAGCCTTCAGCATATGAACTGCAACCACAGAATTCATCAACTAGGCCACATTCGAGTCTAATTCTGACCAATGACCTGAAGAGAAAAAGAGAAAAAGATGGAGACACAGAGGGAGAAAAAGGGAAAATGAGGAAAGATATCAAAAGAGACTGTAAACGACCAAATTTTACAAGGACAAAACCATCACAGGAGTGTAATTATCACAATAATCTAGGCATAAGTCCATAGCAAAATAATGACCAAGTTTACAAGTTCTCAGTTTTTAGAAAGCTCATACTCAAAATACTCTGAAACGAACAGAATCAAGTTCTAAGAGTTTCATTAAACCTGTACAACTTAGCTCCTCACAGCCACCTGATGAAACCTAAGCCTTAAACTATCTAGATAGTTTAAATACTAATTTCTTCAAGATGATAAAAAAAAAGTTCAGACTAAATGAGGGTCTACTTCAAAACGCAAACAGAAACCCAGACACATACAACCCCACAGCTTGCGTGATACTTACATAGATTTTACCAGAGATCTAGAAGACTTACTATTGTTGGCACCCATTACAAAAATATTGGAGCACACATAACTACATACAAATTATCTTCAACCAGTGTCTAAAAGTGTTCCAGCATTTCTGACCATCAAAATGATCAAAGGTTTGATCTATTGCACCACAATCAGTCATTTCATTTTCTCCACAGCAAGAATGATTCTGAAAACAGAGCTTTTACATAACAGTTCAAATTACTCAATGCGGCATTAATATAGTGAGAAACCTTTTCAGGGTATTTCTAAACTTGTTCATGTTTTTATACAGGTTTCTTTTGTAATAGAAGTGATCATACAGATTGGTTTGACTAATGCTAGGCACTGCACATTATATAAGTGCTGCCAATCTTATTAAAAGCCTGCTTAAATTTACTGATACCTGCGTAGTTTTTAAATGCTTAAGCTAAAGTTCTCTATGCTTGACTTCTACTTTAAGGTGGTGAGATTTTTTGTTTCTCAGCAAGTGTGTTTCAAATCATTTATCATTCCTGTGGAAGTCATGAAAGCACACAGGTGTTTCATAAAATCTTCATACCTTGAAGTATGGAATCAAAGCTGAACATCACACTTCTGTGAAACACACTGTCAATGCTAATGTCCTGTTCCCACTACAGTGACAATTTTAATTGGAGCACCATTACTTTTTTTGTTTTGTCAAACAAGGCCTATACAGAATACACTCCATATGCTAACATACACAGAATCAATCTTATTACAGTCAATGGAAGTGACTGTATTTCATTTACCTCTATTAAAAAAACAAGGTATACACATGTGGAAAATTAGGTATAAGAACCAAAATCATGTTAGGTTTGCAAAGACAGGGAGTGATTGCAAAGAAAACCTCTGAATTGAGGTAGCAGGCACTTCTATGCAAGTGTCTGGTATGCTGTATACATTAAAACACTTTAATATTATGTAACACCTAGAGCATCCTAAGAATTATTCTACGGGAAGCACTGCCATTTGTAGAATTCCTGCTTTGTCTGGATACAGAAGTTAGAAACCAAGACAACTGTGATGAGTCTGCACTTAGCAGGAAAATGGCAGAAATACTGCCACTATGCACCCGGATAATGCGATATCCAACACGGCAAAATACAAGAAAAAAATATATTCAGAAAAGGATACAAATAGGGAACAAATAGGGAAAACACCACCCATTACACAGTGAGGATAAAACAATGTTACAGATATTTCTTTAGTAATTGTCCTCAGGAGTTGAGGTACATGGAAAGAAAACTAAATGCAGAAGTACACAAATCTATTTTGTGGTATTAGATTTGCACAAATGATCTTTACATCTCTTGAGTTACTTAAACTTCTTTTCCTTCAAACACATTTCCTACATGCAGAGTTACACAACTTTCCTTTGATAATTTCTTTTAATCTTTGTCATCTATAGCAATTTTATGTAGAATATTTTAGTTGTCCTTTATTTTTATTAAGTGTCCCATATGTAACTAATTGGTATAGAATGTTACCAAATAACTAAGGATCCATAAACAATTTGGAGGTGAGGACAGACACTGAAGAAAAGAGTAGCCAAGCAGGTCCTATACTTAAGCTTTATAATCAAATGCCTTATGAATTTTATATCCCAGAAGTGCACATTTCAAGCAGGTACAGTAAAATCACCACTGCCATTAACTGAAACACAGGTTAAGTGCTAAAAATCACTATGATTACCACAGCTCTTGCACAGGTAGCAAGCACAATGTGGGAAAACCAGCACTGAATTTGAAAATTATATATAAATGTTTTGTAAAAACCTGTTAGATATTTTCAATCAGAAAAAATAATGGAGCTCCTTTTTTCTGAAGGACTGGAACCTTCAGAGTATTCGGTACTTCTGCAAAACTAATAAATCAGGTTTTGTGTATTAAAAAATAACAAAAAATGCCCTTTTGTATGTGAAAAGCAAGGCCCCCAGGCTTGGGGCTTCAAATATGACACAGCTTTTTGAACTTCGGTTTTAGAGCTCACAGACCGTTTTTAAAAAACAGCTTCTACACAGTTATTGAAAACTTATTATGGCACTACTACAGTAATGTGTGAAAGCACCTTTATTGGTCTGCTTAAAAGGATCAGAAGTTTCCTGCATTTTGGACACATTTCCCTTGTCACATGGGGTACTGTTTAGGCTGGCACTATGAATGCAAGTGAGTGGTATCTGTACTTGACTTTATTCCAATACAGCATATTAACAATAACAGTAGTGACAATGTCATAGACAACAATGCAGTAAGACAATCCCCAGTGTATTCAGATAAACAGCCTGTAAGATGATTAAGCCACCACATCTTCTCAAAAGGACTGTAAACATACACTTAATATTTGACTACACAGGAGATCTAACCTCAGCAGAAATACTCTGCAGGCATATGTTTCAAGGGGGTTTTTGTGTTGCAGCTAGCATCATGCAATAAAGTTATCAAATTGGCACTCTCTGGTCAAGTATGAAAAATATAATATAGCCAACGTAAAGTTAAACATGTCTTATGGTAATGAACAGGAAGTTCTATGAAATGATGTTATAATTTTAAACTCACACTAAGCATGTTGTAAAACAATAAAACAGAAAGAAAACAAAGAGACTTGCAAGGCAAGAGAAATAACAGGAAATTAGTAGACAATTCATTCTGCAAGTATGATGAACTTCACAGAATAAAGTCATATTTAGCTAGCACTAATTGAAAGGCTAAATCTACCTCTGATAAATGAAGATTGCTATCTCTGACTGAGGAAGACTGCTCTTTAAATTCTACCCATTCTTTCCTTGCTCTGAATACATATTAGAAATGTGGCTCTGTAGACACGCTACCATATGCTGTATACAGCAAGTAAAAAAGCACTGATCCTTTTATTACTGCATATTATCATACTGATATTTACCTTTTCTTAAAAAAACCAAAGATACCAACTGCTTAGGAAAATGTAAAAGCAATAAAGGCAACAGTTAATTTCCTTATTGAAGTGGATTTCAAGTGGTGGCTATAAGAAAAAATGTTCCGCACTTTAATTACAATAAAATTTGTTATTGATTTTCATATTTGTCTTCTAGCACACGTAAGTTTGGAGTATATCCTGTACACATGCTATGTTAATATTCCAAATGTATTATTAGATCAATATTTATTGTAACGGAAAGTTATTCTACTATAATGGAAAGTTATAATGGAAAGTTGTCCTATCTGCATATTAAAATTTAGGTAAATACACTAAACTATACAATTAGTTCATGGCTTCTGTATTTTTCTTATTTTTTAATATCACTACCCTCCATGCATGTGTAATAATGACATTTAAACTTAGAATAATTTCTTTGTTCCAAAGGACTAAAAGGATAAGACTGAATTTATTTATTCTAGACCTATAATAGCAGCAAGGAGCAAGCTATGCTACCCTTCCTCCTCCTCCTTTACAATCCCCTTGCAGTTCATAGGTAAAAAGACATTTACTTATTCTTACTTCCTTCTGCTCATTATAAAACCAACATTAATAACTAGCTCATAGATAAAGGACTTAAATATGAATAGAGAACTTAAGTATAAATAGAAATCTCAAGTTAGATAAGGTAAGTTTCACTTGAAGTCAACTACACTCCTGGTATTTAACACATTTCAGCATAAACTATGCTGAAAAGCCTATTTATTTGGACTAAAGGCAGCCCATAAACCTCTGGTAACCTCCCACTCACTATGTAAAATAAGGTATCTTTGGCAGTCTCATAAACTGAGGGTATAACAAGTTCTACATGAAGTAGTACTAGCTTGGATTTTAATCTGTGTGACAATGTTTCTTCCACCACAAAGTATGAAAAACCTATTATGAAAGCCTTCTAAAAGACAAATATTCATAAAACTTCAGAATGTTTTCTGAAAGAGTACATCAGCCTCTGCCACAGGAAACTGGACAATGAACTGCTCTGTATAACGGAGTCTTTCATCTGCTTAAGAGGTCAGCCTCTTAACTACCTGATGGAAGAACAGTTTTGAAGCTAAATCGGTATAACTGAGAGGCAGTCACAGGAACTAGATGCCCCTAAACTTTTGTCAAGTCATCTGTCAAATCCAGCAGAATTACTGCTGACTCTGCAACAGTGTAAATATTGAAATATTCATGGAAATTCTTGAACCCACAGCCTGAAATTATACACAGACTGGCTGTTCTCCCAGTTACCCGTTAACTCCAGTACAGTAACACTGTTCAGGTTTTTTTTTTAACTGCAAACAGTGACATGAGTCTGACAAAATCAGTCCTCCCCTTTCACTTAAAGAGGCAAAGCTTCAGTCATGAAGCTAACTGCATAGCCAGAAGAAAAAATCCAACAGTTTTTGACCATAGAAACAACAAAAGTTTATATTATGTCCATTTCCATAATGGAATCCAAGCACAAGGCTACCACTACTCTTCATCCTAGTTAACAGTTAGGGAACACTCTTGCAGGTATAAGCGAGTGGTACTATGCACAGCTGCCTGCTCACTTGCCAACAGATGAAAATCATAATGAAAAGCTGACATGTTTCTGGAGAGGTTTGTCTGTAATGCTTTGTACAGCTTTCCCATATATCTGAACAATACTTCAGTGCCACTTGGGCAGACAAAGTATCTACATAGCTCTTGATCCGGGTCAGGCCAATTTCAAGGATCAACGCCATGACCTCCTGCGTTCTCCTGCAATACAGATATAATTCAACATTAAACCAACTACACTACATCCTAGTAGGTTTTCCCAGGTACCCCAGATGGCATCTTTTAGTCAGCAATGCCTGACTGGAACAAGAAAATAAAAAAATCTGTTAATTGCTAATGTAGCAAATAACTGCATCCTTTCTTGTGTTACAGCTGTTTTTCTTCAGAGGGGGTGATTATAACTCTTATTCTTGCTTGATACAAGTAAAAGAAGATATACAAACAGCAACTAAAACCCACACTTTTAACTATCTGCACCCTTTCCAAGAATGCGATATGAACAGTGCCATCAATTTTAATTCCTCTAACTTTGAAGTAGATAGCATTTTTACATCTGACAGTTACAATATACCCTAATTTTTGCCTCTGTGGTACCATTGCAATCCTACACTATTAAATTTCATTGATGTACAGAGAATTCACTATACTTTAGCAGAAAGTTATCCAGCTGTACTAAATAAAATTGCATTAAAAATGTAATTCTGCCTCCAAGCCCTTCTTCAGGATGCCTTGGGCATTGTATGGTGATAGAAGCTATTAGTTCTTCTGCTGTTGAGTGCAAGAATTTGCATCTCTATAGAATTAATGAGTCAAAATCATTTTCCATATTGTTAAGGACATGCAGCAGCACTGAATTTGCTTCACGGTATTTACTGCCTGGAAATCTAGGAAAGAAATTGTTTGTTTAACTGAAGAACCCCACTGCATCATACTGTACAATGTATCCCCCATTGTCAGGAGTTAATTCAAAGCCACCACATACAGAACTGCCTTTTCTACACAGATAGTTCTTTATATCAACAACCAAAAGTTGCAGATTGAAGATGAGAGTGAATTATTTAGCAATTATTTACTTAGCTCCAGAATTCTGGAATACTTGTAACCTGTCAGCACCATTTCCAATTGGTATTACTCATTCCTGAAATAATAATGAAAGGCTGAACAAGTAAAAAGCTGAGAACGTGCACAATTGGTTTTTTTTTTAAGATGTAGGATATATTCAAGCCCTCTAAATTTTTACCAGAATACACACTTTACACAAAATATCTAGACCAAAGAAAACAAAGGTGTTATGTTTAAAGTGTGAAAGTACAAGGCATAAGCCCCCTTAGTGCACAATACAAGAACAATCCTGCTGTGCATCTCTATCCTCCTGCAAACACTAGTGCGCATGTCCTACTAAAGATATGCCTCGATATGAAGTAGTGTTTCTTCATGCCACCCCTACAGCTCTACAAATAGGCTTTGTTAATAATTCAACTTTTAAATTCATTCTTTGTGCTACGGTGAATTAAATTATACTCTCTCATTAGCATAGGTCTTCTGGCTTGAAGCTCAGGTGGGGGTTTTCAGGTTTTGTTTTTTGGTTTGTTTTTTTAAGAAGGATATAAAGTGTTGCATTGACATTCTATGTGGTCTGAGCCCCCTTAGAATCCAGTGTCTTTTCAAAAGGCTCATGAAGACTTGCCACCTTGTGAACTTTAACCTTAATTGACATCACAGGAGCACCCAAGGAGCTGTTGCACTTTACCCTACAAATATAACAACAGCACAGACTATGAGGAATCCATGACAAATATATTCTAAAAGTATGCACGGAAAATAATTATTAGAAGCTCAAGTCTGTTTTAAAGCTTTAGTACTTCATCTATTTCCTTTTTTTAAAGAAAGTAATTAAGTTCTGATAGAAAGTAACTGATGAAAAACAGTTTCAAATTATAGCTATGACAACAGATTTACAAGGAAATAAAACATTCTGTTTGTTCCTTATTATACTTATGTGCTCAATTTTATTGCAGAGTTTCAAATGTATGCTAATCCTCTGGTCAAAAATTACTCCACTAGAAGTGCTAACTAATGTGTAAGTACAACGACCTTCAAGGATGTCTCACTCTCAAATTGATCTGTACTTAGGAAACAGCCTACCTACAGTTACATGTTTTTGAGAAGTAACCCTTTTAGCTGTAAAATAAAAGAAATAATCTGATATCGAGGTTTCCCACAACTAAATTTCTCAATGGTTTTCAACATCAGTTTTAAAAGAGCAATGAAGATGTAGCCAGAACAGCCAAAAACTGGTGGCATCTTTACAAGCTTCTCAATAAAAACACATGTATTTGTTAATGATTGCTGAACATTTAGATGCCTGCTCTCGTTTCCCTTAGTTACAACAGGGATCTAGTATAATATCTTTCCATCCTACCTTTAATAGTTTACCACTAGTACAGGTGACTTTCTGGCAATTGCTACCAAACAAGCAGGTAGGCAATCAAATTAGTTTCACATTTTTGCTTTTTGGTAAAGGGGTAGATAAACACTACACGTAGGGAAGATGATATATAGTATATATAGGGGCAGACATAACAGTATAACAGCTTATACTGTTAACAGAAACACTATTTGCATAGAAAAAGTGTGTGCTGCCATTACAGGGGGGTAAATAATCACAGATCTCATAATACCTTCAGGTACAGAAAAGAACACACTGGAGAGGAAGCATTCTTCCTTTAGAGGGAGAAGAAAAGAGCAAAGTAGCAGTTTGCAATATTATAGATGTGCTGATGGAGACTAGTAAAATAAAGTGATTAAAGGAACAACAGGACAGGAAGAAAGATCCCAAGATAGTATCATTCCACAAACCCTCCAAAAACAGGATTGAGCAGAAGGGTAGAACCCACTCCCCCTCCTGACTGGAGAAAATGCACAGAAAACATGCATCTAGACAAATACCAGGACACACATAAGAAGGATGATAAACATTTATAAGAAAACAGAATTCAAAGTTATGCAGGAAGCAACAACAAGTAAAAGCAAGGTAAGTTTAGAGTATCCTAACTCAAAGTCTAATATTTACTTTTGAAAATTTTACCTTGTATTGTTTTTCCCAGCACTGCAACTAAAGCTAAAATTCTAAGCAAAGCCATCATATAGTCACCCAGCAACAGTAAGACAGCAAAGAAAAGTAAGCACAACACTGCATACAACAGTTGCACCCTCTCTTCTGTACGTTTTTTAACAAAGAGATTAAAAGAATCTCAAATCTCAAATGCAATGCAAAAATGAAAACTTTGTATTTTCCTAGCTCTAAAAAGAATCACAAGGTGTAAAACCACTTTTTTTTAAGTGACTATAATTCTTAGCTCAATTTCATTTTATTCTAAACCCTTCCATTTAAAGCAGCAACTCAGTACATTTGAGGAAAAAATAAGCACCAGAAGGCATTTCCTATGCCAGCTTAATAATATTAAATAGCTTACTAACACAACAGGCTTGTAATTTATGCTGCACTCATTTTGCCAAGTCTTTCATTAAATGCAGATATATTCTACTTTAAGCCAAGGGACATTTCTGTCCCAAGCAGATAGCCTAGACAGTGTGTTATAATAACCTGTGAAGTAAATTGTGATCTTGTTAGCAAAACTGTGTTTTCACAGAGTATTAATATGCAGCGCATTTCAGCAGTTCTATACTCCCCCCTCCCAGGACACAGCTGAACCAGTGGAAACACTGCATTGCAATGTCTAGTACCATCACAGCTCCTAGCAATTCTGCCTGTCAAAGTTCAAACAACTACATTTATTACCCTTGTGAATCAGTATTACACTCTCAAATCACCTGGGAATCCACAGTTTAACCTGCAACACACCCAGCTTTAATTTTCCTGACTACACAGTTGTGAGCTTCGCTATTATCTTCCACAATTAACTGATTATCACTTAACTTCCAAGGTGTCTCAGATTATGATTTTGCTAAAGAAAGCAGAACTTTGCCTTCCAACTTTGGATTGTAAGGACTAAAAATTTAATTCTAATAACTAAAGAATATAACATTTCATTTATAGCTTCTAGACATATTCACATCAATTCATTGTTATGGCAGCTAATCTCTGATTGTCAGGATCTGACTTAAGCTTGTATTGCATTTTATTAAAGACATATCTCAAACCATACAAGGATTTTATTTCTTGCTTGTTTATATAAATAAACTAACATAATTGATGTGGTGGATTTCTGCTTTGGTCTTTTCTATATTAGGTTTGTATAACAACACATGACAAAACTCCAGGAAAGCAAACAAAAAAAAAACAACCCTCTGTGTTTTTACCTGTTTCAATTTCCCAAATATAAACCGAATTGTCCTCACATCCAACGATTAGCAGATTTTCAACAGGGTCAAATTTTATCTTCTTCACAGGAAACAGATGCTTTCGGGCATGCAAGAGACACACTCTCTTCTGAAGGTGTAGAATTGCTACAGAGTGATCACTGCACACACAACACACTATACCATGGTCTTTTAACTGCAAAATACAAAGAACTTGAGTTTCAACACTGTAACCAGTCATAACCACATCATTTTAACAAGCCTCATACAAGTTGCCCAGTGATTTCTTTCCCAGAACATACTCGTTTTAGAAAATGATGTTTTATTTCAGCCTGTATCTCCAATTTGTTTTTAAGAAGCTACATGTACAACTGATATCCTGACAGGAAACATACAATCTCCCCTGTTTTTTCAATTAAAAAAAAGAATTGAAACACTTTTTATTCATAATACTTTGCCTATCAAAGCAGTGATTATATAATTAAATATACAGTAGCAGTTCTAGAAGAGATGGTATTAAAAAGTTACCTCTAACCAAACTGCTGCTCATGTAACAAAATTATGTCAGGTCTTATGACACAAAAGCCAAGAGCAGTGTATTTCCAATGAAAATCTGGGTATGTTACACCACATGGATCTGATTCTGCAAAGCCTTCCTTTCCATACCTGCAAGCAATTTTTTGGGGACACGCAACGGAATTCACCCTATGGAAAGATTTATCCCTGTAAAGAAAATTGAAACGCCACCCAAGCAGGTATTAAATCCTTCCTAGTTTTCAGGAAAATAAGTCTAAAGGAAGCCTTACAAATATTAAGAAATTACACCACTGCAAAACATCTCATGGACTATTTAATGTTGGCATGTAAGTGAACCCTGAGTCAACCTTAAGTATCAAATATGACTTCACAGGCTTTCTAAGAGAAAAAAGACGAAATCCCTATCCCATGGAATACAACTGAAACAGGATGTGTTCCACAAATTTTCATATAGCATTCAGTAAAATAAATCTAACATTTTATTACAGATTTCACTTAAAGAAAATATACAAAATTATTCTGAATCTCAGACCACAAAAATGTATATGCAAAGGACCACAAGGATTTGTCAGGAACCAAAATCAACCATACACATTTAGATTAAAATACAATTGGTCCAAATCTTTCCTTACTATGTTCTAACCCCTAGCCTTACTGATTACACTTTTAAACTTCAGAAGTTAGGATATAATCAGATTAACCTGTAGACTGATAATCATGATATTAAGAACAGTGACTAGAATGTAAAGAGCTTCAATTTAACATGTCACAGGTTTGGGATCGTTTTTCTTAATCACTGAAATTAAACTCATAAGAAATCAACCCCCTGAAATTAAAAGCAACTTTCAAGCAAGACAATTAATGAAATATAAATTAAGGATAGAGTGCTCATGGATGAAAGTATTGCCAGATTGCTTTTAATCTTATATACACACACATATCTAGAGACACTTTTTTTTTGTTTGTTCTTTTAGACATAATTTATTATGCTTTTACTTACTTTACAGTTTTCTGGAGATCGCAAAAGCTCTGTCACTGGACCAGCTTGCAGACTAAATTGGTGTAAGATGCCTCCAGTAAATATATCCCAGCAGATCACAATGGAATCCTGGCCCCCTGATAACAGCCAGCTTGGATCAAATCTTACTGATTTATCATGTGGATAAAGTAAACAAGTGACTCTGCTACTATGACCGTTCAGAACCTTGTAAGGTAGATTATCTGAAACAAGGTGGTACATAAATTATTTCTGCACTTTCAGAATAGGAGTTCCATATTTTACAGTACATTTCATAAGATGTCAGGAGACTCAAAAGACTAAATACAATTCTTTACATTGGATCAAAGAATTTCAAACATGTTCCTAAAATGAGGACCGCAGCCTGCACTCTGAGCCTTATTACTCATTTGTACCCTTTTTATTCCTCCAGTAGAATGATCTTTTAGAGAGGTAAAAGACAAAGATGTCAGGATATTGGCAGTAGTTGTTCCATATGTCTCACTTCCAGGTGACTTCATCCCCACAGCCATTCCAGGACTCCTAACAGAGCAAAGCACCTCAGTAGTACTAAGCTGTGATCTAACAGATCAGTTAAACAGGAAAGGAACATCCTCATCCTTAATTTTCTCCATTCAACCCCTGACCATCACCCCTATTTTTCAGAGAATTGTTACAGGGTTGATTGGAGGGGATATCAGAATCAGGCAGTCATCTGTGCTTGATTAATTCAAACAAAAGTCTTAAAACTTACCTTTCAAATATGTGTTTTCCAAAAGTCTTGCTCTTGCACTGTTTAAACCCAGTGTTACAAAAATTTTCCCATTTTCACATCCACACACAAGCTTATCGAGACTGGGTATGTATACAGACGAACTGACAACTGCACTTTCAATTCCATCTTTAGATGCACAAAGATGATCAATAATGCCCTCTGACTTTGAATGCTGTTCACCAAAATTATCCTGAAGACTCCATGTTGCTGTAATTGGGATCTCTGGAGGGTATGGGAAGTAAGTCAGGGATTTATTTTTTTTATTTTTTTATTCAAAATAAAAATCCAAAGCAAAATACTTTTTTGTCTCTTCATCACTTCACACAACTTATCCTTTCTGCAGCCTAGGGATAGGAAGTCACTAGGTGCTATTCCAACACTAGATTACATCTCACAAAGCCCCTTCTTTTATACCTCCCTATGAAGAGCAGTAAGCAAGAGCAACTAAGTAAATTTGCATGACACTTGATACAGAATCATTTATGGGCTGACAGCAAGGAAACAGAAACATTTTCTGGTCCGTGAAGAATTTCCAGACACCCATCTTTGTCAGTGTTTTGCTCCTTCTAACTCCAGGCAATCATCACACAATGAATAAGTGAGCCTCACTCTCTAGTGTGAAAGTATTTTCATGGGAATTGAAGTCTTAATTAAAATTGACTTAAAGACGTAGTTAAAATAGGGTATCAAGGGCACAGAATTGTCAAACCTTTTGGAGAACCATCAAATGTTGACACGGGGACATCAGGAACATGCCACAAAGTGATCCTTCCTGAAGCTTCACCAGAAAAAAGAACCTTATAGAAAGGCTCCTTTCTTTCATTCATGAAGCCCATCACAAAAGAAAAACTCTGCCAAAAGAAACAGTAAATCAATATGCTGATACAAAGGAAAAAATGTGGATACCAGGCATGTACGTCGGAAGTGAATGCTTAGGTTTGTGTGGCAGAGCTGCCTTGGAACACCAAATCATGGTTCTTTTTGCACGAAAGTAAACTGGGAGATGTGCGCAGGAGGATAAAAACCCCGCAAGCAGATCCTTTACTGATGTAGATGAAAGGTCATCAGCACAAACCATTTTGTTTCACACATCATGTTTACTTAGTGTAGACACAGCTTAACTCTGCTCCTTCAAGATATTTTATGAACATCCCCATATGATGGATATATTTTACAACATTGAAGTTCGTGAGTAAATTATACACTAAACAATTCTACTGTAATGTGGTTAGGTTTATAATTTCAGAATGGAGATCAAAACTGATCATGACAGGCAGTTTTGCTGCCTCAAGTCTGCTATAAAAATTATTCAGATAGGTAAATATTAAGGCAGAAATATTAGAAAAGGGCAGGTGAGATTATTTTAAAAACGCATATGCTTTGGGGGAAGCATATATGAGCTTCCTAACAACATTGTAACCCTATTATTCGTTAAGCCATGTGTTTTGGCTATTTCTTATCCCTCACAATATCTGACCTTTTGGTATCCTTCAGCAGTTATCCTATCTGATTTTAGATCACCGCATTTGGGGGAAAAGCTGAATGGCCTGTGCTATTGTCCTTCAACTGAAAATGAAATCTATGAGGCTTTGCAAGTGTATGCAACAAAAACGCTTTCAAAGAGCCTGTATCTGTCAACAGAAAGAAAAAATGCTAGAGAACCTCGCACAAATATGTATTTGATGGTGTTTCCAGTCAGGTACCTTTGCATACCTTCAGAAACTGTTTAAAGACCTGCTTGAGCTCTCATGTAAATACACAAACTAATGCAACTGCAGGGAGGAATTAAAGCCACATTTTCCGACAATTACTCTTTCATAAACAGTATTAGCAATACAACTAAAAAATTACTTCAGCTAGCCTTTCTAAAGCTGAAAACGCAGGATTCCCTCCCCCCCCCCAAAAAAAAGTACATTGCAAGAATTAAGAAAAAAATATGCTATTAGTTTGCAAGTGAAAAATTAAAAAAAGAATGAGTAAGTCTTATTCAGTGCTTTCATAGAACAATAAAATCTGTCAATGGCTCATTTTTTTTAGGGACCATTCAGGTAACTGCAAGCAAATAATGACTGAACTTTTGAAGCTTACTCTAAACATTTGTCAATTTACCTTTTTTTCCTTCACATCAGTAAAGCAGAGTAAATGAGGATAAACAGTTTCTTTCAGCACCTTCCCAGCAGCAGGATATATGCTTTTAGAAAGCCCACTGCATTATTAAAAAAAAAAAAAAAAAAAAAAAAGAAAAAGCTTTAGAAAGCAATATATTTTAGAAAGCAGAACAGCAACATTCAAGATTCACAAGTTCAATTAAAAGTTACCGAATAAGTAATTACAAGCGACTTTTTGAAATCACAGCACCAGCTGCCCAAGTTCTACATGGCTAATCTTATTCCTATGTCCCCTGCTGTGTCAAACAAAGACTGAGGGCTGTCAAACTCAGGGTAAATCTTTGAGTGCCAAAGTGGTTTTGTTCTGGTTTTTGATCATTTGCAACATGCAGAGATTTTCCATAATAAACCTCCCAAAGTTC
The DNA here is from genome assembly GCA_039720435.1 of Amazona ochrocephala. NCBI lineage: Eukaryota > Metazoa > Chordata > Aves > Psittaciformes > Psittacidae > Amazona > Amazona ochrocephala. The sequence goes on along the minus strand of CM077883.1, from coordinate 32,744,789 downwards.
ATCTTGTACCTGAACTTTTTGTGTGAATTTCCCATCTGAGCCCACCTGTTCAGCAGCTGGTAGATGTAACTGTGACCATCTTCTGTCCAGATGATAAGTCTGTAAGCTGCTAGTACTTCTCCACCAGCAAAGCACTGACCGCTTCTACAGAACTCAGTACAAAGCAAGGAGAAATCACAGTAATCATAGACCTAAGCACAGAAAAGAAATAAAACAAAAAAATAAACATTAGACATTCGTTTTAATTCAAGCTGGTTTGAGGCAATGGGTAATAAGTAGAACTTGACTCTTTGTAGTCTGACCAACTCTCTTAAAGCCAAAGCAGTTTTCATACTTCAAACTGCTCTAAAATCAGAATCAAGCCCTACACTTCCAAAATAAAGTGACAACAGAAAAAAAGCAGCATTATAGCCTTCTGTTATAGCAGGCAATTTTGGATGGGGTTTACTTCTTTGCCTTACATTTATTAATATTTACTGGACTATTAATTTCTTATAGAGAAGTAGGTAATGAATTTAGCACAAACATGTCACTGAAGACTAAGAAGCTATAAATGCTTCTATGTTCTTGAAAAGAGGATCTGCTGGCATAATCACAGCACACATCTTAAAAAGATTCTTTTCTTCTTTGGGAGCAACAGATTTTTCTTTTTCACAAATTAATTGAAAGCAAAGAACGTAATCCCCTTTGCTTGCATGAATTCTTCCATTTCTAGAGCTGGTAAAAGGTTACAACTTGTTTACTTCCTCTGACCTTCCTAAGATGAAACAGGAAATGATTAGGGCAATCTACGATATTGTCTGCTCGTTCACATTCCTAGTGGCCTCATGGAGAAAGTAGTCAAAGACACACTATTAATTTACTCCAGCAGTGAGAGGAACTAGAATTTCTATGAATTATTCATAGCTTAGTTCTATTCATTAGGTAATTCCTAGTTAATTTGTTTTGTATTTTCATTACTACAGAAGTGGGTTAAGGAACCACTCTAAACACATATGAATCTCTCCTATGCTTACATACCTTTCTAATTAAAGAGTAAGATCATCATAATCTTTTAAAGCTGTAAATTCATTGAAATACATGTAAGTCGAAAATCCAGCATCACTTGCGTACGTATAACATTACCTTAAGTTTAAAATGCATAATGGAGATAGCACAAGAAACATGCACCCCTTGTGGAAAAAGCATTATAGAAATTAATAGAAAGGAATGCATGTTACACAGATTTTCCCATGAAACCCCTATCCATTGTATACACAGAATTTCTTCATAAATGCTTCTGTACAGACTTTAAATATCCCAAGAGAAGTCTTAAGGATGCCCTACAAATGTATTGTTCAAAGTTGAGGCAGGTGCATGTGGAATTTCCACCACCCCCCAACAGGAGTGATGTTTGGATTTGGCAGACATTGCATTAATAGCTCAGGATTATTTTTAAATCTAGGAAAAAGAAACACAATCATTTTAAAATAAAGTTCAGTTGAACTAAAATTTTAAATAAACTAGTAACAGTTTCAGCAACTACATAATGCATTTATTTTCTTACAGCTATAAGAAAGAGATACATTCTGGGGCACTTAGTTTTGCTGGTGACTATTAGTGGAATCCAGGCTACTGCACCGGATGGAACAAAGGCCCCTTGTCACTGAGAACTCTGTCATACTTAACAACAGTTTTTGTGTACCTTTGTGTCCTCTTGTAATGCACTGTGGACAGGACTGTAACATACCGAGTGCTCTAAAACTGACTAATAAAGTAATCCCCTTTCTACCAATACTGAACTTCAAAAACAGACATACATCAATAAAATAATAAACATCTCAGGCAGTTAGGATAGCAGAGAAGTGATGACACTATCATATCTGACAACTGGTAAACAATTTAAGCGGAGAAAAACAAGTACCTGCATGTAAAAATCACATTAGCATTTCAAAGTTATTAATAAAATTTAAAAGAAAGTATAATGCTCAATAATGTACCTGCCAGCATGTGGAGGACACAAGAAGAAGGAGCCTTTCAGTGTATGTACAAAACCGTACCGCTTGACAATTTATACAGTCCAGAGATTTTGATTCCTTCTCACACACACTTTGTCTCTCCTTTACAGCACAGAGGAAGAAAGCCATAAGATTTATTCTAGGTATTTGATCTTTTACTTTTAAGACAGAAACAAACCAAAACAACTTTATTATCAAGGTCATGATGCTCAAAATTATTCTATTCGAATTATTTTTATTATAGATTAAATCCCTGAAAACCAATGTTTTCTGCCTTGAAAGATACCAACAGTATTTAAATCTCACAAAAAGAGGTATGCTAGTCATGGAATTATAGCTATCAAACTGCAGACTGTTCTTATTACCCCTTACAGCTCTAAGTCAATACAGCAATACTTACTCAAATACCACATTTTAAAACATAAAGTAGCTGGATTGTTACTAACTCTGCACCCCTCTCTTCACAGAAGAAGGCCCCAGGCAGTAGGAGGATGGCACCATACCATATATGCATCTCTGGTGTCTGTAATCGGTTGTTACAGTCCTCAATTTCTACAGTGTGACAGCATTCTTTTTGCCCTAATAATGTTTAGAAGGCCCCCCAAAAAACTTTGCAGATAAACCAAAAACGCATCACAAAATCACTAGTATGGTATCAAACTTGACAGAGTCTGAGAAGCTCGATTCTACCCATTAACAAGTAGTGCTGTGGCATGCTCTTCAGTTTGTCAAGCAAGGCAGTGATTTATTATGAATGTTCAGAGAAGACTGCTGACATTTCACCATTTCTGTTGATGATTCATAGTGCTTCACTGTAATACTGAAGTCCCTTTGTGAATCTAGCTCTAATTCAAACACAAAACATTGTATTCTAATCCTAACACTCACGCATGTCTAGTGACAGCTGCTGAGAATACTAACACTGAAAAGAATAACTGAGTTTGAAGATGGAGAAATAGGGCACTCGACACAGCAAGAGTCTTTTCCAAGTGAAAACAGCATTGTCAAATGCAGACAGAGGAAAATGAAGCCTAAAAGATCATTTTGAAAAAAACAAGGAGGGTGAAGAGGGAGTACTAAGGCCAATTTTGAAGAGCTTTGAATTTAAAGGACAGAGTGAAGGGGTTCAGAGAAAGGAGTGATATCAAGACAGCAGGAAAGCATTACAACTTCAGCATAGTGGAATATGGAAAGAGAAGCAGCTTAGGCAAAAGACTGCAGCTGTCAAGGCAAAAGCTGTCCAACAGCCCAACTAATTTTAAAAATGCAAGGGTGTGTTTTCAGACTTTTGTTATAAAAATCATCTAATTCTGTTCAACACATACCCAGAAAATTCTAATTTATCTTCTGCTTCAAGGCATCCTTAACTTGAGATTACTACTATATTCATGCTTTCAGATTGTTGTTTCACATCTCATACAAACTGACCTGTATGCTATTCAAAGATGAAGACAGGTCCCACACTTTAAGAGCTCCAGTTACAGACACTGCAACCAATGAGTCTTCTGTGAAGAATTAACAGTGAGACAGTCAACCTGGAACCAAGTTCAAGCAGTGTCTAATACTAAAAGAAAACTTTGGCATAGACACTGATGTTTCATACTGCTCTAAAACATGGATTCTGCAGGACACTTTAGATGAAATATTTCCACAAAAATAACTAATGGTATTTAAAAATACAGAACATGCAAGCAAAGAGTGAATATTTCTTTTGTCCAACCAGATATATTTCAATAGAAGGCAAAGAATAGAGGGTTTGTGTCCTTTATTTTCCTGGTATTACACAATTAATTTGTACATAAAACCAAGAAATTAGTTACCAGTGTAGAGGCTGCTTGGTTTTCTCTTTGAGAAACACTAAATGAAACATAACCAATATTAGGAGTATTAAAAACACCTTCTTAGGTGCTGTCAATGAAATGTTAACATGTACATAATGGCTTTGTAAAACATGACTGGATATTAAATCAGGTAGGATTGTTCTATCTATACAGACATTTTATCACAAACACATCTAGAACACATACCTTGAATTCTTGCAGAGTGTACAATACACATACAATTTACCCAATCAGAGGACTGAGATGATGATAAAGTGTGAAGAACATCCAAACTCTTAGCATCAATAATAAGAACATCTTGATATTCTCCACAACAAAGAAGCCAGCCTTCACCTGTCATTCGGAATGAGCAATGGTAATACTGTACAAGTGAAAAGAAGAGAATCAGCATACTGAACTACAAATGTGCACATATTTTTCCAGTTAAGCATGTCACACTTTGAATTATAATCAACACTTGTAGCATTTACTAAAAATCTACTGCATATGTGAGACCATATAAATTTTCCTAGCAACACAAGCATTTCACATAGTCAGCTGCATGCCTACACTAAATCGTTATAATGTAAGAGATGCTTTGTACTGAAAGCAGATCTTAAATATTAGGATTTTTAGAAGCAATCAAGCTGCTACTTTGCATTATATACTGCTCAACAGTTTGGGACTTGTTTCTGAGGCAAATATTTGATAAAGCTCTAGTTAAAGACATAAGGATAAAAAAAATCAAGTGAAAATGCAGATGATTCATAATTATTTTTGTCATAATGAATTTTCCATTATTTTCTAGGAAGAATTTTTATTCCACAAGATATTATTCATCTCGACATTAAATGCCTTAGTGTTAAGATTGATTCTTTCTCAACAATCACAAAGAAGAAACACACAAAGTACCAAGGAACAGAGATGACAGCAGTGCAGACCAACTGTGAAGATTCCTTTTCTGTTAGGTGCTTTGTAGGTTTGCATTTTATGTAATATCTACCCATATTTGTACACACAGTTGCTATAAATGCCTAAGCAGCCACCTCAGATGGAATTTACAAGTCAATACTGTCCTTAAAGGGAACAACAATGTAGTCAGAGGAAAACATCGGACAGACTCACAACACTGTTGTGGTTTAAGCCCAGCTGGTAACTCAGTACAATGCAGCCCTTCGCTCACTTCCCCACTTCCCCCCCAACTCCCGGAGGGATGGGGAGGAGAACCGAAAGAATGTAACTCCCACAGGTTGAGATAAGAACAGCCCAGTAACTAAGGTATAACACAAACCATTGCTGCTACCACCAGTAATAATAATGATAAGGGAAATAACAAGGGAAGAGAATACAACTGCTCACCACCCGCCGACCAACACCCAGCCCGACCCCAGCAGTGATTTAGCCCTTCCTAGTAACTGCCTCCAGTTTATACACTGGGCATGATGTGCTCTGGTATGGAATAACCTCTTTGGTTAGTTTGGGTCAGGTGCCCTGTCTCTGCTTCCTCCCGGCTTCCCCTCCTCCCTGGCAGAGCATGAGACTCAGAAAGTCCTTCGTCAGACTGAACTTTACTGGGCAGCAACTAAAAACATCAGTGTTATCAGTGCTGCTCTCAGGCTGAGAGTCAAAAACACAGCACTGCACCAGCTACTAAGAAGGATTAAAAATGACTGCTGCTGCTGAGCACAGGACAAACACTGTGCCTAGTTTACTAGAGGTTCTCTGCACATTCATGTTCTGCTTAAAAAATAATTCTTGGTTTATCATTTAAGTAATTGAAGTCTAAAAACAAAAGCAGCATAAATAACTGGGAACAGGATAAGTACTACCACAGATATTATGAATGCTCAGAAGCAGAGGTACTTAGCAGTAGGAACAACTTGTAATTACTGTTCCTCTTAAATTAGGCTTGAACTGGAATATCTGTATTGTCAGTTAGTCCTCTGAGAAAATCCCACACTGATTAAGATCCAAAATGGTTAAGAGTTGACCCTGGTGTTAAACTTCATTTCAAATAGCAAACATTCAGTTTGCACTGTTTGACATCTGCCATTTATAGCTGAATCATCTACACTGAACAAAAGTAACCTACTAAACCAGGTAGGTTCATTTAACTAAAACCTACTAAAACACCAACAAAAAATAAAACAATTTGAAACAGTGGCACTATCAAAATCTGTGTGCACTAAGCCTCCCAGACAACCACATTATGTAGGAAATTGTACTCTTTCAGGTACTACTACGCCACAAGCAACCATTTCCTGAGGAACAGCTGGAAAAAAAAGCCCTATAAAAACAATCCACAAGAAACCCCTCCCCCCCCCCAGAAAAAAACACCACCAAAATCCATTGTAAATGTCTGAAGATTGCATTTTAAAAATAGTTTCCCCTCCTAGAAACATCTATTCCTTTTCCTAAGAAAGTTTTCTTGTTACGTGTTCCTATTTTCCTTCAGCCATCTTTCCCAAGTTATAGAACTAAAATCTTTATCTACCCAAAATTAAGTTTAGCTCACACCTAATAGAGAAGTAACAGTTTTCTTAAAGTATTTGCTACTCCTACTTGAAGGGTAAGAATGAATATTCTGCCTCTAATCTCCACAAAAACGCACAGATTGTCAGATAATCACCCAGGCCAGGCCTGCCTACTTTGAAGTGGAACGCTGCCATAACTTTAACTATTGAAATCTAATTAAGCGATACCACAAAGCAGATCATATCACACCATTATTATAATTGACATATTTTATGTGTGTGTATGCATACATGCAAAAAGATTAAATAAGCTTAAACATATACACAAAAATAGAAGAATAAATTCTTTAAATTTTTTATATTTATACTCGCATCTATATGTGAAAATACATTAATAAATTATTTTCTATAACTTCTATTTGGTAATTTACCCAAGCTTTTTCTCTTCCCTTCATTGTTAACAACTATGCTCAAATTCATCATGTCAACCAAAAGACTGTCCTGAAAAACAGTGTTTCTTCTTGAAACTTTAAAAATTTCAGTTCTGAATTTGGCCATAGTCTGCATCACTTAAGGTCTCAGATTTCCACCATTTGGAGGCTTAGTTCTACCCTTGATTTCCCCATTGAAGACAGTCAGCATTTTAAGTAACCCAGAAGCCCTGAGCTGCTCTTGTACTAATGCATCCAGAAATAAGCCATCTCTCTGAATCAAATCCATACATGCTGGGCTCCTTAACCATATACACGTGTATTTCAAACACAGCCTCAACAGTCCAACATCTAGATAGTCAGTGTACCTGGATACAGTTCAAAGCACACACTTGAAATTACATTAAGTAATATTTAAAGCAATTTGGCCTCTGAAAATAAGGGTTCTGTCTCAAGTTCTACAACGAATGAAAGTGTATTTTCAGAAGTGGGGCAGCGCAGTCTTTTGGAGGACAGCAGATAGCCATCAAAACCTTTCAAACATTTAGAAATAAGACTTCCAGCATACCATCTCACAATGTTTGCTAAATTGCTTGTACTTCTAAAATATGCCATCGAAATCTAACATAACATTTGAAATTTCAACACAGTTTAAACAGAGGACAAGAGTAAAGATTAAGACATTTCACTTTGCTACCTAACACCCAAACTTTACACTAAGTTAATTGATACTGCATTCCAAACATTTGAAGCTTAAAAAGAATCAGTTTGATTTAAGGAGTTCAGAGGAACATAAAAGTCTGAGCTCTTTTCTTAGGAGGAAGTCAAAAAAGGAAATGTAACAGATACAAAACCACTTATATTGCAAAAAAATTTCTCCTATTAAATATGTCATGAGCTATACATTTAAAATTGTATGTTTCTGAAAAATATCACATTTATTAAGCAAAACTGCTCTTGTAATGAACAGAGAGAGTCCATGAAAAGTTGCTATACTTACATGGATTGCTGTATGCCTATAAGGAAGCTTTGCGTTCTCAATGCACTGTCCACTAGTGACATTCCAAACACACATCTCCCTGCCAAAGATAACTTCATGTTATTCTCTGTCATTTCTACTCAATTGGCTGGAATAATTTTGTGCCACCAAGTTGTTCTTTCGTGCTGTACTTAAGTGCAGTCTGGTCCTTTATGTGGCTTTCTGTTACAGATTACTGGGTAAGAAAATGTTGTAGTCATTAGTAGGAGATGACATATAGTATCTGTCTCTTTGTTTTGGTAATTACACCCTGCTACCTCGCAACAAACCTGACTTTAAGGCCAACTCTAGTCTACAACAAATTGTAGGTATACTGCCATTACAGCTCGTCAACATGTCACTGTAACTATCTGTCGTTGGAACTATATCCTCCTGAAAATGATTCATTTCACTGGACTTAAACCACACGTCTTGAAAGACATAATGCATCTTCTGCAGCATTAGACTTCAGCTCCCGAGAAGAACTGCAACTTCTGTTAAAAAGAAACAGTGCCACCATGAGGCTATTCCTGAAATCTGTTAGCGGTGCAGCAGCACCCGCGGCCGGACAACCTAAATGCCTGCGCAACATTGCAGCTATACTTAGTTACATTAATGTTTGAAAAAGACAACTCAGCCAGTCTTCCTCATCTAGACATTATTCAATATGCTATGGGACCAGAGTACAAGTAACAGACAAATTAAATGTTGCAAATAAGGTTCCATGAGGTATGTTGTCACAGTTCAGCAATGTTAAACTTTTATGCTTTTAGATTTTATTTGGACAGCAAGCATTATTTCCACAGTTGAAAATCACTTTATGATTTCTGAAATTACACTCTATGTATGAGGACTTAAAGAACATATCGGGGAAAAAAAAATTATTGTATTAGAAATTCTACTTGGTGTTTTACACTTTAATCCACACACTTGCACATTTTATTATAATCTAAAAATAATAACTTATATTTTTCAACTGAGCAAAAGCAGTAAAATCTATATAGCATCATCATAATGCTTAGTGCAACATCAGCTTTAGTAATCAAATTCATAATTCAAACAGAATGCTTATGCTCTTTATTAAAGATTAAGGCCATGAGTTTCCCCTCATTTATATCAGAAAAATTAAATCTATTGCTTTAGCTATATTACTGTGATACATACATGAAAATGTGCACAAATGAGACCAGAATATAAATTTTGCATTTTGCGCTCTAAGGAATGCATGCTGTACTAACAAGGAATGAGTAAGATCATATGTTGATAAACCTGTCCCACAGCACATGCTAAATGCATGCACAGGACACCAGTGAGACCTTCTGAATCACAATGGATTGATTTATAGATCTCTGTACAAAAAGTACAGAAATACTGTTCAGTACTCATCCTTCTGGGACAAGTCAGTCACACAAACATTTGAGATTCTGAAGTGTGATTGGGGGAGAGCATCATCTTTTATACAGTTTCTTCCACCCTCAATACAAGGGAATATAAACTTGAAAATGGCAGAAATGAATGATTCACAAGCCAGAAAATGCTGTTCGACAAACCCTGCCCCTCTTGAAGATGAGGCTTCCTATTTGTAATTATCTCAACTTCACATCACAGCCTTCCAAGGATCAGTGATGGATGCTTTGCCCTTACGTAATAAAGCTGAAAAGTCAGCAGTAATTTGGTAAAAGTGAACATTTAAAGGGGCCAGAAGACTATGCAGTCCTACGTACACACATTCCAAGGAAGCCTGATGATCCCTTCAGAGGCAGAGCCTTTTGGAAGCGAACATCTCTGTGTGGTATATCTGTAGCAAAAAATATCACGTTTCTTCACACTTTCCACTAGAGCTTTTTGTAAATACAGTATCTTTTCTCACAGTATGATCTGGAAACAGTACTACAGTAGCAGAACTCCAGAATTAAGATGAAAAATAGTTTTACCTCTGAGCCCTGGAGTAGAATTGAAGTAGGCCAGTACAAAACCAGTTTTGTAAACTTCTCACCCTCCTTTCTGCACATAACCAGAACTGTTTATCACTATCAGTCCAGTGGTGCAGTCCAACCTTTGAATATTAAGAAGCCTGAACCGGTCTGTTTAAGTTATCCCTTTCTTGTATACTCATGATTGAGAAAAATCAGGCCAAGAACCTAGCAGCTGGAAAGAATAAGCTCTTCAGTGAGAAAGCAGTAGCCTTAAAATGCTAAAAGGTGCAGCTCGAAGAAGGGCAATTGACAGGAACTCTTCATGTGAAGAGGTTTTAACCGCTGGAATGGGTTGCCCAGGGAGGCTGTGGATGCTTCGTCCCTGGCGGCGTTCAAGGTGAGGTTGGACATAGCCTTGGATGGCATGGTTTAGTGGGAGGTGTCCCTGCCCATGGCAGGGGGGTTGGAACTCGATGATCTTGAGGTCCTTTCCAACCCTAACTATTCTATGATTCTATGAGCTGTTAATCGGAAAAAGGAACCCAAAATGAGAGGAGAACATCATTAAGCAGCCAGACAGAATTTTTTGAGAAAAGCCCTTAAGGAAGAAAGAAGCAAGCTCTACTTTCAACAGCTGCAATCCCAAGCAGATGGGCTACAGAACCCAGCTGAAAAGATTACCAAATATTCAGAGACGGAAAAAAGTCTTGTATGCTAACCTAGCAGAACTGCAGATTTTTTTTTGGCTGACATGATGAGCCAATCACAACGAACACATAGGAGAAAAGCTGCAAGACCAGCCTCTTACAGGTATATTCTCCAAAACAGCAAGTCAGATTGAAGCAAAGACAAGGAATACATATGCCTTTTATTCAAGGGCAGTTGTTTACACGCTTCTATATGTACTCAATGAACAAGCATCACCTGGATAAGAGTACACTAACCTCTTTTACTTATTCAATTCTTAAGAGTGAACTTGGGAAGGAACAGAAAAATGCACCATGATATTAAAATGCTTCTGAATCTGCTGCTTCCCTCCAATAGCCCATTATTGTCCATTTGAATAGGGCCTAGCTAACTCTCTGAACAATTCACTTTCCTGACTACTAACTGGACATCTGAATCTGCCAAACCCTTTTGTCATCCAAGAGATGAGCTATTAGTTAGCCTATTGTATATAGACAACACAATCATTATCCTAAGTAGCTGATATCCTTTCCGTATCATAGAAGAAGCGGATTAAAAACCTCCTGAAAAATGCAGAATCTGACCTACACCTGCCATACATTTCATCATTTAAGAAAAGAATAATTGAATATTCAGTTACCTACCCATTTTCAGTAGCACTTACTACATATGGCTGTTTCTCAAACTCTCTTGCTTTTGCCAAACAAGTTACGGAAGTAGTATGGCCGAAGAGAATTTCTTTAGATGAAATCTAGGAGAATAATACAATGGTTTAACATAATACTTTCCATTTAACCTAAGGAGATATAAAAGCAAGAGCATACTACTTGTAGAGGTCATTATTTACAAGTAATTCTCAATCTGCTTTATTTTGTGTTTTTCAATCGTATTTCTGGAACTTACAAAGATATGAATGGATTATGCAGTTTGTGTAAAGGGTTTGTGTGAATATCTCTGCCCTTCACACTGCAGCATGCAGCAAAAGTGGCAGAATGAAGCAGACAGCTGATATAGCAAAGCTCTTAAGCATGTCTTCGTACAACATGTTTAGTAATCCTTTTGATTAGCTTCACTGCATGCAAAGATCTTAATAAAAAAAGGTAGCCCCATAAAGGTGCAAACTAAAGTTTCAGTATATTTGTGAGCACAAAAGGGACAGCCAAATGCAAAAAGAATAAAACCATACTCCTAGGAACACAGAATAAAAAACTGGGTTTGCTTTAACTTTGTTACATTCTCAGGAAAATAAATATAAAATAGGCAAAGCAATACCAATGATACGCTATGAGGTTTGCATCTTAATTACACTGCAAATACGTATTTCATCTTACGTGTTGCATCTTTCTACAAATTTTTCCATTGCTAAGCCTGGTAGAAAGCTCTGCTCTTACAAATAGATACTTTTTTCCTTAAATGACAAGCCATGCTCAGCACCTGATTAAAAAATTTTTACAAGATAAGAATGGTGACATTCATATATGTTTACTTGTCATCGCTCACTTGTCGTCATCACTCGTTGTCATACACCATCTCAAATTACAATCCATGGGTCACAATAATACATGAACATTTTTCCAAAGTCTGCAAATAACTGATTGCTTATTTAGGCATTTCAACAGTTTTTGCTTCATGAACTACCTATAACAAATATCACATTATCTTTAAAACTTCCTGTAAGCAAGTGCAAATCTGGACAATCTTATTCTTAATAAAAGATAAAACTCCACTGTGTCTATTTGGCAGACTGTAGCAAAGCAGGCACAGACCTTTAATTCTGATGAAAGATTCCAGAGACATATTTGTCCTTCTTGACTTCCTGTAACTATAGTCTGCTGGTCATCTGTAATCATAATAGCAGTGATGCTATGAGAGGGAGCTACTTTCCCCCACACTGCCACAGCCTGTACTGATACGTTCATAGTCAGCACCTGAAAACAGAAACAAGTCACAATGATTAAGAAACATAAAATGCAAGGAAAAAAAAAAAATCAAAACCCCAAAACTTAATGCAATTAAATCAACATTCAAAACAGGGAGCTACAAAATACTGCTGCAAAAGAGTTGATGAGGCATTGAAGCATTTTCTACCTGCTGCCAACATCACACAAGCACTTTAAGATAACTATCTGCTAATAACTTAAATACGCAAAGCAGTGACGTACTACTACTTTAAACTGAGGCATTATTAAACAAGACTAGAGTTACCAGGAACTAGTACTACCACAATATTGAAGTATCAGCAACAGAAATCACGTGCTACCCCACACAACCTGGCTTAGCTCTGATGGGCCCATGTCACAGCCATCCTCTTCTTAATTTTGGTTGGTAGAATATGTACCATGCCTTCCCTATTCCCCACAACCAGCAGTGCTGCTCATTCTCAGCAGCTAACTACCAGAGCATGGAGATGACACAGGAACAGGGTGTCAATAGAGTCTGCAGTTCCTATAAGGATAAGGCAAAAGAAAGAGGTAATAGGCGTGGAGGAACAGGTGGTGGGTCAGAGATGAAGAGAAAAAAAAAATGAGGCCCAGGACAGCAAAGCACTATTCCCTCACCATTCAATAGGCATCTCCTAAAGAAAAGCCACAGAAGAAAGGTGGAGGCAGACTTGCAAGCTGAGGAACAGGGAGAACAGACTCTTTCTGCTGCTCAACTCAAGAGCCTCTTGTGGGGAAAAGAAAGAAAAAACAAACCCAAACACAGCATATAATCGATTTCAGTGAATATGGGAAAAATTTGATTTAACAGAATTGTCTAAAATGACTACTGGTCATTAGTTAATTCAATACAGATTCTTATGAACTGCATTTCCAGGAAACTATTTCAGTATATGTTCAAAAACCAGTACTTAGAAAACATCCTAAAATTATCCTCATTAAAAAAAATAATTCTGCTTTGCTTGAGTTTAGACTTGATGCACATTCCTTTTAAAAGCAGCTCTGCTTGTTAGCTGGATTCTGTACTTGCCTTGCTTCAAACAAGAGCCCTGAGAAAACTGCTTTCTCAGTCACCTCACAAGCCTTCTATCACACTGTTTACTGTTCAAATTCCAACGTTTATGAGCGCCAAACATTTTTCGAGAGTATTTCCAATGATACCTTAAAAATGAAAAACCAAAAAACCGGTAAGTATCTGCCCATAAATAATTTGGCACTTAAAAATCATATTTGTCCTGCTAAGACTTTTCAAGGGACCTTACAACACATCCAACAAGTATGTCTCCTTTTGGTCAACTTAGGTGAAAGGATGGATTGCTAAAAACAGACACAGATGAGCAATATCTTTAGCACATCTTTATCTTGATATCAGAGCCTTACACTAAGCTGGCAGTGCCTACCTTAGCCCGAGCAGTTTCCATACCTAGAAGTCACCTGTATCAAAACTCCCAAATTAGATGGAGTATACAACAGCCTCCAGTAGACATTCCCTGCATCCTGTGACAGCTCTTCTCTCTCCTTCATTTTCCCAGAAAGCCTGTACAAATGCTTCTGAAGTATCTTTGTTAACCTCCCTTCCTATTCAGTTTTCAGGAGAAAATGCCAGAAGATTGCTGTCCCCTGCTTCTAACTGTTGTCAGGGAAGAAGGGTATGAAATTGACTTCAGCAAGTTTGCCGATGACACCAAGCTGTGTGGTTCGGTTGATACATTGGCGGGAAAGAATGTCATCCAGAGGGACCTTGACACGCTTGTGAGGTGGGCTGATGCCAACCTAATGAAGTTTAACCATGCCAAGTGCGAGGTCCTGCACCTGGGTCGGAGCAATGCCAGGCAGATCTCCAGGTTGGGCAGAGAAGAGATTCAGAGCAGCCCTGCGCAGAAGGACTTGGGGGTGTTGGTCGATGAGAAAATGAACATGAGCCGGCAGTGTGCGCTTGCAGCCCAGAAAGCCAACCGTATCCTGGGCTGCATCAAAAGGAGTGTGACCAGCAGGTCGAGGGAGGTGCTCCTGCCCCTCTCTCTCGTGAGACCTCACTTGGAGTATTGTGTGCAGTTCTGGTGTCCTCAACATAAAAAGGACATGGAACTGTTGGAGCAAGTCTAAAGGAGGGCCACGAGGATGATCGGGGACTGGAGCACCTCCCGTATGAAGATAGGCTGAGAAAATTGGGGCTGTTCAGCCTGGAGAAGAGAAGGCTGCATGGAGACCTCATACATAGCAGCCTTCCAGTATCTGAAGGGGGCCTGTAAGGATGCTGGGGAGGGACTCTTCATTAGGGACTGCAGGGAGAGGACAAGGGGTAACGGGTTCAAACTTAAACAGGGGAAGTTCAGATTGGATCTGAGGAAGAAATTCTTCACTGTAAGGGTGGTGAGGCCCTGGAATGGGTCGCCCAGGGAAGTTGTGAACGCTCCATCCCTGGCGGCGTTCAAGGTGGGGTTGGACATAGCCTTGGATGGCATGGTTTCGTGGGAGGTGTCCCTGCCCATGGCAGGGGGGTTGGAACTCGATGATCTTGAGGTCCTTTCCAACCCTAACTATTCTATGATTCTATGACTTGCACCCAACAAGCGAGTCCCCTGAAAACTGGGATTTTCTTAAACTGTACTGAGGACAGTTTCAACTACCACCAGTACACAGACACCTGACAATGAGCAACAAAAATGTTTGTGCAACTCAAAGTTATTCCCAAGCATCAGTGAACAAGAAATAAATGTTTAGCCCTTCAGATGCACCATTGCCTAGGGTCACTTAAATACTTTAGCAACTCTTTTCAAAATATTGCATGCATGTCAGCTATTTGTTACCCAAACAGCATAATACCATTTAATAGATACCTCAGAGCCCCCACTAACCAAAACACACTTTTCTGAGAAGGTGTGCTCCTATTTGTCCTGAAGAAAGGGGGCACAACAGAGTCCTTAGCACATCCTTAGCAAAAAGATATTTCAAACAAAATAGGTGCCAGTTGGGAGGGATCAGACAAAAGACAGTAAAGCTGAAATCTTGTGAGAGGAGGCAGGAAATGCAAAGCAGCAGATAATAGCCAGCCAAAGGAAGTAACCTAGGAACAATGCAAAGTGACATGAAAAGCAGTTCCTGTGATAATTCAGAAAAGACCACAGGACAGAAAGAGAGCACAGAAGCAGCTTTTAAGCTCTGTTTAAAAAAAACTAATACAAACCATCACTAAATCTAGCATGGTAGCAGCTAAAAGCAAGGACACAGAGAAGAAGCATATGCATTATTCCTAATAAAAGCCTTAAGCAACACAGAACTGGAGGAATGGTCTTGCTTTCTGACAAGTACACAAGACAAAGGGCTCAGCTACTGAGAAAAAGGGTTGAGAAGACTGGTATGGCAGACTATCAAGGTCGTGCCATACAACCTTAGCCAGAACATCAAAGGCAGAGAAAGAGGGGTCTAAGAGAAAATTAATTGAAATCAGCAGTTTCTTAGGCTAAATCACATTTACTTTCATTTTAAAGCTCTCTGTGGGTATCGCACAAAATCCTGAGATATGTTATTGATCTCAGCTTTAAAATTTGACTTTTACAAAAGTTACTTTTTAAACCTCTAGTCACATGAAGTCATATGCTTACTGGTGAACACTGATGTCCTTTTCTCTTCCAGTTTATGCCCTGAAATCAAAGCTGTTCTAGCCAAACTCTAGTGATATGTCTTCAGGTATCAGCTAAGCAAAGACAACTCAGTTTCTTACAAAACAGCTTATGAAATGGTGCCTGCCCAGTTAACAGTTTGATAGGCTAAATCCAGAGTCTTTCAAACGTGTTTGCTTGCATATCATGTAGTAATTTATACTTGTGCCATGGGAGTGTTCAATTTGTGTAAAACACCATAAGACAGCAGAATTCAGATTTGTACTGCACTGAATATGAACTCATAAATTACATTTTCTTGTAAAAGCAGCATAGAGTCAAGATCAATATTCTTAGCAGAAGGCCTACTGCTGAGTAAGTGACGAGTAACAGAACTCAAACAGCTAACAGAAGTTAAAAACTAAAATTGGTAGAATTTGCTAATGTACAGATGATCTATTTGCACACAGTTCAGATATCCATGAGTGTCATATTAATAAACAGCTACTAAAACATTGGTTATACATTTCGGTCTAATTCTCTTAGAAGAGAAATCGAAAACAGAAGGTATGTATACTTCTGTGTTAATATAACCGTCCTTAACTTTTTTCCTCTTGCTCCCTTGTTAACTTCTCTTTTGGATTAAGGTATTTTGATGCACAAGTACTTTGAATGAAAGTTTTGGTTTTAAGAATACCCTGACTTCCCTAGAAACACCACACACTCACATGCAGATATCCACATTTTGTCTGATGACACTTACCTTTATCAAAGCTATTTAATAATACTGATGGCACCTAGAGCAAACTTTAAGAAAATATTTATCCTACTGTTCCTTTAAAAAAGGAAAAAAAAGGTAAAAACTGTTTCCACAAAGTCAAATATTGCCCAAGGCATATCTAAGCTGCATGTTGCTTATCAGCACAAATTCTTCCAGCTCTGCACACTCAAGCATGTCTGATTCACAGTATTAACCCCTTATTCAACTTCAAATCCAGTTCCTCAGTCCTGCTCCCCATCTCTCTCTGCTTAGAACCTAATAAACTTCTTTTTGACCTGCCACTATGATCACACTGCTAGAAACACAGGACTAAAACCGAAAACCCTGTTCTAAATTAAAACCATACCAATTCATCCCACCACTAACTTGTGCCACCCTGTCTCTGCCATCCTGTCTCTAGTTCTATAAGCACCTTTGACACTGAAACCACACCACAAAACTTCTTAACTTGGAAAATTATTCCAGTTTGCACTGCTTCAAGGACTTTGGCTGTACTACTTCAGCAACTTTGGACCATTTGCACAGTGACAAATTTTGATTCAGAAGGCTGAGTATACCGCCTTTTACTGTACAGAGGCCATGAGGTATTTTAAAGGGGCCAGAGCACAGGAGGTCTGACCTTGAATGCCCTTCTAAGTACATAGTAAGGCAAGGGGTTTTCCTCATCTCCTAACTGTTTTGACTGGGATTGGTCACATTTATTGATAAAAAAAATACATACCCTGATTTTTAAATTAATTAAGAATACACCAGATCTCACATACATAAAGGTTCTTAAAACTAGGAAATGAACTTCCCAGAAGCTTAACCTCAAACAGCTCACATCCTAAAGCACTTGCTGTGACAAAAGTCTCCTCCCCTTAGCTACAGCCCATAACAAAAGCTACCAAAGAGGAATTTATAGTTCATTTATAGTAGAACAGACTGCATAAAACAAAAAGTCACCCTACACGCAATAATCAACCTGCCAACACTACTTTTCGGAGTTTATATTCATACTTATTTCATGCTTCAATACAATGTAAGTTTTCTGAAGATCAGTTTGTCCACATCACTGTGTGGCAATCAGTGCGGGCACGAGATGAGATGCAGAAATTGCCTTATAATCCTGAAAATATTAAGAGATTAGCAGCATTTAACCGTTTGTATTGGATCAAAAATACAAATACTTAAAACAAAAACACACCACAAAAAGACAGATGGGCCAAAGTGATTAAAAGAACTATTGACAGTTTTAAGAGAACAGCATGTGTCTTCTCAGTCTAGCAAAACTGTACTAGTTCAGGCTTCAGTGTTCTTGATGGCCAAGTAAAATAAGACGTTTCCTCCACACACATCCCTTTTTAGATTCATTACTGTGGTAAAGTGTTTACAAACTAAATTTTAGGCAGAGCCTAGTAGGTTTTCATCACAAATTCAATAGGTTCATCTGTTTGTAACCAATTTCATTCTCCTATTCCTGCCTATTCTTTGGTTTTATCTGATATACTCGTTTTTACCACCTACATAAGAAAATAGAGGTTTTATCAATATTTTTGTTCTGTTAGTAAAAAGCTAATTCGTTTCCTAAAAATAGCTTTGACTTGCAGTCTACTAATGTTTACTGCTTTCACAACTGTCTCAATTTACTTTATGATGTAGATTTTGCACTCTCCTTAAAGATCTATATTTTTGCTGATTACCAGAGGTCTCTTTCCCTAACGAAAATTATTCACCCATTGTCCACAATATAGAGAAAATCCATCTAAGAAGCATAAAAAATAAAATATATTGCATTTACAAAATACTTGCTAAAAGTATCTAAAGTACAAAAACTAAAGACACAGAAGTGACAAAGTGCTGTCTTTGTAAGCCTGCAGATGTACCACATCCACGCTCCTGACACAGGTCACAGATCTGCTGTTTACACAAGTTGCTATTCAGAAATCCATTGCACCCATGAATCTGAAAATACAGGTCAACAATACCTCACAATTTGTGAAGCAGCAGGGTAGGCTCACACCTGTATAAGTGTAAGCAGTGGAATAAATTAGAAAAGACAAATGCTGAGAAAGATGCTTAACAGAGAAATGGAAATAGAATGGAGATACAGTGGTTACAGGGCAGATGGCAGGATGTGCAATGCAGGAAAAGGTAAAAGGTATATAAAGCTAGGTAAGTGAAGAGAGAATGATGACCAAAGAAAAGATACTGAAGACAGCAAGACAAGACAAAGGTAAAAGACATTTGAAATAGTTAATAGCAAAATAAAACACAGAAAGATTACTAAGATATTTTTAAAAGGTAATTAAAAGCTAGCTTGTATTGTGCACATCACACAAGGGAACTAATAATCGGCCCCTTTAAGATGCAGAGTCTGCTCTCTGTAGGTAGAGCAGCAAAAATATTTCTGTATTTCAAATTTTTTTGTTAACATACCTAACCAGATAGCAGGCAAGAGGTAAAATATTCCAACCAACATTTCTATCCTATGGCTTACTTCCTTGTGTTTTAATATATCCTGCCAGAACCCTCAGCACTCCACACTTTTTCCATCCTACTTTCTTTTTTGCAGCTCCACCTCGAGTCACTCTCTGCCTGCCTACCACTGTGGTACCAGTTTAAGTTCACGGGTCATCCCTGGAGACCTGTCAGGGCTCCAGCCTAACCTGCCCAATGACTCACTGCTGAGTGACACCCAGATCCCTCTTGGGGTGTGAATGTACTGCAGTCCAAGGGAGCAAGAGACTGGGACCAGGAATCAATACAACCCATTTTAACTAGCAAGAACCACCTAGTAATACCATGTTTGTATTTCTTGAACAAGTGACACAAGAAACACTTATTCCATTCCACACAATAATTCACCACAATCAGAAAGAGCATAGTAAGGGCAACACCATCTCCCAGCTGCTGATTACATCAAAGGTTTGCAGCACAAATTCAATTTTATGATGTTAATCTCAGCCTGCCACTCAGAAATTTTCTCTGAGGGATATGATTTTTCTCTGGATTTCATTTTAAGAATGATTTTCTTCTTCTACAATCAATAAAGATATGTTTTCATCAAAAGACTCTATCTTGGCAGAATTCAATTGGCCATCTCAAAACCATCTGGTGACACAATATTAATTAAAATAGTTTATGTTGCACCTGAGCTGGAAAATGGGGCAGTGAAAACTCAGCACCCTTGTGCTTTGCACAGTCCTAAGGTACAAAGGAATAATCTTCACCTCCTTGAAGTTATCATTTTACCCCATTAACTGTTCATTATTTTATGTTTGATAGAAAAGTGTCATGAGATGCTCTTTTGCTAAGTAGAAAAATTAAAGATGTGTGCAAACCTAGAAATTCCTACTTTTTTTTCACTTTTAATAAAGGCTTCTGCAACAACGATATAACAGCTGTTTAAACATGTTAAAAATTGATGCATGTGAGCTAGCTAAACTTGGTTTAAAGTCACATTTATCAAGGATACTGCATATATTCAAAGTTCATGTTGAAAAAATATTACAAGTGTTTGGAGCCATAAAAGATGTCTTTAAAAAAAGAACAAACAAAGAAAAAGAAAACACACTTGTTTTACTGTCTGAAATATTATGTCTGAATGCTTCATGAAGTACAAACATAGTTATCTACAGGAACAAGATGTTGCTTAAGCACTATACAGAATTACATATATGTGAATTATTTGCCACTTCCAAAGCCTTAAGCATACAAATATGGGTTGCCCAAGGAAGTTGTGAATGCTTCATCCCTGGCAGTGTTCAAGGTGGGGTTGGACATAGCCTTGGATGGCATGGTTTAGTGGGAGGTGTCCTTGCCCATGGCAGGGGGTTTGGAACTCGATGATCTTGAGGTCCTTTCCAGCCCTAACTATTCTATGATTCTATGATTCACTTAAGTCACCTTCAGTGGAGTTGTATTCAAATTGTGAAATGCTTTACTGAAGGAGAGCTTTAATCAAGTCTTGGGAAATTCACCCATCAATTCTTACAGGAAAGTACATATGACAGAAAAGGGCCATCAGTTTCTGCAGACATCAAGTTTTGATTTCAACAAAATTGAATCTTACTGATTTAAAGACACATTTTCACCTTACATATATTAAGTTACTGAACTTCATTGAAAGCAAGATTTTTTTCATTTGAGAAAGTGCTGCTTCCTTATGCCTGTGAAGAGACAACTCCTTGCTTTTCCTTAATTATAAATTGTCTTTTGAGCAGACACATATAATGCCCTTTAAAAGAGTCAATGATCATAAAATCATCCCCCGTGAATCAAAGGGTGTACTAAGAGGGTGTACTTGTCAACTCCAAGTTTATGGCCCACATAACTCGGAAAGTCTAGACAGTAATAAACTTTAAGCCTGTGTCAAGACTTCCCACAACTGCAAACAGAAGTCATTAATGTAATCCACAAGAACTTTGATCAACTTTCATTTTTACTAAATATCGCAGAATCTGTAATGAACTAGCCATAATTAATCCTACAGAATTCATTCTTATTTACACTACTGCAACAGAAGATATAAAATCTAGTAAAGTCAAGACACATGAAATCTAAAAAAAAAACCCAGCTTACAAAAATGTTGAACTGAGAGGTAGTGAATATGCATCAAAGCTCTAAGTCACTCATTTTGTCTTCCCCTTAAGTGACCTTGAACTCATTTAAGATAAAAAACCCCACTGGTCAGAGAGGTGATGTTTTGGTTCAGCTACACCGTACTCAGGAATGTTTAAATAACAAATAAATTGGAACCAGATGCTGGAAATAAAACAACTGAAACATTTCATCAACCTTTGGGTTTTGGACAGTGATGTACTATTCACTAACCACTGGTGTAATTAATTGCATCATAATGAGCATTTCCAAACTCTGACAACAAGAACTCCGTATTTTTCCATTTTGCTCTTTGAACACTCCTGATTACCAAACAGGCCTCTCCACAGTGTTCTTCACTGTGGGACATGCACCTGTTTAGTGTAAACAACTCTGAAAGATTTACTACATGTACACAAACAGACCTGCTTAAGTAGAGAGACACTGTCTATTATGAAGCAGAATCAAAGTCCAAACCTGATTCAATGCATTGTAATGCACGGATTGCAGTTGTAACTACAATAAAGTTCTAATTTTAACACTGAAAAAATTTTAATGTGAAAAACCTGCTCCTGTGTAACCAATCCTATCACCTGACACAAACCTTTTGAGCAGAACTGCCTCACCACAAAGCCATTTCTGCAATGGATTCCCAAAGCATCATAGTTCTTTACCAGCAGCACTTCTGATATGCTAATATCTCCTGATACTTTAAGAAAATACTACTACTGTTCCTAGCAGTAACTAGGAAAGTGATTGTGACAGAACCACCACAGGGCTCCAAGTGAGCCCGGGTAAATGCCATCATTGAGCAAGTCTCAAGAGAAATTTCTAACTGAACTATTATCAAGAGAAAACAGAACTGCTACAGAATAAATATAAATTTATTTCTACTCTAAGGCTTTGCACCTACTCAAAAGGCATCACTAAAATAACACAAAGCATTTTCCCATTTCAGTGAACGAGTATTTTGAACTCTGCTATGTCCTCACACTACTGTCTTTCTCCAAGAAGTCCATTGAATAAGTATACCTCAAGACAACTGCCAGAATATATGTATAATATACGTATAGTGATACATATATATCACTAGATGATGTTGGAAAGGGAAGTTCAGACATCCAACATCACATGTCGAAGCTGAAACATAATGAAGCTATACAGCTGATACTAAGCGCACAGGGGACGAAACAGAACTTCCCAGAAACTTGGCTGACATCGGCCCGAGTAAAGAGAATAAACGCCGCACGACACAAAAAGGCTTCACCCCAGCGGAGGAGCTCTGCAGCACCCGGCATTACCGCTGCTCTTGGCCAGAAAAAATCCAAGCCGACCCCTCAGTCGTTTTCCTAACGCACCCAAGGAAGCGCAGCCTCGCGGCCACAGACCCCTGCCCGGACGCGCAGGGGCGGTCCCAACAAGCGGCCAGAGGTCCTGCACTGAGACGCGACCCCGCTGCCGGTGGGCTGGGGAGACCAGCACCGGACGGGGAGAAGGACCGACGGGGGAGGCAGCTGAGAGGAGCCGTGCTGAGCAGCGAGGCAGCGGCACAACCCCTTACCTGCAGCGGCTGCAAGCACCGCGAGTGGTAGAGCACCGGCCGGCAGCAGCGAGAGAGCAGAGAAGAAAGAGAGGAGAGTGCAGCTAGACGGGCTTTATGCTGCTCGGGAGCGGCTACACCCAGCCCAGCCCTGCCCTGCCCTGCTCCCGCCCCGGCCGCGAGGCGCCTGCCGAGGGCCGGCCTCTGCGCGGCGACGGGAGCGAGAACAGCGCGTGCTGCCCACAGTCGTGTCAGCGCGCGCCGCGAGGAGGTACTCCGGGGTCGCTTTCTGCTCCGGCGGCTCAGAGCGGAAAGCGAGAGGAAACACGAACTGAAGTAACAACCTGCGAGGTGGAGCGTACGCTGCTGCCGCCGTACTCACCCACCTGCTCCTCCGCGCTCCCTTGCGGCTGAGCAGACCCGGGCGGGGCCGGCCTGTCTCAGAGAGTAGCCCTTCCTCCATGGTGAGATACAAGAAATTTGTCAGCTGTCCGCCCTGCTTTAAGTACGGAGGGGAGAGCATTTCTGCCAGTCGCAGGGATAGCCGCTGGTGGTGGCGGTTCTGCAAGCCTTCGGTCAGGTGTTCGTTTCTCAGCAGCTCTGGGTTTGAGGCCAGTAAAGAGCAAGTTGTGTGCCTTGTGGCATGAGGGCTGTGCGTCGTTGAGGGAGTGAGTTTCTCAACTTCAGGTATTTTTTCTCAATACGCTAAGTTCTAGGGAACTAATGTAGTGAGGAGGAGAAATGTGATGTTTATTTGTTTGTTGGTGTGTTGCTTTTTTCTTAAAAGGTCAATTTCAGAAAAGCTACGGTCTGTGAAAGGAGACCATTGTGAGGAGGCAAGTTGAGCTGTTCTGTACGTGTGGGTTCATCTTAATGAAAACGTGTTGAAGTTATTATAGTTTGCATCTATGGGCTGCGTTTTAGAGGTAAGCGGATGTAATGAAAAAAGAATATGTAAAGTTAGTAATGTTTTGGTATGTTTCTCTCCAGCTTCTGGTTTTTGTTTTAGCTTGTAATAAATATGAGATTACTTAAGCTGCTTCACCTAATGAATGATTTTGTGAAATAGAGCTTTAATGGAAATGGTGATGTTTGGTAAGATAGTATTAAGCTAAGTGAAGAACGCTGAAATATAGTATCTTATGTGAAAACTTGGATGTAGCTTTTCTTTGGGCTTGCTTCTGGGCATTTTAGTAATATTCTAGTTGAAACAAAATGAAATGATACAACTTAGTTTAAAAGCTGTATTATTATTTTCTCAGAGGATGAATGCTGGCCCTTTAAAGCCAGCAGCGGTAATTGGAATTTCAGTTTAAGTTTTTGTAGTCAAAAATGCTTATCAAGAAAGTGAATTAATTGTATGAGACCAAGTAACCTAATGGATAAACTAGATATTGTTTGTGCTTTATGGCACATTATATGAATCGTGAATTTTGCTATGAACCTAAATAAGCTGTTTCAACAGCTCCTCCTTAATCATCAATATATGAAGGTTTCCATAAGACAAATTCGTTGCATACACTTTAGGATAATTTAACACAAAGGGAAGGCTACTGCAGAGACCTTAGTTACATCTTATGTTCAGAGAGGGTCATGAAACTGTGATTTCCGTTTTGCCCCCCAACACTGTATTTTTTTTTTACCTCAGTAAAATAAATTGTTCCATAAAAGCAGTGCACATAGTAATACTATTTAAATGTATTTACAGATGCACATCAGAAATAGTGGTTATGAAAGCTATATGTACCATATATACTAATTATACTTCCAGATATTGAGAACTATTCCCCAAAATCAGGTTTTATTTCATTCCCAGTCTTTACGATGTAAAGCAATATGTTTAAAAATACATAGCTTTTCAAGTGTTGTAAATGATTAAGTTTTTAATGTAAGGTGGATGTGGTAGTATCCCAAGCTATATGTTGGTTTTATTGGGTTGGTTTGTTCGTTTTTTTTAAATTGTCCTATCTAAACATAAAACTTCCTATACTTTGTATAATATTTGTGTAAAGTTTTCATTTTAATAATTCATGTTGCTTCAAGAGTGATTGAACTGCTACAGAGCCTGCATGATGGGAAAACAGAATGAACACAGACTTACCAATCTACCTGCCATGGTAACAGGTGGGTTTGCATATGGAAACAAATTACAAGAATTACCCTGGCTTGAAATAGTTTGCAGGAATAACTTGTGATGTTTGCAGAATGTTCTTGAGTTGTAATCCATAATGGATCATAGCCCAGTTAAATGTATCACAAGTTGAAATATCACACCTGACAACTGGTAAGGAAAGGGAAAACATGCACAAACAAAAGTAATTAAAACTGCCCATGCTCTTGAGCTCAGCAGAGACCGCTTTTTCTTTCTGTTGAGAAAAAGGAGATCTGTTGTGGACTGTTGGAGCTCCACAGCCTCTCCAAGGGAGGCAAGGGCAGTTCACAAATACAATATGTAACCAAAGAAAATCCTGCCATGATTTAGGCAAGGAAGAAATCTCCTCTAAAGGAAATAATATGTCTTTTCTAAAGTAAACTTTCTGTATCAAAACTGCAGTTGTCAGTTGCTAGTTGTATTCTTGGGGCATTACTTTCACATGCTGTTACGGAAGGGTTTGCATTCAAATTCTAATTTTTCACCTAATTTTTGTTCTCTGACATGCAGACCACTTCACGTCATTTTATCCAGACATACTTGTTTGTAACAGAAGGGCTAAGATGAGGTTTTATGAGGTGTTTCTCAGATTCTTTTGTTGAGGAAAATGTGTTTTGGGTTGGTGATGTAGTGCTAGATTCAGACATGCCATGTTGCATTGCAGACTTGGGCACTGGTCTCCGGGGAGACAGTGTATCAGTCTTTTACTTTCCTCATCTGTAATGTAATAGAAATGAGGTTTACTTCCATTATGAAAAGACTTGAAATGTATTAATAAAAAGCACTTTAATTTTTTTTTGAAAGAACTTTTATAATTGGAGAAATTTATGCCTGTTTCTTATGACCTTGGGTTGTGTAGGTACTTGGTGAGAAAGTAGGTACTTTCTCACTTCTAGTGAGAAATTCCTATTTCTCACTAAAAACATCTGCTCGCTAATTTATTAATCATAGACCATGTAATAATTTCAGTCTCAGTTGTGATTATTGTCATCCAGTAATTACTTTCTCAGTCTTTCCTCTCTTCAGCTTCTTTTAAGCTTTTTCCTCTTTTATCTGAATGGGCAACAAAATAACTTCAATAAACTAAAATACTTATCTGGCCTCAGTTATTAGTCAAGTCATGTTTTTGAGAAGAGTAAGAGCAATTAGTGGTTAGCAACATTGTTGACAGATGTCACATACTGAAATATGAAACAGCATTAGCTTAGATTGCATTAGGGGATAGTTGTCAAGTACTGAGAATTTATTGTATTATTTTACATATAATGTGATGAAATATTGATGCAAAAATGTCACATTTCATGTCAACAGAGCTTTTGTTTTGCAAAGATAAACAATGGGTATGTTCACCATTGGATGTACTTCGGAGACTTAAGAATGCTGTTGATTAAATCAGGGCTTTTATGAGAATAAATGCAATTTAAAAAATTGCTATCAGATGAAAGTGTGAGAAAAGTCTATACTTGTTACATGCTGGAATTAAAGCAGAGCAGTGTTAATACAGGATTAAATCTCTTAATGTCTGTTTTACTGGATTTACAAACTACTTCATTGGTTGTAGTTTTTTTGGGAAGG
The DNA here is from genome assembly GCA_039720435.1 of Amazona ochrocephala. Classification (NCBI taxonomy): domain Eukaryota; kingdom Metazoa; phylum Chordata; class Aves; order Psittaciformes; family Psittacidae; genus Amazona; species Amazona ochrocephala. The sequence continues at coordinate 32,718,275 of CM077883.1, read as the reverse complement.
GGTTAGAAAATAATGCTGTAGCTGCTCAGTCCAACAATAGGGTAGTTTCACAGTTTTATTAATTTCAAAACACAAGTCATAAGTACAGACTTGTTTATTTACTGCATTATGAAGGAATGTAATACACTCAGATGCTGGAGGGGGCAAAGTGGAGAAAGAGAGGAAAGATAAATCTGATTCACAGCTTAATTTTGCTCAAAACACGAAAATGTGATTTGTTACTGTTGAATTTCAGTTTAGCTACTTTTAAGCTTGTAGCAGTAACCTTCTGGGTTTGGCCTCATAAATATTTTTAAACGCTTTTTCCTTGCTTTAATTACTCACTTCACGCTTTGGCCTCGTAAATTTATCTGTATAAAATGAGTTTAATTTTTGTTCTTTGTGGGCTCTTTTCTGAGGAAAAGTGTGGAATACTAAATTATGAATTTACTAAAGGGAACTTTTGATAATAATTTTTCCCAATTTTAAAGTTTCCTTATAATGAGTATCATGACTACACCTTTACCAGTATTCTTCATCCTGTAAGAACATATAAGGTAGGCAATTATGGCAGCTATATTTGTTTCTAGGAGTTACTCACTTCTTATTTTCATGAGACATGAAAATCCATGAGAAAGAAGTTACCTATTCTGTCTATCTACAGAAGCAGGATAGGAAATATTTGGATTTCTGGTAGATTATATAATTATTGTGGCTTTAGGGTGTGATGTGATTTTTTAAAGAAAAGGCTGAAAGTGGTAAACTATTACAGATACTTTTAGGGTTGGTTATTTAAGCACTTTGTATATGTTTATTAAACAGAGCTACAGGATATATTCTATGATTCTAAATAAGGATATCTCTTTGATTTCTACTATGGTTCCATGCCTTTTCTTGAGTACAAATATTTTCAAGTGAGTTGAAGAGACAATTACAATTTAAAAGATATAGGTACAGAGCTCATACAGATTAAGTGCAGTCATTGAGTGTCCCAGGAATGGAGAATTTTTAAAAGCACAAAGAAAAGGCATTTGTTTCCATTTGCAGCATGTGTAACTAAGTGTAGCTTTGTAAGATTACCAGGGTTGACTGGCTCTAGAAAACATTCTGCTAAATCACAGAGTAGTCAATATAAGATTGCTACTTTGTTTCCTTAGAAACACTTTTTTCATTGAAGAGTAGAGATGAAAAAAATAATTCAGCCTTACCTAATTACTTGGTAGGGACTTTATTCTGCTGCCTTGTTTTGCATGTAGAGCAATTCCAATGATACCAAGAAATACTGCTAGGGTGAAGCACTCAGTAAAATCACAGTTTCAGAGGGATGATTGTATGTGTACAAATATATGTAGGACAATGAGTAATGGGTTTAAACAGGGGAAGTTCAGGTTAGATATAAGGAAGTTCTTTACTGTGAGGGTGTTGAGGCACTGGAGCAGGTTGCCCAAAGAAGTGGTGAATCCTCCATCCCTGTTCAAGGCCAGGTTGGGCAGAGCCTTGGGCCACATGGTTTAGCCTGAAGCAGGGAGTTGGAACTAGATGATTTTAAGGTCCTTTCCAACCCTAACCGTTCTATGATATATGAAATGATGAAAAATGACATCTATTTGAGATTTATGTTCAGGAAGAGATACAGAGGCCAAAGTAGCAAATCTGGTGTGTAAGATGAATAAAACTGAATGTTCTGAAGAGAAAAGGTGCATTTTCTGTCGTAGAAAAAAAAAAAGGGGGCAAAAAGAAAATACTAGGTATGTTTATTCTTCAGGTATATATTTAAAAAAAAAGAAAAAGGAGAAAGTATTTTTTGACATCTCAAACTTTTCATGTGTACATCTCAAACTTTTCATGTGTATGTAATGCAATTTTGTATATGAGTGCTTTTTATTTTGGTAAACTCAGGTGTTTAATGTGCTGTGTTCTAAGAGATAAATGAGATCTGGAAACATCTGAAGTTCATTTGGAAATGAGGTCGTTGGTTTTCCAGAGCAATTCAGAGGCGAGCCACTAGGTGTCTCTAACTGTAAAATAAAAGTAGTCAAGAACGCAGTTAGGAACTACATAAGAACATGTGGAGCAGAGGTAGAAGAGAAGGGAAAACATTTCCCCTTATAGGGAGCAAACCTATACTTTTACAAGTCAGCAAGTAGAAATGCTGGATCTGGCCTCTGATGAGCTAAGTTTTGGGGTTTTTTAATTTTATTCGTCCTTACTTATAACGAGCACATTTTAATTTTTCGTGTGGCAGTGAGCAGTTTTACAGCAATCATAGCAATGAGCAGAGCTGCTGACAATGAAATACAAACTTCAGAAATTGTTGGTTAACTTAAAATAGATTCTAAGACAAAAAATACTTTGAGATTTATTTGCATTGTTTAAGGTAGTTTTTTCTGATTTATCTTGCTGTACTAATGGGGGCATGCTTTCTGGGGCATGTAATGTCAATGTTCCAAATGACTTTGTCATTGAAGAGGCAGAGGTCACAGTGGGAGAAGAATAGCAGCCAAAGTTGGGGACTATAATCGCAAGTATGTGGTCCTCTTTCCACTTAATGTAGTGGCACAACAACTGGTTTGTACAGACTCAGTTTCTATTTATGTAAAATAGTGAAAATGTTTATCTTTTTCTTCATAGCATTCTGAATTAGAAGATCCTGAAGCACTGTACAGATGTTAATTCCAACAATATTTTCATAAGACAGGTAAGTGATAGCTTTGTCAGTCTTACTGGAGTCAAGGGAGGAGACGTGAGGTGATGTGTGAAATTTGCATGCAAAAGTCTTAGGGTTAATGTGGACTTAATAATCTATTTTTAATGAAGTTTATTACCAAATTAAAAATTACGTATTTTTCTCATTAACTCCAGGTATTTAATTATTCAAAACCCAGAAATTTGTGACACATACTTAAGTTGGAATAAACTTTTCTGGAATAGAATGAAAAAAAACCTGTGAGATGTCTATTTTTAGTCTAATAACCTAGTAGCTCCTGTGACTGTCACAAATATAACAGGTGGAATATGAACCTGTGATAAGTTATTGTATTTTTTCTTTGTGTTACAACAGCGGGATTATTTTTTTTATTGCTGTGGCTTGACTTTTTGGATATTAATAACAAATGGATATTTCAAAAAACTTTGCATCTGTGTACTTGCTGGTTAATAACCAGCAAGGATGGGCCTTCCTTTGTATCATGTTGGAAGAGGGTAAATGGAGTGCATTATACTAATTTATCAAGGTGATTCTTGTGAAACCCAGACCACATCACCTGTTCTCTCTAGCCATAGCTGTGCCTATCTTCTGGAAGAAAGGACAAAACTGATCTAATTTGTAGTTTCTATCTTCAATATTGCTTATAGTTTTTCAGGGTCAGAAATCAGCTGATGATTATTTTTTTTTGTTCTGCTTATCCGTTGTTTTGATGATACATCTCCTTATAGAATATTTTTTTACAGAGTTCATTATTTCTGTCTTTTATCGCTTATTGCGTCTGCTGAAAATTATAGTATACACCTGGGGATGCAGAATCTGTATTTCTGAAAGGTAGGAATGAACTGTCTGGAAAAGCAGATTTATTTTCTCTCTTGCTTTCCTGGTTGAATTCCTTCTCATCAGTTTCAGTTTTCTGTGTTGTTATGATGACAATGATAATACAGGTGTTTATCTTAGAATTTGATCTGAAGAGTGTGTACTTTTTTTCTCCACAAAAGACAAACATCTTCTCCCTCTAGCTCTTGTTTTAAGCCACTGATTGACTTCAAAGGGGAAGGAAAACAAGAAAAAAGTTTGTTTTAACCTACTGAGGTGACTGGCGTATTTCTTCGTGTGTTAGTGTAAGGAGATACTGATGAATGTTGATCAGCTGAAATTTTCAGTCAGTATATAAATTTTCAAAGGAGCAAATTCACTTTCAATGGAAGAATTTCAGAAGAAAGCTAGTTAAAATGCTGGTGTTCAAAGGTCAAAAGTTCTTTAAAAATACACATGGGTAAGCATAAAAGTAGCCAAGAAAAGATGGCTTCATAATGGTCAAAGATAGATATGTATCAGATGCAAGGAAACTGCTCATGCACTCTGTATTTGTAATATCAATTGAAATTTAGCTAGTTTTTTCGCCCACTAAGTTTACTTTTTAGTAATCTCTTCTGTAATTAAGTTATCTTTAATCAGCAGTAGGCTGTGTCTTCATTTTCTTGTGAAAGTTGAGAGTTTCTTCCACATGTTTTTGCAATCAGCATTCAAATATGCTCTCTTCCTTGTTTTCATTGCGCAACATATTATATTAAAATCTCTGAGTTCATGACCATAATTGTTGCATTACAAGTATCCTGTTGAGGAGGAACTTCCTGAGAAGAACAATATGTAGTTTTAATGCCAAATAGGTAAATAACAAGACTGAAATCTCCTTGCTTGTAATGAATTAACTGAAAGATGCTTCAGTTTGCTAATACGCGCTATGTAAATTCATATAAAGAAAGAGAAATAAAAAAAAGATTCTCACTAGAAAAATGAATGTAAGCTCACAAGTGAAAACAATCATATCCTTCTTATATCAGTGGAGAACTTAGATTGAAAAATAATTACATATATTTTCTGGAAGCAGATCACTCAACAGTGTCAGGTATCAGGTGGCAGGCACATCCTGAGCAACAGCATTGTACCACATTACCTTCTTCTATTGAAGTAACTGAAAACACTGGTGTTATCAGCACTGTTCCCAGGCTCAAAATCAAAAACACAGCGCTGCAGCAGCTACCAAGAAGGGAAAAAAGAAAAAATGACTGCTACTGCTGAACCCAGGACAAGAGTGCAATGAAAGTATCAACAGTTGTGATATAGTTTAGATAAAAATGTGGTGTAAACAATTCCTTTTGGTTTTGTTCTGGTTTCTTTTTTCAATGTCTTTCTAAATTCTTGATTCAACTTGTAGATCTGAAATGATGGGACCTCTTAACTGAAGTCATCTTATAGGACTGAAATGTAATATCCGACATTAAAGTAGAAATGGTAATATGGAAAAGGAGAAATACTGGGAAAGACTTGACTTGGTAGTAGGGTTGTTCTGCAGCTTCTACTCCTATGCCCTTTAGACAAACACCATCCTGACAGCTTGTTCCAGCTTAGTGCTTTTCATTATCCCAAGTGAAAAAGTATTTGCATGTGCCCCGTCTCAGTCCACATTTACCTTCTGCTTATGTTCAATTATTCTCTGCGTGCTTCTTACCATAAAGTCGTAACAAATTGTTATATATGCAATTACCAGTTGCAGATGTAGCAAACAGTTGTGACAGCACATCACAGCAAAGTAAATGAACCACAGTGACTGCTGGAACCAAAGGATTCAAGGAGAAAATCAGTTTTCCACATCAAGGGCCCTGATGTCTGAGAAGGTGAGTGAAAGAAAGGAAGAAGAGGTAAGTTTGCACAGTTTCAGAAGGATACAAAGATGCAGCTGCGTAAGTTTGACTCATGCTAAGGCTTATTGTGGACTCTCTTGACTGAGCCGTAAGTCAGCAGTGATCAGGTTTTTGTTCCAAGTAAATTTCTTTTTTTTTTTTCTTTTTTTTTTTTTTTTTTTTTATTTGACCCAGATGCACACTTGAGATCAGATTCTCAGTCAGTGTCCACCAGACTAACCCTATTCCCTTCAGTGGAACTCCATTGCTTGCACAAGGTGGAAACTTGGCTCTAAGACTATCAGGTTGCTGTGGGAAACTTGTTCAGAATAAATAGAATTTAAAACAGATATGCAAAAATGCTAATCTAAAACACAAGACCAAAAAGGAATATGTTAACAGCTTCACCGTTATGAAATAGTAGCATGATCCTAAAACAACAAAAGCGCTAGACATTTTGGTGGGGGGGCTAAATCAAGACCACACATAGTGCAAATGACTGTGGACTTTTATGAAATCCTGCACTGAATTTTCTTCACTGTCACACTTCACAGTCTTGTGACGCTGTGGGCTATTGCAGAATCACAAGGAAGGAACCTCTCTAGATCTAGTTCAACATCCCAGCTAAAAAACAGAGTCAGCAAGAGCAGGTTTCCCAGCATTGTGGCCAGTCGTGTTTTGACTGGCTCCAAGGACGAAAACTCCCTATCCTCTCTGGTCAACCTATTTCAGTGTTAAACTACCCTCACAGTAAAAATAAGGTTTTTTTATATTCAGGTGAATATGAGTTTCAGTTTGTGCCCTTTGCCTCTTTACCTGTTATTAGGCAACAATGAGAAGAGTCAGGCTTGTTTACAGCCTCTCATCAGGTATTGATAAATATTGATAAACTGTCCAACCTCCCTGAACTTTCTTTACTCCAGGCTAAACAGTCTCAGCTCTCACCTCTTCTGAGGTGTAGCTATCATCCAGATCCTGTTTATTGAAAGAAACAAAAAGTAAACCCCCCAAAATAAACCTCAGTATTAATCTGAACAAGTAGTCAGAAACATCACAGTTTTTATAATTCAGTGCTTTGAGTATTGTAAAATATTTTAACATGGTATGAGAATATCTCCTATCCAGTGAAGTGCTGCAGTATAATTAGGAATTCATGAGATGTCAAATTAATCTTGTCTTTGTGCAATATTTATTCACACTTTATTTTAGAAAGTTAAGTCTACTTATGCTTAGAGATAGCTAATATAGTAAAATAAGTTCTGACAATGTGTATGTGTTTAAAAAAGGAAAAAAAACCCTAAACCTTCTGTATTCCACTTCAGATGCTTTGCAAGTGTTAAAATCGAAGTGTAAGAACTCCTGAAGTATGTTCTTATTAAAATAGTAGCACTGGGTTTGTTATTGCTGGCAAAGATAGCATTCAGAAATGTGTTTAGACTAGAGACGGCTGCATACAGCAGATAAAAGTTGAGGAAATGAGGGTGAGGAAACAGTTGGAATATTTCTCCTTTCTTCTTCCATCTCAGTGTGTATAGAGGGAGAAAGAATTTGTCATTGGTCTTTCACTGCTGCATCAATTGGCTGGCTTTCCTCCATGTGAAATATGGGAGGAGCATGCAGGAAAAGTGAAACACTTGCAGTGAGGAAACAGGAGGAAAAGAGTAATTTAGTCTTAAAACGAAACAAATTTTTCCTCATTTGTAAAAAAAAAACGCTTAATTTCAATTTATGTTCTGTAAAATATTTTTCTACTGGAATGGAACTTCTTTCTGTAAAAGGTAGGTTTTTCTTATCATGCAAGCTTAACTGGTGTGACATATTTATTAGGTGGCTGTAAAAAACAATTGAGCAACTTGATATACTGCAGATGTGCATTGCTCACTTAAGTGAATGGGAATATTTCTTGCAGTAGTTCCTTCAAGGGAAGCCACCTAAGTACAGTGTGTTGGTTCTGCAATCTTGAATTCTAACTGCTGAAGTGTTTAAACTGCTTGTAGCTCAGACAGTTTGTTCTATCATTTCTGTTGAAAGTGAAAGCTTTTTCAGTGTGAGACATGATGGAATTGTTGCAGAACGTCTGACAGTTAAAATGTGATGCAATTCCATAGAATACTTAGGAAGGCTTAGACATAGATGAAAGCAAGAATAAGGAAAAGGATGGTAGATGAAGTTAGACAAGTGGGAAGGGAATCATAAAGCAGCGGGAAGCTTTTGGGAACCTTTGCAATGTGAAGTTATGGACCCAGTGTTTGTTTTATTGGCAATTACTAGGTCATAAGTAAAATAGTGAAATAGGAGGTATATGTAAGTACAGTGCAGTGATATTTCATTCAAATTGAACTGTTTTATATGTGTTGATATGGCAGGAAAATTTAAGATATTAAATATTTAAAAATATATAACTATATTCTTTAAGTCTAAATTCAGTGAACTTTAGTAGTCAGGCACTTCATAAAAAATGATGACCAGGTTAGATTTTTATGGTTATGATGACTAGCTAAACTGGTCCTCTTAGCTTCAGGGCATTTTTCATTCGTGTAAGTGATACCATAGCAAGGAACTGAAGGCCGTTGAACAAAGTCAGGGTTTCAAATGTTCACTTTTTAATTGGAAAGGTGTTTACTGCAGTATGTCTTTTATACTAGGCAGAGAAAATACAATTTAATAAAGGATTCTTTGTAAGATGATAGGAGGTACTTTATATGAAGTCTGTGAGACTTCTGTGACTTCTCAATAGAGAAGAATTTTGACCTATCATTATGAACGATGGACAGCATACTACCCCGGCTGGTCACCTGGTCTCCGTTCTGCCCGTAGTGTTGTATCCATGTATTTAATAAGTTTCTGTAAACTGCAAAGACTTTCCACATGTTTTCTTTCTCAAGGAATTCTGAGTAATCAGATTATCTTGCCACTAAGGTGCTTCCTTTTTTTTTTTGGTGTTTTTTTTTTTTAATTTGTATTTTAATTTTTGAGGGGTTTTTTTATACCCCCGAAATCCCTTTGATTTATTTTCATAAAATTTATTGGCAATCATTGTTAAGCAAGTATCTGAATATGATTTTTTATTTTTTTATCCTATAGTGAAAAAAGGAAGGTTGGATAAAGCAGTTGGTAAGTCTGGTTTCCTTTCTAATTTAGGCTTTATATTTTTGTTTCCTGGGCATCCATGTGTGTATCACACTAAAGAATATTTAAGCCTGGGACTACTTGAATGCATTTCATCAGCAGTTCAATACAAAACAAATGATGAAAGAATTAAAAAATATACATATACTTAAAAGAACAAATTAAGAAACAAGATTGTAGCCTCAGACAATCTGTAATTTTCAGGTATGAATCATTGTCTCAAATTAATGGTATTTAAAGAATATTTCCACTAAAAATTTACGTAATTTGATGGGGAAAAATTGAAGGTGATTAGGTTTGATCACCTGGTGCGATATGTAGGATCATGAAATTTTCAACTGCGAAAGAGATTGTAGTGGAATATCAGGATAATAAAGCAATGAAAGAGAGTACCACTAAAAATGTGTCTGAAGGTCTGTCTTGTTATGGCTTCATTTAAAGAAGCTTTAATTTCAGGGAAAGGTTTGTTGTAGTATTTTTATTTAAATGTACGTATAAACGTGGGTGTTCAAATGGCTGGAGTTAAACTTTGGAGGCTGCTGTTTTCAGCCAAGTGATTTAATGCAGAGTTCCTTTGAAAATTTCCCAATCCTTGAGTTGAAAGCCTCCGAAGAACAAACAAATTTGCAAATTTTGTTTTGTTTATATTGGTTACACAGAGTAAGCAAAAGGATGGTATGTAAATCATGCATTGTTGGCACCATTCCCCGCTAATAAGTCACCAGACTTCTAGGTCTGTATTGGCTTTGTCAAGCTTTTTTCTGCCTAAGAACAGAGCCATGTTTGAGACGGCTGGTGCACTAGAGTTATACAAAATGGATAACATTGATCACTGTTGATTTTTGTTTATTGAAAAAATTACTTCACATTGACAAAAGGATGGGGTGTTATGTAAACATAATCATCAGTCCTAATCGATAAGATCTACATACAGGATGTACACAGCCAGTTCTTCTCCCTCATTTTTTAAATGCAGTGTAATTTGATACAGCCTATTCAACGGGCTATTATAGACAGTGACAACTTCCCTCTAACTCAGACTGGTTGATTGACCTGTGGCAACAAAGAAAGCTCAACATTACTTCTGTTCTTGGCTATGTCTCATGTATATTTTGGCAGTAATTCTGTTTTTTAATAAAAAGGGGTTTGTTGGTTTGCTCTTTTTTTCTATTTTTTTCTTTTAGCACCATATGTAAGTATTGATCCTTAGTGGGATGCTGGAGGCTAATGAAGGATGTATTGTATGCATGCAAGCTAAGAAGCTTTTCTGAGCAGCCACATTCATCGAGATGATATAATAGGCCCTTTGCTACCTTAGATTTCTGTGCAAGGCACTAAAGGATAGAGCTTTTCCTTCTTTCTTTTTGCTTTTTATATCTCAGTGATATTTTCAAGCACTTTGATTTATTTTTTATTTTATTTTACTTTTTGCTGAGTAATTCATGCTGATTGTTTGCATGAGTACTCATACTCTGCAGTTAAAGTTGTTTACAAAAATGTTTGAGTTCATTTGGGACTGCATTTGAGATCCATTTTGCTGCTAGACAGAACTAGATTACCACACAAAGGCAAGACTGAATTACAGGTTGCAAGTCTATGAACTTGCCGTAATTGGATATAAAACCCCGTTAGCCAGTCACCAATATTATCATACCATTTGAAAAGCAAAGAAAATCCTAAATTGCAGAAAGGGAGCATGTGCTTGTTTGATGCAGGATCTGTCAGGGAGATTGATAAATAATCTGAGAAGCCATTCCTGGAAGCTGATCCTTAAAATACTTGCTCACATTAGGATTATGTCCTCTCCCACCTGTGATGGGCACAGGTTTTCCTGTCATAATCCCATTAGAATTAACAAGAATTTCATTGTTAAAATACACTTACTTGAACCATACCTCTGGATGTTTTTTATGGAATAAGAGTTAAACCCTTGCTACCATGGGGTTGAAAGTTTACCGCTTCTAGGTGGGAATGAAGTTGTTTTTTATGTGCTGGTTATTTCTTTTTCAGATACATTCAAAACCTATGTTGTTTTAAAAGTCCAAAATGTAAAAAGCACTACAGTAGACAGAAGGGGAAGTGAACCTTGCTGGGAACAGGACTTCATGTTGTAAGTAATCGGGAATTCTTATCAATTGGTTTTGTTGTCTTTCCTGTATTTGGATAGTTTAGAGCAGTTGATAACAGCTGAGGTAATGTACACACCACAACAGCAAGGGAAAAGTACCCAGCTCAGAGAAAGTTGCCAGGCTATTTCTAGGGAACAGGATAAAAGTTAATTTGCAAGAAGATTGCTGCAGATTAAGGCACAGCAGTCAACAAGGAGAAAGTATTTTTCTCCAGTATCTTTAATTTTGTGTTATGTTTTAGGAATACAGGAATGAGAAGGAGAACTTGAATTGATCCTCATGCAACTTGACTTTTGTTTCACTCAATTTCCTTTCTCTATGACTCATATTTTATACATTCATTTATATTGCCAGTTTAGGTAGTTTTTTGGGTTTTTTTGTTTGTTTTGTTTTGTTTTTTTTTTTTTACTAGTCTGTACTGTTTCTCACTTCTGTCTGCAGATCTTTGTCCGCTTCACTCAACTTTACATCTTGTTATTCAGTTTCTATTATCCTCTTTTCTCTAGAGCCTCATATACACGCCACTGGTCAAGAGGGTCCGAGACACTAATTTACATACTGACTGACATTCTGAGGAAACCTCCTTTCAACTGTCCACTTCAAAGCAGTAAAACCAATAAATATGTAGCCTCATTAAATGCTGACATTATATGTTGATACTCTACTGGTTTTGGTCTCTCTTTTCTCCCTGCACAAATCTTCCTCTGTCCCCACGTCCTTGTTGTGGGAACATAGGTTTCGTTCCTGAGATCTAGAGGCACTTGAAGTATTTTTACAGAATTAAACATTTAATTGGCTTTGCTTATTTGTAAGAAAAATGTCCTTTTGGCTATTATTTTTCCCCTAATCTGAGTATTTTAGTATTTAGAAGAATGAGGGTGGTTTAAATTATTTTTCTGTACTTTCTGGTTATCAAAACCGCCATTAACATCTTTTGACGGACTGCATATGCTGAGACTGGCATTTTGATGGAAATACATCCCCCTCATGTAATTTTATTCTGTATTAAAAGCAGCATTTCTAAAATCTGATTTTTTTTTTTTTTTTCTTCATAGATACTCCCCATAAATTAATTATATTTCACAGTGCTTTCTATCTCAATTTAGGGACTTAATCACAAATTTTTCCTAGTTATTGATTGAATTTGGAATGTGTTTGGTATTGTGCAACTGGTTTCTTAGACAACTGTAGCAGACTTCTATCTTACTTAACTGAAGACTCTGAATGACTGAAGGACCTGTTACTTTAAGCTAACGTACGTACATTCTTTACATGCCATTGTACGACTAGATGTAATGATATAATGAAGAAGTAATCAAAAATTCTGACTTCTGACTGCATAAAATTAATCTGGCTCTTATTTCTCCACCACATCCCAGCCATCAGGTTTCTCTAGCAGACCGTTCAGAGCTACAGCTAAATTATCCAAATGGGAATATCATATCTGTGCTTGAAAATGCTAAAGAAACTAATATCAATAGTTGGCTTTTTAAAATACCATTCCTATACTGCAGCTTTGACTTGTTTGTCATGTTTCAGGGTAGAAGAATCATTGCTGTATGATAATACTGAGTTAACAGGATTTTTTCTTAGCACTTTACTAATCCAGACATAATAGTTCCATAAAACATTGGGTGGGATTTTATGACAATGTGTTAGCATATCAGGAAGTAGATCATTTACATTTCAGCACTTGGCCAATCTGTTACCTTAGTGCAGGAAGGCAATTAAAAAATATTTTTAAGTGTGTGTAACCTATCCTCTAAATTTTCCCGCAACCATGATTTAACCGCAGCAAGCAACCAAATGCTGTGCAGCCACTCGCTCACTCCCTTGCCTACCCCCGGTAGGATGGAGAGGAGAATTGGAAGAAGGTAAAACCTGCAGGTTGAGATAAGAATAGTTTAATAATTGCAGTAAAGTAAGATATAATCATAGAAATAATAACAACAATAATAATAGTAATGATAGGAAAAAGAGACAAATAAAATTCAGGAAACACAAGTGATGCACAATACAATTGCTTACCACCTGCTGTCTGATGCCCAGGCAGTCCCAGATCAGTGGCTTCTGGCCAACTCCTCCCAGTTTATATACTGAGCAGGATGTTGTATGGTATGGAATATCCCTTTGGCTAGTTTGGGTGAGCTGTCTTGATTGTACACCTCCTCACTGGCACAGTGTGAGAAACTGGAAAGTCCTTGCTTTTGAAGTAAACACTATTTAGCAACAACTTAAACATCTGTGTTTTATCTCTATTCTCATACTAAAGCCAAAACAGAGCCCTGTAGCAGCTACTAGGAAGAAAATGAACACTATCCCAGCTGAAACCAGGACACCTGAGGAATGTGCTAAAATATTTAATACATTAGCTTTGCTGTTTGTGTAAGTGCTTTCCTTTTAATTATACTGTATGTAAATTAAAGTGTTCCATGGCATCAATGGGAGCAATTTATTAGGATTATTTTCTTAGTTTGCGATTAAAATGTTACAGGGGAGAACACTAATCATAACCTACTTTTCTAGCAAGTGTGTTACGAGGTTGATGCAGCTCCATCTACTGCCTACTCAACTATACAGCACAGCAGATTTAAAAGGCATTTACAAATATGTTTGTGTAGACTTCGTAAAGTCATTGAATTGCTAAATAGTTTTGGTTAGAATGGACCTTTAAAGGTCAGCTGATCCACCCCACCTGCAATGGGCAGGAACATTTGCCCATTGATCAGATTGCCCAGAACCACATCGAGCCTGCCCTTAAATGTTTCCAGGGGTGGTGCATCCACCACCTCTCTGGGTAACCCATGCCAGTATTTTACCACCCTCATTGTAAACAATTTCTTTCTCACATCCAGCCTGAATCTCTCCTCTTTTAGTTTAGACCCATTACCCCATATCCTGTCATAAAAGGCCCTACTAACAAGTCTCTCCCCACCTTTCTTGTAGGCCCCTTGTAAGTCATATTGTAGTTAGTTTTTAAAGGGCTCTTTCCATCTCTGCCTGTAAAAACCAGCAAGTTTTTGTTAGCGTGAGGTGTCCCTGCCCATGGCAGGGGAGTTGGAACTAGATGATCTTAAGGTTCTTTCCAACCCAAACCATTCTATGATTCTATGCAGCTATTACCGGCTTGCATTTTAAAAATGGATACCGTTTAAGCTTTTAGTGTGCAGTATCACTGTTCAGTTATCAGCGCAACAGTTTCAAAGTTGGGGTCTGAAAATACCAAGAGAAGAATTTACAGCCTGTCTTCCATAACATATTTATAAAGGGAGAAGCTGAACAAAACAAAAATTAACTGTACCTATTTAACTACATGAGTAACAGCAGAAAATTAGACACTGAGGCAGCCAACATAATGTTTTTAGAGCAATGCGAGGAGTTCAGTACCTGTCTCAGGGGTGGTAGCCGTTTCCCTTCTCAGATTTCACCTGTCCTTTTCCTGGTACCTCGAAGTATGTGATAATTCCCTGTGTGACACCACACAAAGCAGCTGAAGATTAATTTTAGTAATTAAAATTATTTTAGTCAAAGAAAGATTACATAATCTGTTACTGCAGAGACACTAATGCCTACTTTATCATACTGTTCATATTTACAGAACTGGTCTGTAACTGTTTATCGTAATATACAAAGGAATGCCAGACATTCCATGAGGAAATAAACTCTCTATTAATTTTAGTTCAGTGTCATGGGTGAGTCATATGACCTGGTAAAATTTTATTTATAATACAAAAAAAGGTTGTGGTATGTTTTGGGGTTTTTTTTGTTTTTTTTCAAGACCAGCTAGTAACCAAATGCATGCATCCTATGAGTAGAACTAAAATAGAGCCTGTATCTGCAGCACTTGACACTGGCAGCTGTTTTTCTACTGTATTTTCGCTTTATAGTGCAACTTCTGAATTCTATGAGAGAAACAATCTCCAGATGTCTTTTGTGCCTGGTCTTCTTTACAATGAGAACAAGAAATTGATCTGTCACTTCCTCTTCTAGACTTTTGTGAGGGAAGATAGATTCCCCTCCCCATACCATTATAAATTATTCTTAGCTGATAGTCTGTGTTGATTGACAGTGTGTACCATCAGAGTTGACAATGCCAACTCTTACTATTTCAATGAAATGTTCTGAGTTTTATGTTCAAAAGACTGATAATTTTTGTAAATCCTGATTTTACGTAAAAACACCTGACAAATAGCTAGCTATATTACACTATTCCTGTGCATAACAAGTTTGCTACAGTGGAACTTGGGAACGTAGGGCTGTCCTTCAGAGACCAGTGACATGCAGTGGCAACAGGAATTCCATATGCAGAAGCTGCTCAGAAGCTATAGCAGAACTAAAAGCATTTCCTGTTCTTGGTTTCTACTTGGGTTATATCCAACAACCGTCATAGCAAAAATAAAGCTGCTGACAACTGGAACTTCTGTGCCTCGTTTCCAGCAGAATTGTCCTCATCAGTTTGTAGGAACAGTCCTGAACAATGAGACTTGACCTGTCCAGTCTATCCTTTGCGTCGTTCCTGCTATCTTGCGTTTTATGAGTGTACTGAAAACAAACCACCTCTGTATCTGCTGTAAGTCAGTAACTCAAGTTATTATGATAGGTTATTGAGCACTTAAGTCTGCATTTTCAGTTTAATTGTTTGTGTATTCCTTGTTTTTAGTGAAATCTGTGATGATGGAAAGGGCTTCATTATCGAGTTGTGGAAGAAAGGCTTGCTCTGGGATAGCATTTTAGGAATTTTATGGATTCCCTTTGCAACTGTGGAACATGCAACAGATGTAAGTTGACTTTCTGTGGAAATAGAAATGCACATCAATTATAAATGTCATTTCAGTCTTTGGGAAGGTAAGAATCAGAAATTATTTGAATTTTACTCGATATTTTCCATCTCATTTGCTTCAGTCTGTAATATTGAGCCATAATGCACATGTGACTCTCAAAGTGACAACTGATACGCATTAGCCATATATGCTGGAGAAATGGCTCACATACTGAGTCAGGTATAATTCAGTAAGTGGGGTAGAATTCATCTGCACTCACAAATTATTGGGGAGGCAGGGATAGTTTGGTTTATGTGATAAGAGTGAGGAAATTTCAAATTGAGGTTCCCAGCCTGTTCCTCCTTGTGTGACCTTGGTTAAATCTCTATTAAAATAGGCAAAATACTGTTCTGTGTCTCAAGGGAATTGGCTATTGTCTCAAAGAGGAAAACAGAAATTTGCCCCATGGTACTATGGAAGAAATTAATAGTCCAATGAGTACATAGAGGAGGATGAGTGAAGAAAATGGATCAATCCCGAGAGTTATTATGTATCCAGTGTAGTTATAGTTAGCCACCAGGATGAGCATGCTTGCTTTCACTAGGCTAGAAAACAAAGAAAAAGGGTTTCTGGGAGTGTGGAAATACTAAAAGCAAGCTGCTAAATTGTCCAAAATTGGAAAAAGTAAGAGGTACCCTATGCTAATCTTATGTTAATACTCCACAATTCTCCCATGCATAAATATGCTTTCCTACACAGTCTTTTTTTAACAGAGTAACTGCGAAATAGAAAAGGTGAATTGAATCCTTGCAAATAAAATTAAGTTCGCCTTTTTTAAATTAAAAAAAAAAAGTACAGAAGGCAATTGATGATGAGGTAAAGGAGAGAGAAACCAAAAAAACTTCTTCCTACAGCATCTCCCATCAGACTCTAGCCATTTCTTTATGGGAACTAATAAATACTCATACATACATTGAACTGACATTTCAATAATTCTGCTCAGAATGGAAGCAAGGAAAAAAAGTAATTCCTGCCTGAATTAGAAGTTTCTCTCTATCACAGCTGCCAGTTACCATTTCAGGGCCCAAGACAAGTTATGTTGTTTTGCTACCTTAGCTGTTGAGTTACAACTTGCTGACAGAGATTGCAGATTAACAGTAAATACTGAAATGTTAAACAAAGATTCAAGAGTAGAGATTGCTTCTTAATTTCCTGAGACCTTCTAAGCCTTCATTTATAATTAGGCCACTGTGCAACTTCCCTGATTATTTGTCCTGCTCATGTTAACCCCGCTTCTCTGCTCTTCGCTTTATGACTCAGAAATAACCTAAAAGGGAGTGTTACTTCAGGAACTTTCTTTAGGTTTGGTTGCTAGCATATATTGATTGCTTCAGTCTTTCTAGGATGTGCTTGTTCAGCACCAGTTGGAAGGGGAGCTGGAAAATCCCAGTTCATAACAGGAATTTCCAATATTTGTGTTTCTTGGGTCTTAATCATCTGATGATCTTAGTATGTATTTGTTTATATTGTATAGAAAACACTTTCCTGTTTCTTATTTTGTGCCTGTTAGAAAACATGATGAAGTCCTAACTATTACTTAACATAAACAAAAGTTGGAAGAGTCTACAAGGGGTCCTGAGGCTACTGCTGCTATAACGAAACTCCTATTGACTTAGGGGGACCCTTCTTCAGGAAAAACTGGATAATGCTATGAATCCTACGCAGGCAACTTTCAGAATGTTTTTTTTTGTAGGAAGGGCCAGGTTCCTGGTGGACATTGCATTCTGAAGTAATAAAAAATGGAAGCGAGATTCAAGGCACAAAAACCCCAACTTCACATGAGATCTTACTGGATGTCTACTTTGTATTACCATTTGGTGAGTCATACATTGAGGTTTCTCTTGAGCTTTACGATGATTCTATTCCTATTCCATATTCTATTCCATAAAATTCCTGAAATATAGTGGCAAGTAATTTTTCTGATGAATAAATGCTTACTCATCACTGGAGCGTTAGTGTAAGTAATACTGGTGAGTAATTAAATCATCAAGAGCCACTTCCCACAAGGAGCTGGATGAACCATCACACTGATTCATGTTCATCCACAGTGGATTGTAGAACTCAGTCTACTGGAGTCTGTGGATTACAGCTCTGTATCATGTCAGCTTTGACCAGCTGTTTGTGCAAAGTAAGCGTTAGAAAAATCTAGGGCTTCACAGCTGTTTTATCTTGTTAGCAAAGGTTGTCTGCCTTTATGAATAGTGCATATAAAGATGGAAAATGCATGTATGTGTGTGAAAATAGTGTATAAGAAGGTAGAAATGGAGACTGAACATAAAATAATGCATCATCTGACATTATTGCCAGATTCAGACTATGGTTCAATATGCCAAATAAGTTCACAAAGTAGCTCAATATTATACTCTGTAAACAGTCTAATGAACTAAAATTTATACAAGAATAAAAGTAAAAAATGTGAAGAAATCATAATGAGACATTATTTATCTTTTGGGAGGGGTAATTGTGAACTGTTGTAAATTGTTATGAGCCACAGCAGGGCCTACTTTTTTTTTTTTCTTCTATGATTCTTGAAACCTTTGAATCTGCAGAGTGTTTTAAGTGTGTCCTTACGTGGTTTTCATATCTAGAAACTTGGTGCAAGGCTCTTATACAAACTCTAATTGTATGTTTACAAGCTGGAAATTCAGGTTGTTGCTGATTTCAAGCTGCTGCTTGGAGGGATTGTTGGTCTGTAGGTTGATGCGTGTATTCTGTTTTGAAATACATCGGAAAGACAGTCTCTGTGTCTGTCGTCTTGGGGCACTATAGAAATCCTGTAGAGGTCACTCTTACACTATAGTTTTCTGTGCAGAGGGAAGAATTCAAAAGCATTATGTCTTGGGTATTGAGAAAGCTAGGTGTTTACCTTTACTCTCTACCTGGAGTTTGACTAAGGGATTATGTTTTGATTGCATATTCTGTTCAGTGACTCTCAGCTTAGCTGTGATCAGCTGAGAATCTGACCTTGACTATTGAAATCAGTACAGCCTTTTTGTTATGATAGATTACATTGGAAAGGTAGAAGATTGCAGTTGTTTTTCACATTTCTTGAAATATGTCCATTTAAGAATGCCAAATACTTAGTAGAAATATAAAAGCCTTCCATGCTGGTTTAACAATATGGACTTGAACCGCTGCCTGAAATATCAGGGGAGTGTTTAAACATACTTATTTCATTCATAAGTGGGTTTTCTTTTCTTTACAATTATTATTTAATGTTAGCTGTAGCAATAAGATTGTCATTTCACCATTGCCATCTAGACTGAGCTCCATTAAAAGGCCACTAAGTAAGATAATGATCTCATATAACTGAAATTCTGCAAGCAAATTCCCAGTAATAAAGTACAGACTCTAGATGAATACTACAGCTGAATTGCAAATATTTTTATATTTCTAAGTCAAGTTTTTTAAAGGATAATCAGTCTTTGTTATGAAATGCAAGGATGATTTCTAGACTAAAATGTTGTGCAGGATAGCAGCTTTTACCTCCAATTGCAGATGAGACTTGCCAGGTTTCTCCAAAGAGATACAAATTGGAAAAAAGTCAGTTCTAGGCTAATAGGATGTGGAATAAAAGGAAGCCCTGATTCCTTATTTAAAAAAAAACAACCAAACAACCAAACAAACAAAAACAAAAAACACAAAACAAAAACAAAAAAACCCAGAAATAAAACCAAACCAAAAATGACAACAAAACAAACAAAAAACCCAAACCCCAATCAACAACAAACCCCCACCCCAAAGAAAAAAGGCAGAAAAAAAACCTACCATAACAAACAAAGAAAGGAAAACCAAAACATCCCAAACAAAATCAAACAACCAAAACACTCAAAGCAAAACCTCTCCACGTTTATGCATGACCTGCATGGCCAGTTGTGAATTGAAGTTGGGCTGGAAAACTGAGAGATCCTTTTGGTTGCCAGTCCACTTTTCAATTGTAAAATGAGCTGTTTCCAAGTTTGTGTAACAAAAAGGTTAACTGGTTCAGGTCTCTTCAAGTTTTCAGAGCAACAGTCAGAAGATGATCTAGGAAATCTGTTTCTGCTATTCTTGTAAAAAGTGATTTAGTTATAATAATGTTTTGTAATTCACTGTATTAATTCCCTTTTACTATGAATTCAGTTAATTAATTTCATTAATTGAATGTGTACTTTCTCTTTTAGAAATTTCTTTTGTAAAATGGACTGAAAGATTTCTAGTGGCTTTTTCCTTCTCTGCAGATACCCACAAAGATTTAGATTTCAGAGGCTGGCACAGAGGGGCATCCCTCCAAGATACAAGGCATTCACATCAAGATACATATGATAGTCTGTCATCCGTGGAAAGTGATTTCAGCATACAAGAAAGCAAACTAAGGTATTCTATAATTTATTTATGTCATGTATGATTTGTCATCTATTGACATGATTGACATAACACATCTATCATAATATTCATTGACTTTTTATTTATTTAAAAAAAAATATATTGTTGTAAACATACAATTATTTTAAGCAAGCGTGTCACTGGAAGTCTTATAAACATATGAAACTGTAAAGCGTATGTCTCCATTATTATGGTGGAGCATCTAAAGTTTTTGACAGCTCCAAACAACAGAATTTCATCTTGCAACATGTAGCATTAGAATGTCTGATGTTACTGGTATTTGCATGATCTTTAATGATTTTCCAGTTTGTGGTTCACAAGCATTGTGCTGCTTGCATGATGTTTTGATGTCTTGTGGACATTAAAATTAAATAAATTAAAGAGACCAATCGAAAGAATAAGTAACCATTATTAGAGTGTTGAGTAGGTCAGCAAAATTGGCAGATGGGTGGTCTATAAGATTCCTTATTACTGTCTTTCTGAATATGCATGAAGTTCTACGTAGCTAAATATTGAGAGCACCTCAGTGATAATGAACCTGCAAAGAATTGCAGTGCTCTCTGCCTGCAGCTGTGACTGTGGGGATCTAGACTGCTTAAACACTCTGTGGAAAATCTACATTGCTGAGACTTAAGAAAGTCACCTCAGCAGCTCACTGGGAGGAACCCTGCTTTTCTCTAATAGCCTTTAACCATGTCTCAGGGTGGAGCAGGAAGGCTTCTTCTTCCCTGACAAAATCATTGCCATGAATGCAACAAAACCTAGTTCATCCAAAGTTGAAATAAAGGCTATACAGATTGTGAATAACTGCTTACAACCAAAAATAAAGAGTTCAAGGACCCTACCACAAACTGAAAGCTATATACCAACCCATCAAAGGAAAATTCTTGATGACCGCAATGAGATGTGAAAAAGTTTGTTGCATAGCTGTATGTTCTGTAAACAATATGCCGTATGTGGCAGCAGTTTATAGGAGGAGTCCTAATGACACTTAATTATAATACTCAGAGCAGCATAAAATTGAAAAGCACAAAAAGAACAGTGGTGGATTTATATTCCTACATATTTTCAGAAATTCAGAATCCTGCTTTATTTGAAAGTATTTAGAAGCCAACCATGAGTTTTGTGTTGTTCTTTTGAAACACTGAAGCAATGAAATACTTGGCTATGTTTTTTTTGAGGTAGAGAGTAAACAGTTTGGAACTAGAGATACTGGTGAGTGAAAGCGATAGCCAACAGACTGTCATCTTCTGCTACAGCACTTTCTTGTCATTCACTATTTCTCATCTCTAATAGCCTGCCATGAAAATCAATAAATTCATAAATGCTCATGAGATGACCATTTTGCCTAGTGTGATTACTGTTAGCTTGACTTCCTCTGTATGGGAGGGGAGACAGAGAGAAACTCCATAGAGCAGTTCAGTGTAACAGTTGTTCTTCATCACCAATCTTAATATCTAAACCTAAGACTTCTGTGAGATGACCAGCTTAATTTGGTCCAACACTGTGCTAAGAAAGCTGGACTGGAGAAACATCAGCTATTGTTTAGAATAAGGAGATCAAAAGAATGTGTGAACAAAAAAGTAGCATATTGTGAAATAAATGTCCCCTCTTGGAAGATTAAAAAGCTTAAAAGCTTCTATCCAACAGATCTTGGGTGATATGGGTTTCATGACTAAGTTCAACAATAGATGGTTAAAGGAAGCGTGTTTCACAACAATATAAACGTCTTTTAAATTAAATTGGACTTAATGACAGTGTTGACCCTTAAGGCTTTGCGTGTCTTTCCTGTTCTCTCCCTTGGGCGCGTCTCTACATAGGGTTCAGTTATTCAGTGGTGACTTTCTGAAAGCGTAAGAGAGGAAGGGAAGCAAGTCCTGACATGATTTGGGTGTTGCAACTAATTGGTTGGATCTGGAGAGCAGGAAAAGCACCTGACTCTGTTTTTGAAGCTAATGTATTTACCTAGGCAGGCTACCACACTTTTTGGAACTTTTCGAGAAGGCAATTAATTTTTTTCTTGATTTCATTTGAGCAAGGAACGATGCTGGGGTGGTAGGGGGAGACAAGAGAAAGATAATCAGTGTCTTCTTGCTTCCCTGAGAGGAGAAGGTGATGATGCCTTTTGGGTGGAAGGGTTAAGGAATGAGGTGGCAACAACTGTATTTCTTCCCTGCCATCATGACTTTCTGTTAAGTGGGGATGAATGCTTGGGAGGGAGTCCAGCCAGCCTCTCAAAATATCACTCAGCAGTGGTTTGAGCCGAAAGAGCTTTCTGTGTGCTGGTATAATCACTTATCTTCCCATCTACCCGCAAAGGCAAACTGGGGAGTAGCGTGGGGGAGCCGTCTCTCTTTACTGTTGATTTTGGCTTTTATACTTGCTGTCACAGACTGTATTATATTTGATTCATGGTGTCCTCTATAGTAACTCAGGAGACACAGTCTGTAAGCAGCTGACACTCAAAACGGTGTGTTGTCCTGATGAGGGTGGAACAGGCTCTTGGAAAATGCAATAAGAATAATACAGAGTATCAAGCACTTAGCTCATGTTTAAACCATGTCTTGCAGTAGTGGTACAAGAAAAATAGCTCAAACCTGAGAGAAATTATAAAAACTATTACTCCATGAAGTTATGTATTCTCTGAGGGGATAACGTGCTGTGTATGCACTTTAAATAAACTTTCCATATACAGTAAAAAAAGAAGAGTCCTAATGCATGTAGCTTCCTCAAAATCACTAGGAAATAAATGAGTCTTGCAAAAAGATCATGAAACTCATGAGTGCATTTAGCCAGTATGTTGTACATATACAAGGTGCTATAGCATCTTTTGGCTGTTGTGATCCCTGGCCTGGTTACAGTTACTAGCAAGTTCTTGCAGGGTATTTACAGAGAAGTACAACTGCTTCCTTAGGGCAAGAGCTGTCAGTAATGGCAGTACTCAAGAGCTGTTTCTCCATGTTTTTCAAAGCACACATCCAGTCATCAGCATATCATCTGGGCTGACATGTCTTTCTCAACAGAGATCCGAGCCTCTGAGCAGGTTAAGCTGAACCAAAAGAAATTAACCTAACCTGACTATGGAATTCTTTCCTTTGCTTCTTTGTCCTAGATAATGTTACTGAATTTAAGTGAACTTTTGTCTTACTAAATTGAGGATCACCACTGAACTATAATACTTTTAAAATGATTTTTATTAATCTAATAATAGGCATTTTCAAACATTATAAGCAGAAAGATGATTGTTTCAAAGCTTAATTAAAGGTAAAGATGTGTATTTAATTAAGACAACTGCATTTGTAGTATAAAAATACATAAAAAATAATTGAAGTTAGGGAAGTAGATTACACCACTTCTTTTGAATGGCTGTATTAAACACCAAATTTAACTAAATATTTAATATTTAACTGATATAAATATAAAAATTTAAATTTAATTCTAAATATTTCGATATTAATGTGTACAAAATTTTTTCATTAATCTGTTTACACTGATATTTATTTGTCAGTTCTTTGGTTATATACATAGATGGTGTTTATGGCAGTTGACTCCAGATGTAGACTAGTAGCTAATTAAGTGTAAATGATTAACTTTATCATAAATCGTAAATTAATCAGAATTAGAAGGATGCAGTGAATGATTAAGTGGATTCTTATTAGAGCAATGTATTTTCTCCCAGTGTTAAAAAACAAAACAAAACAACAACAAAAAAAAAAACAGTAGAAAGAGAAGGGGAAAATACTGTTTAAAAAACATAAAACAACCTCTAAGTTTTCCTCTGATTAATATAGTTAATGAACAAATGACTTTGCTTGTTTGCTTGTTGTGAATCAGCAATCGTTTTAGTACGCATTTCATTCTGGCTGTGTATGGTAACTGTACAATAAAATCAATTTGTTCTTTCTGTATCATAGAGTCAAAGAATAGTTAGGGTTGGAAAGGACCCTAAGATCATCTAGTTCCAACCCCCCTGCCATGGGCAGGGACACCACACACTAAACCATGTCACCCAAGACTCCATCCAGCCTGGCCTTGAACACTGCCAGGGATGGAGCATTCATCACACAGAATGCATAAAAATGCATTCTGTATGCATTATTAGCATCCAGTGCATCTTAGCATGCTTGCAAGAATAAAAATTTTGTGGCTAATCTCTTTGGTACCATTCAGGTGCACGTACGTTATATATCCAGAGTAGCAGAAGTGTACAGAATTAACACCAGAATGACTGAAAAAGTACATTATAATTTAAAAATATATAAATTATGGCGAAGGACACAATGAGTGAGCACTTCATATGATTATATGTTGCTTTGTCAGGAAAAATATGTATATAAGTATTTGAATTATACTCCTGACAAGAATCATACTTTTCATGTGCGCCTCTTGTGTGTTGTAATACTTAGGAAGTAACAGATACATCTATTGTATTAGCAGTATGGTGTGACATAATTGCCTTAAGCTACAATGATTTGAATTAGAACTGCAGATAAGCAGCTAAAGTACATGCAATATTACATTAAATGTTAAATTTGATAAAACACATTAATTGAAAACTGTTCTATTTACAGTCAGGCTACATTAGGATAAAAACTAATCGATGCATTTCGTACACTTGCAACTTAAAACACACAAATACTAAAATAATACAGTCAATGCTTGTATTGTCAGTAAGTTTATAGTGTTCCTTCTGAGACATTTCACTTAACTGGAAAGTTAAATGGAAGGTGCTTTTAATGACTGAAGCAAATCTATTAATCTAGATCTTGGAATAAAAAAAATATGTTTTGTGAAATTATTGTTTTGAATAACTACTTTTTGAAACAAAAGAAGGGTTATGCTGGAAAAGTACTCTAAAAATATGCAAAAAGTAAGCTCTTATGTTCCATTTTCAAAGGAACTTAAGTCACTCAGCTTTCAAAAATGTAACCCTCAATCTTGTATTAAAAATGCTTGCTGTATTTAAAAAACAACAATGAAATACTTTAACAATATTAATGGCAATAATTAGAAAATACTAATGCTGCCATCCACAGCCACCTAAACAAAGTGCTGCGCAAGAGCCTGACAAATTGAAACTAAACTGAATGGCATATAATTGGCTAGGGGCATTTCCAAAGCAAGCAAAATTAAGCAAAAAAATTATTCTAAATACCACAAATTTCTTTTAAGGAATATTGGTATGTCATGTGATACTTCCCTGTAGAGCTATAGATCAGCTAGACCTGATGTCCTTTTATGGACAAAGCTGGTTTTGAGTATTTGGTTCTAAAGTATTTGGCTTTGACAGGGTTTTCTCCATTGTAATATTTTGGGTGGTGGTAACTGCTTAGTCTTAAAAGAAGATATATTACTAAAATTGGACTCCATGCTCTGCAGCCACTAGCAATGTTGATTTTAATGTAATGGTTATTAAACTATTTGTTAAATAAATTAAAGTGTTATGACGGCAACTTGCAAATTTTTTCTAACAGATGAAAACTGAAAAGAAAGCTTAGAAATTCCTTAATGCTTGAGACATCCTGGAAGCAGAAGTGAAATGGACTCTTAACAAATTTAATTAATCTTCTCTGTTTTTAAATACAGAGTAGCAAACATGTGCTAATGTCCAGATTAATTTGTATGTGAACACTTTATAGCCATTTGTCCAGTAATCTATTTAATTACTCATGCCCGGATAATAGAAAAATTGATAGGCAGGCATAAAGTTTTTTCTAAACCATGAAAATTTCCACCTCCACCTCTTGGCTACAGGTGAGGAGCTCCTGAAATCAAAACAATATTTCCACTATGTAGCCATAGCTGTTTAAGCAGATAGCATTTGTTCATAGATGTGGGATTTTTCTGATGTGATCATTTAATGGCCAGTTGTTCCTCAAAGTTATATTATAGAATAGCGAAGCCTGACTGACCTTCCATACTGTTACTGTTTCCTTTCATGTTTGCTGCCCAAATGAAATAAGGTCCAAAAGAAAGAAAAGGAAAGAGCAGGCTAACAAAATATGTAGGTCACATGTAAGCCTTTTGGCTATGACTGTCTGCCAGTTCCCAGACTTTTAGAACTGGTGTATGTCTCAAAAAGCAGTTGGTGTTGTAATTGGTGGAGTTTTTTGCATTAGGATTCTGAGGTTGCTCTCTAAAATGAAGCCACATGTTACATGAATGCAGTCCTTAAGCTGTTGTTATAGCGAACTTGTGTCACTGTGCTTTACTTCCTCATGATACTGTGCTTTCCCACACATTTGACGAAGGGAACTACTACTTCCAGTGCAGCAGCTTAATTTGTTCTGATAAGCTGTGAGGAACATTTCATAGTATGATGCTTCATACAGGTGCGTGTTCCAAGTGGCTGAGCTGCTCCTGTCAAGGCAGTGCTGCACTTGCAGACATATTGTATTTACTTGGGATCTGTGGTGGTTTTGTTTCGAGGTTTTGTGGTTTGCTTGGGGTGGGGGTATTGTGTATGTGTGTGGTGTTGGTTTTTCATTTGGTTTTGGTGTATTTGTTTTGAGTTTGTTGCTCTGGTTTAATTTTGGCAGGGAGACATCTGCAAGGAATATTTTCAGGCAGGGACTTGGGTAGAATTCAGTTTGGCTAAGCCTAGTTTTCCAGTACGGTTTGAAATTCCCCTGTAATTCCTTCAGGATAGAGCTACCAGATTCTAAAAAATATTAAATATCTAATAATAAAATAAATAGAGTACTCTCCTATTGCTCCTCAAACACTTTGAGGGAAAACAGTCTAGATAAAACAATTGTGAGCTACATCAAATCTATTTCAAGATGACTGAGCCTGGATGCAGAAGTTGTAGATAATATATGTGAATCTTCGGGGTACATAGAAAGACAAAATGAGTTTGCCATAATATCTTCTAGTTTGCATAAATAGCACAGCATACAGGTCTTTAAGACAGAAACCAATATTGTTTTCTCATTTCCATAGTATGTAGTTGCTGTGGTTTAAGTCTCTCACGCAGTTCGCTCACTCACTCTCTCCTCTTTCTTCCCCACAGCTCCCGGGGGGATGGGGAGGAGAATCGAAAGAATGCAACTCCCATGGGTTGAGATAAGAGCAGTCCAGTAACTAAGGTGTAACACAAATCACTGCTGCTACCACCAATAATAATAATGATAAGGGAAACAACAAGGGAAGAGAATACAACTGTTCACCACCCGATACGAAGCCCGACCCAGCAGCGAACCCCCAACCCTTCCAGGTCCCTGCCCCCAGTTTTTACATCCTGGGCATGACATGCTGTGGTATGAAATACCTCTTTGGTCAGTTTGGGTCAGGTGTCCTATCTCTGCTTCTTCCCAGCTTCCCCTCCTCCTTGGCAGAGCATGAGACTCAGAAAGTCCTTTGTCAGACTTAACATTACTAAGCAGTAACTGAAAACACTGGTGTTATCAGCGCTGTTCCCAGGCCGCAAGTCAAAAACACAGCACTGCACCAGCTACTAAGAAGGATTAAAAATGACTGCTACTGCTGAACCCATGACACTAGTATGATATAGAGTCTCTATCTGGCATCTGTATTACTGCTTAATTATAAGTAATGCTTTTACAAAATGTGGAAAACTGTTGTGCAACTGTCGTGGTTTAAGCCCAGCCAGTAACTCAGAACCACGCAACTACTCACTCACTCACTAGCTAAACACAGGACAATATCTCAGCTGAAACTTGTCTGCTTTAAACTTGTATCCTTTCTCTAAGCTGCTGTTGTAGTATGAGACACTTGGTGCATTTTCTGAAAGCACTATCTATATGAAAGTACCCTCAGAGCAGAAAAACACAACAAACATTTGATGTCCAGAATAGTTCAAAAGAAGAGAATGTGAATCTTAAGTGCTGCTGCAACTATTTCTTCCTTAATTTGCTGTTCTAAAAGAGCTGATTCATTTTTTCTCTATATAATAGTTTAACTGATGTAATACTTCTGTGTTCCAAAGGCAAGGTAAAATGTTTGTTTACATCAGGCACCTATCAATTGACTTGACTTCTCTGAATATTAACTATTTTCACATATTAAAGAGCATTCCCCTAAGCTCTTTAGCTGCTAGGGCAGCTGTTCTCTGCTTAATTTATAGAAAGCAAATGTGGGTAGGAAGGCATTCTGCTTCAGGTGATGTTTGGTTTAGTTTTATATATAAGTCATTTAAAACTGCAAATAAATGATAATATAAATTTATTACAGTAAGGCAGATTTTCTCAGTAAGAGCAGATTATCACAATAGTGGCTTACTGTCTTCTGTAAAATTAAGCCCTTTAGAATAGCACTGTAGTGCTGAGAGTTCATTGCATTGTTCCCCAGGCTTTAGTCTCATCTGTCAGTCAAGCTAACATGATCATTGATGATCCTTCCTGCTCTGCTGCCCTTTCTGAATTCAGTTCCACCTCTTGCTTTTCTCAGATGTGTTTTTTTCCTTTAGATCTTCTGTGACCTTGAACTATTGCTCTTGATTGGAAAAAAACCAGTTCTTTCAAAATCTACTTAAACAGAAAAGCTTCTGAAGAATCTTAAAGAATGATGCAGTAGCTCTCTATAGCAGGACAAGGATAGACAAAGTTTACAATTGGGGTTGGAGAGTACTAAGTATCATAAATATAGTGAATCTGAAGTTTAAGAGGTTTTTATGGGTTTTGTTATATGCCTCTGCTTTGTTTATAATCTTTACAATTGTTACACATTTTATTCTTATGTTAAAAAAATTTGAGTGAAAAACGTGGAAAAGAAGATAAACAGCAGTTAGCAGTATGTAGACAAAACTTGAAAGACTGAGAACATGGACATTGAGAGAATTGAGAACAGACATTTATAGAATTGATGATTCTGTGAGCAAAAGCAGAGCCAAGCTCAAGCTAGGCAATGAGTCCACAGGTGAGGGTCTGGGTCAGTGAGTATATAGGCAGAGTTGTACTTTATAGAGACTCACTCTTGGAGCAGAACATCAGGCAGGTACTGAACTTAAATAGAGATGCAGGGCTCATTGGTCCCTTTCCCCATGGAGGCTAGTCTAATGAAGTCTATTGGTATACTCAGGGCCCTGACAGAGACACTAAATATTGATTGGAAATTACTGCTGTGGATTTCTTTCAATTAGTGAGTTATTGATGATAAAAGGAATTGATAAAACTGGGTTTGGGTTTTTTTTTTAAATAGTCCAAATTATTTCTCATTTAAAAAATAGTATAAGAATATTATATATCCACATTCTGTCTCTGTAATTTTGTTTTGGAATTAAAAGGAATTTATTAGACAAACTGTTCAGCAGCTTTGCTTGGGGACTCCAAATAACTTGTGGAAATGAGGTTTGTATTTTGGATAATTGGCTTAATACAGCACAGTTGTTAAATACATTTTTCAGGTCATTCCTTATGTTTGAACATGACCTTGTATTCCAATCTTGGAACAAGATAATCATGGAGAAAATTCCTGTAGGAGAAGAGGTACAGCATCTAGTTCTGGCACAAAAGATGCAACCAAGTTTGATACTCTGCAGTATATATAAAAAAGCCCTACAAAATATAAAATAGGTTGTGTATTAAAAGGAAATATAAATTTCTTTATCACATGGCAGACGTTACTATTAGTTTCCTCCAATATCTCTTCCTATCAGTCCATACTGTTTCCCTCCTTCCAGTCATCAGATGTAATAGCTATTTTCTTTAAATCTTTTCACAAGTGTCCATTTTGCTTGTGGCTATTGTGAATGTTCTGGTGATTCTTTTGTTATGAGCTGGTACTGAGCTTTAATTGACTTCATTAGTAACATTCTTGGGTTTGTATTATTTATGGTGAGAACCTTTTGTAATAACTGACAAATCACTGACTTCCTCTAAGATTCTGTGTAATAACATTACTTATGAATTATTTACGTGTGAATGGAATAGGAAAGGCTTTTGGATGTTTTCTTTTTTTTGTCCTAGGTTAATTAAGGTCTATGCCTTCTTAGATGTTTCTGTTCCCACATAACTTTTTTAACTTTACTGTTATGCAGTTATTTCATGTCATTCCCAAAAGGTTGACATGTTACAGAGGTTAACGCAGTTTACTTAGACATTACTTACATAAGTAGTAATTTGTTTAAGTGAGTAGCCTTGCCAGCTTCTGAGAATTAGTGTATCTGACAGTTCCAGTGGTGTGTAGAAGATGTATATTCATACTCCATAAGTATTCCCTTGAAGCTACTAAAAGTGCTGTTCATTTATGGAAAAGCTAAAATAATCAAGTCACGTATCAGTTCTTGTGCAGGGAAATTCCTGCAAAATGCGAACATTTCAGGTAGAGGCACAAGAACTCTACAGAAAAAGCTGTACAACATAGGAGAAAACAGAACTCCCATGGGAATAGGAGCAAATGTTTATGAAAAGTTTCTTTAGGCTCATAGTGCTGTGCCATATTTCATCTTTAAACTGCTTCCCTGAAAGATCCTGACACATTCACATGTCAGGTAAACATCACTTGAATTAATTTACTACATTTCCATAGGAATTGCTTGGTTACAAACTCATTGCTTTAATTCTGATTGGTTCACAATGAAAGCAGTAAGCTACTTATTAGAAATTCATATTACTTTTTTCCCCTTTTTTCATTAATTTATTACCTATTTTTGTGTATTTTTCAAATGGAATTTCATGTGTTGATGTGGATTCTCAGCGCAGAGTATTCTTGCATATTGTCTGTGGCCTAGCAATCATTGACTGAACAGATTCACTGAACAAATTGTCCTCCCTGAACTCATAGTTACTATGTGTTACTGTGGTAGTCTCAAATATGTTCACAAAGAGTAAAATCATCTCCCCTGGAAACAGTTTCCTTTCTGACTTTGATATCAAGATTGAAGTTTAGAAAACCCATGTAAGTCTATGATGTGGAGAGATGGCAGTCAGCTTTTTTTGTGTGATGATGCAGCATTAGCTGAAGGTCAGGGAAAATATTGATCGTGTATGTGCAGACACTAAAGGTACAGGTTAAGATCAGACTAAAGCCCAACCATGTTTTGCAGTACAGTAGTCTATTTGAAGAGGGCTTAAATACAGGCAGATAGGCAGATTAGATCTAATTTACAGCGTGTAAGTATATGTGCTTGCATATAAAATTTTCTTGTGCTTTAAGCTAAAGAGTTCTATGTAGAGCACTAGAGCTTCTTCTGTTATTCCTATTCCTTGTTGCAAATCAACCTGGGTAGAAGGAGAAAATAAAAACAGCATTAGATCCCTAATGCAAATCCTGTTCTGGTTTTTACTACAGAAAGTAACAATTATGGTAAAGCACTAGATAAGCATTCAACATGCTAGTGCAGGAGGAGGACAATGACATCACATGTTCTTAAACCATTTGACAGTTTTTGAATAAAAATCCTTCAAAATTTGTTCTTAACTATTACATAGTTACTTTTACATCCTTTCATCAGCTAAAAAAGTAAGTAAAAAAAATCTTACAACTATTCAACATGATGGAGTATCAGTAGTTATGTATTTCTGTGCTTCACTTAGTTCAGAGGTAGAGACACGGTCTATGTAAGGATCTATTTCAGGTATAAATTTATAATAGATACAGTTTCATGTATGAGGCCAAGTTCAGGCAACAGTCAAAAGTACAGCTGTGAAACTTCTCTTACAAATAGGAGTTTCACAGAGTCTTTGACGTGAAAGTAAGCTGCGTGTTGGTTCTTTTTTCTGAGATTGATTTAGAAATTGAGGGAGAGATCTCGAAGTGGAATGTGATATAATCTGTAGCCCATTCTGTTTCTAAAGGTCACATATTTTGTCGATTGCATGCATATACAATCAAAGACAACTCTGATGTTGAGGGTTTTTAAGTTTGAAAAATTAGGGATTGATTATGAATACAGTGACTTGATAACATGCAAGAAAGATCGAGTTCAGTTGAATAAAGAAAAATGTCTTTCCAGTGTAATTTGGAAAAAACTACCCACGTCATCTTTTTTGGTTGGATGTATTAGAAGAAAGCTTTTTTTGATGAAATAGGTGCAAAACAGGTGATGAACAAATAGCTGCTTAGTGGCAAACACAGTCAAAATCTGGAGTTATTAACAAAATTTCTCGAAGTGTCAGTTAGACATTGTTTTCTTCCTGGGAACAGTCCAAGGTGATACTTTGATAGATTCAAGACTGTTTAGAAACTGGCACTTCACCGGACAGCAGAACAGTACGTTACTAATGTCTTATTCACAGCAGCATGTATTTCTTTGTGGCACCTATCTTCCATGGTAATCTGTGGTCTTATAAGTGAGCTTCTGTCCTAATTGTGGTTTCTTTTGTTCTGATAAGTATCTTGCACTTGGGGAAACTATGAAGGTACCTTTGCGGCACTGAAGAGATAATATATCTTGAGAGGTTTTCTCAGATAGCAAGACTGCGTTGTAGTACCCTTCTACTCATCAGAAAAGCTTGGAGATACTTTGTCAGACTTATACTGTCTTGACACACTTCAAATAAAAGCTGTCTTGAAATCTACTGTTCTATAGCAGTGTAGGGAAAAAATGAGCTACCACTTACTGGCAGCATAGTAAGTTTACTAAGATCAAAATCAGAAGCTGTTTTTGACTGATCTGAATGGCAGTCCTGTTCACAGCTTTGAGTGGTAAGAATTGGAATTTAAATAGCTTAGGCATTGATCACTGTTCATATGTGCTTTCACGCATGTAGGCACCAGGCTTTCAGTTGCAGGGGTTCTTCAGAATAAGGCTTAATGTAATTGAATAAGTTCCTCCAGCATAATGAAAGGAGGATGCCACCCAGTCTTGCCAGCCAAACCTTTTGAGAGAGGTGCACATGAACGTTTGGGGGGTGGGAGGGGAGAACCAACCAAAAAAAAAAAAACAAAACAAAAAACCAAACCCAACAAGTTCATCAAGTAACAAGGAAGTTCCACAGTGTTGAATCCAAAATGTGTCTGTATTTCTTTTTTAGTGTAAATAGTTGAAGTGATCTAATAGAACTAGGATTCAGTTTATTCCTGAATAATTTTGTGATTGTTTCAGAAGTATAATAAAATGCTGTATTCTTCTGTCACCATAAGCCCTGTCCAAATTTACTATTTGTTCATAGTAAAAATTCAAGTTTCTATATAAAACATCTTGCCTTTCTGTGTATGTGTGTGTGTGTGTTGGGTTCTGCCCTGATGGAATTCTAACTACTGAAGATTGACAAAATTATTATCTTTCAGCATTTTGCTGTCAGAGTAGCATATAATTCCTCTGTCATACTATAGAGTTGTGCCCCAGAGAGTGTTTAGCTTGTCAAAACATGTAAATGGTAGTATAAATGAAGCTGTTTCACGGAGGATCTAACAAAGGTCTTGAATGACAATTTGCTTTATGCCTTTCTGCTTATTTATGTGTTAGAAGATGACAAAGCAAACTTCATCATATAGGCTCCCTCAGTTCTAGAACATTTTTCAAAGCTTGATCTCTCTTCCTCTGTTCTTAACCAATTTAATCCTTCTAAACTGCTATTTCCCAATAAACAAAATGTTTGATTTTTACCCCTCTCCTTCCTCTGTCAATGCAGTTATTTTTTTTTATTTTAGGATCATAAAGAGAATTTATCTGATTTCATTTTCGTTGGACCCTTTATTCTGGCTGCTATCCTGTTCATATATGGAAATTATCTTTAATCTTGAGCTCATGTAATTTGCCCAGCTCCATTAATTAAAGCTGTGTTAGAGTGAGATTTTACCTCCTCTCATGTCAGTGACAAAACTTGCATTTCACCTAGAGATCAGCTAGTCCTTTGAAGTTGCTTTGAGCACTAAATTCAGGTTTAATCATAGAATCATAGAATCATAGAATAGTAAGGGTTGGAAAGGACCTCAAGATCATCGAGTTCCAACCCCCCTGCCATGGGCAGGGACACCTCCCACTAAACCATGCCACCCAAGGCTATGTCCAACCCCACCTTGAACGCCACCAGGGATGAAGCATTCACAACTTCCCTGGGCAACCCATTCCAGGGCCTCACCACCCTCACAGTAAAGAATTTCTTCCTCATATCCAATCTAAACCTCCCCTGTTTAAGTTTAAACCCATTACCCCTTGTCCTCTCACCACAGTCCCTAATGAAGAGTCCCTCCCCAGCATCCCTATAGGCCCCCTTCAGGTATTGGAAGGCTGCTATGAGGTCTCCACGCAGCCTTCTCTTCTCCAGCCTGAACAGCCCCAATTTTCTCAGCCTATCTTCATACAAGAGGTGCTCCAGTCCCCTGATCATCTTCGTGGCCCTCCTCTGCACTTGTTCTAACACTTCCATGTCCTTTTTATGTTGAGGACACCAGAACTGCACACAATACTCCAAGTGAGGTCTCACGAGAGCAGAGTAAAGGGGCAGGATCACCTCCCTCGACCTGCTGGTCACACTCCTTTTGATGCAGCCCAGGATATGGTTGGCCTTCTGGGCTGCAAGCGCACACTGCCGGCTCATGTTCATTTTTTCATCAACCCACACCCCCAAGTCCTTCTCCGCAGGGCTGCTCTCAATCTCCTCCCCGCCCAATCTGTAGCTGTGCCTGGCATTGCTCCGACCCAGGTGGAGGACTTTGCATTTAGCATGGTTGAACTTCATCAGGTTGGCATCAGCCCACCTCACAAGCGTGTCAAGGTCCCTCTGGATGGCATTCCTTCCCTCCAATGTATCAACTGAACCGCACAGCTTGGTGTCATTGGCAAACTTGCTGAGGGCACACTCAATCCCACTGTCCATGTCACCCACAAAGATGTTGAACAAGACCGGTCCCAACACCGATCCCTGCGGGACACCACTTGTTACCGGTCTCCAGCTGGACACTGAGCACTAAGCTTTGCGTGCGGCCATCCAGCCAGTTCTTTATCCACCGAGTGGTCCACCTATCAAATTGATGTCTCTCCAACTTAGAGAGAAGGATGTCATGGGAGACAGTGTCAAAGGCTTTACACAAGTCCAGGTAGATGACATTAACTGCTCTGCCCCTGTCCATCAGTTCCGTAGCCCCTTCATAGAAGGTCACCAGATTGGTCAGGCAGGATTTCCCCTTAGTGAAGCCATGCTGGGTGTCACCAAGCACCTTGTTGCTTTTCATGTGCCTTAGCATGCCTTCCAGGAGAATCCGCTCCAAGATTTTGCCGGGCACAGAGGTGAGACTGACTGGTCTGTAATTCCCTGGCTCATCCATTTTCCCCTTCTTAAAAATGGGGGTTATATTTCCCTTTTTCCAGTCATCGGGAACTTCACCTGACTGCCATGATTTTTCAAATATGATGGACAGTGGCTTAGCAACTTCATTTGCCAGCTCCTTCAGGACCTGCGGATGGATTTCATCCGGTCCTATGGACTTGTATACATTCAGGTTCCTAAGGTGGTCCCGAACAAGATCCTCCCCCACAGTGGGCCCAGGGTCCCCACCCTCACCGTCCCCACGTCTGCCTTCCAAGACTTGGGTGGTGTGGTCAGAGCATTTGCCGGTAAAGACTGAGGCAAAGAAGTCATTAAGAACCTCAGCCTTCTCCAAATCCAGGGTAGCCAGTTCTCCCGATAGCTTCTGGAGAGGGCCCACGGTGTCCCTAACCTGTCTTTTATTGGCAATGTACCTATAAAATCCCTTCCTGTTATCCTTAACATCCCTAGCCAAGTTTAATAACTGTAGGTACATCACAGGATGGCTCAAAGCCCATGCAAGAGTTTTGAATACTGCTATGATGGTTCTTACTCAAAATAAGGCAGTGAAACATTTGTAATTAATTGTAATTAAATAAATAGGTTTTTATTAATTAAAATGTTAGTAAAATTCAGGTCAAGGACCACTTACACACTAAACTCACAGTGTATCAAATCAATGACACTGTCAAATATAGAAGTTTAAGTAGTTATTATCTCCCTTTCTCAGTACCAATTCTCAGCTATACAGAATAGTTTACTATCTCTCTATCTGAGATGAAGCTAAAGTTTGTCAGGTCATAGTGTAAGTCAGAACACTAAAATAACCTAACTGGAAAGTAATTGTTGAAACAAGCTGTATCTTTGCAGATCAGCTTTAGCAGAGACAGCAACAACTCATAGGTGTATAGTATGATGACTGAAAACACACTAGGGAGAGGAAAATACTTTCCTTGCAACAAATAGTTAATTATGCCCAGGAAGAGGAAGGGTAACCAGGCTGCAGTTATTGATGAGTTACCTAAAGCATCTGTGCAGGTAGGGGACTTGGCTCAGGGTATTTTTAAAAGCAGGCAGGAGTAGGCATCTTCCTTTAGCGAAATATGAAAATCAACATTGCTGTGAATTATGCCGATGAAAATCTTGGAAGGGAAAAAGCAGAGGAAATATTAGAACTTTGAATAAATATAAGTTTATCTATGGGGATAAATACAAACCTTATAACTTCACTCTCTCTAGCGGTAAGTCAAAAATCACCTTGTTTTCAGCTAGACACTATTCCAGTGCAGTCATCTTGAGATAATCTCTTAACAAGGACAAGCTTATTGTAGCTGAAATATATGTAATATTACTAAAGTCACTTTGGCCTGATACACAAGGCTGTGGTAACAACTTCTCATGTAGTGCTTCACTGCACCAACAGCGATATGCCCAAAGAACTTGTGCTGTTTCAGTCTAAATAAGTAACAGATGTGTAAATCTTCCCCCAAAAGTTTCAAGTATTTTATGAACTTATATACTTCCAGTGCACATGAAATTGTGCATGTTTCTGAAGTTCCAGCTTTAGAAACTTAGTACTTGAAAGTGCTTTTGTTCTAAAGAGCATAGAAGCTGTTTTTCATCTTTATTTATTCTTTCGTATCCTTCTGAGCTATAGACAAATGCAGACTAAAACTAAAAATTACCATCAGCATCCATGTCTCATATTCTTACAAAAATAATCATTATCAGAACTTCCTGAAAAGCATATTTAAAGGAAGAAAAACAAAATAAAACATGAATAATCACAGTTTTTTGGTAGTATACCACACAAGTACAACTCTGCTCAATCTGTCCATTAGAGATTGATTTAAGCAGAAGAAATTGATTTCAGCACGACTGTTGCTAGTGGAGAGTGGATATAGCCAAATAAAACCCCTCATAATAGAGTGTAATTATTTCAATTTTTCTTTCCATATTTATTTCCAGTTATATTCAAAGCTGACAAAATCAACATTAATGATGAATAGTTAGAAATCAATGCAGGTGTTTAGGACTGCAAGTAAGCATTCAGAGGATGTCATTATTTGTCTGTATGTGGCCACACTGCAAATGCTGTGTAATTAACTGCTTTATATTGAAGGCTGTAGTGAGATTTAATTTTACAGGAAGTGCCATGAAAGTCCAAATTGTCATTGAAATACTAGGCCAATTTTAATGTATTTGGGTAACATAATTGAGCTGCAAAACATTTATTAAATAAAAGTGTCAGTGTAACTTCTGTTTTCTATTAAAAATCCTTGGATTTTGGTAAACCAGGCTGAACAGCCCTCATGTTTATCTAGCCTATGCATTCCTTTTGTGGGTATTTGTCTTCTATTGGTAAATTGACTGCAACAAGATTGGTTACTTTGATCCTTATGGCTAGGAGATGTGGAGGTCTGCTAAGTTTGATGCATAGTGGAATAAAGCTTTGACCTAGGCTGCTTGTTCAGCTCGCCATCTCTGAATACTGCCAGACTTCTCACTATGAGGCTTTTTTTCTAGTTTTCCCTTTTTCATTGTTCTTGTGAACTGTACTGGTTCAGAAATGACAGCTGAGCATTATGTTGTAGGAACAGTGAATCAGCATGATTTTCAGGCATTCCTAAAGCACTTGTTTGTTTGCAAGCTTTTTGGTGGTTCTGCCATGGGGAACTAAGGCTCTTCTAATTATCAGCTATGATTCTCTTATTTATGCTTGTGTAAAGATGTCTTAATGAGCTGTTAGAGGTTTTGTTCCTTGTTTTGAAAAATTATAGCAATGTATTTGCCTGGAATAAAGTATGTTCCTTGTACATCATTCAGCTAGCAGTACAGATCATTCCCAGCAGTGTCTGGTGCTCTTTGCTACTAGGAATTCCTGTAAACATGTCATCTGGAGGCTTTATTCAGTATTGAGATATTGTTTTCTGCCAGCTAACTAATTATTAAAACTCCAATTAGAAATTTAACCATAATTTGCTGTGTAACCTGGACCAATCACTGTGTCAGCAGGATGTGGACAGGTAAAAAACTCCTACTGTGCCTGTCAGCATATGTTTTTGTGGCTTAAGCAGAAGCGTATTGTACTGCCTTAAATGCCTGTGCTGCTAGCAGTCTGATCAGACCAGTGACTTTCTAAAAGTGTTCCAAACAAGTTGTATGTTTTTGTCTGCCCGTGTACATTATGCCTCAAACCTTAGGAATCAACTCTCCTACTTACTTTCAGTTAAGACAGACAAATCTGTTTTTTCTTTCTGAAACAACATTGGAAACCAACTCTCTAACTGACTTTGAGGTTGATTACCCTAATAATTCCTAAGGTTAAATGTTACCTAGTATTTCCAGTCTAGTCAACAGCTGCAGGATGGGGTGGGCTAATTACTAGTATCACTTGGCTGATTTACCTTGCAACAAAAGAAAATAATAGATGTGAAAAAGGAAAAAGGCAGAACCTGAAAACATACAGCCTCAGAGATGTGGGCGCAGGAAGGCAAGCCTCTTCACACTTAGTTTGCATCATGTGCGCTCAGCTGTGCATATCAGAGGGAACATTCTTCTCCTCAAATAAAAGAACACTGTTCCAAAAGTCCAAGATAATTAAGTGCTAATGGGTGGACTTAGGGATATCACAGAAGTACAATATACTCTGCAACTTTATGTAGTAGAGGGGCTGCTACTATCCTCTGTAGTTTGTACGTATAGAATTTTACTGTGTACTTTTATTTTGCTACTAAAGTGTTATTGTACAGGGCACTATGTTTTCAATTATTTGTATTCTTGCAAGAGTGGTAGAGTCTAGAATGAGTGTTTTCACCTGCGCTTAACAGCCATGAACTGAATTAGCATTTTTGAACTAGAGCCAACATTCTTCACAGGTGTGGTGAATTACCTGAGTAATGAACACTCATCATAACTGGCCTGTGTCTGGGTAACTAAGTGCACAGCAGATTGGTGTTTCGAAGATATGATAGAGTTGTTTTTGTGATGCTTACCTGATGAAATGTAAGATTTTCTTTTTGGTGGCTCTTTTTCTGGGGCAGTGTTTTTGATTGGTTGGTTTGTTTGTTTCCCTTGCAGAACTTTATTTCAGGTCTTCAGATACAGAAATAGTTCTAGGCTGTCTTCTCAGTAGCTCCTTTAGTGCAGTTTGCAAAGACTTTGTGATAGGGCTAGCTCTGTGTCTCACAAGGATATACTTTTACTGAGGAAATTCAAAGGTTTTATTTTTGGGGGTTTTTTGTGGGTGTTTTTTTGGTTGAGTTTTTTTTGTGTGCGTGAGTTTGACTTTTTTGGGTTTTGTTTTTTTTCCTCTTTTGGTGGTTTGCTTGTGGTTTGGGTTGTTTGGAGGTTTTTTTGTTGATGTTATTTTCTTCTACTGCTATTTGATGTTGAAGACCTTGTAATCCTGATTTATGAAGTGCTGTAATTGGGAAATGCATTCTTTTTAGCGTTGTTCTTTTTTACCCTGTTAATAATATAGGGACATGGATCACATCTTTTCAAGCCAGTATACTCTTAGAGTTAATGGAACCCCTTGTAATCCAAAGGGGATTCTGCTAGCCAGTCTTCTCTGCTTGAACATATTTTACTTGCATCATAATGCCTGGATAGATGGGAATTGTTTTGGAACTGCAGTTTAATATTATATTAGAGAAAATCAGCATATGGAGATACTGCCACGTGGTTTGCTCTTGTTACTGTTTAGCATACGCTTATTTTTCCCTATATACTGAATCAGCTATATGTGTGCTGTGTTCTGACTTCACAGCCAAGTAGTCATCAGGTCTGGCGAATCTTCACTGTAAACATTATGTTTTATTTTATCAACTGACAGCCCAAGTAGCGAGTGGCATGATAGTTTGAAATAAATGGGAAGGCATCAGAGAGAAATGTGTTTCTCTACCCTTATCTTCAATTGTAATGAAAATAAGACAAAATATTAATTATCAAAACTTAAAAATAATTTGTTATATTTAACTTTAACATTCAAATCCTAGGAGACAAACAAAGCTGCTTGAAATAGGAATATCAGGTTTTCTTTGATTGTTACTTTTATTTGTCGACTGAAAAAAGTGGGCTGGAGTTGAAAATAGGCATCATAGGACCCAGTAAGATGCATCCCATGCGGAGTCCTGGGGAGTTGGCTGACGTAGCTGCCAGGCCACTCTCCCTGATATTTGAGAAGTCATGGCACTCAGGTGAGGTCCCTGATGACTGGAAAAAGGGCAGTATCACACCCATGTTTGAAAAGGGTAGAAAGGAGGACCCTGGGAACTACTGACCTGTCAGCCTCACCTCTGTGCCTGGGAAGATCATGGAACAGATCCATCTAGGAGCTATGCTAAGGCGCATGGAGGATAGGGAGGTGATGCAAGACAGCCAGCATGTTTTCACCAAGGGCAAGTCCTGCCTGACCAACCTAGTGGCCTTCTCTGATGGAGTTGCAACATCAGTAAGCAAAGGAAGGGCTACAGCTATCATCTATCTGGGCTTCTGTAAAGCCTTTGACACAGTTCCCCACAATATCCATCTCTCTAAATTGGGGAAGAGATGAATTTGGTGAGTGGACTGTTTGGTGGGTGAGGAATTGGCTGTCTGATCACATCTAGAGAGTAGTGGTCAATGGTTCTATGTCTGGATACACACCAGTGACAAGTGGCATCCATCAGGAGTCTGTATTGGGACTAATATTGTTTAATGTCTTCATCAATGACATGGACAGTGTGATTGAGTGTGCTATCAGCAAGTTCTGAAATCTTCCATATTAAGGGCTAAATAGAATATAGTGAAGTATTTTCCTCCATTATTTTCCATAGCTTGTTTGGATTTAATATTGACAAAGCAAAGCCACTTATGAATCCCCTGACTGAACAGCTTATCATGTTGAATAGGAGGATGAGAGTGTGTGACTTTTGATCAGCCCTTTTCCTGCTAAGTGTAAAGTAACACTTAAGCTAATTACCAGGATAAGTTGTCATAACTTTCTATTAAGAATAACTTGATCAGAGCTAATATTTTCTAGTATGTATAGAGAGGATGCTGTGTACAGAGAAAATACAGAGGAAATGGGAGATGATTCTAGTTGACTTTAAATCTGCTTGTCCATAGACTTATTAGAGCTCTTTAAGTTTTGGTTTTGGTTGTGCTTTTTTTTCCCCCTAGTTTACGGTTTTGACAAGTGCTTTTCCCTCCATCCCTTTCTCCAGGAAAAATAAAGGTCAAGATGATGGAAGTAGTTTTGCAAAAGCAAGATGGGCAAGGGCTATTCAGAAGGTAAGAGCTGCTCTTAAACCTGCTGATTTGTTCCTGTAATTTAAAGATTTTTCTCAGATGGAGGGAGACTTTAGCATAACATTTCTAGTTCATGTGAACGGCTATTCAGTTTCAGCAAGATCTGAGGATGTGGCTGGTGAGTTTCTGATAGTAGAGACAATTACTTCTGTTGGTTCTTAAATCTGTGTGGTTCCCTTACCCTCAGGATTTTTTTCTTCTGGAAAAAGCAAAAGGGTGAGATTCTGAAATTTCCTTTAGATACATAAGAAATTATGTAGTTTTGCTATCTTATCTGTGTTTCATATTAATCCATAAACCACAGCTTCAGACATTATTTCTGAGTAATTTTTGATATTCGGAAATATCAGTGGTTCAATAATATTTAATAACATGATTTTAAGAAAATAGTTTTATTTTTTTCCTAGAAAAATCTTTTAAGTTCTACTGATGGTGCCAGTGCTTAAACAGGTTTTTTTCTTAATTAGATGTGATAATGAAGAGAAATTATTATGATCACTTGCTCTGTTTATGTGGTCAATACAGAACACAGTGATTGGCTCTTAAGGCTCATAATAAGCAGGAGACTACTCATTGTGATTTACCCCTTGTATCATTCCACATCTGTGCTTAGTGGTAATGGTGAAATAGTGACCCTATATCGACTGGTCTTATAACCTAGAGATCAACAGTGATAGTGATACAGATTTGTGTAGGCAAATCTCTCAACATGCCTTATTTCTTAGTTTGCAAAATGAGCACAGCACATCCCTATGTCACACTTCATGTCATTAAATAAGAAAATATCGGAGAAGTTCAATATACGAAAAAAAGGTTATATGGAATTAACTATTCGCTGTTGATTGTTCTTACGCTGCTCTTCGTGATTCATGGTTAACTATATGATGGGTGTAGTGTGATGCTCAGTATGCGAATGCTCACTAACAGAGAAGTTATCGGTAGTTCAGTTCTGTCAGCACTATTGATTTGCTGTCTTATTCAGAAACAAAACTTGACAAACTAATACTAAAGCAGGTATAACACAGGGGCAGCAATGGGAATTTAGGGTAAGCAGAAACCATTGTTTGTTTAAGGGCCGTGGGGCTATGAGATTAATGTGAAGCTTCCCTTTAAAAACTTTCAGCAGGCCCAAAGAAATTACAGATCTTTCAAAATCAGTCTTTCAGCTGAACAATTTTCTAACCTGCATTCCAAGTAATATTTTATATGCAAGTGTCTCTTAAACTGGGAATGAACAGGTATTTCCTTTGCATGAAGTGTTACCAGTAGATAATCTGTATTCTGATGCAATTAAAAAAGTAATTGTAGCATTCAAGTGACAGCATATTGGTTGGGCTAAATGACTGTCAGCAGCAACTGCTTCTCTTAAAGTTCTGTGGATTTATTTCAAAGGTAAAATATTTAAATAGTGATAATTTGTAAACAAATATTGAAGTGCATTTTCTTTTCATTTAAGTGGATTTAGTATCAGTGCAAGTTTGTCAACTTTAAGGCATGTTGACAATAGTTTAGAATGTTACTTGATGTTATGAGAGGAAGCTCAAAATACCTGAGGAGTTAAAGGACTTTCCAGGTTGTCTTTATTAATCACTCTTTTTTGTTATTAATTATGTAAAGAATATTATTGATTGGTATGTCAAGCAATTCTATGGTGCAAATGATCTCAACTATCTTGTGTCTGAACTTCTCTAGTTTACATGAAGAAGGTAAAATGTCAAAGTGGGGATATTAGGCCGACAGTTCTAAGACCACTTCACAGTTGCCCTTGAGGCTTTCAAAAAGTAGAGTTTGGGAAGTTTACTTTGACAAAAGATGATTCACTGATAAAGGCAAAAGTTCAAGAAGATATTTCCCTTCTGTTGTGAACACACAACAAGGAGTACATTGCTTGCAAAGAGCATCAATTATTTCCACAAAAGGATCATGTGAGATGGATTGATCTTCATTCATGGCTTCAAAAAATCATGCATTATTTGATCCTGGTTGCAACCTAAATTACTTAGTTCTAAGAAGAGATAATGGATTAGAAATTCAGCTTGTGGGTCATGATAACTCTCATATTGAGGCATGAAGGAAAGTCATCAAAGGCAATAAATAAAGCTGCCAGTTGTATGGAAGCAATTACAAGTTTCATGCTATTCTGTTGGTGAACTATCTAGCGCAGATTAATTGTAATTGGATTATGTTTTAAGTTAAAATTTTTTCCACCATCTTATCCTTCCATGTCTCATGGCTTTTGTGTAGGATATTTAGTATGTAAAAAGATAAAATCACACTTAGTCA
This sequence comes from Amazona ochrocephala, assembly GCA_039720435.1. Classification (NCBI taxonomy): domain Eukaryota; kingdom Metazoa; phylum Chordata; class Aves; order Psittaciformes; family Psittacidae; genus Amazona; species Amazona ochrocephala. The sequence continues at coordinate 32,674,733 of CM077883.1, read as the reverse complement.
ACTTTGATCAAAGAACTGCTTTTGTTTCTTCTTTTTCCTGTCTTTTTAAGTAAACTTAATAGCATATTTGTTGTTTTTGTTGTTGTTGGTTTGTTTTGTTTTTTTTTTCCTGGAATCTCTTCCTCTGGAAGTTTTGTGGGGAAGGGAGCATATTAGAAAGTCAGTGGGATTTGGAAGAAAAGAAAATGGAGATGTCTTTTATGTGAATAAAGCTACAGTTAATGGGGCTTATTTTAGCTTAGGTCTTCCTATAGTATTGTTGAGTTGAGATATTTTATGATTTATTCCCCTCCCCCCCTCCTTTAAATCAATGTGAAAGCTAAAAATTGCTTTCTTCAGTTAATTGAAGGTATGAAAAATGATCGACCCTGAGAGAAACCTTTATGAGCTGCTGTACCATTATTTGAAGATTCTGTTGGGCAAGGTCGGGAAAAGCGTTATCACTTTGCTTTCCTCCTCAGAAAGTGAGCAGTCATGATTCACAGTAGGGGGTAACAAACCTAAGCTTTCTCTCTTGGATGTCATAAATCAACAAACAAGAATGTAACATACTCTCTTCCAAATTAAACTTCAGTTCTCTCCTTTGCTTCAGCATTCAAAAAGGGACCATAGTAATATTCTTTCCCTTCCTCCTGTTCCAAATCTATTTTGAGTAACCATGTTGTAGCATTTTGCAGGTTGTCTTTGAACTCGTTAAATGATTTATTACTGGTTTTATTGGTAGTCTGTGGTTAAGTCAATGTGCTATAGAATTGTCCAGTGTGCTGTAGAATGTCTAGCTCCTGGACCATGTTTGCAATTGAATTACAGAGCGTTTTGTGGCATTGGAAGGTAATGTTTGAAAGACCCTGAAACCCAACAGGGTTTTTATCAGGCAAAGTTTACAAGTTTGAATGTGTGCCTCAGATTAACTGGCTTATTTTTTCCCCATTTTATATGAGTCATCTGGGCTGTCCTTTAAGGTCACCATTCTGTGGAGGTAAAAGCTGGCTTTTTGGAATGCAGTGGAGGTACTGAAGATAAATAGTTATGATTATGAAGCAAGAATCCATTAAGTTAATTATAAGGATTGATAAATACTTCTCATGACGGCAAGAAAGGGAAAGAAGTCCCAGGGTGAGGAGAGAGAAATACTGGAACAACCAGCAATCATATCAGTAGGAGATCTAGGACAGGAAAGAGAGTTCAGAGCAGCTACGAATGGAGCACTGATGAACTCAGAATCCTGGAAATTACTATGCTTCCAGCTTTCTGATAAATGGTGTAACCGCTTGCTCAGGCAGTCCTAGCACTGTGAGCAGGCTTGTTGCAAGCATTCAGCTTCTAGGACCCTTGCAGTATCTGCCTTTCAGTTCCTACTTCATCAGTATAGATCTTTCTTGTGATTTACCCTCTTTACTCATTTACAAGTTAGTGGGGTTGGTTGTTTTAATTCACTACTGAAGAAATTTTTCCTTTACAGTTTAGTGGTGTGCTCTTTATTGCTGAATCTTTCCATGCTTCTGCCACTCATGGCAAGTCTTGAGATGACTCTTAATTAGTCCTGTTAGTAGTGCTGTTAAGTATATACTTGAAGTATATGACTGAGAGTTGTATGGAATGAAGATGCTGTAGCTCTCCAAGTGTAGGTCACTTTGGTTTCAATTACATTTGCCATATGCAAAGAAACTCTGCAAGTAGCATAAATGTGACTTAAGAATCCTGAGAAACTATTTATGTCTTAATATGAACAACGGAAAGCAAGGATTAGGAAGTTACTAGGCTAATCTCTGATAATGTGCATCACCCTGATGAGACCAAGTGTTTCTCTTCCATTTTCATGTTCCACTGGGCTGGGAAAGCAGGGAAGGGGGTCCCTGTGCCACCCCTTAAAATGGGCTGATCCTTGCTGATATTAAATTGCCATGCTCAGATTCTCTTCCTCCTCCCTCTTCCCTCTCAAAGCTTTCATCTGCCTGCCCCCTCCATCCCTGCTGTCTTGTCTTCCTCACATCACAATGACAGCTTTCCCAGTAAAGCTCAGCCAAGGCCATATGACTGTACTGTGTTTGAGGAGGCCTTGGATTAAAGATATCTGAACACCAAGGTGAAGGTACGAATCAATTCCTGTGGTGGGACTAGAATGCGTGCACTGATATACCTGAGAAGGGAAAAGTCCAGGAAAGCCTAATGCATGTAGACAGATCTGAAGCAGCACTTGAATATTCTAAGTGTTATTTTATCTGGAACCAAAGGGTAGAGAATCAATAGGGATAAATTAATTTTAAGAGGCAGTAATAAAAATTATTGTCAATTTTCGTATTAAAAAAGTAAGAATATTCTAGAGATGCAACGCTTATGTGAGTCATTGGCCAATTTATATTAATTTCTGCAAATATCAGCAGACTCTTGTGCAGTAAGTGTAAAGCTGCATAATTAGTTGTAGTCTGGTTGTGGAAAAATAATGAAGATTCATATTCTGGTGAAACTTTTGGCCTTTTCTTCCAGAGTCAATTTAGTAGAAGAATAGTTGGACTTAATATTTAGAAACAGAAATGCTATATTTTCTGTGATTAATAAAGAGTTTAATGCTTTAATAGTAATATCTGTAAGCGATCAGTTACTGCAGGAAATATAATTATGGCAAAGCATAAATTGACACCAAAATAGAAAGCAAAGCATCAAACTAATGCATCAGACTAGATCCTGAAATTAAAAGTAGCAGCTGAGTTAGATTCTTGATTTTTAGAAAATGCTTTAGCAAGCAGTCTACTTCCCTAGAGAAGAAAATCAGGTAGTCTCTAGGATGAGCACATTCCTAGAGGGCAGCAATGAACAAAATGGTCATAAGGAGAGAACATAATAGGAGGATTAAATTTCAGGAGTGCTATATGTTCTTAAGTTACTGCTTCAAATGCATAACATTATAGCTTTGGGCTCTTGATATATCTGGATGGGGAGAAAGCTCCCCTTTTCCTCCTGAAATATGCTTAGTTATTGATTTGACTTGACTTTTTCTTCTGGTTATTGTTGGGGCTTCCCCCTTCACCCCTTCACATATTTGCTTCTCATTGTGATCCCTTCTGAAATCAGGGCTAAGCTTTGTTGAAATTGCACCTGGGAAGAAGTGGTTATCATGTTTTTAAATGGCTTGCCTGTTCCTTGGAATTGTGACTAAAAAAATCTCAAAAGTGGTTTTACTTCACTTAGCAGAATTCAAACTGTGTAACTCCATAAATCTAGCAATTGGTTAAAGGAAACCAGTGCTTGAAAGAGTTTTAGTGCAGAATAACAGAGAGCTTTTGCCTTCGTATCTTCAGAGACTTCAAAACACTTCTCATAGTCATCAGAAATAAAATCTAAATCAGCTCATAGGTGGATTCCATGCACTTATTAATTATGAATATTTATTTCTCACAAATGGTTGTTTTCTCTTTTCCCCTGTTTTTAGAAATTCTTCTTTTTAGAAGAGAACACTGTGAGCTACTAGCATTTTATAGAAAAAGTACCTTGCATGAAGAATAGCTTTAAATCTGTATGTGTGCTTCCAAAAAAAAAAATAACAAAACCAAACCAAAAGCATTTTATGCCTTTCTCTGTGTTTTTAGTAGATTAGAAATTCTATTAAGAGCTATAGGCGCGCGAACTTTCCCTAGGTTAGCACGAAATTCAGTTAGAGCATCGTGGTCGTCCCGTCCCGTCCCTTCCCGTGTCCGTACCTCCGATCGCGCCAACTGTCCCCCCGAAACCGCAAGCGCTGCAGCCGTTTCCCGGGACCGACAGCAGGGGGCGCGCTAGGAGTGGCCTGACTTCGCTCCGCTGCCGATGGGCTCCGCGGTCGGGCGCGGGGACCGGCTGGGGGAGCTGCCATCCCACTCATCCCTGTCTCACCCTCTCATATTATGATTTAAGAACTGATTGATTTTTGATTGACGAGATTTAAGAATTGACACAGTTATTGCCTTTCTTTAATGAAAGGGAAGAAATATCCACCCCTTAAGCTGTCCATGGAGGATGGGCAATTGAGAAAGGTTGCTTAATTCTTTGGCAGCTTTTCCAGTTATCGTGCTGACATCCATCATGAAGCATAAATGTCTTCAAAGTTGTTCCCTCAGTTTATAAGTGTCACCATTTCAATATAAGCATTAAAAAATAGAAATAGTCAAATAACATCTAGACTAGTTATATGTTATTTAACACTGGTTTTATTATTTAGAAATAATGATGAAAACCAATGATGCGTTTTCACTGGGCAGACTTTTATTCCAGAGAATTCCAAGAGTCATCTCTGAAAGTCATGGTCACATAATCCTGGAAATAGGCACACAGACTAACTGTTTTCTCTGTGAAGGCTTATAGCTGCCTGTTGGGGTTTGGCTTTTTTTTTGTTTGGGGTATGGTTTGGATTTCCGGGGGTGCCGGTATTTGGGTTTGGTGAGGCTTTGTTTTTTTCCATTAAGATGCAGGGAATGGCTAGAATAGTGTAACAAACTGCTACATCTCCATACAGAAGTCTTTATTTCTCCTCTGCCTTCTACATGTGAGAGTTGTATCTTTAGCACTGTATGGAGTGTGGCAAACCAGTGTGAACTCTTAATGGTGTGGTTCTGGAAGGCCAACTTCATGAAGATGTGAGGTTACTGGCAAGTAACTGTGAAGGTGCACATGGCCCACGAGTGTGAACTGCTCCTTTGTGCTAGTTTATTCAAGGCTGACATGGATGCTTTTTCAAGGTGCACAGCGGTTGCATTCCACTTACAAGTGCCTTACAAGTATCTGGGCTACCAGAACTGTGAGAATAAAAACTTTTGCTCATATATATACTATAGGAAGTTCTTAACATCATATGTGAGGATCATGTGAACAGAGGTACAGCATAACTTGTTGTGGAGATGAATTTGGCTGCAAGTAATTAATATGTAATTACACATGAAACTAGATTCTTGATTGGTCAGTATCATTACAAGCAAAGCCAAACTTTTGCTGGCTTGGGCAAGTTTAATGTGGAAATTTAATTCCAGAATAGATATGCCATAATTAGCTTGAGGGTCTTTGAATTGGTGTGTGGTTTGATTTTGGTTTTCCTTTTCCATATGAAACATCAACTCAATATACTGGGCAAAGTTCCCTGGTTTTGCTGGGCTATCAAATAAGTGGCTTCAAACTGAAACATTCAACGTCTGGTAATGTAACAGATTAGTAAAATAGAGTCAGTACATAGGAACTTGCTTGAAGATTACAACATTAAGTGCTGTGGGTTAACATTATTTGCAAACAGCTGTTTATTAAATGAGAGAACCTTATATTTTTGCAAAACACTCCTAACATTTACTGCTTTTACTATCTGTAGTCTCAAGACCATTTGCTTGATCTTGATAAAAACCCAGTTTATTTCTGCTGTGTCTCTCTGCTGTGGGTGGCTGTGCTTCATTCGGCTGACTGGTTTTTCTTGGTTTTTTTCATAATCCTTACATGAGCAGTCCTATTAATTTTGAGGGGCATTATTGTCACGTCTCATGTAGTTAGGACTGTATCAGCGCAGTGTTTCCTATTGTGCACTTATATATAAGTTCTATTGTATTCTTTGTTGGCATGCAATGTGGCAGATTTGAAGCATCAGTTTGTTTAAGTTTAGACACGATAGTAAGTAATTGCTGCAGGCTAATGCAATAAGATTTGAATAATAAAGTATTCATCTGGTTCTTAACTATAAATCTAATTAATGGAGTGTTTATAGGTTACATTAATTTCAGCAGGACATAAAAAATATAATGGTCCATAATGATTTTTACAATGATACATAAAAAAAAAAAAAAAAAACAAAATATTAATTTTACCACTGTAAAAGGTTTTATTCTAGAACTGTTCAATTTATAAATTGTACTTAAAAAGCATTGTATCCCTAGATCGCATTACTGACAATAGTACAAGGATTGCAGAAAGTGAAACCTACAACTGATAAGCTTTAAATAGGTATTGCTATAAACTGTTACTTACTTTAAAGTGCTGCCTTTTATTCAAGGTATCCTTAATGTATTTTTGAAGTAATGACTGAATTACAAGCTTCTCTGTTACAAAGCGTCAGCTATTACCAGAAAATCCAAAATCCTGTTTATTTTATATAGGAAACATACATAATTTACTAGCTGACTACTTTTTTATATGACATTTCAGTGCTGCTGTCTCCCAAGATTAAAGGGGTTAATAGTATACCTCTTTTTATGCATGTACACGTCTTGTGAAACTTCTACACTTAGATTCAGTGTATACTTTTTATGTAGAATGGCTTTATATAGAATCCTTCTGGATGTACTCCTATAGTTCTTCATGTGTTGGAGTTTTAAATATATCTTCAATACGAGTGTAGGGCTGAGCGTGGCTTTACACACTGTTAAATCACTTAACATTTGAAAAACACCTACAGTATTCTGTGCAGGATAATTTACTCACTACATGCACAATAATAATAAATTCTGCTATTTGAATTCCAGCAAAATGACTGAATCCTGATCTCTAGGTGTTAGTTGGGAACGTACAAAATACTTTTAATGCAAAACAGTGTGATATGTTTTTTATTATCTGGAGCATCCTTAATAATCATGGAATTATTATAGTTATGAATCTGTTTAGCAGATTCATTAGCAAAAATAAACAGATGTCGATGAAAGCACTGCTGAAAGAAATAGCTATACAATTGTTCCTCTGGGTCATGTCAGACTGATAAATAAAAGCTTAGGTGAAACATGGCCCTACCAAGCAAGAGATACTGTCTTACAGTGTTATCCTTCTGGCCACTGAAGCACCTGCTAGCACTCACGATGCACTGCATGTGTTGTTTCTGTGAGCAAGGTTTCTCAGTAAGCCTATTCTACTCTGTCAGTGAAGCGGAGGGGCTGCATTCCATGCAGAAGGGCTGTGGCTATTGCAGCGACTACTGCATTCAGAAGTGGCAGGAGAAAACAGCATTGGATGAAGTTACCAGCACCTAGAACAGCAGGATGATTACTGTTGTCTCATGCTGATGTTGTATTTGAGCTGGAGTAGGATACTGACTCCTGTTTTGCTACTGTAGAGGAGAAATACAGCAGAGCTGTAGAATGAATTCATAGCTAACAGCATGATTACTCTTAGCTGTTAGCACAAGTTGTAGGAGGGGCAAGAAAAAACAGAAGAGGAAGAAAAAAGAAAGAAACCTTTAATGCTGCCTAGGGAATACGGTGGAATTTAGAACAGATACCGTTGCGGACTAACAGCATGCCTGATTGCACTTGAGTTGAATCACTGAGAAGCAGACTCATGTTTGTATTGTACCGTTTTAAAGCTGAAGGAGAAACAGCAGAATAGTGATGGAGTTGTGTACAGTATTTCTGCATAAATGGAAAATACTATAAAGATGGTGGTATGTAATTTGTATTTTATTTTTAAGAAGGATTTAATCCAGGTACGTATCCTCTTTGTATGTTTGCCTTTGTCTACATATATTTTTATGTTTCCTTTGTTTCCTTTCTTTATTTTAATTCTGGATGTACCTCCCACTGTTATAGCTAATGCAATGCATTGATTTGTAACTGATTTGATTTCTAATGCTATAATGCTGATGAAACTGTCTGGGCTTGTGGACTTAAGAATCAACACTTCATTAAAAAGTAGGGGGTTTATTTTGTAATGTTGGTAAGTTCACAATGTAAGTTGAGTAAGACAGTATAATATTTGATTTCACAATGAGTTGGAACATTTTAATTGGTATAAAAAGATAAACAATATACATATATGAATACATGGTGAAAATACAGTATGTTTTGTTTATATCTGCCAGTACTTTTTTCCTAGTCCATGATAGGATTAGTAATAAATTGAGCTTTACAGATGCTTATGTATTTCTAGGTCTTGATTAATCTTCAAGATGAACACCCTGCAGCTTTCTTTTGAAGAGACAGCTTGCTTAGAATGCATGCTTGATTCTGTTCCCCAGCTAAACCTACATGTTAGAATACCCTCTCTCATATATCTCCCCCAATCCATGACCTTAAAATAGCATATAGCTATTTAATACTTTTTTGACCGTTCTTTTAGGTTCAAAAAGATATTAGTATTTTGCCTTCTGCAATTCCAGAATAATTGCAAATAGCAGTAGCTGAAACTAATTTCTTAATATGAGATTGATGGTTCATTTTGCTTTAAGAGAAATGCAGCTATGAAAATGTGACCGTATTCTTTACCTCTCAACTTTCTTTAGTCACCTAGGACCTATTGCATTTTTTTGTCTTCACATTTTCTTTCAGCTGACTACTGATTGTATCTAATAAGTGAAACAGAACATAAAGCTATGTGCCCCTAAACTAAGGACAGTGATAGTTGTCTTATAATGGTCCTGTCTAGTAAAATGTATTGAAAATATTTAAGACATCAAAAATAATGCTCATCTGATCTTTCAGTAGTCCTGAAATCTCTTAAAACGTTGCATTTCTGATTTGAATGCAGCCCAGTTTTAAATAGGATATATATATATATATTTTTTTTTTACTATGTTGATACAAAAAGGGTTAATGTCAGTTCCAGCATCTTAATACCGATGTTAACCCTTGGCTGACAGGAATTCTTGTGCCTTAAAAGCAGTCACTGATGCAACATTATTTGATTGCTTTCTGATGTGAAAATAAACTTGGATCATGAAGTTGTAATTATTTTTCACAGAGGAGGGGATAAAATGCTTTTTTCATGAATGAAGCTGTTGGTGATTATGTAGTATAGGTGTCTTTAGTGTAGTGTACAACTGTGATTTAGCAATTGAAAAGCTAAGGTTACTTAACACATGAGAGTATTGTAAAAATTGGTGTTAATTCTTACTACATAAATCAACACACTGAGAAAAGTGAAGAATGCTGTTGAGTCTTAAAGTATTGAGTGAAAAGTAGTATTAAAGGTTAAAACATCTTTGCCTCATAAATTACTTTAATGGAGGATATTATGATAGAAATTATGGTTAACTGTCATCTCAAAGACATTTCATATAGAATGGAGTCATGATGCAAGACAGATTAGGTTTTTCAGAAGAATTTCCACAGCCTGAAGAGAGTTTTATAAAGGTTTTCTGTCACTATACCATTTTCTTGATCCTGCAGTGATGGCAACACAACGTTATCATAATGACTGTATATTGCTGTGGAAACACTTAGGGAATCACAGGTGAAGTACTGGGATCCCAGAACAGTTTCAAGGAGGAGAAGACTGATAGCTCAGAAAATGTCCCATTTCATTGAAATATCAGGGAAGACTAAAAATTCCAAAGTTTCTTTTAACTGTAGTGTTGTGAAAATCTATGAAGAATGAAGTAGTATACTAACTTCTGCCTTGTGAGACCACTACAGTAAAACAGAAGCTCTGAAGCATAAAAATTCTTTGGCATCTGAGGTTCTTGTACAGGTTTTTTCTCATCTCTGTCATTCAGTTAGGTTGATGGCTGTAAAAGAGAGATTCTTGCTTTCGGGTAGAAATTAAGTATCACTCCATAGCTGTCAGTATATTGGAGCAGACAAAGTAGGGAATTTTTTTCTTACGCAATTTGATTTTAGAATTAGGTTTAACATCTACCATTCTTATCAATGAATGTCATAGCAAGCATGGCTTCTATCTGTGTGTGCCTGCTCATCCTAGTGTATGTTGCTGTCACAGTAGTTGTAGTTCTGGTTTGTGCTTGTGGCATTTTTCTAATGTAAATGTCACAGATGATTGCTACCATTTACTGCATGAGAGACCTATTTATCTAAACCTGTCCATTTCATAGTTTTGTATTCTAAGAACTTAGTGGGATTATTAGTTAACCATATTTTAGAAAATATCTAAAATGTTTTTGTGGGGGAAGGGAGGAATCCAGAGTGCATGCAAGTAACATTTTGCCCATTTAAAGTTGTTCCCTTAATCTAAACATTTCACAGATAATTTTTCTAAGTAGTTTGGAAGAAAAACTTCCCTCCCCCACCCCAAACAAAAAAAATCACAGCTCTCCAAAATAATCTGCATTATTTAGAGTAATGTAGTGCAGGCATGGTGACAGACTCCATGGTTGTCTCTTATCCAAAGGGGATCTAATTCAGGGCAGAGAATTGCCCATCCCAAGGCTCAGGCCAGTACAATTAGAAGTTTAAAATTCTATAGCTGGAAAAAGATTGGAGGGCTTCTTTATATGTTTGTTTTTTGGTTTGTTTTTTTTTTTTTTTCATGGAATTATTTTAGAGTTTCCTTGAAATTGCTGGAAAGCTTGAAATCTTAAAATTATATGAGACTTTGAATATACACTCAGTCGACTGTACATGTATCCTCTGCATATGTGTTATGCTTTGGTGTACATTAAATTATTTGTGCTCTCAGGGTATAACGCTCTAAAGAAAACTGTTGAAAACAGACAAAATTAAGGACAGAACTAAAATTTGATCAAATGCATGTTGATACTTTCTATTTTTAAAGACATTAAATAGGTTCTAATTATTCTGTACTCTACACAGTAAATCTTTTGTGTATTTGTAGTAATCTGACATAACAGCATACATGTGACAGACTAGCTTATATTAGAAGACAGTATGCCTGCTACTGACTTAGTAATACAATTATCCCTATACTGTCAGCAAATAACTTTTCCCTGTCCAGGTTTTCCATTCCTTTTTTAACCTGCATTTAAATAGGGATGGACTTTTAAGTGGAATTCTCTCTATTTCATCAGCTTTTGGACTGACTAAACATAAGTTTATATAGGACAGCATAAATTATATACACAGCTGTAAAGTGAGGGGAAAAGGACTCTCGGGTTCACTGTTGCCACTTTCTTTATATACTACAGTCTCTTTTCCTCTTCATTAAAATATGAGGAAACAACTAGAAACTTTAAAGAAAAAAAGTCTAATGCATTTAGTCAAATAATACCAAAGCTGTGTTCCAAATCATCTGCAGTCTCTTAACCCTTTGGCGTACAGTCAACTGCGCTATACTAAGCTGCCTACTGCTCTCCAAATGGAGCACATTTCAACTTTAGGAATTATTTCAATAGCTTTTTACATTTAAGTATCAATCTACTATATTTGGAATTTTTTGTTGTCGTTGTTGTTCTAATCAAGGCCATTGTACTTTAAGGACAATTGTTTCAAATATAGTTTTAATATTTGTAAGTATAAATAACATTCTGCACATTTATTTCTAAAGAAATAGTGTTCCAAATGTCAACAATTTTATTTGTAGTTCATAAGTAACTGATTGGCGACTTTACCCTCACAGTTGCTGTAACAAGACTTCTCAGAGAAATGCAATTATTACTAATACACACAAAAGTGCAGAGAACAGTGTAACAAAAAAAAGTACGAAAAATATTGCAAAACAAGGGAGTTTATTTATTTTTTTAATTCAGTAGTATACGAAGTTATATATGGCTTCAGTTTCAGGCACTATTCTAAATCAGAGGGAGCCAAAGTCATTTTTAAGTGTGTGCGACTTGCTTCTATTGTTATCTTTCAACTTGATTAAGTTGTATGCTGGAAGAACAGATAAGTCAAGTAGCAGTTATGAATGACTGTATTGCAGTATAACTGTTAAATATTCAGATTGGATTCCATAGTGTACTTAGTGAGCATATGTACAAACTCTTCAGGACAGATAGAAAATAAGGAGATGGTAGAATCTTTAGACTGGAGTTTGAAACAGTAGCTTGCCACTTAGTTGTATTGGTAATGCTCCCTGTAAATAGAAAGGCAATATGTTTAGTGGTGGTTAGATATGCTAATAGTATGATCCATAAAGAAAATATCACCAGGTAAATAAGCAGATATAGTGACCTCTCCATATGATACTGACAGACAGTTGGAATAGCTTTCAGTCAAAGAGAGTGCTGATGGCACTCCATGTGAATGTTGGAGGGGATGATAGGATAGGGCAAAATTCTGCTGGTGAGAACCTAAGGAATTTCTGTAACAAAGAGTGATTATCCAAAAGAGATACCATTTTCTTGCTGTTGTCTATTTGTTTGCCAGGGTCTGCAGGCAGGTCATCTGTGTATCAGAAGCAGTATCTCAAGATAAAATGATAAATATCACTTTACCTGTAGAGACTCACCAATAACACAGATTTAAAACATCAGTTTTTAAGAAAGTCCAGAAAAATTAAGACTATAAAGGATCATATAATTGTTCTAAATTAAGTTCTTCTGTATTATGTCATCTGAAAAGGTTGTCAGTATAATGCTACTGTTACAGCAAGCTAATGAAGCAGTCTGGAGTATACACAGTTATGCTGTCTGAAAAGAAGTAGCGTAGGTTTTGCCCAACAGACATGCACTAATGGTAAGTACAGATATATCAGGATAACCCTATTCCCAGGTGACTGTAAGACTTATAGAAGACCATACTTGAGAAATCTGTACATGTGAATTCTAGCTATTCTGTTACGTATTCCTTATGTTCCTGATAGTAAGAGAACATCTCTTAGCCTCAGTTTCTGTGTCTGTGAAGTGTATTAGAATCATAGGATCATAGAATAGTCAGGGTTGGAAAGGACCTTAAGATCATCTAGTTCCAACCCCCCTGCCATGGGCAGGGACACCTCCCACTAAACCATTCCACCCAAGGCTATGTCCAACCTGGCCTTGAACACTGCCAGGGATGGAACTTTCACAGCTTCCTTGGGCAACCCATTCTGGTGCCTCACCACCCTCACAGTAAAGAACTTCTTCCTTATATCCAATCTAAACTTCCCCTGTTTAAGTTTTGACCCATTACCTTCTGTCTTATCACTACAATCCCTAATGAAGTGTCCCTCCGCAGCATCCTTATAGGCCCCCTTCAGATACTGAAAGGCTGCTATGAGGTCTCCACGCAGCCTTCTCTTCCCCAGGCTGAGCAGCCCCAACTTGCTCAGCCTGTCCTCATGTAGGAGGTGCATTGTTTGCATTTAGTTTGTCATGTGTGATTAATTAATTTTTGTGTAGCATTTTGCATATCAGAAATAGGTGTTGCTGCCTATGGGCGGTAGTGACTACTTTAGCAGTAATGCAGAATGGTATTGCTGTAGAAAATGGCTTTCTGGGTTTGTTCTGTTTTTCCCTACTGTCTTGATGTTATGAAGACAAACTGCTGTATGCCTTTTTATAAAGGGAGACTGCACTTTAGTCTCATCTTCTTCCCTGTCTGTCCCCTTCCAATGTGCACAGGTCCCTTGTAGTTGACAGATAGTGTAAGAGTTAAGCAGGGCTATGGTTCTGCATGTTTCTTGCTGGAAGAAACAGTCTGCATCCATAAAGCAACTTCTGAATAGAGAGGGTTGTTCAACTTCATTTACTAGGATATGAACAGAAGGTCTGCAGTGATCTAACTATTTTTTTTAAATACTGAAACTATATTTTTAAGGTGCTTCCATGTTCTTTCTTTATAAAAATAGAAGGCTGGGTTTATTAAAATGAAAAAATAAATCGGGAGTCTACGAGGATCTCGTATTCAGAATGTAACTAAAATACACTGCTTGCATTATCATGCTTAACCCAGCCCACTCCACCCCCCTTCTACTTGACACATTAGTTTTAGACTTCGGAATAAAATCCTTTATGCGTGATGCTTCCAACTGACATGTTTTACTTTGATAATCCTTGTTGTCAACAGCATCCTTGAAATCAGTCCAAATTACCTGTTTACCATCAAGCTGATTGTCAAAGTTCTATATATGTATATATTCAGACTTGCTATGTGTAAAATGTTGAAGAAGTGTTATTGTGTCCTTTCTTTACAGAAGGAACCCATTAACAGTTCATTTTATGTCTAATCTCACAATCCTTAACATCTTCCAGTTTCCTGCCTTGTAACTATCCAGCAGAAAGTCTACACTTCACTGCTGTAACAGTTGAGCTCCATTCCTTATGCTTAAAATGGGTTAATCCATCTGTGTTCAACTTACTGTATAAATTAAGTCAATAAACAAGCAAGGTGAAAATAAAAAATGGGATTGTGATAGTTTATTGGGAGACATGGATAAAACCAGAAAAATCACTGACTCACAACTTGCAGCTCATTCAGATAATTGATTTAGTCCTATGTGTTTCTCAGTAGTGTTCCTTATTTCCTGGAGCTTTAACCTACACTCATTTAAAATGGTAAGAACCACCCTATGCAAATCTTTACAAAAAGAAATGGATGAGACCTGTAATGACTCAAACTTCATTCCATGTGTAGATATACAATTTTCTAAAATGAGTATTTGATGGAGCAATGATAGGCTGCAAACTGATGAACAGATCATAGACTAATATAGCTGAGATGGAATGGAACTCACATGAGAGAAATTAAATCTGCTCCATTTAGCAGATGTCTGTGTTAGTAACAGTACAACTTTTAATTTACTATGGCATTGTCAGAAACTGGGTTTAAATAAATTGAGTAATGAATTTGCCGCTCTTTATAATAGTTATCTTTGATAGAAAGCATAGGTTAGACATTGGATAAAACCATATTGTTGACTGTGAATTCAAGATTCTTCTACAGAGAATTAAACCTTTTTTTTATATTAATGGAAATATTCCAGATTCCAATGATAACTTCATTATTTCTTGATGTTTTGTTGACTAAGCCAGTAAAAAGCCTTCTTGCTTGTTTATGCATTGCTGATTTGAGGTCTTTTAAATTACAAGAGCGTCCATGGCATCTGCATGAAGTTTAGCTAAGAGGGCACTTAAAAAGCTGTAGTCGTGTGAGCGGAGGAGCCAGGCAGTCGCGCTTCAAATCTTGTTCAATAAATGGTTACAAACATGCAGTGTAACAGCTGAATGGTTAACAAGTGTTTCTTCATTTAGAAACGCGCCTTTGGTACTGAAAAGTGTCCCAGGATGGTTCCTTCGTCTATTAATAATATGTGAAAAAAAGGCAGCCTTGGCTCTAGTGAGAGCTTTGTAATATTCTGAGAAATGCTGTTTGCATGCCTTGAAAATTACATTCAGTCTCACCGAGCATTCTTTCGTTTCCAAATATCGCTTGCTCTTAATTCACTCAATACTCTGACTTCAGGCATAAGCCTGGAAGTAAAACAAGGCACAAGAGCTGTGCTTATATGTTAAAAGTGTGATTCCTGTTCCACAGTTATTTCACTTTTTATACAATAGCAACTTCGGGAAGGATGAAGAATGTTGCCGATGCTTGCTTCTGCTTCCTCTTGGCTGCATCCCAATTTTGTTATAAGTGGGAAATAAATGAGTCCATTTATATCCTCTCTTGATGATTCTAGAAGTCATCCAGGCTTTTACCAGCTTTGTTTGGGCTCTTTTCAACATAGTCCATTTTGCTGCTTCAGTATGAATCAGTAGTTAATGTTTGCTGTTGACCATGAGTACAATAGTAAGGTTAGTGAAGACAAACTGTGTAATGAAAAGACGAGATCTTGAGGTGGTTGAGCAGGCCATAATGTTTCATATGGTGCCATGCTGTTTGCTTATAGGGAGGGAGCAAATTTTAACCTTTCATATACAGTGGATCTGAATAAACTGCTTATTTTGCCAAAGAATCTTTAGCTGATTTAGGAATGGCTATTTTAAGAATTAATTCGTGGATTTTTATGAGCTATTTGTTTAATTTTTGTTTTACAGCTATGAGACTGGGAGGAGAATGATATGCTATGCAAAAAAGTACATTTATATGTTTAAAATGCATTGACTACATTTCTATGGAATGCAAGCTTTTAGTTTATGGAATAGAAGCTTCCACATACCTCATGAAATCTTTTCTTCTTCTTCCATATTTTAGATGAAATTGCTTTCTTGTTGTAATGCCACCTGTTTTTTTGCTTAGAGTCACAAATAATATTTGTTCTCCCTCTTGGTCTCATTTTGTGTGGTTTTGTGGTTTGCTTTTTGTTGTTTGTTTTTTTTTTTTTTTTTTTTTTTCTGTGAGCAGAACCGTGTAAAACTTAGTAAGCTTGATGAGAATGTTCCATCAGTTGTCATTATGATTTTCTGTTATTTCTTATAGAAGAGAAACTAAGAAAGTATGCCCACTTTAAGTCCTGGCTTACCCTCACGTGCATTAAAATCTCCTATAAAAAGAAAGTGTCTACTTTGCAAACCATAGTCATGTGAATAATTCTGTTTCAAGGTAGAATAGTACTTCATGAATACAATACTGATTTTTATCAGAATCCCACCTTGCTCCAAAAGATGAACCAAGAGACACTTGAAATGTTCTATTTTACTAGCTTGTAACAACTCATTCCCCTGTGAATTTTTTGACAACTGCTGTGTATCATATGGATCTAAGTTGAAATGTCATTACCCTGAAAAAAAAGCCGATAGCATTAATACCAAATATCTTAGGTAAGAGCTGGAGATTTGAACTGGACAAAGAAGCATATAAATAACTATAGCTTATTCACTTATGTTAAAAATATTTGCCTAGACCTGCTTTCAGCTTCAATTGTTTATGAAAAATTCTATTCACCCAATTATGGGGAAAGTATAAATAAATACTTAAGTCCTTTGTGTTTCAATTGCAACCCCGTTAAACCAATGCTGATATTATTGAATGATAAGTTTGCTTGGCAGCCATTGTGATGTCATTCCCTCCTTTCTAGACACTTCAAGAAGCCATGTGTGACAGAGTGAGATTTTGCAAGACGTACAAAACCCCTCCAGGATTTGGTTTCAAACAAGCAGAGTTTTAATTTTTTTTCTGTCAAATGATGCCAGAGCATCAGATCACTTTATAGCGGCTGTGGATGAAATCTTTCCTGGTGATCCTGTTGGAGATACAAACACTTGTCTGGATCAAAAATTGTGTTTTATGGAAGCAGCCTAATATAAACTACACTCCATGGTTTCTGCCCTTTTAAAAAGCCTGATCACATCTTACATATATAAGCTTTGCAAAGGAATGTTTACAAAGAAATCGGGAAATAGTACAAAAAGGAAAGAGAGTTGTCAGAGCAAAAAGGAACAAGACTTAATTCAGATTGGACAAACAAAGAATCCAAAATTTTCAAATACTTTAAAAAGCACTGTGAAAAAGATTGCCAAGTGTCCGTCCGCTCGCAACTTGTCCACTGAAGAAGAGGAAAGTAATAGAGAATTTTCACTTTCTCCAACATTCAGTTACAGAGTTGCTATTGCTAATGGACTGCAAAAGCATATTTTTGTAAGAAACAGTAATAATGAAGATATAGTTCAAGATCTGTCTTCAAATGATAGTTCATATTCTGAGTCTCTAAGTGAAGGAAAAAGTAGCAGCAAGAAAAACGAATACTTATCACACACCATGCCTGTGAGACGCAACAGAAAAAGCTTAAGCAGCCTGGCACCATCTGATGGAAGTTCAGATGGAGAACGCACTTTACACACATTGAAGCTGGGAGCTTTACGAAAACTAAGGAAGTGGAAGAAGAGTCAAGAATGCGTCTCATCTGACTCAGAACTAAGTACATGGAAGAAAACATGGGGCTTAAGAAGTAAATCTCTAGACAGAACTGGCCGTCACCAGAAATCAAATACTTTTGAGCCTGGCTTTAGTTCAACAAGCTGTATTAGCCAAACCCATGATGTTATGGAAATGATCTTTAAAGAGCTTCAGGGAATAAGTCAAATTGAAACAGAACTGTCTGAATTAAGAGGGCATGTTAATGCTCTGAAACAATCAATTGATGAAATTTCAAGTAGTGTAGAAGTTGTACAAAATGAAATTGAACAATTGCGAACTGGATTTGTACAGTCCAGGAGAGAAACTCGGGACATACATGACTACATTAAGCAGGTGGGCCATCCAGGAAACAAAGCAAGTCTTAGGTTTCTAAATGTGCCTGAAGAGAGGCTTGAAAAAACTGAAAGCATTGTTTACAAAATATTAATAGGTAAAATGGGGTTTTCAGAGGCACAAAGCACTATTAAAATTGAGTTTGCCCAAAGACTGGGGCAACAAAGGGACTGTCCAAGTGCAAAGCCAAGACCCATTCTTGTTTACTTTGAGTCCTCACAACAGAGAGATTTGATTTTAAAGAAGTCGTATAAACTTAAGGGAACTGGCATTGGAATTTCTACAGACCTATTTTCCCATGACATAAAAGACAGAAGAGAAAGAGGATTACCTTCCTCTCAGACGTATGAGAGTATGGATATGAAGCTTGTAACTGTGGATACAAAACATAAAATGCATGACTGGGAGTCACCTGACAGTGATAAAGACTTGGAATCAGATATAAATAAGAACAGTTATGCAAGGATATCCAAATCCGCATTTCAAATAAAAGCAAGCACTACAAAGGGGGGTATTGAGTCCCCAGATACTAATGACCTTAATAGAACTGCTGACAATAGCACCTTTTCAAACAGAAGAAATTACGACAGTCAGTCACCAGAATTTGACAACATGGAAAAAAGAGAGTCAAAGACCTATTCAGACGTGACTCCTCTATGGCATTTACACAATGATTTTGCAACACCAAAACTTAGCCGTTCAGAGTCAGATTTCTCAAAATTGTGTCAGTCTTACTCTGAGGATTTTTCAGAAAATCAGTATTTTGGTAGAACAAATGGCAGTTCATTATTGTCTTCCTCTGATCGGGAACTCTGGCAGAGAAGGCAAGATGATACTGCAAATTGGTATGGCAATTCTCAGGAGCAGACTTTTGTCCAAGATATGCAACAGTATCCAGACCAAAATGATGTGGAGAACGTGGAAACTGTTGGCAGTGGTCTAAGCAATGGAATATGTGCAACAGGAGACAGAAGCCACTATGGTGATTCTCAGCTTTCTTTACGTGATGATCTTTCCCCATGGAAAGACTGGAATCAGTTGGAACAAGGGGCAAATTTGGGTCTAGACTCATCTGCACAGGAAGTTTTTGTGTATGATATGAGCAGCCCTTCAGATCAACAGACAGATTTTGGAAAGTACCAAAATTCTGACCTCCAGTATGATACTGAAAGCTACGATTTTACTCTTGATGGTACTTCTCCATCATGTCCAGGCCTTGATAGCGAATCACAAAGTCAGTGGACTGCTCAATATGATGATTATCAGGAAACAAATTCTATCTCCTCTTATCAGAATCAAAACAGATTGCCTATGATGTACCGAAGTCAGAGTGAACTACAAAGCGATGACTCAGAAGAAACAGCCCCTAAATCATGGCATAGCCGATTAAGCATAGACCTATCTGATAAGACTTTCAGCTTTCCTAAATTTGGATCTACACTTCAACGAGCTAAGTCAGCTTTAGAAGTAGTCTGGAATAAAAGTACACAAAGTTTAAGTGGGTATGAAGACAGTGGATCATCTTTCATGGGAAGGTTTAGAACTTTATCTCAATCTACTGCAAATGAATCGAGTACAACACTCGACTCTGATGTTTATGCTGAGCCTTATTGCTACAAAGCAGAGTATGAGGAAGACTTAATTGAACCACCTGGTGAGAATGAAACAGACTATGTAGAAGTAATGGAACAAGTCCTTGCTAAACTAGAAAATAGAACTAACAGTAGTGAAACTAGTGAGCAGGTCCAAGAATATGAACCGGAGCAGCCTTCATATGATACTCCATATGTAGTACTACCAGGGGAGCAATATGACACACAGTTTGACAGTGTGGTCAGTGAAGAGATATTGGAAGTTGAAAGTGACATGGCTGCTGACATAGAAGTACGGGAAGATGAAAATCAGAATGTCCCGGAGATAGTTACTGAAGCACCAAAGAAAAAAAGGGTACGACCATCATTTAAGGAAGCAGCCTTAAAAGCATACAAGAAACAAATGAGTGACTTGGAAGAGAAGATCCTTGCTGGAGGTAATAGTGTTTTATTATAGTTTTTTAAGTAATTGTTCTTACTAAAGTTGAACATTAATTTCTGGGTAGTACCTGGTTTCATTTGAACTGAATTTGGTGACAGAAATTCTGCTTATGTCTGGTTTTGTTCATAGGGTGAACTAGTCCCCTGGAAGTTCAGAGACTAAAATTTTACAGGTTTGTTTTGAAGGAATTTTCTGAACATGTTTAGTAAGCAATTACGTTGCTTTATATTTCAGTATCTTGAAAATTAAATTTTATAAGATTTCTATCCTACAAAAAGAGCTAAATGGCACATTGTTCTAGTTTTTCTTATACTTTTATCATTGTATTCACAGGAGTAATCCAGGCTGTTCAGATATTACAGTGCTTTCTTTAGCAGTTTTCAAGGCATGGTTTTTTCTGTATTCATTCTGATGAGCAGTGTTCTGCATTCTGTATGTAATGTATAACTTGTTCAGTACTTATGAGAGTGCAAATCTAAACTGGTTTTAGTTCTGTTCTTGGTTGTACTCCTAGTAAGCCCTCAAAGAAGAAGCGGTCAGTCCCCAACAGAGGGAGAAGAAGGGTGTGGAGGACAGAGAGGTGTAAATGGTAACATCAGTGTATGAAGGGGTGGTAGGAAAGAGCTTATATCACAGAAGGTGTTGACACAGATTTATTCATTATCTTTATCTCCTGTTGTTAACAGACTTGAAAGCAGGCAGTCATATACATTACTTGTAATGTCTCTAGTAATACACAAATATGGGGGCTTTCAATATTAACCTATGCTATAATGCAAATTACAGTGCATATGCTATAATATTGCATGTGCATTTAATTGGGAGCATGTAATTACTGTAGCTAGCCAGGTGGTAATTGTCACCTTGACTGAATCTTTGCTTTCTTTATCTGCCATCGAAAAAATAATTACCCCATACATTAATTTTAAAGATGAAAAATTGTGCCTTTAGTCAAAGATTGTGTTTAGTAGTAATGAGCATCCAAAGTTTGAGCTACTATAAAATCTGTTTTGTACATGGACTTCTTTTAAAATAAACATATAGCCAAGTTGAATGTATGTTACACAAGCAATTAAATATTGCTAGTATGAAAGTTTATTTGAAATTCTGTTTCCACATTTAAATAATCACACTAGATTGTAGGTTTCCTTTTTGCAGATATTTTTCTACAGTACTGTGTTAGACACCAGGTGGTGCATGTAGAAAGAAACAGCTAGCAATAATATTTACATGATCTTTTCATGATTTTGAGGCATGGGAGAGGGGGGCCACAGTTATTGTGCAATAGGAATATAGAGGTATAAGGGTGTAATTAAAGAATGCACACAGGAAACACCTGAAATAGTGAAATGCAAATTGTTTCCACTATTTAAAGTCTGTGAATTTGTATACATTGTTAGATAACAGGCTGTTATCTACTACTAGATAATAGGTTGTTAGAAAACAAGAGCTAACTTTAGTGTTACGTTTCATGCAATCAGTTCCATGAATTAAATGTATTTGCTCTTTTAACACAGCAGGTGAAAGGCCGCTTTCAGTCTCTTAGTCTACTGATATTTTTTGTTTTGAATTACTGAATCATTTCTTATACTGCGTTTACCGAGAAGCCAACTGACACCAAGGCTAGTTTATGAAAATGTGTTACAAAGTATACAAAATGTACATTTTGTAGCCTCTCAGTTTTCACAGTCTGCCTCCTTTTCTTTGCCTGTGGGCTGATGTGCAGACAATACTTTCATAATTTAAGTAAATAGTAGTTTGGGGTGTTATATCTTTTTTTTTTTTTTTTTTTTTTTTCCCTGCTATTTGCAGAAGCAGTAGTAACTGTAAGGAAAAGTGACTAATAGCTGATCAAGGATTTACTTGACTTCTACAAATCAGTTGGCCCCTGTAAGTGATTCACAGTCAAATTCTGATTTATTGTTTGTGGATGGAAAAATGCTAGTTGCAGAATAAGTTCCTTGAATGAATCTTCATTATATAACCAAA
The DNA here is from genome assembly GCA_039720435.1 of Amazona ochrocephala. NCBI lineage: Eukaryota > Metazoa > Chordata > Aves > Psittaciformes > Psittacidae > Amazona > Amazona ochrocephala. Next base: position 32,652,975 of record CM077883.1, on the reverse strand, counting down.
ACATAATCTATTGTTTAATTAATTGTTTCGTATCTCCATGTAGGCAGGAGCTGGTAGACAGCAATCTGGCCAATCAGAGATGCAGCTAGATAGTCGCAGTAAGGTTGTTTCTCCAATTTAGTGCAAAAAATACCAAGGTTTAGAATGGTATTATTTTCATTCTAGTAACATAGGAGGTAAGGTCATTGAAACTTTGGCTAATAAATAATTTATTAGTACACGAGAGCCCCATCAGGTAGTTCTATTCTCTGTATCTAGCTGGAGAGAAAAAAATACACTATGGGTTTATTTCAAATGTATTATTTATTACAGCATAGTTTCAGATACACAGTGAAATGAAAGTAATAGGGTATATGGATGAGAGGAGATGTGAGGAGTACATGAGTAATCTTCAGATTTAAAGATCTTTAAGGACATAGGGGCATTGTGATGATGCATGGAAGGCTTGATGGCTTTTTAGAAAAATATCAGTGAAATGCTAGCCAGTGGTTTATTTCTTTTTGCAGTGTAATCAAGAGCAGCTCTTACACTTGTATTTATTCGTACAGTCCTCACTTGTTATTTTCTAGCTTTCTATTTCCCTGGTGGCTTCTTTCATTACCTCTCTATCTTGCTGTCTTTTGTAGGTGCCTTAGAATAACCATAATTGACTCTCCTGGTGAAGTTATCACTCTGGATAAGCTTCCAGAATTGCATGCATTCTTTTGAGTTGCTATTACTAATAATAGACTCTTTCTATGTATGGTAGTTTATGAACAATAGCTTCTTGATCTAGTTGATGAAGATCTCACTGACTGATTGGTGACTGGTCAGATTTTAAAGAGCCTCTTTGGTCTGAGTTTTCTGCTTACATTGCTTATGGTGCTAAGATGTGTGAACTCATCTTACTCTATGCATACATAGAGTAGGAAGCCAGATTACACAGGCCAGGGATGGGAGCTGCCTTTTTAACAGTGGATGAGAGCGGGGGTTCTATTGTTTTACAGGAAGGAGCTGTATTATGTTTAGGGGTGCTTGACTTAAGAACAGAAATTGGAGAACATTATAAATACAACTTTATTTTGTATATGCCTGAAGGAGAAAATGTGATGCTAAGATTTGAAACCAGAGGAGCCAGTAATGTACTTGCCTTGCAGTGTGATCATCATTTGGTTCCACATTAAGAAAAGCTGTCAGCAAAATAAGTATATTATTAATGCACATTTCAAACTCTGTCTATTCAAACTATGTCTTTTGAAACAAGTATATATTTTCTTATTTTGACAGCTTTTCTAGCCTTTTTATAATAGCTATTTGCTTGAAATGCCAGAGTCAGCTGTATTTTCCCAGGGACTATAGGCTTTAGAAGTTAATTTGAACTTCTCTTGTGGTACTCAGGCTTTTGTTTCCTTTATATCTTACTTCCATCATGTTTGATTTTGATACACTTGTAGAGGTTTACAGTTACTAGTAACTAATAACTATAGTTAATAGTATTGTGTCAGTATTTTTATGTGACTGTGTATCTTGGATTTGGACTTGAAAAGATCAGTACTGTGGCCCAGATGAAAATCAATTGATCTGGTATTGTTTAGTAAAAGAATTGGTCATTTTATAGCTATTCAGGTGGAAACAGGGTTAATCATAGAATCATAGTGTAGTTAGGGTTGAAAAGGACCTCAAGATCATCGAGTTCCAACTCCCCTGCCATGGGCAAGGACACCTCACACTAAACCATGCCATCCAAGGCTATGTCCAGCCTGGCCTTGAACACTGTCAGAGATGGAGCATTCACGAATTCCCTGGGCAACCCATTCCAGTGCTTCACCACCCTAACAGTAAGGAACTTCTTCCTTATATCCAATCTAAACTTCCACTGTTTAAGTTTTAACCCATACCCCTTGTTCTATCACTACAGTCCCTCATGAAGTGTCCCTCCGCAGCATCCTTATAGGCCCCCTTCAGGTACTGAAAGGCTGCTATGAGGTCTCCATGCAGCCTTCTCTTCTCCAGGCTGAACAGCCTTGGTTAACCACTACCTTGGTTACAGAAACTGCATGTTGGTTGGTAGTGACTGTAATGGAGAAATAAGAAGCCTGTTAAAAGATAAATTGCTTTTAAGTATTAAAGCTTTCTCCTGCAATCAGTCTACCTTAGGTCTGCTGGGACTTTGGCTTTAAGAATGGACTACTGTTAGTAGAAAGAGAAACGAAAAGTAAGATTATATCTCATTTTGTTTCTTAATTGTTTGAGGTGATCGTCACCCTCTAGTTGACACCAGTGAGGCCACATCTGGAGTGTTCAGTTCTGGACTCCTTAGTATAAAACAGACAAGCAGCCACTGGAAACTGTCCAGCGGAGGGCCACAAGGATGGTCAGGGCGTTGGAGCACCTTTCTTATGGGGAGAGGTTGTGGGAGCTGGGCCTGTTTAGTCCGGAGAAGAGAAGACTGAGAGGGATCTCATGAATGCAGATAAATATCTCAAAGGTGAGTGCCAGGAGGATGGTGCCAGATTCTTTTCAGTGGTGCACAGCAGCAGGATGAGAAGCAATGCTCATAAACTAAAACACAAGAAGTTTCACCTCCACATCAGGAAGAACTTCTTTATTTTGAGGATGGGAGGTCCCTGGAACAGGCTGCCCAGGGAGGTTGTGGATTCTTCCTTTCTGGAGACATTCAAAGCCTGCCTGTACACATTCCTGTGTAACCTTCTGTAGGTGGCCCTGTCTTGGTGGGTGGGGTGAACAAGATGATCTCCAGAGGTTCCTTCCAACCCTAATGATTCTGCGAACTATGTTGGCTAATTAAAATAGTGTGAATTGTGTTTGAGTTTGCAGGATTTTTGCTTCAAAGTTCCTTCTCAGGATGTTGGTGCAGATTGGGTAATGGAAGGATGTCTGGTCATATGGCAGAATTCTAGTTTAATGTGTAAAATATTACGGGAATTAATAGAAGTAGAATGTGTGTATTTTCATGTATTATGTCAAGCTGAGCTGCTAATTCCTTCGCTGACCAGTAGTAACAGCTAATTCCAGTCTCGTTCATACAAGAACATGTTCATATATGTAAATTCAAAAACATTTTCATATGCAACCTCTGTATAAGATAAGATCCTTTCCCCTCTTTAATCAGTCTGCTTTTGTCATGACGAAAGTAACAGTTTGTCATTTTAGGGGAATTCTTTGAAATCTGTAAAACTCCTCTGTTGTCATTGCCACACTATTCCTACAAGTATTTTGTTGTTTAAAAATTAAGTACAAACTTAAGTTTAAATTTAAGTTATCCTTTAATGAATAATGGTGTAGTAGCAGTATTGAAAGCTTAGGTGGAATTTAATCTAAACAATATTTTGAACTAATGCACCTTTAAGTTGATACAGCCTTAAACACTTTTAGTTAAAAAGTAAACAGCAATGCCAGACCCCAGAATTTTCTGTTGTGTTTCAAAATATTGAAACCACAGTATTCAGTTATACAAGGTTTTGTTTGTGCCCTACTATATCCCTAATTGATTGTATGTTGGGGACTGTTTTCATTTGGTTTTTGTGTTGTTTTTTTTTTTTTTTTTAACCTGGAGTGACAAAAGACTTCATTGATACAAGGGCTGACTGTGCGTGTTGTGTGGCTCATACAGTTGATCTGCAGTGTTTTTTGGGTTGGTTGGTGGTTGTTTTTTGGTTTTTTTTTTTTTTCTATAATACATATTCACTCATAAGATATAAAGAGCTCGATTTGGGGACATACTACTTTTCAACAAATGTTGACTCATCTGTTGGTCTTCATATGTAAATGATGTAAACAAGTAAATTACAGACACGTTATGTCTCTGTAAATTCCTTTCTATATTCACGTCAGAAGATGGTGACGATGGAACAGATGTATTGTGTAACCAGGCTTGGAAAAAAACAGATACCCTTGCCATACACTTGAATAGATGTTTGGTACTGAGGAAACAGATCTATTGCAAGTTACTGTATCTGTTTTGGTGCTGTGATGGAGGTGTCAGTGAACTACAGAATTCAATAACCCAGTTTTTCCAACTGTCTCTTCTTTTTTCCTTTCCTAACTTTATGTTTGTGCCTGCCTTTTGGTCAGGTAAACAAAATGATGGATATAGTCATCTTTTTCTTTGTGGGGTAAAAGTCTGAAGTGGGGCGAAACTAAAGACATTTTCAGATTATGTGGGTAGGAATTGATAAATACAGTAATTGATAAATATGATTTATTCCTTACTCAGTGTGCTTAATTAAAATTCTAGGATATAATTTTTCACGTATATATGTGTGTGTGTGCGCACTCTGAAAATCTTCCAGTAATATTCAAGAAAATAAAATAGTTCTAAAAAATTATTAACAACTCCATGAATTCAGTTGAGATGTTGCAAATGAATCAATATTTGATTTGACTGAGTATCTCTTGCATATGCTTATGTTTCATGTACTCAAGAGTCTATGCATTTCTATTTTCTTGCCACTGGTTTCACTCTAATGTCGGGTGTAAGTCTTTGTACCCTTCCTTTCTTGCTTCTTTTCTGTCCTTTGGGGAAAAGGAATTTTAGAGATTTAAGACAGTAAATGTCAGTCTATTCATCTTGAGATTAATAGAATTGTAGAAAAGTTGCTTTAGAAAAATTATGTGAGGAAATCTAATCAGCTGATTACAAAGATGATGCATCCATCTTTGTGAAGGAAGAGGAAGTACTTATATTCACCACTTACTGTAAAATTAGTGTTACTCCATGTTACACCATGTGTTACACACTGTTACTCCATGAAGGAATGCTACTACATGTTGTCTGTCAAAAGAGGGATTAGTGTAAGGAAAATTATACTGAGAGTAGTGATCATCATCTTAGAGACTTTAACCATTCAAATAAAAGCAAACCCCGATTAGTAAGAAGCTACAGGTTTTTTCCAAGACCTGTTAAAAAAAAAAATGTAATCCAAGATTTAGAAATCTTAAATGATTAAAAAACTGGTTATTGTATCTTTTACAATACATAATAGTGTTGTTATGGCTGATTGCATTTTAATTCTGTCGTTACAGGTTTTGTGTTTATAAAAAAATCTTAGGTTGTAAGACTGCAGGAGAGTAACCAAACAAATTGAAGATCAGCAGTTTAATTTAGCATAATAATACTTGCTGAGGTGGTGTGCATTACATTAGGAAAATATGTGTCACAAATGCACCTAGTGTAACAACCTAGAATCAAAAACAGTCTGTTGTTAGCCCTTTTGCTAGAATAGCTATACCTGTTCTTTAATCAGAAAAAAGAAAAAAAATCAAAAATCAAACCAAGAAAACCCAACAAAACACACATAACTACCAAGCCTCCCATCCTCTCCCATCCTCTCCCATCCTCTCCCATCCTCTCCCATCCTCTCCCATCCTCTCCCATCCTCTCCCATCCTCTCCCATCCTCTCCCATCCTCTCCCATCCTCTCCCATCCTCTCCCATCCTCTCCCATCCTCTCCCATCCTCTCCCATCCTCTCCCATCCTCTCCCATCCTCTCCCATCCTCTCCCATCCTCTCCCATCCTCTCCCATCCTCTCCCATCCTCTCCCATCCTCTCCCATCCTCTCCCCCCCCGACAAAAAAATCCGTAAACAAAAGGTCCTTCTATATCCTATATCTTTAGTCAATAAGGTTTAGCAGAAATAACCCAGATTTCAACTGTTTATTAAAAACAAACAAGCAAAAACAACAAGCCACCTCAAAACACTTCTGTTTCAAGAGTTAATTCCTTTTTTAGGAAAAGTAGTTCATTAAAATTGCTGGCTTGGTTCATAAAAGAAGGTCTGTACTGCTCCTTACCGGAACAGGAAACTGTGTAACACAATTTTCACTGACTTTAGAAGTAATTGATTAATAGATTGATTGAAAGTACATTGATAAATATTCATGCGATTTTCCTACTCTTTTTGTGTTTAAATGGATTTAAAATAAATTTGCTAGGGCTAAGAGGAAACCTGAGTATAAATGTCAGTTCCAAGGACTTATTTCTACTGGTTCTGCTGTTGAAATGAATGCAAATCAATATTTTAGCACCAAGACTAAGATAGGTTTTTTATTTTTATTTCTAAAACATTTAAGCCTTTCCTTTAGATTATCATGTTTTAGAAGCAGAAATAACACTGCATCATGTTGTGATGCAGCTTCAGGATAAAAGACTTTTTTTTAAAGCAACTGGCTGAAAAATATCTAGATGGGCATTTAAAAAATGTAATGACTTGGAAAACATGAGTTCATAAATATGCTAAAATCTTCTTTTGATCCACTGGGGAAGTAGAATATTACAATCAAGAGTGAAACTGAAAAGACCTGTTTTGCTGCCAAAGTGAAATTTTTGCTACTTTCGTGGGATGGGTGCCAGACATTTTTCTTCATGCACATTTTCCAGGTGACCAGTGATGCACCTACACAATCATGTCTTTCTGGGACTCTAAATAGGAGAAAATATCTGAAACCTGTTCAGTTCCTGCTGATGAAAAATTATCACTCAAACTGATTAAACTTTATCAACCATGAGATTTGCTTCCTTGGGAAGGAAGTGGTTCTTAAGATATTTTAAGAGATTCCAAGAGAAGGTATTCTTAAGATATTTTAAGATCAGAAGTCTTAGTAAACCTGAAAATAAAGACAGGATTGATTAATATAGAAGTAATTCTAACAAAACCCACAGATACATACTTGGACACCTGTACCATTTTTGGTTGAGTTTTCTTTTGTGCTTGCCTCACATAAAACAATTATTCACTCCCCTGAAAATTTTACTCATTTTCTATTAAAACCTATGCAAAGAGGGGTTTTTCCAGGAAGCCCATGTGTTGATAACAGAGTTGTTTAAAAATGTCCTGATACTGAGATAAAGAATGTGGTGTATTAAAAGCTTCAAGTTAACTAGATAAAAAAAAAGAAAAAGGAAACCCTGTTGAACACAGGAAAGACAGTAACCTGTTTTCACTAAGCTAGTAGTGGTAAAGAGCAAGCTGCTCACTAATACGTTTCTGATATAGCTTCTCTGGTGCAGACTGCTGAAACTCGTTGGACTTGCTTGTGTTACACTGGAATCTCAGAGATGTGATGTGGCAAAATATCTTTTTGACACTGATTCTTCTCTTTGAGAACTGAGGTTCCTTGGTCAGAGGCCAAACAGCAAGTGATTTGTCAGTGCTGTCACAGATTCATAAACATAAGCTCTAGGTATCATTAGTGTAATTGCAGCCTCATTAAAGAAATTCTTGTCCATCAGCTGCATATATACCAAGATGGAATATTGTCAGAGAGACATTATGAACTCCTTATCAAGCCTAAAATAAACCAGGAGAGAAGAATGTGTGTAAAACGGATGAGTAAGAACTAAAGCATTTTTTAAATCTTAACCTGTAAGTCTTCCTCTTCCATTTAGCACAGACAGGATAGAGTTGATGATTATCTGCACCTATACTGCAAACATTAAGTAGTGGAATTTTGTTTGGGAACTGTAAAAATCATGTTGGTTGAAATTTTCTTTTATGAAAAAATAAAAGCAGAGGAAAAGGAGACATGCTTTTTTTCCATTAACTATGAAAAGGGATTGTGGAATTCAGAAGGATTTATGAATGTCCTGTCAGACAGAAGTCCAACAGAACCAAAAGTCATGCTTTGAATTCCAGTGCATCAGTCTCTTAACATTTCCATATCTCTTTGGTGTATATGTAAATTATTCCAACATATTATTGCTTTCAAGCAGAGCTGAAACAAGCAGTTTGTAATTTGATTTTTGTTTCTACCTATAGGATAAAAGCTAAGAGTGGAGAAAATAACTATTTTTACGAGTTTTTTTTCAAGATCAGTCTCTACTTTGAGAATTATTTTGAGACTTTGAGTTGTTTCAGTTAAAACAAAAGGTAATGATATTACAGAACAAAATATGTTGAGCTTTAAAGTATTTGCTACACAAATGCTCCTTGTGGATTTTGTAATTATGAGTAAGCATACTTGCCTTCTTTTGACATCTGATATGTAACTGACATTATAAGCAATGGAGGAAAAAAAATACTACTCTCTTAGACTCCTTAATGAATCTGAAGTGCTATCACTTCCCTCCTTAGTTTTATCTCTCAATAGACAAAACAAACCAAATCCTTTTTGTCTGTCCTCATGGATTGTTTTATGCATTTCTGCTTGTTCTGGCTTTTGTCATCTCTCTATTCTATTTGTTTACTTTCAGTGTGATTTCAAAAACTGGACAGATGACTTCACATATTTTCTAGAATGACAGTAGTCTTTTTTGTACTAATATTGCATCAGCAATGCTTTTAATTTAAATATGCCATATACCTTATTCTGCTCTGTAATAATTTTGTGCCATTTTTCATTCGTTCTTCCAAATGTAGAACTATTTTTTACAGTAATGGTAAGGCAATGATGTGAATTCAGTCATAAGTAAAGAACTTTAACTTCTAACACCATCCTTCCATGTATTTGCAACCCATTCCAGACTGGTGTTTTCTGCAGACTGTGAAATTCTATTCTTCCAACTAGCTGAGAACATTGATGAAATTGACCTGTATCATATCGTTTGATACCCTACACAATAATTCTGCCAAAAGGAATTACTCCCAAGTATCACCATATAAGTATATACTATTTTCTACCAATTTCAACTTTAATGTAGTTATCTTGCTTTCATATGGAATTTCATGAAAATCAATTTTTGGAACACAATGGGATTTAAAAAAAAAAAATCTTGCAAGTAAGACTGTGATACACACCATGATAAGACCGAGTCAAATATTTTGTGGTGATGTTATATGAAAAGACTTGCAATTATCTGTTTGCTTTCATAGCCTATAATTAATTACTTGGTTCCATTTACTGTTATCATTTGCGTCAAAAGAGAAAATATGCCTTTATCCTTTATGGATAAGGTATGATTTACCACTCTGATATGTTCTGGGGTCAGAATAGAATGCTTAAAATGCACTCTGCATTTCACTCTTTACCATCATTCTGACAAAGTGGAGACTGCCAAGGAAGCCTGGAAAACTGAAGTTTTTTGTTTATCTGAAATAGAAAATCCATTTAATGTGGAGGACCAGTGCTGACAACTTTGTATTTTTTTTCAATATAACTTTATAAATAATTGTGTTAAACATACAACTGATGGGATTCTTTAGGCAGATGGTAACAAAGTACCTGCAAACTATTTAGAAAATGCATTCTGTATATATAGTACTGAGATTTGTTATACATCTTAAACAAAATTTTTTTTTGATACCACCAGAAATTGAGATCTAGTGTCATACCACATTCTGTACACAAATTGGGAAGATCTAGTGTCATACCACATTCTATAATCAAATAGCTCTCTTGATAGTCAATAATTTATTCTTTTAGAGGTATTTAGTAACTGTTGACAGTAGGAAACAAGAACCTTTGGAAGCCTAACAGGACTCAATTTCTAAACACCAGAGATGTTTTTAAAGCATGTCCTCTTGTTTCAGATTTGCAGACTAGTTGATTAATAAATACAGAAAAGCAGTTTTATCTTCACCAAGATGACCTCCTGTTTTGGTTCTCAGCGTATGCGCTAATAATTTTTCTACATCAGTGCTAGTAAATTGCTAGCAGCAATTCTTCTATTTCTCCTGTCAACCAAGCTTTATTCAAGTTTGACCTTCTCTTTGTCAGACAAGCATCACTCACCTCTTATGATATGCTAGCTTTAATATTTTCTTTCAAGCATTATACAGTATATCTTCCTAGAATATGCTTCAGCAACACAACATCTTCTAAACTTACATACTGTAATATTTTGTTCTGTGGTGATAATATTAGCTTCTGGATACAGCATTTATTATTTTAGCATGACTTAATTTCTGTTATTGTTTTGGACAGACATTTTGCTTCTTTAATGTGCTGCTCTTATTTGAACCTATTTTTAGCAATGCATATTAATTAGAATTGTCTGGCTCAGACTACAAACTACTTCTGACTATGGCAACTTTCTATATATTGTTTCCATGGATCAGCTATATTGTTGTTTCAATTCCAGCAAGTATTATGTCTAAAGGGTTTGTTTCCAGGAATGACATAATTATCAGTCGGTTTCATGTTCTTGCAACTACTTTGCAGAATTAGAGACTAAAATGATACTTTGAGAGAATTATGTACTTTAAATCTTTTTCCAATCTGGTGTTGTACAATTATGCAGTCATACAAGAATGGAAAATCGATGCAGTATACATAGTTCCTAGGAAGTTTAGATTGTAGGACCTGATGACTGTTCTTGTGCCATAGCACAGGGTGTGTGTGGTGATTTATATTTTTGAAATTATTAAAGAAAATGTATAAGGATGATGCTCTACTGCTCAGAAAAATGCAAAAGGGAAATAATGACACAAGGCTTAAAGGATGCTTGTGACTCAGGAGCACGGGGTCTGCTGAACTTCTTTGATCTAAATATATCTGCTGACTGATGAGACTATTGACTGTTTGTATTTCTGATAGTATCATAAGCTACAAAAGCAAAGGTCTGTCTTCACTTCTGTATCTTCCTTACTAGTTTATCTTTCATGCAAGAAGACTGCCTTAATCAGCATCCTTTCAAGATTTTTTTTTTCTTCTGAGAAGTCTGGGTATAGAAACTAGTTATCTTGTATGATGAGTTCTTGTGTTGTATGGTAAGTTGCAGGTGACAACATTGCTATTAGAAATGGGTAAGTCAGACCATGAATTAATTTGAAAGCAGCTGGTAACAGTGTAAAGTTCAATTTCTACTAGTTTTCAGACTGAGTTTGCATAGTTATTATGCAACATTGATAAACACTTGTGGGAAATTTTAGTTAGCCTTCTCAAAAACTTTTAACATGTATGTGTACAGAAAGTAACTTAGGGACTTATTTGAGGGGGCTGAAAGAATGCCAAATAAGCCTCTCTCACTCCATTCCCTTACAGTTCCTCCCATCTGGGGACTAACCTCTGGGTATTTGTGAACTGTGGTCAACAGAAGCCTAGATTTAGTTGGTATGTTGAAGTTGTACAGCCTTTTAATACCTTGAACTTTTTATTAATTTAATCTTAAAGACTAATTTTAACTAGTAAATACCTCTAATTTCATGCTTATCTAAAGGTTGGTTTGTTTATGGGAGGCTTAGGGAGTGGTCATAATAGGAGAGGATTAGACTTATGCAGGAAAGAATGGTACAGAGCTGGAGACAACTTTGTAGCTAAGCAGGTGCATTTTAATATATGGCTTGCTAAATATTCCTTTAGGCTGTCTTCTGCTTCCTAAAGTTTTTGTGTTCTATCATCGAAGCTTAAGAATTCAGCATAGACAATGAGCTTATTTGGAGAAATGTGATATAATAGCTGTCCATCATGCTTTACTTGCTGTAATTAATGATATGGTACGATTTCTGCTTCCTTGTCTAATGATATAAATTGTTTCTACCTTGTACCACTATGGTATCCTTAACTAAGTTGTTTTTTCTTTTTACCAATTACCTAATTAAATATATATGAATTTGAAATTATCCGGCTGCCTAAAAGATATTGAATTTTGCCTTCATTATTTGACATTTGTCAATATAAGTTTCAGTAGTAAGTAAATGGGTGACCACACTTCATTCCATTACACAGGTGCAAAATTGCAACACTTGTGGAGCACTCCATGGATTTTTCTTATAATCCTAGTAAAACAGATATCTAAAAATGCACGTGGTATAGAGGATAGATTAATTTTCTGAAACAGAACTTGAAGGCTATTACAGGTATTTCATATTGTAATGAATTTTATTGTAACATAAGTATTTAAGGAGAAAAAAATCTAACTGAAATAAGTAGTATCCCATAGGGTTAACTAAACGAACCAGCATTTATATTGTTCTCAGTACACTCACAACTTTGTGTTAGTTGCTTGCCATAGTACATGTGAATGATGGAAATGAGTTGTATGAAAATAAACTCTTTTAAGTAAATCATTGTTATTCAGCAGTATAATCTGAGATGTCTAGCCTTGTATCCCTGAATTAAAAATACAGTCAGTGGTCTCTTACATAATCACAGATCATTTCTTATCTACATCAAGGAATGTTGCTGTCTGTTCCGGTAGTCTAATGACTACTAAAATGTATTTCTTGGTGACTGTATGCTTCCTGATTTGGTGCTCTCCTATGCACAGGGAAAACTTCCACAGTTCAGATTATTTCACTCATGGTGAGTTCAGAAGAAGCCATAAACAAAGAAGTTTTCAAACTAAATTTTTCTCCGATGATGCAGTCATTTGTGACAAAATGGATGTTCTCAATATCTTGTTTTGGGAAATCTGTGTCAGTTGTCTGCTTTATGCAATTTCTGTTAAGAAAAGAGGCCGGTAGGCTGCTGCATTGTTGGGGTTGTATTTTATTTTTTTTCCTAAGTAGCAACTGCAAAATAAAACAAGTTAAACCAAAAAGGTAATGCATTTTTCCCTTCCTAATTTTTGACTGTTGCTCTCCTTCCTAAATTTAGGCAAAATTAGGTTCCAGTAAAGGAAATGTAGTGAAATTAGATGAAGCTGGCTGAAACCCAAGAGAGGTAAACAAAATTTCATATGTTCATCTCATGCTCTGAAATACAAAATTCCATTTAATGTGGAGAACAAGTCTCAACAATTTTGTATTTTTCTAATATAACTTTATAAACAACAGAATTAAACATATAATTGATGGGATTCTTTAGGCAGCTGGTAGCAAAGTACCTGCAAACTTCAAAAATTGCATTCCACATCTATAATACTGAGATTCATTATACATCTTTAAATAGCAGTATTACAAATATTGTTACGATTAGATAGTGTAGAAAGAAATTATAGTTTGCATGAACAAATGGTGAGGCTTGTTACCGTACAGGAGATGTTCTGCCTGAAAATTCACTCAGTCCTCGTATCTCTCTTCACCTTTTAGACTCTGCCTTTTTTCAAGTTTGAAAATATATTCAGGCTCAATCTCTCCTACTTAAGAGTCCTGTTGGTATATCCTCTCTTGCATTTCTTCTCATTCACCTGCCAAGATGCTGCTCCAGCACTTTGGTTTTAATATTCCTCTTATTTCCTTTACCCCTAATAAAAGCATATCCCGTTTTGTATCCACAGCCAACCCAGTTTACAGGCATCTAGGTGCTCCTGGCTCTGCTCTTAGCCTGCTTATGAAAGTGCTGTAATACTCTTGTAGTGGGAAAGTAGGATGATATGGGCTTCCAAATCTTCTTGTTATGCTTGTGAGGAAAGTGTAGCCTGTCGTGACTGATGTTGTCAGACAAAATACATTTTACATTTAAAAATAAAGGTTAAACCCATTTTTATCAATCTACGCAGTCAAATGAGGGTAATCTGATAACTACAACACTATAGCTTAATTTAGTCACTAATTAATTTTTGAGTCAAAATAAAAATTAGTATTTCTGAAGGGGGGAATTTTGAAGTGAGAAAATAGAGTAAGATGTCTTACTCAATTTTTACTAAATAATGGATTTTACTGTTAGTAGTAGTATTAATATTGTGTGTAACTCAAAACGTAAGTTTTTCTTGGAACAATAAACTGTATTTCATTCTGAGGCATACTCTTTCTAAATGGATTATTCACAGTAGCCATGAAAGATCTGTAGTCGAGGATAAGAAAATGGCAGATTTGGTGGTCTCAGGAAGGAGAGGAGGCTGTTGGATAGCTGGATTTTCTGTAGATTCGAATTTGGTGTTGTGATATTGCTAATACTGAGTATCTCGATTCTCTTTAATTTTTTTCGAATAGTCCAAAGTCAAATATAATCTGACTGGTAAAACACATTTTGAACAACTTAGCTTCAGTTTTAGTTCTATTGCTTGTTCTTGTGCCAGTGCTTTACATTGATCACATTAGTAGAGTCTGAAACCTGTGGCACAATAGAGCCTTTTAGTTCCTTGGCTTGTCACCATGAAAATGTATGCACCTTTACATTTGCCGGTATATTTTTCATGTATGTGTTTGGTATTTTCTTGTAGGTAAACTGGTTTAAAAGTGAAATGTGGTAGATGTTTAAGGCGTATATGATAATTTTATAATGTATTTAATGTGGCCTATTGTCCTGGGTTCAGCAGTAGCAGTCATTTTTAATCCTTCTTAGTAGCTGGTGCAGTGCTCCGTTTTTGACTTTCAGCCTGGGAACAGCACTGATAACACCGATGTTTTTAGTTGCTGCTCAGTAATGTTTACTCTGACCAAGGACTTTCTGAGTCTCACGCTCTGCCAGGGAGGAGGGGAAGCCGGGAGGAAGCAGAGACAGGACACCTGACCCAAACTGACCAAAGAGGTATTCCATACCACAGCACATCATGCCCAGTACGTAAACTGTGGGCAGTTACCCAAAAGGGCTAGATCACTCCTTGGGTCAGGCTGGGTATCAGTCGGCGGGTGATGAGCGGTTGTATTCTCTTCCCTTGTTATTTCCCTTATCATTATTATTATTGGTGGTAGCAGCAGTGGTTTGTGTTATACCTTAGTTACTGGACTGTTCTTATCTCAACCCGTGGGAGTTGCATTCTTTCGATTCTCCTCCCCATCCCTCCGGGAGTTGGGGGGGAGGAAAGGAGGGAGTGAGAGAGAGGCTGCATGGCTGACTGAGCTTAAACCACGACACATATTTCCAAACATCTGAAAATTGCCTGAACTAGGGAGGAAATGTGGAAAGATCAGTATGGTGACAATTGAAGCAATGCAGTTTCATGTATGCAATGTACTATAATGCATCAAACTGGCAAGGCAATAAAATAAGGGTAGTGCTCCCTGTGTATACTATATGCTCTTCCTCAGCATATATTTTCTCTCTTATAGTAAATGTGAATGTGTCACATCTTTGCATTAAGCAATTTATAATTTTATATATAAATATATATTATACTTTCGCAGTTGTAATTCTGTTTGCATTTGGGGGTAATTTCTGTTATTATAGGAATTGCTGTGGTGGAATAGAATAGTTACAGTTCAGGAGTTTGGGTGTTTGTTTGGGTTTTCTAATATATGTATCCTTAGTAGAAACACTTTCATTTTCCTTGAAAACAGAGCATTATTTTTTTGAACACTGCAACTATATTAAATAATAAAAAAAAAAATCCCAAAACAAAACCCCTAAAAATCATGTGGTGCTGGGCTATGGTATGTATTAAACGGTATCCACATTGTCCTGCATAAGTGGTAGGGGTTCTTATCTACTGAAAATATCTTTTTTTTTTTTTTTCTTGTTTAAAATATGGTGACAATAGTCTTGCCACAGTGATACAGCTAAGCACAGGTGTTACTTGGATTCTGCTCTACATTAGCAGATTAAAACAGTGACAGCTTTTTATAGCATAAGAAGTTTTCTCGAAGAGTCTTTTGTCTAACCTATATTCCCCTTCTTCCCAATTCTCTTTCAGATAGCGTTTCTGTGGATGAAAAGGTTTAAAATCACCCATTTACTATAGGGATCATGCATTTTGTTGATGTTTGTTTGTGACTTATTTGACCTGTTTAGTTCCTTCATTTTAGTTGTGATATCTGCATGTTTTTCCCAGCTTTTCACTCTTTTGTTCTCCTTTTGAGTGTATTGCAAATGTGTTGCAGTTATGAACAGGATAACCCTCAGTCTTGTGTTTATCATAATTGCCAACACAGGGGTCTGCTACTGTCAAACAAGTTATCTGGGATTTTTGTCTCTAATTATCATCTGTACCGCATACACTACAGGACTTAATGGGCAACAGTATTTGGGAAGCAATATCTTATCTTCCCATGGGTTCTTCCAGTGTGTTTCATTAAATGCTGAATGCTATCAAAATGTGTTCCAAAGTAATAGTTACTCTAGCTTTGGCCTGGAGCTGACCCTGCTGAACATTTTCATATTAGGTGTTATATGTGTTATACAGTTAAATTCTGTCTAAGGCTTACTAAGAGCAACTGAGTAACTAATTTTTTTTGGTCTTTACCAAAGGCTCGGATAGTAAGTGGTAGTTCCTTGGATACTTCCAAGCTTTACGCAGTCCAGGCATTTAGTGGGTAAGTACCAATACAACTGTGAATTATGTTACTTATATTTACGAATTAGTGTCATATAGTTTTTTTTCTAAGTTTTATTCTTATAAGAATTTGAATTATTTTAAAAGTAATATAATATTTCATTGTGTATGTCATCTTTTAATTTTTTTAAGTCCTTAAATTTTAAGAAATTAATAACCAAAATTCTGTTGCAGATGCCAACAGAAAGACAATTTTTACCTGTTTGCATGCAAAACAAATGCTCTTTGAAGCTGTAGTTTGATTTTCTCTGAATTTTAGTAAATGTGTAGTAATATAATATCAGTCTAAGATGTGAAATTTAACAGGTCAAGGGAAAATGATCTTATAGTTGCTGAGAGTGTGGCAGAAATGCGTACATTTTGCTTGGTTGTTTCTAGATGGAGTTATCTTACATCCAGTTCTAGGGATCGTTTCCTTTGGGGAAAACCTCCTCTTCCTATTTTGAATACTTTCTTCATCTTCTTTTTGGAAAGGACAAAAAGTAAAAACCTTTGGTAAAATTTATCAGTTAGATTATGGAGCACCTCCCATATGAAGATAGGCTGAGAAAATTGGGGCAGTTCAGCCTGCAGAAGAGAAGGCTGCGTGGAGACCTCATAGCAGCCTTCCAATATCTGAAGGGGGCCTATAGGGATGCTGGGGAGGGACTCTTCATTAGGGACTGTAGTGAGAGGACAAAGGGTAACAGGTTCAAACTTAAACAGGGGAGGTTTAGATTAGATATGAGGAAGAAATTCTTTACTGTAAGGGTGGTGAGGCCCTGGAATGGGTTGCCCAGGGAAGTTGTGAATGCGTCATCCCTGGCAGTGTTCAAGGCCACGCTGGACAGAGCCTTGGATGGCATGGTTTAGTGTGAGGTGTCCCTGCCCATGGCAGGGGTTGGAACTAGATGATCTTAAGGTCCTTTCCAACCCTAACTATCCTATGATTCTATGATTCTATTTAAAAGGGGTATTACCCTCTTGCTGGTGCGTTATATAAGCACTATTTGGTGTAGTTATGCTTTGTCACAAAGATGAGGTAATGAGGTTGAATTAATCAATCTTCATCTTCTCATTTGTGCATCTTAAAGGCTATTCAGTAGGTGCTAGACACTATGAAGTTTTCCCATTTAGATTCCTATGCTAAGCCACTGTCCATCCTATTTGAGAAATCATGGCAGTCAGGTGAAGTTCCCGATGACTGGAAAAAGGGAAATATAACCCCCATTTTTATGAAGGGGAAAATGGATGACCTGGGGAATTACAGACTAGTCAGTCTTCCTTCTGTGCCTGGCAAAATCTTGGAGCAGATTCTCCTGGAACGCATGCTAAGGCACATGAAAAACAACAAGGTGGTGACAGCTAGCATGGCTTCACTAAGGGGAAATCCTACCTGACCATGAGAAATGCAATGTCCTACACTTGGGTTGGAGCAATCCCAGGCACAGCTACAGGTTGGGCAGGGAAGAGATTCAGAGCAGCCACGTGGAGAAGGACTTGGGGGTGTTGGTCGATGAGAAAACGAACATGAGCCGGCAGTGTGCGCTTGCAGCCCAGAAAGCCAACCGTATCCTGGGCTGCATCAAAAGGACCGTGACCAGCAGGTTGGAGAGGTGATCCTGCCCCTCTACTCTGCTCTCGTGAGACCTCACTTGGAGTATTGTGTGCAGTTCTGGTGTCGTCAACATAAAAAGGACATTGAACTGTTGGAACAAGTCCAAAGGAGGGCCACGAGGATGATCAGGGGACTGGAGCACCTCCCATATGAAGATAGGCTGAGAAAATTGGGGCTGTTCAGCCTGGAGAAGAGAAGGCTGCGTGGAGACCTCATACATAGCAGCCTTCCAGTATCTGAAGGGGGGCTGTAGGGATGCTGGGGAGGGACTCTTCATTGGGGCTGTAGTGATAGGGCAAGGAGTAACGAGTTCAAACTTAAACAGGGGAAGTTTAGATTGGATATGAGGAAGAAATTCTTTACTGTGAGGGTGGTGAGTCACTGGAATGGGCTGCCCAGGGAAGTTGTGAATGCTCCATCTCTGGCAGTGTTCAAGGCCACGCTGGACAGAGCCTTGGATGGCATGGTTTAGTGGGAGGTGTCCCTGCCCATGGCAGAGGGGCTGGAGCTAGATGATCTTAAGGTCCTTTCCAACCCTAATTATTCTATAATTCTGTGTTTGTGAGTTTTCCCCCTTAAAACAAAATTAATGGCATTATTTTTTTTAATATAATTCACCTGCTGCTGTGGAAGGTAACATTTGTACTTATGCTAAACCTTAAACAAATTTAAGAGCACTCACCAGCTTTTCAATGGCTTAGGTAGTTTCTGTATAGTTTGTCATACTTCGAAGTGTTGTATTACTTCTTTTTCCAGCTCATAGAAACTTCAGAATTGCTGTAAAAGTGTAAGGCTGTATGTGACATTGTGCAGGGTTACTTGCTGAATGCAACATTAGGCATTTTAAGTATTATAAAAGATAATTCGTGTGGATTTTTTATTAGTATTGTCTTTGGCAATAGGATGAAATTGTAGTATACCTCTCTTGGCTTGCAAAGCGCACATTGCTTTCACTTTGATGCAGTTTTCTCATAAGGTCACAGAGGTCAAAAGTAACTTGGTACTAAAATGATACAAACTTCTGCCTTGCATATTGATCAGCAGTATTTCTTACTATGCCAAAGCAACTACTCCTGGATGGGATTTTCTAAGTACTGTATCTATTTTAAAAATAGAACAATATTAGTGCTGTGAATTTTCTTTTCTGACTTCCAAATGCAGAATGTTAGTATTTCTGTTTGAATTATATTGTTTGTCAACATGCAGGTAGTGCATCTGAAGCAACTTTGTTTCTCTTGTTTACTAATTTGAAGACTTTTTCAGCAAGGTGTTAGCCACAAAAACATTTCCTATTACTCTCTATGCTCATGCTTGTGTTATTATTCTAAAGAAGTCATGGAGCGTTTTGATCAGATCCATTGCAACTGTGCAAGCAAATTATGACAATAATTTTTTGAGGTATAACAATCTACATTTTTTGTCTTCTTTGTTCGAAACATTAATGCATGTCAGAACCAGAGGCATCACAGGGGCAGCTTCAGATATTTGCCTCAAATTCTCTGTCATATTTGCAAAGAAAGTATATCTTTCTTTTCTGTTTTGTCCTATGGAATGTCAGTTCATTTTTACTCATGGGCTTTAATGACCCCAGATTTCAGTAATTTATAGTTTGATGCACTACTGATAGTAATGTAACTCATAATTGAAAAGCAAAAACCTGATGTCTTAAAAGCTACACAGTAAGATGTGGTCTACTGAAACTAAGAATTCTTGTACGCAGAAGCATTAGTGCGTAAGTTTGGCACAAAACTTTGAGTTTTGTGTATTTGAAAAAGAAAGCGAACAAAACTGTTCATATCTTTGAACAATTACATTTGAGAAGCTTGGTGTATACATCACCTCACAGTTTTCAGAACTAGTAAGAGAACAGTATTTAACATCAAAATGAGTTCAAATTCTTGAAATACAGTGTGGAAATCAACATTCTCAGATACGCTTATAGGTGCTGTTCAGTGCAGATTTGTATATTACATTCAATGCTGTATTTCTAGAATAAGAAGACATGTTGTGGGGTGGATTTTCTCTAGCAAAAGCAGAAATCCAAGACTGAAAATATAGATAGTTCAAACCTGTTGTGAATTTACCATCTGTGATTTTTAATGACCCGATTTTGATCACTGCCTGTGGTTGGGCTTTTATTGTTTAAATTAAAGAATTATTTCTTAAAATAACCAAAATTGTAAGGAAAAATTTCCATCTTATATTATTTTTCTTTTTTTTTTTAATTTCCCTTTCTGTAAGTAACCTACTTCTTGCTTTCTTAAATTTTATTCTTTGCCCCTCATATGAGTAAGTGTAATTACAGAGCTCAGTCATATTGCTTGAAATCTAGAAAACCAGAAGAGAAACAGTTTAGCATCTAGTTATTATATAGTTCAGGAATAGCATTTCATTAGAGGATGCTGTGAGTGTAGGTTCTGACAATCAGGTATGGGTATCTGTGCACACAGGAAGCTGCCTTGGACCGTATGGTTTTGTTGTATGCACTACTTTCCATAGCCAATTACTTAATTACAGTTTCCTAATAGGTGTAGGACTTAGAAGTGTAACGTACAAGAGTGCATGTAGAATTCTTTTTTTTTTTTTGTGGGTTGCACACAGAAAACAATCTCATAGACGTAAGGAGACCTTTTGCCACTCAAGGGCTATACAGATGGAAGTTTCTCTTTTTATGCCCTTTCTTCCATTCACAGGTGAAAAATTCAAATATTGAATCCTCTGAGAATAAGCTGTGTCAATGCCTTCTACAGACATCCTATAACCACTGCATAGGACTGCTTCAAATGACAGTATCTGAATACTAGCTCATGTTTTTAGATTAAACCTTACTTCTTTTGCTGAAAAAGTTTAGAAGGAGCCTCTACTCACTTTGCTGTCTGCAGTATCTTTATGCAAGCGTCTGTTTCACCAGGCCTTCCTGAAAACAGTGATGTATTTTTCATTTAACTTCTCATTCAGCTGAAGAACACTGACATCTCTAAAACTGATGTGGCTCTGTTTTAATCACACTTTCGACTTAACTCCTAAATGGAAAAACTAAAATCTAGGAACCTTCAGCCTTTTCAATGCCAGAATTAGCTGGCTGCAGCCTTAGATATGATTCCTTTGCTATCTTATTCTCCCCAAAAGGTGTTTCTGTTTGAAGTGAGGGGGTATTCTTTCCCTCACAACCCTTGATACTTTGCTTTATCTGTATAGAAATATCTCAATTGCCTCTTTTCCTGCCTTATTCTTCCCTCTTTTGCATAGCATAGTGCTGTGAGCCCACCTCACATGCGCAACCACATCCCAAGCCCATGACACAGACTGTAGCTCTTCATTCTCTGCAGTGATTTTCACTTGGCTGCATGAAATGAGAAAAAAGCCAGGACACTAAAGAAAAGGCAAAAACCAAATACAGTTTTCTTGTAGCTTATCATGCTACTTCTTTGTTTAAAGGCAAAAGCTCCACCTTCCTCGTTCTTTCTATGCCAGTACCAAATAATATCCCCTTCATTTTATTTCTCTCATCTTCAGTAAGATGAAGAAAGTTTAGAATTTATCCTTTCAGTATTTTTGAAAATGACATGGAAGTCAGCTGGGTTTTTCATCATGTATATGAGTCAGAAAATCATAGAATGGTTTGGGTTGGAAGAGACATGAAAGACTCTTCCAACCTCAAAGATCTAGTTCCACCTGCCCTGCCATGGGTAGGGACATGTCCCTCTAGACGAGGTTGCTCAAGGTTCCATCCAACCTGGCCTTGAACACTTCCACGGATGGGGAGTCCATGACTATTTTGACAAGCCTGTTCCAGTACCTCACCACCCTCATAGTGAAGATTTTTTTTCCCAAATGTATAATCAAAGTCTCCCCTATGTCAGCTTAAAGGCATTCCCACTTGTCCCATCACTACATGTCCTTGTAAGAAGTCCCCCTCCTGATTTCTTACGGACAGCTTTAGGTCCTGGAAGGCTGCTCAAAAGTCTCCCTGGAACCTCCTCTTCTCCAGGCTGAACCCCAACTCCCTCAGCTTGTCTTCGTAGGAGAGGTGCTCCAGCCCTCTGATCCTCTTTGTGATCTCCTCTGGACTCACTCCAGTAGGTCCACATGTTTCTTACGCTGGGGCCACCAGAACTGTTTTACTTTTTCCAGAGACTTGTTCTGTATTGATTCACTGCTTGCCGGAGGGCAGTGATGTCAGAGACTGATAATTTTACCACATGGCCTAATCCATTCTGAAATTTGCTAACGGTACACAGATGGTGCTGCATGCATGTGATTATTCACCTCCTTCAGTGGCACATTCTCAGTGGTAAAATGAATTTATTTTTTCTTGGATTACTCTGGCAAATTCAAATGGATTATTGCTATGCAAAATACCTTCAAGAAGCACACAAGAAAGTGGATGTTACAGTTACTTTTCTTGCACTGAATGATGACTCGTGCCATCAATTTTGTCATCTTCTATGTCACTTTTTTGTTGGGTTGTTGTTGTTATTGGAGGTAGGGAAGGGAGTGAAGAATTTAACGTATAACCTATGTAACAGGTACGTTTTTCTGATGCTCTTGTGTTTGATATTGAAGAGACTGTACATAAAGACTAGTATTTCACTGTCAATACGGCATTGCCCAGTTTGTTAGCTCTGGTAATGTAGCTATTCTCCAGATTTTCAGTAAAATTTGATCCCATAATCCAGAACTGTATATTGTTCTTTGCGTCCAGCTGGTAGCCACCAATCTTTACATATGATTCTCTTAAATATTATTAGAAGGATCGAATTTTGTTCTTGTGCAGAGAATTTGTGCGTAGAAAAATTTCTAGTTCATATTCCCAAAGTCAAGGTTGTTTCAGTAAAGATTCAAGAAAAAGTACTAAATACCTAGTTCTCCAAGAGTAAGATTGAGATGTGTGTTTTCAGCACATGTCATTGGAACTGTATTTTCCCACTGGGTCTCCTAGTGGATTGTCGTACTCTCCACTTAAAAATGAAGTGTATCTTCTCAGGCAGGTGTACATTTATTGTTTATTTATCTCTGAGCTATGACAGTTTGGTGGGCCAGCCTTTCCATGTCTCTGATGGATATTATTCACCTTTCTGTGCGCCTGTCCCCTTTTGTGCTGTTACCTTTTAGTTTTGTCTGTGTATTTAATTATTTTTTTTTTGTTTTAATTAGTTGTATAATTTTCTTTCCTTTATACAGTGCTTCTAAGTAAATATTCATGTTGGGGAAAAATAATTAATAGTATTTAAAAATGTTTTAAATTAATCTAAAATACTATACCTGCTCTGCTGGCAGGAGTAACGCGGAAATAATTTGCCTACAGACCCTCCAATCCCTCCATATATGCAGGAGTCATGTAGCTATTACCTTTACCTTCTGTATGTGCCTGCATGCACAGAATACCAGTCTGCAGCCTAAGTGGCAGCAATTGGAATTTCTGATAGCCCTTCTTAAGTATATCACCTTGCTTATGCACTTTGTCTTACCACCAGACCCAAAACATACACAGGCTCATGTTCCTTTACTCCAGCCTTTCGTATTATTAGCTCCTTCCATGTTTAAAAAATAGGGTTGTCTTTGTTGTTGTCCATATCTTCCTTTGAACCTCACCCCTCATGCGCTCCTGACATCCCAAACAATGGCTGTGCCACCACTGGCTGCTCTGGCTAAAGCTGCTTGATCCCTGTTTCGCTTCAATCTTCAAAGAGAGAGGAACAGTTGCTGTTTATCTGAAATTATGCAGAGGCAGCTGTTGGACCCACATGAATTCTAAGTTTGATAAAAGACTCACAAGTCCCTCATAAAGTCAAAATTCATATTACAGCACTAATGTAATGATGAAATATCTTTGTATTATGTACTCCTCTGTCTTGATTCATTCTCACTATTCCCTCACAAGCCCTGTCATCCTTTTTTTTTCCTTTGGAAACTTCATCATCATTCTTAATTCTGACATATTTTTTTCTCCCAGGAAAAGACTATCAGTCACTCTTGAATTTGTATTTTTTTTTTTTTTTTTTTTTATCTTGGTGTATGCTGCTCCCAAGTACTTGGTAAATGGGATCCATTAAGAAGTTCAATTTTAGTTGTAATTTTGTGTTACAGAGCAGAATAAAAATGGAGGTGATTTTATAGACATTAATTGTCAGAAGCAGCTCTGTGGTGTAAGAATGCCTTATACATGTGATGAATTTTATTCACTGCTGGTGAAACTGCTCCTTGGTAACAAAGAGCCCTGAGAATCCGAGCATCTGAATTTATTTCTTAGTCTCTATACAATCACTTTCATAACCTCAGAAATTTTATTTCTCTCATGATTTTGCTGAGAATTGTAGGTATGTCTGGAAGTTGCAATTTGGGTCTACCTTAATCACTGTGTTCTTGAAAAGAAAATTCTAGTGTCAAAATCCTGCACCAAAGAATGTTTATGTGAAGATAGAAAGGAAATGTATAAATAACTGATGGATCTTTTTCCCTTTCTTAAAGAATGGTGCAGGTGGATCAGAAAGCAGCATGGGAGAGACAGATTATCTCTTAAGTTTATAGGACAAGAGTGAGGATAGTGCTTGAAAACTGGAGTTCTTGCTCTTAAGGGTTAAAATGAACTCTCCAATACTTCAAGTGTGTGCTTACCCACTCAACTAAGATACAAAAAAGATTACCTTTTTTTCTTTTGTGACTGGAAGCAACTCAACAAACAGAAACAGGGATGAATTTGAGGGTTTTAATATGGCCAACAGGCAATTTGGTAATTTTTGGGGTGTGTGGGGGGTTAATATGGACTTGATGCATTAGAATAATCATATGAAAATCCTGAAGACTTTCAAAAAAATACACAAATGGTTTGAGCAAGATTATTATGTTATATATCTGTCAAATTTCATCAATAACTTGAAGTTAGTAGAACTGCTTACTCCTTGTATAGCTTTTCAAGAATCCTTGATTGAAATTTTACAAGTCAGAATGATGTGCATAGATTAGTTCTGAGAGGTTCAATCTTTTCACCTGCTTACTAGCTACTACCAACACCAATTAAAGTTGTCCTCTTAGTTTTCAAGTTTTTGTTCTTCTCGTCTTTCAGATCTGCTGTTTCTGTTGCTGATTTCTATACTTCTTCCGTTTCATCCTTCCTCCTAACTCTCAGATGAAGTGCACTGTAATTGTCATCTACACCCATAAGGAACTCTCAGCCTCCCAGATCCAGTGTGTTCTGACTTTTCATATTGACTAAACTCTTCTTGATTTATGTTTAATTGTCTTATGAAATACGTTCTGATCCAGCATTTGGTGGATTAAATAAATATTCTTGACTGTCATTGAAGAATTTTTAATATGGATGCTTCCTAGACTCATGTGTAAACTGGGAACAGTTAGTTATATATTCCTGTAGATGTATTTCTAAATCCATGTGATATCATGTCTGCAGAAATTGACCAGAGGTGGATATCTAGTAAAGCTGTTTGGCCATGATTCCATGATGATACAGCATGGTGAAAGTTGACAGCTGCATGAGTATCTGGATTTAAAAGAGAAATTAAAAGGCTTTGTGGTGGGTTTGGGTCTTAATTTGTAAGGTAATTTTTCACCTCCTTCATTAGGGTGCCACTGATGTTTCAGCTTTTGATGGGTTTTCCCTCTTTCTGCTCCAGGAGGTTTATATTCTTATTTTGATTAGATCTTATGATCCTATGATAATGACAACCAGAGATGCATGTTGTCAAAGGTAAACTAAATGCAGCATGTTATTACCTCCCCTGGTTCTAGGAAGGTCTCCATCCTGGTTTTGCAAATAAATTTGTCATGTAGGACTTCCTATCTCCACCTTATAAATTCTCACAAGCTTTATGCAAATTGGGTTCTTTTTTCCTCATGTTGGGTTCTTTCATTATGGCCATATTGATACTAAGGAGGCCCTTTACACAGATTTCAAGGATAGTAGAAGGAATTCAAACTGGGTCCTTGGTTTTATGGTATCGCAACAGTTGTGATAAGGGAGTGTTAATTTTGAGAAGGATGTTCAGATTTTTCTTTTCCCTATAAATGTTGAGACCAGTCTGTCTTCTAGAAAATTTTTGCAGCACTGTGAATACTCTGTCTTCATAAGTGTTACTACTGATTTCCTCTGGTGTAAGGGTCAAGAATATTATCAAATGTAGTTTTAATGCTGTTTTGCCGGTACTTGGTTTTAATAACTTTTTTAGTTTGTCCCTTAGGAAATCATGATAGTATTTTAGGGGGTTTGTGTTTTTTTTTTTTTTTTTTTTTTTTTTGTTTTGCTTATTTTTTCAAAATACTGAAAAAAAGGACAAGTTTTACAAGCTGAAATAGTGGCACTTTGAGGCCACATCGCCTGGGGTTAGAATAAAGTTGGCTGGCATCAGCTCCCTGTAACATGACAGGAAGCATGATGGGAAAAAGAAATTAGGTCAGAAATTCTTTGCCAGCAACTTTATTTTTTCTAAAAGCTGAGGTGGCCCCAGAGGCCTCTTGGCACAATTTATGTTATCTGTTGGTATGCTTTGGCTTGCACCTGGGGATGAAGCATGCAACAGATTTGTGATCAGAAGGCAGAGGGGGGCTCAAAGCTGTATTCACAAAGTCTATTTTGCTGCCGCAGCTAGAATGAACAACTGACAATATATCCAAATGTGTAATTTATATCCTTACTGTACAAATATGAGTAAGAAGCATAATTTCAAAATTTTCATGACATTAATATGCATAGTCATTTGAGTACATGGTCTGTCAAATTTGAGTGGATGTAGTCCTTTAATACAGCTTAGTCTACCCCAGCTTCTTGCACTGGCCAGGATAACAGGTTTGCTTCCATGGTGAGATTTGGCTCTTTTAATTTATATTTTTTTTCTTATGATATTTATAGCTCATATTGAGACACTTCTAGTCCAACTTTCATTTTCAGAGGAAGTGCTAGGTATTCTTTGGTGGCATTTTAATATACTAAGGACCAGGAAAAGTTATAAATCCAGTCACTTAATTAGTTCCATAATGCTGGTATTTTCTCCCATTTCAGTTTTCTACTCCAGCAAAAATTATTTATTGCTACCCAAGTGTGGATTTGTGGATCTTCAGACAGTGTAGCTGCCTCATAATTATTTTCATTAGCTTGCATCATTCCATTTTTATGTTTTTACAAAAGCTACTGGCTGCATTTTGTGATTATAATATTCAGCAACAATATTTTTCTTCTTCCCCACCATACCCCTAGTTCAATCTTCAAAAAAACTCATTTTGATGAGATCAGACCAGCATTGTGAGTTATTAAAGACACTTAGATATTTTATGTATCACGTTTAACTGCGTAAATTTAATTATGTTATAAACCAGGCTCATCTAATCTGAAATATCACATAATCCTAAAAACTTTAAGAAAATTAAGTATCCCAGTGACGTAAAATGTCTGTTTGATACTGAGTGACCTCTTCATTTTCATCATTATTTTCTTACTCCAGACTGTGAAGCAGAATTGTTCAACTGTAGGGAAAAACTTCTTGCTGCTGTTGCCTTAGCCAGTTTGTTCACATTACAGGAAGTTACAATATTTCAGGGATGGTGTATCATACAGGCACTGAGCTTTTGTTTGAATAGGGAGAACTATTGAACAGAAGGTGAACAAATACCCCCAACAGTATAGATTCTGTTATGCCATTTTACTTTTATCTTCTCTGATTTAACTTTAGTTAAGCTTCACCAAAGCTTGAAGTCCCCTGTCAAACACATTCTAAGAAAAGAAGTTTGTTGCTCTGCATCTATTGAAAGTAGAGCATGGAAATAAATAGTGGAGGTCTATTGCTGTGTCCATTTCTTCTTCAAGCCTGTGGAATAGAAAGGGAACCAAACAGAGTTCAGTTTTTTTCCGAGTTCCAAGTGAGAGAGGAAAAAAATGTAGACTGCCTTAAAAACAAAGCAAACAAACAAACCCCCGCAACAATAACAACAAACCAACCGAAACCCCAAACAAACTCCAGTGATACAGAGTCTTACCAAAGGTCCATCAAGCCCAGAATCCCTCTTCTCCTGGTGGTGGCCAGAAGCAGATACCTATAAGTTGTCAGAAAAGTGTACGCATAGCATAAGATGGTATTTCCTTAGGATACTCTCCTTGCTTTCTAGTCTTCTAATAGTTTGCAATTCAACAATTGCTTATGGCAGAGTTTATGTCCTTTTTTGTAATGCCCATTAATGTATTTCACTTCTCTTAAATCATTTGGGTTCCGATTTATGAGTTCTGTTGGCTCGGGTTGATTCGTCTTGAAGATATTAGCAGTGGAGGTATTGGAGTAGAAGGATGTGTCTCCCTGAACTGCTTACAGTCTGGCATATTAGCATAACCCAGCACTGATTTCAGTTTCTATCACTATGCCAGGCTGTAAATCATAGAATCATAGAATCATAGAATAGTAAGGGTTGGAAAAAGGACCTCAAGATCATCGAGTTCCAACCCCCCTGCCATGGGCAGGGACACCTCACACTAAACCATGCCATCCAAGGCTATGTCCAACCCCACCTCGAACGCCGCCAGGGATGAAGCATTCACAACCTCCCTGGGCAACCCATTCCAGGGCCCCACCACCCTCACAGTAAAGAATTTCTTCCTCAGATCCAATCTAAACCTCCCCTGTTTAAGTTTAAACCCATTACCCCTTGTCCTCTCACCACAGTCCTAATGAAGAGTCCCTCCCCAGCATCCCTATAGGCCCCCTTCAGGTATTGGAAGGCTGCTATGAGGTCTCCACGCAGCCTTCTCTTCTCCAGGCTGAACAGCCCCAATTTTCTCAGCCTGTCTTCATACGAGAGGTGCTCCAGTCCCCTGATCATCCTCGTGGCCCTCCTCTGCACTTGTTCTAACAGTACCATGTCCTTTTTATGTTGAGGACACCAGAACTGCACACAGTACTCCAAGTGAGGTCTCACGAGAGCAGAGTAAAGGGGCAGGAGCACCTCCCTCGACCTGCTGGTCACGCTCCTTTTGATGCAGCCCAGGATAAATCATGGCAACTGAGGTCTCTGATTCATAATTCCTTCTGGATTTAGCTGCAGCTAAGGATTTAGCTGCAGCCACAGCTGTGGAACTGTAACTTCTGTATCCAGCAGGAATCATCATCCAGAGTCCTGGCTTAAATAAGTGTGGAATTTCTTAACTACTAATGGCAGCAGATTTTAGTCCTCTGGTCACCAAACAAGTGTTTGGGACAAAGTACTGACCCTTCAAAAGGAAGTGAAAATTCTGTCACTAATTTCAGTTAAATCTCTTTTCACCCAGTAATTGTGATTTCTGTAAGTATACTGTTTACTGTAACATGTTCTTTTGTTATACACAGAAGTAGAGAAATAAAAATGTAAGAACTGAAAAGGGTATTTAAGACAGTGTCAAACAGAAGGAGTATGGAGGGGAGTGTGTTGGATCTTGGAAAATATGGTATCCCAGCTTCTCTGAGAATCTCAAAATATGTCTGAATTACAGATCTGACAAGGTATATCGTAATCTTACAACATCCACTCTGGAAAAAAGTCAGGAGGGTAATACGTGTCTTACCTATTCTGAAGAGTCAGGGAGAATGAGGCGTATGGTTACTGGATGACTGCATTCTTTTAAATCCTATGGGTGTGTCAGCCTTTTATTCTTTGAAGTGGCTCCAAGTTGTCCTTTGCTGTTGTTTTCACATTGTGTGTCAGATCTAGTAAGGAGTTTAAATGTGTGCTTAACGAAAAAGGTAAACGAGGCAAGAGAAAATAACGGTGGTCACTATGGAGTCATCTTAAAATGTGACAAGTTCTGTTTTCCATAATCACATGGACTCTTGAGAGGATGGGATTATGTATTTAGTTAGATATTTTGCTATTTGCATCAAATGTATGACAGAGATATCCTGTACAGTGTTGGCCTCCATCTTAACTCCCAGATATACAAGTCCTTTTGATGGGGAGCTACTGTTACAACTTCTAAATCTGTGGTACAAAACTTTAGGAGGTATTTAAGCAACCTTTCAGCTACACTTTGTTCTGAGTGGATGCAAGGAGAAAAAGACAGCCATGCTAAAAACACTCTCATTAATTTTTCATGAGTATTGGAACACTTTCTTTAGCTGATAACTGTTAATTTTTGGTTTTAACTGGAAATATAGATATTATAAGTAGTTCTTAGGATGCAAACTTGAAAGCCTCTGATTTTTATGTTTGTCTCTCAACTCCTGCAGAGTTGGCCGTGGGCTGTATGGAATTGATAGCATGCCAGACCTGCGGAGAAAGAAATCTTTTCCCATTGTTCGCGATGTGGTAAGTAACTTCTGAGGCTATGGAACTTGATTGATTTGCCTGTTGTCTAGATCTTTCTTGTAATTACTATTGTGCATGTGAATTATAGTTTGTCAACAATTGGTTTATGGGACAAGGTATCTTGAGCGAATGGATGGAGGCGGTAAAAGGCAATGATGCAGTTGTTATAATGTACTAGGTAGGTCTGAATATGTCATCTAATATTTGGATATTACTTGTGGATTCAAGTAATGTGAATTTCCTGCAATAATAAACTACTCATTTTTGTGTTGAATTAGCTTATGAAGACAGCTGTTGTTGAGTGCTTGAGATGTACTGGTTGACTTGATTTATTATGATACTGAAAAAGGAAGTTCCTTTTAAAAAGTAACCCTGTTTCAGTCTGAATGTTTTAAAGACTTATGCATAGTTTTGGTACAAGATCAGGTATGTTATTTTAGCAGACATTGTAGACAATAATAATGTAGACAAATAAATTTCAGAAAAGTGAAAAGAATGGCAGTTCCTTTGAGATTTATTCTGACTTCCAGTCTAAACAACATTAAGTAGAATCTCTGTGTGAAGAATTTCCAGTGCCATTCGCATTTCTCTCTTTCTTCTTGTAAAGTGTAGAATTCATAACTAAATAAAATACATATTTAGTCTCTGGTGGTGGCAAGCCCTCAATCAGTTTCCTATTGTAAAGAAATGATGGGGAGTCAGCCAAAGTAAATGATTAATATAGTTGTCTTTAAAAGATCAATCTCTGCCAAATTATTGCTTGGTGTATTCTTAGCCTCTCTGTTCAGTCATTCTACAGTAATGTACCACAATATCTGAATGGTCACAAAGAGAGTACATCAACAATTTTGGAGTAGAATTCCTTATGAAATTAAGGCAAAGTTGCCGTGTATGACATCCTAGAGCCTGCATTCATTGAATCCATCTTTTTGGCACTAGCCACTCTACTGTAAGTTGTATTGCACAAATATAATTTACAGCCATGTTATGATGCTTTTATACATATTAAATAGCAGTTTGCTTTATTCTTAATTGTTGGAACTGTTTACAGACAGATATAGCTCAGAACAGATTAAGACATCAGAATCTTAATAGTAACTATTCACTTTGAAAACCATAATTATCAAAGTGAATCTAAAAAGAAAATTCACATTTTGAATGGTGCAATAAAACTTTATTATTCAAATATGTCAATGGTTATTGCTTTACCATCCAGTCATTGAAAGATAACTCCTCTTGAATGAATTCTACCTTTAATAAGTGCAAATTGCAGAATTTTAAAACTGAAATTTGTTCTGGAATTTAGTAATTATGGACTTACTGTATAGCTCTTAACTGTATGTTCTTTAAGTATTTACTTCTGACACTGACTGAAATAGGTATAAGTTGATTGTTTTTTTCCCAATAAAGCTGGCAAATTATTAATGTTCTTTATAATTTCTTTCCTATCTTGGCTGGATTTTTCAGGCTATGGTAAGTGCTTTTACGCTGATGCATGTTCTAAAATGTTCAATAACTTAGGGAATTTATGAATGTTGTATTTTATGATGACATTTTTTGGGGAAATAGAAATACTCTTTATGACCAAGAATTTTATTCTAAGTGAAGTTTTGCCTTATGTGAATGTGTTGTCCTTTGCATCATTTATGCCAAAATTATTAGAAAAAGTTTCTCTGTGTTTTCCAAATATCCTTTCTAATGATACAAGCAGACTATTGAGGACCCAGTCATGATGCTTCGCCTGTGGAATTGAACAGCCTTAGATTTCTAGATCAAGAGATGTTGAAAGTGTTCCCTACTCTTAAATCCTCTTTAACTAAATTATTTGATCTCTCTTGTCAAAGGCGAATTTCCCAAAGCAACTTAAGATCTTTAGGTATTATGGTGTAATTTTTTCTGATAACTATATTAATGGTTCATGGGAATGATTTCTTTTTCCATAACTTTGGTACTTGTAACAGTCCCTTATTTTCCTGTTCCCTCTCTGCACTTCTAGTTTCTCTGCATTAGTTTTCATGCTTTCATCATGCTATCTCAATATAAATTTTAACAAAATGATATACATCTTCTTAAGAAAATACCTTTGATTCCCATTTGTTTCCATAAACTCACATTTTGAAAAATCTGGTTTTCAACAGCAATTGTGTTGTTTTCATTCTTTTTCTCCTTAATCTCTAAGACAAGTGCTTTCATTAATGCTCTGGGATTTCTGCTTTCCCTGCTTGTTTCGGATTGAGTCATTAGAGAGGATAAGGCAATCAAAGTCCATCTATACGAACAGTTCTCTTTGCTGCAATCAGCTATTTCACTGTGGATCATTATTAGAGTTCTAATAGAATGTATCTGACATAAGAGGGAAAGAGAATGCAAGAAGAAATCATCATTCAAGTGGAGTAACAATACAGCTGTCTGAATAGCAGTACTGAGCGTTTGAATAGACCTCTGTCTAAAGTGGAGCCAGAAAGAAGAGTCGAGTGCACTTGTTGATGTAATTGCCGTAACTTCTGCTTTTAAACAAATGTATTCTGTCTTTTGTACTAGTTAGAGCTTAGTATTTGAGGTGGGACTACAACTGGGCAAAGGGGTAGAAATAATTAGAGTGGAGGTTAGAATTACTTAACTCACAATGGCCAAATATGTGTGTTGATCTGCCGATAGACAAAGGTCCCCAACTCTATTTTTCTTTCACTATGCTTTAGTCCTTACTTCAGCCAGATTTCTTCTCTTGACCATTCAAGAATACATTATTAGTATGCTTTATCATTTGATTATAGAACACAGAATAATTTGTGACTCCTTGCTGCTGTTGTAAAACAGTCTGCTTGGTTCATACTGTTGAAGAGAACACACAGGATGAAAAAAATGCCCATTCCAGCTAAAACAATAATGAGTAACTTTTACATTACATTACAAATAAACCAATATTTGTCAAGTGGTAACAAATATTTATCTTCAACTTCACACACACAGCCACTCCCCTCTTGTAATAATCTATAGACACTGGGGGGGGGGGGGGGGGGGGGAACTAAGTGAAGAAAAGATTATCAGGAAAACTGAAACCCTCTGTAAAAACAAAGGAATGAGTATTGCAGAACACAGCCAGCATTCATGAACAGTTGCAAAACATTACCCTGACTGCTGCTTCTTCGCTGCTACTTTCACTGCTCAAAACAGAGCTTTCTTTTATTTCAGCTTTGCAGGTGGCTCTTTTTTTCACCTACACAATTTTTTTATAGAACATTTAATTGTAGCTTGAGTCAAATTCCTTTTACTTACAGTTACCACTTTTCAATGGTTTTACTACAATTACTTCTATTTTTTTATTATTCTTTTAAGCTATTAAGGCAAATCCAGAGGTGATACATAACACAACGTAGATACAAGTTGATGCAGGGGTCTCAAAGGACCTGAGCATAAAGGAAACTAAGTTAATTTAAATCATGTATCAGGGATTTGGAGACACATTTAAAAATCAAACAGATGGTGTTCTACTTCTGCACCTTCTTTCATTGGTTTGAGGTTTGGTTGGTTGATTTGGTTTGTTGGGATTTTTTTCATAAATTTGTTAAAGAATCATGTAGGCTGGAAAAGACCTGTAAGATCATCGAGTCCAACCGTTACCCCAGGACTGTGAAATCCACCACAAAACCATGTCAGGAAGGGCCTCATCTACATAGTTTTTGGCACTTTCAGGGACAGTGATTCCACCACTTGCCTGGGCAGCCTGTTCTAATGCCTGACCATTCTTTCAGTGAATTTTTTTTTTTCCTAATATCCAGTCTAATATCCAGTATCTCCCATGGCACGCCTTGGGACCCTTTCCTGTTGTCCCATCACTTCTTATTTGAGATAAGAAACCAGTCTCCTCCTTGCTCCCTCCACCTTTTAGATAGTTCTAGAAAGCGAGAAGGTCCCTCCTGAGACTTCTCCAGACTAAACAATCCCAGTTCCCTTGGCTGCTACTCCATAAGGCTTGTGCTCTTATGAGGGGCCAGATGTCCATGATGCAGTAGTGCCAACGTAGAGATCTTCACAGTCTGCAGGTCAAATTCTCATAAGCCCAAAGACGCGAGGTAGTATCTGAACATCAGTTTGAGAGGGTAGCCAAGTCTCATCTCCTGTTAAACGAGATTGGTGAATGGCTTTCAGATTCCTTTTGCTCACCATGTTCCTTTGATGCTCTGGCAATTTGGTCTTCCTTCCTGCAGGCTCTGGATAATAAGCAGCGCTTACCCTTCTTCCTTGCTATTATTTAAAAACAGAGGTGCAGCAGGGAGAGAAGTTTTCTTGCTACATTCGAATCCTGCAACCTTGTTTCCCATAAATGAGTCTGGCAGCAGTTTTCCTTTTTCCAAAATACTCACTCCTGTTTGCCTTTTTCCATCGTTAAGCACAGACACTGTTCTGTGTTTGTTCCGTGCTTGTTTCTTTTCTTCTTGAAGTTTCTAACACATTTTTATTTGCCATTTCTCACTTTGATGTGTGGCTGTAGGTCTTGTAGCATTAGATTTTGTCACAAAAAGTTTCTGTTTCATCTCTTGTCACTTTGTTAATCTCAGTGGTGCACACCAATGGAATTTCTCATACAGAAATAGAAGGAAATACAGTCACACAGAAGCAGAATTATTTACTTGTTAATGACAAAGTGGGAAAACTGAGTAAATTAATGGCATAGGCTTGGCAAACTGCTCAGAGTTTAAAATAAAAGGGGGGAAGGTTCTTTGAATCCCATAGTAACTGTAACAGGACAGTGATAAATCAAATGTTTCTGTTCCAAGGATGACTTCCTACTCTATAATTGTTTTCACAAGATTAATAATTCTGTATCCGTCTGCAAGTTTAATTATTATCAAGGGAAACTTACTGCAAATTGAATGCATATGTTCTCAGGAGAAAACGATTGTTTAAAATTAACAGCATTAATATCTCTAAATAAATTTAAAAAAACCCAACCCACCAACATTTAAAATGTCATTGTTATAAGTTATAAAATTGGAAGAAGTTTGAATTGTCTCTCCATCCAAAGATTAATGATGTGGTTCTGCTGATGTAAACCTAAGTTACTTCTGACCCAATATGTATTTCACAAAAATTAAGAATGTCATATGCAAAATATTGAATCTTTTTCTGTATTAACTCTGTAACGGGGGCTACAGAGACCCACTTCACACTAAGGTGAAAATCTGTACCTTCACAACAAAGGCAACAACAGATTTATGGTTAGTGGGTGGTATAATTGATCCTCCTCACACTGCTAGACTGTGAGGGCAGCAAGCATGATAAAACTGATGCTGAATTATAGGAAAATTGAGATAAAGCAAAAGTGTACAGGTGGGCTTGAAATGATTTAGAATAGGGGGAAGGATGCATAAGCCCAATTTTGCAGATAAAATGTAGTAATACAGGAGTGTTATGGTTAATATCTTATACAATAGAATAAATCTTATCTGTGTCTGTCAGGCCAGAAGGACTGCTGATAGCAGAAGTGATAATCGGAGTTGAAATACTTGAAAAACACACGGAACTCCTTTCCACAGTGATCTTTTTCCTTTTGATGATTATACTCTCTAATTCTCAAGGACCTATTTAATTACAGGGATATTGCAGTAAGGAAGATAAAATTTCCTTGTTTATTGTATATTAAAAATACTTTGATTGCCTTTGTGTGTACTATACTAGAGCAAATGAGATTGTCTCTACAACCAAGGACGTAGTCTTAAGACCTGGGAAGTATTTGTATAATACCCATAACATCATGTGGACTAAAGAGGACAAATTGAAACAAGGTTCCAGCCTTTTTACGTCTCTCCAAGAACCAGAGTATTTGTCCACATAGCTATTCATAGTATTGAATGAATATTGTCTTTTAAGGTAAAAATTGCATTTTGGTTTCCCAGGCTTTTTTATTGAACACAAGAAGCATTTTATAAACATACACAGTTTAAAAATGCTCAGTGAGTTAAGAAAAAAATATCTGGACTGACAACTTGAATGATAAGACTATTGCAAAATGATCTTCCATGTTGCTGAAGGCACAGACAGCTTCAAAATTAGGGCAGGATGTCTATCCTTGTACCACATTAATTTGGTTGGCAAAGCGGAAAAACAGTGACAGCCTGCGGTTTAAAAAAAATGAGTCAAAAACCTCTGAATAACAGGTTTTATATCAGGAATGGCAGTTAAGCTAGGCACTGCTGAAGGAAACAGTAATGATGATGAAAAGTGTGCTTACATTATGTACTGAAACTTTAAAGGTTGTTGTGATATAAAACATTAATTAAAAGCTGTTGTAACTCCTACAGTTTTGCTTTAATCCAATAGCGTAATCAAGTACTACTTGCCTTCCATTAGATTCAGTAACTGAAATTACTAGTATAATTTTTAACAGTTTTGCATTTTGCCTTAAACAGACACTTGCAGCTCGAAAATCTGGTATTTCCATGGCCATGCTCATCCGGACCTCCATAAACAATGATGAAATGGTAAGTGTTTTCAATGGCAGGTTTAAGTAATTTAAATAATAGAGAAATTTTTTGTTCGAAGTTCTTCAGAAATTATTTCAGCCTTAGACATTCCATTCTGGATAAAACTGAGTGTATAAGCATCCTGTTTATTCTGTAGGAACTTTCAGGGATCTTAACAGAATTTGCTGCCTGTTCCACAGTGACAGAAACAGGTTTGCTTCTGCTGACAGTTAGAAGACACTAAGCAAAAAATCTTTGTTCAAAAAAGTTACTTTGGAAAACCTTTTATTTTAAACCGACCAGCTGCACCATGCTTCACCTGCAGGCTGTCAGGATCTGTCTCTGTTCATCACACCATCATACAATTGGAATGACAGGACTCTGCGAGATTTCTGTGTGATTATTAATTTTTTTCCAGGTCCTTATAAGTGTCTGGGCCGTTATTTGATTTTGTAAATGTAACTTTTAATAACACGTGGGATCTGGATGAAGAAGTATTTCATTCGTAGAAGAAGTGGCCAGGAGAATCTTCTGAAAAGTCATATTCCCATAGCTAGTGAAACACGTGTGTTGTGGGTTTCTGTTATTGACTTCACTTACTTTTTGCAAAAGAAATTTATTTTAAACAGAAACACAAAACACACCATCTTCTTCAGCAGTACTTGGTGTGGTGCAATCAGATTTACATGGCTACTAAGCAAAAGCACTAATTTGAAGGAGTAAAGGCCCCTTATAAATGTAAAGTTTCGTTATATTGCTAGTGAAAACATTGACATCTAGAATATATCCTACATTGAAAA
Source organism: Amazona ochrocephala (assembly GCA_039720435.1). Classification (NCBI taxonomy): domain Eukaryota; kingdom Metazoa; phylum Chordata; class Aves; order Psittaciformes; family Psittacidae; genus Amazona; species Amazona ochrocephala. The sequence continues at coordinate 32,615,803 of CM077883.1, read as the reverse complement.
AACAAACAAACAAACAAAAACAAAACAACAGAAGTGTTGAATTTTTCTTACACTGTTGTTAAGCTCTCTAGTAGAAAAATGGAAGAGTAGAATATGTTGACAAGTATTCTGGGAGCTGAAACACATGACACAAGTGCACACATGCCCATTCCTCTTCTCTAATTTATTGTGAACTTTCTGTGCTGATACGGTAATTCTAAAGGAACAGTTTGGTAGTGCTGAGGGATGGATTGATGAGGTGGGAAACAGCTCGTATTTGAAATGATCTTTCAGTAAGAGCAGTAGTTATTTTGTTCTGCTATGTCAAAATAACAACAAAAGAAGATAGAATGGAGAAAACTATGGAATGTGAAAAAGGAGTTAAAGGCTGAAGGAAAATTATAGAGAACAAACTTATGCCATGTAAGTGATGCAAAATAGAGACTTTCCATTTATATTATAATTTCTATAAAACCATCTAAGTTCAGTAAAAGTCTGTAAGATACTCCATATCTTTTACTAGAAGGTGTCTGCTAAACAAACAAGTAAACCATTTATAGGCGTTAGTAGCTTTTATGACAGTAAATACAGGTTTAAATATTCGTTTACATGCCTCCCTCATGCAGAAACCACCAAGTTGTGACTTTGGAGGGCTAAAGGTGCAAGTTTATTTGGCAATGTAAGTTGCCAACAAATGCAGGGAAAGAGAATACTGTACTTGCACATTTTGACTTTAGTGGTACTGTTCAGGATGAAAAAAGGTGACAGTAAATCCCAGTGGAGAGCAAACATTTCTCCAATGCTTGCTCTCAATCAGGAGAAACTACTGAACTATGATTGAGAAGAAATGGAAAGGGAAAATTAGTTGAATATATTTTTATGCCATTATACTGTTTGGCCTCCATTTCAACCAGACCAAATGAAAAATTGCGTACCAGAAGTAGATATTTGTTATGAAATCCTTAAAGAAAAACATAAGCCCAAAGGCAGACAACAAATATAATTTAGATACATAGAAGTTGTTTTGAGAAAATGTAAAAAGCTAATTCAGAAGGAGAGGTGAATAAGAAAAAGCCTGTTTTATGCCAGCTCTCACTGAACATACTAAAGGGAAGTGGGTATTCTTCCCTACAGGATAAATGTAATGGTAAAGCTAGTAAAACTACTTGCAGCATATCTAAAACAAGTGAAAGGTAATACTTTTCTTCTTGGTCTGCAAGTAGCCAGCAGAACTTAATGCCCTAAGGCATTATTGAAACTTAGTAGAGCAAGATTTGAAAACAAAATAGAGCAGACATTTTCAGGCACAAAAGAACTCTCCAGATACTCTCCACAAAACCAGATGAAGAAGTGCAGTCACCGATGAAAGTTAAGAAAGAAAATTCCCTTTGGGCAAGTTACTCTTCTGATTGAGGCTATTTTGGGTTTTATTCTCCTTCAACTTTTTCTAGGGGGAATATTAGTGACTCTGACGGAAGCAGATTTGGCTGTTTAGAATCAGTATGGAAATTCTTTGAGCTAATGCCTTTTATTAAAAATCAAATGCTACTTACTCAAAAAATTAAAACCAGAGTTTAAATGCTTTGAGTTGTGCCACCTGGCATTGCTATTCTTCTAGTATAACCCGTTCATGACACAGTGAGTTTGTAAGTTGTCAGGCACTGATTCAAAGACATTTTAAACAGTGTCAAAGTATTAACTTCAGTGATGCTTAAACGCATTATTTCAGTTGAGCGTTCATTAATTGCTTTGCTGAACAAAGAGAGCTGCAAGTTTGTGAAAATAAAATAAACTGTTGTTGACATTGAAAAAGTATCTGTAGTCGTATATGACAGAAATAAACTTCACTTGGAAAGATAAGCAAATAACTAAATAATCCTCCTTTATATTAACAGTGCTAGATGTTGCCGTGCCCAGAGCTCTGTGAATGTGTATAATAAATACATATAAGCAGAAAATAGTATTAGGAATGAAAGTTTCTAGACAGTAATAAAAAAAAAAAATTACAATTGTAGTTAGCTTTAATAACTGAATTTTCAGCTTAAAACTTCATTTATCCTCAGATGTTCAGTTCAGGACCTATTGAGCTGTGCCATTCATTCCTTAGTGCCATTTCAGAAATGGATACAAGTTACTGGCAAAATTCTAAAATTATTTATACTGTGAAAAAAAAAGCAGTGAAGTTGAGCAGGGTAAAAGGGTAGGAGTTGTACTGATACTACAGTATCTGTAGTTGTACTGATACTACTAGAGTTCAGGAGTGAGAGTGTAATCTGCAAAGGAATCTTCAAAGACAGTGGTTTCTGAGAAACACAATTTCTTAACAAGCTGCGTAACTTCACTTTAGGTTGTTTTTGAAGTTTTCTTTCTGATACCTGTAGCTGGTAGACTGTGATGTGGGAGGCAGAGGGTGGAGAAACGCAAAGATGATGTCTGCTGAGTTATGTGGCCATGAATTAGCCCAGTCCCTCTGCTAGATCAAGCCAATGCTAACCTTTGCTTGCTTTCAGGGGAGTTCTGAGATGGCTAATTGTCTAGAGTAGGCTAAGAAAGCACCCTGGAGAGAATTCTGTATTTGTTCCAGTTTTTCTTGCTATATCAGCTTCTTTGCTTAGTTTAGTTCTACAGTGTTCTCAGGTACTAGAATAAAATGTCCATGAAAAGCCCGACTACATTTGTTTTGCCAGGCTTCACAGGACAGATGTTGTTTTTAGCTTGTAACTATGAACTTTAATAAGAAGTGCTGCAGCTTAAGCTGCTTAACATTTGGTTATTTGTGGTGCTTGAACCTATAAATCAGTAGATTTATGGCTATATGTTTTTTTCCCATGGCAGCAGAAATGCTTTACTTGATGGTTCTGTGCAATGTTATGCAGATATGCGCACACAAAAAAATATTTTATTTTTATTGGTCGATTTATTATTAGCAGAATCTCACATGTTGTAGTCGAGACTCAGATACATAAAACCAAGAGCATGTCAGTGTGTTGTCAGGTAGGCTAATATCTTGCATTTGTCATATACTTACCACTGAGGAATATTAAAACTATGAAAGTGTTAACACATGCTTAACTGAGCAAGTCAGCCTTGCTTTCTATACTGTCAGAATGGCAGCAGTGGTGTTAAAGCACTTATGGACAAACCACACAAATTCCAAGATGTTCACCACTTTGCTACAGCTGGACAGTCATCCAGGGCTCTTTTGTTTTCAAAGTGCAAGGCAAAATAAGTTAATAAGTCTTTTGCAAATTAGTTCATGCTTCGATATATATTCTGATATTTTGTAACATTTTAAGTATAAGGGTATACTTTAGCTCCAGTTCACTTGTATTAACCAAGTACTTCAACCTTAATCTTTTTATTTATTCAACAGAAAATACATGTATTCAAGAAGACACTGCAGGCTTTGATCTATCCAATATCATCAACTACACCTCATAACTTTGAAGTCTGGACAGCTACCACTCCCACATATTGTTATGAATGTGAAGGTCTACTTTGGGGTATAGCCAGACAAGGCATGAGATGTACTGAATGTGGTGTCAAATGCCATGAGAAGTGCCAAGACCTCCTAAATGCTGACTGTCTGCAGAGTGAGTATTTCTTGACAGCTAAAGCTTTGCAGTTTGATTTTGTTTGTGCACTCAGATATTCCTCGTAATGAAGAGCCAGATCATCAAAAATTAGTGAAAGCATGTTGGTATTCATTGGCTAAGGAGCTTTCCAGAAACTTCATGAAATACTGACTTTTAATCTTGTTTTTGTCCTTGGAACTTGATGAATGTTGCTGGTCAGCTACAAAATAAAGTTTGGCAGCACCAGTGTATTATTTACTTTCTCCTGCCAATGTCAACATCCAGAACAATTTGTTACATGGCATAAACCCTCCTTGTTTTATTTAACTTGGAACACAAGAAATGTTAAAACAGAAGAAATATTCCTAATGCTTACTGTAGTCATATTCATGTGATATAAAATATACAAAAATATGTAGCAGTACATAGGATAGGATAGTTTCACAAGTGAGAAAAGAATGCTTCCTTTGAAAATCAAGTATTATAAAAGTATATTGTGCAGCATCAATATGATTGTTGGTGAGTTTTCAACAGTCTATAAAGTAAAGAAGGTACTTGTGAGTAGCTTCTTCAATAAGTACGAATAATCTGTTACCTACAGAACAGCTCAGCTGCTTTTCATGGTGCCACAACCATGGTGGTGACATGAGAGATGTATCCATCCCTGCCTGTATTAGTTGAATCTTGACTAAAACCTAAAGTGAAAAGCTACAAAAGATATACAGAATAAAAGTATCCTTTTTATCTTTCTTTTCACTTATCTGAAGAAATACTCAGCCCAGGGGTTCACTGGTCCATATCACCAGCCCCAGAAAACATAATAAATGGCTCAAAGAACCATATTGTCTTTGAAGAATTTTTACAAATGTATAAATGGTAATGCTGAGAGAGCCTGCAAAAAACAAATAGGATTGGCAGTCATCTGTGGTGTCAAGTTTGAAAGCATTGAACAACTGATTCTTGAAAGAGTAAATCTCTAGGAGGCAAACTGCAGATAAAAAAATTATTCAGCGCCCCTAAGGGATCCAGATCTTCCCATTACTGTACGAAGGTTTTTGAGAATCCTGTCACATTTTTTTTGCAACAGATTAATTGTTCAGCGAGTTTGAATGTGACATTGCTTTGAAAATTAGCTTTGTGTGCTTTGTTTCATTTATGTTAAAATATTTAACATTTCACTAAAAGAATGAATTGAGCAGTGTTGTTGGTTCTATAAGAAAGCTTACATTAACAGTACCATAAAGTGAAATTAATGTGGTTTATTGTGGTTTTTTTTGTTACAGCCGTCCTTTTGGCCATCTCTTAATCACTGGATAAATTAGCCTCCAAGCTTCTGTGATTTTCTTCTTTTACATGCTTAATGATTGCTAATGTAGACTGTAGACATCTCAAACTCTTTAACATCGATATCTAAGCTAGTTCTAAATTAGATTTAAGTAAAATCAGTAGTACTTTCATTAGACCTCTCATCTTCAACAAGATACCCTTTCTAATAGTAGGTGTAGTATTAAATCAGAATTGATTTTAATCATGTTGAGTTTGTATCAGTCCCTACGGATAAAAGGGGCTTGTTCACTTCCTTTGCAATATAAGTTAGAATATTGTCTTAATTAGTCTGATCAATACTGCATGAAGAGCCGTTGATAGACTGTCAGCAATAGAGGATGTGAAAATAGCTGCAATAAATAATTTAGTATAAATAGAAGCCTATTCTGATTTTTCAGTAAAACTTAAAGCAGATTTCTTTTTACTGCAAATTCCAGTTTTATCTGTACTCTCCCAAAAAGCAACAAGGTTTTCAATAGGAACACTTTATTGCCACTCAGGTTGTGTCCATGGTTATTTCATCATGATCTTGTATCTGTACTTTTAAAGTAAGGGCAGAAAATACGAGAAAATGAAAGATGTTGCTTTCCTGCATCTTCCAAGAAGTACCTGTCACTCTTTCCAGGCAGCTCAGCAATCATCTCTTTTGTGATAAAATCCCTAGAGAATTTTTAACTGGTATTTGGTTTCATGGTAGCGTTTAATTCATTTTCTACCAATTCATAGTTTTTCAGTGTGTAAAAACTCTTAACCAGTAGAGCTTTGGTCTTCCGCATTTAAAAGAAAAGAAAAAAAAAAAAAAAAAAAGAAAAGCTATTCAAAGAGATTTTAGGATTTATCAAGATCTTCTTTAGCCATAGCAAGCTGAGAGTGCCTCAACAAAAATGTCATCAAAAGAAGAGAAGGATGTTTGACAGTAGTGTAAAGAAGGAACTGTGTTCCTCTTCATTACTGAAAAATCTGAATTCTAATTGTGTGGCGAGTAGTTCAGCATAATTTTGTCTTAATTTTACTATCCATTTAAAGGGAACAATAATACTTTGATCCTCCCAGGCATGGAGGATGGCTAGCTGGGTGTTTTCACAACCTTTCACAAGGACCAAGTACTTGCTGCTGCTAGTGATAGCAGTGACACGTTGTGTGATGATGATTGTCACACTCAGTGCTATGAGCCCTTGAGTAGTGTTTAACAACATGAGCTAAAATTCAGCAATACCTGTAGCACGTGGTTAATGTGTCATTGATTACAAAATTTGTAGTCTTCTTGCATTTTACTTACTATGTCAGTCTTGTCAAGAGTTGAAATAACTTCTTTAGCACTGCAGAAATCTTTTTGCTTCCAACATTTGTAATGCCATTTTAACCACACTGATGATTCCTTTCTTATGCCCAGCTGCAAGGTGGACATTTGTTTCTCTCAAGAGTACACTTGGGTTATTCCAATACAATACGTATAGCAGAGACATTGAGCAGAAACACTTTCCTCATTTTATGAGGATAACCTCACTTTGGCTTGTGAAGGGCATCTGAAATCACTGTTTCTAGAGAGAGCAATCTCCTGGGAAAAACTGAATAAAGCCTGTAACATGTCCCAGCCAAATCAGCAAATCACCTGGGTATTTTCTTTGTTTTCTGACTTATTTTATAGGACAGACCCTAAAGTTTAATATCACACAAGCACAGGTCTGCTGCAGTATTGCTTGCAAAAATTCCCTGTGTGGTTCCAGTGTTAGAATTCTTAGGAAAGCACTCCCTTAAATCTATATAGCTGCAGCCAGGGTACAAAGCTAAGTACATGCCTACACTTTGGTAAGCAGAGCATGGAAGAGTGGCTTTAATAGCCATCAGAAGACTCCACTCCTAACACTGAGCTTTGTGAAGCTCTCCTTTGTTGGTGCACGATGTTTAATGAAGGGATGGAATGCACTGGTGATCCAGACTGAGGATGTCAAGTCAGCATTGCAGTTAGGATAGTCCCAAACTAATATAAATGCTTAAATCCAGGGAATGCTTACATTCAGTAGATTTTGAATGCATTGTTAAATGGATTTATGTGATCATTAACTTTTTATTAACACTCTTCCTGGAAGGAGTGAAAAACTTTCCATGAGTCAGGCAGTATGAGCAAATATTGAGATGTATCTGGAAACAGTCAAGAAAGTTGCTATATTTGTTTCTACTGTTCATTAGCTTTCCACTGTGGGAGAGCATAGCAGGCGTCTAGATTAATGTCCTTATTGTCAAACTAAAAGTTCTCTTACAAAATGCAGTGGAAACATTATCTTGTTTAAATACTGTTTCTGTTAATTTTTTGATTTCCTTTCTAAGTCAGCATGATGTAACAATATTTTCATTCCTTTTCTCCTCTTGGAGTAGGATGGTCCAAGAAACCATATTTGTCTCATTAGAACAAAAAATTCACAAAATTATTTGAAGAATTGTTCATATATGTTTTACTGAAGCTTAGCTAGGAACAAGTAAAAGGCAGAGCAGACAGACTTAGATACTGCATGCTTTTACACACCATTCTGGAGGAGTCAGTATGCATAATTATTTAGGAAAAGTTGCTCATATGTTTGGGTGTTTTCACAGTGCAGCTCAGCACTGAATAATACTGATTCAATAAATATTTCCAGGTATAAAACATACTTTATTGAAGTTGAATATCAACCTGCCATGTTAAACTCATAATCTTAGGTATTACAAAGAATAAATATAAGAGGATTGGTATCATCCAGATGAAACACACATCTTTGAGTACTGCAGTACTAGCAATTGGCTGGAGACTTTAGAGGAGAAGAACTAAGATAACAATTCTTGTAAAAAAGATTTTACCTTTTCTCTTATTTCAGGAGCTGCTGAGAAGAGTTCCAAACATGGTGCAGAAGATAAAACACAGAACATTATCAGTGCTATGAAGGAAAGAATGAAGATCAGAGAAAAAAATAGACCAGAAGTGTTTGAAGTGATCCAGGAGATGTTTAATATTTCCAAAGACGACTTTGTACAATATACAAAAGCAGCAAAACAAAGTGTTTTGGATGGCACATCCAAGTGGTCAGCAAAAATAACCATCACAGGTAAATTTTCTTCTGAACTGTTTGCTCTAAGAGCCCTTGCTTTCTGAGTCTCCTGGTTAGGGAATAAAATTTATTATAATTAGACCTGGAGTTGTGTTCATTTGCATACTTGGTGCATCCATAAATGGTTGAATTTATAGCATGCTAGCTGGAAGAGTTTTAAGTTACAGCTGTTGGCAAAACTACTTTATATTCCACTGTTCTAGGAAGGAAGATAAATAGTCTTGTTGTCTCCTCTTTGTCCTAACAGTATCTTCTGTGCTAGTGCCACCAACTGGAAGAGTTCACAATTTCCTTTATGGGTTTTTAATTACTCTAATGCTAAGAGCACTGTATCTTGCAATTCCAAACCCCATTTATTTGAAACTCATCATCCATTCTTTGTTTGTTGAAAATGAGTGTTTGGAAGTGTTTCCATTGTTATATGGTTTTGCTGCTAAAACCAGTGTGGGTCAGCTACAAAAACTCTAATTTGTACACTTGAAAAACTTGGAAATTGAATTTTCTACCTTTTTTAAAAAACTTCCAAATGAGGAGTTCCAGTGGGGTTTGAACCCGTTTGTCAAAACACTTTGCAATTAGTTTGCAAGAACAACTGGCTGACATCAAGCAAGATGGAATACAAGCTGAATTGCAACAAAAATCTTTGTGTTGTTGGTGGATGGGATTAAAAAATGAGAGTTGTGATTTAGTAAGTGCAGCCATTTGGATCTACATGTTTTTGTTAAGGTATCTTTTTCAGGTATTGCAGCCTTTATAACTGAGAACAAAAATAAACTGGACTTAGACCCACATCTTCAAATCACTTTGTCACAAAGTGTTAGAACAATATTTTCAAAAATGAGCACATTCAATCACATTTCTCTCACTAAATATATTAGTAATATTCTTTTGTGTGAGAGCCAAAAGGGGGTTTCTTTAAGTAAAAATGAAATGATCTCTTTTTTTTCTTGTAATTTCTGGTATTGTATACATTTTATAATATACATAATTTATTAGTGCAGTGGTACATTTATAACGTATATAATTTATAAATAAATGTATTGGGGTTGTGTGCTCAAGAATTTTTGCTGTAGTACTTTTTGATTCTGTAGCAATTTTTTAATATATCAAGGAGGGGTCGTTGTGTGATGAAATGGCCATTTGCAGTGCTGCAATTTAAAGCTGGCATTCAGGAGTGAAAGGAGAAAAGCATCTGTCAAGTGAACCATGGATAAATTATTCTGTGAGAGTTGGTAGGTGTGTTATTAGCTACACATCGCTCTGTACTTCAAACTAAAGTTCAGTCACACTTGGGGCAGTGTGTAAAGCATACACATAGCTGAGAATAGCAGATATGTGCCAGGCGAAATTAGGAGAAAATCTGGGATTGTGAGTTAGATGGATTAGGAAAAAGGGGCGGCCATTCTGAAGGTTGTGGGACAGTGTGTGAAACACAAAAGAATAGCTGTTGAATTTTGGGACTGTCACCAAACACAGGGGATATGGAGAGATACATCAGGGAAAATACTTAATTCATTTTTACTTTTAGTTCTGCTTCTGCAGGATGCTCAAGGCTGCCTTGTATTCAGGCCAGTATAATAGTTAGCAATTCTGGAAGGCACTGGCACTTAATTCTCCTGTAAATAGGAGAGGGATACTTCTTTGCCTTCTAAAAATTTCCCTTTGGATTTGCAGTGAACAGGGAAGACAAAATATGTTGCAGCTTATTCCTAAAAGGTTAGTCTTTTCACGAATGAGAGCAGATCTGCTAAGTAAGAAGGTACCATTGTTACGTAATCATTTTTCCGAGCACACTGGAGGAGCTTCATTATCCAGAATGATTGGCATTACAGAATTTCAACTAAATGTTACCACCAAGACAGTTGAAATACGTGCAAAAAAATAAAACCAAGCTCTGCTGGTGATAGGAGCCACGGCATGTGTTTTAGCTGCAGCTCTCTGGGTTCCGTAGGCTGCAACTTGATAGTTCTGCTTTCTGCTGAGATTTCTAGTTTTGTGAATTATGATGGAAAATCAAGTTGTGTGTATTTTTATTTGCCACAAAATGCACATACAGTAACTATACACTCATGTTAACTGTCAGAAAGACTAACAAATACACGAGCAGCTAATGATAACTGATCTGAACTGTCGCTGTGTCTGTGATAGAATAGGAAGCAATCTGAAAATCCTAATGGTACATCTCTCACACGAGGCAAACAAATGACAAAGTCATAACCATGCCTGTCATGTTTAGTTTCATAATCCACAGTGCAGACTTTTGCCAATGGGAGATATTATTTTGGAAATTTTAGTTTGGATCTTTAGAAAAATTTTGGAAAGCATTCATTTTTTGGGGGTGGGGAATGGAAATTTTAGGGATGATTAGACTCAAAGTTATGCAACAATATTACATTACTTGCAATGCTGATTCAACAAAAATTTGTTGTATGGCAAAAAAAAAAGTGTTTGTTTTGTGCTCTGTAGTGAATCTTTAAATTTATTGCCTTATTAAACCATATTTGTAAATTTTATACAGTCCCAAGGGCAGTTAGACAAAGCTTGTCGATCTCCAGAGTAGCAGGTGCTGAGAAAATTCATCCAGAAAGTTTTGTTTTAGGAGACCTCAGTTTGTGCTTTGTTTCCTCTTGCTGTTGTTAGTGTCTCAGTTATTTCTTGGCAATGAAGGCTATGAGGACTGAAGCATATTTCTTTCCTTTTGTTGCAGTTCTTTGTGCTCAGGGCTTACAGGCTAAGGACAAAACTGGCTCAAGTGACCCATATGTTACGGTGCAAGTTGGCAAAACCAAGCGGAGAACAAAGACTATTTTTGGAAACTTGAATCCAGTATGGGATGAAAAATTCTACTTGTAAGTATAGAGAAGATATTGTTGTTCCTTGGTTTGTGAATTTACATTTAGGTAACATAATGCTACCAAGTAGAATAATAACTCAGTTGGAAAATATTTGTTGCCTACATTATGCATGTTCATAGCAATAATAAATTACCAACTTCTGAAGGGAAAGAGCATAGAAGTGACTTTATGATATAGTAATCATACAGCTCACAATTATGTCTTTTGGGGTATCTGTTGGTGGTATTTATTTTCATTTTTTAAGGAACTTCAGTAATAGTTTTCAGACTCATACCTTACATACCAAATGTTTGTGCTATAAATGGCTTCCCATGTCTCTGATACTCACCATGCAAGTTAAATGCATTTTTATTCAGTATGACTTTCCTAGGTGAAACTGAGGAATGTGGTAGTAACTGGTATGTTTTAGGCTCTGGGCTGGGCTATTTGTATGTCTAATCTTTCCAAGACTGAGAGCTGTCCGGAAGTCTGATGTGTAGAGTATCTTCCTCCTGTATCCTTTCTTTGACCACAGCCTCTGAACTGAATATGGCATAGTTTGTTGTCAGCATATCACAGAAATTCAGTTCTGACTGCAAAGTAATGTTTCAGTCTTTAATACACTGACTACAGTTTGAGTATGATTTCATGCCAGTTCAACTTCTGGCAATGTTCCTGGAACCTCTTTCAGAAGAAACGCATGTTACAGTACAAGAAATTCCAAGTCACAGGAACTGTAGTGTTACTTTCCTGAAAACATTGCCTTGGGATACAACACATTCCTGACTGAGAACATGTTCAATCTGATAAATAGTATCAATTTGCTCAGTATTATTCCTCTAGACATAGCAAAAGTATTGCAGCATTTACTCTTTATTCAGCTTGATTACCATATGCTCAAGTATATGATGTGCACTTAACTACTATTATTAAAGTCAGTAATGGATTCTGAAAAGCTAATGTTAACCCTAGATTTCCTTTGGACACTTTTACATGAAAGAGAACTGTTTATTTAGCGAGATCTTTTAAATTGTTCAGAAAAGTTCCAGTCTACCCTGATAGCACCTACCACAGTGTTATCACATGAAGGTAGTAGTTATTTTATAGAAGCTGCATGAAAGCATTATTATAGTAAATTATGAAAAGATTATAATAATAAAAAGGATATACAACTTCAATGTTTGTTAAACGCAACAGATTTGTTTGCATTTTTATTGAAAATATATGCAGACTGTTGACACATAATAATCTAACCTTGCTACTACATCATAAAAGTCTAATGTGTTTGTGCATAGTAACGCTATTCAAAACTGTAAGTTAATTTGATGAAAATCTGTATCAGTGATGATAAAAGTGGTGTGTCATTTTTTTTAAGCACCCCTGAATTTACAAAGCAGTAGCAGAACAGCTCAGGGTCCTGCAGACTGCCCAGTTAAGATTCAGAACCTCTGGTTAGTCACTGTGTGCAACAGACAACTTCAAAATAACCACTCATCACAATGTAAAATAATTGTCTTCAAGCCATAATATTGTTTAGTTTCTCTTACCTTCCTTTCCTCCTACAAGGAACACGTTATTTGTCATTATTACTATCTATGTAAACAATTGAAACAATTTGTTAGGGTTCAGCGATTTGAAATAGACCTCTGTTTTCTTCAAGAAGGTGCAATGTCTTAACATGGGCAGTTACCTTCTTATGTAGTACACCTACTTGCCTGGTTTGTTTTGGAGGGTTTTTGGTTGGTTAGTTGGTTTTGTTTATTTTGACTAAAATCTGCTACCTTATTGTTGAGGAGGTTATGATTCACCAGTGAGTTTGAAAGATGTATGACCCAGATGCCTCTTCTATTTTCCTGGAAAAGTACTAGATATTCCACCTATATTAAACAATGTATGGCCACTCCTTTCACAGATTGAAATGCCAGTACTAGAATAGTTAATTCAGAGAAAACACACTCAAACTTTACAGGCTTCCCCTGTAGAGAGTGTGTTTTCTTTTTGAGTTATTTGTATTACTCCAATAACAGTTGAAATGTATCACTCATTGTATCACTGTGAATAGCCAAAGGTAAGAGTTTAGCTACTTTCTTGCATTTAAATGTGTGACTTAGATAGTGTTGGATGAGCAATTCAGTAAATTTGATATGAAGTTTTAAATATATTTGCTCAAAGATATGAGCAGGGCTACCATTAAATCCCTGGAAACATGAAAATATGATACCTTTTTTCACTCAGCGCTAAGTATTACTGTCATCTGCTGCTCTAGCAATAACATTAATAATAAAGAAAAATCCAAACCTTACTACAGCGTAGATCTCCTGAGTAACTGCTTTGAACTGAATGCATTTTCAATCGCTTCTGTAGCACTTGCGCTTTCTAAAATAATCTCCCTGACTTATTTAATGCATTGGATTTCAGTTGAAAGTATATGAGAATTTCTGAAGTATATTAAATAAATTATAAATGTTTAACCACGAGATTAAAACGGAAATAATTCAATATAACTATTTCATTGACTCAGGAAGTTTCATTTAAATTAGGCTCTACTGGTGATATTTGATAGTCCTATTTAAACTAAAATACTAATCATCATTATAACTCCTAAATGATAAATTGCAGAAATGAAATGCATCTCAAGATCCCACAATCATATATTGACTCATAATACCAAAACATGCGTTTAAATCTCCCCATCTGTTCCAAAACAGAGACTTAAAAAAAACATTGGCTCCCAACTGTGCATTTGCTCTGTCATAGCAGATAGAGTGAGGGCAGTGTTCCTGTTTGCAGGATCAGACATAACCCTAATATGATTGGATGGTAAGCAGAGGGTGAATGTTTCTAACAGAAAATAGCGTAACCCTCTCTTAAATGACTGTGGGATACTGGCATAGATTTAACATGGGAACTCATAAACCGTAAGCAAATGAGAGCTTACCTACAGCTGTATGCGTCTCAGCAAGAAACCCCAAGACTATCGCAGGAAGAATATAGCTTTCCTTGAAATATGTATTTTTTATGCACAAGATAGAGAAGTAAATGGGACAGTGAATAGATGCTCCTTTAATTAATGCAATACAGGTGGTAAGGGCTTTGATCTTGTCCATTGGTATTGTTAAGTCAGTGATAAGAGACCAGCTTTTATTTTTTTCCAGTCGAACATCGGTGATATGAGAGCTTTTTCAATGACAGCAAAGGAAGAGTCTTGCAGCTTTCTGTCACATTCCTTTTTCTGGTTGAGTTTGGCATCTGATGTGGGAAAGGGGCCTGCTTTTTTTAATTTTCAATTACAAGAAGTACATATTTTGGCTGTACAATTTTCAGCTTTGTGCAAACTAAAATCTGCACTAAAACTCCACTCTTATTCGTTTCTTGGCTCTTTTCAACAGTTGATTGCAGAAATATGGAAATCTGCTTTTTCAGGCAGTGTTGCCTAGGAAGCATACACCTCCAAATTGCTTTGCAGGCATAATGTTCCCTCTGACCACTCATTAACACCTCAGATATGGTTGTATAATATAGAAGTCTTTCATATAACTGGGTGATTATTTTACATATTCTTTCCATTTGTCTGTCTCTAGGCCACCATATGGCTTTGACCAATATCTTCATTGGGTGTCTATTACTCCTTTCAAATGCATGAAAACATTTGATCTAATTGTTTTAAATTAGACCAATGAGAAAGGTGGGGTTTTTTTTAGTGGTCATAACTGTATTGTTAGAATTCGTCTGATCTATGACATTCTTGATGATTTCCTGGTGATATACTGAAAATATCAGTGCAGGACTTGTGTAAAGCCTTTGACACTGTCTCACGTGACATCCTTCTCTCTAAGTTGGAGAGACATCAATTTGATAGGTGGACCACTCGGTGGATAAAGAACTGGCTGGATGGCCGCACGCAAAGAGTAGTGCTCAGTGGCTCAGTGTCCAGCTGGAGACCAGTAACGAGTGGTGTCCCCCAGGGATCAGTGTTGGGACCGGTCTTGTTCAACATCTTTGTGGGTGACGTGGACAGTGGGATTGAGTGCGCCCTCAGCAAGTTTGCCGATGACACCAAGCTGTGTGGTTCGGTTGGTACGTTGGAGGGAAGGAATGCCATCCAGAGGGACCTACACACACTTGTGAGGTGGGCTGATGCCAACCTGATGAAGTTTAACCATGCTAAATGCAAGGTCCTCCACCTGGGTCGGAGCAATGCCAGGCACAGCTGCATGTTGGGCAGGGAAGAGATTCAGAGCAGCCCTGCAGAGAAGGACTTGGGGGTGTAGGTTGATGAAAAAATGAACATGAGCCAGCAGTGTGCGCTTGCAGCCCAGAAAGCCAACCATATCCTGGGCTGCATCAAAAGGAGTGTGACCAGCAGGTTGAAGGAGGTGCTCCTGCCCCTTTACTCTGCTCTCGTGGGACCTCACTTGGAGTATTGCGTGCAGTTCTGGTGTCCTCAACATAAAAAGGACATGGAACTGTTAGAACAGGTCCAGAGGAGGGCCACGAGGATGATCAGGAGACTGGAGCACCTGCTGTATGAAGATAGGCTGAGAAAATTGGGGCTGTTCAGCCTGGAGAAGAGAAGGCTGCGTGGAGACCTCATAGCAGCCTTCCAATACCTGAAGGGGGCCTATAGGGATGCTGGGGAGGGACTCTTCATTAGGACTGTGGTGAGAGGACAAGGGGTAATGGGTTTAAACTTAAACAGGGGAGGTTTAGATTGGATCTGAGGAAGAAATTCTTTACTGTAAGGGTGGTGAGGCCCTGGAATGGGTTGCCCAGGCAAGTTGTGAATGCTTCATCCCTGGCGGCGTTCAAGTTGGGGTTGGACATAGCCTTGGATGGCATGGTTTAGTGGGAGGTGTCCCTGCCTATGGCAGGGGGGTTGGAACTCGATGATCTTGAGGTCCTTTCCAACCCTAACTATTCTATGATTCTATGATTTTCAATTGCTTGCAGGTAAACTGACCAAACAAAACCCCCCAGCTGTTTGTTAAAACAAATGTAGAATGTTGCTGAGAATTTGTACTGCTGTGTGTTTTAGCAGATAATACTGGGGAGAAGTATCCCCTGATACCAAACAGCACTGATGTAGATTAGAGACCGTGGTAGTTCAAGTTTCTGTGTTGGTCAGAGAAACTGTTCAACTGCGTTGTATTTTGGATACTTCAGTCTAGAGTTTCTGATGAAGCGAGAATTTCTGGCAGCTATTTCAGGCTTCCAACGTGAATGCTCTTACCTTAGAATTATCTTAAAGAGCACCACTCACACAATTTGTACTGCTAAGAACTGATTTTTGGGTGCGTTTAAAGCAACATTTACAATAATCGGCCATGTATAGGAAATAAATACAAGAGGACCTTGCCAAAGTTCTTTCATACTGTTGTTTTATACAGATCAACTGAGCTGACTTGTAAAAAGTAGAATCTTGATTGTACCTGAAGACGGTGGGATTGGTTAAATGTCCATGTGGTGTTCCAGTTTCCAGTGGTAACTAAACACAGTCTTGTGAGAATTGCTGAAACAGCTTAAGGATTGTTTCATAAGAAAGAGTATATAACAGAGAATTATATTACACAAAAGCAATTAGGTAATAGAAACCCACAAATTAGTTTACTGGATTTATCTGTTCCAAAAATTCTTCAATAAGCAGCCAAGTCCCTGAGGGACACCCTGCTAATTAGCATAACTATCTCACAGCCTCAGCCCAAAACACAAGACTCTGAGAACAAATTCAGATGATAAATTGTTTGTTCAGCAGTAATGTTTTTCAATTTCACATTACAGCATGTTCAGTCTGAGTCTTTTTTCCAAACTGCTGTCAATCCAGCTTAATTTTATACTGCTCGCTTTTTATTATGACAGAGTAAATTAATGCAAGAAACGGCAGAATTAGTCTCATTCTATTTTATCGAAAGCATGCCTCATGACCACACTGTTATAGAATTGGGACTGTCCAGACTAGAGAAGAGACAAGTAGTGTAGGTAAGAATGTCTTTAAACATATCCTCTCTCCTCAAAGATGAAAGGAATAATCTATTTTTCATGCTTACTGTTATAGTAGAACAAGAAGTAATGCTCAAAAATTCCATTAAGAGGCTTAAATCAGACTTCAGCTAAAGTTTGGCTATAGTTGGGCTTGCAAAGTACTGGAATAAATAGATTTTTCTGAGATATTATGGTACTATCTCTGAACAGTTAAGAACAGAATGGACAATTCTCATAGAAATGCCATGGATGTGTCTGGTTCTGGCTTGCATTAATGGCAATAATTATAAACTTGAGGGTAACGTTAGCAGTAAATGGCTTCCTGACCTTCATTCTGCTACTGTTTTCCATGACCATGTGGTTTCTTTATACTTCAAGGACAATATCTGCATTATCACCCTCCATTCCCTACAACAGACCGTATGGCATCCAAGATATTTTAGTATAAACTAAAAAAATTGGGTAGGAATTTGGCAAGGGTCAACTCTCAGATTGTTCTATGTACATTACCTGCTAATGCAAAATGTCTTCCTTAGGCTTGTTCATACTGGGGGTTCACAAGAACAATGATCTGTCATTTAGTATGGGGTTTTCTGTTTTGTTTGGGTTTTTTGGGTTTTTTTTGTTTTCCAAGTGACATTGTGTGTTTATCTGTTTTCCAATTAAGTCAGTGTCGAGTCACTAAGTGAATAAAGCCCTTAAAAGAGCAAAATATCATCTTCCAAAATCTATTCCTTTAGTTTGTAGAAGAGATCTAAGGTTGATGTAATGGTCTATAACCAAAGCAATATCCATCTGAAATAACAATATGAATACTCAGTTTATCTATGGTTAGTACCACAAAGTGGTATGTATGGTGTTTTCTTTACATGTCTTAATGAATGCATGTTCAGAAAGAATTCAGGTATTTCTGAAACAGGATAAAAAGTAATAGCAGCTACCAGAGAAAGAAACTGAAAACAAAAAAGCAGCAAAAAAAGGAGACTGTGTAGTTCAATTACCGTAGACCACAGTGGTTCTTCGGCAAGTGCTCTTAGATAGGCAGGCTGGCAGTCTTCAGCTGAAGTACGCTCTTGAAAACAAATTAGATCTTCAGGTTTATCCATCAACAATGGGAGTGACTTGCTACAAAATGTGCAAAACTGCAGGCAAAGCTGATACTAAGGCTCGGCAGTAATTTTCTGCATCTCAGACGTAACCTAATTTGTCTGCTGATTGCTTACAGAATTTCACCAAAATAGTTTATTGGAAAACTTACTTTCTTTAAGTTCTCAAAGTAACACTTTTTTAAAGCGGTAGGAAAAAAAAAAATCCTCTCCACTTTAATCAGAAAATGCAAATTTGTTGGTGGATGTAAGAGTTTTTACTGAAGACTGTAAAGAAAGACTGCTCTTATGATGAATGCGTTTCATTTTGGCAGAGTGAAAGATTAGTCTCCATATATTCTTCACCAGCTTCTCCATTCATTTAAGTTTATTTCTTTAGTGAAAGTCGCATAATGTCAATCAGTTGTTGTTTCAACACTGGGTGTAGATCTCTTAGATGAGGTGTACAATCAGGTTGTGCCAGCGCACCTAATATTGAATTGACATTGAGCTACTGTAGTAAAGACAGTTTATTATTACTTTTTTTATAGTTCTAGCCATTAGAATATGCAGAAATGCCATGAGGATTATTTCATGTCTATGTAAATGTATTTCATTCTGTAAGTGTAGAAGTGATGCAGCATCACCAGATTTTTGATTATCAAAACTATGTTTTGTGTTTAACATCTCCGAGTATACTGCAGTTTTTCCAGCTTTCAAAAGCATCAGTATCCTCATTCTCTGTGCGCTAAAGAGTAAATCAGTTCTCACTTTTCTGTATCACACCTTACTGAATACATTTTCTGAGCATATGAAGCGGAGTGGCTAGAAGAGGAACAGTGAAAATAGCATATGTTGTCTTTGCCTTGAACTCGGTGGGCTGGTTTTCCTGCACAGTAGGAAGTAGGAATCCCAGCCAATGCTTTCTGCAGAGCCTCAGAGCTTCTGCAGTGATGTTACCAGCTGCTAAAGCACAATGTGCATCTCGTTATATAGTGCTGTTATTGAGAGGCTGGCAGGTAAGTAGGATCACGCAGGGACAGCTCTGTAACTTTAATAGTAATTCTCCCTGCTGCAGGGCAGGCCAGTAGAAATACGTGTTCATCCAGCCTTCCATTTTTGCATCACAGGTCTGTGACAGTTGTGGAGTCTTGCATGGGAAATATGTAACAGAGCTGACTCTGTGCCAAAGGTTTAGACAAACAGGTGAACATGGGAGTAAACCCATCAGTTGTGATAGGTCTCACCATGTTTCACTGTCCTAAGGTTAAATGAGAAAAAGATGTGGAAGAGACAAGAGGATATCAGGGAAAAGTGTAGTTGTCCTGACCAGCTGAATAACTATCCCTTAATCAGCCAAGTGTACATCAGAGGAAAACTGGTGTTGTTTCAGGAGAATAAAAATACAGTATTTGTAATGAAGTACCATTTAATGTTTGTTTTATATATATATATATATATATATATATATATATATATATATATATGCAGCATTTCCCTGAGAAACAAAACAGTAACAAGATTTCTACTAATGGCACAGATATAGAGTTGAGGGTCACTAAATGCCACACCAGTGACAGGTCTGCCTATGCCACTGTAGAAATCCACTGTTTACTGTTTCTATTAGGTGCACAGTTAAATGCAGTTCAGGACTCTAGCAATGTTAGGCAATAATTCAGGGCTGTGTATTAGGCAAATCAAAGGGTTTAGCCTGTTTTTTTAACACAAAGGTGTTTATTTGATCCATCATGTATCTTCCTGCATTTTATACATCCTGGCCAATGGCTTTTTTGTTTTGTGGTCAGTCAGAGAAAATTCACAGCTTGCCTAACTATGTCAATCATATTCTATGAAAATAGGTGGTCAGACAGAGATAAGATCCTAACAGTTTCCTCAATTTGAGCTTGCCCCATAATAGAGACCATGGAGTCCATATGAAGGGGTAATTTAGGAAAATCCCAATTATGGGAAAAGTTTAAATAGGTGATTGCAGTTTGTTAGATGCCAGGGAAGCCTGTCATAAGACAAAAGGAAACTAGGCTTCATTAGTTTTGCTAATTACAGAACAATGTGGTTTTTAATTACCAAAGATATCTGCAATATTAAAATTTGGATACGAGCATTTCTGTGATAGTGAATGATGTCACAGCGAGGCAGAATAAAAGCTGTGTATGCCTTTCTAGTGGCTGATTTGCTTTGACAGTAATAATACCATTTAAAGCACTTTATACTTCCAAAACTCATTACCACCACTAATTAATTCCTAGAACACCCCTGAGGGGTGCCACTTGGAGGATGAGTTACAGTATTACTGTTTTAATGCTGGAAATGCTGAGACCACTGATTGGTGATAGTGCTTGGAATAGAGTTCAAGTAAAAACTCTGAATCTAGTGTCAGACTAAGACTGCTGAAGAAGAAAATTTGCTGATACACTTTAACAGTATATTTACAAATAATCAAAGATTTTTACTAATTAAAATATTTTGTAGTTATTAAACAATATATTAAAAACCCTATTAGAATGGATGCATGAGGATGACATGGCTTATAACTGATGCCAGGTCTGTACTAACCAGTAAGTGTCATCAGACAGTTTTTTCACTACCACAGACTTCTAGAGTCAATGTTAGGATATTCCAGTGAAGTCACCGAAAGCCAACCTGACCAACAGTAAAAAGTCCTCATTGTGGCTTATAGGAATATTCAGCAGTAGAGTTTCTTTTCCATTTCTGTGCAAATATATGCAGGATATGGAAGTAAAAATGCATATGGATATATGCAGGAGCTGGAAGTACAAATTTTATCTACTGGGAACTCTGCAGATTGCAAGCGAAGCCACCTCACTCTCATACACCCAGTTGTTTCTCAAATCCATTGAACTCATGAGGGGTTAGTAAGCCACTTAAATTTGCAGGGAGCTTTTTAGTATGTGGTGGTCTTTTCCTACTCCTCCTCCTTACCAGGGAGTGGGAGTCTTGGAGAAAAGTAATACGTCTTTAAGAAAAAAAAGCAAACCAAATACTAGTTCTCTTTTTTTTTTTTTTTCTGATTGCCTGGCTTGTCTTGTTTGTTCATAGTTCATGGGGTTTTTTTGTGATTTGGTTTTTGCTTTTGGTTTTCCGAACTTCCTGCCACATGCTGAAAGTATTATTTAAGATTTTCTCACTTTTTCTATTATAACGTTCTAGGCTATTACTTTCATGGTCTACTGCATGCACTACATAGCATTTCTAAATGAAAAAACTGATTTTACTGTACCTTTCCAAGATATTTGTTAAATAATAGCACTGAGAAGTACACATTATAAATTAATAGTAATTCTAATGAAAAGTTCATGACATTCCAAAATACAATCCATATGTGTATATAATTCATACATGTAATTTCTCTTATATATATAGTAATTGTAGTTTTGTTCCTGGCAATGTGGTATGGCCTTGCATTCCACTGAATGTTGCAGGTTGTTTGTGTTCTGTCACTTTATGCATTTAAGCAAGTGTATGGAAATCAAGGACAATGAATTAGACAGAAGTATAAATGTATGTAGCTTATGTAACGTCCACATTTTGTGTTTATTATTTTTACAGTGAATGCCATAATTCTACAGATAGAATAAAAGTGAGAGTATGGGATGAAGATGATGACATAAAATCTAGAGTAAAACAACATTTCAAAAAGGAATCAGATGACTTCCTCGGGCAAACAATCATTGAAGTAAGAACACTGAGTGGAGCAATGGATGTATGGTATAATTTAGGTATGACTCTTACTGGTTTTTTTAATATATGCAGGAAGGGTCAGTCCACCATACTCAGGCATAGTTCAGGTTGTGGCTAAAGTCTTTAAAACTAAATAAAAATATCAATAATGAAAATAATAATTAGTACAGATACTGGCTAGAAGATTGAAATAATTCCTATTGAAAGGGGTAAATTGTTAAATAAAGTGCTCTGCAGCCTGATTTGAATTTGGCAGATAAAATTCTTTACTTCAGAGTCTGGGATTCTGCTTCATGGCCTGAACCATGTGTGAGGTACTAAAAAAAAAAATTCTTATTCTCAATAGCAGGAATTTCTGACTTAAAAAAAACATTCTTATTAACCTAGAAAAATTATTGAAAGCTTTTCGCGTGACATATATGTATTCTTGGTAGTTACTAATACATTATTTTTTCCTTTTCAGAAAAGCGAACAGATAAATCAGCTGTCTCCGGTGCCATTAGATTGAAAATCAATGTTGAAATAAAAGGAGAGGAAAAAGTTGCTCCCTACCATGTGCAGTACACCTGTCTACATGAGGTATGTTGGAGAAGTTAAAGAAAAGGTACTATTCAGAAATTACTATCCAGTTGTTGCATGGATGAGCAAAAAAGGCTACAGAACACTAGAACACTAAAACAAGTAACTGCTGCTGCACCCCAGGGCAAGTTTATTTTAGATTTCCCACTTTTCATTGCTGATGGCATTTAGGTTCAGAGGCAAATGCAGAACAAATTTCAACACATCATTACTGCTCCTGCCAGTAGAGTTAGAAAAAGAGGTGGAGTCAGCTAAGTTCTCCCTGTACCGTACTTTATTTTAGCATTTTGATTGCTAACATCAAGAAGATACAACCATTCTGCATATTACAGAAATGTAGCTATTAACTGTAAAGGATTTATTTTCTGCTACATTAATTCATATTTTGGAAAGAGTGAGGAAAAGCAGGAGGAGCACAATATAAAATGCAATTGAAATTCTGTTCTCATATCATGAAGATTGCTTTTGTCAATGTTGAAAAAAACTCGTCACTGATAAACCGGTGTGTCTTGCGAAAGATCTTCCCTTTAACAGTAACCCATGTTGAAGTTCTATTCTAAAAATACTTTCTGAAGGATTTTTAATTTAAATTAATTCAAGTACTTTCTGAAAGCTGACAGATAATACATGGTTGAAAGTTCATCACTAGTATGTATCCGCAAACCCCCATTGTTCACCATTTGTAAAACTAAGTGTTGAAGGTACATGTGCTCATAGGTTTTGGCCTGATATTGCAAATGTTTTGACCTGTGAAGTAAGTGGAAAAAATCTGTTGCTTTAAGAAAATCCACAAGGCAATTGTGGGCTGTTAGCAAAAAGGAAATTATTTCAAAGTTTGGGCTTTTTTTTTTTTTTTGTCACTGAAAATAGGAAATAAAATCTGTCACTCAGTTTGTGGGTACATATGGAGCTAGGTAATCTGACATGAACAGCAAATTAAATACTAGCTTTGGTCCTAAGGTTGCTAAACCTAAACCTTATTGCATGCCTTTTACTACTTGAGAAGCTTTAGCAAGATTTCTGATAGGTTTCCTGTAATTTACAGATCTTAAATAATAAATTTGAAATTTATTGCTTGCAGATCCCATTAAAGTTGAAGCACTATGTAGTGAGCATTTTAACATCATGATTTCATTCATCAGCACAAGCATATGACAGAGAAGAGAAAGTTTCTGCACAAGTTTATGTTGCAGTCTCTCTGTGCTAGTTAGCTGACATGACCTTATGTATAAATCAAGGAGATAGATCAATGCTCTGCATCACAAGCCTGTGCTACCGGAGTTCCATTACAAAAACCATGGTTACAGTTTTAGGGTTTTTTTTGTTTACCAAATGATGACTTGTTAGCTCCACTCTTCAGAAAAAAGTAAAAAAACCCCAAACAATAAACCACAAAAAAACCCACAACACAAAAGTCAACATACTGATGACTATTATGTAGGATATGCTTTCAGAATGCCACTTTAAAGTGGAAAATTCCTATTTGAAACATTTCTTATATTTAGAATTTATTCCATTACTTGACGGAAGTTAAATCTAATGGTGTTGTAAAAATCCCTGAAGTGAGAGGTGATGAAGCCTGGAAGGTATACTTTGATGACGCTGCACAAGAAATTGTAGATGAATTTGCAATGCGCTATGGAATTGAATATATTTATCAAGCTATGACGTAAGTATTATCGCATCTGGTTTTCTACTCCACAGTCAAGAATGTGTTTGAAAGAGGTGATGAGTTCTAAGCCTTCATGCTTTCATTCTCTGTTCCCTCCTGTTCCTGATTTAAACTTCTTGTTTTCATTTTTGTCCATCTGATTTTCATTGAACTGCTTCTCATCTGCAATGGAATTAAGATATATTATAAACATTTTACAAACTGTTACTTGTATTACCACTAATGCATTTCTTAATTCTTCTGATACTGATCTGTGGCAAGGATCAGAAAGACTTCCATTGTTCCAGATGAGATTGGGATGGTAGAACAGGTTTTCACAAGCTCTCTACCTCCTTTCAAGGAGTACAGAAATCATCACAGAACACCAGCAGTGGCTACAGTAAACTTCTATAGTCCATGTAAATAATTCATGCAATCCATTGTTAACTGTACTAGAACCTGTTACCACATTGTCCAGACTAAAGCAGCTGTCTGATCACTTTAAAATACAGAGCCATTGAGTTTAGAAGCCTGGAAATACAAGAGCTCCATCATGTAGTCTTGTTCAGTAAAAAGTTTGCTGGTGAAAAGGACTATATTCTGTTCCTACTGCAGCCATAGGAAAGCAGATGACTCTGAATGGGTCCTTGAAACACAGATTATTTTTCCTACAGAAAGCTGATATTATGGAATTTTTATTCAGAACATGTACCTACTTCTTCCATTTCTTTACAGCGCATTCTATAAAATGTAAGTACAAAGGCACATAAACGTGAAGTTTTCTTTTTATTGCAGGATATAATGACAGCATCTACTATTTCAGTGAACATGTCTTTCACTTTACTGAAAGTGAAACTTTATTGCTCAGTGTGAATTATTGTGCTGTACATCTAATAGAAAGGTAGAGGATGCCTTTGTAATACATACATTTTTAATGTTCTTCCTCCAAGGACCTTAAGCAGCATTGCACAGAATAAGTAAGTGAGCTTGGCAGTTACCTTGTGGTGGTGTACTACATATGGAGGAACTCATGCACTGAGTTTCATGAGTATTTGGGGTTTCATGTTTAGCTTCTCTTTAGCCATGTAAGTCTTCACATCTAGATTATGTTGCTTATTGACTAGCATGGTATTCTAGTTTTATAACTTAATTTAAATTGGTATGCTATTTTTACCAAAATGTTAATCTCTAAAATGATGGAGTTGATCCTGCTGTATGCATCAAAATGAATTAAAGGTTTTGTATGAGATGAATTCTCAAGGGCTATTAGTGCCAAGAGAGGGCTAAGGGAGTGCTGTTATTACTGTTTGCTCAGGACTGATCTGGCATTTCTTCAGTGATTCTTCTTAACTATCACCCCAGTAGTTGGTTATCTCAGTACAACATGGCTGGTTTTTGATGAACAACCACAAGTGAAAAACTGGTGGCTTTGTCATCTATGATACTCTTAGTAAACCCTGAATATTTATTTCTTGCTCTCAAATTCATATTTATTTATATTTATTCCTTTAGAGCACAGAAATAATATTTCAAAAGGATAGCTGTGATTTTCCAAATTAGACTGAGTATGGTCATCAACCGCAATTGTGGCAGCTCAGCAAAGATAAACAAGATTTTCAGGGTATTGTTTCAGTGCCTGACTGCTTCACAGAAATTCAGTCCCAACAGGTGACCAGCTAAAACTCCTTAAAAACAAAGAACTCAAGATCTTTTCCTCAACCAGCATCAGCAAAGAAATTTTGCATTTTTTGTGGTTTAAAACATATGATGTTTGAGTCAGTGTTAGATTCTAGATCAGGAGATTACCTGTGCACCACCAGGTACTGGTTGGAATGTGGATATCAACACAAAAGATATTGCATGGGTGGTTACTTACCTGCTTTTGTCATTGTCTCTAATGAGACCTTTTCTGTTAAATTTACAAAGTTTATGTATAGTCTGCGATTGGAGACAGCCACATCCGCTTTTTTTTTTTTTTTTTTTTTTTATGAGACTAGACATAAGTAGTTCTTCCTCAAAGGATGCTGACATAGAAGGAGCATCTTAATATAAAAACACAGGTTCCAACTGCCCAGTTCCTAAGCAAGAAAATCTGCCTTTAAATTACCAGATGTGGAATTCATGTGAAAAACAAGCGCTGATGAAAAACACAACAAAAAGCATGCCTGTGTTGCAGTAACTCCAGCTCTTTGAAAAGTCTTCACTGTAGAGATCGCATAATCCACTCTTCTTTCTCACAGTTATATTCTTCCATTCCTCAAGGAGTCTGTATTGGGCAAAGAAATGTAAAACAATTATGGCCATTCTTATGTAGGCCAGAAGAGATTTATTTTTTTAGGGATGAATAGATGGATAGCCAAATAGGCACTGTTTGCTGCACGAATGATATGGGTATACTCCCAGAAGTCAAAGCCACGTATGTGTGAGAGAACAGGAAAGAAAATAGATAAGACAGAAAACAGATTAGCAAAATAGAACAGCTCAGTGATCCAGCTGGCCTTTATTTTGATGGCTGCAGTGATGGGTGGTGATTTATGCAGTAAATCCTTTACAGAATTGTACTGGAAGTTTATTTACCTACCTCTATTAAGCCACCTCTCCACCACCACGAAAAAAATAATTTTCTTCCTCTTATTTTTCAAAGTAATTTATTTCTCTTTAGATGGCAAAAAGCAGAGCACGTATTGAAGCAGTGTTTGACTAGACACTGAAATTATGCATAATGTCAGCATCCCAGATTTACTGTGTAATGGAGACAAGTGCAATAAAAGCTCTATTAAGAGCTTTGCTTCTTACTGGCAAGGATCACTGTAGGTAGAATCTAATGTTTCTAAATAAGTGACATAGTTCTCATTCCAGCAGGTTAATGGGCATTAACTGTGCCATGTTGTTCCCCTCCTAGTCTTCAATTAATGTGGCTGCATTGCAAAAAGCGCACAAATCACCCATTAAAGTAATTTTAATTGATAGCGTACTTACTGGGTGCAGCACATTAATTAGCCATCTTTTTCTTTGCTGATTCACAGTGGAAGAAAGATTAGAAGAACCACAGGCGCTGCATGTTGGTCAGCAAATTGCATACTAAGAAAGTTGAAGCAAGTAGGCCTGGTTTTAGGCATGTGACTCTAGCCTAAACAATGCAATATTACTCTGAAATATGTGACAGCAATGGTGGTTGTAACATCATGTGCCCATTAGAAATTGTTAATAACTCATGCTATTGGCTGCTGTTTTCAGAGACCCACAAAAATGAGCAGTGACAGCAGTGAAGGGTTTTTGGCTTAAGTTCAGCAGAAGTGAGTTCAGTTGTACCTTGTGTTAATTTTTGTCTTAAAAAGGCACTAGGGGCCAGGTAGTTCATGCCCAGCACACTGCTTTGCCTTATGCTCTTTTGGTGAAAGAGTAGAGTGGAGCCAGAGACTCCAGCTGAGAGGAGCATGCTGCCAAATCAGGACCTTCAGATATGCAGAGAGCTCCAGAGCAATTGGAGTTTCTTCACCCTTTTCTGTTTGAATGTATACTCATTTTCACTGCCATCTTCTCTGCCTAATCCCATTCATTCTTTCCTGTCTCTATACATTTACTGTTTATCCCTTTATCTTCCTCCTAATCCCGCCTAACTATAAATCTTGAAATTAAGATTTTAGGGTTTGCATGATGTTGTTCACTCTTATGTGTTAGATTTTTCATCCATATTGTATCTCATGTTTTCTTATGTTATAAACTCTTTGTAGCATCTCCTGCTGCTACATTGCAACTCTGGTTTTGGCTGGTTCAGTTTTAACAGACCGATTACATGGTTTTAGTTTTTAAAGTTACCTGAAACTTTACTGGCCTGAATCGAAGTGGAACAGTTTCAGTTATGGCCTACATCAGATCAAGGTGAACCGAGAAGTTGCTTGCTGCCTCACCTTTCATTAACAACGTAGACTAAAAAGCCACACTAAAACACTGGTTTGAATCTTTCTGTTGCAGTCAATTAAATGCTTCTTCATTACAATACAGATAGATCTCTTGTGGCCTTTTATGCAAAGCTTGTGCTTGATTTGAAGTTTGTATTTAATAATTAATGTTTTGCTTAATAGCAGTTAAGATAGTTAAATCATGGTTTTGTGTTTAGAGTAAGAAGCAAATATGAACCTATGTGTTCAGTTTGAAAATATCAGCATGCAACAAGTGGCAATTATATCAAACATGTCTAGGTTTTCTTCATATATATCTGTACAATTGTCCATGAGGTAGCTTGAAAGTTTTCTCATTAGAGCTGAAAGGAAGTTGTGGTGAGTTAAAGAGCAAAATCTTTGCCATTTAAAATAACTGATAGTTTGTTTGAATTGTAGGCACTTTTCATGTCTGTCTTCTAAATATATGTGCCCTGGTGTTCCAGCAGTTATGAGTACACTGCTGGCCAATATAAATGCGTTCTATGCTCATACTACAGCAGCAACTAATGTGTCTGCCTCAGATCGGTTTGCTGCTACTAACTTTGGGGTAAGTAGACTTTCTTTTTTAATAGAATACTAATCTTTTTTCTATATCAAATATATGATACTGTATTAACTTCTAAATTAAATATTTTTATTGAAGTTGGTCATTAAAAAGAATAAGAGTGGCTGTTAGCTTTTAAAAATCTTTACCCTGAGTCTTTGCAATCAATCATTATGAAAGGTAGAGAAGATGCTATTAAGTTCTTTATGTGTAATTCATGTAGAGTGGAAAGTATGGGCATTCATGCATAGTACTAAAATCTTCAGCAAACGGGTTTTCTTTTTATTGAAGTAGGGCTTGCAAAAAGCTAACTGCCCTAGACCAAGTATTGGTTGCAATTGCTTTCTTGGGCTGTGCCATCAGTGAACACATAGTAACCTAATGGATCTAGCCATAAATACTGTTCTTCATACAAGAGCACCTATTTTTGATAAAATAATGGTGCAGTGGCCAAGTCCTGGATTTAGGTATCAGAAATTTTAGGAGGAATACCAGCATCTCAGGATGCACTAGTATTTTTTTTGTTGTTGTTGCTAACTTTCCTTCTGTGGGTAATTATCTCTCAATGCAGACTTCCTAGTCCTTGAACATGATAAAAAGTAAAGGTACGTTCACTCTGTATTCTAATTTGTTCACCTATCCACACTGGGGAGGTGAGAGCTGGAAGGAAGAGCAAAAATTCAGGGGTGGCTTTCATCTCTCTACTATTACACATGATGTAGTCAGAATGTAAACACAATTTGATGTTGAAAAATGCATTAATTCCACTTTTTTTATATAGCTGATATCAAAGCTATTTTTCATTTTTCAGTAGCTATGAAAGCATGATAATGTTATCTAAAATACCATTTACTGACATGAAATAAAGTATTAAACATAAATAAAATGTATTCAATAAAAATTATAGCTTGAAGTAGTGTTAGAGGCTCTAATGCTCTTCTCCAGTATTAGGAGTAACGGAAAGAGTATGAATTTTGGGATTTTCAAGGCAACACAATGAAATGATATATTAGGACTAGTAAACCAAGAAGGACTTAATTCTGGTTTTGCTTTTGTCTTCCAATCAGAAGTCAGAAACACAATTATCCAATTATTGTCAATAATTTAATCCATGCTTGGGAAATGGTGTAAATATTTAGTTTTGTAACAAAAACTTTCTCCAGATGCTAAAACAGATTTTGATTTGTAGCAAACAGCTTGTAGCATTCCTTCATAATGTTTTCATATAGGGCATCAAATAGTTAAAACTAAATATTAGTTTGCATTTCATTTCTGGGCTAGAACTTATCTCTATAGAATTCACTTTGTGTAGTAATGATACCAAAGATTGATTTTTCTTATTATTGCTAAATCTGAATGTTCTTAGGATTTGATGGTACTGCTTACAGCTGTAAATTAGTTCTCAGTACACCTAAAGTAGTACTAACAGAAACGTGTTTTCAAATTTAAGGGTTAAGTCTGTTGAGGAAAAAAAAAAAAAAATAGTTATTTTCAGGACTGTTCAGCAATGAGAAATATGTACTATAACAGTTTATTTTTCTTTTAAATGTTACGTCTGGTGGAAGTACTCACATGCACATGTACCCAGAGCTGGGTCTTTAGTTTGGAGACAGCATGTTCTTGAACTGGAACTTTATCTCCTAGTACTAGAGGTTTGCTTTGAAATAGGAATATTAACATTGTTCCAATACTATAAAGTAAAACAGTTTTATGTATAACAAGGACTGTCTGAATATTTGTGATCTAATGATTTTATTATGAGGACAGTAGAATATTACTATGTTCTTATTGAAGTTTTCTTTTATAAGCTAATTGATGGTTTATTATGTAATGAGCCCATATCTTTATTGAAAGAATACTATTCTTTCAATGTTCAAGCTCTATTAGAATTCTGGGTTTTATCCAGATTTTTAAATTTAGAATGTTTTTACTTGATTTTCTATTCTTTTTTCCATGTTTCTAACAATCAGAACTACTTTTATCCTCAGATTGGATGGAGATTTAGTACTCTCCCTGATGTTAATGTCAGTTTACCTTTGACACAAATTGCAATCCAATTCTTAGTTCAACAGATGGATGGAGAGACAGTAGTAAGCATTACTAATAGGGATTCATAGCTCTTTTTTTCAAATAAATTGACTTATTGGCAAAATATTAGATTATTTTTCTCTTGGGTCAAAAGGCATTTTTTAATGGATAGCTGCACATCATTCATGAAAAAGAACATCTCAAATTCAAGTCCTCAGGCTACAGTTGGGAAGGATTTGGCTGACTGAATATTTCAGTAAAGATTTATAACATGATAAAAAAGTTCCTTTTTGATCCCTCGAGAACTGTGCCAGATTATTGGCTTTTGGTGTAGATTAGTAGCTCCACTGATGAGAGTGCACAAGGAACCCTACTTCATATTAGTGCCAGTCATATCTCAGCAATGGTTCAGATTCAGTTACGCATTCTGAGAGCTACCAGATCTTGATACTTCTGTAAGTTTGCTGTTTCCACATAGGCTGGCAAGGATTTATGCACAGTTTTGTGCAGTGGGCTATGAAAAATGTTCTAACATGGAGATTGCTAATTAGAAACTCAGTAGTATTACTTGAGAATGGCACAAATCAGCTGGGTATCTCACAGCAAAATACTTTCACTTCACCTTCGTCTATCAAGTTAGCATGTTAATCTCCACCTATGGAAGGGAAAACTAGCTGCTGAGTATTGGTTAGCTTATTCCTCCAAAAGCCATTATTTCTGAAATACAATTTTCAGTCATACTGTTACACCAAATTCTGCTGTAAATAATTATTACTTATTGCACATTAAAGGGAGGGGGAAGTGCTTTCTTCAGGAGGTAAGCAATTACGAGGCAAATATAAAGATTTTACAAGCTTTTCTGTTTAATAAGCATTGCTAACATAACTTTGAACTTTATACTGAATTGATGCTGTTACTGTGGTTTTGGTCAGAGACATCAGGCAGTGTTTTTCAATTTTAGATATTTTGAGTTATTTAACAATACATAGGTCATTTTAAAAGGAAAAAGCTGCAGGGAAAGTCTGTCACCTCACTAATATATTGCACAGCTTCATAGTGCTGAATGCAAACCAGGTAGATCACAATATAGGATAGAAAGCGAAAATAGAGTGATAAAACATACCTTGTCTGGCCTTTAAACACAATTATCTCAGACCAGTACTTGTATAGGAAACAGTGGAAAACAATCTATATTTCAAATGAGTTAAGAATGGAAAGCAGCTTTCTAAAACCCCACCAAT
The DNA here is from genome assembly GCA_039720435.1 of Amazona ochrocephala. NCBI lineage: Eukaryota > Metazoa > Chordata > Aves > Psittaciformes > Psittacidae > Amazona > Amazona ochrocephala. The sequence goes on along the minus strand of CM077883.1, from coordinate 32,584,235 downwards.
TACAGGAACCTGCAAATTCTTATGCAACATATTCTTGTTTTCTTTTTACAGAGGGAGAAGTTCATAAAACTGCTGGATCAATTGCACAATTCTCTGAGGATTGATTTATCTAAATACAGGGTATGTGCAATGTATTCTATATAGAGAACAACTCAAATGTTGTATTTTGTGTGCGTGTTAAATATTCTATGTGGGCTTTATTTGCTTATAGAAGTTTCAGAGATTAATCCCTTTTGTGACAAAGAAGCTTCAAATATAGGGTGCTGACACGAGATCGAGAATTTAAGCAGTTTAACAATATTTTTCCAATTTGAAAATAAAGTTTTATTTCCAAAAGCTAAGAATAGGTTAAGGGATGAGCAGACATTCAAGAGTAGGATTCACCAATTTCAATTAAATTAATCTATAACTTCATTAAGCTAGTTCATCTGGGAGCTACCTTCACGGTCTCATGTAGTGCAATTTGCAGTTAATTTGAAGTTACTGCTGTATTTATTCTGAGAGACTGATACCTTTGCTGCAACTTCCATGCTATGATCCTAGGAATGTTGAAAAAGACTTGGCTCTAAATTTTTCTACAGGATAGGAAGTGCAGTTTCATTTCTGCCTCATGGAAGTTCTTTCCACTGAGGTATGCTTCAAGCCCAGCCTTTCAGGAAAGAGGCATACACTTGAATACCTGCCAGTTACCATACCATTCTTAACTCCCTCTCTTTTCTGTTCCACTGGATCGTGAACTTCTGGATAATACATACACAATTAGGGGTCCATCAGCTGTGGCTGTCCTTTCCGCTTCTAAGTTTGGCAGCCTCCAAACCAAGGATTCCTCTGTTCTTCATGTGGTCTGCTTTCTAAAACTGAAGGAGAAAGGGAATATTTGAAAGAAGCCAAGGCATTAGAGGTAGTAAAAGTTGCACATACTCAGTTTTTAAAACCATCTCTTTCATGCAGCAGACATGTTCGTCCTAGAATCTTTTAATTTTGCAGAATATTGTCTAGAAAGTATTGGAGCATGAGGATATCTGAGTGATATTTCCTTGGTATGAAGCCATTTAAATAAGACTACTTCCCATCAGTCTTCTTGTTGACCTAGAGATCATCGCAAAAATTCCATATGATTTCCGTATTAAGCTTAGTATTGCATTTATGCCTACAAATTATTTCTGTACCATGGAGAACCCATAAATTATTTTCATTAGCAACATTTTCCAGTCTTTTTGTAGTATATTTTATTCCATTTATATTTTTTGAACTATCACGCTCTTTTAAATCATTTGTATTACAAATAGAGGAGAATTATCAGAAGTGTTCCTATTCATGTCAAAGGGATACTCATTACTAACTTTCTCATGGGCAGAACTCAGGTAACGCGCGAACATCTCTAATTCTTCCAAACAGCATCTTTGTTTTCTTAGAGGGTTTTTTTTTTCAAAGCTGTTCAAGGATCTTACCTGTAACTCCAGTTTCACCATGATTCCTCTCTTCTTGATTCACCAGGATAATTTTCCTGCCAGCAATTCCGAAAGACTCCAAGATCTGAAATCAACTGTGGACCTGCTTACAAGCATTACTTTTTTTCGAATGAAGGTATGGTCCTTTTGTTTTCCAGGAAAATCATAATCTCCTTCAGTTTTAAATTAGATCTCTCAACTTACTGGAAATCATTGAAGTCGTCTCGTTCATACTTTGTGTTTAACTGAGGTAAAAGCCAATGTCTGAAAAATTAACAATTGTCTTCTTTTTCAACAATTATTTTTACATCTCCTGAAGGAAATAAAAAATTTACCTATTTAATTAAAGTCACATAATGCAAACTCAGTTGAACCCTTATGAGCATGTATCATATTATATGTTTTCCTAGTAATATAATATCACATGTCTAGCAGTAAAACGGGTTTGATAAATCTACTTAGCTTAGTCACTTTAGATGTTGATCTCTAGGTGGTTAAGTTCTGAAATGTTTTTTTAATTGGATGGTACACATTAATAGTGCTGGATGAAAATACAGAAACACAAAGCAGCATTTGTTGCAATAGCGTCTGATTTCACTGTGTTAGGCATTGCATGAAGAGAATTAAAATAATGCAGTTAGTTGAAGTTCAAGTTAACGAATCCTAAAGTGGAGTAAGAAGCTGAACTCTTTGCTTTAAAAAACAAAGAGCTAATAGGCTGATTTTCAGAGGAAAGCACATAATTATGTGGTTTATCTCCTAAATAAAGGAAAAACCTGTAGGTTTTCCACTGCAGGCTGGAAACCCTTGGGCACTTGTGCTTCTTTCATCCAAGAATCATTTCATAAAAATAAAAACAGTTATACGATCTACTTGTTTAAGAATATGTTTTAGAACATCTTTAAACTATGATCCCTTTAAGTCAATGCAATTATAAATATTTTTATCATAATATTTCAACACTTTTTATTCCTGCATTACAGAACTACATTCATTGCAACACTTGGATTTGTTGTGTTCAATCTAATTCTGACATTCTATCATTTCTGAAATACTTTATTAGGTACTTGAATTGCAGAGTCCACCTCGAGCCAGTACTGTGGTGAAGGACTGTGTAAGAGCCTGCCTGGACTCAACTTATAAGTACATTTTTGACAATTGCTATGATCTCTACTCCCAGTTAGTGGATCAGGTAAGGCATGTATTAACTTCTTTCATGCTGTTCCTCATTTGTTATTGTTAATTTACCATATGTAAATACAAAGCATTTCAGTGTCCTTCATATCAAAGCACTCAGGTTATTTTCATTTTGTTGTGTGAGAAGGGGCAATGTTTCATAAGTAAACCCACAGATGGCTAGAAACTCTAAAATGTTTAACAAGATGAGTTTCAAAGTGAACTTGTTAACTCATAAGTTAGTCATCACATTGGACATGACTATAACGTTGTCCAGTGGCTTCAGAGAAGATGACATGAGATTGATTACTGTTCATTTCGGATCTGTAACTGGGAAATATTTTTTTTTTAAAATCTAAATCATTGTTTTTGATAGCTTTAGAAAAGAAGAATTATAATTCGCTAAAAATGATATATTGTCTTTCTAGCCTTATATTTTAACACCTGTGATGCATACTTGATCCAAGCAAATAACTGCTTCGAGAAAGTAGAGGATAATTCTGTAACTTTTCTTAATATTAGTTCATCAGGCCAAACTGTCAATGCAAAATAATTATAGCATTTGTTGTATTCCAAATGCCATGCAAAAGCCTTGGCAATAATTAGAATCATAGAATCAGAGAATGGTTTATTATTTATTTATTTTTCTACAGTATGGCCAGAGTTTATTCTGTAAGTAATGTTAAAATTAAGAATTTTACCTGCAAAATTATATGGCTGTTATAAATGAGCATCACTGCTTTGTCACATTGCCTCTTATTTTTTACTTTTGCCTTCTGGGTAGTACACTGGAAGAATTGTATTTCAGTGACTATTCCAGCCGTGAAAAGTATTTGCATATTTGCTGTGTAGCATCTAATAGATAAGAACAGTCATACTACATGATATATAAGACGTTAAATTTTATCTGAAAGCACATTTCACTTGAATCCAAGATATGAATCCCTGTATTTTGGGAGAGGCAGTATATGCGATATATTCAACACTTCTGAAATGAGAAATTATGTTCTAATGTTGGATTCCTGTTACACGAAAGAACTTATCTCTGTCTCCCAAGCTTTGAACACAAGTATTTCTCACTGGCACTCACAGGCACTCCGCACTCAAGTGCTTATGTAAGTGTTTATTCTTCAACAGATTATATTGTAACCTGAGTAGCAATATAACAATAAGGAAGAAGAAGCAGCTCCAGACATCACGTCTGTTTGTCTCATAAGGTGTTCTGTTTTCTTGCTAACATTTACCATTTACTCTGCAGCAATTTGATCTTGTCTGTTAAATATAATATGAGCTGTTGCTAGGCTGGGTGTTGTGTAAGTCTGTGGAGTTTCTCAGCACATGATAGCCATTTTAGTAAACAGAAGTGAAGTAATCTTACTTCTGCACAGCATTGTGATATCTGCAAAAGCGTATCTGTATATAAATTTTTCTCTACTTTTTTCTACGACTCCATGAAGTAATTCTCAGTCTATTTTAGTAGATGGCTTAAAGTAGCAGGGATATTACAGCCTTAGTGTTCGGTAGAGAATGTAAAACAGTTTTAAAGTGACGCGTCTCCAATTTTTTGTTTCTTTTTAAGCAGGACGGGCAATGTCATTGTTTTATTTTTCTCTTAGACAACTCAATGATAGATCAGTATGTCCTGAAATAAACAAACAAATAAATAAATCCACAAATATTCACTCCATTGGAAAACTGAATTAACTGCATTTCAATGCATTTATATGCTGCTTCTATTCTCTTTCAGCAAGATTTCCAGCAGGTGAATTTGTATATAGAAGCTGTAAGCAGATAAGTGTCTGTAGTTACAATCGCTAGCAAGTACAAGAAATTTTAGTGAAAATGTGCAAAAGGCTACATTTAAAATTAAGATGAATAGACCACACTCAAAGTATCACAAATAACAATCATATATGAACTTAATAACAGTAAAACTTTGTTTCACAGCTGGTGGGAGGCAGTTCTGAGAAACATAATCTAACTAATCTAGCTTTAATAGAGAGATGAGTATACTATTACTAGCTAAATTTTGCATCAACTCTTAATTTGTACGTGTAAACTGCCTTTTCAATTATCCTCATACAGTTTGCTGCCGTTGTATCTGTATGTGCATTTAATTTTAGGAACAGCTGAGTATACAGCTGTTGGAACCTATAGCTCCGAAGGTTTCCAGTGAATCCAGGGGAACTGCAGACTGGCTTGTGGTAACACTGTTATAATAATGAAGTATAACCAATATTGTAATTAATATTTCATTAACTTTCTAGCCAAACCCCATAGTCAGATTACACCAGATTCCACCCTTAAGACTTCTTCATTAACTATTCTCTTATCTCAGCTTACCTCCCCATCAGATGAGGCCTCCTCCTCTCAGAGGGAGGAAAGGAGTTCATCACCATTCGTGGTGATGCGGCACAGAAGGTTCATGTTTTAGCTGCACAGCTGAGATTAGAACGATTAGTAGTGAGACCTGAAATTGATGAACCCCAAAGCAACAAGAAGTGGTTCATATGTAGGTCACCACCTGCTCTCTCTCAGGGGAAAGACTGGCAGCTGTTGTCCTACCAAGCCCCCCTGCAGGCTCAGGGTTTTGCCATTGCTCATTTCTTTCCTGAATCATATTGTGGATGATGTTATGAAGAGGTGGAACCTAAATGGTCTACTTAAACAGTAGTGTTTCCATCGGGCCCATAGTGGTAGGTTCCTACATGTTATATATGCTGTCTTTGTTTGTAACTCATGTCAACCACCTCCTGCAACCAAAATTCTCAGAGATGCCTGCCACAATATTTCTAGAAAATATATTTAATGTCTGAATGTGTGTGAATGTGGTGTTCTCCTTTTAACCTAAAATCAGACAATGAATGATGAAATTGAGGGTGCTCAAGCTGGCATTTTGGGAAATTTATCACTGTAAGAAAAGTAACGAGTAAACCACAAAATATGCTCAGCAATCCCCACTGCCTCATTTTATTACTCTCTTTGTGTCAGAGAGACAATCACTGTTATAAAGCAAATATCTTTCAACAAAATATCATCCCTGGGGAACAGCTCTATTTCCTGGAGTGAAGCATGGTAAATGCTAACAGTATGCAAATGTGTCATACTATAGTTTCACACCAGAATGCAAAGAACAGCTAGTGTCAAAAAAAAAAAAAGGAGCACTGCAGATAGTAAAACATGACATCCTGACAGTCTTACTGACTTGTACATTACTGTCCTCATTTGAGACAAAGCGCTCTGATGGGGAACTACCTAATTCCTTATACAGCAGATGTAGTATTTTCTCTTTTTAATCAACACTGATCTGAATGGAGAGTTAGTTGCCGTGTTTTGAAAATAAGAGTGCCTTGAAAAAGCAATTTAGGAAGCCTTTTGGAAGCTTTCTGACTCAGTTTAAAGTATGTCACTCTTTCTGGTTTTTTAAGAAAACAGAAAAAAAAACTGAAGTCTTGGCTGACACTCACAATGACCAAAGTCCCTTCAGTAATTCTTTTTGCAGTCTTCTCCACTGAGTGAAACCAATAAAATGCAAATCAAACTCTCTGTTCTCTGAAGAGTTCTTGATCAGCACAAATCATTTCATGACCAGTAGCCCCAGTATGATGGAAAAAACTCACAGGGATACACTCTGTTTGACACTTGCTCAGCAGAATAGTATTGAAATTCTACCTTATTTTGGAGACCTTTCCTTTTGTCAGCTCTGTATGTTGTCACAGAAGACCTTAGCAACTAATTAAGTAGTTCTGGAGCCAGGTGTTACACAGCCATAGCAACACAGTGCTTTTGCCTTGTGGTGTATCCCTTCTTAGAGCTATAGAGCATTAGGTGAGGTCGATAACATGCTAATAACAGCCTAGCTTTGGGGAATCAGAGTTTCTGTATTAACAAGATGCTGTAGACTAGCATGTGGATGAACCTATGCTATGAGAGCTCAGTTTTGCTGTACTTACCTGTAAGTACCTGGTCAGTTTTTCAGCTAGGATTTGGGACCCCAAGGCACTTAGTTGCTTCTGAAGGTGTATCTCTTTTTCATTAACAGAAATGTCAAAAAACTGGTAGATTATTAATTTCTTATAGAAATACTATAAGAATTGAATCATGAAGTGTGTGATCTCTGATCTCCAAGCACATTCAAAAGTATGAAAAGGGAAATAAAGTTGTGCAGTAGTGTTTAGCCCTGGAGAAGTCCTATTTTTATAAATTAATAGGATAAATTAAACATTTGTGCCTTAAAATTGTGTTTCATTCATAAAGTATTAAATAATAATTGTATGATGCTGTCCTCCCACTCAGTTTTTCTACACTGTTGTGCTTTTTACGGTACCTCTCAGTTATGCTAATAAAAACATTTTCAAGCCGAACAAAATGTTTCTTCTCTCAGATATCTTTTGGTATGAAAATAACTCTGTTTCAAGTTAATTTTTATTCCAAGATGAAGCTTTCTTCTGTTGGTTTTGCAAGTTTGCAACTAGTCAATGTAATCAAGCTGCCAACATTTTTTTACCTCAGTATAATGCTTCTGTGAAGGTGTCTGTTGTCAGAAATCATGTAAAACTAATAACAATGCCAGCAATAATAGCAGTTTATGTAAGAACAACTTAAATGATTCCAAGCATTTCTAACCAGTTAATTAGATTTTTAGGATAGGAATGGGCAGAGTATGCACTTTCATTTCAGTGCATGAAACTGCATCTTTTAATGTGCGACTGCTTTAAAAATACCTTCTCTGGTTCGGTTTGGGTTTTGTTATTTGTTTGCTTTTTGTTTGTTTGTTTGTTTTCTAAAAAGGTCATCTTGACTTCTATGAAATATGTGTTTTGAATAAGATGCTGGACTAAATGTGAACTTTGTCTTCTACAACTGCCTTTCAGTTGATTTGCTTTCATTCACTAGCTTCTGAGAGAAATGGTATACTAGAAATTAATCTTTGCTACAGAAAGAATGTCTTTTAATAAAAGTGAAATGTACACCAGGGTGACATTAATGGTCAAATATTAATTTCTGTTTTGAAAAACACTTGTTTGCATGCGTGGTTGTTAATTGCTGGTGATGCTGGTCACATCGTCCATTGTAACTGCTTCTGAACCTCACCTTTATTTAAGTTCCTTTAGACACTGGAGCTGTAGCATCTGCAGATCAGCTGAGTATGTGGCAGTGTGATTAATGATACTTTTCTATAATGATTCCACAGTGACCACAAAAGCAGTTTCTCTTAAGTGTTGTTGAAATTCCCTTTTTGCCATTCTAAATGCTGTTAGTAGTTAAACGTTAATTGAGGTTAAGATAACAATTAATTCACTATGACACTGACTAGTGTCATCTATTCAAAGAGATATGGGGTTCATTGAAGTGGTCATATTTGTACTGCAAAGGTATGTTTGTCCACAGAGTCGATACATATTTAATCTTGCAGCATAATAGGCATGTTTATTTTCTGACTTGCTAGCTGGGTGACCCCTTTCTGTCTCTGAAAGTTGTGCTGAAGAGCACGTCCAGACAGACATACCTCTGCTTGGCAGAACTGATGTATGTATGTGAGCGTCCTTACAGAAACAAAAACAATTCTTTTCATATTTGGTTCTGCAATGAAGTTATTTATTGGACATTGATAAGGAATCTGATCCTTCTGCCAAAAGAACTGAAAAATGCTAAGAATTCATAAATCAAACCTGTGAAGACAAAATATAGCTATAAATGCATATTTTAGTGAGATTAAAAAGCATAAAATTCTCAATAGAAGTTGGTAAGTGTTGAATGTTAATACATATATGTAACTGTAAAAAGGTGCAAAAAGCAGACTTTCAGTCAACAACAATAAAAAGCACTGCTATACTTACCAACTTTTAATTTATGACTGGAGAGCCATGTTTATAAGCCTTGTCCTTCCTTGTGATTATTACAAAAATGCAATGGGGCGTCTCAGGTTCTCTGGTGTGTATGTGAAACTGGTTGCAGTCCTCTTAACATACAAGTATACAAGAATTGCATTTCCCTGGATGAAAATAACGCATTGGTTTATTAGTTTTGCTCAATAGGTTTGAAATCCTTGGCAAAGCAATACCTTCACGAGCCTCTCCTTTGGACATCCCTATGTACCGTTTCCTAGTATTTTTATGTGTTCAAATATTTTATTTTCTCCCACTCCTACTTTGTGGTGGTTTCCTCTGCCTCTCTTCAATGTACAGTTTGTGGTTCTGCCAGTGAATCTATGAGTCCCTGGGAAATCTCTGCAGAATAATTTGGGCAATAGCCTTTGTCATTTGGCTATTAAAAAAAAAAAAAAAAAACAAAACGAAAAAAAAAAAAAAAAAAAAAAAAACAGAAATTCAGCTGCTGCTTTATTTAAAGCAAACAACACAGCAGCTGTTAGGCCAGGTAACTTCAACATATAATCCAAAAGAAAATAAGACGTATTCCTTGTCACTGATTTGTTCAGCATTTATTGTGTATACATTTGGCCTCAGCAGACCATTTTACCTGCACTCAGTGTCAGCACTAAATTTAAGAATGTATTTAACTGAAGTGTGGAAATGCACTAAAAATCAAGATTCTGTTCATCTTCATTGCTGATGTGGCTGTCTGCACTTCGTATGTTTTTTTATATATGGCTGACTCAGTATGTCATACAATCTACTCTAAATTGGATGGACAGTCTTTGTGGAAAATTTCTGAAGATTCCTAATATGCCACTTTTTCCAACCAAGTAATAATCTGTAGGTGGAAATTCCATAATATTTTCTCTAATTTCACTAGTATAAAATATGTTCAATCTTGTTTTAACAGGGTAAGAAGCAAGAAGTTCCTAAAGAAGAACAGGGACCAACAACAAAGAATTTGGATTTCTGGGCACAGCTTATTACTCTGATGATCACCATCATAGATGAAGATAAAACAGCATATACACCTGTCCTGAACCAGTAAGTAATTACTTTTGTCATAAAAATTAAGGATAATGGGTTTATTAAAATAAGGACAGGAAATGCACCTGAATCAGTAGTTTTATTTCAAATATAATCTAGAAATGTGTGAAAATACAGATTGTAACATTGACATGCTTTGATGAAGACTTACTGCTCTGTTCATGGAAAGAGAGCCTTTTGGTATAGGAACACTAAAGACATGGTATATGAACCATCCCAAAAAGCTAAGCAGCAAAATATTATGCAAGAGAACTAAATGGATAGACAGAAGGGAAAGTTCAGTGAAGTAGTGTGATGGTATTAATGTTATGATATTATCTTGGCACACAAGATGTTCAAATAATGTTGAGACTTATTTAGGCGTTATTGTAGAGTTTTGGGGATTAGTATTTGTAAAAGAATAATGAACTTTGTAAAAGAATAATGAACTTCGCAAAAGACCCTCTCCACATTTTTGGTTGGCTCCAGAGAAAGCCTAGCCACATGGATTTATAAAATGGAGATCAATATCCTGGATTTAGGTGGAAGTTGACTTCTCAGAATTAAAGATGTAACAGATAAGGGAGGTACAATCAGTAACCAAGACAAATCGAATAACTTATCATTGATATGCTAGTAGAGAAGAGAGAGACAATCGATAAACACAGAAAGAGGAGATTAGAGTGCTGGGTTTTGAAAATGAAACATACAGGAGTAGTGCAAAGGAACATATTTCACGTATTAAGGCTGAGTAAACTGGTGTTGCACTAATTGAAATGTGGCACAAGGGCCTAGGGAAAATTTTTAGTTCTTTTGACTCTTTGGAGCTATTTTACAGAGAGATTCTAGAAAATCTGGGCATTGTTTAGCTGGGATGATTTGTGGAAGAGTTAAAATTGAAATTTAGTTATGTGTGATGGCTAAATGATTAATAGAGGTGTCTGCAGTGGCATTTAATTGAATGGTCTGAAAGAGAACAAGAACAAGTCTTTTTATTTCAGCCAAAATATCATAGATACTGAAGGACACTCTGTACATAAAGATGTGCTTGTCTGTTGATAAAAGGTACCAAACTTTTTATGGGCCCGAAGTATAATTATCAATGAAACTTCTGGGTGATAACCAAAAGTTGGAAGAGATTTTATTGCCTTCCGATTTCTTCCTTTCCTTTGAATTAGTGAAGGACTGTTTCAGTCCTGGATAATAAATACCTCTTTTTTCAGTAATTTTCTGCAGTAACCTTAGTAAGGAACAAATTCTTACCCTACAGAGGAAAGAACTTTTTTCCTGTTTATTCCGTTTATACCACTTAATGTGAAGTTCCTCTATTACTGAAAGCTGCATTCTCTGTATAACAAATACACTTCTTATAATTTCTTCACTGAAATGAAGCAGGAGTAATTGGGGGTAAGTATCCTAAAAATTGGTCTAGCTATATAAATAGGCAGATGTGAGGGAGAAAGGAAAGGAATCAAGAACAGAGTTCCTCTGAGGGAATTAGCAGTTTCCCTGAAGTAAAGCTGAGTGATTGTGTAAGGACTGAAAAGAGGATCAGGAGTGGCTGGAGCTGGGACAGATTAAGGGAGAGAGTTCATGTGTGTGACTTCTTTCCCATTTTCACTGTCATTTTTTAAGGGTGAACATAGGGAATAAAGTATCTGAGAAATAGGAGACATCAGGAGCAAGAGATGAAGAGGCTGTGGGTGGAAAACCTTGAAAAACTGTTCAGAGTTGCTTTGGATAGATCATTCTGAAAGAAATGCTTCTCCTAACACAAAAGAAGCATGTAAAAACTGCTGAGAAAAATGACAGCCTTTTCCCCTTGCTTGCCCCAGAAAAGGAAATGGATGGAAGGAAAATGTAAGTTGAATGCATAAGAATAATGGAAAACTGTAACTCCTCATTAGAATTACATGGCCATGCAGTGTCTCAGTGGAACTTTTAGACCTACATCCACTTGAATCCTGGTGTAGAAATGAGGTTACTGTAGTTCCCCAGGAGAGATCCAAGCATTCTGATAGGATTTTTCATAATGGTATAATATTACTCAGGTTTTTTTTTCTTAACCAGTTTTGGAAACCCTATTTTTATCTCTGCCTTGGAGGCAAAAAAGATACTGTGATAGAGCAGTTTGAACTGTATCTGATTACAAATCCCGATGAAACATGACATGATTTGCCTCAGAAAATATTGCAGCAACTGAGAGACCATACCAGACCATTCAGTGGGAGTTATATGAACAACCCGCAGTTATTATACATGTAAGAAAATTGACAAGTTTGAAGGAAAAGTATGAAGTCTGATATTTAAGTTGTAGAATTCTCATTCTGCTAGTTAAAACAATGTAAAATGTGATTGGAACCTCATTCACAAGCAAATCCAGGGCTTCCCAGCACTTGTACACACATTGTACATACTGTGAGGCAGAAAAAAAATGCTATTGAAATAAAATATCTGTTCAATTAAAGGAACAACAAATCAGGAACAAAATCATCAACTGAGATACACGTGTGTGTTTGGAAATCAAGATCTAAACTTTGTGTCTCTGCACATCTTTAGTAGAAAGCTTTCTCTTTAATTGTACAGCACATACTCAGAATAGTCATGTGTGGTGTAGTGATACAAATTTAAGGAATATAAGCTATTCTGAGAACGTGCATCTGAGTTTCAGAGATTTCAGTATTCTTAAAAGTAGCAAACTGAATATTTAACACCATAAATTTAGAAGAAGTGTTTTTAATTTTCATGATAGGATTGGAGACATGCAGTACTATCTAGAATAAATGCTTTCAGGAATTATTTATGGTTTGCTTCTTACATTGCCTCTTCTTGTTTTCTTTCAAGCTCTGTGCAATTTTGCTCCATTGATCTGTGGTTTTACATATAGCACTTTGTTAGAGCTCCCCAGTTCAAACAGTTTTCACTATATTCTTGCTTAATTGAAATCAACAAAGGGAAGACATTTATAAGTGGATACCTTTTATATGCAATTCAGTATTTTGGGAAATACAGGGAAATTATCATGTGTGGACAACCTAATGGTTAATTTATTTCCCATGAAAACCTAGTATATTCTGTTTATTAACAAGTTCCATCAAATAGTATTGTATGGTTGACATACGAGTTGAGGATTAGAGAATGTCATGCAAATGGGGAAGGTGATTTTAATAGCAATGCGTTGGATAAACTGAAATTTTATAGTATTGCTCTAAGAATGACAGAGAAATTGGGAAAATTATGGCCTATGAGACAGAAATAATTGTAGCAAGAGGAAACAAAATGATTAATAGAGTACTCTCCTGGTAGTCCTCTTACTTCACTGAGAAATGTGAATATGTGTGGCTTTTACAAAAGTTGGAAAATGTAATTTGTAGAGATTTGCATGCGAAATTTCTCTGATATTTTGCTGCTTGGGGACCAAATTCTGAAGTAGTCTGCAAAGGAAAAGTCTTTTTACCAAAAAATAAGGTGATAAAATACAAATAATGCAAAATTCCTTACTTATATAGATGGTGTAGAATTTTACCTTTGATTATCCCTTCACTTTAATAAGTTGGCTGCTGCTATTACCATTTCATCATCAGGATGTGGAAAATTTTATATGCTTCTGTTGCGTGTTAAGCGTTGTTAGCTTCTTACCTACAATAACACTGCAACACTAACTATGATAGTTCCATAATACCCATAACTGATAGCTGCATAATACCCATCAGTCTCTAATTGTTAGAAGCATGGAAACTAGCATGAGTTTTAGAAAGGAATTTCAGAGACAGCTTGGAGTTAAGTATACGTGTAGCCCATAAACACTATATTGAAGTATACAAATTATGGGAACACATATTTTAAGAAGTGCTTAGACACAGGGAACAAAAAGAAGATTGGCTTCATGACAACAGAAAATGCAAATCCTTGTGTGGATTCATACACAGGAAAGAAACCCAAATTTTACATTATGCATAGTTCTTAGATCACAGGCTTAACAATGCACAAAAGGATGGCATGTGTAGACTGGATACACTTGTGCTTCATTACCATGATGATGAGGGATTAACCAAATTACAGCATAATGAGCTTAATAATAACTATTTGGCAGATGCTCATAATGCGAAAGACTGGAAGGAGGGTATCTCCTTTCTGTGCTGTTTTACAGCTTCCGGAGTTACAGCATCTCTGCTTTCAAGTGTAGTTCATGGCTTCCATTGTCCCTTCAGATCAAATTATCTCAAAAGGAAAAGGCCTTTATATAAACTAGTACTCATATGAATGCTGAAAGCTGTTCTTCCTCCAATTTGATGAAGAAATTCTGAGATTCTTACTTTTTTTCTAACAAATATATGTCTCATCTACTCCTTCAAATATATCTCCTTCCTATGAGGAGGGTAAAAGATTCTGCAAAATGCAAAGAAGTCCCAGATTTCTTTCCTGGGTTTCTTTCAAAGAGTTTGACCTGAGGGAGGATTGGGGATTTACTCCAGTAATTGCATGTCTGGAGTACAGTTAAGATAGAGGTTAGGAAAAAGAGAAATACCTTTGTCTTTTTTTGCCCAGACTTTTATCTGAAATCCAGGAACATGAAATGCTGATTTCATTAGGTAAGACAGGTGTGATACGAGTTAGCACTTATTTACATGAAGATATACCTAGATTCTTTGTTTCCTTTATTACAGCAGAAATACTAGCCATCTTCTTTCTCAGAATGGCCACTTGAGCCATTATGCTGAAGTATGGTACCCAGTAAGCTCCTTGGCTTCTGTTTTTGTCACTGTGCATTTTAAAACTACTTTAGGCTATTTCTGTCTGCAGCTTACACAATTTAGAGATGGTATCTCAGTCTTTGATTTGCAAAAATATACCCTAGACTATCCAACTGAGTTCTGGCTAACCATTGACTAGTTTCTTATGCAGTCTAGCTCTTTTTATAATATGAGGAGACTTGATCTCTTGAACTTATCAGAGTGCTCGGTATACCTTTGGCTTTATTTGGATTAGTTTTTGAATCCAAGCCTTAACTTTAGCATCCATTAACATCTTGTGCACAGCAATAAATCATGTTAAGAAATACTTGAGCTCTGTAATAACTTGTTTGGAATTTAATGATAATTTCAGTCCTTCCATAAGGGATGTTTTCTCATTGAACTTGTTCATCTGTAGATGAAGTTTCTCTTATATCAAACCTTAGTAAGAAAAGGAGAATCAGTCATGCATGTGATTCTAATTGTTGTCTTTGTTGTCAGAGAATCAGAGAACTTCTATGTTGTAATTACCGGAGTCTGTGATGAATTTGTCTGTGAATTTTTTTTAATTTGGTGAATTTAAAAGACACTTTTGGAGGATGTGTTTCTTCCTTATATTTTAATGCTTTGACTATTTTTTTTGCTTTCAGCTGTGTTTGTGTCTTTATATATGTCAGAATTTGCCTTCAGTTGTGGTGCAAATGTAGATAAGCCAGTGGTGACTTCTGTGAGCTGTGACAGGACTTTCTTGAGCAGTGTCTGAGTATTCTATGCGAGAGTCAATTTTAGGATAAATAAAAAGAATTATGTAGCTGCTTCTGTCATTATTCTGAACCAGAAAGATATATTACAATTGAAAAAATGTTACTGCTGCTTATGACATTTGGAACCAAACTCAGGATGTGCCAGAACTATTTATAGTACAAATTGAAAGTTCTGCTTACAGTTGTCAGGTGCTGATTTTAGCGTTATAACATGAAGTCAGGAAATAATGTAATATAACATGGAATTTTATCTTTTTACAATACTGTGGTAGTCTTCCTTTTTGCAATACTATTTTTAGGGTCCTCCAGGCAGTTTTGATGATGGCTGCAAATGTCAAGCCTAGAGTCTTTTCCTTCTTCTTTACCTATACGTGTATAGGTGTTAGAATTAGAAAATTAAGAGGATACTTAGAAGCAAAACCATCTGAATAGATTAATATTGAAGAATTACAGGTATAATAAAATCATGTTCTGCTCTGCGGTTTGCATTACTGTGTATTGTATACATTCATGAAAGAATAGCATTTCTCATGAAGCTGATAATTCAGCCTGTCACTTTAGTCAGATATGTCTGACAGGATACTAAATGCATCTGACAATGCGCAAGCACGGAATGGGGGAAGACTATTTTTTTTGAGAGTCACGTACTTGGAGAGTAATATCAGATTTCAGTTGATCGCCCGAAATTTCTTTTCTTACATATTTCAGATTTTATCTGACTATTCATATAATAGTATGTGTATATCTATTTTTATGTATATATGCATATTATGCAAACTAGAACCCTATCCTGGGTGGGAAGAAGGCTCAGAAGGAAGATTCAAAAGCGTATATTCTCTTGCTGACTGACATTCACCTGTCATAGAATCTTGAGCAAGACATTTCTACTTTGTCATCTTCCCCGTTCTCTGTCTTCTCTCTTTAAACTGTGAGTTTTGAGTCAGTGATTTTCTATTACATACTTTAAGGTTCCTGCATAGTAATTTCCTAAATATACCCTAAGACTCTAAGCACTACTGTAATGCAAATAATAAATTATATATTATTATTACATGAGTAATCCTAGAAATAGGAGTAACCAAATTGGAGTAAATGTGACTACTTGTGCATAAAACTATCTGTCTTTAAGGCAAATTATGACAGGAGTGGTTCATAGCATATCCATACCAAGTGCACTTCCCCACACTTTCTACCAGCTCTGATATGAGTATTGTTCATAAATGGATAAAGTGGAAAAGCAATGGCATCATTGTATGGAAAAGGGGATGAGACAGTGCTGAAGGCAGAGATCTGTTGTTATAATGGGGTAAGCAATTAATTTTGCTTTCTGCATCAGGATTAGTTATCTGGAAGTTAGACTATTAAATTGTAGGAAACTTCCATAGGAAAAAAGAATAGCTGAGCCATGGTAAGCTCTGTGATGCTAACACTTGGAAAAGTGCATTTTATGAGTAATATCAAAACACAGTGAGATCTACAGGCATATTAGGTACTAGTTCATTAACATGTAAATCAATTTCACTGGCTGAAAATGTTGATTAGATTAACTGTCTGCATTACATTACTAACTTACTTTGGGCAAATTAATATTCTATTATTTGAGTCTCTGACAAATACACCTTACAGGTATGATAGCTACTATGAAGTAAACTAGTTGCATGAGAAAAGTACTAAAACATAGCAGTCTTTCTGTTTTGTGATCATTTTTGTCACAGTAACCTCCTGCTAAGAGGCCACTATGTTGGAAAAAAATAAATAAGGTATATGGGAAAGGCAGTCATCCTGCAGGGCTGTATACAAAAGTGTACCCATGTAATGATAAAATCGCAAATATCTGCATCTTCTGCGTTGCATAGAAGGATTTCATTGTTATGTCCAGTTGATGATTATATTTCATCAGTTTATGTTTCTCAGGGACACAAAAATGGATATCTCTGGGCGTAAGCTTCAGGTACCGAACTAAAGTCAGGTGGGATGAATCAAGGATACCATGTCATACTACAGTAATTCAAGCAACACAGTGAAAAGATAATTGCCATTTTTGTGTGCATATGTTTATATGTTATCACAAGTTAAAATATATGCACATAAACATAGCATTAATCAAAAAAAATTCATTCTTATCAGACCCAGCCTTCCATTACAACCAGCTTTGCATTATGGACACAAGTGTTAATATCAGATCAACTTTTAAGTATGTCCACAGAGCTTCAAAGTTCAAGTCTGGTGCTAATAGAGCACTTGGACTGTAGTGCAGATAAAGAAATCAACAGTTGACATTTTGAACAACAATTAATTTTGTGTTAACAGAATTAATCGAAGTTCTGTAATTGAGCAGCCATTAGCATCAAGAAAGCATATCAGTGGCTGAGATAGCAATCACTTCATATGAATGTGGCAGAGCTAATGAACTGTGTAAGTAATTTTTCTTTGCAGATATGATCAGGGTCAGACATGTCCCTGGAAAGAATATGATCATATTGCTATCACTTTAAAGTTGCACATCATTCTCATTTTTTCTTGGGTGAGACCTTTAAAAATTCTTACATTTTTACAAATATTATTACAGAATGCTTTCTGAATTTGATTAGTGCTTAAATAAAAGGTCAAAATACTTGGGATCAAATTCTCTGCTAGTCTAAAGTGGTGTAGTAAACTCAAGACAAAAACCACACAGCTCTGTGTGTTTCTCATGAATATGGTCTTCGATGATTTTATGTATTCATGGTGAGCTGCCATTGCATTCATATGGCTCTTGCTGCACCACTGTACTATAAACAAGTGGTTTACCACTCAGAGGTTCTGTGCAGTACTTTCTGCTCTTCAGCTGTGTCATGTGTGGTGTGCTTCTGTGCCCTGAGAACTGCTCACATTAATCTTAGTTCCACACCTGCAGTAAGGACAAAGGACTCTCTTTAAGTATAATGTGAAACATACAGTGTCTGTCAAGAAAATGTCAGCTTCTGCTAGTAGCTAATAGTGAAGATGATAACTGAAAGGTTATAGTTTTTCTTTTGCATACAGTAAGAAGCAGCTTGGTTCTATGAATAAGTTGTGGAAAAATACTTGATAGCAGCAAGAAAAAGCTGCGAAGGCCTATTTTTCAAGATGCCATGAAGCGTAATACAAATACTAAAATTTTGAATTTGAAAGTATGTGATCTTCTATGTTTTTTATTCTTCATGTTTTATCCACACTTCAAGGTGAAAGTCTTCAAACACTGAATTGGATTCAACTAGTATAAACCAATATAGCAGCAAGAGACAACTTCACTATTTTCCAATGTAATAAGCTAATTAAGGAAAAATAGCTGCTAAATACCTGTGCCAATTATTTCAAGTTTTTAATAAGCCATCTGATTTGTCCAAAGTTGAGGAGTCAACTGCAGAATAGGTGGAGGTTTCTTGATTTTCAGATGTCATGTGGGGGAATTAATACATCATTCAGCTCTTTACTCAGGCCCCTGACATTAGATCAAGGAAAGTTTCTTTGAAGATTGGATGGTTCATATACTTGTACAGAACACAAAATACCTGAAGTGCATACTAGGGGAATTATTTTGTGGAGGTATTTGCCTTTCTGCTGTGCAGCAGTAGGCATAATTTCTAGCAGCAGGTGAACTGATGTAATGTGATTGATTGCAGGTTCCCTCAAGAGCTGAACATGGGAAAAATCAGTGCTGAAATCATGTGGACTCTGTTTGCCCAGGACATGAAATATGCTCTGGAAGGTAATTAGAACAAACTATTAATTACACTAGAGAGTTCACAGGCTGATTTCCACTGCAAATGACACCTGGTATCAGATTTCTGCAGGGGATAATGAACTTTCTGGAATACTTATTTAAGATGTTTCAGAACTAAGTGAAAAAGAAGTGTTTTAAAGGAAGAAAATCATTGCACTGTGACTGTATGAGTTATCTGTGGAAGGAGACAAATGAACTGTAACTTGAAATGCTATTTCTTATTATCTATATCTGACAAAATCATTGAAGTCCTGAGACCCACAAATGCTTTCTACAGAGCACTGTAGGTATGCCATATTTTCTTACAAGCTGAAAATTGCTAACTCGGAGAAAACACGCACAGAAAATTAAACCTTTTTTGTGCTCAAAAGGCAGGTTGTACTCATTGTAGTTCCAACATAATGAAATGCAGTTTTCCATTTATTCTTTAAGATAGTTCTGTTGATAACCATAGGTAAAATATACTTTTTTCTTTTCTTCTATAGCAGATAATCTCCAAATAATGGCTTCAAACTCGCTTATTAAAATATGGCTATTGCAGAAAACCAAGTAAAAATACCTGCATGAAACTTCTCAACAAATACTGAAAAGAAGGAAATAAGGAAATAGTCTAAATTAATGATAGAAATATTGCGAGCCCATACATATGAATTCACACAAACTTTTAGATCATTATTAAAATCATGACCCTTCAGACTAAATTCATCAAACTCTCCCTAACTAGCACTTATTTTTGCAGAATAATTAATGATGGCATTAGCTGAATTTTGCTTATTTTCTTTATCTGTTAAATAGATTTTGAGTTTAAGTGTGAGAGAAATGCACGAGGACCTTGATTTCCATCAGGCATAAAGAGTATACTAAGATGAATTGGAAAATCAGTAGGTCAAATCTGAATTTGATCAGAAAACTATTATTTTTTATTGTAAGATATGTAATAATATCCATTCTGCTCATCTTGGATGTGTACAATCTTTACAGTGTTTCTCTCCAAAAAGGAAAAAGAAAAAGTGTATCACAAACCAGTTGTAAAGCATTAGTGCAGTTTATGATCTCATGGTCAAGTCCAACATGAGGTGAAAGGAATTGCAATATAAAGCACTGGATTTTTAAAGCAAAATAGAAATTTTTCCTTATCCTTTTACAAAAATTGTTATTCAGTGAAAGAAAGGATTTATAGTGCTAGCCAATTTTTTGTTACTACCACAGAAGCAGAAATTGCTAACTGTGATTTTTAAGTAAGCAAAACTCATGTAGTCTTTAGGTAATCCTGCAACTAAAAACAGAGCAAGTCTCCCAGTGGCGAAAAGAAAATATGTGGTTCAATTTAAACAATGATGCAATTCAACAGGCATAAAGGATTAAAGAAAAAAAGGAATATCTGAAGATTAATTTTTATATTGTTTGCTCTAGGATGCCTTTGAATGTAGAGTTATGCTCTGCCTGCAGACATCCCTGAGCACCCAGTGCTTGTAGTGGTTTAGCCATTGAACTAGAAACATTCTGTACTGCAACACGATAGTTCACAAAAGATAATTCACTCTGTTTGCTAAGGAAGAGCATGCTGATCACTCAAAAGGCAGCTTCAGGTGAAGCTGTGGCTTGTTTCTTGGTTGTAAAGAATAGAAAAGGAAACTCTTAAGGAAGAGCTAATTATACAATATATGAAATGTGGATGCTTGGGCTGGATGAGGACTTTAAAACAAATGTTAATGGTAATATCCTAATCTGACAGAGAGAGATATCGAGGACTATTTAGGCGGCACTTGACTTTCTATGTCTATTCCAAACCAGTCCCTGCTTATGATCTCTTCTCTCTTGCTGTGGATACTGTCTTTCTGAGGAGGCTAAATGCCATTTTTGTCAGTAGTCACTCCCAGAATCAGTAGTGAAACAGTTCCTGTGTATACATAATGATTAGAGGAAATTGAAATTAATTATGAATTATTATAAGTACACATAATTTCACCTTCTATGGTTTCACTCCTAAACAGGAACCTCAGTAAACCTAGTCACAAAATACAGATCAGCATGCTGTTTCTCTCTCTAGCGTTGCTGGTTTTAAAATTGTTAATTCTTTCCATAGATATTCTACAAGCTGAGTTTGATTCTCCATTTGTCAATAGCAGTAAGTTTTTGGGTTTGTTTTCTATTCAAATTCTATAAGATTTGGAGCAAGCCCTTAAATTTGGTCACACTCAATCCTCATGGTTTTAATGGAATTCATTAAAATGCATTGCATTCTGCTGTGCCAGTTTCGCCTTCCAAGTTATTAACATAGGCTACCATCTGTTTATATGTAGTGTCCAGGGCTGTGATTGCAATCTTTGCCTGATTCAATTTAGTATTAATCTCCTGAAGCAGCATCTTTTGTGTTATGAAGTTTATTTCTTTCTGCATTCAATCAAGAGACAATGATATAGTCCAACACAGAAGTATTGCTGATGTGATAAAAGATTAACTCATCTGAGATCCTGTTTCTGGTTTTTCCCACCCTATATATTCTTGAATATACTCAGCACTCTGATCAGCGTAAATTCATGAAATGAGTGTGTCATAACACCATTCTCTATCAGAAGACCAATACTGGAACATTCAGTTTACATTCCTTTTTCCTGAGAGCAGCTCAGAATGGCTGTTGAGGCTATGTCCTCTCACTGTACAGCTGAATGCCTCTTGTACCTGCCCAGGGGATGTGTGGAACTGCAGCTGCTGCTGGGGAGAATTGTAGAATGGTTTGGGTTGGAAGCGACATTAAAGCTCATCCAGTTCCAACCCCCTGCCATGGGCAGGGACACCTCCCACTAGAACATGTTGCTCAAAGCCTCGTTCAACCTGGCTGATTGCTGCTTTTCAGCAGTGCTGCTGACCTTCTTTGCAACAGGAGCCAACAGGCCTACTGAGCCAGGCACCAGACGTTACTGCACCCCTCTTCCTTGTCTTCACTGGTTGTTGCTCAGAACAATATAGTTGGGAGGCTGCTGGTGTGACATGGACAGGATAGAGGGACCAGCAGCTTCCACAGCAGTGGCCTTTTGCTAGAGAAGGGTATAATGGCTGCACGTCTCGCAAAGGGGTGTATTTGTATGTGACAGGGTATGCAGCTGCTGTCTCAGGAAACAGCTTGATTTTGGGATGAGGGAGGAAAGAACATCTCAAAGCACAGTTTAGGTCTCTGTAGCTGCAAGGTCAGGGCTACACTGTGACAAGCTGACATGCTTTGCAAACAAAACTGTGCTATAATCTGGTATTCAGTTCATAATTTCATTCTAGATTTTCTTCCATATTACATTAATAACAATGCTTAGCCTTACTTAGTACTAAAAGTTGTATGCAAACTTTAATAACAGACTAAGTTCACATCAGTTGCAATTCTTTTCTGATCTAAGGAGTTTCAGATTATTTTCATATATAGATTTTGCATGGCGAAAGTATCAAATGTGTGTCTTTGAGAACTGACTAGATTTGGCCCCTTTATAAAGCAGCAGTGATCTGCATAATAGATGATACATTCTTGTTTGCCATTTAGTTTACACAAGCTTATACTATACCTGAACTTATAGGATGTTAATATTTTTGTACTGTCTGGTCCTCAAATTAGTCTGTATTCACGGTACAAACAAACAAGAACAGGGAGAGAATTTCACCAGCAGTACAAGTGATTTATTAGTGACTTCATATGGTAAGAAGTCTTTTCCTTTCTAACCGTAAAGGTTAAATGATGATGAGAGAGTAATGAGCTGAAATTAGACATGCAATTACAAAATTATCTTCTTTTATTCTATGTCCTCGGAAATGGCTTTTTTCAGATCTTTCATGTAGTTGACTTCTGAATAGGTCAGATCAAGTGTCCAGAGCTATTCAGTCTGTTAGAAAGAGAACATTCTAATTCTGGTAGTGGCCGGAAGTCAAGACCAGAATCAGGCCAGAAATTAATTAGCTGCTGTGTAAATACAGCAATAGACAGTCTCAACCCTGCAGAGCTGTTTCTAAAGTGTCAGGCCTTATAAAAATAGAAGAAGAACAAGAAAATCTGTACGCCATTTTATGCATTTAATGGAGGTTTGTTTTTTAAGTTTGTTGTCTTCAATGTATAAGTTTGTCTTCAATCCATAAGCAGGTATCATCTTCCTGTTTCTCTGACAGATCCTCTTTCATGACAGAAACTGATAAAGTGATTTGAAAGAAAAGAGGCAGGTCTGTGAGTTGATGCTGAGCACAGAGAGAGAGCATAGAAAAAAAACAAAAGCTAATGCTGCCCAGAGAAAGGTCATGCCATGCGGTGGCAGATTTCAACTCTGTTTTCACTCCAACTTTACAATTTAGAAATTTACCCTTAGGGCACAATATAGTCTTGGCTTAGAGGGAGACTACTGAGAAGATTGCGTGTTGAGGGGAGGCGTGTGAGGCTGCGGTTATGGAAGGCAGAACAGAGAAGCATCCACCAGAATATGCAGGGTCTCATCAGTATCAAAACATGAAAACTTATTTGGGTGAATCTCATTCTGCATTCACACATTTGATAGAATCACAGAATGGTTTGGGTTGGAAGGGACCTTAAACACCATCTAGCTCTAACCCCCCTGCCATAGGCAGGGACACCTTCCACTGGAACAGGTTGCTCAAAGCCCTGTCCAACCTGGCCTTCAGCACTTCCAGGAATGGAGCAACCTGTTCTAGTGCCTCACCACCCTCATAATGAAGCATGTCTTCCTGATATCTAATAAAAATCCATGTTTTTAGTTTAAAGTCATTCCCTCTTTTCCTAGCCCTATATGCCCTTGTAAAAAGATCCTCACCAGCTTTCTTCTTGGCCCCTTTAGGCACTGGAAGCTGCTCTAAGGTCTTTCTGGAGCCTTCTCTTCTCCAGGCTGAACAAGCCCAACTCTCTCAGCCTGTCTTGCTAGGAGAAGTGCTCAAGCCCTCTGATCATCTGCGTGGCCTCCTCTGGACTTTCTCCAGCATGTCCACATCAACATACATATTACATCCTCATTTTTCTAGAGACCTGAGCAATAAAGGGTCGTTCATAGTCTTATGTGCAATTCAGAGATTTTGTGAAGGCAAAGACAATGAGATATTACAATTAGGGTTAATAATGAACTTCCTTTTGGCAGATAATAAGATTGAATGTGACATGATTGGAGGAAGAGGGGAGTTAGAAATGTTCTTTGGTCAGCATAACAGGCAATGATGTTAATAAGAGCAGCAGCTATATACTGTATGAACTGGAGGGCTGAGGTTTGCAAGTACAAGAATCCGCTTGAGTACCTATCTTGTGCAACACAGATCCCCAGGCTTGCCAAAAAAAGCCCTGTAGCCATACTAAGTGGCACTAGTTTGTTGAAGTTAATTAGAACCAATAATTAAGACAGATAAAGCGGACAGAACTGTTCCCAGGAGCTAAGTTAATATTTCTTCATGGCAATTGTATTGTGCTGTGTCAATGTGTCATCTTACTTGGGACTACCTCAGAGATCTCTAATATGCCACAACGTTGCACTTGGAGGCATGATCACTGTATTATTTGGTGATTCCCTAACCCATTTTCTTTGATTTTCACACACTGAACCATTATCAGGACAATAAGTGCTAACGGGTGTTTATACCGCAGTACAAGTCTACATTAATCTTAATGAGTTAATGCTTTATATGTCTGATTGTAGGTGTGTTCATGGTGCCAGAGGTTACTACAAAAAACGTAGTGCATCTGTGACTGACTGACTTCATTGTTTAGTCTCAAAGTTGTCACTTAATAATAGCAATGTATATTGCCTCCTATATTTGTAATAAAAGCTCTGGCCTTATTTAACCTTCTTTTAATGACTGAATATTAATCTTGTTCTGAAACACTGTTATTAGCTTTTGCCCAGGCAGTCAATTATTGTAAAACATTTGTGTATAAGCTTTTCCTGAATGTTTCCTAATTCTGTGCAAGATAATTTGCTGGCGGTCATATAATAGTACTACTATGCTAGAAAGGTTATTAGACTGTAAATGATGCTTTAAATGAATCCTACATTGATTATTAATTGTGTCCTTTCCACAAACCAAGAGTTGCATATGCAAGAAAGGGGGAAGTGTTTTGTTCAGGTGAAGGGCATGTATATCACCAATAGGAACAGGAAGAGAACTCTGGCTTACACTAAGGGGTATAAGTCAAGACTTCCTCTGTAGTTTATTAGGTATATCAGTCCAGAATAATAATTTGCCTCTTTCTTCTTGCCCTTGGTTACTGCTCTTCACCAGTAAGGTGATACAACTTCATTGCAACTCACGTATTTACAAAAACTAGACTTATGGGTTTTTTTGGAAATAATTCTATGAGTGGGCAAACAAAAACAGAAAAAGAAATCAGACAAAACTGTGACCTAGTCCCCACAGAAAGCAGCTTAAAGGACCCGCATTGTTTATTGCAGTTCTGCATCTGCTGGCTGAAGAAAAGGTTCAGTCCTTTTCCTCCTGCAGGGCATTCTCCAAATGCAGTCCTGTAGTCCAGCAGATAGGGCTTGAATTTCCCTGTCATGTTTCTTGAGGGGTTTCCTCCCCTTATCTCTGTCAGAGTGAAGCTGCGTGAATTCTGTGAGATAATCACGCTGTGAGTCGGCTTTGTTTGGACTTCTTTCCCTTTAGAAACAGTAACCAAAACTAAAACAAAGTACTTTTCTTTATCAGGTCCTATAAAACATTTGAGTAAAAGAAAATTTTAAATAACAAGCACCCTGCATGCTATTTTTAATACTGTCTATTCTTAAACTTCACACTGAGAAACTTGTAAAAGCTTTCCTCATACAGCAAAGAACTGTTCTCCCAGCCTCCTGTTTTATTATGTTGAAGACTCAGCCTTTTACTTTCAGGACTTTTCCACATACAGAAATTCATTGCTGTATTTTTTTGCCCTATAGATACTCAGGTAAATTTGATACTGGTTCCAGCACCCTGAGAGAAAGAGGATAAATCCATTAAAAGCTTGTTTCCACATCATCTTTTAATAAGCTTAAGTGCAATTTTCTGGGTAACGGTTAGAGAACATCTCTGTGTTTTGGCACTTGCTCTGCTGTACAGGCAGAGCCAGATACACCACAGGTAATTGTTAAAGTGCGGCCTCACATTTATCTTGCTGCTTGATTCTTCCTGCCTGGTACTTCATTCTACTAATTGCTTATAAAGTGCTATCATGCCTGTTTGGTGTGTGGTTTATGTTCATTTTACACTCTTGTGGCAAGGCCAAGAGCAGAAAATCAAGTCTACAGATTTACTTCATGAAAAGGTACATTTTTTTAAAAAAAGAAACAATCAGTAAATGAAAGTAAGTTGTCATAAAAACTGCACTGAAGATGCAATGCTGAGTATTCAATAGTTAAGACTCAACATGATTAAGGCTGCCTTTATTACCTTTATTCTATTTTTGCTCCCAGATTCAAGCATTATAATATAGCATTTAATTATGTGATACCATTTCCCAAGAAGCAGTCGTTTCCAAGCATGCATATTGTCTTTATTTTGCAATTTTTATACATATTAGAGGTTTATGCAAGTCTCATCTATGTAAATTGGATTCTTATACCATGGTTACTTTTCCTCTTTCATTACTTTCTGATTATGTGATTACTTTGAGTAAATGTTGAAACGTCAGTACGGAGTACTTGAAACTTCCATATTATTCTTCAGAACCGGGACTTTAATCGTCACCATAGATGTGGTATCTGATAGGATGGGCCATTTCTTCTCCATTCATAGCCTGCCATTTCTTAGGCTTTCCATGGTCAATTCACATATAGAGAAAGAATTCCATTAACAGAAAAAAAGCACAATTCAGATTATTTCAGTCCTTGGAATCCTTGGAAGGGCTTGTTTCCTTCTATAATCAATAGTAGTCGTGTATATGCAAAGACAGAATTTTGTCTGTGTTTGTTCTTTGAATATTATTGATCTGTTTAGCTTTTGTGTACATAAATTTCACCCTGATGTGGTACTGAAGGGTGAATGTTATACTGAAGTTGATATTATTTGCTGTGTAGGTGTTTGTCTTGGTTGCAAGCAGGACAGAGCAAGTTTATGTTTAATCAAGCTGCATATCTTACATCCTGAGTTGCCCTGTTGGTGATATACCCATCCACTTCTCTGGAACTTTTCTGGAATACTTGGCTGTGAAGTACTAATTAATTGATGAGACTAATAGGCTAAATTTTCAATAAGGAGGAAAAAAGCTACTAAGTAATGTTAAGAAGATACCAAAGATAATTTGCTTAAAGTAATTTGGAATGCTTAGACAATATAACATAGGAGGTAAAAATGGTAAATGCAGTATTTTGTGGCAGAAAATAGGGTTGTTTGCAGCAGGTTCACACATCCCTCATGATGTTACATGTTGCATCTGTTAGATAGTATGTAACATTGGTATTTGATGTCCGCAAAGTTCCCAGAAGCAGTTTCCCTCACACAGAAAGCAACCTACAGCTCTGCCTTTACAGATGCTAAGCAGGTGGCCCTAAACTCACTTGCATCAGCTGTGAAATGTGAAGCAAAGCAGAGCACTCTGAGCAAATGGCCTCTCACTTTGAGAGCTCATCCTTGAATATAAAGGGCAATGTCATATCAGCTTTTAAAGTGCGCTGCGTCAAGTTAGGAATTGATTAGACCACTTCCACCTCAGGCAAGAAGGCAAAAAATGACAGTAAATCTATTCTTTTTCTAACAGTTCAGAGCGAGGCAGTCTGCCTTCCTTCCCTGGTCCCTTTTCAGTAAGGAAATACGACTCTGTGGTTAAGAAATCTGTGAACAAGATCTAGACTGCCTTTCATAATTTATGTATGTTTCCTTAACAAATCTTCTTGGTCTCACTATCTCTCAGTTTCCCCTTTGTATAATGTAATAGCGCAGCTTAATCACCTCACAGAGCTGTTCAAGGTGTAATCCATTATGGTTTTGAAGTGTTCAAAGATATTTTGATGAAAATTTCCAAGTAAATGCAGAGAAAAGATTGAATGTGTAGAAGTTGCTTATGAAGGACACAATATATTTTGAAGCTGAGAAGTAGAGGGGGGTTTAGTTGTAAACCAGCTGTAAGTGCAATCCAAAAAAGGAGGTAATGACTGAAGTTTATTATATTTATCATGACACAGAGACCTTTCAGAAATACCAGTAGTGTTTCAAATTATCAAAATCAACATAAATTGTATGTAAATATCAATTAGTTGTGTCCTGCTCTGTATTTCAGTTAATAACCAGTGACTTCCATTCCCTTTAGCAAATTATAAGAACCCTGGGATAAACTATCTAGTATAATGTAATGTTTCCTTTTAAATTGGTTTTGAAATTTGTTTGAGTTGACATTTTTCTTCATTTGTGGCCTGATCAAATGTTATATTCAATTGGAATTTTCCAGTTCATTTCAGCAGTACAGGGATTGAGTTTAGACCATTGTAAGGGTAATCCCATATTAAAAGAGTCACTGGCATAGGAACCAACTCTTTCACTTGAGGGAAATTGCATTGGGATCAAGTACCCAAAACGTTACTTCTGTCCAAATCATAGGTGCGTCTTACTGGTGTGATGTTTCCAAGTGACTCAGAGGGAGGAATACCAATTCATACTCACGCAGTATGATTCCTCATAGGACTTCCTTAAGAGCTCTTCTTCCACTAGCCATACTCAGTGCTGTACAGATACTTCCCAATTATACCAGTGAAAGTTTGGAAATAGTGGGATTTCTGAAACAGCAGTTCTGAAAGAAATGGACAAAATATGCAGCTGGTTGTCTCTGTAATGATTGCTAAGTAATTGTAAATAATGTGGAATTGAAGAACAATGGTTGAAAATAATGTGAGTTTTAATGGCAAATTTTGCAATTAATATAAACACAATTCTCTTATGCTTAGTGCCAATCATTTCCATTTTAATAAATTGTAGTGCAGTAGCATGTATGTAACAGTCGAACCAACAGATTGTGATAGAATGAATTTGCTTTATGTAAATACTCTTTGTTGTAGTTACTCATCTCTGAAACATCTTTAAAGCCTGGAAACTGGCTTTATTCATAACATTGTTTGTTATTTCAAATCACTTTATTGGAATCCTTCTAGCGGTTTAGCTGTATGCTGTTACAATAAACAGTGGCTAGGAAACTGCTGTGGTAAGAAAATGAATTTGCTCTTAGCTTTTTTACCCCGGTGAGGGAAAATTAGAGTTGAACAAAATGCCAGATTGAGTGCTGGAATATTTAAAATGTTCATATTTTATGAAGGTTGTTAGATTACCCCTTTTTAGCTAGTAATACATATCAAAAATTACGTGGATACTCCGAGTGATGTTGTTGCCTTAAGGTTAAAAAGGAAAAGAGATTCTGTAGTGAATGAGATTCTATTCCAGCTTCTTAAATGGCATTCTATCTGTACTGTCGTGTAGATGTTTCTGCTTAATAAGTCATTATGACTTCACTGACAAAATACTATGACACTACAAACATCAGACTAAAGCATAATAGTTGTATTGCAGTTTCTTCATATTTGCTGCCTTAAGAAAATCTTCTCTGCTTTCTTTATCACTTGCTGAAAATTGAGCAAGAAATCAAACACAACTCCAAAGTACTGCTGTTTGGTCACAGGCCTGTGAGGAAAGTACCTTGGTTTATAGTCCTTCCTACAGTGCCTCTTTATACATTTACCTGTAACAGAACAATCGCCTGCAATTAGAGCATTTGCTAGGTACAGTATTACCAGGTCCATGGCTGATTTCAGCATGCACCAAGCACATTTGCTTATATTAATGCATTCCACATAATAGTCTTTTTTAAAAATCTCTCTTCTTTCTTTGTTACACAAACAGCGCTCGAGCAGCTGATTTCAGTGTAACCAGTACTTGAAAAAAGATACTCTGGGGCTGTGATAGATAAAAGCATCTGAAGTGCCCCATGTGTGCAGATTAGGGTTTGCATATTTTACATTTTACAGAAATATTATCAGTATTTTTTCATTGATTCATGATACTAACATAGAATATAGAACCAAAAATATCCTCATATGAAACTCAGTAAATTAATAGATGCTTATAAGGATATGTTGCATTACAAGGAACATTTCATAAAAGTAGCATACAAGAAAAGTTTAATTATGCTAGGTTTGCTATACTGGAGATTCTTAGAGTGGGTTATGGGAGAGGTCTGGTTTTTCTTTCATAATCTCTGCTGAGCACGTTTGCACAGTGTACAGTTGGCAGGTTTAGTTCAAGACTGACTCAGCATTATAATAATTTTGCAAAGCAGTACTGGACTAAAGAGTTATATTGTTCAGGTACTACATCTGTCTTCCAGAAAGTCCAAAATGGATGTATGTGTATAGGAAAACATGGTGCCAGCTTTCCTTACAGGAAAACAGACACAAATCTCCAAACTGCAAACCTATATCCTGTGCAAACCTATATATTTCTTCAGAAATTAAGAAAGCAATCTGTGGGTCTTAATTCAGAATGCTTACAAAGATGTTCCTATGCTTTCTAACTGAAATCCATGCTTGCTATGGATAAACCCATCTGATATCCAGGTAAAATTGTCATGGGCTGCACCTCTTTTCTCTGTTTTTTTGGTTTATATAAGTTGAAGAGGTAGTATGCGTGGATACAAAATGACTTTGTAGATCATGTGAAGTATTTTCTGATGTTCTCGTGGGTTAATATTAGGAACTGAGGATGCTTGTTTCACTTCTATGTAACTACAAGTAATGTCCCAGGAGACGTAAAAAAAACAAACCAACACAATTATTCATTTGTGACTTTTGTGCTCATTTCTAATGTGTGGCAGTTTAGATCTTAACTTAAAAAAAGATATATCAATGAATGGTATTATGTATGTTGTACCCTCCTGGGTAAGTTTGCCTGTCACTGGCAGCAGCACGTTTCTAAAACTGAATTAAGTATGTGCTTTGTTCGTTATCCTACAGCAAACTTCCTTAAGTTGCATTGTATAGTGTAATAACCCGTTCATGCAATGTTTGAATGCAGAAATGCTGTTCATTTCAGAATTTCCACTCTCTTGGATTGCAATATAAGACAGATTTTTCTTAATAATGACTTAAGCAGTAGGTGTGCATTGAATTTGATAGCAATGAGGTAACTGTTCTCAGTCAAAGGCTGGTCTCACTTTTAAGAATTGCCTTTTATTGAGCAAATATTTTGTCACCTAACTGTCTATAATAGTAAATTGTGGAAAAACTCCTACCAGCATAAAAATATGACTCCCTTAGGTCTGTATAAAGTAAGAACCATGAAAGCAGGCATACATCTTTCTCTCTGTGGTTCTGTTTAAGGCTAGTAACCAATGGCATTATGCTTGGGGGGATTTGTAGTACTCTCAAGTAGCAATTGGGTATGAATAAATGCAGTATTTAGACAGAACCTGATTTACTGATTTTTCTGTAGCGTGATGAAAAGGCAGTGAAGGTGAAAATGCTAACATAATGCTAAAAAGGCAGTAAGAGCCCACAGGGGCACTTCATAAGCTGATTCCCACAAAACTTTGTCATTCACTGCATAATAATATGCTTCTGAAACGCTTCTTATATAGCATGGTGATATTACTGGAGTACTGATTTAGCAGAATAATTAAACTAAACATTGATTGTTAATGTCCCTGGTCGGATCTGAAAAACACAGAATATGTATTTCACGGTGCACTTACACTGACAGAGAACCAAGTGGTATATTCACGTGTGTGTATGACTGAGAATGGGATACTCCTGCTGTTACAAAAAATCAGGTTCACATCCAAATATAGATGTGAAAAATGTGTGCAATACTGTTACGATGCAAGCAGAAGTAAGGAGCAAAAAGGAGTTTGGAAGAGTTAAGTTCTTACTACATACTATTTACACAAGAATGTCATTCCTTCTAGAGCATCTGCATTAGGTCACTTTTTAGGAATTGAGGAAAAGATGAATGTGCAAGTCACATGACTCCTCAGAGAGATGGTACCCACGGAGATCCCTCTTTCTTTTCTATAATTATATGTGATAAAAGCAGCCTGTTTACTAATGCAGGCTTCCACAGATTCATGCAGGACTGGCATTTATATGTTCATTACTTCGTTTGGCTACCACGCAACCCTAGTTGTCCCTTCTAACTTGATACCTTGACACAGCTTCTTAACCATTTTGTAACAACCAAAGAATCTGCTGACAGGAAGTCAGAAAGTTTGTGGGGTTTCCTCGCTGCTGTGAAGAGAGCGGGAAAGAATCTCAGATTCTTCAGAACCTGAAGATTGAAACTGTGGGTACCACCACCTCTGAAAAGAAATCGTTTGTGCTTTAAAATACAAGTACTGTATAATTAAGTCACTAGTGTGCTGAGGCAAAAGAATGTTATTTATGGTTAGAATGGTATTAAATGTTTTTATTTCAACTCCTTTTATTGCAGAACATGAAAAGCAGTGGTTATGCAAAAGCACGGATTATATGAATTTGCACTTCAAAGTGAAATGGTTTTATAACGAGTATGTGCGAGAACTCTCTGCTTTCAAGGATGCGGTGCCTGAATACTCTCTGTAAGTAGCGTACAGGGAAGTTTCCCATGAGTTTGGTCTTGGTGCAGGGTTTAGTTTGGCCAAACGTTTATGCTCAAGTTTGTGCAGGATCTCAAGGTGTTATAGCTCTGACAGCTTTTTACTTTTTGCACTTCCTTCTCTTTAATTCTTCATTCTATCAAATTAAATAGTCTGGGTATTTGAAGTGTGATTAGCTATTTCATAGGATGCTTGATCCAACTGTTGTAACTGCAGGTCTTCGTAGATGACAAAATATTTTTGTCAGAAAATGCCTGAGGAAGATATGAAATGTGAGAACAGCAGCAGTATTAGTTATAGGCCCCTGCATTTGTTTCACACCCAAATTTGGATAAAGATACAATGCCAATGGAATATGCTACTGAAGGTATTTTTACTGCGCTGGGTTAATATTCAGCTGCTTTCAATTTCACATATCTTCCTTCATTTAATACATTCAATCCTGTCCTTTTCTATGAGCTGTCCTTAATCCCGTTCCTTGATCTTCTGCCAGTCTGCTGATTTGCTAAGATGTTTTGGGGCCTGTTATTGCATTAATTTTTTAAAAAATAAACTAAAGAAAAATAAATCACGCTGATGTTGTGCAAAAGCAAAGTTTTATCTGAGTTATTTCACATACGAATAAAAAATAAATGTTAACAAAGAACCAACATTGATAAAAGGCACTAAAATAAATATATACTGCACAGAATATGTTCCCCTGCGAAACATGGACATGTTTTTCTGGTGGCTGCTGATTTTACATCGCTAGGGTAGACCAGTAAGAGTGCGGTGAAACAGAACTTGAAAGATGTTTTAGTAGCCGCGGTGTCTTCAGTGACAAAAGTTTTTGAAGAATGACTTTTTAGCAACTAGAACAGACGCGAAGACACAAGATGCCAAACTGCTGCGTGGTGCAGCATCACTCTCTCAGGGTGTTTATGGAATGTACTCACTTTGCGAAATTGTTTTTAATTTTGAGGTGGTTTGAACCATTTGTCATTCAGTGGCTGGATGAAAATGAGGATGTCTCAATGGAATTTCTTCATGGAGCACTAGAAAGAGACAAAAAGGATGGGGTGAGCCTTTCCTTTTTAAAGAAAATAATAAAGTATTAAGATGGTTATTTAGTATTGCAAAACCAGAAGTACCTTTGGTCCCACAGTATCCTTGTTACACCTCAAAGATACACAGTCAGTAATGGTTCTTGGAGGATAACCCTATGGAAAAATTCCTGCTCTAATTCCATCTCACTAAATTCCCTATAGACTTCAATCTATGGTTTCACTAAACTCTGATGTGATACCGATGTCATTAAAGATAACTTTGGGTTTATTTTTAAGAGGTTTTAAAGTGATAGAAATATGAAAAGCTCCATTTCTCAGTATTATCAGTGAGACTGGTTTTTAGTTTATTTTTTATTACTTTTTATGACTCTCGGAGGACTTTCAACTGTAAGAAAATCAGTTAATAACCATTTAGATCTCTGAACAAGTATTAACTCATTTGAATGTTTCTTTCTAGTTTCAGCAAACATCAGATCATGCCCTCTTCTCTTGTTCTGTGGTTGATGTCTTCACACAGCTCAATCAAAGCTTTGAGATTATTAGGAAACTGGAGTGTCCTAATCCAGAAACACTATCTCACTTAATGAGAAGATTTGCAAAGGTAAATTAAACTCAATGCATCCCAACTAAGCTTCAGAGAGAGTGACATTGTGTTGCTGTGTACTTAAAAAGCTAAGTAGTTCCAATGTTGTTTAGAATCAATCTCTCCTATCTCTGACTGGAATCCTTAGAAAGACATGGTGTCGGTGGCATAAGACCATTTTTTATTTATTTTATCAAAATCACTTACCTGTTTGAGAAGTTCTGTTTTCTTTGAGATTTCATATTTATCTATGCTATACAATCAATTATTATTCTTGCTAAACACTGATTACAATTCCATTAATGGAGTAATTCACTGAAATGCAATGCAATGATCTGATTAGTCAGGTCAAGGGAAAGAAAAATTCAAGGTATGGCAATAAAACATTTTTGGTTGAGGCCCTGAGGCGGTGGTAGTTATTTATCTGCTGTTTGATAAACTCAGTTTTTTAGACTTTCTATTTGGATTGTAACATTTCCTCACAAGCTTTAGATTTCCATTTAGTCCTGCTAGCTTTAAAAAAAATGGCATTTACATTTATTCCCATTCTTCCATTGCAACAGTTTTCCATTTGCAAATAAAGTTCCTATTTACATGATTATTGTAAGGTAGGCTTATGCAGCCAGGCTTTGAACAGCGCTCCCTTGGTCTTATTTTTCCATTATATTTTTAATCTGTGCGTTGTCACCCTAGAGGATTTTTTGGGCTTGCTACTGTTCCATTAAGTATGCACCACATCGCAAGGAGTAGAGCTGTCAATGCTTCTCAAAAGCAGTATAACTAAAAGTACCTTTGCTTTGAAGGTTATACTCCTCTAAGAACAATGCCCCATCTGTTTTGCAGGGATTTGAAAATATGCTCGTAGGATTGCTGATATTATATATAGGGAAATACTATAGACTAAATATGCAAGCACCTGTAAAATCTAGAATTTCTAGAAACCTCCTTTTCTGTGTTTTTTATGCTTGTATTTTTACATCATGAACTTTACCATTTAAAAGGTTATTCTCTTCTCCTAGACTATCAACAAAGTGCTTCTCCAGTATGCTGTAATTATTTCAAGTTACTTCAGCTCATATTGTGATAAAGAAAGTGTGGTGAGTGAAAAGCTGTGTTTTGTTTCTGCCTCAGAAATTACCTTTAAATGACTTGTTGTACTTTTGAAAATGTAGTTATTTTTGTATATGAGAAAAAGCTGGAGTGGTGGAAGGGATTTTTGTTTTGGTTCATTTTTTTAATAATGTCAGCATGTTTTCATCACTGCGTACATTGCTGTGTAAAAGCTGAAATAGGTGGAATTAGTTAAAAGACTTAGTTAATAATTTCGGTGTTAAAGTAGAAAAAAAATTTAGGAGATGGTCAGAAACACTCCGTGGATGACAGCCATGTGCAATGGTTGAGTATGGTGAAGGTATCTTCATCTTTTTTTCCCAAACGGGAAAATATTTTTAGTTGAGGTTTCATTTTGCGTTGACTTGCTTCTCTTTATGAATTTATTCATTAGAGAATTTATGAGATCACTGCTTCCTATGCAGGGAATGTGTGCAGACTTTTCTGCTGCTACCATTCACTCTCTGTGCTTTATCTATGCCGCAGTGAGAAGAAAATCATGTGCTATTCTGTTGCCTCACTGCTTACAAGGGACTCCGTAACAAAGGACTAGATTACCATAGACTCGGATGTAAATGAGATATGTACACTAAAAATATGGTTAAACAAATCAAGACATTATCAACAGCTTAAGACAACCAAGGAAAATTGTTCTTCTAAACTGACTTTTCAGAATTATTGATATTCAGTCAAAACTACTACTCCCAGGGCAGGCAACATTTAGCGCTGTGTCTGCTATATTTAGTGGTATGTTGTATCACTCTATGATCAGATAAATTACTGCAGCACCATCCTCATACTGTTCATCTTTAAAACTACAGCCCTTATATGGCTCATACACAGATCTGGGGTGTATTTGTTACATCCCTGTGCATGGCTTGAGGATGCACTCCTTCTTGCAAGTACTCTGTGTGTGAGAGACTGTCATAATCTAGAGGTTACCAATGTACACACAATAATAGAAATAAAAAAGAAATCTATTGCAGCTCAAGATCAGTTATTGTTGGTCCCTCTTATAGGAAACATTGCAAAAGACTAAACCTCCTAATTTTTCAGCCTACAGATATATTTGTTAGGAAAGACACCATTGTGTTCCTTTTAGAAAATTTTGTCTAAAATAGAATTAATAAATAAAAGTACCAAACTTTATTATTAGGTAGAATTTTTATACCATTATGTAAAAAGTATCAGTCTTACAGCTGTAGAAACACTAGGAAATACGCCACTTATAGAACAGGATAGAACAGTTTGGTTAAGAGGGAGCTCCAATGATAATCTAGTCCAACTGCCTGTCTACTTTGGGGCTGACCAAAAGCGTGTTGTTAAGGGCATTGTCCAAATGCTTCTTCAACACTGACAGTCTTGGGACATTGACCGCCTCCCTAGGAAGCCCGTTCCAGTGTTATGGGCACCCTCTTGATAAAGAAAAGTTTCCTGATGTCCAGTCTGAACCTTCCCTGATGCAGCTTTGAACCATTCCCATTCATCCTGTCACTGAATGCCAGTTGATATATGATAGACCACCCCAGAATATTGCCATTTTTCCCCCCTAATGGAGCAGGATGTGAATCTTCATGTATTTTTAACTTTCCAGATACATCTACATATTAATTACCTCTGTCGCCACCAGGGCAAATACAGAGCTGAAGAGAACATAACACTCTCCCCAGTATGGAGGAGTCAATGCATTATACATCTTCTACTTCAACATTAATCAGTCCAAACAAAGCTTCATCTAAACTGATCTGTCTCTGTATTTAATCCAGTATAAGCCATAACTATTCTCAAAATTTAATGTAAAAAAAGAAATGAAATTTGTAGCTATTTTTTTTCCTTTTCTCTCAATTTAATGCTAATATTAAGTAAATCTTACTGCTTTCTAGATGAAATTAGCTTTGATACATAGTGTTGAGTCATTGAGTCAAACTGTGAAGTCTTTTGCCCTGTCCAGTGGGTTTTTTTTAATTGTTGGGGTGATTGATTTCTGAAGCCACCTGGTATGTCAATGTTTGCTAAGGCTTTAGATGGAATTAATCTCATAATACTTCATGGTATGAAGTATTATATCAAATGCTTTGGGGGACAAATACTTTTAACAGAATCTACCTTTTTGAAATACATACTTTTAGCTTAATAAAAGACCATTTGATCTGTTGATCTCAACTATTTAAAGTCCATCTCCTGCATTACAGTTGATAAGAGGTTTAAAAAATACTTTTTATGATTAGATTTTGGCATTCTTTTTCAAGTCAATACTTTTACTATTTTTATCGTACATTATAAAATGGGCACATAAACTGTTCAAATAAAAGCATACCAGAGGTGCTTTTCACAAAGATACGTAACGTAGAAACATCCTCTTATCTTCTACCTCTTGTCAGAGTTTACAAACAAACTTGGTTTTAGGTACTGTACTTGCCATCCACTCTTGGGTGTTGTTTTATCTGGCTGATTCCTGTAAATTACTGCAAAGAGTATTCTGAAAGGCAAGATGATAATGAAATAATCAGATGAGGATGTTTTCAAGCTCTGGTTCTGTTATTTACTGACAGCAGTAGAAAATCTTCCATTTAGCCAAGGTACACTTAGACTTTGAAAAAGCAGCCTTAGCTAACCTCAAAGGAAACTTTGAAAACTGACTCAATATGAAGTATTTCTCTCATAGCTTCAGTGTATTGCCAAAGGCATTTGCACTTGACTTGAACAAAAGAATCAAGTTGTTATATTCAGTTTCTTTTTCCCAGATCAGAAATCATGGTAGATGAGGCCCTTAGTGACATGGGTTGTTGGTGGACTTGGCAGTCCAGGGGTAAAGGTATTTGCTAACCTAGTTGATTCTGTGATTCTATTCTATAATCATTGATTTGTGATACTGCAGATAATTTCAAAAATAATTAATATGTCAGAAGAGAGGAGATGGCATAGGAGAGGAGAAGAAAGTGATCAGAAATTAATGAAAGGTAGATAAACAAATGGAAGAAGTGGGGTTTGTGGATTTTTCAAAAGGCAGGAAGAGAGGTGGTATTTTCACTGTTATACAACGGCAGCTGTCTTTTGCAGGAGAACAAATAAGACACTTTATGGGGAAGCAGTAGTGCAAGTATTAAGAAGTTAGATCAAATTCTGGCTTTTTTTTTTTCCTCCAGTTGGGAAGGACTCTGACACCAAATGCCTTTGAGAGTAATGCAGAAGTAACTAAATCACATTACTGATCTTTAGAATACCTAAATCTAATCCCACCATGTTTCAGTGCTATTAACGTGCTGTTAACTAGAAAGGTACAACTGTAATCATTCCATCACCTTCTTGTTGTCTGAAAAAAGCATATCTGTTTTATTGAAATGTATTACTTGTGTCTAAATTAATCCAGTTATGCACTAGATCGCACTGACCTTGGCCAGCTAGAATTCTTTTAGTAAGTACTGTCTTATTGCCGTCACCATATGTCATGGTTTAAGCTTCTATAAACCCATACAGTCGCTCTCTCACTCACTCCCCACTCTTTCTTCCCTCCGCTCCTGGAGGGATGGGAAGGAGAATCGAATGAATGCAACTCCCACAGGTTGAGATAAGAACAGTTTAGTGACTAAGGTATAACACAAATCACTACTGCTACCACCAATAATAATAATGACAAGAGAAAATACAAGGGAAAAGAATACAATTTCTCACCATCCAATATCAAGCCTGACCATGCAGTGCACCCCCACCAGTGCCCCTCACCGTGCACCCCCACCACCCTTCCGGGTCTCTGCTCTCTGTCTTTACCTCCTGGACATGACGTGCTGTGGTATGGAATAATCTCTTTGGTTAGTCTGGGTCAGGTGTCCTGTCTCTCCTTCCTCTCGGCTTCCCCTCCTCCCTGGCAGAGCATGAGACTCACAAAGTCCTTGGCCAGCCTAAACATCACCAAGCAGTAACTGAAAACACTGGTGTTATCAGCGCTACTCCCAGGCCCAAAATCAAAACCACAGTGCTGCACCAGCTACCAAGAAGGAGAAAAATGACTGCTGCTGCTGAACCCATGACACCATACAAACTAACATACAATGGCATCTGAGTACACAAAATTCTAGTAGTAGAGTTTTTCTTTCATAATTTTGTAACAAGTGGCTTACTTTTATTTATGTCTTACTTTTTACCTTCTATTTATCCAACAGTTGCTATCTTTTACACTGTGACTCTGTGTTCTGCCCTGGAAATGAGTTTAAACAACAGTATTTTTAGACAAAATTGTATGTTCACAAAATTCTATTGCAGAATTCATTCACCAACTTTTCAAGCAATGTAAAGTATACATTTCTGAAATACTGTCATCAACAGAACTGCCTACTGAGTTATTCAAATACTTAAGCATCAACCATTATCTGGGTTGTAGTGCTGTCAGTTGTCTGCAAAGAATGAGTCTAGAAAGCAATCTGGTGATCCCTTTCTTCCACTCTATTTTCACTCTTAAAGTACTTTTCGCATTATTGTGTCTATTCTCCAAGAGACGGTAACACACTACTGTAACTGAATTGAATATGAGTAGCAACTGCACGGGTTATAAAGTCCAGAACATGAAATATGTGGATCTGAAAACTGCTCAGCTATTTGGGAGAAGGTTCTCAGCCTCATACATAAAAGGAACATAACATGTTGGTACTCTCTTTGCAGCCCTGTATCTTGATGAACAACATTCAACAATTAAGAGTCCAGCTTGAGAAAATGTTTGAGTCCATGGGAGGAAAGGAGGTGAGTCATATTTATTTCCCGGTTCATTCAAAGTTCCTTAGAGATCATTAGCACCACATTTGCAACCAACTCACAGCCTTCAGTTCTGCTTGCAAAGAAAATCAAAATGTTTAAAAACCAAAAGTCTACAAGAACATTTATTGCCCTGACAATACTTGAGAGACCTGACACTGTTTCACAGAGATATGCTAATGATCTGTAAAGTTCAGTCAGCACTGGGTGTTTTGTGTTGCAATCTGTAGTGCCAGCTTTATTTTAATGTTTGTATTGGACTATTTACTTTTTTACATATTGGTACGTTTTGCCTGTATCTGAAAATTTCATAGAATATGTGCTTTGTGCTTTGTCTGTAATGTGTCATGTCTTTGTCTAATGCCTTTGACTTGCAATCCTCTGAGCAGAAGAAAGAAGGAGAGAGATTCTCTTATGAGGTTTGTGATAGTAAGCATCTTTTATTATTCCTGACCATATTTTCTAAGGCAAAACCAGTCACATTTCCTACTAATTTCCATTGATGCATTTGTGTAATCCCCTCTGATCTAAAATCAAAAAGAGCTATGCTTGGGCATTCAGTTGACACTCTAAATTGAAAAGTTTTGCTAGGCAGTTAGCATAAAGTCTTTCAGAGATTCTAAAAATCTATAAAACATTTTATAAGTGCACTTTTCAGCATCTGAGGGCCTGCTTGTATTCAAGATTTAGCACCATTTCACCGAGAGCTGCTACTCAACAGTCCAGAATATGCTGAGCTTTATCTCCTTTTATATTTCAGAAGACTTAAAAGTGTCTGAAATCCTGTCAACAGTAAAAGCATGTAAACATGTGCTTTAGTACTTTGCTGATTGTAGTTCTTGACTGTTTTGAAAGCTAATTAAGAAATTAACATCTTTTTAAAGCTATAGAAAACTGTCGTCTTCTTAAAAAGCAATATTTAGGTCATGAATATACTGTCCTTAGTAGTTGGCTTTAAAAAAGAAGATACACATACATCAGCTCTTTTTGTTGAGACTGTAGTTTGATAGTTCCACAAAAATTTGATCGAATGCGACCATGTTACAAAGAGAATTAGAAAATACTTTATTTTCTATTTCCACATCCACAGTTGGATGCTGCAGAGGTAAGATAGTCCCACGTGGTGCGATGAATAGCACCTGCCAAATGAACCTACAGATTAACTTCCTGAGCTGGCAAAAATGCTTCCTGCTGCAGAGAACATGAAATGAACTTCAGCAGCCTTGTTGTCATTGAAAATTTTATACCAGACTTTGAGCAGATGTATTTATCACCCAGTCGTGGCTGGGTTTTGTGGTTCCTGTTGATCCCCTTTCACTCTGCAAATACTACAAATAATTTTGCCTTCCATTCTCTTATGTTCTATGCAAAGTACTTCTGTCTTAAGGTCTTGGATCCAATCCTACATGTTAAATGTCATGAACCATGGAAACAGCTAAGTGTCTATAAATTGTGATGGAGACAAGGGCAGAGGAAGGCTAAGTAGCACCTTATATCTATCAAACTATTTTCATATTAGAATGTTTTTTTGAATCTTCAAAATGTTTTCCTTTTGCTCCTGATAACTTCTGTGACCACAGATCCAGTCAAAAACTAATTAGGATTTTTCATAGCAGGTTTCTTTCAAAATCTCTCATCACTTCTCATCCTTTTTGCTTTCCTTTTTGATATTAATAAGGATGTTGCAGTATCAAAGCAACATTTCCTACAGATGTGGCGCAATGTGCAACCCTTGGAGAAAATTTGGAGATATTTTTCCCTTTGTTAACTGAAGTGCATCTTGATTTGTGGTCCATAAAAAAAGATGTAAAAAGTACATTCAGAGTTTTGTTGTTTGTCATTGGGGGAGTTTCTATAAGAAGAAGTGCATTCATGTTATTTTTTTGTCACATCTATCAAAGTGTCCCTAAAATGTTTGTCTTCAAATTGAATACTTACTCCCCTAGCTATTCTCATAGCAAATTTGTCTTATTGAACTGGTACTTAAAAGAAACAAAACCAGCAATAAAATCTGTAACCAGGGAGAAAATAGTTTAATATCTTGTTTGTGGAGGGCATAAAAAGTCAGATGATTTTCAGCGGAATAATAAGACCTAATTCAGTTGAAGCAAAACTAACTCTAAGAAAAATTAAATGCTGTTAATCTCTTCAGTGCCACATTGTGAACGGTATGTCTTTCAAACTACGCAGTCAAAATTCCACAGTCCGGCAGCAGTCCCTATATTCAGAGCAGGCTTATTGCATATTGCAGGGCAGGAAGCTCTATAAATAGAGAAAAAAATTGGCTCTCAGCTCCCCTGCCATTAAAATAAAATAGTTTGAGCAATATGAGTTCCTCTATTAACAGGCCTCTTCTGTTGTAGCCAAGCAGGAGAGGTACATTACAATTACATAAACAAGACAGTCTGCCATAATAAAGTAAGAGTAGTAAAGTGGGACCCAACCTACTGGATTTCTAAAGCAAATCTCAAGTGCAAAATGATGGGACCAGTTTATCATAATGTAGAATTGTGGTTTCGCTTCCATTTGCTTTGTCCAAAAGGAGTGTGTGATGTGCAGAGGTACCGAAAACTGACTTACCTTATCTCCGCTGCACAAGGCAATCCGAAAACCATTTTTACCAGTTGTGAAGTCAACCCAGAACTTCTCAGTATAGAATCACCATAATAATTCCCATCTTAGCTGCACCATAGCAGAATGGCTGTGGTATATTTGGATGATGCCAGTTAAGGGCTGATACCCTCTGTTTTGCCCTGGTAAGTCAGTAGCACATGAAAGCACATGATAAAGTAAATGAAAAGTGCACATTTTAGTCCTAGTGAGACACTCAAGCTACCGTATTGTCCAGTAGTTAAACAAAAATAACAACAGCATTTAACATGTTCTTGGCTAGCACAACACCCTCAGTATCTAGCACCTGGATGGTCAGCCCGCATACCTCTTTATATTCCACTCCTCCCTATGACACTGCATTAATAAGCATGAGCATGTGTTGTATACACAGGGCTGGATGTCCTGCCAGATGTCTCCAGCTGTGCACACACAAAATTGTTCATGCAGTTTGTGAGCACAAAGCTCTCTAAAAACGTTTAGAACTTGCATGCACCTTTCTATAATGTGTCTTATGTCCACAATCTGATGCTAGTATTTAATCCAATTTTGGCCAGACTAAGTCCAGTTCCAGGTGAATTTAACAAATATATTGTGTTTTCTGGTTATCACAACAACTTCTGATAGAAAGTAACTACAGTGGCCTTTGCACTCCCAGTAACAAGATGGTTCTCCAGTTTACGCATGATCTGCTGAGAAATTTCGAGTCTTTTGCCTGCGTGGTATTTTGTACTTCTCTGATGTGTACGATGTTCGGTGTGAATGCTTGTGTGTTCAGTATTTGTTAAATGTTAATATCCTAGTGGTCTTAAATTTGTGTTCCTTATGTATCCCACCAGAGGCAGTATAATTCTCTAGTGAAATGAAAGATGCAAAAACACAAATAGAGACAGACCTGATTATGTATTCTAAATGTGCAGTTTCCCTTGAAATGTCAGAAGATCTGTGCTGGACCTTCCCGCAGAACAGAGTGCAGAATTTGAGGATTATAATGGAAAATCATTCCTCAAGATTGTGATGTAGATAGCTGAATGACCTGGAACATCAGCTGTTAATTCACATTCAGCTGTTGATCCTGATGATCACCAACCACATCCCACAATCAACTGTAACTATTTTTCCTAAATGCTTAAGCTCAAGGATACAAAATGTCATATTATTTTTTTAAGTTGAAAAGAATATTTAGCAAATAAAAAAGCTGCAGATCAGTATCATAGAGAACTTTTTTGATTAAATACCTATGCATGGATCCCCATTCCTCTCAATGCAGAAATCTATTTCTCCCCTGCATTCTCCTCTTTCCTATGTTTAGAAAACTCCTATCGGATGTACAGGAGCAGTTCTCCCTGTGCATCAGAATGTGTTGCTCCAGGCTTGAATTATGTATGCCTTAATGGCTTTTAGAAACAGAAGTACTGTAGATCCCCCTCCCTCATAGTACATCAATAGGAGCAGCATGGATAGTCTCCAGTCTGTGTTTTCCAGTGCTGGCTATTCTATTTCTGCACTGCATTATTGGGAATATGGAAACATCTTCAACACAAATCACAAAAAAGTTACTGACAGTGGTGAAATGTAAAACAATAATTAAAAAATAAAGGTGTGCAGTGTTATTAATGCAGGTACTAATTTCTCACGATCTTTCTCTTGGTATGCCTTGTGAATGCCATTTGTCTAGTAATAGTAGCTCTATTTTTGTGGCTCCTAACACAATTTACACCATCCTATAGAAAGACATTGTTTAATGGCACAGTTTTGATTTCTAGCAATACAATTTTTCACTTTTATGTTTTTCTTTGGTAATTAGATTTTTAGGCCTGCTAAAGCAACCCTGTGTTGTAAGAGGTGTTTCCACATTTGGTGTTCCATAGTGCAGTGTACCATTGCACGTAATTCCTAATTCATTAATTGTAATGGAAAACCCCAAAACATAGTGTATAAGTAAAATATAACTTTACTTCTCTCTTTACAGCTGGATCCTGAAGCTAGCGGTCTTCTGAAAGAACTTCAGGTGAAACTTAGCAACGTTTTGGATGAACTCAGTGTAACATAT
The DNA here is from genome assembly GCA_039720435.1 of Amazona ochrocephala. Lineage (NCBI taxonomy): Eukaryota > Metazoa > Chordata > Aves > Psittaciformes > Psittacidae > Amazona > Amazona ochrocephala. The sequence goes on along the minus strand of CM077883.1, from coordinate 32,539,764 downwards.
GCTGCCAGGTAATGAACCTATTTTACGGCAAACCTTAGAGAAATACTCCTGTTCAGGAATCTACCTCGTTGATTAAGTCTGGGTGGGTGGTTGGATGTCATGAAATAAAGCTTGCTTCTGCCCTGATGAAGTGGTGTGCACTTGTGTGCGTGTATGTGTTTCGACTCTGAAACATACAGCAGTAACTTCACTGTAAACAAAACTGAAAATCATCTGTGGGCATGAAATGTTACAAGGTGAGGCTGATGGCTTTTGTCCTGCTTTTTGGAAAACAAAAATTGCTCGTTTTTCTTGTCTGATGCGATGTTAAACTTCTCTCTCTGACCATGTTTATGTTACTTCTGGAGGCTGAGAGCCTGCTTCAGCCAGCAGTGTCTGCCTATGTTTAGCCTGCTTCAAGTGGTCACAGGAAAAGGCCTTCTTTGGGTCACCAGCTTGGCTGTGGCTCTGTAAGAACTCTCTGATGAGCCTTACTCTCAAAATCTTTCCTTAATCAGAGTGCATGCTGCAGTCTTGAATGATATGGTGCTGTGCCAGCAGTGCCTCTGCTATAAAAAGCTGTAAGGTATTTTTGCTTCCAATTAAAAAGGAATCTAAGAAAAGAGGGATTAGTGCTGTAGTGGTATTCCTTAAGCGAAGTCTGCAGTTGCTTTTTTAATCCATTGAACTGGCTGGGTGGCCAGTGTGCACTTTTTTCTGAGTGTGCTTAGTTTGTCATACTGTCTTGCTTTATTTTTCCTCCCAGGCTCTGGTTCTCAGATAATTGACAGTGCGTGAATATCATTTCTTTCCAGGGCTTCTTTCTGAATGAACCAGCTAGGTTTCTGGAAATAAAACCCAGGAACAGTTCAATCTAGGATATGCTCCAGATAGTTACAACACTCCTCATGGGTCAGTTTATTGATGGAATTTGTGAGGTTAACAATGTTAGAAAGATGGGTAATAACAAGAAAAGCCAGTGCACTATTTTGGCTTTTATTGGAGGGATCAGTCAGAAGGATTTACATGAGCAGCTTCAATAACAACTTCATGTTGATTTTATCTGGGGCTTTGAAGTGTGTAAGCAAGTACACATCCAAATGTACTTCAAAAAGTTTCCAGTGCTTCCACATGGAAATTTGGATTCTGTTTTTATGATTAGCCATGTAGCTGGAACAGCTCACTGCCTATTTGTAACATTTCTTTTCTCTCATAGTAAATTCTCTTTCACTTTCCTCAAGTTAATCTCTGCCATTTATCATTTCACATTAATAGGCCTGGTATATTTATGGCCTCCATTTTGCATTTCTGTTCATAAACCTAAACAAACTCAATTCATCATGAATCAATCCATAAACCAAACTGCCATGTGTGCTGAGCCTTATTCTGCCTCTGAACTATTGACTCTGATGAACTGCTGCTCTGCATTGTTTAAATATATTGACTGAAGACTGTATCACATCAGTGACACAAAGACCGTCAGACACGTTGCTCAACCAGATCAATTAAGAAGTGGAACAGTCTTCAGAAAAAGATGAACACATACAGCTTGTGGAGGAAGAGTTTGTTCCCACTCACGTTGAAGTAGAAAGGATTCCTTCTGGGAGGAAGAGTCTGCTTGCTTCTTAGGGGTTTGGGGTTGTTTGGTTGGGCTTTTTGCAAAAGAATATTTTAAACAGCCCAAATGTTTTAGCTCTGTCTTCTTGTGAATAAACACACAGGCTTCTGATGGTGCTGGCTCCGTGAAACTTAGCAAATGGTCAAATAGAGCTAAATAGGGCGAAATCAGTATCAGTTTTCTATTTGACCTTAAGAAAAGGATGACAGCTTGGTTCATACGAACCATCAAGAGAGAAATAATTTATAGTCAGCTGTTCCTACTGCCTTTTCACACAAAACTGAAACCTTGGAAAGTAGCTGCTAATTGTTAGTCGGTCATAGCCTGAACTACAGATTCTGGGACCCCTGTTGCTTCCAGAAAATAATTACTTGGCACACCTATAAGGTCATGAAAAACACAGTGACAGAACAGAAACAAGGGGGAAAAATCAAAACAGTACATAAGTTAGTTCTATGAACTGTAATCCTTAGGGAGGTGTTATTTTTGGTCTGTAGCACCTGTAGTATCTTGCCTTTGTGAACTTTGCATCATTGCAAAGATTTAAGTGTTGTTGCAGAACCTAATACAAAATGGTAAATGCTGTTTTCTGTCACATAATTCCTTCATTCTCTTATTTCTTTTTTTCCATCCTGTAGTTTCCAATTGATTATTGAAGATTGCGTAAGACAAATGAGCAACGAACTGAATCAAATGAGAGGAAATGGGAATGCAGCAGCCAACAAGAATAGTGCGGCCATTGATGCTGAGATTGTGCTTCGGCCTCTCATGGATTTCCTGGACAAAACGTAAGTGTGGCAGACTAGGAACAGGACACTACAGTCAGGCATAGTTGGTTTTACCCTGAAGCATCATTAAGACCTAGAAACACGCTGTAATATTTTTAATATCTGTAGTACTTGCATGTGTGCAGAATATTAGGCTTAATCTGTTTGCATATTTTGCCGGGGTTCCTGGCCCAGAAGAAATTTTAGCTGCTTTATCTGTATGTGTCAGCCTACTTTTAGCAGTGTACCTCATCCCATGTGTTAAGTTACAAGAGGGGTTTGTGTTGCTTTCAAGCAGTATGATTTTAAATTTTAACTGTCTTTGAGTTAAAACATTTACTGCTTGCACAAGTCTTGAAGAAAAGCCGAAAGTGATTATACACTTGCATAGGCTGTCCTAAGCTCATTTAAAAAACTGTACAAGTTGCCTTTTGCTTGTCAGGTTCAATCCCAAATTGCCATTTCTCAAAGTTGACTTCATAGCTTCTTAGAGATTTAGTTGAATAATGGCATAATGGAAACAAAAATGAGTTTTAAATTACTGTCCGAATAGAAAATGTTCCTCACCACAGGAATGTTAAGTGGAATTTTAGCAGGTGCTAAACCCACACACAGAAAATAAAGGTGTGGAAAAAAAAACAAACACAAAACCCAAAACCAAACCCACAAACCAAAACTGCTAGGGAATATCACCTTTCTTACAAATGTATCTTTCTATAAGGACTACAGACATAGCATGTTAATATGGTCTGGATTTCAGTTATTTCTTTAATTATGGTTTTAGTTATTTGCTTACAAGGAGTAGTAAGAGATGCTAGAAATATGAATTGGCATATTTATGATGTGATACGTATAATGATGTTACAATAATATTTTTTTACATTAATAGATACAATTCTGTAAAATTACCCACCGAAGCATTTGCATGGTATTATTATGAAATATTGTTCCTATGCCTGAAAACAGCAGCACTTTATTCATGACACTACTTGATCATGGCAATACATACAAGATGGTTTATGAATATACTCTTAAATGAAGAAAAAAGTGTAAGTGTATGGACCCTCTTAGTAATAGAAGATGTGGTTGCACAGACTTGCCAGTATATATAGAAATAAATGCTTCCAAATGGTAGCCCTGAATTTGCATTAGCTATCAGCACTCAATTCTACATCACAGTAGAAACACAGGACAAAGGAGATGTTTGGGTTTTATTTTTAAGACATAAACAAATTCTATAATAAGACTTTAATTTAGGGGCTTAGGAGTGCTAAATTGTTTCATCCATCAAGCTGTATAACTCAGCATCATTTTGCATTTTTTTTCAATAAATACCAGTAATGTAATAAGTAACAAATTGGAAAGTGGAGATTTACATGATTTTATAATCTGCACGTGTTTCCTTTTTACCAAAAATATTCACTGTTAATATGCAAAATAACTAATCCATTGAGAAGTCCTCATTGGTAGAGAAAAGCTAAGCCATAATGTCCATTAATCTGAGTATATGTGATACAGCACCTCTGAAGTCTTGATGCTAGTCTGGAGACTAGTTTGTGTTTTGTTTTATTCCAGTTTAAGTGCCTCTGCGAAAATCTGTGAGAAGACAGTTCTGAAACGGGTTTTAAAAGAGCTCTGGAAGTTAGTCTTGAACAAAATAGAAAAACAAATTGTGCTTCCACCACTGACAGACCAAACTGTAAGTGTCCCAGCACATTAGTGCTTGTGGTATCGCATGTGATTGCTACACTTGACCAGTTGTTGGGTTTTATTATGGTAGCCTCTATATAAAGTGTCCCTGTTGGCAGGCATGGAGAAAGGTGTATAGCTAGTTGCCTTTAATTTGCTAGCTCTGTTTACTGCTGAACACACAATTAAACAAAATCAATGAAAAGCAGGGTGCTGCAAGAGAGATGTTTCCTTTTGTAGCCTTGAATATTACTTTCCCTCAGAGGTGAGAGACACAGACATTTGGATTTATTTATTTTGTAATTTTTGGATTTATTTTACTATCGTCACTACTAATAAATACTGACAATTTCAGCTGCAGTTCTATATTACATCTTTTGCAATTGAACCATACACAAGCAAATTCTTTCTTCTGGAAACTGAAATCTTTTGGAGCAGAAAGTCTAATAAAAAATTGTTCTGTATTGTGCTATATAAGTGGGACTGACTTTTTTTCCTGAAATCCAGATACTCAGAACTATGTCTTGCTGAACTGCTGGATAATGCACTAGTAATTGTATTTCTTGCAGTAATTGTGATAAAACATGTAAGCATGGATTCTGTTTGTCTAAGACAAACTTGTAGTCATTGGCCTTTGGTGACATTCCAGGATTTGGCTATTGTAAAATACTGGTTCAAGTTTGTAACGCTTTGGTATCTTTTTTTTAAAAAAATAAATGGTTTTGGCTTAGCAGCACACTATTGTGCTGTGTGTGACTCAACTGAGATAACACTGTAAACAGTTAAGCTTTTTCAGCTTCCTCTGCACTGAGGAATTTATGTTAGCACCTGAGAGCTATGATCATGGACAAATCTCTCATTAACATGCTCTATAAGAACAATTCCAGCCTTAGCTTCAAAATTTTAAATAGAAGAGATAGGAGCACAAGAAATCAACAGAATACACAGTATTTGTATCAAATATGTGATACCGGAAGGAATCGTGCTGCAGGCATTCAACCACTTGGCCTTATCAACTAAATGAAAATACATCTCATGTAATTGAAATTTCTATTTAGCTCTGCAAAACAGTGGCTTTGGCTGATGTCCTAGCAGAAAATAACATCATGTTGACATAAAAAGCAAACACGCTGTAGTGAGACTGTTTCCTGAATTTTCAATTTGATTACAGGGGCCCCAGATGATATTCAGTGCAGCCAAAGATCTTGGACAACTGTCGAAACTCAAGGTAATGGAGCCAAATGAAACCATGAGTGGCTTGCTCTAATGAAAAAAAATGAATGAAATATTAGTGACTGTAAGGCCATGCATCATTCTTGTTCTTATTTACAATAATATTGCTTATTTACAATTATTGCTTATTGCTTAGTTACAATAATAAGATTGAATATGGCAGAAACTATTAACAGGTGAGTAATGATTTTACAGTCTCATCAAACCAAATTAAGACAAGAATGTATGCTTTCTATGGTAAGGGATCACTGGATAGGTGAAGAAGAGATCATTGCTATGTTGCACAAATAGGCCTACTAAGCATTAAACATCACAAAAAAAAGTAAATTATGAGATCTTTTTATTGCCTTCTGGAACCACTTCTTAAAAAAACTCTAAGGTGAGGATACAGTAATTTTTTTTCTGTGTATTATTTTTGGTGTGTATTGAAATATAGGATGTACCTCGACAATGAACTCATCAGCACTACAGTGCTGAAGTCCATAACACACTTGATGGAGAGCTCAGTCATTTGATATTGATGTCACTTTGCCAATCAATTTTTCCATTAGGATTTCAGTTTTGGACAGAAATGTAGTAATTCATGCTTCTATGGAGAATTGCTCAGTTTGCTAGAGGAGTTAAAATATTGCCTAAGTAAATCAGAGGATGCTTGTTTTTGGAAAAGATTTCACATGAGTGTAGTCACTTTATAAATCTTTAGCTTCTGTTCTTATAGGAAACCCTTTTTAAAAAACACAGGGCACTAACAAATGTTAAACTGACAGGTTTATTAATAAAATTATTTCAGTATCATCTAATTATTTAAATGTGTCATGGGTTCAGCAGCAGCACTCAATTTTTTCTCCTTCATAGTAGCTGGTGCAGTGCTGTGTTTTCGACTTTCAGTCTGGGAGCAGCGCTGATAACACCGATGTTTATAGTTACGGCTTAGAATGTTTTGGTCTGACCAAGGATCTTCTGAGTCTCATGCTCTGCCAGGGAGGAGGGGAAGCCGGGGGGAAGCAGAGACAGGACACCTGATCCAAACTGACCAAAGAGGTTATTCCATGCCACAGCACATCATGCCCAGGATGTAAAAAAAACTGGGGGCCGGAACCCGGAAGAGTTTTTGTTTTAGTTCACAGCTCGGTCATCGGGTGGTGAGCAGTTCTGTCCTCTTCCCTTGTATTTCTCTTGTTATTATTATTATTGGTGGTGGCAGCAGTGGTTTGTGTTGTACCTTGGTTGCTGGGCTGTTCTTGTCTCGACCCATGGGAGTTGCGTTCTTTCGATTCTTCTTCCCATTCCTTCCCCCCGCCTTCCCCCTTGGAGTGCGAGGGAAGAAAAACTCTTCCCTTGTATTTTTCTCTTGTCATTATTATTATTGGTGGTAGCAGTGGTGGTTTGTGTTACACCTTAGTTGCTGGACTGTTCTTATCTCAACCTGTGGGAGTGCATTCTTTCGATTCTCCTTTCCATCCCAGGAGCAGAGGGAAGAAAGAGGGGGAAGTGAGTGAGTGAGCAAAACTGTGCGTGGCTAAGAAGCTTAAACCACGACAAAATGTAATACTTAATCTTTTCCCTGCCCCTGCTACCCCCCCCCCCCCCCCGAGAGAAATATTGTATCCTAGGGAAAGAAATAAAGTTACACAGATGCTTAGTATTAAACATGGGCTCCTTATCCCTACAGCCTGTGTTTTCAAGAAACATGTGATTGCTCTAGAGTATAATTTATTGTAAAAGAAGTATGAAGTTGAATTAATCTCTCTTAATCATAGAGGCTTGAGGAGCATTTGGCAGCTTGCTTTGTTTATTTGTTTTTCCAAGAGCAGACAGGTCTCAAAACCAACTGCAGTCTTAACTTGCTTTGCAGGACCATGTGATTCGAGAGGAAGCCAGAAGCCTGACCCTGAGGCAGTGTGCAGTAATGGAAGTAGCGCTGGCAACTATAAAGGTACAGCTTTACATGTTTTTCTGTTCTGTGCTTAAATGACCAAAAGCATGATGGACATAAACAACAAAATCTAATATAGAATGGTCCCTTAGAATCATGAAGATCCCTTCAATATCAAGAACCATTTGAAACTAAGCTCCTTGTACTGACTTGAAAGCAAATGTCTGAGAGTCTGCTTGCAGAAAAGTCAGAAAAAAACTCTACCAGTTGCAGACAGAATATGTTCCCTGAAAGGAGTTGGTGGCCAAAGCTTATCTGATTCTTGTTTTCCTTTAATGCTTAGGCTTAGTGCAGCTGAAGCAGCTGGGCTAAATCCTAATTGTGTTGCAGCATAGCCTCTTTTTCTCCTACAAAGGAGACACTGAGCCTGAAAAGTGTGTTTATTCCTCACTGCACTCTCCTGCAAATGTGTATGACGTATGTTTTTTATAGAACACCAGAAAATTAGGCTTTCAATAGCATGCATTACTGTGCACTATCTTAAATTAAAAGTGCAGTTGAATTTTATAAACCTTTTACAGTTTGGAACTCACCACAGAATTTACAGTCCCTCATACATAATTTGAATTAATTTAAAGATGCTTTTTAATTATTCTACACATTGGTCTCTTTTCAGTAGGAAAAAAAATGTATCCATCAATCACACACCTGTTATAAAACACTTCTTATTAGAGAAAATCCCTCCAACCTTACCTGGTGCTAATCTCATTACTAGAAATACAGATCAATTTATTGGTAATTGATAAAGTAACTCTAAGCTGTAACACGTCTGGCAGGATGAAAGCATTAGGCCATAAGCCAGATGAAATGATCTGGAAACTTTTTCTTCACTTCCACTCATTTTATTGTTATTGCATTATGCTCCAAATGTGAAAATAAAGAGATTAACAAAGTCCTTTTTATTTTTTTTTAATTAAAAAAATTGAGGCTTTTGTACAGTCATCACAGATGTAGCTTCTGAAGTCAAAAGAAGCCATTTGATGCATTTATCAATCTTTTTCACATTGGCCTGGATCTTTTCTTGTTGTAAATAACTTAAAAGCAATAGATTTGTAGAATGACAGGATATTTTTATGTCTGCTGCTGAAGAGACGGCACATCAGGAAGGTAAGGATGCTGCGACTTAAGTATGAAATCAAAGTTTATATATATATATATATGCATATTGAGGTGGACATATTCATGATCATGTCTTGTGCAACAAAACAGTGTCTCAAAGGAAAAGAAAGAAGTATCAGAGGGCTCCTAATTACCATTTTTTGTACTTGCAGTGGAATTTATATTTCTTTCAGAAATAAAAATAATATTTGGTGATTACTGATATTGTGAAAACAGAAATGGAAGAAAATACTGAAGTATTGTGTGTGCCCACAGTAAGCCCTGGGAGTCCTCAGTTCAGTGTGTGAATCTAATTAATTATTTTCCTTTCAAAACATTTGTTCTAAATAAATAAAAGCTGGGAAAATGTTATTTCTAACCTTGCAAAAAAGGTTAGAAATAGGGAAAATATTAATTCAGTACTCTTATCTCTGTGCAATGCGTTCATAAACTGAGCAAAATAACAGTCTCTGAAAAGCCTATTTTCAAATTGTAAGGGAATGACCTGGCATTAAAACCTGCTACTGGACTATGTGTGTGATATGGCAGGTTATTTTTTTCCAAAATATGAAGCACATAGTTTTGATCATGCAGAAATTGGTTTTAGAAAGTGAATGAAGACAAACTTTGTGAGTTAAGAAAAAGGGCTGCTATGTTGATTTAGGAATGTAGCTCGTAAGTGTAATGATACAGGTTTTTGGTCATGGTAGGTAGGTGTGGTTTGTTTAAAAGCAAAAGAAATGGCTACCCAAATAAGAATAAGAAAATGATGAAACTGGCGTATGGTATCTATCCAAAAATGAAGCAACTGATCATTATAAGAGAAGGAGTTATGAGAAGGAGGTTGATCTCTGTGCTTGCAGTCTTTTTTTTTCCTTTCATTAATCTAATTTTTAGTACCAAAAATTAATTTGCTGAGCAGCTTAGAATTTATTAGATGATGGTGGTGTTAATGCTTTGAAGAACATAAAGGAATCATCTCTTTCATCTTAAATGCATGTAGTATATCATCAGTCTTAGAGAACCTTGCCAATTTATACTTACATTTTTTAGTGTAATTTGCATTTTATTGTTAGGAGAAGTGGCTTTCTGGCCTGTTATCTCAAACTGAGTTCTCTCAGCTATCTTGTTATCTTGGCCAGAGATAGTGTCCATTGACAGTATTGTGCTAGTTTCCAGAGGCACTCTATGAAGTGAACCTGCCACCCGATATGACTTGTGTGGTACTTGTCAAGTTTTGGCTGTGACTGCAGAAGCTACAGCATTAGTTTCCAAATAAATACTTGACATTATGCACTTATGTTTACGCCTTTCATATGTCAATATGCCTTTCAGGCCTCTCTTGTCACCTCTGAGCCTTGAAACCCCTTAGACTGGAGCATGAGTGAGTAGCAGATAAACTATTTTAAGGCTTGCATCCCTAAAGAACAGGGTACTAGGTGTCTAACTGTGTCCTGCATTCAGCAGTAGCAGTCATTTGTGTCCTTCTTAGTAGCTGGTGCAGTGCTGTGGTTTTGACTTTCGCCTGGGAACAGCACTGATAACACCAATGTTTTTAGTTGCTGCTCAGTGATGTTGACTCTGACCAAGGACTTTCTGAGTCTCATGCTCTGCCAGGGAGGAGGGGAAGCCGGGAGGAAGCAGAGACACGACACCTGACCCAAACTAACCAAAGAGGTATTCTATACCACAGCACATCATGCCCAGTATATAAACTGTGGGCAGTTACCTGGAAGGGTTAGATCACTGCTCGGTTTGGCTGGGTATCGGTCAGCAGGTGGTGAGCGGTTGTATTCTCTTCCCTTGTTATTTCCCTTGTCATTATTATTACTGGTGGTAGCGGCAGTGATTTGTGTTATACCTCAGTTACTGGACTGTTCTTATCTCAGCCCGTGGGAGTTACATTCTTTCGATTCTTCTCCCCATCCCTCCAGAAGCAGGGGGAAAAAAGAGGGGAGTGAGAGATGAGCTGTGTGGTTCTGAGTTACAGCTGGGTGTGAACCACAACAAATTGAATCTGTAAAACTCTGTATACTCATTATTTTTCTATATTTATGATATATTCACGATATTGGTTTTTACATGCTAAATGTAGCCTTTATAGGGAAAAGCAAAAGAAGATGTAAAAACTCAGGAAAATTAGGGTCAGGTGTCCTTGTTTCTTTAAAGGTCTGTTAGCTATCATGGAGCTGCTGCTGCAGATAACATTTTATTGGGAGATAGATAGAACTAATTAAAAAAAATCACATTGATTGTCACAATACCAGGAAATATTAACAGATTTTAGTATTTGCTTATAAATTGATTAAGATCTTTAGTGAAATAATTAATACAGTTTTAAACAAAACAACAGAGATTTCTTTAGAACATACAGTATGAAACAGTTCATGTGGGAAGATACACATTTCATGTAAGTATGCAATGATGAGAAGGTAATTTATTCAGAACCTCTTAAATTGACATTAACTACCCACATAGGATTAAAACAATATAAAACTTGTCAGCCTCATGAATTCAAATCCTTTTTTTGCTCCCACGGATGTTTTTTCCCCTGTAACAATCAGTAGACATCAATATAGAAATGTAAATAATAACTTTGCTATGAAACATACATTTATGTCTCATCTCCTGCAAACAACTTGAAGAGCAGAAGGTGAAATGGGTAGACTAACACACAGTGGGTGTGTATGGACTATGGTCTGCTTTGTCACAGACAGGCTTAAGATAAATCACGTAGTATATATGTATGTATGTATGTGAACTCAAATGTATATATTGCATATATCCCTTTGACAACACTCCAAAAATGCAGGGACAACAGATTCTACTTAGTGTGCCAAACAGTCCCTGTATTGGAGTGGACCAGTATTGCCTGTCAAATAGTCACAGTGTTTTCCTGAAAAGACATTGTTTGCTTTTACTAGTTAGCCATTACTGGGGGCTTTATACATCACTCTTGAGACCTAGAACTATAAGGTAAATGCTTTGCAAAGTGTTTGAACAAAATACTGGTTTTAAACTTGTGCAGCCAATATATATATACACACACATATGCATATATATTTTTTTCTTTGTAGCTTAAATGCATTAGTTCATCAGCCACTGTTTTTATGAAATTTTAGGGAATAATCTTCATTTTGGGAGGAAGAAGGGAAGAATCTGCCCTAAGTTATGTGAATTCAGCTTTGGGATAGGAAACAAAATATAATATTTGCAATAGTTTACATAGTCATTATGGCATCAAAGTGGTAAACATATTTTGTTCCAAATTTAGCTGTGCCAATGGATCAGGCGTCTTACTTAAAGCATTTAAGCTAATTTAGCAGGAAACACCACTAGTGTAGTGGTTTACTGCTACATCATTCATCAATCTGCATAAAGAGAACTACATAAAGTGAGTACAAATATTCAGCCTTAAAGGAAATACTCTTTTAAAGGGTGAAATGTACATGCTGTTTTCAAGGGCACTACCAACCTTTTCTCTTCCATCATTTTCCTATTACAGTTCAGGAAACCCTAATGTGGTCAGACAAGGATGACACGCATATTTTTTGCATATCCACAGTAAACCAGGTCAAAATCGGAATCAAAAAAGATAATCACCGTGGAAACTGCCACAGAATTTTTAATTATTTCCCAAAGCATAATTGTAATTTCTGGCATAATCACAATGCAATTCTAATCCAAAACTTCATATTCTACTATCTTGTCTTTTTAAATTTTATCAAGTTTCCCTTTCCTCAGAAATAATACATTCTTGTGCTGTAAACCGTGCTTTGCTTTTAGCGAAGTTTTGTATATAAAGAATGAAGACTGATACCACTCTCCACAACCTAAAAGAACCCTTCAAATATACATATCAACTTTTGACACAGAAATACTTGAGATCATGAAGACCAAAATTAAAATGTAGTTTATTTTCTCTCCAACAAGGCTTAAATTTTAACCTTTAGAAAGCAGCTCAGTAGCAAAAATTACGATAGTTACCTCAACTGCTATGATTATAAATCAAGCTCCACATGCCAGCTGTTATTTTTTGAAGTTGTGTAAAAATTTTACCTAACATTGTGTCATTAACGAGGCCTCTCAGATGATTTGTCTCTCTGAATAACCATATTTGGTTTTTATTTTAGCAATACTTCCATGCTGGAGGCAGTGGGCTGAAAAAGAATTTCCTGGAAAAGAGCCCGGACCTACAGTCCTTGAAATATGCTTTGAGCCTTTACACACAAACTACTGATGCCTTGATAAAGAAGTTTATAGACACTCAGACATCTCAAAGTAAGTGATCTGTAAGAGAGATAGATATGTCAAATTCTATTTTAAATGTTTTCAATGATTGGTTTCCAGTCACATTTTCCAAACACTGTGGTATTTTAGAGTTTATTGGCACAGATTTGCCCCTTTGATGTTATCCCCTATCACTGGCTATTGTCAATCAGTGGAGGTTATCTGAAGGCAGTGCATTTTTCAGCTTCTCAGTTTACATGAAGAATAGGTCCCATAGCTCTATATGAACACTAAACAGCAGGGTTATTTATAGGAGTACTCCACACACAGCCAGGGTTGTAGAGGCCATAGCAGAATGCTTGTCATAACTGCAGAAAGCAAATAAATCTATAGAGTATGCTGGCAGCCCTAGATACTTTCAGACCTGAAAAATATTAATTACTAATCACCAGTAACAGCAAAAAGCATGTCCTGTCCCTTAAGGTTTCCTTGTGCAATTAATAAATTGTGATTCCATATTACAAAACACAAAGTGCACAGCACTTCTAGCATGGCATCTGTCCATTCAAAAAGAATAGGTTTCTGTAGGCTAAAATACAGTATTATTTTCCTTTGTGCATTTCAGAATTCAGATTCAAAACCATCCTGCTGAAAATGTCACATCATTTCTTATGCCTACTTATCAAAATTCAAAATTACGTTACTTTACCAAAAGCAAACAAAGAACATGCAAGATTATAATATTAGGTATACCTTTGAATCTGGACATCAGCAATGCCAAAGCCACTTTTTCCTGATCTAGAATTTTGGTATAGTGCATCAAAAAAAAACTGAAACACAAAATCCTCTTCATTTAAAATATACATACACATCAATGATGTGTTTCAGAAGAGGATGTTCCACGGTTTCAGTCAGAGGGCAAGAGTTCATGGTTATACTTTCAGCAAAGATTTCTTCTCTTTTCAAAAAGAAGCTATTTCTTAGCATTTTTCATCCTGATCTAGGACAGCATTTTCTACTTCTACAGTACATAAAGGAAGTGGTTTTGTGTAGATAATGAGCATTATATTCCAAGTTGAAGGTTTCTTCATTCTAGAAATGGCAAATTTTTGCAGAATAGTAATCTGTAACAGATGTGTTTTGAATGTAGTGTGCATTTCTAAAAATGGCCTGTCTACTACCACTTACTCTCTTTGGGAAGAAATACGGTTTGCTGCTTTAGAAAGAATTACCCTGCTCCCAGAGCGGAGAACCAGAAACGTTATATTTGGACAGTTAAGCTGGAAATAGTTTGGGTTTACTTCTGAAATGCAGCATGTTACTCACAGTATAAAAAAGCATGAAGCATTAGTTTTGCTTTTGCAGCTTGCCACAAGATTAAGAAGCCCAAGGAATGAAAAGAAAATAAGCATAATTAAAAATATTTATCTAATGAATAACTGTAACAGTGTGTCCATATTTTCCTTCTGAAACCACTCATGTAGGGAAGAAAATTACTTGTTCAGCTTAGAAAACAGCAAACATGCTACAGTTTAGGGCAAGCAGATAACATCAGAGTACAGAAAACAAAAATCATTTAGTAGCTCTTTTACATGAAAAAAATAAGGGAGATGCTCCCATTGAGTCATGAGATTAAGACTGAACCCCCTTGCTTTCTAAACTCCTGAAGGAGCTTGGGTGTGGCTGGATCCAGTCATAGTCTCAGACTTTGACAATGATTTTTATCTAAAGGGTTACAAGCATACCAATTGAGCGCAGAGGGAATTTTTACACAGCCTTCATCTAATAGCAGTTTGTAGGTTTAAGGTGGATCTTACAGAGTCAGTGGAAGTTTGCACAATTGCCGTAACAATCTATACACACATACATAAAGAAAGACATAGAAAGGTGCATGTTAAAAATTCCCCACAAGATCAGTGAAAGAGATCACACCTCCTATGTCAGCATTTCTCAGCAGGTGAGGATCAAGTCCTGAGAAGCGGGGGACTTCAGCCCAGGTTCTGTCTTTTGGTGGCAGTCCCACTGGTCCCATGATTATCACAACCTTGAAAGTTTGCAAGCTCTGAGGGTGTTGCACTCAGAGGGAGATGCTAGGCACCACCCACTGTGGCTCAGGAGCGCTCCAAGGGCCTCACTTTGGACCACTATTTATAGGGTATAATGTATGCAAAAGTTGAATATAATTGTGTGAATTAAAAAAAAAAAAAGTAAATTTAAGTAAAGAATTTCTGACAATTTACGTGTATGTATTCAGTGAATTCTGACATTCGGTCCTTTCAAAGCAAATAATAGCTTATTGCTTCATAATAACTGCAGACAGTATGAAAGTCTTTGAAATACAAATAGGAGCTCTGTTTTCAAACTCCTGAGAACATGTACTGGTCACTTCTGGCCACTGTTTGGACTGCTTCATAGATACCAGGTTCCAGAAATTGAACATATTCTCTCCTCAGAGGTACATAAGTTCTCACATTAGGAGGGGTATATCGTCCATTTCCAAGTTCTCTGGAACCTGAGCTGAAAAAGATAATGAATCTAGGTGCACAGCTAGCAGCCAGCTGCTGGTTTTGGTGACAAAGTCTAACCCTTATTTTTCTGCTGAATTTTGCCTGAATTTCCAAAAAAGTTCTAGTTTTGACTAGAACAGGGCAGGGGAAATTGACCTTGCTAACTGTAGAGATTTCTTTCTTTGAATTAATCAAGTCCTGTGAACTTTGCAAAACCAATGCAAGTTGGTGGAAAGGCTCATACAAACAGGGGAAAAGTGAGAACACCTGCATATTGTCCTCAGGTATTTTGCAAAAACAGTGAGTCCTCCTTACTTTAACATTATGACTGTATAGAATTATCCCTGCAAGCACCACTAAATCAGAATGGACACTGCACAGACCACAAGCACTTTCCCAGTCAGGTCTTATGGAGTTCAATGAAATGAAATGAAAACTTAAATAAAAAAAAAAAAGGAGGGAAGAAGAAGAAAACAAAGAAAAGAAGCAAATACAATAGAAACCAATAGACTATGATAGAAAAGAACAGAATACAATAGAAAAGACTAAAAAACGTATATGAGGGAAAATAATACAATATGTAACACTAAAATACAATAGAAAATACTAGCAAATAGTAGACAAACACTAGAATGCAATAGCAAACAACAGCAAAGAATAAAAACAATAGCAAATAGAAAAGACTAGAAAATAATAGTATAGCAAAGAATAGCATATAATAGCATACAATAGAAAGTAGAAAACACTAGAAAATAGTATAGCAAATAATTGAGTGCAATAGCAAACAATAGAATACAATGGAATACAATAGGATGCAACAGAATGCAATAGAAAATAAAAAATACTAGAAAATATTATAGCAAACAACAGAATATAACAATACAACAGAAAATAGAAAAAATCAAAAATAGTATAGCAAACAATAGAATACAACGGGATGCAACAGGCTGCAGTAGACAATAGAAAATACTAGAATATAGTATAGGAAAGAATAGCAAGTAGAATACAACAGAATGCAGCGACAGAATTCAGTAGAATACAACAGAATGCAGCGACAGAATTCAGTAGAATACAACAGAATGCAGCGACAGAATTCAGTAGAATACAACAGAATGCAGCGACAGAATTCAGTAGAATACAACAGAATGCAGCGACAGAATTCAGTAGAATACAACAGAATGCAGCGACAGAATTCAGTAGAATACAACAGAATGCAGCGACAGAATTCAGTAGAATACAACAGAATGCAGCGACAGAATTCAGTAGAATACAACAGAATGCAGCGACAGAATTCAGTAGAATACAACAGAATGCAGCGACAGAATTCAGTAGAATACAACAGAATGCAGCGACAGAATTCAGTAGAATACAACAGAATGCAGCGACAGAATTCAGTAGAATACAACAGAATGCAGCGACAGAATTCAGTAGAATACAACAGAATGCAGCGACAGAATTCAGTAGAATACAACAGAAAATAGAAAAGCCTAGAAAATAGTATAGCAAGCAATAGCAAAGAAGAGAACACAAAGGAAAATAGTACAGCAATGAATAGAATACAACAGCAAAGAATAGCAAACAAAAGAATACAATAGAAAATACTAGAAAGTGGTATAGCAAACAAGCAAGGAATAGCAAACGAGAACACAATAAAATTAAATCAAAAGAGTAGAAAAGAAATTAAAAAATAATAGTAGAATGGAGAGAAAGAATACCAAAGAAGAAAAATGAAAAGAGCAGAAACAGGTAGAATAGAATAGAAAAGAAAATTAAAAGAATAGAATAGACTATAATAGAAATTTTAAAAGAATAGAAATTTAAATATTCTGATCTTTCATCCAGTAACAATTTCAGCTTTCAATTACAAGAATAGCTTCTTCCCTAGCTGAAGAACAGTAAAAACATTCCATTATTCTTTTTTGCTATTAGGTGACTGCTGCATAAAAAGAATCATTGTTTTGCAGGCAAGCCTGTACTATCTATCTCTCTCTGATATACTATTTGCTACTGTCTTTTATTATTTAGCTTGTGAGAAATAGACCCTCAAGTAAAGCCTCCTCCAGATTCAAGGATTTTACTTTAAACTACTAGCAGAGAGATATGATGAATATGAAAAGCTCTTAAAGCTGTTTCAGAAGAAAGACTTGCTATCATAAGATAGAAAATGAGATAAGTTGATGTTCATAACATGAAATGATATGTTAACCTGGGATTGCACAATGATTTTCATGATGTACCATAGTCACAGAGCTGATAAAAGACAAGGTTTGCTTGGCTGCCTGCAGGGACAGATTTTTTCAGTACTAGGTATTTGTGTCTGACTTCTCTTTTTTACATGATCAAATTATTGTTTTTTCAAGGCTGCTACCAAGTTTTGCCATTCTGAACTGTAAACAGGAGACATTTCTGTACTCAGTACATTCAGTTCGTTCTGTGCATTCTGTTTCCCTGTGATTTAGATGTTGCAAATTCCTTGTTCTCCTGTTCAGCCTCGCCATTACTTTTTAATCAGAACAAAAAATTAATGACTTGAAGTGACAGTATGCTCAACTCAAACTTCATAGCCAAAGATGGCTACATGTAGAATCAAAAGTATCATTCATAAAAAGATCCACTACCAAAAGAAACAAAAAGAATAAAAACCAACACAAACGCACACAAACCAAACTGTTCAGGTTGAATTCCATGTATTTTGTCACAATTTGTAAGGGCGGGATTTCACAATTCAAAGAAAAAAGAGAGTAATGTTCTAGAAGCCCCAGTCTCTACACTCTTTGATTTACTTTACATCATCAGAAAGCCAGTGAGAATAACTTATAAATAAATATATCCTAAACATCATATTGGAGTAATAGCCTAGATAAGCTGCCTTTTGAATTTTAAGTATCTAAAATCTCCAAACACTTGCAATAAGATGTGTTGTACATGCAAACACAGTTTGACAAAACCACCAATGTTTGCGCTTCTAGATACGACCACACCTAATGACAACAACAAAGTTCCGGGTTAAAGGTGTTTTTTTATTTTCCTGAGACACTTTACATAGACATTTGCAATTGCTAGGTACTTTTGTGGCAAAATCACTTGTGAATCTGTAACTGATCCCCACTTGAATATGAAATCTATATCAGAAGCTTCTGTTTCTGACAGAAAATACCACTCACCTTCTTTCACTGTCTGTTCCTCTTGATGGATTAGAAAGCCAAGTGTGCTAACCTGCTAATTACTGTTTCAGGTCAAACCAATAATAATTCAGTGGGTGAGATATCTATACAGGTGGATATCTCTACACATCCTGGAACTGGTGAGCATAAAGTCACTGTAAAAGGTAAGTTTAAAATGATTAATTTCAAAAAGAAAGCAGTAACAAAGTCTAGAACTCCAAAGCACTATATCCTAAGTAAAACACCCCAATAATGAAACAACGAAAATTAAGTGTTACAGTACTTGTAAAACTATAAGTATGTTTCAGGTGATTAGGCTTATACTTTTTTCTTGCTCAACAACAGCAGAAGTTAAGATTGTCTGGGTAAATACTGTCCAAGCTTCTCTGCAGAGACAGTTACATTTTTTTATACAAAGTTATGGAGTTACAAGTTCACAGTTGCTAAATTGCACTTCTGAATTGCTTGAATATAAGTTAATTTTCAAAAAGCTATAGCAAAGCTGGGTGGGCAATGGTTGCACCAAGACTTTGAAAGTTCCATTTTTAACAACATGCCTTTATTCTGCGCAACTGCAGTTCCAGATGAGATCCGGTATTATTTAGATCAACATAAGCTCATTTTTTTTTAATTACAGTGACGGTAGCAGAAATAAAAACCTTTTCATGTAAAGCATTTGTAAAATACATGTTTATATTTGCTACTGTTGTAACTGCAAATAGTCAGACATCTTACCTGGCAGAGAACAGGCAAAGCTTCTCTGAGGCTTGCCCAGGTATTGGTATCCTGTAGGAAAGCTCTCCAGTCACCTTTCATTACCTGTACAAAGTCATGCTGGATAAATAATTTGAGCTTTTCCAATGGAATTTTATTTAACTTCATTTCTTTTATTTCTTTGTAGTTGTAGCAATTAATAATCTAAACTGGCAAACAACAGCTATGTTCCGGCCATTTGTGGAAGTTTGCATATTGGGTCCTAACCTAAGTGACAAGAAAAGAAAACATGGAACCAAGACAAAGAGCAACACTTGGTCTCCAAAATACAATGAAACTTTCCAATTGTAAGCATTTTTTGTCTGTTAATTGCATGTTTTTTGCAAATTTTCTTAGAATTTCTTGCCGTGAAACCAGCAAGGGCATAGAAGACATCCTAAGGCCACTAAACACATCAGAGTCCGTACATATAGACACAACTACAAAATTATTTAGTAATTTGTACCTTTGTTTTATATGAAGATGAGTTACAACCACTGAGTTTTTCAACTTGCAGAAGGTGGTTAAAATGTACAAGTCATTTTGATTCAAAGATGTGGTTATGACAGCTGTACAACTAGTTGAACATTTTAGGTATGTTCTAGGGAAATTAACTGTTTATTTCAGATATTGAGGGAATGAAGAGTGCTCTATTTCTGTTCAGGTCAGGGGGAATAGAGAATGCATCATCAAGTAGCATCTGCAAGGTTAACTGTTTAGAAGGTTTAAAACTAAATTATATTCTGTTGCAACAAAAATTGGAACTACAAAAATTAAACTGCCACTATCAATCACTTCAATTCTTACAAGCTTTTTAGAGTAGGTTCATTTCTTAGGAGAATTAAACTGAACTCCTTGTTCTAAGCTCATATTTTTAATCCCTGCAGCATTCTGAGTAACGAAGATAAGCCAGGAGCCTACGAGCTTCACCTCTCAGTGAAAGATTACTGCTTTGCTAGGGAAGATCGCATTATAGGAATGACAGTTATTCAGCTGCAAAACGTAGCAGAGAAAGGTAGCTGTGCATCTTGGTACCCTTTGTTGAGAAACATCTCCGTAGATGAAACTGGGTTAACAATTCTTAGAATACTTTCTCAGAGGACCAATGATGAAGTTGCTAAAGAATTTGTAAAACTTAAATCAGAAACAAGATCTCCTGAAGAAACAGCCTAAGATACCCAAGTAATGCAAGGTTGTCACCGCCAAGAGCATACATACAATGCTGTTGTCAGAATAGTGCATGCATGAGCAATTCTGTGGGAATGTTTAACTATGTTTTCAGTGTTTGCCAGTACTTATGTACTATATTTGCAAGATATATCAAAGAGCTGTATGTCTTTTATACATATTTTGGTCTTTGGTAAAGTAATTGTTCCAATGAAGTGCCAAAACTAAGATTAAGGGTAAAACATTTCATCATATGTTTTTAAATGTTAATTTCACCTCATGACAATTCCTTTATTTTTTAAACATTTATTAATAAATAAATAGTTAGCTTTTTTAATTGATTAATAGGTTGTTAAACTACTGTGTTGCTTATTCTAAATTAAGTTACCTCCCTTACTATTATTTAAAATAGATGTACCTAGCTTTCTTCAGACCATCATTTTATGCAAGCCTCATTTTAGGTCTCTTACTGATAACTTTTTCTATCAATCAATCATTACTACAGATGCAGTTACTTATAGAAAGTGTTTGTAATTTTATAATTACCAATATGAAGTAATGACTTTTTGCATAAAAACTGAAAAAGGATGGAAATATTTTATGCTAATCTTTTTCCAACCTTTCATAAATATCACTGTGAAGAAATGCTGTTAAAGCAAGTTCTCAAGAAGCTGTGCTTATTTGAGTTTGTTACTGATGTTTGATATCTTGAGATAACTTTGTTCTTTAAAACTGCCAAGGTAATATTGTATTTGTATTAAGAGTAAGTCAGTATCTGTAGAAAAAGACTGCTATACAGTACATGTGCTTTGAAAAAAATCATTTTTTAAATGATTTGGTACTGTACAAGGGTTAGTAGTTTGGAATATGTAATGCTGGTTTGTGGCTTGTTTCTAGAAATTGTTTATGAAAAGAAAAGATGCTGTTAGCATTTTCACTCAGAGTTACGACATTGCTGTACATACTTCTCTGTAACATTAGTTAAGTGCTTTTTCTTCTTTTTGTTTTAGAAAAGTTCAACAGTTTGTACTTATGCAGCATTACTCCGTCTTGCACTAAAGCAAACTCGTGTCCTGTAAATATGTTTAGTGAGAAATTGTAAAATAAAGTATGAAGAAACTGCTTTCTAGTTTTGTCGTTCAGTATTGCTGTGTACCTGTCAGTTTTATGTGCATGTGAAGACCATGTAGTGCAGTTACAATAGAGCTTTATACTGTGTCAAAGAACAATTTCCAGTGTCTAGCATTTAGCTCTTTTGTAAGAGTAAGATTTGATATGTCAGTGTCCTAAAACACCGTGATACATCTATGAGATAGACTTTATCTCTTTTGGGGAGTTAAATTTGCGTCAAAATAATAAACACACAGGCATTGGGCCATCACCAAGAGACTCATCAGATCTCAGCAACAAACTACGGAAATATTTTTCAAATTATTTTCTCCCTATTGGCTGTCATCTATAATCTTCTCTATGCAAGTGAATCCAGACTTCCCCAAGAGTTCAATCTCCTCATGTCACATATGTTCCACCACTGGAAAATCCCCCTAGGATTTATTTTACTGGATTGCAAATTATTGTTGAAAGTTTGTCTGCACCCTGGAAGAATCAAGAGTTCCTTTATAAGGAATTCAAGAAATGCATGTCCATGTGCAACGACACCATCTGGCTTAGTAATCATTCCAGCTGTATTCCCCATACACATGTTTTAGCATATCCATAACCACAATTTTCTTTGTGCTTCTTCACAGGCATTTTGATTTAAAACAAGATGCTTTACATAAGTTGCCTAATACAAGTATTCCACACTTAAAAGGAAAGTTAATTACAAGAAGCTTTATAAGTGATTACATATGATTCCCCTATGAATTAAAGAACCGATTTACACCACTTACTCACATCAGTTAATAGATTTGTTGGCCACTATTGATTTTTTTTTTACTATTGTTACTTCCAGAAGAGAACACACCAGAATGCAGGAATCTGTTCTCAGTGAAGGTAATGGGAGATTTGTCCAATGGCTGCGCTTCGATCATTTCATTCAAGCTTAACAATTTAGCTTGAGTTACTGTAACCACTCAGGATATGGTTTTACAGTTCACAGGTTCAATGCAACTTTGAAAGTCATTACAAGATGGACTTAATCAGAAATACGTGTCAGAAGGAAGTTAAGCTCCTAAGTGCTGGATTTGATTAGATAAACACCATACCTTGCGAAGGCTGTTTACAGCACTAGTAGAGGTTTACCCATGAGAAGGGAATTAAGGTGAAAATGCCTACCCTATAACCACAGAATAATCTTGGTTGGAAGGGATCTCTAGAGACCACCTGGACCACCTCACTATGGACCAATGGAAACAGGCTGTTACCATAGGAAACTGCAATACCAGATGTACCTTCTGGTTTTGGATCAACTGCTGCAAGCTCAGGAGCCATGCATCCCTACTAGAAGGAAGTGCTGCAGGGGGGCCAGGGGGCCTCCTAGGATGGATAAGGAGCTGCTGAGCAAAATTCGAAGGAAAAAAAGAGGCTTATAGAAGGTGGAAGCAAGGACAGGTGGGCTGGGAAGAATACAGGGATGTTGTCCAGGAAGCTAAGGCCCACTTAAAATTAAACTTGGCTAGGGATGTTAAAGATAACAGGAAGGGATTCTATAGGTACATAATGAATAAAAGACAGACTAGGGACAATGTGGGTCCTCTCCAGAAGCTATCGGGAGAACTGGCTACCCTGGCTTTAGAGAAGGCTGAGGTTCTTAATGACTTCTTTGCCTCAGTCTTCACTGGCAAATGCTCTGACCACACCACCAAAGTCTTGGAAGGCAGACGCAGGGACAGTGAGAAAGAAGACCCTGGGCCCACTGTAGGAGAGGATCTGGGTTAAGACCATCTTAGGAACCTGAACATACACAAGTGCATGGGCCCTGATGAAATCCATCCTTGGGTCCTGAAGGAGCTGACAAATGAAGTTGCTAAGCCACTGACCATCATATTTGAAAAATCATGGCAGTCAGGTGAAGTTCCCGATGACTGGAAAAAGGGAAATATAACCCCCATTTTTAAGAGGGGGAAAATGGATGAGCAGGGGAATTACAGACCAGTCAGTCTCACCTCTGTGCCTAGCAAAATCTTGGAGCAGATTCTGCTGAAAGGAATGCTAAGGCACATGAAAACCAACAAGGTGCTTGGTGACACCCAGCATGGCTTCACTAAGGGGAAATCCTGCCTGACCAATCTGGTGGCCTTCTATGATGGGGCTACAGAACTGATGGACAGGGGCAGAGCAGTTGATGTCATCTACCTGGACTTGTGTAAAGCATTTGATACTGTCCCACACCACATCCTTGTCTCTAAGTTGGAGAGACATCAATTTGATAGGTGGACCACGCGGTGGACAAAGAACTGGCTGGATGGCCGCACGCAAAGAGTAGTGCTCAGTGGCTCAGTGTCCAGCTGGAGACCAGTAACGAGTGGTGTCCCCCAGGGATCGGTGTTGGGACCGGTCTTGTTCAACATCTTTGTGGGTGACATGGACAGTGGGATTGAGTGCGCCCTCAGCAAGTTTGCCGATGACACCAAGCTGTGTGGTTCGGTTGATACCTTGGAGGGAAGGAATGCCATCCAGAGGGACCTTGACACGCTTGTGAGGTGGGCTGATGCCAACCTGATGAAGTTTAACCATGACAAGTGCAAGGTCCTCCACCTGGGTCGGAGCAAAGCCAGGCACAGCTACATGTTGGGCAGAGAAGAGATTCAGAGCAGCCCTGCACAGAAGGACTTGGGGGTGTGGGTTGATGAAAAAATGAACATGAGCCGGCAGTGTGCGCTTGCAGCCCAGAAAGACAACCGTATCCTGGGCTGCATCAAAAGGAGTGTGACCAGCAGGTTGAAGGAGGTGATCCTGCCCCTCTACTCTGCTCTTGTGAGACCTCACTTGGAGTATTGTGTGCAGTTCTGGTGTCCTCAACACAAAAAGGACATGGAACTGTTGGAACAAGTGCAGAGGAGGGCCACGAGGATGATCAGGGGACTGGAGCACCTCCTGTATGAAGATAGGCTGAGAAAGTTGGGGCTGTTCAGCCTGGAGAAGAGAAGGCTGCGTGGAGACCTCATAGCAGCCTTCCAATACCCGAAGGGGGCTATAGGGATGCTGGGGAGGGACTATAGTGATAGGACAAGGGGTAACAGGTTCAAACTTAAACAGGGGAAGTTTAGATTGGATATGAGGAAGAAATTCTTTACTGTAAGGGTGGTGAGGCCCTGGAATGGGTTGCCCAGGGAAGTTGTGAATGCTCTATCCCTTGCAGTGTTCAAGGCCAGGCTGGACATGGCCTTGGGTGACATGGTTTAGTGGGAGATGTCCCTGCCCATGGCAGGGGGGTTGGAACTAGATGATCTGAAGGTCCTTTCCAACCCTAACTATTCTGTGATTCTAGGATACATGCAATTGGAACAACAGACTAAGAGAAGTCCAAGAAATAGCTCAATCATAGCTGTGACATACAGAAAACAGTACAAAAAGAGAGTAGCCATGGCTACACAGCTAATTTGAAGTTGTGTAGGCCTCTAACAAAATTAGCATCATTTTCTTTTAATAGTGATAATGGCAAAATGTGTATAGGGTCTCTGTATAAAGATCTTTCATTATGAAAACAAGATGTAACAAAATTAGAATACAGTTGATTTTGTAGTTTTAATCATTACAGTTGATGTAAATCAAGAATATAATTGTTTTGCATTTAATGTCTCCACTAATTCACAGCTATCCAAAGGCAGCTGTAAATGGCACATCTAGTATTTAACATTTACTACTTCCGATAAGTAAGAGACTGCACAGCATTTGCTTGTAGAGACCTTTTATCCTTTCTGCATGCCCTTTGCGGTTAAATGCATGCTGATTTGTAACCAGAAAGTTATTGCACTTATGTGCTTAACACACAAACTTATGTCCAAGTTCTTTCTTACCCAAATTAAGACAGAACTGTTACGTACCAAACAAGCGCAAAAGAGAATAAAAACTGGGTATTTGAAACGAGATTTTGGTAGATGAAAATCCAGCATATTTAAAACAAGAAAAGCAATTTCTTCCCTGTGCAAGAGAAATCTGCCTTTAACGTTTGGACTCAACATTAACAAGTCTGTCAACCATCTATATACACTGTACATACAGTACAACTCCATATGAAAAGTTATCCTGCCAGTTAGTGTAGAAAACATGCCAACTAGTGTCAAATAGGAAGGAGTATCTTCAAGAGATTTTCAACAGCATTACTTGAGAAGCTTATAGAATAAAAATAATAAAACAATCTTTCCATTATTTAATCTATTTTACTATTTTTCATGGACATTCTGATGTTAGTGACTATAGAAATCAAATTTGTAGGCAAGTACTAAAAAGAGAAGAATAATTTACCATTACTACATTAGTCTGAATTAAATAACCGTTTCTACAAATCCCTGGAAAACTATAGAGCTGAACAAAAACGTGGAAAATCATTAATTTCAGCTAGCAGACATAAAATTAATGTAAATGGATTCAGTGTTATTTGTAAAACACAGCTGGGCGAGCGTTGTAAAGAATTCAGTTATTTACACATGCTTATTTGATGGTATTTTTGTTCCATTTCTGTTTGCCTTGGGGCATCACATTTAGGTGATAGACTTGTCCTATCAAAAATTCATAGAAATGAATTTTCAGGAAACAAAATCTGAATTATTTTAGAAATTATAATCAAGAAATGGCAAACAAACATTAGACTGTGACTAATGAGCAGAACTGGGATATCATAAGAAGATGTCACTAAAGGTGTTTAGTGAAAGAAAAATTAAAGCATGTATCTGGAGAATATCCATTTCTCTTGTCTTACTCTCAGTGAATGCATACACACAATACAGAGTGTATAAATAAATACATCAATTATGAATTTACAAAACCTAATTTGAGAACAAACCCAATCAGAAAAGAAAATTAAAGTATCTTTTCAAAACAGATTATATAGCTGAAAATGAGCTTACCTCAACAAACTTAAAAGTCTGCAGCAATTAAAGCTGAAAGCCTTCCCCATGAATTTAGCTAGATTAATCACTGCAGAATATGAAATAACAAGTGGCCATACTGTAAACTTCGTAGTGAAAAGCATTAAAATATCATCTATTAATTTTCAACTAAAACAATCAAGATAATCAGAAAAGTTAATCCAAGGAAGGAAGGGAAGTCCACTGTTTGTTTAATGTTTTCCTGTTGCTTATTTCTGCTACAGTACTAACTGTACCATAGTGGATGTCCTGGGTTCAGCAGCAGCAGTCATTTTTCTCCTTCTTGGTAGCTGGTGCAGTGCTGTGTTTTTGATTTTGGGCCTGGGAACAGTGCTGATAACACCAGTGTTTTCAGTTACTGCTTGGTGATGTTTAGGCTGGCCAAGGACTTGCTGAGTCTCATGCTCTGCTAGGGAAGGGGGGAAGCCGGGGGCAAGGAGAGACAGGGCACCTGACCCAGACTAACCAAAGAGGTTATGCCATACCACAGCACGTCATGTCCAGGATGTAGAGACGGAGAGCAGAGACCCGGAAGGGTGGTGAGGGTGCACGGTGAGGGGCACTGGTGGGGGTGCACTGCTTGCTCGGGCTTGATATTGGCTCTCAAAGTTGTTGCTCTGGTTTTCATGGTTTCAGTCTGTTGTACCTTACTTACAGCCAGTATTTGTTATCTCAGCACTCAGATATGAGTTTTGGGCTAAGGTTCTTGTTTCAGTGCGCTTTATTGGAATGGCTTGTGATACGGGTGGGGTCCAGAAGCAGGGAGGGGCGGACAGGGACATGGATGTGGACGTGGTCTTGTACCTGGCAGCTCTGCTGCTCTTTACCGTCCAGGCCCTCATTTTCGCCTCCATCTTCGAGAGGCTGTGCGGAGCCGAGGGGGGGGCGGCCCCGGGAGGCGTCAGCTGCCGAAACAGCCCGGGAGAACAGCGCCGGGGATCAAGAGGCCGGGAAGTGGGAGATGGCAGAGAAGCAGAGCCGCACGGCCGATCCCAGCCCCGCGGCAGCAGAGAGCGCTCCCCAGCAGCCGCCCGCAGAGCCCCGCGAGCCCGAGCCCCGGGAGGATGCAGGAGAGAGCGGCTGTATGGGTTTATAGAAGCTTAAACCACGACAGTGGACTACGATACAGTCCAAGGATCCAATCTGCATTGACCTGGGGTCTCATATAGGTTAACACCTATTTCTCTAGTTTTTCTGAACAGTATTAGGAGTTCCAGGCAAAGAGCATACCCAGAAAGCACTGTGGGCCATAGAACCAGTTTACTGAGCCATCAAATCACAGCTCTGGTCTGTAAATTGGATGTATACTGTTGTTTGGCTATATAAAGAACAGATAAAGCATACTTATATTGGTAAGCTCAACTGACTTTATGGTAGATGTAACAGATCATACTCAGGCAAAAATCAGAGATCTCTGTCTTCACTTGCCTGGATACAGAAGAGCTTGCTGACAATAACTGCTCTTGGTTCACTGCAGTTCCTCTGATAGTTACTGAGGTAGCTCTAACTCCAATTCCTTTGAAGTCTAAGGGGCCCCACACATTTTGCTCAATGATGTTTACCCATTGAAGGCAGAAGTTTTTTGTGATGGTAGTTAACTGCAATGTGAGTTAAGCCTCCAGGCCTGAGGCCATGACACTAAGAGAACAAATGTCAATTACTGACTAGGAGAATGGAAAAAAATGAAAAGGAATTGCAAAATATGCACTGAGCAGTAGAACACTAATCGAAAACTACGGTGTAGTGAATACGCTCCCATCTCCTAGACATGAGAAGTACACAAACAATGCCTGCTAGATTTTAGTTTACAACACATGGCAGTTGTTTGTAGAAACACTGTCTGTAAAAACCACACACAGTTTATGTGCATAATACAGCAGTTGTGCATATAAACTACTGCACACAAGTGAAACAGCTGCACTGGTATATTTTAAAATTCTTAGTGACCAAAATGTTAACCCTGGAAAGATGCACAAAAAAAGAAACAGAAATGCAAACCACAAGCTTGAAAGTGACACAGGATGGGTGCTTTGAATGATCTACTGTGATAATTGTTCTTGGAGTAGAATAAATGACCCTGGAAGGAAGGGCTATAGTTGCTAAGAGAGGAATCTCAGCAGGTGTGGCAGGAAGACTGCATCACAGGTGAAGGGTGAAACAGCATGAGCACTCGGAGATAATTTTACAGAGATAAGGAAGGGAAACATAATGAGTTTCATAACATAAGCAGCCAGTGAAGTACCTTTTCACAAAGTCACCTTCACCATATTTTTTCAACAGTATGTGGAGACACAGAGGAAAAGATGGAGAGGAAAAAAAAGAAAGGGATAGAAGTGGAAGACAGCTGACAGGCAGTTGGCCTCAGAGTGCATTGCTGAACTCATAGCAGAATCAGAAAGCACTAGGTGCAACTTTGATATAACAGACACAAAAAAGCTGATCTGTCTCTGTATTTTTGTCACATGCTAGTCCAGTCCAAGAGTTACTTCTTTTGGCTGTGATTTCAGTGGAAGTACGAGACAGAATTCAATCCCTGAGAAGGTCTCCCCACTCCTTTGTACTAAGTGGAATCTGAATACATGAGTTTGCATTTCTCTACCCTCTATTTCAAAAAGATAAACATACTCCCAGCCAGGAGCCATCACAAACAAGTTCAAGCTAAAGAGTCTGTAGAGATATTTCCCTGAATAATAGGTATCTGTTGTGGTTTAAGCCTAGCTGGCAGCCCAGGACCACACAGCCACTCAACTCACCCACCCTCCTTCTTCCCCCTGCTACCAGAGGGATGAGGAGGAGAATCAAAAGAATGTAACTCCCTTGGGTTAAGATAAGAACAGTCCAGTAACTAAGGTATAACACAAACCACTGCTGCTACCACCAATAATACTAATGATAAGGGAAATAACGAGGGAAGAGAATACAACTGCTCACCACCAGCTGACCGATGCCCAACCTGACCCAAGCAGTGATATAACCCTTCCGGGTAACTGCCCACAGTTTATGTCCTGGGCATGACGTCCTGTGGTATGGAATACCTCTTTGGTCAGTTTGGGTCAGGTGCCGTCTCTCTGCTTCCTCCCGGCTTCCCCTCCTCCCTGGCAGAGCATGAGACTCAGAAAGTCCTTGGGTCAGAGTAAACATTACTGAGCAACAACTAAAAACATCGGTGTTATCAGTGCTGTTGCCAGGCTAAAAGTCAAAACCACAGCACTGCACCAGAAGTGAAAGAAGGAGAAAAATGACTGCTGCTGCTGATCCCAGGACAGTATTCAATACACAACAGCAGTAACAAGGTGGAATATACACTTGAGAAACAACAGCAATTTGCATCTCATGATGCGTCAAGGTATCAGCTTGCTAATTTGTACCTAGGTGAAAATAGTAAATGAATATACCTTTAAAATGCTATCCTCTTCCTATGTAATTTGTGAGAAACTCATGTGCCAGGCTGAGCTTTCTTGGCACAGTGACCACTATGAAACTAGCTCAAGTCCCTCACGCTTCCCTACTGGGTTTGACATTGGAGAAAAAACATTGCAGGAGCCACTGAAGTGAACTGGAGTCAGTAGCAGCAGTGAACTTAACTCCTGTCAAATATACTCTATAATGTTCAATAGCCCATATAATTGCACATCTCTACTGCAGAGAATTTCATTTCTGATAAGGGAGAAATTTCACAGCAGAAAAAGAATAAAAACTAGGAATACTGTTTACTTTTAGCATTTGCTCACTTCATTTTTATTAGATGGAAACAATGACTATTGTAACTCTGAATATATACCCTTCACTGCCACGCAGACAGTAAGCAAAGCTTATATACAAAAGTACATTAATTGAATCTCTCTTCTATTTACAAGTTGCTTATAAGCAGCTTGCAATTTCGGCAAATGCCATTATTTAGGCTGGCTGACTAAATAATCTGTGAGAAAGGGTTAAATCCTTGTTAAATGCTCCAAGTCAGCTATTGAAGCTAGTGCCAACTCAGAATCCTATCCGGCTGAATGCAGTGTCTAGAATCAGCTTATTAAAACACAAAACTGGTTTAAAATCCAGCACATCATACCTTGTTTCTATTAGCAAGCACAACTAACTAGAATACTTAGAGAATAATATATGTCTTTATGCAGAAAGCAAAGTG
The DNA here is from genome assembly GCA_039720435.1 of Amazona ochrocephala. Lineage (NCBI taxonomy): Eukaryota > Metazoa > Chordata > Aves > Psittaciformes > Psittacidae > Amazona > Amazona ochrocephala. Next base: position 32,509,453 of record CM077883.1, on the reverse strand, counting down.
AGCAGCTTAGAAAACATAAACTTGCCAAACACAAGAGGAAAGCTGTTGATACATTGGAGGGAAGGAATGCCATCCAGAGGGACCTTGACACGCTTGTGAGGTGGGCTGATGCCAACCTGATGAAGTTCAACCATGCTAAATGCAAAGTCCTCCACCTGGGTCGGAGCAATGCCAGGCACAGCTACAGGTTGGGCGGGGAGGAGATTCAGAGCAGCCCTGCAGAGAAGGACTTGGGGGTGTGGGTTGATGAAAAAATGAACATGAGCCGGCAGTGTGCGCTTGCAGCCCAGAAAGCCAACCGTATCCTGGGCTGCATCAAAAGGAGTGTGACCAGCAGGTCAAGGGAGGTGCTCCTGCCCCTTTACTCTGCTCTTGTGAGACCTCACTTGGAGTATTGCGTGCAGTTCTGGTGTCCTCAACATAAAAAGGACATGGAACTGTTGGAACAAGTGCAGAGGAGGGCCACGAGGATGATCAGGGGACTGGAGCACCTCCCGTATGAAGATAGGCTGAGAAAATTGGGGCTGTTCAGCCTGGAGAAGAGAAGGCTGCGTGGAGACCTCATAGCAGCCTTCCAATACCTGAAGGGGGCCTATAGGGATGCTGGGAGGGACTCTTCATTAGGGACTGTGGTGAGAGGACAAGGGGTAATGGGTTTAAACTTAAACAGGGGAGGTATAGATTGGATATGAGGAAGAAATTCTTTACTGTGAGGGTGGTGGGGCCCTGGAATGGGTTGCCCAGGGAGGTTGTGGATGCTTCATCCCTGGCGGCGTTCAAGGTGGGGTTGGACATAGCCTTGGATGGCATGGTTTAGTGGGAGGTGTCCCTTCCCATGGCAGGGGGGTTGGAACTCGATGATCTTGAGGTCCTTTCCAACCCTTACTATTCTATGATTCTATGATTATTTACAGTTTGCATCAGGATGACAGTATCTAACAATATGACCAGAAATCAAAACAAGATACATTGCAACAGAACAGAGAAGGAAGGGCATAAATTGAAAGAAAAGCACCTTTCTGTGCAACAAAGACTGTGCCATTCTAAATCAGACCTGTCAGCTAGAGAGTACTTTGAGACTTTTACACTGTAAACTATTTAGACAACTGACGGACAGAGGATAATTAGCAGATCTCTATATACCAAGGTGACTGTGATTAGCCATAAGCAAAAAACAAAAGAAAACCTCCTCAGACCATACTGTGAAGGAGGAATCAAGTTCCAGATATACTTTGAGATTCCATGATAAGAACAAAATTAGATTTATAGCAAGTACCAAGTATTTCAGTATTTCCTTGGTTAATATATGGTAGGGAAGTGGTACAGGAGGCTTTTCCCATTCTTTCTACCCACACCCCATGATCATGAAAGGTTTGTTGTCAGAACACTATTTGAAGAGAAATTAAAAACATTAGTTGAACTCAGTGGTAACAAACAGACCCATCACAGCATCTTTTACTATGTATAATTACAGTCAGACAATGCCATAAGCTAAACTGGGAGGGGAGGTGTAACCAAAATCACAAAACCATTAATATGAGCTGACTCTCTCCAGACAGAGCATACAGCATGAGTGAAGGGAACTGCTAAAGACATCAGGAGCACTGGGTCACTGCTTATGTAAAGTTCTGAGTTTATGTGACTTTTCAATCCAAGTGATTGTGCCCTTGCTTATGGGCCTGCTTGGGACAGAGTTCTTGATTTATGTTATCAATATCAAAGCACAGAAAATGCTCTAGATGTTAAGGCTGACAACAATTCACTGCATAGGGTTTTTTAAGTGGCCAAAAGATTTAAGTAATAACCATTATAGTATGGCAGTCCAGGAGCTTGCTGGTGGATTCTTTGTCTCAAACCCAAAATCAGCTCTGCATTTAGCCCACCCATTTACATTCAGGAAAGGAAAATCAGGAGACGGCCATTTTTCTCCAGTGTTTCAACAGCTCATTTTAATATCCACATTACTCCAGTAGTACCTGTGGAGCAATCATGATGAGATAACCAGTTCCAGAAGTACAAAAAGACTAACTGAACCAGAATTAGTATTCCAAAGGAACATATAAATGGATTCATGAAATCACACTCAGATAATCTCAGTACTAGAATATTTAAGAGAAATCCAGGGAAGTATTTCAAGATTAAGCCTCTACTAAAGATATTTCTCCAATTTTTTTGTCATACCAGTTGAAAAAACCCTGCAGATAACCCTGCATTATTTAAAGAACCATCAAAAAAGGCACATCTCCACAATGCAATACCGATCTTGCACCGAAGCCTGCCTGCGAACACCTCTTTTTCAAAACAGTCTGGCAAGAGGAGATTTACGTATTTGCATTCTGCTAAATCAGGACAATTAAAACAAAAGGAAAACAAACAAAAAAAAGCTTGACAAAATTAACTATGAACATGGTGTTTGTCACCAGCGTAATTTCATTCACAAATGTGATTTAGAGGAAGAAAGCATTCTCAATGAGATTTGTGACCTGCACAATAGAGGAATGAGCTCTGTGAAACTGTTCTTGAGATAAGCACATGACTGGATACTGAAAGACTCAAAAAGAAAAATCAGAATCCATAGAACTTGAAAGTTCAAAGTCACCTTTGGCTGTTATATTAGACCTTTTAAAATACCTTTTCGTAACACATTTTGCTGCCAACTTTTTTATTGAAAGTAAATGCTATATTATTTTCCCAAAGAGAGCATTTAAAATCATGAAAATTAAAGCTATTCTCATTTTCTAATGAAATACCATCAGAAATTACTTTATGTTGGATAAGATTACATTGATATCCAACAGTCTCTGTACATAGAAGGTAGTTCAACTTCAATGATATAATTTTCTCCTTTCAAAGCCACCAGATTTCAGTATTTACCTACCCCCTCCCAACCCACCCCATCCCACCCCCAGCCTTTGAGGCCGAAATCATTTCCCACTGGAAAGAACTAGAGTTTTTCCTGTTGTATTCTATGTACATCACACTTCACCCGAGATGTGTCAGGCATGTTTTGTATAAAAGTAGATTTGTCCAGAGAACAAGATAACGTGCTGTCCTGTGGGCAGATTGATTTACAATTTCCACTATAGGTGTGTACATTGCTCTAACATGCAGACTCATTTTTTATTTCATATTTCTTGGTGGTATTAGAACAGATTTCTAATTAGGCCATCAGTGACCCAACAGTCACAAGTCAGGACTCTGAGAACAGTGAACCCATCTCAGCATTCATCCTGCACTGCTAACCTATCCACAATCACCATCATCTGAGGGAAACAATGTCCCATCAGAATTATTCCCATATGGAGAAATTGAGGGAATAGGATTAAATGATTTTTTCTTTTTTACCTATAGATGGCCAGTGATGGAATCAGCATTGAAATTCAGCTGCCTTCGCTTCCGAATTTATTCTCTAATCATAGAATCATAGAATAGTTAGGGTTGAAAAGGACCTCAAGATCATCGAGTTCCAACCCCCCTGCTATGGGCAGGGACACCTCCCACTAAACCATGCCATCCAAGGCTAAGTCCAACCCCACCTTGAACGCCGCCAGGGATGAAGCATCCACAACCTCCCTGGGCAACCCATTCCAGGGCCCCACCACCCTCACAGTAAAGAATTTCTTCCTCAGATCCAATCTAAACTTCCCGTTTAAGTTTAAACCCATTACCCCTTGTCCTCTCACCACAGTCCCTAATGAAGAGTCCCTCCCCAGCATCCCTAGAGGCCCCCTTCAGGTATTGGAAGGCTGCTATGAGGTCTCCACGCAGCCTTCTCTTCTCCAGGCTGAGCAGCCCCAACTTTCTCAGCCTATCTTCATACGGGAGGTGCTCCAGTCCCCTGATCATCCTCGTGGCCCTCCTCTGCACTTGTTCCAACAGTTCCATGTCCTTTTTATGTTGAGGACACCAGAACTGCACACAATACTCCAAGTGAGGTCTCACGAGAGCAGAGTAAAGGGGCAGGAGCACCTCCCTCGACCTGCTGGTCACGCTTCTTTTGATGCAGCCCAGAATACGGTTGGCCTTCTGGGCTGCAAGCGCACACTGCCGGCTCATGTTCATTTTTTCATCAACCCACACCCCCAAGTCCTTCTCCGCAGGGCTGCTCTGAATCTCCTCCCCGCCCAACCTGTAGCTGTGCTTGGCATTCATTGCACCTTGTTTATTTCCTGAGGAACAACGTGGGATATGTCACTATCTCTACCTATAATTATAGGTGTTTACTGTTTGATGTGGTTCAGAGATTTACTAGACCAAGTAAGGAGACTTCAACCAACTTCTTGAGCAAAGCTGCTCTCTAATAATTGCAGGTAGTAAGTAAAAGACAAAAAAAACCCAAACCCATGAATAATGTGACTCCTTGAAATTTCTTGGGGGAGATAGCAATATGAAAAGTAAATAAATCCAAGTTCACTGTAGTAAGGGTATCAATATTCACAGGCAATCAAATAATTAATTCACAATTTAAAAGAAATCACTGAAGAACATTTCATAATGCTTCCTCACCTATAGTCAGTATTTGGGTTTTGGTTTGTTACTTATAAAAATACACACACCCCAAAACCCACTTTTGAAGGCCTAAAGAGATCACAATCAGCTATAGCTTTATTGCACAACTAATAAATACCCTAAGTCAAATTTCTGTGTGAGATGGGCAAACAGTTCATGTAATAAATATAACTCCTGGGATCCTGATTACAACGAGAGTAAAAGCATGACGCACTTGAAAACACTATTTACACAGACTACTGAAGACATAAATATGCAGCTCAGCCTTGGGGCTCAGAGGTAGTTCTTAATGGAAAAAAACAACAAAACAAAACAAAAACCTGGGGAATCACAGAAATGAAGAGGCCGATGTATTAGAAAAGTATAATCTGAACCTCTTTGTCTCAGTTCAGAACCTTCTATAATTCCCACTTGTACCCAGAATCACCCTTGTGAAGAGAAAACGACTAGGCACCTCTTAATACCTGAAGCTATGATGCCATATACTCACAGGCAGTTATGATTCATTTTTTGTTGTTGTAATCAGCTGGTAAAGCTGCCCAAGATTTGGCCATAATAAAAACATTGACAGTAATGACAGACAGTGGGAATCAAGCATTAATGCTGTTTAAACCGACATAAATAAATTCTCCCATTTAACTGATTTTTCTGTTTATATAAGACCAGTTTGCCTCTTTCTTCTCACTATTCATCAGTAAGGTATTAATAGGACTTCTACTTGAGTTTTCAATGTTAAAAGCAGACATCCTTTATGTTTTCTGAAATACTAAATTTTCATTCATACGAAAAATTCATCAATAATTATTTGAATTTCTCTCACACAACTCAGAGTCAAATTTCTTTTTTAAAGAGTATTCAATAATTTTATACCCTTTCCCAGCTAAAACTGCAAGAGCTACTGCTAGGAACTGAAAGATACAACATGTACCACAGCCATCAATAATTCCTGCAAGGCAATTAGCAATTTTTCTGCCAATCTGTGAATATCACGATTACACAAGTACTTAACTAATTCACAGCCTCAGTAATACATTTTAAAAATCCCCTATTAATTAAAAAGAAGTAAATCAATTCACATTGTATTTTTTAAGCTTTCAGTGTACATTTCAAATAGAAGTTTTTGACTCATGGAGTTCTACAATGATTCCCTGGCTCTTTCAAATGTGCCTGGCTGGAACAATACAATGTAAAAACAAAAACTCACAACACCATAGGAACTGGGAGTTAATCCAAGATGCAAAATAAAATATGTTTACAAATAAAATATGGAGTAATTAAGAAAAACAATGCATTTTAGGTCATTTCCAGATATTGCTTCATTTGGCAAAATTCTGATACTTCTATATTTGCTATCATTACATACCAAAAAGTCAAGTCCAAAGCAAAAATTCATATATCCCAAAAGGCTGAGTATTCTTCAAATCTACAGAACCATTTAAATTCATTAAGCTACAAGGGCAAACCAAGATCCAAATTTAAAATTCAAAGCTGACAAGGTTTTAATTCAGAGTCAGCATGTTCTCTGATCTATGATTATACCGAATTTTAAATTAAGTAACAGAAAACTACGTAAAAGACTTTCCCCTAGGAAAAGTAGGGAAGAGTTTCATGCTTATATTTCTGGTTTAGCACAACATGTTCTATAGCATATCTGGTAAAGTTAAGCTTTATATCTGCCACCTATTATCTGTAAAAACGCAACCAGAAGCAGATACTTTTGCTGCAGAGGGGTTCTTAAAATAGATAAGGCACACTGGAATGGAGGGAAACAGAGACAGGTGCCTACAGTCGTACAATAAATCTGTGACAGAACAAGGCACAGAGCCAGGCTTCTGAATGCCAATTCAGTAATCTATCTGCAGGTTATGCACTTCACAGTTATTCTGCAGCATTATTCCAACCAATTAACCCAGGAGCTCAAGATATAGAGGGTTTTGCTTCATTGGCAAGTGACCATACTATTTGTGAACTATCATTATAATGCTGCTAAAAATTATTCAGATACATGGGGGAGGTGGGTGGAGGGGAGGGTCGAGTGGAAGAGAGAACTGAGGATCGTTTGGCAATATCACTATGAACATTTTTACAAGCCCTCACACACAGTCGCTGAAATCTGTGCCTTTATTACACTGGAAAAACAGCAACTTAAGGTCTTATTAGCCTGAGCTCTTCCCAAACCAATTTCACGTTCCTTAAAGTGAGGGAAATGAACTGGAAACCAGTCTCCCCTACATCCCTAAAAGACCCTTAGTTCAGTCAAGACAATTCTTATTATTAATCTTGAATTTACCCAGTAATTAAAAGATAAGGAAGTATTAAACGTTATATGGTGAAGATGATCTGCTATGATTGTTGGAGAGAGCCAGGCAGGTCTGCTGGACACTGAGGATTCAAGGTAATTTTTTTCATTAAAATACATTATTAGCCAGGAGCTACTTTTATGTTATGAATTAAACTTCAAAGATACTAGCTTAGATTAGAAATAATATTTTTTCAGTCATTACTGAAATAATGAATTCCCATTGGATGGTCCTAGGATGGCAGAATAAATACATATGAAAGAGCAACAAAGGCTAACACACTCTGTCAAAAACCCCACAACACTTGAACAGAGGTATATTTCAGCTTTAACTTTCCTTAAACTTACATATCAAAGAAGTAAACTTCTACACTCAAAAAATTGACACAACTACTATTTAAGCTTCAGCTTTTCACACAAAGTATGTTTGAAATAAAACTTGTAAGTCCTTACAAAAAGTGAATCAAGTCCATTTTGAGAAGGATGCAATGGATAATGTAGCTCTCGTGTAGTTCTTTCAGATGAAAAACTTTAAGAAGAAATAAGTTTTAAGTAAAGGTCAGTCCAAAGATTTGGGAAAGAAAAATGACCAAGAAATGAAGAAAGCTCAAACTGAAGCTTGTCAGCAAGATTACTATACAGAACACTCATTGAGGATATCCTATTTCAAAAGATATTTACTTATTTAGTTTCCTGTTAACATTTAAGACTTGATTACACCTCAATATTTTTTAACTAGAATAAATTACTTCAGGATACTGTTTCAAAACATGCTCAAGAACACCCCTTCAGGAACTCTCCCCCTCAGTGAAGAAGAGTTCTTCCTTTGAAAAGCAGTAATCTGAAATAAAAGACAGCTCTATTTTGCATGTATACATGCTATACTTCTTCACAACCTTATTAGTTATCAAGACTCAGAAACACATGGAAATGTGCTCCTACCACATCACGTGAAATTATCACACAAACCATAAGTCTAACATCTCATTTGATTGGAATGAAGGTCACACGTGCTAGGTTCCATTGTTTGATGAAGCCTCTCTCTCAAGTGCATTTGCAGTTGCTCATGCAATTTGGCAGATAACACTGGTGAACACTTCTAATTGTTAAGCCTACACTACTGTTACGTATGAAAGCACTTCCAGAGTATGTAATTGGACACATTCCTGAATGCCTATCAGACTTGGAAAATCAAAACCACCACCGTATGCACACAGAAAAAACTCATTGTGGAAACCAAGCTCAGATAAAAAGAAATTCATGCAAACATTTCAGGAAACAAAACAGAACAAAATGAAACAAAACCAAAAAACCAACCAACAAAGAACAGAATTGTCAGAAACACACAAAAAATGTCCAAAAAAACCCAAAGACCACCATAACTGCCCTGATGGACATTTAAAAAATCTGCTTATTTTTTATAACTATTTAAATGTATATTACATATCCATATATAGGTATTCAGTAAGTATGCTATATATTAAAAATTCATTCAAATGAGCAAATAATATTCAAATTCCAATGAACAAATCTCTTCAAATTAGATATAAAATGACAGATGCTCTATAGTTTTTTCAGTAAATATGTTTAATTAATATTACTATAGAAAATCATGTCCCAATTTCCCTGACCCTTTTCAAAATATTCAACAATACACATATTGAATTACTTCCCGATTGTTTAGAAAAATACCTAGACCACATGTGAATCACGATAGCCTCTAGCCATGAAGTTCTCCTTTTGTCAGATTTTAGCTTAGTAAGTGAAATGGTTCATCATTTCTTCTTATTAGCTAAGCTGCTATTAGGTCATGCATCAGTTTCCTTTAACCACAACAGCATAGTATTCCCATGTTTTCACAAGGGTTTTAGATTTTAGCTCAGCTGCACTAAAGCACCTTACATACACTTAAAACCTAAAAATGAGAATACAGACTCATATACTCAGATACAGACTGCCAGTCTCATAAGTAATTATGCTTGCCACCCTCCTGTTACCAGCTGGAATCTCCAGAGTTTAGCAGTGCCAACCAAAACCCCCACTACACCGGGAAACACATTCATAATTATCTTACTAATGCTGACACAATTTCACCACCACTGACTTCAGAATCAATGGGTAGATTTTGCATTTCCAAATACACAGCAGGTATAAATGATGTTGCTATTAGGCAGTTATGTTCTGAATTCACTTTCCAGAACATATTCCACAAAAAAAAGTGCATACAAAGTGCAAATATGTTCAGAATCAAAACACTTATTTTACTTATTTTTTTTACATCCACAGCAAGTAAACATGAAAAGCAAACATCTATGTACAAAGTTTACAGCTCACAATCAAGTTAATTGGAATAAAAACCACCATCTGAGTTTAGAAATATTTGTGCACTATTGAGAGGTTGTTCTGAAACTGCATGCCAAATCTGAGGAGCACAGAGAAGCTTTTGCGCACGGATACTAAATGCCCATGGCAATTGCTTAGTGAAGGTTGACTGGATGTTACCATCTCCATCTGGTTAGGGAAAAGATCATACAGAGAAATCTCTAAATATACAGAGCCTTATCTGTTGATAGTAATACATAAAAGAAGCTTTTTACAAGAAGCATTTTTTCATTTGTCTTTAAACTATCCACTGCAAGAAAAACATTTACTCAGATAAACATTTCCCAAGGAATGAAGCTCAATAATTATGGAATTAAATTAACCAATGATTTGTTCATCTAGTGGAAAAGGGAAAGTTGATACAGCTAAGATACAAAGTACAAAGACTGTCACCTTTCTTTTCCTCCTGTTTCCTGACTGAGAAAGCAGTGAAAGGTATTCAATTAAAGCCACACAATGAGGAATGACTGCAGTACTTCTCAATGCTCCTATGATCCCAGCACTTCCATAAAGGCAATCTCTGCATAGTGGAGCCCTCAGAGAGAAAACCATCTATTTATAGAGAAATGTTGATCCAGAAAAGTAGATTAGCACCTGGCATTGAGTTCCGAGGCACATAAGAAACCTACACTTTCATTCTAACACCCTAAAACAAAATTATGATCCCCACCATCACAAACTGCTCTCTCCTGTCTACTGGATCAGTGACACATTGTCAGACTGCTTCTAGACCTCCAACACTTTTCAAGTCCTGATTCTTCCCCATTCTGAACTCTAAGAGCAGTATGAAGAGCTTACAGGAGAATCTTAATTTAATAAATTTGTAGTCTTCTGCCCTGACATTAAAAACTGTATAAAGTGCAAAGCAACAGAATCATATCCAGAGCACATTGCTGTCAGAAGGCAAAGATGACTTTCCAACTTGGACTTTAGCCATCACCCATCAAAGACATGTCTGTTTATTGCATTTTGAACAAATACTTTCTTACCCCACATTCTGCTAATGAAACTTAATTTATACTTTGTCACTCCACTAACTGAAGAGATACCATTTCCTTATTCAATCTTCCACTGATACTGTTTCGCATGAACCTGGAAGGCAAATGCATTCCCCAGGAAGCAACTACGTAGGCTGAGACAAAACCAGCATGTTCACAGTACTGTTGCTTGTCCTGAAAACCAGGTGCATCCTTCAGATGAAAATATAACATAGTCTGATTACTGCCAGAAGCAACATCACATTCGGCATAGAATATTGCAGTTAGATAAGTAATAGAAACCTGAGTTCAAATACTTGAACCACACAAAGATGGAAGGATCTGTTATAGGTTTGAAAGCAGCAACCTTTGTTTTACTGAATTAATTCCAAGTCATATTTCAGCTAGCTTCCCTGGAATGTCTCCCTGTGTTTCCCATTAAGAAACACATTGACTTTTAACCCTGAGATTAAAATACATTCTGAGACCACAATTTCACATGGTCAGTCCCCTATCATATCACTACAGAGCCACCCTGAAACGTTGCACCACACTTCAAGGTTAATTCAACTGCCTTAAAGTGAATGTGCAGTCATTACCTTAGCTTTCTATCCTCAACCAGGCCCTATTTCTGGAAAATTAAGTCACATTTCTCCTGCAGCACAGTAGAAATGCTGTGTAGTTATACACAAGGTAATAATGCAGAGATGATTGCGTTGGACATCACTGATAGTAGCTGCAATGGTAGTGACAAAAGTAATATCCAGAAAATATTGTGTGGTGTTGCAACACAAAGCCCCTGCAAAAAGTAAGTTATCTTCTGGCATGTAAGTGAAAAACTTTCACATCAAGTGCTTGGGCTTGAGTTTTCATGATGCTGCATGATAATGCACTCGGGTTTCATTGTCATTCATTGGTGTATAACTGCCCTGATGTTCACAGAAAGTCTGAGGATGAATGGAAAACATCTGACTCAGTTTCCTTGTACTTTCCAATACAGTATCTATTTCATGCCCTTCCCCCCAAAAAAAAAACAGCAACAAAAAAAAACAAAACAGCTCCAGCCATTTACTGTGTAGACACTTAAGAAAACTTACTTAAGTTTGTCCCCTATTGCTGTGACAACGAACAACCCCTGTATTCCACAGAACCCATATGCTGTGTTAAGAGAACATCTGTTTTTGAAAGAGAGTTCTGAACTGCATCAAATCTGAAAATCTTCCAAGAAAAGACTCCTGCAAGACTTCTGGCATTGTGATTCTCTGTCCCTAAACTGTGGGTCAGAAACATAGATCACCCGTGTTGTGCCTTATGAGATTTCTCACACACAAAACCAAAAAAAGAACCCAAAACTAACCAACCTAACAAAACCCACCAACACACAAAAAAAACAGGCCCTAAAAACCAAAGAACACATCAAACCCCAAAACTCCACAACTGGCTTCTTCTAGAAACTGCCCCAAGCCATGCACCTTCCAGCCAAGACAAATTCAACTATTTTGGATGCAGGAACCTGTTGTCAAAGATATCATCAACAAATTTGCTTTATAATTAGATTACACAGGGAAACCAGAGGATCAGGAGTTTAGAACTCTTCTTTTGCTTGTCCATTTCATCATTTGATTTATGATCTAGTCAATCCTGGCAAATATTTGCCATTCGAGATCATACTAGGCCTTACTAAAATCAAAGTAATAGAACCAATTCTTAATTATGCTCACTACAATTAGAGAATTTCAGTATCATTTAATATTCTTACAGCCTTGAAATCTGTCCACAGAGAACAAGGCTTTCAGCACGAGGCTAAGCCACCTGCCTGGAAGAGACACAGAATACATGTGCTCAGTTTTTTTCCTTCTTTCAATTTTATTTTGCATGATTAATCAGATGCATGGTGCATGGCTTTCTACAGGCTCAAAGCAAAACCACTGCTGTCATAAAAAGCTACTTTTGCATAATCAGATAACAAGACTTAACATGCCATTTGTCTTCATTACACAACTGATGAGCAACTCCCAGGTTGCTTGGTTTAGTTCTATATGCTGATTAGCTATTATAAAAATAAACAAGTTTTGGAGCATTCAAATAGATTGGTATGAATAAACAAGAGTTGAAATATGTATCATCAAGAGGATGATGCATAACTATTTCAGTACAATATGCACCCTGAAATACATACATTTCAAAATATACCTTCATTTGAACTTCCCTTCACCTATAAGTATAGCAGTCTATATATTGGATGTATATAACAGATGTATGTATTGGTCGATATATATCTGACCAATGTGCATCTCAAAAGACAAAAATGTATGCAAACAGGCTTCAAACACTTCCCGGAAAGGTATTACAAATAAAAATGCAATATTTACCATAAATATCTACAGAGATAGAAGAGGCAACCTTAATACACTGGAAACATATTAACCCTACCCCTCTTCAAAGGGGTGCAGAGGGAAGAATGAAAGAAAGTATTTCTGATAAAAAGGACCTCACATACTGATGATGAGGCAATCTGTACAGTTTAATGCTGTTAACACCTGCCGTAGATACAGTCAAAATGAAACTGAGGCATAGTCTCAAAAGGCCTGTTTCTCTGTAGACACACAAATGCGTAGAGATTTCATCCATGTGAACCACAATCATTAGATATACAAACCCAAAGTTACGGTATTTCTTGATTAATTGCTTTATTTAATCTTCTGCCATGTAAAATTTTATCACTCTACATTATAAGATAATGCACAAGTGGTTCCTGGTATATCTGGGTGCATCATTCAGTAAACACTGTTTCCACAAAAGAAGGTTTTTGGAAACTTTTTCTTTCTAGTCCCATTTCCGTACACACCTTTTCACCTCTTTTTATCCTCTCTGATGTGCTTCGTGATTTGCCAACATCCTTTCAAATAAAACCCTTACAATGTTCAGAGCAGCAACTTAGCAGAGGCAGATTTAATCATTTTACATGTAACTGTGCAAACTAGCACATCAAAAGCACCTAAACAGGATAATTTGCACTTAAACTAACAACCTGAATAAGACTTTCAAAACTACAATTAAACAAATACAACAAGAACACCCCCCCACACACACAAAATAATAATAATAATAATAAAGAAAAAAACCACAACGCACACCACCAAAGAAAGAACTAAGAAGAAACAATACCTACCAGCTTCCTTCATCAGATTGTGAGGTATTTACTACTGATGGCCTCCTGTTCTGGAGCTCCCTAGAGTCCATCACCAAAAAGAGAATTTTAGAACTGAAAGGGAAAAAAAAAATATGTTTTCAGCAAAAGTTGAACAAGTATTTTTGTCTCACTCCACACAATTCCAAAATATAAGATGGTCCTGGTCAAAATATTGCCTCACAGGACCTCTGAACATTTATTTCATCTCCCCAGAGACCTGTTACCACCCTTGCAAGCTTTTCTTCCTGAGCTTTATTCTTCCGCAAACTTTGGAATTTAGCCTAAGGAGCTAGTAAACTACAATGAACATTTACTCAGGCTTTCAGCCTGTAAGTACGTGTGCCAGATTAAGGTTATTTTTAGCCTCAATTAGTTTGCTATATTAGCACAAAAAGTAGATGGCATAAGGTTGAATAAGCAGCCAAATTCAGGGAAAATTAATAAACTACCATTGCTCAAAATAAAAGATACATATATATATGCTTCATCCATTTGTCTCAGCCTTCTTCTGCATTACCTTTCTTTCTTCCCAGATTGATTTCCTGATTCAGTCCCTGGCTCAGGTTTTACGTTCCCAGAATGTCTTACATTTCTGAGCATGGTTTTATCCAGCAAGTCCCCCAATATGACGGATCATGTCACACCCCCAGACAGAGCTCTGCTTTTCCCAAGGAAGGCTGAGCGACTCCTATTCACAGAGTAGTGGTCAACATAAGACTGGAATACAACATACCTCTCAGAGCCACTCCAGCTGAGTGTCTAAATAGCATTCTAAATATCTTCTATTCAGGAAAAGATTATCGAAGGCCAATTTAATACCCCCAACAACTGAGGTATGTTACAAAGAGAGAAAATGACATCACCACCACTTCATAAATTGAATTGGAATTCATATATTAACAAATATATGTACTTATCAGACTTTCCCCGATGAAACCTGTGGAATACTTTACCAGAACAACAGCCATGATGGAACAACGGATGCAACTAACAAAAAGACCATTATTAGGCTGCACAAGTACGGGTGAACACAAAGCATGATTTCCATGCACTTTAAACACCAAAACAGGCTTTCTCCCTTCACTGGTATCTATACCACTTACACAAAGAATGCATTTATCTGCATTGCCAAGCCATTCTGTATCTATAGCCAATGACAAAATTAAATTCAGTGGTTTATTTTTTTCCTTACTTTTTCCCTTAATAGTAGTCCATGGAATTTGTCAATCATATCATTTGGATGAAATACCATATACAATGCTTATGATATTGTGAAATATTTTTCCACTGTTTCCCTTTCCTTCCCACAGCAACATTCATTCTGACACTGCTCTTCCAAATTATGGCAGATGTCTGGGGTCTTCTAGGTCAGCTTCCTAATGGAAGAGAAACCAGTGACATTAAGTGTGGGTGTAATTTAAGTGTTACTCGTTCTATTTATGCAGGACCTCTGTTCAAGGCTTGGAACAGAAATTAACAAATTGCCTCTAGGCAATCTCTTCCTTCAATAATAAACCAAACAGCAGAGAGCAGTTCTCAAAGAGCAGCTCTGCCTCAAGAATAGAATTTAATCAAAAACCTAGGCAGAGAGCAAATTCTCCTGCTGCTCTCATGCACCCTCTCCAAAAGACCTGTCACTATACTGAGGCTTGCATAACCAAAGCTAACAGCAACACAGCATGCCTTCCCAAGACTGAACATATGCTCATAGGCTAAGGAAAAAACATACTTGAAAGTCTGCATGTAATAATACCATCTGTTGACACCTATCATACCCCGTTATTTCCCATTTAGAGAGACAACACTTAAAGGTCAAGAAGTTTGAGGCTCTGTTGTGCTAGACTTCCTGTAAATATGACAGTTAGCCTCTCAAAACATTTATATATAACACAGAACCACCAGCAGTTATCAATGACTAGCAAAAGGGCATCACTTTTGTAAGTTTTGTGTAAGGCAGCTCTTTAAATGTGGGATCTTACGTTTCTAAACACCTAATGTAAAACACCCATGCTAAAATTTCGTATTTGTATGGAACTGTAATTTCTCTCATTTACTGTGAGGTTGTAAAAGAGAGGGGTTATATTTATAGCCAAGATTACCAGCCAGTAGCTGAGCTGAAACCTTGGCAGGCATCCATTGAAGATGACAGTGATCCACTGAGCTACATCAACAAGGACAGAGCACAGGGAAAAGAAGCAACCGTAGAGGCAGAAATACAGTTGAGGAACAATTCTGAAAAGACTGGAAAATCAAAGAGGCAGAAGAAAAAATGACTGGCAAAGGAGCACAGAAAGTAGTCACAAAAGGACTATGAAGTCAAACACAGCAATATAGGCACATGCCCAGGCAGGTTTCTAAATGCACTGCCTGTTAAAACAGGCTCCACTGGTGACACTGTGAGAGTTAGAAGGGCCAATATATGGTTTACCTTCTAGGTTGCCCTGTGTGGAGTCAGGATTCATATTCAGAGATCCTCATAGTCCCTTCTTACTCATGATATTTTATGTTTCTATTAAAATGGTAACGTTCTGCCTCTTCTCCCTCACCAACAGTGTCCTTGCTGTCCCCATCTGACTCTCCAGCTGCTTCCCCCACATTCCTTCCCAGTTCAAATCCTTCTCTTTCTTTGTAAGAATGTCCCAGCACCTTCAACCCCAGCAAAATTCAATTTTGAAAAGCCTAAGCCAGCTCCAAGGGGACACCTGAAAGATGAAAACAGGAAAGCCACAATGGCATTTGCATAAGCAGGAAGATTAGAAAATGAGAGATCAAACATCTCTAAAGGACATACTGACATACTAATGTAAATGCACAAGGCAATAACAAAGCTTTTGACATATCTTATATAATTCTCATGACGTATTCAATAAAAACAGTTTCACCAATTCATACTGAATAAAATGTAGAGACAATCTACAGACACAAAGACTAAAAA
The DNA here is from genome assembly GCA_039720435.1 of Amazona ochrocephala. Lineage (NCBI taxonomy): Eukaryota > Metazoa > Chordata > Aves > Psittaciformes > Psittacidae > Amazona > Amazona ochrocephala. The sequence continues at coordinate 32,493,158 of CM077883.1, read as the reverse complement.
ACTTTTCATCCAGCAAAAATCTCGCTGAGAGCTAATGAAACTTCTATGTCCCTACCCAAAAGACAGAGAAAGGATTTCTTCAAACTATATGCCAACAATAGCATCTGTATACAAATGTACATGAATAAGCTATCAATGCAGCTGAAAATTCCAAGGTTTCAAACCATTGTCACAAAATCTTTGAAATGAATACAGTGAAGGCAAAAAACCAAAATAAACAACATTTAGAGGAGAGGAAAAGGAACTTATGATAGAGATTAGTGCTTGTGGTAGTAGTGCAGCAGGGAAGAACTTGATGTCATTTTCCCCTCTCTCCTCCACCCTCCTCCCAGCATATTCCCCATGGGCAATATCCACCATGCTAGCCGAAATCACAATTGTTTGTCTATCACATAGTTAATCACTCTACGTTCCAAGCCACAGTAATTTCATAAAATTAGACCTTTTGTAAATATAAGTTATAATCACAAGGAAAAAAGACCATATAAAACCGATTTAAAATTCTTGTTCCAGAGACCCAACAAAAATACAAGAATTCCACTTTGAAGCACGTTATATAAGAAGATCTATTTTCTAGAACATAGAACTAGTTCATACCAGCACCTGTCCCACAAAATACCTCCCATGTAAGTCGACACTTCCTTGTCAATAATCGCTTTTTCTCTGCAAAATGCAAGCATCAGACAGGAGCTTTGTTCTAACATGAATTAAGATTGTTAGAATCATGAAATAATTAAGCAAAGACTGATTTAAACCTGTGCAGGAAAAAAAAAATAAAGCTAGCTGGACTTTGCTAATCCAATTCCATGAAGCAGCATGTTACAATATGTTCTTTTCAAAACTTTTGAAAGCATAAAATAATTCTTCATGAGGATACGGCAGTAAAAACTAAAGTCAATTGTTGTTAACTAATTGTATATCAAGACCAGAAGTGAAAATCCTAGACATTTCTATCTTTCAATGTCTTCATAACTAGGATTACAAATTTTAAATGCAAATATGATCAGTACCCCCAAATAACCTATAAACATTTTCCACAAAATATGATCAGTGAATATATTTATGTTTTTAACTGCTGCATTTCCCAGCATAATGCTGCCCTGTTTCCCAAGGTGTTGAACAATGTTTAACATCTTGTGTTATTATGAAACTAGTAGAGCAATAGGACTGCACCAAAGGGAGTAAAAAGATGCTATACATCATTTAAGACCTGCCCTTGAAAGTACAGTTGTTCAAAAAGTTACATGTGAAAACACTGCAAACGGGAGAGATGTGGAAAAAATTTACCTTCCTAGTCATTCAACTGACCATTAGAACTGCCTGCACTAAAACCAGTAATGCCAGATATACATCCAAAACAACTAGAACCCTGTTTTCTATTTTCATTCACAGAAATTACATGAACATTAGACATTAACTTGAACATTACATGAACCTCCAGAGTTATTAGTTATCCCATATTTCATTGGAAAAAGATATAAATTAACAAGGACAAAAGACAAATAAAGAGATAAGGTAAAATCACACACAGAACTCCTTGCAAATAAGTAACCCCAAGGTCTGCAGTTGTTTCTAGACACATCTGTATTAGAGTAAGTTCCCCTCATGGACAAAAATCAGTTGTCTACAACCAAACGACATTAAGTTAAAAGATAGTGATTAAATCTTAACCTGAGCTGTTTTCCACATCCCCAGTACCTGTGCAGCTGCTTTAGATTCAAAGCATTTAAACATATAAATAAAGCATGATCTGATGTCTTTTTGTAGGATATTAAATAAATTTAAATAGCTCTGAAAAATGAACCACCTCAGTTTATATTCAAGATTTGACTGAGAACTATGGAAATCTAAATAACTAGTGCTAAAATTAGTGATACAATTTATCAAAATAGCAATACACTTTAACATCTCACTTAGTTGTGTTCACTCAGTTTCTGTTTGAGATTCTTCCAAAGAAAACAACCATCGGTTTTACTGAATCAACCATATGATAGAAAGAAGGAACAGATGGAGAACAAGACTGTTTCATTGCACTCACACATTCCTCTCACAGATGGATTGTAAATGATATATTTGAGATATTTTACATCACTCTGTATTTTGAGTAAACAACAAAATAAGATACCAAAAGGCTATCGCTGCTGTTAGTTGAAATGACAGTTCCTATTTGCAAAGCTATGCTATACTGCTCTACTTGAAACACTTCCCCTTAAAACAGTTTTCATTTCTGAACTGCCCTCATTCCTCACTTCCAAGAGATCGGTTTTGGTAACTACTGGGTACAGCAGCTTAATCTAAACAAATGCCAGGTGAATTAGATTCCTAGCAATTCTCTAATCTGATTGCTCGCAAATGGAAGAATGTCAACAGTACTGGCCAAGTAATCAGATGGACATTCTTATGAAGTTATATGAAAAAAAGATTTACTACTTTAAATGAAGAGGTCATGTGAACCCACATGAGATGAATCAGAATAATAAATGAGTTTAGCTCAGCTACAAAACCAAACTTCAGTTGCATCACTTAGTTTAATGTAACACTTTTTTATGTCGTATTACTAAACACAACTGAGGTGTTTACTGGGAAAGGACATGCAGAAGTTCTCTCGTATACCATCATGGAGAAAAGAAAAAAAAACAAACCAAAACAAACCCACAAAAGTGGTTAGTAGAACTTGCTCTTTCCAGACAAAATTTGTAATATGAACTTTTGTTGTTCAAAAAAGACATTATGGTAGTTACATAAATATGAATGCTTAATACTCTGTCCACAATCATCTATTTCGATCATCTAATGCAACAGGTTCTTCCTACAATTGCAAATTATGTCAATATAATGCAATTCATTTTTATTATTTCTTATTCAAAAGATATAATCCCAGGAGACAATTGGATTCTATCTGCTTAGTCAGCAACAGAATTTCATTAAGAGTATTCCAGTAAGAAATAAAATTTCCATTCATCATTTATACAAATATGAAGGCATTTTTCTATATTTATTGTCTTTAAAGAGCAACAGTTATTTTTAAATGGGACGTTATTTCTTGATTTATATTATGAAAGCAGCAACTAATTTCCTGTGACACTAAGAGGAGTTATGCCAAGAATTTGAGCCCAATGGATTGTTAAAATGGCCAATGAAAATTCACAAATATTCATAAACTAAGTGAAAAACTGAAATCTTTATCAACTATTCTGCTGAAACCCACACACAATTATTCTCGCCACTAAACAGAGCATTCTTCTGAAAAGCAATTTTGATGTCCATATACATTTTACGGTTTTAAAACATTCTGTAATCACATTTTCTGCAGCAGAATTTGACTGTTTAATCCTAGACATCATGAACTATAATTAGTCAACAGCTAATATTTTGGCAAGTGGGAAATGATATGCCATTTAGTTAAGCCTTAAATCAGAGAAGGAACCAGCTCAAAAATAAAACAGATAAACTTGTTAAATATAGTATTAACATAGTATTAGAATTAGCAAATAAAAGCAAAAGTCTGGGGGCTTAAATATAGATAATAAAGATGAGGAGTAAAAATGCACTAATTGACATTTTACCTTATACACTTGTCAGTATTACTGTGAAATAACCAAATGACCAATATCTGAGCAGTCATATTTCTATGTGCCAAGTAAAGAGCTTATTCACTTCTTCAATTTATTCATCATGTATAAAACCATACCACAAAATGGGAGCACTATTACTGGCTATTTCCTTGTAACTTAAGAGATGACTTTGTTGGCATCTGCCTGGTAGGTTATTTCTCTAATAATCCTCCCTAAGCCAGGTAAAAAAATAAATAAATAAATACAAATTCACAGCCAACACATGAAAACAGTTATAAAATATATATTTAAAAAACATATTTGAGCAGCAGCAGTTACAGATAATTCAAGAAGAAAAGAGTATGCTCAGGTAAATATAATTAAAATTCAATTGGATAAAATCCTGACAGTTGTCAAGTACATTGGAATGGGCTGCCCAGGGAAGTGGTTGAGTCACCATCCAGTAAGGCATTTTACAGACGCGCAGGTGTAGCACTGACACAGTTTAGTGGTAGACTTGACAGAGCTAGGTTAATGGTTGGACTCAATGATCTTACAAGTCTTTTCAAATAATTTAAACATTTCATATTTAATAATTAAAACAATACTATGATTCTATTTAAAGAGAGGTTATTTCCTCTTTCCCATCAAGTTGTCTGTGTAACTCAGGTTTATGGTGGTGAAAAGTTCAATACAATAATGACTTCCCTATATGATTAGCAGACTTAAACAATAAAAATATGTTTATGTAACACAGCTATTCTTATTGAATCTATTTCAGTTTCAGACTTAAAAACATATTCTCATTACAAGTATAAGAACTTTATATTTGGAGTCCAAAACATGCAAGCATTAGAGTATTGGTTTCCTTAAACAAGTAGGCATATACACACTTTGTTTATATCATGTCCCTAGATATCACATGGATCAACTACCCCATATAATGCACCTTGACAAACTAAAGATTGATCTTGCATCTTTCCAGGTCACATATCCACTTATTTGAGACATATAACATTTACTACTTTGAATGATTTGTCAACAGCACAAGGAAAGATGCATTATGGTTTGAAAGACTAAAGAGACTTTCAGAAACCAGTAGCTTCTAACCATTTTCCCATCTCTTTTGTTGATTTCTTCACCCTGAGTTCCCAAATGGAAAAGTCAGAACAAAACAGACATCTTCTAAACATTAGTTTTGTAAATAACATATTGTTGGCAGAAAAACTATTTAATACAGTACCATTCCCTACAAGCGTGGGGTGATTAATTGCAGAACGAATGTATTAACTATGCATCAGGAGCTAGCTACAACATTGATCTTACAATGCCACTCTCAACAGAGCAACTTCTCCTATTACACCAATAATTCCAGTACTGCAATTAATGAATGTAGGTATAAATTAGTTTAGGTTTAAAATAAATACATAAATAAGCCCCTGTAATATAATAAAAGGGGAAGCATTTATGTGCTGAGGTACAATAACGCAACCTGTATGCTTTTGTGTAATTCCTCTATGCAAATGCTTCTGCCTCAGAAGTACAATGTAAAACCCCTGAATTATGTAGAATTAGTTCAGTGGATTAACTACACACCAGTGACAACTTAATACCCCCAGAGTCAACCCAGGGTCAGACCACTGTATCGATTAAAGCAGCATGGCTGATTCTAAGATAACTCTATCCCACACAGATGATAATCCCAAGGGATAACCTTAAGTTTTCAAGTCTCCCATCTCATACAGTGCATAGTTTCCCCATCAGTATGGGCGATACAAAGAAAGCAATATTATAAAGCCACTATCATAAGCTTCTGATTCAGGATGTAAAACACTCCAGGGTATGTCTGAAAGCAGACTGACCACTGCACAGATCATCTAAACCCATGGTGCCCTGGGGACACTCCAAGGATGGCACTATACCACAAGACACTCTATCTCCTTGAAAATATATGGGGCAAAAGAAATAAAGGTCACAGCAGTTAAGACTAAATTTAAATAACATTCCATGATACAAAATACATAATAAGCTCTTAGCTAAGAGCTCCTTAATTTGGATTTCAGATCAAGGGTTATAATAGTTAATTTCATGAAGCCACCATGTTACTGTTCAATATCAGTCAAAAAAGTAAATTGAATATTAGGCAGTACTCAGAAAGAAACAAAAGACCAAAACACTATTAATGCAGTTCATTGGGGACTCTACCTTAAATACCACCAACTTTTGGACTCCCTGTCCTCAAAAAAAAAATAGAACAATAAAAAGTGCAAAGAAGGCCGACAAAGAGGAGAAAAACTAATAAATTTTTTTGTATTCTAATAAAAAAGGACGCCTCAGTTTCTAAGATTGAGAAATAATCTTGACAGAAGTCTATACAATCAAGGCTGGCATGGAAAATAAAGCATACCAGAAGACACAGGCAGGTGGCAGGTGCAAAACAAACAAAAGATGTCACCCTTCCCAATACTCAGGAATTACACTAAGAAAAAAATTAGATGCTTTCTTCATTTATAGGCATTCCTATTTGTTCAACATCTTGAGTCTTAGAGAAAACCAAATCAAGTAAGGCATGAGTGAGCTCAACAGGGAATCATAAATCAGCAAGATGAGAAGGATCCCATTAAAAATAGGTCAGGTTACATTGCAATATTAATCTTCCTCAAAGTGCAGGTTGCTTTATCTACATTCTGCTTTCTTACACCGCAAATGCCTTCAAGTATCATGAATTATTTTATGCAAAACAAGTACATATTAGTGTCTAAGCAGTTCAAACAGCACTTAACTCTTGTTCAGCACTGCAATATTTTCTCATATTTTCTCAAACAATGAAAAAGAAGATACATATACACACATAGAGATACACTCTACATAGGGAGTTACTGATGAAGCAGAATAAATGGGTCACACTGTTTTTAAAAGTCTATTATTGTGAATACACATGCCCACTAATGGGATGTAAAACCAGATTCTCAGTAAGTAGGTCATGCAGCATTTTTGTAGTCTATTAGAATATACACATGCATACTAATGGAATACAAACGGGATTCCATAAAAGTAAGAAGATTAGAGACAAAAAAATCCTATGACGTGGACGGGGTCTGAGGAGGTTGCTCTATTAGACAGCTGTATATAGTTGTCAGTGATAATCTCTTTCCTGAAATATTTCTTTTCTCACAAAGTTGCTTGGAACAGCCTCTAGAGGAATCGTGCTTTTCTGCTATCTCAGAGCAATAAAAATAAAGCTCACTTCTAAAACTGGATGTTAAAAGTGATTCTGGCTCTAGAGACCATTTCCTTAAACAGCCCAAAGTTTAAGAAAATTAAGCTAGAAGGTGACAGAAACAAAACTAAGCACAAAAATCATATTTAAAGCTAGCATTCATTCCCTTATAATTTTGTTGCCAGACTAAGCTTACTCATAAAATAAAAAATATTTTGAATTGGCATAATGTATACCAACAATAAATAAGTCTACAGCAATATAAGGGATGTAAAATGATGCAACTGAAATATAAACATGTATCTTTGTCACATTCAAGAATACAAAATGTCTTTACTTAACTCTCATTTTATTTTGTATTCAAATATATTTTAAACCTACCAGGCAAGTTAATTATTTCTACTCCCAAGAGTGATTTTTCACACAAAAATCAATAGATATCAAAGCAAGAGATCTGAAGATGAAAATACAACCTCACTTTAAGGAGCATATTATACATTAAAGTGAAAATGTATTGATCTGACTAGTTGCGACGCCACATACCAGGTGATGACTGCACTGGGATTTAACTACTGAAGAATCTAAAGACATTCACAGCTTAAGCACAGATGCAGTATTTGAGAGCAAGGTTTGTGTCTTGGCCTTGCACAAGCAATTTTTTTTTTCTTTTTTTTAAAGTAGGCTGCCCTGAATGAAAGAATCTGTACATCACGTTCTTCATCTCTCAACACAGGAGCCTTGCTGAGGCCCCTCGCCTTTCCTTAATTTGAGAAGTACAAGTTCCTGTAAGAATGCCAGTACATTACAACCTGTAATTCATATGATGCTAATGCCTGCGAAAGAACACATTTGCATCTTGCCAGACACTTGACAGCCTAACTACTTACTTGAATTGTATGCATTTGTAAATACAGGCTATACAGATTCCATGTCTGTCTGACCGCACTGGCAGACAACAGCTGACAAAGAACTTAGAACTCTGAGGTGGATGCAGATGGATATTTTGGAATTGCCCCAAAAAAAGCAACCAAATCAGAGAACAAATTTCTGAGAAAAAGCAGCTAAAGTCCATATCCTTATTGGTTTTGCGGGTTGTGTTTTTTGTCAAATACAGTTTCATATTATTCTTTCATCCTCTTCCATTTCCTTAACCATATAGCACAGCCATGCACCTGGAACCTAACAGAGAAATTGCATACTTAATACTTCAGTTACTCAGACTGACATAAATGAGGGAGAGCATCTTAGCAGCAGGAGAAGAAGATATAATGGTTTTCAACTCCAGAGGCTAGTTCAGATTTTTTTTGGGGGGGGAGGGAAAGGGGAAATTAACTTTTTAGAAAGGAAAGTTAAGATCAGCTAAAAGCTAAGGGGTGATGGATGATGATTCTAATCACAAGCATCAACTCTCTCAGCAAACCATAGCATACATAGCAACTTCCATTCACCCAGTATCCTTTTATTTCTTTCTTTGGCTAATGGAAAATACAGCTAGTGGACAGCACAAAACAAGAGCAAACTGAGCAGAAATTATCACTGTCTTCTCTAAATTTACTTCTAAATCAGGATGTCGTGGTTTAAGCTTCTCAGCCACAAACAGTTTTGCTCACTCACTCACTTCCCCCTCTTTCTTCCCTCCGCTCCTGGAGGGATGGGAAGGAGAATCAAAAGAATGCAACTCCCACAGGTTGAGATAAGAACAGTCCGGCAACTAAAGTATAACACAAACCACCACTGCTACCACCAATAATAATAATGACAAGAGAAAAATACAAGGGAAGAGTTTTTTCTTCCCCCCCACTCCGTAAGGGGGTGGGGGGAAGAAGAATCGAAAGAACGCAACTCCCACGGGTCGAGACAAGAACAGCCCAGCAATCAAGGTACAACACAAACCACCGCTACCACCACCGATAATAACAATAACGAGAGAAATACGAGGGAAGAGGACAGAACTGCTCACCACTCGACGACCGAGCTGTGAACTAAAACCCACCCCTCTTCCGGGTTCCGGCCCCCCAGTTCTTTTTCCTCCTGGACATGACGTGCTGTGGCATGGAATAACCTCCTTGGTCAGTTTGGATCAGGTGTCCTGCCTCTGCTTCCCCCCGGCCTCCACCCTTCCCTGGCAGAGCATGAGACTCAGCAAGTCCCTGGCCAGCCCAAACATCATCAAGCAGTAACCGAAAACACTGGTGTTATCAGCACTGTTCCCCGGCTCAAACTCAAAAACACAGCGCTGCAGCAGCTACCAAGAAGGGAAAAAAGAAAAAATGACTGCTACTGCTGAACCCAGGACACAGGATTTAGAACAAAAGTTACTCTGATGAGTCTGATGAGACCTCCTATTCCTTGATATCCCTCAGTTCACAAACTCTCATAATAGTGTTTTGCCTCAAAAGGTTTAATTTGTACAGTAACACAAACCTTTTGGTGGGTATGGATATTTTGTTTCATGCCACCCCTTCTCCCTGAGGAAAAGAGGGATCACTCCCACCAGGTTAACCCTGCAGAGGATAACTCACATCACAAAAAGGTCCTATTTCCATTACCTCTTAGAACTCTACTCTCTAATTCTGTGTGGAAAACAGAAAAATAAAATCTTCCTTTAGCTTACCAGAGCCCCGAATGGACAGCTATCTCTTCTCCTCCGCCACCATCTTCCTTAGCTGCTTGCCATGTTCCTGCTGGCAGTTCCTCCCCAACACCTTTTTCCCCCCTCTCTCAGGGCATTTCCCAGTTGTGCTGGATACATCACTGTTGACATCCCAGAGTGACTGGGAGCACGACTCAAGGTTTACTGAGAGCCAGCCCAGGAACTGACCTGCAAGTCCTGAAGATCCATGTGCCACAATCACCCCCAGCTACACCCTGCCACTCCGGAACCTTCTCCTCTGACTGGTGCTGCCCTGTCCAGGGAGACTCCCCTCAGCCTCCTCTCACCCCTTAACAAGACTTCCCATAGGAGTAGCAGCCACTGACTGGTAGCAGAAGGCTCAACTCAGTGCCTCTCCCAGTCCTGTGGTCACAGGTGTTCCTATGTTTTCTGATTTTAGCCCAGCTGTGGGCAGTGATGAGACCATCCACCCTCCCTGACAAAGGTGCACATACTTATTAGAGCTTCGTGTCCACAGCTGAAGGAAAAGAATCAAGATATATTTGGTTGAGGCAGGGAATTATGATTTTTGGTTTTCTACACTCAGAATTTTAGCAAGCTCAATAGTACTCTTTACTGCTGTGTTGTGGTGTAATTATGCTGTATGAACACCACAGAGACAACTAATCACTTGTATTTCTTTAACCTAAAAGAATAAATCTTCTTTCCAATATAAACTATGTCGTCTTGTTCCAATTCATACTTCCTCCCCTGTCACATGAATACCATCATTTCTAATTAGCAACATAAGTGGGGGAAAGGTTGATTCATTTTTTTCTTTTTTGTTTCTTCAAGTCTGGAAATGAGAGCAAGGAAAGATAACACAAAGTAATTGTGCAAGCTCTGTGTATAAAGGCAAGCAGGAAACACTGAAAATAGATAATGGAGAAAGATTTATCTGAAGCGTACATATGCATATAATGAAATAATATTCATCTTGTGATGCAACCTGCAAAATAATATTGCTTATATTTTAGAATTAGGAAGCACGGTTCTTAAAAACAAAAGCTTTTTGGCACCTAGGAACTTTAAAATGAGCTTGTAAAACCCAAGGGACCATTTAGGCACCTATATGATTGTCACCATAAGTAATTTTCTGTCAGATTTTTTCCACTAGCAAAAAACCCTTAAACAATGAAAGGCCCAGCACTGTTGAAAGAGCAACAGGCTCTAGAGTGAGAAAATGTATAGACTACATCCAATATGGAAATTACATTTCCACAATTTACTGACCTGTACCCAGGTTTATGTTCATCTTGAGCTGTTCTCACCACTCATGGGGGAAAACTTGCGACATGCCACTTATTAAAAGGCAAATGCATTCTGTTCTGCACCTGTATGTGCAGATGGTATCACTTACTTTTTGTCAGCTTATGACCCTTACAATTTCTCCTGCACATTCGATTTCAATAGAATTCTCCAAGTAAACCACTTCATAAGGGTTCTTGACTTTCAGCAGCTATAAAAAATAACTCCCTAGTGCTGGAGAAACAGAGCAGATTATTTTCATCTAAAACGACCTTCTCATTTCTGTTGCCTTCACCCTGAGCAGCTTGCTTTAGGAATCAAAGGATAGGAATCTCCATTCAAATATCTCTTTCTAACTTATATTTTCGGTTTGCTCTGACACAAAGGTTTTGACATGCCCAATTCTCATGTTATGTCAAGCTCTGAGGAATCCAGAAATAACCAAGTAAATAGTACTATGCAATCAATTAACATGGGGGGAAGGGGGGAGAGAAGAATCATAGTAAAAATTCACTGTCTAAGCTGCTTGTATGGGCTGCTTCCAAACAGCAGCTAAGGATTACTTCATACGTGCAGTATGATCAAATCTAAAAAACACAGCTGATGATCAGAAATAAAGTTTGAAACCACCTCCAAGCTTTTTATGTGGTATTCTGTAGTAACATCTGGTTTCCCACTCGCTCTGCACAACTATCTTTCAGTGTGAACTATGTGCTATGAAAAAACAGTAATTACTCAAGAACCTGAAAGTCCTTTTCACTCTGGAGGATTGGAGCAAATTCTTGTGAGAAATAATCTGTATTGCAATCCCACTAGGTGACCTTTATGGACTCATCTTACCCACAGCCTGTGAGTTTTCCTGCAAAGTCTAGACAATTTAAAGCAGACAATTATAAAGAGCTTTGGTTTTCTTTCTGAGTTGTAGGGTTTCTTTCCAGCCTTACGCATGCACTGCCTGAAGGTGACCCTGAGGCTCAGTGGCAGCAGAAGAACAGCACATAATCCTCATGGGTGCATTTTAGAAACATAGCAGAAATGTAGCTTGTGTGGAAAACCTCTGTCAGACTCATTAAGCAATTACAGTAATTTCCCAGAGGAATATAACAACTCCTCTTGTAATAACACCCTTAAAAAGAAGTATTCTTATAGATGCACTGCATTACTCTATAACTTTCCATTTCACAGGCTACTTCAGTGGACAATGGTTAAAAATCATTATGTGATAACTTCTGATCACATTCTCTCAACATAGAATCATAGGATCATAGAATAGTTAGGGTTGGAAAGGACCTTAAGATCATCGAGTTCCAAACCCCCTGCCATGGGCAGGGACACCTCCCACTAAACCATGCCACCCAAGGCTCTGTCCAACCCCAACTTGAACGCCGCCAGGGATGAAGCATTCACAACTTCCCTGGGCAACCCATTCCAGTGCCTCACCACCCTTACAGTAAAGAATTTCTTCCTCATATCCAATCTAAACTTCCCCTGTTTAAGTTTGAACCCGTTACCCCTTGTCCTCTCACTACAGTCCCTTATGAAAAGTCCCTCCCCAGCATCCTTATAGGCCCCCTTCAGGTATTGGAAGGCTGCTATGAGGTCTCCACGCAGCCTTCTCTTCTCCAGGCTGAACAGCCCCAATTTTCTCAGCCTATCTTTATATGGGAGGTGCTCCAGTCCCCTGATCATCCTCAGATCTTACAACAACTTGTCCTCTACCACAAAAAGGTTTGACTAAAGATATTTACAGTTCGGTTTGGCTTTGCTTTTTTGGTCTGCCCGGAAAATAATCATATTTTTTTTTGGTCAAATGCCATTATTTAAACACAAATGCTTATTTCAACATTTAAATCTCTGAAGTTCTTAGCCAGGAATAAGTATGTTGCTCTTAAGGTCAGAAAAAGTGATTATAAAAATGCAAAATTGTGCAAAGGCCAAAATTACTCTTAACAGAAAGATCTCAACAAGCTTACTAATTCAAATAACAAGAAAACATCTTCAGTTCTTATCATTTTAAACAGGGATGTAATCTACTCTTGTGCCCATCCATCTGGTTCCTCAGCATGAAAATACCTGCCAAAAAGCCCAGTTCACAACAGGCACTCTGTCATGGGAAAATTCCACACATATTTTGTGAAATAAAAAGATAACCATTTTGGAATGTGATGACTCAAATTCCCCTGGAAATGCAGGACACAAAAAACTTGACATATTGTACAAATACAGCAGATTTCACACTATGCATGGCACTGAAAGAATATTCGTATTTTACATAGCACACTAAAAAATAAATGAAAAAGATGTAGACTGACTGCAAAGGAAATTGTTCATGATGGGAGTCCTAACACAGAACTGCATCACCTCTCGCTCAAATGAAGAATGAAAGCATTTTCATGCTGACTTTTCTACAATGTCAAAAAATGATAGGAGAAAGTTAGTAGGAATAATTGCTCTACTCTTCTGGTTACTTCTAGTTGAAATATTTACAAGTGTATATGACTAATAGTAATCTTTCACTGTCATCACTTCTCAAAAGAAGAGAACACTAATATGCATGACTTCTACCACCCTATATTATATTGTCAGGAGAAAACAGAAAATCTAAAGCTAGCCTGTATACCTTAGAGAGCTGGAAGCCTCCAAACACTAACACATCTCTCAGGAGGTCCCAGAAAAAGAAAAGCTGGCTAGCTGGCCAAGTGGAAAAGACTAGCCCAAAGCAAAAATATTTCAGCAAAACATGCATAAACAAAAAGGTTCATCTCTTGTTCATTTTCTTATAAATGATGGTGAGGAGCTCAGAGCAGGAAGAAGGCAGAAGGAAAGTTTTTCTCTGAAATAGAAAGGAAGAACATACAAGTCTCAGTGAAAACCTCTTATAGGAAAGATCACTAAATTAGGACTAGGCTAGGGCGATTCCCTGGTATTATTAGTCCTGATCAATCAGCATAGTCATACCGACACTCCTGCAGAACAGCTGACTCCATTCATTCAGAAAGTTAATCATAAAGGAGTTTGAAAGTGACTTCATCTTCATTTTGAAAAGTACTGGAAGGGGAATTTAGTCTCATCCTGACAACTTGAACATTTAGCTCTGAAGTATCCCCAAAAGTTTGTTTTAGGTAAATTGACCTAAACTTCTGTTTCTTTGTTAACATGAATCTTTGTAAATATGAAGACACTAAGCACTACAGCAGAAAAGTTATTAGACGGCTTCACCTTCTCCGAATCAGGGAATTTATGCTTTTTCCGTTTATTAGTGGAAATGTACCTCATTTGTTTCCTCAACTCAGCCCTGTTACCTGTTATCCTGTGTATCCCTTCTTAACTGAAATTCTTATCCCATTTTATCCCTACAGAATTGTTCTATTCCTTTGCATTCACCCTTAGTTTTATGCTCTTTTTCTGGACTTCATATGATTTCTATTTGATCTTCAAGTCAGTGAAGAGCTCCTGATACACCATTATGGTCTTTTTCGATCATTCCTGTTTCACCTCCACATTGTATAACATGTACAAAAGCCTACTCCCAATCTCCCTCAGCAGCTGCACTCTTGTATCCTTAGCGCATCTTCCCAAGAAGTCTTATATATCAATTCTCTGAATTTGTGCAAGTCTATTTCTCTAAACTGTATTATTCTGCTGCTCCAACATCGTCTTCTCCTTAAAAAGTGAATTCTACCTTTTATTATTTTTTTTACCTTATGCTTTCAATTCACCTTCTTAGTTCCCCCCTATTAATCAGAAGCCAATGTAAAATGTCTGCTCTGATAGCTTTTCACAGCTGAAACAAAATGTCTAGCCCCATTTGAGGACCTTTTCTTACTGTTAGCGCTCATGATCTAACTAAAAACTGGGAAGCCTATTAACACCGCAGTTCTAATAACAGTAACATCTGCATTTCTGCAGATGTTATATTAATAATAATTATTAGATTATTGTAAATAATTATTGTCAATAGCTATAATTGACATTATACCTATGTAATTATAAATATAAAATATTATTTACAATATCTTGCTTAACACCACAATGAGCGATATCTCTTCTACTGCAGAGACATTATTTTCAGTATTTCTATTTTCCTACTAACATATTACTTCTACTATGACTTGAAGACCTCAGAAAATGTATATCTAGAATATGAGAACATAATATACACCGCCAAATTCCCATAAGCTAAATCATTCCTTGGAGAAAGAATATTAATATGTGCTTTGAATAGAATATTTTATCAAGACTCTAGGATAAAAATCACTCTTCTCTAAAAGTTGATGAATAGTTTAAGAATTCATGCTTTACAACAAAATAATCTTTGCCACTTTGAAAATGTTTCAAGTACCATTCTATATAATCACTTTGCTAATAATTGGTACTTAAACCTTCTGTGTTCCCCAGTAATCTTTACCTATAGCTGTCACAGGCTATAGCCAAAACATGCTGAAACAAATAACAAATTCTGTACGTTACTTCCTTCCAGCCAAGGAATTCTAGAAGATGAATTATTAATGCATTACTTTAGACTCGTAACAACTCCACAATTTCTCCTTATGCAGCTTCGAATACATCAACTAGAGATTAATAGAAACAAGAAGGATCTAGTCTGCTCAGTATGAGCCCTAATTCCACTAATCATTATGTGAAAAGCAAGACATTCTTTTTGCTTGCTATGGACAACAGTTGCCCTAAAAACAAGTGCACATACACTGCCTTGATCTCTTTTTGTCTCCGATTTTGTGTAAACATGCATCTATTGCTCTTGTCACTCCTAGAAGTAATGAGAACAGGATCCCAAATAATCCAGCTATTTCTTCTCAGCAGAAAAATCTCTCTTTAACACTGGGTAACATGTAGGTTAACAAAAAAGTAGTCTTCTATAATGTCAGCATTACCAATATTGTTCAAGACTGATGCTGATTTGCAGCTCACAGCTATTCAACCATTATACAACATCAATCCTGCTCTGCAGGTGGGAGATTAGTTTTCTTTAAAACTCTTCATTCTCCATTTCTTTAAATTCGGGGGGAGAGAAGGGTATCAAGGTTAAAAATCTGGACTATTTTTTTTCCAAACACAGCAAAAATTGACATTACATGTCAGCCTTTCATCTAGTGAGCATTCTTTCTCTCACATTAAGATTTCCCTTGATTGCAACAGTAGCCAGAAGTTTACCTGCCTTCAAAACACCGAAGAATTGAAAATTAGGCCAGCAATGCGCAATGAATATCTTTCTGGTAAAGATCTATCTTTAATTATTGAATGCTACTACAAAATTTTTCCTGGTAACTAAATGCAGGTCACAAACCATTTGAGAACTGATCACTACCTGTGCTTGTGATTTACTATTTTTATTCTCCAATCAAGGAATGTTAGCTTAAAGATAGGAAAGGCATTCTTGATAACAAGAATGTGTAGGAAATTTTTTTGTAATATTTAAAAATAATTTCTTCCCACCTCATATACCTAGCTATATATGTTAATCTAATAATTACTAGTATTTATAAGGAAAAGACATTCCTTCTATTACAAGAATTACAATGCAAATATGTAGCAAAATACATCAAACAGACACATATAGGATGGTATAAGAAAGCAACGAGTTTTCTCAAGATGCAAGAGTGTGCTTTAAATGCCATAAAATCCCAATGAATCTGAGTTTTCCTGGAGAAAACTTGAAGTAAGATGATATTACAGTTGTTAAATTTGCTGCATCTTCCTGAAAATGGAAGGGTCTTTTCTGCTGTCAATGAGGAAAGTAGAGGATAGCAGAATCCAGGTGCAATAATGAAAGCAGAGTCCTCTGCCATTCCTGTTCAGAACTTGAAAACAATACATCTTCATTCAGATTCAAACCTTTACTCTGCAGAATATACCTGAATTCCTCAAGAGCATGGCAGGGGGCTTGAAACTAGATGATCTTAAGGTCTTTTCCTATCCTAACTATTCTATGATTCTATGATTTTTCTGCAGCAGTTCCTAGTACCTGAGAAAACATCCCTTAAATCTTCCTACAGAAACACATAAACCTCAGTGAAACAAGTCAAAAAACAAAGAAAACAACAATGAAGACCTTAGCATTGCAGAATGAAAAACTTTTATATTTTGGCAAGCATCATTAGGACCAAGCATTTTGTCTGTTTAAAAGCACCACAAAAATTTTTCCTCTTCCCTGAGGAACACAAGAACATAAACTCTGGGGTCAAACAGAACACAAGCCTATCTGATGGTCCCTCTTGTCTCTGAGTATGGCAAGTTGTAGCAGAAGTGTACAAGGCTTGAAGACAGATGTGGAAGAGACCACATAAAATCACAGAGAGACACAAATGCAGTTCAGGTTAACTAGACAATCTGAATAAACTCCCTTGAGCACAGCTTCAGTTTTGAGTAACTTCTACTGAAGTCATGCCCTTGGGGCAAAAATGAGCTCATAACAGAGCACATGCGTAGCCCATCCTGTTCACAATGAATACGTACATTCTTTTGCAAACAATACAGGTCTTCAAAAACATTTGCCTAAATATCTTACAGAGAGAATGAGCATGGTCTTCCAGAATGAGCCTATATATTTGGAAGTTCATATTTAGAAACAGAGGGAAATCTTGGACTGGTTAATGTCCACATCAATTGTTACCAAAATAAGTGAATTCAGATATTGTTGTGATCTACAAGCACATCATCCTTTCTGAATTTTCACAGCATTACACCAAAGTAACGTTTGACAGTTCATTATGAAGCTTATACTTTACAACATAATAAATATATATATATACACCAAAAGTTGTTTGGAACAGAGCTACAGATTTTAAAGCTTTCCTAGATGAGCAATAAAAAGACTGTAGAGTCAGCTACAATGCTATTGCTATTCATGCAGTCTTAAAAAGCCACACAGAAGTAAAGAATATGCAGGATCCAAGGTCAAGCACAATCATTTCAGCAGTTAACAGAAACAACAACCCTGAGGTGACCAGGGGTCTGCAAATACTGAAAAGCTTATCATTCCAAACAGACAAGTATCACTGGAATTAAACTATGTGCTGCCACCTTAAACAGAGAAGGCACAAGAGGAAAATGAAAGCAGAAGACAATGAAGTATACAAAGCTCTTTCCCACACATATCTCATTCTAGAGTTGATTTTACCCAGCTCATAAACTTTGAGTTGCAGAAAATTCTACCCAGTCTCCTCTGGTCCTTAGGAAGTTCCTTTCACACCCTCTTTGGCCAGGCTGGCTACTCCCAGTTTGAGCCTTCTCACTTGCTGCCAGTGCAACCTTTCCAGGCAGGCTCATTTCCACCCAATCTTCTTGATGCCATAACAAGCAGAAAAAACTAAAGAAATCAAATACTGTCCATAAGAGATGGCAATAGGAAAAGAACAAGATCAATTGAAGAAATTCCACACCATGTACATTACCACTTTGTGAGTTTTTATTTATTCTCGCAAATTCGGAATAAACTGTCTTGCCTTCAGAATATTACATAATTCAAACACACGTTCCTACACTGAAGTCCTTAGTTAGTAGGTAGCCTGAAAAAACTGGGCTTATCAAAGAGAAGGTATATCTCCTTCATTACTAGAAGAGTTCCTCAAAAGAATAAACAATTGCTTTATTTTGAAGTGTTAGTAGTGGTATCTTTTAGACAAAATGTCTCTTTACTATCCCCTCCTTCCTAGGAGGATAGACTAAGATAAAGTTAAACTGGCTTTTGCACCATTCTAAAAGTAAAATAACTGAGTACATATTCTGGAATGTGAAAAGCTATAAAATTTGGTTCACTCGATGTTTTATGATCCCTGCTACAGCTTTACAAAATGATGAACATGCTCAGCAAGGTACTGAAATCCTCTTGGATCAAACTGCAAGTGTAGGGCAAGTTACCAGAAAGTTTTCTCATCTGCAATATTTTATTCTGTCTCACAGAGACTCCCATCACTTTCGTTGCCCATGAGAAAACATAAGAAACACCACCAAGCAATAACTGTAAAATCTCTCCTGACACCAATTATGACAATTTGAGAGTTGGCCTTTTTCTAATTTTTAATTTGGCATTTTGTATCTTCTGTCAAAGTAACTACAGCCTTTTCAGAAAGGTTTTCCTATTCTGTCTGTATTTCTTTGTGCAAGGATGTCCCACTGTCATATGGAACCACATCTGTAACACTTTAATGGCAACTGCTAGACTTCCATTCTCCTGCTGAGCTTTCTAAAATAACTTTGACATTTTTATTCGTCAGACTAAGCCTGAGGAATAAACAGTTTGGGTTGACAAACATACCAACCACCCATATCTGTAATTGCCAAAAGCAGCTCAACATCAGCTACTAAAGCCACAAAAATGTTTCAAATTTATAACCTTATTAAATATGTTTCAGGACTCCAACCATATCTCTGAGCAAAACTAAGTTACAAGGTTTGGGTTTAAAAAAAAAAAAAAATATATATATATATAAAAAAATAAAACCTTACACAACCGTAAAACAGTATCCTCTTTGGCAGTGGTTTTAGAAGTACTTTCCCATTCTCTTCCACACTATAGACTGCTGTCTCCCTACTACATCTTCAGCTAATTGCATTTCTGGCTAAAAATGGAATACAATAATTAGTCCAATGCACAATGAGAACTGACATAAGTATTTACTGGCATTTATAGATCATAGAATAGAATCATAGAATAGTAAGGGTTGGAAAGGACCTCAAGATCATCGAGTTCCAACCCCCCTGCCATGGGCAGGGACACCTCCCACTAAACCATGCCATCCAAGGCTATGTCCAACCCCACCTTGAACGCCGCCAGGGATGAAGCATTCACAACCTCCCTGGGCAACCCATTCCAGGGCCCCACCACCCTCACAGTAAAGATAGAATCATAGAATTCATAGATCATTTATATACTAGTAAATAAGGAAAGAGAAAAATCACCAAAGTAGCACATCTGATGACAGCTCAATCAATTAAAAGAAAATCTAGTAGGGAATATATATGAAAGAACAGTTTTCTTTTTGACTTTAACTCTATTTGACAATACAAATATTATAATTGTCTTCCAATTGATTTACAGAATTCTAGGAGCTGAACCTTCTCTGAGGTCAGTAAAACTGGCTGTAAAGGCTGGATAGATATTTCATTAAAACATCAATTTAATTCTGATTTGGCATCAGTCTGTCTTTCAATTTTTGATGAACCTAATCCATCAAACTTCTAAGAAAATTCTGAAAAAAATTTGCCCTAAAAACACTGAAGTGCATTATTCCTGAAACAAATGATCCTGGGATCATGTCAAATTAACTTGACAGGTTGCTCATAGGATCAGTGAAGCATGGAAGACCCTAAGAGCAGCACAGGGCTCCTCCCACACTGCTCCCTGGGCAAAGTAATGTTTCACATTTCACCATTTTTCACACAAGCTGATCCCCAGGATCACAAGCAGCCAGGAACCTCGCAGCCCTAACCTTAACGCACTTTCACTCTAAAGTACAGCAGGATTCGGGACAGAGTCCCCTTGGTCACCTTATTCAGGGCCCACATCTCTGGAGCAAGCTTGTCATGGGAAAATCTTATGGGTTGTGACCCAGATTTTCTATTGTCCATGAATGGAACTGACCCACTAATCTCAACCAGCAAAGGAAATTACATTCACTATCTGCTGGGTATTTCATTTTATCAGAAAATCTTCTATCAGCTCTTGTTGCCAATTACTTCCCAAGCAATAGGTAAATTCAAAGAAAATCAACTCCATGACTGCAAGCAGCTGCAGCACTTTTAGTTAATGTATAGTCTGTCCAACAGCACATGCACCATTCATTAGCTCCGTCTGGGTACTCACACAAAGTCTGTGACACAGCTGAACATCATCTACGAGGCTGCCTCAGGCAGAACATTTGGATATTTTCTTGAGCAGAAGATATATGTAATCAGCTTTTTGTCAAAACCCGGTGGTGTATCATGCATGATAATGAGCAATAGCTTCTTACTGTTGCCCAAGTCTTGTTCATATTTTATTTTAAATGAAATAGAGCTTCATCTAAGCTGCCACCTATGACTATGTTTTGGTATACCACACCATTTGAGAATATAGCTTTTGCCTTTCTATGGGATGATATATATATACTCCTATATTTTAAATGCTTTAGTTATACAAACAGGGGAAATGGTGGCAGGGGGGAAGATTTTGTTTGCATATAAAAATTCATTGACATCAAATCTTAATTTTAATTTTCAGTTTTCCCTCACCAGTGGAAAACAAGTTGTGCTTCATCATCCATTTCCAAAGGGAGTATCCAAATATTTTTCATTAATTAGGAGTATTCTACCAAGCTCTTTCACTTAGTTTCAATCTGCTTCCTGGAGTCTGAAAACACAACAGAAGACATCAACTGGAATGTCACCTGGAAGAATTACTGTTACTAAACAATCATTCTCCTGGCCAATACACAGGTGTTAGAATAAAAACGTTTTCCTATCCTCTCATTTCAGTACAGATCAATCTGCACTGTGCACATAAATCTAAACATATGAAAGACAGATTGTACAAGAGATTACCTAAAAATGAAAGCTCCTAATGTTTTTTTAAACTTAAAAGTACTTCAAAAATGTGTAATTATCTTGAGCTGAAAGATATGCAAGCTTTCTATTTGTTTCTGTTAATCCATCCTATGAAAGCAGACTTTTTTTAATTCTCTGCTCTGTGAAGGTTTCTAACTAGTCTGCTTCGGTTGAAGTTTCAGTATTTCGTCAAATTATTTTCTTAGAAACAACTTCAATGTGTCTTCTACAGGTCAAATTACAAATGCCTTAAGATTGCCACAGAACAGTGAGCAATACAATGATTATTTTTGAGTACACACACCTTCAGAAGATGCCTTCTTCATTAAACATTCTCAAAATAATCAAGAACCAACCATTAGCACAAAAGTATTTCTTACAATTGATTGTAACTATATGTGGAAGAGGTCCTTTATATAAGATAACAAACAAAATACCTGTAAAAAGTGAATGTCCTGCGTGTCTGGACAGCATCGTGTGTATAAACTAAAAAATCACAAAGAAAAAAGAAATTAACAGAAAGTCTCCCTGTCCATTCCATTCACTTTATCTTCTTTATATGCACACTTAAAACACAAAATCAAGTGCTGTGTCTGCAGAAAATAATCCATTTATTGGATTATTTATCTACAACATTAACATCCATCAGCAGCAAGCTTTGTATCTGCATGATAAAAATGTTCTGATTTAACATCAACACTTCATAGTTACTGCAAATTAATATCATTATTTTTGCTGTATGCAACACATACATATACACGTTCATTTTAGTCTATGTTTTGTTCACAATGTATGTTCCACTAAAATGATCTCAACACCTGAACAGGCTAATACTGATTGTCATGGAAGGTTGAAATAAAGCAATAAATATTCTACATACTTCCACCAAAAAGATATGGATCAGCAAGACTTATGATACAGATACACAACAAGGTAGAGGACTGAAAATTGAAATATTCCGAGGAAATTAAACTGAGACACACACAGTGGTATTTAGAAAAGGAAATATTCAGGTGAAACAGTGACAAGAATTTTTTGAGGTTTTTGGACCCCAGACATGGGTCCAATGCTTTTTATATATAATTTCTCAATTTGGCGCTTCAATACATCGGTTATACATATTTGCATAATTTTAAATTCAATTTTAATGATAAAACTTGTTACTTGTGTACCTGTCCTGTTGAGATGGGTTGACAAATCAGAGCAAAGGAACCAACAGTTCTATATAAAAAGTTGTAAAACAGTAATTCTGTAATACTGTACTTCATTGTCAATCCCTGTATAACACATATGATACAATATGTGTTCATATAACACATATTATATAATATATGAATAATACACAAATATCACTCTGCTGTACTTCAGAGTGAAAATGTGTCGCAAACATTACTTTTCACTAAATGTTCCTGCAATCCCTTTCAATTGCAGTAAACTTTTTTATCCCAACTTTCTTTTCTAATTGGTTACACTATCAATCAGACCTTCATTAAGTAGGATGTAACTCTTACAAGCATCTGAAGGTAGTTTTCCAAAGTAAGGCTATATTTCTTCCTTTACACGCATTAGTTTCTTTAAAATAGGGAATTACAGTGAAAAATTCCATGGCACAGCATAATTAAGAATATAATTAATCCCCATTTGATTGATAAAGAAAGTTATATGCTTTTCATAACCATAATAAGGGCTTCCTGTCCTTCAATTTTATATTGCATCATTAAATTGCAGTGTATTTTCTGACATATGACTGCACATAAACTAGCCTTATAGTATTCTATGACACTCATGGTGGAACTATAAAAACGAATCCCTTCCATTTATAAAATTTGAATGAAAGCTTAGAGTTCCTGTACCTACCAAAAAGATACGTATTTTCACATCTCACAAAACTGTGTCTGAGGAACTACTAAATATTTCAAGCAAGTCCCAGAAAACTCTGAGAATGATTTCCAGAAAATGGAACATTCAGTAAGTTGTATTTCTTAAATCTCACTGTCCTATATATTGCAGAACAGAATGTAAAATTATTATTCTGCAGCTAGTAGAATGATAAATGAATGATTTCAAGGAGAAAACTACTGCTATAAACTGTAATAGACATGCAGCCAATATATTGGAATATTGCAGAATAAGTAGTGAGAATTTAGCTTTTTGAGGAAAATAATGAAAGAAAGAGGGGGAGGGAAGAGCTCTGTTGTACCATCAAATATACCTAAAACAGTACACAAAGACAAAGGTTATTTTACAGATTAAAGGACCTCCATGTTACATGCACTTTAGAAGGTAATGGATACCAGTGATATTATGCACTAAAAACTTATGTTACAGTGTTAGCAAAAATGAGTCAGAAAAATCATTACAAAAGCAATGTAAGTTGGATAATTAGATCAAAAAGCTCATTATACGAGGTACAAGTCTTCTACTTGTTTCACTTTAGTATCAAGAGTGCAAATATGAAGCTTTTCAACTTTTATCTGTCATGATCAGGATTTTTGCAAACATACAGGGATTCAAATAATTACAATGAAACCAAAATTGCGACCTACCCATCAGCCTTTTGTAGATCTAGGTCTAAAGATATTGTACTAAAGAAATAAAAATAATAATAAAAAATATCTATGTTCTTACATCTGAATCTAGAAACTTAACACTGAATGCGTCAGGTTTTAAAAATAGAATTGGTGGGAAGATTATCATTATAATACTTACTGATTTCATACAGCATTGCACAGCCATTTATGCTTTATATTCTAACATAGCTACCAGGAAAACCTACTGTCACTATGTTACAAAGCAAAGCCTCAGACATGGTTCTAAATCAAAAATGGTTTTCAGCATCAATACAAGTTTTTGCAATTTACTCTTCATCTTCATTTAGCAAATGGTTACTTCATAACATAAAATTAATGTGCATCATAACATATGCCGCTTGCATTACTGTGTAATTCATGCATTTTCACTCATGTGCTTACACAGCATTTGTTTAATTAAACAGCACCAATATTTACGTGACTGCGGAAGTGTCCACACTGAGGTAGAATTGGTAGAATTATTAACAACTTCTATTTTCTCAGTCGACTCACACATCCAAACACCTATAACCCTGATGCCATATGGCACGTCTGCCACTGAAGTCTGATGTCCACACTGATT
This sequence comes from Amazona ochrocephala, assembly GCA_039720435.1. NCBI lineage: Eukaryota > Metazoa > Chordata > Aves > Psittaciformes > Psittacidae > Amazona > Amazona ochrocephala. The sequence continues at coordinate 32,468,788 of CM077883.1, read as the reverse complement.
TGTATCCAGCAATTATTTATTAGACATAATTAGCATTTCTACACAATTATACACAAAGGCTGATGGGAGAGATGGTGTGTCAACTGTCTAACTGCTAGGAAGTGCTAATATTAAATAAATAGTATAATGAAGTATGAACAATGATTTTAACCCACACAGGTGTCAGTAACTCTACTGTTATCTTGATATGCAGCTATGCTCAGAAAATGACATCAAATTGTGTCCTTGGTTAAAGTTACAAACTGCCCAAAACTGTATTGTTCAATTACCACAAGAGTGCAGAATTTGGCCCCAGCAGAATGTTTTAATCTTTTCCTGAAAGGACAAGTCCCTGAAAACATGGGTTCAAAACAAAAAAGCAAATAAAGTGGTTTAAATGTGACACTATTTGTAGCTACCCAGGTGAAGTTTGAATTAAGGACAGTTTTAAATACACAGGATGAAACTACTCTGTACAAAACAGACAATATGTCTAGGGATAGATATCACAAACACTTCTCAATATGAAAAAGAACCTCAGAATACACCTTACATTTTCTTTTCTTTTTTTTTTAACAGTAGCTTTTCCAAACAAACGTAAAGCAAGAATATTATATTTAAAGGCCATAATTATACTTTCAGCTCACAATCATTACTGAAATCCAAAAACTGTAATAAAAGACATCCAGTACAATAAGTGTAACTACTAAATGGGAAAACATTACTGAGATATTTTTAAGATATAACTTTACATGTCCTATCACATTAGCTTTTAAGTCCAAGAGTGGCTTCAACACTATCACAATTTCCATTATAATCAGTATAAATCCCTTATATTTTGAAAGTATGTTTACTTTAGAGCTGAATGAGTAATTAATACTTCTTTTCAACCCATTAAGACTGTCTCTGCCAGCAGATGCAAAATTACTCAATATATTTCAGCCTAAAATAATAAACCATTTTTTCAAAGAACTGATTGCAAATATTCTGAATTTGATCTCTTGTTCCTAGGAAGGGAAAAGAAGAGTTATCAAGGGGACTTCATTACACAAACATTTCAGTGTAACTATTGATGACTTTCATACCTTTAAAAAAATAATTTTTCCATATACTAATCTGTTTCAGTATCAAATATTATAATTATTGATTTTGATGAAATTTGGTATTGTGCTACCAAATTTGAATGTACAAACATCTGCAGAGTGACAAAGAAACATTAGCAAGGTCTAGGGAAAGTCACATCAAAATTAGAGTATGTGCAGGTTCTTTCAGACATGGTATTCTTACCTCATTCAGCTGGATGAAGTGGTGAATGATCTCGTACATATTCATCTGTGTGTGTAACAAAGCAAGCAACCATTCCAAATGCTGAGTAAACACACAGCTCTTCACAGGGCCTGTGCTGAAAACTTCACACTTATAGTGGAACTTTAAACATTACTGATTGTTTTCACCACATACCTCTGTTTCAATGCTCTTTCCATCCTGCAGGAGAGACAGAGGTGAGACCTATTAGCTTCCACATCTTTTCAAATGAGAGAAAGGGTGAAATCCTGACTGCCCTGACTTAACGAAGGAATCTGAATCACTGTTGCTTTACAGAACAGGAACACACACCTCCGGTTTTGTTGTATCCTGAAGTTTAACTGCCACAATTCTAAATTCTTTCACTTTTAGTACCAGTATTGTTATCATACACAATAGGACTCTATGATTAACCTTCCATTCACAGAATATATCTGAGTGCAAAACAAAATCATCATTCAGATTAAATTATATATACAATAACAATTGATCAAAGTTAACTGCTATGTGAAAGAAAAAACCACCATTTGCAAGATACCCACCAGAGATTTCTAGAAGCAGCCATATTAGAAATGACACTCTAGTCACAAAATTATACTATTTCCCACTTCAAGCTTCCTGTCACGGGGTATAATCTGAGAGGATATTTAAAAAATGGCAGGCTTCAGCTTTGACACAAATATGCAAATAATAGACCAGCATTTTGTCACTGTCTGCAGCTTCAGAGTCCTTCCAGCTCAGACTGGTGATCTGCACTGAAATACAACCTCCTTTAGCACACTGGTGGATTTTCGTTAGGTTTCATCTCCAACAGCATCTTTGCTGTTTCCAGATATGCTTCAATTTCATTTCTCATCTTGACAGAGTATGGAAATGACATTTCAGGAGGAGGCGGGAGGAGTTGGTATCACAAAGACCAAACAGTGCTTATTGCGCTGCTGGTGATTATTGTGCTTTGTTTGTTGTTCTAAATAAACATATAGCGCTTCCCAAATATCAGCTTGAAATGCAATTTAAAAGACTCTTCAAAATATTTATACAAAAGCTACTCATACAGCAGTGAAGCCATTTTGTAATAGGAGAATCACACAGACTTAAAATTAACTGGACTCGTATCTTGTTTATTAAAAAGCACCAGTGTTGCATACAGAGGAATAGAAAAGAAACAAACATGTATAACATAAGGAGGCTTTAAAGGAAACAGTGTTCATCTACATCCAAAAGGGATCTAAGCAACAAAAGTAAAAAATGAAATACTCAAAACCACTACTCAGCCCTCAGGTACCCCCAGGAGACACCTGAGGTTCATACATGGCTAGCCCTTCAATGTGGAATTTCTATACATACCACAGTGCTGCAGAATGTTTCCAGTCTGGGCAGAGTGGTGCATATCTTTACATGAACCAATCTCAGCCATTCTCTGTAGTAATGGAATTGGGTCTCTTTTACTGTGTCAACCCACAGGCAACCTGGAGGGGTTGGTTATTTCAGGACTGATAGTTACAAAATATGGTCAGAAAAAGTAATGGGCTGGTACTATCGTTAGGACCCTTCCCTCAAAAAATAAAAAGTAATTCAGTGGGTAGGGCACTTGTACAGTTCAGCCCCCTCCTTCATATGAGGATTTTGGAGCATAGGACTCCCAGTCTAAGGAAGTGCTCTACCAGACTGCCTGGTAGTCTGGAGAGAAGACACTGGTAACTCACCCAGTAGAAGGGACTCTACTCTGCATGCTGTCATCCAGTATCTGGTCAAAAACTCCCCAGCCTGAAAGGAGGAATTTCTAGTTTCTTTGGTTCGATAAATTTGCCATTACTTTCTATAAGGTGTTATTTCAGACCTTCTCCTGCATTCCCTATTGAACAGTGGACAGGAATTTGTATGTGTTGTTCAGGCTTTCTGAATTTTCATGAGAACAAGCACCTATTATAAATGTTGTGAACCTTATAGATTACTGCAGAGGTCAGTATTACCGAAAATTAGTCTAAATTAATGCAAATGATACTGCACACTAGGAATATTCCGCTTGTATAGAATCAATGGGGCTCTGTCAAGAAAAAATCCCAGAAACATCCCAAGCTTGCAACCAGCAATCAGCATGAACACGATGACAGTGGTAAGATACACAGCTTCCAGAACTAGAACTAGCTTTGAGATTTTTCTGTTATCCTCACCTGTAAAACACCAGATAAACAGCTGGAAAACACAGAATAACCCTTACTCATGATGGAGAACTTCTTTTTCTTTCTCAGTTTTATAGGCAAAAAAAGGCTGGAGATAACTTTTCTGCCGCTGACTTCAGGGATCAGTCAGTCTTACCTGCACCCTGACATTCCTAAATGGCCAGGCCTCCTCCTACTCCCGCTGCCATCATGACACATGCAAGGTTGCTGACAGCTTGCTTTCATTTCTACTCACTTACAAATAGTCTCTCTTCCTCTTTCAAATCCAAAATGTATCCCACTGTAGCTAGTGGTGCCTGTAGACAGCTTGCTGATGCTTAATACTGACCCCAGAAAAGTGTTACTGATGCTGCTGACAGCTGATGCTGTCTATTCCAATGAGTTTAAGGTAATTTTTCAGTGTAGTCCCTGAAAGTATAGTCCCTGAAATTGCACACAGTAAACTAATCAGAAAACATATTATCCCACTATTAAGCTTAATCCTCAGAAAACAAATGTGTTAATGTAGCTGGCAAATCACTAAAATGTGTAAGCCCACATGAAAGGTGTTGTAATGGGACAAATAATTAAAGGACTAGCTATTATTCTTACAGTTTTTGGTATGCCTGACAAACATTGTCCATATCCCATAGAGCAAATCACAAGAGATTTGACTTTGGAGACTCAGAGAGGCATGAAATATACAAAACAGGTAGTATTATCCATCAGTGATGAACATAAAGTTTCATGAATGTGTAAGCCATTCAGTTTCATGTCTAGTGAAGTACATAGCTGGTTTTGCTTATCCACAGCCTGCAGGTTCCTAGCTGGGTACATTATGTTTATATGGGTATTAGAAATAAAATATTAAATAATTGTAATTTTCATTCAAAAATTATCTTTCCAAATAGAAAACACACACAATGAGCACTAAAATGTTTCAATTATTACTGAATAATTGAGTCTCAGGTCTCAGTGGAGTATTTGATTTAGTTGCATAATTAACTTCTCATATCCGTATTGTTTAAGGATTTGCTGTGTAACTTGAACTTCATTAGAAAGTAAAACTTTGTTTTATTAGGAATATGGATAAAATAATATAACAACCTATAAAATGAATAAAGAAGATAATCCTAACTAACTGCATGAGCTGAGGAGTAACAAGTCTTGCACAAAGCAAGGTTAAGTCTAATCTCTAATTTGTGCATAGAGAAGCTGAACCAGAAGGCAGGGAAACCTCTCTTCTCTGATTCCAGAGCAATGGGCAATTTATATGCCTTGCAATTTTGCAAATCCTATAATCTGCTCAGTTTCACTGGCAGCTGATACATCAAATTAAGATACCACCATCCTAATTTAGACAGCAAAGATGCAAAGGTGCGCAGCACTGACGCCTGGAAACACAGCTGCAAACATGCTAATGAAGGTTGCTTGTTGAGTCAGTGGCAGAACTGCCTGGAGAGACTTTATACTACAACACCCATATGAAGCCAGCTAACATAGAGTAGTAATTCTGTGGTAGGCAGATCTTACACAATCTGTTCTTCATAATTCAGGACTTAGAAAATAAACAAACCAATCAGCTGTACATGTAGTTAGCCTATATTCATAGACACTGTAATCGTCATTTTCTTTTATTCCTTCTCAAAATATGTTTTAACCTGCAGCTCACTCTTATAGACACAAACACACACATACACAGCCTTATACTGAGAACAATTTCGTACCAAGAACTACACAAGCAGCACTTGTAGCCCTGAAACTTTAGGCAAGGGCTTATATGTGTTAATACATGGCAAACACTACTTTCAATAGGACAGGAACTGTACTAGCTGTATAAAATGAGCTACATAAGTGCATATTCACAAGACCAAGTAGCAGATGGTAAAATCAGATTGTCCTCTTCCTTCACATTCCCATAGCATCTAATATAGTAGGGCTTTGGCTCCAAGCAAGGTATTTAAGAGTGAATGGAATACAAATTGAGTAACTGATTGAACAAAAACAAGGTAGATGTTAAATTTCATGAAGGATTTTACAGAACACTATAAAATATTATATTAAAATACTAAGCTTGATGTATTTTTCCGTTGTTTTCCATTTTAATAAAAGCCAGTAAATGTCTTGGGCCAAATTGCAATAACAGAACAAGTAAAACCTCTCCTAGCTACACATAGATTTTACTAGGGTAAATGTAGTAGAACATTTTACAGTAGAATAAGCAGATAGATCCCTCATGTAAAATTAGTCCAAAAGGCTTTAAAAACCTGCTACTAAAATCCCAAGAGTTGTAGTAAAATAAGTGATTTATGACCTCTGTTTTCAGACAGATGCTAAAACTTGATTTGTTCAGCTCAAGTCTAATGGTGAAAAAAATCAATTATGGATTGCAGTGAATGAAGCAGTCTGGTAAAGATTCATGAGCTTTACGTAGTGAGTTAAAAGTCAAAGTTGTGTGAATGAGGATCCACTCCCTTAACTATCCTTCATACACTGAATGATGCCATGTGATATTTACTTAGTGGTTTTAATATTCTGGAAAAGAGTAGTTACTTCAAAAGGTTGCACTTCTGGGAACAGTGCCATGTAAATCATCACAGCCCATTGCATTGTCATCCTGGGACGAACTGCACCAAGGTTAAGGATTGTATTTTAGATTCCAGTGCCTCCACGCTGCTTCAGAATGAAAAATGTCTGTGGGTTGGCCAGTGGCTGCCAGCCTTATTTACACCACCACCAGATGTTTTTTGCTTTAGTAATACTCAAAACGTGCAGTTTCCCAATAGAATGAGTGTAATAAGAAGAGAGGCAATGTAATTTTGAATTGCCCCCCATTTGTAAGTACCATGTTACTCTAGGGTTGAGCTAACCCATGAGAGCTCCCTTGAGCGGTCATTAACAGGGAAGAGTATGTGTGAACAATGGTTTGCAGGCATGCAAGACTGTGCCCTGGCCTGAACAACCTTCTTATGTAAACTGTCCCCACTTGGAAATGGGATTCTTTCATGTGTTACAGTAGCAGCATTTCTGTGATAAAGTACTTAAGAGAAAAACATGGAAACTAAGACTATCAATTAAGTATAATTGGTTTTGATATTTAGTGGTCTTCAGGGTACTGCTGAAGGTAAGAGTGGCTCTGACTATGTAGTTTGGTTTTATTCTCACTGGTTCAGATCTACTGCCTCACAGAGTGAAAACCCGTTTCTACTCTGCTTAGCCCATGCAATCAGTAACCAGGATTGATCCCCAGTGCCTTTCAGCTACAACTGCCAGTCAAAATCTCCAAGCTGCAGAGATGAAGTGCAAACTTCACACTGACAGTGGAGTCAGTAGCCATAACTTGGACTTAATCACCTTTCAGTGTGTTTTATGCCAGAAATCAAAAGAGATTTTTAACTGATTGATTTATCTATTTGTAAAATTAATACATTTGCCTGAAAGTCATTAGACATACAGCAGGTCTCTAGAGCTACATAAATTATTCGCACAATAAGGGATACATCACAGCCAGTACAGTTTTGTCCAGATCTCCATCCTGTAGGCAAAGAGCTTCAGTTAATTTTGTCTGCAAAAACAGAGACAAGGTTTATCTTACTACTGCAAAGGAATCTCTCTGTAAAGATGTTTCAGTCTTTCCTCTTACATCTAAATATTTATATGCAATATCTAGTAGCTTTCATGTACAGGTCCTAAAGATAGTAGCTTTCATGTAAATATTTATAGATTCATCCTAAACAGAAATTAAGAAAATCATCTAGAAAACATCTTTTGCAACTAAGATTTGGGATGAGAAAGATGTGTAAAAGAAGAAAAAGAAAACACACCTAAAACATCAAAATAGCCTGCAAGTATTCAGTCCTTTGTAGGTCTTTATCCCCTAAAGATCCTGTTTCATATAAGATAAATGACTACTGCCGTTGCTTTCTAAAGCCATTCCAGTAACTCAGCCTTTTTCCTATTTTTAGAATCATAGAATAGTTAGGGTTGGAAAGGACCTCAAGATCATCTAGTTCCAACCCCCCTGTTATGGACAGGGACACCTCACACTAGACCATGTCACCCAAGGCTCTGTCCAGCCTGGCCTTGAACACTGCCAGGGATGGAGCATTTGCCACTCCTTTGGGCAACCCATTCCAGTGCCTCACCACTCTCACAGTAAATAACTTCTTCCATTTATCTAATCTGAACTTCTCCTGTTTAAGTTTGAACCTGTTACCCCTTGTTCTATCGCTGCAGTTCCTGATGAATATTCCCCCTCCAGACCCCAAACCCTTAGTACCCTTAGACCAGCCTGACTGGCAGTCTAAGCAGAAGGGCTTGTTTAGTAGGTTCTGCCATTTGTAATATTTCCTGAATAAGTGCTTGAGTTGCAACTGGTGTCATCCTTTCACCACTGTGCTTGGCAACAGAGGGATCTCCTCGAAACAGACTTCTTGTATGAGGATGCTCTTACTCTATATTTGCTTTTGTTTTCTTTTTTCACTTATAAAGGTAAAACTGCAGGAGGATTTCACTGGATGTAATAAAGCTGACACTGATCCATCATAACTGGCATTTTTAATTAGTTGCTACCTTTGTAATCCTAAAATAAAAAATAAAAAACAAAAAATAAAAAAATATTTTAAAACTTATTTTGTTCATCCAAACCAGAAGTAATCCTTAAAAATGGTGGTGTTATTGTTTCATCTCATCTATTCACATCATAGCTGGGGAAAGAACAGCTCAATAAGCTAATCAGAACATAGTCTTGCTGTTTCTGTGTTACAAATGTGCTGTACGACTATGTCATTATTCTTTGCCATGGAAATACACTTGCAGAACAATCATGCTGCTTTTCAGAGGTCCACAGATCATTTAAAAAGAGAATCATATTCATGAGTGAAGCTGTTTTGGAGCATTTTTAACTGTATATGAAATTCAATATTAATAAATTCTGCCTGTTTTTTTCCAACTGGTACCACCATTATGATCTTGGGCCACTTGCAGTGTCTCTGTTTCCACATTACATTGTCCCTGAAATAACTCTAATACCATGGAAACATAAAAAATGAGTAACTGCTGTAATACCAATAGATTTGCTGTTGCTACTCTGGGTATGCACCTAAATAAGCTTTAAGATGGAAATAGATGGTGCTAGATTTTGATCCAAATATACATATGAAATTCAGCATTGATTTTCACAGAATAGGAATTACAGCATTCTATTCCATAATGGACAAATAGCATTTTTTTTGGTTTATGAAATCAGATGTTATTAAAATACAGCCCACTTTCAACAAGCACTGTTTCCCTACTGAGAGGCCACAGACACAACCACTTCATTGTGTCCACCTGCTGGAGGGGGTTTCACATCTCTAATTATCACGGCTCTAGTTACCAGGTTTGTATTTCCAATTATAGTCAGACTTGGTGAGTACAGCTCCACTACCTCACTGGAGCACATTTACCCCAACATGCATAAGCAGAATCAAGCATATAATCTTTCTTGTGCTTACTCCAGTTGCAGCACATCTGTTCTCAACCATGCTGGATTCCTGAAATTTAGTAGGAAATTAAAAAACAACCTCACTGATAATGACTAAGTAAGGAATTTTGCAAGGAAGAACTGTCACTGCCACCTGCAAATGTGTGTGCGGGCGGCTGTCTCATATAAACCCAAAGAATAGATATACTAAACATAAATGTACTTGATATTGTAAATAAGAGGGTAAATGTGTGTAAAACTGCCTTTGATATTGTTCAGGTATTGCTATTATTTTGCAGGCAATAACACATTGTCAAACAGGTAATACAAAAAACAAGTACTCTTACTGTTAAATCAAATTTTTTTCTGTTTATCAAAAGATTATACTCTTCTTTCAAATAGAATGAGTAGTCAGAACCTTACTTAGGACAAATAAATTGGTTTTAGGTTTGTTTAATGTTTTCTATCTGAATCCTATTTTTGAAGTGGGAAATTCTCCCCATGCTGTTTCCTAGCATAGCTTGTAAAGATTAGAAATTTGAAATTCAGGCTATTTTAGCCACTAAGAATTCAAGTCTATCAGAAATTATTCATGATAGAAAACTTGCAATATGTAATGTAATACTTCTGAGAGATCCGAGACTGATCAATCAAGAGTTTGAAAACCTGACCTTTCATAAATGGAGTTTCATATAAATTAAAATAACCCCCTGTAAAAGCTGGCAAAGAACAGGTCATTGCTACCTGCAGCACAGGTGCACAGAAGGAAGAGCGTTGGAAGCTGTCTGGTGTTGTGCAACAATCTGCCTCAGTCAGCAGTTTCCAGCAAATGACTGTGAGCTGCTCTGGTGCACAGACAAGGTGCCTTTGATATGTGTCATCAGAATCTCCACAAAGTTTTAACTGATGAGCAAAGAAAGCTTTATTTTAAACAGGTTTGCTCAGACTGGTCAGCTAAAGAGTTTTTTACCTTTTGTGCAGGCTCACTGCTTTATCAAAGTTCAGGGAGAAAATTATGTAAAATTCCATTCCTATTTGATGTTTGAGTTATTTCACTTTCAACATGGAAAAGATAACTTATAAATTAAGAACTCCCTGCATTTAACAGAGAATTAAGGATTGGTTCGTAGCTCCTAGAAACCTGAGGTCTGAGTGACCAATCTCACAGGGAGTTAGACACTACAAAGATAAATATAGTCCCAGGATGTTACAATTCAATCTAAACATTCCAATTAGAAGAGTTTAATGTATTTCACAGCCAGCCCAGCAAGTTCACAGTGAGACTTTGTTTGTATATATAGTAGACATTACGTGACAAACATCACAACCACCTGGGAGGGAGGCAGATATGAGACTACCAAAGCTCCCCACAGAGAGCCCCAATTATGTGTATTTGAGTAGAGGCCACTCTACTAAAACACATTCCACACTTCTGCAGACATGCTGATGGATGGGCATAAAAGAATGGAGAAGCACATTGTGAGCAGATATTCATCATTCAAGGGGATCCTTTAGTGGATGGTACAGATCCCTTAAGGTTGTGCTGACAAGATTTACCCAGTCACTAGTGGCACGTAACTGCCATGGTGATTCAGAGTTTCTGCATAGGGCCCAATATCTGTGAGATTTAGAGGCAAGTCCATTGAAGGGCAACAGAAATTCAGTCTTTCCCCTGACAGAGCAGTAAGGAAAAAGCTCCATGGGAGAAAGTGAATTACAATGGACCAGTACTAATGACTTCCTTCCAGCTTACTTCAAAGCTGACAAGCGTCTTCAATATCCAGCTGAGGAGGCCATTGCACACACGGGGACATTGAAGTGCAGGAAATTGAAAGATGTACTTCAAATATGTCCCAAATTTCATTACCTGATTTTCAGAGATCTGTTTGGTTTTTTTTCCTACAAATCTAGAGCATACTTTACATAGTAGTTAATAGAAAAAGCAGGTGTCCAATCCTCTTGAACTCAGAAAAAACAAATGTCAAATTACTCTAAAGTGTGGAGAACCAAAAAATTAGGGTCACATTTGCAAATACGAACTCCACTTTTTTGCCCAGAGTCCAGTATTAAATTAATAAGTGAGAACAGTTTTGTTTGCTTCCCATATACTCTTTATGTACAGTTGAAATGACTTTGTCAGTAATTTACATGGCAGAAAAAGATTCAGTAACACACTTTACTGGTTGCAAATGCATTATTGAGGTAGGACTAGCAGAAGTAATTGGTGTTCTTTTTGGTTAAAGTTCATTCCCTTTCTGAAAGAGTCAGACATACATTTACCAGGCTAAGCTAAAAGCTACCAGCATTGCCCTGTAAAATGATAACCATCTTCTAATCACATCCAAACCATCCAGGCATTTCGTATTCACAGCAGAGCACAAAAGTTTTCCCAGAGGTGGAAATGATCAGTATGGTTATCAGGCTCTACAGGTGACGTGACACAAATTCAGTTTGTACAGCTTGTGATATATGCATTATTGTCACAGTCAATATTTTGATATCTCCAGAGATGAACACATGGTTCTTTATGTGCCATGGGAAACACCGGCAATCTAAGGAACAGAGCAGAAAATCTGTAAGAGTTTTTACATTTACAGTTGCACACACACATTTCCATCGCATTGAGAACTGGAATGGTAATTCAGCACCAGCTTTGCTAGCAGTCTTGCATCAGCTGAGGAGTTTATCAAAATAGGTGACCTGGGGCCATAAATGTCATAGAAGAATTTCTTTCCTCTCATATAATGGAGAATTTTCTTGCTCTAACAAATCCTCTGTTTTGCCATCCTATTTAAAGTGATAGCAATGACATTCATTACACTGCTAAATGTTAGTAGACTATTTTCTTTAATACCATAATCAATTCAATGGCATATTTTCATGGGCCAGATGGCATTCCTTATGCTTTTATTTCTCAGAGCTAATATCTACTGAAAAAAAAAGCCAACATTTTCTCTTTCAGCTATCCCGTACTAGCTTTCAAAAAACCATTCTTTTCCTGAGCCCATTGCAAACATGCTATTCTATTACTGCACTGCATTAAGTTATTAAAGAAATTACATTTGGAAATTTTCAAGCAAACGGGATTATTTTCCTTTGAGTGTTTGTAAGCATATTTTGAAACAGCAATTCTCGGCAATGAAATACAGAAACTGCTGTTCCAGTAATGGAACAAGCAGGGTTTCTGTCATACTGTAAACCTTTATGTTACTTACTAATTATAGATGGTTTGCACGTGATTTGTTTCAAAATAGTAATAAAAATAATAATTTTAAAAAGTAACAGAAAAAACGAGTATCCAGCTTCATACAACTTATGAGTGAAGTTAGAAGCTAATTTAATCGCATACATCCTCATTTTTCTGTTCTGAGACAAGGATGTTGTGCGAGACAGTGTCGAACGCTTTGCACAAGTCCAGCTAGTTGACTAGACAACGTCTACTTAGTGTAAGCAGGTAGTACCTAGTGGAGCACCACTGTAACTCTGTACATGCAAGTATATACACCCTTCAAAATGTGGTTGCATAATTTCATGCTAACTTATGAGTCCTGCCTTCTCAGTGTCAAGATACCTCTGTCAATTTCAGGGTCCCTGTGACTCTGCAGCACTGATTTGCAGCTCTGTGTACAGTGGATCCACAGTTTTATCCCTTCTTACAAGGTCAGGGTAGTGGCTGATCAGAAGCAAAACCTGCAAACTAGATGGACTCTCATTTAGCAGAGAAACTAAAAGAATTATCTGTGTTGCTGCGCCCTGCAGTGAACATCTGGTGGGTTCCTGTAACAGTTCAATTCTTTGAAAAGAAATGAGAGAAACTGCATCAGAATAAATGCAGAGAAAAGGAAACAAATTATGAAAAGAAGGGAAAAAGTCATTAAGACCAGAAAATTTTCCTCTAAAATATCAAAAACATGCAAATATGAATTTGTTGACCAACTTACCATGAGGATTTCAATCTGTCTTCTTCTCAGAACAACAGAGATGAGATTGACCAAGGTGAAAGCCCAGAGAACACAATTCCAACTCTGGAAAGCGATAACAGGAGGGAGGTATGGGGTAGAACATACGACAGCCATTCTGGTGCAGTGAAAGCTACAGACACAGTACCGAGAAGGTTTACAGGGAATAACTTGCCAATAGAAAGCTAAGTTAAACTGTAGGCCAGTTTAAACATAGCCAGCTACATTTTGGAGATACAAGACCAAAAGGAATAATTACATACATTTGTAGGTAATGAGTCCAATAATTGCCATTACACACACTAGTCCATGTACAACTGTCAGCTCAGGAAGACCATATTGTTTTCCAGAAGCCTAACTAACCACAGGGGGTTAATGTTGGGAACAACAAACTGCGCTTTCAGTCTGACTAATAAATTACTTGTGTTGCTGCCTCATACTGATATGTTCCTTGTGTTGCCATCTGAGCTACACACATGCAATGAAAGCTTGCTGGTAGCACGTAATAGCTTATGATTCAAACTGTATCTGCTTTTTGTGAAACTTTAGCTGGTATTTCTGGTAAAATTATTATCATAATTTCTTTCCAGTTTAAGCCAAAATATATAATTGTCAAGTCCCGCTTTCCACAGATCTGGGAGCACAAGACAGCAATCCATATAATAAATCTGCTCTGGATTCTCAGTTCGCAGTCAAATGACATTGCCTTTACTGTCTCTAAGCTGAACCACAATGTCATAAATAGAGCAAATAGTCTGAACATCAGCTAGGACTTTTTCCAATGTGAGTTCTGAAATTGAGAAACCCTATTTAATAAACTTGAGAGTCTGTATTAAATAGTTCACTGAATTCCCTCCTGATTCTAAGATGAGACATACTTTTTGATTTCCAAAGGACTCAAATGCTTCACCTCTCCCTCATTTGCATGACTTCTGTGCTTAGCTAGGAAGTTGTAACATTAGACTTAAAAAACCCTTGCCTTCACTTTTTCTCCTGAATAAAACCTCTCTTGTATAATCAACCCACTTTTCAGAGATTTATTTTATATATAGAAGTTGTTTCTTTTTGGTTTTGTATCTCTTTGCATTATTTTTATTTAATGATATATCCAATGTACTTTCTAACTTCTTTGTATAGAAAAAAAAAGCTTTAAAAGAAAAAAAATAATAATTATGAAGTATCCAGCCCCAGAAACCCTTTTTTTTCTTTCACAACTTATACATGTATAATAGCAAAAACATCCCTGCTAAGAATACTACATTCCAGACGTCCCTTCCAAGACTAACAATTTTGTGATTCTGTGTGATTTCAAACTAAAAACACTGGCAAAAATCCTACTGGATGCCAGCAACCCACACTTTCACAAACCTGAAAAATGCAGAAGATTTAAAACCAAGGGAAACAAAACAGAGCTGCAGTTTATTCAACAATCAAACATACTAGCATAAAAAGAAAGGTACAAAGCAAAAGGTTAATACACATGTTACAAGATTTGTAATGCAAGTGGATGATGATAAACACTGAAAGAATCAATGAAATAACCGGTGGGGTCACAGACATCAAGGGCATGCTCTTAAAAACAAATTCTGAAAACAAGAACTTGTAAGCAAGGCACATAGTGCCTTAGACAGGTAGTACAACCAAATACGAATTCATATAGGAAGACATGCTTCTTAATTCTTTGTGTGATATTTAGAATAGAGCACTAAAAGATACCTTCATCCTACCTGACTATGAACAAAACAGAATTGAATGACCTGTAATAAAAGATGTAAAGCAGCATCTGGAAAAATTAAACAGTTTCAAATCAACACGCCCAGACAACTAGCTGAGAAGCTCTCTGAGTTACTAACAGGGGTTTTTAATCAAACCCAAGGAAATCCTCAAGTACAAAGTGTTCCCAATGTTATTGTAGGGCTGCAAGAAGTAAAAGTGGTGGATGGGGAACTGGAAATTGGTCATCCTTATGTAAAACCTGGAACAGTTAACTTTCAACTGGCAATACACATTCAAACATCATCAGTGCCAGTCAGCAGTCAAAACAGAATAATTGATGTTTTCCTAGCAAGTTGGTCCTGTGAAAACAATCTGTTCTGCCTTTGGAAAGGTGTATAGGAGTCTGGTAAAGACATCTGAGCCAGTGAAGGCCACTTGGGCTTCTCCAAGGTACTTGATGTAAAATGAAAACTTGCATCTGGAGGATTGAAAAGAATTGATTCCCAGTTTTTAAAACTTGCGCAGAAGATCTCCCAGTGCATAGGTATAGGCAAACTACCAGTGTAGCTCACATCATGTCTTACTAGAATAAAATCCAACTGTAAACTGTAGTGATTGAGCAGGTGGCCCGCCTCCTTCTTTCAGAAAGCCTTTATTAAGGTGCATGTTTCCAGTCACTGTCAAAAAATCTACAGTGTTTTTGACAGAGATATAAGAAATGACCCAAAGCTTCTTATAGGACACTGTGCAATGAAAATAGTATTTCTTGAATTGCTATTCTGATTTCCATGGAAAAAATTCTTTTTATGTCAACTTACCACTTTTCTAGTGAAGACAACTTAACAGTTCCCTGACTGAAAATTTCTTTTCCTCTCTTTGTTGTTGTTGTTGTAGTTTTCTTCTGTGGATATGAATTACACTTAACAACAAATACAACAGAATGTAATCAACTGTAATCCAATCTCTAACTTCAGTAGCCTGAGAAAAGTTCCTCAAATGGTCATCAGAAGACCTAAGGCAGCTGAGAATAATATTATTACAGCTGTTTATATTCCTCTCATTCTTGGAGAAGCCCAGTTTGGCTTGTTCCTGCTCTACATGTAAATTAGAACAATTAAAAGGTTGTTTCAGACCTGCACTAGCTTCACATAACTCTTTGAATGGCTTTTGACAACAGAAGATAGGACGAGCTAACTGCACATCTCCCCTTCTCATACCATAACAGGCACTCAAAATGAAAACAAAACTCAGTATATCAAACATGTAAAATAGGGAGGTATTGAGCTGGCTGTATTAGCTATGCCTCTGCCACGGATTCCTCCCAAAGGGGAGGCACTCCTTCTGCCTATTTCTAGCGGTTATCCTGCTCTTTAGCATCACACAAGGGCTGGATTAAGTTGTCAGTTTGTCCAAAATACAGGAAGTGAGCTATATGTAGATAGCAAACAATCATCAAAGATCATTCTTAGATCAGCATGTTGACTGGCATTAGAGTCAAAAAAATGGTGTTTCTTTTTTTTCCCGATTATAGGGAAAATAAATGTTATTTAAAAACAAATGAACAAAAAACCCAAAACAAAAAAAAAACAACTATAGAAATTATTCCCAATCCTTAAAAGCCTTTGTCAGAAGATGGTACCACTGCATCAAACATTAATGTCAAACCCAAACATTAATAGACAGTCATTCCAAGAGAAATCATCTTATAAAAAGTGTTTAGAAATACACTACACAGAAATGCAGTTATAATAAAGCACTAAAGGAAATTTCAGAACCTGCCAACACACCAAGGAAAATTACTTATCTTGCATGAAAAATGTGTTGGTTTGCTATTTAATTTGATGTCCTCTGTCAGTAACAAAAGTGTCCTTGGATATCCATATGCATAGGAACACTCTGCATACTGTTGATTCTGAAACATGCATCATTTTGCCTTTCTGTCTTTGCAAACCTCAGCTTTCATCTCTTTTGTTGACCTGCTTGTATTATTCAAACACCAAGAGTAAAGAGATAGTTTAATATTGCCACATAATTTGCAGTGTCAGAGTGCAAAGCTATGTTACTGCTATAACAGTCTAGGAATGCAGCTATAATGGAAAAATAATAACCCACCAGCCTCAGAAAACAGGTGCATTCAGCAGGTGTTCAGGAATATTGTCAACTTCTAAAAACCAGCATCTGAACATAAGCAACAAAAGATCCATATACTCTTCTCAGTTACTCTAAATGTTATTTTAGATGCCTGTGAATTTTCTCCCCACACGTTTTCCCAGTATTTTTTTGCAGGCTCACATTATACATTAAGATTTCAGTAAAAAATATGATAAAAGACAAGGTCTGAACTTGATGGATAAGGATGAAAAGAAGGATGAAAAAGTGAATGCAAATGTACCCTTTTCTGCTAATCTGCTGAACTACAAATTTAGAGGGGTATAGTTCAAAATTGTGGAAAGAATTTAATTTTAATAGAGCTAAGTATATGTCTCTGATCCTTAGAAAATATATTCCTTAAAGCAAATGGGGAAAATAGGCATTTCCTGTGTAACAGAACTATTCAAAATATACCATTCATAATTCCCACTACAACATGCTAAAGGCAAATGAGATATTTCTTTAAGTAAGATTTGGACTTTGATCTTTTTAGAAGTCAGTGTGTGTTTTGATGCTCTTAGGAAGAAAATATGTTCCTAGACCACAAATATATTTGAAAATATTTCCTTCCAAAACCTTCTATCATTATTTTAACAGCTTTCAAATACCCTGAATCCATCTCAGACTTGCAGCCCAGGTTCTACAGTCTATAATTTTGAATAGGTTGAAATTGCAATGGAAAAAATTTTAATAGTGCTAGATGAAGAAAATATGGTCACATTACATTAACATTACCTGCTTCAGTATTCAGATTTTTGCAGACTTTTTATTTCACAGTTTCAGTATGTAATTCAATGCATTTAATTTTCTACTTATACTGAAGTCAATTTCATCAACTCATTCCCTTACACGGAAAGTGCTGCAGTAGAAAAACTGATAAACATTTTCAGTTTGAATAGGAAGTTGTTTCATGACATCAATGAAACCGGTATCCTCCAACTACTGAAGATTATTGTAACATATATACACAAAGAATAAAATTAATTTAAACATAATATCATTATTTTCTCCTGATCTCTCAAGTTGTAAATGTGTAATAAATCTGCACTGCTTTCTTTAAGGAACAAAGACTACATCTGGGCTGTAAACAGTTGGATAAGAGGGCATTAGGGGTCAAGCTGGAAATTGCATTTAAGCACTATGCCCAGAGCTGCTAGGCACCAGAAAGTGCAATGGGAGACCTGTAATGTTGTTGCAGCTGCTTCGGGCACAAAGGTGATGAACAGGAAACTGTTAATGAATGTGAGAGCTGAATATGCATTTCCAGATTAATATTCATAGTATATATACTGTTAATAGGAACCTAAATATATCTCAACTCCTAACACATTTTGCTGTGCCCCAAGTTTTGGTCTTCATGCATGTCCATAACTTAAATCCTTCAAATGTTTTTCATGGGAATTATATTAATTAATATCTACCAAATAAAAAATAAAGCAGACCGTGCTGAATGTCTCAAAGAGGCAATACAAAGAGTTTTCATAAAGCTTGAGAAACTGGAGAAATCCAAGAATGACAACATTAAGAGACAATGATTGAATATGGACAGAGATCTGAAATAGCATTACTAAGATTATATCAGTTTGCAATTCATTTTGTTAAATGCAATAACTTTAGAACTAAAATGGTATTTTTCTTCAAATTAGATTTGGTTTTAGATTTCCTCAGGAGTCAGTATAAGTCTAAGCCTGAAGAAAATCAGTTTGCGATTTTTAAGTTAAAAACATTTAAAGCAACAAATCCTGGGTCTGATTCATGTTAGAGTGGATAAATTCAAAGCTAGAGGGTCTAAATCTCTCAGCATGGCTTTAGCTTTGACTGATTCTAACAAAGTTATAGGTACATTAATATGACAAGGATGTAGTCTGAAAACACTGGATCATTTGTACTGTTTGGACAGCTAAGATTCAAAGTACAATATGTGCCAAGAAATCTAATCTTTAAGATAGATTGTTATTACTTTTTAAAAGTGTTTAAGTATTTAAAATGGCAAGCAAGTCAAGTAAAAGGACAAACACGCAACAGTACATCTAAATGGTCAAAACCACATTACTGCCCTGTATACCCGTGTTATTTTGCTTTAATTAAAACCAAACTTTTTCTCAGCCCAAACGATACCAGTAGTCCTCAGCCGCTCTAATTTTGCAATAGTTTTTCCCAGAAGAAAATAGCGATATTTTTTTCTAATAAGAAATAATATATTCTTTCACCTCAAATTAATTCAGAATTGATTGATGGGAAAATTAAACCTTGGACACAAAGCAATTGTGGAATTTTTTAGCCAATAGGGAGATGCTCTGTGAAATTATGGTGTGCAGAGACAGCTGTTGCTATGGAAACTGTTTTGCAACCTTAAATGTGACAGCAAGTACCAGGTGTCTGCTGTAATGAGGCTTTAAGGTAATTATGAAATGTAAATATGGCTTGAAACTAGCTATCATCTCCAGGCCTGAAGGACAAGTCCCTCTTTGGATAATGTTCTGCGGAGAAGGTGCAGTGCAGTATGGCTACCTCTCTCACTCCAGGGCAAGAAAAGGGTGCCTGTAACACTGACTTAATCTTTATCAATGGCATCCCACTCCAGGAAATCAGCATAATGGGAAGCTTGGTCTCATCTGCCTTCACACTGTGGCATGAGCTGACCACTGTAACCAGCCTGGAGACTGCATTAAGGGATGACACCCTGAATGCTAGATTAGGCACTAAGCAGTTACTACCTTCTGGTTTTGCTCAGATATGTATAAGCCAAGTCACACAACATCAGTGAACTGACACTGAAAGAGATCCTTTACAAAAAGCACTTCTAACTTAAACAAGAAAAAATTATATTCTTCAATGTAGTTTCCCAGCATTCCCATTTCCTATGGAGTCTCTGGTCGCTGCCTGCAGAAACTGGTTCTCATTACAATCACAATCTGCTTGAAACCACTCAAAGGATTGCATTTATTGAAATCCATGTGACTGCTTCCAGTCAGTTAGTGCATGTTTCTAAGAGAAGCCCAAGAAGTCATGCCTTGTATTCCAGACTGTCCTGGGTTCAGCAGTAGCAGTCATTGTTTCTCCTTAGTAGCTGGTGCAGTGCTGTGTTTTCGACTTTCGGCCTGGCAACAGCTCTGATAACACCAATGTTTTCTAGCTACTGCTTAGAATGTTTAGTCTGACCAAGGACTTTCTGAGCCTCATGCTCTGCCAGGGAGGAGAGGAAGCCAGGAGGAAGCAGAGACAGGACACCGGACCCAAACTGACCAAAGAGGTATTCCATACCACAGCACATCATGCCCACCATATAAACTGGGGGCAGTCACCCAGCAGAGTTAGTTCACTGCTGGGACGGGCTGGGTATCGGTCGGCAGGTGGTGGGCAGGTGTATTTTCTTCCCTTGCTATTTCCCTTATCATTATTATTGTTGGTGGTAGCAGCAGTGATTTGTGTTATACCTTAGTTACTGGAGCGTTCTTATCTCAACCCTTTGAGCTCCATGTTGCGCGCCAAAAGGAACTGTCATGGTTTAAGCCTAGCTGGCAACCCAGAACCACGCAGCAACTCACCCACCCACCCCTCCTTCCTCCCCCTGCTACCAGAGGGATGGGGAGGAGAATCGGAAGAATGTAACTCCCACGGGTTGAAATAAGAACAGTCCAGTAACTAAGGTATAACACAAATCACTGCTGCTACCACCAATAATAATAATGATAAGGGAAAAAACAAGGGAAGAGAATACAACCACTCCCCATCCGCTGACCGATACCCAGCCCGACCCCAGCAGTGATCTAACCCTTCTGGGTGCCTGCCCCCAGTTTATATAATGGGCATGGTGTGCTGTGGTATGGAATACCTCTTTGGTTAGTTTGGGTCCGGTGTCCTGTCTCTGCTTCCTTCCAGCTTCCCCTCCTCCCTGGCAGAGCATGAGACTCAGAAAGTCCTTGGTCAGAGTAAACATTACTGAGCAGCAGCTAAAAACATCAGTGTTATCAGAGCTATTCCCAGGGTGAAAGTCAAAAACACAGCACTGCACAGGCTACTAAGAAGGAGAAAAATGACTGCTACTGCTGAACCCAGGACACAGACACAGCAAAGGAATTTGACTACAGCTTTACAACACAGTATGAGAAAGTCAAGTAAAGGTAACCTTGACAAAGATCCAATGCTAAAAAAGCGAAAGCACATTCATAGGTCCCTGTAGTGCTGGGGGGAAGAAAAGGGGGATGAAGAGGTGCAGTGGAGCATAGTCATTTATCTCAATTATTGTCTGCTTTTCCTAAATCAGTTTTGACAAGAATTACATTCCATAATGTCCATTATTCTCTCAGCCTTGCTGGGTTTGTCTCTCTCTCTGTATATTAACAAATTCATCGATGTCTCCATAAATCTCATCCGTAGCACTGACAAAGAACAAACCCTGGGCTGGGTCATTCATCAACATCCACGTGTGATGTTCCCACAAGAGAGCAGCAAGTGGTGCTTTTCCCATTGAGTGTACAGGAGTGCCCCAAAGAGAAAGTGTTTTTTCCTCAGGATGTTCACAGGAGTGGGGAGCACTGGGTCCCATGCACAGCTAGGGAGGGTTTATCTGCAAATGATTCACATGTTTTTAACACTATATAAACATACAGCAATAGAAAAAGCGGGAATAAGGCAGGCCATTCCCACCTTGGCAAGTTTCTTTAAAGAGAAAAACATTTTCAAATTGCTATTGTAAATTGTTAAAATTTTATCTTGCCTCAAATACATGATTACCCTTTTTTGAAATCTTTGTCCTTAGCAGAGTTTTAAGACACATTAGCCATTGCATATTTGATGGCTTACACATGCAAAGAAAGAAAATATTTAATGTTTTCAATAAGTGACAGTCAAACCTAAAGAGAATTACTCATGAATCAGGCAATTTTGCTAAATGAGGGAATATGCCTTTCTACTGCTGTCAGGAACATGGTAACAGAGAAACTTTGATTTCACATTGAGGAAGAAACAGGTGTTAAAATTTTCTCGCAAAAAGAGATATTGCAACACAGTGCATATTATAGCACCACCTTGCAGATACCTTGCATTGGTTTAATGCAGCTGTTAGGTTTGCTCTCCTATTTCTCTGTCTTCCCATTTCTTACCTTGTGCAAGTCCATTCTAGAGTAACAGCAGGTCCATCCTAACAGCAACAATCATTCCTCAAATTGCCTTGCCTTTAACATGACATTTTTAACAGAGAAAAGCTATAGCTTTACCTTAACATTTCTATGCCTAAAGCATTCCAGCATTGCCATGATCAGAGCATCTTCAATGACAATTTGTTTTGTTTATTTAAATTTAGTTCTTATACAGAAGAGACTTTCCCTTGCCATCAGTTTTTTCATTTGTAGAGGCTAGAACAGGAGGAAAAAAATGTGTACTTTTATGTCCAGCTACTGGTAGAAAAGTTGATTTCTCCTTTTAATTACACCATTTATCACATTACTAAGAATAAAAGTGAAAATACTTTTCACTTATTTGACAGTTTTTCATGTTTTGTTATCTTGAACATGACAATTCAATGGATTGCCAGTGTTTTAGAAGAAGACGACCCAAAATATTGTCATTGAAGAAAAACAAATTATAGAATCATGGAATAGTTAGGGTTGGAAAGGACCTTAAGATCATCTAGTTTCAACCCCCCTGCCATGGGCAGGGATACCTCCCATGCTCTGCTCTGGCACAGGGTGCCTAGAGAGGCTGTGGCTGCCCCATCCCTGGCAGTGTTCAGGGCCGGGTTGGATGCAGGGGCTTGGAGCGGCCTGCTCTGGTTGGGGGTGTCCCTGCCCATGGCGGGGCGTTGGAGCTGGAGGAGCTTTAAAGTCCATTCCCACCCAAACCAGTCTGGGATTCCATGGTTACAGGGAAAAGGAACTTCTATGAGAGGTGCAGGATAATGGATGGCAGAAGCAGTCTGGGATGGACTATTTGTAGTGATAGGACAGGTTGTGAATGCTCCATCGCCGTTCCTGCTTTGTTTCAATGCTTTTCAAAGCCTGTTCAATATTTGATTTGCATAACCAGTGTCACTCAATCTCAAAATAAAAATCTCTGCTTTAAAGGAGTTTAGTTATCCAATTAACTCACTTTTATGCAGAATCATACGATAAAAAATTATGGAATATTATATAGAAAAACTAAGTTCAGTAAACCACCATATTATATAGAATAAGTCCAGTAAATCATCAGGGATGCATGTCATTAGTGGTGCATTAACTAATCGAGAAAGGGAAAGCAGATAATTGGATAGTACAGAATAACCATATTAAACTACAAGATGTCCAACTTTGCAACCAAACCTGATGGCAAGTAACATGTTTGAATCACTAAAGTAAGAGAAGATCATGAAGTTGAAATGCATGAGGAAGATTAAAACTGTATCTACAGACAGAAGATTATGATCTAATTTTTTTTCATCTTCACTACTGAAGTGGTAAGTATAAACTGCAAAAGAAAAGTACCAGAATCTCTGGAAAGCATCTAATGCTGTTCTACCCAGCAACTTCATTTATAAGAGCAGAGGTCATCAGCCAGAAGCAGAAATTTGGAGATGCACAAAGGACAGAAATTTTCACGTAGCAGAAAACAATCAGAACAATGAACCAGACCTCTGTTGGACATGGTTAACATGCAGTGAAAATATTTTCCTTTGTAAGTGGATAAACAATGATACCATGTAGTTCTGCAAAAAGAAAAAAAAAAACAGTAAACAAAACCACAACAGCTTTTTTCATTTAGAAGACATCTTCTACGGAGTTCATAGGCCATATTTCATCCTTTTCGTGGTGTGAATTGGACACTCGAGGTTATTACAGTACTAATAAACGGATATGACAAAATTCTCAGTTGTTTGCATTCATGCTTTCCTGTGCCCCCATTTGCTCTTATGAGCCCTTGCAGGGTACTTTTCGAAAGATCACATAGTTCAACATCTCATCTTTCCCTTGAGACATTTCAGATCCTTTTTGAGACAATTTTCATGTTTAATTAAATTCAGCAGAAGACATTTAGATTCCTACCTCTCAACCCATCTAGATTAAAAATATAAATAGGAAGACATTGCAGCATCCTATGTGTCCTCCAGCCTCTTATTGCTCTCAGTTGCCTTTCTGTAATTCAGTGTTCTCTGTTAGTGTTAAAGGTTCCCACATGGTTGGCAGCTTTCCTCCTAAATATTCCAGGATCACCTAATGACCTTTCAGTGTTTCATCAGATGAAACTTGAATTAAATTTCATTTTAATACAGTTTACGTTTCTTAAAACCTTTTGCTCCATGGAAAAAATTTTATTCTATTATTTCTGACACTGAAAGAAAAGCCAGTTGAGGGAAAAACTTGAAGTAGAAAAAGCAAAATCTATTTGGAAAGACAAAACTGCTTTTTTTTAACACAACCTGACAATGAAAATCAAAAATCTGTATATGAAAAATAAATAACATCTATTTCAGTAGTACTGCACCCTTGACAGGAAACTGTATACAGCAGCACATTTCTCAGCCTGCCTTTGCCTTACTTCCTACATCATTATGTCACACTACTTAGACTTTGAGTTTTATTATAGAAGAAAATAGTCCCAAAACATATGCATATGTATGGACTTCTCTCACATGGATCACGGTTCTCGTTATTGCCATTCATGATTCCCAGACACAGTAGCTGGATATCAGGATGTGTATAAAAATATCCATATTTGCCAGACACAGCAAAATAAACAGAAATTAAACTGAATTGGTTTTGGTGAATCAACAAGTTGGCAACATGACACGCGGTCAAAAATTTTGGTTCACTGGATACTGGCGCAAGGTTCCTGAATGAGGAAGCTGGAAACACAACTAAAGGTAATCTGGAAATTCCAGATAAATCAGACAAATATTTTCAATCATGTGTTTGGCTTCTAGTTTGCTTACTCACTCCAGAACTGGAAACTAATGTCAGCAGCAGAGGTGAAATAAAATGCCTTATATTTAGCTGCTAAACTTACTCCACTGAAGACAATTGGCTAAAATAATGTGAATTTGCTCCAAGGCTTTATCACTTCAGCCTTACCTTTTTTAATAAATCAAGCATTATTAAAGAGAGAATTCAATAAAGTTACAGTGGGGTTATTTGCGCTATATCAAAAACAAAATCATGTGATACCAGCAGATGAGAGCTCACAAGTTTGTTCTTTCATGTAAAAAATGCATACCCTCCAACCAGCAAAATAGAGCAAGAGAAAATTCAAGGAAGATCATTTGAATTCATAGATTTGCTCAGTTTAAGCTAGATTTTATGTGCATAGTACTACACCGACTGAAAGCTCTTGGGTTACTTGAATTAATACACACACAAAAAAAAACTTATAGGGTTATGATTCTGGTAAACTTTTAAGTATAACTGAAAATATATTTGCAAAATAAAACCTTTTGTTCAGTCAGTTAAAGACCAATCATGAAGATACAAACTCATTTATTCTTCTCTAAATTAAAAGGAAAAGAAAAACCAAATAATCCACCTGGGAAAAATCATCAGAAAAAAAGACACAAATATTCAAACAGGTAGAATCTACTGCAATTAAGGTTATTCTAGACTGCTGGGTGCTGGCCAGAGAAAGCCCCCCCTGCAATTACTTCATATGCTTACCACTAGCAAATCTGTGGGCATGGGGGAGTGTTTGAGGACTACTTTGCAGATTCTGTGTATGAAAAATCTCCTTATGTGTCACATCACCAATGATACAAACTGGTATTTCAGTTCAACGGTTTGGTTTATTGACTCTTCAAACCTCAACCCACAAAATGGATAATTAAAGAACAAATGAATGTCTTTGCTTCTTTCCCCCATCTCTGCTAATAATGTGAGCACAGACACTGTGGAGACAAATGGAAATCCTAACTAATGGTCATGAAGAGATTAAATGCCCTCAACTGTTATTTTCAAGTTATAGTGGGATTTTCCAGTTCAGCTCTTATTACTGTTTTTAAACTCTAAGAAATCAATTGAAAAGTGAAAACTGAAACAGAAGGTCTTTGACCTGAATTACTTGCAGGTAATTAGGATATCAACAGTCCACAAAAATGGGTACATTACTATTCCTTTCAAAGAGTACCTGACAATGAATGCTTGATGGTACTTGCAGCTCTAACAGAAAAGTTCAGCGTGAGGACTTAGTTTCTGCTTTTAAGATTGCCATAGTTAGCACTATCATGGGGGCGGGCAGGGAGGTGAGAGCTTAAAAAGCTTTTTGTTGCAATGAATAGCAATGAATTTGGTACCTCCTACAGACAGACAGGCACATTAGTCAGAAGAGCTCAGCAAAGCAATGCTATTTTAAAGTTCACTGACTCTGAGCAATGGTCAAAACAACGTAGAATCACCCCAATAACAAAGAAAGATGACTTGACTCAAGCATGCTTAGACAACCTCTCAAAGTTCAGAACCTCTTCTAGCTCACCCACCTGGACAAGGTAAGTGCTCTTCCAAGTGACCCAGAACTAGCCCAGAGCAGCAGCCATTCCCACAGAGGGGCTGTATTAGATCTCTGCAGGTCTGCGCATCTCAGCCTAAGCTTTACTGATATTTTTAAATAAGCTTTCCTTTCTCCTGGGAACTATTGGAGGTTGGATTTGCTTTTTTCATCAATGCAAAACTTCTGGAAATGTCTTCAATTATGATCTTACATTTATAATCATTGTAGGTTTCATGCCTTTAATTCAGACATAAAACTGAGATTTCTTCAGAGTCATTTTCACCTTCATATTTTCATTAACAACCTCCATTGGAAGCATAGAGTTTTCAGTAGTTCTGCTCTGCAAACAGGGTATGGACCTGCAATTTCCTCCTACATATCCAAAACATTTTCATGCAGGACCCCAAATTAATATTATTAAAAGGATAATAATGTCTTTTACTGAATACTTTCTATGTGTCTTACCGCTGTTTGCTCCACATAGAGAGATGGTTTTCCCACCCCAACAATTCCACAAAGATACAGTTAATGCCATTCAGTAATGGCCATCTTCCTGAACTTTCTTACCTGCATTACCTTGTCCTGGTTTACTCTGCTTTTTCTTGTGCTGAAACACCTAGGAGGTATGCAGTAGTGGCTATAAATAGCCATTTCCAATTATTTTTTCTCTGACCTTTCTGTCTCTCATTCTTGCCAATATTCTCTCTCAGGGCAGTCAAGTGACAATTTTTGTCAGTAGTTGTTTGGATGTATTCTCTTCTCTCATTTACACTCTCCTTATTTTTCCTATACAAACAATCTCAGTACATCTTTCCTATTAAATTATACATCTTCTTTTTGTTAATCAAGAACTAGTGCTCCACATGCAGCTTCCAAATTATAGCTTAGATATAAACCTACCATCCACAGCCTAATACAGTTCCTACACCTTTGATCTTTTTCCACCCTGCTACACTCTTTATAGCTTATCTTTCTAACTCAGATTTGTATGATCAGAAAGAAATTCAAAACTCTCTTATAATATTTTCAAGTTTCTATTCATTAACAACTAAGAGTTTTTGCTGATTTATTTAAAATGTTCCCTAATTTATTTTCTAAGGAAAAAAAAAAAAAACCCTAGCCTTTAATGTACAGTGCATGGAACCTAAAGTGCATAGAGAAATCAGTGAAATCAATATCCCTCCAGCTCTTGCAAGAGCATCTTGAGTGAGAAAAGAACCTGGAAGCCATGGCTTGCAATCAGAAGTGTACTGCTTAAAAAATTTCAGTACATATAAAACCTTGAAGTAATCCAGTGTTTTCCAGTGCAAGCACTGCCTGCTCTGTTTTCTGACTTCAGCACAATAAAAAGAAACAATGCAATATTCAAATAAGAGCTTAACCACAGACGAGTAAAGTTATTTGGAAATGTTTATAGAAAGAGCTATAAAGCTCAACTCTAGCAAACTTAACCATCAAAACATCCCTACTTTAAAACTTCATTACAATAGCCCTCTTTTTTAGTGGAAAGCTTATTCAACATTTGAAGCATAAAGAAGACATCAATTTTGAACCACTTTACACGTTTGGAACAGTCTGTGGAAGCAGAAGTTAGAAATACGCACTGTAGATATTACTGGGTGGAGAGAACTGATGCGAGTATAAGGAAGCACACAGGTTTAACTTGAAAAAGTTGAGTGAGGATTTACTTACTGATTCCCTTGTTCTTTTAAGAATCCATTAATGCTGTACATACTCACACAAACAGCTGTTAAACATTCATATCCATCCAACCAAGGTGGCACCCATCCAGCAGAGGTTTATGTAAGCCTCAGGTTTTAATCTTGTGGCCTGTGGACTCCTGTCAGGGCCTTTGCAGTATTTATAAAATGTCTACAATACGTAACTAAGAACAGAAACGCCATTAGCAATAGGTTTAAACCTGCAATACAAGAAACCAAACTTTCACTTTAAAAACTGAAGTGGTTCATGAGTGGAAAAAGGTCGGAAGTCACCAATACATCAGGCAGGATTCACACCGCAGTTCACAATTCATCAGATATGATATTACTCTTTCTCCATTAATCTTATGTCAGTAGTCTGTGAGGAGATGATAGATCAGAATTTGCCTGTGAAATTGCCCTCATTTCTCATCAATATTTACTCAGTGATGTCGTTTGAGCTGTTCAAGTGACATCAACCATATCCTAACCTCCACTACCTTTATTTAAATGTATATGTGCTCTGCAGGGTGAATACATGATGTAGTTATCACACATGCCATGCTCCTTGGGAAAAAAAAAAAGGCTACAGAAAAACAAGTAAGATCTTGGGATTTTCTTCTAAAGCTCTGGACAAAACTGTACCTGACAGATTAATCTCTACAAAAGTTACAGAAAAATTATGAGATGTTCTAAAGTTTTAATTTTACATCCCCAACCTAAGTAAAAATCTGTACACTCAGAAATTCTTTAAAGATTGCTTCTAGCATTCTTCAGAGGGCAAGATTTTCCCTGGGGGCAATACGGGCTGATGGATGATAACCTTTTTTACAGTGAGGCTGCACATCAAGTCTACTGCCAGAAGATACAACAGGAGGTTCAGATTTGGCTTCCCCTCTCACCTTATAAATAAATGTAGTAGGATGACAGTTTACAGACCTGCATTCACTCTAGAGAACACCACAAGGATTTAAGCTTTCTGCAGAACTGTTCAGATACTACTTTGAAATGGAGGTAACTCATACTTCTTCAATTTTGCAAGATCTTTTAATTCATATATATTTATTTTATAATTTTTGAAATCTCTGATTCAAGTCCTATAGTAGTGAAATATTCTGAGTTGAAGACCTTCCACAAGCCCAGAGGTGTTACGTGGTTTAATGCTAGTGATTCACAGAAAAGGTTCCTTTTACTGGGGGAGCAAATAGCCCAACAAGACCTCAGGAAACACATACAAGAGGTAACATTCTGCCAAAGAGTAAAGCCTTGAGATCTTCTCATCATTAAGATTTCATAGAGCCATTTGTACATGTCAGGGACACCAGTCCTTCTATGCTGGCTCAGCTCCAATTTTCATAATTACTCCCAGACAGCTCAAATTCCCTTATGCCTTTGAAATATCTTCCTGTTCTTTGTACAAAATCCCTACCACTTTTTCTTTGATATTGTCAGTGCTTTTGTGGAGGTTCAGATTTGTATACCCTGACTTCAAGATCAAAAATAAGCTTTATTGCTTTGTGCCTCTCACTTCTGGAAAGGCCGTAATGTCTGCTGATGCATTACCTGCTCCGGTTTCTCACTAAATGATGGCCCATGGATTGCCAGTGAAACCAAAAGGGGCTCTCAGTTGCACTCAAATAATTTCCATTAAAGCAATTGGTTAAATTTACTTCTATTAGCTCAGTCCATGAAAGCAGGAAGGAGATGATCAGAGGGCTGGAGCATTTCTCCTATAAAGACAGGCTGAGAGAGCTGGGATTGTTCAGCCTGGACAAGAGAAGGCTCTGGGGACACCTTAGAGCAGCCTCCGGTGCCTAAACGGGGTCTTACAAGATATCTGAAGAGGGTTTTTTTACAAGGACATGTAGTGACAGTTTTTTTTTGCACGGGCATGTAGTGATAGGACAACGGTGAATGTATTTAAACTGAATTAGGGGAGATTTAGATTAGACATTAGGGAGAAATTCTATACTGTGAGGGTGGTGAGGCACTGGAACAAGTAGCCCAGCAAAGCTGTGGCTACCCATCCCTGGCATTGTTCAAGACCAGGTTGGATGGGGCTTTCAGCAACCTTGTCTAGTGGAGGGTGTCCCGGCCTGTGCCAGGGTAGTTGGAAGCAAGTGATCTTTAAGGTCCCTTCCAACTGTCGTGGTTTAAGTCTATAAACCCATACAGTCGCTCTCTCACTCACTCCCCTCTTTCTTCCCTCCGCTCCTGGAGGGACGGGAAGGAGAATCGAAAGAATGCAACTCCCACAGGTTGAGATAAGAACAGTTTAGTGACTAAGGTATAACACAAATCACTACTGCTACCACCAATAATAATAATGACAAGAGAAAATACAAGGGAAAAGAATACAATAGCTCACCATCAAATATCAAGCCCGACCACGCAGTGCACCCCCACCAGTGCCCCCCACCGTGCACCCTCACCATCCTTCTGGGTCTCTGCTCTCCGTTTTTACATCCTGGACATGACGTGCTGTGGTATGGAATAATCTCTTTGGTTAGTCTGGGTCAGGTGCCCTGTCTCTCCTTCCTCCCGGCTTCCCCTCCTCCCTGGCAGAGCATAAGGCTCACAAAGTCCTTGGCCAGCCTAAACATCACCAAGCAGTAACTGAAAACACTGGTGTTATCAGCGCTACTCCCAGGCCCAAAATCAAAAACACAGTGCTGCACCAGCTACCAAGAAGGAGAAAAATGACCGCTACTGCTGAACCCAGGACACCAACCCAAACCATTCTTCGATTCTACAATTAAATTGCTGATAAAAGAAGCCATAAGACAAAAAATAAAAATAAATAAATAAAAACCCCAACAACACAAAACCAAAAAGCTTCTGAAGTCTTTGAAGCTTAATTCCCACAGTGGAAAGGCATAGGAAGAAGGACTTGAGGAGTTGGGCTCCAAAGCAGAGGGAGAAAGGCTTGGGCTTCAGTTCAGTTCCTGTCTATGACGCTTCCAACGGGTTTGTAGAAAGAAAATAATCTTTTAATAAATGTTTCTAGGTGACCTCAAATTACAAATAACAGTTTACTAAGTTTAACCTAAGCAGGCTGGTTATAGGCTGTGAACTTCAAATATAGCTGTTACAGAGCAATTTTTTTTCTTGTTTTTGGTTCAAGCCTTATGTCTTCCTATCTGCATTTCCTCTGTCCATCGTTCTTGACCACTTCATATAATTGCTTTGAAAATTCACGTACAGAGACTGGCCTAGCTACTGGTACCAAGAGCTTTGGAATCAAAAGTCCAAACTCTTCCACGTTACAGCAAAAAAATGCATGCAAGTTTGGGCATAGTTATATTTATCAGACTTGTGGGTTTGCTTGGGTTTTATTACTAAATTTAATGGAAAAAAGTATTTGCCGCGCAAAATCCTACAAGTGGAAAGAGGACCATGAAGTTCTACTTTGCCCTTTGCTCTCACCATAGGCGGGACCTGAGTAATTACCATGTGCTGCTGGATTTCACGCCAAGATTTTGATTTGCAGATAGTGAATTTGAAGGTACTTACATTTGATCAAAACAGTACTCCTGAAACACTTCCACTAAGATCTGGAATTCACCTTCTCCACACAGCAGTAACTCACTTTGCTATAACAACAGCCCTCTCACTTATCAATATGATATGTCCAGCTAATCTATAGAACTTCTATGAAGGAAATAAATGTTTTACAGACAAAAATACAGTAAAAATATTGAAGTTCACACTCTACTGCTTTGCACAGTGTCTCCCAGTGTGTAGAGTCTCCTTTGCAGTCAGCAGAACTCCCCCCAGCACAAAAGAGTCTGAGCTTGAGATGGTTTTACGTGGCTGACCAAGGTCATACAGCATATCTGTGACCAGAATGGGCAGACAGCCCAAACTTCTCCCAGCTCCTGCCTCCTATGCCTTAATTTTCAAACTATGCCTCCTCTCACTGTGACATTCAAAGTCTTCAGAGCTCTTTAAAATACTGATACAGTACATTAATTTCCGAAATATTTGGGATAATGTATATTCTTCAATGGTATGCATACAAAATATGAGCTACACCAAGACAGCAGGGGTCAGTGGAGTTAGAAGCAATAACACTGCATAACAACGAGTAGCTCTGTGTCAGAGATATCTGAATACCAGAGTGCTCTGGGAAGGCCATTTGACCAAAGGAAGCGAGCTCCATAAGGATTGCGCAGCATACAGAGGGATGCGTGCAGCCCACTCAGAAGCCTGGCAAACACACACACACTTTCACAGGGACAGTGTTTGCAAAACACAACTCAGGAGTCTCTGCGTGGTCACACATTATTTTTAAAGTGTCCTCACTGGCTTTCTGGTTTTTCAGATGACAATACAGAGTTACAAAGAAAAATCCTTAAATAATTATTTTTTATGATGCCTCTTGAATAAACATTTTGGGGCTATCTAATGCTGGAGACAGTCGAGTGTTCCACTTGAAATGCCAGTCAGCGCCTACTGCAGTCTGACACTTTGGCTGGTGACCAGGGCACTTCTGGCAGCTGCAGCCACTGTTTTCATCTTAGTTTTTCACCTTTTAACTTCATTTCTTCCCCTGCACAAATAACCTCAAAAAATTTTTGTCTATGATACCAGTGCTGAAATAATCTTGGGATTTCTTGCAACTTCCTACCTGGGATAGACATGTTCCACAGCCCCTCATCTTTGGTGCTCTTAGACAGCAATATCAAGCTGGCAGCATCTTAACAGCCAGATCGCTGCTTCTGCTAACTGTAGCAAAGAGGGAAAGAGCTCACAAATGATGTGTGGCTGTTAAGCCAGAATTATGGTGCAAAATTTTTTGTTCCCATTGTTGAAAGGTGAAGGATTCTGGATATTCTCTTTCAGAGCTAAAAAGCAACATTAAGAAACCTGCCAAAATAGCTGACTTAAACCATTTCCACAGAGCAGC
Organism: Amazona ochrocephala; assembly: GCA_039720435.1. Taxonomy (NCBI): domain Eukaryota; kingdom Metazoa; phylum Chordata; class Aves; order Psittaciformes; family Psittacidae; genus Amazona; species Amazona ochrocephala. The sequence continues at coordinate 32,435,993 of CM077883.1, read as the reverse complement.
TCTCTCTCTTCCTAGCTCCCTGCGTTGGCAGTGAGTGCAAAGAAGCCTTCTCATTTTTAACATCCAAAATTGTTACACAGTAAAACACATGGAACATTTCTCTATGAGAAATAGAGAAAGGAGTACAGCTGTTACCTTTCATTGGACTTTTTGTATCTACTTTCTCTGGTAAGAGATCTGGGGGAGGGGAGGTCATCAAAACAGAGAACCTGAGAGAATTAATTCCCTCTCAGTAACCTCAACCGCTCTGCATATGCAACTCATGTGATTTCATGTCCTGTTCTCCCTACCCACTCCACAGGCTGAAGACAGAACCATCCACCCCATTCCCACACATCATTTTATGACAGTCTCATACAAGGAATTTGTCTCCAGAAGCTGTTTTCTTCTGCAGCCTTATACAGGTGACAAGTTTCCTTCTGAAACACTATTAAAAGGTTCAGTCTGCCTCAGTCGTGAGTTTGTTTCCATCTCTGACACTGCATTCAGACATGAAAACCAGAATGAAAGACAAGATTCCCACGGCACTGAGCAGCAGTACTGACAGAGTGATAGGTAACTAAAAGAACACCAGCACAGTCTTGTTAATTTGTCTTATGCACATAATTGCAACTAATCAATTACATAGTGAATTAGATGTCTCCACAACCAGGCTCGAGTGAAGGCCCCTTAATTATCTTTGGCATCTGCAGCAAACAGCTCCTACACTATGTGCTCCTTATTCCCATCAGTGTAACTTCACATCCTTTTGGCTTTCACAGAACAGAAGTTCTCATGTCAGCATCTCTGCAAACCTGTTAACAACAAAGCAAGCTACCTTGCAGCAACTGGAGTTAAGAGCAAGTCATACTGGAGGCAGTGTAAACAGAGCTCACATCAGCCATGCATCCAGCTCACCAGGGTATCTCCCTTGACTACAGCTGTTTCAGTTCACAAAACTGTCAATAGATAACTCTACCTCACTTGTCAAAAGAAAAGGTATCTAAAAAAGTTATTAAAAGGCAATAATCTTACATAAATAGGAAACTAAAATGAATGTACCTGTTTCAGCAGAATTCAGAACACAGAATGAAAGGCTTATTAAATTAAAACTTAATCTGATTTAATTCTTTCATACAGAATAGCACAGTTGTTGGCTATGTTAAACATCATCATCCAATACACAAATTATGAATTTAATAAATTCAGAGTAAAAAAGCAGATAAAGGCCAGCAATTTAGCAACTAAATTTGAGCAAAAATCAAGCAGAGCAATAAAACGCCGTAGTTCAGACTGGCAGTAGGGCTGCTGTGCACTGAAGTGAACCGCAGTCCCCGGGCTGGCAAACACTCTGCATTCTGAAAACACCATTACATAACGCTGCAGCTCGCTCACCTGCCGGGCAAAATCCACCAGAAGGAACCTTGAGGGAAAGCTCTGTCAGGATGAATATATGCAATCACTAATTACATTTTTTTTCTGTTCATACTTCTAGACCTTTGGAACATGGTTTTGAATAGTCTGCAGTATGCCACAGCTTATAAAGTATTGTAAGTTGAAGTAATTGTCCTTGGAAAATAGGGCTGTTTGCATTACTTTCATTTTCTCTTTGAATATTTATAACTATCCACTAGCGCTACTGTCGTGTGAATGAAGGATTTGTATTTCATATTGATCTTAGGCAACTTGGCGAAGGCTTTCTTTAATCTATAATTAAAAATTAAAACCTTTCGGGGGCTATTCATCTGACAGTTTTCTTCCTGCTGCACTCTGCCAGTAATTAATTTCTGCTAGCACTTTCCATTCTTATAACCACTTGGTTTATTATACTTTTCTTCAAATTTGTTGCCACAAAACACCAGAAGCTCATGTGACAACAACTTCCATTTGAAAAAACCCTGCACAGTAATACTTTGTGTTCAAAGTGTTTCCTATTACCAAGCTGTATTCTATGAAAATCTGGACTGCTTATCCATCTGTCTTTACACTATACCTATTACAGGTAAAAGCTACAGTTTGCAGAAAGAAGAATGTAGATTTCACCACTCTGAATTCCATTGTGTTAGTTTAAAATGCCTGGTTTTACCTAGTAAATTCAATCCGCTTGACTGATAATAAGAAAGGTTTGATACCACAAAACACATAGTTACCACTTAGCAGAGACATGTGCTGACCAAGTCTCGATGTGTTTTGTGTAAGAGTAATCCTCCTTTGCGGCCCCGATGGGACTACTGTTGACCTTGGTATTAACCACAGCACTTTTCTATCCAGAGAGCTCAGAGCACTTCTCTAGGGCTGCACATTATCACCCCTATTTCCCAGGGGGCCCAGGCACTCCCATGACTAGCCAAGACCCAGTTCTAAAGAAACAAATGTCTTTCTCTAGATTTTCACTAAATCTTTTCACATTAGACAAGTTAATATGCAGAAAAGCACCAGCAAAACACCTCAGTAATGTCAAACAAGCAGGGTATCAAACTCCCTTGCTGCCTAAAAAATATTTGCCTTTTATCTCTGCTTGTCAAATCAGAAATCATTAGTTTACAATTGAGAAATCTGGCACTTGGCACCTTCCTTATTAGAATGGGAGCTCAAGAGGAAAACAGAACAGCTCTGCAGCAGCACGCCCCTGTGATTAGGATAGAGGCATGTAGTGCTTGACACTGTGGGTCTTGCTAGAAGGAAAAACTACAAAGCAGCTACCAGCCTTTCCCAAACCTGCCATTAACTGGACTTATAAAATTAATAGTAAAGATAGGACCTGAATAACCTCCTGCTGTGTTACACAGTTTCTCCAAAAGGTTCTCAATCACTAGCCTGCAAAATGCTGTAGGAGAGACAAAACTGATCTTAGTTAAACAGCCAGGGAAGCACAAAGAATCATAGCTGGAGCAAGCAAATCACTCTGCTGCTGCATTTCAGTAAGCATTTAGAATTTCAGCCCACACTACTTTTTTTTGTCACTACAGACAAAGAAACATTAAAGAGTTTAAATTTTAGCCAGATTTAGAGTGTCAAACCCTGGAGCTAAAATGTTCAATGTCATCAACATTCTTCCCACTTTCATAACATCTATTCGAATGCAAAGCAAAGCTAAAGGCTCCAACAGGCACTCAAGCAAAAAAAAGTAAGTACTTAGAAAGAGTCATTGCCATGCCTTTTTATGCCATACTGAGAGGTTAAATATATGTCCATGAGTAACAGGATATGATATGAGGGATGCAAATTTGTCTTTGATTTCAACCAGAGGAACACAGAAGTGAATGTGCATTATCCAGAAGGGAAGCTTGCAAGTTTAAAATGTGGGTATACAGAGATAAAACTGAAGTATCTGGTGAATCTGACACTAGCATTACTCCCAACAGCTATTTGGCTTCTCCGCTCTGATTTAAAAACACTCAGCTCTGAAGACAAATATTTTGAAGGACATTTGAATTTCTTATGAAATAGAATGAGAACACGAAAACAAAACAACCTGGTAATCTCAGCACAAACCCAAATCCTGTAACATTGACAGCATCGTGAGGATCATAGCCATAGCTTGGAAAACATTTTCTGAAGAGACAGTGCTTCTCTGCTTCGATTCATACCCTTGCATAAATTTGAAGCCTAAGAAGGAAATTATGAACCGACTTTGTAGGAGGGGAAAATGCAAACTGGATGCTTTTAGATGCTCCCACCAGGCAGAATATGCCAGAAGAATGAAATTAGCAAGGTGTTAGGTATTTTGGGTGTTAGGGACTTTTTACCAGGGGCTCTTTATCATTCCATTTTCAAGAGTGAATTTCTAAAACACTGACGTATTAGTATATATATTCTTCTCCTCTGATTGCCATATATTACAAGACCTGAACTGGCCAGTACCTCAGAGAGGAACTGCTTCTCCCTGCTTCACTTCAAAGCCAAAAGGCAACAAAAGCTTCCAATCTGCAAAGCCAGGTTTCATTAAAATGAAACATATGGAAAATTATACCAAGGTAACCTTTTAAAGCAGGAAAACATAGACCTGCTGGGATGGACAGATTAAAATTAATGACCTGAGAACAACCCTATTTTTCCCTCCCTACCATGTCCTCGCACAGTGCTTCTTTCCACTGCTCTTCACTTTCTAACACAGCAATTTTCAGTTCTTCCTGATTGACAACAAACTCCTCAGGCCCGTAAACAGCCCCTGCAGAAGTTTCCCTTCTCTCTCAGCCATAGGATTGGCTCTGAGCTGCTCTCCTGCAGCAGGTTTCCAGTGCGCTGTGCCTCTCACCAGGGCTGCTTGCCTCACCATCCTCCAGAGTCCCCTATCCTCCACAGCCCTGCTTCAGCATGGGACCGTGACGGGGCTGAGAGGTTGGCTTCCCCCACAACCCAGCTTAAGCTACCTGAGCAGATCAAAGTACCACACTGTAAAAGTAGTTCTGACATCCCTTGTACCTACAAGGTTTCTGGCTCTATACTCCTTTGTAAACTAGCATGTTCCCTAGCCATCCAGTGAAGCAGCCCTCTCTCCTGGATAAGATGTTATTAAAAATGCTAAACTTACTCTCTGCAACTCTCTTAGCTGTAGCCCACAGAAGAAATTAGACTTGCATGGCCACAGTGAAAGACTCCAACCCCATTTCTGTACAGGTCACAGAGGAATTAACACAAGCTGTAGAAAAAGCATTATTGCATGCAAAGCAAGACAGCCCTCAGTCTCAATTACAAGCATCATTCTACTATGCCAGCTTATGCTACATCTACTGATGACAAATGCATGTTTCCATAAGCAAAAATATTTTGGTAGCACTGCAGTTAATGCTGGTTTGTTTCACTGTACCTGACCAAGCAGCTTTCATGGAGAAATGACACTGAAGCAGCAGAGGAGATTGTGTGTGTTGACCTTGTGAATAGGAGGAAAGTAGATCTCTGTGGTTTTATTTTTCTTCTAGAGAACTTCTACATTCTGCTGCTTCAATGCCTTTTTGCGTGACTCAATGATCCCAAAGGGACTTAAAGTTTGGCAATTTTATTTTCTGTTGCTTCCTGGTTTTCTATTAGCTGTTAGCCTGAAGATATTGGATTTTTTTTTATCTGTCAGAAGAAAATCAATCTTTCTGAAGAAAAACAAGCAGAGAATTGTCTACTGGCAGTCACTGTTCATTTGACTTTTTCCTAGTATTTGAAAAGCAGCAAATGTTTCATTCTACTCTAACGCTACTTGTGTTAACATCAAGTATTCCCCAAGGTTTTCCATTTTACTACTTAAGCTAGAGTTCCTTTTCTAACTTTTTTTTTAGTTCAGGCTCTGCAGTGGTTGCACCATATGTGAAAGCAAACATTGCAGATTTCTTGTCCAGTGATTCAGACATGACTAACTTATAAATCAAGCTACAGGTGGACTGGAGCAGAAAATATTTATTACAGGAAAGGCTTAAAAAAGTATTAAGCTTCAGAGTTGCACTGTATGTCCAAATTCATGCATTATCCTCCAGAATGGAATCTGACCCAGGAACCTGCTGTGAATATGTGGCACAGGTGACCTGTGCCTGGGCAGTAAATCCAATGGTTCTGATACATACTGCTTTTGCTAGGTGGGCCCATATGGATGAGCAGCCCACATTGGCATGGCAGTGGATTGTACAGCCTGTTGTGGTGTCTGGAGCACAAATGGTTGAGAAATGAGCAGAGGAGACTCTCCTAACAGCCTAGCCTTCTCCTGCTTTGTCCAAGCAAAGTTTGCAAATCTTACTTTTTCCACTTGTTAGTTTGCTACTATCAGTTAGTAAGCAGTGCCAAATAAAAAAACATAGAAAAATGTTTTCATCCACTTAATAACACAAATTTCAATTAGAAAAACTTGGAAAATGGTCTGAGGTAAAGTAAACCATGGCACAGAAAATAATTTGCACTGGAATATTCACAGAAAGCAACGTATTGTCAGTACATTTCCTCACATGAATATGCAAAGCTCTTATTAAATTAAGGAGGGAGAGATAAAATCATCAACAAAGTACATGAAGATGAGTTATATTCAATCATTATGGTGTATATTGGGGGTTTTCCTCTTGGGGTCAAAGAGTAAAATCAATTTAAAAATGCTGTTCTTCTGCCTATATTAAAAGTGATCATCAAAAACACTTGATCTCCCTCAAATCCAATCCCATTTGGTAGTTCCCCAGAAGAGCAGAAGGAAGGCATTATAACTGACATGTCAACAATACTGTAAATGGCTCTTCATACTTCAGAGGTGACAAGGATATAATCGAAATGCCATGCTTAAAAGGCAAGGCAAAGAAAGCAAGACAGCTGCTATAACTACCTTTGCTAAAAATAAATAAATAACTAGATAGATAAATCAATAGAAGCAACTTCTCTGAGAAACAGGATGCACGTCCTCACAGGGCAAGAGGTGGCTTCCTTAACAGTAGTAATAGTGTCACAGAGAGCAACAGTAGACACCGTTCCTCTTGGGTACTTGCAAATCAAAAATAAGGTGGGTATTTTTAGAGACCTTTCAATGTACACACTGCAGAAATAACACAGGGTACTGTCAGATAGTAATAAAAAAATAATTCCTTAAAATCTTAGTTAGGGTTGGAAATCATAGAATAGTTAGGGTTGGAAAGGACCTTAAGATCATCAAGTTCCAAACCCCCTGCCATCGGCAGGGACACCTCCCACTAAACCATGCCATCCAAGGCTATGTCCAACCCTGCCTTGAACACCGCCAACGATGGAGCATTCACAACTTCCTTGGGCAACCCATTTCAGTGCCTCACCACCCTTACAGTAAAGAATTTCTTCCTCATACCCAATCTAAACTTCCCCTGTTTGAGTTTGAACCCATTACCCCTTGTCCTATCACTACAGTCCCTCATGAAGAGTCCCTCCCCAGCATCCCTATAGCCCCCCTTCAGATACTGGAAGGCTGCTATGAGGTCTCCAAGCAGCCTTAATTCACACTTTTTCAGAGTGAAATCAGAAAATATGTGCTCAACGAGATGGACCAGTAGACTAGTCTGTCTTCAGTCTCATCTAGCTAAGAACTGAGTTCTAGCTTTTAGTCAGGACTAGCCCAGACTAGAACAAGGGTGTGACTACCCCAATTTCCTGGAGTGGTCTCCTAGGGTCTCAGCAGAGGGTACCAGGTGCCCTTTGTTGAGGAGTCCACGTCAGAGACCACCATGCTGCCTCACTAAGGCACCCTGCCCTGGCGCTGCAACCCTACTCAAAGGAGCACAGAAGGTGAGATGACAACTCCAGCCTGGCAGGGAGCTCTTTGTTCAAAAGCAGTACTGTTCCTCAACAGACACAGACAAATATTTTCCATCAGAACAATGCCAATCTAGCAAAATTCTGCAGAACAAGTCAGTGAACTCTAATGACGGAAGCTTTCCAGCTCCCTGCTCACTTGCCTGCCCCTTACCATCCCATCTGTCTCAGTTCTTCATAACATTTCCTGGTTTCCTGCAATAGAACTGGTAGCCTGGAAGTGCACCCTGAGCTGAGATTCCCAGGACATCATCCCTACAAGGAGGGCAGGCATCAGGGTTCCCCATCTATTTTTACTGTTGTTAGTATTTTAATAGAAATGTATATAGGGAAGAGCCAATGAAGAGCATGCTGAATATCCAGGTGTCTTCAGTAATGCTTCTGTTTTCTGTTAGGTTAAAGCTCAGAGCTCCAAGATAAGCAGTTAGGTGAAGGAGTGCTCTCAAGTATATCATTCATTTCGTCACTAGACGCATGTTTACAATTAGAATACATGTTTACAGCATAATTAGCTACTGTCAGGACTTCATTAACCACTGTAAAAAGCAACCAGAGTAATTCAGAAGCGCTGATGTTCTGGATGATTTCAAAATATTTTCTTTCATGGAAAAGAGATTATTTTACAGTAAGATCAGAGGGAGAAACACAACCGACAGAAGAGGAACACAGAAGAGAGGAATTGATTCAGAGAAAGAAATTAGAGCTATTTTCCCCATAAACAAACATGGGTTTTATTGTCACAAGACTTAGGGCATGGTTTACTGCACATATAATGTGTATGTTAACTTCAGTCTATTTTAAGTAAGAATCTGATTAGCTATAGGGAATTAAGAATCTCACTGTGCCTCCTAAAAGAACAGGGAATCAGGATGCAATGCAACCAGAAGAGGTACTCAGGATGGCTGCAACAGCCTACAGACTTCCTAAATCATTTTCAGGTGTGTTTGGCTGATTAGAAGATGAGTATTTTAAATGTGTAACAGAACAAATTTCTACATTATTTTACTGTTAGATGAGGAGCTGGCTTGATAGCAAGCTCTGTTTCACTAGTTGTTGCTGTTACTCGATTCATCACAGGCACAGACATTTGCTTTCACCGGTTCTTCAGGCTCAGTATATGCCTTTCTGCGCTGATGAGATCCACTGAAGCTGATATTCTGGCTCCTATCCATCTTGCAAAAAATCAAAACAGGAGAATATTTGAATGCTTCCTGCAAAATGTAAGCCCTGATAGTATTCAGTTCGTGTTAAATTCCATCAGGAAAAACTTCAGGGAATCTATGATTTCTTACAGAAATATGTGTTCTGGAAGGAAGCTCCAGAGGTCTAGTTCACTTTCTTGCTTAAAGCATGGCTAACATTCATATTTTTTTTTTTTCCTGGCACATATAGCAAGGCTAAAGTCCCCAGAAATGTCAGAAAAAGGGGAAAAAAAGAAGATTAAAAACAAAACATGCTTAAAGAGCTGCTATTCCAGTGGGAACATCCATACTTTCATACAAATGAAATGATCCCAGGCTGCATAATTTGCTCTTTGAATACTGTTTGTTCCACACCCACACAGCTATAAGTAGCTGCTATCCCAAGAAGTGTTTCTTTCAGGAAAGGAGGGTCTTATACTTTACTATTTCTCCTGAAAAAAATTACACCATTTTATTACCTGTTCTTCCTGTCAGTGGGTAATTCGGGGGATTAAAGCATACTTTTATACCCAGTCTCATAAGAGAACTACATTAACTGAGCCACTCATAATCTCATTTATTTCTAAAGCCACTAATGTTCATAGTACTTCAGTGATTGCGCAAAATGTATAAAGGACCTAAGGATATTCCTGTGCAACTATTTATTGGCCTTGCTACAGACTTTCCCTGACTTTGGGATATAGATTAATATTGAAAGGGTTATTTTCATTGCAAGAACTGCAAACCCTTTGAGAGTAGCCAGGTTGGTTATTCTGTGAATGAGATGCTGACAGCCTCACCCACATCAGCAGCAAGATTTCTCAAGGAGGAAGAGCAGAGCCCAGACAATCTAATCAAGAACAGTGCTACCACGATAGTGCAAGACAAACATTAATTTTAGTGATTTATAGAACACCTATACCATCATCTTACCTCTCATGAAAGAGCCATCAATTACCTAATGGCAGTTTCACAAAAATAACTCCTAGCTTAATTGCAAATACATGTTAAACATTCTCTGAATCCAACCTCTTGAAGTTTTACAGCATAAATTTTTACTTAGCTAGCTTTTCATCTCATTATGAGAAATCAGTATTAAAAGCTTAGTATTTTTCCATTGCTTCTATAACTTCAGTCTCATCATCTCACAAACACATGCTACAAATTCATCAAAAAGGTCAAACACTGCAACAGAAAGGACCGAGATTCAACACAGGCCACTTGATTAAACACAAGTTTATCTGCAAGCACTATTGCTTCAGCGTAAAAGAAGGTTTTCTCCTATTATTAGGCTTCTCTCACTTGTAGTAATTAAATAAATTTAATTTTGCTTTTTAATAGGTAAATTATAACAAGTAAGGAAAATAAAATTTTCCACATTTCTCTATACTCTTTATCTGAATCTAAGTCTCCATCTTCATGTTATGGAGTTTACACAGCTTTATTTTTCATCTTATCTTAGATAAGAAACAACTAAGATTTTATACTAAATAAGAACTGCTATAAACTCTTTGGTACAAATGCTTAATTCAGTCCTTAGCAGCAATGGAGGAAAACTCCATAACCACTCCAACGCTTTTTAAACTTTGTTCAGTCACAGTTCTTAGCAGTTACATGACTTCAGAAGTACAACTAAGAAGCTTCAGTGGGAGATGAAAAGTCAGAGTATGTTGCACAGACAGGGATAACTAAAATTTGTATAATGCAGAGCTTAGCTCAGCAGTTAAATATATACATAGATAAAATCCCAAAAAAAAAAAAAAAAAACAGAAAGACTCAAACCAATAAGTTCCACAAGAGGTAGAGCCATGCACTCTTCTCTGGATTTTATCCATATCCTCTTAAAAGTCAAAAGTGGGGTGTTTTCCACCTTCTGGAACTGCACAAGACCATTCCTTAACAGGCTTTTTCGGCAAATGCGTCTCTCTTTGCCACAATATACTTTAAAAACAGTGAGGCAAGGTCTTTGTTGTATTCATGTGGTCTCAGTGGGATGCATGAAGCAGGGCCTGGTAGAGCATTCTGAAGGAAAGGGCAGACAGGACCCCAGGGACTTTGATGTGTGTGGTAGGGAAGGGAACAGAGGCTCAAGCAGAAATACAGAAAGAAACAGGAAAGAAAGAGATGCTCAGGGAAGAACTTCCCAGGGACCAACAGCAACTGAGCTGAGTTTGCTGGCACCAAAATTTGTTGAGTTACACAATACAAAGCTTCAGTACATAGATTCACCTGCAAGGACAGTGGGCTGGAAAACCATGCATAAGCTTCAGCTCCTGCTTCACCTTCTCCGGCTTTTTTGATTTTTCATTTTAAACATTAAGTCCTTGAGTTTAATTCTAAATAAATGTTTTAGAAGGGCCATGGCTTAAAGCCTTTTGAGCACTCTCTTTGCAGACTGTCTAGGCAGGTCACTTCAAAGCTTTGTCTGTCCTGGAGCCCCATCACACGAAAAAATTAAATCAAGAAATTTAATCTTTTTTTATCCCTTGAATGCATATCTGCTGACAGACATATGCAAGGAATGTCAATTTTGTCAATATGCTAATTTTTCATTGCCACTTGTTCCTCCCAAAGTCCTTTTTTCTTGATCCTCACTCTCCCAAAATACAGCCCTTTTAGTGGGGCAGTTCCAAACTGGTGAGAAGAGTTTGCAGCAGGAAGAGTTAGATGGAAGATGACAGTCAGACCAAGAGGGTACATGAAAATGAATTGGCCTTGCTTCTGTAGGGTGGTACTGATGGAAGTCAGAAATCAACTGAAGAAAATTACTGAAGGAGGACAGTGCTGCAGTAGGTCACAGAAAAGTATTGGATTTGTTGAAGTTAACCCGGCCCAGAGCCACTCTGCTAATTGTTACTTGCTGTAAGCACCCACCATTTCTCCTATTGCTGTTGTTTGGGAGTAGAAATCAGGGCTGTGTGAATTACAATCACAGCAGCTCCTCTGAGTATTCCGAAAATGACTCTAAAATATTGACCAGGGATCTGTCACAAACACTCACTTCTCCCTGAACAAGTTCTTGTATCAACTTAAAATTGTCAGTGCTGAATCTTGTGCTTAGACAAGAATAATGTCAGATAATTAATATTTTTACAATTATGGTTTTCTGAAGCCTTTCCTTCAAAAATGACACTCCTGCCAAGGCTGAGTTCCATCTTCCTTAAAGCATAAATCATACCACAGTCCACAGCATTAACACAGCCTGTGTTATTTATAAATGTCACTACCTGCATTTTAGCCCTACTAGAGACAGTCATAAGCATGAAAAATACTGTAGAGTATTGTTTCAGAATTTAAATTTGATGTGTGGGGAAAAAAGCTTTCTCTTGCCTGTCAATCAATTAATCCAAATCCAGAATTTATATCGTCTTCTTTGACTCCATTTACTCTTGTCTTCTGCTTCATCAGAAAGATGATTTTAAACTCCTAACTGATTTTATTTGTTTGGGTTATGGAGTCCCACAAGATTGCTGAAAGTCAGACTATTTGAAACTGAAGTCATTTGGCAAAATTGCCAATTAATAGGTGCGATTTGTATTGTGTCTAAGCATTAGGAACTCCCTGGAGTGCAACCTAGGTAAAGAGCATTTGTGATACAGTACCTTTTTTGGAGCAGAAAATTTAGTTTCATTGGAGCTCCGAACAGCTACAGGATAAAGGACGCCTCACTGAAAAAGTCTCATTTTTTGATGGAAAATATGAAACTTCCTTGCCCTTGTAGCATAAAACTTCCTTGCTCTTGTGGCATAAAATTTCCTCTTTTTTGCACAGGGGGGAAGGGGTGGAGAGAAAAGAGCTCAAGGTTTAAGGCTTCAGCATTTAACAAAAATGTTAACCAATGTGTCACAACACACTGAAACTATGGAAAGACTAAAGCAAAAATCATATAAACTGGTTTGAGTGCCTCTGTCTCCCTGCTATAGTTTGACTGCTGGACTCCCATAGGCATTTACGTAGGAGCAGACTATAATACATTGTTTCTAACATAAAGTAAGTAATAAATACTTCATCACTGTTTAAATACTTCATCGCTGTTTATCCAACCAGACTGATCTCACTCACTTTCATGTATACAATGGCCAGCTAGATGAAAAAACACCAAAGAAAAATGAAGTATTAGTCAATACTTAGTTCTAAGGCTGCATCAGAAAAGTCTGATTCATGGATTGCCTTCCTGGCAGTGGAAAACATGCCTGTCTGCAGCGACTCAAAAACACTGGAGATGTTATAACTACTGTATCAATGGCCAAATCCCTGTTTTCCACAGGCCAAATTAATTCCAGCGCCAGTTTGGGCTCACTCCTGCCATGGCTCATTACTTCAACCCATTACAGTAACAGTGGAACAAAGACATTATTTAGAGGTAACCAAAAATTGTAAGCAGAAGTATGGCGTAAAATTGAGAGAAAACTTCAGCCGAGTTGAACGTCAACCCTAGAAATTGTTATACAGAGAAAAACTGTAGTTTACTGGGAAATGAGCAAAAAAGACTTATCAAGGTGTTTGGCATGCTGACTTTCTATGGTGATATTATGTATCATGTGGAATTTTTCTCAACTGCGCTAATAATAATTAAATAATGATTAAAAATAATAATTAAAATAATGGTCTGCATTTAAAAATTACTAAAACTTAACCTAAATCCACTTTAGGATCCACTAAAGCACACAGTGAGACACAACATTTTGACCACTTTTCTCTAAGCATAAAAGATGTTTAGTCTGATAAATGAAGTGGAGAAAATAATAACTAAAAATTATAAAAATACAGAAAGGGGAAATAATCTTGCTTCATAATTCCCACATTGATGCCAAACAGAAACAGCATGGGAGCAGCTCAGAGTGTTCTGACGTTACCATTTTGGTGTCTCAGACAAGATCAGCAATCCAGAGTGTTTATGATCATCAGGTTTTATCATGGTTAAGATGTGTTTGTGATGGTGACATGCCCTAGTTCTGATTGAAGAGATTCTACCCTGCTCATACAATCTTTCTGGATGGTTTCTTTGGACAGAAAGCCCATCCTTACTGTAATCCAATCTCTAGTATTGTGGACTTTGTTAATAAGCTGCTGTGGTGCACTCCAGAGAGAGCTGCTCAGCAGCAAGTTCAATTATTTTCGTGGTTATTTTTAGAAAGACCTATGGCAAATGGCTCTGTCCTTTCCTGTTCTTACCTTCAGATAAAAACATGGCACATAGAAGCTGGCTGTACCACATGGCAGCTGACTGCCACTCACCTGGATTATAACCTCAGGAAAAAGGGCTAAGGCTTACAGGAGTCGTCAAGTGCTGCTAGATCTGGGGCACTGGCATAAGTTACCTATATCCCTGTCAATCTGGTGTAGAAAAGTTTAATTATAAAGTTTGCAAGGGCAGTTTTAGAATAAATACAAGTACTTTCTCTTCAAGTGAGTCTGATGCTCTTCAAACTTACCTGTGTACCTCCTCTTTAACCACAGCGTGTGTCCAAAATTACCAGTTTGAGAGAAAGAATATTCAAAACTAGGAGCATACCTGAACCTTGACTTGAGAGGGCAATAAGTAGTACAGTGTGTCCAGTTCATTTAATCTTTAATATCTTTGCTGTCTTTGTCAGCCAGGATAGCAAACCACAGTAACTGATAGATTTATTGGGGGTTTTTTTCAGCTCTCCACTCACCCTGGTATGAGGATATCATGCTTTCCAGACTTTGCACAAGGCAAAACCAAATACGCATTATTGCCATTCAGGTCTCAGAGAATAATTACTTACATACTGCAATAGGCAGTAGGGGCTTTCAAAAAAAGGCTATTGAAAACTCTGGGTCATCTTCCCAGTGATCTGAACAAATCTATCTTCTCCAACTGCTTTAGAATCGCCCTGCCTTCTACAGGATGTGAATTAAATGTGCTCTTTTGCAGTGGAAATAAAGCTGCGCAGTTTTTATTCACCATTCTGCAGAGCTGCTAATACCTTTCCCTCTCACAATACCTAGCAGGGACTTGGAGATGTAAGGCAAGCGTCAAGGAGCCAGGCTCCGCAGCAAGGACAAATACAGGAGTTTTTGCATTTTCTTTGCTGTCATACCTGCTACTTCTATAATGCCAGAAGGACATTTGGGTACTGTCAGGACTTTTAGCCTTTTCCATGGCTTTACAGCTCACCCTGCTCTAACAATTCCACAGAGCAAGACAAACAGACAACATCATTTTGCATCACAGACAAAAATTGATTTTCATTGTTTCAATTTTGATTTTTGCGATAGTTATCCCACTTTCTGAGAGGTTCATGTGACACTAAGGAAACCATGTAAGTCCCAGTACAGGTCCCAGGGGGCATGGAAGCAGAGAACCAAGCTACAGTCCAGGTACCCAGTCTCCTCATTGTTCAGATAAAGCATTCAGATACAGGTCGCTCTCATATCTCTGCCATATAATGTTTACCAGTTTTTCTAATATAGCTTTCAGGCGCTAGCTTGCAGCTCCAATCAGAAAAGCAAACTGTCCTTCATCAGGAAGTGCCAAGACCAATGAACCTTAGAGGACCTGAGCAGGAGGTATCCTCTGCCAAATAAATTTCCTTGACAGCTGAAGAATTCTGCTTTGTCAAGGAACAGGAATCTGTTCGCCTGTCCTGAGTCCCCTTGATGGAAACACATAAGGACAGTAGCGTTTTTTAAATGCTGAGTTTCTGGAAGATCTGATCACATGGAAATCAGCTTTTCTCCTGCACGCTGGGAGGGGTTGTCAGATTGGGGCTAACAAGCAAAGGATGCAAGTTTGGGGGTGGATAAAGAACTGGCTGGATGGCCGCACGCAAAGAGTAGTGCTCAGTGGCTCAGTGTCCAGCTGGAGACCAGTAACGAGTGGTGTCCCCCAGGGATCGGTGTTGGGACCGGTCTTGTTCAACATCTTTGTGGGTGACATGGACAGTGGGATTGAGCGCACCCTCAGCAAGTTTGCCGATGACACCAAGCTGTGTGGTTCGGTTGATAAGTTGGAGGGAAGGAATGCCATCCAGAGAGACCTTGACACGCTTGTGAGGTGGGCTGATGCCAACCTGATGAAGTTTAACCATGCTAAGTGCAAGGTCCTACACCTGGATCGGAGCAATGCCAGGCACAGCTACAGGTTGGGCAGGGAGGAGATTCAGAGCAGCCCTGCGGAGAAGGACTTGGGGCTGTGGGTTGATGAAAAAATGAACATGAGCTGGCAGTGTGCGCTTGCAGCCCAGAAGGCCAACCGTATCCTGGGCTGCATCAAAAGGAGCATGACCAGCAGGTCGAGGGAGGTGCTCCTGCCCCTTTACTCTGCTCTCGTGAGACCTCACTTGGAGTATTGCGTGCAGTTCTGGTGTCCTCAACATAAAAAGGACATGGAAGTGTTAGAACGAGTGCAGAGGAGGGCCACGAGGATGATTAGGGGACTGGAGCACCTCTCGTATGAAGATAGGCTGAGAAAATTGGGGCTGTTCAGGCTGGAGAAGAGAAGGCTGCGTGGAGACCTCATAGCAGCCTTCCAATACCTGAAGGGGGCCTCTAGGGATGCTGGGGAGGGACTCTTCATTAGGGACTGTGGTGAGAGGACAAGGGGTAATGGGTTTAAACTTAAACAGGGGAGGTTTAGATTGGATCTGAGGAAGAAATTCTTTACTGTGAGGGTGGTGGGGCCCTGGAATGGGTTGCCCAGGGAGGCTGTGGATGCTTCATCGCTGGCGGCGTTCAAGGTGGGGTTGGACATAGCCTTGGATGGCATGGTTTAGTGGGAGGTGTCCCTGCCCATGGCAGGGGGGTTGGAACTCGATGATCTTGAGGTCCTTTCCAACCCTAACTATTCTATGATTCTATGATTCTATGATTTGTAACCCCTACTAAAGCAAGATCTGAGTCAAGATTATTTAGCTTTTCTCAGTCTGCTTGAGGTCCTTTCTCCTCCGCAGGGCACTACCTTTGCCTGATTTTACAGGTAGAAAAAACTGCAGAATGCAGTGGAAATACAAAGTGGCCAGATGCAGAGACTCTGGAAAACCTATCCCACATTATCACACAATATCGTCCCATTACAGAACTAGAACACAGATTATGCAAAATATGAAAAACTAGAAGACCCAAGATAAAAAAATCAAGGCAGATTATCATTTGTATTTTTGTAGCTGAGCACTTTACAAGCTGTGAAAGACTGTTATTGTTCACTGTTCTTTATAAAGCATCACTTTGTAGCAAGGGCGAGTCTTGAGGTCCATTTCATAGTTCAGCTCTCAAAACAAAAAAAGAAATCATTTTAAAGCAAAAAGCCCTTTTGTAAGAGGAGTGCATGTGAAGGGACTAGAACCAGTTTGAGCAATAAAACCTAGAACATATGACTATGTCAGACATAAATTTAAATACTAGTGAAAATGAAACTAGAAAGTAAATCTTATTATAATATCTGCAGAAGAAGAACAAGGCAGAGTGCTGGAATGCTGGGGCACCAGCTGGCTCACAGCCCTTAATCTAAACAAAGATGTCAACACGACTTGAAAAGATATGCAGTAATTTGTGGTCTGCATTTTAAAATTACTAAAACTTAACCTAAATCCACGCAGTGGAACACAACATTTTGATCACTTTTCTCTGGGCATGAAAAAGGTTTTGTCTGTGTGAATGGAGTGGAGAAAACGTTAATCTCTGGAAAACCACAACAAATGGAAATTTCCATTCACAAATCCCTTTCTACAGGAGAGCTGTACTGTGCTATCCTGAGGAGGAGGCAGAGCTCACATCTGAAATCTTAGCCCTGCTTTAGATAGGTGGAAGAGAATTTTGCACACCTTGTGTTTTTCGGGTCTCCTGTTAAGACACATGGCAATTTCAGGATTTACCCTATTCATTTACACATTAATTTCCCAAGCACTTACACAGCTAAAATGTCCAATCACTGGTGAAGAAAGGAAGGTGTGGGCAAGAATTACATGGAAAGCATGGCGTATTTCTGGTTTATATCCTTTCATCTCAAAGATATCAGAAACAGAGATTGTCATCCTTACGTCCTATCTGTAACTCCACTTATCACTACAAGTATGAAAAAATATTTTCTGATTTTAATTTTACCAAAATGCAGAAACCTGGAAAATCCTACATCCGCATCGATCCCGAAGTCCGTCAAATTCATCTAAGACAATGCAGTGCCCTCTGCAGGGTTTGCTCCTACATTACAACTCCAAGGAGTAGACGTCTTGGAGTATCTTCACAATGGAAAAGTAAACTGAATTTTTATTGCAAAATTCTGTCCGCTAATCTTTGGAATAACAGTGTAAGTACTGTAAGATAAAAGGGAAATATAAACTAAATAGAAATAATCTCTTATATAAGTAATAATAATGCTGTTAATTTATCTTAAAACCCCTGAAAATATAATAGAGGATAAAATGGAGTTTCAAATGATTTGTTACTTAGGTGATAGAATTTAATGAAATCATAGAAAATATGTAACTGCTACCTAAGCATGTATTCTCAACAAAAGCCTGTTAATAGTTTTTACAGGAATTCCACTTGGTTTAATTGTTATTATTAATTGTTATTTTTTTCGGCAGCAACAAGTACCATTAAAAATTCAATTAGCACTTAGAAAGTCAGAAACAAGATTAAATCTCATCATACCAATTTGTCCAAAGTTTTTCCTTCCCTAGCACCTGGACACGTACAAGCTAAACACTTCGAGCCATTCACTTCTGCCGTATTACTTAAACACACATCCATAAACTCAGAGGGGGTAATGCATGAAGCAGTCCAAATATAGCATGACAAATCTTGTTCCTTGGGCTACTTTTTCACATAGTATAGAAGGCAGAGATATGAGTTATTTTTCATTAGCTGCATTACCAAAAAAAAAAAAAAAAAACAAAAAAAAAGGTATTTGTGAATAGTTAGAGTGTTCTTAAGGCATTTACAAAAGTATATCAAATTCTATTCAGTTCAAAGGTAAAACCTACTGAACTTCAATACTTATATTGAATTGAGACATGTTTCAGTAATATATCACAGTAAATTTTGTAAAGATTGATGACAGTGACAGAAGCTACTTTCTTTCTGAGTGTGTAAAACCCACACAGAAAAAAACAGAGGTTTTTATCTGAGGAAGCAAGGAAAAAGATTAATAATGTTGTCATTTTCCTTCTTTTGTATACAGTATGATTCAGTGGCATGAAAAATACTTTTAAATATATCACCAGACAAGGGGAAATGTCATCACAATAAAAGTTCGTTTCAAGACATCAGAAAGTATGTTTTGTTGAGATAGCTGTGCCCTGCAACATAAGCATGGCAATTAGCCCATAGAATCATTGACTAAAAGAAGGGTTTGGACTGGAAAGGACCTTATGATCATCTAGTTCCAACGCCCCTGCCGTATGTGAGACATCCCCCCAGAGGCCTGGGACACCTCACATTTAGACCATGTTGCTCAAGGCTCTGTCCTACCTGGCCTTGAGCACTGCCAGGGATGGAGCATGTACCACTTCTTTCAGCAACCTGTGCCAGTGCCTCACCATCTTCGCAGTAAAGAACTTTCTTAGACTTATCCATAGATATATGGATTTTATACACATATGTGTATGCATGTCTAATAAACAAATGTATGATGGTTAGTTTGCTTTATGTAGCAATTCTTTTTAAGCTACTGAAAAGGAAAGTTCTAGATATATACTCAAACCATTTCTCTAGAACTTCATGACTCAAGAAGAGCACAGCAAACATCTGTTGGCTCATCAGATGTAACCACAAACAAAACAAAGACACCCTGACAAGTCACAGAGCAAAATGGAGTTAATACCCAAGTGGCAGTGCTCCAAAAGCAAACCTGGTAGATCTGTTTATAACCTACCAGGAATACCAGCAGACTCTGGCTTTGCAGACAAGATTAAAAGAAAATACTGTCCTTATTAACATGCAGCCTTTCAACAGTTTCAACATGAATAGGAGCAACATCCATGGTTTAAACAACATGGGTACATGTTGTTATCCAGCACGTCATCACCAGCTGGATGCTGCAAACTGAGCGTAAAAGTCTAAAAGATATCAATGTTCCAAGTCTCTGAGATACGTCAGCAGATTATCACTGATCATTAGCAGGTAAACTGCAATCTGAGTATTCGTTGTCTTTTGAGAGGACAGACAACCATGCAAGAGTGGGTTATGAGAACTGTAACACAGTCCTGGTGGCTGTCCTCACACAGCCAGTGTCAGCAAGAGAAGGTACAGGGGCAATAGCACTCTGCCGCACAAAGCCAGCGGCTGGGTGGGGAATTGCTGAGAAAAGGCAGAATCAGACTCATTGTCCCACTAGATGAAATTATGTCAGGAAGCAAGAAATGAGAAGCAAATTGCTAGCTCATGTGAAAGGATACACTGGTCATGTGGTATGTCCCCCTTAGACAGCACAGACTGACTCCCTGACTGCAGCTCTGAGGATTCAGCTCCAACAGTAAAATAAATACAGGTTACACAGAGTGACATCTGCAGTGCTGCTATGAGGAGCAGGCTTACTCACTGCATTACAGTAGAAAAGGGAGTGATGTTTCACCCAGTATAAAATGGCATGTTTTGATCTCAGATATTCATTAAGCAGGAGGTTATCCATTACATAAGTGAAACACTGACACAGTTCATCCTTCCCTCTGTGTTGCTACTGCTGCTTCCTGGCAATGGAAGCCTTCACCGGGTTATTTCAAGGTAGTAGCTCTTTTCTGTGATTAGAGTTTACTGCAGGGGTGGTATCCTCCAGTGACTCTTGCCCTGTGACAAGGAGTAACGTTCAAGAATTAAACAACAGCTCTGATGCTCAGGTTGATGTTTATAGGGAAAGCAGATTTTCCTGCTTTACTTCAAAAGCAGGCTTTCATTATTTTGTTAGCGCAGCAGGTATTGATCCATGGGGCCTCAGGTCCCCGGCTTTCACTTCATAATTTAATGTTAAAGAAAACTCAGCATCTTACCCTCTAGCTTTCAAAATCTGGACACAGCAATCCAGATATACCTCAGGGAATCGTGTGATTATGTTCCCACAAGTGTGTGTCTATAATTAGGAGCACAGCCTGTTATTTAGCAAGTGAGCTGCTCAAAGTCAGTTTCTCCATCGTAGCCAACTAATATTCCCAGCCAAGTCCCTGGTCACAGGAGGGATTCCAAAATGGGTGATCAAGCAACTGCCAAAAAATTACAATTAGCTGGGTTGCAAGTAGAGAAGTTCATCAGGAACTAGCCATGTGTTAGAAGACAGACCCAAACCCATATGGAAGCAAACCACTTTCGTTCCTGATAATCAGTGAAATATCCAGCATTCTGGTGGAACTGCAGATTTGGGTAATTTCTTATACACATCAATGATGATCTCTGCATTTTTACTTGATCACAGAGATGCACAACAATAGTGCAGCTGCTACAGATAACAACAGAGATGTTACTTATTCCTGTGGCCTGCACTGTACACGGACCCTGGGTGAAGCTGGGTGAGCCATGGTGCACCTCGGTCTATTAGCCACACTGCTGACCTTAATGGCCTCTCTCAGTATTGCCCTTCTCCTTTTTCCTCCTCACAATAGACAAGAGCTGAACACCTTCTCAGAAGAAGCAGGGCTGACAGAGGAACACAACAGCCAGCATTCACACACTAATGTCACACATTTAACAAACTCTTTTATCACAACAAGGCCAGTTTTCACTGAGGCATCCTGACATGCAAAACCCCATCTCTGCCTCCTCTCCTTGAAAGCAAGATGGGTATTACCATTCTCATTTTACCAACAGGGAAACAGAAGATGACTTTCCACCAGCACTGAGCACCCAGAGGAGGGCAGCATGACAGGAAGAGATCCCAAGACTACTCTACAAGTTGCTGAAAACCTGATGAGCATGGTGACAAATGGTCCTGTCTGTCAATAATTCACTCTGGGCATCACACACAACACCACGATTCTGTTCAAAACCTTCCCTAGGGCTCTATTTGTTTCTTTTGGTTGTTTTGTTTTTAAGTTTTCATCATTCTACTCACTTTCCCTCCCCAGCTTAGTCAAATTCACACCCTGTTTAAGCACACAGATTACACAGTTTTCCTACAGAATTTAGGGTGAAAAAAGTGCTCATGAGAATACCTATATGGCCTGTGGGGATTCCTGCAGTGCCCAACAGCATTAAGTATATGATAAATCATGCAGAGAATGCAATGATCATAAATTTAAGACTAGCTTTTGAAGATCATATAATGAGCTGATCCATTGTTGTGTGTAGATACG
Source organism: Amazona ochrocephala (assembly GCA_039720435.1). Lineage (NCBI taxonomy): Eukaryota > Metazoa > Chordata > Aves > Psittaciformes > Psittacidae > Amazona > Amazona ochrocephala. The sequence goes on along the minus strand of CM077883.1, from coordinate 32,414,341 downwards.
CCTTCTTAAAAATATTCACAAAAAAAATTAAATAAAGGAGACAGATTTTAAAAGTCTTCAGTTACAGCCGCTTGTATCCTCCTCACAGCTTTGTAACCCAGTCACATATCAGCCAGGGACACAGCAGAACACAGCTGTGCATCATGCAAAACTTATCGCTACCATGTCCTAGATGAAGAGTTCAGTTAACATTTTATATAGGACTTGAGAGGCCAACCATTCAGTCTTGATGCTAATGAGACCCACATATCTAACTCACATATCCAGGGTTTTTACTCCATTGTTGCTGTAACAATATAGAAGGGAAAAAATATTTCTCCTAGTTTTCACCTGGAAGTTTTATGCAACCATGAGTCTCTTCTATAAAGCCTGATTTCTCTTTTATCTATATCCAATCATTTTCAGAGATACTTTCCCCCATCACAACAAGTAACTTTTTAAGTACAAAAGAATATTGTGAACATGAAACAGACATAAATTCAGAAAACATGCAAAGTACCTGGAAATAAAAAGCATGGAATCTTGTAACTTATTTAGAACTATTTCCTGATCCATTAGTTGTCCTCTGAACAGACATGAGGAGTCGGTGAAGTCATCAGGACTCCAGCAGAGCTCAAATGTTTGTCCAAATGGTCCCCACAAGAATGAAGCCACCAGGCTTTAAACCTCACATAACCATAACAGCATGGCTGCTTCAGCGGGTTGTCTGCAGCCTCCACAGATACCAGCATACTTTTACCTGGGAAAAAAAAAAACTAATTTCAAATATTCTTTTTTATATACATGGTACAGAGGTACAGAAAATGGAGCAGACATAATTTTGAATCAGAGATGATTTTTGTCTAAGCAATACTCCTGTTGTGACAACCCCACACACTTAAATTCCCTCCCTTTCCTCTGTCATCCCCAGCCCTCTCCAAATTATCCAAGTAAATATGCCAGCATAGTTTACACTAAAAAGAGATGAGAGAAGGGGACTCTGGTAGTAAGCCACCTAATAAATGAAATTGGAGTCATACTGGAAGAGAGCAAATATAGCAAGGTTGACGGAAGAGGATGAGCAGCATGCCTAGAATGGGAAGGGCAAGGGTAGCTATTACAAGGAGATGAAAAACAAAACAGCAAAGGAAATTATGGTGCCAGAGCAGAGGGGACTACTTTGATCTGGAGATTGTAGAAATGTAGGTAGGGAAGAGGAAGAAGCTTCTTGCAATACGCTCGAGTACAGTGAGCTCTGGTGAGCAGTCTCTCCAAGGAGTAGAGTGGGGACACACAAACCATACCACAGTTATTAAAATCTAGCAAACTCATGACCATAAAGCAATGCAGCAGTAGAGGATGTCAGATGCATCTTAACCAGTAGTGAATATGGACATTATGGAATATCAGTTAAGCTAAACCTGTCCTAAAATCTACACAACTCTAAGGCAGAGCTGGATCCCACATCTACAATCTCCCAAGCAAAGGAAAATCCAGGATGAAGTCTAGAACTTCTGAATTTTTTTTTGTGTATGTGGAGAATTTGCTGCCTCACTCATGCCTCTCAATCTGGATTTGAATAGGGACAACCATAAGAAGCTGATCTCTGAAATTACACTTCTGATAAGTTTCTTCACAGTTTCTTTCCCATATCAGAATGCAACAGGCAGTCAGACAGCAGCTGACAAGCAAATACAAAAAATAAATCACAGTAACTCAGACAAGTGAGACAAAATAAAAGACAGCTTCCTTGTGTCTACAGCTCTAAGGAGACAGAAAATAGATAACTCACTCCCAGAATCCTGTCCTACCACTCTGGGGGCTCATTTGCCACAATTATTCAAGGATCAAAGTCTCCAGGCACCCAGTACCTGAAATACAGGAATCCCAGCATAAAGCAACTGCTGCAGTTTCCAGCCAAAACCAGTGAACTCTTCTTCAGTCCAAGTTTATGCTTTTCTTTGGGTACACTGAACACCAGATTTTGAAGTCTGACTTTGCAGCTGATAGGAAAGCAAACCCAAGTGGCCTCTTGTGAAGCACCACTTTTGCAGTTACTGATGAAAACCTGTTTTGCCCTGACACAAAGTAGTATTTTGCCTGTACTGCTCACCAGTAACCATCTTTGAGTCTAGATATGACTGATTATTCAGGCTAATAGCTTGTCCACAAAATGAATCACACTGTTCTAAAGTAAGAGTAATTATTTTTAAACCAATTTAATTATTTCAGTATAAAAGGTTAAAAAGAGCTGAGTTTAATTCAGATGCAATTTGATTTTAGAAGTCAATTAAGAATATGTTGATACTAACCTGAAAAATCAGAGTATTGAACAACAGAGTTTCAACCAAACAAAATCAATCAAAGCAACTTTATACATAGGTAGGCCGATAAAGGCCATACTGAGGGTAATAATTTACTCCACTTATTTTAGCAAATGTAGCAATTTCACATCTAAAACTTGCTATAGTTTTAGAGGTGCTTTAGAGGACCACTGTTTATATTCAAGCTTTTTTTTATCCTGCCTGAGGCCTGAAGGCCAGTGGAGTGATTCATGATATAACTTAAATATCTTTTTTTCAGAAACTCATAATATTTTCTCACGTACAAAACTTCATTTAATCTAAAAAACTCGGATTTTCTTTTGCTGTTTTAATTACAAATTAAACATAAGTTGCAAGGAAAGGCAAATTTTCAAGGCTAGGATCAGCAGGACACAGAAGAGCCACTTGCTTGTCTTCCCCAGGCAGTTGCACACTACTGTTTGTAAAAAGTTGTTTCATGAAGTCTCATTTTTTTATGCAATGTGTTCCAATTAACACAGTCTCCTGACTTAATAAGAGCAACATTTAGAATTTAAATAAATCACTCTTAAGTGTGCTACAATTGACAAAACTGCTGAACACCAAAGATTCAAAAGCAACAAACCCAGAACTCAGCCTGGAGGCAGGCACCTAGCTCTTTGAACGAGAAAACAGCTACAAAATCCAGATTTGAATACTTCTCAGATGAAAATACCAATGTCTACATCAAGTCTTTGCATCTAACTAGAAACATTTGTTTTATATTTTTTCCAGTTCAATTTTAAATGCCACAGCTAATCTTCAATGTTTTTCAACAGATTAAGAAGTGGGACCAGTGGGGTTACCTGAATCTGAAAACGGGCAAATGAAAATTGCATATTCTCTTCACAAAATTAAAAACAAACTAACAATCAGGCAAGTAATTCCCCCTGCAGATTCCTGGTGCACTATCTGGCAAGAATAAATACATATATATTAATTGCTAATGGCTTCTTTATAACAATAACAACTTCCAAATTTACATTTCACAAAATAGAACTTAAACCTTGAAAAGCCTAAGTCTTGCATCATCATGCTATCTCTTGTGGTGACAACTGTCAGGATCTGATGGGACTCTCAATGTTTTACTCAGCTTTAAGTAGAAAACTGATTTAGTTCCTGTGTTATTCCTGTCAATTTTGCAGTTCCATATGTGGTCATTTTCACATGATATTAAAAGTTATCAGAAATTAAAGGAAGCTTGAATTCTGAATACCAGCTTCAAGGTAGGTAGCTTGGCCTCTGGTATCCACTGAGCATTTAATAAAAATCAGCAAAAAATTGTGCAAGGAAAATAAAATGTTGATTTGACAAAGAAACAAGTCAGAAAATTAAAATTTGCAAGACAGAAGACAGAGACTTGATCAAATGACTAAAACCAAGAGTGACACAAGCAGGAAGAGTTAGGTATTATTACCATGGTGATGGTCTGCAGTAGCCTCACATGCTTGATTCTATCGTCCAGTCATGAGAAAATGAAAGACTTGAGCATAGACAGCTGACAGAGTGGCTATTTTTCTACCAATAATTCCAAGAATGTCACAAGCAGGCTGCTATAAAAGCAATTACAGCAAAATGTCTTCTCTCCTTCCCAGAGCAATTTCAGCTGCTGTGGCAACAGCATTTTAATGTTGCTTCTTTATTAAGAATGGTCGTAACAGTGACACATAGAATCATAGAATCATAGAATCATAGAATCATAGAATCATAGAATCATAGAATAGGTAGGGTTGGAAAGGACCTCCAGATCATCTAATTCCACCCCCCCTGCCATGGTGCCATGGTTTAAATCCAGCTGGCAATTCAGCCATGCAGTTTCTCACTCACTCCCCCCCTTTATTCCCCCCGACTCCGGAAGGGATGGGGAGGAAAACTGAAAGAATTTAACTCTCACGGATTGAGATAAGAACGCTCCAGTAGCTAAGGTATAACACAAATCACTGCTGCTACCACCAATAACAATAATGATAAGGGAAATAACAAGAGAAAGGAATGTAGTCGCTCACCACCCGCCAACCGATACCCAGCCCGACCCAGCAGTGACATAACCCTTCCAGGTAACTGCCCCCGGTTTATACACTGGGCATGATGTCCTATGGCATGGAATACCTCTTTGGTTAGTTTGGGTCAGGTGTTCTGTCTCTGCTTCCTCCCAGCTTCCCCTCCTCCCTGGCAGAGCATGAGACTCAGAAAGTCCTTGGTCAGAGTAAATATCACTGAGCAGCAACTGAAAACACTGGCGTTATCAGCACTGTTCCCAGGCTGAAAGTCAAAAACACAGCACTGCAGCAGCTACTAAGAAGGAGAAAAATGACTGCTACTGCTGAACCCAGGACACACGGGCAGGGACACCTCACACTAAACATGCAACCCAAGGCTCTATCCAGCCTGGCTTTGAACACCGCCAGGGATGAAGCATTCACAACTTCCCTGAGCAACCCATTCCAGTGCTTCACCACCCTTACAGTAAAGAACTTTCTTCTTTCAATCCCTGTCCCCAGAGATTGCAGGAGGACAGGCACCCCTTGGTTGGAAAAGGGGTCTTCATGACTTTAGCCAGTCATGGTTTGCAGTGTGACCAAACGGCATTTAAGGATGAAATTTTTTCTCAGCTCTTTATGTCATTGCTCAGCTGTTCAGCCAGATCATCTCTATTTTCCAATACAGTCTGCACATTTATCAAGTAATTCAGATGGTTTGAATAACTGACTTTCACACAGCCTCACAAAGCATCACAAATTCTGAACAGAAAATTGGAAATGTTTCTATATTCTTTAATAATATTCTAACTTTGAAGTTCATCTTTAAGAAGGTGCTCAATTTATCTCCCTGGATTTTTTCTATATTCACTACATCATCGAGAAAAGTCATTACACTACCAGTGGTGTTTCGCAGTTACTTGTTATTTCCTTCTCTCTAATATCATGTTTATTCAGTCTGACCTCATAAAAATAACCCCGAATAATTTGCAAACGAAGTGCACAGGAGTAATATGCTTCCTGATACCACCTCCAACAATTTGCCACTATGCCCACTTCAGATAATTTCTTAAACTAAAAGTGTTGCTTTTGAACTCCCCTTTTGCTTCTGCTGTAAATACATTGTCCAAGAGGTTTTTTTATTCTGACAGGAACTTTACTTCCAATCCAAATTTATTTACTGATGGTTTATCCCCAGTACTTGTGCCAACGTTTACCTTGCAAAACTTTCCCGGAGTTTGCTCTTTTGGCATATGTATACATAGTACCACATCCATTCTCAGGTTTTGTTTTTCTGAGCCAATCAAGGCTTTCTCACAATATATATTCTCTGTTCCCTGATGAGCCTCACAATTCTTCTGCACCTGCCTGAGCTTGCACCAAAAGTATGCTGCACATACTTGCACTATTAAGGGCTTAGCAGGGCCTTAAGCAATGGCCCTGAGTCACTTGCCCGCACCCAGGGTGACAGGAGAAGCAACAGCAGCATATGCCAGCCTGCAGGAGGCTTTGGGCAGCACAAGAGAAGCAGGTGAAGCCCTACTAGCTCTGCAGACCTACTGCAGTGCAGCCCCAGAACTGACATCAGCAGGGCCTCGCTGGCACTCTGTGCTGTTACAGCATCCTCCCCATACCAACGTGTCCATCTGACACCAGCTGGGCACTGAGCTGGGCTGCATCCAGCAGGGCTGACACCAGGAATAAGACTAAATCACTCACATCAGACCAGTTCATTTAGCTCAAACTTACCATAGGAGCTGTACAGTCAGATCTTAGCAACACAGGGCCACAGCTGACACATCCTGCCAGAGCCAAGCGGGATCCCTACAGTGCAAAGCCTCTGACAGTGTGACTCCATCCACCTGCTGCTGAGGTTATTCATCCATGAGTAACAGAGGGTCATCTGTATGCCCCTCCAGAAATATCTCTGTATACATTCATGACCCCATCACACTGACGTCTCACACCCATCCTGGCTGCTACAGTGCAGAAATCAAAACCAGTATATTCTGTAATTTTGTATGGGGGTTGGCCACTGGTTCATTTCTTCATTGGTTTATCAACAGAAAAAACAGATTTGTCTGGGTTACAATAATAAATTCCTTTCTAGTCAACTATTGATTTTTCAAGATGGCAGTTTCTGGACAGTAGCCAACCCTACAGGACAATAGTCAGAAATGTCTGAGATGAGTGCCAGCAGGTACATCTTCCACGTCATCCCAGCACTGGAAATGCAAGAGCAGCACAGCTGAGCTAGAAGGAGACCTTCTCTCTTCAATCCAATTCTGCTAGACCCCAGAAGTCTTATATAGTTCTTTCATTTATGTTCTTATGCTGTATCATCACTGTTATTTGCGCTTTCTTAAATATAGATGATATGTTTTACAAGCTGCAGTCTGCATGCCAGAGTTTGTAATCCTTTAGCAGCTGTTTCAATTGAAAGTAATGCCATAATGCATCAGGGTGTTGAAACAGTGGTGTGTACCTATATGGCCCTCTGGCAACACCCATCTGGTGCGACATTTGCCTTCTGCATCTTTCAGTCTAGTAGAAAAGTCAATCTCTCAGTCACTCTGTGTTCAATAAAAAGCTATGCTGCAGGAACTAAACCATCAGGCAAAAGGAAGAAGCTGAGACCAGCTACATGCCACGCATAGCTGCTGGCCTTAATAAAAGTCACAAAGAGTCTACCACTCTGTTGGGACAGATCAGTAGAAGGTATCTTAGATAAAGCAAGGATATCTTCAGTGCTGGAAGAGATAAGAGAATAAATAGGGGAAGTCTACAAAAAGGAAACAGAAGAATGGGATTCATCTAAATAAAAAATGGGGGGGGGGGGAATGAGGGGGGAGAAAGCATCAGAAGAGTAACAAAACAAAAGAACATGTAAGATGAGGATGAGAATTTGAAAAGAAAGGAAAGTGGCTTCATAAACAAAGAGGACGAGTCAGAAAAGATTCCTGATCTTATTTGCAGAATAATTGCTTACAAAGCTGAACTAGTTTTGGCAGCCACATAGCTTGAGATTGCAGGCCTCCTAGGTGCAAAGGGAACAGGAAACTTTGCATGCTATTGAAACAAGCTGAGGGAGAATTGCAAAAGGAGAACTGAGACTCCTTCATTCCACAGTTATATGCACACTAATTTCCCTCATTCCTGTGTGCAGTGGGAAGAGATCCTTTGCAGTGGCTGCAGAACAAAGCAATATTTTTTGCAGGAAGAAGGTTGTATTTTAAGAGGTCTCAAAATTCAGAAAACAGAAACCTGTTTTGCAAGACTTTACAAGTTTGGTTGTCATTTCAAAAGGAACAAAAGGGAAGGTCCTATTACTACCCAGGTGCTGAGCATGACAACATACCTTTCAGTGGCAGCCCCAGCATAAGCAGCTCCTACCAGCATTCTGGCTGCTGCTCATCCCTATGCCAGGCTCCCTCTCCTGATCTTTTGGGACAGCAGCCAGTGGGACCCATATGAAACTGGCGCAGAGAAAAAATCTGCCCTCAAAATCCTCACTGCTGTCAAAAGAAATATGCAGGCATGCACCTCTGAATTCAGTTCAAACTCCAAAATCGTTCAAGAATGAATTAAAAATGTTACTATAAAAATGAAGGATTTAATCTTAGATGCAGTGGGAAGAATGGCCTCATGACTAAAACGCAGCTCAGTTCCTAGTTCTGCCCATGAATACTCTATGACCTTGCCACTCTCCTCTGTGCTTCAGTTCATCACTACAAGCTTTTCAAGAACACATTCAGGATTGTTTAGGCATTCACACTCTAACCATGACAGCCAAAGGCAAGCACACCAAGCTTTCAAACAGGAGGAAGAATTCTGGGAATAAAAATATCCAACTGCCAAGTGCACAGACAGAAGGTTTTCTTTTTCTTTTTTTTTTTTTTTTTTTGAGCAGGAAACCAAGAGTATGATGAGGAAAGGGAAAAAAAAGACGGAAGGAGAATGAACGCATCAGAAGTGCTGATTATTCAACCCTGACAGCGGCCGCCCTACAGAAGAATAAGAGCTGCAGGCCCTGAAGAAGCAGTGCACGTGTTTAGGAGCAAGTTTTTCCAAATCAGGATACCCAGCACTCTTATTGTAGTGATGGCTGAGAATTTCCTAATGTCAGGTGAGATAACAGATGCACAGGTGAAACGGTGAGCTGGATTAAGATTAAAAAATAAGGTCTAACAGTGGAATGTTTGCCAGTGCGGTGGATAACATGAGAAACACCAAAAGTCACTTTCCAGAGGTTGCTATTTTCACTCACAAGAAGAACAAGCAGTCTTTTCTCCAAATCACCAGCTGCTAACAGTGTATAAGATTAACACAACTAAAGCCTACAACTACAAACTAAAGTTATGTAGAATACAGCTTAAATCAGCTGAGGAACTATAAAAATATTACAAGTCTAGAAATAATGGCACATACCCTTGCTGGTGTCAATTAGTACAGTTCCCTTTGTTTCAAAACCAGTTTACACCAATTAGCTCCTGTTTTTGACACCACCAAACATGCAGCGCTAACAATAATACCAGATACATGATTCATCAAAGGGCTGATGGCAAGCATACTAATCAATGAGCCACTTGTTCTAATAACTGCTGAGAACCTGAAAAACAGGGAAACATGGAGAACATTCATCTTTATAGAAGTCTACATGAGAAACACGGAATGGTAGGAGTGTAAAGGCATAGTCTGGAGAAGGTGAACTTAAGTCTAGTGCTTTATTTCGCTTCTGTTGGGGTGCCTGTGCAGGGCTGGAGTGTAAACCCTTGGGGTGACATCCAGGAATTGATTTGTGAAGTGAGATGTAGGTGCCTCACTGGAGATTTCACCTGCCTGACTTTTCCTATCACAAACAAGTTGAGTGCAGACAAGAGGCTGTCTTTGGCACCAAGGCAAACCTTTCCATTTTTCCTGTTGCTGGCATTTATCTTCTTGCTCTAGTAAGATTTGCAAACCAGTAAAGGAATTCTACTATAAAGTACCTTAACTTCAACCTGGGAAAAAGCAAAACGAAAGCATGTGATGAAGCATATATTTGCTTCAACAAAGCTGCATCACTGCACAAAAGATGCAAACATCTTCCTAAATATATCACAACCCTAAGTTCTGCTCTGCAATCAAACTCACTTTAAAACTATATTTCAATTATACCTGAGAACAAGACAGTCTATAGTTAAAACTGCCCATAGAACTGCAATTTCCATCACTTTCACACCCCTCTCCATGACAAGACACATTCCTCTCCCTTTATATTCTGGATGTGCTTTTAATTTTACCCTTCCTCCAACAAGATTATTGACATCTTTTTTTAAGGGAAGATAAATGGGAAGGATTTCTCTGTCCTAGAGAAGATCCACCAGCAAACACACTATCTTTGTAATCACAATCACCACTCAACCAATGCGTGCTTCTAATGAAATTGCACTTCCCTTTGATAAACTTCTTCCTATTATTTTTATCAAGGTTTTCCCCACAGCTGATCTTGGCTGATATGCCTGTTATTGACAACTTGACAAAAGTCGGGGCCTTTTCTGAATAGTAATCATACAGTCTGCTCCCCAGTCCTTAGAAATGTAATGCTAAAAGCTAAAAGTATTATTTTTCCCCTCTCAAAACTCAGAGAGATGATGTCAAGATTTTTAGGCCTGATTCGCAGCTGCAGCAATATTAAAACTAAAGAACCTTTGCTAAGCCTCACCTTTAGGTTGGCAAATCTCTCACCGATATAGTAAGGAGGGGGTAACACTGGATAGTTTGGGACAGCAGAATCAAGCTCTCAAGGATTACTCCCTCATGTTTTCCGTATTTACCATCAAGTTACATCAGTATTTTCCCTCAAGACACAGGAAAAATTGCTTTTTTCTCCAGCTACTTGCCTCCTTGGCAGTGAGATCACTTCTTACATGGGCAAAATTCCAGGGTCAGTGGAAGATTCTGCAGTGTTCATGAAACCAGGCATCATGAAAGACAAAATATCAGCATGAGTAGTATTTCTTTATTACTCATTCCCAGTTCTCATTTATCAGAGGACTGGTTATCTCTTCTGATATCCTAGGTGCAATATACTTTCAGCAGTGTATTGTAAACAACCAGCCAAGGCCTTTTTTAGCTCTGTAATTAGAAGCCATTGTTTCTCTTTTGAATTTCTCCTCTGCAAGTATAGCTCCCAGTCATTACCAGATGGCTATTGTTAGTCTTATTACTGACCCTGCTGTCTAAGTACCTACTTGCACTTATTATCCACTCTTCTTTTTCCAAGTAAGGACCTTAATGAGGACAAGCACAGTCATTATCTCTACAGTTGTGTATTAAATATTTCAACTTTAAAATTCAGATTGCAAGCAGGGAGAGAGCACATGTTCAGAAATTTTTTAAAGACCTCCTTTATTACAGTGTCAAATGATTCAGTACTGATGATATTTTTGCAGTCACTAGAATGCTGATGTTCTATAACCTCAAACTTATTTATTGTACAAGGTTTATTTCCTTGGATTTGTTTCAAAATAGTTTTCGGCTGTTCAACAAATTTAAAAGATGGTGCAAAAAAAGAAAGAAATGGATCCTCTCTTGGCTCTAGAAATGTGTTCACATCCTAAGCTTCTTTTCTTAAAGGTTGTTGTTCCCCTTGACTAATTATAATTAAAATTCAATATAAACTGCATTTTTCTTCTCCTACAAGTTCCTCTTTATGATAAAGATTTCCTGATCTTCTTTCTGTCACTATCATGGGGATGTAGAGGAGCCCAAACAAAAAGAAATATCACCTCATTACTTTCAGTGACCATGACTTCCATCCAAGCTGTCCCTCCTGTGTCAGCCAAAAGAAATGCAACATTTCTCCCCATGCACCAGAACCATCCATCAGTGCCCTTTCTGCCACACTAAATTCATTTGCCTATCCCTTTGCACTTTAGAATTTAACATCTGAAGGCAGCTCTGAACAGCTTGGTACTGAGCAAACCTGCCTGACTTCACCGCAGAAGAGCAGGGAGAAACAACCCCCAAGGGCACCCTGCTGAGCTGGCCCCTGCACTAGGATGATCCTGGGAGATGAGCCAATAGCTGCACACACACGTACCTGATGAACAGAACCATCTGATCTTCCAGGGAAAAAACACTTTATCTAAGTGGATGATCTGTATTTGTCAGCAACTCATTACCAGTTGTGATTCAACAATGTGCCAACATGAGCTGAAAGCTGTAATTCTATTTGTATTCTTGAAGTTCGGAATACAAAGCTCAAGATTAAGTAGCAAGAATTGGAGATTCATAGGGAGCATAGTCGCAAGCATAGGCAAGTTTTAGTGATATATAAAAGCATATTATGACTATGTTCATAGCTTGGCTGTGTTTGCTGTGCCAGTAATGCTAATACTGGATGCTTATGGGGAGGGCACTGAATACTTTTCTTCATTTTTTTAAATCAGATCTTTGTGGCAAAAAAACATTCACCACATGCTGCCTTTCATATACAGGGGAACATAACAGTAACACATGAAAAGAACCAAGTTACATTTGTCACAGATTTTATGCAGCGAATACTAACAAGCACCATTTTCTGCTTTAAACACAGCCTTCCCTCAGGATTGGCCTGGGAAACGTAAGAGACAATTGAATTTATTGGCCACCAGAACCCAGACAGAGAAGATGCTAATCTTCTAATTACAAAGGTACGAATGTCGAAGCCCTAGTATCATCTTGTACAGGTCACTGTACAAGACAGTGAAACCTGTTGAAGACATTTGAAACTTATCCACATTAGCAAAACAGAGGAAAGTATAGACAAGACTGTCAATATATATATTATATATATGTATACCTGACATGTTATCCCATGAAACTTATACGTCTTCACTTCTAGAAATGCACCATTTATTTTGGCTACAAGTCACAATTCATCAGAGCTACAAATTATTTCAGGCCATCCTTCAATTCTCCTCCCCCACCCTCATTTCACCTAAGCTGTTCATACAGCACGTCACTAGCAGTTACACAAATTCTCCTCGGTTTTTGTTTCAGCCACAAAAGTATTTGCTAGCATCACACCAGGACATAGCACAAATACTTATGAAAAGATTTATTAGCTTAAACAGGTACATTTATAGATTCATTTATTTTTTGTCAAAACAATTAGTACTGGTCCTTCTAATTCCTAGTCTGGCTAGCTCTTGCTGACTCAGAAGCTTACATTTGCAATGTCTTTCCAATGGGTTCCATGCTGAAAATATCCCTGCCCTGCATCAAAACTAACTAAACAAAAAAATGTCCTCCAAAAAAATCCTCCCAATTTTATTGAAATTTCTCCTACCCTTGAATCAGCCAAGAACAGTGCTCTCACTGGGCAGCAGAAAGCAAATTCCCCTCTCAATAACATTAACTCAGATGTGCTCAGCTCTTCAGCAGTGACCTGGGAATCAGAAGAACGTAAGGCCTGGCTCTGACAACAGCAGGATTGGAATTAGATGATATTTAAGATCCCTTCCAACCCGAACCATTCTATGATACTATGAATCAAGCAAGATTAGAGATCTGATGATTCAGCAAACTAAATTTCCTTAAGTTTCTAATTTCATTGACTACATTTACATCACCAGAAGAGAAAATCTCAGCAGTCATAATGCAGATTAATGCAGTCTAATGAAGTGCACAGCAGAGGAGAAATAAAGTCAATTTCCTTTATTTTAACCAGTCATTTGATTTACCAGCAACTCAACAGCATTCTTGGTAAAAACCTCCAGGATTAAGTATTTTGCCTTGGGTGCAGACACAGGAACTGCCATTGAGCAGGAAGCCCCACAACACAGAAGGCAACATGTGGACAGTGTACAAGCCCTTTACAGGTTGCACAGACAAACGCAGGGCATCAGTCATGCACTGGGACCAGGGCCTATTCCCACACCTACTGCAGCTGCCTCAGTGTGTGAAATACCAAGCTTCTCCCTGCTCTTTGTGGGAGGCCCGAGGCAGGCAGAAACCACCAGGCATGCAGAGAGCACCTGCAGCCATCCCACAGCCCAGGCAATGGAGGAAGTTAATTTACAGCTTGATTCAGTACCAGAGGTGGCAGAAAGGCAGAACTAACCTGAAAGGGAAACACCAACTCAGATTTTCTTGCTATTTTAAATTTTTTTTACATGTCAGGGTAAAAGCACAAGTTCTTTAGGAAATGAAACCTCTGTTTAAAATCACTCCAGTTAGGAGAGCCAGGGCTGAAGTGAAAAACACTAACCAGGACAATTTAGGACTCATGAAAGGCTCCAGCCTGTAAATCTGATCTCTAGCTGTAATGTCAGGCCCAAGTAACAGCCATGATTCAAAAGTCAGAAGCAGAGTATTTCCTCTTTCTCAACCCCAATGTATGGTGGTGGGAATGCACCACCTTCCTGCAATTAAGGCCCCTTGTCCTGCCCCAGTCCTAGAGTCCTGACAACAAGCAGCATTAGCAGCACTCTCAAGAGGATCCAGACCAAGCGTGACCTCTTGCAGTCAGCCTTGTTGCCTAGAAATGGCATCTCCTCCTTCTTATATCCTAAATTCATTCTATGCCCAGTTTGTGCACAGTAATTCTAATGGAACAATAAGTCCCCCATAGTCCACCTGCCTTTAATTACACAGTCACAACCCCTGCAAACAGTCTCTGCTCTTTGATCTTCAGTTTAGTGCTGCCATAGATGTTCTTAATCCCTTTTTCTTTCCAAGTACACTTGTAAAGGCACGGAAAAGGGAATAAAGCAGAACAAGCTCCTGTTAAAGCTTAGGGTATTTTTTTGTCCTAACCAACAGGTCAAATAGCAGATCCGCTTTGAGCTGATGGGGCCTCCTCCCTCTTTTATCCTTTGATGAAATGGAGATCTGCATGTGGAGACTGGCTGAGAGAGCACCCAACAACCTGTTGATGCAAAACGATTGCATGCATCCAGCCGGCAAAGGTTAAGTACACCTTATCTCTTAATTTTCAGTTCCAAGTGGCCTATACTGAATACTGATCAATGAAAAATAGAGGAAGCAATTATTCATACAGGCCTTCTCATTTATCAAAGCAAGAAGCTGTAGGTTCAAAACACATTAGATCAGAAGGCAGACTACAGGGAGCTTTCAGCTTCTCCCAGCTACCAAACTTGTGATTAAATTAATTGTGGCCACTTTTCTTGTACAGCTGGGCACCCATCAATCACAGTGTGTCCCCCCCTCAGGAACTCCAATTCCCTCAGCTTATCTCCAAAGAGCTGTTACGCACACACATTAGACACTTCTGGTAGACTGCATGCTGTTAGCAGGCTGTTGAGACACACAACCACTGTCTGAGCAATAATCACTCACTATTCAGACCCCCACCACTCCCATCCTGTCAGCATAATTAAAAATCTGTTACCTGCTCTGCCTTGGCTAGCAATGGGCAGCTCCTCACAACAGTGCTCAGCAGACATAGGGCTTTAACAGATGGCAAGACAATGACGCAGTTCAAAATCTAAATGTGATGCCACAAGATCAGAGTGGTGCACATTTGGTACCAAAATGAAAAGCCTGACAATTGTGGGATCAATAAGACATAGATGAAAAAAATAAATTAAATGCCTCTCTCATACTTTAGGGAGTGGGTGTAATTTTTTAAAGGATAAAAATAATAAGCTTAGTTCTCTGGTATGTTGCAGTACCGACAGAATATCTTTATATGTTTCCCATTTCCCCACTAATGATGCTGCAAAGCAGTATTATTTAATAAATTAGCTCTTCATACTAAACACCCAGGCACTAAGAGTTAAAACACATAGTAGTACATAGATTCCATTCAAGCAGTTGCAGCATACATGCCATCAGCCGTTTCTTATGGAAATCATGTACCACAATGGAAAATGAGGATTGCAACTGTCTTAAACGTGCTTTGATTTTTGATTTTGCACCTTGCTGCTTCGCTGGAAGTGAAAGCATGTGTAAAAAGATTAATTGGACCTTCTGTTTTCATCTCTCATTACCAATATTCAGAGAAGGAAGGCTAAAACAAAGAACAGGGAACATCTGAGATCAGATCAGGATAACTCAAAAGAAGTGTTCCAAAATGGATGTGAAAAACAATGTCAAGAATTTCTTCTCCTGTTTATGAGGTTGTTAAGTTTTAATCAAAAGTGTTTAAAATACCAGCAGCTCAAAACCACTGTGCTTCCTTCATATCAACCTACAAGAAATTATGCCTTTAGTTCTTGAGCTTTTTGATAAACAACCAATATTCCACATGATGGATGAGTACCTAAACACGATGTGAAAGATTCCCATAAAAACACTAAAAATACATAATATATTTCAGCACTTTAAGCACGTATCAGGTCTACCCTCATCTAGAATTAGAGGCAAAGAGCACCATAGCAATTATTTCACACCTAGCTCTCAGGACCTAGTGATTTCTGCTGCTGTCTTTCACCACCTGAGAGTGGCATTAAATAACCCAGATCATGCAACAACAGTAACAAAGTTACCATGTACTCAAGGAAGTTACCATTTACCAGAGGAACTACAGGCCAGTCAGTCTCATCTCTGCGCCTGGCAAAATCTTGGAGCAGATTCTCCTGGAAGGCGCATGAACACCAACAAGGTGCTTGGTGACAGCCAGCATGGCTTCACTAAGGAGAAATCCTGCCTGACCAATTTGGTAGCCTTCTATGATGGGGTTACAGAACTGATGGACAGGGGCAGAGCAGCTGATGTCATCTACCTGGACTTGTGCAAAGCGTTTGACATTGTCCCACATGACATCCTTGTCTCTAAATTGGAGAGACATCAATTTGACAGGTGGACCACTCGGTGGATAAAGAACTGGCTGGATGGCCGCACGCAAAGAGTAGTGCTCAATGGCTCAATATCCAGCTGGAGACCAGTAACGAGTGGTGTCCCCCAGGGATCGGTGTTGGGGCCGGTCTTGCTCAACATCTTTGTCGGTGACATGGACAGTGGGATTGAGTGCGCCCTCAGCAACTTTGCCGATGACACCAAGCTGTGTGGTTCGGTTGATAAGTTGGAGGGAAGGAATGCCATCCAGAGGGACCTTGACACGCTTGTGAGGTGGGCTGATGCCAACCTGATGAAGTTTAACCATGACAAGTGCAAGGTCCTACACCTGGGTCGGAGCAATGCCAGGCACAGCTACAGGTTGGGCAGAGAAGAGATTCAGAGCAGCCCTGCGCAGAAGGACTTGGGGGTGTTGGTCGATGAAAAAATGAACGTGAGCCAGTAGTGTGCGCTTGCAGCCCAGAAGGCCAACCGTATCCTGGGCTGCATCAAAAGGAGAGTGACCAGCAGGTTGAAGGAGGTGCTCCTGCCCATCTACTCTGCTCTTGTGAGACCTCACTTGGAGTATTGTGTGCAGTTGTGGTGTCCTCAACATAAAAAGGACATGGAACTGTTGGAGTAAGTCCAGAGGAGGGCCACAGGGATGATCAGGGGACTGGGGCACCTACCGTATGAAGATGGGCTGAGAAAATTGGGGCTGTTCAGCCTGGAGAAGAGAAGGCTGCGTGGAGACCTCCAATACCTGAAGGGGGCCTATAGGGATGCTGGGGATGGACTCTTCATTGGGGACTGTAGTGACAGGACAAGGCGTAACAGGTTAAAACTTAAACAGGGGAGGTTTAGATTGGATATGAGGAAGAAATTCTTTACTGTAAGGGTAGTGAGGCACTGGAATGGGTTGCCCAGGGACATTGTGAATGCTCCATCGCTGGTGGTGTTCAAGGCCAGGTTGGACAGAGCCTTGGGTGACACGGTTTAGTGGGAGGTGTCCCTGCCCATGGCAGGGGGGTTGGAACTAGATGATCTTAAGATCCTTTCCAACCCTAACTATTCTATGATCCTATGATTCTATGTAGAATTTATTACTCCCATAAAGACTTCTGGGCTGTCAATATGTGAAGTTACTGAGTAAGATGGCAAATGTAGAGATACAGACAAGTAGAGCATTGTGCCCTTGCCCCAAGGGAAAACCACATCATACTGTTACTGTGCTCTGCTGAGACCCACCTGGGGAACTACATCAGCTCTGGGGCCGCAACACAAGAGTGATGTGGACCTGCTTGAGTGAGTCCAGAGGAGACCATGACCATGATCAGAGGACTGGAGCACCTCTGCTATGGAAAGAGGCTGAGTTGGGCTTGTTCAGCCTGGAGAAGAGAAGGCTCTAGGGAAACCTTAAAGCTACCTTGAATAAGGGAAACTCCCTTGAGTAAGGGATGCTCTCAGATTCAGTTTGTTTCCTTCCAGTCTCAGGAAAGACACATCCAAGACAGGCTGGATGTTATCCTTGCAAAATATTTATCTTTAATTTTACAGGTAGAAAAATGACAGTAGAAAGGAATCCCTGTTGCAAAAAAACCCTGCAGCTCTAGTGCTTAGGCCATCAAACAGTGCTTTCTCCCCTCTCCATGGCTCAGCCTCCACGTGCTCCACCCAAGACTACTACTGATGCTCAGGATCTTGAATTTGCTTTCTGAAAACTGATGGCGCCCCTGAGGATTAACCAGGCCACTCTGCCTCTCACCTCAGGGCCATGCATTCTGATAGATTTGAGTAAATTACATTTTATCTTCCCCAATGTCTGACCACATGTGCTTTGTGCTCCCAGATTCCCTCCATTCCCACCCCAGGAAAGCCAACCTTCCCCAAAGGATTCTTCTAGAGTACTGTAAAAACAGTTAAGCTGCAGGAAAACAAGTAATTGAAACAGATTCCACACAGCATTCAAAAATCAATCCTTAATTACAGATTGGCAACCTCAGAAAGGTCAGACTGAGGTGGGTGAAACAGTCTCACTGAAGAGCCATCAAAACTGATTTGAAAAGATTAATGGAGGAAAAAAAAAAAAAAAAAAAAAAAAAAAAACACCCAAGAAAGAAAAAAATTAAAAATAAAGTTAGGTTTGTTTTGAAGGACTTCTTCCACTCCCCCACTGCATAAAATGTGGGACCGGGAGAGTTGATGCTGTAACTGTCTCAAGCTCATCAGGTATTGGCAGTTACTTTTTGGAGCTCTTCATCCTTACATCCACCCACACTGTCTCCAGAACTAAAAATTGTTCTGCAAACCCTAAATCCATAGAACAAAAGCTTTTTCCAGGCATTGTTCCCAATACATCGTACATGTATTTTCCATCCTCTCCCCAGCAGAAGTTTCATAATGTTACAGTGGAAAAGCTACAGAAAAAAAAAAAAAAAAAAAAAAAATGTGCACCTGACAAACCAAACAAGGAGCAGAGTTCTTTGTTAACACACAAATTCAGCAAAGCACCTCAATATGTGCCTAACTTCATGGCAGAAGAGGAACTCGAGTTGTTATTTCAAGTCTTTGCTAGATTGAGGTCCCACACACAGAGATTTCCTCCTTTTACCTTTCAGAAGTATATGTGATTTTTCTGGTTACGTGAGCATATTTAAGTATTCAGCAGAAAAGATTCCGATCACAAGACAAGCTGAAATAGCATCAGTAAATTCAAGTTTTTGATGTTTACCTCAATTTCAATTTCAAAGTACACAGAATGCCATATCCTGCTCACTTCTTGTATGCAATTAATCCCACCAAAATCCTTTGGGACTACTTCTGAAAGTAAAAACAAGCAGGATTTAGTTTATAATCCAATACCAACAAGAAGGGAAAATATAATACAGTGTTTTATCCCTAGCAAAGAACCCTGGCACTAAATCCTTGTGAGTACAGTGTCCGTGCATATTCTGCAGCTAACCTGGCAACAGGGCAATTTCCTGTTTGCAATTTATATTTTTGCCCAAATGACTGTATAGAGACAGATGGTTACACCAAAGGAGGACAGTTTTGGAATGATATCACCTTCCCTCAGGAATATTTCACAAGATCAGTTTGGAGACTGCCAAAGCAAGATTTTTTGCCAGGTAGCTGAATACCCTGAATAACTTCTTCAGATCTGGCTTCTTTATCAAATTCTTACCATCTAATAAATATAACACTGAGGAAAGAAGAGCAAACCCACATTTCTATGACTGGACAGTGCTTTGAATGCTCGTGACTGGATGTTAAGACTCATTTTAAGTTTTTATTGCCAAAGAAAGCAAAGCTTTCCTGACTGCATTTTCTGCGTCCTTGGGAGTATGCCCTAGGTTACTGATTATCTGGGATCCCATCATCAAGTTTTCAAGAAAGATATTTGTTTCCTTCAGGCAGCAATGGCTCAAGCAGATCAGGTTTCTAAAACACAGGCCACACAAATCTGATTTCAGCCAAGGACTTTATTCTCCCTCATAATTTTCCACTGTTTTCTGCCACTGATTAACAGGCCTTCTTTGTTTTTTTTAAACAGGAAATGAGAAATTTTTAGAATTATCTACAAAAATACATGCTAGAATTAGCATAGCAACCATACATTCTTTATTTGAATGCTGAATTTGCCTTTCAACACCTTCAGGTTAAAATCCTTCAGGGTTATCAGGTAGTAAGAGTGATTTTTGGACAATGAGATGAAATCAAATACTGCTGTGATCAACAAGCTGGAGAACTGTCAGTTTTGATTTTGATTCACCCAAGTTTCAGAATTAAAACTGGATTTAGAAGAGTGGAAATCTATCTCACCTTTTATCTATCTATTTTGCCTGTCTGCAGACTGAATAAGACATCACTTCTTCAAGCCATCATACCTGGCCAAGATACATTCTTCATAAGCTTGAGGGCTAAGGGAAAAGTTCATAATTACATTTTAAAATGCTGGATTACATTTCATGCTATAAATCACAAAATCTGCAACGTTGGAATCAGAAAATACATGTGACTATGTCATCAAGTGACTAGCTTGGGAATATTTCAGCTCTTTTTTCCTGTCTCCCTAGTGAAAATAGAAATTTCAGTGCTAAATTTGGTTGCTTACTAGTCTTACGCTGGTCTATTAGGATTTCTAAATTACATAAGCAGAGAGCTTCTGAAACATGGATAACGGGAAAAATCATACAGAATACAAAGCGTTGCTAGATATAAGAACTGTCAGAATTCCCAATTATTTAACTTCAGCAGAAGCAGAAATAGGTAATATGCCCCACTCCTTAAGCATTCACCTAGTAAAACAACAGCCAACTTCTTGCTCGCATAGAAGCTTCAGCTGCTCGGGGTCAGACTAATAGTCATTACTGAATGGCACCAAATCAGTATGATTCATATTATACTGATTTCTATCAGGCACACACATTAACAGCCCAGTAAAACTGTCTCATGACTGAGCCTGGCCTTAGAGGTACCAGTTAGCGACACAAAACTATCAGAGCTAAGAAAGTAAGATTGACATTACATTTACAATGTCCTGTAGGCTTCCAAGATAAAATTATTTGCTGGGGCAAGTCTCACTTCAGTCCCTTACTATGCTTGGCAAAATTGGAAGAGAAGGAATGCACTCCTTGGGATTAGGTAGAGCATTTTAGACAAGACTCAGAAAAGCTAAGTAACCTGAATAAAATCACTGAGGAAAGCAGAGTCAGGAATAAAATTCAGGTCTACTGACTTGTAGCTGTCTACTCATCGCTCAGCTATTGCATGTAATGAGTAGAAAGAAAAACTGCATTCTGCATGTAAGATGTCAGAATTTCCTTCTAAAAAGGTAGACGAATTATAAAACTCCGTACCATTGAACACTTCCCTGCATCTATCATCAACTATGCTTAAGCATTTAAGACAACCGCACCATATTTCTCATGAATGAAGAGCTTTTAAGGTGATATTCTAGGGTTGGTAAGAGCAGCAGATGCCCGTCTGTTGAGATCTGTTTTGACAGAATTTAATCCCTTTGCAGTTCTTTTTTGCATGTCTGTTTATATTTTTATAATGTTGTCTCTTAAAAGCAAACTGCGACCTATGATTTCGATGCATTCAGCTAGTCATGGACTTGTATGTTCACTAAAGATTTAGAAAGAGAAAACATAGCGAATGACCTGGCAAGTTATAAATCAAAAGAAATGTGAACAGTGAAAGTTATTTCCTCCCAAAACATGCAGGAAAAAGCAAGGGGTATTGGTTGAAAAGGAACAAAGAACAAAGGAGAAACAGTGTAGATATCCAGGGCACATCCATATCTTGAATATTGCAAGAATTTCTCATCATTCTATCCCACAAACCAAACAAGAAGAGTGGATGTAAGAAAGAGCAACAAAAATGCTAGAGGAGTATGTTTTCCTACAGAACAGGTAACAGATTAGGACTCTTTGATTTAGAAATCATGTAACGGGAGGTCCACAACACTGCAAACACTGCAGAGGGTGACAAGAATGATTATCCAGCTGCTTGCAAGACCAGAACTACAAAAACCCCAACGGTATCAAACCCAAATCATAAGTAAGTTCTTCCTCAAAATAAGCAATTAAGCAGGAGTATTTGTCACCACATTACATTTGAGAAACTAAAGTATAGAGGGGTTAAAAATTGTTAGATACAGTCATAGAAAATTGGTTCACCAGCAATTTCCAAAGAAATCCCTAAATGACTGTTTGAATTTATAAGATAAACCATGGAAAAGGTCACTTGGGTGCATGCTTTGTTACACTTCTCTGAAAGGATGTGTCATACTGGTCACCACTGATAGTACAAAGTTAAATGAACTTAAGATACAAATCATCACAAAAGTTCCCCTATTTTCAGTTTAAAGGCTTTAAAGGATTCAACATGATTGTCATAAAAAGTGAAAAACTATTAGCAAATTTTGGACAAACAGATGAAACTCATACAATTAAGGCAGATTTAAATGACTGCCAAAAAAACCACACAGTCTGTGAGAAGCAGCTCAGCAGAAGTTGGCATATCCTCAGAAAACAGAGAGTACTTTTAGATGTTCCTTATATGACCAGATTCATGTAGATCGTTACACATGATACAATAAGAAAGTAAATTGAACTGAGTGAAGTGCAGACCCTGATGATCACTGGAAAAGCTTGTAATATTGCTGCCTGCAGATACTATTTTCCTTTCATCACAGGAAGTTGATAAATTTGTTGTTAGAGGCCTACAGGATTTTACCCTGCTCAGGCACCTTTAGTTTGACCTAAGGATGTGTCCTGTGTTCACAGCAGTGTTTTTAAGCAGAACCTGAACTCTATATATCCGCTGTAGAAAGCCTTCAATAGCCAGCAAAAGCAATTTTCAGAGGGCAATCTCCTTCCCTTTCAAAACAAATGAATCTACATCAGCCGTGAAAATTGAACAATGCCTCTTGTCACCACTTTCTAACAGCACCAGTGACAAAATGTGGCACACAATCTCCTCCCAGGTCAACGCCAGACATGGAGGTAGACATCTATGGAGAAACAGCACAAGTTCTTTAAAAGCAGCATAGCAACATTCCCCAGATATCCTGGGGATTCTCTCTGTGAGGCAGCCAAAGCAGTAGCAAGAACATGCCCTAAAGAAATCTGGATTACAGCATGTTTTGTGCATAGATCATTCTAAATTTATTCCTAGTTTAAGGATAAATACTATTTCTTTCTAAATATCACACAGGAATTAGGATTACATTATGATATATGTTTCTTCTGTTTCAAAGGAAAGACTTTCCCCAGAGATCATTCACAAACTGGGTAGAGCTAATCAAATTAGCCTTGAATGGCTTCCCATCTGTACCCAGGCACAACTAACCAGAGAAGGCAGAAGCAGCCCAGGGGGCCAGCCTGGTTGGTTCTTTCCAATTCCAAACCCACCATCAGTTTGTTAGGCTTCTTAGAAGAAAAAGCTGTCTTCACACAGCTGAGTTTTAAGACTGCTGGGTTCAGGTCTGCCACCTTTATGAATAAAGCTAAATCTGTATGCCCTCTACTACTCTGTCCCTGAGTGCTGTGCCTAAAATACATAAAGCGTGAACACATGGCGATTTGAAGTCTAATCTGAATTTTCTTAATGCTGGGAACAGCAGGCAATAGTCTCTGTATGAGAGAAAACCATTTGGTCTTTCCACACCTTACCTTACCCAATCCTAAGGTCAATTTCTGCAAGGCTAAAAGAATTAAAACATTACCTTTGGAACCACCTTGCATAAACAGAGGTACTGCAACCAATGCTGGCTTCAACACAGGAGAGAATTTCAGACAGCTTTTTATTTTCCCAAGTACTGAGAAATCTCTCAAATTCTCCACTCAGCAATCACTTCAGTCAAAGTGGATTACACCAAAGCAATTCTCTTAATCAGCAAGCCTGGTGCACAGTGGAGCCTTACAGAACACAGCTCATGTAACTGTAAACAAGAATTTCTTGTCAATTATGCAGAGAGCCCTGCCTTGATTCCAGGTGGTAAGTTGTGAGTGCACAATATTCTTGCCTTGTAAATATCACACCTATTTCCATTAAGGAGTCAGCTCCCTGTGCTGAAACATCACTAATAAATCACAATGATTGTAGAGCTAGAGTTGATGTCCCCCTTCACCCAGTACATACCTTTACTACCACGTATATACGTGTAAGATAAAATGGCCTCGAGTACTTTCTGAAGGTGAAACAACAGCAGTTTAAGAAACAAAAGTGTCATTACCAAACCAAATATAATATGAAATACTTAAGAAAAAACAAACAAAAAGGGGAAAAAAACCCAAACAAAACAAACCAACTCCAAACCCAAAATAAAACAAACCAAAAAACGCCACCAAACAACTAAACCCAGCAAAGAACGTCTTCCAACTCAGCTGCCTCCACAAATTCTTATTTCTCCTTCTGTTCCTAGCTGGTCACAAGTAATGCTGCTTGTTAAAAACACTATGGCTAAAATCAGGTTAATTAGGTCACTGTTAGGAAAAAAAAACTTCCTTTTATTTAGCAAACACCACCAAAGACTAATTATTAGTTATACCAACGTTAAAAACCATAAACCCAAACAAACTTAGGCATTTCTCTGCATACAGCCTTCTTAAATTGAGATCTAAAAATACACAGACAAGCAGCAGACTTCAACAATTTTGTCAGTGGTTGATTCATTTTGGCTTTCTGCTCTCCCTGGTCGCAGTTCAGCACAACCCATAAATAATTTAGGCTGGTGAAGGAGATTGAATTTTGAGGCCAAAACAGTAATCGAGGAATTGAACAGCCTGGAGACTGAAATACCGTCTCCTGGGACATTAGCCTTTGGACCTATTAGCAGCTGTCTATATTGCTTTTCCAGCCATTGACACATATGACCATGTCAACATATTGATTTATGTTTCTGTGTGTTGCAAAAGGACAGATCTTGTACGTGTTCTGGGCCCCATCATGCTGTTACTTTAAAGAGTAAGAATATCTCAAGCATACCTTAGACTAAAAAGTCAGGTCTTTCAAAACTATGGGAAGGCCCAGCTTCCTGTGAAGAAAACCTGTACCAGCTCAGCACAACTTCATTATACAGAAAGCAGTAATTTTCACCTTTTCCACAGAGTATTAGTCAGCACTTGCAAAGGTAAGACTGAAAGGAAAGCCTGGGAAGGTCGTTGCTCTTTGTCTTCGAAAAAAACCAAGCAAAACAGCCGCTACCATCACCCACCACTTCATTCTTCTCAGCCATTCTCTCAGGATCAAAAACGGACAAGAAAACAAGAGACTCCACAGACAACTGAAGCAACAAGTGGAAGATTACAAAACCAACCTATGGTCAAAGGCAAAAAGAAGTATCTCCAGCTCTTACTCCGTCTGAGGACATGGAAACAGTCTCAGCACAAGCACGAGCCTGCAAGAACCATGAGCTCTCCGTGGGCACAGCTCCTTCCGGGGCAGCCTCAGCGCCTCTTCCCCTCAGGAGCACGCCCTGCCCGCCACCAGCCCTCGGTGGCAGCTTCCCAGGTGCTCCCACCACATCGCTGCTGCTACACCTTTGGTCACACACACACACGTTTGATCCACAGCTCCATACACAGAAATAAACACTTTCCCTTCCCAACTCACCATCCCACAAAACGTAAACCAAATTGCCTTTCTAAAATGGCGTCACTCGGCACAGCCCACAGGCTTTCCAGGCATGACAAATGGCTCCACACGCAACACCCCGAGCGGTCAGGTTTTGGAGAGTTTGGATGGCAATCACATACCAAGAAAGAGTAAAACTTGACAAAAGATCCAAGAGGCACTTCTGAGGGCTCAGGGCAGTGCTGTGACCTCTCAGCACCACAGGCCTGCTCAGGGCCCTGCAGACAGAGGAAGTGAGGCAGTAGGCAAAATGGCTTAGCACATGGTTAAGCCTCTCCTGAAAACAAAGCCAGCATTTAACTTGAAATCATCAAAGTGATGGATTAAAAAGGAAAAGGGGAAATATGAGAAAAAGTCAGTTAATAAATCACCATTAAAATCCACATTTCCACCTTTTGCACAGTCAGAAAAACACATCCATTTTCGTTTTGCAAGAAAAGATGACGGCAACTGAAACTAAAAAGCATTTCTCAAAAATAGGGTATCACATTTGTACTGATTGAGCCCATCATACTTTGTTTTGAAGAAAGGCTCCCAATGGCACCAAGTACAGAACAGCATTTGTTGGATCTAGTAAATGCCAAGCAAGACATACTGTGTACTAGAATTAAGCACTACCAGTTATATATACATGATTTCTCTGATTAAATGGTGACTCAAACGGACACATCATCATCATCAGTCTTCTAACAGACTACTCACAGTGCCTCGTGCTCCATTCCTACTGGATCTCAATGCACACAGGATCAGTGATTGGGACATATGACACGAATAGAGAGATCTCTAATGAATAATGAGGCACTGCTCATAAAATACCATCTCTCTGACATGCTCTTCGGGGAACTGATGGCAGGGTCCTGCTTCCTCAAAGGACTGGGCAGTGATCAGCCCCACAGGCAGGCAATGGACAGCGGCTCCCTGTTCGCACATCACCTGCACATCACCCACTCCTTTGCAAGCCAGCAGCTGAGCTAAAGCTGTTCAAGTGGAATGAGAAATGTGTTTACTTCCAGTGCTTTTCCACGACCATCAGAATACTGCTCAGTTGGGACATTTTCTCTCCAAGTCTTGTAAACAAAATACAAAATCTGAAAGAATTTTTCGGGTTGGCTTAGTTGAAAGTTTTCATCCTCAGCACCCTAAGAAAACAGCAGTTCTTCACCAAAACATCTCTGAAGAACAATTCCCATTAGAAATGTGGTTGGACAGCTAAAAAGAAAAACCCTGACTCTTTCTGAGCTCAGCAGCTCCTCAGGAAGATCTCTGCAGCTGGTTATGCAGAGATGTGCAGGATGGAGGACAACTAGCCCCATGCTGCTCAGATGCAGCTCTTTCCCCCTCACCATGCGCTGTCTCAGCAGCATCCTGCTCCAGCTGACACAGACAAGAGAACAGGACATCACAGCAATTAAATTAATGCACAAACACTCCCCCAAAGCACAAGGGCGCCTTCAGAGCAGGTGGTGCAAGCATGTTGCTCATGACAAATTTTCAATCTCAACTACCTATGTACCCACAAGGTATACACAGCAGGCTGCAAGTCTCTGCTGCTCAGAACAGCACACATGCTATTCTTCAGTATTAATTTTCAAAGCCCATGCTTGCAATTATACTACCTCGCAGGCTGTAATGAGGTACACAGGTCAAGCAATTCATACAACTGGCGGGATGCTTAGGATTTATGGTTGTACTCCCCAAATGGCTCTTCTCAGCTGCTGCACAAAGACTGCTTCAGTTACAAACTTTCCCAGGAAAGCGTTAACAATCCTACAGAGACACTTTTATAGAGCACACAAACAAAGTATTGCAGCTCATGTAAAGATACGTGGCCAGAACTACAGATATTATGTACAATAAATTATTTAATGCTAAAAAAACTTCATATGAAGATTGTATTTAAATATGACACAACATCCAATGGGATTCAGTGCCTTTCTCTGCATATTTACTTTACTATTGTTGGAGAAAACTAAAACTTGGCACTCACTGAACATCACATCTTAAAAACTCCTTAAAAAAATCTATAATAATATTTTTAAATAAATTCCCAAGCTGAAATATTGAGTTCACCTATATAGTCACACATAAACATACTGATTAACATTTGTGAAGGTCACCCTTCACTACTTGCAAGCATCTTAGTGTATATATAGCATGCATATATATATATATATACACTGTATTTATACTGTAGCATCTTACTGATTTCACGCCACTGACATATGTCTTCTGGCCAACTTACCATATGCTTTCCAGATGTTATATTAGTTTACAAGAGAGATACTAATATTACAGATCCAAAATACTTCTCAGATATCACCTTATCAGCAAGTTAAAATGATGACACAACTTCAATTTCATGAAAATATGAATTACATATTTTTATTACTAAATTCCATTTTATCTCACTAAAACGTATCAGTCTTCTAGATATCTAAACATAATTCCTAAATCAAGAGATGAAAACCTAAGTACAATGACTGTTTTTTTCACATGTACCCATTGCCCTTTTTCCTATGTTCAAATACGACTCCCTTCTAAATAACACAATACACATGTAGGTGGTAGTAAGAAGTTTTCCAGTGCTTCATATAGCACATATTCAAGTTTGGAATAGATCTACAAATTACTGTTTTTCAGGATAACTAGCACTCACAAGAAAGTAAATACTATTTTTAATGCCTTTGAAAGTGTTCTCTGATCACACTGTTATAGATAAACTGCTGACAGTTTAAAAAAGCAAGCATATCTCAGTACTGACGACACACCGAATAAACACCACCAAAATATGCAAAATACTTCAACAACATCATCTTTTCTATCAAAATAACTTTGAATGTTAGCTAGAACAGTCAAAAGTGTGATTTACTGAGCATCACAATCAGTTTGATTACACGTCAGGTTTGAATTTTGGTAGATCAGGAGGATGGCAGGTCCAACTTCACACTGAATGTTATCACCATTACTGTTTTCCAAACAGCCCTAAGTCCTATACCAGCGTTAGCCTTGCCAGGCTTAGGCATCAACCGCAGTGTAATCCTGGGGAAACTGACTTAAAAACAAAATAAAACAAACACTACAGGCATTCATAACAAAGCAAAAACATGTCAAAATCACAGGAATGGAAATAAGTCTGGACTGATAAGTCTGGACTGCACTGAACTGAAGAAAATAATATATCGTGCCCTACCCTGTAACCATTAAGATAGATTTTTTGCTACTTTTACCACTCCGAAAGAACAGATAAAATAAGACAAAATACAAAAAGCCCAGGGGCAACATCTTTTATTCCTTGAATTATCAGGGAAAAGTTATGCAGAAAGTGTAACTTTTCGAGGAGCACACAGCATCTCAAACAACAAGCCTTGGTCTCCATCCTGCTGACAACATGTTCTCAAGTTACAGAATTGTAAGCACTGCCCGAAACAGCATCCATCTTACTACTTTTTTTATAAAACCAAACTGTAAATTCCAACCAGTCATTAAAATGTATTTTTCTTCAACCAGAAGGATAGTTCTGAATGATATCATGAGAGGCAATAAGAAACTGTTAACTGCTGTAGAGATGTAAATAGAAAATAAGTCTTTCAAGAGTCTTCTTCCATAGCCACATCCTCTTGTAGCTTCTGCACCATTTTGTCCTCCAGCTGTTTTGGTGTGCCTTCAAAGCAATGAAAAAAGTTAAATTCAACATGTCTCTCTAAACACAAGTAACTGTTGTTCTTTGGACAACGTATGTGTCTATTCTAGGAGTTTAGGAGTAACCCATCAAGCTTACAAATATTCCTTGATAACCTCCATCACCACCTAAAATTACTGAAGAACTGTTTTAACAGAGAAGCTGATGCTTTGATAGAGCTCTTAGCAGAACCTTGCAAAGGACTATAAAAATGCATTACTTTTAACAGATCAATGGCCTTTACGCATTAGTTTTTATATCAAGATTTAAGCCCTCCTGAATGCTGTTTTGGATGACAATTGTGTTAGCTCTCCATAATACTACCAGGAATAAAAAAATCTAGGGCTGACATTTGATGCTGCTCTCCTCAAGGTCCAGCGGGAATTGCAAAGCCCTGAAAATGTAGCTGTGATTTGACAGATGTGTTGCACACTATTGTGCACCATTCAGTTAACATAAGCAAAGCCAAACAAACAGGTTTATTCTTCTGAATTCAGATCTTTTTACATTTTCTCCTTCTTCCCTCAAAATACGAGGGACAGACTAAACCAAAGTTTAAATACATCCTGACAAAAGCTTGCTTGACACATAAACCATGGAGACAAAACCACTGGTTATTTTTATAAAACAGTAACTAATGGGAACTTCCCTCCATTACTCTACTCCATTAACTGTATTTTATAAAACAAATCATCTTTACAACCCATTTTATCAACACTCAACATCCTCTAACACGAGCCAGTGCTTGTAATAGCTTCGAAACCAGAAAATTATTCAGGAGAAGGAGATTTCTCCATCTGAAAAACTCAGTTCACTAACAAAGAATACACATTATTATATCTGAAATAGGCACAGATTTTTGTGAAAGTTTGTAAAATTTCCACGATATTTTAAATACTGTTAGGCTTACACTGAAGAAACAGTATTTTCATGCAAGTTTCACTATACACAGAGAACTACAATAAAAACTACTTTCAAAATTAGCTAACAAATTCAAAAAGCAGTTTAACCACTGCATTTTATATCAATCAGTGGTGTAGTTTGTTGAGTTCTAATAATCAATTCAAAGGAAAGACTTAAATAGATGTACTGGTTAACAAACACATGGTTCATAGAGTACCAGATGCTGAGTGCAATTTAAAATACTCGAATAAGGAAAAGTCCAGCATGCAGGACTGGCTAAATAAAAAGTTACGTCTGATTCAGACCAAAGGCACTGCTTATGTTTAGTGGCAAGAGCTATTCTTACATTCGATAGACAAATTAATTATAAGAAAAATGCACAGCATTACTGATCTGTAGAATTAGTCATATAAAAATAATTCATCACAAAATTGTATACACAAATTAACCTAAGATAACCAGGTAAAGCAAGTTCTCACCTGCATGTGGAGCACGAAGAAGGTGGATATTCTGTTTGACTTCTTTGATGTCTTCTGCCTTCTGCAACTCTTTGCTCTTCTTTAGTCTGGGGAGGGGAGAAATTAAATTCCATTACCTTTGAAGAGAAGATGTGTATTTTTGTTCTACTGCAAGACACATCTTTAGCTAAAGGTATGGAAACTGTAAATAACTTTAATTATGAGGAAATAAAGTATTTGAAAATGAATTCAAGCATATACTGGATACAAAACCAAAACAAAGAAAAAAAAAACCCACTACTAGATCAACTCTTACCAGAAACTAGTTTAAATCTAAGACTGTTTTACAAACAAGGAAATATAACAGTTATCAGGTGTACAAAACTACATTTCACTGGACAGCCAATAAGGCATAGTGGTTTGGTAGTGTCGTAGAGCTCACTCAAACTATTCCACCCCATTGCTTGGATGACTGTGTCTGTACAAAGCAAATAACCATTTTCAACTGTCAATAATCATTTCTCTGGAAAGACTGACTGACTAATACAGGTTTGCAAGAGTTCCCATAATATAAATAGTTCTCCTCACCTGTTCATAATAAATCTAGCTTGGCGTTTTTGCTTTATTTCCTCCACTCTCTTCATTGCATCAACTGAAATAAAGCAGAAGTTGTTTTAAATATGCTTACAAACCTATGGTTGAAAATACATGCCAGTTTGCAGAGCAACAAACCATAACACCTCTATAGCAGAAGCAACTCTTATAGTATATGAGAAAGTTATTCCTTCCTCTGAAGAGCAGTGTAGAGAATATTCCATCTAGGAACTATGGTAGATTGCATTTTCAAACTTATTTATGCCTCCACTTTTGTGCCTACATATATTTTCTACAATTCACCATCACTACAAAAGACTCTTACTCTGCTTGAGGTCAGATGCAAGTTACCACCTTCTCCTATGTGGCATTCGTTCATGACATAAGTAATTCTTCTACTTTATAGAAATTGATTTATTAAACCAACAGAAGGGGAATGAGCAGGAAGAAAGAAATAAGTGCATCAGTATAAAGGTGTACACTGGAAGCCCCTTAAAAAGCTGGAGAACCACTAAGGTTTCTTGAAGATCATTCAAAATAACCAGCTTCTGGGGAAAATAAAAAACCACAAACAAATAAAGACAAAAAAAAAGCTCAAGAAACCCAATCCCCACACCCCACCCCCAAAAAAACCCAAACAAGTGCAACTCCACATCTGTCCACAACTCAAACCTCCTCCACATGTAAGCATCTGGTCATTA
The DNA here is from genome assembly GCA_039720435.1 of Amazona ochrocephala. Lineage (NCBI taxonomy): Eukaryota > Metazoa > Chordata > Aves > Psittaciformes > Psittacidae > Amazona > Amazona ochrocephala. The sequence continues at coordinate 32,382,796 of CM077883.1, read as the reverse complement.
TCCCAGTAATTTCACATACAATTAATACAAAGTGACTCTACGAAGTCTTCTGTAAACATTTTTATATACAGTGAGTGTTCACTCCCCAAATTTATCTTCTGTCTTTTTCTACAATGACTCACCAGTCTTGTTCCATAACTCTCTCTGGTATTTCACTGGTTCATTCCTACGCTTCTCAAACTCAAATGAATTATCCTGTAGTAAGAAAAAGAAAATACAGATTACATACAAAGCATATTTAGATTAATATAGTCTTACTATAGCACTCAAACAACTTGGTATTTTAACGTGGTATTTTTCCCCCCTTTCAGAATCTCTGTTTCTGTACTCTATTTCTTTCTAGTTTATAGCAATCCCTAAAGGTTGTTAGAGTGGAGTGTTTGACCTCAAAGTGTCAGAAGCCACAGTGATTTGTCTGAAGAGCAATACTCCCTCAGCTATTTTCCTTTTAGCGAGTCAAAAGGAACAGAGAAGACCAATGCGGAATGAGAAATACAGAGTAAACCAGACAGGTGGAAGGCAAAATTGAAAACATGTAGAGTAAAAAGCATTTAATCAAGGTCAAGCAAGTTCTGCCCAAGAGCCTGTATTCTGAAAAGGGTAAAAACCCCAGAAAATCACAAACCCAAAAACTATTTCATTTTAAGAATATTGACACAATACAAATTCATCTGAAATTTTTGAATATTTCATTCGAGGACACTGGTGTTTGGGGCAGCTGGAGGTTTTTCTTCTTGTTGTTTAGGGTTTTTTAATCAAGAGCTTAAGATGGAAAAACAGTTTCCTCACTTTTTTTTGTTAGGCATACTCAGCTTTAATCCAAATTTATCTGAGGACTTTTCCCTGCCCAACGGTTCTTTCTTGTAGTGGACAAGCAGAGTTATCAGACCAGCTGCTGATCTTTACTTGAGCTAAAGACAGTTCCAAAGACAGAAACTACACAGAATAGCAAGAAATGGCATATATGCACTCACAAGCCATGCTCCATTGGCAGATGAATGCTAGTTTTCACTAGGGGATAGCATTAAGCAAATATGAGCTGCAGAGCACACAGTACACTAACATCTACATGCCACTTTGCCTCTTCAAAGTTAAAAAGAACCTACAATTCATTTTTAACCAAGCAAGACATAGCACCACATCAACTCACTGCAGTTTATCCAGAGTCAGCTTCTACGTATTTATAACATACAGTATTGTTCTGGATCACGAGAACACACCACAAACAGCAAAAACAAGTCTCACAAGAGTACAGATGTTCAAAGTGCCAGGGTCTTCTAACTTACACCCACAGAGATAAACTACAGCTGCATACTGGCCAGCGAATATTTTCAATTTCAAATATGAGGGGACAGACTGACCAACTCTGCCTCATTCTGAATGACAGAATAAGACAGTCTTTCTGAAATACCTTATGAACAACATCTGATAGCATTATATCCTCTTTCAGTTTTTCAATAAAATATATGCATATATAAAAACAACAAAAAGCCATAAAACACTTGAAACCCATGAAAACAAGTATATATTTAACCCCTTCCAATGTACCTGTTTACAGCTGCAAGAACTTCCTATGAACTACAGTACTTCCCATTGTCACAAGCCTATTCAGGCACTCTCCCCAAAGCTGGCTTCTGAAAGAACGGATACCATCTGCACTACAACAAAGCACTGTGTTTACACATTGGTTTAACTCTCAGCACATATCATAGAATCATAGAATAGTTAGGGTTGGAAAGGATCTTAAGATCATCCAGTTCCAACCCCCTTGCCATGGGCAGGGACACCTCCCACTAAACCATGCCATCCAAGGCTATGTCCAACCCCACCTTGAACGCCGCCAGCGATGAAGCATTCACAACTTCCTTGGGCAACCCATTCCAGGGCCCCACCACCCTCACAGTAAAGAATTTCTTCCTCATATCCAATCTAAACTTCCCCTGTTTAAGTTTGAACCCGTTACCCCTTGTCCTCTCATTACAGTCCCTACTGAAGAGTCCCTCCCCAGCATCCCTATAGGCCCCCTTCAGATACCGGAAGGCTGCTATGAGGTCTCCACGCAGCCTTCTCTTCTCCAGGCTGAACAGCCCCAATTTTCTCAGTCTATCTTCATACGAGAGGTGCTCCAGTCCCCTGCCGTATGAAGATAGGCTGAGAAAATTGGGACTGTCCAGCCTGGAGAAAAAAAGGCTGCATATATATATATAGGTATTATCTCAAAACTGGTGCACCAGTCACCTAATTGTCACCTAATTAGGCATGCATAAAAGAATTTTTAATTAAGTTATTTTCAAAAAAGGTAATTAGCCAGAAACAACTTGAAAGCAGGAAATACAATTACAGAAGGCACCAATTAATCATGGCTTCTCAGAGTCACATTACAAAGTAAAATCACATTCTTCCCCTTGGAAGACCCACAGAAGGCAGAAAATCACAGCGTCAAAATACTTACTAAATTGTTAATTACCTGGTTTTTGACAGAATATTAAGTCACAGTAATTCCTGAGTTATTTAAGGACTGTCCCACGAAATGAGTGTTCAGTATTTTTACCACTGAGGTAATTTTTGCCTTGAAATTGTTTCTAAGATCTCATATGCTAGTTTTGAAACATACCTACCTATGCAAGGTCTTTTTCTATACACTATATACTTTAAGGACACTTCAGAAGGCAACCATCTTATTGTGTCTACACAGAGAGACTTCCTGGAGTAGCCAGTAACCGAAACTATCTCATTGTGCAGAGCTACAACTACCAAATGGGTATGTACAGAGGGCAGAGCATTTATAGAGGGAAAAAAATGCCTTGGATGTGGGAAGCACCATGTATTACTGATACAGACACCTGACACACCGGCTTCCACACCAAAGCTGAAAGGGGAAGTTCCAAGTTACTGTCATGATGAACGAATAGCTCACTCTCAAGAGAACTCTCACATTCTCTTCCACAATCCCTCTTTTCTCCACTTACTCCATCCCTTGTACTCAACTAATTAAATGATAACACATTCAGCTGACTGACCTAACCTGTCTGCAACTGAAGAGAATGGATTTCTGTCATTTTAGCGAGTTAATGTCAAGTGTGAACCAGGACAACTTCTTACCACTGTCAGTTCTTTGCCAGCTGCTTTCCGGAATGCTTTGGTCCACCTCATCTTTCTGGGATTTCGCTTCTTTTTAAAGTTTCTGTGGCATTTTGATTTGCAGAATCTAAATATCTTCAAGGAGGGGAGGAAGAGGAACAAAACAAAACAAATGCTTACATTCAGATCATAGAATCTTTGAATAGTTTGGGTTGGAAGGGACCCTCAAAGGTCATCTAGTCCAACCCCGCTGCAATGGGCAAGGACATCTTCACCTAGATCATGTTATTTCTGCCCCATTACAAGCATGATATCAAACGCTGAAGTTTCTCTAACAACACTGCTCATTGAAAATGACATTCATCCCACAAATATCAATATTTTCAGTTCAAATATTGCTATTAACAAGAAGTTTCAAGCATATCCTCATTTTTTCATTTACAGTCATTTTCAGTCGTCAAATATTTACAATTAAGCTGATTATAAATAAAATATACAATCAACTGCAAAAATAACTATAAAGCCAAACCTGTACTATGCATAAACAATTTTCTATACCTGTCAGCACTTCTTAGATACAGCACCATCCTGACAACAAAAAATCCTCACACCTCTCATATCATATTTTTGAATGCAATACACACATTCGCACACACAAAGCCTGTCTTCTGGAGCGCAGCTTTAAGCCTTGAAGATTACCGGGCAGCAGGGCATCTAAGCACATCAGTTAAGTCCTGGCCTGAATTTAGTGAAAGCTATTTTAAAGCATATACCAAAACATTCTAACTGACCTTTTTTTTTTTTTTTACACATGCCCTTTCCATTCTTCTACATATTGTACAGATTCCAGACTCATTTTATGTACCTGTCACCGCCTGCCATCAAAGTGCCTTATGCTCATCTGGGTGATGTTTTCAGGCCCATTAAAGATGCATTAAAAACTTCACTATTCATACTTTAAATTTCCCTTTTGTTGGTAATGCAACGATGTGATTAACAGCCAAGCTGGAGAATAACCCTCTATCACAAACTGTCCACATCCAACAGGGGCTCTCCCATCAAAAACAGTATGCAGCAAGATGGCAGTAAGGGCACTGGGAAGGGGAGGAGGGCAGAGGACAGGCAGCACACACAGTCATATCCCTATTTGCAGTTCTTAATACTCCTTAAATCTGTGCATTACTTGAACTATCCTGGGCTATCTGGTGTCCAAAGCAGAGCTGAAACTTTACTCAAATACTAAAAATTACATTTGTTATTGACGAGTTTTTGAAAACCCTATTTTCTCCCACCACACACTGCTTCCCATCTAAAGCCATTTCTATAGAAAATAAATAGAAAATATGAAACCTATAGAGAAGGTAACCATCTTCGAATAATTGTACTTTATTAAATGCTTCTACCATGTTTTTTCACCTTACCCCAGATAATTACATTTGGCTCTTTCATAGATTATCAGTTAACAACTATCCTACCATTGTGCTACTTTTTCAAACACGCACCTTGTGGCCATTTTCCAGTAAATGGAACTGTATCAGCCTACATCTACCCCGAAACTCCCAGAAACTGTACCTCAGAAGCTGAGCCAGGATTTGTTTTGACACCCGAGCACGGGAAGGAAGCTATTTGTAAGCTTCACTGCACCCTGGGGCCTGCAATGCCCCGTAAGGAGCACAGCAGCGGCTTATGCACGACTGCGGCCGTCACGCAAAGCCCTCAGCGCAGTGCAGGCCCTGCCGGCAGCCCCAGCTGGGTGAGTCTCACCAGGAACCCGGTGAGGTACCGGCCCAAGCGGGCCGCGCTGCGGATGAGGCCGCCCGGCACACCTCGCGACCCTGGCGCGGCTACGGCCTTGCCTGCAGGCTGCGCCGGGCGGAGACACCGCGGCTCCAGCAGCATGAGGGAAGCGCTGCCCCCGGCCCGGGACCTTGGCGACGCCCGTAACTGAGCCACGTGAGAAGCGCACAGCGGGGACGGGGAGAGGGCCGCTTCCCGCTCCCGCAGCGCGGGTACCTTCGGGGCGCCACGTGTGACAGGGGACGGCCCCCGCAGGTCCCGTCACAGGCCGTGCCGGGCAGCGGGTGCCGGCGGGCAGTACCTTGCAGTCGTTGCGCACGAACATGACGCCGTGGCCCGGGTAAATGGGCCCCGAGCAGAAGTAGCACTTCTCGATCCGCATCGCGCCGGAGGCCCCGCCGGAACCCTGCACTCAGCTGACCGGAGGCGGCGCGGCGCGGCGCGGCCGCCCGGCAGAGAGGCCACAGCACCCCCTGCCGGCCACGGGGCGCCAAGGCGCGACGGAAGCCGGCGCACGCGCAACCGCGCCTCTGCCCCGCTTGGGTTTGAGCCAGGAGGCGCCGAGCGGGTTTGCAGGCGGGAGACCCTCGGTGTGTGTAACAGCGAGATCGCCCGGTGAAGGTAAAGCAGAGCGGTCATGCAGCGAACGGGGAACACGGTACTGCTCCGAAAGGGAGGGAAGGGGGCACAAGGCCAGCAGCTGCACAACGCTGGGACCAGCTCGTGTGGAAGTTGTCACTGCTGTGCTGTGGGTGAAACTACAGCGAAGTTCCACACGTGGGCTGATGGGAGCCACAGTTGCTAACTCATTACACAGAGGTACGGGGGGGCGGTGGGGAGAAAAGCAGTAAAAATGCTAAAAAGCACAGACGTGCTATGTTGGCTCCCCAGATAGGCCCATCAGCCCCAGCCGTGCCAACTGCAGCCCATGACACTGAGAGCATGGTCTGGCCTTTGAATGCACTAGAGAGAATGCTGTTGAAATCTGGGAAATAAAACCTCAGAACCCCCGAAAAACAACCCATACACAGAAATGAAGCTGGGGTGAACTCTTGGACAATACCGCACCTCCAAATGTATGCCGACTTTTCTCTTTCCCAAGTGACCCCCTGCTTCCCTGAAAAACACGTTTGTATCTTGGTATGGAAATCAAATACAAATTAAAAGATTTTGTGATCAGCTTGTGTTTGATCTCTTCTGGCTTCTCATTACAAATGCTATGTTACAAATGAATGAAGCTGAAATAGCTCAGTATTAATATAAGGACAAAGACGGTAGCCCACAGAAGGGAGTCAGACAGAGATTTTTAAATGTCATTGATTTACTCTGGAATTCAGACAAATCAGTTTCTGCTCCATTCCCGTATTTATAAGATCCAAGCTTCCTACAGGGGAATTCACTTTTAAAGCAAAATTTGAAGTACTGTCTAAAAGTGATGGCTCTGCATGATTACCCTAAGGAACCTGTTACTCCTTCTGGTCCCCCTCCTACAGTTACCTGTTTATTGTGAAAGGATCTAAATCTTAGGCCCTGCACCCTCCTAAACTGTTTGCAATTGGAGCTCTGCAATTTCAGAGCCTGAAATCTTCCTCACCACATATGGCTTTAATACCATAATTCCCGTTTCTCAATTTAAAAGAAATAAACTGAGTATTTGGTGAAAAAAAAAATCCATGTGTTGAACTGCATGTGCCCTAAGGGCAGTTTTTGCTTTCTGGTTTCTAGAACAACAAAATAAGGCAGTCAGCTTGGGGCTACATCAGGAAAGATGGAAGAAAAAAAAAGAATAGCCTTAGCTCAGTCATTAACCATATCAGCACAGAACTTGCTCCAATCTATTTGCAAGCCTGACCTCAGCCACATCCTATTGCAGGAGACAGAGGCTAGAGCATGACTTGTGACTAGCACTCACCCCCACCCCTGAGGAACAACAGCTCTGAACTGACTCAGAGCCAGAGAGCAAGATAGGACTGTACAGGATATTAGCTAGGCTCATGCTCCGGAGGGAAGGCTCTGTGGCTGTGACAGAAGATGGCAACCCGGCTGATAAGAGGCAATAGCAGACACACATACACAAAGCAACTCTACGAGGGAAACTATGAAGATACTGAGTTTACAGCTAGAGGCAAAAACAAGTAGTAAACAAGTCTGCTTAAGTCTAGGGCTGCTGTGCTTTGGCATATGCAATTGCAATCCTCTTTTTCAGTTTGATTACTTTGAGCTTCCTGTTCATGTGACTTTATTTTCCCCTATGGGCTGTACTTATTTCACTGAAAACAGCTTTTTCTGGCCGAGTACTGTATTGTGAAGTCTTTGTTGGCTTCTACAATTTAAGCACTGCAGATTACAGGCTGTCACCAACGCCTCCAGCAGACAGATGGGATGTGAGAGCACAGTGATACTACAAGCATTTGTAACTAGACTCCCCTCAACACCTTTCTTCACACCAAGGCACTAACCTCCTCTTCAAGTACAAGCCATTATGCTGTGGATTGCAAGTGCTTATTCCCGATCTAAAAGCAATTTAGATTGAAGGTTGCTGGAGCCAGAATCCAGTTTAATTATCAAAAATGAACAGGTACTTCTACTCAATTAACAGTTACTCACAGACAGAATTAGGTGTCCAGCTGAAAAACAGCTTCACTGTAAGAGATTCTGCAGCAAACTGAGTGGTTCACTTGTTTGATTTCTCACACAGATTACCACAGCAAGAACTGTTTCACCAAACATCTCAGCTTCATACATTAAACTCATAGCAAAGGTCTGGTCTGCAAATATTTAGGTACTTGTCCAAATTTCCTAATGTAAGTAAACATTCATATAAACTGTTGTATACAGTCATATATAAGAACTGACAACTGTCAGGCATGTGCACTTGTAGGACAAAGCCTATAATCATGTCAGTTGGAAGACACTTCTTAGGTCATCTAGACCAAAATCCTGCTCAAAGCAGGGCAAATTAACATCAGGTGGCTCAGGGCCACATCCAGTTGAGATTTTGGTGTCTTCAAGGATGCAGATTCCGTAACTTTCCTTAGCTCCTGGCTCCGGTTTCTGACTACTTGTATGGTGGCATTCTTTTCCTAATAAGAACTTTTCTCTGTTGCCTCTTTCCTATCCCTGTGCCCTCTGAGGCGGGTCTGGCTCCACCTTCTGTAGACCCTCCCATTGGATAGTTCAAGACAGAGGAAAGGTCTCCTTAAGTTTCCTCTTCTTAAAGCTAAGCAAACCCAATTCTCTCTCCTCTTATCCCTTATACTCCAACTGTCTGATCCCACTGGAATCCACGGTACTCACACCAGTGTGTCAGTGTCTTACTTCTACTGGGGTGTCCAAAACAGAATGGCAGATGTGGTCTTACAATTACCTGAATACCCAGTCATAGCTGCCCTTGTTAAACTTAATGAGGTTTAGTCCAGCTCATTTCTCTCACCTGTCAAGGAACCTCTGAATAGCAGCTGTGTCCTCCAGCATATCATAACTTACCTAGTAATATATGCTGCTCTTGATGAAAACACCTATTGTGAAAACTCAGGCTTCTTACCTTTGTGGAAGCTATACATTTTGCAAGATGTACTGTGTGATTCCCTTTGCTCTGAACATGCTACATGCTCACATTAGCAGCTTTCTGAAAGTTTTATGAATACAGAAGTGTTGCCTTTATTTTCTTCTATAGGTCTGAGCTCCTTCTGGCACCACCCAGGATGCATGAGGCCCCCATCTGACTGGTTTGGTCAGTGCATCAAGAAGTACCTAGGCCACAGAAGAGAACTGAAAAACCCACAACCCATAGGGACAATGCAGAACGACACGGACTGATACTGAATTGAGACAACAGGAAATGTTACAATTCAATTCAACAAATGCTGACAAGATTCAGATCAAGAATGTTTAACTATTTTATACTGATAAGAAATCCTGGGACAACACATCATAATGGAAATCATTTCCAAAATTTTGTTCCATTACAGATCCACATTTTTGTCTGATATTGGATGGAGACAACTTTTCTAGAAACAACAGTTTCTCATCACATGAGAATTCTTATTTGTTTGTTTTGTAAAACCAGGACTAGACCAGTAACAATAGCGTAATTCACTGTTAAGGAACATCTACCATGATCTCTCACGAGAGTTAAAAAGGGAACAAAAGTTTTAACACAAAATAATTCAAACAGATAAATCTTATGGCACATTTCAAAGGCTGACATCGAAGCAATTTTATGTAGACTCTTTTTATATAGTAAATAGTTACATATAATATGCATGACAAAAATATTACAGTTTCAGTATTTAATATCCAATCTAAATATAAGTATTCAAAAGAAAATATTTTTACACCATTTCAGTAGTCACCGAGCTCAGTAGTTGGTTGTAATAATCCTTAATGTTTTCAGGAACTGGAGGAGCTATAAGCACAACAACTCCCATTAAAGTTAATATATGACAAATTTCCACTGCAACCCTCTGAAAAGCAGAGTTACAGTAGAAGAAATTCAGACACAGAAGTACACTGAAATATGTTGTGTCCTACGCAGTTTGATACTCTACTGGTAAGAAACATGATGGTAACTTCACAAGGCACTCTGAATTAAACTACAGTAACTCCATTCCACAAGCATTTTAGAATCTTGGTATTGTGTAGTATAAAAAACCCCAAACCAACCCCACACCTGTATTTATTCAATATAAATTGGTTTAATCTCTGTCCTAGCTCAAGAGCAGTCAAATTATATTGCACTTATAAAATATTCTGTGTAGGCTGTGATAAAAATCTAGTATTTACATGTGTGTTTGTTAAAGAACAATGCAAGGTAAAACATTTTAGAACCAAGATTTAACACTTATTCTTGTATTAGTAATATAACCAGAGGCTACCTTAAAAAAAAAAAAAAGTATATTTTATTAACTCCTATTCTAGAAACATTTTTGGTCCTTCAAAAAACTTATTGTGCTGCAGTTCATGTTCACAACTGGTATCAATGCTGGCCTGAAACTGCAGTAGTTAGAATATTTAAATAAATAAATACATGATTTCTAAAGAAGTAATAGCTTCGGAGTTCTGTAAACAGGCTGCTGAGGAAAGTCTGTAACAAGACTCAATTTGGCATATTGTGACTTTAATTGGGAATACTTTACAGCTATACAACCTCTGCCAGGGGAGAAAACAGTTTGGTAGGCACATCTTATAAATCTGTCTGGAAAAAAGACCTAAGAAATACTGACTGTTCCTTAGTTGTATGAATAATTAAAATGACCAAAGAGTAACATAATCCACTGAAAACAAAACTGACATTTATGTGATTTGGGGGTGGGAGGGGGGGAAGTGAGGAGAAAATTATGTCTGTTCTCTTTTAAATACAACCTAAAGGAAATGAACAAGCCATAAATGAATACATGATAAGCATGAAGTACAGGACACAAAGATTGGCAGAACAGAATGAGCGTAATAAATTTATAGAAATACTGATCTAGACAGAACTGGTGTCTTAGCTGCAGCTCACCAGCAGACAGTCATCATTTTTCAATCGAAATTTGAAGAAACTTTCTAAATCTGTGTTTGGTAAAACAAATTCAGTGCAATGCACTAGCTCTGATGAAACTTTGCTGACATCTAGGTTGCCCTACATTCCTGTTAAAACATAAGTGGTAACAAAAGAAAAGTAACAACAGCTGTAGCATTATACCTTTTATACATAAACATATGGATATGCATGTTCTAGAAACTCAAATGATGTCAGGAGGCCTCATAATCTGTGCTGGATACATTTTATATAGTACAGTTGTAGGTTACATGTTCAATTTCATGACATACCCAAGGTGCTCTACATACGCACATCTGTGCTTCTCTAATTTTTATTCAGTATAGAATAGCTTTCTTTTGGTTTTCATCACTGAAAACTGATGGTTGGAGAGGAAAAGCTATTTGCAGGATTTTATGGAAAACACAGGATTTGCTCTTTCAGATTGTTACTGACTGATGAAATGATTAAATGTTTCTGTTCAAAAGCATGACCCATGTTGGTAAGCTTTCTGTTAGAGACTAAGAGCTGCCACAATACCTAATCTAAATGCCTCCTCTGTGTAGGTAATGGAGCCTTCAAAGGGCAACTGAAAATCCTTCAGTTCAGAAGCCTACCCTTTCTCACTACCAATACAGAAAGATATTTCTGCAATTGGTAATGAAAATTCCTCTCCCTCTCCACAGTACAGAACTAGAGGAATATCCAGTGCTACACCTAATTAAACCTCTGTCCCATCACTAATAAACTGCAAGCAAAGATGAACGTTGTTTGAGAGGCAAAATCCAAATACTAATATCAAGGACTAACATAGCTCATTAAATAACTAGTGTGATTTGTCCGTAAGTTAAACAGTTAAGCTGCAACTGTACTATACTTTATGACATACATGAAACTTAATTGTAACTGAGTTAACAGCCACATTTGCCTTTTTCTTGCTCCTCATTCAGTTGTTCTGTAGAGCTGTGCCCATTGGAGCGCACCACTCCTTCTGGGATCCAGGATTTATCCACACACCGTTCCATGCGCTTCATAATGAGGTCAAGCAGAGTTTCAATAGCTTTGCTTACATTATTCCCATTAGCTGCACTGGTTTCAAAATACGGTATTCTGCAGAAGACAAAACCCACAAGCTTGTATCATACAATTTATATTCACAGGAGAAAATACACGATTACTGCCATATACTAAGAAATCACATAAACACTGTTACTGCATAGCAGAAACACAAAAAATGGTCAGTGGTCTGAAACCCAAAAATCAATTAACGAAATGGTCAACTCTCTAGGTAAAACAGAAGGAAAAGCTTTCATTTACATCATGGAGTCCACAATCTACAGAGGCATTGGTCAGTATGAGTTCCCAAAGTTATGCTCCCGATGTCTGCTTTTTTCAGCCCTGTTTCCCCCAAGAGATACAATTACTTTATATAACCTTGTGTGCATTAAGCGTTCTCCTTACTGACTTTTACCTACATCAGGTAGGGAGTCATTGGAAGAGCGGAAAGCTGGAACGCATATTCCCCTGCAGGCAAGGCAGTAAAGGCTCCTAATGCAACATTCTTACTACAAAAGGCGACTGTTTCTTCTGTTGCCGCCTTAACTATAAACTCTCCCACATTAAAAACAAAAAAACCTCAGTGCTCAGACCACCTATTTCTTTGTTAACCAAAGTCTCTGGGCACCTTGGAATTGAACATACATTGGTACTTTACATTATTGTTGTGGATCAGGGAGTTTCAACGGCTTTGACCCTCTGTGCTCAGAGGGTGCAGAGGCTAGCACCACAGGGTGGTGCTAGCGCGGCTGCATTAGTGTTCCTCCCCAGGGGACCGATACAATCACTTCAGTTCTAAGTATTTCTCACTCAACTTGCAAGATTCGATGAATGGTAAAAATGTTATCTCACTGTTGCAGGGTGAAGGCCTCCTGCAACCATTTTCAGAATACATCACTTACCAGCACAAGGCTTCTCCACGGAAAGAGGGTATTCACTATCTCACACTAGTTACCAGAAAACTGGTTTTGCTGCAACAGGATTTCCCTTGCTTTCCCTCAGGAATAAAGGACTTAGCAGCTATCCTTTCTTACCTCTACAGGGTAGAGAACTTTGTAACTGTCTACAGATTGGACATGATCTGTAACTCTAATTTTATTTCTAAATTAAGTCGGCATTTTCAGTCACAAAGATAAGAATTTCAAAAATTATTTCAAAGTCACATACAAAACGATCTCTTTCAAATCTTTGACAAATGGCCACATGCAATCTGCTACTATTTAAAAGTTTTTGCTCCTTCACAAGCAGCTGGTTAAAGTACCATACACACTTGCTGCTGTTTGTGTGACATCAACATCAAAAAAGCATTTTCACAGGAGAAGGAAAAAGAAAGAATGTAATATTGCACTAATCCTATTTGTCTCTAATAGATAGATTGCTTCTGATCTGCCTCCCATGAGTCTTCAAGGTCAAGGAAAGCTAAGTTGTGACTACGTAATAAGAAATGGCATGGCACAACAGGACTTGACCTGCAGAGCAAGCCTTTTAGCACTGAGGACTAGTGTTCACACAATGCATGTTTTGTGGGCTTTACTTTGGATCAGCTCTGATCTACTCCTCCAGACAGGATGCAGATTACAAGTTGGAGCCTATTGTCTAGTTTAGTTTTCACTTGAGAAGGAATCCAGTTCACATGCTAGAAACCTCCTCCACTGTGTGAATCAAAGCACAGTAAATGCATCAGAAGATTTGCTTCAAAAGTACACTTCTGATTCACACTGAAATGCAAACGTAATCCAGAGAGAAATCCCATGGAAGAGTTAAGTGTGTATAAAAGTACTACGGGATTAATTAGTATCTGATAGGAACAAGCATTTCAAGTAGTTCCTTTAAGGACATGGGGAAGGGCAAGGTTACCCTGTCTTCCTGCTGTCTGACTTGGTTTTCAGACTCCCTGGGAGTCCATGAGAATGCAGATGCCTGTAAGAAACCATGACTGACCCCTCTGAGGATAAGCCACCAGGAACGTACCTAAAGTACAGCACTAACAAAATTGCTTAAACAGTTGAGGGAAGATTGGATGGAGAGAGGGAACAGTGGCCTAGACCAGAACTGCTCTTCTGTGGGAACTATCGGAACACTGGTGAATAGGTCCCAAGACTCCCAAAGACACTCAGGCCTCATGTTTCCACAGCCATGCCAGAGACAATGGCTACCTTAGAAAGAACTTCTGTAAAACAACTCACCTTCTAAATTAAGGTATCACTCCTTGGTATTATTTTCGCTTTCCCTACAATCTGATGTGACACTCATCACATCAAATACTCTTTTGGATTTCACTTTGTAAGAGACCAGGGGTTTTCTGTGCCTCACAGAAAGCCTCAGCACAGGCAAGATTAAACAATTGTTCCCTCATCATTCAACTGAACCTCCAGCTAAATTATATCTCTTTTCCAGAATGTTTGTGAAAATTCACTTTCCTCACTGCCAAGAAGATCAATGCATCTCCAGTGCAAGATTACTGCAATACTAAGTACGAATTTTTAGGCAGTGCAGAGAAACATTAATCTCTTGACAGAAAAAAAGCTACCATACTGGGCAGTTAAGCACTCTTAAATGCCTATTCTCACAATAACCTTTGAGTATACAGAAAAGGCATTAAAAAAAAAGTTTCATTCTGCTTTAAACACAGCAATAACTGGAAGGAAGTCAGTTACCCATATTTTTCTGCAAGTTCCTTGGCTTCTTCTTCTTTCACCACTCTTTGGTCTTCCAGATCACTCTTGTTTCCACATAATACAATGTCAGGGTTTTCACAATATGCATGCATTTGTAGCTGACCTAACAGCAGCAACATGAATAGGGGTCACAATTTGCTGTCACACATTAAGCTCACTAAGAACACTACCACATTTCAGGGGACACAAAGTCCTTCTGGAAAATGACTCTTCGAAAGACAGAAAACAGTATGTTCTCTGGTACCTCACAGGACTTCTGCTACTGCGCTGAGGATCCAGCGAACAGGTGGTCATCCACTATCATGTACCCAGTGAAAAAGCCAGGGGAGCAGAAGCCTGAAAAAGCCAGCATGAAGCTGTGTATTTGTAACTTTAGGAGTTATGCTCACCAAGCATCTTCAGTGAGCTGCCAGGAAAGGATATACTTCCCTCTCCTGATGGATGATGGAGTCTGGGAACTCCTTTGTCTAGATACACCAGCCTAGAAACATTTGCCTTCCATTAAGTTTGGCAAAGAAAGCTTAAGTTGAGTCAAAACAGAGTTTTGCATAGGCTTTCCACACACTAAAATTACTGAATATCATCAGAGCCAGGGATATGATTTTCTCTCAGCTTCCTTTTATCTAGGTTAAGATTCAAGTTCAGTTGGTAAGGCTGAATTTCAGGTAAGCACTAGAAGCCACTACTAGCAGCTACTATAATTATGAATGCAACATTTTTCTTTCTTCTACTGAGAAAGCTAAAAAAGAAACAGTACTTCCAGTTCTATTTCTCAGTGAGACTCTGTATTTATAAAAACACAACCCTCTCCCCACCCCATGCTAAGAAAGAAAGAAAATAAGAAATGCCATACTTATCCAGTTCCTGACATTCAGAAAGCTTTGCTCATTTGTCAGATCAAAGAGTAGAAGAAACCCCATGGCATCTCTGAAGAAAGCCGTTGTCAGGCTACGAAACCTAGACCAGCAAAAGTAAATGAGTTGGTTCATCTGACAACTTACTTTGAAAATATAATTGCATAGAGTCATAAAACTGAGGTAATTTAAGACTGAGTTAACTGGAATGAAATATTAATCATAATTGTTTTGCTGATGTAGGGACTGCATAACAAGAATTTCTAACATTACTGTGGTCTAGTCAAGGCCTAAGGAAGTCAAGGAGACATTTCACTCTCACATGAGAGTGACTTTAGACACTCTTCTACTGTAAAGCATGACTTGATCAAGATTCAGGAATTTGGTCCCTAATCACATCAGTTCTTGATTTTAAGACTACCAACCACTACGATGCTAGGCTTTTGACAGACAAATAGAAAAGAATCCTTTGAGGTGATTTCATCTGTTTGACTTTCCCAAGACCTCAACATGTGCAGAAATTTAAGGAAAACTGAAAGGAAAACAAAAAAAAAAAAAAGCTTTAAAAGCATCTCTATGTATTGGTTATGAAAAAATAAACTGAAAGTTTCCAAAAGCCAAAAAGCAACAATTACAGTTTTAATGTTCTACAGTTGGAAATTACAATTGTAATTTAATGGGTATTCATAGGAAACTTCCTATTGCTGTTAAAATGAAAGTAAGCACACTTTTCCATCCCAAGTCATACAATTAAAATGTAACAATCGATAAAGAGAATTCAGGTACTCTGTTCCATTCACAACTAGCTTGATGACCAGTGCCTTACTTGCTAGGTGTGGGATGGAACATACCTTTCCTGCCCTGCAGTATCCCAGAGCTGAAGATGTATCCTCTGCCCTCTGCCACCAATGCCATCTGGCCCATTGGGTCTATATACCTGTAAAAGGTAAATTTGCAAGACTGAATGTCAGCGGTCCAGACTCTATAGAACACAAAATAACTGACATTTTAAGTCACTAAATGCAGCAAAACTAGCACTGTCAATGCAAAGATCCCAAGTACAACTTAATCCATCTGCGTTATAAGATGAAAGTAATATGGGACGCATTTTAATTTTGCATCCAACTGAATATTTAAAAATAAGGGTAAAAGTGAAATTGTCAAGCATTACACAAGCTTAATTTTAGTATTTTTGTTTTCTATTTAACTGTTATCTGGTACCAAATTGCTTTACTTCCATCTTGTGTTCAGATTAAAATATAAGAAAGCAACTATGGGATCCTACAACCAGGCAATATACTTGTACCACTACAGAACTTCATTAGCAAACAGAATATACTCACAATGACATCTTCTCTTAGCTGAAAAAAAAATTGCTGAAAAAGAGCTGAGGGTAGATCTTATCATATCATAGCTTAAAAAGCAGAAAATGGATAATAATAATAAAAGCGGAAGTGTTTACTCAGCATGAAAATATAAATAAGGGCATCTGTTAGCTTTGGAAGGATCAGATAAGAATTGATTAATTTCTTGTTTAGAACGCCTCATTGTTAGGTCATCCTCTTTACCTTCAGCTGCTATTGTACCCATGTTTGCAACTCCCGTTATCTTATCTTTAGAGACACACAAACTTGCTGAATTTGTGGATTATATGATTCAAGTTGCGAAACCTAAGTCTTATCCTGAGTTATCAAATATGCTGATCAAGTAAACACACCATATTTTGTATCCCACAAAAGGAACACTAACTTATTCAAGAGATTAGTTTTGCATTTCACTGAGATGTGTACTCCTTGCACTACTGTGGTGCATGTCATGCATCAAAAGCCCTTTGGATGCTCTTTACAGGTTTCTGGACACTTAGTATATCATCAGACTACACTGAAAGGCATTTAATACTTCCACATACAAATGAAAACCACTTGTGCTGAATCAATTTCTCAGTGCAGTAAGGACTCACAGCCAGTTAGTTATCTTAATGCAGTGCTCAATTTATAATCAAAAGTACACTTCCCTAGTTTGATAACAATTCAAAAGTGTTAAAAGAAAAAACAAACCGCCTACTACCTAATTTTTCACAATTCTTCTCTGGTAGCTGCTTAGAAAGCCAGTTCAGCTCCATCTATCGTGCTATCGCATTTCGTTCACATGTTTTAAAACTGTTTTAAAGAGCAACACTGCAGTCTTTGTTCACTAGCCATTTGAGTTCACAAGCAGCAAAACCACTTTTACTACAGTTCAATCCTTCCTCATAAAGAGAGTTCAACAGTAAAAGTGCTACTCTGGGTACTATAAGCACAAGCCACAGAGTAGGTACCCTCATCGACGCTTGGTGAGCAGTAAGAAATGGTTGCTTAGCATCGGCTCTTCTTATTTTAACTTTGGGGGAAATGGGAAGGACAACACATGGTAACAAAAATAACCAGGTAAAATGAAATCATTTCCTTGTCACAGATTAAGTCCACGGTAACTACTGACTGCATGCCTACATGTAAGGATTGGCAGGTTAGATTTAAAAAAACCAGATTCTTGCCATCACCAGATCAGACACCATTTGAAAGTAGCACAGCATTTGTGAAAACTCACCACTCTCTTTTCCCGAAAGTCAATGCCCACTGTTGTGATAAATTTGGAATTGAACTTGCCATCTGTATACTGGTAAAGAAGGCTGGTCTTTCCTACTCCAGAATCACCAAGTGCTAGGAATTTTATGAGGTAATCATAGTCCCCATCAGACATAGTGAGAATTCAGGACACACCTTAAAAAGCAAAGCAAAAAGGATTAGTCAGTCAACAGCTCTGCCAAGGCTTCTTTTGACAAATGTTTAAAAAACAAATCACTACTTGAGGTACAGAGCATCCAGCAATGAATCCAGTTCTGCACTCTTTTACACTGATTTCACCTTAAACTCCCAGTTATGCCCATTATCAATATAAAGTTCAGCTGTGGCTAAAAAAGTGCGTAGTTAATTTTATTATATTCCTCTTACTAGAAAGAGAAAGCAACACACAATTTTAACTTCTTCAGAAAGACTGAAAAATCAAGGTCAAAGTACTCAAGACATCTAGAACATGAACTGCAGAACTGGTTTTAATCTGCAAGGAAGCTGACAAAAGCTACTTAAATGTAACAGCAGTGCAATTCTGATCTCACTTTCACTGTGACATTATTAAATATTAAATAAAAATGACAATGATTTTCTATTAATAGTTACTTTCCAGTCTTGAAAATGGTTTTCATTTTTTCATACAAAAAGGAAAATTAACCAAGCTAAATTTTGGTTTTGTTATTGGTTTTGTGAGGTTTTTATGTTGTTTTAGAACTGTGAAAATTGCTCCTGTAAAGTTTTTATCATTATGCTAGTTAATAATTTAAACTAAATCTTGATCATCAACCACCATTAAACAACACACGTTTTCCTGTGGCCTATACACATTTTCTCTCTATTTTTTGCCTTTGAAAAAAGTCTGACTGAAGTGCAATAACAGCTAGAATGTGTAACAAAAATCACTGGCAAATATCCCATATGCTAGAAAGACTGATGTAAGTGCACTAGTACTTCCCTGTTGAGTAGCTACTGAGCCTCTCTTCCCCCAAAGTAAACAGTAGACGGCTGCCTTATGTTGTGTTCAAAGACATGAACATGAAAAGATAACCCTAAAATAACCATTCTAGAAGCAACGCAAAACTGGCATTCTCTTATGAGGGAGGGAAAGAGATACAAAAGATATGATAGACGATGAAATAAAATAAGAATTTAAAGAAGTAAAACATGCTGTTCCAACTGTCAGTAAGTATTATTGGAACTATCTGTAGCTTGAACTAGCTTTGACTTTATTCAAATGAAACACTGCAGTAATCTGCATCAATGGCAAAACCACCAATATATTTCTGAAGTATCAACTCACAGCTTCAGGTTTGGAACAAACTCAGTACCTCAAAAGTGTGTGGGTGTCAATCACCACCACTAAGCTAAAACCACAACTACCTTCAAAGCTTCAACTTTATGTTAGTAATGCTCCTGGTTACACGACATAACTGTGATTAGCTGATTCAGCCATGACTGGACTTACCACAATCAAATGCACACAATGGTCAGACTTATGCCCAGACACCTCCAACTGAAGAGTCAGTGAAAAGCATCTGATGCTTTTTTGCAATTTCCAGTTTTGAGTCTCCCTTTCCTACATTTTGCATTATGACTTCAATGACAGTAAAACCTTGCAGGAAAGGCATTTTAGGTGACAGAGTCCACAGTACCTTACCACAGACAGCTAACTTACTTTCCACTGATATGTTTTAACGAAAAGTTTTTCAGTAACGGTGTCCTCAACATAAGAGTGTGTCTTCAATGGTGTCTTCAACATTAGGACAGGGACCTGTCGGAACAAGTCCAGAGGAGGGCTGCAAGGATGATAAGGAGGCTGGAGCACCTCCCATATGAAGAGAGGCAAAGAAAGTTGGGGCTGTTCAGCCTGGAGAAAAGCTGCGTGGAGACCTCATAGCAGCCTTCCAATGTCTGAAGGGGGCCTATAAGGATACTGAAGAGGGACTCTTCATCAGGGACTGCAGTGATAAGACAAGGGGTAATGGGTTCAAACTTAAACAGAGGAAGTTCAGGTTAGATATATGGAAGAAGTTCTTTACTGTGAGGGTGGTGAGGCACTGAACAGGTTGCCCAAAGAAGTGGTAACTGCTCCATCCCTGGCAGTGTTCAAGGCCAGGTTGGGCAGAGCCTTGGGTGACATCGTCTAGGGTGACGTGTCTCTGCCCATGGCAAGGGGTTTGGAACTGGATGATCTTAAGGTCCTTTCCAACCCAAACCATTCTGTGATTCTATGAATAGAAGACTGAAACAAAAAAGCCTGCAGTAATAGTTATCAGTGAGTGTTTCACATAAATACACCACAACTGCATGCTTGCATCCACCACAAGGTCTGAAAGATCAGAATATTCAAGTAAGCAAGTTGAAAAGGCAGCCACATGCTGACATAAGAATATTTTTAGAACAAATTAAAAGCCCTGATCCATTAGACACACTCACACATAGCAGCAAAAGGGTATTAGGGGATTTTGTTGTTGTTTTTTTTTTAAATCCTCCCTCCCTGTTGGGGAAGGAAAAAAAAAAAAATATAATCAGACTGCCTACTTTATAGCTCTACAGAGTCTTTTCATTGAAATGCACTAGAAGAAAGGGAAAAGTATTCTAAACAGCAAACAAGGAGGATTTTACTAAAGACTGGATTTGATTTAGACTTCAGTCTCCTGTATGGTGGGGTTTTTTTCTCTCATGTTCTCCAAGAGTAAGATGCTGTGTAAGCTTCCCCTCTACTCGAGTACATGTTCTTTCAGTTTCAATACCCCTAATTAACTGCTGCTTATAAAGGTTTTAATGGAAATCTTAGGGCAGCTATATCATACAAAGACAAGCTACCTTCGTATCTCTTATTGTGCCATCCCACCTGTATAGAAGTATTTGCCTTGTCTTGTGGGTACTTTGTTAACTAGCAGTAGGTATATAGAACATACTTTCAATAACATACCAATTACAGTGCTGCCTAATCACTGCTTATCTATGTTGTAATAAAACCGATTTATCATGCACCCTGTACAAAGACCTTACAGAGGAAGAAAGGGTGCTACAGCTGTTACCTGGAGCTGTAAGAAACTGTTATGGTTCAGCTGCACCCTTCCACTGGCCAGAGCTGGGTGAAAGCTCCAGTTAAAACAGAAAGGTCGGACCCTGGGGAAGTAAAGCCTAAAGGCATTCCTACTGTCATATCTTATTTGTAGAGTATCTGTTTGCACAAATACACCACATCATTCAGACCACCTGAACCTCAGCTCTCCCTGTGGCTGGTAACAAACAGAACTTGCAAATGACTGATAGAGGAATAGGAGCCCTTCACAGGAAGGGCATAAAATGTCTTCTAAAGGATTTACTTGAGAAGGAAATTTTCTTCTCTGGCTTTTGAAACGCACACACCTTTCACTGCACCCCATAACGTCAATCTATTATTCAAATATCTCCAGGGAGTGGTTCTTATGAAACCCTGCACAGTTAACCTATCCTTGGAGACATGCAAAGAGCTGTTTTCAGAGCAGTTTCAAGCCTTGTCCTCCCTCCCTGTACAAATATTTAGAAAGTGATCTCCACCCTCTCCTTCCGAGACCTGCAGTACTAGTGCCCAGACACATCCAGCTCCACATAACAAATAAGAATACATTCACAACAAAGTGAAAACATAGCAAAAATTGTTGTACAGTTTTTAAGTCATGGTCCCATTACATCACAGCTTCACACCCTACAGTCTTTCCTTCCATATTTCTGTAATTCATGTGTTAGGAAATTAGGTGGAAAAGAATCAGAGGACATTGATGATAAAACTAAACTTCATGAGGTCACCAAAAGAAAAAATCTGAATTAATTTTAGAATGATCATCCCCAAATCTGGCTTCTGAGAGCAACTGATGGACAGTTTTAGGCTCCACATCAAGCCCTCCACAGGGTTTTGCCTTTTGTAGTCCCCTCCTTAGATCACATTTAGCTCTGGCTTTGCACTTGCCTAGCATGCAGATAGACAGGTGCCATGAGCAAGTGCTGGGAAAATTCCCCTGGTCTTTTCCATTGCCGACAGGACCCCCACAGCCATCACTTCAGCTGTGCCTGTACACCTGCCTTGCTGGAGCCTCCACATACACACACAGCCAGATTGTGCCTTGCCAAGAAGGAATGCAATGCAAAGCAAGTGGTCCTCTTGTTCATTGGATTTCCTAGTCCAAGGTACTTTCACATTAACAAGCATCAGCATTAGAAGGCTCACATTTTTGCCTCCAGGACACTACTATCACAACCCTATTGTCCCTACTGTGTGATGAAGCATTCAAGACTATGGCAGCATTGCTGCTGTATAAATTAAGGAAATTGACTTGGCATGCAGGATTTCCCCTGTGCAGCATGGGGACAGGGAATACGCTTTCTGAACTGGCCTTGCACAAAACATATAACTCCTGTGCTGCTACAGAGCTGATGAAGGGGAGAAGGAAAAAGGAAGGAGGCACAAAGAGCTGAGTAAATGAAAATACAAGCCAAAAAAAAGAAATGAAAACAAACCAAAAGACCCAACAAGCACTGAGCTGCAGATGAAAATGTGTACACATGTCCAGGGAAAAACTCTGTAAAACTGAACATGCTCCCAATCACACAGTCCTCAAGCACATCAATTTAAAGCAAAGCACACCACTTACCCCAAACTCTGCTAAAGGAGTAGTTAGGGCACAGTGGAGAGAGTACTTCCAGTAGGAGTATTTTTCTGGCACCACCTCTTTAGCACACAGCCAAGAGGCCTATGTGTCACCTGTTTGCATTCGTGTTGATGAGCGCTCACAGATAGAGAGGTGCGCCTCATGTCTCCAGGTCTAAGGAGGGCGCTGCCTGACAGCATGGCTGGGAAGCAATTACACAGTTCACATGTCCCATTTATTCCTAGAGGCAAACAGCATTTCAGAAGAGATTTGTGCATGACATACCTAAAAGCAGATCTAAAGTATCTGCTCAATCACCCACACACCTTAGTAAAAGTACATCGTTCCTAACAAGTGGTTTCATACAAAAACGTATTAGTGATGGAATATATGGATCAGTTCCGTTCATAGCTTTCCATCCTTCTCTCTCAAGCGTGAGGAGGATACACTAGTCTCAAAATGCTGGTTTCTTTCTCTTGTACAGGCTCAAGGACACAGTGCTGCTCCATGGGTACCATGGTGAAAGTCGTGTTTACCATAGACTTCTGAAGAAGAGAAATATTAGTCTTTGGCAAAGACTCAAACATAAGGTATTACGGCTGACAGGACTTCAGACCACACTTGCAACACCACCCCATTTCACAGAGAAGCAGCACATTGCTTAACAGAGGACGCTTTTGGGGGTGGAGTGGTCCTCCCCATACTACACCCAGCCAACCCTCCCAAGAGCAAAAAAGCCACTATTCTGTATGAAACTAATAAAACCATTTGTATGACTCAGCCCACTTTTTCCCCTCATACCAAGTGAAATGACTCACATCACCCCAGCTCCTGATCTGCTGTGTAGCCAGCCATAAAGCCAGTGACTAATATGGTAGGAGATACCACACAACTCTAAAGAGACAGCCTAATTCAAATTTGCCAAAACACAGATATTAGACCAATAATCAATTCATGTTTTAGGATACCACAGGATTTCATCCGATTGTCCTTTCAGGGATGGACAGCAGACACTCATGGGATATAGTTAACTTCTAACAGTGTCCACCTCCTGCAAGTATCACCCAGCTTTCAGGTAAATCTTACAGACAAAGACAAATTGTGTCTTGGCCTTGCCTTTTTTGCTCAGGAAAGCCAGACCCCAGTGGCAGAGTGGCACAGTCAACCAGGCTGTGTCCTATAGGTAGGAGCCAAACTGCAGTGAAGCCTGCATATTCCCCCTGCAACAGAGATCCAGTCCTCAGTGGACAGAGGGAGCATGCCGAAGGGGCTACATCCTTTGGCATCTGACACAGCAAGAGCAGCACGCAGTAGGTGAAATGCTTGGGAGTCAGCTTAAGAGGGTTCCACTGTATTCATATATAATTGAGCCATATTTGTAAATATACCATGAAAAAGTGCTATTTAGGGTTCAAAAAAACGCTTTGCAAATGTAAGTTTCCCCAAATATGGCTTTACTCTTAAAAAGCAGTTGAGGCTGCATGCTTATGATTGAAGTGTAGACATGTGCATTGGGGAAAGAGGAGTTCAAACCCCAAACAGGCAGAAAAGGAAGGTATTGCAGGTTTCTTGATGGCCACTGTGTCAATACAAGTACACGGTAATAACACATTTGAACCGGTTTGATCACTCTGAAAGTGCAAGTAAACGCATACTAAAAAAGTTTCTCACCTGGGCACTACACAGGCTTAAACAACTTCAATAGCTGTTTTATACATCCCCTGATCTGTTACAGCAGAAGCACCAGGAAAGTGATCTGGGCCTCAAAGGTATAAGTTGACTAATCCTGTCATACCAGCACTCCCACCACACTACAGCAATGCAACAGGCACATTCTTGCCTAGCATGGGTGAACATAGCAAACAGCCTCACCCTGCTCTAAGGCTTCAGTAGCACCTCAATGCTTGCAGAACTGGTCACCATCAGACACTTGCCAGCTCTGTTGAAACAAAGGACTGAGTTAAACTCTTATTAGAATTGCCTTTGGCTGAGAGCTGCCAAATATGTCCATATATAATAGAAACAAATTGTGACAACTGTTCTTTATAAACTCAAGTAACTGTTACACTGGGAGAAGAGTGTTATTAAAGAAACACTTGATGAAATATTCTGAGCTGCACTCTTTTTTATTTTTTTAGGAAAATACCTGACCTGTCTTGCTTTATATTTGGTCAAAATGACACTGTCTGCAATCTCTGGGACTTTCTGGAACATAAATAAGAAGGAAAACACCCCTTTCTCTGACCAGTGAGAGGAAGAACTTCACTTGCTCTAAGCTGGTTACTCTCAACTGCTTTACTTGACATTTTACCATTACGACCTTTTTAGTTTCAACTACCGATGAATTCTAAGGAATTGTAGGATCGATGTCTAAGGATTATCTCTTTCTTGGAAGGATCTCAGCGATTTTAAAGGTGCTCAGGAAACAGAAAGGAGTCTGCAAAAATAAAAGCAAAACCAAAACAGGCTGCAAGGCTGTAGCTTCCAAATGCTGATGTCACTTCTGTCTCAGCTGAAGGTGCTGTAGAACACTTCACCAGCTGTCAGCTTGGCTAAAACAGCAGAATTTTGGCAGAGCAAGAACTGGCAAGCACACAAAGCACTCTGAGAATGAGCTATAACAGGAGATGCCAGGCATAAAATTGTCATCCTACCCAGAACAGGACACAAAAAGGGTAAGTGAAGCAACAGGTCTGCAGATGTGGTGAGAGTCTTGCACAACAGGCCAGGCAAGGAATCAGCAGATTCTGGATTTTGTTTCCAGAAAGCTATGGGAAACTGGGAATGGAGAAGCCACAAAAGCAAACAAGTTAGTTTAGCAACTACATCTGCATTTCAGCATAAATAAACCAATGAAAAGGAGGCTGAATTTCAAAGTATGACCTGGTTATATAAAGGAATGAAAGGCAGCATGGAACTGGAAAAAAATGGAAAATAAAACCAGGAATGTCACAGGTGATACTCCAACACCACCCATACAGAAGGATCTCTGTGCAGTTTCAGCTTCTCTGCAAAAGCATAGGGCCATTTCTATTCCCTCACCAGTTTCCAACATTTTTATGCTTCATGGTAAGAAAATACCGTAGATAAATAAAGATTCACAATGTTCTCTGATGTAAACAGTTGAACACTCTCAGAGGATCCATCCCCCTCCTGAAAGAGCTTTTGTCTCCCAAGTTACCTCTTTGTACTTGCATCAGAAGCTGCTTTCAAGCTGTAGCACCGAAGCAAACATCTGTGCCATGTTAATGAACTCCAGAGGAGACTGAGAAAAATAAAGCAAAGAATTTTTTTTAAACAGCTCCATACTACTTACTCTTTCTTCAACCATTCAATTGTTCCTCTAATAAATACTTTAAGCTGCAACACCCTACAAGTTAACATGCCATGCTCTTTCACTTAACTTAGGAAATTCAGAGCAATGCCCAGCATCCTTCCTTGATGTGACAATTCTGACCCCTTTGGAACCCACCTCAGAGCTTAGGAATTATAGTCTCACACAGATTTACACTGTTTCCAACTCTTCCAAGTCAACACAGGAGCCACCAGAATTTCACCCACAAAGCTGGTCATACACACAGAGGTTTGCCCACTCACTCATTCAGCAACACTTCAAGCTGCAGA
Source organism: Amazona ochrocephala (assembly GCA_039720435.1). Lineage (NCBI taxonomy): Eukaryota > Metazoa > Chordata > Aves > Psittaciformes > Psittacidae > Amazona > Amazona ochrocephala. The sequence continues at coordinate 32,356,939 of CM077883.1, read as the reverse complement.
AGGGTAAAGGAAAAAGAGTACACTTCTATTTCTGCTCTCAGAAATAGCCACTGAAAGATACAGGAGAAGATAATAAGAATCACAGAGGATCATCAGAATTGAGCATTTCTTTAAGGGGTGGTTTGGTTTTCTGGAGATAAAAATCTCTAGCAGACAGCTAGAATAAGCAGACACATGAAAAACAGAGTAAAAGGAGTAAGAAAGGGTAAAAAAATCTAAACACTGAAAAAGGAATCAATTTCATGTGTGCAGTTAGAATAAGTGAAGCAACACCTCAGGGAAAGCATGTGCATGCTCTCATAATAAAGAAGGTATTGTATTTCATGCTCTGCCAATATGGGTGATTCAGTAGGCTGTGATACACATTAGTCAGGCCAGGTTCTTTGTTTAAGCCCGGTACAGCACACACTGTAAACAGCCAGAGGAAAATATCTGCAGCTTCTTTAAAAACTTTCTTAATTTTTTTAACCTCCTCCAGGGCAGGAGAGCTCTCAGCTGCTTCCCACCTTGTTCTGTAGGACACACACAGAGTCTCCAAAAGGTCACACCACCAAGCTTAGGAACATACGTGCTGCATTAGAGGGAAATAGTCTGGAAGAATAAATTATCATCATTAGGTCAATTAAAAGTCTATGGAGCAGGTCAGGTAACAGAAAACCTCAAGGTCCTCGTACTCACTGTTAGATAAAAGTGAAACCCACACAAGTATGATATAAATAGGACTATAAAACTGTATCATTCATCTAACATGATGTGGACAAATGTACAAAGGGGTGAGGCAGGAAAGAATTTCTGGGCAGAATTTAATTTGGATTGGGAAATACCTGTTTCCTGTTTTCCATGGGAGATTAACTCTGTTCCTTGTTAACTCTGTTTTTTGACTGGAAGATGCAACAGAAGTTACTGCTTGCTTTTTTTTCCCCAGCTGTTACCATTCTTTACCATAACTGCTTTTCTAGAATATTGTGACCTGTCCTTATTTTTGGTGTAAGTTACTTGATCAAGTTCAACAATAACTAATAGGGGGACACAGTATGCAGCATTTCCTACATTTTGTTTTGGCTATTCATTCCATAGGAAGTTAAAAGGTTTTCTCATCAGTTAGATGACATCCATATATCCAAAGATTAAGTCCATCAGAAGTGAGTTTGTCTACACCCGAAGAATGGTAACAGATAACCACAAGGCATCCCGGCCTTTTGGAGCAGGACTGATGCGTCAGATCACGCTTCCAGCCACCAGTCAAACATCCTGCTCCTCAGAAATTTTACTGGTTATCAAAGTTATTGACTAAACTACTAATCAATATCCATTTCTAATGAGCTGAAAAATCTCTATTATCTATAAATATTGGTCATGACATTAGGAATAATGTTACTTGTGGATATATTTAACCAGAATAGTTTCTTACATGGATCTACCAAAAAGAGCAAAATACATTTACAGTTACCTGTGGGAAAGCAAGGGAAACCGCCAGCTAAGAAAAACCCTATCCAGTAACTAGAAAAGGGTCATTCTACTCCTTCTACTCCTTAATCTCAAATCCTATGCGACTGGATGTGAAATGCAAGGGACAGTCAGAGATGCTAAGCAGGGAAGTGGTGTACATGGACAGAGACAGAAGGATGTATGCACACTGATAAAATTGAGGCTCACAGCTAGCATTCCCTTCTCCCAAACTTTTAAAAGAATCTTGACAGAAGCATCCTTGCAGGTGCTGAACTCACTGGGCCTATGCCAGATCGTGCTGGCAACCAGTGCAGTGAGAGACAGTCAGAGCACTGCAGGCTGGTAGCATGACACTTCGAAGAAATCGAGATAGGTCAGTTATGAAAAACCTGCTCTGAAGAGGTCTCAAAAAGGAACTGAGCCTTTGATTTCAGAGACTGTAATAGCTACAGGCTGAGAGATCTTCAAACAGTACTGGGCAGGATAAGTATATGTGATGCTTCCATGTTTCGTAAATGCTTTGAAAAGGCTAGAAATAACTTGCTGAGAATACTCTGGGCATAATTTAACCTGTCCATTACATAATAGATTACCACTTCTGCCTGAAATAGAGCCAGGTGGTATTCAATAGGCCATGACCTAAAGGTGCCTTCCAACCCAAACTATTCTATGATTCTATCTTCAGGAAGCTGCTAATGTGCAACAGCAAAGTAGTAATCTTGGTCTGTAACAGCAAGACATGGTCATTTTGGAGCATGCTGTGGTTCAAAAACATCACTTTCAAACTCTTCTAACAAAGCAAAGCTAAAACCACAGGTCTTTTGGGGTGTTATTTTTATTTTTTTCCCCAGCAGAACTGAAAAATAAGCCCGTAACTTTCAACAAGCCAACAAATCCTCCACTTGAACAGTTCCAGAACTGCAGCATGTATTAACACTGTCCAAGCTGAGGCTCTGCAGTCTGCCAAAATACTCAGACAGTGCTTTGGCAAAATGTTTGCTGCAATTTATATCCTTGCACAGCTTCCTTTTTAGAGCCTCAGGGAAGGAATAGTTCAAAAGAAGCACCAATTAAGCAGGCTGAAATGCACAACATAAAGCTTCCATTCGAAAAAGCCTGTTGGTTTTCAACCTGACTTGCCAGCACTATTTATCTTACTGCTCTGATCAGAATCCCATACTACATCATGAATTATGGTTAAATCCTGATATACAGTGATGACTGCTCAGGTAAACAGCACAGCAAACTAGAATTTCTTGCACTAATTCTTTTCATTGAGGCATGCATGAGCCCCGCAAGGAAAGCAAAAATAATCACAAACCTAACGCCAGTTTGCCAATATTATTCTTTTTCGTTATTCCCAGATTGAGGGAGGGTCCCAAGATGGCTGTAGAGTAACACCCCTGGCTGAAACCTGCCAGCTTTTCATGCTGTAGACACCCTCCTGCAGAATTCTTTCATAACATTTCATGCAGACACTGTCCTCAAGTTTCACTTGAGCTGACCTACAGTAACAGGTAATTTGCTACCTCTCCCCACAGAAGAGTCTTCAATTTAAATTATTATTCAGAATGTTTTTGCTACGGGTAATACGTGGCTTAGCAGCAGTGAGCTTACAGAACAACCACCCCTACAGCCCAAGTTCCAGGGAAAAATAAACAAAGTTTTTCGAAGAAAATAAACCATCAGTCAGTCTGCTCCAATGGACCCAAGCAGTGCAAGTTCCCTGTAGAAAACTGTGTCAAGGAAACGCATGTGTAGTTTTCATACCACAGTGGATTCAGACTGCTTTCTTAACACTAAGTCTGAAACTTCATACTTATAAAGAATCTGAAAGCCTCATGCAAACTGACAAACCCACTTCATAGAACAATCTGCAGGTTTTATGTTCTACATTACGACTGAGAAAATCATCAAACCTCTGAAATGAAAAATGGGATATAAAGGGTAAGTAGATATGGAAGAATCTATTCAGCTACACACTTCTGTACACAAGTCACAAGAAAGTCACAGTATGCAATGGTACTGTCCAACAAGAGTTTATATTTGATAAGTCTCATTAAAGTAGCTGATGGTGTTTCATTTTCTAGTAAAAGACTAACTTTGGCTCACACTGTTTGGTTTGATTTTGAACCAATGCATATGATTTCTTGCAGAAGGAAATAAAAATCCAGTAATGAGATTTCAGTAAAAAAAAAGTCAGTATGTGGAAAAAAGAAAATCTCAGTTAGCATTAATCAATACAGCCACAGTGCCCTTAATGGAGCTATGCTACCATATACCAACCCACTCACTCCCAGAGAATTCCCACCTCACCAAGATCCCAGTTCTGCTTCTCTTTATACCAACAGTTATACTATAATACATCAAAACTCAATTTTTTAAAGGAACTTTATTCCCATGACACAGGGTTTAAACAGAATTCAGAAGCAGGAGCTATATTGTTTCCTAGTTATGAACTCAAACATTTAGACCAAGGAAAAGTTACTCTAAACTTTTTCTCTTTAAAGTTCTTTCCACTTAGACTAGAGTTTATTTCCCTCATTGTACTACAATCTGTACCAGGTCTTTTTCCATTAACTGCTTTTAAGGGTTTTTCTGTTTGTTTGTTTTTTGGTTTGTTTTTGGTTGGTTTTTTTTGAGTCCATTCTTTAAATTTTGCATAGTTACACGCTAGAATACTGGTTTGCCCTATACAACAGAATCCCAACATTATCAGAATTTAATCCCCAAATAACTTAGGCCATTAGAAATCACTACCCTAAAATGGGCTTGAAATTGTTCCTGTAACACACAGTCAAAACGCACATGTAATGAAGTAATTGAAAAGCATCATAAAATAGTAAATAACCATGAAGCAATTATACCAACCAATCTATCACAGCACAGAAAGAAAACTACAAAGTTAAGCATCAGTGTTTATAAAATCCTTCCTCCCAGTTATTTTGTATAAGCACGTTCATACACTTAGGATGTCTATAAAGAAACAGCAAGAAAACATATTAACTACATTTACGAATTTGCCACTTCTTTCTCATAAACACATTTCAGGACTGATGATCAGGACTAGAAAAAATCATCTTAAGATACTCTATGGCAGACATCAATTAAACCTCTGGGAAAGCCTTGTGACCTTCCACAGAAGTGGAAGAGAATACTGTTCTTTGTTCTCTAAACAACCACCCCTCGGTTATTTACAGTCTACAAAAACTGGAGATTTGGTCTATGATTAGAAAAACACTGGCAAAGACATGGGCTAGAAAGGATGTCTGATTACAGATTCAGGCTTGGGGTAGCAAGGAATGACCGAGCCAGATGGGTACATACATTTTGAGTTTCTTCCAAATGAAATACAAAACACGGTAATAACATCCCACCTCATACTGCCTTCATCGTCATTAATTGTAAGATTGAAAGCATTGCTACATGATTGAATATGAAATGTGAACTAGATGAGCTCTTATGGTTCCTTGCAGTCCAATTTCTTTTGCTAATTGAAAATAACAGACTGTGAAACACACCGTTTTTATTCCTTTTATCATCAATACATTTAGTATACATGAGAATAAACACGTTGGTGTGTAACCCAGTTAGAAACCCCTACCATTCTAAAAGAGTGTTTATTAAGTACGACTTATCCTTACATGTTAATGAGAACACATGACTAAATAGAGGGCGGAAAAAGTTCAAGCAGTACAACATTTAAAAATACTGAGTTACTTTGTTCTGTATTGTGAAATGTTATTTGTGCAGTACACTTTATTACCAAAGGTCTAATTCCACCTTCTAATTGTAAACCAAGTCTACCTTAACACAGACGGAAATGTACGCTGATGATGTGGGACCAGAAAGGGCATCTCTGTCCCTTGGTCACTGGTCACTGCAGTTATTTATTTTAATCTTATTATTTTACCCAGGTTTGTCTTTAAACCTGACTGATTTCTTTGTGAAAAGCAATGACCAAAGATGTACCCAAAAGCTGCAGTTAAGCCATTTAAACCCAAAGCCTATGTTTTATGTAAGCCAGTACATTTCCCAGTTTTAAGTTTACTTTTCCCCCTACAACATGGGGATGCAGCAACGCTGAACTGTCTCCAAATCAAAGTATTTCAGGCAGTTTGTCAAAACTACAGCAACATTGTTTCAAAACTCTTAACAGAAGAACAGCTGGGACACAACAACTGGCAGGTCAAAGAAAACAATGTAAGAAACGTTAGGAAAATAAATAAACAGGAGAAAGTGTTTCATACCTATGCTTAAGAGCTGCAAATGGATCTCAAGCTTCCCAAGGCTACTTCAGTGACAAATTTTCTGATGCAGTTCAGATCTCTTGAATGCCATAGTCATGCAAAAAGAGCCATATCTTATCTGCAGGTAGCATCAGCAGAGGACAAGAATAAAACCAGAGCAGCGTAGTTCAGACTGAGAACTCTGACATTCACACTCCCATGCAAAGCTCCCAGCTCCACAGCACCACCCTACCCACCTAATTACATTCAGCTGCTTGTCATGTGGTCTTGTTGACTGCTCAAGTGATCTCTTTTCCTCCTAATGCTAAGCAACATACCTAACTAGATCTTCCTGAAACAGGTAACAGACACAGCCTGTGCACAGACTACTGACCCTGCTCCTTCTTGTCACAGAGAGAAGTTGCAGGATGTTCCGTTACAAAAAAATAAACTAAAAGACAGCAAGCACATACTGAAACACAGCAACCACCACAAACACTCCAAACCTAATGAAGAATTTCAGGTTTGAGCATGGTTTTATTTTATGTCTTTACAGATGGTGGAAAAAGGCACAGACGCCTGAAGGAGACCACACAAGAAGAAGCTGGAAAGATTTGAGAGGCCAGCGGCCCTACAAGGGCTTTGTGGGCATTCAGGTCCAGCCCCTTCTGCTGAACCACTTCTGATGGCAACAAGCCGCAACAAAAGACCAGAGCTAAGATGTTGCCAGAAAGTTTCTGAACCACTGCAGCTAAATCTGCAAGGCTGTGTCCCTGTGTGTGTGTCCCAATCTTAAGAGATACATGCAGACACTTAAAACATTTAAATAATTTGAAGGAAATAAAGTTACTGATTTAACATGTAAACCAACTCTCCTCAGCAGGGAAGTCCATTCATCAGGGCCTGTTAACACTAGCACCCAATGGGCAAGAGTCATGTGTCTGGACACCACGTTACAACACTGATGTCTGCAGGAAGGCACGACCTTGCACTGGGTACAAGGACCCACACAGATGCCTTCAGTCACCACAAGGCCTCATCCCTCTCACAAGCTCCCTTCATATTGCAGATGCTAACAGCAGAGGACTGGAAGGTATGGACAAAGGGTTTTGCACTCACCATGTAAGATTTAGCAGATGTGAGCTTTTACAGAAGAAAGGTTTCCTTGCACAACCCTTACTTGTCTCAGTTTATTTCCTCACAATGTTTCAAGAGCAGACAGTAAAAAAGGAAATTAAGGTTTCTAAGACTACTTTCCAGTCTTACCACTTAAGAAGTGCTGCAGTCAGCCTGTTACAACATTTAACGTATCCTTAAACTCCACAAGCTCCTTCATTCACTTGTTTCAGTGCTCAACTCTCCCACCACCTTTCCTGCAAATCAAGGCAATTTTTATTGCCCTTTTGCCAGTGAACATCCAAGTTCTCTTATGTAGAGCTCGAACACTTTTTCATGCCCTAACTTAACATTTATCCAGATTTAACTAAAACCAACCTCTTTGACATTTTGTTACCAGTTATAATGTTCAAAACTCTACCCATTCCAATCTTCTATAAATTTCACCACAACTTCAGAAGAATACAGAAGCCCCTTTTTTGCTCTCGCATGCAATTAAAAAGTTTGCATTCTATTGTCAGCAGCGTGAACTTTAACTGCTTCCCTGATTGATACCAGCACATCTGCTTACTGTGAAGAAATACTCAGACCACAAGCCTGTAGCACTCCTAAGTGCTACAGAGCACAGGAGGGACAGGGTAAGAAGTGCTGACAGACAAAGCAACAACTCTTGTGCGTGTTGCAAACAGCCCTGGGGGGTGGCTATACACACTGAGCACAAACTTCCTGTCTTAAAGTCTCAACTAGCAATGTAAATGGAGTTCAAACTCTTCCACATGGTAAGATTTCTGACATCTTGAAGGGTAAAACAATTCATAAGTAATTCCCAGAATTCACCTTTTTATTTTGGAACAAACCAAAGCTGCTTGTTTCTTACCAATTGTTAGGAGGAATACCAACTAATTTTCCCCTTCCAAGAAAAGGTTTTATCGCAAAGAGTAAGAATTTGCTAGGAATGTACAGCTGACACAAAGTTTATTTTCTGACGGTGAAGTTATGTTGATTTCAAACTGCAGAGTTAGTACCAAAACACAGGGCCTCAGTTTACAAACTGGGAGGACATCAGTGTTTGGTTACTTGAAGTTTCTGACTTAACAAACACATTTGCAGCTTCACAGCAAACAAACAGCTGAGCCAACCCTACTGCGGTGGCAGGAAGCACACACAAATGGTACAGCAGCAGCTGGAGCAGAACAACTGCAGCCAGCCCAGGGTAAGCCTTCCTCTTGCTGCTACCCAAATCTTAGGGGTTTAGAAGAGCTTGGACATCTTCTAAGTTTATGTAGAGGATCAAAATGACACCAGTGAAATCCTGACACTCTGAAATGTAGTTTTGAAGCTACAGCTCTACAAAGGAATGGCCACCTATTTAGTTATTACATCTTCCTGACATTTTTACAAGCAAGTTTTATGAACAGATTGTATGAACAAGATGACCTGCATGCATGGAATTTATGGCTTTCTTGTAAAAATGATCTAACTTATAGAGGCCTCGGAATCTAGGAGGAAATTTGAGAAGAGGTAAATACAGTGGGCAGTATGGAGCATTCTTCATCACTAGCATCAGAATATTTGCCTTCACACATTCCATGCTCTTGAGTGTTTGCAAGTGTGCAAACTGTCCTGTAGCAGGTGTTTTATCTAAGAAAATGCTGCAGTGTTACCTGTTCAACCATGGCTCTTGAAGGAATGAAGACATCTGCCACTGGTGACATAAACAGGGGAACAAGAGCATTTAGCAAGCGTCCATTTCAGATAATACTACGCAACAACACATCTCTGTTTTCAAGGCAAAAACATGCGCCTAGCATCAGTGACAATTGCATCCATTCTCCCACTCCCCAGTTACCCAATTCTGTTGCAGGTCTCCTCTTCAGCACTCAGCAGTTAATGGTATTTTCCAACACACACTAAAAACTCAGCACACTCTTACCAACAGCTATAGTTTTCTCACATGCATTCAACAGACCACCTGCAGGTCTATGGAATGAAAACCAGCCAGCAGGCAGCCAAGGTCAATGTTATTTGTTACCATCCACAAATCTTATCTGTGCCACAAAACCTCTGCTGGCGGTCAAAGAGTTCTTAAAAAATGCCAGAGGAGGAAAAGAAGCCGCTGGGACACACTGCCTATGAACTGATACACACATATGGTGTCAAAATTCAAGAGGAGCCAGACTACATACTATGCAGCCATTATTTCTCAGTGACAAAAATACCCTATAAAATACAAAAAGAAGAGATGAAAAAAGTAATTAGGAAAAACATAACATATTAATTGTTACAGGCAGATTCCAGAACTTTAAAAAAGAATAATAGTTGTTTCCTTGGAAAAAAGGCAGCTTCTTACAAAAAGTGGAAAAAATTAGAGGGACTGACTGCACTGCAAAGGAAAAGTGACTGGTTGTCATGTGAATGAGCTTGCTACTTACTGCCACAGCAGCCCACAAATACAGTAACACGCCAATACTTCAAGACAGAATTAAAAAGACCTAAAAGAGGAGACAAAATTCTTTATACTGATTTTTTCTGCTACCCTCTCACCAATATCCTTCCAAGAAAAAACAAAAGAAAAGACAATGCACACTCAGATTAGCTTTTACGCCAGAAATGTAACAGCTGACATTTGCCAGCATCAAATCATGAAATACCTCTTCAGTGATTAACATGAAAGTAGGTCAGGCAGGCCTTCCTGCTGCCCAGAAGGCACATCTGCTAAATATTTTGTAATACTATAGATTAAAGGAAAGCTTTCATGTCTTGGGTTTTTTTTTCTTTTTCAACTATAAGCCGATCTAGGCAGGTTCCAGTGATGGTGACAGAGCTTTTATTAACATTGCAAGAGATACAGTATTGGTATGTCGGCCAAAGAAGTGGTGAATGCTCCATCCCTGGCAGTGCTCAAGGCCAGGTTGGACAGAGCCTTGGGATCCATGGTCTAGTGTGAGGTGTCCCTGCTCATGGCAGGGGGTTGGAACTGGATGGTCCTTTCCAACCCAAACCATTCTGTAATTCTATGTTTAAGGTCAGTAGTGTTTTACATAGAAAAGAGCCTAAAAATAGTCCCCCTCCAAGAGAGGCTCTAGATTACTAACTTCCAAGAATTACCAGGGTCTCTTCAAGAATAAAAAGTTAACACATAAATAACTGATATATTAAAAGCATCAATTTTGTTTCTATGAACCATCATATTACCTAAAGGAATTCTTCTGAGCAACTGAGCACTCAATATCAGCGCTTTGGAAAACTTGAGACCAAACTCTGTCATCTTTTCCACAGAAAAAACATCAAAACCTTGCTTCCTGAAATAAAATGTGCTTATATTTGAACCTGGGAGCATCTCAGAAAGCACTAGTAAAATTATCCCAAACAAGCAGATCTAATTGATTTGTCAGTTCCGTGGAACTACAAGTTTCCTGCCTCCACATTACTTTCTACTCATGTCAGTATAGGCACAGTTTATCCTAAGAAAAAGCTAAGAATGTAGGTGCTTGCTCAGGCTCTGAGTGAAAAAGGGAGTGGGGGGGATTAGTTCCTGAACCAGGTTCTCCCTCTCTCTTATTCTAGTTCTGAAATATTAGAAAGAAAATAATAGAAAAATATACAGTATCCACATACAAGGTACAAACATGGTGAATAAAAAGTTCTGTATTTAAAATGGCAATAAAATGTATTAGTGCAACAACAAACATGATTATTCATTTTGACTGAAATGAACAAATTTGATCTTTCGTATGAATCACTCGACATAATACAGCTCTTCTGCAAGGCATATGTTGGTCCCATGTTTTGCAAAACATGGGCGAGTGCCTGCATGAAAAGAGCACCTAGAACAGCAATGCCTGCAGATAGAAGCGTCCCTTCATTCTGGTAATGAGCTGTAGAAGCATGCTAATAATGTGATGTCTCTATCTACAGTCTGAAGAGCTACAAATCTCATTTCAGATCAATGATCTTAATCTATGCATTAGAAGGGTTGATGACTAAGTGTATTTCTTTAATTAAAAAAAATGGTAGCTTTACAGGAAGCTGTTGTACCAATGTAAAGGAACATATGCACTATCTTAGAAAGGATTTTCAACGTTTTACACTCCCATAATATTAATACAGTTTTGAAAGTTGTTTTCATATTTTTATTCATGCTTAAGCAATACGCATTTGCTCTTTGCACTATGTGATCCAGCATCTCACTGCCAAGTAAAAGACTGCTTTTCAAAAGTGATCTCAAAAGAGTTCCAATTTGGACACAGCTGGGTTTCTTTCCAGCACAAGATGACCCCGTTCACATCTTTTGTAAACCTACTTACCCAGGCAAGTGGTCCTTCATCCTGCTCATAAGCTGACAACAGCGTTTTTCACACTTTGCATTTGCTCTCAGGACGAAAATGGTAAGGGTAGTTATTAGCACTATTTGACAGATACAGAAGTATGCCTCGTATATTATTGTTTGCTCTACCCTGCAATGAAATATATGAAATCTAACTAACTAACTGTGATGCCTATTTTTCTCCTCTACCATTTCTTAAACCATTAACATCATTACCATTAGAACTCCTTCATTTTCACATTTATTCAGTGACTCCCCACATTAAGCATAACTAACCCAACTGGCTGATCTTATTTCCTTCAGAGTGTGTGAAAGGCTTGGACGGGTGGTGATTCTGGAGTACATTCCCAAAGCAAGTCTTCCAGTTTCACTGGCGCTATTCCCCTCCCTGTGTAACTCTCAGTTACAAAAAAAAAATAAAAAAAAATCTTACTGCTCCCATTCCTCATTATCCCTCAGGATGTTAGGCTGAAGGAAAATTCCCTAAGGCTCTACACACACACTGAAGATCAGGAATACAATGAGGTCTTCTTGGAGCAAAGCTCCAAATTTGCAATGCAAAAAAAGCCCCAAAGCTGCAATGAGGACATGCCTCTTAGCCTGGTTTCCTAAGGAAATTAAGCTTATTAGAGAGAGGGGGGCAGAGACATGCAATTTTTGCCATTTCTGCCTTGTCCCCAGCATCTGAATCTGTTGATCAGTTTTAACACTCCTTCACAAAAGGGGAAGAAGGTCCTATACGAAGCTCCTATACATTTTCGTGAAAAATTGGCAGTTGGATAAAGGAAAGAGTCAGAAGCCTGCCTCCACTGAACGCTGGCTCTTACAGTTCCTCAGGTCTGTAAGGGGCACCCACAAGCTGGCCAATTGTACATGCCCTGCTCCAGACTAGCCACAGCACATTCTGCGGCAATCATTCAAATTTACATTTACCTCGGTTTGCATTTAAAGACATTTTCTATTTAAAAGAAAATTAGATTTAAGCACATTATTATCAAAAATAAAAAATTAACAGAATAAAAATCAGTTGAGTTTCACTTTATTAACAGTTCCAATTTGGAGGGTTTGTGTTTTAAAACCTACTAGAAAGCCAGATTCTAATTTCGCAGCACATAAAAGACATAGGTCTTCCAAAGTCTGCCCTTCAGCTTCTACTAACACATAGCAGGATCTCAGTCCTGTGCATTGGGTGCTATATCCAAACTAACAATTCTAGAAAACTATCAAATAAAGATTTACAGTCACCTCTTCTACTTCACAGCTAAACAACATTAAAAAAACTACTACTTTAACAACACCAACTTACGGCCACATTTATCCAAAATGAAATTATGGGAGCTTTGATATCAAATTCAGTAAAAACAATCAAATACAGACAGTACTGTCTTCAAACTTGGATGGCACCATCTCTGTACAGAGATGTCTACCCTGACACCATTCGAATCCAAGAAAGGATATGGAAAAATTAAGTACAGCCAGACAGTTCGTGCCCCTGCACAAAAGACCTGTCAAGTTGAATCACTGCTAAGAGGAGAAAGTCAGTGGAGCATGTGCTGTTATGTGCACAGGATCTTGAAGTGCTGGATAAGAAACACTGTGCTGCAAACGGATGACACTAGCAGGGCTAGAACCTAACCCAATACCTGCATTTTGGGTCCCATTCAGTCATGCATAAAGTCTGGAACCAAATGGAGGGTGGATTATGATAATAAACATTTGCAATTTAAAAAACAACAAAACCCTATCCTAGTTTTTGTTCTAATTCTGAATGTTAGTTAAACTTCAAAGTAGACTTGGAAAGCACCATCCACTGGCAGTAACTATAACAGCAATTCATCTTTCATGCAAACATTGCATAAACAGTTTCAGAGCACAGGCAGCTCCCACGGCTGCTACCTTTGAGTGATAACCTGAAGTTTTCAAAATGCACCACACTCCATGTTAGTCATGCAATTAGCAACAGGTATTTCCAGGAGGAATGTAATTTTCCTCAGCAGCTACTAATTTGAAACACTACATTAACAAAACTGGCAGACACATATTAACAAAACCAGAAAACTTGCATTTTTTTATCATAAAAGAGATTCAACTTTTCTTTTCCTCCTACACAACAGACATGTTTTATTAGTCCTTATCATTACTTGCAACCCTCAGCCTAGTCCAAATAATCCTGTTCCCCTGAAAGAATTTTCTTCCTTTTCAGTTCACAGAGCAACCTTTTTCCTCATAGCTCTTTGACTGAGCAGCCAAGAGGACTAAATTAAATATCCAACATTTACAAAAATAATGAGATAGGTCCTCAAAGTGAAACTTGGTTGACTTTGGAGAGCACATGCTGTTCACTTTCAGGGTTGCAGAGCAGCTACCATGACAGCACTGCCACTCTGAAATGTTTAAATTAGAAATAGGAAGATGCCTTTAAAACAGTAATACTTCTGTGAGAGAGCCTTCATCGCCTTCTAATGACATATGTATGCTGCCTGGTGGGTTAATATGCTTAACAGAAGTACCATAAAAAATCCTTCATCAATTGTTTTCAATTTTGTTTTGTATTCTGTTGTTTCTAATTCAAACCTGAAAGGGGCTCACATACCTAAAAGCTCACCTACCTCTTCCAAAGACACAAGATGGCCTAATAAAAGGCATTACTTCTGCCCATAGGGCTCACCCTAACTGAAAGGGGGAAAAAAAAACAACAAATCTGAATCCTGAGCAACGCTTAACTATTTTGCTATTTATTCCTTTATCCTTTTATCACCTTTTCAAGCAATAGTTGCACACACAAGCAGTAACACGTCCAGTTGCAAAACCGCACTCAAAACTCTGAAGTTAATCTAGAATCACCTACTTGATTTGTGTAGCAATTATCCTTACACCCATCAGGTGGTTTATTTGCATATAAAATATTTAATCTTGGGTACATTCCGTACAGTCTTTTCATTCACAGAACATTTTTACACAAAAATCACTGCAGAAGCATAGTGATTTTTAAAATATTTTACAAGTGCTCACAAATTTAACTTTTAATTCAAAAACAATGCTCATATATCTACCAACTCTGCTTTTTCACTGAAAACCACAGATTTTTACAAAACCTGTACTCCTCCTCCTAAGCTATCTCACTGCTTCCTGACACTTTTTCTACCTTACTTCCAGCCATCATCTTCCAGAAGCGCCTTCACCTAATAACAGCTTATTTTTACGAATTTCTCATCACTAAAAGTATCAGAGAAAGGGAACAGCAATGGGAAATGGGTTTGCTAACTCAGAAAAATAACACTGTATTGGTTTACACTTTCATATTATCTTCAGAGCCATAAAAGCAAGGACATTTGCCTTTTCTTTTTCCCCTGCAGGTGTTTCAACACTGAAGAACTTGTCAGGTCAATTCCAAAGTGTTGGCCAGTATGTGAAAAGGATTCCAGCACCCAGTACTATGCAAAACTATTATACATACATCACAGTATTTTCAACCCATTAAAGCCACAACATCATCACAGGAAAAATGCTGGTTATATGTCATATTTTAATCTATATGCAATAAATTAATCTTCAAAGCTTACTAGACTGGAAACTAAATCACAGATGTTGAGACTACTAATTACAATCATAGAATCATAGAATAGTTAGGGTTGGAAAGGACCTCAAGATCATCTAGTTCCGACCCCCCTGCCATGGGCAGGGACACCTCCCACTACACCATGCCATCCAAGGTTATGTCCAACCCTGCCTTGAACACTGCCAGCAATGAAGCATTCACAACTTCCCTGGGCAACCCATTCCAGGGCCTCACCACCCTTACAGTAAAGAATTTCTTCCTCATATCCAATCTAAACTTCCCGTTTAAGTTTAAACCTGCTACCCCTTGTCCTCTCACCACAGTCCCTAATGAATAGTCCCTCCCCAGCATCCCTACAGGCTCCCTTCAGATACTCTAAGGCTGCTATGAGGTCTCCACGCAGCCTTCTCTTCTCCAGGCTGAACAACCCCACTTTCTCAGCCTATCTTCATACGGGAGGTGCTCCAGTCCCCTGATCATCCTCGTGGCCCTCTTCTGGACTTGTTCCAACAGGTCCACGTCCTTTTTATGTTGAGGACACCAGAACTGTACACAATACTCCAAATGAGGTCTCACAAGAGCAGAGTAGAGGGGCAGGATCAATAATCAAAAGTAAGTTCTGTTGCATTATGTATGAAAACAAAACAATATAAGGATGTTCTAGAAAAGAAAGTAGGGGCTAGAATTTCTTATTCACTATGGTTTTACCTCCACTGGAGATAAAAGAGTATGATCTCAGCTGATTTAATGTGATTCCAGTTAGTCCTGCCTCCTAACAGGGTTGCAGTTTTCAGAGTAAGACCAAAAAAGAAATGAGGAAAAAACCTCTCATAACCAGATGCTGTTCCCAGAGGAAGACTGGGGGGGGGGGGGGGAAGGAAAAAAAAGTGTTTCTGCTATAAAAAGCTGCCTTTGGGTAAGTATCTGTTAAACCACACTGTACTTCAACAGCTTTTCAGCCATGTTTGAAGTCAGTTCTGTAAACATGACTGTATTTCCACCATGAGTGGTAACTGCAAGACAAGAGGAGTGAAAGCAAGTCCTTGAGCACTTGACATGCCCAGCCCAGCAAGTGCTTCGCTATAAGTATGTAAGTAATCTTTTGAAATTACTGAAGACCAGAGTTAACTATCTGCAGGACCTGATCACATGTGCAGCGGAGTTCAATTACACAGCTATAATACAGAAAAGCATATCTGATGATTAACTATTTAAATTGCAAGTTTAATACATTTTAAATGCACTTTTTTATAATTATTTGCTGAGATATTAACAGGGAAAAGAGAGTTGACATTCTTTATATTCCACCTCTAGTGCCAATGTTGTCTGTTTCTAAATCCGATCTCTATTAGCCCACTGCTGACTCTGACAGACTGTGCTTAGTAATAGTGTTAACCTGCAAGTCCAGGATTATGCTTAAAACTGCCAGACTCACCAATGGTCATTATGCCAGCACAGCAGGTACCTGGCAGAACAACCAAGAATCCAAAGAAGACACAAAAAGATTACTGCTCATAATACTTGTTTCTGCAAATGCCAAAAGCTACTTGAAGATTCTTTTATCTGACCAATCTTCTCTTTGAACGAAAAGGAAATGTGTAGTCAAGTGATAAAACAATGTGTTCCCATGTTTAACGATAGTGATGAAAACAAACTTACAGTCTGGTTTTCGATATCTGGCTGCAGATGAGAAACTTTATTAACTGCAGAAATAACAGTGTAAGTTGTAGCATATTCTCCCCACCCAGAGCTCCTTTGTTAAAGAGATTAAGCAGACATAAAATTAGAACCCTGAACTAGAAACACAGGAACATTGTGCTCTTTTTTCTATCTTTTTAACCAGGCTTTTGAGACATCCAGTTAGCATCACAAATACTATTCCTACAATTATGCATCAGCATTTGAAATGCATATTGTATTATATGCCTTTCCCTGGCTGGAAAGTACTTGGAACAGTCACATAGAACAGCAGTCTATGAAAAGGAACAAGGGCTGAGAAGACAAGTCTATGTAAGAATAAATTTCCAGGAAAAGGCAGGCAGAATAGAGTGAGTAGTGCCACTAACGCATTTTATGTGTGGAAATCAATAAACATTTAGTAGCGTTTCAGTAAAAACTCTAAGTATAGAGAAAAATCAGCTTGTCAGTAACACCTAGCAGAACTCCTAAATCCAAACATGTGTATGTGTTATCCTGATGAAAAACTCATAAGCACTAATCATTAGGGAAAGTGTTTGAGGAGTCATAGGATTAGAAAGCTCAAAATACATCTAATGCATCACTAAGGAGAGATAAAAATTGAAGTTGGGTGGTCCTTCATGCTTTGCTAGCACCATAAAAAATTCCACTTACATATTAATATAATCTAGTTACTTACAGGGCTAGAAGAAACAAGACGTATTTCGGATGGATTCAGCTTTCTTTAGATCCAAGATCATCAAAGCATTACTTTAGCCCAAGCACTGCAACTCAGGTTGAAGAGACGTCCTGAACCCTCTCAGCAAGCAGACTCTGTCAGACAAAACATGCAGCGTTCAGAAAGAAGCAACAGATGCGTTGACATTCAAACACAAGATTTAAGCTCTGCCTAAACACCTAAAATACACTTGCACAGCTCCCTCAGCAATTTAGCTTTTTAAAAGGCTTTGTTGGGTTTTAAATCAGATGTGCAATCCACTTTTTTACAACAGAAATGCACGTCTTGAGCCGTGGGAAATTTGCAGGTGCCACAGCTGCTACCTGCGACGGCCTCAGAGGGGTTCTTGGTGCACCCGTGCTCATGGCAGCAGTTGCAAAGTTAAGCACTCGCACGGGCAGCAGAAAGGCAAGGCTTAAGGCTTTTCCCCTAATGTCACGAACGAGGGCCCACTGTCCCAACTCCCGCGCCGCTAGAATCCCACTGCCGCCTGACCCTGCGACACTGTCCCGCTCCCCACGCCCTGCAGCCCCGGGAAACCACCTTTTCCTCCACTATTTCAGGTTTCCTACCCAAGCCATTTATCCCGAGATATTAACTCGTTTCGTAGCGATGTTTCTCGGAAGGACCCCCAACCCGCGCCTCCTGCAGCGGCCCCCTCGGAGGGTGACTGATCGGCGAGACCCCGCACTCCGCTCGCCGCCCTCCTACCTGATCCCCTGCCCAGGCACCGGGGCTCCGCAGCGCCGCGCCCCGCAGCACCTGCCCTTTTTTGGGCTGCGAGCGTGCCTTTTCCGTCAAGGCAACATCACTTCCCGTGAGGCACAGAGCGAGCACGGCCCCTCCCGGCCGCGGGCAGCACCGGCAGCACCGCCCCGGCGTGGCCCGGCCCTCTCGCCCCGAGGAAGCGGAGCGAGCGCACCTCTGAGCGCCCAGGCCGGGTTACGTTAAGCCCGCTGCTCGCCAGCCGCACTGCCCCCGCTTTTCTGAAAGGTCAGGCGCCGCTAGTAAAAACTCAGGGGAGGTAAAACAGGTTTAGAAGGGAAGCGCGAGCTGCCAGGCTCACGTCCACCACCGTGGATCCAGCGAGTTCTTCCTGCCACGTGCTGGCTGCCTGCCCTCGGAAGAGGAAAGCGCTTCCTCGACTCCATTAACACACTTCACATCCAGCAGTCTCAAGAACCCGGCAAGCGCAGTCTGCAGCTCGGCTGCAGCAATAACCCTTTCTGTCTGCATCGGTTCGGACATCCTGTTTGGTGAGACTTTTCAAAATCAACTGCCATCCGGCAATTACAGTTACAAAGAAAGTGCCTCCTGGACTTCAGTTACACCACCTTTAAAACAGCCTTCTCAGGATGTACTGGTCTGGTAAACGGAGGAAGCTGCTGGAGTCACCACTGCAGTTCTGTGTTTCCATTCATCACTGACTTGTGACATTTCCTTGTGTCCGAGCAAGCCTTATCACACACTCAGCTGTCCCTCTCAGTCCACCTTCTACTGCTGTCCTCTCACCCCAGCTTCTGTAAAGTCTGTCTACTGCATACAGCTGTCAAATCATTCCTGGCTTTAAATGAAAGTGATATAAGGAAAGCAAGCGCCTGGAAAACGTAGGGTTAAAAGACTTTTAACTTAGGTCTAAGATAGAGAACAATGTTTGTGTTATAAGTCTGTGGTGTGACAACAGAATTTAGTAGTCTTACTAGCATGAGTGAATTATTTCTTACCATCCTAATTATCAGTTAGTTTGGAGACAGTGACTCCTGAACACCTCCTACCTTAGGATACTCCTTGCCTGCCCATCCTGTTCTGCTTGCAATAAATTTTATACAAAGGTCACGCTGCTCTAAATCTTTGCCAGCTCTCAGAAACTTGCAGGTACGGCTGGGTTCAGCTAATTGTGATTACTGGGGTATCCAACTGTGCCAAAGGTGAAAAGTGCACCCTGAGGAAGACTGCTTACTTCATCTTGAAGACCCCTGCCCACGACCATCGGAGTGCAGTGCGCAAGTGCCAAAAGGGAGGAGACTTATGATAATGAGTTCCTAAAATAATTGTAATAGCCCTGTCGCTCTCTTGGGAACCTAATAATTATGCATGTTTGTGTGTAATAAATATCTGCTTGCTTAACCCCCTCGGTGTGCAAGTTAGGAAGAGTGATCCCCTTTGCACTCGGCGCCATAATAAACACACCTGCTTTATAACTCTGAGTTGTAGAGTCTGATTCCGTGCTTCAAAAGCACATCCAGAGAAAGGATTTCTTACCTCATGCTGCCCAAAACAAGATTCTGTGTTAAAAAACATAATCTAAGAGAAGTTCCTCCCAAGATCTGCAGTTTGTTTCTTTTTAGATAGACTACAGAGTCCTTTCATATCTACTGATCTCAGTAGTCTGAGTTTCAGATTCCATTGTCAGACTGATCCAAACCTACTGCAAGATGAGCACTCTCCTACTGAGCTACACACTGAAGCACCTCTCCACGAACAACCTTTCAAGCAAGCTTAGCTACAAAATAGTCACCCTAACCCCTGTCAGAAATGAAAGATGCATGTGTGGTACATGCGTGTATGTGTGTGCGTGCAGCTGCCAGCTGAAGTCACCAAAGCTGAGTGCAGTTCCCTCTTCAGGCACGACTACATTGCCAAAGGAGATAAAGTATTAAGAACCAACTGTGACGAGAGAAATCATCTGGAGGATCAGATCAGAGGCAACCCCAGAACCCTGTGAAGTGTAACTGTACAACAACCAGCTTCTTTTTCCAGTTCCCCGGTGGTTATTTAAACTTAAGACGTGAAGACATACCTTTGCACACTCAGAATTTTATGTGTATTTCGACATTCACGTCCCTATAAGCTGGTACAAACACACACGTACGCAGCGACACGTTCAGCGGGCGGACTGCCTCAGAGCAGGGCCGGGCCGAGGGAAACCGCCCGCCTCAGCAGGGCCGCTCCCCTGCAGGCGACGAACACTCCCGGTTGCTGGGGGGCGTGGGCGCCATTTCCTTCAGCGGGAGGCGCGGGCCTGCGCTGGAGGCGGTACCGGCGCCAGGGCAGCGGCGCGGCTCTCACGAGTCCCTCAGGGCCTCTTCTCCGGCGCAGCGACCGCCGGCGACCCCGCAGTGCCGTCAGGAGGCTGCTCCGGCCCGGGCGGCTGGAAGACGGGCCGGTAGATGTAGAGCCCGCTGACCACGCCAAGCGCTACGGCCAGCGCCACCTGCGGCAGCGGCAGCCGGCCCCACATGCCGCCAGGCGGCGCTGCGGCACCCGCACCCACACGCTCGCGAGAGGCCTCTCCGAGCCCTTCGCCCCCGGGCTAGGACAGGGGAGGCGGGACGCCGGCGGGAGGCGCGGCAGGGAACGCGGCCAGCCCCAGGCCGGTAGCGCTTCGGTCCGCGGCCCCAAACAGTGCCGTGCCAGACCCGGCGCCCCTCACCTGGAGGCAGGGAGACCACGGAGCGGAGGCCTCCCGTTCGCTAGAGTGGCCGGAAGAAAGTGGCGGCGGCGCGGAGGTGGTGCATGCGCCGGTGTCGCAGCCCCGCCCCGCGGATGGCGGTTGCCGGGGGACTTCTGGCCCGGGCGCGGCGGAAGGAAGCGGTGCGACTCCGCAAGCGGCGGTCTGTGCTGTACAGCGACCCCACCGCAGCCGCCGGGCAGCCAGGAGCAGGTAAGCGTGGCGGGGGAGTGGTGGCCCCAGCGGGACCAGTGACTGACAGCCTTTCCCCTTGCAGGCGCTGCGGGCGGGCCGGCGCGGCTGCTGGCTCTGGCGGTGGCGCTGCGGGCGCTCAACTGCTTCCTTGTGCAGACCAGCTTCGTTCCGGACGAGTACTGGCAGGCGCTGGAGGTGGCGCATCGCATGGTCTTCGAATATCCTTCGCCGCTCCCCACTCCTCACCGCCTTCGCGCGGCAGGAGCGCTCGGGACTCCGCAGCTCTTAGGCACAGAGGTAGATGCCTCCACCTGGGCAGGTCTGAGAATAGCGCTGCTCGAATGAAGCTTAACTGTAGTTGTTCGTGTCTATCCTTAACGTTAATAATTATGGCCACCTCACTTGGGAATGGGCACATGGCTTAAGGAGCTACTCGTACCCACTGATCTTTGCAAGCATCTACAAAGCTTTGCAGCTGCTGGCTCAGGATGATGTTAATCTCTTGGTGAGTGCCTCTGCTACTAAAATTAAATTTAAAAGCATTGCATTTAAAATTCAGTGTGCGTTTATCATTGCCCAGTTAAAATACAAAGCTTTGAATCTGGCAATTAGAGATGTCTGAGCACAGACACCTCACAGAAGTATTTCACGAGTAAAGAACGCTTTCATAGATCTCCCATCACAGCACTCATGGCACTCATGCCTGTGACTGCAGAGCATTATTCTTGGTCTCCATCACTCTCCCTGAATTTCATACTGTTTGTCACTGCATCGTAATTACTCAGTGGTTCAGTTTTCTGAAGTGTTTATTAATACGTATTTGTACTAAGCTCACTAACAGCAGACCCTTTTGATTACAATGGAGATAAACGGCAAAAATTTGTATTTCTAAACACTTTCAGTTGAACTGTTTCTTTGTTTTAGCAGAAATGCTTGTCTTACTGAAAGACCTCACTATAAAAAAAAATGGTAAAAAGCTGTAGTGAATAGTCACTGATGACCATTTTCATGTCTGAACAGTTACTCACTAATTCAGTAGCACTCTCTTCACACTTGGAAATGAACAGGTTTGTTGCAAGTGAAACTTTCTCTCTGCTGACACAGATCTGGGTCCCTAGACTTGCACAGGCAGTGCTGGCAGCTTTTGCTGATGTGAAGCTTTACTCACTAGTGCGACACCTTGAAAATGCAGAAACAGCAAAGTGGGTGGTGAGTCTCGGCTTTTAAAAACAATTATGCATGTTAATAAACACTGTTTGCTGCAGTGTGAACAACAGCAAAATGATAGTAAGTCATTTATCATTACCTCCAGAACAAGAATTATCACCTACATTTAAAATTACAGTATTTAACTTTTCTCCCTGTGCATAACTTTGTTCATCATTATTTTCAGTACTTCTGCCAGCTGTGTTCCTGGTTTACATGGTATTCCTGTACCAGAACTCTAACAAACACCATGGAAACTCTTCTTACCATTTTTGCGCTTTCCTACTATCCAATAAAAGGTTCAAAGATGGGGAGCAGGTGAGCAGCTTTCTGTTAACAGTACTGATAATTTTTTGGCTTGGGATAACACCAATCTACTGATACTGTTTAAAATGCTAACTTTTATCTTAAAATATAAGGTAATCAAAATCACCTGATTCCTGTAGCAAGAGCTCTAGATCATGGGGGAAAGAAGAGTTGTAATATTTCCTCTACATTGAAGCCATGATATACCTGGTATTTAAAATTACTATTATCCAGTGCCCTTGTGCAAATTACCACTTTATGGGAAACTTTAAACTGGACTTTAAAGGATTGGAATTTGAGGTAACTCAGGAAGAGATCACCGGAGCTTGTTTGGGTTCAGATACAGGTGAATTCATAGTAATTATTTTCCTTACCAGCTATCTATTTTAAGCAAGTATGTGCTTCTAGTTAGCAAATCCACGGCAAAGAAAGGAGTTATGTAGTTGGCAGCCTTCCACGGAAAAGTATCTTTTTTTCTTGTATCTGCAAGATACAAGAGTATTTGCACTGAGAGAATCAGAGTTATCTGCAGCATGAAAAACTTTGGTCAGAGACATGGTGGTATTTAAATTGTTGAGATGTCACCATCTGCCAAAGAACTGACCAAGTCTTTTGATAAAGGTATGTTTTTCTTATGTTCCCTCGTTCTAGCTGCAAATATTTAGCTTTGATAGCACTTGCCATTGTTATTCGTCCCACTGCTGTTATCCCATGGATGCCTTTGGTCTTCAGTCATTTTGTGCAAGAACAGAGGAAGGCAGACCTCATCCTACACAGCTGCATTCCAGTAGGGTAAGTTCTTTCTGAATTTAAACTCTGTGTGCAGCTGTATTTTAAGACTAACTTTACTACTGCAAAGGCAGACAACCCCAAATATCTGATTTAATAAACAAGGACAAAAATAGGATCCTTCGCAAAAGCTGAAAGAAGGAGCATGCTTCCTTTCAATTAATGTATACGTTGCAAAACAGCACTAGAAGAGATATCATGAGGGCAAGCCACGAACACCATTCCAGCTTAATCTGGGATTGTGCCAAGGATACCAGGTGATGGCCAGTGGCCACAAGTATGGACAATCTCAAAAAGGATTAGGATCAGGGAGTTTTGACAGCTATTTGGAGAAGAGTAAAATCTGATGCAAAAGCAATCCAACCAATATCAGTGCAACCAACTTTCCATTTTTGCAGATTGGTCACAATAGGAACCTCTTTAATAATTGACCGTGTGTTTTTTGGTGAGGTAAGTTGTTTTAAATTTGATTTACACGGAGAACATTGGGTTTTAGCATTTTAACTCAGCCAGATGTTTCAGACTTCTCTAACTTGTTACTTCTGTGAATATTTGGCCTATCATCTCTAAATTCATCTTAAGCCGTAAACCTCCTTAAACACTGATTATTCAGTTATTTTAAATGACGGACTGTTACTTAAAATCAGTATATGCTCAGCTCTCAATAAATTAACAGTTATCAACAAATTATAAAACTTACACATGCCTATGTTTAATTGCTAAATGTAGGAAATCTGTATGACGAAGCCTAGTAGAAAATAAGTACGAATGAAAATACTGTATCATTTAAGGCCAGTGATAACTGTGTAATTCAATTTAGCTGCTGGTTTTCATTCTGGATTTGTATTTAACTTCTCCCCTTCCCCCAAATCTCCCAGTGGGTACTGGTTCAGCTGAACTTCCTGAAATTCAACGTGCTGCAAAATTTTGGAACATTTTATGGATCTCATCCTTGGCACTGGTACTTCACTCAGGGACTACCAGTCATCTTGGGTACCCATCTGCCTTTTTTTATTCATGGCTGTGTGCTGGCACCAAAAAGGTATCGCATCTTTCTAATGGCAGTAATTTGGACAGTGTTGGTGTACAGGTAATTTCTCCTAAGTCTAACTACTGTCTTTCACTGGTTGTGTTCTTTTCAAAGCTAATGTCACCTCTAGAACAAAAAAAGCATGGTATTCAGGTTAAGTGATAGAAAACTTTGAACTATTCAAACACCCCAAGAAATGCAGCCAATTATTCAATAGTGTCTAGAATTTTTTGTAATCCTATTTCTTGTATTGCTACCAAGCATGCATTTTTAGAATTGATTAGACCCTTAGAGAATCAACTAATTCTGCATCAAATTCAGTGGACAAGGGGGAAAAAAGAAACCCAAACCTTAACAAACCCAACCAGCCAATTACTTAACAGGTGTTTAAGCAACAATAGAACTAGTTAGAAAACTGTATTTACTAGATGCCTGTTAACAAAAATACCATTGCATTTGGTTCTTTAATACTTCCCCAGAAAGATTAAGTGTTCTTAGGCCTCTAAAACTTACTCTATTCACAAGTCTACACACAGCTGCTAAAATTTGTCATAGGACTGACTGTATGTCTCATTTTAAGGTGAGAAGTGGAGAAAAGGTAAACTGTTTCTAAGCATCTGAATTAAATGTACATTAAATGAGAGACCCTGAGACAAGAAAAGATACAGCAAATTAATAAATACCAAATAATACAAAGTGATAAATTATATTAGATTACATATTAGCAGAATATAGCAAAACAGTAGAAAGGCCACAGATGCCATCTCTTCTTACTGTCTGACTCAGAACTGGGTGTAGCTCTATTGGATTTAGGCCTTTTTTACTCCCTCAGTCTTATAAGAACCTGTTCGGTTACCTGACATGAGTCTTGCAGTAATCCCCAAAAGTATCTTCTAAGTTGGCTTGGGAAATTGTGTCAAGTTGTATTAGGAGAGGTGAATGTTTCTTTGTTAAATATAAATGTGTACTTGGATCTTAGCTTTTCATCCACACTTTTTACTGTGTTTTACTACAGAAAGCAAACTGGTGGAAGTACTAGCTAAGTTACATCTCGCAGTCATAAATTCAGCCCACTTAATTGCTAGAGTAGTAGCCAGGTAATTTTATTAGTGCTTGGTTTAAAGTAACAACTTAATGTACTCATTATGTTCCTGAAAAGTGATAATTTGGATTTTTACTCTAAACTGCTGGTATGCCAAAAGCTTTTTAGTACATGCAAGTGCTTTTTCCTCAAGCCCTCCACACTCTAAAAAACACATTTTGTCAACAGAACTGATGCATGTAACTTTCTCGCTGTAGTGTTATGTTTTATTACAGCACGCTGAGCCACAAAGAATTCAGGTTCATCTACCCAGTACTGCCATTTTGCATATTTTTTTGTGGTAAGCATCATTTCAAATATCTTGCAACCTTCCTTGTATATAGTTTTTTACCTAAAGAGAGACCATTAATAGTCAATATAGGTATTTGACAAAGGATTCTTAAAACTAGCCCAACCTTTTCTTACAGCTAGGAAAAGAAAGTTAAAACCCATTAGGAACAGTGTGACTGAAGCACAGATGGAGAATCCTTAGCACGGATAAAAGTACTTTCTGCAAAAAAATACAAAAACTGCCTCAGTGACTTCTTAGCAATGACACCCTCGCCGTGAATTTTGTTCCTTGTCTCCTTTGTAGTATTTTTCCACCCAGTTCTCTCAAATATGCTCAACAAATGCCTTTGAGTATTGATTAAAAACAAGTATTCAAAACTTAAAATTATCATTGATAGATCCAGGTGTGTTAGGTGCTAGGAAGTATTTTATATTTAACAAAACTAGGTATTAACCACAGTAGTGCATCTATAGGAAAAGTAAAGTCTAGTATGCTGAAAACTTACAAAGTAAAGATTAAAACTTCTGAAACATGAAGCTGCATAGCTGTAGTTAAAATACAAGCTCAAAACAGATGAACCAATGAAATCTGTAGTTTTCTTTAACCTGTTTGGCTAGTCTAAACAAAAGTAAATCTTATTTCAGTAACTCTGCTCTCTGATAAGACCAGATATGTAATATGTCTTGGCTTAGTTCAAGAGCAGATTTAAGATGAACCAGTTCTACCTCACATGCAGAAAAATTCCAATCAGACCACTACTGTTTGTTAATATCCCTCTTAACTTTCATGTCTTTAAGGGACTGAGGTCTCTGCACAATTTCTCAAGAGCTGATTAATCACATTTGGATCCTGTAGTAAAGAAAAAAATAAAAGTTATCTCTGGTAGCTCAGAGGTTATAAAGCAGTCTTTAAACTGCTCAAAACATTATAAATAAAAGGAGAAAAAAAACCACATGAATTTTCAAGTCTTTTCCAAGTACAATTAAAGATAAAACTAAGAGTGTTTCACAGAGGTAGTAAAAAAAATGCCTATAATATTTCCACTCGAACTTAAACCACAGACTAATTAGGGGACTTTGTTTTTATCTGAGATAAAGATCTGCAATTTGTCAGAACAGACCAGCTGGAGACTACCTTAACTTACTTGTTACTGCCTTCTGAAACAGGCCTATTTTAGCTTGCTTCTGTGATTCAGTAAAGGTGGTCACGGGGCTAGGCTGCATAAAATATTTTTATCTCCTAATACTGACAAGCACATAACTTGATGAGTGATGCCACACTGGCTGCAACATGATGCTGCCTTCTGTGCCAGATTCATCTAAGTTGTGGTTGCGAGAAACAGGTTTATACAGCTGTCTCCCACCAGAAGAAATGTCTTGCCCTGTTATTGGCTCTCTTGAAGAAAAGTGGGGAGAAAAGGGCAGGGATGAGAGACTGGAAAAGATAGAGGGGTAAGCTTTTCCAAGGATAGTAGCCCAAAACCAAGTAACAATAAAATGCTGTAGCTTTCAGCATGTTGGAAAGAAAGACCACCACAGCCATACCAAAGCACATATAGTTGCCATTTATTCTGGCTCTACTTGGACAAGCGTGAATCAGAACACATCAATAAGTCAACACATATCATTCATCCAAACTACTGAAAGGACTGTTTTTCCCCACAAGAAATTTAAGCTCTAAAGAGTCAAAGCACTGGCTTTGAAATCATACTTCTATACTTCAAAAGACAGGTATGGGCTTAACATTTACACTGTTAAATCCAATAGTTAATAAAGGCAAAAGTCTAACCTTTGAATTCCCATTCAAAGAGCAAAGACCAAGAACACTATTAAATTACCTCAAAGCAAGGTATTTTGTTACCAGCCAAGTAATGGTTTTCTAATAAGTTATGGTACTTTCAAAAATATTGTGTGGAACTGTATTTGTTTCTTTCTAAAACCTTCTCAAACGTTTCTATAGGATATTCCTTGAAACACTTGAAAGCATGGAAGAAATCTGCAGCAAGTTTTCTGCTTTTATCAAACTTAGTCCCAGCCTTGTACACAGGCTTGATTCACCAGCGAGGCCCTCTTGATGTTATGAGCCACATACAGCAACTCTGTGATAACTCTTACCAGTCACAAGCTTTTGTCTTCTTCATGATGCCGTGCCACTCTACTCCGTTTTACAGGTATTAAAATAGTTAACAGTGTACTATATTAAAATCCATACATTTAAGCAGAAATTAAGGTGGGTTTTTTTACCAAAGGATAGACCTATATAGGAACAGTTTTAATTTTTCATACAGCTAATATAAATGAATAGGGGAAATAGGCCAAATGCTTATACCACAGAATAAAATTTAATATCTAAGCTTCATTCAGCTTTTGTAAAATAGCTTTGTATGAGGATATAGAGTTAGTCCTGTGACTTCTGAAAGTAAGTGGTACTGCTTCATTTATTTGTAGCAAAGCTAAAGAGTAATTGTTACAATCAATCTGTTAACTTTAACTTCTGCTGCTAGAGAGTAATGTAATTACAACATGCAATGACCAAGGTCATTATTCCAAAAAGTTTGCAATAGATCTTGGCAAGTAAACAAATGTTAAAGCAGATGCAAACAGTGAAGTTGGTGTGGAAGAGTACCTTTTCAAGAAACTGATGTTATGCAAATAGTATTTTCATTAAGATAAATATGCTTTCTGTGAACTTCTAATAACATAGTCACAACAGCTTGGAGGTGAATCGACTTTTTCTACTTTTGCTTTCATATGAAGTATAGAGGGAAGAAAATGGGACTCTGGGGTAAAAAAAAACTAATTATTTGATTTTGGCTTTGACTGAGGTATCT
Source organism: Amazona ochrocephala (assembly GCA_039720435.1). Taxonomy (NCBI): domain Eukaryota; kingdom Metazoa; phylum Chordata; class Aves; order Psittaciformes; family Psittacidae; genus Amazona; species Amazona ochrocephala. The sequence goes on along the minus strand of CM077883.1, from coordinate 32,328,663 downwards.
TTAAGTGATGAGTCACTTCAAATCTTAGGTACTGGTCACTTTATCCTGAAGTGTTTGTTCTGTTTGTCTCTCTAGTCATGTTCACTGTCCTCTAAAAATGAGATCCCTTCAGTGTCCCCCAGACCTAACTGGAAATGAGAGCTATATTGATGAAGCAGATGTATTTTACTCTAATCCACTTGGTTGGCTTAATAAGGAGTTTTATAATGATACGTTATTACCCAGTCACTTGATCTTCTTCAGTGTGCTGGAGCAGGTATGGTAACTGCAAGATCAAACAAACTAGTTTTATCAAGATACAAAATAAATTAGGGGGGAGTTATAGTTAAGTTTTTTGGAAATTGTTGTCCACAACTTTTTATAACAGCTTAAATTAAAACTGAACCCTCTAGTCCATAATATAGATACCATTCCAGCAATACATAACTTCACATTCGTGTATGCAGTCTCCTCTGTGCTAAGTCTAGATGCCATAAAGTAATGTTTTACAGAATTCTTCTCAAGCCATATTAAACCAAATATGCAGTCTGTTCCCAGAACCATGCACTTTAAAGTAAGCAACAATGGCAAGCAAAAATGCCTGCAGTTAGACTACCTTTTCCCCTCAGTTCTTTTACAAAGTCCGTTTACTCAATGGTGTCTAAATTTCCACACTGGATAGGATCAGTTAGGATTGGTACCTCTTTTTCTAGCAGTCTTTTGTAAAATAAAGAACAAAACTTCCAGGGGACAGTTGAATTGATAATTCAGAGGAGTCTGGAACACTATTCTGATGCTTCCAACTGTGCTTTCTGACTGTGGAAACCAATGTATGTTCATTTACAGGAAATATCATCATTTCTAGCTTTAAGGGGCTATGAGAAAACAGCCACTGTCTTTCACACTCACATTCCTCAAGGACGAGTTGGAAGCCACATCTACATCTACAGGAAAAACACTGAAGTGAATCATACCTGAAGATCTGTTTCTAGACTTAAGACCAAATGAGATCAGTTTTGTGTAGCAGTACTATGCTTAGAAGATGTTGTACTTCAGAAAGGAGAGCGTAGCGAGTCAGAAACTGGGTAAGTCAAATGGGGAAGTCTGATCAGGCACCCACTGCCTGTCTGGAAACACATAAACATGTTCCTGAAGGCAACTACAGTAGTAGCGTGGCAGGGTGGGGCTACTGACCTACGTTATAACACTGGAAAACATCAGAAAGACCAAAGTTACCGTATGAGTATTTAAATAATTAGAAATCAGACAAGACTGGACCATTTTTATAGCACTGTACAGCTATGCTAGGTTTGTTTTATAAATAAACACTTCTACCCACAATGTCTCTTTATTTTGTTCTACAATATGCAGATAGGCAAGACATTTCAAGTGCTTAAATCAGCAAGCTGATTAGGATGCAGCACAGCAAATTCTTCACAATTCAACAGGCTCTTGAACACCCGCCCCCCCCCCCCCCCCAAAGACAAGAAGCAAGTGTAAGATTACAAAACACTAACAAATACATTACCATAATGTAGCCATAATGAAGACCTATTTTTTGAAGGATGAGATGAAGTTAGTATATCAAACATTGGAGTTAATTATTGGTACATTATGCGTGACTCAAGCTTGAACTACACTAATGGAATGCAATTAAGCGTATTTTTCACACACAAGTCACTGCATGCCTCACTTCTGGAACAATACTGCTGGCACCCAACTATTGCTTCCAGAGAACACTTAAAGCAACAGCACAGAATATGCAAACTGGAAAGCTTGACTTCTGCCTTTTAACAAAAATTTGTAAAAATCAAATTATTTAGAGAAAAGAACTTGCATCTTGCTGCTTGGTTGAAAACAATTAGTTTCTGGAGAGGATGTGAATTCTAATTTCATTTTTACCATAAATTACTCAGTATTTGGGATCAAAGGGTAATTGCCCCAATTCTATTTCAAGATTTGCCATGTGTCTTCCATTAGTACGACCATGTTTTTGCCATTTACCTTCTCTTTTATTACGGTGGTGGTACTTCTGAGCTTGTTTTTCATGTCTGGAATTTTCAGTTTGTGTATAAGAAGGCCTTTTAGGTCGACTGCAAGGAGTAAACAAAAGCTTATTACCACTCTTACAAAAAGCATCTCTAAAAGCATTTTGAAACACAGTTACATTGTCAAGAACAGCTTTTAACATGCTGAGTATGACTGAAACCCCCCTAAAAAGTATCAAAGTAGTCCTTGTAAGCAAAATGGGGGGTGGGGGTGGGGTGGCATTTGCTTGTTGAAATCATCAATAAGGTGGTACATTTAAAAGAAATCCTTTCTTGAAAGAAAACTGCTCTGTAGCTGCTTGCCCAAAGTTCTTTTTAGAATAAAGCCAGGTGAGCAGCTGTTTGATTACCCCTTCTATGATGCTTGAGTAAGGTCTCAATCTGTTTTTCAGTTGCTCTATTATATTCTGCTCTATAAAAATAATGAAAAACCTCACAAACCCTCAGGGAAGCAAGCTTTGTGCACCATAGGCACTTCAGAGGTTTTCATGTACAATAACTACATTTATACAGAGAGAGGGGGCACTGACAAAATACTGATGCTCACTTTGTTGCAGTTTTTGATAAGAACGCTGCAATTATACTACATGCTGTTACCATGTGACCAGCATCTCTATCCTTCTGCTAAGCTAAATTAAGACTATTTTCATCCTCAGTATCATACAAACATCTCTATAATGCTATCAGGAAATGAATAACTTCTGGTGTTCTGCAAACTGAATTAAAATGCTCAAAATTTAAGTATTAATTAAAAACAAAGTTCACTTTAATGATAAAGTAGAAGTATTCAGACTACAAATAAAAACAAAACTTAGACATATGTTTGCCAAAACTACATATTAAAAAGGCTACTTGGTAGCTGGTAATAGGAGTATCATCCTCATGGTTGAACTTCTAACAACAGAAAGTACTACCTGACAATCACTTCGTAACCCCAAAGTGGTTAAATATTCAGTTTGTGCTGCAATAAACACTTGAAATAAGTCCAGAAGAGAAACCTGACTCAGGAGCTGCACCTTGATCTAAATAATAATATGCTTTGCACTGAATGCCAGCACAGGAAAAACTCTTATTATGTCTACAAGGACAACTTCTTGTGTATTATACATTAGTTACCTGATTTTACCTGAACAGAATAAACAGTAGCACAAGAGACTATATAGCCAATTTTGTAATAGCAATGATACTGAAAGCCACATAAAACATACACAGGTGTTCCAGAAAGAGCAAGTTCCACACAATATATTAAGGCTGCTTGCTTAATTTTCTTTCACCAAAGTCTATGCAGTAGAAAGAGTCTACCACATCTAGCTCCATTGGGCCAGCCAGGCATCACACCACAACTGCTCTGTAAAAGCCCTGAGAATACCATTAAATATGGCAAAAGTAATGTAAGAACCAATTCATGGCAAGGACCTTTGTAAGCAAGTCTGAACAAAATTTAGTTAGGGTCAGAATCAACTAAAGCCTACCATTTGAGTAGCTCTGAGCATACAGACTCAGTATTACACTAAGCTGTAACAGAGTACCAAAATTCCTCAAAAGCCAGCAAGGAACATACCTGCCAGAATGGGACTTTGAGGCAGCTCAAATACATCCAAAAACCTTGTCATTAAGTGAAGGACAACAAGGAAGTCCTAGTTAATGCTTCTTCCGAGATAGTTATTCAGTCCATCAGACAAACAATCATAGCTGTTCAATCTAAAGTAATCCCACTTGCAGTTACAAGGTTTTCTGAAAAACTCAATAGAAATACTAGCTTGTGTTGCATACAGTGAGCCCATAGTGCCTCCCAGGCTACCATCCCATACACAAGATTTATAAGGTGCTACAGATCTACTTAATACAACACAATCTAGTATTTCTACTGAGCCCTTCAGAAAGTCTTCTAGCATGTGTATATATGTATGTGCACAGACACATGCAAGCTACCTACACACTAGAAGACTGCCTATTAGAAAAGGGACACTAGTTGGCTTTACAAAGACTACTTAATTGTGTTAACAAGTTCAGGAAACAGAAACAAACCTGGGTCCATACTGGGGTGAATTATCATAATGAAAGTAGTATCTGTAGATGTATTTGTCGAAATCCTCAAAAACCTTTTCATTATTATTTTGGTATTCCTTCATATCTTCCAGGTAGTCCTTGACATCATTAACAAAGTCAGTGAAGAGCATCTGGTCATGTATAAATATCCCATTATGAAAAAACTTATCAATGAAATTTTCTAGTTCTCTCCAGTGATGGAAGTTATGTACAACTTGTTGCAAATACTTTCTCATTAGCCGATTAAATTCATCCACCCTGATAGGATCCGATACTCTGTTAAAGAGACTAATGAATTCTTGATGAGCACATTCAAAAATACCAGAGCAGCCCTTTAGGCCAAACTGTTGTTTTCTACTGCACAAAGGATCATTGAGACATTTCTGTGAATCTGTATCTTTTTCAAATGTTGTAAACTGATGTTTTCTTCCATCTCTGAATTCTTTTGCCACATTAGGTCCCCTGTAATGCATGTGCTTCGGATTCTCGTAAGAGGTATGTTCTCGATAAAAAGTTCGAGCTCTCTTGTTTGCCTCGTGCCTTCTATCATTTGACTTCTTTTCATCAAAGATGTTTTTTGTGGTATCTTTGAAGTGTCTGAATGTAGACTTGACAGAATCAGAGAATTTTTTCAGGTTTTCTTTCACTGCTTCTTTAGCCTGCTTAATCTTTTCTTTATGGTGTCTTACAAACTCTTTAGTGGAATTTTTCATAGCATCAAAAGTTTCCTTAACTGAACCAAAAAATGATTCCTTTGATTTCTTTTTAGTCTTACTTTGTCCCTTAGCACCCTTCTTTTGTCCCTTTTCATATGTTTCTTGTTTTTCACTTTGGTCTTTGGCTTCAACATACAGCTTCTCCCATAAGTCAGAGCGTTGCTGCTCGAAGTTTAGCTTTTTTTCTAGTTCTACTAGTCTTCCTCTCAGAGCTTCTATTTCTTGATTTTCTCTTAATGTATCATCATCTTCATTAGCATTGTCAGGTGTTTGACGAGAACTTAACTGTTCCAGTTCTTTTTTTAGAGCTTCCGTAACATGACGTTCTTTGTCCAGTTCTCTCCTCAACATCTGTGCCTCTGCAAAGAGTGTTTCCTTTTGCCTAAGAAAGTTGTGGTTTCTTTGCTTTTCCTCTTCTAAATGTTCCCTTAGTTTTTGATTTTCCATTACAATAGACTCAGTGCTAGTACCTTTATCTTCTAAGTTTCTAATTTGTTGTCTTAGCTTCCTTAATTCTTCCTGAAGTGAGGCTAAAGCTTTTTCTTCCTTCTCTAGAGATTCTCTTAAGTGCTGATTTTCTGCAGCAAGACTTTTTTTTTGAGATTCAAAGGATTTCTTCACCTCAGTAGAGGACAAACATGTGGCAAAATCTCCCTTGAGTGACTAATACAAGCAAAAAGAAACAAGCAAAAATACTACAATTAGAATTGTTAAATTTCAGGTAGAAAGATGAAAGACCAAGTGTCCTGGTTTCAGCTGTAACAGTTATTTTTCTTCTTCCTAGTAGCTGGTGCAGTGCTGTGTTTTGGCTTTAGTCTTAGAACAATGCTGATAACACACCAATGGTTTACTTGTTGCTTACAGTAACACTCTGATCAAGGACTTTTCAGTCTCTCATGCTCTGCCATTGAGAAAGGGTACAAGAAGCTGGGAGGAAGCAGAGACAGGACACCTGACCCAAACTAGCCAAAGGGATATTCCATATCACAGCACATCATGCCCAGTATATAAAACTGGGAGGAGCTATCTGGGGGAAGGGCAGATAACTGCTCTGGTCAGGCTGTGTATCAGTCAGCAGGTGGTGAGCAATTGTACTGTGCATCACTCATGTTTACTGTTGTTTTCCTTTCCCCTTATGGTTTTATATTCTCTCCCCTTGTTATTTCCCTTATCATTATTATTATTACTAGTAGTAACTTTGTATTATACTTTCGTTATTGGACTGTTCTTATCTCAGCCCGTGGGGTTTTACATTCCTTTGATTTTCTCCTCCCCATCCAGCCTGGATGGGGAAAGGGTAGGGATGCAAGCAAACAGCTGCATGGTGCTGAATTCTGGTTTGGTTTAAACCATGACACCAAGCTAGCCCAGGCAGAGTTTACTCGTCATTTTGGATGCAGTGACACATATTGCAGCAAGATGGAAAAACAGAGCTAGTTTGTTTATCTTGGATATAAACACAAACACTTTCTTGGCAACAAAGACCATGTGAGAGGCTTCCCCTTCTAACCACAGGCCATCATCCCTTGCTTGTATCAATTTAACTAGGTAAAGGATAGTAAACTAGGTACATGAACTGTAACATCCTAAAAGGAAATGAAAATGTGCCTGTTTGATTTATGTTGATTTATGTTCAGCAAACTGGGTTTACAGATTACAAACCAAATTATATTAGCAGAAGCAAGGGCACTGCGCAGTTTGGACAGAAATTCAGGAACCAATTTTGAATCAAATTTGTTGTTGAAGATGGGCATTCATGTAATGATATCCTAACTCAAAAGGATTTCCCCAGACTTTTGACATCCTTGACAAACTCTCAAACTAAACATATTGAATTATATATGGATGCTGCTATCAACAACATAAATGAAAAAACAAACCACATACATACACACAAAGCACTCCCTAATCTTCTCTCTGGGTAATCTAATAGTAAAAAACTAAGAGAGTACAGGTCAAGTATTTAAAAAAGAATAACCTTGGACAATTTAAAAAGCAAATTATAAACCTATAATAGGTTTTTACTAGCCTGTTCTACTTCAGCTGTCTTCATTAATGACAACCTGGCATTATGTCACAGGAAAAGAGACAATCTCTGTGCCTGGATAGCTCCCAGACTATATACATAACCCCAGTATGTTTAAACACATTCCAACAACAAATTTGATCAAAATAAAAATATCGTTGTCAGGAATTCAGGGGAAATGAAAATTACATTGTCAGAAAGAACTTGCTATAGAAAAACATGCAATGGATTTGTGTGACAAATTAATTTTGCTTAGTGTAAGATACAGACATGACAGAATAACCCAGTACCTTTCAGTTAAACTTATACCTACCCCCAGTTTAAGATACCCTGTATCTCCTTGCTGTTGTTGGCACTGGTAAAGGTCCTCTTTCATATCTTTTAATTCACGTGTCTTTGTCACCACCTGCTGACGTTTCTGGACCTGTATTGTACCTACAAAGGTAAAAAAACATTTCTTGATAGTCTGACTTGCATTAAGCAGTTAAAAGGAACTGCTGAACCCAAACTTCATCGTTTTCTCTGCAAATTCAAAAGCATTCTTACTTTGCAATTTCTGCCCAGTACTTACTAGCCACTGTTTAGCTGCAACAAAATAAAGACTATAAAACCAGACTGTTACATATTGATTCTGTTTCTCCCAGAGATAAACAATTTCTCAAACAACCCAAAAAGTTTACTATTACACTGTCTTGTCTTTGATGACAGCAAATGAAGGAATTTTGGAACACTACACAGAAATAAGTTAGATACAACACAACAGAACTTATTGTAGGAAAGGATACATGCAACTTCTCTGTCATTTTCTAGTAGCATGCAAGCCAACCAGTATAAAAGGGAGACCATTAATCCATGCATTATCCACTTCAGAACTACAACATTTACTGTAAGTTACATGAATGAGAGGATATTAGCACAGTATTTAAATTTCCATGCAGAAACACAGTTATTACACACTGCTTACAAGGCAGGAAGTATTTGCAGGCCCTGTTTTGTCGTTCTTGTAATGAGTGAAGGCTAAAGAGTAAGTAAATTTATTTTTCAATTGTCAGATAGAGGCTGAGACACTGTTTTTTGGAAAAGATCCCTTCATTGTACTAGTCACCAATTTTCTCCATCGAGTAAAACTTATTTACTGGTACTTTTCTACCTATCCACATATTCTGTAAATCCTAACACTGATAGACTTTCTATTTCTCTGCTTTAAAGATTCTCTTGAACTGACTCTACAGCAGATGGCAACAGCAAGTTTTAGATATTTCTTTCAAAACCAATGCAGCATATGCAGAGTTCTATTTCTGTATTTAAAGGCATGGGGGTGTATTATTAAACAGAAGAAATTCTATAATTACTATTACACAGAGGAATTTTTTGTGCTCTTAATTTCTATTTAATGTATTGTCAAGTATGAACTTGAAAATAGACAGTGCTCTACTAAACCAGCTTAACCTCGGTTCAGCTACGGGAAAGCAACGTTTTTGCAGCACTGATTGTTTTTAAGTTTACAGAGTCCTAATAAACTCTGTGAGCACAGATCCTTGTGTAAGTGAATTTGAGTGTACTGACAGTAAATTTGATTTCCATATTTATGTTTTATAGATACCTCTGAAGAATTCCACAGATCCTAAGAACCTGAAGACTGCATCTGAAGAATCATTTAGTGTAAAGAATTCATGTTAACAGGAGCCTGAATTACAGAAGAACACTTGAAACTGTTTCTCTCCTTATCAACAATCATAACTGGTAGATACAGTAAGACATTAAAGCAAAAAAGACATTAGACAACACAGAAAGAGTAGCAAAGACACTGAAAATGCATGTAATGAGGTATCATCCCTCATTAATTGGTTTGTGTTTCCAGCTGGTACTCCAAGTCACAGTACCCTTCAGGTTTTGTAAGTAATCTATCCAAATCCCCAGCAATACAGCAATGTTCCCTTTTTCAGATCTTGGTTAAATAAAAAAAAAAAAAAGTATCTTATTGTCTATAGGGAGACATTTTCCTGGCAAAGGCTTCCTAACTTTAGCTTTTCCATTTACCTCTGCTTATAGCATGTCAACAGACATTAGTGTTTACATCAGCTACTAGCTGCAACTGCTACATAGTATTTTACATGACTGGATTAGTCATTCCTACAATCCTGCATATACTTGTAATTCCTAAGACTTGATTTATTTATTTTTTAATATAAGTATGCATACATACATGGATGCATGTGTACACATACACACTAGTTATAAAGTAAATCTGAATGCAACACAGCATCCACTCATGACTTACCTTCAGGTTTACCTAAGAAAAAAAAGTGCCAAGTGAAAATTAGTATAAATCTCAAAATAAATGTCAAAATTTAGACCCCTAACAATCACCCATAATCAAGTGCAGTTAGAACCATAATCCCAGTTTCAATTTGAATCACAAGTTTTAGGAAGGCATACCTCCATATAAAACTAAATCTACTCTAGGAAAAATTACTGTTGAAACTAATGCCCTGTAAAATTTTTATCATTACACATGCATCTTAGAAGATCAGGATTCCACTACACAGATTTACATCTGGAATGTGTTCTGTTCTGTTAAATGTAGTAACAATCTGTGTAATGCTTAACTTTAGGCAATGCACTGAACACAGGAAAATTGCTGCTCTCCAGCATTCCCTAAACCACTCTGGAATTGCAAAGGCAACTACAGCATATTTTTCTCCAGTAGAGAGAGAAAAATAGTGATGCTACGGACTCTCGTAAAAAATATGCCTTGCCTTTTATGGTACATTTACCAATTAGTACGTATGGGGCAGAAGCCTGAAATAACTCTCTGAATGCCGTTAGGAATGGTAAAGCACTACCCCAAATTTATTTCAAAAGGAAAGATGGAAAAATACTGCAGCATGAGAACAGTAAAGAATTCCCATCTGGAAGGGCAACCAAAATTAATTTAATTTTAAATTGGCATATATTAAATACAATTGCACTGCTGAAAGGCCTCTCTATATTTTCCATACATTGGCAGTTGCTTTTTCTCTTTTTTAGGTTGACTGTTAACAGAGAACACTGAAAAACCAGAGTCACAATAAAATGGTATTTTTTGCATTAGATTTTAATTCTGTGTATTTTGTTTTCTATAAACTCACCATAGAAGTGTCCAAAGCCCATGCTGATTGCAATCACCAAAGCCAGTATGATGCATCTGTTAAGGCCACTACTGAACTGGCGTTTGTGCTGCTCGTCTTCAGGAGGCTCAGACTCCGGTTCAGCAGGTGACCCCCCCTCAGCCTCGGAGCTGGAGATCAGCCTCTTCTTAGCCCGACGTTTTCGTACTGTGGGACTGGACTGATTGCTCGTTTCATCACTACTCGATTCATCATTGCTAGCCTGAGATGAAAAAACTGAAAACCAGCACAAAACATTCTTCAAAATGCATTAATTGTTGCTTTAAAAATCAATCTGAGTACCAAAATCCATCACATTTATGCAACATCTATTTGGCATTTATCTTAGAGAACATTAATAAAACAAAATAAAAATTGTCAGTGTAATATTTTATGCTGGATATTATGCAAGGAACACTTGATGTCCACAGTTAAAGATTCATTTTTTCAAACGGAAAGATAGAGAATCAAGAAATCATGAGCAAAAACCTGTGTGGTACTTCCCCATACTGTACCATTCACTCATTAGAAAATGTTTCTTTCAGAGAATCCTGCCTCGTACACTGTCTCTGCAAATTCTTGTGAAGTAAAAAGGTTAAGAATTCTGATTTCCTTTTCTTACAGATACTGTGACTGAACTATTTGTTAATGAAAGAGCAGCATAAAGGCTTGCTAAAAGAAAGCCTCTTAAGAAGCTATAGGAATGGTTTTCTTATATTCTCTCAAAAAAATTCCTTCCATGATCTACATGCAGCTGCAGACAAAATTCCATTAAAGTTCCATTAATGCAGGTATTATAAATACCCAAAGTTTGTACTGCACATTTATTTAAATACGTAAATCTGTTTACTTTTAATATCTGCCATATACTACCTATAAACATCTTTACCCACCTTTGAAAAAAGCCAATTTCAAATACTACTGCACAGGAAAGGAACCACCCAGGTGCTTCTGTGTCTGTCCCTTCCTAAGGAGGGAGCTCACCAAGCCACTTTCCATCATTTATCAGCAGCCCTGGTCTAGTGGGCAGGTCCCAGGGGACTGGAGGTTGGCCAACGTGGCATATCTCTGCAAAAAGGGCAGGAAGGAAGACCCCAGAAACTTCAGGCCTGTCAGCCTGACCTCAGCGCTGGGGAAGGTCATGGAGAAGATCATCCTAAATGAGATCACACAGCAGTGCGATCTGAAAACCAGGAGATCAGGCCCAGTCAGCACGGGTTCATGAACGGCTGGACCAACTTGTTCTCCTTCTATAACAAGGTGTCCCACCTGGTTAATGAGGGAAAGGCTGTGGACACTGTTTACTTGGACATTTGACACTGTCTCTTACAGCATCCTCCTGGAGAAACTGGCTGCTCATGGCCTGGGCATAGGTGTGTTCTTTGCTAGGTTAAAAACTGGCTGGATGACAGAGACCAAAGAGTGGTGGTAAATGGTGTCACGTCTAGTTGGGGACTGGTCCATAGTGGTGTCCCTCAGGGCTCAGTGTTCAGGCCAGTGCTGCTTAATGTATTTACTTATGATCTGGACAAGGGGATCAAACGCACCCACTCAGTAAATTTGCAGATGACACCAAGTTGATTGGGAGTGTTGATCTGCTGGAAGATACGAAGGCTCTGCAAAGCCAGACAGGCTGGATTCGTGGGCTGTGGCCAATGGTATGAGGCTCAACAAGGCAAAGTGCTGGGTCCTGCATTTGGACTGCAATTACCCCTTGCAATGCTACAGGCTTGGGGAAGAGTTGCTGGAAAGCTGCTCATGGAAAAGGACCTGGGGATGCTGATTGAAGGAGCTGAACATGAGCCAGCTTGAGCCCAGGCAACCAAGGCGGCCAATGGCATCCTGGCCTGTATCGCCAATAGTGTGGCCAGCAGGGCCAAGGAAGCAATTGTCCCCGTTTACTTGGCACTGGTGATGCCGCACCTCAAATCCTGTGTTCAGTTCTGAGCCCCTCACTACAAGAGAGATATTGAGGCGCTGCAGCAGGTCCAGAGAAGGGCAAAGAAGCTGGGGAAGGATCTGGAGCACAAGTGTGATAAGGAACGGCTGAGGGAACCGGGGTTGTTTAGTCTGGAGAAGAGAAGGCTCAGAGGGGACCTTATCACTCTCTACAACTACCTGAAAGGAGGATGGAGAAAAGGAGGTGGCTGGTCTCTTTTCCCAAGTAACAAGTGATGGGACAAGAGGTAATGGCCTCAAGCTGCACCAGGGGAGATTTAGACTGGATATCAGGAAAAATTTCTTCACCAAGAAGGTGGTAAGGTATTGGAACAGGCTGCCCAGGGCAGTGCTGTAATCACTGACCTTAAGGTGCTCAAAAAACATGTAGAGAGAAGGCATTCAGTGACATGGTTTGGCACTGACTTGGCAGTCTTGGGGTAAAGGTTGGACTTCATGATCTTAAAGGTCTTTTCAAACCTAGCTTATGCTATGGTACGATTCTAACAGTCTGAATCCAAACCACTTCCATTACCTACCAATTCTGGAAGACTGAATTGGCCAAGATTTAAAATAAGACCCAATTCTAACCATAAAAAAACCCTTTTATATTCTTTTTGTAAAATGTTGTTTATGATACCATTTGTATGATCACATTCCTATGGTCCAAAAAGCCACATATTCTAGCTGGTAGAATAATAACAGAGCTGTAATTGCTTCTTGTTTAGTGGTACAAATGCTTGCTGCATGTACTTTAAACAAATGTATATAATCCAGTATGTAAGTAATGATTATTTAATCTCTCTCCTTTGAAAGCATTACTTTCAAGAGTAAGGCAAATATCAAGGGGAAGCAGTAGCAGGGTGAAAAAGCAGCTTTCAAATATCTGTGTTCATGTACCTAATTCACATGCCCAAAATAGATTGTGTGATCAATGAAGCCTCCAGCACATGACAAAGTGCTCGTGCTCAGATACTAAATTTGATGCCCGCAATTACACAATGCTAATGCCCCTTCTAGATAAATGGTTGTTCATTCTCATACTAGAGATCATCGCTCAAATGTAGAAATATAAACACAGACTTATTGTCCTTGAACATTTCACAGCAGAAAATCATTTGTTTGAGCGAAGCCATGCACATACAACTGAACAGACAAAAATGCCAAGCAGTGCTGGCCATTATCTATAAAAAGCATTACCATCTGAGATCCTTCACTTAAAATAAATTCCAACTTAATAGAAGTGATTGCATCAACCCCAGAAAAGATTACCTATTAGCATCTGGAATACACATCTGATTTCTGACTCCATGGACAAGAAACATGTCACATAATGAAAGATAACTTCCCCTCTTATAAAAATAATCCATTTTAGTAAGTTAGTCAAACCACACTGACCAAGCAGATATTGTAATAAAGACAAATCACTTTAACCACTAATTGACATGCAGATTGTTCAAATGAATTTATATAGCCTGGCAGAAAAGGACACTAATTTAGAATCAGACGTTGAGGCAGATGCACACTTCCTCAACCCTGCACAATGAAGACAAGCATTCTGAAATTAGTCAGGAGAGAGGTATTTAGAATTTACTAGAACGCAGAGGTCAGACATTATAAAAGATTACGCAGGACATACTTAATAAGTGAAGATGTTACCATCACTTATTTGGGGTTTTTAGGGATTTTTCAACAACCAAAGAAGCTTACACATATGGAATACAAAAGTGATTAAGGAACAAGGTGCTTCTAGTCAAATGGAAAAATCTTTTGATATATACTGGACAGCAAAGAATAGGAAAAACCCCAAAGAAAAAAATACCCAGACAATCAGAAAGCAAAGAGAAAAAGCTGTAAGACACTTAGAGCCATTCAAAAACATTTACTGACAAGTTGTCAACAGCATTACACTTTCAGGCAAGAATGACGCTCTCTTACAGCTGCTGTAAGAATTCAATATAAAGCTGTACTCTCTAACATTCACAGGATGAAAAGGGGTATAAACGAAACAAAGTGTGACCACAATAGCAGTGCAAAAATTCTAGCTTCTGCTATGACTTTGCAGTGTCAGATCTACATTAGAAACCACATGAAGTAGCAATGTCAGTGATCAGTTTGTCTTTCTGACATTTCTGCACACACAACTCAAGCCTAAATGCAGTTTATTTCAGCATATGAGAACTTCTTCTACTTAACTTCATCCATGAAGCAATATTAAAACATTTCTGTTTGCATGGTGAAGACAGTCTAAGCAGGAATAGGTTTGCAAGTAGAAGTTTTAGTATCTATATAAGGAAAATCTGAAGCTCATCTTTTTCCAACTCAAGGGAAAACTCAACTAGCAGTGAATGGCAAAGATTTCCATCACCAAAAAAGTGGCATGAAAACTCTGACTGCTAGAACTCTTGCATCTAAAATAAATGCAAAAGTACTCCAGACATTTTCTGTAATACATGGTCAATCAAATGTACAGCACTAAAGACCATGGTGAAATCAGCTTCAGTTAGGAGGAAGAAATTCTTTTTGCCAGTCACACAGATTTGGAATCCATCAAGAACCGTTCATTTAAAACAGTCAAGCACACATATTAAAATGTATTACAAAGCTTACTGATGCCCATTCCAAATCTACATGTAAGTTTAACAATTTTTAAAAAAGCAAATAAAACACTGGCAGCTTAGCCAAATTCTTCAATGAGGACTGGCTTTTAGCATCTGTTTGGAGCACCACTACTACAAGATCAAGTCAGATGGCTACTGTTAATTTTGAGAACACTTCATGCAAGCCATAAGCAGTTCAGCTTTACACAAGCTGATCTGATTTAATCACACCACCTTGGAAAGGAAGACTGCGAGACACATGCTCTTTCACCTCATTTCCCCATCCCCTTACACAATCAGGAATCTTCCTCAGCTCCTCCAGCCAACTGACTTTTGTGTACAAGAACATGGGGGAAAAAGTGAAAAGAAAAAAAAAATATGTTTAGAACTCTGCCCTAAAAGTCAATAAATTTTAAATTCAAAATGAAGTTAAGTCATCCAGAAGACTTCACAAAGGTGACAGCTTTGCTGTAAATCATCACTCGTCGTATTTAGATGCTAAGCTGTCATTTTCTGATTCAAATGGATACTACACAGACAAACGTTTATAACAATGCTCTATTCTACTTCTAAAATAAAACGATATCGTAAGAAAAGTCCTGCTCTTGTAATAAACTCACTTTTGAAACCAAAAATCATTAACACAAAAGTATTACAGAGAATAAAGAGAACAGAAAAGATTACAAATAAGCATCGAAACAGAATTAAAAAGGAAGATTAGAGAACTAGAGAAGGGTAACACAAGAGTAAGTATTTTTGTTTGGGTTTGCTGGATTTTTTTCTTGGATTTAATTGGCCAAACATTCTTATCCTTCCTCCTGAAGACAATGCATTACATATTTCTGCCAAATACTGTGAGAATCTTAAAAAAAATAAACACTGTATGTAGCTATGAAGGTAAATAAAAGTTTTTATAGTCATGCTGCTATTAGTCCTCATGGCCCCAAAAGTCAATTCTTTCTCAGCTGCCAGTTATTTATGTCAGCTCTGTAAAAGCCTTTAAAATTGCCAAGAGAAAACCTAGAATCACTTTATGAACTAAAAGTAATTTTAATTCTCAAAACTATGTTAACAATTTACTTTCCATTTAAAACAGTGAACACTTATCGGGAGAGAATGCTTTCAAATAAACAGACTGCAGACATACCTCTGGACAAAAGTTGAGATTTAGGGTAACTAGAGTTCTTCTAGACACTGCGAATACTTGGACATGTTCTCAACAAGACCAATTATCTTTTCGCCTCTCCACACAGAGAAGGCTCCCTAAGCAAAGACTGCTTTGGTTTGGTTTTTTCCTGGTGACATTTTTGCACACAGTTGCTTAGTAATTTATTGTCCTTACCAGTTTCTAGATGGGAAAATGCATATTGACTGCTAGAGGAGGAACCCATGTTAAAATCATCCGAACTTCGAGCTTCTTCACCATCAGCTGGAGCTTCCTCCTGACTTTGAGCTTCTTCTGATTTTGGAGCTTCAAGGGTAACGATGTCAGAATCATCACTAATAGTTCCAATGCCTGAGCCATCATCAGGGATTTTTTCTTTATTTCCCTAGGGAAATGGGCAATGTAAAAAATACGCAGATACATACAACAAAATAATCTTGAAAAATAGCAATTCTTAATGCTTTAAAAAAAAGGAAAATCTGTATCTTTAGTTTTATGCCTTCAAAACATTGCTTGGCATTGTCACATGGGGCTTACAGAAGCTTCTGAACAACATAATGCAACTTACCTCTGGAACTATCTGAGTTTCCTCAAAAGCAGAAAGAGTATTATCTACCACTGGTATCTCTTCATCATTGCTGCACTGAGCTATATAAAGAGGAAAAAACAAACAAACATGGGATTAAAATCAGTAACCACAAATTATGCCCACTCATACATAATATAAAAATGTGTGTAATTGTGGCAGATTTCTATTATTGACTCATATCAGGGAAGTTTTTTCTACAAATACACTAAAACTCATTTTTATTAACTCTCTAACAAAAATTAGAGTCCAATTTGTTATTACACAATACAGTGGTTTGGAGGGTACTTGAATTCAAACGCTCATACTGATCATAATGCAAGCAACCTCTAAATGAAATGCAGAGTTAGGTAAAAACCAACACTGCACTCTAAGTGACACCACAGTACATCCATATGCTAGGATAATAAAAATATTTTCCAGACTGTCACTGGAGTTTGAGTGTCAAGTCCTATTTGTTCAAGGAGAGGTTATGAATTTGGAAACATGGCCAAGCTCAAATTTAGTCAACTGCACACTGAACCTATCACGTCTGTGTTCTCACGCCAGCATTAAAAAATTTAGCATCAAATTTAGTAATTAAAATGGAAGCATTTTCACTTTATTAATATGCACCAGACTCAGACTTCCAACTCAATAAATGCTAACACAGCACATTTTTTTAGGTGTAAAAGCATTGATGGTTCCTTCCAAATTACTCTTATTTGATTTATGACATTATTAAGGAATATTTCTTTTATCAACAGCACTTCCATAAACTATCTTCCAGCAACACCAGTGCATACTGTTCTAGAACACATCTAAAGTACTGACAAAATGAAAGACATTCTACTAATTTTATCTATTTCAAGAAAAAAATACTTTTATAGAGCTGATGACTGATTATGCTCCATACCTCTGATGAAGCAAGCACTCTGACAGAGGCCTACACACCCTATTAAAAATACCAATTTTGTTCCAATGCTACAACAGATACCTATTTTTTGGAACTAGTCCTCTTCTATATCTTACCTTGCAAATCAATTGGTTGCTCCTCTTCTTGCAAAGAAACATATTCTTCTGAAACAAACTCCTGGTTATCATTTGTGCTTCCATTTTCTGAAGTCACTGTCTCTATGTCAGAACCCTGGAGTTTAAGAGTTTTAAATGAACATCACAAATTTCCATCAGTAAAGCAGAAGGAAAGGGTCATAGAGAAAACAGAACTCTAATAATTAAAACAGAAGAGTAATATCCTTTAAAACTGAAGAAGATTTTAAGCAAATAAAACAAGAGAAATACCAAGTAATTAGCTAGAGGGAAACACCTGTTGGTGTGTTACGACCATGACTGAAAAAAGGCAGAGGATGACAAGTCTAGGTGAGAAAATAGAAAATAAGGAAAATTAGCCATGAGTTAACAACTATGCTGAGTATTTTAAATAACTATTTCCCAGTAGCTTTATTAGACCTATCTATTAAATAGAATTTAGAGAAATGGAAGATTTTGAATATGGGATCTAATTCTTGCACACATGTCCATGTATTGTATACAAACACACACTCCCTCCCCAAAATGGACCTTCCAAGAGTGCCACTATGTACTCTACTAAGTACTACTACCAGGAAAAAACATCTCAATTCCTGTTGGCAAATTTGAATGGCTGCTTTAACAGAACATCTCTGACACCAGGAAAACAAATATTTATAGAATCTCTAAATTGGATTTCTGTCTTTAATTCAGAAAGGAGCCATAGCTGTTAGTCAGCTGCCAGTCAGCAACAACCCCAGAGCAAAACAGGCACTGAAGATAAACAATGCTTGGAGACTGCAGGGTACTAAAGGTAAACAGTATGGTTGGCAACTCTAAATATTTAATTTTCATATAGTAATTTTTGTTTAAAAGAACCGATGGAACACAAGTAAGGTTAGTAGAAAAGTATAAACATGCAAAATGTAACTGAAAAATACAAAGTCACTCTGATCCATAAATAACTAGAGCTGTTTTTGTAAACAGAGGGAGTTATTTTTTGCCACAGCAGGTGTGAAATTACAGTAGTAGTAATACTTCCAGATCAGTTTCGGAACTCAAACAAACATGTATGATTTTAAGAGGAGACTGTACTTGAGAAAGAACAGATGCCTCAAAAAGCTACATAAGATATATTCTACAACCACATAAAAGCCTTTTTAAAAGGATTCAAAAACTAACTGCTTTAGCAATCTAATACACACTTTGTATCTTTTGACTAAGTATCACAATTTTAATCGCAAATGTTCTGCAGAAATTTGTCACTTTATTACAAGTAACTTACTAAAATCTGGCTGAGATCTCAGGAAAGAAAACACAAAGTTAAATGCTAAATACTTAAAAGAAAAAAAAGAAAAAAAAAAACGGAAAAGAAAATTACTACACCCACCCCTCAGCCCAAATCTGTAGAGATGCAAAATCCCTCAGGACCACAGGAGAAAAGTATATTGGAGGTCTGCACTACGAGGTGGGGCCTCTCAGAGCTCCTGAGCAACTTCAGCCTGACTTGCTCACTGCTAGGGGAAAGCAAGATAAAACATTAATCTTATCTAACTTCAAGGGTCAACACCTGAGCAAATTGTTGAAGGCACCTTTGCAATCAATACAGTGAGTAAAGTCAAGACAGCAAGTCATTTCATCAAATGGAAGTGTTGATCTTAGCAGAAGAATTACTGCTCTCTAGACTCCATGGGCTGTATTGATTTAATCTGTACAATGCAAACTTAGAGATCACCATCACATTCACACACCCCGCCTATAGACACCTATGCAACAGAGCCCATCCCAACAGACCTTTAATTGTTCACTTTTTTTTCTCTTGTCTCAAACTTTATTCTACTAGGAACTAAAAGTTACTTTTGTTTTAATAAAGCCATTGTCACTTTATACTATTCAAACATCAGAAGGTAGGAAACACAAACACTCAAATTAAATTAGAGCTATACAGAAACAACAGTGACTTTATAGAAGTATGCTGATAAATGAAGCTACAGCAGAGCTCTAAAGATGGACAGAAACACAATTCAAGCCATACAAATTTGATAGAGCTCCACACATGAATTGAACAGGTCTTAAAAAGACGAGAATTCTGAAACAAGAACAGATTTTTGCCTTTCACAGAGTCTGTTCGCTCTTTCCACTTGCTGCCACACAACCTACCATCACAACTTCTTTACACAGTAATCAGATTGCTTTTGTATATTTCATTATGGAAGATACCTCTTCAATGACAGTTTGCCCAATGGGGAAAAAACACTCCAAAACATCCCCTTAGCTGCTGCTGCTAGCTCAGTCCTGCACTGCCATATCAATTCCTCCTCCACAAGGTGCCAACATCCAGGTTATTTCTACATATTTTATGCCTTGAGCTCTCCTGCCTGAACAAAAGGGCCAAGGAAACCCAGAATTCCAACATGAATTGCAAATAACTTGTGCAAAAAGCTGCTGTGAGTCCCTGGAAAACACAAAAGAAAGTCACTTCAAAATTCAGTCCTTCTTAAAAAAAAAATCTCTTACCACCTCCAAGCCTTCCAGGCTGTTACAGTTTTCAAGACCCTTCAAGCACAAGTATGGCAAACCCTCAGCAATCAGCATTTGAAGCTCTGAGAAGGCTCATTCCTGACCTTACAGTACAGGTGTGAGAAGAGCTGCCCTGCTCTCCCACCACCTTCATTTCTCAATAAATCTAATGAAACGTTGGCATACCTTCACTCATTGTAGCTTCCGCCAGACTCCACCTGAGGCAAGAAAGCCTGGGAAAACCAGTATTGTGGGTATGTAATATATAATTACATACTCTCTGTAACATAACCTTCTCTAAGGGACTGCCAACCAGTCTTTGCAATGCCATTAATTTCTGGAGACCCCAGACCCTCTAAAACTCTCCACATCTTCCCTCCTCAATGCGAACAGCATTTCACACACATGAAAGTGCTTGAAATCATGCAAATAGGACCCAGTAGGTCTGTGTGCATCTTTCTACAGAATGCATATGCATTCTGTAAGCAGAGTGAGGCAATACAAAAGATTAGAGGCTGCACATCTCAGAGATGTCTTTGTGTCAGTCCTCAGCCTCCTGACCTCAGACGCTCAACTTTAAAGACAGAGACTGTTGCAGTCAGGAACAAAAGCAGTTGGTTATGCGCAAACTATACCATTCACATGAGCCTTCAAAATGCTGCCTTCTAATATTCTAGCTCTTGTGCATAAACTTGTCTTTATCCTATTTTTAACTAATAGGACAGATGGAATGTAAGGACAGAGGCCTACTCTTAAACAGCAGCTGTTGAAGCTAGGACTAGACACCTTAGTGGTAGAAAAGACTTGAAGAAAACATGGAATCAGTTCCCTTCTGCAAAAGATATTCTTCCTGCCCACTATTCCCAATACTTTTGTATTTTGAGGTGGTGGGTAGGGCGGATGGAAAAGAAGAAATATATTAGCAGCAACAGACAAGCTACACAGAACAACAGTGCTTTCAGGAAAGACGGAACAGAGGAGATGATCTCACTAAAATTCTACCAGTCCTTTAAAGTAAAACCTTTGTAGAAAAAAATTCTTTTCAATAACACAATTTACAGCAGCTATAGTAAAGGATACACATTTTTGAACAGTAGTTTTCTTATTTATAAACCTCTCTTCTATACTGTCTCTTGATATGTAAAAACTACACAGTTGAAATATTTTATTGCATATGGCTAGTCATAAACTGACAGAACTTATTAATTTGAAATCGGGTACCTCATGGTTGATGACAGTCCAGCCACAAGATGAATCACTGTCACTCGAATTTTCAGACATTTTCAAAGCACACTGCAAATAAAAGTAGATTCTTTTAACACGCAACACATAGAATTTCACTGCTCTCAAGGAAAAAAGAGAAAACAGAAGAATCCAAATCATGACATTACAGCAGGACCACACTGCTTCACAAACTGTTACTCTAGAATTGAAAAAAAAAAAAAGTTAGAAAGAAAAATATATTCTTTTGTACATGTTTCCTATTACCTTCTTTATATTTGGAGCAAATATGGCTTTGCTAGGTACATGCCTATTCTGGCCAGACAAAAGAGCTCTTAGACTAGCTGAAACCAAACACACACACACACACACACACACACACAAGGCTAGCCAAAAAAATCTATAATCAAATTTAAAATGTGGCTGTAGCATCATTGTTTAAGACGTGTTTCAGTAGGTGTAGTTATTTCTGAACTGTTACATGCATAAAAACTACAGCTTAGGCAAGAAAACCATAGTGGGGTTTTTTGAGAAGACACAAAATAGGATTTTTTGAACCAATTCTCTTCAACTACTGGGCAAAACGATGCTTCATGTTTCTTTCACTTCTTTCAAGTACTCTCAAACATAGTTCCTGATTCTGAAGGAAATTCAGAGAGTACCTTGGGAGTACAAAAATAGACCAAAAAATAACGAAGAACCAATTTCACTTGTTACGATACTACTGGATGACTTGGCTGGTTATTTTCAGAAGAGATCTCTCTGGCTGCAACTGCCTGTTTATTCTTTTCTCCTGTACCAAGAATACAGAGTATTCACTATTGTTACATGTTCTGATTATTTTTTAAAGTTCTTAAATAACAGAAAGACTTTAAAAAGAAACTTAATGCATTTCCTACAATTAAAATATAAATATATTGAATTCTTAAATAAAATCACTATGGATTTATCTTGGGGAAAAAGAAATTCTCGAAAGTAGAACAATTTCCAATCCATTGTGCATTATGCTATACATCCTATGTCATAAAACAGCAAAAGAAATCATGGTTCACTAAAGCTTCTATAAAATGATGATTATATTGACAAAGTAGATTGTTCTGAGACCTTCAGACATCTGCTTTATTTCCCATACCAGGTTACTTCTAGTGTGGACACAGAGAAAAGCACTTATTTGTTTAAATTCATGTACTCCCTATTTCATTATCAATCTTGTTTGTTAACACAGAAAACATACACAAGCCTTGGATCAGAACACCTACGTATGCCAACGTGGCTAGAAACCTGCACAACAAAATATAAAACTACCAATTCCATTTAGGTTTCTTATCGGATACAGTAAATATTTGTCTCATGTCTTTACATTATGGTATTTAATTGTATGTTTTTCTAACATGACACTTTTTCCCCATCAACTTCAACTAATATATTTGGGGTTCCTCTGTAAAAAAGGCAAATGACAATCATAACAGGTTAAAAAGCAAAAATATTCACTGATGATCACCATAGGTACCAGTATCAGAAACTACATTTCCATTCATTATAAAGGCCTACTTGGAATTTGGTTGTCATTTTCCTTTAGACCTTTTTCTTCCTTAGTGCTTTTCCTGGAATCTCAGCTAGGGAACACCAGGAGGGGGGTGGTGCTTTGCTTCGGGTTGTTTGGGTTTTTTTAAAAAACCTACTGTGTTCAATCATCTATTTTTTTTTCTTTTTTTTTTTTTTTTTAATCATACTTTTTCAATCTTCAACATACAAGTACCCGAATGGCAAAGACTGCATTCCAGAGGTCCCGTGAGTTGATAACATCTGCTTACTGTCATTAAATGATGTTGCATTTGACTAGGTGTTCAGCAGCAGCATTCCTTTCAGAGGAAGGTAACAGCCAGCACCAGCATTTGCTACCTATCAGAAATGTGGCTGGCTATATTGCCAAAACTGCATTGCTGATCTGAAATCAGCTTTGCAGAATTCTCTTTGGTATAAAAGCATTCCCATTTAACTATTCTACAGTTCAATGAACACAGCGATCATAAGAGCACCAAGTTTATTGTCACTGAAAACCAAGCGTTCTGCATAACCACAGAAAATGCATTTCGGGGCAAACATAGTACAGGCAGCCCCCCGGCCCTTACTAGTGAGTCTGATCTCTACTGGGGAAGAAATTCAGGCTGTGGCTTCATAACATGGTAATTCCAGGTTTGGCGCATTTCAGTGCTAGATGAAAAACAATGAAGTCACATAATGCAAATCCTTTAACAGAAAATATATACATGAATCTGTTGATACAACTGCACTTACAAATTTTGGAAGGGCAAGTTTTACCAGCAGACCCTGAGCTGGAGATTGCAATGTCAGTCTTCCCACAGCTAACTCAGCATTTCATCATGGGCCCTGGCTAACTCAACCTAAATGCTATCGTGTTCTCCCTCTCCACCCAGATCACAGATAGACAGACAAGTAACCTAGCACTGCTTAAAACCAGTTCTACTCAATACACAACCTTGGCCTCATGCTTCATGGAGCATTAAACATTTGTCTTCCCTTCCTAAACAAAAGCTTCAGGACCTCACTATGAGGGCATCAGCATAATGAAAAAAAATTAAACCCAGAGGAACACACAATCATAATTTTCCATTACTTGCTGGCCTTGATAATTCGCCTCAAAAGTCACTTATCCAACCAGAATGTTACACTAATACTGCATAACTAACTTTATACAGGTGATCAATCTCCAAAATAGAAAAGCTTTTCATATCAAGCAATGAATAAAAAAGAATAACTACAAAAACATTGAGAACTGCTAAATTTACCAAATTTATTGACAGATAGCATGGCATCAGACTGACTGGCAACTCTAGGGTCATTATATTCCTATAAGCACATTCAGCAAATATACAAGTGTAAAACAGCTACCAAAAGCAGAGCATTTTATTAGTTAGAAATAATTAGCTCTAAAAGGGTTAAACACCTAAAATGTTTTAATACAAAAACAAAAAAAACCTAGGTAAAGTGTTCCTAAACTTCAATCATCAGCTAAACTGCTTATTTCTGCCAAAGATTAATAACACACACAGAGTCAGAACTAAATCTGAGGTCACATCCAGTCCCTTAAGTAAAATGAAATACAGAAGACTAATCTGAGCCCAGTGACTCAACTGAGCTCAGAACAAAATCTTCACCAGCTTGCATTCACCACCACCAAATGACAAAGATCAACTAAGACCCTGGGTGCTTCTCCTGCCAGCCAAAGGTGCTGGATACATTGGCACTGTCTTAAAAAAGAAAGCTTTGGGCAAGAATCAATCAGACATAAAACCTGCAAACTTCCTAACAAATCAACATGATCCTAATGGGTTCTAGTCCAACAACAGCAAGGATAAGCGGAGGATACAACAGAGTGTTCCACACCTCTTGTATCTCAGGCCAAGCCAGAAGGAAAGATTGAAATGAAAAGGAAAACCCACCACTCCCCATGCACACAGCTCCACTGGTTTGGCTCCTCACTACATACCTTCACTGCCACTGTTTTTTAAGAGAAAGTGACAGTTCAAGTTCTTCTATACCCCAGTTTTAACTGCAAAGCTGATCCTAGGCCCATAAATGTCCTATGCTATCAGTGACACGGCCTTTTACATTTCTATAGGCAAAATAAATATCCGTTACATTCAGAGTTTGACCTTTATGTAGTGGGGGGAGGGAGGAGGGAATCAGAGCTACTTTCCTAACCTTAGTGAAATGCAAACCAGAAGCATGAGCTGTAAAAGCTTACAGCCATATGGACTGTTGATAACCTTATCCCATATATCTATATAAAAATAAATATGAGATACCACATCCTGCTTATCTATTTTGAAGCAGAATAAATACCAGTTGCAGAAACAATAACCATTCCAGTCTAAACACATCCCTAAGTTCTTCCATATTAATAGAGGATTTCCTAGACTAAAACAATTTCAGTGAGCACTGACGAAGATGAATAACAGGGCAGTGATAGGCATCAGTGTTCTCTGGAGCATGCTGTGCTGTCATTCCAAGTAAAAACTCACTTCTCTCCTACAGTGGCTTCTTTGTTGCAGAGCAGAAATAAACATGTTATAGTGGTATTATACTTTGGGGTTTTCATGCAAGCTTTTATTTCTACTAAGCAATATAATTTCTTCCCAAAGTAACATTTTTCTCCTTCACGACCATATTTAGCAACCCATAAAGACTATTTCCCCGTTGTGATCTCCAGCAAATGTGGCTTCTAAAGCCAACCCGCTCCAAAGCCGGGCAGCCAGCCCCTGCTCACTGTTACTTCCCTAGCACAGGTGTTACTGCATCACACCCGAGACGGAAAGCGGCGCGGTGCCGGAGCAGATAAAGCAACAATAACAAGGGTTTATGAAACACAACACCTTGCATCAGCCGGAGGCACAGACACAGATGACGGAAGCGAAGGAAGTTGGCAAATGCCAGCGCCCAGGGCCAGGGCCGGCGCGGCGCTCAATGCCGCCTGGGGAGCCCGTTCTGCCGCGCAGCAACGCCCGGTTACTCGCTCCCCGCGACAAACACCGGCTGTCCCAGACCTGGTCCCAGTATTCCCGGACTTTGCCCCGCTCCAGGCAGCCCCTCCACACGCCGGGCCGCCGCGCACCGAGGCCACGCCAGGCCGGGCCGGGCAGTAAGGCTGCATCCCCCCGCGGGGCCGGTCAGGTCCCACCGCGCCGCCGCCTACCTGAGCGCGGCCCCGAGCGGGGCCCGGCACAGACGAGGGGCCGCGGCTGCCAGTGACGCCGTCAAAAACAGCACCCGGCCCGCGCGGGACGGCGCCTGCGCGCGGCGGCGCCTCAGCACCCTGGCGAGCGTAGTCCGCGCCCCGCCGCCGCCCAACGGCTCTCGCGCCGCCACAACTACAGCGACCGGTGTGCACCGCGGCGGGCGGCCCGCCCCGCTGGGCCCCGCCGCTCCCGCTGCTATGGCAACGCCGCGCCGCCGCCGCGGCCCCGCACAGCGGAGCTGGGCCCGGCCGGGCTGGGCTGAGCCAGGGACGGGGCCGGTGTGGAGGGTCAAAAGGGAACGAGGGAGCCCGCGAGGAGCGGGGCAGCAAGGCGGACCTGCGGCGCCAGTGTTTGTCCCGGCAGAGCGGGCTCAGAAGGGGCTGCAGCGCGGGGAGCGTGTCAGCTGTGCTCACAGGGTAACCCCTGCAGACACTCGGCTATGAAGGGACGCGCTCACTTACGTGCGGATAGCGCTGGTGCTAAGGGAAAGAAAACAAAACCGCTCCAACAAACACCCCCCCAGAGGCACAACACCGCCGGCACACGCAGAAAAAAAACCCCAAGTGCAGCATATGGACTAGAAATACTTGATCTTTCTAGGGTTGCACCTGATGATGCCTGTGAATTAATTGATTTGGACAGTGTCCCACCAGCTCAGGCTTGGAACCAGATGCCTGCACCCTGCGCTGCTCAGGAGAAGCTGTCCTTGCCCCTGGGGGACAATACGCAGAGTACATCCAACGGCCAGAGATAGGCCCCAGCAGTGCTGGAGCAAAAAATGAACACGAGACAAAACCAGGCCTCATAACAAAGTGAAGGAAAAGTACAATTTCTTACCAGTGTTTTACCTAAGCCAGCAACTGAAATGTTTTCTCCATCTCTCCTGTGACTGAGGAACACAGGAAAAAAGATTTCATTGCACCTCTGAAGAATAGCAGGGTTTGAATGGCTTGCACAGCCAAACTAAGGCAAGAAGTACAGTCATTTGGATGTTCTTTAAGGCTGTATTTTAGCATACCTGTTTCTGTATGTTAGAAAAAGGAGTCAAAACCAAAATAAAGCATCCACATCATCTCACTATACTCTTACTCTCATTCATGTTTTTATTACCTATAATAATTATTTCTGCCACACATATTCAGGTATTTTCCAAGCTTAAAGTTTCCACGAGCACAGAAATTGATGCAAATTCTAATTTTTAATCCACTTCATAGTCAACATGAGTCCAGTTATCACTGGCCACAGTTTACTAAATAAGGTCAAAAGTCAGTTCCTCACTCCCCCCCACAAATGTATTTCAATACACGTCTTGAGCAATGTTTGCTCTGACCACAAACACTTAACAAATTTGAAATACTTTGCCATGTTATTTGAAAGGGTGCATTAAAATCCATCTCCTTATGGGGGCAAATAGACGACTTCTGTCAAGAAACTGCCATCAAGTCCAAGCACTGAGCAAAACCAGTCTCCTCATGGTGTTTTGATGTGTGCTGGAGCCTGAAACATGACCAGTGGTTCTCTTAGAACACCTCAGGTTTTACTGTTTAAAACAACTGCAAGTGAATGTAGTGCTGTACCACCTATGGTGGCACCCTGCAGTGGATCAAACCTTTTCAAAACCCTTACTTATGGTTCATTTCAAGATACTTAAACACTGCCATTGACAGAAGTAGGGTATATGATTATCCCCATTTCCAGCATTCTCTATAAGAATGGGTCGCCACCTTTTTGTCATACACTTAGACATGTAGCTTTAAGAAAATCTTCCTTCAGTCATTCTAGGAATAACTGTCAGTATCTTATTTATTTCGGTTTTGCTGAGTTGTCGTGGGTTAACCCCAGTGGGCAACTCAGACCCACAGAGCCACTCACCCCCTCCTTCCCGATGGGATGGGGGTGAGAATCAGAACAGTAAAAGTGAGAAAACTCACGGGTTGAGATAAAGACAATTCAACAGGTAAAGCAAAAGCTGTGCAGACGAGCAAAGTAAAATAAGGAATTCATTCACCACTTCCCACGGGCAGGCAAGTGTTTAGTCATCTCCAGGAAAGAAGGGCTCCAGCACATCTGATGGTTGCTTTGATCAGCAAACATCATCACTCTGAACATCCCTCCCCCCTTCCTTTTTCTCCCAGCTTTGTATGCTGAGCATGATGACATACAGTTTGGGATATCCCCTGGGTCAGTCAGGATTCCCTAAGTCCCCTCCCAGCTTCTTGTGCACCCCCAGCCTACTCACTAGTGGGGTGAGAAGCACGAAAGGCCTTGACACTGTGTAAGCACTGCTCAATAGTAACTAAAGCATCCCTGTTATCAACACTGTTTTCAGCACAGCTCCGAAGCAGAGTCCCATACCAGCTACTGTGAAGAAAATTAACTCAATCTCGGCCACAACCAGCATGTGGGTTGAATAAGATGCATCGAAAAGGATGTAGCCCATTTTTCCATCTGATGTAAACCCACAAAAACACTTTCAAAACTGGTATCATAAATGTAGAACTCTCATTCTTAGAAAGAGTTAAGTACAAGAGTCATTGACCTGAAGGTTTAGTTGTTTTAATTACAGTATTTTCTGTTTTCAAAACTTAAAGTCAGTCTCCGCATTTCTACATCTCCGGACACTAATACCAAAAGGAAGCATGACTTCGACATGGTGTACGCATCATCAGCTCAGGTACTGAAGTCAGAAGTTTAACACCCATCAATTCCAATGCAATCAAATGAAACAGGCAGATATTCATGCCACCAAGCACATTTGCTTCCCTAACCTTTAAAGAGGGCATTGTTTCTACTTCATAGTAATAAAAAAGTTGCCTATCTACAAGAAGAAAAACAGCCTTGAGTAGCTGTACCAAACCATTACAATACAACTGGCCTATACAGATGCATACAGATTGTCCTAATAGGCTCTGGAACCAAACCAGAAAATCAGGAGCTTGTAATCAGTGTCTGCTCCTTTGCATTTTCTTCTTCCCATTGCCACTGTTTGTCCTCCTCAGCCCCCACCTCCCCTCTGTAATTACTTATATAAAAATAAAAAAAGCTGTATTTTGGCAAGTAAATCATTACATTCAACCGAGGCACTAATGCTCTTGCACTGCCCTCCTTCCAGCTACTATAAAAGAAGGATTTTCACCCCCTTCCACTGCAATGCATTAGATACCTGCAGGAAAGAAGGAACAGCAGCTACCCCAGACATTTCAGACTCACCTCAGCACTCCTCTCAAGGCTCTAAGCAAAGCAACTGGAAGCCTGCCAAATCCTCCCTGATCCAAGAGCATAAAATCTGCACAGAATAACGTATATCCACACAATAAATGTTTTCTTCTAAGGACAAAAATCAGTCACACGACTTCAGGAAACAGACTGATGTGGAAATTCACAAGCCTGCTAGAACAGCTACTGAAAGAGTGTAGTTGAAATGGTCACAATTTGGATAGAATGCCTAACAAAACAGAACCACTCAAGCCCAGTGCTACAGGTTGTCGCAGTAATACAAATGCTGACATATATATTTAGACATACACAGTACAATTCTATATTACATTTTTCCACTGTCCAAAACAAGTGCAGGACTTTAAAGCACAGCGTTACACTTTGTGTCATTTTACAGCACTTGTAACCTCACCAGGATGGTCCCATTTTTGAGAACCTTTAATCATACCAGTATATCTGAGATACGGGCCAGTGTCAACAGAATACAAATTAAAATAATAGCTCAAGAAAAAGATATATTCTCATGCAAATAACAATGGTTTTATTTAGAATATTCTTTACAGCTACACCACAAGATTACTAACCGTAGTAGGATGGAAGAAGTCAGTCATAGTCATTGACGGGAAAATTTATCACAGGGTTAATTTACTGCTACACTACAATAGAATGTCACAAGTTTATAATTGTTCCACTTACCTTGTTTGGTCAGTCCAAACAAATTTTTCCAAATAGCCTTAAAATATTCGATGTATATTACTTAATGTTAAAAAGAACATCCTGTACTACATAAAATCTACCTCTGTGCTTACAGGTAGAGGTTTGCCAAATTAGATTTCAGAATATCTCAATTCACTGTCTTAGTTTCAGATGTGCCAAACACTATAAACAATAAGAAAAGAGGAAAGCAGATAACAACCACAAAACACACAACTGTTTCAGCTTTGGTGGAGAACAGAAAGATAAGAAGTTAACAGGTGTTCACTATACAGAGCTACTGAAGTTGTTTCAAAACTCACTGTCTAGATTCAGTAGATACCTACAGACAAATATTTCATTCAGTTATGAGTAACTTTAAATCAAGTACCAAAAGCATGTTTTCATATTCGTCCTGCCAATATTTCACAGAAAGCAAAAATACAACTTTGTATCAAAATGATATAAAATATATATAATCATATTTGTTATACTATACTTTCAAAAAAATAGTAATTCATATATCCAATCTTCTACCAATTCTGTAGGTGTTCTGGATAAAACAGAAAAATGTCTAGTTAACAACATATTAAGAGAACTAAGATTCCTTCTGATGCCCTTAAAAGGCACCTCTGTCATAAAGTACCTTTTTTGTTTTTTAAATTAAGAATCTGGTGGTGTGCCCTGAATCAGGTGTCGAATCTTCTCAGCATCTTTTTCTATAGTTCTATTTTTAGGATCAATCTTGAGAGCTGCCTCATAATCCTGGAGACCTAATACAGACACCTTAATAAGAATGTCAATCAATGACACAAGAGCATCCTCTTTAGCAACTAGCCAGAAATAAGTGCCCCCTAGTCACATGCAGAAATGACACTAGGTTTAACTTTTGTCAGTAAATAGATTTCTATTTTGTTTATACTATTTTGCAGAACATTTTAGTAGAAACACTCTACTACGTAAACATTTTCAGGTACAAAAACACAAAAACAGAGCCTCTTCATTCACATATATACATATATGTATATACACGTGCATGAGGGGAGTGTTCAAACGTCTTCTGCAGAAGAGTGAAAAATGAATGACAGATGGAAAGTGCATGAAAACAAGAAATAAAAGAAATGAACTGTGAATACTAGAGCTTTGGTGGGGGTAAAGCAAACCTTAAGTACAGGAAGTGAAACAAAGGTTTCCAAGTGCAAATGAAGCTGTAAGAGAATGACAAAGTGATTCATAGGGTGAAAAAAGTAATCAATGGGAAAAGGTTAGTATTTCACTCCTGACATTTGGAATATTCTTCACCTTCTACTTTCAATAGTACTTACAAAAACTTTCAATTTTTGTAACTTTTTGCCTTACAAAATTAAACTGATATTCTTAGAGAGCTCAATAGGGACACTTAATTCAGGTATTTTCACACAAATCACACATACTTGATGAAACACCTTGCTGACCAGTACAGGTTCCATGCATATTTTTACTGAGGTATGTTACTAAGCACTTCTCAAGCAAATATTTCAGGAATATTTCAGGTTATTTTAGGTTACTTTGTTCTATAGTTGGAAATACTGCAAATAAAATTTCAAAACCAACAAAATATGGCTTCATGAATAGCAAAATTAGTGCAACCTGGTTTCATATCAGTTTGTATCCTATATTTCACTGCCTCCCAGTGCAAATATCTCATCTCCGACCTCTCATTCATTCTTCACTAATACCTTCTATGGCCGCCAAGCTGCTATGGTCAATAGTTGGCCATTATGCACAGAAAGACTGACCCAAGAGACCAAACAGAGGATACATAACTCACTAAACTCCTCAATGCAAAAACTAGTTTGTACTCCTTAAATTAGGAGTACAATCAATTTTCTCAAAACTGTTAAGATTTTTCAAGTGGAATTGCAATTAGCCAGTGCATTTTTTTAATAAATTAAAAACATAAGGAATGTGGTATAAAAGTTCATAACGAAGAGACATACATTGTATAGGCCTCCTTTAAGAACTCTCCTGAAAGGAATAAATAAAGGCTTGAGCAGTCTCACTGAGCTAAACAGAATTGCTTCTGTGTCACTATAAATTCACATGCACATTTACACAAAACTGAGGTCTTACCTTCAGTATATAATTCCAGCTGACAAAATGCTGTTCCACGTCTCACATACGCTTTTACTCGAGCATTCTCATTATCAGGAACAGGTGGTGTCAACAGTTCTAGTGCCTTTACAAATTAAAACACACAAAATATTTAGAGGGAGATTTTGCCTAAGTTTGTTCTTTTCTCATTTACACACACGTCTCTCAATTATAATGATGATTATACAGTAACATAATAACTATTCAAATAGAAAATAACTATTCAGATTTAACTACATGGCTTGTGAATCTAGTCATTACAATTTGTATCTGTTACCCCACAGTTCGCTAGATAGTTTCCTTGCCATGGCTAAAAACTGATGAATACTGTCTTGAATGTTTCTTACAGTCCAATAATGTATTCTATTTTCATACATGATATTATATACCCAGAAAAAAAAAAAAAAGGCAGCCCTAAAAAAGCTGCCTTTTTTTTTTTTGTAGTAGTAAAGTAGCTACTAGGGAAAAAAACAAGTTTTAAGCCTCAAGAAGTTCAAAAGTAATTAAAAAAAAATAATTTAAAAATCATAACGATTCTGGGAAAACTGTCTCCAAACTATTCAGGTGCCACTTAAGATCACTCCTTTCTCATTGCACAAATAATGGCTGCTAAAATACCAAGATAATGCAGCCCTTCTTTAAAAATGGCTGGTTTGTTCGGGTTTTAAGTTATCCTCCTCATCACCACCACCTTTTTTATTTTCTTCCCACAAAACGAAGAACACCACAACATAACAGAAATGATCTCTCTATATATTTTTTTTTCTCAAAGTTGCCTTTTTTTTTTTTCTTTTTCAAGTGTATATATTTCCAAAATATTTTACTTGCAAAGAAACATGTATTTAGTCAACATAGGCCATTCTTCCCAAGTGTTTGGAAGCACGGTTTGGGGGTTTGAAACACAATCATTATAGCAGTAAATCACAACTACGTATAAGACGACAGCCTGAGAACCTGCATATCTTTACCTTAGAGGAATCTTCAATAGCTTTATGTAGATTTCTCAGTTTAAGGTGGCAGGCAGCACGATTCAGGTACAGCAGGGGAAGCTTATTGTTTAGCCTCACTGCAAGGTTATAGGCATTTACAGCTGCAAGATAGTTTCCCGTTGCAAACATTTTGCTAAGTATAAAACAAAAAGTGAAACATACACTTCAAACAAGATGATAAATCACAAAATAAATATCCACTTATTGTTATAATTAATTTTCAAAAATTTGAAGTTTTAGCTGCTTTTCCCTTGGAAATGGCCATTTATAGCCTTTTCTGAGAACAACACAGCTGCAGTTCAGTCAAATGTGATACTGACAATACAGCATACAGATACACAAATAGTCATTTCTTAGAGGCAATGGAAGAACAGTAAGACCAGTAAGAGGAGGACACATCTAGGCAGAGGCAGGACTAATCCTGAAAGCCATGTATCTGATTGTCAGACCTTGCACATCAAACCAAAAATATGCAACGTGTGTTCACAATGATTTTGTCTATCATGAGCTGTAGCAATTGCATCCCATGACTTTATCAGATTCAAACCCCATAAGCTGTCAATAAATTCTCCACTATGCAGACATTCACCATCTGCATCTAGGATAAATAGAAAATATCAAAACTAAGTAATAGACATAGACTATGTAACTCATTTAGATATATCTTCAAATCTAACTTACTTTCCTTTGTCCTTTAACCAATCTGGATTCTTCTCCTCTTCTTCTAAATCTTCCAGGTCAGACAAATCAGCATTTATTACTCTTCGAGCTTCTGCTTGTTTATGTAGCCACTGTAAATATACAATGTGCAAGTAGTATTTCTGAAGCAAAATTCAAATCCAGAAAAGAATTTCACTTTCACCTCTTAACTCACTCCTATCAGAAGAATTCTATTGGCCACATAATTTGGACAGGGAGAAATCTTTTATAATGTCAGATATGAAAAAAACCTTCCAATTTTCCCCAAGTATTTTATTACCATGTAAGAAGCAACATTACTGCACCAATAATACATTTTTGTTGCTTGTTTGTTTTGGAACTCCAAAATGACTCTTTGTGTTCACTCAATAGAGCACAAAAGAAATAACAGCGAGCTTCTTTTTAAGAAGACAGAACTTGAAGAATCTTAAATATAAGTATATATAGAGACATTTCAAATGCTGTACTTCAAGGAAATAAATTAACACTGCTTTCTTGGGGTTTTTTCCCCTCCCAGAAAAGGGAACATGCTATTTATTAATCTGCACAATCACACGTTTGGTGAAAATACTTTTTATATAAAAGTGTTTCTTTAAATCTGAATTGAAATAATACAATCTTCCTTCGAAGATAAGAGTATTGGCACAGGTACCATCTTTGTCAACTTGCTGAACACATGGTGAATAATTCACCTTGGAAGACAGTAGAAGCATTGTACTAAACCAGAGAGCACTCCTTACCTCCTCTTCCTCTGCAACGCGAGATTCTCGCAGAGCTGTAGGGAAAACTCGTGATGTAAAGTTGATTTTAATTGTAGCAGTAGATCGAGGAGCTGGTAACTGTTCCTCCTTTAAGTTTTCTGAAAACATACTATAGGAACCATGACCTGTGAAAAGAATTGGAGTACTGGAAATGAAAATTGGAGCAGAAGAGGTTTCTCTCATTTTCTTCCAAAGTCCAAAGTACACCTAATTCAGAAATTCTAAGCATTAGAATGAAACTTGTATTAGCTTGAGAAAGGTTCAGATTTGTTCTTTTGAAAGGAAGGTTAAAAAAAAAAAAAAAAGGAAAAAAAAGTATGTTCTTGTTGTGTAATGCCATCTATTTACTGGCTAATGTTGTCTGTCACAAATGAACTTAAATTCCTCTTACACCACTATCTCTGTCACTTGCATGAGTCTCTGACAGGGCAACTGCATGAGCTAAAACTAACCTTACCAAAACAAACAAAACAACCAAAAATTAAATACTTTCTGTCATTTTAGTTCCCTGAAATGAGTCTCTGTGGGGCCAAGATGTGGTATAGAGACAGTGAAAGGAGATTGCATGTTTCTTTGAAAACCAGCAGTTAGGTTACTTTTGGTAACATGAATTCCACCCTCCAAAAGCCTGCATTACACCGTAAGAAAGGCTTTCTGGTTTACTTTTCTAAAGCTTAGAAGAAAACTTGCCCTTGTATTTCCAAAGGCTTCAACAAGAGCTGAGAACTCACATGCTTTAGCTCAATAAATTACCTGAAAATGAAGACACCAAAATAAGTGCAAACTAAGAGAATCAGATCAGTACGGTGGAGACAAAGATAAATGATGAAATAGAAACATCTAGGAATAAAGTTATATCCACACTTTAAAGAATGATAAAATACACTTCAGTATGACAACCTTTAGTAGGTTTGAGTCTGGTTTCAGAAGTTCCTTCATTAAGAATCCTAGTTTTGTTCATTTTTTCCTTTTTTCTCTCCTTTAATTGCTCTACATCTTGATGTAGTTCCCCTCCTTCTTGTACTCTCTTGTGTTTCTCAGCGTCTTCTTGCTTTTTTTTCCATAACTCCAACTCCTTTGTGACCTTCTGTCTCTCCTTTTCTTTCAGATCTTCAATTCTTTTTCTTTCTGCTTCTTCTAGCTGTTTGAATGATAAACCTGAGATATGTAACATCTGCTAATAATAAGATGACCAAGTACAAGTTACCATCATCTTCCCAGTTCCATATCCTAAGCACAGCGTCATCATTGATGTGATTGTACAAGCAAAGTTATGGAAGACACTCAAAACGACTGGAAGAGTAAAGACCTATGACTGGTTTTTAAAAGTTGTATCTCTTAACTGTTACTACCACTACAAAGGTATGATCCAGAAACATTCAGAAACAAGTTTTATTTGTAAACAGGGAAAATCCTAGCCATATTTCAAGGCACCTCTCTGGAATATGCAAACGTGAAGTATATGGTTTGATTTTAGCACACTATTTACTTTTTCTCCTATCTGAAATTATTACGAAGCCAGAAGAGGTACAACATTGCTGCTAAGAGAGTCCCTAATTGCAGTTCATTTTGGTCCAAATTGCATATGCAAGGTTAAAATTTCAATGTATACTTTAAAAAGATCCTTTTAAACACAACTGAAGTGATCAGGCTTTTTATGTACATTAAAATTTTGAAGACCGTATCTTAAAATGCACATAAAACACAGAACTCTAAAGATACACAACACAAAAGGAAATGAACAGCAAGTCTGGTATAAAGTGTAACAATGAATAAATAAGATTTAAAAGAAATAACCCATATTTCTGACAGTACTAAATGACTTAACACTTGTGCTTATGCAAAGGCCACAAAAGGTTACAGATTTGCCTCATGACTGTAGTCCACTTCAATTGACAAAAGTCTGAGCTCCTCACCAAAAGTTTTCCTTAGTATTATTAATGGGAAACGACAACTGTTAAGTATTTTTTCTGTATCATTCTCATATTTGCTAATACCTATGTTTTAAGTACAAAGAAATAACAAGGTTCAGCACCACTGTAATAGAAATGAGTGCTTCTCATCTTTTTAAGGTACGATTAACCAAGCAGCCACCAGATCACTTGGTAAATGGTTACATGGATGTATCTTACAGATTCCCTTCTAAGCTTACCTTCATTGTGGCCTCCAAAGCATACTTTTTATGTTCCTGTTTTGTAACTTTTTTTGCTTCTGTTTCCTCTTTTGCCTTTTCATGGGCTTTTAGAACAGCATTCTCTCTTAGATACTGCAGTTTCTCCTTGTTATCTTAAAAAACAAATAAAAACTATTTCAATAATTTAGGCCTGAAGTTCTAATGTTCTGCACCATAGAATCATAGAATCATAGAATAGTTAGGGTTGGAAAGGACCTTAAGATCATCGAGTTCCAACCCCCCTGCCATGGACAGGGACACCTCCCACTAAACCATGACATCCAAGGCTATGTCCAACCGCACCTTGAATGCCGCCAGGGATGAAGCATTCACAACTTCCCTGGGCAACCCATTCCAGGGCCTCACCACCCTTACAGTAAAGAACTTCTTCCTCATATCCAATCTTAACTTCCCCTGTTAAAGTTTGAACCCGTTACCCCTTGTCCTCTCACTACAGTCCCTAATGAAGAGTCCCTCCCCAGCATCCCTATAGGCCCCCTTCAGGTATTGGAAGGCTGCTATGAGGTCTCCACGCAGCCTTCTCTTCTGCAGGCTGAACAGGCCCAATTTTCTCAGCCTATCTTCATATTCATAAACCCAGAATTCCTTTTGCTGCTTTGTCTGGGAAAACACAACATGGTTCCAATTCCACAAAGCACTCTCTATCTCTAAAAATGAAAAAATAAGATTCACGTACACGTAAAATGTTTTACATGAAACACTGTTTGGTGCACACTAGACCCAGAGGATGTTCTTTTTATGTTTCCATATACCTGCTATTTTTCACAATGAACAACAAGGTTTAACTTAGCAGATATCTAGCAGCAGAAGTTCACATTGCTTAATAGGGTTTGTAAAGTCTTGGCACAGTTTGGGTTTCTTACACACAATCTACTGTTCACAGTAGAGAACTCACCATTTTCTATGGTCAGGGAATCCCACATGGCCTCTTCTTTTTTACACAAAGTGAAGAAAATGATTCCATTTCCAATCTTTGCTGTGCTGTTTGTTTCATCAATAGGAGCGTATAAAATGGCTTCAAACAAAAAGGGAGGGATGCTTACCTATAAAAGTATAATTAACTTGTACTGATATTTATAATTTTTAATTAAATCTCACATATTCAAAATACTAAGTATGAGCATACAGTAAACCTCAAGAAACACATGCTATTGGCACAACTACTTTGCTTCGTATCCAGTATGGAGGTTATACATTTTATTAGATCAGGTAAGAGAGACTTAAAAAAATTGGTTTTTCTGCAAGAGAAGATTTCAAATTTACAATTATTCATAATATAAGCAGATGTGTATAACTCACACCATTTATGAGAGAAAAGGCAACTGGCGTCTACTGAGTGGCAAAAGCATTAGTACGGAGAGGCACAGTCAGTGGTAAAGCCATTCTATTTAGTAGGAAAGATATTTAACAGTCTGCAGCAAAAAAGAGATTATAGACTAACAATTATAAAAGATTATACAATTGGCAGCGCTGCCGCAATGTACTAAGCATGTTCTTTTTAACAGCGCTATGAAGTAACACCAAGGCTCAGGCCCATGGACGCAACCCATCCCAAGCAGCAGCACTTCACGACAGAAGGCCCGCGAGAGGAGCGAGGCCGCCCACCTTCAGGTACTGGTCAGTGCAGAAGATGTTGGCGGGGGTGACCCGAACGCCGCGCACGGGCAGCGAGAGGTACACGGCGGAGCCGGTCTGCCGCCAGCTGTGCTCCCGCAGCCACACCGGCATGGCGGCCCTGCTGCTACGGGCGCCCCGCCGCCGTTGCTAGGGGCAACAGATGCTCGCCAAGAGCACTTCCGGGTCTCTCAGCGCTGCTCCGGAAGGCGCCGGCCGAGCCAACAGTGGAGTTGCGGTGCCCCGGAGCAGCTCCTGCCCGGGCCCCTCTTGGGGCCCCGCGGTTCCATTAGCCGCTGCTGCCAAGGAGCGCGGCCGCCATACCGCGACCCACACCACGCCGGCCCGGCGGTGCCGCGGGCGAGCAGCCCCGGGTGTGAGAGCAGCCCCGCCGGTGAGCGCCCGCCGCTGCCAGCCCAGGGCAGCCGCGGCTCCCA
Source organism: Amazona ochrocephala (assembly GCA_039720435.1). Classification (NCBI taxonomy): domain Eukaryota; kingdom Metazoa; phylum Chordata; class Aves; order Psittaciformes; family Psittacidae; genus Amazona; species Amazona ochrocephala. The sequence continues at coordinate 32,290,162 of CM077883.1, read as the reverse complement.
CCCCGCCTGTACAGAGCCAGGCGGGCAGCAAGGGCTCTTCCCTGCGAGTCCTGAACACGGTTCAAAACAGCAAGCCCCGTTCCCGGGACTCGACGGGGCAGCAGGAAGCTCAGTCAGCACACGGTGGTTGGGACTCCTGAAACATGGCGAGATCGGCTGACAGATACCCCACTGCAGGCACCGGCCCGTGAGTTACCCGGGCACTGCGCACGGAAGGCGCTGTTCTGGTTTTCATCATTCTCACCTCGGTGGAGTAGGAATGAATGCAGCTTTTACGATCCAAATGCGCTTCCATAAAGAGACAAACGTTACAAGCTTGAGAATTCCTGGTAAAAACAATTAAAAGCTGAGGACTGATTTAGCAATACACTGAAACTCCCAGATGTCCTCTAAAAAGTACTCGGCAGCTCCATGCTGTTGCCTCCCGATATTGTCTGTCTTGCTCTTTGCCACTCAGGAGATAATTTGCACGTTGTTGCTCAGCTCCCTCTCAAACAATCAGTAGCACTGTATCTGCCAAAATAAAGTCTAGTACATGGAAAGCAACTGCGTCTGGGGAATATGGGTCGAAAGGCAAGCCAAACACGTGGATAAACATGCAGGTATGGTTTAAGTTCCTCAGAAGTATAAATTACTTACAACTATTTGGGGAAAAAAAACCCATCCAGAATCAAAAAGTCAAGTTTTTCCCTTTTAGTTCTTTCAAAATATGACCAAGAAAAGCTGAGTTTAACATTGCACACATCAGCTTTTTGATGTGTATCACTGAAGATTTAATTTTTATGTTCTACTATCTATATTCCAAAGCAATGTTCAAATCGTGGTGGTGAAGTCATGTATATATATATATATATAAATATAAATATAAATATAAATATAAATATAAAATATAAATATCTACCACAGAGGTTTAAAACTTTTTCAGAGCAAGAAATCCATCATAACTGATACAATTTCTAGGTTGTTCTCCGCCCTCACTCACCCACAGCAGTATAATGTGGGTGAATGCTTGTATGGACTGGTATCTGAGAACTGAATTAAATTGTTCATTCGAAGACCATTCAAAAGTGTAAGAAGGAAGAGATGCAACTTAAGGTAATTTTGGCACATGTCACTTTTTAAACTTTGCATGATACATCTTTTCAGACTTAGGTTAGGACATGCACTGCTGTTCCGCAGTAGCAGTCATTTTTCTCCTTCTTAGTAGCTGGTGCAGTGCTGTGGTTTTGACTTTCAGCCTGGGAACAGCGCTGTTAATACCGATGTTTTCAGTTGCTGCTCAGTAATGTTTTGGTCTGACCAAGGACTTTCTGAGCCTCATGCTCTGCCAGGGAGGAGGGGAAGCCGGGAGGAGGCAGAGACAGGACACCTGACCCAAACTGACCAAAGAGGTATTCCATACCACAGCACGTCATGCCCGCTATATAAATGGGGGGCAGTTATCCGGAAGGGCTAGATCACTGCTGGGTCGGGCTGGGTATCGGTCAGTGGGTGGTGAGTGGTTGTATTCTCTCCCCTTGTTATTTCCTTTATCATTATTATTAGTGGTGGTAGCAGCAGTGGTCTGTGTTATACCTTAGTTACTGGACTGTTCTTATCTCAACCCAAGGGAGTTACATTCTTTCCATTCTCCTCCCCATCCCTCTGGAAGAGGGGGGAGTGAGAGAGCAACTGCGTGGTTCTGAGTTACGGCTGGGCTTAAACCACGACAACCGTGGAAAAAGGAGCCTTGCTGTCAGCTGCAGATGAGACTTCTGGCACTTACAGCTCTGAACCCAGACCCAAACCGGGGTGTCTCCATCAACGGACTGCTATCAGTCTAAGAAACTGTAAGAGAACAAAAACGCAAATAAAAACTGATGGAAGAGTCTCGCTGTGAGAACAAACCTCCTCCTGTTTGTTTTAAACCTGCCTTGTGCTACTTTCATTTAATATCACTTAGTTGTTTATATTGCAAGACAAATTTCAGGCAAGTGCAGACAGGGATGAAACAAGCAAGTTCTCAACATCCCTTCAGTGCCATTCAGGTTTCTTACAGACCTTTCTTCCCTCAAAGAGATGTTTTCTTAGAAGGCCCCTTGCCTTACATTTCTTTCACATAGCTTTATCTTCTTTGCTGACCTTCGAAGTTTTCCCAGTTCTACTGTATTGAAAGCAGAGAGGCCACAGCTGCACACAGTCATCAAAATCCTATTTGCCTGCTTCCTACATGAAGTAATGGAAGAGTTGGGGGTTGGAGGGGATAAGTGTTTTGGTTTAGATCAGGGTGTTCTAATAGCAGCATTGGCTAGAATGGTAATAATGTAATAGTAACTCAAAATCTCCTACCACTCCAGAATGCAGCTGTAGTCATCCAGGATGCACTCTTCAGTTTTGGGGAGTTCATGCATGCGCTGTAAGTCTTGGACTTCTTGAGTGTTGGTCTTCTGCCTTGGTCATCTAGGAGTCATTTTAGTTTAGCCACAGAGAATATATTGAAATGTAGCAGCTTATTATTTATTCCTGCCAAAAAGACCATACTAAGTATACATACTTTACAAGCCAAGACATAGATATGATTACCTGTATTCGCTATTCTCAAGTTACAAAAAATAGGTCCAATACACTAATAAAAAAAAAAGTCTGTTTACTTAAAAGCTAGGTCACAGTGCAAAGCCATGCATTTCCCCCATGGAAGACACAAAAATGTCACTGACACATTTCTAAGTCAAAGTGGCAGATTAAGCTGCTAAAGGACACTAAAGGGACTGAGCAAGGTCTTGGATCTACCTTAAAAGTCTTGTGGTGATGCATATCCACAGAAACACCACTTATGTCATACACATTCCATATTGCTAGCTTACTTGGACAAATAAGTGATCAGTCACTATGATATTTTTTTCCAAGTAAACCAAGAGAAAGGTCCATTCAGGATCCTTCTTCTGTTTTCACTAAGTTATGAGCCAAAAGTGCAAGAAACTGTTGTGAAAGATGACATTTTTCTTCTCTGGACAGCTTTTTTTATTAAATTCCCATGTCCTGTTCTATGAAGGATGGAAATTTATACTCCAGTCAGATCTTAGTAATATTACTAACATTCTGACCTTTGCCAATACATACATAGATCTCTTCCAGGGGTTATTTCACTTCTAATGACTTTGGAGGCTTTAATGTATGGGGGAAAAAAATCCTTTGAATAGTTTAAATTTTCTTAATTTAATAATCTTTACCCCTTCCTATCCTTTCTAAATTCTCATTTCTCTCATCCCTCCATATTTTTTTAAGAGGAGCAGGATTATTTTGTCAGATGCTTTTTTTCAGATGAACCATTTTGCATGTGTGGCTTGGAACCACCTGTATCAGTTGCTGATTTGGTATGAGTTAGTTCTGTCATCTCAACAAACAGGAATACCATAACAATAATTTTTAAAATTAAAATAAATAATTCTTTGTATAATTTCATCCCAAGTGCAGAAAGCTCTAAAATGATATATTCAGCCAAATGGTGCCTAAGCCTTCCCTCCCATCCTGTAAGAAAAGAAATGGGGCTCAAGTGCAAGACCTATTCAAATCTCCTTTCAAGTTACTTCAGATGAATGACTTTACAGAACAGCAAACCTCTCCAAGAGAGGCAGGAGCTATCTTTTCTGAGCAATATAAACTCATACTATGTCTTGCAGGATTATACCTAATCCAAATGCATTCTCACGGGCAAAATATTACGAGTTAATACAATCAGCTAGGTTGGAAAAGACCTTTAAGATCATCAAGTCCAACATTTACCCTAGGACTGCCAAGTCCACCACTGAACTGTGGCACTCAGGGCCTACATCATCTTCATAAAAATCAACAGGCAACTTCCCCACAAAAATTACTTTTATTTTAAAAGAAACTGAAAACAGACAACAGAAAGCAACGAAGTTACATACAGTGTTGGACAAAATGTACCATATACATTATCCAAGAACGCTTGAATCAGATTCTGATACATGTTCTTCTAAAAGGTATCACATCATTATTAGGCAAAAAAAAAAAAAAAAAAAAAAAAGAATTAAATGTCAACAGTCTTAATCAGCTTATACTTTGCATTATTTGGATGGCAGTAGATTGGTAACTTGCCTTTTTCAACTCATCTTTAAAACTGAAAGGAGAATATGGACAAACAATTCCGAGTCAAAAGGCCCTAAAGAACACAGTATCTGCTCTGAAGGCCATATACAAAAGCCCGGAGGAGAAACTGTCTTTTAAGTAAAAATCCCTCAACAACTCTGTATTATTTCACATTTCAGAAAAAAAAAAACAAACCAAACCAAACACCTATCAAGAAAGGAACAACATCAAAATAAAAGAATACATGAAAAGCTTGCCCTCCTTAAACTATATGGAAGTTCAGAAGATGAGTGCCTAGGAATAGACACAACATCTCCAATCCCAAACTGTCTCAAATACAGCAATTCCTGAATTACAGTGCACAGACCTTTTAGTAAAAAGGTGGGGTTCAGACAGTTTGTTTGAACATGAGAAGGAAAATTAATCATGTATGGCAAACAATACACAAATAGGTATTTCCTGGGATGCTGGGATAAGCCATTTCTGAACCTGGAAGCTAAGGGTGATATTGAATACTTTAAGCCATAGGCAGCACCTCTAAGGGGCTGAACACCATTTAGAACTCATCACCTCAGAACTGATGACACACAACACTAGGGCACTAATGGGATCCTTTATTTCCATATAAAATTTAAGCCTACAAGAAATCAGGAGTTCCATACAAAGAAGTGAATGCGCATAACTCAAGATGTAGTGTAGGATACTTATATTGCCTCAAGAGTTCTGCTAAGTACACTTAATTTTCCAATTTTAAGGAAGTCTATTCTAATATAGAAAGCTTCAGACAAAACTTAGTAATTGCAGAATAACTTTAAAATACATCCAGTTCTACATCCTCCTGCATACATCTAATCACATCCAATAGATAAAAAATGGCATGTTTTGTAAACCAAGTAGAGTGTTAGAATAGAATTTTCACACCCATGAGTGTACGACCAGATGTTCACTCATTTGTTAGAGGATAATAATACGAAACTCATACTAACAGCTGTGGCAACAAGATGACAATGCACATAAGTGCTGCGTGTTCTGAAAGGTAGTCAGTTTAATTATCATGAATTGCTACCATCTATCATACCTCATTCTATGCAAGATACCACACCAGCTACCAATCCATAAACAATAATGTTTCACATACTTCATAGAGTAGCTTAAAACACATCATGATATGAAATAATTTGTATTACATAGTAATTTAATCCCTGGCCACAGGGTTAATGTTGGACAAAGTCTGGAAACTTTTTTCCAATTTGAATTACATACATTAACTTTGCCACACACCACAGCACTAATGCATGTATTACTTCAGACATGCTCTAATTTAAAATTGAAACAAAAAAGTTGTTGCAAAAATACATGTCACCAATGTGGAACACATTCAAGATTGTATAAAAGTACTGAACTGATATCCTAAAACAGGTATATTTAAGCAGTACATAAGGAAAGATTAGTTTTAATATGAAACAGTCATTTAAGTCACATACAACATGATAAAAAGCATGACTTCCTTATTTGAAAATGTTACACCAATACTTTTACTGCCAGGCAATGTTTATTTATAAAATGAAAGGGATCTATTTAATGCAGATGTGTTATTGTATTAAGCTGGAATAAAGACAAATGTTTAAAAGGTGCTATATTTGAACACCATTGATTTTGTAAAAATCTCAAACCATACAAAGCATTTCACTTGCAAATACCATAGGCCTCAAACTGCAAACACTTTGAAATGTTCGTGATGTGTGCATGCAGTTCCACTGACCGTTCTCACACGCTAGAAGTTAAGCCTGAAAAATGTGATTACAAAACTGGTTCTTAGATGAAAAACTTGAAGTCACAATGTTTGTATTTCTATAAGCAGCCCCCAAAATTATGCTTTTGTTTTAAATAGTAACTTCATTACTTTAGTCTCTTTCATCTGAAGATCTCAAACAAAACTAGGACTCTAAACAACCTTGGCAAGTAAGCATTAGTCCAACCTTCTGAAGGCAGAAATTGAGGCACAACCAACCAACCTGCTTGGCTCAAGTTGTAGAAGGGATTGGTAAAACAGCCAGAAACAGGGGGTTTTGACATCTATCCTCTAGCCTATACACAGTACTGTCACTTACCCTGGCAACAATAAAACAAGTATTTTAAAGATCAAATTACATACTTTCTCATTTAAAATTGGTCTCTGGCAAAAAAAAACCCTAAGTACTGGGGACAGTTTGTATCTATTCATTTCAGCCCGAGGGAGGGGAGAACATTTGGGGCCCATTTCTGACCACAACAAGGAGCTGTTTAAAAGGACACAGGCATTTCCCATAAAAATTTTAAGGTTTGTAAGATTTACAAAATCTTTGCAATATTTTTGGTGTGCAGCACCAGTACAGTCTAAATCACCAGTAATGAAAGAAGCACATGATCGCTCAATACAAATTGTTTCATGTAGAGTATTACAAAAACCCTCACCTATTCTAATCAACCCTCCCTCCCACCCACCCTTCTATAACTAATTTCTAATTCTAACCAGCTGACATTTTCCTAGTACCTTACTAACAAAACATGATTGTTGTTTTTCCTGTGCATACTTGAACTACCACTAGTAAATACATGCAGAGAGAAACAAAGTATAACCCTCTCTCTAGACAAGAGTCCAGGTATGCCAAGCACACATCAGTAGGGCAAGCATATTGGCTGGATGACTTTCAGAGACACTGATCAGTTATATCTCTGTCCTCAGTGTAGTAACAAGTTTGGTTTTGTTTTTCATTTGTTTTTATTATGTATAACTGGCATTTGCTGATGCCTTGTATTTATAGGTTAATAAACACAGAAAATTTACTGGGTTACAAACCCAACATAGTACCAGTTTAGAAAAACTGAAATAAACTGTTAAAGTAAGTTTCACAAACACACAATTTAAGGCCTTTTAAGATGATATTCCAGTTGACTTTAAGTTTGTCAGAACATTACATTTAAATTCCAATGCCTTGCTACCTAACACAGAAAACACTTGCCTAACTTCGTATAGGGTTCAGGAGGAGATTAAGAAATACATGGTTATTTTAAATACAATGTCTGCTCCAAAATGTTAAAACATTAACTGGACTTCTGAGAACAAATGCTCCAAACACCTTCCCACAACAGGAATGGGGTATGGGAGAGGGGAAGGTATTGCGAACAGCACGCTTGGGTAACAACAGCATCATTGGAGCTTGTGTTGAATTTTCACTGACTGCGATGTTTTTATTTCATTTACATTGCTGTAGGTCTAAACCAGCTCCGCACTCTTCGGAGTGCAATTTTTTTGCAGTGATTAAATTGAGTCCCAGAGGAACAAATCTGTCTAAACAAGGTTTGGTTTAATATCTACCATAGGTACAAAAAGTAAATTCTAACAGTCAGTCAGTCATTACGAAAGCTACTGAAGAATAAACCTATTGTTGCTTGTAGATGCTTGTTGGTTTTTTGTTGTTTGTTTTTAAATATCCCACCTCTAACAACAAAACTTAGTCTCTGTACTAAATAAAGCAAATTATGATGAAAGCAGGAACCCTGGGTCTGCCTTACGCTTTCTTTACATCTCCATACAGGAAATCCTCAAGGTATGAATTTTGTCATTTACACTTGAGACATTATTGCCTTTTCCCTAATGAGAGGCAAGACAAAAAAGGAAGGAAATCTGCACTTCTCTGGTAAAAGAACATATAAAACTTTTCACTTTTAAAGTAAAACAATGACAGTTATGTGGATCTGCACAGTATCTTCTAGGAAACTATGACAGTAGAGCCCATTTAAAAATCAAACGCAATGGTGAATTAGCAAACAGGCCTCACTTTTCGCTCATTAGCATAGCTTACCATAAAACCTACCTCTTTGTACAGATGACTGTATTCTACAAAGGCTCCTACATCACTCATCACCACAAACCTGAACAATTTATCACATTAAGAAACATGACTAATGCCTGTAATGCCTGATATATGATTAAACGGCTGGCTGTTTAAAAACTAAAAGTTTCCAGCACAGGGGTATTACAAGCAGAGTCTGTTGTTACAGTGCCACCTTTTATTAAGTTAAAACAACACTTATCTCTACAGAAATACTGATTTTCAGTTCATATGCAGCTGTATCACACTGCTAAGGCTGAAGTCTTCAAGGCTAGATGTTTCCCCACATGAAAAAATAAAGTTTTTGAGATCAAGAATAAGATCAAATTACCCATATTAAAATACAGTTGTTAGTATCACACATGAAGCTCTAGTGCCATTCATACTTGTCAGTAGAATATAAACTTCAGCACAGAAGCTAAACCTCTGATTACCTGCTCCTGACACAGGGCAAGCTCACCTAATGCAGAAGCTTTATTTTCCTCACCCCCTCACTGCAAGACTGCCTGAGGCAGTGGCAGGAATTCAGTTTTACTTTGCTGGCCACATTATCTTTTAATGCAGAGCCTGTGCTGAGCACACTCCATTGCCTTGCGCGTTCCTTTATGTCAAGTGGACTGTGAAAGCTCAGGACGACTGAGCAGGCACTAGCTGAAAGTCCTTGAAGATGAGTCGGGCTTTCCCTGCACTATTTCATTCACAATTCTCAGGCAGCACTGAGGCAGAGAGTAGAACCATCAACAAGAAAGGATGAGAGAAATGCATGACTGCACAACCGTGACAGATGCAGAGACTGTATCCTAATGTATGTCCTTAAGAGAAATTAATTAAGGTTACATATGTAACCCTAGTTTTGGTATTCTCTAGATTTAAAGCACTGAACTTCATAAACTTGATGTGTTTTTTTCCCAATGTAATCATCACATTTTGCAACTCTTTCCAAATACTGCAAGACCTAGCAAGAGTCTTCAGTAAGCATTTGCTGAGAAGTCAGAGAAACAATTGACTTTTCAAGAAGATAATAATTTTCAAGGAAATATAAAAGTATTAGAGAGTTAGCAGGTTTCATTATGTTACTAAGCATGAAGTCATCAGTTTTCCAATAGTATGTTACTTCAAAAATAGGAAAAAGCACGTGAAAATCTCTGTATTTACCCCAAAACAAAAACTGTTAATAACTGCACATTCCTCCATGCCATCTCCACTATATTCAAACAAAGCATAGCGAGAATATCCATAATGGACATTCACCCCCCAAAAATAAAATGTAATGAGTACTTGCAAATATAGTACCATTAAAACCAAGCACTAAATGCCAGTGTTTGTTAACACATTAATGCTAGCAAATGAGAGGCTACTCATGCAAGCACTTTTGCCTTCGATAAAACTGTCAATGCACATCCTATTTATGATCAGTTGTCAGTTATGTTTGACAGTTTAATCAGAAACAAAACAAAAAATCCATCCTGTAAAACATTTGCACACACAAAACTAAGAGTACAAAAGCTGAGATGGAAGTCTATAATGAAAACAGATAAGATGACAGCAATTAAACACAACTGATTGTCTGCAGAAAGTGAAGTACCAAATTTGTAACCAAATCTTCACAGCGAGTATTTCAACCACTACCACCAACTCACGTTGTTAGCCATCCGTATTCAGTGCAGGTGGCCCTGCAGTCTCTCTTGTACGCATTAACTGGACATCTTTGTCAGCCATGCAAGTATCACAACCCCATACTGCTGATGCTTCTGCTGTAAGAAGGCCATAAGCTGACTCAGTCATACCTGTACAGATCCGATGAAACCATTTTTGACAAGAAGCTTCACACAGAATGGCATCCTGGTCATCATTGACTTCATGTGTACAAATTCCACATGGATAGACAGGTTCAGAGGATGAGTGACCATGACGACTGGGATGAAGGGGTGTTTTGCTGCTCTTTTCAGAGTTGCATGCTTCAGCAGCACCTCGAGGCTGGCGGGACTTACTCTGAGTCCCATTTGAGTGACCAGCATTAGTGTTATCAGCACTATTAGAATGGCTATTATCCTGGTTTACCACATTGTTTCGAGTAACATTTTTTAGGTCGCTGTTACCTTGACTCACAATGTCCTCTGGCCTGTGATGATGCTGATGAGCAGTAGTGTTCTGGTTGGATGCTTTGCTTGCACCTTGACTAAAGTCTTGCTTTTGTGCTGATGATTTTGTCTGGTTGTAAGTGTTTGGTGGAGGAACAAAAGAATGGTTTGACTCTAGCTGAGAATTTGGGAAATTTGGATTGTTTCCAGGACCAAAGTTAGACGGCACATCAGGGTGAGGTATCTGACCAGAATGGCCAAAGTTCTCACCAGGATTTGGTCTGAAATGCTGACCAGGCATACCGACATTTTGATTTATCTGACCACTACTATAAGGTGGTTGATTCCCAAAACCTGGGTTATCGTGTGGACCAAAGCTGAAAGAGTGGGGCCGACTAAAACCCATTCCCACTGGGTTTTGAGGAAGGGGATGTGGTTGGTTTCTGAGGGAGTAAGAACCACCATATGGTGAGGACACTCTGGGCAGCATGTGAGGTGGCATTCTGAAAGTGTTATAGCCTCCAAAGCCAGGATAACCAGGATTACTAAAATATGGATTTCCTGAAGGAAGTGGTTTATAAGACACAGTATTATAGTTGTCATCAAAAGGATTTGCAGCTATAAGGTGGTCAGAGCTTGGATTCGGCGGTGGAGCATATTCGGATGGAGGAGGAAATGATGATCCCTAAAAATATTTTAAATAGAACATTTAAATTAGTTTTAGTATTTCCCTGCAAGACAGGCCAACCACAGAAGGTCCTGGATTAGTGCTAGTGCTGAAAGAACTGTTCAGCTGTTGCATAAAGCTTACCCACCATACCCTGCCAGGCTGTATGAAATTTCAGCGCAGAGGCAAGAGAGGAGTTTGCGCTCTGGATAATACGGTGATTTATAGTAACCTCAGTGGTTTAAAAATTGTGCAGTTACACAACCACGCTTCTGAAAATACTAATTGACATGTAACTTCTATTTCTTAATCTTTTACATAAGAAAAGCAACAACACAGAAAGCTATGTGTCACTTAAACACATGCACAAAATATTTCCAAATGTTGCAAGAGCAGATTTGAGGCATTTACTTTAGCTGCATTTGGCGTTCATTTTACTGAATATATGCGTCTTAAGAAACCCCATTTCTATGAGGATATACAAACCTAATGTTACTATAACCCTAAAACAGGTATGTAGAATATAGGAGTTTGCATATAGGAATTTTCTATATACCAAACGGAGGTAACCCTTATGAGCATTCAGTTATTGGGGGCAGTCTGCAAAGCACAGTCAATAGGTATAAGATAGAAGGATTTCTGGTTACAGAGCATAATTAAGTGTTTAATGGAGCCCAGAGGCTGTTTAAATGTCATCAGAGTGGCTATACAATTGAATTTCATACTAGACTAGCCTGAGGGAAACATCTACCTGGTTCACTCTCACGCTAACTGGGCTCACAGAAAGTATTTCCTCCAAATACCAATAAACTAAGATTAAACTTTCCCCCTCCATCCCCCCACCCCCAAAAAATTAATAATAATAAAAAAAATAAATCTGCTGCGCTGCAGATATTGAACCTGGTAAGAAGGGAGGAAACGAATCAGCATTCCCTGTACAGTTATCATCATTCCACAATGCAAAGGAAGCTCCACCAAGAAGAAGGTCTGAAATCCTTAAATTGACTGAATGTTTCTCAGAGCAACTTCCCTCACGACTGCTTAAAAAACGATAAAAACTAAGAAACCAGATCCACATCTCAACAGAATCTGGATAGTCCTAACAGAAAGCTAAATAAATAAAGTTACTCTCACTGGGCAGTACCGAATTGATATTCTCATCACTCGAAGCTGAAAGAACACACAAAGAAAAATTCTACACTACAGATACCTAATTGCTTTAGTTGTTTTGTACTCAGGCTTCCTTTTCTGGAAACGGAGACTGTATAGAATTACCAGATTGCAGGGATACACTGGAAAGAAGCTGAACCTGCCTCACAGCTTTTGCTGGAAAATCACTTGGGGAATATGCCAAGAGTTTGGTAAAGCATTAAGAAACTGTACTGATCCATTAGCCCACAAACCTACACATATAGGAATAAAAGAAAGAAGAAAAGTAGTCTCATGGCAACTACCCATGCTGCACAGATTTCTACCAATGGCTACAAAGTCATTAAAAGAAAGCCTGTCTCAGAATCAAATCCATATGGTAAAAATACAAGTTACAGCAGTTTCACTGTGCTCCTCTCTTTATAGGTCTTCGGCAACCTACAGAGATTAAAATAACTTCAGTGAGAATAACTAGTATTCTGAAGATTCTAACTTCACAACACAACTGAAATATTTTGCATGTAACTGCTATTTGTGAGAACAGACTGATATTCTGAACAATGTGAGATACCACAAATGACATGTGAGTGCGCTATTTATTACAAAATCAAAAGAACCAAAGGAAATTTACCTGTGTATTTGCTTTGCGCTTTTTCTTATCAGGGCTTCCAAGCTGTACTCCTGGTCCTCCTAACCCATCCAATCCACTGTCACCACCTACAAAATTTCAATTGGTGCAACACTGCATTAGTTTTCTTACAGACTGTGTTTTAAGTTTGCCTCTGTTTGTAATAGCAACAGATATCTGTTACAAGTACTGAACTTGCACTAGTTCTGGTGGCTAACATTGCAAGAAGCAAATATCTGGAGGTAAAAGCATACCTTGTATACTGCTGCCTTACTCTACTACCACTTTAATGTCTAATTCATGCTCAGAGTTAGAATAAACATTTCCATTTATTTTATGTTCATCTGTCCCTTGGTTTCTAATATCTCCACTTCACCAGTTAGAAGCATTTCTTGTTTGCATAATGCATAAAACTTTCTAAAGAACTGTTTAAAACCATGCCTAAGATTCACCTCCTATTCACCTTTTATAGACACAGCACTTATCAAACTCACTGTACCAATATACAGCAATATATTACAATATGTCATGAAAGAAAAGGCAAAAAGTAGCAGATCCATGACTGAAGCCCACTGAAAACCTGTCCTGTTGTTTCAGCAGATCTGCAGTTGATAAGATCTAAATTCCACTAAATGCAAGATTTGATCAGACAAAACGATACTTGCCAACACTGAGAGGGGCTCTAAGTGAACCTGTCCTTCTCTGCAGAAACTTCGTGGAATAATTGAGCATGGCTGCTCTGGCACAAAAAGAAACAAAGAACGTTCATTTTATTGATCACTCAATCAGGCTTGACTGAGCAATCCAAAGAAATATCTGTACTTCACCTGGGATTCTTCCTCACCTTTGCTAACAGCGCAACCAGCTCTCAAAATTGTATAAATTGTGGCTTTCAGTTTTAAAACTCTGGTTAATGTTCTAGACAAGAAAAAAAAATAAATCCTAACACATTCCTTACTACCCCTGCCTTCACATGAATGCAAAACAACCCTGGGCCAAAGCACAAAAATCACTTTGGGGTGATACGAGAGCAACAAATGTTAAGATACTAACACCATTACATTAAGAAACTGTTTGTTAATTTTATTTTTCCCTAGGCCCATTAAGACAATAGTTTATTTGCTCTTTTAAAAACAAAGTGTATATATATATATAGTTAATATACATAAAGTAATTATAGAACAGTAAGAACCAGGCAATCCAATCTAAAAAATGTACTGTTATTTGTTTAAAACTCAGATTCAGAATACAAGGCAAACTTTAACCGAGATGCAAGCATACAGCTGAACACACAGGTTTGTCTCTATTACCAAAGGTAATATTACCTGAAGATAACTGCGAATTATCAATAATATTATACAAAGCAGCATAATGTATGAGACTGCACTGCTCTATGTTAAAGAGATATTCCCTGCAGACACCTAAACCAACTTTTACTGTTCAGTAAAGTAATGCAAAATCTCTTCTCACAGGGAAAAAGTAGACCTACTGTATAGACTGAAATATGAACAGTTACTTCAAATACCCCTGATCAAAGGGGGCCTGACAAATTTCACTCCTAGCACTTCCTTCCTCCCTGCCTCCTTTATTGAAGTTTCATGGAATTTACCAGTCCTATCCCCAGTAAGAATCCAGTTCTGCCTCTGCTTTAATAAGTTCCTTTTGGTTTTGGCTGTCACTGTTCAAATCTGCGAGCATCTGAGATCCACACCTATCAAAACTTCAGTTTGAATTTCAAAGACTAGGGCATGAAGTCACAATAAATTTCTCAAAATTATGCTGTAGTATAACCTACAATCAGAGTAACTAGGGATTACTTCATTTAAAAAGAGAGTCCTTTTTGCCTTGATTTAGAATACAAGATCCTTTGTACGCTTGGTGTGCTGTGAAGCACTGCCACTGCATTAACTGCAGATACTAAACAATCACAGCACAAAGTTTTACACAAAGAATGATGATAAATCTCCCTTAAATTTTGACTTTATAAAATAATTGTCTTGATATTTACTCAAAACTGACCCTGCCCTTAGCTTCTTCTCCAGCATTCCTATAGGTTTATCATAAATTCAGTGTGAGCCTTCACCCTGAACACCATTCCTCACAACTGCATGAAATGCCCTCCTGTTCCTTATGGTCCTGCACTCACAACACATGAACAACGTTAACCAGTGCTAGCAAAGTACTACAAATATCCAGATTTCTTTTAATAAATTTAACAACTAGCAGTGAAGTTATTAGTACGTTTGTGGTCAAGCACAATACTGAGGATCATATGCAAGTGCTGCCCTACAGTAGTGTAAGTTAAAACTTTATAAAATGATGTATAAACTCCCTCTCTGGGATATCATTCTTCGTGCATAAAAGCACAAGCATATGAATATTAGAATCCCAGTGACAAGTTCCACTATTTGTCCGTTAATTACTTCCACGGGTGAAGCCAGTCACAAGCCTATGCAGAACAGAGTCCTACATCTGGAAAGGCACAAAGCTTTTTTATATTTTCAGTTCTCGCTGTGTGAGGCCAATGATTTAATTTAGCCCTACAAATTTATATTTTCCCTGTGGATTTTATAATGCTTTAATTTATACATAAAAGGAAACAGAATGTTAGTCCTAGCATACCTCCAAAAATGAGTGAATAAGGGTCATTTTCCTGCAGCCAAGACAAACTTTCCAGAAAGTCACTTTTGGTACCTACCACACAGACCTTCATTAAAAGGTGTACTGAGAATTCAGGAACATTGCACTAAAAAAAATATTCATTGTTTGACACTATTTTTCCAGGAAAATAACACAATTCTTTTGACTAGGACATCATATATGCAATGGATCTAGAGACAGAAATACACATCAGAGAACTATTCCCTTATTAAATAACAGGGAAAATGTATTTTGTTCACTTACATTTAGGAAAGGGGAAGTCCCATATTCTCTTGTACTTCATCCATACACAAGAGATTTTCAGTGTTATTTATGAGAACTGCAAATGTAGTTTTCTTTATATATTAAGAGATTGTGACTTTGCATGCAATTTATGCCATACTTAACATGCTGCAAATACACTATGGAGTTTTTTCGTTCTCACTGACAAATGTGTCTAGGTTTTTACAGGATGGATGCCAAAGTCTTTTCAAACAGTGCTTTATCTCTGTAAGAATGTTTTCCCAAGAAACACAAATGGCTGAATAAACTTTTCATTAGAGACAGAAAACTAAGAAGAGTCTAATTTTGACCAGACCTGGTGAGCCTATTCTGTGGTCCTGATACTGTAAACAGTTTTGATATTAAGCGGTAATCACATGGAACTCAGTGGGTAACTCAGGCATGTGAAACTGCATGTGCTTAAATATTTGCAGAACCAGGGCTTGAGAGTGAAGGACTCTAAGGAATCCCAGTCTCCTTTGTAACACTGCTGCATATTTTCATTCTCTCATTCTCCAGGTTGCAATCCAGCTGTTACTAGAACAGTTTCAGAGAAGCAGAATGTAAATCAATGACAACGTGCCTAGCTGAATCCCCACCTTTCCCCACTTACCCAACCATAAAAAAAAAGCTTAAAACATCAAGAACAATAGAATTCCAGGGGCAAAACAGGAGATGAGGCGAAGAGAAGCAATAAATTGCAGATCTTACCGTTTTGCTATGATTTTCACCCAACTCAGTCACCCTACTGTCTTTCATGAATTCATTTGGAAATACATATCTGTTTTTAGGGACTATGAGGACACTACTACCGCTACGTAGACTGATGTGCTACTGCCATTAAAGTCAGCTGCACAACCAAGTCAGAAAAGATACTGTATTTCTACCCTTCTCCTTACACAATTCAAACAAATGCGTACTTCAGACCTGAGCGGAGCCATACAACAGTGCTATTGATCAAGAAGAATATTTCGAGAGATGTTTCATTTCCCGAAAATCAAAAACCTCAGCGAGAACCAAGCACAAGAGCAAGACCATGGGCAGAAGAGCAAACACTCAAGTGTAATTTATAGGCTCTGCATCAATACTAACTCGGACATGTGGCACTGCCGACGTATTCCCTTGCACCAGCAGTATGCTCGCTGCATACTAATGGACAGAGCATCCAAGAAAACACGGGACATGACCATGCACCGCACGCGTCCCCGCGCGATCCCAGCTGCGAGCAGGGCGAGCCCGAGTTTGGCATTTCAAGGCCCGGAGGCTGCGGGAGCCCGCGGCGCCCGGCCGGGCCCCGCCGTGCAAACTTAGCGCGGCTGCCGCGCCGCCCGGCCCCGCCGCCAGCCGCAGGAAGGCACAGCGGAGGAGGCGCGGGCGGCCCGGCCCGGGAGCGCGGAGGACAGCGGCGGTCCGGTCCAGCCGCTGCGCGCATCCCGCGGCGCCCACCGGCTCCCCTCACGGGAGTTAGGCCCCAGCAGCGGCCAACCCCCATGCCCGGCCCGGGCCCCCCCGTACCTCGGGATCTCTTCAGCGCGATGGGGTCCTTCTCCTGTTCCGCTGACATTACAGACCGCAGCGCATGGCTCCCAGGGCAGCAGGAATCGATGCTCTTTGATGCTGCTGCCACCGCCGCCGCCGGCCCGCGGCCCGCCCCCTCCTCCCCCGCCTCCCCCGCCGCCACCGCCCCCGCCCGCTGCTGCCGTAGCCGCCGCCGCCGCCCCAGCAGCGGAGCGAGCAGACTTTGCAAAGTTTGGGCGCGGGAGGGCTCCACGGCGGCCCGCGGCCAGGGCCGGGCGAGGCGGGCCCCGCCGAACGGAGAGCCGCTGCCAGGGAACCCGTGGAGCGCCGAGCCGCGCCGGCCAGGGTCCCCCGCGGGCTGCGGGCGCCCACCTCGCTCGGCGCCCGCCGCCGGGGCTGCCAGGCCCCGCGGCCCCGCACAGCGCCCCCGCCGGCCACCAGCGCCACTCACCGCGCCGTACTCCGACCGCCGTTGCCATCCGGCTCCCTGGCCCCCAGGGGCACCGGAGGCAGCTCCCGCCACAGCGGGGCTCCCCACACTCCCGCCATGAGCGCGGCGGGGCGCGGCCCTTCTCGGAGGGCGGAGGAGGGGGGAGCTGACAGCCCGGCCGCGCCCCCGGCCCGCGCCGCCGCTCGGAACAAAGACGCGGGGCCGGGCCGGGCTCCGCCCGGCCGCCGGGACGCGCGGGGCTCGGGACGGCCGCGGGCCGGGTCTGCGCTGATCGTTAAGTGCGCGTGAGGGCGGGAGCGCGGGCTGCGGCCGGCACGCGCCGCTCGGTGACCGCCCGTCACACCTCGGCCCGCGCTGCGCTCCTCGCCTGCTGCACGTGCTTAGCGCGCTCCTCCCGCCTCAGGCTGCCGCTCCGGTGCCTCCGGGAAGCGCTGAAGCCCCGCGGGTCTTTCGCAGGTAGGTGCGCGCCGGCGGGAGCACCCTCTGCAGAGAGGGGCCCCTCCGTGCTTCCAGTCCTGTCTGGCCTGAGGTGACTGCAAAGGGGGTACCGCTGGGCCCTCACAGCGCGGTGAGCCCTGGGGACACACCGCAGTGTGGGAACCACTGCTCCTGCTGCCGCAGTTTTGTGGAAACGTGGGTTCTGGCACAGGTCCCCATGGCCTGAAGTGGCCGCATTCCAGAGGTGTTACACACAGAGCCCTCCTGCCCGGTCAAAACTGTATCAACTGCATTCAAAATAATAATCTTTCCAATAGGGATTTATTCTCCTTTAACTGGATAAAAACGTCCATGTAAAATGCAAAGTATGGAGTTTGCTGACATACCTGATTTTGCAATACCTGGTGGTGCTGTTTCTTTACATACCTTCCTGCTGTATGGATGGTTGGTACCTTCCCAGTATGTGGAACGCTTTTTCTGAGTGTTATCTGTGTAAAGGTTAAGGTATCAATATTGCTAGGGTTTGGCATTTACATTTTGCGAGTCTAAGTAAAGCAGGTTTTTTTATGCTGATTTCTGTCCTTCCCTAGGCATCGTTTTTATTTGTCCACAGTCTTTTCCTTTGCAGCAGTCCCAGATTTGCACCTACCTCAAAGTATAGCAGATTGACAATACTCTTGTGGGATCTGCTGGTTAATTTTGTGTAATCTTGCTGCAGTGTAACTTGTTATTAACAAGGTGGGTGTGAGCTCGTCTGTATTTGGAGGAAGATGTGTCTTATCTGGGAAGAGATTTGCATTTTCCGCGATGGAGCTCGCTGTAGGCCTAGATGATTCTCCCAGGACTGCATGAGCTTTTGTGCAAGGCTGCCTTGTAATAGCATGTAGACTGTAATTATGGATGCGCAGATTGATGTCACCGAGTCAATAAAGGTTCCTAGGGGGAGATTGTCTGCATCGGAGATGTGAGCAGGGAATTCAGATTTAACCCAGTGCTCTAGTTGCAAAAAATTAGCTCTGTTTCGCTGTTCATCCAAATTCAGCTCTAACTTGCACTCTGGGCTTTAAGTGAATGGCCTCCGAGAATCCTGTTGGACTGACTTTACGCTTCTAAACCTACACTGGAAATGGCTGACACAGCACCTGAAGGGAATTAATTCACTTGCTCAGGTGCTTACGCCAGCATCTGGAATATTCCCCTAAAGTATATGAAAGTTCTCGTTATCACACACCATTCACCACCTGATAGCCTCGCTGCTCACTGGTTGTCCTTAAAATCATTCTGACATTTCTTCCTCTCAAAAGTTGGTGTTAATTAGAAAGTTAGGGGTACCAAGCAATAACCTTCCAACACCTAAGTGGAGGTTCCTAAGAAGAGAGACAGGCACTTTACTGAAGTGTGTAACGGGAAGATGAGACTATGGTTATTATTTGAAAGGAGCTTCCAACTGGCTACGAGGGGGCAAAAAAATTGTTTTGAGGCTGAGCAAGCACTGGGACAAGAAACTAAAGAAGTTGTAGGATCTCCATCTTGGGAGATTTTCAAGACCCAACAGGGCAAAACCCAGATTAGCCTGGCCCAAGTTCAGTGTTCATCTTGCTTTGGGATGTGGGACCTGCCTTCAAAGTGCAAAGATTCTGTCATTCTGAAATGATTGTCTTCTTTTTACCAATAACCAACTAGAGAGAAAGCTCATGCTCCCTGTACTCAGTTGTGAACAAGTACTACTTTATAACCACCCTGATTGATTGAAAGGTGCTTTGGGGAGATAACAGTAACTTCAATCACGTGACACATAGCACCTAAAAATGTTACTGAGTATAGACGAGGTGGTTTGAGGAACTTCTCGGTTCCTTTCCTCCTGAATTCGGGTTAGAAAGAAGGTGACCAAAAGAGCTTTTCTGTACAACCAGCCAGTAGGTAAAGGAAGTTCTTTTCCTAATCGTCATAGGTCTGAACATTCAACACTGCATTCCGCTGTCAGGAGAGAAATGTCAGTGAGACATGGATCCATGACAGAGCATTAACATTTAAAGGGTTTATACCGCATCTTTTCACATCTAACTGCTGCATATCTCGGGAACACAGAGTAGCACAGCAGCCTGCTTTGGCGACATAGGAACGGATGCAAATGTGCTAATGGAAAATATTCAAACACCTCAGAGAAAATTTCTGATGTTCAAGGAATTTAGAAAAGGAAGAGTGAAAGATCTGTCCTGTTTGACTCTCTGGGGGCATTTCATACCAGAGGAATAGAGTTAGGAAAGAAAGAGAAAGCATGACACCAGAAGGAAAAAACCTGGATGCTGGCTGAGCTGTCTAACTGCTGCTTCCAGAACTGGGGGAAATAGAAAAGTTTTCCTCTCATGTAAGCCATATATGTTGTAACATAAAGCACACACAGCTTTAACCTGTCAAGTTACTGCAATTTATCAACTCATCACAGAAGATTTCTTGCACAGCAAAACAGAAATGGACCCCTGTGCAGTGGACACGGGCCTGGTGTCCAGCCGGCTCCCGCAGGAGCACACTATGTCCGGCCTACATGGCAGTGCCAAGGGATGGCACGTGCACAGCAGCACCTGTGCGGGTAGGCTTCCTGGCATGTGGACACAGAAACCAAGCAACCACTAGTCTCGCTCTAACCTGGACTGCAAGTGTTGAGGTGGAGAAAAGGAACACATTGGGGAAATTCGGGTGGTGATAGCCTTAGCTCCTAACAGCCTTATAGCATCAGTAGATTTGATTCACCCACCTGCTGTGAGGGAAAAAATAGTCAGTAACTCATTGTTTTAAAGGGCCCCTTTTCATGTTAAACAAAGTGCTGGTTCTATAGACCTATATATGTTTCACAATATGACTGCGAAAAATAGGACTATTTATCAAGGCTGGAGGGAGTTTCTGTCAGGCCTGAGACAACACTCAAAATCTGGTTTTGTTACACTAGTTACACCTCTTCCTTCAGACTCATTTGTTCTTCTCCTCCTCATCTCCCTTTTTGAGGGTAGTAAAACTAAATGCATGTTTATAAACTGCATAAAGCGCAGAGATGTGCTTTTTATGCCTTTTTAGTCTAGCTGTTTGTGCAGTTGATATTGCTCTGGAAAAATGTGTTAACCAGGTCCCTTCTGGGTCTGGATGTAGATAGATGTAGAGCATCTCTCTGCCAGTCTCGGGAATTGTAGCTGTAACTGAAACAGTTTGAGCACAAGTCATTGAAGCTGTTTTAGTGCAAATTGCTTGCCTACTGGTGAGTGCTACATCTGTTATGGTGATGTAAACCAGGTCTCAGGAGCCCACCTCCGTTTTGTCTCTGTGTTTAATCAACAAACATTAAGACTGTCTAAACTTCTGCATTAACCATTCATCCACATAAAGTACAAAATGAAAACTAATTAATTGTCTGTTTCTGTTTCAACTTTAATCTGAAGTGAATACAAAAGTGTAGCAGAAAAATGCAGAACAGATTGCTTTATGTGTTCGTTCCTAAAAGAACGTCAGATTTTTTTCTGTAGTCCATTGCATTAGTTTTTTTCTGTATGATGCATGACCATCTTGAAAGCAAGTAAAAAGCCTGAGAATGCTCATGGCTTTGTATAATCACATAGCAAATCATTGGCCGATGAAACACATTTTTCTAAGCTTTGTAAGACAAGTTATGAGTGGACTGATCAAAAAATGTCTCGGAAATGTAGACAAGGGCACTCCAGTGTCATATCCGTACTGGAAGAGAATCTTTCAAGTTCACAGCAAGCTCTTAGGTCTGAAACTTGCCGAGACTGATTTTTTTGTTGGAGTGCACACTTACCTGTCCAACTTACAGTTAAAATGCAGCCAGGCTCAGGTATTTCAGGAATAAAACCCCTAAACTTTGATGCACTCACATACTCTTTTCGACAACATAAATGACTTATAAAGTTAAAATTTGCCAACCATTTTGAAACTATAGAATTGTATAGCAAATACGTAAAACTGGTAAGTATAGTATCCAAACATTTAGCGTATGAAGACAGACACTGATATCTGGGAACTTGAGTGTTATTGATGTATTCATCTACGTACCAAAGTACAAAAGTTTTGGCAAGAAATCAGTGTGTGTATGTATGTGTGCATTAAAAATCCGTGATTTGATCTTCAAGTCACTAAGAAACATAAGATTTCTTTACCTTTGCCCTTGTGGTAAGTAAAAGGGAACTTTCGGTTTGCCGTGTTAATATTATTAATATAATACATTTTTAAAAGGGACAAATACATGTTTTTACAAACCTTTGTGAGCTCCTCTGCAGAATGGACTACCATCTCTCAAAGAAGTGGTTGCCTGTTGAGCAATGAATAGTGAAATGGGGACACTCAGTGGGGAAATGAAAGAAATGCATTTTCTTGCCCTGTCTGGATTATCATATTGAATCCTTAACATTTTCCTGTTTATCACGGTTTGATGAAAAGAGAGGCAAGCATTTAATTCCTGCAGTTACTCAGTTCTCTCAAGAGCCCTTGCTAGTTTCCTGCAAAGGCCATGCTGATCTTTGCAACAATTGGTTTTGAATCTGCTGTGAGACCCAGACTCTGTCGATGACTGCTGAGAGCCGACGTTACAAAGCTGCTGTAAAAACCCAAGGAAGCTTTGTCCCAGTCTGTCCCACACATCAGTGTGTTTGTAAGTAATTAAATTTAGGCAAAGATCTTTCTGAGATCCACACTGCAGAGCTGCCAGAGGGAAATCTTTGCCATAAAACTGAAGCAGTGGTAATGCTGAATTGAGAGGTTGCAGACCCTCTTGCAAAGCTGTGTGGGTATTCTCTCATGTCAGCCCTGTGTCTCAGCAAGAGCCCTAGACAGTCACAGAGCTTCCTGACCCATGTGTATCCGTCTGCTTGCGCTAGAGGGAATCTTCATGGAAACAACTAGAGTCTGAATTTGGAGGTTTGTAGACTATGAAAGGAAAATGCAACTAAAGCAGAAGAAAAAATTAAAAAGACAGAAAAGCAATCACAAACACACCATTGTCAGAAAATACCATTAAAAAATGCCTCTGTGAAAGCTCGGAATTCTGCCATCCTTTAAATCAAACTTAGTGACCTCTTTTGTTTATTGTGCAACAAAAGTAGGGAAGAACACAAGAACAGATAACTAAACATGCTTAAGTACCCTCTGACCTAGTTACGTTGGTGCTGCACTCACCCACTGCATCTGAGAACAGCTTCCCTAATCTCCAGGCTAGAATTCACATGAAATCCAGGATTCCAAGGAAAGAATGTGGAACTAATTTTTTTTAAGTATATGCACTATCTGTCTGCAAACCCCAAACTGGATTAAATTGCTTGACATGCATTATGTCCGGTGGCTATGATTCAAAATCGGAAATCTACAGGCAGATGTTTTAGTGTGCTCTACATCTGTTCCTGCAGGAATCCTGTCATTTAGTTATCTGCACCTGCAGGGCTGGGCTATAAGTTTTGGCCCAGCTGAGCTGCAGAACAGAAACATCACCACAAACTCTTAAAACCTAGCTGAATGCAAAACCAGCTTGTGGAGTGCTTCTATTAAAAGCTGTTTCCAGTCAACCCAACTACAAATGGCAACCTCGTCACTCAGGCTGAGTCTTCCAAATCACAGGGTATGGTGCAAGCCAGCACACTCACTGGGTGCTTGTCCCATTTCTAGCCCGTGCTCAAAACCTAATCAGAGGTAATCCAGGCTCATGCAAAGCTCTGAGCCTCTACAATGGCAGCAGTGGACTCTTGGGTATTGACTGTGATTCAGGGCTGTGCTACAATGGCTTCTAACATGCTGATCTTCTTCACTGATTTTATCTTACCATATGTATATCATAAAGCTAGAGATGCAGTCTGTAAAAAATAAGAGGGTGCCTTCCTCTTCAATGCAGTCATTTTTCTGTGAAGTGTTGTAAAAGCCAGTATCAGAATTCTCTATTATGAACTAAAGGTTGTCTTGCTTTTGATTTTGCAACAGAATTTTAATTGAAATACTTAGAACTCAGGCTTGGAGTTAACTTGTCCTTTGAAGTCGGCAATCTTGCTCTCGAGGGATTCATTCTGCCTTGACTGTGGGTTTTGTGTAAAGCAAAGCCAGATTGTTTTATTTGGTACAGAATGAGCAAGCTGTTACTGACTTTTAAATATTCAGGATCTATTCCAAAGCGTGATGGTTGCTAACATGAATGATATCATTTGTAATGATTTTTGTTTTATTTTACAGTCTGTGCTATAAACTGTCTTACTTCCAACTGCAATTGCATGACCTAATACAGGGAAAGCTATGAGCAAGGTAGTGCAGTGGACTTGGTTTAAGATAATACAAATGTAAACTGCAAAAAGTGAGGAGGCGGCATATATTAAGCCTTTTCACTCATCCCCTGGTGATAGCTTTCAGCAAACCAGAGGGGTTCGTGTCCTAGACCAGCACACCAAAATGCAAATTGTCAAAGGCTGTAGTGAGCTGTAGTGTGAGCAACACTTTTCCTGCTTTCATGTGGTGCGACCGCCTGGCAGCCTAGCCACAAATCTGCTGCTTTACTCATTAAAATAGTTGGGTATTTTTTTTTCCTAGTGTATTGCCATGCAGATAAAAGGGAATTCAAAACCATTCTATTAACATGACCTCTGGGGAGTCCCCAGTCTATTTCCAGCTAAAGCAGAATCCAGTGTTTTGGGCACTGATTTAAAACTTCCTGTGGAGCAGTATAATAGGAAACACATCTTCGGTCACCCACAGAAATTCATTTTCATCCCTAAGCCTGTGGATTATTATAGTATCCAGCTTTCCCTGGACCCACCTGGAGTGCTCGTCAACTTCCAGTGATGCTGAGCATCAATCCAGAGTAACCCTGAAGAACTTGGACCAATTTGCACTGCTGGAAAACCACCTCGGCTGGTTCTTGCAAGTCACATGCGCCTGACAGCAAGGGCAGAAGTCTCTCAGGGAGCAGCTGGTACCCAAACATCTGCCAGCCCCCAGCCTCTGTTCCCAGCCAACGGAGATCCTATGGACCAGGGACATCCAGGCATGGTGTATCTTTCAGTGAGGCACAGCAACATTCTGAATTTCCCACATTTTCTGTATGTCTTAATGGTGTATTCCTCTGTAAAGAGGATTTAAATGATGAGTTTTAAATAAAGCTTACTCTCCACTTAGAAACAATATGGCATCTCTTTGTCAAATCTCAGCTTTTACCTGAGGCTCTGGCATGGAGGTATCTGCAGAGAGGAGGGTTCAAATCCATCCTCTTCACTGTGTGGGGAGGAGAGGTGAAGCCAAGCCTTAATACATTAATTACAGAAAGAGTAGGTCACTGCAACATGGACAACAACAGCATTAGCACCTACAGCTTCTCTCTTAATGACAGAGGATATGCTCTGCAGTCCAGCACCAATCCTGAGACCATGACTGCACATAAATGTAAAAGGGGACACAGACCGGGCTGCACAATGGCAACATGTATTACAAATAAGATGGCATAGGTTAATCCTACTGGTAACAAATGCATATGCACCCCCAAACAAAAATTCCAACTGGATTTACTTGTAAATATTAAGTGAAACAACTTAAGGAATAAAGGAAAGAAGAGCAGATGTCTTTTTTCATTTGTAACAAAATGCAAAGTCTGGCTTTAGGTGCAAAGGAGATCGCCAATCTGCTGTCACTAGAGCTCCAGATTTGGTGGAGAACTGGGCTGGTTTTCAAGATACACGTACCCAGTTTAGGCCCTGGGGTCAGTTTCTTTAATGTGTGGTGCTCTGTATGTTATTAGCAGCAAAATACCCGCACAGACTCGCTTCTTAACAGATGCCAATTTTACTGTCTGAGTGAAAGGATGACAGGGAAAGGAATTAACCCACAGAGAACTGGTGCTCACCTGCTGTAGTGCAGTTCCAAGGTATTGGTCCTTTTCTCCAAAAAACAGATAAGCAAGGTCTGTACATTGATGTCACTGATAAACTAAACGAAGACACAGCACTGCTGTCATTTCAGTTGGTGCACGTTCGTGTCAGAATGCAGGCAGGTAGCACAGCATCAGGTCACCAAACAGGGCAGTTTTAAAGCTTTCTTTTACAATAATAACTCCTTGGAAGATGAGACTTCAGTATTTATTGATTGCTGTTGAGGACACTGGACTGTAAAATGTACCCACACTAACCAGCAGTCATAATCGGGAACTGCAGCTGGTTCCTGTTCTTGCCTAGAGAGAGAACAGCATCTCTGTTGGACGCCATTGGTAGAGCTTTCATATCACTGGACAGTCCAAGACCGAGTGGGCCCTGGCTATTCGAAATTCTTTATTATTTTTTAAAAATCATTCATTTACGATATGTCAGATTTATTCATTTTTACAGTATATCTGTTAAAATGCTGCATTATTTTTTCAGTATTGGTCTTATTTTCTCAATTACCTCTTGAGTAACTGTATTTCAGTGTTCCTAAATTTGAACATAAGGAGTAAAGAATTTTGGATTAGAGTTTGTTTTGTAAATAGTTACCACAGCTGGTGCTCTAATACCTCCAGCAGTAAATGTCATACAAGCTACCCAACCAGGCAGGTAAGAGCAGCTGTGATTCACCAAGAAGCATGATGAGGCTTTTTGGGTTTCCTCTGCTTTCTGAGAATTCAAAAGGAAAACCAGACATGATGGTTCTACTGTAGAACTGAGGCAGCCTGACCCACCAGTGCGAGGTGCTGCCAGGGCGGAAAGGCTCTGTCTCCTCAGGGTGCTCACAGCACGCCTTCTCTCTGAGGGGCACCTGTAAATGACAGGACATGTGCTTCTCAGAGAGGGTGAAAATAGGAAGTAAAAATACATGTATTTAGGAGCAGTCATTTCCTGGACATAGAAGAGAGAGAGTTAGTGAACATTTATTTCAAATCTTCAATTCCCAATACTGTGATTCAAAGCTTTGAAATACCTGTGAAATATCTTTTCTTTCCCATTAAGCAGTCAGTGCCAGCGAAGAGTTCTAGTCTTTTAGGGAACAATATAGATGAAAAAGCAAAGTCAAACCTACCGAAGTATTGCAAGAGTTCAGATTCCATTGCTGTTTTTTCTTTATTCTCCCTAGAGACCCTGTAAATAACAGCAGTAATTACTGTGCTTTCATTTTCAGTAGTGCAAGATTGCATGGGCACCACCCTAAATCCAGCTCCGTACATAACTCTCTAAACCACCTGGCCAATTTTCCAGTTGCTTTCAAGTGGCAATCAGTAATCAACCTGCTAGCAACAGAAACCTTTTAATCCCCGTAGGACATCATTTCCTCGCTGATTTAACTCAACTGACTCTTGTCCAGAATGTAGTCTTGCGAAAAAATAGCAGTCTGCCTCTTGACCAACAGCAACGGCACGTTCATAGTCTTGTCACACACTGGAATACTCGGTTCAACAGTCAGCAGATGTAAAACTGCTGGGAAAAATTTGGGACTGCAGCTTGCCAGACTTCAGAACAACTGCACTGAGAACCACATCTTCCACAGCCAGCAATACCGACCAACACAGAGATCTTACATGGGTGTTTGACAGTGATGGGACACAGACGGAGTTTTCAGGTGGGAAATATTTCTGGGTATATAAATGATACATGAACACGTGTTTTGGAAAGTTCTATGAATTTCAATGATAACGCATGTGCAGTTTACTTCTTTTTATGATTTTAAGTGCCAGCACCTCCCTAGCTGCCCAGTCTCCAATGAGGTGCTGCACTTACATCTCCCTTGGTTTTAGCCACTTGTCAGACACACTGAAAATAAAACGTTTAACAAGTAGCACTTTTACTAAGGAAAACTTTTATTTCAACTGTGCAATCAATCAGTATTTAGACAGCAGTTTCATAAACATTTGGCATTTAAACTTCTATTACTTTTTGGCATGACCTTGGGGTAGTATATAAACAACCCTGGAGGGGAAAAATGAACCAACGCACTAGGTAACATTTACTAGAATGCTAGAAAAAGAAATCCACATTATTAAACAAAATAGTTTTTAAAGGACATTAAAAAGTTACATTCAAATCAGGGCAAACATTAGCTTCCCTCATGCAATGGAATTCACAGAGCTGATCCCCTGAGACAAATAGAGAATTAATACAATTCAGCTCCATCCTCCATTAGCCAGTCAGCCACTGCTGCCCTTAGGAGAAAATGGCACACGGAGTGAAAGGATCCAGACCACCACAATATGAGATACACACCTGGCTCCTACACTGGCAATTCATTCGAACTTTAAAAGAAACCAAAGCCAAACAATCAAAAAGCAACATTTGGATACGTCCGTTTTTCACATACAGTCAGTCTTTACTGAGAACACACCAGGCAGGTGCCGTGCGGGTATATGCAACCATGAAAGGCTGGAAACTTCCAGAAGGAGCATAGCTCGCAGTGGAACCAGAGGGGCCAACGCAGCTCGTGTTTACATCCCTTTGCAGCCGATGAGGACCACTCTCAGTGTAAATCCAGAGGAATTACAAAGAAACTCGATTTGAGCAAAACTGAATTGTGTTCTTTTCACATGGGTCTCTATTAACAGAAAGCAAGTTGGTTTTGGAGTTGTACTGAAGAACTGTAGTTTTTGAAACACATCTTCCAAAATACACAGTTACGTAAATAATATGTTCTAAACTTGTGTTATGATAAGAAAGGCACTCCGTTTTTCCTGCAAATTCTTCCACTTTAGAAACTGCTTGCTATTAGCAGAGCTGCAGTTGCAGCAACTATTAAGTGTAACAACAGTTCAAGCTAAAAACAACCTCTTTAGCAATTACTGGGTGTAATTCTGCTTTCAACTTTACCAGAGCAACCTCAGCAAATTCATTTCTGTGAAATAGCACCAGAGTTACACCCGTGCAGCTCCCAGCTGGTGGGAATGAGATTTCCGGCTAAACATGGAGGGCCCTACAAACATTCTCCATGTTCAGAGAGGGACTTTCCCCTGCATGAACTTCATTCTGCAATGAATAAAATGAGCCAGAGCTTCTGGTCTTTGGGCTGACAAGTGTGCTCTGAGTAACATGTTACCGAGTCGCAGCAGTCCATGGTAGCTATGCTTGTGTATGTGCAGGTGGCAGCAAGTGGTAAGGCGTTCAAGTTGACTTAGTTTGCAATGAAAAAGAGGTAAACTGACCTGAAATGCTCAGTATTGACTACAGGCTAAGGCTGGATACAGGGAGAGTTAAAATGGACCTCTGATGTACCTCTGATGCATGGTATCTTGTTATCTTACAAAACCACATTTGCCAGTGTGAGTTTTAACCACGTAAGAATTCTTTCCTTTAGAAAGAATAATACTGTGAAGATTTAAAAAACAAACACCCCAAAAAGCTGACTTTGTGCAGGCTCTGCAAACTGGGATAAAAACTAATTCCCATGTTGACTTAAAAAGAAACAGGATCAGGACCCTGATTTGAATAAAAAACAAGATTTAGCTCACAGTCTCAAGCAAGGGAATAAAACCAAAGATGGAATGAATTATGAAGAATAATTAAAAGCAGGTGAGGAAGCCTCTCAGTACTCTCTTTTCTGTTAAAATCTCATAAGTTACATTGGAAAATATACAGCTAATATAGGAAATTATTAAAAATGATATGTTGATTTTTCAAGTTTCTCTTACAGAAGTACAGCTATTGAAAAAAAACCCAACCAAATGATGGGCCCTGTTCTACACAGCACACAGGTTCCCAGTTCTCCTGGGCAACTCCTGAAAGATAAGAATACTTTTTGTTTGTTAAATAGGAAGAAAGTACACAAGTGTAACTGTGGGCTGATTGAGCATTTGGGTTTGGATCAAGGTCCTGCAGAACTGGCATAGGCATTGCTGTTGCAATTAAACGGCAGAGTCCTCCCTTGGAAACACTATTAGTACAACAGGCCAGTTTCAAGATTTCCTCTGTAAGTTTTGATGCTTTTCAAGTCACATCAACAGTAATATTTTTGCTTTCTTTTTAAAGCACAAAGGTTGCATATACACTCATTACACCAGCCATGGCTCCTTAGTTCTTAAAACACTTACTTAAACAAAATCAGTTCACATAGTGTAACACTAAATTCCACATTCCTGTTCATCTTCCAGAACACATTAAATTCATAATTAAAACATGATATGGGTTTTTTCCTCCAGGACCCAGTTTCTACAGGCATAACCAAGACAAAAATTATAGGAAAACCTGAGGCCATCCTGCCTGCTGTGTTCTGTCAGCTCTTTCAAGGCAAATGCAGTGAACAAAGTTCACATACGAACAACTGATTTCCTTAGCCACAGGTATAAACTTTTAAGAGAATTAGTAGCTGTAATGTCATATCTACAATTACATGTGTTGGCTTCAATGATATGAAGTATTTCAACTCTGAGCCCAATTTTGCACTGTTACAATCATGAAAGATTGATTCTGCTACTGAGTTCAAGAGAGAAAGCGTCCATTTCTACACAGTTTTCTGGAGGTTACTTTGCTTCCATTGGTGGAGTTTTCAATCATAAGACAAATTTTCTCTTGCAATATCTTGTGATAGATTACTGATAAGTCATGAATTTTGAGAAGAGCCTATTTTTTGTTCTGTAGTAATCACGACTGTGACAATGGAAGCACATGAATGTAGACTGGGTTCTGGAGAAACTTATTATATTTGGTTAACATAAAAAGTAAAGAAAAAGATAGAATAATTAATGCCTAACTAAGCTTGCCTATATGCTGAGGTAACCTTAAATATCTTTGGTTTTCTTTATTTGCTGATAAAAAGTACTTTAATAAAACCTTCAGTTCTGGATGCACTGAGCTCTAATACACTGGATATTTTAAACTCTTTGGCTATTGAAGTTGGAACATCTATATTAGGTTGACAGATTTTATATGGAGTCTATTTCTCTCAGATTATCCATGGGTTAAACTAGAGTGGGTCTCTGGAAGAAAAAGTTTAGGATTTAGAGTATTTACCTGTAATGATGGTCATAAAATTATGTGTGATTATCAGTACTTACAGCAAACAAGTCTTTGGAGAAGCAGTTACCATCTCTGCATATCAGCTCTTTCTGACTGAAACTAACAAAAGAGGCTACTCTGAAAGATGAAGTGTGAAACTTCATGCTACAGTTACACATTCTTAATCTAGTTCTGATTAATTCACACTTTACCTAACTAGAAACAGTACTCTGCTGTACACTAAACATTCTGCCTGACGAGACCAAAAATAAATCTTTGGTGAAAAGGTTTTCTTTTTCTTCAGCAAGTAGATAAAAAACTGTTCAAAAATAATTTGCTTAATACTGTAATGTTGATCAACTACGTGCTGGAGAAAAAAATCACCCTTGGAAGTCTTTGGAGATACCTGCTGGTATTATATAGATTTCTTTAAAGGCTCTTGTAACAACAAGGTAGTTAAAATTGTAGAAGCATACAACTCATCTATGCAATCAACTACAATCAAGAAGCCCTATTGTTTTTTGTTCGTAACTACTTATACAATAAAATGTATTCAGCTCTTCAAACCTATAGCTGTTACCTAGCTCAGTACTTTTTGGACAATATGTGGCCTCCTTCTCCCTACAGAAAAGTCTTTGGTTCAAGATTATTATTAAAGCATTTGAATCAACACTGTTACAAAAAGGTGAATGTGTCCTGTCTGACTCAGAGCTAGCAGTTACAAGGTACAGAACTAGGGTAACCAGAAGCCCATTCCCTCAGCACAAGCCAGACAGAACTTAGGGCTTATAGAGAGCTTGTGACCACCTTTTGATACATAAGGAAGGAAACAGAAGTCAGCCTGGCATACCTGGAGGGTGATGTCTTGGCCCCAGTAAAGTCAATGGGAGTTCAAAAAAAATACTTAAATGGAGCCCTATGGTTGCTTCTCACAACGTTACAATTTAAACATTTTTTAAAGTAAAAACATGCTGGGGGGGTGTCCTTTTTTTTATTTTTTCCCTCTTTTTTTCACTTTTTTTTTTTTTTTTTAGTAAAACAGGGAAAGGGGAGGAGTGGAGAAGGGGACTGGATACTGGATACAGATACAGGCAACGTCATAGCATTGGATGGTTCCAACCTCCTCCCTCTCTCTCCTTCTTTCCTATTAAAATACAAAACAAAACACGATACCCTGTCAGTTTGCTCCACGTTTCTGTGAGGCAGCTCAAAAGTAACAAACTCTTCCCTGAGTACAGGAAAAAACAACAACAAAAAACCCCAAAAAACACGAGAATAACTTTCAAAGGAGGTAGTATAAAACAGGAATCGCATGGGTTCAAGGCAGTACTTGCCTCTTTCGACAGACTCTTCAACTAAAGCTCTGGCCTTTTTATTTCTTATGGTAGCCTGATCAGAGTTTTAGATCAGCATGTGGGTAGTCACTCCCTGAGCTAACAGCACACTAGGTGAAGGCAAGGAGCAGCGCTAACAACAGCTCTGAGACATACCACGATGCTAGCAGTGCTTATCAGCACTTGAAGCTGGGTAAAAATGAAGTATAAAATTCATGATACAGTTTACTTACAACATCTAAGTAGTATTTAAGGCATCTTTCTGTACTCAAAAGCAAATTTACGAATTCTAAAAAGGCATAAGGCAAATCAGTAATTTCTAATATATAATGCAAGGCACCGTTGCTAAGAAGTACTGTGATACTGGAATACTCAGCATTACCATCTACTCCATGACTCTCACGCAGAGCCAAACTCTTTGGAAATGCTGAATACTTCTTGATTTTGCCATGCTTTTTAGCATTAACTGTCATTAAAGGGGAAGCAATTGTCACTGTGCGGAACCCAAAATGTCCCAGAGCCCTAAGGATATAGTATATATCCTGTCAGCAGTCACTGGCACAAGTTTCTGAGGAAAAGGCACTGTCCTAGGCTTACTGGGGTCATGAGAAATCAAGAGGTACAAAAGATTTCATGTGGCTGTATACATGGAAGCACCAACTCCAGTTTTCCCAGTTTTTAACATCCTCTGTGTCAACCACATGAAATCATTACATTTTATACTCTGAGGTTTCCTTCTTTTTAAAGACAGAGCTTCAGCTAAACAATCTTGTTCGCCTACCTATACAACTCCCTGATCACTGAGTGCACAGACATGCACACACACACACATTCTACACACAACTGGGGAGGGGAAAACAACCCAACAGACAAAACCAAACCCAAAATAAAACAACACTACTAGGAAGTATCATCAGTTTCATAGCTGAGACCAACTAGAACACGTATGAGGTAAAGCAGTCATCATTCGGAGTTCACCTCTTGGCAAACTGAGGTAGATAGTCAGCAAAAGGGCCAACAGCCTTCCCTTTGCTCCAGTGACATATTTGCAACGTTAGTCAGAAATTTTCACTGTCCTTTCACATTTGTTGACCACTGAACATTCAAAATGAGTGAGTTTTAAAAGCAAATCAAAGCAAGCAAAAAAACCCAGAAACAAAAAAACATTCAACAGGAATCTGGGATCACCTGCTAGGTTAGCCAGGCTTCCCACGATAAAACTTTGGCTCCCTGTTCATTGTCCTTCGAACAGACATACACTGTAGGAATGTCTGGCATGGCCCTAAGGATGTCAGTTTTGCACCGCAGAGTGTATCTGAAGAGGTGAGGTAGGAGTCTGGTCAGTCGCAAACAGCAGAGGAGACTCTGTGCAGTTACTCTTATCAGAGCTCATCACATTCATACCCAAGTCACTGCTTGCAAAAGGACTGGTAGTGGGAGGGGTGGCACTTATCACAGAGGAGTGGTGTATCTCATCGCTGGACTCATGAGAAAACCTGCCAGAGTCACCGGTCTCATGGCTTCCTTCGCTGTTAGCGGAATGCTCCGTATCAGCAGCAATACTGAATGGCACCTGGAAATTGGACTGCTGGCCAGGAGAGCTGGGGGAGTCATCCTCACTGATCAGCACCGTGGTGCCTGGCTGGTACAGACACACCGCCTGGGCAAATCTTCTCTGAGGCTACATAAAAAGCAGAGAGAAAAAGGTTGTTTGGGCTCTGAAAAGCTGAGCCAGAATCTGAATTTTTACTGCATTTCCTATCTCCTGTTCCTCCAGAGTACCTCTAACAGCATTGGCTTGGAACAATTTGGGCTTTCCTACAGGAGGTTAAAAAGAATCAATCTCGAGTCTTGCTCATACTTTTCCACAATAGATGAAATAATCCCTTCTAGCTAAGCATGGCTGATCAAGAATGATTCCGCTGGAGAGACCTGATGGTATTTTAAAAACATGCTTGGTAGAGCTCTCTCCTATCCCTTCATGCATATTCTTTAAGCATTACTCCTTGAGTGGTA
This sequence comes from Amazona ochrocephala, assembly GCA_039720435.1. Lineage (NCBI taxonomy): Eukaryota > Metazoa > Chordata > Aves > Psittaciformes > Psittacidae > Amazona > Amazona ochrocephala. The sequence goes on along the minus strand of CM077883.1, from coordinate 32,256,077 downwards.
ACAAATACTATTTTTATAGAGGCATGAGAAGTATGCAACTGCTTCTGGAAATATTTTGGAACACCAATTTACAATATGGGTATGAAGATTTCCTTAAATATACAAGAGCACAATACAAGTTACAATCCAAGAACCGTTAGTTAGATGCCCCACAGGTGTGAATTTGCATGGTAATGTTCTGGATTTAACATTTGAGCTTTAAACAGTTATTTTTCTCATCCAAATAGCAAACGTGTCCACAGTAACAATTTCAGAAGCCAGACAGTTCTATGCAGATTCTCAATTTCTTCTGTATTTTGGGTAAATAATTTTATTTCCCTCTTTTGGTTCTCTTCAGCAAACAAAGTTTTAGCTGTCAGGGAAGCATTCTTTATATATTATTATTAATTCGTATTTATACAAAATTGCTGCAGACTTAGTGCTGCAGATGCTATGCATAGACCAGTACACAGAAATCCTTTTTCCCACAGACGAAAGGGCACAGGCCAGAGAGCGATCAATTTACAATTATCTGACAACCTGGGACAGAAAATGAAACTTCGTAAGGCTTTACTACAAGGTAGAACACCGTCAGCCTTAACGCACCCAGTTAAAACTTAGACCGCTAATCATGCTTTTCCATAAACGGAAAACTGCATGTCTTCCTTTGCAAACACAGGGTGTTAAAGATTGCACATCTCTGCCCATTAGACCAATTACCTCCTCGGTCTTCACCTTCTTAGTATCCTGGAAGAACAGCCACCTTTTCTTGCAGTTGGCCTTCGTGACAGGCCCATAGCTGTTAATAACCAGATCAGATCCCCCCTACAACAGAGGGAGACAAACAGACATTTATTTTCACAAATGTCACCTGTAAGACAAACTGCAATCGGCAGAACACAGAGTGAAACAAGTGTACCGAATCAGATCTTGAGCTGAACTTTCAAATAAGTCTTGAAAATGTGACCCTGGATTGCCAAAGTTGTGCTGCCCCATTAAAAAACACTTCCTGTGGATTTGTCGTGTACATATTTCACTTTTGGTAAGGACTCCAATGTTATAGCAATGAATTCTGAAGAAAGATCTCTGGTTTGGGAACAAGTAAAACTCACATTACCTTAGCATCGATAAAGCTGTTTCCCACTATCATTGGCAGTAAGGATTCTTCATTTTCTGCAATTCCTTCAATACTCTTCTCCACCTCATTAGCACTGGCTAATGAGATGCTGGTGTGTGACAGCTGGTCAGTGCTTTGCTGCACAGGTTTAGGAGCAGATGTTTTCCTACACAATGTTAAGCAAGAAAAAAATTGACCCACAGGAAGAAAATACAAAAAATCAAGGATAAACTTCAAAGCCATTATTAATCAAGTAACACTGGTAATATTCTTGGCATTTACATTTTGTTACACGATACTTCCAACTCTCATGGAATTTAAATGTTATTGCTTGTGATAAAAATAACATCTGCTTCCAGTTAATCATACACAGTAGGCTATGAGCTTATGTGCAGACAGGAATTGTCATGATTAGTAATATTACTTGAAGGAAGTAACTACTAATGATATTAAGGCCTTTCTACCATGCTACACAGAGATTGTCTCCCAATCCGTATTTTTTCCTGCATATGTGCTAAAAAGCCCTTGTTACTAAAATATACTTTAAGGCAGTTTTAAAGTTTGCTATTTCAAGTAACTTATCTTTGTTCTGAGCCCAAAGTTATGGGAAGTCACTGGGGCAGTTTATGCCCCATAGCACCTGATGACAAGACAGATGGTGGCTTGCCCCACTGCAAAGAAACTGCATCATGACACTGCTTTATGTCAGAGTTCCTTTTGTCCAGCAACACCAGAGGGTTAAAGCCTTCAAACCAGGCCTGGGCAGGCTGGAGAGTTAAGCAGGAAGAGCAGATGATGTAAAGCAGCATGCTTGTCTGACACAAAAAGGGTTTTTTTTTATTTGGAAACATGCCTCATACTTAGTTGTCAAAGCACCACTGACTCACTCTGTGGGTTCTTCCTCCTCTTCATTGGAGAAGGGGCTCAGGTAGAGTAGGAAGAGCCAACAAAGTGCTTTGTTTCCACTGCTGGTAGGAATAGGTGAAGAGACAGAGTACTTCAGAGAACTTAGCACTCTTGGAGATGAAGGCACATCCCAAGAATCAGTGTCTTGAGAAAGAGCTCAGTCTTCAAGAACGAAAACATACCTGGCTTTACTGCGATAAATTAAGATCAGGATGCAGACAAGGATGCAGGTCAAGGCTATGCAAACCCCCACAACAATGCCAGTCATTGATTTCTGGTCTAGGTGGTAATAGTCAGAATAAGCTATAAAAAAAGAACATAGAAAAGCTCAGTAAATAAGAACAGTTGCCCCCTCCTCCCTGTCAGGATATTAATAGGGTTACAGTCACAACCACAGAGACAAATGCTTCCTTTTAATGAGATTCCAGACCTCTCTGTCATACATTTTGACACTTTTGAAAACAAAACTTGTAGATCAAACAGAGGAGTACACACAGTTCTGGTGTGGGAGGGGAAGAAGGTCCACACACCACAGCCTCTTTGGTGACCTATAACATGGAGCAGAGGAGCTCTCTTCAACCTCTTCCTTGCAGGGTGCTACTACATAACAAAGAGAAAAGGCTCCTAGGAAGGAGCCATTGTTGCCCAGGAGGGCTCTCTTTAGTTCATGCTTTAACATCGTATGTCTATTAACCTAATCCTGAGGACATGACTCTATTTGCTTGGACAGGCCTAAAAAATAACTGAATTCCAGGAAGGGAGAAAACCTGAGCAAGAAAAATCCCTGTGTTTTAATCGGAATTCCATGTGTAACAAGAACAGGTTAAGAGGTTCATGTACCTGAATAACTGCTAGCTCTGGCCTCCCCAAATCACTTTAAAATCTGTAATAAGTCACTAAAGTAAATCCTGTTCTATAAGACAAAGACAATGTGTCATTCCATTCTTATTTGGAGAAACCACTGAGGTTACCTTAATTTCCACAAGGTAACAACACGTAGTTCTCCCCAAAGAGCTGCAGGTGGGGCTGACTTCTTTGGTGAAAATACATGCTGGTGTATCACTTCCTGACAGGGTGATTTGGGTTGCTGAAACACCAGGAACCAGCAAATTTCAACAGACTTATTTGAGATGCCATCTTATCTCTGCTGGGCTTTTTGGTTCTAATTCACCAGTGCTATGGATATTTAAATAAAGGATTTAAAGGAAGTGCCTTAGAAGAGTGGCTGCAAAGTTGATATTGATGTGAAATTCAAAACAGCCGTGTTGCCATCTGAAAGGTAAACTTACAACTTCTGAGCAAAATAATTAAACCCCTTCTGCATTGAACTGAGATAAAAATTCCAAAATGGTTTCATTTACAATAAAATGCTAAGGTGTCAGCACAGAACGGTATACCCCGACAGTGGTTACAAGCTAAAACAAACAGGAATCTTTTTTCCTACTACTTGTGACAGCAGCGGTCAAAACATTGCTACTGACTTATGGAATCTCCCGAGTCCAGGCGTTTAGGTCTCTGATTAGACTCTGATGTCTCCTTTGGCAGGACAGCAAGTTCTACCGCATTTGAGAAGGGTCCTTCTCCCACTTCATTGGAGGCTGCTATTTTGACCAAGTAGACGTTTCCTGCTACAAGGTTTTCCAGCAAAGCCATGGTCATTGCTCCTATGAAAAGATTTGAGAAAGAGTTCCAGTTAGACAACATCTGTGGGAACAGACTGAGATTTAGACATTGGGACCTACACTTTCTTTCCAATACCAACTCTAAATCTTGTTTGAGGACTGTGATCGCTGTCATATTCTAACCTCCATACACAGGGTACAGAGTGAACACTGTGGTTGCCTGCTGGTCCCTTCTGTCCCTTCTCTCCCTACTGCTTAACCACAGCACACTGCAGCCAGTAAAGTGCAAACCCCAGAGTCAAGTATTTGCTATGATACACAGCATACTAATCCTAGATCCAGCGTGCTCTGCATTTCAGTGTGATAGCATTTATGTTGTGATCCTATCTGTGAGGATGCTTCAACTAGATTAACCAGACTTTCAGGCAAAGAAAGCAGGATGTTAGACCTCTCCCACATACTAATCTATGTGCCTCTCCTAGATCCTGTACCATGAATGTGAATTAAAATTGTTGTAACAAAATAATTCAGGTTCAGTTTATCAAATTTCAGGTCTAGTGGGTTAAATGAACAGGACAGATTTGGAAGAGTACATTATACCATGCTTTAAAAATAAAATTAAACCCTATTTAGACCTGCGTAGGCTTCCTTGATTACTGCGCATCTAAGCTGTGCTACTAAAAATACTACAGAAAATGTCTTTCTCACATGGTAAGGATTCATTTCCTAAAGTCCCTGAAGGCAGGAAAACAGATTAAGAACATCAATAGGATTCACTTGCATTGTCCTTAGACAGGCAAAATTCCTATCAAAGTCAATAAGAGCTTTGCCTGTCTAGGGACTGCAGACTACTGCTTAAAATGCCAATTCATTTCTAAAATGCCTTTTTCTTTCTACCATAGAAATATACTGCTTTTCTTTCCGTAAACAGTGGCAGTTACAAGTAAAAATCTATTTTCTTTCACATATTCCATTCACTTTCTCAGACTTGAGTCTAAATTTCAACCTTTCAAATCAGTTTCAGAAGTCAGAATTTACAGTAGCATTGGGAGTGTATAAAATACAAGGTTGTTTTGCTGACAGAAAAGATTACACATTTGGTAAAAGGGAAGCTACTTCAAAAGGTATTTCAGCTCTTCCATAAACACCACCCATTAGCTGAAAGCATTTGAAGTAAAATGTGAGGTATCTGTAACCAAAGGAGCTGTAATATTTAGCACCAGCAAGGGCGAAAGGTCACATTTCAATATTACAGGCTCTTTCCCACCAGCTCCTTTCAAATCTGCTGCATCGCTAAAGCCAGTAAGCACTTTGTACTGATTTACTGCACACCAAGTGTGCAAAGGCTGTAACTTCTGATCCACTTGAAGAGAACTGGGGAAAAGGGGGAGGTGGCTGGAAGGTAACTCAGATCACAAACCAGCAACAAACTGCAGCTATATTTTCTAACACTGCCGTGCCTAACACAAGCTCAGTCAAATTAGAGGGCTTTGGCTTTTCAGTTGGTGGGTTGATAGAAATTTGCATGCATAAACTAAAGCGTGTGCTATGACTTTTATAGGTGGCAAGGTTGATATTGTGGGGGTTTGGAGGGCCTTTCTTATTTTTTTATTTGGGGGCTGTCTTTGGAGATATGGAAAAAGAATGGGGTTAAGATTTCACAAATCTTCTGCAGAACAAGTGTAGTGTCAAGACAAAACAATGCTATTTATTAGTGCATAGGGTAGCTGATCTTATCACAATAAATGCATTAAAAACCCCAAACCCTGTGTCTATCTCAAATGACCTGTGAAAGGACTTTAATGGGTGTATCACAGTATTTGCCCAATTTTACCTTGACATACTTTCTTTCAGACTTTTTCATCTGTACTTTAATTAAGAGCACTACAGATTGTCCTAATGTGTCACAATGCCTGAACCCCAATGCCATGCCTCAAACCCTAATATATCTGTCAAAATACAAAATTAGTGACTCTAGCATTGACCGACATAGTAATACACTGAGGTTTATAGCTCTCCATTTGCTCATTCCAGACAGCACTTTCAGTATGGGAATACATGAAAATGTTTACTGTTATTGGCATCCCCTCATCTGAAATACCTATGATAAAACACTATTTGAGATGCTGCTCAGTTTTACAGCCATGGCTGAGCTGAAGTACATACCTGAAAGCAATTCAGTCACTTTGCTGCATACAACAGACATCACCAGAATGACAAGATACACTCTTCAAATATAAGCTCTCTGTGAATTTACATCTGCTGGGGTTTTTAGTGAGTAAAAATTAGTATTAAATTGGTCCCTTAATATGACAACTTTACATCACTGTTTCCTTCCACAGTTGAATGGGACAACTTTGTATCACTGTTTCTTTGAACAATTTTAATAGTGAAAAACCATGGGCTCAATCTTTCCCCTATAGTTAGGCCTGATTGATACTTCAGAGACCAGTTACTGTTCACAACTTTTGCTTGCCAGTAATAGTCACTTTACTGTTACTCTTCACAGATGACCATTCTACTTGAGGCAAGCCCAACAAACACCATTCTGCTCCAGCAAAGACAAAGCAGCACTGCCACCTTTCAGAATGGCTGTTGGTCCTTCATCCTCTCTTCAGGAGCAGCACAAAGGACAACCACCATCTTTGAACTAAAACAGTTCCTCTCACTGATGGCAAAACCAGTTGTCCTCTGTAAGTGCACTCATTTCTTTATGAATTTTCTCCATGGAAAATTTAAAGCCTCACTCTCTGCTGACAACAAAGCTTTCAGCCATCAAACAACATGGAACAACAAAATAGCAACTTTTCCTGGGCAATCCTCTTAAATAAGCTACTCAAGCACATGACTTTATTCTATAACACTGAGCTTCCCTCTCTGGTTTAATATATAATTAGAACTTAATATATTCTGAACTGCCTCTGTCTATTTGGAATACCAACTGAACAGTAAATGCCTTTTTCTTTTCTTCTGGCTACAGCAGAAATCTATTCTCAATGCAGCTCTTCCAAATAGTATTATCCTGGAAAAACCCTATAAAAATGTATACAATATCTAATCACAAAGATGTGACTGAAGTTCACATCCCCATACCTGAGTTCCTGTTAGATTGGCTAGCCAGGGCTCAGCAGCAGAATAGAGCCAGAGAGTTAAATTGAATTTGCAGAGCAATTTACTGGGAGTAGGGGAAAGTTCATTAAGTGAATTGAGCTAACTGGATTGGCAGTGATTGAAAGAAACATCTAATCCCACACAGCCACATTTATAAATTTATTTCTGGAAAGCAAGGCATCTCAGAGACTTCAGAGACCTGAAAGAGTGCATTTACAAAATGAAACCATCACAACCCTGGTTACAACAGAACTAAGATGGATGTAATTGGATTTATGAGACATTTTGGTTCACACGCACACACTGAGCTCCAATACAGAGAGCTGCTCTACCCTCACCTTCTCAGTATTATTTGTTCTTTAATACATTTTCATTGCAACCATAGGAATAATTCTAAACTAATTATAACTTTCTTATAACGTTCACATGAACATTCAAATGAATTTCTTAGTGTAGTCCAAGGGAGCTGAAAGTAACAAAGCATCTTATAAGCAGCCTTATTGTTTATCCAGTTCACAGGTTTGTGATTTTAGTTTACCTTCTCTGTGCAACACTTGCCATTCCCCAGCAATCCAAGACTTCCTGGATGCATACAGGATAGTGTATCGTGTAACAACTGTTTCAGGACCATCAGGTGGCTTCCAGGAAACCAAAGCAGTATTATCCTCTATCAAAGTCACCTTCACTCCTACTGGAGGGCCAGATGGTGCTGTGAGAACAGTAACACAATGCTATTAGGCTAACCTAATTTACATGCAGTTAAATTGCTCAGAAACTGATGCATAGACCTAATGGCTACTGCTACATCCCAGATAAACATGCAAACAAACACATACTGCTCCTCAAGAGAAACTCTCCTGTTAACTCTGATCTCATCGATAGCTCACATTCTGTGAAAGCAAATTTAGTATTTTTCCTTCAGCTCCAGAAAGAAACAGTCACTGACAAAAACCCCACATCATTACCCTGTGAACAGGTATGTCCCAAACACTGCAATGCTGAGAACATGGACCTCCAGTTTTTGATTTCCACTCACCAAGCTGACAGAACAGCAAAGCAGCAGCGAGGGCAGTATATGTGTAATATGGTTACAGTTTCTAGAAGTCTGGGGTTTAAAATATGTTTCCATAATGCCTAGGAAACAGCCATGCCTCTTCAATACATATTTTAAAGTTTTGATCCAAGTTATTTCCATTCAGTGGTTGCTAATTTTATATCAAAATCATTGCTGATTTTAGGTAATTCTTGAAAAATAACTTCCCAGTCCCAAAACAAGGATTTTCCTGACAGCACTTTCCTATCTGTTACCAAGAAGAGCAATATCTGTATCTCAAGAGGAAAGTATTTCTCTCTCCTACAGACAGCTTGAAATTAATAAGCAATTTTTCATGTCATTTGATTTACTGAGCTTTCTTTTTAGAGCTGTGTGGTCCTCTGCTAGTGCCTTACCTTCTGGAAGGGTAGTATGGTAGACTACTGGACTCCAGGGGCTGGAGAGCTGGTCCACATGGAGCCGAACTGCAAATTCATACATGGTTTTTGGCTCAAGACCTTGAACTAACATGTGAGTCTCTGACCTGTACAGATGAAGGAATAAATGCATTTCACTGCAGCAGCTGACTTCAAGATCCCAAACTCAATTGATATATCTTAATCACTGTGAGTAGATTCCCGCTGTCAGTTCCACGCAAGACAAACCAATGCAAGTCCAGACACGTGGTCCATTTGCACTATCTACCTGAAAATGCAATTGTACTAACCTGGAACTCTCCTGCAGAGGTTCTGTCTGCTGTCAGTTGACTTAAGCTCAAGTTTTTATAAAGGTTGCTTGGACAGCTGATACACAAGCAAGCGTAAGAATATTACTGCCCAGAACACCAGTAAGTATACCAAACTCAGCTCTTTCTGCATTTGTCCATAGTACAGTATGCTTCAAGCTGGAGTAACACATTACAGCCAGCACCACAAGCTGAAAAAGCACATGATGTTGGCTCCATCAGCTCACAGAACAGACAGTGGCTATGTGTGCAACTTCCCCTTCCACTTACAGCCTCTATCACCTCATGTTTTGGGGATCTCTGTACAATATGAATGTTCCCTACTCCTCTTGTAGTTGCATTTGGCAATTTATGAATTGGAAAATTGATTATATTGACTGTAATATTGTCGTTTACTACTTGGTCACAAAGTCAGTGTAGACATGCTGCTATATTCTGACTCTTGGGGTGGGATACACCAGGGTGGTAATACCCAGTTGAGATTAAATCTCAGTTTAAAGTAGCGTTACTCTACAGATATTGCTTTATTAAACCCCACTTAGTGTTTCATCTTTCATACTGCAAAGGCAGTCACCAATATTTGCAATAGCCTCATCCTATCACAAAAAGCAGCTTCATTGCCATGCTCCATATTGCACGCTAAGAATTTTACCTGGTGATTATACTGTGTCAAATTGTTAAGTCAGGAGTTATACAGCAGGGGATGTGCTCTTTGAAGAGAAAACCATTTACATTAGGATGGAAACTATTTTTTAGGACAGTGTTTTTCTTATTTAGAAGGCTTGAGTAAAGGCATGTATTGAGGGAGCTACACACAAATGGATTCCCTCAAGAGCACCATTGCTCCCATCATAGGCAGTCACAAGGGAGCAGTGTCTTCTGCACCCACACCATCTGAGCAGAGGGCTGAACACCAGGCCTAGGCAGAATTTCTTCCCTGTTCTGCCATTGTATGCCTCATGTGTTGCTTCCCTGAAAGAGCTCTAGTTCCTGCTCAGCTTTCTCCTGGCAGGGTGCCACACACTCAGGAATGTGGCATTCCCACAGTAACATGCTCACAAATCTCAAAAATTCTTGTTTCCAGTCTTAAATTCAGACACTGGATGAAGTCACTTTGCCCAGACAAGCTACCTATATTCTCTTCTGTTTGGTTGAACAAGACCTTAAAACTAAATTCAGCTTAGATAAACAGCCATTCAGGAGCTTGTCCAGGGATCCAACACAAGCATCACAGGTAGAGAACAAAATTGTTCTATGAACACACCTTAAAAAACCCAAGAAAGAGAACTACCAGCCACTGGGCAAAACACACTGTTCTCTAAGGGAGATGAAAGTTACTGTAAAAGGCAACTAAGAGAGAGCAGAAGGAGTAGAATCTGAGTGAAAAGGATCTGGAAATGGAAAACCAAGACTCATTAGCAGCGCTGCACTTACGTTTGAAGGTAGAGAACCAGAGAAGCATTCTGCAGCCCCACTGGGTTGCAGCGGATCGTGTAGTTAATGACTTGTGCAGATGTAAAGGCAGGCTTTCCCCAGTGAAGGTAAATAGAAGATGAAGTGTTAGCTTTGGCATAGAGGTGGTGAGGAGGTGGCGGTGGTGGCACCATGCGATCACGGACAGCTGTTCGGAACAAAAAGGAGCATTAATTATTTATTGAACTGTATACAGATAGTGGTATGATTAAAAGACAGGTCTGAGCTCAAAGGTTTAAGATTCAAATCTGCCCCTCCCCAGCATTATCTGGTATTCAGACCCAGGAATCTAGCTCAAGCTTCCAACCCAATACATGTCACTTATTACTTCTGTAGTCCCACTTGTTTAGTCAAGACCAAAGTCAAAACTATAAATAGAGAAAGAGGAGAGAGACAAATCTCTTATAAGACACATGATACGTCACTGGTTAGATGATGCAGGCAATCTAGTAGTGGAGTAAAACATTTGGTGGCTATCTTGTTTCCTCAGCTGCAGTTCATGAACAGTGGAGACTGTCTCAGTTGCAGGATGACTAGGATAGTACTTGTCACAGATACAATCTTTCTGGTTCTCTGTTTTACACTGAATTAGTTGATTATTTATAGGTTAAAAACACAGAGCTGCCGGGACCGTGAAACATCTCAGCTCCTAATAAAATCTTCATGCACCTGTAACACTTACAGACACATCCTGGAGTGCTGACTGTTTGGTCTGCTTGATAACCTTCTTCCATACTGTTATATGCCAGCAGCCTTACATGATACTTTCTTCTAGGATCTATACAAAGAGAAAAGGAATAATGAGACTCAAGTGAAAAATAAGGATTTTCAGACTTCAGCAGATAGTCGGGTAACTTGATTCTCCTGGAAGTTTGTTTCAAAACCTGTCTGCTACAGTCAGCAGCCTGATGAGCAGGCCGGATGCCTGGAAGCCTGTCTCTTCTCCAGCCCTATGAATTTCCCTGAATTCTTTCCCAGAATCAGCCACTGTTTCCCAGTCTTGCTTCTGATAGCCTGAAACAGAAGTCTGTAACAGAAATCAGTGGGAGTAGGATAAACACTACATTTCTATCTGTAACAAAATCACACCTTCATAGCTATAGAGTTAGATTTAATAGCAGGATTCAGCATATTGAACGTGTTTTCAGTCTATAATAAAGATTTGTTAAAACAGCCAGCATGAGGCCCACAGAAACTAACATTTATTTCTGGATAAGCAAGCTGTAATGACACAGGGCAATCAAAGCAAAGGCAGGAAGACAGGACCCAGCAAAGAAATGGGAAATGTTTTTGTTCCAGGTTCCAGGAGCAGATGTACTGTGAAGGAACACTGATTGTTAACAGCGCCTGTGACTAACAGCTTCCACTTCTATGTATTTTCTTGAAAGCTTGTTCTGGCATTCTTAGGAGGTCACTGTCCTAGCCTGAAGGGTCTCCCTATTTTCCCTTCTCTGGCCACATCTGTGGATGGCCATATTGCAGTTTGCTGCTTCCCTCAGCTCTGTTAATGATACACTGGCCTTGATCCAGGTGAAAAATTACTACAGAGAAATGGGTTCAAAAGGGGCCTTGAGCTTTCTGTAAGTGGGGCTGGCACAGGGTACCCATAGGTGGCTAGGTGCACAAAACCCCAGGATGGCCGCACTGCTTCCCTGCAGCCTACTCCTTTGTGCTGATACTTGCAACAAATCCCTTCTAGACAATGATGATTTGCAAGGTGGTAGCATTTGCTATTAGTATGTATGAGCTCTTCTGGGTCCAGCTAAACTTCACCCCAGCACGGATGTAGGCATTAGGGCATTCTTCTATTGTCATGAGCCTATTTCCTTCTATTAAGATTTTCAGAACATTTAAATGTTATATAACTGTACTGATCTTGTTTATTTTTTCCTTGCCCTAAAACACCGCAATATTATCCCTTCTTAAAGTAAGCTCTGCTCTTTATTCCTCGTTTTAGCTGAGATTTGACAGTAGCCTCTCTCAGGAAATAAACAGGAACACAAATCGCTGACATTCCTTCACCACAAATAGGAATTTTGTTCACATCGGATCCTTGGCTCCCTCTGCAGTCTCTGCACCAGCAACACAACCTCAACGGCTCTTGATTTGAGGTTTCCATAAGCACAGCACAGTAATTTCATGATAATGCATTTTATAAAATCTTTTCATATTCTTTTGAAGTAGACAATCTTTTTGTGCTGTAGTTACCACCATCAGCTTTAAATTAACTATTGCCAGGTAGAGTTTACATTTCTATGTATGTTTAAGAGACTGTTTTACCAAAATCTAAATAGAGCTGTAAAAGAAAAGGGGCTCTTAAATTTAAAGTATTTCTTCAATGTGTTTAACACTAGTGGTAGAATAGACAAGAGGAGCCCATTCCCATTTTTCCAATAGACTTTAACATCACAAGTAGATGATATAAATAACAAAACATCCAAAACCTTGCGATTTATTTTTTGGCTAGAGTAAAATTCTCATTTGCTTTGAAGTTCTTTTTTTCACTTTAGCACTTTAACAACAGATGACATCAGTTGTTCCCAACAAATTACAGAGAGTAGGAGGAGGTGAACACAAACACACAAAATAACCTTAAGTATGCAACAAAAGAAAATACGGATTTTTAATACTGAAAATTCGGAAAACTAATAAGCAAATTATAGGTAAACCACTGCAATCTCTTAAGAATTTGTAAAAACAAAAGACATGTGAAAGGAAGAGACATTTAAAAGCACTAAGCTCAACCAGAGAGACAGCTACACTTCAGAAGTACCAAGTGGTTTGAATACACTAAAATCAAGTTATGGGGACTTGTTAGGATGAATTACAGCATGCATCTCAGCAAAGCAGAAATACACACCTTCCAGGCTTCCTAACCTGTGCTAGGAGTACAGCCATGTACAGTGTTACTCAAGTACTCAAAAACAAAGCAAAGATTTTAAAGAGAAGCCATTAAGACATCTTTAAGATCTCATTAGGATTCCGCTTTAGAGGTTGTTTTAGTAATTGATTCTCCCATCCATTAGTACAAAAAAATGGGAATTTGGGTACTCTTTAGCAGACTCTTGAAGAGATTCCACCTACCCAGGTGGCATCCAGCCAGCCAAGTGTCACCGACGACTTTTTCCTTTACAAGTTCCTGCAGAAGAGACCCCCGCTGCATTTCCGCAGGACCCAGGATGACAGACACAACAATTCATCATCCTGCCGAGCACCTTCAAAAACTCTCTGCCCTTTGAAAGTGGTCACCCAGAACTGATCATCTTCACTGTGAAATGAAGAATAGCTGAGGTCTAGTGCCCTGCTGAGCTGAATGAGGAGCCTGTGAGGTCTGTTTATCCTCATTGCTGCCTTTTTAACTGAATTCCTCATTAACACTTGACTGGGAGGAGAGGCAGAATGCTGGGATGTGGAAGGAAGGTAAAAATGCAACTCCCACCGAAAAAAAATACAAATATCTGGGAGAAAAGCACGTTTTTTTAAACTCAAGTGTCTTTTATGCTCTACATGTAGAAAAAGTACAATGTTGAATACCATTCATCTTGCTTTTGTGTAGTGCAAGAAGCTTCAAAGAGAATTATTGTTATATAGAAGAACCTGTCTAAAAATACAGCCTCTCAACTAGTCTCTACCATGTAAAACTCAAGGATCACTTTAGGACATAGAGGTTCAGTTGGTAGCAAGACTAGTTCAATCCAAAAGAAATGACAGATTTTTTAAGCTGTCACATATTGCTGTTTTAACGGCTGAAAAACCACCTGCTGGTTATCTGTAATTGCAGTAGCAGTTGAGGAGGGCTGCACTATGTACTGGCCCAGAAAAGCCTAAATATCATAGTAAACTAAAAAGGGCCATATAAAAGAATTTTAAAGACAGTGTACTGAGCAGCAAAAGAATTTGATGTAAAACTTGCTTCTCAGATTACAGGTATAACATTAGTAATGATCAAAGTGAAGTACCTGCTGAGACGCTGTTCCATGTTGATCATAGCTCCACCACATGTGAAACAAAGCCAACCAATAGCCAAAAGATCTACCTCCAGTTCCAACAGATACTTGTATACTATTTGTTTTTATGAAAGAGTGGAAAATATTTTTGAAGTAGCCTCTGTTTAGAATATTTTTAACTACCGTTAGTTTCATTTAAAGGCTTTTGATATGATTTGCTCCTCAACAGCAATCACAATACAAACTTGGCATAAACACTTTCATCTAGCAGTTAATCAGCTGGATCAAACACTCAAAGTCAGACACACTCTGAGAAAACAAACTTCAGAAGCTTTCTTATCTTTAACCAGCACAGGTATCCTGAATAGTTTACACATAAATCACTGATAAAAGACGGGCCATAGCATGGCCACCTGGGGGGCTGACAGTCTCAAATTTAGTGCATGCCATCCATGCACATTATACAGCAACAGGAGGCTCAAGAGGCTCAGAAAACAGGGAAGCAGGTATTGAGGCCATTAGTCATGGTCATAGCATACCCATGAGTAACACTTCTTCCCACAGAAGATCACTGCTACTCAGAAACAAAGTAGGCGCAGTCCGTTACTCAGCCCATTCAATAAATGAATTGGTTTAAGTAAAAAACCACCTCACAGCAACATTTTACTCCTCCATTTCCAAACTCCCCTGAACAGCTGGTTATTTCTACTAATAGTCATAATAGAGTCATTTCTACTAATTCTCTTGCAATTGCCAGCAGTTGTGGAGTGATCGAAGGCTTGTTCCCAGGCCTAAGGTGAACCGGAAGAATTCTTGTCGCCTGTTTACCAACTGGCTGAATTTTTTGAACTTAATTTGTTTCTGTTGAATATGGTTTGTTTTGTTTGGGGTTTTTTTAGTGCTGCTGGCATTAGGCTGTTATAAAATTAAGTGTCACAGCACCTACAGCTTTTTAAAAGGTATTTTTATTGTTATTACTTAAATCAGCTGGTGGAAAGGATGCAAAAACTACACTGTTTGTACAAATCAAGAGGCCGGCACTGATGCTGATACAAACATGCTAGAGCTAATTCATCAGTTTTATTACAAGAATGCTTCTGGAGTGCACAGGGGCTGTCTCAAAAGACACTGCAGGCTGGGTGTGATAAACTGGGGTATCTTCACACAGGACAATAGAGCTGCCTCACACACCCTTTTTATATAACAGAACATGTTAGGATTATTCACAAATAATAGTTCAACCAGAGGCACAAACCTCACCTCTGTTAATAATACTTCTATAAAATAGAAGCAGGAAAAAGCTAAATACCTTTATATTGATTAATTTCAAATTATCAAAATAGATACTGTCCCGAAAATCACCAGTTTACAATTTATGTAGGATGAGCCTCATTTTCCTATGTCAGTTTTTGTAGGTCACTGCTCCCTGGTGATACTCCTCTGGAATCCTGGATCCTGGCATTCACTCTTCCATAAAAATCTGCAGTGAGCCCTACCGACTCAACCCTGGTGGGTCTTTCAGAAGCAAGACACATGGGGGAGCCTTCTTTTTGTTTTGCAAGGCTATGAATAGGTTCTGCACCTTCTAGTGTAACTATGGCAAAGCTAAATACTGCATGTATGAGCAAAAAAATTAAGTCGAACTATCATTTAAAACATGGATTGTAACTTGGAAAACACATCAAGCATTACATGAGCTGAAGCTTGGCAAGAGTTCAGATGACAATGATATACTTGTGTATAGTACTGTTGTACTGCATCCCTGAGATACATTCTTAGAGATGATGTTCAGCTTCTTAGATAGCAGATAGGAAGCTTGTGGCCATTACTAATCTTAATGCTAAAAACCAGCTTCTTCGAGAAAGCTACTACACTGCACTCAGATGTTCCAACCCTGTTTTGTGACAAGTCATTTCATTTCCCAGCATGGAGGAAGAACCACAGCCGCTTATCTGTCTGGACACAAGAAACTGAGAGAAACTGCGAACATATGAAGAAGAACTGAGACTTGATTTATTAGCAGATGTGTTGCTCTACAGTTCACTGAAGCATCCACATTTTATTGCACCAGCTCAAAGTTATTCACTGTTATTTACTACTGCCATCAGCCTTGCTTCCATGTAAATCTTCCATTTCTCTTTCCGTAGGGGAGAAGTTGCTGCTACAAAGCAGCTGCCAGTCAGAAATACTGACATTCAGATTTTTCATTTTCTGTTTCAAAACTTAAGATTTTAATATGTTTATATTATGTATATTTACTAGCTAAATATGTATTAAACATACAGAGCCCAGTTTTTAAAGCTTAGGGAAATACAATGACCTAGTAAGTACATACACAACGGTAGGCAAAAGTAACTATGGAGTTGGTATCTTCTCATGTCAGAACTAGTTTTAGTGTATTTTGGTGTATTCCATGGAATTCCATTGAGTTACTGTCTCAAACTCAGTTCTTCAGTTCTTCTAAAACATTGAGACAAATACACAAAACCATCTAAAACAATCTGGCATCGTTCCACAATAGAATAAATGGTGCTTCTGTTGACCCTTACTGGCCTTTGAAATATATCCACTGAAAAGCAGGTTTTTCTGGGATGACTTCTGTAGCAGCTACCGTTATTTGGAGGATGGGGAGTGAGGGGGGAAAGTCCTCTGTTTTGAAGACATTTCCCTAGTGATAAAGGTGACATGGGGCGAGGAAGGAACATCTCTCCAACAAAAAGCGGGTTAGTTCCATCTGGTAGAGTTATACCTCATTACTGCCAGATGGTGTCCTCATGCACCTCCAATGAGCGCAGCTGGAAAAACTAGAGTCACAAAGATGAAATGCCTGTATTAGCAGTTAAAACAACTAAAACAAAAAATGTGCTTCTAATCACTTTGCAGCTGGGGAAGTACTT
Organism: Amazona ochrocephala; assembly: GCA_039720435.1. Classification (NCBI taxonomy): domain Eukaryota; kingdom Metazoa; phylum Chordata; class Aves; order Psittaciformes; family Psittacidae; genus Amazona; species Amazona ochrocephala. The sequence continues at coordinate 32,239,247 of CM077883.1, read as the reverse complement.
TTTAATGCAACTCCTCATTCTAAAATTACCAAAATTCCACAGATTGAACTTTTAGGAAAAGTTACTAAGAACAATCAAGTCACTGCCATATTCACAATGGAACAGATTTCCATTCTCAATACAATCTATTACACAATTAAAACCCTCTAAGCTTAAAGCAGCATGATGCTAACAACACAGCCAGTAAAAAACCCTAATCCACACATAATTCCATCCTCCCTTCTCAAAAAAACAAACCACAGAAATGCAATGTCCTGACTACATTTTAACACTATCTTCAAATCAGTTTTCCACAAAAGATCAAACTGTGTTTATCCCATTCCGATTTTGATAATTTGTCTTCAGATGATTCTTCTATTCCAAGTAATTTTATAGCATTAAATGTAAGTATAAATCCTGTAACAGCAGGTTCCATGACCACACTATACAAGACACGCTCTGGGTCTTCATTCAGCTGAAGCTTATACCGAATACAAACTGAAGAGTCCTGAATCAAGAATATTGCAGAGCCATGTTCGCTGGTATCAACACAGCCAAAATTTTGGCTTTCTGGCAAATGCTTCATAGAAAGCATCTGTTGACAGGCTACCTAGCCAAGGTTACACGAGAGTGTAATATTGCAACCCCTGAAAGCCCTGTCATTGTTTCCTTCAGCTGCTGCATGTTTGTGAAGCTCCGAAGGCCTTGAAAGGAGCCAGAGCAGAGCCAACAGGTCAGGGCTAGATAAAATTAAGAAAGAATCTGAGGTCAGACCATGAAAGAACTTTTTCTTTCTTCCCACCCCTCCAGAACAGCGGAGTCCACCTCCAGCAGCCTTTCATTCAGCCCTGATAAGAAGAGACAGCACTCCACAATCTGGATTTCAGGCTTTTTAAGTCCTCTTTGGGGAGAGGGAAAGATAAAGAAGCCCAAAGAAAACTGCATTTTACTGTCATTTACTGTTGACTCATTAAGTTTGGATACTGAACCTTTATCATACCTGTTTTGAACAAACCCATTCTCAGCACTTTAAGAGGAAAATATCAATAGACATAAAAGTATTGAGAGCTTTATTCTTGTTTCTAGAAGAATTAGGATTGCACAGAATTTGTAGAGAAAAAAATTAATAAGTTCAGTGGTTTGATGTTCTGAGTGAAGTTCAGCAACTAGAAGCCTTGAATTAACATCTTAAGCTATATCCAGAATGGAGATTATAACTGTCGGGGAAGAGTGTAAGAAAAATACCTCAGTTATATACATTTTTTTACATAATACATTTCCTTTTGATTAAAGGTGTCAAACCCCCATTACACTCATAAGGCAGAAAAAATGGTTGTTCTAAGGCCCAAACTTCTGCGGCCAAATGTCCATTTTTAATTGAATCTCTTGTGCTGCTGGATTTTGTGTGTAACCTACAGGTCCATTGTTGGGTCGTGGTCCGGCTGGAGAGCCCATTGGTCTGGTTTGCAGGGTGACTGTGCTGCCCCCGAGCCCGCCCCTCCAACACAATAAACTCCAGATAATTATTCAAAGAAGAGGCCAGCAGCATGGGCTGCTCTGACATCGGGTCATGGCCTTTGACATCGAATCTGGGGCTAGCCAAAGTCTGCTCCAAGCAACAGAGGTCCAGGGGAATTATCAAGGGGGAAGGGTGGGAAAGGAAGAGCACCGAGAAATACTATCCTTAAAAATGTACTTTTGAAGCAAAGTAATGTAAATACAGCAGAAACTTATTAGGAAAATAAGCAAATACATTTCAAATATGCTAGACAAAAAGACAGAGAGAAGTACATCAAGCCAAACAGTAACATAAAGCTGGGAAGTAGAAAGATTATGCAGATTCAGGTCTGTTCCTTTCAAAAGCAGGTATCCCCTCTCAGATTTTCACTACTAGGTTTTATTTCTCTTTGCTGAAAACTGCCCTTTCACCTTGCTCAAGGACATATGATTAAGCAAATTAACACAGTTTAGCAATCCTGTTCTGTTTTTTTAAATCTTGTCAAGGCTTTGGGTATGTAATTTCTAAGCATTATTACTAGCTTCAGATAATATGTAATTATTCTTGGTTTTAAGGGAGTAGGAATTTCAACTGATCACACATTTTAAATAACAACTTGTTAATATCAGGCTAAAATAGTCTGAGACGTTACAAATCACCAACATTTCACATCTCATGGTTTCTTTTTCCACTTAAAGGTAACTTTAAACAGTTAGATGGAACAAGGACTGTCTGTGATACTCATGTTTTCCTTTGCAAACCAAATAACTGAAGTAGAAACTAACCAATTTATTCTTTGTACAACATTGTAAAAGTTTATTTTGGTAGAAACTAGAACACGGGACATATGTGAACTGATCCAGCTAAACGGTCTGGCTTTCTGCGGCTTTGCATGGCTCTCGCTTATTTGTCTAAATCTGAAAAGGGTCTGTATCCCTTTTGTAGCTTTGCGCTATCCCCTTAGAGGGCCCCAGGACAAACAACACCTCACACCCCCTTGCAGTAAAAACATCACCTCTCCTACCGCCCACCACCAGCAATTGCAGCTTTATACCAAAAGAAGTGCGGGGGGAGGGCTAGCGGGGCAAGATGAATGCCCAGCACACAGCGTTTTGGCCTTTTGGAGGCTACAGAAACAAGAGAACTCTCTAAATATCTCTTATCTTTTTAAAAGAAGTGAAGCAAACCTCAAGGATTTCACACTGCTCCATTTCCTTATGGGAGTAGAACATTTCCACTACGCCTGTAGCATTTTCAATCAGACCCCATGTTTCTCTGGCACTTTAGAGAACTGTTAAATTGCACGAGCAAAAAGCTCTCTTCCAATATTATTCTAACAACACGCTCTCAAACTAGCAGTCACCCTTATGTTAACTAGCCTGGCTCACCGTTTTCAAAGTGAGCCCTCAAAAGCTAACTTGAAAGCAATACCAGAGGCCTGGACAAACACCTAATTTTGATCTTTTGTGCTCGTCTTTTCTTCTGAGAGACCTTTTCTTTTGTTGCTGCCCAGTGGAAAGCACATAGCTCATTGGTCCTGCTTTGAAAGATGAGAGCACTGCCCCTCAGTCTACCCCTCAGAGCACAATCACTTTAATGGAATTATGTAGAGAGGCCATCTCTGGAAGAAGAAAGGGAGAGAATGTCCAAAGGAGCCAGCAGAGCCTTAATTACCCCCAGTTACTAACACAGATATGTCCACTGAGAATGCACGCAGTGGTCCAAATAGGATGTGCCATCCCATACAACAGGTTCCCTTACACACACCAACTGACCCATGCAGGGGTGAAAACAGTGAATCAAACATTACGGGGGGGGAGGGGGGGAAATCCCCAAAAGAAAACCCCACCAAATGCAGCTACAAGCATGCCTCAAAACAGGAGTGTGCTGTAAAAGGTTCTTTTCCATAAGATGGAAGAGAGTGAAAAGATGATCTCCCCAGGGAAGACCAACATTTCTGGGTTGCAGATGGGAAGGAAGTTTAAACAATTTGCCTGACCTTTATGCTAAGAAGAATGCTTCCAGAATATGCACCAAGCACTCTACCAAGTTTGGTTTAACATCTGTTTAGGTACCAAGCTCTATCACATGTACACACTGACTGCCTGACATCCAGCATCACCTTACAACCACCACATTTTTACACGACGACAAAGGCAATCTGTTCACAGGGACCAAACTTCCCCCTGAAGCTATGAAATAAATTTTCTTTCAGAACCAACATTTTCTGCTGGTCTGTCATGGACACCCCGTGCCATTTTGACCCTTTTGTGCAGCAAAATGAAAACACTATCTATCATTACGTGCACCACAGTGACTTTCTAGGAGGTGCACAGTTTCATTGCAAAAACATCTGTGGACTGGTGACTCTTCTCAGATCTCAAGCTTTAGGCATTGTACTGTTGTAAGCATGACTGCAAGATGCAAAAGTTTCAGGTAGGGCAACTAGCAATCAATCTGGCTCTGTCCTTGAAAGGGCAACAAGGAACTGCACTAACACACATGCACATTGCTAAATGTAACACAAGTCAGTCACTACAGGAAAACAAATACAATATATGCAAGTAGAAACCACCACTATATTTTTCTTTAGGCAAATATTGGGTCCATGGCCTATATCCAGCTGCACCTATTAGGGCCCAAACTTCAGTGGGACATTCTGTTATTGCACGTGTCAAGAGCCATGTGCGCTCCCTTTTATTTGGCAGACACTAGGCCGTGGTGGTACACCTACTAGGCATATAGACACCTAATCTATACTGCGTCCACGGGTTTGCAGATGCAGTTGTGTGAGCACTGAACTATTATTATACAAATTCTTTGTAGATGTAAGTAAAGGAACTGCTTAATGAAGCTCAAAATTTGGCACTTGTTTGTTGAATACAGGGTGGAGGGGCAAATTAACCTAGAAGACTGACAAGTTTTATAGGGTATTTGCTAAACCAACACATTTGTCAGAGACTGACAGTCTGATGCACATTTACAGCTTCTAATATGACAACTTGAATACCTCAAACACTTCATACATTGTTAATGCATCTGGATTTAACTTCATACATCTGGAAGTTAAATGCAGATGCATTAAAAAAGCTTAAAATAAAAGGCTGGCATCAAGCTCCCTCTGTACACTACTTCTAATGCAAGTATTCACTGAAAACTCAGCATATAATGCTAAACATTTTCCAATTACACAGGTTAGTAAAACAGGAAGCAGGGAAGACAGCTAACAGCACTTGGACAGAGTTCAACTCAAATGCCTTAGCTCAGCAGGCAATTTCACCTAAGTGTGGTGGCATGAGGACACAGGTCTCTGGTTCCCCAGCCTTGAAATACATTGCAGTATCTCTTTCTCCACACATGAACATGTCTGTGACTTTTTCCTCACAACCTTCTTAAGATGCCTTATTCTCTACAGCCTCTTCGGTTGCATATCTTTGACACTTAGCAAGTGTATTCATTTTAATCACATTTAGATTATGCTGAAGTACCTCCCTAATGGTTTGGCAAAGCAGTGTTATTTTTAGCCTTTACATTTTCATACAGCACATCCCGAACTTCTAAAGCATGTCCTGAAGAAAATTTCCATTTGTAATGATAACAAAAGCATCCAGGACTCTACAACATCCTTAGCTCTAATATGCACTGCTGTTATATTCAGTGACACATTAGCATGAGCTATTCGTAATGAGTTTTGTGGTAGGAATTTGCACAGAAAAGTTCATTAAAAGAACATAGTAAGTGACACCTTGTCACCAGGTAATGAAGCCCAGTATACTACTCTATTATATTCCCTCTTGAATGCTCTCAGTGAGATTAGGTTTGGTACAAATACCCACCAAGAAGGCCAGGAGAATTTGCTGCTCTGTAAAAGTTACATTAGCTTTTCACCTCCACACTGATTCCACCTAAAACCATATTCCAATGGCATCTTACGTTCAGCTCTTTCCAGGCCAGGACTGCTCCTCTAAGATAATCCACCAGAAGGAATACTCAGTCTATATTAGTGGCAGCAGCTGTGCAAGTTAATGTTGTTGCTTTTAGTTAAATAGATGTTAATGGTTTATTTGAAGACTATTTAATTAAGACCAAACTTCTGGAACAGTATCCTTGAAAGCACCATAGACAGATCTCACAGGTGGTGTAAAAGGGGTCAACATGTGCAATCTGAAGTTGGACCTAACCTCAGGAGCAAAAATCCTTTAATCAGAGTAATTCTCTGAACTGTGTTCTGAGTACTAATACCTTTCCACAAAAATGCTCTTCAAGGTCCATACAAAGAAGCAGCTGAAAAAGAGTAGCCTAAAAGATACCAGGCTTCCTGAAACGTCTGAAGGTCTTTTGCTCTTCTGGTTGATACTATTTCTTTTATACTTTGTAGGGTTTTGTAAAGACAAAAGAGTATTTTTCCCCCACTTGGAAAAGGATTACAACATGTTTTGAAAGTAAATACCACTTACTACAGGTAAATACTACTGTAGTTTAAAGGATGCTCAGAATAGCAACAACAACATGGAAAAGGACATTACAACTCTGCAGAATCTGGAACAGAATTTCACAGATCTTTTCACACATCTTTTTCCAAGAATGCTTTTTATGTGTGTTAACTATTTTCCATAATTATATACATGGAAATTTGCTCTGGCTTAATTTTTTCCTTCAAAATCTTCTTTAATTTTTTTCCTGTAAACAAAATCACTTCTCATGGGAAGCAATGCTGCTGTTGCCAGAATGTTTGACCACAGACCAGTTGGAATTTAAATCTTTCATCATACCTGCTGTATTTTTTAATTAGTTCAGTGAAGAACATGCATTAAATCAAACACTGTATTAACAAACCAAAAGGTACAGAGTAAGGACTAGGAGACTACTCAAAATCAAGGTTATTTTTGTTATCTTTCCTAATGCATTCAAGATTTAAATCCAAACTGTATTACTATCTTGATTGAAAAAGGGAGAACAAAATTATCTTGAGGTAATTCCTCTGCATATGAAGTTTATACAACACTTAGAAAATGGAAAGCAGTCTGAATGATTGATTACTTCAGTAAAATAAACACACAGCTACTTAACTCTTAGCTAGCTATCTTCCTTTGTACAATTAAAAGGGTTTCCCATCATTAGTTCAGTTTTACAAATGCTAAGTTGAGCCTGCAGTTTGATGAGTGCTCTACACCAGCATTAGCCAACACTGCTGCTGAAAGAAACCAGCCTTCTTCCCCTCACCCTTCAGCCACTCACTCCTGCCACTACCTTCGTTTGCCAAGCTATTTTTCATTCAGGCTAACTTCCCAGCCTGTCCCCCTGCAAGGGCACAAGTGTTAATGCAAGAACAGAGAGAAGCAGCACAAATTAGCACAGAGAGGTACACAAGGAATGTGGTGTAGTTTCTTCCACAAGTGACAGCTTTTGCTACTTCACTGCGTTCCAAGTTGTACTTTGACGAACCTGAGAACCAAGCGACATGCCAAGAGCCAGTGACTGGCAGAACCACCAGCTGGTTAGGACACAACACAACCACCACTAGCCTTTCATCTTCTGCAGCCTGGTGAAATCGTGACCCTGAAACCTATCCACATAAAACCTACAATGATAGAACAGCCATGTTACGAATTTACTAGTAAAAGTAGTTTCCCTCAAGGGGGAGCTGTTATCTAATAGTCTGAATGCAAAGCTGGAAGTCTGGAAATCTACAGCTCAGCTCAGTCATTGATTTCAGGGATATCGTATCACTCAGTTTACATCATCAGTACCCAAGGAACTGCACTGAAAACGGCCCTTGTCCTCCTTGTGTTTCAGGCTCCCAGTTTGTCAGGTGGGACAGTGAACACTCGTCCACCTGTGAAACTCATTGGAATGGCTACAAAGTGCTGGAAGAACACAGCATGTGTTACTTGCAGAAATACCACAGAAAAGTGGAAATATAAATAACTGCCTAAAGTGGGTTTCCTTCACACCGCTCTCCAGGCAGTGTGCTACAGCTGCCTTGCACAGGGCACAAGGGACAACACAGGCTCTGGGCTCCCACCAGGAGCTTCCCCCCTGGCTTCAACAAGGGGGAAGATGACCCTTCAGAAGTGGATTTTCCACCAGGGAGGCTCAAGCAAAAGAGGGAGGTGTAGGCACTGCTGGGCCAGCTGGAGTACCCTGGATTCATGCCTGTGCTCCGAGCCATGACAAGAAATTCACTTTTCTGTCCTACAACTTGACTGTGCTTTGGTGCTTTTCTTCAGGTATTTTATTGGGTTGATTGGAAGCATGATCTGGATGTCATTTCTGAAGGAGAGGGATGATTATCACTGCATGCGTGACAGGACTCTTCCAATCGCAGCCCATGCATACCTGTCTTCTCTTCTTGGATAATATACAAAGGCTTAATGGATCCAAGCCACCCCTGTGCAAAGTTTCCCAGCACAAATAGCTGGTAAGAAGTGCTACAGCAATGTGCTTTCTGGTAGTCACTGAGGCATTAAGAACTGATGGAAAACTAAGAGAAATTAGATAAAGGAAAGTGAGAAACAGGAATAAGGCAGTCAAAAGTCATGAGTAGTGAAAAAAGGATAGGTTAGGCCAACATTAACAGTTATCATGAAAATAAAGATTAATACAAAGGACTAATATAGAAAGAGGTATACTCCTGATGGAAAAGTGCTGGACTACACTAAGACAAAGAGGATCAGGAAGCCAGAAGATATCCTGTTTTTCTCCCAATAGTTTCTATATACACAGGCAAATATAGACACACAGATATAGAGCTAGGCAACAGGCTGTGACCATGTCCTTTCCTGTGTCTTAAATATGCAAGAGAGAAAGTGGGGAATTGATGGGTAAATGGACACAAGGCACAGTAGTGCAACACCTACCCATCTGCTTCTCTTCCCCTATGTACATCGTCCTAGCCTATAGTTTCTAAACATATCCAGTTCAGTTGCCTCCAGTACAAGCCTTGGGATCATCTGATATACAGACCCCATTTTCAAGATGTATTTGCATACAGTATTTCATGTCCCCTCCTTTGTCCGAATATACAAATGTGCCAGTTGCACAAAGAGCCACAGCAGGCACAACTGGATGCACACAGGAGACAGAAAACTCAAATCTTTAACCGATCGACCAAACAGGATCAAGAATGTCCTTTCCTGTCCCAGCTTCTGCAAACGTGCAGTAACAAGTACTTTTGTTTTGTAATGACAATCAGCTTGAGCTGGGCTACAATATTCAGCCATGATACTAGTAAAAACACTGAAAGTGAGCATAAGTGCTGAAATACCCTTTTTGTGCACAGTCTATTTCTCCTAAGCCTTTCTTCCCAGATGAAAAATAAAAAATCAAAGCTTTGTAAAAGAAGTTGCACTGCAAGAGCTGCTTTTTCCAACCCAAGATTGTTTCCCCCGCACACACTTCCCACAGACTCTCCTTTCGTTTGCCACAAAAGTGTGACTCCAGGCAGCCTGAAGAAAACAAACACTGGCTTTTCCACAATTGCATTTTCTCCCAAAATAGAAAAATCCTTCTGTTAGCAATAATGTCTTCATGGCAAATATATAACCAAGGTGTTACTCAAGGCAGGCAAGCTACCAGAAAACATATTAGCTTAGCTTTGAAAGTGCCTTTACTTATCACTAACACAGAATTTGCAGAGAGCCCCTACTATTACCTTTCCCATACAACTATCACAAGTGGTAACATGACCCAAAAGAAGTTAATGAAAAAAAGCTCAGGAGAAATTAAGGTTTTGACCACAACATCTGGATTGTTGTTTAACAAAGGAAGAAAATAAAATAATAGGAAGGGGAAAAAAGAAGAAAGAAAAACAACAGGGGGAAAAATGAAGAAATGTAACTAGCCCTGTACAGCAAATGTTTTCTTCTGTCCACTCTGAAGTCTCTTTCATGTGCTAATGGTGGCATTTTTTTAAACTCTTCCCCTTTGACTTACTCAGACCTCTAAGGACCTCACACATCTAATGGTTCCTCACATTCACCAAGAACAATCAAGAGAGGTCTGGGGGGTTGACATGCAGTATGATTAATGGACAATGTTGATTTAATTTCCTATAACAGGAGTTCTCTCTAAGCTTTCTCCAAGGAGCAGTTTCTTTGCAATCCAGGACTTACGTATTTTACTAATGAAGTCCAATAAATAGCAAATTAAATAATGCTGTTTCCCAGAGACAAATCTTCTCATTTCAGGAAATAAAAAGGAAACAAAACAAAACATCCCCAACCACCATATTTAAAGTTCTGTTTAAATCTAAAAAAGGTTGTATAGCAATAGCAGGAATGCAGATAGCTGTTGAGGGGTTTGGTTTGGAGCAGGGTTTTGCGTTTGGGTTTTTTTTGGTGGGTTTTCTTTTGGGAGAGGGTGTTTGGGTTGTTGGGGGTTTTTTTCAGTTTACTTTGTTTTATTTAAGAAAACTGAGTAATGATCTGCTCATTCCTAACACTGCTAACTGCTTGGTCTTTTTTCTTTTTAAACAGGGGTGCACACTTAATTTCCACTTCCAATAAATAAGTCTTTATTTATTGGTCACTTTTATATTACAGCTACTAAAATGCATGCTATTACATATTCATTGTAATACTTAGGAGCATTTCAAAAGCAACTTCAAGGGGCTTTATTTAAAATAATTTACAACTTTCTCAATGTAAGGAATGATCAATACGTCCTTTCCATGAAGTGAATTTTAACCTTCAGTTCCACAAACGAACAATGAAACACTATTTGCATACATCCTAACTGTTACTCAATCAACATGACACAATTTCCCAACTGAATTCCCACACAGCTTTAGCTTTAAATGGTGGAATTCCTACCCCAAGAACGCAGAGCAGCAGAGAGCATTTCCTGCAAGATTCTTATCACTTTCCCACCACTGAAAAATTTTACCTTTAAATACTTTCAAGAAGACACATTTTGCTTGACTGCCAGTGTGCAAAAAATCTCTCCCTCCTATTTCCAAGGCTTTGCAGCACACTTGATTCCAGTTCTTCAAGTTATGGCACAATTAGTCTGATGTCCTGAGAGAAAAAACTGCATCCAACTCAGCTACAGGGACTGCTGATAAACAGACAGAAAGTCTCTCAAAACCAGGCAACAACCCTCTGTGCTACTGGACTGGGCCCATGGAACACAATCTCTCCCATTGCCTTAGTAAATCCTGTATCTTTTCATTTTACCTTTAAAATTGCTGCAAGGCATTGTCCTATGAAATAATGAAACTTCCCTCATCCTGACAGCTCCCACTATCTCTTTAGAGTCAGGCTTCACTGGTCTTAGCACTCGATTTTGTCTGCTGAAGTACAGTACATTCCATCTTTATTCTGCACTTGGGTATCTCCTCTCTCACCGTTATCTATCCCCTTTAAAGACCCACCAGCTTGGGAAGTTAAAATGAATCACTGCAAAAGTCAAGGCACGTTTAAATGAGGATCTCAAGACTATTTTCCCAGATAAATGGGCTCAAACTGAAACAGTTCAGAGAGCTTGCTCAAGAAGGTTACATAAAAATATATTAAGCAATTCTTCCAATACACAATCTATCTGTTTCTGAAAGATCTCGACTGTCTAAGAGAGCAAGAATACATCCTTCTGGCCCAAGATTAAGTGCTTAGCATGTAAGCAAATGAATAATTTTCTATGAATTTTAGAGCCATTTCATGACTCTGCAGTTAATTCAAAGAAAGCCTAGAGATTCCTCTGTCATATGTAACATTTTAATCAACACCAAAACAGTTATGCTGCTAATGCAGATGTTAAGATTTCAGTATTCTAGTGCCTACAGAAGTTGATTACTGGCTAAATCAGTAACCTACTGAGAGGCTTGATGGTGAAATTTAAAATTGACAAACACATTCAACATTAATTAAAGCTTTTAATTACAAATGAACTGTACAAAAATAACATTTACTTTCACAAACTAAAACACAGGCAGAAGTAACTGTGATGTGATTGAAAACAAATATTTGATAAGTCCAATTTCCTTAACAGAGGTGAACTTAAATGCAGTCAGAAAAAACACACGACAAAGTAATCCTTTTGGGGTTTTTTAAGTGCAGAAGTTTAATTATGACACAAAACTGCAATACTGCACAGTGCAAGAGAAATAATGGCAGAACTACACAGGAAGGCACAACACTTTTAGAGATGTGGCACTTGAACTGCATAATAAGTATGTGGCATTAGCAGCTGATAGTTAACTGGCCTCTCCTTGGCAAATCTGATCAGAACAAGCTGATATTTATCTAGGATTCCCACTCAGTCGTGTGTAAGAGTGCTTAAATAGAGCTGAGCCAAAGACACAGTTGTTGTAATGAATGCCATGCCAACGTGCTCCAACAAAGGGTTGCACAGTTAAACACAAGCTTCAGTTTTGCTCAGTAAGAATTCAATTTACAACCTGAGCGAATCAATTTTTCAGCTGAACAGAGCAATGCAGTATTTTTCTTCCATAAGGGAGAAATGAACCAAGTGGATGACTCTGCCAATTAGTTTGTCTGGTCACCTCATGTCATTCCATTTGCGCTGTGCAACCTCCTGATATTCCCCACTGGCTTGTCCTAGTACATGTGAAGCTGCACATGGACCAACAAGAACATAATCAGAAACACTGCATAATGCAGAGGTTTGATTCTTTCTTTGCCTCTGCCATCCAACCTAGTTCTTACACAAGCAAGAACAAAAAATCCGAATCTAAAAGAAGCTTTCTGCTACAAATATATCTAGAGAAGTTACTAGCACTGACATGTATTTGAAACAAAACGTGACGTGACATTTTGTAAATTACAACAATAAAACAGAACAAAACCTAGTCTGATCTCTATTTACACTTATAGCCTTTAAAATGCAATATGGTTCCTTATATAAAAGAGGTAAAAGCTTGTCAAAGCTTTTTCTGCAGGTAAAAAAAAAAAAAAAATACAGGGTAATAAAGCCCCTTCCCTTCTCTTTTTTAATCTATGGGGGTTTCTCCATCTCCCCTTTTAAATCCTGAAAGAAAACAAAAAGGGAAAAAAATGATACGCAGATATGCCACATCTGCAGTTGGAAGACAGGCTCATTTAGAGTGGTGACAGGTCTGCCTTTCATGACTAGAAAGTAAGGAATGTGTCTCCTGTTTATTGGCATGTACTAGAAGCGCATTATCATATCAGGACTAGGCAAGAGCTCGGGTCTGTTAAGTACAAATATACATAAACTGCCATGTCTGCGAAAGAGAAAGAGGTCACAGTTAGCTGAGGAAGAGGTTGCTTTTAAACGTGCCCAGTCTACTTCTAGGGCTTTTGGGTTTATTACTGTGCAATATGGCAATATGTATTTGTTAATGCCTCCTCCACTCTCTCGGCAAATCCCTTATGTTTTAACTAATAAGTAGTAGTAGCAAGCCTGTTACACACAATCAGGAGAATTGACAGATAAGAGGTTTAGTTTAAGGATGTAATCAGCGTGAGTAAACACTAGAGTGACCCAGCTGTAAACAGTGGATATAAATGATAATATTTGTCCTGGTCACCTACTGAGCTATTAGACACTTTTCACTATGTAACAATGTAAATATAATGGCTACAGTATATACAGCACACAGTGCTACCATCTGGTGTTCCAAGCAAGAAAACTGAGCTTTCAGTTGATCTTTATTAAAAACTAAAGTAATTTCTGATCCTTTTTTTAGACAGAGCTGCACAGTTTGTTCAAATCATCATTTAACTGTGAGTGCCTGATATAAAATATCTAAGCAGAAATTGTATATCTAATACTAGATGATATTTCATTAAATGCTATTTGAGAACAGTTAACTAGGAAATAAACAAAAAGAATAGTGTTGAGAGAGAAGACCTGTATTTCTTTCACATCATTTCATCAAACTGTAGGAACGACTGGCTCCTTGAATTTGTATGGGAATCCCAAGCTAAGCTTCCATAGGAGCCAAAAAGCAGTATCAATTCCCATATATACAATTTTGGATATCCTAGAATTTTTAAATACAAGTATGTAAGATTATTTTGGCACCAACAAAACCTGGGACAAAACTGAAATGATAACCCTACCTATCAGAAAACACACCACATGTAATGCTTTTACAGTATTCCTTCTCCATATCACAGCATTTGCGGCTCATAACAAGATGTCAAAGCTGTCAAGATGCCATTATGTTTTTTAATTTACATTTTGCTAGCACATCCACCAGCAGTAAGGTGCAAACAAAACCACTGTGTCATATCTGACCACCACATCAACTGCTTTACAAAACTTCATAATCACTCTTACAGAATCATTACTAGAGACTCTAGGTGACATGCATCAGGCACTTTAATAGAAGAAATTCTTTGCGCTGACTCTTCTCACACACCTTTATTCAATTTCTATAGACTGCAGATTGACCCTGTCATCTTTGCTGACCTGGACTAAAGCTGAGCTATAATCATGGCTGTAATACGACATAAATAGATCCAGGGGAAATTAAACAACTGAAGGCTAGGTCTCCGGGGGAATGCTAAGTGTAGTAGGTGGTTGGCTAATTCTTCAGCACCAGCCCCCCTTTCAGAGGAGAGTGCCATGCAGGGTCAACAAAATGTGTCTTTGTGTCATTTACACTTTGCCAAATTCCTGATTTGGAAATTCTGTCCAAGTCAAGGAGGGGCAGACAAATGCACCTTCCCTTATTTCCCCTCTGTAAAGAGAGTAACTGGAAAGAAATAAGACATCAAGGAGCTTTCAGGCAGGGAAGTTTTTCTGATTAAGGCCAAATTTTTGGAGTAAATCCCACAAATGAATCTGGCAATCCAATTATTTTTCCAAAAGAAAAATAATAATTTTTATTTATTTATTATACATTAATATATTTTATTATATGTCTTAAATATATTATATTCATTTATTTTTATTTAATTATTATTAAGAAAAATATTTTTCCAAAAGAAAAATAATTACTGAGGCAGGGGAAGATGCTACCAGGTTATGTGAAACTGGAGTGTCAGAAGAAGCAGCAAGGGGTTGTGGTGCCCCATATGTTACACAGCTTGGATGATGCCAGTTAGCATAGAAGCAGCTTTCCCGAAGAGCGAGCAGCAGTCTCGCCAAGCCTCAGGAATCACAAACTATTTTATGTATGTTTTTTAGCGCAGATACACTCCATTTCATGGCCATCAAATCACTTGGCAGCTTCTGCCCAGTGCCTTGCAACCTGCAAGTAAGTGCCCCAGGCTCTGGGGAGCCAGCAGTGCAGGACACTCCTCTCTGCAGGCTGTCCTGGAAAGGGCCTTCACCAGGGAAAGGCCAAGCTGTGTGGGCTCCCATGCTCAAGGCATTTTCACCGAAGCTAACAGACCAGTTCATCCATGCCCTAAGGTGTCTGCCTGAAAACAGTTATTTACTGTCACAGCATCTTGTATACAACAGAAACAAAAGAGCACCTAAGGTGCACACCTCTGCCACAACCTGCTTGCCTCAGGGGTTCGTATGAGTCACTAAGTTAGTCTTGTCACCGAAGTACAACTTTCTGAAACCTTCGCTGTAGCTACCACCACTCATGATGGGACAGGTCTCAGATAGCAACTATGGAAGAATGAATTAGCAGAGTGGATTCTTGCTTTCCTTCCCCCCTCCGAGCGTAGAAGGCATTAATGGCACAAGAATATGTTGCATTCCCCCATCACCAGTGGCACTCTAATTCATTTCTAGCATGGTAAGAACTGAAAAATAATAAAAAGCCCAGAGGGGGAGACTTCCAGGCAGCTTGAAGAATAGCACTCTTGCATTACAGCATAATAACTGACCATGCTTTCTTCAATTTGCTAACTAGATGTAAGCTCCAGGATGAGATGCCTATCAGCATTCAACTTAGTTATAAAGAGTTCCTAACTCCAATAAACCAGATAAGGTTAAAATGGGTTCCTCTGAGTCACTGCCCTTCTTGTACAGGCTCTACCTTTCTACTGGTCATATAGCTGCAATCACAATGAGCTGTGACACGCCAACAGTCCACCTAGCACAGTAATGAGTACCAGCAGTGTTGAGGCAAAGATGCAAAAGCACATGCTTGAAATATTCTTTGAAAAAAGTAATTTGAAGACATTTAAACAGAAGATAAGCTTCTCTGGACACCCATTTTGTTTTACCTTGCGAACTTTGCCAATCCATCTCCTGCTGCACAGCGAGGCTTCCAAACAAACTCTTTTACCAACAAAACTCACTTCAACTTCTGAATACATGTATTTTGAACCATTACAGAAACAGAACCTGTACCAGCAGGCTCATCAAATGCCACAATGAAAGACTTTCTGTTAGGGAAAATTTTCTAGAGCAGAAGGAAGCAAAGAAGGAATTAAAAATAGAGGCAAAAATGCATGGTATGTTCCCAAGGGTCTGCTCCGGTGGCAAACTCAAGTAATAGTGGAATTTTACACTGGGCTAGGAAATGGCCTGCTTTTGAAAAATAAATGCCAAGACCTTTAACACAAACAAATGTCTATGTGAAACTGTGGATATTTATTTTGAGAATGGTAGCTCTGACTCTGATCAGATCATTTAATTCTATTTATATGGTGACGATCATGCTAAATATCCAGTTTAAAAATACACAGAAGTAACTGGGTAGACTTACACTGGAGTAAGAGAGGTCAGTTTTCAAAAAGCAATGTAGGAGCCAACAAGATATCAAAACGTTCAATATAATATTCACATTGCTGTATTTCATGTTTAATTACTGCAACCTATTTTGCACTAGCATTGCTGATTCTGCTTTACTTCTCACACCTGCGCCTCCATCAAGAGTCCTGTAGACATCTCAGATCTTTTACAGTAGTTACATCAATGCTATCAACAATCAATGCAATCAACAGTGCTTATATCATCAGTGCTAATGTTCTGTTTGATTAGAGAATATTACGAATTCTGATTTTGTGATGCACATCAACTGCCACACAGTAAGTGAACCGTCTTCTTTAAGTGCACAGATTTTGGACAACTGGCAGTTGTACCAACATCTACAGGAAGTTCCATGGGGAGATGTATTGACATGCTCCAAATGTCACTAAACTCTATCTGCAGTTTATTAACTGTGCAAGAGAACAGGAAACAGTAGAGCAGCCTTAGGTCATGACAAACTAAGACATGAAGAGGGAGTGTTTGGCAGCTACTCCATCTTTACCACTGGGAAGCACCTAATACTATTAGTATATTCTTCCAAATTAGGAATAACTTTCTTGTTTGACCATGGTTTACAACACACGTGAAACCAAAAATCTTCAAACACCCCTTTCTCCTTCGTGTGTCACACTTGCGGTATCTTACTAATTCCTGTAGCTCATAATGAAGACATTTATTTTAAAGAGGCTGCCAATAAAGCAGTAGTTTAGTGTCCTCAGGAGAGGCAAACAGATGACAGAACATTAGTCCTCAAGGCCTCTGTCCAGCTCATGAAGATTCAGTTTACCATAGTCACAAAACCTAGAGCTGTGACTTGCCTTGTTTTATGTCAAATTCTACCAGGTAGAATCACTTCCTAATAAGTAATATTTTAAATGTGAAATGCATAAACAAAATAACTGGATCAAAATTACTTAGATTCACATAATTCTGTAAAATAAGATTTTAATCTGAGGAGGGTTAGTGTCCTGAGAAAATCCACATTATGTAGATCACGCAGTTCATCAATTTGCATGTCTGAAATCACTACTTTGTAACCGCATAACGAGAAGCAAAAAAAAAATGTATTTATGTTCCAGGACACTGAGACACCACATCCTTTCAACCTGCTGCTCTTTTGTCTCACAGCTCTGTTAAACAGTCAGCTGCTGGCAGATGCTCTGGCTAGAAATGGTCACAGATGGTCAGCTGCCCAGCTAACACACCAGAATGCTCTCCTCAAATCTTCCCTAAAACAGTATCTCAACTGTACACAGCAGATGTAAATATCTGAGCATGGTCAAGAGGCTATGTGGCCTAGGTAAGACTGTGGGTCAATTCTGATAGTTTAGTCAAGATTAATTCTCCACACTACCCCTAAGTAAACTATCTCAACACACTTCAAACACAAAGTGTCAAGTCCTACATTACTTTTGCTAATTACATTATAGATGACATCTTTTTATGAAAGAAATTCTCACTTACATGTGTTTACAGAAGCATCTGTTACTTAGCAATGGTACCAACACATCTGTACTATGTGTTGAGTATGTTTCCTCCCATAGCAAGAGCTATAGGGGGAAAGAGAGTCAGGTGATCAGCAGAAAGACTCCAATAGGACTCGGCAAGTTTTGCTCTCTAACCTTTGTGCTCAGTCCTACAAATATTTACCAGTACTCCTTAAAAGTATTAACAAGATAATAACATGCACAAGGGTTATTTGCTACTATGGTGAGCAAGCACTGCTTGTTGTGTAGTACAGCTACGACAAAGGCTACAGATAACAGACAAATAGGCTAGCAATACCAGAGCAAAAAACTTTGGTAGTTGGCATTAATATTTCACTACTACTAGATCAGGCATAAATACACAAAACCTGAAAAAAATGCATATTAATCTGAAAAGTAAAAGATGTCATTTATTAGCAGTAGTTACTAACTGTAAGTTCTGTATCTTCTGATAAGTAATTGGGTGTCCTTCTTCCTACTTACACAAGGTTTACAAGATCTGGTTATCTAAGTGTTGTGCAACACATTTTGGGAGAGGATTATTCCTTCAGCTGTGTAAATCAAGCTTGCAAATCTTATTGCTGTGAGAATAGATGGGCAAACGTAAAAGTTGTTGCCTCAGATTTAATGATTTAAGCTCTAAAAGATGTCTTTGACTTCACTGTCTTCCAAAATAGGTAAGAAATATTTTACATACTCACCTAAACCACTGACAGTATACTCAAGATCACTGGCATCCAACAGAATTGGTCCATTCTCCTGTTGGCCTTCTTCCTTGTAATATAGCTTGTACCCCTGAATAGCTGCAGTGTCCTCAGAGTCCTGCTGCCACTGTACTGTAATAGTTGTACAGTTCATCGGCTCCAAACGCAGCTCAGGAGACTTTGGTGCTGGTTTTAGAGAAATATATATAACATTCTTACATTCTAGAAACAACTAATTTTTACACTAAAATCTGGGTGCCCAAAGTTCACTCTAGACTTTGATTCTAACTCATTTGTGTACTCATAATTATTTATTATGATGTCTGACTCCCTAATAAAGCTAATCTAACAATGTGATTCAGGATAAACTGGAATGGAAATGTTTTTTAATGTAATAATAATTAATAATAAATAAATAAATAAACTAAAAGGTAGTTATTTTCAAAGAAAAATGAAAACACAAAGATAGTCATTACTTGCACTTCCTGGTGAAAAAAATATTGAACCTAGTAACATTAAGAATTACCTTTCACACTTGTCGCTTTGGGAGTCCGGTGGGAAGTCCATAAAGATGCCTCTCCCCAGCCAATCCTTGTTGCAGCAGTGATACGAACCAAGTACACACTGTCAGGCCTTAGGCCTTCAAGGAGATACTCATCTGAAGTCCCTGGAAGCTCCAAGACTTGGACTTTGGTCTCTGTGCTGAGACGGAAAGACAGACGGTACAGGACCACCTGACCTCTCCTATATTTTGCAGGAATTGGCAGCCAGGAGATGAGAATATCTGTAGGACTCCTGCTTGTCAAACTTATTTCAGGAGCTCTCAAGGGAACTAAGAAGGAAAAGACAAAGCTTTTGAGCTCAGGGAAAGGAGAGATGGAAAATTCTCATCTGAAAGCCCAGTTTATGATGAGATACCACTAATGTAAGAGTAAATAATCCAAGAAGTTTTGTAGATTCTTGTTTAAGAGTAACTTGACACTGCTCATACTTCTCACCTTCTGCATGCAGTATAGCCTTAGCAAGCTCCTTTCTGTAAGGCCTTCGATGTTTTCTTCTCTAATTACTCTCAGCAGCAATCAAAGGTAATCATCAGCACCTTACTGTTCTGACAACCTGACTGTCAAGGTTAGATGCAGCAGCTTAAACTGAGAGTCTAGACAACAACCTGTACTGCTGAATACTCAGTGCGTGTTTTCTTTACCATCTGTGTAATGATGGTAGTAACTCCTGGACAAGAGACAGGCAGGCAACTGGAACTGGCAATGTTCCACACTGCCAAAGCTCAACCCTGTCAGAATTCACTTATCAGTTCTAATGAACTATACTAAACAGTTTGTTGTCACCACGATGTTCAGATTTGTTAAATCACTGCACAAAAGTAGGGTCTTTTCTGAAACTGTGATATTACTAACAAGCAGGTAGACCAAAAAAAAAAAAAGGAAGGATTTTTTTTGGTATAGCAAATTTTTATTTCAAATTTTCCTCAAAAATTTGCAAAAGATGCAGTGGATGTGCAGTTTGATTCATATTTCAGATTCCCAAGCGAGTGTCATAGAGGCTAAATCTCAGGGTATCATCAAATTCTCAACACTGAGGGAGTTCTTAAAAGATCTGGAAGTTATCTACATAATTTAATGAAATGCCTTTCAAAGCAGATAAAAACACTATGTAATATGCAGTGTTGCCCTGTTGGAATGTTACTTTACTCTCATTCCTTTCATCAGCTGGCTCAGTCTTACATTGTGCATATCCTGAAGTTTCACTTATGTCAATGGAAATTTGGGATCCTCAAGAGCTGCTAGCACTAGATTGCACATTTCTACACAGTGCAAATAAAAATGTTCAGCTAAACCAGTGATACTTGTCTTACCATCTTCAAGGGTGTGCTGAGTTACATGATCTGACATCTGACTGGCTCCCAGAGGCATATATGCTACAATATAGAAGGTGTAATTGCTGGCTGGTTCCAAGTCATCAATAATGTAATGGGTTGTATCATTTCCAATGACCACTTGGTACTCTTCATTATTTAAACCTGACATAAAGAAACCAAGAATTAAACAAAAAATCCTGTCAATCCCTAAACATCACAGTATCTTAAATTTTAGATCCTACTAAGTTATTTCATGTTCTTCCCCAGCCTACCTTGGTATTTTCAACCCTACTAAGTAAAAGCTCTTTTATGCACAGAAGTAACTGTGTCTTGCTGCGGTGCAGATTATGGTGTTTCAGCATTTTCCTGAATAAGGGATGATGAATGCAATTCTAAACCCTATTTAGAATTAGTCACAACAAACTGTGCCCAATGTACAGTAACACAACAGACAAGCCCTAATAGCCTTATCATTCATACCAAGTTTCTAAATCTATTTGTTTAGAGTCAGGGAAGTTTTTTTCAAAACCTATTTACAGAGCCTTTCTATAGCAGACTGTGAGGAATGTGAGGGCTCTACTCCATCAAAAACAAAACAAACACCCCCCCAAAAAAGAAATAAACAGAAAGAATTTATTCAGCAAAAGGACCTCATTTTAGCCCTGTGAATTCTATTACATTTGATTGATGCTTTTTTTCCTTTAATTTGGAGAAAGGCCAATAAGAACAGACCAGAATGAGCTTCACAAATGTTTGGCTCATAGTGAATTGTTAAAAATTAAAAAAAAAAAAAAAAATTGTCAGCAATTCACGTTAAAATATGCATAGCAATGCATGCAGCAGTCCTTGTCTTTGTTGGGCTTTATTCCTATAGAGGAAGGCTATAAAGTGGAGTAAGTGTGGTGAAAGCTGCTGTGTTAACGAACAATTCGCACCAAGTGCATGTCAACTTAATCAAAACTCTGTAAGAGCCAGCTCCTCCTCTTCACAACTGAATTTATAAACAAAACGAAAGGCAAATTCCACCATTAAGTTTTCCCACATCTATGAATTAACTTGATAGCATTTTAATTAGACAAGATTATGAGCATCTCACAACAGACTAGTTAATGGCTTGTTAATTAGGAATTGCAAGGCACGATTTCTGACCTGCTAAACAAGATCCTTGAGCTCAAATTAAAAGGACTTGTTCTCTCATTGAATGGATTGCTAGGCCTCATGCAGAGGCCCTAATGAAACAGCCATAATAGAGAACAAGGCTTGCCTTCCACCACAATCAGCATTCCCTTTGTGCCTTTTCCAAATCACTAACAAGGAATTAACACACTCCAACATGCACGCTCATCAGACCCTTTTTCTTCTTGCTACTCTGACCCCAATTTGAATGTAAAATATTCTGCTTAAAGAAACAAAACACAAAACCACAAAACCCACACCTGTTGGTTCCTACAACTAACTTCATTAAAACACTATCCTTTTTTTTTTTTATTAATAGGAAAGAGAACCTGAACCTGTTTTTACAGTGAAACATCAGAATACCCGAGTTGTGAAATTAAATGATGAGCAATCTTTTGTATTCAAAGTACATACCAGATTGTGAAGTCTACAGGAAAAAGAAAATAAAACTGTATATGATCAGTGTATTACCCAGCTTTCCCTTCAGTTTAAAGCTTATGGAATCACAAGCCGCAATACTACTTAGCAAGCACTGTTTTTCTTTTGCAATTTAATGTTCTTTACTCACATTGACAAATGTGGTTCCCAACTAAAAGAAGAGAGCAACATATGAACATCAACGTATAAAGTAAAAAGTTACACATGAAAAGCTTTAAGTAAGTAAGATGCACTCCAGTTAAGTTAGATACATCTGAGAATTTTTAATTTTCATTAAGGTCTGAAAGAGAGTGTGAGGGCAGAGTGGGCAAAGACATGCTGAAAGGAATAACAAAATCAGTTCATTCAGTCATACAAACTATTTACACTAATACATAATTATACAGAATTCATACGGAGTAAATAAGTTGTTGACAACGTCAACAGTCAATGTAGCACCTCTATGGCCTGGTATGGTGTGAATGTCATCCAAAGATTTCCCTTAATATTTAATCTGCATGTCTTTACATAGAGTTGCTTCTAAATTTACATTAAAGAAATGGCTGATGTGATACTTCCTCACAAAGGCATCTTCTAGGTTTTTAATAATGCCTCTGATATATAGGCAATATCTTCAGAAAGGTTTACAAACTATCACTTAAAAAGCAATTCTTTTTACAGAAGTGCAGGCCATTAGCCTTTGAAACTCAACATTTTTTCAACTAAATGAGACAAAAGTGTTTTTATGTCCTGATGTGGATCTTCTGCAACTACCCAATCACAAAGCAAAAATGCACGCAGATCACCTACATTTTGATTCTCATCGCTGAAATTACTCCTCTTACCACTCCCTGTGTGGATTTCTTTCTAATTCAAAAGGATGCACAAGAGCATTGTATCAAATAAAGTAATTATCAAGAGACAATCAGGAAAGATGAAAAGAATGGGTATCAGAGAAAGCAAGTTCCAATAAACCCGCGGGTTTTGCTTGCTTGGTTGCTTTTGTTCGGAGTTTGCTTTGGTTTTTAAACCAGGACAAGCTACAATCTCATTTCACAAGATACAACCTTTGGATAAGCAAGCAAATAGCAGGAATTGCAAAATGATTTTGCAGAAAACACACTGCAGAAGATACCTCCTTTCACTACTGTGCAAGAGTATTTCCTGCACAGACACACACTTCCCTAAGGACAGTTTTCCAGTTTTCTTTGAAGTTACCCAGTCTCTGCTCTCTACACAGGCATCAGACATACAATTACCCAGATAACTGATCCAGTGTGACTTTATTCATATTAGCTTTAAGATGGGGTTGTGAGCACAATACCTCAGTGCCTGAAAGCACGGGGGGTAATTTCCCACACCTCTTGTCCTTATTATCTTTTAAAACTCTTTCCTTCCTTTCCTTCAGACAAAATTCTCTTGTGTCCTGAAATATCCCACTTGCAAAAGCAAAGGCAGCTATTCCTGCAGCAGCATTAGAGCAATTAAGCTGTCCTTCCTGTCCTCTGCTTAGCAGATGGCAGACTGGTATTCTATACAGAACTGAGCATCTGCAGTCCTGTTCTTGAGTAAACCACTTGCTGAATAGAAGTGAAAAAGAAATCACAGCTTAGTTTAACCCATGCACCTAAAAAATCTCAGCCATTTGGCAATCACTTCTGCTTATGAAAAATGCCTGTCTTCTACCACCTTAAAGATAACCTTAGCTTAAAGCAATTAAATGATACTAATGGATTTAAAAATGTCAAGTTACTCATTTTTATTCCAACTATCCATTCCCTTTTATATAGGAATTTATATATAATTTCAGAGACTAGGATAAACCTTTCCTGGCTATTTCAGTGTATTTTAAAGTTTAAGTATACATTTTTCATTATAGGAGACCACAGGGTGAAAGGAGAGCAGATTTTACCTTCAGCCAACATACATTTTAAGAAAAGATAGTTAAGTCAATAAAGTATCAATTATTCTACTCCAAAATAGATGAAAGACAGTAAAGTCAGAAGAAATCAGGAATCTAGACAAAAGAGCTGTCTCTGGTGAGCAGCCCACTCTGTAAACCTCTAGGATGCTGCTGTAGGCTCTCTTTCTCTGCCAAGCATACACAGAGAAGAGAGTAGGCAGAAACTCCTGCTGAGGACTGAGTGAAACAGCGGTAGCAGTATAGAAGCCCCAGGTTTTGAAGTCCCTCCCTAACTTCAAAATCTGCTCACCTGAGCGATCAGACAAGGGCGAGTGGAAAGAGCACTCAGTCCCACAAATGAGATGTGGCAAAACCATTTTTTCCCAAGCATGCCTGTTGATTACAATATGCATTTATATGCTGGCATGCTCTGGTGCAGCCCTTGTTATGAACCATTCAAACTGGAGTCTTTGCAAGGACATTCATGCTCCTACAACACACATGTAGTTAAACTGCATTTAAATCAAACTGCTTACCTTCTGCTTTCATGTAATGCACCGAATACGCAATCACTTTGTCGGAATTGTACAGTGGCCTCTCCCACGCTAGCAGGATTGCTGAGCTTGACATCGTTTCAGCATGGACATTGTAAGGTGCACTGGGTCTGTCTTCTGACATAACTACAGTAAGCCTGGCCCTGGAGAGAATAGATCCCTGGCTGTTCTCAGCCATGCACTGATAAATGGCATCATCTTCAGGAATGATTTGATTTATCACCAATTTACTGAATCCAAAGAGAAGAAAAAGGGAAAAAAATCTCATATCTTGGATAAACTTAGCTCTACATAATGCAACAACAGTTATGTTTGCCTCTGCTTCATGAGTTTAGTATAATTGTCTTACATGCCACAAACTTTTCTATTAGAAATGTATGCGCAGCTATGAAATTTAGCAACTTGAAGTGTTCCTCAAAACCTGACATGCTTATGCAAAGCCAGGCACAGTGAAAACAAACCCGTAAATCTATTCCCCACCTACAAAAACCAGCACCTTAGGGTTGTCATGTTTTAATCAACTCCTTAATATGAGCTGCTCATTCTACAGAAGTAGTAAAATGGAGCTTCAAACAACTAGCAAGAGTCTTGTCTCTGCTATACTACTGTAAATCCAGAACAACTCTGTGGTGAAACTCTTCAGGTCCACCCATTCCCCCATCCTGTCATTTAAGGCAGTGATCACAAAAGCTTTGCAGAGGATTTTAGGTATTTACTAACCTTCATTCCTTCTGCCAAGGAAATGTCCACAACTACATCATAACTACATTTAATCATAGAATCACAGAATCATAGAAATGTTCAATTTCCTATTTACCTGAGTCTTCCTTGGCTACTGGAATTGAGTCTTCCTTAGTTACTGGAATTTCATCGTTTGGTAGCACATCATTAGTACAGTTCTCATACAGCAATTGTAATCTTACCTGTTGTACATTTTTATTCTACCGTTGGAGTGTATTCTCCTTCCATTTTTTAACCATGAAATTTTTGGGGCAGGATTTCCTTCTGCCTGACAAGCAAAACGAGCAGTACCAGCTCTAGGCCTTGTTAAACTTTCTGGCCATTCCACAAATGAAGGTGGAGCTACAGACAAGTAACAAGGGGAAAAAACCCATAAAAATCAAGTGCCCACAAATGCAGTCAGAATAATAATAAATTTTCCACATGCAAACCTCTCTCCTCCAGCCACTCAAATACACATATACCCATGCAAAAAGCAAAGCACATTTATTTAAAGATCCATACTATCTGCACAGACAGCAACATTTCCACCCATTTTCGTTCATGCATTTATGAATAAAAGCAGAACAAACTCCAGTCTATGACATACGGCTCATGAAGCATACATATATTACATATTTCTACTTTGTTACAGGATTCGTTTTTCTCTTCCCAGATCCAACACTGCACCAGTGCAACTGAACTGCTAGTTTATAACTTAAACATTGAGTATCTGACACTTCTCATCTAAGTCAACAGACAGAAGGCAGCAGCCAGAGTTCTGTGATCTGTTTCATCTCTGCAGTCTCCCTACAGCCCTTGATGTTTGAGATAAAAATTCAACCCAGCACACAGCACAAGACATTAATACACACTGTAGGAGTCAAAGCAGGCTCACCCAGCACAGTGAGAGTTGCCATTGCTACCGTGAAGTTCCGTGTGCCTGGAATAGTGGCTCGACAAACATAGACACCTGCGTGCTGCACCTTAACATCAGAAATCATGAGGTTCCCATTTCCAAGGACACGGGTATTGAAGACGTCAATGGACTTATGGTCTATTTGAAAGAATGGGAAAAGTGTGGTTACAAGTCTGTTCAGTGTATCTAAACTTATCTAAATAGGCTTGCCTGGGCAGTAATGGCATAGATCAGAGTTTCAAAGTCAAAAGAGAAAGGGAAATCACAGACGAGCTTTCAGAGGTTTCCATTTTGCATCTGCTTTGCTCTTCAGTTACCTGAACATTCAGATGCTTGGGTCTCGCCAATTGGTAAATGGTTTGCATCTGAAATTCACCATCACAGATAAAAAATAACACCATTTTCGCAGTTATCCTCCCCAGTTGCCTTACATTATGATTCAGTTTGTCACTACCAACATCCTCATCATCTTTACAAACACGTATCATCTATCTCCTTCTGAATTATGCTGGGGATAAAATTAGTATATTTGCTTACCATACATTTTCTTCTGTTTTCACAGTAAATGCTCTACGACCATTACAAACCATTTTTCCTACTTTTTTGTCTGTAAGAGTCACTGAATCAAGCACAAAAGATATATTTATTTCTCTCACTTTTAGAAATAAAAACACAGGAAACCTTTTCATTATTTGCTTCTACAGGTACAGTTCTGATTTCCCCATTCAGGTACACGTCAGAATAAAAACAGAGGTAGTTTTCATGCAAAAATGTGATGCACTGATGAATGTTATTATTCTTACTGCATTCCCTCTCTTCTCCCCTTCCAGGCAGACTACTCAGGGTTTGATAATAGCTATCCATAGTCCAAATTGCCCATTAACACAAGGTCCAAATCACATTCACACAGTGCTTCTATGAAGAAGAGGAGGAAAAGCATTTACAGGATTGCTTCATAAGATGCAACCACTTCAACCTGCCCTAACTCACCACTGATTCTATTCCAAGTCACAGATCCCTGGTGGTCACCACCCTACCCAGCATTATCCACACTCTGTGCTGGGGGCAGTGCCTGATTGACAGCAGAAGCGCAGAGTCCAACACCTCAGAAAACCTCCAGGCTTCTTAACAGCAGTATGAAGTGTACAACTGAGAGCGTTTCACTTATCCTACTCTAACCTACTAATCGTTGCCTACTACATGAAGCCTCAGAACTGTCACCTAATTGCTGAAATCCTTTCTTTCCAGTTTTACTTCCTCTTCACAGGCTGCAGGTCATATGCTGTAATTTTAAGACTTACCTAACCGGCTCCATGAGATGATTGGCTTTGGATTCCCTGTGGCTACACACTCCAGTATGACAGTTTGATGAAGAGATGCTGTAATGTTTTGAGGACCAGCTATTATAGATGGCTTGTGAAAAGGCTTCAAGTCTGAGGCTTCGGAGGGGGGGAAAAATAATTAAAAATAAAATCAAAGAAAGTGAGAACAATAAACAAAAACTCAATTAAACATGAAGTAAAACATGACTTTTTTTTAAGGATGCTTAAAATTAATTCACACCAAAGCCTAATTTCAGTAACTGTGGAAACTTATACTGAACAATATTTAGCCAGATGACACACATAAGCAAAATTATTATTTGGGCAAGTGGTTCAGAGGTCAGTAACAGCTCTTCAATGCACCCAAGTGTTTTTGCTATAATGTAAAAAAGAATCTAATGCCACTGAAAAAAATCTCCCCTGGTGAGTACCTGGAATGACACTCAGCACTGCCTCAGTGCTTTTCCGTCTATTGGCTATTGTTGTGGCAACACATCGGTAATTCCCAGCATCCTTCTGTTCAACACCATAGATCTGAAGAACTCCTGTAGGTAAAGCGGTTATCCTGTCACAGAAATCAAAAAAGATGTAGATGAATATTCAGCCAGCAATTACCATCATGGAATTAACTACTTGATTTGCAAACAGCCATTGCTACACTGACCTGGGAACAGCAGGCTAGAGGCTCAAAAACGTTCTCTATATGTGACTCATCTCCCCACATTTCTGAAGTACAGGCAGCATTCCCCCCGGCACCACCACGAGAGCAGAGGAACTTACTTTCAGCAAGTACATCTTTCTCACCCTCAGAAGCAACTTCTTTAGCCAGCTACTACATTTATACTATTCAGGTTGGCTGATTTTTGGCAGCAATTTCTGATATATTAGTGCACCTGGTATACAATTCCCAAAAGCCCACCTATGCTCTCAATTTTTATGTTTCTTTTTTCACCTTCCCTTGCATGCTAGGTACCTTAGACATGTTCATCAAAAGTTACATGTCAAGAAGGATGGGAGTAAGTTCAATGAATACAATCTGAACAGGAAAAGATTCTAGCAAGGAGCAGGCTGTATGCTTCAAGTTAATCTCAACTCAAGAGAAGTCTCCCTGTGCAGAATTTCCCTAGCAGTAAGTGTTTTAACTCAGTTGACTGTGCATATAATTCTCTATTGGCCCTCTAAAGAAAAACAGGTTCAGCATAATTTCTTCTGCAAAAGCAATCCCATCAGTTCAAATCACCCCCACAGCCAAAGTCCACACATATTCTGTATCCCACAGTCATAAGGATGACTTGCATACAAAATTCACCAGTAACAATTCATAGGTCAGTGATTATTGTGTAGACAATAGCAGGTGATTCTGGCCTGCACTCATAACACCTCTTTAAAAATTCATTAACTACTATCACTAGCTATTTTAATAGCTGACATATGACACACATGGAAAACAGAGTTGCAAGTATTCAGATTTTCTTCTTGTAGCAGGCTCAAAATTATCACAGAAAATAAATGACATTCTAAAACGTGTAACTCTCCGTACCTGTCCATGACTAAAGGTAAAGTGGTTCGATTCACTTCCCATGTCATAGTGGCAGGAGGGTTTGCTGTTATTTTACAGGCAAATCGAGCTACTCCACCTTCTTGGACCTCAGTTGAAAGTGGCTGGACTTCAAATGCAGAAATGGCTAAAAATAAGAGAACATTGAATTTAAAAGACTAAAGTGAGGAAAAATTCCTGGCTAAACCAAATTCCAGATCACCGATCAACTTGCAGAAATAGCCAGAAATACTTCAAATAGTCCTCTTTTCTACCTGCAAAGAAAGACAGTTCTAATTACCCTGTCAGCTTTGCTCGATAGCATGATTTCACTGGCTGAAGGTTTACTTAAAGTAACTTTGCTTTAACCTAATTCAGCAAAAAAAGTTTCCATGAAAATTAACGACTCTCTCAAATGGAATTAAGCACACAAGATGACTGAAATGCAGACGGAAATCATATCAACTATTAAACTAATGAAGTTTGTGTCAACTAGTTTGGGACTGGCCCCACTACACTTAAAAGAAAAATTCACTGCAACAGAAAATTCCCAAGACACCATTTGGTTCCTGACAGTCATATTTGAGTCCTTTAATAATACTCACTTTAGTAAAAGCATCTGCAGAGCTATACAAGTTCAAGTGATAGATAAGAAAAATATATCAAAACCAAAAAATATCTCAAAACAAGTTTAATCACGTAGGAACACTTTCATCCCAATAGTCCAAGTGGTCACCAAGCAGATGCCTGATGCAAAGCATCAACAAAATTTTGAGCATTTACAAGTTAAGGAGCTCACAAAACTGAGCCAAATGAAGTGGCAGATCAATAACTACCTTACAGCTGACAGCCACCTAAGAAATTGATCAGTAGTTGGATTTCTTTGCCCAGAAAATAAAAGCCAAAGGGAAAGGAATACAAAACCCTCAAATTAATTGCTTATTTACTGCTACTTACAACACAGCAGAAAGAACAACTCTTCAGAGGCAACTCCTTTTGTATAACTCACAACACAAAGAATTCCACTCTTATTTCTACCCCCTGTAATTACAGAGGGAACAATCTCTGCATAAGCGCAATGGTACCAACTTGATTTTCTTTTTAAAAATAATCAGATTTCAAATAAACATCTACTCTTGTATAAATTATTCAGAATATTATATAAGTTATACAGATAAACCAATATGAGTAAGTTAACCATCTCTCAACATTCAGGTTTTGTGTTGAAACAATTCCTCTATTTTGTGTATTAATTGAAATAGTTTTTCATCCTATTTACTCAAATATGTTCTCAATAATGCTCTTATGCATAGAGGACACATACAGTAGTGATGCAGACCAAGCATATTAACTAATGCTGCTCTCCTCTGCCATTTCACTACTACTGTATAGCATCAACAGATTAATATTGGAGTGCGAAGGAAACGTGACATCACCTGATTGCTTTCGCCTTCATGCACAAATTAACTCCTAATCTTTCAAAGATTCCTATTACCTAGTATACCTATTTTACTTCCCAGGTCAGAGTAAATCCTTTTTTTTTTTTAGCACTGTATTCCTGCAGTTGCAACAGCACTGCAGAAATGAGTGTTCCTGATCATACCAGCAGAGTGAAAGTGTTGCAGCCCTGTGGACAGACCTCCCAAAGACTATGAGAAACAAGACAACTAAACCGCCTCATACAAAATCACCTGAGAGCAGCCGCAGCTACATGATGCAAACACCGTGGCTGCTGAACACCTCAAATGTGATTCAGACTCCCAGGATGCAAAAGCAGAGATGCTCCTGGTATCCATTTTCACCACCAGTCCTGTGTTTCTGGCAGAAGGCCCCTGCAGCTCCAGCATGCTCTGCAGTCTGTTCCCTACCCGCCTTCACTGCAGACAGAACTAGCCTCTCTCACAAGCAGAATTTAACCCAGCTCCCTATGTTCCAGCCTTTGCTCTTTCTTTCACTTATGAGTAGTACCAGGTTCAAGAACAATAAAAGACAAAACCAAAACAAAAACCAACCCACAACTCACATAAAGATGCTACAACAGTTACGTTTAAAGCCTGTTGGCGGGAGACATGGAAACAGTTCTCTCCTTAAACAGATTTTGATTGTGGAGGCATCATCAGAATTAGAAAAGAGATTTAACAGTATTTTGTCTACCTACAGAAGTTCCATTTCAGGGAACAGAAATACTCAACACAAGTCAAATAATGTTCACATGCACGAGGCTGTCCCCTAACTTTAAACTTTCTGGTTTAGCTTTCTGCTGAATTTGATGCAGTCAGACTCTGCTCTGGTTTTCTACCACGCAGGGGAAAGCATCTAGGCTTTTCTTGCTTTCTCCCTTCCCCCCTCTTCTGTTCTAATCATTCCCTACACAGACAACATGTGTTCACCTGAAGTCAGAATAGTATTTCTCTAGTGCTATTCTTAACAGATCTTCTAAAAATAAAGATTAAAGACAGAAGTGAGACTCCAAAGGGCTACAAAAGAAACTGAGGCAAAATTATACTTCACAGAACACAACGTCATCATGATAGCAAGCATGAACAGATTCAGTTTTACTATCTAGAAAATCCCATGCAAGTTGTTAACTGAAGCTGATATTTAAAGAACATTTTTCCACCTGAGCAGGAACAACCTATTTCCCCAGAAAATTAATCTTTAAAGACAACAAAAGTCAGAACCATGGAGAACTGCACAAAATCTTCAGAAAAACACATTGTCACTAAATGTGGGTTTAGAAATAAAAAATCCCCACTTATGTCTTGTCTAAATTTATAGATTATCAGTTTGCCTCAATACTTGCTCCTTCTGTATCTTGTTTTGTCATGCAAATCTCTGGTTTCTTCTTAATTCTGACTTTATTTGTTTCAGTAAAATCTGTTTTTACAAGTCTATTGCTGTCTCATGAAATCTGACCTCTTTGTAACAGGCTTGTTTGCATGGCAAGTGCTGATACCAACTCAGAACCCCAAGAACAAGTAATTAAAGCAGTGCTCTTAAGAGGCCAGAGCTCTATAAAATGCATAAGAAACAAAGTCTCAAGAGACATATGTTGTTCCCAAAACCAACCCTGCAAAACGCAATAAATGTAAGTGCCTTTTTATTTGAGTTTTCCCCCCTTCTGCAGTCTATTTAATCATTTTGTTCTCAGATTTATAGCCAAAAGAAAATAATTAACATTACTCTGAGTAGCTGATGCTCCCATCCTTTTAACTTGCAAGAGACCAAACACTGATTGTAGAAGAAGAAAACAATAGCTAGGCGCTTTACTTACTTTTATAAATTCCTGCAGTTTATGTAATGGTAACGTGTTTATGCAGGTACATTTGAATATAAGTATCACTGATGGCACAAAACACATAGTTCTGTCCAGCAAAGTTATCTATGCAGAGAAATCAGAGCTCAGCACTGGTAGAAGTTCCTTCATTTACCATTGAGTCAAATATCCACAGGCTAAAAACCCAAATGATTACTTACTGTCACATGCTGAGTAAGTATTAGAGAAACTCTGCTGTGTCTCCTGCACCACGCACGGATTCAATAGCATCCTGCATGCATGCAAAAAATTTTTTGTACCTAAACAGGTCTATATAGATTTAACTGTTAAGGTACAAAAAGTCAAACTTAAGAAGCTCATCCCTCGCATCCCTCGTTCATTTAAATACAGCAGCACTCCTTCACTCACTTTAATTAAAAACTAAATAAATAAAGAGAAACAAACAAAAAAGAAACACAACACATCTCCACTTCATTCACCCTGAAATACGTCCTAAAGCTTGTTCAAGCCGCAAGTCCAGGTAGGTCACTTGTTCCTGCACATGCTGCACTTTCTACCCATTCACTTCGTGTCATTAAGTGATTTTCTGAATAAGCTTTCTTAAGAGGAAATTCCAGTAACCTACATGTTTATTATTGTCAAAGTTTGCTGGTTTCATCACAGCTGACAGTAGCCCGAGTCTGGACTGGAGCTCTATAGTAAAGAAACTGAAGAGAAAACCCCTGAATTGAAATTACTCCCTGAACTGAAGCAGTAGCACAGAACTGGGTTTCATCTAACCAGAATGCACCAAATATTGAGAAACTCTCCAGCACATGCTACCAACCACTCAAGTGTTTCTCAAGAGATAATGGCCACTCAGATAAATGAACTGCTCAGGTGGAAAGGACAAAAGTGCATAATGCCATTTGTAGAACTTACGTGTTAATGCTATGGGGAATTACACAATAGCCCTCACCCTTCAAATGAAAACAAGAATCTTTCCCTTTTATATTTAATTCTCAGGTGAAAACGTTTCACTTGAGAAAAATAAACTTGTATGTTAAAGAAAAGCTATAGATTGTTCCAAAGAAATGGATTTCAGTTCAGCACATGATAAATCCAATACTGAATTTTCTCTTCTTGATCCAGTTTTCGTGATGCACTCTCTGTGCCCCTCTCTCTGAAACAGTGTTTAAAAATGCAACAAATATATATGTGTATTAGAGTTTTGCACCAAAGACAACTTGCACATATTTTTCTGGAGTTCAGTGCAATTTCACAGTCCTTGACAGAGTGAGGCTTAAAACAGATTTTGAAGGGAGCTCAGCCATGCCATTCGGCCATATGCACACATATTTCCAAATGGTTTGCTACTAAAATGGCACATTCTGGCGTGAATATGAATCGGGAATGATCCTTGGCTGAGTACTGACAGACCCAAACACATGGCAAGACTACAGACACATAGCTATTATCCCATTTCTTATGAAGCAGTTGGAGTACAGAGAGCTGGAGTCAAGTGATCTAACGGGTGGATCTTTGCCTAGTTTCCCAGGAGATGCTAGTAAAAATTAAAGCATTTCAGAGCTCAAGTTCTGCTGAGTACATAGAGTTCAGAGGTGAATGTCACACAAATGGAGCAATATGGGTAAAGTTTTTCGTAAGTGTAAGTGAAAAGGGATTACTGTGAAAGGGTGTTCTGTATGTGCTACCACAACCATTCACCCTTAAAATTTTAATCGAGTGTTGTTTGACCTAGATTTTTTATTATTTTTAAAATGACCTCCAAGGAAAGATTCAAAGAGCTGGGATCTGATTAGCCCTGGGGAAGGAAGCCAAAGGGAGAAATGACAGTCTTACAAGTATACGAAGAAGATATCAGAGAGGATGGGGAGCGATTCATCAGTAAGAAAAAGCAGGAAGAGACTTTAGCTTTACCATGGGAAATTCAGGTGAGGTTGCTAAAAGGAAATGTATTAGCAAGGAGCATGCAAGTAAGGGAGGCAATACAACCACTAGCAAAACAGGTACCGGGGCTGTTACCTACCTGCCTGAGGACAAAGATTCTGCTCCTGCCACTTTCCTCACATCAAATGCTACAGTAAAGATTCTTCCACAAAGAAAATTATTTCCTCCTTCTGAAACATCCAGAATCTATTAAGAATGGTTTGATTTTGGTTTGTTGGTTCTGTCTGGGTTTTCTTTTTCCCCACCAGGCCATAAGACAATTCAGAGTAGATTTTTACAAAGAGACTCTCCAGTTTTCCAGCCTCTGCTTCACCTTGCCCACTCTCCACCTCTTTCATTCTTCTTTGCTCCTCAGAGCTTTATCAGTGTAGTATATTTTACATGGATAGGCCCTAAAATCTGTGGAGATAATGAAGCTACATAAAGAAAAGGATATCTAAGAAAGGAGTCAGTGCCAGGAGCACCCCTCAGTAGAACAGTCAGGCAGCAAACAACCCCCTGAGCCATATAACAGGTGAGGTGTGCCACTGCTCAGCCTCACCTGGAACCACTGTTGCTGGACAATGGTTTCTACTCTGCTATTCAAGAGCTCATGCATTTGAGTAGCTTTGTCAGCATCCTTACACATCTCCATTCTTTTCGAGCCGAGTGAGTCAATGAACTTATTTCAGAGAAAGAAGTGACAAGATGATCAACAGGTATGAATACCTTTCAACTACATTGGGAAGAGAAGGACAGCCCTACTGATTCTGCACATCTTCAGCTACCACTAAATATGAATATAAAATACTCCTATAAAGTATGGATATCAGAGAATTCTAAATTCTAGCAGTGTCTGCTCTGCGAAAGCTCAGAACCTGCAGTGTTGTGTGTCAGTGGGAAAGTGAGTAGGATCAAGACTGCACAAGAAAATTTGCAAAGTGTCGGCCTAACTGCCCCCCATGAATAGATTTCCTGTTTAAAGAAAATAAAATTGAAAAAAAACAGAAAAGGAGAAACAAAAGCAAACAACAGGGAGATGGAATCAAATAAACAGTAGCGTTACTTACATAAAAGGACTCCTCAAACCACAGTATTCTGTCAGTGTAAAAGCCCCTATAGCCAGGTGTACAGTTTTTACTACAAACATTGCTACAAAGCAAGGTTTGGTTGGCATTTAAGGTAGTATTTCTACATACAGAAATACTTCCGTAATTTTCAGATTCTTTGTTAATATCTTTCCCCAGAAACATCTGAACATGCAGGTCAATAGCTCACAGAGAGCTTTGTCACGACACCAAAAGCCCAGGATGCTGGCAGGATGAAAATTGTTCAGAAAAATCTAACTGCATATTTAGCCCTAATCTGTACTGCAAATACCTCAGAAAAAACAGGTTTTCCTCAATAATAGCTTTGAAAAGTGCCTCTACAATCACACCAAGCGGCAGTGAAACGTCCTTAAAAGAAATCTTTATTCCTTGACTTATTGAAATTAAATCTGAGGAAGAAAAATCTTCCCTTTAGCAACTAAGCAAAAGGTTTAAGTTTAAATTCTTCTTTTTTTTTCCCATGAAGAATTCTTGTTTGGGACAAAACCGGAAACCTGGGTATGGTAATGAGTTCTGCTTCCTTTAGTCTACACTGAAACAAAAAGTAATCACGGAACGGCAAATAATGCTTCCTTTTTTAATAAACTTTCTCTACACTGCTCAGGAACACACAGAACAAAACCCCACAGCCTGCTGTGTATACTGGAAATACCGGCAAGTAGGACAACATTTAGCCTATCACCATACTATTTGTGAAACAGATTACACTGTGTTTTCTCTGATATTTTTTGAGTTGGACGTATTTCTAGGATAAACCTAATAAACCAATTTTTTCTCCTAAAATGAAAACCAAAAGATGAAGAAATGTTCCTCTGTGACCTTACCAATATCAAGAAATTCTTAGACTGTGATACGATGAACACCATAGCAGCAGTTTTGAAGACAATAGTTCAGAATTGTATTGAAAAAGGATTCCAGTCTCAGGCTATTAGAGCATTACAGTTAAATAATTGGGAGGCAATGAGACTAAAACTGCTACATTGATTTGACACTATCAATAATTGATATGGGACACCTATTAATCTGTCTCTTCCAAAGATTTTTTTCTTAACCATTTGCCATTTAAAATCTCCTAGCAGGCATTTTAACATTTTAAAGAAGGTGGGTTGGAATTACAGCTCATACAAAATACAGTCATTCTATGGTGACCATTATTATTCTGATGTTTCGGAAAACCCTGCAGAGTGGGAAATCACAGAGCTGCATCTTCAGGAGCCGCTAGCTTAGCACTACAGCTTGAGTTCCTCTTCCCACCTACCGCTTTTTTTTCCTAAACCAAAGGATAGATTTTATCAAAACGAGGTGACATCTTGGGAGCTAATGGCATAGCTTATTGGCATCTGCGCACTTCACGTTCACAAACCCAGAACGGTTGAGAGCCAGACATTTAAAACTGCTGACACGTGTTTCTTCATTTTTGTCAACCTCTTGACTAGTGGGAGTTCTATCTGGGATTGCAACAGGCTTTGAGACAGGGCCTTACCTAAGAGAAATAAGAGACCCTTTATTGAGAAAATACAGTGCCTCCTCAATTCTCTAGATGTTGTGCATATTACTCCGTAACTCTGGCATATATTTGCTTAGTTGGGATAAGAAGGAGGGAAGGAGGAAGACTGAAAGGCAAGTGAGTTGTTCAGGTTTGGTTTACTAATCTTTACACAATTTTTTTACGAGTGCAAAATATGCCAATACCTCAACTGAAAACAAAACCTAAACAAACCAAGAAAGGTCTGAATATTGCAAAAAACGAACGAGATTAGGAACCCTAATTTCTACAGTGTAAAAGACATGTAGGCACACAGAGTGAACATAAGATTTGACATTCCCTATAGACAAAATAGATCCTTCACACCACATGCTCCTCACATTTCAGTTCACAGAATACTATTGGCAGGTGGTAGGCAAGAAGCAAATCCTTCTGAGGCATTAGTGTGTGAGACCCTCTCAAAACCATATTTTGAGTTTCGGTGGGACCAGAAACTGCTCTGGACATAGGGGTACTTACAGAAAGCTTTCACTGATAAACACCAAGGATATCCCCAATGAGGTAATGAGTGAGGATTCGGGCCATCTGCCCTTTCTGCTGTTCTCAATTCATGACTTCTGCTCTGGACAAATCTTCTCAAGGGCCCTATGCTAAAGAGTGAGGCCCTTTACAGAGCTTACTACAGTTTTGACTCCAACAAACTGCCAATTACATCTGAGAAACAGTCCGGTCTGCTAAAACTTACTATCAGCTTATTGCAAAAACATTTACTTCTAGCCTACCATATACTTTGTTCTGCCACTAAAACTAAACTATGAGAGGGAGGTGCAATAGAGAAGGGAATGGAAAACGGAAATGATGTGTTTTAATTCTTCTTTTCCTCTCAAATTCTTGCCAGCCTGCTGACAGATGCCCAAGTGTAGTTTTTAGGCAATGATTTCCAAACTAAGATGCAGATCACCAGAATTACTCTCCAATCTCTGGTAAGAAGGGAGAAAAAGAAATAAACCATTAGCTTTACATATAAACCCCAAACTTTCAGAATTCAGTGCAAAACTGTTTCTTTGTGCATTAAAATCTTTTCACAGCAATGTCCATGATTGCACACACCCCAAAAAAGAAATAAAAAGGTAGCATTTGCCCAATCACAAACTAGCCACTACTTTTCTACTACTGAAGAATGCTGTAATCTAAAGGCAATGAAATGGAGAAGCAAAGAGGTCAACAGCCTGAGCACCCTTGAACAAAAGTTCCCTTGGAGATGTCAGCTGCAATCTCATTTGTTTCCTCTAACACTTTCAGGTCCCCCCTGCTCCTTTCTTTAAAGCCCTTATTCAGTGGCTGACAAATGATCACTTTAAAAATCGCTGTACAGGAATAACCAAGTCTGAATATGTCCACTAAAGATCGCTAAGCTCTCTACTGTTTGGGCTGCAACAAGATCCTGTAAAAGTGTTCCTGGCCACACACAGGCACAGTTTCCACCACCAGCTTCTCAAAGTTAAGACTAGTCTGCAGTTTCCTGTGTAGTATTTTCTCTTCCGGAAAACTTGGAAGTCAAGTAGGCTAGGTCTTTAGGAAGATCCTACAGTATCCTCTTATTCCTTCTTCCTTACAATATCCTCAGAAAGTAGGTAAGTCTATTGTCTTCTCTGCATACAGAATCGAAACTATTATGAACAAGTTTCTGATCTATCCCAGGGCAGAAAATTGAGAAGAGTTGGACTCATATGGATGCACATTGAAGATAGTTGACAGGAAAGGAAAAGGAATTTGACAAGATAAGGAAAAAATCCCTCTCCCCAAGAACCAATAGCCTTTTCCTTGTACATCCTGACTTCCTCAAGTTTGTTTTTGTTTTCATTTTAAACCAAAACAAAACTTTCTTCCCTTCTTGCAAGAGCTCTTTAGAAGTGCAAAGTCTGGAGACAGGGTCTCAGAGACAGAATTTCATCTTTGACTGCTCTAGAGAAACAACAGCAGAAAACAAAAGAACAAATAAGGCACGTGGTTCCGGAGCAGCCTCCCTTGGGTGAGCCAGTTTTGGAAATGCAACGCCTTCCTACACACATGGACATCACTGAAGGCAAAACCAAGTCCTACCACTGCCATTTAAGTATTGTCTCGGAAACTTTCAGACCTGTAAATGTTTCTTTCCTGGGCACAGGACAGATGGGCAGATCAAATGGCTCACCAGATTCTCAGTATTTAAACACGTAGCTGTCTGTCTAAGCTTTCCTTCTTGGGTAAAAACTGTGAACTAAAAATTATTATAATAAGCAACACAATACCAGGAGAGACCAGGAATCTCTAATACTGATCCATTTTTCAAAGACAAAAGCAATCATTTCATCTCAGGATATACCGTGCTTTACAAAAGATGCTCTTTGCTTTTGCCAAATAGGGAGAGTATGTTCACTGTAATTTTTGAAAAGCATTACCTTAGCAACAGAGTTCATAATCAGCATATTTGCTGAATGATTAAAAATATAATAAATCAAAATGTTTAAAGAAAATTGGCTCCTCAGAAGTGGACAATCATCCTTCCAAGATCTCTTAAACGCAGAAACATACATGCAGGAACAGAAATGTACAATTTGACTTCTTCAGACCTCTCTTCTTCAGACCACTGGAACAGACACACAGCTTGTTATTCATGACATTAACATAATTGTGACAATAAATGGGATCCTAGGCAGCACCAGCATGCTAGAGAAAACAACAGGAGGATCCTAACTGACAATCAACCCATAAGCTTTATTTTACTGTTCATTCTCTGGCCCATGAGGTGCTCTTAGAGCCACACTGAGATGACAATCCACAAGAATTGCAATATGGGCCATGCATCAGCATTCCCAATCTGTCAAGGAAGAAACTACAGGATAATACACCCAAGTCTTTGTAGTTCACCTTGGTCAAAGCAGCTAATGACACTGCAATGATGTTTTCCACCTCTTGCAGCTATGTATAAGCTAATCACTTAACTATCCATATTGTCTTACTTCACCTCAATCATTTAGTAAGTGGTAAAAAATATACCACTACCACCCTTCCCAATGAAACCAGGCATGTAACACTAGAAGTGTTTCAAAGGAACTAAAAGATTGAGGCTTAGAAGAATATACTCAACAGTTTATTGATGGTGTAACTGACATACCCCACTGAATCCCATAAACAAGCATGAGAGACTTGATCTTTTTGCTTTTGAAGGCATCCCAGCTGGGGTTTTCCCTTCTCAGCCTATCTATCATTCAGGCAACAGTGTGTGGCCACAGAAATGCACAATAAATGCTAATGCACTTATCAAGGAATTCCCCTCTGCTTTTCTACACAGAAGAAATGTAGGAAATAGTACAAAAAAGGCAGACAGTAAGCCACATTAACCAGCTTCAAAGCTGTTCTACTTGTGTGGCTGCATGCATTCAGGAGAAAGAACACACCACTTTCTCCCTTGCAAAGACTGCTTTCCTTCAACAGTTTGCCAAGTGATTGCCTTCTAGTATCTTTGCTTAATCCCACAGATGCCTTTCTTTGGAGTTGTTGCCATTCTGTGAAGAATTAGTTCAGCTTAATAGCCCAACTGTTGCACGCAGAACATCCAGCACAGTTTTTGCACTTTACAACATGAAAAAAAGGATCAGAACACAAGCAGGATTGAGCAACAAAATATGTATCCATTCACAACTGCCCTAATCTGGCAATTAAAAATAAAGTCACAAAGAAAAATAGCAATGAAACAATAAAGGCTGACTGCTATGGTTCTAAGAAACAACCCCGAGGAGAAGAGCAAAATTATAATAATCACTCAGTGCAAAACAGAAAAGAATTTCAGCACAGTGCCATAAGAGACTCCAGCACTGAAAGTACTAAAGCTGCCCCATTCCGATCAATGAATTTTGCTGCAGATGCCAGCGGAAGGGTAAGACCTCTATTTATCAGTCATGCACCTTTAAAAATAAATAAATGCTATTCCTGGCTAAAATACAACAAGACCCTAAGTAGAATGCAGTGCCCGCTCTTCACCTCAGCCTGCCCAGCTCATCAATCAGAGGAGGCACCGCAGAGCGCATCCTGGGACAGGAGCAGGGCCCCACACATTCCTCTGCCCCACCGCCCACCCTGTGCCTTCCCTCACATCTGGGGGGAGGCAGAGGAAGAGGTTGCATTTCATACAGTGGCAAACTGACACCAGCCTCAGATGAATGAGCGTAAGCTGATACGGTGGTGCTGTAAGTCTTCAGACTGTCAGAAATGCTATCCCTGAGAGAGATGCGCACTCTCCATCTTTTGCTCTCAGCGTTCCAGAACCAGCATCCTAGGATGAAAGACAATTTCACTGCAAAACGCTGAGGAGAGGCACTGGGAATTCAAGCCTTTCAGCCCCCTCCCCAAACATCAACATTTCAGCATTCCCATGGGGAAAGAAGAGATGCTCCACTCTCAAGGGCCAAACGCCTGCAGCTCATTTCCCTGTCACCAAATGCCCCCCTCCTGCATTACATAGGCCAGAGATCTCTCCCCTATAGCATTCTTTCTACAGAGAGTAGTGACTAAAAGCAAAATTCTGAATGTCTTAAAGTTTGAGATCAGCAGGGATAAAAACAGAAACAAACTTCACACAAAAAATACATGTAACAAAAGGCACTGTCAGTACAGCTTATTTATTGAAACTACTTAAATCTTCTAATTAGATATTTATCTGAAAATTTCTGGACGTACGGGAGAGGGAAGAGGTTAAAACTCCTTCAATTTCCACATAAAACAAATCAGAAGTGTGGCTTCCATGTCACAGAAAGCCTTATATTATTCCCCAAGTATGTTTTTCTCACTCCCTGGTCTGGAAAATATCCCACAAATTTGTTCCGAACACACCGTATCAAAGGCAGAAAGCAGAAACAAAACAAAAAGTTGTCTTTAGAGGAAGTCACCTTGCTATGGCTATTGACTGCTTGGGTAGGAGGCAGTCACTGGATTTCCAGTTTGCCCAGTCATACTGCAAGCAAATAACCACATTCTACTAAGCAGGTAATACCTCTGGTTATTAGATTACTTATATTCTGCAATACACAATGACAACCCATTTTCCTTTTCCACGATTTTCTAAAGCTCATTAGTTATCTCCAACTTAAGGCCATGAATCAAAACCACCAGGAAAATGCCGAGGGAAGTGTTATTTGGAGCACGGACAAGCCAGTACCCCCATCTCAGACATCATGTTCCACCTTGAAACAAGCAGGCTCCGAGAAAGGGAACTCATCCTCAGGAAATGCAACTGCAGACATGAAAAGAATACTACCAGGCCTCCAAGAAGACCTATTCAGCAGGTGGTACATTTATCCCAGACATCTGACATGTACATAGAGGCGCATAACAGAAAAGTTAAGCAAGGTTAGATTACCTCAGACTTCCTTCCTCTCTTGTGCTCTTAAGATTCTTTAGTCACTTATCTCAACAAACACAAAATTCTCCCTTTTCCCTCAAAAAGGGGGAGAGAACACAACAGACCAAAGCCTCACTGCATTTGCTTCTAAATTACGCACTTGCTCTTCCATCGGCAGCAGTGTAACACCTTGGCCTGAAGCCAGTCAGAAATCCCTCATAATGCGTTCAATAAGCCAAATCAAAACAATACATAGCTTATGAGAGTGGCGTAAAGAAACTTGAGGGTCATATTTCATCTGCTGCAGCTCATCATGTTCATTCAAAAGAAGGCAGAAGGTTAACTGGCGGGATATGCTCTTTAATGCCTGTTATTTCCAGTGGAAGGGGCTAAGCAACACTGTTCTGAGTATTTTGTGATGTGGATCAGCAAAATATTCTAATCCTAAGGGACACAGTGCAGCTGAAGGAAAGATGAATGGAAGAGCCTGGCAACACGCTGAAGAGGAAACACACCTCCCTAGTTCAACTCAAAGCTGGGTTTTGGACACATTAACTATAAAATTGAAAATATGATAAAAGTTTCAGAAAGCATGGAAAAACCTTCCTCTTGTTAAAAAAGGGGATTCTAAATCAGAAGGCAAATGAACAGGTAACACCACTGCACATCTGAAAAATGCTGTGTACAATAAACTTTTGTTTTTTCAGGTGGAAAGGGGCACTGGATAGAAAATAG
Organism: Amazona ochrocephala; assembly: GCA_039720435.1. Lineage (NCBI taxonomy): Eukaryota > Metazoa > Chordata > Aves > Psittaciformes > Psittacidae > Amazona > Amazona ochrocephala. The sequence goes on along the minus strand of CM077883.1, from coordinate 32,196,596 downwards.
GAGGTTCTACCCTCAGCTCTACAGCTGCCAGTGTTGTCTGTAGGAAAGTCATTTATTAATTTGATCCTGCAGAATTTATTCTCTTGTCACTTTACAACTAAAACAGAGGCAACACACTAATCTTGTACTTACTCTAGGCTTTTCTGGATTGCTTAACTGCATATATGACAGGTAGCAGGAGCATTAATATTCATATATAATGCACATTAAAACTAAGAGTGAAATTAACAGAAATGAATATTCTTAACCTTCTGTCGTATCAACTCGCCACTAAAATCTAAGGATTTTTCTTTTGGTGGGGGGGGGAAAGCAGGGTGGACAAATCATGGAAAGGAGGGGAGGGGAAACAACAAAACCCCCACAAAACAAACCAGCCTTATTGCACTGATGGAATTGAACTGATCTGTCCCTCTTCATGAGCACCACACTGTGCTGATAAACTAAATCTCTCTTTGATTGAAGGCCAAATTAAAGTGGAGCAATGCAGTAACTCTTCTGACCCAAAAGTAATCCACTCAATCATATAATGCATCCCCTTCCTTTTAATAAAATGAATAGCTCTCCATAGAACCTTTTTCTTCCTTGACAAGTCCTTGACAGAAGAATGTGAATCTGGACAGTTAAATGAATCAATCACCAGCTGCTAGTCTAGGGCCAAGATGGTGAGCCGAGGGGCCTGCCAGAGTTCACTGACCACTGGTCAAAGCAGGACAAAGGCTTTGCCTCTATGAATAGCCTGCTTCTGGGATCCAAAGGTCACTTAGCTGCCTTGGAAACGGTCCCCTTTGGTTTTTTAAAGTTCTCAGGCTATTCTGCCAGATATTATTGTTTCAGGTGGTCACCATCTTTCCTCTTCACAAGTCGGTGAAAGGCAAGGCGACCATTATTTAGGTAAATGCAAGACAATGGCAAACACAGCAGCAACTAAATAGTGAGGAAAGGAACAATTAAAATAAGTACAAATAAGTCCTCATAATTACAACTTCTGAACATGCCTGTAAAAAAAAACCCAAACATCCTCAGAGAAAGAAGGTCTCAGCACCCACAGGGGAAGATCCTCAATAGGATCCAGCAGTGTACCATCCACTGAAGATAAGAGGTGTTGAATACTTCACTGCCTTTGAGAAGCTTTATATAAACATGTCAGGAAAAAGAACAAAAAGAGCATTAGGGCTTTTCTGCAGTCACAACTGCTGGGCTGTACTTCCAGAAAGCTGCTCTGTGGCCCAAGGTAAGACCTGTAGCCTAGCAATTAGACAGTACTTTAGACTATGTGCTGGAGTAAATCCTTGAGAGTAAGTCCTTGAGACCAGATGACAGAGAAGGTGAAACCCACAAGTGCTAACTCCTTCACAACACTTAAGTCTGCAGTCCTCCCTGCCACCTACCTACCTAATACCATGCACCACAAAAAGCACTTTTCTCCCGTACACCAGCAATAAAGCCAATTTCCTCTCAGTCAGGTCACAGAGAAAGGAAAGGTTGTGCTGACAAACACCAGAGAGCATACAGGTGAGCACTCCCAAGCTTAAACTGTAGTCAAAAGTATAAATTAAACGTGGAGTTTGTTAGTACTGTGCTAAAATGGTTTCCTAAATTAGACTATGCTCGGATAAACAATACTAACAACAGGTTTACAAATGTTGCTCTACACTATCTTCACTGGTCAGTAAACCTTTACATATAAAAAAAGTATCTGAGTATTACTATTAAGTTAAAGCTATTGCTAAATACATGCTTAGACACCAGCCCATGTTTTGCTTGAACCAAAAAGTTCTGATAACTTCTGAGACAAGTTAAATAAGTTTATCACAGTTCCCTCCATCATGAGTCTCATTTTCTTGACACTCTGCCTATATAAAACTCTATTAGCTTCAAGTATCTTTCATTTTTGCTGCCATTACACATATCATTAGATAAATAAAGCTAAAACTAAACTTTCTCACTAACACAGCTTTCAGTATATCCACCTCTTACACGTGTGTACAATACACAATATGAACATTTCCAAACCCAAATGCTCAGAAGAAACTGAAGAAATGAAGAGGCTTTATGTAACTGATTTGTTCTGTTTATATACATGCTTTAGAAAACAATCCAACTGCACAACTGCTCTTCCTCCACTATTCACAGCACCAAATGAATGGTGCTCACATAATGAGCATCTTTTCAATATTTAGTTTTCTCTTCCCCATTCAGTGTGTGGCCCTATTTCTTACTTATTCCACTCTGTTAATCACTGCCCTGAAGACAGAGCTACGAACTTCCCTATGGCCTTTTCTGCAGAGCTCTGCACTACAGCTCTTCATAAATGCTAACGAATCTACTCTCGATAAGTAGATGCATTACATTCTATTACATTTTATTACTATTGCAATTTTACTGTTGGGTCTGGACAAACAGTTGGATGATGGCCCAAAACATTCACTAAGTTTAGGTGTCCAAAAGAAGACACTGATCCTTCACAGCACTCCTTGTCTTGCAACCACAGCTCCCCCAACTTGTTGCAGTCCCAACTGATCAAACCTCAGAACCTAGGCTCAAACACCGAGACTATAAGAAACCCATAATCACAGACTTCCCATGAAAAGCAGACACCAGCTGACTTGTGTCACATACTGCAGAAGCTACCAGCTGAAGCAGTGATGCAATTTAAATCCTCCACAGCTCCCCTGACTGGGAGGTTATTCTTTGTCTTTCTGAAGTTCCCAAGCAAAGTCCAGGACTTGTGGGTCCACATTCCATGTCCTAAAAGATCAGCTGCTCTGACAGGCACACTCTCTTGAGTCAGTCTTTGCCAGCCCCTTAGTCCTCCCGCACTCCCAACTGGTACCCATGACAATCTCCAAACTGGGCCAGCCTCAGGACACACTCCACAGGCTTTTCCTTAGCATTAGCCGCTTCACAGCAATGCATTTCTTTTAGCCTTCCTGACCTCTAGACACATGAGACCACTCACACCTCCACCTCACCCACTTCCCCTCCCAAACTTCCTCTCCAGGTAATTAGACCATTGTTTTCACTTACTTCAGCTTTCAATGCCAGCTGGTTTCTCCAGGCAGTGTTAGATCACACTTTAGCTCCTCATTAGCTCAGAACAGGGGAAAAGGCAAGTCCACAGCTGCCTAGAACTGCTTACAGGGAAAGCCCAGCTCAGTGTTCATAAGCAAAATGTTCAGCACAAACAGCATCTTCTGTGCCTCTAGCTAGTCAAGCTGAGAAAGTCTGTGCTGAACATGGGCCAACAAAATAACCCCAAACAAAACTTTAAGATTTTTCCTTAAAACTTACAAGGCAATCTACTTTGCAAAAATATTCATAGCAACAACAAGATCTATTTCCAAACACAAAAGACCACTGGCCCAACAAATCCCACGTCCCTATTCACTAAGCAGACATTCCCATGCTATCCTACTGCAAAACAAAAATCCAGAAAAAGCAGTTTAATTTAGATTTATTCTAGGGAACAGGATAAATGGTCCTGAAGTAGTACACTGTATTAAAAATAAATAAATAAAACCAAAGAGATGGATACTGACATGACAAAATTCTATCCAGAAGGTTAACATGTCGGAAACTCTGCAGTATAAATATTTGGTAAGTTTAACAGCAGAGTGCCACCAGTTCTCTTGGAATAAGATCAAGAGCAGAAGAAAGTCTACCCGTTTGGTTTTTTTTGTTGGTTGGGTTTCTTTGCAAGAGTCATGATTAAAAGCATCAAAAGGTTTCATTTCTATTATGCACAAATAAAATTTGTCAGCTGATTCTTTTTCTTGAGGTGGGTGATGGGAAGAATTTAAATCTCCTCAGAAGATCATGGGGTTTCTTCTCCCATCGAAACAACTCCATGCTCTGCTATTCCCTCAGAAACAGTCCTGCTAGGAGTACTATAGCACAGCACCTCTAGCAATTCAAACCTATTTTACCTTACCTAGAACAAACATTTTTATGATTTTACATCAAAATAACACCTCAGTGAAGTTACCTTCAGACCGCTGTTTCTTGAGATGGTCAGAGCTAATCTACCAGTTAGTAGCTGCTAAAAAGTGAAGACAAACTCACCCCAGATAGTCCCAAATCTCCACTACTCTTGCCTACTTACCTGCAGCTAGCTCTAGCACTAGTGATAACACAGAAAGCCAGTTCAAATCATGACAGCTAACCCTATTAGGTCGATAACTATCTAGCTTAACATCAACAACAAAAAGAAGATGGTTGGGTTTGCTTTGGTTTGTTTTTTTTCTCCTGCCAGGTTATCAATCAGATGAGCATCACAGAGTGCTCCAGGGATATGGCATTAACTGCATCCGTTCTACAGCTCCAAAATTTCAGTACCAGCATCAGCCACTTGATGTTTAAACCATGATTTATTGTTCTCTTTTTGCAAACTAGTGAACTTTATATTCCATTGCAGTTTCTTTTTTAATAGCTTTGTGTTTATGTCATCAGTAGTCTTTCATATCTAGTGCACACCAAAAATCCCACAGGCTAACGAAGGGCATTAAAGAAAATGTCAATGTTGTAAACGCTCATCTAAACACAAAGCACAGATTTGGAAAGTTCTTCATTGTCTCAGTAAGATCTACTTCCAGCATCACCTCTGGTATATAAAGGGTAATATGCCATTGACACAGCACTAGAATAAAAGAAATATGTTTCTAAACTGAAGTGTCGTAAAATTCTTCCTAAGAAATGTTTACTATATTCCAAAAAATTGACCATTTTCAATAAACTCTTTGACCATAACATAACCTAATACACTACCATGTGTCTCACAATGATACCTACTAGCAGATCAGATATGTTGCCTTTTGTGCAGAGAAACAGTTTCCTGCAGCATATGATAGATAGCACAGATTTTTTCCTCTGTGTGTGCATATTTTTAATTGTTATTGTTTATTTATCTTAAATAAAGTCATGAAAAACCAGTAATTATATTGAGGGGAAGGGAAGAATAAAGCACTGTGTGGATTTCAGGGATTCACCATCTGAAAGCTTTTATTCTTCCACAGTGAAGGAAAGTTATGACCTTTGACATATGGCCATGGTGCCAAAGAAACTGCTCATAAATGTGTGTCAGTAAAGAAGCAGAAATCAATAAATTCATTTAATCCAGTGAACTATTATGTAGTGAGACACAATATATTTTAAAGAGCCAACTGCTCTACTCTTTTTCTCAAAAGACAAAAATTTAATGTAATAGATTTCTGGATATTATTTTTGGAAGGTTTTACAATCTGAACGTTATCTATGACCCATTAACAAATATTATGCCACAATTTGTTAGTATATTCATTCCTGTTTGAATAATCCCTGGTACAGTTGCATTCAGGTAGCACCACAGGAACACTAGCAGGTGGGTAGTAGCCTATTAACAGCCTCTACCATTATTAGAGATAGCTATCCACAGGACTCAAAACACAGGCAGATGTTAAAAGTACATATTTTCTTACACACCGGGTGCTCAAGAGCAGAACGAATGAGATATTGTTCATCACTCCAAACATAATAATTTTTAAAGACCCAACAAAGCACCACTCTACAACGTATATTATAAAGGCTTTCAACAAAGCATTTGGTCACCTACCATGTATTTTATGAGAATCAGCAAAAAGCAAAATCAGGTAAAAATGATGACCATTAAAAACAAATGCTAAATGCCATGTGCTGGGAATGTCACAAAACTCCCATCAATGCTACCAAGAATCCTAATGAGAAACAAAGCAAAATATATCCCCATACCCAATTATGTCTCTACTTCTTAAATAAAATGAAATACTAATTGTAAGAGCATAGAATACTGCATCTGAATACAAACGCACATGTACCCATTCCAGGAGCCAGCATGCCCAGAGCACTGTGGATTTGTATTATGATCATTTTTACAATAGTTTGGTCATGTGATAAAATTGAGCTGCCTTCCTGACACGGACCGGCTGAACTAACAAAGGCAGTATCCACTTTCGACCTCTACTGAAGATCAATGATAAATCTTCTTGCAAACTGTGGCGGCATGGTTGTTTGCATAAATAAGCATTAAAAGCAAGATGATAAAAGAGCTGGTCACATGCTCACTTACGCTTATGGGAAGGAGGTGGGGGAAGGAATTTTCACCCTTGTAGCGTGGGACACATTTATGTACCAAGTTTCCCTCTCCTCAGGCAAAATGACAGAGTCGTGCCAGAACTCCCAGAGAATATTTCCAGTTAACATCAATTTGCCGGATGTCACAGACAAGTTTAATGAACAAAATGATAAATGTCTGTCAATGGCTTCATAAAGTCAACGAATTCTTGTTACAAAGAACATACATAATGCACAGCTGTGCCTGAGGCATATGTTACAGTTATTAGAAGTTTACTAGAGACCTTGACATGGACAGTGAAATGGTAATTTAACAATATACACCAGTTAACTTGCTGATAAGTTACCTAAACAATTATTAATACGTTGAAGATTGTACAAGCAGGAGTAAGAAAAAAATATTTAAAAGCTTTCTGCATGTTCAAAAATCTTAAAGCTTCTTTGAAAAGATAATGACATATTTGATAACCTCCAGCTGAAACAAGTTGTAAACCAAAAAACAATACTGTGTAACACTAATCTGTTTTGATTGTACATTGTAATGACTTTTTCTTAATCATAATTATTTGGATGAAGTGACAGCCAGACCTCTTGAGAGAAGATATTACACTCCCATTGAATAATTTTTGCCTCACTAATATCTGGGGTCGAAACTGACTCAAAGTACACTTCCCTCCTCTGCCACAGCTGTGAAAATAAGGCTCCACTGGAAAACAGTACCTCCTCCCAGTCACCAGAAAGGAATAAGAAAGGGGGAGCCACCAGAAGCAGTTGCGCAGATCCAAAACGATATAGCATGTGACAATTTGTAAAGAGAAGGAAAAAGAAACCAAACCAAAACTGACTACCTGCAGCCAAACCAGCCTGCAACTGACATAAAAGAGCGTGAGGATGAAGAAGACAGAAATGATGAGAAAATATTTAGTATTAGAATAGATCAGCAAATAAATGAAAAGCTTTTCTATTTGATACTTCTTCCTCTCCATTTTAAGGTGTACAGGAAGTGTCTCTCAGTACAGCTTAAAAGAACTGACAATCCCACTTTGTAAACAGGTTGACAGATGACTTGTATGATTTTAGTGGGAGAAGGCTGGCCTCATGCTGCAAAGGCTGAGGAGATACGAAAGAGTAAGTTATTTTTCTAATCCTATTTTATCTTGGTTGGTCTTTAATTGGAATTGGCTCAAAGAAGAGCCAAAAAAACCTTATAAATATCAAAACTCAAAATCGTCTTGGCTGGAAGATTCAGAAAGATCTTTGGTGTAATGCATGATTTTAAGTCTCGTGTATCTATCAGGATGTCCAAAGATGAGCGGTACATGTGGCAAAATTACACTGATCAATTAAAAATCCAACATTTTTTTCTACTTTTATAATTCTATCAATCTGCCAGTGATACCATTAAGACACGAAGGTTTTGCATGAGAAATTCTCATCTACTGAAATGAGAACGAACAATGTAATCAATGTGAACAGTATCGTTGGAACTCGATGATCTTGAGGTCCTTTCCAACCCTTACTATTCTATGATTCTATGATTACCTGAAGATGCTAAAAATCAAATCTGAAGATACAGAGTTGCTTCTGTTCTCAGAATCCTCTCCAGTTTCCAACATTCATGCATCACTATACACATCGCAAGCTGCAAAGACTCAGTTTAACTGCCCCCTAGCTATGTATTAAAAGAACACCAGATGACATGTTTAATGCTTGTAGTAACTTTTACATACCCCTTACCCTGGTCAATCAGATGGTTATTTCTTTCAAAACAGTCTCTCATATGCAAATGATTTCAAAAGGGAACTTCTGCACCTCAGAGCTAAGAAGCAAAATTCCACTACACATTTCTAAGACATGGAAAATTGCTGCTATTATTAAATTCAAAATCATAACTTTAGCATGTTCTGAGGCTAGAGGACTAAAATGACATACGTTTTGCTGCTTTGCCATCAATATACCACTTGGTGTAGCCTGTAGCTAGAGACAAACTCTTCACCTTTCCAAAGGTCGTACTGTATTCATGCAACCTAATGCTACCATTCAGAACAGCCTGCCCATTTTGGACAGAACTGTAAACTTGCACAGAATGGAATCTGTTGCCCATTCCAACATCTACTTAAACATGGGCTTCACAAAGATGCTCCACATCTGAATACAGATATAGTGAATTGCAATGTTTTGAGACAAAATCCATCCTACCAGCAGTCCCTTTACATCAACCAGTACATAGGGAGTTTTCTTCCTAAGATTCTTTAGATCAGAGAAGACATCAAAGACCCTCTCTGCAATTAGACTTCTACTCTTCACAAGAGATTTCAGTCATAATTCAGAAACAACAACAATCTTACTCCTTGCTGCCCAGGAGAATTTTACCAGGTCTCTTATGGCAGCTGCCATTTTAAAACATGGTTCTTGCCAAAAGCGGGAGATGGAATTTGCTCAGTAGTATTCTACCACTGCAAACTGGTAACATAGAAGTCAGAGTATAACTGCAAGGTCTTGGGAGGAACAGTATTGACCATTACTGTCCATGGAAGGGACTGCTGAGATGGTGATTTTCTTAGGTGTTTTTTAATACTGACTTAACCAAGCAGATGGCTCAGCTGTATTTTCTCACATAGCAATGTCCCTTAAAAATGGTTGCTGAGTGAATAGTTTAGCATCACGCTTGTAGATTATTACTCATTTTTGCACATTGTCACAGAAGAAAACCCCTGCTCTTTGGATTTTGGTGGTGGTTTGGGCTTTTTTTTCCCCCAAGGGGTTTTCAGGGTTTGGTTTGCATTTTGTTGTTGGTTTTGTGTTGTGTTTTTGTTGTTTTGTTTGGTTTTTTTTTTGGGGGGGGTGTTGGCTTTTTTGTGTGCGTGTTTTGTGGTGGGTGTTGGTTGATTGTTTTGGGTTTTTTTGTCGTTTTGTTTTTTTTTTTGTTGTTGTTGTTGTTTTGTTTTGTTTTTAAGAAAAATAATTCCTTGCTTTATGTTATACAAGGTACAATTACCTGCCCTGGGTGTTTCTTGTACAGTCATTAGTTTAAACCAATGCCCAGATTTAGTAACAGGAAGAAATATCCTGCCGGTAAAAACATTAAGGCATTTCTTTTCTGCTTTCATTCCTCAACAGCACCTGAGGTGTTTTCATTGAACAAACAGCCTACAACCACAGAGATCCAGAATAAGGGTGGCACCCTTGTGCTCTCATGCTCTGTTCCCATATTAACAATCCTACACAGTAAGACCGGGTTTCTAGAAGGAGCTGGGCCAGAGTACATCACGTGCTCCAGTAGCCTCACAAGCCTTCACACCCAGGACTGCTGGAAACTCTACTTAATGAGGTTTCTACCTGATTTCCAGCTGCATAACCAAAGTTCTTGTCCGTTCTCAAGTCTGCAGTTTGGGATATGCCCTCAAGATGATAACCATGTTATCCAGGTGCCGCTTAGTTTACTCTGGCTTCGTGAGCATTCATGTTGTTAAAAACAAATAACTTCCATCACCTAAGAGATCAAATTCTATTTCATTGGGGAAAAAAAATTCTAAACAGAATTTACTGTTGAGAGCTGCGAAACAAAGTAAACACAGTAAAGAAAATCTGTCCAGTACTGTTCATTTACATTTTCCTGTAACGCATTAGGAAGGCCATCTCCCTCAGAAACTCTTACATACAGAAGAAACAACACAGGAGGTTACAAGAATTTCATAAAGCAAATCACAAACTCTCCACCCTCCTGGTGGTTTCCAAACCATCTTCTTCCTCCATCTGCTGTTTAACTCCATCTATTAAAAAAGTAACAATTTTACGCATAAGAACAAAACATTTCCACTACAGATGTAAGCTGCGGGAAGCTCACAGATGGATTTCTAACTCCCAACACAGATCATCTAGTGTGATCACTTTTTTCACCTCTAACTCAGTTGCTGAGACAATCAACTTTAAAATGTAGAATGCTGCTTAAAATGCTACTGCTTAAAACCTATGTAGAGGTGGACCCTAGTAACTGTTGATCATACAACCCACACTTAACAAAATGTGGAGACTTGACACTGTTGATTACTTTTTCACTTAGGTGGTGATTACCAGTTATAAAGACTGGAAGTAATCAATCCCAATTTAACAGCTGGGCCTATTGATGAAACAAAAAAAAAATGCAAAACTAAACAAAAGATTATGTCCACAGTTTTGGAGATAAGAAGTGGAAAAATACAAAATCCTGAGGAAAACACACAAAAACTAAGTACAAATTTGTCCAACAATGGAAATTACCATATTTCTGTAGGAAAATGCTTAGTAACTTTTAAATTCTTCCTCCAAGATTCTCTTTTGTCATTGTCTTAAATTGTTCTGCACACCATCAATAGCCACAGCTGTTAAATTCTGAAGACGTGACAACAAGTCTCTAGGCAAACAACTGCTCCGAGTGAGATCCTTTTCTCTCGGATAATCAGAGCTGGTTGACAAAAGGGGGCCTTACTGAATGCCCTTTCAACAATTTCTACACCAAGAAACGCAGAGAGGGAGGGAGGGAGGGAGGGGGAAGAAGGGGAGTAGTGGAGGGAGCACCACACTGCAAGAACAGAACAGCATCCTCTGCTGCCATACATTGCTTCGCAAGTGGAAAAGAAAAATCACTAGTTTAGTGCACATACCTCACATACAACTCGCACCAGGTAAGAACTGAGTGCCTCTAGTCAGAGCTCTGAACAACTTCTAGCATGGTACCATGTTTTCCTTCAACATTTCTCATGAAGGTGAAGGTTTCATTAGCTAAATACTACAATGAGACCAAACATTCCTTTAAAAAAAGCTGGTAAAAACTTTATACATTACGAAGTAACAGTGATAAAAACTAACAAAAACCATAACGGCTTTGGCCTTACAAGCTAGAAAAAAAAGCAAGGGCATGAAATGCCTCAGTTTGACATTATGCTTAACATAAATTTGAAATTGAAGTGTTGAGGAAACCCATAAAAAGCTCACTTCTCTAGTAGGGTGGTAGTGGAAACAAACACTGTTCATATGCAATACATGAAGTTTTTACATTTTTTTGTCCTGGCAACAATATAAAAAGCCCATCCATTAGTCTGTGGAAGAGCTCTTACAACCACACACCAGTCATTGCTGAAAGAACAGGAAATGCCCTAGTGCCAAAAACAATTTTAAAAGTAACTAGTGGTTATATCTTAAAAGGATATTGACAATTTCTTCTGTAAAGATATTGTCGGAGTTCAGACCAAAAGATGTCTGGGGGAGTTCTAGAGGAAAACCATGCAAGAAAAAGAGTTAACAAGGAAAATATTTCCCAGTTTTCTTATTTCTTCAGCGTATCTCTGTTAAAGAACAAAAATCTTACTGCTTTTCTTCACTGTTATCAACTAACATTGCCAAATGAGACATTAAACATCCTCCTCCTCCCTTAAATACTGTAATTTAAATGCACTAAGGATCAGACATGTGCACTCCCAGTTTAGAAAGATTCTACTCTCAGGATATTCAAATCAACTAATCAAAGCCAGAGCGGTAAGGCTTTGTTGTAACAACCTAAACAAGAGCTTCCTCAAACTGCCTGTAACCACACCAGTTCTACAGCATTAAGAATTTGCTATCTCTTTTAATACAAGACTATTATCTACAGCTGCCATTTGCCACTTCCACCTCAGTCAAAAAACACTTCTGCCCCCTATGCACACCCTTCCACCTCTGAATTTGTTCCTGTCTCCATTGCTATTCAAAATAATGAAACATACCTTTGAGATCTATATGCATTTGGAAGACACCTGAAATGACAGATTCTATACAAAATGAAAACTACATTATCATAGAATCATAGAATGGTTAGGGTTGGAAAGGACCTTAAGACAGCCTGCTAGACAACAGCTATAAATCCCTTTATTTAAGGCACAATTTAAGAAAAATAGTAGCAGAAGGGCGGAATTTTTGCCTACACACATTCCAGAAAGGCTGCAATCTGATGAACATTTATTTTTGCAGCAGTCTAAGCTTCAGTAGCCTTCCTCTGTCCTCACTAAGCATTCCCACCTCCACATCATTCCTCTCAGTTACACCAGTGCTATCACTCTGAGCGGCTCCATGACAAACTGCATTAGGGAACTCATCTGGGTTCAACACCATCTTTTGTTTTAATTCTATTATTTTAACCCAGATGGGTTCCCTGTTCAGTTAGCCACACATGCAGCTGTGACCACACAAGAAACAGCACAATACAAAAGTAGGAACAAACAGCTGGAACTGCTAAGAAAACATTATTGTCACCGTACAGAATAAGGCTCAGCTGGATGCACTCTTAAGTGCAAATATTTAAAAGCAGAGCAAAAGGTGTTATTAGGATAGCAAAACATAAATATTGCCAATTATTGGCACTGCGGTGGGACCAGAAGTCATATCACTGCCACAGCAGGTAAGCAAAATTACAAACTCCACAAAGTATAGCCTGCTCTGTATAAAAGGCCCAGTGCTTCACAGACTGCAGTGCAGCGTGCACATGCGGTTTCCCTCCAGGAGCATGCTCCCAGAAACCTTCTGCTTGCATAACCTTTTGCTCTTGTGAAATGCAGAAACCTGTACACCAAGAATTGGGCTTACATTTCCTGTAATTCACAAGCATTAAAATCAATTCAGCCAAGTCACGAGAAAGGGAATGCTCCTATCCAGCTGTACATATGCCATCCAACCATCTTCAATTTCCACTTTTTGTAAAAACAAAACAAACAATGAGCACCCTGTACAATCACGGCCCAAAACCCATGCTACTACCTTCAGAACATGAACTACCTTCTCCATTTTTTCTTAATGCTATCTTATTGGAAGACTAGCTTTATTTTCAGGCAGAATCTTAGTTAACCATGGTTAGTTGCAATTTAAAAATACAGGGATACAAAAATCTCAGCTTTTTTATTTTTGGCTGATTCAAAGTTGTACCGAAAGTGGTACTTTCTCCACAGTCTACATTCCTTTTATACTCCATTAAGAGACGTCTCTCAGTAGCAGTGGCAGCAGTAAATTGAATTTCGAGTAAGTCATACTTTTCACTATTAGCGTTTTACCCTAACATGTTGCCTCACAAAGAACCACATAGGAACCTCCTCCTCTGCCCCCTAGGTCAATTAGCCTGCTTAGTAAGGAACTACAAGCATGTAGTGAAACTAATATTTATTTTTACCTAAGCAATACCTCAGCCTCACAGCTTCCTTTAAAAGAGTAGGGGGATCTCACCGAAGAGAAGCCCTAAATTAGTCAAATTCTTTTGTGCATGGATGAACAACAGGAAAGCAAAGCCTTGGGGCCTCTGGGGAGGAACCCTGTCCCTGCAGACCTACTCTGATGTGCTCAGGAGATAAGGCTCCATAGTGACACTTAAGGAAAGGCCTGCTCACATTTGAATTTCTGCATTCCTCAAGAACAATTCATGGCAATCACTAACTTTGCAGAGGAGCTACATGAAAGCTTTGGCCAATGAATGAGGGTCATCTGCTCTTTATCACAAGGGTAAACCTCATCCTGGCCAGTTTCTAACCTTTTAACCCTGTGAATTCTTAATTTGCACATGAATAATGGAATTCTTGCCAAGAGTGCAACCTTCAGCTTCCAGTTCCTAACTTTAGAAGCCAAGACCTGATCTCCTTGTGTGTTCAAATCTTAAACTCTTGGACAGATTAAAGTTTTTGATTTCCAAATGCAACACTAAACATTACAATTCTGAAGCAAGAGATAAGCTTACTGGCAAAAGCTCTGACCAGGCAAAGTAAAAGAACATCCTCGCACCCTGCTGCTACCAGTAACTGAAGACAGCATTTGCTTTTTCTCCTCCAAAGAAAGAATGCCCATTTAATGCCTATTCTCCACCTGTTTAATATGTATACTTCCTTCTCTACCCTGACCACGAGGTAATTTGCCTTCACAGCAACCAACAACGGACTCTAAACAAAATTATAAGCCTACAAAATCCACCACAAGATTTTAATATATTTAACTTAAAAGGTCTGCCAAGTTCAATCAGCTCATGATACCAGGCACAAACACTGTAAAAATTTGGTATAAAACGAATTTTGCACATTTTATGGGCTTCAAAATACGACAATACAAATTACTGCCTCATTTCACAGCTTTATAGCAAAGATTACATTCTGAAACCTGTCAGATTGTAACACGACTAAAAAGAAGAGACTGCTACATAAGATAACTTCATGTTTGGCCCCTAGTTAACCACTTAATCGCTAAGTCAACAGCACCTACTGTGATCATTATGGATCCACTATCCCTTCCAGTTTTCTCCAACAGCCATAGGAAACCTTTCAAGTATTCAAAGAAGAAAAAGAAACCTTTTGTCACAGTCTTACAGGAGAGGGGGGAGAAAAAGGAAAAAAAAAAAGGGGGGGGGAAGGGAAGGAAGGGCCGGAAAAAAGGAGCCTCACTTCACAGCATGAAATCTTTTGGTTCACAACTCTTCCTGGGTGAAAAATCTTTATCAACAAAGCAAAATAAAATTAACTGATATTTCTGGTGAAATGATGTGCATCTGAGAAACACAGAAGTTCAGTACTGACTGAATAAAATCTAATACTACAATCTAGTACTATGTTGTACTACTACAGTGCTATCCCTATTCCAGGTGGTCTCTGATACTGAGAACAGAGCTCACCCTGCAATATCTCAAATTTAAAGTGGCCCTGAATTTTCCACAGTCCTACACACAGAACCCATCAGCCATGGGACTTCCTTTGTATTTATTAAGAACAAACTCCTATCCTTTTAAGAAAGATTTTTTTCAGCCTGTTTATTAATGGAGCTGACACTCTGAAACCTAGTGAGGTGAATTTAAATGTCAACAATAATAATACTTCATTTTAGCAAAAGTATTCAAGAGATGCTTGGTCTGTTTATCCTGTATGTAAGATGCCACGATACTAACTTATAAGTAGCCCGGTTTTTGAAATCGAGAGTTCACAGAACAGCTTCTTACAGCACATGAAAAACTCATCACTTACTAGCAGCCACCTGATTCCAGGGTCATTTTCAACTGCCCCACGCTCTGGCTCACTTCACACCTTCCTGGGGGTATCTTATGGATAGTTTCTATAGTAAGTTCAGAAGCACACAGGAAAAAACTAACAAATGTTAACATTCTAGCATTTTTTTCGTGTAAGTTGATGTGCCAATTGTATTAACGAGTTTCAGGCTGATTTTGGTAAAACCTGCAATTTACAACAAATGCCAAGTTTCCAGAGAGACATCAATGTCAGTTTTGTGCAACTTGCTACTAAGAACAGGGTTGAAGAGGTCAAAGGAAGCCTTCTCCTATTAGATTAAGTTCATCAGTTAAGTCCTATTATAGAGGAACATGAGAAGACTACATAAACTTTGTACTCTCTGTGTTACACTTTGCTTGAAAAGAAAAGTCAAAAAAACCCATAGTGGTGTAGAAGCAGCCTACTGGCAATGCTTTGCACAGGCACTGAGAAAGGCATGGCATTCAGTTCCTAACACACATATGCTGCTCGATGCACTTAAAGATGCTAAGAAAACAAGAGGGCAACACACAGTCAGACCCAGACAGTTAAAACCATAAAGGCACTTACACACAACTATTTCCTTCACCATTCATCTAGTAGCAGGAAATCACCCTAGAAACATGACTCTCACTTCCTAGCCCTTAGGGCCACATAACAGGCCCTTAGGTAAGTTCCAGAGGAGTCCCAAAAGAGACAGCACCCGCATCTGCTTGGCTGAATGCACACATCAGAAAAGCAAGAGCTGGGTAATATAACCCTTACGGCTGCCCAGAGAACCTTTCCCTTCCCCAAGACAGCCAACTCCACCAGTCATTCTGCCCTGCCCCAAGATGGCACAGCACCAAGATACTGAACAATGAGTAATTTTATTACTTTTTAATCAGATCTGTAGATACCCCTTGTAAGGCTGCCTGAGCAGCACATGGGAAACAAGACCCAGGAGCGCTGCAGCCCGCTGCAGCCAGCACAGCGCTGCGCCAGCCCCTGCTCTGGAGACCAGTGACCCACAGGACCCACCCACACGAAGCACCACTGCCCAAGAGGCCTCGGAGGTGGCTGCGCTGCTCCTGCCACGCCAGGGCCATCGCAAGTGTTGCTTATGATCTTTGAGTATGTAAAAAGAAAAAGGTACTGCAGAATTGACTTGATCTTTGCTTTTGTGATTTGTCTTTTTAGATGTGCAATCAAAAGGATAGGTTGTTGTGTACTGTGCAGGAAATTGCTGTCACAAATTCAGAAGCAGGTTAATAAATAAGAGCTGGAACTTACTTGCTAGTGTGAGGTGGCTTTTTTGACTGAGAATGGCCCCATATTTGTTCACAGCTAAGCACTGGTAAAATCCTTCATCAGACAGCTCTCCTTTCTTTCCTTCCACCTCACTGATATATAACGAGCCATTGGATAAACTGTAGATCCGTTCATTTTCAGATACTTTGCCTCCGTTTTTCAGCCATGTAATAGTGATAGGAGCTTCACCACGGGCCTGGCAGTCTAAAACCACCGGATCCTTCCTTGAGACTGTAATGTCCTGAGGCTCTTTCACAAAAAAGAGTTCACTAAAGCACCACGCTCCTAAGAGAGAGAAAACCAGATTTTGCCTGTAAGCACAGAGGCGCAAGTTACCGAGCGCACTTGTGAGCTGCGAGTCATCCTGCTGAGCCCACCGCTCAGATACAACTGTCGCTGCTCCAGGCTCCAAACGCACTAAACTCCGGAAACCTGCGCCACTGAGTTCAAGCACCGTAAGGCCACCGGGCTGCAGCTGGCGACTCAGGACCCCCATGCCCGCACACCGCGACCAGGGCCGAGCGCGGGGCGCGCAGTGCGTCAGGTGAGCGCGCACCGGTGATCGCGCGGGCCCGACGCACAGACGCGGGCGCTCCCGCTGCCGCGCCGCCCGCCCCGCTCGGTGACTCCAGGAGCCCGCCCGAGCAGCGGGGCGAGGCGCAAGGGGCCGGGTTCACAGCAAACCGCCGGCGGAGCCCCCGCAACGGCGAGCGGGAGGCACCCCCGGCCAGGTGCCCGCGCAGCCCCTCAGAGCCCCCTCAGAGCCCCCCCAGGCCGCGACGGCGCGAGCGCGTGGCTAATTAACGGTCGCCCATCGCCTAACGCGGCAGCGAGCGGGGCCCCACGGACCGCGCGCGCCCCCTGCCGGCGGGGCGGCACAGAGCCCCTCCGCGCCGCGCCGCGCCCCGCCGCGAACAAAGCGTGGGGCCGGGGACGGTTCCCGCCGGTGCCCGATAAATAAAACCACGTGCGGCGGAGCGGGGTCGGAGCGCGGGCGGACGGACTCACCTGGCAGCGGGAGTAGAGGGAGCAGCAGCAGCGCCCGCAGCAGCGCCCGGCGGCGGAACGGCGCCATTCAGCGGGAGGCGGCTGGCATGCCCCGCCGGCCGCCGCGAGAGAGACCGGTCAGCGGCCGAGGGGAGGAGACAGAGGATGAACGGAGCGGCCCCGGCGCGCCCGTCCCGGCCTTACTCTCCGCATCTCGTCTCCATTGGCCTTTGGGGAGAAGAGGGGCGAGGGGCAGGGCCGGGCGGGGGGCGGAGGAGGGAGGGACGCCGCTGGACGGGGCGGGCCGCAGCGGACAATACCCCGGGGAAGGGGGGGCGGCAGGACCCGCCGGCCCCGAGCACGAGGGGCGAGGGGCGCCGGCGCCATCTGGGCCGAGCGCGGCAGGGCCCGATCCCCGCGCTGATGAGCGCCGGCGCTGCCCCTCAGACGCGACACCTCCGACAGCTCTGAGGCCCAGCGGCAGCTCCCCACCGGGACACTCCCGGTCCGGCCAGGCTCTGCGGGCTGGCGGCTGAGCGGCCTCTCCCCGACCGGGCAGGAGCTGCCGTCTATGCCTCCCCCCAGGGCGCAGGGCACTACACACGGCAGCGCTAGGACGAGCGTTAACAGCGCTCAGCCAGACCCGGCTTTACCGAAGGTCTGTGCCAAAACGGGAGCTGCCCACCCGCGGCACGCAGCCGGCGGGCCTTCCGAAGCCCTGGCAGCAGACCCTGCAGTGCCCAGTGCAGGGGCCGGGTTTGGCAGAGCATCCCACGGCCCTGCGAGAATGGGAATTGATCAGAAGTAGAGTGGCATTTTGTCAGTGGTTCTCACTGACCCCTTCATATAGCACCAATAAAACCACTTCTAGATGGCCGTGCAAGGCAGTGCTCTGCTGCTGAGGATGAGCCACCCTTTGCTTGTCTCCACCAGAAAGCAGCCGTAAGTTTACATTTGCATCAAGTCCAAAATGTAGCTTGCTGAAATGCAACCTAAACTGCGAAACATTATGCTATCAACAACCTATGGACGATTTGGAGGGGAAATATCAAATCAAATGCTGCCATTATCACTGAAGTTCTCAGCTCCACCAGTAAATGTACTCCATGCTTGCAGACAGTGATTTCTAAGCTCTTTTTTTTTTTGTCTATTCAGAGTTCTAGTTTCTAAAGTTACCATGTAGGAAGGCATCTTCTCACTCAGCAAATTTGCCCCTTGTTTGCTTTCATTGTGAGAGGTGCTGACTTCAGTGACAGGCAAGTTTTCACTGCTTTTTGTTCCTGCCAGCAGTGCAAAGCTCACAGATCCAGGACCTGGCAGCCGAACTTGGTCCCTTCTGCTGCATCATCACTGGGACTGGATGCAGCTTCAGTCAGTGACTCCTGAAAGCCTGCAGAAGAAAATCAGAGATATCTAAAACATGACACAAGCCATAGTCTGACCTATATAACCTTTCTTACTTGTCAAAAATACATGAGCAGAAGCATTCAGCTTGCTCTGATCTTAGCACTAGTTTTCAGGAAAGGTAATTAGGAAAGATTTGTTCTGCATACGGATCAGTTACCCAAAAGGCATCCAGGCAGTTTCACAGTCATTTTGCACAGCACAACTGCACATGTACTGCTTTGGTGTCCAAACAAGAGCAAATACAGTAATAGGATCCACTTGACTCAGTATTTTTTAAATTTCCTGGGTGTTTTAATTTATCCAGTAATAAAAGTGTAAATTATGAAAAAAGGTACCACAAGCAATTTTGTTTATATTCTTTTTGAGCATTAATGATTGAACGTAATTCTTTCTTGTGGCAAACTCACAACTTTCATTTGCAGCTCATGTTAGTAGTGGACTCTCTCCTGTTAAACCGTAGTTGATCAGAGTGACCTGAATTTGAGATTTGCTAGATGACCTCAGCACAACTAGAAGACAAACACATGGACAGGGAACGCATTACCCAGTAACATTCCTATGCCATGTGCTTTGGTCAGTTGGTGCAGAGGCTGAAACTGTCCCTCCTTAGATGCAAGTTACTTCCCTGCAGACCTATGCTCTGTGCAGCAGCGCACTGCTTCCTGCAGGCACGAGTGGGTGGTTGTGCTGTACTGCCCAGCAGTGGACACCTCCTTGCCCAGCTCACCAGCCATCTTTGAAGCAGGAGTTGGTCCTAGTGGACCAGAAGACAAAAGAAGCCAATGGAGAAAAAACAATTTGTAGTTTTACTTGTGGGCTGGTTTCCGTTAGCTGTGTTGTCTGTGCTCACTCCTGTGGCAGGGAAACCGCTTTACCATCTCCCTGGACTATGCTGTACCAGTAGACGGGTTTGACTCATGAAATCAAATGCAACCTTTGTCTTAAATGGCTTGACAAAGAAAAGTGCTTCCCACTGGAGCGCTTCATGTGCCTGTGTTGAGGCAGCTGCAAACACCAGTACTTCCATTTTCATATATCTGCTGCACAAAACAAATAACAAATTTCTTATCAGAATTAAGCTGTCCTCTAACTAGATGAGCATAAGCTCTCCCTCTTTAATTTGTCAGAAGTCATTTTAACACATTTTCCAGTAATTAATTGGATTAGATATAGTTCAGACTTGAGATAACATATCTAAATTCATACTTCACTGCAAACTGATAAACCCATTGAACCACAGTTTAAAGGCACTGCCAGCCATAACTTTGTCAAACACACCATCTTAGTAAATATGGAGCCAATAAACACAATTATCACTTGGCTGGCCCTCTCACAGCAGCATTATCTTGAGAAAGCGAGAATGGCAGTCCAGGATGAGTATGAATTACTGCCAGCCAACATAAACAAAGCTATGCCTGCTTTGCTGCAGGGCAGCAATTTTTCTTCTGTCATCAACACAGACTTTTTTGCTTGACTTGATCTGTATTTCCGGCTATGCAAACTTCCGCTGGTTTTGTGGTTCTTTTCAGATCCCTATAAATCCTTTTCTATGCTTTCTCTTCTTAGGTTTGGGGGTCTGCAAACAAGCTGCCCACACCTTCCAAAGAAATAATAACTTCAGCAGTCAGCTGCCCAATGTCTTAAAACACAAGTCAGGAGTAAGACCTCTTTCTGAAGTGCTCCCAACAGCTGGAATATCAGCATGCTGTCCAGGTTGCTGTCTGTAAATAACCTGATTTACCTTATGCTGCATTTTATCCTCAGCCTCAGACCTGGCAAGCCCTGAAAAGAAAGATCTGAAAATCAGACTGACATGAACAGATCTAGCTCAAGGCTTTGCTCCACTGCTCTTCTGCATGTGTGTGAGGGCAGCTGTCAACCCGTCCAGGGCTGGTAAACTGGGCTGGGGCCATAGAATCCAGAATTTTGGCCCCATTATGAACCAGCAGAGAGAGAGAGGGATTCTCCAACCATGAATGAAGTTTCATAACCATGGTGTTTATACACTTTTTCTGAAATGGTACCAACATTTCTAGAAAGGGAACTAATAGGCAGGACTTTGGGATGAAATATAGCAGCCTCAGGAAAAGGAAATAAGCTGATTGGAGCTTCCCAAGGTGAACTCTATGAGATCACTGCAGCCACAAGCCCAGGATGGGAAATGAACTTTCTTTCCAGGTTAGAATAAGGTTTTTCTAGTGTTGGACCATTTAAATTTCTTTCAGCTTAAATCAGAAATAGTTCAGTTTGGTCTTTGGTCCAGTTTGCACTAAGCATTTCAGCTCTACCTGAGAAAACGAATAGCATCATGTTAGCACTCTCATGCCTGTGGTCTGAGAAAAGCTGTCACAGCAGCACTGACGGTGTTTGGCATAGCCACAACCCACCTAAGCTGGGTGCCCAAACATGCTGTGTCCCACCTGACATGAAAAGCTCAGCTCAGAGATGGGAAAGTGTCTTTGCCCAGATGATCCATTCCCCCAGTGTGGCTTTGTGCAGCTCCTGCTCTAACACTGTAATGTCATGGAACAGAAAAGGATAAAGATAAGCACCCATGGGTGGGAAACAGGAGAGCTGATCACAGCAGTTTAAGTGTGCCCACTGGCACATGTGCAGTCACAACAGTATCCTCAATTAGCCGCACCCTTTAAGAGGCAATGGTAGAGTCCTGGAGCCCAAATCTATTTTCAAACCAACATATAATCATTATCCTGGACCCCTACTGCTTCCAGCCCCACAGGCTCAATCCTACCAGTGCCAGGTCCCAGCTCATCCACCAGGTCTGCTGGCAGGCCACTGCTGGCATGAAGAAAGCTGTAGCTATAGGCACCCAAGGCATAGAAGAGAGTACAGTCACCAGGCAGCTTAGCACAGCTGCAGCAGCATTGGAGCTTTGGAGCTTCGGTCACTTTTTAGGGCAGGCTGAGAGCAGTTGTAATTGCCAGAGCCCTATTAACTGCAGGGGAATTACAGCAATTTGCACTGGTTCAGCTCTGCCTTCAGCCGGGGGAGTCCTCAAAACCCAGCTAAAGGCCTGCCACAACTGCAGTCCCAGCAGGGTGCCATTAACCCTTCTTCTCAGGGAAGCCCCTTTTTTCTTTCCTTTACAGTTTTTGCTCTGAGTGTTTTTGATCTGGTGTTACTGTAGGCATGTTTAGACACTTTCTTGTTTCTCATGTCAAACTCCTGACCCAGTTACAACTGTATTCACAGATTTACAACATGTTAAGCTAACTCTAAGACCCACCATACAAATGTTTACTTTCTGAACATTTGGTCACTTAGTGGATTCTTGCTTCATTTTGAACCTGTGTACAGTTACCATCTCTGTTGCATTCTCAAAGGAGATTCACTCCCTCCATGAGCAGATGGGCTGACACACCTTGGGCTGAGCCCTTCGGATGCTAATGAACTTTCTCTCCAGGGAGCCTTCCTGTACAGGAAAAGCACACCTCCTTGACAAAGGGATTTTAACACAGATCTCATTTGGTTATAAAGCAGCAAACACCAAAGTGGAGGGAGTACAATTATTTGCCACACTTTTGTTGTTGTTTTTTTTTTTTTTTTCTTTTTCCCCAGCAATCTTCTACAACAGTGCTCCACTGACCCCAATCAGTGGATCTGCCTCAGCCAGGTGTTTCACAGTGCCCCGGAGGCAGCCTCCAGACATTTACCCTACCCCTGCAGTCTCGTCACACTAGAATGAAGAGGGACCCTGCCATGAATTTCAACGGGAGAAAGAAGACACCCCAACATCCTCCCCTGCTGCTGGAGGTAACTGCAAGCAGTTTGGAGGAGTAACCTCACAGGGATCTGGCAAAGCATGTTTCCTTGCTCTCCCATGCCCATTTACTGCTGCTGGAAGGTGTTAAAAATACTTGAAGCAAGCAATCGGGTCTTCTTGGTACTTTAACAAACCACACCGCTATGGCTACAGAAAGTACACACCTGAGGGCATACCTGATGCCTGAGTACGTAGTCTTCCCCTTACACACAGCATAGAGTTCTTATGGTGTGGAGTTTGGGTTTACTGCAGCTCCATGCTCTCTGGCCCTCATGCCACAGCTGATGCTCCTCTACCTGCACTGAGTTCCTCTGGACACATAACCTGCCAGAAAACTCTTCCTTTTTTTTTCAGTAGAGCTTGATTTCTCATGGTTTACCTTCTTAACCTGGCTCTTAGTGCACAATGAATGGTGAAAGACCACGGGTTGCAACATGCAGCTGAATGTACAGCAACAGCACGGGACAGCAGCTGCTCTGACTCAGATCAGCTAAACCACCCTGAACGTTTCCCAGGCCATGGAAGCCTGCACGCTTCTGCCATGCCACCTTGGGCTCTCGCACAAGGTGCTGCACACTGTTTTCTTCCTCTGACCTCAGGGATGCTCAGCAATCCTGGGAGACAAGCCCATGGTGCTCAGCTGGCTTGGGACCAAAGTGACAACAGACAGGCAGCTGGAATCTGCATGCTGAAACACATGGAACAACTTCATTAAGGGTTTATGCATATGTGGAAATCGCAGCAAGGCACAGGAATGGACAGCAGGTGGAGAAGAGCTGCCCCATAACTGCATTTGCAATGTATATATTTTTTAATTTGCTCGGTACAGTCCGCTCACTCAACCCTTTCCCCAGTAAGAAAACAAAACAAAATCCTGGAAATGCTGCAGCAAGGTACCCTGATGTTATCTTCCATAAATCAAAGTGTTAATACACTGGGTCGATACAATAAGTATCAGACCAAGAACAACTGAAGAGAAAGAAGATATCTCCTAGGTTACCACTTTCTATGTTTGAATCTACAAAGGAATCTCTCGAACCTTCCAGAGGCAGCTTTTTGTTAGTGTCTTTCTTGCTTATCATGACAACCCACTGTTCCGCAGCTATTTGTTTAGCAACAGGCATGAAATATGGTCTCCTTTCATCCCTGTGTAATTTACCTTCATTCTGCTGTTACAAGAGGAAATAGGCAAATCATTTCTGCCTCTTTTCCTCTATATGTTTGCAATCAGGAAACAATTACTGGAGATAAAATAAATGAAAAACAAGGCAAATCAGCAGTTGGACATACCGCTGAATATACCTATTAACTTCTGCTGTGAAAGATTGCAGCCTTGTCCTTTGTCTTTGCATTCTCAGCTTGTTAACAATGTGGTCTCCTCTTATCTACAATTTATTCTAAGGAACTATTAAAAAGAAAGATTGAAGGAGGCTTCCTGCTGCTCTTGTCTCATTTCATCTCAGAGAGACATAAGGAATTGCTGGTCAGGGAGAGGCCACTTGGCCAAAGCAGCCTGTGCCCCATAGGTTTATCTCCTCACTGCCAGTGCAGTTACCTCTAGTGCGCCACCCTGTCATGGGAGAGCGATCGCCTCTCAGGAGTGTGAAGATAAACAGATTTGAAGCCTTCAAGGCATGTTCCCAGCACCTCCTCCCCCTCACATGCACACAGCGTGTCCTGCAAAGGCCCCCGCAAACAACACTGCTTTGGGGATGGGTACCGAGATGTTTGAAGGGCCACGCGAAGCTGTGACTTCCACCAGAACGGCTTCACCAAGAATTCAGGCTGAACCGCTAAAGGCAACACCCCGGTGATAGAAGCAAGCCAAGGGGGGGTGAATTAAGGGGAGCCAAAAGCTGGGCAGCACAAGGGTGATTTCTTTTGATGCCAAAATTACTGCCTCCATCAGCTGCAGCCGCTGGGGTCTTATCTCAGCTGGGCTGTGGGAGTTGCTTGGGAGCTCCTGGGGATTTCTCATATTTTAAGAGGTTCTGGAAGAACTGTCTGCCCAGTGCTGGACAGGAGCTGAAGGCAGGAGACATAGCTGGATCACAGTGCCCTGCGTGGCCTAGAGGACAGAGCAGCCCACCCCAATTCCTCTTTCTCCCCACATTGTTACTAACCTGGCTCAAGTTTCTCTCTGGCCCCTGACCAGGCGCAGCAGGGCAGGAGGAGATCAGAGGCTCTGCTGGAAGCACATCTACAGGCATCCTCTGTTTGTTTGATGCAACCCAGTGCTTTGCAACTTGTGGTGCCGACTTTGGGTTGGCATAAGAGCTTGTGTGACCATGCGAGGAATCAGATCAGAGAACTGATGCTGATACAAAGAACTTGGCAGGAGAAATAAAAGTATTTTTTCATTGGAATCAAGTCCCTGCTATGGTTTAGTATGTGGCATACACAGCTGTGCCTGCATAGTGCATTAGGAGAGCAACCAGCAGTTAGGGCTACTGGTAGTATAACTTGGTTTCAGCTGTGCTGCTGTCTAGTACCTAATCATTACCCCAGGATTATGTTTGCTAAATCCTAAATAACATTTTGCTGTCCTTTATGTTCAGATACCTCTAGAAGGTCACAGTGGCCAAGTTCTGGCAGATGACAGAACTTGCAGTGGGCAAATAAGACACTTAGCGAACACATACCATGTGCATGCCAGAATGTTCATCTTAAGTACTATGGGAAAAAGTGTGGGGCAGGGGTGATTTTATGATAAGTTAGTGGCAAAATGGCTTAATTTTTAGCTACATGCTAATAGAGCTCAACTATATTATTTTTGCCTTTTATGCAGCAGCACCTCTTAAGCATTGAGAACTAGCTTTTAATTACAGTAAGAGAAGAGCAGTTGTAACACTCTGATAAAGCACAGAGAATTATTTTTTACTAGCCTGCAAAGCAATTATTCCTGTGAGTCTTCAGCACAGGATATTCATGACTGCTTAATACTTTTTGCACACTTCTCATTATTGAACTGAGACTGAACAAATCCTCCCAATCCCCTGATTTTTGGTCCATTTCTGTAAGCTTACATAGAAAGGAAGGCATTTCTTTAAAACTCTGCATTACAGCAAGTAATAGTGCAACTAATTACAAGTAAGTCTGTTAAGGATGGACAACTAATAGCTGGGCAGCAATTCACAGAAGGGGGGGACAAACTTATAACTACATCCAACACTTTCATCAACTGAATTTATTATATAATGTATCATAACTAGAATATAATGTATATTCAAAGTGAAGAAAATATAATCACAGAAGCCACAGCTTACAGAGAGTAATTTCTAAGTTTTATGTAACAGCCACCCAGAAGCTCTGGGCAAAGGAAGAAAGCAGATTTTCAGGATGAAGGGATAGCATGGTAAAGCCAGGGTAACTTCTATTAAAGTGGCATAGTTTGTCATATCTGACAACCCACTGAAGAAAGTTATCACTAGTTAAGGGCCTGACCCTGCATTCCTTAAGTAGACAAAAATCCCTTTGAAGTCAATGAAGCATCTTGCCCAGATAACTCTATCAGCATTTAGCAATTAATGAAAACTTTCAATTTCTTAAGTAGATTATAAAAGGTTTTCCTTGAAAAACAACTATTACATGTTACTCACAGTAACTCCTCAGCAGTATGCGTTTGTTTCCAACAGCTCTTGCAGCACAGTAACATTTGTTACTAACTAGGAATTACCAAAAGTCAGAACCACATTGTTTTCTGTTTGCATTGATCTGGCCTAAGTGTTCTTCTCTAGCTGATGTCTAGCTGAAGGTTTTGACAGCTTTGCATTCAAAAGGTCAGTAAGCAGTCCTCAGGGCAATTTGATTTAAACCTTCAGCATTTTGCATACTCTCAAGCAGCAGCGCATAGTAGGACACGTGTGTTCCCAGCCTCCAAAAGGTCATACTTCCCAGCCCTCAAAACAAAACCTGAATGAGAAATATTCAGTTTGTAGAAAATATCAGAAAAGCTATCAGACAATTATGAAAACATTTTCCATTAAATTAAACTCAAAAAAGCCTAAGAAAAACAAATCGTGATGTATGCTTTTAGGCTATGGTGTATTTAAACAGAAAGTTTTACTTCTGTCACATTTAGGAAGGCTGCCTTATCTGTCTTTCCTCAAGAGGCATGCTTACTTAATGTCTGTTCAGGTTTATCAAACTGCTTTGCCTCCCTGCCCTCCTCGAAATCCCAAGCCTCTCTCTGGGATGAAAACCTGAAACCTACAATGCAGAATTTGTTTGAAGTCTCATTAAGCAAGAAACCTCAAATTAAGGACAGCTCAGCAAAACAAAACATTTTTCTACAGAGTCACGTGGATGTAAACCAAGCATTACATGGAAGCTCTCCTCATTATCCCCTTTGCGAGCTGCATGTATTCTGTTTAGTGTGCTAACGATATATGTTCCACATAGAAAAAGCAATTAAATCTCCACTTCAAAGAAAAATGATTTAGTATAGGAGTACCAAGGCTTGTGCTTGCATCTTCTACTCATTTCATAATGCTGCAGAGCAATACAGCAACTGTTAAATACTTAATTCCCATTTATAACAATAGAAGATGCTATGTGCAGGTTGCCCTTTTAACATATAGACATTTCTATAAGGTACTTCTATGGCACCAGAGATAGGAGTTCTTACTGGTGGTGGTGGCTTAACTGTAGATAAAAAAGTGAGCTCCTCTCTGTTCACATCATAAGAACTGCACATTGATTCCTTTAAAGAAATCGTTCATTAAAAAGGGTAGATACTAAAATAAACTGCCTGAAAAGAAGCAGAATATGATTTGATATGATCCTGTGTGAAGAACACAAGCACCTCAACAGACTGAGCTATGAATTTAGAGAACAAATCAAATGCCAAAGCACTAGGTAGCTTGCAAAGCAAGTTTCAATATGAAAGTGAGGTTAGAAAGGAAAAAGTAGGACAGAGAAGGAACCTGAGTAGCTTACACTCACATATATATATTTTGCCTAGGTTTGATGCCAGTAGACAGCCCTGTTTCTAGTAAAAAATAATTTGTTTAATATGTTGCAGATGTGACTTAATAGTAATTAAAAATAATTTAAGTCATGTGTCCTGTGAGCAGCATGAGTGAAGCCTCACTGGCACGTACAAGAAATTATTGTTTTGCTTTCCTACTAACCCACGGGTCTGCCTCACAGTGCAATGAGAACAACGAAGCATCACCTGTACCCCCCTGAGAAGTGGCAGATCTGACACCAATAACACCCAACCCGAGAGTCTGTCAGTTGTGAGAACTGCATGTAGAAGAAAATCCACTGCCCCAAACCTCCACGGTACTGATGAATGCTGCTTGTTCCTACCCATAGTCTCATCTCTGTGACACCAGGCTGCACAGCGCTTCCTCATCCATGGTAACCTTTGGAGTGAATGAGAAATTTTAGAGAAAGGCAATTTCAGACCAAAACCCCGTAAATTACTGACATTGAGTGAAAATCTAAGAAAACCTCACCCACAGCAGTCTAAGGAGACCTCTGAACTACATTTAAACTGAAAGCCTTTGCTGAGGTTACTCCATATACTATACCTTTATTAGGCTAAACAGACTCACTTCTTTGCCCGCACTGTAGTTAGTTATTTAGAAACAGAAACACCATTCACTATCTAACGGCCATAACACAAATGAACGACCCCAGCAGTCCTTAGGAAACACAAAACATGAAAGCCAAGCCCCGATAAGTTCTGCGGAGGTTTTACACCATCCTCAGCTGATGTAACCCAGTTTACCGTGTGCTCAGCCCCTCGTCCCGCCCCGCCGTGGCCTGGCGGCGGCTCCCACCCAGGCCCGGGTTCTGTCAGCAGCCCGCAGCCGTTAACGGGCCGTGCGCGGGCGGCGGCGCCACCTGGAGGCCTGTCCTGGCGCCGCCTCGAGCAGCTGAAGGTGCCGGAGGTGCACTGCTCTAGAGCGAGCGTTGTGCTCAAGTCTCCCTTTAAAAGACAGTTTCTTCACAGATCTAAGCGTTTTAACCGGATCTGCACAAAATCTATTACCAAGAGATTAGCATCGTGGGAGCTGCCCCCCAATCTAAGTGAATATGCTTCAGGGAATACGCTTCAGGGCATACAGAGGTATGACGTGCAGAAAACACAAGTTCACAGGGACACGGAGCACCTCCCCGCTGGCCAAACCAGCACCCCTGTTTAGCTGTTCACAATCCCCTCCAGAAGCCTTGCAGATTGCATCTCCTTGTGTTGCCCTTCCCCCAGGCGTCAGGGAGTTTAGCCTCATGTAAGAGCAAGGGTTTGCAATGTTGGACTTCCTTGAGGCGCTTCAAAGCCTACTCTGCCACCTCCTCATGACAAACAGGTGGCCTAGGACAAGTCCTGTCCTGACCCAGCCCCACAAAGCTCTGTACCAGCCTGTCACCCCTTCCACAGATCTCCCTGCAGCGGAGTGGCTCCAGCCATGTCCCTTGCTCCTCCTGCTTTTGCCTGGCTGCCTCGGAGTGTGAGCAGCACATGAGGTGGGCCCCCTTGGGGCTGCAGCATCCTCCAGCAGGGCTGGCTCGCTCCCCTCACCCTTCCTCAATACTTAGCATAATTGACCTCTCTTCTCTAATTTAACCACCAGCTGTTATCACCATTCCTCAACAAACCCAGTTTAAAGCCCACAGAGGGGAGCATCTGCATTCTGTCACCCACCACTTCTTGGTGTGAACTCTTGGTTCAGGCCCATCTGGCTCTGAAACCTTCCCTTAATGAAACTTGTTCCTTTCTTCATCTATTACAGCACCATAGCAGCTTTTTAAATTCATACCCAAGGGTGGAGAAGACACCTTCCTTCTCATGCCAGAAGTCTCAAGCTTCCAGCTTCACCTCTCTTGGGAATCTGGCATTTCTGTGGGACCTCCACCTTTTCCTCTCTGTCACGTAGCATTTCTAGGCTGGCCATACAATGAAGGTTCACTGCAACCTAGAGCTCTTATGAAAACATGGCATTAGTTTTTCACAGACTGCATGTCTGGGAGCAGAAGACTAGGAATAGTGCTGTTGCACTTCAACACCTACAGAGAAGTAGCAGCTGGAACTGCTGCCCAGGTCTACCTAGGAGTACTAAACAAAAGTCTTGCTATTTCAAGACTGCCAATATGCACTTCAAAGAACTGAATCACGACTTATTAGAATAAACTTTTATTTACTGCTCTCAGGATCCTTATTTCATACTTTAAGCAACAAAACCTGCTACATTCAAATCTATACAGATTTACTGATATATCATTCATGTTTTACAAAACCGGATATAGATTTGGGAAATCTGTATAAGTTACCTTTATTTACATGTCATATTCTCAGCCTTAATGACCTAGACAAAGAATAAAACAAAGTGGGATTTTAAATATCCCTTAAGACCCATTACATTTGTTATATAATTTACATATCTGTATAGAGAGATGTGCTACACTTCCTTCTTTGCATATTTATAAAGACTAAACAAATTTCCTGGCCAAAGCTAGGTACTGTCATTTCCGCAGATCATATTGGTAATAAAATGTTAAAATCAGAGCAAGCCAGGTATATAAATCAATTTTTTCTTTCAGAACCAACTTTGCTAATCATTTTATCCAGCACTTGCTCAAAAAAGGTGTTAGTATTAATACAAAAAACATCCACATTTACAAAAGAAATCAACCTAATATTTATATGACAAGTTGATCTACAATCAATTGCACGTTGTTGGTTATGACTTTGGTTATACGGTATTACCAAGTTTGGTTTCTAGACTAACAGTGGAGGAAAAAAAATATAAAAATGCAGCTGTAGAAACTAGCACAACCTGTAAACATATTACAGAACCAAATTCTGCACCTGATCACATGTGCAAAACCTCCATGCAGTTCAGAGAAGCGTGCACACATCAGACTGCTGAATTTGGCCCAGAAACCCCTGTAAACATGTTCTTTATTGTTATGTAGTGCAATACTGCAAGAATGGATAATAAAGGCCTCTATCTATCAGTAACTAATACTGAGTGATATCCATACAAATTTCACTTTAAGATTACTTTGTTGCAAAAGGCTGAATTGAAAATATTATCCATCATTGAACTACAAATTTATCAAAAGTGATGAACACTCAATAAACCAATGACAGTATACAAATTCAAATAAAGTATATAATCTCTCATTACAACACAATTATGCTGCTTGTCTGTTTCATATAAAAATCCTGGTTTTGTTACACTGTTTTAACAAAAGCAAGTTAGAAACAGAATTCTAACAAATACAATGTGTCAGCAAGTCAATGCTCTGCAAACTGATGGCTGATAATGCAAACAAATGCCTTCCTTTTACTAACATGCTTTGGACAGACGGGTAGCAAACAGCTTGAAGCAGCACAGCTTATGATATTGCATTACATGAAGTTGTTTGGTTTTGGTTTTTTGTTGGTTTGGTTTTTAAAACAGTTTAACAATTTCAGTTGCTCCTCTTAAAGCAGCAATTCAAATTTACACCCTCTGCAAAGACTTCTTCACAGTTTTACTTCAGTAGTTTACTGCCGGACAGTCCGTCAAATACTGTAGAAGCGGCAACTGCTTAAAAACATTTAGGTGTTGACTTACTTGGCACTGGCCCATCCAATGTGTATACTGTAGTTATTAGCAAGGTACACAAAACTGTAGAAACGGCAAAATACATTTTCAGAAGTTAGTAAGTTTTGAATACTTACAAGTAATACTACGAAGATTCAATAGGCATGTGACTAAATACAACGGAAGTCCCTGGAGAACTCAAATTTGTCTGTAAACCCTTAAAATTAAATTGCAGCACTGGACCAATACAATTTATGTCTGTGTCTTAATCAACCCCATCAAAACCCTGAGTATTTTCAATCGCTAGAAGAAGTTTATCCCGTAAATCTTCAAACGAGTCATATGGAGGCAAATCCAGCCGATTAAAGCTGAAAAACAGATGAAAACTCTTAAGTATTTCATCACTCTTACAAAAGGTCATAATTTACCTAAATTAAATACTGACCAGGTATGAGCTCTTGGCAGTTTTTCAGGGGTGCCCCACTGTTCAACTGTAAACAACTGTGGTCCATTTGAACCTGCAGAAAAGACGACATCACTTTTCACCCCATTATGAGATTATTTTCTAATCATAAATGCAAGTTATGAAATGTTTGGGGGTTTCTGTAATGCAATTCTGATGTTAGTCAGAATTATTTTTGCTATATCTTAATTTCAAGAGACTTCTACCCTTTAAGCTCAGATGTTTTAAGACCTAGATGCATATGCACAGTAGCTGGCATTGAAAATTTTATGCAGAAGACAGTTTTATAATGTTTACATTCTGCAAGTAAAAATTTAGACATGTTAAATCACAGTGTGCCAAATTACAGAACCGGGCAGAAAGTATTCAATGCCTGCCTTCACAACAACAGAATAGAGTAACTGAGAACTTTTTGAAACACAGTGACCACACGTGTACTTCAGGATGTATTCATGCACCTGAGAGAATTTCCTTGGCTAGCATGTGCAGCTCCAGCCATGCCCATGCCTTCCACAACTCTTACAGAATGGCGTATCTGAAAGTTTCTTGGATCTCTTAGCTCTCACCAAGTGGATACCAAGGGCATTTTGTAACTATTTCCTTAAGCTGCTGAAAGCATTTATCTATGTCTGGAGGAGACTGTGTAGCTTAAATAAAAAAAAAAACAAAAAAAAAAAAAAACCCACAAACTCAAAAGATAAATAAACCACTATCTTGCCAGAGAACAGGAGATGATCTCTGAGGCTAGATGTCCCCTGACAGTTCTACAAGGAGAGCATCAATACAGTAAAGAGAGCTGTACTCCAAAGCAGATGGCTACCCAAGTATGAGTAGCCTTTTCCTTCTGAAACGGAAGATGTAAAACATGTTTCAGACTAAGATGAGCAGCAGTAACGAGAACAAGCTGATCTATGAATACAGCTGAAGTATAAGTGCTATATAAAGTACCTTTAGACCTAATGAAATGATTGTGATTTTACATTGCAGGCAAACACCTTCCCTGGTTTTTATGACTCCTCCAAAATTTGGTTGGATGTTGGTTTTTTTTTCCAACTACACACGTTACAATTGTCAAGTCAATAAGATTTTATTTGTAGTTCTATGGAGACATGGAAAAAAATGTATACGTATTCATAATTAAATTATAACATGTAATAATGCACATTGTAGAAGTGGATTTGGAAGATGCTAGCCAACTT
The DNA here is from genome assembly GCA_039720435.1 of Amazona ochrocephala. Taxonomy (NCBI): domain Eukaryota; kingdom Metazoa; phylum Chordata; class Aves; order Psittaciformes; family Psittacidae; genus Amazona; species Amazona ochrocephala. Next base: position 32,163,822 of record CM077883.1, on the reverse strand, counting down.
ATACACAGAAAAAAAAAAAAACAACCAAACAACAAAAGCCCCAAGACAATTCATCCCAAACATGAAAATAAAACAAGAGCAGGAGAAAACCCTTCCACAACTACAAACATACACAAAAAGGTGGGAAATAGCAATCAATGCACAGAAACTATACTTCATACAAGTCTAATGAATGAACTAGATATGTCAGTAAGTTGTGGGAACACTTCCAGCTCCTCTTCTTTACTTTCTTCTTTGGGTTACATGCTTTTTCAACAGAGAAGGCTGATTAGAAAAGGTAACTAGTAAGAATGCCTGAGATAAGGATGAAGCAGAGAAGCAGCCCTATGACTGATGGTTCATCCTACCATGTGACAAGAAGATAAACGTCACTTTTATTACGTAGCAATAGGTAATAACTCTGCATTTTAGCTATCCAACTAATTAACTAGAGGCTGACAAGGCAGACTGGGAGTAAGACAAGAAATAAGAAAGCCACATCTGTTCAGTGTCCTAGTTCTCAAAACCTGGGAGGATTTGCCTCCGGACAAGCAGCACTCCCTTTTTCTGAGCAGAAATGCTTCTCTGTGCCACAAGAGGGGGCTCTCCGGCTAGAAAGTCAGCTTTAAGACTGCAGCCCGAAGGTGGCAAGCGAACAACCACAGGGGCAGCCCGGCAGCAGCAAAAAAGCCACGTACCAACACGAAGCACTGAAGAACCCCCTACAGTTCTTCAAATACAAGTAGGTACTGGAAATGTGATTGTTTGTGATCATTACTGGGGTTTAGTCAGGGTGGCATGCTGGCCACAGTAAAGCAGAAATAACTGTAAGAGAAAGAAAGCACTGGGCAAGACAACAGCTAATCGAATTTGTCATTAATGAGCGAACACAACTACAGAAACTGGGATTTGGCCAGAAGACTACCCAACGATACCCTAAATCCCTGGGCAGACAGGAGCTAGAAGCTTCAACAGTTATTTTCCCTGTATCATTCCTTAGTTCCACCTCTGGAAGTGGTTTTAGACAAACAAACAAAAAGAGGCAGCAGAATTCCGATTTGGTTCCATTGAGCATGTGCTGTAACACCAACAGTACCAAGGTTCGGGGGCAACAGCAGACACATGGCTCAAGTCTGCTGAGGGCTGTCCTTCCCATTGCAACTCTCAACTCACCAACGGAATGGAAAACATAACTGAGTATTTATGATGAAAATAAAGAGAAGGAGAAATGGGGACACATGGTGGGTGGTATTTGTTCACAGCTCTAGTGGTCTACAAGCAAATTACTGTCTTTTTTACACAGAAGGAAAAGTTTATTCAAATATGCAAGTCAGGATATTCAGCTATTTGCATAGGATCTCAAACACTTTTAGCCTTAATAAAGTAGTCTAGCAGAAAACATAATAGCTGATCGCAGCTGAAAAGACTCCCCACACAAGCAAAACACCCCTACCCTTTGTGGGCTGTTACATCCGCTTGCCTGCGGTCTTTCCACAGTGGGTTTTCTGACTTCAGTATTGAAGTCCGCTCCTCACTGCCATCTGCTTGTTTCGGTCTCTGCATTGTTGTTTTACTACTTTCCTTTTGGCATTATGTTTAACTTCTGTCATCTCAGTTGTCCTCTCTAGAGTCTATCCTTACAAACAACCGTATTTGTACAACTGTGGCTTGTGAGCAGATAAAAGTAGTTGAGGAACTCAGGAGAATCTCAAGTTAGCTATTGATGCCAGCATGACTTTGTAATCTGAACCTAGATAACTGAGAATTTTCTTCAACCTCATTCTCATGTTTAATAAGGATTTTTGCACCTCTTTATGACTTTAAGAATCCGCATTCCTTTGAGAAGTCCTATACATTTAAAACCTTCCAAACCCAGAATTATTTACAGAACACAGGAAATGTGTGATCTCAGTCACTCTTCTCTGACTTTGCTTCTTCTGTCAGTATATAAGCCATTTTTAAAGCAAAATTTGAAAAATAATGTGCCTATCTTTGAAGTCAAACATCACGACAATGTTGTGTCAGTATCAGGTTCTCTGTTACTTAATTGTGAACATGTTCGTAAGTACTCACCATACAGTTCAGCAAACCCATTCATAGGTACGCGTGATGTGCCAGTAACAAACTGAAGTAATCTTATTCTCTTTTCAGAGTCCATCATTAAGACTGCCTATGTATGACAACAGTTGGAATTAAAGATTTATTTTTAAATTAAGATTTAAAGCTAGCAGAGTTACACAACACAGGTTCTATTTCTAAATCATTATCCTTTATATAGATGCATTTTTTTAGTGACACACATAGATCACCTCTCTATTACTAAAAGCTATGAAGTCAACAATTTTTTAATGGCACTGTAACAAGAGTACAGTTACTGGCTTAGCAGGCTGTTAAAATACTTCCCTTGAAGATTTGGCCCCTACTTGCTTTGAAGTTCCCTGATGTTATGAACTAGCAGCCAAATTCCTGTAATTTATTAAACAGAAGAGTTTAACACCTCTTCAGTGTAACCATGCCAAAAAAACCTACACAGAAATATTTTTAACCCCTATCAGACGTGGATTATTTCTTTTCTTTTTTTTTTTAAGTAAGCATCAATAGTGTATTTACATTCTTAGCATGCATCTCATCTTTAGTTTTCTCACTTTCTCAGGAGCTTTAATGGTCAAATATTTACCTACCTATTCATGAATCATATGATAAACTAGCATACCTGAAAGGCAGCAGCTTTTGATCAGGTTTTAAATTAATAAAAATAAAATAAAACAAAATAAAATAAGAACTTCATGATACCTTCCAGAACCATTGTATTACTTGATGGTTTATGTTGTAGCCATTTTTGTATTTTGTATGTAGTTTCCAATCAGCCACATCCACATCTCCCAGTCCACACATTAATAACTGCACAGATAAATAAAAAACAAAAACAAACACCACCAAAGCTGAAGTCACAGTAACATTAAGTTTGAACATAATTTGTTTTCTTTTCCATGTTACACTTACCTCTAGCTCATTTTCATCAAAGATTTTAATCAGATCCTGTGGTATTAGTTCAAAAAAGCCCTAAAAAGATGAGGGAAGGTTTTAAAAAACAAGTCAACATTATTTAAGCATTTTTTGTTCAGTTAAAATGATCTTTAGATGCTTTAGTAAACACAGCCAAAGCAATACAGCAAACACAGATTTTGGACACCAGCAGTCCCCGGTTTGGTCATGCTACTTTTAATTCTGATTTATCTCACATCCTCACTGCACAACACTGATTGGTGAAGATGTAAGTCTGACTATCGTATATGTAATATCATTAATATAAATAAGAATAAAGCAGCTAGTTTAAACCAAACTAACAGAATTAATTTTCTTCTCTGCAGAATTCATTACACAGTTTGCACTACAGCTGCAGCTGTTAGCCAGCACTGAGAAATAAGCACATTTTTCAATATGAATTGAACACCTCAGTAAAAATACACCGAAAAGATTTTTAAGCCTGAAATAATTCAAAGCTGACTACAAACAGTACCACTGCCTTTTGTTCTACCTTTAACAACATTATCTGTGGGTCTTCAGGATGTCCAAAAAAGTTTGTCTTAAAATTAGACAGAACAAATTCTTAGAAGAATTTAGTTTGTAATTAAAACTATACCTCTTTAAAGGCTGACATTTGTTTCTGCACTCTGCTCACAAATCTCCACTGAATTACAAGACTGTAAAAACAAAACAATAACCCATATTTAAACTAAAAGCAATTTATATACAAAGCAACAACCTTCTTTGTTAATACAACTAAGATAGCCCCTGTTACTAGAGGGGCAATTCAGTGAGATATATTGCACATAATGACCACTACTTACTGAATGTAGTCTCTCTTGTTCTTGTTGGTGACAACTATTTCTGATCCACCACTTTTCAGTTCATGTTGATGAGTCTAAATGCAATATTACAGAATAGGTCTTAAAATTAGATAAATATATAACAGAACTCATGTGCTAATATTAGGCGATTTAGTTAACTACTAAAGACTGCAGAATTTGAAAATCATGAGAAATAGAACCAGTTTCAAAGGTCACATAAACAGAATTTGGTTTACTGCTTTAAAAAATATATTTATTATTCAGGGGTATCAGACTCTAAGGGGGAAACCTCAATTCTTTCTGACCTGTTACAATAGATCATCTAAGTTTGCATACATGCTCTCAGTAATGTAGGCTTCGCTAACTGCATATGCAATGACCCAGCCTTTTTTAACGAATTTCAAAGGAAAAACCCTTACAGAACAATTTCAGCAATGGTCTCAGTAAATAGCTGAATGAATATGCATATCTGTTACATAATAATTTGTACTACTAGAACCTCAATAGACAAATACCTGATTTTCAGTTCATTACAGATGTACATTTTCATGTTCTTACTTAGGATCACTTTAGTTACAGAAGACCACAAAGGCTATTATCCTACTTAGATCTTCTTGGCACCTGTAATTTGGAATTTGTATTCAAGACCTGTGATATTTCTACATGACTTATCTTGGACAGCTTTCTACTTAACAACAGACTTGTTTATTGCATAATTTTCTAGTGCCTCTTAGAGAAAAAAAACTATTATTATCTCCCAGTGAAAATTATGATACCAACCATTTCCGAAAGAGTTCATCCTTCCCAGCCAATCACATAAACCCAACTTCTACTCCAGATTAAGTAACGGGACTATGGATATCTTAATCTCAGTTGCACTCTCAGTAACAGCTACAATTCAAGTACTATTTAAGAAAACAAAATGAGTTACTTTTTAAAGTTTTTCTTATTTCCAAGTCCTTTGTCACATCACAGCCAGGCTAACAGAGCACTGCATAGACATGTGCCAGTTATAAGATGCAGCTGATTGAACAACCCAACATGACTGTGAATGAAGGGTTTTTAACACCATACAGATAAAAATCAGTTAAATTCATAGGTCAAATGGTTTTCTTTCATGTTTTGTCTATTCTACCTTACATAAACATACAAACCTGACCAAAAAGTTCCTCATCAACTACAAATCTGAGGTCCAGTTCCGTTGGATCATTTTCAAGAATCCATCGCAGGGAATTGTAATATTCACTATCCTAAAAGAGAGAATTACAAGGTAGTGAATACAAAATAGAGTAGCCACCTTTGATGCTACAGAAGGCTCTAATACAGGCCAGTGAATGCTGCTACCTAGGATAATTCTGTGTTGGCTACAGAGACTCTGCAATTGTACAAATCTACAAAGACATTTGCAAACTCCGCAATCTCAGGACTAAAAATCTCTCATGTAGCACAATGGTGATAAGATGTCACAGCATTATCTGAAGTAATGTATTTGAACTCTTCTCTGTCTCTCATCCTGAATTTATCTTTAGTTGTGGCTGCACCATCCCTGGCAGTGTTCAAAGCTAGGCTGGACAAGACTTTGAGCAACCTGGTCTAGTGGAAGCCATTCCTGCCCATGGCAGGCAGGGTGGACCTAGGTGATCTTTAAGATCACTTCCAACCCAAACCATTCTACGATTCCATAGTACTGGAAAAAACATTAGAAATAAAACATGGTACATCTATAAACCTATTACTCAGAAACAGTTAGGAATTATATTCTTTATTCTTACAGGACAGCAAAAACAGTAATACATTGAAGAGACTGAACAAAAATCACACTGCCCACAACTGCTCTAGACAAGAACCATTATCAGGGAACCAAACCAACAAGAAAACTATAAGGGCCATGTCTTCCTCTAAAAATATTACCTTCTATCACTCATTAGTATTTTCAGTCTCTGAAAGTATAATACATTTATTTTTAATAATCAAAAGACACAAACTGATTTAAAAAACAAGTTGAGACAGGGATCCGAAAGATATTTATAGTTCATTTTAAAAACCTCAGAGTTTAAAAATATTTAAAAAACATCACAGGAATGTCAGAGTAAATTTTTCAATACAGCTTAACTGACGTAAACCAGAGTCTAGGTCTCTGATTTTCAGTGGAATTTTTAATTCCTATACAACTTGGACTTATGAAAGATGTAGCCTAAAATATCTTTGAATCACACACATTGACAATGTCATTAAAGACATATATACAAAAAAGAACATGAAACCCTAACTTAAACAGGGGAAGTTTAGATTGGATATAAGGAGGAAGTTCTTTACTGTTAGGGTGGTGAGGCACTGGAATGGGCTGCCCAAGGAAGTTGCGAATGCTCCATCGCTGGCAGTGTTCAAGGCCGGGCTGGACAGAGCCTTGGGTGGCATGGTTTAGTGGGAGGTGTCCCTGCCCATGGCAGGGGGGTTGGAACTAGATGATCTGAAGGTCCTTTCCAACCCTAACTACTCTATGATTCTACAATTCTATGAATGTACATGATAAAGCAAATTACATACCACAGACTCCATATCATGAAGTGTTATTGGTTTTTGGAGCATCATCTTGTAAAAAGGACGAATAAAAAAGGCTTTAAAGAAGAACAAATATATTGAATAGTACACAACTTAAAATTCAAAATATCCATTATATTAATCTAAATAGCGCATTAAATAAAATAAATACTAACCATCCAAAAGTTTGCCATGGTAAACAGCCATTCCAGCTACACGACCTATAAACTTGAAATAAGAGAGATGATCTTCATTGCAAAGTCCAGAGTTTGGATTGATCTGCAGAGTATAGTTATCTCTGAAGTTGAGGGAGAAAGCAGGGAAGAGAAAGAAAAACAAAATGTTGTGCTATTGGAACTGTCCCACACTTGAAGATCCGAAAGACATCACTGGCTAAATCAGATATTACTTTTCATGAAGTTGAAAAATAATCATATTTGGATTAATAAATCGCTAATCTAATATTAAACAATATTCATTAGAAGATTCCATTGGCACAGCAGAAATAACAGTTTTGAGACACTATGAACTACCTTCATAAGTTAGAAATATACCAAAGAGAAGAGATTTAACACCTATTGCTTTTAAAGTAGTCAGAGTAACATTCTCCACATTATTTGTTAAATAATGCTTCCTCTGTAAGTAGTAGATGGTTGCAAGCGGATGCCTGTCTATGCAAAAACAACACAGCTTATGTCAGATTGCTGAAAAAAACAAAAATACTGGTACTGTCTCTGCATTATTCTTCTTCTGTCAAAGAACTAGATGCAGAATATTGCCCTTAACTAAACTCTCCTATACAGCTGGGGATGGGGGAGGATTAATTTAATTCTTAAAGTACATATGAGAAATACAGTTGATTTACATTCCATAACTAAACTAGTTTTCATGTCTTCCAGACTTGTATTACTTACGTTGCTGAATATTCAAACAATCCATAATAAGGATTAAACATTTCTTTAGAGAGAAGGAAGAACCATTCCCTGGCCACTCCTCCATAGTCTAAACCTTTTTCACCATCAAATTCAATCCAAAGTCTTGCTTTAAGGAAATCTGCTCTTTTTACAGCTATAATTCTTCTATAGGAATCTTCAAGGATTGTTGTGCGATGAATTTTCATTTCAAATCTATTTGGAATATCACTCTAAAAAAAAAAATTAAAAGATAGAATAATATAATAAACTATTATAATATTAAAAATAATAGAATAATATAATAAAATCCAGCATCTTCAAGTCTTACACAGTGCGCAAATCCTATAAACAGACAAAGAATGACACACAAATCCTTTACTTAAATTATTTGTAAGCATAACACAATATGATTGACACGAGGTTCCATTTACATAGAACTTGCACGGAGAGTTTCAGATACTAAATTCTATTTCATACCAAGAAAACACGGTTAAAATAAATTCTTACTAATAACAGCATAGGCTCAGTTCTGCATGCACCAAGGCAAGGAATCTTTTTTTAACAATGAAAATTCATCATAATTTAATCTTGATTTAAAGAAACAAAACAACCAAACAAACAAAAAAGAACACCAAAAAAACCCCCACTCAGAGTAAGGCCCTAATAAGCCAGGAGTAAAACTTTGCTGAATCATTAAATCGCTATATAAGAATAGAGTATTTTCGTCCTTTTGATTGTTTTCAGCCAGTTTATTTCAGCAATTGCTTCAGGCAAAATTGAGAAATTCAGTGAAAGTGGGGACAGGAAATTTCAACTCGTGTTTTTCCATGACTAAATGAGGATGATGCAATGAAACTCAATGTATTTCAAATTTCAAAGAACACACTGAGTAGAAATATTGAATTTTTGAATGCAGAAGTATTTCATAAATCACTCTGAAGAGCACGTTCGGATATGCTTCCTTTTTATTTTCTTACACTCCTTAAATAATCCATCTTAGATTACAAAAAAAAACCACCTAGAATGCTGCATTTAAATGTAATGCCTATTTATATCCAACAGCAGCTTGATCTAAACTATAAGCAAAATATAATTGCTTGGGGTAGGGAGCACTTTATTTGTCATTTTCCATGTTGCAAAATACTTTACACTATCATCTCCCTATTTAGAGGGTGGTTGAAATCTATAGGTCTTTTTTACCATTTCAGAAAGCAGTAAACACCTCTAAATTCAAAAGAAAAGTTAAAAAATCCTGCCTTCAGTTGCAAATGAAATTTTCAGGATAAAAAAAAAAAAGCTCAAGCAATAATAAAATCAATTCCTGAAACCAAACTTCACTGATTTAAATAGTATTCAATAATTTAATCTCAATATAAATCAGTCCCTAACCCTGATTGTCATTCAGGTATTTGCGAATGCTTAAAGGCAATAGTAACCTGCGCTTTAAAATCTAGACGTGTATTTAGTACTTTAATGACTACAATTACATTGCGTGCCTAAACTGTCTATCACTTCTCAGATTAGGATAATGACATTTGAATGAATGCCAAGCTTGTTTGACTAGGAACTCAAAAAGTGAGGTGCACATATAATTGCATGCAATTTACATGTCAGTTCAAAACACAGAGACAGGATAGAGACAGACTTGGTAGGTAAAAGGTGAACTATGGGTCTAAACTCAAAGGCTGTATTTACATATATAAAATATCTCTCAAGGATACCAAATTTGACTGCAGTTCTGCAGAGACTCATTGTTATCTGAACATCCAGATGCTATTTAGAGTCTTTTATGCTACGTGTTATAAATATACCTGGCACTGCCACTTCAAACTAGAACTTGCAAATGAGATTCATAAACTTCAGATTTTAAAGCTATAAGAATTTACTGCAATCATCTAGCCTGATCAAGATGACAGCACAGATTTCAATCTGGACAGTCTAAAATCTATTCTGAGAGCTCATATTTCCATATGCTGAGTTCCAAAACCGAGTATGCTAGATCAGGGATTTCCAAACTTTTCTGTTGCCAGCCTACTTCCAAGTTCACGAGTTGTTTTAACCTTTCAGAATTCCTACTTTCTCAATTAGATCACTCAGTCTCATCACTGCATAAAGTCACAAACTCTGCTGTTAGATTAAACTCTAACTGTTACCAAGTCTCTGTTTCACAAATCTATTTGCAATCTGACAGTAAACTTACCAGCCATAAGCAGGTTACAAAATTCAATTTCTTTTCACTGTAACCTAAGCTTTCCTTTGTTTAAGGCTGTAAGTTTCTTAACCTTCTGCTGGATTCCTACTGATTACTAACCTGTTTCTTCAATTTCTTTCTGAAGAACTCATACTTCCGCTTATAGTCCCTGGAGTAAGGCACAGCCTTTGGGGAGAAGAAAAGAAAAACAAAGAAAAAAATGTGCTTGAGATACTCTAGCAATTCACATAATAGAAACTAGTCTATATTTATGAAAAACAAACAAATGCATTTGAGCTCTGAGAAAAAAGGAATATAGTTTTACAAAGCATGAAGGGAGACTTTCAGTTTATAAATACAGACAGTTCAAAACATCTGGAATGAAAAGTACTTCTTTGTTCAGATCATTTGTTCTGATATGTTCCATAGGATTTATCCTGTACTTTACTATTAGCTGATGCAAATAAGATCATTGACTGACCCAGATCAAAGTGACCAAAATGCTTTTGGTGACTTACATAACGCATAGTCTTTCCCTGCTGTATCATGACAGACCTGGCTACAATCACCTCTATTTTCCATGGACAGAGAAGGCTGTTTACATATGCAGGCTATTAATAAACACAGATATCAGCTGAACACTAAAACCCATCTATAATTATAATGCACACCGTCTTTGCAATTAGTCCTGGTAATCTTGCACTTCAGATTAAGTGTCAAGGCTAGATAATTATTTTTCAGAAATTAATTTAATCCCTTTTAAATACTTTTTTTATTATTGTTTTATTTTGGACACTGTGGATAAAAAGTACTATTTCTTGTCTGCTTCAAACCCCCAAACTTTCCAGCTACTGCGGAAACTGATTTCTCTTTCTGGCATTTTAAAAACATTTTCACCAAAAGCTTTCTAAACAGTCCTGAAATCAAGAAATGAAAATGCCTTGTTCAAACACCCTGGAAGTTTCATCTTCTAGACTGAGTATCTGATAAATGACGAGTCTGTTTGAATTCTGTTAGCAATATTCCTGAAAAATACATAAAGCTACATAACGAAAGCTTACTGGTCCAGTTATTGCCACATTCTGCAGTCGAGGATCCTCCCACTGTGTTTTCTTTGTATCTGCAAGACATTTCTGAATTAGTTCCACTAATTTAGCTAATGTTCAGATTTAAAATGACAAGTGGGTGGAGAACACTATTTTGTACATACTGTGGTTTATGAAGAATATTCTTCCATCCGTGTGAGTTCTTTCTTCCCACCCTGGCTGTAAGAAGGACACACTTTTATTACAAATTTCTGACTGTATAGCTTGCATAGAACTCAGCATGATCTGCTGTTAGAGGCATTCCTCCTTTCCATCTACCCTTAGCACTGGAATTCAAAATTTAAAGAGTAATAAAGAGCATTTTTTGCATAAAAAAGCAGGCTGCTGTTTCTCATGTGCAAGTTTCGATAGGTCTAACTTAAGTAGTTAAATTGTTGTATGTGCAAAAAAAGGTTAAAACTGTGTACTCACTGGTAATGGGCCCAGGTCTACTGGATCTAGGGAAGTCTTCCTCCTTGGATGTGCAGAAATTTTCAGTCTTGGATCTTCCTTTGAAAACAAAACAAGCGGCACATTACAATCCTTTTGTTGCTTTGCTTTTAATACTTTCATCTTTATTACTGATTGTGTAAAGAACATGCCTAGTAGCATCTGGATGGTTGTTGCGTATTCTATATAACCACGTAGGGAGAAAGCGTTTGTGTAAAATTAGGTCTTTCCATAATCCTGAAGAAATGAATATTAATTTTGAATCACTTTAATGCATTTCTCTGTTTCTCATTCACTGACAGTAATACAGACCTACTCTGTAAATGCTGAAGTCCATAAGCACTCCCTAGTGGTGTGCAATGACACTCTGCAGAACTGTAGCTATACAACTCCCTCATCCATATTGTAGCTACACCTGGCCTGCTTTTCACAGGAATCTGCACTGTGCACTGAACCATGTGACAAATTCAAGGTAATGGATTTCCTGTAGAAGGTAAGCTCACAAAACTGATTTCTGTTAACAGGACATTTAAGCTATCATAATTTCACAGTTATGACAGAAGTGTCACGTAGGAGATGCTTTATGTCTGCAAAACAAATTCCTACACACATCAGTATTTTCCTCCTTACAAGCTAAACTTTCAAGTTCCAATATAGTTTGTAAAATTCATCATGTTCTACTCATGACAGATAATGTAAATGACCTTTGCATTTTTATTTTACATATGTTCCTTAAGGGATGTGACACAGCTATCTTGGCACTAAAGAAATCTACAAAAGCTTGCTGAAAGCAGCAGAGCTTTGGCTTGAACTGTAATTTCAGTCCATGAGAGCAGTTTTCTATTACCCATGTTGTAGTTTTGGTATTGTGGTCAATAAAGAATGGTCTCCCATTAGGTGCATGTCGAACTTCCCAGCCTTTAGGGAGAAATCCTTGCTCCATTTCAGGCTGCTGCTGAGAAGACTGCTGTGATGAATCACTTGATGTTGCTTGTGATGGTCTTCCCATAGAAACGCTTTGTGTAGCTGACAACTGACCTGTTTCCACAGCAGTCTATGGTAAATGATGAAAAAAAAAGTATCAAATCAAAGCCTTGTAGAACAATGTATTTTTTCTATTAACCTGTGTTTTGACTCATGAAAGAAGCTTCATAAAGCAAGTGCCAGACACTACACAGATTTCAGTCTAATAACAACATTTACTAGCACTCACTAATTATGGTACAAAGGTTAAAAGAAGTCTTTCAGGTTTCTCATCAGCTATCACCCTCCACAAGGCTTTCATGGTACATTGATAATAGAGTGATTTGCCATAAATATTACTGTTCCTAACCTTTGTTGCATTCTCTTGTATATTTCATGTAGTGCTTTACCAGTTAATGCCTTTTTTCATTTCAAAGAGATCTCAAAACTTTAATTATGTGAAATGCTTAAATGGTTGAATGATTAAAAACATTAATAAATCAGAAGATGGACAGTACCTGTACAACTGGTTTTACCCAGGTAGTGGTTCTAGAATTGTGATCTATATAATATGACCTCCCTTTTTCATCTTGTCGTTCTTCCCAGCCTGGCGGTAATCCAGATGAAGTAGGCAGTAACTAAATATTAGCGATAACAGAAGAAAAGCATTAAGAAAACTATGAAATTGACTGAAAAGGTTTTCCTCTATCTAATTAAAACAACAAAACAAGACTATAATTCAGAAGGTTCATGATTTTCACAAACTCAATAAAATAGAAAAGCAGTTTGTAAGTCCTTACTGAACAGTGTGAAGTAACAGGGGTTTTTTTATATTGAAGCTCCTCATCTAAAAGGAATCACATGTATACCTGGTTTAGGTATGGCTGATCCAGCCTAATACTTTAAGTTTGCAGCACCACCATGAAAGCATTATGTAAGAATGGTGGTACAGCTTTTAATTACAAAGCAAACAATTTGGAAAATAAAACTACTGTCTTCATGGGAGGACTACTTCCTTCTGCATACATTAAGCTAATGATAAACTAAAATTACAAAGTAGGAACATGAAAGCTATACAGCCGAACTCCGATCTTGCTAGACTCGTAATTGCAGTTTTGTTAGGACAGCTGCCAGAAGCAAAGGCCAAATCTCATTTAAAATATCAGCACATAAGAAATAGTTTCAAATTAAAAAATCCTTCAGCTCCTCTGCTACCCAAGGCTGTGTTTCTTTGGGGAAAATGATGTACCACTGGATGTGCAGGCTGCTCTTCAACTCTGTATGTCTGCAGACTCCCTCTTCTGCTGGAATGGTTCTTGAAGCAGTAAAAAGGAATGACATGTTAGTTACTATTGCAGTCGTAAGAATGGCAGCAAACAGTCAACAATGGTTATCACACTTTAAATATTACAGTTTTCATCTTGAACAAAGTGTCTTACTTGCTCTGAAACATCAATTTAATATTTTTGAAATTGCTGGTTTAATACTCCTAGAAATACTAAGTTCCACACTCTACTATAACCTTTAAACAGAAAATAGAGGCTTGTGAAAGTTCTGAAAGTTCTGAAAACCCTAACAATAAATGTTTTCACATGTAAAATATTTGAGTTAATTATAAGCAGGTGCATTACAATTGAATTTACAGTATAGAACTTACTGCATTACCCTGTCACAGTAGATTAAAACCTGTGATTGATCAGAGCTAATGTAACTTTCCAGAGATTAGATTAAATTAATAATGACACGATATGAGAGTCTGAGACATTCAGTTGAAGAACAGTAACTTAATCCCTGGACTTTCTGTAAGCATCCACCTTTCAGCCTAGAAGCATATTTAGATTTAATCCGCTACAATTAAGCAACTGTATTTCCTCTTGCTCCAGAATTTCCCAGATGATTTGAAGGACTGTTACCTCTCCATGTACCCTTTTAAGAATATTTCAAAGAAAAAAGCATAATTAAGTTTTTTTAGTTTTTTTTCTTTGGGGTGATGGAGGTGAAAAGAGGCGAGATTGTCATTCTAGCTGGCTCTTGCAAATAATTTGAACATCTGCCTCTTCCTTTGCTTAGGCCACCCAAGCAAGCTGAAAGAACAGTTTTCTTGTTATCCATAGGATTCTGAATAGCAGAGATCGAGTGAAGTCTTGTTACTTTCACTTCGCTGTTTCTAGCAACACTAATGATGCTTTTGTACCAACTTAGAAAACCAGTCAATTCCAAATTTCCATTTGAAATGGCATTCTCAGCATCACAAAAGCTAATGATTTTATTTAAATACCAGAACCTTACAGACTGGATGGTCTGGGTCACCTCTATAGGCTTTCCTGAATGGATTGCGGATTTCTCAAGTCACATATCAGGTTACCAGGCTGTTTGTGGAGCTCGGGTTTCACAAGACAGCTGAGCATATTTAATTGCTTGCTACCACCAAAAAGACAAGCCTCACTCCTGGCTGTGTACTCCTGCTGCTTCCCCTTTGCCACCATCGTATTTGTCAGACAAAACAGCATGCTGTTTCAGCTTGCTAAGTGCAAATAAAAACAGAGCTGGGAGAAAAAAAGGGATAATAGTTTTCTGCTGGGTTAACAAGCTGAACAGACTCACTGAGAGATCACACAAGTTTCCTAACTGGCACTAAGGCTGTGGAACCGTATAAGCAAGGTCCCTTTTTCACTGCTACGGAGGTACCAGTTTTACTCAAACCTGTCATAAACCTTTCTGCCAATATCCACAATGAAAAATAACGTTGTCCTAGTGGAAAAAGTAACTAATATAGCACAACTCCTTTAGAAATAAGCTTTTACAACATAGCTTCCTTCATCTGTAGTTTTCAGCATTCAGTATGTCAGTAGAAAGGGTAGATTTACAGGCTGTAGAACAGTGCATGCAAGCCTGTTTCAATCTCAGGCAGAAATTCATATAAGCGAAGTAGGTAAGAATGCTTGCTTAGATGGGGTTTTAGGTTAAAAAAAAATAATTCTTAAATCCCCTGTATTCGAGATGAAATCAAGTATTTATGGATCTAATTCTATCAGTAGTAACATTTTGAGCAAAATATTGTAGATATTTCTGTACATTAGAACAATGAGAAAAATGATTTACAGTGTAGGTGGCTGACTGGCCAGTAGCTGAACTTCCAGAGGTAGTAAGTCTGGTATTCAAATCTTCTGCGAGATGAGTCTGTATATCAGAATTACTCTGAGAGAGAGGTATTTGAAGGTTCTGATTGCTATACATTGTTGCCTCATCTTCAGTTATAATTTCCCAGCTCTTCAAAAAGAAAATAAAGAAAAAATAACTTTACAAGGTAGTTCCAAGTTACAAACAGTTAAGAAGAGCTTTTTGATTAGATGAAAAAGTTAACTGCATTTCAGAAACATTTAGAGATTGTTTTTACCTCGGGGGAATCTCTGTTGTCAAGATTTTCTGTGTCCTCTGATATCTGTCGACGATGTGTGAACACATGCTGGGCCTCCAACTGCACACTACCAATGTCTGCAACAGCTACATTGTCCCTGTTGGAGACGGGAGGGAAGTCAGCACACAGTAGCCATGTTCTACCTTTCAACAGTAAGCTAGGCTAACAGCAAAAACATACTGAAGGAAAAGACACAGTGAGCTGTAAAAATTCATGCAAACTGTTTAAAAAGAATAAGCATTCACATCCATGTGAAGCATAAGTTTAACTAAGAAGCAGACTGCATTCCAGGTATTATTTTTGTAATTCACACACTAAGAAAAACCACTACAACTGAAAAAAACAAGGTAAATAATTAAATGCAGCCCCTGTTGGGAAGGAGGAACCAGGCTTAAAGCTGGAAAATTAATTCCTTTCCATTTCCATAGTTACTATCTCTTACAATTGCAACCAGTTTCTATTTGAATGCATACTTCCAGAGAACAGAAAGAATACTGTGTGGTTAAAATGACCATTAACCAGTGACCATTACACACAGGCTGGAAGGTTAAGTCATGGAAAAGCTCTCTACTAATTCTCAAGCTGTTTATTTTCTGGTTGTCCTTGCTCTCAATATAACTAGAGTGAACTAGTTACACTAGTTAATATAAGAATTGAATTTTCAGGCCAAAAGACATACTGAGCAGTTGGTCTTTTCCACTGTGTTCTTCTGAATTCGTGATTGACATAGTAGGTCCTCCCGAGGATGTCTTGCCTTTCTTCCCAGCCTGAAGGCAGCGGAGGAGATTCCTGCTGCTGCTGCTGTGGCTGGCCAGCAGCATCTGGTTGGTCCAATATAATCCACCCAGGCTAAGAGATATAATATTAACTACATTAATATTACTAATAGACATATGGCAAGTCAGTACCAGATCAAAACCAAAAGCCTAACGTATGTTTTCTTGTTTAGGCATAATGACAAACCCACACCTTTAGTCAGAAAGAACACTCCAGAATTTTTGTGCAGTCTTACAACTTCCAAGATACAAGCCATTGCTTCTGTTTCAAAAACCCTATTTATAGTTTTGTGATTCCTAACATTCATTTTTACTGTAACCATCCTTAATAGCTGAAGACATTTGCTAGGTTTTTCAGCAATAAATATGTCTTTTCCCACCTCTAATTCTTCTGCCTGTTCTGTGGTTTCTTCTTCAGACCCATTGCTTTTAGGTAAGTATGTCATTTTTAATCGAAGGTGGCCTTTAACTCTCGATTTATGGCTGCAGAAGAGAAAATAAAACATTCTAATTGTGCACTTGTTAAATCGTTACCTGCAAATAGAACAGCTGAAAAAGCACTGCTAGAGGATTCCTTTTAAATTTCTGAACACAAACTTGGCTTTTTATAATTTAATGAAGTTCAATAATGGTATTGAGTTCTCAGACTTCTGAAAACACTTCTATTTATGTACCACAACTAGAAACCTTTCTTTCCAACTCACTTTTCTGAAAACTTCACTAGTAACCAATGAGTAACAATAAAGAACAAGAAAATATGAATAATGACAATTTAATTCATATAATCATGATTATTTGACTGTGTGCAGGCAATCTGTCAAACATTATATAGGTCTACTTTGCCTAGAATTTTACCTTACAGCAAGCTCATACTTCTGCATCTGACTCTCTGTGTTTAGCTTAATGCCCCATTAGAAGCTTGAAATCAAGATCTCCCCACATTGATTTTATTTAATATTTGCACTTGGTACAGAAACCTGCTGAATTATCTCATCCATTTGACTACAGGTATATTAAGTTAAAAAACCAAAAACCAAAACCCAAACACCCCCCCCCCACCTCCCCCCCCCCCCCAAAAAAAAAACCCACCAAATCCTGAAAACACCGAGTGAACTGGATACCTGCACACCCTCTTAGTAAAGACCAAAAAGAAAAAAAAACACCAAAAAACCCCAACAAAAAACCCCAAACCAACCCACATCACTAAGATCTCATGCTTTGGGTTTGGGTTTTCTGTTTGCTGCCATGCAGAAAAAGTGAATTAGATTTTCTGATATCCATAAAAAAATTCATGTTGATTTATAAGCATGTTGGTTTATAAAAATGTTCAGACTGCATTTTAGTTTCAGAAAGGCCCATATCTCTTTGAAAGAAGTAACTTACTCTCTTTTTTTCCAATACAATAAAGTAATGCATTTGAGGATCAACATACTAATAATTCTTACTCAGCCTGAGGCATTGGAAAGGTAGTAACCTTATTATTAATATGAGCAAAACTGAAGGACACGCATTAACAACACTAAAGCATCTAAAAGTTACAACAAGATTTTAAGGCAGAAAGTGTCCAAACCTGCAGCACTACAAAGCACTGCCCAATTCCCATGGTAGCCGCTACAAGAAGAGGTCAGATTCTTGACTAACAAACAACTGAATTTATGTAGAGACAATAAATATCATTCTTGATTCATTTATAGGATAGGAAATGTAATACTCAGAAAAACGAGATCAGAATGCAACTTGACAGTCACTAATTCTGTTAAAACAATTGATCTGCTCAAATTTGAGAACTGTAAAATACTTTTGCTACCAGTGTGGCTGAGAAAGATCTGTAGATCCCATGTGTTCTGATGTTACTTCTAAACTGGAACCTATTATCTGAAAAAATAGACATGCACTTTACGTATTTTATTTCTAATACAAATTTCTTAAAACCGTTCAGATTTAGGTTAAAAATCTACATTTTAAAACCAAATCTGTAACAAGTAATAGAATTGGGAAAAAAAAAAAAATCCAATTTTTTTTTTTTTTTTGTTTGTTTGTTTTTTTAAACACAGGCCTTAAATGTGAAGCAGCTTTTCAGTTTAAGTTTTTTAAGTATAAGTTATGCTTATAATTAAGGTCAGGTGAAACTGCTTACACGAAAAGGGCAAACAAAAAGAAACAGGAAGGCCGGAAACAATTTCAAGCTGAGGGGATAAAAGAGTTATGGCATAATACTGGTGACCAATTTCACTGTTCAGCAAAACAGTAAATTGGTTCAGATGAAGTTATAAAATGAATTATACCATGGCCTGAAGAAAAATGGTTTATTCTTACAAAATTATCTATAAGTATTTAAACAAATTGCCGTGGTTTAAATCCAGCTGGTAGCTAAGTACCATGCAGCTGCTCACTCATGGCCCCCCCCTTCCTGAGTGGGATGGGGAGGAGAATCAAAGGAATGTAAAACCCACAGGCTGAGATAAGAACAGTTTAGTAAGTAAAGTATAATATGATACTACTACTACCATCATTAATAATAATGCTAAGGGAAATAACAAGGGGAGAGAATATAAAACTAAAAAGGGAAAGGGAAAAAAACCCCAACAATAAATACAAGTGATGCACAATAACAATTGCTCAACACCCGCTGACAGATACCCAGTCCGACCCGAGCAGCGATCTGGGCCTTCCGGGTAACTCTCCCCAGTTTCTAATACTGGGCATGAGGTGCTGTGGTATGGAATACCCCTTTGGCTAGTTTGGGTCAGGCATCCTCTGTCTCTGTTTCCTCCCGGCTTCATGTGCCCCTCCTCCATGGCACAGCATGAGATCCTGAAGTCCTTGATCAGAGTAAGCCTTACTTACCAACAACTAAAACACTGGTGTGCTGTCAGCACTATTCTCAGACTAAAGCCAAAAGCACTGCACCAGCTACTAGGAAGAAAATTAACTCTATCCAAGCCAAATCCAGAACATAAATGCTGACTTTTTAGTAGAATCACAAATACCTTACTCCACTGATCCTCAAATTTCTTCAATGAAAACATGAACACGTAGACAGTGTTTACATATGTACAAGAAATTATATAACAGCATTTTTCAGATTTTTGTGTAATATTTACTAACCTTCTTGGATGAAGAACAAAATCCTTAAATGTATATGGTCTCTCCATACTCGGATTTTCTGTCTGGAATAAGACAAGGTTTTTCAAGAATAATCTGTACCCAACACTTGAAGTTAAAGAAAATCATCAGAAATTTACAGTGAGTTTCTTCAAAGGCCAGATGACATTTAAAAATGTACATTACAGGTTTAGGTACAGTAACAGCAACACCAGCTTTAATCTTAGTTATAAGACTAAATCCCCAGTTCATGAAAAAAAATTACCTTTCAGTCTATACATATATTACAGTTTGTAACGCACAGGAAAAAGCTGTTAAGCCTGACATCAAGAAATACATTCTCAATTTTCACATTTAAAATATCTGCCGTAACTTCTCTTTCCTCCCTCAGTATTTTTCAAATATTTTTTACACAGAAAACACATAAAAAAAACCATTTCTAGCTTTAGGACTTGGGGATAAAATTAATCACAGAAGAATCTATTCTGAGAATATCTCCATTCCGATTCACAACAGCACAGTTGCTCAACAGAAAGAAGCACAGAAGTAAACTGACATAAGTCTATAAACATACATTCCACAGACAGGTACAAAAACACACATGAGGGATCATTAAAGAAAACAAAGATACTTATTCTTCTGGTTGACAAAACTATTTATAATCCATGTGAAGTTCTGCAGTTCCTACAAAACCATTTGATTTTTACAATACCATTTGTTGTGGAACATTTGTCAATCTCTTTCGTGAGTCCTTTCCTCCCCTCCTTTTTCAGCTGTTTGTCAGTTCTGGGGAGTAACTTTATGTGCTTGCTAATCAATACATTTTAACCATTTCAAGAAGTACTGTATAACACAAGGAAAGACCTGCGATTGCTTTGCTCGTAGGCCTTTTATTTAAGAACAATGGTACATGATGCAATCTTCAAAGACTGAAGTAACAGTGTTTTCAAAAAATACCTCATTTGTGTCACCACGTGATTAGAAAGAAATTAAAAAAAAAATAATAAACCCCAGAGTCTAAAGGTTAGACATTATTAAGGGAGAGATTTTAGACTTTCATTTGGAACTGCCCAAATTTGTTATGAAAAGCCCTATGATTAAGCTGTCTCAATTTTAGTGAACGTGAT
The DNA here is from genome assembly GCA_039720435.1 of Amazona ochrocephala. Lineage (NCBI taxonomy): Eukaryota > Metazoa > Chordata > Aves > Psittaciformes > Psittacidae > Amazona > Amazona ochrocephala. The sequence continues at coordinate 32,143,422 of CM077883.1, read as the reverse complement.
AACTATTACATCAAATCTCAGGAACAAAATGCTCTCTTACATTTCAGACATCTTGGTGAAAGCCTTTACTAATACTATTTAGAAATACTACACTCAAGTTGAAGTGTTCCACCCTCACTGAAGTAAAACGCAGATTTTCATCCTGTAATGATGCATTACACTGGCACTATACGCAAGAACAGGTCCTACACTTACAGTATGAGTTGCCTCACAACTAAGGTAAATACTTCTTTGAAATTAAAATGGAATTAAGGTTTGGGTTCAGTTTTGTGGGTTTTGGGGCTTTCCCCACTCCACTCCCCAGGATTACATTATTTCTGCCAACATACACACTCAGACACTGTGGAAATACATCAGAGGTGAGAAAAAAATCATCTTCTTAATCTAAGTTTTGTAATTATTTTTTGACTTTACAAACACAACAGTTGCCTCAGATTCAATGCTAGATTACACTTGGATTAATACATTTTTGCTTTGGAAAGAGCAAGATCATATCTGCCAACTATCTTATATTTTGTAGATGATTTGCCCTTTATACATGTTCCCAACTCTCAGTGCTTCTTGTTATGAAGAGTCCGCATTTACATCCAATCAAGCAAACCCAAAACTGCATATAATAAAGAATATATAAACTGATCTTATTTGTCCAAGATATATTTACTTATGTAAATGAAAGACTTTCAAAAAAACTCAACCTGTATTTGGGCCAGTAAAGTAGAATGGATTTAGATGGCAAGACTAAGTCATTAAGAACAAGAAGTAACCAGGAAGATGGAAAGAAAGAGGAGACAGGAAAAAGCCAGTGTTTGAGGAAAGGTGAGAAAATTGAGAAAATTGCCATGAAAACAATTCAGTGAGGTTCTATAAATTAGTTCATGCTAAGACAAAACAAACAAAAAGGAAATGCACCAATAACTCCAAGTCCAGATAGTGCTGGCAAGCTTATTGGGAATTGGAAACACAGTCAGCCTTCTCCAGAGGGACATTACAGGCAGTCTTTCCAACCCACCTGACTGAGGTGAAGGAGTTAGCGTGATCTCATATCCCAGTTACAACGGGAACAAGATCTATTTGTAACTACTCCTGACACAGTTCTTATTGGAATGACAGAACAACTGCCCTTGGAAAGGTTCTGCCTTGGTTGTCATTCTGTCTTTAAAACAGTTGCTGATAAATCTGTTGGTATTTGCTAATGTTTCAAAACCTCAAAAGAAAATGAAAAGGTTTACTTATTTCAGTGTTCTTGGTGATATTTTCTTAAAACTAACAATGTGCTTTGAAAAAAGGAATACAAAATCAAAACCTAAAAACATATATATACCTAGAAAAAGAATGTACAAAGCAACCCTAGTTCTATTTACCACTATTCCCCACTTACCCTTTCCTGTATCTGCTTATAGGAATAAGGAATATTAAAAGTAAATGTATAAAATGTTTTGAGAAATATTACAATAATTTCAGTCTCTTCAAGGCTGTTTCAAACCTTGCATTTTTATTCTTGAAAAAGCTAAAAGCACTCCTAACTCCTGCAAGCAGCAGAAACCAATGCCTACTCACAAGGTAACCTCCATTTTATGATGAATATCAGCACTAAAAAAGCCCTCTAACAAATCCACAAAAGAAAACTGAAACAGAAAACCCACAGAGCAGGAGAATTTAATCACTTATATTATCAGGAGGGTTAACTTCCTTAGAAGACGAATACTGTGACATACAAAATCATTTTTCCCTTTCACAGTCGTAAAACAAAAACAAACAAAAAATACAAACCGGTAACTGATAAAGAGGAATATCCACTTGCCCAAGAAAATCATCTCGAGTCTACAGAAAATAAAAACAAACAAAAAACACAGAAAGTTTAAAGTTGCAAAGTGTTTTAAAAACATTGTTCCAAAGCCGTGATAGCACAGTTAACGCTTGCTAAGAACTTAAAGACACTCTTAAATTACAGACAGTAAGACTTGTGCTGTACAGAATGAGTTCTGATTGACTCAACACTCAGAGACCTGGCCAGTTCAGCCTTCCTCAAAATAAATGAGGATTGAGGGAGCTGGGGGTAGAGATTTAGATTGGTTTGAAATCATATAGAATAATGCTAATCAAACAGGAGAGAGCTGTTCAGCATCAAGACCAAGACGTCAGCATTCCCAGTAGAAACGTTGCCCTGAAGGACCTTCCTCCTAGGAGCACCTGACAATTGCTATAAGCCTCGGCAGCTCCTTATAAGGCATACATAAACGTTTTTTTTTCTTTTCAAAATAATACAGCTACTGCTAAAAATAAGGCAAAGCAAAAATAAGTTTCATCTGTGAAAAGTGCTTTGGAAGTTCCAGCAATTCCAATGGTCCCACGCCTGGCAGCAGGAGCTTCAAGTCTGGCATTTTCTCTACCCCCTGCCAGACACCCCTGCGGACATTTGAAAATGTACTAAAAATCACTGCATCCATGAAAAAATACCACTTGCTACACACATTGTGGAGTTCAGTTTTAACAACTAAAACCTGGAAGATTCTGCCTGACTTGGATGCCTGGACTATCTGACTGAAACCAGACTATGATTTCAGCAACTTTGCAGCCTGATTCTCTCCAGCCTATGCTGTTGTACCAGGGGGGCTCTGACAATACCTGGTACCACTGTACAGTTCACTTTTGACCACTGATTTTTGCCTGCCAAATAAACTAAGATTTTAGTAATTCACATAGGTAATTTCAGTATTTGCCAGCAATCACTGCCAACTTGACTCCTTACCGGAGTACTGAAGCATATGTTGTTTCAAGTTCAGTTGTGATTTGAAAGCCTTTGCAACCCTCCACCAAAACAGGAAAACGTATTACATGGGTCATTTAACATGAAGACATATCACTGCCTGTGTGCTAAAATCAAGAGGGCATGAAATTTTTAAGAGGTATGTATAAGCCTATGGCATTTTTCAAAAGTCTGCTCTGTAACAAGACTGCATTTCTTTGCATTGGCAGAGTAAGAAACTGCAGAAGTCTTCAACAGCGTAGCCTGTGTATAGCCTTCGGGTTTCTGGTCTTCCTGGTTTTTCCAGCTAACAAAAGAATTGGTGCCTATTCTTTCCTAAATCTGCTGGTGCACCACGAGCTTTGAATCAAACTCATCACCCAAGGATCTTGATGGCCTTCTTCCACAAAAACTTTCCACTATGAGGCTCTGCGTCTCACTGACACCAATTCCCTTCACCTTAGGGCCTCTCACTTCTCTGGTACTACAACTATGTTTTTAGTTTTCAATGACAATGTTCTACAGTATTAAACCTCAGTGCAAGCCTGCTCATTTTTTGTCCCATTGATGCCATTCTCCATTCAGACAGCTCTGACATTAATGGCTACAGGTATTTCTTGAAGCAGTTCTTCCTTCTTTAATAATTCTGGTACCTTTTCTTTAGCTCTGTTCTCTTAAGTTTGTCCATTTCATCTTTAAGTTGTATGTGCCTATGGAGAACCAGTGTCTCACATTTGCATAAAATTTTTATACCTCCAAAGAAACACAACCAGTCTGCAGAGCTTGTCATAGATGATAACACACTAGAAATCTAGAGACGCGTACCTTCAGACTGAATTCACAGTATGTCCTACATTCAGATTTGAAGGGGAGTGGAAATAAAGACAAAACACCCACCTTTTTAGTTCACAAACTCATCTGAAATAGAAACCTACAACAGGTTTTTGTACCTGAAGAATCTGAAGCTTCCCTGAACTACTGAGGGAAAACTTTCTGTATTATTACAGACCACAAGCTTCTGGAAAAATATAGCTATCATTTTTGCCTATGAGGTTCTTTTTAAAATGGCACAGCACATACCTTCGACATGTTAAAAGGCTTAGTATTTGTGAAGTCCTTGGCAATCCTCAAGTGGAACATGCCTTTCAAATAAATTACTGGAATGTGGGACAAAAGTCTGCTGTATTTTAGAAAACCTCAGAACATTGTGTTTGTTACCAGCATTATTTTAGTACCGGCTCTGCTCCTGTTATTCACTTTATTATTCTGCTGCCTCTTCTGCTATTTTTAGCAGAGCTAGCCTCGATAACCAACCTTTAACAGTACTTTCTCCTCCAGCCAGAGAGTAAAATCCTCCAGTGGAGGATTTTTGTTGACCTCCAAACAACTAACACATAAATCAGACGGCAGGAATGCTCTTCAGCAATGTGCCTCACTATGACAAGCTGATTAACAGCCTTCAAAGAAGTGCCAAAGAACCTCTGAAACAGACATCGCACACATTAACAATTAAATGCCAATGGAGCTGAAATTGTTTGGATCTCCATTTCATGAGAGCAGGCATCACAGTTTTTTCAACACAGACAAGTGGGTCAGTTGTTCTCGCCAACTTCTAATTTCTTAACAGCTAGAGAACTCAAACTTTCTGCTTGCCAAACCGTAAGTGCATAAACCTCAATTAATGATACAGTACACTAACAAAGAGGCCTTTTACTTTTCTGATTCACTGGTTTAGTCTATAGAAAGCTATTAAAAACATGTGAGCACAGACATCTGCTGTATACAATTCATTTAAAGAACTTTAGTGCAATGCCAAAGTGAATGCTCAAAAAGGAAAAGCACCAAAAGTAATCCAGCCCAGAACTCATTTTCATCTATTTTATGAATATATACTTAATATGCCTTAACAGTTAAGATTCTGGATTATTTTTCTGCAATTCCCATCAGAAACCGGATAGAAATAGATATTAAGCAGACATGCTTATCTGAGTCACACACTCAAGAACAGTACTGAACACATTACCCACAATATATCATTTATGTTTTAAATTGGAAATTTATCAATTTATGTTTTAAGACAGTTAACTGAATTTAATGCCTTTCTTAATTGTTGGATTCACCACAGTGCCTTCTGAAACAGCTCTTGTATAGGACCAGGGTGCTGAAATAAGGTATTTTCTCTACCAACTTGTGTGAGTGATTTTTGTTGGTGTTAGTGCATGAATTAGAACCTAAGTATATTTCCAGTCTTTTTCTGACTAAACAGGCAGTGTGTTGTGCCTAAGCCGGCCTTCACACAGAAATCTACAGCTGTATGGCCAAATGAGAAAGCATACAGCTTTTACTGGAGGGAATAGAAGTATCAATTCAAATTGAAAAAACAAACAGTGATCTGGACTATTGCTGCTTAAGAAAACAAGAGCTCAATAGATGCCTTATAGAACCAACATTCTTCTTGATTACACACCCAAACATCAACATGAGTTACAAGCTTGATGAGAATGAAAAAAACCCAAATAACTTTCCTGAGCTACACTAGCAACCTGAAGAATTTTTCTTCTCATGCTGTGCTGAGCATATTCTTTGGTTCTCTTGAACTCTAAATCAAGCAAAGTGAATTTTCTTCCATAAAATACTGCCAGCATGTGCTATTCATCACCGGAAAATAACAGTTTCAAAAATGCAAAATTCAATCTTCATGCTAAGATCTTCCCAAGTTCTCGGATTCTAAAAGTAATGTTTCTGTCTTGCAAAGTGACATAGTTTGATGCGTGGAATCCATTACATACTCATGTATTTTTAAGGGGAGAAGTAGAAGGTGAGGAGGATATTTTTAATGGCATGTAGGCATTTCTTTTTAGTTGTCCTCTATGGGCAACTGGGTACGATACTGAGACATCAGAACCTATCAGCATTTTCACAATAGAGAAAATATGTACTGTTAGATCAACAGTTATTATGCAACATGTGTTTCTGCAGGACCTTCAGCCCTGCTGGCTGCTTCAACAGCAAGGTGTCAGCATAACGTGCCTCAGTAGTTTCACCATCTGTTTAACAGACAGCATTTAGAAATGACGTGCAAGTTCTTTTCACTAATTCTCCCCTGCTTCCAAAGATATTTTCAGATAAGTGCTTCTCTGAAAAGACCAGAGCAAAAGTGTCATCTGTCTCTCCACTTATAGCTTACACTTCTTATATAGAACAAGAATCACAGAAGTTCATATTTAGTCTACGGTAATTATTACTCCACTGAGTGTTTGCTACTTTGAGAGCTTGTGCTGTGATTAAAAGTTCGTTAACAAAGCAAGTTCAGATGGCTTGCTTTCCCTTTTTTTTGCATACAAGGATTCTCACATAGGTTAACGGGAAGACAGGAAGTTGTCTAATACAACGAAGCAAACTTAAGCACAACGTAAACAGAGAACAAGTCAAAAGTTAGTAAGGAGTATATTTAATTCATCAGGAATTTGAGTTCCCTTGGTTTTATGGACATATGTGCCAAATAAGCTACCATATAAAAAGCAGGAATATTACATTTTATGAAGAGCCAATCCAGATTTGGCCTCCTGTGTTAAACCAACCAAACCTGGAAAAAGTACTAGAAAACAGTACCAAATATTTAATTAGGTACTATTTCAACAAGCCATTTCCTGACATCAAGTCAGTTAAATTCATAGTAGCATAAACCAGAAAACTTCTGCATCTATTTGTGGAAGCCTTTGTGCCAGATCTGAAGACTTCGAATACAGTTTGAAAACAAACTCATGTAGTAACAATTCCAGGTGCACTTTTACCTTCATCAGTTAACACTATAAAGCTTAAAATAGTCAAAAATATGTAAGCCTCTATCAAACATTAAACCACATGTGTAATTTGCTCCCTAAAATAAACAACGGATAAACCAGATATGACAGATGTTAACCTCACTGGCTAATGAACACGCTCAGCCGAAGGACTCATTACACAGACAGCTTTTTGTTATTCAGAGCAGGAGGGAACAAACAGAATATAAAAATAAAAAATAACTAAAAGGCAAACCATTTGCCTCCAAAATGCGGACAGGCAATCAGAGCATCTCTGCATCATGGTCTCGACTCCTGGGAAGTTCATTAAGTCCAATACAGTGCCACAGAGATGATAAACCACACAGTGCCCAGAAGCTGCTTCTTCTTCCAGCCCTGAATAGAACATTGAAGGGTTGGCCCTGGTGGTACAAGTAACTGATCCCTTCTAAGAAACTTCTGTGAATATGGACCTGCATCAGGGCTGGATGCAGGGTGAAGGGCCTCAGCCTACTCCAAAGTTAGTCCAGCAGTTTTCAAGAGAGTTCTTGGAGCCTGCTGTTCTGAGCTACTGCTGATCCAAATTCAACCTCAACACTAACTCAGGAATTCCCTGCGCCTTCACACCAGCACTCAGCCAGTGGCCACTGCCAGCCACGATGCAGTTTTCCATGCTCTTTTGTGCTCCATGTGTCCTCAGCCACCACCAATCTGAACAGGAGTCCCAAGCCCTACCCACTGACCTCTTACAGCTCCAAGCCTGCATCTACTGCTGCCAGCCCTGAATGCAGACAGATGACAGGGCTACAACAGAACTTCCTGGTTTGTTTTAAACTGTGCTACGCTCAAGCTGTAAACCCTATCTGTCCAAAACCTGCCTGTGTGAAGTGACCTTGGATGCCTCAACCTCTATGGCACAAACCAACAACAACACAAATAATCCACCCACAATCACTTTACAACAAAAGCAGTATTACAATTTATTTCAGATAAGCTCAACATCTCTTACTGAAGTTACACTGCACCTCCTGTGAATTTTATTGGCCTGTAATTTACCAGATTTTAACCACTCTGGATTTGTTCTTTATAAGCTAAGTATTTGTCCCAGATTGAACTTTCTAGACACAATGATTACTATAACAACTGGCTAAGATAGAAACTATTAAAAAGTAAGTAAAGTTCATGCTAAATTCTGGAAACCTTTTTCTTCAAAAAGCCCTTGTGCTTTCATGTTTCCGAACAAGGTCTTCTCTCTTATGCTAGGAAAAATCACAGATTGCCAGAGAAATCATCCAGGTCTAAAAGAATCCAGTTCTATGTCTCTTCCCACATTCCTCTTACGGAGTAGCTGCAGCTTCCCATTTGCATTTTAATATGCCCCAACTTCAATTACTCCAATTCAAGTTTGTATGTTATTTCAGCCAGGAACTTCCTGATGTCCTCCTTAAATTCTGTTTGCTTATGTTGCAGTTGATACAGTGGCCCAAGGTCTAAACAATAACCACATCTATCTGTAGACTTTTCAGTTAGCTTACCACAAACTGCCGCAACAAAAGATAAAGTTAAAAAGAGTAATGTACTCTCTTGAAACGGAGATTATTATGGATCCATAAACTAACACTGACATGAGCTACAAACACTTTGTTGGCTGTATTCCCAAATCAGCACATCCTGTTCATCACAGGGAGTGAGGAAGAAAGTTCAACTGAAAGAGACATTTAAAAGAAATGCAGGGCAGTCCCCTTGAGACAAAGGTGAAAGTCAATTGTAAGCAATGACTCCCCTGGAAATGCCAGTCAGTTTAGCTTGCTTGCTTGCTCAATCTCTGAAACTCATCCACTTCAGGGAGATGAGAAAACACGTGTTACAACACAGAACACCACCCTCAGCCCAGGGTGAGGGGAGAACTTGAAAGAGCATTTCTACCATTTGATCCTAGCTGGCTGCAAGGGCTGAGCAAGCACCAAAGAGCCTTGCAGCGAGATTAATGCTCGGTGGAGCTTTGTATCCTTTCCCTAATAATGGCCAAGAGCAGACGCTGAAGGAAATAATGAAAGCAGCAGTTATGAATAGTACTTCCTCTGACCTATATTGAGAATGTAATACTCTCTGATGGACCTTTCTTCAACTTATCCAACCCCTTCCTGAAATCCATTTCTACTTTTGGTATGTACAACATCTTGCAGCAGTGAGCTCTTCAACACATAAGAGAACATACTTATTTTATAAGAGTGGATTCTCTGTTTAAATTCACCCCCCATGAACTACCGTTTTATAAAACTCCTTTCATACCACTTGGCTTTACTTCCCCCTTGCCCCATACTGAGAAACCCTCGGCCTACTTAGTGTCTCCTCACATACAACTTTATCCCAGTCTTGTGACCACTCCTGCTATTTTTCTAGCTTTGTTACACATGCTTCCTAAAAAAATTATGGATGCCCTGCACATGTGTGGATTTGTACAACTCCAGAAAGGTGTTCTTCATTTTGTTATTCTTTTCCTAATAAATCTTAACCTTCTGTCTGCCTTTCAACTGTCAACAAGATTTGAGATGCCATTTTCCGCAAGTTCACTCACCATGGCATAAAACACTTCTGGCCAGTATGGGAGTGATTACCACACCTGCATCCTCAGCTAGTTTTCCACTGTGTGCAGGATTTAGCGATTATCAACACTGATTTTCAAATTGTCCATTTTACTGTCTAGTCACTTACGACCATGAGATTTTCTGCAACTTCAGAGGTAACAATTCTCACTTGTTTTAATTTGTGGTCACGAATGAGGAAGCTTTTTATCTGCACTTTATGTGTTGAGAGTATTATTCAGAACTTCTGCTAAGGGTTCTTGTCAAGTATTTTTAAAAGCTCAGTGTCCTGCATTAACCAGCTCGCCCATCTTTGCTTAGCTTAAGACAAAACATCCTTTTCTGAAAGCAGTTCTCCCTCCTTATAAACACAAAGCATGTCATATGTCTACTAAACCTATTCCATGCACTCTTTCTTCCAGACTGGCCTGTTGCCTGTAGATTTCCTTTTGGTCATTTTAAAGTGTCAGCATAATACTTACCTTCCTTCAGTAAGGAAATCTAATAGGTTGAAAGACATAATATCTGAAAGCCTCCAAGTTATTGGCCAGTCAGGTGTAAAAGGAAGAGTATCACTATCTTGCTTTGGGAACAAGTTTTACTTTAACACATTCTTACATATATACTGCGTCTTAAGAGACAAAATAACTATAGCTTGTGGTTATATTAAAGAAGCCACACCATCAGTGCTTCCCATTCTCTCCTGGTATATGAAAAGGACATGAAAAAACCTGAAGGCTGGATAATTTAAATATTTATATAAGCTGTTCAGGAGGTCTGCTCTGCATGGTTGTACAGGTTTAGTTTCCTCTTTTGTTAGCATGAGAAACCTACCCAAATGAGCTCAGCTGCAGGCTATAAACACAAAGAGGTTAATCACAATTTGTGCAGAGCACAGTCAAATAAAACTACCCTTAATACGTACATGTAGTGTTTGCTGGTGACTACAAAGTGCTCAGGCTTTGATTTACAAGGTTATTCAAGTGTTCTGCCCTGACACTGTTCCTTACTGCATGATCATATTCTGAAAGTTACATAGGGTTCGCTGCTGCCAAATACAACTTGGTAAAACTGTCAGAAAAGAACCTTTGGGAGAGAGCCGATACCAAACAACGTTAACTGCTTCCTTTGCTGATTCTTCCACGTGGCAACTGTTCGCAGCTAGTCCTGGCTGTAAGGTTTATCACATCCTTTGTGTGTAACCTTTTTCTCTCCTTGAAGAGGACTGCTGATCAAAAAGTAAAGGCATAAAGAAATGTGGAGAAGAAGCTGTAACAAAACTCTGCATTTGAGCAAGATGGACTTGCATTTAAGCAAATACCTAAAGGAGGCCTACAAGAAAGCTGAAAAGGGACTTTTTATAAGGGCACGTATGTAACATGCTGTAAGATCCTTCAAGATGCACAATACTAAACAATATGAAAATTTTTAGGTGATGAGGTTATCATAGCGCAATAGCATAGGGAAATGTCAATTTGTGTTTTGCTCTGTATTGCCTCTGTAATCTTTTGCTTCACCTGCCCCTTTTCCATCTCACTTCCTTTTCCCAGATCTGGGACATCAATCCCCATGCAGCCCCTTTATCAAATAAGATGGAGGCATGCCACAGTTGTCTTCCCCTTCTCTTGGCAGTTCTCCCTGGTTGAGCCATTATCGTCTGTGAAGGATTTTTGCTAAGAGAGAAGCTCTACACTTAAAGAGGATCCAAGAGAGAAGACAACCTCAGACTATTTAGGGCTAACTTGTGGTGCAGCATTTATCAAGGGAATTGGTATCCTCCAGGCCAAGTTCTAGTCCCCTCAGCATATTCAGAACAGCTGGAAAATAAGTTAGAAAGGAGAGCCACTGTCACACACATTTTGTCCAAAATATACATTTAGTACTGAAAGATTCAAATAGCATCTCCTTTTACAAATACAAAAGGCAGAGTTCCAGAACATGGTAAAAAAAAAAAACAAACTTGAGAGTTCCAACTAGAGGTTTTCTTCACACAAACCTGACAGTAGAAAAAATGTTTTGTTATTCTACACAACCTCTGAAGCTTTTTGCTTCAAAAATGTGTATTTCATTCACTGGAGACAAACCTTTACTACATTATTTGTAAACAAAAGGACAATGATTCCCTTAATTGTACAAGAAATTGTTTTAAAGGTACAGTTACTGAAACAGATTTGCAAGAATATTTATGACATTTACATTATGTAATCAGCAGTGACACTGATGGGGAAGGAATGGCAGGGATGTCAGCAAAATATTATTACACTTGTGGAAGAGATTAACACAGGTTTTGTTTGTTTGTTTAAGCTTATTTATGGTCTACACAAAGTGGAACTGTAAGTCATTGCTTCTGCTTTTCTCTGTACCTCTTAAAGTTTAGAGGTCTAAGATGACATGCGAACTGTTTCCTTACTTGTACCTTCCCAGTTCACACCTGTGATGTCAAAGTGCTTTAGCTGCAGATTTATTTCTACCCTAAGACAGAGACAGATGCCCTGAAAAAACATTCAGAACAGAAATACAAAGTCAAGGGCAACCGTCAGTGCTGCAACCATGAACTACCTCTTCCTCCTGCTTTGCATAAATGAAATTCCACTATCTACTGCAGAATCTATTCAATGTGTTTCCAGTAAAGTTCAGCAGTTGTATGAGGGCCATCACCATTCCACATTCTTCAATTTAATTAAAAATAATCCAAGGCCAGTTGTCATAGAAATGGAAGTGAGGGTTGCTTTGGGGTTGTTTTTGGAGGGGGCTGGTTTTGGGGGGTTTTGTTGTTGTTTAGGGTTTGGGGTTTTTCTGAAGTCAGCCTTTAACAAGCTGTTGATTATAGAAAGCAGGAAATCTGATACAAGGTGGCTGAAGGCTAGTAGCTAGGCACGTAGGAAAAGAATGCATAGACCTTCTGCTGCTTCAGACTCTGGAGTCCCTGGCCAAAGCACTGATTTGATTTCATGACTGCTCTGAACAGATAGCTGACATTACTAAATGCTACTCCAGTATCAACTTGTTAAATTTGAACCCAGACTCAGCATATCAATATACTAGGCCAGACTAACTGGAGTCAAGAGAAATATTTTGGGAGTTGTTTATTTTTAAATGAGTCACAATACACCATGATAATTAACTGGCCTATATAATTAAATGATTGCCATAGAACCTATTATATTTGTCACAAAGACTGTAATAGCAAATACAATAGTACTTATCTATTTTATTGCAGTGAATTGCTGAACTGCTAGGAAGTCAACCATGCTTTTTTGCTTGGTTCAGTGTGAGAAGCTTTTACATTTTTTTGAGATTTAAGTAAAATCATTTTTTATAAAATATCCTCTAAAGACTCCAAGGGCCATTTCAGGACTAAAAGGTTCCTATGCCTGTGGTTGCATAAAGAAATCAGAAACCAGTGCACTGCTATAAACTCTTTCGTGTCCAGTTTTTCTGAGGTCAGATGTATGCAGACACGGCACAAACCAAAACACACATATATGAAAAGTACAAGATAACCACAACAAGTTGGGATTCTGACATTTTTTTCCCCGTTTTTTTTATTTTTAAACTCCTCTCTCCCGTCTTCCAGTCAGAAGACGACGAAATCTTAAGAATTCAGGAAGCTTGTAAAATGCTGCTACAGTAACACAGCAAAATGCTCAACTACCCCAGAAGCCTCCTGTCAACAGCTTTAAAAAGTTAAGCCTCCTCAGATTTTATGCCAGTCCATTGTAAACACTGCTCCCAGGAACTGAAACAAACTCTTGCCAGACCAGTGTCCTGCAAGGTTTCCTGGAAATGTTTGCCAACAGTTTAGTCCCTGAACTCAGATCCCATTTAAATCGCATTTATTAAAAATTCACTCAGTATTAACATATAAAATATCTTGCATATCACTTGACATTAAAAACAGAGGTGAGAAGTACAAGAAATGTACTTGAAGTGCATGACTCAGCATGTTTTCCTTTTTACAATACACTTACTAAAAATAACTAGATCCAGACTACTTAAAATACGTCATAACCTGTTTGTGCTTATTGTGGAAGTCACCATCAAATTTACAGTTTGATTTTAGGATGCGGAATCACCAAACAGTATCCAGAATGACCACCTGTGATCCACTGTGATTTTTATAATGAAGCTTAAACACAGATCACAGTTTTACAAGAAAAAAAGTGCATTTTTTCTTCAGTCTTTTCAACCAAAAAACAATACAAAACTCCTAAGAAATCAAAAATTGTAGAACCACCACACAGTTAAGGCAGCAATTGACTGAAAATTACAAACTAATACCTCCAAGGTAATTGTGCTTCTAGCTTAGAAAGGGGCTGTCATAACTATGTATCTTTGGCATAAAGCCAATTCACAGAGAATGAGATCTTAAAACAATTCTGGTAAATGTCAATTGTTGCACTTTTATCAGAATTCACAATTAAAACTAATATATACTATTCAGATCATTCAAGTCTTCACAATGTTATTTAAACAAGTCTTAAAATCCACATTTCTTGTGGCTTATGCCTCACTAAGAATATAAATTGCCTTAAGAGTTAATAACAGCAAACACACTTCTGCAGTTTAGTTGGAGGCGAGTTTCATTACCAGAAAAATACATTTAATATAAGCCTTCTAGACCCAAGTACTATAATTTGAACAGCAATGTTGTTGGGAGAGGTATTAGGTTACAGCGCACTGCTCAGGCTGAAGCAGTGGTTGGGAGGAGAGGGAAGAAAAATGAAAAAAAAGAAGAGAGGAAACTGAAAATTCCTGCGGTTCAGGGTGTATGCAGAAACAAACGGCATTTACAGTTTCTCTGCTAAGTATTACTTATTTTTAAACCTACATACAAGCTGTTATGTAAAACAAAGCCTATATGAAATAAACCTGGAAGCTTCTACAGTGATACACTCATTTTTAACCATTTATATGCAATTTCAGTAATTACTATTCATTTTCTGAGAAGTTGTGTATTTAAAACTATAAAACTTCATCTGAAGTTTCAAGAATTCCCACGTCCACATAACTAGACAATAAAATCCTCTCGAGCTCATTTAAACAGGAAATTATTGGTTCTATGTGTTAAGTATTTCTCTGTAAGACCTATTCACCTACGCCACTGTATGTACCATACTCTTAAGAAACGAATCTAAACCCCAAATGTTACTGATAACATGAAAACTAACTTCCTAATGGTGACAGCTTGACACCATTAGGAAATTCAGAAATCACTGCATTTAAGTCTTGACTACAAATTTTATTATTTTCTAGTTACATTTCAGCTGTAAAATACTATCAATTTTTTCTATAAACCAGAACACTTACCTTATGGGGCCTCCACAAAGAAGTACTAGACATTTCCCTTTTAGAGGTTCCATATCTTTTCTTAACAACAGTTGGTTTTCCTTCATTCCCAGGTTTGAACTGTATGTGCAACTGAGACGTCCTTCCACTATGACACTTGCTGGATAAACAACAAGAAACTTTTTGACGCGATCCTTCCAGCGAAACACTTCTTTGCAAAACATGGTGGGTCTTGCTCATCTGTGCATTTGGTCTTTCTAGTTCACTCATATTAACCTGATATTCTGGATCGATTTTTGAGGGTAAACACGCAGATGTGCTACGTGCCAGTTTTAAGTGAGGGTATTTTACAGTGGAGTTCAGATTTAACTCTGGACTGCAACAGCCATTAACCATTTCACTGCTCGAGGGAAATGCTCTTCGAGAGAGATGAACTGAAACACATGAGAAGCCATCAGATACTTCTTCACAAGTTGCCTGCTTGGAAGTATTCAAAATTTGACTTTTGTCCTGTAGAGATGGACTCAAGTAGAGCGGTCGAATGTCTCTGACTTCATCAGAAGAGCAAACCATTTTAGACAGTCGAAGTCCATTGACTGCTGTCGAAAGGAATCCTTCGGAAATAGTTTGATCTTTTTGCGCCAAGTCACTAGGAGAAATAATTAGTTTATGGGATGTTTGATAGGACCCTCTATGTGGTAGTTGACCTGAGCTTACTGGTGAAGCTGGAGGAGTACTGGAAGGACTCCTAGGAAAAATAACCAGTGATGAACAACGTCGCAATGGAATTTTAGTTTTCTTCCTTACTGACAAAGCATCTTGGTCAAAAGCAGTACTATTTCTACACAGACTTTCCCGAGATGAGCTGCTCCTATAGGGATTACATTTGTTTGCAGTGCTTCTATATGAAGAATCACCATGAATACTATTACACAAAGTACCATCACCTGCCGAAAGAGTGCCACTACCACTGTCACTGATGACACTGTTACTATATGAACCTCCATCACTTGTAGTACTTGCACATGATCCATAGTCACTGCCAGCACTGCTGAACGATCCACTATCACTGGCTGCAATACTGCTAAGGCTGTCATTGCACAGAACACTATTGCTCAGAAGGCTATCATTAGATCGATGATCAACCACAATTCTAGCGCCACAATTTCCTACATTACCAATACCAATGAATGAAGTGTCTTCACCCATAGGTTCAGTATCACCAGACCGAAGACATCCACTATACTTTCTAGACTGCAGGGAAATGTGCAGTGAAGTGCTCTTTTTTATTTGCAGTGAAGAAACAGTTGCACTTTCCTCTTGATTAATTACTTGTTGCATTACAGGTGCATAAGCAACCTGTCTAGGAGTCAGTTTCATTTGTGTAACATTAGGTGCAGAATTTTGCAGTTTTTTGAAGTACATACAATTGTTACTATCCAAAACATCTTCAGAGGTTTCTGATAATGGATCTGTGTTGCTTCTTTGGGTAGCAAAATGCAATCTTAACTGTCGTGCCATTTGTTCTCCTTTCCATGCATGTTAGCAAATGAAAACCACAAAGATCCTTCAGCAGAAATGCTACAGGCAGCTGCACAGAACATAGAGCTAGTACATCACAGCAGTAAAAGTCCATAGAAGTTGCAGTCTTTGTCCTAACTTCTACAAAATACTAGTGTTAAAAAAAAAACCAACCAACTGTACCTCTTGAAATAAGTCAGCAACTCGTTGAACTGCAGTTTCTGGACCGTCTTTGATGGCTTGCAGTCAGAAAGCATTCATTTACAAAGCACTCATGTTCCAACGACCTCAGCTGCAACAACTGACAAACACTACTGACCTTGTTTCAATTATACCTTCTGTAATTTGCATAAATGAATACAGTAATAAACTTCCAGTACTTCCAAGTTTAAAACAGCAACTCCTGCTGCAGCTGCAGGAGCTGAGTCAATGTGTCTGTACTTTCCTCAGCAGCGTATGACTACTAATATTTTTACCCATAGGTTTAGAATTACAGGAAGTTGGTAGGAATGAAGTCCCATATAATTGAGTATCAAGTCTAGGATTCAATTTCCAAATAGTAACCATGCTAGCAAACTGCTGAGGTCTGAATTATGCGTAAACCAGGGAAATAAGCCTCCTCCCCCTTAAAAACAAAAAAAAAGGAAAAAGAAAAAGAAGGCTTTCTGCACTATTTAAATAACACTTTAAAGAAATCTGGCTCTGTCTCACAACCTACATGCTGTGAGGCAATCACACTGTCTGAAGATCTGCACATAGTAAAACCTCTCCTGACAATTCGTAATTTTCAGTGAAGTACAACTGAATTCGAACCACTAAAAGTTACCCTGATTACTAATTCGGAATTTATTTTCAGCCTACCACTTCAACCTTTTATTTTATACGTTAGCCTTTCTACAGTACAGCTATTAAAGGTAGAGAGAAACAAACTATTCTCACAAACTGAACTACCTCTTGTTTGCTGGAAGCCCACAACAAGCCGATAGAGTTCAATATGGCATGTAAATATATAAGCAGCTATGCATATTTGAGCACACAAAGCTAATTATGTGCAGAGAAAAATATGATTACCAAGCACAATTGCAGAAGCAATTCTGCATCATTAGATACAAACTCATACATTCGTGGGTATTTCTTGTTTTGGTTTAATTTCTACTTACAACAAAACTGATCAGCATGTCAAGAAGTCAATACGCTGTCAACTCTCACAACAGTAACGGCATTGAGAATTCCTACAGAAGGTTTCACTGCCTCCTGCTGCCTGATAAGGTCCTTTGCTGGCACCTAGTGGGACTTTGGAAAAAAGACAATCTTGAATCTCCACGTTAAGACAGAGTTTTTTGTTGGGCGTTCCTTGGTTTGTTGCGTGTTTGGCTTTGTTGGGGTTATTTTTTGATTGGGGGCGAGGGGGACGACCCCAAACGTGTGGCTACGAATGTACTTTTGAATACAGAAGCCATGTATGATGCGGTACTAAACGCTACCGCTCTGACACGAAATTACTTAGCGCTGCTGAAAAAGTGCAAACAGAAGGGAACACTAGGCCATTTATACTTTTATAGGTCATACTACTAGATTTTTTTCTGCTCCATATTTGCTTAACCTTTACTGTATTTTAAGCTAGAAAGCAGTAAAATTAACATTTATACCTCCTTCCCAAAAAAGAGCCAAGAATCAAATTCACAGTACCCTGTTTGCAAGTAACAAATCTGTTTTCTAATGATACTCCAGGGCTTACTTAACCTCTGTTACCTGAATTCCATTATTAGAATGCAGCAATAAATGAATACTAACTTATTCATAAAAAGCCAACAAATACAATAGTTCATTTATTTCATTATGCTTTGCCAACTGGACTTCTTCTCATGTTTTATGTTTTAGGGGGGCTGGCAGGGGGGGAGAAGAGGAAAGGAAAATACCATAAAAGATTCTTTTGGTCTCAGTTTCAAAAAGTTACATTTGAAATTCAAGCAATATATATTTGCAAACCGACCAAACAAAAGCCAAACATACAACCACAAAACCCACCCTAAGATATGCAAGTGAAGAGTAAACAGATGTATTTCTTAAAGCTTCTTTTCTCCCCAACAAAGCAACCCTTTCTCCCCTAATAGATGATCCAAAGTGGTTTTCCAATTTTAATAAAGAAGCCTCTAGCAATAAGCTGACATAGTTTGGTAACTCAGGCTTAAGATTTAAGGGAAGTATCTCACCTCATCATATCACTCTTCCTTAGCTGGAACTGGATATGTATAGCCAGCCAGCTACAGCATCCTTAGTCAACAGAAAATGGCTTTTAAAATACAGAATTCCATCTTGCTGAATTAGAATATAAATAAAATAAAAACAGTATTTTTTTTCCCTAAGTACCAATAGCTCCATTCAAGTCTTAATATCACTGACTTCTTCAGCATCAGCTGCAGATTTTGGCACTTCTTTTGAAATACATAAATATGTGACAAGTTATTTTAGAATCATGGAATAGTTACAGTTGGAAAGGACCTTAAGATCATCTACTTCCAACCCCCCTGCCATGGTGTCCTGGGTTCAGCAGTAGCAGTCATTTTTCTCCTTCTTGGTAGCTGGTGCAGTGCTGTGGTTTTCATTTTGGGCCTGGGAACAGTGCTGATAACACCAGTGTTTTCAGTTACTGCTTGGTGATATTTAGGCTGGCCAAGGACTTTGTGAGTCTCATGCTCTGCTAGGGAGGAGGGGAAGCCAGGAGGAAGGAGTGACAGGACACCTGACCCAAACTGACCAAAGAGATTATTCCATACCACAGCACGTCATGTCCAGGAGGTAGAAACGGAGGAGCAGAGACCCGGAAGGGTGGTGGGGGTGCACTAGTGGGGGTGCAGTGCTTGGTCGAGCTGGGTGGCGAGCTATTGTATTCTTTCCTTGTATTTGCCTTGTCATTATTATTATTAGTAGTGGTGGTAGCAGTAGTGATTTGTGTTATGCCTTAGCTACTAAACTGTTCTTATCTCAACCTGTGGGAGTTGCATTCTTTCGATTCTCCTTCCCATCCCTCCAGGAGCAGGGGGAAGAAAGAGTGGGGAGTGAGTGAGTGAGCAAAACTGTGTGTGGCTGAGAAGCTTAAATCACGACACATGGGCAGGGACACTTCCCACTAAACCATGTCACCCAAGGCTATGTCCAACCTGGCCTTGAACACTGCCAGCGATGGAGCATTCACAACTTCCCTGGGCAACCCATTCCAGGGCCTCACCACCCTCACAGTAAAGAATTTCTTCCTCAGATCCAATCTAAACTTCCCCTGTTTAAGTTTGAACCCATTATCCCTTGTCCTTTCCCTACAGTCCCTAATGAAGAGTCCATCCCCAGCACCTCTATAGCCCCCTTCAGATACTGGAAGGCTGCTATAAGGTCTCCACGCAGCCTTCTCTTCTCCAGGCTCAACAGCCCCAACTTTCTCAGCCTATCTTCATACGGGAGGTGCTCCAGTCCCCTGATCATCCTCGTGGCCCTCCTTTGGACTTGTTCCAACAGTTCCATGTCCTTTTTATGTTGAGGACACCAGAACTGCACACAATACTCCAAGTGAGGTCTCACGAGAACAGAGTAGAGGGGCAGGATCACCTCCCTCGACCTGCTGGTCACGCTCCTTTTGATGCAGCCCAGGATACGGTTGGCTTTCTGGGCTGCAAGCGCACACTGCCGGCTCATGTTCATTTTTTCATCAACCAACACCCCCAAGTCCTTCTGCGCAGGGCTGCTCTGAATCTCTTCTCTGAGAAGACAGGAAGAGACAGCAAGAAGTCATCTAGTCCGTTCCTGCACTGGTCCATCTCATAAGTGATCTCACTGTCCTTCCTGACAGATTTTTCTAATGTGTTTTTAAAGGCAACCATCCCTGAGGATTCCACAAACTGCTCAAGCCCTTTAATCTAATGGTTTGCAACAAACCCATAGAACAAACTATATTTAGTGTTCCCTTTACCAAATCCAAGACAGGCAGTATTTAAAAAGTTTTAAAGCTATTACAGAAAGATTTTAAAACTCCAATTGCTGATAATATAGCAGTGCAGCAAGACTTTGCATTTAAACCTAACATCAGACAAGGCAAGTCTTGAGCCTAGTTTTCAAGAAAGCAACATTTCTTGAACGCAAAAAGCAAAGATTTCAGGCTTCACTTTATACCCAAAAGTTACAGTGGGGGAGCTTGTCAATGCTAAACACAAATCACACGTAAGGCAACAACCTGACTTACTTAAAACAGCTCAAGACATCTGGGATAGAAACTTAGTGTTTCCAAGAGCAAGCTAAAGAGAAATAGCTAGACAGCCTTTCCCATTCACCAAGTGTGGAGGTGGAAAAGATGAAAAATACGGGGGTTATTGCAGAGCTATACAGTGACTGATGGGGTCACGATGCCTTGATTTCTAAATATAATCATACACAGGAAACAAAACACCATTTCCAAGTTGATGCCAGTAAATGTTTTATTGGTTCCCCTCCCCTGAGCAAACAGGCCAACCAACTTATCTACTCTAGATTAGATAAAGAATGCTACAGAATTCTCTTGGTGTAAACCTCAAAGAAAGCATTGGCCTTCACCCAAAAGTCAGGAATCTGACTTCCTAATCATGCCTCCTGACTTCCAGGCGGTGGCAGTAATGTTCCAGCGACTAATGGACAAAAGTACTTCAACCTCAGGAAGAATATACACCGTAGCCCATAATGTCATATTGAGGTGAACATCTGAGCATCCTGAAAAATCCTATTTAACCTGCCATGTAGGCCACAAAAGCTTACGATTCCCTTTAAATTACTTTTTAAAAAATAAAATAGAGACCACATTTGCAATACTTGGGACAAGGTAATACCACCAGTCAAGAAGTAAATAGTTTGGGCACTGTGTAATGCCTATAACCAAGAAACAAGCCTCTTCTATATAATTATTCTAGACGATTTGTGTTTATATTTACATACATTTTCATTCACTCTTTGCAACTTCAGCAGAGCAACAGCTCCATAAAAGATACAACGGATTACTGAATAGACGTACAAAGCATGAGGGGGGAAAAATAATATTCTGCATAGCCAATGCACTATTCAAGCACAAGGAGATCCTTTATTATGGCTACCAGAATGAAACTGTGCTTGGAGTACACACTAAAGATCATTCAACCCCTCCTATTAGTTTCAAAGTACTGCAGAAGGAAAAGGTATATATTCAAGTGACAAGGAATGTCTGTGAAGTAGCCTAAGGATGCAACTGTCATGATTGTACTGCTACCAACCTTACTCATTTACAATAAAACATACAGACAGAAAGACAGGGAAGTGGATATCTTCACAGTAAAATGTGAGCATGATCAGAGAAGGAGTTTTGATTTCACTAAGAAAATAAACGCACAAGCTACCCCTGTCTTATGACCTGCCATTGAGACAGTGACACCGATGTACAAGATCACAAACCACCATCCACTTGTTAAGATTTCCAAAGAAAATGCACATGTGCTTTCTTTCCTGCCAGTCCTCACACACTGAAGCTGCTCACACCATGTACCAATACACCCAACTTTGTGGGAAAGATAAATGTTCAACGCAGAGCTTCCAAAATCACTGAAGAATGTGGCCGTATCATTTGAAAAGCACTGTAAAAGTACAATGCTTTTACGACTTAAAGCACATTAGAAGATAGGAATAACAATATAACTGCTTCAGAGCATCACCAGGTGTGGCAATGTCAGTGAAGTAAATGAATCTGGTCTGCCTTCAGCTTTAGGTTTCACTATAGAAGTTAAGGGGGTTTGGTGTGGGGTTTTTATCCATATTGAATCCAGATAAGATTGCTTTCATTCAAGACTTTAATATGTTGCAATATTAACAGAAAAGAACCTACCAAACGGTTTTCATCAAATACTTCAAAAAGGAGCCTGTGTTTCTGAGGATTAACCTGGGGAAAAGAGATATGTTAACAGTTAAAATATATATAAAATACCAACATTTGTCTTCAGCAAAATCTCTGTTTATGAAGAACAAAAGAAATGCTTAAGAACTAAATTAAACAGCAAATCTACATCTTGTTGCATTCACTATGCAATACATTTCTAATGGAAACAATAAGCCAAGACTGGTGCTATCCCAAACTGGTTTTAACTCCGTGCTCATGTTTTTAAACATTCACGGAATAAAGACAACATCAAGACTGAAAATCTAACTCTGGCAAAAATAAAAACATTAGCAAATGTATTTGTGAGAAAAGCAGTCTCTGAATCTTTCTGAACATTAAGTACAGCCGTATTTCCAATTTAAGCTGAAGTATTTTTCCTAATGTGCTAACATAATATCCAACATCAGCAATAAGGTTATAGAAAACACTTACTCTAAATAAGAGTTCTTCATTCCACTTTGGGTTCAAGGACTATATGGCAAGGAGTGGTTAGAGAAGAGGGAAAAAAAAATAGGAAGACAGCACTGGTTATTTTGGTTTTGTTGTATGCTTTGATCTTTCACATCCGTTTTATCCCATGCAACAATCCACTTAAAGTACAAAAGCCTTAAACTTGATACTGCACATAAAAATTATGCATTCTTAGCAAATGCCAAATCTCTCAACAACGTAATCTAGACAGCCCAGGCACAGGTGGGCCATACACCACGCAACCTGCTCAACTAAACACATTTTCACCTGTGGCTATTTCTAAAAATACTAGAGATATTTTGAACTCTCTTCATAGTTAAATTAACAATTATCAACATGAAGGGAAAATGCATGAGTGATCTTGTAACATAAATCACAGCCACTACCTGAACAATGATTTGGAAGAGTACTTTACCTCTCATGTATACAACCCTTCATTTTTATTCAGTCTAACATAAATTACCAATACTGACTTTTTCCTGCCTGTATTCTCAGGAAAGAAGTAGGAGTAGTATCATGGCTCAGGTGAACTGTGTGACTTAATATTTAAACACTACCAATCAGTTTAATGGTTCAAACTAAGATATAAAAGTTGTACAGCAACAGAGATACTTTTATCATTAAAGATCTCACAAAATCAGAAAAATCTGTTTTTTCCATTAATTACACAGTTTCAAATCCATCCTCACCTCATCTTCTTTAGTGTTTCTCTACCTTTCACTATAGTTACTGAAGAGAAAATACCAAAATAATGCTATAAACATGGAAACAGAGTAGGTCATGGAACATTCCTTTCCCCATTCCATTCACTCAAGTGACATTAATTTTCATATTTCCTGTAGTATTAACTTTTCCTCTAGAGCCCGATAAAAAACCACCACACCCACAAAGATTAGATGGCTAACCTTTTTAATAGTTTTTGTCTGAACACTGGTAAGGACTCCACTCGTCGGATCATACACTGTCACTTTCACATATGGGTCACTGAGAGGGGGAAAGAAAAAGATAAGCATGCTGCTGTACATCCTTTTTTGTCAGCATTATTAGCAGTTGATTTTTTAAAAGGGTTAAATTAATAGGAGCTGTGAAACTAGGAATTGCAGTTACTTCATGAACACCATACACGTTTGTACTTAGTCATTTTCTAAATAGAGATAAAACTAATCTGACCATTGTTGATGGTTATGACCATACTAACTATGCCATTTTATACTCTGAATGTTATTACAATTTGGTTCTTTCCCCTCTTTCAGGGTTCCAATTTCATGAGCACAAGTTTAATAAATCCTCAAGCATTTCAACAAGACATACATTAAAAAAAAAAAAAAAATCAAATTAGCTGTGATTGAAAAAACCTGAAGCATTAAATCTCCTGGATTTAACAATTTACAACACTGGAAATTGAAGTACTTCCTTGAACATGCAATATTTTTTTACTAAATGTTCTGTCAGTTTTGTAGAGTGAAATTCAGTTTAACCTGAATGTTTCTATGGATGAAGGAGTCCTACTATGGTTGCTTAAAACGGCCTACTGCCTCAGATTTGGGTTTTTCCTTCCTGTGGTACAATAAACAACAGATTATATGAATATCTACTTTTCATGAACAGAGCCAAGGCATTCAATTGCTCAAACAGACCAGTAACAAGAGGTGACCAAAACTGTCTGCCACATGGCAAAAGAGCATACAGTTTTCACATATTTAAGTTACGATGAGAAAAGCTGCCCTATTTTGTTTAAAGCACAAAAATTGCATGCGAAAAAAATACTGAACAGAGACTGCCTGGCTTTAGGGAAAATATGAGTATCACAAGAGAACTTTTTCTAATGCTAAACTCATGTTACTCATAGCAATTTTGCTAGTGCTAAAATAACAGCATTCCATACATAATCCAAAGTGGCTGACAGTGGAACTAGTATTAAATCCATCGGTACTTTTCTAGACCTTCTGCACATGAGCCAGAAGAAGCAGCTTTAGTACGAGCTGCGTGCTGCCACTTGCCAATTCTGCAAGAGCCTATAAAGCATTTCAATTACCAGTTTAAAAGTGTGATCTTTCCTGTGGTAAATGTTAGTATTTTGATTGTTTCTTCCCCTGTACAGACTGTTAACTGTCGAATATGTACACACCCAGAGCCTGCAGCCACTGGCATGGGTTTACTACATCTATAGGATCGGTGGATGCTGTTCCTCTGCAGATAATTTGAGTCGCAATAGTCTTGTTGCTACCAGTGTTTAGTACTGTGTTCCTTCCAAGCCTTTAAAGAACAGATGACACAGTTTTTATTATAACTGAACTGTTATTTTAACTCAGTCTACCTAAAGATATATACCTGTATCTACCTCCATGGCAGAACTATTTAACCATGAAGAGAATTAAACCTTCCCACACATAGTTTTAGCAGTGTATAAGATCTGTCCAAGTGAGTCACTGGTATGAAAACAGGTATCTTCACATTGATATAGTCTCTGATGATTTTATAAGGGCACCAGTTAAAATAGCTCTGATGTTTTTGGAAAGAGACACAGCAGGATTTACTAAGATCTAAACAGCTGTGGAAAGAAAATAAAGCAGCAGCTGTCCCTTAATACATTAACAACATATATTCTTACCTGGCTCCTAAGATATCTTTCTTGGCCAGGCCGATTCCAGCTATAATCTTCACCCTGACAATTCGTGTGTTCTCCTAAAATGAAAAAAAGAACATATTCAAGATGCATTCATGTATGTTTTTCAGACCTATTTTTAATTTTTAAGTGAAAACAATGCTTGGCATCATTTTGAATTTACACTGAAAGCTAAGTAATGCAGTTACTTGTCTTATAGAAACAGCTGTAAGTTTCAGTAGCAAAATTTATTCTGCCTTTAACCCTTTTAAAGTCTTATCGCCATCATATCCAGATATATGGATATGTGTTGTAATGTGTAATTACACAGAAAACTGTGTAAGTCAATACAGTAGGGTTTGGGGGGTTTAAAGTTCCTTTTGTTTCTCAGCATTCTAAAGGAGTGGGATTTTGTTTCGAGTTAGGGTGCTTAGCCCAACACGACTGTTCACCTTCTTTCCCAATTTCCAAATGGTTTTGGCAGCAGCAGTTACCGCGTTCCCCCAGCGAGCCTTGCAACACACTTGTATCAGACTGGATGCAGTATGGATGTACTGCATAGCACACACATAGCTTCTCCTAGGGCAACAGTTAGCCCGAGCTGCTAGCACGGCAGTTCATACAGCTCAGTGACTTCTACTGCTCCCAGGTAGGCAAGCATGCGGGAGCCATTTCCACACGCAGTTACATGTTTTTCAGCAGGTAATTCTTAGCTGTCTTTTCAACAGAGTCAACAAGGACCTTTTTGAGAACATGCTCTGACCAGTGTAACAATCTCAATCTTCAGTGCACATGGAACACAACAAATGTGCTGCCACGTCCATCCCACCAGCCATTCAAGTCAGTCGCATTAAACACTCAGGCAAATGTGTATGGACCAAGAAAGTTTTCACCTAATGGTATTTTGGTGTTCATCATGGGGTGGGAAATAAATTCTGACCATAAATTTATTTCCTTGGGGGAATGAAAAAGGTATAAAGTTTATCAAAACATATTAATAAAGCAGTAAAGAACTCTGGAAAAAAGGCAAGAATAAAGAATTCTTGCTTCCATTTTTACTCTACAGCACAGAGAGGCCACACTTCAAACACTGGGATTTCTGAAGTGACCCGTCTGCAGGGTGAGATTTTT
The DNA here is from genome assembly GCA_039720435.1 of Amazona ochrocephala. Classification (NCBI taxonomy): domain Eukaryota; kingdom Metazoa; phylum Chordata; class Aves; order Psittaciformes; family Psittacidae; genus Amazona; species Amazona ochrocephala. The sequence goes on along the minus strand of CM077883.1, from coordinate 32,117,372 downwards.
AAAAGCCAGAAACTGTTCCAGGTACACATTATTCAAATTACAGCTTCACAGAAGCCACATAAGCAATTACTCTCCTCCTGTTAATTAATACAGCCCTGCAGAGTCCTGCACGGCTCATCTGATAAGCTGCTGAATTCAAGGTGGGGGGGGAATCCCGACAGCTGTGACCATGTCAGAGGAAGATGACAAGTGAGCACTGTTTCCCTAAAAAGCAAAAAGCTTTGCAGATGGACTGTTTGTAAGCAATGGCTTGTCAGAGACACTTGCGAGGAAAGCTGAACCAATCTAGGTGGTTAAGGAGTTAAACAGATACCAAGACTAACGGGTGAAGCAGCAGATGTTGTCCCTGCGGCATTCCCGAATTCCACATACAATTCAAAGTGCTCTCAAAAGCAGACTTGTAGGCACAAACTTTGTTTTCTCATTGGTCTCGTATATAATCACAGGGCTGGACTTCCTAACCAATACCAACTGGAGGGGTTTGCAAAGCTAACAGAGAGAACTGCATGCTGATCCTGAGACAGAGACTACCAGCTAACAAGGTAAAGCTGAAAACAAACCACTACGTAAGAAGTATTTTAACAAAGTTTACCCCACTCTCTATAGTCTGAGGTGACTGCCAGGGGACCGAGATGAACATCTACAATACCCACCTACTGACCAGTCAATTGGCCCAGACAATTCCTGACTAATCAAGTCTATCTTCCACCTTTGCCTCACAGGAAATAATCTCCTCATAGGAAATATAATAGTTCAGAAAAGAAAACCTAACAACCAACTGCACTGAGCTACTAGTAGCAGTCCCAAGCTTTCAAAATTCTGAGTCATGACCAGGCTTTTAAGGTAACACATGATGTTACCAATATATTTTATGACAGAAATAGAACTGACTAGATTTAAGAAAAAAACAAGTATAAAGCTATGTTGGCATCAAATAAAGAAGAGCTGCTTGTTAATATTTTTGTATATCCCAAAAATCCTAAAATACCCACCCTTGTCTTGCATTCCAAAACACCATCCAATTCAGCTCCTATCTATTACCTGGCTTCAGTGACATTCGACATCAGTAAATTCTGGAGACTACCCAAGTTGAGGAGTATCACGTGTGCATTTCTGCTCACTGAGCACGTCTGCACTTCACTCATAGCACCACTCCCCTCTCCCAGCAAGAGGTTCCTCAGTCACAGCCCATGGGACCCAAGTGACAGAATCCAGCTCGAGAAACAATCTCATCACCTCCTCCTCAGAACAAAAGCAAAGGCAGACACTAGCACAGGATAAACCTCCATAAAAGACAAAAACATTTTCTTTCATCTGCATTTAGCTGCTTAGACTACAAGCTTTATTCAGCTATTCAAGCATGAGAAAAGTAAAGACAATTAGATGCTTTTGGGCATGGGCAGTCAGGCTTAACAGGGCATCAACCCAGTCCACACGGGGAGATACCAGAAATAGGATCCATGCTCCTCAGACTGTAAAGTAGGCTTAATCACACAGTTTGTTTACTTATATCATAATAGAGACTTGAATTTATTTGAATGCTATTTTACATAAAGACAAGTTGCTTTGTATATGACCTCAGGAAACTGGAAGCCGCAAACCTGAGGCTGGGATGAAGAAGGTTTAAACATGCGTTGCTGACAGTTTTATGTATTTGGGATCAGTGCCAAACTAGGGCAGCTACAGAATTTTATGTAGCCCAGCAGAACAACTAAGCAAGCTGACATCTGCTTATGAACTGCCATGTAAAATGTCCTCGCAGATTAACAAAACCAGTTGAAAAGTCTTTCTTTTCCAAGCTATAAAGACTAGAAACTTCGGGGGGAAAAAAACCCACACTAATATGCAAAGGCAATACTTTAATCACAAGAGATTAGGTTCCCTATTCTCTTGTCACACCAGTGTGGAAGGCAGATAGGAGAAATTCAGACAGCTCAACCCAAACACAGAAAGAGAAGCCTAACGCTGGAAGGTCCCATTATGCTGCAACCCCGCACATCCTGAAGAGGCAGAGAGGCCTGCTGACAGGATACCCGTCTGCACCGTGACCATATGACCTCTTCTCCCTGCTCACTGATGACAGGCAGAATTGCTAAGGAACTGTTGCCTCAGCTCACAAAAACTGTCCCAAACACACTGACGGCAAAGCAGTGGACATCCAAATATGTTCCAAATGAACATCCAAACTTCCATGTTCCAGGACTGTTTGAAGCTGATCTCATGCAGGCAAAAATTAGGTGGCGTAAGCTCTGCACAAAGAATGAAATATTTGATTCTGGCACCCACAAGAATAGGCTCAATACCAAAACTTCATGGGTTTGAAGGCAGTTTTGAACCTTTTCTTTCATTCACCTTGCGCAGGAGATCCTTATTGCCCCTTCATAGCCACACATACAAGAAATGGTGGATTAGTAAATGCTTCTGTAGATCCACAGGCAGCTGCAACGGGATAGTGTTTTTGTGGCCCAAGAAACACAAAGGCTGCAGCCTGTGCCTCTTCTGTATTGACTGCAGACGTTCTCAAGCTCACCTTGCTACTCTTGTCCACCACTGCAGTGCTTCCAGTGGCTCTGGTGGCACTGGAAGGAACAGGCACCTAGTGAGTAACCAGGAACATGCCAGCTGCATCTAGCAGCACCTCAGCTTGTCTAGGAAACTGCTCGCTCAGACCAATTTCTCCCCCCAGTGGTCTCTTCTTGGCCATAAATGCCTACCCATGCTTTTGCAGTCCTGACATTAACTGAAGGGGGTCAGTCTGAATTTGTCTGTGCAGCTGAGGGGACTGAATACCACTGCTGCTTTGAATCTTAGAGGTTTAATGCCCTAGTACCCAGCTGCTCTGTAACACGGACATGCACTTTGAGAAACATGCACACACAACAGCCCACCAAAGGCAGCAGCTCTGGGCGGAGTCATACAAGGCTTGTCTGTATAGACGGAGCACAGATGTTCAGCTTCCTTTGACATTTGACTGCCAGCCACTTTGGAGACTGGAGGGGGAAAGACAAGGAGAGGGAAAGGAATGCAATAATGGCCCCAACACACATCATATACAAAATACAAGACCATTTCACTGTTAAAACTATCAGTTGTAAAGCTGTTCCCTTGAAGAATACAAGTACTCCAGAATGAATCAGGTAAAAACAGTGTGGGAAAATAAGCATTTGTTAAACTACTGAACCTGCCAGGGAGTGGCTGCATAAAACTCAAATCCAAATGACACCAAGTGTTTATCTCAGTTAGTCTGCTCCTAACAAATTCAAGGATAATTTATATTTAGAGGTTACACAATATATTTAAAGCTGTGGTGTACAGTAAAGAGGGGGGGATAAGGCTACCATATATTAGAGAGACTGCACAGCCCAGAAATTCTTAGTCTGATTAAGTCAGACAGAACATCCTTTACAGAGCTGAAGCAAGTTAGTTACCTTATTACAGACTTTCAGATTTTATCACTATTCTATCGTTAGTCATATTAGTGCATGCTAAAGTACACATTCAAGATTAACTGATTAAAATAGTCAACTGATCAAAAAGGTCTGCTAACCCTCGCCATTTTCACAACCCCTTAACAACAAATCGGTTTACTAACAGATCTTATGGAACAAGATGATGAAATCAGTTTCTGAGCTGATATGTAGACAATCAATAACTTAAAGCCTTAAAGCCAATGCCTGCCAGCCTGTGACACTTTGTATGCCTATTAGCTTTAAAATGTGTTCTCTACACAGCAAAGAGTCAGACTAATAAGGTGGCACTTCCAGAAGTGCATAGTGCTCATTTGCACGAAAAGCCACTACGAATCTACCTAGATTCAATTAATACATATTAAGGTGAGATTCAGAACTATTCATTCTGGGCAAGAAACCAGCATTTGGAAAGAAATGTCAAGCTTTTAAGAACTTTGAAAGGCGCTCACAACATGATCAGAATCAAATGACCTTTTGCCTGGGTTACAACTGTTTGTAGTCAATGACCATAAAGGGCAAGCATTACCAAAGCCCATTCTCACCAACAACCTTCCAAAGTTCACATAGCAGGAAAATAATGCTAATGACAACTGGGAAAGTGACTCCTGCTTCAGTGGTGGAAGTTTAAGATGGAGCAGAAGACAGAAGAAAAAGAATAAGCAGAAAGAAAAAGTGAGAAAGGAAGCATAAATTAAGACACTGTGACGTGGTGATGACTACAGTACAGAACACTGAATAAAGCATAGAATGACCAGCAAGTGTGATCCAAACCCCTGAAGGTAGGCTCCAATCCACGAGTGTGTGCACATGCATGTGTACAAATACTCGTATGTGCCCACAGAGTGCACTGACAGTTTCACAGACTGTAAATGATGAAATATTTCCTACACAAACCAAACGTGAGAAGACTGACAAGATCACAACAAAGTTCTAGCTGGTCACCTTGCGAGTACTAGCTGCTGCCTGTACCTGGAGCCAGGGAGTGGGAAAAAAAACCTCATCATTTTTCCTTTTGTGCACTGAAACACTATAATGTTATGTCAGCAACGTAGGTCTGCAATATCCAACAATTCAACTGTGAATGTGCTACACTAACTGTTCTCCTTCACTTGGAGCTGTAAGACAAAATGAGGAACAACATGCTATAATCTAACTCAGTGGCTATAAAAGCTCTGATGTTAATGTAAACACTTCAAGTCCAAACAATTTTACAGGAGTCTTGAACCTGAGAAACAGATTGCGACTTGCTGAACAATGATTCCTGACACATCCCTAACCTCCAGCAAATGCTTATCCGAGTCTGACTCCAATCAGTAACCCACCACACAGAAATAGCAGACTGAAGTAAGACACACACAAAATTCAGACAAAACACAATAATTGTCTAGCAATAGAAAAGTTTTTAAGAGGGGCTCTTCAGAGTATGTATTTGACTAGTACCAAAAGAATATTTTTACTGGCTTTCCTATTTTAATCTTCGGTTCAAATTTTGGTTTTGCTTTTACAGTATACTTCTACAAAGAAGATTCACACAGGATGCAGGCAAAAACCAAACCCAGGATGGTTAGTCTAATGTAAAACATAAAATGGTAGTATCTGCTGGACTACTAGAGAGCTTTTTTTGAGGAAGCCAATACAAAAACGTCTGAAGTAGTCTAACAGCATGCTTTGTAGTAAAGAATCGCTCTAGGCAATAACATCCTGTTATTCTTTTGTTCAGTTAGATAGGTCAAGAATCAACTACCACTAAGTCAAGCCACAAAAAGAGCATTAGAAGATGTTACAACAATGAAACTGCACAGCAGCACCACCTTTGAAGATTCTGGCAATATCTGGAATTATATATTAAAGATTTCTTAAACTTCATATCATGCCTGCACATAGCACACAGAGATAACAGAAAAAACATATTTGGGTGTGTGCAGATAAGGCAAGCTGAAATAAACATACCAAGAGCTTGGAAGTTCAAAACTGAAACCAGAAAATAGCCTGGCCTAAAAAGGAAGGGCTGTTCAATGGGCTGGATGTGTTCTACATCCCATGTAGAGCGATCCCTCCCATCCCACATACTGAGGTTAAAAAAGTCAGTAGAAGGGAGGAGAAAAAATAAGAGATTATCAACTTCTATAGAGTGTTCAGTGCACATCTACACAAACTGCTGACCTTACTAAGGAACAGCTATAAACAGCAAGAAAGGTCAGGACACTTGCATGGGTGGAAGTGCACTAAAGCCAAGACCTTGTTAAAAAATAAGTACTTGCATAAGAGACAGGCACCATGAATATATAGTTTCTTTTATAACAGCTTCTCACATCTGTGAGATGCCTTACTCAAGGTAACAGCTTTACCCTACTAGTTTGTATTTCAAGCACAAATCACTGATTAAAGACAGACAGCATAACATAAAAGGCTCTGAAGCCTAGGAGCAGCTCAGAAACAATGCTGAAATATTACTTATGCCTAAAGTGTGTACACATTCCAGTTGAGTACACAGCTTCTTGCATCTGACAACTTCAGTAGATGACACCATTGTGCTGCTGTAAGTTAAACAACCTGTATCTTAGCAAGTTTCCTAGGCTGTATCTCCCAACCAAGAGCACTTGTTTCAAATTGCATTACAAGTTTGTTTGCTTTTTATTTTGGTTTTGAGGGGTTGGAGGATTTTTTTGTTGGTTTGGGGTGCTTTCTTGGGATTTTTTTTTTTTGGGGGGGAGGTGTTTGGTGTTGTTTGTTGGGGGTTTTTGTTGCCCTTTTTTTTTTTCACTTTGAGCTCATTAGTGACCATAAAAGTTACATGTGTTTCACAACAAAAACATACTCCTTAATGGCTCTTAGGGGAGAGATAAGCAGTCTTTCATCTCAAGGAAAACTTTCAGAGTCTGAATAATTAGGGATTTGGCTCTTCCATTATCTACACCGGGGTTAGCACAGAAGGCTTTTCTTGAGCAGTCCAGAAGATACTGCCATTCTTCAAATGTTAAAAAGCACGTTCAGGAACAGACCTTCCTCATATATTATAAAGAAAGAGGTACTAAGAATTTTAAATAAAATTCTTCAGATCTTAAACAAACGAACTGCGTGCAGACCTCATAGCAGCCATCCAGTATCTGAAGGGGGCCTATAGGGATGCTGGGGAGGGACTCTTCATTAGGGACTGTAGTGAGAGGACAAGGGGTAACGGGTTCAAACTTAAACAGGGGAAGTTTAGATTGGATATGAGGAAGAAATTCTTTACTGTAAGGGTAGTGAGGCACTGGAATGGGTTGCCCACGGAAGTTGTGAATGCTCCATCGCTGGCAGTGTTCAAGGCCGGGTCGGACAGAGCCTTGGGTGGCATGGTTCAGTGGGAGGTGTCCCTGCCCATGGCAGGGGGGTTGGAACTGGATGATCTTAAGGTCCTTTCCAACCGTAACTGTTCTATGATTCTATGAACTCCAGCACATAATTATATGATCAGGCTAGCTAAGAGCACTTACATATTCCATATTCAGCTTGAGCAATTCCATCAGGAGATAGATACAAAGTTGACAGCATAAGAAACAGACCGAATGAAGTTACTGTTAAAACTTATCTCATTTGGAAGAAAGCATTTCCTACAGAATGGTGAGCTTTAGTTGAAGGAAAGTAGTTCATGCAATACTCAGACCTCACAAGTTAGGTGGACACATATGTTAGGTAACTTCTAATGATAAGTTTTGTTAGCACCACCAGTTATGCTAACTGGTGATGCTAACATTCCACCAGGAGATGGAAATAAGGAAGGAGACTACTGTCTTGATCCTTCCTTCACAACCCAAAGAGCACTCTTCCCCCCCCCACTATGGTGCCTATCAGGGCCAAACCATTTTTCTTTGAAGAAATTCTCTCAAAGCAAGCAAAGCAAGTTTCAGATTCAGGAAGATTCCTATTATAGAACTACACTAATCAATCTTTGATTATGCTTACAAGTCATCAACTTCCACCTGCTGGTTACAATCCAGTCTTACTAACTAAAAGAACTTACATGTTAATTGTACCATAGGATAACTTTGTGTTCATAAATAAGGAAGTCTCATCTTTCAAGAAATGCAGGCTGTTACTACAGATTGTATTTAACACCTCTTTTCATTTGCAAATTAAGGAAAGATTCGAGATGAGTCCACTAATGGAGTTACCTGTCTGCCAACAGACTTTTCCTAAATAAATAAATAACAACCAAACACACAAAAGCAACCCTATACCAACCAAAAAAAGGTTAACACCAGAAGCAATCCAGAGGAAGATGAGCCATGCCAGTCTCCCAAGTAATAGCCTACAGATTTCTGGTCATCAGCATAATCTCCAAAATACAGCAATATGAGAAGGGCTGTGGCGCAAGGCATGCAGCAGCAGAGAAGACAACCTATGTATCCAAGACATTCAGTTTACCAGCAGCAAGCGAAATAACCATGAACAACCTACTCCAGAAGTATATCCTAAAGGATATAAAAATACATCCAAAGCTTTCCAGAATGGAATACCACATGCTTATGAGAAAACCTGTGACCTGCAGAAAACAAGAACATTTGGTCTACACAGGACAGCTCTTAAGTGACTGAGAAACCTGAAATGGCAATGCGTAAGAGTGGAAAGTGTATTTTTCCCTGTGAGAGGTTCCCATTATTAGTTTGAACAGATCAAACATAATAGACATGACAGATAAAAAAAGCTAGCTACCTTGTAATGCTATTTAGGCAATATAAAAAGAGCTATGCAAAAAAAGAAAGCTCCTAAGTCAGGCTGGGAGCGTAAGAACACTGACACAATGAAATCTTTAAATTAAATTGGCTATGAAGTAGATGAATATCACCAAGCAGAATCATTTTAATAAAAGCCATTCCAAAGCCCAACAGTGCAAGCAGGCATTTTAATAAAAACCAGAAATAAATACATTGTCATTCTGGACAGTTCTTCAACAGTTACATTTTTAACACAACAGAACACTGAAAAATGTAATTCCTTTTGTAACCAAAGAAATAACAGGAGTATTAACCGGGATATCAACAATTCTTTTTCAGTCTTTCAAATATCTTTTAGAAATTACCTCTTAGAGTAATGCTGTATTTAATATTGCAGTCAATTGTCACAAAGGCAGAGTAACTGGAAGTGAATAGCTCAGTGTCAGAAAATGCTTGATCAAAATGTTTAACCCACTGAAATACAAGTCTTAGAAACCTGAAAGTTCTGTATCAGAATGTCTCTCAGCCAAAAAACCTGTAGTTAAGGACAACCCACCTCAACAACCATGTTTAGGAGCACCAGCATAGTTACCACTGCTATGACAAAGAAAAACAGCAGCAATTGCATTAGTCTGCTCCTGCGGATCTGAACCAACACTTGCAACTACTTTCAAAGGTAGATGTATCTGAGTATGCAATAGACCCTGCTCTGGATACAGAATTATTACTTTTCCCCACTGACTCTTCTAGTGCTCATTATTTCAAAATCCAAGTAAGTCATAAGAAGTCCTACGGATGACAGCATGATACTCTATCCATTTTACAGAAGAAAATATGAACCAGATAAATTACGGACAAATACACATTCTAACACTGCATTCAGCTGCCTCAACAATTAGACCAGCTTCTCACCTTCTTTTGTTATTTACCATTTATTTACAATTACTATGTTAACCATACAATTATATGCAATAGCTACAACAAATCAAGAGGTTTTGCAGATAACACCACTTCCTTTTTACCAGACAACTTTAATCCATACCCCAAGCAAATCCATCTTGCCGAATGGATTGCAGAGCAGCCCTGGGGAAGCAGCAGGGTGCAGACAAACTCTGAAAAGCTTGCAAAACAGGAGTGGGAGAGGTTTTTACAGAGAACTCCTTGATGCTACTTTCAATATGATTTGGGTTTCTGACTCTGTGGTTTTGTGGTGAATTGTGTATGCAATCTTCCAGATTTGAACGCCGAGAAGACAAAAAAATACAGTCTAGAGAGGCACAACCCTAGCTTCCATTATAGCACTCTGGCAAAGCAGCTTGCAGCAGTTTTCCTGTAACCCCAAGTTAATTCGTTTTGTCACTTGTGCATGCAGAACATGTGAAAACAATGAAGAAAACAGAGTCCTTTACATGTGAACCAATAAGCACCAACCGAGTATCAGAGTCCGATCATAAAGAAACTGCACTTTTCATATCTGTAACTTGAAAAAGTTTGGCTAAGCTTTTGAATTACGGAAGAAGTTGGATCTGGTGATTTGTTACATACTCAAACTTGCGCTCTCTTCCCCCAGCTGTTCCAAAGGAATATGTTCATGTTCAAAAGGATGGAGGGAAGATCAGATTCATTCAATTCTGACCAGATTTCAAAATACTGAAACAACTAAACTGACCAAAGTTTAATAAAGTTAAAAGAAAGCCTGAGGCATGGAATGTTTTAGTCCCACTAGATAGCTCAAAAAGTAAAGTTACTAGCAACTGAAAACAGGATCTTGCAATGAGAAGCGCTATGCAATCCTTGCAGCATGCTGGCATCATTTTCTATTAGAACTCCTATGCAATTCAAATATTAAGATGAAAAAAAAAAAACCAAAACCCAAAACCCACAACTTGAGAGCTTTATAGTTAGCTCTCTAGAAGTAAAGCAGAACTTGAGAAAGAGAGACATGCTAACACAGACCAGAAATAATATTTCAAAGTTTTAATCAAGTTAATTCCTGCTAAGGACAACAAGTGTGCATTGACACAGAGATCATCACAGCCCAGATACAAAGAGCTGATCAAAGACCACATTGGTGAAATATCCTGTTGGCTCAAAGACATTACTGACATTTTGCACAGGTCACCAAACAGCTTTTGGATGGACTGAGCTTTTTGTCTTCCTGTACCTGCCATTAAAAAACAACGTGACCTTTCTTCTTGATGAAGTTAACTATTCCATCAATATTATGCCCTATGCACAAACCACAGTGACGATGCCAAAGCTCACCCCACCCGTCTACCGTTAAGCACAGTAACGGGTACACCAGTGCCAGCCACCTTCCAAACATCCACGTGCTCAAGAGCCAGGACCTCATGACAGAAGTGGCTGCAGAAACCACCTTCAGTTACCCACGAGTTCACTGCAAAGCCCACTGAACAGCACATCAGATCTCACACTCCCGCTCACGGCAACGCACAGGAAAGCGCCATCGCTCAGGCCCCAAACCATCTTTTGTACAGTTTCAACCCGCGCACAGCTTCAGTGGTTCAAACACTGTCTGTGAGATAGCCCGAAACAAAGACTTTATTCTTCAGCACCGGGGCTGGGAGCGGAGGAGACGCGACCACCCTGCACCCGTCCGGCACCGTCACGGGGAAGTTGCCCAACGCTCGCGAACTTCTCCGCCCATAGCGGGAGGCTCGCACAGCTCAAACAGCAGCCTGCAGACCGGAATGCCGCTGCTGGGGACACGGCAGCCGCCTCACTGCCCGGCAGCCGGACGGGGCTGGCGGGGCGGAGGGGAGCGGGCACGGAGCGCCGGGCCCGCCGAGGCCCCCCGCTACACCTCACGCCTCACTTGACGCCGCACCTCAGCCCCGCTCCCCCATCCCGCCGCCACGCCAGGCAGCGGCGGGCCCGCAGGAAACCTCCGCCCTGAGGGGAGACCCGCCCCGGCCCTGCGGGGAAGGCGCCGCCCGCGCTCGGCGGAGGGGCAGCGCGGGGGGCCCGGCGGCCGCAGGCCTCACCTCCTCGCTAGGCAGCCCGAGCACCTCAACCGGAGCAGCCGCCATGGCCGAGCGGCGCGCGCTCCCCACCGCCGTGTTTACCCGCCGCAGCCGCGCGCCCCGCCGCCGCCCCGCCCACGGCCCCGCCTACGGCCCAGCCGCGCGCGCCACCGGCGGCCGCCCCTCGGCACCGAGAGCTCGGGTGCGCGCCACACTCCTCTCTCCGGCTCCCCCCCCCCTTCCGCCTCGCCTGATTGGCTCAGAAGCCCGCGCCACCGCCCACCCGGGAGCGGGAGGCGCCTTCTGATTGGCTCTCGATCCGCGCCCCGCCCGGAGACACGCGAGGCGCGGGCAGCCCGCCTCAGCTCCGCCGCCCCTCAGGGCGACCTGCCCGGGGCGCGGGGCAGCGCTGTGCGTATCTCTGCGCGGCGGGGCGCCTCAGCTCCGCCATGGCGGGGACGAGCTTGGTTTGACGAATACCTCCCCTGCAGTTTGAATTGTCGGGTCTTTTCCGCGTCTCCGCGGGCCAGTCACGCGCTGTGGGAGCCCCTCCCTAACCCCTTCGCATCCAGGGAGCCCTCTGGAATTGCGAACATTTGGGGAAACTGGGAGAGAAAAAGTAACCATTGTCAACGGGCAGAAAGGACCTTGCCGGCCAGGACAAGGTAGTGCTGCGTTGCAGGGTACGGGAGGAGGAAGGAAGTCCTTGCTGTGCAAGGAGCTGACCTGACATAACACCCAAGCAGGGAGAATGCCAGAGGAGAGGAAAACATAAACTCCAAGAGCCTTGTCTGAAACCAAAGCAACAATGTTGTAAAAACTTCCCATTTTCTCCAAAGGAAAATCTGCTCTCCCCTCCCAGCTTCCCAGCGGTACAACGACTGACCCTCTTTCCATGACAGTGGTGTAAATGGCCTGAATTCACACCACCTTCAACAGCTGCCCAGGAATCACTCAGGACTCCCTCGCAGAGGACAACAGGAAAAGCTGTGCTAAAAAGCTATCAGTAAGGTACTGGTTTAGGCTGAGCTCTGTACTATGTACTATGAGCCTGAGCCAAACTCCTCCAGGCACTGCACAGTCTGCAAGGACAGACAGTATCTTCATCTTAGGAGGAACATGTGGCAAATCACGTGTGTCACTGACAGCGGACAAACATAGCAGCACTTGTGCTGTCAGGGAACTGCTGTCTTTTGTCATCCTTCAGCTCATCCCACCTGGGCCCTCATGACCTGGGTGACCTGCTTCTCTCATCATCCATCGAGTAACTCTGCCCTTTCCAAAGCAAACAGGGGCCCAGGCTCAGCTCTTTGGACTGTGCCCCAAGCAGATCACAAAACACCAGGTAACTAACACCTCCACAGCGGGGCTCAGGCAGGCCTGTGCCCGTTATCACACACACTTGGGCTCTCCTCCCAGGGTTAGCAGGATGTTCTGGGGAAAGGCAGTCTCAACAGCAACATCAGCCTGTGCATGTTGCAAAATCACTGTAGGGTATTACCTATGAAAGTGTCTGAGAAGTGGACAAAGTGGCATCCAGGCAAATGTCTTCGTAGTCATGATTGTTGGTGAATATGAGAAACATGGGAAATGATGTCTTTTATTAGACAAACTGATAAAAAACATCCACATAAGCTTTTGGGTAATTCAAAAGAAACAACGCCATCCTCTTTCTGGATCAAGCCTCTCGATACCCAGTGTTCCTCTCCAGCTCCTTTCCCTCAGCCTTGCCTAACACCACTCTCCCAGTGTGACTGTAGAGGCTTGTCCCAGTGTAAGTGGGAAGGTTCCTGGGTGACAGCCAAGCAAAGAAAACCTGCCTAAGTTACAGCAGGCATGATTTGCAGGCCCAGTTGCTTCATGAAGCACTTATTTCTGGGGTTGAGCCTGATGTTGATTAGTAAATTATTCTTGTAGCTTGCTAGAAAAAGCATGTGGGTTCCTGGCTGCTAAGCACGAATGCCTGGGTTTGCAGTGATGCCTCTTACTCTGCTAGCGTGTACAAACCATGTCTGACAAAACATCAGAACCCAAAAAGCTTAGGGTTTTTTTTGTGGGGGGTTGTTTGTTGATTTGGGGGGCTTGTTTGTTTATTATTGTTGTTGTGGTTTTGTTTGGGTTTCTCCAAGTTGTTTTGGTTAGTCTAATGAAAAATACGGGTTTATTTCCCCCTGCAGATCTCCCACTACAACATTACTGTCACTTGCCTGAACTCTGATCACCTATTTTTCTGCATTCTCAGCCTCAGCTCTTCAGTACACCAGAGGGCTATGAGAAGAAGCACTCTCAAGCATCCTGAAGTCCTGTTTAACAAAGGTCTTGTTTGTGAATATTTTATTAGAGCATTACCTAATGGGCTGTTTTGTAAGACATCAAACCTCAAAGATTACATTCTGAGGAACACGCCGTTTCAGTAACTTTGAAATAATGCCCTTTTGAAATTTAAAACAGGGCATGAGCACACTCAATTTCTTGTATCACATTTTTTCAGTAGCAGAGTGTAACACAGCACTGATTCATTTTTTGTGTGGGAAAACCACTGATTGTCCAAGAGTTACAACACAGTCACATCCCAGATCCATGAGTACATGACCTGTTATCAACAAGGCTTGTGTTTCTGGGTTTGTTACCCAGAGGCATCTGTATGCTAAGATAAGGTCTACATGCATTTTCAGTGGGATCAAGTTATCTTCAATATTCCAGGAAGATACCTAGCAGTCCACTCAAAACAGAAGGTTTTAAAATTATTCTTTTACTTAAAAACAGGGGGACATAAACCTCAGTTTATTGTTAACAACCATTCAGTTCTTACGTAAGATATTTATCTCCAGCATTTAATATTTCATGGTCTTACACAATTACAAACTAATAGTGGAAGAGAGCTCTTCTGAGAGCTTTTCCTCTTTCTGCAAATAATTGATTCTCAGTTGCAAAGAATAACCTGCATTTGGATCATCTGAGTGCATGGGAACACTTTAACTGTATATAAAGACCATTAAAAAGATATTAATATTTTATCTCATTACTCCATCCCAATAGTGAGTTCTCGTCTGGTAATGAAGAAGCTTGACTTCTCCTGTCATCTAAATTAACCCTCAGTCCCATGAAAGATCAAAAAATTACAAACCTTACAAATATTTTCCATCTCTTAGCTCATGGTGTGCAGCCTGATTGACTCCATTTGTGGTTGGAATTTTATATACATTTACAATACTTGGTTTGCATCTTTCTTTACCGCAAAAGCTTTTATAAGCTGAAGAGAATCCATATACTATAATATTGAACTGCTTTGAAAAAAATAGAGCAGAGCTCTTAAAGGAGGAAGTCATGTAGGAAAAGGAGACTTGTTTCAGAATTCCAAAGGGTTATCATAATAAAATAATCTTTATTTTAAGAATATATGTTAACTATAAGAATGGCTAAATTACAAAAGCTAGGACATCAAGTGACATCAAAGTATGATTTGTCTTACCAAATAGAGGACAAACTTTGGCTACAGAGGATTTTAAATCAAATTGGATACATTTAAACCAAAGGAATCAGAAATTAAACAAAAAATCTGGATGCAAATGACACAAACAGATTTCTGCCCTATTGTCTTTCATTCTACTGAGTCATACAATAGAAAATGTTATGATGAACCACTCACAACATCACAGTGGCAGGTAAATGGAAAGCTACATACAAGAGGGAATTAATAGAAAAAAATTATATTGCTAGTGAGTCATTGGTATGACTAAGAGAAGTAAATACCTATTGATAGTCTAGTAATCTCAATTTCTCTACCATGGCAATGACTCACTGATGAGGCTCATGCCAGAGACATAGTTAAGAGCCCAAGATTTGGCTCTACAGTTACGTGCAAATACGTGCTAGATCCTGGCTCTTAGTACTGGATTTCAAGCACCAACATAATAAGATGCAAAACTGATAGAAAGATAAACTTCAAATTTCGTAAGCAAGAGCTTTATTCTGGTAAAACTGAAGACTAAATCCCAGACTGACTGTTGTCTCTGCATCGCACTGCAACTAAACTGCTGTCAGCTCGTGCTCAGATTTTTGCCAGCCATTACTGCACCTTGTCATTCTCAGTTCTCCATAGTCACTGGTTCTGTTTTCCTCAGCTTCTCTCCATTCCCTTAAAAGCAGCGTATCTTCTGTCTGGATGTGTGTTGCTTTCTCCGTTACCTGGTGCCAAGCTACTGTCTCCAGCTGTCCCAAATCCTGCAGCCTTCCCTGTTGCTGCAAGTTAACAGCAAGGTGTGACCATCACATAGGGGTAGACCTGAGGTGAAACAGAAATTCTCCCCTCGAGTAGATCTTTTCCAGGGCAGCCACCAGACAAAATGTAACACTGCTCTCCAAGCGTGGCTCTGTGCTCCCAAGGCGTTAACACCAGTGCTGGGCCAGCTCCCTCTGCTCCCCCCGCAGAGATTCCTGGTCCCCAGGCAAGCTGCTAAACCTCCAGCTCTCACAGGGGGAGGCTGTGAGAAGGAGAAGATGTAATATATGTTTTTCCTAATTTCTGTGGCTAGGATTACAGTTTACAAGCAATTGTTTTTGAAATCTCTGGCCTGATGAGCAAACCTGAATTGTAAGAAGAGCAACTGTGGTGGAGGTGGGAAGTCACACTCATTTTGTGCGTATGCATTTGAATGAAGTGGTAAACACTTGTCTGAATCACCACCACTCAAATGTCATCTTTCTCTCCCTATTTTCAGCATGAAGGGGAGGAGAGCTGCCAGAACAGGAACCCAAGGTGCTGAGCTCCAGCCAACTGTTGTCATGCTGTTCCCAGCTTAATTCACCACCAGTGATCCCATGGTTAATAGAGTCATTGTGGATACTTCTGCTAACAGCTCAACCCATCACAATGTTACAGAAGATCCTTCCAGGGATGATGTATTTGGGCTTTTCTTCTTTAAATACCTTGAGATTATCATTCTCCATATGCGTATGCAGTAGTACATGCTGTATGCTGTTTGTCACTGATGAAAACATGGCTAAACCCAGAGGAAGCTACTGTTCTGACTCGGCACATGACTGAACAGGACTAAATGCACTTCCATCTTTGCGCTTCTCATTCTCACACAAGATGCTCCTGCTCATACTGTTTCTCCCTTATTGTATTAGGAAAATGGAATAGTAAATAATTGCTGTTATGAGTTTGTTTTAATTACTTCCGAGGGCTTTTTAGTGTTCAAGTAGTTTTGAGTACACGGATTTTTAATGTGTTGTCCTTGGTCCACTGATTGGCTTCCAATGAACTTTAAAGTGTTGTCACTGGGAATTAATTACTGATAAGGCCGAAGTCGACACAATAGCACACCATCCAAAAAGTGTCCACACATCTTCAGGTCTGGCTGGCGTATAAACTAATCCCATAAGAAAGTACTTCTAAAACCAGGATGACTGGACTGATAAAGATGTAGGGCTTTGTGCATGCTGTAAAGGCATACCTATTAGTGAGAAGACTGTTACCTCTTCTCACAACCTGAATATCCACCTGAATTATATAGCTACCTTTTATAGATGTTATTTATTAAAAAAAGCAACTTCAGGTAATTCCTAAAGCAGTAAAATAATTCTGAAGTTATGTGCAGCTTAAACAGGGCTTCAGCAATTCCTTATTCGTAAGCACTGAAGTCTTGTACTTGATGACTGAAGTCATTTTGCTCTTGCAGAGACAGCCATTTTAAGTCCCAGCATTAGATCTGCTTTCCACAAGTACTCCTTGGCAGAGCAGATTTTAGTTATGCCACTCGCACAAGAACCTAGAACAGGGCCTTTTGGACACAGGTGCTTCATCTCCCCTCTCATCTATACATACGTAGCAGGAGAGATTCTGATTTTTCAAAGCAATTTGAAATAGAATCAAGGAGCATTTTGTTCCAGTCAGAAATAATCATTGCTTATACATCACTTTTTAAACACTGCATTTCAAAATGCCTGTTCTTGTCTCAGAGCAAGGAGGAATTGGGCTTGATCTCTCTGGGAAATGATTATCACAGTCCTTGGAACAAGTGTCCTTTTGAAGTACTGATATGAAGCAGGCAAATTGAACATTCGTGTATTTTTGACGGAGTAAGGAGATGAGTGAGTCCTGATCAGTTAGTTTATAATTATGTAGCTGTTTTCCCATCCATACTAAAAAACAGAGATCAGTATTTGAGAAGAGGGAGCCCAATAGCTCTCTAACATAAGCAGGCTGAGAAGCACAGTTTTTTACTGATGGATAGGTCAGCTACCCAAGGAAGGCTGCAGGGACCAGTTCTCTTGATTCCTATTAGCCACCCTCCTCTATGGAGCACTCAGAAAACCTAAGGCTCCATATAGGACTCAGCTCCAGAAGCTACCAGGTAAGACCTTCTTCAATTCAGTCTTCACAAAAAAGACCACTAACAACAAGCCAGTAACTGGATACAAAGCTATCAACTCCTGAATAAATGGAAATACATTATCATTTTCCTACGCATCTTTTTTCCTACCTTTAAGATACATGAAGGCTCACAATAGTTGAAACAGCAGCTTGAGATCCACTCAAAATTTTATTCTAACAGGCATCATCTAATTAGGAAGTATGAATAGGCAAAGTTCCAATGATACACAACCTATGATCCACATAAAAGCAGTTTATGTAAAAGGAAGCTGACAACAGAGGAAAGATGAGCCACAGGGATAAAAATGGACCTTTTTGATGATTTCAGAGCTGAGGCACTGCCAGATATAGAAAATGGGTAGGCAGGCCCAGGAAGAACAGACTCAGGAGGAGCCATGACAAAGCCATTGGAGAATAGACATGCAAATGTTCCAAGGCAACACATCTGAGTATTTACATCACTAGTAGGGCATCTCCTATGGATTCAAATCAGCTAGCAGAAACATTGTGACCTATCGGAACTATAATCACTTGTTTATATATTCTACATTATATCAAGGTAGTCTTTCATTTTGGATATCTAAACACTGCAATATGCAGAATGAAACTGCTGTCATTTTAGCACTGTACGTTTTCTAAATGAATAGCTCCATGTCCTCAGTTCACTTTTGTCTTAATTGCTTAGTTTATATTTTAACCCTTTTTGTATTTTTAACAAGTTGAGCAGGAAAAGCAAGAAACTAGAAGGTGTGCAATTTCATTAGGTAATGTTAATTATGCTCTAGGAGGTACTGGTTTCTTATGATAGCAGTAACAAAGGCACTTAGATTCCGTGAAGTATTGCTTAAAATGCCATTTGTGCTAGAGCGAGCACTGTAAGCACAGAGGGCAGTATAAATAGTCTTAAATGCCTTCAGATCCCTGAGCTATGCAGCACTGAAGAGGCCTCTGATCCACATGCTGATCTTGCCTGATCACCCCATTTTGGTCACTTGAGCTACTATAGGATTTTCTTACAAGTGAACAACTCTGTTTACCATTTCTTCTGTCAGGCAAAAGGAATGTTCACTGACTTTCAAAGGCAAGGACACACAGATGGTGTAATCACCAGCACTAGTGGGAGCTGCCTGCAGGCTCCTCTCCTGTGGTCACCTGGCCAAGTTTACCCTGCAGGCAGCACATATGCACAGGCCTGGGCATATTTAGGTTAATAGTTAACTGTTATGCGGATCACTAACTCCTCGATGTGTAATGCTCTTCTGGACCGGGTGAATACAGGTAACTATTCGCAATGCTAAGTTTCTAGGTTTTACTGCACTCCCTTACATGCATTTCTCAGGAACATCTGAAGTATACAGTAAGGTCACTGCTCATTTCTTAAGTTTGGAGTTGTCTTCCAGAGTATATTTTTCTTGTGCTTTCTCTCCTTATCCAGTTTTAACACTTGCCATTTGAAAGAGGGGGAGGAAGGCAGCAAGACTGGTTATCTCTGACTTACACAACAGAGGCAGCCTAGATAATTAAAGTTTGCTAATGAATACGCTTTAATGAATACCAAATACGCTTTAACTTTACCAGAGAGCAGCCATGCTGCAGAATCAGATCCAGTTAGGTTCACTCAACCCTCCTGCCTTAATACACATGCTGACAAAGTGAGGGTCTCAGCAAGCTCCAGAGGTCAACTAGTCAATATCCCACCCCAAGCTCTGAGCTGAGCACTGAGTTCAGATTGAGCTCCTCCTACCTCCTGGGTCTAGGAGAGTAGCATTCACAGCAGCTATTTATTCTGTGACCACCCAATAACGCAGGGCATCTTTGTCTAGAGAGGACAGTGGTATCAAGTGCCACAGACACTGTAAAGACTACATGAACCAGACCTTGAGATCCTAGAGGAGGAATTCTATTTACCAGAATACCAGCTGCATTCACACACACAGATTTGTATTTCTGGAGATGTAAAAATACTTCTAAGCAGTTGTTCAGATTTTACTCGGGAGGTCTTTCTTAAACATATAAACACCTACTCATTTTGAAACCTACAAAGCTCCTGACTTCAACATTTCAAGGTAATTTTGATCTCATGTTTAGTTCTAACGTTTCCACCCTCCTAAGTCTTTGGTGTTGGGCCATTTCCATTCACAGCCACAGATTTGCTTGCTCTTATGACCTTTTTCATTAAAAGCAATCTTTCTGGTCTGCAGCTGAGATGTTCGGATTAAAACACATTATTACTTCAGATGAGCTATCAGGTTCTAAAACAGCCTTTTATATCTCCTGCATTACACTGCATCTCATTCCTTAGGAATTTTTAATTTGTGGGTTTTTATGACTGTGAAACATGGAGAAAGCATGTCCGTGAATTCTTCACTGAGAACTCTTTAGGGCATGTTAATTTAGGGTCCAATAAGATACATTAATTGTATCCCCTCCAATCTCATGTTAAAAATGATCTTTCGGATGCTCTTTCATTCATGTTGACTCATTTATGTCTCCCTGATGATTCTTTTCCTTTCTTAACAAACCTAAATGATTTCGTGCCACCATCAGATCTTGCCACCTGCCAGCTCATCTCGGTGCTCTGGAGTTTAGGATGGAGTCTGTTAACGACCAGTGCTATCTTTTTGGCATGAAAACCTGAATATTTATCCTCACCCTTATTTTCTCAAAGCCAATTTCTGTTCTGTGGCAACACTTTTCCATTGTGGTCACATAGCTGGGAACACTGCTGGGTTTATGTATGATTTTACAACCCGAATGAAGGACTCCATAGACCAGAACACTGTATGTTCCCCTTTATGGCAGCAAGTCAAGCTGCACCGTAATACTATCTTGTAGGAGTGCTTTACTAGAATTGAAAAGCAAACCCAGCCATGCATCACCACTGTGGATGGCTGTACCACAACAGCAGGAGCCACCGCCCGGACATGAAAGGAACACTGACTAGCAGGCACACCAGGCTGTCTGCAGCACAGAGGAGCTGCACATGATGACAGTTCTGACCTGCATAACTTCCACCACCACGTTCTGAAGCACAGCCTGTGCCAAAGCGCTATTTTAATGTTTGATGGCAAATTTGAGCTGTCAGTTCAGGTGCAGCTGCAGCTTTTTACCCCTCAGGTGTAACGCTATCACCACACAAGCACTTAACCACTTAAAAGGGCTACCTACAGAAAAGGAATATGAAGTAATCAGTCAGAAACCCATTAGCACCAACTCTTAAGAGATTACTCTGAGAGCACAGACTGACCACAGCACCCCAGCTAGGAAGATGCACCTTCATGCTCAGCTTTAAGTGTACAACTGGGCTCAGCAGCTGCAGTTTAAGTAGGTACAACCGGGCAGCTATGATCCATCTTGAACACAAACTACAAAGCTATGTATTTTAGGGCAACCTTAATGCACGTTTTCCATGTAAAGAAAAAACTCCAGAAGTCATTTTAATATAAAATGTTTTTATTGTTTTTGAAAACATTTAAAAAACAATTTTTGAGCACTTTCAATAAAAAAAATAACTGAAATGCTACTGCAATATTCAACTACTGTAGTTTCAGCAGTACAACAGACAATAAAACACTGGGGAAGAGGGGAGAAACGGGATTTCCTGCACTAAATGAAAACGTGGAACAGGGATTTTAGTTTCCTTACGGTGCAGTAAATAAAGCACAGTATAGTACAAGACTATTATATGAACCTCAGATGCACTGCACAAGAAACGCTTTCCTTCTTTTCAGTTCAGAAGTCAGTGCTTATTGCAATTATCTGCAAATTATTTACTTCATGAATTCTTATCATGATAAAATGATGCAAAAATGTTTTTTCAACACCAGAACAATAAAAAATAATCCAAGAAAGGAACATATTCAACAAGAACTAAGCTGAATTAGTTAACATAAAAAAGTAAATAACTTGTGAATAACTATGCTCACCTGGTTAACACTGAACCAGTTCAATACAGCAAAAGAATAACAAAAATAAAAGTGGTTACAGGAATATATCTAGTACTGTACAAGATTAAGTCATTAACACTCATGCACGTTTTGTGATCATGTATTAACATGGTGAAGCAAACTAAACTTAATTTTTCCTGCTGTAATATTCTCATGTAAGAGAATAATAGAAATATCTCATTGAGATCAATGCACATTGCTACATAAGACAATTTCACCTGTCACTTTTAATGACATTTTGCCTTTTAATAATGAAACACATTAAAAACTTCTTTTTTCTTCTGCCTTTTTTTTACTTTAATCTGTGGGCCGTATTTGTTGCATTTATCCTACGGAATGTGCCTGCCACAGGTTCAACAGAGTTTCAGTGCAATATATGAACCCAGAAAGTTTGCTGGACTAACCAACCAACCCAATTTAAAGTGTTTGCTGCAATACTGTACACAGGGTACAAATTCACTAGTTTTATACTTTAGCAAAAACTGCTATCAAAATAATTCATTTCTCATGTTAGTAGGAAGCCAATAATGTAAACAAGGGGTCAGAACTGTCTCAAATTCTTAGTTTTGGAGTATCTGACAAGACAGGCTTCCATTTGTTAGAATCACAGAATTTTCCTTTGGGTATTGCATACTTTGGTGTGCAGTAGTGCTCTGTCTCAATGTATTGTAAAGAACTAACTAGCACTAAGTACAGGGACCTAACATTATCGATTGTAACACCAACACAAACACCTCTAAAATAATACACACCGATGTACAAAGCTGTGCCTTGGATTTTACTTGAAACAATCCTTGTTCAAATTGAACACTTCTTAAATTAAACATGTATTTGCTTCAAATCCACTGATTATAGATTTCTCTAATTAAATCACGTTAGGCCCAATGTAATGCTTGTACTTAACAATAATTTCAAACGCACTTTTAAAAACCTTTGGTGACGGCTGCATAATTTGACCGCATCAGCTTTAAATCTGCTCTTACTGTTCTGAGAAAGGCTCGTAAAACACTATAGCAGAGCTGGGCAAAAACACTTGTGTCCCCCAAGCCCACCTCAGTCTCGGTGTCAGCAAACCGGAGGCAAGGCCAGCCCAGCAGCTCATGCAGACACATGGGCTGCTGCAGCACTGGCACTTGCGGCCTCTCCTGCCGCTCTCCATCGGAAGGTGGGTTTGCCTATTCACAGTAATGCTGGCACTTCCCACAGGGTCAGGGAGAACAACCCAAACAAAGCAAAGGTAAGAGGATGCTCAGCACATCTCTGGCAAAAGGCCATGGGCAGGTCCAGAACTCAAGCCCTGCCTTCAGCAACTTCAGCCTACAAGAAAAATGGTTCAAGCCTTACTGGCAGACACCTGGCAAGGTAACAAGCAGAAGGGTACCATGCAGGTTTTAGTCTCTGCCCCATTTATTTAGTAAAACCTAAAAGGGTCACTTGGTCTTAAACAAAGCAAACCACACTATCACACATCCACATGCTTCAAGGAGAGAACTGAACTCTCCAAGTTTGTTCTTGACAAAGCGGCAAAACTTGAGATGCAAGCACAGTGAAATCAGGCCCCATAAGGTGCTACAGCTTGGCACAACTGTTTGTCCCTGCAGAAGAGGCCACAGACTGGTGATGAATTGAGGCAACAGCAAGAGAAGCCGTGGTACACCAGCACCTCAAGTGCCAATGCAGCTGCACAAGTTGAATCAGCACCGCCGAAAAAAATGGACCAGTACTCAAGTCATCAGCAAAAAGTGAAGAAACAGAAAACCACCAGGACACTTAAAAAAACACTGATCACCTGAAAAATCTGAGCATCTTCCCCTTAAATAAATCCAGGGGGGCTCATAGTGCCTCCCCCTCCATAAATCCATGACCACTCATTCAAAGAAGTGATGCAAAAGAGGAGAATGTTTCTGCTCTGCTTTCTGTTTAACATGTGTTAGTTCACAGGAGAGAAAAACAGTTTTATTCTAAGCTTAAGTGATGGCATCCCTTAAGAGCACCATCTCTTTTGTAAAAGCTTGCCTCTGCAACTCCTCTTTCTGGCATCAAGGCCATGGCCAGTTAAGTACCTGTCTCTTTTGACCATTACAGAGACCCATGCCATGCTGGAAAAACAAAAGGTCTTTTGTTTGGTTCAGGTGAACTAGTCCCTCAGAAGTCTAAACCTCATTTTCCAGATGGGCAGTGAAGGACCTGTAAACAAACAACCTCCAAACAAAAATCAGATCCACCAGTCCTGACAAATCAGTTATGAAAATGGAATTCAGGCTTCTAAACCAGTGAGTACTTTTAAAAGCAAGATCACTTCTTACTGTGTGTCTGTAAAGTGCCTGGCAGTATTATGGCTCTGTATGAAATATTTTCAGATCAACCACATTTTCTAATATTTTACTAATCTTTTGTCTTTTTTAAAGAAAAAAGAGCAAGAAAACCAGAAAGGCTCAACCTACTGAAACACAGAGAAAAGACCATCTCCCTACAGCCTCCACCAGGTTAAGAAAGAGCAAAGTTAACAAACACGTCTTTAAAAATAGTATTTTAATGAGCTCCAGCAGCTCTTCTTCTTTAAAAAAGGAGGGAAAGTATCACGTTCCTTCTCTAGCATTGATACATAATTAAACAGTACCTATCACTTTAAAATAGGGTGTTGTGTCTAGATTAAATCTCAGTGCTCAAAATCTTTTCTCATGAATTTTACCTAATATAAAAACACTGAAGTAAGAACTAAAATATCAAGTATGTCATGAATATTAATGGATAAAATAACTACATAGATTTATTTCTCTTAAATAAAAAATTTAGTGCATCTTTCTTTTTCCTTGATCATTCCTGTTGGTTTTCCTATCTCTGTGTTTTACCAGCGATGCCAATGGCACCAGTGCTACAGAGATTGCCCACAGTTCACCACTGAGCAGTGCTCAAGACTGCTACACAGTGATCAGGCACCTGCATGTCAGTCACCTGGCTCACTTGTACCCACCCCCTGCACCTACCTATCTGCAGGCACGTTGCATTTCAAACCTGAAAGACAACGGTCAGTAAGGATCATCTACTAAGAAGTAACAAGCAATGCAAGGTCTGGCAAGCCTACTGACTCCCAACCTTCCCAAAGCCTCAACCACAGCTGCCACTGCTGGCTGGCCATCAACCACTTCTTTATTCGCTACAGAAAGAAATGTTGAACGGGAAACACTATAAAATTCCAATTTTAACACTGGCTCTTTGACAGCCCATCACCTTCAGAGATTGGTTTAAAATTGGTAAGACTGCCTTTTCCCTGCTGAAGAATGAGCAACAGGTACAGCAAACTTGTTTAAAAATGCCACAATACATAGCAAGTGTTTCTGCTGCGGGAGGCACTTCCATTAAGACAAATACAATACGTCTGTCTCTTAGATACAGTGTGCTACATACATACTATAAAACAAGATTAACCCAACATTTCAACAGCAGGATGATCCTTGCTCTCCATCCACTCAAAACCTGATGCAGTCATTGAGTTAATGGATTCATTGCAGATCTGTTGAAACAAGGGGTCATTTTTTAATTCCTCCAGTGTAGCATCATCATCTTGTCCCTGCTGACGACCTGGATCAAACAGTAGATTTGTGTCTAAAGTATTCAGATCATTAATGCTGCCTGAGAGCTCGGAAGACAACCTGATGTCGCTGGAAAAGACAGATGCAACGTTATTGAGATCTGATGCCACCTGATTCACCAGCTGCTGGTTTGTTGGCAGACTGTCCTCCCCTAAAATGTCTTTTACAGCGCTGCTAAAATCTAACTGCTGCTCTCCGATGTCTGATTGTGCTTGGTTATCTCCAGAAGAAAAACTGATCTGATCGGTGCTGCTGTTTTTTGTGAGGTAATTTGGTGTTTGGAATTCATAAACCGAAGTGCTGGAACTGATCATATTTTGCGGGTTGGCACTAGGGAAAGCGGCGGATGTCTCTAAAATCTGAGTGAGATTCATCCTGGCCGTGTAATTTGAGGGCATGTTGTTCATTCCCAAACCTCTCACTGCATCATCACTATCAGAATCAAGTTTGTTTAACAACACATTAGTTATTTTTTTAGTGTTTGTTTGTTTCTGAAGAGACGGGAAGGCCGTCTGCATCATCACAGTCAATGGGACTGACTGGCTTCTTTGCGCTATGTTATTGGCACTGGTGTCTGCATGGATATTAGCAAATACATTGTGAACTTCAGGAGTCACTGGACTTCCAAAAGGTGTCAAGTTAGAGCGTGGTATATTTGAAACAGGGTAAACAGTACTTCCACTGAGATTCCGCTGGCGATGAACAGCAGGGCTCACGCTCCGGCATCTCAGACTGTTGTTGAGAGAGGAACCGGTTCCTTTGTTGTCCAAAGGAGCAGGAACAGCAAAGCCTTCCTGCTTGGTGGTGCTGCTGACAGGAGCTGCCTGGTGCTGCACAGGGGAAACAGGAGTCACCCGACCGAAGTGGGTATCGTGGTGGCGCGGCTGGGACTGGTACGACTGGCCAGGAACAGCAAAAGCATGAGGTTTCCTGAAGCGATCTTCCACCAGCTCCTGATAGCTCGTAAGGATGCCATGGCTTGCAACCGATGAGTTGCTAACGCCACTGTAGCCATTATTCATCCACTCAAGCTTAGTTTTGTCAGGATGGGTAGCCATAGGCCGCTGCATTGGCTTCACAGGGCTACTTGATATAATGCTGGCATCGTGGTAAGCCATACTGGAGCTGATGGGAGTAAATGCAAACGGGTTTCGGCATTCCACAGGACTTGGAGGAACGCTGCTGCTGCAGTTGGAATGCGGCGTGCCAACGGGAGTATGCCGGCTGCTTCCTAGAGCACTGTCTACAGGAGTTGTCTGAGCCAGCCTCGAACAGGGGCTCTCTCGGGACATGTTCTGAGACCCAGCGATCATTTCAGAGGTGGGTGTTGGAGTCGGGGTTGGGGTGGGAGTCGGGGTCGGGGTGGGGGTAGGAGTGTGAATCGGAGTGCTGTTGTTATGGATTGAATGGTAGAAGTGCGTGCTGCTTGGATGAGATGACACGGGAGCTCCTTGAGCGGCAGTCTGACTCTGAAGTGCCATTCCTAGACAGCCACCGTAAGGATGGGAATTATTCATGGACATCTGCTCCTCCATGAGCACCAGCTCCTCCACAATGCTGTCCTGGGTAAGGTCATCATCAAATGAAAAGAAGTTGTCGTTTGACTGTGGGACTGTATGTTCAAACTCTTTCAGCTCCGACTGCAGAGGTAACTGATTTGAAGGCTGTGCTTGTATTTGACCCAAGGAGGAGTCCTGAATCTGGCTCTGTAACTGCTGGTTGTACACATCCTGCTGCATACCTTCACAGTCCACTGCCTCCCATGCCGATTCCTGTAAGTCACTAGAGCCAGAGTGCCCTGCAATAGTCATAACGCTGATGTCTTGCTGCTGTTCACAATTCACAGATGCAAAGTCGGAGGTTTTGGTGATATGGTGCCACGTATTTGGGTTAAAGCTGCCATCAGATTTTGAATCATTTTCTATGATAAACAAGTTTCCTTCCAATTTTACTTTTATATCTGGAGATGATGCTGATGCAAGCTGCTGTACTAAAGCAGAATCACTGGTATTTAAATTGGTGCTCAAAGAAAAGTCTGTTGTTAAGTCTGCAGCAGCAGAAGGTACAGGTACCTTCACAGGTATGCTGCTGGGAACTGGAGCAAGTGTTGCTGTATTGTCACTGTTGGCTAATGATCCAGCCTTCGGAGACTTCTTAACACTGTTTGCTTTTTGACTCTCCACAGCATTACCAGCTGACAGCTCCTCCACCAGTGGTTTCTTTACAGGTGGTACCTGGGAATCCTGAAGTGTAGGAGGTTGTCGCTTTCTTGGACTTTTAGTGCATGTTTTGTCTTTAATCATAGACTCACCAGGAGGAGGTGAACCGATGCTGGTGCTGGACAAGCTCTGACTGGCAACTGAGACCTTTATAGTGCTTTGATTATTGCCTGCTGAAGAAACTGGCGCGATCTCATCAGACTGTGTTTCATATTTGGTCCCTGCTTCTTCAGCTCCCTGATCACAGCCCTTATCTGGTTTTGTCTCCACAACATCATCAACCGAAACCTTCAAGGTTGCAACCTCAAAATTGATTAGTTGAGCAGGAGGCAGGTCAGGGGTTGCCTTTAAGGATTTAGACACATCAGAGCTCTCTTGGCCCTGTACCAAGTTCTCATCCAGCAGTGCTTCAGGTTCCATTTTGACCTTGACTGCAGGTGCAGCTACGACAGTGCTAGCCTTGGATCCTGGAGACTGAAGTGAAACAACAGATCCATTTTTGATCTGTGGACCAGTCCTCCCTTCTTCTGCTGCTCCTGCACTACTGCTGCCTGAAGGCGTCTGCTTGACGGGCACACTACTGCTG
Source organism: Amazona ochrocephala (assembly GCA_039720435.1). Lineage (NCBI taxonomy): Eukaryota > Metazoa > Chordata > Aves > Psittaciformes > Psittacidae > Amazona > Amazona ochrocephala. Next base: position 32,089,497 of record CM077883.1, on the reverse strand, counting down.
CTTGGGGCAAGAGATATTGCTGTCATTTTTACCACATTTAAGGAATTCACGTGTGGCGCTGGCACAACAGTCTTGATTGGGCTACTGGTGAAGAGCACCGTTGTGGGAGAGCGGATGGTGAGAGCACTGGTGTTTGCTGGTTTCGGTAAGATCTGCGGGTAGCGATGCCGGGCAGAGCGGTCACCAACTGGGCTGGCAGGAACGTTCTGGGGAGTCTTTGGTGGCTGCTTGACTGATTGCATGTGCTGAGTGACCACCTGAACGTTGAGCGGCAGGACCTTGCTATCAGACGATCCCATAGGACTTGGGGACGTCACCAACTGCCTGGTCCTTGGCACCTATAGAGAGAGAAAGAAGTGTGGCAATGAAGTAAGGAAGTCCGCAAAGCCCATGGACCACCTCACCCCCAAGCTTTCAAAGGTGAAGGACAACACAGCTCAATACACCAGAGCTAGTGAATGTCACTCTGAAACAAAACAAGCTCTTCAATCATACACGAGACAATTCCTATTTGTTTAAAGATCGGCAGACAGACACAGAGCCTCAGTTTTTAACGCATAAGGCACTGGTCTACACACTAGTCTGCTCTTCTGCTAATGAAAAGGTCATTCTCATACAATCCTTCACCACATGGAACAAAAAGACAGACATAGAAACGTTAAAGAGGAGAGGATGTGTTCAAAACACTCCTCATTGTTAGGATTTCAAGAACCAGTGAAATACAAACTCACTATCGGGCAGAAAAATTGGCTTACCTATTGAAATCTACAACAGAGCTAACATCTTAAAAACCAAATAACCTTTCCCACTGCTGTCAGCCCAGTTTTGTATGGCCGGAAGACAAAGATGCTCCATACTACAGACATTCATGCAAAAGTAAAATTGCTGCTGTCACTACATGCACTGAGCCCACAGAAGGCAATCTAGACTCCATAGTGACGCTCAGCGACCCACACGTCTCATGTCAGCTCTCTCATCTGGTTAAACTTTATCTCAAGGGCAATTATTCCCACACATAACCTTAATTATTGCTAGCAGAACTCCCACTGTCAATGACTTCAAAGATTAACTTGGCCTATGCCGTATGATCAGAATTCTGCTGCCTCTGTATCGATCCAGTAACACAGTCACTGGGACAAGAGAAGCATCAAGGAACCCAAGCCTTTGAATGGAATCTGTTCTTCCATCCCACTGACACCCCTGCTTAGTTACCCGTGATTTACAACCCTTTCATAAGGTGGTTTCTCTAGAGAACTGCTGGACAACATTACCGGTATCGGGCTGGGGACAGCTGCCACAACAATGCCAATAGGCGGAGGAGACAGAATTGCAGGACTTCCATTGGATATACTGGTCACACCGTTGGTGGTGGTGCCTTCAGTTTTCTTTGCTGGAGACTCTCCAGGTAAAGGAGACTGCAGTTTCTGTTCTTGCTGCTTCTTCTGGATCTTACGCTGCAGCTGCTGCTTGGCATCAACAGGAGATGGCAGAGTTTTCACTTGTGGTTGAAAGGAATTACTTTCAGCAGTAGGTATAAAAGCTGAGGGCTGGGGGATCCCTTTTATTCCTGAATAGAAAATAAGAATGAATTATAACCACACATACCCTGTCCGCTGCAGTGCTGCTTCTGTAGCTAACCACACAGACACAAGGCAGGCATCTCCACAACCATTCTGGCAACACCCATGAGGTGTCCCCATGCACTTCAGCCTCAAATCTACTCGGTGTTTCAGTTTATTTCCACATTTGTGGCAAAACCTCTACCTGTGAGACATGCTGCTAAAACACTACCTACTAGCATCTTAGTTCCAGTAATCCCAAATCGCAACTTTTGTGTCAGCAAAACTAAACCCCAATGCATTTCGTTCAACTGACGGTAGAGGGCAGCGGATGTGCTTTACATGAAACTGTAACATTCACCATCAACCGTGTTTTTTTGTCTTGTTACCAATGTGTAAGGCAGCTTTAAAAGCAGAAAATCTTTCCAGAAACCTGCAGGTCTGTATCACAGAGGAGCAGCATTGAGCAGCTGATATTATCTAATGCCCAAAGCATTAAACACAATGCATTTCATATGAGAACAGACCACACTAAACGGATCACATTAAAGGCCAGGCTGGAAAGGGCCTTGAGCAGCCTGATCTAGTGGGAGGTGTCCCTGCCTACGGTAGGGTGGTTGCAATGAGGTCCCTCAAAGCCAGTCCCTCTTGTCTTGGTTTATCTCATTACCTGCTGGTGCTCCTGCCATTACTGTTAAAGCTGCCATTGACTTGGTACCAATATAGTGACTTTTCACAAGGAAACGAGCCAGTTCCAGGACCGTATCAAAAGGCTGGCTCAGCACTTTCTGGGCCCATTCACAAACAAGCCGGCAGGCCGCAGAGACAACTTCCTCATCAGCACTTTGTAGCTGCCCAGACGGCTCTGCCCCATCCAACTACAACAAACAAAGGAGGAAAGGTTACTTTAATTATTAAGGGTCATTCAGTCATGAAAACCAAAATAAGAGAGCAAATGATGATCAGAAACACGCAAGAAGTACGTTCACAGTCTTTCATGAAATTAGCAAAATAAAATCACAACATCAATATAATTCAAAATGAAATGCCTTAACACTAATCTGCTGCTGGTTTCTGAAGGCATTACATAGAGCTAACATTTCTGGAAGAAAACAGCAGACTCCTAATATCTGGACCACCACTAATTGATGCTTCCTGCAGCAAGAATCTTATCAACTCAGCAGGCACCACTACTCAGGAACTCCTTTCACTGTGGTTCCTCTTCCCTTCCACTAACTTGCTGGTTTTGGTTTGTTTTTCTTTTAATATATGGTAAAACCAAAACAGAAACAGAGTTAGAAAGATACAGCTTGTGGGTGGCAACACAGTGAGAGTCTGCTTCACCTCCTAAATTAGTTTAATAGCACCGCAATTCATTCTGAACTTACATAAAGACATCAAACAATGATTCAGAATAGAAGTATCATAAAGAAAAATCTTGAAGAACTACAGAGCTCTTCACTTTGCTTTGAAAACGTCAGTTGGAAAAACAACATAATAAATGGTAACAGGCAAAAATACATATAAATAAGCAAGTATGTATCATACCCCATCTCCAGTTTTGTGAAAGTCAAGGTTGGGCAGTGTTGGCATATGCACAAAAGCCTTCTTCCTCAGTCCACTGTAGCAATATGTGAACAAGAATTAAGGTCTAAATAGTCTGCTTGTTTGTTGGGGGGTAGGAGGGAAGGGCAGCAATTCCTGATATCCCTCGTAAGCTTTACAAGCAATCTCAACAACAGATCTAACAATTACTGTCACTAACAGTCTCATAGTCAGCCACAACCAAGAGCCTGTAAATGGCTGCATTCTTGGCCATGTCCTTGGGCTTCTCCATCTACAGATGAGCAAGTGATGCTAGGTAAGATGAACTGAATTTGATAACTTAAAGGAACCACTAACCACACCAAATAGTTTCAATCAGCTGCTCAATATTTACATCATGACCATAAATTTGGACTATGTTCCCTTCATAAACCAGGCCTAAAACAAGATGGAGAATGCACTTCCAGAAGTTAATTGCCATTAAAAATGTGCTCCCAAACTTAAGATTTATTTTGAGTTGATCTTTTTTGCCTTTCTGATGAATTTTCTGACAATTCCTTCTCCTAAGGGACTTCAACAAACTACAGAAATTCTCCACAACAAGATAAAGTGATGATGAGGACATTTCTTCCCAAAATCTCACACCATTTTTGTCGCTCTCTCCCCACCCATGATAATTCTTCTGCAGAAATATGGATACAAATACCCAGATTTGTTCTTACGCTGATGTCATCAAATCAGTACACAAAAATACACTCCCTCCATTACTCTTACTCACTTGTTTCTAGGTCTAAAAATCAAATCAGCCTTTTTTCCTCTCCCCAGCATTACGCTGGGAGCTCACACACATACAAATCCTTTCCAGGACTAATTTTTCACATTCTGTTAATATGTCTGTATTTCTCTTTCTTACACTATGAAGCTTGCATTCGCTTGCATTAACCTGGATTGAGCATAATTACAGTTAAATATATGTAAGGAGGCTAGATACTACGGTAAGTGTGAGACAAGGTCACATTTAAATCATTCCAAATTAGAAACTTACGAAATAGATCTGAAAGAGATACCCTGGGTCAAGCTACAATTACAGCATTTGATTTCCTCATTAAAACTTCTCTAGTTCTATCCAGAACATCACTACTGTTTTGGGCTCCACTGCTAGATAATACAACACTATTTTATGAAACAATTCAACTGACACAATTTCTCCATTTACTATGACATGGGAGGCTTTTTCACCTCTAGGAAAGATAAACAGTTCTGGGCTACCTGCTAGCATTTAATTCCCTAAGTGCATGCTTCAAGTGAGATCTTGGCAAAGGCTGGTATTACAGTGTGTCCACATCATTACTGCTAGTTGTTCTGAGTGGTTTCTAATTAGAGCCTACAAGCTACCTTGATGCCTTTTGGCTTTCTAATGCTTTCCTTCTCTCACCTACTGCAGTGGCTTAGCCTACCCAGCACATCAGAACAAAGCAAGAGTGGATCCTGGGGGTTGCAGCAGGCACCACCACGACGGTTTCCACTGATTCTTAAGGGAAGGTGTAATTCTCAATTTGGAAAAGACAACATTCTTGATGAAAAACCTACTTACTTTGAAAATCACAACAGTTTTTTGCTTTTAATGGAACACCTCAGCATGATAAAGATGAGATAAACTGCAGTTCAGTCTCAGAAAAGGCTGAGAAATTTATATCCTTATAGCCTTTAGACTTGATTATTGCATTTTTAACATAGCAAAGCTTCCTGCCCCTATGCTGAAGCAGCAGAAGCACCAGTGGTATGAGCAGACTCTTCTGCACAGCATTTGCACTGAATTCTTCACACTGTCTGCCTATTAACTGCTAAACTAATCTCTCCTAAGATCTGTGTGTAGTTCTGCTTGTAACAATTATGTCTAGTTACACTATGACAACATCAGGTTTTATAAGTATTTCAAGGTTTGTATTAAGTAACCATTAAGTGGGGTAGTATTCTGGCATGCCCTCTGGGGTGGACTATTTCTCTAACACAGGGAAGGAAGTGAATTCCATCTTTTGGGCACAGGGAACAAGGCTCTGTAGCCAAGAGAAAGAGACAGCACCTCCAAGAGGCTCCTGCTTTAAACTGCCATTCCTATCTCAGGTCTGCAAGATGCAGTGAAGGAAGCTGCCTCCCTCCCTGACATCAGCACAAGGCTCAGGTCGTGCCTTCCAGTCTGAAGTGAGCTTTTGTGACAACTTCCCAGTTCCCTCTTCTCTTCTAAGCTATACTAACGGTTGAAAGGCAGTTTAATGCAAAACCTGTAGCACAGATTAAGAAGGATCTGTGGCTTTACAGCTAACTTTTACATTATTGGTGTGCACAAGCATAACAGAAAAGCAAGAAATGCTCTGGTAACTCTGAGCTGTACTACCAACAAAATATTAGTCACTGCACATACATAAGGCACATTCCTTTATTCCATTACTTCCATTTGCACTAAATGATAAAGCCTCCTTGATTTGTCGCTGCTGTGACAACTAAGCATCAGAAGCTAAATTTAAGCACTTGTTTCCGAAGTTGTATCTTGCAACCTTACACTACTGCAATCACCGATTTTTAAAGAACATTGGGAAAGTGCCTGCATTTTTTATTTAACATTACTTCTACATTTAGCTGGTAGTTAAGCCACAACGACAGATGTTTGCCAGGCAAGTGCAGAAGAAGTTACTGAGAAGTGTTCTAGCAAAGGATATTTCGATTTGCCTCTTGTGCCTAGACGACGGGCCTTCATATTTGGAAAGACATTTTTCATGATCTTTCCAAAGTCAGCAGCACTTAATGGGTGGTAACCAAGATTGTCACAATAGCTCCTGCAACAAACAGAAAGAAAGCGTGAATGGAATAGAAGTTAATATAAGAGGCCAGGCTGCATGCTAGACTCCATCAAAGGTTTTCAAAAGAAAACACTTATACCCATCCATATTTAGAACCACATTTAACATTAATGAAGCTATCCACAACAAATTGAATGCATTAAAAATGTATAAACAGAGCTATTAATACCATAGTTTTTGCCTTGTTCTCTACTGAGTTCAAAGACAAGTCATGCGGAGACATAACAAGTAGTGGCATTATCTAGAGCACAGTTAAGATTTACTCCACAACTTAGTTTGAAGCATATGTTTCAATTCATTTATTTTAGGACATAATAAAAGCAGAGACATTGTTCCAGCCAGAAGTACACCTGAGTGTGGCAAGGCCTGAAATCCTGCAGGAATATTTGAAAAGCAATAAGAGATTTGTCAGTGTCCAGAGAAAGAGTCTGCCTACACAACCTCAATGTAACAGAGCTGAACAGAACTCAATTTAATAAAACATACCTTTCCAGGGAACCAGCTCTGCCTTTGTAGGTATAACAAACACATACTGAAGGACCTAGTCCTCTAATGACTGTAACCAGCACTGAACGATGAGAGCTGCTTAATTATAAACATCTTTGTACTAACAATCCTAAATTAACAGATTTCAACTGCCTCTGAAAATGCAGATCTTTGTGTGACTGCGTACGCAACCTGATGGTACAGGGGAATAGAGCAACAAAAGGTAATTATTCTCTTAAGTTTACTTATCCTGGTAAAACGGGCACTGTCATCTGCCCTCAGTTCTCACAAACAGCAGAGGAAAATTTGTTTCGACATCTATTTAAAAAACATCTCCTTGAAGCAGGAACAAGAATCACTGATTTCACTGCAAAACCTGAATGTTCTGGAAAATCACACACATGAGAAACCAGAGGAGAAAACCAGGAACTGCTCTGGCAGGTTTACCTGCACAGTAAGTGCTTAAGGCTGCACAAAGATGAGACTGCATACTGCCTTTAGTTCATGAGCCTCGTGGCATTTCACAGATGTTACCATGCTAAGGCCCAAAACACACACTGTCAGAGCATCTTCATTCAGGTTTCCTGCAGTCAGAGTCTGCAGCAGATAGCAATGACCTCCCTTCCTGTGAAATGCCCTACCAGCAATACACAAAACACAACCATCTCTGAAAAGGTGACTGTGTGGGCACCAGTAGGAGAGCAGAGAAACAGTAACTTCATACACCACACTGCCGCTACTCTAAGCCCGTACATACATGGAAAAAGACACACAGACAGAGCAACATTCCTGAAACAGGTCCTTCATGCCCAATATCACCTCTTAAAACTGGTAGCAATTAGCAATGGCATTTGCATCCAAGTAGGCCACTGGGAATGTCTCTGCAGAAAGAAGTACGTTTCTGGAGATACTCCCACTGCATTTTCTCCTTCAAAATACTAACTATTACAGAGCAAGTATCTGCTGCTTTTGCCTTGGTGGTATGAAAGTATCCTCTACTTGGAAAGCACTACCACAAATGTAATGATTTTGATGATGATAAACAGCAAGATTTATGCTCTTTGGTTATGACATCTCCCTGCAGAATTTGCATATGCCTGCTTCCCCATATACACGGCCACTCTGTCCCAACCAGAAGATGTTGCCTACAGCTTGGCTCACAGTCTGCCGTTAGTCTAGTCTCTGTGTGGGACATGAAGAATATTTTTATCCAATTTCATCTCAATGCAGGTCAGTCACAGAATGTGAATTCTATGCCCCTCTGAAGTTATTACAAAGGAATACTTCTGCCTCACTGCACCCTCTCAGGAATCAGACATTGCTTTATGGGTGACAGATGTCTGTGCAGGTTTGTTTTTTGGCTCTTGCATCTTTCCAGGCCCCAATAACTTTACTCCGAAAATTCCTAGAAGGTGGCTCTTGATTGCTTACTTATGCTGATTACAGGACTTTAAGTTTCAACTAGCACGCAAAGGAGGGCTCTTTGAGTTTCTCTGCCACAGTCAGCAACATCTCTGAAACTCAACAATGTCAGCAAAACAAAATGAAAACCTAACCCAGCAGAACAACAGGATTAGGGGCCTACCAGACTGTCGACTTCCAAGTTAAAATTATTCCCTCCATAGGAGAAAATAAACAAATGAAAAAGGAAAAGAAGATCCATTCCTCAAGTCTGGCACATCTGTTTCAAGACAATTATTTGCTAGCAGCAAAGCATCCAGTTACATGGTCCCCTCATATCCACACCGGCAGCTCCTGCAAGGTTGCAATTTCTGAGCTATTATCATGTAATTTCAGTTTTCAGAGCGATCATCCCATGCGACCCCTCCTCCTCCTGGCTCAGACGAGAACCCTCCATGTCCATCTGTGGTCTCTCATTGACTTGACAACACGTACCAGGAGCCTCTTCCCTGAAGCTGTTCTCTCTGCTACTTGCACTCTTGGCACACCACTGAGCCCAGGAGCTGTTTTGCTTATTTGAAGGGTGGGTGGGAAACAGATGGGGGAGGGAAGGTCTATGCAGAGACAGGAATGACAATGGGCACGTGGTTGCTTACATTCCTTTGTACAGAGCTTCGCATCATGATCATAAGAAGAAAAGGCCCCTTCTTTTTTTCCCTAAGATATTCAAATTACATGTACCCAAGACATAGGTGACACAAGGAGCACACCTGAAGTACACCTCCCACCATGCAAATTAACCAAAAAGCCCATGAAGACAATCAGGCTATGCAGCCCAGCCCACAGAGCTTCCTGGGCAGCAAAAATAACATGAATAGCAAATGAAGAAGAACTTTGCATGCAACGAAACAAACATCTTGCCTTATCCAATCCAGCAAAAACACTGGTCTCTAAGAGCAGGTCAGAGAGAAGAACCTTAGGAAGAGGTCGGCTCTCATTAAGCTGATAAACAATTCTAGCATAGAAATAAGTCAAAAAAATCAGAAAGGATGGAAACCAGATGTCTGAAAGCCATTTTAAGTGCAGGTCAGACTCCCAAGAGCAGCAGTAGAGGTGGGAAACAGCTGCTTTAGATGGCGTTTGATTGGCTGTTAAAAGGGACATATAGGTAGTTGGTTATGACAGAGGACTAGATATACAACACAATAGATCCCAGCCTGTTTCGATCAGGGAGTTTTACATGAAAACACTGGTTAAGTGCTATCTAAAGACTAGTATCTTGTGTCTTTTTTTTTTTAGCAGGCATGATATTCCTATACTACCACCCTCTTCTGTGCTAGCTTCTGAATATTCTTCTCCTAACTTGTTGGTTTACATTCTTAACACCAGTGCACATAATCTAGCATCAGAGTGGCTCAGCAGCCAGAAAAGCATGGATTAATGATTTACAGACTAAAGGAAAGAGATACGGGATGACTCAAAGACCTCATAATCCATACTAAGCATATCAAGTGAATCTTCAGGGCACCAAACTTACACATGAATGACTTTCTTTCCTTGCGTCACCACAGTTGAAGCAAGACAAGAGGACTCAAGTGTTTATTGAAGGCGCAACAAATAATTTTGTGGGCAAATGGGGATTTTATCTGCATACCTACTGCAGGACTGCACTGAGACTCAAAATCCTAATTCCCTAAACTCCGCTAAATCTACACCAGGCCACCTCTAGAAGGGTGTTTACTAACGGAGAAAACACCCAATGAAACTGACTTAGAAGAAAACATGGAAAGTATCTGATGGAAGGCAGCATCCATTCCCTACAGGCTACCTAACATTAGGCAGCTCCTCCTAAGTTCCCATAGTATTTTCCAGACTACCCCCATAGGTCCCAGAAGAAGCTGGCAGAACTGTGTGTGCCAACAGAAACAAGCAGCTTCACAGTACCAACAAGAGAGGTGAACTAGCTCTCATCTACCTCCCTTCTGAAATTCAGCTGCAAGCTCTCAACCTTCCCAAGTGCTACTGCCTTGTATTATGCTGCATTTTTCATTTATTTTATCCCCTTCCAAAGAGAGAGGAATCCATTCACTGTAATCCAGTCAGAGATGTGAATTCACAATTAAATAGAAGAGGAAGAAAACGGAAGAGTCGCTGTGTGGAATAAGCGCAACAAGAAGAGGATACTGAAACATGGAGGAGCTGGAAACACCATCAACACTTGCAAGTGGTGGATTTGTGAGGACTGCAAGCTTCTGTCTTCCCTCTTCATTGAAAAGAAATGAACCCAAACACATGAAAGGTGATGCAGCAGCCCAGCAGCTTTGCAAGATTTATTTTGACCAAAATTTAGAGCAGGAATTGAGACGCTGGTGGGACGCATCACTCTTCTGGAGCCTTGTAACTTTGATTTATACGTGCAGATTGCATAAGCTTGCTCACTGTAGACTCATACAATGTCTATCTCGGTACACAGAGGAAAGAAACGGTAACTTGTTAGTATGACAGAAGTGAGTTTTGAGAGGTTTTAACACCCTTAGGCAAAGAAAAATGACTTATCAAAACTAACTCTCATGTATTTATGTCTGTTCCCCACCTCCCACTCCAAGACTACTTTTCCTTTGGTGTGCAAGAATAACTCATGAAAATATTCAAAGAAACTGAATATTTTAAAAACAGAACAGATGCTTTCAAAGGAGAACAGATTCCAAACATTTGATATTTTCCTGAATATTTGCTTACCACCCTTATTTTGTTAGGGGAGAAAAAAAAACAACAATACACAAATACTTGATGCAGCTACATACAAAAGCCATCCAAATTTCACACTCCACAATCTGTAGATGATGATTTTTCCGGGCATCTGCAGCTTGGCACAGCATGGAAGCCAAGCAGATTTGTTGCTGAAGCAGGCCATAAATTATTTAATAAGAAATATATTTAAGAATAACGCTCCCATCTCTCTCCCGCACAGCAGCTGCCGCTGTTGCTGTGTCTGCGCGAGCGGCTGCTGCTCGGGGATTGGCCACCCCGGCATGTCTGTGCCATTGGCTCCGCTTCCAGGCTGCGTCACCACTCCAGTCAATGGCACCATCTCAGAAATAGGTGTGTGCATGTTTATCAACCCCAGGCAAACGAATGCCATCATGGTTCAGCTCAGAGTAAAAATCTTGACCACAGAGAGCTAATTAAAAGGAGGTATTCACAAAAGGCAACCCTGCAATAACAATTACTAACGGCTGAACCCCGTAGGCACTTAGAGGGTGAAGGGATCCAGCTCACTGCAAATTACTGTAATCGCTCGGATTATGGAAATATTCATACTAGATCATAAATCTGTTATTAATCTTCAGGCAACCAGGCTGGAGATGATTATTCTCTTCTCCCCCATACCCCTCTCCTGCCCCAGGGAATGTTCCGTAAATGAATTAAAATCCAACTTCCGTCAGACAGCTCCTTCTCCCTTGCTTCTAATCGCTTTCCCGTTACATAGTAGCTTTGAGACTTGACAACACAGACTCGCAGTGGCCTTGGTTACTGGTTTCATACATATTCAGATATATAGTGCCTCTGCAGAAATCAGGTTTGCTGCAGGAAGGTCCAATATTTATGCATTATTCTGAAAAGAAAGGTGTGACGGGCTAGATCTTAAGTGCAAAATAGCTGCATTTCCAGGAGGAACAATTCAACCCCACAACCTAGTTAATGCAGTCATATAAGGCAGGATAAGTAAGTAGACCAAAATGTACCATCATATAATCACTGGTGCTTTTTACCTGTGCTGCTTTGTCCAAATACCAAAACAATAGTCATACAGATATTTACTTGTTAAGAAATGTTTGTATCTTTCCTTCAGCATATCTAATACACAACTTAAACATCACAATCTTATTTTCACTGGCAGAAACAATGAATACAGTTTGCCTCACTGTATCTAGAACTTTCTCAGGTACATCAATAGATAAGGCCTTGTTCTACTGCATGCATTCATACATGTACATCAGTGGTGCCTGTAAAGCCAGTGTCAAAGAACTATCCATGTTCACTAAAGCCACATGCATGATTCCAATTCAGGAGCACTCACTTGTATTCATCATAAACCTCCTGCTTGGGAAGGGATGTCTCGGGGTGCTCTTCCAAGGTGTTCCGTATCCACGAGAACGCGTGCATCTGCTGGGCACGGCTGGATGACATGGAGATCTGATCACTAGTGAAAGAAGAAGCAATGCTGATGAAGTCTCTGCTCCATAGCTGCTCCTCAGTTACAAGACTTTATAACTGTCTGCCTACGCAGGCAGGCAGAGACACTAGAGACAGCAAGGGATGTTATCTCACACACTTAACTATTCCTTGAGACATGGGCAGCAGATATCTCCCTCTTTCATCCACGATTTTACATGCTGACTCCACACTCCAGTTCTTTACTGATACACAGCCATGAATGGACAGTGATGGGTGAGAGTTCACTTACTTCCCCTCCTACATTTATTGCTCCTTACTGACCACCTCTAAGCTTTGCCCACTCAGTCTGCCAGCTGCCCTTTGCCAGTAGATGCTCAGACTGCTTCCTGTAGGCACCTGCAGGCTGATAAGCATCCTACGGAGAACATGTACCAGCTTTGTGATGTTGTCAGCTTGGTTTTCTAGACCTTCCTTTAGTCAAACAAATGTTACCAGAAATACTCTTAGTTCCTCTTTCCCCCACCATCACATGTGTTGCTCTATTATCACTTCCTACATAAAAAGTGAAGGAACGATTACACTTGGGCTGCAAAACACTTTCTCTGATGACTCTTGTGTTTTAGGAGGTTTGTACTTACAAGCTATTCATGCACTAAAGATCCAAAGATAAAAAAACAAAGCAGCACAACACAATCTTCAGGAAAAGAAGAGCCCCTAACGCTTAATAAAGGCTGCTTCTGCTACCAAACACATCACGTGAACGGTTCCTCAGCAGGTAAGTGTCACAGGAAGTAAAGTAAGTTTTCAGTACTATCTGCTCACATTTACACACTTGCACACATACCTTTTGTCTCCATTGCTGGGACCCGAAGGCAGCTGAAGGTAGAGGTAGAGTTTCTCTAGGTCTGTAAACTTCTCAACTTCTTGCTAGATAACGAAGGTGTTGTAGTTTAAAAGAAGAAGTGGGGCAGGGGGAGAAAAGGCAAATAAAAAAGTTGAGTTTGACAGCTGAAAACTGTCGTCCACCAGCACAGTCCTAAATAATGCCATTTCAAACAAGAAAATATTCACTATGTGGAAAAATGTGACTTTGAGCACACTGGGACTAGAAATGTGATTGTCTGTTTTATTTGCACACCATCACACATGAGAAAGAAAGCGCTTGTCCTCACTACAAAATTCACAGGCAACAAAAGCAGAACCTGCTATTGACATTTCCCCAGGTCACTTCTGTAACCAGACATGTAATATGTAAACTGTATCTTCTCAGAGCACACACAAAGCAGCTCTGAGAACACAGTATCAAAACCAGCTATATGCTTTAACAACAGGACATTATCAGATCTGATGCTGTGGATCCACTATATACTAACAGTTAAGTGTCAAAGGCTTCAATGATGGCATTTTAAAATCTATTTACATACATATGTGGCTTTTTTTGTTTGTTTCCTTTGGAAATCAGAGATATTGAACAGGTACTGAAGACAAGGCATTCAGTTAACATCAACCTCAGTAATTTCAGACTCCTCCTCCAAGGGATACTGGCTGAGGATCAGACACAAGGGGGAGTTTTACCTGGTGTATGCAAACAGTGATTGCTACATACACACTAGCTTTTGGTCATCTGAATCCAGCTACATGGGCTTAGAAACATTAGGAGAATCTGTAGTGGCAATGTGCTCAGGCCTGCTCTGCAGCAGTGCAAGTAAAGCCATGCAACAAAGACCAAATGGGTTCTCCTTTAAGATGCTGCAGAAGCAATGCATGAGGTGGTGCACCATCAGCACAGTCAAAGACTCACACGATCCCTTTTAAAGTCAGAATACAGCTTCTGGAGAACAGTTAAAAACCAAACACTCCAACCTGGGGCTCCCTACATACCCAGTCATGTCCAGACCCAACTCGCTTCAGGTGACACAAAACTAACAGCAGTACTAGAGAGAGGTGAGCTCCCATTCGGCCTCTACTGCCTTTGCACTCAATGCACAGGTCCCCTCTCTCCCTGACTCCAGACTGGGCAGGGACTGGGACACACCGCCCAGGAAGGGTGCTGGGAGGGCATGGGGCCTCTGATCCCCACCATCTAACTGCTCCGCAGAACTGGGCCACCAGCGATGCCACAGACATTCTGAGAGCCAAGAGAAACACTTCCAGCAGCAGTCAGGTAACAGACACCTGATTAGTTGCTTTTATAAGCTGCAGCAAACCACAACATTTGGGGTTTTTTCCTTCCCTCTAACAACCTCCTGAAATTTGCTGACCCCAATTTCTGTGTAGCTCTACAGCAGCTTACACAGCAGTGGTGCTGAGACCACCAAATAGCCAGAAAGGTATTTCTTAACTGGGTGCAGCTTGTCAAATTCTCAGCTCATGCTTTCCTGCATACGTCACAGCAGGTGAGTTTTCCCTTAAGAAAACCCATTACTTAAAGATCAACATTCTTCAAAGAAAATTAATCACCTATTTATTAAAAGACAGAAATAACAACTGCAAGAAAACTTGCACTTCTTCATTAGACCTCCCCTCCCTTGAGGAACTCAGTAGCTTTTTGTTTCAAACAGCAGCTGCTACAGCAGCACACCAAAGGATGCAGAGCAGGTGATGTTACCTTGTGTGGTAAACACTAACCCATGTGGCAAAGGCATCCCAGGCAAAACAAAACAAACCCCACGACTCTTGCACTGAGGTGGAGGACAGCCTCTCACCTCCAAGCCTCATGTGCCAGAGTGCAACATAAAAGGTGAGGTTTAAAAAGGAACATTATCTGTCATCAAAACATCCTGAAGCTGTCCCAGTGCCCACTGCAGCTGAAGCAACTTCTGCTGCGTCCTGGCAGAAGGAAGGGCTGCGGGGAAGGGCCCTGCCTGAGCTACGGGAGGCTCTACTACACAGGCCCATCCATCAAGCCCTCACAGTTAAAAGAAAACAACCAAAAACCCCAACAATATATGTGCAGAGAAAAAAAATGTGACTGGGATTATGTTAGCAGAGCCTTTTCTGAAAGATGCAAGCGAGCCAGCAGAAGCAGCTGGACAGTGTAATTTCTCTCTGCTGTCACTCAAACCCCACTCCTCTCCATGCCTGGCCCCACGCAGCACTTTTTGCACAACTCCTCCGGCTTCCAGCAATGGCTGCAGGGAAACCCTGGGGAGGCAGGACCTCCTCGGGACAGGAGAGTTAACACACAGCCAGGAGTCAAGGCAGTCCACAGAGGTCATCCTACCTGGGTGATAATTAGATAAACCTAAGCTTATTAGATGAGACTGAATCTATTTAGAGAAAATCATCTTAAAACTGAAGAAGAGGCAGTGAAGAGATGGAGTGTGACAGCCAGTGCAAGTAGATTCAGGAAACACCATGTTTTGTTTAGGTTAAAAATTTGCTAAACAGTGTTTTGTGTAGGTTGTTTCCTCTAAACATTTCTAAAACTCTCAAATCTTTGTTTACAGCCTCAGGAAGTACAATCTCTTCTGCAACCTCAGCTGACATCCACCAGTTCTCGGTGCTGAAGGTCTGGAATTTGGTAATAACTCTGTTACTGTGGCTTGTTCAAAGCATCAAAACTTTCTGCTTTCTTAATGCGGTCAGAAAAGAAAGATGAACATTTCAGCTAGCCTACTGACTACTGACCAAGAAGAAAAGGATTAATTCACCCTGAGTTTTACTTTGTGCTAAATTGGATGCATATGGAAATGAATAAAAAGAAACAGAACACAAAATATACTACACATTTTCTCCTCCACCTCCCCCCCCCAATTAGGTCAATAAGTCAACAGAGTAGAAAAGAGTCAAAAGATCAAAAGGAATACTGGGATGCTGGCATCAATCTTGGGCAAATTCCACTTTGCATAACCCTTTAAAAGCTAATGCTACAGTAGTTTTAAAACCCACACAGAATATAAAATGTCTGTGGAATCCTTATCTGCTCCTTAAAAGTAACCATTCAGCTTGAAGTTTCCTGACCTTGATTGACTGGTTCTATCAAATCAGACTGTCTAATTCTCCAAAGGCTATTTATAAACCATACTTCTTGAAGTTGCATTAGAAAAACGTATAAGCATGCTGAACTGCTTGCAGGACCAAGGTGCAAAGCCATCACAACGCGCCTCTGTTACTCTTAGTTTTCATGCATTATATTCATCTTCTGTAACTGGAATCACAGTAACTAAAGGAAAATTCAGTGAAGATGGGGATCAAGCGGTGTTCAGGCTTATTTTCACAACTTAGCTTCAATCTAGCCAAAACTTGAGTGGCCTTAGAATCTGAGACAGAAAAACTAAGGACAAAGAATTACAAACCCCAAGTCATAGCTAAGCAGATTTTCAGTAACACATAAAGCAGCAGCAATCTCTGATATGACAGTTACCAAATACAGCTAGTTCACTATAGGAATGCATAACATATGCAGCAAAAAAATTAAACCATAGATCCATTTATATCTGCATTATTAGTAGCCAAATGAATCTGTCCTTTTGCTGCCTATGACACACAAAACAAGGACCTCTTAGGAACAGATGCAACTTTCTTTTTCATTCTAACAGGCATTTTGATTGAACTGTGAAATAAACCAGAATGGCCAATATGCTGCGTTTGGTTCTAGTTTGGGGTTTCTTGGTTTGGGGTTTTTAATGAAAATACCAGGGTTTGACATCTGGTTTCATGCTGAGATACACTAAGTAGACACTGAAGCTTTTCACAGCACAAGACAAGAGTCTTCAGAGTCACAGAATATCGTTCAAGGTTTCCTGACCGTGGTAGATTAGTTCTCTCTGCCTGCTGACCCAGTGTCAGGTCACCAATGTTAGTGAAGTTTCATCCTAAAGTTGTCAAAAGGGATTACCTTGGGAAAACTCCAGGTTTTTCTGGGTTGTTTTAAAGAGGAAAATACTTAGTCAGAGAAACTTTAGATAAGATAGAGGAAGAATACACTAAGGAAGAGTTAGCAGAGTTGGAACTTCTGTAATGAACGGAGTGAAAAACAGCATTCAAATTTGAACTATTTCATATTTCCACAGGTTATTTCTGTCCTCGAGCTCTGGTGAAGAGGAGCTGAAGGCCAGGGGCACTGCTGCAAGCTCTTTGGAAACTACTATTTTGAGAGAGCATTGAGTGATCTTAATATTTCTTTCCACATTTTGAGTATTTATAGATACCTATACTCTAATCGAAGTAAAAAAGGCTATGCCAATGGCAATGTAACTTCCACCTACTGGCAGACTGGTTCTAAAGCTTGTCATACTTCAGCAGAACAAGCATCTATTATTTAACAACCAGACTAAGAATAGCCAAGCAGTCAAGCAACCATCTCCCCACTTTGTGAATAGAGAAACAAGAAGCAAAGGTTAGATCATTTGCTCAAGGTCAGATGGTTTGTTGGAAACACGATCAAGACTCAAAATGGCTAATACTTGAGACAGAACCTCTTATCCCAAAAAGCTGCTAATAAATACATTTCATGTGCTTTATCTGAGCAGAAGCAGAAACATATTTCAGGTACTAAATATTCCAAACAAGCCCTAAAAACACATGGCAGCTTTGCACTGACAGTGCCCAAGCACAGCTGCCAAAGCTTCGTCAAGCTTCTGCCCATCTCCTGTAGGGACAAGAAGACAAACTACCCTCTTCTCTGCCGCAGGAGAGGCAGACTGGCATATTGGTCCTGCTGCTGCCCACACTGTAACTGCTCCAGCCATCACCAGCTTTGGTCTTCATGGCCATCGATCCAGCACACCCTCACCAGCACTACCTCTTTACACAGGACTCAGGAAAGAAATTTCAACCTTCTTGCTGAGTGATTATATGGAGCCTACAGTTTTAAAAATCAGGTTCACGAGTTCACTTAGTATGTGGCAACAAATATAACAAGCAAAGTCATAAGAGAATCTACTGCTAGACATGTTTACTACAGTTAAAAAGATGTTGTAATGAATTTTTAATGGCTGTTTACACCACAATTCTTGCTAATTATCTTTTCTGGATTGCACAGAATACAATGATTTTCCTATGATCTTCCAGAAACTGACAGTATGTCAGGAGGCAAGTGGTGCAGTCTATCAAGCAAAAGACAGATGACTTTGGTCTCTTGTATGAGTAATCGCAGTTCCAGTGCCCTTATAATAGCTGTCTTCCATAGTCCTCTGCTGTTAGCTACCTCCACAACCAAAATTACTGCAATCACCTCAGTTTCTTCTTCCCATTTCTCTTTCTTGCTATCCTGTGTTGAACTAGGGAGGCAACATGCTAAATAGCATTGCGTGTAGCTCTGCATACTGTTGCTGCGACTGCTGCTACCAAACACTAATAGTAATGAGTCTGATTTTTCCTCTGCTGGTGTTTTTCCTTTTAAGATCACTAGCAAACTGATCAAGTTTAAACGCTCCAAGGTATCACCAGCACTTCCCAATATAACTGAATGTGAGTCCCATATCTCCTCCTTACTGTAAGAAGGGAGACAGGGACAGACATTGTCCCTTGGTGCCTCATGAGACTGATTCAAAGGCCCTGAAAAGGTTTCCGTCTGAACCAGACATGAAAGAATGCACACTTAAAGGAAATGTTCTGACCCGCCCACAAGCTTGGAGTCCGACTCTCTGCAGGCAGCTGGGACCGCAATCACAGGGCTGCTCTGACAAACCCATACACGTTCCAAGAAAGAGGCAACCTGCTCACCTGCCTTCTGCAGGACAAAAACTGCACAGAGCTGCAAGAAAGCTGCGAACAAGTTACTTAGAGCTATACAGTCCTAGTCTGGTAGTTTAACTTCTAAATTCTGTCTTGCAGCTCACAGCTTTCCAAAAGCATGTAAAAATGCAGAAGCCATTTTGCCAGAATTCAACTTAATTTTTATTTCCTGAAACTATTCTGATGTTAGATTTTTCCTTTTTAAACTACCTGAACAGCATTAGATCTACCTTTGCTAACCAAGAGTGGCCTTTCCACTGTTGAGAGGACTCCTCTGAACTCATCAGCAGAACAGACAAGGAGGCATCTGGAACAGAAAATTAGACCATCAGGACATTACTGTTCTGTTCCAAGTCAAGCAATGGAGGCTGCTTTGCCTCCAAGAGCACTATTCAGAAAAATAGCTTGTCCATCCAATGGATGAGACCTACACAAATGAATGGCCTCACACAAACTGATAATCCCTATCTCAGTGCCCTAGGTCTGCAAATCCACAGAATTTAATGCAAGGATAGTCCAATGTCATTCCATTTTCTTAAAATGGCTTTCCAAGAAGCAGATGACTGGTTAACCTCTTATTTACTCCGTCTCTGATGCTACTTAGGAATACTTGCTCCACTTCCCATTTCTCACCACAGAAAAACCTGGTATTGAAAGTTTTACAAGTGTAATTTTGCAATTTGTCCTTTTGCCACTGAAGAGTCATGTAACAACAAAATTAAGATCTCACACCTGCTTTGTGCCCACAAATGTCAATGAGCAATAATGAAGACAAAAAGACATTTTTGCATCACAATTATAGTTGGATGAATTCAAGAATTTTTAAGACAAAACTGGGTCCAACTTTGTCCGCAGTACAACAGCTTAATTTATTGTAGTAAGAGGTTTAAAGTAAGGCAACATTTTAAGGAAAGATAATTCAGTTTCATCTGAATTAGCCTATGATAATGTGACTTTAAGGAGCATTCTTCTTTAGCTCAGCCATACAGCTGAACAGATTCTGTTTGATCGTATCCAGATGGTTGTGTATGTCATCATTTTGTCCCACCCGCCGGTACTTCTGGATGAAATGCTGAAGGTAGGAAGTCAGAACTAATAACCCCTTTCAGTCTTAAGATTCATGAACTCAGACTGTGATTTAAAGAAATTTGCAACCTGCTCACTATTAAAAACAAACACCTCCAAGTCAATGCTAGATATTGCTCCCCAGAAATCATCTCTAATCTGGATCCTGTTATTTTAATGCACAAAGGAAGATGATGCTTATGCATTTCAAGCGCTTTCCTTCTTCAAGAAATTATGTGTCTCTCTGTCCTAAGTAGGACAGTGGAGCTAACAGGGCCTGAGTGCACAACTTCTGAGGTTAGCAAGACTTGAAAGAAAACCAAAAACCAAACCCCAAAATCTGGTAATTATGACACCTGCAAGATTTTCGCACAAAAAGGACATCAGTCTGCTAGGTTTTGTGTGAACACGCAGTTCCTTCCTTAAAATGTACTACAGGCCATGAGTTAGCTGTTTCAAGGGAACAGCAACATAATCATTGTCATTAAAGGCCTAAAGAGCAATGGAACTTGAAGGCACAGTTAGCTTCTTGCATACTCTAATCTGTGCAATACATATCTTTTAACAAAATCATGCATACAAAAGCACTAAGTCACCTTTCTGTATCTATACTGACAGTTACACAAGCGGCAGCCAAAGAGAGGTCAATATTCCCATGAAAAAAAACACCAAACCCACATCGTGTCTTTTCTTTTGGCAATGGGAACTAATTTTGATCACATTTAATGGCAGTACCTTAAAGCACTGCTAAGGAAAGGCGTCATAATAGCTGCCAGCCTCCGGAGCCATCTATTTTGGTCTTGCAGTTTATTAAATATTAAAAAGCATTCTGGAGTTGTACTTACCAAAATGCAGTCCACTTTAGATTGTACAGTTTTGCTAGACGTGAGGGAAGAAAGAGAACAGAAATCTTGAATTAATCTAAACAGCAAAGACAAAAACATCACATATTACAATTTCTACCACTGCACTACAGGCTTAACCTCCTGCTGTGAAATACCCTGCTAGTTCATGGAAGAATACTCATCTGGCTATTTTTTGTAGAAAGTCAGCCTCAACTTAACTGTTTGTTAGAATTCTTGATAGTTCATTCACTTATATAAGAACTGGGTTTGGTTTTTTAGTGCAGTATCATTGCAACCGGGAGCTATTACCCCAAGTTGCAAAGCAGCCAGTATGGATGTTACTATGTTAACTGTAAGCTCTTCCACAATTCAGATGCATTTTACTTGTTCATCTGTAAACACAATTACCACCCTCTCTCCCTACACTTCAGTAAATCCCACCACTTCAAGGCATTTATTTCTAGCTTTCCAAAGAGCTGCTACAGAGCAGGCCAATTGGCATCCCACTGGTAACTTAGGAGTCTTCCACGTTTGTCTTGCTGCCTCCGAGTTGGCTTATTAAGAAGCCACTGGGTGGGGACTGAATTAAAGTATGCCATAAATGACCTCAGTACATGTGCCAAGGAGTGCAAACCGTATGGAACTGATTATACTTCATATAAACACACCCATAAGCAGCTTCTGCATTTCTTAAGTGTGCTCTATTTCACATGCTGGTCTAACTCCATTAGTTGAAGGCATTTTATTATGGCTCTGAAGAGGAGCAAAAGCTTTAACACGCAAAAAACCAACAGTCTTTACTGTTGGACAGCTACTGAGCAAGCACCAAGCATCAGTTTTCAGAGTTCAGGAAGCGCTTTCCTCTTCTGCTGGGAAATTCTACTATTTCCCAAGAGAATAAAATATAATCCAATCTCCTGTTAACACAACAAAACATCTGATTTCCAGTTATTCTACTTTTTGACAGGTGCTACCACATACAAAGAAAGCCCAAGTAAGGTATCTGATGGATATACTAAAATCATAAGAAACAAGCAAAACAAAGGGCTCTACTGCCTGGTAGTGAAAGGAACCAAAGCTACTGTAAGAGCACCTACCATGGTTATCAAGCGTCAAAGGGGCAGGAGTTTGGTTGTCCTGCCTGTTACGACACTGCATTTTGAAACACGACCATCTAAAAATCTGTTCTGCAGGAGCTGCTAATACTGATGCCCCTTCCCATGCCAGAACTGCATATGCTGTAGTAACAGAATACAATAAAAAATGCCAACAGGTAAGAATATATGACCAATCCACTGAAGCAGATACATCAGCAGACATCCACTTCAACCAAATTCCTGTAGAAGACAATCAGTTGGGTGGACACTCAGGAACACCAAGAACAAAGTAAAGCAGAGATGCTGGGGATTTCTGAGAACAGGGAATGCTAAGTACCGTAAAATGGGAGCTTTTCCTTGTCTTAGGGAAGACAATCACATCTACTGTAGCAACTGCAGAAGGGAACACAAGTGTCATCTCACTCTTCCAAAACCACCGACTTACTAGTCAAAGGACACTAAGCAAGGAAACCTCCTGCTGCTAAGAGTTATCACTGTGTCTGACCCAAAGCTGACCAAGGCATGCTGACAAAAGTCATGCTGAAACGGAGGGCTCTTCAGCACCACTTCTGCCACCCTGGACACCGCATCACCCCACTGCCTTCTGCCTCCAGCAGGGTCTCGCATTCCCTGTGCTGCTTCAGGTCCACAGCCTCTCGTACAAAGCTGTGCTCATGGCAGCAGGCAACAGGGCTCAGCCGTATGTGCCCATTTTTGTACCTAAACCTTTTCTATGGCTTTACATGATAGCTTAATGCAGAAAAGGAGCATGGAGAATAAAAGGATGCAGGGCATAGGCAGATCAAACTTCGTCCAAATACAACCTCTGCCTGCAGATGACACTGTGTACTAGGCCCTTCAGAAGAGCACGTTTCAGCCAGCATGCATTCCCATCCTGCTAGGTTCTGCCAAACTGCACATAAGCATGCCCATTTGCATTAATACTTTCTTCTTGCAAAGCGAAAGAGGCAAGCTGCCAGGAGGCAGCTGGGCAGGAGATCCCTAGAGCTCTGCTTTTATCTCCAAGTATCAGTCTGAGTCACTAAATGTAAAATCTCAAATTTAGTTCAGGCTTTTCCAGTTGTGACCTCTGCTCCTACAGCACTGATCAACAGCGTTGAGAAGCTGCAGCACAAGAGCAATAATAAGGCCATCAAATGCAGTCCCTCCGTTTTCTTTTCGTCAACTGGTGGCACAAAAAGGATAGTCAAGTTCATGTCCTCCAATATGCAAGCAAATGTTGTGACATTTTAAAAGGCAAAGGTCCTATGGCTTCAGCAGGGACAAGCATGCTTCTATTTTAACAGCTTTTTTGTTTTTCATCTCCTGCTCCATGCTCCCCGGTATACTGGGAGGACACCACTGAAATCTGTCAGTGGTAAAATGAGGCTTCTTCCACCCTAGCCACAGCACAGGTAGGCTGGCATAGCCCGATTCCATAAAGCCTGTGCCTTATGAAAAAAATGTTTCTTATTTACCTTCCAGTGGAGCTATCTATGCCAAAGACAAGCAACGGCAACCCTGAGGAACCAGCCCTTTGACGGGGAAGCTGCTGGGACAGGGACCTTCTCATGGTCCTGAGCACCGCACAGAAACGTTCTCCGGGTTACACTGCAGGACACACGCCTCCATCAGATCAGAAGATAAAATGAAAAGTGACAAAGGTGGCAAAGGAACAGCCATTCCAGTTACACTGTATTTGCCAGTTTGGTTTATTTCAACCCTCCTCTTCCTCCACTAGCAGGACAAGAATGTTTTGAAAGCTGAAATTTTGTTTATAAATAAATTTTGTTATAAATAAGTCTGCTTCTGTTTCTGTCAAATGAGCCCCTTACCCAACTCTACAGTAACTGCAACCAGGAATCCCAGGAGCAAGGCTAAATCAGGCCTTAGCAGTTCCTGACCTTCAGAGGCTGCTACCCACATGGTAGCATGTCTAGAAACAGCTGCAGGGAAGCAGCAGGAGCAATAGATGCTCTCACTAATGAAAACAACCAGCTCAATCTACCAGGGACCTGAGCCCATCAGAAAACTAAACTTAGAAACCATACTGTAAGCCAACAGCCAGCACTGCTCCTCCCAGGGCTCGCTGTGACCCACCACACCTAGAAGCACAGCTGATGTTGCTCTCTCTTTGGTAGCTCTTCATGCTGACAGTCTCCCCCAAGTTGAACTCTTCACTTACTTCATCTACAACTTCATTCAGGCTACTTCAAGCAATTTCATCCACAAGACGACTTGCGATTCTAGGGACAGCTGTCTCTTATGGGTGATAACAAAGGTAGCTGCTTTTACAGATGCCTTGGATTTACCAACTTGTACCAGATAACTGACCTACCATAAGAACATTGGGAGCATAAAACTACATATCAAAACTTTGCTCCCCCCTCAAAATTCTATGACACTATCACAACCAATGATGATTCTTTTTCTCTGTGTATACCAGCATGAAAACAGTTTGAAAGCCAAGGCCCACTGAGTGTCTTAAGAGGGACATACTCCTGTTCTACTGTGTACTGCAATGCTCCTCAAAAAGTCAACTCTTCCCAAACACCACCAGTGAACTGTGCACCTCTGAAGACCTACCATCAGCCACATAAACACAAGAACCCAGCTTCTACTGCTCAGAAGAACTGCAGATAAAAGAGGGTTTCTTAGTCTGTAGTTTAGAGAAGCAGAGTGGCTCCCTCCACAGAGACCCACAGTCCCATGTCCTCCCAGGGAACAGGCTGCCTTGCATCTGCAGTGGGAAGCCTTACTGGAAAGCTTCCAGCCCATCTTAACAGCCTCAGCTTTTGACTTAACCTTTAGGACCAAGACCTTTGAGAGAATCTTGAAGGTAACCTTCAAAGGCTGCAGTAATTTAAGCTTCTGAACACTGAAGCCACGTTGACAAACTCCTTAGAATATCTTCAGAGAACAGGGAGGGGGGGAAAATCAGACTAAAGCATTTCCTCAAACTACTCTTCTGCCTTATGCCAAAGTATGCATGCCTGCTTTCGCTGACCTATTTATGTACTTCTACTCAAAACAGCCCCATTTTAACAGCTCCAACTTGGCATGGGCAGAATGAGGAGTGTGTTCTCTCCCCAGGTATGCAGCTGGGTTTAGTTTGCACCAAGGAGAAAAAGCAGGGGGGAGGAGGCAAGGAGATGTAAATTTATTTCAAAGTGGCATAAAACCAGATGCTGCTGAACCTTCCTCTAATTAAGTAACACTTCACTTTCAGGAACAGGTAGCTGAACTTCATTGAGCAACAGGGGACTATCATATTACAAGAGGTGGCAGAATTCAGTTGCCCTGAATCCTATTTCCTTAATGCTGCAAATAGTAGACACCATATAACCACAAGGGATATGAGAGGCATTATGCCTGTGAGACCAGAAAAAAGCAGCTGTTTGGGAGGGGTAAAAGAAAGCCCTTATTAGCTCCTGCCTAGTTAACTCCAAGCCTTCTCAAAGCCACTGAATCTAAACCTTATCAGCTTTCCAGCCGCAGAGCATTCACTCCCTGTGAAAGCAGCACAGCAACACTGGGGGAGCATGTCCGTAGTGAACACAGTGTATGAACACCAACCCCCTGCGCACAGCTCCTGTCCTGGGACACACTGTGCAGGCGCATGCCAGTGAAGGGGCTCTGGGCTGTGTCTCTGGCAGGAGGAGGACCGCAGCACCTCCAGGACACTGCTCTGGCAGGGGCCCTTCCAGTCCCACAAGTCACATGGCAAGCAGCTCTCCTCATTCAGGCACTAGGAATAACTCAGTCCTCGAATGGAGGAAGATGTCAATGACAGCAACAAGTCCAGTTTGGCAAAACTCAGGGGACAAGTGGAGCTACAATTTATTGTGCAAGATACTGTAATGGGTTGAGTAGGTGGTCAAATGCAGAAAGACCAAGAGTGATTTTTTCATTACAAGTTTCATATCATCAGTGAAGTTCCCACCGATACTCTGTATTCCCTTCAGCCCAAAACTGCAAGTATTTGCAAAAGCTGGAACACCTTCCCAAAAGCAGCCTCTGTAGATGTGTTTTATGTGCTTGGTACATTTTGGACAGCCTAACGAAAACATTATTTCTGCCAAACCCTAATGCAATTAATGAAGAGGAACCACTTTCCACCCCAGCTAATAGGTGTGCCATACATCAGGAAGACAGGATATGACTCCTGACACCGCAGCCAAGGGTTCCCAACTGCAGCCTCCAGTTTCCAGTACTCCTGCACTGTGATACATTATTACCCAATATACAGGACACAGTAGGAAAAGTTGCAACTAGAAGGGAAAACTCCAACCTATAGTTACTTATCATGGGCACTGTTAACTAGTTACCACCGCAGGTGGTAAACCACCCACCCTCTCAGACAGCTAAGGAGGGAGAGGAGGTTTATGAAATTTTAAAATAGCGCTGGAGAAGGGGAAAAGGAAAAAAAAACCAAAGCAGAAAGCTTGTAAGTTTTTTCTCATGAGAGTTTAGCACAAAACCAGCAGCAACCCAGCACAGCTGCCATCCGTGCAGGACAGGAGCAAGAGATGTTCAGGGTCACAGGAAACCTTCCCAACTGCTCACTCACAGCCCACACATACGACCCTAGCACTGCATGGCCACACACTGCTGCCCCAGTACTTTTGCTCTGAAAACAAGACTTCCATACGAGAAGGAAACCCAGTACAGCAGTTAGAGCTGTCTGCCAAGGAAGAATGATTTCGACCGCATGGCCTTCTAAAATTACTCAGATCTGAAAAGCTTCCATTTCCCGCTGCACCAGCCGCTCCCCTGTACAACCTCTGATGTTGTTTGACAAACTATTGAACAACAGGGTCTAGGGGTAGTCTTGAAAGGCTGCTTCTTTGGGGTGCAATACCACATGAGCAGCATTTCCCAGGCCTGTCTATCTCCCAGGCACAGGAGGTATTTGGGTTTTAATGCAGGAGCTTTTTCCTGTGCAGTGCCCTCCTGCTTCTTTGCCTCTCGCAAAAACCCACTTAGCTCCCCAGGAAAGCAAGTCAGACTCCACTACTAAATACTAACGGTGACAGTTCTGGCAAAGTCCTCTTTCTGAAAGTCATGCTAAAACAGCAAGGATCATTATTACACTGACCATACACCCTTTTGGAAAGATTCGATCACTCCCACAAGCCTGATGGCATCAGGCGACATAAGAAAAAAATAAAAATCTATTTACTGTGCATGCTGTGAAGAACCACTCAATAAAAGGATTAGCAACGCTATTACAGTAAGTGGTACTATCAGAAAGGTACTATTATCACATCCTTACCACGACAAGCACTGTGTCCCAGCAGTGCCTGCAGGATTCAGCCCTTAAATCTTAATCTTACTGAATTAATGCTTTTCTTTCTTAGACTAACAGCTCTAAATATATCTTTTTGTAACCTTCCATTCAGAGCCACAAAGAAACGTTAAACTGGAGCCAAGGATCATCTAAGGAGAAAATTATGAAACAGCCGCCTATGTGTGCTGCTACTCAATTAACATCTTAACATATGCCATGTTACATTGTCTGGCTTGGCTCATGTTGATAAGTAAAATGGCTGTAAAAGCATTTCAATTAAATATTTAGAAAGCAGAGCTGGAAAAGGTTGAAATATGTTTGAGTAAATGAAATGCTGACTATACACACTGCTCAGTTAATGCAGTAAGAGCTTTTGCTAGCACAGGTTACTGAGAAAGGAAAGCGCACCCAAGCTGGGCACGTCTGCCAGTCAACCCTGACATCCCCAGCATGTGCGCATGTCCTTCCTCCCACCCACATCTCACCCTCTGGCATGCAGGAGCCAAAAATCAGGTGGCTTCTGATGCCACCTAGGGGCTCTCTCCCTGCCTGCACTCCTCTGCTCCCTGGGGATAATTCAGTGTCATGCCGTAGCGACAAGGCAGCTGAACCCAGCACAAACGCAAGCCAAGAGAACCAAACATTTAATACAAGAAAAGTAAATCCTCCAGTATTCAAATGTAGATATATTCTTATTCCAGATGAAATCTACAGGGACTGTAATTGCATCTTGGAAGCATATGAAGTACTGTTACTTCCCTAAAGCATAAAAATAGCCACAGACTTGTGTCCATTGGGAAAGTAGAAAAGTGTCCAACCCTCAGGCCTCAAAAAGTAAACAAATCAAGTATTCACCAATTTGTAAATATTGGCTCTTTCAGCTTCAAGGCAGACTCTTCCTCAGGCCAAGTCAAACCACTCTTCCCAGCAAAACAAGAAAGGAACAAGCAAGCAAGCCAATACAACAGTGCAACAAGGGCGAACTGCAACCATTTCATCTTCACTGCGACCTAATTTACCTCCTTCCACTCACCAAAGAGAATAAGACAGACCAGTTTCCATCTGACATCTGGGAGGAGCAATGCTGCACCACAGTGCTGAGAAAAGCAGTGGTTCAGCATGCCACAACATTTTAACTTAGCTCAGATTAAAACTGGCCACGTGCATGACTTCAATGCTTCTTACTAAAATGAACGTAATTAAAGTATTTTACATAAGATTAAAATTTAATCCCTTCACCATTTCTGACACTATGATGATATTCTGAGTGTTAAACAATACCAACTATACGAACAGCTGAACAAAGACGGAAGATAAGGCTGCTAATGAAACACCCAAGTCTCCAACATAGCCCACTGTAATAAACTGCCAAGAAATAATTACCCAGCAGACATCAGCATACCTACATCTGAAATCTGGGTCTACAAACACTTCTTTTAGCTCTCTGAAGAAATATTGCTGTATTCAATGCTGAAGGCTTCTTTCACAATTCTTACTGGGAAGAACCTGCAACAGCCACACAGATCAGGTGCCCTATTCCAGCAACAAGTTGTTTAAATTCCTCTGTGTGTGTGTTACATTTATTTAAATACAGCATTTTGCCACAAGTTACTTTAATGAACTCTTAGAAGAGACAGAGAGTGCTTTTACACAGCTCTCACCCTGGGTCTTTCCGCATTGCTCTGAATTTAAACCCATGTGTATTGTTATATTCAAGCAGGACTCTATTCCAAGGATGCAATGCCCTCTGTACATTACGTGGGAAGATGATATGTCAAAGATGATATGACTTCAGAGGAGCTGCATCCTACATTTATTACTAACAATCTACATGGGGGATTAATTATACAAGGGCATTGTTCTAAGAGTAGTCTGCAAGGATCAATTGCCTAGAAAGGCTAAAAACAAAAAGCACAGGGTGATCTCAGTGAAGTGACATGAAAAAGTCACTCAAGCAGAAACTTAATCTAAAGTATGTCCCACTAAAAGCAGAAAGAATGGACAAATACAGCCATCAGATAGGCAGGTTTGTGGCTAAACAGCAAACCAACCATCACCAACGGCTCATGTATTTCACAATGATAACTTATGTTCTTAAAACCAATTATGAAAAAACAAATCTATCTTTGGTTGCTTTGGAATTCAGCGTACAGCCAGCTAAAGATCTGCTGTGGAATTTTCAGCCATGGTCTGCAGAAGCCTCATCACATTATTACTTAAGGCTAGCATTTCTAAGGCATGTGAACTGGAGGTGCTCTAAAGCATGGCAAGATTTTTCTCGAGCCTTTGTCCCACATGGCTCTAAGAAAGGATGCCCAGTGAAACTACAGGGGTGAAACTCAGCAGCAGCGCTCACGGTCAATCGGATCACACTATCAGCCTGGAAAGGAGCCCCAGCATTCACTACCATCTCAAGAGCACCTCGGGCCTGACACACGCTAAGAAGCAAAGCAGTGCTTTGAGGGCTGCAGTGCAGCTGGTTAGCTCTTCAGACACTGCACTGAGGAGGTTCAGCTTCACCCACAGGGCTTCCCTCACACGTGCTTTGTCCCTCCTCCAAGCCCCAGACATCCACCTCTCCCCTTCACATTGAATAGCTCACCCTTAGCAATGCTGCCTTTCTACAAACAAACCCAGCTTTTATCTAGCCCCCTACTCCCAATGCTGCTTGCAATATCCCATTACCTCTGCTTCTGCCTGATCTCTGGATGTCTGCATCTCTCCTCCTCTTCACTCCCCTTCCCCTCATGGCTTTCTACCGCACAGCTCCCCTGCATCCTTTTTTTTGGTTCTGGAACCTGCACCCAAGTGCTGACCTTGGTAGCTCCCAGGGAACGCAATCCTTGCAACCTCTTAGGTTTCCCTGTGCTGAGTAATGCTCTGAGTATCTACAAGCACTCTCCAAGAATTTGCCTACTAAAAGGGTCACTTTTGTGCTAGGTGGGCATGGCTTCCCTGCCACAGGAAAAGCAACTTCTCCCCCTGATCTGTGCCACACTGCCCACTGGCACATCCCACAACCCTACTCCTGTCCTTGACTTTTACATAGAGGTGAAACTGTAAAAGCTGAACATACGGAAGATGAACATGGCACTGCTGCCTGATGGTGACAGCCATACAACCTCCTATCTCAAAAATTCCTCCTTCTTGTTCAGCTGCCACAGGTTCTTTCAGGCCCCATCTTTCAGCCTTGCACATGCACCCTTGGGCATTTCTCACTCCAAGCACAGAAACTGTCTGGTCTCCACAAATATAAAGCTGCAAGTAGCTGGAAGTCTCTTGCCTACCTCAAAGGTCAGCTCACTGAATGCTAAAGCAGTATAAATCCATCAGTTTTCCATCCTCTGTTTCTGGGGGTAAAAAAAAAAAAATAAACCTAATAGGACCTGTTAAAATGGTTTTAATCCCTAAACTGGGATCTTCATAAAAGTCACAAACACACGCTACTCCAATTCTCAAGTATTTCACTTGGAAAGTTTGAGCTCCCCCAGCCCACAACCCAGGTGAACTTCAGTTTACATGCAGGCTCACGAGTTTGTCTAAACCTGAAAGCTGCACTTGCTTGAAGTTGCACAAAATTGAATTAAGTTAAAGCTGTGCAAGTTCACAATTGCATGCATCTATTTCAGTCTGTTCGTTCAAAGCTGGGTTTGAACACAACTGCACTCACTGCTGTGTGGTAGGTCATAGCTTAACTGTGTCAAAAGAGCATCTTTCACAAGGGCTGCACTGCAGGACCAGTTGCTCCAGCCCAAGATTATGAGGCATCCATCAGGCCTGTACAGCTTCACAGCAGCCAGAACATACAGCTCCTCTGCCAGCATTGCATAAACTACAATCGTAGAGCAGATGAGCACCATTCACTCGGTCACCTTCTCTCCACCCACTGCCTCCTTGGCTGTAGGCTGCCTCTGTGGCTGTGACGAATGAACAAGCAAGTCTATCAGATTATTTCTTTCCTCAAAAACCTCATTTATGAATGGAAATTATGAACAGCAGGCATCTGACCAGTACTTAATACCCCACAATTTCAGGGTTCAGTACTTCGACTCCTCAGCACAGAGGATAATGTATGCAGTCAACTAGTTGCAGGCAGACTGTGCTACGCCTGGCTCTGCCACCCCATCCTATTTCTGTTGCAAACTAGAGGGGTGGGACAGAAAAGCTGAGAACTTTGCAATTTTCTTCTCAAGTAGCATACCTGTCTTGCAGGCACAGCACTGCCCACAACCATTTTGATACCTATTTTAGAAGTTTTCATAATGCCATGGTTTTCTTTTAAAAACATAGCAGAGTACATGTGACCTGTCCTAGTAAAAAGTACTGAAGTCATGGCCACGCAGGCCACTGAATTTAGCACCCTATTAAAAATGAATTGCAGAACACCTGCATGGATTCTTATTCATATTATGTCTATTTCAAACATTTCAAGGAACTCCAAATGTAAACCACAACTTCTTTAGCAGGATAGTCAGAAACAGAAAAGGCTGTCCTTGATCACATCTAGAACAGATGTCAGAAAAGCTGCATTAAATTTTTGACTTCCCAAGTATCACTGCAACAGAGAATCATATTTAAGATGGCTGTAGACAGAAAGCTACTCAAGCAATATTCACTGAGATAACCCTATTGTTGAAATCCACCTGTAGGCTGCAGCACGTAACTGCTAACATCTTTCAGCATCTAACAATTTGCTGAACTATGCTTGTATAAAAGTCTCACACTAATGTTACCCCCAGTTACTTGTCTGCTGAGTCCTTCCAGGAGGAAACATTGTCTAAGAGCACTACAGAATTGGATCAGTCTGAATTTTCATTCCTGTGAACCACATCATGTGTAAACATGCCAGCGGGAGAGCAGATGTCTGCATTAAAGGAATGAAAATATCTTTTCCTGATCATTAACACAGTTTGATTTCAATTTTCAAGGTGAACTATATGCTGGTTTGCCACTCCCTTACAGAGCAGCTAATCAAGCCAGAACTGCAGCTCACTCGGCAAATTTAGGAAAGGACCATATCTTCCAGAAGAATACAATGTACTTGAGCTATCTCCTACACCAGATTGGGCCTAATTCGCCACAAAGCTACTACTATCTAAAGTACTCAGTGGTAACTAAGAACTAAGTGACAAATAACAATGATTAACTGCAAACACCCATTCTAAATATTTTCACCCTGAACATCTGAAGCTATTAATGACATCCCAGTACACACACACGTGTCAAAGCACTCAGAGGGAAACCTTTCACAAACTGAATCACTGCATACGTAGTTCAAGTTCTGTTTTTCAGTTCAGCTAAAAGTTTCACCAACCTGAATGTACTACGATGGTACATGAACGTCAAAATCTTAATGCCGCCGAGAGACAAGCTTACAGCAAGAAAATAATGCAGTCCATGGGGATACGTGCAATGAAAGCTAAATGCGGACTACTTAAACTCACTGGTACCAAACAAAACAAAAAAATTACTTTTTTTCCCCATTTTTGTTCTCAGCCTGAGAGATCAAGGGCATTACTATTTCTTTAGCCATTATGAACCAGGAAAATTGATTACCCACAGTGTACATCCAGGCACATATCTACAGGCAATCAGACACCAAGCTTCTACTCTGAAGTAATCAGTAAGAGATAGTTGTCAATATCTTCAAAGATCAGGGACTCAATTACACAGGTCATCAAATCCTCAGGGTCAGCATTTTAGCTTTTTTTTTTGCATACTAAAATCATTTACAAGATTGTTTTTAGAACTCAAGTTTCACTGTATATTGCATTTAGACACACTTGTCTGTGATGTAATTAAAACACACATATACCAGCATTTCTCAAGTGCCATAAAAAGAAAAACCATGCTTTTTCTTATGTCTTCAGCACATCTGCTGACTACTTGGGATTTTGTTTATTTGACTCGGTACACTGTCTCTAGTTGCTAAATACAAATCATGGTTTCTGTTCAAAATATCTCTTTCCATATATTTAAAACTAGATCTGTCAATCCCACTTCATCCACTTGTTAAATGGAAGAAGCAAATACACTTGTCTCTCAGCTGCCAATTAATTTCTCAACTTTTTATGAGTTAATCATTGAACTATAGCACTGAAATCAAGCATAATGAAGGTAATTCTGCAGAGCAGGCTCCCAGAGCCAAGAGCTGACTTAGCTCTTCAGCAAACTGTGGTTCCAGGTGTGCAACATGCGATTACTGCCAGTGAGTAATTTGACTGTCTTTTAAATATGAACTAATTTATTTAGTTTACATTACCACTAATAGCAACTGTAGGCCCTAGCACAGCTCATCATTTATAATGCTAACAGGCCTAATAAAAAAAATGATCAAACTATAAAGGGAATACGCAAACTTTTTAAGTACCCCTAATGAAAGAAACATCGTACTTTGTCACAGCCGGGATAAAAGGCTCGTGGGGCACAGACTCTGACTCCTGCAAGATTATTTCAAAGCAATTTTTGGCCATTGCTTCAGACAGTGCCATGATAGAAGAAAGAGCTGCAATTTTCATGCAAGGGCTGAGCATTGGCCAGCCAGCTCACAGGTGCCTCATCTGCACCTACCAACTTTCATATCATCAGCATAAGGATCACAGAGCAATCATCTATCTTTCTGTGAGAAGCACAAAGCATGTGAATCTGAACATAGTATGGGAGATGGCAGTCGCAGGCAGAGGATGCTGTGTAAAACCAACAAGCACAGCTCTCTTCGGCAGGGTACCGTCCTGCAAGTGAGCATCCCTCAACAGCACAGCAGGGACAGGTGACAGGCATCTGTCACCTGCGTGTTCTCTCAGAGAAACAACTGCCTGCACACACCTGCACAAACAATAAACCTGTCCTGTCAGAGGATGTCCAGGCCCAAAGCAGAAGCCTCGAGTCCCAGTTTCAGACTGCCTCCAGACACCTCACTCACACAGCATCCACAACCAGTTCTTTCCCCAGCATCCGAGCCTCTCAAATACTTTCTTCCACTGAATTAGCAATAAAGCTTGCATGTGATTCTGGAGGAATGAGTTGTTGCTGTTTTTCAAAGCAGATTAAAAAAGGTCTTTAGTACACCTGCAAAAAATATTAAATAAATGTTAAAGCTTTTCAATTCACAATTGAAACAGTTACCACTTGTGGTACTGAGTACCTGGTATTTGAAGTCTGTATTCTAACACGGCGGTGGTTGTGAAAAGGAAGGGAGAAAGCACACAGTGTTTTCACTGAAGTTGCAAAGACTACTCCAAGTATTTTCAGGTAATTTCTAAACAAGGGCAAGAAGGTGAGAAAATGCAGTAGAAAGAATCGCTCAACCTACTATCCAGCACACCTTACTCACAAGCTAATTCTTGTTTGTCTGAAGGATGCTTGAGGCAGACACTTCCAGACAACCTCATACTAAGAAAAAGTTCCATGAGGCTGTTTGCTTTGCTGACAGCTTTAAAAATAATTTAATTCACCGCTTTATAGGCAACCAACGTAATGAACTGTAATTCCAACTATTTCACTGGCAGGAGTCCCAACAACCTCATGGTGGCACTTAAGAATCCTTGACTAAGAAATACAGATTGCTTCCATGCCTGCAAGACCATCCATCAGAAAGGACAGCCATAAATCATGGACCTCGACATTTAACCACAAGTTTCCTCTCAAGGGGAGATAAGAATATGCCTCATTTAATATACGAGTTCTTTCCAGGTACAAGATTTCCTTCCCAAACCTGAAGTACCTGACAATCGGCAACAGATACCACCCCCAATCAGCTGCAGAAAAAGGCTAAACAGGACCCATCTCCCTGAAGGAGCACAGGTACACCCCATAAGACACACATCTGTAGAGACATCCCTCACCTCTACATCTGCCACGCACTGCACCATGCGGTGTGTTTACAGGTTATAGTTAGAAAAGTGTAACAGGTCACACACAGCCTGAGCAATAGATAAAGATGAGACCACTCACCAGTGGTACCAAGCAGGTCCAAAAGGAGAGGTCTGCCACACGCAGGAAGCCCCCACAGCACATATCCCACCACTGACCATCCCCATCCCCAGTCTCACCTGCAGCAACACCTGGCCTCCCCGCCAGCACTGGTGCAGTGTGACTGCAGCAACCATGTACAATTAAAAACAAGCAACAGGGAAAACATTTGGGAAGTTTTGAAATTTTTTCCACTGTCTTAATGATTAAGCATTCAACAACAGAAAACACTTGGCAGCTTACTGAAAGCCTGTTGATAGCATAGCAGCCGATAACAAGCATCCTACTTGATGAGAGATAATCCTTTTTCCATTAAATAAAGAAGCATTAAAATAGAGACAGTGGCTAACTCCATTCAGAACAAACCAAACCAAACCCTCAAAATTCCCAAAGATTTGAGGGAACACAACCAAACACCCCAGGACCTTCAGAATTTTTAGATGTATTTAGGGGATTCTTCTCACTAAGCTGAAAGTGCCAATTTGTGCTGACCTTCTGGTCCCTAGGTAACAGAGCACTGCATTTTCACCTATTCAATTTACCTTTGAATCACCTGCTGATAGCTTTTCAAATATACAATTCAGCATTCCACCTGGACTGCTCCAGAGGCAGCCAGGAAACTACTTTCACCTCCTCATCTCCACAGTTCAAAAGAGTTCCTTATTTATACATGAGGCTTTGTAGTATTAGATATTAGAAAGGCTTGAACCAAAAATCCAAATTTGGATCCTGATCTGAATTTTGTAGCTCTGGCCCTTCTCCAAATACTTCTGTTTGGCAAGCGGCAGAGTGGAGTAACAAGAGAAGGCAACATACATAAGTTATGGGATCTGTATAAAAACATTAAGCTCAACCCCTGCTCTCAAAACTACACATATATACACACGCAAAAAAGACTAACAAAACCACCCAGGCCCCAAGTAATTAAAAGATTAATCAGTGCTTCAGTATAAATCTGATCACCCAAACCTGAGCAGGGCTGTCATCTCACCACTTATGACATTTCTTCCTCACTAATTTACACAGCATCTGGAAAATTGCGGAGAGGGACTGGGGTGCTTTAAGCGTTCTTTTCAGCTTGAGGGTTGGATTCCTGCTCTCCAGTGGCATACAGACATATGCAAATCAAACAGACCTGTCCCAAATGGCAAGCAACCCAGCTACGGAGGCCTGGAATGACAATCCTGCAATTCCGTGCTTATTAAGAACTCATTAGAAATGCTGCTCTGAGTCACAATGTCACATCATCTGACTTGCCTCAGTGAAAGGAACTCCTGCAGTGGAAAGTAAAACGTTTATGAAACAAGGAATTGCATATGTTTGATGCTGTGAAGTCAACAACTTAATGCACTCCTATGCATTTTAAATGAACAACAGTAAAACTTAGCCAAACCTTTTATTACTTGAATATTGTTTTTCTCCCATACACTTCATTAGATCCTATTGTTTCAAGAAACAAAGACAAAACCCACGAGCAAGAGTGGAAAATCCACTCCTCTTAAAAGCAGACTGTATTGCAAAGATCTTTTTTCTGCACAGCTATTCCATCCAACTCGGAGCCTGGATATTCAATAAAACCTCAACTCTGTTCTCAAAAGGTTACATAAAGGTCAGCATTCATTTTATTCAGGTTTATTTTCTAACCTAGTAAAAATGCCTGCAGACCAAATTGGCTTCCACACCTGCTGACCTAGAAACTCCACCACCGTGGTGGCCGTGCCCCGGTTTGGAAAGTTGCTTCTCCTCCCACACCGATCTGGCACCGACTGCTGAGTGCCACTGACCTGCCCGCTCCCGGCAGCCTGCGGCACTGAGCAAGGCTTTCCCAACAGCAACGGATGCAATCAGCAGAGAAGAGTAAATGCTTTTTTTAAGCCACTTTGGTGAAGAGGAATTCTTTCAGGGGGACGTCCCCCAAAAGAAGGGTTTCCTCTGTACAGGAATGTGTAGTAATAGTTGGGTGTACCTGGACCTTGTTCAAAGGAATGGAAAATCTCCAAATCAACCCACTGAGGGGACAGAGTGGCCATCCTCTAGAAAAATAAGTCAAGTTGGAAAAGTGACAAACGGTGTAGGCTTTATTTCGCCCAATTCAAGAGATCTGCACCACAGATGGTTACACGCTGGCACACAGCTTAAAATTTGTTTACAGTCAAAGAGAAATAGGCACATAACGCCATCAGATGGATTGTTACATGGAAACCCTAGGAGATGGCATTCACCTCAGGAGTCCATTTTTCTCCACAACAGCTACAAGTGAGCTACTTTGATCAAGTGGTACAGAAACAGGTAAGAGTCAAATCAAACATATTCCACTTTCTGTCACTATCCATTCGGGGAAGGAGAGTGCAAAGCAGAAGAACATGCTGCCAAATGCTTTGCCCAAGGATGGCTTACCTTTCCTGAACTCACCAAGAACTACTCTAAAATATGGTCAATACTGTTAAAACATGCTAAATTTTTTTCTATGTATTTGACTGCTTATACGTCACGCTGGGAAATACACTCAGGAGAGGCAAGTCTCACCATCACCTATAAACAATGGAACCATAAAGCCAGAAAAAACTGCGTTAATGAGAAGAAATTTCTGCAGCTTTACACAGCATCTCTTAGCTGAGGGGCTCAAAGTACTTTTTCAAAGCAGGTAAACACATTTCTGATGATACACAGGTTTAGTGAAACAAGTGCAGCCTGTATGCCTGTCAGTTATAATTATCAGCATTAGCTCTTCCTCACAGTAGCTACTCTTATATCAAAAAATTGTAAGTTTTGTTCCCCACCTCCAACACTGAATTAACCAGGATGAAGGGGGGAATGGTGGCTGGTACACAGAATAACCACAAAGAAACTGTAATCTATTACAGGAAATTTTAAGTTTTCCACTCAATTTTGACAGACCATTTAACAAAATATAGAGGTTTGGCATCCGCTTGGTTTTGGCTTATTTTCTCTTATTTGCTGCCTCCTTCTCCAAAACTATTGAAAAAATGAAAAAGAGTAAATGCAGATGGACTGTCTACAGATTAATCCAACCTGGCTCCAGAAATCTGGATTGTTTGGGTTTTTTTAGGAAAATATATAAAGGTTGCTATAGGAATTTCAACTCCAGAACCAGAAGATACTAACAAAAAGGTGTTTGCACCTGCATTTGCAAAGAGCCAGAAATGCAAACCCCCAGAGCTTCCCTCTTCATTGCTGGGTATTTTATTACAAACATAGACTGTCAATCATTTTTTCTGCTGACCTAACCATACAAATAAGTAGCAATTCCTATTAGGAAAAATTTCCATGGCATTTCCCAATTCGCAGAACATTTGCTCTGCCAACAGCTAAGTGACTATCCACACTTGCTGACAATGCCTAATAAGAAGCAATGGGTGCAGTTGCAGGAGGGAGCGGGAATGACGCAAGTCACTAGAAAGAATGGAGCCTCCCCAAGACTGGAAAATACTGGTATTACAATCAGTTAATCTGGTTTTCCAGCATGGCACCAAAAGCTCAAAATTAACAAGGATACAATTCACTTTCTACTCCCCCTTCAACACAAGGCAAACTGGACCTTAGGACACGTAATTTTGGCACTGCCTGACCTAGCTCATGTGGTTTACCAATACAACTTCTAACTAGAAGCGCAATTTGAGGACAAAAATTATGAATCTGAAATCCACACCCACATCCAAATGAAACGGCTGCAAAAGCAATGCTTTGTGTTTGCCACTCCATGCTGCCTGGTCCTCAGCTCAGTTTCACACAAGATACTGGAGAGAGGGAGGAGATAAATCAATCTCTCAAGTAGAATTATTATATTCAAATCCTAACAGATGCCTTTAGGTCAAAAAGGCCTGAGATGCAGGCAAGGTGAAAGAAGCTGCAGCCAATCCCTGCACAGATGCAAGCACCAGATTACTATTTACAACAGTAAACAAGTACTCATTGAAGAATTATCACCAGTTATTTGCAACACCGCACATGAAAACAAACCCGTCTGTACCTTTAACATGCACAGCTACGGACTGGATTTTAGATTAATACAGTGAGCAGAGGGATTAAATTGCCTAAAACTGTTGGTCTTTTTCTTTCATGTCAATAAGAGCAGACCCTCAGCCAACACCATCCTCCCTTGGTCATCTCTGCATGTCAATCCTTGTCCCCCCCTGCTTTTACACATGCACATCACTGGCTGTCTTCAGCTATAGGGTTTCTTTGGCAACTTAATGTAATGTTGAATAGACTCTGTGCTCACCACCGTATGTCTGGATACAGAAACATCATACATATACATATACATATCATATACAAATAAAACATGTTTGGTAATACAGTACCCTCATCAGAAGAAAATAACTGAAACCCCTTTAGTCTATATACTCAAGACAGCTGACTAGGGAGGTTTTCCCTACCTCAGGCTCTAATGTCTGGACAAAAAGCTATTAATAAATATGAAAGTTTTAATGAATCTAAAGGGAAATAAAACCAGGCAGATTAAGGCCCAGCGTCCAGTGAAGAGCAGCACAATTTACAAACCCGCCCAACCTGACACTAATCAGCCAGGCTGGGCTCCCAAAGACGTGCCCTCTCTGTCTAGACTTCTAATCCGTCAATGGGAAAAGACATCTAATATTATTTTTGCCTGTTTCACTGACATTGTAAGAACACATCACACTGCCTCAGCCACTTACATATACACCACCGAACAAAAATTGACACCACTTTGCTGGATGAGTTCAAGTGGGGCAGACAAGAAAAAAAAATGCAGTTTGACAGTGATGAGCTTTAATTACTGTAACCAAAGAGCAGTTAAATACCTGCATGTGATGATACAATGCAAGTAAATACTTTCTGATTTGTTTTTAAGCACAGCTAAGTAACTCTTTTACCTTCCCCTCCTCAGTCCAAACTAATGGTCACTTTATATGCCAAAACCCAAACAACACAGAAAACCAAAACCAAACCAGACTGCACGCATTGCAAGCACATTTTTAAGTCTTCAGTACGTACACCGACCATGCCTGCAACTTTAACCAGTAGGACTTAACCTATTGTTTCATTTTAAAGGGACTCCACATGTTCACCATTACTTGAGATACTTCTGTCAAACTATATTTTAATTTAATAAACAGCATAAATTAAGTATGAGTTGAGATAATGAATACCTCACTGTCCCACTTGAGGCCTACATCACACACTATATTTATATTTGTCTGCGCAGTGGAAGGACATGCACAGACTTGTTTGTGAGCCTCAAGTCCAGTATTTCAGTAGCTGCTATATTTTGCTATACTATTTTCACTGACAATGACATTTGAAGACTGAAACCCTCTGTAAAAAAACAAATAAACAAACAACTAAAATCATCCACTATGCACAAACATGTGCTCGGGAAAACAATAGAGAAGAGTACTAATCTAGATGTGCTAAACCCTTTGGGAAGTGAAGGAGGAACTGAACACACCAACCTGCCATCACACACAACTGGCACAGCACGGGATGAGTGGAGGAAGAGGAGGGAAGGCAGAAAAGAGGAAGCTCTCTTCTGCACATTACACCTAGTCCTGTCAACAGCAGAGCACTGCTATTTTCACAAGCAGCCTTCCACAATCTCTCCCACTGTTTATCCATCACCAGCACACAGCACCCACTGAACAGAATAGCAAATCTGAGACTGCAACTACAGAAGGAGACGCTCCACTGTTTACTCCAAGTGCAGTGCGCACAACTTCCCTGGCAATGCTCCTGTTCCTTGCTGCTCAAAAACAACCACTGCATCTACATGAAAGATGTAAATTAACATTAAACTCCAGCCTCAAATGAAGGCTGCTTCATCACAATACAGAAACACAGAATTTCTAGTAGTCCCAAAGGATTTAAAGATACCAAAGAAAAGGTTTTCTTCTAAAAAATAACTTTATCTTCAAATACTGCATTTCAACAGTATAACTACAGGGAACGGATACTGACTGAAAGCAGCAGGGAAGTCCTAGCCTGGTCCAGGAAGCAGGTAGCCAGGAGAAATGCTCACAGAGGCGAGGAACCTCTGTGAAGGTACCAGGATACAGGGCTGCAAGGTGCTGGCTAAACCTCCACTGGTCACAGGCAGTTGGCACTGGGAAAATCCTGCATTCCTTTGCACCAAACATGGGCTCAGGCTAATCATTAAGTTCACATGAATCAAGTAGGTAGCTTTTACTTAAAAAGCTAACATACATGCTTTTATTTCCTTGAGAAGAAAACCTATCATAAAAGCAGAGGTTTTACTTAGTAGCCATTTTGTCTTCAACTTGGACATGATACCTAATCTGAATGCAATGTAAACACGTTCTCTGAGGCTAATTTCCAAACAGCATGTTCATGGAAAGAGAAGAAAATATAAAAAGGCCATGACTAAATACCATAATAAATTAAGAGGGTGTGAAGATTTCGTGATCTAAACAGACAGGAAATTCTGCAGTTCCTATTCCTTCTCTAGGTCACATTGCAGAGAAAACCAAAACAAAAGGTAGCAAGTGTGGATTAAGGACAATGACTTATTACTGTTTAAAAACCAGAACAACCAACAACCCAACAATAAATGCCATTTCAGTATGCTATACGATAATACAATCTGAAGGCAAAATTATACTTTGATTCTTTTTGTTTTCCAGCTACATCAATTCAAACCATAAAATCTAATTACAGTATGAAGTATTACACAAGCTAGATCAGTATGTTTTTATTATGATGAGGACATGTGCACAAATACATACAATGTGTATATATAAAAGAAAACGCTATATATGAGTAACCTATACTTACAACTCCCAACTTCCACAATACTTTTATCAGCCTCCTCAGCCAAAAGCAGCTTTTAAAAACATAGGCAAAATATAAATGCTGCAGGTGACAGCTTCTTCCAGATTAAAAACAAAACCCAAGCGTTTTATTTGCAGTGCAAGATCAACTCCATTTATCTCTTCCCCAAAGTGCACATAAAATAAATATTCTTAAGTAAAATGTTGGTTTACTATAAATTTTGTTTTAATTTTTAAGAAAAAATACCCCCAAAACAACTGGATTCCTGTGCAGGAACCTGCAAACCCTCCTCGCAGTTTTAGCCGAAATTGCATTTCAACTGCCAAACTGGAAACTCAGAACAGAGGTTTACAGGGAAGCTGGAAAAAAATGCACCCTTAATGCAACGCTCTGCATCCCCTGCTGCATCAACCCTGTGCTGGGGGTCTCACGTGAACGTGAAGAAAAACAGCCGTAAAAACCGGGTGCGTGTAAGATGCCGATTAACTAAAACGCCTTCGGCAGGTGAGCCTGTACCCATTCGGCTGAGCAGAGCCGCCCCGTAGCTACCATTATCCCCGCACACAAGCGGGCAGCACCACCAACCCACCCCAGCACAGCCGGGCTGCCTCGGTCCTGGAAAACAACCAGCACCAAGCAGGGCAGCACCGCCGACCCTGCGGCCGCCCGAGCGGCACCTGCCCGCGGCCACGCGTGTTTTCCGCGCTGCGCGGCTGGGGGCGCAGCCCCGCGCCTGGGAGGGGGAGGGGACAGGAGGCTCCGCGCACCGCGGCACAAAGGGGCCGCGCTCTCCCCCTCCCCGCTTCCGCGCCCGCGCAGCGCCCTCTTCCCTTCCCACCCCGCCGCGTACCAAGCCCTCGCCTGGGGCCAGCCGACCCGGGCGGCGCGGCGGCGCCCGGCCCTTACCAGATGGAGCTGCAGATCTTATGCTGCAGCGCGCTGGCCTCGCCGCCTTGCAGCCCCGGCACCAGGGCCGGTAGGGCCCCGCCGGGAACGGGGGTGCCGGCGAGCCGCCGCGGCGGCTGCCCCTCCGGCTGCTGCTCCTCGGCCATGGGGGCGCGGCGGCGGGGACGCGGAGCGGCGCTGGCCGCACTAGGCCTCTGCCGCAGCCCTCGAGTGAGTCGCCTTCCCCTGTTGCCCGGGGGACATCACGGGCGGAAAGCCGAGCCGCGTCCCGCCGCTACGCCGCAGGATGGCGAG
Organism: Amazona ochrocephala; assembly: GCA_039720435.1. Lineage (NCBI taxonomy): Eukaryota > Metazoa > Chordata > Aves > Psittaciformes > Psittacidae > Amazona > Amazona ochrocephala. The sequence continues at coordinate 32,046,531 of CM077883.1, read as the reverse complement.
CCCGGCCCGCGGCACGGCGCATGGCGGCACGGCCTCCGCCGCCGCCCCCGCGCAGGGTCGCTCCGCGCTCCCCCCTCCTCGCAGCACCTGGCCCGGCCCGCCCCGCGCCGCTGCTCCTCGCCCCGCGGCCGCCGTGCCCGCCCGGGCGCCGCAGTGCGCAGGCTCGGCGCTGCCCGAGCAGACGGGCCGCCCCGCGCCGCCGCTGGGGAGGGGGGGCTGGGGCCGGGGGCGAGGCCGGCGGCCGTGGCTGTGAGCCGGAGCTGAGGGTCGGCTGCTGCGGTAGCCGGGCCGCGGGCGGTGGGGTGTCCGCGGATCGGCCCGGCTCTGCGGGGTGGCCCCTGCTGCGCGCCACAGCGAGAATAGCACGTGTGATCGTGCGTGTGTACGGGTGTAGAGACAGCTGTCTGTATTGAATGCACGTCGGTGTGCATGATCCGTACGGGTGCACCGAGCGCAGAGCTGCGCACTGGAGCCACGTGAACCCCGGTCCTGCGGCGGCGGCAGCATTACATCAGCGGGCTGCACCACAGCCGCTGCCGACGGCACCTTCCCCTGCCCCCAGCGCGGGCAGCTCCTCAAGTCATCGTGGTTGTAAAATAAAATAGAATCAATTCCTCGCTGCTCCTATGGCCCCGAGGTGCCGCCAGCCACCGAGGCAGCCCGGGCTGCTGCTTGCACTCAGCCTTCTGTGTCCCCTGCACATAAACGGGGCTGTGCTGCCATGACTCCCACGGGCCTTTACCCCCAGCTTTCTGTGAACACAAAAGCCAGCTCAAGCTGCCCCTATATATCCGTTCTTTTCCCAATGATTCAAATTCCAGTAGCGTTCTGACGGTAATTCCCAGTTTTCATAGTCAGCCCACCAGGGTAGCACTTGGCAGGGGATGAGCACACAGGTCCCCTTTCTGACAGCGAGGAAGAAGGAGTGACATACTAGCCTATGCTGATCACAGAAAATGTGGGCCAAAAGAACACGTACAATGTAAAAACACATGGAGACGGCATTGCTAAATGTGGGAGGTGAGTATTAGTGAATTACTGCATCACCAGCCAAAGGGACACTTCAGAAACAAATCTTCGCTTACTCTCCACTGCTCCAAAATCAGAATATTAATGGCTATGACAATGATGGTGATTTTCTTCTTATAAAACTTCTCATCAGAACCACAAAAACTAAGTTTTTTTGTTCCTGCCTCTTATTAAAAGCAGGTTTTTAACTTTTACTGGAAATTTCTGGAGGGCACCCAATAAAAGAAGAGAAAAACACAAGTAAAAATTGTAAGCAGAAGTAAACAGAAAAGTAATCAATTCTAAATCCCTAACTGCTATGCTGTTCGCAGGAAAACTACTTCAATATGCATGTAAACAGGAAGAAAAAGGTGAATGCCCTGGGTGACATTTTCTAGTTTTGTGGCAATTTCCACCTAATACCAATTGTAGGAACACAGCCAGGGTTGCCCCTGTTGAGATCTTTAGTTGGACCCTGTGACATCTGCCTGACTGCAGCTTAACTCACAGGGATCCCAGCCCTAAAAATGTTCAGTTAGTCCAGACTGAAATTGATGGGCCTACACATCAGAATGAAGTTCAACAAATGTGGATTGTGTTTGCAGGATTGTAGGCTATTATAGTAAATTGGAAAAAAAAAAATACATCGTTTCAGTGTTGCTTTCAGTCTAAACCAGCAGTTGGAAGACACATTTAGTATTTAGTTCCTCACAAATTCAGTTCCCAGCCATGTCAAATTGTCATCACACTTATGGATAGCTGTATGGGCATCATGTAACCAAACTAAGAGTCACATCTCTTCTGCAAACAGTGTTGGGCAGAGGCTGGCACCCCAGCACAACCACTACACCCCTGTGCTAAACCAGGTGTTTTAGGGCAGAATGTGATTAAAATGGCACAGAGATTAAATAAGTGGGCCGGACTCCCAGGCTGCATTTTTGTGGTGGAAGTGGTCAGTGGGCCTCAAAAGCTATGTCTGTATGCCCCTATCTCACCATCAATTCACCTTCTTTAAAAACAACACAACTTTTTTTGGTGTGAAGAAGCCTTTCAACTGCAAGCCAGTTTCTACTGCTGTGTTTGAGGAGTAGGCCCAAAATAAGATTGCAGAGGCCCATAATGAGATTGGGGTTCCATTTTGTGTAAAAAAAGAGGCTTAGCAATGAAGAAGAATCTAAATTCTTCTTGAAGAAGATTTTTTCCCACTATGAAGCTTGAAAGAAATGGTGCTGTGTTGTGTAGAAGTACAGCAGGGAAGCCCACGCTCTGCTCTCCAAGAGCCTTTTTCATATTAGGAGTAATTCCCCCTCAGTGCTTTCCCCACGTTCCCTCAGTGTGACTGACCACAGGGTTTGGTGCAGGTTTGTTACACGCCTGTTCTAGCATCAAGTGAGAGATTTTTCCCTTTGTGCAGTAGGTAGACCTATGCACGAAGGCCATTTTAGCTGATCTACACAACCGGCTGAGCTTGCCTTGTGTTTGCTACAGTCTCTGCACTGTGGAAAATGGGTGAAAGAAAAATGGTGGCATCTGATATGCAGTTTACATGATGATAAACAACTAAAGTGGTGGACTTGGCAGTCCTGGGGTAACGGTTGGACTTGATGACCTTAAAGGTTTTTTCCAACCAAGTTGACTCTATGATTATAAAGAAAAGAACAAATAGATCCAGAGTAATCGTGTAAACAAAGAGCTTGGGCTGACAGAATTAACTTGGATACACTGAGGGGGATTACTAAGAGACAAACCTGAACTCAGATGGACTGACTGGAGGCCTCCAGGGAATATCCACCAAGGACCACTAAAACTGTCTGCTGGAGTTCTTCTATCTAATGGCTCTGAACACCTTCATTTGACGCAGAGATTGAGCTCCTGGTCAGCACTGTATGAAAAACATACAAAAAGTAATACAAAGGAGTTAATTTTAAGTCCCATTACTGTAAACAGAGGCATGCATGAAAGTTCAAGCTTGTCAGAAACTTGACCAGTATTTGCAGGACCGGGATCTTTCGTGTTTTTTTCCCCATTTTCCGAATGTCTGTTTTTACTGAAGAGCAGCAGCTGAGCTCAGAGCAGGTAGGCTGGGAGCTTCCCTTCCACCCTTCCTTTTTGCTCTGCAGACAGATTTTGCTCATCTGGAAACTGATGTTGCTGTATTAGCGCTAGAATTCCTGTCTCTTCTAACTGAGAAGCACTGGAAGCCTGCTGCGTGAGGCAGATACATTCGTTAGAGGCTGACCTTCAAAAGAGAATGAAAACTCTTTGGGGGAAAGAAAGAGGTGTCTGTCTGCAAGGAGACAATCTCCACCATGCAGTCCTGTGACAGGTGGGAGCTAACTCCATTTTGTCAGGTTAATTCCAAAAGATATGTTTATTTTTCCTCCATTTCTGGAGCTTGGGCTCTAGCACAAGCCCTCTCTGTGGGCAAAAGTTTTGCTTAAATACTGTCTAACCTATTTTCCTGGATTTTCTCTGCTATACTTTACCATGGCTTTGGTTTGTTTTTTCTTCCGTTATCAATTGTCTCTGAAAGTCAGGGAATACAGCATCTCACGCTTTCAAGGAGGAAAGCCTCGCTGCCCTTTCTGCAGCTAGCAGACAGCACTGAGGGAAAGACACTTTTCCCTCTCTCCCGTCAATAGAGAGGAATCTGCCACCTCTTGCCTAGCACAAAGCCAGAGACTGCACACTGAGAGACTAACCTGAGGTCTGAGGCAGATAAATAATGAAAACTTGCTATCTTTATCCTCAAGACAAATATAAAACATATTCTGTGAGGATAATTGACTTTAAAGGCTTGCTAAAAAAAGACACTTTCCAAAAGCTTTAAATGCTGGTTCAGTGAACTCCATTTTGATGGCTTTTTGCAACTCCCCTTCCCTAGGGATCTCTGTCTCTGTGTATCCTGAGCTATGCCCAAGACATCTCCCTCGGGTTCTCTTTGTTTTGTTATCTCATATCATTTGTAGCACCTTTAAAATGAAGGTGCAATAACTAGTAATTCACCTAACCATTTTTAGGGAATATTTCAGCTTTTATGGTTTCAATTATTAAAAAAAATACCCAGCCAGTTTACCTGGAAAACCTTCAAAACCATACCATGCCAACTGACAGAAGAAACTGGGCTGTGTTCAAACCTGGTAATGTAAAGGGGGCTATTGTAATTATAATGAAATCCTACTTGACCAGAGGTTTGCAGAGCTCTGCTGGGTCTTGCAGCACGTTTGGAGTGCGTGCAAGTGTTATGTGGTGGGCAGTATTGCAATAGGGCAAATAGCAGGAATCACCAAAAACTGCTAGGGAAGTCTGAGGTAGGCCACGTGGTCACGAGTCCCTCTCCACCAAAGAAAAAGTATTAGCTACCACTCTGACTAGTTGTGGAAGCAGTTTTCTTGGCAAGCACAGCTCCAGTTCTCTGCTTTGGCATCTATTTAGTCATTTGTATCTCTGCAAGGCAGTTTTAAGGCTCTAATGAAATGGGTGTGCAGCCCTTGCTCCGTGTAGATGTGGACCCCTATGCAGATGCCTGATCTTGTCCGTGGTCTCTTGTGCTGACCCAGAGGTTCACTTTTGAGGAGTTCCTGACGGAGTCAAGGCCAAGGAGAGAGAAATATATGCAAGTTTAATGTAATAAAGCAGTCAACACTTCAGTCTTCCCTTAATTGGTTTCCTTTTGAGATCCAGTAGTAAACTGGAAAGGCACAAGCATTCAAAACTAAACACTGCCTACCTGCAGAATGGCTCGAGTGCAAGGAGAGGGCCAGCTGCAGTTCACAGAGTTCTTGTCACTTGCACAGAATCGTGACCCAAGTTATTGACATGGTAATGTGGTGGCTCCAGGTGCCTGATAGCAGAGAATGGGAGAGCACTAAATCCCCAAACACAGAGCCATATAGCCATATAGGATCTATGAATTTCAGCTATGTTGGTCCAAGCTCTGGGTACCCAGATAAACTGTGGATGTTCTTAATCTTACTGCTGCCTAAAGGAATGCTGGAAGATTTCCAAGTCCTACGGCCTCCTCGGAAATTTGTTTGCATTTTCTCCTGTATGCAAGTTGGCAAGGCAGTGATCCAGCGATAAACAAGTGCTTGCAATTATGGCATTGCCCTTTGATTCCCCATCTTGCAAGCAGGCAGTGTCTTGAAAGATCAAACACCAGCCTGAGGACACATTAAGGATTTTTTTTCTCAGAGAGGTTGCCCCCGCGAGATGGGGGAAAAGGAAAATGCTACGTGCACATTGTGCCTGTAGAGCAGACAGGTAAAACCACACAATGCCATAGCCTCCCATTTTGTCTTTCTTCTTTCAGCTCTCTATCCCTGTCAAGACAGTGGGGTGTCCTATCAAAGACCAAAGCAATCACAGCTCATCGCTACTGGTTTATGTTCATCTGATCTAACACTTCAGTTCTTCTTAGTCAGAACTCCAGCTCATCTTCTGGCTGGCAGCTCCACCACCTCTGAGCACCATGTCCGGACTCTCCTGTTGACGAAGGCTTCTGCCCCAGGGGCTGCTTCATGGACTCTTCACCACCTTTCCACCAACAGTCACTGCACCTCCAGCATGGCGGCTGCAGAAGACAGTGCTGCCGGTGCCTGAGAGCTGTGCTATCAGGGCCTCGTCAGGATGCAGCAGGAAATGTCTGGCCTCCGCTCTGTGACCATCTGCTAAAACCAGGCCTCCTCTGGCGGGAGTCCAACACAAAGTAAACAGTTTCACAGCCAGATTTCAAACAACAAAATAATTGAGAAATATGGCTCACTGCTCCTGGTTTTCAAATGCAAAACATGGAAGTCCCTAGAAGCAAAAATCCTTTATGGATTTTAAGACCTTTTGGCTGCCAAATGGGTCCATTGCAGCTAACGCTAGGGAGAAAGTGCAGAGAGGTAGCAATTGCAGTTAGCTATGCCTAATTAGTTCAGTTTGTGCATTTGGTAATTTTTAAGATGATTTTTTTCTCAAGATCAGTGATGGAGAAAAATGAAAATGTCAAACTGGAGATTTCAGCTTTGAGTACTTATATGGGAAACCGTACAGAGAGAGAAAAATTCTGATTCTTGCTACTGTACTACACTGTACAATTTTCATGGTATAGGAGAGAGAAGTACTCAATGAAGTGTGAATCATTTTTTAAAAGAACAGATTGCCACGTCTTTTAAAATAGGTCAAGTTTTTGGCCTAGTTTCCTTTACAGTGTCCCTTCAAGCAATGGGGTTTGAATATCCATGACAGTGTCATTGCTTTGTTGTTTTTAGCCACATCTGTGTGGCTCTGGTTGTAAGGCAGAAATGTTCTAGTGTAAGACTACAATGGCAAAACCCACGTCTCAAGGAGTATTTCTGAACAAGCTACACTGACCAGTAAAATCTCAGCAGTGGCTGTATTTCATGCTTATGTGTAATGTCACTTTGAAACAAGTGACTAAGAAAAAACAAACTATAGAAAAAGGTGATGGCCAGTGAAGCCAACACCTGCAGACTCAAATGCAGTCAAACTCAACCTATTAACTCTCCAAATTTCGGGAGGGTTAGCACCATTGTTTGCTTTCTATCTTTAAGCTGATTAAACCAATTGATTAACTTGATTTAAGTAGAGAGTAGAATTACAATAATGACATTTAGATTGAAGATACACAAAATAGTACTTATAAGAACAAACCAATGCCATTTATGTTGAATGGAGATAAAATACAATGGTCAGCTGTCAAAACAAAAAGAATCTATATGTGTACACTTAGATTCTAAAAGATTATGTTCAAAATATTTAAAGACGGAGGAAATTCTGAATGCAATATTAATTAATGTAGAATAAATACCATCTGTATGGAGCAGTCTGGTACATATATTTGTTCATGCATGTTTCCTTTATTAACATAACTTAGGTATAATACACATGTATTTATGAAGTTACATAGACTTAATTATTCAACATAATACACATACCAGTAATTGTGGTTGGCTTTAGTGCAGCTGTAAGGAGTGAGATAGGACATGCAGAAGATGTCCTTCATCCCAGAGCCCTGGAAAAAGACCAGGTACAAATCAAGAGTGGTTGTGCTTGGAGAATACATGAACGGGATTTGTCACTCTACCTACTCTCCCCTGAGGCTGAGGTGGGAGCTCAGCATATCCTTATTAAGATTCAGGTTCTTCTAAACTAATCCATAAGGGATAGTGCCCTTCAGGCACAACCCATTCAAAACACACTCTGTTGTGGTGAAACTCTGGAGTGACCTAACGTGCAACCAGTAATAAACATTAGTTGGCTCACAGTGTTTGACAGTAATAAACACACTGAAGAGCTTGTCAGTGCATGCTTCAGGAAAGGAGTACAATCTAGAACAACAGGGTCTATGCATACACTTGGAATACAAATCTTTTGCAGGCTGTGGACTTCATTATGAAAACTGTTTGTGATTCCAGTTAAGCTGTAAGTGAAAGCAATGCAAAGGCTTGTCTGGTATTCATCACAATGTAATGTGGAAAGATAAATCAGCCTTTAATAATGGAGACAGTTTTAAGAATACCTTTGCTTTAATGATTAACATTATCTAGCAGTGAGATTTGTAGTTGTAACCACCATCATGGACTGGAACCTTTGTTTTGTACCTGATCCTACTTTGCACCCTTTGCTGAAGAACCAGTGTGAGCTATTACAGACATGGCTTTGTGTGCACAGTTTGTGACATAAAAAGGCTCAAGAAGGGGAAGGAGAATCCTTCTTTTTGCAGAATATCACAAAGTGCAGGAAAAGTCACCTAGAGAGCTCCCAAGGATACTGACATGTGAACAACCTCTTTCACATATTACTCCCACCACTTCCTGTGAGACGAGATTATTATGCACACAGATCCGGTTTGAGTTTTCACACTGGCAGTTCCTCCCGATACTGCTCATATACCAAAATCACTTTCACTTCATAATAGATCACAAATTCTTCCAATAATAATTCTAAGAATATTATCTTTGTCTGCTACATTATAAATAATTAACAAAGAGGCCAGGCAGATTTGTGCTGCATTTGATAAGTAGAAGGCAAATGTCAGTATCTCTGCAATGATCCCATTTCCAATAGCTGGCAAAGATTTATCCTGTGAAGAATCCCACTGAAAGGTCTTCTTCAGCATGAATATGTGATTGCAGAATTAGTCAGTAAGGACTGGTGGACTAAATCTCATTAATTTATAATCCGAATCAAGTTGCAGGGGAAAAAAAAGTCATTATCTATGTGCATTGAATAAGTTTATAAGCTTCACAAGGCGTTTTCCTCACCAGCAAAAAGCTCAGTATAGCATGTACATTATTTTTTATCAGGGTGAAATGTAAGAAATAAAAGACTATTTTTTTATGATACTATACATAGGTCCAGATTCTTAATGCCTTCATCTACTTGTGTAAGGAATTTCACACTGGGTAGCCCTAGAGTTGGCAGCAAATTCAGATTTCAGGTGCAAACCAGAAGGTCTTAGTGGAATACCTCTTATATGGAACATACAGGATAATTACATTGCATGCTAAAATAAGGCAACTGGCTCGGCTGCCTGAAGGACAGGGTTTTATTCTGTTGGGCTGAAGCAATCTTCTGTGGGGTTGGAGCCAAGAACATTGAAAAGAAAATGTTGATCATAATCCATCTGGCTGAAATCTTATCCTATCTAGGCACTGGCTCTAGCTCAGAGCCAAAATTAGGCTATCAGGAAAGGTACCACTGAGATGGAGATGAAGCCAGTTCCCAGTTGAGGGAACCCACTCCATGGGCAGATAACAACATGCAAATGGGGGCGGGAGAGAAAGGCTGGGCAGCAGTTCGCATGTGCAGTGAATGAGTCAGCAGTGGTGGTTATAGTCTTCTCAGTACCCACAGGGATCTTTGTGGTCTTAATGGACGTGTTTGGGTTGGATGCTTAACCTAGCAAAAAACACAATAACAAATGAACTGAGATAGGAGAAGAATGTCATCCTTTATCAAAAAGCTTTATCAATGTCTCAATTAGTTGAACAGTTATACTATCACTGCTCTTACGATTCAATACAGCCAAGAAACAGCCATTCCCATACTATGAGGCTTCTCAAATTCCCTAACAATACAAAAGCAAAACAGACCAAGATATAAACCTCAGTACGAGAGAGCATGTGATGTCCTCTGCTATTTTGAACGGAACCTAAGACATAATTGGTGTACTTAAATAGCTTTTTAATAAATATTATGTGTGAACTCATGGAGATTTGGATAAAAGCTGCTATCTTACAACTGATACCGTCTGAGGGCAGGAGGAAAGCATGGGGATTATAATTGATAAAATACTGGACTTTACTGTTTGGCATGGTGCTCAGAGTTTTCCAGCAGTTTTAATCTGAATAACCTCTAGTGGAGCAGCTCAGTCTACAAACCAGTGCACTTTGCAGCTGGATGTTTTATACCACCATGAGAAGACTAAAATAAATAAATCAGTAGGTTACCTTCCCAACTTGATTTTCCTGAGGCAGATCATTTTCCTTCCTTCATGAATCAAGGAACAGATCTCTTTCAACATCAGAAAGAAAGGAATCAGGGGCAGCTTTTCCTTTGCTTTTCATTTTCACTTTAACTTACAGAATTAGTTGATCACATTTCTGTTCATTAAAATTTCCCATGTTGGGGAGGATGGGCGTTTAGTTTGTTTGTTTGCTTCCTTTCTAAATTTCTCCCCTTCCTGTTTTGAAGAAGTCCTCCCCCCAAATTCTGGCAGATCCCAATCTCAAACATCCGACTGTCTGATCCCAGTTTAAGAAAACTGTTCTTTACACAATGCTTTAAGTGCCAAGTAGCCAAATATGACATCAACCCAGGAGTAAGGCTTTTCTCAGACACAGGCCATGTTCTGTCTGAATTCGGGGGGCAGGAGAAGTAACATTTAGTCCTTCTATTAACATAGCAGGCACCCAACTCAGAGCTGTGCCTATTTAGGCTTCTAAAAACAGTTTGCACTGAACATGCCCTCTGGCTTCCTGGCAGGGCTACTCCCATACCAGTAACTTGATATATTCACTAATGGTCACCATAACACCAGCCAAGCACAGGGAAATAAGAGCATCTTCGGGAAATAAGAGCATCTTCAGAAAATACCTCAATGGGTTGAAAAAACAGCAGGGCACAGCTACCAAAGCCATGACTGAGATTCTTCCTTCTGCAATGCTGAGAGGGCGCTCCGTACCTTCTGGCTGTTTGCTACTCAAAGAGGAAAAGGATGGTTGTGCATATGGCAACTTCTTGCACAGAAAATCTGTTTTCAGAATTGCAGCAATTGACTAGTTTGAGTTGCTTTATTCCTCCAGCATTGAGGCAGGGGAGAGGGCAGAAAGCTACCAGCTCTGCTAATGGCACACAGAATGGTTAACTAAATGCTACAGGCCCAGATTCTGCTGTCCTTATACTGGTGCAGTTTATGGCAGATGATGCAGTTGCACAACCATGTTAGAGGACAAACACCATCATGGGAAAGATACAGAGCTTTATTACTAGTAATTTAACTGTCAAAAAGGAAACAATACACTCCATAAGTGCCTGGTAGGTGGTTAGAAAAAATTATGGTTTTAACCTTATCCACCGTGTATTTGATCTCATGTTACAGATACAGACATAAAACACACTGGTGTTACTTTTAAACACACCAGACTTGCCTCGCTGTGAGATACTTTCATAGTTTTTGTTCAGAACTTTTTTCATTTTGAGGGATTTCTTGAACAGAAAATTCCACATCACAGCACACAGTTTCCTGCTGTAAGAAACTACTACTCTGCTTTTCAAATTTCCTCCCTTCTTTTCTGAAACCTAGACAAATTAACAAAGAATAATCATAGCTTAGTCGTAAAAGCAATCTGTCAATATTTACATGGTGTGCATACTTTTTGTTTCTTGGTCTTTTTGGCTGGTTTGATACTTCAGCTAAGCCCAGCATGTAACACCAAGCCCTGGATTTAATAATTTGGGAAGATTTTGAGACGTATTTGCATTAGCAAGTGAAAATCCAAAGACGGTGAGGAAAAATGTCCTCGGCATGATTTAATTACTGAATGAGAGGTCAGAATATAATAGGATGGGGGGGGGGGGAAGCAAGAAAATAAAAAAGCATGCAACCAGACTCCAACTAGTGAGTTGAGCAGCTATGTGCAGCATTGAGAATGCCTGTGGGTGCGTTTGCAACTTCCGCAGACGCTGACTGTCAAACTTCGAATTGATTTCTGCTTCTCTTCAAATAAAGATGCAGCTAAGACATAGTTATGTCAGGTCCTTTTTAAACTCTTCTGCTCATCTGTGGTGGTTTGATATCACTTTTTAGGAGTCTAAGGAAATCCTTTTGAGAAAGAAGAGAACTGGGGATTGAAAACTCCCAGCTACAACAGCTGGTGCCCCAGGCACCGTCTGGAGGAAAGAGCAGTTTAAGAGCTATCAGATTGCTTTTCCATCTCGTTGGCATTACAGTTTCATAGCTCTAAGTTACTGAGGATGAAACTTGGATATTGGTAGATATTCCAGCATAAGTACAATTTCTCACACCAGAAGTGGAAGCTTTTAGTGCAACAGGAGCAGGCCCACTGCCTTAGCAGGGGCATCAGAGCGAGGTGAGTGAATGTTCTGATTCCCTTTCTTTTTGGTTGCAAGTACATAAGCACTACTTCTGAAACCTAATTGCAATAGTATTGCAAAGAATAACTGAGAGCAAGTATGAAACCAGAAGTACCACCACACAGACGCAGGATCCTCCCTCTTTCTTCGTATTGAAAACTTCTCAAGACTTTTACAGTTATTGGGGCTGGTGACATTGCACAGTCAGAGAAGGTATCTGGAACACAGCACAATGCTTTCACAGGCAGCACACATGAATTCATCTAGTCAACTGGCGTCTGAATCCTACACTTCAGAGAGCAAAAATGTGACACAAGGCATCCCAACTCCCGCAAATGGTTCCAAATAGTTTGTTTTCCAAACATTTCCAAATGGTTTGCCTATTTTGAATTTCTCAGACACTTATGGGTGACATAATCTTAGAATCAAACTATTGTGCCAAGTGTGCACAAGCCTCTTCCCAGAAGATCTGACTTGGGGGTGAGTAATGTGCTTGGTGCATTTGCAACACAATTACTAGGCAGAGAACAGTCCTGCCCTGCTCTGCAGTTCGCCTCAATTCAGACACTCTCTCAAGCTACTCGGGTGAAAGAAGCAGCTTTACAGTTTTCCCCACAGTACACTTCCCTTCTAAAAATCTCCCACATAAGCATTCTTTCTCCTGCAGCTCCACCAATGCTAGCGAGTGTAGGAGGGCTGGCATTTTTGGTGCAAGAATACTTGAACCCTCTCTTCAGTGTCTGCTTTGCTCCCTTGAGTACATTTGTAATTAATCAGAGGAACATATGACAAAGGGTGGTCTGCTGCGAAAAGCACCCAGTGCATTTGGACTCAATATCCCTTCATTTCATGCGGATAATGATGCTCTCTCTCCCCCTGGACTGCCTGCTTTCCGCAAAACCGCTGAGCAAGGAACACTGGAAGTTCTGTCTGAGGAAACCGAAAACAACAAAAACTGTGATCTACTTCTGAAAAATGCTGTCAGAGAGCCAGGCTCTATATTATATTGTCTAATATACTGTAGTAAAACATTGTAAAAATTGAACTTGAATTAAAGTTGAATTCAATTTCAAATAGATGATGTGTGAAGACGCACATTCTTGAGATTATCTTCAGTACTTTCATATATGTTACATTGATTTTCATATAAACATTGTATGATCTTATGTGGTATGTAGTCAAATAGCTGGAATCCATTAAAACCATGCTCCAGCTGTGCAGTCACCGTCCTCACAAAGATACATTTTTACATGTGGTTAATGCCAGGAAGAATCCACAGCTTCAATTATGAGAACATCAAAATATGTTGTTTATTGTAGGAAAAAGCATTTGCAGCAATTTAAAATATCCAGTCGACACCACACTGCTAAATCTAGATAATAGAAATCCTGGAGAAATTTGAGCTAAATCTGTCTGGATTATAGCTGTGGGATTATCTGAATGCTAAATTACTGTATATGTTTTACTCACAAATATGAGCACAGACAGTATAGGAAGATGGATGACTATGCAGATCACAATAAAACCCATCCCTGAGAGACTCTTTCATACACTAGGTAAACAACCCCTCTCAATTTATCAAGCATTCTGGATTGAATTAATGCTGTCAGTCATTTACGTTGCTGTTGCTGTGTGGGTATGGTTTAACTTGAGCAGCTCCTTTAGCACCAGAAAAATAACAAAGGTTTTCTCTGTGCGTCCTTCACTACACAGAGTGCAGGAATATTAATTGGCTGCTGTATTTGTATAAGTGAATTAAAGAAAATACAACTGCAGTTTACTGTGTTACCAGAAAACCAAACTACATGCAAAATTGAAAGAAAAGATGAACCCTGGTTGTCTTGTTAAACCTTCCCTTCCCCTCCCCTGTTGTTTACACACCAGTGTTTCTGGCTTTCTAAGGCTGTACAGTGAATGAACCTGGATTGACCTGACACATAGCATCTCTAAAACTTTCCCCTTGAATGATTCACAGATGTGTGAGCTGCAACCAAAAAAAGCAAAGAGGGAAAAGGCAGAGTACTGCACAGGCTGAGTGCATTTGAAGGAGGCGATACTGTCCAAGTGTGCCATTCCTGAGTCTCTCCTTCACTGCAAGTGCACAGCTACTGATTAAAAATACACATTCCTTCAATTGCCAGTTTAGCTCAGTTTAACAATTGCAATTGAAATTACCTTCGCTTGCACTCATGCAGGAATTATTCTAATTCCTATACTCGTGTATTAGTCTGTATTACTCTCTGGTGCTTTTTTGATGGCAAGGCTGCATGTCCATGCACCATGCCTTTACATGAGGCCATTGGCAGGGCTTTTCCGGGGAAGAAGGCTAGACAGTAATTGCTGCTTCCTGTGAACAGCTACCAGCTGATGTAGATATGGCCACTTTCATTTCCTTCTTTCTCATTCAAATAACCTATGCAGCTCTGTAAACAGATTAAATATAATTTTGGATCCTGGGAAACTGTCAGTATAATCCTTTGCTCTCTGGTGCTTGAGGTGACAAAACACAGGTTCCATCCTTCAGTTTTTCTCCCTCAACCAAAGGAGTAATTTCTCACTATTTCTGCTGCTATTTTGTCTGCTTTTGTGATGAATCTGAATACTAGTTGACCTAGAACACAAAAGCTTGTTGTTGCATGAACTGCCTGTAGACTAACGTTCTCACAGAGCTGAACCAGAGGCAGTAACAATGAGATATTTTAAGAGTAAAAGGTTAAAGCCACCTAGACACAGATATCACAGCACGAGTGGAAAGCTGAGTTAATGAGCTCAGGTTTACCCTGTGTCGATGACTGCAATACTCTAAGACTTCAGACCACACAGCATCAGTTGCAAAGGTGGTCTCTGTATTGTGGTCTCTGCCATGAAAATAATAGGCAAAATAGAAAAACTTTTTTTTTTTTTTCCCCAAAATTGAGCTAAACTCATATGTAACAGTAAATACGCACCTAAAAGAACGTGGAAAGAGACAGTACAGTTTCATATCATGCTATTAATTTAAAGGATAAATGCTGGGGGGATTGAAACATTAGGAAAAGATTTAAAGAAAAAGAAGAAATCTTATTAATCTCAAACAGTACAGCACAGCCATAGATCAAACAGTAAAATAGGGTGCTTCATATTATTTGCAGGAATGCTTGATACGCTTCTTCCGTCACTTATATATTCATTACAAAATTCGTTCTACTGTAGCCCAGACATGATTTAAACTGTTCCCTCTGCCAGGGAAAACCAAACTTTAAAGGCAAACATTAACTGACCTAGCATGTCTTTCTGGAAAAATAAATACGTTTTGATTAGCACGAGCAGTGTTTCAGAAGATGGATCCATTTCCATTCAAAAGGAGAGGAAACAAATTTAGAAATCTGATTCAGCAATGTAGTTAGATAACAGCTCACATGCTTAGCACTATATATGAGCTTAACCACTTCTCTGAAACAGACTTCCAACATTAGAATAAATCTCCAACAAAACTCAGATCTCTGTCAAATGAGATCTACAAAAATATGCAAGTTGGGGAAAATATGCTTTCAGCTTTACACAAGTGGTGCTTTCTTCAGCGTAGCCCCCTCAGATCAACAACTGCCATTGTCACATGGGTGGCTTTGTAAAACTCCACTGACGCAAACCTGAACACTGCTCTATAAAACACTGAATGCTCAGACACGCTTATCTAATGGTTGTTCAATGTGGCCCAGAAAAGAGGTAGTTTACTTTAATTTCCTATTGGACAGCTGACCACATAAGGGAAAACACAATTATACATGGCATGGAATAACATTATGTGCAGTTTTATAGTTAATGTCAACACAGTTGAAAAAGCTGCATGGAAAATAAACCACAACCTTCGTGCAGGTGGTTTCTCTACTCCAGGCCAGCACTTAGTCATGGTGCCAGAGTAGCACAGGGAAAGGATGCATGATTGCTGCTCACGCTGTACTGACTTCAAAGAAAAATTAACTTATTTTTCACTGCCATTGCCTGCTTTTTTTCTCTTTCACAAGCAATATGTTACAAAGATTTTTCCAGTCCTTAATTTCCAATTGTGTGCGGTTAAACTGATTTCTTCTCATCATCTTTCCATGTGCTTGATTTGAAAGACAGTCATCAGACAAACCTCCACTAACTCTGCTCATTGCTCTTTCACAGTTGATGTGCTAGACTCTTTACAGCTCTTTCTTTGCTGTCCCAGTTTGACTTCAGAGACCTTTTCTTTAGATCATTCACCAAGGCTAAATGAGCTCTGACAACCCTTCTTAGCGATGTTTTCCTTCTCCTCAGTTCATGTGATCTCTAGCATCATTTCCCAAATCAGCCAGAGAAAGTGCCTTCTCTGATTTCCTCTACACATGGGACAGACACTGCTTTACTGTGCCTCGGCCCAGTGAACGGAGCAGAAGAACATCTAAGTTACTCAGGCCCACAGCAGATTTGTTATACAGCAAGAGAACAGAAAACAGGAATGCTGTGAGCAAACCCCTGACAGTTTGGTACCAGTGTCAGAAACCCATAGTCCTCTGCTAAGAGCTTATTAGAAAATATGATGATGATTTTACTGTATTCAGTATCCCCTTAATGTGATTTCAAATTGAAAGTATTTCTCTTCTAATTGAACTAATTCATCTTCTAATATTTAAAACAAGGAGAAAGCTTAATTAATAGACATCAGCAACTTCACATAACCTGCATCACACATTACTTGTAACAAGACAGTCCCTAAGAAGAGTCTCAGTCTGTTTGTTGTCACTGAATGCACTAAAATTCATGTCAGAGATAATGACTTCCGCTATAAATAATGTTTTTACAGTGAGTACAGCAGCTTTTCATGCTGCACAGTACCAGTTGTGTGGGGTTTTTAGTGCGCTTTTGGACTTTCAGCTTGCACTAAGAATATCATCTGCAATACGGCTGTTAGTTCAGCCTGGTTAAGAAATGACAGACAGGTGATCTTCACAGAAATGAAGTCACCATTCTGGAGTGGAGGTATGACATTAGCTTATGACAATCTCAGTCTAGAATTGCATCATTTTAAGTTTTAATTCTACTTAAGTACCTTTTAAGACTCAATATACAATGAAAAGAAGCACTACAGAATCACATTTATAACCAGAGCTGTTTAATATGCTGATTTTTCATGTAAAAAAGTATTACTGTAGCTTTACACTTAATGTTTTAGTGTAAATTTTTCAATTTACTAATATCAGCAAAACTTTTACAATTAATATCTTCACTATTCAAACTACCTGTTTACAGTGAGAATTCAGCTTTTCTTTGATAGCAAACATTTGCTTTCATCTCCACATTCCACTTTCTGCTTCTTATGCAGTGGCGTGATCTTCCAAAATCTGAGTTGCAACACTGGAGAAGAATGCCCAAATCTAAGCAAACAAAATAGCTGTTCCAATGGATCTTTTTCTTTTGATCAGGTTTTAGGGAAAAGAACCCACAAGGTACTCTTTGAACTTAAATGCCTTTGGAGTGCTCTTTTTACTCAGGACAGCCAAAGGCATAAAAGCTGATTCATTCAAAATTAACATCAGCCAGTCTTTCTTCACTCTTACCTTGTTAACCAAAGGTTCAGAGCATTTAAAGACAGACATTCATTCAATAATGCTAATAAATTATTTCACAATGAAAAGGAATTTAAAAGAATGCACCGCCTTTTATCTGCCACTACATTACTTGTACATCTGTCCTATAACACCCAACAAATATACAACACCTAAATTAAAGTAGGGATTCAACTTTAGGAAAGAGGACAGTAAGGAGTGATGGGACAGATGCAAAGGCATTTTTCCACTTTGTTTGCACACGCAACTAAAACATTTTAATTTACGTACTGGGTTTTGTCAGGGATTTGAAATCTTGTATGTTTTGTCAGGTTCTTTTTTTCAGAAGGCCCTCTCAGCTACCTGTTAACTCTTACCTGCTGAGGCATGAATCCTGGGAAAACCTTAGCTGCTCTAAGAGATACAAAACATTGTGACCACACAACAGAAACCTTTAAATCCCTGGGAATTTACCTCAGTATTCAGCCCAGGGTTATTTTTGACATAAGTAGTTTCTTCAAAAGATGGATGTTTCACTGTGCCTGATCATCCCACAGTAGTTATGTCCAAATTTTAGACAATAATTCCCATTAGAGAAGCCTTGCTTTAGTTTAAGCTGAGGCTGATTGCTGCGATGACACCATTGCAGAGGCT
Source organism: Amazona ochrocephala (assembly GCA_039720435.1). Classification (NCBI taxonomy): domain Eukaryota; kingdom Metazoa; phylum Chordata; class Aves; order Psittaciformes; family Psittacidae; genus Amazona; species Amazona ochrocephala. The sequence continues at coordinate 32,028,712 of CM077883.1, read as the reverse complement.
ATGAACACACTCAATATATGTATCTTCCAAAAGACTTGCCCCAATTTGAGTTAATGTACAGAAAGCAAAAGTCCCTGTGCTTTTCCTGCTGCCTATCCTTACATCACAGATGTTGCCTAATGTACTTGGATCTCAAATCTGAGGGACTCCTTAGGGTGCTGTGGGGCATCTGCAGCAAGAACCTACTTTAATGGCAATTGCTGGGGCTCAGCATGCCTAAAAGTGAGGCCTCATATTTTTAAAAGCTATCAAACATTGTTGTTAAAATAACATCTCTTTTTTGTGTGGCAGAACAACAAAAAGAAAACCCCACTGCATTTCTGCTGGCTCTGCAATAACAACAACTGCTGTTGGCATTTGTTTATGAAAACAGGCAAAAGATAACAAACTAACCTTCTCCCTCAGCTACACATCATTTACTACAGTTAGCAAAAAAGTTTGTACCTCGTTTAAGCTGGAATAATTTTCCAATGCGATATAACACACTAACAAGTCAAGTGCATTCATACTGGCAGTTTACACATGGCTGTGTAGATTGGCTTTTAATCCATTTTATTACACCGAAACAAGTTTTCTACCAGAGAATAGGCATTAGCAGGGCAGCCAAGGGCCGAACTGACAATATAGACTGAATTAGCATTTCTTTTATCAAGCAACATAGAAAGAGCAAATGCCAAAAGATGTGTTATTCTAGTTTAAGGCTAACATTGAATGCTAACATCGACACACTTAAAATGTTAGAACTTGTTTGTGCTTGTTACATAATATTAATTTCCTTGGTGATGCCACACTATATTCACTGAATATTTTAGTATCATAGAATCATAGAATAGTTAGGGTTGGAAAGGACCTCAAGATCATCGAGTTCCAACCCCCCTGCCATGGGCAGGGACACCTCCCACTAAACCATGCCATCCAAGGCTATGTCCAACCCCACCTTGAACGCCGCCAGGGATGAAGCATTCACAACTTCCCTGGGCAACCCATTCCAGGGCCCCACCACCCTCACAGTAAAGAATTTCTTCCTCAGATCCAATCTAAACCTCCCCTGTTTAAGTTTAAACCCATTACCCCTTGTCCTCTCACCACAGTCCCTAATGAAGAGTCCCTCCCCAGCATCCCTATAGGCCCCCTTCAGGTATTGGAAGGCTGCTATGAGGTCTCCACACAGCCTTCTCTTCTCCAGGCTGAACAGCCCCAATTTTCTCAGCCTATCTTCATACGAGAGGTGCTCCAGTCCCCTGATCATTTTCATGGCCCTCCTCTGGACTTGTTCTAACAGTTCCATGTCCTTTTTATGTTGAGGACACCAGAACTGCACGCAATACTCCAAGTGAGGTCTCACGAGAGCAGAGTAAAGGGGCAGGAGCACCTCCCTCGACCTGCTGGTCACACTCCTTTTGATGCAGCCCAGGATACGGTTGGCCTTCTGGGCTGCAAGCGCACACTGCCGGCTCATGTTCATTTTTGCATCAACCCACACCCCCAAGTCCTTCTCCGCAGGGCTGCTCTGAATCTCCTCCCCACCCAACCTGTAGCTGTGCCTGGCATTGCTCCGACCCAGGTGGAGGACTTTGCACTTAGCATGGTTAAACTTCATTAGGTTGGCATCAGCCCACCTCACAAGCATGTCAAGGTCCCTCTGGATGGCATTCCTTCCCTCCAATGTATCAACCGAACCACACAGCTTGGTGTCATCGGCAAACTTGCTGAGGGCGCACTCAATCCCACTGTCCATGTCACCCACAAAGATGTTGAACAAGACCGGTCCCAACACCGATCCCTGGGGGACACCACTCGTTACTGGTCTCCAGCTGGACACTGAGCCACTGAGCACTACTCTTTGCGTGCGGCCATCCAGCCAGTTCTTTATCCACCGAGTGGTCCACCTATCAAATTGATGTCTCTCCAACTTAGAGAGAAGGATGTCATGGGAGACAGTGTCAAAGGCTTTACACAAGTCCAGGTAGATGACATCAAGCGCTCTGCCCCTGTCCAGCAGTTCCGTAGCCCCTTCATAGAAGGTCACCAGATTGGTTAGGCAGGATTTCCCCTTAGTGAAGCCATGCTGGGTGTCACCAAGCACCTTGTTGGTTTTCATGTGCCTTAGCATGCCTTCCAGGGGAATCCGCTCCAAGATTTTGCCAGGCACAGAGGTGAGACTGACTGGTCTGTAATTCCCTGGCTCATCCATTTTCCCCTTCTTAAAAATGGGGGTTATATTTCCCTTTTTCCAGTCATCGGGAACCTCACCTGACCGCCATGACTTTTCAAATATGATGGACAGTGGCTTAGCAACTTCATTTGCCAGCTCCTTCAGGACCCGTGGATGGATTTCATCCGGTCCCATTGACTTGTATACATTCAGGTTCCTAAGGTGGTCCCGAACAAGATCCTCCCCCACAGTGAGCCCAGGGTCCCCACCCTCACCGTCCCCGCGTCTGCCTTCCAAGACTTGGGTGGTGTGGTCAGAGCATTTGCAGGTAAAGACTGAGGCAAAGAAGTCATTAAGAACCTCAGCCTTCTCCAAATCCAGGGTAGCCAGTTCTCCCGATAGCTTCTGGAGAGGGCCCACGGTGTCCCTAACCTGTCTCTTATTGGCAATGTACCTATAAAATCCCTTCCTGTTATCCTTAACATCCCTAGCCAAGTTTAATTCTAAGTGGGCCTTAGCTTTCCTAACCTGGTCCCTAGCTTCCCGGACAACATCCCTGTATTCTTCCCAGGCCGCCTGACCTTGCTTCCACCTTTTATAAGCCTCTTTTTTCCTTCAAATTTTGCTCAGCAGCTCCTTATCCATCCAAGGAGGTCTCCTGGCCCTCCTGCTGAACTTCCTTCTAGTTGGGATGCATCGCTCCTGAGCTTGCAGCAGGTGATCCTTGAATATCAACCAACAGTCTTGGGTCCCCCTGCCCTCTAGGGCTGTATCCCATGGAACCTTACTGAGCAGGTTCCTGAAGAGGCCAAAGTCTGCTCTCTTGAAGTCCAGGGCAGTGAGCTTGCTGCACGCTCTTCTCACTGTCCTGAGGATCTCAAACTCAACCATCTCATGATCGCTGCAATCAAGGCTGCCCTGGAGCGTCACATTTCCAACCAGCCCTTCCCTGTTGGTGAGGACGACGTCAAGCATGGCACCTCTCCTTGTCGGCTCCTCTATTACTTGCAGAAGGAAGTTGTCTTCCACACAATCGAGGAACCTTCTGGATTGCTTGTGCCGGGCCGTACCATCCCTCCAACAGATATCAGGGTGGTTGAAGTCTCCCATGAGAACAAGGGCCTGCGAGTGTGAGGCTGCTCCTATCTGCCTATGGAGCGCTTCGTCCAGCAAGTCCCCTTGGTCAGGCAGTCTGTAACAGATCCCCACAATAACATCACCCCTCGCTGTTCTCCCTTTAACCCTGACCCACAAACTCTCTGTCGACTGCTCACCTGTCCCCAGACAGAGTTCCATACTCTCCAGCCTATCCCTAACATAAATAGCAACTCCCCCTCCCCGTCTGCCAGGCCTGTCTTTCCTAAAGAGCCGGTAACCTTCCATTCCAACACACCAGTCATAGGAGCCATCCCACCATGTTTCTATGATGCCTATGATATCATACCCCCGTAGATGTGCACACATCTCTAATTCCTCTTGTTTGTTCCCCATACTATGGGCATTTGTGTAGAGGCATTTGAGCCGAGATCCAATTGAAGCCGGCTCATTGGCTGGAGCAGCTGGAATATCTCTACATTGCTCCGAACGTTAACTATAGGTGCTACCAACCGACTGGGTGTGTTGGGATGGAATGATGCCCCCCTCCCCCAACACATCTAGTTTAAAGATGTCTTACCCTGCACTGAATGAAAAACTAATAAAAATATGCAAGTTGATAGTAAAGGCCAGATCTGTTGTGGTGGTGTCAACACAGCAGAGTACTTCTGAGAGACTTCATCTGCATTCACCCTTCATATGCATGCTCAAATATACAATGTGGCAAGCCCCACAAAAGCAACAGTATAAAAAGTGTTTTCTAACTGAATTTTATGGATGTAACAGCACATAATCTTACAAGGGAAGAGGAACTGGATACAAGTGACAACACACCTATGCAAATAAAATATTCATGAAAAGAGTCTCTTTGGCTCTTTCAGGCTCCAGGGTTTGGGGTTCTAAATACATGATTGGATTTCTTACTGACAACTACATGGAGAGGAACAATAAATGCAGGCCAGCAATGAAGGCTGTGATGAACAGGAATAGCACATATAGATTTGCACTTGCTCCTATTATAACTGCAGGGCTCTGCACCTAGGTGACAAGATTGATTCCTTTTCCAAATCCGCCCTGTCAACAGCATGCCTCTTTGTTGAAGAGACAGTGATTTCTTCTCAAAAGCAGCCTGTTACCTCTCAAATTTAAGGGAGATGGGGTTGTTTTAGACAGAGCTCTAACTTGTAAAGTCACAGTCTTTAGGAGTGCCGGTGATCAAATATAGGGAAAATATTAAGCTCAATTTTATTTCTAGTTTGCAATAAGTAAAATGAAACTTGGGGAGGAGAAGTCAGATTCATCTCAACTTATTTAGCCTGTGTTTCAAATAGGATGAGGAAACGAGATTATTTAGGAAAAACAGTGTACTTCCAGAACAGACCAATCAACATTTGATAAAACTATCTGGTAGTAGGGTCTAAGGGACTGATTTTGGTCTATGGATGACATGCAAAAAAGGTAAGAAATGGGATAAGAGTTCTAGTTTCACTAAAATTATTACTTTGTATCTTTGGGAACAAGATCTGAAAACAGCATTTGTATATGTTGCAGCAGCTCCTTCAGGGTACCTTCCATTAGAAAATGTGTCTTAGTAGGAGAGATTTACATCATTAGTGAAGGATATTTCCCTTTGACATTGCCATGCTCTGAAATCCTCTGAACCACTGTATTGGAGGACCATTTTTTATTCATTTTCCATGTGGCAGACTGTTGCACTGGCAAACTTCTCTGCTTTTTTCCAAAAATACCAGCTACTACTACAAGGAAAAATCATACAATTGTCATAACAACCTGGCGATATTACAGTGGCCACTTTGAAGAGTGGTCTGAAGAGTATTTGCCAAACCTTCTGATCCCTAGTAATCAGAACAGAAGTGCCCAAAATCCAGAGATTAAAGGATTAGGCCTCAAGAAAGACTTGTGGTATTCAAGAAAATGTGACTGATGCTCACCACTTATTTTTTACAGTGCTGATGAGATTTAGTGTTTAAGGTCCTTTCCTATTCAGACATAAAAGCTGCTGTAATCAGAGTATTACTAGGGAAAACTACTCTGCTCGGGGATTCAATATGTTTAAATTGTTGAGCCAAGGTTATTGTTTGGATTAGGTTAGGAAGAATGACACTGAAATAAGTAACCCCCAATAGTACAGCGACACAGAGAAGAACAAAGAAAAATGTTTGTATTTTAAATAGCAATCTGGATAGCCTAAGTATGCTGGTTATAGCTATAGAAAAAAATAACTTAGACTAGCCTGGAAACTAGGTATTGTGTATGTCTACACAGCTGTTAGAAACAGAATAAACATTTCCATTGCACTTGAATCCATATGAAAGCTAAACTGGAGACACTGGAGGTAGAACAGACTTATTAGGTCAGCTTGCCCACCCACAAGCTGCAGAGCCCCTCAAAACCTTTACGTTTGGTTCCCATGCTTCTCCCCAAATTCTGTCACACAAAACTTGACACAGGCAACTAACATCCATCAGGGTCATTCTGCTAGAAAACAAAAGCTACCAGGCTATACTGACGGTAAATCAGCTGCGGGTATTTGTCAGTAAGGTCCGAAGGCTTTTTTCAGACTTCATATATCCAAAAAGCTAGCAGCTTTTTCATAAGAAATACATGGCTATTAATAACACTTGGTCTTTTAAGGAGCCATTAGAGATGCATGAGAAAATACCAGCACAAAAATAGGTTCCAATATACAATCATGCCATTTCAAACACCATTGGATTATTATTACTGATTAGGGAAAAAAATCCAACAGCTGTCTGGGCAATTCCCTCAATGTCTGGATTATTGATTTAATAGCTACACATTGTCTAGATCCTACCACTCCACTACTGTCTGAAAATGCTGTACTTTTTTCTTCCCTATTATTGCACAAAAAATATGTATTTTAGTCTGATTGTAGGTGAATTTGAGCTTAGATGTTACTTCCACTCCACATAATAGGAACATGAAATAGCAATTGTATCCTTTGAGAGTAAAATCTAAAATGAGTATTTAGAGCTAAAAAATTCCAAGCTTTCAGAAAGCTGGTAAGTATTAAATTTCACCTACAATTCATTCCAAAGTTCTGCTCTTCCCTTTCTCCCATCCAGAAAATTGGCACTAGGAAAACTAAGCAAAAATTTAAGGCAGGGAAACTACTCAAGTGTGAAGGGGCTGTAATTGTTACAGTTGCTTAGGTAACAGTGATATGTTTTGCATATGTTAGGCATCCTTTCTGGTACATTTAGAATAAATAAGTAAACAAACAAACAAATTGCCTGCTACTTTTACATTCTTTGCCTTCATCTGTGAGTGCTGCAGTCAGCCTGTCTCTGCTTTACTTCCTGATGACTGGGTTCGGACTGCACAGGCTGTGGTGTTTGTTCTGCATGGGCCTCCCTGTGCATGCCCTGCTTGTGAAGCACAGTGATAAGAGGCATGGTGTGAACGGCAGCTTATGTCACATGGACCACGAGATACGGCAGCACTGTGTGGCACACACAGCTGCAATGGAGGCAGCCCATGTGCTAACACACATCTCCTTCCTGGGATTGCTTTGGATTCTCATGACTAAACAGGGGTGTTGACAAAAAAAAGTACCACAGTTTAGACACAAAAGTGTAAATGTGGTGTGTTAAACAGTCCCCCCATGACCACTTAACCTGGAGCAGGGTAATCTAAGCAGGGCAGACTGTCCTGGTCAAATAAACTAGCTTACATGTAAGAAGGACACACTTCATGTTGTATTGCCTCAGTGAAGCATCTCTCTTTTCTAGGACGGAGGTACAGTGGGCAGCAGCAAGTCCTGTAAAACACTTTTTCATCTAGAGGTGGAACCAACAGAGGTAATATTTTACTAAAGGCTCTCATATGTTCATACATATATATATGTTGAATCAAATTTAGCTCTACCACACACCAAAGCGAATATATAACCCTTATAGTGATTCTTTACTAAATGGTAAGCATTTGTGGAGGGATATATATGATGCTATTTATTTGTTCACAATGTGCCTTATTGAAAGCAAAAAACCCAGCTCACGAAGAGTTGAGCAAGGGTCTCAGCTGTTACCTGTTTGGCCTGATACACTTGCAGTGATTTTTATGGAAGAAAATGTTGTCCTAAACCACATTTTTTTTCTCTGTTTCTGACAGGCAATGGGATATACAGTGGGATCCTGTCCCTTCCTATAATGTTGGCTGTTGGTACTATTCTAGGTTTGTACTAAATATCACAACTTTTTGAGAAGCATGGAAAATCCTGTATAATGAATCTTTAAGCCAGTAAGATGATACTACGAACAAAAAAATGCGTCTAAAAGTATAAAATAGTAACTTAATATAAAAATATAGTGCTTTTGTATTCTTATTGTGGGAGGAAAGTGAGATCACAAAATTTGTGGCTGCAAAAAGAGGGTCACAGGTAACAAACATGTTCTTTGGTCTAATCAAAAGTAAACGCTGAATATTGATCCTCAGTGGTCTTCTGCAATAAACTATTCTAACATCATACCAGCTGTGCACACCTTTCTGTCCTGAATCACTCTGACCAGCTTCTGTGATCTACCTCCTCCTTCACTGGAAGAACAACAGCAATGCAGTGAACCATTTAATTTCAAATCTAACGTTTCTGTCAGAGCCATTTAATTCTGAGATAGTATAACTCCAAGAAAACCAAACAAACAAAAAACCAAACCGACCACCAAAAACCAACCACGACAAACCCAAAAGAAAATTGCAACACTTGGAAAATACAGAATAGTGATGTACCATTCTAATTGTGCAGGTCCCAAGCAACAGGCCCCAAGTACAGCTCATTACGATCACAAACATCAATCTGTTTGAAATCCGCATCCAATGTGGTGTACGCTTTATTTCAAACTGACAAAAACATTCTGGTTTTACAGTCACCATGCTTAGGTCAAGTTTTAAAAAATTATTTAAACAGAAAATGGGGATCTGCTGACAAATAACGTTGGCTAAATCTTCTACCATACCAATGTTATGCTTCAAATGCTTTTTTCTCTTTCTCCAGATAAATACTGAGATAAATTTTCTGAGGTCCTTATGTATCTTGCTATTGGTTGTCATCTCCAATATAAGCCTATTCTCTACCCAGTTACCAACTATGTATTAGAGAATTAACCACAACTGTTCAGGTCACATCAGGTCAACTTTGAAGTGATAAAACCTTAATGGAGTAACGGATCAAGAATGTACCAAAATCTCTTATTTCTGTTTTCTACATCTCTGGAGAACTACTTTAAAGTTCACTACAAAATACTTATCTAAACATCCTAGTCTTTTCATATTATTTCAAATATAGGTAGTTTAATTCTAAATCCAGTTGATATTCAATAAAATAAATCCTATTAAATAAATCACATTGGGAATCTCAGAAAAATTGTTCAAATCTGCAATTCTAATATATATATATATGTGTTATTATTCCCAGAGGGCTCTAAACAATCCCCTTGTGTTGCTGTGTTTGTTAACACATTCATCAATTTATGATATAATAAATAACCCCCCTTTTGTTCATTAAGACTTAGACAGAAGCTGGCTTGAAAACCATGGCTCTAATCTCTCTAATCTCAACCAGTAATTTTGTTGCCTCAGTGTCTAACTAGCAGAGATCCTCAGCTAATACTTTTGGCATTTTAAGGTGTTATGATCTTACAGCTATATTGGACAAGAACTTTAAATATTGAATATTAGTAAGATAATATTTTAGTTCTGCAAAAAGATAGAGCATTTTTCTTTCGAAAAAATCCCATTTGCTGTGTAGAAAGAGCATGTTTCTCCTTGTAGCTTTCTCTGCCAGCCTTGTTTCCCTTCCTTGGCTCCTCTCTTTCTCTTAAAATTCTCTAGAACCTCACTAAACCTCACTAGAGAGGCTTCTAAAACCTTGCTTTGGTTAAGAGGCTTAAATTTCTCATGGCACCTGCAACTTCTTAACAAAATCTGTCTTTCTCCCTTTGGAGGTTTGGTTTCCACTACTAACCTTGGCCTTTCTTGTTTCTTCAAATCAAAAGCGCTAATGATGGAGTTAAATTCTGCGTTATCTTTTTTCTGAAAGGCCACCCCTAACCTCTTGCTATTGTTATTAGTAAAAAAAGTAAACTAAAAAATAATTACAACGGACTGACTTCTTGGGTGACAATTTTTTAAAATTCTCCATAACTTTTCTCTTAGGCTCGTTCTTTTCCTCCTTTGTGCCCATATTTTGTATCAATGTTACTGTTAAGCACTTTAATTTTCCATATTGATATTTCTATTTTTTGCCTTCCACTAATCACATTTGCACTGTCTTTCATTTCACCTCCATTACACTGCATGTCTCAGTGCTCAAAGTTAACCTCCTCCAAGCATTTCTTCTGTTTTCCAACTAATATTTCTGCAGAAATCCTTCAACTACACACAGACCTTCTACTTCTAGTCAGCTAAGCCCTTCTGATTTCTTCTGTGCAAATCTCTTCATTAAAATCATATACAGTTCATGAAACTCAGGGTATAGAACCATATTATTCTTGCTATCTAGATACCCAGGTACCTATACGGGCACAGGATGGCGGGGCTGCTGTGGCATGGAGGGGCAGCATCTGTTAGAAACTTGGGAATGGAAAGTGGAGTGAATGAGGTGAGTGGGAAAGTGATGGATGAAGGAGAAACACAGCAAAATCAAACAGTGTTGGTGAGGGACAAAAATAATGGACACATTCAAACGCATGCCAGAGGAAAAGGCAAAAAACAGACATCAGAGAAAACTGGCAAAAGAAAACAGAGACCCCACAGCATTAAATAGTAGTAAATAGGGTAGAACAGCTGCCGTAATGCTGCGAACACAAAAGTTTCATACACTGAAGGGATGCTGGTGGGACAATACGTAGCCAGGCCAAAAGGCTCTACCTGAAGAGCTGTAATAAATGTTTATTATAACAGTAAGCGTAATGCCCCCTTCAGACCTCATCACTTCCCCTCACCTGAACCCACGGCAGCCCAGCTCCATCTCAGGAGCCAGCTGACCGCGGGGCTCTACTCAGGGTCCCGTGCCCCGGACTGCAATCGCTGTCACAGGGCTCCTGCCGTGGGGTCACCCCAAGCCCTGCGAGGGAAAGGGGGACGCAGCGCTTCAGCTTTCCACTGCCTGCCAGCAAGAGATGAAACGTGCCTGCCCCGTCCCTGCCCCGAACCCAGCAACGCCGGAGGAAGCCTGGCCAGGAGCAACCGCCTCGGCGAGGGGGGATCGGAGGAGGGACCGAGCGAGCCACCACCCCCGGCCGCTCCCGGTTGCCCTGGCGAGGGAGACGCCACGCCGCAGTCTCCGAGCGAACAAAATGGCGGCGGGTGGCGGGGTCCGGCGGGGTGGGGGCCTGCCCGGGGTAAGGCGGTGGGGCGGGCACGGGCAGACGAGACGGGCAGCGTGGCCGCGCCGTGCTGGCTCCGCGCATTAATGCGTCCTCGCTGCAGGTGCGGAGGCCGCCCGGCGGCCCCATGCCGCCCGCCGCCACGGGGACCGGCGTGCTGAGCGGCGACTTGATGGCCAGGGAGCAGGAGTACAAGTAAGGAGCAGGCCGGGGGCGGCGGCGGCCAGGCCCTGTCACCTCGGCCGCGTCCCGCTCCCTGCGCTAGCAGGGTTTACAGTTAACTCCCTGTGCCCGAACCCCTCAGTTAGCTTCGCCGAAGCGGAAAGGAGTGCACCACGACAATGTTTAACTGTGCCCTCCGCGGTGCACACAGGCGCCTCTGGGTGGGCTGTGTGCGGTGCTAGGCCTCGCTTCGATCCCACAGCGCTGGACATCAGGCTTATGCATTTAAAACACTGACATTACTCTTAAATAATGAACGTATAAGTGCTTAAGTATGTTAAAAGAAAAAACCGCTTAAATGCTCTAAAGCGTGTGACAAATGCAGTGAAAGCGATCTAAAAAGCACTCACTGTTAGTGTACCTGCTCTTAGGATGCACAAGGAGCCGTGTCTCAACCTCAGTGACTCCAGCTGCATGAAAGGCTGTGAAGTGATGCATGCAAGAACACAAGCTTACTTTAACCTGTACATATGTATAGCAACACAATTATGTGATCAAGAAATGTAGTTGTACATTATTCCTGTCCCAACCCCTGCTGCTGAGTATACTTAAAGACTGTTAAAAACAAAGCATGGAAGAAATGAAGCCGTAAAATGCGTATTAAGCAATGACATGGCCAAAACTCTTTACATCTCAGAATTATAGTCTAAACCTTAATATTTAATGGGTACAGGTGATTTATTACTACTGATTTGACAGAAACCCAGGAAATTGTTGAAACATAACTTTGTTAATACTCTCGAGTATATTTCAGTGTTTATTTATAGGAGTTTGTAAAATTTCACTTAGTTCAGGCAGTGAACATGCTTACATTTATTTGTTTTAAATCTTTCAAAACCTCAGTGATGAACTTTCTTACTCTTTTAGGAGACTGAATGCAGAATTAGAAGCAAAAACAGAAAAACTGGTGTGTCAGGCTGAAGAAGTAATGGTGGGTAGATTATGCAGACTGTTACATGATTCAGCTGTGATTCACATGTGTGCAGGGTCCAGTTTCAAAAGAAATTATTTAGACCATGACAACTAAAAGGTTTTTTGGTGGTTTTTTTTTTTTTTTTTTTTTTTCTTTTTAATTGTTTGTTTGTTTGTGGGTTTTGTGGTTTTTTTGTTTGTTTGGGTTTTTGTTTTGTTTTTTTCCTCCAAGATTGTAAACTTATATTAAGAACACATCCAAAACCAATTTTTATATGGTTCCATCAGGTAGGTTGATATACACACAGATGCATACGGCATTTGTGCAGATATATACATAAAACCATGTAAAAAAATTCAGCTGTTTAGGAAAAGTATCTGGTTTTATGTCTTAAATACAAACAAACCAACAAACAGAAACCCCAGGTATTGAAAACCAGATACTGTTGCAATAACATTCTAGTGAAATAGGATCTACATTGGTCAAGCTGAAAGAAATACAAAGAACAAGCAGCATAAATAGAAAAAAAAATTGGTAAGTAAGAAGAAAACTTTCTTAAAACAGGAAGATTTCCTGTCTTTGTCTGTATTATCTTTTAACACTGGTGTGGCTGTGTACCAGATAGAGTCAAGGTTTTATAGGAAATTTGAACAAATTAAAACAAGGGAATGGGGGAGGTATGGTTTATGCCCAAAACAGTTTGGAGAAGGTGTTCTACATATTAGATATATTCATTGTAAAGACACTCAAATAAATAAGGCTTAAAAAGCAGATTACCAAGACTTCAGGAAAGCTATGCTTTTATGCACTTTTCAGCTGAAACTTCATTTTTATGTCCTGTGAAAACATATTCTTCTTTTGAGCTGTGACAAGCTGAGGCTAACTGCTTGATATTGGAACAGAAGCAGATGAAGTGGCTAATAGCATCTAGTCTCTTTCCTTTAAAAAACAGCAACAACAAAACCACTTTTTTGTTTGGTTGTTTTTCCTTCTCCAAATACAGCAGAAGATCAAATATTCTTAGGACACTTAATATACCACATGGCACTGCCAGATTGCACAGATATACATTTAACAACAAAAGAAAAATACTCTAAGTTAAAAATGAAACAGTAAAGCCCCAAACTAAACACCCTCCCCAAAAACCAAAACACCAAACAGGACAACTGCATTCTGATTGTAACTTAGCAGCATAGAAGCTGTCTGAACATTCAGACTGAATTGTTCTCTAAAGTACATACAGCAATATCAGTGTCCAATTATAGTCATATTGAAAGAAAAAAAATATATTTCTAAGACTTATACAATATGGAAAATTGAAAAAATGTTCTACCTGCTGTGCATTTGCTACTTCCTGTATTTCAGAGAAAAAGGAGGGAGGGTAAGAGCATCTCAGATGATGTTAAGTTGGGCAAATGTTTACAAGCAAAAGGCAATTGTATACTGCGGAGCTGGAATACATGATGAGCTACAGGAATGGCATTTTAACTTCTCCACATCTTTTCCTGTGTTTGAGAAGTTCTTCTATACACTAGACTGTAGTTTCCACTCTTTTCTGTAGTGGACTGTCATCGTGATCTGTGATTTACAAATATGTAATTAATCTTTAATGTATTATATTCCCCCAAAATTGACCTCTTTCTGTTTTTTAAATAAAGAAAAGCCAACAGGAGATACTGTCTAGACCAGTGTCACTACAGACTGAGTCATCTGAAGATGACAAACAGAGGTATGTGCTTTACAGCTAACAGAGGTATGTCCTTTAAAACTGCTGCATATAATTCATGGGGAATATTTACAGTGATCCTTCACACCCTGCTTTGCACCCTTGGTCATGCTCCTGTTGAATCTATCTTTGCAGCATACTGGATTGGTGGAGTCTAATTTTTCCCTATTATTTTAAACAATTGATGCTAAGTAAATATTATTCCTTGTTATTTCAAGAAAGTCTTCATTTTCATGACATGTTCTACCTAGGATGCTAAGTGGTACTGATAGCTGTAAAAAAGCAAGGTAAGGCAACAGGTTTATTTGCAGTACAAAACACTAGACAGCAGTAGGTGGTTTTTAACCAGTTCAGCTGACAAAGCAAATAAATAGATACTGGTGCATATTAAACTTGGCCTAAATGTTCCTGGGATAGGAAGTGGATGAAAAAAACCATACAAACAAACAAAAATATCCACTCCCACCCCCACCCCAACACAGAGAGAAACCCAAGACAGACAGCCATTCAGCTGCCACCCTCTGGAACTTGGATATCATTACACTTCAGTAGTCCGACAGCTTTGGCCTGTATGAACATACGTACCGCTGTGTGTTTTGGCCTGTTAAGTTAAAACCCATTAGTGCTGGAGTGGATACATAGCTGTATTTACTTAGCTGTTCAAGAGTTTGTATATTGACAGCACAGGAAGTGGGTGAATTTAAGATAGACTAATACACAGTTTATCAAGGATCTAATCTGGTAGGTTCCTAAATTTCTGATGCTGCTAATCTGGATAACAGAGGTACTGAGCAAGACTACAAAGTGCTTCAAAAGTAAAGCAGTTGGGAAACATAAAATAGTATATATGAAAGTCTGCTAGAGATGATGAAATAATTACTTCTGTGCAGAGCAAAAGCGAAACCAAAAAGTGGGGGTTTCTTTATGGACATGTAGGGGTTTTTCAGTACACAAAAAGTGTGACTGTGATAGAAAGCAAGTCTGTGATAGAAGCTTGGCTATATCATCAAAAGTTTGCTGCTGTAGTTAAAATTATTCCTGAGCTATTTAAAAGCTAAATTTGTCAGTTGTAGAGGGAAAAAAAAAAAAAAAAAAGAGACTCCATGTGTTATCAGTATCATCGTGCATCAAACAAATTCTGGATCTTGCTTTAGTTTTATGTTCCGTTAGATGGGTTTTGAACAGTAGAAGATTTTTAAGAACTTCAAACTGGAGTTAAGTTATAGGGCTGGTTTATGAGGTAATGTGATTGGAGGGTTCAGCCCCACAAAGGGGGTTAATAGCTTTGATGGTATTCATTTGAAATAAATGGGAGTGCTGCATGAATTAAAAACAAATATTGGCAATTTGCATGTCAGAGAAGCAGCTGATCTACCGATTACCTTCATAAATTAAAATACCTTAAAACAACCACAATCTGTGTGCTGGCAGATATTTATGTGACAGAAGAATTGAAATCCTGTACTGTAGTGAAAAAAATAGAAATGTGTGCTAGGAATTAGGCACACTGATTATCCATGAGTGAACATTGAGGCCATTCAATTAGATTAGTTCCAAGTATTTAATATTTAATTTAGACCATTTATTTTTTCCGAAACTGTGCAAGCAGATAGACCATAAATCTAACAGAAACATTTCAGAGATTTTTGAAACATCCATTTGAGATTTCCATTGATTTCATTACAGAGAATGAACATTAAAGCTACTGGGAAGAAGGGGAGAAACTGGAGCAAAGAAAGATGTAGTACAAGGGGGAAAAAAAGACAGGTTTAGAGAAAAAAAATAATCATTAAGCAAAGTGGAAAAAGGGCAACAAGTATAAGTCACTCTCAAAATCAGTGTATATTTTAAAATAAGTGGTTCTGGAGGTTTTGTTGCATCTTTTTTTCAGAGAAACTTGAGTTATTTAGAGACAAAGCAGCTCCTGTGACACCACACTGACATCAGCTTTTGTTTACACTTTCACTCCTCAGAGCACTGCCAGGCTCATGGCGATGGGAACTGTGCGCATGGACAAGCATGCTATAGGCTTTGAATAGGATTAACAAACACAAAGGGTTTGCTCATGCACATGCATCTCCTGTTTACATGCAGAGATGGAATTGTTAAACATTAGCTTCTGTTTCAGTGTTGCCACAATACTCTAGCTTCTTATTTATATACCTTTTCAGGATTTACGCATCCATTTCACTTACAACACAACTATAGAACTGTATTATGAGGTTTTAAAAATGGGTTGTCATGTGTGGGGAAGAGGAAATAAATCGTTAAAGTTAAACAAGTTTGAGGAATTTAGTGAACAATGAGGGTTTTTTTTGTTTCTGTTTTTTAAAGAAGGCCCTGAGACAACAGCTATGGTAGGAACAGATTAGTCTATTGATGGAAAGAGCATTATTGTTTTCTTGAGTACAGAGAGCATTGTATTTTCATATTTTTCAGACTAACATAAAACTGCTATTTCTATGGCAGCAAATCCTCACCTTCTGCATGCTCCTAATGCTAGCCAATAGGAAGGAAGCATGAGGAAAATAGGGTAAATAGACAAAACCTAATCATCCTGTTCTTGAAGTCTGTTGCCAACCACACACAGATGATTTCTCCAGTTGTGTTTTTGTTCTTCTTGTTGCTGGTTGGTTGGGGGTTTTGTCAGGATTTTTGGGGGTTGCTTCTGTTTGTTTGGGTTTTTAAATAAAATATGGAGCTTTATGCAGATAATTCTTGTTGATGAGCGGATGTCTGTGAAATTTTTAAAGGCAATATCAAAACATTTGCTCAAATTAGCTGGGGAAAAAAATTGAGGTGACTTGGTGTGCTTAAATTTAAATTTTATTCCAAATCTTTTATAAGCCAGCATTTTAATTGAAGTAAAAAATTACAAAGGGTAGTAAAAAGGTAGCCTTTCAGTGCAATAGCACAGATGCCCATAATTCATTCTGAAAGCAAAAAAGTGACATATATGACAAGAAACTGGAATAGTACACGGTATGCTAAAACTTTCTGCTTTTTTCCAGCAGATTTAAAAAATTGTCATTTAACCTGAAGTTCAGTTACTCAGCAGCATGATTTTCAGCCAAATAAGCAGATAAGCAGCAGTCACATGAATTGTAAGAGATTCAGATTGTGGTACCTATGTAAACTGCTGTATTAGGTACTCTAGACTCACCAGGTGATTGAGATAGCAAATAAGGTAGAATGGAAGGGCAGAGAATGAGACTGAATTTATGGTTGAAGTACCTTAGCTATATTTAGTCTAGACATATAAAATGTTTTTCTCCTAATTCTGGCAGGGGAGTGTCAATTTTTATTGTAAAATGTTTATTTAGTTATACATGTTCAGTGAATTTTTAATTATTTTAATTTTTTTCTGCAGAGATCCACTCTGTCCTCAAGTTTCTTCTCTTACACATTCACACACTAAGGTATCAAAGTTAAAACTATCCTAGTTAATTTGTCTTCTAGTATAATTTCCACTTATTACTTTTGGTTTTGAGGCTATTCTGCACTGGGGACTTACATGGGTAGGAAGCCAAAAGGAAATGATGCCCAAAACAGTGCTACAGGAACTGTGTTACCAGGCTTTCTCAGTGCCACTGGTGGTTAAGTGGACTTACATTTCGTTTTTGTGTTCTGAGTTTCCTCTTCTGTAAAGCATTCACAGAAGTGTTCAGTGTTTGGAACATCAAATTAAGTGCAAAATATTAGAACATACTTAATTTCTTCCTTTCTCCTCTTTCTTCCCCCACCTGTATAATACTAAAGGCAGTGCTACTGTCTTTTAGGTGTAATAATAAACAAGTAGTCAAAATAACTGAGTACAGGAAGGGAAATAGAATGGGAAAAGGAGACTGAGAATAGCGGCAAACTCAATGGTCTCTAATTGCAGTTACATTGAATCTTGTAGGAGGTGAGCTAAAGCTTCCAAAATATTGTCGTCATTTATGAGAATACAATAAAACCCCCTTAATTTTGGAAGAATATTTGTATGGGTGAAAGTAACAAAAATATTGTTAGATCTTCCTTCTACAGGGAATTTGTAAGATGAAAATAAAAAATGCATAAAAGTAGCATGGTTTTGAAGGCATGAAAGTATGAAGTCCTGAAAGAAATGCAGTCTTGTGACAGTTCAGTAGTTAATATCTTGATGGTCAAGAGCCTTGCTTATGCCTGAATTTATTATGAGTATGTGTGCAAAACCTCCCACAAACAAATGACAGTTGGATGTAGTATAATTTGGGCCTATGGTCATAAAAGTAGCAAGATGAAGATGAGTGCAAATAAAACTGAAAACCTGTGCTTCAGAAAGTTTGAAAAGTATCCTTGAGTCTAAATAGATGAAGAAAACAAACAAAAATAACCCACAAGACACTAGAAAAAAAAGAAAAAAGTAATTCCTAACTAATTAAAAAAAAAAAATCACTACTATCTGAAACAAATTGTAGCCAGCAAACAAGAAGAAATGCGCTTCCGTGCTGATGGCTCAGAACAGACCATACTCTGGAAGTAAAGGGAAAAGAACAACTTCAAGGTATATTATATATCTCTTTTTGTTTGTAATAAAAGTATTTTAGTTGCTATTTTTGTGAGGTTATTTTTATTCACGTATGCTTTTATATTTATATATACCTGTGTAAATAAATGTGTCAAACTTTCGGTCCTGCTCAGTCAGGTCCACCATGTAGCTATCTCTGCTTGCGGAGAGCATACCAAAAATTATTAGGGAACATGTGTGATTAATATTATAACTGTTGCTTTCTGCTCAAGCATTCTCAAGGCTGACAGTTAAACTCTTAACTCTTCAAGTGAAAGGATGCCGAAGGAGCTTACACGTGGGAAATACATAATCTGAATCAACCTGAGAGAGCACACTTAGGTGATGCAGACTGATTTGTGATCAGACTTGTGATGGGAAATAAGGCTTTTGAGTGTCTCCTTTACTTTGGTGAGTCTTGGGCTCACAGGACAGGACAGAGTCAGTAATAGTGCTACAGCTTTCAGGAGTTCCAAGCTGAAAAGCTTCAGCTCTGTCAAAAGCAAATTCAAGGTTGTAAAAGCAAGAAATGGAGATCTGGACAAAAGAAAAAAGAGGAGAAATGCATAAAATCCTGGGAGCAAATTAAAATTGCCACAAAATATGGACAAATGCCAAAGTAGGATGAAAATTGGCTGCAAGGAGGCAGAACATGTAATTAACACAGGCTGAGGTTGTCTTTCAGGACCTGGAAGTCACTTGTGGACTCTCTGGACCTCTCTTGGGTAGTTCAGGGGAGACTGTCACACTAGCACCACTTCAAGAGATTTAGAGGTGGAATTTTGCAGATGCAGGGTGAACTCAAAGTTGTGGGAGAAAGTCAGCAGCTAGGAGATCGGCAGTTGTGCTGGGATAAGGATATACTGGAATAAGAATTTAGAAGCTTCAGATCCTGTAGGAACTACTTTATCTTTTTATACAAGGAAGATGAGGAGATACTGTGTCACACACCGTGTGTTTTGATTTTATGAAAACTTCGGTATGCTGCTTCCAGGGTCAATGAACTTTCCTAGGCCAGGCGTAATGATACAGAAATTGTGGTAAGGTGGGAGTATAGCTAGAATGGACTGAGTTTTCTAAGTTAACATGAGGGGTAGGGAGAAATAGGAGAATTTAAGGCAAAGTACAGTAGCTAAAGCCAAACAAACATTCCTGTTTCTTACTTTTACTCTGATTTAGTTATGAAGTTGTTGGATGAGAAGATCATGCCAGAATCTTCTCAGTATAAAATGGTACTGGCTTTTCTGCCCTCTACATTATAATATGTAAAGTCCTGTAATTGTTTATGTGGAATACAGTAAAGGAATCTTACATAAAGAAAGTGAGAAATTACCATCAATATGTTTTTCATATGAATGCAGGCAATGAAGTTGCATTAGGTAAATAACTTTGCATACTCTTAAAAATAGCAAATACACTATAGTTTTGTAAATGTTAAAATTATTATTGTACATTTAAAATCCAAGGTCTGCTTATTTTTTAGTTCAAAAGCAAGAAACCTGGAAGTACAAAGTGTTGATGCTGTTGCAGCACTGGGGGATTGCACAGATTTTTCTTTAGCAAAACCAATAAGCAAAATTGAAGAAAAACTAGAGAAGGGAGGCTTACCAGATTGTGTAGATGATGATACTATTCCAAGCGCTGGAAATGAAACTGGAGCAGGTAGGTTTCCTCCTGTGGTTAAGTAGTTTTATTCTTCCTTCCTTCCTGTTAGAAATGTGCTCTCCTGCAGGAAAAAAAAAAAAAAAAAAGGAAGACTTTCTGTAGGAACTGCAGGAAAAGTTCTAAAGATCTTTAGTTAAAGGCAAAAGATCAAGAAGGTTTTTCTTCTTTACGTAATCCTAGAGAAAGATCAGGTCACATATGAATAATCTTGTGAAAAAGTGAGTTTTTATCTTGATTTCTACTTTTGTAGGAAGATATTTGGGTGGTTACATACGTCAAATTTGTGCCTGACATTTGATTCATTTCACTGCAGGAATGGAAATACGTGATGCTAAGCTTCTGTTTCCAAATAGATTAACTCCTGTCCTTTACAGATTCTGCCCTTAGAGGAAAAAGCCTTTCCTCAGATCAGTGCTGTGGATCTTAGTAAGTGGCTTAAATGAAGTAATGGTTCAGCCAGAGTGCTTGAATGAGAATCCTCCAGCTACTTTCACACTCCACATGGTGTGTTTACGTTTGTCCTAGAAATAAGAGTAGGAAAGGGGATTGCAGTATTTGCCAGTGAAACTAAAGGAGGATGCACATCTGTCTTTTTGGCTCAGATGTAATAAAAGTGAGTTTATATAGTTTCTTACAATGCTAAAGTAAGCATGAAGTCAGAGATTCACTGCACTAGTACAAAATGCCCCAAATCTCCTCTTTTAATACAACAGTTTGAAGTCAAGGTAGAAAACTAAATAGGCCCTTGTAACAGAGCAGGCTGATCCCTTAGTTGGAATCTCTCAGTAAAGTGATTCCTTGGGCTTATGTGCCTGTGATAGTTTTTAGGCCAATGTCTGATAAGGTTTGATAGCATTGTCCTTTCCCTCAGCTTCTTGCAGTGCTCATCTTGCACTTAGGTTCCATATCTTTATTTCATGATCAGAGGTTGTCACAGTGCAGCCGTTTTTCTGCCAACACAGGATTTTACACATCATTTTTCTCAGGGCCTGTTTTTGTGGATTATAACTCAACTCTGCGGTAAGAAGCAGAGATAGAATCACACAGACACATAGAAGGCTGAACATGAAGCTCTATTTTTATCTAATATAGCCACACACATATGAACAAAGTACCTGACTGTGTTGTCACACTTCGTGTTAATCTTCAGATTATCTCCGGAATTCTAGACAACTATTCATTCAATCAGAACATTAGAATCCCTCAGATACCCCTTTCCTGCCTATCATTGTCTAAACTGTTGGTTACTTTATAAACTAAGACCATCCTGTTAAGTGATACCCCTTCCTTTATCAGCCTCATCAGATGATTGAAAGCAGCCCGTTAGGAAACTAGTTATCTAATTATCTTTACCTCTTGTGAGAATTCAAACTGGTTTTGCATCATAGCCACCTCCCAGAGCTGATCTGGTCCTAGATGTACTCTTGGATTTTCAACAAGGCTTAGTAGTAAGTGCTCTTAATGACACAGAGCTGTCCAAGATGGAAGAGAAGTTGCTTGTGGACTGAGTAAAAGAGGAAACAAAATGGTAAAAAGAAACAACCATGTTTTGCAGCTAATGGTATAGCCATGGAGTGCTCTGCATAGAGCTTATATTGTTCAATATAAAGAAAAATAACCTCGAAAAAAAGAATATAGCTGGTAAATTTGTATATGAAACAACAGCTTAGGCTAGTTAAAACTGACATTGAAGAGTTGTAGAGGAATCTCAGTACTGACTGAGGTGATAGAATGCAGGTTTACAGTCAGAATTAAAGAGTGCAAAGTGATGATGAGAAACCAACTCCAGTTACACCTACTTCTGAGCTGGACTTTGTTTAGTTATTACCAATTAAGACATCTCCAAAAGCATAAACTTAATGCTTAACGGTGGAAAAGGCAAAGTGATTGTTAGAAATCCTTCAGAAGATAACAGGAAACAAAATATTGTGCTGTTAGAATTATGCTATTCTATAATTGATACTACCCCATCTTGAGTATGACACATAGTTCTGCATAGCCCATCTCAAAACCAGGATCTAGGACTAGGAAGGGATATAAAGTAGCAGTTAAAAGCATGGAACAACTTGAATCTGAATCTTCAGTTTGAAAACAAAACAAATAAGGGCAGTATGAAAAATCCCATAATGAAAACAGTAATGGGAAGGGGAAGGCTGTCTTTTTGTAATGCAAACACTGGTAAATGCCACATTAAATTGGATTTAAAGCAAGCTATATGAAGTGGTTTTCTTTCACACAGTGCATAATTAAATTAGCCAACTTACTGCCACAGGATATCGTGAATGCCAAACTACAATATATTTTATTATGAAGAAAATCAAGCAATAGGATAAAAGTACATGAAAGAGTATTGGTGGCTTCAGTTTGGTCTCCATCTCAGGACAGCTACTTGTTACTAGAAACTAGCAAGGACGTAACAGGAGGAAAAAGTTGGTCTGTATCTTGTTTTTTTGGTGGTGTTTTCCTAAATCCTACTTATAATTGGCCTCTGCAGAGTTACAACTTAATCTGCAATTGGCAGTTAAGTGAAGATGGGTGAAATTAAAATAATTCCTATTCCAGCAAATGAACACATGCAACCCTCCATCCCTCCCATGCAGCTCCTGATAATCCTCCTCCACTTCATTCTTTTCCCCTTGTACCTACTGTGAATAGTGGTTATTCCTATGTTGCTCAACTTGAGCTTCATACTGTTTCCATGCTTTGTGCCTGTGCAAGTTCAGGGGGAGTTCCATGTGAGTGATCTGGGGAAAGGGTGGGGAATACAGGGTAAAAGAACATAACTGTTCACACACAGCTTGTTTTGTCATGACAGTAGTACCTTTCTTAGCTGTCCAAGAGCAATAAAGTACTTCATTTGGAAAAAACATCTGATTAAATTAATTTTAGACTATTAATTGAAAAATGTTAGCAGTGTACTTTAAAAAAGCATAGTTCACTCTGTGGGAGGGGTGTTTACCTGTTAGGAGGGTTTTGCATTCTACATTTAATTCCTTGTGAACAGTTTGAAACTACTTTGGGTGTAACTACACAAATTGCAACTACAGATTGATTGCAGTGCAGATATACCCTACAATATAGTTTTCTTGATGTCAATCTCAGGGAATGCTGTAATGTATAGCATAGCATGCCAAAAGTTTCAGTTTTGAATTATGAGTCTTTTATATTTTAAAGATACTGAGTTCAGTCATTAAAAGAAAGATCTATACAAAGCTTTGCCTAAGAGTGAGAAACCTGAAATATTTATTTAGAAATCTGAGTTATTTTCCTCTTTCTCTTAATAATTAAAAACAGTGCAGTGTGTTTTTAAAAACAGGATGATGAAAGTGAGTTCTTGTATCAGTCTTGCTTCTTTACTGCATTGAATAATGAGTACTTGTGGATATTAAATGTAACTTTTTACGTTCACAGAAGCTCAAGTAAGATTTCTTAAGGCAACGTTACGTGTTACACAAGAAGAGCTGGCTCGTGTAGTACGTGAATGCAGGAAAAAGGTGAGAGCTGAGTTTTCTTGTCTGTAGAAACGGAGTAAGTTCCCCTTTAACAAATAATCACAATGGAATTCCCTCAACCTTTCAAGTATTAAGAGATAAGGTTCTTTTCCTTTTAGATTTCCTAAGAATTTAGAATCAAGGATTGTAATTTCTCTCTCTGTGGGATCTTGGGCTAAAAGCTTGCAGGCAAGAAAGAACCACTGGGAATGAAGATATTCCCCAGCTGTAGGAACACTGGTGTTGCAGAGTGCCTTAGCCATCACTGCTGGGATGGAGAGCATTACCAGAGCCTCAGAAAAAGGAGGAGGATAGGCTAGCAGTCAAATATGAATTTTGGTACAGAGAGAGGAGGGGTGCCTGGAGCTGATCTGTGATCCAGTTCAAGTGGAATACTGTTATCAAAACAGAAATTTGGCTTTCTCCATTCTTCAGATTGTACGTGGTGCAGAGGATTGTATTTGGAATTACGTATTTGGGCAGATCAGGCTGAAGTTAAGGCATTCTTAAGCTACACTGATATTTTAGTGTTAGAGTGTACTACAAGTGAGTTTTATGATCTGCACTGTCTAGCAATATGTTTTTAGGTAATACTTAAACATCTCTTGAGCTGTAAAACCTGAAATAGTTTGTGTCTGCCTGCCAGAGGGATCACCTCTTTTTCATGTATTTGTAATCAAGGAAGATTTTTAAACTAACGTTCCATTTTCCACTATTAGGTCATTCTTAGTTGTAGTCTCTCAACTTCAGAATGCTTTTTTGCACCTATTCCTCAGGCCCAAATGTGATGATGGCATTCAGAACATATGGCAAACCACATATTATTTTTTCTGTCAAGCTTTTAATCTAGAGTTAAGAAGGATGATACTAAATAAGTTTTACGAGATAAGTACCTGGAGAAAATCTTTGGAAGGAGTTAGATTTTGATGTTTTATATCTGTAGTTTATCCTTTATTTCACTTGTATCAATACAAGTGCTTCTGCATCTCAGTACGTTCATGCTGTGATCAGGAGAACATTGTTATTAGATTTTAAAGACATTTTCATTTTCAAATCAAATATAATTTTGTCAGTAGCTATTGAACTTCATAATTTCATGCCCAAAATAGCACAGAATTCTGTTACTATAGCAGGTAGAAGATGACCCGGTACTTATTCTTGTCCTGGTCCCATAGCACTCTGTATCTAAAAATATCATCTTGGGTTCTAGTGTCTCTTGTCTGAAAATAACTTAATTACATTCAGAAGGTCACAAAAAATTCATATACACAAAGCCTTTAGGTAGATTCTGGTTTTGTTCCAGTTCACAGTCCAGTTGTTCTAAGGAAGCAGTAAACCTGTTTTAAGTCTAAAGAACTAGGAATTTCTGAGGTGCATGTAGGCACATGAAACTTAGAGTAATGCACATATATTTCCCAGGTGAGAAGCACGTATTCCTAGTTGCTGGGAGAACAGGAGAGGAGGATCTGTTTTCATGGAAATTCCATTTCTG
The DNA here is from genome assembly GCA_039720435.1 of Amazona ochrocephala. NCBI lineage: Eukaryota > Metazoa > Chordata > Aves > Psittaciformes > Psittacidae > Amazona > Amazona ochrocephala. The sequence goes on along the minus strand of CM077883.1, from coordinate 32,004,061 downwards.
TGTGTGCCTTGATTTCTTCTTTTTAAAGAAATGAAGGGCATAATGTATCTCTGAAATAACATTAATATTCACTTACAATGTTTAAAAGGTTAGAAAAGAAAAATGCATTGAAATTATAATGCCTAATGTGGGATGTAATTGCCAGTAGGTCATGAATCTAATATAGGATTTACTTGATGTTAAGAGAATCTTGAATTTGAATCTTTGATGTATCCTGGATCATTAGCTTGCTTTTAAGTCAAAACCAGATAATCTCGTAAAACATAATGGATTGATTTATCAGTAGTTATATTGTGGGTTTTTTTCCAAGAATTTTTCCTAATGAGTGCATTTAGCTATTGTCACAAAAGTGTCACAAAATGTCTGTGTGCCTCTGTTATTCATAGAATCATAGAATAGTTAGGGTTGGAAAGGACCTTAAGATCATCGAGTTCCAACCCCCCTGCCATGGGCAGGGACACCTCCCACTAAACCATGCCATCCAAGGCTATGTCCAGCCTGGCCTTGAACACCGCCAGCAATGGAGCATTCACAACTTCCCTGGGCAACCCATTCCAGGGCCTCATCACCCTTACAGTAAAGAATTTCTTCCTTATATCCAATCTAAACTTCCCCTGTTTAAGTTTGAACTTGTTACCCCTTGTCCTCTCACTACAGTCCCTAATGAAGAGTCCCTCCCCAGCATCCCTATAGGCCCCCTTCAGGTATTGGAAGGCTGCTATGAGGTCTCCACGCAGCCTTCTCTTCTCCAGGCTCAACAGCCCCAATTTTCTCAGCCTGTCTTCATACGAGAGGTGCTCCAGTCCCCTGATCATCCTCGTGGCCCTCCTCTGCACTTGCTCCAACAGTTCCATGCCCTTTTTATGTTGAGGACACCAGAACTGCACACAATACTCCAAGTGAGGTCTCACAAGAGCAGAGTAGAGGGGCAGGATCACCTCCCTCGACCTGCTGGTCACGCTCCTTTTGATGCAGCCCAGGATATGGTTGGCCTTCTGGGCTGCAAGCGCACACTGCCGGCTCATGTTCATTTTTGCATCAACCAACACCCCCAAGTCCTTCTCTGCAAGGCTGCTCTGAATCTCTTCTCTGCCCAACCTGTAGCTGTGCCTGGCATTGCTCTCACCCAGGTGTAGGACCTTGCACTTAGCATGGTTAAACTTCATACAGTTGGCATTAGCCCACCTCACAAGCATGTCAAGGTCCCTCTGGATGGCATTCCTTCCCTCCAGTGTATCAACCAAACCACACAGCTTGGTGTCATCAACAGACTTGCTGAGGGCGCACTCAATCCCACTGTCCATGTCACCCACAAAGATGTTGAACAAGACCGGTCCCAACACCGATCCCTGGGGGACACCACTCGTTACTGGTCTCCAGCTGGACACTGAGCCACTGAGCACTACTCTTTGCGTGCGGCCATCCAGCCAGTTCTTTATCCACTGAGTGGTCCACCTATCAAATTGATGTCTCTCCAACTTAGAGAGAAGGATGTCATGTGAGACAGTGTCAAAGGCTTTACACAAGTCCAGGTAGATGACATCAACTGCTCTGCCCCTGTCCATCAGTTCCGTAGCCCCTTCATAGAAGGTCACCAGATTGGTCAGGCAGGATTTCCCCTTAGTGAAGCCATGCTGGCTGTCCCCAAGCACCTTGTTGGTTTTCATGTGCCTTAGCATGCCTTCCAGGAGAATCCGCTCCAAGATTTTGCCAGGCACAGAGGTGAGGCTGACTGGTCTGTAATTCCCCGGCTCATCCATTTTCCCCTTCTTAAAAATGGGGGTTATATTTCCCTTTTTCCAGTCATCGGGAACTTCACCTGACTGCCATGATTTTTCAAATATGATGGACAGTGGCTTAGCAACTTCATTTGCCAGCTCCTTCAGGACCCGCAGATGGATTTCGTCAGGTACCATGGACTTCTGCATGTTCAGGTTCTTCTATAATGTTTTCATAGTTAGTTCTCAAAACCTTTGAACTAGGAGAAATTAAATGTTTTACATACCACTATAAGACAGTTCCAAGTAAAAGCCTGCAGAAAATTAAATGAGGAAAGTGTTCCTATCTTTCTTTTGAGTTGTTGTCCTGGTAAATTGGTGTTTTGTTTTCTTAGTTTCTCGTAGTTCGTTCCTCTCTTTGAAATTGTTGTGAAATTCATCATGAAGGATCTGAAAGTTTAAAAATAACAATTTTTAAATGAGTGATCTCCATATATACAATACGTATATATTTACTGTCTTCTATTTACAAAATAGTACTATTGCATTATCCTGCTGCTTCCTTGCAATAATTGAGTTGGAGTTTCTGTTTATTACTGTCAAACAGGATGATGAAAATCGGAATTTAAAGTCTCAGCTTAAAGAAACTGGAGGAGAAATTGCCCGACTGCAACGAACCATCAGTGTGCAATGTTCTCAGAGTGAGAAGTACAAAGCGTTGTCACAAGAAGCAAGCAGAAAAAGTGAAGGGTTACAACAGGAAGTCACTGCACTAGAAAAGGTAGTGCAGATGTTAGTCTCATTTATCTCACAAAAGGGGAAAAGTACTGCATCACATCACCCTAGCTTGATGGATGCGTTTCCACTGATCCCTTTATGTGTTTCAATCTCTGATAATAGGTTTAGGAACTGTAATTTTAATGGCCTAATCACTTTTTGAATGGAAGAAATAATGTATTTTACAAATTGCTTTTCTTCTGCTTCCACCATCAGATATATTTCTGTATTTTAACATAATTAAGTTCTTGTGGAAAGGACCCGCAAGAGACAAAACAACTGTTTCAGAAACCACTGTCAAATTCACAGAGGAATCTTGAAAAATACAGGGAAATGTTATTTTTCTGGTTTTAATTATAATGGTCAGAAATGATTTCTGATTATAAGAGTTTTATTGTCAGCTGTAGGACCTGGTGAACTTTAAAAAAACAAACCAAAACCTCACCTGTGGCTTACATTAGTGTCTTCTTCAGGTAGAGGAAGGGATGTGTCTTTGGTCTTGAAAATGAAATAATCAAAATTAACCTGTCTCCTGCTGTAGGCCACATATACAAAATTGTATACGTGCCTAGTTGGAGCAGATGGCTGCATACACAGCTTTGCTTGTTTGGAACTTCATCTAAGAACAGCACGTGATTTAATTGCTCAGAGTGGGAGAGGTTGACTTGAAAATCATGTAATACGTATAGTATTGTGTCACACATATAGTATAACCAGAATAATGTTTCACTTAAAAAAGTGGGGAAAACAGAACACAACTCAGCCTGACACAGCCTCATTATACTTCTATTAAATCATATTACACATTTGTATAGGCATGCTTTTGTCTTAAGCTTTGTAATTCTAGCACTTTAACTTACGATCTAAGTTTTGTAGTTCTAGCATTTTTAAACTAAAACGTTTAAAATTTGTGTTCTTTTGCGCAGATTCTTGGAGGCTTTAAGTTCCTTTAAACACGTACCCTGATGGTCGATTCTGTCAGCAAAAAAATATTCTATAGAGCTACTCATACTGTTCATCAACTCACAGTCAATAGGACTAAGAGATTTACAAAGTCATTTAGGCCATTCTCTTAAACCAAGACAGGACAGATGATATCCAAACCCTCCTGGAAATAAGTTTAACCTATACTTAAAGCCTTCTGTGATGGTAATTTCCATAATTTCTTTAGACAGTCTGTGTTGGTTCTTATACACAGCCACAGTTAGAAAGTTTATTCCAGTATTTAGATGTCTGTTGCGATGAAAAGTTTCTTCACTTCTGCTGTACAGCTGCTATATCCAGAATATGGTCACTTTGCTCTCCATTTACCATCCTCACTTGCTTCAGTGGTTCCTAGTAGGTTTTGTTTCCTAGAATTTCTCAAGGTTACTGATCAGACATGAGCATGACAATTAGCAGTGCTTCTTTAAATACAAAGAAGGCATAAAAAGGCAAGCGTATGTAATGAGTGGTTCTCTGCTAATTCAGAAATCATTTCACTTCTTTTTTCTGATATAAAAAAATATCTACCAAACCCGTGCATTTAAAAATAATTTCGCAGAAACTGCTTAAATCTCCTATGGACTTGGCAATCTGAAAACTGTTTTATTCCTTAGTTATGAAGTATTGTTCAACACCATATAATTAATGTAGCTGTAGATTAATTCTAGACATACGTGTAAAAATAATTTCCTGTGAACATGGGCCTGAATTTGTACTGCTGTGCCTATAGACTCTCAAAACTCATACTTTTAGTATAAAGAAAGTATAGTTGAGATAGCACAAATATAATCTCTGATTTTGGGGCTTTTATTGCTTTTGTTGTGATTTCCACTGCAACATAAATGATAGAAGACTCCGATTGTGATATGTACTTTCCCAGGCTTCCTCAGATTTTCCACAATTTCTGCGATTTCATTAATCCCCCAGCTACTTCTTCTTTTATGTGCCTCAGCGCAGATTCTCACCCAGTTTTCACAATTTACCTAAAACATGGTAATGAGTTTATTTTGTATCTCATTCTTCTGGTGATTGGTCTCTGTGAATATTTCTGCTGGAACACCCACCTCAGGCAGCAGTTGAGTGCTGATGCTGCACGAATCTTCCACCCTCTTCTTTCCCGCATCTTCTTTTTCCCCATCTCATTGATCTAATAAATGACATCACCTTTTCTGTCTTTTTTCACTGCCTGTCTACAAGAACATTCTTTCCTCCATGTTCTCTCTCACTTGTTAGTTCAATCTGCTATAGTGTTAGATAAAGATCAGGGAAACACTAAGGTTGTTCTCTTACTTCTTTTAAGGCTTCATGCAAGGATTTTATAATTTGACTTGAAGGAGGGCTTGACATTAATCAAACATCATCTCTCAAATGTTTTTGGGGGTGGACAGGTGTTGCTGAGCTTTCTAAAGGCAGAAGTGCTGTATATGCTTGCTACTGGGAGAAAAGCAAGCCTGCTGGGCAGGCTACTTGTGAACGAGTTCTCTGTTATCACAGTCCCTACTGATATTTAAGTGCCTCAGCCATGCCAGAACAGGGGAGACAATCCAGGGATGGAAATGGGATGCAGTTTTAAAACACAGTAATGTGCTCCCCCCCCTCAGAGAAACATTATATGAGAAAATTAATCCAAGTATTTGGATGTCAAGTATTGAAGAATTGGCAGAAACCTTGCCTACTTACAAAGTTAAATATTTATTTCAAGCATTTTTAAGATTAAAAACATCCTCATTAGATGACTTGCAAAAAAAAAAAAAATCCTTGGTAAGGTATTATGTATGACAGTAAATGTCAAAAGGCCCTAAAAGAACGATTAGAATTCTTTCACTAAATGATATGATTAGCTGATATGTAATTTGCACTGCATGGAAACTGTGGTTTTGGTCATTAAGTGCTTGGAAAGCTGCATGTCAAAGCTTTTCGTATTAATGCAGGATAAAGTACATAGCACAAAAGGTTTAGTTGACTCTACAGCTTCATCATCTTGATACAAGACAGACTGGTTTGCAGGCTGTGCAGCTTGTTTTCTTTGGGTCAGTCTTCAGCAAATGGATTTGCATTCCCTGATGATGCAGGTGCTGCAGGGGGCCTCTGCTGCTCTACTGGCCGGACTGTTTTCCATGTGGTTTGTAATCAGTCAGATGGACAGGTTAGCTTAGTGACAAAATAAAAGCCTTGAGGCAATACCTGGTTTTGTGCCCTCTTAGAGGATGCACATTCACCAATAGGATTTTGAAGGGTCAGTGAGATGCATCTGACTCTCCCGTTTTCTTCATCCATTTTGGAGAAAACTGTGAGCTTCCTAAAAATACCTGTTCCCATTGTAACTTTACTGAAGTGTCTTTACTGCATACAATTGTCCATTAGGATGTATTTCTTGGATAAGTAATGTGGAAATCATAAGTAACCACTACAAGAGGTGGTGTGAAATGGAGAAAGTATAACAGTTACTCAGAAATAAGGCAGTCTGAGGATAAAAGGTTAACAAGCCCCTTCTCTACCCTGATTTGCTTAAAAGAATCTCTCAGTGCCCATTACTAATAATTTGATAGACTTTAAAAAGTCTCGTTTCTTTTTCACAAATGACAAGTTGTTCTCTTTCTGCCAGAATTGTTTATTTCTTCTACTTTGTCTTTTATCTATATTCCCTGATCTTTAATCTCATTATTCTGTTCCTCAGCTTGGTCTCTTGTTCTCATTTCCCCACACACAGCACTATGAAATACTATCATCAGAGACAGGAGAGAACTGTTCTGATTGTTGCCATAATCACTTGACGAGCTATTTTCTGCTAGATGAAATAGTTCCTACCCTTAGCCACCTTCAGGAGGTGGTTTTAACTTTTTGGCATGTAATGATCCCTGAGGAAAAGAGGTAAAAGCAACATGTAGGAGGGAGCAGCTGGGGATACCAGGCCACCCTTCCAGAGTCTGCCACAGAGAGCACATACTGATGGGTTTTTCTGACTGAGCATGCAGGTTTTCCAGTCAATCCTGTGGTCTTACATGATCAGCTCCACAACTATTCTGAGAGAACTTTAAAACAAAGATTATAAAGATCCCTTTTCAAGATTTCAAAGGAGAAGGGGATGTTTTGACAATTAATTGTCTTTGAGACAGATTCTATTTGCAGGCCAAAGCAGCTCACAGACTTCAGTTTTTAAGGGTGAGCCTTGCTGTAAACGTGATGTCTGTATGGGATTCAGTAAAATAACGTTATTCATAATGTTTGTTTTGATTCTTTCCTTCTTAAATAGGAATTGGAGAATCTAAAGCGTATACAAAAGCAAGCCACGACCAGTCAGAGTGCAACAGAGGTTCGCTTAAACAGGGCCCTCAAAGAAGCAGAAAAGTATAAAGTGGAGCTGAGTAAACTGAAGCAAAGTAACAAGGTACAGTGGCTTAGGAAAACAAGTTCTGATCTGTAATCACTCAAGTAATTCTAGAAAGAGACAAAAAGCTCAATCAGCTTTGGGAGCATCATATCTCTTACAGTCTTGAATTAACTTAGAGCAAGTCACCAAAGGGCTTGATAAGTTATCTCAGACAATACTACTGCAACCTATGCAGGAGGAAGAAATGTCCAGAATAAAGTTACTGCCTTTCTAATTTTCCCCATTTGTGTGAAAATTAGATGTGCTCAGAAGAAGGGAGAAGTACCCCCCACACCGATACATACACAGGCAAACCACAGCTTTACCCTTGAGATTTCATTTTTTTCAGTTTTGATGGGGAAATATTTTGATTTATCCCATTTCTTTTCAGGAATGTCACGTGTGGCTCCTGTTTGTCATTTTGTGATGTAATGCCAAGTTTCATTGGTTAAAGCACCACTTCCACAAATTATGCATTTCTCCTTTCCCTCTCATGGTAGGATGCAGCTAATCAAGAACTCAAAATAATTGAAGAATTAAAAGCAGAGAAAAAGAAACTGCGGAAGCAAAAGGAAGAGCTAATGACAGGTTTTAAAAAGCAGTTAAAGTTAATTGATATCTTAAAGAGACAAAAGGTAAGGACCAGCTATTGTTCTATTTCAGTTAACAGTCTCTAGCTAAATGAGTTCTTGGGTAAGGTTAGGGTTGCACACTGGAGCCCCAAGACTGGGAGGTTTCAATGTGAGGCAGCAGCAGCAGCCTCACTTTTTTTAGTGCATATTGTTAACATTTTGCTTTATAGCAGAGGCTGGTCTCCTTTTGAATCGACCCCATTCCTAACTTGAAGCATATCCTGACATGGTGAAAGATCACTACTGACAAGCTTTAGGACCGAGAGTATCTGTTTGTTCCAGAACAAATACTGTTCAGGTAATACCAGCAGCTCTGTTTGCTGCTGTGTCAGTAGAATCCATTTTAGTAATTGAGATTTTCTTTTTAGTTCCCCCCCCAGCATATTACTTGTCGTAGCAGCAGCTGTAGCAGCGTGCCCTCTCAGGAGTGAGCCATTACATTTTAGACCTACATTCCTCCTGGGTCCTCAAAGCATGTCCTTCTCTATCAACACTATTTATATGCTGTGGCATTCTGTACATGTACAACTCTGCCCAGATGCAGATCTCCTTGTGCGTCAGACGAAAAAGGCGTACTTGTATCCGAGGTAGAGCGTACTTATATCCCAGGTGCGCAATTACTAGGCTGGACAAGGGGAGTTGATCTCCTTTTATAATTCCTGGAATATCATGCATACTTTGAATCACAGAGGATCCATCTACGTGGCTGCATGGCTGTTCCCATCCACCCTGACTTGCGACAAGCCTTATTTTGAAAAGCATTTGAGTCTACATTCGTATCTCACTCCATCCCTCTCCTTCAGACCATAAGAGGGCAGGGGTGAGTGCCTTTCAGTTTCTTTAGCAGCTGAAGCTGCAACTAAAAGCAAGATAGGCAGTAGAATACTTGCTGACAATTCGTGCTGAACAATCAGTGATACAGCTTTCATAGAAAAGGTGTTTCAGCAAAAAGTGGATTAACACTTCAGATAGAATATAGCTAAAGATGTATTTACTATCGTATTCAATAAAGCTATACTGATGTCCCAAAAAGGAGGGACGTTTTAGTTGGAAAGAGAAACCTGGGACAGTACAGAGTAGGTAAATACCTTGTATTTCTCCACATACATTTTCAGCATGGACCTGTCAGATGTCCTTTGATGATACGAATTGAAAGAACCTATGAGTTTACATGAAAGAAAATTGAAGTGAGAGGAATGCATACTATACATGTTGCTCAAATCAGTTTTCCACTTACTGATACACTTAGTCCTTACTAGTTCCATCACATCTTTCACTTACCCAGTACTTGGGATTGCATGCTGTCATTTCTATCCGCTTTTCCCTCTGAGTCTGAACAAGACACGTGCAGAGATAGAGGCTTCACTGCTGACTGCACAAGATCTGAACACCATAGAGTGGTTCACTGCTAATTGCTTGCTCTGTTGAATCTAATAAGATTCATTTTGGGTTGGAGTTAACTGCTCTTCTTTCTGCATTCTCAAAACAAAGCAGTTGGTGAGTTAATACAGCAATGCCTGATGACTTGTTGAGCAGAAGCACCTTAGAATGGCCAGCCTCTACGATAAGAAAACTGAACATTTTAGTTACCCTTTGAGCACTGCAGTGATCACCAGACATTTTGTAAACACTCTGGAAGCTGTTGAGCCCCCACCAAGGAAGAATAGTTCTGTATGAAGTAGCAGCTTCATGTCACAAAATACATGTACTTACTCTAAGAATGGGAACTGCAATATGGAAATACACCCTTGAAGCTCGAATGCCTCTCCAACACAGGATGAAGGAGGGGAGGTAACTGGAACAAGAGAAATTTGGGCTGCTTCTGCATTTCCAGTGGAACTTTTCTGGCAGTAATAGGATGCAGAGGAGATCTTGGGGATTACTCTAACAAAAATTGTGCTAGCTTAGCTTTTGGCCAGCCCTTCTAGTTGTGTTTGAGAATTCCCTCAAAATCTGCTCTGTGCGTGAGGTAGCACATTATCCTATGGGACATGAATTCATTGAAATGGATGTCAAAGAGCAGAATTTGTTTGACCATGAACCAAACCCAGTCTCAGATCAACTTCACAAAACTTCATTAACTATATTTAAAAAAAATACGAATACTGTATCAGAACAGCAGAAAGTGGAGGAAACCACTTACCTTTTCTTACAAAAATTGTTATTTACTCACAGAAGGATGTTGTTAGTTGCCCTTCCAGACCAGACTATGACTGGAGAACCTGAAAGAGAATGGTGCTGACTGCTTCCTGTACCTTCTGGCAGTAGGCACAGGGAAGGAGCTGCTGAAGCTCCCATGCGCTCTACCTGTGTAATTACCCAGAGAACTTGGAATCTGCTTCACACAAGCCTTTTGTTGAATTAATGAGGAAAACCCGATTTGGGCCTTCTGTGCAGTATTTGTGTGGCAGACACAGATGCACGTGGCAGATACAGCTAGCCTAAAGGTGAGGATGTGAAGAATGGCAAGAGGGAAAAAATCCCCAAAAGTATCAGTGGTAGGACGAGCAGGAGCTGGCAGCAGGGATCTGTGGGTGCTCCAGGTGGTCTCTGCAGACCACTCTCTGCTTGTCTTGAGAATTTAATAGGAAGTCTTGGTTTTAAAAAGGATTAAGGGAAGTTAGTCTGAGCTTTGCAGAGCTGGAGCCTGGAGCATATTACACTGCTCATGGGAACAGCAGTACTCATTGTCCTTTTTAACTGACAATAGGTCTATATATTAGACTATGTATGTCAAAAAAACACCCCAAAACCCAACATAACGGACTGTTCGGAGACATGAATTGTTTCATATTCTTCAGAACATAACCATTTTATTAAAATTTGCTGTAAAAACTATTTAGCTGGGACAGTTTCCACTCTGAATGATGGTAGGTAAAGAGCTGATACTGCAGTGTGGTGCTGAGGATGTGCAGCCTCTGCTGTGACATCAGCTGAAGGGAGCCCAGGGACCTTTCAGGGCTTACCTGGCTGTTGTGCCTTTTTGATTGGCAGTTCTGTGCAAATACACTGCCTGTTTAGTACTAGTTTTCTCATCAAACAACGATGTTGGTGACATTTTTCCAACCAATTGCATTATTTGAACAGGAAATAGATTTGTTCCGAGTTTAAAAGTTGTTTGTTCTTTTCAGTTTGCTTTTCATGTGGTATATTCTGTGTAGTAGAAATAAAAATCAGACTAGTGAATGGTTTTTAAACATGTACATATGTACACCTGTGTGTGGGGTGCATGTGCCCTAATGGACCACAGATGTATGGTGTGATACGTGGCAACACAACCAGCAGTGGTCAGTTCCAGGCATTTCTTGTTAAGGTGCAGTACAGTTACTCTTTGGTTTATGCTGATAGTTAATTTTTAATGGTGGTGTTTTTGTTAAAATCCTCAGTTAACAATCAATTGTGCATAGAAGAAGCAGTAGCACACTGAATCTTACTGATGCATTTGATTTGTAATAGTTTCAAAGTGCAGCTGTGTATCAATCAGCTTGAAAGAGCATATACCTGTTTTCTTACACATGTTCTTCAGAGGAGCTGGCAGATTTTCAGGACTCTTCAATGCCTCACTAAAAAAGAGGTATTTGTAAAGCAATATAAGGAACTAGGGAAGGCTGTTGGTCCTGTTCTACTAGAGCTGCAGGTGCAAGGTTTAGTATAAAATTTATCCCATTATCCCTACACTATAAAGTTTTGCTGGAAAAGTGTGAGTAGCAACTTCAGCTGGAACAGGGGCACATCCACCCAAACCATAGTACAAAACCAAAAGGAATGGCTGATTTGAGACCCCTTTCAGCTGTTAGGCAGGATTTTGTATCTGTCACTCACTGTATTACCTTCTGCTCCGAAGTTTATTTTCTTTTTTTCCTTTTAAGATGCACATTGAAGCTGCTAAGATGCTTTCTTTTACTGAAGAGGAATTCATGAAAGCTCTTGAGTGGGGAAATCACTGATTCCATAAAAACACAACTTCTGTTTGAAATACAAGTTGGATGGTACAGTATTTCGACACCATATCGGAATGCTTGTTAATTGTTACTACCTGTATATCCCAGTGAATTGATTTTGTTAATTTTTTTATGTTTAAATTGTTTAAATCCTATAAGCCTGAGAGCTTGTGTTGTATTATCACATGGAATACAAACCTCTACTGTCAAGCCTTTAATGCATGGAAAAGCACAGACTGCACAAGGAATATTCCAATATGTGAACTTTGTTATCAGTTTGCTCTTTTTTAGCATTTTAAACTGTACCTTATCTAAGGTAATATTCTGTCCAAAGAAGTCAGGGTTTAGTCTCAGAAAATTCCTTGTTGGAACAGAAATAAATTACCCGGTGATCCAGTTGAGAAGAAAATGTCATGTCCTTTTTAAAACACGTGGTTGGAAAATTGGCCTTGTCTGTTTTCTGTAACAGATCCCCCCTCGGAGCTGGTTGGTCTGGCATCTAATTTAAGCACCACCAGCTCTTTTATAGAAATGACCATAACTTGTTTTAGCTGTTACATCGTGCACCCTGGCTGGCAAAACCACCCATGAGACTGCCCCTCACTCTCCAAACAGGCTGCAGAACCTGCTGCAGTCCTGTTCTGTAAAGCTGACACTGGAGTCAAGGTGAAAATATTAAATCTCTCCCTGGCCAGCAGCTGCAGCTTTGGGATGTAGTCAGGAGTGTTCACAGGTGCTCTGCAAGCAAAAGATCTCATTGTGTCATCATTATAATTAAGAACTAGATAAAAATTTTAGTGTAAATGAGCTAAGAATATCGTGTGAACATTAATGCACAGAGCAGGAAAAGCTGGTACTGCTTGAATGAGTCTTGGCCAAGTCTCAGCTATTTTAGCAGATTCCTCCCTCACAGTAACTGAACAGGAACGTGCCAGATAAACAGCAGGTTTATGCACTGAAAGAAAGGTATAAATGGTGTTTCTGCCCTCAAAATGGAAAAATGTCTCTGCATAGATCCTACCAGCAAAGTAACAGGACCTAACAGTGAAACAACTAACTCCGATACACCCCTCTGAAATGAGACGTAGCTACATCTAGATGAGTATTTTAATTGCCAGTGTAGATAAATCTTTTAAGTTACAAGCAGAAATAGTGCATTAATAGAATCCTATAACATGAATTTGCACTAGCTTAGGTTTCTGCAGAGTTGCTGGAGAAAACATTTTTAACATTGTTACAGCCCTGACTAATTGAGCACTCTGTAACAGTTTATTGATGGAAAATGCAGAGCTAAATGCTCGTCAGTTTAGAGTTCCAGTCTTAAAATGGAGACTTGTTACGATGTTAAAAAGGAGCTCCTCACTGTTAACAGCAAATGGAAGTTTTCATTAGAAATCAGGTGACACCTAGTGGCAAACCCGGAGATGAGATGGGGGAAGTTTCAGCTCTTGTGGAAGTGCATTGCCTCTTCTCTTCTGATATGCCAGTCTAAAATCCTCTCCAAGCATATTGATGTCACCTTCATCTCTGAGTATTCCCTGCAGTAAGGGGAAAGAAACACACGTTGGAAGGTAAAGCACAGAGAGATCTCTGTAATTTTCTAGGGAAGGGAGTGCCGTAGCTTGTGTCCTGGCTCCAGTCACCTTTGAAACAAACAGCCCTGAAAACTGTCACAAAACTTCACGGATGAGTTTGAATTCCAACGGGTGTGCTGGGTGCTGACCTAGAACTGCCTCTTTTGTTCTTCACACAAACGATGGCAAGAACCACGTACAGATCCCGCCATGAGCAAGGCACAAAAGACAACATTCATCTGCATCCTCTTCATGGAAGCCTTCAGTCGGCACAGCACAGGTCAGTGAAATCAAGAGGAGAGGTGCTGGTTGGGGCAAGGCTCTGTCTCTACCTTTAGTTGTGCTGAACTAGCCCATACAAAGACATTATTCTGGAAATCAACTGATGCTGAACAACTTCATCAGAAACTATGTTTTGGGGAAGGGAAGCAAGGGAACCTGGAAATAGGGATCTCCAATTCTACATTAATTTTAGGGCTAAAAACGTGTATGACCCACAGAACACACTTAAGGCAGCACTTAAGGAAAAAAATAAACTACAAATTGCATTTATATTGGAGACTTTAGAATTCGCACTTTTCTATTTATCCATTTTGAGCTAAGTAACATGACGTATGACTGCAGGATTCAGACACAGTGTTGAAGCAGAGGAAAAAACAAAGCAGAACATCAGTATCATGCAGCAGACATGAGCCCTGGACACTGACATCACCAAGACTTCCTAGCAACAAATTCAAACCAGAGAACTATACCAGAATATTGCCAATTAGGGTTATCTTTTACTAAATCTACATTAGAAAATAATTCACTCCAAATTTTACAAATTCATGACCAAATCAGTGTATTGATATTTGAACAAAAATTACACTCCACTACATTTACAGTGCTTTCCAGTGTTGAAGAATTCTTTAAAGAGTAAGAAATGTAAAGGCATTTCCAGATCCCTACAGCAGCTCCCTGTTGATTTGTGTCCCAGCAGGTGATCCTTCTGATTACGAAGTTTAATGCAAAATAAATTGCAGTTTGTTCCTATTACAGTAACTACTTCCGTCTTTTTAACTCTGACTAACACATGAATGGATGGATGCAGTGAGCTTTAAAATGCAGCAGAATCAAGGCCTTGTTCCTTTGGGAACAGAAGACTTGGAGGAGAAGCCAACTCTGTAAGAAATTGCTCCCCAGGCCCCAGCTGAGAAGCGTGGTGGAAATGGGGTTTAAGATACAGCAGACCCCTCTCCAGCTAGCAGAGCCCTGCTCTAGAACTTACATGCCGTACTCCAAAAACTGGACATGCAAAACACTGTAGGAGCTTTCAGCAAGTTCTGTACAAGGCATCAGCATTGCAGTAGAGCCCAGAGCCCCTCGTACAGAAAGAGTATTTTGGTAAATTGCTTCCCAAATCAAAAAGGCAGAAAGAGAGGAAAAAGGAAAGGGTGAGCTCAGGAGAGCTGACACAATAAAGGACACCCATTGACTCCAGGAGTTCACACAGCTCTGCAACTTCACTTTAAACAAGGCAAACATTTAAAGCACTGAAAATACAGTTCACTTACTGGAGGAAGATAGCCCAGTAATTTAGATGCGTGCTCCTTCAAGAGTTTCTGTCTCTCTTCTTCGACAATTGCCCGGAACTTCTGTTCTCTCTTTGCCTCCAACTGTCTTTCTTCAAGTTCCCGCTCCTACAGTAAAGAAGTTCTCGTAACGGTGCAGTTTCAGCTCTCTGAACATTTACTTCCACCAATATCCACCACAGTATAAAGAGAAAAGTTTTTTAGTGTGGAGTAAATTCTGAACTTCCACTTCCTAACTCCTGGTCACAGGAAATTTCCTTTGAAAAGGGTGGAAAAGTTTATGTAAAAAAACCCAAAGCACTGTTTAAACAATATGGATTTGGTAACTAGAAAAAAATGTCAGAGAAAAGAGAAGACTGAATGGCAAGACACACGGCTATCTGCTCAGTAAGCACGTGGTCTCACACTGGAAGCCCTTTTCAAGGTAGTTAAGTTTTGCTTCCTTTCTGGCTCTCAGACAAGTTAGGCTGTTCCTGCCCTTCTGTGCAAATCCAAGAAAAGGAGAAACAGGCACGTATTCTCATGCTGATAACTAGAAATTGTAATTCACACTGCACATGTGGCTTATACCCTACAAATGGGTCCAAAAACCACAGCAGAGGATTCTGTGACTTGTTTTCAGTTTACGCTTTTCCTCCTCAGATGATAATTCAAGACACTTTATCTAAAGCCAAGGCTGGGACTGCCCCTTTTCATGCATCAGTGCAGTGCACCAGTTGTGCCACTGACTCCATGGCTCCTGAGGAGGGATTTGCAGAGCATGTCAGGTATTCAGGGCTTTAGGGATGTTGTTGACTTGAGCTACAAATAAAAGTTAGCTTGAAGACAATTTTTTGCACTTGTCAGCAAACCAAAACAAAAGCCGGCTTCCCCTACACATTTCTCTCCAAGTCCCCTGTCACCTTTCCCTAGTAACAACAGCCTTGTCGCTTCAGATAGCGGGAGTGTCCTCATTGAAACCCTTTGGCTCCAACTTGAGGTGAATGTGAAATCTCTTACTTTATCTGCAACAAACTGTTGGCGACGATCTTGAATAAGTTTTTCCACAGCCCGTCTGTGTTCAAGCTGTTTCATTCTTCGTTTCTGAGCATTCAGCTGGTCAAGGCGATCATCCTCTGCAAACTTGTCCAACA
This sequence comes from Amazona ochrocephala, assembly GCA_039720435.1. Taxonomy (NCBI): domain Eukaryota; kingdom Metazoa; phylum Chordata; class Aves; order Psittaciformes; family Psittacidae; genus Amazona; species Amazona ochrocephala. The sequence goes on along the minus strand of CM077883.1, from coordinate 31,988,361 downwards.
TCTGTTGTCTGAAGGCTTGTTCCTCTTCTTGCATAGCTTGTCGCACAGCTGCTTTCAGAGCCAACTGCTCTTCGTATGCTTGCTGTAAGTCTAGACGCTGCCTTAGTCTCTTTTCTGTTTCTGCCTATAAAGGAAACGTAATCAAAGGCTACTGAACATACTTCGAAACTCTCAATGTTCTTAAAGCATCACAACTCCAGTGACACGTGCAAAAGCTGAAGGAGTGCTGCTCCAGCACAAAGATGTCAGAAGAAGTGAAGGGATGTAAAATACCGCCCTTGCGTTCACTTTATTACATATCTTCTAGATCAGCGATTCAAAGGTTTCATTGTCTTTTTACATTTCATATCTGGTCTGTTTAGACTTGTCTGCCCATAGCTACACGTGTTCCATAAACTACACGTTTTCCTGCATAACCACTGTTTTGATTTTATAGAAGTTTCATCCAGACCAGTTCCATTAGCCTGAATGTTCTGGAGGAATTCCAGCCAAGCTGCAATAATCCTCACTCCACTTGCATTTTCCCTTAACAGTTTATGCACATGTACACATTAGCATACGTAACAGCATATTAAAAAACCTGGTATCTGACAAATACAACAATATCCGTTTATCTGCAGAAGCCCAGTGAAAGTGAAATATTCCCCTTCCTCACCACTGCACAGGTTCTACTTCATCTACCTGCCAGCACTCACCATCTCCTTCTTCCTTTCTGCCTGCGCTTGTTCTTCCAGATACAGCTCATAGAGGATTTGTTCTTGTTCTTCACGCTTCTGTTGTTCTTTCTCCAGATTCTGGGCAATCTACCACAAGAAGGAAAGATTTCTAAATAAAGACAAGATTGTACAAGAACCTTATTTCTACAGTTTAAATTTCCATACCATGCTTTGAACTCTTTGTTTTCTCTCCTCAGCATCTCGAACTTTAGCAGTCCAATCTTCTTCTCTTTGTTGCCGAATGTTGGCAAACTCCAGAATTTTCCGATTTTCTTCTTCCATCTCTTCCTGTTTCCTTCTCGCCCAGATAGCTTGATGTTTTTTATATTCTTCAATATGTGCCTGGGTTTCTCTTATTTTAGCTAACTTCAGTTGTTTTTCCCTGTAGAAGGTGAAAAAAAAAGTTTATTTAACATGGTGCAGAGTCATGTTAAACAGACCATATGCTCATCGCTAACAACATTGCAGAGACTAAGATTTAATGATTCTCCATATCCACTTACATACCTAAATTGAACATACTTATTTATGAATTGCCCCAAAAAAGGAATCTCATGTCTAAACCCTTTCTTCAGGAGGACAGACCGCACATATGAGTACTCACTACTACTGCATTTCATGCACACTCTGTCAAATCAAAACCAGGAGGAAGCCCAACAGCCTAATGGCACCAGCATCTCCTACACTTTTTATTTATACTAAATGCTACCCCACCACAGAGACACTACCACCCTGCCCTCAAGAACGTCCGTTCCTCTCCCCGTCCATAAGACAAGCATAGGACATCTCTCACAAAGAGGCAGGGACAGGAGGCCAGGCAGAAATCAGTGATGCGCACCCATTTCCAGCACGACGGGCCCAATGGAAGCACGCCTTGAAATCAGCTGGATTTTGTGTTTGGGAAACAAGGACGCAAGACTAGCTGGAAACATTCTGATGTTTATACAGCAAAATCCAACAAGTCAGTCTCTTGTTAGTAAAATGTGACCAAAGAAAACTAAAATGGGCCTTAGTCTATGAAATAAATGTACACAAATTAGTTTTCTACACAGAAGTACATGAATTGTTTTGTTTCAAATTAATAAATAATAAAAAGTAACTAACATTTGATCTTCCTCATTGATCTTTCTTACAATTTCGTCAATCACAAATTTCTCTCTTAGAAACTGTTCACAAGCATCCTGCTTCTTCCTCTCTTGTTCCTCAACCTGTTTCTCCAGTTCTCTGCGATATGTTATTTTCTCCTCCTTTCGCCTCAGTTCTGCAGTACTTTCTTCTCTTACTGCCCTTTCATGCTCTTCCTTCATCTTTTGAGCTATTTCACCCTCACGTATCTATAGGGAGAAAAGTAATGCAAGATTCTTTTTTACTCCCACTAATACCATTTGTTATGAAAACACACAATATAAAAAGGAATTACACAGCACTACAGAAAAAGGAATGTTTTCCACCTCAGTCTATAAATGCAGTGCTGAACATGGCTAATAGCTTAATTCAGTAAGCAAAACCCTTGAAGAGAACCCTCAGTATCTAAACAACTTAAAGGAACTAACAATACTTTAAGGAAGCTGCGTGTTGAATGAAAACGAAGCAGAGCATTCAGCATGAGTAAAACTATGATCAGCTTAATGACTGGAGTGTGGGTTAATGCCACAGAACATCCTCAGTCAACTCTTGTCTTTAGAGCAATCAGCATAAACTGAATTGTGTGTAAAACATTCGTGGAATCAGAATCATCTGCCTGATTACCAGTGCTGTTCTACACATAAATACAAGTTCACAGTTTTCTCTGAAGTCCAGACAGATATGTAGTAACAACATTTTCAACAATCTGCTTCTGAGGTGATAATTCACTACAATAAGCACTTGCTCTACATGTTGTATCAGTTTTAACTTGGATAAATATTACAAAGCCAGTAAAATAAAAACTCTCTCCATTCACACAGCTTTATTCTGCTACTTTGATTACAATAACAAAGCAAACCTTTTCTATTGACAGATAATTAGTCCTTCATTAACACAACCCCCATTTTCAACACAGCCCGAATGCCCATATCAAACACTGTTTTAGATAGCAAGTTCAGTGGCAAAGGAAAGGTGCTCAGCACCATGCCTACAACGAGCCCCAGCACTCAGGTGCAGCTCATTACCATGTTCTCATACTGCAGAGCTGCCTTCTCAGCAATCTGCGCAGCTCGCTCCTTGTTCATGTAAGCGAATTTCAGCTTCTTGTCCAGCTCCCGAAGTTCAAGACTGAAGAGATAAAAAAACACATAAGACATTTATCCTGTTACAAGGAAGTATCTATAGGAAAAAATGGAATTTCCATCACTGCTTAAACACAATTTAAAAAAGTATTTTTCAGGCAAAAATACTGCTGTAGTAAAAGCACAAAAAGAACGCTTGTTTTAAAACAAGAGTTGCCTGTATTTCTACATATGCTGTCAATAATTGTGCATCTTTACATTTAACTACATACATGCATACTATGAATATGCATGCTTACAGAAGTGTGTAACTTTATACACGTAAGCATATATTCAAAACATTTATGGCAAATTCTTCCTTTATTGGCAAAATTTGCTTAAAATTGACTTATCAAACCTTACTGTTAAAATAACTTTTCCTCCCAGCTCTAATTCATTTTTGCTTCCACTACAACTTTCAGAGCGTCTCCCCCCACTGAGGGCACAGACTTGTCACTCCTCCCCTGTCACACCTCCGTCCCACATTTGCCTCCACTACTCTTCTCTGACACCTCTCTGACACCTGCAGCCACAGCTCTGGCCACAGCCTTCTCCCAACCACCACTCAAAATCAACCTTTTCCCATGTTTTTTTCCATTTATGATCTTCTCTATTGCACAAACTGAGAAAGTTGAAGCCTATTCTAAAAAATGCTATGTATCTGATTGGAGCACACTAGAACTGCCTCTGTTGCTTGAAAAGATACTGTCCTACAATCTCAGTGCATCTAAGGCTCAGTCAAAATGCAATCAAAAGAAATAAAAAGCAAGCAGGAGCTACACGGCAGGCTGGATGCTTCTATAAGCACTTTTCAGCGTTAGGACTGATTTACAGCCGCAGCTAGTTAAAACACTGAGCTTTAAAGTATTACCTGTTCTGTCTTATCTGTTGCCTCATCCTCTCGTCTTTAAGTTTCTCGCGGTTCAACCTCGCCAGCTCTGCCGCCAGCTTCTCCTCCTGCTCCAGCTGCAGCTCCCTCCGGGCTTTGATCTCTTCGGCCTGGCCAGAACAAACAGTCCCTGTCACACCTCTCCCCAGCTGCACGCATAGCTGCAACCAGGCAAACTTCAGGGCTGCTCAGCCGGAAGACGACCCGCCAGGACCGCCGCACCACCTCTCCTCGCCCTCCGCCGAGCGCCGACCCCAGCGCCCCGGGCCCCCTCACCTGCCGCAGGGCCTCTTCCATCCGCCGCTCCTGCTCCAGCGCCGCCCACAGCCTGGCAGCCCGCCGCCGCCCACTCCGCTCCTCCGCGTCCATCGACGCATCCACCCGCCCCGCATCCCGCCCCATGAACGCCTGCGGGGCGAGAAGACCGAGCGGGTGACACACGACAGGACAGGACAGGACAGGAGCAGCCCCCGACCCGGCTCCCCTCTCCCGACACCCACCATGGCGGCCGCCCGCCCGCCCGCGCCGCCGCTGTCATGGCAACGAGCGGCGCGGCCGGGAGGAAGGGCGGGGAACAGTTTCAACTTCCGGGAAGGCCGCCGCGCTGATTGGTGGAAAGGGCAGGCCGGCCCTATCACGTTCAAGGTGGGCGCAGCCGCGGTAGTAGCGGGGCCGCCCGCGGGGCTGAGGTAAGCGGCCAGGGGCGGGGGGCGCCGCCTGCGCTCAGCGGTGCCCGCGGTTCGGACCGCGCTCCGTTCGGTTCAGCATTGCTGTCCCTCACAACTGCTGTGCTGGATCCCAACCAGGCGGGGGGGGGGCAACCGCGCAGCGGGGAAGCGGCAGCCAGAGGCATGCAGAAGGTGGGTGGGGATGACCTTGGTTGGAACAAGACGTTCACTGAACGCTCACGCCAGAGGGCTTTGCTTCCAGTGGGATTCAACCCCAAATCCTGCCCAGCCACTTCTACCGCTTTTCACACCGTTGTTTTCCTTTCTGCCTTGTTATGTGAAATTAAGGACACATAAGCTTAGTGGAAGCAGTATTTAAAATTCATTAATGTTAACCTACTTTATAAAATAAAATGAATAAAGCTTAAGAGAACATCACCTCTCAGAACTGGGTAAAAATAAGTCTGCATGTTTCTATTAATTCTGTACTAGATATATAAGAATAGTCATTATTTTAAATTGATTCTTAATCTTTTAGAAAAAACTCCCAAATGAGTGGAATTCTTTCTGAAGCTTTAGCTGGTTTTTGCCTCTTTCATGACAAAGATTTTCCCACAATGCTGTGGGGGGAGTAAACTACAGGAGACCATGTCTTTAACTAAAAGTAACAGAAAAAGCTCATACACTTTCTTTACCAGTATCCCCCAATGACTCTGAGGTGCTGACTTAGAAAGAAGCTTTTAACTGCACTGTGCCAGCACTGACTTCCAGTGCTCAAGGTTTGGAGGTGTCATGGGGTGAAAGGATAAAGGTGCAAAAGATACTTTTGCTGTCCCTCCTCCTCAGTGAAGAGCTACCAGACTCACTGGAAATAAATGGAGTTGTCTTTCTTACCAACAAAGACACAAAATGAGGACCTTCTCCTCTGGAAATAACAGCAAATAACCGTCAGGTGCAAAAAAATCTCATCCTTGCTCATGTGATGTCCTCAACTGGTAACAGCAGCACTCTGAAATGAGAACAGAAAGTATCCCTGGGTTCAGTCTCCAGGACAGCAAGGCTCTCAGACAAAAACATGGGAGTAAAAATGCTTGAAAACACACACATCAGAGACAAACAGACCATTCACAAAGGTACTTTTTAATATTAAGAGGTGGCTTGTATTTGCATGCAAAGAGTGTTCGTGAGCAGTGTATCCACAGAACGCGCGAAACACAGCACTAACATCCAGTAAGATCCCAATGGAAAAATAGTTTGTTTCCAGGCCCTGGTGCCTCGTTGTTCTTTTCTTTCCCATGCATCTCAGATGAGCTGCAGTGTGTTTAAAATGCAAAGAAAAAGCAACCAGAGAATTACTCTATCCTCGACACATTACGGCAGTTTGTGTTAAGAAACTCTTCACCTTTAATGCTGTGATTATTTTCCTGAACATAAATTAGGCCACAGGGACAGTTCAGTACTGTGTGTACAGATTTCCAAAGAAAGGCAAGTACAGTGTTCCATGGTCAGAACAGGGAGCGGAAAACACTCCAGAAACTCCAGAGAAACACCCAATATATCCTTGCCCTGTTCCTTTTGTTACATTGAATACTTAAAGATGGAAAACAGTAATGTCTTTCATTTCAAATACAACTGCTGGTCCCATCTCTTCTTGCAACCCCCCCCCCCCAGGAACTACAGGCTCTTGTCCTAAAGCTCGGCTGTCTTAATGTCTACTTTTTAACAGCTTACATCAAGCCAGAACTTCTCCATTTCCAGTTTGTGACCACCGGCCGCTCAGACTTGCACTGCGCCTCTCGGCACGAGCCCAGCTTAGTCTCTGGTGTACTCCCCACAGCACACAGAGGATGCTCTGCAGTCCCCAGGCACTGGCTGCACCCCCCTGTCCAGGTTACCCGCAAACCTGGGGGGTGCAAGCTCAAGGGTAGTGCACCTGCACCTGGGCAAGCACTTCTGTCCTGTGCCTCCAAGCACATCCTGTTCTCCTCAGCAAGGTCACCTCCGTTGCAAGATCTACCTCCACCGGAGAGGCAAGCATCTGCTTTTGCTGTTCTTCCCAGCTGTGCTGTCACAGCAGGTCACTGCTCCAGGTAGGGCCCCCCCTTGTACCTTCTTATTTTGGGAAGAAGTTGAGCACTGTGTTGAAGACACTTACCTTTTCTTCATGTCAAAAAGCAGACTTCCTTGATGGCACCAGCTAATTTCACAGTTAAAGACCTAAGAATTTAACACTTGCAGAACAGAGTTCAGTCCAGAGTTGCTCAGCTTACCTGAATAAGAATGTAGTTTTTACAACCAGCTGGATCAGACTCCTTAGAAGTGTGTTTATATTTAAGCTTTCTTTCCAAAATATTATTTATAAAGTTTTTAGAATAAGAGACAATGAAATATCTACTTTACTATAGTTTTGAAAGGAATGAGTCCCAGCTGCATAATTGCTGTCAAACTCTTGTTTCATAGAGCATTTCTTCTGGCAGCAGCATGGTTACAGCTTAGTGGTTGGTGACCTGCTTCTCATTCCTTTTTCCTAGCTGCATTAAACACTCCCAGGTCCTGACAAGCTTCAGGTAACCAGGACCCAACTGTACAAATGTAGGATTAAACCGAGCAGTCCTTTCTCAGGGTTAACATAGGATATTGATAAATGATTCAGTTCTCAGACTCAAATATTGTCACATACAGATCAACTTATGACAGCAGAAGTGAAGATTGCCGAGGCATAAACATTTTTGCTAATGATAAAAGTGATTAAATGGAGCATTAAAGGGAAAAAGAACGTTCCCTTTACTTTAGCAGCTTAAATAGAAGATGGTACAGGAGCACGCAGCAGAAGAGGTGATTAAATGAAAATGGTGAAGCTATTTTGCAGGTTTACCTCTTTTCTAGGGCTTTTTACCAGATGATCATAACATGAGACAGTGACAAATGCGTTCCAGCTGAGATAAGATATGTGGGTCACGCTGATTTTGCAACATTATAAACTGCTATTGGGGATAACACAGCTTCTCTGTGAGGTAATTTACCTTCTTTGGATGAAAAGATAAATGTGAATTAACAGGGAAGAGTCTGAAACAGCTGAGCTGTGCTATTGATCTAAGCCACAGAGAAACTAATGCTTGCTTTGCTTGAGATCAGTGATGGATGGGATAGCAGATTTAGCAGCTAAGGGGCTATCACTGTCAAGAAAATCTTAGCACTAACTTGGTTTCTTTTTAATTATCCTGCAGCAGTAGGAAAAAAACATGTCACATGGCAGCAGCGGAGATCTTTTACTTATGACATTATGGACTGTAAACAAAAATACTACAAGGAACAAAAATAGTGCTTCAAATGCGTTAAACAAAAATACAGCTGTTCCTAATGAGAAAAACATGGTTTAATGGGTATTTAGCTGTAGTACTGAGTTTCCAAAGATTAAACAGTGTCTCTGTCTGGAAAGGATGTTTGTGCAAAGGACATGAACAGAAGTCAGTCTTTTTTAGGGGCACCATGTTCTTTGGTTTTTGGTCTTTCACCTCTGCTCAGTCCTTCTGGTCACAAGTAAAAACTGTGAGCTGTGTGTCTAAAGGCTGACATAACAAACTACTGGAATGCATTTATATCCACAGCTTTGTACAGCATGTATTCCTGTGTAAACAGCGTTCTCAACATTTCCTGATAATATTTATTACTGATGCATTCAGGTTTATAAAGCACCCACCTGCTCCTCTGAGCAGACGCACAGTTTTTAGCAACTGAATATATAAGTTCCAAAGACCACAGATGAATTTTACACCAAAGTGATCTTACTCTCCAGTGTTTCTCACAGAAGGTATTTTTGCTGCTTGGGCATGAAATAATTGTTAGTCTAGTTAAAAGGGCGGGATAACACCGAAACAGAGTCCTTAAGCAGTCTGTAGAGAGCATCTTAAAAGATAAAAACGGCAGTGTAGTGCAGCTACACCAGGTTCAGCTTCCTTGTAGGCAGAAGGATCAGACAGTCCCTTCCAGGCTTATGTGTTGACAAAATCATTTTTCATCCCACAGTCTCCTACCTCTACACAATCCTTGTCATTTCTTTGTTTCCACATTAGCAATGCCAGGAAACTAAGTGCTTCTTGAAGCATGCAGCTCAAACTTGTTTGATGCTGTAAAACAGAAGCAGGGGATTAGGACACAATTTTGTCACTCATTTTCAAGTCTTCCTCTCCAGAGCATTCAGCTTTTCAGGATTTGTTCAGGGTCAAGATGGAAGCCTGCCTGAGGCTCTCTGACTGTTTCTTTCCTATTTTCTTTGGGTTCTTCTGTTTCTCTGCAGTTTCTATTCCATTCCTATTACTCCAACCAATGCCAAGTTGGTGGTATTCTGCGTCTCTTCCATCAACCGACATTATTTACATTATTTAGCAGTTTTTAAGTGTCCTGTGTATTCTATAGTTTCTTATTATTTCCCTACTTTATACTGCAGTTTAATTGCTTCTTGTAAGTAACCTAAAAAAGGCAGCAGTTACAGCATGAACATCGGCCGGGTTTTGTACATCATCCAACATCCATTCAGTGAGCTGGGAAATGAGCTTTTATAGCACACAACAAAGTCTGAGCTTTCTTGCCAACTGGCTGCCTGGCCAGTAGGTCTGTTTGGGTTATGGAACAGGGCATTTGTCCTGTGCATTTGGCACAACTTTGCTAGCATTCAGTGATTAAAGAACAGTTAGAGAGCCATGTCCACCATGCTCTTTTTAATCCAAGTAGCAAACACTCAGGAGAATACAAGTTGCAATTACCACCAGGCTTTCTGCTTCACCTGGTATCTTTTTTTCTTTCTTTTTTTTTAAGCAGATATTCTAGGCAGAGCAAATATAATTCCTTCTATGTAAAGAATGTTGTAAAACCACTGCTACAATGACACCTCTGGTTTGTGCAGTGAGATCTTTATCCACTTACCTGTCTTAACCAAACTCCCGTCCCGTGTGAAAAAGAAAAAAGAACATAAGTTCAAGCAAAAGGACTGAGTTTTTTCTTAAGAGAATTAACAGCGATGATTTTTAGTTGAGAATTAAATGTTTATGGATATGAAGGTTCTGTTTGTAAAAGCTTTTCAAAAAAGTACTCTCTGTTTAATCAGATTTTTACATGTGAGCTCCAATTTAATTATTTGTCACAAAGTGCCCCTCAAGACAACGAGTTCCATCTGTAGATTTTCATTTGGAAGCAGAAAGATTAAATACCAGACTTACATTTTTCCATCTCTATCCTTTCCTTGTTTTTCCTGTGCAGGGTTTAGAAGAGGCATTTGTGTAACCAGGCTGCAATGAGCTAATCTGCTGAAGTGCCCAACTGAATGGGCAGAAGGAACGTCTCAGAAGGAACCCATCACTGCCTCCAACCCAGTGATCATTCCCTAAGCTGATTTTGCATGTCATGTAAGCACTTGATAAGGTTGTGGTTTCCATTTCAGTATTTTGTATGCAAAGCTATGAGAACTTACACCTTTGGATGGAAGATTCATAATTTCCAAGGCCAGAGATATTGAGAAAGAACTGTTAAGTACTAAGATTTACTACTTTTCTCCTTGTAGCAGCATAGAAAAGTATGCACAAAGTAAAGGGTGAGATGGCATATGCTTTCTGGACTGCCTACTCCCTTGGAAGCACCAGCTCCAAGTGTAAGTATATATTCTAACTTGAATGCAAAAGAGAGCACTAAGAAACATACTTAAAAGAAAGCAGAACCCCTTTCATTCCTGCAACATACCACTGAACACAATTTATTCCAAAGAGTTCAGTTTAACATTTGTAAATAATTACAAAGCTGAGGAACTACAAAAGGGGAGCTTAGCAAGGAGTGGAAAAATAGGAAGATAGATGCCATCTGCAAACAACAAAGTCTTTAACAAACTAATCCATAACCATAACCTTAAGCCAACCAATGGAAAGGGCAACTGAAGGGCAATTATAGAAAACAATCATCAGTCCCAGAAAATGCTGAGAGCAATGTGAAAGTAATTCTGCTGCCTGTGTACATCTCTACACTGGCACTTCATCCTGCCCATCAGGCTTGGCAGAGCCCCATGATGAGCCCCGGGCTGGCAAAGCCTCTGCTTCCCTGCCCCATATGGGGATATGTCTGCAGCAGTCCTGGGGCATGTTTAGTAAAATCCCTGATGTTTTATTCAAGAGCTTTAGAGAGGAGAAGAGCACACAGTGGTTACTGATACATTTTACTACTGATAAAACAGCAATTCTGTGCTCAAAAAGTACTCATGAGTGAGGTGGCAAACTGCCTCTGTATTGGTGTGGATCAGACAAAGCCCATGGATTTCTGTCTGCCAGGTGCTCCCAGTTTCTCACCTCTCAGCATGATTACTGTGCTGGGACTCTGCATGCCAGGTCTGTTCAAAAAGCACCCTGATGTAGGGCACTGCATAGCTGGGGGGATCACAGCACTGCCAGCAGCTGCACAGGGGTGCCATGAGGCCTTTTTCAGTGGCAGCAGGCTCAGTGCCATGCTCCCTGCCTTGCACCATGCTGGTCTGCATGCCACGATCCATGGCCCAAAAGTGGGGCTCACCCAGCCCCAAAAGCTGTGTTTGCTCTGCCGCCTCACAGCTGGACTCTCACTAGTCCCTCCCCTCAGTCAAAGGCTTTCACTTCGAGCAGTGCCCCGATGGTACTCATCTGTGCAGGAACTTTTGGCAACTGTTCCCAAAGCAGCATGTGATCCTGCTCACACCTGGCACTCAGCACTTGCTCTAGCAGCAGCAAGGGCAACCAGAGAAGCAAATGACAAGCAGGCAGTTCACTCATCTCATCTCCCTCAGATTGTCATCATTATATTCCCATACACTGTCTTCCTAACTCCGACCTCCGCAGCATCCTGCAGAAACCTGAAAGTGCCTACAGGCTGTGAGCATGGGGCCCATGCCACACTGAATGCAGCTGCCTGCTCAGGGGCAGGACTGGTACAGTCTTGCTCAAATGTCTTACCAAGCCTCAGTCCCTGCATCTGCTTCAGAAAGTGCTTGTGTAAGCCAAGTTCATTGTTAGTACTGAGATGATCACAGAGTTGGTACAGAGGCACCAGCAGTGTCTTCCTCCAAGCACAAGTCTTATGAGGAGTGGCTGAGGGAACTGGGGTTGTTTAGTCTGGAGAAAAGGAGACCTGGGGGGAACCTTATTGCTCTCTGACAACTACCTGAAAGGAGGATGGAGCCAGGAGGTGGCTGGTCTCTTCTCCCAGGTAACAAGTGATGAGACAAGAGGTAACGGCCTCAAGCTGTGGCAGGGGAAGTTTAGATTGGCTATTAGGAAAAATTTCTTTACTGAAAGAGTGATCAGGCATTGGAACAGGGAAGTGGTGGAATCACCATCCCTGGAAGTATTCAGAAGCCGTGTAGATGAGGGTCTTAATGACATGGTTTAGTGATGAACTTAGCAGTCCTGGGGTAAAGGTTGGATGTAATGATCTTAAAGGTCTTTTCCAACCTAGTTGATCCTGTGGTCTGTAGAGGAGAAGATCTACTGACACTGTAACTACTACTTTGCTTGGAAGGAGACAGGAGGATGAGAAAGTCCTTTGTTTCACTGTGAAAATTTCAGGTCATCATATAGAACTGGAAAAAGTGAAAAAGACAGGATTATAAAGGCCCTCCAACCAGTAAGCAACATTTGCTTCCCATTTGATATCTTGAGACAAGTTGCTTACTTGAAATCAGAAAACAATGTACACACATGTACTGTAACAAGTAACTACAGAGTTCTGCTGTGCGTTTATACCTTGCACAATGAGCAGACGTGGTTTTGAAATAAACAGTTGCACTGAAATTATATTTCTACAATTTAGAAATCAAACCTTATCTAATTTGCTCCAGCTGGACACCACCTGCAGAGTGCTGTTTAAGTACTCTGAACATTACACACTTATCTTTTAAATATTGATAATGCCATTTTTCATTTGTGTGACATGAAGTCCCACAGGGAATAATTATGCTAATAAACCTTAATGATTCTTGCAAATAAATGATCAAACAAAATTGCTACTGTTGATTTATATTAATGGATGCCTTTAGGAGGAGATTTGTCAGGATGTGCTGCTTCTTGAATCCCAATTCATCTTATTTAGCAGAAAAATGTACATAGTTTGTAAAACAGATTAAGTGTTTAAAATATAATGTGTTCATGGAGTTTCTGCAGTTCATAAACGTTCAAGCATTATTATCTTGCCTTATGGCAAATCTGCATTAAATGGCTTCTTTGCATACAACTTTCTTCAGTCCTTCCCTTCCCCCCCCTTTTGTCCCTTTTAGCTAAATAAGTTCTCCCTTTCAAGATCTTTAAGTTAACCTTTCTGTTACTCATGTAAGAATCAGTGATCATTTTGGTGTCTCAATAGATGACACACCACTGTCGAACAACTTTGCTTTCACTGCAGTGACTCTAGAAACATTTTTAATGTTTTAATAAGGACACATCACCTGAAGCTGGTGTCCTACGGAACACCGTAGGGTATGTGAAGATAACCAGTTTCTGCTTTCCTCCTAATGTTGGCTATACTGGGAATTCCCACTCCCCATCCATCTCTACTTTCGAAATTTTAACCAAGTTCATTTGGAAAACATTTTACCTGGGCTTGTCTTTTAAATAATGCGCATGTTTGAAAGCAGTATTGACATGCTCCTTTTACTGCAGATTATAGGGCAGGACACAGGAGAGGAAGCTAACAAATAACAGGAGAAGGAACTTCTAAGTTAAAAAATTTAAGCTTTACTGGAGCTAGAATAAGTACATGCTTTGTCTATTCAGCAAAACCCATACATACAAGTGTAAGGTAGTGGTGGGTCAGGGTTAGAAGCAGGCAGGCAGGAGAAGCAGCAATGTGCTTCCTCTGCCTCTGCAATACTCAGTGCCCAGTGGTGAGAGTCGGACCAGTAATAACAACTGTGTTAAACTGACTGACTCTAGCAGAGTAACAGCAGAACAAAGGTACAGGACATATTTGCCTTTGAGGCAAATAACACAGCTAAGTGAACAGACATGTGCTGAAAAATTCCACCCATCCAGAGGTTTCTCAGGAATTTTTTTCCTTTCTACTTCCTCCTGGTTGTCCAAAAGTTCAGTTTCAAAGAAGAGCTCAATAGCCTCCTATGCAAACATTTGCTCTCTCTCATAATGTAACCAGTTCCCATGCAACATGACATTGCATCCACAACAGGTTGGTATTTCAAAGAGCTGAATGGATTTTACTACTGACTGGTTAAAACAACCATGAAATCCAGCTGAAACATGGCACTAATTCACTCCATGCACAAGGAAACCAATAATTGAAGCACAGGGATGAAGGTCTCTAATAAAGCTCTAGAATGAACAGGTGTTTTGAATTATATCTTCAAAGAGGAACGTTACTCAAAAGCCTGTCAGGTAAGGTGTTCCCTTTGTAAACTGGGGGCTGATCTTGCAGGCCCTGAAAGGAATGGAACTTCCAAACACTGAAAGGCTGCAATAGTTAGATTAATTTTCTTACAGTTTGTGGACTGATAATCCTCAGATTTGTCAGTTGTACTTTAAACACTGCTATGAAAGTCTCCTGGGATTTGGAGCACCAATCCAACATGTTATAGGGGAGTTTGCCATTCCTGCATTTCTATTAAACAGTGAGAAACTTGCAGTCTTGTTCTGTTCATCCCCTGCATGTGGCTTCTTTAATAGCTCTCCAGGCAACTAGTGAGGGAACATTTTCAAATACGTAATTACCTTTTGTATGTGACAATAGCAAAGTGACTTTGGGCAATTAGAAGGGGACAGACTGGGGATTAGGTGTGTCTGAATTCTGGATTTATCTGTTATTTGCCCCCTAGCATTCAGAAAACTATCTTGCTGCCTTTTTGCATGCCTGCAACAATGCTTGTCATACTTAGACCAGAGGAGCATCATGCAGATTAGTACGTTTATACCTGTACTGCACCTGACTGTGTACATCGCTACCTACTGAAGGCTATCACTGCAGTACCAGGAGTCAAGCTTCCCGAGATGCATGACTGCCATTCTCATCAGCCTCTGCTCATTGCAAATCATAAAGCAGCACTGGCCTCATGCTCTGAGTGATACAAGTTTTCTAGGAACAGATGATATCCCATTTTCCAGGGAGGTCTCTATGGCAGGCTGGGCTCTCAGGGACACCCAGAACCACCATGCTACCTGCCATGAAGTGCTGTGCTGCAAGTCAGGAGCCTTACACCTGTCCCCTTCTCTCTGTCCCTACATTTTTCTAACAATAAATGGGAGACAGCCATGTACACTTCTGTGTACAAAACATATGGCATGTGCATATGTGTGCACATAACTTTGCATACAGCTTAAGGCCTGGTACTGACGTCTCACACCAAGGTAAGTGCTGATGTGACATGGTGAGGAGTGACCAGAAACTGCAAGTAAAAAGCCCTGATTGTGACTTGGAGTGAAAGGGATTTTGCCACTGACTTAGTGTCATGGTCTCACTCCTGTTTCACGCATGTCAGTCTTTGCTTAAAAAAAACAAAAAACAACAAACATAACCAACAAAACAACCCCCCCAACCAACCAAAAAGCCACAAACCAACCAACCCTGACCCTCTCATACTACTTTTTGTTTTATAGATAAGACATTTCCTGTCCCCATATCTACTCACACATGTACTATAGAGATAGAACTGTAGGTTAAGAAGTTCATTTTCGTATTTTCAGATGGATTCTCTCTACTTCCTTTCTTGTCTCCATTGCCTGCTTGGCATTTTCTTAGCATCCCACAGGCAGCTGCTCTCCAAAGTGCTCTTCTGGGCACTCCCAGTTCCTGGCCTCATTTTTCCTTTTGTTGTGAAGCACTTTTTCAGGCATTGCCTCACCTCATTTACATGTAATAACTATTACTCCTCTTCCTCTCTCTGGGTGACTTCTCTGTTGGTGGGTTTGGAATGACATCTCTCATCAGGTTTCTCCAGCATCTAAGAGCTCTGTTGGGACCTCACTTCTGCAGACAGAATAAGCAAAAAGTGTGAACGACAGAGTGTCTGTGTTCAATGAGACTTTCTCATTGCCCCTCCAACAAAGACTCCTCTCTGCTTGGTTTTGTTTGGCTATGGGTGCTTGATCTGGGATAATTTCTACATGATCACTTATAGCTGCAAAGAAGCATTTGATGTCTAGCAGAGTAAATTGCCTGAATCAGTCTGTCTCTTGTGTGTTGCTATTTCTACTACAGGTGGTTGGTTTTTCCCCCCCCACCTTGGTATGGTGTTAAAACCTTCCCCCTACCCAGTTGCACAGGGACTTGCACAGGAAAAGCAGTCACTCTTAAACTGTCTCTTCCTTCCTGGTTATTTTACAATGTGGTGGTCAGCTGAATCCCTCTGCACATGATTTCCAGGTGTTTGTTACTTACTTGAAATGCAGTCGCTTCTTATTCTCACACCACCTAGCCAGACACGTCTGCTGTTATATACTGTATTATGTACTGTTCTAACTTAAGATACTTGACCTTTAACAGTTAGTTCACACAGCTTAGTTAAAATTTATATCTAATTTATTTACATTTAGATAATGAAATATTCACTTACACATTGTTTTTATGCATACAAACTGAGATCCCAAATGGATATCACTATCATATTGCTAAGAATTCATACACATTCCTTAGTGCTTATATAGTGGATTAATCCTGCTCATTTTTATCCCGTGTCTCCTAAATAATTCATGTTTATTGATTACCACTTACAAGTACCACTGCATTTTGACACCAGACTCCTCACTGGCACCTACAGAAAACAAGATTGCTGATCTCTAGGCTGCAAGATTCACTTTTTACATATTTTCCTCGTTTAACAACTGACTAGTTTAACCATGCTAAATGCAAAGTCCTCCACCTGGTCGGAGCAATGCCAGGCACAGCTACAGGTTGGGCAGGGAGGAGATTCAGAGCAGCCCTGCAGAGAAGGACTTGGGGGTGTGGGTTGAGGAAAAAATGAACATGAGCCGGCAGTGTGCGCTTGCAGCCCAGAAGGCCAACCGTATCCTGGGCTGCATCAAAAGGAGTGTGACCAGCAGGTCGAGGGAGGTGCTCCTGCCCCTCTACTCTGCTCTCGTGAGACCTCACTTGGAGTATTGTGTGCAGTTCTGGTGACCTCAACATAAAAAGGACATGGAAGTGTTAGAACAAGTCCAGAGGAGGGCCACCAGGATGATCAGGGGACTGGAGCACCTCTCGTATGAAGATAGGCTGAGAAAATTGGGGCTGTTCAGCCTGGAGAAGAGAAGGCTGCGTGGAGACCTCATAGCAGCCTTCCAATACCTGAAGGGGGCCTATAGGGATGCTGGGGAGGGACTCTTCGTTAGGGACTGTGGTGAGAGGACAAGGGGTAATGGGTTTAAACTTAAACAGGGGAGGTTTAGATTGGATATGAGGAAGAAATTCTTTACTGTGAGGGTGGTGAGGCCCTGGAATGGGTTGCCCAGGGAAGTTGTGAATGCTTCATCCCTGGCGGCGTTCAAGGTGGGGTTGGACATAGCCTTGGATGGCATGGTTTAGTGGGAGGTGTCCCTGCCCATGGCAGGGGGGTTGGAACTCGATGATCTTGAGGTCCTTTCCAACCCTTACTATTCTATGATTCTATGATTCTATGGCTTGAAAGGCACAATTAATTCTTTCCTCCTCATGATGCAACGTGCCAGTTTCCTGAGGGACTGTAAGTTTTTATTTCAGATCTAGTTGGGGGGGAAATAGGCAAACCCCTTTTTCTTAAAAAACCCCAGTATTTCACTATTTAAAAACCTGATTCTCTTTGCCTTCCAGGCAGCTTGGCAGCTAACACTCACCTTGCTTGGCTCCTGAGCTGGATCAGCAAATCATGGAAAGCATTCTGTTGCTTTGCACACAGTCTGGGATGAGAATGGTGCCCAACCAGTCCAGATCTAAGGTAGAAGGGAGCTCCATGAACAAGCCCTTCACAAGCTTGAGTCCTTGAAACAGCTTGTCCCCAGCTGAAAGCAAGGAAACAAATAAACCGCAATGTGGTCTCAAAGAGGGACGTAGAAGATGAGACAATAAAGTGAGATATAGCTTAAAAAATATATAATCCTAAATATCCACTACTCTTAGATGTAGAAGATCTACCGTCCATGCCCTGAACTATGTCAGATAAAGAATTTGCCTCCATAAATATTAACGTATGGCAGTCCTCGTCAGTGCTAAATGACTGTCAGTTATAGACAGACTACTGAGTTGTATTGTATCTCAGATTTGAACAGTTTAATTTAAACTGATTTGTGTAAAACCAGAAAAAAAATCCTGGGAGCTGTTGACATTTCTAAATAATATTGCTAAAAATTTATAATTCAGCAATAAAACAGGCAGAGCTTACAAGCAAATGATATAATAATAATAATGGTAAACATAAGCTTACTCATGTTGTCCCATAAAGGCAAGGCTGTTGCGATGAACTCATAGTAAGGCATGGTAGAAACATTAAAAAAAGGACAAGAACAACAATACTAATACACAATAAATATCAAATCACACATTTTTGTCATCTCTACCCACATCCAAAGATGTTTACTGTGAATTCTTTTTATGCAATGTAGATTTCATTTAAACAAAGTCTTGAACTCATTCTAGTTGGTAATCTTTGAAGTGTAAGTTGATGCTGTAATTAAGATGCTTAAACATAAAGCCATGAAATAACATGACATTTATGACATGCTTCCAAGCTCTTCTGTAGGTATCTCTCAGGTATTACTTTTGTTGTTGATACCCTGGAAACAGAGACATTTTTTTAATAGGTCAAGTATGTTTTAGCCTTAATAAATTCAAGAATTCACTTATTTAGAGCATGCCGTGATGTTGTTCAGGTGGAGGAGCTGACTCTCTCATAACCTCTTCAGAACTGGCACAGGAAAGGAGAGGTTATCCCCAGGACCCCAGAGCTGCAGGAAGGTTCAGTTCTGTTCTCACAGGAGTCACGTGGTGCAGCCACGTGTTTGCTGCGCTTTGTCCAGGGATTGAGAGCTGCACAGTGCAGCCACTGGCTTTCCAAAGGACAGAAAGGGAAAAGGAGCTTCTGTGCCTGTTTGCATCAGACCACATCCAGCCCTGGGTGAGGAGCTCACCCTTAGGAGGGCCATGTCCACTGATACAGACCAAAGCACTCACAGCACAAGGACATTTCTAGACACCTGGTCCCCAGCTGTGTAACAACCTGCTTTCCTAACCATAGCATAGCCTGCATAGCTTACAGATCTGAAGGCAGAAGGCCGCACTGATTATAGCTGTCTGCATCCAGCACTGCTTAGGTTTGCCCAAAGATGACAAAAGTATTTTTCTACATAGTTTATTTTAAAAGATGACTTTTGAAGTACAGTTAAAAGACACTAATACACACTGTAGGCTTTGGCTTCATTTAAGGGTTTGCTATACTCTGCTCTTCCTTTAGCTTCTAAACAGGAGAAGTGCCTTGTTTCCCAGGACAAGCATCTGTGTGACTCCCCCATTTCTGGAACTTTGGCCTCACATTCCCGAATCCACCAAAGCTGCTGCATATTTATCAGATTTTGAACGTGTTGGTTTTTTTTTTTTGGCTGAAGGATTTGCATTTAAATAACAACAAAAGAAAGAGCTGACAAGTCTTCCAGAGCTCCTTTCCCCCCACATCACCTCTTTCAGTTTGTGTACCATCACTGCAGTCATTGTCTACCAAATCTTCCCAGGCAGACAGAGAATATATTACTGCTGCTAAAACCAAGATGCACATTAGGAACAATAACTGCATGTGATTACATGAGTTTGCAGCATGCATATTGTTATGATACTTGTGGCTTTTCATTACTATTATTAAAAATCCTACAATACTTGCCTAGTACTACATTAGAACTAATGCTGAATTCGATGTTTATTACTTTTATGCTGTTTTATTTTATTTCTTTTCCTGAAAGATGCTCTACCAGAAAATGTGAATTTATCTTCCTTTAATTCATTTCAAATTAGCTTCTCAGCATAATCTTTCCTATGCTGTCCCTGGGCGGCAGCCACTCTTCACACAAAAGTGTCTTCTGGCAGCGCTCCCTCCCCATTTTGGTACAAATGACACCAATGAGGACCTGCCACCCTCTTCAGTGCCAGCAGAACAGAGATATTTCTGTTGGACTGGCTCCAACAAGGGTGAAAATCAGAGCTTTTCATGTTAGTGCCTGCACACCGCAGAGAAAGCAGCACCAAGGTCTCATATGCACACTCTTTTCACAGGCTTCCCCTTTCCCACAGGCACCCCTGCAACACCTGAAACATCCACAAAGTGCTGAATAAGCTCAAGACCACAGAAATGGAGACTTCTGCTGCTAATGGAAAAGGCTGTTCAGGACACAGAGTTGTGGGGGAAAGCTCTGACTCAGTTTCCCCTTCATCCTCAGTCAGTGATGCAGAGAAAGGGAAAACGTCACACACTGAAGGAAAAAAATATTAAAAACAAAGAGAAAGATAAAAAAGAAGGCAGCAGCGACCTTGGGAGCTCAAAGGCACTTCTGAGGGTCTGGAGGGGGCAGAGCCAACCTCTGCTAAATGACCACCAGCCTCAGAAACAACTGAGCTCATCGTCCTCTCCCTAGCACTCCCTGAACTCCACAAAGAAACCAACAGGAGCAAGCCAAGCTCCCATCCCCATGTTCCACCTGAGCAGACCTGCATGAAGGAAAGGCAGCACCACATGAACCAGAGGCATTTGGGGGTGTGATACCTCCTTCTAAGTCACACTTGTAAACAGAGAGTTTCAAGGGCAGGCTTTCCATTTGTAAGGCATTTTTTTGCCTTACTGTTACCATGATGTGTTTAGAGGGTCATGGACAGCGCAGCAATGACTTACAGAGCCACAGCTGGGGGACACAATGTCCGCAAGAACAAGAAGTTCCCCCCCTTTGCTGGAGGTTTGTTGGTCATTATGCTGGTGCCACTCACACATCTTCTAAACTGCACTGCAAGAATACTGGCTGCTTTTTCAGCACTGCTCTTCCATGCTAGCAATTGTAGATACAGAAAGGTATTACCAAGCCTCCACCAAGAAGGGCTGTATCTACTCAGTTCCCAAGTGGGCACCAAAAGGAAGTTGAGCAAGTTCCAGACCATCACACTGCACCCGTTCTGGTGGCAAGTGCTCACGCTGAGAGTTCTCCTTTTATACATTTACTAGAACTAGTCCGTACACCTTTCTAAACTCAGAGTGATTTGCTGTCTGGAGGAAAAAGTGCTTTCTCATTCTCAATCTGTTTAATGATCATGCCTCCTCCATTCCATTGAGGCTATTCAGAGGGAAGAGACTCTAATCTATTTAGCTTCAGGGAGGGTTTCTCTCTGACACATGCTCTCCTAACAGACCATTTATCAGGATGAAGGGTGATCCCTGGAGAGTGCAGACAGCAGGACAGGCCTAGCCTGAGTGACAGTCCATCCGGCAGATTGACTTTAATGAAGCACAGAAGAAACAGGAAGATTAAGAGAGTGCAAAAATAAGTGACAAGTTCTGAGTTCACCTGGGCAGCTTACTGTGCAGCACAAATCTGTCACTGAGTTATAAATGTTATGTATCTATTTGGTTGCCAAGGATCACCCGTAACACAAAGAAATCCCACACACATTACCAGAGAGTTTTCCCCCTTGCTTAAGAGGAGGAACCTGCTTTAAAGCTAAAAGCACAAGTTGTAGGTGCATGGGACTCTGGCAGTTGTCTGGTCCAACCCCCTGCTCGGAGCTGGGCTGGTTTCCAGCATGTTGCTCAGGGTTTCAGGGCTCTGGGATTTTCTAAGCAATTTCTTTTCAGCTGGCCACCTTTGGTAGATACTCATCACGAAGCTGCTTTCTGTGCAACGGAAACCTGGTGACAGTGTGGATATATTGTATGGGATCCATCTTACCAAAGCTTAAACTGCAGCATCTCCAGTTCAGTCTGAAGTCCTGTTAATGACAATGGATAGAAGCAGGTATGCCTGCCAGGCATCAATGTCTACCTCAGGGTGTGACCATGTCAGCATCTCTCTCCACTGGCTTTTAATGGAAACAGGCACAGACACCTTTGGACAATGACTTTCACCCACAAACATCAGGCACACAGCCCTGAGGTGTAGCTAAGTCTTGCTGTTCATTCTCAAAAACGTGGCTCTTACTCCAAGCATCTCCCCAACATCATCTTACGTATTTCTTTGTCTGGATCAGACCAAAATTGTTAAATGGAGGCTGAAGTTATGAATGGAGAGTTTTTCCATGCAGTGATAACGAGCTACAAATTTGGAAAGAAACATTAATAACTGCAACACCTCACAGCCAGAAAAGCCTGATTACAGTGTAGGCATCTACTACCAGCAAGTAAGTCTCATATTAAATCTTTTTGCCTGTGGATGATCTGCTGGATTTAAATACACCATTCTGGTAAAGCAAAGAAACCAATCATTCTTCTTTCCGCAGATGAAGAAAACACAGAATACCAGCAGGATGCTTTATTCCCAGGAAAGTGAATAGGAGTCTTAGCTCCAGTTTCTGCAGCAGCAGAATTAAGTCAGTGTTTACTACTTCCAAACAGTTTTCTTTATGCTGGTCAAACTCTTTACCAAAACAAACAGCAGAAGTTCCTGAACAGAATAACAACTATGGCACACGTTCTTGCTGCAAAAGCTGAGGAGCATTTGTAGGTGTTGATATAAAATCGCTACATAAAATCAGCTTTACAGATGCTGCTCCTGAGTTCACATGGCCCAGTTTATTTCCCTGTGAAATTTCTGCTTTGTCTGCACTAAAATTCACATTAAAGATCCAACGGGAAACGGCTGCTCCACTACACGGATTTTTGTGTGGGGTTTTTCTGTTTCTTTAAATCAGCATCTATGTACATAAGGTCCTTCTGTGAGTATGAGAATTGAAGTTATATGTGAAACAAGCAATACTAAAAGTGTAATCTTAAGATGTTTTAGGATCCCAACCTGCCCAGGTTGCAATTATAGACTGTAACAGATGATGGCACCAAAATTCAATCTGTAAGCAAACTACTCGACTGCTGACAGATTGCTTGGACAAATACATCACAACAAATGTACTGAAATTTATCTAATTTAAACTGTATAAAATAGGCATAAACTAACTAAAGGCTGGAATGCACCTTTTAAAACAAACCATCACTTTTCCCTTGCTCCCTCTTCCCCCATGTCTCAGACTTCAATGCTTAACCAGTAAACAAAGATTTTGCCTTTCAAAGCGTGCACAGCAAAATGAGACACAGGGTCAGACTCTTAGTTCCAAGGGATGCTGTGGATAGATATTCGTGTTACTGGAGTCACCATACTTTCAGCATTTGCCAATCTTGTGCTATGTACAGCAGTAACCATTCTCTTAAAAGCACAGGCTAACTACAGGATCAGATGCACGATCAAGGATGTGAAGCTCAAGAAGGTATCAGCAGTAGGCAAGCTGTACTTCCAAATCCATAAATAATATGGCTGCTAGAAGTCAAAAATGTACTACACCTCCATAGATATTTTCACGCGCTTCCTACTCCAGTCTTTGTCAATCGCTCTGGTTTAAACACCATCAGTTTTGACTAGCACTCAAAAAACCATCTGGTATATAAATATTCATCAATTAATTTATGAGCAATATAGCCACCTTTCACTGCTTCTCAGGTAAACATCATGTACCCTTTTAAAATAGCAGGAACAGTATATATGATTTAAGACTTTGTAACCTGATTAGGAATAGCATTTCTAATGCAGATTATACCTTAAAGCAGGAAGGAGGATGGTGTTAAATAATTCAACAGAAAGTACAACAAATAAACACTTACGTGGGTAACAATTTACTGTTTCTTACTCCTTGCAGAGGTTTAATAGAAGCTATGTTGCTTAATCCATGGAAAGTGTTTTCTATTTGCCATATGTTAGCAGAACTATCATTAAAACTGTAATTTATTATTGGAATGAGCCTCAAAAATAATATGCCCCAGCATCAGGTCCTGGAACCAATAGTCAGGTCATCATTTTGTTCACAGTATTATGCTCTGATATGCCTTGAGCAAGACAAAGAGGCCCATTAATTCTGAAAGGCCAAAACCCCAGCAACTGTACTAGTTAGAAGTTTAACTAGTAGGTTGAATTCTACAGCAGAGAATAATGCTAGTGGCTAAACCATTTTTAAAAGACAGAATGCACGGGTATTTCACAGAAGGTATTTAAAACTAAAAAATACTCCAAAGCCTTACTATGGAGTATAAAGAGTAGAAGGCTTTTGACACCTAAGACATCCATATGTTGTTATTGCCAAAAAGACTGCACTAAAATGTGAAGGCTTAAAACTGCATCTTCTGTGTTCAGAGACCACTGTGAAAGCAGTTTCTATAAGCTGTCCATTTATTTCTAGCTCATTCACTCACTGATAGGACTGGCATTTTTTGACAGACAGTAATGAAGGTATCAGTAGCTGGTTCACCCTGCTTTGTACATTTTATATACCTTACCTCATTAAAGAATATTTTGACACATAATAACAAGACAACATTATTCTTTACGGTCGACACACAGGTAACATCTTTATGCTAGCATGTTTCTTAGAGCAACGATTTTTATTATCAGAAACTGTACACTCTCTTTGCTTTTAAGATATGACAAGAAAAAGCTTTGTATAAGACATCAAAAATCTTCCTATTCAAATATGGAAATAGCATTTTTACAACACTGAAAATAAATACAAGATTCAAAACATACCTCTGTTCTTCATACCAAGTATGTCATAGGGCTTTGTTTTTGGTTTATGGTATGGTAACACTGAAGTGCTCTGTCCTGTTCCAAAATACAGTTCTATCTGACTGATGCTTCTCCCTGTGTAGGTTGAGTTTTACACTTCAATCACTTGGTTGGGAAAGGCCTGAAAATGAAAACACTGGAACGAAACAAAGGAAATACTTTGTTTCTAGCTCTACTGAAAGTGCCATATATGCTCTG
Source organism: Amazona ochrocephala (assembly GCA_039720435.1). Taxonomy (NCBI): domain Eukaryota; kingdom Metazoa; phylum Chordata; class Aves; order Psittaciformes; family Psittacidae; genus Amazona; species Amazona ochrocephala. The sequence continues at coordinate 31,963,872 of CM077883.1, read as the reverse complement.
CTTAATCTGATTTCCACTTAAGGCTAATTTGAGAAAGTTGCATATTCTCCATATTTCTGACTTGGATCCATTAAAATCCTTCCTTTCTCCAAACTCCCACTGGAAAATTCTACAGGAAGTTTTTTGGTTTTGTTAGGTAGGTAACAATAAAACCCAACCATATTTACACCACACATACCAAAGTTATAAATCTGGCTTGGGCTTCTGTGTGCAGCTGTAGAAGTGAAAAATGACGGTAAGGGTTGGAGTTAAAAGGCCAAAGTTGCACAGTTCAGATAGCAGCACGTAATTCCTAGTTCCCTAAGTAGCTAAAACCAAAAGTTGGGGCAGACTAGAACTGATGTTGTTCAAATTAAGTATTTTACATCTTTCATTTGCATTACTGCTTTTCCTCACAAGATCATTAGACCAATTACTAAAGTCTATCCCCCATCCTAGTCAACAGCTACAAGGACCACAGCTTCATCTAAGTGCTGAAGTATCACTTTATCTGCAACAACCACCCTTGACTGATGACAGCCTGCCACCCTCATATACAGGCTGTAAAAGCAAATATGATACCCAGAGCCATCACACCAGAAGGCCTTTCTTCCAGCTACATGGCCAACACTGCTGGTATGGAAAGAGTATTTGCAGTGCATTAAATAATACTGAGTCATCTATATTCAGTTATTCTTTTGCTCCCTGCTCACCGAGGAAGGGAATTAAATAAGATACATACAAGCCTGACTTCTTACTACAATTTAATTTAAACAGCAATGCAGCATGTATCTTCCGCAGATTAGATTCATAATGATTACATCTCCGCTGATATCATACTTTTAATTGGTGTGCTAGATCTATTCAGTGATGATCCTGTTGGGACCACAATACAATGAAGACTCAGCAATGAGACTTCACACTGGCTCAGTGAGGTGTCTCAAGGAGCATAGTTGTGGCAGCAGAAAACTTTGCATGGCTTAACAGCTCTGTCTCAGACTGCTCAGCCACTCTCCCTCAGCTTTACCAGCCACTGTACTCATGCTATTTTTGAGTTAACTCAAGTGCAAACACAAGGCTGGCATCCTGAATTGCCTGCACTGCAGGTGAATCTAGGCAGCCGAGATGGGTTCAATAGGAATCTCAATCAGACATCAGGTTAAAACAACCATTATCACATGACATTAACGTCATTTGCAAAACAAGGACCCTGGAAATGAACAATCCGTGAAGGAATGCAACACCCACACCACCCCACCCCTGGCTAAGGCTTCCCAGGGAAATAGCAAAGCCGTGATTCCAGCTAATACAAATGAGAAGAGATGGACTGCAGGAGCAGGGGAGGAGCACGTAACCGACAGTAAGACACTAAAATATCAGTGGAATCGGTTCCTCCACTCCTGAACATTTCTCAGTGATAAGGAATAGGGAAGACTCAGGAAATCTCAGGAGGAGCTTCAAAAGGCCACACCTTACAGAGCGCATAACAGAAAAGTCTCTTTTGTTTTAAAGAAAGGCAAGAGGATTACAGTACTGTATTTATCTTTGGCCAGCTTTATATTCAAAACCAAAATACACTTCTCTGTTCTTCTGGGACAAATATGAATGTCTATCTGTGTATTTTAGTACTTTATATGAAAGGTAATCCAGTGGTGTGATGAGAAATGAGCATTACATTTAAATGAGCAGAGAGAATAACAAAGAAAACGGATGAATCCCATTACAGGTGTCTGTGAGGAAGAGAATACCGATGTGAAGCTCCAGTTTGAGAACTTTAACAACTGTCAACATTAAAATACCCCAGTGGCAATTAGAAGAGTAAAGCCTTTACCAAATCTTGCAGGTTATTCATGTTTGGCCTGTGCATCCACAGAGGATTTAAATTAACAGAGCAAAGTTTAAACTCAGCCAGTGTTTTTAGGGCAATTTTGTGCTCTGGTGAATGTTGTCTTCATCATGCAGAATGAATTTCTGTCTTTTGCTAACTGAAATCTATTAAACATTTTTAACCTTCTGACTGTTCAGACTAATATATGCAACCAGAGAGCTAACAGTACTGTCTCACTCTTAAAAGTAGCACAAGCAAGATTTAAATTATAAGCTTTGTGAACTTGCAGCTTGCTTTTCACTTGCTTTTAGTTACAGCTCTAGAAGGGTGAGCTAGGTTCAGTAATAGAGCATGCAACAAAGTACAATCAGCTTTATTTCTGTTAATTATAAAAAAAGCAGACCCGCCTTCAAAAGCAGGTGTTTGCCTTATTGATGGAAATCCTCCCCACGACTATGAAAGCAGCAGTTTTTCACTAAGATTACTAGAACCAAAACTGACATCTGCAGTAGGATGGGCTTGAAGTTGCTCCTTCCACTGGCTGCCCAAGCTACTCCAGAGGTAGAAGTGGAGAGGTGCCAGAGGGAACTTGGCAGGCACAAAGCACAAGGAAGCCTAGAGCAACGCTTAACTGTTTCTTACCTCAGTAACCCTCCCTTCTTCTAAATCCAGCATTTTACCTTTGAAAGAGACAGATAACTTTGGTTTAATGAAGTTATAAAATTAAGCAAAACATTCTGCATGAAAGCTGAAAAGCCACCAGCCTGTTCCTATATTATAGGGACATTATAAGTATAGTATAGCATGGTATATAGTTGCATTTTGATTGGCCTAAGGACTTAGCTATTACATGTCTGTGTTCACGCAAATAGTCTACTCGAACCTTAGGGTGAGCAGGGACTTTCATGCCCTCCCCAACAAGAAGGGCAAGGTTGACAAAAAGAATCATAAAGCGTATACCTGGGCATCACTACCTACAAAGAAATCCAGACTAATAGAAGCCCCACAGACACAGCAGCCTACCACAGTCTTGTCTATTGTTTGTTTACTCTTCAACAGATGATAATCCCAGGACAGTAAAAATGAGCAGCTCCACTGCCACCCACAGCATCCAGTTTCCTCCCAGTACCACCCTTCCAACCTCTACTGCAGGAAGACATTGAGGCTTATGGATGAGTCCATAACCAATAAAACAACCCTCCTCTATTTCAACCTACTTGTGCAAGACAAGTAGAACATAAGAATCCATAACTCTAAAAGTTACTGTGAGATATTTAGCCTAACCCAGACCTTCTCTTCATGGGAAGATTGAAGATATTTGAAAATCAGGACTCCAGAAAGTATGCAAGGTAACAGTTTGGGTGACCTGAACGCAAAACCCCTTACGTCTGAACATGTTATGCAGCATTTCTTGTACAAGCTCTTCAGAAAAGTCAAATTTATATCTTGCCACAAATAATGAACAAGTTGCTGTCAGGGATACAATGCTTCTTTCAAAGGGCTGCAGTATAAATGTAATCACTGTAACTTGTTTTGTTAAATCAGATACTAGCCCTTGATCTGTATAAAAGAGTATTTTGAGAGGGAAACATGTTGTCTTACCTTCACAGGAGCTCTTTAAAGTCCCAGAATTTTGGTTAAATAACTATGTGTCTCTCTGCAATATGCAGCACTATGCTCAACATTCAGAAAGAAAATAAACATTACAGGATCCAAACTACATGGCGACTTCGCTTTCAAGACTCAGAGACGCTTGTTTAACTTACTTCAGTATTTGAATCTGTATTTAGACACGATTCCCCAAATGTCTACAAATAGTAAAGAGTTCAGACTGGGAGTTTTATAGTTAAATTTTTTCTTTCTATCACCTGGTAAAAAAAGGATTCGGATCTTTTCTGCTCCTCTCCCATACACTGATCTATCCAGGTAATTGAAAATCAGTAATTACAGGTTCCTAGAGGACATAATGCTTACTTACGGTTTGAAAATCATTAGATTATTTACCTAGAAACAAAATGAGCTCCTTTTATGCTTATTTGTCCTTAAAAGAGAAATTATAAAAATAAAAAATCAGAATTTTAAAAAAAAAATCATTTTAAACCAGAACATGTTACTGTGCTTATGAGAGAGAAAAACAGCAGCTTTAGCTTTCCACACCAAGGTGGGAAACCACTCATAAACCCAAGCTTGTTAATTGCTATTTGGACGGTTATTCATATCAGCTGAAAATGCTGGTCCATTTTCATTCATTTGCAGTACAGGGATGTCCAAAACACACATCCAGAAAATAGCTAAGAAACTTGAGTATTTACATCATACAAACGAAGGACAGTGCACACACACACACAAATCTAATGTTTAAATCCAGAATAAATCCAGAAATATCAGTATTGGAAAACTGTGTTTAAAATTCAGCATGTTTAAAACATGGTAGAACTTTGGTAAAATAACACATCCTTCCAATTGTCAACCATCTAAATGAGCAAGAAAGATTGGGTCCAAGAGACTCTTTTCCTAGAGACTGCCTTCCTTTTCCAATGAAATCTAAACTCCAGTTAAAAACAGCTTTTAGCTAACTACACTACAACTCAACAGCATTTAGATGAGACTGCAGACAATACAAAACCATACCTCCAGGGATTATTAACCCTTTGCTAGTAAATTTAACCTTTAAATTCATTCATTGCAGACTGAGGAAGGCAGAAAAGAAAGCTTCTGGACTGAAGAGCTAACATGAACAGAGCACTGCCCTGGTTTCTTAAACAAGTCAAACCTGTGTAGTGGTTGGAGTGCAGGGAACATGCTACTCATCTCAAAGCTGCCTGAAGGTTACGAGAAAACTGGCCACATCTTGCAGCACTAACTCATCAACTGCTATGGGGAAATCTGCTTAAATACAGGCTGCAGGGCATGGTTTGCTGTATGTACTTTTCAGAATGCTCCTAGAGAAATGAGGTGGTTATGAGCATCTTGAAAGAGAAAGGACCTGACTGTAATTAGGGAATAAGTGTCCATTAGAGGCTTTTCAAATTTAATTTGGATACCAAATTACATCTTGGTTCTTTTTCCTTAACAAACAGCCACAACAAAAAAGCTTCAGACCTACAATAAGCTTGTTTAAAACTGAGTACAGCAGCTATTACTCAGCCTTTATATTGTACTATCACCCTAAAAACACCACCCAATGAGGTCTTGCTGTGCTTGTCATACAAATATGAGACAATTCCTGTCCCACGGAGTTTGCAGTTTGTATGTGCAGTTTACATGTTATAAAGTCTAATTTTAGCGTAAGTATAAGCCAGAAACCCTGTTACAAGTGGCAAAATCCTGAAAAATCAAGATAATTACCACCCTAACTCAGCCTGATTTATGAGGCTATTTTTAGAACAGTATAGGCTGATGTGCTCTGAGCTTTTTTATATTTGCATTAAGTCCTCTGTGATTCCTCCCCTGAAATGTGTGCATATGCTGAGTCCATGTGAGATGCTACCACTGGCGCTTGTCATAAGAATTAAATCCCTCTCAAGCTTGTTTACAGCTCAGCACTTGTCATACTGCTCCCCTGAGCTTCATGGCTGGTTGGTTTTTCCCTTTCTCTTTGGCTCTGTGAAAGATTTAATTTCATTTTTGTTTATGTGTGTACTTACACTCGCAGGTGCAGGAAAGAAAAAAATTGCTGTACCCAGATGTTTTGAGGCTGCAGTAGCATACATACAGCTGAAATTAAGGAGAAAAACTGTAGCAGATAAAACCAACTTTCTCATACAGTATTCTATAGCGTATTTAATAAACCTATCATGTTTCATTGACAAGAAGACTCATAAATGCAATTTTAGGAGCACCAGAATATTTCACAGTTGTCTCTGCTCTTTTGCAAAGAGGCTTTTAAAGTCTGAAGGCAGACCAATTACTCCCACTTTCAATATCGTCAATATCTTCTTGTAGCTGTTACAGACTCAATCATCAACACAGCTACTGCACACTAAGCTGCCCTAGCTGCACTAACTGAACCTCAGAGAGTTTCATCCAGATTTTCACCCATACTTTGAAAGATATATTGTTTTGTTTAAAAAAAATTACCCTTTTGCTTCTGTAGTAACAGAAGAAATCATTGCCTGGATTGCCTGTAGAGACTCCAGTTCTAATACCTCAAATCACATCTAGTTAAGCACATCTTGATTTCACAACTGCAGCTGGTTAACCCTGCAATTCATTTGCTCCACCACATACTCCAACAGTCCATAAAAGGGTGCAAAGATGAACGAGCTATGGTTTCATCGGCAACTACAGTAGCTATCCATCTACACACACAGTAATGGCTTCTCTGCTTCACCTCAATAGCACGTGCAGACCGCAGGCAGCAGAAGGGCTGCTAATTCCTTTGTTCAAGCTCAGCACATGCATTGAGAACCTTTCCTTAGATAGGCAGGTTCCTAGTCAATTAAATTTATTCGCACAACTATGTGCAGAACAAAATACTTCTGTTAACTTTCTTTGATCAACTTTTAACCTTTCCAGTCACACACAATCTGCAACAGAACTTGCTGATGATCGGAATGGTAAAAATACAAGCATCCGATGCAGAAATCACTGGAAATTTAGAGGACGCTCCTGCGCAACCTAAATGGATGAAGCTGCTTTTCTTCTAGCTGTTTTCCGCTTCAGTAACTTCCTCTTAGAGCTTCCACTGGGCACTGCGTGGAAAAGCCTGATGAGCGGCTCTGCAACATGACCTCTAAAATCACAGTGTTCTGCCTGCCATTGCAGGAAGAGGATTTTTGTGGGTTTTTTTTAATGTATGTCTGTATCTTTGTTCCTGATCTTAGAACTAAGCTGGCAAAGTATTCATAAGTTTAAGGTATTAGAGAGGCACCATGAAATTGGTGAATATTAGATCTATATACATAGAATTATTTTTTTGTAAACACTGATTTTATATCTCTGCAGTACTAACTTTACTATGCACAATTAAAATATACACTGTCAAACTGACAGCAGAGCAGTAAAGATATGTTTGTGTAAAAAAGGAAACCACAGGAGAGTCAGTCCATTTCCTATGCTAGGACAAAGAACACAAGGATAGTTAAACTGAAACTTGTTTTACTGCATCCCCAAAATGCAAGGTGTTACACAAATAAAATGAGACAGTATTGACTTAGTACGGTCTTCAGCAAGCTTTAAAGCTTTCTACTCTCTGCATGTTTTCAGCAGATCAAATGAAAGTCAAGACCATAGCATCTAATATGGGTGAGGTGCAGAAAGTGCTTTTCACCTCCCCTAAACCAGATATGGCAATGAAATACATTTATCTTGATGGACAAGAATTATTACTTGAGTTTGGACTGAGTGAATTTTAACAATTATTGACCTTTAGCTAATTGGTGTACATTATACTCAAGCATATCAATTTACAATCAGGTCAAATCTCTTTGTGCTGTGAAGCAACTAATAACAGTTAGTTTGGTCAGACACTGCACAGAACCTCGTGTTTCTTGATAGATACCTCTACTCTCATTAATTAAAAGACTAAAAGCAGAAGCATTTTGCCTGTACATGTTCCATATTCCACACACAGTGAAGTTCCCATTTGCTGCTGCTTGTTATTGATCTTTTATTGCAGTTAGGCATCTTGACAATCCAATGACACTCTTTGTTTGCTGCTTTGTATTTTCTCTGGACATTCTGTTCAGCAGAATTCCTACCACCTTTAGCATCATTTATAAGGAAGAGAATATGACTTATTGCAGGGATTCAGAAGTTCAGGGTAAATACATTTTATCCACAATTAGGGACAAGCTAGAGGCTGACTTTTAAAGCATTTTTTTCATAGTCCCTGTCCCCCCCGTTTTATTTTATGCAGGGTAACATACAAATAAGAGAGACGTGATCAAGAAACTCTCATAAGCTTACAAATGGATTGTAAGCTCTCTCAAACAATTCAGTTTGACAGACAGAACCAGTGCATTTGTAAGGACTGTGTAAATACATAAAATAAATATTAATGTATGTCACATATGACGTGAGAAGACAACAGATATTTTTGGCAGTAATAATATTTATTACTGCCAAAATACAAATGGCAATTAAGAGGCAACACCATGTTAAAAGCTTCCAAGACACCACTGTTAAACAGCAGTTCCCCAGTACAGTTAAATCACTCTGTGAAAGCTCAGTCAGGTCTGCTTTCATACAGAATTCTTTCTTTTGTTTCAACAACGAATAAACTTTCCCATAGATAATAGCATCTACAGATCAACTGTGCTAGGAAGGGCCAGCTTTAGCCTGGAAGTGCATAAGCCTAGCAACAGTTTGAGAGGCACAGCTGTCCTGGACAGGAACAATGCTTCCCAGCGCCCTCAGGGAGCCCTACTTCCTTAGCACACATCTCACCTACTTTTATGGAGACTGGAAATGAAATCCCATTTCCGTCCATTGAGTAGCTCACCTCGTCAGAAGTGTGCTTTATTTCAAGTAGAATGGCAACTTTAGAGCAATCTGTTTAGCCAACTTTGTGCTCAAGACAGCATAAGGATTGTTGCTGAACTCTACCCTCTTTTTAACATGCTAAAAAAATAAGACCCCTGTTGTTTAGTTTTTACAAAGGTTTCCTTTCAGGCTGAATTCTTCCTAATTGCTCATTGTACTGGGATTCATTTTAAGTCCCCCTCCATTCTGTTTCAGGTTTATCCAGCAATAAGATTTCATATATAAATAATTAAAATTTACGTGTGAGTGGTGAACATCTTCCTGGGCAGCAGACCAGTTTTCTACTTTCTAAAACCCTACATGATAACATTTGAATTTTCAGCATTTATATTGAAAACGAGTCCTCCTGTAACTGCAACAGGGTGTCCTTATTGCAACATGCTTGCTTGGATGAACAAAATACGTTGAATTTGCAGAGATCTAAAAGGCATACATTGCATGCATGTGAATTATCAAAGTTGTATTACAATTTTAAGCCTTTATGCTGAAGGATGTATAGGTCATACTCATAAAAGTTTTCTACCTTCAGTGGCAGCAGTTTATTGAAATACACACAACTATCATTTGTGTAACAATTGAAATACACTACACTAACATCTCTGGAGATCCAGCCATAATAAGCAGACAGTTTCCAAAAGGAACTGATCCAATAGCTTCATTACTTGCAGCTGTTTGGTATACTGAAACCTCACTGTGTTTACTCCTCTTATGGAGATGCTTTCCCTGGACAAAATAGGAATTTGTCTATAATTCCCTACAGACCACTCCAAAAGCTGTATTTCTGAGGCTGTGGTTTCCCATTCAGCAGCAACTAGATGGCCTAAACTGACTATGCTGTCCTCTGCTGCTGCCAGTGTGGTTTTTTTAACCTGATCAGCTCCATGCTTTAGCTCAGCATGTGTCTGCAACAACTGGCTGAAGTGAGACTTAGCAGCTACAAGGGAAAAGGACTGCTTCAATCACTGGAAATGTTTTTACAAAATCAGAGCCTTACAAGCCTCAGTTTAGAAATGTCTCTGAAACTCAAATATCTTCATCTAAAAGAAATCATAATTGCCAAGTTAAAGAAATAATTTATACAACAAAATTCACTTAACTCTTTGTGGTGGTGCAGTATGATAGTCAAAAGGGGGTTGATGATGCAGGCTTACAGAGGAAGAGAATCATCTTTTTTTCCCCTTCGGCTGTATCTGTGGCTATAACAGAAAGATAAACCATCAGGTACATAGCCTTTCTTGGGGTTGTGAAACTGAAGCAACGAACTGCAGCCAAGTACATGCTGGAATAATTATTTTGAATTCTGTCATGTTCATTAATTTCCCAATTAGAGAGAAAAGGCACATTAAGTAACAGCACAGGACACTATCTAGTGGAGAAACCAGGAGGGTTTTAAAACCTGTAGAATGGACAAATAAATCACTATGAAACAGCCAAGGGTCAATGAGAAGAATGATGCCAAGATTCTAACTGCAGTACATTTTAGTTTCATGCTGTACTCAGTTCATTATTTTCAATATCTATTAAAGGTTTGAGTTTTAGCTGAAACTCCACTGAAAGAAACTGAGATGTCTTCTGAACAGAGTGGATTATTTTAGACATTCCCATCCACAAGTAACTTGCATTACTTTTGCTAGGAAAGACTCAGGTATGCTTACTGTATTTTAAACACAGGCTGTACTTTCATATCCTGTTACATCATCAAGACTGCCTTCTGAGGAACCCAGAGGACAATGGACTTCCTCTATCAAATAGAAGTTTTAAGGTATTAAAAAGTATGCTCCTCTTGAATAAATCTGTCTCACTAAATTAATCGATAGTAAGTCCTGTGCACTAAATTAATCGATAGGAAGTCCTGTGCACTGAAGTTTCTTTTATAACAAACCTGAGGAAACTTCGTAGGTTATCCTCAAGAAAGGCTAAGTCATTATCAGCCTTAAAAGAGAGGATGAGACAGCCTGCCTTGACACTTTTCTGCTGTGGTCCTTATTAGCCTGCTATGTCAGACAAAGGTCACTAATAAGTGACAAGCTGCAGCTGAAAGGATGTTTATTTTAAACAGTATTGTTAAAAGACTCTTCAGAAGAACTGACAGAATCTCATTATTTAGCAACGATGAGTAACATGAAACTACTCAACACTAAGGCACATCTTATTATACTAATACAAAACAGCATACATGCCACATGTCAAGAGCTTCTTTTGGTTTCATCAATGAAGATCATACAAGCACTCATCTCCTCTATTGTAAGTGGTCGTCCTATAGTCTCAAGAGTGCATCCAGTATATGTTATCTGGGAAAGAAAATACAGTGAACGTCACATATACAGAAGAAAAGGCTGCCTAGCATGAATGTGCTGTCTTAGACTCCTTTTGGGAATTCTGATGTGATATGGGTATCTAAAGGTTTTCGCCCTCTTCCAGAGCCACTGAAGTTGGATGTGCCCAACTGCTCTGCTTCCTCTGGTTACAACTTTAGGCACCAGTAAGAAAAGCTTCACTTTACCAAATAAAGCAGGTTCATCACCAATTTGTCCTGCATATTGCACACTACTACTCATGTTGAAAATTCTGAACTTACTTTTACTTACTTTTTACTCTTCTGCAGAACTGCCTCTTGCTTTCCAACACCAGCCAACAATTTAAAAGTTGATTATACACCCACCACCAAGAGAAGACATTACAAGATACAAAGGCTTGTGAAAGGGAAAAAGCAGCCATTTAAATGATACCTAGCAAATACACTGCATTTCACCAAATATTCAAGGAAAACTATAGTATGTGCCATCAACTTGCTAGCCCAAGGAGGAAATGAAGCCTTGCAGAAGGCTTTCCACTAAAGATTTAGTGGAAAGGCACAAGTCTCAGCTGAATTCAGCTGAAAACCTGAGAAGCTGTTAAACAAAATCCAATCATTTCAGGCAACAAACACAGGTAATTCAAATATATGCAACTTAAAGACTTTTAAGTATTCATGTTCCACTTCTACAGCCTTAGAAGAGAGGAAAGCAAGGCCCTCTGTTGCTGGAATATGACGACAGTACCACAATGAGAAAGCTTTAAGAAACAGACCAGCACGTTACTTTCCTTTAGTCAAAAGGATATTATTTACACTATCTGTGAGTAAAACATATGAAGGTTACATTTTCAAGGCTACCATATTACCAGTATGAAACAATGTTCTTACCACTATACGCTACCCTACTCACTAAAATTTTTGGAGAAAATAGCTCTTTTGATTTAAACGCCCACTACTGAGAGTTTAGTGAAATAAAATCTGAAATAATTTTTATTCAAATTAAATTCATAATGGACTCATTCAGAATGCTACTTTAAAATTCCTATAAAATGGAGAATCAGTTGCTGACAAGCCGAAGCTTTTTGATCATGGAATTAACCATATTTTTAATTGTGTGATATAGCCCACACATGTACTTTGAGCATTAAAGATGAAGCTAAACCTGCCCAAATTTAAATGCAGATATACACACAACATCAGTTACCCCGTGGTTGTCACAAAAAAACTGAGTCTCTCTGACATAATAGTTTGAACGGTAAAAAAAAAAAAAGCTCACTAAACCCAGCACATTTGACACCATTGTAGAGTTCTAACTCACCTCTTCCTTTGGAAAGGTGTTTTATAGTTAATATTCCCTTTGGTTTCCCTTTGCATTCTCTACACAATTTAAAACAAACAATGCCTTATATATTAAGTATCTGAAAATAAACACATATACTTCTGCAAATATGCAATTTTTAAATCTGAGCTTTATTTTCCAGCTCTTCTCAACAGTAGGTGGCCAAATTCTTATTATCAAAATGGTAAATGTTTGAAGTTTACTTGCCTAATTAAAGATTAGAGAAATTTATAAGCAAGCATTATACAACTGGCTCCAGATGAACTTAATCTTTCCAAAACCACATATCAAAGCATGATTCAAAATATATCATTTGCATGGAATATCATTAATCATATAAAAATACTATTGGGATTTCTCTGGATTCAAACACAGACACATTCAGGGACTCCACCAGTAACATACATACCAAGTTCCATAGTTGATTAAGTCCTTTAAACTATCCTCATTGTGATGTCGTGTTTTATACACACGTACAAGCATGAAGACATCAGACTGGTTAATCCTATCTCAAGTTACTAACTTGACCACTAAACCCAACAAAATTCCCAAACAACTAAGAACAAAAGAATACTGCAACTTAATTGCTGTCAGGTTTTTCATGTGCCTTGCTGTTTAAAGTTCTTCAAGTGGCAGGTCTTGAAGAGCTGTGACTAGGTAAACTGTTCCATTTTTCCTTTTAAAAGTCTTCTAAACCTGCATGGATGAAAATTGAGATGCAATTCAAAATTTACATCATGTAGCTCTTTAGAGTGTGAAGCAGTTTTTGAGATGTTGAGATTGATGTGGTTTATTCAGAGAGTCCAACTCCTCCAATAAGCTCCAATGGTCTCTGAATTTTAATGCTGTTGCTTAGACTCATCTAGCAGCTGAGCCCAGTTAACCCAAGAGGACAGAGCAAGCTTCAGTTGCACACTGACAGCTCAGAAAAATACCTGTATTTAATCTGGAAAAGTTAGCACATCTTACCACAATACACAGCTACAAAAACATGTTTATGCATAGGCACTTGCTCACTTAGTTCTACACCAACAGTACCCCCATCACTAACAAGCTCTCTCCCCTCCCCCTCCAACAAAAACACCACCATAAGTCTCAAATTCACAATATTAAAATGAAATAGATTTGGGGAGCTATCACTAAAACTTTTTTTTAGAAAGGTGGGAAAACTCTGCCCAAGTTTCAAGCTGAGCATCAAATTACGCACAAAGACAAAATTTTGTTGCAAATATTTACTCAAAAAGTAATAATTTACAGCAGTGCCTTAAGAGCTGTTCAAAACATTGAGCATTAAAAACAAAACTAAGTCAAAAGCACATTCTGAATGCTTCAAATGGAGCAATGAAGTCATAAAAGCAAGCTACTGTTAATCATATGCATTCCTACATCTAGCTGCTAACTAGAAGACAAAAGAAAAAAAAACAAAACCAAAAGAAACAAAATGAAAACCAGCAGCCATCTTTCTGTACACAATTTAAACTACAAAAAGAGTCCTGAAATTGAACTGTACAATTCCATTTTATATGCCCTTGTGTCCTTTTTGTAATAGTTAGCCAGTAGCAGCTGCAAAATGGCAGAATGCATGCCAGTTGATGGTTCCAGTTTGGGGTTTTCCTTACTTCTGCTTAAAACAAATTTTACACTAAACTGTACTTTGGTGTGACTTACAGACCATTCCTATGGGTCTAAGGCTAAGAATCATAATAAACAACGATAAAAGCCTAACAGCTACAGTACTTTCAGCATTATGTTCTACTTTATACAATTATGTTAGGTATTTCTGCACAGGCTGCACACTGAAAACCCCACAAATATATATTTCTATTGTAATAATTTCACTTTCACTGAAAGTTTATTAAGGTAAGCTTATAGCCTGGCAGGATTACACCTGTACAGAGGTGCACAGATTCATATAATTCTGTTTACATGCTTCTACAGACAGGAATGTGACACCAAGTCCAAAGGTTTAGGTTTACCCGAAGCATCAGCAGACCAACAACTATCAATGCAAGTGTGCTCCATCTTAGCATCAGAACTTAATCCATACTAAATTCCACTGTTTAATGGTATTCACACTGAAGGATTTAAAAAAATATTTTCTTGGCAAACAAATCATCTTATCCCAGGCTAGTAAACTATAAAATTAGAATTTATTCCTCCTTTCAAATGTCAATCATATATCACCATCCAAGAGACAGAATGATGTATCTGAACATCACCTTTTGTAAATTTAGTTAAATCAGTTGCACATACACATACATGCTGTCTTCATAGGCAAGACTTCACTTTAGCATCTCTTCTGTCCTCTCCCCCCACCCTTTGTTTTTAGTACTTAGAAACAATGAGCACACTCATCAGGAATGGTCCATGGTGTTCTTACCATTGTTTTTAACAAACAAAATTAACATTATTTCAGCTTGCTTCATTTTCATCAGTCTTGTGTACAGCTGTTTCCATTCTGTTGCAATTGCTTTCTTTAGAAGTCTCATCTGTTTGTTCAGAGAGTTGTCCAGCTTTCTTTGCTGAAGGTGCAACATTACCTTTTTGAAGGATTTCAGTAGCTTCATGCTCTAGTACCTCAGATGGAGTTAAAGGCTCCAAATGAATACTGCCCTGTTCACTAATGTCTGAACTAATGGATTCAGGTTCATCTCTTTTTCTCAAGAACTGCTCAAAACTAACATCTTCACCTAATGTTAGTTTTAAGTCCCGTGGGTTCATTGCTGAAAGAATAGTTACATCCAAACTATGCACTTTAGTCTGCTCATTCAAGACAACATCATCTGAACTTTGGCAAGTTCTTAACTCCCTTTCACCATGAATACATTTTTGTTTCTCATCTACTAATTGTTTGTTATTATATGAATCACAACATGCTCCCTTCTCATGCAAAGAATTCTTTGAGCTGTTGTCAGGAAGTTCCAAACTAGGAACATTTTCGGTATTTGACAATGATGACTTTTCTTCATTCTTTTCAGCTGATGCAACTTTTTTAGTTTGACTTCTATGGCATTCTTTTGTTTCGTCGGAAGAGTAATGCTCTTGTTTGCTGAAAAAAAACCAAAACAAGTTAGTTTTAATCACAAATGAAATAAAGCAACACATGGCTGTACTCCACAAAGTGACACTCAAAAAGCAGTATTGTACATTTCCTATTTGTTAATTCTCACAAATTTTTCTAGCAAGATAGGCTGAATTTAACTAACAGCTGCATTTTTCTTACCTATTTACAAACTCAGCTTTGTATACAGCAGTCAACTGCTACCCTCTACCTCCGCATTTCATCTCCAAAAAGGAAAGTTAAGTTGTCCCCTTTGTGTGACACATGGAATTTTCCAAAATTTATAATATTAAGTTCCTCTACTTGCACATGCAGAGGACACACACATGCAGATGCAACTACTTGGAAATTTTTGTTGATGTGCAAAGCCAAAAAATCATATGTGGGGGGGGAAGCCACTTTATAAGTGACCAATTGACTCTGTAATACTAATGAAAGCCAAATGAGAAAAAAGACAAACAGCTGTAATCCAAACTAACTTGCGTAATTTAGTTGAGCAACTACACATCTGGATTTACTGAAAAAGTGAACCTGTGTCACCTTTCAAATTAAAACTCTTTTATGAAAAGGAAACATAGATCAGGATAGAATTATGCAAGTAAAAATGAGAATCTTACTGTATAATAAAATCTAAAGAACAGCGTATGAACTCTGTACACAAACTGATTGCTTAAACCTCGTATTATTTCAATAAAACCACATGCTTGCAGTGCTTTACAGTGACCAGGAAAAAGAAAATAATCAGAATGTTCCACAGACAGACTGAACTGTGTATTTCAAATGCCAACTGTACCTAAAAAAACCCAACCTAAACCTACAAAATAGTCTGGTCATATTGCTGCATGCAATTTGCTCATATGCTCATATTCTAACAGTCAAAATCCTAAATACTAGTTCCTAACATGTCATTTGGTAGAGGAACACCAGCTTCTCCCACCCTCAATAATGGAACACAAGTTTTGCTGTAAAGATTTAAATTTGGTAAAAATTATCTATAATTTCTAAGCCATTCAGAGTTTTTCAGAACAAGTAGCTCAAATGATGATGGCGACAGACAAAAAAAAGCAGGGGGGGAAGCAATATGGAAGAACAACTGTTGGTGTGAATTAAGATACAAATTCTATATAGGAAGTGAATTTAAGAGCAAAGTCTCCCAAATTACCTTACAAAATATAAAACAAATTGAAAGTAGTCTCTAAACAGTGACATGGAGACAGAAGATGTGAGACACAATATCACCAAATATCTCATTAATCAAAATGCATTTGTACTTAATTTCTTCAAATGGTTTGAAATAATTTTTGGCTAAAACCACTTTTAACATTACCTAATTGATATACAATTCAGGACTCTTTAAAGGGACAAACATTTCCCTGCTACCATGATTTTATGACATATTTTCAAGCTAAGAGTCTAGATATGTTGTTCTACTGATCCAAGAATTAAAAACAACTCATGTGATTCACCTATATGCTAAATTATTTTACAGAAAGTTATTATTCTCAAAGAGGTACTACATACTATGAACATTCAGAAATCTGTTTTGAAGTCTCACTTTCACTTAAACTAATCCAAGAATATTCCATTTCCTACTTTGAATTTAAGTCAGACGAATATTCTGAGCAGGAACAAGAGACTGCTGTGGCATATCCCTTCATGATGAAATCTTACCAGTCACTCATAAGAATCTTCTCATCCTGTTCTACTAATTTTTCGTTTATAATAAAGAATTAACTCGGGAGGCCAAAGTACAACCTGTATTTGCTACTTGTGCCAAATAAAGCTTTCCTTTTTTAATTTTTCCCTCTCATTTATTGGCCTATCAAAACCAGTAACTGACATTCTCAAATACACAAATTTTCTATTGGGTGGGTGGAGGAAGGGTAACATTTGGTGGAAAACTCAAGAAACTCAGGACAGTTCCAAGACAAAAGCCAACATTCAGAGTCACCCATCAGCTGTGTTTGCCATAAGTGGTCTTACCATAACTGTTCTTAATTACCTCATCTATTCCAGGGAAACACTTCAGCTATACAGAGCTGTATAAATGCTAGTAAATATTTTGAGCTGTTTCCATATGAAAATACAGTCAACTCTTTATGGAAGAGTGCATATACACATGACCTTTAGCTACTAGTTTTCAACAAGCAGCTTGAGGGTGAAGTGTAGTTGCAGAGCTAACAAGCACACAATTACACTTCATGTAGGAAGTTCTGAAAACATATGCAAAAAGTAAAATAGAAGGGTTTAAATAAGGAGATGATTAATGCCTCATCCACACACAGAGAGCAGTGTTTCCACACTGGAAACTCCAGGTGGATGACATTTATGTACATGTACAAGATTCACATGAAGAAACTCTTAAAAGATAAATCTGCCCTTAACATATAAAAGGAATCCATCACAGCCTTCCTCACCTTCTAGTAACCAAAATCCCAAGTTCATTCAACCCTAGCCCCTCATTCTCACTCATTTGTGGCAAATCATAAGAAGGGAGTAAGCGGGGAGGAAGAAAACATATGTACATATATATTCATTTCTCATGCAGAAGAAAGCTGTCTCTCATCAGCATACCTTCCTGTGAGTCACAATGCCAATATAACAACGCAAAAAGAAGCATGTTTTTTGATGATGATTGTTGTGCAAAACTTAGCCACAAAGAACTGTGATCTTTTAGATCACTAACCACAACAGTTAAGTTTAATTAGACAGAACATTTCTCCAAAGAAATAATTTACCTCCACTGAGAACTGCAGATGGATAAGCAAAACCTAGCAACTGTGACACACTAAAACCCCACAACAGAAAGAAAAATCATATAGCATTTCAAGAAATCATTCTCGAAGTCAGTAGCTGAAAAACAATAGCCTTCCATTTAATACTAGGAATAAAACATACTCTTATTACTCTATATGCAACAATACTGGTTCCAGTGTAAGAAAACGAAAAATTCAGACATCAGAAAGCCTGGAAAATGTGAAAATTTGACTTTTAAGGAAGACAATGAATCGATTTTCTAAAGCATGATACAAGCTGTGGCCAGACTATCAAATATTGGCTATACTAATGAACTACCTGCCATATTGTCTACATGAAATCAGCTTTTAGAGTAAGACTACTTCAAAGAAGTAGTACAATTTTGAATCCAAGAGATGGCAAACTATTCCTAGATAACAAAACCTGTATTACAGCTGCATTTACATTAACTGTTTGACATAAACAACACAATCATTTTGAGGCACATTCCTTGATTGTTTCCAAGTGCTGGTTTGGTTTACAGAGCAGTCCAGAGGCATGCTAATTAGGTTTCTCTTTATGGAAATTAACTGGAAGCTCTGACTGTAAGTGCATATATAACAAATAACTACAGTTACGTTTTGACTACGCTTTTAAAGGCTAAATTTGCACCAACAACTGTGAAAAATCACTAACTAGAATAAGACATTTCAGGCTGTGGTATCTGGAGTAAAAAATTTAGATTACATTAAGTATGAATCTGCCCGCAATGTACACCAAAAGAAAATGTACAAGATCCCAATTATTTGCCCAGATTGACATAACGAATTCCACAAATTTGTGTGCTTGTCTTCCTGCTGTGTATTTCAATGAGCTGCCGAAATGTCAAGTATCTGGCTGCAGCAAAGTAACAGGCATTCCATGGCACCCTGGAGAAAGAACGTGAGGTTCCACATGGCCCAGGCCACATGGAATGAGCAGCTCTCATCACTGGTCTGAAAGGTCTTGGTTCAGGTGTTCTGTAAATTCAGGCAGCTAACACCAAGTAGGCTATTCTGCCTGTATTCCCCATCTTTTCCAGCAAAAACGGTTAAGGTGCAAGGGTTGGTTTGCTTTTTGTGGTTTTTCTTTTTTTTTTTTTTTTTTTTTTAGAGAGGCAGGGGGGTGCTATATTTTTAATTTTAAAATGAAAGCCAGGATTACAGAACACAGTTTTATGAAGCAAAAATTGCAAATTCAACATATTCTGAAATGCTAAAACACAATATGGGAATAAAGGGAAAAAAAAAAAGAAACTAAGAGTAAACACATCTGAAGTGGTAATGGAGTCTATGGAAGGAAAATGTGTTACTGTGTATGTTTGAGAATCTTGCCTAATGCTGGTGAATGAAGACGAACAGTCTTCCTCTTGTCACATTTCTACAAAAGTAGTGCTTGTTAAAAAAAAAAAAAAAAAAAAAACAAACCCAAAACCAACTTAGGCAAGCAGTGTTACAAGAAAAATCTTTCCTAGATCTGAGGACTTCTCCCACGCTCTTCCCAGCTGGGATTTCTGTAACAGATCGCCCTTTTTGAAGGGCGACAGAAAGACAACTTCTTACAGAAAAATAGAAAAAATCTCTCAACATCAGAATCCAAAGATCATATTTAAATAAAAAGACCCCAAACAAACCACAATGCAGTGTGAGATGATTTCACTTCCTGATATGCAGGAAACAGAGGAAAATCTGTACACTTTAAAATAAGAATTCAGGCCTAAAGAGGCATTCCCAAAGATTTTCCTCTTTAAAGAAGTATAAACAAAAGCCTCCAAAAGTTACAGTCTAGAGTCAGTATTTACACACATCTCAGGTTATATTTCAGGTCAATTTCCAGATTCCCTGAAGATGAAGATAAATTAAGCTCTAGACCATTCCTTCATTGCAGCCTGGCATATAAATCAACCAGAATGGACTGACTGCAAACCGGCAATCTTTGGATGTGGCAGACATACTGAAGGTGGCCCTCCAACACTGCCACACCTTTTTGTTTTAAAGCACAAAGCTCGATTTCTACACTATGCATATCTTCTAACCACCATGACCCAGTGGTTTTTATATAGCTAAAGAAAAATTGTCTTGGACATTCAAACTAGTTATGAAGTTCAGAGATATTGTTAGACTGTGTGGAGAAAAGAAAAAACATTACCTCCAACTTAGGTTTTCCCTCTCTAATGGAGATTTCGGTCTTTAACTTAGTGAACAATGAATTAAGATTCAAACTTTTAAAACACTGTATGGTTAAAATAGAGGTAAGGGTGAAGATAACTTACAGTAAGAAAATAACTTGGCAATCTGAAATAAATTTTTCAAGTTACTTATGTTGAGTTTAGATGTACTTCAGGGCTCTGGAAGAGCGTTTCAGCATTTTAAAGCTTTTTATTTGGTATGCAGAAATTACAAGATAAACTTGTGCCATGTAACCTTTTCTAGTTACCTCATCTCATGAAAACCAGGAAGCAAGTCTTAAGATGGATGGCCGCACGCAAAGAGTAGTGCTCAGTGGCTCCATGTCCAGCTGGAGACCAGTAACAAGTGGTGTCCCCCAGGGATCGGTGTTGGGACCGGTCTTGTTCAACATCTTTGTGGGTGACATGGACAGTGGGATTGAGTGCGCCCTCAGCAAGTTTGCCGATGACACCAAGCTCTGTGGTTCGGTTGATATGTTGGAGGGAAGGAATGCCATCCAGAGGGACCTTGACACGCTTGTGAGGTGGGCTGATGCCAACCTAATGAAGTTTAACCATGCTAAATGCAAAGTCCTCCACCTGGGTCGGAGCAATGCCAGGCACAGCTACAGATTGGGTGGGGAGGAGATTGAGAGCAGCCCTGCAGAGAAGGACTTGGGGGTGTGGGTTGATGCAAAAATGAACATGAGCCGGCAGTGTGCGCTTGCAGCCCAGAAGGCCAACCGTATTCTGGGCTGCATCAAAAGGAGCGTGACCAGCAGGTCGAGGGAGGTGATCCTGCCCCTTTACTCTGCTCTCGTGAGACCTCACTTGGAGTATTGTGTGCAGTTCTGGTGTCCTCAACATGAAAAGGACATGGAAGTGTTAGAACAAGTGCAGAGGAGGGCCATGAGGATGATCAGGGGACTGGAGCACCTCTCGTATGAAGATAGGCTGAGAAAATTGGGGCTGTTCAGCCTGGAGAAGAGAAGGCTGCGTGGAGACCTCATAGCAGCCTTCCAATACCTGAAGGGGGCCTATACGGATGCTGGGGAGGGACTCTTCATTAGGGACTGTGGTGAGAGGACAAGGGGTAATGGGTTTAAACTTAAACAGGGGAGGTTTAGATTGGATCTGAGGAAGAAATTCTTTACTGTGAGGGTGGTGGGGCCCTGGAATGGGTTGCCCAGGGAGGTTGTGAATGCTTCATCCCTGGTGGCGTTCAAGGTGGGGTTGGACATAGCCTTGGATGGCATGGTTTAGTGGGAGGTGTCCCTGCCCATGGCAGGGGGGTTGGAACTCGATGATCTTGAGGTCCTTTCCAACCCTTACTATTCTATGATTCTATGATTCTATGGTTAGCAGTACTTTGACTCCAGTGCTTCCTGCAATTCTATATGAGGATTAAAAGCCTTTTACACCATGCCAGAGGCATTAAAAATCTGAAATGCTAAACTAGGTGCATAAAGCCACACTATGACCAAACAGCTCAATTTTCTTTTAATTATCTACCATAACCCAAATACCCAGAACACAGCTGTAGATTACTTTAGGACAACTGTAAAACAGTGCAGCTGACTTCCGAATGCTCTTCGGAGGAGACAATTTCCTCAAAATATCTTCACAGACACAGACCATACATCAGATGAACTATAAAATATTTAAATTAATTGACATTTAAAAACCACATTAAATAAACACCTTTTCATATTATTAACAGATTTTCTGCGTTTATATAAGAAAATGCTACCAAAGAGATAACAAGAAGTATATCTCCTACAAAACCTGTTAAGTCATCAGTTCTAATATAAAATCTAACCTTTCAAGGGTTTTCTATTAAAAAAAAAAAAAAGAACACAACCCTCAAAATTGCTTATGCCTGTATCTTCTTTGTTGATGCTGCATTAAAAGCAAATTTAATTTGCTGAAGTATGGTGCTGCCTCTGTTATATTTAAATAATGTTATTAATCATAAATTAAACTATACCTGACCTCAGCAAGTCTTAATGGTTGTCTACAAAGTACAAAATATTGGCCAGAAGAAACAGCTTTAGCAACTTAAATTGTATGAAAAATGTATACTAATATTAGATTGACATCTAACACATGTATTTTCCTGATTTAACCCAAGAAAGCAGTGCTGAAACCTAGACCTCTTTAAGAATTTTAGCACACATCTTCAGCAAACCATAAACACCTTCTAATACTTATGTCCCAGCAGTTGATGAACAACTTGGACTGCAGTATAAACAACCATTTACAAGTATTTTAATTATCAGATCTTAATTTGCAATAGAAGATGGTGAAAATAACTAAAAAAATGGGATTAAGATTAACATTGCTATGACAGCACTGTAACAATGGTCATCTAATTAACAGCAAGAAAAATGATCAGGGTAAATCAAATGACAACATATTTTTTGGGTCAGGAATTTTAAATACTCCAAAGTACTTAATCATGAGTAGCAACACCAGTAAAAGATGAAGCAACACCAAATATTTAGCTTTCTTCACTGCTTTAATTATTTCTATGCAAGAACTTGAACAAGCATGCTGGAAATAGTACATATGCCTGAAACAGACACTCGTGAAAGAGCAGAACAATTTAGAAAAAAAAAAAAAATCAAATATCGTATATCCAAGGACAAAACATCTTACTACCCTTGTCAGAATAAATGTAAGCTTTGCTACCAAAATAACTGGGTATGAACTGGATCCAATATCTGTAGATTGTTTTAAATAAATTAAACATTTTACATGATCAATTTCTAACAGATTTCCATGTACACGTTTTATACCTTACAAAACAATCAAACTGGCTAGTTCATGCTGTTTTGGAAGTGAACAGGGCTTAAAACGCTTCGTGCTAAACACACCTTTGTTAATATGGGTTATCTTGGGTTCCTGACACATATTATCAGCCTCAATTCTCTTTAGGAATAGGTTTTAGAACACTGTTCCTACTAATTTGTAATTAGCAGAAATTTCATAAATGGATACTAATTCAAAGAAAGCTATCACCTTGTGATGTAACCAGCACTTTAATCATGTAAGAAATCTTATACCCCATAGTTCTCAAACAGCAAGAAAGACAACATGCTTCCTTACATCTGTGTAGCTACAGTGCTTCTGGAAAGAACGTTATGAAAATAAAATCATGACCATTTCTGATAAGTGCAGCCTGCTGGGCCAGAATTCTGAGGTATTTTGAAGCCTCTCTGGAACCCCAAAGATTCTTCATTCTACATCAAAATTCACTTCTTAAGAAAAATTAAGAGAGAAAAAAAACAAAACCCAAAACGTAGAAGCAGAGCACAAAAATTCAGCTTGACTGAGATACTCACCAGAACGGACATGCCATAAACCCAAACAGACTCAGAATAAAAGCCAGATAAGTAAAAAACATTAATTTAGGTACCTTAAAGGGTAAATTCAGGTTGATCTGAAACTTAATACTTGCTATACAAGGAGTCATCAAGGACTGGTGGAAGATATTTGGAAAATCAGTGAAACAAGCAGACTCTGAAATGCACAGGCTATGCACCAATGGAAATAGTCTCATTTCTGCAATTAATAAAATTATGTATATTTGCATGCACACATACACTGAGCCCAAATCAAGAGCAACTGTCATCCCAGTGATCTGTCATGTTCTCTTACAACCAGGGAGTTATTCCCACAGCTTCTTTGAGTTAAGCAGTACGGGAACTCGGCTGGAAACTTTTGCCAAATGTCCCTTTTTCTATCCACCCCTAACCAAAAGTAACCTTTTCTAGGATGACTGTAGCTTCAAGAATTTCTAGTAAACAATTTCATGTTATTTCATAAAATCATAGAATAGTTTGGGTTGGAAAGGACCTTAAGATCATCTTAAGTTCCAACCCCCCTGACCTTAAGATCATAAGTCCCAACCCCCTGCCATGTGGCTCAAGGTAGTTTCAACACTCTACATTATAAATATAAATCTATTTTACAACCAAAAGAACAGAAGGTTTTTGGTTGGTTCATTTTACTTGTTTTAAGAGAACTCCAGCTTTCAGTAGGAATTCCCCGTTTTGAAAAATACAACTCTAAGTAGAGGTAATGATTCATAAAGCACAATTCTACCCCAGATATCTGACTGTATGAACACTGACTGTACATGCAAATGCACAGTTAGAGAGAGAAAGCTGCTTCTACACTATGGTGTTTTACACTGAATGGGAAAAGAAAGATGGCTAATAATGAAGACGGTTACATAACTTCCTAGTATTATCAGGAGTAGAGAAGTGTTATTATGCACAAAGATGCACAGTTACAAATATTTAACAGCATAACAGAAACAAACATTTCCTTTCTTGCCAGGTCAATTGAGAAGATGAAAGACTTTCCAAACAAAGGTAATAATTTGCTAATCAAGTAAGGTTGCTCTGCAATTGTATGTCTTTTAAGACCCCAAATTCCAGTGACACTCAACATCCTAAAAATAACAAAGAGACAGGTTAAAGTATGCATAAATGAAATCTTAATTCTTTGAGCATAAGCTAAACGGGTTATGTTGTGCACATTCATGCTCTTCCCTTGCAGATACAATCCAGTATGTTTCATTATTCATGCAATTTTGTAGTTTTTGGGACCATCAGGGATACTTTATGTCAAGACACACACTTTTACTTGCATGGTTTAGCACAGGTTTTATGTTACAAGTTCTCCACATGAGCAAGACTTCTGAGAACTTCAAACAAATGGAAACAGGACACCATGATGCCAGTAGTTTCTACATGAACTATTTACACAAAGCTGACAAATCTGTACAGAGCTTACAAATGTTTTAACTGAAAGTCTGAAACTGGGAAAAAAAAACAAATCTGTAGCAAAGCTGTAAAAGAACCAATTGATAATATCCAAAATGAGCATTCAAAAGAGGTATCATTCACTTCGCTTCAAATCGAAGTGTCAATCTAATGCAATTTCTGGGACATTCTTAAGAGAACGTTTCTGAAAAGTCAAAAATCTGTAATCACATTCCAGTTTTGTTGTTGCCAGAAACATGAATTTAAGTGAAGTATCTCAGGTCCAACTTCCTCTGAAATGCAACAGCACGTTCACAATGAAAACACAAACCCACCATGCTTTTTTTGAATGCTGCTGTGTCAAAACAGAAATAAGTCCTGCAAGAAAAACCTGTAGTAGGTAACTGATGATTGAACAGCAGCATTCAAGATGGAACATAGCTTCTGCCAGAAAGAAAAAAAAATAGCAAAAAGAACAAGACTTCAGAGTACCGAGGAAGCGTGCAGATGCTCAATCACAAAATACGCATAAGACAATGGATGACAGGATCCTTGCCATTATTAGCAATTTCACAGTGATTGCAGAAGCTCACTGTAACCAAAACTGCTACTGTTTGAATACTAGAAGTGAAGAGGACAAAAATAGTGATAAAAACGGATTAATCTCAGAGAATCTGATTATGCGGGAAAAAAAAGTGCTGAAAACCAAGAACAGCTTGCATTCATCAAAAATAACCTCTTATAACTAGGAGGTTATAACAGTGACTGATCTCAGACTAAGATTAGCTCTACCTATTAGGTTGCTTGGAAGCTAGTATATGAGAAATTTAATCAAGACACATATTCACTATAATCAGGAGGTTGAGTTTGGAGGAACACTAGATGTTCACCATGACAAAAGGAAAGCTCATCAAATATCCAGACAATCTGTTGATGGATAAACTTGCCACAGATAATCTAGAACTAAAGATGAAATCAGAAGCAGTGAAATCAAACGCAGCAGATGTCTCAGCAGCTTGAATATCCTTGAAGATGAGAGATGATACCAAAAGAACAAGGTGTGAATGAACTGTAGCTGCTCCACCCTCAGAAATGAGGCTCAATAGATTTATCTGCCTCCGTCACATGCTTTCCTCCTACAGTATTTAGGAGCAAAAAGAAGCTCAGCTACCAGAGCAAAGCAGCTAATAAAATCCTCTGGCCAAGATTCAGTTTATGCAGTTACATGCGACAGAAGTCATCCAAAGTATATTTTGCCACTATATACTGTAAAGTCATTGGCAGACAAAAACGCAACTTACTTGAATAATAGATCAGGACTTGTATGTTTTAGTGAACACCCAAAGAGAATGATAAAGCCCACTAGTTTCAGAAGCTAGATCAAGTTCAGAACAAAATGGTCTTTGATGTCTACACATACCTTATCATTTACACACTACTCTAGCTGGGGATGGTAACAACAGACTTGAGCAGCAAAGAAAACACTGCAAATGAGCAGCAAAGAAACACTGTATCACGTAAGTGAAACTCCTGGTAAGCCTCTCTTCAAAGGTGTACAGCCCCCAAAAAGCTGCAAGTCAATGCTGCAAACCAGAGAACATTAACACAGAAGGGCCTTTGCCAGACTACAATATTGGGAAAAAAAGACCAGACCTGCTGCCTACAAGATGCAAGAAGAGAATACCATAGCTTCAATGTATGAAGAAAAAAGGTCTAGTCAGATCCTTGTTCGCTTACATACCAAAATAATCCCAAGCTGGACTGGGTTCAATTTTCTGGTCCACAATGATGTATCAGTGAGCCAAGGCAGTATAGGATACCTGCTCACTTTCAACTCCCCTGCAACAAAAATGTCTACTGTCAGTTCATTTAAAAATGTTAATTGTTGCGCAAAGCAGAGAGTTGAGCATTAGAAGAATACTGGCATAGTTATTAAGCTTTATTCCCTCAGCACAAGGTGGATCACTAAACAAGGCAACTTTATGCACAGTAACAACTTCAATAACAATTCCTGCTTGAACATCTCCAGTTAGGTTATTTGTATTATTCACGACAGGATTCTGGTCTGAAGACAGTTGCATCAACACTACACAGCACTCTTCGAACATGTCTGGTTATTAGCAATAAAGAGGAGTTTTACAACACATAGAGTCTGATATATAATAAAGGATAACAAAAGATACCATCTGAGAGATGCAAGAGAAGATCCAAAAGTTTTCAAGACTGTTAAGTCATTGTTTCTGATGATGAAGTAATTCTGAAGAGCCCCATGAACAAGTCATATCTCATTGAGTTATAGGTCAAAGAACGGAAAGAAATGTTCGCAGATCATGAAGAAACTACACAGCATAAGTTATGAATACTATCTGCAAGTTCCTCTTCTTCCAAAGCAAGCCAGAGTACTATGAAGAACCATCCCGCAAAAAGATGTGCATTTCTGTGTGTACTCTGTACTGCAAATAATGATTTTTAAAATATCTGCTACACAGGTATATTCAATGCTCTTAGGTTTAGCAATGATATATTCTTGTCCAAAGTATTAGAAAATTAGTACATGGAACAGGACAAGATCTACTAATTAAGTCTGAGAGCGTGACAGTTTCAAAAAGCACCATCACAGATTATATCATCTCATGTAGTACCAGTAACTAAACATAAGCTCAGCATCAGAGCCCTCAAAAATAATGGCTAACTGCATCTGTACTAACAGCCTGCAGAACGAAACCTGCACGTATTCTTGACTCCACCTCAGATCTTTTCAGCACTTAACCACCCGTTTGTAAGAAATACATACTTGGTAATCCAACACGCTTGACATCTCTATAATATATTCAAGACAGCAAGACCCTCGTGCAGTACTGACAACAGCCTGCCACAACTGTACCTCTTTGCCCACCATCAAATACTATAAAAGCTGTAACCTTTTCTTAACCACAGTACAGCAAGTACTAATTCCCTACACCTAATGCCAGCTCCAAGTAGAAAAGGTAAGGTTTTCACAGTTATCACAGCTCAAAACTTTATTTTCCCATTGTCTGACTTTCACTGAAATCTAAACTGTTAAAGGACACAAGCCAACCTGGAGTAATAGCTCGCCCTCCTAGATGACTACTTCCAGTGTTTTGCCCAATTGCAGTATTCTGTGCTCCAAAATAGGAAATTTTATTTTTATTATATGGCTTTTTGATTTGTTTTCCCAAACTAATTTAACTTCCTGCCAGAGTATCTTCAATTCTTTTTAATAATGTCTATTAGTCATGTCATCAGTCCACCAGTTTTATTCAACTGTATCTGATGCTGTTATTCATAGGCAAAGAAAAGCATGTCTTCGTTTAGGTCAGATGACATTATTCCAGTACCCCTCTTACTGGCCACTTTATGGAAACTAAGGAAGAAAATACTTCATAGTTACGTAATAACCTATCGGGGTATTTCCAACACTCAGTGAAGGCTGATTTCTGCTTCGAGGCCTAAGAACTGTTGAAAGAGTTCTCATCATGCATGAGTACCTAACTTCTTTTGAAATCCTACCATTGGGTAGATGGACTCAATGACACCTTGTTGAATCAGGGTTAAACTACTTCCTTACATCTTGTAAAACATATTTCTTTGCAGTCTAACTGACCTTTATGTTCCTGTGTCCTGAAATGGTTTATAGAGAACGCAAATGTTTGATTCAACTGATGCACCTCTGACCCTTCAATTAAGGGATAAGCAGGTTCACAAACTACACTGTAAAGCCTCAGGTACTGTTTGAGGATAACCAGGGATGGTTTTGGCATGTCTGATTATTCTACAGTTAAAAAAAATCCCAAGCAAACTACAATACAATCTCCACAATTCTGTAGGCTTGTTTTCCAAATCCTTAACAAAAGTGAAAGCCAAAATCCTCGTATTTTTTTCTTTGAAAGTGGATTTAAAAAAGTTAGTACAGAACAGTATTCCTGTGCCATATCAATAACAATTTTGAAAACATTGTCTTAATATTTACAACAGATTAAGAATTTGTCCCACTTCAATAAAAGTCACATTTTTGTATTCTTATTAATTATGTAAGAACATAAAACACTCATTTAGAACTAAACAGTAAAGCTAGTACTGAAAGCAAGTTGAATTAACAATCCCACTTCTAAATGTAGCTTAGAAGGAGCAATTGAAAAATGCTACTACTTCAAGAATCATTTGTTTCTGGCCAAACTGAACAAAAACCTGCTTTTGGTTTTGGCTACAGTAATCATTTTCTCTCCTCATTCTTGTAACTGTGGACATGGTAAGAGCAGTAAGTACTAGCAAAGGTCTATGTTTATCATACATTCAAAATTCTATGAAATAAAAAAAAAAGTTCACAGTGAAAATTTTGGCCATCTGTCACTAAAGTACTAGACAAACATTGAGCAGTAAAGCAGAACTTACTCAGATACTTGTTCAGCAGTTGGGATATCTACAGAAACTGAAAATAAAAACAGAAGATTTCATTAAAAATATTTCAAAATGTGAAACTCTTAAATCCAAGTACACAGAAATAACAAAAATGCAACTGAAAAAAAGGACTGCAGTAACACCAAAACATCCATGTGGAGGTATTTGTATATGTATACTATATAAAAAAAAGACACTATATGTACTCACCTTTCTCTATAACAACTTGACAAGTATGAGTGTGGCTTTCACTCAGATGTGTGGCCATGCTATCTAAGCCAGAAACATCAGTCAGGAAATCACAGTTAAGACACACTACAGTCACACCTCTGGAGAACAGAAAGTGGAAACGAAGTATAAATACAACACAGCTGTGGGAACAGTTTTCTTAACTTATAGCAACTGGACAGACTATAAGAAAAACAAAATAAAATTTCCTCTACCTTTGGCTGAGATTATGCACAAAAACATGTTCTTACTTTTCATACTGCAGCTAGCACCTGGTAATCCCTATGAATGACCAGGGTATCTCCATGCTGGACATAGCACAGAGACCACTTTAGACAAATTTATCCATGAAGCATGAGTTTCTTGGGTTTGGTGGTATTGTTTGTTCATTCTTTTGTTTCCCTTGCCCTCTCCCCATTGTGCATATTAGGAATAACCAGAACATAAATATTTTTTAAAACTGCTCAGAATTTACTAAATGTGGACAAATAACAAACAGCTGTCACTGAACAGTATACTGCTGGTGGAAGAGCTGAAGTTTTTACTTCCTCGCTCTTCCCAAATTGTGGATGCCCAGAAATTCAAGAAGCTCTAATCTCATTTAACAAAACAGTTCACTATCAGAAAGTAAAATCACAATAATATGTAACTAAAAAAAAGCTGAATTACCGTAGCTCTTCTGAATGCTTCTTGTAGATCCAAAATCTTTTACTTGGACGAGCACTGTGAAAACTAAATATATGAAAACATTAACACTTAAGACCAGTTTTCTTCAGTACATTATTCCCTACACTGTACATTACTTATGACAAGGCATGAAAACAGAAAGATCGGCTACTGACCTGCATTATCCTAAAACATTAAGTTGCTGAAAGCTTACAGAACTGTGAATATCAGTTCTAGATTAGAATGTTGGCTCTCTTATAAATAACAGGAACAAGGCATATGCTTTGTTAGCACAGTCCTGCAAGAACATGGTTACATTGCTTCCATCAGCAGTTCAGCTCTTCAAGCACCATGGCTATAGCTATACACCGCTACATAAAAGTGAAGCTTTGCTGAATTCACACTTCCTAAAGAAATAGCTTAAAATGAGACAAATTAAGTTTTTAGACAACCTCTAAATTCTCTTACACAGGTTAACTCTGTGACAACATTGTATTCCCATTTGAAACAAAAAAGCAAGCAGCTGAGTACAGGGGCTGCTACTGCAAAAACACCCTTCCTTTAGCAACCCTTCCCTCTCACCATCCCTTGTTCCTCACACTCACCAAAAAAGATTATGACAGATGCTGCAAGGGGTCAAAGCAGGGGGAGCATTAGTTTGTCAATGAGACAAAGACAAAAGACTGCCTATTTTACTGCATGGTTGAATTTCACAATACCCAGAACATGGACAACAATAGGAACTGTTAACCTTAGATTTCTCTCCCCTTTTCTCAAGTAAACCTCATGTACAACCAGAACTAAACACACTAATTTTAACTCTTTTTTTAAGCATGCAACCAATGGTTTATATCCATAAAATCATACTTCAGTCTAGGACTTACATAAGCATTGAAATTATTTTGAATAGGTCAACATATAAAGCATTCAAAAGCTTGTAAAGACTTGGGCCATAAATTCAAGAATTCTAGCATTCAAAAATACCAAGGCATTTTATACATACATATATTTAAAAAGACAACTGCGTTCTATATTTTTATGCAATATATTTGGCTTGTTTAGGGCACAAGATAAACAAGTACGTTTTCAAAGTTTTGTTTTACTGTCACTACTACGTGTTAATTATTGAATAGTATAATTCTGTTGCTCTGAAAACAAACACAGGCTTTTTAGAGCTGTCATCACTAAAACCCTACACTGCCTTACAACCAGTGACAAAAGTCCTGCAAAATCAGATTTATTTTAACAGTTGACCAGAAGTAGTCTAAGAAGAGATATCCACTTCAGCATGTTATTTGAGACATTCTTGACATGGTAGTCTGTGCACAGATTTCATTAGCAGTATCTGTGGTTGTATGCATTGAACGCTTGTAAAATCAGGTAAGGCATTCCATCTGAACCCCAGGGAACGTGCAACAATTAGCCACTATTTGCTAAGTCTGGCTGAAATCATTATACTTCCCGAACCACTGGAATTTTAAGGCAGAACAAGAACATTGTGTTTAGGTCCTCATTATAAAGCAAAAATCCAACTTTACACGTTTCCCTGCCAGTGCTATGATCCAGTTCAAAATTCAGCTAACACAAACACTTAAGAAACCTTATATGAATTTATGAAGTATTTGACAACCCAATCAAATACTTAGAGAGTTCTTACCTCATCATGTGATTCACATAGGCTTTGCTACAGCTAGTGTTGTATCTGCATAAGCTACAGTGGACATAAGCAGGAAAATGGCTTGCAAAATCTTTTACTTCTGAGTAACATTCAATGCATTTGTGAACTCCTGAAAGATATCTAATAGTAATATGAAAAAGTTAACCATTAATATCAGCATTTTAAGACAAGATAACTATTCCAAACTTACTGCTTTAAGTTAGTAGCAAGCTCGCCTACTTCCTACTTGAGGAACTTAAAAACTTAATACTTAAAGGTTACCATAGCACACATAACGAAAACTTTCTATTTCCCTTCTTCCTCAAGTTATACTGTCATTCTCATCCTAATAAAAAAATGTGAAAGTTAATATAAGCATCTGTTACTGGCAACTCCTGGCCAAGAAGATACTGCAGCAGATAAGAACCTCCAACTTCAGCTGCTGCTCTTGTCTCTATGTACCTGAGAAGGATTTCAAAGAAATGCTTCATCCACTACAACGCACAGAAAAAGTTGTTGGTTTTCCTATCACCCCTGATATTCCCCACTTCGCTCTGAAATATCTACAAGGCAAGAATGGAATCCTGCTCTTCCCCAGTTTTGGATGTCTCAGAGAGTTATGCACGGGGAGCATCAGCACCTTACTGGAAAACAGACATCTACAATCTTTGACAAAGAAAACTATTAACTCATCTTAGCCAATGAAGTTATATTCTAGTCTATAAAACACCCATTAAATTATTAACACAAGGATAGCAAAACCCAGTAAATTGTAAATATAAAGACAGCACTCCCAATAGCATTAAGGTATCTCCTAGGACAGACAAGACTTGACCTTTCAAATAACATGTTCAAATAAACCCCTCAAAAAAAAATTGAAGGAGGAGAATACTTCTCCCTCCATCAGAAAACTTGCAAAGAACACCCAGGCAGGCAGATGTATTCCCGTCCTCAGGTCACTTTTAAACATAAATCTGACTCATGAGTCAGTATTTCAAGACTCTGTGGCTCTGTGCAGAAAAAAAAAAATATCTAAATTTAGGACAGGAAAGTTTCCAGAACATATGTCTTTGCAGCATAAAGTAGTCTACCACCACCAAAATTGGTGAATGAAGATTCAGAATTATAATACCAGTACCAGTAGCTCTTTCTACAAAACTGTAATCTTCTCTATCGCAGTATAAGTTATCCATTAGAAGTTATTAGAAGAGACATTGAACTGATGGATTATTTATGTTCAAAGTATAAAGATATTTTTAATGCCAATATATTACCTTAGATTATGCAATGCTGTATTTGTAACTTCTTTTTTTTTTCTGCTGTTGGTCCATACATTTTGCTTCTTTGACGTAGCTGGTTTTGATTTTGCTTTTGACCTATTTGTATTAGATTTGTTATGATTTTTAGTGGTATTTTTAGCTTTAGGTGATAACTGAAATGTGGAAGAACTTGTACTAACAGAAGACGTAGCTGACGATCCTGACAGAAGAGATCCAACAGATGCTCGAATAGTCACCTACAAGTATGAAATTAAACATTTTCTATTCAGATTTAAGCCAAGTACCCATTTCTATTTGTCTCAATGTTTAAGCCACTTTAGGCAAAAATCAGAGCATAAGAAATACTCCACAGTGAAGACTACTTTGAAAATAATGAAATGCTGTTGACTAGAGTAAACCTAGCCTCAATAGTCAACTGGATGCTTAAAAAGCTCTTGTTTTGGTGGAGATAGCCATGACAACACACAATTCTCTCTTTTCAGACCTGCAACTGGCTACATCCTGCTTTCTTAAGACAAAAAAATAATGTAGCTGTGGAAAAGAAAGAGGAGTCAGCCCAATCAGCCCTACAAAGAAGAGTATCAAACAGTTCTGTCAATGCCTGTAATTAGAATGGTTTGGGTCAGAAAGGATCTTGAGATCATCTAGTTCCAACTCCTCTGCCATAGGCAGAGACACCTCCCACTAGACCAGGTTGCTCAAAGACATGTACACCCTGGCCTTGAACACTTCCAGAGATGGGGCAGCCACTGCCTCCTTGGGCAGCCTGTGCCAGCACCTCACCACTCTCACAATAAATAATTTCTTCCATATATCTAACCTAAATCTCACGTTTAAGTTTCAGCTATTACCCCATGCCTTGTCACTACAGTCCCTGATGAAGAGTCCCTGTGCAGCACCCTTGTAGGTCCCCTTTAGATAGTGGAAGGCTGCTATGAGGTTTCTGTGCAGCTTCTCTTCTCCAGGCTGAACAGCCCCAACTTCTTAGACTTCGTGTGAGGTGCTCCAACCCCCTTATCAATCTTGTGGCCCTCCACTGGACTTGCTCCAACAGTTCCATGTCCTTCATATTCTGGGACACCAGAACTGTATGCAGTACTTTGACCTGCTTTAATAAAAGCCCTCTGTCTTGCTGCCTCATCATTAGCCTATTTACTTCAGATATTTTTGTTCCCCATCCTAGAGCCCCAAGGGGTAATTCTTGCCCGTACTCATAGTTTAGAAGGATCTCATCTTCTAAACCTGGTCCCAGGTGTCTACTAACACTAAAATTTTATAAATAATCTAAGCTTTTCTTAGATCATGAAGACCCTGAAATCTTTAAAAGACTGAGATACTGTCAGTGCTTTACATTAGGCCAAGCAACACAACTGCCACCAACTTCAGTAATTTTCTTCTTCCTAATTCTACAGGAAACAAACCATAAAAAGCTGATAAGACTAAAATGTAATTTTCTTCTTCCACTCAAGTGAAAGGACATATCTTCACATTTCATTAAAAAACTGTAGCAAAAAAGTTCTGAAATCCACAGGAAAATCCTAGTCTAAGTGATTCCTTCTTGAGAAAAGGAAGAAGGATTTAAAGATCACCTAGGCATTCTGAGGGGACCCAAATTCACTTCATGAAACACCCAACAGAAAATCGTGGTGCTTTTTTTTTTACCCTTCAAATGCTAGAGCTAGAAAAGACCAGGTGAACTCAAATTTTAAGCAATACTGTTTATTGAGAATTAGGTGTTGCACTCTGTACGTTTTTTTGCCACCACTTTCCACAGGTTGAAATACCTGCTAAAAAATGCCGCAGACCCCTCAGATCACACTCAGACTACCCCTTTGCTCCTAAACAAGAAAGGCTAAGTGGGAGGGGGGCAAATGAATCAACAGCTCAAGAAAGTAGCACTGACTGGACTACTAGACCATCCATGTACAGACAAATGGGACAGAAAGCAACACCACAGACCACCAGGAAAACAGAGCCTGGCAATTCTTGCAACAGGAGTTTTTTTAGAGTTTCAGACTTGGTGGTGGCAAAAAAAGGGGAAAAAAAAAAATAATCTTTGGTTTAGAAAAGAAAGAAGAAAAGAGAAAAGCCCTTCTCTTTACTCCATGACTTTCTCTACCAAAATGTGGTTTGTTTTTCATTGGTTTTTTTTTCCCACCTCTGTTCCTTCTATTTCTCCTGTATGAAGACTTACCTTTGTTCCAGGAGGCAATCCTTCTAACTGCTTGGGCTTCCTAAATGTTCGGTGATGCTGAGTCTTGTGATCCATTTTTTCTTTGCATGTCAAAAACTGCAGTCTACACTTAGTGCAACGGTATATTCCTTTTTTCTTTTATAAATAGAAGACATATAGAAAACATGAATGTCATGATAAATAAACAAACTCCAACCCTAGCTTGTCTCAAGCAACTGCCATCCAGTTTCTAAAACATCAACCAGAAAAACTGATATTGCACAAAGCCAAAATACTGAGTAAGAATGAAGAAAGGATTTTTTAATCCTCTCTTTAATTATTTGATTTATATTAATAGTACTAATTATATTAATATTAAATAGCATTAAATAGCATTTAATAATAATTTAAATATGTGAAAATGCAAGGCAGTATCATTACTAAGAAGACAAGGAACCAGGTTATCAGCTACAAGAAGACATGGTACTTCATTATCTATTTGTCTACTTGAACTACTGAAAGGTTTGCTGTTAACATCAAGAGAAGCAGAACACACCACTACAACTTAATGAAGAAACCAAACGGCAGAAATACTTGAAGAATATTCAGTTGTTTTTTTCTTAAGCTGTTGTCACACACAAACATGAGTAAGTCTAACAATTCTCTTAAAGACTTTCTATTAACTATTCTTACCCAGTAACAACTACAAATCAGTTACACCTTCCCCCCCCCCGAGACAGATTCGTTACGTATATTTAGCATTTTTCTACCATCAAGGATTGAAAATATCTGCTTACCTGATGCCTCATGTAGTGATGCATATATGGTGCTCCAATTTTAATTACTTTGAGGCAAAACGGACACAGCAAATGTTTTGTATTTTCATGAACTGTTCTAAAATGTGTTTCTACGTCTGAAAAAGCTGAGGATCTGTAGTTGCAAACCTAAAATAAAAAAGTTGACTTTCTTGTTAAAAATTTATTAATAGTAAAGATGGGGGGTGGGGGTGTAATTTAAAAACAAAGCAGTCACTCGAGATACCTGGCAAACATACGGCATTTCACCTGGCTTATGATTGTCCTTCATATGTTGAAGAAGAACTTGCTCTGTTTCAAAGGATAATTCACAGATTTTACAAATCGCTAGAAAAGTGAAAGAAAAACAAAGTAAAAAATTAATTTGGGGTCATAAGGAAATAAATTTTAATACTATGTATATGTCAACTGTAAGTATCTATAAAGGTAAAGCAATCTAACAATTATTCTGTAATTCAGAAGAAATTCCTTGTACAATTTCAGAAAGCCAGGAGTCCAAGACCCTTAAACAATGTGAATTCTTGCAGTCAAGCTTTCAATTACAAATAAAACAAAAACTTTTTAAGAATATTTTCTCCACACACATACACTGCTCTTACACAAACTGAACGAGTACTCAGCTCCTGTATTAAATCAAGAGTATAACTCTTGAAATACAATAGCTTCGCTCTGAAGTTACCAACCAGCAAAGTCAGAAAATACCTAAACATTTCAGACCACATAAAGATTCAGTGTGACACAACGCAACTTACTGGATGATTCGTAAGGAGTGTGTGTACTTTCAATGTGGCACTGCAGCTGAAACGGTGTGGGAAACTGACGGTAACAGTGCTGGCAGGTAGTGTGGCTTTCCCAACTTTCACTGCTTTGTTTCTCAAGTTCCAAGTGATGTTTCATGTGGTTCATAAACCTTTAAATGATAGTGAAAACAGGTGCAAAACCTGCATTTTAACATTCACTATGACACATCACATGCAAGAGGTACAGGATTCTTTTTCTAAAGTTTACTCTGGAAGGATTTCTCAATTTAAAAAAAAATAAATCTAAGGAATAAGTGTTCATAAAGTAATAAAGAGGTAACCAAGCTAAGCAAGCTGACTGACAGAAATCACCCTTCAAAGCTTAAAAAGAAGTCCGGACTCTTACAAGAAACATGCAGTGTATCTGAAATGTGTCCCAAGATTAAGCAATCTATTGCCTTTTTCACAGTTGCAAATTGTCTTGAAATAAAGGGAAATTAGCAAAGGCAACAACAAAATGTGTCAGCTGTTCACACTTCACCACCACCAGTGTCTCAAAGCCACATTCTGCAACAAGTATAACTTTAGCTCTGCTGAAAACTATTAAAGTAGCAAGAACATATCTGTAATTAGAACATTACAGCTTTATCTGAAACTACCTCCATTCAAAATTGGCAGGCTTTCAGGAGCTTTCTTTGTATAAAGCACTCAGGACTGAACTGGATCATGAAGTACGGTTATCGAAGAATGACACTGTGCAGCTGACAATCTAAAAGACTATGAGAAACTTGATGGTATGTTATTACATCAAGTTACGACCTTTTCCTCATTAGCATGTCCACCTATCTGTAGCAGGAGCCTATTCTAACTGAGAAGCCTAGGCACTGGCAGGTCACACTTACTGGTGGAGCAGCAGGAGGATAGGCTAGTTGCACAACCCACTACTGTTAAACTTCAAAACTGTTCTATTTTCAGTGTGCTTCATTTCAGTACAGCCAGAGGGACTATTAAATGTAGGTCACACTCACATAAGAAATGTAGTTCTCTAAGTGGTGACCTTGAAATGGGGGGGGAAGAGCAAGGAGAATAGTCTCTTGAGCTCAAGCTTCTAATATCATGCAGTTGCTTAAAAAAGAAAGAAAAAAAAAAAAAGAAGGAACTAATACTACTACTGCATATTACCTTATGGAACATTATTTCACATAGATTCAGCATGATCTATATATGCAACCACAGATCTTTTAAAGAAAGTAGGGGATTAACTGATAAATCATTTTTGTGCTTTTCTGAATTAAGGTCCAGAAAAATCCCACTAGAAGAGATACTACATATTTATTTTGTCCACTAGAAATGTTTAAAGGTGTAAAATACACCTTGAAAGAGAAAATCTGAAGTTAGAGAACTACAGAATACAGCTACAAAGTTACAGCAAAACTTAACATGGCTGAAGTCAACTCTACAGAAATTCAGAGAAACAAATTAAGTGCTCATTTTTAATGACTTGCTGTAGGACACACAGGCACTACAGCACCAGTAGCGTACAATAAATGCTGAGTAGAAAATAATGCCTGAAACATATTTCTAAAATGAACTCAGTATCTTTAAATCACGGATTCTGTGAACTACTTTTCATGATACTGCAAGAAAGGCCTACTTGAACAGTATTGTGCACACAAAAACACAAGAAAAACCTCTTGGCCCATATAAAACATGGTTTATTGCACTTGAAAAGATAAACTGCAAGGGAAGAAATGCCATAATTAGCAAGAACTATAAAATCGTAAGAGTGAACTCTTAAAGTCTAGCAATATACCATAGTTTCAATCTGCTTAAGACAAATTACCAATATTTTTACTTAGGATTTATAAATCCTTAATGATCAATAGAAAATTTAATGTTTCTAATTACATGAAACTTTTATTTTTTCAATAACATGGGTCTAATTTTAGCAAAAACCTGTTCGTTTTAAATTGCAGACTATGCCCTTTGAAGGAATAGTCCATTTTTCAGTTTTACATTCTGCTACTTCAGCTTCCTCTGAAGAATGCATGTATAAAAAGTTCAATGACCTTAACTTTCACAGGAACAATGACATGAACATGTCTACCCATTAAAACAGCTTACTGAACTTTTTTTGTACCATTTGGAAGTAAAATTATTCCATCAAAATAACAGATGTTACATAAGTAAACCACCAACTATTAGTCATTGTACAGCACTAAAGGGAATTAATACTCGCATCTACTGATATCGCCATCAATCCAGATGGCAAATTGTAAAATACTTTGTGCTGCCCTTTCCAACCCCAAAGTCCTACAACTGCTCTCATTAAATCTCTACTATTTATGTTAAACACTGTAAGATTTTCTAATTCTAATCTGGAAAAAGTTGGTTATGGCCATACATGCATAGTGAAGATTAATTCAATTTCTGTTCAGCCACTCACTATCACCAGTTTTCAATAAGAAAAAAAAAATCTGTTCCAGAGAGACAATGCACGAGACTATAGGCTGTAAGTGATTAACAAACAATTAAGTGAGTTCAAATACCTTATGTTATTTTTAAGAACTTTCAGACAACTGAAGCACTTAAATGTCGTATGAGTCTTCTGTTCCTGTTGTACCTGCTGGGTGTCACCTTCATGTTTCCCATAATAAAAGTCATTAACTAACATAATCAATTTTCCTTTCTCAGATTCAGCAATCTTGCCTGTTGTGCTCAAACATTCTGTTTTGGCCACTCCCAGGGAAAAGTTATTTACCATATCTGGACAACAATACTGGACGGAAGTGGGGAGAAGAAGAAACAGAAACAAAGGTATCAATCTTTCTTACCAAACTGCATCAATCACAGTAACATTTTAAAAACTGGAGCCACTCACTAACTAGAGTTAGATACAAAGCTCAATTCTCTGACACACGGACTTTATTAATATTCAAATCATATTCAAATACAAATTTTGAACAGTAACTGTATCAAAATAAAAAGGTAGGCTTACACTGTTATCTTTGTCTCAGTAGCAATTTAACTGACATGTGGGTCAACTGGCTGCCTATTATCATAGGCACTTACCCTCATCAAATTCACAGGAAGCTGGCCAATGGTTCAAAAAGTCACAGCTGTGGCAGACAGAAATCATATACAGACAGTGAATATGCCTTAATTCATTGGAAAAATAAGGCAAAAAGTGGTAGGATTTATAGCCATCCTACTCCTTTCTTCCTTTCCATGACTGCAAGACACAGAGCATTTAGGCTCTGGCTGATCCTAGCCAGAAGCCAGTATAACTTCTATAAAAACATGGCATTCTTCCATAAACAAACAAAGCCCACGTTAAGTTTGCTACAATGTTTAAGAACCCAAAGTATTTTACCTTCATGTGATTTTTTAGAGGATCCATAAGATTGAAATGAATATTGCACTTTGGACAGGCTCGTGGAAAAGGTCCTCCATTTTTAACGGTACTTGCTACAGCATCTGTACCTGCAAAATTTAGAATATGTTAATATTCAGAATTCACAAACAGAATATTATTATCCTAGCAAAATATGTAATTTCAAATGAAAACTATTACAATTGATGTAGCTGAGGTAATCATAAGCAAGGTTTTACAACCATCTTTTTAACTACTCTTTCTTTTTTCCAGACTACTTTGTTCTGTTTGATACAGGCCGATAAACAACTTTTACAAAATCTTAGCAGCAACCAAGGAAAAATAAGAGGGTGAAGGTAACATGATAGAGACAAAGCACTAATTCTACGTACAACCCACTCCCCAGATAGCATGGATTTTTGATGTTTTAAAGAACTCTGATTCTCAAATGAGCATGTAAAACTTGTTTTATGCCATGACCTGATCACCATCACAACAGGGTTCGGATAATGGGTTTTGGAAAGGAATTTCACCATCTGGTTCTCAGTGAGGCTATTTCTCTCTGGACAGTTGTTGGAACCCAGGCCTACTCAGATGCAGCATTCCTATTGAGCAAAGGAGAACCTGGAGAACAAATCCTATAAGTAAATACTCCCAGTAATGAACAGAAATAGTACTTTTCTTGTCAACATA
Source organism: Amazona ochrocephala (assembly GCA_039720435.1). NCBI lineage: Eukaryota > Metazoa > Chordata > Aves > Psittaciformes > Psittacidae > Amazona > Amazona ochrocephala. The sequence goes on along the minus strand of CM077883.1, from coordinate 31,923,125 downwards.
AAATGATTAATATCTGTCAAGCAAAAACCAAAAAAGCCTTCATTAGCTTAAACCTCAATGAATAAACCCATGCTTCCAGTTTTCTTCAAGCCGCCAAAAAACATCAGAGCAGGAGCTACTTTTCCAGATGAAGTTCTCTTGCATTCTCAAGTCATACAGCTGGATGGCTCCATGCTGAGTAAGTAGTTTAGAAGAAGAGGTTAAGCACGGGAAGAGTTTCAAGTAACACCTCAACTGTACAGTCAATTGTACCCTGCTAGGGCTATGAAAAAAAATGCAACAAAAATAACCACACAGACTCATCCACCTCATGACAAGGGAATAAGTAAATACGCGTAAGTTAAGAGATGACCATGCATTACACATTTTTTCACAAAAGTAGTCTTGCATAGTCCACGACATAGACATGGATCAAACAGTATTCTTCCTTGAAGTTAACAGTATTGCTGTTAAATTAAATTAAGCACAAAGTCCATCACACGAATGGTTGGCCATGCAAGAGATGTACTGGAAAGCACTGCTGCAAACTGTTGCTAACACTGCTGGTTAAACACTCGGACACATCACAGCTAACTGGAGGCAAGCTGAAGAAAACAGGTTCTGCAGCAAGATTTTGTGTTCCTTAGTTCTTCAGTGCTGCATTCTGTGACAGATTACAAATTGCTATGCTAGCATGGAATGGCTTAGAGACTAACTTTGTCACAGCATTTAGGAAGATCCTCTAGTTATCTTTTGTATATTTTTAGACTGCAGCACATTATCTGTTTTACCCAACACAGAGTGGAAGAAAATTTTTTGCTGCAATATTCCATATTGTAGCCACTTCCTTCTGGTTGCTGGGGAAGTGTCTGATAATAAACCAGCTGCAAACAGGCAAAATCCCCAAATACTAAATTATTCGCAACAACAGAATCTCAGGTAGTGCATCATTTTAACATTGTGGGAGAGAACATGTGGCTGGAAATCTCACAAAGTCAAGAATAAATCTTTGTCTATTACAACCAGCTGGAAAGCACCTTTTGGTTCTGGAGGAAAAACGCACCCAATTATTAATATGTTGAAACAGCTAGACTACCTCTATTCTTGTAGGGAGGAAAAGGTCTTTCAAAGAACATCCTCTTTGAAACTTAAATGTCTCCTCCCTTCCTACTACTTTAAACTGTATCAAAAACACAGCTGCAAAAGACAGGGAGGAACTACAAAATGCAATAATTAGTCAGAGTACAGACTTACAGAGTAATTTAGGTTGAACCTGTGGAGGTGTTTTTGTCCAACCTCTCACTCAAAGTCCAACTTTCTTTGGAATGTTCAGAGCCACGTCCAGGGAGCTTCTGATTACCTCCTAAAATGGAGATTCTACAATCTGAGTCCTTGCCGTCCTGCCTGGCATTGCTACAGTGATTCTTCTTCCTTTTATCTAATCAGAATTGGTTGATAAATTTAGCAGCCGCAGAATTATTTCAATCTTGATCTTCTGGTTGGTTGTTTATTAAATTTCAACTCTCTATTCAGTTATTTGATGCAGACAATCTGGTTTAAGGGCATGACATCGGGGGCATTTATTCTCATCATCTGCCTTCCCAGCTGCTGAACAAATAAGTCATTGCTTTACAGAATTCAAATAACTGAAACAAAGGTCTAAAATCTGAACAGATAATAACCTAGGGTGTATTAACTTGTATGTAAACCCTTGCATAGAAAGATTTTTATTATTTTACGGGATAAGAACAGAGTTACTCATTTACATTGCCTTAATAGCATTAATAATACCAATCAACTTAAATATTACAAGAGTGCTACCTTCTTCCACACAACAAATGCATGGACTGACAGATAGACCATTTGATTACCCTACCTTTTAAAGATAAATCTTCTGATGGTGTTAGTGTTGTAGAGTTAACTGTAGGTGCAACGGTTGAATTGCTTCCATCACAAACCTCATTAGGCTTGGCGTTTTTTGGAGATACTCTATTGCCTTCAGAAGTAGCAAGACACTTAAATACAAAACACTCTAATTCAAAACTACAGTGGTTTAAATTAAAGAACCTCAGTTTTTTTCCATAGTATATTACAAACACAGCAGTGATACCTACACTTTAAAGGATGGGCAAGTGCACATAGAGCAATTAAGATCTCCCTAAATAATAAACCATACAGAAGTCAAGAAAACTACATCCAACTCAGACTAAACATTCAAAAGCCAGTGAAGAAGGAAAGGGAAAACACAAAGAGATATAGACCCATCCCTGAAAAACAGTAAATCATACTATGCCCACCTGAATTCACTTGGCCTACTTTTCACATCTTGACCCACACTACTCTGAGACAAGGCGAGTTCACAGTAATAAAATTAAGCTAAACAGCTGGTTTCTGCAATGCCCACTGTTTGAAACAACCTCTGCCCTTCTAATAAGAAACATCTATCCTCTCTCCTCGTTCTACGTTAATGCTGGTTTAGTTTGTTATGTAACTCCGTAAAACATTTGTGACTTCAGGTTGTATGCAGAACGAAAAGTGTCATAACTCCTAATGACCAATCACAGTACACCTATTTGCCCCCTTCTGCAAGAACAGTATTTTGCAGTATTTCTGCTAAACAAAAGAAAACCTCTAAATAACAATTCCGAAATCATAGGTTCAGTGCCTGATTAACATGCCCATCAAAACTTGGCTCCATCTTGTCCTGAAACTCATGTCTGTCACTGTAAGATTACCCTTGATGATGTAATATTAATAGAGAGATCAGTCACCAAGTAGACCTGAAAAAGCAGAGCTACACACCATGAAGCCTGAAGTGCCAGCACAGGTCTTGTAAATCTGTCAGAATCACAGACGGCAAACAGCCTTGAGACTACCATAAGCAATGACAAGGACCAGATTTAAGTTCAGACACAATGATCTGAACTAAGAACATTCTTGAATATTGCCCTCGCAACAGTCTAGCTGCTCCAACAATTTCTTTGGGTATGATAAGAAACTGAGTTAGAAAGTCATCTTCACCAAGCAGGGGGTAACTCGTGTCACACAGTTATTCAACCTTTCGAGAAGAAACAAAACCATTCCCACCCCCAAGATTTGTTTACTCAGTGGTGACTATCTACACCTAGCAAACAGTCTGGATAGTCTCCCATTCAACCCACAAAGGCAAAGACTCCCAGCAGGCAATGCTGATATTTGAGCATTTTGGAGAGAATTTACTATACTCTTACAGGAAGCAATTAACTTGTTATGTATGTATTTAATCGTCCTAACACTTTCCATTGTAACACACCTTTCCTTCTTTCTAACATATATTAACACATTAAGTTCAAATGTCTCACTGTAGGCATTGTTTGGCTAAGGTAATGAAAACATTCAAAAAATAAATAGGTCACTCATTAGATACTTCTTGTTCCTAGGGTTTTTTAATTTACTTAAACTTGCACCATTAGGCATATGAGCTGATTACATTGACATGTGTCTTGATCAACAAAGGCTTCTACAGAGCTGGTATGACTTTAGCATTCTTCTGTATCAGAGACTATTCATCAGGCCATCAGGCACTGCTGCTATATATTTAATTAAGTGTAATCGTGTAATGACAGCCAGGGATAACACAGGAGGTCTGGCTGATTTTACAAAAGTAAAAAAGTATTGTTTTTACTGTAGAAAACCTGACTTGGAAGAAAAGACTATTTTTACAGGGCAACGGATTTGGTAATAATTTCAATTAAAGCCTGAAGGCTATTTCATGTATTTATAAAGGTGAACGTTCTTAACTCAACTTGTACAACTCTGATCTAATAAATTCTCTCTTTCGGAATATACATAGGTTTGTATTTGAATTGTTGTTTGTTCATTGAAAAAAAAAATAAAACAAAGCCTATTCTGAAAAATAATCAAACCAATTCCAAGTATTACTTAATATCTAGCCAGTATAAATCAGACCAATTCTCCTTTTCATCAAAGTGCCTCTCTCAGCTAGGGTGTATACACAGCTGCTGTGTAGATCACCCATGTTTCAGACTAGTTTGTACAATCCTCTACCCAGCATTCCACACAGCTGCAACTGTCAGGGACTTCAGCTACTAAAGACAGCCAAACAATTCTTGTTTAGTTTTCAGGCTGCTCAGGAGTCTATTACCTTCACTTCATGCTATTAGTGAGTACTTTTGACATTTTGTATTACAAAACAGTTGGCTATTCTCACACAGTATTACTGTGTACAATATCTAAAATGATTGCAAGAAGGAGTAAAATATACTAGATGCTGTATCACCAAGCCAAAAGGTTTCTCAACACACAACACTACTGTAAAATCCTTAACACTATTGGGTGCATCTGTGCTGACTGGGCCTGATTTTATGACCAATGGCAAAAGACATAGAAGGGGTAACCTACAACAAAAGCATCGAGTATACTGTGCTAACAGATCAAATTAACAGAATAGGGGTATGAAAACCAAACTGTTTCAGGCCTCTGGTGCACAACCCCTCACCAACACCTACCACTCATGTAATGCTATGAATACATGTCTACAGCCCAGCCAACTCCTAAATACAAGAGAGCAGTTCTTCTATTGATTATAACATCTTCTTGTTCCTCCAAGTGGGTAAAGTTAGTGGGAAAATGATCTCAAAATATTCTCAGAATGCAAGCTCCAGTTTTACATACATCCCCAGTGGCCATCCAATCTGCAGATAAGTTACCAATGCTGTTTTAAGTTAACAACACCACCTATTTAGCAAACTAATAAAATGACTGGTCGCTGTCTATTAGCAGCTTGTCATTTCCCTGCTTAGACCTCAGAAATTAATATTTATGCTATCTTAAACTTAAAAAAAAAGTCTTTAATGATATATGTATAGATGTTCTTGCATATCACAGGTCAGTTCCTAAAAGGATTCTGCTTTTAAATACCATATTCCAGAATGTCTTTTGCCCACAGTGCTCCACATGAATAAAAAGGAAGAATACAGCCAGCAGGCAAGTAGGCACTGAGACATCAGATCAACACTGGGCCATACAATCAACATGAACAAAGACATCTTAAGTGATCTCACCATACAGCAAAACCACAAAATACGCAGACACTCCTTGTTTTAAAGTGAAATGCACTCTAAGTTTGCGTTTGCCTTCTGTGACAAAGATACTTGTGTTTCAACCCACACCTTTAAACCTTTGAATTGCTAAACCCCATTGTCATCTTAGAGAAACGAAGACGGACTAAATATGTGGTTCGGTTGGTACACTGGAGGGAAGGAATGCTATCCAGAGGGACTTGACACGCTTGTGAGGTGAGCTGATGCCAACCTGAAGTTTAACCATGCCAAGTGCAAGGTCCTACACCTGGGTCAGAGCAATCCCAGGCACAGCTACAGGTTGGGCAGAGAAGAGATTCAGAGCAGCCCTGCGGAGAAGGACTTGGGGGTGTTGGTCAATGAGAAAATGAACATGAGCCGGCAGTGTGCGCTTGCAGCCCAGAAAGCCAACCATATCCTGGGCTGCATCAAAAGGAGCGTGACCAGCAGGTCGAGGGAGGTGATCCTGCCCCTTTACTCTGCTCTCGTGAGACCTCACTTGGAGTACTGTGTGCAGTTCTGGGGTCCTCAACATAAAAAGGACATGGTACTGTTAGAACAAGTGCAGAGGAGGGCCACGAGGATGATCAGGGGACTGGAGCACCTCTCGTATGAAGATAGGCTGGGAAAACTGGGGCTGTTGAGCCTGGAGAAGAGAAGGCTGCGTGGAGACCTCATAGCAGTCTTCCAATACCTGAAAGGGGCCTATAGGGATGCTGGGGAGGGACTCTTCATTAGGGACTGTGGTGAGAGGACAAGGGGTAAGGGGTTCAAACTTAAACAGGGGAAGTTTACATTGGATCTGAGGAAGAAATTCTTTACTGTGAGGGTGGTGAGGCCCTGGAATGGGTTGCCCAGGGAAGTTGTGAATGCTTCATCCCTGGTGGTGTTCAAGGTGGGGTTGGACATAGCCTTGGATGGCATGGTTTAGTGGGAGGTGTCCCTGCCCATGGCAGGGGGGTTGGAACTCGATGATCTTGAGGTCCTTTCCAACCCTAACTATGTTATGATTCTATGATTCTATGCTACATTTAACCTGTTTTCAATTACAGTCCTGGATGCTTTTAAGTATTTCATTTTTCCTTGAAAAGAGACTAATACAAATAAGCTTTAAATATGCAAGCAGGTCTCCTAAACAAACAATCAATCAACAAAGAATTAACAAAAAACTTCATTCTTTAGAGAATAATGGATGGAATACTGAACATTTGCAAGGAATATTATCTTTGCTTACTTAACAAAAAGTTATGAAACCCAGTAAGACAAGAATGAGATCACAGATTAGCTGGTCACATGCAAGGAAATACACTACCAGATCTTGTTTTATAAGTATCTAAGAGATGCCGAATCATCACATCAAGGAGAATAAACTAACAACCACTCTGTTCTACATAACTTGTTAGTATAACCAGTTCATTCATTCATTGTACATAACCTGTTACCTCACAGAAGAATCAGAAACGACTGTCATCTGTAACTTACAGACTGAATGACAGGATTCTGGTCCATTATCACAAAAGTACAATCCTTCACAAAAGAGAAGGGAAGTCCCAGGCTACAGCCTGTTTAAGATTTGAGTACACTGCATGCTTCATATCTACTTCACCTGCTGTGACACAAAAAAGGGTGCTTTTTGGTTTGTTTTCAAGTAGTTTAAACAGTCTCTGCTGAAACACACAAACTAGCTGGGAGGAGAAAAAAAAAAAAAAAAAAAAAAAAAAAAACCAAACCAACCACAAAAAAAACAAAACCCAAACCCAAACAATATTATCAAACTACGTACTCTTTCCCTTTCCCACCTTTTCAGGCAGGATTCTTTTGATCTCATCTACTCCAGCTTCTATACATAGCAGTCAAGACACCAAGACTATCGTCCATCATTGAAGGGAACCCACTCAGCAGACTCAAAGTTCTCGTACTGTTGACAGCCTCTCTTGTGCTAAAAATCATTCTTATTCATGCTAGTCAGTGCTGCATATACTGAAAAAGATCCTTTATCAGTCTAAAAAGAAAAAAATACAGTAGATCTAGCAATACTTTTTTTTCTATCTAAATGAGCATTATTAGACATCAGTTGATATTACAGTCAGTCTAATACACTGAAAAGCAAAGTCTGACAACACAAGGGCCCAAAGTTTATTTCCTTTAACGTTATACAGTCTTAAGTAAAGGGGGGAAAAAAAGTAACTATACTATGTTCTAGAAATTCTATTTAAAGATGTAACCCAAAGATCTGCACTCCAGTTACATGACATCAGGTTGTTTCTTTCTCATATCAACTACTACAGTTATACCCACCTGTTACATTCACTGCTGGCCCAGTCTGGTACTGTGGAACTTCCAAGTTCTCTCTCACACCAAACAGTATACCAGATGTATTATCTGGTGCAGCTGGTGGAGAATCCATACTATAATCCTAGCAGGATATTTTCAAGAGAGAAAAAAATTTTAGGTTTAGTATTTTTTTACTTTCAGACTTCAAAGGGTTTATTTTAAAAACATGTGATTGCTTAAAAGTCCTCCTAAGTACTCAGCTGTAAATCAAGTTAATTACAATCTCCCCAAAATAGTTTCTTTTGACACTTCAATAAGTTTGCAACTCTCATCAGTGGTTGTTAATTTATTCATAGCTGTGTATCAGAATAGTAAAAACAACCATAAGACATGGGAAAGTCCATCTTATGAAGTATTACTAAACCTGTTTGAATTGCTAACTGTAACTGCTTTTGTTGGAAAGTCTGATGATATTTCAAATAACACTCATTTTTCGAGAAAACTCTGAATACTTTCTTCCTTCAACCAAAACTCAGGCATTTGTGTGTTACTCTTCCGTAACTGCAAGGTGCAATTTAAAAGATCAGAAAACACAATTCAAAAGTAGTGTAAACTTGCAACAAGCAGAACCTTCTCAAAGCAAGACGATATTAAGTAAGTCAAATTCTACTAAGTGGTGAAGCTTTAATTGAAGTAAAAGTATCTATAGGATGTTGACTGGGAATGGCAATCATACACAATATCACTAAAAGGTTTTTTTCTTTTATATATAGTAATTTCATAAGGATTTCTGTAAATAATATAATCAAACCCTCTTTTGAAGGCACAAAGCTAATGTAAAAGTTGGTTCATGTTACTTAGTGCCTTCTTATATTAAGTTTTGTGCACCTCCAAGTACAGGTATTCTCTTACCATTCAGTTTAAAAAGTCTGCCCTTTAATACCACATAAACAGTCCACATTTCTTGGCTCCAACACTGGAAACTGTTAAAATTAAACAACTTCACTGATAATAGGTAATATTGAGAGGGAAAAGAAACATGCAATTTTGTTCTCTTTGCACTTATTCAAGTTTCGGGGCAAGGTAGGAGAAATTCTCTTACCCAAGTTCATCAGTACTGTTCACATCTCAGTAAGCCATTTATCCTAACACAACCAACCTGAAACATGAAATATTTTCAGCTACAGTAATAAGGAACTATAAAAACCTTAGAATAGTTAGGATTAATTTCAATGTTAAGATATGAATGCCAAAATACTGACAACTTGATCTTTCTACCCTGAAATAATTCAGTTGATTACACTTCATCAAGCTGTATTATAAAACAAAAAATTTGACAAAAGTAGCTCCATTTTCCTTGGAAAAACAAAATAACCACCCAAGACACATATACAGACTTTGTCATCAGTGTGTCCATGAGACAAAGGCCAAAATACTCAAAATCTCAAAAAATGCTTCCTATTCACAATTGAGCTATATTTGAAAACATCTGCGTGGTGGAAGTTGCCACAGTTTTGGTGCACAAGCAAACATACAGGTATGATAGGCTACTTCAGGACTTCTAAGTATTAGAAAATACTTGAACAAAAAGGAAGACACCTCTTGCCATCCTGCCTTTTTGTTGTACATCTCTTAAATGAAGAACTTTAAGAACCTTAATGATAATGAAGATCCACTCTCTCTTTTGGGGATTGACCTCATCCAATCTAACCAAACTAAACAAACTTTCTAGAGTAGTTGTGGAAATAGTTAGAAAATTTCTCTGCTCTAATCTGTTAGAAGTAACACTTACTTGAGCTGCAGTCACAAAACAGCAGGTGTTATTGTAACCACAATGGTTTCAGACTAGCTAGTGAAATAAACTGCAAACTAAGCAGTTCAGCTAAACCCTACTTCAAGGACAACTAATGCTACTGGCTGCTGGTGGCAGGCTCTTGGTGTGGAGGACTATGCACTCCACCTATCTTTAAAATATGACCAATACAATATGCACATGCAAAATCTGCTTCTCTTGCTTCTCTGTGTTTATTTTCATGTGCTGCTAACATTTTTACTTTCTTCAAAATAACAGCCTGGGTATTTTGAAAGCATGTGCACATCTCCCTAGAATATACTCAAAATACCTGGCAAGGGAAAAGTAAAAGCAGACAGCCTGGAAATTCAAAGTCTTGTTGCTTTCAAAATGTCCTTGTTTGCTTATAATTATTCTTTTCATGCAATCTGACTCTATTATTTTTTGCACAACACCCCCCCAGTATCTTCCCATGCTTTAGAAAGCAAAAACATTTTAAAGAAAAATGTTTACCTCATCAATGAAAACTTCAAAATCCAACTAGCACACAGGTGATCTCTAATGCAGAAAAGCAAAACCCAACATCTTTATAAATTAATATCCTGAGGCTCAAGTGAAGAAAAATAATCCACCACCACTCTTAGTTTTCTAAGTGACTAGTGAAACTCCCAAGTTCATACTGTGCATCATAGATGCCCTAACTGTGGAAACCAACATAGTAACTGATAACCAAATCCACACAGAGAAATCACCACGTGTGGCGCAGGATCTTTGCTCTCTCAAAATTAACAAGGAGCAACTGGAAACTGAATCACACTCAGACTGACAGAAGTTCCTATTAAGTAGGGGAAAGATACAGACAAAATTGGCTGGGTCTTATTGAGAGAGCACTGTGATTGCTGAAATAAGAGAAAATCCTTACCCCTAAGAACAAATTTTTCTTAAAGAGGATCATATGCAACAGATATATATGTCGGATATGTGCCATCATATACAACAGCACTAGCTCTGACTGAATTAGAATTGCTGTGAACAGTACGACTGAAGCCAAATTAAACTCAGAATTTCTGGAACTGCATTAACATAGTGCAGTAACAAGAACACAAAAATAAGTCTTTCACAGTAAGTCAGTGAATTAATCCTGTGACTGGAAATGGGTATTTTCAATGACAAAACTGGAATAGCAAGCATTAACAAGTGATATATTATAGATCTACATGTTATGAAATTGAGGAAATGCATTCCAAGTCAGTTTGCAATCAAAAGCTATCAGTTCCCACAGACAGCACTGTCACATCCGGATATTAAGAAATACTGCAGCATATTAGGAATGCAAAGGCACTCTAAAGGATGTTCAGTTAAAAAGGGGTCCTGCCACAGTGTCTAGCCATACTTCACAGTCACAATATTTCACTTTCTCTGTTAAGTTTCAACATCTGGAAGCTGAAGATCCAAATGCCAAACATTGCCCAGAAAAAAATTACTTGAAACCCTTGCCCCTTTGGAAGAATCAAGTCAGGAAGAAACAGAAAAAGTGTGAACAAAAACACCACAAAAAGTCCAAGGCAAATGAAGAATTCAAACCGAGGACATGAACTAAAATATAGGTAGTATACATATGACACTAAGAACAGCAAACGGCAATGTGGCACAAATGATATTAAAAAAAAAAAAAAAAAAAAAAAAATCAGAGTCTTGCCCAAGAAGCTGAATTATAGTACCTCCCTAAAAAAAAAAAAAAAAAAAAAAAAAAAAAAGGAAAAGTTCTTTTCCATGCCATGTACCTTGGAAATCCTGTTTCAGGCTGTAACTTCTTCAAATAGGCATTTCTCTACTCTGCCAAGGAAGAAATTGCAGATTTTGGCAAAGTAAGACTATAAAACTTAAGTGTCATCTGTGACATTCCTGTTGAAAGTAAACTCAATGAATGAGAAAACTCTTGCAAGTGCTGTGTGCATAGTGCCTTTAAAGCAAATCACTGTCTTGATGAGTTACATCCAACTTACATATACCTTTTGAAGAAGTTCAGCTTTCCTAGGCCTGTCTACTCTAAGGTTCTCTAGCAACAACAATATAGAAGCCACTAGCAGCTTTATCTATTAGAACAAAAACATAAGCATGGATATGTGAGCGAAGTGAAGGAGGGGATTTCCTTATGCAGTAATGATTCTGCAAGACCTCCTAACACCCCTTTGAAGGGTTTGATAAAGCATACTATGTCCTAAGTAAACGTTTATAAAAGTAAAATTCACAGACTTGAAACGTGTATACCTCAAGTGAAGTAGCAGTCCTTTCTACATCAATCTGTCCTGCTGTATAAAGACAGATTCAAGAGGACTCCAGAGGCAACCTAAATATCGTACTGATACCTGGACTTTTGCCTGTATCACTTTTAGGCATTCTTACAGTCAGAGACTGATTTAGCTAACCCGCCTCACTAGACATGCCCACAGTTTCTCTCTGCAAACTATCAATTAGCTGCAGAAGACTCAAAACTGGAAACCATGAGCTCTTTCCTAAAGAATTGGCCAGAGATTCAGCTACCCACTTGATAGCCAATGATTACTTTGCATTGTTTTCTTAAAATACAACCATCCATGGGCAATGATTTAGCCAAAATTCTTGAGAAGAACCTCTAATTCTTATGCCTTAATGGCCTCATGAACTATGCTCAGACTGATTGCCCTGTTCAGCAAATGCAAAATATGTTAAGCCACATGAATTTTATTTATACCAAAAGACTAACAGCTGAGACAACCACAGGTGTGTACATCTGCAGGGATGGTAGATATGGAACCTACTGTCAGGCTTCATTTTAACCTGACAGAAATAGTTAATATCATAGGCATATTGTCTGAACAGTTCAATCTTAAATTGTTTTCAATAATGGTATTATAGTTTATCTCATCCAAGTATGAAACTTTAAGTTTTCATTCTTTCTCTGTCACAAATGTCCAACAGCCACGGCAATAAAACCAGCATTTAGCTTGACTCCCTAAAGTTATCATTCTGAGGTTTTGTGGCAATATAGGAAGATCTTTGATATGCAAACTATGTGCATCATTCCCCTGGGCTTTTTAAACGGAACAATTATGTTGCCAAATTGTTTCACCTACTGACCCTCCAACTTTGGGTTACTTAAGCCCTCCTTACCATACTAATGTTCCACTACAAGTGCTAAGTGAATCACAAAGCAAAAACACTTAAGGAGCTACCACTGTAGTATTATCTTAAGAAGTAAAAATCCCGAGAGAGGGTCTATAAACACCAGGTGGGAAAAGCACAGTGTTACTTTAAACAGCAAATGCAAACTATTTAAAAATGAAATAAACATCAATACAGAGGATCTGTCTCTGAACAAAAAAATCTGCAAAATTTAGAGAATGGGAATTTTTATTATTTCTCCACACAACATAATCTGAACAGTACTTATTTCTCTTATGCCTAAAATTTTCATGTAACAAAATTCCACTGTTACTAAAGCTATCATCTTTGCATCTTGCAAATCAGTATATTTAAATACATATTTTAATTCACCAGTGCAAGGTTATGGTCCTAGAATCTTTACAGTTTACATAATGCTAGTATATAATCTAATCCAGGTCTTCAAATTACCAGACTGGCTCAGCATGTTGCTTATTAATTTATTCAAAAGTAACTGCACCTGAGTCTTTAATAGCTTAAGGGAATAAAAATTTACCTGATCAAGTATTACAGACTCTGCTGTTAGAGTAGTCACTGGCCTGGATATAGGTTGAGCCACTACAGGAACTGTGATATTTCTCGATACTGGCTGCGCTGTCACTGGAACAGTTACAGGTCTGCTAACAGGCTGCGATATTCCTGAACTTGACCCAGGCGTCTGCTGTGTTGATAAACATCCAGCAACCGGTCTCTGCGATGTTTGTGAAGTTCCTGAAACATTCACTGGTATAGACAGTGGCTGAACTGCTACAGAGCTAGTTGTAGGTCTGGATACAGACTGAAAGACGGATGAAACAGGCATGGCACTGGATGCAGATGATGCATAATGGTGACTGTCAGACTTGAATGTAGTAACTGTACCTGTTGCAAAGGATACCAAAGTTATCTTTCTATAATTTTGCAGTCAGATGTTTCATAAGCGTTGCGCATTTTTTTTTTTAATTACCATATTAGGACAATAAAGTACCTCTACTGGGTGCACCATTCTGTATCCCCCTCCGTGATGAGCCGAAGTTGACTCTGTTCAATATATCTGTCAAAAGTTACATTATCTTAATTGCAGTTAAATTAATAGCTTAATTGCTTTTCAAATTAAAAGTAGCATTCGTATCCAGTAAGTAAGCCAATTAGGATTTGACTAATAAATTAGAAGATTATTTCTAAAATAAATACCTGGCAAAACAAAGTGCAATTTGTACAAATTAAGATATATTCTCCCCTCCTTTTAGGTTAAGCTAGTTCACCTAAGAATCTCGGGTTTTGTTTTCTCAGAGAAAGATTAACACACAAATACGACTGCAAACAAAGAAGAACATTTAATAAATATTTAACTTTGGTGATTATAATACATTTATTTACTTCTATTTCTCGTATCTATAATAAGTTCCGAATACTGTACTGCTCTAAACTAAAGGAAGCATTTTGTCTCAAGCAGTAACCACACAATTTGCTTCCGTATTACAGGAAAATATAGCACTTACAAACTTGGGTTTAGAATTCATGATCTCCATTTTCCAATGTGAAAGACAAATCAACAGACCAGCAACCAAACTAGTTGCAGTATTGGAACTGCATTACAGGAGGACTAATTTTCTTCAACATCCTACATGTTAGTCTCTGACCAGAGCTCTAGCTCGCAGGAAACACATGTAATTTGTTACATTTGATGTTTACTCACTAGCTAATGCCACCAACATTCCCCAACTTTTTACATCTCAGTCTGGGGTTTCTGATCATTCCAGAAAGTTACAAAATTATTCATCAAATCCAAGTATTTTTCTACCCCAGATTCTCAGTTTTGTTAGTATTGCAGTTGAGTTACTTGCTCTGACATGTGAAAATATGCATATGAAATTAGATTGTTCCTCCAGTATCTAACCAACAAGATTTAAAGTTCCTTCTCAAGCCAGGGTCAGATCTCAAACAATATAGAGTATCTATGCATTGCATTTAATAACCTTAAGGCTGTTTCCAGCAGCAATGGCTCATTAGCATATACTACTGAGGTTGATGAATAAAACTAATAGCAGTAGAGCTCAGAAGATCACAGCTTTCAACCTGTTAGCTGCATTTAGATCATACAAACAAAAGAGCAGCTGCAAACAGACCCAAACAGGTTTACATTTTCTAAGCTAAGACAAAATCTCATTCTGTAAAAGTAATGCTATTTTTACTTCAACACAACACTAACTATAAGCAAGAATTATCTTAATTAGGTATTTTGCTGAATACATACTTCTTCGTGCTTGTTAGTAAGTCTAAACTTCACATCTGAATTCCAGAATGAAAGGAAACTTTATCTACCTACAAAAAAAAAAAAAAAAAAAAAAAAAACAAACAAAAAAACCCCCTCTCTATCCTAAAAGTTGTCTCACAAAGTATATTCAGCTTCAGACAGTCTGATACACACACAATTTACATCCTAAAATGCAAAGGTAGACGTTACTGGTTTTAAAAAGAAAATGTCAATAACTCTCTGATTTGGAATTGTAAACTAGATTTACATGACTCAACTGATTAATCACAGCCTTGATGCAACCTGTTCCCTTCCCCATCAAAGTGTTATTTGTCCTGTGTAGGTAAAACAGCACTGGAGTATAAGAAAGTTAACATGCAGAACAACATTTTAAAGTAGCAATAAATTACAGGTTTGTATCATTATGAAAAGGAAGCAATAAATATGAGCAGTAACTGTAGGAAAAATGAACAGTTGCAGGAAATGGTAATGGGAACAAAGCGTAAATTACTTTTCATCCTAGTCAAACTAATCCTCCAGTACATCAGAAGCACTTTATTGTACATGACACTGTACCAGCAGGTCAAAGTTGAGTTTTTAACCATTGCTTCAAGTTTTCCACACCAGCCTGTATAAGAACTGATAATTGCATTGTCAGAAAAAGGTAAAAAAAAATAAATAAATATGCTATGTACTGCAGAAAACATATCTTTCAGAAAATTTAGAACTACAAGAAAGTTTCCAGTTGTCATCTAGTTTTTCATCTTATCAGACAGGAATTTACCCAAGGAAAACCTAAACAACAGCGGTAAGAAAAGTTGAGCTCACTGTGTCTTGCCTGTCACCAGTAATAAACTGAAGCCTGACTACTGCCAGGTAGTACTACTTACAAGCCAGAGAAGAACTGAGGTCATTCTTCCATAGCTGTTTTTGATTGTGAAGATTACAAAGAGAAAAGTTGAGGAAAGGGAAGGAAAAGAGATAAAGTAAAAAGTTATACCATAAGCGATTTTACTTGTGTCAGGATCGAGTATGGACAGCACTAGAACACGATGCATACATTTTAAGTACCTTTTACTGAAGTTCTTGAGGGTGCTGAATCATATTAAAATTACATATGTTCTCATCTGAACTATTTCTATCCTTTATGACTACAAAAATTCCTGAGACTACAACAACTACAATGAAAGCATATTTGTTGTTCCAATATATGCCTTGTGCCTTAACAGTTGTTCTATGCTATGACCTACTGTCAAGGACCAGCAGCAATCCAGAAGTCTCTGGAACTTCCAGAAAACAGTAATAAAGGTTATTTTTCAGTCCTTCTAGAAGTTTGTAACTGCAGAAAACTTCTTAGCGCAATTCTAAAACATTCTTCAAATTTTCAAGAGGATCAAGAATATTTTTAAAATATGAAGAAACATTAACCCTTAGGAACTATTTTCAGGTGAGAGAACTTTAACATCAGCTTCAGTCTTTCTTTAAAGCACAATTTTTCCACTTTTTTAAGCTAGTGCAAGAAGCATTAGACTTCCTATCCCAGCCAGTAGTAACAAAGTAAAATAGCGTTCAGATGCAAGATGAAAGTATCATGAACTAAACTGACTGAACACCTAATAATAGTTCTAGAGTCCATGCACTGGAGTGTAACAGAAAGCTTAGTTTAACATTTAGTCTTGAGATTCTTCACTGCAAACTATACACCTTCAGAAAACAGCTATGGAAATCTTGGATAAAGAGATGAGGGACAAACTGAAAGCAGTAACCTCACTAGGCAAAGTCCTGAGTATTCAATAGCTAGAGAAACCTTAGCTCACACCTCATAACAAATGACTGCAAGACAGTCGCACACAGAAAACAAGAAGTTTCATTACTAAAATTCAAGTAACTAAAGTGATGTTCTCCTTTACTTAACTGCACAAGCACAGGACAAACATGGAATTCTGACACATCTGCTGTCATCACAACCACCTAACCTCACTCTCTGCACTGTCTGCATTAGGAGAAAACTACAGCATTTGATGAAAAAAATCTCTTTGTTTTACAGGGAATGAACGAATTTATTATTATTAATGAAAATATCTCTCTTAACAGAGAGGCTTCTACCATTTTCACATTAATCACTTTTCCTGACAGTGCTTTTATTATAGACACCTTAAGATAGTTACATCCCTTTTGTCAGAATGATGTCCACCAACACATGAAACACGGGGTGGAGAAAAAAACAGACTTAAATTCCACACATTCCTAAAGCAGGGAGACACTTCCAAGCATGTAACTAAATATCAACTATATTGAGAGCAACTGCATGCATGGTTTCAGCACTACATATATTTGATTGTTAACCATATTGCCAATGTTAAAACTTTCAAACGTCCTTGTTTTGACCGTAGAGACTGAAGTTTAAAGGTAGTCAGAGCTGCATACAACCTAGATTTTAGAACAGAATTTCTTAAGAATTCAAGCTTCCTGCATGACACTGACCTACAAAACAGCTTTAAGATGTAGAATTTCTTAAATATTACTGTTGGGGGGGGGGGGGGGGGGGGGAATAAAAACTTCTATTTTTAAATTAAGTTTAAAGTTTTACACCCAGAAGTACCTATTTTAAATTACGGAAAATGTCATCTTACATGTACTAGCTGGCTTCGAGCTTGAGATTTCCCCAACAAAGATTGGCTCATCATCATCATCATCATCCTCTTCCACTTCTTTCACTCTCTTTTGCCATGGTTCTAGCTCCTCTTCTTCACATTCCATAAATAACTCCGCCATCTTGAGACAAGAAAAACAAAACGCACATAGCAAACTATTCAGTACTTTCATGAATCAAACATTTCACTGTTCAGTAAAGATTACTGCACTTGACAATGATTCTTTCCCTTCCCCACCCACCATGTTCTGTACAGGTTGAACCTGATCTGATATAAAAGATCTTCAAAGATTGACACCACATCACCTTTCTGGTAATTACCTAAATTCCAATTTTTGCTGCTAAGGATGAGAAAAGACCAAAGATATCCTCTACATTAATTATTTTTTTATAATTCCCCTGTAACTACCAGAAGAAGCCTCTGACACCACAATGCAAGGTATCTTTAAAAAAAAAATACTCCTATTCCTGGTGATTTACAAGCAACAGAAAGGCCCTATTACAAAGCATGCAATGTAACCTTGCACAACAGAGTTACTGAAACAGTAATTACAGCTTTAATCTCTTTACATCTAAATAAACCCAACCCAACCAGACCCCCACCCAAACCCACAACCTACCCAAGCCCCACAGATTTTCTAAGATTTTGCCAGGCCTTCCCATATAGTCCCATTTTCTTCAAAACCACACAAAACCCACAGAACAAAACCCAAACAAATAATCCACAAGAAAAGAAAACCAAACCCAAACCCCACCCTGCAACAAAAAACCCACAACAATAAAAAAATATCCCAACCCATGCCCACAACAGCGTTTTTATCATCAATTAGGACTTCATAAAAATTTTGCATTTATCTCACTAGACTGAATCCCTTGTGCCTGGAGACTTAATCTTACAGCACGGAATAAAAGTCTAGTATGAAAATAGTAATGAAAATATGTAACTTTTGGAATTTACCAAATTAACATCAGCACTTCAAACAACTGGGTTTGATTTGCGTTTTTCTTAGGTTTCGGGGTTTTTTTTAAATAATGATGCCAATTAAGTTTTCTTCTTTCTTTTCACATCCTCTAACATAACCTTGAAAGTACTTCTGAACTTTCCTGTATGGAAATAGGAAACTTTCATATTTCTTTACACACACTACCAATGATCTAACTGCTAGTAAGACCAGAAATTACATAAAACCACAGTGCTGTCTCAGCAATAACCTGGACCAGGGCCCCCCATAAAAAGGTACTTGCTTTGCTTTAGAGACAGAACTTAACAAAATTCAGTGGCTACATTATTTGGTGAATTGGAGGGGAAACAATGCAGTTTTGCCTGAAGAACCCAGCCAGTATACAAATATTAATATCCAACCACTACAGGAATTCCTTTAAATTAACGCGCAGTTAAGCAGATGAAATTTAATTCATCACTGGACTGCTCTGACAAAAAACTTAGACTATCTGAGCCACAGTTCCTTTCATGAAAGCCACAATCAGTATTTCTGGCCTTATTACCAGGCTACTCCCAACAAAAAGCATTACCAAGACTTCTTTCATTCTTATGCTGATGCAACACTTACCTGACAAAGCAAACTAGACAAGGAAACCTGACTTCCCACCATTATGCAGCAGGAAGTTCTCTGACAGTTTAACTTCCTAAACCCAATAGCCAAGGTATCAGATCAGCACTAATGTATGTTTATGTCATTGAATCCTTACACACAACGTGGGGAAAAAAAAAATAAAATAAAAATCAGGATTACATTCATAATCATAAACTGGTATCTCTTAAACTACTTATCTTTATTATATATGGTTTAATTGTGGACTTGGCAGTTCTGGGGTAATGGTTGGATATGATGATCTTAAAGGTCTTTTCCAGAGTGTGACTCTCTTGAAGGACATTCCTTAGAACACCTTTTCTTTACTAACACAGAGGCAAAGTTTATTAGACTTCAAGGCACAATGAAAGATGATTTTCAGATTCTTTTTTTCATGGAACTGACAACATAAACATGAGTTGTGGGGTTTTTTTCATCATAAAAAAAAAAAAGTTGTATTTGACCTCAAGTAAAAAAGTAATCAATTATAAAAAGTGCTCAGAGAATGCAAATGAGAGCATGTGTAATTTATACTAAAAACACAAAATAGGCACCAGCAATCTGTATGTTAGCAAAATTTAACAAGATGCATGTGATAACCTCAGCTACACTATAAGGCAGCTGATTTTTTTTTTTTTTACAGTTAAAAGTAATTTCATAACATAACCATGGACTTCAAGAAAGTTACACTAACCGGTGGCACCTCTTAAGGATATTTCATTTTATGAATCAGGATGTATACGTTAAGGTACTCTGAAAAGGTGACTCAAAACATACAGCAGCTTTCAAAAGATAAGTATCAAGATTATTTCAGACCTTTTAGTCTATTTCTTTTAATCTCAATACTATAATTTGAAGCCAAGCTTTCACTGACTTTTTTTCCTGACAACAAAGCCAACCTAATGGGTTCCCATCCTGCTCCTGCACTGCTCCCTCAGTTGTGCTAGTACAACTTTTCTAGGGACTAAAACATGAACCAGTGCAGGTTAAAAATAACTTGGCCCACTAACAGTTTTACCGGCACAACTGAGAGGTCAAAAAACGTGTCGCCTGAGCAATCAAAGTTGCAGTAAGGGGGAATGGGTTCTATTACAAGTGTCCAGATCTGCTCAAATGGTCTCCGTTACCAAAGGAAGTCTCTACATCCATTTTTAGATTACAACTAAATTCCAAGTTTTTGGCTTCTTTAACTACATTAACATAGAAAATCCAGGAATCCGGCTAGTGGTTGCTCTCAAAGCCAAACCCAACAGTGAATCCTTCCCCACTCTCCACAAATGTTTCCCAGTGGAGGTGCAGACCCCAGGATGAGAAAGATAAACTTACTGACAGCAAACTATTTCCCTCATTTTTTAAAATGTATAAGCATATATACATATTCATACAGAAATCTCCTTAAGGGTAGACCATGGATCGGAGAGGTCCAAAACTTCAGTGAAATAATGTATCTAACATAAAAAGTTTTTAAACCATTGTTCCAGGATAGCAAGTGTCAAAATTGTGAACTAGTTCTTTAAAGCACTTAAAAGTATCATTAAACTGTACCAAGATAATACTTTTTAAGGCAACTGCCCAGCAAAACGTATGGCTAGCCATGTAAATTCATTAGGCAGGCAGAGATAATCAACCTGTAAAAATACAATTCTAAGAACATTGTTATTGCACAAGAGTAATAAGGTTCTCATAAAATAAGGGTTTTAAAAGCACTAGTTCAAACACCTTTATTTATCATGGCAATTATGTTTAAGCACAACTAAGTTTATTAAAAATCAGGAGGGTCGTTTATTTGTTTGGTTTTTTGTTTGTTGTTTTTTGTGTGTGTTTTTTTTGTTTTTAAACTGTATTTAAAAGCATTCGCATTGAATCAACAAAAATGATACATTACTAAATGTAACAACAGTATAACAGCTTAGCCAAAACAGCAGAAAGTGATCTGTAGAAGAGCACCTTAATCATAATCAATACAATATAAAACCATAAGAAATGCAGCTGCAATCAGATTTAGAGTTATTGAAATCCCATATACTACTTTAGATGCAATTCACCTGTTCCACTCTTAAAGTCAAGTGAGCTTTCCCGCACTCAACACTTCTCTGGATTTGCTTAAAAGAACTGAAACCAAATCACCAGTATGAAATTGGCAGTGAGCTTAAAGAGCAAGGACATCTACTTTAACCAGAAAGTTCTCCTGCTGGCCTTGTCATCTTTCCATAATACGAGCATCAGTGAATTATTAAAATATTTTTTCCCTTATTAACTGAAGTGCAGTTAATAGCTGCACTTTAAATGAACATGGAAGTTATGATTTGTGTTGTAAACAATATATGGTGAGGACGCACATTGTATTTTTCAGATAACTTCCCATACAAGCACACGGCACGTTAGTTGTAGAGAAGTGCGCAATCCACAGCATCATGACTGTAAGCGATTTTATTTTTATACAGTCCTGCATTTGTTTCAGCAGCAAAGAAACAATGACCAAGCTGAAACTGAACGTGGAAGCTTTAAAACGCCGAAGTATAAAGCAACTTCACTCAAAACCAAACCTAAACAGTCAACACCAGCCTCTCTGCCATGAGGTGGTATAAGCTCCGCCTAGGGAAGGGCAATATTGCCTTTGCAAACGAGTCAGAAGTTCACACCCCCGAGCTGCGATGGGTGCGAGGCCGCGGGAGAAAGCCAAGTCCCGCCGGGTAGCCGAGCAGCTGCTTCTCCGCACGCACGCCGCCGCCTCTGGCGCAGCCCGACCGTCCTGCCTACCCGCGCCGGGTGACCGCAAGGACTCCAACGGAGACTGCAAGTTCGGGTTTGGACGAGGCCTGCATAACACAGCATTGGCGGGAGGGGGAGAAGGCCCAGCGGCAAGCCCAGCATCCACTGCCAATGGCCTGGGACCCTGGCCGCAGCCAACCCCTATACAGCGCAGGCAAGGCGGAGCGAGCCCTGCCCGGGATGCCCGTGTGGGCAGACCCCCCAGTTTCCCAGCAGGGCCTAGCGGGGGCTCCGAGGAAGCCCTCACGAAGTGGGGTCCCCATCCACAGACGCGAGGGGGGTGCAAGGCCGCGCTCCGACCTAAGATGGCGTCGCTCTCACAGGCGACAATCCCCCCGCGGCCCGCCAACCGCCGAGCGCCGGCTCCCTCCGCCCAGGGAGGTGGCAGGCCGCCCCAGCAGGGCGGGCTGAGCACAAGGAGCGGGTGGGCTTACCGTGCTGCGCGGTCCGGCTCGGTCACGGGCTGGCGGGTGGCCGGGAGGCAGCGGCGCTGGCGGAGACACCTCACATCGCCGGACCGCGGCGCCCCACCTCAGCCTCCGCCGGGGGAGGCCGCGCAGCGCGCTGCCTGCCGGGTAGAGCGCGGGTCAGCCCCACAGCGGCGCGTGCTTTCCGGCGGCCGCGGGGCGGGGCCGCCCGGGGGCGGGGCTACACGCCATGTGCCGGGCCTCACACCCCGCGGCCGGCCGCGGCCGGCTGCGGCCTCCGTGCTTGCCGCCTCGCGCCGCCTCAGGCCCGGCTGCCCCTGCGCTCCCCCGCCGCGCAGCCGGAGCGGTGTTCCCCTCAGCCGCGCCCCGTAAGTAAGGCCCCTCTTGCCGTGCAGGGGCGGCGGGCGAGACCCTTGGTAGGCCGCGAGCCGAGGTCAGGCATTTCCCTTGCGGTACATTCGATCACAAGCACTGGTAACCGTACATGTGACCCCAGAAAAGCCGGGGAAAGCTGTACTCAGAAACATTAAGTGCAGGCTGCTCAAGGTAACAGTGTGTTTCCGTATTTAGTGGAGTACGAGCTTCTAAACTGAACACTGATCTGACTGGAGATTTGTTGTATGTATGTGTTTTCCCTGTGGGTTTTTCTCACAGTTGTTTATCCGGTTGTTTAGATAACAAAAATACATGATCACCTGTTCCAAACCTTTACTCAATAAAACATCCCCATTACTTTCAGCTGGACATTGTGAAACTGCTAGACAAGGCCTAAACTGGGCAATGAAGCCACAGTTGCTAAAGAAACTGTACCACAAAGAGCCGCAGCATTTTTTACTCCCCTTAAGAGTTTACACAAGAAAATCTCTGAATCAAAAGGTGACTAAGGAATCCAGTTTTTCTTCTGCCTTTTTGTCCCATAGTGCTCTCTCACCCTGGCCAACATCCAAGAATGCTCCTGAGTTTAAATTTTCTTGTTCCCATACTCAGTTTTGCTGTCCATTGTACCCTAAATAAATAAATAAATGAACCCCAAATCCTACACACAAAACCCCCACACAGTTCTTCATTTAGTAGAATTTGAAAATATTTCTGGTGAGTTTTGAAGATAAATAATGGGAAAGCACTTATCCAAATTAATCTGTATCACTCAACTTTTTCAGCCCATAATTTTCAGAAGTTACTGTTGGTGACATCTGTCATAGCTGCCATCAGGATTCCTCAATTGACTATAGATTCTCTTTCAAATTGAAGGTTTTTTCAGAAGAATAAATAAAGTGTCCTTCTTCTTGTGAACTTAAGCTGTAAAGATTTTACTACTGTGTTTAGCATGGAAAATATTCTGTTCATTTTCCCTGTCATCTTTAACCTTGAGATGCTTCCAGACTACTTTGGAATCATGGAGAAAAAAAACAAAACAACTTGAGTAATTAAGTAATTGCTGCTTAGTGATTATGCCATTAAATAATTTGGTTATTATAGTTTAGTAATTAAATAATTATTAAACTATGACGTTCTGCCAAAGTAGGAGGAAAAAAGAAAAAGAAATAATCTTGATATTTGGAAGAAAAGGAGAAAAAATATGGGAACTAGAGAAGGAAACTTATTTTAGAGAGAAGTGACTGTGAAGTGAGATCTATAGTCCAGTTATTTGAAACACATTTTCAACTACTCACTTACTGAGAGATCATTGCAGGTGTTCTTGTTCAAGCAAGATAAATAAGCAAGATAAATATAAGAAGTATATTAACATTACATGGCAAAACATTAAAAAGTATGATATAACAGAATTGGAATCAACTTTGCACATATAATTAAATTTGTGCATTCTGAAGGTGCACAATCGCATACTGTCTGTTCTGCAAGACCCCTATCTAGTCCTTGGACAAATTTGTTTGAATATTATGGTTTTGCATCATCTTACAAAGCCATAGGAGCAAAACAAGTTTATCCAGTGAGAATCAATAAGCACTCACAACTTCAAAACTCACAAATGAAGGATATTGAATAGCCCCCACAATTACAATAAAATAGTTCTTTCAAAGGCTCCTTTGGTTTATAGACGATCATCTTGGCTAAGCTTGGTAGGTGGTTAATGGGAAAGCCCTAAAACTTTGTGTTGCAACAAATAATTGGTGACTAATTAAAGCAAAAAGTTCAATGAGATCTGAGAAAGCTCTTTAAAAAAGAAACTGAAATCTCAGTGTGCTGTGATATAGGTGAGCTGTGTCTCTTTGGCATTAAGATGTGAGACTTCATAGACTGCATCAGGAATGAAGGTGCCCTTCTAATGTTCCTCATGAGCCATGGAAATTATGTGGGATGTGCTGGGGTGGGGGGCAAATAAAAACAGGGATTCCTACCCTCCACATTTAATAATAGTCCTTGGCAGTTATCATTGCAGTGAGCAAGTAGATCCAGGCAATTAAAGAACATTCTCCTCCATGGTGTCCTTGCAAAAAGAAATTCATGGGCAGATGCACTGGACAGGAAGATTTATAACTCCTCTAGGAGAAGACAGTATGATGGAAGATATGCAGTACTTTCAAATGCAGTTTAAAAAACTGCAAGTTCTGGAGACACCAGCCAGAATGAAGTACCATAAAGGAAGGCTGCTTTATATGTAAGAGGAAGTACTGATAAGGTAACGAGATATTTTAGCAGAACCATACCTAAAAACTTACAGAGAAAACTGCAAACATATGATATACTCTAAAAGAGAAACTTTGCAGAAGCTGATTACAGAGAACAATTGTATTTCATGTGGTTGGGCAGCATAAATGCATTGTTGGCTACAGGAGTAAAGCTGAGCTTGAAAGCTAACTAGTCTGAATTACTTCATCTTAGATAAACTGGCCTGTGACTTAATTACTAAAGACACATTCCTTTTCCTTCTGAGAGTTATTGACAATAAGTTCTCATCAGTTTCTGGTTTTTGTTTCAAAAGCACTGTCTGTGCCAGAGAAGCCAGCTGATTGCAAAATCCCTCAGTGGTCCTAAATGCTTCTATCCCAGTGGTGTGTTCTTCCACATCACCCTGTATCAACCACTGATGAATTAGCAGATGATAGTTTAATTTTGAGAGGGCATACAGAAGTTTGTAAAGAAATAGCAGAAACTGGTAGTTGTATTGCTTACAAAGCCAGAGGGTATAACTTACTTCCTGTCTTGACTCCTCTGCCTTTATATTGGTAGAGGGTTGAATGAGTGAGAAATTATGAATGCAACTATCAGCTTTATTCTGCATATCAACCAGCAGTTGTTCATATTGTTCTTATTTTGTTTATCATGTTCAGGCATTTTGAGGCAAGAGCACCAGCTAAACATAAGGATTTTGTAGTTGGGTTGGCAAAGTGGGGGCAAATTGGAATCCAAAGCATGTCTTCTCAAGTAGTAAGTAATAACTAAAGACAAGCAAGTTGCAAGACAGCAGTTGCTCGCAATTGCTTCAGCTCAAACATTAACAAAAAAAGAAATAAAATCCTCATATTGATTCATAGAGACTAGAAAAATAAAAAAGGGACAAGTGAATGTCTATCTGCCATTGATTTCTGTAACCAAAATGCTAAGTATAATAATGACCAAGATGGTCATCCGTTTCTCTCTTATAGAATCATAGGATCATATAATAGTTAGGGTTGGAAAGGACCTTAAGATCATCTAGTTCCAACCCCCCTGCCATGGGCAGGGACACCTCCCACTAAACCATGCCACCCAAGGCTATGTCCAACGCTGCCTTGAACACCGCCAGCAATGGAGCATTCACAACTTCCGTGGGCAACCCATTCCAGGGCCTCACCACCCTTACAGTTATGGAAAAAAAGCTTGGGGCTGGGGAAGAAAAATTCCTCGTATATCAATTGTCAGGTCTTTAAACAATGTATCGATGTCTGCAAAAGCTGGATGATTACTTTTCACCTCAGCAAGATGCATTTTAACTGGGTTCTTTTGATTTTTAACTGCAGACATCCATCCATGTGTAGCTAAAAGGCAGAAATTCCATCAAGGTTTTTAGCAACACAGATGGTTTGGTTGATCTGCTTTACTTTTCCAGATCAATACTGAAGAGCTAGACAGTGGGAAACAAAGAAATGTAGCTGATACTAGAAACCTTGCTGTGCAAGAAATGCAAAATATGTGCTTAAAGCATATAAAGCACCTTAACTCTTGCCATGGAATCAGAAGACAAGTTAGTGTTTTATTCATTTGTAGTTACAGGCTGATTTGGATAACCTTTACCCATGCCATTAAAGATTCACAAAATCAGATATACATTACAAATTACATTATGTTTGTATTAAGAATTTATAAGGACATTCTTGTAAATATTGCTATTGACATTCATCTTAGAAAATCCATTTTGTTATTATGGTGACCTAACGAATTCTGTTTGATTGGAAGTCTTCACTTCCCCAACTCTCTCTGCAAACAGACAAATGGGAGATAGTGTATATTTATATATATAAAAAAAAGAAATTTGCATTTCCTAACTGAAGCAGTGACAGGTGTCATCATAAACTGTTTGCGCGAGCCTCCTACAAGTTTATAGGTTACATAAACATGGGGATCAGTTAAGCAGCATCAGAATGTAGATACCTCTGTCACAAAACTTGGAGGTCAATATAACAGTGCCAGGAGCGTTCCAATTGAAGCAAAGTGCCACATACAAAGAAAGTTACAGGGAATTTAAGTAGGGATCATAAATTTACCTACACAGAAATGCAAGTGGATTACTAGGAGAACATAAAGTTATCAAATTTTTTTAGGAAAACAACATTTACGGATGTCCTGGGTTCAGCAGTAGCAGTCATTTTTCTCCTTCTTGGTAGCTGGTGCAGCGCTGTGTTTTTGAGTTTGGGCCTGGGAACAGCGCTGAGAACACCAGTGTTTTCAGTTACTGCTTGGTAATGTTTAGGCTGGCCAAGGACTTTGTGAGTCTCATGCTCTGCCAGGGAGGAGGGGAAGCTGGGAGGAAGGAGAGACAGGACACCTGACAAAGACTAACCAAAGAGGTTATTCCATGCCACAGCACGTCATGTCCAGGGTGTAAAAACGGAGAGCAGAGACCTGGAAGGGTGGTGGGGGTGCACTTTGGGCGGTGCACTGTTTGGTCGAGCTGGGTGGTGAGCAATTGTATCCTTTCCTTGTATTTGCCTTGTCATTATTATTATTGGTGGGGTGCATGGCTTTTTCAGGTTGGGATTCATGGTGAGCTATTGTATTCTTTCCTTGTATTTGCCTTGTCATTATTATTATTGGTGGTAGCAGTGGTGATTTGTGTTATACCTTAGTTACTAAACTGTTCTTATCTCAACCTGGGGGAGTTGCATTCTTTCGATTCTCCTTCCCATCCCTCCAGGAGCGGAGGGAAGAAAGAGGGGGAAGTGAGTGAGTGAGCAAAACTGCGTGGCTGAGAGGCTTAAACCATGACAACGGACTAAAACTTTACAGTACATTTCATCAGACATCCCCTTCTGCTCTGCTGATACTAAAATATCTCTTATGTAATTTTCAGTTTTGTGTTGATATTAAAAAATGAACTTTGAGTTTTTTCTTTGCTATTGATATAGTAAAAAAAAATTAATATTTGGCGAGTGGTTGAAGCATAGAGAAGTTTATAATGTTCTGAGATATCTTGACCATAAGCCTGAAAAAACAAGTTTTAGATGTGGCTTGAGTTTAACATAATGCTGCCTTATTATTAACCTCAAAGTTTATTTCATCTGAGTTACCTGGGGTGACTATGAAGTCCCCATCACTGAAGATTTTTAGAGTGAGTTAAAACATGTCAGAAGCAGACTTGGTACATTTAATGCTATAAGCTACTGGAAGAAGTGCTACTAAACTACTGTGGCAAGTACACCTAACGCTGATGTTTTTTTTAAAACCCTGCTGAATGAGGACTCCATTTGAATGTAATCTGGGAATCAGAGTGCAGTTGTCATATTCTGATTTTGTATGTTGGTAAAAACACAGCAGAGTGAGGAAGTCTTGCCTGTTAACATTGAAGTTATGGGTTTGTTTAATATGCTTTGTTATTCTTAGAGGCACTACACACATGCAGCAAGTACCAACCTGCATGATATTGCGGTTGGAGTTGCTGCCAAAATTTTGCTAGAATGGGTATATTCAGATGGGAAGGCTGTAACTATGAATGCACAAACAGATACTAAAAGAACATCTGCAAAACAAACACTGTTCAACACATGTATGGTTTATTCAAGTATTCCATAAGATACATTTGTAAAATTGATTGCATTTAGTCTGCTGTGGTTTGTTGTTACAGCATCATACCTCCAGGAATTTGGCACAAGTATAAACACTAAGGGGTGAGCTAATCTGTTTATAACATGATTTTATAATGTTTGTTACGCATACATAACATGTTTATGTTTTCCTTTTTGGGACGATATGAAAAGTCTAACATGCAACCCTGCTGAAAGTGTAAGCTTCCAATCCTTTAAACTTTAGAAGTATGCTTCTGTAAAATAAGATAAAAACCCAAACCATAAATTGTCTTTTTAAACACTTCTAACTACCATCATGCAGAATAATAGCAATTAAAAAAAACATTTAACATCTCTAAGAGTCATTGTCTCTTCAGTGTGCAGGTATTTCTCCTGTCAACATTACTCAAACTATCAGATGAGAACACATGCTAAACTGCTTGAAGTTACAAGAAATGTTTGAATTGGATGAACTCTATCAGAGTCAAAATGGTCACAAACAGAGCTATCGCCATTACAAATCCAGTGTGTTTATTTGGATGCAAAAAAAATATTTCTTAAAAAAGAAAAAGGTTTAGTTTCCAGAAACTTTTCTTAATGGGTTTAGGTTATAATAAAGTTAGTAGGTTAACATTAAGAAGTAACCCCTGAAATAGTTTAGTCTTCATTTAAGAAATTGATTTTAAAAAATGATACTATGTACATCCGTTTAAATACTGGAACTGCTCTGGTTCTCAGATGGGAGGCACAGGGAATACACCTTGCCTATTGGATTAATTTTTATCGTTCATCTTGGAATAAAATCAATCCTAGCAGTCTGCTACCATGTACTCCACATGGTAAAGAAAATCCAAGCAAGTAACTACTTGGTTTAGCCTTTGTGTCCACTTCAACTCAATTCAGTAATTCAGTAGTAAAGAATATTGTTCCACTGGGTTGATGCCCGACATTGTTATATTGGCAGAGCCTTAAATAGGAAAAGTGACATGTTACTGACTCAACATATGCTCCAGAGACTGTTGTTGAGAAATTACACTACTGGATAAAGGTTATAGTCATATTTTCTGCTGGGAAAAGAAAAAAAAAAAAAAAAAAAGGAAAAAAAAGGCCTATAATGCTTCCTTTTGTTGTGATTTGTAAAACTTTATCAACTCATGCAATAGATTAGCCATTCTTCCTAGAGAATCCCCCAAGCAAACCATGCTGTGCTGGGCAAACAAAAAGAGGGTAATTCCTTCCAAAAAAGAAAGGGCAAAAAGAAAAGTTAATTTAAACCTGTAGAAGTATAATGCCCCAATGTAGCTTTTAAACTACTGCAAACAGTACAAGAAGTAATAAATGATGCATCTGCTTTGAAATCAGAGTAACTTACATTGTGTCGCAGTGAGTTGCTATTATAAAGATTTTAAAAATACCTGAAAAATAAACATAGAAACATATCAGCTCCTAAGCAGTATTTTCTCATAATCCAAAAGAAAAGAACTAATAATACAGAAGTAAAGAAAATCTGTTAAATGTAATATTCCTTTAG
The DNA here is from genome assembly GCA_039720435.1 of Amazona ochrocephala. Lineage (NCBI taxonomy): Eukaryota > Metazoa > Chordata > Aves > Psittaciformes > Psittacidae > Amazona > Amazona ochrocephala. The sequence continues at coordinate 31,893,359 of CM077883.1, read as the reverse complement.
GATAATATTATTCAGAATTTCTGCTGAGTTATTAGCAACTCTGGGCAAATCACTGTAAGGAGGAAGTGACACACTTTCAGATTGTTTGATTTCTTTTATTCTTTACAAGTAATCATGCATTTGCCTAGCAGCTTCTGTTCCCAAAACTAGAACTGAAACTGATTTCTTGGCATTATCATCATATCTATAAAATATGTCCATGACTTCTGAGTTTGTCTGTGCCGGTAGGTGATTTTTATTTGTCAGATTGGCTGCCAAACTGGAACGAAAGAAAGTATTGGGATAACAAAACAGAAAACAATGGGGATTGCTGTTTTATCCACTAGCCAAGTAGTTTACAGTCTGTAAGGGGAGACCCCGTATTAGTCCTAGAATGAACACTTCCCATGCATCTGATTTAATCAGAGTTTTGCGGAGTATTTGAGATGCTGTTCTCTGATTTAGCTGTTCCAGTTTGAGAATGTTAAATGTCTATGTGAACGGGGATTAAGAGCTGAGGGTGCCTCACTTCCCCAGTTCCTGGTTTACCTGCCAGTCTTGAGTCATTCTGACTTAGTGAATCAAAATGAGGTTCAATCCAAAATCCCTACTAATTTGAGTGAGCAGATCTCCTCAAACAGGAGGGAGCTAAGCAGAGGTCTTCTTTGCCTAGTGCATTCTCCCACATGAATGCACTGATGCTTGGACTTTTTGATGAAAGGCATCATCACTTCTACCTTCCTCTTCTTGCTTATGAATTTGGCTAATCATGTCCTAGAGTTTTGCATTCAACTGGTTTACGAAGTTTAGGAGCCATCTAAAGAAAGTGTTGGCATCTAAAACATGCTACTTATTTCATGTGAATACTGTATCATTGCCTTCCCTTAAACTGCATTTTTTGCCAGGTTCTATGGAGAGCAATCTTTAGATCAGCATTTTCTCTTCAGTTTTAGAAAGTTTTGCTGTAGTGTATGAATGATAACTTTCAAATGGAAGAATTATATATTTTTTAAAACTATGGTTATAAGAAATGGTTGTGCTGGGGTTTTTTTGGCATTAGTTTTCTGATCCATTCTTATTTATAAAGTCTGAAACTGTCCAACAGCCCTCGTATCTACAAAGCTATTTCCTTTTTGTCTCAATATTCAGCAGACTCGAATTGTTTATCTCTTCTTCAGGCTCCTTCATGTTGGGCAGATAGTGTTCTTAGCTGGAATTACTGTACTTGCTGAAGAAAACTTATGAAACAAAGTTGTGAGCAGCAACTCTAAAACAGAGTTAATATTGTCAAGGCTCTCCATCATCTCCAGATTCTTGAACAGTTGGTCCTTCACTAAAATTTATCCAGTTTGTAGTTCTCTTGCCAAATTACAAAACAGAATGCATGCTTCCTACCTGGACACATTTGTACTTCAATCAATAAGCAAAGTCCATCTGAATACCATGGTGATGCATACTTCATTGGTGTTAATATTGTGAGGCAGACAAGTCAGTCATTTGCTGTGCAGCATTTCAGGTGTTCTAAACAGCTTGACTGAAAATCAATGGGGTGGAGGGATCAGAAAATCATATAAAGAAAATAAATTCTCATTTTATCCTGTACATTCGAATGGTAGTATTAACATGACATAAGATGTGGAAGGAATGTCTGTAAGTAATGGATTTTTAACAACATGTCATTTCTTAAAGATTAAACTTTCATTTGGCTTCTTAGAGGTATTTAGCCTAGTTTACTAAGGAAAGGAGATTTGTGCAGTCATAGCATATATGTGCCCCATTAATAGGATGAGCACATAGGCTGATCTGAGACAAATTTGATAAAAGGTAGGTACACCTTTAAAGTAATTAAGAGTTTTAAAATTTTGTAAAAATAACTTCTGGGTAGAGAACACCCATACTGAGAGCTAGAACGAAGAAACACTTATTCTGTCGAGGAGAGAGAGCTGAGAAATGCCACAGCTGTGGCTTCCATCAGTTTGCAAGCAAGAGCTAGGTTTCATTTGTTGTGATGCTTGCTGACCTGAGTTAACAAAGGGAAAGCACCATTATTATCCCAGTAATTCCTGAACTCTGAGGATGTGCCAAGGATGGCACATGAGTAACCAGAGTCTGAGTTGGCTCTCAAAGCTCAGCTAGAGTGCAATTGACAGTCTGTGTCATTCTGTCACCTCTGATATTTACTAGCAGTTTATCCCAAACGGAATTATTCTGCGGACTTGTGTATTATCTTTCTGCATCCTGCAAGTATTTTTTAAATAATAATTAGTCTTAATTCGCAAACTAGAATTTACAGCATATGGAAGAGGGAGGGAAGACACCATTTCTGTGCTAACCTCACTTCAAGTTGATTATCTTTGTTCTCTTTCCTTTTTCTCATCTCCCATAGCACTCCATTTCCTCTCAGTATACCCTGTCACTGTCACACTGTGTAAGTGCATAAAACTAGTGAAAATATCCATTAATTTCTCACTTCAGATTCTGTGTCTGGCCAGTGTTACTTTTCATGCCAACTAAAGATATTTCCGTGTTGTAGACCCACATAATGGGCTGGTAGTAATGGAGACCAGCATGGCACGAGAGCCTGTAGCAACAAAGTATTGTAGAGCTAAACCTGAAATTACAGGAAGAGTTACAGGAAAGTGAAGTTATGACAGGTGGTTTTTTTTGATCTCTGAGTGATGATTTACAGGGATAAATTGGAATTTTCAAATGACATTGTAATTAACAGTATTGCATTGGTACCAGCTGAAAATTCTTGTGGCCTGGGACCACAGAAATGCCATTCTGATGTAACAACAGCTGAAAAATAAATCTAATTATATGAACAAACAGTATTAAATGATAAATAACAATGCTATGGCAATTAAAACCATCCTAATAAACAATACAAGTAAGCAGAGGCTGCACAGAATTGTTTCAGGGATCTTGAGCGAAACATTCTGCATCCCAAAGATTACTCAGACCTGGTTTTATATGCGTGAAGCAGATACTTGCAGGGCGATTTCCTTAACTTTGCTGATATGTTAGGACAAATTTATGTGTAGTACAGAAATAATTTTTCTAGACATTAAATATCTAGCAAGACACTGAAGCCCTAAACAATTGGTGGTTTGTAGTTAATTTCATTGTCACAGACAAAAGACCTCAGACTAGTGGTTTTCTCTAGTGTCCCATTTCCAGTATATGGTTTCACTGAGAAGAATCAGTCAGCTGCTCTGCTTTTAGACAGGTGGAGCACAGGTATTAAACTTCTACAACAAACAGATGCTTATCTGAATTTGACAGAATTTGTTTAAACTGTATTTTTTCATGTTTTCTAAGCTCATGTGGACACTGTGCATATCCTTTACTACAAGACAGGATTACTCACCAGATCTGCCAGTCCCCAGAATTAGTTTATGAAAGGGCCATGTACATGTCAGTAGAAAACAGCTCATACCTTTGAAGGTTCAAGACAGGCTAATATTGTACTTTTGAGGGAAGAGAATTATGTAATCTCAGGAAGCAGTGATATATAGAGACCAGGGATACTTAAAGGCAGCCTTCTGTTCAGAATTACTGTTTTAGAGAAGACTTCCACATAGTGCTGCAACTTCAGTTACCAGCATTGACAAAAGGTTAATCTGGAAATAAAATAGTCTTCTGAAAGCTAACTGTGTGGAATGGACTTACACATTTAACAACACACTTTGCTGCTTTCAGTATATGCTATGTGGACTAAAACTGCAACTTTCAGTTTGATAAAATCCAAGTTAGCTATAAAATGCCAATACCCTAACAAAATATAAAATAAGTGCACCTGCAAAAGATGATGCATTAATTATAAACAGTCTCTAGTGGCTTAAGCTACAGGACTGCTCTTTTAGTTCAGTAGCAAAGCACTCACTTGGGAAACTTGTGGTATAATTTTAGAGCAGTTTCTCAGATGAGTTTTCTATTTCAGCAGCTAATTGAAAACAATTTGCAGAAGCAGACACGTTCATTCACATTGTTCATCACTTGATGATCTAGAATAGGGGAAGAGATCCTGCTCCCAAGGAATCATATATCTAGCTAATTCATGTAGAGTATTTTCAATTTATTGTTATTTTGGAGAGGAATTAAATGTATCCACCTGATAAAATTGCCCTTTTAAACATTAGAAATATTTAAAGCAATACATTCCCAAAGTCCAAACCAGATATTCTTGTGTCCCTTGACAGAACATAGCTTCCTCACCATATATAAATCCAATATTGTGCTAATTGGATTAAAAAAAAATAAATTAAATTTTACTAATTTCTACTGTAGCATATTAAAGTGAACTTAAGTAAGAAAGGTTTCTGCAGTGTCTTTTCCCAGATATTTACTGTTTTGGTTGCATTTTTATTCAATAATTTTACTTTAAAAGTGACAGTGATCACAGACGGCTAACATTACTCTGAAATCCTCAGTAACGTTGTAAATCAGAAGACAGCTAAACTGACTGAAAAATATTGTGGAAAAAGCAGAAACTTGATAAATTAAAATCCTGTCTGAAGAGAAGTTAGTGAAGCAACTAAATTAAGCAACTAGAAATTAAGACAGATGAAGAATAGCAATAGTTCTGATGACATCAATCTTGAATTATGATTTTCTTTTATGAACTATTCCATATAGATGTAGGACAAAGAATTCTCAGGATTTTTTCAGAGTGAAACCCCCACAATTTAGTAATTTTTCTGGCTAACTACTTTTTTCTTTTCGTCAGTCCTGAAGAAGGCATCTGTATATAGCACATTGCAACTTGAGTCCATTTCCCATTCCCAGTGGTTAACAATCAATGCTAAGAATACCCTGCACCTGATTTCCATGAGTTTGTGAAAAACAAAATCTTGATTAGACTTCACGATCCTCGGGCAACATGGTTGAGGCTGAGGTGTCCCTGCCCATGGCAAGGGGGTTGGAACTGGATAATTTTAAGGTCCGTTCCAACCCAAACCATTCTGTGATTCCAGAAATACTTTAATTCTTTCACCATTTTCAAGAGAACCACCTCTCCAAGGCTTGGTTCCTGATTACTCTTGTTGGACTTTCTTGTAAAGCTTATTGAGAAAGTGTATGTATGAGAACTTTAAGGAATATTTTTTGAAATAAGTTGTCTTCTTGACTAGCAGAAGGCTTAGATGCTGCTCTGGCTGTATAGATGTCAGCTGGACACAACCTCAAATTGAGGCTGAAGAACACACTGAGGAAGAAGAGCCTCAGTTAATGAGGGAAAAAGGTTTAAAAATGGCCTTGTTGTGGTTTTTGTCTGTAGTGATCAAGATAGAGAAGAATAAGAGATGGCTGAATTTCTGGAAGCTAGAGCACAACAGATAGCTGGTCTGTGACAGAGCCTAGCAGAGGTGCGAGAAGATATGCGAGATAAAAATCAGCTGCTGCAGCAGCAGTCCCAGATGGACTGTTATGATTTACAGAGCGATCAGGACTGTAGGAAACAATGACTGACACCCTTCCACTGACCTGATCTTCAGTGGAGCCAAGAACAACTGGCAGCAGAAAATAAGGTGGGTAGTTCATTGTTGATTAGGCAGTGCTCTTGCTTTTGCTACACGAGATGAACCATGTATTTCACTTTGCTTCAGAAACTCACAAATAACTTCATGTTCTTTTTGACCAGTATATGACGTTACATATTCTTAATGCAGCTTACCTGTATGGTTGCTGCCAGTTTATTTCTGTCATATGAGTAACTTTGTTGGTCTCACCAGCTCTTCTATAAAGAAAATCTTAGTCATGAACTTCCCCTTCCCACAGCTGGATTAACATTGGTGGAGACTGATCTGTAACACAGCCCTAAGTACCTTGCAGGTTCTGCGTATCTGCTTATGAGCAGTGAATGTTTTGGGATGCTGTTCTATTTTTATATCTTGCTTATATCAAAATACCACACTAATTTGTCACATTGTTGAAGTGCCCAATAAAATTTTAAATTCAACTATTGCAAATATGCCACCAACCTAGAATTAGCTCTTTCAGAGGGCAAAGCTTACCTTACGAGCCATAAAGTACTTGTCCTTCTTTTTCCATCACCTTGTAAACAAAAATCTATGTTGCTTGCACTCTTTTCAAAACCATCAATGCCAAGTGAATAATCTAGAAGGGTTTCTGCCCTGTGTTCTTCAACTGACTAACAGGTATTTTAGTAAACTTCATCCAGTGGTTTACCACATGAAAAAAAGATTGTTCTACATGCTTCTTAAAGACTTTACTCTTTTGTACTATCACATTTCAAATTAGAATATTTCTTTATATACCTTTAGAAGAGTCTGATCTTCCTCAGAGAACATTAGGAAGGTCTGTTAAAAATGGTGAGCAAAGAACCCAGAATACTCTGGGGGATGTTGCAATCTGCAAGAAAAATTTTGCATATAGTAAAATACTAAGTCATAAACTAAGTTTATGTTGTTGAACAGCAACCAAAATCTAAATGGTCTTCAATTTTAGGGTGTAATCAAACTGGTCATTTTGTACCAGTATATTTTGGAACAATAAGTGGACTTTGTTAAAAAGAAGGTGGAGAAAGACTTTTTTCATGGGTGTTCATGTATAATAATCTAAAAAGACTGTATGGAGATCTTGAGAATAACTTGCAGACCTATGACTGCTTTAGGAATTCAATTCCATCTGTATGCTCTAAGACAAAAAGACTAAGGTCTCTTTGCTACAGGTACATTTTATATTTTATGGTACTAAGGAGGGTAACAATACAGTGTGCTACAAGGGCACATTGCTAATAATCCCATTCCCATTAAATATTTAGAATTCTGTCATATTTCATAGCAACAACATAGAAGTAATAAATGAGAACAACTCCATGCTAATGAAAATTACTAATAAAATGTTAAAAGCTGTTAAGAGGAAGCCATTGCTTGAAAACAACTAGAGGGAGAAAAATGATGCACTTGCAATAATTTCTAAATGTTTATTACCCTTGATTTTTTGGTTTCCTATTGCAGTGTTAGGACAAGAGCAGAAATTCCTGAATGCTATACTGTCTGTAATATTAAAAAATATAATAATTGATCTCTCTCTTGTTCTCTCGTCTATAACACTGAAATATTACTGCTTTTATAGGTTCAGGGCAGTCTTCATCAGAAGCGATAAACCTTAGTACAACACCTTAGTTTGCAGTGATGCCCCTTAGGTTTTGCACTGAGTCAGACCCTGACACAAATAATAGCAGCTCTAATGCTATTCCAGTTGAAGCAATGGGATACAACTCTTTGGCTCTGTAGCTGTTACTGCATCGTGAGATTGGAACTCTTCATGACAAATTGGACAGTACTAACAGTGAGAGCTACATCCCCAGCAGGCTCTGGCAAATAATGTATTTGAGCTTCTCAGACAGTTTTTAAAGGTTTAGCCAGAGATCCTGACAAGCAATACAGAGCTGCAAAGCTATGTCCACTGTTCGGCAGCACCTACATGGGAGAAGGGGAGCAGGATCTGAAAGACATGCAGGAATGTCAGTGAACTCTCCACCACGTTAGCCCTCCAAGCTTTGCTCTGTGCAGGCAGACAGGCTAAGGCTGGGTTTCACAACAGTTGAGTAATACTGGTTATAACTTTGGATGACAAAATCTTGTCCGTTTTCTGTTTCTGAAGGAAATAGATACAGAAGCACTAGCAAATACATGTTACAACTGCTTTCTAGGTAATCTTTCTACTAACAGATCATTTTTATTATGAGATATCCAATGGATTTTACACTGTGTGAACAAGTTGTGGAGAATTGACAAAATTAGTCCATACTTTACTTCTTTTGACTTAATAATTTAGCCTTCTTCAGGCATACCAGTAGTTCCAGATTAGCATTTTGTACCTGAACTTTAGCAACAGAACTAAAACCAGTTAAGATCCTTTATATTAAATAATGAATTATACCCAGTGTGAATTTGATATGGTACTGCACAGAGATGTCTACAAGTAGTGACTCATTGAATACTATCTGTAACACATTTTTCTATCCTATTCCTTAGTCTGCATATGTAGATGGTGTAGATTTCTATTTAGAGTATTTTTTTTACATGTTTATTTGATTTACTTAATATGAGAGAAACTATTTTTAAATTTAAGATTTGCTGTATAGGCTCTAAATCTCTTACACTCTCAACCAAAAGCTGATAGTCTTAGATACTCGTGGCATGTTAAATAGCTATTAGATTATGGTCCTCAGGGACGAGCCAAGACATCCTCTCCTTAGCAATATGTTAATGTCCCACAAGCTTTTTGAGTAGGGTAAGAATTTCAAATACCAACTCTCAGCATTTGATCTGTTGATTGATCTGGTTATGCCTCTGAGTGACATCAGATAGATCGAATATAATGATGGAAGATTCATAAATGCTTGTGTAACATAGCAAAAAGACTTCCTAAGAAACAGGGTAAATCTTTGGGACAGCATAGGCAAAGCTCCAATAATATGGCCAAGAAACCGCCAATTAGTTTAGTTACTAATCAACTGTATGCTGTTAGTTGTAGGTGCTAAAAACAGAACTCTTGCTAGAAAAAAATTTAGATGAGAAACACTAATGCAGCACAGAGTCTGTTTTCAAAGTAGGTGTTTCAAAATATCTGCAAGATATGTTGTATCTTCCTTTATCACCTGCTTAATGCAAGATAGAACTGAGTGTTTCATGCTGGGATTTATAATCTCTGTGGACCGTACCATGGTATCAAAGATTAAGTCAGCTACCATCTGCTCCATTTTATGCAAAATGGATGTGGCCCTTGAACTTCTGGCAGTTTTCCAATTCAATCCTCCATGCAGATTTCTAACACTTCTGCTTTGCAGGATATCCTATTTTCAGCTCAGACAGTAAAATTTTACTATTCATGGTCAACTGTCTGTTGACCACGTGGACTGTGACATGGTGGGGCAGAAAGGTATCTACTCTTGGCATTTTTTTAAACACTTATGAGAATGTTCTGAAACATATATATGCACACTTTTCATTAAAATTAAATAAATCCATTCTTTACCACCAGGTTTTGCAAGTGTTACAGAAGTGCTTTGTTACTAGGTTTTACTCTTTTAACCTTTGATTATATTTTTTTTAATACACAAATGCTGTTGCACTGTTAACTTAAAGACTAAAGGCTTAAAAAGATGATTACTGTAAATTCAAGCAAGAAGCCTGATGCAAGCAAACATTTTAGCAAAGTCAGCCATATAGTTGCAGTGAACTAATTTTGATTTTATGGAGGACTTGCAGAATTTGAGTTATATTTCAAGATATCATTCAACTTCAATAATGTAAAAGTTGAATTGTCAATATCTCTTAAAAATCTTAGTTAGGCAGTTATATTTTCCCATTTATCTTCATGCTGGCATTTTATTACCAGAGGCTGAGGTAATACTTTGTAGTTACTGTTAGAAAGAAAATTGTGGTATATATATGTATCTCTTCAGATTCCAGATGTGGTGGAATGCTGTGGCTCTCTGCTCAGAATGTACTGCAAATTAAAATTGTGTTTGTTCTATTTCAAGTACATGAAACATGCTATTGGCCTTTGATTGCATATACAAAAAAATAACTTGTGGTTGGTTTTGCATTTGTTACAAATGAGCAATAGATTATTTTTCCAAAACTCACATGCTGATCTGCCTGTAATACGTAGGTTTTTATTCTAAAATGTTGGAGCAGAACATGAAATATAACTCCAAAAAGCCATCATTCTTTAAAATTACATTTTTTGGATTTTACTACTTATTATCAGGAAAGAAAGGAATTCATACCAGGCATACAAAGGTGAAATTAATTCACCTTTAGAACCCTTGATTTGCACATATTTAGGATTTGATCCTAGTAGTCCTAAATAGTTTATCAAATCCAGGGGCCCATTCGTATTCAGATAAAGTCGGTGATAGCCAGGGTTTCTTATCTTCAAAGGAGAGAACTCAGAATGTCAATACTAAGAAAAACCCCATACACCTGATAAGAACTGTAAATCTTTCCTTTGAAGACTGACACTATGAAGGATTTCTGCTTAGAAAAGCTAGAGCGATATTTTTAAGTAACAATGCCTGGACTTAGATGTCATACCCTACAAAATATAAATATTTTGATGAGAGAGTATGCTAGAAGGTAGAATTTATGGGAACTAAAGCAGTTACTATAGCAGGCTCAACTAGAACAGTAGCAATGCTGGAAATGGCAGTCTAAACAGAACTCCCATGATTACTGGCATTTTCAATTTGTTGTCATTTCACTCTCATCATAGAGGCCTTTCTGTCACAGTGACTACTGATAAATGAGCCCACAGCAATCCTGCAATAGTGACTCCTGGTTTGAAGGACTGATGGCTTTTCAAAGACATTTGTAGTTTAGCTCCATGTGATGGATTTCAGCATGATGCCAAGATTTTAATTTTGGAGTGCATTAAACAAAAAATGCAACCAAATAAAGCAAAGTATTAGCTATACTACAGATATTTCCCCTCTTTTTGATTACCTTTTTTTTGCAGAACTGTTACTTTTCAGACTATTATCCGGACTGACAACCGAAGTTCTAAGGCTCAAATAGGTCTAGGTGTCTATTTACTGTCATGTCTCTCAAATGCTGTTAGTCTATTGTCTCTTTGTTAACTGTTAAGAAGTCTGTAAATGCTATGGGGCATGGCATGGCATATAATTTGTCTGCAGGAGAAGTAAAAGACTATATGTGCTTCTTTTTCTGTATACTTGTTAGATCCTGGAACTGAAAGGGGTGCAATGGAAAGCATTTGGGAAGATTCCAAGGAGACTGTATAATTTTCCTCTAATGTTATCCTCCTGCTATCTTGTTCACTTCCAAATTGTGCAGTTTTGTCCTCTAAATTTTTTCTCAACTTCCTTCCAGTAAATGTTTGAACCCACAGGACAATTTTGAAAATGTTCATCTTCAAAGTTACTATCTGAACTTACTTTAAAGGGGAACATGGCTGGCAAACACAACAGAGGAGTTATTTTTCCCCTATAATGATTTAGCCTTTGATGCATAGACAGATGGTCATGATCTCCTCCTCCTCCGCCCATGGATTTTTCTAAAATGACACCCAAGTTTTTCTTGGCAGCAGTTAGAAAGTCTGGCAAACAGCTCACTTCAGCTCCAATTATATTGACCACATTAATGCAAAAGATCAGCAAATGAAATGTTCCATATTCATTTGGAAGAGATGAATTAAAATTTGCAACGAAATAAGATAAACACAAATCAAAAACAAATGCCAGCTACTTATGTCCACCCTTATATCTCAGGATTTACTGTGGCCCATTTTTTTCACTAAGAACGAATATATTTTGGAGGCATAGGGTGTTAACTGTCTGATAGTACTTAAGGCAGTAGCTCTTAATAGAATGAGATTTGTGAGAATGCCTTCTTAGGCAGAATAGTTTGCATTTGCTTTGAGTTTTTAAAGGAATACTAGAAAATAACACTTTCCCTCCATGCTCCTGGGACACCAACTCTTCAGATGAATGTTATCTCTAGATTTATTATCTGAGCTTTTCACACTTGTCTGTGCATGTCAAACTCTCCTGGGCACAGGAAAAGCAACCAGGAATGTGACTAATTCTCTATTCATGGGCTTCTAGCTGAATATTTTTTCCAGGGCAGTACCTACTATTCAAGGTATGTTTCTTTTACAAGGTAAAATCTTGCTGCCAATTCTTTTTCCACCCAGTTACAGGTACCTTCTTGTTGGTACTGTGTGCTGCGGCAACTGCATGTTAGCTCCTGTCTGTCAGTAACTGGTGGGCAGGTTAGTACTTTTCTACCAGTATACAGGCCATTGCAAATAGCTTTACCTGTGGCAGCTAAATAATGTCCTCTAGGAAAAGATATAACTTTAGACAGTTACATTCAAATTATTTATTCACCATCTCTGTAGAAGGAGCAGTAGGTAGAATGTGTTTAGCATCTGCTGTATATATATTTATGTAAATGTAAAAAAAAGCCCCATTACAAAACCCTTAAACATTTTCTACTGAAACATAATTATCAACAAGTTATGTAAGAGATGTCCTCTTGCAATGACAATTTGTTGTTCTACTCAGACACCCAGACCATCTCTAATTCTGAGTCAGATTCATTGACGTGAATAATATAAAATGAATTCTGATGAAGGTGTTCACAGTTCTGAGCTATCTAAATGAAATTCCTAATTCCTAGAGACTAAGCTATCAACCCAAAGACTTCTGATCATTCTGCTTGGCAGAAAAATCCTGTGTTTATATAACTATGTTTAGAACAATTTGATGTGGCCAGTTGTATACTAATTCCTAGCATTTGTATTTATGCACACCACAGCAAATTCAGGAATCAGACCTCTTAGTTCAGGTCTCTAAATATTTTAAGGAAATGTCCAGCATTCAATTGTAGACAACAGGATTTGAAATGACATCTTAAACCTGAAGCATGTTCAGTCCTACTTTTTCATCAATTCTTATCTTTGCCATAAATATCACACCCTCCTACGCTGTATATATTCATTACACAGCTGCAACTCCTCCTCTGAGCTAGCTAACACAGCTGTAGCTATAGAGTGCAGACCAGATGGCCAGTCAAAACCCTGCTTCCTATTGTCTGGGAAACACAAGAACTATTGCAAATAATCTTTGCTTCTAGGCCCATACCTTGCGTGTTTTCATTAACACAACCATTCTTTCCTTAGTCAAAAACTGGCCTGTATCATGCATTCAACACCATCATACCTCCTTAAGGACTTTTTGTACTGTTTGATTAGCATCCTCCACTCATTTTTTCCTCCTTTTTTTATTTTTTTTTGCAGTGGAAAGGTTTAGCCATGCTGTGCAAAAGAGTTCTACTGTGCATTGCCTCCTAAAGATTTGACTATTTTAGCAAAATAGCAAAAAAGGAAACAAAGCTCTTTTTTCTCTCCGCACCTTACACAATAACATATACATAATGAAATTATATACCTATTAGGAGCAAATTCAGAAATGATACAGATAGCACTGGTCTTACAGTATGAAACAGTTTTGGCAGTTACTCTATAGGAGTCAGCCGTCAACTTGAGTCAGCTGTCAAGACTCACAAAGCGGAATAGTTGCAACAGGGGCTTGTAAAGGAAATGGATAAAAGAGCTTCCTATGCTGAAAAGATAAGAAAGGGAATAATTTTTCTGGTGGGGTATAGGGAGGAGGGGTCTTGGTGTATTAATGCCTCACGTAACTTTACACAGATAGGGCTAGCTAAATACATATGCAGTATTTATTAAGGCTCTAGCATCTGAAATAGGTAATATGTACAATTAATTCCAATGTCATAGGAATAGCATTAAAAATTAGAGATAAGTTATTTGCTTAAAAATTGTGGGGGTTTGTTGCTTGTTTTTTTTTCTTAGAACTGTTGCCCACTGAAAGGAGTTTGGCATATTGAAAGGTTAAAAAAAATTACATTCTGCTTGCTTTTGGAGGCTTAACATCAAAATGTGTACTTTTCTGCATCTGCCTTTCTAAGTGAGCTATTTTGTTTTCAAATTCTTTGTCAAACAAGCCCATTCTTCCAAGCCAGTGCAGCCGAGGCCTCTCTGTACAAATATGTTTAACTCCATGATCTGTGCAAGTTTTATTGCTAATAATCTAATCATATTTCATGAGTCCAACCAGTCCTAGTATCAACCTGATTTTCATGGCCTCTCTGCTTTACCTGTTCCATTTCACACATTTCACTCAGTCCCCTCATCATTTTAAAGTATTAATAATTTTGAAGTGCAGTTGTTGCTAACCCCTGTGCTCAGCAGTTCTTCTTATACTGTTCCATTTGAAGGGAAGCCAAACTTTTGAGTATGTGTAGCTTTTGAAAAGGGGAGAAATATTCCAACACATCTGAATGACACTTAATCTTTAATATTTAGAGGGAGATGAATTTTAAACTGTGCTTAATGTACAAAAACAAAGAATGTTTTCAACCTGAATACTTGTGATCTTTCTCACTCTTTAAAATTCCCCTTTTGTAAACCAGTAACACCTACAAATGCTGTGCGGAAAGCAGCAGATAGTGTTTGCACTCAGAACATTTGGAAGAGTAAAAACATCCTGCTAATTCCAAAGAGAATCTTCTCAGCAACATCTCTCTCTTGTGAAACTCCTGCAGCTTTATAGACTAGCTTGAGTTAACACCTGACTATTCAAGACCAGAGGGGAAGATGTGCCAGTGCAGAAAGATGCTGTCAGACGGTTCTGTTGTGTGCTTTTAGGTTTCTCATTTTCACTATTAGGCTATGAATCTCTAGCAGCTTCATACTCTTAAGTGATCATGAGGCCTTGCCCTGCTGAATCAATTACAGTTACCCAATCTCAAAGTAAAAGGCATAAATCCATGATGGCTTCATTAAAGAAGGTGGTCTAATTACAGAATCACAATAGCTGAGATTGGAAGACACCTACACTGTATATAGTCCGATGCCCCTGTTCAAGCAGGGTCAGCCCCAGCAGGTTGCCCAGGGCCATGTCTCCAAGAATGCAGACTCCACAGTCACTCTTAACAACCTGTTCCAGCATTCAGTCACCCTCACAGTAAAGTGTTTTCTTACGCTTACATGGAATTTCGTGTGTTTCAGCTTGTGCCCATTGCCTATTGTCCTGTCACTGAGCACCACTGACAAGAGTCTGGCTATGCTCTGCTTAAAAAAATTGGAAGATACATTCCTGATCCTTTTGAAATGTAATTGTTTAATAGTACCTGGAAATACTATCTACCTCCAAAATGACATAAACATGGGTAAGAAATTATGGGATAAACATTCTGTCATAATTACAGGAAGAAAATTCATGCTGACCATCCTCAGCACTGCTTAGCAGTGCTGTAGTAGATCAACTGATGAAGAGTAGCATGAAAGATAGTTACTAGCAAGACGGTAATCTTCGTTGTGGCCAGGACAAAGGCACTCATCAGTGAAAGAGCTGCAATAAAAGTGGTTAAAATGAGTGTTAAAATTTGCTGTAGCAAATGTCTGCTAGGTAGAGAGGCAGGAGAAATTGGAAGAGTTTTACAAATTATCTGCTGTTGCTGTTATGCTTTGGCTGTAACAGATGTCAGCAACCTGGGGAATGCTCTAATCCTTCCTACTCAGCAGTGACCCAGACGACCAGGATCACCCTCACCACCCTGCCCTAGTGTGCGGTAGTCACTACCCCCATTAAGACTGGCAGTTATAGTTGGTAAGCCATTGCATCCTGTTTCACTTATTTTATCCTTGCTGCCAGCCCTGTTTCTGGTCTTTCCTTACTGGCTGAGGAGAACAAAGAATTCAGAAGCCTAGAGAATCTGTCTCTCTGAAATTCTTACTTACACTCTGTGAAGTGCTATGAAGACCTGTGTAATGCAGCTAAAGTGGCATTTAGTGATCTTGCTCTGACTAGTCTTAACTGAAAAGTGCCCTTTTTATTCCAAGATGGTTTTATTATGCAACAAAGGTAAATTAAACAGCTGTGAGGTTTAAATGGTGCAAAACCTAAATACTTGATGCCACCCATAGTTCTGATACTTGCATTCTGAAATGTAAGCCATTAAACAAACCTGGCAGACTTCACAATCATAAAGCCACTGCTCAAAGAGCTGAAAAAAGATCTGCAATTTTATATGAACCCTTGCTTGTATCCAAGGATTATCAGATTTTTCTGTCAGGAAGCCCAGCTCTTTTTTTCTTTTTTCTTTTTTCTTCTTTTTTCTTTTTTCTTTTTTCTTCTTTTTTCTTTTTTCTTTTTTAACATAAAAAAGGTCTGATTAGAAGTGATATTTTTTATAATCTACTAAAAAAACTGTATAATCTTAACTTCATGAAAATAAGGATTGCCAACGCTATCTTAAAGAGTTCAGGAAGCCACTGTGCAAGCTTCCCCCATGCAGTGCTGCCAATTGATTTCAGTTCTAGCTTGAAAAACACCTGCTATTTTAGCCTTGGGCCTCTCTTTCCACAGTATTTTTATGGTTTAGACAAATATATGCCACATTTAGAATCAAGTCCTCAAGTCCTCTTTTCTAGAAAGCACAACTTACATTGATTATCATGAATCACAGTAGGGAAGGGCTGCAGAAGACTGTGGTTGGTTTTCAGTTGTCAATAATATTCACATACAGACTCTCATGATCTTACAGTGTGATCTGGGTAGTGTGCAATTTCAAATTAACCCTGAAAAAATAATGGTTATATCACTTTTACAAACCCTTCATACTTCAGAGCGTGAAGGTCAAAACTAAAGGAATGCCTCATAGTATTATCACTACTTACATGAATTAGAGACTCTTTGTGTTCTTGTACTGCTTATTTAGGCTATTCTCTAGATTAAAGTGTTTGAATTCTACAGCAGGATTGTAATGATACACACAGCCTCACAGAGCCTTCTAGACTGATGTAACCGAAGCCCAACACAGATTAGTCTTATTTTCAAGTCCACGTTAGCGGCTGTGATTTGTTTTTCCCCTCCCCAGCAATACTTCAGTCAGTGACTAATTCTATATACAACCATGCATGTATGAGATAGAGCACCCACTTGTCTAATGCAAAACGTATGTGCCTAGAATAGGCTACAAATACAGGTAGACATTTAAACCTTTTAGGCTGTTGAAGACCATATAGTTGCTTTAATGTACAGTAAATGAGAGGCTGAGACTGGGGCTACTACAACCACCAACTATGTAACATTGCCATTCATTGATCTTGCATTATGGATAAAGGTATAGTGGCAAACTCCACTATACCTTTCCACTGCTCGAAGTATAATTGCACATTAGCAGTGATAATGTTTGTGTGATAGTTGAATGCTGACACCATTGAAGCTTGTGGCAGAGTTGAGGCAGGGAAAGAATTCTTCTATCCTGTTGACGGCAGCAAAGCAGCACATTTAATACAGACTTCTAGCTCCAAGAGATACAACAAACATTATTTTGAACAAAATGCTTTTGGCAGACTTACTTAAAAATAAACCTTAGTGGCAATACGTTTGATGTTTGACGTGCTCTTGCATTTAGTATGCTATAGAAAAATGGCACCTCATAAAATTACGACTCATTCCTAACACTTCACTGATAAATGACTGAGTGAGACTTTGTATAGATGCAAAAGTCTTGCTTAGGATGTAGCACTTCAAAACATGTTTTAGAAGTTAAAATTGAGGAACGGATGGACAAGGTAAGCTACTACCCTGCTTAAAAATCTCGGAAAGGTAATGCAGATAGCTTTGTGTTTTAGAAAAAACCACAATGTTTGTTCTGTTCTCTCACAACAAAATGGGAATGGGTTAAGATTTGGTTAATGGCCTAGATTGGTCTCAGTCATGAAAAACGCATTTCTTTCAGTAATTATTTTCCAGTAATTGTCCCATTGCTTATATTTTAAGATAAAATAGACATATGTGTGTTTATTATAACAGTTGTCATTTATATAAAAGTAATATCTCAAGCCCAGAAAGGGCATATCAGTCTGGCTACAACTTACCCTTCCATCATAAGATGAGTGAAGACTTGAGTTAATAACAGGCTTTCCACATTTTGAATACTAGAAGAATTCTTTTCATAGTGTCTCTCTTTAGGAGCGCAGTTTAAACACAGTGTCAGGGAACAGCAAGAGCAGGTTGCTCCCTAAGGGAAGTTGAGCTGGCAGCTGAAGGGTAACCACAGTGAAGACTAGGCAACAACCTTACCAACAGGACACCAGATATAGGCGAGCAGAGTTCCAACAGCAACAGGCCCATATCAGTGGTCTGGTGGCCATCAGGCAAGATAGGGTCTTTGTAAGTTCTTGAGGGGCTAACAGATACAGTTAAGAAAATTAAATTCTACAATACAGGAAATATGTCCCTGAGTATATTGCTTCAAAATTGGAAAATATTTTTGCTCATTACCTCATCTGTTTGATTTTTGCCTTCATTGGCTTTTACAAATGTGTTTAGCCTTGTGAGTGGTTCTGTGATGGAATTTGTATACGGTATTTTTTCTATTATGCTGATTTATGTTCAGTGAGTGAGATCTTTTATTTTACAAAATTAAACTATAACATTATGGTGATTCTTAATGTAGTATCTCTGAAGAAACAACTCCTTTTAATCTTTACAAAATACATACATAATGCCCATAAGAATAATTCATAAAAATAAATCACATTGACACATTCCATGATATCTTGAAAGGCCCTGCAGGGTGGCAGTGGCAGCAGCCACTTTTATTTAGCATGTGTCTATTCCCCCAAAAGCTTTCTGTCCTAGTTTTAATTTGGCTTTACATCATGCTAAACAAATTGTTTTCATTTTTCTTTTTTTTTTTGCATTTAGGATACTATCTGATATTTCATTGCTAACCTCTCTAGAGGCTGACTGTAGGTCAGAGGCATCATCATTCCATTCTCTATGAGAAGGTCCTATATACCTATAGCAGTTTTTCATGTGCAATTGCTCTGCTGGTGTGAGGGCTTAAAAGAAATGTTAAACTAACTAGTATGAAAAATCATAGGATCATAGGGTAGTTCATGTTGGAAGGCACTTCACAAGGTTGACAAATCAAGTGACACATGGGGATAATAGCTATCCTAGGTACAGCAAAGCTAAGTCAGACAAAGAAGGTGGCACTGAGAAGGTCACAAGACCAATATCATGAATATCATGATATAAAGGTAACAGTTCTGGTGTTCTTTTGTGTCATGGCAGTTAGAATTGCTTACATACCAAAGTATCACTGTTTATTATTAATTGTCAGCCTGAAAAGCAATCCCAAAGGAAACTTTTCTTGTCTCAAGAAAGCTTTTATAGGCTTCTTAAAACTGAGGTCTTATCAATCAAAGTCTCTCCTATGGAAAACAAAAGCTGGAGACCTCTTTTTCAGAGTTAAGCTTTAACTATTCTATGGCCTTCCTCCCAGACTTGCATCTATGCTACGTATTATAGTTCTGGACCTCTTAACCCTCTACTGTCCTGTTTGGGTATTGTGTATCCTGTAATGGAGAGGTGAAAAATAAGTTCTGAAAATGTGAAATTCAAGTAAGTAATGACTCACAGTAAACGTCTATAATGTTTTATTTTATTTATAGGCTACAAATGCCAAGCAGCTGCAAAATTTACTGTGAAGGAATTTTCCTCCTTATTTGGAGTTATCCAAGAAATAGCCTTGTCTCACAAAGAGGTAAACAACTTTTATTTTTTAGATATACATACCTCATGCTATTTTACCATTCCAGTTTAAACACTGTAAATGCGATCTACATATACACAGCTGCAGCATAAAACCAAAAATACCCAACAAACAGCACCTCTCCTCAGCAAGCAGGTCTCACTTAACTGATATTCTAATAATTCCTCTTTTGTTATTTGATTTAGGGAGATTTTAAAGGCTATATTGATATTGAGTTGCAACATATGTTTTGCAGTGTTTTTAAAATATCAGGTAGAAGGTGTAACCATAGAAACTGTTTCCTATTGATATTACATATTTTAAAACATGATCAGAGAAACAGAGGAATTGGGCGAGTGGAAATTTACATAGAAAAAGCAAGTTAAATTTATGGCTCTGTATACAGCTGCTAGGAAATGCAGGTCATATATTCTAGTAATACTTTCAGAGGCAGTAATTTTAAATTTCTCATTGAGTTTGAAAGTATATTTAAAGAAGTTGTAGGACAATGTGTCTTTAAATCTTTGGGTATGAAATAGCAATAATGAAGGTTTTTCTAGATGAACATTATTAGCTTTTTTAAATGAAGGTAATACATCTGTGGTGGTCTCTAAATTACCTAAGGTCTTTTTCTATGTACATCTATCCTACAATCCAAAATTAAAATACGGTCATATAGATATGCAGAATGTTACCCACTCCTAGTTTTAAATGTTAAATTACTTAAAACCTTTTTTTACTATGTGTTTCATTTGAAGATCTTATAGTTTAGTTCTTTTTGGCAGCCTTTTAAGAGGGGTTATTGTCTACTCTCATTTTAGATATGAGGCAACTGAGATAAAGAAAATTAAACTGACCTATACAGAGTGACTTGATTATTTGCAGAGTTGAAAGCCCAGAGAGAAAATCATAGCTCCACTGAAGAGAAACCTAAAACTTTGAGATGGTTCAGGAGGGCAAGATTCTGCTGCAAGTCTTCTATTTGTGTTGTTGAAATATTTTCCCTAACGTTAAAAGTAAGAACAGGGTTTGTAATATTACAGGGTTTGTAGTAGTTAAAGCTAAAAAGTGGAAGACAGCATTCAAACTTATTTGTTCAGCAGTAGCCTTTCAGAAACTTTAGCGGAGTCTGACAAAGAAAAAATTTGCGAACTGTACCATAATTCTTGCCTGCAAGAGATAAAAAAATGCTCTGAACTTCAGCTTCGGCTCAGCAACCCCTCAATTTTCAGTTCTGAGCCAGGACCCTGATGGCAATGCAGCTGCTCAGGTCTCTAATAACCATCACTTCAATCACCATCAACAATGAATTTAAACTTTGGAACTGCCTTGAGCTATGCAACTAATCTGAATTTTTTGTGCAGTTTGGAAACGAGGAGATTAATACAAAATAATGTTAGAAAGAAAACTCTCTTGACTTTGAAATCACCATTTTTCTTACAGAACTTAATGAAAAATTTCCACATGTAATATGCATTATTTTGACAGGCTGCAACATTTGTGCTGGAGATACTACTGAAGGGACACTAAACAGGCTATACTTTGGTTCTCCTTTGAAGCTAGTAGCTTCATTTCCACTGACTTAAACCAGAATATTATGGCAAGTGCTTTCTATAACTGCTTTTATTCTGGTTTTGCTTTCTGGAAGATACGTTTATGCAATTCAGTTCATCTGTTTGTTTGTCTTCCTAATAGCTTCTTCATGTATTTTCCAATTTTAATGCAATTTAACAGAGGGTACTTGTCTCAAAGATCATAGAATGGGTTGGGTTGGAAGCTCATCTAGGTCCAAGCAGACTGCCACAGGCAGGGACACCTTCCACTAAGACCGGACACTCAAAGCCCCATCCAACCTGGCCTTGAACAGGGATGGGGCAGCCACAGCTTTCTCTGGACAACCTGTTCCAGTGCTTCATCACCCTCATAGTTAATTTTTTTTTTTCCTAATGTCTAATCTTAATCTTCCCTCTTTCACTTTAAAGCACCCCCCTGTCCTAGCTCTACATACCCTTGTAAGAAGTCCCTCTCCAGAGTTCTTGTACACCCTCTTTAGGTGTTGGAAGGCTTCTTGAAAGTCTTCCCAGGGCATTTTCTTCTCCAGGCTGAACAACCCCAGCTCTCAGCCTGTCTTCCTAGGAAACGTGCTCCAGACCACTAATCATCTTTGTGGTCTCCTTTGGACTCACTGACGTAGCTCCATGTCCCTCTTGTGTTGGGGGCCCCAAAACTGAACGCAGGACTGCAGGTGGGGTCTCATGAGAGCGGAGTAGAGGGGTAAGATCACCTCCCTTGACCTGCTGGTCACATTTCTTTTGATGCAGCCCAGGACAGGGTTGGTTTCTGGGCTGTAAGCACACACTGCTGGGTCAGGTTGAGCTTCTCATCAACCAACACTCCCAAGTCCTTCTCCTCAGGGCTGCTCTCAATCCATTCTCCACCCAACCTGTAGTTGTGGTTGGCATTGCGCCAGCCTGTGTGCAGGACCTTGGCCTTGTTGAACTTCATGAGATTCACATAAAAGATACTGTATCCCTAAATCCTCCTTAGGGTCCTATTAAGGCAAATGTAGAAAGAGACTGATCTTTAACCATTCTGCTTGTTCTGTGCAGCAACCAAGGGGCAACAACTTGCATGTAATAGCAAACTAATCATGAAACCCTGGGCTAACCACAGTATGTTCCATATTGTAAAACCTTAATTTAACAACTAGAGATAAGGTGATGCGGAGAACGTAAAATGACTAAAATCTCAAATTTTACCAGAAATCAAACTTGGCTGTTGAGACTTCAATGGCAATATATTTAGCCCGTATTTGACGGAGAATAAACACAAGTCTTCTCCCTCAAGACTTGGATCTCCTTTACTGACCTCCAGACAGCTGCCCTAATGGAATATGTTTGCCTCGTTGACAGTATTAAAAACTTTCATTACTTGCTGACTCATGTTTTCATGATCTCTACAGGTACAGCTGCTGAGTAGTTAAAATAGTTCAATACAAACCATGGAAATTCAGGAAGGATAAGCCCTCAATAGCTGTTAAGAACAATAATCAAATGCAAGTTCTTGCTTGAGAAATTCTTAATTTTCTCATTGGCAGAAGGGGGAATATGCCAGATACAGGATGACTCTGCTCATACCTGGTTCTTACCTATTTCCCTGAGCATCCTGTACTGGCTGATGATTATTCCTTCTTATTACTGTGGAAACAACGCAATACCAGGAAGGGGCACAGGGCCAAACCCCTCTCCACTCTCCAGAATTGCACTGAACAGTCACTACATTGTGAACCTGTGAGAGATTAAACTGAAGAAAATGGACACTATACTGGATTGTTATTTTTGAGAAAGCCTACTGGGCTAGGTGGACCTTTGGTCTTAGCAGTGTGGCCTTTTGTATGTTCTCTGTTCTTATAAGCTGTTGAAACTTGATTGAAGGTCATATTTTACTCAGAAGCCTCCGACATATGCCAGCTCTCCAGGATCTGCAGCAAGGGTAGGATTACCTGTGATTTATGATGGCTTTGGAAGTTATAACGAGTGCTGTACATGCACCAGAGAACTGAAAGCATAGATATGCTGTTTAGAAAGTAATCCACTCCTCCAAAAAAGAAAGATAAAACTAATAATACCCCAAAAATTCACTTTTTTTGAAACATAAGTTAGTTCTAGACTTGAGGCCAGTGTGAAGTTACCTATATGGTACATGGTACCTTGTACTACGTGGTATAACATGCACAATTTCCTATTTAGTTTCTAGTTTGAGTGCAAACTCATAAAATTATGCTGTACTGTTCTGTAGTGCCTGGAAACTATGTAGTTGCAATGAGTATCTGGATGTGACAATGTCAAACCCATGTGAATGCATAAGATGTCTCATCATATCTACATATGATAAAAGAGGGGCTCAGATGAGATAATGCAAACTAGTTGAACCCATCAAAAGCATGGGTACCATTGTTGAAGTCATCTGGCCTTGAATATTTGCATGTCTGTCATGGGAACAGTTTTATGATCAAAAAAGCAATAACCTATGCACAGTAATCCTGACACATTATTATTTCTGAATCTGTGGGTTTTTGCTGTTTTGGGTTTTCTTTTTTTTTTTTCTACTCTGAGACAGAGAAACAGTGTTTTCTTGATCTTGGATAATCAACTATCTTCAATAACTGAGTTAATTCCTGCAGATTTTACTATGGTAAGAGCCATATAAGGGCAGAAGGGGGGGGGGAGTGAATGGACACAAGATGTATTTTGTGGAGCTCAATCTTAAAAGAGTCATGTAGAAAGAACATTAAATATAGTCAGTCAGTAGTTGACTCTGAATGGAACACTTGGAAGACTCTCCCTAATTTCTAACAGAAATATTTATATTAATTAGAATGAAGCCATAAATATATATGACAAGGACAGTACCCACAATGGTATTCCCAAATAAAAATTCATCTGATGTGCTCTGCAGATATTATTGGACAAAATAATCATGATAATATGAGGAGATACTTGTATATTCAGTTTTCTTAATACAAGAGTCTACCTCAGAGGAGGCTGCAGCAGTCTTCAAAATAGAACTTAAAACTTGAAGATTATTTTTCTTGCTAAAACTTTAAAAAAAACAACAAATCAAAACTGAAAAGAGCGCTAGAGAACAATATTAACCCCAATGTATTATCAGTCCACCACCTTAAGAAATTAAACTGTTTTCAGTGTAATTTTAAGTGTAGTTTCGTATATGTTTGGTATAGAGTTTCTACTATTCTTCAAGGCTCTGATTTTTCTCTGTAAATTTGGTCTTCTCTGTTATCTCCTCGCTCCCCAGGATGCATCATCTGATGGTCCATTAGTTGTGTGAGGGACAGAACCTGTTCCCTTCAGTGCCAAGGAGGGAATTAGTGTTCAGTGGGAATCTCATGCGTGAGAGAGGGGCCCACCTGGGACTGGCTGATGAATGGCTGTAGTCAGACCCTAGTCAGACTTCAGTTACATTCTTTCAAGCAGTTTTAGAAAGGAAAACATTATCTGCAGGTTACACGGCTTTTGGTTACATTAAAGCAATTATTTCCTGGCTCCTGTGAAACTTTGGAGATGGGGAAGCATTCAGTAAGATCTGTGTAAAACAGATTGCTGGTTCTAGCTCCCGGTGGCAAGCAGAATACCAGAAATTGTTCTGTTAGAAGGGAGACTAGCTAGTTACCTTCCCCTGGCTTTGCATCCTGATCCAGGGTGTCTGGTTGCTGACGAGGATTGCCCTCAACTAGTCTTCAGTAGGTGCACCAACAGGGTCTCCTTTTTTCCTGTTTTAATTCCTGTTTCCATTAAATGCATGTGAATGTGATCTCTTTGTTTTCCTTGGTTGAAATAAGCAGATAAGTTTATGATTTATTAAGGAAACGCATCCAGCCACGTGAACACAGTGCAGCTGTCTGCAAGTGATTTCCCTAGGAAGTCAGGCTAAAAAATGGTGATGCTCCTGCTCTATCCTCTCTGCACATTAGCTCCATTCTAACTGTCTAGCCAAAGTCTGTGTGAGGCACCTTTTTAGTGAGAGATGCTTTGCCCCAGTTGCTTTCAGCAGGGATGCTTATCCTAGGGCTGTGTCAGAACTGCTCACTTTGAGCTGCATGATGCAGTCGATCATAAAAATTTGTAGTGAAGGGCATACAGTTTATATAGGAAACATAAAATTTGGTATTAAGTTTTCTCAGTGAAAATAACTCCATTTTATAGTCTCAGTTATGTGATTCTTTGTTGCAATCCATGTCTTCCGAATCTGTAAATGAGTTTTCTTGAAAGTACTTAAGAATGGTGCAGCAGCACAGCACCAGCACTGGGTTTGCCCTGCACACTTGCTCCTTCCCGCACTCCTCACCTCCATGCCGAGGGCTCCAGGGAGCTCTATCAGCTTTTGAGTCAATGAATGCTTAGCCTAGGAGTATGTTTAGGTGTTTATTTAAATTAAGCTTTATCTCATACTGGTTTTTTGTAGTCACCTTTGAAGCCAGTATAATTTTAGATTAATTTTATTAAGCTAGTGTAAATCTCCTGTGATTATGTATTTCTCTTTCAGTAGCAAGGTCCTGTAAAATCAGCAAAGCATGTTGCTTTTAGATTGAATTTAACTGTTTTCAGTTAATTTTAAAAAGGAGAGCTAAAACATTACAAGTACCCAAACCACCTCCTGTGTGAATTTAAAGTCACTTTTTGATTTAAACTATTTACTTTGCCGCTGGCGACGTTCATTTGTTGCGCTAAGGCAGGACGATGAGCGGTGTTCCAGGGCGCACATGGCCTTCAAGCCACGCTGCGCTCCTATGGCGACCTTGTGCTCGGGCCAAGCTGCGAGCAGCCGGTCGGGGAGAAGGGCTCTCCTCTGACGGCGGCAGGACGGCACCCGGGAGCAGGGAGATCGGGCTTCCCCTCCACGCAGAACGAGCCATTCGGGAGCCCCGCCGGTGCCGGGACAGGAGGCGGCTCCCGCAAGGCCCCCGTTGCGCCCTGGGACGGCTCAGCCCGCTGCGAGGGCTCCCGGCCTGCCTCCGGGCCTCGGCGGGTCGCCCCGGGCCCCGCTCCCCCGGAGTTCGCAGCAGGGGCCGGGAACGGGTCAGCGACCCGCTCCGCGAGCCAGAGGCGACGAGCAGCCCCCCACCCCCACCTCCTCCGCCACCGCCCGCCTCCTCGCACTGCACCGCCGGCCGGCGGAAGGACAAATAGTCCTGGCCGCATTGTTCGGTCCGCGCAACTTTGAGCTGCCGTAGCAGGCAGCGGGACCGTGATCGGCCGACGGGTGCGGAGTGCCGGTCCCGCTGGTGGGTGGTGTTGCGAGCGGGGAGCAGAGCTGGGCAGCGGGGCTCCCTTGGCGGGCACGGACAACTTCGGTCCCGCGCCTCGCCCTCCCTGCGGCGGCCGGCCCGGGGCAGCGAGACGCTGCGCGTCCGGGGCGGTGCTGGGGGCGGGCCGCGGTCTGTGCGCCCTGAGGGGCTGCCGTGTCGTAGCCTGGGTTCTGCCGTCGGGCCGGAGAGGCTGCCCCGGGGCACCAGGCAGCTGGTGCAACTTCCCGCTCTGCTCCGAGGCCCGTACCCCGCTGCCCGTTGATCTGCCCGGAGGGCGCCAGCCCGCCCGGCGGCGTTGCTGCGTCGGCGTCTCGGCCGCGGGAGGCCCCGCTGTGCAGGGCCCGGTCCTGCTGCGTGGACGGGAGAGGCCCTCCCACCGCGATCTCTTTTAATCGCCCACCCTTTCCCCCAGTCAACTTATATTGTAAGAATTCCTTCGGTGAAGATCGTCCCTTACGGCGAGCTGAAGCCTTCACCCGTTTCCTGCTTAGCCAGAAGTACTTGTCGAGGAGTATTTTGTCAGCAGTAGCAAGTTAAGTGTAACTGTCAGTGCCCCCACAGAAACAGGTTTTAATTTCCCAGTAGTCAACCTGCGTGCTCTTTCTGGTCACTTCATGAGTAATGCCGTTTGTGAGAGGTTCCACCATTATAGCCTCCTACAAATGTTCTAAATCTCTTCCATTGTAGAATATGTTACATAATATGTATGTTATATAATTTTAATTACTGTGATGTAAATATAGCAGGCAGCAAGTGAGGCCACAAATTCAGTTATCTGTAAGATGGGCTGTACTGATAACAGCAAGCACTGTGCAGTCATGAGGCTTGGTCATAGGAATAGAGCTGTAAGATCATTTGTAGGATACTTTTACGAAGTCTGCTTTGGAAGGAAGAACTGTAGGAAAAACCTGGTGCGTCCCCAAGAGCTTCATCCAAAAGTTTCCTGCACAACAACAGAAATCTTTTAGTTAATTCTTACTGGCTTGAGTCAGATTCTAGGAGACCCCAGGAACAGGTCAGTGAGAAAATGGAATAGCTTTGTCCATGCTAGTTGCAGGAAACAAAATTGTGTTCTCCTTATTGTGGACTCCTAAAGAGCATTGCTGTCTGTAATGGTAAGTCTGCTGGAAGCAATAGAAGGGATTCAGTGTTTTAAGTGAGGATGGAAATTTGTTCAAACAAACAAACAAAAAACTAGAGCAGGAAAGGAGGTCTGCTGACTTTTCTCCAGGGCTATCTGTTTGCTGAGCAATGGCATTTATTAAGGATAAACTGAGGGCTGTGGACGCAGGCTGAGCACAAATGTGTTGATTTAAAGGAGCCATTCCAGTGCAAACTCCATCCTGGGTCAAATGCTCTGTCGGGGAACACCCCTGGAGCTTGTGCAGTTTGGGTGGTGGTGGTGAATTAATTCAGTGTGTGTAAATTTAAGAATAAATAAACCAAAAGGAGACATGCAAGCTTAATGATTTTATTCACACAGGCATGATACATTAAATAGTAATACGGAATACATTTTCTCACATCCCTGAACGCAGAACAGCTGTCTGCTGTATCAGATATTTTTCCTTTAAGGAGTGGGTGGAAAGCAATTCATGAAGGCTGTGGAAACAGCATCTGAGTGTGATTATTTTCAGGGGGTTGTGCTCAAGTGATTTGGTTTTTATATTCCTCTTAATTTTTTTATGTCCCGTATGTAATTTCTCATTTTCATGGTCACGTTGAAGCTTGCAGAAGAATTTTGCCATCACCATCTGGCAACTAGCAATTCCCTGATTGCTCTGGTTGTTAGCTGACCATCTTGCTGTTGGTAGATCAGTTGTCAGGGCTGTTGCTGTAAAGATTTACAGTTGTGTCAGTGTCTGGAGTTCAGAGATGACTTTGTGTGCATGGGTTTACTTGCAGTGCTCCATGAGAGACATAAGACTTGTCTAAGGGAAGGATGTTTATCCACAAGATGAATAAATTCATTTATATTGATAGAAATTTCACTGATGATAATATGATGGGGAAAGCATCGTCAGGAATTCAGCCCTGATTGCTGGAGTCTTTGCTCACAAAATCACTAGCAAAATGATCGATGCTTATGACTGCTCCTATCTCCCTGTGCTATCTGTTTGATCTGCAGCTCCCTAGGGAATGAAGACCTATTTTTATAGAAGTGAAAGAAAAAAAGGGTGTAACAGTTGCAGAAGACAGTATCATTTCAGCCTTTTATGTAATGTACAAGGAAGGTGTCATTGTGGCACAGCAAAGCTGGGTGCTTTTCATTGTTGTACAATGTGTGTAGTATGTTTGCTGCATTTGTGCATGTATAAGGAAGAACTATAACTAGGGATTGAAGCAGGAATGAAACTGGAAGTGCTTTTTTATTGCAAATGGAAAACTTGTAATTGTCTGAATCTAGTTTCAGATATCTATTTCTTCAATTTTTTCAAATGTTTATTTAAAAAGTCCTACTTGGTCATATTTCTCATAAAGATTTCCAAATATTTTTTGGTTGTTTGGTTTTTGGTGGTTTTTTTTTTTTTTTTTTTTTTTTTCCCGTTTTCTGTTTCATTTCCTGTGTCTGACTGTGACAGGATAAGGATTTACAATGCATATATATTTTTTAACTCCTATCTTTGCAGTGAATAGGAATATACAGTGGCAGAGATGAAAGGATACTGAGTAAGTAGCAGCTTGAGAAAGGGGTTGGAGAATCTGAAAATAGGTGAAAGACAATATTGCATGGACATGGAATATTATTCCTCCATGTTTCAAGTGTACATGTTAATTCTGATCAGTTTTACATGAAAGGGGGTTAAAAACTGAAGAGGTTAAGGATTCCATACCTTACCAATGTGGCAGATGATGTTCAGTACCTGGGGAAGATTAGGTTAAATCTCTTTTTAGAATTTTATTGTAATGCAGGATGTGATACTTTCTGTTGTGATCCTTCACAACAGTTTCAGTCCACCAGCCTACATGAGTTTCTTGTGAAATTTCTGAATTTGGCTCCCCAGAGTACTCTTCTTTAGGTCAGACTCATGGTACATTTTCAGCCAGATAATACCTTCCCTGAGGCCTTGGATACTTGCTAAATTGTCTGGTGTAATTTTTGGCAACTTCATTTATGTTCTGATCATTTTCTGCAGGTACCTGGCAATAAAGTTTTTCAAAGAGGATGGTCAACCGGTAGAGATGTAATGCAAAAGAATGGCTGCTACATGGGACTTTTGGTAATGAGCATGTTTGCTGCCAGCATCTACATGGGAAAGTGACACATCGTTGTGGACCAAATGGAACATCTTATGGTGTGTCTTTAAACCCTATGTAATGGGTTATGAGGATATAGCATCTTCCATGCAAAACTTGTGGCTGCAAATAGAAGCCTACAAATTTGGTCAGATGGCAAATAAGTATATTTGAAATTAAGTTTTAATTTTGATACAATCACACACCAGTACAAGTAATTGTAGCATTATTGCTTCCACCTTCCCTCCATTTAGCCAGGCTTCTAATCAGTGCTTCCCAGGGTTGCAGCTGTCCTAATGGTACCGCATACCAGTACTGGTTAAACAGTAACGCTTCAAGAGAAATAGTATTTTCATAGTATGTAAATAGGGGATGTTCCTTGTAACTGGAATACGTTAAAGGACACTCCTTGTGAAATGTATAATGATCTTTGTCACTGGGTGCTTTCCTATAAAGTACTACTTATACATCAAAGGGAAAAACTACATATGTATGTCCCTCGGGGCACAGAGAATGGGAGTAAGTGTGTTGATATTTTAATACAAATTGCTTCCTGCATTTCTTAGTGGTAAATATATGAATATTCATAGAATCGAGGCCAGATGATCATCCAGTACACAGCATATATGGGAGAAAAATGGAGGAGAACGTTTTAAGTCTCCAGAATCTCCAGTTTGTCTTTGCCTGAGGGTGGTAAGTTTGTTATCACCCTCCCCTTCCTCCGGAAGATGTCACAGTCGGGATCTGGGGGTTGGAAGGGACGGGTGCGAGGCTGGAGAGCTTTCTGTGCAGCCTGCTGCTTTCCAAACCTGGGGGGCTGCCAAGCTGCAGCCTTTGAGGGATGAATGCTCTTTACACAGTGTGCCTTTGCTCACAGCGCTCACTATCTCCCTGGAGCGTTTCAGGTTCTCCATGATTTTAAGTACCCTTTCCCTCTGTCCTTGTGTTCTGTAAGTCCCCTTGCTCCGAAAGAACGGTACGCCAGTATCTGCAGAGGTGGCTATTTGTTAATTCTCTCTGTCATAGGTAGATCGGGTCAGGAAAAGAGCAGGCCCATCGCCGGGCGGCGGCAAGTAGGAGCTGCCTGGGGGCTCTGCAGGCTGGGTCACCGTGCTCTGATCGGGCTGCTGAGAAAGCGAGAGGAGCTTCCCTCCGAACAGAGGGTATTGCTGCCCCGTGAGGAGGGAACGGAGCGGGGCAAAGTCATTTGTCTGTAGCAGTGTTAGGACCCAATAAGGGTTCCTCGCTGCTGGCTCCCGTTCCCGCACGGAGACCCGTAGCATAGCCCGTTTGAGAGAACTGTGGAGTTTGTTTGAACGTGTGTTCTTGCATTAGCATACATGTTTTATGCTTTGACACGTTAATGTTTTAATGGTCAGTATTTAGGAGGAAGCTGCTAATGAGCGTTAAAGCCTGATACAATTGATGTGCAATTTTGTTTTGCAAAATGAGACGGTATATGGGTATATTCGAAGTATTTAGGCGTATTTTCGAGTACGTGGATACGGGGTGAACGGGATAATGTATTTCGGGGCACGGCCACTGCAGTCAGTGCTGCATGCCGAGGTTTGTGCCGGCGATCTGGACGAGGCGGGGAGGGCTCTGTTCCCGTGCGGGGCGGGTTTTGCGGGGGCCCGTTGCGGTGTCCCCAGGCGGGCCGGGGGCTGATAGGTCCCGCATCCCCCCGCTCCTGCGCTGCGCTACGCGCGGCCCGCGAGCCCAGGCCGGGCCCCGCCGCCACCACCCTCCGCCCCCCGCTGCCGGGGCGGGGTCCTGGGCGGCTCCGAGAGGCGCCCGCCGGGTCACCGCCAGCGAGGCGGTGCCTCCCTCCCGTCCCCGGTCGGTAGCGACGCGGAGCGTCAGGGGTTAAGTCCGCGGAGGCGCTGGGCGCGGAGGGATACGGAGCCGGGGCCGTGAGCGTGGTGCTGAGGCTCTGTAAGCAAAAAAATGTCTGCCTGAGGGAAACCCACAAGTTCCTTCAGCGGGGGGGGAGCGCTCGGCTCGCCACCTCCCACCCAGCCCGCGGCCCGCCCGCTGCCGCCTGCCGGCCCTGGTCACCGGAGCGTACGGGGGGCAGCAGGTAACTGCGGGCGGCGAGGGGCCGGGAGAAGTTGGGACAGAGCGGTGGGGGAGGGCAGCGGCCGCCGGGCGCTCGCAGGCGCAGAGGCGGCCGCGAGGGGCGCGGGGCCGCGGCCGGGCGGGAGCGGGACTGCCCGGAAGGGGGGGCCTTCGCGAGGGCGGCGGGAGACGCCGCGGGGGAAACTCGAGGGGCGGCAGCAGCCGGGGCCGGGTGGCGTGCCGGGCGTGCGGCGTGCCGGGGTCTCGGCCGGTGGTGGGGCGGACCCGGGCGGGCGGCGGCGCCCGGCCCTGGGCAGCAGCGGGACTCCGCTGGCGGCGTTTTGCGGGCGCGCTACCGGCCGTGCGGCTCCGCGGACTCATAAAGGACCGAGGCGGCCGCAGCCGGGCCCTTGCGCCGGGGGCTCCGGAACTTGTCGCGGAGTGGGGCTGCGGCAGCGCCCTCGCCGATCGCCCGCGGCGCCCGCCGGGCACAAGGCGCGGGCCCCGCTGCCCCTCCTCCTCTTCCTCCTTTCCCCCCCCAACCCCCCACTGCATCCCGCCGCGCGCGCGCACGCCCCCCGCCGCCCGCCCGGTGGTGGCGCGCGTCCCCGCGCCGCGTGTGCGCGTGCGGCGCGCGGGGGCGGCTCCCGGCCCGCCGCGGTCCCGCGCGGGGAGCGGCAGAGCCCGCACGGCGGGGAGGTGGGGGGGCGGCCGGCGGCGGTGCCGGGCAGCGGGGAGGCCCCGCTTGTCAGCCCCATTGTTGCGCAGGCAGCGAGTCACTGCATCCGCACGCGTTCCCAGGGCTCCGCTGCGCCGCGGCCGGTCGCTTGCTTTCGCTTGCCCGGGGGGAACCTCATTCCTGGCAGTGGCCCCGCCGCGGCGTTATTGCTCCTCGCTGGAGGTGGGGAGAAGTGGGATGGGGGAGACGAGGGGCTCCGAGTAAAGTTAGGGAGAGTTGGCTGGTGCGGACAGCGGCTGCGCGTCTCGCCGAGCCGCCCGGTGCAGCCAGGCTCCCCCGTAGTTCCTGGCGGCCCTTCCACGCTGCGGCAGGTGTCCCGGTGGGGGGGGTGCAGCGCCCCGCTCCTCTCTCCCTGTGCCCTAGGAGGTGAGTGGAAGAAGATGAATTCCCAGCAGCAGAGGATGGCCGCGATAGGAACTGACAAGGAGCTGAGCGACTTGCTGGACTTCAGCGCGGTAGGATATTCTCCGAGGTCTTCCGTGGCTTCTACGTGGTAACGCGAGCTGAGGAGTAGGGGCAGCAGCGCGCAGGGCTTGGCTGAGTCCGGCTCAGCCAAGTTGGACACCTGAACTTTGATGTAATGTCTAGACTTCCAGATTTAATACTGTAATGCCAGCTGGGTTAATTGGTTTAACTGGTTAAAATCAGGCTGACCCAGTGATGGCATAATCTAATAATTAACATTCGTTAAGCTGGTGTGTGGCGTGGTTACTTTAGCTTTGTTTTTTTTTTTTTTCCTTTTTAACCCAAAGTAAATGTAATGCCCCTAAATCACAGAGGTTACTCACTGATTGCTTGGGCTTGGAAAATTTTAGGTATTTTCAGTGTGATAGTTCTAACGGATTTCAGAAAGGTGCTTGATTTATAAACGTAATAGGAAGCTACTGCCTCTCCACAGCTGGCTGTGTCCAGTGACACTAGACTCACAGATTTTAAGATCTATAGTAACTGAGACTTCCATGGTAGTAGTAGGTCTCCTTTTAATTTTTTAAAGTTGCTTAAAGTTGTTTAAGGAGATGTTAGTGGTATCAATAAATTGTAAGGAGTACTTTAGCTTATTGGTTTAAAGGTCTAAGCATGCATCTTGTATTCTCTTCATTGTCTAGCAGAAAAATGAATTGTTTCCTATTAACTTTTTTAAAGTTTACATTAATAATTTAGCACTGAGTTTCAAAGCCAATTTAAACACATCTTGTTTCTTGTTTTGCAGATGTTTTCCCCACCTGTTAATAGTGGGAAAACCAGACCAACTACACTAGGAAGCAGCCAGTTCAGTGGATCAGGTAGGATGCACCCGATAGATACAAAAAGTTCATGTAACTAGGTCTTGATGCTTTTGCTTAGTCTTTATGTGCTTCAAGTATAGTAATCTTTCATTTGTATATATTCTCATAAGATCCTCAGATTAATTAGAGATGTGCTGTTTTGATATAACACATTTTGTTAACCACAGTTTTCCTCTATATGCCTTAGACTACTTGTCCCACTACAGTGAAGTGTTAAACATTTCTAGTCATACTGACATGCGAGTTGTCTGTTTATCCGTAATGCTAAAAATGGAGGGCTGCTTTGGTTTTGTTTATTTGATAAAATCAAACCTACCTGTTCAATTGAAGTCTTTCCTATCCCCTGCATGAAAACAGAAAGCACAAGTAAAAAGCCAAATAATGAAGTACTCCCCACTTGAAGGATATATTTTAAAATGCAGTTCTGGAGGAAAATGTAAGGCTAATACAATTCCCTAGTGCTGTGTAGTTCTCCAAGTCTTGACAAATTCTCTCATGTTGACTGTTTATCAGTGCATCCTGAAAACAGGTAATCGTATTTACATGTTGCATGTACGTTATGGCTTGAATGTCTTCTAGTGAGGTCCATGTAATGGCTTCTTTCAGAGACTTTTGAGTGAAGCCTCTGATAGGAAATAAGTGCAGTTTTTTTATACCATTTTTGGATTTATTTATTAGCATTTACAGAAAAGAAATTAAGTAACTTTTTGATAATGTGTTTTCTCTTTCATGTGTGTGTATTTTCTGTGAATACAGTGAAGTGATATTTTTGTTTTTATGAATACAATCAAGTGACACTTGTGATTTAGCTAATGAAAATAAATTTCAGAATGCCAGTAGAGGAGTGAAATAGTTGCTGGAAGTCAAGCAACAATGTCTCCTGTTTGCCTCTTACAGTGTCAGGTGTTACTTTGAGAGTCCGTAGGAAACACCTCGCATCTTTGTGACACTTCAGAATTTTTGTTTTCAAAAGTATCTTTAAACTTCTGAATTGTATTTGTTTGCAAACTCTTCAGAGACTATCTTCCATGTTTAATTTAATGAAAATAGGTTGCAAATATTATAATTGTAACATACTTGAAGAAGCATTTTACTTTTTCTCTCCTAAAACATGTAAGTGGTTTTGTCTTGCTCTTTGAAAATATGTCAAATTGAAATTATTTGCAGTGGTAAGGCAGCAAATCTGTATATAATGTAGTTAGTTTTTTTTAATACAAATATTCAAGATATTTATTTCTCAAAAGCTTGTTTTAAAAGACATTCAGGCAGCTAAAAGTTACTGTGGTGACCACAACCTGAGCATCTCATCCCCCTTTCCTCTTGCTTTTCCTGAATGAGTAGCATAATTTTCTATTGAATAATCAAGATTTAATTTTGAGTTTAGCTCTTGAATCAGTCTCAGGTAGTGCGGCTGGCCCTGTTTGTAGGTTATGTTTCCCTTCTTTGCTTGGAGGACTCAGAAGAGAGAATGCCAGAATACTTAGTATTTTGGGAGAAACAGTGTTACTGACTCCTGGAAGTTAGTTTACCAATATGGTGTATTGACACATAGATACCAATCATGAGCAACAAGCTGCAGCTGTCAAATGAGCTACAAGCTTAGTTGAATTCCCCTTGGAAAAGATAATGGTTGTGGTTTTTATTTCAAAACATTTCTAGTTGCAGAGATTTGCTGGTTAGTGGGATTATATACCCCAGTTCTTGTAGTGTTATGACCGAAGTCTTAACCTAGGAGGATTACTCTGCAGGAATGAGAGGTGACAATCTTCTACATCAGTTGTGTTCTGTGTCAGTGTTAAGTGTTGTAGAAAGACTATGTTAAGATCATTGGCAATGTACAGGCATCTAATTTCTAGCAGTCTGATTTAATTGTGATCTTGCTTTAATTTCAAGTGTTCTATAACTTCTAGGACCAACAATGTGTGATTTTTCTTTTTATTTTTTTTTTCTTTTTAACTGCTAGAGGCCACTTTTTAAGAGAAGTTTGAGAAGGGGAGGTATTTATTGATTCCTTTGAGCTGTCTAGTACCGAAAGGCACAGTGTGCATGGATTCTCAGAGAGCACTTCTTTAATTTTATTTGAATACAGAATGATGCTACCTCTTATAGAGACTTTCTGTGATTTTGATGGCAGTTGCAGAAATACAGCTTGCTTCACAATCTTTCCCATTAAATTTGGTTGTTCTATTTTTCTAACGCCTTTACAAACAGAATCACAGAATGGGTTGGGTTGGAAGGGGTCTTAAAGCTCATCTAGTTCTAACCGCCTGCCAAGGGGACAGACACCTTCCTCTACAGCAGGTGGCTCCAAGCCCCGTCCAGCCTGGCCTTGAACATTGTCAGGGATGGGGCAGCCATAGCTTTTCTGAGCAACCTGTGCTAGCGCCTTGCCACACTTATAGTAAGGAATTTTCTCCTAATTAATGTCTAATCTGAATCTTCCCTCTATCAGTTGGAAGCTAGAACCCCTTGTCCCAAGGGAAGTGTTTTTCCTTAGTTGGAATAAGCATGTGCTTATTGTTTGTTATTACACAGTCCCCTTTTTCTCATTTGAACTTAAAATAAGCAAATCAGAAAACACCTT
The DNA here is from genome assembly GCA_039720435.1 of Amazona ochrocephala. Classification (NCBI taxonomy): domain Eukaryota; kingdom Metazoa; phylum Chordata; class Aves; order Psittaciformes; family Psittacidae; genus Amazona; species Amazona ochrocephala. The sequence goes on along the minus strand of CM077883.1, from coordinate 31,857,520 downwards.
TCCTGCCCCCCCTCAACTGATCAGTGATTTGAGATGCAGCTTAGTGGTCCCCGTTAAGTAGGTGAAGATCAGTTGCTTGTTTGCATGGTTCTTAAGACTGATTGTTTCTGAAAGTCTGATTTTGAAGGCTGGAATGCTTGTGATGCATTTTCCTTACTGTCTCCCAGTTTAAAAGGATAAATTAGTTGCTGTTCTGGAATGGTTAAGTTTGCTTGTGTTTCAGGTGTGGCTTTGTGAAGTGTTGGAGATATCAGCGTGTATGTTATTAATTTTGATCTGGTATATATCTGCAGTATTCTGTTGGTCATGCTGTAAAAATATGTCTAATTGAATTACATAAATAAAATAGTTAATATGACTGATATCTATAATTTGTAAGAAAATTTTGTCATGGACTAACATGTGAACATTGTGTTTTGATTGAAAGACAGCTACAGTCTGCTATCGGGCAGGCTCATTGTCTACAGGTCAACCAGTTATGAATGAAAGGTGCAGATGAAATAAGTGAGCCAATCTGATACATCATAGTAGCTTATGACAGTAAGTTGTGTAAGCTGCTGATGAAGTCTGGTAATCTGGTCAGACTACTGGTGAAAATAAACAGATTGGAAAAGTAACCTGAGATGTCAGGGAATTAAGCCACAAAATTATACCTTGTCATACCTATTGTAATTACCTCTTGTTTAAAACAGAACTTTCCATTCTTTTCACCTCCAAAACTTGTGAAGATAAGGCCATTTCTGTCTTAGAAATCATAGGAGAAGGTAAAAGTCAGCGATACACTCTTACCAGGCTTTTTTTCAGATTTTATTTAAAGTTTTCTGTGTTCATGCTGTGGTTAATAGCAGTGTTTATGATTTACAGTGCAATTTTTATTTTGTTGTGCTTTTACCAAAACCACAAAATGTATGGCAGTGCAAACCTGGATGGTGACTGATTTCACCAATACCCTTTATTTATTACAGTAACTCCATTAAAATTCAGTCACAATATTCAGACACCTGCTGTAGGCAGTAACAGTTTAATTTTCCTGTGGTTCTCAGTAGGTGTGATCTCAATTTCAGTTTGAAACTTTTTAATCTCAGGTGTGGAACTCTAAAATAAAACCTTTTTTAAAATTTTCTGTTGCAAATAACTTCTCAGATGTTAAAGAAGAAAACAGCTGAGAATATTTCATTGGAGCCTACGGTCTTCAATTGTTGCACACACATTTGTTTGTGCACAGCTTTTTGCACAATGTTGTGTACCCAGACATTCCTCATACTAGACCTTCATGCAAAAAACCTTCTGGATGTATCTGTCTAGGTACCCGTTTGTATCAGTTTGGTCCCTTTTTATGCAAATTTAAGAGACTGCCCTTTCCACTTCCTTCTACTAATGTACTGATTTTGTAAGGAAGGACTGGAGTAGGTCACTAATGAGTGACTTCATGCAAAGATCATTTAAGTTGATAGCCTGCCATTAACCTGAGTGTCCTTAAATTGGGGCCATGTGTCTTGAGACTGGACACAATAGCAATTCTTTAGCAGGTCTATTAAGTTACCATTGTTTCCAAAGTTAGCACAATCCGACTTGGTTACTGTTTGTCAGTCCTGTAAACTCTTATTTCCTTTAACTTTTGAATCAGCAGTTCCTTGTAAAACAAACAAACAAACAACAAAAAAAAAAACACAACAAAAAAACCCAACAAAAAGACTTGGGAGAGTTACCTGGGTGGGCAGTGTTTTAAATGCTGCATTCATTAATTCACTGCAAGTGTTGAAGAGAAAAGGCCCTTTTAACTGACAGCCAAATCACAGCCTTGGAGAAAACTGCAGAAAGATGAGACTTATGTATGCAAATCAGTGCCCCTAACCCTTCAAAAGACAGTATTTTTTCTTTCTTTCCCTCTAGGAGAACTGTGATTCTGAAGAAGAATCAGTTCTGTGATACCATTCTACATGTGCTTCTGGTGCAGTCTTCTGTTGAGGTGTAGGAAATTTCTAGTGCCTGCTCCTAATCTCTGAATGAAGGAGTTGATGAGAGGTTTCATGTAGTTGTACAGTCTGGTCCTACAGTGCATTAGGTCATGACAGACTCTTCTAAATAAAAAAATGTGGAAGGCCTGTGTTTCAGGAATTTGGTATGCATTTCTGGTTTTGTCATCCAAAATATGTTATGATCCTTTGTGTTTTAGTTTGCTGTTCAAATGAAGATGAGCTTTTTGTGTGATAAATGCCAGAAATCTAGGGTGGCCTGTTGTAATAAACATTAGGTAATGCAGCTATGGGGTGCTTTTATTATTTTTATATTCAATTTTTTTTCTTTAGCTCCATTGCAAGTGAAGCAGCAGGCCTGGTAACCTTGTATTTCATCTTGGGTCTGAGGGTTGGTAGATTCTGTCCTCTTCCGCAGATCATGGGAAGAGTTGTAGAAGCCTTATGCTTGAAAGCAGAAAGGTCTGTAGCTTCTTTCCTCTTTAGTTGTTTGTAGGGGGAGACCCATGGATTACCCTTCAAGCAGGCCACACGCAAGTGAGGTGAAGATTTCAGCCTGGTTCCTTCACCTATTGCATTTAGAAACCTAAAAGGGTGATACAGTGCTAGTAAATATGTGACTGCAAATCACCTGTTGACAGCCTTTGGCTTGCTATTGCTGTCCCTTTTCCTTCTCCCCTTCCCTTGTCTCTGAAAGGTAAAATATCAGACATTTGCTCCATGAACAGTCTTGAAAAGTACAGCGCATAAAAGAGCTGAGTAACTGCTTCCATATTTCTGTTTTAGAAAGGTGGGGGGTAAGGTGTTGGACAAATGGAGGGAATGGATAACCCAACTTTAAAGCAGACAGTCGCTCTCAATGTGTTTGTGCTCACATTGTGGATATTGAGGGTTTTGTGCTTGGGGAAAAAAAGTTAAAAAGGCAGAGTTCCTGGGGCAGGTAGGTGTTCTGAATCCAGCTTGGTGAGCAGATAAGTAGGTGTTTGTCCATAATCTGTTGCTGTTGGCTGTGCTTTTGAAATGGCTGTTATTGCTTAGGTGATGGTATGAACTTTATGCCAACTGGTCAGAATTTCCTTGCGGTATTCCAGTTAACTAATTTTAGGATTTTTAGTAATGTTTGGCGTGTCTTCAGTTCAGAGATACACTTGCCACTGTTAATAAAGGAAACTAACCTTAGCTGTATTGGCATGCAGAGAAAACCTTTTTTCAAAAAGGTAATCTTGTATTTCCAGCAGTTAATTTTCCCTGGATGAGAGCAGCGGTGTGTTTACAAGCACAGCGTCTAACCTCCAATCCCCATGTAAAACATTACTGTCTCACAACCAAGGAAGTTCTTTGCTATGTTGTTTCTGTGTGGCTTCAGAAGGTCTGGCTGGGGTCACAGTAGTGCCATGTACTTTCCTGATGTGGAACTACCTGGGATGGAGCACCTCCTACCATCACCCTGCACCCCAGCCAGTAGCTCTTTGATCTGTCGAATTTTTCTGATCTACTGTAAGTGATGAGGAATGTCCAGATGCTTTGGAGAGGGGTCTTAATGGCATGTGGGAAAGAAGGAATATGATTTGAAATTGTCTGTTGCTGTATTTTGGGGTTTACCCAGAGAGAAGTGTTGATACGAATGCCAACACAAGGACTAAAGGTTGGAGTAAAATGGAGGAAGAATCCTGGAGAGAGACTGAGGAGAAATTGTATGTTATCTGAGGAATTAATTTTCTTTAAAGACAGGTATAAATGAGGTTCTTAGGTATTTGTGTGTCCTTTAATGGCAGCTAAGGTTGTACTCAGTCCCTTAATTACCATAGAACTTTTATTATGTCTGTAGCTTGTGCTAAGGTTTGGGGTTATTTGATTTTATTTGCTGTCTCTTTTTTGGTCTTTGGCAAGGGAATTTCATGTTAAATCTTGTCATTCATGCATACATGCCAAAGTTCCCCTTCCCCCTATTTCTTTCCAGCTGTCACATAAAGAGGACTTAACCCTTTAGTCATTTTGCTGTCAAGTGGGTATAACAACTGTTTTGTCTCAGATAATTTACTTTATAGTTCAGTCTATAGGTACTGTTATATGAATTTCTGTTGATCTACTGTGTACTGCACTATAAACTTAGTAAACTGTATTTTCTTTAAGTTGCTAAAGGTGTGATGCAATTTTCATGGTTGAAAATCATGTGTATTTATTTATGAACAGAGAATATTTAAGGCACGAATATAAAACCATATCAATAAAAGTGGAGTTTGTGGAGACTAATTTTAAAATGGAAAGATGTGCATCAACTCGGGTAGTTTACTAGACTTCCTTGCGCAGACTTCTCTTGACTGCAGAGGTGCAGTTCCTTTTTTTGGTACTCTAATGTTGAGGGATTATGTTTTTGGGGAATAGCATTGAGCATTTTTAGAAGCTTTGTAATATTTCTGAAATAACTTATAGAACCAGATGTGATTTATGCGATATAATACATATGTTTTTTATCTGAAATTCCCTTAAAAATAAATATTAGTTTATCATATTTGAAAAACCAGTTTCTATAAATGGCTTCATTGACTAAAGCATGTTCTCTAAAAAGGTTTTTTTAGAGGCATTGTTTAGTTTAATGTGTTAGTACTTCTTCAGAAGTATATAGCAACTTAACTAGGTTTGTATGCTCTCTTGTGAGGAAGTCACTAAGTTTAAGTAGTAAATAAAGAAATATGAAAAGGCATTGTTTTCCTGTGTATGTGAATAATTTGTTGAAGGTTGTTACTGAATACTCATTAGTTTTAAATTGTATATACATCTTAATCACTTGTTTGGTTACTAAGCACTGTAAGAAAAAAGGGTAAAGTATTATTTTAGTACACAATTATAATTCTAAGGACAGGAAATGTATTTTAAATACCATTTTTTTTCTTTTTTCATTTTTATTTTCTGTCTTAGGTGGTGATGGCCATGTTTCAGTTTGTTGCGTTTTTTATTAATATGGAAGTCTAAAAGGTCCTCAGTTCTATTGTATACTCAACCTGATGATTTGGAAGTAATTGTGGGCTTTTTAGTTACTGCGATCCATTATTTACTAGTGGTTGTAGGGGCAAAGGTTTTTTTTTGTTTTTTTTCTTTTTTCTTTAGTATTACGACTCTAAGATGAGATAATGATAATGTTTTTTAATGTCTTGAATGGATGCCTTGTTTTTTCATTTGTGAAACAAAGCTGTGTTTGTAAACACAACATTCTAAAACATAAAGGACATACTTTTTTGGTGAAGATGTTAACTGAATACCAAGAATGATCAGAGAGAGTAGCTTTTGTTATATTTAATAATACTCACTGTCTTCAGAGGATAATCAGGCTAAAATGTACCCAGTCATTCTTTAGGACTTTGTTAGATTCTTCTTGTGTGCTAGGGTTGAGGTTTTTCTTTTTTTTTTTTTTTTTTTTTTTTAAATTTTCTTTTTTTAAAGAAGGAGCTGACATTGCCTTAAATTAAATAAACTTCATGTTCTTGCCAATGTAATGCAGAAAAATCTTGCTTGATCCATTAAAATAATTGTTGCTGGTGTTTTGAAGTGGTACTTGGAATGGGGGGTGGAGGAAGAAGAGACTTCAGAAGAATTTACAGCCTTGTTTAATAGGGTAATGCTCTCTGCAAATGCCAACAAAACCTTAACATAACATTAAGGTTTGTTGTGAACATGAAAATTGTACACTTTCATATTTGTGCTATGGAAAACTTAAAAACCAGCTCATGCTATAGAATTGCATTTAAAAAAGAAGGCAAAAAGTGTGCATTTCTGGTATTACAGTTTCTCTTTATTGTGAAGCGGAAAATAGGTAGGTTTTGTTTTTTGTTTTTTTTTTTTTTTTTTTTACATTTGGCTGACAACTTTGAATTAATTGTTTTCCCCGCAGTAAATTTAGTTTATTGCAGTTGACCTGCTTTCTTCCTGATTTCTGGCACTTGGTCATCTACAGAGATTGCTTATATTGTGTTGTTTCGGGTTTTTCTGTGGGCATGTAAGGTACTTGTTATGCTTTTCAAGTCTGCTTTTTGGTATTGCAGACTTGATTTATTTCTGTACCAGCTGTAGCTGCAGAAGCGATGGTGTCCCCATGTCTTTATCAGGTTGTTGGTTATGTGGAGTTCCAGTAATAAGTTGAACCACTTGCTTTTGCTGTTTTGCTTTTCTTTGCATGAACAAAACTGCAGGAAGTGTTTGGTTTGTGCCTTGTCTCTGAAAGAGCTTTGTGCTTCTGTGTTCTCTGGTAACACAGAGAAACTTAAGTTAGGCTGGGTTAGAGTTTTATTTGTGAAAAATACATTATGTGAAATGATTTGTGAAAATTATGTTTTAGCTTATTTTTTCCTCTTGTAAAATATAAATAGGCAGAACCAATTGTTAGAAAAGCATAACGAGGAAAACAAAATCCAAATTTGGTCATTCCTAATTGTATAGGTTTTGGAGGTAAAATACCAACAAATATCAGACCGTGATTGTGCGTGTTCTGTGTGTTAAGTGAAGTTGAGCTTAAACCAGAGTTTACCTGTAATTCATTGTGAGCAAGAACTTGGCCTGGTGTCTGTATTTATTCTGCTAAGAGGATGACAAAAATGTATTGCTAATTTTAATATCATTGTCTTTGGGGAGTGAATTGATTTGTAGTCGTTCTGTCTTCTTCCATATTCAGGTTTTGCAGACAAAATCTTCAGTGCATTTGTGTGGTTCCAAATTATTGTACCTGAAATAAAACTAGAATGCACATTGCTGGTTTTTGTATGCACTATCTGCGCTTTTTTAACATCTGTCTAAAAGCCCAGAATAAACTGGTTTTGGTTTTTGGTGTGTGTGGCTTGGTGTTTTTTGTGGTGTCTTTTTTTTTTTTTTTTTTTTTTTTTTGGACTTGAATTAGATGATAAGGAGGGAACCAGACAGAAGATGTAAAACTGAAACCTGAGTGTGGTTTCTGCCTATTAGCCTATAACGTGGGAGAAAAATGTAGAGTTTAGTTTAAAATAACATTGCTTTGTGAACTTGATTTCTGTAGTTCTGTTTAAAGCCTAAAAGATGCGGATAAATCCATGATGAAGTATTTTGGTTTTGCATGCTGCAGGGATGTCTTGTAACCGGGAATCTCTTGAATTTTCCTGTGTTGCAGTATTGTTAGTAGGATACTGTGGAGGTAGATACACTTCAGAAAATCCTAACATAGTTTTAGTCTTCTGTAGGAGAATGGGATTCACTGTTTATATTTTTATTTTTTGTTTATTTGAATGCAGGTTACTATTGTCTTGGTGTTATTGCAAGAGCTCTTGTGGCTACTCTGTGAAATGATTTAACTGGACAGCTTTGCTTGTAGGACAAACATTTGTTGTATTGTGGTGTTTGGATTTCAATGTGACACCTATCCCGTTCCAGTTTCTTTATGCAGCAACTGCATGAGTCATAATCTTTGCAAAAGAACACAGCTTAAAATAATCACTGATTGTTTCTTTGCGATCCTACTCTCTGTCCACTGCAAATAAACAAGAGCAGAAATGACAATATCACTTAATCCTTTAATGTTTGCTTTTGACGTGCAAAACATTCTGTTGTAACAGAGGAGTAATCCGTAAGGAGGGTAGCTGCTCTTTCATCTTCCTGCATGTTAAATGAAGCCAAGGCTTTTATGAAGAGATGGTTTAATGAAGATGACCGAGTTCTGGAATAATGAAAAGCTTTTGTTTATTTCTAAAAATGATGCCTGGTGCTTACTGCTGCAGAGTTCAAACATTTTCTAGAAGAAATGCACATCTCTGCCACTTTATGTGTGTAAACGCATGTAATGTCTGACGAGTTCTCTGCTCTGTGTAATGCTTTTATTTAGTAACATTGCAAATATCTCTGATATCATATTCACTTGCCAGAGGACAGTAATAAGCACACAAAAAAAATAGAGCATGAACTTTGTCAATATTACTTATGACAGGAACATTTAAATGGGGTATTTTTCTTGCAGGTACTTGTGAGATGCTGAATTAAAAAAGCTCTTCAACAAAAAAAAACAAACCCAAAACCCAACCAATAAAAAACTCCCCCACCTTCCCAACCAAAGAAAATGCCCCCAACACCTTATGCAAAAAACCTCCCAAAACCCTAAACCCCAGTAAAGCCCCAAACAAACCAAAATCCCCATCTTTTTCTTTCTGTTGTTAATTTCATTAGTTTATTAGGACAATTTTTTATTTCCATAATCTGTAATATTACTACTTGCAAAGCAAAGTAGGTAATTCCTTCAGAAGAAAGCCGAGAGAGGCTTTGAAGGGTGGGAGACCGTATCCTTTCCAGAACATACTCTCCCAACAGTCTTTCACGCCTTCATGAATTAGTGAAAGCGCCTTTTATTTTTCCCCTCTTTGTAAGTCAGTCCCTTTAAAGTGGCAAATAGTCAACTTCTGTGAAAGTTAATTTAATCTCTTTTTCTTTCACTGTGATTTTAAAGGTTGTGATTCTTTACACAAAGTTCCTGCATTTGTGTTAGTCTCCAGTATGTGAGTGCTGTGCGCTGCAACCAGAAGTAATCTTAAAGGTTGCTAAACTATTTTAAGGTTGCCAGGAACGTAAAGAATGCAATCATGTTGTTAATGTTTCTCATTGTGTTACAGGAAGGATATATCTGACCATCTGGGGTGAGTGAATTTAGGTGAGCAACAGCAGGCTGGATTTTGTCTATTTTTTGAAAGCTGCCATGTAATAAAAGTGGACATGTTAACTCAATTTTTCTTTGTACCCTTTTTAATGGCTTGAATTACTGGCTGGATCCTATGTCAAAGTACACAAACTCTTACAAGTATAAGAGTGATATATATGTCATGAATACCTAAAATTATACATGTTAGGTGAATAAATTTCAAGACATGTAAGGCTGTCCATTTGTGAATATGTTTCTGGGTGGAAGGTGAACCATTAGAAGAGACATGAGAGATGGCTTTTTTTTTCGAGTGGTGCAGTAAACCCGGAGTTTATATTTATGCATGTCTGTTACACTCATTAAGCCCACTTTAATTTCAAGATACTTGTTGAGTACTGAATACTGGTTTCAATCATCTGCTTATTTACTATGTACAAACACTTCCTTTTTCCTTTTCCCCCCATCCTGTTAGGGGAAGCTGAGATCAGAGAAGAGGTAAATGCCTGCATATGGGAGATGACGTATAATGCAGTTTATATTCTAGGCTAATGATTATATTCCTTTTGGCCTTTGAGTAGTCCATAATTGTTTTGTGAAGTGAATGACATTTTTTTTCTCCTAGATGCATGTTTGTTGGTAGGTAACCTAAGTGCCTTGTGAGCTATTATTAAAAAAAATCCCTGTTTTGTAGCTTACATTTCTGCAAGTGAAAACTGGTGTGTGTATGACAATGCGACTTGTGCTGCAGTGAGGAATCAGTTGGAGTTTGGCCGTCTCTCATGTATGTGTCATAGGTTGTCTCCGAATTGGATACTGGAGAACATGCTGTTGCCATAGCAATGAAAGTCCTTTTGAAGGCAGGGTTCTTGGCAGAGCTGTTGCATCTCCTGAAGTGCTTGGTGCATTGATCTGAAAGTACCTTGGCCAGTATTAGCGCGTAGCTGTAGTGAAAAAAACGGGAAGTATGCATATCTTTAAAATAAATGATTTTCCTTTTTTTCACAGCTAACTATTGGTTGAAACCCCTGCTCATAAAACTACAGCTTTTTAAACTTTTATCGTGTGAACAATTCTTATATTTAACATTCTTGGCTTGAATGAATGTATAGATTGAGTGTTCACTGCAAAAGTATCACTGGGTAACTTTCATAGTTCTCTTCAATACTTGTCCCTTTAGGTACTTGGAAAATATTTTAGAACGTTTCCTCCATGATTTTGGTTACCATAAAATAGCTGTAAAAATGTGCTGCTTTATTCATGGTACTTTTAAACTCATTTTCCTGTTTTCCAGGTGTAATGGTTGCCTTGCTCCCCTGTTATTTGTATTACAGAACCCTAAATGTGATACTAATGGAGGAGAATCACTGCACTTAGGGTCCCTTTTTCAGCAGACATGGCTAGATCTTTGTGTATAAATACTTCCCTCTCAAAGTGTGCTTTTGATATCAAGTTAAGAAAGGTTATGAATTTCTTGTGTTCTATCAGAAAGATAATTTTTTTCTTAGTAAGTGAAGTTTTCTTCCCCAAGATGAAGTGTAGGAGGAGTTCAGAGACAACTTGTGTAGCTCAGATGCTCTAGACAGCAGTAACATCTATTTCTACATGTGCTGAAAGGATGGAGTTGATTAATTTTGTTTTCCTTATTTAAAAATACCAAACAATTTTAAAACAGGAATAAAAAGCAAAAACTTTTCGAAGTGTGATGAACACTGTGCAGCATCTTCTTCCATGTGCACTGGGATTTCTGTGCTTAAGCGTTCCTTTGTTACTGAAAGAGCCTCTAAAAACGAAATTTGAAGTAACCCACCAAGCTTGCTCACCCCTTTAGCTTTCACTTTATCACTTTCTCTGAAATAGTAGATATAGATAAGAATTGAACAAACACTTCATTCTTTTTTATCCTTCAAAATGAAAATAAGGGAGAATGAAATCGTGCTGTATTTGTACTTGTAAATACCTTTGTGCCTGCTGTAACAAATGTGAGCAAGTGCCATGCTAGTGATCTTAAGCTTGGGTTTTGTTTTTCAATCCCTGCCCCCTTTTGCCCCTTTCTCAGAGTAGGGACAAAGCATATCTTCAGGTTGGCTTGGCCCTGGAAAGCATTACTGAGCTGCGGCTTTAAGCAGTTTAGACAGGACTTGTTACTTGCAGTTTCTACATGTGTTGGTCTAACCTGGGTAGACAAGTCGGGATGTAAGTGACCTTGGCATGGTGACCGGATCCCACAGCAAGGAGAGGTCAGCATTGATTGCCCTGAGAGTGTGAAGCAAGGGAATTAGACTTTGCAAGGTGTCTGCTTGTTTTTGTTTCCCCTATTTAAGCAAATTTAATGCTGCATCAGCGGACATGTGTACTGATGCTCTCCAGCTATCCTTGGGAACAAACAACATTAATAATCCAAGTTTCCTATAACTGTGTTGCCAGTTTGTCTCAAGTCACGTTTACGGGGAAATGTGAAGGAGCTGTGAAGGTCTTGCAGGACTCCAACAAAAGTTCTTTTTATGTGTCCTTTTAGCCTCTGAGTCAGTTAATAGTGAGTAGGCAATGTTTTGGGGATTGTGGCAATAGGCTCAATGAAACAACATTGAGATAAGCTCATTGTGTTCTGAATATGTAAGTATTTATTAATACTGGCCTGATTTAGTTGGGCTTAGCAGAGATAGCATTTAAAATTAGTTTAGTATGAGAAGTATTCATCTTTTGAAATTTTAATTCTGAAAGAATTTTATACTTGGATGATTGGTTCTAAAATTAAATGAGCTGTTCATGTAATTAACAAGCTTCCATCTTGAGATATTAAATACTTTTCAGTATCCTCTGGTTTTGTTTTCATCTGTGTTGTTTTATCAGATCAGTTAAATTACAAGGACATGGAATACTGAATTATGAACAAAATTCAAAATTCTCTAGATGTGAGTTACTTGGTCTTAATGACTTCCTGAAAATTCACATCTAGAATTTAATTGGAATAGCAAAATCTTAGGAAATAATACTATTACTTGATACTTAGTGTTGTTGTTTTCGTAATTTAAATAAGCTAAAGCAGGTGTTAATATCTCCATCAAAAACTTTTGCCAAGATTGTGTTGTTGCATAATGAAGAGAGGGAGAGCTTGAGTTCTAAAGGACATAGCAAAGAGGCAGAATTTCTGTTCATATCTTGCTTTGTAGTTCCTGTGTCTCTTTGAAGAACTTTTCTCTTCTCTGGTTTTCTCAGCTTTAAAATGAGGTCTAGAGTTCACTCTGTAGAAGAGACAGTGTTTTTTAACTTCCTCAGGGAAATGGTGAAATTGGAATGGCTAATAAGTTCATACCTAAGCAGAGTTAAATTAGCTTGGGCATGCTTTCAGTGTTAATATTCAGTCCTTTTGTGTATAATTTCTGTTTCTCTGCTTGTTTAATTCAATCTTTTACTTACATTAATGAAGTTTCGGGGTTTTCATTTTCAATTTGTTTCTTACTGTATCTACTGTACAGCTTTTTTAATAGAAGTTCTGTTATTTAAAAATGTGGAAGTAGACATTTCAGTCTGGGACTCATAGCAATGTTCTAGAAATTGTTTTAGCACACCCTCACAGATTACATATGCTTCTCGTTTCTGTAAATTGTATTTGAATCTAATCCAAATAAGGAAGTGCAGATAAATACATTTGCCAAAAATTTTTCAAGGAAGAAAATTACTAGTTCAAAAAGGCTTCCTGATATATAAACAGAAAACAGTCCTGTCCATGGCTATCCTTTGTATTTACTGGATTAAATGCACTTTGACAGCTGGATATATGTACCAGTGTCTAGCCCATGGCCATGATCTAATAATCATGGGTATGGTAACAAGTCATCTAAAAAGATTCAGTAATCAAGTGAGTTTTTTGATGAAAGCTACTCTGACTGAAACAAGAAATGAGGCTGTGTGAAATGTGACTGCATTTGCTGCCGTGCCTGTGTTCTGTGTACTTAATAAATACCCTTTGGGATGTCGTAGATAGAACCTATGCTTAAACAGAGATGGAAAAGCTAATTGTGCTACAGCAGCATGTGTTCTAAAGTTATGAAACAAATTTGATTTAACCTAATGATCATGGAGAACTTAGTTTCAAAACATTAATTTCTCCTTCCCCTGAAGTGCTTTTTAACTTGTTTGTTCCTTCATAAAGATAGTTGTATACCATTAAATAGAGCCTTCTGTGAAATACACAATTCTTATATCATAATTCTGGTATGTGAGGGGAAGTTTAAGAAATACTGATGAGTAAACACATGTCAAAGGGGAAGACTTCAATTGCTACAGATATTTTGAAAACAGACACTACATGCTAACAGTATGCTTTGGTCTCAGTTGTGTTTGACTACTAAAACCTCCATTGTATGTAAGTATCCTTGAAGAGAAAAACAGTGCCTTGGCCCTGGCACAGTGCTTTGTAACACAAAATTAAACTAGGGTATTTTGCCAAACTAAGGTGTTATGACTATTGGCTTATATTTGGGTCTAGCTTTTGGGGGAGGAAAAAGCTGCTTTATGTTCTGTAAACCTCAGTAAAAGCGACTGGGTTGGGATAAAAACAGTGTTCCAAGAATTGTAACTTTGTTCCCTCTTCTTTTACTTTAAATAGAATTTCTGATATAGCTGGCAGGGACAATGTTTTAGAAAACAGTGAAGGGGGAGAGAGTGTGAACCAATTTAAGGAATTAAACGTTCCTTTAGGAAGATGAATTAACTGCTCACCCCAATTTATAGGTTACATACAGCAGCTTCTGAATGTGATACTTGTTGTGAGGCATCTTTTTTTTTTTTTTTTTTTTATTAATCAGATCAGCTTTCTTTTGCAATGCGAGCAATTGAGGTACTTATTTTTAAACTTCACAGCAGCTTTTATGAGAAGTAGAATGCTTGCACTGAAGCTAGTATTTAGGAAGACACAGCTGGGGAAATCGGGAGGTAGAAGTATCTTCCAGGGGAGCCTAAGGCAGTGATCTGGCTGAAACTTAGTCTGGGAGGGGTATTTGCTCTTCCATGTGCCTTGTGCAAGGAGGGATTCTTACCACTTTATTTGTTGTTAATGTGCAAGGTGTATGTTTGATCCTTCACTGTGTTGTTATTGTAGATAGAGGTCTTCTCTAACTTGTTCTTGAAGAATATGTCTGAGTTAAATGGTAATGAATCAGAATATGAAAGCAACTTTTCTATTTATTTTGGCAGGATTGTGTTATCCAAAAACTCAGAACAAAGAAAGCTTAAGACCATCAACATTTTATAAGAGTAGTGTTGTACTTTGAAGCTGGGAAAGAAAGAACTATACTCCTCTGCCCTTGGCACTCTTCATGCAGATGGCCACATCCATTCCCATGTGCTTACTACTGTCCACTACCAGGCTTCTGTTAGTGGTTTTGGTAGCTGGGGTCAGCTTTGTTCTGGCCATGATGTGGAGTACATTTCCCATTTCTGAATGAATATTTTTGAATAGGAAATTCGTTCTCAATTCCAAGGAAAAAAAAAAAAGATTAGCTGTTAAAAAAATTGTGTTTTTTTTTTTTTTTGTTTTTTTTTTTTTGATAAGTTTGTTGGTGTGGCTGCTTCTAATATTGAGTATTAATGTAGTAATTAAAACTGTCATAATATAACTGTCATAATATAACTGTCACTGGGTAGCAAGAAACACAGTAAAATTAACTTTTGCGCAGGGTAGATTTGAATTTGGATGTTCAGATGATGTTTAATATTATCTAATTTTATTTCGTCATTTTCATTGCCTTTCATTGACTTTCACCCATGTCATTAATACAGTTAACTGTTCCTAAGTGCATTTAATTCTTCCAAGTATTTGTACAATATGAACCAAATGAATGCCAGTCCTGAATGCTTTATTCTGTGTTGCGTTTCTTACTTTTGGTTAATCTTCCTAACATGTCTCGATGGACAAAATGCCCAAGGACAACTCATTACCTTTCTCTTTCATTGCTCTTCCTGGTACAGTGGTGTCTTGCAGAAGTGGTAATGTGTGTATGTCTATTACAAGGAAAGAACACATGATACATGGAGAGGTATGGACATAAATATTAGGAATAGTGGCTGTGTTCTGAAATATATTTTGATTCACTTTTACTGTATATGTATTCTTCCAGAAAGCCTCAAATGAAGATTATCATAATCCCCTTTGAGCAGTTTCAAATCTTTTTCCTTCTAAGAATCACTTGTCTTAAAATTTCTTCTCACACGTATGTTTCCGGAAATTTACAACTGAAAATGTGATTGAGAGGCACAGCAGTGTCTGCAGTCACCCCTGAACCAGTGACAGCTTTAGTGTTTTGAGACTTTGTGTTCTCCTGGGGCTAGGAATAGGCTTTTAAATATGTTTTCAGCCAGCTTTTCCCTCTGAAGCCTCATGGCTTATTGACTTTAAATGCAGACAGATTAAAAAAAAGATTATTTGTTTCCAGCTCTTCTGGAACGATCTTTGAAATATACACCCAGTATATGGAACTAATTGGCATGCACCTGGAATTACACTATTAAGAGTGGTATAATTATTTCTTCTTAAGAAGTTTGTTGTGCTTTTTCAGATAAAATTTAACAAGATAAGGAATGACTTCATTTGTCAGAAGTCTGATACCTTTTATTTGAAAATCCTGGGCATGTTTGTTTATGATGTAATGCAAATCTGGTATCTGTGTCTGTGCCTTTCCTATTTACCTTAAAAAAAAAAAAAGGCAGCTTAGAATGTAAAGCATGCTTACACTTGTGAAATACCTTGTGTGTTCTGTAACAGTAGTAGTAATGAACAAACTGAAAGTGAAAAAGCACTAAAGGTATCTGGTGCGCTGCTTTTGTCAGCAATGAAATACTGGCTGCCTTTCCTCCTCACCCTGCTCTATCACAGTTGCAAATGGGCTGAGGCTGTGAGGCGGTTTGCTGAAGTTCTGGTATAATCTCATTTCTCAGAGAAAGGAGTCTGTCCTTTTCCTTTATCCAAAACATGTTTAGTCTTTGTGTTTTGATTGTTATCTCTAAGCACACAGGGAATTTCAGTGAGCATTTGCTAATTCAGTGAAATCTGTTGATTTTGTCAAGTTTGTCACTTTCCATTTACATAATTTTTTAGGCTTTTAGCTTCTTTAAAGTTCTGCCAGGTAATCTATTGTTCGTGTATTTTGTTTCTGCGTAAATGTAATGCAGTTTGTCACAGCATCTTAGAATACCTTATCCTTCTTAATCACCTCAGAAGTGTGCATTTTTCTTGCTGGTCAGTTTTACTTTGGAAGTCTTCTGATGTTATTCTTGAACACTTTCTGAATTCTCATTTTATTCTTGATTATTATTATTTTCTTTCTTCCTGGCCTTAAGTGAATTGATAGAGCATGTCCAGTTAGTGGTTCCTGTGTTCTTTTTTCCCAGACTTTAGATTAATTTACATATTTCCTCGGTTAAGTAAATGATGTAACTTTAGACCAGTGAACGTGTCAGTGATATTATGTATTGTTAGAAGTCAGGCACCTGTATACCTGGTTTAGATAGGTTGGTTCATTTGGGTTGTGTATAGACTGCAAAATAAATATTGTTAGTGTAAAATTACTACAAGACTAAGAATTCTGTACCTAATAGAATACACTTGCAGTAGTGGCATTGCCTTTATAGGACAGGATATTACCATGGAATGTGGTTTAGGGGCTGGATAAAAATCCTGTTTGTGGTGAAGCCACTTGCATGCTGGCAGTTTTTACTCTACTTTTCTATTTACACACTTTGAATTCAGGTGGTCTCGGCCATTTTGGGACTATTGCAGTATATTATATATATCTCTGTGCTGTAACTTTTTCCTTTGAGGGAGGGTAACCACCTGGATTTCTGCAGAGGGTGTCAGTGAACAGAAGTTATTGGCATAATGGCTCCAATTGTTCAAATAAATCTTCTGTTGCTGTCCCACAGTGAACAAGCCTTGCTTAAGTGGCCTGTCTGGTTTTCTTCCTGCCCCTGACTGATAGGAGTCAAGCTGGCTGAAAGCCATTTGCTTGTGCAGCTAGCGCTGCACGTGTGGTAGAGCTTGGTTGTGGTTTACCTTCTGTAGTGAACAAATTAATTCTGTCCTTACTTCTACTCTGGTTTTGATAGTGGAAAGAAGCTGTTAGGGATTGACTGGTTGGAGAGGAAGAGTTCAAGCAGGATGCTAAAGTATTTTTGGGGTTTGGAAATTTAGGTTCAGAAACTTTACATCTGCTTATCTGTTAACTCCATTCTAATGGCTTGGGGCAATGCCAGTTACTTGGAAAGTTGTTGCCTCTGACCTTTTGTGTTCAGTCATCATTCACTCCTACCAGATTATTTGTAGGGAAGTAGAAGTCCAAAGGGATGTACTTTCATAGCCTGGAAATGGTTCTCTGTTGCTTTTTGGATGTGTGTGTGGCCTGATACTGGAGGTGCCTTGCCGATGCCTGTGTGAGGGGAGAGCTGGCTCTGTTCTTAAAGTACCCTCCTCTTGATATACCTCTGTTGTACTTCTGTACTGTGCCGTATACAACACACTTTGGCCTCTTTGTCTTTGGCCTTTCTATTTTGACTTTGGAGATTTTGATGAATTTTAGCAGTTCCCTCTAGTGCCCCTTAGTATTAGTTAGTGAAAATTGTCCTAAAAAAATTTTTTTTTTTTTTTTTTTACCCCTCCAGATAAAATCAAATAATGTTGCATGTCCTTAAAAATATTTCCTGTAAAGTGTGTCTGGAGCTGGGAATGGAAAACTTGAAAAGTAAATGTCATGGTAACACAAGGTGCACTGCAGTGAAGGAAGTGTCTTGGTAAGCGTGGATACTGCGAAGTAGAAGCTGTCTGAATATGCCTACATTTCTGTGAATGCTGCTTCCCTTTCTGCTGCCTGTGAGGGTACTTACATGTAGTAGGCTGCTGCATATTATTAAAAAACAAGAACAAAAACCTCATGTAGCTTCCCATCCAGCTGTATGTATCTGGATGTCTGTAGTTAGATCTGCACTCTTTAGAAGGAACAGGTTAAGAAGTTTGCCCTTTTGTTTTATATTGTGGCCTGTGACAAGTTTCCCCAGGTGGTTTGGGGGAAAAAAAAATCCTCTCTCAGAAAGGAGCTCTTTTTAAACCTCTGCTTTTATTATGAGAATTACTAGAAATGGACACCAGGCTGTACTTACGTAATTTACTCAAAGGCCTGCATGCCTTTTGAATTCAAAGGAAAAGAATGAATATATTTTTTGAGGAATTGAGTTTTACTTTTAATTGAACCAACATCAAAAATCTTCTGGTTACTTTAGTTTGTAGAAGGGATATATTTTAATTTTGTTTGTAATTTTTATTATTTGTAGATGGTGGCAAGAATGGGTGATTGGCTTGTGTAAGGGGAATGCTTATTTTAGATCCTCCTCCTTGCACACTGTATGCATTGTGCATGCACAATGACCTCCTGGTAACTCTTACAAATAAAATGGAATTTATCTTCGTATCTGTGGTTTGAGATGTCATTTAGAGAAATAAAGACCTTGGGTAGTATAGACTTAATTGATATTTTGATTGACCAGACAACCAGGTATGAAGTGTGAACTGAAATGATGTTTACTTCTGTGTTTTATGCTTTTTGATTAATTGGTTTTCTATTTTTTTTTTTCTCCCTGAGCATGGGAATGATTCACACTGATGCATTAAAGAACACAGTGCTTGTGGTAAACAGAAGTATAGTTGTGCAAGTACTTTAATGTAAATTTAGTTATTGAATCTAATGAGAGTTGTAAGTAAATAGAGTGTTGGTAGAACAGTCTATACGCTGTTTATCTTTGCTGCTGTCAGATCTCTTGGCAAATTGATGTCCTTACTAGTCTAGATGATCTTCTGTAGGATTGTTTTCTTGAGGGGTGCAGATGATGATATAAGAATAGCTGTGTATGTATGTGGTAGGCGTGGGGTTAAGCACGCTCAAAATTGCAAAGGTGATGAAACGAAACCAAATTTGCCTGATGCTTATTGATTCACTGTAGTACTTTCTGCTGCGTACTGGTAGAGGGCATGTGTGACGAGTGCAGGGGTGTTGGGTTTTGATTTTTTCCCCCTCTTCATTGCTATTACTTAATGAATTAATCGATACAGTTCTTGAGATTTATTTAGTCTGCCAGTTTGCTTTGCCCATAAAAGATCATAATATTCCTTTTTCATTGCGTTCCAGGAACTGTTTAGTACTGAGTTAAATATGCATATATTATTACTAATTAAGGGTATTTGACACATGGCTTAATTTTTCAAGCCATGTGCTATTGCACTGTAAATGCACTGTCATTTTGAGAAGTGAGAACATGGCTGCCTTAAAATTGGTGTAGAATTTTGAGCTACCTCAAAACCACTCAAATTCTATTGGTGTTTTAGGTACTAAGCTTTGTCACACCTTCATTATGAGCTTAGGTTGGTCTTCCGGATCGTACGTAGTCATCAGACTTTACATTTCATTTATAGAAAATGCTTATGAGCACCTTTTAATGTACTGTAATCTTATTAAGCCAAGTTGCTGGCGTTTTGCATTAGGTTTGTTATTTGTATCCCTTCATGCTGAAGGATGTAGTTGATCATAAATACAATCTTGACTATTCTTGATTTAAAAAAGATAGCTTTAGAAGTAGTTTCAGTGTATACTAGTATTACATTTGGCTGTCTACAAAAAGTAGTGCTGTGCTATGTATTTACATTTCTTCAGCATCTGACTCTTAAGTCTGTTTATTTTTGAATTAAGTATTTTGGGGACTATTTCATTTCCATCTGAAAATGTTTTATAAGGTAATATCTCTCTGTTCTTCAGGGATACAAAGGAATTAGTTTGGTGATTTTTCATTAGAATGCTTTTCACTTACATCTTTGAGGCATCTCTGTAAATCCTTCTTTAACAGTTCTTGACATTGCTACCTCAAGGCATTGAGCCAGCATGTGCAGTCTCAAGCAAGGAGACCAGAGTTCAAATCCCAGACTGCTCGCTCAAGGAGGCATTTTGCTCAGATCCTTAGGGAGTTGTTGACCTTGTCTTTCCAAAAAAGTGGCACCTGCTGGCGAACCAAGAGGGAATTTGGAAGAGAGTGCTTTGGTCTTGGTGGGCTGTGGTACGGAACTAGGGGTTGTGAGGGCTAAAGAAGTACTTGGCTCCAGGAGTGGATGGATTGGAAATAAATAGAAATTAAGATCCTTGGGAGAGAAGCACTGTTTTGATCCCTGCCTGATGCTCTTTATTCAGGTTGTGGCACTCATAGTATGATTTTCCTTAGTGTTCCCTGTTTCTTTGGATTGTGCTGTAGACCATATGGACCACTTGTGTGCAGAAACAGCCTCAAATAGGTAATGTTAACTACAACAAAACAAATTTTTCTTGAGTATTTTGAAGTAAAATTATTACTTTCTCATAGAGCAGACTAATGCAGAGGAATCTCAGCAATTCTCCAAGTTCTTAATTTTCAGTTTGGTGGAATGAAAATAGACCAAGGGAAAACTCCTATTTCTGTCTGCAAGGTCAGTATGCTGTTCACAGCTTTTTATCTTGTTCTGTGGCTTTATAGTCGGTGTGTCTGATGAGAAGTAGTATATTTGGTAGGGAGCAATGGGATTTTGTGATGGTTATTTCCAAAAGATTGCTAATACAATGCAAACCCAGTGTTTGTCTTTTTTCTTAGATTTACTTGGACTTAATCACAGCTATTGTTCAGTTTTGAGCTGAGAGTTGAAATGCACGGGATTGTGTTAAAACAGAGTTCCTTTCTCTTCAGCTCTTCACTAACAAAACCCCCAAACCCCCCAAAATTTGAATCTTCAGGTGCAAGAGAGTGGGTTGTATAGAAAGGAAAGGAAATATAATTTGTATTACATACAGGTCCAAATCAGCTTTTGAAAAAAGCTATTGAGTTATTGAGTGTTAAATTCTAGACTGCATTTAGTAGGGTAAATTGCTTATAATTCTGGAAGCACTGATCCTGATAGGAAAGGGTGATAATTAGTTTCTAATATGGGCAGAATTGCTGTTATTAGCTGTGCTCCACATGTTTGCTTCCCTGTGGCATTCCTTGGGGTGCAGCAGATGGATGAACAAGGGGCAGAGGTAATGTGTGCCATGATCGGCTGCTGCTTTCCCCCAGGGATACTTCTAGAATGCCGATCTCTTCCTTTTTCTTTCCTTTTTTTTTTTTTTTTTTTTTTTCCCCACTCCCTTTTTTTCTCTCTTCTCTTTTTCAGCAACTTTGAGATGTATCAGAATTAATTTATGGTGTTACTCCTTTATAATCCATTAATCCAACCATTTAATACCAGAATGCTAATGTCTTATAAAAGGATGGGCTGTTGGCGTGTGTGCTGGTATCTTAAATCTTACAAAGTCAATATCATGCTTGAATACTTTGTGAGGTTGTGGCATTAATAGTCCAATGTTGCCTGTTACTGTTATCTGATCTTTTGTAACATAACTCCATTTCAGGAGCAAATGGATATTGTTACAGCACCTGGATGATAAAATGGAGCATGCTACTGGAAGGGGTTTTTAAAAAATGTGTCTTAGTAATACACACTCTAATTTTCCTTTCTTTTTGCTCTTGGTTACAGTGTAGGCAGAAGTTGTGTGTGGGGATTTGTTTGTGGTGCTTTTTATTTTTAAAGCCAAGTCTATTCAAGGTGGTAATGTACATCGCCTTCCCAGTTTGCCATCCAAAAAAACAGAGTCTCGCTTAGGTAAGACAGGAGGAGGCTGACTTGCCCATGCTTCAGCTAGGAGGAAGCCCAGCACTGGTGAGGCAGCTCTCACCTAGTGGCGTAGCTGAGGGCTGGGAGCATGCAGGGAGCCTTGCCTGCTGGAGGTTGGTTGTGTGCCACATGCCTGCATGCTCAAAGGCAGGGGTGCTCATCTGAGAGGTTACCGTGGAGTGCTTACTGAAATGGTCAGGGGGCTGTGTGTGCATGTGTGCGCACATGTGCTGATTAGTAGAAAATACTTTATTTGGTGCTCTGAAAGGTTTGAATTTTGTTTATATTCATCTTTTATTTTTCCTTGTCCTTAATTATTCTCCCTCCTGACCCATCTTACTTCCTGAATCCTTAGGACTCCTCTTGCTTGTTTTGCAGCCATTCATTTTTTTTTTCCTGTGCCTTTTTATTCTCAGTTCTGTTTCAGCAGTCTTTAAAACTTTTTTTTTTTTTCTTTCTGAATATAGTTGGGACCTTTTTCAATAAGGAAAAACCATCTGGTGAAGTAATTCTTACCTTTCCCATCTTTGCTCCCAAGAACAGGTGTGGTAGATCTAAGAGAGAGCTAGAAACCTAATACATTGATTGAAAATGTTTTCCATGCAAATACTGCATATAATATTTAAGATTGTACTAAAATGGTACCTGTACAGCACAGATAGTTCCTAGTTTGCAGATAAACTTGTATCCATTGGTATAGACTAATGTAGAATCACAGAATAGTCTGGGTTGGGAGGGACCTTAAAGATCATCCAGTTCCGGCCCCCTGCTACGGACAGGGACACTTTACTCTAGACAGAGGTTGCTTAAAAACCTGTCCAGTCTTTACTGACTGGTTTTCCATTTTTTTTTTATCAAATGTATCTTTTCCAGTACATATGCTACAGTGAACATCATATAAAAAGTAATTATTATCGCATCAATCAGTGCATGCATCCATTCACAATAAAAGGTCCATGTAAAAAAGATCCATATAGAGGCGTGTAATAGCTTTGTCATTTATAAGAAAGCTCAGTGCTTTTTTTTATAGTGTGTTTGCTATAATCTTCTAGCCTGTTTGTCTCAGTCAAAGGCAACAGGCCTTAAATGTCATTTCAGACTGGGCTGTAGCTGGTTAGGATTGTTCCTGTCTCATGCTGGCTAGTGTAGAGAAGCTTTTGATGCCCCATCCATGGAAGCGTTCAAGGTGAAGTACACAGAAAGCTTTCAATCTCTGTCCTAGGTTGGATTTTAGTGGTGGTTTTTTTTTTTTTTTTTCCTTTCTTGTTTTAACCTGGATTTTTGAACTGGAATGACTACAGGCAGTAGTGATTTAGCTGGTTGTTAGTTGATTTTTATATTTATTTATACACACACATGTATACTTACTTCTGGACTGTGGAACCATTTCAGACTTCCATAGATTCTTTCTGTCTACTTTTGCTGCCACACAGTACAGATGTGGGTATGCAGTGAAAGTGTGTTGACGGGGAATTACACCTTGTCTGAGGTTTGTGGTATTTGTAGCACAGTGACTTCTACAGCAACTATTTTTTGGTTGAAGACTTACAGAAGGCACCCTTCTATGAAATAAAAATTCAAGTAAGTTTTTCAATAATTGCACTTAACACTCTCATAAATGGCAGAGTACTTCAGTGTTTCCTAAAAGCTAGATGATAGTGAAGTTGTAGAGAGGTGGTCTCAGTCATCACATAAAGTGGTTCTGGCAGTGATAGTGAAAGATCATGTTTGCCAGCTATAACAGTGTTTTTTCCAAATAGTTGGTAGACAATTGAGCATAGGGTATAGCCTGGCACAGAACTGCGGATGTTGCTGGTATTGGTCCTAGTGGTAGTCAGCAGAAAAGTTTTACTCTGAAGTAGTTCCTCTGTTATTCAGTAGCTTCACTTTGAACATGGACAGTGTGAGATATTTAATATTCTGATCATACAGTCAAGTAATTGCTTCACACTTTGGCTGCTTAAATAGGCTGAAGAGTGCCAAGGTCCTTGATTCAGGGAGTTATGCTGTTAGGATTTCTCAAAGGTCAGGTTGTTCAAAGAACTTTTTGCTTGCTTTGTCTACATAGTAGGATAACATGAGTGTTCTGGATTAGTAGATGGATTCCTTGGTTTTGATGCAAAAAAAATTCAAACAGCCAAGACTATGATGTGGCAGAAGCAGGTTCTAAACAAATGCTTTGTCAGATCAACCTGTTGACCATTGCTGCTAACCCCTGTCGTGTAAGTGATTGTCTGGAAACTGAATTGTTTCTGTAATTGACAGCCAGGTGCAAATACAGGAACTGGATGTGTATTGAAGAGGATGGAAACTTGAAGAACCTTGGAGAAAAAATTATTTCCCGAAAGGAAGGACTGGAAATCAGGGAAACAATAATCATCTACAGCATGTCTGAAAGACCAAACACAATGGAAAACAAACATAAGAAAAAGACATTTAAAAAGCAGTGAGTCACTGCTGCAGGATGAAATGCACTTTTGTTTAAATCTAAGCTGTTCATATTGATCCTTTTCAGAGCAAAAATACACTTTCTGTGTCCTGCTTGCTAAGTAGGTATGGTGACTTTCTCCTGCCTTATAGTGTTGATGCCTAATGTACTATGTTTTGACAGCTTTTGAATTTCAAACCAAAGTTTTGTATGTGAATTAGGCATTAATGTTATTGCTGAAGGTTCATTATATTTGTTGTTGCAACTATCTTTTTTTTGTGGAAAAGACTGTAATAACTGTGTACCTTTCCTTTTCAATTTCATAACTTGAAGTAAAATTTCCTGCTGAAATCAATAGAGAAAGCTTTGATTAAACCTGATATCTTGTCTGGTGCATGTCATACACTTTCAGGGAAAAGATGCAATGGTAAGAATTCTCATGATCCTTTTCACTGTAGAGCATATTAATGCATTCTTCTATATTTAACTCCTTTTCATGATCTAGTAAAAGAAATTTTACCTGTTGCACAGTGAGTATGTAAAATTTTTGAAGTGCTTGAGTATTTCTCAGTCTTCTAGAACGACCTTTTACTATAGCGTATGCATTTTGTGATATGAGCTGAGCAAAATTTGGTTTGTCTGAGAAGTAATTTACTATTTGATTTTAATATGAAAACTTTGTATGTAAATTTGAAAGACTTTATAGCAGTGTCTTTCTCATATATAGAATATTCTCTATAGAATACATACATTCTATATAATATTTAATATTATATAGAGACTTGCTTAGAAAAATTGAAGTCTTGACATTAAATTCACCAAACAGTTATTCATGTATTACCCCTGTGATGAACCAGTTCAAGAATTCTGTTTTCTTCTTCACGTTGTGTTGATCAGAGCAAAACTAGTTCTGTGCTATTTGTCCAAAGGACAGAGAAGAATACCTGCATGTGTATAGATGCATTAGGACACCATTAATCAACACACATAATTAAAATGTTCCTTCTAAATAGAGAATTTGATCTATTTTGCTTTTTACTGATGTGCTTTTAGAATACTGACCTCTATAGGTGGCTCATTCTTCCTCTTTAGGCTGCTGGTGACCTTGATTTACCTCTGTTGCATTTTAAAAGTAAATAAAATAAATCCTACAGAGAAGTTTTTCCTTTCCAATGAGGCTGACAACATCAAGGGACAAAGAAAGAACTAGTCAAGACCTAGCTAGAGCTGCTAGCTCTGATCTCCCCCTATCTCTGATCAATAGCATATTGCCTCCCACCCCTTATAACTCTTTTTGCTTTGTAACCATATTTGCAACTACTAAGTTCAAACAGAACATTAAACTTTGAAGTATTCCATAATTTAAGAGTGTTCATGAAGTTGATTTCTAAATACTACTTTTTGTTGTTGATATATGTGCTGTCTGTGGAAACATTCTGTATCATGGGGTTTTAATTAACTCATGAACTTGTGCAGGTTATCCATCCTTTTTTATTTCAGTATCCTTGATGCTTTGAGGGTAAAGTACTTTTGCCTGTGCTTTGAGTTGCTTGATGTGATTTAGATTCAGTTTGGAGCTCTTGGTTGCTTTTAACAAGGTGCTGTGATTGAGCTAATCAGCCCTGCTATGAACTGGCTGTGGTCTGGAAGCTTAACAGCCTAAAGATTGCTGCAGTTCCAGACTTCTAATTTTGGAGCTGTTTTAAAAATGGCTTTGAGTGGAATTTCGTGTGTAAAAGATGGCATGCACATGATGACACTGTTGTAATTGTAGTCAGTATTTTCTCTAGGCCAAATGTGGGGACCTGTTTGAAGTACAGGCGTTCCTTTCTATAATATGTTTTTTCAGCAGAAAATATATTATAATGATTTAACAAAATCTTGTAAACCTTGTGTTAGAATGAGGGATGTGGGTGTGAAGGAGATGTAATTGGCTTTCAGTATAAAAGGTGTTAAGTGCAATGCTAGATCAGAGCAGGTATCGCATCAGGTTCTTCTATTAGTTGTCAGTAGCTAGCATTATGGATGGCATTACTCTGGATATAATTGAGTACAGCAAGTCTAGAATTTTAGCTTCAAAGGTATTTTATTCTTAATGGGAAGTTAGATGAAGTGGCTCAGCTTCTCTTGTATTTTTAGAATCTTTTGTAAAATGCTTAACTCTGATTTTACAATGAAAGGGTTAACCTATATTCAATTGATATTCTCTATGAATAGGATGTATTAGATATTTTAGACTTAAAAACCTAATTAGTCCTTGGATAACTTAGAGACTTCACAGATCTTAAGAGGACCTTGTGTGAAGTTTCTGTTCACTTTGAACCTTTTTTTAATAACAGCAGATGTAGATTTTCTTGTCTGTTATTTTGTCTTCTTTTTACGTAATATTTCGTAGGTAGTGGGTGGTTTGGTTTTGGTTTTAATTTTCTCTTGTTTCTTCCTAGTAGATTAAGATAGTGATACACTCTGAGTCCTTTAGGAAAATGAAAACTAGGCTAAAGAGACCTGAGGGGCTCAAGTGTATACAGTGTTACGGTTTCTTGATAATTGGTTAAGAATATATATGTTACTTAAGGCAAGGTATGCCCCTGATGTTTAAAAATTCAACAGTGAACTTGAAGATGTCAAAGGAAGTGGCTTCAGATTTATTTATTGCTTTTTTAAAAAGAAAAGCCAAGCAAGGAATAAAATCCAAACAACTATCTGTATTTCTTCATGTGAAGTTGATACTGTAATTGGTGGCATACAGAGATTTTAAAGTGGAAATTAACATATATACCTGAGTGATGTACATGATTACTGCCTTTTTGTGACCCTCTAAATATAAATTTTACATCTTTAGATATGTGCAGTGAGTTACAATGGACTGGAGCCCTTTCTACTTGAATTTTTAAATTTGGTTCACATGCATCCTGTGTTGGCATGTATTTGTTAGATTCACTGGGCTTTCACCACCTGTGAAAGTTCAGTGAAGTACTCGCGTTGGTTTGGCTGTTGGGGGTCTGTGGAATGGGCACAAAAGGATGTGAACTTCATCTGCTGTGGCCCTTCAGTTATGTGAGCATACCACATTTGTTTGAATTCAGGTTCAATGCAGTTCAGTTTACCAGTATTCCTAATTTTCTTAACATTATGTGGGCCATCCTTTTCTAAAGGATTATGTTCTGCGTTTTTAGTCCATGTGAACGCATACTGTGGAGCTGTATGTGGTGTTTATTTTGAATTGTCCTATTACATGTGTGAATCTTCAGAATGCTCTCCATCTTGGAGGGTTGATAATTTTTCATCTGAACCGAAGTCAGTGATACTTCGTGTACGAATAGGGATATGAAGAGAGATTTGATGCCTTATTATGCTTTCACACAGTGTCATCTGCAAAACACTTAAGTGATAGTACATTGAAGGATAATAATATTCTTTGTGACTGGAATATATGAAATTTTTTTGCAGGTACTGAGTCATAGTTGTCCCTTTCAAAAAGGCAGAAACTGTTTTCCTTTTTTGTTATTTTATGTGTTCGACAGAATGTGAAGAGTGTCTCAATTGTTTGATAATCCTTATAAAGGGTAACATTTTATTTTTAGTGGCTGAGCAAAGCCGGGCATTTACACAAATTTCATTGTGTTGGAGTATGAAAAAGTAAAGTACAAAGTGAAGCAAAGTCTGAAAGCTGTTGCTAGAGCTAAAAGCAGTAACAGAAAGAGAGCCAAATGCTGGATTTAAGGCCAACAAAACTTAAACTTCAAGTCACCACCCAGAGAGGCGAGGTTTAAATTGGCTTGTTTTGGCAGTGCTTAAGATTCTAAAATACAAAAGAGAAAATGTGCTATAGTAATTTATAGAATCAACTTATTTGGCACATGGAACTGTAGACTTGTTTTGGCTAGAATTCAAAGTGTACTTAAAAATTTTTAAAGAGTCCTACTTTTTGTCTTTTTAATTACAGAAGAAACAGAGGGAAGGAAAAAATCTTGAGTTTTGTTGCCATTTAGTTTCAAGTAATTTACTCTTCCTTTAAATTTTGGCTGAAATTCTAGCAAGTGAATGATACTGTGTGTGAGTGTTCTGGCACTGTTGAACTTCCTGGTAACCTGTTTCTACCCTAACACTGAGCAGATTTGGTAGCTTCAAGATTTTATGAAGCTTGTTGGTCTTTGTTGTAATTAAAACATGCATTTATTCTGTTTTCT
The DNA here is from genome assembly GCA_039720435.1 of Amazona ochrocephala. Lineage (NCBI taxonomy): Eukaryota > Metazoa > Chordata > Aves > Psittaciformes > Psittacidae > Amazona > Amazona ochrocephala. The sequence goes on along the minus strand of CM077883.1, from coordinate 31,829,568 downwards.
CACACACTCATGTAGTATCAGTGGTCCAATAGAGCCAGTAGAGTTCCGAAGTAGACTGCAGGATTTTGTGCATTACCACACAGTGATGTCTTCTCCCTCTTCCCTGAAGACATCACCATGTTTCTAGGATATTGCCAGTCGCAGAGCTAGTGAATGCTTGAGAAGTGGTGGGCTGGCTTCCCTGCTCCTTCAGGTGACTGTGACTGTGACTCTGGCCTTGTCTGGTTCTTGTCCTCTCCCCTTCCTTTCTGCCAGTGTTGGTCATGTTCTGCCCCAGTAGTGAAATATTTCTGTGAGCTCATCTGGCCAGAAACTAGCAAGGGTTGTTTTTATGGTTCTGTTTTTTGCTAGTTTTTTCCTGAATGGGTTTACTGCAGGGCCTTGCAAAACAGTGGTGCTGGTATGAGTGAGGAAGACACAAAAGCTTTGCTATGGGCAATGGGGACAGCAAAGTGTTAAGGGAAACAGGGTGGCCTCCTTTGGGGTGGCAGCCAGCTCTTAGTTGTTAGTAAGATAGGCTTATGTTTGCATACATAAAACTTGACTCATGAGCTGTTGTCTGGCAATGGTTCCTGCATCAAAATCCCTTGTGAGGAGTTGGGAAATGTTGCTTGGCTGTTTAAAGGCTTACTTTGTGTGAGGAAGTGTTGTAGTGCTGTAGCTTACATGTTAGCCAATGTGCTGGATGGTCTGCTGGCACGGACCAGCTCTCTGCAGTGATAGGGAACTGCTGAAGAGTTTTTGTATCCTTCCATCCACTTCTTATTCTTACTCACCTGTAATATTGAACTTACAGTATTGGTTCTATTTCTAATCTAAAATCTTTAGTTTCTGTGTCCCAATGAAATATCCCTAGAAACCTGTTCTGAATTTTAAGGTCTAAATTTTATAGGAATGAATTTGTGAGACTATTTGGTGCTTTTGTAGGAGAGACTTTTAAAACCTCCTGGGAGAAGGAATTAAAAAAATACCCCAACCAACCAGTTATTGCTTTTTGTCTATAGGCTATTCAAATTAATGTTTGGAATTGTTTAATGATGTATTATTATTGTAGAAAGAATAATTACTTACTTACTGGGTAAGGGTGCTTTTCACCACAGAGTCTACCACATTTCATTGGCTTTCAGCATTTTCTAGCTATAACCTACAGAACTACTGTAACAGTATACTTTGAGAAGCAGGAGCAATTTTTTGTGTATTTGTCAAAGTGCAACTTGTCCTTATTTAAAAAATGCACTTAGGCAGCAACAAATATGTCAGTTCCAGCCTTAAGGTTGTTAAAGAGCAAAGGCAATTTAAAATAGAGATACTTGAATATAAATTCCAATTCCAACTTTTCCATCAAAGTTCTGTTTCTGAAGTGTGTATGGTTTCTAAGTGTGTTTTATTAAGAGTGTTTTAGCTCATGTAACACTTGTTACAAGGAAAGCATTGAAAACTCACATTTCTGTAAAAAGTGTGATATTTAGGATTTAAGCCAAGGAGAAATGTTACACAGTCCAACCAGAGTATGGAGTATTAAATGAAAGGCTAGCAGAAGAAATAGAAGGAAGAGTGGTGAAGTCTTCAAACAGGAGGAAGAAAATCTGTTTTTTGGTTAAGAAGTCAAGTTGGAGAAATCTCGACGTCTTTGCTAACAAATGTAGGTCTTTCTGGACTCATTTCCACCAGGCCCCGGGCCTTTTTTTTTTAAGTTAGTCAGAGTACTGCTATAAGTTCTTTTAGGAATAGTTGGGTCCCTCTGCTAAATCAGCAGTGTTGAACTGTTATCCTTATTTTTCAGCATTTAAATACCACAGTGCTGAATGGGGGGTCTTGACTACTCTATAGTTGCTACTTCTGCATAACTGACTAAATTATCTAAAGGTATGATTTTGTTGTTGGAAGGTAATCCTTCCAAACTTAACAGCTGTAACAACATGAATATACTAGCAGAAGAATGATAAAATGCACGATCCTGAAGTGCAATGGAAATAAGTAGGTTAATACTGTTCAGTTATGAAGGAAGAAACTGGTGAATACAGGTGTTGGGCAACTTAATATGTCAGTGAGGTGTGGTAAGACATCTTGGTTCAGTTGGAAGGAGCAGCCTTTCTTTCAAATAAAGAGTAGGAACTCCTAATGAACAGAACCATGTTTTTTTGGGGGATGGAAGGTAAACTAGGCTCCCTCATACATCTCAGTTGCTGCAGTACTGCTGTGTATTAGTGCAAGGCCCATTAACATCAGGCAGCAATCTTCCTTCCACCTCGTTTGTTGATGTAAGAGACTGAACTGAATCATATCAGCTTTCCAGCATTGTGGGCATACCATCATTTACTGCCACTCACATTAAGGGAGCTGTCAACACAAGCCTGCCTGCCTGACTCAGAAAGCAGCTAACAACCCAGGCAGCAAGGAGTTTGATTCAGCAAATACTTGGGCAGATATAACGGTATCTGGGAAATTTAAAGGCAGATTTCTCTCCTTTGACAGAGGATGTCATGTTTTCTTACTTTGAGAATGAGGCTCAGAAATACCAATAAAATCTCTGTCACAGAAGTGGTTGGAAGAGCTGTCTCAGTGTTGAGGGAAGAGGTTTGAAGGATTCTTGGGGCTTTTTGTTTGTTTGGGTTTGTTGTGTTTTGGGGTTTCTTTTTAAGGTATCTGAGGGCCCTGCTGGCAGCACAGGCTGTGCCAGGTCTCCATCATTTGTTCAGACTGGATTCTGCTTATGACTTTTGGAAGTAATGGAATTACTGAGAACTGTTGGTTTTGGACCTCTGCAAAAGGAGTATCTGTCAAGAGCTTTGTTACATTCCAGCCAGCTTGTAAAGGGAAAGCGCCAGTTAGTGCACAATGCATCCTGGGAAAAGTAGTCCTTGATACTGCAGGCTGATGTTAGCTTCCATAAGCTCAAATTCTTGACTGTCTAAATGCAGATAGAGAGGCTTCTTGAATGTCTTTAATAGTTTAAACTTTTTTCTTCCTCCCTCTATGCCTAAAATAATGGAAGAACACACATTTTGCTTTAGGCAGGGCTTTTACTGAGGGAATAGGTGCCATCTTCCCTTGGACAAACCAGCAGGGCACATTGCTGTGCTGCAGGGCAAATGGTCAAGCCCTAACCTTGCAAAAGCTTCTTTCTTGTATGAAAACGAAGAAGTACGGAGGCTTTCTTCTTGATTTTGGGGGGGGGGGGGGGGGAAGAGCAAGATAAGTGCTCCAGGTTGTAATAATTACCCAAGTCTATATTTGCTATATTTATTCTATTGTTTTTTCACATGTAACATAAGAGCTAGCTACCACATCTCTGGCTTAACTGAACAGATGTGCTGTGCTTGCATTTTTCCATTAGGAGTTCTTCCCTGTTTAAATACTGAACAGATAAACTTTGGTTTAGAGTTAAAAGATGATGTCTGATGCTGACATGTTCATATAATAGACACTTTTCCCAGCTGAATTGAAAGAGACAAAATTCTGTGAAGAACTGTGCATTCTTTTGAACAAGTAATCATAAGAAATCTTCTTTTAAAGATAAATGGGGGGGGCGGTGGTGGGGAAAAATCAGGGTTGGGGTTGGGTAAACCTGAAAACCTTTCAAACTACTTTGTCTTCTACAAGCTTTCTTTCATGATAAACATAAGATGTTAGTGTATTGATATTTTAATGTGAGATGCCAGAATGCCGTGCTGCCATTAATAGATAGATTTCGGTAGCATAGGGTAGCCAAAACTCTGATACAGGGATACTATGTGCATGAGCAAAGTATGGATTTTCTTTCACATACTTTTAGGAATTGGCTTGATCTAGATTTTTTTGAAGATCGGACTTCTATGATCTTGACTGCATGTCTGTAAATATCTTTATTTCCAATCGTAGAAATGTAAATGGTGGCATTTATGTTTCCTTGGCTATACTGCATACTATGCTTGCCATTATACTTTAAGCTCAAAATCAAGGCTCACTGAGATGGAAGGTTTTTGTGTGATACTTATTTCTCCTCTGATTCACCTGCATGAACTCTGAAAAACAAAGTTTATGATGTTTCTCACAAATGTATTGTTTCAGTTCCTTTCCCATCCTTCTCTCTCTTCCTTAACCCCTCCAACCCCCCTAGCTGCTTGGTATATCAGAGGGCCTTTTTTTCCTTAAAGGGTTTGAGTGTTAATGAATTAGTGATAATCTAAATATCAACAAAGTACTTTTAATTTGTTATAATTGGATGATTTTAATTGTACATGTACATGACAATCATCAACACTATGAAGGGATAGTGACAGGTTGATCTTGGAATTTGTTTTTAAGAGGGTCAGAGTTTGCTGGCTACCATAAATGGCTGAAAGCACTTTTTCTTAATGTTTTTAGACACGTTGTTAGAAAAGCTGTTGCACTTGCAGTGTTTTCTTTGCTCATGAGGATTAGTGTCTCAGTTACACACTGTGTAACTCAGGTTGTGTTGTATTCTGGTGCCTGAATTGGCCATTTTCTGTACTGTTGTAGTACATTTGGTAACAGTAGCTGTTGACTGTGGGGTTATATTTGAATATTTTTGGCCTGATGTGTTCAGTCTTGTGACACTGGCCTTGGTTTGGTTTACATATAAATAAAAGTATATATAAATATATATATATGTATAATAGAGTGTGTCGTTATATAAAACTGTTGAGTCATAACTGAAGTAACCACAGGAAAATTTGCCAGTTGAATGGATTATTATGGTAGCTAATATCGTAAAGCTGAGACTTGCGTGTTAGAGCTCTTCAGTCTGATACTTCATGGTTCAATACAGAGGGGTGAATAAGCAGCATGATACAATTTAATAGCAGTTTAACCGTGTGTGTGCTCACATATGGAAAAAAAACTCTGGCTTGTATCCCTGCTAAAGGCTGTATCTCTAAGCTGGTTTGCTGTATTCACATCTGTAACCAGAGAGGTTTCAAATTATACTGTGTCTGCACGCATGTAAATGTAATATATATGAATATAAGCATTTTTAGATGTTGGGTTGTCCCCCCTCCCCAAGATTTTTAACTTTGAATTGAATGGAAGAATAATATTAAAGCTTGTATTTATACAGGGGAACTTCTTTTTTAACTAATTTAGATGCTAAATTTTATATTTTCATCATTAATTGTGCTTGAACTGTCTGAATAAATATACACAAATAATAAATATATTGCATACAGTATTGTAAATATGCTCTCCTCTTTGAACTGTACCTGATGTACTTTTTCTGGCAGGTTGGGTGTAGCAATATGCAGTTTTCTGGTTTAGTACAGTTTGGGTGGGAAATGCCAGTTCCAGTGTTATTTTTGAGCAGACTGTATTGTATTTAAAGTGTCCAGGTCATACCAGGTCACTTGCTGCGTTTGGTGATGTGATTTAGAATCTGGGAAACAATAAGAGGAAAGAGAAGCAGGTTACTTCTGACATTTCTGTAAGAGCACTGCTATTACAGGAATTAATAACCTAATGTTGTTCTTAAAAAACACATGGGTCTTATTACAAGAAATGAATAGAATTGTTTCTGAAATTAAGTAAAAAGTAGTAATGACCTTTTTTTTTAATAGCAAATTGTATTTAGGTAATGAGTGGAAACAAATCTAAAACATACTTTGTAGTTATACAAGAGCTTCGTTAGCAGTACTGACTTTTGATGTTAATCGATACTGTTAAAGTAAAGCTTTTCATCAGTTTTCCTTAAACAGCATGATTTTTTCCCATTTTATTCTGTCTTTATGCAATGTAAGTATTCTGTTGTATTCGAAAAAGTTCTTCCAAGTGTGCACCCCAAAGCTTTATTCTGACCTGGGAAAATACTGTTCTTGCAAATAATTTTGTGTATGAAATGCAGGTTTTAAAAGCTTTCCATAAAGAGTTAATACAATTTGCTGGTACATTTTAGGATCCAACTAATTTTTAACACCTGTCAATGCTAATTTTGGTCTGTTTTTGCTGTTACTCAGGCAAGATGTGTACTTGATATACATTTCTCCCATTTGAATAATTTTGTTCTGCTGAAGTTTTAATTGTGATTGCTTATTCTGGGGATAGAAATTAACTTTGTATAGTGTATCTTATTGCCTATTCTGAAAATAATTTCCACAATAACTGGCATAGCGGATGTTTATGCTTTGCTATGTCAGATAATCGTGCTCTGGGATTCTCCAGGATAAGCAATGTTTCAAAAATACAGATTAATTTATTTACTACTAATAAGAATCTCTGTTGATATTTCAGACAGTTCTTACAGACTGATCTTTACAAAGAAAAATATTCAAATGGAAGCTAATGTTTTATGGGTAATAACTGAGATAACCGGTGCCTCCTCAGGGTGGCTTCAATCCCTGCAGCGCTTCATTGAGCTTTTAAATGTCTGCCATTAGAGGTTGGTAGTTAACAACCTCAATTCTTATGGTTATAAACCTGACTGGGCAGGTGGGGAAGGATATTGAAAGTAATGGTTAGGCCCAGGAGAAATCTCACTTTTAGACACCACAGTGGATTAAGTGTTCTGTCTGCAACCCTGGTCCTTAATACAGGGAGGAGAGTGAGCATCATCATGCAGTTGAATAAAAGTATCTCAGGAAGTTTCCTGAAGGAATTGTGGAGTCCGGAGTTTGTAGCAGACAACTCTGACTCAAGGTAGTGTTTGTGACATATCCGTTGCACTTCCATTAATCTTCTCTGGGGCAAAAGGTACAAAAAGAGATACTGCTCTGCTACTGCCACTGGTGCTTCTAAGAAGAAGTTCTTTTACTGGGGAGGAACTTTCCATTTTGATCCAGACTTCACATCCGTATGCTGTAAGGCAATTGTTACATTCTTCAAGAAGCAGTATGGATTGAGATTAAGTCTCATTCTTCCCCCTTCCCCCCCTCCCCCCCCTTGCTTGAAGTACTTCCCCTTGCCTTTCCTTTGGGGGTGGCTGGAGATAAAGCCCTCTATTTATATAGTTTGAAATTGAAGTGGTTTGTCTTTTACCTAATTAGAATGTTGCATCTGAATTTATCCCAATGGCACTTCAGTGGTTAAGACTGTTGATAGGTTGCCTGGGTTTCATTTCTCTTCTCAATTTGATTAATGTCCTTAGCTTTGTATATTTTAAGCCCACCACATGGCATCTATTGTCAAGCTGCCTTTGGTTTTGAGCATTGTCCCCTGTCTTCCCTGTCCCTTTCCTGGTAATAAATGTGTAGTACTTTTATCTTTTCTTTATTAGCTTATCTGATTTGCAAATTTTTACTACTATTTTAGAATGGAAATCATCACGTTACTAAAAATATTAAGTGTAATATAAAGTGAGAAATATTTTCTGTTTGGAAGCAAGAAGAAGAGGCTGAGAAATAGTCTTGACCTATTGAAATTTATCTTTTTTTAATTGAAATAGTGTTTCTCCATCAAATAATATTTCTCTTTACATCCCCTTACTGGCAAGCCTGGACCTGAAATATAATTTTACGTAATAAGTTGTATCATACCTCACAATAGAGCTTTTACAATATAGGGTCTAATGGTAGATTGATTTGTTTGGGTGTCTTAAGATGCAAAATACAATCAGTGCTATTATGGTTTGTGCTCTTAGTTTTTTTTGCAATTGATTTCAGTCGTTGAATCCTATCTAAAGGAATATTATTACTCTGAAACAAAATTGGATAAAGAAGCTATGAAAGATAGAAACTCATACCTTGAGTACCTAGTATACAATTGACAATGTGATTTTTTTTGTCAAATCATTTATTTGATCACGATCATAGCAGATGGTAACCCTGTCTTGTTTACACGAACATGAGAGCCTGTGTCTCTTGAAATAAGTTTTAAATATGGTTGGTTTTGTCTTATACGAGCAAGAACCACAAGTTTTATTTCAGTTTGATTTCAAATCCAATTTTTTTATTAGATAAATGTTTGGACCTGTTTCTTCAGAATGAATGCATGCATAGAAGTAATGAGGCAACAGGTTTCTTCAGCTTTTCTTCTAGGAGAGCTCAAAATGCTCTCAGCGCCATCTTTAAAGTGATGTTAAGCGAAGCCTTTTTAGAGTTCCGTGCATAAAACCAGAAAGCGTCCTCGTGACTGGCCTGGCCCTAGCAAGGTGAGTGAGGAACACACAGCGTTTCCTGCGGCCTGGCTAGGGTCCCAGGCTGGGGCTATTCTCTGCCTGCAGGGTTGGCCAAGGGCAGGGGGCAGTGTCCTGCTGGCCCTTCCTGGCACAGCAGCAGGGACTGCATTGGAGGTGCGGATTGAGCCAGGCCAGCCACAGGCTGCCAGCTGGGTCTGCTCGAACAGAGATCAAACGTACTGAATTACCCCTAGTTAAACTGTGCCCTATTTGCTGTACAAGTAGCCTATTTTGTTTGAGAACTATGAAATCAGCTTGGGTCATTTCAGTTGCTTTCCATCCTCAATGCCTACAGAAAAAAAGAAGTGGGTTAGAACCTCATTATACTTTTGTCTACCTGACTGCATGTATCTGTGTTTATAGCATGCAGTCATTGTATTTCCCCCTTCTTTGCATTGCTAAACAGATTGAGGTATTGCAGCCTTTCCATGTGCAGCATGGTTTTCAGTGCTCTGCTGACTGTCACAGCTTTCCTGTGCCCTTTAACATCCGTGAGGAATTAGTGGATACTGGAATTGGACACCGCATTTCCTTGTGGAAGGGGTTATATGAAGGCGATGATTCCCCTAGTTCCTCAATTCTGTTTTGCATTTCTCAGGAAAATGCTTTAACCCTTTGATGACGCTTTTTTTTTTTTTTTTTTTTTTTTTTGCTTTGAGACTGTTGAATTTATTACCAGAGCTGACCCCTGCGTTCTTTCTCAGTGGGCGTTCCCCACTCTCCTCCCATCTGGAACGCGTATTTTATGCTCCTGGTGCCTTCCTGTAAAGCTACCTTTGGCTGCATGAAAGTGTGTGGCGTTTGTTTGTGCCCAGCCTGTTAAGGGTTTTTTTTTCCTGGGTCTTTGTCTCTTGCAGCATTTGGTTGTTTTTCATATGTCATCATTGTAAAATACATTAGTATACCAACCAGAGCAGGTTTCTTGAACATCACTGCAGGCACGTATCTGATGTCCTGGCTGAGGGTTGCTGTCCAGTTCTGTGCTTGTTTGTTGTGTGCTGTGTTGATGGGGACTGAGGGCAGCAGCAGCTTTGTTTCAAGTCAAATCCAGATGTCAAGCAGCGGGAAGCCAGAGCACTCATGTTCTGTAGGCAGTGAAATTGTGAATGTGTGTGCCTTGTGTGCAAATTCTGATTAAAGGGTAGGTCTAGATGCAAGCCTGTTTTACGCATGTAAAAGAAGAAAAAGTGCTGCCTGAAAAGGAGGAGGCAGACACCTGGCAGGAACAGGAAGTGTGCTGATACTCCTCAGTACTCCAGCTAACCGTACTGGGCTTTTTTAGAGAGCCAGTTCTGGGCACTATTTAGAAATTATTTTTCCTCCCCATCTTAAACTGTTACATTTTGGTTTAGAGCAATTTCTCTAAAAAACCTTATTTACATAATTCAAATTTAGAATTATGAGAATTTGTAGCTATACGTGTGCTGGTTTAGCAGGACTTAAATGTGGGCCCTGAACGCCCCACTGACTCAATTTTTTGCATGATAACATGTTTTACTGCTTAGGGGTCGTGCATCTAAACACTCCTTGCGTAACCATTATCTGCTGGTGTGTTTCCTAAATGGGTTGATGCACTGTACTGTGTCTTAGACTTTCCCAAACACTCTGTCTTGCAGGAATATATTTTTCTTCCTCCCTCCACGATATGCCTCTTTTGAAACGAAAGCACTGGCAGACTTGTTATGATGATCACTGGATTAGTAGTGCTGTTGTTTCTGTCAGAAAGGAGTCAGTTGTGCCAAAAGATTACTTTTGCCTTTGTCAGTGCCAGCCACGACTTTTTACTCAGCTCCTGGACCAGTTACAATGAAACAACAACAGTGCCGTCAGCTGCAAAGCAGCAAACTTCCACGAGCTGTTGGCTCAGCGTAGTGGTGGTTTTGCATTTCCAGCCATGAGGATCTTTCCTGCAGTACACAAAAGGTGTCTGTAGCTTTCACCTGGGTGATTGTGCTGTGCACTCTGTTTAACATGCGTAATGCAGGCTTTGTCAAGACAGTATTTTGTAGCTTCAAAAAACACAAAGAAAAAATTATTAGAATTTCATAAAGAAAAATTCATAAAGAAAGAATACTAGCATACTATTGCTCCATAGGTAGTTATTTACACTATTTACTTGCATTTTATTTTGCAGTGCAGCCAGTCTGAGAGGCATGTATGAAAGTTTTATAGTTTCAGTATAAAATTAGGGTTTAGAGATCATAGAGTAACTTGCACTCAGCTGTTATGTATAAATTATGACACTTAGTTCTTATTTATAAATTATTACTTTTGTAAAGCTTAATAAATACTTCATACTATACATCACGTAAAGAACTTATGCTCTATTTCAGAAGTCTTTATGAGTTTGAGTGACAGGAAAATAATGAGTTATGTTTTTGTAGGCCAAAGCATGTGGAAGTCTGCAATTTAGGATGGAAGTGCTCCTTCCTGTTAAAAATACCTTGTGATACAGATAATCAGGAGCTTGATTACTAGAATAGTAACCTTATCCTGTATGAATGAATTGGTTACAGGAATTCAGATAGTTTTGCAGTCAGTTGTTTTGCAATGTGGTTTAAAGATGATTTGACCTATTAATTTTAATAGAAAGTAATTAGGGAAATTTTTGGCAACGGTGTTTGTAACTGTTGGCTAGAACATGGTATATAAATTATATGTGTATATACAAGGGATATTTTTTCTGATGCAGAGTTTAAAGAACTCCCAATTTTTTTGTTCCCCATTCTCTTTTGAGCTGAAAGCTGGATTTGCATAAAGGGAACCGATTCTAAAAGAACCGTTACAGATTCCTGTTTTACTAGGGCAGACACCATGAGTGTCTGTGGTGGTTGGGACTTTTTTTTAAGCCATTGAAATATAACCAGTCTGTCTTGCTTTTTCCCCCCTTATGCTAAAATATCTTGCATGTCACATAAAGAACAAGCAGGGAAAATAATTTTGCACATATTACAATACTTACGCAAGTCATGAGAGTAAAAAGTTGATAACAAGTATATGTTTTACAGTATGTGCTGCAATATTCACTGTTTAAGATGAAGGATAAATCGGTCTGTGTGGAAAGCCACGCTAACATCGCTGTGCTTGTTGTGTTACTGATGCTAATTTCTTACGGATTGGGTAGGGCAGACGCTGTAGGTTGGCAAATCATCTTGACTTTTTATGCTCCTGTTTTCAGCAGCTGCAGGTGTCCAAATGAGTAGGTTGCTTTGTAGCCAGCTTCAGTAACCAGGGAACTGTTCATCTTAAGTTTTGCTTTTAGAAATACTGCTTTAAGTATATGGAAGCGGATGAATTTGTTTTCAGGTTGCATCAGAGAACATTATGCTTTTGCTGTCTTTTCTAATAGGTCTGTATTTTTCTTTTTATTGCTAGGTATGGATGAGCGAACAGGTGCCACATCCTGGGGAACAAGTGGTCAGCCAAGTCCTTCATATGAATCCTCAAGGGTAAGGTTTCCACATAGTAATTTATAGGCAAAGTTCATGGGAATGTACAGTGAAAATCAGCAAATGATTTGTCAATGTTTTTGAGGGGTAAGATCCTTTAAATGACAGATTAGCATCTTTTAGAGACTTTGACTTTGATATGCTGCTATAATGATTCAGATTTCTAAGGCTAAAAATTATAAAGGTTAAGAATTTATGAAAAGACATAACTGTATACTTGAATGACGAATATCTGTTTTATTTACCTTATGGTCAGAAAATGAAAATATAAGTCATTACTTAGGTGCGTTTATTTGCAAAGTGTAGGGAACACTTTCCATTATCATTAGCCAGCTATAGTGTGTGTTTGTCATGTCAGAGAGGGGCTTTTCTCTTTAAATACCTTCTTCTGTTGCCATTCCAGCTTCATCCATCCTGCTTGTTGGGCTAAAGGTTTTTGATAGTATCTAATATCCTAAAGTAATACTGCCTGTTAAAAAAACAACTCAGTGGTCAAAAGCAAGCTTTCTCCCTTGTAAATCACATTCCCTTTCATATTCTCAATTTTCTTTTTATGAATGTCTACTCCCGGAAAAGCCAGTGAGCTAAGTACCTAATGAATGAATTGTTAGAAATGCACAGCAGAACTGATGGGCCTAGTCTAAATAATCTGTTCTGATTTCAGTACTCTTGAGCCAGAAAGCTGTGTTAGCTCTTTTGCAGCTTTCTTTTGCTGTGGAATAAAGTGGATAGTCTGCAAGATCTTGTCCAGCTCACTGGATATTGTTAAAGCTGCCTTCTGACTTTGGAAGAAAGCGTTAGGAAGATATATCATGAAGTCCTCATTTTTTCTTTGATCTTGGTAAATAAATTTTAATAAAAAGATAGGTGACCTTTATGGGTGGTGGAAATATTTCTGTGAAACATAGAAAGTAGGCATTGTTCTAAAACAACTTGTGTAATTTGATGAGCCTTTAGATGCTTTTTCTACATTTGAACTGGAATCTTATTATGCAGCTTTAAGTAATTCATATTGTTTGGTGTTTTGACACTCATTTATGATGTTGCTGATCAATTTAAATAAGCTGTAAATTAAGCTGACCTAACTTGATTTTGAGCTTGTAATTTATTAGCCGTATTAATCACCTTTTTTTATTAGAGGATCAGCCAGCTAACATTCCAATACTATGAAGTCAGGGTGCCGGGTGTGTTCTTATTGTCTGAGGTTTTTCTTTGTTTGGTTGTTTTTCTGGTTGTTTTTGGGCTGGTGATTTTTTTGTGTGTGTGTGGAGAGGTGTTTGCTATAACAGAAGATCATGACTAAGACATTCAAACACTGGTCAAGAATTAAACCCTCCACAAACTATACCATTATTCCCTAAAGCTAGTAATAAAAGCAGATGTTAGTGCTCTAACAGAGGTATATCAGAAGTTAGAGCCATAGAAAAGGTTGGTGATATTTGGGGTGTATCATTAAGAAAAGCAAATGTAAATGTAGGTTTGCCTTGAGCCCTGTGGAAGGCTTCTGGAAAAAGAGATCTTAAATTCTTACATGGTCAGGTGTCTGTCTCTGAAACTTGGGCTTAGGGTAGTATGTATTAAAAAAAAAGGGTAGTGGGGGTGGCGTTGGGGCGTGAGACAGGGTAAGACAGGGGGGAGGAATTACCCTCCCAGCAAACAATTCTTGCTGAATCCTAATGTATGATAGGACAGTTTCAGCTAAAGCCTGTTGGATTCTAACCAAACTGAGTGTATTGTTAAGAGTTGATAGAATCTATCCCCAGAATGTTATTGAAGCATTTATTCTTCTGCTAAGCGCAGAGGTTTTTCTCTTGCGTGCTAGTAATTTGAGATGATGCTGAGAGTTCACTCTGAAGCACCAATTATTTACAGCGTGTGATGGTTACAGGAGTTTTTTTGAAAGCAGATATTTTCATTTTTGTTTAAACTGGAGCATACAGTTTTCATAGGTCTTAATTCAAGCTAAATACGTTAGAAATTATGTTTCATTTTAGACAATTGGTAGTTAATGCTAATTTTTTTCAAAAAGTTACAGACTTTGAAAATACTGATATGTAGATTTATTTCCCTGCTTGTATTTGTGGCTGAATTTAATTATTTAATAGCATAGCTTTGTGTGCATCAGTATAAAATTTAGAGAGAAGACCAAATACTTGCATGCAAACTCTGTTGATTTATAAACTAAAAGTGAAATAATAAGGCTCACTTCTTCCCTCTGTCTCCCAAAACAATGTTTTGTGTTTTTTGCCTTCTCTTTTTGAAGAAAAAAAAAAAATCATTTGTTCCTGTAATATTGAGGTGGTAAAGTCTTCTTCACTTAAGCAAAAAAAATCCCCTGTCAAAAGGCAACAGAATTCATGGGGGACAGCACCCCAATAGTCCTAAATTCTAGTGAAAGGTTATTATAAGTTGAATATCTTCACAAATGTCTTCCCACACTGATTTTCTTTTTGGAAAGCCTGCTATATGAGATAAATTCAAGAGCAATTCTCATGTTAGATTAGACTGCCCATGAAATTTCTCCATGGTGTCAGTTTAGCTCTGAGCTGTTGGCTCATAGTCCTTGAGAGGATCTGATCTGTTTGGCAGCAGTTCCTGATGGGATCCCTGACCAGGTAGTAGATGTTGGTAGGTTTAGGTTTTCCTGAGACACCAGTGTGGTTGGGTTGTCTTAGGAGGCATCAGCCTCTGGTGCTGGGCTTTAAGACTACGAAACGTGCATCTCCTTGGTTTTATGTAGGATATCATCTTCATGTGGTGAGGAGTAAGGCCTATCCCACGGGGTCAGGATTACGCAGCATCAAAGTGAGGTGGCTATCCAAAGGAATTTGGGGAGTTTGGCTGATGAATATCATTTTTGCCCAGGCCTTCAATGCACTTACAAATTTTATGGGGTTGAAAAAAAACCCCAACACAGCAATTTTCTTAGAGGCTCTGCATGAAGCAATAAAGAATGGTTGTCTGGGATATTGTTTAAATGACAGCAATTTTATTTTAAAGAAAACTGAATTGCTTTCACAGGAAAACTCCATTCCGGTGTTTTCCTCAAAAGTCATGGATGCTAGAAATACATACTGTCTGTGTACAGAATTGGTAATGCTTAGGAGGAACAAATGTAATTCCTTCCATGGCCATGTTCTTTTGCAAAAAAATAGAACAAAGGAAATTCTCTTCTGCACTGAAATTGCTGAAAAAGCACTGGACTTCCTTTACCAGTCTAAATGAAGTTTACATGCAGAAATTTGAGGTAAAATGCATGGTCGTTATTTTTTGATTTTCTTTCAACTAAGGAAATGCTTTGCACTCCTGGCTCAGAATTTTGAATAAAGATAAGTTCTGCTACTTCATGTGCTGCCAGATCAGGTGACTTTGAGGGAAAGCTAAAATGAGTATGTGGGTCTATATTGTAAGAATATAGATCAGATTTTCTGGGGTGGCAGGGTACATGATACACTTACCCTTTTAAGGTCCTTTCCAACCCTAACTATGATTCTATGATTCTGTGATTCTACATTGCTAGGTTATTCCTTGTGGTTAACATAGGGAGTTTAAAGAAGTTATAATTGTCTTACATGTTCAGCTTGAAAATTCAGTGCTTTTTTTCCATAATTTCAATATGGAATGGTATTCTTGTCCTAATTGTTCTTACTGCTTGCCTGTTCACAGGAAAATGGCAGTCTTCATGGAAAAAGCTCAGACCTCTCCACAGACATAGAAAAGTTGAAACCTCAAGAGGTACCGTTTCTTCTTTTTATCTGGAGTGTGGTAATTTATTTTTAAATCTGCCTGCAGCCTCCTACTGGGGTTTTTCTTTAAAGGTCACAGTACCTTGACCTAATTATTTAAGAATTTAAATTGTTGGCCCAGTTTTGGCTGGAATTTCCAAAGGCACATAAAGATAAGCGATTTCCAATGAAATAGAATTGGAATTTGGTGATAGTTAAGTACATACCTGTTAAAGGTAATTAAATGAGATAGTGGAAGCCTGACTAAAGGAGATCTTCCTTTCCCAACTCCTGCTGAAGGTCTGTTCAGGTCAGTATAGATGGTCTGATTGTGTCCAGCAGTGATACTTAAGGAAGCGTGTAAGGATAGGACAAATATTTTGCCATCTTTACTGTCATACTCTCCTGAGATGCTCAGTACTTGGGGGCTTAGGAGGTTTCCTGGGCAGAGCTGACCTTTTGGACATTGTTCTTACAGCTGTTGGAGTTGTTCTCTGTGAGTTGTGTTTTTTTTTTTTTTCCTGACTTTGCTTACAGTTTTGGCAATAATTACAAGTGTTCCTTGGCAAAAATGTTGCTGTTTTTGTCTTAAGTGTGCTGATCAGTGATATAACTGATTTCCGCCATGTTCCTGTGTTCCAAATAGTAATGATAGGTTGTTACTGATGGGCTTAATTTTATTTTTTTAAAGAAACATCTTTGGTTTACATGCCACTTCTGTGTCTCTCCTCAACCAAATTGAAGAATCACAATCTATTGGTCTCTGCTTGTACAGTAACTTCTCCTAACCTGTGGTTAGTTCTTGGTGCTGTTCTCTGAATTTTTCTGCTTTTTGTGAATAACCCAAAAGTGAAGGTGTTTATGACTGCTTGTACTAGTTGAGATGAGGGTATACCATCAATTTTTGCATGACATAGTAATAAGCAAGAAAGGAAGAGAGAATGAAAGTAGTATTAAGTCTTGCTACTTTGACCCTCACTGAGCTCTGAAGTGATACTGTTTCAAAAACTGTGTAGAAAAAGATTACTTTTTTTCTTACATTGTGCAGTTGTTACCACATTGTTATGACATTGTGTTATTTTTTACCATGTTCATTTTGTATTTGTTTACACCAGACTCTATCTGCTCTTTTATTACCAATTCTATGAAGAACTTGCTTTGCAATTCTGCACTAACATTTAGTAAGGGTTATTTTAGAATGGTTTTTTGTGATCAGCAAACTTCGCTATGTCTTTGTTCACCCAGTTTTTTTGGTTTTTTCATGTACTTGTTGAAGAGCACTGGGCTGAGTGCATTTTTTGGGGAAAGTGGGGAAAACACATTGGTAACTTCACTGTGAAAACTGGTCATATATCCCTGAGCTTAGGGTGGGGTGTTCATGTATTTCAGTCTTGTGATCAATAATTAATTCACGAAAGCTCCTTATCTCATGTCTTGTAGCAGTTTGTTTTAAGAGTCTCTGGTAATGTATTAGAAGCTAACAAACTCTTGTTTCAGTAGTGTTTTGAAGTAATATTGAAGGCTGAGAACCACTGCAAACTTGAGAAAACTTTGTGAGAGCCTGGATTTTCGTTACCTATTAGTTAAACAGCATTGTGAAACTGAAAGAACAGTGTATCTTAGTGTTTGAGTTAGCTGTGACAGTCTTAAATTTGTGAAAGGGTACAAGTTGAGACATTAGGGATTTCTGGGAACAAAATCTCTTTTGCATAGGCCAAGTGTTTTGTTAGAAAAATGAATAACTTGAAAATATGTCTGTTGTGGGAGAAAAAGTAGGAAAACTTGATGGGTTGGGTTTTTTTGTTTGTTTTGTTTTGTTTTTTAGGGAGAACTGTTCTGGAGCGGTGATTCGCAAGTCAGTGGAATTCTGCACAGTGCTGATGGTCTCCCTTTTTCTTGAATGATTATAATGAAGCCCATATACAATACCATGTCACTATTCTCCATCTCTTGTGGTGCTTGTTATTCTACCAGCTCTCCAAGCTTGCTTTTACTTCTGTATATGCAGCAATGCTGGGTTTATAGTGATTGTCTTCTGGTTGATGTATGCAAGTCCCTCCCTTAGCTAAGTGATGTGTTTTTGCATGTGTTCATAATCCCTTGCATTAGAAGGGTAGCTGGCTCTTAGTGTTTGTTGCAGAGGACTGTAAAGCTGCTTTGTGAGACCCTTGCTCTACTGAGCTCTCTGAGGCAAATTCTGAGGTGCTTGAACCAAGTGGCATGTTTGCTGCACCGCAGCATGTGAAAATTTCATCTTCCTGTTGTGAGATGATTCTGAACATTCTAGCTTTCCTAGTTTATTTGGGAATTGTAATTTATACTCATAACGTAGCAACAAATTGGCGTTACCACGTTTTTGGGGATATACATTGCCTTTAATTAAACATCTGCCATAGTTTTTATTGCAGTGTGGCTAATGATTGCTCTTATTTCATGAAGAATCCTGCTCTCTGAGGTTTTCTTCCATTGTTTTGATTTTGTTGTAACATGTCTTTGCAATAAGAGGAGCAAGTTGTTTTTTAGTCTGTTTAGATTGCTGTCCGCAAACCAAGCAAATCTGAAAATATTTTTCATAAGACGTTTCCTTGCTGGATAGTCTTTTTACATAAACACACATTTAACCCAGTGAAAAATGTAATGATAAATTGGCTGAGGTTGTTCTCTTCCAAAATCTGAGCAGTGGGTGTTTTAAGTCTCTTCCAGCATGTACATTGCACTAAAAGCTGAGTGTACATTTTGACCTGATTTAACATAGAAGGTAGCTTCAGTACTGAGTATGCAGTTTATCCTTCTTTTCATTTACGTAACTCTGCTATATATCTGCTTGAAGCCAGAGTTGAACAGATCAAGATACTGCTGCTAGATTTAGATAGTTTTGTAGCATTAGTCAACAAGTTGTCAACAGGTAATACCCTCTGTTGTGTGTAAAAAAACTTGGATATGCATTGGAACCTGAATACTGTATGCCTCAACTATTGTTCCGTCACCAATAGTACTTTTCATTTGCGAAGAAGTCAAAAAATAGTAATGAGCAATCAGGTTTTGAAATAGTATTTTACACCTCTTAATTTCAGGTACTTTATAAGAAAGTAAGCTGTTAAAATAGCAAAACAAGAGGGATACAGAAATACAGTAAGCGTTATCAAGTCTGTTGTATTTGTGTCCTTTTTGTCTTTTTTTTTGTTTTTGTGGGTGATGGAGGTTCTTTGGTGGTTCTTCTGGTTATTTGCTTTTCTTGAGGTGTTTTATAAGTAAGCAGATGATTCAGTGTAAAATTGAAAGTAAAATTAAATATTCTGTATTCAGTGCACAGGGCACATTTGCAAATGCAGCTTGCTTTGTAATGTGATTTACTGGGCAGCGCTTCTCAAAGCAAGTTCTGACATTTAAGTTCTGAATGCTTTAGGTAGGTTTTTAAGTATTGTCTCTAAGCATTTATTGATAGTGTATTGGCTATACCTGTATTTTATTTCCTGCTTTATAGCCTAGATAAGAGCTAGAAAAATCTGCTTTCACTCCATACTGGAGAAGTGTGTTTTGGTTTTTATTTTGTTTGTTTTTATGGTAATTACCTATCTATTGAAATTGGCATTGGGGTCTGTTCACAGACTAGTTTTCCATGTGGCCAGGGAATTATCCCATTTCATATTGTGTTGATAGTTGTTGTCGCAGGAGATTCTAGCTGTTTAAAATCAGATTCATCATTCACTAAGTTAACTTACTGGAAATCGATGTACAACTGGAGAAAATAGTAATTATTTCAAAGTAGATTCTTTGTTCAGTGTGTTGTGCCCCTCTTTCCCTTCCAAAGCTCTACCAGGTTAAATAAAGTAAACAAACTGTGTTTCAGTTGTTCTCATACTCCATTCCTGCACATGTAGCTTTCACCTATTTCAATTTGATGTGTGGAAATAAGTTAATGAAATTTTTTACAGCTCTCTTGCAAAGCACATAACTTCTTACGGTGATGCTTGGAGAGTGCTTGTAAAAGCTCTCTTGACTTTTCCCAATAATACCTGAACTCTGGGGTTGTGATACTTGCTTCCCTTCTCCCTCCCTCCCCCCCCCCATGTAGCAGGCTACCAAGTAATATATAAGGCTATGTTTCTGTCTTTAGGGTATTGTAGTGGAATGTTAATACTTACTGGTAGTGACAGGTAATCAGAATTAAAACTAGGAAGTGTACAGTTCCTTGTTTCTGTTGCAGTTGGGTCATCTCCATCAGCTAACTGCATTAATTCCCCTGTTCAAGAGTTATACAAGTTTTTTGTACAGTAAAGCGAGATGGGGCTGAAGTGCTGCCTGTTCTCAGCAGGCTGGGACATGGCATGCATGGAGTCTGCTGAGGGGAGAGGTGCTTTTTTCCTAGCACATCAGATGGGTCTTCAGCTAGGTCTCAGCCTTTGCATTGTAGCAGGCAACTGGCAGTAACATGGATGAAATGATCTAAAGGGTGTGGGGAGTCTACCATTCTTGTCTGTCTGCTCCATACACAGTTACCCCCTTCCCCCCTCAATGTCTGCAAATAACTCTTTCCAGAACAAGATGGTTGTTTATTTCTGGAAGCATACATGATCACATAATCCATAATCTTTTAAATTAGCTTGGACACCTTGGTATGGCTATTGCCCAGAGCCTCGTGTCTAATCTTCAGTCAGTGACTCACCACGATGTTCCTGGGTGTAGTCAGTCTCTGCATCTTGTGTTCTTCCCCCGCTCCCTCCCCTCTTGAGTATTTTCCCCTCTTGTTTGTCTTCAGAATCTCAGATTAGTTTGGAGAGGCAGATAATCCAAAATAAAGTGTATTTCATCAGTAGATTCATTGTCATTCATTTATACATTAGTCATTTAGATGACTGTTGCCTGATTCATATGATCATAGCCAGATTTAGCTCGGAAGAGACTTCAGTATTCTTGAGTTTTAAAGAATGTTTGTTAGTTAAGGTCAGCCAAACTTGTAAAACTCAAGGAATCAGAAGCAGCATTTATTAAACTTAATGTTTTGGCCATGTCAAACTGTGAAGTCAACCATTCATTTTAGTGAAAATTTAATGGTTTAAGTTTAAAGGCAGTAATTGAGCTATATTGTCAGTTGCTAAAATGCAAATACCCACTTACTGATCTGGCAGCTTGGTCATGAGCTACAACTGGGTCTGATTTTGGTCTGGTTGCAGGGACTTGTGTAGGAGAGGGCTTGGGGTAAGGGAGGAGGAACAAGGAAAAAGCACCTGTGTTCTCTGCTTTTATGGGCGTGGGCATATTAAATGCCAAGGAGTAGTTGACTGTATGGGAAGAAGTTGTTCCATTAAGTCAATAAATGCATAATAAAATAGTGTGCCATGTAGTTACAGTGTCTCCCTTCAGTTTTCATATTTTACCCCAAAGTGGAAATAAGGTGGTGTGCTTATTTAAAAACAGCCAACAACTTGGAGTCAGGAGTACAGTTTTCCTTAAGCATGGACAAATCCTGGTGTGACTTCAGAAAATAATTACTAAGGACAATAGTTTCATGTTTTTGAAGTGGAAGCAAAAGGGAGAGAGTGAATCCTCCAGAAGCCTTTCAACCAGTGCAATGAAAAGGAGTAGAAACAGTGAGCTGGTGAGGCTTTTTGGCTTGTTCTTAGGTGAGTTCTCTGATTGACTTAATCCAAAACGTCAGAACTTTAATGATCATTGAAAGACACTGAGTTTTTAGGAGGTTCATTACTGTTTTATTTTGTAAAATGAGGCATTGACTCATTGTATGAAGTCTTCCCTAATGGTTTGGTAGGATAAATGTGCTGAGGGAGTGTGTGTTCTCTGTTCTAGACTAATACATTCTGCAAGATAATTTTCATGTGTCTTGCATACAACTATTTATGATTTTGTGAACAGTCTCATTTTTAATTGGTTTAATTGTGTTAGCATACCTGTGCATGGGACATCCTCCTGGTTAAGCCTAAATTACTTGGACACTTGGGGCATCTTATGCAGAAGACATGGGAATGAAAACTGTTGCAACTGTTTTTGGTTTTTGGTTGGTTGGATTGTGTTTGTTGCTTAGAGAACACCACTCTAATCCAATGAAATACCTGAAAAATTGATAAAATGTTAGAGCATTCAACATTGAGAGTGCCTTTGCTACTGAGTTACATTGCAGAGCTAATTAGCAGTAGTCTTTCAGCTGCATTTCATGACAGTATTATTGATGGATGATACTTGTTGCTTTTATTTGTAGACATGTCTGACTTTGTCTTTCTGATCACAAACATGCAGTCAGATTGAAATCCAGGTGCAGAGTGAATGGTGTCAACATTACAAAATACAGCAGCATACAAGGGAACAGTCAGCCCCAATTAGACTTTACTGAGGCTCTGTACTATTGTACAGAAAAAGAAGTTTTGCCTTCCTTCTTGCTTTTGTAGTAGCTATGTAAAAGGTAGTCAAAACAAGAGGTTTTTGAGTTTACAGTTATAGCATCTAATCGTTGAATTACAGAATGGTTTGGGTTGGAAGGGACCTTAAAGCTCATCTAATGCCAAGCCCCTGCCACAGGCAGGGACACCTTCCACTAGAGCGGATTCCTCCAAGTCCTGTCCAACCCGGCCTTGAACATTGTCAGGGATGGGACAGCCACAGCTTCTCTGGGCATCCTGTGCCAGGGCCTCACCACCCTCACAGGGAAGAATCTAAGAATCTAAATTCTCCCACCTCCCCCCCCTTTCAGTTTAAAGCCGTTCCCACTTGTCCTCTCCCTTCATGCCTTTGTAAAAAGTGCCCCTCCAGCTTTCTTGGAGGCCCCCTTTAGATACTGGAAAGTTATCATAGTCAAACCCAGCTTTCTTTCTGAGAACAGAACAATGTCCCCAGCTATCTGTTGTCACTTCAGAATAGGGCGCTTGAAACAAAAAATAAATTTACCAGTAACTGCTATTTTGCAGACTTTTTGCTAGTTATTTGCTAAATACTCAAACTGTGCACTCTGATGCATGCTAATCCATTGGTATGTTTGCTGGGGAGGAAAGTTGGCAGAAGTGGGGACGTGTACTCAGCGTGAAGTGTCTCCTTCCAGCTTTTCTATGTCAAGCTTGCCTCACAGGTAACAGTAGGTAGCAGTGCTCCAAAGGGCTTTGGAAGCCCGCCTGTGGTCCATGAATGACATCACCAGCCTGTTCCAGCAGAGCCAGCTCTGAGTATATATATCAGTGAAAAGCTCTTCCCAAGGGGAGAATAGCTTTTGGCATAACTGATTAACTTCTGTTTCTCCTTGGAGTCAGTATCTAGCTATGATCAAGTGAGTCCCCTTTCAGGTGACAGTCTTCAAAATTGCAATGAACTGAAATTTCCTTCCTTTCTCAGAAAGAAAGAATGAGACTTGCCTATATTATTGAGTCTTCTTTAAGACATAGATTTGAAAAGGGGCTGTGATAGAATATGATGCATATAAATCCTCCCCACCACCTTCTGTTGCTTTTGCTGTGAGAGGTGAGTTCGGATGCCAGCTGATGGTGTTTTCTCTTTGTTACTCAGTCACACAGGTGGGTTATCCTTTTAGTAAACCACTGTCCTTTATAGATGCTTCGGACAGAGTTTATAAGGATCTCGACTGCATTCCTCTTTAAGCAGTAAACATCTTGTCCATTTGCACCATCGTATCTGTTAAATACATTTTTAAGCCTTGATTGTGTGTTTAGAAGCTTCTAAAGCTTTTGACTATGACTGATTACAGCTCCCCCTGGCAGAACTTTATGCAGTTTATTATGTAAGTTAACAATACGAATGTAAAACCAAGGAATGGTACCACAAGTGCAATTTTATTTGAAGTACAGCTTAAATGTGAAGAATGCTCTGAAATACCTCTGTGTAATTTAAATCATTGTCCTTAAAATTCTTCAGATTTTGCTTAATTTGCTTTCGTGAAGTGCAGAAGAGATTTGTTGAAACTGCATGTCTTTGTGGTTATTTCGTATTCATTTAATATGGGTGAGTTATATGGGAATCAGTCCAGGGTTTCTAATCCTAAAGAAAACTCTGCTGCTTGAGCTGATAATCCATAACTCGTTACTAAGACTCTGAATAACTCATGTCATGGTCGATAGCCAAGTGAAGACCTCTTTATGTACGTCTACTGTAGATGAAGGTTGAGAGAGGTTACACTTCGCACAAGTGTAAATTCTGTACTGCGTGACAAAGAATAAAATGCCTGACAATTAATTTTAGGAATTTAATCCAAGCACAGAAAAAACAGTTGTGCTTGGGTGTGCTGTAGGACATTTTCCCCCCTCTATAGTAAACGTTCTATTTTCTGTGGTTTTATTGCTGTGAAGGACTTGAAGCATTTTTTCAGGTAGATGTGGTTGATTTGTCTAGTGGTGTAGAAATGTAATTTTGATGCTGGAGTAATTGGTTGCAGAGCATTTTGAGAAACTGAGAGGGTATGTGAAAAGAACGTGATGTAAAGGATTATTTGAAGGAATTCTGACAGTAGAAGGGAGAACATTCCTTTCTGTGTAAACTACCCATCCAGTTCTCCAATTCCTCAATTATTTTTTTTGGGGGGAATATGCATATTGACTTGGGGAGGGGCATTACTAATCTTTGTGTGTTAAGGAGGTTGTACTGTGTGGTGTATAACCATGTATGAAATGACTCTTGTTAGATTTCTAGTGGTTTTATTATTAGTAAATAAAGACCTCTTGAAGATGTCAGTTTCTGGGGCTCATCTAGGCGCCACTCCTGAATGTCTAACGATTCTCTTTTATCATCGATAGTGTTCTTTCTAGTTTTTTACTTAAAAAATACATATAGTTGAAGTGTTGTCTTAGGGAAAGAGGTTTTTAAACCCCCCACAATATAAGCAGAGAGCCAAACAGGAAACTACCTGCTTAGGAGCTTTATTTTTTTTTCTTCATTCAGCAGTTCTAATTTCTTTTTTGTTTTATTTCAGCATAAAAATAAACCACATGTGGTGACCTTAGCTAGGAGCCACTCCATTTCCTCAGCAGCTGCTGCTGCATGCTGCTTGTCTGACAGACAGGGCTAGGTCATGGTTACCAGAGGACACCCTTGTGGTCATAACCAAGTTGTAAATGTCACTAAGATTGTTTCTGAATGCCTATCACATGTGTATCACTGATTCTGAAGTAGATAAAGTCAGCTGAAGATTTATATGGGAGTTGGGACTCCCGGAAGATTACTTTTAAAGCCAAATAGCAGCAAGAGTTGTGACATGCATCCATAAGCAGCAGTAGTGTTTTGACAGTTACTTAGCCCTCAGTTACTAGCCCTTTGGTAGAACTGACAGCACGCCTGCAAAGATAGTGAGGCCTGTTTCAGCCCCATTAATGTTGTCTGGAATGTGAGCCTATGGTCTGCAAAAATGATAAATGTTCAGTGATTGATGATTTCAGAACCCAGGGCACTTGGGATGGATTCTGGTAGCTATGAACAGTTTCCACCTCCTTCCCCTTTAATTGGGCCTGAGCTTTAGGTTTCTCTCTGCCAGCCTTAGAGAAATTAGTAAGTGGGAATTACAAGGTTAACAAAATGTTTTTCAAAACTTTGGCTACAAAGGAGGTGCAATTATGAGTGTCAGGTCTGTCATGTTTTGGTACAGAGTAAGAGATTCAGTGCGCATCTGATTAGTCCAAATGGCAAATTCCATATTCATACCTTTATATGGAAAAGCTGGCAGCATTTTGAAATGTACAAAAGAATTTTAAGTAACTGGGTTTAATGAAATAACGTGTGCATCCGAGGGCTTCCGTGGTTTCTGTCTCTATGCCTTTGGCGCAAACTTTCAATCAGCCAGTGTTTCTGGACTGCAAAAGGGTTCCTCCAAGCCTGCTAAGTTTGCTATACAAATGCTAGAAAAGTGCAAAACAGTTTTTCAGTTTGAGTGCTTGTTTGCAAATCGGGTGACAAAAGTTGGTTTATTTGGTCACTGTTTGGAAGTAAATCTTTTGTCAGTGAGCTATGCCATTTAGTAATGTGATAGGGTCAAAATGTGTATTAATCTGTAACATTAATAGCAAGCTGCAAGGGGAAATGAATTCCTTCTTCTCATTTGCACTGTTTTTTCCTATTGTCAGGAAAGTCCTTTCTCTTCCTGACCTTTTTACTGTGTTTTATTAATGCAAAGAGAAACCTTGGGGGGGGGGGGGAGGGGGGGAGGGGAATCAGTTTTGAGTTCTCCAGACTAATTCTATTCTCTCAGTGGTGAGCGACTTATCACTAAGAGGATTCAAATATCAACGTATCTCAGTATGATTCAATTTCTAGAAATATTGTCCACGAGGACACAGCTTATTAAGAAATTATGTGGTTTCCTTTTGATGGGGCAGAAAGGAAAGAGGGGGAAAAGGTAAAATATGGGCAGGGAGTAATTTCTGTGAGATAGACCCAAAAGCCAACTTTTGTGATTAATGACCAATTGTGACTCCACACATTTAATTAGGAAAGTGTCATTACACTCAATTAGCAGGGCTGCCGAATAATCTGTTTAATACTCTGGTCTCTTTTTTTTTTTTTTTTTTTTTCTTTCCTCTAGGGTTTTGCAGACAGTCCTCATTACAGTGATCACTTGAATGACAGTCGATTAGGGCCCCATGAAGGATTGTCCCCGACACCTTTCATGAACTCAAATCTGATGGGTAAGTAGGTAATTCTTTACGAGTATCCCCTCAAAGCCTCTTTGGTCAGAAAGAGACATTTTTCATTCCCTTGTCTAGGCCTGACATGTCAAGCATCTGGAAGTTGCTGTTTCTCATAGCAGTACTGACTTTCCTATTGAAATCTTTTTATGTTGGACAAATTCCTCATAAAGGCATTGGCCAGGAGTTTTTAGAAGAAAGAACGACGTAGATTTTCTTGAGTCGATCTAGCAAGCGGATGTATTTATATTTGATTTTTACATTTCTTGTGAGAGGTCTAAATTATTTTAAGACTCTCCCTTAACTTTTGTGAGAAGACGTCTACAAAAATTTTGAATTTGATCATTAAAAAAAAAAGCTTGTTTTTCTAACGCTATCAATTACTGAACAACCTACCAATTTACTTTAGGCTTCAGTTAAGAATTGTTGCCTCTTATTTTTAGTTCTCTAATTTCTTTGATATTTGTTGTGCTAGGAACATCGTCACTTCTAACAAATAGATGCAAACTCCTTTTTTTGCCAGGCAAATGCTGTTACTGTGTCCAAGCCTGTGGGTGTCCAACATTTTCTATTTTTGAAACTGGCAAAACAAGCAAAATGTGTATTACACGGTGGGTTTAGGTATTGAAAGCTTTTTCTTCATAGCTTGCACTTTTGTGTTACCTGTAACATGTTAATGTATTGATGGCATTTTTTGAAACTCTTCTCCTATTCCAGTTTAGAGCTTAAAGATGTTGATTTTCAAATATTTGTTGCTCGGCAGTACATGGCTTTGGCACAATTTTTTTTCTTGCATCTCAAACCTAGGGATAACTCTGAATGTTCTGAGTTTGTACATTTGGCATTGTTTCACTTCAATTCTGTCTTGTAGACATGACCTATTTTGTGGTTGCAGTATTGTCCTTTTAAGACATAGCCATGGTAATCTAAGTGGATTACCTAAATCCAAATCCTGGTGGTCTGCAATTTCTTTTGGAAATCTTTCTACTTTGCTAGGTCTTTTACTACTTATAATTTCTCTCAAATAAAAGAGACAAAGCACAGCTATTGCTGAAATCAAAATTTTGTTTAAACCTTCATATATGAATCTAAAACTGTGTAACTGAAAATGAAAGTGTCTGTAGTCTTTGTTTAGAGTGCATATCAATTGATCAATGGTACTTATATTTGAAGACAGTAAAGCTAAAATGTAGTTTCCCTTAGTTATTTTGATAAAGTAGAGCATCCCCCTAATATGGTTTCAAATATTTTGTCCTTTCTTAAATATAGGAGACTAAAAGGGCAAGTTCCTTCAGTTGCTTCTCCAGTGTTTTGATCAGTAACACGTATGGAATGGCTCTAGGCTTTGTCATTGACACTGATTTCTATTTTGCAAAAATACATAGCAAAGTTTAATTTTTTAAAAATTTGTATTGCCAGAGGTTAACTGTTCACTTAAATTGTTCATGGTTTTATTTTGGGCCATCCAATTTCTAAACAGTATATGCCTTTGAATACCTGAAGAAACTATCTTCTTAGTTCTTCAGTTTTATTGAGGAGGTGGCTAAGTGATTCCATTAGACATAAGTTACATCATTAACACAGATTTGAGAACAAGCCTCCATAGAGATTTTTTTGTAGAGAGATCTAATGAATTGCAAGATGTGTATGTATCAGTTACTCAAAGCAGTTGTGAGCTGAAATAGTTTTGTAATGCTTTCTGGCTAGCAGTTGTTACAGATTTTATTTTGTTGGAGCAATAGCACTTCATTTCACTCTATATGTAAAGAATTCTAGAATGCTTTCAGTATATATCTGTAAGGAATGTACACCTCAAAACTCTAAAAATATGCTTTTAAAAATATTGCACCTGTGGTTTTTGGCTTGTCAGAACAAAAAATTATATTCATTTTACTTATGTTACAGTAAAGGATGCAGCTTTGTGTATCATACTTTCACATCAGGAATTTTTGCAGTGTATCCAAAGTTGATGCTGAAAGCTTGAAGAGAGTAATGATAAAAGCTACATAGAAACGTTGAATAGTAGTTTTCTATGTAGTACCTCTCTGTGTTTATATCAATTATTGAAAAGAAAATGAGATTTCTTGTTAAGTTTCTTAAACTGTGTAATATTTTTTTGTCTAATATCAAATTGCAGACACATTCCTATGAACAGAATGAAAACATCCATTTTATTAGGTACTGTAGATGATTTTTAGTGCATCGATTGATTAGTATGTGATGTTGAAAGGAGGTGGAGGCTAAGAATGTGAACTTGAGCTTACAGGCAGTATCTCGCCAGGCTAATAGAAAGATGGAGCACCTGGGTTGCATGCTGAATACCTAAGAAACACATTCCTTCCCAACGTTTTATCATGACTGAAATGCATCTCTGAAATAGTTAAAAACTATAAAAAAAAAATAAAAAAAGAAAGAGAAACAACATATTTCACCGTTGCTGTCAACACTTAAGAGCACCATTAAAAGAAAAAATTGTGTGTCAAGGGGATGTTGTTATTTTGTGTATTATGTTCAGCCGTAAGCATATTTGCCTGAAGAGATAGCGTATTATAAAGTGGCACTGTCTTTCATGATGGAGCTCTCAAACATTTTAATGATCTTGTACATTGCAAAAGAGGGAAATTTTGTGTAACAAGAGTTGATAATGATTCAATAATGAACAATTTACCACAGAAAGATGCATTTCCATATTCATTTAGATATTTTTTGAAGCGTTTTGCAGAGGAAGTAAAGCTATTATGTTGGATTGGTTAGTGTTCTTCACTAATGAATTCCAGAATTATCCTGTTGATTTGTTAGTATAAAAAAAGAAGGGCCGTTGCTTGTATTTTAAGTAAAACCACTGAATCCTCTTGGCACTAGTGTAGTCTGTTGGTATCCATAGAGATATGTAGAAAATCAGGCTAAGATATATTGGTGGTATTGTAGCTCCATTTAGACTGGATAATCTTTGCTTATTCAACACTTTCTGTTTTAATTACATTCTAGAAAACTATTCACAAGGATATGAGATTCTTTTCTCTGTAATTATGCTGTCTTTTAGTACGCTGCTGTTGCAAGTAGAGGTCAGTTTTTGTTAGGACCCTTTGAGTGTGTGGTACTGTATCTTCTCTTGTACTATTCCCTAGACTTTATTCTACGGAGCTTTTCTACTTCTGCTTACCAGGAAGAAAGCAAATCATTCTTGAATATAGCTGAAACAGACTTTTATTGGTCTGTCTTGAAAATTTGAAGTGGATGACTTCATTTCTTTTTGAGTATGTGTCCTTTCATGAGAGGTAGAAAGGATAAAGGCAAAACTTTTGTGCTCCATGTTCATCATCTGTGTCCTACGCAGTTCCACAGGCTTGAACATGATAAAAAGTTATTAAAAATTTTAGTCAATAGTGAGGGAAAAGATGGTGGTTGAATATAAGCTTGCTGTGTTAAAATTGGTCTCTTGAAATTAGGAGAGAAATCATTTTTCCAAGTTTTCTTTAAAGTATACTTCCTTGTTTTACCAATATTTCTTTTGCTAGTTGCTTTACAACTTAATTTGGTTAAATTTTAGGGCTCTGAGTGTTTTGGAGCTAGTCACAGGGTTTAAAGACTTGTCAACCAAGATAACTAGAAACTGTTGTCATAGGAAACTATGAATGTATAGGCATGAAGGATTTTAGATCATTTGCATCTTCCTGGCCTCACCTACTCACTGTAGAAGACCATTTGCAGGGTCATAATTACTAGCTTATTTCCTATCATCTGTGGACACTGTAACAGTCACCTCTATTAGTGTCCTAGTGAGGTGGTGACTGTTGCTAACAGACTTAACTCTGCACTAGGTATGGCCATGTTATTTTATTAGGGTCAACATTAAGTGTATGGAGGACCTGACAATGCAGGGAAGTGAAGACATGCGTCAATCAGTATTGTTACAGTAATTAGGGCTATAAATTGTTCAGATTATTAATCAAAATATAGTTTCTTATACTCTATTTATAGTGTGAATATAAGGATAACCCTGAAATAAAAATGTGAAAGAAGCAAACAAAGTACTCCTTAGTGAAACCAAAGTAATAAATTTTGAGGCTTTGTTGTCTGGCTCCCTTGAATGTCATTTGTATTTGATTTGCTTGAATCACCCAGGTGATTTGTCATCAGGTTTCACAAAACAGGGTTTTCAAGTAAATATGCATACATCATTTATTATGGTATTACCCTCTATTAGTGTTTAACTGTCTCGTATCAGTGTAGCAGGTGGTTAATAGGTATGTGTTGGGTCGAAACTGCCATGTGGAGTGAAGGGCGGCAGGAGTAGAGAGGTGCTTGATGGGTTGAAGCCAGATTCCATGAATTGTCTTTTAAGTTACTGTGAAACTAAAGACATTTTATGGATTCATCATGTAAATGAGCAATCAATATCTGGATTGGGGATGCCTTCTGATTTTAGAGTTGCTGTGAACTTAATTGACTTGATTGGTGGCTTGTGTTGGTTTGTGAGAGCGACTGTGCTTCTGCTAGTGCATCTTTCAAACTAGTGACATTGGTATGTCTAATTTTTGTTCTCAAATCTATTGTTTGCCTTGTAAGTTAAGTGTCCCAGTGGTAAGTATTTTTAAAGATGAACATTACAGGTATTTTTTTAAGCAATGTGGTAAATAGCTGAAGCTTCAGTAAGCTTTCCAGTATTGGTGGTGGTCTTGAGCAGGTGATGTAAGCCTTTTAAACCTTAAATTGCAAAGGTTATCCTTGGTAAAAGGAGAGACTCTTGAACTTCAAAATACAAGTAGAAGGCGGCATTGATCTGAATTGTTTCTCAGTTAAGAATCTAACTGATCTTCAGGAAAACTTCTGGTTTTCTTTCTCAGAAGCTCTTCAGTAAAAGAATTTCAAAATTGCAGAGATAGGGCTTATTATCAAATGGCTTTTTGATGGTGAAAGCAATAGAAGGAAGGAAGCAAGCATAAATAGTTATTAAAATGGCAAATGTTAAGAATGATGCCATTATAGCTTTGGCTAGGAATCTTGTTTTAATTACTTTTAGGAAAGGAGAGGACAGATGTGAGTAGTGTGTTGGCAGGCCTTATACTTGTCCAAAATAATAGTTAGATTTCCTTTAATTGACTTCTGTAGTCATTACCAATCTTCACACATGGAATAAAATAGGCATCACAAGGGAAATGATCTCCAGAGATATGAGCAATGGCAAGATTGAGCTGAAATAATTTGTGCGCAGTTACATCGGGATTAACTTGGAGAATGGTGGGGACAAAATATTTTGTATCCTTCAGAGAAATCATTAGGAAAAAAGAGGAAAATGGTAAAAGAAGACAATAACAAAATAGGGGCACAACAAAGATTATACCAAGTGCTTCAGTTCATCTCATTTTACCGGAGCAGGGCAGTAACTTTAAAGAGAATTGTTAAGGAGAGCTAATAAGCTTCACATAATTACCTGTCAAATGTTATTGTAGGCTAAGAGTTCAGAAAAATTTTTCTTAGTAAAAAAGGCCAAGTAAAAATCATCCACAGTTACAGTACTCAAGGGTGTTGGGCTGCTCTAAGACACTGGTCCAGCACAAGCCATAGATTGTCAAATTTCCGTGCTCTAAAAGTTCCTTGAAATTCACTTGCCAATAGCTGTTTCAGTGTGCAGTTACAGTAATGCAGTTTCACAGCATTATGTTTACATTGTAGCAAATCATTTATTGTTTTGATTATTAAAGCTAAAAATACCAAGAGGCTGACTCATCTATATGTAATACATCATGGCTGTGTTTCCCGAAGCGTTGCCATTGCTTCAGCCCACTGAAGCTTCATGTCTTGTTGCTTCAGATAGGTGTATGTTTTGGTTTTTCTTCTAAATTATTTTTCCCCAATAGTTGCGTATGATGAACCTGGCAAATGGAAGATTTATATTTACATTTCCTTCTAAGAATGCTTGTTCTCCTTTTGGCACTGTGCTTAATTGCTTGATTGGCCCTTTGTAGGCGGGATTATAGATGGGCTAACAGCCTAATGTGAATTTCATAGTTTTTGGTCTTTATAATGAAAATTTCAAACTCAGAGAATTGTTTTAAGCTAAATTTCAGTGATTCCTTCTCTCACCCAGAATTGCTTCATATATGAATATATAAATCACTGTAAATTGCAGGTGTGTCCCCCTTCATTCCCTCCCCCCCCCCCCCCCCCCCCTCCGTTTTGTTTGTTTGTTTTAAATACCAGTAATCCTTTTGTTCTGGGGGCATCTGCCTGTGTCCCAGCTTGGACATGGCCTGTTAGGGAGAGGCAGGTTCTTCTTGTTGGTCCTACCTGTTAAACCTTGAAAACCTTGGACCTGGCTACTGGTTACTGTGCTGATCTGCAGGCTGGAGCTTGCTAGTTACGATGTTTTTGTATCTCTTGGTACAGTTTCAGATTTATCTTTTCTTTTTTTCCCCCCAGGTATTACATTAAATAAATTCCACTCACACCAAAGAATTGCTCTCATCTGCTCTTCATTTTCCTTTTGTGAAAGCTAATGGGTTTCTGGGAAATTAAATTACGCAGTCATTTAGTGAAAGTGCTAAGTGCAGGGCATTTTTACCCTTGGGTTTTTGCTCACAAGAGTGTGTGTTAAGCTCCATTTTCCCTTCTGTTTACAGTAATATTTCAATCAAATAGCTTTCCCAACATTTCTTTAAACACAGTAATACCTCAAGGCTTTCCGCAGATGTAGCGGGGTCTCGCATCCCCTGTAACGCTGTGCTGTAGCAGGTGTCCGCCTGTGCTCCCTCCCCCTGGAGAGGCTGATCCTCCTCCTGCCAGCAGCTGTGGCGGAGGGGCCGGCAGCCCCACTCCCTCCTCCGGTGGTGCTCAGGTGTGGGGCTGCAGGTAGGAGCAGCTGCCTGCCCTGGTGGGTGAGGAGCCGGGTGAGCAGGTGCCCTGCACTCACTTCCCCTCCCTGCGTGAGCCTGACAAGTGACTGCTGCGGCAGTTCAGCCTGAGCGAGCACTGGTACCGTGCAAGTTTACAAGATCGTTATAGTCTCCAAATCAGTGCTGGAGTCGTTTTCAGACTTAGTCTGAGGTTCAAGGGAAAAAAACAAAAAGGTCGTCTTTCTGGCAAGCAGGAAAGCGAAGAAATCTGTCCTCGAAAATCCATCAAACAGTATGGTTTAACACTGTATGAAGAAGAGCAGGTGGCACCTTTTCACTGGATACTGCTAGTGCCACAAGCACCTTCACAGGACACAGCATGTCCCGCGGGCAGAACTTGCAGTTTGGTGACCTGCGGGCAGTGGTGGTGTTGGCACTGCCTGCTGACGGGAGCGGAAGTGGGCCCTAGTGTGGGTTGTGTTGGAGGAAAACAAAGCGTTGCCTCCTTCCAAAAGACCTCATGTTTAAGCCCAGAATTTCTGTCATACTGAGTACTTCTGAATTGCCAGTGAGGGAATTCAAACATGCAGGTCTGCAGATTTTTAGTTTTGAAATATTTTGGTTCTGATAAAATTTGTTCTGCAAATCTTGGGTTTTAGTTAATGCAGTCTGATACATTAGAGTGTCGATTTATTCACAGAGTACTCTACTATTTATTCCCCTTTTCAGAGGCAATCTGATGAAATTTTTAAGTCTTGCTTTTCCTCTTTGTTATAACATGTCAGTTTAGCTGCTGTAGGCTATGTTTATCTGTTACAAGGCTCATCAGTGCATGAAATGCTGAAAGGGCATATTTCTCTCCTGTGGTTCCTGCCATCCCTGGGCACTTGTAGATGTGTTCCAGTGGATGGGATCAGCTGGGTGAAGCTGTAGGATTTTAAATTTCAGTCTGTCTGAAGGCGCCAAGCTCCTTTCCAGGGAGAGAGGAGGAGGGGGTGGCTCTTTCCATACTGGTGATGTAACTTCCCCATGAGGCAGTTGCTTAGGGATCTACATAATAACTATTATCCTGTTCAAATAGGAGACTGTAGAAAGCTCACTGGTGATTAAAAGATAATTTTGTAATTTTTCATGGCTTGTCTTTGTTTTGCAATGAAGATGTTTGCTTATTGCCAGGTGCATAAAAATCATTTACTTAATCTCTATTTCATTCCATTATTTTTTTTTCATTCTTGTGTGCATGTAGCTGCAGCCTGTGAGTCTCTAGCAGTCCAGCTTTTAATAAATGTAGCAGCCTATATCCAGTGATTAAATTCTGAACTGATCAACCAAAATGATGTAACCAGACTGCTCGTGCCAAAACAAGTAGGTTTTGTGATTTGGGGTGTTACAGTATTTGCATTAATATGATTTGAAGTTGTTAGTTTTCTTGAGAGAAGGGGTTTTAGTGAGTCAAATGTTTGTTGCTGCTGGAGACATGACTTCGTTTAGATACACAGACACCTCAGAGAGAAAGGCAAACTGGATGAAATGGTATGAGTGAGCCTATAAAAGGTGTAATTTTACTTTTTAGGTGCACGAAGGTATTGGACTTCTAATACTGTTGTTTTTGTGAGTAGTCCAAGTGGCCTCTGCATTTTCCCTAGAGCTGTAAGCTGCTGCAGGTGTGCAGTGCTTCAGTTACGGAGCAGGTTAATGGAATGAGTATCACCAAAAGAAAACAAATTTTTAAAGTTTGATTTTGAAAATAATGTCTGGACACTTTCACTTCAGCCCAATATTGCACCACAGTTTTGTTTCTGGAAAGCGGGTGAAAGATTTTTGTGTAACAGCAATGTGCGGAGGACCAGAGACTGCAGCTCATGCTGTTAGGCGATGGTAGCATCTTGCTTTACATGCGAGCCTTCCTTGGTTGCTGTCTTTATGCTTTTCCAAAGGCAAACAGCACGGTGGCTTTCAGCTGGGTGTGCAGTTTCTATCACTAGCACATGTATGTATATTGGGAAGTCAGCTGAAAATTCTGAGGAGTTATTTCTTAGGCATCCAGATGAAGGGTCACTTTGAGAAATAGAAACCTTGCTATCCTTGTGAGTGGAAGCTTCACCAGGATGGCATTTGGTGGAGGGAGGGTGCTGTTTGGTTGGGAAGGGTGCTTGCGGAAGATGCTTACAAGGGGTCCCCCATCTGAAGATGAGTTAGTACATCATTTTATGTGATATTATGTTACGTACAGGAATAAAGAAACTGACAGTATTTGGGATTACTGTTACCAATTCCTTTAAAGAAAACACTAGCCTTAAGTTCAGTGGTGAAATAAAAAAGGTTCATTGGAATGGGAAAGAATTGCAGCAGTTAGTATTGAAATAAATTCAGACTGATTTTTACAGTTTTTCCTGAAACTGCTGAGGTCTGGCATAAGCCTTAAAGGTAATTGGGAACTGTTGTGGTTTATGAGACCAGAGACCTGGGCTTAAACCATGACAGGAACCAAGTGCACTAAATATGTAATGTGTAAATGTATAATGTGTACGTTCGGATTGGAAGTGTGGAGGCTGTGTGCAAAACCAGTACTATCTTCTCAGTAGCTGTTACAAAATTTTAGTTTACTTCCCAGGGTAACAGGGACTTCTAAAATAAGCCTGGCACTTGTGGCACTACAAATAAGGCATCTTGCAATTTCTTCCTCTTACACAATGGGACATAGAAAGCAGAAGTCTTGAGAGTAACGTTGTGACTTGTTAACAGTCCTTTAAGCTTCAAGGCTGATCCCTCTGCTCTGCATTGAATACTTAAGTGCATAACTGCATCATAAATACATTTGTATCATGTTTTAAGAAGTTGTGCAGAGATAGGAAGAAGTGTACTTGCACACTCTTTATGAGGGTGCTGCAGTTTTAAGTATGTTTTCTGCATTGTAGGAGCAAAGTGAAGTCTGACTTACAAATTTGCTGTGATAAATAACACTTCTGTTTCTGACTGGATTAATTTCTTTCCTATGACATCTTTTATTTGTTTCACATACTGGTAGTCCATTACAAGCTGTCACCTCAGATTTGATTTAATTTATATATTTATTTGGAGCCTGCTCCAACTTCAGGTACAGGCTGATTAACCTGCTTGAATAGAGATTTACAGAAAATAATTCATTACAGAGCCGTATTTCTTAAATAGGCCATGCCTATTTTTAAAGTTGCATTGCCTTATGAGATACTGTAGAGAATCTTCTGATCATGTCCCCCTAACTTCAAAGGAGTTTGCAGAAGCTCATATATGTGCTCTTCTACAGAAAGCATTTAGCACACCTTAATGTTCTACCTATCAGTCAAAAAAATGAAGATTTTTTGCATATTTATAAGGTTTTCTCTTTAATTTTAGAGATTTTGTTTCCATTTAAATGTGTTGCATTATTACACAGCTTCAAGTGTGAAAGATATTGAAATTGGTACAGATGCGAGATCGGAAACTGAACTCTGATTTTCTGG
Source organism: Amazona ochrocephala (assembly GCA_039720435.1). NCBI lineage: Eukaryota > Metazoa > Chordata > Aves > Psittaciformes > Psittacidae > Amazona > Amazona ochrocephala. The sequence continues at coordinate 31,793,341 of CM077883.1, read as the reverse complement.
AATACAGTTGCGTCTTACTTTGTATTCAGTCAAAGGAAATGTCATCCTTTCACCTGATGTGAATTAAATCTTCTCAGTGATAGTTGAGGATATTTCTATTTTTTTGTCTGGTAGGGCTATGTTCTGTGGCAAAAGATCTGTTAATATATTTTAGCGTCACTGAAACAATTTTTCTTTACGTTTTCTGGGATTGATATGCTTAAGCTCAAGATAAATGTCACAAGCATTGCTAGTATTTAAAATATGACTTCATAAATAACAAAGCTGGGAAATTTTCATGCCATTTATTTTTAGGTGTCTGAACCTATCACTTCTCTGGGTACATTGGGTTGAGCTATGAGAGCACAATCTGAAGTCTGCCATTAATGTAATGCTCAGTTTCCCTTGCACTGCTGCGTTGTTCTTGCCCAGCACCGGGGACTTGGGGGTTATTTTGTTTTGTTTGATTACTGAGCATGGTGGGAGGAGGAGCGATGATTGGCTTGTCTTTCTGGTGCTTGGCTGCATTTACTTTAATTTTTTTGTTCACTGCTTTTATTCATCAATGACAATTTATAAACAGTGCATGTTTCACGATGATTTCAGCCTTGAGTGCCAAACAACTGTATGATTTTGTTCCTTTGTTTGACAGCTATCTGGCTCTATGCCCTGTGCACAATTACAATGAATTTTTTTGTCCTGTATATGTGTGTATTCTTTATATAATTTACATTTTTGCTATTACTTTAGAAATGTATCTTCCTAGGAACATGGTTCAAAAGGTACTTGTTAAAAATAACCCAACAACTTAATAAAACTGTTAAAACTGAGCGTAAACCTGTTCCTCTGGTATTTTGGAGCGGGGGTAAAGGCGGAGGGGCCAGAAGAGAAATACTGCTGGTTTTCATTAATTAAGTGGCACAGTTGCAAACTATGAAAAGGAATATGGATTGCTGGCAGAAGAAGAAGCCCATGTGTTTCTCCAGTTCGTAACCATTTCATGTAGGATAGTTTGCTTATGTATACAGAATTAACAGTGGGCTTTCAGTGATATATTTAGAACAAAGATAAAGAACAACTTGTAAACGTAGAGGATTTTCTATACGATTTACCTCATTTTGCCTGCATAGAAGAAAATTTGGAGCACAAATGCCTTGAACTCAAGATAGTGACTTTAGCTGGCTCTTTTGTGCTTGGTTGACATTCTGCAGTATGAAGGAGGCAAGCTTCCCTGTTGATTGTACTCCTCCGAGCTGCTAGTTTGTGTGCCTCCCTCTCTTCCCCCAGCACAGGCACAGCTTGGTCTCATGATAGAGACATAGTGCAAATGCCAGTAAACCGACGTGAAATAAAACACCAAATTGAAAGGCAGTGATTCATCAGGAGAAAATGTTATCCAGGCCCCAGCAACTTTTTTTCCTCTTCTAACTTGTGCTCTAAAGCGTCAGTATTTCCTTGATAACCAATTTCAGCACCACTATTGAACTGAAAGCTATGTTTTTAAAGCTGCCACTGCCCTTCTGTCCAATCTCTCTTGTTTTCTTGAAGATACTTTTACGTTGCTTTCTTGCTTTAGTGCAACACAATTATATGTTATTGGTCCAATTTGTTTCCTTCAAAAATACCAAAACATCAGAAGCAGAAAATAATGTAAACTTAAATTTACATTAAAATCATCAGCAGAATCACCTGTTCTCAAATCTATAGGGTGTAGTTTTACTGTATGGTTAAACTTGTATTTTTTGTCCCTTGAATACACCCATCTGGATCAATACACTGTTCCACCTGGGCACTTCCATCAGGCTTACACACAGCTGCATGTTGGGATTTTTCTTGTCTTTACCAGGCTTGACTGTCTTCCTTGGTCAGTTGACTTTTTTGACTGCTTTAAGAAAGGCAATTTTTTTGTGGTTTTGTGCAGCCATATTGCTTTTTGTAGGTAGGTTTTCTCTTTTCTTCCTTCATCTTTAATATAAAGAAAGTAAAGTTTTAGATTGGATTATGCTCTGTTATTTGCAGTATGGTACTTCCTTGGCTGTTGAAATGTAGAGCATAACATCACTTTTCACATTTGCTCTGTTGTTATTCTTGGTTCTTTATCTGTGTATGTGTTACTGGCCAGTGTTGTATACATGGTGGTATACCATGGTAGAAGAGTATTTCTCTGTTTCAGTGTGGATCTTTTTGCTTGTGTGAGAGACATCTGCACATTCAAAACCAGGCTCTTCCAAGTGGTCTTTGAGTGCAGATTGTGAACAGGGGTGCTGTGTAGTACAGTAAGTATTCTCTTTCACAGCACAGATTGCTGTGCACTAGATTTGGAAGATCAAAACTGTTTGTTCTCATATTGCAATGGAGGTGCATTCTCTGATGCTCTGTTAGAAGAGCTAGAAGTTATAGTGCACAGACAAGAGGATAATAAAAGCCATTATAGGAAAATATGTTTTAAACTGGAAAAAGAATCATTTATTGATGGCCAGCTTGTAAACAAACCTGCAAGGCTGTGGCTCGGTTACACTGGAGGAAGGAATATGAAGCAGATGTTAAAACACCCTTTGGTTACTTCTGAAAGAGTGAGTTTGAATGAAAAATTGTAAAATTTGCTTATTTCTGTGTTAGGTCAACAGCACGGGTTCAGACATGCTGAAGGGGAACATCACAGTTTTCCACTGCAGGAAGCAAAACAACATGCACATTTTTAATGTCCAGTGTTCTGTTATTTAAAATATGTCCTTCTTACTGAAGCTTCTGTGATGTGCATGGGTGTTTTTCAGGACGCTCGATCCCTTGTAGCATGTACCATGCTGCTCAAGGCAAGAATCTGTCGATGTCACAGTCATCTTGCCGCACATGATGAATCACTTTGCCTAGAGATTTTCTGCCCGCACAGCCGCTGGGGTGGCTCTTGTCTCCCTAAGGATGTTCTGTTTGACTAGCCATCTGAGCTTACTGTGCTGTGACCAGTTTACAAAGTACTAACTCCAAACTTTTTCATGTTTCATTTCTACTAGTAAATGACATGGGGGTCACATCATATAAATACATACGTAGAGGACACTGCTGACCAAACTCAGAAATAAGGCACAAAAAGGACTAGTTTGGCTTTAAAAATGCTCTCTCTTTAATTTTCTTCAGTTTGATGGGGGTTTTTTTGTGTGTGTCTGTTTTTAGCTTGTTACAAGAATCATGTCAACTGATTGTAACTGCAGGATGCTGTCCAAAATGTGTTTCTGTGTCTCTCTTTGGATACATTCTTTGGTTGTATTGGTCTGTAAGACAGGATTAATGGCAGCTGATAATAAAACCTGAAGTTTCAAGATACTGACTAAGATCTGGTCAGCTATCTCCTTTCAGGGGTCCATAAATATGCTCTGGGGAGCCTACAGAAAACATTAAAAAATATATATTGATGTTTCTAGGATGTAATGCAATTCATGCTTTTTAAATAGTTTTAAATTTGTAGCAAGTAAACTTAAATTCATATCTGGCTGTTCAGTTTTCAAATTCAGTGGTCTAAAAACATATGCAGTGACCATTTCGTTGTGGCAAGATGTGTTATCTCCCTGGTTTTGCAAATGTACAGAAGTAGTACATCAACAGTGAGGCACAGGAAGCGTCAAACTACAGCAAGTAAGTTTTAGTTTCTTTTTGTGTTGTGTTTCCTTCTCAATTGCTTACATTCTTACCCTTCCTGCCTTTTTGCTTTTGACTGTCTTTTTGACATTATATATTCCTACGTTCTCCCCTTCCCGTGTGAGCAGTGCAGTCCCTAACTCCCTTTGTAGCCTGTTCAAGGTCTGTTGTTGTGAGGAGGAGGTGGCTCTTTGCCTTCTCTGCTCCCTCCCCCTGAGAAAATCCGCTTGTTCTTCTCTCTAGCAGACGTTTGCAGTGATTTAAGAAGGGGGTGGCAATGTAGCTGCAAATTATTAGATGGCCATATTTTATCTTTTCATTTGTAAGCAGAAGCACCTTTTCTAACTTACACTGACTTTCTCCCTTCTGTCCTGCTGACCCTTTTCAAATATTTGCTTAAACAGGCATTGTTGGGAGAGCTGCTCATCTATATTCTGTTTTGGAAGACAAATCTAAAAAAAAAATTTTGCACAGATTTCCCTTTTTCCCCCAAGGTTTTTTTTTGTTTTGTTTTGTTTTTATTTTTTTTTTAAGAATATGTTCATCTTGCAGGATATATTTTTGTTATCAAGAACAGCCTTTAAATGTAAAATAACTCCAAGTAATGTAAGCATTGCTTTTTTCATATCTTGAAGATCCATCTCAGTAGGTACTGTAAAACAAATCCCAAAATATTCCTTATGTCTTACAAAAAAAAAAGATAGAAAAATAAACCCTTGCCTCCATGTAACTCCAGCTCTTCGTTGCAGTGAGACTTTTATGGATGGAAGATAAATTCTTGTTTCTTTTCATGATTTTTTTCTCCTCTCTGAAAATTCTGATTTTGTTTGCTTTTTTGCATTTGCAACTTTGACAGCTACTACTGGGAATTCTTGAATACATGCTGTATGTGTCACATTAAAAACATAGTATTGGAATGAAAATGTTATTTGATACCTTGGAAGTGTAGCTTGATCAGTTATAAAAATGCTTATTTTGAAGTCAAAGCCAGTTCTGCCTGCCTGAGGTTTAATACTCCTTTTTGTAATGAACCCAGCTGTAAAACCTGAATGGAAATCTACCAGCTTGATGCTAACAGCTGATCATAAGGAATCCAGTTAGACAAAATGTAAAATGAATAGTTTTTATTGACCCTGGATAAAGCTGAGTAACATCAGTTGAGGTGGTTTAGATAAGAGTGACCAGTTAAGCTGTAGCAAATTTTAAAGCATTCAATTTAGCTGCATTTACATGTTTCTATAGTAGTTAAAGAATGTGCTTAGTAGTGTTACAGTTTTTCTTTGGATTCGAATGCTTATAAGAGTTGCATTTACTAAGAGAACTAGATACCTGATTTTAGCTGTTTTCCGTTTGCGGTTTTATTTGTTGAATTAATTTCATAAAGGGTTTTTTTTTAACATTGACCAGATGCGTGTCTTCTGCTTGTTAGGGCAACATTTGCATTAACTGTGTCTCATTTAACCATTTTTACTCCAGAAATCACAAAACCCTTTCATTCTTAGCTATCAACTGTCATAAGTTCCAACACATTTTTACCTCTGTTGTAAATAACATTTCTGCTGTATTTGTAATAGTGGGAGTACTTCTTGCTGAAATCATTTCAGGTTAGCCTTGTAACCAGTTACCATTGCACTGACAAGATGAGGTTTTCTGGTTTGGGAGTGAAGGGTGTTGTTTGTTTGTTTTATAACTGTTTTGCTCATTATCTTCTGACTCCCTTTTTCCAAACAGTGGTACTTGCCTAATTTTTAATGAATTAATAAATAAAAGCTGCTACTTGCAAGATAAATTTTACTAATTTATACACAGTATGTGTGTGAATTAAATATGTTTTGTTGACAACTTTGCTTCTGTATGTTTTAGGGGTAAGACTGGTAGTATAAGGAAATTTTCACCAGAGCCCTTTGCTGCAGGAGATGTTTCAGGAGTTATATATTGTTTTGCTTATGGATTAGAATTTGTGTTACTGTTGTCATGACTCCTTCACTGATTTGAACAAACTGATTAAAATCCTTTCCTGTTATCTCAATGTCCTATTGCCTATAAAATATATATGACAATTGGATCCCTGATACTTCTGAAAGATTTTCAGTAGTTCATTAAATGTGTCTCTTTGTTTCATGCTGTGTTCTTTGAAAGCCCCTTGTCTAGCAAGAGGGCTACCTTCCTGCCATCTTGGAATACCCTTTTTTTTGAACTTTCTCTGATAAATCTTACCCTTTTGTGCTATAGTTTCCATATGTTCAGCTGAACCCTCACTTTCTATGTTGTAGCTTTTTTAGGTACAATTACATCACAAGCAAGCAAAACTGTACTGCTTTCCCACCTCAGTCCATGAGAAGAGAGGTTCTAAACCAGAAGACGTTTAGTGTCTGGGGCATGCCTCCTACCAGAGATACACATGTCCTTGGGTTACTTTGTGTAGTGCTTTAGCACAGGGAAGGCAGGTGAGGTGCTCAGGCTGGCCTGGACACTTGGGTTAACTGTCCCCTTCTCCCTCTTGCTTAAGGTATGGGTGTGGTTTGATGAGGTTTGTTTTCATTTTGGATGGCAGTCTTCGTCAAACTCTTCCCAGCTCCTTCCGTTGTAAATGTCACCAGCTGTTAATTTTTTACCCCTTAAGAGATGTCAAGTCTGTAGCATAGTCACCAGCTTGCCCTATGTTGCATACGAAGTATGACGAATATTAGTACTTGATTCATTCTGTGACATTTTTAATTCCTGTTCAAGAGCTTTGAAAATAAAAGAAGCTGAATGTAATCTAAAAAACCTGATCCTATTAAGGAAGATGTTCTGGTTTTAACTCTGTAGGTTCCCCAGATACTACGGTAATTAGCATTCTGTGAGTGCCCAGAATAGAACTGGCCGTCAGGCCCTTAATTTAATGATCTATTGATTAATGATTTTTTGTATTCTAGTGAGGCAGAGTACTTTCTCATCTGCTGCTGGTCAACATGATTCTGCAAAAGGATGTAAATATTCCTTTGATATTACTCATGTTTGTTCTTTAACTCTTTTGTTTTCCTTTGACACCAAGCCTGCAACCTCTGTATCGTGTGGATTTCTTGGATTACAGAACACAGATTTGGCCCTGTGAAAAGGTGAATCATACCGAGACTCTGACTTGAGAGCAAAATGCAAATGTTTCTGTGCATTTTTCCGAGATCTTTGAGATAGCGAAGGGAGGAAGCCAAGGAAAGGAGATAAAAGGGCCTACGGCAGTACAGATCACCAAATGATCTGATTTTTAACAGAAATAGTGCTTTCTGCTTCTGGCATGATTTGCCCCCACACCCCTTCTTATATTAATGAATTACACTGTAGTCCCTTTGTGTAGCCTTCTGGAGGGGAGAGAGGAATTGTGATAAACCTAAAGCAACATGTAATGCTATTGGAGTGCAGCTTAACAACTATACTCTTACTGTGGCTACTGTAGTTATTTCTCCAAGTAGTTCTCCACAGTTTACGCCTGAAAGCAAAGATGAGGTGGTTCGGTACATGCTAGGCTGGCGGGATCTAACTGTAATTCAGAGGTGTCTGCTCTTCATATAACTGATTTAAGAAAAACAAAAGTAAAACTAAGTTCTCTGATACTGAATGGTGGAGTGCTACGTACCTGGGCACTTAAAGCATTCTAAATGTGAAAAGTGCATATTAATAGTTTGTTTAGTACTTTACGTTTCAGTTGTGATTTGACTTTTACCCTCAAGGCATAATGTAATTTCAAGAGAAGATGCACAATTTGTCACATTTGTTTCCTGAACATCTTTTTAACAGTGGAAATACTTACAAGTATAGCATGATAAACTCTGGCCAAACTATCTCCGTATGCTTATGTCTATAGTGTTTGTTATACTCCTAAGTCATCAATAACACCAACATAAATCAACATTTGTAATTGGCCTTTTTTGCTAACTGTAGTCAAAAGCAGCTAGTGCTCTGATTCAAGACTTGGTGTGATCCCATCACACTGCGTAATACTTTATCTGTGCGCTTTAAAACTTATCTGTGATACTTGCTTTAAATGAAATAAAATAATTTATTTCACTGAGAGCATTGGCAAGCATGTAGGTTTTTTTTTTTCTTTTTTTTTTTTTTTGTAGATTTAACTTTGTTTTTTAGATTGCCAGTGGTCCTGTTTGTTTTAGAATCTGGTCTAATGTATCACCAAGTACAGAAGCACATTCTTCCGCTGATTTTTTGTTTTTTCATCTCGCTTTGTCCCTTTATCCCTCCTCGCTTGCTATTGTTCAAGGGTTGCTTTGTGAAAAGTGCAAGCATCGTGCACGGTTTATTTTGGCAAAATGAATAATGTTTCCATTGATCTGGGTCTGAGCCGACTATCCTTCCTCGGGCAGAAGTTCGTAGCTTCAGGTTGTTTCCTTCTTGCAGGCTCTGCTCAGATTGCGGCGCGGAGCCGGTGGTTCAGCTCTACCCAGCACTATTAATATGCACAACATGACCGGTTTTGGGGGAAGGTTATTAGAATGCTGGTTTGTATCCTCCAGTGAATGAAATGATGTGTGATTATGAAGTCATCAGGCATGGACCAGTAAGGCTTGAGAGAGCCTCCCCCCCAGGTCCTGGGGGTGCCATTGATTGGTGACCATGTGTTTGTGCCCGATAGACTGTGAAATGGTGTGTTGCTACACGGCTGTGTTGCACCTGCGCCCCACCGAGGTGATTGATTGGTTTGGTCATGTGGAATGTTCCCATCTGGTCTGCAGTAATGTGTTTTTTTTTGTTGGGTGGTTTTTTTTTTTTTTTCCTTCCTTCCTCTGCTCTCCTATTTCCCCTTCATCCGCCAGCAGCCAGCGCTGGCTGGGTCGTTAGGGCCGGCGGTTGCAAAAGGCAGCGTGAGTCTTTGCCTTAAGAACAAAGTGTGGCTGCTGCGAGTGCAGCAAGCGCTGTTTTCGTTTCTGTTAAAAGATCACATAGTCTGCGGTGTGCTCGTGAGCAGCTCTGGGACAGCTATAATTTCTTGTAAGAGCTGGAGGAGGGTTGGGACCCGACAACCAAACCCCAAAACCTACGTGTGACTGCAGATTTCTTACTGTTCATACAAAAGCGCTCCGCTATTGTAATTAGATTACCCAAGTAGCAGCGCATGTGGAAGATCTTATTTAACCTCAGAAAAGTAGTGGTTTATTTATTGAAAACTACTGATCTTGCACTTTAAATGCCAAGAAATTATTTTAGTTCCTTTAAAAAAAATTCTATAGTTACATTGGGCGGTCTTGTTTGATATTTCTTAATCTCACTCCTTTTTCATAATTGATCTATTCATTCCACTTAATGACTAATTACATATCAGAGCACATCATCAGCAGCATTCATCATTGTAGAATGTAATAATCAATGACATTTCAACAAAGGAAAAAATAAATATGCAAATAAGGACTCATTAACATTTGCATGAGCTGTTTGAATAATCACGTTGCTGACAAGGCTGTAATTAACAGAAATTGATGCTGAGTTCAGTATTTGATAGTGTGTTTTCTCAGCGTTTTATTGTTGTCACTGCGGGGGCTGGAATGAAGTTCTGCTCTACTTGTACCTTGACTTAGGCTTGATGTGATGGGTTGTGCCAGGTAGCAGAGGCTTCTGGGAGCCCTTAATTCATCTGTGACCTACACTTGAGGCATAGAAAGATATTTTACTTAAATTACCATGTTGTTAATGAGGGACTGTTAAATTCTTGGTAATTACACAACAACTGAAGGCAAACCTTCTTTCCAAAGTCAGGAAAACTAAAAATGATTCAGATTTTTTTTTATTGAGAATCTTTTACATGCGTCAGGCACTTTGAAACTACAGGATTTCTTATTTGCGTTGAAAATGAGGTATTGATGCAGGGGGTTTTGGTGGTGGTTTTTTTGTTTCTTGTTAAACTGGCACAGTGTATCAGTGTCAGGAGGCTTGAGCTTTATTGTAATTGAAAATCACTTGCTAAGGAAAATGTTGTGTAATTATGAAATGTACAGTCTCTCTCTCTCCGTCTCTGCTCCCTCCCCCCTTTTATTATTGCAACTTTACCACCCCCACCCCAGCTTCCTCTTTTTGTCATGGATATCAACTGAAATGCACAAAACACAATAAAGCTGTTTATGTCAGTTTTTTTGGATGACTGTAAGTGCTGATTATAACAAGTTTAAGGAATTTCCTTTGTTGAGTGTGTACCCACGCCATATGGCTCAACATGCAACATTAACTTGACAGGGATAATGGATTGTGGTATATGGAGACAATTTTGCCTGCAGCTTCACTATAACTCATTCTGGTTGGGGATCACAAGTTTATAATATAGGATGCAGCAAACATCCAGATGGATTTACTTTACATAAAAGAGTTGCATTTCTTTTTATTTCCTGCCCGTAATTGGAAAAAAAAGGAAAAAAAAAAAAAAAAAGGAAAAAAAAAAGATAAAGTAGTAAACAAAGAATGGGTCTTATTCAGGGAAGAAAAATCTCAGTGAAACTATATGGCTGAACTGGTTTGGATACACTGAAACATAGGTGAGGTGTTGTTACTCATACACATATACAAGATGCTTAAAATAATATCTCAAGTGGTTTAACTTTTTGGATATTTCAGGATAGCTCCAGTTCTAGAAATACAGAATGTTCTAGTGGAGTGTGAGAAAAGCTATTTGAAACAAATCTCCGATTTTTACTTAATGACCTTTTTTTTAAATCGTAAGCAAAATGACCACTCAATTTGCATTCTGGTGCTTTGGTAATGCCCTGATGCTGTCCTGTGTTTTTTAGGGAAAAAAATAATCCTTATAAGCTTTTCGCAGTGTAAGGAAGGAAAATACTGCTGAAGTAGTTTAATTTGTTTACTTCAGTGGTTGCATTATATAACGGGAAGTGTCCCAATGTCTTAGAGTCTAACAAAAGCCAATATAAATCTAATGTCTCCTACTGAATGATCTGTGTGCCCAAGGTAAGTCCTAATTTTACAAATACTTCTACATCGAAGAGGCTTTAAGCATGCATAATCCCGTTAAGCATGTATGTAGTTGTTTGAAGGATCGGGGCTATAACTCCATATTTAGGATTTCAGATAGAGCTGCATGAGATGGCTTCAGCATTCCTGTGCATGTGTGATCAAGTTACGCTCCAAATAAAATGGGGTGCTTTACTATCTGAAAAGCATCCATCTTTGAGATAGCAGTTTTGGAGGTTCTTCTAAAGCACAGTTTTTTTGAGACTGGAAATCTTGACCTTCCCATCCGAAGTAGTTGCTCTAATTTATTGTTTTCTTCCTTCCTTTGAACCACTACCACATGAACTTCTAATTTTTTCAAATAGCTCTTGGGGTACGTACCTGAGCAGGTAGAGAAGATGTGGTGCGTGACTGGGAAAGAGGGATACTGGTTGCGGTTATAACAGATACTGTTTGTCTGTCCAGTCTGCCTCCCACATTGCCAGCTTCATAGCTGGACGGCCCAGTTTAGCATCTCTGATCAATATCTGAAGTTTTGGAAAGTAAATGGCTAGAAAGAATCTGCTTTTGGGCAGGAAACAACAAAAAGGATCACTAAGTGTTGACTTATGAAGAATATGTGTTAGCTTAGGATATAGGGTTTCTTTCAGCTTTTCATGCTGCAAATTATAACTTAAAAAGTTTCTCTAGGTTCATTTATCTCTCCCCTGCATACCAGGCTGTATGTGTGATGTCACAGCCAGGTGGGAATTTAAGGTGGACTGAAGGACATTGTTGCTTATATTCTTACTACAAAGTCACCTATTTACTACCGCCACTGCAGTTGCAAAAGAGAAGTCTCAGGAAGAAACATGATCTGTCTTTGATCTGTGTAGCATTTTTAGTAAAACTCGCTTCATATTTGAAGTAGAGGAAGAACAACATGTTATCTTGTACGCTAGTCAGCTAGTGGATCCCTGTATTTTATTGTCCACTGTTTGGGAAACACTAGGATAGGAAAATGTGCACCAGTGTTGCAGTAAACTTGAAGAATTTTAAGCTGTAGATAAGAAAATTCTTTCCAGGAGCTGTAAGGGGAGTTGACTCTTTCTTCCAGTTTCTGGACTCCTTGTCACCTTTTTGGCTTCTGAAGGAACGTAAGAGCCAAAGCCTCAGCAAACACGTAATAAAACTGAAATTTTGAAGACAGCATTTGTGTTCTGCATCAGTGTTTACTGACCCACCAAGGAACTTCTGCAGGACTGTGTTTGAAAATAACATGAATATTGTTCTTAGCTTACAGTGATTACCTGCAATGTGGATTGCACTCCAGTTTGTAGTATTCTGTGAACATGTTAAGCAAGTGTGCCGTGTTGGCAATAAGAAACGTTCTGTGTGTGTGTGCGGTTGTTATTCGGCTCCTGGAAAAGCTACAAAAGCAGGCTTCACTTTTTTCTGATCTTGTAATCTGCAGTGGCCTGTGGGGAGCGCACCGATGATCCGCTCTTGTTAATGGCTTAGTGTGAGGATGTTATAAAAGTCCAGTAGGTTGTCAGTAGAAAGGCCATCAACAGAAATTTATTAGGAGTCATGCCTGAAAGTGAATTCCACTGGCCTCTGACAGTAAGCTGCTGTAGTGCTCTTTGATCCTGAAGGGTCTGCAGAATCTCAAGTTGAAGTTGGTGGTTTGGGTATAAAGAGCAATAAATTTTTTGTTTTTGTTTTGCTAATGATTTATTAATAAATACTGCTGCAGTCTCTTGGATTAATGTTTTTCTTTATTGAGACGTATTTTAAAGGACCTTGGTTGAAAGGGGAGCCTTGTTCCATTTTAGTATAAGGAAATACCTTTAGCTTATATTTCCCATCTGATTATTTTAGTAATGATGTAGAGGTTTCTCACAAGGCCATGGACCGGTTTGATTGCTGATGTGCGGCAGCTCCATCTGCAGCGTGATTCGAGTGCCTGGGAACAGGAGGGGGAGCTCTCGGCACGGCAGCACTGTGCCGAGCGGGCAGGGGCAGGAGGGGGAGCGGAGCACCCCGCGGGGGCAGGAGGTTGCCACCACCTCCCTCCCCTCCCGCTCTCACTCGTCTCGGAAAGTTGTTTTCATAATATTTCAGCAGTTCAGAGCGAATGTTTGTCTCCCTTCTTGTCCCTAAACATGAGCACGCTGTGAGCCAGGACTTTGTTTCTCATCCTGGAGAGAGGGGGTGTACCGTTACTCTGTTCTGTAGCGAAATCAGAAATGGATTTCAGTCTGCGTAATGTAAAGAAATTAGTTTCTAGCTTAAAATAGCACTTCCCTTAAGTTGCAAATAGGTTATTATTGACATGTTCCATTTTCAATGCTTTCAGAAGTCCTGGCTGAATTTCTTAAAGCCTACGTTGAGTAGACTGAGGTGATGCATCCTCCTTTGTCAGATTCTCTGTAATCAGCCTGCAGTCCACCAGTGTTCAGTAATGTACAGTTTAAATTATATGAGCAATCCCTGCTGAATTTAGTACATTTTTGTACTTTTAAGTACTTATTTGCCCGGTAGCTTTACTGAATTGGTGCCTAAAAATGCTTCTTATAAATGCAGAGCATTGGTTAGGTTTTGTTTACAGCGGTGTGCATAACAGCAGTGTGTTTACCAGTGTGAAAAGTGAGTGACCTTGTACTTAAACTGCATCTCAAATAGATGAAAATCTAGCTAATATGGGGCAGGATTAAATTATTAGTTAATAAGAGGTTTTTTTTAAAAGCAGAAGCCTGTGTCTCATAATATCTTTTGTTCTAAAGAGAGGTGTGTGCTTTAATGCTTCTTTTGGGGAGAGAAGCAGCACTGAAAGCTGAGGGCTGTTCCTTGTCTCTGAATTGCCAATGTGATTTTCTCTCTGAGTTTTAAATGGTCCCTGTAATATTTTTCTTGTGAGTTAGAATTATAATGGGGAGCAAAGTTTGAAATTCTTGTGCCAAAAATTTCTTCATAACTGTGGGGCAAATGCTGCTGTTACCAAAGCCTTGTTTCTGGTTATGTACTTTTTGTTCAGTAATTTGGAAGACTTTGCATTAGTATCATTAGTCGCAGAACTGAATTACTTTTCATTTCAAGACGGGATACCAGCCGGGTTTGAAATGTTTGAGTTTGGCAAGAAAGGGCTTGTCTGTAAAACAATGAAATTGCGTTGGGAAAATACAGTGCCTGTGTTCAGCTGAGGCAGGCTGAGGTACACTGCGAGCTGTTGTGAGCTGCAGCTGCATTTACCATCAAACATTGAGTCGGTGCCGATGAATGTTTTGTTTTTAGTGTCATGGAAACTGTGAGCCAAAGAATGGATATTCTATTCATCTGGGAAAATAGCAGTTCACTGCATAAAACATCAATTGCTTCCAAAGGAGTTCTTAAAATAGACTTTGTGAAAATAACCCTAGAAGTAAAAGTGCAACAATTTGAATCACCTCAGTACTACTTTGTTTTTCTATCAGAATATACATGTGAATTAAATTAACATAGAAGTAGTGAGGGTGTTAAGATACAACTGTAGCCTGGAACTCCTACACCGATGCGATGTTTTACTGTGCAGTTTTAAATCCAAAAATGGAGAGGCCCAGACTTTTCAATAGCAGTTTTAATCCTTTTTATTACCTTTCCTCAAATGGTTTGCTGAAAGCGGAATAGTTTTTGTCATCGTTCAGAATCATTTACTGTTTCATGCAGCATAGTGAAAATCGTAAACTCACTGCAGAGAACACGTATGCAACAGCGTGCTCTCAGGGGCAGAGAAAGGAAGATGGTATAGAATAAATAGCGTGTAGGGGTTTTGTAGATGCATGAGCATTTTTGCAGAGCTAGTATGTAAAGAATAATTAATTAAGGGAGTTAATTCAGCTGAATTGGAAAGCTTACATTTTTTGTTTTGCTTAAATTTTTATGTTGGGGGAAAAATAAGTATGAGGTCTTAGTGTAAGAGGTAAAGAAAAACCAGTACAGAAATAGATACATAAAGACATTACCTGCTGTGGAATAAAAAGGAAGCTGAGAAAAGAATTTGGAGGAGCAGAAGTGATTTGATCTGAGTGATAGGAAGTTGGAGGGAGAATTGTGAGTTGCAGGATTTTAGAATTTGGGATTCTGGAATAGATGTGATACCATTTAAAGGAAGGGATGCATCATCGTGAGGCTTCCTTCAATGTCCAGTGAAGGCAGCAGAAATGTTCCTGTTGACTATTTTGCTCTCTAGCTTTGTTCTGTTTCTGAGTTTTAAGTTTTTTGACTGAGGGATCCAAAATTGGATGTGCTATTTTGTATATGGTATAACAAGTGCTGTGTAGAGGTGGATAATCACTCCCCTCCACTTGCTGTCTCATGTGCTTTTCAAGACTACCGGTCCTCAGCAGACTTGATCCCCAACCTGCACCATTGCAGGGGGTTAGTCTGTTCTAGGTGTGGGGCTTTACATTTGTTATGGTTGAATTTTATGAGGTTCCTGGTGGTTCAGTTCTCTAGATGATCTACATTCCCCTGAATGGTGGTCCTGTCTTAAGGCGTGCTAACTGCATCCCCTGAATTTGGGGTCTTTTCAAGCTCTTTTAGGGTGCACTTTGTCTTCTCCAGGGTACTGATAACGACTTTAAGCAGGACAGGTTCCATGTACATGGTATAGTTGTTAATGACAACATTATAGATGGAGATTGATAGAAACATAAATTTAGGTTGAAAAGCAACTGCATGAGAAGTAAAATAGGTGCTTGAGATTCTGAGACTTAGATGAGTAACTCAAGGGAGAGCAGGATCAAGAAAAGCCTTTTTCTAAGTGTTTATGACTGTTTAATATCAGGAAGTAATGTGTAGTTGAGAGCTTATAGCAGAGATAAGGGCTAGATACAAAATGGGAAAGTGTCTTTGAAATTAATCCTGGTTTGTGTATAGAAGGCTTCTATAATAATGTGCAAGCTCCACAGTTCCCATTCAGTAGCAAAGGAATTGAAGTACAGGCAGGTAAAATAGATGAAAAGATACAAAACCCACACAATTTTTACTTGCACTCTTTAATGCCATTTAGGCTCAGAAGGAAGATTTGCACTTTGCAATTCTTTAAGTTATAGTAACCACATGTTCTTAGCCCCAAGGTAGACATTTTGGGCTTTCCTATTCAGTGCCTGGGGGGGATTTGTGAGGGCTGGTGTGCTTCTTAGAGAGCCGCTGAGGCTGGCCAACAGGAAATGTCGGGATAATGGTGGACCACAAAAAGTTCCCATAGCCACTACCCTCCTCCCCACGATAAATCTAGTTAAAGAGCAGGAGGCTGTAGGGTCTTGTCTCAATCCTGCAGGCATCTTTTTGCACATGGCTGAATACAAAGGCAGCTTGCTTCCTTGCATGCAGTTCTGCGTGCTCCAGATCAGTGACCTGTCTTCAGTTGTTTCAATCTGCCAAGTAACACATTTTGATTGTCATGTTGATGGGGTGGAGTGGGAGCGTGTGTGTAAATCTAGGGACAGGTTTGAGTCACTGAAAAATATTCAGTGATGTTCTTCTGTTCACAGTCTCACTTTAAAACTTTGTCTGGTGCCTGACTTTAACTACCTGAATGCATTATTATTTTGCAAGAGTAATTAGATTATGCCTTTACATTATTCTTCTAAAAGTAAGCCAGTGCCAATATTTGAGAGAACTCCTTGGTTTATATTAAGAAAAAAAGGTGAGTCCTGTTAAGAGTCTTAGACCCGCAGATACTGAAGTGCAGAATGTTAGCAATTGTTTTTACATCTTCCTTGTCATCGACTTGGAAAATATTTTATCATTCTTATGTATCGTTTCTGTAAAATAGTTACCAGTATTGCCGTGAGTATTCTTTTTGTTCTTAGCATGCTGAGGGAAAGTGTTTTCATTGCCTGCTTTAGATCATTTAAAGCAACCTGGCGATACGTCTAGAAAGCATGGGTAACCAAGCAGAGGGGTAGTATTTCGTGATAAATGAAGTTTTATTCTTTAGTTCACTGAACAGCACATCATGTTCCTTGGTGGTTTTGAATCTGAGACTGGCATTCGCCTTGGCTGTGTCTGGACCTGGCGTGTTATTGTTAACGTTTCTTCAGACTGTTCCCAAGGCTGTTGTGCTATGTCATGAAGACTTGGTGTTTTTCTATCCAGAATGCCACTTGCCTCACCTCCCAACACAAACAGCGGGCACATGTTTTCCTTTGCAACTGCCTTTCTTTGGTTGGCTTGTTTGTTTTGGGTTTTCATGTTCTTTGTTGGGCAGGGTTTTTTGTTGTTGTTGTGTTTTCTTTGGAGTTGTATTTTGTTTTTTTTTTTAAAAACTTCAAAACCCAGCATTCTTCTTTCAGGTGCCTTGGCAGTAAGGTATCAGTGTTTGCATAAATATATGGAGACCTGGGTTGCCTGCAGGTGATGGTTTAGAAAGGTCTAATTTTTTTTGAGGTTTTTTTTTGCCTTTTTTTTGCCTTTTTTTTTTCCTTTTTTTTTGGGGGGGGAGGGTTTGGGGGGCTTTGTATTTGTTTGTGTTTTGTTTTTTTTGTTTTTTTTTTTTTTTTTTTTTTAATAAGTAGGTAGAATTTCATTCTCTGTGTTGCTCCAATACCAGTTTGCCTTTCTGCACCACAGTGATGTTCTCTTGTGCAGTTATTGTCAATGTTTTGTGGCTTAGTAGGACTGCTTTCAAATTTCTGGACCGTCTAAAGTCCCTTACTGGTTTTGTACTGAAATGAGACCACCTATTTTGATCTCTTAGCGTTTTAGGAGCTCTGTATTAGTTTAAACTGTCTTAACTATATTTTACAGGGCTTTCTTTTCACCTTCTTTTGACTCAGCGTGCTTGCAAGTAGAGCATGTGAATAGTTATGGGTTTCAGCCCCCAAACAGGAGATGACTGCTTTCAAGGCACTGTCCTGTGAGGATTTTTGCTCTTGTTCTAATGGATAATTTGGTTACTCTGTGGTGCCTGCATAAATTGTTCTCTTGAAGCACTAATGCTGGGAAAACACTTAACATGTTATTTTGTTTTGATTTGAAGCCTGTTCTAGTATCTAATGGGTGTTCAAGGTTTGATTTTCCTTGTTTTGTTTTAGTTTTGTTTGGTTCGTTTTGGGTTTTTTGCACCCTAGCAGCTACTGGTAGTCTGGAGACTGCAGTTTGGGAATACCTGACAAACATCTGTCTCTGTGTGATTGGGATGGCTGGATTGCCTGTGAAGGGGGAAGCTTGAATAAGTTATGCAAGTCATCCAAATAAGAACTGTTCAACAGAGTACTGTTGTGTGTGTTTGCCAGCTGCCTTATGGAAGATGGTTATAAGTGCTTGCCATGTTTGTACCCGTATTTATATAGAGAATGGGTGAGGGGGAAACCTTTGTTGACAAAGCTGGCTTTTTAAGTTCAGTGTGAATTAATGGATCTTGGATGGTGAGAGGAGCTGTAGGTACATGCAGAAGTAACTGTTTTTTAATTTTTATATCATTATATATATATGAAGTAATTTAGCAATTTGTAGTAAGTAGTGTTGCAAAATGATCTTTTAATCAGAAACAGGTGTAGCATTTTGTTGTAAAGTGTAGATTCTCTATTAATTTCCAATTAAAAAATCCTCTTCCCTTTAGACTTAATAATGTACTTGATGTTCAAAGTCACTGACAGAGGCTGAGTAACTTCTGTCATTAAATCTGAGACAAATTCCGCGCCAGGAGACCAGGGAATGCTTTTCAATTTAGTTGTGAATTACTTGCGAGTAGCAACTTCATCAGTTTGGGATGAGATTGGCGAGGTGGCAAAGGAAGACACATTTTAATAGACAAAGTGAAGACACTTGGACACTATAGAAATATATGTGGTGGGTAGGTGAGTAAATGCCTTCTTGTCACCAGTTTGAAATGTGTGTGCATTCACGTGCTTTCTCGATTTGGTTATTGTTTTCCGGATATTGTACATACCTGACTTCCCTCATTTTTAGTATATTTTTGGTGTGTTTCTTCTGCTGGATGTTCTGTCTGTACATAGCAGATGTTAATGTGATAATAGAGCAGTAACATTATTTATGGTAAGGTTAGCCTCCATTAGATGTAGCAGTGGAGAATTGAACCTAAATATACTAAACAGCTATTCAGGAATTATTTGGTTTGCAGATATTTGCCCACATAGGCTTGGGGGAGTAGGAGAAGGAAGTTCTTTCTTCGTTTAAGAGGTTTGTACTCACTCTTTTCCCCTTGCTTTCAGTTACTCATGTGGATCTTCCTTGTCAGAGGCTTCAGTCCATTTTACCCTCACCAACATTTGATGTGTTATTTATCACAGTGTAGGCCTGATAAGTGGAGGGACAGGAATAGTACTGAGGAAGAAACCTTCATGGATCAGCCACTGGTGGGATAGAAATGTTCTCAGTTTGATATGAGCATGTAAATTATAAGTTCATAGGGTCAATCCAAATAGAATATGGAATTTAGTCCACTCTTGCCTCGTGTGTAAGTACGTAAAAGCATTAATAAATTGTTTTTTACAATACAAGATCTGTGCAGTGCTCTGCAAACTGACAAAATATACCATCTTTTCTCAGGAGTACTTACAAATCAATGGGATGAAAGTGTCAAAGGCATGTGTTTGGGCAGCAGGTTCTTTAATACCACTTCACACACTGACATGATTTGTTTTTAAAGTAGTGCATTAAATATTTGGTAAGATATCTCTTGGCTTCCAAGTTTAACATTGTGATATGGTATTCTTGAGATTTGTTGCCTGGTCAGTTCAATCAGTAGAATTTTTACAGTGAAAGACATCTGCAAGTGCCCACACAAGTGTAAAAGAATGTAGGAACTTTTCTAATCTTCAGAAAGTACAATGAAAAAAATAAAAAGCCAGACTTTTTTCCCAGATGATCCTGTCCAAACGTCAACAAAAGGAATAAATCAGTGTTTGCTGTCTTAAAGCATCATACCTAAATTTCAGCAGTTATAATGGGAAGTTGATTCCAGGTAATTCCAGCTTCAGAATTTACACATTTTGGGTCTTTTTGATAGGAAAAGATAAGGCAAATAAGCAACTGGATAGCGGAAGTGTAGTGCTATCTTAAAAATGAGAATTTATGGCATGGAGAATCCTGGGAGATTTTTGGCAGACCTGAGACTGGACAGTTAAATCCCATAAATCTCAGTCAAACTTGTAGTATTTTACTTCTTACAGGTTATTAGAATTGTTCTGTAGGATCGTAGTCTTTCAAAATTTTGAACAAAAAAAAAGAGTAGGGGGCAAATCTGCAGTCTTAAAACCAAGCTGTGCCTTAACCTTTCCTTTTTCTGTCTGGGAAAACTGGTTTTAGAAGATGTCACAGTATGGGGAAGAAATCTAAAATAATGCATTCTTTTTTCCACTTGTCGTAGTCTGTACATACCATTTCCTTATCCATACTTCAAGAACACATAGGCCTATGTTCCTGTGGTTACCTGTATAGACTACATTCATGGTCATCATTTGGACGTGGCATTCCTGGTTCAATATGTTCATAATTTTTCTTCTGTTACTTTAATACAAAATTTCCCTGTAACATTTTTATGTATGAATTACTCATTAATCTTAAGGTTCAAAGTTTGTATTATGAGTTTGCAGACACTTCATATTATGTAGGTTTGCTTTATTAAAAGGTAAGTCATATTGGATGAGTTTGCAAGACTTCAAGGGTTATTGATTGGGAAGCTGCTCCCAGTCAGAAGGCTGAGCTAAGATGGAGCATAATGATGAGATAAAATCCTAGGTTAGGAAAGTGATTACAACTAGGGACCTGCTAATCACTGACCTCTGTAGGGATCCTGCAGTTCATCACTAATCTCACTTGCACTTGGCATTTTCCTGTGTTGCTGCTTCATTGTTCATAGCTGAGTGAGTAATTTGGCTTGGAATGAACAGGAGGAGGGTGCTGCAAGTCCAGCAGCTGCACTTGTTGGCACTGGCTTGTTAAAAACATCCTCAGTGTAGCCAGCAGCGTACTTGGCACACGTTAGCCAATAGTACTTAAATTGTTATGAAGAGAATAGGAGGTCACTTCTTTTAAGCACTTTCTTCAAATTCTGTTGCTTCAGATCTCTTGTTTCATTTCCATGAGTTCTGGTCACAAGTATTGTAAGGAAGAGCAATATTCTTTTATATATTCACTAATACACACACACACACACGTACGTGTATTGAGTACCTTTAAAATGTTAGAGATAAGATTGTAGGTATAAGACATATTAAAACTGACAGCCTCTATTAATAAGTAGGCCTGTATAGCAGTAGAAGAGGAAGAAATTATTCCTCTGGTGCTGTGGGAAATGTCTAGATGTGTAGTAAAACTTTTATGGTTCCATGTGTCAGTCTTGCCTCTGAGAAGGCAGCAGCACACCAAATCCTGGGAACGGGGCTGATTTTGTGCTTTGATCAAGTGTAATCTTTTTCTCACCATACCAAATGATAATTCATAATTGCTGAATAAGAATTTTTAACAGCAATAAAAATATAAATAAAGAATGGGTCTGTACTGGAGGCAGCAAGGGTGTTACTGTATAAACTGCGTGCTTCTTTCTATTTCGTGGTGCTTTGGAAAGTAATACTGAGAGTCTTAGAGAAATGTTTAGTTTGAATGTTGTTCTTAAATCATCCATATGCGCCTGTCAATATGGCTTTTGCAGCTTCTTTCTTATTATATCGGATCTGCATATGAAAGATCATTTGAATGTTTCCTGTGACTAACAAAACCACATGCTTTGTTGCTGGATTCTTTGTTACTGGATGTGTGTGGGGGGAGAAAGCAATATAAAAATTGATTTCTAACCAAATCTACCAACAGCAATTTAATAACTTAAAAAAAAACTCAATCCAAAACAAAACAAAAAAACCCACAAAAAGTCCTCAAAGGTATCAACAGTGTTTTGTTACAGACTTGACATTTGGATATGCTATCTGTTGTGGCCAGTTAAGTGTTTTCAATGATGAAATGATGATTAGGACCTGTGAAAACAGGCCTCAAGATTTGCTGAAAGATGATTCTCTGTACAAGTAGGGCAGACATACTTCATGTCTGACAAATAGAGCAGCTGCCAGCTGTGGTCACTATGGTATTTATACTGGATGATAAACATGGATTCATTAAAAAATTTTGGTGCTTTCCATATTGGCAACTAAATGAATTCTTAGCAATATATACAAATATCTTAATTCTATAAAGGGTTAATTCTGTGGGAATTGAAGTTATTTTTTGTAGTTATGTTCTGTTATCCTCTCATAAACCAAGCATTATCTAGAAGCAGTGGGAAAAGGCTGGGTTACTCCTGGCAGGCATTTATAGCACATTCACTGAAGTAGTCCTCAACTGAGTTTATGTAGAGCTGTTTTCAGCTCACTATCACTTTG
The DNA here is from genome assembly GCA_039720435.1 of Amazona ochrocephala. Classification (NCBI taxonomy): domain Eukaryota; kingdom Metazoa; phylum Chordata; class Aves; order Psittaciformes; family Psittacidae; genus Amazona; species Amazona ochrocephala. Next base: position 31,771,421 of record CM077883.1, on the reverse strand, counting down.
CATCTTGCTGTTTCAGTTCATTCTGTGTTGCCAGTATTTAGTCTGCACAGCTGTTACACCGATAGATTTATTATGGAAGACAATTCCTTGTGTGGTATTTGAAAGCTATATTAAGTTGTGAGCATATTATATTTAGACAAATGATTGCAAGAGAAAAAATTATTTACTAAATGACTGTTAATGTTTGAATTGGTGCAGAATGTGTTCAGGTTATAAGTTTATGAAGTCAGGAAATACTTGTGGTTAAGAATGCTCAGTGGGATTTTCTTGGTTATATGTCTTTTAACTCATAGTCCTTGGGCTTTTAAGCCTGTTAGGAAGAGATTAGGTAAGTGAAGGTTTTGTTCATGAAAACACAAGAAACACACTAAAAAAAAAAGAATACAAATTCATGCCAAGTTCAAGTTCAGAGATTCAAATGCCTTGTAAGTTGATCTATGCAGATGTAGGATTTCTGTATGCAACCAATTCAGTAGTTTTTAAATGTCCATTGCTTTAGTTCAGATCTGGTTAAAAGACAAAACTCTGGGATATTGAGACACTGTGTAAGCAAGGCTTAGATTTTGCTTCTAAAATGAGAGCTTCTTTCTGAAATGTGTGATTTAGGAAGTACGTAATAAGGTGATCAAGAGCTGATGGTTCACAGTAGGAAGCTGTACTGTGCAAGGCTGATGTGAAGCGTTGGGGCCTGGAAAGCTGGCCAAAGTTGCTTTAATTTTCATGAATATTTTGTGAAGATAGAATCTGATGAGGAAATAAACTTCCTTTGGGCATTACTTTACCTGCCCAGCTGGTATGTCTGTGCACTACCTTAGTCATGTTTACACAAACCTGTGCAAAGGAAAAAATTCAGTGAGGATTTTGTCATGTAATAGTGCTTTTGCATAACCCTCTTCAGTTAATGTCAGATGCTGTAGTGAGTTTCCTCATGTCCCCTTGATGCTGATCATCAGTGTTTCTGAATTTCCAGCTATAATAATGAAAGATGTTATTGCCATCTGTGTAATGAGCACTTGACTAAGACAAAGAGGTGGAGATGTGGTTGGACAGAGGTTAGAATATGCTTGACAGCAAATCTTGTGGGGTAAACCTGCAAGATGTTTCAGGGTCTGCTTTGACTTTCAGTGTCATAAACACTGGTACCTTGGTAAGTTTGTTTTTTGCAGACATTATGTATGGTATCTACCTGTTTGTTAAACCAATGAGGAAGTGTCACCTTCTCTAAGTCGACATTACCCACTTTTAAGGTACTTTGGCTTGCTGTGCAGAGTAGTTGCTAAGTATTTTTCTATTGATAAGTAAATACTGCCTGTGATGTTTGCTTGCAAGGCCTTAAATAGTGACAGTATCATCCTGCCTAGGCAGGAGCAGCTGAAGTGTGTTGAAATGACAACAGGCAATTTGTAGTCAATACTCTTTCACTTTTGGGTTGCATTGATAGTGAAACCATCATGTGGTACAGCCAGGCAGCACTATGCTGGGAAACCTTTTTGGTGTAGTGTCAGTGAAGGTCCAGGGGCTGTTGATGGAGTCCTTCCTCTTCTCTCATGGACAGTGCAACAGATGTGCCGTGGCAGTGCCTGGGATAGCTCACCTTCTCTCACCTATCCTTCTGCTTTGTAAATGTGAAGACTGTGCCGCTAACACAGTGCTCTAGTCCTGCAAAAGGGACAACATAGTCTGGTTCCACTGTACAAGGGAGAGCCAGGAACAGGACTTGAATGTGGGCTCAACATGTGTTTCTGTAATGTGTGCCCATTGGTTTTTATTGTTATTTAAAATTGTGTGCCTTTAACATTGTGACACTATTGCAGGTTTGAGGGTCATATCTAAGTGCTTGCACTGGGAGTGTATTTGGGAGACTCTGTCTATGAAAGTCACTGTCTGATACTTGGTCCTAGGTTGCTTTCCAAACCCTTCACTGAAAAGCTTAGCCATCTGAACACAGGTTAAATTTTAATTAGCTCCAGATCTAATTCTGGATAAATACTTAGGCAGTGCAGCATCAGGCACCCTTGACTCTTGTTGATCATTTCTTAGAACCAAATTTTGTATCGATTGGGCTATTCTAGTAAGCTTTGTTCCTAGTAGTAGGAACCTGCCAAACTTTCAAAGCAATAACATTTGAGTAACATGATTTTATGCATTCTTATCTACCAATTTCTTGCTTGCTACGCAAACCATAATTTAAATCATAATTTTTCTAGCATCTGTAATTGACTCTTGTACAAATATTTGTTTCAAAGCCTGCCTGGAATACTGCATACTTCAGTCAAAGTTGTTTATCATGTGGTACAAGATTCTCATTTTCTGGGAAGAAAATGCTGAGTCTGGTTTAATGTGAACAACGTGATTCATCCTACTTCATATAATTTTGCATACTAGGTATTTTACTTGCTTAGTGCCTGATAGTTGTTAGAGGCAAATTGCTTCAGCAGAAAAATGTTTTTTCCTTCCTTTGTTACAGCAGAGCTGCTATTTTTCAAGCAAACTGTTGTTGACCAGACTACCTGTTATCAAGATGATAACCTTGCAGAGATGTTGTTCCAAGAGATTGAAACTTCCTCTCTGCTTACACAAGATGCACATTTAAAATTAACTATAAGCATACCTTGGTTTTTCCTCTTACAAAATGATATTTAGGGATTTTTGGTAGTAAGAGCAAAAATCAGAAAAGCAAAGGAAGTCCTGTTCTAGAAGTGCATTTGCAATAGTGTGGAGCTATTTATCACTGAAATGGGAATGTGCAAGCAAGGCTACTTTTTCTTCTTGAAGGCTGAATAAGACACGCATTGTCTAGAAAAGGCAATGTCTAGTTGGGTAAGATGACATCCATTTTCAAATGAATTGGTATTGTAGTTTATTGATGCTTCCCTCTGGATAGGACTGACTGGTGTTAAGGGGTATTCCTTAGTTCTGACTGTGTCATAATCAGGGCAAGTGTCTGCATTTGGTGCTTTCCATTACACACGTACTCAATGACTGTCTGATTCTTGTCATTGTTCAAGAGACTTCTATTCAGGATCTTTTTAAAACGAAATGTTGATTGACAAACTTTTGAGCCTTACTGGAGAACTTCACATTGAGTTTTAATACACAGGTGCTGGTTTGGTGGCATAAGCAACAAATAAGTCACAAAGTAGTTCTTCTGGACTTGACAAGTATGTTGCTAATGTCTTGTGACCTCAGATCGCAGCATCATAGGGCAGTCACTCTGTACAAGGCACTATATTTAGTATATGCTACCTGCAGGCAAATATGGCACATATGGCAGAAGAGTCCAGTCTGTTTTGCCTTCTTGACCAGTTTCATTGCTTGAGTTTTATACCTGACTGGAATGTATATGAAATGAAAGGATTTTTAAGGATTTAAGGGGTAAGTGGCAATGGCTGAAATGATTCAGCCATGGCTTAAGTTTGGTATGGGTTTTCTTGTCCTGAATTGAAATTTTTGTTCACTTCTCATGTAGTTTAGTTGTTTTTATTTTGCTGCCTATTTGGCGATGTATATTCATCGCCTGAGATGGTACCAGCTATGTATTAGTTTCATATAGGAAGGAGAAATATCTAAAAGTGTCTCTGTCTTTTCTCATTGTTAACAAAAGTGAAGCTGGACCTTTGCCCTTTTTATTTAAGCATACTGATAGGGATATTGTATAACAACAAAAACTGGCAGTAGTTTTTTTTACTGATTGGTTCTGTAAGAAACGGAATTAGGTAAGTGTCATCTATCATAGTAGTGCTCTTAGAGTGTGTTAAACACATGTATAAAAGCCTGCTTGTATTAATGCAATATAATTTTTGTAAATTAACTATGATGCTCACAGATTTTCTGGGCTGCCTATGTAAGGACAACTGATGCAGCTATCTAGCAGACTTTTAAAAGAACCTAATCAAATGCCTGTCTTTTACAGGAAAAACCTCCGACAGAGGTCCATTTCCATTGTATGGAAGAGATACGGGGTTACCAGGCTGTCAGGTAAGTATAGTGATGATTGAAAGCAAATGGAATAACCTGAACTAGAATTTAGTTTAAGCTACTTGAATGTGTCAGGCTACCAAACATAATAAACAAGAATGTATTCGACAACATGCAGAATAAAGTTTCTGCCCTCAGTGTGGTCAAATTGCCTTGCACTTGAATATATCTGCTTAGAGGAGACACTTCTGCTGTGTATGAGTGGAACTGGTTCTGTAGCTCATGAGCATGAATTCTGATGGTTTTAGTAAATGGGAGATTGTTACTGGTCTGAACATACTGAGCAATGTGCTCCAGGTGTATCACATCTCTCCTACAGATCATTGTGAAATAAGTTTTCTTACCCTTTGCAGTTCTTTGTTCCTCTCTCCAAGTCTGCAGACAGAATTGCAGGCCAGTATTGACTGCATATCGCAATTAGTCTGTGATACTCGTGATACTTTTCACATTTAGTTTGTCAAAAAATTCCAGTAATTGCCCAGTGTAGTTCGTAAGTTAACCGTTATTCCTGTGGCGATCATGGGCATTTTTTAAAGACAGTGTTAATTAGGCTTTCAATTTGTAGCAGTTGGGTTTTACAGTGTAATATTGTTTTATTTTGTAATTTAGATGATGTGGTTTTTAATTAAAGAAACTTTCTTCTTGTGTCTTTAAATTTTCATTTTAGAGTGAAGATTTCTTCCATGTTATTTTTAATGAGCCACACTAACAGTGCTGTGATCAGTGTTTAAAAGTCTGTTCGAATGTACAGGAAGTTTGAATGCTTAATGAATGTTTGATTACATTCTGTATTTGTGGACAAAGATTTAAAGAAGTAATACTATATTTTTAATTATAATCAATTAATTTGTTGTGTTTGTTTTCTCAAAGAGGGATCTGTTAATTTTACTCTACATAGACTATTTGCTTTGAACTGATATTTTGAGGAACATCTTTCTTCTTGAGGATGAAACTTAGGATACGAGTTTGACATTTTGGTTTTGAATCTTTTCAGTGGTAGTTTGGGAAGTGTGAATGGGCAGCCCATGTGGCAATGCAGGCCTAGCATTCCTTTCCCTGTTAAAAAAGGATCATTCTCACAGCCTTTACTACTTCTCTGCAACACAGATGTGAGGAACAAAGACCCATTTGTAACTGTATTGGTGCACTTTCCATAACATTCTCACAGAAAGCAGGATACCTCTTTAAGTTCAAGTTATAGGCTTCACGTTATTGCCAGTCTAGACAGTAAAACATTGTATTAATGTTATTATTATTATTGTTCAAGTAGCTCTGTGTGTAGTATATTTAAATATCATAACTTAAACTTGACATTAGTTTGGAAGCAAATTAATTTCTACATTTCTCTTTCATTAAGTTAATGTTCTGTATTGGAAAATGAGGTTTTTGTTAGCTTCGCATAAAATTCTATTTCGCTTTGCAGTAATGAGTGTAATTTCTGTTGTTTGGCTTCTCACTGAGGAGAATGCTTTTATAACTTCTAATTGTTTCTATCTAGTACCATTTAATATTGATCTTTTACATGTAGCTCTTTAAAAGCCAAAATCTTACACATATTTGTTTCTATTAACATCGCTTTTAATTCTGTTTATTCCTTTGATATGCTTCCTGCTTATTCCTCACCCACAGTTTCTTATACATTGTCAGTATATGGGAAAAATGTTATTTAGCTAAATCTGTTTTGTTTGTTTTTTTTTTACCCCAGGGTAATAGAAAATGATCATAGAATTAACTTGGCAATTAAATTTTAATACAGTTTAAATTTATGTGATAAGTTACAGTTTGTACCTTGATTTGGCAGTATCAGTTAAACCTGACAGAGCTTGAAATCATTTGCCAACTTGAAACATGGTGGAGTTTCTGAATATTTGGGGTTTTTTTTAATGTATTTTTCATAAATCCATAGCAGTGCCTGAAATACAGCTCAATGTAGCTACAATGTTTGATAGCTATCTTAGAGAAGAAGGTAGAAATCGATCCTGAGAGATCATTTTGACAATCCAAATGAAGAATCGGCTGCATTGTCCTTCATGGATGGTCATACAGTCAGTTCTTAAAAGCCTCTGGAGATGAAGGAGACTGCATGGCCACACTGGGTTTTGTTTTCCTTAAACATATTTAACTCCTGAAAAGTTTCCCTGAGGCCTTATCTAAATATCATTGTAATTAAGGCATCTAATTTTTATCTTGCAGGCAGTGGATGTAGAGAAGAATCTGTGCTCTTTTAAGTCTGTAGAGGCTGGAAATCCCCTAGATGATTGATGATATGCAATCTTTAGAAAAGATAAGACTTCAATAGAGTTAATTTTTACACTGGTGTGTATAATGAGGTGTATATTTAGGAGCAGGTAGATATCAGGGTCTATCTGAGACTGAAGTATTGGTAGAAAAACTTAAGGGTTGCTCTAGATGTTCTCCAGTAGGTTCACAGCCCTAGAGAATTCCAGTGTTTCAAACAAGGTAAAGTACATCATCTAAGGCCCTACCATTATGGCAAAAAGAAATTTCCTGGATCTTTCTGGCAATACTGTTGGTTTTTTCTGCCATATGGTATTGGTCCTTTTTTCATTAAAAAAAAAATCCACTTTGATAGTTGTCTGATTGGTCATGATCTAAAATTTTCCAATGCCGTCTTATGGTAATGCTGGCCAGTTCGTCATTCCTCAGCCTGTATTTTTCAGTTTACAGGTTCCATATGCAAAAATGTCTTTACTTTCTAACATATTGCGTCTACCTTCTCTAAATTTGTCAATGCATCTTTGAATTCCAGGCTTGCACTGCGTTTGTAGATCCTTCTGGGTTGCTTTGTGAATTTAGTAAATGTGGTCTTCGTTTTTCAGCCAAGTCACTAATTAAGAGGTGGAATGATGCCCAAAACAGACGCCTGCAAATTCTCAGTTAATACATTCACCCAGTGTTAATCATGAACTCTTAGCTACTGGTTTTTAAATAGCTATTCTCTGTATTCAGCAGTAGTTTTAGTTGTCCTTGGTTTCTTAGTTCACTTGTGAAATGTGAAAGTAGTAAAAGCCTTATTAAAACACCTATTATGCTGTCTGAGAAGGAAGTGAATAGGTTTTAGAGAGTTTACTCCAGCTGAATCTATATAACTTCTTTGTTATCTTCTGGCATTTTCTGTCTATTTTTTTTCCAGTATATTCTTCCAAAAAAAAAAATGAAATGTTAATTGTTGAGGATTTGCAAGCCACTGTGTTTGTTCCTACCTGTGAAACAAACCAACCAATCCCATTCTTTTTTAGTCTCTGCACTCTCTCAGAACCATGAGTTTTCAAAGACAGTGGCTGAGGTTTCTGAAATTGCAAGAGTGTCAAGAGCCAGTCTTCTGAGTATCTTACAGGGTACAGCTGAATTGAAAGTACCTAACTTCTGCAAATGCTTTCTAACCTGTTCTTCTCTTACCGAAGTTCTTTCCATATGTCACTGGTTTAAATGGTATTAATAACCTGGTGTGGCTGTGTGATGAGACTTCAGAAACTGAATGCATGACTCCCATTTCCAGTATCATCAAAAGGGCACCCAGCTGTCACTGAACATTGCTTTGACAGGTCTGAGCTTGAAGAAAGCCAGGAATCTGCACTATTTTCAAAGTGAAATTGAGATAAATGTGCAGTACATGTGTAACTGTTAGACTAATTCTTCTAATTGTTTCTGTGGGTCGTCACAGAAGCTAACTTTATCCCCATGAGCCTGTAAGTGCCCTGGCTAATTGGTGGAGAGAGGGGGGGATGGTCCTTTGGCCTAACAGTGCCTGTTCTCATCTGCCTGGCAAAGTCTGTCTCTCCCCACTAGCATCGCTAGGCTGAAAATAGTAAATTATTTGTGACTGCCCCCTTAATGTTCCGTTTTAATTCTAAACAATCATGCATGAAAAATAGACATGGATTTTTTGACATGTTGAGATAACACATTTACCCTCCCTTCATATAATAATTTCAAGTCCACATACTATCCCATGTGCAAGAAAGGAGATAAAAATCAAGTACTTCATGTAGTGGATGTTAAGTGAGAACTAAAAAGGCATTAACCAGGTTTTGTTTCAAGTATAACCTTTCTATAAAGAGACACAGTAATTTGCCTTTTTTTTTTTTTTTTTTTTTTTGAATCTGTACACTCTGTGATGATGGGATGCTTAAATGTTATAAAAAACACGTAGAAAAAAGCTTAATTGATCTGTAGATGAATGCTGGAAGGAGCTATGGATTGTATTTACTAAATACACCTCATTTAGTCTATGTAAAATTGCATATAAAATATTGCATAGTATATACTACTGTATAGTACATGATCTGTACATATGCTACTATGTATTTCATGCAGTATGAAATACACAGTACTACAGAGAGTGTGTATGAAGAATTGATAGGCTACTGTGTGTACTGTATTTTATTTAGTAGTGGCACTTGGATTTTTAACTCATTGCTGCTACAATTACTCTAGAAGTTTTGTGCATATAGGTTAATAAGGCTGCTTCAGAATCTTTAGTTTTAGATTAAGAAGAACAATCCAATAGAAAGAGCTGGCCCATCAATGTTTCCAATAAAGACTGCTCTGCTATTTTCCCTTCAATAGCCATCAACTGCTGTTGCTGTGAAGCTAATGTGAGGTGACTCATTTAGTAGCAGATTATTGCATCACTGCAACATGATGCAAGGCACATCAGGCATTATTAAATGAGCCTGAATTGTGCAGTATGACAGTAACATTTTGTGCACATTAACACCATACTTAGTGTTCCTTATGGGAATATACTTCAAGTAATCATATTGAGATATAATTTCAGACAACTTCTCAGGATTTACCAGTTTATTCTTCATCAGGAAAGAAAAAGTATGCTTCACTGGAGTATTAAGACAAATGTGGCATTTGTACATCTTCAGAGCATGTTTTGTGTTTCGTTACTTTCAGTGTATCCTGTAACTTAGTTAGGTACCTTGGAGAAGAAATTATCTGACTTCGCACTGATTGTTAAAGTATGTTGGAACAAACTCGTCAGTCTTCCACCTTCATTGTGATTCAGATTAGAAACATTCTCATCTGGAGGTCAGTCAGAGAAAGCTAGATTTGTATATTCCTGACTTGTGCTGAAATATATTACAGAATTTAATAATGTATAGTTATTAAGCAACTGGAACTCATATTGCTGGCTTTTGAGCAAAAATTTGTGACCTTTGTTTATTGACTAAAGAACAACTTTCTTCACAATTTAATGTGGAATTTGAAAGGTTTGCATCTTGTTGTTTGCAAATTTAGCAATCTATTAAAGAATAAATTTGCAAGCATGAAAACCCGTATCTATTAGCTGTTACATCCTCTGCAGAATAAAAAGCTTGTTTTATTTTTGTGCAAAAGAATTTGAAGTCACTCTTTAACAAACACACTATAAGAACTCTGAAATAAATGCCAAAAATGCCTTTAGCACCAATTTCTTGGGCAATTTAACAGATGATCACTTTGGCAAAGAAATGTTTGCAAGTGTATGTTGCTTTGCCTTTGCATAGTCAGTAATTTGCCTCTTTCAAATTTAAAAAGACTTTAAAACAGTTTGAGCTGAATGCAAATCTGAAGAACAACCCTGCATTGCTGGGGAATATGGATTCTCTGAGCACCCTCTCTGTAGCAGCTGCCTCACAGGTTAGAGGAGTGTGGTCAGAGCAGAGCTCCAGAAATTTGATTGTCTAGAGGGAACGTAAAAGCTTGATTTTTTTTCTTTTTGCAGTTTTTTTGTGTATTGGTGAGCTGGTGAGGAATAATGCAAGCAGGAGTGAAAAAAAGCATGCATACGCGGATGTAGATACCAGCTTGCTGCATAGACAAAAAATTAATAAAATAGCACCATCTTAAATGTATTTTTAAAACATTCATAAACCATATAGTTGTAAGGTGTGTGCATTGTATTGGGGGGAGAGAACTGATTTAATCTTTTTAGTAAAGCATGAGGTGACATTAAACAGCTGGAGGAATAAGCATGCAGACAAAAATGTGAATGTTAGGAGGTAAGAGTGTATAAAACGTGTGTGGCAAACAGAAATGAGATTTACTGACAAAAATAGAAGAGGAAAGAACAGGATGAAAAATGTAATCTGAAATACGTGTTTTGTAAGAACAAAAAACTCAGAAGTGGCTAGAGTGAGAGAAATGAGTGATTGTGAATAGAGTAGTGTTTTAGTGGTGTCTGACAGCTGAGATGTTACCTGAAATGGGCAAATCAGAAAATAAAACAGGTATTTGTAGCACATGGCATTTTAAAACATGGTTATTCTGTAAAGCTTCCAAACAACTCTTTCTTGATCTGCAGGTATGGCCCCCCAAAAGCTGCACGGTGGCGTGGCATGTCTCTGCAGTTGCCCCTAGGGTACTTTGCTGAGTTTTTAACAATTCATTACTTTAATGCAAGGGCCATGTTCTAGACCACTACTAACATGCTTTGGTGTAGCTTTACATGTCAAAGAATAGTGAGCGCTAGATGTCTTGCTGGAAGATCAAAGAAGTAGCAGACAGCTGTGAGGAACCAGATACAGTAGGTGTTTCTTGTAGGGCCAGTAGTTTCTTCTTGGGTAACCTGATGTATCCTGAAGTTGGCATTTGCCAGCCCTCCTGCACACATTTGGAGTTCTGCAGTCTTCATTTCTTCCTGTAGGAATTCAATTCATATCCTGAAATTTTTATTACTTGTCTCTAAGACTTCTATCCCTGCTTGGCTTCCTTGAGAGAAATAATTAGACAGTTATTCTGTGTTGAGGATGTGCCATCTGCTCCAATGATACTGCAGTGTTACTAAAAAGATTTTTAAAAGGGGGGCAATTAATGAAAGAGTTTAAATTGATAGAAAAATGGAAATAGCTTGTACCGGGAGTAATTGGATGGAAAGAGGCAAATTTAGACCACAGCTAGGTGGCAGACAGTAGAGGAAGTAATATTGTGGCAAAAGGGATGCTAGAGTGGGGATAAACCCCAACCAACCAAATACCAAAACAAACTGAACAAACCCAAACCAAACAAAAAACCAAACAAAAAATTCAAAACAAACAAAACCCCCCCACCACCAATAAAACAAGCAACTGCGACACCCCTCATGTTCCCCATAGTAAGAAAAAGCTCTGCACACTTTAAATGTGCTAATTATAAAAAAGCATAGGTGCTATTGATGGCAATTTTTATAGTTAAAAAAAGAATTAGATGATACTTTATATGGGTCTTTACAGTGAGGCAGAAAAATACATGATATTCTGGACATTTCTTACCTGTGGGGCCTTAGAAAAGACTACAGTCAGTGACATCAGTTGCTTTTCTTCCTTCCTCACAGAGTTTTAGAAGCAGTATAGAGAACATTCAGGTAATACTGAGTTATGGAAACAGAAAACAAAAATCAAGGCTTGTACATGTGTGTGTGGGTTTTAATACTGGTGTAACTTTAAAGCTGACAAACTGATTTTAGTTTGTAAGTTTTCTGTTTAATCTCCTCTTCTTTGACATCTTTGATATCAGGTGTCTCCCCAAAGCAGATTTTTACAGCTGAGCTATCAATCTCTAAGAAATGTGTCTTCTGAAGGAAAGGCTGTGACACAATGTTAACTGAAGCAGTGACTCTGGATTCTGCCAGCTGATACCGTCTTAAAAGGCTGGAATAAGGAGAGGGATGTATAGTTTAAGGGCAGATGGAATGTCCACACTCGAGTTTATTTTGCTTCATTTTACTCCTCAAGTAAAATCAAGCAATATTAACGTTCTCTTTATTATGATTTATTAGAAGTGAATTACTTATTGTGCTACTGGGAGAATAATCTCCTGTCTCTCAGCAAACAAGGAGCCTACAGAGCCTTTTTAGAAAGTAAAACCGGACTGGGCATAGGCGAGATGTCTTTTTCTGGAGCTGGAGGTGACCACCTGAAGTTAATCAGGGAAGACATCCCCCCAGAATGGAGTGGGTAGCAGGTGTTAGGAATTAGTTATACTTGGGGGAGGGATGCTATTTATAAAAGGGAGCAGTTCTGCAAGGAATCATTTTGAATGTCTTAAGCAGACAAACTGTTACTTGTCTTTGCCCTTCACTTTCTCACACTGTGTAGGGTTGGCAAATTTTCTTGCCTTCTTTTAATGTTTGATTGTGTTTAAGGTAATGAACATCCTGTAAATCAATATATATATATATAGTATCTTGCATATTCCTGCATAAGGAAGGAAAAAGCATGTTATACCATGGAGTGCAGATACAATTTGTTCAGCCAGTTACTGTTTGTCTCCAGCTAATCTTACTGCCTCAGAGCTGGGTGCTTCCCAATTAAAAATTTATGGTACTATTTCAGAACGGAGAGAAGATTAGCTCAGTTCTCCTAGCCAAACCTGTCAGTCTGAATGAGCTGGATTGCCCTTTGGATTTTCTTGACATTTATTCTTTTTGTCTATGACTACTCTAGTATGTTGAGCTCCCATTTACCTTCCATTCTTTACAGAGGGATAAAGTACCTTCCCAAACTTTGCATCTGCACAGATGACTACTCTTGAGATGAATACAAGGTCTTGAGCAGAATTGGGAAAGGGGAAACAAGTATTGTAAGCAGCCTATTACTTACCATTTTCTGTCTAGTATGGGCTAGGAGAGACTGCAGCTTGAGTGAATAGTCAGTGGTTGGAAAGAAGCACAAGACAGATTTGCCATTTTGATTCCTTTTCCATGGAACTAAGTCGTCCAACTTGCATCGGTTTCAGTTGTGTTGTGGCATGCTTTTTAAGAGGATAGTGCTCCTGATAGCACAGATTTCTAAAGAGCAGAGAGAGAAGGGTGACATTTTTTTAAGGAGAGGGGATTGTACTCAAAGATACTTACTGGGCTTGTCTATTTATTAGCACCCTAGTACTGGGCATAGCTTTCACTTGATCATATGTGAAAACATATGGGCCCTTCATGTTAAGCCCTAACAATTATCTGGCTGCTATGTTAATGTTAGTTTTTGAACCCTCATTATGTTATGCATTTTCCGACTTCATGCTTAGAGCGAGTGAGGTTTTTCTCTTGTGTGGGAGAGGAGGTGCACAGCTTCCATACTGTGTACATGAAGCATTCTACTAATGGTCTGAAATCTTTTGAAATCATTTTGCTGAAGATGCGGAGGGAGAAACAGATGTAAGGATAGTTTGGGCTCTGTAATATCCTTTATTGTCTGGCTTCTGTAAATAAGGAAAAAAATCTTCTGTTATGATGTTGACTTCTCATGCTCATATCTGGTAATCAGAAAAGCAGGAAGGCTGGTACAGAAAAATTAAAAAGTAGATGAATAACCCCTCAGCTGCTTCTCTTCTGACATTTTGCAGTTCTCCACAAACCTTCTGCTTTTGTATAATCACAGTGAGGAAGCTGTTCAAATTACTGTTTTCATAATGCAGCAAAAAGATTCAAAGGCAAAGGGAGAGGAGCCTGACCTGTAATCACAATGCTTAGTAATGCCTTCCTAGAATTCAGTCAGCAACGCAAAAATACCTTGCCCGGGGGGATGAGCGAAGACAAGCTGAGCCAGCATAACCTCTGGGATTGGACACCAACATCAGCAGGGTGCTGCTTTGAGAAGAGTAAAACAGAATTTGTACTCCTGCCAATATGCGGTATCAGAGCAGGGAGGCCACTACTGCACAAGAGAAGGAAGGGCCTCATTCGAATATCTGTGTTAATCGGGTGCTTTAAAGCCATCCAGATACAGAAGGAATACAAAATGTTTCCTTGCTTTCATGTTTAGTCTTTACTCCGCTCACTGCTAAAAAAAATCTATGGAATTCTAAATAAGCTTCTTCCTTCTGTCCTCTCTCTCTGTGCTTAGTTTCAGTGCATTTACACATAAGCAGAATTTCGCCTAGTACCAGATTCTGCTTAGGTAAACACATTAAATAAGCACCTCATGGTGATCGGGAAAAGCTTTGGTGTAAAAAGAGAATATATTGATACCTTGATATTTTTGAGTGTTAGCATTAATTGGGAAGACAGTAAAACTAAATGTCTGTTATTTTGTTTATGATGTTGCATCACTTCAGAATTTAGTACCCTAGGTAGCAGGTTTTTACTCTAGTGAGGTAGATTAGCCTGATTACACTGGCAGGATGCAGTTGATGGATGACTGTCATTATCTTCTCAAACCTGCATGATACTTTAGGTATAGGAGATGATAATTAAATTTTCAAGAGACTACATTGAGATTATAAGATCTGAGTATTTTTTTTTAGATGAGGAATATGTTTGCAATTATCAGCATGTTGTTAGAGGATCCTCTCCTGAGATGTTTTATTAGCAACTGCTGATTTCCTTTAAATTGATCAAGAAAAAATGCTCAAGTTATCATATAACACTTTAGATGTTGTTGTTTTTTAATTCTGATATTTTCCTCTTCCTGAAACAGACCAAAAATGTGTCTGATCAGATCTATTGGTAATGGCTCGAAGATGTACAGGTTAGCACAATATATTTAATGAAACCTTGTTTGAGACAAAACACTAGAGAGGATCATAATTAATGCCTCATTTTCTGCCAGTTGCTATTGATTACTCATTCAGGGTCCCTTTGTTCTCAAAATGGTAACACTGTATTTCACATTACTATTTGATGATATTCTCAGGATGAGATTCTTTAACAACATGCTGATAATTGCAAACATATCTCTAGAATTTAAATTTAAAATGAATTTACATCATATGTCAGTGTTTTTCCAAATTCAGCTCCTATATTGGAGTGCATATTCATTACAGTTTCCAAAGATTGGAGACTTGAGTAAAGTGAAATTCAACACTTTGTATCTTAGTTATATTTTTGGCCTAAACTGCATGATGTGGAGCTGAGGCGAATGGTCTTTTTGTCAGCTCAAACCTCTGTACTGTAAGTATCTCACAGAGCAATTATTTGTTAATGTTTTATTTTTGTGCTAGGTTTTCCTGTGGAATCACAGAAACCACACACGACTTGGAGGATTTTGCAAGTTTAGCAGAGTTTGACTTCTCAGTTTTGTTACATTCTTTAATTACATTACATGACATGAGCTAGATTGTTACATTAATCTAGCTCATGCAGATTGTCAGGTTTATCTGTAAGGCAGCATGTGAAGTAAAGACACATTATATACGTGCTTTATGTCATCCATGTGGCTCACTCGAATAAAAGGACATGTATGTGAAACTTTTGCTCTGTTCAGTGCAGCGGCTCAAGTTTACAGTAAGGCAAGGAATGCACTTACTGTCTGCTCTGTAACATTCTGAGAAATAGAGAAATGCTACGTGAGCCTACAACTATGTGATGGAATAATGGAGGGATCTGATTGAAGTGTTGTGTTACTTTGCCTTTACAAAATAATGGATCTAGCTTCCCAGTTTTTAACTAGACACTTCAGTACCTTTTTTTTTTTTTTTAACTTTGGACAGTTTTGCTGCTTTGGGAAATAGGGACAGCCTGGCTGCTCGGCCTCAGGGCATAAACCCCCTGAAAAGAAAGCTACTGCAAAAAACCTAGGAAAAATAAAATCTGAGTGGTTTATTGGAGGGGAGGGACAAGGGCTAAGTTTGCAGTCGCTAAGGTGCAGCCCTCATTTCACTGCCAAAGCAGCCTGCCTTATTATGCCAGCACAATGGGCCTGTCATAATCAGTTGCATATAATGGGCAGTGCTTTTATTCTCAACCATATTATTCTTTTGATGGAAAATAATGAATAATGTAAAGGCACATGGTTGTATTTGGATGAAAATATTGCATAGGTTGGCTATGAACGTGAATGAGATTTAGACCAAGAAGCCCATGACTAAGTGCCCATAACAAATACATTTTTTTGAGAAGGTAAAAGCTTATATGTGGTAGTGCAGTATATGGAGTGTGTTAAGTTAAAAATGTTTGTGTATTTTGCAGGATAGCTTGGTTTTGCTATCTACATACAGCCTCAATGCTGGAGAGCTGCAAGGAATATTACATAAGGACATCTGCAGGCCTTTACATGTTCATATTTCTTTTTTTATATCAAAGTAAGGAAAAAAAAAATCAAAGAAGTGTTTACCAACATATTAGAATCCTGCTGGCTGGTGTCCTAGAAGTTCACTCAAGGCAGAGCAGTGTTTTGGCATCAAGTAGTGTCTTTGGGATTCTAAAGATTCATAGAGTTGGGCTGGGGAAAAGAAAACATTCAAGGTAGTCAAACACTTTTTTTTTTTTTTTTTTTTTTTTTTTTTTTTTTTTTACTTTTATGCTCAAATTCTTTGAAAGAATCAATTTAAAAAACATTTTAAAATACGTTGAGTAAGGAACTTTTTTTTTTTATCTCAGGCATACATACCATTTTGGTATAAGCATATGGTTGATTAGCTTGTTAGTTTGAATGGAAGCTAAGTTTGCATGCACGTTAAGTGCAGCTGCACTACAATATCACTTGTTTTCTGCAACAAAGGTGCATAAATACACACACCCCATATGTAGATGTGATTCTTTTTCCCCTCGCCTCACCCTTGCAATGTTTGAACAGATGACTCCCCTGCATTTTATTTTTATGAGAATACTTCTTAGGAAAAGGACACCTATAAAGCATTTGTCTGGATAGTGGCCCTTGTAAAAAGCCGTTATTTTTTGGGTCGGGTTGTGCCATTTCCCCTGAAGCTGTCAAAACTGGTTTTTGGTTTTGCTGAAAGGGATAAATTTGAGAAGTAAAGCAGTCATGTTTACCTCTTTCTCTCTTCTCTTTGGAATCAGGCTTGTTGTGTTCTTCAGTGATGGTAATAAAAGCCTTTTTTATTTTGTTATCCGTTTAAGATTGGTTATTGAACACACATTCTTTAGGGAGAATACTGCTTTAAATAAATTCTTGTTTATCTCGAGACTGAAAATATGCTTTATAGAATCCAAAGAGGCATGTTTTCAAGGGTTATGCCTTTTTATTTATAATGGTAATGCAAACAGGACTTGGCAGTGTTCAGGAGAATAACCAGTCATTGATTATTCTTTAGTAATTGGATCCGTGCTTGGCAGATGAGGTTCGGAGTGAGCATGAACATTCTCTGTGGAGAATGCTGCAAACTATGTATGTAAGCGATCTGCCTCTGCGCAGGGACCTCGGGCACTTAGTCAGGAGAAGCTTGGTGCTGATAATACAAAGCTTTTTTGCTATCCTCAGTGGTATTTTTGTATTCCTTTCTTTATCAGATGCCCTTAGGAAAGGATCAGTCCTAATCAATATTGCTTCTCAATTGGTTCAAACAGGCAGAAAAATCAATGAGCCGAACTAATGACATCTATTTGTATTTTCTTTTGGAAGACTGAGGAACAATTATAAAATTAAAACAGATGCTTCATTTGATTGTGGGATGCTAGAAGAGGGTTGTGAGTTTGGTGTGTTCCCTTCCCCTCCTTTTGTTTTATATATATAAAGAATTCTTAACCCAAACAGTGTGGATCAGGAAACTTCTTTGGAGTGTGTGACATAGCTTGAGATTTACTGCGTATGTGTTATATTACTTACACACTAACTTCATGTTGTTGTAGCCATGCTGCTTTGAAATTCAGGGTCTGATAAAAATGTCAACAACTGGAATGCTTAGAACAAAAGCAAGAGTTGCAAGTGTCACGAGGTAAAGGTTGGAGGTTAAGTCTGGAAAACGTATAGACACATGCCTTTCGGAGTGGCTTGGTAGAAGTGAGTTTGGGTTGTTTTGGACGTTTTTTTTGTCATCTCCCTCCCCTTCTTTCCCCCCTACCACCCAGTGAATAGAGGAGGGTTAAGGGTTCCTAGCTCTTCTGGTCTTTTTTTGGAGGTGTCTGTATGCATCCCATTGCATTTCCAAAATCCCTGCCAATGATCAGGAGATGCTGGGGGAAGCAGGGAGGTTTGTCTTTAATGTGAATGGGACATAGTTCCTGATTGTGTTTGGCAGTTGCTCTGAGCAAGCAGGGCTGAACTAGGTGATCTCCAGAGGTCCCTGCCAGCCTCAGTGGTTCTGGGGTGCTGTGAGCGGGACCTTGCTTCAGCTACTTGAAATGACAGCTATCACAGTACTTTCTCCCTTTTCGCACAGGCTATGTGATTTTGCTTCAAACCTGGGTATTCTTGGGCTGAAGGTCAAGTCTTGGGCTAAGTGCTGAACCGGTTTCATTTCTTTCTTTGGGCAGTGTTTCAGAGGAGCAATCCCTTTGCTTTTCACAAAATGTTGCCCAGGTTTCCTGCACAGTGTTCACCACTAAAATACTAATAATTGTTTAGAATAGTGTCTTTGCTGAATTCAAACGCACACTGTATAAGCCTGATATTCTGATAATCATGTTTTCTGCAAAACAATAAACTCTTAACTGTTCGTCAGAGGCAAAAATAGCAAACCTTGAAACAGTCTGCAAGCAGATTCCACCTCCACACACCCCATATTTTCTGTGTACTTCGTGTAAAGATCACTTCATTCCTTATAAGGGTATTTCATTTCAATATGAGTTTTATGTTAACAATTCTGATATAAAGACTATTTTATTGTAAGAATAAGAACGCAGAAATGGAGTTGAGGGGACACTGTATGCCTTATCGGTTTTAGTCATTGTTAACTTTGTTCTTCAAACTGTGTGATAGATTTGTAAGAAATACTTCACACTTCTGAGCCCTCTTTAGTTTGTAATGGGGTGACTCACATCCCAGTCTTTTCAATTAAAATACAAGATTTTCATGCTCAAATTAGTCATCAGAGAAGTAAAAGGCATTTCAGTAGTGGCATGATGCAAAGCCACTTATCTGGAAAAACGCACTTGAGGTTATTGCTTATTTTTTTTTTTTATGTGGTCTATAATTTTATATGAACTCAGGATTTTCTGCTAATCCCAGTGCATTGCAAATGAGAAGGAATTTAGTACCTTGCTGAAAGCCATGTGAGTTAGCCTCACCTTTCATAAGTCATCACACTACAAGAATTAGCTTGAATGATATAATGTTCTGTACATTGAGTACAGAAAAAGTACATTTATTTATGAATGAGGGTATTCAGGCCTTAGAAGGAAAGGTGAGGAGAGCCAAGAGCAATGGCCTCTGCATCTATTCCAGTGGGCTGCTGCACCCCTAGAAGGCAGCAGTGCTAGAGCAGTTCCTGCCGTGAGCTTGGGACCTGCAGGGGCACATGGACTTTGTCTCGATGAGTTGCTTAAGGGGAGGAGGAAAGTTGGCTTGGGAGCAGTGGGGCTGAAGGAGGAACTTTAACTAGTGGCACCTCAAGTTTATTTTGGTATAAAAGTTAAACCAGTCTGTGGTTTCTGTCTTAACATCACCTGACAGTTGCAGAACCAGAGTGTGACTGTTGTCCTGCCATCTGACAGGGAAGACTGTACTACATGATGACTAAGTATGAAGAAATCAAATTACTTGTTTCTGAAGGCCACCATGGAACCCCAATTTTGCAGATTATTAAAGTTAATAATCTGATTTTGCAGATATTAAAAGCGAAGTGTCTTTAGCGATGTGTACCACAGACTGAATGTTGGTGTATGAGGAAAGCTGCATGCAACAGCCAGGAGAGAAGCAGTGGGGAATACACTTTCACTGCTTGGGAGCATTGTTTTCTGTACAACGTTCTATGGGTTTTCCTCCATGTTTGGGGATTTTCAGACTACAGGAAGTCTAAGCGTAGTATCAACCATGGTAAAACTATGTTCTCATAAATCGCCAACATTCATTTCAGCTTGACAGAAGAAATCCGAATAACATGAGGCCAAACATTATATAATGCACTTGTTGAGTGTTTAGAGTGTTTTTGTGTATACTGCATGAAAAGGGAACACAAAGGGTAGAGTTCAACTACATTAGTGGCTTGAAGTTTTTAAAATGTCATCATTTTTTATGGTCTGTGCATTAATCTTATCTCATTGGTCTGGGGGGGGTTGGGTGTTGTTTCATTTTGTTTTGGTTTTTTTACAATTATTCCACGTTTTTATGTATGTAATACAAGTCTGGATTTCTGAGTATGTGCTAAAGCCTAATGTCACACTATAAACTCTTAGCAGTTTTTATCAGTTATGTTTATATTGTGTAATAGAAGAGGTGTTACTGGCAAACTAAACAAAGTTATTATGGTATTTATTTAGCATTTAAGTATGAACTGATTCTTTTGGCTGTTTTCAACTGAAATGGTTATGGTTTTATGGAGGCTCGCAGCCAAACTTGCTCTGCATTTCTGAATTATGCTTTAGTAGAGTCTCTGAATACTAATTTCAAAAAGTAAACTTTTTCTGTTTTGAACCACAAAGCTCTCACTGAAAGCCTAGTAAATTTCTATAAATGCTGAGAGCAGTGTGTGTGGTTAATAGTTTGTCAGCCTGGTATAATAATGGCTGAGTTATTATAGAGCTTAATTTTACTTATCTCTGTATATTTTGCAGTCTAGTCTGCTTCGGTCAGATATGGGGCTTGGAAGTCCAGGTCAGCTGTCATCCTCGGGAAAACCTGGAGCACCCTACTACCCATTTTCTGGCACAAATCAGCGCCGAAGACCACTTCATGACTCACCAGCTCTTGGTGAGTAATATAGACAGTTTTTAAACTACTTTTCCTGATGCATTTCTGCAGACCTTATTGTTTTCTTTGACAGCTCATTTTATATACTGGAGATTGCTCTGTACTGAGCAATTCAAATTACAGCAAACTGCTATATAAGAGATAAACTGGAATCATTAACATTTTCTTTGATACACTAGGTTGGATTCAACACTGGTCAGTATTGCTTATAAAACAAACAAGAAACTCCCAATAAACCCCTTAATTGCAAAAGCAATAATGACAGATGGATAGGAACTGATGACCAGCTGAGTGCCCTTAACCCATGCCATCATTAACTCCTGGAAATGCCTGACCTTGAGGTCATTACCATTATTTAGTAGGGGAAAGACACAAAGGGGAAACAATTATCCTTTTATATGCTAAAAGTAACTTTATTCAGGGCAATATATAGTTCATTGTAATTGGTTCAACATGCCTTTAAAGTTCTTACCAATAAGAAACTAATAGTTCATCCTAAAATCAAACTCCCTTGCAAAATATACAGGCAGGAACTTGCTTAAAAATTGTTCAAATCCTCTGACAGTATTAATATTTTATTCTGGAGATACTTAGAGATAAAGAGAATTTTCGTACTCGGTCGTAGTTAGTTGTAATGTTTCATGGCTGTAAAGACTTTGCGTTGAATTAGGGAATCAAGAAGGAACCAGCTGTTCTATCATTTCTGCTATGAGTATCATGAATAATTGGGTGTGCAAGTTTTAAAACATTCTTTTTTTGTATAAGGAGTGTAACCTGATATTCTATTTTAAAAGCTACTATATTTCAATGTTAGCATGTTATGTCATTAGGATTAGTCAAGTTGTATGTTTGGGTTTTTAATGCTCCCAATTCTGTATAGCACTTCTATTTCATAATAAAATCTTGTTTGTTGAAACCATGTAACTTAAACCATATTTACTCAAAATAAGGTTTCATCAAATGCAAATTGTTTCTTGAAGTAATTTTAGTATTGACTAGAACTGCAGATTCCTTGGGCATTAAAAAAGCACTGAACATACTTGACATTTGGATTTTAAATCTTTTAATTATGAATATATTACTTTTGAACTTTACCTATATATATATGTATGTGTATGCATTTTAAAATACCTTTTTTGTGTAACTTTTTAACCTGTTGTCAAGACAACCACCATTTAATCTGGGATTGTCTGTCTTCACAGATATTTTTGTAAGTATTCATGTTCCTCAGAACATGAGAATCAAAGGCAGCAGTTCTTCAGATCTGTTTCAGGAAAGGAACAGTCTGAAGAAAGTAAAGTGAAATTGTTTGCTGCTTGGAAGGGTGTTTGAACTTTAATAGCAGTGTTGGGTAGTGGGATAATGATGATCATATTTTAGTCCCCATTGAATCAGTTATAGTGAGAAACTACTGTAATAGTAACCTGCTATGGTTTCAAGTAGTGGGGGGCTATTTGAGTGTTTGGATGCTGGCTGGACATTGATGCCAGCATGTGCAGAAAGGTTATGGTATGAGTCATAGAGTAATTAGGGAGCAGTCATTGAGGGAGAGTCCTACATCAGATTGTCTGATTCCTGTTATTTACTTGAATATGTGATTTAGTTTCTTGCGCAAACTAAACAGAGTTCAGTAAGTTGCAAATAATATTAAATACAACAAAATGAAGCTAAGCATGGTGCTGCAGAGTAGTACTATTTATTTTATTATTTTTTTTTTTCCTTGAAAGAGAAGCAGAGGGGGGATATAAACCTGTTCAAATGATAGCAGCATGATGTCCTCTTCCTGTCATGGCTGAATCTTGGAGGACTGTAAACCCGGGACATGGCAGGTGGTGGTTACAAATGTTATTCCAGATATGCAGGAAAGAGGAAGTACACTTTTAGCTCAGATCTTGTTTCCAGTGGCTTGAGAAAGTATGTCTGAATTTTCATCTTTTTTTAAGGAGTAGTTAAATGTTACTAGTTAGAAATCCAATGATATGGACATTTTATTCCCAAGAAGGAGTTGCCTGACTAGGATTTTAACAAATTGTCTTTAAACTTGCTACTAAAGTTCATAGAACCCAACCAGTGGTTTATTCCAGGTGACACTTTTGAGTGCAGTGTAAATATCTCTTCCAGAAGTCCTTTTATTTTCATTTCTAACAAGCCCTGTGGGGAACGATCAGCGTAAAGATACCCAGCAGATAGTCTCACCTTATCTCACCTTTATCTTGTCATATCTTATAACAACATTGTGAGTAAATGTTCTGAATGAAAATAGAAAAATAGGAATTTTGTATTTTAATTGAAGACTCAAATGGGTCAACTGTAGAACTGGTAATCTTGCCAGATACCAGTCTTCAGGTCATCCACTAGCTTCTAATTTGCATGCATAGTGTTCAAACTTAATTTTATTAGCAGCTGATTAAACTGGTTCAGAGTCTTAATTTAGGTAGTGAAATTGCTAGGTACTTCTGTGATGCTATAATAATTGTTGGTAGAAGGAAGGAGGTATCATGCTTTAGTATTACATGCAAATTCGAGTTACATTGCTTTACTGCTTCAGGAAAATGATTAGGTTGTTAGATTTGCTGTTTATTTACAACCTTGCTGTAGTCTAAAAGCTATAGAAAATGATATCAGTATTTTTAGGGTATAAATCATACTTCAACATGTCAAATTCTTTTTTGATAGTTTTGTCTTTGAAGTACAAAAAGGGAAAGCATTCCTCTCACTAATCAGTCCAAAACTTACTGTTTCTTAGCAAGTGTAAAAGGGCATCAGTGTGCCCTTCAGAGCTGGTGTTCTTACTGAAAGTAATTGTTTAGCAAAATATTTAGCAGAAGCTATTTTAGAGAAGAACATTGGTATGTTACGTTCTTGTATTGGTGTGAAGGATTTCATTGGCACAGAATAAAAATGCATTACACTGGAAAGTAAGAAATCTAGCATGGAAAGAAAAAAACTATCTCGTGTAGCTATTTGTTCTTTTTAATCTGTAACACAGATATTTGATGAAACGTTGTTTTTCTGTGTACAGATCCTCTCCAGACAAAGAAAGTAAGAAAGGTGCCCCCTGGTTTGCCTTCTTCTGTAAGTACTGCACGTTTTTACTGATAGTAAACAAATCACGCTCAAATTGTGCTCTCTTCACTTGACATCCACACCAATTACTTCACTTCAGCATTAGGAAGGATATCTGCTGGGCATAAACAGCTAGGTAGGTGATTGGGAGTGGTTCTGGAGGACTAAATACACATTTGATGTGGAATTTTTAGGTTTCATAGCAGTGATTTGTAGCTTGCTCATACGCTCCTACCCACTTGTCCCTGTCATTTGAATTCCTCTCTTGGGAAGAGAGCTGGGCCAGGAGCTGTCAAAGAAGATCTCCTGTACAGGTCTTTTGATGTTTAATTAGTCATTATGTTGCTGAACAGGAGGACAGACAGAGATTAATAGCTGAGAATCTTAGAAATTTACATTTGTAATAATCCCAGTGGAGCTGAAGACATTAAGATTCGGAGGACACGTACAGCTCAGCTTGCCTCAGTAGGACTGAGGTTATTAATATGCATAAATCACCGAGTCAGATGTTCATTGTGAAGCCCTGGTGGATTTTAAAGCCTTCATTAAGCCTTTCCTAACTTCAGCCTAGCATCAGGAAAGCTTTCAAGCAACTAGTTTGTTGATCCCTCTTTGCTTGAAAATTTATCCTTCGAGAATAAAGGGCTTTGATGAAAAAGGTTGGAAGGGTTTTGGGGGAAAAATCATTAATGGCTGTGATAATCTAATGCTATAGGGGTGTTTTGTGGTATTAAATATGCTTTATTCTTAAAAGGGAGAAAATTGTTTATAAATGAATCTGCATTTAAAAATCCACGTGAAGTGAAAAATCCCCAGTGAAGTAAAGGATGGAATTGTTTCCCCCTGCTCAGAACAAACAGGAGGGGAGGGGGAAGCTCCTGCCTTGCGGGGTACATCTCTTTGTTGTGTAAATGGCTGTTGGGCTTTTATTTGGCAGTACTTAACACATGGGCGCAGGTGCACTTGGCTGAGTCATAACTCAAAGCCGGATAGGCTGAATGGAACATACTGCACGGGCAGCAGAGATACAGCCGAGTGGAATGCTCTGAGCTTTTCATTTTGTATTGAGCCTCAAGTACGGATGGTGTCTTCTAGCCCTTGCATCTTCCCTGTTCTCTCCTCCCTCTTTCCTTTCTCCCTCCCCCTGCTCACTATGATACATACAGAAAGAAGGATCTGAAATCCTATTTTAACCGTACTTCCAGATGGAGCTGAGATAGTCTAGATAGCCTGGGGCAGCTGTGCTCTGAACCTGCAGCCTACCTGGAAGCCAGGATTGCAGCTGCAGGCACTCTTAAAAGCTTTTGCTTGCATAAGCACTTGGGCCCCACTAGAGGCTGAATAGCTGCTTGATAAACAAAATGAACACAATGCCTCAAATCATTATTCCCGAGGCCAGGAATATTCTTCTTCTTCCTTCCCCCCCTGCTTTTTTTATTTATTTTTTTTTCTTTCCCCTTCAGCAGCAGCTAAAAATAGTTTGGCAATTTACATTTTAACAGTTGTGTGTTATGTAGGGTGGCTTTACAGTCTAGCAGATGATTTCTGCTAGGTTAACAAAAATATATTTAAGATGTCAGAGAAGCTAAAACACAGAGCAGTGCAGTTTTCATGTAATTTATTACCATAATTCCAGGCGAGTAATAAAGCTTACGTTACATGTTTAATATTTAATAGCGTCAGCCAGGTAGAGAGATTGTTTAAGCAAATGAAACATTTCTCTCATTTCTCGTCCCAGGCTTTAATTTTAAGAAACAATATTTTAAAAATGGCTTTCATTTAATTCTTCTGTGGCAAGAGTGGAGACAACCAAATGCTGCTAAATTTTATTTGTGTTAACTTTGTACCAATCTGTGCAATAAAGTGCCGTTACTGTGCATGAACAGTGATTGCGATGCTGCAGTTTTGACGCACTGTTTCTGTGTGTTTCGATGCTGTCAGGGCTGAACAAAGCCTTGAAGCAAAAATGCCGTATTAAAAAAAAAGTGATACAAGGTATTGTGTGTTTTGGAAGATGACACAAAAACTAAATTTCACTGCCAGATAAATATGGAAGTATTGTCTCTATTTTAAATATACCTTGGTAAGAGGTCTTGAATTTATTGTGGGAGAGATAAAAATCCGTTTAGCTAATAGGCAGTGCAGATAAGTTAAATTATAATATGAAAAGTCACAAGAAAGGTGATACTTAATGTTCTACAAATCTGCATTCAATTTTTCAGTTTCTAAAGGATTTTCGGCAATGTTTTCGTGTTAGCATAAGGCTGCCATGTCAACAGATGATACTCAACAGGAATTTAATTTCCCAGATAACTGTAATTTAATAACAGTCTTTTAAGGACAAAAAAATAAAACCAACCTTCCTGTAGTTTTTTCTTTGTCTCTTGGATCTGTACAGTATTTTCTGAAATGACTCGCTTTGAGGTTTCTCTTTCTTCTTGTGTTCCTATCAGGGTCGGAAGTAAAAATAGTTACAGAGAAAAGTGCTAACAAATTGTTTAGTTACTTTCTGGAGTGCAACTGAATGTGAACTTGTCCTTTTACTGCAAAAATCAGATGCAGTGGGCAGATGCATTTTTAAGTTTTCCTGTTGTAAGTTTCCAAGTGGTGAGTCATTGCCCAAAACGTTCTGAATGTTGACACGCGAGCATTTGTACAACTACTAAATTTAAAGCCTTCTGGGAAGGATAGAAACTAAAACAATCAGTGGTTTATTTTTTCTCACTGTTAGCTCAAGCCAGGCTTGAGTGAGCAGAAAAATTATGATGTGCCATTTATATTATAGCAGGGGGAAATTCTGTTTGGTGAGTTACATTATCCGTGGAGATTCAGGACTGTTGTGTTTCTGATTGTGGGAGGTACCTTAACTAAGCCAGGAAACTAATAATATCATATGACTTGAAACCAGTTGTAACTAATCCATGAGGCTGAATTAGGAAGAGCAGGGTATCAGGGTTTTTAAAGAGCTGTTCAGTCCGCGGAGGGAGGAGAAAGAAAAGTAAGGCTCACTTGGAAATGCACAGGGAGATTGCAATCTAATTATGTATGAGCTGTGAGCAGAAACATACTATTTACATGTGTAGTCAGAAAATAATTCAAACTAATGCTTTTTTTATTAGTACCATAATCAGTAGCTATCGTGAAGTCATAATTCTAAGAAAAATAGTGAGAATATCATTGCTCTTTTGCCATTTAATTAGTCTCATGTCAGAGAAACAAACCTGAAATGCATTGTGTCTGTTAATTTTTGTTACAGAAAATGAGCTCTGACACACAGGAACAAATACCTGATTGTTTTCTGTGTAATGCCATTTCTAATAAATATTTTGAGTGTATTAGTTTCCACAGTACCTGAGGCAATCAGTTTAATATTAATCTTTAGATTTCCACTTATTTAATAAGAGCTTGTCCAGTGAATATTTTTGAGTACCAGAGCTCTTAGTAAAATCAAGTTCATTGTTTTTCAATATATTTAAGACAATTTACAATTTGATTATAGGGGTTCCTCGTATATCATCCTCTATAGTATGAGTGTAGTCCATGGTGCTAATTTATTGCAGGAGTTCTTTATGAAGGCAGGCTCAAAAAAACCCCAAAACTTGGTTTAGTGAATAGAACTACCTCCCAAACATCTACTTTTCTTTTTCATGTTAGTCTTTAAGACTGAGCTTGATAAATATGTTTTAAGAGATGCTTCATCCCCGGAGGTGTTCAAGGCCCGGTTGGACAGAGCCTTGGGTGACATGGTTTAGTGGGAGGTGTCCCTGCCCATGGCAGGGGGGTTGGAACTAGATGATCTTAAGGTCCTTTCCAACTCTATGATTCTGTGATTCTGTGTCTCAGAAGGTAGTGGTACCAGAAGGAAAATAATAGATCTTACTCCCTTCTGTGCTCCCTCCTTCTTCCGCCTCTCCTAAAGGGTAAAGGAGATAATTTGAAATGAAGTGGAAAGGTTCCAGTCCTCTGAATATCTGAGATACAACGTTCACCATGTGGAGTGGACTTTCTTTAGAGAATTATCCTCAATATTGCCAAGTTCAATGGGTATTGAAGTAGCTCGGTGTAAAGCAACATCCTTAGGATACTTTGCTGAAGTCTGTGTCTCTGAACAGAAACTGTGGAGCATCCCGGGTAGGTCTTTGTGCAGTGTTTGACTGGCGGTGATGATGTGTTTAACTGACTTTCTAGTGAGACTTCTATTTATTTTGTTTGTATTGTAAGATTTGTTCCGACTGGCCAGAAATGGTGTCATAATGTAGAAAGCAGCATTTAGTTTGTTCAGAGTTGTTCTGAATTGCCTTGTGCAGTCAAGTAATACATTCAACTGTCACTTGTCTTCAGTATCTAACACTCTCAAAGACAGCAGTAACTCACTGACCCTTGCCACCGATGCTGTGCTGTGTTTTAGAAGGCAATTTTAAAAATGAAACTGAGCAAATGAATCCTTATGGGTAATGCAACACAGAACTTGCCATTTCTTCCTTGTGGCTTAGTCTTTCATCTTCCTTTCTTCTGCTTTATGACTGTTTGGTCACCTGATTCAAGGTATGTTTTTAGGGACTTGCTCTAGACTCCTTTTTAAGCACCGTGTTCGTCTGTGAGCCTGAAGAAAAAGCTAATATGTAAACCATCCAACCCCCAAATTCTGTTACAAACCAAGTAGAAGTGTTTCTTTGAGGTTTTATGTTTATTAAGGAAAAGGCCTGGTTTTCTGGTTAGATGATTTTAGGTTTTTTCAATGTGAGCTTTATTTGAAATCTATCTGAAACCAGCAGTAACCTCAGGTTATAGCGTCCCACCTGCTCTTTGCTCTATGGGAACGGTTAACTGTCATTAAACAACTAAGCAGTCCATTGCGAAGTCCTGTTGTGAAAAGTTCAGATTGAGTTCTCACAGAATTAGGGTAAAGGTGCTTAAGTAGCCCTCTCTTAATAGCGTTTTTAAAATGAAAATCAAATACTTTTTCCAACCTCTCTCATCATCTGACTGTGGTGAACTGTTGTGAGGTTGTTTCATTGAGAGATCTTTGCTAAAATCCTGCATATACTTATATGAGGGATATCTAATCATGTCAGATTATTTCTGTGTTTGGATTTACTGGAGGTAGTTTATTTTTGAAGTTTTCACAACATATCAAAAATGAACAGAGTGTAGATCTGCATAAAAGGACCTTAAATCTGTGCATAAGTTCTGAAACTGTTATCTGAAAAAATAACATGACTGAATTGTAGCTTGTGTAATTTAGGGAGAATTTATATGGAATTACTGCAAGTTCTGCTTTACCTCAAAGATTAATGTGTCCATTACCATAAATTAGTGCGGTGTTTTATAACATTAGATAAGGATAAAAGCTTTTCTGAAGACTATTTCTTAATGTCTTTTGCTTGATAATACTTGTGTTATTGGTGGGAAGGCTTTTATAATCCCTGAAGTCAGCTGGGAAAGTGGTGAGCAGTGTTGTGTTTCTAGGCTTTTACGTGCTGTTGAAATGAGATGTTTCCTTTCAGTTGGCCGCTCAGCCCCAGTGTTGGGTAGGTTGCTTTGCCCATTTGTGAGAAAGGGGCAATACAAAAATGATTGCATTTTCAAAAGAATGGTACTGAAATTAAAGCTCTGCTTTATTCTATGGAATTAAAGCACATCATCTTCAAATGAAATTTCAGGTCAAGGTGGGTCTTTACACACTGAAGGGAAGCGGCTGAATTAAATTACCTCTTCTTTTAGTGCCACGGAGTTTCTTGTGATGTCAAGACTTAAAAAAACCCAAGTTTTGCAACCTTGGAGATTTAAGTATGGGATTTCGCCATTTGCACCAATAGCTAGGATTAGTTGTTAGCGCTTTTTCTTTTCGTGGGGAGGTGGTAGGTGGATTCCTGACTGTGGATAGCAGGAGGATTGCTCCTTTGGCTTTTGATAACTCACTTGGCTTCATTTGCCAAACAGTTTTTCCAAGCAGCAAGTTGGAGTGCAGGAGAAGGGGAGGAATGCAAGGAAATACGTGCTGCGGCACAATTAGCCCTCTGCGTTTTGACACGCGATCTTGCACAGCTTCTCTGCCACGGGATTGTTCCATGAATTCACAACGTGTGTGTTAAGATCTTGGGCTGGGCTCAGGTGTAGAGTCTGGAGCCACCTACAGGGAGCTCACACGAGTGCAGGTGTAGCTGCACGGTTTTGGTGAGGGGAGGAAGTGGAAAATACCCCGTACTTGAGTAATGAAAGAAGAGTTAAAGGATGCTGTGAGGTTGCACCAGCAGAGGGACCCCTTAATCACTGCTTAATTTTCCAGATAAATGTTCCTGCTCATACTGAGTTGCTGTGGAAAAGATTCGGGACTTCTGCAGCCTTCGCTATCGCAGCCTTGCTGATTGATGTCAGGCTTTACAGTTTTGTTATGGTCTGTACACATGTTTAGATGGGGTAGGTTTTAAGCACATTTTGGGATGATGATTATCTGACTTCTGATGGGGTTATTTATTGCCTCAAAGTAATTAACATGTTTGTTTTCAGTGCTGATACGGGGAGTTAAGACCTTCATATAGAGGCTTTCAAACTTTTAGTGCTTCATATTTCAGCAAAATGATGAAACTTTCTTGATTTGAGCAATATCCCATTGAAGTTGTATTTGAAGGACTGGAACAAGTCTTAAAACCTCAAACTATTTTGTGTTTGGTTCTGAAGAATGTGATGCACAGCACCTTTTTCCTCATGCTCTTCACTCTCGTACAATATTTATGTAAAAACTTAAACATCTAAAATTCAGTAGTATGTGGAAAACTACTGAAAGAGAAACTTCCTACCTGCAGTTTCCAGTTAAAAACAATCAAAAATACCCAACTTTAACCCAATCTCTCATAGGTAACTGGGGTTTTTTGAAAACAAGCAAAACCCTTCCAAGCAACAACAAAAAACCCAACAAGCATCCCCTAAACCCTGGTAATATTGCTAGGTAAAGTAATGGATAGCAATTAATAGCAATTTCATTAGTACTTGTTGTCTATTCTCTATTCCTTCAAACTTTTCCCTCTTTCCTGGTTATAGTAACATGACTGTTAAATGTGAATTTAAAGACAAACCTTTTGAACAGGAAAACCACCAAAGTATTTAAGCTCTTGCATAGATGAGTAAATTAGTTTGTGTAAATCATCTTCCTTTGGATATTGTGGAGGTTTTACCTATTGAATTTAGTCCACTGGGTTATTTTAAATTGTCTTCCACACAGTCTGCTCTGTTTCTGCTGAACCAACATACTTAGTGGTTGGTTAATAACGCAAGACTATAGTTCCAGGATTTAAAACTAAATTAGCCCTTACTTAACTGATTAATTGAATAGAGGACAGTATAATAAGCAATGTGTTTTCCCCTTAGAACAGCCAGGTTTGTTTCTTCAGGCTTGAAAGCTTGTCTGTGTCTAACAGCTACATTATGCATGATATTCAATGCACCCTTTATCAATGATCCTAAGTCTGACCTTGCTATAGTTGCAAGAGAAGCAGCTGAAAGTTACTGAGTGTATCTTAATTAGCAACAGGTTGTTCAGTAGCGGACTATAAATTTGTCTTTTATCCTCATTTCCCCATTCCTTGCCTTTATTTCAATGGGGCATCAGCTGGGGTCTGTCTCCTCTTCAGGTTCAGTTTTCTTAGAAACTGGTAGGAGCTTAATCACTTGTGAAACTTCTGTTCCTTTGTCAAATGTGGTTGAAACTGATAAGGACTTCCAACCTTGGACAGAGTGGGGAGGAAAGGAGAGGCTTCTAGGGCAGTTGCCTTCGCCTCATTTCCACAGATAGCCGGTTAACCTAGCCCCTAAGAAATTAAATGGAGGTTGGTAAGAACACCGGAATTTGTATCCCCTCTAAGCAGGTTTTGGCTCTGAACAGGTCACCATTTTTTTGGCAGGATTGAACCCAACTCTCTACAAGGAAACTCATGGTACTTGGGCATACAGGTCACAGTTGCTTTTGTTGGTGAAAAAGGAACTTTCACTTTCTTGGTTTTGCTGCTCGTTGTGTTTGAATAAACCCATTTAAAGTACAAAGCTATGATTAAAAAGCAATAACCTATTGCAAGTATTTTGCTATTTCAGTCTTGTGGAATAGGTTTGACCAGAGGATGGCTCTCGTCCGCTGAGACAGTTATGTAATTATCCTTCGTAGAGTACAATTTTCAGTCATCTGGAGAAATGATGTTTATTTTTGTTATAAGTTCAGATGATGGCTTACATGTGCTTATCGGGTGCTGGTGTGTGGCTCGGGCAAGTTGGGCAAAACCGTATTTCACGTCAAAGTGTGTTTTCAGGGAGAACACATAGTTCATTCACAAAATCTCTTGGTGTTAAAACCATCTTTGGAAACACCCTCCTGCAGGTATCTTGGTTTATTATTAGGTCAGTATTTCATTCTGCATCAGCTTTCATGATCTCTTTGCATGCTTTAGAAACAGGCAGTTTATTGTTTTTGACACACAGTACAGGGTCATGAGTGGAAACAATTCTGGCTACAAAGTGCATGTCAGTTCAGTGCTCCTCTGCTGACGACATGTCTGTCTGAAATCAAGTTTAAAAAATTGGCCCTGTCTCCAGCTGACTTGTTTTGTCAGGCTGAGTCATGAGATTAACCCTTGACTTGTCACCAAGGAAAAACGGAGTAAACAACTGTACCCAGTACAGTATCGCTAATCCAGCGATGATTCATTTCACTGTAATATGATTCTCTTAAGAAAACAAATTTCGGAGCAGCTGTTGCTTGGCTTAAATGGGGATTATAAAAACTGCAGCCACAAAATGAAAACTTACTTTGGACTTGAGGAGCTTTTGGAATAGTTACGTGGGAGTAGTTCCTGCATATACAGAGCTGTTGGTAACAACGGCGCAAGTGTTTGAGCAGTCTTTCAAATTCTTCCGGTTTAGGTTTATTTTTCATGTGTTGTGGTGCAAGTAAACTTCTGTGTGTTGAAGTTTCAGGTGCTGGAGGGAATTATGGTTGGATCCTGTAAGGTGCATCAGTGTAGCAAACATCCTGTGAGAAACAGCATTTCTGCACGGTAAACGTAGAGCAGATGCAGTGATAAATTTCAGATCTTGTAGACTAAGATTTTATTCCCACCAATGTAACTGAGGGTAGGACAACTAAATCCCTTTTTGGTCAAATGAAGTTGTTATCTGTTCAATTTGTGGGCAAGTAACTCAGGAGGAAATTCACTTATTGCCTCATTATGGAGGTACAAGTTTTTAAACCAGTTTGTCTACAAACAGGCAGCATTTGCAGTGGTGTTACTCAGTTTTATTGATCAGATTGTTACTGTTTTCTTAACCATGTGATAGTGAGCAACGTCAATGATTTCCTTGTGCTGATAAATGTTAATTGTGTTAGTAAATATTACCAGTTAATATTACCTATTTATTTTCCATTACAGTTGCTCTGTACTAGCATAGGGCCATCGTAATGCAGAGAAACACCACCATCCCCAGTGCTACCCAGTAAAGTTATCTTTTTCTGCTCTTTAGCATTTTTCCAGTTGTTTGTAATATGGGTGGATAATGCTGATTATTTGAGAGGGGGCTTGGCCACGTTCTTCAGCTCAAATACAGCTATTGAAAAAACAGAGCACGTGTGCATGGAGGCGCAGTAGCAATTACAACTATGTTGATGATAGTCTTTACTTCAAAGAACTGATTCCAGTTACCCTGGAAGTATATTTAGTGATTAAAAAGTTTGTGTGCTTATTTCAGGAAAACAAGGGTTCTCTTTCTTCTTCAGCTCTTGCAAGCTGAAAGTGCATTTTCCAGTGTTTAGGGGTTTTCGAAGTTGTACAGTAGTTTGAATTGGTGATTTTAATCCAGGGTGCTATGAGAAGCAGCACATGTAAACATCTGAAGATCTTTTAGCATCTCATCTGTAGAGTCCTGAACATTAGTGAGGAGCTTTAAGGAATGGCATTGTTAGCTGCAAATCGAAGCTTCTTATGGACTCTCTGGGGACTGAAATGGGTCTTTGTGGTCCCTGGGGGAAGAAGGAAGCCGCCAGTCACTCTGCAGGCCTGGTGATTTAATAGTCTGAAGTATAGTGATGTTCTTTTTTGCAGCTGCTGCTGTGCCTTTTGTATGAGTTGAGTTTGGGTATCATTAGCCTTAGTGCATAGTTCTGGATATATAGTTTGGTCTGCAGTGAACGTGCAAGTGTTCTTCAGTTGATGTAAAATAAACTTCAGGATGTATTTGCTAACGTACTCTAAGCACAGTAGTCTCCTAAATGATTGGAAAAGTTCACTGAGAAAACACTTGAAGATGGAGGTGTGAACATTTTCTGTAAGTATGAGTATATTCTGTGTACGTACAGGCACTAGAGTAATTATGTCCTGAGATAATGGATATGATACAGAAGACCCACTAAGGTTTTTATCTGACCGTAGTATTCTGCTGTAGTCAGTTTGTCACCCTTGTGGGTCTTTCTAGCTCAGAAGATTGCACTGACACAAGGTTCTTGGCAGAACGAACCAGATTTCTGCAGCTTGCTTTGTTTCCCTGTAAATTGCTGAACTTCGTCCATTTTTTTCCTTATCCTGACGTATTTTCCTGCTTTTGTCAGGATGGAGGCAGGGGGAGTTCACAGCATTGGCAGTTGACGCAGAGGTGGAGAATGTGGTTTCGCTTGAACCTTTTTTTTTTCCTGGGTTGAAATCCACCTCTGACTTATCAGGAGCTCAGTTAATAACCAACTGCATTCATGTGTAGGACATAAAGAAGTGAACACCTCATTTAAGAGTTAACATTAGTTGATGCCACTGTTACGTGAAGAAACCAGGCATAGGTAATGTGCAGATATGAGGGATTTTTGTGATGGAAGTTGCAGTCTGTTTGCTATGTCGTATAATGCCCATTTTGTGATGTGCTGGAGTTGTTAGGGTCTCCTCCCTTTCTCATAAGGGCACGGAACTGCTTTTTCCTTGCAAAAGTGTATTATACAATATACAGGAAGTCTGGGCTCATGTTTCCAAAGAGCCATCACACTTTCTTTACGGGATCTTGAAGATGGATTTTGGATTTATACTGTAACACGAACACAGTTACATGATTTTAAGAATGATTCTTAAGCCGAGCATCTCGTGTGTGTTGTGCCATCACACGAGCTTGCTGGTGCGGGGTGTCTGTGCGGGGGTCGCTGCCCGGGTGTGGGGTGTCTGTGCAGGGGTCGCTGCCCGGGTGCGGGGTGTCTGTGCGGGTGTCTCTCAGGATGCTCTGGCTGGCCCCGGGGCCTCTGGCCCTGCAGCTTCCGAAGCGCTGCCGGAGTTGGAGACAAGTCCATGAGGCAGATGGCCGTGCGGCTGGAGCTGCATCAAGCGGCGTCTCCGCGGCCGCAAGTGCTCTAATTTAATTAGAACAGAAAGCGGGAAGTGAACGAGCTCAGGACGTGTCCCTCTGCCGCTGCCTCGCAGGTCGCGCTTTACTTGGGGCGGCAGGCCCGCGTGTGGGGACTGGGGCGGGCTCCCCCTTCCCTTCCCTCCCCCCCCCTCCTCCTTCCAGCGCTTGGCGCGGTCCGGGGCGCGGGCCGTGGCGGGTGGCGGGGCCCTGCGCTCGGCCCTACCCCCGCGCCGGCCGGAGATGGTTCAGTCCTGCTTTGCATAAGTCGCCGCTGAGGCGCTCCATGTGCGCGGAGTGGCGCGCGGGCGGGTGGCTGAGGCTGAGGGAGGCGGCGCAGCTCAGCCCGGCCCGCCGCCAGCCGCGCCATGTACTGCGCGTACCCGGTCCCCGGGGTGGGCAGCAACTCCCTCATGTACTACTACAACGGCAAGACGGTAAGGGCGGCCGCCTTTGTTCGGGAGCCGCCGGGCGCGGGGCTGGCAGCCGGTCCTCGGGCACATACTGAGTTCTTGGGGCGCCTGCTCCGCGAGCGGGCAGCCCGTGCCCCTGCCGGCGGTGCCAGACCGAGCGGGGCGGGCGGCGAGTGGTTGTGAAGGGGAGCTGCGCTGGGGTCCGCCGGGAGAGGCGATGGAAGTCTCCTCAGTTATGTACGGAAGCGCCGAGTCCGGCTCGGCGGAGGACGGGGAGCAGCGGCCCGCAGCCAGGCGGCGCTCCCTGACGGGCCGGGGCTGGAGCCGCTCCCGCCCTGGCCGCGCAGGGCCCCTGAGGTGCTGACGGGGCGCTGCGGAGAAGTTGGTGCGTGGCCGCGGCTCTCGGTGCGCGCTGTTGGGTGCTCGGTTTGGGCTTCACCTCCCGGGGCGCGACTCAAGCACCGCCGCTGTGGCTGTGGCCGATCGGCGGGTCCCGCACCCCGCTACGGCTGCCGGGCAGAGCTGCCGTTCGCTTGTGGGACTGGGACATAAAGTCCTGCAGAGCCCCGGGAGGAGGGGGAGACGGGCGGGCAGGTTCACAAACAGAAGTCTCCCGTCTGCATTGTAACTGTGGAAATTGGAGATTTCTGCTTCACGGTTGATGCTTCGAATTTTTGAGTCCTTATGACGACAGTGTGGATTTTTGTGCATAAAAATTAGCAAACAATGGTGAACTGCACACAGTGTGCTTTTGCCGATCTGTTGATGATGTATGCGGTTTTGGCTTTCTTTTGTTATAAAAATTGCATTAAGTAGGAAGAAAAAGCGAGATGCTGATACTGATCTCTTTTTTCTTTCCCTTTCTTTTAACTGCTCTTTCTCTCATGGGCCTGTGCGCTGTGCCGTCATTGCTAAACTTTTGCCAAGATCTTTGTTCGGTGATAATTAAACTGTGGATCTTTATAGTTGCTGAAGACACTGTGCACGGGCTTCTTGAATAAAAGAAAAGATACCGGAGGAGAGGCTGGGGGAATGCGTAAAATTGCTTGGTCTCTATTTCATTTCCTTTGGTATAAATGCCAGCTGTCTTTCAAATATGACATTATTTTTCTTTCATGTCTGCTCCTAGGCTAAAACAATCTGTTTGAAGTTTTATGTGGAGATATATATAAGACTTAAGTAAAATTAACTATACAATGCCCCTGAAGCAAAGGGAATATAACTTGCATGAAGTTTTGATTTTATTCTTTCTAGAGCACAGATCACTCTATTACAACATTTCTCTTTGTTCTTGTAGCAGGAAAAAAGGCTTTGATCTTATTAAGTATTTCCAGGCATATAGTAGATGGAAGTGCTGGTACTGTAGGAGAGCCTGGCTGGAAAATTGATAGCATGTGCCTGTTGTGGGTCAGAGGTGACCTTTATGAGCTTGAAGAGTTAGTAAATAGATGACAAATCATATGATGATCCTATATCATGTTGCCCAGGGTTTTATTTAAGTAATTTTTTTCCCCAAACATCTCACTAGTCTTTAGCATTTTCTCTCCTAGGAATTCTGCAGGTTGGACTAAAGTACTGATTTAAATACATGGGAGGAGGATACGTGAAGTAGGGGGTATTGGTTTTTGTGTTACAGTTTATGAAGTGCACCTCTTGCTGTGTTTGCCAAATCTTTGTATGAACCTTTCCATAGTGAGGGAACAGTACATACCCTCATTTTGATGTCTTACTGCTTCTACTTGTATTGTTTGACCCATTAGTAGCTGGCAGTATGTACCTCGTTGTTTTGATTCGAGATTTTTATTTAGATTATTGTTAGATTTTGGGTGTTTATGTTCTTTGTTACCTGCTGATGTATTTATACACAAAGCAAATAGGAAATGATTTGTAGAAAATGTGTGTGTCTGTTAGCTTTTTATTAAATGTTTTGTTCTTTTCAACGTCTTAAATTTGTAAGACAGAAGCAAGCTTAATATTAAGCTGAAAGCCAAATGTCTGAGCAGCCCAATAGATGGTCCTGGGTGCATTGGCACAGAAATGGAAAGCTTAAAAATTAAGTCGGGGCGTTTACTATTAGAAGAGGCTTAATTTTGTAATTTCTATGTGTTTTGTGAGGGAGACGTGGAAGTGAATAGTAATGTTTTAATATGTATCCCCTGCTAAGGAGTAAAATGTTACCATTATGTGTAATGGGTGTTAAATATATATACCAAGAGTCCTCCCCAAATTAAAAAGAAAACAGGTTTTAATCTGTTTTGTCAAGAAAGTAACTCAAAGATTTAGCTTGTGATTTTTTTGTCCTTCACCTGTTGATATATAGAAGATATTCTCAGCATATGGAGGCTCACAAAATTTTAATATAGAGCTTTTTTGGAGAAAATAATTATAGTTAAAAATGGCATCTCCCTTAAAGTTTCACCTTTTCTTCTCTTTCCTTCAAGAGCTCTGCTACAGACCCAAAAATAGTCAAAACACCCCCATTAAAAAAAGAAAAAGCTGCAAAAATGTTCAGGTAGAAATGAGAGCACAAACTGAAATTGTACTTGGTAAAGTTTGAGTTCATTCTTTTTTTCTTTTGTAACAATAAATAAAGGAGCTTCATTCACTGGGGCCTTTCCATTTAAATTTTATAAAATGCAGTAGCACCAAACTAATACTTCAGTGATAGAAGTTTTGTATCTTCTTTGTGCTGAAGGAATCAAATACAGACATTAAAGCTTTCCATTCCTTTCAGTTCATCTACAAGTTTAGAAATAAATTGGCTGTTTTATAAATGTACTCTAGAATTATTTTTACATAGACTGCAATAAAGTGTCAGTTATCACCAAAATAATTTTAAGGAATAATATTGATTATATTTTGTATCATCTATGATTACTATTTCTATGAGATTAAATTTTGACTATATTACACATTGTTTTATTCAGTGCATTGTATGAATTAATTTGATGTACTGGTCCTAGTATCTTGAGTATGTGTTTTTCTCAGCTTAGGCTGAGATTTGGAGCCCTTTTCCAAGGCGGAGTTGCTGCCTCTTTCATAGTAGATTTCTACAGTGCCTTTTTGGAAAGGGAGAAAAAGAACCCAGCATACATATATTTACGTATATATAATTTTGCATATACACAGTGCTTTGTGATTTTTTCTTTTTTTTAGTGGGGATTTTTTTTGAGAATTTTCTCAAGACTTTGTAATCTAAAAGGCTGTTTATTAATGCATGTGCACGTACAAATGGGCACAGGTGTATAAAGGACTAAATACAGGTGTGGGTACAAATGTGTATACTTGTGTATGTTTTAGTGGAGAAAATGCATGTCTCGCAGCTGTCGATCTCGGAGTTACAGCAGAGAGAAACATGTTAATACTACTGCGCGATGCTTAGATGACATGGCCGCATGTCTGTCTGGAGCTGCTATGCAATAAATAATTACTAAGTCATTTAACATCAGCATAGAATGTTTTCAGTTTGTGAGTTTTGGAGCAGCCAGGTGCTAAAAAGAGCTATTCAATTCTGCTTTTATTAGTATCAGGCCAGTTAGTATAGAGGGAGAAAAGTACAATTAAAGCTGTTCTGTACCATATGCTGCCCACAGCAACTCAGACAAGGTCAATGCTAACATTTGTAAGTCCGGACAAATATAAGATAATCTGGAAAATCTCTAGGGGCTCACGGCTGCGGACGTTGAATAAAGAGAGGTAGTAAACACTGGTCAGCTGGATTTCTTTCCCCCCTGCTCCTCACCATTCTTTTTCCCCTCCCTATCCTACTAAAAAAACCCGATGAGTTACAATGCATCAGCCCAAGAGAGTTTTCCCTTCTCCACTCCATTGCGTTGAACTGCCAGTCTGCTGAGTAGTGGTCCCACGCCAGAAGGGTGTCTTGTCTGCAGCAAGCTTTATTGATGCTTTAAAGTGAAGGTTATGTCCCTTTCCTTGGGCAAATGAAAACAGCGAGGGCTGGGATCAGGTGCTGTATTGGACAGATCTATATTTCTCAAAATGTGATCACCAAAGACGAGCAAACCCCTGTTTGCTCAGCGCGTTTGCTTTGATAATCATGTGCATGTTGAAGTCTGTTTGTAGAAATATAATAGTCTCTGACAGCTTTACGGAAACTAAGAGTAGTAGTGAGTTCAGAGGAGAGATAGCGCTATCTTTTGCGTGTTTTATCTATAGTGCATTTTCTGTGGTTAGTACTGGTGTTGGGGATTCCTACCGCAGCTGGAGCAGCCTTCTGAAATGCAGGGAACAGGTTAAGAAACAGGCTGATGAGTTTCTGCTAATTTTGTTTCCTTAAATCTGAATTTAATCAGGAATTTCTAAAGACTTAGTAGTGTTCAATTGTTAGTCTATTAACTAACTTTAATAACAGCATAGTTTGAAGAGTGCGGGGAAGAGATTTTGCTTAGCAAATAAAATACAAAAAGAATCTTCAAGCGCTATATTCATGTATGTATTTCTGGTGTTCCTGCTGCCTTACCTTCTTTTCCTCCACTCTCTGCCTCGCACTGCAATTCAGAAAATAAAATCAAAAGAACAGACCAAAAGGTTTCCATATACAGAATTTGGAATTTTTTGGTAAGTTTACCTGTCACTTTTTAACATGACTTTAAAGTTGCCATACACTGGGGAAGAAGCTAGGCTGTGTGTCATTGCAGTTAGATTCTGCATTTCAGAAATAGCCAAATAGGCATGTATAGCACGCCCAAACTGCATAAACATTTATTTAAGATGGAATTCAGTTTAGCTACTTCAAGGAGTTTGAATGTTAAAAATCATGGTTGGATTTGCAGACAAGACTGATGCTCTGCTCTTTCAAACGAGTTTTATTTTCCTTCTGGGTGGTGAGAAGACTCCTTAAAATGTACGAACCTTTACACCTGGTGTTGGAAATACAAAGTACAACTGAAGATGTGGTACACTGATCTCGTATACTGGGGCCTTCATTTTATCATCTTGCTTGAATATTAACTACATCAGAATTTACGGTGGTGGTTTTGTTTTTGGTTAGGGTTTTGGGTGGTTTTTTTTTTTTTTGGCAGCTTGTGTCTCGCTGTAAGGAGGCGCATGGAAAACGATAGTTACTATTCTGCATTCCTGAAGCTTTAGTAAACATGAAAACAAGTTTCCTTTTCCCAGAGCTGCCTTTCAGCAGAATTAGCTTTTGCCACAAAACCTGCAGATAATACACTGTAAAATTTTGCCACATGTACAAATCATTCATCAGTGCACACTTGCTTAGTGCATGACTGATGCTGATGGAATGTAGATAGGCTACTTAGCAGAGTTTACAAGCTACAGAATAGGTTATCCATCTCTGTTGGTTTCAGAAAATCCTCTCTCTCCAGTAGCTTGATAAATATTTTTCAGAACTTCCAAGAATTATTAATAACTAGGCTTAAATGAGTAACATAATTCATAAATCCATAAACATTATGTGTGATGGGAGCCCTGGTCTTGAGGTAGCATAAGATCATCATAAGGAAGGTTTGGTTGCTTTGTTGCTATTATTTAATCTGCTTTTAACATTAATTTTAAACATTGATAAATATTTAAGAATTTGAAACATATTACAGGAAGATTGAGAGGAAGTGTGCCAACAGGAGGATTTGAAGTGTTGTATTTATTAAATGCATTTATAGAATAAGATTTGGAAGGTTTACTTAGACTAAAATTTGGTAAACGCGGATCTTTAAATTAATGTTCATGTTATTGGCACTTGTGTTAGTAAACAGAAGCACACTGTGTAGTCCTTTGATGTGTTTTAGATACATTAGGTGTGTGTAACTTTCATGATAGTGTTGATTATGTATGTTAATCACCAGGGCAGATTTTGGAACTGGAATGATGCGATTGTTTTGCTTAAACGTGATGCAGTACAGATAATGGCACCTCAGCTCTGTTCTGAAGCAAGCTCCCACCACTACCCCTCAAAAAAATATCTTAGTTGTCATCCTGCTTTTCCCACTGGGGAAACATAAATCCAGTTCAGGGTGCAGAAGAGACAGGCGTGGGACTCTGACTTGATGTCCTTTGCAACTCATTTGTCCTACTTCCCTCCGTGGAGGCTGCCTACCCTTCAGAAGTACTGCAACATTAGGATTGATGTATATTCTAGCACAGCTCCAAGAAAGTTGAGTCCTCCGCTTGATAAGTCATGTTAAAATCTGGTTTTGGTGTGAGTTTATCAGAAGGGAATTTCCCATTCATAATCAGAGTGTTTTGCTTGTCAGCATGGAGACACATCCGATGCCTTAGGGCGCAGTGCGTTTAAGGGGATTAGAAGTTGGGCTCCTCTTCTACCTTCTGGAAACAACACTCTTCAAGGAGACTGCAGACAGGCTGACCTTTTGACAGTGTTCCTCATCTTGGTGGGAATGTCAGCCAGGAAAAAACTGGTTGGGTGCTTTCTGGATGTCACTGTTATCAGTTTAATAGCTAAAAGAGGCTGTCTTGAGCAGCCACGTCATATTTATAACAGCGTTACTCAGCTGTTGCAGAAGAGAAAGCCCTTTAACTAGGATGCAGCCATGCGAGCTGCAGACCAGCACCGCAGAGGCTGCGATCTGCTGGGTTGGGTTCTGGGTGTGTGCGGGTGCTCAGAGCCAGCCCTCGAGCTGCCCGTTACCTCGCTTCCTGGCTCAAAAATAAAACTTCAGCTTCTTTATACACTTTTTTAATTTAAACCCGTGTCTTTCGCCTCTCACGGGCTTCACATTAATCTTAATAAATTTTCTCCTTTGCTTTTGAATTCTGTTTGTAGTATCACAACATAAAAATGATGATTAGGTCATTAACCAGAAAAAAACCTGGCGCTCATCTGCAGGTGATCAGATGACATCAGAGGCCTGGTTTTAATTTGTGGGTAGTTCTGATTGTAACTAAAAGAGACTTGCTCCTTTTGTGGAATTGGCTGGCTATTTCCCCACATCTGGAGTTAATGAAGTCTTTGAGACCACATCAGTTGTGTTTTGCCGCAAGAACCCTTTGATCTGAAAAATCTAGACTGGCACAAGTGCAGCTTCATAACATTGCAGCTATGTTTTTTTGCAAGCTATAGTTAAGATACCAAAACAAGCAGAAACCATATAAAGTTATGTGTCTGTGCTGGGGCTTTCATGTAGCTGTTTGGAAAGGCCTCTTTTATGTTAATATAATTCATAATATTTTTATGATGTTAATGGCTTGTACATATGTATCTAAGTGGTACATTTGTAGGAATTTTTCAGTTTAATTTCCCTTTTGAGATGGTGTTTGTTCAGTTTTTATAGATCGCCCAGTTATGCAAAATGGTAAGATTTGTCTGAAGCTTGTATTTACAAATCACACTGATAGTGTTACAGTTTAAAAGCAGTGCACTCCGTCACTGTAGGTGATTTCGCATTAATCAGCGTACATCTCCATGGAAGTGCTAAATGTCATAAAGCTTTGTTTCCACTGCTGTCCTGTGACAGTGATAGATTATCCATCAGCTATAGCATATGCTGCGTTATTCTGCACAACAGAGAACTTGTAAATTAAGCCCAGTTTTGCCTAATATGTTTGCAGTCTTATGAGTGCGAGTATTTACAATTTGACAGAGTGACATTTCTGTTAAAATATGTCGGCGGCATGGAATATACGTGCATTCATCATATATAGTAAATACATATGTACTGTTAACATCACTTAGAACGTATTGTCATTCTGTCACTCAGGTTTGGTAGGCATCTCTGTTTTACATTTATTCCATAAATTGAAAATTTGCAAGTAAAATATTGAACAGAAGCATCCTGAAAGACTTTCTTTCCTAAAAAAAAAATAAAAAAGGAAAAAAAAATCATTTATTTTGATCTAAAAAATATTAAAACAAAAAAGTTGTAAGTTTTCCACGTGACTCCTTTGTACCAGGTGGCCTTTTACCTGCTGCCGTTCTCATTACATGGCTCATATCCACAGCTATGCGCTAACTTAATTCCTTGTGCCCTTGTCCCGATTCCATCGTGCTGCAGTTTGAGAGATTGTATTGAAATTCTGTTGATGTAAAACGAGTCTAAGAGAGTGGTAAATCAGCCCCTCTGATATAAAAGAGCGCTGTCTGCAGGCACATGCCCAGCCATTTGTTCTGACAACAGCAGGCTAGAAAAGCATTTGGGAGTGGGGAGGAGGGGTATTGGTATGCAAATGGCCGCGGGACTTGCCCACTTCACTTTCTAAATATCCGTATCACAACAGTCACTCTCCGGGAGAACAATGGTTCCCTTTTAGGGGACTTATGGCTTTCTGTTGGCCGGCTTGGTTGTCCTGGCCTTTCTCTTGCTTGGTAAACAACATCCCAGAAAGACGAGGGAGAGATGTGAATGTTGGAGAAATGCTCGTGCCTGTAGATGCGCAGGAAGGGACAGAAGTAAT
The DNA here is from genome assembly GCA_039720435.1 of Amazona ochrocephala. Lineage (NCBI taxonomy): Eukaryota > Metazoa > Chordata > Aves > Psittaciformes > Psittacidae > Amazona > Amazona ochrocephala. Next base: position 31,727,704 of record CM077883.1, on the reverse strand, counting down.
CACTTCTTATTTTAGGATTTTAGGGCATAGTGCACTCTAAGTTGCATTATGTCAGCTTTAAAGTTTTTAAATTACTCTTAATGCACATGTTCATGAAGACTTACGTATTTACAAGTAAGGTGAATGATGAAGTGAAAAAATACCTCTTTTTTGTTTTATGTGGTAGCAAAGAGGTGCTCTGGTTTCAGGGTTACATTTTGATACTCCTTGCTGCGTTATTTGTTAATTTGCCCTTTTTTTGTTGTAAGATTTTTCTTTTAACATGCACTGGTCATACTGCAATGTTCAGTGTGTTGACCAAAATACTGGTATGATGACATAGCATTGTGTAGAACAACTAATGTTATGGGTCAAGTCCTTGAGCCTGTGGATACTGGCTTTGTTGATTTGACTTACTTATTCCTGAGTATACTTTGTATTTCTTCCCAGAGTCCCTGCAGTGAAAGACTTCTAATGGTTATGTTTATTTGGCATCTTGTAATTTTTAACCTGTGAAGATAATTTGTTGCTTGCAAGTTGAGCATGGTTGTGCCAATGTGGAGTTACACTGGAGGAAGAATGAGGCGGGTTTTCTTTAATGCTAGGCCAGTGTGAAAATAACATGCTGGATGCTGCAGTTTTAAGAGGAGTCCTCAGGACTGGCATTACTTACACTTTTGATGACTCTGCTAAGGTGTGGCAGTTTCTAAAAGGATGATATAATGGTTGCATTAAAACCTTTGGGTTTGTCACTGGATGTTCTTTTTGTTTCTGACTGTTGGGATGCCAGCTAATTAAATATTCAAACAGGCGTACAGTTGTTTTAAAATAAAATTTGTTTGGGGCCCAGTTGTTTTATCTTGCTTTTTTTATCTTGAGCAACAAGTCTGTGCGAGTCAGGCACTTAGAAAGCAAAATCAGCATTCAAGCTTTTATCAGGCCACCTGGCTGAGTTGGCACACCAGAAAGTGTGTTGTTAGGATCATTCTACTGTAGTTCCTCTGTACTGTGGCAACTTGCTAAAAAGCAAATAAAACAAGGGCAACAAATGCTGCAGCTTGCTGCACTGTTCTTTTTTTATGTGTGCTTTCTCCCTGTGTCTGTATGCTGTTATGGGGTTTTTTTAGTGTACGACATCCAGATATTACTAACCTGATTTTACTGCTCTTCAATATTTAGGTGTATGCACCGTCCCCAAGTTCTGATGATTTCAACAGAGAATCTCCAAGTTATCCATCTCCTAAGCCACCGAGCAGTATGTTTGCTAGCACTTTCTTTATGCAAGGTGGGTAAAATGACTGTAAATATATGGGCAGATGTCACTTGTCCTTCGGGTAGACATCTGCTGTCAGGCACTGCTGTACTGAATGAATGAGGAAGTGTAAAGGTAACGTTGTGCTAGAGCCTATGAATAAGTTTTATATACGTTGAAAACCGTTAGGTGAAGGGAGCTGTCTGTTGATTTAAAGTTTTTCTCATGACGTTAATTGCTGCCTGAAATTTAAGGGGATTATACACCAGGCCAGATGGAGAGAATCCGCCATCCTTTGATTTGTAGGGGCTTCAGAACAGCACACTGGAGTGATGGAGAAAAATGAGGTGGGGGCTTTTTGGCTGCTTTGGAATTTGACTGTACAATATCAACTAACAGTCTTAAGTTCTCAAATGTTTGTATATCCAGCATGCCAAAAAAAGGGGTTTGCATTGAACAAAGCGAGAGCAGAATTCATTTCCTTGGCCTCACGTCATGCAGTTAGCTCGTACTGGAGTCTGATGAGGTTCTGGAGCATATTGAAAGCATAGTCTGTCAATACAGGAATTTACAGAGCACTTCAGTTTGTGCTGCAGAAGGAAAACTGCATCGACGCACGGGTTTAAGCTTATGTAATGCAGTAATTTCCGTGACTTCAGTGTGCTATTATGAAATGTTTTTATATTTTTATGGTACGGAGGTATTTTAGACTATAAATTGCTTATTTTAGGTTAATCGCTGTTTTGCACTGTATGTTCATGATGAGCTCTGGTCAGCCAAACATCTCTCCCCTCCACCTCCTTTTTTATTATTTCTTTCAGACTGGAATTTTTATCAAGCCTCTAGATATAAATCTGGCCTTACTGAAGGTCTGTGTAATTAGCACAAGTACTTGGTATTTTCTCAGCTGTGCTTGGGTTGTGTTTCAGCTATAAAAGCCTCTGTTGGGTTTGGTTCTTTCTTTTTTTATAAATTCAGCAGCAGTGTGGTGGCATGAAAATAGGAACCACCGGGTGAACTGGTCACCATTTCCCTGCTGCTCTTCATCTGAGTAGCTGAGTTCTGTATGCTCATAAGCTAATGGTGTAAAGGGAAGTAGCGCTCGGTTCACTTCTTCATTCAACATGGGTTTTTTATTCTCTTTTTTAATCAAAAAAAAGATGGGACCCACAATTCTTCTGACCTCTGGAGTTCATCCAATGGCATGAGCCAGCCCGGCTACGGTGGGATGCTGGGAAGCTCCTCTTCCCACATGTCCCAGTCTGGCAGTTATGGCAGCCTGCACACACACGACCGTTTGGTAAGACACGTAGCACGGATTCTTGTATTTGTGTACAGAGAGCTGACTTACAGGAATCAATTTCTTGTTTGCTGCTCTTGTGTGTCAGTTAAAAACCCAGTTGTCAGAAATCACCAACTTCCTGTGTTAGATTTATGTCCTTTTACTTGTTGGTTGTATAAATAAATATCTGTGGCTGTATAGTGGTGTGTTCAGAGGATGGAGGAGACCCTTTCTTTAGTAAGGAGCTGGGTGTTGTGTATTTGATATATTAAAGTATCAACATTTATTTAAAGACAAACTTAATGTCTTATGTCTGTTTCTCTTCTCTCTAGAGCTATCCCCCACATTCAGTCTCACCTACAGATATAAATGCCAGTCTTCCTCCAATGTCTAGCTTCCATCGTGGCAGTACCAGCAGTTCACCTTATGTAGCTGCCTCACACACTCCACCTGTCAATGGATCAGATAATATTCTGGGTAAAAAGTTCTTCCTGCCTTTTTTAATTTTTTGGGTTTGGTGTTGTTTCTTTTGTTTGGTTTTTTCCTGTTTGTTTCAATTTTATAAGAAGATGCAGTTCGGGGCTGCATGGCATGCAAAATTAGTAAGCTTTAATTTATAGGATGCTTGTAAATCAGGGATACTGCACTAGTGTGACATTTCTGTCCTCAGCATGGCTGAGATGAGGCAAATTGTTGTTCAGTTAGTTTAAGACTTACTAGCTTGTTTGCTTTCACAGCCAAGCCTATTCCCAGGAGATCGTATCTGTCTGACTTTACAGCAGTTATCCTTCCATAGTTAGCTATATGTACTGTTCATGTAGGTAGTTCTGGTGTTGCGGTTTTCAGAGCTGCTGCATCACCAAAGTACTGTGCTGGAGAAAGGCAGGAAGGCTGTTTCTTCGGGGAGCTTGATAGACTGCATTGTAAATTCCTCTCTTAACTGATTTAGACATTACTGAGTAGCCAGGGTGGTGGCTGATTTTGTCTCTTCTGTGCTTGCCTAGAAAGCACAAAATAGGGGATGATCATCCATTCCTTGCACGTATTTGCACATCTTCAGATACAGACGTAGAAATTAAATGCTTGTGGATGCCCCTTGTCAGTTTGATATGATTTGCACTTAGCTTCATTTTAAGTAAGCAAAATTTAGTTAGAGTGACTATATTGGCTTTGATTTGGGAAGTTTTACACTCGGGTCTTTTAAACAGAACCCACTTAATGAATCTGCGCAGGAAATTCAGGCTAGAAAATCCAAGTTTGCCACAAACTTGGAGCAGCAAGTGTTGCATGATTTGGGTTTCTGGGGTAAATTGCTTACATTTACATAAAATACTTCTTTTTTTCCATTAGAAGTTGATAATTGAAGAAAGGAGATTCACTTTTAAAGGGTCTGTCTCCTACAGTAAAGCAGATATTTTGCAGAATTCAGGTCCTTTCTGTGTTTCCAGTTGGCAGGGCTTCAAACTGTCTCTCGGCTTAATGGTGTATGGAGCGAAAGGGCATGCAAAGCTGCTGACATGCAACTGAGAGCAGGGGTGACAGAAAGCTTGGTGGATAAGAGCTTTTCAGGGATTTTCTAAAATAAAGATGGGAATACAACACGGGGAATTAGAGCAGGGGCAGCAGGGAGGCGCACAAGGAACTGTTCAGTGAATTCGGCTTTAAGAATTAATGAAATGTGCAGCACTTCAGTGATAACAGGTTAGAAATCAGCTGCAATGATACAATTTTCTGATTGTGATTTTCTTATATTTCATTAAAATTAGCCTGCAGTCCTAGAAAATGATTTCAGTCTGTTTTCTAACTGCTTTCCCTTGCTGGCCCTGAAGTTATCACGGTGATACCGTGTGTGACTTGAAAGAGGAGATCATCTACATTTAAATCTAATTGTTTTAATTAAATTTTTAAGTATAACGCGAGCTGATTCTGTTGACACCGACTTCCTCTGAATATCCATTTCAAAAGTGGTCACTCAGCTGTACACGATGAATAAAATAATGAAAGTAAATCAAATTTCAGCTTTAAAAGTAAGTGTTGGGTTTGCTTTCCATGTTACAGGAAACAGAGGAAATGGTGCTGGAAGCTCACAGACAGGTGATGCCCTTGGAAAGGCATTGGCATCTGTAAGTATCAGTTCAAATGTTCAGATCTGAAAGTCACATTTTGATCTTTGCATCCGTTATTTCATTCCTGTTATGATACCAAATCAGGAGTTTCATGTATGAAGTTAGAATAATACACTGTGATGCAATGTCATATACTAGACAAATGTGTGAAAAACCAAGCAGAAAGTGCTTTTATTTGTAGAAGACTCATTTTGGTTTTTTAGGTGATCAAAAATCTGGGGCAAACAGTTTAGAAAGTTGTTCAGACAAAGGAAAAGATAGTCCTGAGGAGCTTGGGGGTTGATTTGGGGTTTTTTTCTTCCGTCGTGTTCAAGCTAAAGTGAAATATTTTTAACGTTACTTTTAGAGCAAATCCTGCGTCAAGGTTAAAAATGTTTTCTCAGTGGTCTTATTAAACTGAGAGGTTTGAATGCTGTGTTGTATAGCTATGATTTATGGAGCAGCTTTTAAAGTGCTATATATGCATAAAGTTTAAACTCTTAACTCTTGCTAGAATAATGTAGATAATGTAAAATATTGCAGGTACCTTCAGTCTATCATAAGCTCTATGTGTACATGCATATAGCAGTTATTTTTGCATTAATACAACCAGATGTATGTTTTAGGAAGTGGTAGTTGATTCAGTATAGCAGCAGTTTCAGTTAGGAGTGCTGGCTGGGGGACCACTCTTTATTTCTGCTACATAGCCAATAGGGTGACTAGGTCTGATTTAAAAGATAGAAATGACTACTTTGCAGCCCCAAAACACCATTCCTGGGTTGGATTCTGCATCCCTTACCTCATACCAGTGAATGCAGATGCGCATACTCGTGCAGATCCTGTTTCCTCTGCATCCCTCAGAGGGTCATATGTTAAAAGATTACCAGATCTGATAATGTCTGTAATGTCCAAATTGGGTAGAAGAACTCTGACCTACTGGCTTTGAGGAGAAAAATGTTGTCCCTGTTGCTTTTGGGGATTCAGCAAGCAGATAACAATTCACGAGTCCAGAGGGCAGTTAACACTCTCTTTTTTGTCTGTTTGAGACCTGTCAGAAAGGAACTGGGATCATTTTGACTCCTAGAAATAGCAATGCTTACATACTTCAGGCTGTTCCTTACTCCGCAGATGTATTAGGATGTCTGCTCTGCTGTTCTGCAGCCTGACCAAAATTTCTGTTGCAAGTCTGACACGCTGGCCCATTAGAGCTGCAGGACTTTGACATTTTCCACTGCTCTTCTTTTATAAGTTATTTTCTCATCCTTTCAGTATTTTTTCCCAAGTCACTAGCCGAGAAAGCCAGGCTGATGTTGTGAGGAAAAACTCTAAATATATTGCGAGTGGAAGTCAGGGCAGAAATGTTTAATCTAACTGGTGGGTGGGCTCTGGTTGTCATAGAAACTTGTTTCTGTCATCCCGTGTTGTTGCTTGGCAGGAGCAGCCAGGTCATTCCATAAATCATTTCTGTCATAGCTGATGGTGATGCATTCCATCTGCTCTATCACTGCATGCCATAGTCTGCACACTTCAAATCCCTCGCCTCATCCATCTGCTTCCCCCGCACCCCACAACACGCGCACCCAGCACACTTCTTGCGCTTGTTCGGCGAGGAGCACTGCTCGGCTGCGGAGAGCAGGGAGGTGCTCTCTGCCGCAGGTGAAGCTGGCACTGGTGAATTTTGATAGCCAGTAAAACAAGGATATTTTGTCTGCTTGATCAAAGTTTTATTTAAATACTGTGATTGTCCTTTTAGTGTTTATTTTTGCCCCCCCCCCCCCCCCCCCCCCCGACAACAGTACATGCCTTTCTGGTGGGGTTTTAACTGCTGCCGCTGCAACTGTCGAGAGGAATTTTTAGTTCTAAAATTCTGTTGATGTACATCTCACAATAGGCCTTTCATGTGAGAAACATCAGAGGATACGACATTTGTTCTTCAGTTTAGGTATTAAAGACCATACAGAATAGTATGTGATTAAACATGTAAGGCCAGATAATACATTTGCAAAGGTTCTTTTATTTTAGGTTTAAGCCTGGATAATTGTGGTCTTAATCTCAGGGTAGGCAAGAAAGAGAATTGTACATGAAAGTATTTACACAAAGTTCCCAAAGCCCTGTGGATTACGCATTAGTTTGGATAATGAACTAGTATAGATAGAAAGAAAAGAAAATCTGGGTATTCGTGCCATTTCTAATGTGTTTCCCTGAACATTTGCCAAACAATAACCCTTTAAGATTGTGCCCATGGAGGGTTATATGGCAGGAGAAACATCTGGTTTATTTCATTGCCTAATGCCAAATCAAAACACTTGGTCTTTAATTTAGAGGAGATCAAACAGGAGGACTGTTTAACTTTGTTGATTATATCAGACCTCTTTGTGATAACTTACATTTTGATTCCTACCTCAGAACTAGGGTAAAGGCCTTTGTACGGTCTCAGTAGTTAAATAGCCACTGGTCCCCTCACAAAAGAAAAGAAAATGTAGGGAAGTTGACTTCTAAAAGTAATTCATGAATTAAGTTTCTTTGTTGCTTTAGACTCAATAACATTAGCATAACAAAGCCTAACTGAAATGTACACTGTAGTGTTTAAAAAATCGGACTAACAGCTCCGAGGTTTGGCTCTGCAGGCTCTCAATTGTGCAGCTTTTGTCTAAGAGCCTTTTCATTAGACCCTGGCATATTGGCATCCCGCTGATTGGAATGGACCATGACTGATAGGAGGAGGAGTCTCATTTGTTGCAGTAAAATGAGTCATGTTACCGTTTAAGCCTGGCAGAAGGTGTCAGGGTTGTTCATCATTGGTCATTTAACAGCACAGCGGCCAGGGACTGCATGCAGAATGAATTCTGATCTCGTGTCTTAGTTGTGGCTTTGGTATAATGAAGGTTTTCCCTCATACAAAATCAGTAACACAAAATCAGCAGGTCGAGCAGTGGAAACCGGCCAGTTTCAAAGGAAACATCATGGCCTTTGTTCTGCTATAATTTTAGTTTTCTGTATCTTACCTGCCTGGAACTCTGTAGTTCCCATACTGACACCCAAGAGTTATTTTTATACTCGTACACAATACGTGAATTTCCTACAGTGGTCTGAGGTGGTTTGTTCTTTTCAGTATACTTACTTTCTAGCAGATATGAAATGGAGAAAGTATTTCCAAAAGCGAACTGATGGTGTTTTCTAATGGGAAAGTGTGATAAACCAAGAAGGAGCATGTGGTCTATCAGGTCCTGGTTTTGTCAGTTCAAAAAAGTACAATATGCAACTTAACCAAGTCCCAGTTTATTGTCAGCTAAATGCTGAAATGTCATATTGTCTGTGAGAAGAGACATCAACCACACTGCCAGTGAAGACTTTTTTAACTGCCATATGATGACTAACAAATCCCGGTCTCTGCTCAAGGAAAACAGGTTTGAACTGGTGACCTATAAAAATATGTTCTGAAGTCCATAGTCGGCCCCTAAACCAATTCAGTTGCCTTCACAAAATGAATTTTCCAAGAATCTTAAAATTCTAAGTTTTAATTAAAGCTTTAAGCATTATGTCTTCTGTTTTTATTAAGGCTTTTTAATTACATTAATAGCAAGGAATGGATTGTTGCAAGTTGAGGTTTGGTACCTCAAGGGAGCAACTGATACAGAAATAAGAGGAAAAAATTGTATGCACTGCAGTACAATAGGAAGAGCAACAAAATTTCAGATGGTTTTCATTTGGTAGGTACGTAACTAGAGCTGAATGTTTTCTTGGTATTTTCTCTTGTGAGGGATTCATTTCTAGAAGATAACGTGTTGACTGCTAAAATCTTTTCTCTCTGTAAAATTTGGGAAGTCATTATTTCTCCACATTTTCCTGAAGTTTTGTTTGTTATAATTATCTTTGTGCTGTTAACTCTTATGTATATTGTTCTCCTTCAGTGACAAAAAGGCTGTAATTTCTGCTGCTGTTGAAGTAGAAGGAAGATCAGTTATACTCGTGTTGCTATCAAATACAGGCTGTGCTTATTTTGACAGCTGCTTGAAAATGAAAGTTCTCTGGACATTTTTAGAGGCTTGAGTGTAATAAAGCAGAGCTGTGATTGAAGGATGAAATTGGGGTTTTTATCAATCTAGCATCATGAATGACAATTAAAAGCATGAAAAGGAATCCTAATAGCTATTTTCTATACTGAATATTATGGCATGTATTGATACACAATCTCTTTTGTCTGTTGTTAGATTTATTCTCCTGATCATACCAGCAGTAGTTTCCCATCGAATCCGTCAACACCAGTTGGATCACCATCGCCTCTTACAGGTAGAGACTAGCCATTTGTCAGTAACTCGTTTGTTGTTTTGAGAGCCTCCTGTTTGGAATCCCCATGAAATCAGCAGTTAGCTTCCTTGCAAAATTTCTTCTGCATTTTGTTTGTATTTCCATTGTACTAAGTCCAGATCTAGAAATCCAGATTCTTAGCTGGTTTGTTACGAGCATTCACTTAAATCCCGGTGACAGGCTTTTAAAATTAGCTTCTTAAAATAACCTTTGACAACACTGAATGACCATATACAACCACAGCTATAAAGATGTCTGTACAGATCTGTACCATTAAGAGAAATAAGAGTAATTTGGTTGGTTTTGTTGAGGTTTTTAAGCTATATGCTAAAATTCTGTGGCAGCTTTCAGTGACAAACACAGCAGATGTGTGTTCCCTCTAATGAAAATACAGTAGCTATGAGAGTATCCAGTTTTTACACAGGACAGCTTTTCATTCATATCTTTCATGAATGCTTTCATTCTACGGGAGAAGAATTTCTGGCATTTTTCAAAATAAATGCTCTATATTGCAGCCACCTCTGTCACCTGTGCTTTGTGTGTTTGTAGTGTGAATGTGGGAAGGAGCATTCCAGTGTGGAGATGAACTGTGGGCAGCTGCCTACAGCTATTAGTGGGTAGTGCAGCTTTCACAGACACTGTGGCCTCAGCTGTCTAGTAAAAGTTGAACAGCTGTTCTCCATATAGAGAGGGCTGTGAAAGCACCATTGAGTTAAATTTGTTGTTTAACAAAGAACTAGAATTACAAGCAAGATGATGTAACTTTAACCCTGTTCTTTCCTGTAGTGCGATTAGTTAAATTATTTAACGTGTATACAACAGTCTGTTTTCCCTTTCTCTGTTGTTTAATATATCCCTGCAGGCTCCAGGCCATTGGTCACTTCTTGCAATAGTGTTTAGGGGTTTTTTTTATAAAAAAACCCAAAATTAACTTGCAGTGAAAGGTGCACAGAATGAGCTTGGCTGGACACCTCTGTAATCTAGAGCAATAATTCGTTAAAGTTATGGCATGTAAAATGCAGCCATGCACATATGTAAGTGAATATACAGACTCTATGCAGTGTCACTCAAAAAACTTTAATCATTCATACTTGACTCATGTTTAATGGACACTGTTCTGGTTTTCTATGGTCTTAATGGATTACTGAATATCTGACATGGTATACCTGAGCAGCTGCTTTGGGCATTTCTGTAACTGAAAAATCCGTGTTGAATTGAGTGAGGATGGGATTAATGGGCTTTTTGATTGAGTGACTGCAATTGACAAAAAATGTTTTGTGTATCCTTGCTGTACTGAAAAGGTAGATCAGACCAGAAAATTGTTACTACTTTCTTTTTAACGTCAGAGCAAATACTGAAAGTATTTTGTGGCTGGAAGAAAGCAGTTCTGACATTTCCAAGTATTTAAAATTTTAAAGATCCCAACTGGAGCTCCCCGAGCAGATACTACACCTGCTTTTGTAAGTGTGGAAGCGCCAGCTAATTCCTGGGTTTAGAATATAAATTTGACGTCCCTGAAATGTGAAGTTTCCTTTTGCCATTGATGCCTTTGTCTGTTGGAACCTGTATCAAATGTAAAACTCTCTAAAATTTGCATTTTAATTTGTGTTCATTATTCTGGATTCTGATGGCTAAGACAGTAGTAGATGTAAGCAAATAATTCTGAAATCCTTCTTAGACACAAACTTAGCATCTGCTTTATGATTATACCCTCCCACCCCCTTTAATTCCAGTGATACAGAATTTATCAAGCCTTTGGTAAATTGCTGCAGTAGTTAATTACCTTCATTTATGAATCTGGACTTTTATCTTTATTCCCAGATGAGTCACTGAGAACACAGTGAAGCACAATGTAAAGTAATTACTACTACATTTATGGCTGTTGATACTCCTGGTAGCCATTTTCTGTCCTGACCCAAAAAGTTATTGCAGATAACACAAATGTTTTATGTATACAAAAATAATATGCTTTGCAGCGTTTTAGCCTTCATTGTGATTTTCTTCTTTTTGCAGTTAGTTCTTTGTTTATCTAGCGTTCTTATTATGATAGGTTTGAGTGAGTCATAACTTGCATGTCCTTTAATTGTAAATTACAGTAGGAGTACTGCTGTTTAAAGCATTGAGAGATGATAGCTTCATGACACACATAGATAAACTCATATTTGACCATTTGGCTGTTACATTACTGAATAAGGGTAATGACATTTTTTAATTAATTTAAGTAAAAGCTTTGAGAACAACATGATGAAAACCCCCAAGTACTGTGAGACAATAGCATGTCTCATCTTCCCTGCCCTCATTTAATTTCTAATTTTACATAAACATGCCCAGAGCTTAGCTTCTTGCATAGTTTCAAAGATTGTGTATACGTATGTGAAGTTTATATATGGATCTGAATGGTGGGAGCCTTGGTATTTTAAGAATCCTCCTCTCAGGATCAGAAGTATTCAGAAAGCTTCAGTTGGTTCCGAGGGTACAAAACCAGCCCTCTTTGGACTCTGATGCCCAGTGTGTGTTTGAAAGGGGAGCCAGAGGATTAGTGTTGGTAGTAGAAGAACAATACTGGAGCGATTACTATCGATGACCCCTGTAAATCCTAACACTTGCCTGTGTTATTTGTATTTTCATGCTGCTGTGTTGGTGCTGCAGTAAAAGCTGCAGTTGTTAATTGCAGGGCTTGTGATGCCAGGATGCTTTCTAATATAATTGGTGGATTTCATGCACAAACTTCTAGGAGGGGGAGTGGAATGAGGAAGGCAGGAAATCAGTGCCATCTGGCAACCTGTGCAGACATGGAGACTGAGTATGCCACCACACAGAAAGAGCACCAGCGTTACTAGAGGTGTGATTAAAAACTGCAGGTTGCAGTTGGGTGCTTCGTTTGACAGGAGTTTAGTATTCCCTCCCCCCCTTTTATTTTTTTTTTCTTCCTTTGTGAGAAGTCCCACTCAAGAGTTTTGTTCTGGGCTTACACTAAGGAAATAATACCTTTTCCTGTTAAAAAAGCCTCCCAACAAACTTGTGAGACAAGCAAACAGGCATTGAGCCTTTGCTTTCTTAACTGGTTGCCTTTCTGTTAGCCAGCTGATGCTTTACTGTAGGAAGTAGCACACTCACTGTTAGTAGTGAGCACTCACTAAAACCCTGACTATGGTCTTGTCTCTAAAAATGGAGTTGCGACCAGATAAAAATTTGGACCTTATAGTGAGCCAGAATATTCTAAAGTTGTTCCATTAATGCTTTGCAAAACTAAGTGAGACTCCAAGCATCATTCCAGAGTTCAGGAACAACAGTAATGCAGGGGGAGACTACAGATCCAGACCCAGAGTAGCTGTGTGAAGTGAAAATTGGTAATTATAAACTTGCTCACTGATGTCGTTGTATTTTAAAAGAGAATTCCAGCACAGTTACGGCAGCTCAGGGCTTCTATGAAACTGGAGATGGTTTGGGTTTTTTTAATTAGAAAGGAAATATTTAGGTATTTTAATAGCTATGCAAGCTGTACTCTTTTTGTTATATAAACCCCTTTCTTTAAGAGGTAACTACTTGCAGCTCTCCGAACAAAGGAACTGTAATGTTATTAAACCTTTTCCCAGTTTTCCAGATGTACAGCTCTGGCTGTTATTGAAAGAACAAGCCCACAGGCTCTTCCTTTAATGAGCTGCTTTGGATTGTACGTCCATAATTTATTAATGTAATTGCTTTATTATTACATTTGTATGGCTGAAAGGAAGCTGTCTCTAATGGCCATAGAATTTTGTGTAGTATCTTTATAAAAGATGCATTATTAGTTGGTGAGAAAAATACATGTTGACTACTTCAGGCTTTGTTTTAAAAGTACTTCTTTATTAGCATTTCACATCTAATTATTTTTAATTTTTACATAGTAATTAGGTGTATTTATGTCGGGTGAGAATGGATATGGATTTGAATTTGCAGTGTATAGGTAGTATGGATGTAATTGATGATTTGTTGCACAGTCTTCTTTAACTGCCAATTTATGTGCGGTATATCTGAAATCACAAATGGGGATTATTTGGGTGTATTTTTACTCTTCTAAACCAGAAATGCATTATAATCTAAAATGTTGTCGTGGAATGAGATAAGATAGATCCTTTTGATCTAGTTTTAAGTTTTCTCATTTAGTAAAGAGGTATCATAAAAATGGTTTTCCAGTTATCCTTAGTTCAGTGTCCATTTGCTTTCTTTAAATATTTTTGTGGTATATTTTAACATTATTAAAGATATGCCTACATATTCTGAACATAAGCTGAAGAAGGAGTTCAGCAACCCTTTTATGGTGACACTGGCAGAGGGCAGGTATTTCAGGTACTCTGTGTGTGTGTTTAGTCCACTTTTGTATCGTTTAAGTACTGTGAAGATGTCACTGCTTTGTTATCGACAATGTGCCTAACCCTGCAGATGCCAGGATATAAAAATTATCCCTCTGCAAGGCAGAATGAAGGAATTTGTCCTCCTTTGTATACCCATATGTTAGCTTACCTGTATGCAGAATGCTGATTTTGAGTAAGTTGAGAAATATCGCGTCGCTGCTTCCCACTTCTGCTGCATAAATCTGTGTTAACCTAGGCAATTTTGACAGGTGCCAGTCAGTGGTCTAGGAGTGGAGGACAAGCCCCCTCATCTCCAAACTATGAAAATTCTCTACACTCCTTGGTAAGAATTGTTGAAAGCAACACCATACTTTTTACTTAAGAGCTGAAGGCTTGGTTTTGTATAAATCCTGCATATCATTAAAGGAAACAGTGGGATAGCATTACAAATGAATTCTTTGCTAACAAATGGCCTGTTCAGTTGAACAATATAAGACGTGCAGGGTGTGTCTTTCACCATCTGTTCCTTGGGCATCAGGCTTCTGTGCTGAGGACAGCTGGTGCTAAAGCGCTGTTATGAGATTCTGGTACCTTTTCACAAATCCATAGCTAATTCTTATCTAAAGTTCAGTCTGGAGGAAAGATAAAGATTTCATGCCTTCGCATTTACTTGTCCTTCCCCTCCCTCCCTGAAATGGTAGCCTCTTGGGCTTGCCTTCACTACACTTGTCATTAAAGTACTAATATCTTTTATTTATAATTAGTATTTGTTATTGGGGAGTGTTCATTTATTAATTAATGAACCATTTTACAGAAAAAGACATGGGAAATCATCTACAGCATTGTAAATTTTCTTCCTTTGAAGATTCAGCAGAGGATTTAAGTTACTGACTTCTTTCTTAAATTCCTGATACAGGATCAGGAAGGAAAGGGAAAAAAATTGAGGGGAGGCATTGATTACCTGTTAATATTTCTAGTTTCCACAGGTGAAATTTCATTTTTCTGTCTAACAAGAATAAGTTTAAGCCAAATCTGTTTTCTTCAATATTTTTGCAATTAAGTATAATTGTTATGTACATCTTAAAATCCTAACAAAACTGCGGTGTTAAATATTAGCCTTTTCTTATCTTAATATAATCAGATCTCTGTTGCATTAACTTGACTAACAATTTATTGCTGACATGCACATCAGCTATTTCCTCACCTCTTTTTTGAATTAATCTTAACCTGTGCTTTGCTTCCTGTTCTGTCTTGACTTTGCCAGAAAAATCGAGTTGAACAGCAACTTCACGAGCATTTGCAAGATGCAATGTCCTTCTTAAAGGATGTCTGTGAGGTACTATTTCACTTTAGATGGTGCCTTTTTGTGTTTCAATTAATGCTTCCTTCGGATTCCCCATTAAAAACTTAAATTAGCATAGCATATGACCCATCTTCTGACTCCAACATCCTGCCATTTCAGTTTCTGGAGAGCTGCAGTGTCAGAATTGGTTTTGCTTTGGGGTTTTTTGGTCCTTTTTTTTTAAAGGAAAGTAATTTAAAGACAGACTCTTCTGCAGTAACATACAGAATTCACTTTTATTTCTGCAGTAGCTGGTGTCTTTAAAGCTCCACTTTAGAAAATGACAGCTCAAAGTTTTGTCCAGGTTTTTTGTAATACAGGTTCTCAAAAAGCCACTGCCTCTCTTTATTGTTACCAACGTGGTGAGGCTGATTTTATGATCATTCTTTTTCATCCTTTATTAGCTTATTTTGTAGCACTTCCTTTTTCTTTGTTCATGCCATGTAATAGAAGCTGAGTAACATTAACCTTATAATAAGATTCACTTTAGAAGCTGCCACCTATTTGTGGAATGAATGCTATCTTGAGCAAAATCTCCAGGTATCTTTTCTTTTTCCTGTTTGTTGTAGTGCTGGTAGGTGCTTCCAAAGTCTTTGATATACGCATTTCATCTTCTATCTTTAATACCTCTGAGGTAGAAACTACTGCAGTATAATGAGTGTGCAGATTTATTCAGTAATAGATGCTCCTGTCCCTCTTAAATTCTAACAGCAGTCTCGAATGGAGGATCGCTTGGACAGACTTGATGATGCCATCCATGTACTACGAAATCATGCTGTGGGGCCTTCAACAAGCCTGTCAGGTGGCCATGGAGATATACACAGTTTATTGGGACCATCTCACAATGGGCCAATTGGAAGCCTGAACTCAAACTACGGAGCATCTAGCCTTGTGACAACCAACAGACAAGCGTCAATGGTAATGGCATTTTTAAATGTGTATTTTTATGCATAACAGCTTCAGCTGATGCATTTGACTTAGCACAGAGCCTCTAGTGAGTTACAACTGGAGTGTAAGACCAACATTTATCGGGAAGAAACTACTTGAGGTTCCTGCGGAGGAAAAGGTGGCAGACAGCTTGCACCTGCTATGGGTTTCCAATTAGAGGGTTAGGGTGGGGGTAGAAATGAGGGGGAGGAGAAAGATGGGAAAACTTAAACTTGGGCCTGGTCAGCGGCCCATAAAATCCTGCTGTGACCATATGCAGAAAGCTGAAACTTTCTGCTGAGAGCATTTCAGCTTATACATGCATTTTTTCCAGATGTGTAATAATTGGCAGAACAGTTTTCTCCTTGAAATGGTGAATAGGGAGATTGAATGGGAAAAGCAGTCAAGAAGGACTGAATTTCAAGTGTTCTGGTCTGGAAAAGCTGTTTATTGTAAATTGGAACTAGTCTTCAATAGCAGATGCTGGCAGAGGACTGGGAGGAAGCTGTTGGAATGTGGAACCATGGTGTGCGCAGGCTCAAAATGTAAACTTTTTTTCTAAATGAAAAGGAGTTTGAGCACAGCTGTAGTGTAAGTAACAATGAAGAGGAAACAACTTTTAGATTAATCCCCAAGAAGAGTGAAATAATTCAATCCATCTCTTTTAGTTTCTTTAAAAAAGCGAACTGTTTGAAAAAATGTAGTTGAGCTTTTTATAGATCAGAAGTATGTTAAAAGCATTAGACAGTAAACGAAATCTATTTGTAGCATTGCTCACCTCCCTTTTTCTTCCTTTGCATTCCTCCCGTCTCCAGAACGCTTAAAGGAAAAAGAGCTTTTTAAAACATGCTTATTTTAGTGGTGCCATGTGTTTGCATGTTTACAGCGTAATTTTAAAGACCAGTTACATGCTGTGAAATTTTCTGTCATAAAACAGATTCACAGCTGGGCACTGTGTGATCAAGGCAAAACTTCACCTATCATCAAAATAATTAGGTACCCCAATTGCTGAAGGGTTTGTATTCTATAAAACTGAATTAGTTCCAGGCTCTCCCATTCGCACGTCACACATCCATTTATATTAATTTCAGAACCACTGCAGTAGACATCAAAAAGAACTGGTTACTTTCTATAAGCTGCGTGTGTTTGGGGGCTTTTCGGGGGGAGAGTGCTTTCCAACACATACCCAGCTTTAGGTTTCTATACAACTTCACCATTACAGTTAGTAATGAAGGAAGTGATGCATAAATACTTCAGAATCTTTTCTGAATACTGCCTCATATTTAATATTTAAAGAATGCTGTTAAAAGGGAAGGTTCTGCAGTGGTCTGGGGTAGACTGCAATCTAGTTATACAAAAGGAAACTTGTTTTTTCCTCGATCTTAATGACGTGGCGTAGAGTGACTGAAATTGCAGTAACAGAATTGTTCTCTGTCTGTCTTGTGGAACCTTCTGGTGCTGCTAAGCCAGATCCAGTCAAACGCAGATAGTGCTCCAGTGTACGCAGAAATCTGTTTCTCTTTTAAACTAAGCTATGATAAATATTTTATCAGCTTGGTTTTGATTGAAGTAGGTGGTCGTGGAAGATGACTCCCCAAAATGAAGTCCTCGGTGTGCTGTAGTTTGATGTAGTTGTGTAACTTAAATGTAATCTAGACTTGAGTTGCCACCTAATGACTGACCTGCTGTTTCAATTGAAAGATGCTTGCTCTCTTGTTAAAAAAAACCCTTAGATTTAGGGAAATGAAAAAAAAAAACAAAACTTGTTTTTGTATTTCATCTGGCTGGGCGAAGCAAGCCTGCAGATCAGTTTTGCTTGAATAGTGAGTCAGCTAAAGAATTCCTTGGATTAACCCTAATTTTGTTACATCAGAATAATTGGCTCCAACAGAAAGCATCCTGTCGTGGCCTTGACCAGTCCCCAGCGAGTGCCCTTTGCCATCATTTGCAGTCACAGGCACTCAGCATGGCTTAAGGATGGAGCCTGAAAGACGGACAGAGCAGAGGCTGGCTTTTCCGTCTGTAGTGGAAACTGAGCGGTGTTAGTTAATGATGACTGCATTGCAGTAGTGCCCCCCACTTAAGAGGCGCAATTCTTGCGCTGTTCAATAATCAATTAATTTCAACCTATACTTATTTACTATTTGTATTTCTTGAAATAGTAAATGTAGGAGAACCGAGAATTTAACACCACCTGAACCGTAAGGTCTGGACTTTGTTCAGAAATTGAATACTGCTTTACTTCAGAGAGCCTCCAGTAAATTCTAAGAAAATAATGCATTGGCTATCATAGTGGGAAATGCGAACATCAGTGGGGGTGTTTACCTGGTTTTGTTTGACGTGTTCAGAAGGGTTTTAAGTCAAGCAGTGTTCATTGGGATTCAGCACTAAACGAAACTTCCGTGTCAGGGGAGGGAGGCGGGGGTGTCTTCATACGAAACATTTTTTCTCTGTAGGAAAAAAATAGAAAAGAAGTTAAATTTAATTTCCCTTGAAGATGATGATCTTGGCAGAAGGAGCTAGGAAATGAGTAATTTAACTCCTTTTTATGTAATTAGTGTAACCAGACATGGTTTTATTTTAACATTTGCTTAATTTTTGAGCCAGATTTATTTTAAAACTCTAGTTGACTTCATTTCCTGCTCGCTCTGAATGGTCTTGTTTTCTTTTTAGCTGGGCTGGGCCATTAGACTTATTCAAATAGATTTTTAATATCTCAAACTCATCAAATATTTGCTAAGTGGCCTTTGAAGTTGATTTGTATTTTATTTCATGTATTATTGAAAAGTTAAGAAGTAATACTCTTTTTGTTCTTATTCAAGCTGCTTTTTATTTGTCATTGTAGTACAATGGAAAAAGAACAGCCTGAATTGATTAAAAATAAATAAATAAAAGGCCTGGAAACTCGGTTAAGGATGAAACTCAATCCTGAAGTCACAGGGTTTTTTCCAGGTATAACTGGAATCCAAGAAAACTGGACACTCTCCCTCTTACCCTGCCGCTGCGGTGCTGTAAGGGCAGGACAGGGCAGCAGGAGCTGCTTTGCCAGCACCACTCTGCTCTTGCGCAAAGCCCTTCCAGGCTTTGTATTTCTAAGCAGCGCTGATGCTCGCACGGAACCACTTTGAGCTGTCCCAAGTGTAAAAATCTTGATTCCAAAGCCCTTTTCATTGTCTTATGTTCACCTCAGATAACATTATATTAATGATCAGCTGGCGTGGCTTGAGAAGTGCTTGTGTTTTGAAATACACTTAGGTAAGCCCTACAGCAAATACGAACAAAGACTGGTTTGTGGGGAGTTTTTTGGTGTTTTTTCAGTTCTCTAAAGCTTTTATTGCCACGAGTTCAAAACTAATAACGAAACTGAAGTGTTAGATGCAGGCCCCGCGTTAGCAGAGCAAAGGTCCTCTCCCCACGTGTGGCTCCCGGTCGGATCTCCACATGTGCGGCAGTGCTGCCTGTTGCCACGATCCGTCTGGTTTTTGTTTAGTTGCCAGAAATACTGAACTGCTTTTCTAGTTTCAGCTCCCAAATGTTATCACTTAAACAGACTAAATAAGTTCGGCACTCACGGGTTTGTTTCAAGTCACAAGTCAGTGGGGCTGCAGACTGCCCTCTGCGCGGGTCTTTCTGAGGTGCAGAAACTTCAGTTCGCGTGGTAAATGAGGCACTGAAGAGCCGGTGCAGGACTTTGGGCTGTCCTTTCGCTAAGCTGTAGCCTCCTTGATCTGCTGAGAACCCGGCACACGCGTTAGACCGTGGCTGTAGGGAAGCCGCACGGAGGTGAGTGGTTTCAGTGCGTTTTTAGCAGGCGGTGTGTGCCGGAACCTCGCGGCTCCCCCCGGCTGCCATTTCGCGGCCCCGCGCCGGGCCGAGCTTTACCTCAGAGCGGCCCCTCGGCGGGCTCGGCCCTCCCGCCTTTGTCGCGCGGGGGCGGGGCCGAGGCGCCCAGCTGTATGCTAATGCGGGCAGCGCGCGCCGCCCCGCCCCGCGCAGCTGGCGGGTGCCCCCGGCCGCGCAAGGGGGGGGCTGCGGGGTGCCGGGGATCCGGCCGAGCTGGGGAGTGGTGACACTGCCGGAGGTGGCTGTGCTGCGGCTGCGGAGCGCGGGGCACTGAGTGCTGCGGGGGGCTTCGGGGGATCGCGAGGTTCGGCTGCATTGGGATGCAGATGGAGAGAGCCTCTTCGGCAAAGGGGAGAGGGAAAGAAAAGCAAACTCGGTTTTCTGAGCTCGGTGTTTAAGATACTTAAGGTCCAGTCTGGTGCCTTGAAGCAGGCCCAGATTAGCTGTGCTTACCGGAAACAGCTCTGGGCCTTCACATGGGGTTCAGTGGCTTTCAGCAAGTTCCCTGGTTTAGGGGTTGTTTTGTTTGGATTTTCTAGCGCATCACAGATCAGAAATGAACGTTCATGTCATGGTCAGGTTTGTGACACCCTGGCTCTTCAGATGTCCATGTCAATCTTGTTAATCTGAGTTGTACTCTTTGATTTTGTAAGCCTGTTTCAAAGAACTGAAACATGGACTTGAATTCAGCTTTTACTCCCGGTCTATTTCCTGCCTGTATCAGAATTGATGTGCTAATCTCTCACGTCTAGATTAGCACTAGGTCTGGAAGCTGCCAGGGTTCTGGCAGCTGCTTCATTTGGACACAGCTTTAAGAAGTTTTTGCCTTTTGTAAGAAGTAAGTTTTGGAACAAACTTGGCCCTGAAGTGATTCATAGTCTGTAGCTTGAATTAAAGCACCCTCATGTGTTAGGACTTAGCATGACCAGAAGAAGAAAATCACACACACGCAACCTGCGGGGCAGAGTTAGGGGAAGACTCGGGTTTGGAAGTGCTCTGTGGAGAGCAAGCTTCACGTTCCCATGTAAAGAGTTTTCTCTCATAGGCTGGAAGACCCGGGCTCTGCTCCTTGCTCCTAGCGAATTCTCAAGCACCGCAGGAGCTGAGATGACTGCATCCATAGTGGAACTTCTCACAAACAAAGCCTATTACACACACAGGAAGATAAAAACACTTTAAATAGCAACAGATATTCCGCAGTATACAAGAGATTTTCTGCAGAACAATAGATACAAATAGCAGCCCGGAATGACCTGATATTAGTTAAGGGGGGGGGGGGGTCCCCCTTTCCTTTCTTGTTCCTGTGTGTTAGCTTACAGGAACGAGTGTGTATTAAACAAAGGATAAACTTGCATAAGGGTATTTATCTCTCTCTGGGTAAAACCCATACTAAGACATGAAAGGTAGAAGCTGCATTAATTACTCAAGAGGGATTCAAAGCTCAGCAGTTTACTAGGATTGAAGGATTTATTGAAAAACAGTGCTTCTCATGTGTAACTCCAGGCAATAAACCTATTTAATTAAAGGCTTAATCTTCTAGTTGACATGTTTGCTACTGTTCCAATAAAAAGCTTCATCTGTAGCCAGTTTTTGTAACTATACAAATAATAGTAGAATCCTCAGCTTTGTTAGGGTTTGTTGGGGTTTTTTTTAACTGTATAATTGTATTGTGGTTATATTATAAATATTTAAAGGCCTTTTGTGTCTTTCGGAATCAAAAGCTTTAAATAGTCTGCATTCCAGATTATTTAAATACAGGCAGTGTGTCTGTACCTTTTCCTTTCTCAGACAAAAGAATATTACTTTTTTATAGAGGTTTGTATTAATAACAGTGTTCTGTGTTGAGCAGAGTTTTTTAACAGATTTGCCTGTTCAAGCTGGGCATGGGCACTCATCACTGTCTTGGCATAAGTACCATTAATCCAAGTTTATGCTTCCTCTCAGTGCTTGCTGCTTGGAAATTCGATCATGATATATTATGAAGGAGCAGATTAGAAAATACTGAGAGGTGGTAGGAGCAGTTAGATGCCTGGGTTATTTTTGTATGATAAGATTCTGTAATGGGACCAAGATAAATGTATTTAGCTGAGAAAGGAGGAAAATGAGAGGGAATTATTGAAGTGAACAAAATAGTATTTTGATATTAGATCCGGTTCTGCCTTAATCCTGTTTCAGCACAAGTGAAGAGATGCTATTTATACATGTGCGTGTCTGTGTACGTGAGCATGGGGCAGTATACACACCTTACACATGGGGTGAAGACCGTTATTCCCAATGATTTAAGGATCAAAATGTTATGTGTACTAGAGTTGCTAGTTGAATTAAACAATCAAAGGTTAATCAAATCTTACACCCCTCGGGTATAAATCAAGGAGAAAACTGTAGTGTTGTGTGGGAAAGTAGTGAAAAACCTTGTTACTAGGTTGCTGTGTTATTCCAAACAGGTGTTGGTCACTGCTTTGCTTGAAATACAGCTTAATCCCGTGTGGTGCGATCAAGTGGTGTAATAGCATCTTCCAACTGAATCTTTCCTTCACCAAGCTAGAACTTTAACTTGGATTTGTAATCCGGCAAATACTTTGTCTTTCAAACTTATGTATCTGGACTGTTTCTTTTTTCTTTAAAGCACATCTTTAATGGAAATGTTTGCTTTGCTTTGCTTTAGGTTGGGGCTCATCGGGAAGAAAGTGTCAGCCTCAGCAGCAACCATTCAGTTCTTCCCAGTGCAGTTTCTGCTCAGAGCACAGAACTAAATCATAAAACACAAGAAAGCTACAGAGGTAACTTCCCAGTGATTTTAAACGGGGTCTGCAGTAATCCAGAGCCAGTGAGGCTGTAAATCTTAGTAAAATTGCATCAGCACATGGAATAGAGACATAGATGATGTTGAGAAATAGAAATTAATTATAAATACTGTAAAATTGTGCTGTAAAGGATCCCGGCGACACTTTTGAGGGCATACCTGTGTCAGACTTGACCCACTATAGTTTCAGCAGAAGACTGTGCATTACAGCCACGTTCTCTTAGCTGAAGGAGCCGTAATGGCATTTGCAGTACTGCAGCCATTTCCGAATCGGCAGGAAGGGCTGCAGAGTGAGCTGAGGGCAGGTTTCAGTCAAGCTAATAAAAGGAAGTCCTTCCATACAGGTGTTAATGGTTCCCTCAGTTTTTAGCTTGAAGTAGTAAGCTGTAGAAGACACGAGTCAGCTTACTCGTTAGCATGCTAGCACCATTCAGGGAGGGGCATGTTGCACGTTTGATCTAAGCTCAAGCCTTGATGTCAGTGCAGCTCTGCCCGTAAATTTGCAGCCCAGACATTAGGTGCAAGTTTCCTTACTTCACTGAAGTCCTGTTGTCTTTAACAGTGTTTCTCTTAGATGAAGCTGTTACTGGTCAAGCTGCTCTGAGTTGTGATCCTTTTACAATGCCTGACACATGCCCAAGTACAGCGGTGTTACCAGGATTTCTCTTGTTGCTGTTGCCAGAGTGTAGTTCCTCCTGTCGTCTTCCCAGGCTCTGTGCTCAGCCCTGGCCTCCCATTGACAATATCTGCTTGAGATTCTCTTTGGCATTTCATGCCTATGATACTCACACTGATCTCTGGTTGCCTGCAGCATTGTCAGGTGGCTTACAGAGCCAGTCTGTGGCTATAGGTCCAACAGAAATCAAGTCTGAACATAAGGAGAAGGATGAAAATATACATGAACCCCCCTCATCGGATGACATGAAATCAGATGATGAGTCCTCCCAGAAGGATATCAAGGTCTCATCTAGAGGCAGAACAAGGTGGGTTGCTGACATGTCCTAGAGAATTTGTGTTTCCTTAACGCTGTGTAGCATGCTGTCCTTATGTTTGATGAATTTATTTCAAGGCTTTTACATTACCTCAGTGCATCTATTAATAGCTGAAACAGACAAACAGTTTAAGTATTTGTATCCACTTAAGTAGAGAATAGAGGATTTTCTGGGGAAATCACTTGAAAAATGTGCATTCCCTTATGTTGGTGCCTTGCCTGATACCTGCCTGTGTATGTATAAGTAGTGTAAGATACAGAGAGCCCTGCCCAGCATAGAGGATGGGAGAACGTTAGAAACCTGCGATACTTTATAGCTGGGCCAGGGCTGTGCTTCTAAGCCTGAACCAGTGGTGTTGGAGAGCGGCAGCCTGGTAACCCTGATTCGCTGGGGTGAGCACGATAGGTACGTAGTCTGGGAAACGCTTCTCCCCTCCCAAGCCATAGGCAAAAAACCTGGAGCTGACGCTGAGTAAAATTCTTCTGGATCTGCCTGATAGGCCTGAAACAAGCATTGACATTTGGGGTAACAGTAAACAGAGTTTTGCAACAATTGGCAGCGGAGTCTGTATCATCACATGTGTCTGATGGCGTTTTAGCGTGTTAATTTTAGTTAGAGCAGAGGTTTTGCATAGTTTTAGACTGAACTGGACAATCCTGTATCTAAAAAAAAAGGCCATGCAAGTTAATACAACAGTTTGAAGTGATATTCTGGTTAGAACTGATCAGCTGTATGCTGGGTATTACTAGAATACAAAATAGTTCTAAAATTGGCCAATAAGGTCTTTAACAAAACTAATGCTTTTTAATAAGCACAGTAAATTGAAAATTACCTGAATGCCTTCTTATATAAGCTGATATATTGGAAACTGGTCAAACTACTTGTTGAAAAGGCTTTATTCCTCACCTGATGAGGTGCCTGAGTTACCTCTTCACTCCTCATTCCTCAGTGGTAGTTTTGCTTCAAGGGGCAGTGTGTTGCCACTACTTTTCCTAGAGATGTTTGCCACCTGTAGACAATATTTTGTGCATATTCTTCAGCCAGACACCATTTAAAACTTTCTTTCAGAAAGAGGCAGGAACAGCAAGAGTTACCTTGAGTACTTAAGCACTGATTTGGAACACTTCCTTAGTTATCGAAGTATACTTCAATATGAAATAGATTAAGCAGAAAAAGTTTAATTTCATCAACAGCAGATTTTGAACCAGCAGCACGATCACTTGTGATACTTCAGTATACTTTTATTTATACTTTCTTGCAGCAGTACTAATGAAGATGAGGATTTAAACCCAGAGCAGAAAATAGAAAGAGAAAAGGAGAGAAGAATGGCAAATAATGCTCGAGAACGTTTGCGTGTACGAGACATTAATGAAGCATTTAAAGAACTTGGCCGTATGTGTCAGCTTCATCTGAAGAGCGAGAAACCCCAGACGAAGCTGCTTATTCTTCACCAGGCTGTGGCAGTCATCCTCAGTCTAGAGCAGCAAGTGAGAGGTAAATTATTTGAAATACTGACATACCTTGCTTCAAATTGTAACAAGCACTTCCATGGTAGCACAAAAGCTCTAACAAAAATATGAGACCTATTTTAAGATATACCTGACGTAACTGAAATGTTAAAATGCAGTGAATTTAACCACGTTTACTTGGGGGTTTGCATTAAACACATAGTGGGGAGGAGAGAGAAAACCTCCTTCAATTGAGTCAAAGACATGTTAAGGTGCAGAGGTACCCTGCGTGAACTTCCAATTAGCCCTGAGTGGGTCAGGCAGTTGGATGAGATGACCCTTGTTTGTAGGTCCTGTCCAACTGAAATAGTCTGATCTGTGTAACGGGCATGAGCATTCCATCAGGTTTTGCTCTCTTAGACTAGTGAGTAGCTGTCTTCCTCGGTGTCCTGCTGACAGAAGTGCATCGAGTGACTGGAAAAGTCTTTCAGATGTCGATGACATCAGTGGTCACACTTGCTTAACACACTACATCTTTGAATCACTGACGCCACTCAATGATGTCAGTGTTTTATTCTTGTGTATCTTATTTTTACTTCCATTTTCTGTTTGTTGCTTGTGTTTTGCACAGATCAAAGCAACAGTTAAAAGTTCAATGAAAGTGACAAAGGGACTCAACACAGCTTATGTACTGTGTAGTAAGGATGAGATGCTGTGTTTTCAGGCAGAGTTTTACTGACCTGGGTTTTAATAAAGGCACACAGTCTCCAGTCAGAGCTCTTCCATAGAGCAACTAACTACTCTGCCGATGGGGCACCAAGTAGTGCCATGGCAAAGCCCTATTTTAGCACCTCTGAGACTTTGACCTTGGGAATTGTTTTGCTCTGAAGATGACATCGTCTGGAAGATAAGGTTGAGTATTACCAATAAGTCAGAATAACATTAATCAAGCATGGTTTTTAATGTTTAAAAACCATCAAGTCCATCTCTTGGCTCTCCCAGATTCTGTCAGTCACAGAAAGCTCTGTGTGATATCTAGTAAAATCACTTTTGCCTTGGTCAGAGGTTGCTTCTGAACCTTATGTCTCTGGTAGAAATCTTTTTCTGTATGTACTTACAGTTAAATTGGACCTATTCTGCAGGCAGTGTAAATTGAGAGCTTTTCCTTCCTCACGTGTACTTCTCAGCTCCTACTCCCCGTGCGCCTCAAGCATATGATGCCTCCCATGCAGGAGGCTGCACTCCCCGTTTATCTCCGCGTCTTTCTTAGCACCTGTTCCTGACAGTGAGTGACCGGAGCTTTGTGCAGTGCCCGGAGGAGCTTTCACCAGTGCATTGTATAATTGCATCAGCCATTTCCTCTCCCTGCTGGTAATGAGGCTTCTCATTCTGTGATTGGTGCTATTCAGACTGAAACGTTTCAGATTTTGAGCTCTAACTGTAGGCTAGCATTTTTATCTCCGTTTCATAAATCGCTGTAAATTAACTTCCTTTCAGAGTTTCCACGTAATTAAATCTTCTTTAAAACTTCAAGACAAGCCAGATTTAAACAAAGAAAACTGTGATTAAGAAAAGTTAGCAGTTTTGGGTTGTCTTTTTTTCCCCCAGTAGACTCTTTAGGAGTGTTCATCTTTAGGAAATGCAGTAGGAGGCAGTTGGTAATGACTTGGGTGAAAGCAGAATTAGCAAGTCTGTCCAAAATTGCCTCTGTCAGATTACCCTTGTAAAATACAAACTGCAGTTACTGTAGGGTGCCTGTGCAGTGCAGGAGAAGGGCTCGTGCTGTCTGTTCAGTCTTGGCAGTCTCCTTACAGCTAAAATTATATCTGCAGTCTTAAACTGCAAACCAGAATTCACTGACAGCTAGAAAAATACCTCAACATGTTGATTAAATTGAACATGCACTGGTAGAATATAGTACACACTTTTTGTGTGTCTTCTTGGCCATGGCAGTTTTCATCTTTTGTGTTTTGGTTCATGAAAAAGCATTTTGAAGAACAGAAACAGTTGACTGTTAGAAACTATCATAATTTGAAAACTAGATCCAAAGCTACATCTATTGAAGCTAATTGGGGAAGTGGAAACACACTGATGGAGGTAGCTTGATAGCTGGTCCACAGCTGGCTGTATAAAGTACTGACTGCAATGTGAGAGGAAACATGGTTTGAAAATACATGAGCCTTCTGCTCTGTGCCATTGTCATATTCTTTCAATTTAAGGTGGTTTAACAGACCCGAGGGTATGAGGAGAGCTACTGACTTTAGGACATTTGACCTCTCCTTTTCTAACAGCAGGCCAATATTAAGGTGAAGAAAGAAGCAGTAACGTTACTGAAACTAGCGTGCTGTCAGTAAGGTTCAGCATACCAGTGAAACACAGAAATAAATCTGGGGTTGTTTGCATTGTAAATTCCGACAGTTCTCATTTTGCACGTTAGCAACTTCTGGTGACAAGGGAGGCACTTTTTAGCAGGTTTTTGAGGGGGCACGTAGACACTTAGTGAAGTTGGGGGGGGGGTAAATTCTGTTTAATACTGGCTCAGGAGATGCCTGGTAGGGTTTTCAGTAGTGCTTGTCTGCAGCTTTAGACATCTGCATTTTAGCGCAGGGACATCAGGAGTTCAAAGAGGGAAGCTGCATAGCTATTTTTACTACAGCAGTTAATGGATCGATACTGCCGTCTTTATCGGCGTAGGGATGTTAACAGCATGTTTCTGTTCCAGAGCGAAACCTAAACCCTAAAGCAGCCTGCCTTAAGAGAAGGGAAGAAGAAAAAGTTTCTGCCGTATCGGCAGAGCCGCCAACACCACACCCAGGAAGCCATCCTGGCCTGAGTGAAACTACCAACCCTATGGGTCATATGTGAACACCAGCCAGGTATGTCTCTGGTCTAGAAGGGAACTGCTCTTGTTGCTTTTTATTGGCTACAGTTAGGGAGATGTAGATGTGCCTGTTCTTAGTTACTGAGCTGCCACTAGCACCAAACTTCTTTATGCTGCTAAGTACTTTGAGGTCTCTGAGCATAAGCAAAGCGTGCAGATTTGTTTAGTTTTATAATAAAACAAAATCCCAAGAAGTTGTCGTTAAACTCTTCATTTCCGTGTGTTGTTGCCAGTGGCTACATCTCTTGGCTCAGGTGGCCTTCTTGGCATGACATGAGAGGAATAGTTAGCAGTTTGCTAGATAAGCCAAGCATAGTAGGAATGAATTATACATTTTTAAATGATCTAAATATCGCATTAGCCCATTTAAAAATCCATGTAGTTTCCCAGTGCTGAAACAGAGAGACTTCTCATCACAAAGAGATTTGCTGTCTGGCTTAAGGCCAGTCATTCTAGCTCATCTCATGTGGCCAGCAGAGATTGCTCAGCTATCTTAAGTCACAGCCTCTATTAGTAAAGGTAGTTAAGATTTAAAAAGTAATGCTTTCAGCTTTGCAAGATAAATCAGTATTTCCAAAAGCCCCATGTAGTCCAAAACGCAGTAGTTCATTTAAACCATGCTGATGGGGTGGCCTTACCAGAGATAATTAGTCTTCTGGTCTTATTACATGTAGCTGCTTGGTTGGGGTTTTTTTAAAAATTGGGGGAAAATGATTTTGAAAAGAAAAAATTCTGATTATTCCGTGTCTTCTAAAATAGTAGAACTGTTGCCACTTTCAAAACAAGTAAGCAGTTGGGTTTGATGCCCTTATTTACATCCATAACTGTACTAAATTTTATGCTGCGGAGGTTTGTTGTTGTTGTGTATATAGACTGGTTTGCTTCTATTTTAGCTTCAGGTAAAGGCGTCCATCTCACCAGAATGTATTCTGTGGAAATTTATGACTCCCTCCTGTTCCTTGGAAAGCAGCAAAATGGCACTGAAACCAAGCCTTACTCGAGGCAGTACTTTTCCCCCATCTCTCATGGGCAGCTACTTGCTTCATAAACAAAATGGGGTTTCTTTTTAGGAAAAGAAGGTGCTTAGAATGTCTTTAATTTGTTCTATTTCATACCAAAGAAACAGGCTACTTCTAAATCGTCAGAGAATTCTTGACTTACAGCAGAATTTA
This sequence comes from Amazona ochrocephala, assembly GCA_039720435.1. Classification (NCBI taxonomy): domain Eukaryota; kingdom Metazoa; phylum Chordata; class Aves; order Psittaciformes; family Psittacidae; genus Amazona; species Amazona ochrocephala. Next base: position 31,699,036 of record CM077883.1, on the reverse strand, counting down.
TAGCCTGTTCTTGCCATGTTAATGCAACGTACCGCTTTCAGAAGTTTGCAATGTCTTTGGCTTTTAATAGCAGTAACTTTGTAAGGTGACTCAGGTGGGACGTTGACATGGAAAGCTCATTGCATATATGGCGATGGCTAACTTCAGCAGTAGTGATTCACTTTGGGTACTGACTCCTGCTTATTTTAGAGACCAAAGTCAAATGCAAATTGAAGGTTTGAGGTTTGCAGATTACACTTTGTCCCATGCCCAGGAAGTCAAATAGAATGTTCCTGAGAGTAAACTGTTCAATGTATCATATTCAGTATGGATGTCTCTGGAAAGAAGGATTTCAAGGCCTCTCAGTGTGTTTTTTTTCTTTCGCACTTAACTGAAAAAGCTATGGTTAAAAATAAAAATGATGCGGTTTAAATTAGCTCTCCAGTGTTGATACCATGCTTCTTACTGATTCTTTTCATAGTACCCCTTTACTCTTCCCAATTTCTTTCTAGAATTTCAGAATTATTGGTAGGATACACAGAAGGTGACCTTTCTTCACAAGGACACAGACAACTAACATTATATGAAGACACAAACCTGACAGGAGAAAACACTTGAAGCAAGAAACCCAAATGCAATCTTATGATCAAAGCTACTGGTCAACACCTGCATCAGGATTGAAGATACAAGATCTTCAGACAGAATTTCAGCCCATGAAATACTCTGAACATATCATTCTGTTGCAAGCAGTGTGTCGCTTCTGCACAATCAGAGACTGTTGTGATCTCTCCACTCATTGTGGAAGTTGCCTTGTGCCTAAACTGAATTGACAAATGCATTGTAACTACAAATTTTATTTATTGTTATGGAACTGTAAAGGTCTACATATAAAGGGAAAAGTTAACATGTTAAAGGCTGATAAAGTTTCAGCTGGATGCCAGCATTTGCTAAAGCTGTTCACATTCAGAGAACAAAGCAGTGACAAACATCGACCCGTAGCATTCCCAGCATACCTATTAGTGTCTTAAAAAAGGAAGGGAAAAGTCTTTTGTTGTCCTTTCCTCTCCTTTTGCCATATGACTAGTGTTTTCCATGCAATAGGAAACTATTCCTTGGTATAGCTTTTTTTTTATGTTATTTTTGGTCTCTGGTAATCTGAACAGTTATGGTCATAGTCACCCTTCCATACTGAGCTCCGTGCTTCAAAGCCATTGAGAGGCCTGGTGAAGGCTGCCAGCAGGAGCAGTGCTGTGACCGTAACATTTCTTGGGTTTAAGAAGTTATTTTTATTTTCCCTCAGACTTTCCTCAAATACTTTTTTTTTTTGTTTGTTTTTCTAATTATAAACAAAACCTTTTTAGGCTTCTAGGCTTCATAGTAAAGCTTGTAACGTGAAGTGTAAATTGGGTGGGGAGAATCTACTTTGTTAGAGTTGCTTTGTTTTCCGAGCAGTAAGTACTACATATAGTACATGTAAAGTGTTAGCTGTATGTAAGCACAAAATGCATTAAAATACAAAGGAGACTTTTTTTTTTTCAGGCTGTAATTTTGGTGAATAGTGAAATCCTACATTCACCGTGGCAGGTAGTGTGATGCTATAACCACCAGTATGGTGGGCTTACTTACATAATGGAATATAAGAGCAATGGTCACCAGTTTTTCCTTACTGTATACATTAATTATCTTGTCATTTTTGTATGGCTTGTCAGTGGAGAAAAAAAACCGTGTGTGAATCAAATGCCCCCCTTCCAAGCCACATTAGCATTGAACCTTCAAATGTTTCTCCACCAGAACAGTGTCCCTAAGTATTCCTTTGTCACAGTTGTGTTGAAATGGTTAAAATCCCTTTGAACTTCCATGGAAACTGTCTTCCACTGCAATGACCATGGGAGGAAATTTCCTACGCCAAGGTTGTCTGAGCTATTGTTCATATAGTGCATCTTTCATCACTGGCAATTGGTTCACACACAAAACAGGAACAAACCAGTAATTTTTATGAAGTCATTTAAACTGAAAGAACAAAGGATGGATTGTTAAAAATAAACTAATGAATTTCAGCTCATGGTTTGGATGGTTCCTAACAAAACAGTTTGTGGAATTAGTAGACTCATTTCTATTACTTTAATTTGCATAGATCATCAAATAACACCTGATTATATCTGTGGCCTTGTTCTTCATTTCAGTGTTTATCAGCTAAACAGATTTGTTGCTTATGACGTGTGAAAGTGATCACGTGCCACTGCCTGGCCTTTTTCCTTCTAAGCTTGTTGTCTTTTTGGCTATATTAGACTTTGCAGTATGCCCAGAAGCTTTCCTTCATAAAATAGAAAGAAAAAAACATTTGGCTTATTTTTCACTGTAGCTAGTCTTTTATACAATAATCTTGTAAGAAAATTTCTTGAATTCTAAATATTACTCTTTCTAGATTTTTGAAATCGAAAAAGTTTTCAGTAAAAAGTTTCTTACTTTATTTTACTATATTAGGTAGTAAAAATGTAGGGTTATTTACCATAACCTGTTCATTAATATCAGAAATTTACAATAGCATTGTAAGACCATAGTAGGGTTCTAGCATACCGTGTAGTACCTATGGAGTATTGTAAGAGCTAATTGTCCGAGATGAATTGCTTCTCATCTTGTTCTCCAGTTTCCATTGTTGGTTTATTGCAGATTTGTACCCTGTGTCAAATTTCAAGGTATTGCTGATAAACCTTTCCAACCAGCAGCAAGAAGTTCAAAAAAATTTCTGTCAATGTAACAGAAAACACTATGTATATAACATTTATGTAGCAATAAATGTGCCATCTTTTTTTAACATGGTAAATCAGTGAGTTTTTTAAATTCCTCTCTCCTCATAGGTAATATGTTGTGTGAAAAACACCATCAAAATCAGCTTCCACCTATATCTAAATAAAACCTAATATCCTTTCTTGAGGTACTCGGCATATGCTGCAGGCACAGGAAGTGTTGTTGCTACTTCCTGTGAAGCCAATAGAGAAATTCTCAGCCAGCTGAGGAGGAGCAGTCCCCCACCTGCATTCACTGAGGAACAGAGGGGATTTCATAGGCAAATAGCAATCTGGGAGCAGGAGCTGAGCCATAGGTATATGCTTCTGTTACATCTTGTTCCTTTACTTTGCCTGTCCTTAAGATAGGTTTCTAAGGCTGAAGCCCTTTTTGTGAATTGAAGTTCAGCACTGAGTTACTTCTGAATCAATGCATTTATATAGGCTTTAGGGGAAAAAAAAGGGAGAGGGGGGAGTCTGTATCTGAAGTTTGAAATTAACATTTTCACATTTTCTACAATTTTTCTCTCTGCGAGTGCAAGTGAAAGAAAATGGCAAGAGTACAATGTCCAAGGCATACACCATACAGTGGGGAAATCTTCATGCAATCCTTAGTCCACATCTGTTTAAGCCAAAAGCCTCAGGTAACAAGCAGACTTGGCCAAAGCTTGAGTTTTTTCAACTCTTTTCTAAATAAATATCCCTGGGAAAAGCACATCAAAGAGAAGCAGATAGATACTGTACATATAAAGCTATGATGTTCAACTGAATGCGGTGTATGTCACCATGGCTGCTATGTACTGCATCTTTTCCAACTCTTGATACTGTCCTTTGTAACCTTAAAAACTCTAATTATCATCTTGAGATCTGATTTACACTGTGACATTGTCAGCATACCTATACAGGCAAGTTCTTCTGATAAGCCAGCACTTTTAACCACTGGCAAATCTAACGAGGTCTGGCCAAATATGGGAGGTGAGACTCAACTTTGTAAGTATGTCTTTTAGTACATCTTTAATTATCTGTGGAAGAGGTGCCAAGGTGCCCTGCTGCCTTCCCTAGCACGCATTCTCAATTCTAACTTACTCCAGTAGTAATAACAGAACAGCCTTTGAGTATCCCATCATCACTTATCTCCCCATTTTGGAATGAGACCTACTACAGATTTGTCACTTCTTCAAGAGAGAGTAAAAATGACATTGCCTTTTCTTTGTATGTACCACACTTCTGCTATCCTGTTTGCATACACTTTCTGATCACAAGTCCTTCAATACCTTTGACAAATATATTCTGCTATAATGAGCATTTGGATTATTGTGGGAAAGCTTTCCTCTAAAGCATTGGGAGAGGCTTAAAATGGACTTAATCTTTTTTGCCTCCAGCACTGAGTAAATGATGTTAAAAAGAAGACTGTGGTTTCTTTATGTAAGAGTTAACATTGTTCCAAGAATGAGTCAACATTTTCCCCATCAGCATCTGGAAATCATGGCAGAACAAAACCAAAATGTAAAAGACAATCTGGATGGTAAACGGCTTTTTGTTTGTAACATTAATGCCTTATGCTTCCTAGTATACCTAACCTGTGGATGCTAAAATGTCCTGTAGAAGGAACAGACTTTGTCCCAATTTGGAAGCCTGGCAGCACTTCAACAGTGGGTTCAAGAAGGCTCAGTAGGAATGGGTAAGAAAGCTGACACCTTCCTGCTTCCAGACACCATCCGTACAAGATGTGGCCAGAGGTGAGAGCCACAGTATGGCTGCCCTAGTTACAGGCATCCCGAATGCAGGGATGGAGGGTTGCATCCTTGGTGACAGACACAGCCCCAGGTCCTGCCTTCCTGCTGCTCACCTGCCCAGCAGAGTGAGGGAAAAGTTTTCCAGGAAGGGGGAAAATGGTGCTAATAGGAGACCACCACAATCCTTTCTTTTCCCTTCCAGCTCCTGCTGTCAAGTGCAGATAAGTCAGGTGCCATTTTTGGGTGATGTTTTGTACTGATTGAACATCATTTGTTTTCCTGAAGTTAATCCCACTGTCAACCTGGATGCCATTGCAAAATACTGTGAGTTTACTTCCTGGTTAAAACACAAACATACTGTTCAACTGATGCCACAAGCAACTGCATGTGCATGTTCAGTATGACAGCTAGTCAAGCTGTTTGTCTGCAGTGCCCTGGGATTGTTTGTATTGGTCTGACCAAGTGGCCTTAGGCTCTGAAACTGCAAAATCATCTGGGCTCTTTCAATTCTCTCCTGGTTTTTCAAATGTTTTGATGCAAGTAACAACATCTGTTAAATAAAAACTGATTAAAAAATAGTCCTAAAAAATTATACCTAATATCAAGTGAGATAAAAATCTCTTTCAAGATGTTGATAATAACTGGTGAAGGGCAGAAGATCAGTGGCTGAGTTAAATATTTGGAATTCTCGTTATTTCAGGTAAACCAGAGAAACAAGAATACCACAGTTGCTTCATTTTCAGGAGAAATCCACTGCATTTTTAACAGTATCATCTAAATATAGAGAGGCAAAGGAATTAAATATAAATTATATCAGAAGAGTAACTGCTGCCAAGTGGGATGGAACAGATGAGAAAGCAATTTACAATATAATTCAAAATTCAGTCTATGTTAAATGTAGACTACTGCTAGTCCTGAACTTCTGAAAAGCATGAGAAACCTATGCAAGTCCTATAGCTGGAGATCTCTTTCCATCAAACCTCTGAACAACACGGAAAGTTATGTTTGTTTTGGAAAACTCAACAATTTAGCTCTTAGAAAAGATAAAAATCCAGATGGAAATTATTCAAAGTAAATGGACATGACGTCAAAATCTTGTACAAAATGAACCACAGTGTGTTGCTATTGTAGTAATGTGGACTTGAGGACCTACTTTCTTATTTTTGTGCTGAGGCTTTTTCTGATCCCTCTCCACTGTATTTTAGTGACTAAGGAAAGCTCTTGGAAATGCCAGAACAGGCTGTTTCACTAGTTTGCTAGATTACTTACTCATGTAAGTAAATTAAGTGGTTCCTTATGCCCATGGAAGTTCTGACACACAACGCTGCATTAAATGCACACCTTCTCTATCCAGTATGCAAAAAGGAAAAATAAATACTTGTGGTGGAATTGTAGGTTAGTCTTACAGGTCCAAACACGACTAAAGAAATTTCATGAACATGAATGAGTCTGTAGCAATCACTATAAAAATAAGTTCTCCAAACATGAGGTTATAAACTCATCTGTAGAATGAGATAGCCGAGGAGTATTCATTACTTTGCATTTCAATCCATAAATGAGATGATCAGAAGTATTAGCTTATCACAGAAGCAGAATTAATCAGTAGCCCTAGTTTGTGTGTTTGTTGGAAAGATGCTAAATAGCCCATTGTTTGCTGTACAACCAGATTCGGTGCTCCAGATTACTCCCAAATGATTTTCTCTGACCTCTGAAATAACAGCTTACAAAATCAGATGAGCAATTTGAGGCTTTTGGGCTTGATATTTACTGTAGCACCATCCTTCACTCAGACTAGAACCATAATGTGCTAGAATGGAATTAGGGACTGTAGGTCAAGGGGTAATGGATTCAAACTTCAACAGGGGAAGTTTAGCTTAGGTATAAGGAAGAAGTTCTTTACTGTGAGGGTGGTGAGGCACTGGAATGGGTTGCTCAAGGAAGTTGTGAATGCTCCATCTCTGGCAGTGTTCAGGGACGGGCTGGATAGAGCCTTGGGTGACACGGTTTAGTGCAAGGCATCCCTGCCCATGGCAGGGGGGTTGGAACTTGATGATCTTCAGGTCCTTTCCAACCCAAACTATTCTATGATTCTATGAATGAAAAATCCCCATCTCAAAACACTGAAAACTCATTCTATAGGAGAGAATTCTCCTATATATAAATACAAAATGATAAGGTGGAAATTTTTAGATCACGGTTTGAATTGTCATCAGAATGGTCAGTCCACACCTGCAAAAGCTGGAGAGGATATTGCAATATTTTCTTTTAAAAGTGATTTAGGAGGGAGGTCTTTCAGATACACTTCACGTTCTGTTTGTACAGTACCCAGCAGGAGAGAGTTCACATCTTAACTTATCTTCTGTATGCTACAAAGACATAAATGCTAATGTATTTGATTATGGATACAACAGCTAAAGTACATTAATTTCTAATGCTACCTGACTAATTAAGATAAATGCACGCAATATCGGTGTTCAGTCAATAGGCTCTGCTTCCAGTTTACCCTTTTAAAAGGGTAACATTTAATTAAATGTCCATTTAATTTGTTTATGTGACTAAGTAATAGTTGCATGTGTAATTAAACATAAAGCTTTTAAAATGCTCATTCTTTTCCTAGCACGCAAGAATAGTAAACATGAGCATCATAAAATGCAAGTACAAGAGGGCAAGAATGCTAAAAATGGGGGGAAGAAAGTGACAGCCTGCAGAACATGAAGGTAGTAACCCAATATGAATTAGTGCCTGTCATTAGCTGTAGCCAGCTGGTTGTCATTATCATGTTATACAGACGTATAACAAATGTGTCAATAAAGCTCTCTTTATAAGTTTTTTGGATATAAATACAGATTCTGCATTTAAAGGAATATCAGGGGTATCAGGGAAAAGAGTGTGAATGAAACCAAAAATGATATGTGTCTGTTTAGCTTCGCTATTTTTCTGGTGTGGCTATTTTGCATATCAAGGATAACTGATGAAAAATGACCACGGCCACACACTGGTCAATTCTACATTTCTGTAACTGTTGACTTTTCGCCTGGCAGGCCATGTAAATGGAGCTGTCTGTACGTGCTTCCACAGGTCTTCCTGGACTTCTTTCCTCCCTTGTCCCTGCCCTCACCCAGCCCCAGCTTCTGTAGCATAAGATATGGTCTCCAAACTCTATCAGTTATAAGCAAGCTTAAAATTTGTCATTTCCAGGTACATGCCCCTGCTATTTAACTAATAACATGGTTACTGTGATGCCTGTTTACTGCACCAGTGTGAAGATCATTGGTGAGATTCAACAATGCAAGGTTCTTTCCAGCATCCATAAGTAAATGTCAGAGACACTTCTGCCTCCCTTACCTGTGCCACTTCTTGCCTGGCTCCTTGTCCATCACTGAGGATTTATCACTTCAGGCTTCCAGCTCTCGGTCCAGTCCTTTCCTTCCAGCCTGAAGCATTCTGGCTTCTGTCCCTTCCAGGCCCAGTGTTGTGGCTGCTTCATTTAGGTACAGCAGCAGTTGACCTTCCTCAGGATGCAGAAGTGAGCAGCAGGGGCTTCTCAGTTCTGGCATGCAGCATTACACTCACCTTGAGGGAGTAATTACATGGGAAGTCTTATTCAACTCAAATCTAATAAGCCTATCCTGAACATATGCTTGTTAAACTGGTAGATTTTTTAGGCAATTTTCAGTTAAAGGAGCATTCCTGTTAGGACAAGGGATAATGGCTTTAAACTAGAAGAGGGTAGATTTAGATTAGACAGGATGAGGTTCTTGTCTACGAGGCGCTGGCACAGGTTGCCCAGAGAAGCTGTGGCTGCCCCATCCCTGGTAGTGTTCAAGACCATGTTGAATGGGGCTTGGAGCAACCTGGTCTAGCGGAAGACGTCCCTGCTCCTGGCAGGAGGTTGTAGCTACAGGAGCTCTAAAGTCCCTTTTGACCCAAACCATTCTATGACTCTGTGATTGACAATAATCTCTTCTTTGGAAAAAACATAATTTAGTCCACATTTGTTTTATATTTATTTCATATTATTTTGTAATATTTTAAGCTCCATATGGAATGAGAAGGACATCTGAAGGAATTTTCATCTTAGATCTCAATTGCTGCATTATAACCATATAATTCTTCTCTTCTGCACATTTGCTAGAGTAATTTTTATCCTCCCCCAGCATATTAAAATTCCCTCTGCCCAAGGTTCCTGGTCGCACAAAGACATATGCACAATTTATGCATAGGATAACCCCCCTCACGTCAGTGGGCATTCTTCTGTACTTGATACTGAGTTCGTATTATTTCTTCACAGGTCAGAAGTCTGATGCTTACAGAGCTTTCAGGGTTCTCTACTGTGCCCAAGGTAGGAATATGTGCAACAGAAAGGTCAAAATGTTAAGCCTCACTGCTTCTTTTTTATTAGAGATCTAGAGACAAAATTACCAATGCAAAGTCTTTCTTTACATCTCTGTAAGTGAAGCAAAAACAGTGTTTGAGAGCAGGAGGCTGGGTGTGGGAATACAAGTACAATGCATCTGTGACTTTATAAAGTGATTTGGAGACATCTATTCTGCAGCAATTGGGAAGAAACTGGGTGGGTGGCGTATAAGAGGGGGAACTGTGAAGACCAAATGTTTAGCTGTATTCAACTGTAAACAGAGTGATAGTCAGTAAACAGTCTCTCTGAAGAGAGTAATTAATAGGCGCATGTGAAGAGATGGAAAAGAAGATGTATCCTTCTTCAGCAGACATCAAAGGGCAGGCAGGACAGTGAGAAATTAAGCATACCCAAAGGAGGCCACACAGCTGTATGTGCATTGAGCTAGGAAATGTAATGCAATATAATGAACTAGGAAAAGGAGAACAGAGGGACTAAGGTAGGAATTGAAAAAGGAGTTATAAAGTAACAAAGGAAGGAGCAACTTGCTCTGCGAGGAGGGGAGCCAGGAGTAGAGAAGCAGGGAGGTCTAAGCAGGTCAGCTTTTTCTGTGGAGGGGTCAAGTTGCAGAGGAGTTCTGCAGGATTAGAAAGAGTGATAAGGAAGCACAGTAGGTAGCCTCTAAATAAGATAACAGGAGGAGCCACTGAAATGAATGGTTTGTCACTGTGATTCTCCTGCCTCTTGCTGCATCTGAAAGCAGAACCCTGTGGCAGTTGGCCAGTTTGACAGGGAAGGCGATAAAAATAAATTACATCCTCTGTTTCCAATACAGACTGAGATGTTTCCAAAAGAATGGGGGAAGGGAACTTATTTGCAGGGATAAAAGGTACTTATGAGATCCAAAACTCATTGTCTGTTCTCTATAAAGTGGTGTCACGACTGACTCCATAACGTAGTCACTTGGCTCCAAACGGGGTTTTGGAATGTTCCACCTCTGGGACCAGCTGCTTTCACAAATGTTTGGCTGGAAGAGAAATCGAAGTTCAAAATTAAGGAAATGCTATTTTTTGTCTCTCAAAGAGCACACATGAAGCTAAGAAGAATGAATCAGAGAAACTGAGGCCAAGCAGTTTGAGATTCCCAGTGTCCTGGGTGGTCTTTGCTGCTAAATTCTATTAGTGTCATCTGTGGAGAATGCTTTCCTTCAAAACCTGCTTAAAACTGGATAAAATAGATTTTCCCAAACAATTTGATTTGCTGTTTAGCATGAGCAGAATACATGTTGTTAGCAGTGTGGCTTTGGCCTACTGTTGCAAATCAGGTTTTGTGCCCCAATTTAAATGAAATCTAAGGAAGCAGTCAGGTCTTATTAGATTTTCTTGGCAGAAGTGGACATGTACACTGAAGAAATACTGGCACTGACTGCCCAGAGAAGCTGTGGCTGCCCCACTGCTGTCAGTGTTCAAGTTCAGGTTGGATGGGGCTCTGAGCAACCTGATCTACTTAAAGATACCCCTGCTCACTGCAGGGGGGTTGGACTAGATGACCTTCAGAGGTCCTTTCTAACCCAGACTGTTCTATGATTCCATGAAACATACCCTGTCCTCTTGCATGTGCTATCCTCTTGGGTTTGATATGTCCTTTGTGGATCTGAGGAAACAGGATCACGATGTCTTCTCTAATACTTCTGGCTGATGCATCAGGTGACACATGGAGGGAAAATGTGTCTTGTACCACTGCAGGGACTATAACTGTGGGTCGCATAAGCCAGGGAAGTACTTTGCATCCTGGCACTCCATCCTGCACTTAGGATCAGGCAGTTGCCCCATTAGTTACCTACTATCTCTCTCCCAGTGAGAAAGCAGTCCAAATTCTTTGCTTAACCCTGTACTGTGGAGTAAGCCATCAGCTCTCCATGAACTGGAAATTAAAAGTAGATCTATCTTTACAGATCCAGAACAAATACATTATTCATCTTACCTGGCTGATTTGTCCCATACCACTACCAATTTTCCCAGAGAGATTCTGTATATGACTAATGGCATTTTTTGAGGGTTAGACATTCCAAAGTTGTCTACTCAAGGGAAGAAATTTTACGTTTCAGCAACTTGGAAACACTGGCTGCAGTTACTGCAAAGAATGGGATTGCAATTAGTCTTCTACAACCTTTATAGGAATGCCTGAAAACCAGAGATGTCAATACTGCCAGCCTGAGAGGTCAATAAGGCAGTGTCCTTTGCTGACAAACAGACCATGCCTCAAAACTCCCTCTTGCTGGGCTGGTGGAGATAACATTTAGTGTGAGGCAGAGCAGCTTCACTTTTAGGGCTGCCTCTGTGGCTCTCTGGAGTCCTTTGCCGGAAAACAACACTGTATTATTCCCCAGAGATCAGCCAGGGCTGGGCTCCCATCTGTTCATGGATCTGCACCTGTTTTTCATTTCACCAATAGTGGCCACATGGCCTAAGACTGTGGGGAATACAGAAAAGCAAAGGAATGTGCGGTTCCGGCACTGGGGTTGGATTCAGAAGTTCTGAGTTTAAATCCTGACTGTGTGGCAAAACCTTGGTAAATCCTTTAATTTCTGTCTCCCTTAATCTCATCTGTAAAGAAGAGGAAGGAGTGATTATTATTCTGAGGCCTTGTCCTTATCTTTTTCAACAAGGAATTGAAGAAATTTGTTTTCTTCTCTGCCTGTATTTCACTGGGCACAGAAGTCCATGTAGAGATCCAGAAGTGGATCTCTACATAGCACATCACTGATGATTAGGAACACCAAACACATCTCTATTTCCTCTGCATGCTGAAAAAGTAGAAAGGAAGTTCCTTAGAAAAGTTGCTCAATTTCTGCCTGTGTAAATGACAATACTGCTTGGACATAGCTCCAGTAGCATAGAACTTGTGTGTGGGTATTTTGAGTGTTTATCTACAACTGGTGCATGTGAATCTAGTGCAGGCACTCTGTTGATCTGAGGCTGAACCATATTCTAGCTGCAGCCAGCTTGAGACATACAGAAGTAGCATGTGTACCAATTCCCTGCCTCTCTCATGTCTTGCACTGGACATGCCATAGATTTGGCATTGTACATTTTGTAGTCCTTACACTTGTTTAGAAAACAGAAGCAAAGCTGGCCCCTCTGCCTACATGTTTCATTTATTGCTTTATCAGCCAGTAAATTCTGTGTTTGTACAACAGTTTGTCTCCATCTTATGTTGACAGCCCATAGATAGTCTGAGACTAAATAAAAAGGGTAGCTGCTGTCAGGTTCCATGTAAGTTCTCAGCTGGGTATGGTAATGCTATGCTAACTGGAGGCATGCTGACCTTGCCAAATGCTATCAGCCTCTGCAAGGGTCCTTTAAAGTGCTCAGAGATCCTTGTAACTCATTCTTCGTGAATTCCTAACCCAGGCACCACTCGTAAAGAATCCTCTCACATTTTTTCTGTCCTAATTGGGTATTAAGTTGATTGTAACTGTTCTCAGAGTTGATTTTCACCTTGAGCCTCATTCAACTTCTATTCAAAGCTGCTCGGGTTTGTAATTGACTTAAATGGAGTTAGACTTAGAACTTTTTCAGAAAGTTTGCTGCTTGCGCAAGTTTGATTTCCGTGTGATATATATCTAGTCGTTAGAATTCTAAGCTGATTTATTTACCTCCAAATAAAGAAAGTTCACTGCAATCTAAGGTTAATTTTCCTCAGTGTTTAAAATTTGTTCCTCATCTCTCACCTGAATTTGTTTAACGTATGTTTTATGTCACCAGGTGTTTCTCTGCTTTCACCTGTGCCTACTGCTGGACTCCATAGCTCTATAGTATCCCCATGTAGATCCTTAAGCACTGCAGTCAATCAACTTCTCACTTTTTCTTCTTAACCATCTTCATGGTCAGGTATGTATTTCAGAACTACATTAATTCATAACCCTATTTTCAGAATTTGGGTTACACAAGTTTATCCTGCTCCTGGTCACCTGAATCACTGTGCTATTTTTAAATGTTGGTGTCACATTAAATATTTCCATTGAAACTTCCGTGGTTCACTCACTGTACAGTTTTGTAAGGTCTACTCATAAAATCATTTTTTTCACATTCAGATGTATAACCCACATTGGACTCAATGGAAATATACATTTTACCCAGGAATGGCAATGTCAGACCTTAAACTAGCAGGCAATGCCAATATAATGCTAACAATAAAGATGCTCATCTTGAAAGAGCCAACTACTGAGATTCTTCCTCTATTTCATGACTTGTCTTTCTTTTATGGCCTGTTTTTAAGTTAATTACATTAAATAATTATATTTTTTTTCACAGAACGCTATAACTGAATTTGCTAAAAGGTGAACTAAATCTGGACCCAGCGCTATCAAGACATAGAGTAGTTGAAGTGGGAAAGGACCTTTTCAGGTCATCTTGTTCACTTTTTAAAATGAACCATTTACAAAGGACAAGACTTACGAAAGTTATGACACATTATTGCAATGAGAATGTTGCTAATATATGTTGCTAGGCACCTTCTCACTGTGCATCCTTAACACGTCTTTTGGAGAAAAACTACTAATCAAACTAATATCAACATCAACTCTTATGGAAGTATGGAAATGACTCTGAAGTCTTGTTTAAAGCACATAATGTGCAGCGTGTTGAATTAAAAATGTTTCTTTATCTGTATGCATTTGTATCTTCATTCTACTTTGTCAAAAAGAGTATGAAGAATTAGTCTTCCCGCTTTTGGAATGATCTTAGTAAAATTAGGCCTTTGACAGAAATCTGTAAAGTTGGTTTTGTTTTGATTTTTTCCTTTTTTGTTTTGTTTTGTTTTAATACATAAAAAATGCTGCTGTAACATTTGCTCTTCTGGTCTTATTCTTTATTTACTACATTTTTTTGACATCTGTCCCTGTCTCTTTTCATCAAATATTTATCTGCAGCAGCTGAAAGAGCCTCATTTGTTTTAATTAAAAATAAGACCACCAAGCTGGGATCACTTCCTTAGCTCTTCCATGGCTTGCACAGACAGAGAGTAGATCTTGTGAGGTTTTCCTGAGGGTGGCCCATTGACAGTGTCTCCCCCCCCTCCCTATATCCTTTCCTTTTGCACCATGTTTATTTTTGGATTGAGAAATGTAATCAGAGCCACATTCCAGACAAAGAAACTTTTTACAGTTAACATGCATGAGAAAGGAGGAAGATCATGTTGTGTTTCGTTTGGTGTTTCATTGTGAGAAACCATTTTCTAATTTGTGGCTTCTGGAATGGAATGATCATTGCCGCAAAAACAAAGGAATTGTCACAGCAATAAGGCCTCTAGCTCAGCATGCTGATACTGACATAGGCAGCAGGCACTTAAAAAAAACTGTAGAAATTCAGCTGAGGAAAATTCTACTGGTTTAAAACATGGTTTTGCACTTTTCCTCACTAATACCTGTCCTGTTTTTTAGGGTTTCTTTTGGTTCTCCACACCCTCCCCGCCCCCCCCCCCCCCAGTGTTGACTTAAGAAGAGGAAAAAACAAAGACAAAGAAGCAACCTAAAATAACTTCCTTTGTGTAAAGTTAGCATTCTAACCTCATGCTACAAGTTGATGCCTATTGCTACTAAAACTATTCTAGAAGGTGTTTGGGTCATGTTATTTTTGGTTTTACATGTCCTAGACAAATACTCTGGAGTGCAGACAGACTGCTCATGACTTCTAGAGATTGCAAAATGTCTTCTGGTCTCAGGATCCCTATTAAGTTGCGTAACATCCCTGACCTTTCTCAGCCATCTTGATTATCTTAGTTTTTGCTAATGAGATAGAATTTTAAATTATGCTTTTACATTTATTTAAGATGGAGGAGACAGAGGTAAGCAAATCTTGTTTTTTTCATACCCCATTTTACCTCATTCTTTATCTTACATGAGATGTAAAAATTACAACAAACCATCCCTGTGAATCACCAAATTAAAACTTTTATATCCTCACTTGGCAAAACTTACCTTCAAAAATTACCCTACCTCCATCTCCCCTGGCAGTGCATTACAGTAGAGTCATCCAATGCTTAGACAGATATTTCTTACAATTGTCTGTTGGGTACTAGGCATTAATTAGCTTTAAAACAAAAAGATAAAATTTCTTTGTAGATTTAATCAGTTTAAGACTTAGACTCCAGTAGCTGGAGTTTTCTAAATCCTGAAAAAACTTATGAGACCCAAAGCCTGACAGTAACTTGTACACCTCTCAGTTTATTTTGTAGGCAAAGTAGAAAGAAACACCAATGTGATCTTACATATCAAAAATTACTTCACTACAGCATCTACACAAAAAAATGGGTTCAGGTGAGTAAATAATTTTTTTCCCCTCATAATACACATATGCAACAGGCACACATATAGCATATTTCATAATATTTATATAAAAGTTGTTAACTTACCCAGAGGTCAAAGGAGGTTCTGTCTCAACATCTTTTCCAATTCACAGTATTCTCTCTTATTCCGCAGGACACAGTAATGTGGCTGCATAAAGTTGTCATGTAGATCAGTTCTGTATTTGAGACATACAGGCAAAACTGACACAAAGCTTTAAGGGCAAAGCTTTCAAAAGGAGACACATTTATTGAGAGCACAAGTTTAAATGAAAACTTGACCTCTAGATTGTTCTATACTGGTATTTATTATTGAAGTAACTTTTACAGACAATAATTCACTGTATTACAGTTAAAATATTGTACTGTAACTGTCTAAGATCTTGATACTGGCATAAAGGAAAAGAATCAATTATGTAACTTGGAATCAGAATTTAACCCTTTCCTTGCAAGACACTTAGACAGGAGACAGCACCATTGCATAATTAATTGAAAAATACAAGGGTATTCAGGAACCTAGATTTGCTTTCCAGCTCTGCCTGCGGATTGAGGGTGACCTTCATCAATTGTGGTTTCTACTCTGTAAAATGCAACTATTAATTCTCTTTTTAGAAGTATTTTAAATGAAAAAGTTCTGTAAAGTACCCTAGATTTGATGACGATTGCTTACAACAGTAAGTGAAATCAGAGTTAAACTAATTTAAGAGAGACTTTATTAACTAGAAAGATTATGAGCTTGTCAAAAAGATATTAATTAAAGTCTGGGGACTGCTTGCCAGTGTCATTCTAAATTAATTGCTAATGGGTTTCTCTTAAAAGTGGAGTGCATCAGGCTCAAAGGAAACTTGATTTTGTTTATCATTCATTTTTACTTTGTTTAGCAAAGGATTTCTAAATACCAAGGAACTGTTTCTGGCAAGGGTATTTTTGATTACAAAAATATTTCTATAATCTAAATGGCAGGATTCACACACTATAACCTTCTACACTTTTCTCTCTGTAAATCTCTGAAAACAGAAAAACCTTTAGAACTATCTTGTGTATCTTTTAAAAGAAAAGAAGCTAAAAAAGCCAACTGGGTTTTTAGAGCTAGTGGCACACAAAAAGGATTGATTGACAGACAGAAAGTTAGCGGTGGTTCTACTGACCCCCAAATCATGTGTGGTTGGTGCCATGCTCTTTGGGGCCAGTATCACCCATGAGAGCAATTCAGAACAGGCCAGAGATTTCTCCTGATTTCAAGGCCTCCGCTTTATAGTTCTACTTAAGGGCACGGGCTGTTCATGGGGGTGGAAAGTGATTCATATCCAACTCTGATCCTATTTACAGGCTATGTGTTCTAGCTTTTTGTATATGAGTTTTGCTTTGATGTTTCACAGAAATTAGTAGTTTAGGAGGATATGTAGTTAAAGAAAGGCTGTACTCTGATCAGGCTTAAATTGGTACCAATTATACACTTTAAAGACAGCATAGTTACACTGGTGTAAAATGAGGGAAAACAACCTGAAGATTGCAATCCCTGCTAGCAGGTTGGGAGGCCATGCTGGCAAAAAGCCTGTCCTACCTGAAAGCTCCCTTTCTTGTCAGTGATAGAGACTCCCGTGCTGTGACTCTCAGACAAGACTTAGACTGACTTTTCAGTTTAGACATCCAAGGAATATTTGCAGATACTTTCTTTTTTGTTCAACAGTAGGGAGCAGGCACTCAGAAAAGAGGAAAAAAATGTATCGCATTGAATATCTGTTAAGCTATTAATTTCCTTATTTTATGCTACCCAATAGTATCATCATTTTTTATCAGTCCCTGAGTTTAACAGAAAAACAGCTCACTATGTCTAAGGAAGTTGGAGAGTTCTGTGCTACTTCAGACAGAAATTTTTGAAATACTGGGAATTTAGTGAAAAAAAATATTTTTGATAGAGCTCTGCCAACAAAGAAGGAAATGACAAGCTGTTATTTTTCTATTCTTACAGTTTCAGTTCAAAAATATGAAAGCTATTGCTACATATAACTCTGCTAATTCAGGTATGTTAAATCCTGAAAAGACTGTCAGGCCCAAAATGCACAGTTCTAGCCTTGTGGAAATCAGTGACAAAAATACCATTTGATTTTAAAAGATGCCAAAATTATGCCAAAGCAGCTTGGTTTTCCATACTCCAGAAAATAAAAATATGATTTGCACCTTCCCATAATGATCTTTCTGTTCAGACAGTCATGATCTTCATCATATTGCAATGCTTCAGCATTTTGGTTTTTGTTTTGGATACTGTCATTTTAGCAGTGCAAATACTAAATGATATGGGAATATAGTGCTTTGAAGTGCTGATGCTATTCTGTTAATGGCTTGGGAATATGGCTAGCACAGCTGTCTCCAGATTGCTCGTGAACAGAACTCCTCTTCTGTTTGCTTCACAAAACTTGATGACAGAGTATTAGTAATTTTGAAACTCCTTAATACACTAATTAAAAGTCATCTTCCTAATACTTACAAAACCATGTCAGGAAAGAGTAGCATAGTACTATTACATTAAGCATCCCATATGAAACATCTGGACTCTAAACCTATAGGCTCAGAATCCCCAGCAGAATTTGCCAAACATTTCTGCTAAAATATTGACATGACAAAGTTCATACCATTTTTCTTCAGAGGGATTTGAACCAGGTCCCGAAGTTTCCCTGTTTGATAGTATATTTATCATTGTGCTATCACTTCTCTACTCATACACACAGATACACTACACAGAAAGTCTTTCTTGTATGTTCCATTGCTATATGTGTGGTATACAATATGCTGGACCAAGCAAGGGCAAGACAGCAGCGAGAGAATCTTTTTCACAGAAACTTCTAGGATTGAAGTACTAAGTCTTCTGTGGGAGTGAGACACAATGTAATGACAGAACAACTTTCTGTATGCCATGTGTGAAGACTCTAACCTGCCAGTGAATCTGCAACTGCTCTGCAAAAAAGAGAAGGGCCTGTAGTCCACCGTGTTTTCTGGGACTCAGAGACACTGTTTAACCAAGGCAGAATTCTCTGACAACAAAGTATGTCTTGCAAGACAGCTACTAAATTGTAGCTGTACTCAGTGATCATAATGTAACTAATAAACATACACTGCAAGGTGAATTCCATGCAATGTCTGGTCAGTGTCAGGATTCCTCTAGTAACACGTGGGCAAGGAAGCTTAGTGATTCACACACCAAGCTCAGAGTGACTACAGTTGCCAGTTGATTATAATGAAGTTACTAAATTCCTAAAAATTAAAAAATGTGTTAGAAAAAAAGGGAGGTCAGAGAAAACACAGTATCCTGTTGTCCTAGCATTGAAATACCTTTGAACAATTACTGCAGCCATTTATACAGCCTCTGCGGTTTACAAATACACTGGAACACTGATTCATGAGAAGCCTTACTTCACTAGATGCTCCGATTAAAGATTTCTAGGCATCCCATCTAATCTTCTAATCCAATAATCCTAAAATCCAGAAATTAAAGAATGTTTTGACAAAGCAATGTGAGGTTAATTCCTCTAATTATGCTGCACAGTTTAAGCTCACTGATTTCAAATACATAGTAATGTACCCATGTAAAATACACATGCAGTATGTGTTAGTAACTTACTAGAGTAATAGATGCTGCTGAAGAACGCAGCCTATTAACAGCTTCATCCAAACTGAAACTACATTAAGCCATCTTATTGCCAAAGAAGAAAACTCTGTAGGAAGTGTTCACTTCAGCAATTCTGTTTCCTTGCTGAGAATGCATGCAATTATACCTCTAACACTGTCATATCTGAGACCAACAATATTTTAAAAAAGTAGAATTTAATAAGCAGCTTCTAGACACCCCTCTCATTCTGTCATGTGGGTTGGATTTCTCTTCAGGCTCTGCCATTTTGCTGGTGTTTCCTATCAGAAAGTGCAGACTCTCTTGATTGAGAATGAGAGACATGAAATGTTGCTGAAGTACTGAAGCCACAGAAAGACTAGAAGCTTCAGTGGTGCAGAGAATTTATATTATGTGTTGGTTAATTTAAGATAATAACAAAAAATACTTCTATATATTCTTCCCATGGTAGAATTATACTTGATAAAGTATAATTAACACCCTTTCCTTCTCCATTCCTAGACATTAAATCTTTCCTTCTTTTATTGACCTGGTTTTCTGAGAGGTAAGAAACTTAACAAACATCTGACTAATCTCTGGAAAACTTCTCCATCATAAAGGACCTCTGAAGCAGTAGGTTGACAATTTGCCATTTGCAGTCTTGCCACTACATCAAGGATGTCTGCACTGCTGGACCCAGTCTATACAGCACAACTTCCCATGCTGGACTCACTCTCCAGAAAGAGGTCCCAGTGACTAAGACCCTCTACATGTGCTCCTCTACATGTCCTGTCCCTGAGTCTGCTTTGCTTGTCTAACTGTAATGGTTCCGTGGGAGGATCCTTAGGGCTGCAGAAAGGAACAAACTGAAGAAAGAATTAGGAACTTGACTACTAATCTCTGAAGTAGCTGGTACTGGTGGCTGGCTGCATTTCAGGCACCATATAAAAATTAGTAAAATGAGGAAAAGGTGGGATTAGAGGCAGCTTACCAGGCCTCGATTTATATCCATTCTATCATCTGTCCCTCAGCTGCAGCTGAAGCTTGATGATGATGCAACTGGTGAATGAGTAGGGAAAAAAGTTACACAGCAGGCCTGGGAGAAGCGAATGCACTGCTGAACTTCTGGAGGTGAATGCTCTTCTGCTATTTGGTAATATGTGAGAGAAATTTGGAGGGTGTACGGTTTGCCCCAGAAGCTAGAAGAGAAACTAAATGATACACTGAACCTCTTGTAGCAGAAATGCATAATAGAATCACATAATCATTTAGATTGGAAAAAAAAAAAAAGATTCATGCTGCACAGAAAACAGTGCACATAAATGATCTTAAGATCACTGAGTCCAGCCAAGCTGCTTTTCAGAATTTTAAATTGGACTCAGGTTACACATGAAGCCTGCACTATCACAGTCTGATACAGTATGTGTCTCCAGTAAAGTACTAGTTTGCTAGTGAAACAAATTATGTTTTATTTGTGAGTTCTGTTGACCTTCATCCTGGTAAGAGGACAAAAGGTTAAAAAGCACAGAAATAGACAAGAGTGTGTTTTACAAGTGGAACCTTTGTAATAGAAAGACTATGTGTCACAGGATGGCTTGGCTTGTTTCCTGTTTGTTTTGAGGATTGGGGTGTGTGGCGGGTAATGAACAAAGCAATTACAAGAGACAAAGATTTCGCTTTTGCACTCTCCCAGCAATCTAGGGGAATTGAATCCACTGGCTGCCTGTAGCCAGTTCTTGTAAGCCCTACATTAACCCTTCTGTTCAGTGAGCACTCAATCTTCCAGTAGAAGCAAACTGCAGTTTGCTTGTGTCCGTGTCTACATTTTCCTTTCACTTCTACATTGGGCAGGAATCCTCCTCTGTAGCGTTTAGTTCCTTTTAAATGCATCAGTCTATTATCAGACCATGTCCAGTTTTTCCAATCTTGACATCATTATTATTAGAAAAATAGAGCACAGTGATACTATTCGAATGACCACACTGAATCTCCCCTCTTTTCCTAACGATCTCCCGTAACTTCACTGACTTGTAACTTTTGTGTTGATATGTGCTTTTCACAATCCTTTACCCAGAAGCTAAGGGGTTAATTATTTTTTATCGTGTATGTATTGTATGGGCTGAGATGAAAGCCATGGCTCAGCAAAGCCTTGGCTAAACATGCCCATTAGCATCAAACACTCATTCTAAAAAAAGGTTGCTATGCACCTGCTATTTTAATTCACATTAGGTTATTAAAATCAAAACACAGTGTCAGACTAGAAACAGAGCAGTGCTATGATCTGTGAGAAGACATCAAAAGTGGACAGATTATGAAGTCTGATACCGCTACTGGAGTCATGTCTAAATTTAGACTATTTCTGTGTAAAATTATTAGGTGATATCCTCAGCAGAGATAACTGGCACTGAAAACAACACTGTTGGTTTATATCAGCAAGATACAGATCCTTTTTATCTTGCATAAAACATTAATTATTAGCTCTTATGCAGTTGTCCTGCCCACAGTGATTCTCTGAGTAGGGACAGAGGAAACAATTTTTGCAAGAAAAAGTTGAAAGGCATTTCCTTCTCACAAGGCACCCATCATGGACCATTGTTTAAAACAGGATACTGGGCAAGGTGGGCTTTTGGTTTGATCCAGCACAGGTGCTTTTAACTTCTTATACATTCACTCTTCACCTGGAACAAAACCTGTTGTTTCTCTTTTGTTTCTAGTCCCGGCCAGCCAGAATTAGGGAAGCAAATGACTGTACTGTAGTAACTAGTGAAGCTGTCTGCTTCAAATTCTTTCATGTGAGACACTGAAATGGCTCCTTTCTACCCAGATTTCCAGAGTCAGAACTTGGTAGAAATTGATATGCTTCCCTCTGCCAACAGGAGAATCACACATTTTGTAATTATAGAGTGGGGGATACAGTTAGCCAGCTGGACACTTCATACACTGATCAGGAGATATTCCAAAAGTAGAGACTGCCTGTTACGATTGTATCCTGCAGTGCTTTTGACATCCTGCTCTATGTCTCAGAGTATGAGATAGCAGCATGTATTACCTCAGCTAGGAAAGATGAAAAAGAAAACATCACTTATCAATAGACATGCACCAAATTGTTCCTCAGAAATCAAGTGACATGAAACTCTGCTATAGCAACTCTAAGCCTTGGGAAAAAAGGTTGCATTGAACTGCACATAAACAGAGAACATTGAAGGTTTAGGATGAGCAAAGAAGACATTTCAAAAGTACGGAAGTATCAACTAAGCCTTGGGATCCAAGAGATGCTTAATTGCAATGAAAAAAAGGAATGAAATATAAATATCAAAGTACATACAGAAGAATACTCTGTGAGTATCTGTAACTACTTAGTGAAATGACTGAATAGATCAGATCTTCTTTCCAAGTCTAGAAATGTTTTAGTACACAGATGGTCTAAAATTCAGTGGAAAAAAAGTATCACATCATAAGTCAGTTGTTTAACATACTCTGTGTCTATATAAACTATGGGTAGACACAGCATTACTGTAATATCGTGGTTGAGAAATCAGGCACTCAGGGGTCACAAAATACAGCACAGGTCAAACCACAACCATAATTCTCCCCTTTTCTTGCTTATACCTGAAAAGATGAGACTGGATGTTCTACTGACTTATGTAAGGGGGCCTGAGTGCATCAATGGTATTTAATAGTCCTGACCAGCCCTAGCTGAGGCCTCTACCCACACTCCTGTCCATGAGCTCAGGAGCTTCATTTAAGAACAGCCCTGTGCCTTCAGTCCCTGCGTGATCTATGTTTCAGGCGCGCTTGTGTTTGGCCCTGGACCCTGCTGATCAGCTTATGAGGTGGCCTGACCTCCCAGCTTCATCTCTATTCTGCCAGCTACTATGATCCTGTCTGATGATTCCCTGGGCTGACCCTGACCTGCAGACTGCCTGCCTGCCTTGATGTTGGACGTCCCTTGCTGCTACAAGCTTGCCTGGTATTTGGACTTTTGCTTAATCCCTGAGCCTTCCCTGCTGTCTTGCTCTGGCCTTGTGGGACAGGGCCCAGACCACTGGTTAAGAGATGAAAATCAATCACTAAAATCTTACAACTACTGCACTGCAGTAGTTGTGTGCAAGTGTGATAATGTACTGCTCATGAACAGTGTATTAAAACAGGTGTCTTTAGGTAAAAAGCAACTTTCTCAAAACCCTGAAAAATACTTGAAGTTTAGTACGAGACTTCATAAAACCATTTTTATTGCCTCCTAACATTTGGTGTTCTCTCTGTTTTTTCTTTTTTTAATTTATTTTCAAAATTTTTTAGACTTCAGTTATAAAAAGTGAAATTTTTCTTGGTCAAAAAAAAAAAAAGTTATTTGAGGTTGTTTATAAGCTTATGTCAGAAATACCAGTGTGTTTTATCTCTGCTGTTAGTTTTTCTAAGACAAATAGTTTCACAGAGAATATCAAGAAAAGGCTGGAGCACTTTCAAAGTGACAAAGCATTACATGCTTCAAGTCTTAAGTGGACAGGAGGTGAAAACTTCTGGCATATTAGAATTTGGTGGCTCCTGCTGATTTCAGGGGACCAACACCTTACCCAATAGCTGCAACAGAGAGACCATCCTGTCAAATGAAATGTTTCCAGAGACAACAAAAAAAAAATTGGGAGATGTCTCCTGGTAAGAATCACACTGCACAAGAGGAACCAAACTGACAAAAGGGATGCTGCTCAAAGGCTCATGGCAAAATATGTGCTTAATTTGCACAGCTAAGGAAACTTCAAATATTTAAGGGGTGGGGAGGGGGCTGTGGAAATTGTAACCTGTTGTACATCAGTGAGGTATGGCTAGAAAGCAATCAGTGGCTTCGGCACTGGCAATGTGAAAGCTCAGGCCAGTACCTAAGCAGTCTCTAGCCTGTTAAGGTTCATTTGCCAGTTTCAAGATGAAATTGAAAGGACTTCTTTGGAGTTTGAAAAACTTGAAGAAAGTCTCAAAGAGAGAAATTGAGAGATTGGGAGAAGAAAAAAAAAAAACAAAACAAACAAAAAAAAAACCCAGAAAAACAGAAAACAGCAGAGGGAAAAAATTGTCTTTTGAAGTTTTCAT
This sequence comes from Amazona ochrocephala, assembly GCA_039720435.1. Taxonomy (NCBI): domain Eukaryota; kingdom Metazoa; phylum Chordata; class Aves; order Psittaciformes; family Psittacidae; genus Amazona; species Amazona ochrocephala. The sequence continues at coordinate 31,675,144 of CM077883.1, read as the reverse complement.
ATGTAATGAAAGACCTGTGCCTTTAAAGCAAACTTTCCTGACATTACAAATCCAAAAAACCTCACTGTGGCCAAAAGCCACATTGCATATAGTTATCTTTGAAAGGAAGGGGGAGGGAGATAAGTTCACAAGCAGGAAATGGCTTCCAGGTGTCTCCCTACCCCAGTGCACAACTTGATCACCGCAGTCAGTGATGCCAGGTTTAGTAGTCCCAGCTGTCTTGCTTCTCAGTGATTTGGACTAATCATGCATTATCACAGCCCTTCTCTTGGTGACAAAGCATAACCCTGGCTCTGGAGCTGTGCTTGAACTGCTTACAGGCTGTGGGTGATTGAAAATGTTACAGGTAGGCCTTCTCAATCAAGTAGGAGCATGTGGAAATAAGCAGGGTATATATACATACATCTGTGAATGCACCAATGCCCATGTGCATAGAAATTCAAACCACATCTGTTTCTGGAACTAGACAACAAAATCAGTTACTCTGCTTCTTGGTGTGCTGTGGAAGGAAGTAACTGAACGTGGCACACTCTTTCCATCCCAGCACTGTACAGCTGGTAAAGAGGGAGAAAAATAAGAGAAAAAAGATCAGTTCCATTTATTCTACCTCAGTGTTGCCTCCCCACCCCTTCCAGCTGTAGAAACACCTCCTTGTGGGGTATTATGCTTTCATTGTGCAAACAGATGTAGAAGGAGCTTTCTAAATCCTCATTACAGCTTATTAGTTAAAAATGTAACAAAAAGTAATTAGCTTATACATCTGGCACAGAAAGGAAAGTTAGTTTTAAGGAGTACTGTTCAAACATTCTCTTTTGGCCTTGTCCTCATGCAAAAACTTGAATTCATAGCATTAAACACACAGACAAGTGCGGCTATCCATCCTATTACATTATTTACATCAGTACAAGCCCACGGCATGATGCAATAGAAGAGTGTCCTTTCATTTAGCAATGAAGTCACATTCCATGCTGGCTAACTTTACTGTTTTCCGGTTAACCAGAATCAATTTAATCATCAGCAGGGAATGTGACATCTTGCTGGGGTTGGGAGAATAAAGAAAATCAAAAGTAATTTTATTTTATTGAATATATGGTGCCACAAAATAGAAAGCATTTACTTGGCTGCAGAAGCAATGAATATTTGCATTCTTGGTGCTGATGAAAGTTTCTCCATTGCTGTCCCAGGAGTCTAGTGTTACTGTGTTCTCTGGAGGACCATTTTGAACAACACTCTGAAGGTCTGCATTCAAGTATAAAATGTTTAGTGATTGTTTCCTTTTTAAAGCTGAATGACAGTATAGCTGTTCCTTAGCCTGGAAAAAGTGATACAGAATGACAGTTTTCTTCAGATAAAAAGGTGAGACTGGTGGCTTGACACGTGCCAGCACCACCCATATTCAGACTATGTCTCTAAGCTGTGGAATGGCAATTGTTACATGCCTGTATTGTGGAACTCATAACAATCCTTTAATTTGATGTATTAGATCACATTATATTAGACATATAAAGAGTCAAGAAACCACCTTCTCTTCTGTCAGTATGTTTTCTGAGAGCAGCAAACACCCTGATGATACCAATGTGCCTACACCAAGGCATGTCGAATACACCAGCGCTCTGTATTCAGATGATGATTTTGTGAAGCTCTGACATTTCCACATTGGAGTAGGGTCATGCTTCTGGTTTTATCTTTCCACTAAAGTTTTTAATATTGTAACTTTTAGTCTTTATTTCTCAGTGTATAAGAAACTCTAAAAAGCTAGAAACTGTAGTCTACTCATTCTATCGTCAAAACAGGAAAACTACATGACTCTGTAATCCAAAGTTTTATTACCTACTTTTTCTCTAACTGCTTAACTTCTTCCCAGATCTGACTGTTTCAGAATTAAGCATACTACTCCTGCACCATATGTTCAGATGCGTCAAGGGAGAAGGGGGTTATTTTTCGATTGGCTCACTGTCTTTTAATGAGGTAGGGGACTTGTGACCTCAGTGCATTGTGGCTGATAAATGGTAGGATGTACCCACACACACTCAGAAAACCTGCAAACAAAATGAGTTGTGGGTAATCTCTAGCCTTTACTAGGAAAAGGCAATCTGTGGGTAAACACTTAAGCAGAAAGCTAATGCTTAATAGCATGTGATTTTAAACTGCTAGTGCACAAGCCTGTCAACATTTATTTCCAGGTTCTCTGATCCTCTTTATTAGTTTCCTGTCTTGCTTTCATCTTAACCAAGTCACGGAGAGGTTTGATTTTCTTTTGTTAACAGATATTCTTTTTTCTTTTTTTTTTTTTTCCCATCAAATCTGTTTGCATTTCTCCAGGATCTGAACAGGTTAAAAATGTTGTTTGTGCTGCTGAAGGTAAAGTATGCTCTAAAACAAAAAGTTATGTAACTTATACAGAATAATATCACATGCTAGACCATTATGCTAGAATCTGATCAGACAAGTAACCTTTGCCTTCATTAAAGGCTTTAATCTTGATCATACTCCAGAGTTTTCCTCTCAAGGATCTTTCATGCTCTGGTCTGGAATTTTTCAAATAACTAACACTATTTTTTGAGGAATCAAAAGCAAATTTTTTTCCCCTTCTGTTTTTAAAAGTAACAGGGTGATGACAGAAAAACTTCCCCTTGGCTCTCAACTGGGAGTTATAAATACCCCAAAGCTAAATCCTAGTCTGGGTTGGTGTTTTTTAATTTAATTTTATTTTCTTTCTCTAAGATCTCTTTTCTGGAGATATGCTTGAGCCTTAGATCTCTTGCTTGCATTGCTACAGAACTGATGAAAGTCTGAGATCTCAATCAAAGGCTTAACAAAACAATAATCCTCTATTGCCCTAATTCTTCTCAGAAACATCTCTGAGAAGAACAGTCCTTAAGCTTTTACATCTTTTTCTGCTTAAAATTACTTTCCTAATTAGAAGGAATTGTTTCCTTTGCAAGTCTTTGTGCCTGAAGAACACTGTATTTATGGGAAAGCGTCTCTCAGGCTCTTTATTTCCTTCTCCCAAATACTATGACAGTGATAACACTCTACATCCCTCAAAAATTACAACTTCCTTCTTAAACAAACAGAATAATTCACTAATGTGCTTCACAATCAGCCCAATTCCATTTGAAGCAAAAATCAGAAACAGCAGGAATAATCATGAATCACACAAATTTCATGCTTAGTGTAACCACTAGCTCTCAAGCACATTGAAATTTAAAATTAGTTCTTTCCCAGATATATTTACTTTATACACTTCCATACTGATCCTGACCAAGTTTTAGATACCATATTTAACAGGAATTAGAATTAGAATATGTGAATGCAGTATAGGTAGAATTAGTTGAGCATTAGATGTTGAGCAGGTATTGTAAACAGATTTCCATACCAGAGGATTTGTTTATATTATTTTCAACTCAGCAGCTGCTCATCCTTACAGGTGATAGAGGCCCCATTTCAAGAAGGTACTTGTGCAGCTTCAAGTATCTGGATATTTCTGCCCACATAAATTGGACCTGAGCTCAGATGCCATCCTGACCAGGCTTTAGTCATAATAAATTTACCTGCCAGCAGATTTTAGGGTGCTAACTGCTGACATGGGCTATGCTTATAGAAGAACTTCCTGACAAGCTGAAACAAGATTTGGGAAGGTAACAAAGAACCTATTAAAGCAGATGAATTTGAGTCCAGATGAATACAAAATAATTCATATTGAATTGAAAACTCTAGTGTGGTTTGGAGGAGCATTGGAACGAGATATGTTACTGCCTTCATAACGAAGTATGCAATTTGTATTGATGTCGTTGTGTTGATGGCCACGGCTAACGTGAATAAGTGGTTGTTATACCACCTAGCCAGTAAGCACGACTGCACCTGGCATGACACTCTTAAGAAGTGAACAGAAATAGCTGTTCAAATAGCTGAAAGTCTCTTCCCGTGCCTGTGAAAAACATTGTTTAAATCTGAGAAACCTCTTGCCACTTACCAGTAACACAGCTTAGAAGGGCCACCACTGACTCACAACAAGGTCTTAAATTTACATCCTCTGAATATGGAAGTCTGTGAATAGACTGTCTTTCCTCAGTCAAATTTGCATCTCAGTAATGATACTGCAATCACAGAAGAAGTCCAGAAGTTGAGAGTGATTAAAAACAATTTGGAGAGCCTTTCATATGACAGATTTTGAAAACTTGTGCTACTGAGCTGAAACTGTAAGTAACTAAGATCATGAAGCCACGTAAAGCAATGAGTATCACTACAACTGTTTTTAGTGTTGTCCTACTGAATAAGAAGACAACATATAATAATACAGACAATAAAACAAGGTTTTACAAAATATCTCTTTCCCTCATCTAGGTAAGTAAATGCAACAGGATATTAATCTAATGGGATTAAAAATATGACTGAATAGTTAAATTAATTACAATATAATCTTATTATATGCTAGGACAAATAACTTGCTTTTCCAGAAAAAAACATACTTGATTATTAGTTGGGAATAGAAAGAGTTTCTGCATATTTTGGGCATACATCATATTTTTAGTTTAAAGAAAGACAAATGTTCCAGGAAATAATCTTTTTACTTTGAGGGTACTCTTTTACTTTTAACAGTGAATTACTCCTAAGGTTGCCTCTGAAAATCCTAGAATTCAAAGGTTTGTTTCTATGGCAGATGCTACTTACACCCTTTTCTTGACATCAGAAGACGCACATAGAATAGGTTGGGTTTGTTTGCATTATTGGTCACAGTTCTACAAGGGAGTTATATTTCTGACTAATGTTTGATATATACCATTAATGAAGAACATGGGTGTCTATGCTCTAACAAGATCTTCTAAATGAAGGGTAACTCTAGTAGCTTCTAACATTTCACAAGTCTGCAGTTGGAATAAAAGAGAAAATAGAGGAAGGATTAGTCTTTCTCACAGTTTGAGTCTGCTAAGGGCCAGCAGTTAGCAGATAAGCTTGTGCATCTGGACAAGCAGTAGGATTGGAACAGAGGAGCGCTGAACTGACTTAAAACTAACAAAATCTGTGAAACATCTGGTCTTTTGAAGAGCCAGTGCAGACCAGCAGAAATGACAGAGCAGAGAGGCCATGCGGAAAACTCCAAGTGAAAACTGACTGCATCATCGGCAGTCATGGCAATGGGAATACTCTCTGGGTTGCCAACAAATAAGCTGATCAGGCAAACTAAACTCAGCTGCTTCATAGGTCCACATGCAAACTTGGAGGAAGCTGAAAAGCACAGCAGAGCCAGCTGGCTGTTCCTGAGGGTGGGCCTGCTGCCAGGCAGCTGTGACAGGGGGAGCCAGACTCAGTAGCCACCCCTTGATGACCGGGGCTACCCTGGGATTGACTGAAATTCTTTACTGGGAAGGGAAGAGTTGAATACACTTTGTGTAAATAGCCATAGATTTTGTTAATAATTATTTAAAGATATCTATACAGCCAGTGTCCCACAGTCTGTTGTTTGTATTCCAAAATAATCAAAAGCAGAAGAATCTCTTCCTAAGAGCACAAGAAAAGTTTTAATTTGTTCTTCCCACAGAAGGAAGTTGGACATGAAATTAAGCAAGAGCGTTGAGACATGGTTATCCTGCCAGAAAGAGACATAGATATTGAGACTGATCCTATTTGCTGCCAATTTAGAAATTTAGGTTTTGAGCCTGTGCTGTGATTTTTTTAATTTTAATTTTATTTTCTAATGTGATTGATCGTTTATTTTCTAAACATTTAATGCCTCCATTAATTCTCTAGCTACCCATATGGAAAAGTGCATGCCTGGATCTGACTGGTCATACTTTGAGCACACGCTAACATTCTGATCACTAAAGGTGGTTTTCAGAGGCATGGTATAAGCACAGGTCAGCACATTTGCAAAATCAGGTACTTGCTTTTCTTCAAAAATTAGGGGTGTCTCTTCAGTGAAGTGTTAGAAGACATGTAAGTGTAAACGTTGCCAGCTGCCCCTGCTATTGCAACTAAACTAAACAAATATTTTCACTGTACTCTGAAAAAGAAACGTCACTGACCCTCCACCCCCACTCTCGTGTTTTGTTATGGGGTGTTAAAAAACAGGCAAGCACAAAATAATTATTATGATACCATCTCTCCTCACAGTCCTGGATTTCTGAAAGAAAAAGATGAGTGTTTCCATATATTGTTTTTCCACTTTAGTGAAAAGAATGAAAATAATTTTCAGTATCCAGAGTGTCTGCACCTGGGGCCTAAATGAAGGGAAGTAGGTAAATAGTTCCAAGTAATTAATGTAATGGCTCAGAGGGGCCACAGAAGGAAAGGGGAGTTTTCTCCAGTTTAAATGTTTGCATTCATGCTTTGCCTAAAGCAAAACAAGCTATCTGTCTTCTGGTTTGCATTTTTGCAATGAAAGCGTCCATTTATCTTACTGTCATTCCAACATGTGCATCATTTACAGCTCTCACTGCTTGAAATATACAAGTATTGTACAATGCAAAATTGTTTCTTCTGAGCTTCTGAGATTTTCTAATATTGTAAAGGGTGTTGTAAAAAGTGAATCAGTAAAGGCAGATTCAATTTAGAATGTTGGTTCATTTTTGTAAGTAGTTACAGGTTAGAGGCTTTGGTACTGTGACTGTTTTGCTGTGTAGTGGAATCTTCAACCCAGAATGAAAGTGCAATTGCCTCTTTCCATGTTTGGGGGTGAGAGGGTACACCACAGAAATGATCAAAATTGACAGGTTACACCCAGATTAGCCATTATTAAAGACTGAAGAAAGGGTGATGGGTCTTGAGTTCCATCTGTTTGTGACATTCTGTCCTTTAATGTGAGCTGTAGAGATGTGAAAATCTCCAAAATACATTTCTGAACTCCCTCCTAGAGTTAGAAATTTATGCCAACCTTTTCTAACAAAAAAGGAGGAAAAGTATTATCTGCTTTATCTATTAGCTCAGTGAATAGAGAATCAGTGTTCAGAGGAAGTCTGTGTTCAAGTCTTGACTCTTACTGAGAATATTAATTTTGCATTTTAACTTCCTGTTTTAAGAACCTCAGTACATGAGATGTTTAAGTGAAACACTTCTAGATTCTCCTTTGGAAATGAAAACACTGCCCACAAGAAATACTGTGATAGAAACAGAATTAAACATGACTGTTTATCTTAATAGCTAGGGTACTCCTCATGGTTGGGGAAGCCTAGTTTTCTGTTTGTTCAAATTACTACTTAATACTAAATCCTAAGGAAAGAAAGCTCTATGAGACAAACCTTTTGTTTTGGCCTATCATTGTGTTCCCCTGTTACGTGACTCACATCAGAAGTATTTTCTACCATCAGACCTAGGACAGTATAATTTATTCTATCAGAGACTTGCTTGATGCGTGAGGCTTGTTAATTTAGTCTGCTCTCACAAAGGCAGAATTTCTTTTGACAATTCACATGGCAAGCCTGCAAATCCAAGTTAACATAAAGTCCCCTTGGAATGATAGAGTGTACAAACATGTTAAGGGACATGCCCTAAACTGCAAGTTCATAGAGTGATGAATTTCACGCAGAAACTGGAAATAGGAACAGGCCAAGTTCATCTCATTAGAAGCCAGCAAACATTTGTTAAGCTTGGTCTATGCTTAAAAGGTTTCCTGATTTAATGATCTTGGCAAAGTCTCTCTAGAATAGATGCTGTTGAAGTTAGCCAAAAAAGCTCAGAGGGATTTCCCAGACAAAACAAGCTGCACTGACTTCGATGCTCTAAACTGGGCCTACAGTAGAGCTTACAGTAGAACTTGTTACAAAATTGTAGTCACAAATCACAGGTTTTGTGACACTCTAATACACAATAAGTATCTTTTGTAGACCTCGTCTGAAATATGGTTAATTTTATATAATGTCTGTATTTCAAATGGGTGACCACTGGTGAAAGTCTTAACGCCAGAGTTCATGTGTAAGAGTACCTTCTCATGGTAAGTATACAAATCCAGTATAAGAAGCAGAGTAATTGTTGAAGAGTTTAGGTTGGGAAAACTGCTTCTGCAGCCTGTGTTTCATCTTCTCCCAACATAAAACTTACTCAAGAGAAAGTGTAGTTTTGCTGCTGTAAGTGTATGTTATGGTACAGGCTTTTTTTGACACAGTCAGTCAAGGATCACACCTCATCTCAAGCATGACTGACAGAGCATGGCTGGCAGAAGCCCATAGCCTAGTCACACAAAAGGTCCTGACCTCAGAAATGTTAACTCTCCTCACACTGATCTAAACCAGGCTTACTGCACTTCTGATTATTAAAATAAAAATCTTACCTTTCTGAGGTTTAAGACTCTACCCTCTCTAGAAGGAGGTAATATTTCTCAAGCACACAGAATTAACTCAATAATTTCTTGGCTGTACTGACGGGAACACATAATTTTATATTAAAGGAAATATATATTGCACAGTTGAGAGAAAAATATAGCAGGATAAAGTTTGTTTTAGTCTATTGTATCTAGACTATTCCCCCCTGCTAATTCAGTTAGAGAAATATAAAAACCAGATAGATTGGGAGTATGGTGGAGCAATCAAACAAGCTACAGACAAACCAAAGTAAAATAAAGTTAAATCTTTCTCAACAGAATTCCAGATAGATAGTGCAATGTGGGAGCATCAACTTCATGTAACTAAAGAATTTTCTGTGCATATTTAAACGACTTTTTCAGAACAATAAGCTCTTATACAACTCTGAATGGCCTTGCAAATAAAAATACGTTCTATTTAGTATTTCTTTCAGCTTGTTTTAGACAGCATCAATAGTTTTCTCAGAAGATAATATCACTGTTTGGCAGAAACATATTTGCAAAAATAAAGTAAAACCAGAAAAGCTTCCAGGGATGTATTTGGATACAAATGTGGATAGTGACTCTTAACCCATATCCAAAATAAACCCAACTAGATGTATAACTTTCTTGGTAAATATAAACATTCTAACATTGATAAGCTTTACAGAAAGAGAAATTGTCATGTAGTATTACAACCACCAGTATTTTAAGAGCACCCTCTACAGCCACAAAACACTAACAAGGAAAAGCTCTCCTACCTAACCACCCCCCCATTAAGTGAAAACTAGAGTATCACTTTCGTTTATCAATCAGTGTAGTGTCAAATCTATATGAATGTACCTCTATGAGTGCTTTAAGCCCCTGTAAACGTGAGCAGACTTCGCATGAGTGACAAAGATGGAACCTATTTCATCACTGAAGTCTCTACATTTGAGGATTTAAAATACTGTCAGTAAAGTATTCTGGGCTGACTCATAATTAGGCTGTAAACTTCTTAAGACAATGGATGGCTGTGGGATTGGAAATGGAAACCCATATAAGACAGTGTGTGGTATTTTCAAAAGAAAGCAAGGAATAACCCATGGTAAAGGGCAGGATGAACTAGTTTCCCTCAGTTAATTTTATTTGTTTATTTGTCCTTGGTTTAGTTCTCAGAATACTTTTTGTAAGAGTTGTGCAAAACAAGTATTTTGTTCACAAATAGAACTGAAAAATAAAAAACCCAACCCCACGAAATGCTTATTATACACATATACATTATACTGCGCAAATACTTACGTTTTGCTTGATTCTGGGTAGAAGTTCCCATAAAGCACACGACAATTCCTTCATGGAACATCAAAGTGAGAAGAGACAGAGTAGTCTTTAATAGGTTAAAATTCTTTATTCTATTGCTCATTTATTTTTTCAAATAAATATTTTCTATTTTTTAAAAATATATATTTTAAATATATATATTTGGATATATATTCTTAGTTAAGAGAGAACTGACTTTACTCTGCTCTGGTTCCCACTCTGCCAAATGAGTATAAAAAGTTGTATGTCTGTTTGACACCTTTTTTTTTCCTTCCTTGAAAAATAAAAAACCAAAGGATTTCCAATCACTCATTCATTTTACCTCCCCTTTCCCAGTTTCTGTCCTCAAGTGGTTGTGTTCAGCCCTAAATATTTTTCCATGTTTAAGCTTGAATAACTGTTTATGTCATATAGGAATGAGTAGGATTGAATAAGACGCTTAAATAAGAAGTTCTCTGCATCAGTCCTGACAAAACAAATCTATAAAGGTTGGAAATTCCAATTCTCCGAAACTTAACATTCTTAACCTGTCTTTTTGGGTCTGCGTAGATTTGCAAAGATAGAGATATTTTCTTAAGTATTCAATGCAATAGTAGTTAAGATACTGCAGGTGAATTGGGAGCGATGCTTTACCTTTAAAGCAGAAAGATCTTTGAAAGTCAATCCTTAAAGTTTCTTATATGGGACATTACTGAAAAGTTTGTACCTATTCTAAAATATTGCTTCACAAAACTATTTAAATGATATTACCTCACCTGGTTAAGTGGCTAGAGATTAAAACAATCTTAAGAATATTAAACATAATCCTTTCTTTATGGTCTTGATTTTCAAGCTACTCAGTTATGTTCGTGAATGATCATACCGGTTAAACTGATTTTAGCCACCAGGTGGTGCAATTGCATAACAGCATAAAGGCGTACCGGCCAACGGATCAAAACTGAATGAGGAGGCAGGTTTTGGATCAGATACTGCTTTAGACTTCCATAGGGTAGGAAAAGTTTTCTTATCTTTGTCCAAAAGTAGGAGAAGAAAGAAAAAAAAAAATCAATAATTAATGCACGCCTGTAAGGAAAAAAAAGTAAATTTTACATGGGATAGTGATGATTTTATCTCTGTTTCAAAAGTTATCTGGGTTTAAACACAAGAATATATTTCATGTTTCACCTCTCTATTATAATAATTTAATTTCAATGGGAATTAGGAGCCTAAATTCTTTACTGGGTATTTGCCTTAGTTCTCATCTAAGACACACATTCTTAAGAAAACTGAATACATGATGCAATGTCTGCAAATCCTAAAAAGATACATTAAAGCAAGTAAAACTTTTGTCCTGCTGTATTTTTAATCAATAGTACAGTTTAAACCAAGAAAATATTAATTTTATTTTATGCGCTGTCTTCCTTGGTACACTACACATGCCTTAAATTGCCTGCATACCCTAAACCAAGATAATCTTTGATATGCATTGTAAACAAAAGATACCTTAAATAAAAAAAGATATCATAAAAAAGGTGAAACAAGATTTGAAATTAGTACTTCTGAGAAAGACAGAATATATTATGTCCCCAGGATGTAACCTTTGGATGCCAATCTTCAGAATTTAGATGTTAATTTTGCAAACATCTATGTGTAGAGTAAAATTTAAATATATCAAAAATGCTTACGTTTCCTTACCATTACACATATGCATGTTATTTCAGGATGAGAAACAGAACTGTTAAATTACTCAGAAAGCTTCCACGTTTTCTTGCCATGATACATGATATTGGTTTCAGCATAGCACATTCTATAGTCTTTTTTGTGATTAAATCCTTTGTCTACTTAGTTTGTAAAGCATTTTTTTGGTATGGATCTATATCTGCATGGAGCTCTACAATGCCTAGTACAGTTTCCTAATACTGAGTATACACAATAGATAAGAAATAGATACGCAATATAGAGAAAAAAGATAAGGACAATAGTTCTTAAGATCTACATGCAGAAAGAACATATGAACTATTTAATTTACTACATTACTATTTCTGTGATAAATTAATGCTTACATTTGCACTGACTGAAACAATGCACCCTTTAAGCTTCCTTCAAATAAATACATTGACAATGCCAACAAATTACTAACTTTATGTATTTGTGCAAAACAGAGATTCAGTCTATGCTACCTCCAAAACACCAGTTTGTTCCTGCAGTATACGCACAGCTAAATCCTAGCAGGTTGGACTTGACCAAGACGAGCCACACAGACTGCAGCAGAGAAGTTACAGTGGTTTCTGGAACTTTAATGTAGATGCACTTAGTAGTACCTAGGATTCTTCAGGCTGTTCTTGGAAAAACTTTTTTTGTCATTGCTAGGATTATTTGAATAAGGCAAGTGGGAGCAAGACTGTGCTGGTAAGATAAAGGAAAAAATATAGATATACCCAAAAGTTGTCCAAGGAGAACAATGAGAGGTCAGAAAGTCTCACAGTTGCTAGATGTAGAACAGTCCAAAATCTTAAACTGAAGCTCATATCTGTACAAATTATTCACTTAATTACCAGACTGCATATTTGTTAAACTAATATTTAAACTGTCTTATTATCTGATCTAACTTTTTGTTGTATTTTCCCCTCAACAGCTTTTAAACTTTTCATCTCACCTTACACCTTTGAATATCGTATCTTACTCCTGATCTCCTGATTTCCACATACATAAGATTAATAATTGCACAGTCTTCAGTAGGAAGAGTATTTGTAAACTTGACCTAACTAAAATGGAATTAAATTCTATAGAAGACAAGTTATAATTTAAATCTTAATCTTCTTTTTCCTCACCACAGGTTAACTAAAAACAGTAAAGCTAACTTTTGTAAAGTATAAACAGGTGTTTTCCCCTGTTGAAGACAACCGAAAATACTGATTTCTTATTCTACAATTTCACATGTCATTTTAATACATTTTATTTACCACATCTTGCTCTCCTGCAGTGTAAAGATGTTCTTCAATAGCTACCTAATGGCTGGGATGACTCAGGCTTTTTCAGAATATTGTTACATGCCTCTACATTGCACAATTGGGCTAGAGATAGGGGGAACCCAGTGCTCTGGGCTGTATCCATAGTACCCTGAGTGTTTGACAGCTGTATATGGGAGAATAGAGAAAAAGGAGAACAAGAGATGACAAATGTAAAAGAGATGGGCTACCTCCAAAAAGAAAAAGGTGAAAGAGGAAAAAAAGAAGGGAAGAGACTGCAAAAAGAGAGGAAAAAATAAGAAAGGTGGAAAACCAAGGGCCTCCCTTTCTGAGTATTTGTCTTTCAAGTTAAAATACAGAGGACATGCATTAAAAAGCATCTGGTAAAACTGTAAAATTAAATTTCTTTAAATGACTCAAACCCTCCTCTGAAAATAAATTTACACCCAGGTAAATTTAATACTTAAAATAGAACTGTTCCTTGGTGTTCTAGGATAGCCAAAGTAGTCCGATTTTTATAAAAGGGTACTTTGTTATGCTCATATAACTCAAAAGTGCTTTAAGTTTGTTTAAATGATTGAGATACAGATACAATTTTACAGATGTAATTTTAGAATCAACTCTGTAAACATTCTGCTCAAGACAGTATTTTGAGAAAACAAGTCAGTGAAAACTAGAAGATGCGAATTTTGAAGATTGTTTCTTGATGTAAGAAAGAGATAAAAATGCCTATTCGATATCTTACTGAATACAGTCATAACAGGGATAACGTTATTTCTTATGCAACAGGTATCTAGTCTTTTATAATAATTTGAGAAAATTTTCAAGATGCAAAAGGTGTGTCAGAAGCAGTGTTTCAAAGTAATAAGATACTGTGAGAACAACTTTTTTTTTTTTGTTACACTATGATTATTAGAATCATAGAATCATAGTATCATAGAATCATAGAATAGTTAGGGTTGGAAAGGACCTCAAGATCATCGAGTTCCATCCCCCCTGCCATGGGCAGGGACACCTCCCACTACACCATGCCATCCAAGGCTATGTCCAACCCCACCTTGAACGCCGCCAGGGATGAAGCATTCACAACCTCCCTGGGCAACCCATTCCAGGGCCCCACCACCCTCACAGTAAAGAATTTCTTCCCCATATCCAATCTAAACCTCCCCTCTTTAAGTTTAAACCCATTACCCCTTGTCCTCTCACCACAGTCCCTAATGAAGAGTCCCTCCCCAGCATCTGTATAGGGCCCCTTCAGGTATTGGAAGGCTGCTATGAGGTCTCCACGCAGCCTTCTCTTCTCCAGGCTGAACAGCCCCAATTTTCTCAGCCTATCTTCATACGAGAGGTGCTCCAGTCCCCTCATCACCCTCGTGGCCCTCCTCTGCACTTGTTCTAACAGTTCCATGTCCTTTTGATGTTGAGGACACCAGAACTGCACACAATACTCCAAGTGAGGTCTCACGAGAGCAGAGTAAAGGGGCAGGAGCACCTCCCTTGACCTGCTGGTCACACTCCTTTTGATGCAGCCCAGGATATGGTTGGCCTTCTGGGCTGCAAGCGCACACTGCCGGCTCATGTTCATTTTTTCATCAACCCACACCCCCAAGTCCTTCTCTGCAGGGCTGCTCTCAATCTCCTCTCCGCCCAATCTGTAGCTGTGCCTGGCATTGCTCCGACCCAGGTGGAGGACTTTGCATTTAGCATGGTTAAACTTCATTAGGTTGGCATCAGCCCACCTCACAAGCGTGTCAAGGTCCCTCTGGATGGCATTCCTTCCCTCCAATGTATCAACCGAACCACACAGCTTGGTGTCATCGGCAAACTTGCTGAGGGCGCACTCAATCCCACTGTCCATGTCACCCACAAAGATGCTGAACAAGACCGGTCCCAACACTGATCCCTGGGGGACACCACTCGTTACTCGTCTCCAGCTGGACACTGCGCCACTGAGCACTGCTCTTTGCGTGCGGCCATCCAGCCAGTTCTTTATCCACTGAGTGGTCCACCTATCAAATTGATGTCTCTCCAACTTAGAGAGAAGGATGTCATGGGAGACAGTGTCAAAGGCTTTACACAAGTCCAGGTAGATGACATCAAGCGCTCTGCCCCTGTCCATCAGTTCCGTAGCCCCTTCATAGAAGGTCACCAGATTGGTCAGGCAGGATTTCCCCTTAGTGAAGCCATGCTGGCTGTCCCTAAGCACCTTGTTGGTTTTCATGTGCCTTAGCATGCCTTCCAGGAGACTCCGCTCCAAGATTTTGCCAGGCACAGAGGTGAGACTGACTGGTCTGTAATTCCCTGGCTCATCCATTTTCCCCTTCTTAAAAATGGGGGTTATATTTCCCTTTTTCCAGTCATCGGGAACTTCACCTGACTGCCATGATTTTTCAAATATGATGGACAGTGGCTTAGCAACTTCATTTGCCAGCTCCTTCAGGACCCGCAGATGGATTTCATCCGGTCCCATGGACTTGTATACATTCAGGTTCCTAACGTGGTCCCGAACAAGATCCTCCCCCACAGTGGGCCCAGGGTCCCCACCCTCACCGTCCCCGCGTCTGCCTTCCAAGACTTGGGTGGTGTGGTCAGAGCATTTGCCCGTAAAGACTGAGGCAAAGAAATCATTAAGAACCTCAGCTTTCTCCAAATCCAGGGTAGCCAGTTCTCCTGATAGCTTCTGGAGAGGGCCCACGGTGTCCCTAACCTGTCTTTTTTTGGCAGTGTACCTATAAAATCTCTTCCTGTTATCCTTAACATCCCTAGCCAAGTTTAACTCTAACTGGGCCTTAGCTTTCCTAACCTGGTCCCTAGCTTCCCAGACAACATCCCTGTATTCTTCCCAGGCCGCCTGACCTTGCTTCCACCTTTTATAAGCCTCTTTTTTCCTTCGAATTTTGCTCAGCAGCTCCTTATCCATCCAAGGAGGTCTCCTGGCCCTCCTGCTGAACTTCCTTCTAGTTGGGATGCATCGCTCCTGAGCTTGCAGCAGGTGAGCCTTGAATATCAACCAACAGTCTTGGGCCCCCCTGCCCTCTAGGGCTGTATCCCATGGAACCTTACTGAGCAGGTTCCTGAAGGGGCCAAAGTCTGCTCTCTTGAAGTCCAGGGCAGTGAGCTTGCTGCACGCTCTTCTCACTGTCCTGAGGATCTCGAATTCGACCATCTCATGATCGCTGCAATCAAGGCTGCCCTGGAGCGTCACATTCCCAACCAGCCCTTCCCTGTTGGTGAGGACGACGTCAAGCATGGCACCTCTCCTTGTCGGCTCCTCTATTACTTGCAGAAGGAAGTTGTCTTCCACGAATCGAGGAACCTTCTGGATTGCTTGTGCCGGGCCGTACCATCCCTCCAACAGATATCAGGGTGGTTGAAGTCTCCCATGAGAACAAGGGCCTGCGAGAGTGAGGCTGCTCCTATCTGCCTATGGAGCGCTTCGTCCAGCAAGTCCCCTTGGTCAGGCGGTCTGTAACAGATCCCCACAATAACATCACCCCTCGCTGTTCTCCCTTTAACCCTGACCCACAAACTCTCTGTCGACTGCTCACCTGTCCCCAGACAGAGTTCCATACTCTCCAGCCTATCCCTAACATAAATAGCAACTCCCCCTCCCCGTCTGCCGGGCCTGTCTTTCCTAAAAAGCCGGTAACCTTCCATTCCAACACACCAGTCATAGGAGCCATCCCACCATGTTTCTGTGATGCCTATGATATCATACCCCCGTAGATGTGCACACATCTCTAATTCCTCTTGTTTGTTCCCCATACTACGGGCATTTGTGTAGAGGCATTTGAGCCGAGATCCAATTGAAGTCGGCTCATTGGCTGGAGCAGCTGGAATATCTCTACATTGCTCCGAACGTTTACTGTAGGTGCTGGCAACCGACTGGGTGTGTTGGGATGGAATGATGCCCCCCTCCCCCAACACATCTAGTTTAAAGCATCCTTGACCAGTCTGGCAAGCCTCCTACCCAATCCACTCTTCCCCTTCTTTGTCAGACCAGCTCCACCAGCCCCCAGTAGACCTGGCCTACTATATTGAGTCCCATGGGTGGCCAGGTCTACTGGGGGCTGGTGGAGCTGGTCTGACAAAGAAGGGGAAGAGTGGATTTGGTAGGAGGCTTGCCAGACTGGTCAAGGATGCTTTAAACTAGATGTGTTGGGGGAGGGGGGCATCATTCCATCCCAACACACCCAGTCGGTTGCCAGCACCTACAGTAAACGTTCGGAGCAATGTAGAGATATTCCAGCTGCTCCAGCCAATGAGCCGACTTCAATTGGATCTCGGCTCAAATGCCTCTACACAAATGCCAGATCATATACTTTCCTGCAAGGAAATCAGGAGGCTATAATAAAGTGTCAAAATTCACTTCAATGTATAGTTGAATATGAACAGATAGAGATACATCTTGCTAGGAGCCAAGAATAGCACTAATAAGCCAAGCTTTCAATACAACCTGACTCAGTGCGAAAGGATAGCTGAATTTCAGGAGTGCTATTGGGTACCCGAGGTGTGCTGGGGTCGCAAGCAGCTGGAATTAATCTACAGCACAAGCTGTTAGGGCATTACTGCTTGGTTTTGCTTTAGCTGCATACTCCATTTTGTATTGTATTTCACAACTGCCTGATAATACGTTGGCTGGACAGAGACATTAATCATAGCATCATCTGGTTTTGTAAACAAGGACCAAAGCCTTCATTTAAAGAAGAGGAGAGAAAAGTAAGTGGATGATGGGTGGGAATGGAAATGGTAGCCTGCACAGAGATGACATTCTGTGTATGACCTAACTCTGTCTTCAGTGGAATTTTAGCTTATTGCTATGTTTGCACAAGTTCCTTCAAAAAATTCTTACCTCACTGGATAACCTTGAACTTTTGCAATATTCCAGCTGCTGGACTATGGTTTTTAGTGAACAAAGTCTTAAAGTTTGTAGCATTATTTTACCAAGTGCTTCTAAAACTCATGTTCAAGTATGCCAAAGATCTGGGAGAAACTGTTTGACCATATCAAACTACAGTTTTAATGCAAATTTAAAGGTTGAAATTTAGCTTTCCTCAAAGGCTTGGAAAGTATAGGATAGAGCTGAGTCAAAATCCACTCAAAACTCTCCTTTTCAGTCTGGGATGCTCACAGCCAATATAAGAATTTTAGCAATTGTGCTGGCTCCACTTTTTTGACTCTCTTTTTTTTTTTCCCCTTTACTACAAAAAAAAAAAAAAAAAAAAAAAAGGAAAAAAATAAGAAAGAAAAATGCCTTGGGCTAATTATCATATGCAACAATTCTTCTAAACTCAGTACAGACCAGGAGAACAGTTTTCTAAGCAGCTTAATGCTGAGCAGGCCAGACAGGAATTGAATTGTATCCTGAGCTGCTATCTTACATGTAATACACTGTGGAAAAAAATAATTACAGACTATAGAATAGTTACTAATATTCATCATAGCCTGGTTGTTTCAGCAAGAAATGAATCTTTAATGGTTTTTTTTTGGCTTACTTCTAAAAGCAATGGAAATGTATTGTTGTATAACATAATTGATTAACACCTGTTTTAATTAACCTCTTAACAATAACCTGAAAATTATAAGCGTATACACCTCTTATATTACACTACAAAATGAAACATTTTGTTTTCTATTAAGTTCAATTCCTTCACATGTTACAAAACATCAAGGCTGAACAAACTGCCAGCGTATTTCTTCACACTTTAACTGTAATAAAATACAGCCGAATACATGTGTGTTTGTGAATTCAACCCAAAACTTTGACACGTAGCTGATGTAACTGAGGGGGGAGAAAAAAAAAAAGTTTTAATTACTTTATTTCTTTTCCATTCTTTATTTCTAAATTTTACCAGTTAGAGGGGGTGGGGGTAAAAACCATGTGCTTTCTGAAAACCACAGTGAAAGGGGCTAAGCAAACTATATGTATCTTTTATGTAAACAGCTCCAAGATTAGTCACTGCCTCTGCTTATATGAAAATAGCATACATGAAAAGCAAATGTTAAATGGCCAAGTATGTAAAAGATCAAGATGGTAACACATTTTGGCTGCTGTGTCTCATGAGCATTCATCTGACAAGTCAACCCAATATCAAGGGCATAAAAATTCACAGATCTATGACTTTCCTATCAACATTCATTTTGAGGGAGAATGAATTTAATACATTATGTAGAGGTGCACTTTTCCACAACAGAAGCCTTTATAGCCCCTGTCACACCTAATAGTTCCACCCTCTCAGAAAAGGAAATCATTGTTAGATGTCTGCAATCACTTCACTAGATGCCTCTTTAGAACCGTTTGTAATTTGTCCAATTCACACCTAAATCTGGACACAGTGCCCTGGAAGTGTCAGCACTGATGCTGTGTTGGGTACAGATACTCTCCTAGTTGAACCCCTTCTGTTTATATATCCTAATTAAGACAGGGACATTCTCCATAGAAAATCCATACAATTATATATAATACAATTCCATACAATAGTGTTTGCTAACTGAGCTTGTTTTGTCGGAACGTGTAACAGGTAGCAGAGCAGCTCAGCCAGAAATGTGAGCAGTGACCACCAAGCAGCCGGATTTTAAGAGAGGATGAGTGCCTATCCATCCTTCTCCTGTATAACAACTCTGTAAGTAGATATATAACTTTTTGCTGTTCCCTCCCAGCCCCGTATATTCACTATCACCTTTTTTTTCTCCATGATAATGCTGCTTGTTTTACGTGATTCAAATCTCGAGCACAGATTTCTAAGGGTAGAAAAAATTATCCAAGGAGCAAATCTGGTCACATGCTTATAGTCACTGTATTGTTTTGTATGACACTTGCAAACCACATGTCCTTAGCAGCTAGCTGTCCTTCACACATGGGTCAGGGGAAGGAGTCATGCTGCCCTATGGCAGCAGTTCAGTCCTGACTATACATGTAGAATGTTCTGGAGATCTACAAATACCTTGTTGTGGTGTTTCCAGTCTAACTTAAGACATTGTGAAAAATCACCCCAAACGGTGAAGACAGCCCAGGTGTGCCCAGAGGTACTCAAGACGTTGCTCTTGGAGCAGTAAGGGCACACCGCGGCCCAGCTCCTCATTCCTGCCCTCCAACACACACTCAAACTCGCGCCTGCCCTGCCCCTTCTGCCGCCTCAGCTCTTCCCGCCGCGGTGGGAGCATCGCCAGCCACTTCCGCGGCCTGGCGGGTCCCGCTGCGGAGTAAAGCAAACCCGGCTGTCGGGCGGCCTCGAACTGACTACAGTACCTGGGGCTAGATTTCTGTCGCAGAGGATTGTTCCAGCCACCCCCTTTCGTCTTGGCACCGTTTGCACAGCCTGAACAAACGAGGAGTCGGGTATTTTTGCCCTCTGTTTGCCGTTTATACGTGTCTGTCGGAGGGCTCCAACCTGAAGAGACCCCGCGCGCCACACTCCCCCTCAGCGTGTCCAACGGCCGCCAGTGGGGCGGGAAAGGGCGGGAAACCGCCGCGAGCGCCCGAGGCAGCCCTCAAGCTCACCTGAGGGAGCGCCCCCTGCCTGGCTCCTCCCCGGCCCGGCCCGACCCGGGCGCGGCCCTGGCACCCCCCTCCCCGCTGGAAGGGGCGGGCAGTCCGTTCTCAGCTCCGGCGGCGAGTGCGGGTGGTGGGGCGACGGCAAGAGCGGCCCGAAGTTGAGTGGAAACCCCCTCGCAGGGTGAGGCGGCTCGGGACGGGTGTGGAGAGCGGTGGCTGGCTGCGACGGAAGCTCTGGGCCGGGGAGGGGGGGGTACGGCTTCGCGCTCTTCTCTCTGCAGAGATGGCCGGGGCCGGGCGGCACTGGGCTGTGGAGCGACCCGAGTGGATCGCGGCGGGCACAGGGGACGTCGCCGTGTTGGATTGCCGCCTGCGGCTGTGGAGGTGGCTCTCCGCGCTGAGGGGCTGGCTTCCCTCCAGCTCGCTCCGTTAAACATGCTCTTTCCCAAAGGCCAAGGGTGCCGCTTTCTCTCGGGCGCGAGGGGAGAACAACGCGGCTCTCCCTCTACGACCGCCGGTAACGCGCAGGGAGGCCGGCGGAGCGCCGTGTCGGGGCAGGCCTTCTCCCCGAACGTTCCTCGGGGCTGAGCTGGCGAGCGGCGGCTGTTCCGCCCCTGGGGCGAGCGTGCGGAATGGGCCGCGGAAGGGCGAGGGAGTTCCGGGAAAACACACTCCGATGAGACCTGACTATTTCCGAGTTTTCCGTCCCGGCTGTGAAGAGCGGGGGCTCGTTTCCCCAAGTGGGTGTACCAGCCGGTGCGGTGGTTGCGGTGCCTCAGCTGGAGATGATGCTATCGGCCTTGGCTCTAGGTGACCGCGCACTGGCCGGGCTGGGGGGCGCTGAGGGCGGGAGCCCCGGGCTGCTTGATCGGCGAGGAGCCCTCCGCGGGTCGCCGAGACCGAGGTGTGTCGGGGGCGCCGCTGCCGCCAGCCCGCACGCATTCCTGCGGGGATTCCTGGCATTCCTGAGCTGAGGGCACTCTGACTTCTTCATCTCTCTTTTATTCCACGAATTAGCTTATTTTTGCAAAAGGGTGCGTCCGCATTGTGTGTGTTCTTTTTCGTGGGAAAAGCTCAGAATGGCCGTTCAGACATTTATTCTTCTTCCCAATTAACTTTGCATCTGATATAATTTATAACCCTCTCGTATGATGACAAGTTTATGGGTAGATGAGTACTGCGATAAAACTTTTGTGGTGAGTTTTGGATTGCAGTTGACAGAAGAGTAGTTGTTACAGCTTTTACCTTTCTCCTGGTTTTCTTTTAGTTTGTAAGTATTTTTAGAAAATCTCTGCAATGTAGTTTAAGCAGTTATCAAATTTGAAACAGTGCATGCCTATCCTTGACAGTTGTTGTATTTATCTGAACATCTACACTGTATTTAAGTTACATGTATTCAAATACAAAACATATCCTGTGGATGAATCGGAAACCCCATGGGATATAATTATTTGTAATTTAGTTATCTATATGAAATTGATAGATTTGGTGTCTGGTGCCTATTATGACAACTGTCATATGTCTCATAGTTAAGGATCCCTTTACAGAGCTGGTTTTAGGTAACATTTAAACTTTTAAGATAACATTAAAGCTTTTATAAAAATATAACTAAAATGGTAAAACAAAACCAGTGATTACTTTTTAAGGTACTTTCTAAGAAGATTTTGACTAGCAATTGTGTTTTCTAGAAATGACAATGTCATTGAATTATCTTGTATTTTTCTCATGTTAGACCCAGAATAAATTCACTTATGCTCACGTGTACTGAGCCAGTTGTGGTTACTGCTGATTAATATAGAAGTGTGCCAAGTAGCTATAAGCCTTTTTCTAATACAGTGTTAGTTTGAACGTAGGTCTTTTCTTTTGGGAAAAGATTATGAATGGAAATGAAAACTTTTCATGCAGTTTTGGAATGTACTAGTGGTAGTGTAGCAAGCAGTGTGTTTCACAAAGATGAAGCTGGTCATGTTATGGAAGGCAGTTACACAGCTTTTTATGGTATGCTTTTGAAACATAGTCATGCTTTTTGAAACATAGCTATACTTTTTAAATAGAAAAATGTAAAATTAGCAGTATTTCTAATTTTTATCAAGGATTCTTTTAGGATATTAAGATAATCTTTTGCATAAGAGAAGTTGATTGTTCTTAGTAGAAGATTTTTTCATTTTAATTTTTTTTTAAATGATATAAATAAAATGCAGTGCTTCAAATGAAGTATTTTATAAAGCAACTGCAATTTTTGCATGTATGTATTTATAATTTAGATGTGTTTTTGAAACTTTAATCACTGGAAAAGAATTCCTAGTTGGTTTACATACACCTTGAATTGCAGCTGATGTTAACTGTTTCTAAAACCTTTTTCAGTGCGAATACACACTAGACAGAATTATTTTAGAAAATAAAAATTATGATGGAAATGGAAAGGTAGGTCTTATCATGACTAACCTTTTAGATTACAGAATTTGTGGTGATATTCTGAAGAGTCTGTCTTTTCTATGGGTGTATCACAAAACTTTATTTTCAGTATCTGACTTAGCTGTGTTTTGCTTTTAAATCTAATAAATGGGATGGCCGCTTAGGCTGCCTGAATGACCTCCAAGCAAACCATCTTATTTTAATTTCTGTTAATTGCATTAGATCTCACTGTTCCCAGTAAAATGACTGAGAATGCACTGAGGTTCCCCTGTATATAGGGGATGTGGAATTCAATTCACTGCAAAAATGGTTTGTGGTGTATCCTGTGTAAGGAATTTTACCTCAATGAAAGGATGACAAAACTGAAGAAAAGACAGTTCCCTATTCTGGTTTACCTTGTGTAATAGGAAGTTGATCTTTCTGGGAGTATTGGGGAAACTGGTTTGTCTAGGCTCTGCAATGTCATCTGAAATGTGTAGGTGAAATGGCATGACCTCAAACTTGCATTTTTGAATCATTTATCAGGGAGCAAGGAAAGATGAACATATGTGCAAGGTGATTATTCAGCGTGGACCATTGTGGGCAGGTTGTTATTTAAAAATAGCTACTTAAGTATTTTGAGGCCAAATAATTCTTCTGGTGTCAGAAATTAAACAAAAGTAGACAAGAACAGTTTAATTCTGCAGTATTCTATATTGCCATTTCTGGTTTTCAAATCACAGTGGTTATGATAATGTCATTAATATCTGGCCCTTTTACTATGTTGATAACCCGAAAACGCGTGTATTAATGCCAGGCATGTGAGCCTGATTACATAAAAGAATGTTCAGCCTATAGCAGTGTCTACCTGTGTTGACAGAGGGGAAAAAGCAAGAATCTGCTTGAGATCACTAATCCTAATAGATTTTTGAGTAATGGCAGTGAACACTAAAATAATGGACCATTTTTCCCAGTTCTGCACCCTCTCTATGCAAGTCTGAATGGAAGCAGAAATGCTTCCTACTGCTCATGTATTCCAATAAAGCAGGCTTAAAAAAAAGTGTGTTGCTGCTTTCTTCTGTCTGCCCCACTTACCCTTCTTTTATAGGGGTAGGAGGATGTTCTCTTCTTACCTGATCAGTTCAAGGATATTTTTCAGAGCCGGGCTTTACAAAGAATTGCATCTTTAAAATAGAGAGATTAACAACTGTCTTGAATGGCCAGGATGAGGTGAAGATGTTAGAATCTTTCCAGTTTTGTTGTGAGGTCTCAAAAAACTGCATAATGAGGAGGATGGTGTTGACTTGATGCATCTTCGTCTTCAGTTTGGCAGTTTACAGGGGTTTTAATACATCTTGGATGCTGTGTTGTTATTATGTGCAAAAATGAAAAAAAGGTTGGTTTTGTCATTTCTGTTCTTACCTGGCAAAATAATGGAGAACTGTCCCGCTGTGAATACTACATGACCTGGTTATAAGGAAGGTACTTAATGTGTTCAAGGGAATGTTTATTCCAGGGATGTTTATTTAGAAACACTGACACATTCCAGGAACTGTTTTGGCCTTGACTCCCTGAGTAGAGTTAAAATCTAAGTGGTAATGTTTTCTAGTATAGCCAAGTATGAAAATTTAATGCTTAAACCTGAGAAGTTAACACATTAGGAATGCATGTACCAAAGATTTAGTGAAGTGGTAGTCATGGAGTCACCTCTCTTTGGGATTAGAGCTCAGTGTATTTGCTGTGACCTTGTGCCATCTCTGCCAACATAGTTGGCAGGCTCCTTCAAGTAGTTTATCCAAATGTAGAGTTGTAACCTGTTTTATGTGAAATAGAGTGGATGACAAAATCCATAGCCAAACATTTTAAGTGCATAATATAGTTTTTCCATTAATGCCTCTAAATTTTTAGCTAGATGAACTCTGGTTTAAGTGAAATTGACCCATCTTTTGTATTTCTTGGATGCATTAGCCCGATTGAGAGTATGAGATTTAAAATAAAATGTCTAAAATAACCTTTTCACATTCTACTTGATTTTGGTGAAGACAGAAAGCAGTGAGGAATAAAGGTGATTTGAGAGGTGTCTCAGAAAGCACTTTGACTTAAACCCCCCCCCCCCCCAAAAAACATCAGGGAGATTAGTAAAACTGGAGGATGCCTCAGTTATTATTATTGTGAGGGTCCCTAGGCATGGTAGGAGTCATTATCATTCAGACAACTATGTGACTGTTGGAATCCTGAGCACAAGTTTTGACTGCAGGCATCGGCAGAAATGAATAATTTTTTAGTTATATGTATGATGTGGAAATTGTATAAATACATTCTGAAAAGGAGACTTACTAGCTAGGCTGCCCGTGCTTACACATTCATATATACGCATGCCTATGTATTTCCCTGTGTAAACATTAACTCTTACAGAATCTTGCAGAAGCCTTATAAGTAATTACCAGCCACTAGGGGTGTTTTAGCCCTATTTTAAATTCTATTAAATTATATCTAGAAAAGCTGATGAAGTTTATTAGAGTGGAAGATATATCTTATGTATATCAACCCACTCAAAAGTGGGTAGTGGTTTGTGATCTATTTCTATGTAAAGCATAATACAGCAGTGGTGGGTGAAATTTGAGCTTCTATATAGAGATGAGGGAATGTTTTCAGTGATGTGAATAGAGCTCAGAATATTTTTGTTAGGCTGTGTTGAAACTCTTCATAGGTTGGAGTGTGCCTTCGTACAGTCATTTGCACACCATTAGCTGTTATATGCAGGGAGCAAATGTTCAGCAGTAGCAGCCTTTAAAAGAACAATTGGTATGTAATGTTACATTATAATTCCACAAACACTTCAGGCCTCCTAAAGAAGCAGCCCTACCTCTCTCATTTCCCCCCAGTAATTGATCTATACTAGTGTGAAGGCAAGAAGAGTGGCAGCTTGTGGGAGCTTGTTAAACCTGTAATCAGCGTACAAGCAGGGTCCATACCACACAGCTTTTGTTGTGTACAATTCATAAGCCCTTCTAAGTGGTGCATCTCCTGGTGGAGCAGCCCAGCACATGATGAAACTCCTTTTCTCTGTGTAGCTATCTAGACTCTTTCTTCTCTACTCGCTTGTGTCTCAGGCAGAGTGTGATGATACCATCTCATGGTGGCTGGGCTCAGGGCCTGCAGTTCTGACTGCATATTTAAATTTTAAAATGCATGGTTGAGTTAGTTGAAAGAAACTAGATGGGTGTGAAGCCAGGTGTTTAAAGAATACAGTGTAATTAAGTCAAAGTTTAACAATAGAAAAATGGGAGCCAGCTTGAATACGCATGAAGCGGTGGCCTTATGTTGGTTGTGTAAACATGACTCCTAAGTCTATTTTACATGTATTTTTTGTACTTAAATACTTGCATCTCCATAGAGATTGACTCTTTCCTGTGTGTTGTCTTATAGGTGAGACTTTGGTCTTTGCATACAGTTGTACTCATGTAGATCATTAATTTTATTTAGGAATAAGCTATACTTCTGTAGTCAGGGTTTTATGCTGGTTGTATCTGTTGTGTTGCTGTAATTGTAATTTCTGTAGACAAAGTTATATTTTTTGGGGGTGAGAATACTGAGAAGAAGGTCCAGTGATATGTCACATTTAAATCGAAGGAATAATTTCTGGAGTAAGCAAGTTTATTTAAGATAATATTATAGGTAATTTTGTGTTCTTGAAGCACTGCCAGAACTTTTTAACAACTGTTGCCCTGTTTTCATTGCTTTGAGAAGGGCTTTCTAAGAGACTATTTTAACAAGCTTGAGGTTTTTGCCCAAGCCTTTAAAAATATGAACAGGATACTCTTTATTATTGAAAGAATGATGATATCATTGGGATATATTAAGATAATTTCCTTTGGAACAAAATACAAAGTTTCCAATGCTGACAATTGGAGGAAAATGTAGCGAAACAACACATAATCTCTTGTGGAGTGGGTGTAATCCTATCAGATGTTTGGATTAAACCCAGCTATTGTATTTGAAATTACAAACTGCTTTTAGAATCTGTAAGTAAACTTGTGTCACTCAGCTGTTTTTTCTGTCAATTCTTCAACAGATAGGAACATTCAGAATTCGATAAACTAGGAAAGAGTGTATGTAAAATACAGTTTCCTCTTTGTGACTTTATTTTTTTTTTCCCCAGTCTTGTCCTTTGCAAATTTGTCATAAAAATGAGGAAGAATTAAGTGTGGTAATATCACTTGTATATAATTAGCTCTGAGATAAGTATTTAGAAGGTTTTCTTGTTTGCTTGCTTTTTGTAGTTGAAGTTTATAAATGTTATTGTACTGCAGTGGTGTCAGTATACTTAAAAGTGCAAGTAGATAACCCCAGTAGACTGGATCCTGTGTTAGTGGCAAAAAAGAGCTTGTACAGGTGTATGTGAGTTTGTGTGGGACATGAAACAGTATAGTGGTACAAGTACACTGGAGCAGGTATTCGTATAAAGATAGTACCAATGTAACTTAATAAATAAGTGTAAATCTCTATCTGCCTCCAGTGACTTAGCTAGTACCATTGTTTACTAGACCTCGGACTAGTTGAGACAGATTACATGAATTAATTAGTTTCTTGGAGGTGATACAGGTTGACTGCTGTTAGTATACTTTTAGTGTGCTTTGTGTCTCTGATGTCCTTTTGTTTGATTTGGAAGAATCTGGAAGTCAATTACTTCAATAAACAAAAAGAGAACCTTTTAATAATGATATAAAATATATATTGCGGTGTTGATAGTTTAGAAAACTACAGGAGAAATTTTGGATTTTCTTATTGGTTTTATCATTACCAAAAATTAATGCTTTACTTTCCACCCAGTAAGCAAGTTTAATAGGTTGTGCCATATTTCCTCTGGGAATAAATCTTGTAAAATTATGACAATGTGAATTCATACGCAGCAGGTTAAGAAAATGGGATATATATTATGTCCTTGTCTTCAGTCAGATTTTGACGAATTATGAGACCTGAGGATCTGCCAAAATATCTCGTTGTTGACTTGCAGCCATTGAAGCAGATTTTTGGGGAGTGGGGGGAAAGGGGAGGAGGGCAGGAAAATAAACCAGCAAAACCTGATAGTTGTCACATAGCTCAAGCATAACCAACGAAACCTGCTAGTTGTCACATAGCTCAAGCATTTGGCTGATCTGTCACATACATCCATAGGACTAACAAGATGGTTTACATTTGAGACTCTGAGACTTCCTCAAACATAGCATTTTTCAGCCAGAGGGAGTATGAACCAAGCTGTAAGCAAGAGAACAATATCTTTTGCTATAAATGTTGTTGAGTTCTTTCTGTTGACAGTCTTTATTAACACAGTTCTCTTCCTGTCCTTGTCTTTGAAGAGGTGGCTATTAATATTTTGTTTTATTGGCTGAGCATCTGAATAAGGTTCTTTAATACTTGAGCACAACTGAAACTGAAATCTTCACCTCTGGGGCAGCAGATCCAGAATTCATCCACTTTGCTACACTGCTTTTCAGAAGAAATTGTTAAAATAATATGCGTAATCTAAGCTGTTCCACCAACAGCTGTAGAAGAAAAGTGTTACTTGAAGTTTTCATCCTGCAAGGAATTCTAGGCTGCCCTAGGTTGCCACCTGAAATTAGAACAGAGAATATTTTCATAGAATAGAAATAAAGCAATTGATTCAGAAATGTTGAAATACTATTAAAATGTAGTACTATGATGGCAGGCTTCCTTCTGTCACCAGGCTCTCTATGGGTCAGTGTTCCTGCCTAGACTTCGTTTTCCATTGTGTATCAAAAGCCACATGAGTACCATATTTAATCACAGCTTGGTCAAAGGAAAAAAAAAACTCAACCATGTTGAATTTATGGAAGGTACAGACCTACATGGCTTCTGGTGCGGTGACTGGAATTACTGCTTTCAAAGGCAGGCAATGTTCAGTGTGGGTATATGGTCCTCCAGCATTTATGTCTCTACATGGGCACCGTGCACATCTTGGACTGGCAATGGATCTGAACTTTATTGCAGATAACAATGCAATGTTGGGTATGCAGTCCTGGGACTGTAAAGGTCAAAACCTGGTCCTTTCTCTTTGTACTGCGCCAGTTAATAATGTAGATGTGTACAGGGACTGTATGAGGAGGGGCTGTATCTAAGGTGGTGGATGGGATCTAGTATTAAGTTTAGCAGTAGCTTATGCAGTTCATTTATATGTAGTGTTTTTGGAAGAACATAAATTGCTAGCTTAGTTTTTATGAAATGTGTAAGGTTAATTCTGCCTCTAATGATAGGTCAGCCCTGTCTTTGAGGCTGAAGATTTTGTCGTGTCTGTGATACCAAGCATAAGTCTTTGTGGTGTAACTCTGATATATATATGCTGAATAATACTTGCCAAATGACTTAGGTTCCCATCAACTCATGATTTATTTCTTTTTAGGCATAGAATTTTTCAGTCTCATTCTAACAAGTGGGAAGAAAAGGTGGGACATGAAGCTTTCATGCTGCTTTAAAGGGAATTAATATTTTAAAGCTTTGTGCTCCATTTTGTAGCTTTCATTTACAGTAATTTTAGGTAGGTCTTTGATACTGTCATCAGAAATGCTGACCAATAATCAAATAAATCTCTCAGGGTGGTTCCCCCTCCCTCTCTAATTATGACATGATATACTGTAGAAGATCCTCTGTATAGGCCTTTTGAAAGTTGTGTGTTTTGACCACAGACAGGGAGTGGCAGTTTACGGACAGTACAGGGACAAGAAGAAATTGCTGTGGAAGTTTTATTAGGTTCTGTAACTATCATAATTTTCTTTCTAACCATTTTTAGGAGTGACCGCCAGGTGTGATACAAATATTTTATATAGACAAAAAATATGTCTGAACTAGGAAAGCATCTTAAATGGGCGTAAGTAATCTGCCAGAAAGATGGTGAACTTGTTTTCATATGTCTTTATGTTGCTGGATATTGTCAGTTTGCTCTTAAACGGGTTTCACTGTCCCCTTTTTACAGTCTTGTATCTAGAACCTTAAATTTTCACTTTCGTCCCTTCTGCTCTGCTGTAAGCAGTAGATCAAATAAACTTAGCTACCGCAGAGCTACTTTCCATATTGCCCCAAAGGGACAGCAATCCAGGTCCCTTTTCCTTTTGCAGAAGCCTCAGTTTGTAGGTAGAATTGACATTGATGAACTTTCCCATCATGCTTGCAAGGCATGTTTGTGAGACTGTTCCACCAAGTGTAAAAATACTACAGTTTTGGTCTTTCCATGAATTATCCCGTCTGCTCCCTTTCCTTTACCCTTACAGTATGTAAGTTTTCCTTCCTCTTCTTTCCCAAAGTTATTTCCTGTCCTCTTTCCATAGCACTGCAATTTATTATTGACCTAACACCCACTTTGTCTTCATGTGATACTGCTGGTACTTTCTGAATAATCAGCTGCACAGAGAATCCATTATTTAGCTTGGAGAGCAAGCTCGATGTTATGTAAAGCTGGATGACAAATTTTATAGTTCCTTCCTGGCATTCTGCTGTGCATGTGTGAAAAATCTGGAGTAAACATCCAGAAACTGTTACACCCCCTTATAAAAAAAACACTGATTAAATAATATGGGCAGTGACTTTTTTTTTTTTTTTCTTGTAAGAAAATGTGGAGGTGAATTCCATGGAACCAAATGTAATTTGCTATTTTACCCTTTAATAGCTTGGCATTTTCAGAATTCAAAACAGTTCACTCCTCCAAAGACAGTGTGGTATGCCCTAATCTTCCTTTAGTGGAAAATCTTCAGTTGGTTGTTTTAGGAGTCTCAGGGTTATGATATTGGATATTTTTTTTTGTTTTGTGCTTTTATATATATATATATATATATACACACACACACTATATATGATGTATATATATCTGTCCTATAGTTTTAGCTAAAGAATAACCAAAATGGGTGAGTGGACACAATTCCTTGCCTTTGTGATGCTGTAATGTTAGTATGGCTGCAGAGCCGCTGAAGGGTACAGCCGTGTCTGGCAAAGGAGCATGTTTCTCAAGGGCACTCTTTTGTGCAAATGCTGCCAGGGAGAACAGCGGGGGTTCCAAATTACAGGGGTTTCTTTGATTGTAAGGCAGGTCTTACATAGCTCCTCACAGACAACTTTAAAGAGGCTGAGAAAAGAAATGTTTTGGTGTCACTTTTGAAAAATGTTTTTGGTCTGTTAAACTTTCAGTATTCCTCTTCTGTGGTTCTTTGAAAAGTATCATATCGCCACTGGAGAGCAAACTGCTACAGAAGAGCATGCAGAGTATTGGATGTTCAGACATGGGATCCTCTGCTCACAAGTTTTCTTTATAAACAAAAATATCATAGTTTCTACTTTTGGCAAAAATAAGTTGTTCAGAAAAATGAAACCACTTCTGAGTAATGATAAAATATGGACTTCCACACCCACTGGAGGCCAGTATTTAAAAAGAGTGTTTAAACACATTTATGAAGGCTGATTTTAGAAAGAAATTCCCAAACTGAAAGGCCTGAACATTTTGAGTGCCACTTTTGTTTGTTTGTTCATTAAAGTTTTTAGAGGTTTCTGTCCCAAAAAACATCCCTGAGAACTCATTTTGGAATTTTGTGGTTGCCTCAAGCAGTCCAAGGCCATGTTACTGCCAAAATAGGTGATCCCATTGCTCCTTGGTGCCTTACTTGCTGGTGTGACACAAAACTGCTCGTTTTGCTGCTATGTGGCTGCATGGTTGCTGGCTCACTAAAGGAGCAGGGAGGATTGTGTAAGCTCAGATAATGGGATGCTGGAACTGTTGCTTGTGGAAATAGTATGTTATGACCTGTGCTTTTCAGGTGAGTTAGTAACAAACAAAATAGAAGCGAAGTCAGCATCTTTCAAACCAGCATATTTGAATCTTTTTAAAGAACTTGATCCTTTAGCCTGATGAAGCAATATGTGAGTATATTGGGATCACACATGATTTTCATGAGGTTTCAGAGCGAGGAAGGGTCTATGTAGATACAAACACATGGGCCTGCAGGCTCAGGGTGAGTCTAGGGTTAAACTCATGAAGTTAGTTTCTTTCAGCTTTTGACAGTTTTCAGTAAGATATTTGATTGAAAATGGCTCTTGCTGAATTTTTAAATAAAATAACTTGCCTGGGGCATACAGTGAATACATTGCAGTGGTGTCTGTAAAGCCTAATGTGTTGCCTAATACAGTGAATTTGCTTGGTTTGTACCTGACATTGTTTCCTGTATCTTTAATTCTGTGTTTTGGATTTGCCCTAGATGATAACTGGATTTACTGGACTTGTTGATCAGTAAATCCAGCTGTTTAAGTCTACATGGTGTAACTGTAGAAAATCAGGCTATTTCTTTACTGGACTGTTTGCACATTTTCAAGTGAAACTTTGCTGCTCAATAATATTTGGCTTGGTATGAAGAGCAGATGAAGTTACCAGTCTGAAAATGCCAATATACTTTCATTCTCCTAAACTGCAGCTGAACTCCTAATCTCTGAAAGATGCTGGTGGTTGTATGTCCTTGACTGTATTATCTGTCGTTTTAGCCAGTAGAATATTTTCAAAAGAAAAGAATTTATTGAAGTAGTTATTTCTTATGTCCTGATTAATTTGTATATGTTGCTGTGATATTTGCTTCACAAGTAGGAGATACGAATCAATTTTATAAAATAATATATTTTATTTTGTAAAATAACAGAACAGTCTTCTACCTGGTTAAGAATTTATGCAGAATTATTGCTTCTGTTTTCTGAAAACTGTATTTTTAAACCTCTGTGAGACACTAAATAAAATTACTATCAAGACTTTATTATTTCAAAGTAAAAATACTAGTTGGCAGAAAATCTGGAATTAGAATGTGCATCACTCTATAAAAAAAAATAAATGCTATTTTTTATAGATAACTCCAAGGAAATGACAAGCAGCTCAACAAACTGGGAAAATCTCTTCCTAATAATTCTGAAAACATCTAACCTCTCTTTATAAGTTTAAGAGTAAACAAACTGTTTTGTCATAACATTTGAGAGGTTGAGCAGACTTAAAGGAGATTAAAACTGTGCTGTCAGGGCACTGTCTGTGAGCTCCTCCTGTGTCAGATGTCAGAATTTCATCCACCAATAGTATTGAACAGAAGGCTGATTGCATTTACCTGGGCATGCCAGTCTGCAAATATTCGTGGCTGATGTGTATATTCAGTCATCATTGTTCTCATTTTTGACATGATGTCCATCAGAGGAGTGGGGGAGACAGATGGGAGAGGAACAGCTCGGTCTTCTTATCTTAATCTATTGCTGTAAGCCTGCCAAAGCCTGAGATGCTGACTGCACAGTGTTTGCGTAAAAATATGACTGTAACTGTGCTTAAACAATTGGCATCATTAGAGGGGTTAGGTTTTCCTTAGAAAGGCTGTGTGAGAAAAATCAGTAATGCTTTTTTAAAGCATTTAAAAATGTTTACAATATTACCAACATTGTTTTCAGGTATTGTAAAATAACTTTCAGATATTATGTAGTTCATGGGAGTATTATCGACCGTGCCTTAACATCCTATCAAATAGGAACCCTTAAGTAAGGCCTTTAAATATTAGAATGGTAGGACTAGCTGTCTTATTTTCTTGTAGATGTAATGGGGATTGTTATATATATATTTTCATAGTACCAGAAAGATAAAATGTTTTATTTAAAAATTTTATTTTAAAATTTTGTAATAGCACTTTGATTTCTACAAGGTTTGATGCTTTTTCATAGTATATATTATAGTGCATATAATTCATTAGTATAATGCGTGAGGAAGACAAATTCACATTTTTCTACATAGTTTTAGAGACAAATTAAATATATTAATGGTTAATTTAAGGCAGATTAACATAAATACTGTTTCCACTATACACGAGGGGTTTGCATGTTTTGTGGTTGCTGTTGAGTTGTTGGGTTATTTTGGTATGGCCTCTTTTTTTTCTTTCTGGCTATCTAATATTTTTAGCAACTTTGCAACATGTTTGAAAGCACCTCTCTTGCAGTCACCCTGAATTTGACTTACTGACATTTATTGCTTACCTATTCTTTGTGGTTGATTTGAATTTTTTTTTTTTTTTAAGTTTTCAATTTATTTTTATTGACCCCTTTATCTTGTGTTTGTTACCACTATTAGCAAATTCAGATGAATGTTACTGGTTTTATAGGTCTGCTAATACACACAGCTTTAAAGTGTAGTGTAAACCTTCATATACTAAGTAAATTGTCTAAATTTATTGGTGGTATTTCTGATTTTGCTAGAATTACTAAGTGGAAATCCTTTTTAAAGGCATTCATGTATTCATCTACTGCAGATGTATGCTACACCTATGTATAAATCATGGGGGTTTTTCACTTGCATGGTCAGATGCAAATATGCCATGGGTGATTTGAAGTTAGTGTAATGTCAGCATACTGTATTCTGCAAGCTAGATTTGTTTTTATAAAGTTAGAGTTCTGAGTGATATGTATTTTCTGAGAACGTTGAGATACTTTCAATGTTCTTCAGAAGATAAAGAATGTTGTTGCTTTTTTCATGGGCTGCTTCAAGTCTCTTTGTCAGTAATTCTCAGTTGCAAAATCATGTCTTGTTAACACTTTTTCCCTAGACAATCAAGCAGATTTGTTTTAGAAGTCTGAGAAACTTTATTTTATATTTTTTTTCTAAAACAAATAATTAATTTTAAGTATTACATACCAGTAGTAGTGACTTCAGATCAACATTGTGTAACAGTAATTAAAAATGGAAAGCATAAAAGCTTCAAAAGGTTTACTTATTTGAAAACATCTTTTGAACTTTCAGAAATACTTCCTTTTTGTTGCCTTGAGCAAACAAAGAGTAATTGAATGTAGCTGGACCCACTCAACAGTTTGAAGAACAGAGTGGAAAGCCTAGTTTCTTTCCAACCTCCAGCAACCATTCATTAGATTAGGGTGGTCTGGTCCCTTCAGTGAATATTCTGTTACAGCTCTGTGCTGTGCTATCTCTTTTTCCTCCTTTGCTTTCTCAGCTACCATTAGAGCAGCTCAGAGCTGATTTCTGTGTCCTGGTTGAAAACCCAATGGAGATCTTTTTATTGACTCTGTGATTAGAATCAGCTTCTGTTGTTTTTTCTTAGTCCTTTTTGTCTCAGCTTATACACTGAAACAGTGTAATTAATGTGAGATATTGTGAGTATTCCGAGAAGATAAAAAAGGATAGAGAAATAGAATGGAGTACCAAGATAATGAAGTGTATTGGTACTTGCTGTTAACCTTCTGTTGCTCGTTCATTTTTCTGTTTCCCTTATCCTTCCCTGGGTTATATTTGCTTTTGTCTTGTTCTGTTTCTCTTCCTGCTCAGGAAGTCTTAAATGGAGATCCAATTCATATTGCCTTTTTACTTCCCTTTACTAAGTGAATGTAACCTCTGAATTAGTTTTGGTGAATTTACCTAATTCACTGAATCTTTTAATATCTGAGGAAGACTGATAGTGAGCCAAACTTTTTAAATCATTGTCAGGAAGAAATGGTAATTTTGCTGTTGTTTAGAATATCTGAAGGGAGATAGTTCGTGCTGAGATACACAGGAGAGTGAAACTGGCTGGGGAGGTTTGTTTTTTCCATGAGACATCTTGTTCTTTCTGTTTCCTTTCAATGATTATTCACCACTGTTTAATGATCTTGGTTTTGTCAGGCTTCGCTGGTTACTCAGCTCTCCAGCTCAGTTCAAAAGTTTATTCCCTCCAGGTTTTGCATCAGAGTATTGTGTTTCATCCTTTTATAGACACAGTTCTTATTGTCACTGCATTGCCTCTGCCACTAGACAGTCTGCACATAATATGCAACAGACAGTAAAGTAAAACTACGCACCAAGCCAGCTCTTACAGAAAAAGAGAGTGGCATTTAACATTAGAAGTGCAGGTAGGGTTTAAGTTCTTGTTTTTTAGAGCAGGACTGGTTTTGGCGCATATAGGCTGGAATTGGCATTCCTGTTGAATCTGAAAAAGGTGCTATCAGCTGTGGAAATGCTAGCAGCATTTTTCCATTTGTGTTGCTCAGATAAGTATCTGTTTTAAAATAGCAACTGGAGTTTTCTGGAACAAGCCCACATTGGGGGAATTGTTGAATTCATCTGTAGGAAAGTTTATTCTTATGGATGGTAATGAGATAATAAATGAAAAAGTTTTTTTTCAGATGTCTTGAGAAACAAATGTTGAAAAGCAGATATGTAAAAGTGCAACTCAAAGGTATGAGGATATTGACCTTCCTTGCAGTGCTTTAGTTGCCTAAAATTCATCATCTAAAACTGCCTGGTTGTGTTTTGCTCTCCTGGTCTTATGCTCAAATGTTAATATAGCTGTTAATAATTGCTGACTATAAAATGATTATTGATTTGTGAAGTGTACAGTCTTTTAGTAAACACAGTGGAGACACCCAAAATAAAAGCTGCTTTGACTCAAAAATTTGTACTAGAATTTCTTATATTTGAAGTAATCTGATTCTAAAGCAATTAGCACCAACTCTATGTAGGTAGTCTTAACTTGCTATTTCTTACCATTTATAATCATAAAATAACATTACATTGGTCCAGAGTCAGTCGGACATTTAGATCACAGTGTATTTGCTTCAAGCTTTGTATAGCTTGTATATTGATCTGTCTGCATATTACTGTTAAATCTTCATAGTCACACTGATTGGTGCAATAAAATAATGAAGTAAATAATCTGAAGTGTTTTAAACAATGACATTTTTGTCATTTCTCTTCAGCTATATTCCTCTGGTAATCATGGAACCATATTTTGCTGGTTTTAAGCACGTGCAGCAAGACTACGAAGTTACTCTTGAACTCACAAGTGAGGAGACTCAAAAAAACAGAAATGCACAAAATTCTAGGACGGGGTCTTATGGTGTCAGTATTAGAGTCCAAGGAATTGATGGACATCCTTACATTGTACTAAACAATACAGAAGGATGTTTGTCAGAAAATCCTTCTGCTGGAAAAGAACAAGAGGTCATTTCTCATACTGCGAGCAAGCCAGCCACAGACTCCAATACTGCTTTTAGGTTGGAGGACAAAGACAGTGAACACACTATGTTTCCTGGAACACAGCAAATGCAACCGGGTGTGCTTAAAAGCCTAAAGATAACTAATCTGGATGAAAAGGAAAATGGAATATCAGAATTTAAAGGTGGAACAATTAAATCCTCAAATTTGTTGAACTTTCAAAGACATCCTGAACTTTTACAGCCTTATGATCCTGAAAAAAATAACCTAAACTTGGATAATTACCAGTCTTCTGTGTGCAGTAAATCTAAATCTTTTGCAGACGAAAAAACTGAAGCAAAGCCTTGGATTTCCTCGTCTAAAGTAGTGTCCCTACAGAAGACAAATACATATCTTGCAGAGCCACCCAAAGCAAATTCAAAAAAAATGCATTTGAACAGGTCAATAGAAACAGACGATCAAAATAAGCAGTTATTGGATTGTCCCAGTAGCATCATCAGCCTCAGTGAAGTGTGTGTTTCAGAGTCATTTTCACCTGCAGGAGGATCCCCTTGTGTTAGTCCCACTGCTTATCCAGAGAAAAGAAAACCTAGACCAGATGTTCTTCCCTTCCGCAGACAAGATTCAGCTGGGCCAGTATTGGATGACTCACGAAGGTCATCGTCCTCATCAGCCACTCCCACTTCAGCAAATTCCTTATACAGATTTTTACTTGATGACCAAGAGTATGCCATATATGCAGACAACGTTAATCGGCATGAAAATAGAAGATATATCCCATTTTTGCCTGGAACTGGCCGTGATATTGATACTGGTTCACTTCCAGGAGTAGATCAGCTAATTGAAAAGTTTGATAAGAAAGTGGATCCTCACAGAAGAGGTAGGTCAGGAAAAAGGAATAGAATTCATCCAGATGATCGTAAAAGATCAAGAAGCGTTGATAGTGCCTTGTCATTAGGGCCTGATGTGAATTCAGGTTATTTAGGTGAATTCAGTAAAAGCTTGGGTAAGTCAACTGAGCACTTGCTGGGACCATCTGAAGTTTGCTTTCACAAGCAGCTATCCAGAGATCAAAAGTCACCTTCCAAAGAGATGAAGGTTTCTGCTCGGAGTATTGGAAAACTGCAAGTGCCTGATAAAGACACTCAGAATAGCAGTTTCAGTTCTTTGCAACACCAAAATGGAGCTGATACTGAGAGCTTGATGTTCAGATCATCTACACTCCCAGGACAGAATAAGAGAGAGGAAGTTAGAACAGTAACTTCTACTTTATTGTTGCCAAACCGAATCACAATTCCACCTGATTCCGGAGCCAAGAAAATTTCTGTGAGAACATTTTCAACTGTCCCTCATATACAGGTAAATTTGAATTTACTCTTTAAGCTGTGTTTTGCACTCTAGCATACTGAAACTTTCGTACTGTTAAATGCATATTTTTCTGCTCTTCATTAGAACAAACACCCATCGCACAATACTTCCAAATGGGATTGTTCTGGAGACTTGAAACCACAAAAATTACTCTTTTATCTGCAGGTATAGCAAACATGGTTTGTAAAACAGTATATTCTTGTTTGGGTGAAGGAAGATGGTGGGACTAAAGGAGATTATTGTAAATGATGTGATTATTCTTAAGTATAAATGCACAAGAGGAGAATGCAAAATTTTGTTTTCTTTCTTTTGGTGTGGAGCAGACTTTTTATTGCAGCAGGCCAAAACTCCAATGGATCTTTATGAACTTAGGTCCACAGTACATAAATGTTTTCATAATAGACTAGAATGGAGGACTTAAGTTGTAGAGGTTGTATTTACAACCCTCATATGATTATATTTTTTGATGTTTTGTCTTGTCATTTTAGGCAACTCCTGATCTCTTAAAAGGCCAGCAAGGTCTTGCACAGCAAACGAATGAAGAGACTGCTAAACAGATACTTTACAATTACCTTAAGGAAGGGTTAGTAAACGTAGTTTTGGAGAGAACTGCTCTCCAAAGTGACTATATTTTCTCAATATTTACTTTCTATTATATTTCAAATATGAAACTGTAAAAACAAAGCTAGAATTGTTTTGTAATTCTGTATCTGAGCTGTGTCTTTCAAGGCATAGGATCTCAAAATACCTGGGCAATCAGGACTTACATAAGGTATTGTACAGGATGTGATTAAGTGTACCTGAAATTTATGTGTTAGAACCTGTTTCATCTTTTAAATACTTTAGGGGTTAAACTTTGTGTGATATGGAGGTTCATGAAGAATTCAAATCATACCACATGGGAGTTTAAGCTTGTGGATTCTTTAAACAACAAAAAAGTGTTACCTCTTAAAGTTTTGGCAGAAGCTCTCTTGTTGATGTACATTTAATCCTTTGTCTACCTGTAACTCTTTTACTTGGTGTTTCCTTATGATAACTTATTGAAAGATGAAGGAAAAAGAAATGAATTAAAATATACACAATTTACTTAAATTCTTTTGCATTCCTGATATAGCAGGTTCTGGGAGCTGCTAAAGTGTATTTTATGGTGCAATAGTCAGAACTTGAAAAACGTAGTACTAATTACTTCTAATTTCAGTATGTTTGTATAATATACATGCTGAATACCTGTCTTTCCACAGCTATAATTTTGTAGAAGAGAGTTACAATTTTAAGAGTTCAGTGAATATAATTTTTTAACAGCCTCTCTTTAAAGAATTTAATGAAATCATAGCTAAGAAAATTTCTGAATGGTTCATATTAGATTTTCTTTTTTATGGTGGTGATTTTACATAGTTTGGACACTCTGAATTTGTTCCAATATTAAAAAAATAGAACCTTTGATTGTATAATTGCTTTCATTCTGTGTATTTTAGAAGTGCTGATAATGATGATGCGACAAAGAGGAAAGTCAACTTGGTTTTTGAGAAAATTCAGACTTTAAAGTCAAGAGCTGCTGGAAAGACACAGGTAAACAATTTCTTAAGTTGTTTTGGCTTGTTTATTAGTGATATGTGTTCAAACAGGGCTTAAAAAACTTAGATTCCCTCACTGACTTAAATGAGACTATTCTTCTAGTACAGTATATTATTGTAGTATTCTCAGTAGTATAGCTTAATTCTAATCATGTACTGAGGTGACTTGTGGGAAATCTGTTTGTTAACAATTAAAGAATAATGTAAAGGAGTCTACTTCGAGAGCTGCTACATTTTAGAAGGAGAGATGCAAACTTAATGTGAACATCAAAAGGTTGTTGGATCAAAGAAAAAGCTAACATACATAGCTTTAAAAAATAATAGTGGAGCATCTTCTCGTTATAGTGAGTATAAATAGATATCTTAGTGGAAAGAGTATTTTAATTTGTAATTTAGAAAAGCAATAATTTAGGACATTTTTTAAAAGCCGTATTACATTAATGGCATTTGACAGTCTGCCTGCTGAAGAGTTTTTGTTTCTTGCTACACAGTGATGTGTTTTTTCAGTTCTAAAGGAAAGTGAAGGAATGCCCAGTTGTTGCAGTGATAGCATGAGGATTTAATACTTTCTTTTGATGATTATTTTATCCTGGGCTATAATCAGTCAAAATGAATATATAAAGCACATCTTCAGAAATTACCAAAAAACAGTGTTTGCAAATCTGTCTTGACATCCGAGTATGAACCCCTTTGATGGCAGTTTTGTGTAATTGGTGATATCTCAGTCAAATTTGGCCCCAAGTCCTTGTGACTTAATTCATATGTTGCCTAATTTGAATTTTTCTTTAGGTTTGTATATTTTCTGTATTATTTTCAACATCCCTTGAGCAATTACCAAGAAGTTTTATGAAAATCAAATCGTGGTTCCTTTGAAAATATTAGCTTGGCTTGACCTGTATGGACAGTCACTGGTGATGCTACACTTCATTAGCCTGGCTTGTAGCTTTACTTTTGATTTTTAAAGAACAATTGTCAAAGAGCATCTTGGCTTTGTGGGATTAAACATCTCTATTTAATTGTAGGTTTCGGATTCTTCAGCTGAAGTAAAAGCATTGGTGGAGCAAAAAGCAGAACTTGAAAGGAAAGTGGAAGAATTAGAAAAAAAATTGGATCTAGAAATTAGGGTATGGCACTTTGTTCTTATAAAGCTTTTGACTACTTCAGATAAACTTTTCTAAGTAAGTGACAACTGATTGACCAACTGAATTCTTTTTTGCTTTGTATTTCTTGTAATCCAGATACCTGTGCTTTTACAAAATTTTAATTTTAAATGTAGTTGCTCATAGCATGGTTACCCTTTTCTTGAGAAATCTCTTTCTTGTATTTGAAAAGGAGTTTGGAGAGGTGAATAAAAATGCACATGCACATAAAATTTCTCAGGTATCTGAAGAGGTAAATGTTAATCTTTTGATTGTATCGAGACAGGTGTGAAGTGAGAGACAAACTGTATTACTTATGTAGCTGCTGTTTGTTAATTACTGCATTATTTTTGCAGTGCTGAATTTGAAGTAATTAAGTACAGCCGTGCTCTGAAGACATGAAGATGAATAGTTTGGCTTCTTTCAGTTTGCATGTTAACCCTATCATAAGAACCAGTATACTTCAAACTGGTGAGATAGTGCTGAGGAGACTTCACTTCTCACATTTCTAATAAAACCAAAAAGCGGTGCTTTGTGTGTGCAAATGAACATTCCAGGCTTTTAATATTCATGGGTTATTAAGCACTTCCACAAGTGAAAAATATCGAAATCTTGCAATGGCTTCTTTCATACAATGAAAAAGAGCCTTTACTTTATTTATGCTTACTCTGTTATCTTGCTTAACTTTTGGTGTACAAAATTCAGAATCAGCAGAATTCCAAAGAAGAGAGAAATGCCACACAAGCAAGGCTGAAAGATCTTCAGCTGCAACTTGATGAAAGTGTGTGTGAAAAAGAAGCGTTAAAAAAGCAGCTGGAAGAAAGCGAGAAGGAACTCAGGCAGAACCTAGAAGAGTGAGTTAATTTTACAGGAGTTATTCATTGGAATTTGTGCTTTTTCTTAAACCTTTTAGTTTAAAAGTGCCTGTGTCTTTAGGATGTTAATGGAATCTGACAGTGATGTTTTTTATTGTAGGAAATGTTTCCAGTGTTTGAAAGAGGCATGTTTTTAGAATATCTGGAAGTAAGAGAAAGATTGCTGAATTTATAGTCTTCCTCTTGGTGCAAATTCCTTTTTATATTTCATGGTCACAATATATAGTTCAAGTCTTTAAAATATGAAAACATTTGATACTTTAGTCAAGCATATAGTACCAGGTTTAAAATAAAATACAGCTCTCCACTTGTATATCTACTTTAGAGTTCTCATTTTTACCCCTCTGACATTTCATTTTTGTGCCTCATTATATCCCATTCCTTTGTGGGGAATATGGGAATACATACTTGTATTTTTTTGTTGTTTTGAGTACTAGTTATTTCGAATTACTACAAATTTGTAATTTCTATTTGTAATTTCTACAAATTAAAAAATTCTGTCTAATTTTTCCTGATAAGGTTTTTTCAAGTGAAGATGGAGCAGGAACAACACCAGTCTGAGATTAGAGATCTTCAAGACCAGCTCTCCGAGATGCATGACGAACTGGATAACGCAAAACATACTGATGAAGGGGAGAAAGAGGTTCTGATTGAGGTTAGTTATAAAGTACCAGAAGAAGGATGAAAAAGTCAGAGTTGCCTAGAAATTGGGAACCAAGATACAGGTAGAAGAAATACATGTCTTGTTTTTTCCTATTCTGTCAATTCAAAACAATATACCATTATTAGGTGACCAAAGAAAGCATGTTATAATAGCTATATTAACACTAAAAGGAATACAAAGTGTAAGTGCTATTGTTTTCTAGAATAGGAGATCAAATAACATAATGATTAAGGGACAGCTGAGTTATTCACTATTATGAGATAATCGTCTTGGTCAGTTTTAACGGTTAGGTAGGTTTTATTGGTCAGAACAGGGACGATCATTTTAAAGAAGGTGTACATATTAGCAAGGCCGGGTAAGATTCAACTAAGAAAACTAAAAGAAATCACCAAGGTAGTCTCTAAATTTTTGACTCTGTTAGTGGAATCCAGGGAGAGAAGGGATTGAGTCTGGAGAGGAACAAGAGAGTTGCGGGTTTTCTGTCTCCTGTGAGAGAGTAATTGGTTGTATTAATTTACTGATGATGAAATATGTTGATATTGAATTTGTTGATAAGGGTGTGTAAGTGTCAGTGTATAATTGTTCAATGGAAGTTCAGAATTCAGAATTACCTTAATACTTTGTACTTCCAAAGCAGTTAACTTAATACCAGTGCAAAGAACTAGCTTAAGAAGTTGAAGCTAAATGATGAAATGCAAACCAGGGAGCGATAAACGTTATTGATCTCAGGGATATTAAAGATGTTAATATGCAAGACATGCTGATTAGAATACCTTGGTTTGTGTAGGTGAGATTTGATTACTGCAGTTGAAAGTTGTACAAAAGTAGAGGAATATCTGGAATGATGATGATAGTGCTGAAAAACATTGCTTATGAAGAAGGTCTTTAATCTGAATGGAAGAGTGAAGGAAGAGTCAAAAGCACATCTCATAATGTTGCAGTAAAGGAAATGGGAATCAATTTTTCTGTGTTGCGTGGGGATGGAGTAAGAAATGAGAGACTTAGCTGCAGAGATTTAGAATAAGTATTGGAAAACATTTGCTATCAATATGGATAATAAACAGTGGAATGTGGCAATCTGGACAGTGGTATTCACTGCAAGCTTAAAGGACAGAATAAATGATGCGTATCAGGAATAGTTTAGATGTACTGATCCTGCCTCCAGTGTAGGGGAAGTTTACATTAAAGTGCAATTATTCACAGCTGGGCAAATACCGAGTTAGGTAATTCTTGAAGGTGTACATTTTCAGTTGTTGCTGTTATCTTATTCTGTGTTCGTATACATGCATGCGTATATTTATTATTCAAATTCACTGATTACCCACTTCCTTCCCAGCATTTTGGAGAGGAGAAATGACTTCTAGGGTGAACATGGTAGAAGGGTACAAAGGCATGAACTCAGTTGGGAAGCATTTGTTTTGTCTTCAGCACTTGTAGAAGCAACTTTCTTTATTCTTTCCAGCAGAAAAGACAACAAGGAATTACCACTGAGTTCACTTCTGTTGCAGTGTGGGTAAAAAAGTTTTTTCTTTGTTCTTACCTGCTTCTTTGCTACAGAAGGTTGGACTGAGTGAGTTACTAAATTGCAACCTTAGTTTGAATCCTGCTTTATTTACAGACAGCAGAATACACCATCTAAATATTTTCATAGTTTTGCAGCATCAGATATGTTGATTCACTATATGAAACAAGAGCTATATGGTATACTTCTAATAATATTAGGGTTTAGAAAATTTTTAGCTTAGTATAAAAGTCACAAAAACAAAAGTTGGCCTTGGGGATCTTACCTGCTTTCCTTCTCTGAAATACAAACAGAACATCCACTGGAACTATTTGTCATGCAATTGTGCTTAATTTTGTTCTGTAGGAGCTGATGCAAATGAAGCAGGATCTGGAAGAAGTATTAATAGCAAAAGATCAACAAGAAGAGATTTTGAGAAAGAGAGAGAGAGAGCTTACTGCTTTAAAAGGAGCACTAAAAGAAGAAGTATCTAGCCATGACATGGAGATGGATAAACTTAAAGAACAACATGATAAAGAATTGCTTGATCTACAGCAGAGCCTGGAGAAAGCAACAGAG
Source organism: Amazona ochrocephala (assembly GCA_039720435.1). Classification (NCBI taxonomy): domain Eukaryota; kingdom Metazoa; phylum Chordata; class Aves; order Psittaciformes; family Psittacidae; genus Amazona; species Amazona ochrocephala. The sequence continues at coordinate 31,631,043 of CM077883.1, read as the reverse complement.
GTGAAAATAAGTTAATGCAATTAATTTCTACAGGGAAAAGTCATACCTCTCACAGACGTCATAATAGATGCTTCCAGATACTACTGTTCTCTTATCAAAATGAATAGGTAGAGATTTGGGCTAGGAGATGCTTATCTGTTGAGAATAAGTTTTATTTCATGCACATATATAATGTTTTGATTGCTTGCCACAGCTGAAGTTGTGGCCCTTTGAGTCTTTATTTACTGTTTTCTTCATTGCAAGCTTTGAGAGAGAATAGATGGGAATATAGTACAGAGGACCATTTACTTGTCTTGGGTTAATTAGAATCATTGAAACCTTGAGGATGATGCCCTGAAGAGCACCAGTGTGCTTTGCCAGCGATGCTATGGAAATTACAGCTTCTAGCAGTTCTTTGCAGCCCTCTATTCTTACCTTCAGCTCCTTGTGCCACATACTGTTCCTTGGTTACATTGTCCCTTCTTGTTCCTTCAACCACTTAGTACTCGGTGGTGGGGTTTTTGTTTGGTTCTGTTTGTGTGGGGATTTGTTTTTTCGCAGGGGTGTTTGGTTCGTTTTTTCATTTGGTTGGTTGGTTTGGTTTGGTTTATTTGTGGTGGTGGTGTTGGGTGGTTGGGATTTTTTTGTGTATTCCTTTTCCCTTTTCATTTATTGAGCTTACCCTCAATATTCAAATGAGTGCCAGCTCAAGGGAAACAGCAGGGATTGGATGTCTGGAAGGAGACAAGAGGAAAATGGAACTGAAGGAATTGCCTCTTCCAGCATCAGCATGTGGTCTTTGTCAGGGTGAGAATAGCAACAGTTTTCAGAAGTGCATTATCTGTTACTGTTTTCCAAAAGATGTCCTTTGTGAAGACAGCAGCTAGGAATTTATTGAAAGATTTTTTTGTAAGGGGTCAGTTTGCATAAGATTTTGAGCACTATTTTTATAGTGACAGTTATTTGTGTCTATCCCTCATTTTATTTCTGCCAAATATTTCAGAAAATTTCTACAGGCAAACAGCTTGAGCAATGTAAGTCAAAATTACAGGCCCAGTTTTATGCTTAGAAATGTCTGTGCTGATTTCTTTTACCTTCCATGTCATTGGTGTTAAGTGAGTTGCAGTTATCCTGCTGCTTGTGGCCAAAAACATAATGAAGAACTGAATTAAAATTAAGCTTGAAACTTGAATGATATAGCCAAAGCTGTATATGCTTCATGAGCAAATAGGAGCATATGTGGAAGATGCTGGATAGATACTGTATGACTAAATTCTGATAAAGAGTATTTTTGAAGGTTTGTCTCTAAAATTGTCTTCAGTGGTTAGAAAAGTTTTTAATACACGGGTTTGGATGTACAGCCTGGGACTTATGCTTGTTTGGCTTTGATAAATGTGTTGTTCCTCTTTGTTTACATCATCATGAAGGTATTTGACTCATCTGAGCTGCTTGAACTGAATTAATTTTTTTCTTTGAGAGAAAAGTAGAACACGTAAATTATCATTTTTTTTCTCATATGGTAATTGTAGTGACAGCTTAACCTCAGTGAACCGTCTTTCAAAGTTACTGCATGGTAATTTACTGTATTTCAATTATGGAACTGTAATTACAGCTGACAAGAAATGAAAGAGTAGTCTGTTTGGCATAACAATAACAGCCTGGGAAATGGCTCTATTACTGGGTTGCTGTGGCGTAGAGATAGTTATAAATAGCATTTATTTACTTGCATGGTATAGTCTTTCTAATAGTAAATTTAGTAAGATGTTCAAAAGTGAAATTTAATTAATGCTGCTCTAAGCACCGGGTCTTATTTTAGTGATTTTTGTTGGTTTTATTTTAAGCAAAACTTCTTATATCATGCTTAATTGGAAGTTTCTTCTTTATTTGTTTTTAATCCCACTGGTATTAGTACCCTTAATGATTTTTTAAAGGCCAGCATTACCGCTATGAATACTGGCTGAGATTAGTTCTTGAGTTTGATATATCATCTATTAGGCAAGTGTAACTGGGGGAGTTTAGATGAGTGATCTGCTGTGATCTTACTTATGATGTTAATTATTGGTTTTATAATTAATCTGGAATATCTAACATTGTATGTGTAAATCATGTTTTATACAATTGAAGCTGCCATTCTGTTGTATTTAATGAGGAAAACAGGTGTGTAAATGCTGTAATAGTGGTTTGATAGAGCAGGGTATATCAGAGTCTGTATGTACAAGGTTGTTAGTTCTTATGTTGCTTTTATATCATCCAAATTGGTACACTGAATAAGCGTGGTTTGTGATAACTCTTAGGCCAAAAAGGAAGTTTTTTTTCAGAGAGAAAGGAAGTAATTTTTTTGTTAAATCAACGGAGTTTTTCAGCTGTTGGAGGTGTCAGATAGGTTGGCAGGTAATGTAGAGCGCATTTAGTCTATGTGATTAGAATGTCACGTAGATCTGTTTTGAAATTGTGTTAGAAGCATACACAAGGTTTTCTGATAAAAGAATAGAGTGGGGTTATTTGTCATATGTGATTCTGTTCTCATGCTTGCTGATGTGGTAGGTTAGTTTTTTTGTTTGTTTTCTATAAAGACACAGATATTAAGATTTTTTTTTTGCTACAGTTCATGTTTTTAACTCATTTCTGTGTTATGTCTTATGCTTGTGGTCTTGATGACTGATTTTTCTTAACTTCATTGATTGTTTATTAAGAATGAGATCAGGCTGTTTCCATTTAACAGTGGTAAAATTTTTACTTTTCTGTAACATACTTCTGTGGGGTAATAATTGCCTTTAATTTAATAATAAATTAAAAAACTAATGTCCTTCTAATTAAACATGTATTTCTCCGTAACAGCAAATGCCAGAGCAGTAAGGAATAAGAATCTTTTCCTGGCATTAATATAGTACAAAAAATTTACATTATTTAATCTGACCCAACAGCACAGTGGGCCAGAATTGTACTGTTTACCTTATGAGTGCTCTGTTACTGATGTAGATGAAGTAGATGGAGTGCCACTGTTTATTTCCAGTAACATTTGAAAATACTTTTTGGAATGTAATCCTGTAGGTAAAAGGTTGTAGCAAATTGCAGTGAGTACTGTCCTAATTCCACGGAAATTTTATCAGCTCAGGAGTGCAGTTGCAGTCTGCACAGCACTATCAAATTTATGTCTGCTTTGAGAAGCAGTCTGCACAAATGTTGTTGTTCAGAAAATGCTGTAATTATCGCATTGTGAGGAGGCATATCTAAGCCTGACCTTGACTGATTTATTCAGGAGTCATCATACTTCTGACCTTATCCTCAAGATGTTAAAACAGACCTTTAGTACTTTGAAGCAGTTTCATTTATCCACACATTTAAGAATTCACTGAAGCTAGTGGTCATGTTAGTTTTAACTGACATGTATGTGTAAAGCCATGGTATGATCAAAGAGAAGGACTTTTACCAGGACAAGTGAAAGCAACAGCAAAAGACAGTGGTTACCTTCTGCATATATTATGAAGTGTACTCCTTTAAAATAAGGAACTAATATAAAATCTTGAGTATTATAGATGAGAAGCAGCTTTCCTTTTTTTTTTTTTGTTTTTCCCCATTACATATATATAATACATATATTACATATATGTATAGTAATTATGAATTTAGGTGAGTCTAGCACAGACCTGCAAAGAACTTTGAAACAAAAGTTGCATATTGATTTTTTTTCTACCAAGCCTGATAATACATTTCATCCTCAAAGCTAATAAATATCTCCCACATAGAGCAGAAGCTTAACAAAAACTAGCTTAAGCATTGTAGATTATGTTGATATAAACTCTGTGTGCCTTTCTTCAGAAATGGCTTGACAAATATAGTTTAAATGTAAAATGAAGCAAAACTAAATTTAGTATATTCTGAGAACCTATTTTGAAATAATGCTCTACAAACACAGAGCAGTGGTTACTGAAGTCACTCAGAGTAAAGTGAAGACATAACTGGTTGTGGAACATCACAGAGACGCTGGTACATAAAGGGATAGACAAACATACTGTATATAACTGTGAAACTGTATGTGTGGAAAAAACTAATAGGATCTCAACTAATAAGATGAAATTTTGGGGTTATAATAAATAGCTCTATAAAAACATCTTCTTTATAACAGTAAAAGAAACAAATTATATAATAAGAATTGCTTGGGCCTAAGGATATCATTATGCCCTTGTGTACATGCATCCATAACCCATCTGAATCTGCATCCTGAATGCTGTGTCTGAGTTTAGCCCATTCACCTCAAACAAGATACACAACAATTGGAAAACAGAGAAGATGAGCCAGGATTTCAAATGCCACTGATGTTTCTTCCTTTGCCTGCCTGAGCAGCCTTTAACTTATTGAAATAACACTTTTTTCTTTGTTTCAATGGTAGAAGCCAGTTGATAACTGATTTAAACTGTATGCAGAGTCCAAGAACAGTGGAGTGTCTGATCCAAGTCAGTGTCCCCTCTTTCATGACACACTTCCCACCCTCACGCTGCTTTCGTTTTCTTCTCTCCCTTACCAGCCCTCTAAACACTGGGTATGTGTTTGACCGATTTGTACTGTGGTCCTACAAACACAGATGGAGCATGTGAAAGAAAGGGAGGGTGCACAGACTGAAGTGTAGTGGTGGAAGGAAGGCTGCAGGCACTCCTTAAATGGGCACTGTTATTGGAAACATGTATTTTAGAATGGAAAATCTAGGAGACAGATTTGATTTGTTTTTCTCTGAAGTGTCTGTTCTGTGCAAGGAAAAGAATTCATTTGATAATAGTATCATGCATGTTTTTAGGCACCCATTAAATGAAATATCAAACAAATTATGGGATATTAGCTGCGTTGTCAACAAGAATAATGAACATGCCTCTAAAGTACACTGAAGATGTAACTTGGTGACTTTGTCTTTAGTGCTAAAGCAAGCTTTTTAAGTTCCAGCTCATCTGGTCTTTCATTTCCGTGCAATTTACTTCTGCATTTATATAGTGGGGATGTATGTGTTTGGATGCAGACAGTATTGTGAAACTACAACTGAGTGGTTTTTATACTCATGTAGAGTCTGGAAAGCCTCTTAGAAAAACTGCCATGCAAAGTTCTGTTTGAGTTGGATTGGACCACATCTAAACAAAACAAACAGTCTGTTTTCTCATTTGACAGTTGTGAACCTTAAGGCAGGACTGTTCCGGTTAGCCTGCGTTGGGAAGGAGGGTTGGGGTTTTGTGGGGTTTTTTGTTTGTTGTTTTCTGAAAGTTGGCAAGAGCCAGTGCAGTCAGATACTTCTTTAATACCATCAGGAGGATCTCCAATGCTATCAGCAGATGACAATATCTGTATGTTTGGGTGGTTTGTCCTATGACAGTGTGTATTTGTGTATATGTGTGAAGTACTAGACTGTGTAAGTCCATGCAGTAGGATGCAATGTGAACACAGAACTAGTTAATATTTTACTCTAGTATTTGCAACAACTTCTGACCTTGAAAATTCTGTTAGTATAAGCCAGTCTGAGTATGTCATATGTAGCTAGGAGGATAATATTGACTTTGGTATAGCTGCTACTTGAGAGGTTAATACTTTCCTGGCTGTGGATTTTGTAACTGTGTAAACGAATAGTGGGTCATGCTTATACTGGGGAGAAAGAAAAAGAAAAAAAAGGGGTGTATTCTCAATTTTAAAATGTAGGCGTTTAAATCTTTCATTATATCTCATGAAGTAAAACCTGGACTAGTTCTGGAAATAATATTAAGGATACAATACCGTTTTGATTAGTGAAAATGGCCTTGCAACAGAGCAGGTCTTGTCTCTAAACAGTCACAAGAGAATAATTTTTAACCAGTTAATAGAATGGCTCTAGCTGAAATGGAAGGAAAGACAGCCTCACTTGCTTGTAACTTTGTACAGTTGCTTACTGAATAATCTCTTGACATACAGCTGAGAATTCAAGTAGGTTGCAGTGTACCTCACTGAGACACGAAAACACATTGACCCTTTTAATAGGTAACTAATAATAGTTAACTTCCAAAGGCATAGCCGTATGTTAAAGTAGGCTAGGCCTCATTTTGAGATCATAGGAGAATTGATTTGGGTTGATGAAAAAATGAACATGAGCCGGCAGTGTGCGCTTGCAGCCCAGAAAGCCAACCGTATCCTGGGCTGCATCAAAAGGAGCGTGACCAGCAGGTCGAGGGAGGTGTTCCTGCCCCTTTACTCTGCTCTCGTGAGACCTCACTTGGAGTATTGTGTGCAGTTCTGGTGTCCTCAACATCAAAAGGACATGGAACTGTTAGAACAAGTGCAGAGGAGGGCCACGAGGATGATGAGGGGACTGGAGCACCTCTCGTATGAAGATAGGCTGAGAAAATTGGGGCTGTTCAGCCTGGAGAAGAGAAGGCTGCGTGGAGACCTCATAGCAGCCTTCCAATACCTGAAGGGGCCCTATACGGATGCTGGGGAGGGACTCTTCATTAGGGACTGTGGTGAGAGGACAAGGGGTAATGGGTTTAAACTTAAAGAGGGGAGGTTTAGATTGGATATGGGGAAGAAATTCTTTACTGTGAGGGTGGTGGGGCCCTGGAATGGGTTGCCCAGGGAGGTTGTGGATGCTTCATCCCTGGTGGCGTTCAAGGTGGGGTTGGACATAGCCTTGGATGGCATGGTTTAGTGGGAGGTGTCCCTGCCCATGGCAGGGGGGATGGAACTCGATGATCTTGAGGTCCTTTCCAACCCTTACTATTCTATGATTCTATGATATAATCAGTGTAAGGTGGAAAAGCTGTAAGTAAAGCTGTTTAGTCTCTTTTCCAGAAGCTTGGGGTTTTTTTTGGGGGGGAGAGGGAGCCCTGTGGGGTTGGTTGCCTAACACTCCGTCACTGTTTTGCTTTGAAGGAGTTTTCTCATTCCTTTTTTAGAACTTTTTTTTATTAGATTTTTTTATCCGTGCTATGCAGTGTTGCAGTGTTATTCATCCCAGGACCTCAACTATTCTAAGAAACAGTGTCTGAGGTTAGGAGAATTGCCTAAAGGTATGCAGTGGGGAGAAATACCGGAACTACGGAGTACAAATAGAAATAGACCTGTTATTTGCATTCATGAGCTTTAAAAACTAGATGACTATACCTGAATAATACTGATTTCAGAAGCTGTCTTCACTGAACAGCTAATAAGGATTACAATTAAAGAGCTGTCCCTATGCTGAGACTCATTATATTTGTCTTTTTTTTTCTTTTGGTGTCAGTCTTTGTATGTAGGTTGAGTTTGGTTTTTTCTTTCTTTGGAAATCACCTGCATGTTAGGTAGGGAAATCAATGTCTAGTTGTTTTAGTTAATCTTGATTTGTGTATGTACAAAAAAGGAAGAGGAAAAAACAATAGAAAGGGATTTGGTATCTCCACCACTGCTAATTTCTCAGGGTCATCTAAGGGGAGCTAGGCAGATCTGAATCCCTGAAGCCACATGAAGCTTTTTACATGTAGCTTGAGAAGTTAAACAACTAGTCCAGCATCAACCTAAAAAGGTGGCTCAGGAGAATTTTGAGTTGGTTTCAGCAGACAGTATCTTCCATGATACCTTAGGTGTTCTATGCCAGGAACAGAATGAAGTGAGCAGCCGCACCATTCCCTTTATTTTTCAGAAGGTTTTGGAAGATTATTATGTCATTTACTTTGATTCCACAAGTATGTATATGGAAAGAAAATTTGAAAGTCTGTTACTTCCATTAAAAAAACTTCTGTTTGTGCTCTAGCTCATTTTGGATGGAGATATATTCCGTAGATTTGTACATCAAGTATGGCAGTTAAAGAATAGTTAATTGGTTGAACTAAGTTTTACTTGATTCTGAAGGGAAATGTAAAGGTTTTCAGAAAAATTTGCTGGGTTGTGCCTAAGAAACTTTGAATCCAGCTGAAATGTGACAATTGTAATAAGCTGTGATACTTAGCTTCTGCTCATTTTACCTGTTCCTGTATTTTGTAGAAGGACTCTGAAGGTCCCATTCTGTGCAGTCACTGCCAAAAGGGAATTTCACCAGCTGAAACACTGAAGTCAGCCAAGACCATTTTTTTAATGATCAGTTGCACAACCACTCTCATGTCTTTGCCAGTGTTGAGGGTGTGGTAAAAAAAGAGGTGTGGAGCCACTGAACATTTTGTGCATTCCTGTCCAGGAGTTTTTTGCTGTATTCAGGTTGAAGTAGAATATTTCATTTGCATCTCAAGGTCCATGTTTGTGTGTTCTGTCCAGTTTCTCTGGGTTTACACAATAATAAGTGGTGGTAAGGATTTTGATGTCTTTTTTACTGAGTTTCATCTCCAGTTCTTTAAATCTGTTTACTGCTTGCATCAAAGTTGAGAGCAGAATATTATATAAATGTATTTGCTTTGCCAAGATTACTGTAACACAGGAGTCGGAACAACTTTTATTGCTTTATTTAGACTTGGCCTTGACTAATTTTAATTTAAATTATTTTTGGACTATTAATCTGTATACAAGGACACAAGCCCACATTTTATTAGATTTACTTTTTGTTAGGCGAAACACCTGAAAGGAGCGGGAGGAGAACTAGGGAATTAAATTTTGCTGCTGAATTTTCCTTTTGGAGAGTGACTTCCTTTGGCCCAAAGCTGAAAAATAAATGCTGCAGCTGTGACTATGTGGGGTCAGATAAGTAGACCTACAATAGGTGAAACTTTATAAATTAGGTGTACATACCAAATCAAATAGTGCACGCATACATGTGATGCATTTTCTCATCTTCTCATTCATCTCTTACACGTTAAAAGTAGTTTTGTACTCAAACACAATGTTAGAATTTTGATTCTTGAACACTGATCAGTGTGTTCCTGCACTCAGTACATACTATTAAAAATTTCTTGTGAATAAAGAATTACACTGAGTATTTCACAAACTTTAGTTCTTTTTCTCAGCACAGCTGCAAGCTCGTAAGTAACGTTATTCCCCATATTAAGTACAGGAAAGTAAAAGGCAGACAGATTACTGTCAAAAGGACCCATTAGTTGTGCATGTTCAAACAGGGCTGACAAGGTTAACATAATGTTAACCATTGTATAGTCCTTGGTACATTCAGAGTACAGCTTTTGCTGACTTTAGTTGAAACTGTGCACTTGATAGTTTAGAAGCCAAACCCTAGTGTCTCAAATCAACCGCCAAGGAAACTACAGAGCATGCAGTTATTGATCCCCTCTGGAAAGTTTTGGTTGAGTGACTTGCCTCTGGAGCTCTTTGTCAGAGAGAGTAATAGGCTCCAGATTCTCTAGGGCTGTATTTGGGCACCCCTTAGCTGTGAAACTATCCTTTCTCTTTCTGTCTTGCTCATTTCTGCAGCGACAGGCTCTTTCCCTGTAAACTCTTGACTTGTTCTCAAGCTGATGGGCTAATCCTTTAAGTTTCAGAATTAAAATGTGTAGGAACTATAAGAAAATGTGAGTGGTTATTGGCTGCTGTAGATTATTTTCCTCCATATATGATCTTTTTTTTTTTTTTTTTTTTTTTCTGGTCAGAAACTGATTTTTTGCAGTAGACCTTTCCTTTAGGATTTCATAACTTGTTGGTGTTTTTTTTCTTCATGATGGTTTGAGCCTACTGCTGCACTAATAAGTATACCTAAGGCCAGGTTGGACAGAGCCTTGGATGGCATGGTTTAGTGTGAGGTGTCCCTGCCCATGGCAGGGGGGTTGGAACTGCATGATCTTAAGGTCCTTTCCAACCCTAACTGTTCTATGATTTTATGCGCACTGTGGTACAAAGACAGTGCCAGAATGCAGAAACTTATCTTCAGGCAGTCACAGAGGGCTTTATATTGTGGGACCTTATCATTACAGCTGTTTTCTTTCTTCTAGACAGGCTTCTTTCCCCCCCCAACTGCCCTGTTTGGTTTGGATTTCATTGTTGTTGTTGTTGTTGTTTGTGGTTTTTTGTTGGGTTCTTTTTTTTAGAAATTTGCAATGCGTTTCTAGCTTCTTTTACCCAATCTCTGTAGCTTAAGTCTGCTGATAAGGCGGATGATAAAATTTGACAATCATAATAAAATATTTCATGTAATCAAAAATAACGAGAAGAAGGTGTCAGTATGTTAAGAAGTCTGCAAGGATGTGGGTAGTAAGAGGAAGGTATTATTCCTTCAGAGACTGAAGAGATGGAAATCTGCATATGAAACAGGCAGAATGTAGGGAATAGAAGTCACTGATTGCCCTGGAAGATGGCATGGTGACAGACAGATTGAAAGGAAAAGACAAAGCAAATGCAGGCAAACAAACATAACAGGGAAAATGGTACAGGGTTTTTACTTTACATAAATATCATTCCATAATATAGCAAAAGTTATATTCATACATACTGCCACAACTAGGAAGTGGGAGTAAAAAGCAATAAGCATATTTTATATATAATAGGGAAAAAAACTGCAGTTTTGGACTTGAGATTTGTTAATTTTAATATCCAGAGAGTCCTCTTCACTGCTTGATATAAATTTTTTTTTTTTTTTTTTCCTTCTCACCATTTTTGTGTGTTTTCAGTATTGGTTTGGTTTGTGTGTTGTGGTTTTGATTTTTGCTTTTGGTTGTTGGTTTTTTGTTGGGTTGTGTTGGGGTTTTGTGTGACAAATACATGTGAATATACAGTATTTCATTTTAGAGTGTTCTTCAAGAATCTTGCTTAACCAGTTTTGTCTGTTACATGCTTTTATGTGTGTATGTACATCATCTCATTTCAACTCTGAAGAGGCTGGTCCACAATTCTGTGAACTAAAGATGTTATGCTGACAGCATGTTTGTTAATGTTTCATATTCAACTTAAATCATTACTCCGTGACCTTTACCCAGTTCTGTTACTGTGGGTTAAATTTATCTAAACTTTGAAACTATTGCCAAACCTTCACCAATACCCCCAAATGTAGCAATATAAAGGATTTATGAATGGGTACCAGCAGGAGTCATTAATCGATGTAGTGTCATTAAGCCTTAAGGACCTTTTGTTAACTCACTGTTTACATACAGCACCATTACAAATAAGTCATGTGTGGACTGAGGGATATGAATCCACAGCACAATCTGTACGTGTGAGTTCTGCCTGTCTGGCTGTTTTCCTCATTTGTGCTTACTGCCCCTACAGTGTTCAGTGAGCATTCTGCTTTCATCTTCATCACTAACCCACTCTAATTCAATGCTTTTGCAAACAGCTTTCAGCTCCTTTTTTGAATGTGTGAGCCAGTTACTGAATTTTAAATGAAAGCTGTGCCTTCTTGCTCATGTAGACAGAGCTAAAGAGAATAGGATTACTGCTGGCTGTTAGCAAATACCATCTGTTGTACAGTTTAAACTGCCTGTGCTGTTGCCACTTTCAGTTTTAGCCTATGAGGTGCAATAGTTTGCATTCAAAATATATCAGCATACATAGTAATTTCTTTGTGATTTCAGTGCATTGGTTGTTGTATCTTCTACTGGCATGTTTTATTATGCAGAATATAGTCAGCCATCTCTAGCAACAGAGTGGTAAATTTAACATGTGGTCTCTATGTGAGTAATACTGCCTTCTAGTTGCTGGGGCTGGTTGAGTACACTGCTTGTGGAAGTGGGGTTCCATAGTCAAAGGACGCAACAATCTATTTCTGCTTCAGCAGTGTATGATTTGATGGTTGCTGGCCTGAACCTTACATAACTGTTCAATATATGGATAGCGATCTCTCTCCACTGGGTTCTCCCCTAATGGTATTGCTACAGGGGTATCTGCCAGAACTACATTTCAGTGCTTGTTTCCTTTGCATATCCTTTCTAATGATACCTGTCGTGTTCACCTGTCTTCCCAAGAGAAGAGCCGGAGGGGAGGTAGAAGGTGACATGGGGTACCAGATAAGATTAACAGGGAGAATAGGAGAAAGGAAGAGGCGTGGAGTTGTTTGATGCTCTGACTTTCTGTTGCAATATGCTATGGGATATGATGTGTATTGCCAAAAGCTATTATAATCCAGAAGCTTCATTTGTGCCAGTGAAGAGCTCTGCACGCAGTTCTCGTTACACTGAGGATAAATGAATATAGGGAGGTGTTTTTTTTTTCTATCTAAACTCAGCTGTGTAATTTGACTCTTGTGGAGAAATGATGCAGTGTGTGCATTTTCTACTCAAAGAACATCTAAATTGTATTTTTGTGGTTTGACTTTGTTTAAATTTCATTATCAAATTGAAAATACCAATGTATTGTTTTTTCTAATACCATCCTGAATGATGTCCTGAAGGTGATCTTCCACACATTATGTGTATAATACAATTGTGTATGATAAACTGATAGGATAAATACTCCTGTATTTCTTCTCAGTCTTACCTGAAACAAGTTGAAAGCATGCTGAAACAATAGTGTACAGTGTAATGTGCACTGTGAAGAAAATTTGTTCTACTCTCTCTAGAAGATAATATAAGAAAAATGGCCACTTTCCAGCTAAAATACAGTAAAGCTCCCAGATATATTGAGAGGTTTCCTACGATTTTGAAAAAGTGTGTGTGAGTGTATGTTTATTGTTGGTATTTTTAAAGACACATGCTTTTCAGGTTATAGAAAGGAATTTTGTACTTAATATGTTAGAGAATTTGTTTGGGAACAGTTCATCCATGTGAAGGTATAACCCTTGTAATGATGCCAAGGTCATTAGACACCTGTGGAGATTTGCTGGTTAAGTGCTGGTAACTCAAGCATCTGGAACTTGGAGCAGATTTTACTTATATACCTAATTTTTTCCCAAGATTTTAAATCAGGTTAACAAAGCTAATACTTGCAGCTTGGTCTTTATACTTCTCTACCTTTTATGTATATTCATCTAGCATCTTGCTAACTTACTGAAATACATAGTGAAAAAGGAGATAGCATCCAAGTTTAGTTTAATTTTAGTGGCTGGAGAAGTGTCCTATGATGTGCACAGCGTAAGGCAAGCTGGAGCAGGTCTCCAGATGCGACTGCATCAGTGGAGGCTGAACTTAATTTTGAACCTGTTAGGTTAAATACATATATATATGTGTGTGTATTTATGTGTATATTTAAGTATGTAGATCTGGAGGTTTTGTTTGGTTGTTTGCTTTTGTGTGTGTGCATGTACTTCTAAGTAAATAATACTTCCTGTATTGGGGAAGGAGAGCAAACTGTGGCGGATGAGGTGGTGGAATCTTCAGGTGCAGTGTGGGCCTGATTAAGTCCTCTTGCTGTGCAGCCCTGTGTAGGCGTTTGGATGAAAAAGAACAGACAAATCAACATTCCTTTCCCTGAACTCCCCAGCATGCCTCAGCTGCTTTCACTCAGCTCCAGAAAGGGGAAATGAGACTAAAAGGAGCCACTGGTGGAATGCTTGCTAATTAGTAAAACTTTGCTGTATGCAAAAAGCAAAAATTAAAGGAATATATGAATTTTATTGAAATTTCAATATGTGAGAACTTAAAGCATCAGGAGAGATTTATTTCAGAGCTTTCAACTAGTCAGGTACTTAAAAGAACAAGTTTTTTCAGTATTTTCAAAAGACCAGGACTTGTCAGCCTGCTTATGCTGCCAGTTTTCGTCTAATAAGTTCACTGACCCTGTAGACAGTCTGAGTGTTTTCAGAGTTACCGTTTTATCAAACTAATTTGCATTATTTTAAAGCTGTTGCTTGCTAGAAAACAATCTAGTGCAGGTGCACTTTGTAAACACTCCTTTATATAACTTTGCTTATTTGTTCTGGGGGTGGGGAGGGGAAACATCAAAAATAGTGTAACTGAAAAGTTATATTTTATGAAAGCACAAAAATTTCACAAAATAGGTTTTCATCCAGATAAACGCAATTGCATATGTGAAAATGCTAAGCTTCAGTAATTATGTGCAATTGACTATTGTCACCAGATAATGTAGAGGCAAAAAATGGATACAAAAAATTGATTAAAAAAGGATTAGAGAAATTAATGGATGATACATTCATGGAGGAAAAGCAATGAAGCTGGGAGCATATAATGAGGAAAAGCTCACCCTGTAGCAGTTCTTCTTTATGTCCATAAACATAATCTATAGCAGTTGGAGAGATCTCATATCTGGTGTTCTTACTATTGTTTAAGGTCTTAATGTATAAGGCAGTGGGTCTGTACATTAGAACCAGGTCTTTGTAGAGTATTGCTTTCTATCAGATCTGAATGTCTGAGAGCAAGAATGAAAAATTGTATCTTGGTTTCTTCTTATGTTCTTTGGAGGGAATTCTGACTGACAAGTCAATGGAAGGGCAAAGATGCCATCTTCCCAGCTCTTTACTCCAGAATGAAATGTTTACAAGTACTTACCTGGTCTGTGTTATAGTATAACAGGATAGATAGTGTAACAATATAGAGACCTAGTTTCCGCAGTAAATGGTAGGGTGTTTCAGAGAGAGTAAGTGGTGAGATCAAAGGGGTGGTTAGATCTGAAAAGTTACATGCTGCAGCTAGTTGCCCTGCCAAAAAAAAGCCAACAAAAAACCTGTCAGCACATGTGATAAGTTGTGGTGAATGGTTTACTGTAGATTCTCTTTGTGTTGTGCATTGATTTGAGTTTCTGAAAAAATAAAAAGTGTACTTTTGAATACAAGTTGAACTAGTAGCTTAACTCCTTCCATCCTCAGGCAGTAACTGAAAACCAAGCAGAAGTGCCAACTAAGTACAGCCCCAAGTGTGGGCTGTATTATGTGCAGGAAGAGCTGCACCAATACCACCATAAGGTACTTTCAGTCTCTATTGCTTGTTCATGCCTGCTCACAGTCTGCTCTTCTGGGCTTGTACAGCACTTTGTAGGACTGTGTTTTGAAATTGATTGGGGGTTTGGGGCTTTTTTTCCTAGTAACGCTTCCCCCATAAGCCCCTCATTTTTTAAGTGTCAAGTTCTCTTTATATTTATCTCTGTATCTATGTATTACAGTTGATCCTGTTCCCAAGGTTGGTTTACTTTGCAGCCCCACTGAAGTTTCATGGATGTAGAATGTTGGGTGTTAGTGCATGGAGTAAGTAGTGGGGCAAGACTGCCTGAATTTTGTGTTGCTGTAGAAGGCATTCTTCATCAATATGTTCTTCCTTAAAGGTCCATATGGCTTTTGATGTCAAGTTTTTTAAATTACTTGAAATTACCTAACAGTAGGATTTGGTAATGAAAATATTTTAGGGCAATAAAGAAGAATATATTAAGGTGAAAATATGTGATGGCAGGCATGAGACTGTTGAGGTGTTGTGTGTTACTTTAGCACATAGGTATGCCTGAGGAAAACTAAATGCTCATTTTGTGTTATTTCTCAGTAATATGAACAAGAAAAATACATGTTTGTAATATATACAGATTTTAAGTTAAATTTGTTGTTGACATTTTAATAATGTTTTATCCTAGCTATATTTGTTGTGGCTCCGTATGAAACTTCTGGGGTTTTTTTAAACCTGATACAATTTATTTTCCCCAGAGTGCTGCTGTCCTTGCCAGTGAAAGAAATGCTGCACAAGAGGCACGAAATAGTATAGAAAATCAAGTCAAAGAGCTGACTGAAGAAAATGAAAAGTTGAAGAGAACAGTTGATGAGCTAGAGATCAAAACCGAAGAGTTGCACAAACAAATTGATAGTATGAAAAGAGAAGAAAATTTAGCAAAGGAAAAAATGAAGAGATATGAGGTAAGTTAGAAAACCAGCCCCTTAAGTAGTCTCCTTCCTCTTTGTAAAGGTTACTTTGTAGAACAAAATCTGACAAAGGATGGGCAATGTCATTGGGAAGACATCGCAAAACCAGCAGGTTATCAAGAAGTAGGGTGCAGTTTGATTACATGTATAGGAATGTATAGGAATTTTACACTGAAAACCAGTGTAAAAGTAACAGCTTGGAACTGGGGAGATCAGTGATAGGCCAGAATTGAATATACTTTATAGCTCAGTTTTCTGATCAGATTAAAGGTCTTGCCAGTATTTCTAAATGTATCAAGTCATATAATTGCAGGAAGAGAAGCAACAGTTAGAAGGAGCTTTGAAACTTGCTGAAAAGGAGGCAAAGGAAGTGGTACTGTTAAAAAGATCTTTGGAAAGCCAGCTGGAAGATATGCAGGTAAGAACAAGAGCATTTTGCAATATTGAAAGTTTAATTTTTCTGCTTGTTTACCTGAGTCACTATTGCCTTCTGCAGCGTAACATCTCATTCTTTTTGAAGCATGCTTTGTTTTAAAGTCCAGAGCTAACTGCAGTGTTCAGATGTTTCCTGAAAGCGTAAAAGCATAGGATCACAGAATAGTTAGGGTTGGAAAGGACCTTAAGATTGTCTAGTTCCAACCCCTCTGTCATGGGAAGACACACACACACACACACACACACACACACACACACACACCCACAAAAAAAAGCAGATCATCATCTAATTTAAATTGTTACCTTGACAAAGTGTTTTGGTTTTGTTTTTTTTTTTTTGACTACCATGAATCTAGCAAAACTTCAAGGAGATGAATGGCCAAAAAAACTGCCTACGGTTTTACAAGTGTCTTTCAGTATTTTGAATAACCATTCAACTGGTTGTTTGTAGGTATTTACATCTAGAGGAATACAAAGCAGTATTTGGATATAAATAAGAACAGTAGTAGTAGACAAATGTCAGGAAATTTGATTCTCTATTTTTATGAACCTTATTTGCAGGTATTGCATAGCACTGTTATTACAACATGAAACCAGAGAAATTTAACATATATCATACAGCTTGCAGCCTCTTAAACTCTGTATGAAGTCATCTTTCTACCTTGCTCCTTAGCTTATTCAGTATAAAGGAAAGGAAATGTTTTTTCCCATATTAGCCCGGAAATTAATCATGTGGAGAATGGATCTACTTCAGAGCAGTGGAGAGGGATGTTGGCAATATTGTATATGAGTGAAGACAGAATTATTCAGGTGAAAAGAAAACTCAGGTCTGTTTAGGAAGGAGGTGAATATATATGAATCTTAAAACTTTTCTTATTGGCACCATATTCTGTATCCGAAAAAGTTGCAAACCTAATCTTTCTTTTTTGCAATTCACCTTTTACGTGTAGTGGAGAAGCATCTATTTCAACGGTATCAGTTTAGAATTCTCTTAGTTTTTCCTCTAGAAGCAAAGTTTTCAAATGATTCTATCGAACGAGACAGACTCAAGTGAGCCACGTGTACAGTGGTAGTGACCCTTTTTTATTTGAACAGATGTTTTCCCTTGCTGTCTTCAACATAAATTTTACATTACTGTTCTGAAAAAGAAACTTCTTTGTAAGTGGATTATGAGCCAAGAGAAGATTGTGTTAACCACTGTTTTCTCATGGTTCAGTTGATCAGAGTAAAAAGAAAAAAATAACAAGAATAAAATCCTATTGTGTCTTTAAAATGAAACGTGCTTCAAGAATATAAGATTTTAACAGTATTGGTAAGGAAGTTTTGTTTCTAAAAAATGATGGGTTTAAGCTGCTGTTCCATGTAATGCAATCAATAAGTGTTTCATTGAAGGCTTTTGGTCAGTTGTTTTTTTTTCTTTTTTTCAGACATGTTTATCTGTTCTATCTCACTGATTCTCCAGATTTGCTTGTATGTATTGCTGATGGTCTGCACAATCACAGTAGATGGCCCATTACTCATCATTGCCTTATATTTAGCACTGTTCTCTAAGAACTCTGTTCTATCACAGTCTGACTTGACCTTCCTGCACAACATGAATCAGTGCACCATATGCATCTCCTGCATCTTGATTAGCTCTGGGTCAAGGTTCAGTTGTTTCTAGTATGACTTATCAGTTTATCTCAAGTATTAGTGTTAAGCTAGGCATGCTAGCATGCTAGTTTTTATCAGTATTTTTCTCCTTTATCAGTTAATCTAGAAAAGAGAAATACCATATCCTGATTTTTATGCCCAAGGAAAACTATTGTTGATGAGAAACGACATATGACATCTTATTTCTCCTGAATAATATTGAAGAATGAAGTAATATCTGTTGTAATACAGGGTTTTTCTGAAAACAAAAATAGTTGCTGTTGCAATGCTCAGTTTTCATGAAGAATATTTTTACCATATACCTATGTTATACAGTTTTCTGTTGGCTACATTTTAGCGAAGAACAAGGACATGGTTATTCTTTAGTGGTATTTTCACTATTTGAAGAATAAATGATTCCATGACATAGTTACTAGAAAAATAATACAGATCATAATATGATCTGTATTAAATCATATTAAATAGATTTTGAGAAGGAAATTATGCAGAATGGTGTGGTAAGAAAACCACCATTTCCAGCAAAGTTGAATTCATCAAGCCCAGAGAACAATCAGCTGTTCTGCACTTTTCCAAAGACAGTGGTCGTGCATTAAAAACTCACTGATTTGCTAAGAAACAACACTGCTGTAAATTTTGTTTTTTCAGTGTGGTAATTTATGCCAGAGAATCTTTGCTTTCTTCAGTCACTAATAATTGTGATCTATCAGAAAGGGAGGTTGGAAAGTGATAAGAACTTTACTTGGCCTACGAAATTTCCTGTGATTCTTAGACCTGTGATTCTCATGGCACATCAGATAGCTCGACAGATACTGCTGCATCACAAGAGGGATGTGGGCATGAGAGATTTTAACAGATGGGCGGAGTGAGAGTGTGAAGCACCTGAACTTCACTTCTCATACTCTGAAGTAGTGCCACTGTCAGTTTATTGTTGAACTAACTGAAATCAAACTTGGCAAAATGGAACAGGTCAGTTACCTAGGAATTGTATTTTCTGTTAAAATAATGACGATTGCAACCTCACAACTTTCTAAGTTTTAGTGATGTACTTAGTATTTATTTTATCATCCTTCTTGGTAGCAAACAGTAAAAATATGGTGATTGAAAATGGGCAGATGCAATATATGAAAAGTACAGAGTTTTCTTTTCAGGATACCAGAATATAACTCAAGGGAGAAAAAGCTAAATTTCAATCTCGGGCATCTTAGTCTGCTGCATATCTGAAAATCAGGTATAAGTTGGCATGACCTGATGAAAATTTAGGTGACCCACTGCCTGCATCAAGCCCCCTAGTATTATTTTCTTTAAATATTGCTTTTTTCATATTTATTTAAACAATATTATTTTCTGTAAGTATTCATACCTATTATAACTTTAGCAATTGCCCCAGTTAGTAGGTGAAATTTATTCTCATATTAAGTGATTTGGGGTTTTGTTTGTTGGGTTTTTTTTTTGTTTGTTGGGGTTTTTTTTTGTGTTGATAACTCTGAACTAGAGAGTGACCAGATTTGCTCTGATGTTTACTTCCCTTTCCAGCACACTGGAAATGCAGAACATAGCGTCCTGCTGGCACCATTATTGTGCCACAATGTATTTTACTCATCTATGTCTGCACAGTTTGTTTCTCAAGGATGTGTAAACAAACAGTAAAGTTAAATGATCAGTGAAAGGCTGATGGAGGGAGGTGCACATGAGGTTTTTATAACCTGCTCAAATATGGCACATCAGCAGAGTCCCAAGATTTCAGCAGCTTTTAGAACTGAAGTGCTGAAGTCGAACCTTTTCAAGGTTCTTAAAATCCTTTGGTGTCAACTAAACCAATTCTGGTGTAGAACTAAGCTTTGCAAAACAGCATCTATTAGCCCCCAGCGTGTTTTAGGGTTATGTATGTGCTTCTTAGGCATCCAGCATAACTCCTGTTTGTACCAGAGATGTCTTTTGGTGGGTTGTACAGGAATGTAAGAGACAGTGAATCTAAAGAAATCACAAACCAAATATTTGACGATGTTCTTTCTTTTCTCTTAGATTCTTTTTTGAGATTCTGATCTATGTTGCCTAGAGAAATACGGTCTGTGTTTTCACATTTCAAATTTTTTGAAGTGTAATTAAGTGAGCATCATAGGTATTAGATATTCAACAAAACTTTAAATATCCAATTTTAAAATGTGAAACAATGTTTTGGAATGCTTTTTACAATTTATGATGATTTTGGTTATTTACATTTTTCTATTGGAGCAATTTAAATTCTTCATAATCTGGTTTTAATCAATTCAGTGGCACCTTTCAGGTGTCATAACAAACAAACCTTTTTTGAAGTCTTATGGTGTCTATTTAGAGTAGGGCCATTAGGTGTTTTATTATGGAGGGAGAAGGAAGAGGTTAGAGTCACAATATGCAGATGGAAGGTAACCTGCAAACCTGCTTTTCTTGTACTGGAATGAACCAGTGACAGTCACTTGTTCTGCTGATGGACAGTATTTAAAAGCTGGAGGGTGTTATGTTCTTAAGCATCCTCAATGTGGTAGCAGATACATTTGGAGCTCCTGTTATATAAGCATACAGCATAGCCCTGCACTTCATTCAAAATTTAATCCATATAATGAAGGTCTGGTTTGGACGTGAATGGCAAAGGCTCTTTCAGGAAGGGGATTTCTGTGCTAAGAGCCTCAAAGATCTGTTTGCACAGTGTCTGTCACAACGGAACATCATCTTGATTAGGGCTTCTGGGTGCTATAGAAGTACAGCAACAGGGAAAAAAAGTCCCCACTAGTTATTGCTTATTCATTGTAGAAATAGATTTCTGGTTTACTTAATTTTTTTTTTTATCTGGGGAAAAAATTTTCAAGGGAGGGTTAAAGGGATCATATAGGAAAATGTGAAAGCTAAATGTACGCTTTGCCTGTAGAAGAATCATGAAAACGGCCTACATATGGTGTTGCAAATGTTAGAACAGTGTTTTAGGAATTCATAGGAGGGACAGAGCACTGCTTTGCTAAAATAACGTCTGTCCTGTACTGGCTAGCAAACTGTAACTCTATAAACTTTTTTTGTTATTTAAGATTGTCTTAATGTTGCAGCAGCTGTTGCATGGAGGGTGTTAATATAACATTCCTTTAAGACATAAGAAAAGAGGGTCTACATGTCATCATATATATATGTGTATTTATTTGTTTATTTTTTCATCTACTGTAGGAGAACATCCGTTGTATTTCGCAGGAACGGCAACAGTTAGCTCAGCAGTTAAAAGATGAAACTCACCAGAAGGAACAGCTAAAGCAGATAAAGAATGAACTGGAAAATGAACAACAGCTACTGAACAAGACTGTTGAAAAGTTACAGGAGGAGGTATGCATTCACTCCAAAGAGGCAGCAGGAATCTGATTATTTAACAGACAGAAGCAAAGGAGCTGCCAAGTTCTAAAGATTTTTTTTGTGGTGGTTTTCTTTGTTATGGTTTGTTTGTTTTTTTGTTTATTTGTTTTTAATGTGTAGACAAAGTGCAATGCAAACTTTACTTTTAGTCTCTTTATCCTAGAGACTATCAGTAAAAGCTTTCAGGACTGGAATAGTGGTTGGAACACCGCTGTCTCAAAATACTGTTGTAAACCAGCTCTGTTTTGTTTGAACAAGATCCCAGATTTGAGTTCAGTTCTAATGTCTGCTACAACGATATTTCAGGATTTTACAGCTGGTTCTCAAAACACTACTACATTAGACTTCTTTTGCCATCTGTGTGTAAACCATGCAACTTAATATTGATACACTGAAGTGTGACTCTGCAATTCTTTACATCAGTTGGGTAGAAGAGCTGACAGACAATAGTTTTGCCACACATACCATTAGAAACAAAAACCTTACTGTTCTGTGTTTTCACACTTCTGCATAGAAATTAATTTCTTTGGGATCAAGTTTGATAAATTTACTAGTTGAAAATACTGAGCTGAATGTCAAAGCTGGAGACAAAAGCTTTTTGGTGTGTGAAGTACGATAGAACCTTTTGCAGCACTAACTTAGGAAATAAAAATGTACTTTTTTCCCAGATGTCTGAAATGATAGAGCTCTCGCGAGCATCAACTCTGGAGCTTCAGAATCAGCTTGATGAATACAAGGAGAAAAATCGCAGGGAACTTGCAGATGTGCAGAGACAATTAAAGGAGAAAAACCTTGAGGTAGAAAAATCACGCCTGACAGCTATGAGAATGCAAGATGAGGTAATGACTTCTGTGTTCAGTGACAAGTTCTAACCTTTGACCTGTAATTCCGCTAAGATAGTTTTTAAGGCAATGAATGTTTGCTGTAATGATTTTGTGTACTCCATCATAAGAGACTGATCTTAATCATCATGCTTTTGAGTTTAATTCTTCATGATGATGATCAACATATATCTTCTGCTAGGGAAATAGGGTTTCCTGTTTATGACATATAAATGCAGTATTTAATAAATGTAACTTAAGTGATATGACAAGAATTCCATTGATGATCTGCTGCTCTGTTAATGCCTTTTTAATGTCTGCTACTGAAAGAATTGAGAATGTGGAAATATTCTTGAATTAGAAAACCCACCAACCCACAGCAGTTATTTAGAAAAGAAAAAAACAAATACCCCACCCCCTCAGAAAAAGTCAAATTCTGGCTCTGAAGGAGCTGACATATATTCTACTTTTCCTTTGTATGAGCCAAGTTGCAGATTTAAATGACAAAGGTGTCTGTGCAACCAAGAATCAAACACAGTCTTGAAGTATCTACCTCAGCATGTGAATTTTACCTTAAAGGCAATCCAGTCTTTTAAAGGTCTGCATGTACTTGTTCTGCAATTGGAAAGGCTATGAGAGTACACTGGTCACAGAGGTTTTCTGTATGTAGACTACTTTAGTAGTTTGATTTTTCAAGTTCAGAACTTCTCTTGTGTTTCCCTGACCCCTTAAGAGACTTGGGGGATGGCTTTAAACTAAAGGAGGGTGGATTTATCAAAATACCTATCTGAATATTAGGAAGAAGTTCTTTACTGTGGGGTTGGTGAGGTGCTGGCACAGGTTGCCCAGAGAAGTTGTTGATGCTCCATCCCTGGAAGTGTTCGAGGCCAGGTTGGATGAGGCTTTGAGCAACCTGATCTAGTGGGAGGTGTCCCTGCCCATGGCAGGGGGTTGGAACTAGATGATCTTTAAGACTGTGAGGGTGGTGGGGCCCTGGAATGGGTTGCCCAGGGAGGTTGTGGATGCTTCATCCCTGGCGGCGTTCAAGGTGGGGTTGGACATAGCCTTGGATGGCATGGTTTAGTGGGAGGTGTCCCTGCCCATGGCAGGGAGGTTGGAACTCGATGATCTTGAGGTCCTTTCCAACCCTTACTATTCTATGATTCTATGATTCTTTCCAAACCAAGCTATTCTGTGATGTATTTTAGCAGTTACGTAATTGGCAAAATGCTGTCATTGAAGTGCCTCAAACACATAAACTACATAATTATTTAAAAGCTAAAGTAGTGGTAGTCTGAAAATGAAAGGAATAATATTGTGAAAGTTCAAAAGATATAACCATATAAAAAAATTGTGAAAATTTTGGCTTGCTGTAATAAATAAAGAATAATTGTCACGGTAAAACCTGTAGTGTGAAGCTTCTCTTTAGGTATAGTATTTAATCCAAGTTTATTTTCTTGGTGCCATCTTGTGGATAAAACAAAAATTACTGTGCAAAGCATATAGCTCCGCAATTCCTGTAACGCTTCGAGATCTGTCATGTTTGTAGTCGGTCCCCTTTACTGACATAATTTGTATAGAAAGTACAGTTTAAAGTTTATTACCATCTTATTGTTCCAGATGCGTCTTATGGAAGAAAACTTGAGGGACCACCAGAGAGCCCAGGATGAGGCAATAACAAAAACTCAGTTGCTAGAACAGACTGTGAAAAGCTTGGAGTATGAACTGGAAGCCAAAACCCACTTAAAAGATGATCGGGCAAGACAAATCAAACTAATGGAGGTAAAAGGCGTTTTTCAGGGTTGCTAGCTTATTGAACTGGTTAAAATAATTTTGGTGTTTCACATGGATTCTGCAAGGAAGAAACAAAACAAATGAATGCTGTTGGAAGTCCATGTAGTACTACTGCAGGAGTTATTCTGGTGATCTGTTAGCATGATGCATTCTAAATTGCAATTGTTCTTTCATTGTTTTAATTAACTTTCATTTTAATTAATTTCTTCCGGAGTTTATTGGGCAGAATTGTATTATTTTTGTTCGTAGGCCCATCACTCAGAGAATCAAAAGAATTTAGATGTGTAAGTCCTATGTAGCATCTAGTATAAATCCATTTATGGATCCTAAATAACACTGATATTCTATGTTGTTACAGGGTTAGCTTCATAACTGTTCAGTTCGACTAAGCTGTCTTTTGACCTTCATAAACAAGTATTTTTATACCGTTGTACTCATATACTCATATGAAAAGAAAGATTTGTCATCCAACTGTGTCATGTAACTTAAACATTCAAAGAACAGTCTTTAGGAACGTTACAGAATTTCTGGTACTTTCTGGAGATTGGTGGGAGTGATTAAAAAAGGAAATGAAACTTGCCCTGGAATGGGCTGCCCAGGGAAGCTGTGGATGCTTCATCCCTGGCGGCGTTCAAGGTGGGGTTGGACATAGCCTTGGATGGCATGGTTTAGTGGGAGGTGTCCCTGCCCATGGCAGGGGGGTTGGAACTAGATGATCTTAAGGTCCTTTCCAACCCTAACTATTCTATGATTCTATGATTCTATTTTACTTCTGTCAGACAATTCCCTTTAAAGACTTGCCTACCTGTAATCTCTTCTTCCTAGAGCCTGTCTGTTTTCAGATGCATTTCACTTTTCAAGCATAGTCTTCCAGACAGTTTGAGTCCTTGAAGTGTAAGGAAGAATGCCCTAGTAGTAATCTGAAGATGAATGGGAAAGTAGTATGTTGAAATTACTTTTTTTTGTTCCACTTAGGACAAGTTATCTCACCTGGAACTTGAGCTTGATGAAGAAAAAACTAATTCAGATTTGTTGTCTGAGAGGATCAGTAGATGCAGAGAACAGGTACTTGAACAAGTTTTCCAAATGGTGTATAACGATGAAGAAAAAGTCTTATTAGGATTACAAACAATATTGATTAACTGAATAATGATAAGCAATAGGGTTTATATACTGTATTTAAGCGAAGTATGTAAATCCAAAAAAACAAGGTTCACAAACTCCTGCATGTCATCACAGACCATTTTTTTCCTGCTTTTTCCAGTTTCCAAACTAAGACATTGCATATAAAGGCTGAAGACCAGTGCCATTCTCTGATACTCTTAGTGTAGTGAGCTTTATTAAGTAATGATTGATGCATGCAGTGATGATGCTATATTAGGCTTGGTTATAGGTGATAAGGGTAGCAGAGAAAGCCTGTTGTAGAAAGTATTTTAGGTTGAAAGATCACAATTTTTTAACTTCCTGAAAAGCAGGCCAGCATTAATAGAGTCTTGATTTCAAAGAAGGAGATGCTTAGGAAATTGTGGAATGAATTTATGAAGTCAGCCAAACTGAAGATGCTGACTAGTTTCATCAGAGAGGAAGCTTTATTTTCATTACACGTATAAAATCTGATTAAGGTATTTCAAATACAAGACAGTTGGAAAGCAGTTTCTGCATAAAAACATCAGTCATTAGTTCCAAAAGTGTTGTATGAGTATATAGCCCAGAAAAAGGGGAAGAAGGATTTAATAGCAAGATTGTGTCTCATGGGGCAGAAAATGTAAAGATAAAGTGAGATTTGCCAAGCTACATGCGACATATTGTGGTAATTCAAGCAAGTAACAAAAGATTCTTGGCTGTGTAAGTAGGAAAAAGAAGTTGTGGAAACTGTATGATGAGGTGTATCAATCATGATAAAAAGTAAGCCAGGTGTGCCTCTTCAAATAAATGAGTATTTTCCCTCTGCCTTCAGTAAGGCCAGTGAATATGCAGGTGTGGGAAAGTGAAGTGGGCTAATGGAAATGGGACCATTAAGCTGGAAATCAAGTCTTAAGAGAATTAGGAGTTCATTGTTCTGAAGAAAGAGGGCTGTGAAAGAAGTGGCATATGAAATTATAGGTCCTGTAACAAAAACTTGCAATAAACCAGAAAAGTAGAGAATAGTGCCTTATGACTAAAAAAGTAACCAGAGCATCCATGTCGAGTAGTCAGTGTTACAGAAGTTTTTCAATAGTCAATGGAAACAAATATCGTGATGTGGCTGCCTTGGAATATCACTGCCTAGACAATGTTCCTTGTCTTAGTTTTACTTTCTGAAAGATAGGAAACTAATGTATAACTCATTACAGCGTGTTGTCATGGTTTAACCCCAGCTAGCAACTAAGCACCACACAGCTATTTGCTCCTTCCCCCTGCATTGGGATGCAAGAGAGAATCAGAACAGTAGAAGTGCGAAAGCTCATGAGTTGGGATAAAGACAATTCAACAGGTAAAGCAAAAGCCATGCACACAAGCAAAGCAAAATAAGGAATTCATTCACCACTTCCCATGGGCAGGCAGGTAGGTGTTCAGCCATCTCCAGGAAAGCTGGGCTCCGGCACACCAAATAGTTACTTGGGAACAGCAAACATCATCACTCTGAACATCATCCCCTTCCTTTTTCTCCCAGCTTTGTACACTGAGCATGATGCCTTATGGTATGGGATATCCCTTGTGTCAGTCAGCACCAGTTGTTCTGGCTGTGTCTCCTCCTAGCTTCTTGTGCACCCCCAGCCTACTCACTGGTGGGGTGAGGAGCAGAAGAGGCCTTGACACTGTGTAAGCACTGCTCAGCAATAACTAAAACATCCCTGTGTTATCAACACTGCTTCCAGCACAGTTCCAGAATGGAGCCCCTTACCAGTTACTATGAAGAAAATTAACTCTATCCCCGCCAAAACCAGCATGTATCTACTACTGTAGGTTTACATTAAGTACTATACCTCATTACCAGGAGACAGTTTGCACTAAGATTATGTTTCATTTCCCTCTCTTCAGAAAAAAAATAATTGCTGACATTCTTTGGAGTAGCTTTAATTTCAGAGGGAGAACAAAAAGTAAAATCTCTTTTTATGTCTTTTCAGTGAAATTGTATATCCCACTAAGACAGCTGGAGAGATTTAAAATGAATGAGAGCTCAGCTTTCTTTCCTGCACCCTTGAAACACTACTTTGTTGGGACCCAGGTTGCTGAGATTCTATTTGATTGCAATATAGTCTTTTTGCTGTTATTACATTGATATAGTACAGACTCTGAATCTGGGTGAAATAGAATGTAAAGGACCCATAATAGTGTGGGGTCATGCTATTGTTAAATTAGGAAGCCTTTAATACTAGAATCTGTGGGTGTGTTTTAAGCCTAGGATAAAAGAACTTCAGTCATAGCTGCACTTGTGCATTCTATAGTAAGTTAATTTGCTAACAGAATGGAAACCTAAAACGCAGATGGGTGACCAGAATGTTACATAATGGGTAAAAGGCATGTTTATTTTGAGGTCTGGAGTTTCTCATTTCACACATGAGTTACAAAGGTTGCTTTGTTTTGATTTTATGCCAGAATGACTAAATAGTCAAATTACTAAAGAGTATTTCAGGGTCTGCTAGGCATTTATAATGACATGAGAAGTTGTAGTGGATTTGTTTTGGTAATATCTGTATTTCTGTAAATGTGTTATGTTTGGTTTTATTTTTTTTTTTTAATTATTGCATGTTACTGTAATATACTGATAATGAGCTGTAATACTCAAATTTCTGGTAAAACCAACTTGAAACAACTGGTTCTTTTTTACATACAGCTGAATGTTGGAACAAACATTGTCAAGGCTGGTAGTTCACATTCCATTTACCATGATATGTTAGCCTTTTTTAATTCAAACACCCTTTTGAATCTGGGAATGGCTGCATGAGACACTGTTCTCATCTTCCCTACTTCATTCTTGAGAAGTACCACAAAAAAGTGGAAACAGTAAAAAAAATCTGGGGGCTAAGATGGATTGTATCTTATTAGGTTTTAAATGATAAGGTATTAGCAGCCCTTGAAAGAGCA
The DNA here is from genome assembly GCA_039720435.1 of Amazona ochrocephala. Taxonomy (NCBI): domain Eukaryota; kingdom Metazoa; phylum Chordata; class Aves; order Psittaciformes; family Psittacidae; genus Amazona; species Amazona ochrocephala. Next base: position 31,603,281 of record CM077883.1, on the reverse strand, counting down.
AAATGGACAACAATCACACACTCATAGGAAGCAGGAGTGCTCAGCTGCCCTTTGAGTCTGAAGGGAGCAGGAACAGGGCACATGTTAGTACATTATGGGTTTTTTCCCCCTACAAACAAGTGAAATGAAGCACCTCTTGCCATTTTGGTTTTGCAAACGAAAATGAAAAATACTCAATACCCTCATCAATTCTTGTATTCTGTGAAAATGCAAACATGGGTCTATTGACTTCAGTAAGTGTGAAAAATGGACTAGTTAGTTTCCATGACAACTTTAGAATAAATACTGAAGGATAAAATTGCGTTGCATCATTCACTTCCTTTTGGTAAAGCATTCCCAATGATAGCTGTATACCTGCTCTTGCTGGCACCAGCTGTGAGAAGCAAACAAATGAAAATATGAAGGTTGCTTTTCTGTTATGAAGCATCAAAGGGGTTTATTTGGCTTTCGCATGTTTGTTTGTTAAATGTTGGGGGGGTTTGACACATACTTGAGAATTGTGTATGTATGTCTAGATAAATATATATAGTCATATATATATGTTTTACATTTCCCTACTTGGGTATTAACAAGAAACATAAGCTGTGAACCTAGTGTGAGATGGTAAACAATGGTGATAATATCTACAATATTACTAGAAATCAATTGTTTTCACTAATAATGAACTCAACAGCTGCTTCTAATCCTAAAGCTGACACAAAATGCTGTTACATCTAATAAAGCCTTGTAAAATCTGATACTATTGCTTTTCTTAAGTCTTTGTTGTTAGCGTTTTTCAAGTCCAGCTGTGATAACTGTTGCCTTAAGCTGCAGAAATAGTTTATTCTTCTAACATAATTAGAATATATTAGATCTGGAAAAGGTAGAATGTGAAGCACAAAGCTCCAGAGCCTATCTTAACTGCTGTGAAATAGGTGAGAAGTTTGAGCACATTTTGGCAGTCAACTGCTTTTTTCCTTTGTGCATGTTAATTATTTGTTTACTAATGGAAGGTGCAAGGAGATAAGTGAAAACAGTTTCCACCTCCCCCAACAAAAACTGTGTGCTGCTGCCCTTCTCTTTTTATAAGCTCTTGTATACATTTGCACATAGCTTTCTGGTCCTAATCAGATGCAGTACTTTTTTCTCTCTCACACTGTTTTTCTATGAGGTTGCTTTTACCCTGAAGTGTCCAACAACAGTAGAAGTTATCTTGCAAATATAATAATTGTCCTCTAAATAATTCCTTAATTTGAGATCTTGGGAAGGTTGCACAAATTTGCCACAGCCTTTGAACACAGTAAGAGCACAGCAGAACTTTAGAGTGGTCCATTAAACAAGATACTACATAAAACAACCCCACTTTCTTAACAGTTGCATTTTTAATTAGTCATTCATTTTACTATGAATTTTGCTTTATTTTTTTCTGTCTTTATCTTCATGGCTGAAGCAATTACAGTGTAACAAATTCTATGTAATCCATCACATTATAATATTTTTCATGTATTTCATGAACAAATGCATTTACTGTGGACATGTGTGATTCTAATTTGTATATATAAAACTTTTAATATGTAAAATGTTTTCCTATATAATGTATATTATTATTATTATCATCATCATCATCATTAGGCCTCTATACGAGAGCTTTTAGGAAACTGCCCAGCTGTTGAGAACACAGTCACGTGCTAATATTTGTAGTCCAGTGACTTATGACCTTGGTTTTCAGGAATGCCTGCTAGTGTTCTGAAACCATACTGTGACATAGCATATGCAACTGCATGTATTGCTACCATTGTTTGTATTCATATATTCATTCCAAGCTACAGACACAGTGTAAATGACTTCTTTTAAACATGTGATTTACTAAACAGGTTATCTTTTAATATTATAATGTGGTTAAAAAAAAAAAAGCCCTAAGGTAAAATTTCATGTGCGTCACTTGTTTGACCTTCACGTTCTTAGCATTGCTTTTGGATTTTTTTATGCAAGAATTTCTAATGGCTTTTAAAAGATGTTTAGTGAGATAAATCTGTAACTTAAAGCTGCTTAACCATGGTGGTGGGTTTATGCAAGTTAATATGTAAGTGTTATAAAGCAGGAAAGAACAGTGCGGCCGCTGAAACATTTGTCAAGTCTTCTTGGAGATAGAGTAATTGACATAGATTTTCACTGTGTACCCCAGGTGATATTCATCATAGTAAACATTGTTCAGGGAATAGCACAAATGCTGTGCTACTGACACGTAAATAACACATTTGCTGTGCCCGCAAAGGCATTTATAAATACTTGAGGGCAGTCTCAGCAGGAATGAGAGGGAAGAAAAGTATTTGGACACTACAGACTTTTTCCTTTAGCTCTGAAATTTCATTAACAGCTGTTAGGCAGTTTAGAGTTTCTCTTTGATCCCCAGAATCTTTTTTCCCAGTCAGGTCCAATAGTAAGTTAAATCAAACTTATTCTGTATTCTTATCTCAATTCTGTATTGATGAGATGGTTTTTTAACATCTTACCTGTGGAGAATATACTTCCCTTTTGGTTATTGAATACACACCCGAAATATTTACAGAAACTGTAGCAAAAGTTGTGTTTTAACAAAAGAAAGAAGAACCACCCCCTCCCCAAATCCAGAAGTTGGTACTGTCCTAGTATGAAAGACAGAAAAGTAACTGGAGGAGGGGAGCAATCAGCCTATTGAAAAAGAGCTTTTAGTATTCTCACAGACATAGAAAACTGTAATTGTCTGTAAAGCGTCTCACTGAGTTGTAGGCACTTCTCTGTAGTTACCAGTTTGTGTTTAATAAACTCTAAGGTAGACTAGTCAGCAGCTTAAAGGTAAGATGCTATTTCAGACTTAAGAATGAAGAAAACAACTGTAGAAGGTGTTTGAAGACTGTTATGATGTTCCAAAATACAGTTACCTGCCACATGATATGTCTCATGCAACATGTTAGAGTTCAGTTCCCTGGTATAGAATACATATCTACTGAACATCAGCAATACCCAGTGTGGCTGGAAAATGCCTAGAGTGAGGACTGGGAATAACTTGGGCTTCCCAAAATGGCTTTTAAACAGTTATTTTATTTTCAAGATTCTACTAGTAATCTTCAGCTGAAATCATGCAGATGTCTTGAGTTCTAAGAAAGAGCAAACTTTTTCTCATTGCACAGGTATATGTACTTTATGTATTGGTGTTTATATATACATACACAGCGTCATACCTATAAATGTAAATTAAATATTTAAAATTTCTGTCTTCTATAATAGATTGAACAAATGAGGACAGAGCTGCTTCAGGAAAGAGCCTTAAAGCAAGATTTGGAGTGTGACAAAATTTCATTGGAAAGACAGGTAATTACAATTATGGCTGGCATGTCATCACTCTGGCAAGATGACAGAGTAGGTATCTGCCTTCATTAAGACATTCAAGTAAACATTTAAGGAATAATACATTTGGTAGCTGTCATTATCCCACCATAGTGTGCTGCTGGAAATATGTTTTGGTAGGAATAGATTAAAAAACATGCATCTTAATACTGATTCTCAAAAGAAAATACTAAAATATTGAATTAAGTCTAATCATAGTACTTTTTTTTCTTCCTGTACCTGCTCTTTTAGTTTGAGGTGTTTATTTATTTCATATACTAAACATTTGCACTATACAGGGTGATTGGAGCTAGGTGGTCTTTACGGTCCCATTCAACCAAAACCAGTCTATGATTCTATGCATACATATCTTTTATATAGTGTAGTAGGACATTTTTGTTGTAGTAAAAGCAGGCATCTCTGTAGCACCAAATCCTGTCTATACATTTGAGGATCAAAACCATTAAATGTTAGAAATGTGACAGTTGATATGGTATGCTTGTTTTATAATAAAACTGAGATATCAATATAGAAATTTTGAAAGGCACATATACAGAAAAGACTGTAGCATGTTGCAGGCATGGCTATCCAGTTTAGCCATAAATCCTTTGACCACTTTTTGAGGAGCTGTTCTTTACAGTTTTTACTATACTTCAGGAACAGTGCTGAAGGTAGATCATAATTTCAAGCAGTTGTGTTTTTTGAGTATTTTCTTCTGTAGAAGCAAACAGTGAAAAAGTGAAAAATTGCATGCCACTGAAAGAAAAGATACAGATTTGACAGAGAACTTTACTCTCTGTTGTCTGGGAAGGAATGTGGCTCATGTTTAAATATCTGTGATGAAAAGTACGTTAAAAATACTTTCTAGGTTTTTGCAACATTTTATTCTGCAGCTCACTAGTCTCTCAGAGCAAGGTTATTACCATAGCCCCTAGCTGAGATCCAGAGGAAAGCTATCTTAGCAAGTCATAGTATTACTGTCAGTCTCAAGAACATAAACCAGACTGTAATGGGATTTTAGAGAACATTTTTCTACCAAACACGTAATTTGATGCCTTAAATTATGTGAAATTAATCCCATCTTAATTGTTTGAAGGAAAAGGAATGCTGCCTACGTGTACATCTTTATATCTTGGATCTCAGTTTTCTATCATAGCTTTTTTAGCTTTGAGATCTGAGATCGTGGTTTGAATCTCTGTAACAGAGAATATGTAAGAGTTCCTGGAACTTTTATTTATTTATTTATTGATTGATTGATTTTTTAATTTGATTTGATTTAATCATCAGGTCGCCATTAAAACCCAAAATTATCTGGTCTCATAAAAACTAAGGTGTAAATCTGGGCAAAAAGTGTGCTTTTACAAATCATGAAGCTTGCAGAATTTTCAAACTATGTGGTAAAAGTAGCATCATATAGTTAAGAAAGGGAGGGAGGAAACCTACAGTAAGAGCTTTGATAGAATAAAGCAGTATTGGATGCAGGTAATTTCTTTGTCTAATTGTTTTAGCCATACACCAGTTACAGGGGAAGAATACACTATTTGACAAAATAATTGTGTGGAGAATAAAACAGATCCAATGCTATTTGAAAAAATTAGCATATTAAAAATGCTGTAGGAAGAGGTTTGTAAATATTTGAAGTTGAAGGATCCATTATTTTTAAATAAAGCACTGTAATAAAAGATTTATTTGTAGTAAACAGTAAAATCTCACTGACTTGTTTTTTTTTTTTTTTTTTTAATATCTCCTGATTTAAAAATATACTGGTCACCTTATGCTTGCCAGGATAAATCTAGTTTGTGTTAAAGTGATATTTGTTAATATCAGCATGTAATAATCAAGTGTGTTCTAACTATAGAACAAAGACTTGAAGAGCCGAATCCTTCACCTGGAGGGTTCTTACCGAACCAGTAAAGAGGGACTTGTTGCTCAAATGGAAGCAAGGATCACAGAGCTAGAAGAACGACTTGAAAATGAAGAGAGGTGAAACTAATTGTATTAAGATGAAAATATGCATGTTTATATTTGTTAATATGGCTTCTTACTAATATTAAGTCTCTAATACGCTTAACTTTTTTTCTCACAATCAAGAAATTAAAATGGTTATTGTTTCATACAAGTATTGCAAATTTTCTTTTTGACTGAAAGCACACTAGATGTTACCTTGTAAATTCAAAACTGAGCATAATGCAAACATGGTTCCGTACCTCATTGTATTATCAATGTCTAATATCAAGTAACAGGCTTAGAAATACAAACTATAGTTTAACACTTCCACATTCCCCTTAGTGGTTCATTCTTGTGAACAAATTTCTTATGAGTTACATGGAATCAGTAAATCAGAGCAGGGGCCATTAGTGTTTATTTGAGTCTTATAAAATTGCTAAAGGTTTATGTCAGCATGACTGAAAGTATTTTGGTTCCTTTTTTTGATAAGTCTGTCTTCTATTTGTTTTGTTTCTAGGGATAGAGCTAATTTCCAAGTAAGTAACCGCAGACTTGAGAGAAAAGTGAAGGAGTTAATGTTGCAAGTAGATGATGAACATCTCTCACTGACTGATCAAAAGGACCAGGTAGAGGGAAAGACTAATATGCAAACATTTGATACTAATTCTACTAGCATAAATCATCATATAAAAAAGTTATGAAACTAATATAGGTGGATGCTAAGTCTGTTTATGAACACCCATTTAGTAAGATTCACAGCTTCTATTGTCACCATGTTAGTTTGTCTAGCGTGAAATCATTACTCATTTCTAAAATTATAAAAAGAGAGCATTTACAGAAGCAATGCTATAATTAAAGAAATAAAGCCAATAACAGACAGTATATGATCCTATAAATATATACACCAACATACGATGCTATAAATACCTAAACTAACAAATATATTCTGTTTTGCTACTGTTAAATACAAGCTGTAGGTGTTAAGCATACATTGATATTCGAATAGCAATGTGCTCTACCATTCATGTGGTCTTTGTTGATTCCTTGCTTAAAACATAGACTCATAGAATCATAGAATAGTTAGGGTTGGAAAGGACCTCAAGATCATTGAGTTCCAGCCCCCCTGCCATGGGCAGGGACACCTCCCACTAAACCATGCCATCCAAGGCTGTGTCCAACCCCACCTTGAACGTCGCCAGGGATGAAGCATTCACAACTTCCCCGGGCAACCCATTCCAGGGCCTCACCACCCTCACAGTAAAGAATTTCTTCCTCATATCCAATCTAAACTGCCCCTGTTTAAGTTTAAACCCATTACCCCTTGTCCTTTCACCACAGTCCCTAATGAAGAGTCCCTCCGCAGCATCCGTATAGGGCCCCTTCAGGTATTGGAAGGCTGCTATGAGGTCTCCACGCAGCCTTCTCTTCTCCAGGCTGAACAGCCCCAATTTTCTCAGCCTATCTTCGTAAGGGAGGTTTTGTTTCAGTATGTGACTCAAATAGTTAGTAGTCTGCCTAGAGAATGAAATATGTTTCAAATTGCAGACATCTTTTAAGAGAACAGTCCTTTCAAATCCTGAGTTTTTGGAACATTTTAGAGTATCTGTCAAGTAAAGTTGCTTAGCTTTGACATGCTAATAGCTCCAGTCTTCCCTTACTGAGAACCAGCTCTTGCTCTTGCATAATATTGTCTTACTCTACCAAAGGTATGTTTGCTTGTAGGTGTTTTTCTTCATAAAAAACTGTATCCCATCACTATTGTCAAAGCTGGCTTTTGAATAATTCTGAAGCATGGGATTACAGTGTCACTACCCTGGCAAAGTTGTGTCTTTATTCTCCCTCTCATAGATGCTGGAAGAATAAAATTCCTTTATTAAAATAGTCTTCTAATCAGCTGACATGTAAATATTTCAGTTGAGTTTGCGTTTGAAAGCAATGAAACGTCAGGTTGAAGAAGCTGAAGAAGAAATAGACAGACTGGAAAGTGCTAAAAAGAAGCTCCAGCGAGAACTGGAAGAGCAAGTAGACATAAATGAACAATTGCAAGGACAGCTTAATGCTGCAAAAAAGGAATTAAGGTAAGATGACTTCTCAGACCTTACAATTATCTACTACACCACCACTCGCAAGATTGATCTCTTGCCCCTTTAGTCCATTAAAACTGTAGGCTTCCTCTAATAAACCTCAAGTTTGTCATAAGCTGACAGTTTAGGAGACAGATCTGTGAAACTTTTCTGCATTTCCTTTCTCTACAAATGTTCTCCCATTCTTTCCAGGGTGCTCTAGCTGTCCAGATCTTCTTTCTAAGATGTGCATGCTGCATCAAGTCATTGAGGCAGGGAATAAAAAATGGAAAAAAGTGGTGGAACTCAACACTCTTATCATTTGTAGTAATAAAAATTTCCTGCTGGTGACTGAGAGGTACAGCTATCCTGTGTTAGTTTTCCTCATCCGTCTTTGAACACCTCAGTGTGCAAGTTTTATAGTTTCCACTCTCTGTGACTTTGAATAGAGGTGCTTGAAAATAATAATCTTCATTCTCTTGTGTGTTTCTTTCATAGAAGATGTAGTCTATGATAAACTACCGCTATTGGAGCACAAATTTATTTGATGTCCTTTAAAACGTATATCCTGTCAATGTTTTAAACGTTGCATAAGTATTTTGCATGTAGATGTGCAGTTTTAATAGCAAAGATGTGTATTTCTGTTTTCATAGACTGAAGAAGTCACCAAGTAAAGTGTTGGCTGATTCTGATGACGATGAAGATGATGATATCAGTACGGATGGTGACAGTCTCTGTGAAGTACCTTCAGGAAATAACTTTTCAAAAGATGATGATACTAAAATCTAAATAAGTGTCGATGTGAATCCTTGAAAGTACTGGAAGAATAACATGAATTATCAAGAAACTTGGATATTCTAAAAGCTAAATGACATAAAGGGATTCAAATGTTGGGAATATAATGTTTCCATCCATACTGTGCCATTTTCTCCTTAGTAAGATCTCTGCTATTTATTATGGAAAACAGGATTGCATTATGAAACAGGTATAAAACACAGAGAGATAACTGCTACTGAAAACATGGGATGTTTCACATTGGAAATGTGATTTTGCTAAAATTCTGCTTAAGTAAAAAGCCATTTGAAAGTAATTCAGAATTAGTTTGTAGTTATTAAAAGATTTTCCTTAAAATTAAGGAAACCACAAAGGATTATTTAATAATTGTAAGTAAGGGGAAATTATGTATAAAATGTAAATATTTTAAACCTAATCTTTTTATTGACTAGTACTATTTTGTAAAGTTTCAAATGTTATATAAATTAGTTTCATATGTAAAGTACTTAAATTTATACTGAATGCTATATTTCATTTTACCTACAAAGAAAACAAATGAAAATGTATTCAATTTTGTGCATTACAGAGCCGATTCACAATTCCTGAGCCAAGAAGTACATTTGCATTTTTAAACCAATGCAAGCTTTATTGTATGTATTCTGTACATTAGAAATCAAATGTTAATCTTACCTGTGGACTTTAGAAGGAGCATCACATCTGCATGATGAATGTGGCTTGCCTACTGCTTTCTTGTAAACTTTGTTTGGAAAGCTTTCTATTCTTCATAGGGAAGAGTGAGAATGAGGTCAGTTATTACTTGGCATCTTTTGTTTCCTGAAATGGGCTTCATACTGCCAGAGGCAAAACATTATAGGTCTACTGATATGAGGGCATCAGGACAGGCTTATCTTTAAGTCCCACTTATTCTGGTAAAATTACTTGTGGTCTTTGAATTAAGTACATGCTTAAATCTGTTCATTAATTGATCACAAAAATGTATGCAGTTGGCAAGAAATTGCACCAGGGAAATGCAAAGCATGTAATCTGATTTTTCTTTCTAAACTGTTCTTGACCATCTGTTTGTGATATGTTGCAGTATGTGGTCATATATGCAGATATATATTAGTATTTCAGTTTACAGAAGTATCTGCGTTTCAGGTGATCCATCTGTTCAACAAACTGAGGGAAACTAAAAAAGAATTGCAGATTTTATTTCAAAAGCATTTTCAATTTTATTGCTGTAAATACTTTTTTTGCTCTTTACATTACACCTGACTAGTTTTGCTCCTTTGCAAGTACAGAATTCTAAGGAAAAGGCACTACTGTGTAATTTTGTTAAGAAACCATAGCTAAGTCCAATTGAATATTAGTATTTGTCCACAGTTACAGGTTAGTGAGCACTTCTTTCTTGAATGGAGCAAATAATTGTGTAACATAATTGTAAAAAATAATTCAAGCTGAAGTTGCTGGGAGCTTCCATTACTCCCACAATGGCATCTACTAAAAAGGATGAATTTAAGAGCTGTGAAAGTGAGGCTGATGGACTCAGTTACGGCAAAAGTCCTGACAATGGCAGTAGCCATTTTCATACAGTTATGTGAAATGAAACTCCTGCCTGCGGGATCAGAAATACTATTAATGCATAGCAGATTGCAGACTCTTTTGCCCTTTAATTCCCTTCAACTTGATTTTTATGGTTCGAGATACATGAGAAATTATATGAATGGCAGTTGTAATACTCTGAATCTTGTATATCTTTTCACGTAGTATACATACTTCTTGCAGTATGCATATTACTGTTTTGACAGTGCAGAAACAGACTTTCCTCCAAGAAGATCTGTACTATACTGTACCGACAATCATCATATAACCTGCTGTGATGTATTTTTTGTTGTTTTATTTGCATGTTTATGTAGGTTTAACATTCAGCACCGGATTCCAGTCTCAGTACTCTGGCCTAATGTTCACAGACAGCTATTATTTCAAATCACTGGAAGAAAATCCCTAAATATTACATCTACCTCCAGTTACAGTAAACTGTAAAAGAAAAATTCACGTAAACAATCAGGTCTTTCACTTCTACTTTGTACGTGCACGACTGAATATGCACAATATGACAACTGAATTTCTTATGGAAAATACATGTGTTTAAAATATAACAAGAATATAATTATCTAGGAAATACTGATGCTGTAAAAAAGCTTCTGCATTTTCTTCTTATTTGGGTAGCTGCTTTCTAACTAGTAAAGCAGGTGGCAGGTGTAATATCTAGAAGACTCCTTTTCTCATTTGAACTTTCACCATAAGTTTGAAAGAGAGAGATGCAGCTTTGCAGACTCCTAGTGGGAGATATCCTGCTTATTAGATTTCCCCCTCTCTGTCTTCATAAAAAGAACTGGTCTTTAATTTGTTCATTTATACTTGGCACTGGCATTTCCTCTTTAGAGTTCTCAAACAATATGATAAAAACCAAACAAAATCTTAAGATGTTGAAGAAGATATTTCAGCTCATTCACAAAACGGTAGTTCAGTTTCTCGATACATGCTAGCTATGATAAAGGTAGGGTGTAGATCTTGGTTGCCACAAAAGCCCCACAGGTAATAGTTTAAGGATGCCTGATTTGCTCACTCCATCTCATAGCAATTTTTCATCAAAACTCATTTTAAGGTTTAGTTTAGAAAAATGTTCCCAATATTTCTATGTAATCTATTTGTAAATTAATTTCAGAGAAGTTCTTGACCCAAAACGGGAAGCAAGAGGGAGAATATGTGAAGAAACATGGTTGTGAGACAGTCCCTAGAAGTTTGTGCAAGCATCAGTTTCTGGTATATTAGAGATGGCTTGAATTCTGAGCTCTAGAGACCTTCAGTTTTCTTTGATGATACCATAGTATCTCATAAACAGACCCAAGCTTTTGATACAAGCCTAACCTGATGACTTGTATAGTGGGTGTTTCTCTCTCAGGGTAAGTAACCTATGATGAACAATGGACTCTGGGATTAATGGCCTTTTATGTCCTACAGAGGTTTTGACCATTTTCCTGGTGAAAAGTTTTCTACAAAAAAGTATTTCCTTCCCATTAAAGTTCTATTCTGTCTAAATACACGTTTTCTTCAAACAGCAGTGTAAGATTAATGTTGCCATATTCAATTCCTGACAATTTGTGCCTTAAGAAGACTTGCATGGTCATTTATAATTCCTGGGTTTGAGAATCAAATCCAAGTTCTGTTTTGAGGATTTTCATTACTCTGTTACACTCTGACAGATCCACTTTGTTTTCTGAGCCTACTTTTGTAGATTGGGGAATACAATTTAACTTCTACAAGAGTATTTTGACGTTTTAAACCACTAGCATTTGGCAGATGTTCCAAGATCTTTCAATGGCAATTGCTGTACAATGCAAAATATGTAAATGTAAAGCAAGCAAACAAAATCTTTCTGTCCTCCAAAGACTCCTCCTTCACTGTCTAAGTAATACAATTAAAGATATTTGTCACATACATTGGATTTTAATGCCCTTGAGTTTGGAAGTTATCCCTTTTCATAAAGGCATTAAAGTCTTTAAGGCATAGTATCTTTTTAGTGCATAGAAAAAAAAAAAAAAAGTCATCTTGCTGTCCCCTCTACCCACTTCCTTGTGCTGCACTTTATTTAAGGAAAACCCTACCATGTGCAAATACTTTTTTAGTTCAGCATTGTCAGTTGCCTTTTATTGTTCAATTGCCAGGCCGGTTCACCCTCCCTGACCAAATGTAGTTAATCTTACGGTGATTAGACTATAATTTGTTTATTAACCTGCATACTCCTCCTCTGATTTATCCTTATTCCTCTCAACTTGATTTTTTTCCTTTTTCCCGATTTAATAATCTGTTCTGATTTATAGCTGATTTTCTGAACTATTCCAGGAGCCATGTACATTCTTCATTTTTCACAGAGCAGCTGTGTGCTTTGCTGAGTGAGCTATACAGTGCAATAGCTTCAGCTTTTTGGCCTCTTTTGGATCATGCAGCGTATTTCAGTAATTAAATGTTGATGCTTTTAGCTTACTGGAGCTTTCTATCCTATGAGTAGACTACACATTTCAGCTGCTTAATTTCTACCAACTGCAGTTATCGAGTAACATTGCAAAATGTTCAAAGACTTTGCTGAAAGAGCAACATCCTTTAGAGATTGCCAGAACAATTTATTTGTTCTTTTTTGCATAAGGTGCTGCATAGGTCACTTGTTTAACCCCCTGACCCTACTATATAGCAGGGAAAATATCACTGTTATTTCAGAATTTATTTGTGAGCATTGGACTATTGAGAAAAAGGTATAGATATGAATAGAAATTGAGGGTTTTTTGTATTACAGGTTTTTCGTTTAACATGTAAGAAAAGAAAGAAGAAGGGGAGTAAAGTTCAACAGACAAGGTCAAGTGCAGTAGTGAATTCGTCTCTCCTACCTCAGTAGAAGTGACAGCACTTTAATGCTTAGTACCAGTGAACCTCATGTGAGGTCAGCAGAGACTATGTTTTATGTAAGGGGAAACACTTGATCTTTTCTCCACAGGGCAGGGGGACCCAAGAATTCAAGGATCACCTCCTCCTGGAACTAGGTGATCTTAAGGTCCTTTCCAACCCTAAGCATTCTATGATTCTAATAACAATTTGATGTCTTACTCAGTTCCTGAAGTTTCATGCTATTAGCAGAACAGGCAATAAAAATCAACTTCCAAGCACAGGTGGATGATGAAAGTTTAAGCTCTTCAAGTTGCCAGTAAGAAAACTGTAGGAACACTTATGTATGAGTGCAGAGGAGGGAATCTACAGGTAATCTGAGTTTTTCTGTGCTTTCTGTGTACATACGCTTCTTCAGCAGAATTTGCTTTCTGAACAACACTTTATATGTTAGGTTACAAAGCACTAAGTTTCACTACACTAGTTTCAAGCAGACCTTCTCCTTTGGCTGCATGCAGTCTGGCTAGAATGAAAACTATCAATGGCATAATGTGAAGTTATGGAGAAAATACAGTTGGTGTGAAAGATAAATGCAGGGCCCAGTTCTGATTGATTTGATTTTGACCTTCCCTTCATATTTCTGAAAGAGCCTGGTACTAAACATTGCTTAAGCTATTTTAAACCTACAGACATGTAATTTGGTCTTGGATGGATATAAGATTTTATTCCCAGGGAAAGCCTATGTTCAAGATCAGGATGGTAGGGAGCAGATTGAAGTAGTGCGCATTGAAATGCCTGTTTCCTGTATACATTTGCAAAAGAGTCCAACTGAGGCAAATGATAGTGCTGAGAAAGAAACAGCATATGTTCCTGATACTTCTGTGGGTGCACTGTTAATGTAGACTGATTAGCTGCATACCCCTGTCCAGCATTGGTAGTTCTGTTTTGCAAAAATGCTTTCAGTATCTTCAAACCATGGATACCCAAGTGCCTGCCAGTATCAGAAACACATATTTTGTGTCATTCACGCTTGAACTTTATCTTTTTTTTCCAGAAAGAAATTGTGGTTCTGTGTTTTCCCTTGATTTGGGTCTTGGTCAAAGATGTATTTGTATTTACTTAGATGGGGGTTTTTTGTGAGAGAGAAAGAAAACATTGTTGCCTTTGGAGTGGAAAGAGAGATGAAACTGTTTAGGACTCATCCCTGGGAAAATTCAGTCTGTGTCTCAAATGAAATTTACTTTTCTAGAAACCAGTTCCACTGCGCGTAGGAGAGGTGAGCTGTTGATGGAAAGTTCACCTCTGACAGCCACATAGCTGGCTGTACTCAGCCAAGTATGGCCTTTGTTTTCCTGGGAGGTAAGGGCTGGGACCTGCAACTTCACTTGGCTGAGGCTGTAGGCATGTGATTTCTGTAGTATAGAATCATAGAATTGTTAAACTTGGAATGGACCTTAAAGATCATCTAGTTCCAACCTCTCTGCCATGGACAGGGACACCTTCCACTAGACCAGGTTGCTCAAAGCTCCGTATAGATGAGGTTGAGATTGGTATACTTTTAATTTTGTTCAGGTGTTTTGGTTAAAGCACAGCAAATAATAGTTGAGGAAAAAAGACTCATTGGGTATTTGTGACTAGAGCATGCAAAAGTAAATACATGTGCACGTACACACACGCTCCAAAGGCAGAGATGGCTATGCATCACTGCAAGTGCTGTATCAGCTGATTTGGTGTCTGCCTGAAAACATAATCCATCTTGATGCTTAAAATTGATACACACATTCAGTGGCTACAGTCACACTGTGCTTACTGTAAATCCTCCTCAGCGCAGACCACCTTCATCTGAGTTCTGGCATTTTCTTGGATATCTGCTGTGTGAAAGAGCTTTTAGACAGAGGCCTAACAAGCCTCTTAATTTGTCTAAACAAATTAAAACAAAAAGGAAAACAAAGGAAGTTGAACCATCCAGAGAAGACAGGGTGGTCTAATAGTTGGAAGTAGAGCACTGAAAACCAGGAGGATTCTAATCTGCTTGAGCTGCTGCTTCAGTCCTTGACCTCCTCATGCTTTTGTCAATTTGCCTTGTTTATGGAGCACAAAACCAGGCCTTGAAAACTTGATGCTGTGTCTATGTTGAAACTTCCTGGATAAAAATATTAGAAGGAGATGCTGAGGATCTGATTTTTCAGTGAATCTCATTTTTCAGCATATCTGCTTTTTGTGCTGTGTTAGCTCTTTGCCCTGCAGTGTGTGATGTGCTGTGATGCTTTCCAAGAGAGGTGCTGTTTTACCTGCCACATATTTGAGATTGAAGGTCTGCAGTAACTGGCAGGCTCTGTGGAGTATCTTTGCTGCAGAATAGCAGCCTGAAGTCTAGATTTCCTTGATTTACAGGGAGTTTCAATTTTATTTTTTTTTTAATAATAAAATGGTTTATTGTATAACAGATAGAATGGCTATGCAAAGAGGTAGGAAAAGAATACAGCATAGTCCAGTAAAACTATGTAACAGCTGGAACACGAGCCAACCAAAGAAAGGAAGTTTCCTGAATTGGGCTATGTTTACTTTAAACTCAGCTCACTGTGCCTTGCAATTTCAGTACATACTGTGTGTGGTATCCAGCTATTTTAAAGATAAGATCAAATTCACAATTCAGATCAAAATGTCTCTCCCAACCGTGAACTTCTTAAGCATTACTAAGAGTAACAATGGAAGACCATGGTCTGTGTGGTGCTGTATGTGATACCACGTAAGGACAAATATTTTTCAGGATGTCACAAGGGCTGCCCAAGCTTCCTACAGAGCTCAAGAGAATTCATCTCTTCAATTTGCCTGGCAAACAGTTTCCTGGTTAGGAAACTTTTTCAGATGGACTAAATTAAATAAGCATTTTGGGATAAGCAGAGAAGATAAAAAATGAGTGAGAAATAGGACCACATATATGAGGGGAAAGGAATCTTTGTAGATGTTCACACAATAAGCCTACTGTGTGCATGTTCCACACTGGTGCTATTGGTGTGGAGTTGGGATGGCAGAAGGAAAACCGCAGTCTACTTAACCTCCTTTTGTCTTCTGTCCTTCCTGCTGTTTGTTGTTGGTTTCTCTACTCGGAGAATGTGTTATAGTGGCATTGGGAAACCACTGCTCAGTAAGATAGTCCTTCATATTCTCTGCAGGAGAAAGGTAGCTGTAAGTTTGTACATACACAACAAGCCAACTAAAAATGATCACAAACTCAACTATTTGTTTCTAAAATTAAATAGATTCCATTTAAATGCATGTGTATGTCAGGAATTAAGTGTTTGCAGCATAATTCCTGTGGAATTACTTTGCAAAGACACTGAATTTTCATCCGATGTTCTGTGACAACTACTGTGAAACAAGCCCCAGCACAGTTCCTGGTGGGCCAGCTACTTACTGCACAGTAGCTCTATGAAGATGCAGGTGTCTTAGGACTACCAATGTGTCCTGTGCTGTCATGTGCTTTCTGACATGGTACCTGGCTGACAGTTTTTCTTGCACTTCTCAGCTGAGGTCCGTCCTTCATCAGTGACAAGTGCAGACACTCTTGGAAAACCCAGTGCATGGCATTTCATGCACCAAGGCAGAGGGGAAGTGAGGAGTCCTGACACCAGACTTCTGGAAAATGAAGAGTTAACATTAGCTTATTCACAGCAAACACGGGTTCTGAGGTGCTGACAGGAAGGTGTGGCTGCTGGGACATTATGCTTTTTGGAAGGTTGTTCTTTGTTTTGATCAGAGCTAAGAAAAAACCAAAGAAGACCAAAACTGAGCTTGGGGAGGTTTCTCTCCTGGTTCTGTTCTCTAGGTGTCTGTTAGGTCTTCTCTTTCTTGTGGGTGAAATTTTGACTACATGTATGGGATTTTATTTTTGCTTACCTTGTGTCCACAAATAAAGTGAGAGGCAGGCAGCATCTGTAGTCTGCTGTGATGACATCACCAGGCTGGTACGACAGGAAATGTCATGATGCATTGTGGACATGACATTAAATACCTGTCTTTCAGCTATTTGAGCAAATGAATGAGCTTTCTGTACTTCTGCAGTTACCCACACCTAGCATCTTGTTGTAGAGTGTATTCACCTGGAGGGCTTTTACTGCAAAGCTTGACAAGGTTGTTTTCGGGGAAGGCAGGTGCTTATGACTCAAAGTGGGTAACACAAACCTCAGGAGCCTGTGTATAAACTGCAACATCCATAGACGTCCATGTGCCATCAAATGTTAGCAGTTACATGGGAAGGGCAGTACAGGTATCAGGAGGAGATAGAATACCTGGAAACACATTGGGGAGTCTGTCTAGCTTTCTTCTGTATGGTGTCAAGCTTGCTACCAGTGCACAGGATGAGTAACTCCTAGATAAAGTAGGTTTCCACACTGAGTGATTACGCAGACATGTACCTCCTATACCTGCCAAGCCTACAGCATCAGATACCAAGTAACTGAGCTTTGATACCAAAAACTGTATAAGTCTTGTCATTTTAGCTTTTCTTCTCAAGAATATGAAGGTGCCAACCAGCCACAGAGTATCCTGGTGCTACCCACTACACTAACTGCAGTTATACTTCCCTGAGGTATACATGCAGTGGTATGCTGCTGAGCACCTGTGGGAGTGTGCAGGGCTGCCAGAGAGCAGCTGTGAGGCCCTCTGAGGATGCTCTGCAACCAGGTGTAGAGAATCAGGTAAAAGCAGCACATTTTAACTTTGATTGTGTCTTTATCCAGAGAGTGCAATTGTTCTTATAACTTTTATAATTTTTACAAATTTAGAAGTCATATGGAGAACGAAAAGGGAGATTGATACCCATAAGCTTTGCTGCCCCTCTGAAAGTTCTGTGTGCTTGGCGGAGCTTGACATTTCTGGCTGTGGAGGAAAAAAAAGGTAAAAAAGAGGATACAAAAAGGGAAAGCTGGTGCAAGTTTTCTGGAGTGTGGAGGACTCTTTCCACGGAAAACGTTCCAAAGTGTTAAGCATGGGAACTGTAGTTGTGCCTAAAGTGCCTCAGTGGTTGCTCTTGCCATGCCAGGCAGGGATGCACCCCACAGGCAGCAGCAGAGTACAGCAGTGCCGTTGCTGGGGGTGCCCACCTTGGTCTTGGAATGCTGCAAAGGTGGGTCTCAACCTCATTCTGCAGATACACTTTAATACATCCTGAATTGTGTGTAATGACACAATGCTCCCTGAATACCATGACTATGTTTTTTGCCAAAATACAGGGGTTTGTCATAAAGAATCTCACACTTAACATCTGTGTGCTAGTCACCACTTCCCAAGGGCACTACTGCCTTTTATTGCTGGCATCCTTCAGTATAGTGAGGATGGCAAAATTCATCCCTCTTCACTGCTAAGCAGCTGTCATTGCAGCTGAGGCGTTGCACCCTGCCTGCTGACCTGTGTTAATTATCCCCTAATAGTGCACTTTTTGTCTTGTTTTCCCAGGCAGCTACTGATGTGGAGCCAGTTGTGATGCTCCCTCTGCAAAGAGGGTTCATGTATACACTAACGTAAAAGAGAGATTGGCAAGCTAAAGGTTATCTCAAAACTTAAATACTGAGATGGAGTTCCTGCCAGAGTACAAGTTTCTTGTGCTGCTCAACAAAGATCCTTTTCAATATAGAACCACAGTCAAACTAGCGTTCAAGATATTAAGGTGCAGGAGGTGACATATGTGTGAAGGGGTATGGTGCTTTCCTATAAAAGTGCTACTGCTGTAAGAAGTACTCAGATACTATTGTATGACTAAGAGGACAGAAAAATGAGTGGTCCTGAGTCTGGAGAAATTGATTTAAAAAGGACAGAAAGAGCATAGATAATATCTGCTCTTTACATTTTGTAACACTGTAGCAAGGAGACAATCACTGAAATAAAACAAGGAAAATCAAAATTTGTACTTTTTTATGCAGCATAATTAGACACATTCATGCGGATGGTAATAATTTAGCTAGAAATAAAAGTTCACAGCTGGTAAGAATACCCATTATTCATGAAAATGTGTCAGCAGGAGTTACTAAACCTATAGTTCAGGAAGTAAGCCAGTCTCTAATGATTAGAAATCCAGGGAGACACTTGAAGAGAGTGGGAGGATAATCAGCATCTGTCTCCCGTGAAGTTCTTACATGTCTTTCTGAAACAGGAAATCCTGACCACTGGCAGAGAAGATAGCAGCTCTGACACAGCCTGGGCATTTGTACTACTCTGCATAATAATGAGAGGCAATATGAGGTAGTTTGTGACTATGGCTGGACTATGATTTCACAAAAAGAATTTACTGGAAATTAAGTTGTCTTTTACCTCAACATTTTAACATTCTGAAAGAAAAGATTTTCAACACGCCCTAGACCTGGGTTCATTCCACCTAACTTCAAGCACTGACCAAGGAAGATGTCAGCAGTGCAGAAAAAGTACAAGCAGGTATGTTCATGCTTTCATTAGGGGTCTGGAGAGTTTACACTTCTTGTGGTCTTTCTCAGATGTTTCCATCTTTTTTTTCATCTGACTTGAGAGATAACAAGGATGTTTTCTCTCTTTCACTAAAAACATGATTTATTTGATGTTTGCTTACTGGAATATAGATCAACACCACACCAGTGGACGGCAAAAATACTCTTTGTGTCATGCAGAACATGACATCTACAGACTGATCAGTTTTGAGCGGTCACATTTCACAGCATGGGCCCTAGGAGTTCCTCCATTTTCCAGAATTCATAGAGGAGAGAATGAACTGTAGTGAAATGTGTGTGGTTTACTTACTGGTGCCTACACTAGCCGTGTCATCAGGTTCTGTAAAATTTTATGGATTAACAAGACCACAATTTCTACTTGAACAGGTTGCCCACTTTGTATCACCAAGCTTTGTACAAAATCATGCTGTTCTAGCCCAAGGGAAACCTCAGAATTTCTACACAGGGAAAACCTAATCTTTTTGGAAGGTTTTACATTAAATTGATCAGATTATATTTACCAAAAACAACTAAAAATTCAGCCAAAGCAACTGTAAGTATCTAGATCACATGTGGTTCCAGGAACAGCGGAATTCAAGCTATGCCTACGTAAGATGATCAGTGAATTACAACCTTTGTGTTGCTGCTGCAAAGTGGTTGCTGGTACCCAAACATGTTAACTGAAATGTAGCCAAGGAATCTGACCTCTATACTGCAGCTATTTCCGGCATTGTCAGACAAAGAACACACTAACCACAGGCTGAAAGCTTTCCAGCAGGTTTAATGGGATCTGTGGAAACTGCACCAGACACCTGTGGTATTAATAGAAAATTTAATAAACAACATCATAGGGTCATAGAATGGTTGGGGTTGAAAGTGATCATCTAGTTCCAGCCCCCTTGCCACAGGCAGGAACACCTTCCACCAGACTGACCAGCTTGCTCAAAGCACCATCTAACCTGGCCACAGAAGGTTAAAAACTGGAAGAAATTGTATACAATCTGTAGAAACAAATAAAAGACATTTGAACTATGCCAGCAGTGCTATTTTGGCAATACAGAAACAGATTCCAAACAATCTTGAAGCTATTTGGTTGACAATATGCGCTCAAGAAATCTGTGAATGAGAGCCAGTAGCAAGCATGCAAAAAGCCACCACCTTATTTTGGGTATCCTTAATGCTGGTGGTCATCTGAATGTGTGAGTGGTTGTCCTGCACTGCAAAAATCTGTGTGAAATGTGGAAGTTAACATCAGATTCACATCAGGCTCAAATCTTCACCCAAATATGTTTCAACTCCTTATTTTTCTAGATCCTTCGATTGCTGTCAGAGACTCACAATTACACTGAAATGTTTGCAAATTTGAGGGTTAGATCCTCTTTATGGTTTCAGCAAATTTATGCAGAAAAGGCATACCATTAAACAGGAAAATTTGGCTTACTGAAAGTGTTCTAGTTATACTGATCTTCCATTGCTATTTATGCCCACATTTGCCACTGCACCTTGCCTTAGCCAAGGAAAGGAAAACTTTCATGGAGAAATCTGCTCCAACATTGTCTCCCTAAGGACTGGGACAGAAATGCTCAGCAGGAATTCAATTCTGGAGGGCACTTCAGTGATTTTTGTCCAATGTTTAATTCTGTAGGATCTTTTTCTCTTAAGTATTTTCTCTCTCTTGTTAATTCATCAAAATACTAAATACATATGTTGACACAGGAGAACCTCAAAACTGATAGACTCCATAACTCCAGTCATATGAGAAGTGGGAAATGTATCCAAACTCCTCCATAAGAGCTTGCTACCCTGTCTGCTTTCAGAATATTTTGGTGTACTTTACAGTGTCATCGGACAGCAGATTGAAGATTTTGGAGTGTTTGTTTCTCCCCCAAATGGTTTACTCAAATAAAACAAGCTAGAAAATTAACAACCATCAGGCATTTTCAATATATCCAGTGCATGCTATTGATCTTTAATATATTTAGCCCCTGTGCAATGTCTGCAGAAATTACTGGGAATTTTGCTATTGATTTTAAAGAGAGGAGGATTGGGCTTGTGCTACTATAGTAATCATTTGGTAAATATTTCTCTAAAAGGGAGGAATATAGAAATTTCCAGCAGCAGAGTGATGGTCTAACATCCTGTTTTCAACAGTGGTCAATTCCCAGGGCCCCACAGGAAAGCAAATCCCCTCCTTTCCTTCCCCCATGTGTAGTATCAGTTGTGTCACAGGGGACTACTGTCAGTCTCTGATCATTCCTAGCCATGGGGTAAACCGGATTGATAGCTCTGACTGATTTCACACTAGTTAGCTCACCATTTTGTCTGACCCAAACCTGGTCCTGTGTACATATCTATATGTATCTCTTCCTCTAATGCTAGTAACTTCTTTGTTCAGTGACCTGCAACAGCAGTGGATCTCCAGGTTAATTATAAAAAGCAATATTTCCTTTGTACTACTTTAATTCCATTAACCTACATTAATATCCAGAGCACCTCCATTTATTTCTCAGTTATAATCAGAGAGATGCTAGTAAAAATGAGAGCAGAAGTAGAGCAATTGTCTTTTAGTAATAATTTTTTTGGGTCTTTCTGCTTTTGTTCTGCAGCAGGGAGGTATTCCAGACAGGTCTGTTTTAAGCATTCCTTACTATCCACACCCTTCTTATACCTGCTTTCTCTTCTTACATTACAAGAACACTGCAGTTGTAAAATCAGCAAGTTTAAGTCGTACTAACTAAAAGACTTTGTTAATCAACTGTCATGCATGTGACTGTGTATGTATGCATTTTAAAAAAGCTTTGTGAACTACACTTAGACAAAGCTAATTGGAAAAGAACACCACTTACCAAAGCTTCATTTTGGAATATATAGAGCCCTATAGTGCTCACTTTCTATTCTGAAATACTTATGCAGACAAGAAAGCTACAACAGAATTTAAATACATTTCTTGAGATATGCCATTTCTGTTTCTTCCTGCCAGGTGAAGATGAGATTTTGCCCATGCAACCTGTATAATATGTGCCCTATTAGGCTAACTCAAGGAGGCCATATAGAATCTCATGTGTAACTCAGTCCAGCCACTCTGGTAGCTTTTCAAGCTTTCAGGTAACTCCTCACAAAGATTTCAGAGGTGGGAATGGTGCTTCATTAATGTACAATAAATAAACTTCTCAAAGAAGTTATGTGGGTAGGCCGGAATGCTGCATGGTGAAGTTACAAGAAAGCAGTTAATCATTCAGGGAAATTTAATTTTCAAGTTAATGTTAATGGTACCTTTTACAGATCTTTATCTACAAAATATATTACAAAAATTAATTTGGGCAACTAAAAACTTCATCAACAGCATAGTTTGAATTCTTTATACAAAGACATGACAGAAGCACTAGAAACAGGGCCAGGCAACTGAAGGAGTAAGATAAAATGGAGTTGAGTGATGTGAAGAAGAACTGGCCTTGTCGAGAGCCTACAAGAGTTTATCATACTGTGCGTGGCTTTCTGTGTGTATTTTTTCTCTGTCTTTCCCATGGATTCAAGTAGTTGTGCTAGACACAGTAAATTTTAGGCACATTTTGAAATCCAGAAAAAGCAGAAGAATTTCATGGAGACTTCTGCCATCCAAATCTCTTGATTGGAATAAATTTACAGAATGAATCAAAACCGAATGCAGGTGAATGAGTCAAGTCATTTCAAAGGTCTTTTGAACAAGAACTCACTACTTGTGATATTGTCTGGAGAGGGAAACCTGATGGGAATAGTTCAACCGCCAAAACAGTTTAATTTCTGAATTATAAGTGATATTGCAAACTGGGTTTTTTTTCTTTTGTAGACCAGCCTTTGTCACTGAAAAGCCACAGGTTTATTTAGATTTCACATTACTGTCAAGCAGGCACAATATCAGAAAGTCCTGCTCCAAGGATTTACTGGTCCAAGTCACTGATACCAGCTTGATCTATTCAGTCTGCAATATTTCTCAAAAGTGCTTTCCTGGAATAGTTCAAATCTCTCACTCTGTGATCAGGACTTGGAACCATGCTACTCTCAGCAGCATTCTTGCTAACTGGATGATGCACTATGTGCAGGTGAAGGAAAAACATACTCTTCCTCCTGGGCTAAAGCCACCTGAAGGATGACACAATGGAAACGTGGGAGGGGCCATCCAGATTCACAGATAGAGTGTGTGAACAAATATATAAGTGGTTAGGTGTGTGAATCTATTTCCTTCATAGGTCTGGGCCTATCGTTAGAGGGGCATTTCCCTTAATAATATTTAGTCATTGGGGTTGAGCTATTAGTAAGTATCCTTAACTAGTTAGTCCTCCCTACACTCCCTCCTAATTTTTCTGTATTGATTATAACTTTATTTCTTCTTCTATTATTGTAATGACTTATGCACAGAGGAAATGAGACAATTCTTGGTGACAGGATAAGAAAATTTCATATACTGTGCATGCAGATAGGTCCACTGGAATGTTTTTTGGAGCTGGAGGAACCAAAGTTTTCCTGATGAAAGTCCCCTGAAATCAGAACCAAATATGACCTGATATTTTATGGTTAAAATGCCTTCTGTCCACCTAACTTTCTTTTTCTAGGACTTCTAATGAACTTCTTTTTAGTATGTAAGAAGAAGACAAGTGACAGAACCAGACCTTCCACTTGTACTTCACAACTTTTATGCTCAGCTCCCTGTGCCTGCCCAGCTATTTTTGCAGAAAGGCAGTGGGCTGGAGAGTCATCAGCTGCTGAATTCCCATGTGTATCATTCTGAGATGGTGAATGTGGAGGCCCTGAACAGATCTAAACCAGGGGGGAAGCCAGACAACCAAGAACTGTAGCATCTGTGCAGATGTTCTAGACAAATGCCTGGTTGCTTTGTTGATTAGAACAATATTCCATCATCATCTGCCCCGAGGCAGGGCTGAAGTCCAATGCTTGCTATTCTGGACTTCCATCATAAAATACAGCTGAAGCAGAATATGTTTTTTTTTCCATACATTTTTCCATATTTTTTTCTTTTCTTCCTCTTTTATATCTCCTTTTCTATGGAGAAATAAAGGTGAAATGCGTCTCATCTTCCCCTCTGTAAGCTTAAAGTGTCCATCAAATACATGGATTTCCTTTTATGCTCACACTCCCTGAAATACATCCATTCCTTGCACTTACAGAAGAACTTGCAGTTTATTTATGCCTCTAAAATTTTCTAATTTCCTGCCACAACAACAATACTGACATCAGTCTTCTGGAAGAGATCTATCCTTTGATATTATCTCTAGGGAGAGGAATATGATTTTAAATGCAGTTTGCTAACAATATAACTTTGGTGCTAATGGTGGGGTGTGCCTGTTTTCTACTCTCCTGTCTACCTTAACCAGTTCAATGACATGATCTGGCCAGGTCACACCCCAGTGTGAACAATGCTGCTGCTCCTGTGCTGCATTACTTTTACATGACATTTATGCTGAACTGTCCTGCTTGTGTGGACTGACTAAACCAATATCTACTGCTGAAGAATGACTGATAGGCTTCTAGCATTGCACGCGTGTCTCAGGCCACACTGCTAAGGGCTGTGACCCAGTTGTTAACTGAATTGGAGACCTACATGAAAGAGGAAATGGTGAAGATGAATCAAGGGGTGGTACTTTTTTCTGCTGTATCAGAATTGGAGTGATGCCCTATACGCTTCAGCAAAATCTGAAGTGATGCTACTTAAATCCCTAGGATTTTGTGATTGAAAAATTATAGTGCTATTTTTTTCATTCATATGTGGCCATGTTCTGATAAATCAAACTGTCCTATGTTGTCTTAATATATTTCTCAGTTGATTATAGTAAAGTCCAAGCTTTTATTTTTTATCTAATAAAATAAAAGCCATGACTATATATAAATGCTCCATCCCTGGGAGTATTCAAGGACAGGCTGGACAGAGCCTTGGGTAACATGGTCTAGTGTGAGGCATCCCTGCCCCTAGCAGGGTGGTTGGAACTTGATCTTAAGGTCCTTTCCAGCCCTAACTATTCTATGATACTGTGATTGCATAGCAGTGTAATTATTATGACTTACAGGCATGCTCAATCAAAAGCTCTCCCAAATAAAGCTAAAAGTATATTTTCTTTTTTTTTTTTTTTTTTTTTTTTTTCTGGGAAAAAAAAAAAAAAAGCCCTCCTAGGCTTTGCAGCCTTCTTTAAATCTTGGCAGTAATTTTTATTTAAGCATTGCTTTCTAACAGTCTGAGTCTGCAAATCAGAGCTACCAGGTGAAATCCTCATTTTTCTAACTGCTAGGTGCACTAACAGTGTGAAATACACTGACATACATATATATGCATAAAGGTACATGGCGGAATCCTAATACTAGTGGCTTCAATGGACTTGCTCTCTGATCTTGCCCAAATACTGCTTTGAGTGACTAACCCATTCTCTTTTGCCTTTTCTGTCTCTTCCAGAGGAAATGATCATAGAATCATAGAATAGTTAGGGTTGGAAAGGACCTTAAGATCATCTATTTCCAACCCCCCGCCATGCGCAGAAATGATAGCACACATTGAACCGTGTTACTTACTGAGCTATCTAGCATTTTGTGACTTTATTGGCGTATGGTTAAAGAGTATTTTGAGAAACTCAAAAAGAAGATGGACTTTGAGTAGCAAGCTAGGACAACATTTAAAAGCAGAAAACACTAAAAGAAACATTTATTGCAATTACAGTCTGTGACTCTACATTATCAGTAAAAGATGGAATCAAGCTGTTACTGCAAACAACTCCAGGAATTTCTTTTTTTATCAATTCAACCATAACAGAAATAATCACATAAAATGGGTTCCAAGGACTTTGCAAAATAAGATGTATATTCTGTATTTCAAATTCCTGGTGTGGGACTTCCTAATTACAGATTTGTGTATGCGAGATCATCAAGGGAGGCTCTGAGTTCATGTAGTAGTCCTGTATTAGCCATGTCCCCTCTACTCTGCTCTTATGAAACCCCACTTGGAGCACTGTGTGCAATTCTGGTGTCCTCAACATAAGAAGGACACAGAGCTGCTGGAGCAAGTCCCAAGAAGAGCCACAGGGTGATCAGGGGACTGGAGCACCTCCTGTAGGAAGACAGGTTAAGAAAGTTGGGGCTGTTCAGCCTGGAAAAGAGAAGCTGCATGGAGACCTCATAGCAGCCTTCCAGTATTTGAAGGGGGCTGACAAAGAGGGTCTCTTCGTCAGGGACTGTAGTGGCAAGACAAGGGGTAATGTGTTTAAACTTCAACAGGGGAAGTTCAGGTTAGATATAATGAAGAAGTTCTTTACTGTGAGGGTGGTGAGGCACTGGAATGGGTTGCCCAAAGAAGTGGTAAATGCTCCATCCCTGGCAGTATTAAGGGCCAAGTTGGACAGAGCCTTGGGTGACATGGTCTAGTGTGAGGTGTCTCTGCCCATGGCAGGGGGGTGGAGCTGGATGATCTTAAGGTCCTTTCCAACCCAAACCATTCTATGATTCTGTGTATCAAAAGCGTTAAGTGACAGGAAACAGTTTATTGATCAGCTTAAGAAGCTAAATGAATTTGGGAGCTCAGCTCCTGATATGTGTCTCTTAACAAGCTCTTTCATGACCATTAGTAGGCTAAAATTTTCACGCTAGCTGTAGTGCCGAAAAGAGAGAGCTTCAGAGTTTTCTGGTGCTGGGCTAAGTGTGTGTCTCTAGAATACAAGCGTGAAAGACAGCAGAAAAAAAAATAAACAACCCAGCTCTCAGGAAAAAATAGGTGATCAAGCCCACAGTCCTTACTGAGTCTGGTTCTGAAATCTCTTACGTCCCTCTGTCCATTTTATTTATAATAGAGATCTATTATAAATTGTTTTCATGCTGTAGGGATGATGAAGACGGAATAGATTTTAATCTCCCTGGAAAGTGAAGGCTATTAGAAGTTAATTAAAACACCTCATTTTTGAAGGAATACAAATGGGACTTTATAACCTTAATGACCACAGGTGTGAGTTCAGTTCGTAACTCTGCAATTATTCCCAAATGCCTCAGGATTAATATTCCAGTTGATCAAGTGCTATTGGAACTTTTCTTCTTCCTGCGGACTGTCAGCAGTTGGCATGAAGATGGAGACGAGATCTTGATGAAGAAAAACCAGTCTTTTACCGTGCCCATATTTAGACAATTTGTAAAGGTAAGACCAGGTTACCCACTCCTGCAGGAATTCTTTTATGATCTGCTATCTTGTGAGGCAGACCAGCTTCCTATTCTGTGTACTCTATGCTGTTGTCCATCTTGTGGCCAAGGGCTTTTCTTATAAAGGCTTGTTGACCTGTGACATCCTGTTCCACTTTTCTCACAGCATAATGATTTTTGGGCCTCCTGGGAAGAAAGCATTTCAGTAATGCTGGTGGTGGGGAACAAGGTAGTCTGCAAAGAAATTAAGAATGTAGCTACACTTAAAATTTCTTGCAGTTTCTATGCAATTATATTAGCTGTTTCATAACAACTATTGCTCTAGATTCTCATACTGTAGTGTCATCTTGTTATTAACCTGCTGTGTCTTTGGATCATTGCATTCACAAAGCACTGGCAGGTTTTGAACTTGAAAGCTCAGCATCCTGGTCAAATTACGTTCTGTCACTACATTGTATATTACCTATAAGTGGTCTGTATGACTGTGTATATATTTTTTGTAGTCTGTCCATCTGTAAAAGTGAGTAGAATGAATGCTGTTGTTTTAGTCAAACTTAACTCTCCAGTAGTCATTTACTTTCCATTCCTCCATCCTGCTTTTGTAAGCTAGTGCTATGTCCAAAAGACAGACAGCATGAAATCCTCACAACAGTGTGCTATGACCATTGCAGGGGAAAAGAGCTGTAAACTGTGGCAAATCTACATCAGACTGTATGAGAACCATTGAGTTTCAGATCTCCTGGCAAAGAGGGACAACTTGAAAACAAGCAGACATTTCTCCCTGATCTCTCAGGGAGTGAAAGAGGGAGTGACTCTGGATTGTCACTTCTTGGCTTAAGTCTCAATGGAGGTGAGAGAAAAATACACGAAGAGCTTGCCCTAGGCCAGGACAGATGCTGGGCATGGGAGCTTCTTTCAGAGCAGAGAACTGTTACCTGCTAGAAGCTTCTCACCTTTACTCACTAGCGGTACGGAGTCATGTTGAGGTGGAAAAGACAGTGGTCAGAGGTCCTGTCACAGGAGAGCTATCAAGAAAGCAAACCCACAATTCAAGGACCTCCTAAGTCAGTAGCTGTAGATATATCTTCATGTTTTGATAGTTTCATAGCCCTCATAACTTGTCTTCCATGAGTTTACCCAGCTGCTTTCTCAGAGCACTTAACACTCTTCATAATCTGAGTATGTGGCACCTGGTTTACTTCAAATCCATTGTTCGCAAGGGTAGGAAATAATTAATAGCCATTCCCCATTCACTTCTGCGTATTGGTCATGGTCATTTATGCCTCTGTTGCCCATTCCCCGCCACTGTTTTTTGTCCAAGCTGAAGGTCCCAAATCTGTTTATTCTCCCAGAGGTCCAATTATTGTGCCTTACTCACCCATGCGCATGGGAAGGGAGGTCCTTCCCCAGTGTGGCACAAGTTTAGTTTCTGTACCTGTTCTTAGAAAAGCAGCTCTCCTCTTTGTGCCTTGCAGTGACTAGATAGCCCTGCATCCACACCTTTTCCCACAGGGGAATGAAGCCCAGAAGGCACAACTTTTCACTAACCAGGAGAATCTCACGGGTGTATGAACTCTTTCCCAGCTGAAACCACAAAGGCCACCAGCTAGCTGCATAGTGGGATTTAAATTGAGACATTTCTGCTCATCAGAACGAGCAGGAACAAGTAATGACTACTATTAAAGGACAGCCTAGGGGATAGGTGACATACTTGTGAAGGAATACGTTCCTGTTGTTGAAGATAAACCTATTGTCTACCTGTAAACTCACTCTGAAAAAAAGCATTACAAGCAGAAGTTAAGGCAGTGGATTATTCATATGGAAATGCAATTGTTTGTAAGCACAAGACACCTCGGCACAAAAAAAATAATGTAACAAGCAGTCAATCTTGAATTGAGAGAAATCCAAATACAAGTAGTTGTTCTTATTTAGTGGCCTTGGGCTATATTGCCTTCCTCAGGTGAAGGAGAGATTAGTAGCTGGGGAAACAACAGAAAAGATGCTGAATACTAAATGCAGACTCTTTATTCATTCCTCTTGGCCTGGACAATGCTTTCTTCCTCTCTTCCTCAGATTCTGGTCAATGTTGATAGCTCAGTATCTTGCCCTGGAAACAAGGAACTGAGACACAGAAGAGAACAGACACATCATACATGACGGGTGAGGCACTGGTAGTTCAGTGCAGTTTCCATTTTTTAATGCAAATTACTTCCCTCTCTTCAGCATTCTCCAAAACAGGATCCAGCATGATCATTAACATTGTAATGGGCAAGGCCATTGCATAGCCATAACTGCGTTTTCTCATGGTCTTAATTATTTCAAGGTAAAATGATGTTATAGGTATTTGTTCTTCAATTTCTTTCAGACAAAAGCATCTCCTTTGGTCGTAACCCCTTTGATTGCTGAGGAATGTACTGCTCATGGCAGATGCACAAGGCTGCAGATGAAGATCTTGGTGCCTAGGCCTGTGTTCAGTGGTGTAGGGTTATGGCACTCCCTTAGCCCAGATCCCGGATGAGCTGAACATCTGAAATGCTGAAGTCCACACCTGCAATCTGACTCACGGCCAACTGACTCCAGTGCATCAGACTCACCTCCTTGTTGGACCCTTGGCACTAAGGTTTACATTCACCCATGCACTGAGCGCATCAGCTTTGTGCCTCTCACCCAAGGCTGTCTAGGATCTGGGTGCTTTCTGACCAATCTGGTACCTGTTCCCGGAGCACTGCTAACAAACTGAAAGGCCTGAGTGGCTTATGAATTGCAGCTGTGGGAAGGACAGGAGGACAGTGTCCAACTTTCCCATAGCTCTCTCTGGTTAGAGCACTCAGAGGTGGGTACCAGAGAACCGTACCTTGGGCCTCCAGTGGCTCCTCCAAGCCCTAGCCCCTATTTTACACTGTTCGGGAAGAGTTGAGTGATACGCAGCTCTGGACTCCTCTCAGAGCCCTTCTCCCCACGCCTCATCCCCAACACACAAAACTCCCGGGAGGGGAGGGGATGCCACCCTGTTGCAACCTCAGCCTCCCAAGCACACCTTTCTTGTGGGGCCGTGTCCCGCAGTGGCTTCGCCCAGCTGCCCCCGAGCGGAAATCGGGCACCTCCGTGGCAACGCGGGGCGCGAGTTGCGCGGAGCGGAGCCCAGCTCTTGGCCCGCCCCCGCCGCGCAGCCCGGCCCCTGCGGCCGCCCGCGGCCATGTGCGCCGGGGCGGAGCGGCGCCGCGGGAGCTGCAGTCAGCGCCTGCCGCGGGGATGCTGCGCTACAGCTCGGGGCTCACGGTCACCGCCACAACACCCCGGAGGCCGCCCGGCGACGGCGGCCGCGCCCGGCGGAAGGTGCGAGGGGCAGCGCGGAGGGTGGCGGGATGTCCTGCGGGACGTGGGGGGGAAGCGGCGGTTTGATACTCACTCTCCCCGCTCTTCCTCCCCTTAGAGTTTCCCCTTGCTTATTTTCGGCGTTCTCAGGTGCAGCTTGCGGTGTGCGGGAACACCTTTTCGCGCTTTCGTAGTAGGTGCTGGGAAATGAGCTTTTGGGGTGTCCTGCAAGGCATTTGTTAGTGCTAGTCCCTGGCTGTTCTTCGGAAAACCTGCGAGGAAGGTGTGCTTGTGTTGGAGACGACTTCCCCTCCGCTCTTCCCCCTCCCCCCTTCCCCCCCCCCCCCCCAAATGAGCATTGATATTTACAAAGAAGAACTTGCCTATCCAGGCTCTAGCTATCATGAGGAAGCTCGCCGTAATGATTTAGATGGCAATAGTAATTTATTTTTGTAATCGGCTTCTCAAATACAGAAATACAGTTTACTGATTTATCTTTTGTAATTTTCATAAATGCGATGGCTAATAATGATGTATTAATCTGTTGAGAAATGCTTCTAAAAAGTTGTTAAAACTCTGGCAGATACAACAGGAATGCCTCTACAGCCACTGTGTTTTAAATAGCTCTTTTTTGCTGCTGTAACCACACTACTGTCATTGTGCATGCACTTTCCACATGTGAAGAAATAAATCACAATAACTTATAAGGTTGTTCTTACAAAGGAATACAATCGTGTGATCATGATCCTTCTTGAATTATGTAGTGATTTTTTTGACACTCCAAAAATACAAGTTCATAATTGAAACAATGAGGAATGCCACGTTGCCATGTTATACAGGATAACATGAAGGTCAGGCTCTTCCACAGAAAAAATCCTTTGCCTTCATAACAGTGATGTTGCTCATGTATGTGGAAAAATTAAGATGACTTGATAATCACAGTTACGTTCCTAAATATCGTCCATGTTCCCTTGGAGTTTTCCTTGTTTAGTGTTTCTTAAAGGAGTTAAAGCTAAGAGAAGTTGTGTTAAAGTGATAATTTTCTTACTTCCATGTCCATGATGTATTTCTCAGGGACAATGTAAAATGAACTGCATTTGATACATTCTCTTAAGGAAACTGGTAAAATCTAAGCTGCAAATGAAACCCACTGGGAAGCTGCTGTTGCTTTTTTTAGTGAAATGTGACTCCCTTACCATGAGTTTTCAAAAGAGGGGAGGAAGACAGTTCGAGTAACTGCTGAGTAAATGAAAGATGTGTGTCACATTCCTATGTGCCCGTGGTCACAAGAAAAGTGCCCTTTAATTGTGTGGGGAATCTGTAGCAGAGATTTCATAAATGGAGCAGGCTAATCAACAGATAAATGACCAAAGAAAGTACTTTCTTCTTTGCTTTTTAGGACTGACTGAGACTAAACATCTACTCTTTTTCTGTTTTCACCTGTAAGGTCTAAAGCTAACATTGGGTCTTTGGCAGAGTGAATGGTTTTTGGCCATTGAGCTGGTAGGTTAGCTGATAGTTACTTAACAAGCATGCTATTCCAAACCATTTTAGTATTAGGCATTAGAAAGATCACCAGTGTTAGATTTGGGTGGTGTTGACTCTAAAGTTGAGTTGAAGCTAGATAAATATTGATCTAGCTTAATATCTAGGTCAATATATTTTGGTGTCTTCCCTGTGGGGTTACTGTAAAAAATCTTAGAATGGGAATGGTTAGTAGAAAAGATTGTACTTTTCTATTGCTGTACTAGTAACTTTGGTTATTCAATAAAACATTGCTCATTATTTTAATGCTAGCTTGTTAATTATTTCAGTATATAGTTAACTATGATCAATGGCTTTCTGGGTGCTTTGGTTGTTCAAATGGGGAAGAAGAGGCTGAAGAACATTACTCAGACTGAATCTGTCATCTCTATTTGTTTTAAGTTGCACCCTAGTGATTTGAGTGGGATGGTAAACATGCATGTGGATTGTGGATCTGGGCCATGAATTCTTAACATTTTAACTAACCTAGATTGGCTTTTTTCTTAACTGCCATACTGCAGTGGCTCTCATCTATGTTGTCCCACTAGCCTCTTAGAAAATTGGTAAAAGAGTATGTCTTCACCTGTTAATTTACATTGCACTCAGCAAACTTTAGCTGTCTTGTGGAGTGCTGGGTTGAACCTCTCAGCCTTTGTTTTCCTGTCTGCGTATTCATCTCACAAATGATGTCAGACAAGCTTTGGAAATACTTTTCCTGGGTTGTTGGTGTCAAAAAGCCAGGAGTGAACACAAAATGTTGGCACAATTAAGATTACTTATGTTGTTGGCTTGCCATAGCTATAGATGCTGCAAATCAAACTAAAGGCTAGAAAATCTGATGCCCAGTTCTTCTTCTACCCAGTATTTCTTTTTGAAGTTATTCTCACAAAGTTACAATGTCAGTGACATAAAGGTGGGGTGGAAGATGTATCTGTCCCTGCTTTTTCCTCATTTGTTCTTACTGTCAGCAGTCGAAGGAAATTGAATCACAGCCTTTTCCCTGCTTGGGGAGTCCTCTTTCGTTCTCCTCCCTGCTTTCTCTCTGAATAACCCAATTTGTTTCTGAAGATTACTCCTTCATCCTCAGTTGCACATTATTCTGCCACTGTTTGGCACTAAGTCAAGGCTCTTCCTGTTACCATTTAGTTTCCATTTTAAGGCATCACTGCAGCCCTGGTTTGCGTTTGGAGGAGGGTTTGCTGCAATTTCCATGTGAGCCTGCTCATTCATTTGGTCAAGTAAACTTGCTGACAAATGGTACAGTGAGTTGTTTCTCCAGGAAGCGCTGCATAGCAGGACAGCATAGGTACGGTGTTCATAATTGCTTTTGGAGGTTAGAGGGAAAGGCAATGCCTGTTATTTTTCCCTTCCAATCTCTATCGTGTTCTTGAATTTTAACAAATTGCTCTGTAGCTCTGTCCTTAGGTAGAGTGTGTTGTCTGTGGCTCAGGAGGAGTGGGAGTGAATGGCTACTTTGTATGTTTGCTACTATTTCCCATGGGATGCTGGGGAAGTCCTATTGTTATAAGTAATTGCAGGAGTACAGCCTGTATAAGTTTGTCCTAGCGAGGAATTGGGTGGTACTTTGCCACTTCTGTACAAGCCTCACTGGGCATGGCTTCAAGGCTGGAATCCTTAGATGATTACCAATGCCACCCTCTGTATGGCATTTGCATGCAACAGGCTGCAAAGTAAAGCATTAGAACTTATTTTGTGTCAGAAATACTGCCAACAATATGATACTGATTTGAGGTGCTTTAAAAGTAAGGAGCTAGTGTAGAAATGAAGAGGAGGGGTGTGATTTCAGGGGTAATGGAGAAGGCAGTGTGAAAAGAAAAGACCAAGAAAACCAGTTTAAATGATAACAGCCTTTTAATCATACAGGGGTTTTAGGCTCAACAAATTAGCAATATTAATTTGTATTTCCAACATAGTTGTTATGATTTGACTGCCATCTGCATTGGGCTTCTGTGATTTCCTTCATAGTAACCCTTTAACGCATCAATTGCTGTAACATGACAGGCAGTCATGATTCACTAACTGGTGTACAGGTACAGGGATAATTACTTATTTACAATCACTGTACTGTTTGTATCTGTAAGCATATTGGCTCTAATTAGTTGCATATTGACTAACAGGCAAGCCATTTGCCAACTTCAGGGAATCATGCACAGTTCCACTTCTCCTAACTTCATGTTGCCAGGCATTATCTCCTCCTATTTATTTGAGGTATTTTTAATGTTTTCTTCTAACAACCCTTTCAATCTTTTTAGTCCAGTTTTCCTTCATTTGAAATCACTGTAAGAAAAAGTTGGCCTCATCCATCACTTCCTGCGCAGCACAGCACAAATTCAGTTCTATTTCCTATTTATGGGCCTGGTGTTTCTTTGTTTGCCTACATGGAGGAATGCCAGATTCTGCTTCCCTTCTTGTGGTAAACAGCCATGTTTTAAGAGGAAAGAGCCTTGCTAAGCTAATGGGGAGAAAGAACGTAGGGAAATGGAAAATAAATAGGTGAGAAAAGGTGGCATTAATTACCTTATGAATCAATAAGCTCCAAAGTTGAGACGTTTCTAATTAATACATCTTGATAACTAACTTGTAAGCAGGAAGCACCTGCTGCTTCTGCAGTTTATGGGGAGAGTCTGGCATTCTCAGAAGAACACAGCAGACAATCAGTGTCAAAAGCCAATGTGCGAGAATTCATCATTTTAAAGCACATTGTTTCAGAATTCTTTAGCAAGTGTGAAAGCATACCCTCTTTTATACGAAGTATTGGGGGGCTTATGTCACTTTCTCTGTGGCTTCTTGTTCTAAATTTGCTAGCAGGTGGGTGAGTGATGAATCAATGGTGAGCAGCCCACTGCACAAAAAGTAGCCTCCACAAATGTGTTGAGTAGATTATATTTCACCTTGATCATCTTTATAATATGGACACAGCTAACATATTTTACAGGAACTGTATCTGTCTCAGGACACTGTTCCTTATTGGTAGAAGGCCTTGCAGACCTGAAATACCAAACTGAGAGGAAGATGTAAAGCAATATAAATTAGTACTTTTTAAATCCAGTTGACAGCATACCAGTGGTTTAAACACTGTTAGTTTGTTGTTTCAAGAGATTTAAAGAAAGGGTGGAATTAAAATAGTGAAGTTGCTGCAGGTATTTGCAGATAGTTCTTCCAACTGCTTTTGCTTGGGAAGAAGAAAAACTTAAAGCTTGTTTGTAAAGTTAAAAAAGGTTCATTGTTTGGAAACAGGGAAAATAGAAATCCTTGTGGTGCTGAGTAGTGGTGTTCTGAGGGGGTTGTGTTGTAAAGAGCCTTGAAAGTTAAGTCAAGTTAGCTTAATTGATATGAGAGACAGTTGGAAGAAGTGAATTATGAAATTGTAAAATTTGGGGTCTGTGAAAAGGACTTTGCTGCTGTGCTCTGAATGCCTGTGAGCAGACATACTTGTCATTTTCAAGGCAAAAGGAAATGCTGTGGTGATCAAGACACAAGCTGTGAGCTTGGGCAAGTGCAGTGGAAAGGTGTATTTCAGAGAGAAGGTACACATTACACGTGACTGAGGTAGGTAAGCAGGGGAAATGAGAGAGATCTAGATCTGATGAGATTCTGGACTGTGGAAGAACAGTGGTGATGG
The DNA here is from genome assembly GCA_039720435.1 of Amazona ochrocephala. NCBI lineage: Eukaryota > Metazoa > Chordata > Aves > Psittaciformes > Psittacidae > Amazona > Amazona ochrocephala. The sequence continues at coordinate 31,567,609 of CM077883.1, read as the reverse complement.
CCCATTGTAATCATGAAAGATATTTTAGACATCTTGAGAAAGAGCCTTAAGAGGCCTGTTTGATGGCTTCAAACAAACAAACAGCTTCAAATTTGAATAGACAGATTTCTCATTTAATTATTTTCTGTGCTCTGTTTAGGACTTGCAATTGTTTCCCATGAAAATATCTCATGAACAGGACAAAGACTGAAAGTTTTAACCAAGTTTCTTGTATGACATCTGTTGTTTGAAGAATATCATTACATCAAAGATCTCAGACAAAAACAAGGCAAACTGCAGTTGGGCATAGAAAGGTATCAACCCCACTAGAATGGCTTTTTTGAAATCAGATAGGAAGCAATACCTCTTAAATTTTCTCTGAAGTGTTTTGAAGCTTAATTTTTACAAACAGCTTGTACATATCAGATTTCAGTAATATTCCTGTTCACACTCAGTGGAATTGCAGTGCTAAGGTATCTTGGATCAAATGCTTGGATACATATTGAACAGAAAAGAAGCATTCACTCCGGAATACACATCATGTTTCCAAATAATCCCCTTTGAAGATTAAAAGTATGCTAAATCTGCAAACAGAACTGAGAAACTAGAAAATCATGTTCATTGTTCTGTTATCTCAGCTCTCAATGTCATTTATGAGTACATAAGAACATGTTGTTTATTGAAATGGATTTTTGCTATTTCAGGTATGTAATTATGGGGATGCCTTTGAATTATTTCTTGCCAGTTAAAACCCCCTCCAACTTTAAAAAAAAAAATCTTTTGTAAGCTATGAGGCAGCAGGTAAAAAATACTAAATTAAAACTTGAACAGTTCATTCTGTAATATAAGTTATTAAAATGACTTTTTGTAACGCTTAAATGTAAAAGCAAACCTTCCTTTTTCTTTCAGATGAATGTCTGTCGGTTACGCTTGACTGTACCTCCTGATGAAGGCTCACAGCCCGAACAGGGAGCAAAGGAACCTGAAAGAAAGAAAAATGTAAGTTTTGAGAATCAAAGTTAAATTCTGTATGAACAAGGACTAAATATTGCCATCCACAGAAGCTAATTTAGTTGCTTTGGGAGCCCAAAGCCCAGATCTTGGAAGACCACAGAACATGTGGAAGCTGAGCAAGTCGGCTGTGAGCTTTAAGCCTGAGCCTTGCAGTTGAGGACAGCAAAACTGTATGTGAAGTGGGACAGTAGTAGTGGAACAGCACAGAGATTGTAGGTGATTTGTGACTAAGGTACTTTTTAAGACTTGATTGTATAATATTTATATATTAAAGAGTAGGAAACAGCTATCAAGAGCAGGTATTGCTTTAAACAGGATCTTGATCCTCACCTGAAGGGGATTTTATGTTTCGTGTAAGCTTAAGAGTGTGCTAGATTTGAGCCTTAATGTGTAGGGAGCTCAGACCCAGATGTTTTGCTGTGTCAGCTAATTTTGGGGGTGACGTACTAATAAGAAATACAAAATAAAGTATTAAAGATTGTTCTGAAGTGAAAGTAGTTTGAAGGTCATGTGCATAGAAGGGTTTGGAAGTGTGTACACACACAAAAAATCTTATAGCTGCTTTGGTGTAAAACTAGTTCTTTCAGAGCTGTTTCAGAACAATAGATGATGTTTAATTTGTCTTAAGGATGGAGAGAAACTGGAAAGGGAAGCTGGACAGGCTCCACAACTTCACCACATTTACACTTTGGTAAACCAAAATTAAACAAGAAGTTGGCTAAGTTTGCCAGAGCCAGTGTCTGAGTAACAATATGACATTAGGAAGCAAAACAGCAATAGGTTTTGTTTAAAATAATTTCTTGGTGGTATTCAGAAGCGAACATAACTGTGAAGTGGCTTACAAAGACAAGCATTTTAAAGCAATTAAAGTAAATGCAAAGTAAAATGGTCAAGATAAAGATTCCTTCTCAGATATTTCTTGTGCTGGAATCTTGTATACACTCAGCTTTTCATACACTACTTCCCTTGTTTTGGCTGGGATAGAATTGATTTTCTTCCTAGTAGCTGGTGCAGTGCTGTGTTTTGGCTTTCGTCTGTGAACAATGCTGATAACACACTGATGTTTTAGTTGTTCCTAAGTAATGCTTACCCTAAATCAAGGACTTTTCAGTTTTCCATGCTGTGCCAGTGAACAGATGCACAAGAAGCTGGGAGAGGGCACAGCCAAGACAGCTGACCTGAACTGGCCAAAGGGATGTTCCATACTGTGAAACATCACACTCAGTATATAAATTGGGCGGTGTTGGCCAGGAGCCACCAATCACTGCTTGGGTCAGGCTAGGTGTCAGCAATTGTATTGTACATCACTTGTGCTTCCCGAATTTTATTTCTCTCTCTCTCATTTCCCTATTATTATTATTGTTGTTATTTTTTATTATTATATTTTACTTTATTTCAATTATTAAACTGTTCTTATCTCAACCCACAGTTTTTACGTTTTTCGCACTCTTCCCCCCATCCCACCAGGGGGGAGAGGAGTGAGTGAGCTGCTGTGTGGCACTTACTTGCCAACTGCAGTTAAACAACAAGAATCTGCTCTGGTAGAGTAATTGGTCCTTGAGGATCTGTAAGTGTTACTTACAGAGTGGATGAAAGAGGCTTCAATGCAAACTGTTAGCCACCATTAAATAGCAATAATTCATTTTATACAGAGGTGTTTATTTATAGCACATAGAGTAGCTTCCCTCACTGCTTACTCTGTCTGTCTCTTGTCAGTTTATATCTGCAGAAACTCTGAGACTGGCCTAAACATATGAGTCCATTGCCCTAAGAGTAATGTCAGTTTGTTTTTGAGGAGGATAGATATTGACTCATGGCTTACTCACGTTACTGTGCTGAGTAGTGTAATAATAAGAAAGAAGTGTGAATGGTTAGGGCTTGGACAATTTGTAGTGACTTTCTTATGTGACCATTTTTTTTTTTCCTGTGGGACCTTGTATTTGATGAGACCTGTATTTCCCCCACAATAGAGGTAAAGGCAAGTGGGGTTTATATCAGAGGATGTTAGGATATTAAATAAGTTATCTGGCTCATCTTACATTCTGGTATATTGCACAGTGATTTTTAAGAGATAGGTCCTTTTTAGGTGAGACAAAAAAAGTGATATGTAATTTAGTTATCGTATGTTTTGAGTAGTTTTCCAAAGTTCAGTACTTTTACACAATATAAGGACTTCTAGAAAGGAAACGAAGGGGGCCTATAGGGATGCTGGGGAGGGACTCTTCATTAGGGACTGTAGTGAGAGGACAAGGGGTAATAGGTTTAAACTTAAACAGGGGATCTTTAGATTGGATATGAGGAAGAAATTCTTTACTGTAAGGGTGGTGAGGCACTAGAATAGGTTGCCCAGGGAAGTTGTGAATGCTCCATCCCTGGCAGTGTTCAAGGCTGGGTTGGACAGAGCCTTGGGTGGCATGGTTTAGTGGGAGGTGTCCCTGCCCATGGCAGGGGGGTTGGAACTGGATGATCTTAAGGTCCTTTCCAACCCTAACTATTCTGTGATTCTATGATCTTCAGAGCTAGGTGGGATTCGATTAGTCAATTTCATAGCAATTAAGGAACACAGAGTAATTGTGTCTCATGGTCTTTGTGTAATTTAAAAAATAGCCCTACAGATGGTCATAGTGCATAGAAGCAGGTACAAAAAAAGATCACATTGTGAACCTTTGTTTTCTCATGTCTCTAAAACAAGACTGTAATGTGTTACCTGAAGGGTTTTGTCTATGTAATGTATTGCTTTATACATTTGAATTGATTACACAATAACGTACCGTGCACACAGGACTCTTGACAAGTCTGTGATACTTTTAGTGCAAATTTTACATTAGAAAAATAAAGCATCTCCTACAAACAGTGATCAGGTGTCTGTGCTGATCTGCCCATGTTCAACTGACTTAGTGTTCATGAAGCTGTTCAAAGCACTTTGACAATAACAGGTTTTACAAATGTTAGATAATCCTTGCACAGTCCTATGAGAGCTGTGCCGCCTTTTCGGAAATAGTGATAACAGAGAGAAATTAGGGAGCTGCTCAGTTTTCTGCCTTGCACTTTACAATCTAAGGTCAAAAAATACAGCTTCACCAAGAATCAAATTTAACAGCAGGTCTCCTGTTGGAATCTGGAGTTCTGTGTTGTCTTTAAGAGCTGAGTATGAGGAAAATGGGAACATGGAAAATGGAACATATATTTCAGATATGTTAGTGTGACTTACAGAAATGAACTGCAGGGTAATTCTTGGGTTTGTATAGTATTTGGTGGAGTACTCAGGCAGATCAGGCAGTCTGATCCTGGCTGCCAGGCACTCTCCTGTTTGGGCAGGATAAGTGCTGGAGTGAGACAGCCTTCCCTGCCTCTGCTTGCTGCTGGTGAGGGAAGAGAGCAGGGACCTTGCTGTGTCAGAGGGAATGCCAGAAAACTATAAATATACTATGGCATGACATTTGCTGTAATCTCTTCTTTCAAATCTTTCATTAGCAGGAGGTGATTTTGAGCCGCCCTAATGTGACATAGTGATAGTTTACGATTTGTTACTTTTCTGTATCTTTCTGGGGCTCCGTACTATTAAGAGATGTTTAGGTTGCAAAATTAGCTAGTGAATTGCATGAAAGGTCTTGTGAGTGTTGGTCCTCCCGATAACATTTTTTGGAGCTTGAGGTCAGATCAGACATCATCACTTCATTGGTTATGTTAGTAGCTGTTAGCTTAGCTTTATTCACTGTAGTCCAAGTTTAGCAGAAAATGTATGCTGTATTTCATTATATCTATTATCAGTGCATTAAGTTCCCAGATTGACTTTTTATTGCTATACATAGAATCATAGAATAGTTAGGATTGGAAAGGACCTCAAGATCATCGAGTTCCAACCCCCCTGCCATGGGCAGGGACACCTCCCACTAAACCATGCCATCCAAGGCTATGTCCAACCTCACCTTGAACGCCGCCAGGGATGAAGCATTCACAACTTCCCTGGGCAACCCATTCCAGGGCTCCATGAAATAAAAATGAATCAGTATACAAGATTAAAACAGAGTGATGGAGCTGGGCAGTTTTGTTGTAACAAAATTGCCGCAGGCATTACTGTACTAGGATGGCCTCTCCCTGTCTTTTGTGAAGGACTGGCAGATGGTATGCAGAAGTTGATCTAAAAAATGGAAGCGGGACTGAGCTTGTGCTCAAATTGGATTTTTGTATTCATATTTAGGCATGATACCTTGAAAGAAGCATATGAGAACTGGAGTCACAAGTAGAGGCTGTTTGGTTGGTTTGCTTTTTACAGGCTGAAAACCTACTGCTAAATATTTCTGAATTGCTAGCACTTACGTAGTGAGAATCTGAAACTGTCCTGATTTTGTTCCATTACCTCTGTTAATCATAGACAATGGATGACAGTAGTGTGAGGCTGTTTTCTTCACCAAGAAGTACAAAGGAATATTGTGCGTGCTCGATTGTATGTAAAATCTGTATGTCTGAAGCCTGCCTTGTCTTGCATAATGAAGGGTTACTAGACAATTGTATTATCCTTGTTTGGGATTGGGCTTATTTTTATCCATCAGCCCCTTTCTTCACTGGCATGGCTAAATTTGGAAGTGTCACTACAAGCTGCAGCTAGGCATTTGAAGGTAGAATATGGAGACGTATAGACAGATTTTTAGTTTTCATTAGGACACATGAGCAAGAGAATTAAAATGAGATAACACTCTAGAAATTTGTGTCACTTTCCTGTCTTTGTAGCTTTCAAACAGTTTGAAACAGTGTTTAGTCCTTAACTCTAATTGGTACTTTTGCTGTATATATCCCCAAACTCTTTAATTTTCTTGTGCTTTTTAAGCCTCACAACCAAGAGGTGAAACCCTTTTTGCTTGCTAAGCAGGAACATAGAAGCATAGCAAACTTTTTTTTTTCCCCAGCAAAAAAGTAGGCTGTAAAGAAGCCAGAAGGGGAATTTGCTCCCGTATGTGATGGAGAGAACCGAGCAGAAACTTGTGCGAGACCTGGATTAGTTGTGCGTGTTGAATTTAGGACAGTGCCAATTTTCTCTGCTGATCTGCTGCTGCCAGCTCACTCCCATCAGCACAGCAGAAGTTGTGCCATGACAAACGTGGCTCACCTGCTAGAGGTGTCTAATGGGACTTTCAGCCTCTGCAGCACTGATTGCTTGATTTGTGATGTGTACTAGTTAAGCGACACATTCATTAAAACAGCACTACATGAGAACTACAGAAAGAATTCCACTGACTTCTGTGGTTACTGCTGTATTTTTTTTTAATCTTACTTTCTTAGTGTACAAATATTGCTGTTCTGTGTGCAGATTTCATTGAGTAGATACGGCTTTCATGTAATGCCTGTCACTTCTATTTTTTTGGGAATGTGTTAAATGATGCTTCTTATTTAGCATCATGAATCCAAGAACACTCATGTCTATGTCTTGGCATACATTCCCTATTTTAATACTATTTATATATGAAACATCCCTAAATGTAACCCAAGTTTCATGGGCTGCAGAGGAATACATAGCTGCTTTTTGTCAGAGCACAGCAACTTTCCTTGGTGAGCTCAATAATACAAATTTGTCATTTTACTGAACAGAAAATATGTACCCTAAGTAAGAGTGTGGATGTCCTTTTTCCTTGTATACAACTAGTGAACAAGTAAAAGATAACTGAATATTTCAGAAACCTCTGGAATGTGGCAGTTGAAGAAAAGATGAAGCCTTGCTTAGCTGATACATTTCTGGTTAAGAGTTGTTAGATTTTTTAGGTAAAGAAAAGCACAATTTAACAAAATTTTAAGGCCATGTAGTACTAAACCCAGAATTGTGCTGGTCATTATGTTCATTATATTTTATTTTGAGGTAAAAGGACCTTTTCTGTAGATCTGCTTCCAGTTTTGGGGCAGGGAGAAGGTGTAAACTGTGAGGGTATCTGACTTACATTTCAAAAACGGATGGAGAAGCACTGGGAAGCAAATAACCTCCTGGTGTTATTTATGTAATGCCAATAAAATAACTGGCAACACAAAAAGCAGCTAACAACTCATATTTAGTGTTTGTGTTTATAGTGTCTTTGCTTCCCATGTTTCATGCTACTTGGGCTACTTCCTTGGACACAGACATAAACAGGATACATGGCAATTATCAATACTTTTGCAACCTTGGGGTGTAGGCTTCTGTTTTAAATATTAAGTAAACACAGTCTGTGTTTCTTTAGTACATGCTGTATGATCATACCAAGTGCAACATGACTGTTGCTGCAACATAGACAAAGCATGTTCCTGGAAGCTGTTGTATTCATGTGCATCAACATGATGTGTTCTTGCTATTACTTTGGTCTGTCATATAACTGTAGGTACAAAGAAACATTCACAAATTGCTTAAGCTAGGTTTGCCTTTTCAGATCAGCAGCTCCCATTAGAAGGGATTTTGAGCACAATTTGAGGCAACAACTGTGCTTGTTCCAATGCAGGAACTGCATAGGTAGGTGGGGAGAGAGGATTTCCCTGTTCACTGGAGCTGGCTGATACTTTGACCATAAACAGGAATGGCTAACTAATCTAATGAAACCTTCCATCTTCAAGAACTGGTTAGATTTGCAATATTTACTTGCTCCCAAATACTTGCATGTAATTACTTATTCTCTTACCATCACTGAGATGCCTTACTGCAGATCAGAGTGGAGACAGACAAGGACCTTCTCAGAAAAATATCTAAGTTCTGAGAGTGGATATGCATGGGACATGAGGAAAACAATGAAAAATACTTGGCTTAGAAACATTCTGTAGTCCCTGGGGATGTGGAAAATGCAAGATTTGTCAAAGAGAAAACATGGGAGAGAAAAGATGTGACGGAGGAAGAGCAGAGGCACTGAAGGGAGGAAAATAAACAAAGGTGGGCGGAAGTAGCTTAAGACAGGAGACAAACTGCAGAAAGAATGCTCAAAGAGTACTTACTGATGCAGTTCTGTGGAGTAGTTTGAGAAACAGCCTTTCAGCAAGGCCTCCTTTAGAGGCAAAGGTACATCGAAAACAAGTCAACAAGCAAAGCAACCCACCCACCTCTCAAACCTGCACTGAGCAAAGTTTTCTGATTGTAACCCTTCCTCTAAGAGGAGGCTATATCAGGTTAGCCCTATTTTGTCAGGGCATTTGCTGAACCCTGGAACAAGTGGTCATGAAGTGGAAATTAAGAGTTACTAACCAGAGAAACAGGGGTGTAGAAGGTGAGCATAGCTGAAATAGAGCAGCAAGGAAAAAGACTAAAGAAATTGGAACAATTATTTGTATAGCTGTTGGTTTGCGCAGCCTTAAATCAAGCAAGAACTGCACTGAAATTTTAACAGGTGCTTGCCTGGGGGTTGTGATACAAAGGAGAAATAAGGGTGGGGAGTAAGAGCAATATCTTGTATTTTAAATAGCACGTAGTAGAACTGGGACACTGAACAGATGATGGAGGTTCTTTTATTCTTCTGAAAGAGAAGTGACAAAAGCATCTTGGGAGGCTTGTGCAATGTAGACAACTGGGAAGTAAAGGATTATTGCAAGAGACATGTACCCGGTCTGGCTTTGTGCATACTTAATCCTGCATGTACTGCCCATTATGATGTAAATTTGTCTGTTTCTGTGAAATATGTAAGTGTCATGGGTGATTCTCCAGCTGCAAACCCATTCGTCTGAATCCGTAGGTTTTTTCCTGGGGGGGGATCCTTCAAATTAGCACATTCCTTAGGAATGTATTAATAATATTCTAAAAATAAGGAAGTTGCTCATAATTTTCATACAGAACTCTGCAAATAGCATTTTAAACAATTCTGCTAATGTTTTGGAGGCACAAAGGATCATAGTAGTTGCTGGTATTCAGCTGTTCATCTCATAAAAAAGGAATGACCATGGGTAAAGCGTATGGATTTATGAATTCAGTGTCTGGCGCCTTAGTAATCTCTAAGCAATCAAAGTGATTATTCTTTTGGTTATCAGGAAGATGGAAACTTGTATGTAATCCCTTTATACAGATGTAGGGGAGGAGCTGTGATGACACTATCAAAGAAAATGTACAACCCTGGAAGCAAACAAACACAGAAAACTGTTGAGTCATGTCCCTGTCTAGTTTCTGTGTTCTCTCTGCTCCCAAAAAACCAGGTGTGGGCTTTTTGTTTGTATGCATCCAAACCGCAAAACAAAACCCCCAATAATACGTAATTATGAAACTTCTGGTTATCAGGATGTGAAGCTTCACATATAATGTTTTTCAAGTGCAAAATGGTATGTGTAAGGAGGGCTGGTTGCCCAATGTTTTTCCATTAAGTGGTTTTAAGGCTTTCTTTTTAAATTATTGCTTTATAGCCTTGTTGTTCTTTGCCTGAAACATTCTTTATCAAGTGTTTGCTCTGTGATTGTCTCCCTCCCAGCCCTGCACACACACCCAGAGCTTCAGCAGGGTGGTTAAGCCTGTAATGATATGGTAAAGGAAAGGACTGTAGGATTTACCGCATTGAGAAAATCTCAATGCCATGTGGGAGGGGCAATGTAAACCAAATGTCTGTCTTTACCCGTTTTTCTTAATGCAAGTAGATTTTCCTGTTCATTTTTCCCTTACGCAAAGAAGAATTTGTTCTTACATTGCCACCATAGTTGTGTTAGTTTGACTGCTAAAAACTGAAAGTGGTACTGCTTTAGGCTGCAGTTGCTATCTCCCCTGTCAGTCATGGTGAAGGACTGGAGACTCTCTAAGATGCAGCTGCAGATGGATGTAAGATGCTGAGCTTCATCTCTTTTAGCCTCTGCTCAGTGTCAAAGACAGTATTTAGACACTGCTTAGGCTCTTAATTTAGCAATGAATCTCAAAAGTTTGTTGGTTTTCCTACAGTGTCATTACTGAACAACAAAACAAACCCAAACAGGTTATGCCATAAGATCTATGCAGTAAATATTCCCAAATTTAGCCATATCCTGGTATATAGGGTGTGAGACTGATTTGTCTCCGGCACTGGCCTTTCAAAAACAAGGTGCAAAGCTAGGCAGTAACAACTGTATTTCCAAGACTGTGTCTTTCTAACTTTCAGTTCAGAAATAAACCCTAATTTTAGGTTCCTTCCTAGTTTGCAAATATTCAAAGTTAGGTAAGAATCTTTTTTCCCTTTTTAAAAAATCATAATGTGGACGTCTTCATCTAAGCTATGTTTTTTAATTCTTTGTAATCAAGAGAAGAAGTTAGTTCTTCTGGAGACTGACTCGTTTCAGATGATTGCTACAGAAGGATGTTTCTCTGGGTTGATTGGAAGGGAGGCGAGGTGAATAGTCAGGTCAGATGGTTCCATCTGACCTTGCAGATATTTATTTACATGCCAAGGGAAATGATTCCTACTGTTAGCATGAGTATTTTTATTACGAAGTACATTGATGAGATGAGTAAGAGGAGTCTGTTACAAAGAGTGCCTTAAAGAAAGACACAGAATTATTGTTTTACAGATTTCTGGAGATCATTAGAATAACAAATGTAGGCACTTTAAAATAGCCTTTCTATTTACCTGTCAAGACCTGATTGCAAACTTTTATCCTCCTACAATAGTTAGTAACACTGAAACACCCACATAAATGCTCTTTCATAGCTTTGCTTTGGCTCTTACAATGTTAGTTCTACAACTTCTATAAGAGCAATGCAGCCCTGAAATGAATGTTTGATTGCTTTGGAGGTCCTTAGTTAGCTTTAAATGAAAACTGAAATTCTACTCTATTTATCTCCAATATAAACAAGTATTTTCTGAGCTCTGTTTAAGGGACCTTGCTTAAAATGTTTTAATTTAGTTTCTTCTGATAACTTTCTATAATTTTGATTGAACTTGTGCATTTTTATATGCAGGAGCGAGTTTGGGGAGTGAGGGGCAATTCTGTGGCTGCAAGAGTTTAAAGGGAACTGTGAGAGCTAGAAGAATGCAGAACATTTTGTACTAGCATATATTGGTGAATTAAAGAAAGCCAGGATAGCTTTTTCTCTCACGTGCCTTTACCTCTCCCTGCACAAATCCAGCCTGTTGTCTCTAGCTATACCTGTATCACTTCCATTAAAGCCAGTGGAAATTAGACATTTCTGTCATCTGTATCAAGTATAAATTGATCATTCATCTTCCTAAAACTGTGAAGGTTGACTGTCTGGCCCTGAAATATTTGAGAACTAGTGTTCTTAGGTACTGTTGTGCTTTCACTAGAGTTGGCTGTCTCCTGTGGCCCTGTGATACTGTATTTTTTTTGTTGTTTTTTTATTCTAGTATGACTTAAAAATAACTTTTTTATTTTTCTGCTTTTAAGGAGCTCTACCATGTACCTAATGGCATGTCTCCAGGGAAGCTCTCTCATGGGATGGTGTATGGCGTTGTGCACCGAACTGACAACAACCATAAGAGAGAAATGGTGGTTTATGGTTGGTCAGCTGATCAGCTGAAAGAGGAGATGAATTACATTAAAGAAGTGAGTTACGCTTTCAGCTTCAAAATTTGTCAACTATCCTTTCCACACATTCCTGTAGAGCTGTGAGTGTATGTGGGATGACTGATGTCAAGCCCAACACCCGAATTTGAATTGGGAACCTACTCTAAGCTGAAGACTTGCCTTATCAGTATTTGAGTCGGAAAAAAGCATGTTCTGTACCTGGGAACTCTGCAGTCCAGACTCAAGGTCTCTGTGCCAACTGATACTTATTAGTGCTTGCTGACTGGGCCTCAGCTGGGCGTGCAGACTGCCAAACAGATATTGAGGTTTCTGTCCAGAATTTCAAATGTCATACAGAAGAAACTATGTAGGCAGACACCTGAAACGATAAACTCTCTCCTGTCTTCTGCTTCCCCCCTGTTCCCAAATCCCCCAGTTTTGAAAAGGCTCCTAAATTAGGTGACACAGTAAAATCACTTGGGTATGTTTTGGGGCAGCCTTAAAATAGTCAGCCTAATAAGGATGACTTTGTACTACTTTCTCCCTGCATGCTCATTTATCATAATTGGTAAAAGCTCTCCTGGAAAAAAAAAAAAAAAAAGGCATTTCTGACACTGCTGGTTTTTGTGCTTGAAACTCGGCATCTCTTTGACCATCAGTCCTTGGCTCTCGGGCTTTGGAAATAACCCTCTAGTTAGCCTAGGGCAAATAATCTGACCTTCTCTTTCCATCCACGTTCACCACCCAGGAAGCTATTGGTCAATGTGTTACACTGATGCAAGCGCAAACCCAGTTGCTATGAAAGGGAGTAGCACTGATTCAAACCAGCAGTGTAAGAGACTGTAATTATGTGTGCTCTTGCATCTGCCTGATCTCTAGCTATCAGCACTTGCTTCTCTCTTTTGCTGCTCACTGTTGTTTGCTCCTAGCATTCACTACAGTCAAGTTCCTGCACTCACAGTTAGGGTACGTTGCCACTGCAGTGCAGGCATGGCATGTGAGCTGCGTCGGCTGCTGGTTGCCTGCCTGGTTGTTTGCCTGCTCTGCTGGGGTGGTGCCAGGGATGGGTGAATCTGCATGAGGTCTGGCTCTCCAGGCTGCCCTGTTACTGTTCACAGCTGGCTTGTGGCATGGAGGGATGTGTCAGACCAGGTGGACCGTGTGTATTGTGCGTGTCTGTGCGTGTGTGTGCGTGTGTGTGCGTTCAGAGTACTGATCCTTACAGGAAAAAGTGGGAAAAACATGGGAAGAGACGAACTGGCTCTTGCTCTTTTCTGGCAGCTGTGTTCAGCTATGCTAATTGCTGAACTTTGGTCTGCCAGATAAGTTTTGTCTTTAAAAGTAGTCTTAAACAATGTCCTCAGCTTATGCCACGTATGTGAAGACTTAAATAAATCAGCAATGATAGGCCACGTCAGAACTGCTGACAGTTTCCTCTGTGCCCGAGTCAAATATGCACCTTGCAAGAAGGGGAGGGGGGTGTGTGCATGTGCGCATGTGTGGGTACGGAGAGGGCAAGGGACTTTTTCTGAGGTGAAGTGCAGGAATCTGCTACCTTTCATGTTTCTTATCCTAGAGGGACCATGTAGCTTGGGGTAGGCTTGTGCTTACCTCTTGCATAGATTCTGTGGCCAATGCGCCTCTTTCTGGGAGTGGGTATGCTGCAGACCTGCTAGAAACATCCCCTCTTCTATAAGGCCCTACTGTTTTCCCATTGCACTTTCCCCAAGCTTGTGCAGCGGGGAGGTAACCTTGCTGCCCTAGATTATCTGCAATCAGTCTGTGTTTGATAGGGGGTGGGTGGAAGAGGAGTTCAAATTATATAGCTGGAACATAGACTGTAGGCAAACATTTAACTAGTGTTTACAATGTGTGCTCTTGAGAAGGCTGGTTATGTGCATGATTGCAATGGCACGTAAACCCAAGCTGTCTTCCAGCATGCTCCCCCTCCTCCCCTTCTTTTCTTTTTTGGAAGGTGGGGTGTAATTTACATCCTTGGTTCTTAAATAAAATCAAACTGAGTACTCTGTTCTTCAGATTTGAAATTGCATTGATAAATTTACGCTAATATGTTGTTTAGCTAGGTACAAGCCTAGAAGTCTTAAAGGGTTTATCTTCAAAGGATACTTAGGGAAAACTAATTAACCACTTTAAAAAGGATGAAGGTGTATTAAACCCATGTGTGGATGCTTCTTTTTTTTCAGAATGAAAACATTACATGCTCAAATTAATTTTAATTTGTTTAGTAACAGGTTAGAATGAATTATGAATAATTTATTATTCAAATTATTAATCTACAAGCATTTAAGTACGCACAGAGAAGCTTAGAATTACTCAGAGACATTTATTTATATCACCCCTACATAGACAAGTCTTGAGACTTCAGTTTCTGTCTTGTTCTTAAGAGTAAATTGCTGTTGATGAAAAGGTAAATTCATAATGGAAATTACTGAAAGTAGCAATGTAGAACATATCAAAACCAAAAAGTCACGTCCTAGTATAAACAGTATCATCAATAAGTTTGACAAAGATGTTTGATTTTTTTCTGACACCAGGTTAGAGCAACTCTGGAAAAAGTAAGAAAAAAAATGTATGGTGAATATGATGAAATGAAACGAAAAATACAGCAGCTTACAAATGAACTGAAAGTAAGTACACATTCATTTGGAGGTAAGGAATATGAGAATAACTATCCCAGTATTCTCTAAAAAGATTTTGTGGGGTTTTTTTTGCTTCAGCAGAACAGAAATAATTTCTCAAGCCATTCCAGTTCATTGCTTTATGTGACATCTGAATTTTTTATATATTTATTTTCCCCTCCAGGGAGGTAAGGTAGGACAGGGATGTTTTCATATATGGAGTTACTAATTGCCTGCTTCTTGGAAATAAAAGAGTGATCTTAATAGCATTGTCTGTGTGTATTGGTAATTAGTGGAGATGTTTGTACCAGGAAGCTGCCAGTGAATTGAATAAATAACTTAAATAATTAGGAGTAAAGTGCAACTTGGTATCATTGCAACACTTTGCTCTGGTTTACTGAATTTCTTGTTTAAACACTATTCTGAAAGAAGCAGCAGTATTTTTTAATATTAAAGTGCTTGACAGTTCAAAAAATGACTTACCTTTTGGTTCTCAATTGAACCTTGTAATAGTTATTCGATGACCTCTCTTTCTTCTGACATGCTGCTTTAGCAATAAAAGCTGCTGCAGTCTGTAGAAGTAAGTATCCTTCATATAAAACTGCTGAGTTCTTTGGTCCAAAAAAATCTCCCTGAAAACTTGCTGTTGATTTTATATTCAACATTGATTTTCACAGCCCTGGTTCAGATGAAGCTCTGGCTATTAAAGGTATTCTGACTTCAGGGGACTGGGACCCTGACTTGTGCCCTTCCGCCACCCTCATTTGGAGGCTGTCAGTTCTCTGCACACTCTATTATGTGAAAAGATCAGAACTTGCTGTTAAACTGGTATGTCTATGGCAACTAGTCTCAAAAAAACAAAAACAACCCAAAAACCCAACAACAGAAAAATCACCCCGACTTGAGAGGAGGAGGGGGAGAAAATTCAGTTGCTGTAGACTGTCAAATAGTCTTAATGATGCCAACAAGGTGAGTCTCCCACCCAGCATGCACACAGGCAAATGCTGATACAGATGAAGTTTTGTCATCTTTTGCTGCTGATCCTTACTGAACAGTTAGTGATGAATATCACAGTGGTGATATCTGGCACTTCCAGATCTTTCTGTCAGATCAGTAGAAATCCTGCATTAGTCTGAACATCACTCTTAAGTAAGGGTTTCTGATCAGCTCTGACAGAATCTCTAGTTCTGCAGCAAATTAGCAGTTTATGAAGTACTCCTTCTGACATAAACAGCACATTAGGAGACACTCTTCCCCTTTTTTTAATACTTTACACTGCCTGTAATAAATCACAAGCGTTGTTCTACCTAATAGTGTATGGTCGGGTTTTTTTATTGGTTTTGGGTTTACATGACTTCCATCTTTCATGCTATTTGTGGATTCTGTTTAAAATAATTTATATATTCTGCTTCAGATTTGAATCACTATGCTTTTTTTCCCATCAATTTTCAGGACCACTTTTTGTTCATAAAATTTGTTTGTAATTTATACTTCCAATATACTGCCCTGGGCAGTATTCACCTCAGTTCTTATCTTGTAGCTTTCTTAATCCATCCAAAGCATTTCTGCTTTTGTTTGCTTGTTTTTACATGAGCACATGTTTATATAGGGTTAACTGTAACTGCTTGGCTTCTACTCCTTATGCTGACCTAATCTGTGTATGACTTGGTTACTAAACACTCATTGTTCTCCATATCAGTCCCTAGTGTTCTTATGTTTTTATCAAGAAACAAATCTGGTCCATCTAAGAATGTGAGGTGGGCTGGTCTCCATTAGTTACAATTTTTTTCTCTTTATTGGATTTTTCATAATTACTTACACAGCTTGGGTTTTGGTCTCTTAAATGATGTCAGTTTGTGCCTATTACCCCCAAACCCCCTCCAGTTTTTAAGCATGTGTGTGTTTGTACGCAACAGAAGATGACATTTTCGCACAACAAAGCTCTCTGCTAACTTTTCCTACCTGCTTCCTATTGTTTCATCCTTAAGTCTTCTTGATGTTGCTTCTTTGCAGACCTGATTAGTCAGTTCCTTCTTAATTAAGGCTATTCTACAGTTCACCAAAACCTTTCTGGATTTCCTCATTTCTTGCCTTATTCTGCTTTTCACTCTGTGACTTCTTAAAACCTGCCCGCTCCATGTACATAAGCTTTCTGAGTAGCCATCTGCTAAATATCCTCTTGTCCTTCCTAAAAAGAACAGCTTTTACAGCAATTACAGACTAGCAATAAACATAGATACTCATGCCTTATTCCTGTTAAGAGTATTTGGATTCTGTTTGTTCCTGAGGTACAAGAATATGGTTTGAGGCCTGTATGTTTTAAGCATCCTAGTATCCTAGTACTGTGAAAATTAACCATGGGGTCTTTCTCTTATGTAGCTCCCTTTGAAAGAATAGGTAAACTTGGTCATTATTCTATATAATTTTTATTTATTTTTTCTTTTCCTGCTCAGGTGACAAATGCTCATCAGGAATCCTTAGAGAATCATGTGCGAGTGCAGGCTGCAGCCTTAGATAGCTTTAGTGAAATGAACAGCTCCTTGACATCAGCATCAATAGACTTGCAGGTACATTTTACTAGCTGTTTCACAGCTGACAACCGCCTTTTCTGACATGGATTTAAAAGCATACATAAACCATGGATGACACATATAGATTCTAACACTAAACAAGCCCATAAAGTACTGTCTTGGCTATCTAAGGCAGCTAATTTAGGAAGCAAAGACAAAAAAAGAAATAATTCCAACACCTGTGGTTTTAAAAACCTATTAAAAATAGTGTACAAGAAAGAGATGCTGATCTGCAGCAGACTAATGTCACTAGTCATGTCTCTATGAAATATCTGAGGTGCAAATGTGATTTGTGTTGTGCAAAACGGTTCATCTCCTGTCTGATCCCTACCTTCACTGGTTAACAGAAATGGAAGTGGCCTCTTTGAATGCTAAACACTTGTGGGCATTTACATACCTGTGAAATGTAGGGGGAGGGAGAAGATGAGAATGAATTTTCTGTGTTAAAGCCTTACAGGTGTCTGAGCTGAAAAACTTAATGTTCCTGCTTTCTTGTATGTCACAGTTTTTCCTCAGTCTAGTGTATATAATATGTATAATATGGCCCTTGGAGAGAAGAAAGGAAGACTGTTGGGAGCAGTATTCATGCTGAAATATATCCATGTTCCTGTGTTGTTTTTTGTCTTATAGCATTCCAGGACTTGATTTCACTAAGCATGTTCCTCATGGAAATATCTCCTAGTAAACAAAATACAACTAGAGCTATAATTTTAAACATTAAACCATGCAAAATTGTTCCCACTGCATTGATACCTCAGGAAACTAAATGTTCTGTCTGTTCCATAAGCTCTTGACTGTATTAGTTCACCAAATTATTTGTGATTTTTAATATGTGGTTTGCCTTCTTCCTCTAGAAAACTCTAGTTGACGTTACATTGGAGAACACTGATATAAGGGAACAAATAAGGAATTTAAAACATACGCATGAGCAATCTATGGAAAAGCTGCGAGAGAAGCAAAAGCAACTGGAAACAGCACAAATTGAAAACCAGTTACTGAAATTAAAGGTGTGGTATATAAACTCCTCTAAAAATATTGCACAGTAAGGGCATTGAGAGTATGTTAAATGAATTCCTGTGTCGTATTTGTAAAGCGTTCTTCATTCTTCATGCCTTCATCGTTCCCTAGAGCTGACATGTTCCTGTGAATCAATACTGTTTTAATGACAAAGAATCTCAGCTGGCAGCCATCAGTCTTTCCATAACATAGGATTGTCATTCAGGGATGTTGGCAGGTGAAAATTCAAACCATAGAATAGTTATTAGCATCCATTGCTGTAAGAAAAGGAATATTATAACTCTATATGGTGCTGTAAGAATTCCTTCATGACGAATTTCTTTGGTATTGCCCAATTTTTAATAGATAATCTGTTAAGTCTTATGAGCATGTGGTCCACAGATACATGCTGTAACAGCAAGTGTCTTGGAAAGAGAATTCGGCTATTCCTTTCAGAGAAATGCAAGGGAATAAAATGCATGCCAGAAATCTTGACCGTGTTCTCCACTCATCTGCCAAACATATTCCTTTAATGTCTGAAAAAATGTTTGAAAAAAACCCCAAAACAACAAAACAAAAACAAAACAAAAGCAAAATCAAAGCCAAAAGCAACAACAACCAAGCAAGCAAAAAACCTTCTGGAAACCTTTGCCTCTTCTAAAATTGCTCAACGTAGGCTAATTTGGATATAGACTGTATCGGGATTTGTCACTGTGTAATTAAGGTGACTGCTAGTTTATTAATGTTTAATTTTTTCATTGAAGATTTTTCTTTTTGGCTCTCTAGTGACTTGCATTCATGCTTAGTGACGAATGGTTAAAAGAGAAGAAGGTATTTCTGCTCCTAAGGGCAGAGAACCACAGGTTAAGTACAAGTTCAACTGAATACATAAGTACTTGTTTCTCTTTGAGCATGTCAAGGTCTGCATAATACATACCCTGCTTTAATGAGGAAAAACTTTAAATTTTGCCCTCAAAGTTGCAGTTTTAGTACGAAGTGAGTGAATAAAATACTTCATTGCTGTCTTTGAACGTTAAACATAAAATTGCCAAGACATCTGGGATTTAATTCCAGAGGTGAATGTAAGAGGATGGTTTGGAATCTGGGGGGATAGCAGTTGAAAAGCAGTAACTACCATATGCTATGATTCTTTTCTGGGTAGGAGAACACACCCGTGTAGCTTATTAAGGATCTTTGGCTTATTCATGCAGTCATAACAGTAACTGAGGTTGGAGACGCTGCTTGAGAATCCAATAACAGATGCCCTGATGCGCTTACCTTTTTATGCTTGTTTTTACTGTCCTCATTGCTCAAGCTGTAAGCAAAGGAATGATGGAGAGGCAGTGCCAAAGGTGATATTCCAGTTCAGTATATCTTAAAGACTGGATTTTCATTGTTGGCTCCTTCTGAATGATATGATTATTTCAGGCTTCTTGAAATGTGGAAGGTTTCATGTTGTGCTGAGAACTAACTCCACCCACTCCCTCTTGCAAAGTGCAGGTTGCTGCCCTTGCCCCAGTGTTGGTCTAGGTGAGGTGCCAAAGGGGACAACTGCAGTACAAGTAATGTTCTTCAGAGCTCGGTCTCTTTTCAGGATGAAACGCCATTGTTGAACAGGGTAGCAAAACAGCTTGCTCCCACCATGCAAGATAAACACAGGGGTTTAATAAATCTTTCAGTCCTTGAAATGGAAAAACAAACAAATAAAAACCCCAGGAACAAGCAAGCAAACACACAGATCCAAACCCACCCCCTAAAAAGCCCCCAACAATACCAAAACCCTAATCATCAGAACCAGGTATTTTGTAGTTGTGCGAACTGTAGTGATCAGTGGGGAGCACTTTATTCTTCTGCCGCATGACAGTGTATTCCTCCTCTTCCTGACATTTTTGTAGGACTCACAGTGTTTCAGTATAACCTTGTCTGATTTATAGCATCTGTAATAAAAGAACTAAGTCCTGGACTAGCTATTTTATTGATGCTTACAGAGTAGATGGGTTTAAGCTGTGACTATCCTATCTGGCATTTAATCACTGAGGGTGTGGCTCCGTCAGTGCTTTGAGCCAACAGAAGGGGGAAATCCTGTCTCTGAGTTACCATTCCTGCCCTCTTCCCTGTAGCAATAGTAAAGTTTCTGGTCATGTGGTTAGAAATTAACCCTTCCACACCCTGAGAGTATTAAGTCTGATTGTTCTCTAATCTGCTTTTCTTCATGGGCACCCCAGTTCTTGTGCCTACGCAAAGAGCAGTATGTGAAACAGCAAGGGAGAGGAGGGACCATACAGCTGTGTCTTCTAGTTAACAAGACATGCTTAGGTCCAGCTTGAAGTAATTGTTGCTTTGAGGTTCATGATCATTTAGAAACAATAGTTGAGTCTAAATCATCTCTAATCTATGCTTCTGTAAAGTGGGGGGAGATAAATATCTTTTCAGTGGGGAAACAAACCAAGTGATTTGTGTCTGTTACAGAAGGGCTTACTAAAGAGTCATAGCCTGGTCTTGGATGAGCAATAACTAGTTAAATTCAGACGACATGAAACTTGATGAAATGGTAACTTGTACAAGTTCAAATTAATTATATATTGGCAGAGTATTGTAAATGGTCTTGATGAAAATGAGAATCTGCTTCAGCAGTGTCAGATTTATAACAAGGTAGAGCTGAAGTTCAAAGTGCTACTCTCACATCATGTGAACTTCAGTTCTGCTGCCAGCAGTGCTGTACTGACTGACAGGTCAACTTTCCTCTCTCGTAGGTGGAATCGTCACAGGAAGCCAATGCCGAAGTCATGAGAGAGATGACAAGAAAACTGTACAATCAGTATGAGGAAAAAATGCGAGAAGAGGAACAGAAACATAAAGCTGAGAAAGAAATCCTCCTAGTATGTACAACCAGTCTGTAAGAGTGGTGCTTAGCTTGGGTGTTTCTGAATCACTTAATACTCTAGAGCTGACGTGTGTTCCTTCACTCCTGTTTCTGAACTGGCCATGCCAAGGTTATTAAGCTTTCCAAGCTTTTGTGATTGAAGGACTAAGAAAACAATGTGTTCAAACACAGTAACAGTAATGATAATGTAGATTTCAGAATTCGATATGAAGTAACTTGCTGTTTTTGACTTCTGATTCTCTCTAAAAAAAAAGGAAAATAAAATGTCCAATTTTAGTTATAGCTTAATAAGAGGGAACAACTTTAGTGGATGCTACTAGAGGAAGAACTCTTCCTGTCCCCTGCTTTCTCTCCACTCCCAATTAAAACCTTCCTATGAGCGGTTAGTCATTGCATTTTTCTAACAGATAATGATGGAAAGTGAAGGTAGATTCCCCAGTCTCTTGATACTGTTTTATATATAAGGAAAGTACAAAGCTGAACGTAGCAAACTTTGGTGTCTAAAATGCTATCTTCTGCAATAGCATATTTTTCTGATGTTGTTGTGTCATGGCATCCTCAGAAGGGAAAACAAATATCTAAGAAATGAGTAAAGTTTTTCTCAGATTTTCATAATGATGCTTTAAAATGCACTTCAGAATACCCCAGATCTTTTGTTCTATACAATTCACCTTTAAGGTCACAACTCTTCCCGACTTCTAGGCAGATACAATGAAAAGCTTTGAGGTCTGCTTGAAAGCTATTAGCCTGGCTCTATAGGATGTTAATGTGACTGTAAATGTTCTTATTTTAAGGAGGAAACGAATCGGCTTCTGAAGGCTATTGAAGAGGCAAATAAGAAGATGCAGATTACAGAAACAAGTATACAGGAAAAAGACCAGAGAATTGGTGAGCTGGACCGGCTGATTGCACGCATGGAAGAGGTATGAGAGTTAGTCAGCTACCGACTTTCTAGGAAATATAGAAGTGCGTGGAGGAAATGGGACGAAATGAGTTTCTTCTTTCCCTTTCCCTTTTTCTTTTCCACTGCTCAGTACCCTGCTCAGTGACATACCATTGCTGTTTGCATCTATCTTAATTATTGTATCCATATAAGTGAATCATAGAATCATAGAATAGTAAGGGTTGGAAAGGACCTCAAGATCATTGAGTTCCAACCCCCCTGCCATGGGCAGGGACACCTCCCACTAAACCATGCCATCCAAGGCTACGTCCAACCCCACCTTGAATGCCGCCAGGGATGAAGCATCCACAACCT
Source organism: Amazona ochrocephala (assembly GCA_039720435.1). Lineage (NCBI taxonomy): Eukaryota > Metazoa > Chordata > Aves > Psittaciformes > Psittacidae > Amazona > Amazona ochrocephala. The sequence continues at coordinate 31,545,853 of CM077883.1, read as the reverse complement.
CCCTGGGCAACCCATTCCAGGGCCCCACCACCCTCACAGTAAAGAATTTCTTCCTCAGATCCAATCTAAACCTCCCCTGTTTAAGTTTAAACTCATTACCCCTTGTCCTCTCACCACAGTCCCTGATGAAGAATCCCTCCCCAGCATCCCTATAGGCCCCCTGCTATGAGGTCTCCACGCAGCCTTCTCTTCTCCAGGCTGAACAGCCCCAATTTTCTCAGCCTATCTTCATACGAGAGGTGCTCCAGTCCCCTGATCATCCTCGTGGCCCTCCTCTGCACTTGTTCTAACACTTCCATGTCCTTTTTATGTTGAGGACACCAGAACTGCACACAATACTCCAAGTGAGGTCTCATGAGAGCAGAGTAAAGGGGCAGGAGCACCTCCCTCGACCTGCTGGTCACACTTCTTTTGATGCAGCCCAGAATACGGTTGGCCTTCTGGGCTGCAAGCGCACACTGCCGGCTCATGTTCATTTTTTCATCAACCCACACCCCCAAGTCCTTCTCTGCAGGGCTGCTCTCAATCTCCTCCCCACCCAACCTGTAGCTGTTCCTGGCATTGCTCCGACCCAGGTGTAGGACTTTGCACTTAGCATGGTTAAACTTCATTAGGTTGGCATCAGCCCACCTCACAAGCGTGTCAAGGTCCCTCTGGATGGCATTCCTTCCCTCCAACTTATCAACCGAACCACACAGCTTGGTGTCATCGGCAAACTTGCTGAGGGCGCACTCAATCCCACTGTCCATGTCACCCACAAAGATGTTGAACAAGACCGGTCCCAACACCGATCCCTGGGGGACACCACTCGTTACTGGTCTCCAGCTGGACACTGAGCCACTGAGCACTACTCTTTGTGTGCGGCCATCCAGCCAGTTCTTTATCCACCGAGTGGTCCACCTATCAAACTGATGTCTCTCCAACTTAGAGATAAGGATGTCATGGGAGACAGTGTCAAAGGCTTTACACAAGTCCAGGTAGATGACATCAACTGCTCTGCCCCTGTCCATCAGTTCCGTAGCCCCTTCATAGAAGGTCACCAGATTGGTCAGGCAGGATTTCCCCTTAGTGAAGCCATGCTGGCTGTCCCCAAGCACCTTGTTGGTTTTCATGTGCCTTAGCATGCCTTCCAGGAGAGTCCGCTCCAAGATTTTGCCAGGCACAGAGGTGAGGCTGACTGGTCTGTAATTCCCTGGCTCATCCATTTTCCCCTTCTTAAAAATGGGGGTTATATTTCCCTTTTTCCAGTCATCGGGAACTTCACCTGACTGCCATCATTTTTCAAATATGATGGACAGTGGCTTAGCAACTTCATTTGCCAGCTCCTTCAGGACCCGTGGATGGATTTCATCCGGTCCCATGGACTTGTATACATTCAGGTTCCTAAGGTGGTCCCGAACAAGATCCTCCCCCACAGTGGGCCCAGGGTCCCCACCCTCACCGTCCCCGCGTCTGCCTTCCAAGACTTGGGTGGTGTGGTCAGAGCATTTGCCGGTAAAGACTGAGGCAAAGAAGTCATTAAGAACCTCAGCCTTCTCTAAATCCAGGGTAGCCAGTTCTCCCGATAGCTTCTGGAGAGGGCCCACGGTGTCCCTAACCTGTCTCTTTATCGGCAATGTACCTATAAAATCCCTTCCTGTTATCCTTAACATCCCTAGCCAAGTTTAATTCTAACTGGGCCTTAGCTTTCCTAACCTGGTCCCTAGCTTCCCGGACAACATCCCTGTGTTCTTCCCAGGCCGCCTGACCTTGCTTCCACCTTTTATAAGCCTCTTTTTTCCTTCGAATTTTGCTCAGCAGCTCCTTATCCATCCAAGGAGGTCTCCTGGCCCTCCTGCTGAACTTCCTTCTAGTTGGGATGCATCGCTCCTGAGCTTGCAGCAGGTGAGCCTTGAATATCAGCCAACAGTCTTGGGCCCCCCTGCCCTCTAGGGCTGTATCCCATGGAACCTTGCTGAGCAGGTTCCTGAAGAGGCCAAAGTCTGCTCTCTTGAAGTCCAGGGCAGTGAGCTTGCTGCACGCTCTTCTCACTGTCCTGAGGATCTCAAACTCGACCATCTCATGATCGCTGCAATCAAGGCTGCCCTGGAGCGTCACATTCCCAACCAGCCCTTCCCTGTTGGTGAGGACGAGGTCAAGCATGGCACCTCTCCTTGTCGGCTCCTCTATTACTTGCAGAAGGAAGTTGTCTTCCACGCAATCGAGGAACCTTCTGGATTGCTTGTGCCGGGCCGTACCATCCCTCCAACAGATATCAGGGTGGTTGAAGTCTCCCATGAGAACAAGGGCCTGCAAGCGTGAGGCTGCTCCTATCTGCCTATGGAGCGCTTCATCCAGCAAGTCCCCTTGGTCAGGCGGTCTGTAACAGATCCCCACAATAACATCACCCATCGCTGTTCTCCCTTTAACCCTGACCCACAAACTCTCTGTCGACTGCTCACCTGTCCCCAGACAGAGTTCCATACTCTCCAGCCTATCCCTAACATAAATAGCAACTCCCCCTCCCTGCCTACCGGGCCTGTCTTTCCTAAAGAGCCGGTAACCTTCCATCCCAACACACCAGTCATAGGTGCCATCCCACCATGTTTCTGTGATGCCTATGATATCATACCCCTGTAGATGTGCACACATCTCTAATTCCTCTTGTTTGTTCCCCATACTACGGGCATTTGTGTAGAGGCATTTGAGCCGAGATCCAATTGAAGCCGGCTCATTGGCTGGAGCAGCTGGAATATCTCTACATTGCTCCGAACGTTTACTGTAGGTGCTACCAACCGACTGGGTGTGTTGGGATGGAATGATGCCCCCCTCCCCCAACACATCTAGTTTAAAGCATCCTTGACCAGTCTGGCAAGCCTCCTACCAAATCCACTCTTCCCCTTCTTTGTCAGACCAGCTCCACCAGCCCCCAGTAGACCTGGCCTACTATATTGAGTCCCATGGTCAAGGTACCCAAACCCCTGACTATAGCACCACCCTTCTAACCATTTATTAACCTGCCCAATCCTCCTAGCCTTTTCAAGGTCCTGCCCTGTATCCTGGAGAATTGACGAAAAGACAATCTGAGCTCCAGAGCCCCTAACCACCTCTCCCAGAGCTCTGTAGTCCTTCTTTATGGTCTCCGGGCTACTGCCATCTATATCAGTAGCACCCACATGGATTACCAGGAGTGGGTAATAGTCAGTGGGACCGACTAGAGCAGGCAGCTTCTCGGCCACATCCCTGATCCGAGCCCCTGGTAGAAAACACACCTCCCTTGAGCCTGGGTCAGGCCGGCAGATGGGTGCCTCTGTGCCTTTCAGATTAGAGTCCCCTACTACTACGACCCGCCGCTCGCGCTCCCTGGGGCAGGTTTTTAACCAGTCAGCTCTGCCGCCGGTCCTGCTGGCGCCGCCCCCTCTGAGTCAGCCGCTCGCCTCCGCGGAGCTGCCCGCTCCCGGGCAGGCCTTGTCGAGGACTTGAAGCTCCCTCGGGGCAAGTTGCTGCTCCGAGGTGAAGCTCGTAGACGCCGAGCCTCCCCCCCCCGATCAGGCGCTGCAGGCCTCCCCTCGCGAGACAGTCACCTCAGCAATGGGCCGGAAATGGCTGGACCTGGCCTACCATAAAGACATTATGATTAAGTGGTGGTTCTATCTTTGTACTGGTCTTTATAGTCAGGGCCACCTAAAGTGTCAAAATTTATTTATGAAATTAACCATTATTTTAAATAAAGAGTTTAAAAAGGCCATTCAGTCTTCCCTCAGTGTGCAAGGTCTCCCAAGCCTAACGATCCAAAGTCTCTTAGAAATGCTGTTTGTAGGTTCACGTAGTGCATGGAGTTTGCATGGGGATGGATGAGGAGCTGACTGAGAGCATAAATTGGGGTTGTTGGTTGATGAGAAGCTCAACATGACCCAGCATTGTGTGCTTGCAGCCCAGAAACCAGACGTGTTGTGGGCTGCATCAAAAGGAGCATGACCAGGTTGAGGGAGGGGATTCTATCCCTGTACTCTGCTCTCATGAGACCCCATCTGGGGTACTGGCTTCAGCTCTGGGGTCCCCAACACAAGAGGGATGTGAACCTGCTTGAGTGAGTCCTGAGGAGACCACAAAGATGATCAAAGGGCTGGAGCACCTTTCCTGTGAAGACAGGCTGAGAGAATTGGGCTTGTCAGCCTGGAGAAGAGAGGGCTCTGGGCAGACCTTAGAGCAGGTTTCCAGTACCAAATCTTGATCTGATCTTTAAGATCCTTTCCAACCCAAACAGTTATGATTCTATGATTGATTAAAATGTAGTTAGTTAGGAATAGATATTTCTATTTTGCTATTTATAGTCCTGATTGGAATTGTCTCTCCAAATTTCTCCACTTAGGGACGAAATGCTAAACTGAAAGCTTCAGACTAAAATGTCTTGAGGATTTTTTTTGTGGGTATCTATCAGCCACTTAATCTTCTATGCTGATACCGATCTTATTTAGATTATAGCTCAGAATAATTTGAGGAAAGAATTAAAAAATCATTTTTACTGCCTTTTAATCCAAACCAGGTTCTTCCTTTTCTGCTAGCGTTAAAAAGCATTTAATTATTCCACTCCCTGGCTAAATATTCCCTACCAAACTGTAACTGAGAGCAAGTTTTTGACAATTGAATTTTAAAGCTCTGAAAGCAGAAAAGCTCTGAGACATTTACCTCCTGTGACACTGTCAAGCGTGACACTTCTGTAAAACTAGTTGCAGTACTTTTTACATCGCTTCTTTGTATTTCCTTATTTCCCTTCTTCTCTTTTACGGGCTATGCTCCAGGGCAAAACTCAGACTAGTCGTCAAATTATTATTATTTTAATGTATTGTTAAGCCTAAGAGTATCAGCCTAAAAATTATGGTGAAATTTCCTCTTAGTTTTCTGGTGTCATCCCCCTAACTGAAAATGAATGTTACTGTTCAGTCCTCAGACTGAATAGTGTCACTCTAGACAGTATAAGAGCAGCCTTTTCAAAAGACTCCGGTGCTCTTGGATGTACTTTGGCATTTCTCATTTCATTTAATAGCAGGCATCTCATTATCTTTAAAGATCTGTGCTTCGCTTTCTAAAATACAGAAGTGGAGAGCATTCTAGTAAGTGAGGGGACTATGTTCTTCTGTTCTTACATATGAAGTGTTTTTTTCACTGGCTTAAATTTAGTATAGTAAATATTTGTTACTAAGAAATAGATTTTTGTGAGCCTGTCTTCTTGGCTTTACTGGTTAGTCTAATGTGCATTTGTATTGAGCCCCTTTTATCTAATGCTTGAAAATCTATTAGCAGAACTAGTGATTATACTGAGAAGTTGTTTAGCTTAATATGCCCTTTAGCAGCTCCGTTAATTTAATCTGTGATTCTCCTTATAACTTGTATTTCGCAGTGAATAAAAGATTGCAGTATAGTTCTTAAGTACAGATGAGTTTCTTCATGTTGGTTACTTAATCTGCTCTTATCTGGCCAATACTTGCAGAATAAAACTGAATGCCTCTTAAATTCCCATTTAAGTGCATGGCAGACTCCTCTGTTAGTTTGTGTTGACTCAGTCCCCAGAGCCTCATAGATTTTTCACAGGCGCTGTGCTGTTGGACACCTGAAAATTAAACAAGAATATTTTGGGGAAGAAAACAGAGAAATATCTTTTATCTCAGCCTTGGATTGAGAGATTTTTTTTGAAAGGATAACTTAGAAAATTTTACATTTATATAGTTTAAGATTGTGATGGCTCATCTTTTTATTCAAAAACCTCAGTTTCAAGTACAACTGTACATCTTCAAAAAGGAAATTGAAAACTCTTATTTCCATGCATAGCTAGGAATTTGATTTTATTCTTATGCATCCTGTGCTTCTTTATGAATTTTGTTTAATCAGTTTCTATTTTAATTTCACAAATGATCTTTTGAATTGCAATGAAATATGCTTTATGAAGCCTTAATGTTTCGACACACGAATAACTGAAAGATGACATTTCTTGTTTAGGAACGTCACCAGCTGCAAAAACAACTTGAACTGAATGAAATGCAAATATCTGGAGCAAAATCTGAAAACAACTCCGACAGTGAAAGGTGAGATAGGTCTTGTCTGTGGAACTTGCAGTATTGCTAAGAAACTTTAGGGGGTGGTTGGTTTGTTTTTTGAAGACACCTGAATTGTATTTTATCTGTCTTTAAAACTGTAGTCTGGTAGGGATTGCCCGTCTGAATGCAAGTTTATTTACACATAAAATAACAAGAGGATTAATTTTTGCAACAAAACCCCCACTTTGATGCATCTTTCTTGAAAAGTTGTTTGCAAACATGCATAAAAGAGGGAAAGCAGGGAATATATTTAAGGGTTGGAAGAGCTGGTCTATACATGTGGTGCACATTAACGTATGCACATGAACAAAGGGAAGGTGTGGAAGAAATGTGTCGTGTAGCATCACAGTGCAGAAATAAGCTACAAAGTTATTTGGGTAAAGTGAGGTCAATATTATTGGCAGCAAGTCCTCCGTGAATGGTTGTTCTCAAAAGCATGAAGCTTAGAAGAAAGATCTAGTAGTGTGTGGCACCTGGATGTGCTGTTTCTGCCCACAGATGGCATATGCATCCATTACTATTTATTTGAGGCTGACAGAGCATCATGACCAGGCAAAAAAAAAAAGGTTCAAGCAAAGCCAAAGGCAAAGTTTCAAGGGAAATCTGTCCAGCACTGAAACAGCATAACTGCCATTTGAGTGAAAATTGCATCTGCCATTTAAAAGTTTATATGACACTACTTAAGTGGGTAAAGATGAATCGTAAGTAGAGACTGAATAATTGTTCTTGATAACAACTTGTATTTCTGTGGCACCAAGAAATAAAGTTCTAAGGTTCTGGCATCCCACTGTTCTTTAGGAAGCATAACATAAAAGGAGGTCCCTGCTGAGAGCATCTCACTGTCTAGTTGTATTGATCTATGACCAGCTTATCTGGTTTAAGGGTAATAACGGCTTTTCACAGCAGCTCGTTAAAATAATAATTTAAAGTGAGCAGATATTACATACAACATATAATATGGAGATGAAAGATAGTTGCTTTCTTCCTTTACCTCTGCATAACAGATACTCTTCTCACTTCAGTGAATCCTGCCCTGGCCACTCCGCATGAAAAGTTATGCTGCAGTATAAAGAGTAAAGGCAGTGTTCAGACAAGAATTTGTGCAATGCAGGGACGCACAGAGTTGTAATCTGTGCAATGCAAGCAGTGAATGTGGGTTCAGATGATGAAGTTCTGAAGTTCTCGTTACGGGTCTATACCTGACCAGATACTTGAGCTCCACCTGAGGAAGGACCTCTTTTACTCCATTGCTGTCAGTGCTTGAAATTCTGAATCTTTCAATGAGAGACCAAACATGTGTTACAGTTGCAATCAAAATGTAAACTACAGTTCTGTGGGACCTTAACATACAGGACTGAAAAACCTGCAGCAATGCCTTGATTTTTTTGAGTCCTTGTCAAAGTGCTGCAGTTATAGTTCTGTAGAGTACTTCACTGCTAATGGAGACTCTTTCTTGGGAGAAACAGCTTGCAATCCAGTCATTCACTGAAATCTTGTAATGCAGTTTGCCATCTGCTGCTTTGCTTTTGTGTGGTTGTTCCAGTTGCAGATTCAACAGTTTCTTCTGCACTGCACAGATCAAGATGAGAAGAGCCTTTTCGGTTTTGATTCCCCTACTCCACTTTTCAAATTCTGTCCAGTCCTGAACCTAAGAGTACAAAAGTTTACTTTGTAAGCAACCAATTGCTTTCTTTGAACAACTGCAATAATTGAACATTCAAATGTAAATGGAGGCTCCCATGGCCAACATGCACAAAACTTATTAGAACGCTTCCCTCCTGTGCCTTTGTGTATTCTAAAACTACTTTTCTGGTAAGCTGTGAAACCAGCTTGTGGCAGGAGTTCTGGGGGTCTTCAGTTTCTGTCTTAAACAGATTTGAAGAAATGCAGAATCTATCTAAAGAGTCATTCATACAAACTTAAAACATTCACCACACTTCCTGCTGTTGATGAGTTAATACTCCAGTATTAACTCCAGAATACTAACTCCAGTTATTCTGTATTCTGCTGCTGTTGGCAACTATGCCAAATCCTTGACTGTAGTGGGAGAGCTTTAAAAAGGATGCCAGGAGATGCGCTTCCTGGCTTTTAGTTAGTATGTGTTTCAAAAAAGATTTCAGGTGATAATAACCCAAGATAAATGTGTCATTTGATGATTTGTAGCAGTAGGACAAGGGAAAATGGGTCTAAACTTAAACAGGGGAAGTTCAGGTTAGCTATAAGGAAGAAGTTCTTTACTGTGACGGTGGTGAGGCACTGGAACAGAGTGTCCAAAATAGTGGCGAATGCTCCATCCCTGGCAGTGTTCAGGGCCAGGCTGGACAGAGCATTGGGCAACATGGTCTATTGCGAGGTGTCCCTGCCCATGGCAGGGTGTTGGAACTAAATGATCTTAAGGTCCTTTCAAACTCTGTGATAAAGATCTACTTATGTAAACGCTTTTCACTTCAAGGAAAAACAGACACCTTAAGGAGGTGAGCTTTATCGCATTAAGTGTCAGCACTTCAGGCTCTGAGTAAGCATGCCAGTATGCCACACAAAGGTGAGTTAACTTGGGTGGAGACAGCGCTTTGACTAAAAGTCTACCATTAAAAGGTACTTTGGACAAATTGACATCTGTCAGCGAATATGACTTGCCTACTCCTTGACCTAGTCTTCCTGATTTATGGTGGGATTGTGGAGCTTGTTCTTGTTTTGCTTTTATTGCACAGACACCCACTCATGCTTAATTCTTCCATGTTTTGCTAGGTCACAGCATTTGGAGGAGGTAGCAGCTAGCCTAAGAGAGCGAATCAAACATCTGGATGATATGGTCCACTGCCAACAGAAGAAAGTCAAGCACATGGTTGAGGAGGTGAGATCTAGTAAACCAATTCTGAGCCTTTTGGGGAAACACTGGTTGCTTTAGTACATAATCCAAAGAGAGCTCTGTTCTGTGTGCAATTTCGTCATGCCACCTTAGTTGCAAACACAATGAAAGGTGAGCTAGTGAAGCAGAAAGACTAGGTGAAAGCAGTTTAATCCAGTGACTGTGGTTTATATACTGTGATTTTTAGGCTGATGCTAATTCTTTAACTCCTTATGGTCGTCCAGGAAATACACATACAACTTGCAACTTAATTTGAAGCATGCAGAAGGTAACTGCAGAAACAGTGCAGACTGCTCATTAAGGGTTTCCTTCCTGTACAGACATGGAAGGCAAAAACTGCCTTTATTTTTTAATTATTTTTCTTTTTTCAGTGTGGTTCCTCACAGAAATAGCCAGGCAAGCAGTTTTTCACTGCTCATCTCTTTCACCCTAGTTTGGGGCATCTTTATCATCTTAGCTGATAAAATTTCCTGCAAAACTTTTAAGTGGCTTTCTGCTGGAAAGTGGCTTTAAGTTACACACTGCCTACATGCCAATAACCGATGTTCAGCAGTCAGAAGGCTGTGATTGCAAAGATCTGTGTTTCTCCAAGTGGATGAAAGAATGACATGGGAAATAGGTAAATTGAGTTTAAATTGAAGCTTTACAAAGCAGACTGACAGCACTGTTACACAAGCCTTGCTATTGCACAGAGGAGAGGCGTTAATGAAGTATCTTTTGTTTGTATTTGGACATCACACATTCACAAAATCAAACATCTGGAAATCATTTTAACCTAAGGTATTCTTTCTACATTCACAATGTGCTACAATAGAATTTCTGATTAGACATGGTGCTTTTCCATTTTTATCAAGATGGAATTTACATATAAATACATATATGTTTGCCTATATCTCTTTTGTTTGATAAGATTCTGATGTAGTCCTGCTGTATGACCCAATGTGTGATACTAAGTGTCTTTTACACAGAGGGATGCAAGAGGGAGATTTTTGCATTAAATTCCTTCTGTCATCAGTACAGACTAGTATAAAGTCTCGAGGTTTTGTTTCTAGTTCAGCTTGCCATTTTCACGATTTTCAAACATCACAGCAGGTGGTCAAAACCTGAGCTAACATCCTTTATACCATGGTATTCTATTAAGAAAAACATTTCCATCCTAATAATCCAATCCACCAATTTAATGGATTATGGGAACAATTATTGAATGTGTTTTGTATATCTGTAAGATGACTATCATATCATCAGGGTTTTTTTGTTCTAACCAAAAGCTCTAAAGGACTTGCTATTTTGTGATACATGAGGCAACCCAAATGATTCTAGTAACATGAAATAATAATAACTGGCCCAAGATTTATGTAAGTAATAGCTCGCTGATTCCTTTTAATCTATCTCTGCTGGCGCCTTCATATACACAGAAAGCCCTTCCAGATCTTTTTTGTTACCCTGTTTAACAAGTAGAATGTTAGGTGACCAACTCATTATTTAGCTGTCTCAGTGTTACCCAGCTTAATGTCAAACTACCTTCTCAAAATTAATTACATATCTGTACAAATCCTTGACTGCCATGTAGCCAGCACTTTTGCTCTCTCCTTTAGTCCTTGTGTGTGTTAGTTTTCCTTTTAATTCCATTTCCTTGAGAACTGCATGAACACCTGTAGCTACATCTGTATGATGTAACTGAAGTTACTAAGTCTAACTAAAGACTCCTGTAACAGAAGTTTTATCACATCAGATGGTACTAAATACATTAGGCACTTAATATTTTTTGTGTTATCCATGGGTTGTGTTTGTACTGTGTTTGAGGAAATACATATAATACAGTTGGCATGCACTATTTTAAACTGGACTCTTTTCATTAGAGGCCTAAAAATAACAGCTTTACTAGTACAGAGGAGGATAACTGTCCACCATGGGGGAAGATTGAAAGCACTGCAGATGTTTGTGCCCTGAGCTATTCACACGTGGTTTTTTTCATGATTTTGTGCTCTTCTCTGAGTAAACATTAGAAAATTATTTTTAGGCTTACTTTAAGCAACACTTGCTAACTGTGCCATAGAAGCTGAGAAATCAGCAATGAAAATGCTTCTTAAAAGGTAGGCTCTTGAAAAGGAATGCTATCTGAAGTCTGTTCTGGAGTTAAGTTAAAAACTAATGAGCAACATCACTAAATATACTTTATAGAGCAAATAGGGAAGATTATGTAATTGTGCTACTATTTAACTCCCAGAAACTATGTTCATCAGGGTGTATATGAGCACACATCCCCTCTACTTAAATTTAACCAAATGCAGAATGTAACAGATAAGAATATCTAGAAAAGTGTCATGAAAACCTACTATGTTACTCATTACTGAATACTTTCATGGCTGGTGTCTGTAAAATAACATTTCATTTTAGGGTTTATGAGGGCATTATAATGATCAATAACTTGCATTTAAATTATATAATTGAGAAAGAATTATCAAAGCAGCTAGAAAGCCTGCTTTCTGAAACAGTGCCTCTGTTGCATGAGAATAGACTGATAAGAGGCCAACATAGGAAACTCAGAAGAGAAGTGGAAAGAAAGTAATCAAAATTATCAGCAGTATTGTGCTAGATGCTGAAACAAAGCTACTGTATGAACTGAGAAGGATGGTTAAGCCTAGGCTTGCTTGACTACAGAATGAGCTTTATTTAGTATTAATCTTGGTATATTTGGACAGAGACCTCAAGTATGAGGGGTTTATTTTTTCAGTGTAAACCACAACAGGTTTATGCTGTTATCATCTCCACTAAAGTGCAGCTACAGAAATGATGAATTATTTCAGTGGGGCACCGAATAAAAAGATGTGCTGCTTCAAACTCATATGGAGAACTGTCAAAATTGAGGAAGTGCTGAGATGAATATGCTGGCGGAAAAATCACAAAATAGATTGCTTTTTGGGCCTTTTTAGGGAAAGATGATGGATCATTGGCAAGTGACAGATGCAGGGCATTCTGTAAAAGAACAGCAAGCAGTAAGGAGGAAGTGAAAGAGAAACTTTATAGTGGAGTTTTGTGATGCAGTAGGCAGCTCTAACACCTCCAGTGCTGTTTGATGGCAAATATGTTAGGAGGCTGTGGTCAGTCCTAATCTTGGCATACATGAAAGGGGATGCTGGCAGAGAAGCACCAAACATAGGAGGCCATGGAGGAAAAGAGTATTAGAGCCTCCTTTTTTGAGGACCCATCTTGTTGGTACTGAATGCAGTAGATGTGTGACCTAGGGAATTGAGGCCAGGCAAAGAAGAACAATCACAATTCCATGTGCTTATACTCCTTAGTGAAGAAATAATTTGCTTCTAATTTTTTTTGTCCGAAAAGAAGTCCTTCCATCTCGGGCATTAATAGAACATTTGCCAACCTGACCTAGTCAGAGCAGACATAAATTAAATAGGAGCATGGAAAATAACTTTCAGAAAAAAATAAATGGAAGAAATTAATTGGAATTTTGCTGGACTCGGTAACTTTCAACATCTCTGCATGGTACATCCCATGCACACCCATTTTTCAGCCTCACAGGGATTCTCTGCTGTGAGAGCTAAGATCACAGCCCATTAGAGCACCAGCTGAGCAGAAAATTATCCTACATAGTCTTAAAGCCTCATGTTCTTGTTAGAGATTGCAGATGATTTAAGGCTGACAGATTTATCACTGCTTTGAACTTGTTTGTTAAGTAAATCTATCTGTTCTCAGCTTAGTGTAGTACACTTCATATGAAATGCAGGACATTATTCAGCAGATGTGTAGAAACCCAGCTCTTTTCTCATACTATTTGTACATAGCAGGCTTTCAAAAAAGCCTTCTCAGAAGATTCAGACAGATGGCCAGAGTGGGTCACCCACAGCTCAGTGGTGAAATCGGTGAACATTAGTAGGTATGGGTTTTTTTTCAGCTCTTGTCATTGTAGCCCTCTTAAAGTACAGCTGGACAGAGGGAGACTTTCAAAGACAATCCAGGGAAAAGCTAGTTTGATCACAGGAAAAGTCTGCAGGAAGACTCACAGTGTCAGAGGTGGAACTGTGCTAATTTTGGGCCCTTCCACTACAGAGTTTCCAGTGCAGAGACAGAACTGGGCAGGCAGAGGCAGGCACAGAGGTGCAATAGGAGGGCAAGGGACGCTGTTACCACATTGTTTCTTGCAGGGATGAAATTGCTTTTGCTTTTTGCGAGAGTGCTGGAAGCTTGTCTTTTATGTCACCTATTTGATATGGTCAGTCTGTTTATCCTGTGTGTGCCATTCTAGGAGATGGGAGAGAGTTTAGTGTAATATAAAGCTAGAAGTCTTCAAATGAAATACAAAATATTGATTTTAAATCAGCAACAAATTTTTTTTTCTGGCTTTATCTCAGTTTCAAACCTAGAGAGATTTCAGAGAGCTTTAATTTTGAGATCTGTGCAATTGACATTGAAATAGATAGCTATTTCGTGGCACAATAAGCTTATTTTATATGTAATATTGTTTCATTGTTGAGAAGCAGGAGAGGGAAGGAAATAAGCATTTACATTTTGTAAGCAAGGTGAGTGGGTTGATGCAGATTCAAGGAGCTGTTCTAAAGGGTACTGAGAAGAGAAAAGGATATTTGATTCCATGCCAAGAAATTATCTACAGAACTCAGATGTCACATGAAATTCCCCTAACTACTGAATTGAACTGTCTCTAGGTCATGGCCCATGAGCTGTTCTCCAGCTTTAGTCTGAGATTCGTTGGATAATAAATGGTGACCAAACCCCAGGGAGAAGTTGTATCCTGTTCTGTTGTAGAAGATACTTGCACAAAGGACAAAGTGCTAATGAGCAAATGATATCCCAGATACTGAAGATACTTTGTATCATGCAAGTGGGGAATAAAGAAGAAATTTTCACACTGAAGACTTAATAACCAGCTGAAAGCTTCTGCATCAAGATACTCCAACTTCAGATACACAACAAAATATTCCAGTTTTAATATGGAAGTGCAGTTTCAATTTTAGGTAAAGTAAAAGAAGCCTCACAGAAGCATAAGGGACGAGAAGATGGAATTACCAGCCAGACAGATGCCATTTTTTTATTAACCAAAATCTGCTTTGCATAGTACCTACAGTAAAACCCAAAACAACAACAAAGCACACAACAGCAAATGTAGAAACAGAAACCCATCCTCGGAGCTGGGAGGAAGAAGATAAATGGCAGAACATAAATAACTCACCACCCCCCAGTTCAAGTGTTTGGCACACCTCAGTGGACTTGAGCAATGCAGTATGTTGCTTATCTTTTGGCAGAAGTAGAATCACTGCTGGAGTTTGGTGAGAGTGTTTATACATGCATAGCATCAGCTCTTTCAGCTGAGAATTGCCTGGCCAAGTCACTAATTAGAAAACTTGCACATTACTAAGGCAGCTTTTAATAAAGTGGGTTGAACTGTTAGACGATGTGCCAATGTTTATAACTCATTAGGGCGTCTAGGCCCTGTGGGCCTACCTTAGCAATAGATGTACATGAAAGACTGATGTAATGGGTTCATCCAGCTCGTAAGTTTAGGAAGGTCTCTATGTTGGTGCATAAACTTAAATCAATCAGTTGTTACTTTTTCTTTAAATATGAGTTTTAAAATAAAGTACGGTGAGACTCAAGTGATTTATGGAGGCTTAAAAAGTGAAGGTGCTCATTCCTATTCACTGTATTATGTTCCCTGAAAAACATCTCAACACTCTTGTCTTGCCTCTGAGAATTACTGCTTAAGGTCCAGTGAAATACTGGACTGAGAAAAATCTAGTTCTCCTTGTATAGCAGTTATCTCTGAGAGTTCAGGCTGATGTTGCAATGTCTTGCCTGTCATGTTTTGTGTCATATAGTATGTGTTTGTCCTCTGTTTAGTCATATTTATGACAAGTTTGTTAATATCTGCACCAGTGTTACAGTGTCCAATCTGTGAATGATACACGAATAAGGAAAATGCACGATACTTGAATAATATTTAACACTTCAATATATTAACATTGTCATGTTCTGACAAATATTTTGAACTAATGGATGATAAATTCAAGGCCGGGTTGGACATAGCCTTGGATGGCATGGTTTAGTGGGAGGTGTCCCTGCCCATGGCAGGGGGGTTGGAACTCGATGATCTTGAAGTCCTTTCCAACCCTAACTATTCTATGATTCTATGATTCTATAATATCAACTGGTAATTGTTGACTGAGTTTATCTAACAGCTGAATCTGTTCCAATCCAATAGATCACTCTATATTTCAAGCCTCCAGAACTGTGTCTAAGTACATAGAATAAAACTTGCTATTTCAGACTTTTTTTATAAAGGCTCTACAATTGGACACAACTGTAATTTTCTCTTAAGATGCTTTTTCCTTCTCCGTGAATAGCTTTGTAATTCTGTTGACTTCTAATACCACTACTCACATCTCCAACTTTTCTCTAGAGACTCTTCCAAGTCTTGCAGTTCTCCTTTTGAGTGTTCTTCTTAGGTGTTCTATCTGTGAGACCAGTTTAATGCTGTTGACTCGTACATCTAGCTTTCCATCTTATTGAAGCAAACTTTAGTTGATTGGTGGAACAAGAGAAATCCAGAAGTGCAGCACTTCCTAGAAAGTCCATTCAAGTATCATGACAATTTTATTTGGTATTTGAGGAGAGGTATTGGAGACTATAACGTGCAGTAGTGAGAAAGAAACAGAGTTTCTTTGATAGGATGAGCAAGAAGAATTTAATTTTCTGGGATTTGCTGCAAGATAAATTAACAATCAGGAACTTGAGGGAGTTTCAGCAAAATGACCTCTGAAAAAGATTTTGGAAGGAGGCAAAAGCATGGAGGTGGTAACAGCAATAGGACTGAATCAAGGAGGCAGAAGCTTGAAAAGGAGTGCTGTGGTCATATCAATCCTGAGCCAGTGGATAAATTCAGGATGATCACATTGCCTGTGGGGCCTTATGTGCTGATTCAGGTCATTAGAAATTGCAGTGGTTATGTGAAATACAAGCTACACACCCAACACAGTCTGCAGGGAGCTTCATGTATCCTGCCATGATGGGGAGAGATCAGATATCCTTCCTGTGTCTGACAGCCAGATACCAGGGATTGAAGTGGGGTGGCTAAAGGGCTGAGCACACATTGGCCTGTCGCCAGGCACAGAGACCCTGAGCAGCACATAAGTACTGGGTGACCAAGTCAGCGTTCTTATCTCCTAGTTGTTACAGCACTGGGGGAATGCTCCCCCGCCCCTGGGGTGGCCTAAGAGCACAGGTGCCACTCAGTCACTGACAGACCAGATAAATTACAAACTGTAGCTTGGGCCTTGTAGCTCTTCCCTTCCCAGTTTTGGAACAATCAAACATTTCCCAGTAGGAGAAGAGAAAGCAGCAGCAATGAAGATGGGGGGGGGGGGGGGGGGGAAGGTAAGAGACAATGAAGTGATAGGCAAAAGGGTGATCATGTGGCCCAGGGTTGCTAAATTCACATTTCTATTGTTAGCAATTCACGTTTCTATTGTCTTGAAATGGAGAATCTGAGAGGGTAGATGTGCAAAAGCCAGATTTGGGAGCAAGTTGCTGAGCTGGCAGTGAGGTGAAATGCTCAAGTCTAAAGATACAGCAAGGTTGAGGTGGATTATAGGCCTTGGTTATTGAGCAAACGAAATGTAGGAACATCTTGGTGATAGTTACATCCTGGAGTCAGTCCAGAAGTGACTGAGGTTGAAGAGTCAGTCTATGGGAGTTGAGAGTCTTTGATTTGCACCCATTTGTTTCTGACCCTAGACTATTCTGGCCACAGCATGGGCCCTCAGTTCAGTGTTGTGTTTGGACCTATCTTGCTTCTCCTTTCCTTCTCCTTACCTTATATTCAACCTACAGGCAAAATCTATTGTTCTGTCAACTGCTAGTTGTTCTCTTGCTTTATGCAACTCCTTGAAACAAAGACATTCTCAAGACTTGGGTTTGTCCAGTACAGGTTTATGGTGCTGTGTTATCATCTTATTTTAGTTTGCCATAACTAACATTTTTATGGAAAAATAAAAATTATGTTAAGTAGCGCAGCATGGATTTTATTCTTGAAGTGCTTTTACCCAGTATCAGCATTATGACCCCGTGTTCTTGTTATATTCCTCTCATAAGTGAAAGCATCACTTTTACTTTTGCAATGTGACTTACATAAATGTGTTGATTTAAGGTTGCATTTTCTTTAGTATATTTAATATAGTAATATATGAATATATAAGCCCCTAAAGTTATTCTTGTTTTTCCTGTTTTCCTGGGACATACCCTATCAAGGGTTAATCACATCAGGTTTGCTCACTCCTGGTGCTAATGGCATAAGATGATGTGTACTCAAGTCCATATTCAGTAAATAAACTTTTTTGTAGTAAACTGCTCTGGTGGGATGTGTCATCTGTCAGGCATGTGGGTAGGTTGAAAGGTGTGCTATAACTTTGGAAGTTGATTCAGACCTTGCACTGCAGTAGCTGCTGAGATAACTAGTTGGCCATGTGTCTGTGGGTGCAGCATTCTGTATGAAGTAACAGGTGCCCTGCTACATTCTGTCCCTGCTTTCCTTCTGCAAGAGCCTCACAAGGTAGCTCTGCTGCATCTGGTGAGCAGGGACCGCAGGGCTTTTTTCCTGGTGCCGAATCAGCCTCTCATTTTAGCAACTGCTGAATTTCCCCTGGAATATGTTTGGTCTGTGTGGCTGTGTCTTTAGTTCACAATGTTCTAAAGATCCACTGAAAAAACTTCATGAAAGTTACCCAATTCACAGCCTTGTATCTGTAATCTGCATGGTCTAATCATTCCACTCCAGTTTACTGCTAGACTGAGACTTTGTGTGTGTGATGATACAGTGCCACATTGTCTCTTCTCCACACTGTAGAAGAGAAGGAATGTTTTAAAATTCTGCATAATTCTTCAGAGGGACAGAGCAGATTGATGTGATGGGTTCTGACAGGCACTGTGTAAACGTGTTAGAAAAAGGCAGGGAGCACTGTTGTGTGTGGTCAGTCTGCAAGTCCTTGGAGGGTTCTCAGTGAGGAAAAAAAGGAGTTTGTGTTTATGTTTTGGAAGGGGAGGAAGCTGTTTGTCAAGATCTTCCTCTTTATATTCTGTTAGATTTTAAGGTGTCCATGCTCCTTTTTGTCTTTGGAATATTGCAGTTAAAATAACTTAAAAACATTCTTGGGGAGTTTGTGTCTCTGTAGCAGATGTGAAGAATAAAAAATACAAGTTTAACTTGCACTAAATCTATTTGTACATAATACTGGTAAACATGGTTACTGACACAATTTATTTAATGTCTTAGAGCCTTTGTATCATAGAGTGATTATAACTTAATGTAAATGGCTACATAACACAAGAGTTTGGTCTTGCTTTTGGGTAACTGACAATTTGATCGCTTAATTTGGTAACAGATTTTTTTTGTGTTTGATGTAAAAACCATATGAGGCAGATGATGAGCTACATTATCTTCAATAACAAGAACGGATATCTGTCAGGGCAAATCCCCCCTTGATCACATAGCCATGCTCTGTTTGCTTCAGTCGTCTTTGTGTTGTACTGATTACTGGTGTTAAAATTATTTCCTTGTATGCATAGTAGAGCAGAGCATGAAGAGAAGACCCACTTGAAAGTCCTAGAAGAATAGTTTATCTTTTCTGAAGCAGAACTCATTGGTGAGACTGGAGCTGTTGGACCAGTGACTTAATTTAATCATAATATTAAACAAAACTGTAACTAAATATGGAGATCAAAATATGTTTGAAGATTTTCTGAACGTGCTACAAGCTTTGTGGTTTCTGTGATTTGAAAACTGAAATGATAATAGGTTTAGATGACATGGAGAGGTTTTACATGTACTTGAAAGAAGAAAAAAAAAGAAATACCTGATTTTGAGAAAGATGGATGATGACAGCACTCATATTCTGTAACTGTTCCACTGAAAACGCTGCATTTTAGCTTTTCCAAGTAATAACTGATCATTGTGTCAAATGAGAGGTGATAACTGAAGACCATGGAAACGAAATCAGAGTTGAGTTAGTTTTATAACTCTTTTTTTCTTTGGTTTAATTCATGCAATTGTTTTGCTTCATTTTTTTTTCATAGTTCTGTCTTTTGTTTGAAATGTTTTATAACATCTACCACTGAATTTTTGGGAGGGTGATGGTACTACTGTTGTTTTGCTTATTGTACCTTTGAGTATTTGATCATTCTCTTTTAGCAGGATGTTAATATTTCTACTAATCATTGTTTCCAGACATGCTGGAAAGTTTGTTGGTTTGAATGGGTTTCTTCATTTACTTTCTCAGCATTGATTTTAAGATACACAGTTAAGAAGTGACTGGTGAAAACGCACAGAAAATTTGCCTGAAGGATTTAGAAATGGTCTTTCTTGCATAACAATGTAACATAATGACCAGGAAAAAATTGTGTATTCTGAGCTTTCCTTGATTTCAGTTTGGCTATTCTACAAAACAAATTCACTTCAATAAAAGTCCACTAGATTTTTTACTAACAAATACTTCTTACTTTTTTTTCCTTAAAATTCTATCAGCGAAGGCCACAGCCAACCGATAACCTGCAAAGTAAAGCTCACTTAATGCGAAGCTCTATAGAAAATACTTATTTTTTTATTATGTGTAGGTATTTTTATAGTTTTTTTGTGATTTTTCCACTATTGGCATATTGCCCAAAAATGCAAAGGAAAATGCAGGGTATATACTTTTCTAGTGCTGTAGTGTCAATGTCATCTTTCTTTCGTCATCTCATGTACTTTTGAAGGATGCACTTTTTTATACATACAGTAGTGGAGACTTTACTAAAAGCAGTGCGTGGCAGACTCTGGCATTCCATTTGTGATGTGGACCATCCATTTACGAGCTTTACTTCTCATTTTGCTTTCAGGCTTAAGATCAGAAACTTTTTTTATCTTCAATTTACTTCAGTGAATCGTGGAGATGATTGCCTTAGATAATGCACTGTTTGGTAAAGCAGAAGTTGTTGGACTGGCAGAGAGCAGGGAAAGGGGTTTAGCTAATGATGTTGCAGTACCTCAGTTGAGAGATATATTCCCATGCCCTTAAGAGGGGGAATATAGGGTTTTGATTTTTATGTCGTCTGACCTGGAATGGTTTGTTCAAGAAAGCTGGATTGAAATTTAATTGGAAAAATTACTGACCTGACACCATTTAGCAGTGAGAGCAAAAAAGTATCCACTGCTTTCAGCTTTCATTGCTGTTGCTGTAGGACAGGACATGCATGAGCGCAGAACACAGTGAGAAATCCATCTTCTCCAAGTTCCTACCTGCACACACACATGATGCAGAATCCCATTTCTCCCTCAAACTGATCTTTCAGTGCACTTCTAATGATTCTGATTAGAAATACTTTGAACACTGCTTTCTGTGTCTGAAGTAGACGCACTACAAATACAGGAAGCACCCTGTCTGCTGTGCTTGTAAAGTGGTGTGTGTCTACAGCTGTCGATGAGTAATAACCTGAACTGCCTCCTAGGAAGCAGTAACAAAGTTGTTATTTAGCTATCATTTTGGCTTGCTCCTTTTATGAGCCGCTGTTTTGGTGGGTGTAGTCAGCAGGGCTTGAGAGAGAATATCAAGTGGCTTTGCCTTTGGTCCAAGGGGAAAATTTAGTTTGTTTGCACAAGATGCTATTGTGTCCTAAAGGTGGTCAGCTGAAAGGAACTGACCTCTGTGCCCATCAACAGGTCTCTTATTCTATTGCTGATAACAGTATGAACCTCACACAGAAAATCTTTTTTTTTTTAAGCAAAAGGGTCAGAGGAACAGAAAAGGAAATCTGTGGCTTTAGGACTTTTAGAAAGCCATTCCCTCAAAATCAGAACAGCTTTGGGCCAACAGTAAGGGACTAGTATGAAATGCCAGTTTCTCTGAGTATGCGCCTTTCCCTGCTTGTGCTGGTAGCAGGGAAAGATCTAATGCAAAAGTTCTTGTTGTACATCTCTATGACCAGGAGAAATCCCAGAACATAAGGAAGATTGCCTTTTGTTCCATACAGAACAGTACTGAGATGGAATGCTTCTGGTGCAGCTAACTTTATTTTACTTTTCATGAACACTTGTAAATAACTTCTTCCATTCCCTAGGTCTGAAATGAAAATGCACTTTTTCTCAAGGAGCCGGGTATGCCAGGAAATAAATGAACAAATAAGACCTTCAGGAAACTAGCAAACGTGCCACATATTTTTGGGTGTAGTTAAAACTGATTAAAACAAAGGCCTTAGATGGAGTTTTCCCTAGTGTGCTTTGTTATATGACAACACTTGTGTTTCCGTTCTCCTTCCAAAAAAATACAAATTCTTAAAAGCCACGTTATATACTGTATCATCTTTATATAAATGATCCTAATTGTATGCGATGATAGCTAATCCACTGACTAGTTTGTAAATACATATAGGTATTCAGTTGTTGCTGAACAATAAAATTAAACATCTTTTCCTCCTACCATATCTATGTCTTGTTCGTCTTCTTCCCATCCCCATTAGACTGAAAGTCTTTATTTTATTTTTCTTCATAGATTGAAATGCTAAGGAAGAAAGTGAAAGAAAAGGAATTATTCATAGTACAGCTTTTAGAAAAAATCTCTTTCTTAGAATGTGAGGTAAGGCATTAACTTTAACATTTATATTATTGTGATAGTTTTATGAAACCAAATAAAATTTGAACTAATGTCATCTGATGTTATCTGGATGTGTATTTACTATATGTATTTGTTGTTCTTCAGTATGGAAATCAAACTTACAACACCAGTAACATGAAGAATGCGTGTAATACAGTGTCTCAATAGTCATGCTAAGTTTCTTAACACACAGTTTTATAGCAGTTCTTATAACAATTACTCAAAACAGAAGCTTCTGAATACAACTGTTGGTTTGATTTATATTTTTTTTCCCGGAAGTAAGGATTCCTTTTTCTCAAGAAATACTTTTACATTATTTCATGTGGATTAAGCCAATGTGCAGTTTTATTTCCTTACTTAATTAACACAATATAAATAAAATAAACTTATGAAATGAAAATTACTGTTTTCCAGAATAAAGAATTACAAGATAAACTGGACTATTTAATGGAAAACCAACCAAAGACCAATATAGAAACCAGAGATACTGGTGTAGGATGTGATCTCCCATACAGGTATTTAATTTTACGCTTCCTCATAGGAAAGTTCTTCATAATCTCCCTTATTGGTGCTGTATTAGTAAACCATTGTGCTAAACTGTTAGAGTGGATCGTGGAGTTTTATAGAATTTTCCTAACTTTAAAAGATTACATCTGCAAGGTGTAGTGTACTTCAGTGACTTATGCAAACCTTTGGGGAGTACTTATTTACAGTAACGTGATTTAAGAAGGGAATAAAAGAAGTCAAGAGATATGACTTTGTGAAATATCAGAAATATTGATGAATTGTGTCATCTGATAGCACAGCAGAAGACAATGGACAATTCTACCCTGAGGCTGGTTAATACTGGCTTTATGCATGCTTTATTATTTGTGTTCTGGGAGATGCATCCAGGACCATTTTAAAGGGCAGGTAACACCAGCAGTAAAAGTTCAGGGCTGCAGCAATTTCTTGGAGATGTACTAGCCCTAGGTGGAAGATTGCCAAGTAGAGAGTGTGGCAACATTACCTCTTCTGCACTGGGGTGGTTGTCTCTGATCTGTGGCGGCCAGTGTCTCTGTAGCCTTGGCTTCTCTTCCTCCCCTTTCTCTGCCCTGAACACTGCAACAAGGTTGCACTAAGCCCTGGGAGCAAGGTTATGCGTTTGCACTTGAATCTTACTTCTGTGGAAGGGGAAAAACAGAAACCAAAATACTAAGGTAAGAAGGACCATTGCACATTACTTTTACTACCAACAGGTAAACTTGTTCATCTTAACTGCCCTGCAAACTAAATCATTTAGTTTGAGCAATGTAAATTAGCAAATGAAATCAGCAAGCTGCAATGCAAACTAAAATTTCCTCCCAATTAATAAATACTCTCATTTCAGTGTTCAGCCTAGAGCATGTTTTAATGGCATGCATTTTGAAACATCAAAACCAGTGTTTTTCACTGAGGGTGCCAACAGAAAGCTATCTTTGTTGTCCTCTCTGGGGCCCCTCTGTATATAACTGCAGCCCCTACTTATCTGGTATTTTTCCTATTTTTGAGATTTATGCAGAAATTCACTTCTCTGCAGGTCAGGTTTTATGGAATTACTCTTCCAAATTAATTGTGTTCTTAAATGTAATATTGTTGTCTTTATTGTTACAGGATCTTTAGTCCTAGTAACTGTATTGCTGGACATTGCAATATGAGCTGCAGCAGAGGTCTGCCAGTAAACTTTTCAGTATCTGTTTTTTATCAAATGTCCGTTGTGGCAATAGAGAAAAGAAGTACGGAACATACCAAATACTCTGAATAGTTTAATTTTAGCCTGTCAATATCAATAATGAGGCACAAGTTCATTGCCATGGCATTTCCAGCCTAGCTGTCTGATACTCTGACAGTAACTCTGTAAGCTTTTTGTTGTCTCCGTAACAGTACAAGTACTGAGAATGGAAGATCACCTGAAAGTGCAAGGCCGGTGAGGACATACACCCCATTCAAGAGAGTGTTGGAATTTAGCACAAAGAACAGTACATCTTGAGCATTCAGGTCTTTCATTGCTTTCTAAATACAAGCAAAATACCTTGCGCCTTTGCAGCTTGATTAGATAATTTTTTTATCAAGTCATAGAGAAGAACAGCAGCATGGAGTCTTGCTAAATTTATCCTGAAAGCAGCTTTTTAGTAACTTCCTGTCTGAAGTTACTACTGACATTAACTGGGAGGGGAAATATGAAGGAAATGGGATGAGTGAAACAGCAGTCAATATTGCTTCTTCAGAAGCTGGCTAGTGCAATGTGTCATTTCAAATGCCTGTAAGGAAGGAGTTGTATAGCTGTACAGGTTTTTTTCCTTCAACAGTGTTGTAATTGTTTGTGTAATGAAGCTCTAATATATTTTATTTTCAATGTTACTAGAAGCAGTATCTGAAACTATGCTGGCAGAGGGCATTAGTCTGAGAGCTCCTCCTTTGTGTACAAAGTGTGAGGGCAGTTCACGCCTGTCATAGAGACCTGCTATAGTTGAGGGTACTCTTCACCTCGAAGTCCACTCATAACCAGCAGTCTTTTGCTTGGAGAGACAGATGCAACTGGGCTGTTTAAAGTAAGTCCCTCGGCACCTGCAGATGAATATCATGTTTGTTACTCAAAACAGTAAGTGATAGAGCAGATTATAATGGATTTTGCTTTGTTGGACTGAGGCACTGGTTTGCACTTCCTTGGTCATGGGATAGCGTGACTATTGGTGATACGTTCAATAGTAATTGTGTAGGAAAATCCCTGTCACATTTTTTTACTTACTTTTCCATTAGAGGAAATGAAATGAAGCAGAATTTTGCCTACAGCAGCCTGCAGCAGTCCCTGCAATTCCTGCATCAACAGCAATCCTGAATCAGGACTTTTGAGTACTCTTTATTTTTTTCCTGAAGCACTTAAAATCTTACCCTTGACTTCAAAGTACCAGCAGGAATGACTGCATCTAGTACTGAACCTTATTTAAACATATATAGAGGGCATTTTTTTTACACCTTGTCTTGATCTTCTAGTCTTGCTGAACTAAAATGAATTATGAAGATTTTCTCGTAGTTCTATTATCATGAAGGGCATATTTTTTTATTATTTCAGTATCTGATATTGAAAAAAAACAACTTTCATTTTGTATGATTAATATCATTCTTGCATTGAATGTCAATCCCAGGAGGTACTCACCTTGCCACAGGGCTTTACAAAGTGATTGCTTTTATCTCCAGTCTAATGCAAGTTCCTAAGTTCAGTACTGTCTGTTCAAATTAAGTATACTTAGTAGAGTTATATTTAAAACAATAATAATTGACCTCAGAATCCAAATCTTATTCCTGCATTATTTCATGGGTTTCTGGATTTGTTAGATAACTTTGTTTATTCTCTAGCTGTGCTGTTTAACTGCTAAATAAAGAAGCCTGTATAGGATGGATTGAAGGATGTTTTGATGTGGTACAGAAATCTTGCAGGAACATGAATTGCTTGATATAATCAAAGCATATGCATAGTAAAATGGGAAGCTCAGACTTCCCCAGCTTTTGTGTTAGATGATCCTGTTTGCACCTAAGCTATTTTTTTAACTTGTGACCTCTTCTACTCCTGAGAACATAAAATGGCCATTCTTTCCAAAAAGTGAAACACAGTACCATGGATTGGTTTATGCACAGAATTCAAGAAATACTTGCAATGAAAGCCATTAACAGAAAAGTGAATTCTTTACTGTGTGAAGGAAGCCTGTACCTTCCCTGATAGGGAAGTCACAGATGTTAACAGCTGCTCTATGCTTCTTTTAAAAATAATGATTAAAAAATACATTGTTAGTTTTAATAGCTCTAAAAGGAAACTTTGTTTACTTTGCACGTGCTGAGGGAGTGCAGAAGATTTCATAGATACCAAAAGGGCAAAGAAACCCCTCCAGCTGTCACATCAGTAAACAGGCCTAATACCACACTTCTGCTTAAATGGCTTCTCCCAGAGAAGAGGTGCAAAATCTCTCAAGTGGGAAACCACTGGAAGGGTAGGTCCCCAAGAACAGTCTCTCCTTGTAAAAACAGTCCTCAGACAAAGCACCCTCTCATTATGCAAAGCAGAGGAGTTGTCTTTTACCTGAATACCAAAGACTTGGAAACAGCTGGCACATGGAGAAGCTGTAGTGTGTTTTTGATTGAAGTTTTGATGCTTGACTGAATTTGGGAGACTGAGTTTGCTGAAAAAAAAAAGTTCCCAAATTACAGTTAGTTTGATCAATCATTAAATGAATTATGGTTATGAGCAACTAAGATAATGAAGGGAAACTCTAAAAGAGAATACATTTAAATTGGAAATGTATGTAGATGTACGCCAAAGAGGATGGGTAATCAGGGTTAAGTTTTGGACTTGTGTAATCATATCTCCCTCTAGTGGCTGATACCAGCAAATACTTGGGCATTTTCTGGAAGAGAAACTCTACAGTATAATCCCAGCTGGCCATATTAACGTCCCGTTAGGGATGCAGCTTCAGTTCACCACATTATGCCTTCTAGCATTTTTTTGTGCCTGTAGTGCTTTAACCCCAGCCAGTAACTCAGCACCACACAGCTGCTCACTTACTCCCCACCCCAGGTGGGATGGGGAGAAGAATCAAAGGAATGTAAAACCCACTGAGATAAGAACAGTTAAATAACTAAAAGTAAAATATAGTGATAATAGAAAGAATGCCAACAATAGTAATAATAATAGGAAACAACAAGAACAAAGAAATGAAAGCTCAGAAAACACAAGTGATGCACAATGCAATTGCTCACCACCCACTGACCAATACCCAGCCTGACCCAGGCAGTGATTTGGGCCTTCCAGGTAACTTTCCCTTTTATACACCAGGCATGACGTGCTGTGGTATGGAATACCCCTTTGGCTAGTTTGGGTCAGGTGTCCTGTCTCTGCTTCCTCCCAGCTTCTTGTGCCCCTCCTCACTGGCAGAGCATGAGACTGAAAATCTTTGATCAGAGAAGGCACTACTGAGCAACAACTAAACCATTGGTGTGTTATCAGCATTGTTCTCAGACTAAAGCCAAAACACAGCACTGCATCAGCTACTAGGAAGAAAATCAACTGTCACAGCTGAAACCAGGACAGTGCCCAAATAGTCCCTCTGCATCTCAGGAGTTTAATTATAAACCATAGTTTGTGAAATTTACCTTCAAACTTCGTACGAATGGATGAAGGTGGTATTTATAGATAAAAGGAAAAGCATGTTGTTGTGAAAGACATTAACCGACAAGTTTAAATAAGTATAAATCCATTATCCCTCTGGTTTTGGCCAGAGTTCAGAAAACAGGACATGACAACTGAGGTGCTCAGTGAACAGGAGAGGGCAGGATGAAGTATCAAAATGCTGTTTTGACAGACTTCAAAAGAAAGTTCATTCTACTTTTATTGCACTCCTGAGCATCTCTGAAACTACTGCAAGCTATTTTAACTCTGAGACTTGCAAAATTATGATCTGCTCAAGGCTTTCCCAAGACTGCAGCAGGGCATTAATGTTTTCCTGTAAGAATTTTCTGTGTAAATTCTGTCTTGACTATTTGATGGAATGTGCTACTTTTTTTCTAAACCAAACAAGGATTGAAGACAATGCTATACTGTAAGAGCATTTTGACATGCGATGAGCTGGATGAGCACCATTTGATTGGGCTTCTGGTCTAGAGCTGGTAACTTTGAAGAACAGGAGTGGAACAGTATTTATATAATTGTGTTTCTTGAACATGCAGAGCTTTCCACTCAAATCAGCAGCAATGTAAATTAGCACAGATAAGAACAAACATGACTGAAAAGACTGTAACATTTCAGTATAAACTTTTCAATTTTAGATTGGGTTAATTAGTATTATAACGTTAGAAACTAATTTCTATAAGCATCAATAAAAGCCATATACATAGGTGCCAGAAAGTGCATTAAGTGTGTCACTTGTATGACTACATTTGTACCATGATAAGTATTCTTTTGTGATTTATTTCAGATACTCTGGAAAGTATTTTGGGATACAGTTTCATATATGCTATATAAATAATGCCATTACATTGTATGCTTTTAATACATCCTGTATGTAAGGACATGAAAAGGATAAACTGCAATAAATATTGTATTTAAACTTCCTATTCTGTTGTGTCAACACTCATTTAGAAATAAACTTGCCTTAAGACCTTGCAAACTCGTACACTATCTTGTTTGTTCAAAACATGCATGAATACAACAGCAGTTCCCCTGGAGCCTTGATGTTTTGTCAGTGTTTCCTTTGGCAGATGGGCTTGTGAGAACAGAAAGACACTCCCTTATTAAAGACTCTTCTCAAAGCCAAGTAACAAAAGTAGATGAACTCTTTCATAAAATAAAGAACTATTGACTTGCACAGGATAAACAAGAACTGGGCAGCACATCCCATGCAAAAACCCCCTACAACTTCAGATCCCACAGATAACATCAGAACACATCTGGGATGACGCTCTCCAAGCTTCTGCATGATGAGTTTGTTATGACTGTGACCCCTTTTTATATTTTTTTACAGTCTATATCCATTCACTAATAATATTTGTCTTTAAGACTGTCACAATGAAACAATCTACATGTCAGCGAAATAAGAAGAGGTCATGCTGCAAACATGACAATCAGAGTGTTACTGGTTTGCAATGCTCAGCTGAAGAATATGAGTTTTTTTTACTTGAATAATGCTTCCCTATGTACACGTATTCCATATAAGTTGCCAAGAGGACCTCAAAATCTTGTTGAGATCAGTGCTGAGCCTACAGCAAAGGATCCTAGGAGTTGAGTACTAATGCTTTTGCAAGAGTCTTTAGATCCTTATTTTGACATCTGAAGACATGGATGGATGAGCAAATAGGTAAGAAGTTCTCTCCTCATTGCTAAGTCTGTAACTCCATACAGGAAATCCCTGTTCCACAGAATGGAGTTGTACATGCTGAGAGTTTCATGCCACTTACATGTTATTTCATTCCTGTTCAGAACCTGGGGCTATTTGCATGTATAAAAGAAGGAATGTTCTTAAGTGACCTAATGAGATAAGGTCCTTCCAGCCCTACCTCAGTCATTAGAACATGGAAGAAACATAGGAAAACAAGGTGATAGGAGACCTCTACAACTTAAGGTATGTGAACATTTTCAAAAGAAAAAGGGACCTAGCAGATTAAAGAGAAAATATGTACAAGTGAACATCTATGAGGTTACAATATTCTGTGAAGGTGTGTGGGTTGTCTATGCATGCTGCTACAACCACCTGACAGTTGCTTCCCATACGTAAAACAGTATGGTGATAGATATAAGCATATATAGGATTGCTTTTAAGTGTCTGGGGCTTTTTTAGAGAAATAAGGTTAAGGGAGGAGTTATTTTCCTTATACTAATTAAAATAATTATTGCAAATCTTGCTGACTAAAAAGGTGGGGGCTTTTTTAAATGAAATTAAAATGTTTCATTTACATTCCAAATATTCATACCATTTTTTAAATTTTCTTTTGGAGTGGTTAATTTTGTAAGTGTGGCTTGATTCCTCTCCTGCCCTTCAATATTTCCACCTAGGAGCAAAGAAGCTGTAAAAGTATGGCTTTTTCCCTCTAGAGACCTACAGTGAAAAGAAGTAACATTTATGTATTTATAAAGTTGAATAAAGGACAAATGGACAGTGGAAATGATGCCTTTAACAGAAAAAAAAGCAAGAGTGTTAGTTTTAATACCAATTTTGTGCAGACTCGGGTGTTTCTGGCAGGAGGTCTTTCCACTTGAAAGAATTCAGCCAGTTATATTTCATGGCCATCTCCCCCAAAATGTCATACTACTAGAATGCATCAGTTTAGTCGTAACTGGCATTGATAAAACAGGAACACTAAAAGTTGGGGCACAAATGTCTGTTGCAATGTTTCTTGTAACTGGTGTAACCTATTGAAAAAATCTATGCTAGAATAAGTTACTCAGTTATTTGAATATCTTTCTTTTTAGCTATACCGTATACAAAGATGAATATTCCTGGGTCACACTTTGTGTGGTGTCTTCCATACAGTTTATTCTTTTTTGTTAGTATACCTGATCTTCTTCATTGTTACTCTAACAATTTAATTTTCCTGTAGAAATAATACTAAATTGCATAGTAATTGCAGCCACGCTACTGCAGAATAAATTATATTTAAATGTCTAGTGACTGAAAACTGTACCCCATAATAGCTCTTGAGAGAATGTCCTAAGTGAGAAATACAGGAAAGCCCATTACGTAAGAAATGATTAAAAACCTGTTTTGCTATATACTTAGCTCATGTGAATGCTAATTAAAATATTCAAGAAAATGATACAAAATAAACTCTCAAATCAAAAGGCCAAGAATGCTCTGAGGAAAATAAAGACATTCACTGCAAATAATGCCAGTCTGTCAGTCTCTCAAGAGAAGCAAGGGTAAAGTTCTAAGATTAAACTTGCAGTAGGTACTGCTGGGTGGTGATTACTCATGTTCAGAGTGTGGACAGTGAGATTCGCCTACCTGTATTTACCCCAGGGCAAGCAATCCCTAAGTATATAATTTTCCTCAGTCCCACAAGTGCTCCATACTTCTGCTTCTTGACTAAGCAAGCTTAAATCTATTTTTCCTTCTTCACATTTTTGTTTGAACGGATGCTATCTAATTGCATTGTGTCTGGATGCTGCCCATCTCTCCATAGACAAGAATGTACTTGTTCTGGCACCTTCCAAACTTCAGCTATTTGTTCACCACTCCGGAACTGTGTGTTACTTGTAAATGAACTATGGTATTCCAACACTTGATGCTCCGGAACTATAAAGATGAATACTATTCCTTCCCAATGACCTTGGATAAACACAGACTTGGTGAATGGCATTCCACTGTAAGGCTACAGAATGATCAATTGTGATTTCCAGCAGTCATTTTATTAGGACTTTTTTCCTTTTGCTGTATTTTACTGTTTATGCAATTCAGCACATAAGCTGAAATCCACTGTAAATACCAGCATTACTTTTCTGTCCATATAATAACAGTAGATGGACCATTATCATGTAAATGCAGAGCAGTGGTCGAATGAGATTGTTCCTTCTGCGTTCACTTCCACGCAGGAAGAAGCAGTACTCTGTTTCCACAACCAGCCTTCCCACTTTCTCCAATCTGCACAGGAGAAAGAGGCTAAAAAGCAGGATAAAGTGTTCCTTCTTGCAAGATGCAGGAATGTTACATAGATGGCATAGCTTAAGCCTGCATTACAGAGGCTGCAACACAGGGAACTCGTGCCTTTTAGTGGATGATCTCCTGGTGAGAAAATCTCAGCGATTTCCTCTTCCCTGAGCTCCCAGGAAAAGCTCCCCAAGTGATTTTGCACAGGAGATGATGCAGGTTGTGCGGAACACACAGCGAAGCCGTCTCTTCAGCCAGTCCCTGAGCTTGGCTCTTCTCACACTGGCTGTGGTATTTGCTTCCGTGGGTAGCTGCCGACTTGATTAATCTCATTTCCCCTGGCCTCAGCCTTCCCCTTCCCCGTCCAGCTGAGCAAACACAGGGCAGGCAGACATTTTAAGACGCTTCCTCCTCCTGCACCTCCTGGGTAGGTCCTGTTCATAAAACAACTGTTCTAACAGCTCTGAGAAATGTGCCTCTGCAATTACTTGGATCAAGAAACCTCCACTGGGATCAACTTAAAAGGGCTGACATCTGCTGCCTGAGAACTACCATTCAGCTAATGACCTTATTACTGCTAGATGGAGCGGACTTACTAAAGCTCATGGCACTTGCGCCAGGAGGGGAAGTTTGGCATAAGCAGGCCAACGTTATACTGCAGTCTAAATGTCTATGCTCAACTCTGTGCCACACATAACCATGTTAAAAAAAAATGCCACGTGAAAAAGTAAATAAACCTCGATTCCTAAGGAGGAATTGATGCTCCGCTGAAACCCGCTCAAACACACGGAGGCGATCTGGCTTTTGCCGGTGCAAATGCAAAGTAATTAATGTAAGAACTTGACGTTTTTGCAGTGTTTGAGCACCCTCAGTGGGGCGGGCTCATGGCCGCCAACCTGCTCTGCCCTGCGTAGCTTCTCGGGCCCACGATAACGTGCGCTAGGCCTCCCGAACACCCACCGCTTCCTGCACCACGGACGTTGTAACACGGTGTTAAAGCCGAGCAACGCCCAGGCCAACCCGGAGCGCGGAGAGCGCGGCGCGGGGACCTACCCCCGCCCTCCGCCGCGGCGCGGGGACCTACCCCCGCCCTCCGCCGCGGCGCTGGCACCTGCCCCCGCCCTCCGCCGCGGCGCCGGGAGCGGACACACAGCGAGCCGCGCCCCGCAGAGCCGTCGGCCTTCGCCTTCCGGCCAAGTCGGGCCCTGCCGCTTACCGTCGCTTCCGGTAAGATGGCGGCCCCCGAGTTGGTGCGGAAGCGGCGCCGCAGGCCCCGGGCGCGGGCGGCTGCCCCGGTGAGCGGCGGCGCAGGGCCCCAT
The DNA here is from genome assembly GCA_039720435.1 of Amazona ochrocephala. NCBI lineage: Eukaryota > Metazoa > Chordata > Aves > Psittaciformes > Psittacidae > Amazona > Amazona ochrocephala. The sequence goes on along the minus strand of CM077883.1, from coordinate 31,513,792 downwards.
GGCGGCGGGCGGCGGCCTGCGCGGCCGGAGCCTGCCCGAGCTGCGGGACATGCTGAGGCGGCAGGAGCGGCTTCTGGCCGACCGGTGAGGAGAGGCGCCGAGGAGCGCTCCGGGCCTCCCGCTCCCTGGTTGAGGCCCTTTCGGGGCTCATGAAGCTCCGTGTACCCTCGGGGGCTTTTGCGCTGTTTAGAGCGGCAGTTCCGTCTTTGAGCAGAAAAGCCCGTAAAGGTCGCTTTATCCCACCGCGCAGCCTGCTGGTGCTTTGCATCTCTCTGCTTTTCAGAAGCATAGCATGTAAATAAGAAACTTAATGTTAGAGTGGAAAACCTGCCATTTTCTGATGTTATTCTAATCCATATGTTACTGTAATGGAACAGTTCCATATCTCAGATTGCAGTAGGAGTGTTTCTGTCCTGTCAAATGACTATTCTTTTTTTTGTCTTAGGAAATTCATTACAAGGCTTCCAGACAAGGGTAAGAAGATCTCCGACTTTGTGGAAAAGCTGAAGCTTGCCATTTCACAGGAAGAAGAAGTAGCAAGGACAGCTGAGCTGTTATCTGCAGTTAGGCTGGAGTTTCAGGTGAAGCAGGATGAGATTAATGCAAACAAGCAACAAGTTGTCCTAAATGAGGACAGGCTAAACTGTGAGGATTCCACAGTCTTTAGTGACAACTCTAATACTAAAGAAGTTTCTGAGATTTCTTCCCAAAGGCAGGAGGCAGAATGTATTGCACACGATGCCACAAATACAGCGCTGGAAAATCAAAGGACTCGGAGGAAAAATGAAGAAGTAAAGACTGTTACAAAAGATCAATATCTGCTTTGTGAAGTTATCTCCAAGTCGGGCACAAGCAGTCATCTGGCAAATGATGAGCAGATATCTCAGAGCAAATCTGAGGGTGGCACAGAAAGGGCAGGTGCTTTGGACAACAGTAAAGACGAGTTGGTTGATGCCTTTCAAAAAGTTACAATTGTAGGTGGGGATGATAGTGAAAAAGTGTTGGAAAAAGAGCAGGATGTGGCTAAACATAAGGGGAATATCTTTGGAAGCCTGCACCCCAGGACTCCACATTATATTGAAGTTCTAGAGTCTAGAGCCAAGAACCCAGTCATAAAGAAAAGCAAATTTAAAACAAATGTGTAAGTATTACAGAACAGAAAAACCTTTTGTGGCATACTTGACTTGTATAAAATTGGAAATGGCACAGAACGAGCATAGTGGGTTGATTTTCTTGTGGTGATCAAAGAGATTTAAAGTTATTTGACATGCAGAGTTAATATGTCGGCTCTGTTAAGTGCCATGGAATATTGAGCAGTGGTCTCACTATAGCCACTTGAAACAATTGCCAGGAATCTTCACAGAGTTTCATAGCTTAAGCTACAAAGCAAATCATTGTCAAAGCTTTCTTGTGGGTCAGTTATAGAACTTGTAGAGCTTGAATAGCAGGTAGCCTTTGGCTTTTCCTGTACCTCTAGAGAAATCGCAATTCACATTGTACTGACAGCGCTTTATACTTCATGTGACTCCCAAAACATCACCATACCTTTTTTGTTCATTCTGAGGAGTGATCTGTGATATTGTCTCTCTATAGAGAAACCTTTTTAGTTTTGCAGGGCGCTGCTTACTGTTTATTTGTGGTGTTGTAATACTTTCAGGTGTTTTTCAACTCTTGCAAGTTCAAAATCACAAGGCTTGGATCTGAAGTTATTCAAACTTGTAACCTGAATTTGCAGCATAACTTTTATGTTTCACCTCTTCCAGATTATCAGGAGAGCAAAATGGATCATTGCGTGGTTCTGCATCCAGTCAGTCACCTGGGGCATGTGGCTCTCCAATTACCACTGAAGAAAGACGACTTAGAGATAAGAAGCATTTGAATGAGATCACAGCAGCTCGGCTCCCACCACTCCACCATTCTCCTACTAAGCTACTATCCATAGAGGAATCCATAGCAATTCAAATACAGCAAAAAGCAGCTTATGAGGTATGATTCACAATTTGGTCTGAAAAGTAATTATACAGTTGGGATCACTTTAAAAAAGGAAACATGAAGGGATCTTTTCATTCTGATGAATTTGATGATGAAATCGAGATGATCAGACTTTGGGAAAAGGTACTTTTTCTTGTATTTGATTCTTTTAATGATACTATTAATGTATTCATCCCTTCTGAAACTGTTATTTCTGCATTAAGCAAAATCCATTGTTATTCTTCATGTGCTGATATGCTAACCTCATTGCACTTGTTCCACTTCTGACTAGAAATTAGTTTTTAAAGAGTTCTTGGCCCCTGCATAAATGAAGGCCTAACAGTATTTGTTATTCTTAAAATATGCAAGTATCTGTATTTGACTATATTTATGGTGTGCTGGAAGAATCAGAGTTCTGAGGTGCTTCAAATTCTGTTGTAATGGATTTTGAATTTGACTGTCAGGTAGTGCCAAGCTAATGTTTAAATTAGATGCTATTGTAAAAATGTTTGTTGCTCCTTATTGTTTTAAAAGCACTTGCTAATTTAGCCATCTTGACACTCTAAGAGAGGTGATTTGTTTGGAAAAAGGAAACATTTTTTGCTGAGGTTGCTGAATGTCAAGCACTGCTATTGCCACATGCTTACTGTGCACAGCTGCTCTCTTACATGAGCTGAGTCTGTTCTGTTAAAGCCCACGTTAGTGTATCACAGGTGAGGACTGCCACATGAGGAATTTAAACTCTTGCATCTTCAAATATTAATAGCACAGTTATGTTTAAATGTGAAGAGAGCTGAAATTTCTTTGCTAGTTATGTGTAAGTAAGCCCACTCTGCAATTACTAATATTATTATGTCAAGTTTATAATTCAGTATAGTATTTTATTTCATGACCAGGATAAAAATAACAAATGAATGTTTTTTTCTGACTTGTGTCCTTTTTCTTTTCTTTCATAGGAAATGCAAGCCAAGCTTGCAGCACAGAGGCTTGGAGAGAGATTGAGTGTAAAAATGCTCAGGTTTGAACCAGAGGGGGTTCTGCAATACAGGGACGGAAGAGATGAAGATGATTCTTCAGCAGAGGACTGAATTTAAGCAGGGATGTCTCTGGATAAGCCATGTAGTTGATCTTTATGCAGTACTTCTTAAAACCCAAACCTGGATATTGAGAATGCTTTATCTAGTAATTCTTTTCCTAAAATGTTAACATTACAGTGATGGGCAGGTTTCAGTGTAAACCTCATAAACGTAAGTGTTATTAAGTGGTAACCCTGGTGTTATTTTTGAGCACTTGGGGCAGTTAATCCTTGTGGAGTGCCCCATAGTTTTCAACTACAGCAAGGTGAACTCTTTAATACACTTTTGCAGCCTGTGATGAGTCACCTACAAGAGAAAGTTCCTTCTGTGCAGAAATGCAGTTGCACAGGGCATTGGCACACATGTCCATAAAGTAAACTAGAGTGCCTGTGAACTGCTTGAGCACATGAAAGCTCTTCTCTTGTATAGATGTGAGATACTTCTTCTGTCTATTGAAGATTATCTTGTTTTTACCTTGTGGTGAAAGTATATGCCCATGCATCTCAGTAAATAGGCTGTATTAGCTTCTTATCACATGAGAACTTGTTTCTGTGCCTGCATCTTAAAATAACACTTTCTGTCCTTATGTTATAAATAGGTAAGAATTTCAAATTATTTTCTAACTCAAATTCTGTTTGGGCTTTAAGGGACTCTGCTCTTTCATTTTTGGTTGTTACTGCGAAGCACATCAAGACATCAAGTTACTCTAAAGACTGGCCTCTTTATTAAAGGTCTTGGTGGGTTTCCATATTTTTGCACATGGCTGTAATATTTTGGAATACTATTTTTTTCATAGTCCAAATCTGTAAATGAAGAGATCCGTCCTCTGGTGTTCGTTGAGAAGATGTTCTGTATGTGTTGAAGTTTTAGCTTTGTTTGAAGATAAAAAAAATATTCTTCCTTACAATAACATTTTCTGCCTTTTAATATGAATTTTGAAAGCTAAGAAACACATCTGGGAAGTATTTCAGAATGATACGCCACTGTTGGCTAGGATATTGCAAGCCCAGCATGAGTTCAGTCCTAAAAAACGAACCTTGGAGATGCCATATATAGCCTGGCAACACCTGTTTTCCAAGACACACCAATAGCTGTGTCTGCAGGGTGGCTCTGTGCGCAAGGCTCTCCCTGGATACGTACGTGTTCTGGAGGAATGGTGTCTCTGGAAACCAAGGGAGCTCCGCATGCGAGTCCTTCAAAAAGCTGCACAACATCATCTAGAAATGGGGGATTAAAGTCTCTGCAACTTCTCGAGTGCACACAGCACTTTACTAGCAGGCAGTAACTTTCTCCCAGATGCTCCACAACCTCTCCCAGGCAGTTCCTGTGGCATGGTCCATACCCTGGCAAAGCAGTTTGACAGGTGGAACTGCTGCTAAGCCAGTATGTGGTATTTTTTGACTAGCTCATCAACTGCTTATCTGTGATCCCCCCCTATAGTCCTACATGGGAGTACTCCTGTACTCTGCCCTGTCACAGGTTTCTTGTTCTCATTGTTTATTGCCTTCTCATCAGCTGTTTGCTCTTCACTTGTCCTCATAAGACTTATCTTCTGTCACTAGAGCAAATTCATACTCTGTATCCCTGCACCACCAATTCCCTTTCATATGACATATCACTGCTTGTGTCTGCATTTAACTTCTGCCAAGTGTCATGCACCCTCCTGCTATTGCTATCTTCTCTTGATTTCTGTAACTCCATCTAAATGCCAGCTGTGCACCTGGGTATGTTCTCAGCCACTTCAGTATCTCACAGAGACCTGAATGTCTTCATGTTTTTGCCACAGCTGCCCTCCTACTGGGGCTTTCCTTTCTTATTTCCTATTTTGTTTTCAGACTGTGCAAGATTTGCCACTTCCAGGCCTTATAGCTTCCTTTTTTGCTTCTTGCTGCTTTTTCCTGGTTTGTTCCACCCCCTAGTGTTTAGTTTTCCTTCCTCTTTTCTGTGCTCCCGCTCCATCCTCCCAGCTTCCCACCATCACTTGTCTTTGTCAGCACTACTTTTGGCACATACTCAGTCATTATTCATCTCTTAGCACCTGTGTTGATGACCCATCTGATTCTCAGCTGTATGTATTTCAGCCCTCAGCAGAAAGACTTCCTTCAGTGTGTGAGTCTGACTCCATGGACAGCTCTTCTCTTGTGGCTGTGGTTCATCACTCAAATAGTCATTGTTCATGCTCCCACCTGCTTGTCCAGCTGGGTCTCATCATCAGTCTTCACATTATTTTGGTCTGTTGTTCTGCTTAAGGACCAGAGGTCCTTAATTCTGGTCCAGAAGACCAGAACTGGTTTTCCCTTGGGTGTTGCACGAAGCGCAAGTTACCACTTCCAGGCCTGTTTGCACCTCTCCCTCTTACTAACATCATCACTCTTGTCCCTGTCCTGACTGTGCAGTCACCCCTTTTAAAGTTGTGCGTGTTCTTGCTATGCTGGCTTTTCTGTGCTAAAGGAATTTACATGAAGTTATAGAGTTAAGAATTTGTTTTCTAGATCACTGAAATCTAGCTCAACACAGGCTTCTGCTCTTTCATGCTAACTAAATCATGCTCTTTCCTTGTGCTTTGAAGGCTTACTTCTGCTCTCTAAGCCTTGTGAAGCAGGGGCAGTTTTCTTGATCTGTATTTTGGTAGCATTCAACATGTTGGAACTTTGCCAGAGTGGATCCACTAAATGGGCAAACTTCACCCTTGAGGGGAGGTGGGGCAGGATCACTGATAGCAGGTGAAGTGTGTTATATATTTGTTATACAAGTAGCAGCTGTTCAGCATAGTGCTGGAGGAGCTTTTGTGGAAGAGAGTGCCGTGTGAATACAGAACTAAGCTTAAGGTATGGGTTTTAAGTTATATTACCACAGGGTGTGTATTACTGCAAAACTTGTAGCATTCATGGGGATTGTTGGTCCTGGGTTCTGAGTGCAGGTATGTGCTTTGAATTAAGGTTTTGTGAGTGATAAGGAAGCAAAGAGTTGGGTACAAATAGGAGTCTTCCATGTTAAGGAGGATGTGCAATCCAGAATTTTGTAAAGGGTTAGAGAGCAAGAGGATGAATCATGGAATGGTTTAGTCATTCCAAGTTAAGTTGCTGATCCTGTGTGGTGTTGCTGTTGTGTATTTCAGTGTTGTCCATTTCCAGAACATTTCAAAAAGCATGCTGAGAATTGAGGAGCTCACTCTCTTTTCTGGGAGAGGGGCTGTTAACCCAGTAGAAAACAAAGAACCGATAATATGTTTCTGAAATTCCTTTTGTGAATAATGTTTTGACTGTGTAAAGTATGAAGTTGAAAGTGGAACGTTTTGCCTCAGTGCTCCACAAGGAAAACACTGGAGATGGATTTAGGGATTGCTATGTAGGGAAATAAAACTTTTGGGAAAGCAAATAGGTGAGAAAAGGTCTGTAAAACCTAAGTCTGGGTGGTCATACAGGTCTGAAAGATGGCACTGAGACAGGTCTTAACTGGAGAGCTGCAAGTCTGAGCGCTGTAGCATGTGATGCAGGTATCTGCAGCAGCAGCTGTAGTCCCTTGATTTTTCTGTTGTTAGGAGTACCTAATCCCCAAACTGCACAGAAGAAAAGCACTGTAATAGAGTATCTGTTTACAGCTGTAACCCTTCCTGAGGGACAGAACATGCAGTCTGCTTTGCTACCTGTGATGATAATAACATGATCTAGAGGATGTAAGTGTTTGTGAACTAGCATTTGAAAGGCGAAAGACCTAAATGCTGCTGTACTTAATTATTTTGTGTGGGACTAAGGGTAGAAAAGATGCATAAGAACTACTTTTTGTAGTTTTTAGTTAAACCTAGCTGATGGGTCAGCAGTTACGTTTGTAGTTTGGTGGCTTGTGGGCTGCTTCTAAGGGCCATGCAATCAAAATTAAAGTCAGTAACAGTAAAGCTGCAGGCTCCTGGGTGGAGGAAATGGGGTCTGCAGATTGTGAGAATTTGAAAACCATGGCTCTGTGCTGTGGAATTTCTGAACCTGCCACAGGGATGTAGTATGAGGAGCTGGGGAAAAGAATATCCAGATGCTACAGACTGAGCAATTGAAACTTGAGTGGAAAGCCATGGCAAAAGCTGCTCGTGCTCCATGCGCAGCCCCAGCCAGTAGTTTGGGGGTTTCCGCATGGAACTCACCGATGATTCTTGTATTGCAGATACACCACAAGCTGGCAGCCTTTCGCAATCTTAGGAGGTAGGACCTGAGTAGCCTAAATTGTAGGGGGGAATCTGGCCGGCTGGCTGGTTTTGTGCAGCACTGCTTTAGGGCCAGTTCCCTGGACCCAGGAGGCTGGCTGTAATCTGAGTTGTGTACTCTGCTGGGGTTTGCCAGTGAAAATGATCAGTAGCGGGACCCTATTCAGAGCATTTTTGGCCTAATTTGAGTGGCATCTGGCACATCATCTGCCTTTAGCAGGTTACTGCCTGCAAGGAGTACCCTTAGGCAGGGGGAACTGCAGTGAATTCTTGTTGTTTATATCAAGAGTGGCATTAAAGGGATAGGGAATGAGACTCCTCTGTTGGGAGAAGCTATGCCCCACCCTGTGCACTGTGCTGTAGGAAAAGGTGTCTTTATTCTGTTTTGCCAGCCTTGTTTCTTTTCCAGAGTAAGAAGTGTAATTTCTCTGAAGTGTCTTGTAAGGACAACCCTTTCAGGTCTCGCATGGTGTGGGCTTGTTCCAGGGAGGTGCTAACTGAACTCCATTTTTCCTGAGTTTGTGCTTGTCTATTGTTGCCAGTCCACTGCTCTTAGGGTGGTATGTGTGGAGATTGCCACTGAGATTTCCTGGTTTCCTATGTTTGTTTTTAGGTTGTGAACTCCCACGTTTTGGGAGGAGAAGGGAAGTAGAAAAGACAGCTGTCTGAAAACAACATTTGGTTTGTTGTGCTGGTTTTTCTCTTCTTCAGTAAGCCAATGGGTGTGTTTTATTCTCGTACTTCTGTGGTGGTGTGTCACTGCTGACTTTGTGGCAGGCAAATGTTAGCTGAGTGGTCCAAATGTTTTGCACTCACATTGACTTTCTGTGGGATAATAGCGCTTGACTCTATTTGGCTCCTTCGTAAATACTGTAATTATTTCTCCATATGTATGCAAAGCTTTAGAGGCATTTCATCGTCTCTTGCTTAAAGCAACTGTTGTGATAATTTGGTTATTAACATTTTATCAAATTGACCCTTGATTTGGTGAAGCATGAAAGCATGCACTGAAGTCTGAGTTTGATTCCTCTAAGAGCACTTATGAGCAAGTGCTCTGTTGAACTGGGATATTGGCTCTGTGTTTTGTTTAATCTCTGCGTGCAAGGGAATTTGTGAATAACAGTTGTGAACCAGTTACTGAATGTGAGGAGATGACACAAATGAGCACAGTGAAATGTGTGTGGGAAGCAAGTTGATTTTCAACTTGCTAGAATCATTGAACAAAGTATTTAGCTTTTAATCATCCGCATAGGAGTGGATCTGTCCTCCAGCAGCAAGTATGGGAGATTTCTTGACAGGGAAATTTGTAAGAAGTGACACCCTCATTGCTTTTTTTCAGGTTTGATATTGGGGACCATAATACAATCATGCATGAATTGGCACATCTCCACTGAAGTCATGAGGGAGATAAATGGGGCCATAATGTTTAATGAACATATTCATATTTCCTGCCTCTATCTGCACAGCTGGAATTAATGTAGTTGCTTGTTAGATCAAGGCAGTGATATAATGTGGCAAGTAGTCGCAGTCCAAGGTTTTGCCGAGTCTCTGAAGCTAAGCACTTGATAGGAGATACTCTTTGTACACTTCTGAATAGAGTTTTCAATTGCAAAATTTCTGTCCACGTCTTCTGTTGTTTGGTTTCGTTGTTTGTTTGGGTGGTGTGGTGTGGTTATTTTGGAGTTTGTTTTTCCCCCTGGAAACAAGTTTTCTCAGTTGTTATTTGATGCTAGTAACACAAGCAATCCAGAAGGTTCCTCGATTGTGTGGAAGACAACTTCCTTCTGCAAGTAATAGAGGAGCCGACAAGGAGAGGTGCCATGCTTGACCTCGTCCTCACCAACAGGGAAGGGCTGGTTGGGAATGTGACGCTCCAGGGCAGCCTTGATTGCAGCGATCATGAGATGGTCGAGTTTGAGATCCTCAGGACAGTGAGAAGAGCGTGCAGCAAGCTCACTGCCCTGGACTTCAAGAGAGCAGACTTTGGCCTCTTCAGGAACCTGCTCAGCAAGGTTCCATGGGATACAGCCCTAGAGGGCAGGGGGGCCCAAGACTGTTGGCTGATATTCAAGGCTCACCTGCTGCAAGCTCAGGAGCGATGCATCCCAACTAGAAGGAAGTTCAGCAGGAGGGCCAGGAGACCTCCTTGGATGGATAAGGAGCTGCTGAGCAAAATTCGAAGGAAAAAAGAGGCTTATAAAAGGTGGAAGCAAGGTCAGGCGGCCTGGGAAGAATACAGGGATGTTGTCCGGGAAGCTAGGGACCAGGTTAGGAAAGCTAAGGCCCAGTTAGAATTAAACTTGGCTAGGGATGTTAAGGATAACAGGAAGGGATTTTATAGGTACATTGCCGATAAAGAGACAGGTTAGGGACACCGTGGGCCCTCTCCAGAAGCTATCGGGAGAACTGGCTACCCTGGATTTAGAGAAGGCTGAGGTTCTTAATGACTTCTTTGCCTCAGTCTTTACCGGCAAATGCTCTGACCACACCACCCAAGTCTTGGAAGGCAGACGCGGGGACGGTGAGGGTGGGGACCCTGGGCCCACTGTGGGGGAGGATCTTGTTCGGGACCACCTTAGGAACCTGAATGTATACAAGTCCATGGGACCGGATGAAATCCATCCACGGGTCCTGAAGGAGCTGGCAAATGAAGTTGCTAAGCCACTGTCCATCATATTTGAAAAATGATGGCAGTCAGGTGAAGTTCCCGATGACTGGAAAAAGGGAAATATAACCCCCATTTTTAAGAAGGGGAAAATGGATGACCCAGGGAATTACAGACCAGTCAGCCTCACCTTTGTGCCTGGCAAAATCTTGGAGCGGATTCTCCTGGAAGGCATGCTAAGGCACATGAAAACCAACAAGGTGCTTGGGGACAGCCAGCATGGCTTCACTAAGGGGAAATCCTGCCTAACCAATCTGGTGACCTTCTATGAAGGGGCTATGGAACTGATGGACAGGGGCAGAGCAGTTGATGTCATCTACCTGGACTTGTGTAAAGCCTTTGACACTGTCTCACATGACATCCTTATCTCTAAGTTGGAGGGACATCAATTTGATAGGTGGACCACTCGGTGGATAAAGAACTGGCTGGATGGCTGCACACAAAGAGTAGTGCTCAGTGGCTCAGTGTCCAGCTGGAGACCAGTAACGAGTGGTGTCCCCCAGGGATCGGTGTTGGGACCGGTCTTGTTCAACATCTTTGTGGGTGACATGGACAGTGGGATTGAGTGCGCCCTCAGCAATTTTGCCGATGACACCAAGCTGTGTGGTTCGGTTGATACATTGGAGGGAAGGAATGCCATCCAGAGGGACCTTGACACGCTTGTGAGGTGGGCTGATGCCAACCTGATGAAGTTTAACCATGCTAAGTGCAAGGTCCTCCACCTCGGTCAGAGCAATGCCAGGCACAGCTACAGATTGGGTGGGGAGGAGATTGAGAGCAGCCCTGCAGAGAAGGACTTGGGGGTGTGGGTTGATGAAAAAATGAACATGAGCCGGCAGTGTGCGCTTGCAGCCCAGAAAGCCAACCGTATCCTGGGCTGCATCAAAAGGAGTGTGACCAGCAGGTCGAGGGAGGTGCTCCTGCCCCTTTACTCTGCTCTCGTGAGACCTCACTTGGAGTATTGTGTGCAGTTCTGGTGTCCTCAACATAAAAAGGGCATGGAACTGTTAGAACAAGTGCAGAGGAGGGCCATGAGGATGATGAGGGGACTGGAGCACCTCTCGTATGAAGATAGGCTGAGAAAATTGGGGCTGTTCAGCCTGGAGAAGAGAAGGCTGCGTGGAGACCTCATAGCAGCCTTCCAATACCTGAAGGGGGCCTATAGGGATGCTGGGGAGGGACTCTTCATTAGGGACTGTGGTGAGAGGACAAGGGGTAATGGGTTTAAACTTAAACAGGGGAGGTTTAGATTGGATCTGAGGAAGAAATTCTTTACTGTGAGGGTGGTGGGGCCCTGGAATGGGTTGCCCAGGGAGGTCGTGGATGCTTCATCCCTGGCGGCGTTCAAGGTGGGGTTGGACATAGCCTTGGATGGCATGGTTTAGTGGGAGGTGTCCCTGCCCATGGCAGGGGGGTTGGAACTCGATGGTCTTGAGGTCCTTTCCAACCCTTACTGTTCTATGATTCTATGATTCTATGTACTCAGAGATTATTCAAACAATGGTGGCAGCAGCGTAGCTCTGGTTATAACAGCATGTGATCTCCTGCATCCATCTCTGAATTGAAGGTAGCATTGGCACTGCCCTCGCAGTGCATGCAGGTTGCACGCAACCTGCGTTGTAATGGGCACAAATTCTGTGGCAAAACTTGCTATTCTCTAAGAAGCTATGGGACTTTTGATGGCACATGCAGAACCACAGCTGAATCTGAAAGTGCAAAGACATATGTTGAAGATCTCAGTGAAAGGGAATGACTCTCAGCAAGGCAGAAGGTTCAGCTATTAGGGCTTTGTCTGCCAGGTGGGTGCACCTTCTCAAACTGGCAGTGTAGGGAGAGAAGTTAAATTATATAATAATTGAGATTTACATTTCCATGTCATGTAGACCGTTTTCCATTGAAGTCATCAAGTGTCTGTCTCTTACTGATTGATCAGAACTAAAATGGATGACATTCCTCAGCAAGGGAGGAACCTGCTGTTAATACCCATGTACTAATGTGAAAACATGAGGTGGCATCAGCCACTATTTTGTCCAGCCCTCTTAGAATCACGGAATGATTTGGGTTGGAAAGGACCTTAAGATCATCCAGATCCACCCCTCCACCGTAGGCAGAGACACCTCACACTAGACCATGTTGCCCAAGGCTCTGTCCAACCTGGCCCTGAACACTGTCAGGGATGGGACATTTACCACTTCTTTGGGCAACCTGTTCCAGTGCCTCACTACCCTCACAGTAAAGAACTTCTTCCTTATGTCTAACCTGAACTTCCCCTGTGTAAGTTTAAACCCATTACCCCTTGTCTTATCACTACAGTCCCTGATGAAGAGTCCCTCTCCAGTATCCTTGTAGGCACCCTTCAGATAGAAGAGCCCTCTTCTATCTCTACTTCCATTTGTGTTGAATTAGCATTGATTTTCTTCTGTTTTCTTACAGATCTTTAAATCTTGCCTAGATAATCTTGTAGAATTTTCCTATGAACTAAAGCAACTGGTTTTGGGCAGCCAAGTTTTTTGTGTATGTGTGTATGTATATACACACACGCATATATGTATACATGCATACACATCTCTGTGTGTATATATAAAATGAGCTGTGTTAGCCAACTATTTTCATTTGAGTGTAGGAAATCTTCAGAGACTGTGATAAGCTTTCTGTTTAAGTCACTGTTACAAGTGGCCTGTGTTGTCTCCTGATTACTATAAAAGTCTTGATGTAATTGTGGTTTCCAGAGTTACAGATCCATCAATCCCATTTGTAATTATGTGTGAAATTACTTTGTCAGTGGCTTTCCCCCTGCTTTTTCCTGAAGGGGGAAAAAAATCCTGCATACAGATTCACAGAAATCTTCATTCAATGCAGTAATACTTTTTTTACCAACCCAAGTTATTTCACATTGGTTAGAAGTTCTTATTCCCTGGTTTTACTTGTATTTCTCTGAGCTGCTTTAAATTGGTATTGTACTGATTATAGTACTGCTTAAATGATAGCTGATGATAAATATTATCCTTGCACAGACAATGGGCATCATCATGTGTCATGTCTGCAGACCAGTTTTTTGCCTGCATGGCAGATTTCTGTGGCTGTGGGCCAGGAATTTTAATGAAACAAAACATCAAAGATGCAGAAGAAATGAGAATATTAGTCAAGGAAGATACACAGTAATGCTCTCTGATAACCCCTGGTAATTGACATTAGAACTATGTGGGAGCAACTTAAATAAACATCTGGACACTGAGTTTAGACATTTCCAGTGACAAAACCCAGACAGATCTTCTGGACTTGCAATAATAAATATTTCAGCGCAGTCCACATGAATCAGCTTAGAATTCTGTTTTCAATTATTCTAGTTTTATAAATATATCATAGTTAATTATTCAGGGGTAGAATTTCTTTTGAAGATTAAGGAATTCGATGTTTGCTACATTCACATAAAGTTCCATTCTTTTATTTATATCAAATTTACTTCTGTTTGTACAAAAACAATAGTGCAAGCTTGCCAAGAGCCATTAAAGCAGAATGCAACTGAACTTTTCCTGGGGTGGAAGGGCCTTTTCTGAAAATCCTGGCAGTGCACTGTAATTCTTTCTAGCGCTGGTAACCACTTTAATTGTACTGAAAAGAAAATGATAATAATTTTAAAAGTTATTCTCAATATTTTCAAAGATTCTTTCCTTTTTTACTTATGGCAACAGGGTAGTGCTAACAGCATGGTATTCCTTACAGACAGTGATATTCATATGTACTGCAGTGTTTAAAAGAGATAGCAATGAAGTTACAAGGCTAAATGAAACACTGGTTGCAGTCCATATCTGATCCTGATTTTACAACATGTGAGGGAATGACTAGTACAAGTATGCTCGGTTTTTGTCCAACTTTTATATTCCTTAGGAATGCCTCTTGTGTGGGATACAATTGCAAAATCGCTTATTTCAGAAGAAATTAATCATGTCTCTGAGTCTGAGGAGTTATTTATGCATATTAAAGCTACTGCATTAATGCTTTTTTAAAACGATATTTTTAATTATTTTTATTATTTTGAGACAATATGTGTCTCTGTTGCCAAGGGCCCTGGGCAAGCTGAAGGTTTCTTCTGAAGAGTATTCAAGATTTAGAAATCGTCAGTGCCACTTTCAGTTTAACTTATGTTTCCTCACAGCTCAGGTTCTCAACATCGATGCATCTTCCTACAGTTTCTTACCTTGGCTGTCGCTAGCAGGAGTACTAGTGTAAGCTGGCTGCTAATGCTGTTGAGCCACTGGTTGAGTTATGCCATACCAACAGGTTAGGAAAGTTTTAGGGAGCTGATGTTTCAGCCTGACCTACAGGTCATCATCCCTTTCAGAGGTGAAAGAGGCTGAATTGTGTTTGAGTATAGTTCAGCAAGTCCCTATTATGCTAGATGGCAAAGCTGTTGTGTCCTGAATCAGGCTTGGGTTCATATGGCAGTTCAGGTTAGAAGGGACCTCATGCAAAATGGAGTCAGCTATAAGGCCAGATGAGGTTGCTCAGGGCTTTGATCCAATGTGGTATTGAAAACCTCCAAGGATGGAGACTATACAGTCTTTCAGGGTGACATGTTCCTGTGTATTACTGTCTTCTGGCCTGTGGTGGTGTGGAGTTCTTCTTTATACCCACTCTGAACCTCTCTTGTTTTAGCCTAGCTCTGTCTTCTGCTGGCCTCCTTGTAGGTGCTGGAGGGCTACTGTTCGATCCTCTTGAAGTCTCCCCTTCTTCAGCCTGAACAGGTACACCTCTGGCTCCTGCAGCTTGCTCTTTACCAACACCCTCAGGGCCTTTTCAGCAGGGCTGCTCCCCAACTTGTTGTCATTTCTGGGCAAATCATAGGCAAGCATATTAGGAAGCTGCAGCCTGGCAAGTGTATTGAACTATTCACTCTGTCATAGCCTTCCAAAATCAATAAAACATATTTTCTGCTTTCATGGTTTTTTGGGGAGCAGGGGGAAGGTAACAAGCCTGGTTACCCTGATCTGAGCCTATCTAAAACTTCAACGTTAATTAAAAGAAGGCAATCTGTGCTTGTAACCCTTTCTATGTACTATAAAAATGATGGATAAGGAAGCTATAAATCAGCCTTAAGTCCGATAATCTAATAAGAGCATCTCCTCAGCAGTTTCACCTCTTGCTCATTGATCTATAGCTTGGTAATTAATTTCCCCTGGTTTTAACCTGGTATTTATTATAATACCTAATTCTTCATTGCTAAAAACTATGTGCCGGAAATTTGTAGTGTTATAGTTCAGACAGTGTAATCTATTCATTGTTATGGGAACACAGTGGAGGAAGACAAATTATTTAGAAGTTTGTTACTTGGATGCATTTGAGGAATGCTGAGTGGATAAAGCTAAGAGGAAAAGGTAGGTTGGGACAATTAAGCAAAAGCTCTTGTAATGGGAATTATCTTTTGAATGATCCTCCATGGGAAAGTGTTAGGTTCTCATCTGCAGGTGCTTAAAACTCCACTGGGCAAAGTGCTGACTGTGGAGAACAGCTTTGTGCTAACCAGGTAAATGGGTAATCAGAATGTGCTGCTGCTGCTGTTCTGCCCCATGCTGTAACTGCAGCATACCCCTCTCTTACAGGGCAGCAACTATTTTCAGTTCTATTTGTGATTAAAACCTGAGGATCTGGTTTGGCTACCTTAAATCCCATTAAATTTAATGGAAATTGCTCACTGGATCTTGAATCTGAAATACATTGACAGTTCTGGTTTCCTCCTTCAGTTTTTTTTTTTTTCTAAGCCTGCTGAAAGGATGGAGCAGTGTGGCTAACTGTGTTACTTATCAGCTGTGCCCTGTTCCAACATGGAGTACTTTTTCCCAAGAATGAAAAGTGCTGATAGGAAGTAGTAATAAAATTAACTTAAAATTATTTGTAGCAGACGTAAATTCTCTTTATGCACACTTTTTATGCTTTGTGTAAAGGCAAAGAGCTTGAGTTGGATGTCTTGACCCCTCCCTTAACTCAAACTGCTGTGCAGTAGAGAGGAAGTGAACTTTATAGGTTTGTACTGAATGGCTGTTGAGACACTTGACATTTAAAATCTAAAGTTGTTGCTCTGTTTGGGTATTTTTATTCACAGATGATTATGAAGTTTTGTAGAGATCCAAAGGTAACAAGCCTTGAAGTACATGCGTTATAAGCTGACTCTACTCACATGCCACATACCTACATTACATGCAGAGAAAGTTTAAAAAAAGAAAAAAAGCAAGACGTAGAAAAAATTATAATCAGGTAAATATTTCACTAGATGGTAAAGCCACAATTTGCTACTTTATTAGCCAGTTGTTTAGAGGAGCTCTGTTCTCTGTCTTTGAAGTAGTTGCTCAGGGTTATCAGTTGTGTTTGGCTTTTAGTGTAAAGAGAATTGGAAAAGCACCACTTCAGATTTCACCTATTATGCCTGTTTTACAAGGTATCATACCCTTTTTACACAGAAAAGGGGCTCTGCCTCATGTTTTGTGCTAGAGAAATCAGACTGTGCTTTACTGGTGGAATGAGGATCTATGGGAGACTGTCACCTGAACTGCGCATATTTGACCCTTTAAAAACAGGGAGATGAGAGATAAAGTTTCACAGGTCTGTGGGGGAGCAGCAGTTTGTGTTTCAGCCTGTGTCACATCTGCCTAACCTGCGTATGTGGTCTATAATTCTCTTCCACAGCTTAGGAGGTAAGTGCGCCAGAGAACTCAGTGTGTTTTCTTTTGAGTGTTTGTGTGTAAGAAAGGATAGCTGCAAAATGTTTGGAGGCCTTAAGAATCAGTGATACAGAGTTCAGGATGAAAGCCTAAAATGCCTTTTCCAGCCATGTGCCAGGAAGGGGAGCATGATGCTCATCCTTAAACCTTGCTTATACTGAATACTTACATGTTCCCTGCTAAATTGATGTCTAAATAGCTTTACTGGTGGGAGTAGAGGAGCCAGGAGGGTCAGATTACACTTTATCATGGAACTTGGTATGAAACCCATACTTTGTTGCCAGGACACTGCAGTTAGGATGGTAGTAATATAAGAGGATGTTTGTAGGAGTGCTATATATCGCAGGGCTGCCCTGGATCAGATTGCATTTAATACACTGTACATGGCCTTTGGTCAAGGACCACCTGGCCGCATCTAGCTAGTGGAGAACCAGGAGACTTACTGAAGGAGAAACTCTCCACTTTACAGCTTGCCACTGCAGCAGGAAATGTTTTTCCAGGTTATGGTTTTACTGTTAGTAATACTGGTACTGTATAATACTGGATCACCCAATAGTACTAATTCAACCAGGATACTATATGGGTACACAACTTATTCCTGTTGCCTATTTAGGTAGAGCAGCCAGTGTGCTGGTTGTGCTGCCTTGATTTTATGCCAGCTGCAGAACAGGCAATACTCAATCCGGCACACAGCCTGCCAGGGAAAAGGTGTTTTCCAGCATCAGCTGGAACAAATGTGAAACTCCTGGGGCTAGTCTGAACCAGTGCAGCCATTTGTTTCACCTGCCCAGAAGTGTGTTGTTTGTGGTCCAGACTAGGTGTTTAAAACCAGGCTTGCTGTCTGATTGAGCCGTGACCTCGGTAAAGTGCCAGTTTGCACTGCTGGCTGGAGAGTTGGTCCCCCCATGATCACCCCATTCCTTGCTGCAAAGCTGAACTGTGTCATACAAGGCATTTTGTGGGCTTTTTTTTTGTCATGGTGCAAATAGTTCAAGGCTGCCATACGAATGTTAAGGTAGAGAGAAACCAGAAATACTTCCCCCCCCCCCCCCCCCCGCAATGGCCTTGTTTGTAACTTGCTTTAGGGTTTGAAAATTGTAACTAGTGTTTTATATAATTAGCTAGTGCTTTCCTGGTGTAACGCCATTAGAGACATGGACATGGCACCAGGCAGCACCCCTGAAAGCTGGCTGGCTTGTCAAGGCACTGGAGGCAGTATAGCCTCATTAGCATTGAGGTCTGCCTGGGTTAATGAAGTCCTACTAATGAATGATGTTGTGCTAGGTAGCGTACACTTATGTCAGCAGAGTAACCAACCAAGATAAATTCTGAGTAGTGTTTAAGCGCGTTTTCAAATGCCTTTTGATACTTCTACTGAAGAATAGAGGTGTATGCAACCCTGCCCGACATTACTCCTATTGCCATATAGCTGGCCTGTTTGCAATTTCTGGGTAACAGCTCAACACCAACATTAAACATTTTTCCATGGATTTATATGTTCAGCCAAGCTAGGCTATCTGACATAACCAGGTAATTAAATACCTAGTTACTTCATGATACTTTAATTAAATATCAGACCTCCTTATGGAGCTTAAGAGGGGAAACGGAGAGAGCAGGAAGGACTCCCTGCCAGATACCCTGCAAGCCAGGGGCCAGGGCTCTGGTGTCAAGGACTGACTCAGGGATTTTGTTTGTGAGGGTGCAGAAAGACCCGGGGTGAGGGGATCAGAATGGTGCTGAGGTGCACCCGGGCCTCGGGCTGCTCAGGCAGCAGGAGCTGGCCGAGGGAGGACTCCTGAGCTCTGCAGGCACAGGAGGACAGGCCCTGGGGGCACCCGGGCCTGGGGCCCGGTGGTCATAGTGAGCCAGGATGGTGTGCCCTCCCCTGAGCTGCAGGAAAAGTTCAGTGAGAGCTGAGGAAAAACTTTAAATGGGCCGTAGCCTGAAGGTATTATCCTCTCCCTGGCTGACAGCCTCGGCCTGGAGAGCAGCCAGGGAGGACGAGAATGGGGCCCTTGGGGTCCGAAGATATTAACAAAATAAATAACTCAGACCGCAGCGCCCCTTCCACTCCC
This sequence comes from Amazona ochrocephala, assembly GCA_039720435.1. Taxonomy (NCBI): domain Eukaryota; kingdom Metazoa; phylum Chordata; class Aves; order Psittaciformes; family Psittacidae; genus Amazona; species Amazona ochrocephala. Next base: position 31,495,094 of record CM077883.1, on the reverse strand, counting down.
CTCAGTGCATTCCGCGGAGGAGCCGGCAGCACCCTTCCTCTCCCCCGCCTCCTGAGGTAAATCAGACGCACCGCGTCTGCTTTGCATTATTAAAAGAGGGAAATGAAAAAAAAAAAAAAAAAAAAAAAACAAACCCACCAATGTAAACATGATTGCTGCAGAAACTGGATATAACCGGGTCATTCAAAGGGAAAAAATGAAGCCGACTGTATATGCCAAGTTTGCCTTCACATCTGTTAATTGTAAGGGGATGATTTTAAAAAGAGGGAAGTCATGGTTTCGGGCCCTGTTCAGCAAAGCCTGTTAATGTGTACTTCACAGGAACAGGCTTTAGTTTATCCCTTTTCAGTGCAGCACTCACATATGCTGGTGCTTATGGAAACGATGTTTTCCAGGGCGTGCTGCAGGAGAAGACCCGGCCTCAGGGCTGGAGCGCCGCAGACAGTCCTGCGAAGCTGTGAGGGCACCTCAGGCCTCCATCAGCCAAGAAAACTATTGCTGTTGTAGCTGTCAGTTTTGTGTTGCATTATCCTGTCAGCATTGCATGGTAAAAGAGATGAGCACTGTTATAAAAACTTTAAAGAACAGAAAATGACAGTGTTGTTGCTATGATTATGTTATGATGTATTGTTTTATTACATTATTACATGGGTTTTATATCATCCACAACATAACTGCTGTTACATTGTTATATGTTGTTGTTATGTATGTAGTTTCTGAGCTCAGCACAGTAATTTTTAAATCAAATAGTCTTTTACCTCAGAAAATACTAATTTTAGTTTAGCATGCACACGCGTTTAGACTTAAATACCAGTGTTGTTCAGCTTGCTCAAATGAATGCCGGTTGGTGGCGTATTTGACAGAACTCCATAGGGTTTTTGTTTTAGGAGTGGTTTGTTTTTTGTTTTAACACTCCATCACCTGAATCTGTCATATATGAAAGTTTTGACTTCATTTGCGTAAGATGATTTTCTGTGCCTGAGGTATGGAAACATCAGCTCTAGAGGTAAAATCTTCAACTAATTTTGTCAGTTAAAAAGAATCCAGTGGTTCCTGTTTTCACAACTTAATTAATAAGTAAATTGGTCCATCCCTGTGATTTTTCTGTTTGGAAGCTGGCTTAATTTTTACTGTTTGCAATTGTCAATACTGAAAATAACTAGAGCAGAGGATGAAAGCATGTTCTTTGCCTGCTGAAATAAACTTTCAAGGTATTTAGGTTTTCTAAGTCATCTTTCAATTTCAGGTGCTAAGCTATTTTTATATAAAGATTACTTTCACCAAGTTTAGAATTTTTTCTAACAGGAGATTTTTGTAAACTTTTTCACCAGAATAATAATTTAAATGTAAATAAATGAATACTCAATAACAGACTATAAAAAGCAGTCATGTTATTGAACTGTTAAAGCTCTAAATCATGAGGCACAAGCCATTGTCAAATTATGACACAATCCTTGTTTTTAACATCTTCAAATGGACATTTTTGATAAGTAAGTTTACATACATATATAGCATTTGGAAGCATTTGGGCAGAACGCATTAATTTCATCTTTCATGAGCTTTTGTACATCTTGCATTGCAGAGTACTTAGGGAACATGAGTATTTTCGAAGATATCTGTGACATCTGTTCTTAATATTCTGACATCTTTCTTCCGTGTATGGTTGATAGACAGCATACTTTTGGCAGTCTCTATTACTAGAATTGCCAAAATGTTGATATTAATTTGAGTGCTTTGGTTTTCAGTGAGTGCAAGCCAGAATGAGCCTTTTCAGAGAGTCATCTTTGGAACCAAGTTATTTCTAGAAAGCCAAATGTTTCGACATTCTTTTTAGGTAATCAGAAATAGATTTATAATAAAATAAGGAAATTTCTTCTGTTCAGGAACAGTTGTTCAGCTATATCTGCTCCCTCATCTTTATTTCTGATCTGTGTATTTTTAAATACAACACTGTGTTAAAACTCCAAGTACCAGCCTGTGGGATTTTAGCTTGCTGGATACTTAACCCTCCTAAATGCCTATTGAAAGTGCATTGGTTATGAGTGTATAAATGGCATTTCATGAAGAGATTTTCTGAGACTTAAGATGTTACAGTGTTGAGCACTGTGCTGTGCAGTTTTCAGTTGAGCACAGAGCGGACGGCGCAGCCAAGAGTTAAGTGCCAAGGCTTCTTATACAACACATGAGAAACCCTTCTGAAAGATCCAGATCAGACCAGAAAGCAAAAAGAGCCAGTAGGGAAGTACCTACAGGTACTTTGGATTTGCAGTCTCACAGGAGAAAAGGTTCCTAGGAATTTCTTTTCAGAAGTTAGGTGACTGTCATTTCTCTGAAATTACACCATCCAGTGATTAGGTGATTGTAGAATTCAGCTGTAATTAAATCTCTTCACCACAGAGTGCCTATTCCCTTCAAGTCTATTTCTTGTATGTCTGAAGAATTAATTAGCCACAGACTAATGCAAACTATTCTATACTGGTGTAAGCTTACCTCCTCTGGGGAAGCTGTTACCCAGTTTAGCAAGCCATGGGGAGAAGGAGAAAGTGGCCTGAGTTTCTAACCTATCTGACACGTGGAAGGGAAAGATTAGGTTCTAGTTGGTCTTTGAAGGATTGCTGTGGTGGACAAGCTATATTACCCACCTTTTCCTACTCCAGAATGAAAGGCAAGGCTGCAACTACTTTTTTTGAGGAGGCCAGCGTGAGCAATAAGATTGTATGCTGGATCAGACACAAGTGATGACTGCACGAATCCTGAAGGACCCTGGTGTGAGAAGTGCAGAGTTGTACAGTCCTCCCAAGGTTATGGCATGTCAGAATGCATGTAGAAGCCAAGCTTTAGGTACCAAGAAAACTATCAAGTGGTAACTACACCATAAATGGAAATGAGTTATCCTCAGTTAGAGAACAACTTGGAGAGATTTTTCAGGACTGCATTGCAGTTTTTAACCTATGTGTGATACTCAAAGTAGAAGTTAAGTTGGAGCTGTGTGTGTATCAGTTTTATCTATTGGACCTACTCACTTAAAAAAGCTGGGGTATTGCCCTGTGTGACCAAGGATTACTACTGGTCATATTTTATACATCAGAAACATGAGCCAAAGATCTCATGTTTATATCCATTTCAGAATCTGCAGAAACAAATGTGAAAAGCTCATACAGACACTGAAATCCTGTCCCTGTCAAGGTAAGAGAGGCATTTCATAACAACTTCATCACAGATCAAATCTGGTAATGTGATATTTAATTTTGACTTTGGATGCTTCTCTTATTACAAAAAGCATTCTCTTATTACATAAAGCTGCTTTATTGATATTGTTGCCCTATGTTACAAATATTTATTGGCCAAATTAATTTTTATTTATAATCCTGTAAATTCAGTGTTAACTTCAGTGATGAGAAAGTTGCCCAGAAGTGGTGGAATACAAATCCACTCATAATCATTGTCACCCTGACTTATTCCAACTCTATTACAATTTTATATATTGTTTCTTTCCCCTGCCCATTAGTTTTGCTGTTACCCAAACGGAGATACACAGACCTTTCCTGTTAACTTTCTAGAATGAAATCCATAGACATGAGATTTGTGGTAATGGTTATTGTTCTGTGGCTGTAAGGATGGCTGTGAATTCTTCTCTCTTCAGCATGGGGAAAGAACACACTTTACAATGCATGAGATACCAGCAAAAATTTTTCTTGGGATTGCCCGAATGGAGTAACTGCCATGTGCCATTGTAACAACAAATACACAGATCAGAAAGCCTCTCTGAATTTTTTTGAGTACCATTCTCTTAGTGGTGATGTTGTTGTTTCTGCCATAGTTTAGCTGAATTATCCATTTCCTATGGGAAACAAATGGTATATACATTTTCAATATCACTTGTGCAGTATGGTTTCCTAAATACAGTGTTATGTACTATGTAGATTTTGGTTTCAGATGCCAAAATTTAAGGGTTTTATGTGCAGTCAGTATGAGCTAGGTGTGCCTCCTCATACTGTGTGTCAGTTCGAGCATTCAGACTTCTGCAAGTCTAAGAATTAATCTTCAGTGTTTATTTAAGAGATATGACCATCTTCTCAATGTCCCTTATATTTCCTTTTAAACATTCCCTTTAACGTCTTTGTTGACTCACGGACTTTAAATGAAACAGTGGAATATTGATACAAGGTAAGTAATCATAGAATCATAGAATAGTTAGGGTTGGAAAGGACCTTAAGATCATCTAGTTCCAACCTCCCTGCCATGGGCAGGGACACCTCACACTAAGTCACGCCACCTCACACTAAATCATGCCACCCAAGGCTCTGTTTAACCTGGCCTTGAACACTGCCAGGGTTGGAGCATTCAAAACTTCCCTGGGCAACCCATTCCAGTGCCTCACGACCCTAACAGTAAAGAATTTCTTCCTTATATCCAATCTAAACTTCTCCTGTTTAAGTTTTAACCCATTATCCCTTGTCCTATCACTACAGTCCCTAATCGTGATGTCTGAGTATGCCACGATTGATAAAGAGATAGATAACAGAATAGCAAAGGCATACAGAGCCTTTGGAAAACTCCATAAAAGAGTCTGGTGTAATAAACACCTGAAGAAAAGTACAAAGATTAGTGTCTGTAGAGCCATTGTACTGTCTACTCTTTTATATGGGTTGGAATCATGGGTCATCTATTGCCATCACCTGCGGCTCCTCGAACGCTTTCATCAGCGCTGCCTCTGTACAATCCTAAACATCCACTGGACTGACTACATGTCTAATGTTACTGTCCTTGAACAGGCAGAGTTCACCAGTATTGAGGCCGTGTTGCTGAAAACGCAGCTGCACTGGGCAGGGCACATCTCCAGGATGGAGGATTACTACCTCCCTAAGATTGTGTTCTATGGCAAACTCTCCACCAGCTGATGCAAGCGAAGTGCCCAAAAGAGGAGATATAAGGACTCCCTGAAACAGTACCTTAGCCTTGGCCATATTGACTGTCATCAGTGGTCCACCCTGGCCTCCGAGCAGGAGATTTGGAGACGCATCGTACATAACGCTGCTGTCTCTTTTGCGAACACATGCAGAATTAGTCTCGAGGAGAATAGACAATGCAAAAAGAACCGTGCCTTGCCTATGCCACCTAAGGAGACCTTCCACTGTGCTTTATGCAACTGGATTTGTCTATCCTGCATTAGCCTTTTTAGCCATCAGGGTACTTGTAGTAAGCGTGAGTAAAGCCCTTCTCAAATCTTTGTTCACAAAGCCAAGCCATGATGATGGCAGTCCCTAATGAATAGTCCATCCCCAGCATCCCTATAGGCCCTCTTCAGATATTGGAAGGCTGCTATGAGGTCTCCACGCAACCTTCTCTTCTCCAGGCTGAACAGCCCCAACTTTCTCAGCCTGTCTTCATACAGGAGGTGCTCCAGTCCCCTGATCATCCTCTTTGGCTCTCCTCTGGACTTGTTCCAACAGTTCCATGTCCTTTTTATGTTGAGGACATTAGAACTGCACGCAGTACTCCAAGTGAGGTCTTAAAAGAGCTGAGGGGCAGGATCACCTCCCTCTACCTGCTGGTCACGCTCCTTTTGATGCAGCCCAGGATACAGTTGGCTTTCTGGGCTGCAAGCGCACACTGCCGGTTCATGTTCATTTTCGCATCAACCAACACCCCACAGTCCTTCTTCACAGGGCTGCTCTGAATCTCTGCCCAACCTGTAGCTGTGCCTGGCATTGCTCTGACCCAGGTGGAGGACTTTGCACTTGGCATGGTTAAACTTCATACAGTTGGCATTAGCCCACCTTACAAGTGTGTCAAGGTCCCTCTGGATGGAATTCCTTCCCTCCAGTGTATCAACCAAACCACACAGCTTGGTGTCATCGGCAAACTTGCTGAGGGCGCACTCAATCCCACTGTCCATGTCACCCACAAAGATGTTGAACAAGACCGGTCCCAACACCGATCCCTGAGGGACATGACTCGTTACTGGTCTCCAGCTGGACACTGAGCCACTGAGCACTACTCTTTGTGTGTGGCCATCCAGCCAGTTCTTTATGTGCTGAGTGGTCCACTTATCAAATTGATGTCTCTCCAACTTAGAGACAAGGATGTCATGTGGGACAGTGTCGAACGCTTTGCACAAGTCCAGGTAGATGACATCAACTGCTCCACCCCTTTCCATCAGTTCTATAGCCCCATTACAGAAGGCCACCAAATTGGTCAGGCAGGATTTCCCCTTAGTGAAGCCATGCTGGCTGTCCCCAAGCACCTTGTTGGTTTTCATGTGCCTTCCAGGAGAGTCTGCTCCAAGATTTTGCCAGGCGCAGAGGTGAGACTGACTGGTCTGTAGTTCCCTGGCTCATCCATTTTCCCCTTCTTGAAAATGTGGGTTATGTTTCCCTTTTTCCAGTCATCGGGAACTCCACCTGACTGCCATGATTTTTCAAATATGATGGACAGTGGCTTAGCAACTTCATTTGCCAGCTCCTTCAGGACCCGTGGATGGATTTCATCAGGTCCCATGCACTTGTGTACATTCAGGTTCTTAGCATGGTCTCGAACCAGATCCTCTCTTACAGTTATGCAAGCGTGCATAAAATGAGCTTGAAAACTAAAATGGAAAAAAACCCATGTAAGGTACAAGTCTTCCTTCATCCCTTTGCTAAGATGTGCAGTTTCGCTTTCTCTCAGTAGATGTCAGCAGCACTACAATCTTGCCCAATTTACTGCTTCTCGAGTCCTGTTTGCAATTACAGCTAGTTTTCCAGTTACAGTTTTGCAAAGGAATAGCCCATTTAAACCAGTGGAATCTATTGCCCTCTGAAACAGGATTAGAGTCTGCTATTCAGCATCTTAGAATAATATTGTGTTCTCAGTAATGCAGAACTCATACAGAACTTAGTAGAAGGGGCTTATTGATACATTTTTAGAATTTTCTGAACCTTTACCTCACATTTGCCCTCCAGGCAACCATGAAGTAATATAAGATGTCTAATATTTTGCTTCTTTCTGTGAAGTAAATCAAAACCGTGGGAATGTTTTCATATAATTTGATTTAGTCCTGTCTCCTACAATACATCTTCAACTCTGTTCAATTAACTCTCTGCCTGCTACAGGAAAGGGGCACAATCATATTCCAACTGAAAGCAATGGCAAGTGTTCTGTTGGCTCTGGGCATTGTGTCAGCCCCAGAAGAATTCACAACCACAAAGGAAGGATGTGGAAGGAAGTTTCTTACTAGAATTTGTGTGTGTGTATGGAAGGGAGGAAAAGGGATGTTTATTTCTGCATGTAAGGAGCATTCATTTTGCTGCATATTATAAAATAAACAGAAATATTTCAAAATCACCATGTATGTGAAATGGGGAGCAGAGAATAACCAATCCAGGTTTTATTTGGTCAGAAATGAACAAATTTTATAATCTTGTGATTCTCACAGGAGGGTCTTTTGCTTCATCTGATCTCCAGCAGGAGTCTAATTTTTTTGTGATATATTGGGAACTTGTGAAGCGTGGCAGATTTGCACTTTTGGAGCTTAAAAATCAGTCCAGAAAGTAGCATTGACCATCTCTCCATGTGCCTGTCACCATCCCATTGGTAAGATTACCAAAATGAGCAGCGCTAGTGATTAGAGACCTGCTCAGCCACAGGCAGTGCTGGGGGCATTTTGTGTGATATTCACCTGTCTTCAGGGAAATGGGCTGTGATGATTTTATCCTGGCTGCAGTGTGTTCCCACACATGTAGCCAGCTAGAGCTGACCAGCTCCAAAGCCAAATTCCTTTAACCAGAGATGGAGCCACGAAAAAAAATATTAATAATAATTTGGAGGGGAATCGGGTGGAATAATTTTAACTTCCAGCTAAGGGAGACAGAGCTGAGCTCCTCAACCTGTGCTGGCTTATCAGTCACATGGAGCAAGTATCAAGCTGCTGGCAACACCATATTTTGTTTTCCATGTTGTCCTCAGAATACTTTCATTTCCTGTGTCAAAGCAACATTACAGTCTGTTGCCTTCAAGCCATAGGTTGGGGGCCACCATGTCGTAGTGTTCCCTTTGTGTTCTTGTTGCCCAAATTCTCTATCCTTTCCCATGATTTGTCCATTTTGGTGTCCTCTAGTGTTCTTTCCTGCCTCACTGTCCTCTGTTACTGTGCTTATCAAGTGGTCTTTGATTTTTTTACTGCTTGTCAGTTGACCTATTCTATGTCAGTCTTTTTCTCAGCTGCACTTTTCTCATAACCCCACAGGGGTGGGCTGGGAGATGCTCTCTGGCAGGCAAGCACTGCCGAAGGAATAATTACCAGTTCTAGGGATGGGTCCAAAGCACTGGGGGTCTGTGGGCCCCCCACATAGGCCCATTGCTGTCTGGGTCTCAGCCTGAGTATATGAAGCAGACAAGGAGAAGCAGTTTGCCAAACTGAGTATGGGGTATGTGGCTCCAGGGTGATGAGGCAGTAGTGATGTGGAGATTTTACTTAGAGGCATCTGTTTGCAGCCATTTGAGAGCTAAACCAAATGACCCCAGTGTAATGCTGTTCTGCTGCCTCCATTGTTTTAAGCTCCTTACTTACTTGCTTAGCCAGCAGGAGGAAACTGGCGGCTTTGGCTTTCTCTGACTCCTCCTTTGCCTGTCCTTGCTGAATGGATCTGTTTCTGCCTCTTGTTCAGCTGTTGAGCAAGTCTCAGTTTCTAAGGTTTTGGCTTGGTTTGCAAGGTACAAGGTAGAGAATGCTGAATCTGCCACTGCTTTGCAGAACATTAGATTTGGAGGGGCAGTTTTTGTCACTTCAATTCAGACTGAAACTGGAAGGAAATGGAAAGACTGTTTCTTCCTGGCCCTTACTGGGGTTATGTGTATTACTAATAATGTTCTGAATTTACAGCTGAGAATATTAGAGAGTTGTGAGCTAAACACACATCTGTGTGAAGTTAGGCAAGTTGCTTCCATGTTATGAGTTGAAAGCAAGGTGCAAAAATAATATGAGTTAGCCCAGTGTTTACAAGAAGGCTCAAGCAATTTGGCAGCAGAGTGACAGGAAATCTCCCCATCTTCAGGTTGTGCATAATGACAAAGCCAGACTTTCTAAAAAGATGCAGTGCTGAACACAGTGTTAGGTTTCATTGTCTTCACGTAGGTCACCTAGGAAGCTTCTGAAGGATGAACTTTTACAATGAGATTGGACATACAGCTATACTGCTGGGTAATATAGGATGCTAAGTAGTTGGTGCTTAACTCACAGTAGGAGTAAAAATTGAACATTCCCAACTTGATATATACTACTGTATGAAGGAAGAGATGTCTGACTTAGTTTAACTTTGTGCGTGTGGCAACTTCAAGTCATGGTTACTGTGCTGGTGGACTGGTTTATTTGAATGGGAAGGCGGTGGCAGGTCTGAGCTTTCCTTTAAATATGACCTCATTGAAAGACCTGGTGCAAGTTTTTATTAATACTGGCAATATTAAGCATGACATTAAAGCAAGATTTAAGTATTATACAGTTGCTTAGCTAAATATGAAAAATAAGACCATGAGTTTTTCTGCATGTGCACTCTTTCCTGATACTGATTTTCAGACCTGTTGTACATCAACAATAATGGACCAATCCAGCCAAAATTTGCTTCCACAGCTGCTGGCCTTAGAAAGTTCCCTGGGCCTCCTATGTTCTGCAGCTGTGGAGGCTATTCCCTGCTCTGAACGAAAGAATCTTTCCTCTCTTGTGACTGCAAATGCTGAAGGAGACATCCTGTAACACCCTGTTCAGAGGGGCAGAGCTGACAGCTGAAGGCCATCCTTGGCATTTCAGTCTTTGTAGGTAATGGCTAATGGCGCATAACCATGAGCAGGGAACCCCTTAGGTCCTAAAATGTGAGATTTCTGTGGAATTATTATAAAAGTTCATTGCCCAAAGATTTCGGTGCTGGTCCTACTCCAGAAAGAGTAAGGAGGAGAGAGATTAAGGAAAGGCTTAAAGAAAAAATAATCTGTCATTTTAGAGTATTGCAAAATCTTAGGAGAGTGCAGAGAGAACATTTCTCCACATGCACCAAGTGTAAGGCCAGGAGAACTGTTGCATGAGATGTTTCTTACAGAACCACGCAACACTTCCCTGCTTTCAAGTTTTGCTCTGCATTTAGATATAAAACTGTCTGTTCAAATTTTCACTTAAATTCCTTAATTTGCACCTTCCAAATGACTTGAAGCCCACTTATGGTTTTGCAAGTGAAACCTGATGATTTCAAGTGAGTTTCAATTTTAACATTCTTGTTCAAGCCTGAAACTCAAAGTGAAATTTGGGGGTTAGAAAAACACATACATGGAAAAATTTGAGGAAAATTTCCCAAGAACCTGTGCAAGCCAAACGTGCAAAAATTCCTACAGCTCAGGCTCTATCCATTTATGCAGATTATCTTAGTCTCCTCTGCTTTGCTTACCCTCCCTGGAGACCGGAGGGTCTGATGGTGGTAGCTGTCAGGAGCAGTACTGCCAAAGAACTGCAGTGTCTTTCCTTGGTAAACTACTGTGTCTATGGGGACAGCAATTCATCCAAATCTAAATTTGTCTTCAGATTCCTTACATGCATCAGTAAGGCAAAGACAGTTTAAGCTCTGTTGATAATGTGCAACTGAAGCTGAAAGAAATAAGGTTGGAAGCTTATTTGGAGCAGGAAAAGGTTTTAGTAACTGAGCTGCAGCAAATGGGTAATTACAGAGAGAGCTAGGTGGTGGGGGTGGGAGACCAGATGAATTACGAGGTTTTATCTAATTTCCAACCCTGCAGCACTTTTGGTTGGAAAATGGAAACTAAGCATGCCTCATTATTGCATGAAATAAATAAACCAAAAGCAGAATGCTGTGGTGGCTTCTTGATCTGTAAAGCATGCAAAACTAAAATCACCACATGCAAAAACTATCACAAGAAGAGTGAGTGCAAACTGAAGAGTTGGTGATACTCGCTCTTTGCAATGCACACAGCTCACAGTTCTCAGCACAGCTGACCTCTTGGGAACTGATCCTGGCTCTGATGAGTCAATGGGAATTTTGCTGTGGACTTCAGGGAAGCTGGAACTTCACAGCATAACCCATGTTGTGCAATATATTGTTCCTGCCTCTTAAAACCTTGCAAAGTCTCATAGGTGGCAGATATACATTTGTAGTGCTCAGGGTTTTCTGCTTAGCAAGAACGGGAAATTAAAGACAGCTCATTTTCACTACAGCTAGCTAGGCTCCTGGTAAGTAAGATAGTATGTCCTGGTAGTGATATGCTGTCTTACTCATTAAAATTAAATGCATAAATGTAGAACTAATATGACTGTGAGGGGTCTGATGTTGCTCATTCTGCTTGTCTGTATGCGCCATCCCCTTCCTGTGTCTGTGCTGTTGTCTTAAAGTGCTTCAGTGTACCCAGGCTTTGGCAATACTTGAAAGAAGGGGTCCTGGCCTTGTTTGGTTTTTAGGCACTGAGGTCCATGTCCTGTCTCCTATTCATGATGTGGACCTCAAGTAGTAGTTGTGATAGTTAATATTCAGTCATGTTACTAAGATAATTTAAAGTACTTTCTATAAAGTAAACTGGCATCTCTGATTGTAACATCAGCAGCAAGGAAGTGCCATGTTCAAGTGAATAGAGATTGATTTGGGGGCTTTTTCATAGATATCCTTACAGATGTGCCACCATCCCTAGGGAAGAGCTAAGAATGTTTGGTTTTGTTTTTTTTTTTCTGAAGAATATCTTTATGTGAACTTTGAATGTGGAGTCCTCTAATTCTGACAATACTGTTACAAAGGTTTTTATCCCATTCACTCCATTTGTTGAGTTTTTCCTATTAACACAGCCAAAACTTTATTTTCAGTGTACATGAAAGATCTGGCTGTTTTCAGTAGTTTGTGTTGAAGCTGGTCAAATTCAATTCATTGGCTCTTTAAAAGGTGTGTATTCATAACTGAAATGGCTGGGGTTCCTTATGTCCCCTTTCTTTGTTTTCCCTGTAAGGTTTAGGTACAAGGCTGAGATCTACAGAACTTTTGAGAACTTAAAAATGGAAAAGCAGCATACTGTATCTTTTTAATTTAAGTAAGTCTACTTAAATAAATGTACAGATGAAATGGCAAAAAACTGTCAATAAAATGGTGCAAAGCCTAAGGTATGTATTGCTTGTATAGCATGTATTCATAAGGTGCTGTGCCAGGGTGAATTGGCTTTACAAGGCCCACTTCAGGAAGTATCGTGGTATTATTTCTAGTATTTTGAACCTTGGCATTTTCCTATAGAAGCTCCAAAATGTTTAACATTTATAGAGGGAGCTGGGATACTAGAGGTAGAGACAGCTTGTTACACCAGTCTATAGATATCCAGATTTAGATGCCACATCAAAAACTTCTCCTTTCAGGAAAGACAAAGCAAAATAAAATGTGGGATTTATTTTTGTGGTGGCTCATCGGGAGAAACCCTCTAATGATTGTATTGTGTTCATAACTATGACACAAAATTAGCGGGTTGTAGCTAGCGGTATAGGATTTGGAACGCTAATTTCAGACAGAAAAATAAGCAGAAAGAGAACTGATTGCAAAGGGTGTGAAAGAATCAGTTGGGGTAGGATTTGCTTTGTCAATTTTGTGACCAGCCTGTGAATGATCTGCCAAGTGGATACATTATACAGCTGCCCACACACTATGGGTTTAATGCCAGCTGTGGTTAATCCCTTTTTTTTTAGGTATAGATGAATAAGGGAAATCGTAATTAAGCTAGTTTTAGTTGGGCATGTGACGCATCAAAAAAATTGCCAGCTTATTTTCCCAGCCTTGCTTTCTGCAAAAGCCCAAATAACTTCAGTTGCCTCATAAATCCACAGTGATTACAATGTATTTATTTATTATTATCTCTGCAGACACAAAATGACCTCAGCAAAGAAGAAGCCAAAACAATTCCTTGATTTTGGGTGAAGAATGATTCAGCCCCCATTCTTCCACCCACAGCCTCCTTCTGAGGCTGTGACTTTGTCTTATGCTTCATCAGGAAACACATTTTTGGCTAAGTTTGAGCTCTCTAGAGTGTGTTGGATCTTACAGGTGTACTGTCAGATAGAGTTTGTATTGGACATGAAGTACTTCATTTGAGTATTTCTAAGTGCTAAGGTTTCCTGTGAAATTGATCTCATGGTTTCCAATACATGACTAGTTATTTATGTTTTGTTATTACAGAGTTTCAAATAACGTAAAAGTTAAAGGGAAGAAATACTTTCTCTGCTGTGTAAGAAAGATATGGGACCAAGTTCACTCAGCAGAGAATAGAGTAAGTTGTTGAGAAGCATGATAAAATAGGATTGTAGAGTCTTCCGGAATTCTGTGTGGGAGGATGAATAGAATATGGAAATATGTTCCATTAATTTCTAAAGGGTATTCTCTGTGTATTGATGAAGGGGCCTGAATTCTCGTCAGTGCCATTGAATGATATAGTTGAAGATCATTAAATGAACTAGCTGTATTAGATGTTCTGCCCAATCATGTTTTAGAACAAAAATCAGTGTCAGACCAAACATGCATTTAATGAAGTACCAACAGTGGCCGTTTCTTAAAAAGTCAGGTATAGACCCTCTGAATTCTGGAAACCGGCAGCTAAAGAAGAATATCTTGTACTGGGTTATGATGTTTAATAGACATAGGCGTATTTATCTTCCATGAACTGATCAAATCCCTTTCATAAGACATTCTTATTTTTTACTTCCACATATCCTATGGTAACAAATTCTTCTGGTTTATGTCATTTTACATGGTACTTCTCCTTTATTCTTTTACTGTGAAAAATGACTGGTCATTATCTGTTCCTTCAAGTTATCTCTTTTCAACTAAAATGTTATTTTGTTTTGTTTCCCACTGGGTAGAAGCTGTTTCTTATCTGTCATCTCTTTCTAGTAAAGATTTCAATCAAATGACCTAGAATTAAAAAGTACCAACCAATCTGGGTGTAATACGCTCTGCCTCCAACTTACTGGCAGAAAAGCAATGAGGAAGAAATATTCAAGACTAGGTAGAATTCAGGATCTGAATCTGTGTGCTGCTCCATACTGCTTCCTGTAGTGGATATAATTTACTTTCAAGGCTTAGAACAGATGTTAAAGTCAAAATGTAATTAAAAATGGAGATTATTAAAAAAAAAAATACAAAGTGATAGCATATGAGATGTGCTTGCAAAGTTAGATCACAAATACCTGGTCAAACAGGTATTTAAAACAACAGGCTGCCTACAAAATGTGTATGTGTACTAGATGTTTTGCAGCAAAACATTTGCTAAAGAGCAACAGGGGTGTCCTGGTGTTAGGCTGTAGGAGGCTGGGATTTGTATGGGCACTGTGGGAAAGAACTACCTGGAAGAGAGTGGATTCTGTTGAGAGGGGGAGTAGTGGGCTGGAAGGAAGGTGGCAAATGAAGATTGGTCATTGGATATGTTTTATACTTTTATTAGTGTCTTTGGCATAATAAGACAGGGAATTTGGTGAGGATATACAGTTGGGACCCATTGCTAACGCAGAAAGTGCAGGAATATCTTACAGGAAGAAATGGATGACCTCTAGGTTTGGAATAATAGGAACAGTTAAAGAATGAAAGTTAATGGAATGAAGTGCAAAGTTATGCACTTTGGGATTAGTGACAATTTCTGATATAAACTGGAAGCTCATTGTTTGGAAACAATAGGGGAAAGACCTGAGTGTATTTGGTGACCACAGTGGCCAGCAACATGTTCCAGACACAGAAGGGCAAATGGAATTTGAGATTGACCAAATCTTCCCAGTTGAAATAAGGAAGTATTTGGGCCTGACAAGGCATGATAGAGCTGTATCTGAATATCATGTAAGGCTCCAATTTCCTTGTTGAAAAAAGAAAGAGAACTCAAGCTGCAGAAGTTAACCAGGATCATGGGAATGATAGGCTTATCTGTGAGAAGAAACTAAACTGGCAATGGTTTATTTAGCCTAGCAAATGAAATCTGAGATGTGACTTATAAATATATCCATGTGAGAAAATACCAGAAAAGCAGTGCTATTTAAAAGACAACAATTAAACACAAAAAATTGGTATAAACTGGCCTTGAGGAAATTTGAGCTGCAGTTTAGGCTTTTAACACAAGAGCCATGTTCTAGAACAAGCACAGTGGGATGGAATAAGAAGAACTAATTAATTTTATTATGGAACTGTATCAATTTATTGGAAGTTTGCTTTTCTGTGGGTTAAGCTGATGGCATGAACCAAAAGTCTTATGGAGGAGCTTCATGATGGTTTGTTTTTTGCTTGATCCTAAGTTACCCCGCTTTGGTTAGAGCTTGGATGGCAATGTTTTAAGGAGTGTGCAGAAATTACATGAGATTTTGCTTCCGATTCCTTGATGTTGTGGGCGTATCTACCCTTTCTAGAAGGCCACAAAATTTAACAAATCCTTACTGTTTTGGAAGTGAAGGCATTAAAGCTGCAGTAAAAGTCATCTGTCATTATCCCTCTGAAAGACTAGCAAATCACTTTCCAGAGCTAGAGGCTTCTCCACAGTGCCAACATTTATTCAAAATTTAACGGATTTCCAGATTTTCATGTGCTGTCTTACAGTGTATTTTTTATAACATTCATTTTTCACCAATTAATAGTACAAAGGTGTGCTTATTCCACTGAATGTGTTTGGATGGGCCGTGCGTTTTAACTTCCCAATGAGCAAAATATTTCACATCCCCAGTTTAACTAGTGCTTATAACTTGCTCAGAATTACCTGTGCTAAAGTCCCTTCTTATCTGCTTCCACCTGTGAGCACCCAAGGAATAAAGTTATTGTGAAACTAGAGTAATTTTCTTCTTATTAAAAGGGCTCTCTTAATTTATACATAGCCAAAATCTTGTTGATAAAATTGTCAGCATATCCGGAGTCTAATCAGAATGGCATGGTATTCAAAGAAAAATCGTTCATTAGTATTTCCCATTCATAGCAGTAGAATGAAGCAGTGTATGAAAATAAATACCCTGTGTGGAAATTTAGGTAGACATCAATCAGTGTTTTATGCTCTCTGGTTAAGTGAGATAAGTTTTACTTTTGAAAATCCTCTAAAAGTTGCTGTAAAACTTCTATTTCAGAAGAAAAACAATTGTCCTTCTGGCAGGATTAAGCTCGTGACAGTTTTTCCTCTTTTTTTCTGTTTTGATATGCGTGTCACCATAGGTTCATACATGTAAGTTTTTTGAAGCCCAGCAATGCCAAAGCTCCTCCTCTTCATTTAGCCAGATGTTTCATTTTAGAAACATCTTTTTCAATGAAAGTGAAGTAGGTTCAAATTTTTCACAAGTGGATTGCCATAAAATACCCCAGAACAGTTGCAACTGAAATGAGTTTTTCTGACTGAAACAAAAAATGACACCAAAGGAGTTTTTACATGATGTTTTGCATGCTAATTGGCTAAAATTCTTTTTTTTCATATGCTAATGTTTGTGCAGCTGTGGTTGTAATATAGCCTGAAAAATGTAAGATGCATTGCTTCAGATGTATTTCGATGCTCCTTGTGGTTTTAGGAGAACTTTTCTTGAAAGAAGTGCTTTTATTCAGGAAACTTGCTATGCTCATTGCTCGAAGAGAGGATGGTCATGGTTTTCCTAATGGTATGTCTGAAAAAAGAAATCTCAAAGTTTGCATTCTGGTTTGACACAGTAATGGTTTTCCATGTGAGGCTTCTATTCTATATGACTTCTGCAGCGAGGACAATTACTGAATTGTGAAAAAGTCTTTGTATATATACCACTGCATTGTATTCTGGATAATTGTGAGTAACACTGTTGATCAGATCTTCCAAATTAAATGCAGAAATACTGTTCTTCTGTTTATGCATTCCTAAACTATACACAGTGCAGGTTAATGCATTCTGGCATTTCCGCACAGCTCTTCTCTAGCATCACAAAAGAATCTGACTTGTGTGCAGCTATCTTGAAGTTTTTGGTATACAAGTCAGGTAACGTTTCCTTAGTGAACTGTTAAATAAAGTAACTGATTTCTTAAGGTCATGTAGAGAAGATAAGAAATGCCTTAGTGGATCAGAGGAGCTGTGTGGCTCCAACTGTTGCAACAAGAGACATCCTACTTACGGAGTGCACATGAACCTGGCCACTCTCTGTGGTCCATTCTTCTCAGACTGCCCAGCATCTGCAGTTGCTATATTGGGATATCAGTGTGTATATCCCGCCAATAATCATTGTGTATTATCCACTTCTGGACCTATTGTCCGTGAATTTGCATAATCCCTTTCTGAACCTGCTGGTACATTATGTCCTTACCATCTACTATGGCAGCTAGGCCAGGAATTATACTGCTCTTTCTGTGTATAGAAGTACTTCAGCTAGTTTTCATTGCATGTTCATTCAGTGCCTCATAAGAGCCTGAAAATTTCAGAATTTTTGTAAATAAAATTTCTACTGTAATTTTTCACACTCCCTTCATTATTTTTGGAATCCTGATTGTATTCCCCCTTGATCTTCTCTCCAGATTGATAGCTCACAGGCTCTGGTCTCTCCTGTAAGTTGAACTGCTGCAAACCATTTTTCGCTTTAGCTGCGTGTGCTCCCTCTTGCTCTCACCCCTCTATTTCTACCATTTCTTTTTCAAGACATCTAACATTGTTGATTTCCCTAAGGCCATATTTCATCCTCTGTTGGGCATAATAGTATCTTACCTTTGGTAATGGAAAACTCACTGAATTTCAATTCTCTAGAAAATGGACATTGCAATAGAAAGATTAAAAGTAAGTAGCATAGCTGTTGACAAAATAAACCCATAGAGCCATATATACAGTTGTTTAGGCTTCCCAGAAAGAATCAAGTTAGGCTGGATGTGGAACTAAACTATCTGAACCTGACACAATAGGTGAGTGGAATCTGCACACATGAAAATGAAGTGAGAGTTTGATAAAGCTGGCTAAAACTTTAAAATATATTTTCAAATGAATATAAGTGGATTGTATCTTAATGAGAAAGCTGTGCCATCTCCATGAAACATGATTATTTCTAGATTATTCTCAGTTATTTCTAGATTATTTAGAACAGCTTGCAGTTGCAGAGTAATTCATAAAAATCCTTTTCTAGTGATGTAGTCTTATGATATGGAAAGGCCATACAGAATTAAGCAGTTTTGAATGTGACCTCATCATTAACTGTGGCTTCTTTATTGGTTGCTTAGAACAAAGTGTGGCCATAGTGCTCTTAGGGCTGATGCACTCCACAATTTATACCTATGTGGAGTAATCAGCCCTTCCTCCTATTGGCTTCCTGTGGAGTTAAAAAAGAAAATTAAAACAATTCCATCTTCTTGTCTTCATTGGTACTGAAGGCTGTGATTATGAATTTCCGGAATGGAAATTTTCTTCTGAGCTAAGATGCTGATTCTGCTTTTAACTCCAATAAAACTGTTTTAATCCAAAAGCTCTAAATCTAACCTGTAGCATTCTGGAAGAGTTACCTTACTAAGCCCAAAAGATGACCTTACTTGAGCCTTTTGGTTTTTAACCATCTTGGTTTTGGTCTTGTCAGGTATTGTTACTTATCTACTCTTCCTTTCCTAGGCTTCAGCTCCTCTTTCTCTTCTCTCTCTCCCGCTCTCATCAGACCCAAACTCCTGATGCCTATAGGTTGTAACAGTTCATATTTTTCCACTTTCCCTGATTTTCTCATGTTTATTTGCTTCTTTCTTTCCCCATCTTTTTCTCCTAATATGATGATGTTCTGTCCTTTTTTGCAGTGGCCTTACAAACCTGTATAAGGAGACATAGCTTTATCTTTAGCTTGTCAGCTACAGGTGTACTTCACATGCTTAAGGACAGGCGGGTATAAAAGTGAGGTACAAATGAAAGGGAAACCACAGTTGAAAATACATGCTGTGTTAACTGCCTTTGTCAACACCCTGGTTCTGCCTAAGAGAAACTTCATGATGCAGTTACAGGTAGAGGAGAGAGGGGAAATTAACTCATGACAGTTAGTGGTGTGTAAGATCACACGTTCCATTATCATGAAATGGCAGATGCTTGAGATACATATATCACTACAGCTACAACCTGGCTTTCAGGTAACCTCCTGGTAGTCTGTGAGGAATGCAGATAACTTTCTTTTTGACTGACACTATAATGCACCTCTGGTTGCCAAACTGCAGCAATGTAGAGAGTGCCCTCCCCAGCCGAGTGCTGAAGCATCTGCACACAGGGGTCAGCACAGGGATTGTCCTCCTGAAAGGAACCTTGAGGCTGAGGAAGCAGAGGCACTGTGGCTGTGTAACAGGGGCTATGGACAAAGCAAGCCCCACTGTTCTGCTGGAGGGGAGAAGGAAAGCTGGATGGGATTTTTGGGTTTGCTTGAAAAAAGTGGGGTGGGTGGAAATAGTTTTGTGTATACATGGAAAGTGAGAGAGGCCGAATGGAGAAGGCTGTCTGTAGTTTTGACTTTTTTCCTTTCATCATTTTAAAGAGAGTGCAATGTTTGGTCTGCAGCTGTGCCTTGCACCAATGAAACCATGCGGGCAGCTTCACTGCCCTGTCTCATTTAAGTTTCAGGTATCACCTTCTCTGCTGATGTATGCTTCATTCCTTCCTTCTCCCGTGACTTGTTTGTCTTCTAAGCCCCATGTAAAATGACTGTATTTCTCTAACCAAGCCTGGAAAGCAGAAAAGAAATTAGCCTATTCTGCCTCTACAAAGAAACAAAGAGGGGAAATAAGGAAAATTGAACCAGGAACAAATATATAGTTTCTCTCTTCTCCCCTTTTTTCCTGTACATTCTTTGGAGTGCAGGAATAATTATTTTCTCATTTCCACCTCTAATAATTGCTGCTAGCACTTTAAAGGCAAGACCACATCTCCCACGGTTCCACAGGGCATTTCCCAGGAGTACAAAGAAAGAGCTCAGAGGTTTTGAGAAGGCCATGTCTCTAGGGAAATGTTTAGCAGTGGTAGGACTGTTTTCAGTCTTGTATCTTTGTTCTACAGTAAGTATAAGATAATGCCCTTCCCGGGAATTAATAAAATGGAGGTGAGCTTGGTTAATACTTCAAAAATCTCTGCTCACTTTACTCCATAGCAATGTATGTGTTTCACTCCAAGTTATTGTTAGTCTTTACTGTGATCCTATCTTATAATGTGAGTCTGGACAGACAAATCCTGATAGAGACTAATTTCTGATTCTGTGTTCTAGTTACTGACATACAGGACTGCTCATACATCTACTGGTCGAAAACCTTGGTACTTTGGTGATAGGTGAGTGCGAAAAAACCACCTTTTCTGCAGTGCTTTGTCTAGGGGTGAGAGTAGTGACATGCATCAGATGGAAGTAACTTATCTCCGATTTACTCACGTGAGCTGTATGATCTGATACAGAGTTATAATCTGCATAAGTATTTAGATTAATAATGATAGTACACTTACCTAGTTCTGTTTCTGTTACTGCCAAAGCATTATTTATTTCAGTAACTCTATGTGGCAGTGGGTTTCACAGGTTGAGTGAAGAAATGTTTCCTTTTCTTAGTTGTAAACTTAGCTAAATTAAACTAGGCTCTAAATGTGTGTATATAACTCTTGACCTTGCATTCTGAGAAGTGGAGCAGGTCCTCTTTTTTCTTCAAAAGATCTTCACTTGATTAAAAAGTTTTCATTGCCTAAGTTCTGCTAGTCACATCACATACAGCAAAAATAAACACACCAGCTGATGAATGGAGGACAAGTTACAAGGCTAGGGAGGGAGGGGAATTACCTACATCTGCACAGGAAAATTGAGATTTATTCTTGCTTTGTTTCTGTATGCAGTATGTTTCTTGCAGCCAAGCTGAACTTCTGCATTTAAACACATAAATTGTGTACACGCTTTATTTTAAATACAAGGATAATCCCATCACTTACCTTGAGTTCTTTTGTAAGACTTTGCTGAATCAAAGCTTTAATCACACTGACTTTTTTAAATCATAGAATCATAGAATAGTTAGGGTTGGAAAGGACCTTAAGATCATCTAGTTCCAACCCCCCTGCCATGGGCAGGGACACCTCCCACTAAACCATGCCATCCAAGGCTATGTCCAACCCCACCTTGAACACCGCCAGGGATGAAGCATTCACAACTTCCCTGGGCAACCCATTCCAGGGCCTCACCACCCTTACAGTAAAGAATTTCTTCCTCATATCCAATCTAAACTTCCCCTGTTTAAGTTTGAACCCATTACCCCTTGTCCTCTCACTACAGTCCCTTATGAAGAGTCCCTCCCCAGCATCCCTATAGGCCCCCTTCAGGTATTGGAAGGCTGCTGTGAGGTCTCCACGCAGCCTTCTCTTCTGCAGGCTCAACAGCCCCAACTTTCTCAGCCTATCTTCATACGGGAAGTGCTCTAGTCCCCTGATCGTCCTCGTGGCCCTCCTCTGCACTTGTTCCAACAGTTCCATGTCCTTTTTACGTTGAGGACACCAGAACTGCACACAATACTCCAAGTGAGGTCTCACGAGAGCAGAGTAAAGGGGCAGGATCACCTCCCTTGACCTGCTGGTCACGCTCCTTTTGATGCAGCCCAGTCAAGAAGTGATCCAAGCATAGGCTGTTCGCATTGACCTCCTAAGGTTGCAGCAGCAGTATTTGAGAATATTATTTTACTTAACAGATTTGAAAAATAATTAAATTAAAAATAACTATGAACTATTTTCATAGACAGCTATCTAGGTACCTTTCAAAATAAGGTAAAATATCATTATTGTCCCTTTATACGTGAGGAAACTGAAACATGCAGAAGTTAAGTGCTTGCAAGCGTATTTGAACCAGGGAAGCATGAAAGTCTCGTTATTCATCCTCTGAATCCAGGCCAGGTTCTTAGCCACAGGTCCACTTCAAAATTCTGGCTAAATATGCTTTCATATCTTTTATAATTCTCACTCCTCAACCAAATTAGAGCCCCACTCATATATACATATATATATGTGTGTCTTGAAGATTATGAAAGTCTTGTTCTTGAGTTCACTGGAGTTAAGATGGAGCCTTCAATTCCCAGAAGTTATCCGTTGTTCATTGTGTTTTCCTTGTTTCAGGTGTGTTCTATCTCCAAAGCCTTTTTCTATGGACCTGCTAAAAGGAAAAATTTCTACTATTGAACAGTTTGATTAAAGGAAGTTTAACCTTAGGTGGGTGTAATTTATTCAGTACTGCCTCATTTTAGTTGAAGTCATTGATTCTTTGTGTGATTATCTGGAAGCATCACTATTTCTTCATTTAGGATTAGTTGACATATTTGGGGTGGGGGGGAAGAACAGATTAGCACTATTTTAACAACATAGAATCATAGAATAGTTAGGGTTGGAAAGGACCTCAAGATCATCGAGTTCCAACCCCATGTGGCAGGGACACCTCCCACATGGCTAATTTAACAAAACCAGGCTATTAATGGAAACAAAAATATTCTAAAGTTTGTTGGACCTACATGTATTTGAGTTATTCAGTTGAAAGGATTTGAAGGCCCAGCTTATATTCCACTTGAGAGACTGTAGTGACAGAAAATGATTGCACTTCATTTAGTTATTTCTTCAAGTTACCCAAAGGTATAATATTTGCAACCCATGCTTCAATACCCAGTGAAATTAATTGTAAGGAAGCTATTTCATATTGTTGCGACACTGTATGTCTTCACATTTGACAAGTACCAGCATTTAACCTTTTAATTGAAAATTACTTGGGGATCCTGCCAGAAACTGCAAACTGCAAACACTAACCCCTATTACTGAGTTGTGTAATCCAATAGGTACAAAGTCAGATGTCCTTGACAGGCATGCTCTGGGGCTGTGTGGGTGGGAAGTTCTGTGTCCTTCCAGAATGAACTTCCTTCTGCAACTAAGGCTGATTATATAGTCTAAGGATTGTTACATCTGTATACAGATACTTGCAAGAAGATAAATTGCTTATTCCCTGTTACATAAGTGCTTTTACTTGATATTGTTTAAGGCAGGAGCTTCAAGGGGAAGAAAAGTTCTATTATTATTTTATTCTCTTTTTTGAATATGCGGATTTTTGTAGGGGTGGGAGGAGGGAGAGAGTAATGAGAATATTTATTTACATCTTCCAAAAGAATTGGAATTGGGAACTGCAATAAGGAATGGGATTAGTGAAGTCCTCCAGTAGTAAAGGCTGCATGCATCTTAGGTTATGCATGCAGTTCCTAAGAAAGGATGGGTGCAGCTCCAGACAAGGACTATGTAAGGGTTTCATTTACCTCTGTGAAAGATTCTTAGTTAAAAGCTGCTCCTTGTTACTGTTGTGTCTGTAACTGTGTTTTTAGAGGTACTTTCTAAACGTGGAATCGTGGAATAGTTAGGGTTGGAAAGGACCTTAAGATCACCTAGTTTCACCCCCCCTGCCATGGGCAGGGACACCTCATGCTAAACCATGTCACCCAAGGCTCTGTCCAACCCCACCTTGAACACCGCCAGGGATGGAGCATTCACAACCTCCCTGGGCAACCCAGTCCAGTGCTTCACCACCCTAACAATAAAGAATTTCTTCCTTATATCCAATCTAAACTTCCCCTGTTTAAGTTTTACCCTGCTACCCCTTGTCCTGTCACTATAGTCCAATGAATAGTCCTTCCCTAGTGTCCTTACAGGCCCCCTTCAGATACTGGAAGGCTGCTATGATGTCTCCACACAGCCTTCTAAGTCCTAGATATCATTCTTTATGCTCACTTACTAATTTTCCTAGAGAAAAATCAATATGTCCATGAGAGCCTGAACCTATTCTTAATATTTCATACAGAAATTCCTGAACAACACTTTTTTTCCCCTTCCTTTCTTAAACTTCAGTTTGAAATTAGGCAAATAATCATTTGTTATTACAAATTGTGCCCCTCTTTGTAGTTAACAAGAGTTTATCATGAAAGAGAAGCTTATCAAGGATTCTTTTGAATCATAGAGTAAATAACTAATAGCTAAAATCAGTTTATATGCTATGAATATACCTTATTAATTGACAAAGACCTGGATTAGAGATAGAAAATGCAGTGGCCAAATCCAGTGTTATCCTCTTAGAACATTTGGCTTTAATGTCAGATTACCTGATGGAATTAAATTTATGATGATCCTTGATTGTGTAAAAGTAGGGGTTAGGGTGTGATTATAGAATAGGAAGGAGTACACAAAACTTGTGTGTGCAGCAGTAATACTTGTGCCAAACTAAAGGATCATAGGGCCTCTAGAATTAGATCTGGAATAAGCTATAGTTAGTTACTGTTATTTGTATAGGCCTGGTTTGTACATGTCATATGCAGATAAGTCTTCCGAAAGAAACTACTTATATAAACATTTTGTTGTGCAAGTAACTTCCACTAACACTGCATCCCCAGTCTGATCATTCATGTGAGGCAGCAGAATTAGGCCACAGGCTAGTGCTGGTCAGCTTCTCTTTTCAAATCTGGGTGTTATAGTCTTTCTTTCCAAAATGAAAATGGAGTGCTTTCCATCACCCTAGCTTTACTAACAATTTCAGTTTTGTGAAAGGTCAGCACATGAATGTGTCTTGTAACATTACACATTGCTTTTACTCAAAAATTCACATGCACAGGGAAACTGACAAAACAGTTTATTTTGGAAAATTAGTAAATCCAAATGATGGATGCCATGTGTCAAAATAATCCTTGGTGCACGTGCTTGCATTTTCACATGGACATTTTTGAAAGTTATACTGTGAAACTAAGTAGAGAATGAGTTTGCCAGGGAGTAGGCTTAAGCCACTTTTCTGTACAGACTGCATGATTTGACCTTTTTTACAAACGTGGAAGAAAAAGGAGTTCTGTCTTTACTTCAAGCCCGTTGCTATTGTTCTCCAGAGGTGCCAAAGGAGATCTAAAGGACTAGTTAGTGGGGTTAGGAAGGGGAGGATTAAGCTGAAATTTCTGAACTAAAGGTGTAAAGAATGGCTAAATGGTCTTTAGGATTCATTTCGCATCACTTGAGCACTCCAAAAACATAGTGCTTAGTTGAAGATGGTTCAATTCTAAAGCCAGTGGAGAGAGACAGGCGTCTCCAGGAGGAGTTTATTTGATGTTCATTTTGTATATTCTTAAAGGGAAGAAGTGATGGATGTTGTTACAGAAAAAATTCTTGGCCTCTGTATGCTAACAAATATAGCACTGTTTAAACAAATGAGTAGTCTTATCTGCTTGCTTTAAAACCTTAGGTAAATCTCATATGAAGTATTTAATAACATTCACCTTGGTCAAGTGTGGGTGGGTAATGAGTTTTTACAGCTCATAGACACTTTAAGGACAGTGCGTGTAAGCTCTTCACTGAACCTGTGCAGGGTGGTACATAGCAAATCTCGACATGGAAGAATAATGCAGAGTTCCTGAGTTCCAGGATATTGACGTATCCAATGAGGTCATTACCTGGGATTAGAAGGATATGGGCTTGTTTTGGTTACTTTCTTAGATGTTTTGACTGTAGTTCATGGGACATTTCTGCACATACAGTAACAAGTATTTTGAAGTAGTAGCAATCTGCTTCATCTGCACATTGTTCTACATGTGGGAATAAGTATGGAAGAGAGTTGAGATCTCTTTGGTAAAAAGGCCCTAGCTTGCTTTTGTTTTGATTCTGGTTAATGTTTGCTCAGCGAGCTGGGAATGAGAAATCCACTTTTGAAAGCATCATGTTAGCATCATGCTGACGACCAAAAATGTCTTTTGTGGAGACTTAAATTTGCTCAAACATTTAAAAAGCTTCTTAGAGTTGGGTTTTCAGTCCACTTCCTAAAGTGGAAACAGTCTTACTACTGTCAGTCTACACCGTTGCCATAAGAGCAGGGCATTGCCTGCCATTTTGCTTCTTATATATGCCTTTAAAAAGATGCTGGGACTGTAAAATATATTAGTGTTTTGTAATTTAGCTTTAAGCAAAAGGAATATTTCAATGGTGACAGTTCTGGAAATGCTTTAACTTTTAAATGCTGACACCAAATAACAAGTAAAACCTTGTGATTAATGTTTCCAGAAGGGACTATTAACATTATCCTACATCTGTTCGTGATATAATCTCTAAATGAAAAACACTCACTTTAAAAAGGAAAAAAAAAAGCGAAAGAAACAAGAAAAGGAATGCCAAAGGAGTATATGTTTATGCAGCACTTCAGTGCAGACTTAACTCTAATGTGTGGACATCCTTGGTAAGACTTAACCAATGAGTTTTTCATCTGATCATTATTTAGTCAAACCTCTATGGTACTCCTGAGGTTGCTTAAATTTCATTGACAGCATGTCGTTTCATTTGCTGAAAAATGTGGTCATTTTAAATTACACTACATGAAAGAGCTTTTTATTACTTAGAGTAAAATTAGCCCTCATATTTGATGAAAATACTCAATGGTAGATCAGGCGTAAAGTTCTGTGAAACATCCTTTCTTAATTAGTTCTTGCTGACTTAAATATCTGAGGTTGTATAGGATTGTTGTTTTTTATGACTAGGAAGAATTTTCAGGAATTCCATCATCTTTTAAGAAATATTTAAGAGTACTGTAGCAGAATTTGTAGAACATATGGCAGCAACTCATTCAGAAAATAATTATTCTGAACATAATTACCTGCATTGGTTAGGAATAATTTGCCCATTTAAGAGAAAACCCTAAACTGACATATGTCACCAAGATAGCTGTACTAATTTCAGTGTCTTGATCTCAAATTTATTTTGCTTAATGAATAAAAGTTTAAAGAATTCATGTGCTCTATGAAAATATATGCTGAAAATCACAGAATCACAGAATAGTAAGGGCTGGAAAGGACCTCAAGATCATTGAGTTCCAACTCCCCCCGCCATGGGCAGGGACACCTCCCAATAAACCATGCCATCCAAGGCTATGTCCAACCCCACCTTGAACGCCGCCAGGGATGAAGCATTCACAACCTCCCTGGGCAACCCATTCCAGGGCCCCACCACCCTCACAGTAAAGAATTTCTTCCTCAGATCCAATCTAAACCTCCCCTGTTTAAGTTTAAACCCATTACCCCTTGTCCTCTCACCACAGTCCCTAATGAAGAGTCCCTCCCCAGCATCCCTATAGGCCCCCTTCAGGTATTGGAAGGCTGCTATGAGGTCTCCACGCAGCCTTCTCTTCTGCAGGCTGAACAGCCCCAACTTTCTCAGCCTATCTTCATACGAGAGGTGCTCCAGTCCCCTGACCATCCTCGTGGCCCTCCTCTGCACTTGTTCTAACAGTTCCATGTCCTTTTTATGTCGAGGACACCAGAACTGCACGCAATACTCCAAGTGAGGTCTCACGAGAGCAGAGTAAAGGGGCAGGAGCACCTCCCTTGACCTGCTGGTCACACTCCTTTTGATGCAGCCCAGAATACGGTTGGCCTTCTGGGCTGCAAGCGCACACTGCCGGCTCATGTTCATTTTTTCATCAACCCACACCCCCAAGTCCTTCTGTGCAGGGCTGCTCTGAATCTCCTCCCCACCCAATCTGTAGCTGTGCCTGGCATTGCTCCGACCCAGGTGGAGGACCTTGCACTTGGCATGGTTAAACTTCATTAGGTTGGCATCAGCCCACCTCACAAGCGTGTCAAGGTCCCTCTGGATGGCATTCCTTCCCTCCAATGTATCAACCGAACCACACAGCTTGGTGTCATCGGCAAACTTGCTGAGGGCGCACTCAATCCCACTGTCCATGTCACCCACAAAGATGTTGAACAAGACCGGTCCCAACACCGATCCCTGGGGGACACCACTCGTTACTGGTCTCCAGCTGGACACTGAGCCACTGAGCACTACTCTTTGTGTGCGGCCATCCAGCCAGTTCTTTATCCACCGAGTGGTCCACCTATCAAATTGATGTCTCTCCAACTTAGAGAGAAGGATGTCATGTGAGACAGTGTCAAAGGCTTTACACAAGTCCAGGTAGATGACATCAACTGCTCTGCCCCTGTCCATCAGTTCCGTAGCCCCTTCATAGAAGGTCACCAGATTGGTTAGGCAGGATTTCCCCTTAGTGAAGCCATGCTGGCTGTCCCCAAGCACCTTGTTGGTTTTCATGTGCCTTAGCATGCCTTCCAGGAGAATCCGCTCCAAGATTTTGCCAGGCACAAAGGTGAGACTGACTGGTCTGTAATTCCCTGGCTCATCCATTTTCCCCTTCTTAAAAATGGGGGTTATATTTCCCTTTTTCCAGTCATCGGGAACTTCACCTGACTGCCATCATTTTTCAAATATGATGGACAGTGGCTTAGCAACTTCATTTGCCAGCTCCTTCAGGACCCTTGGATGGATCTCATCCGGTCCCATGGACTTGTATACATTCAGGTTCCTAAGGTGGTCCCGAACAAGATCCTCCCCCACAGTGGGCCCAGGGTCCCCACCCTCACCGTCCCCGCGTCTGCCTTCCAAGACTTGGGTGGTGTGGTCAGAGCATTTGCCAGTAAAGACTGAGGCAAAGAAGTCATTAAGAACCTCAGCCTTCTCCAAATCCAGGGTAGCCAGTTCTCCCGATAGCTTCTGGAGAGGGCCCACGGTGTCCCTAACCTGTCTCTTATCGGCAATGTACCTATAAAATCCCTTCCTGTTATCCTTAACATCCCTAGCCAAGTTTAATTCTAAGTGGGCCTTAGCATTCCTAACCTGGTCCCTAGCTTCCCGGACAACATCCCTGTATTCTCCCCAGGCCGCCTGACCTTGCTTCCACCTTTTATAAGCCTCTTTTTTCTTTCGAATTTTGCTCAGCAGCTCCTTATCCATCCAAGGAGGTCTCCTGGCCCTCCTGCTGAACTTCCTTCTAGTTGGGATGCATCGCTCCTGAGCTTGCAGCAGGTGAGCCTTGAATATCAGCCAACAGTCTTGGGCCCCCCTGCCCTCTAGGGCTGTATCCCATGGAACCTTACTGAGCAGGCTCCTGAAGAGGCCAAAGTCTGCTCTCTTGAAGTCCAGGGCAGTGAGCTTGCTGCACGCTCTTCTCACTGTCCTGAGGATCTCAAACTCAACCATCTCATGATCGCTGC
The DNA here is from genome assembly GCA_039720435.1 of Amazona ochrocephala. NCBI lineage: Eukaryota > Metazoa > Chordata > Aves > Psittaciformes > Psittacidae > Amazona > Amazona ochrocephala. Next base: position 31,466,112 of record CM077883.1, on the reverse strand, counting down.
AATCAAGGCTGCCCTGGAGCGTTACATTCCCAACCAGCCCTTCCCTGTTGGTTCCTTTTTATGCAAGGTGGTTGTTTTGTGTTAGGATTAAAATACAGTTAGTACCATGCCTAATACTTTCTAACGTGTACAAATTGGTATTTCTGGTAGCTTTTTTAGAGTCCTGTTGAATAGTCATTTTGATCTCTTTTGAGTGATATATAACATGAGCAACCGATTCCCAATTTCCCGGTTTTCCAGTTTTCTTGCTTTAGCTATATTAAGAAATCAGCGATACCCTAACAATTATGGGCAGTATGACTTTTGGGCCACCACTTGATTTTATCTATTGATTTATTATGATGCATCTTTTAACTGATGCTATTCCTGCTAGTGTGCTTTAGTTTCAACAAACAACCCTGTTGTGGTTTGGGTACAAAAGTGAGGTGCAAATTGTGAAGCATAGAATGCAAGGTGCATATTGCTAGGTGTCTTATGCAGATTTAACATGTGCATGTGGTAAAACTAACACACTGTCGTGGGTGGTGGTATGTATCATCCAGGAAAAAAAAAGAATGTATTTTTAAACAGGAGCAACAGATTGATTAGGAGTCTCAAAAGCCCATTCAAATGTTTAAAGTTTAATTAATGCCTTTATGCCTTGCTTGTGGTGGCCATGCTTCAGGCTAATGTCTCTGTTTTCTAGAAACCAAGCAGGTCCCCTTTAAAATTAAGTAGCATTGAAGGTTGTTACATAATTTGTCTTGCAACACCATTGTTCTAGCCTCTATGAATAGATCAAGATTTATTCCAACTAATTTTTGAAACAAAATTCCAACAACTCTGGACATAAGATTGTCCGTTGCACTTAAGCTGCCTGAAATTACTTTCATGACATTGACAGTATTTTAATGATGAAATCTAAACTTCAAATCTGCAAATTATTTGTCCAACCAACTTCTTATATAAGACATGCATGGTTTTTATTTCTCTATGTTTGCACATTCACACACAAAACTTACATATAACAGCTGCATGCAGTTTAGTAAGAGCTGTTCAGGGTACACTTAATTTATGTCAGTAAGAAATCGAAGTTAAAGCACTAATTAACATGAAATTTACTCATATTTTTCAAATAGTTTCTACCGTCAGTTATTGAATTAGAACAGAATGAAGACACTACTCTTTGGGGGAATATATTTCTTCATATATAGCCATAGAACTGTATTGAAGAAAAACTTTGGGTTCTTTTACTGTGGCTGCAAAGTAATGTCTCTCATCACTCAGGGTGAAAGAATGAGTGTAGGTTGTATCTGATCATAAGAGATGACATTCAAGTTATTTGGTTGTTTATACCTATAAGAAACATATAAAGAGAAAGCTTCTATTTTCTGTACGTCCTGAACAGACTGTTTGCTGTGCACTGTGGTTCAAGTTGTCATCTTGTAAGGTGAAGTTTGGGAAGTTTGCACTGTTTTTTTAGCTTCACTCACCTGTTTAGGAAAAACTTCAGGATTTATACCTAATAAACCAGCTTGATACTGAGGGAGAAGCACTTCCAAAAGAGAACAGATTTGAAAGCTTTGGTGTATATAGTTAAAAAAGAAGACTGCTATGGAGTTACACAGCTTGGACCTGTTGGACTGAGTCCAGAGGAGGGACCTGAAGATGACCACAGGGCTGGAGCACCTCTCTTATGAAGACAGGCTGAGAGAGCTGGGATTGTTCAGCCTGGAGAAGAGAAAGCTCCAGGGAGACCTTAGGGCAGCTTTCAGTGTCTAAAGAACGCCTACAAGGAACCTGGAGAGAGGGACCTCTTACAAGGGCATGAAGCGATAGGAAAAAGGGGATGGCTTTAAAGTGACAAAGGGTGGATTTAGGTTAGATATTATGAAGGTGTTCTTCACTGTGAGGGTGGCCCTGGCATAGGTTGTCCAGAGAAGCTGTGGCTGCCCCATCCCTGGCAGTGTTCAAAGCCAGGTTGGATGGGGCTTGGAGCAACCTGGTCAAGGATCTAGGAAGGTGTCCCTGCCTACGGCGGGGGTTGGAATTGGATGAGTTTTAATGTCCTTTCCAACCCAATTCTAGGATTTCAAATGAGCTAATACAGATTTTTTTTTCTTTTTTATTAAAAAAACAAACACAAAAACATTTCTCTAAAATAAAGAAAATGAGCTAGAGCAAAAAAGAGATTTAGCAAAATATATCATTTATGACTGCCCCTTCCAGTGCAAAGTTGTAATTAGTAATTCTCTGTGCAGTCCTTCAGTCCAGTATGTTTATTTCTACATGTTTCTATGTATTACAAGCTTGTCTATTATGTCAGATTGCAATATTTTGCACAGTTATTTTTCTTCCTTTCATGGGATTATATAATGCACCTTTCCTGCTTATCATAAATGATTTGGCACAACTGATGCATTTCTGTTCTCCAACTATTCTGTTTTGATATATTTTTCTGTGAGCTTTAGAAATGTCTGAGTGACATTTACCTTACAGATGTGAGGTAATTTCATCGCTATTTATGTTGCCATGTTAAACCTGTTTCTGCAACCAGTTTGTCACTTGAAATACAGACAAAACATTGTTCAACACGTGCAACAAAAACAATTTCAAACTTCCAACTTGTATGTTCATGTTAGACTTCCTAGCCAGCAATATTGTAGCATCTGTGTATGTTAGGCTGCTCCTGCCCCTTTACTCTGCTCTCGTGAGACCTCACTTGGAGTATTGTGTGCAGTTCTGGTGTCCTCAACATAAAAAGGACATGGAACTGTTAGAACAAGTGCAGAGGAGGGCCACGAGGATGGTCAGGGGACTGGAGCACCTCTCGTATGAAGATAGGCTGAGAAAGTTGGGGCTGTTGAGCCTGGAGAAGAGAAGGCTGCGTGGAGACCTCACAGCAGCCTTCCAATACCTGAAGGGGGCCTATAGGGATGCTGGGGAGGGACTCTTCATTAGGGACTGTGGTGAGAGCACAAGGGGTAATGGGTTTAAACTTAAACAGGGGAAGTTTAGATTGGATCTGAGGAAGAAATTCTTTACTGTGAGGGTGGTGGGGCCCTGGAATGGGTTGCCCAGGGAGGTTGTGAATGCTTCATCCCTGGCGGCGTTCAAGGTGGGGTTGGACATAGCCTTGGATGGCATGGTTTATTGGGAGGTGTCCCTGCCCATGGCAGGGGGGTTGGAACTCGATGATCTTGAGGTCCTTTCCAACCCTTACTATTCTATGATTCTATGATTACTGAATGAACTTAGAGTGAGTAGGGGGAAGGGAGACTCCAGTGAATGTATACAACAAGTTCTTTTGGCTTGATGGTTATAAAAATGACTTTAGTAATAGTCCCTCAACCTGCTGAGGGCTTTGTAAGTTTATTATCAACAGTATTTTCTCAAAGGTCCCTCATGGAAAAGAGGAACATTCCTGATGAGAAATGGTGATTATCATGTTTTCCTACAAAACTTCTGCAACCAAGGTGGAAAGAATGTTGTTGAGGTATTTTTAGGCTTAACGCTACATGCATTGTTTAAACTTCAGAGGGACTTAAAAAGTAATGGTTGGAGAGGAAATCAAGATCCCTCCCCCATCAGCTTAAGCAAAGCTATTTAGATATTTTTTAAATAATCATGCATAACTCTTTCTGGAGCTATTGTCTGGAGACAATGAAGACTTTAAAGCTGTAAAGTGTAAAGAGGTATTTTTTTAATGGACTGGTTTTTTGTGGAAGGAAACTGCAACCAGATGCAGTGAGAGTAAAATGCATTTTCATATATAAATGCACCAGTGAATATGAGTTACTGTGATGGTTATGCTCATTGTAAAAATAAAGGGAACAAGACAAATGGAAAGATAAACTTCTGCCTAAGATGACCTTGTGTTTTAAAAAGAAACAAAAAAAGCTGTATGTCTTTTCAGGAGCAACATATCCTACAAGAAGTTTTGTCTGTCCTTAGGAATATCACTAGCAGAAAAATTGTTAGCTTACAACAAATACTGCCTATACTAGCAGGAAATATGGGCATACTGTCATTGCTGAGGATGATGAAGGTTCAAGATAAGTTTGTTAAGGACTGGATTTATGTATAGGACCAGGGAGTTTTGTACATAGCTTCACCTGAATCAGGTGAAACTAAACTCAGTACTGTACATTTCTCTAGTAAGTACCTGAGTGCAATAAAGGTCTATTTAGCCTTGATAGAGGGTAGAGATTGGCCAGCCTGAAGGCTAGGTGTGACTGCTTTAATTGACTGATCTGACAGCACAGAGGATGAGAGAGAAGACTCTGTATATGAGACCTATGAATGCAGACTAGCTTTCTGTTGCATATAAGGCTAAAGAGATCATTATCCTCAGAGCATGCTGCAAGAGAAATGGATCTTCTAGATAAAAAGTATTGTGTAATACCCCCACTCAGGTGATACACCCTATGCAGTGCAAATCTTTGAAACCAGATATTGAACATAGTAAGAATTGGCATAACAGTACAAAGAGTTGTCTATAACCTTAGATTTGTAGTTGGTAGGTCTAGAAAGGAAAGTTTTCTTGTGGTAGGTCTAGAAAGGAAAGTTTTCTTGTAGATTATTTTATTCATGTGAATAGGAAGAGAGAATGAGAATGAGAATGAATGATTGGGAAAGTAAATTCTTAGATGTGAGAGGAGCTGGGCTGTGGAAGTGGTGAGTACTTTGATGCTTTGAAATTCTGAAGTGAGATTAAGAAAAACACTTGGAAATATGACTATATAGGAAAATTCTATAGAAGCCCTGAACATTACAGATCTGGATAATTCAGTAGGTCTTCTGAGCTCTCTTTCCCTATTTTAAGAATTAATTTCTTCAATGGATGGATGCTAGATGACCACTCTGCCAGCATAGTCTCCATGCAAATAGATGCTTTTTAGTGACTGTTTGGTTGATTTTTTATTTTTTTTTTGCTTGAGAGTCACTTTTTTTCTTTCTAATGCTCTACACTTTCAGGAAAAAGCGTTATCTGGGTGTGTTTGAATTTGCGTGGCACATCTTGAACCCTAATTCTGTCTAGAACAGTATTAGTAAAAGCCAAATGTATGCATACATTTTTAAAAGATACACAGCATTTGTGCGTGACACGAAAAATATAGAATATGGTGTCTTCCAAGCAGGATCTGAGCAAATATTCTGGACCTGAAAAAAATCTACTGTTCAGTTTGGGTAGGTGTCTTCTCTCATGTCTTACACTGAATTTCTCTATGTTGTTTCACTGAATACTGGTACAGATCTAGGTTTCCATTGTTATAAACAAGAACAGAATTTGGTTTTTCATTCAGAAAGTCAAATTTCAATCAGTGGAAACCAAGGACTGTTATTAATGTTTAGATCAATTACTTCAGATTGACTTCAGAATAGTTAAAGTAGAGTTTGAGACAAAGTTTGATAACATGTTTGTACTTCTGTGGTGTGGACTAAAGCCCAATAAGGGTTAAGAAGATAGAAGTCCCAAATTCTCCTTCGTTTTACCTTAGATAAATCTGAGCCCAGGCCTCCAGAGGTGAAAGGCTAGCACATTAACTAGGACCTTAAATGTGTGCTTCAGCACACAAACCTGCAGTATCTTTTGAAATCTATGCAGGTTTCTCCTGCCTGCTGTGCGTAATTTCAGAATATGCTGTCACCATTAAAGAAAAAAAACAAGTTTTCTCTTTCATCTGTGCACCCCACGGCACTGATCGGGGGAATCAGTCCCCAGGCTCCCCTAAAATTTGTGATCTTTGGCTCCTGCTGTAAATTGATTCCGTGCTGTGCCTTGTGACATGTGAACTGGGTAAAATCCATTTTGAAGTCTTTTAAAACCTGGCATTAACCCTGTGGCATCCTCTTAAGTGCTGATGTTTTCTCATTATATTATTTACTGGGAAGAACTTGCCTTTAAAACTCTAGCAGCATTGCAAGCTGACTTGTTAAAATCTCAGTATTAGATTCTATAGTGTTCTTTGAATTTCTCCTGAGACCTGATGTTGGGAAAAGTGAGTTCAATTAGTCATGAGCGAGGTGAGTGCCTCACTACTGTGCAAATTGCTTTGGGACCATTTGGCCCATGTCTACCCATGTTCCTCCCCCCTCATAAATACAGATGTGTAAAGTAGTCAATATTTTGTTTAAGCTTATCTTGGACCGATTATCTGAAACCCTCCTTTTACTTTTCTTTTTTGCTTTGCTTCAGTGCCATGTAATAAAGGCTATTAAATTTTTCAGATTTTTCCCTCTGCTCCTTTATAGGGAAAGTAGTCATGTCTTTTATACACATATGTGTGTCTCTACATCTATTCCGTATGACTTGGTTCACTGCCCACTCAGATGAAGCAGCCTTTGGGATTACAGTATAGTACTGTTTTACTCAAGAATTTGGGACAGGAAGTCAAAATTAATAACTGTTTGCAAACTTCAGGGATTTTTAAGTAGCCAGAACTTAATTCTAAATTGAGGATGGCTTTGGCCAAAACAGCAAAACCAAGAGAAATTCTTTAATGATAGAAATGAGTTGCAACCTTGGTGTTACATCTTAAGAACACAGTACTGGTAGTGGAGTACCCTTGCACTATAAAATCATAATAAAAGAGATATGAATTTGAACTGATGGTCCTGCTTGCTGTCAGATGCTGCTTGCTTTTGTGCAAAGGACTAAAAGTGAAAACCATCTCTCTGTTCTTTATGCATTTTGGTTGTGTTTTTAAAAGAAGAACTGAGCTTCCCTTCAGGGAACCATACTCTAACTGGACACTCACTAGAGCAAGATTTTGGGAACTTGCTGAAGTTAAGTCTTTTCCATTTCCACACTGATGTTCGTGTAGATGTCTGGCACACAGTTTAGTTGGTAGCAACTGATAAGGCATAATACTGCTTGTTACTGTATACTAAAAGTGAGGTGAAACTGTATTTCACTTCTCCTTTGAGAAAAAGGCTGGTAATACAGGACTTGTCAAGACCCTTTCCTGTGTTTGATAGCTTTATCACAGCCCCAGCTCTAAAGGTTAAATGTTTTGGATTACACAGAATGTACATTATATGAGGGCTTACTATAAATCAACAAGGCAGGTATGTTAAACACAGAAAAATATCTACAGCTGTTCTCTTACTCATCCTGCATGTTATTTAACTCTGTCTCTACCCTAAGGAATATTTTTAGTTGTACTGTCAACAGTTTCAAAACAAAGAAGCAACTACAACTGGCAAATGAGGAACCCAGCTGGTGCTATGTTTAGGCTCCCAATGAATATACTCTAATCCTGACACCTGCAAGCTATTTAATCAGGATTTACAATTGAACATGAAGGATGAGAGGTCCAGAGGGCTGTGTTCTTGGTGTTTTGATTGCAAATGATGGAGAAAAACTTTGTTATCGGATGTTGTAGTTATTTGAAGTTTGGTGCCCTCTAACCCATGGGGGACCAAGAATCATTTATCACTTCACAGCAAAAGCCAAAAAAAGCCACTATGGCTTACACACTAGCATTCTCCTTTAGCTTTTCCTGTATTCCAGTGTAAACATGCCTTGGATTTACAAACAATGAAAAACAATTTCCAGCAGGCACATGGAAAGGAGAGGTTATAAGGAAATCATGCATTATCAGTTCTGTGTCAAACTGAAATGATCACTTTAAATTCCTCAGCACCAGTAATGTATATAATGATGAAATGTACCTTGAAGATGAGCAGCAAGAATGAGAAGGAAATTGAATTTAAAAAAGATTATTTTTTTTTAAGAACCTTTTCCATCATGTGATTCTTGAATCACAAAGTGGTAGTGTCAATTGCAAATGGCTCCCTTCATAAAAACCCTGTTTCCTCAAACAAGTGACATAACATGAAGAAATTTAAAATTTCACGATACCATCTCATAGCAAGCCCAGATGTTCCATTATGTTGCTGTGCTTGTTTATTTTATGTGTTTACTGGAGGTTTTTAAGTACTTCTAGGTGAGTTAATGACAAATTAAACACATAGTTTTGGCAGCAGCGCTAGTGTGTGTACACTGGGTGTGTATATGGGGGGTAGTATGCTTTTCTCTGGCTGTGTTGCGCTGTTAACAACAGTGTTATGAACAAACAGGGTGTGGTGTAATTGACACCCTACAAAAAGTGATTAATCAGCTGTCTGAAGTTGTTAGGTAACAATGCTGTTGCCCCTGGGTCTGATTGGATGATGTAATGCCTGTAAGTTATTTTTTGTGGGCTGAGGCTATTGTGTAACTCAATAGCCTGCAGAGGATTTGTATGGCTGGAGTCACAGAATAAGTCAGAATTTATTTCTAACTTAATTATGCTGTTTTATTTTGCTTCTTATTTAAAAGGGGATGGGGAAAGGGTATTTGTTACTTTTCAGGGCGAACAACTAGTGGGGACAGCAAAAAAGGGCTCAAAGCAGTCATTTTCATGCATTCTGTGCTCAGCTGGAGGCAGACTGGGGGCAGAGAGCTTTCCTCCAGAGCATCTTTTATTCTGGGCTCCTGCAGGTTGTGCTGGCCAGGGTGATCCCATAAAGGCTCTTGTGCTATATGAGCCCTCTCCCTTGCTCCTCCAGCAGGCCTGTTCTGCACTGCCCAGCAGGTCTTTTTGCTTTTAAAGTTTTACTTCACAGCATTGACTACACAGAGGGACTTAATCTAGGGTCTCTCTAAACTTCTAGTTATAAAAGCAGAAACCAATATTTTGGCAGAAAGACAGTGTTGCCCCTTCCAAGATCAGATGCTGTCATCTTTTGGCATGAGGAAGCATGACATCACTTATGCAATACTAATGATAGAGGATCTTCAGTGCTTCTTGAACTGTTGCACTGTAAAGAAATTAAAACTGCTCCCTGAATTCTTCCTCAGCTTTATTTAGCTGTTCAGGCTTTACAGTTTCTTTATTCCCGTATCTTTAAATAAGAGACTGTGCTTTCTACAAGTACTCCTTCTCTCCCAATGTCTTCTCTCTAGCTCAGGCATTCAGTTGTTGGTGGCATTGACCACATGTTTCTTGTGGTGAATGCTCTGATTACAAGAATTCCATCTTTCCTGAGGACCTACCAGCTTTGGAGTCTTGTACAAGGTTCTGCTAGGGAATTATCAGCTGTTGTCAGTCTCATGCTAGCTCAGTTCTCCCTGAAGAATGTCCATTATAATCCCTCTGCAGTCCTACTACAACTTGACCTTCCCTTAGCTTGTTTGTCCTATCCACTTCCTTCATTGCATACATTGCATGCGCTCATTGTGCTTTTCTGTTGATTCCACAATTTAACTGCCACCCCTGACTCTGATTAATACAATACTGTCAAGTAACTTCTGCAAATAACTTTTTCATGTGGAGTTATATGTGCCATTGTTTCTATGGACAAAGGAAACAGTGCTCAGTACTATCTAGGGAGCCATAATGTGAAGATACAATAAAGTCACGCATTCTGTTTAGATTGCAGCTTTGCAGGCTGAACAGGTTAGTGCCCAAGGGGCTCTCTTCTGTTTATTTTCTCACTCCCTAGAGGTCTGCCGCAATGACTTTGTGTGTAAATGCTCTCTAGAACATCTGAGAAAAAAAGTTATGCATATATTTTTGAAATGTTTATGCTAACCTTGTCGTTTTAGTTGAACTAGATTACAAAGCAAGTAGTGGGGCAGTGATCTTGGATGTGCTAGGAAGCAGCTGTGACCAGTAACCTCTTCTCTTGAATCAACTGCAGCCAGAACAGGACTGCTGACTTCTGTATCTCTTGGCACTGAAGTAACAGCACTCAGGTTGACTTTTTGTACCCTTGAACTCTCATCCTGTTCATCATGTCTGTGAGATCAGATATAAAATACCTTTCAAGACCATTTGACTAAAGTAGCACTCTCAATCCTAAAACTGCGTTTCTACAGTTGCATTGCCTCTCTGAAAGCAGCAAGCAATATTATTGTCTAGAGTTCTGCTTCTTAAAGGACATCATTAGGAATGCTATTCATGCCAAGATGATGCAGAAGTGGCCTCTTTAGAACACCAAAGTTGCTTAAGATATGTGGGGGAAAACGAGATGAAGAAGGGTTTATCAAATAGAAAGCATGGTGAAACACCAGAATTGCAGTGCATCTGACAGATAAGGAGCCTAAATTACACACTCTTTATTGAGAAGTGAAAACTTTCTACCTTCAAAAATTTGCCTTAGAGACACCTATTTGGTAAAATAGCATCTTTCTTGATTTATCCTTCTTGTAGCTAAAAGGGATATTTAGTTCTCTAGCACTCTGCTGAAAAATACCACTGAAGTAGTCGAATAGCACATCAGTAGATTGACCTATGTGTTTGAAATCTTGTCTGTCCTTCCCAGCTCTATCATTCCATCTGATAAAGAGTTATCACTTCATTCCAGGACTGCTGGCTTGCTTACCACAGTTTACAGCAATATTACTGCCGCAGCTTGAAATACATCTACTGTGACAGGATTGAAAGATCTTCTCCAAAGCTAGCTGGAGTGTTCCAATAGTTACTACACCTCAAAAAAAGTACTTTGGGAATAATTTGTATGAATTCTTGAGCAAACACATCAAAGAGATGGTGATTGCTTACAAAGCAAAGCACTTATAAATTATCCTACTTTCCAGTGGTCTGCCATTAGGGTGCTGGAAGGCATTGTTACATTTAGGCTCAAATTTGAAGATGCAGGAAACTTATGCTGTTGCTTTCACAGCACCTAGTAAGGAGGGGACATCTTTGCTGTTTGACTTAGTAATGTGCTACAACACTGCATAAAATGATAAAATTTATTAAAGGTTCAGCAGAACCCTGAATTTGTCAGTTGTGTTCTCTACTGTAATAACTTAGCTGTTTTGCTATGTAGATAGACCTTTCTCGTTTTGAATAGCATTTTGGGAAATATTAATAGGGATGGTGAAATACTTTGACACCCCATCCCATTTGAAGATGTTTTAATGTGTTTTAATGTGGTGTTTCAGACTTAGCATTGTTGACAGCCACATCAGTTTAATTATGTAGTTGCTCAAATACATTGACAAACTGATGAGTCAGGAATAAACCCTTTCTGTTTAACTAAGGGCTGTTAATTGCTGACTGTTTCAGCATATGAAAATGAACTTGCCTTTTTCTTTTGAACTCTTTCTTTAGAAGTTCAGGGTGGGGAAGTACAGTGTTTTTCAAGAAGGCTGTGAATCTATGTACCTCAGCTAGATTATCACTTTGCAACATTGACAGGTAGTTAACAAAACAAATGGCTTTGACAGTAATGTATGAGCTGGGTTCTGCAGTTTCTTCTCAACAACCAAACCAGTCCAATGATAGAATCTGTTAGCATTGTGAAAGAGAAGCCTCTGTCCTTCAGATTAATTTTTTTAAATATGAAATACAGAGGAAATTCAAATACATGGTACTTGTGATGATATCTAGTGTTGAACTGGATGACCTTAATAAAGAATTAGAGACCCTTTATTCATAAGTATTCCTATTGATAAGTGTCTCTCCGGACAGAATCTGTTCTGTTTCATATATATTTGAGGAAGATTGTGGAAGATTAGGTCCAAATTACCAATGGGAAAAATAAGAAAATTATTTTCTTGTGGCACACGAGAAAATGTATTGCAGAGTTGCTCCTAAAAAAAACCTCTCATGACAGACAAAGCAGTGCTGCTGGGACAATTCAAATGCTTGAAGTCTTATGAGGAGCATTTCTATGAAGGGTTTGTAATGTCTAAGTGTTACTCAATATATAATTTCTCTTGGCAGTGACATGCTCATGATTATGACTTGTATAGGGCCATTTCCTTTCTAATCCTATCAGGAAGTGAGATACCAGTATGAGATACTTTGGAAATAAAAATTTCTCAAGCAACTTAAAAGTTGTCTGTGGGTACCATGTGGTTTCATGTTTCAGAAGGTAAATTGCACGAAGTAGCAGAAAGGATTGGGTTGTTTGGGTCTAGGATTAGTCTGTTCTGAAAACTGACCCTTGCAAACCGGATGGAAATGAGTACCTCCTCACATGGTATGGGCAAGTAAAGGCAGCTGGATATGAAACTAGCCAAACTGTAAGCTGTTTTCTTCACAAAGTACCATACTGTAATTGCATTGCTAATGAAATCAAATAAGCCCAGGCAGAAACTTTGATTTTTAGCTAGTTAGGGACAAGGTTTTGGTTCAATCTACAGACAAATAGATACATTAATCACATGGGTTAATTATCTACATAGCCAACATATATCTCAAAGATTTAAAGTACAAGTGTTTTGACTAGACATTTTCCATCCTCAGAAACCTGTACATATAAAGCATAACTGTTGGAACAGGTGTGTGCATATGCGTCTCTCTGTGTCTGTCAGTGAATTGCATGTGGGTACTTTCTCTTCTGTAGAACGATACCAACAGACAAAAGCATGTTCCACATTTTCTCTTCTCGTCTTCTCCTTTTTTTCAAAATTGAAAAAAGAGAGAAATAGCAGTATAAAAGCAAATTTCAGAATACTTTTTAATACGGATTTTAAATGAGTGATTAAAAGTAAATGAAAATTATTTGCTTTGACATCAAAATAGTTTTGCAAATTCCAAAATACATTTGAGGTATTTTTTTTTTTAATGCTTTTCAGTCCATTCTTAAACTGATCTTTATATCTGTCCTTTAAAATCTTTCCAAGCTTCAAGTGACTAGAATGAATATCAAGTTATTCTATGTGCTTTCACCATTTCACATGAGGTGGGAGAGGTCATAATCAGGCTTTAAAGAAGAGATTATGGCTTTCTGTGCTTCAGTTCTTAAATGATCGTTTTTAAATATCTTGCAAGGTCCTGACTTTTCAGAACATGTATAATGCACATTTCCTAAGAATCTCATTTGTTTCAGTGGTCATGGTTGAAAACTTAACCTGAAAATACAAAAAATTTTATTCAGATCATCAACTCTTCCTACTGGAGGAGTTTCACTGATGTTAAGTCTCAGTATATTCAAAATGCCTGAAGATAATCCATACACTCTGCTTACAAGCCGTGTAAATTGCAAAGGAAAACAATAATTTGATTTGTAGGCCTTTTCCCTCTCCTGATATTTTTGAATGAAGGTTATTGTGGTTTAGCAGAACACTGGCAGATCCAAAGGCAACAAACATGCTTTTCACAGATACTGATGCCTATAAAATCTGCTCATAGTACAAAGATCCTGATACGGCCTTTGATGAATGTAATGAAATATTTTTATGGACAGACCTCATTGGATTAGAAAAGCGTATGTTTCATAAAAAGCACTCAGTATAGATATGGATAGAATTCATGCAGGTGCAGATAAACAAGCAAAATTCAAATTCAGGGTAGGTAAACACTGCTGTTTTGCCTATAGCAGGTTGGATTGCATACACCAGCTGCAGTTTACCTGGGTTTCTTTTTTTGTTAAAAACTACCATAGTGGTAGATCACTTATGCTGCATCATGTAGCTAGTATTTTGATGGGCAAATGAGGAAGAATCTCCAGTAGCTTACATCTCTGCAGTCCAAAAAATTCTTAATTTTGTATGAATATGAAATAGTAAAGGCAAACAATTGTACATCAGTATGTTTCAGTGGTTAACTCGGATTAAATGAATATTAGGCTACCAGAAAGAGTGATACATTTGGTTTTAACTTTTTTTAATGTGTGATGTCATGATATTGGATGACATTTTGTGTGTTCATATATTGCTTGACCACATTCTGGACTGTTGGTATGGAGTCATGTCAGTGTGGAGTCAGATGTAAAAAGCTAAAGAAAAATGTGGGTAGTTTCCAAAACAGCTATTCCTGGGCATATTATTTTTAAGCAACGATACCCAATGCAGCATGTCCCATTTTAATAATATGATGCCTCTCAAATGAGTTGTCTCTGTTCATTGTGATTCAGCAGATTTCTGTAAGAGTATAAGGATTTTTTTTTTTTTAACCTTTGCAAAGAATTATTTATTACCAGAGCTGTTGGGACATGGGAAAAAACCCGGGGCAAATAAGCTATTTGTGAACCATCTCAATAGAATAGGAATTTAAACAAATGTTACATCTGCTTGCAAGCAAATGGTCAGCTTCTGAACCATGTGTTTAGCTAGTGAACTTCTGGTTCTCTAGTGATATTCTTTCATGTGCTTGCTGGGGACATGACTATGCTTGCATTTCTTCTAAAGATGTTAACTTAAAAGCAACATGACACTGAAGAGATGTCAACCCTGAGATTGCAACTATTCTTCATTATTCCAATGATGTTAAAAAAAAAAAATCACTTCATAAGAAGTGAAAGTGTCAGAACATACGTCACATACTTCATGGCTTGTTCCCATGGCACCTGAATTTGACAGAAAGAGCTGCTCAGCTGCATCCTAGCTTTGAAAGAGAAGCTTGTGCTTCTGGTTTTGCATCCCCTTATGAAACAAACTCCAGTCTTTGAACTGAGGGAGGCAACTTGGGTTTGCTTTGTTGCTTTACTTACAATCCAATTAGAACTTGCATTTTTGTCTCTCTGTGTGAGGGAAGAATTGGAGAGTTGGGTTCTGAAACACTGCTTCATTGTTAGCTGTGAGAAATCCTCCTTTCACAATGTAGTGATCTTCAGCAGCTTCTATAATGCATTTTCTCATATGTCCTCCCCTGTCATTTCAGTCTTCCCCCAGCAAAATACTATCTGTTATAGACAATAGCATGAACTGAAGCTCCAGCCTGGGAAAACCTGCGTAAGGCTCTGGGCTCCCACCTGGCACTAAGCTGATGGTCTGTCTTCTCATGGTTTCACTGTTGATGTGCCAGACTAGTTTGATGAGAGCCAGTCTTGGCAAGTTACCACAGACTGCATTCATGCATTGCTTCTGCAGGACAGACACATCATAGTTGGGTCAGTACAGAAAGTGCTTCAGAGTGATCTTGAAATCCAGAAGTGACTGTGTGAATACCTATGTACCCTTTGACCTCAAAAGTACATGACTGATAAATAACACTGCAAAACTCTTTCAGCGATTCATGTGAATAGCAGGGTAGAGTTTTTTTCCACAGAGGAAAAATTATTTTCAGCTTTTATGTTAAAAATGCTTGAAAATGCTGAAAGCGTTTGATGCTGAAGAAAATGAAATGATGCAAATCCCTATTCATGAGGCTAGTAAGTTACCTAATCTTTCAAAAACTCATGGGGAGCTGGTTACTGGAACTGTAACCATGGTAAAGATCATGAAGCAGGGCCATGTCTATCACCAAAATGATAAATGAAGCTAGAAATTCTTATTCCTGAATGATATTTTGAATCATTCTGAATTCTGGATTTTCCATTTCTTTCTGAAGAACCTCTAGAATAGAGTAGGAGTGAAATGTATAAATTTCTCTAAAAAGAACCCTTGAAAGCCTATATGTACTAGAGAATGGCAAATGGAACCTCATTTCTCCTTGTCCATTTTATATGTTTTTTGGTAGTCTAGATAAAGTGTTAGTATCAACTCTATAGGATAGCTGAAGAGCAGTGAGCAAATAGAATAGTATTCCCTACAGTGTTGTATAAAACCTCTCCTCTAAGCTTTTCTTTTCTGGTGTTTATCCCACTAAATATAAATAACATACCTGGAGGACAGTGCTGAGATGACATGTGCAGGCTACACCAAGCACAGCTGTTGGTGTTTGCAGACAACTTGGCCCCACACCTCTATTCAGCATGTAGTCTGGAGGTGATGAGAAACTGCTGAGATCCCTGCTGAGGAACAGAAGAAAGAAACATCTTCTTCTTCACAGCTTTTATCTAAAAACAAGTTAATCAATATGCTAAACCCTGATAGCAAAATACACTCAAACTGATGTTCTGAGGAGGTTGGGGAGGTGCCATTTGTCCACAGCAAAGCTTTGTCAAAGGAAAAAATTATCTGTGGAAGGGATGGAAAGAGTTAGAAGCTGAAAATATATTTATATCTTTGCTTTAGGTGTAGGGGATACAAAAAAGCAATGACTGCAGAAAAACACATCCCACTGACACTTTCAAATGTTTCTACCACAGTTTAGTAAAGCAAGCAGACCAGAAAGGCTAGAGAAATTGTTTTTCATTTTTACACTGAAATGGTGATTAGAATTATCCTGGTTTGGAGCACAGTAAAATGAATCTACCACTCCTAATGAATTATTTTCCTCGCAATCACTTCTTCCTCTGAATGGTTTAATAAACCTACCCATTTATGCACTAGGTCTCATTTGGGGTAAAAGTGCTATAGAAAACTTTTCTGGGAGTCTTTCCCACAAATTACAGTGTTGTGCTTAAAAGAAAACACAATCAAAAGTTATTTTGCCAACATGGTAATTTTCATCATTTCAGACATTTTTTTCTCTATCATATTCTGTTATCTTCATAATAATAAATGAATGCACATTTCTCCCATAAGCTGTGTAACTGATTAACAGATAGTTGTTTTTTTCCTCAAATTGTCCAATTGGGCTGCACATGCAATGCTTTGTAAGGTATAGTGATCCTTTTTTGTTCCCGCTTTTGTTCCTGATGACTATTACCAATCCATTTTCCTTAGTTATTATTGAGCATTGAGTTGATATGAACAGGTTTTGAAAAACAGTGACTAAGAGGTGTCTTAATTGAGTAGTAATAGCTAATATAGATCCTCTTGATTAACATTTATAATAATGTTTTTTTTTTTTTTGTTTTTCTGCATTTCATTGCACTTATCAACACTGAATTTCTGTTATTTATTTGTTCATTCAGTGTCATGTCACAAACACTTTTTTCAGCTCTTCATGGTTATTTTTAATTTTATTTATGCTGAATTCTGTGCCTTCTTACCATTCTTTCCATTTTCTGCATTATTTGAAAAGCTACTGGTCCCAGCTTTTTGGAGCCAACTTCTGCTGCAACTTGTGGTGCAAAATGACCATTTAATATCTACTTTTGCTTTCTCTCTTTTTAAGAAAAAGATATTTTCTCTTTATGCATGACAGCCGAAAGTCCTGAGGGGTCTTTTTCTAATGCCTTGTGGAAAGTTCTTGCTTTGATTTCTATTTATAAGAAGATTGGTTTTCCTATAATTTTTTATCTGTGCATACCATTCTATTCTTACAGACTCAAACCACTTGCTCAGTATGGAAGAAAGGTTTGCTAATCTGTAGCTGTTCAGATACATAGTTATTCAGTATATAGATCTATCCTCTACCCTTTTTGAAAGCCAAACAGCAGTACCCCTTTAATTTTTGAGGAGATTTTCTCCATCATGCCTCCTTTCCTGAAGAGGATCCATGCGAGGGTGACTTCCAAGAGAAGTAAACAAGGACAGGATGGCGACAGTTAAATGTGAGGCAGTGTGTCTGATCCCGTGGAAAACTGATGTCTGGGGATCCCTTTGAGAGTGGGATCCAGTGCGCTCAGTTGAGTTCCATATACTTGAACCCACCCTAAATGCACTAATGATGGTAATGCCTTTTGAGGAGACGGAACCTAATTAGCTACAATGTTTGTTAGTTTGAGCCAGCTTATTCTTTCTTTGAGTTATATCTATATTTGTATCATCAAATGAGGGTGTCTGAATGGGGGTAAGACGGAGAAGTTAAGTGACTGTTGGAAGTTCATACTTCAGGTTCCTTTAAGTGGGGTAAGAAGCTG
This sequence comes from Amazona ochrocephala, assembly GCA_039720435.1. Classification (NCBI taxonomy): domain Eukaryota; kingdom Metazoa; phylum Chordata; class Aves; order Psittaciformes; family Psittacidae; genus Amazona; species Amazona ochrocephala. The sequence goes on along the minus strand of CM077883.1, from coordinate 31,448,556 downwards.
CCATTGCTTTTTGCTTCCTCTCCTGAGGTAACCCTTAAGATTAAGAATTGGGTAGAACACTTAATTTGCAGGACAAAGCTCTCCAACCATCCTTTTTCATGCGCCAGCATTACACGGCTGCTTTTCACATTGAAACTTAAATTGTGTCCTCATGTTTTTTTTTTTTTTTAAGGTGGGAAGCTGATTTATTTGTCTTGCTAGCTCTGCATTTCCCTTCCTGCCTCCTCTGCTGTAAGCTACCTTATTTAAAGTTCTGCATTTGTTATGGGCATGTTAAGCAAAAGCTGTCTCATGTGGGTGCCCATCATTTACTCATTCTTCCTAAGGAGAAAGAGGTTCCTTGTGTAAGTTCCTGAGACTCATTCCTTAGTAACGCATTCCATTTTCTACACAACAGAGCCACTGAAGAGATGATGAGATCTGAGAAAAAGCACTCTGTGTGGTTTTCTGTTCTGCAAATCAGTTTCAGGCTTGATCAGGAGATTTTTAGCATGGGCTCAGCACTGCACTGACATGGCTTCAGGAAACATGGGTATAAACCCTTAAAGTTTCATTTATATAGGAAGTTATTTAAATATTAAAGCCTTTAGTGTACTGCTGCTGCTGGTGCTCCTTCTGTGCATTCATTTCAGACCCTCTAAGCATTTAAAAATTACAAAATCAAGTCTCTACACTGAGACAAGCAGCATTGTTGTTAGAAATTTCAGCCATTAGGATATAAAATGGAAATTACTGGTTACTGACATTCCCTCTACCTAGAGATGCATCAGTGGCTTTGTGGGTTCATGCTCTACCTTTGTGTGTTGTATTGCCTAAGAAGTAACTTTCTTTGCCCTTGACTGCAGCAGTCTGACAGCAGACTATGTTTTCACTTGAATGTTTGTGTTTCAAGTAAAGATGGAATATGGAAGCAGTCAGGTTTTACGGTGTATTTGTGTCACAATGTCAACATAGGAAAGAAGTGTCCCTTCCCAGCTGTTGTACCACACAGACTGTGCATCTAGCTAGCCTGCTACATATTTTAAAAAATCATGCATTCCCACCTACAGGGTGCATGGCTCACCCTTCCTTCACAGCAACCTGGAACACCCACTGTGTTAATACGTTTTCTTGACTAGGGCATTCATGCACTCAGATCTGGACAGGCCCAGATGCTGACTGGGTGAGTCACCACATCAGCTCATCCTGCTCTGGCACCAGAAGCTGCTAAGGAGTAAGGGATGGAATAAAAGAACGTACAGCAGAAGAGCACACAATTGCTGTTTCACAGAAATAGAAGAATTCAAGAAAGGGAAGTATCATGGAGACTTATTAAATGGTTGAGTAGTCTCTCTAGAAATTTGGTGGAGGATCTATTTGATCTGTGTCTTAGGTGGTTAAAGCTAGATTGCCTAAACAACTAGAGAGTTTGCTACTGGAGGCAAATGTGCAATATCAGGCAGATAGATGCTGTGGCTAAATAGATTTTGTTTCTCTTTGTTCCTTGACCACCAGCTTTTAAAAGGAACAGTGTTTCTAAATGTTTGAATAGAAGTTAGGCTCTTCCTCATTATCAAAAACCTCCAGGTCTTTGTTTAATACCTCCCTCTATTGAGGAAGATACTTGCATGCAGACAGCTGAAAAATAGTTCAGAACTCACTAAAAATCTTACCGTATATTACTTGGCTGGACACTTTAAAGAAGTTCTGAGATAAAATTATTATAGAATGGTTATCAGAGCATAGAGGAATGCAGCTGAGCAGGTTTAGTTTGCCCTATTACTATGGATATGCCATCTGTATGACATAGAACCACTTTAGTGGTGAATACTTGCTCTCAGCAAGGAAAGAACACTGAGAAACCCTGATTATAAGACCACCACAATCTAATCTGTCTCCTTTCCCTAAGTTTGTGGTTAAAATCTGTTGGCATATGGCCCACAACATATTGCCTCTCTTACAGCAGAGCAAAAGTATGCAGAAGTATTTCCTCTAACAATCAAAGCTTCAGTGCAAAAGTAGTGACCCAAATTAACTGTTTGGAAGAAAAAGGTTAAAGGTGTTTTAAAAAAGCATTCCTGACCAAACTGAAATAAATCAGCAAACTTCACCCACACATCCTCCAAACCTGCAATCAGCAATAATTTCGTAGAAATAAAACAAATGGATTGCCACATTCCTTCATGTCTATTACACTTCTGTCTTCATTGCAAACATTACTCAGAAATGAAAAGCTGGAAGGAAAGTTGGCTGTTGGTAATAGCTTTATCACTTGTGCTACAGCAAATGTACTCTCTACAGAAATTTCTAGGATGCACTGTTTCTGGTTTTAGTGAATATTCCTGAACTCTTCATATAAAAGCTGTAATGCTGGTTTTGTGCCTGATAGTAATTAATGAGGCCTCTTGATAAGAAAAGGGTATTAGAGCTACAGTTCAGTTATGTCTAACAAATTTTAGCTCCCATCCAAGAAAGGATCTTAACAGAAGCACCCTAGCATGTGTGTAAGCATGTGTCTATAAGGTTAATGTGCACTCTGGAACTGCGGTTTAGCTTTGACATAGATTTTTAGTTGCCCTATTTAGATGAAAAGATCAGTAAAATGGATCTTTTGTGAAATCCTGTGTTTAGCTACATAACAAACAACAAATTGGGAGAAAAACCACCACTACATTTAGTGCTTGGTGTTGTAAGACATGAGATGGGTGATAGGTGGGGAGTATTTTGAGTTACAGCAGCATTAGAAAGGTGTGCCAGCTCGTGTTTTTTATTTACTTCCAAAAAAATAAAAAAGGGAAAAGATGAAATCAGCAACTTCTGATTAAAGCTACAGAGAAATTGTTACTTTTCTGTTGAAAGTATTGGTTAGGAAGAGGAAAGGACAACTTGAGACTTGTCCAGAAGGAGGGCTGTGGAGTAGAAATCAGTTGGATTATGTTAGATTTTGTGGTTTAATAAAAGATGGGTGTGAAGGAGAGATTATTTGTGAAGTGTATGCAAGAGATTTTGTTGTACTATTTTTTTTTCTTTTCCCCTGGAGAAAAGTGGAATTGTAGACCTCCACCTGAAGCAGTGGCTTGTCAGCTTTGCCAGTGAACAGTAGGGGAGCTGGTAAACTACAAGGAGAAAAGAGGAGCTGAGATTGCCTATCAGGAGAGCTGGCATTTATTAGGAAGAAACCAACTAATGTACTGTCAGTTCTGTCACAGTAAAAGAAGAGTTCCTGAAGAAGGCCCAGTTAAAAGAAATACTGGTACAGGAAATACTGAGAGTAAGAAATAGAAAGTGCTTAGAAGGTATTGCTGATGAGTTTATTGTGTTCTGAGAATTGGATAGCATAGGAGAGAGCCTCTTCCAACAGGGTTCTTCAAGAAAACTCTTCCTTTCCTTAACATCATGATATAAAATATAAAATGCTTTAGAGTAAACTATTGAATGAAGTACACTAATATTTTTATTTTCAAAATAAATAAAAACATTTACTGATTTGGGAGAGATACTGTGATGAATTCTTCTCTCATAAAATGCACAAACTTCATTATACTGCTTGAAAACACAAACCATAGCAATGTAAATACACTAGAAATACAACATTTTGACTTGGCATCTCTTCTACTTAGCTTTGTGTTCCATGAGCGTGCTACCTTCCTGTAAGTTGTTTCCTTGAGAGGCACATTTTTAGCACTGTCTTTTAGCTGTTAGCACAGAAATAATGGCTGAAATGGACTGATAGGAACCAAAGAAAAAAATGGTTCCTAAGTGCTGATTCTGTGATACCTGCACCCAGCCAGGTGCCATGCGTTGTGCAGCACAGGTTTGGTCCTGCACAGCAAAGTGAGGACTCATTGTGTCTCTGCTATCTCTCTGCCCAACCTCTCATGGCTGCCATGCTCTGACAATTGGAAGCGGGAAGAGGATTCTGTCCCCTCTTCCCCCAGTTCTGCTGACACTGTGCATCACTCTCCCTGTCAAAAGTTCAGGGTGGGATAAGGTGCTGCTCACAAAAGGGCAGCTGATGGCAGGAAGGGAGACAGATAATCTGCAGTTCATGCCCCACAAAAGGGCATGAGGGAAGGGAAGATGAGCAGCCAGCATCTTTGGGGACACTACCAGGAAAAGATCCCTGGGGAAGGCCCAGCCTTTTAGTAAGGCAAGACTGGCTGGGAGAAGAGGCATTTCTGACAGACTAGAAAGCCAGTTTGATGCCCACTGACATCTCTCTAACGTGCAATAGCATTGAGAGTCTTAGTATCATCATGATCTTTTCTTTTATGAAAATCATAGATACATCAAATGGTACAAGCACCAAATGGCATAATAGAGTTCATTCAAAAACATTCACTTCTTTAAATTGAAACCCCATGTATGTTGTAGTATGGATAGAATTTGTTTATTAATCATCTGACTACTTTAGTGTCTGGGTTCTCCTGAGAGAAGCTTGACTCTTAATTACATTTCAGTTTGAAATAAAGTAATTACCTGTGAGAAAAGGTTATTATTTCAAAAGTTGCTCTAAGGACTCCTCAGAACTGATGCTAATTCACTTTTGACCAAATATATCCCTGGTGTAAATTGCTTAAATAAAGATATACTGTCAAATATTGCCCTCTTTTTCAGCCATAATTATGGTATCAAGGAATGTGGTAATGTGGTGTTACTTGACACTGTGACCTTTACCCAGTAATAACTGCATATGGCACAATGGGTATCAGCTCTTACATACCATGACGAAGAATATTTAGTTGTTTCCCTAGATTCCTATATATATAAAAACTAAACATTAAATTTAGGGTGGTTTCCCCCTCACTCCCTCATCTCCCAGCCATGTATAATCCAGAACGCAGAGCTTTAAACTCCAGCTGTTTATATTCTGCAAAATGCACATCAGTCGGAAGAAAGCAGGCATTTGGCATTTCCATTTTATTAATGTACCTTTTATGGGGGCGACAGCAGCTGTAACCAAAAAAAGCCCATATGAAACATCAGTAATAAGAAGAGGTGACAACACTAGGAGCCAGAGGTGGAACAATTGGAGGAAGTACGTACATCTAAACAACATCCCTTTAGGTATTCTTCAGTTTCACCACAGTCTTTCTTAGTGTCTTCCCTACATTTCCCAAAGATTTCATTGGGTATTGTTGACGTGGAGCCAACTGAGTGTTAAAACCAGTCCCTTAACCCAATCAATAAAAGCAGAATTTGCAACAGGTGCAATGATGCAAAGGCATCATTGTCCATAGAAGGCAGTACCTGAAGCTTTGGTATAAAGTATAAACCTAACCAAAATCATTCTGGAATACAGATGTGAAATGAGGCAATACTCCAGCTCATAAAATTTCTACAAGATTCATATCCTTTAGATAACTTTTTATCTCTCTGAATAGAAAGATCAGAGTCAGCATGTATGTCTATGTTCTACTTTTAGTGCTTATTTTAGACAGGCAGTCAATGTCAATGCAGTAACAAGGGTAAGAAATACTGTCATTTTCTTTTGGCACCAGCATGCAGATCAAGTCACGTTATCATTGTTCTATCAGTTTCCCTCATATTGTGTATGTCCACATTCACACTGAGCTGAAACTCAGCCTCAAAAAATCAGTGGAATAGGTGATTTTTAGTGCTTATATCCTATTGAGAGTAGGAAAAGAGATCTACACTGCTTGGTTTTTGCTTTGGATAGAAAAAAAAAAAAGGATTTGGAGGGTACTTGTGATAAAGTTTAAAAATAAATATCTTGCTTTGCAATGGACATCATATCTAGCCACAATGGAAACAAAATCCAGTAAATACACTGTTTCATATGTGTGATGATACTATAAAAGACAACTTTCTTCACTGTAATGCTGATTTTGACTTCTGGCATTCTTGAGCCAAACTGTCTCATGTTTTGTACTGCAACAATTAATTGTTCCAAGTAAAATCTACCTGTATTGGAACTCTTTATATCTTTATTAAACTGCTTTAATCCTAAGATTTTTGTGTACTTCTGCCTTCTGTGACTGCCTTTAAGGTGAAAATACCAAAACAAGACTAGAGTTACTAGTAGTTACTGTAGTTTTTCACATGGTTAAGACTTAGGTACACATGCTACTCGAAAATAATTTTCTGGGCTAAAATTTCAGTAACTTTGCAAATGTTGTAGTCGGATCAAGTTAACAGAATAATTTGAGATTTGGCCATCCGTGATTTTTATAGTGCAGCAGTGGTGCCTGCGTTCTTGCAACTGTGCAGTGCTGTTGCTTACTCACTCCTATGACAAATTTGCCTGCTATTACATGAGTAAACTACATCTTGAGTATCTGTTTTCTTTAGTGTTGTGTGACTTATCATTTCCAGACTACATCAACTATACTACCTACAAAGATACATGCAGAAAATGTGCTTACCTTCTTCGGGGACTGATTTTCAGAGGGTGAATTTGTTGATGCTTGGAACAAGTGAGAGTCTTTCATGAAATGATCATTTCCTCTTCTCCCTTTCTTCGTAATCCTTATCTCTGCACAGTTCTGCCCATCCACAGATCTCAAAGCAGAGCAATTATTGCCTTTTCCTTGTTTGTTCATTCTTGGATTGTTTGACTCCAAATTGTTTTCTTATTTGTCCTTCCTTTAAAAGTATGAAAGAGAAGAAACAGCTAAGTCACTACGGCTGTCAGTTTTGCCCTATAGCAGGCTTTTATAAAGAAAAAACCAAACTGTTCACATCGGCATAGACCTTTCTCGTGAGGCTGACTTCTGCTGGTAGGAGAAGTTTTATGATCAGTACTTTTGGACTATGATGTTTATTCCTCTCTCTCAACATGATAAGTTGACTTAAGGAAATGCGTAAGAACTTTGATTCCATGAGATATGCTATTGCTCATTGTAAAGGTGATCCAGACCTATCATAGCCATAACATTTTCCTTATATAGGAGTATTCTTAGACTACATAGAAGCATAGAATCATAGAATAGTAAGGGTTGGAAAGGACCTCAAGATCATCGAGTTCCAACCCCCCCGCCATGGGCAGGGACACCTCCCACTAATATGTCTGCTGCTATCAGGATAACCACCTTGTATGGTTAAACAGAAGATAAAGAATGACTATTCCTGAATAAAGAAGAAGGGTAGAAGAAATAGGACCAACAATAGAGCTGGTATAGGAATTGTTACCATAGCAATCTCTTCAGATGAATTAGAGAATGTTTGATTGCCAAGCTCATCATGGTATACTTTATAACTTGATAACTCACCTCACAGAGGGGAAGTAGTCATGGGGCATGCCTCAGAAATCTTATTCTCATCTGGGCTCCAAATGTGAGCAGCCAGATTCAGCTTGGTATGATTAGGAATAGCAGAGATGTTTTTGTCTAGACTGCAAGCTCCCTGGGATAGGAACCAGGCTCTTTATTATCTGTCTATAAAGCACCTATTTTGGGTGGTTTCGCTGAGCATCTAGTACAAATAATGACTTAGATGTAATGAAAACTAACCCAACATGAATCTGTGCATTGGTGACCAAACTATTGCATTTTATTGAAGGTGTTTTGCAAGCCAAGGTATACCATGCTAGTTTACTATGTGATGTTTTCTTCCCCCCGTTTCTGACACCCATAGTCTTGCATCATTCCTATACACTCAGAGTGTGTCTGTGGGACTTCTTTCTTACCCTTCAGGTAAGTCAGGACATCCCTCAATTAGTTCCTACTTTCGATCTCAGATTTCATTTTTGCAGTCACTCACAGCCTAGGCTTTCTTTATCCAGAGGACAAATGCTGTCTCTAATATCTAGATCTCTTACAACCATAATCTGTTGAATATATTCTGATGCTGCCTCGTACACTTGGCAGGTACTCCACAAACATCCACCACACTGTCTCATTCCTTCCCATTGTCGCCCTCTGTAGTACTTTCCCTTGCTTGTATGCCTATAGAAAACATACCAGTGAGTAGTCCATAGGAATGCTGTTGAGGTGATTATTCCCAGTTTCCAAGTGCATCTGCTCTCTCAGTGTCCAATTGTCTCTCTTTCACTGTCTGTACTTTTGGGGCATGGATTACCCTGGTTTGGAGTGGCATAAATTGGTCTGACACCTGGCGTAGATAGGAACTAACTGATGCACGTATTCCGTGAGCGTGTGTTACATAATGACAGAGAAGTACAAGTGGTGTTTGGCGTTTGTGTAAAATTTCAGGAACAGTGTGTTCTACATGACAGTGAAGACTTGTTAGATTTATTTAGATGCAGTCTGAAAAGTTAATAGGAATCAGGCTGGTTGGCTCAGCTTGCTGACAAAGTCAAATCAATCTTCCGTAATCTACCACAGTAGAACAGTACAGAAGATCGTAATTCTCAAGTGTCAGTTAGGTAATTAATATACAGTCAAAACATGGTAGTAGTGATTATTTATGTGGTGGCATGAGGCAGAAACAGTCTCTGCAGCTGATGCATATTACACACATCCCACAAAGTATGAAGTACTACACCCTCCAGGATTTCTGTACCAGAGCATGCTCAGTTGCTCATAGTTTTTTGTCAGTTACCTGGTCTCTTTGGATTGTTGCTGTTTCAGTTTTAAAAAGCCCTGTCTTCCTTCCTAGATTTTCTAGTCTAAGTGGCAAGCTGTGTCACCAAAATTGAAACAGTTTTCTTACATTTCTGTATCACTTTTTTATAACACTTTTATATCTTCTGGACTCTTCTTTTTTTACATCAGTGAGTGCAAAATTCACTGTAGCACTGGGAGCACATCCCACCTGTGCTTAGAGCACATCTGCTCCATACCGGTTTACTGCTTTCACCACCTGCATCTATGTTACAGAGGAACATCTGGATACAATTACAATTATAAAAGGTGCAGGTTTTATTCTCAGTGCAGGACTGGACTCTGATTTCACAACCTTCCTTGAAGAGTGAAGCTCAAGTAAATACATCCTGTCCCATTTATAATCAGCATACACTTAACATCAATAAAACATAGTGGATCTTTATGTTAATTATATTTTCATCATCATCAAGCATAATTGAGGTAGTATTAATAACGGCTGTTGCTAAAGAGTAAAGGCTATGAATTCATCCCTCATCATCTGTGAGAGAATTGTGCTCTTTATGTCCTTTTCTTTTTTCGAGTAGCAAATTGGTAGTGGATTTCTTTATCTCACAGAGAAAGATGGAAGGCATAGGGCTAACTGGTTCTTGCTGACTTGAGTTCTGTCACACAGAACAGAAGCAGACACTATTTATAATCCTTCAGAATTGCTTATGGAATCTGTTCATGCTCTCCCCACCCAACAAACAGAAGGAAAATATCCATTGTCCTTGATTTGCATAAGAGACTGAGTATTTGCGTGTTCAGCAAGGTCCATTCCACAATCAGGGCCAGGTAAGGGAACAGACCACAAGATGAGTATGTGAAATGGGGCATGGGATGAAAAATGGAACAGGCAAAAGTGATTTAACAAATTTCGACTGGGAAGGAATATGAAGCTGTATGTGCTTCCTGCCTCTTTATGGCAGTATTTTAGAAATCTGAGAGGCTGTTACTTTGTCAGAATGGACAAGGAAGCATAAATGTAACCACAATGTGAAATCCTTCAGGCATTTTAGCTCATTTACAAATGTGTTCACACCATTTTATCAGTCAGGCATTGCTAAACAGGTGTGACCATTTCCTCCTGACATGCTTTTCCTGTTTCCTCTTTGTTTGAGGAAACTCAGACTTTTTACTTCTGACTATGGTTATTTAAATGCATGGAAGAGACACAAGCAGATTTTGCAATACAACTGTGCACTTGCTGAGCACTGAATTAGTAAACCCAGCACATCACATGTAAGCCGGAACTGGGTTTTATATTACTTCCTGATATATCTCCAAAGTAGTTTATCACAGCAGCAGATGATCAGATTAGCAATAACCTATCTCTGATAGTGTTACAGTGATAGTGTAGGGAGCATTCGTTGGAAAAAACATTTTCTGGATACAAGGATCAAATCCTGAGCTTCCAGAGTTGTCTGTACTCAGGCTGGAAAGAGACATTATAGTTTGGCACCGACCTTCTTTTTATCTTCTAGAATTTCCATTTAAGGGTTTTGTTGGATGGAAGATAAAGATCGTTCATATATTCTGCTTTGAAATTCATACTTCTGAAATGTTTCATCTGTCCTCCTTCTTTCAAGTTTCTATGTACATCATCCAGACAGTAGTCTCCCCTTTCTCTTCTTTATTCTTATTCTAAAAGATGGACTGTGTTGTATTTGTGTGGGATATATCAGTTACATACACTAAAAGATGCTACCCTTGTCTATGAACTGTGCCTTAGATTGTCATAGCTTTAGTGACACTGTTTTAATCCTAATCAGGTTCACCAGTAAAACTGTTCAGAGCCTTCACCAAGTATCTTTTGGCTAATGTCTTCAGTTAAGTATCTCTCAAAAGCAGAGCAATTTCCTCAATATTATTCCATAAAAAATGCATCCCTCTTCTGCTCAGATATTCTGATTACTTTCAATAGCTAGAAATTTGGCCGTCTGTTTGAACTCTGAATGAATTCCTCCCCTCACCAGCTATCATACCTCTACCACACCAAGCATATATGCTAGTGCTCAGATTTGCTTCAGCCATAATCTCATCTGCGGTTGGTTTTGTCTTCGCAGCTTTACTAATGCAGTTTCTTTCTATATGTCTTTCCATGCTTCCTCTCTTTCAAATTCTAGCTTGTGCAGAACAGCACTGTCTGACTTCTCTCATTTATATGCAAGAGAGCATAACCATATTGCCCACATCCTGTAACAACTCAAATAGTTCCCCACCCAACTCACAAGCTGCTTCAAAAAAACCCCAACACTGCTTGATCATTTCAGCCTTCTGTTTGGAAATCTTTTTCTCCCTTTTTCCCTCTCTTCCACTAATAGAGGCCTCTTATCTGTTATTACGCTTTTCCATGTTTGTCATTTCCTCATTTTGCTTCTCTGGATCATGGATTTTCACCCATTTTCAAAAAGATCTTCAGCACTGATGCAAATAAAGTGATAGTAATTTACACCATTTTCTTTCCATCTTTGTCTCAGATTTTCTGTCATGGTTTTACATTTCTGAAGCCTCAGTATTTTCACAGTAACACCTATTGTTGTGAAGCACCATCTGGGATATGACTCTAATGAAAAAGGAGATACAAAATAACTTTGGTTTGAAGATATGCTGGTGAGAAACATTTGCTTAACCATATGGAAATTGCATTTCTCTAGAGTGCAGAACTAAAGCTGAAGCAGTAGGGATGTCAAAGCAACTCCCCTGAAAATTCTTAAGAACTCGCACTATATCACTTAAAAAGTCTGTCACTTTTGCTTTTTAATGGAGAAGTTCCTTAGCAAGTTAATGAGAAATGGCGCTTTGGACATGCTCTGCTGTAGCTTCACTGTGTTTCCATTCAAGTCTTTAGTAAACTGTATAACTTTGAGAAATGTTACGCCAGTGTTGATATTTTTAAGAAGTCCACCCTAGAAATCCAAGGCAGTCATATTCTAAATCATTGCTCTTCTTTGCGAATTAGATGGAGGATGTAAATTGTATGCATAAATGTTGCTGTTTCAGATAAAGAAATGTGAAGTCTTGGTCCAAGAATGTTTGAATTAATAATAATAAAACCCCCACAGTTCTTTATTGGGTAGGGTGTAGGAACTGAATTAGAGTTTGCTTTGGTAGATGTTTGGGGTAGGAAGAGATGTTGGTTCTGTTTGTAAATAGGATTTAATTTCACCCACTGGAGGCAGAATTATGCAATTAAACTTCTAAAAAAGCTTCTGGCACAAGAATATTGCAGCACTGTAAAAAAGAGAAAGGACATTTCACACCCAGAAGTTATCCATATGGCCACTGACCACATGTTTGGTAGAGATGTGAACAATATGTCATTGGTATTTACAATTCCAGGTAGTTTTCTTGTATGCCATAAAAAGTAAATACTTCAGCAACAGTCTTTGCTGTGTAGATCTTTAATGGGTGTGGGAAATTCTCTTTATTTAGCCAGGAATGCCCATCATTTGCTGTCTTGGGAGATGTGTTGGCAACAGATGGGATCTCAAGAGCATTGTTTCACTGTTATTCTGATTGTTAAAATGCAGTTCATTTCATTCCTTTATTTTTTTTTTTCTTTCCTCCAGGGGTGAGAGGGACTGTGAAAAATAGGGGGGAAAGTAAAGAAAGCTGAAGAGAAAAAGGGAGAAGAAAATGAAATCTGAAAGAAACAATGGGATGAGAATCCCAAAGTGAGTATTGAAAAATACGGGAGAATTGAGAGCACGAAGGTTGGGTGGAGAATCCTGGCAAATATTCAGCACATACAGGGTACCGTAATAGCAAAAAAAAAAAAGAAAAAAGGGGGAGAAATGAGAAAAACATAATGCTCTGAGTTCTGTGGTGTTTCACCCCCTTTTTCTTCTCCTTCATCTAATGTGTGTGATCACTAGACATGGGGTAGCGGAGTGTGGAACCATGAACTAAAAGCAATAGTGCAAGACATGGCACTACCAGGAGGTGGCAGCTGACTTGGTCTTCCATGCAGCCGAGCAGGTATGGTACCATGTGCAGCCTAGCAAAACAAAATTTTGGTTTAAAAACCTTTGATTTCTTTCTTCTTTGGGAATCTTATTTAAGGATGTCCCGAGAGGATGTTTGCAGAATCTATTGTTGCTCAGAATATGGCATGCTGCCCACATCTGTGTGAGGTTTTTCAGCAGAACCTTAACACTTCCAAACAGATGTTTTTTAAAAACATGACTTTTCTGAAATACAATATGCACAGGTCTGACTCTATTTTTGTTACAGAAGTCAAACAGATTGACATGTTGAACAAGGAAGATAATGTTTTGAACCTAACAGGAGAGGTAATCAGGTTTAAAACTCCTGTCAACCTCTTTTTCTTGTTTTTGCCCAAAAGCCTTGTAGGGAGAGCCCTTCCTCTCTTTTCTCCAAAGGAAAATTCAAGAGTAATTTTACATCAGACAACATGAAAAGACATAATACCTGAGCTAATATGAAGACGGCTGTGCTATTGCAAAACTGTGTAAGTTACATAGGAAATTATGACTATGATTTCTCAATGTGGGAAGTGATTTGAGAACACCCCCAAATACAATCTGTCCTTCACTGGTTTTTAGATTACCATTCAAGGCATGTCAATAACTTCCCTTTTTTTATTTTTCAAACCCGTTCTCTAATTTGAATGTCTGGCAAATGGCGGATTTGAATATGAGCATTACCAGAAGTCAAGTGTTGTTTCCCTGCCTAGAGAAGGGAGTTGCATATAACACATACCAGGTAACTGACCAGTTAGGATGAAAAATGTGAAAAATCATTAACGCCGAACAAACATCCAGTCTATCTCCTTGCCCAAAAGGGTGATGCAGTCTACCTCAGTCATTCCCAACAGTAACGTTGGAAGGATTTTTCCTAATGCCAAACCTGAATTTCTCTTCAGAAGGTCAGACTCTTCCAGTCCTTTTTGTATAGCCTTTTGGATGTTCAGAGGTTGCTACCATTCCTGACCTCCGATCACTGGGAGTGTTTTCACTGGGCTGTATACCTCTACTTCATTGCATCTTTCCTTGACCATGCTTTCACAATCACTGGTCAGCCTATTATTTTCTCTTCACTACCTCCAGCCTGTAACTGTACACTGTAAACATGTCTTCTTGCTTCTGCTACTGTTTCTGAAATGTTGTGTTTAGGTTTTTTCTTTTGGCAGCAGCATAACAGGCTGACTTGTATTCAGTTTGTGATCCACAGTAAACCACAGATACTATTCTGTAAGTTTCCATTTGTCTGGTGTGTCCACATCTGCTTTAAGCTATGCTGTATTTTGAACACCATCTGAAGTAGCAGTTCCATTCTGGTATTTTCAACAAAGTTGGTTCATTTTTTCAAAAACTTAGAAACTAATGATGAAGTATTTTTGCAGTCAGGCATATTTTGATTCATATCTGGCTACTTTCCTGACTTTCCCCCTCCTTTTCTTGTGTCCTGAGGCTACCAGTGCTTAATGATTATAAATGAAGTTAAAATATTTGGAACAGAACCTGAGAAGAGGTATATTAAGTACCTTGAATTTGATCATTCTCTTTAAGGGGTTTTATGGTGACGTGCCTGAGGACTGCTGAGAATAAAGGACCACCTCTGTTTTATCAGTGCTTTAAATAGGCTGCAGTGATTAACCTACTCTGTCTTGTCCTATTTGTTTTCTCAGCTGATTGCTGCTAGGTGTTACTGCGTTTTGATCTCTATAGGTTGGGCCCAAATAATTTGAAATAGGTGCTCAGGAATGCGTCATTCTGAAAGGCACACTCAGTGGAAGTTCTTCCCCTTGCTTGTTTCTGCCACTGTTTCAGAAAACTCTCGTCATTCCCCCTAACAGGGTTTTGTAGCTTCTTGTTTAATTTCCAATTGGCCATCTTGAACAGTTCAACAACTTTGAGTAAACATGCTACTTTCGTTTGTGCTTTGAAGGCAGGAGTCAATCAGTGCTCCAGTAACTGTCAGTCACTGCTAACTAGTTAATAGAATTTTTGGGGAAATCATGAGGACAAAGACTAATGGGTTCTCTGCCATAGTCACAGGTTTTCTGCCGGACGCTCTAATTGGCCTAATAATTGCTTCAATAATTGGGGCATCTTTTCTCCTATATTTTTCAGGTGTTGCTAACCAAGTTTTTCTCTCTCAAACATGGTACTGCTGTGTCCTGTGAACCCAGTGTGTACAAACCTTATGGTTAATTATCTTGTGAGTGTCTCGCAATGTTACCAGCCACAGTGTATCCATCCTGAAGTCCTGTTGAGTAGCTGTAGTTACTGGACTAGCACTGGAATGTTTCTGCAATTTTTTTAAGGTCTGGAGTTCTTAAAGTTCTGAAAAATGTAGATGGTGGTGATAGGTACTTCTTCCATAAAATCAGAGAATAGTTTAGGTTAGAAAAGAGCTTTAAGATCGTAGAGTCCAAATGTTAACCCAGCAAGGACAAGCCCACCACTAAACCATGTCCCTAAGTGCCATGTCTGCACATCTTTTAAATGCCTCCAGTGATGGTGACTCAACCACTTCCCTGGGCAGCTTGTTCCAGTGCTTGACAACCCCCTTGGTGAAGAAATTTCTCCTAATAACCTATCTCAACCTTCCCTGGCACAACTTGAGGCCTTTTCCTCTTGTCCCATTGCTTGTTACTTGGGAGAAGTGACTGACCCCCACCTCACTACAGCTTCCTTTCAGGTAGTTGTGGAGAGCAATAAAGTCCCACCTGAGCCTTCTGTTTTCCAGATTAAACCCCTTCAGTTCCTTTAGCTGTTTCTCATCACACTTGTGCTCCAGATCCTTCAACAGCTTCATTGCACTTCTCTGGACCTGCTCCAGCACCTCAATATTTCTCTTGTAGTGAGGGGCCCAGAATTGAACACAGGATTTTAGGTGCGGTCTCGCCAGTGCCCGGTGCAGGGGGAAGATTACAGCCCTGGCTCCTGCTGGCCACATTATTGCTGATACAGGCCAGGATGCCATTGGCCTTCTTGGCTGCCCAGGCACAAGGTTGGCTCATGTTCAGCTCCATCAATCAACATCCCCAGGTCCTTTTCCACTGAGCAGCTTTCCAGCCACGCTTCCACAAGCCTGGAGCATTTTGTAGGGTTGTTGTGACCCAACACAGGACCTAGCCTTGTTGAACCTCATGCAAATAGCCTTGGCCCATCGATCCAGCCTGTCCAGATCCCTCTGCAGAGCTTCCTGCCCTCCAGCAGATCAACACTCCCAATCAACTTTGTGTCATCTGCAAACTTACTGAGTGCAATTGGTCCCCCTGTCCAGATCACTGATAGATATTAAACACAACTGGCCCCAGTACTGAGCCCTCAGGATCACCAATTGTGACTGACCTGCAACTAGATTTAACTCCAGTCACCACCACTCTTTGGGCTTGGCCATCCAACCATCCTGGTATGTCTCTAGTCTGCAATTCACAGTTAGGGACATCTCTATACTATCTTACATTAACAGGTTGTGTGTGGCACTTGAGTAAAATGTTTCTGAAGATTTTAAAACACATGAACATATCCTGACCTCATCACCATCTACACATGATCTGTAATGATGAATATCATATACGTTTAGCATGGCAAGATAGTACGTGAGCATGTGAAGGACCAACCTAGCAAACAGCAAACATGAACTTTTATCTGCATATACAGGGGAGGCTTCCATCACTGTGGATGTAAGAGCCTGTGAAATTCTTACATTTCTAAACATAAACATATTCTAACAAACAATAACTATACACGATATTTACAGTTTCTTCCTATTGAATTTCCTATTGCAACTATAAAACCTAGGGTGAGTTCTCTGGCTGACCTGCTGTGACTCAGTTTGAATCATTTCACTTCTCTTTATCTCTGTTTTTCCTCAACTCCTTGCTCATCCATTAAGCTTTAAGTTTTTAAAACAGGAACTTTCTCTTCCTGTGCATATTTATCTTGTGCCTAACATGATATCCTCAATCTTGGTTGAGGCCTCTTGGTGATACCAGAATACAAATAACAATAGCAGGAGCAGCAGAAGCAATAACAAAGTAGGTGGTTTAACCTTTGATGGTCTTTTCCTGAGACATTTCTAGATACTGGAATACAGTCACTTTACCAATTTATTTATTTTTCTCTCTGTGGTGACTTTGAGTTGGCATATTGTCATATCTCAGTGACAAGCTACCAGCAGTCCATGCGTTCGCTGACTCCTTTGGTTACTGATCATTTTTTATTCCCTGTAATTGCCTTTCATTTGCAGTTGTTATTTTAAAGGTGACCCCTAACCCTGCTCAGGGAAAGGAATAATGGATAGATTGAGCTCTTAGACTTTCTTAGTATTACTACTCAGAGCAAGTGAATATTACCGAGGGCTGGTACTGCTGCTCATCTGCACCTGCATGGAAGAAACACTTGAAGGCTAGGGTGTGGTGGTGGTGGGTGTATTTTTTTTCCTGTTCCCCTCCTCCCTCCAGCTGCTCCCTCATCCTGCTTCTCTCTTACATTTCAGTTTCTCCTGTAGTCATTTCTGTTGTGTGGAATTTGAGTTTTCTCAATCCACATTCCCTGCCCCCAGCCCGCACACTCCCCATGGACCCAGCTTCCTCTCGCACATTCCACAGTGGAGCATACCACTCCGGAGGCAAGTGGGCTCAGGGAAGAGTCCATCCAAAGCCTCTCTGTCCCAGGCTTGCTCCATCATCGTCCTCACCGTTCAAGAGCACTTTCGCTAGTGAAAATGCAAAGATAACAGTTCTCATGACACTGTGAATTAGAAATTCCTGAAATATTTCCAACATCAGCCAGCAGAAAAGCAGGGTGATAGAAAACAAATGGTGACAGGAAGGCAACAGGGAAATAGGGAAGGAAAATTTAGGGCTGCATAGGCTGAGTCAAAAAAGAGAGAGAAAGAGACAATAAAGCAGGAGATGAAAAAAAAGCGGGAAAGATGAAAAGCTGAGTAAATGTGAGGGCAAATCAAAGAATGAAAAACTGAACCATGCAGGCTGTAAAATGAAATAGAATGAAATTAAGTGCATGAAGCAAATATTCGGATAGTGATCAAGGATAGAGAGCAGATGCTGAATACAAGTGAGAGCCAGAAACACAACGGGGATTAACAAAATCTGTCAGATTTGGGTAGACCCTCATTCAGTTCATATTTGGTTTGCTTTGAGTAACCATCCCTCATTTCCATTTCAGCTTGTCCACTAGGAATCTGGTGTATCCCACAGCAGATTATTTTATCAAAGGCTGTTGCTGGTGTTTGCTTCTTGCTGCTCTTTTAATCAGTACTAATTGGGCCTGTCATCCAGGCAGGTCCAGGATATAAGTGTTGTGACCTTTGTGGGAGAGGGTTTCTTCTGCCACTTTAGTGTGTTTATGTTTGAAATCTATGCTCAGACTTCTGGTCATCCAAGCTGCCCGCATCTCAGAGTACACCGTATTTCTGGGAAGTCTCGTGTTGCCATATATTGTACTGTCATTCCCTGTATGCATGCTGCAAGGGGGAAAAACCCTCAGGAAAAAGAATCAGTGTGCTGATGTGTAACTTCTGCATTAGGAAAGGTCATTATATAGCAGTTCAGAGTGGTTCAATGAGCAGCAAAAAGAAACAGGCAGAAAGGAACCAAGCCAAATAAAAAGGTTTCTCTCTCATAAAGTATTAAGTACAGATACCATATAAAACTTCATTTATGAGCAGCTTCCAGTCACAAACCATCTCCAGATTGGCAGCAGCACCTTTACCATACTCCTTTTAATAGAAGCTCTCTTCCTTCGGTACTGTACTTTTCCATACAAGCTTGAGGGGAAAGTAATTTAGTTTAATAGCAGCCACCCTCATTTTGAAGCAGGCCTTGATTTAAAGCCGGAAGTAATTAAACATAATGAAGCCCTTAGCTTCTGCATTAGGATCAGAGCCGTGTTTTTCACAGCCATACTTACACATCCTTGTTGCTAATGTGTCACTAGTCTGTTTTTTTGATTCACCGTGACCTGTGGTTTTAATTCCTGCTGTCCAGACTGGGCTACAGTATCTGTGAAGGTTAACAGCTTTACAGAATGGTCTGAAAACAGAGGAAAGGCTCATCTCAGGACTGGGATGTTTATGAGATTTCTGCTTATGATCCAGACACAGATTTTTGTGCTCTGTTTCTTGTGTTGGTTTATGTCGCAGTGGACTGTCAGTTCCCAATTCCAAATGAAAGACTTTAAGATATTAATTCTCAAATTCTTTTTCAACAGCAAGATAAAAATAAAGCTTACCTTTTAAAGTTGCTTTCATACTCATGACTATTCTTTCTCCTCCTTCCCCCCCCCCCCCCCCTAATTCAGTCATATTTCTCTGGGTGTTCCCTGTGTGTTCTCTGGGTGTCCCTTGCTCATCTTGGTATCTACATGGCTCCTTCTTCTTTTCAGCTTGTTAGCACCTTGGGGCAGGGAGTTTGGAAGCTTCCTGAAGTCATTGGGAATTGTGCCATAGGCTTGAACAGGGACAGGCTTTTTAACCTGGTGGTAACAGTAACCAAATAAACCTCTCAGCGTCCCTTTCGACTTACCAAGATCCAAATATCAGATGTAATGTGTGAAAGAATCCCAAAAAGAGGGTCATCAAAACAATCGAATCATACAGGAATGCTGTGGGATACACCCGCCAGTGTAAGTAACTCCGTGACCTTAGTTTCATTATTCTTCCTTTCTGATGTCAGTAACTTCCCATCATAAAAGTGTACCATGAAATAGAAGACCTTTGAGAAGTCTGCCTACTGACGTGGCTCTCATATTCAGAGGTTAAGTAAAAATATTTCTTCCAGCAATATCCATGTATACATTTATATGCAGTGAAGCTGCAAAATGACTTTTATTTTTAGTTTTTTAGAATGTTCTATCAGAAGCAGGATCATTCAAAGGGCTTTTAATGTAGGAATTCAGGAGAGCAACCTCATCTTGCTCTCCCTTCCTTCACCCAATAGATCTTGACTTGTCAGTCCTAGGAAGGGATTTTTTTCCGTATTCTAGTGATTAATAAGGCAGAAATGTAACCGTGCCACAAACTCTGATCTCATTGCTCCTCTAAATTGACTGTGTTGATTAGTTTTCCCTTACTAGGGGAAACACTCTAAACCACACCTAGAGTTTCTTCATGCGATTACTAGAAAAGTATGGTCCCAATATTTTTAGCAAGCAACTTTACAAAAATTACTCCATTAGGCTGAGGAACTGGCTTAATAATGTGTTATACTGCTGGGGTCAGCAGGATTTTATGATTGGCCAATACCCTATTTTGGTGTCCAGTGCCAAACTGGATATTTCCTTCTGAAGTTAGAGGAGAAGTGTGCAAGTAGATAGTATGTGCGTATTCTAGTGTCCTGTTTCAAAACAGTGAATTTGCATGGTGGTCTTAGTGAGGGTTGACATTCACGTTGACTGCCTGTTATGCTGCAGGTTATTTTAGCAGTCTCCTTGCTACTATTTTGCATTCATTTACATTATTCCTTTACTGAAACAGGCAAGTCTCTTTACTTGCCACTTTAAAGCAAAGCTGATCAAATGGTATTTATTTGTTTAGATGCTTATAGATGGCCAAGATCATGTCCTTCACAGTGGCACAGTATTAAGGTCTGTTTCAGGTCAAGAAATCTATAATGATTGCATTGTGGTTCATGTTTAAATTAGTTTGGCTGACTTATTTTGTGCCTGCTTGAGATTACAGCTCTCATAATGTAGAACTGAAAAGATGGCATAGCTCTGCAAGGCATAAATGTAGCTCCTAGATGCATGTTCTACAGTATTGGTCACATTTAGCCATGTGCCCGTCCCCCCCGTCCCCCCCCCCCTTTTCTTTTCCTGGCACAGGTCATACACTTTAAATAGACTGTAAACTTTCTTTAGAAAATACATGAAAATACTTTAAGTTAATAAGCATCTGTAAAGCAAGAGCATTCTACCTTTCTAGGTTTGGAATGATCCGGGCAAACCTCGTTTGTTTCCCGGCAGACTTGTATGTCTTTGCATACATGCACGGCCATTATGTTTCAAGGAAGGAGCTCTATTATGGCCTTGTTACTTGACAGATCTTCTTGTTTCTTCCATCATATGTAGAGATGCCTTTCCAATTCAGTAGATCTTGAAAGATCATTCAGAGGAATAACATCAAAGCATACCTTTCATAGCAGTGGAGACCTTTGTCTTTGAGACATACTTTGCATCTCTTAAGAAGTGACAGCTATGCTCTCCACAAGAACACACGTAATTGCTTATCTGACCTCCTGTAAACAACATGCCAGCAGCAGGCTCACTTTCCTGTCCTCACCAAATATAGGAAGGCCCTGACTGCCAGGCCAATGGGATGGCCCGTGGGCAGCCCCTGACTGCCAGAGCCCCATTCCCAGCAAAGCACAGCAAATACCTCTGTGTTCACTACAAGCATGGCAGTGTATGTGGCCTGGAAGTGCCCACCATCTTTCTGATTTCACAGTAGACCTGTGCCATGACTTTGTGCACAGTGTGGATGGCAATTACAGAACAACAGATAACATGCTGTTTCAATCCTTTCATCCTTCTTATGGAGAGCTGGCTGTGCCTTGGGTATTTCAGGGGCAGTGAGCTCCATGGGCCTCCCGCACCTCCTCTGCTCCCTACAGCACAGCAGAGGCTATTGGAAGCTGTGAGGTGTAGGAACCTGTCTGGGCTATCAGGGGAAAACTTTGCTCTCTGGCATAATGTGGCTGCCCTCAGATGGGCAGGAACCCAGCCCAAACCTGAAGTGAAGACCATGCAGCCAGAGGCGTAGGTATTCGCAGTTTTAAGTTTGTGGGTAGTGTTGAGCTTTCAACATAGTGTGCCAACTTTCACTGGTTTTACTAATCACTTGTTCTCAAGTTTGCACATTTTGTTATGTTATGCTAAAATTTGTGTAAGAAGAAAGTATTTTTTTTAAAACCCCTGTGGATTTTTACATGTTAAGCCCCTATGGATTACATGCATTATAATGATACAGCAGGTCTAGGTATAGCTCCTGAAACATATTCCTGAAATCTGTCATGAAATTTCATGAAGTCATGTTTTCAAGAAGTATACATATAGAATGGGTAAACACGTATGGGAAAATAACAGCATATCCAGTCATATCTCATCCCACCTGAATAATTTTAAGTGAAAAATTGTGTTTATTAAAAAGCAATTTACATTTTTCTGAAACTACTTTATGCCTTTCATGAAATTCATAAGTTGCAATATGCACTAAATTTCACAGCAATATTTGTGATATACTTCTTGTTATAGTCATGACATTGGCTACAATCTGTTAAATGTACTAAGAGTTGCAGTCACATGTTTAATTTAACCTGATGAATTTAAGTTTACCATATTCAAAAGCAGTTCTTAAAAATGAATGTATTGTCATATTTTGCATTTACCATGAGCATCTATCTTTATTCCTCCAAATTGGAAGGCAGAAATGTAATCCAAACCAAGTAAGGGAAAATAAACCCCAACCAGCTCCTGTGCTCAAAGTAGCAACACAAAGCACCTAAAAATACTCCTCCATATGAGCATTCTTTCTCAGTTTGGAAAAAAAAATCAGCCCCGTCTCCTCATAGCGCATGTTGAGGTGTCAAAAATTCTTGCTTACTGCTCAGCTTTCCACCAGTTGCTATAACCTCAGGGAGGTAGTTTTGGCTGCTTTATCATGAGAAAGCACTCTATTTCATTGAGGTCTTTCCTGCATGGCACTGTCCGACTGCCTAGGCAAAAGCTGCTGCGTTGGGAGGGGCAACATGAGGAGGGCCAGGCTGTGCCAGGGGTTTCTGCTGCCATGCCGGTCTGCAGGGATGCTGAGTGGTTCTTGGTGCAGCTAATGGGCTCACAGTGCCAGACCATGGCTGCAGCTTCCCACTGTGGCCCTGGCCTTGTGGAGCTCTTCACCTATCCCATGTGCGTCCTGTGCTGAAAGTGTCACCCTGCCCAGTGCCATTGCCTGGGTGTGTGGGGCTCACACTTGGGGTTCAGTGTGGTGCTCTGGAAGGAGGAGGTGTGCATGGGTGAGGGACACAGGGAGGGGTAAGCCCATGTTTTGAAATCTGGCTGAACTGAAACACCACTGTGCTGCTCTTGGGAGGCTCATTAGCAGCCTGGAGAACATGTGGCCTCAGGGGTGACAGCCATGGCAGAGATGTAGAGAAGGACCAAGGAGAGGTGCAGAAGGCTGAACTCTGCCGCTGGCTCACATGCAACATATGGGCCTGGACCCAAAACATGGGAGGGATATGTGGCCTGGGCACAGGAGAGGCTTAAACTGGAGTCTTTGTTCAGGTCATGTTGTTTTCCAAAATGAGCATGTGGGCTACAGCCAGAGGGGCTTTATACAGAGAACAGCACATCTTTAATAGCATGCCAGCAGCCGTAAGAGTAATAGAAGAGGGATACGTCTGTAGAGTATCTGAAAAGCAGGGGACAGGAGTGTTGTGTTTTCTTTAGCTAGGGAATTCTTTAAGTTTTTGGAAGCGCAAACGCTGAAGAAGGTTTCGGCAATAGGCCCGCAAGGCACTTGTTGCCGCGGCTCCTGGAGCAGTGGACTAGGGTGCAGGCGGCTGAGCAGGTGCTTTTCACCTGATCAGGGGCTGTGTGGGGCAGATGATGACAACACTGGTGATCGGTTCCAGCATATTTTGAATGTACATGTGGATCATGTATTTTCTGACTGCCTAAGTTTTCTGGAAGCAATATAAATCATCTTCTACCTGTGTCTGCTTTAGGTATTTAAAAGAATGTACTGAGTAGTTACATTTCTTAACGGCAACTACATGCATTCCAACTGATATTTTTATGATGATACAAGGCTGTCAGACCTGTTAAAAAATATCCAATAATCCAGTCTCATTAATAGGTTTTATTAAAATCATATAAGTATATGATGCAAACACTGTAGTTGTTTTCCCTGTTTATAGCAGTCCTACAGCTGTTGCTTTGCTGCGATTAATTTTTCTCCAAGGAGTTTCAACACTGTCCTCCCCAGTGCATTATGAGAACCTGTAATGTCAAGTAATCGGGGCCATATTATTTTTGTCAAAATCTCTGGGAGTGATGTAAGAGGAAAAAGGAAACTAGCTAACTCCCAGCCATTTGACCAAAGGTTAAATTAGTCTTGGCCTTCTCCCAGCTGGACCTGGGACTTTTCAGTCAAACATTTGTTCTGCACTGCTCAAAAAAAATTTGATGTCTTTTCTCCTTCTGTGTTTTTGTTCGTTTTTCTTTACCAATGTCAAGCGTTTTCTTTAGTGTTATGCCCTTATTTATTGTGGAACGCATCACTGGGACAACAGATGTCACCTACGGGAAGGTCTGACCTTTGGTTCATAATTCCTATAGATGCCATAGGCATTATGATTGAATTTTAAGCAGGTTGTGTTACACTGTGCAAGAAAACTTGTAATTTTTACTGTGTACAGGAGCTGCACAATTTTTCTCCAATCCAGTCCAAGTTGTCTCAAGCATGGTCCTTTACAACACTGCAGAAGCTGTTTATCTGCTTGAAAGATGCTAGAAAATCTTGCAGCAGTGTTGTTTTGTAGGTGGTATAAAAGTCTCCCTGTAGACTATTCCAGACCATGTACAGTTTGAGAACCTTTCGGTAGTACAGAATAACTAGCATCTGTTATGTGTGTATTCTCATGTCTATTTCTATGTGCATTTATGTATTCTGGTTTGGATTATTTTTATTTTTTTAAGATGTGTACAAATTTAAGGCGGAAGATAAAGGTTTTGAGCTTCTTTAGTCTGCTAGATGAGAATCTTGATTTAATTGCAAAAGGCTGGTATGAAAGTGTTTTGTTCTGTGTTACAAGAAAGTAAAGTCTGAAAAGGTCAGAAAGAACACTGGTCTGGCCTTTAAGAAGTCTGGTTGCTTATCACCATTCTTTGGTGTGGAGAATAGGTTGGGCTGCCACAAGAAGAGATTTCTAAAGAGACAGCTGGAAAAAGGCAGTCATGACAAGAAAAAATCATCTGATGCACCGAGCCATGAAACAGATTCAGAACAGGAACGAAGCAGAGGAATGAACAAGAAGTGATGTACTTGGATTAGCCTTGTGAGTTCAAGGGATGATCAACATTTTGCAAAAGTTCAAACTATTTCTTAATGCATTTGACTTGTGTGCTGCCTTTTAAATGCTTTCCAGTTTGTGTCTAGTTACACATTTGAAATATGGATTGACTTTTATTTGTGTAATCTGTATTAAAATCCTCACTATTTTGAAAAACTGCTGAAAGTCCAAATCCCATTAAGGGCCAACTCAGTGATACTTATTTTGGCTGCTTAAAGAAGAGAATCATAATTAAAAAATGTTATTTATATACATTAGAGTAACAAATGTAGATATTAGGTGGTCAAACAATGAATGATGATTATATAAAGAAACCTGATTAATAACTAAAGAATTGATGCAGTACTAATCCTGTCAAATCCTTTGATACCCTAATTATTATATTTAAGTGTTTTCTATTTTCACAATGCTTTAAAAGGCAAAAAGTATAGAAGTTGTAATATATTTAGATGGTGGCAGTTTTCTTCTAGCTAAACCATTTTCTGAAAAATCAATTTAGATGGGAATCACTAGCAGCTCTTACAGAAACATTAAGATAACTGAGGCTCTTGCATTTGAAAACTATACACAACTTACACATCAAGTTGCCACCATCTAATTCAAGCTTCCAAATAAGATCACAAGAATTCAGCAGCAGTTTTGTATCTTTTCAGATTATTTAGAAAAATCTTTCAATTGAAGCTGCAATTAGTTAGTGTTATGTATTGCTCTTTGCTAGTTCATGTACTCTGTACATGAGCAAAGATAGTTCAGAGGTTAATTTTCTTTTCCGTCAGCTCTGCTGGGTGGACCATGGCCACCCCATGGGAAGTAAGGGTTCAAAAGTGACCTTACAAGTTGTTCTCCTTGGGAAGAAACAAGTTCGGAGTCTGGCTGGGGGATGCTCTCCACCCTTGGGAAGAACACAGCTTGCATTGCATCACTTGTTTGCACTGGCTCGAGCATATTATTGTAGTCATGAAGGCAGCTGAATTATCTGTAGTACCTGGTACCTTCTAGGAGGGTATTACACTGTAAGCAGAAAGTATCAGGAGCTAAGAGCAAGCTGACTATGTGTAGTTTGTTCAGTGTTAGCAGCAAAAAAGAATACTCAGGCTAGGAATAAAAGAGCAGAGAAAAATAACATACAGGCTGACACAAATCTGTATAAGCACTATGTACCTGCTTAGGTGAATAAGGAACCAAAAACCGACTAGAGTTTAGGAAAAAATGCATCATTACTTATCTGATCAGTTTACAGAATTATTGGTATTTTGGATGGTGATTATCAAGAACTCAAAATTAACTTCTGCTGTTTCTGCTTTAGTATTTTCTTGTATATTTTTCTAAAATAATAGCTTTTTACTTAAAAGCATGCTTTTTTTACATTGGATTTTTCATTTGGTTTGGAGTTTTGTTTTAGTTTTGACAGTCTCAAGGCATTGTTGTGTCTGTGTTACAGTGAAGTTGTGTATTGGCACCTTGATGTTTGACAACAGGGTTAGTTGTTAAAGAGCCTGTAATCAGGGTTTCCTGAGGGTAACCTAGCACATTGCATACACAATTATGTAACTTTGCCATCAAATCATCAGTAGTTTTGAGTTTAAAAAATGAAGCATTGAACATAATTTGAATTCATCTAGGTAAAAATGTAATTTTCAAATAAGATTCCTAAATTAGGAACCTGGGCAAGGTGAATCTCACCCTAAGTTGATATGTCTGTCCTGGAGGTGTTGACACCTGCTCTGTGGGTCTGATCTCCCATTGCTGCCTTAACAGATCTAGTTGGGCCAACAGTCTAGAGAACAGCTCATCTCAACCTAGAGCCGTAATTATGTATTTCACTGCTTTAGCTGGCTGGACCTCTGTGAGAAATCTCATGTTATGGTCCTTTTCTGTACTCAGCTTTTCAAAGGCTTTTATTCAGGCAACTACAAATTGATGTTCAGCACAGCCAGCCACAAACCGGTGCCTAACTGCTTCGTTGAGTTAAAGCCTTGCAGATACCTAAATACCTGTATACCCTAAGTTTTCAGAGGTTCTGAACACTGTCGGTTCCCAGTGAACTCGGCAGGGATGAACAGTGCTTAGGTCCTCTGCAAGCCTGCCTTCTGCTGTGGAGAGCAAATGCAGGAATGGGTAGAGAAAGGAAATGCAACGGATTGAACTGAATGCATCCAAATAAAAAACCCTGCAGCTTGAAAGCACACACATGAAAATAACTAAATAAATATCTTAGTCATATCTAAGTACAGTGCTTTCTACTTGGATGTGGAGAAACAGGAAACAACACACCAAAACTGCAGTAAACTGATACAAGTGCTGAAAAGCTAATTTGTCTATGGTCATGCCCTGGTGAAAATTGATGGTATTATTTATTAGCTGAGAGATCCTATACTGAGTCTAAATATGTAAAAATGAATGGCTGGTGTGGCTCTGTGTAACAAGAAAAATCAGGACCCCCTCCACCTTAAAAGGTCTTAAAAGATAATTAGTTACAAAGAATTTCAAGGGCTTTCCCAGCTCAGTTTGTCAGAAGTGAAAAGTATTTGAATTCTACAGATCATCAGACAAAGAGAATACTTCTGTAAGAGTCTCATCAGTTCTTTGTGTTTGTGTTTGCATTGTATTTCCTTTACAATAGCATAATTACAGTGTTTGTATACAAGAAACACAGTTCAGGAAAAAATCAGTACCAAGTAGGCCGCTGTGCTGGGAGCCAGGATATCTCTGCTTGATCCCAGCCTTTGCAGCAGCTTTCTGTCTGTAATCTCAGAATGAGTAGCTACATTTGGTTCACTCAATCAGCTCCTTGTCTGTAAAATGGTAGTAATAATGATTTTCTTTTTTTCCTGGCTTTTCATCTTAGTTTTAAAACCTTCAGGGCCTAGACCAAGTCTGTGTGTTTGTAGAGGACAGTGGGGTCATGGTTTTGGTCAACTGCATATAAATAATCAGGTGATCAATTATCACTTGTTTCCCTCTTTTTGTGCCATGAAGGAGGATTGACAAAGATGATGCAAAAGAAAGGAAATATTGTTGTCCCTGCAGGCCATCACAGCTGAAATAACTGATTCTATTTATTTATTAAATTTATTATTGATTTTATTTGTTTATTAAATAACGGTTGCAAAATGGATGCTTACCTTGTAACTGTAACTCCCTCAGTTCTCCTAACTTTGGTTAGTAGACCATCAAAGGCCTAGTTATGTTGTAATTATATTCCATAGGAAGCCCCTTTTCTGCAGTTTCATGACGAGAGGACAAGTTTCTTTCCAGGTCTGAACTTCTGAATACCCCTGACATAAATAAGCAGCTGAAGCAAATTCACAGGTTTGGATTTTCTATAGATTCTGGAAATTCTGAGTGCTGTGTGGGATTTATGTAACTTGATTTCTTATAGACAAAGGAACCTTTCCATTTACATTTCTAAAAATAATGCCACTTAAAGGACAATTGCAGAAGGCTGTAGAAGAGGAGCTATGCAGGAGATGTGGTCAAGTGCCTGACTGGGGATGAGGCATGAGGCTGTATGAGGTGTACTTAGTACTGGGGGAGAGGGGATACGGGAAGTGAAAGCCCATTTAAGCCTCCCACTACCCATTCCCTTCTGTAAACTTCATCCTGGTTTCTCAGTTTTTCTCTGCTCAGCAGCATCTGCAGTTGCTCAGATACTAATTTGCTTCTGATTGCAACAAGAGATGGTTTATGACTCAAGCTAAAGTAAGTGAGCATGTCTTCCATTCAAAGCAGGGAAAGAGCTATGGATAGAAACCTAGCAAGCCTTTGTGATTGTTAATTTTTTACTTGAACAGTGAGTTCTGATCATACAATACCTTCACTGTTGCCTGATTTCCCAATTAAAAAAGATTTCAGAATTATTTGCTGCGAAGACTGGTATCTATAACTGGAAAAAAGTCACATTAGATGGTTTGAGATAGGCTTGTACAGATGAGACTGATATTGACTTACAGAAGGCTGGCTACCATGACTGAGTCCAAAATGTCAGTTATGTTTGCTGCCTTGGTTCTGCAATCTAAATCACCCAGGGACATAGTCTAATGAGGAGTTACTGCCCAGAATTCCCAGTGTTCTATGGCGAAGCTGGAAAATACCAGCAGAGACTATATGGACAGTACAGTTACGTGTTAAGTGCTTTACCTCAGCTGGAACTTCAGAGAGGGAGACAAAAGTCCATGAGTGAGAATAATAAGGAAGAAAAGTTGGTTGTCCTGAAACTTTGTGTAAAAAAGACAAATTGGAAGAAGTCCATCAGTTTGTTTTCCTTTGTCAGGTAGAATCTGCTAGAGGCTCAACACACTGCACTGCACTGTGCAATGTGGTTATTGCTGCTGAACACTGCTTTCACAGCTAACACATGAGACCTACCTTTATTCTTCTGAGCTTTGTGTACAGAACAGCTGATAACAGCACTTGCAGTGGCTTTGGTTTGGTGTCTGTATTACTACCTCAAAGAGAGAAATATTAATACAAAGAAAAGCATGGGTTTTTTCCTACTTGATTTCTAGAAGCATCATGAAGTCTGTTGTCCAGCCCATTATCCTGAATCTTTTAGAAACTTTCAGCAAAATGCCCCCACTCAGACAGATTCTGCAATCCACAGCATGAATTTTGCTTGAAAAAGAATGGGGCCCCAAATGTTTGAAACTCCACACTAGAAGGCTGGCTGGTAATTAGTCTTCCCAGAGAGGACATTGTAAAAACAAATCATTGTGCCGTTTGTTGCTGTTCTACCGAAGAACACAGTCAGTTAAAGGAACCTCTTTGCCAAAACTCTGAGAAATTGCTTAGGATGTTCTATGTGTTTTTAAAATAGAAACCAACTAGCAACTCAGTCTTTTAGCAGAGCTTTGCACCAGCCCTTCTGCAGCACATACTACAGGGAATATGTCTCACAGTTCACTACAGGGAAGAAAACAGCTTTGGCTTTTGCATAGGAAAGAGCTGCAAGGTGATTTGAAACACTGAGAACAGTATCTGTGGTGATTCTGTCATTGTATTTTTTATGGCTGCTAGAATATGAAATTAACTTGAAACATTTGTCCCAGAGCCTTGGCTATAAAGTCACTGCAGATGTAGGAGATGAGAGCATCTTTCTGGGTCTTCTTGAAAGGGATTGGGCAGCTGGAATCTACTGCCATTTTCCCATCGGAGCAATCTGAAATGGTGGTGTCAGAGGGGCTCACAAAGGGAAATCTAATGGGAATCATGGAGAAGGTAAAATGTTTTGTATTCCCTAAGGGAACTCCTGTAAAAGTGTGTTGCACCAGTGGCATTTCCTGGGCATTTTTGCCATAAATGTCTGGCAAATTCTGTTTGTCCTTGGGAGGCAAATGCTGCAAGAGGAAGACTGCTGGAGAGGCAGAGCTGTAGTAAAGGCAGAGCAGGAATTGCTCTGGGTTTTGCTGCAATTTCAGTTGTAGGAGTAGGTGGTTCTGCATATACTGGTGTGAACAGAGGCCAGGCCAACTTAAGAGCCCCCAGGAGCTCTCTAGCAATGGCTTCCTGTGACTTAAGGTGTGCAGTATGCACTGTGGCGAAACATAGGACAGATTCTCAGAAAAAAAGTCCATGGCTCCAGTTAAGTTTTGTGCCAGGACAGAAGGATCAAAGTGCTCTCAGCAGCCTTACTAGACTTGTCTCCTCGTCTACATTAGGTGTGGCAGCCACTGCAATAAGGCAATCCTGGTGCAATGCAACATCGTAGTGTAAGAGCTTTCCTTGTACTGCTCAGCAGCTCCAGGCTACTGAGGAACCTCAGATGGTAGTTGTCCACATGCCCATTTCTTTGGAGACAACATGTTTTTCTCTTTAATTTCACAGCAAGGATGTATTTAAGAGATAATATGCACATGATGCTGGAAGAATAAGGCTGAAGAGTATTTGGTGATTTTTCTGGGCAAATGCTTGATTTGAATAAAGGCTGTTTGCTTCATCCCCATAGCTGCGCAGCCTGGCTATAGGTCATCCCATTAGCCAGCTCTGAGTGAGAGCAACTCTGTCATGGTGAATGAATGAGCTGGAAGTCCTGGCGAGTGGCAGGACCATCAGATACAAGGACAATGCTTTAGCTTTAGTCCTTAATCTGCAGTTTCTCGGTGGGAGTGAGGAGTCCCTTACCATTCAGCATCCTCCCCAGAAACCTGAGTGTTTGTGAAGTTCAGAATTAAAAACTAAAAGGAGGCCTCTCTTGCCAGGCCCTGACTGTGCTTTGAGATTGGATGTCAAGTGCCAAAGACTGTGGGAGAGGTTTTTGGGCCAGTAGAAAGCAGAAAACAGCAGATGCTTCACAAAAGACCATGCTCTGTGTCCCATCTCTTGGTTCCAGGAGAGTCTGAGAAACCCAGTGGGCCTTGAGCTGGAGCCCTTTTGCGAGAGGAAGCAGTGCAAACACGTTTTCTTTCTGTTGGTCAGCAAGAATGAGCTGCACACAAATGTCTTGCTAATTAAGCTGCTGTAGAAAATGGGAACCGAGCCAGGCACACAAAAAGCAGGATAAAAAAAAAAACAACAAAAAACAAACAAACAAACAAAAAAACCCAAAAAAACCAAAATGAACTGAGTTAATATTAGCACAAGTTACACCAACCTCATCATGAACTATAAGGGAGAAGGGCTAAGCAAGTTCATGAAATTGAGCAAATTGCGCGTGAGTGCATATACACAAGTGTGTGAATACTTTGTAAAAAGCTGGTGGTAGATTGTTGCGAGGCCAGTTCCTGCTTTGTTACATAGATAAATTGCCAAAGGAAACATTATCCAAACAGTTCTACTTCAAAGGCAAAACGGCAAGCTTTGGGGAACTTGCGGTACTTTCAGTCTGGCCAATAACCAAGTGTAAAGTGTAAAGTATACATGTTTAGGAAGTAGGACACATGCCGTTCAAGACAGGCCTTTCCCATGCTCTCAGACCAGTGCAGCTTCATTTGATGTGCAAATGCATGATGTGTGATCTGTCCTGGCAACGTGCTGCCTGCCAGCAGCACAAACATTTCACAAGCACCCTTTTGGGTTACTTCAGCCTGCTGTGTGCACAGCCTTCTTGGCAATCTCTGCAGCTGGAGCTTTTCTTACAGTCTGTGGCTGTTTGGGATGCACAATTCAGGTTTATTTTGCAGGTCTTGTCAGGAGACTAAACACAGATAAAACCACCTCACAACCAGCCTGGAATAATGGGATTTATGTCAGGTACTCTGATTAAATGACAATACAAGGAATGGTTACAGTAGCGCACTGGGGAACATAGCAGTAATGCAGACTTCATCAATCCTTAACGCAAATTGTCCCAGCAGATGTCTCAGCCTTCCTGGCATTGGAGTCTTTGGGGCATTGCAGCTGATGGCAAGGGCCCTCTGTAATGTGTTTATAAATGTCGCCTGAAATCAGGTGAAATAATGTTCCCTGGAGTGCTTCCTGACAAAGCAGGCACAGCCAAAAATGTATGTGCTGTGTATGTGCCCAGTACAGGGCAGCTCTGCTCTTTGATGAAATTCATCCCATATGAACCCATGAAAAGTAATGGTGCAGATGCTTACCACAGAGCAGCACTGGATCATGTGTTCAGTCCCTCTATTCTCTAGTGGCTTGAGTGGGCTTAAATTTGTTGATATCATAAAAAAAGAGCTGTGCTTTTACCGGTGCAACAGGGTTCTAGAGTACCTGTGCTAGGGGGTTAAGGTTGGCTTTTAGTGAGGGTTCAGGATTTAAACTCAGCTGGTTGAACTGTTTTAGAATTAACCATTCTTATGAACCAGGGAAACTTAGTGCTTTTTCTCCCCCTCTAACAATAAGCTAAGGGAATTAGGGATATTATGCAACAGCTCTGGTGATTTAATTCAGTTGGACCAAGACTCAAGTCACCTTTGTGATGCCACTCACTGTGTTTGGGATAGATTCTCAGTCATATGTGTGTGTGCAGCCTCTAGGCCTCAGTTTTAGACAACCAAGTACTTGGCGCTGAACACTACCCCAGTGGAGCAGCTGTGGCTGCACAGACAGCTTAACCTGCTCTTCACCACTAAAATGACTGAACTTCAGCCAGCTGCAACAATCTGTTGCCTGTGTTAACCTTGAATTCTAGTGTGTCAGTTCCAGTCCTCGGAGAAAAATCAGGCAAGTTCTTATTGAAAGCAGCATCCCAGCACTCCACGTTGTGCTGTGTAGAAGACGAAAGCGGGACCTCAAGCTCTAGTAGTAGCACATTCTAGCCACACTTTAGTCACATGAAATGACATCTCTACTCTCACATCAACATAATCTATCCTTATAAATGGCCCAGCTTCATGCTGAACTTCCCCACTTTGCTTCTGAAGTTCCTGAGCTTTCTGGCAGAGCTACACATAGTTCCCTGGTACCTGTGTGCCATCAGTGGACATAGAAGATACAGTGAAGATACAGAAAGAATTAATCAACTCTGTGTTTTAATAAGGATGAGGCAGAAAGATGCATTTTATGCAGCCGTAGTCTAATGTGCTGAGGGAAGTCTATTTCAATGGGTTGGGAATGCTGATGGCATCTATAGCCACAGAGGCATTTGCTGCTTCCTGATAGATGTAGCACTGCAAGTATTAGTCATTGTGGTATGAAGTTGTTACAAGAAAAATAACTTCCTGTGTTGATGGACTCAGCATGCAGTAAATGGAGATGTATGGAGGCAAATGTAAGGCGGTTGTAAATGTAGCTCTCCAGAGCTGTAGGTGTGACCATGCAGAGATTCATGAGTAAACAATACAGTGTATTGCTCATCATTGACTTGCCCTCTCTCTAAATTGGTGTCCTGAATTCAGTGTTGTTATGGGTTTTTTTCCAGGACAGAACTGGGAAATAAGAGGGCACTGTAGCACAGTGCCTCTGCATCTGCAAGGCAAGGTTTTTCATCCTGGCTCTGTAGGGAGGAAGAGAAAGTGTGTTCTTTGTAACAGGGCACCAATATAGTGTGAATGCTATTCAAGTAATATCAATATCCATTGCTTTGTCTGAAGGCCACAGAACTGAAATTCTTTCAGCCTTTCTTCACATCCTTTTCCCAGAAGAAATGCACAATTATTTCCAAACTCTCCCTTTACACCTGTATACACTTTTATTGATATATTTACTTTCACTGTCTGGAGCTCCACATTGTGCTTATCTACTATGGACTGAACTTTGCTCATTTTATTAAATGACAGCACTTGTTTTCAGTGGGTTCCAGAACAACCTTCCTTCCTTCAGTTTGCTTTCAGAAAAACATACCATTGCTTGTGCCTATGTGAATGCTTGGAGTGGTGAGGCAGGTTGCAAACATGTCAGAGAGACACAGAATATGGTAAGTGCTAATTGTTCACTCCCAGTCCCGTGAGAGTGTGTTGTCCATGTCACTAGTTAAACAGAAATTAAACTCTACTTAACATATTCCTGATTACCCAGACTTTCAGGAACAGTACTGCTTTATGAGAATGCAATTTCACTGCTATTATCAAGTTTTAATGTCTTTTATCCCATCTGGTTTAGTCTGTCATGATTTATTAGTCTATTTAGTCTATTGTGGTTGCCTGTAGACTGCTGATTAAACCAACAGTATTATTCTGTGACACTGAAGTATAACCATTGCTTGCCATGCAATGAAGTAGCTTGGCCTTATTAACCAAGTAGTTACTTTATAAAAATCGGCACCATTTCAAAAGAGGAATGCTGGTCCTGGCAATGAAAGTAAAGCTGGAATAAAGGAATAGTTTGGGTGAGAGTTGTGCAGTACCTGGCCACGTGAATTTTAACATTCAGTCCATCCTTTCCCCCATTTTAGCATTTTGAAATTAAAGACAAGTAGAATACCCACTCCATAAAAGATCTGAGTGTTACTTTAATTATCTCTGTGACTCATTGACTACAGAAAGAAAAGGCATCATGATTTTTTTAAACATTATCCAAAACTCAAGCTGTGATGCAGCAGTTCGCAAGGGTACCCCACTGGTTCTGATGATTTCAGACCTTCCACAATAGCTAAACTTTATGGTCATGAGGGTGAGGATGAACTTTGGCTATGACCTAGATCTGCAACTCACAAGTGGTTTTCATGCAGCTGGAATAATATTCCAGAAAATGTAATTGGCCTTTTACTTCATTCACTTTTGCAAATGAAAATAAAGCTACTGTGAGAGCAGATCTTTTGCTAAGAAAATATTTCTTTAAATATTTTTATAGCTCTGTCAACAAGAAAGGAGTCTCACAGTCTAAAGTCTTTCTCTAAACCTTTTTAATGGAAAAAACTTCATAGAAAATATCCTTTTACTTTTTTAATAACATATAACTATATACATGATTAAAAACTGTAACAAAAAACTGTGGGGACTGGAAAAATGTTTTGTTGCATCCATGCAAATGGTACATTTAAAAGAAGGATTTCACAAATCCATGTACATCAAATGGAGCTGCAATGACAGTGTTGAAAAAAATGGCAGCTCTGCATTATTTACCTGAAGGTACTGGGAATAGAGCACAGACATACAAGATACACAAAAAGAATACAAAAGAGTACACGGTGTAAATGCTGTTAGCACAGGAAGAGTCTTTTTTAAGTAAATAGGAGAAAAGAAGTAAAATCTCCTTTTTCAGATTTTGTATTGCAGTTTAAAAGATAACTAATCTCTTACTTGCTGTATTTTGGTTTTCTTCACTCTTGACGTACACTACATTTTGAACTAGATGGCATTTGAATTTAACAACTCAGGAATATTTTGATTCATCTCCATGTCTGCAAATGTACTGTCATTTCTGAATAACATTATGTATACATATTGCTTTAAAAACACATACACAGTTTGACATGAGTTAAAAACACAAAATATTGAGGGCTACCACACTACAGAGTGCTGGATACTCTTGTCCTGATCCAGCAGTAAGTTTAAGGACACACACAACTTCAAATCTATGAGGAATTCCTCAGAGAGTAAAGGAAGTTAAGAACGTGCAGAAGTGATTTGCTGATCAGATCTGGTGTTTTCAACAGTTCATAGTACAGACTCTGCAGCTAGGGGAACTGTTACACTTGAGGCCATAATTCTGTCCTTACATCCCAGATAATGGAGCTACCCAGTGTAGGTGATTTACTGTACTTCTTAAAATAATTTTTCTTAATTCTAATTCAAAACATAAAATGAAACCTCCTTTTAAAAAGGAAAGGTATGGGGAATCAATGAGCTCTGCAGTTGGGAGGGAGAAAGAGATGGTGTTTAGTTTGTTAGTTACAAGTTGGAAGAGATTCTATGGGCAGCAAGTAATAATGTCATAGGTTTTAAACACCTCACTTCTGAAACAACTTGCACTTATTTTTGTCCGGGGCCAAAAAAAAAGAACAGATAAAATTGAAAAGTCAGTACCAGCCAGTAAGCTCACAAACATGGTAAGGATTCCAAGTCCTTTTTCTCACTATTTAGTGAGAAAAAAAATCAAGCTTACTTCTTGCCAGGTGGGCTTTTGCTGGGTTCTTCCTGCTGTAACAAATACTTAATTCCCATTGTTACCATGGACAGTTTAACAGCAAACAAACAAATGGAGTCTGTATGTGCATATACTTATTTAAAAAAGGTGAAAACAACAGTAGCAACACCAAAGCTAGACAAGCAGTGAAAGCTGAAATTATCTGTGAAGCCTTTGGGAATCTGTTCCTGTCCTCCTTAACACCCTCCCCCCCTGTCTGGCCAAGCTCTTTTGGCAGGCAGGTAAAACCTTTCAAGTTCCTGTAAGTGAAGGAGGATTTTTGCTTAATGCAAGACAAAAATTAATTATGAAAATAAGCTTTGAAAACAAAATCACTGTGAGTTGTGAAATCCAAATCTCACTGATAAGTATTTGGATTTCGTTATCCATATAATGGTTTGATTCCTTCCCCAGTCTGATCTCTTTATGTGAGCATGCTAATTGGAATGTTGCCAATATACCAGCTTTTGGCTCATTACTGCTCAGAGTGTTTGATTTTTTTTAGAACATCAATGTTACTTATGTTGTTCATTGCTAGCATTTTGGGTAGAATCTGGCTTGTAAAGCCATGATTGAATCTAGAATGTCAGTACAAGGCAGGTCTGTTTGAGAAAGCAACCTGAAAGCAGTGAAACTTCTTTAAGGAAGAGATAAATGTGTGTGTGCATGCATTTGTGTTTAACAGTTTTCTAGCTAGAACTGTTATTAAATGATGCCCAATAGCAATTTTATCTCTTGTTATGATTTGTTTTACAAAGATGTAATGGTTCTCAGGAGAGTTTTGTGAAAACATGCAGAGTTGGTTTGCATTAGGGATGCAGTTATGTGCCCAGTATATACGTCACAACTTATTTTTTTAAATATATATTGTGTAACGCTTTTTATTCCTGAGTGCTGGTCTCCATAAGCAATAGAGAGGGTGGCATCACGTGCTCTTCTGCACAGTGTGGTCCTTCATCATTTTAGGAGTTCTTCTGAGGGATCTTTATTGTCACAGTTTTAACTTCAGAATATTCTCTCAGTCCACATTCACCCCTAAAAGAAACAAAATTGTAGCATCAGCTTACACAAGATATTAATTCTTTATCGAGCAAAAACCTGCAAAGTGATTTCTTGGTAAAGTTAAGATCTGAGCAAAAATTCCCAGCATAGGTTTATGTTGTGTTCCGATTTTGCAGAGGTTTCCCTTTCATGCCACCTTTCAGAAAACCTGAAAATGAAATTTCAGTTTAGGTCAAACCCCCCTCCCACCTCCCCCCAGTGAATGGGCTCCAGCATTTGACAAGGAGATACAGAATGACGTTAAACGCAGAAATACTCACTGTCCATTGATGGAACTGTTGAGAGTGATGTCCTCTGTCCTTTCCAGACCTTGAAAATGTCCAAACACCAAGACCTACACCACTGGCCAGTAAAATT
This sequence comes from Amazona ochrocephala, assembly GCA_039720435.1. Taxonomy (NCBI): domain Eukaryota; kingdom Metazoa; phylum Chordata; class Aves; order Psittaciformes; family Psittacidae; genus Amazona; species Amazona ochrocephala. Next base: position 31,411,068 of record CM077883.1, on the reverse strand, counting down.
ACTGCTTATATTTGCACTCAAGAAAGAGAAGGTCCAAACTGAGTATTACGGAAAATGGACCCCTCCTCACAACCCTGAATAAAGATGAACCTGAGTGTGCAGAATTTAATGCTAACTTCACCATACAGAGTATTTCAGGGGAATTCCTCAGAACCCTTTGTAATAAGTGTGTTTTTCAGAATGGAGTGAGGGGCCACTGTTGAAACCCATTAAGCCCTTCTGTATGCTCCTCGTGTTGCATTTATCTCTACACCATAAATTTTACACAAAATGTAACACCAGGGAAGAAAGTCGCTTTATTTGGGCAGGAATACCGGTATTTACCAGTCCATGTCAGTCAACCTGCAGTTTTGAAACCCTGTGATGTGCTTGTTGGCTCAGTAAGCCTCATGTGTGATACAGTTCCTGACGTTCAACTCAGATTGATGATTCAGGAGGCATTTTAAGGTTTATCAGAGTCTACGTACATGCAAGGAAATATATCAGTAAAGATTTTATGACAAGTGAAAGGCTCCTATTGACTTGGACCACTCCACCCCCAGCTTTCAGTAGAAAGTGGTGAATTTGTCTCAAAAGAATGACCAAAAACTTCAGCTATTTATCAGCCTTGGCTGAGCCACAGAACCGTTCCTGTATGGCTCAGTGGAAGCTGTCACCAGGAGCTGCATGGAGCCTAATAACTAATGCTGGTATGTCTGCATGAATGTTTCTGCTTGATGGCAGCTGGTTTCTTATTTTGGTCTGGCAAACAAAATTAGATATATTTATTGTTTCTTCAGCTCAAGGCTTCAGGCCTTATATGTTTGTTTTCTGGCCAAAAGTTTTGACGTGGACAACTGTGATGAATTCTAAAGCAAGTGTTCTTCAAAAGTTAAAAAGTTGCTCTTGCTTAATAGGGAGATGCGTTATTCCAGACATCCAGAGTGGAAGAGGCAGTGTGTGTTCAATTAAAGGGCTCACTTGTCCCCACAGCCTAATACAGGGAAGTAGGGAGCAGCAACATCCTGTTCAATGGCCACTTTGGGTCTTTTTGGATGGCACTTTGGTATTAGGGTGATAATAAGGGTTGTGTGTGTGAAAAAAGGAGCCCATGGGTCAAGTTTACATGATGGTATCTCTTGATTGTGTAGGTGTAAGGGAAGGGGAACAAACTGCTCTTCCAAAAGAAGTATTACACACTTTCTTCCGTCCCAGAGACAAAAAAGATAAGGAAAAGAATTATAACTCCAAACCATTCTCCAATTTGCACTTTTTTTGGGAATGAAACTATGCACTCCTGTATCTCAGAGCTGCCCAGACAATAGAATGACACCTCATTCCCTTGAAGATGTGTAAATGTAAAAAAAATCTCTTAGACTGCTTCCGATATTCTTGTATTCTTAAAGTAGTTTTAATGTGAACAGAAATCAGTTGCATTGTGTATGTAAGTTCTGGTGCTCTACTGCTCTGTGCATACCCTGCTACATGTTGTGGGAGTGTGAAATGAGTGTAGCAGATCTCAACTTCCCGTATTCATTTTTTTCCCCATGTGTTATAAAAATCTGTGAAATTAAATGTAGGAAAAAACCAAGTCCCAAATAATACAGTGCTAGTGCAGGCAGCACAGTGACACAATTATGATTTGACTGTAACACAGTATTAGCTTAGCAATAACATGCATATGTATGGACACTTTATCTCTTTTTTTGTGTGTGATTTTTTTTTTCTTCTTTAGTTGTCTGACTCAACATTAGTTATGCTATAAAATGTATCTCTTAAAAACAGGGGTCTAAGAAACTGTGGCATTTTAATAAAATGTATGCAGATATTAATCCAGGGGGGAGGAGGTGAATTAGAAGGTGATATCTGATCAAAGAGGTTCTGAAAGGAGTAGAATAATTACCCCTAAGTAGGCTTTTAGGCATCTTTGCAAGATACAGATTACCGCCATTCCAAACATTTATTGTTTATGACGAGTATTTTCAAAGCTGTAGATGGGAATCAAGTGTACAAGCACTGTAGATTTTTCCATGGGAGCTGGGGCGCTGCTTGGTTGGTTTCCCCTGCTTTCAAACACTCCTCACTATCAATATGTGAGTATCTTGCTTGCACAGTTAACCTCCCTGAAGTCAACGGGGTCACTTTTGGGTGTCAAGTTACTCATGTGCTCTATGGAGCTTAGTAGTTTTAGAATATTTTCACAATGATAAGAGTTAGATGAGCTGACATATTTATGCCAGTGTGAGATCACCTCATAACTCATGAATGTGGAGACTAGTATGAATGTGTTATTCGAAGTACTCCCTAATGAGCGAAAATATTTCAGACTACATAGAGCTTATTTTATAGATCAAGTTGTATACTTCAACATATTTAAACTTTTAAAGAGTTTGACCTTACTTTAGTTTTACTGCTGAATTTGCCATTAGCCATAAGCTATTTTGAAAGCTTAGGTGAGACATATCTGGTATACATGCCTCCTGCACAGAAATTAATTGAATCCTTTGTATGTGTAACCAATCTGGGGCTGATGCAATTGCTCAACTTCCTTGTGATTGTAATGAGAATTAAAAACTGGTAAGACTTTAAATTAGGTACCTGGGACAGTATTTGAGCTTGGAACTCCATTTCAAAATACTTGTCACTTAGTTCTAAATGGAATAAGATGGATAGAAAGCTGTGTAATGGAAGGTGACTTTTTGAAAGGGATGTAAACACATTTTTCTAGCTTTCTCTAGGCCTGATTTCATTTAACATTGTTTATAAATCTGGAACAGATAGCATTTTAATAAAATTCAGATGCACTTATATTAATAAACGTAAGAAAAAGAAAGAAAAAAATAGCAAGAGAGGCAAAATATATGGCAAAAGCTCTGAAACAAGACCACCAAACCAGTCAACAAACACACAGCAGTACTAAAGAGAGAATCTTTCTGCAAAAGTGCTAGTTAATATGGCTAAGAAAAAAATCTCAGAAAACACAGGTTACAAGTAAATCATGTAAACCACTTGCAATTTGTCATCTTATGTTATGCCTCAATCCCCAGATGGGAATATTTATTTCCTGATCTTAATTTGCATGGAAGGATTCACTAATGTTTATTGAATAGTAGAGCTGAAAACAGTTCAGAAGACAGCAGAATAATACTCACATCTCTCTCCCATTGCCAGACATTTTGAAACCTCCAAAAGGACTTTGGGCATTTAAGGCATTGTAGCAATTTATCCTGTAACAGGAAGAGGTATTCAGTTCAACTGCACTGTCAGAGACCTTTGGATAACTCAGGGAGGGGCTGAAACTTGTGGGGCTCAAGACGCTGTACACCTCATAGTAATAACAACCTTGTCTCATGTTGAAAAGAAATTAGGTATTTATAACCACAAAACATACTCATTAGGAGAAAGGGATTTGGCCTGTGAGGACTAGAGGAGAGCACAGAATACTTGGAGGCAACTTCAGTAATGAGCTGTTAATGTGCTGACAAACCTCAGTGCCAGTTTATAACACAGAGCTATTAGATTTTAATTTATCCTTTTTCTCCCTGATTTCTCCCGGATCTCTAGAATACCCAGGCTTGACATACCAAATTGCAAGCTATTAAACTCTAGAAGTGGCGTTACATATTTCTAAGGACTAGAGAAAAAAGGTGTCCCCTCAGTTCCTTACATGTTGTAGAAAGGACATGATCTTTTATGTCCTAACAGAAACCTCGCAGGATTCTTCTGCTCCAGAGAAAGGATCGTTTATACTCTGCTTTGTTTGTTTTCAGGAATGCCATTCAGCAGTGTGGCCATCATGCTAATGGCAAGCCAGGCACTTTCCAGTTTTCACCGCCAGTGAGCAGAGTCACACCACCTCCCTACAGCTGTTCTGTATCTTGGTTAGTGACTCACCACCAGGATGGTCTAGATAAACATTTTTCAGACAAAGGGTGCAAAACTGAGGTGTCATAATGATAGCAAGTCAAACTCATTATCTCCAAGAGCAGGAGTGTGATAACTTCTGCCTTACCAGACTGTCCCAGCCTGCATTGCTGAAGAGACTGTCAAGGCCTTGTTTATGTCATTTGTAAAGACAGCAGCTACCAGCCCAAAATCAGAATTGTTGGCTCTCTCTATAACTTCATCCATGGTTTTAAATCTCAGTATTTCTTGAACAGGCCCAAAAATCTGCAAGAAAGATTAATCAGTAATTAATAAACCAGCCCACTCAGAGACATTTTATTCCTGTTTTATTCTGCATTTTTCTCTTCTCTCCTGTTATAGTCTTTACAAATTCCCACAGCATCATTTAATAGTGTCTGTAGTAAAACTGCATGAATTTCCCAAAGCAATTGTCTCTCAGTGGAACTCATCCATTCTTCCCTGATCTCTTCTTGGAGATCTGAGACTTTACAGCCAGTGTAAAAATAGAGCTTCTTTGCCCAACTCATATTGTCAGTTGCTGTGTGCATCAGGAGTTCTGAAAAGATTTAAAGATTTTACCTTTTTTTTTTTTTCTTTTTTTAAGTATAGTGGTGATTTTCATTCTAAAGCTTTTGTCTCTAAAGTAAGCAAAAGAAAAGTCATGTTCAGGACATTCTAAAATGACTTTGCCCATGTATATGAATACCTCCTCCTTGGCAATCCGCATGTCATCTGTTACATTGGAAAACACTGTTGGTTCAATGAAGAAGCCCTTTCTTCCCAGCCCTTTGCCCCCACATTCAAGTTTTGCTCCTTCAGTAATGCCGCTTTGAATCAGTTCCAAGATCTTGTTGTATTGTTTTTTATCAATCTGAAAGAGAAAAGCAGCTTTTTAACTTGCAGAACATACACTTGACAATCAAGTGAAAATTAGATTTTAGGCGTCATGTCCCAGAGAGTAGACTTGTATTCACTGCTCTTTGAGCTGTAGATGCCAAAGATCTACAAATAGCTGCTGACCGTAACCTAGGAATTGGTCTTCTTAAGGCTGTGCCCCTCATGTATGTGGCTCAATCCACATTCTTGCTAAGCAGTCTGGTTTCTAAGCCCAAACAAAACCTTGCTATTTTTTGTTCCAGGTTAACTTCCTGAAAATGGTGTCAGTTCAGCTGGTTATTAGTGGCAGGAACATTTTCTAAAGACCTATTTCTAATTCTACCCATTTTTTGCTTAGAATTCCTGTCTTTCTAGTGGTCAATAAGCACAGTTATGGTTGTAAACAATTCTTGAAAGTAAGTGTCCACAGAAACTTCTGAGAGCTTCTCACAGTTTACAGTTGTATCTTGGATGCTGAAGATCAGAATCTCGTGGTTAAAGCTGGGAGGCAAACTTACTGATATTTAAGATGAGAATTTTTCTTTAATAAAAAGCACCTCTGAGCTACACAGATTAGCTACTCCTTTAAAATTTTAAACTTTAAAATGCTTATCATGTCAGCTACCCTGGACTGCGAGTGAGCATGCACTGACCGACCTCTGTCTTAGAAGAGTTTAAATACTTCAGGCAGCTGCTGGACTATAGAGTCAAAGCTCTGTTCCTTTACCTGTGGACCTTGTTCTGTGGTTGGATCAAAAGGACTCCCCACAACTCTTCTCTTTGCACGTTCTACACTTTTTTTAACAAACTCTTCGTAGATTGATTCTTCCACGTAAATCCGTGAGCCTGCAGTGCAGCACTGACCTTGATTGAAGAAGACCCCTTGGTGAGCTTGTTCCACAGCATAGTCCACTAAGAAAACAAGACAGCATATGTTGCCTCGAAACTTCATAGACACAGGTGCTATTGCACCACTGTCATGCGTATTACATTGCGCCACATTCCCAAAACTTCAAAGCAGAAGCAGGGTTTGGTAAAGTGAAACAAAAGAGTGACCAAATCAAAACATAATATTGTTGTGTAGGGTCATAAATTAAGGTGATTCATTTCATTTTGCGTCATAATCCCTGTGAAAATATGGAGATTTTAAACATGTCTGAAGCTGATTTTTCCCTCGTTTATTCCACCCAGGATACAGCTATACTAGAGGGATATTAGGAACATTACAATTGCTTCAGAAACACTAGATTACAAAGGACCACTTGGGACTTCAGACATTGTCTAGGTAAAGGAGGGTCCATAAGTAATACATTCCAGATGCCATCTCATGGTACAAGTCACAAAATATTGCTTTATATCCACTGCAAAAATTAAATCAAGTTACATCAAGACAGTACTTTACTTTAGCAGTCTATGGAAGTAGGGTATGCAAGAACTTCAGCAGTGTCTTCTATACCAGCAACATGTAATTCATCAACTAAAACTCATATTAGACCTTAGGGAGAAGCTTGTGCCCCACATTACGGAAGTCTGTCTGACTGGGGTGGGTAGAGGAGGGGGAAATTTGTGATTGCAAGTTTGTACTTAATTTAATACTGCATACGTGAGAATTGGAGCCAACCAAACGGTTAAGAGAATTTAACTTTGATAATGGCCACATTATTTTTCTGCAAGACAGAAACATCTTTCAGCCGATGCAGATGACTGGGCAGGGCTTTAAAAATACAGGTCAATTATAGAACAATCAACCCTTGATTTCTACTCTAACTTCCTTGGAGGTACAACTAACACATCTACTGTCCAAGCAAGAGAGGATCCAGTTGCATTTAGACATTCAGAGCTAAATTCTCGCATTGGGTGTAATAGCTGACTAGACAAGAATATTGAAGCCATCCTTTAACAGTGATATCCTACAGCACTGTAATACCTCTGTTATCAGCTGTAGCACTTTGCAACATTGCTTGAAGTACAATCTTTAATGGAATAAACAAAGCAACAGTGCTTTCAGCACATTCTAGACAACTCCATCTAACAGAAATGTCATATTCTGCCCTCGCTGTGGGGAAAAATATTATATGGTATGTTCCCTGGACCACAATCATATCTTTCTATTCAAATTCAGTCCATGGAGATTGAACACTCTAGTGGAGAGAACTGATTAACTGATGTTTTCTCTATCGTTACCTCAGTTTTCCACCACGAGGGGCTCTAACCATTCTTCTGTTTTTTGATTGGACTAAACTTTCACCAGCTTTGTCATGCTTTCTGCTAACCTTTGGCACACAGTGTCCCTCAAACAGAACAAACAGCTCCTTTGGAATGGTGAGCAAATTGCCTGCTGTTCTTCAATAATTGGCGCTTTGAAGTCTGAATCTCAGGTCAGGCACTGGTGGTTGTAATTATGGGAAGACCAGAGAACTTTAGTATGATATACTGTAGAACAGACAGTCAGGAAGAAGTCTGTGGTCTGTTATTCCCCCATTGCCTGCAACTTCTCCCAAGGTCCTCAACCTTTTTTGGCAAATACAGCAAGTCACAGATAAAGTACAGCTCTGTATGGCAGGTAGGAGCATTTGTTCTTCCCCAATGGAAGACCATAACATAGACCTGCCCCCAGCATATATTACTCTAGTAGAAATGTTCAGACGATCCAGTCTGAGTTAATAGCTTAGGATATTTGGGATGTGGTGATTTCTGGTGAGAGATGAGGATGAGTAACTGGGGTAGAAGGCTGTAACATCTGCATTTGGCTCCAGTTGACGAGAGCCTTTTTAGCTTACAAGCACAACTGGCTGTAATTTAGATCCCCAACTTGGTGAAACATTTCTATGTAGAAAAGCTCCTGAAAAGTTCTCCAGCTTTCCCTAGTCTTTCAAATATCAGAAAGTCTGTAAGATGAATATAGGCATGTGACCAACTCTTGTCATTCATGCTATTCAGAATCATTTGTCTATTCTCCTTCCTCTCAAAATTAAAAGATCAAATCCTTCTATGTCTATTTATTGGGTTACAAAGTTCTCAGACAAGGCATTGAGTATAGTGTGCTTGCACACAGCCTGAAACAAGAGCTCAGAGGAAGGTGTGAACTGTCCCATTCATCTTAGTGGGGTGTTAATGTCAAAATCTACTGCTGATTATTTACATATCAATATTTTTAGCTATTTCCTTGCTGATCATTTAAGTAGAGACTTCCAGTTTGTGTTTTTATCCTATCCTAAACAGCTGCCCTGTACCTTCTCAGGTGCCAAAAATCTCAGCTGCACATCATCCAGCTGCCAAAATCTTCAGTTCCCTGCTGAGAGTGGCAATGAGGATATTTCAATACACAATTTTTCAATTGTGAAAATTTAAAAAATGGCATAATCTTCATTTATACCTACTATCAAAACACCTTAACAAAGGAATATTGCACTGATCAGATCAGTAATTCAAGGGTAAATTAAAGCCCTCCCTTTTAATAATGCTGTGAAGCCAAAAAAATCACAGAATTTCCAAATGTAAAGCCCCTGAACCACCTTGCTGTGGAGCTCAGGGTGACAGATGTGCATGGGACCATGACTGTGGATAATGCCATTTCTATATGTTTGGCTGTAACTTTTTTCTGTTGTTTTGTTGTCTCTGAATCTGTGGATTCAAACATTGTCTGTTTATAAAAAACATCACCCCTCAGGCTGCTTCTGTAAGATTAAAAGTGCCATTAAATACAGCTCTACTGGTCCAGGTCACTTTGTATGAAAAATGTGCCCTAAAATAAACCAGAAAAGAAAAAGAAAAACCACCACACAAACATATTTTTAAGAAAAATATGGAAGTGCTGACTTACAATCTGCATCTGCAAAAATAATGTTTGGGCTTTTCCCACCCAGCTCCAGCGTAACTCTCTTCAAATTACTCCTTCCAGCTGCTTCTTGGATCAGCTTCCCAACCTGAAAGGAAATGGAGACACATTTTGCAGGGAATGTAGTCATACAGTTCACTTTAACAGCCAGTGTTGGCTATCATTGGAACAGAGCTTTAAATAAGCCATCAGGATCTTCAGTCCAAACAGATTCTCATCAGCAGTGAACAGCTTTCCAGGCTTTTTGCTAGAAGTCAGGGTGGGGTAAGGCAGAACACAGAGTACCCTTCACCTGGTTGTATCTATGCTGAAACAGCTTGGGGCTTGCTTTCAGGGTGCAGTAGGAAGGCTGAATTAAAAATCTGAACTTGGTGTAACTATAATTGCTTCCATCCAAATTAGTGGCATGTTCACAAGCTTTTAGATACTATTATTAAGAGATTAAGTTATACAATTTTTAGTGGAAAAAAATAGATTTGCTATCTGAGCATGTATTTAGCATATTACTATTCATTCGTAATAACTGCCATTATACTTCTTTATAGTTACCCCACATGATCACTGCTTCTATAATTTATTTCACCCTTTACTATTTATAGTTACTAAACTGCCAGCCAATCTGTGTATGAGGGCATTTGTTCTCCTCAAAATACAGTTTACAGTGCCCAAACATTTGAGTAATTTGACCATGAAATTGTGAGCCAGATTGTCAAATTCTGATGAAATCATCAGCCTTTTCTGCAGGATTAAGAGCACATAGCAGAATATCAAGTAGGGCAAAAAGTTACAGAAGCACCATTCCAGACCTGACCCTCAGCTGCACCGCAGATAATCTAAATATCAGTTGAGGAAGTCAAAAGCACCTTCAAAATGTCTTTGTAGATTGTGGGATAAACTGGAACAGAATGGAGCCCTGTGGCTGGAGCAGCCACAGACTGCAGCTCTCATCAAGGAACGTGAGGGTAGGTTCAATGGAGTAGCAATCTGACAGCTACATATTTGATGTTGTCTCCACATCAATACAGTTGGAGAAGCAGCTGTGCTCCCTGGAAATTCTCACCTCCCTGGATCAATGAATGCAGAATCAATCAGATTTTATAGTGCTGCAGTGTAACTATGCCCGTTTTGCAGCCACAGAAGTAATCACAGGTAGATTTGGGCCCTACATGGTTAAAACACAGGATTAAAAGTATCTATGGAATATTGAGAAGCTTGAGAGCCTTGATAAATGTGTTCTTTTGACTCGGACATGCTTTGTGGGTGCACAGAGAGTTAGATGTGAAGTAAGATGGGAGTGAGTCCAGAGCTAGACTTTCCACATAGTACTCTGATCTCTCTAGCTGTTTCCTGTTTCTGAGGGCAGGTGAGTGGAATTCCCTGCAGGAAGGGGTTAATGGATGAGAAGCTGAATCTCTTAAGAGAACTGAAGGCAGTCTGCTGGAGAAAGTTAAGTCAGCGCTGGAGTAATCAGAAAGCAAATGAAACAGAAACCAGGGCCCCCACAGAAAAAACAAAGCAAGAACCCCACAGGATAATGAAGGAATTGTTGACCACTTCATGTACCTTTGTGATTAACTGTTTATCTGGTGATAACACAGTCAACTGTGACTGGTTATTTCTTACAAAAACCCAGTCTACAAATTTAAAATTAGCTTCTTTTCTTTACCCCTGTATCAGTGTAACGGAGTGTTGACATTATCATGAAATTCCTTGCATATCCCCTTAATTTGAGCTGATTTTATTGCTATGTTTGACTGACAGCCAGAAGCGAACAAGAAAAAGAAGGACCTTTTCTGCCCTCCACCCCCACCACGTACATTGAGCACATCATCTGGAAATTCCAATCTCTCAGAACTGTGCTGAAAATGTACACTGGAAACCAATGACAGTGCCATGTTTATAGCCAGTGCCAGCCAATACCATTCACACCCTCACTGCCTTGAACCTCCCTCTCTCAAAGAACAACCACCAGCTATTCCCACTCAAAAATTCACAAAGAGCAGAACAGACAAGGAAGCCAGAGCACTATGTTGAGCTCACATCTCTCTGCCTTCCATTCTACCACTTTAATGTCCATGTAGGTAAAGATTTGGAAAGGATTCTGTACAAACCAGGGATTGACAAATATGCAAATCCAATTATTATGTATATGACAAATACGTATGTGGCAAATACTGAAGTCCAAAGGGCTTGGAGGCAATGGTGCTAATTCAGAAAAATATGGTCCAGAGTATTGTTAATACAGGGAGGTGGTTGTCAGGTTCCCAAGTATAAACTTAACAGACAGTTTCACTCTGTCCTTCTCATTAGGAATCAGTGCATCTGTCAGGATGGTAGGGCTCATGCTGCTCAGCATTTTTGTTCACTGTGTTCCTATTGTGCCCTATGCACTTACAGGTTGAGAAAAGGCTTAGGGAAGGCAGCAGGCGCTGTGATTACTTAGTGACAAAGGCAGCCTTTTGTGACTGACCCTCTTTCTGGAGAAAGACAGCATGAAAGGGATAAGTGATAGTGTTGCAATCTCTACGGTCTTTCAGTACATGCTTCCTGTGGTGTCTCTCAGCTATATCTGCGAGCTCTCAATAAGCAGTACAGCTTTGTGAGGGAACGCTGGAAGAGAGGACTCCCCCACAGATAATGGAGCTGTGCAATTATCCAGCAGGAATGTTGGCAGAGAAAGCCCTGACTCCCCATCCTTGTTTTGAATAGGCTTCAAGATTGATACCAGGAGTATCCCTGGATAGCTTGTGAAGTACCATAACCTTGTAAGCCTCATGGAGGGTGAGGCAGATGTAATTTGGCCCACCTCAGAGAAAGCAATTTGTTGTTCAGAACAACAACAACAACAAAAGATTGAAGAAGCATTTTGTGGCACCTCTGTACAAAAAGGGGATTTGAAGAACAGTCCTGCAAGACTGTTTCTGGACTGTAAAGTGTATGACATTAGGCATTGAGATACATGATACAAAGCACTTGATTGTACTTATTTATGCCTTCTGTGTTTGGAAGTTTAATGTCTCTTTCAAGAGGCTTACGCATCACATTTTAAATACTTTGTGCAGAAATACAAAGAAGTCTGTTGCTTTTCATGTTCTCTTAATTTTCTTTGGTTTTAGACAGAAATCTGTGTTTCTAAATAGTACAGGTGGGTTTGCCTGTTACTATTAAAGCACTGGGAGTCTTGGGAGTCAAAAGCAAACCTCCAAGATTTGTGATACTTCCTCTACAGCTCTGTCAGAATGTCTGGCTTCTCCTCTGCTCTGAACCTTCTTTTGATCACAGATATGCATTAGGTCATTAACGAACACCTGAATGTAGGGGAACAGCAGTCTAGCTGAACAGTAGGTCATTTATTTGCACGCTGCCACAGTCAAGACTGTGAAGGTAAGACTGCACAGAGATATGTAGATAAAAAGATACCATGAAGAGTGCAAAAATTGACAGAGAAGACCTACATCTTCAGTTACTGCCCGCCTTTGCTATACCTTTCTTGGGATACTGAAAGAACATCTGAAGAACAGTAAATGGTTTAGGTTACAAGAGATTGATTGAGTTTTGGGGAGGTTGTATGATCAGACAGGAATTTTCTGTGTTTTTTGGAGTTGCAGTTTTCCCTCTCCAGCTATTGAGGCACAGGATGTCAGGTTCTGGCAAAACTTTCAAACCCATGCTGCTGCTTGCTTAGCCTGCCTCATTTTTCCTTGAATTCCAGATTGTACGCAGTATCTTTCTGAGAAACATTTTAGGACTTCATGGCATGTTCAAGGTGTGTCTCTAGCAAAGCCAAGTGAATTTTAAGATACTGACATGAAGAAGAGCAGATTTATTTGACTGCACAGTGCCCTGTGTGAGAAGCAGCCCTCAAAAGAACATAGTGAATGGTGCGGCACAAGTAAAAAGGCAATCACAAACAGAAATTCCTAGAGAGAATCCTAAGTAATAAAGGGCTCCTTTGTTCTTTGGTTAAATCCTGGCCCATGGAAATCCGTGGCTAAATGCTGTTAACTCTGACAGGGCTGATAAACACCACCCTATTTTTTTCAGTTTTAAGAAAGTGAATTCTTTTGACATGTATATTTTACAGGCAAAGAGGAGTCTAAGGAGAGCTCCCTCAACTCTACCAAAAACATCGAGGAAGGAAAAGGGAAACAGCTACTTTTCATTCAGGACATACAAGCTGTTCAAGATACAATTAAAAAGATTCAGCAGAAGCAGGAGTGAATGATAATCTAACTTCCCTAAATCCTCCTTCTATTGAACAGGGCATGTTTGTAGCACTGGAAGCTGACAGGCATCTCAGAACAGGTAAAATCACCTTTAAGATTCTTGTTGCTAAAGTAAAAAATGCCAGGATGTAATTCTTTATGATAACCGAAACCAGCAAGAGATTGTGCGATGCAGGAGAGCTGACACAACTCATCGCTTATGCAGTAGGTAGACATTCTGTCTAAATCATACATTGTGACATTCATCTTGCTTCAGAAATGAGAGCCCTGCTGAGTAAATTAGAATCAGTGATAATACAGCTGTTAGCTACAAACATTTGTTTGGCGTGAATCAATCTTGACTCTCCTGTAGTTTGCTTTGAAAGTCTCTCTAGTATCTCATTGACTAATGATGAGATCATGGTTTGTTAATCTCAGTGCATAAAGAAAACATTCTGACAAGCAAAATGCAGACTCTTTTGCTGGGGTTTATTGCAGTTGTTTATAGACCTTTTGTTTACACAGGCATCCAAACCAATTTGTTGGATATTTATTTGGGTTACTCTACAGAACTGCATGAACACAGACCTGAATCCTATCTTTAATCTGTCTGCATTTTAATGGGCCGTAGTTTGAACAAAGTGGAAACCAGCCACTTAGGATACATTTCTTGCTGGCCAGGGCTTCAAATATTTTGTGTGCTATCTATTATTCTCATCTTGAGAGCATTTAACAACTGGAGAGAGTTGTAAGCCACTCTGATTTGGAGGTAACACATTTGGTTTTGAACAGAAGTTACTAGAACTCATTAAACTTTTGCAATAAGGAAAATACATTTTTTAATGCATCCAGTGCTTTAAATGCACATATTTTTAAATGTGTAACTTCTTGCTCTCCATAATCATCTCTAATCTTAAACCCAGAACATACTGCACCCAACTATTCCATGTGTACCAGGACCTTAAGGGTACACAGTTTCTGTTGAAAGGGAGCGTATGTATACAGACAAGTGTAGACAGCCCCTAGCAGTCAAAATGGCTGTGTTTGCAAAGCCTGTAACTGAATTCACAGATCCAAGTGGATATAAAGGCAAATGAAGAGTAAAGCAGCTTCTGATGGCAGCCTTTCTCTGCTATTTGAAGGCCTTTCACTTTTGCTACTTTGAAAAAGTTCTTTCAGCAAATAAGAAAGTCATATACTGAACTCCGTGCATTTCTGATGTGTCAGAATTGTCTCCTCATTGGCACTTGGCTTGGAAATAAATAAGCTCCACTGTTCATTTAACTGGGGAAGACAGTCTTGTATAACCTCTCCTGTACTTCTGAGCTCTGCAGCCCAACAGCAGACAATGGTTGAGTACACATATACCCAATGTCTAGGTAAGCCAGACATCCTGAGTTTGGGTCTATTTGCAAGCTCAGAAAATACAAATGACTGAGTTTTATTGTAATTAAATTGTTGCTAGTAATTTTTCAAAATAAGCTCAGACAGGTATACATGGAGCAGTGAAGAAGCTGAGGTAGAGAGGGGCAGAGTAAAAGCGAAAGGCGTATATGACTGGGATAGTGTGGGAGATAGCTGAGCTTTACAGAACCACTCCCCAGGTCCCAATGAGTTTCACCTTACACCTTGGGACCAGAAAGATCAAGGAGAGATACAGTAAAATGTAAGGAGGTATTTAAATTGATTATGGGCTTCCAAGGGAAGGTAGGAAAGGGGTAGGAGCAAGTGCTGACATGGTCAGATCGACTGGAAGAAAGATTGGTTTTGGCAGTTTTAAGTTTCATCAGATTGTAGAAAATGAGGAAAAAATGTGTCAAGCCTGAGAAGAATTATCTCAATTAAGGAGGATCATAGATTAGCCCTGGTTCACTGAAAACAACACAGTAAAAATAAACACTTTCCTTAAAATGCCCACACCAAACAAGCTGCTGAAGAGGATGAAGCAAAGCAAGCAGAAAAGCCAAGAAAGTTGCTGGAGTTTGAGGCAGCACAATATTTTTAGGCTTGCTTTCCTACTCAGTATGAATTTCTTTCTTGCAGTGTGACAGTTGTCAAAGTGAAATGCATAGCCTGTTGGCTGTCTGCAGAACCCTTCATCGCGAGCTGTGGAGGGAAGAGTTTTGAGAGCCATGCACTAGGGGACTGAGAGAGGAGGTGATTCATGGGAGGGTGTTTCATAAGAAGCAGGCAGGCTAAGGGATGAAAGAGTTGGCAGACTGCTCTGTTAATGTGCGTGAGCTAACCCATAAAGGAGGGGTCAGAAGGAAAGAGAGAAGTGGAATCAAACAGTGATGGTACCACAGAAAAAGAGCTCTTCGTGATTTTTCACATATTATTTGTGGGGGAGTACTTACAACACTTAAATTACTTGAATTACTTACTTTAAACAATTTTGAAAGCACTAGAGAATCTAAGAAACAGAAAAGGAATGGAGAGTGCAAACTGGACCAGCATCGTAAGTTAGAAGCCAGTATCATAAATTAGAAGTCATTTATGTGTTGTCATTGCATAGGCATGGGCTTGAGGCTTCGTACTGGTCAGAAGTTCCAAGAGGTACGGGACTGATGCACAGATGACAAGGCCATCAGTTGCAATTGTCCACATGCACATTCAGGCTCAGGAAGTCTTTAAGCTGTCGACTACCAGAAGCTGTGAGGCTACAGCAAGGAAAGGATCACTCTACACATGCTCTCTTCTTCTACAAGCATCTGTTACTGGTCATGTTGCGAGATAAGGTGCTAGGCTGGCTGGATATTTGGTGTGGCTATGTCAGGCTTTATTGAGTTGATGTCATGAACTTGGCCTTTTGGCTCATATTTCTATGGACTGTGTTCGACAAATTTTGGAAACCATTAGCATTAATTTTTTCTGTAGGAAGAGCAGCCTGGGTTCTGTCTTTGAAAGAACCCTCTTATTTTTAACAATATCCTGGGTTTTGTGATTTTGACAGGCAAACGGGAGTCTTCATTAGCCATAAGCATATACTTAAAACTGTAAAAATTGTAAAGAAATTGTATTTTTTTCCAAAAGAACTTGATGGTAAAAACTTGAGAAAAACCTGTTTCAGACATCTAACCTTGAAGATCTTTGCTGTTGTACTGATAGGTTTTATCATGAACTTGCTTGAAGTTGAAAGTACTGCCTTAACTAACACCTGGATGAAACATGGGAATGGGAGTTAATAGTGTAGCATTTATGTATCTAATGGCTATCGGAAATGCACATCACTGGACATGCCTCAGACAAGACCAGAGACACAAAATATTTCCATTATTACTTCATTAAAAACTGAAATCTGTTTTGGAGGAGTCAGAGACTCTATAGTACAGCTCCTATCACAGCACTGTGTTTAAAATGTTACAATGTTGACTTGCTGTTACAAAAATTCAGTGTTACAGGAAATCAGAAACAATATGGAATGGTTTACACTAACTCTGCATTAAAACGTTCCATCTGTTCTTGCTTTAGGTTCTTAGAGAATTGCTTTTTCATCTCAGTAATGCTTTTCACTTCCTATTAGTAAGGCTTTTAAAGGTAGGCACTGAGTTAGTATAAAACCCACAGCTTTTGAGTTTAAACGCCTATTAAAACTAAAGCTGTCTGGAACTACAATAAAAATTTATTTTGGCTACAAAAGACAACTTTGAAACCTAACCCATCTGTATTTTTCCTCCAAACAGTGCAACATCCTGTATAATAGAATATTTATCTTAAACAGAGACCACATATCTTTATGAAAACAATTGTTTCAACTCAATTTATGGGGGGTAATCAGCTCATATTAAAGTTTTCTGTATTCTGGGATGATAATATAAATTGGTTACAGGAGAAGTAATGACTAGAGTAATTCCATAGAATAATCTGAAATCCGATGTTGCCATTGACTTTGAATGGAACCTGTGTACATTATAATCTAAAACTGCCATAAAAAAATCATGTATAGGCACATAGTAATTGCAGAAGAACTGTACCTGTGCAAATTAGGCATACGACTGCAGCCACATTTCACTGGCAATTCAAGCTTGTGAATGGTGACTTCCAAACTTGATTACAGGATAATTCCACCAGAATAATTCATATGAAATAATTGAGCTGGTCTCTGCAACCCCTGGGCCTACCAGGAAGATCCCACACCTACCTAATATGGCTGCTCGGTCTGTGAATTTATCAACTCAAACCAAAACCAAACTGACTCACTGTGAAGAGCAGTACCCCTGGGATACATAAAGCCTCCCACTGCCTCGAGTGGGAGTCAGACATATCAAAGTCAGACTGAATCCTTGGGGTTTAGCTCCCTCCGTACAATAGGTTGTCAAATTTTGAATTGAAAAGGGCTGGGTTTAGCACTCTCTAAATATAACCAGCCCCGAAACTCCCACTGAGATTCCTTTCTGTCTGCCTTCAGACGATGAGATAAGGCCCCTTCTCCTGTGACTTCAGTCTGGAGTACCTCTGTCATCCCTGCCCCAATCCTGATAACAGCCAGCTTTGTGCATATTTGAGAGCAAGACATGATCTGAGTTTTGAGGGATTTGTTAACTCTTTCTGTAGATTACAGCCTTCATCTGAAGACCAAACCTCCTCTGTAACATCTGCATCATAGACTCACACTGAGACATTTTGGCATCCAGGAGAAAACTGACTCCCTTCATCTTCTAGACAGCTTGTTTCCAATATTTTGGGAACAGACACCTCGGACTATCTCCTTTTCTCTGTGCACATCTTCCTTTTTAGACTTCCTCCTCATCCTCAATATACTTGAATGCAACATCAAAGTTGAAGCACATTTGCCCCAATTTTCCCCCTTCCTCTCCTTTTTTTCCAAGTACGCCAAAATATACAAATTACAGATGCTAAAGCAGCATTTATGTGTGCTGTGATATACACGGGATGTTCTGCCTCCTTGCATGTGATTCGCATCCTCATAAGCCCACAGGAAATCCCAGCAATATTTTTCCAGGCATATCTCCTGTGCTGAGGTGCCGAGCACAGCAGGGACTGGAGAAAAGGAGCCATTTCTGGTTTGGAAGTGCTGTGGCACATAAGTTTAGCTGGGAAGGACAGACCACTGTTATTTGGATGTAGCTCTTTTACTCAGTGACAGTGAGAAATGTAGCACAAGGACTTACTACTGTTTCCCTAAGTATTTACTCACATTTTACAGTAATGTATCTATAAATCCTCTTACCTCAGTGGATCCAGTAAAAGCAATTTTATCAATGCCAACGTGAGATGCTATGGCTGCACCAGCAATTGGACCAAATCCTGGCAAAATATTGACAACTCCTGGTGGAAAGCCAGCCTGTCAAAACAGGAATGAATGAAGGGAAGCATGATTTACAGAAACTAACAGAACACGCTAAACCAGGCATGTGCTGGTAGGTCCTTCCCCACAAGGAGAGACAGAGACATTATTCCTGTCAATTTATTCTTACCTCCTTGATGAGGGCTCCCATATAGAGAGCACTGAGTGGCGTTTGTTCTGCTGGTTTAATAACTACTGTATTGCCACAGCACAGAGCTGGAGCAATCTTCCACGCAAACATCAGCAGGGGGAAGTTCCACTGCAGGAAGAAATAAAAGTCGATAGATGGAAAAATATTGCAGTGGTATTTTGTTTTCAAGATGTCAAGCTGCTACCTCACTCATTTCTCAGGCTGATCCTCAACAGCAGTCTTTCCCAGCACAAAGCAAGGATTTTTCTTTTTCTATTACTGCCACTAAAAAGTGACAATAGTGACCTTTTTGTGCTTTCTGTCCTGTTCAATAAAATACAGCCCCCAGCCGCAGTCTTCGTAAAGGAATCCTGTTACCTGTTAATGGTTTTGGTCACAATTTTTTATTTCATTTACTGTTTTGCAATTGGCACTTTTGATTCCTCCATCACAAATACTTCTTGCTTCTGATACATTTGGAATTCTGATACATTTGGAACAAACATTCTGTTTGTTCATGCTGAAGCATTTTTGGATGTAGATTTTCTATCCCTAATACATCCCTAGATACAAAATTTATACTTAAAATGATATAACCCTTAATTGATGGGATTAAAGTAAAAACCCCAAATGTTAATTCTTGGCAAAGCATTTAATTTTCTTCAAAACATCTTACTGAGCAATTTCTGTGGAAGACTTTAAAAGAACAGCAAAAACCAAGTTGCAAAACTGATATATCTTTGCTGATATAAATGTTTGTATCGTCGTTAATTTCAACTTCATGTTACTGCAGCAGCAGATGTAGTGAATTATATCCTTCTGATACACAAACAAGTTATGGGTAAGAGTAACAAGCCTTTCTGTATCAAGGCCTGTTCCTAACAGGTCAAGTGGATACCCCCCCCGGTTTCAGTGGAAATGCCAGAGTAACAAAATGACTGCTTTGCACAATCACTCTTATAAATGCATATAATAATCTCCTTTGGAAAGAAAAATAGAAAGTATCTGTCACAAAGAGGCAGCCACTGGCCAGAACATGTTATTGCCTGATGCATATCAGCTGCCATGCTCACGGATATCTCTCTAGCCCCTGGCTAGCTTGGAAAAATACACAACTGTCTTTCCTTCACCAAACACCCAATTTTTTACTCCCTCAGTTGTTTATAAGCTCCGGAGACAAAGTGATGTTTTAATTCCATCTCCAGTATATAAACCTGGGAGGGGAGCTATACAGCCAACAGTGTGCTAACAGCCTGTGCTTCTAATGGTATTGCAAGGAGAGCTCTTATGGGTTTTATAGGGTGGTATATAGCCCTGTCTATGCTAAAAGCTGCCAAAGAGCGTATGGTTTGATTGAAGCTAGGATGTGAAAGAGGATGAGGAGTTTAGGGTGAGGCTTGCTGTTTAAATTTTATTTTTGCAATAACATATTTGCTAGTGTAATGGCTAAGTGCACACAGCAGCCCAGGGGCTGTACTCTGTGACTGGTAGCTGCGGAGGCAGTATGTAGCAGATTAGCAGCAGCATTGGAGTAGATATGTATGACAGTCATGTTGGAGTTCTGGAGGACAAACTTGGGGTAAGAATGACCAAGTATGGTAGATGGCTGTGTACCCTGACCAAAGAGTTTTGCAAATCGAAACTAAAGATGATCTTCAGCCTGTGGCCAAGTTTCTTCAACAGATCTGTTATTTAAGCTCAATGAGACAAGCCTAAGAGATGGAAAGCAAATTCGGGGTCAGATCTTGGGCTTGTCATTTTGCAAATGCTTATCCATGTGCTTGCCTGAAGAATCGATAGAGCTGTGGAATCCCTCAGTCTGTGAGTGCATAAGTGCAGGATAGGTGTAGCCACAGACTCTCTTGAGTCGTTTGCATGTTTCTCTGAGTGCCAAACACAATAGCCACCCCTTAACAAAGACATGAAATAACAGCAAATATAAATAGGGAAACAGGGCTTAACGTTGTTAAAGTATCTTTTCTGGCTGCTCCTCTGTTAATGGAATTGCTGCATGTTGCTCTTTTGTGGCACTGTGGTTAACATGAACAAAACAAAAAAACATCAACAAAATTTTCAGAGAATGTCCTGATTAGTTCCCCAGTGCTTTGGGAAGGAAAAAAAGCTTCCACACAGTATTTTAATAGCTATACGTGAGCCTCCCATTGAAATTTCTGCCAGAGCTGGTTAACTGGTTCTTCTGAAAAAGTTAGCCTCTCAGTGCAATTCCCATGCAGTGTTCAGCAAGAGTATATTAAGAATGTGTACTGGGGTGTAGGGGGAGTATTAGATTTGATGAAATGCTGTTTCTCTCTCAGAACAAATAAAACAAACATTTCATGTCTTTTATTAGCTACGCAATGTTAATTGTAATGATCTGTCTCCTGGAGTTTCCTTTTCTCCTACACTCTTGTAAAAGAAATAGCAGGAAAGAATGGAATTAAAATGCATCACATTCTCCCAGGAATTGAGGAGCCTGTTAAATCACAGTAAAAACTAACTAAATAAAAAGACTACCACAGCAAAGCATCAATTTTCCATAAGTTGTGTGAACATCCATAACCACTGACAGCATATTAACACTGTTTTGCTTTGCTTGTTTTAATCATGAGAATTCTATGACTTGAGAACTTAACTCCTAATAACAGAGCCTAAACCCTATTAGCATGTTCAAATAAGCATTTGCAGGGAGGCTGTTAAAGATATGTCAACAATATGAGCTCAGCTTTTTTCGTAATGGAAAACACACATAGCTGAGGACCATGTTTTATGTGTCTTTAAAGAGAGCTGGTTCAAATGAAAATAAATAGAAAGCGCTAGTAGAGATACTCACAGGGATGATCTGTCCACACACTCCGATGGGTTCGTGTCTTGTAAATGTAAAATAATCTCCATCTGAAACAGATGAGCATGGTTACTCTCAAGTGCAGTTTGACTTGGCAGAACAAAAGAAAATTAGAGGGGGAAAAAGCTCTAAGGATCGGCCTTTGATGGCAGTAAAAGAAATAAAGAAGTCATGGAAATGTTTTTTCATGATGCAGCATGGGAAACCTAGGCTCAAGAAGCAACCTAAGTGTTCTTTCGGTAGAACAAGGGAAGCAGGCATCCCATCAGAAAGTAGGTAACCTGCTTTGTTCTTTTGCGAAAGAGGACAAGCTGTACTGCACAGAAAAGGGCAGTAGCAATGATGCCACTTACTGGCCTCTGCTGATTTCAGGGTGACAGAAGAGAAGGAAGTGTCACAAAGGCAATTTCCTGAAAGGCATGACTGGTACACAACAGTATACAAGTAGAGGTGGGATAATGAAGTAATGTACATCTCACTCATCTTTCATTGCATAAACAGGCATTTTGAAGTAACTGAATAATGCACTACAATCTGTAGGCATGGAATGAAAATAGGAACCTTGTGACTAATGTGTAATTGAGCATAATTTTCTGCAGAGGATAACACTAAGGAGAATACAGGGGTCATCATACAGCCACGCTCTTACAGCTGACTTGTAGATCAAGGCCTGTGTCAGAAATGGCCTCAAGCTAAACAGGCAGTCAGTTTAAGGTGACAGGGAAAACCTGGATGCAGCTAGAAAACAAGACAACAGGAAATAAGAAAAGTTTTCGCAAACCATTTGGCCAAGGTAGAGGTGAATAAATAAATGAAGGGACCGAGCGAATGGAAACTTGGAAATGATGGGCTTTTCTCAATGAACTTTTGGCAAATACAAGAATATGGACTAAGAATGAGCCTGACAACAAAGACGCAGGAAAAGCAGACTGCATGTTCACAAACAGCAGGTGTGGGTGGTATGAGACTAAAGGGAATTACTCACTCAATGAACTCTCTCATCTGGTCATTATTTTTAAGACCCTGATGAACGAAAATGGCAAAAAAACTCCAGCGGTGAGAGGTATCATTAATTAAAGTGAGGAGTATGCTAAATCTGCAGTCCTGAACTAAAGTATTGTTGAGCTTGGGGCAGCCTGCATCAGGTCACAAGATAAACAGATCTTCAACCTGAATTTGATTAGAGATAACTTATTTTCATGTTTGCTTATTTATGTACACCTAGTTTACAGGATTTGCTCAATAAAAACCTGAGCTAGAGTAGCTAAAACATCAGCTGGGGGCCAGATCCAGAAAAACTACGAGAAACGTAACAGTAGTCTTGCAACAGCGATGATGGACGGAACAGAAGGAATAAAGGAGGGAGAGAGAGAGAAAAGAGGTTCACATCAGGGAAAGGAGGAGGAAAATAGTTATAAGTCGGTTTGTTCTGCATTGCCAAAACATCATGGTACTGTTTCGATCTCTAGATACTTAACAACTTCCCAGTGGAGATAAGAATATTTCTTTCATGAATTGAGATGATCAGTCTGATTTTCTAGGTTATCATTCAGAGCTGCTAACAGTGGTTACAGACCATAGGAAGACACATCAGACCAGTCAGAAGTAAAGTAGAAGTACAGAAAAGTATATACAGGCAGAACTGTCTAAGTGCTCAAGAGGCATATAGGGGAGTCAGCTAAAAATACCAAATTGTGCTCAGTAGTACTGTGAGAGGTGGATTCTCAGCTAGAAGGATGGTGACAACATAACAGTAACACAGTTACGTTAGCACTGTCTGACTTTAGTTTGTCACTGCATAATCATTGCCACATGTCTGCATGCTTCATAACATAAAGTTATAGATAACCTGAACCTGCTCGCCAAGTCAGACAAGCGGTGGTTAATTCTACCAAGTGTAGGAAGAACATTCTTTCCACAGAGCAACACTTCCCATGCAGAGTTGCTTGCCCTGCTTTTTTCCACTAGACCCCAGACAGCTGCCCTTTTTTGACACCTACTTCCAAAGTTCACCATCCACAGACTTAATTATTGAGACGGGATTTTGGCAGTTACTTTCTAACAATATCTTTGTGAACATATGTGACTTGAAGCTGTTCAGAAGATTCAGATGCCCCTGGACAGGCCAAAGATGTATCTAAGAGCCACCTTGTCCGTAATATAAAATAAGCTGTTGCCATGGCAAAATAACTCAAGGTTGATGAAGTGAATCACTTTTTTATTTTAATAGTTAGCATAAAAAGCACCCCTATGCACAGAAATTAAATAGGAGACTTTCAAAATGTTCTGGAGTTTGAAGACTACTTTATACAAGTTATGCTAATGACACATTCTAAGATGCTATTGCTGATGATTGTTGCTCTTATCCTTCTACTAGCTGGCAGACAGAACATTGCCTGAGAGGGACCTGACAGTCTGATCCCACACCCAATCTAAAAATGTGTCTTAAGAGTGTTTTTTGGTTTTAAAATTCCCAGCTGATGTAAACTGGCATTTTCAATCCTCACTGATATTAATGGAGCCAGATCAATTTGCAGCTGCTTAGCACCTGGCCCAAAGACTTCTAGTTTTTAATCAGAAAGAAAGCCCCATTTATCCAGGGATCTCACTCTGGGACAGCAATACCTTCCACAGATGTGATTGCTCAGATTTCCATCAGGAGCCTCTGTCACAGATATTTTATTTGCATAACAATCATAATACAGCCACATGCCTCATGTACCAGAACACAGCAAAAAGTGGGTGGGGAAGCTGCACTGGTTCTTTAAGCTGAATCACATCATAGCTTGATTTAAAGATACATATTTGCTTGCATTCAGTTTATTAGTTTTAACAGTTTCTAGTCTAGCCTCATTCTGTTTTAATTTAAATAATCAAGGCTTTACGCATGGGAGCAAGCAAAGGGCAGTCTGAAGGCTTCAGCAGCTTTGGGACCAAAAGGAATGTGACTGTAAAACACACTGTTCTTCTTGTCTATCACTTGCCTGTATTTATTTTAGAGGAAAAGAAAGCCTCAACAAAAACAGATGAAGGATTGGAAGGTTTCAGATTTAGTAGCACATTGGACAGGAATAGACGATCTAATCAGGTTTTTAGTTTGGTTTTGTTGTCTTGTTTGGTTTCCTTTGATGAGCTGATGATAAGTGAATGTAAAGAGCACCACTGTTTAACACCCACCTTGCTTTAAAATAGCTTTATGAGAATGACAAATTTATGGTGTGAAAGTAGAAGCATACAGAGAAGCATTAAACCAGGAGAAAGAACTGATACCTTGAAAATCTGCGACTGGACTAGGATTCTACACTACTGATAGATGTGTTTGTTAGCACTGAAGCTTGAATTTGGGAAGGCATGCTGAAAATGTGTCTTCCTCTCCCCCTGTGTAGCCTACTTCACTAAAAAAAATAAGTGGTTTCATCTGATACACTACTTGAAGACAAGAATAAGCAGAGAGTATTTATTCTCCTTAAC
The DNA here is from genome assembly GCA_039720435.1 of Amazona ochrocephala. Taxonomy (NCBI): domain Eukaryota; kingdom Metazoa; phylum Chordata; class Aves; order Psittaciformes; family Psittacidae; genus Amazona; species Amazona ochrocephala. The sequence goes on along the minus strand of CM077883.1, from coordinate 31,386,513 downwards.
CTGGCAATGCATTTTGGTGACTGACCTAAATTCTGCGTACCTGCAGGGATAATAAGTGAGGAGAAGGCATTCACTGACCAGGGAGAAAGAGATTAAGGACAGGAAATTTGCCGAATGTATTAATTTATGGGGTGCTCTGCACTTCTGCATGTTTAAATGTGAAGTGCAAGCAGCAAAACCAGGATTTCTGTGTCTCAGCCTAAAAGACTGGAAATCTTCAAGAGTCCTTACAGGAGAGTCTACATCTGAAAAACTGTCATTTCTTTGGTGAAAATCTCCTAGTGATGATAAACATCGTCATGCCACGCTATAGTTTTAATAGTTGAGACACCATGATGAGTAATGCTGCAGTAAGAGTTACATGCTCTGTTTTCTTCCTGAAAATTCTGGGGCCACATTTTTAATTTACCTGATTTCCGAACTTTGACAGTTTTGTGCTTTGCTGTACAGAGGCAAGCTAGTGGACTGCAGAAACCCTAGCTACTGGGCTGTTACGTGATGAAATTGTATAGAAATAGACGGGCAACAGCAACATTCATTTACTTGCTGGTCTCCCTCAGTAAAGTGTAATAAACGTGTGTGCACAGTGAACAGTATGCACCACAAAGCCAGAAGGAATCCACAGAATAAATGTTAATTTTCCTTACCGTTTTCCCAAAGATTTATTTTATGCAGGTAAAAGATGAGTACATTTATCCTAATGACTGCACCTGCATAAAATCATTCTTTCGTGTGCCATTTTGCATAATTACAGCACTTTTTACATCTAGTCCAGACTGCAAATGGATATGTTCACAACAGAAGTGCAGCCTTTATTTGTAAAACAGCTGGGAGGGAGGGGCAGGACAAAGAGACATGCTAAATAAAAGTAACGGTAAGGATTTTTCTTACCTCTGTAACAAAAAAAGAGCAGAATAACGAATTTCCTAGCACTTATGAACATTTGTCTCATACATACAACATAAAATATATTCCCACTGAATAACTGGAAGAAGCAAATAAGACAAAATATACCTGACAAGTATGCAGAGTTCTCTATAGTAACGTTACAAACTCAAAGTAGAAATGAATTTGTATCCAGTTTTAGTCCCAAGTAAAATTATTTGCATAGGCAGTAAGAACATATATATAAACAAGATACATATAGAGAAGCATACCATTCTTAAACATACAGCTAATGCTATTTTCATGTGTTCCAAGGTATCTGTCAGGTTATACTGCATCCATTTTTATAAGTGTAACAATATTTAAATGTAGGTATTGAGATATTTTCTTCTCAGATGGACACATGTAAAAGAAACAAAACACTCTTTGGGATGTGCATGTAGGGCACAATAGCAGGTCATCTAGTCCAGCCTCCGCTGACTTAAATATCTGCTTCAGCAACAAACTACACACTGCAAGATCAAACCAAGGTTCCTTTCCACCTTTCAAGAAGCTGTAATCATTAAGTCATTTGGCTATGAGAACGTTTAGGTGCATACCTGTGCTTTAATCTCTCTTACCTACAGGAATGGTCATTCCATGGATTTTGTCTGCCCAACCAGCATAATACCTCAGGGTTTTTATGACTCCCTGAAGATCTACATAGAAAGCTTGCAAGAAAGGTTTGCCACTGTTCAGTGATTCCATAGTCTAGAGGACAAGAAAAAGTTAAGAGATATAAGCACAGTAGTATTTTTAGACTATTGTACTTAAGTATTCACTATCTTAACAGTTCTTCAATCATAACAAAGATTTTATTGAAGACCAACCAGTTATATTTTGGCATAGTCTTAACTCAAAAGGTTCAGAACAATGATCTGATCTCTTTTGTTGCTTCTTTTGCAAATGTGACAAGAAAACAACCCAAACCCATTTTCCTCAAAAAAAGTAAATCTGGTTCCTTCTGGAGTACTCTGGAATGACTATGATTTAAAGAACATGTGTGTGTGTGTGTTTATGTGTGTGTGTCTGTCTTGTGGGTTTGTGTGTGCATCCATATACATGTACGTGTGCTTGTGTGTATTTTGGACCTAACAGCCACTGTGTTTGGTCCAGATATATAACTGCTAAATTGCTTTAATCAGGAGCCAAGATAAAAATGCCTGTCAAACTCAGTTCTGTTATGTTAACAGCTGAAAAGGGGCTCCTTGTAACCCTATATTAATGAACTGAATCCATAAAGAGAAGAACGGACATATCCCTCTTTATATAATCGATGTGAACATAAAAATTTCTCTATATGGCTGCCAAGACTCCTGCTGAGGTCTGAGATATCTATACTGTACAGCCAGTTTATTTATTGCCATCAAATAAACAAACTCTCCTCTAGGGAAGCTCATAAATTAACAAGCTAATGTCCTTACTTTTAAGTTAATATTCCTATTTTTGAAAGTGTCTTATAAGCTATCCTCTTAGGGGTTCCTAAGATCATTTAGCAAAAATAATCCAATAAAATATCCTAAGATGTTGAGTAGCCTAACTCATTCTCAATAGCTGTCTAATAGAAATCATTAAGAATGGGTAAAGTACACCCATGTGTAACACACCAACCATCAAATGAGTTTCTATAGAGAAGAATGGAAGCCTAATTCTGCACTGGCTTATATCCCCAAGAGCAATTAATGGCATTGCCTGCAGTGCAATTCAGTAAAGAACTTGGCTCTAGAAATAAAAATCAAATGACAGGCAGAGTAAACTTGATTTGCTGCGCACTTCCTTCTCCCTGTGGTGATTTTACAGTATATGCTGGTGGTAAGATGATTTAAGTGTTGACAAAGCTGGAATTAAGATGTTCACCAGCTTAGTTCAAAGCACTTGACATGCGGAAAACAACATTAACAATGCCACTGTTCAGATGGCTTCGTACGTGAGTGAAATAGTGCAGCACCCAGAATTGCTGTTACCAGTTGAGTGTCAGTAAGCATTTCACCTGCCATTTCATGAATGCCTGCACAGATCACTTAGCCTTCCATTTTTTATTTTAGAGATGTTACAAGCAGGCATGAGAGGCACCTACGTGTACACACCCATTCATTTGTCTGATGTCCAATTTAAAGCTCACTTGAGTCAATTGGAGGACTCCTGTTGACTTCTATGAGCTTTGCATCAGGTCTTAAGTAGACAGTCAGCCATCTGAGCCATCAAGCTGAGTGTAGCTTTCAAATATAGAATCATAGAATAGTTAGGGTTGGAAAGGACCTCAAGATCATCCAGTTCCAACCCCCCTGCCATGGGCAGGGACACCTCCCACTAAATCATGCCATCCAAGGCTATGTCCAACCCCACCTTGAACGCTGCCAGGGATGAAGCAGTCACAACCTCCCTGGGCAACCCATTCCAGGGCCCCACCACCCTCACAGTAAAGAATTTCTTCCTTACATCCAATCTAAACTTCCCCTGTTTAAGTTTAAACCCATTACCCCTTGTCCTCTCATCACAGTCCCTAATGAAGAGTCCCTCCCCAGCATCTCTAATACATTTATGAACTAGTTGCTCTCAGAATGTAAAACTGACAGGTGACTGGACTGTTGTTTTTCATGTGCACTTACAGCAAGAACTGCCCTGTCTCTTTCGACCAAGTCTGCTAGCTTATCCAAAAGATGGCCTCTTTCTGATGCATCCATTCTCCTCCAGACTGAACCGAGAGAAAAAGCAAGGCGAGCTGCCCTCACTGCTTTGTCTGTATCAACCTGTTAGGAAGAAAAAAAGCAAAGGCACTGAGGTAAGAACCAGTAAAAGGCTCACAAAATTTGCTTAATCACATGATGGGTTTTGGAACCATGATTAATACTGTCCAACAGTGCGGTTCTGGACCTGTTGCTTTAATCTGCCAATTCACAGGATGCATTACCTTGTCAGCTTCCTGGATCTCACAGATCTGCTCTCCTGTGGCTGGATTATATACTGGAAATATTCTTCCACTCTCAGAATTTTGCCACTCATTATTGATGAAAATCTAGAAAAAGAAGAAAAGTTATCAGCTCTCCTGCATGCACAAACAGAAGTGTATGCAACAACTCCTGGCAAAAAAATGCAGATTCTAATACAAGAGTTAAAACTTATTTATGCCTGTGAAAATTACAGTTTTCAAAAGTTTAGGCTAAAGGTCAGTCCTTGATGTCTTTTTGTATTCTGTGGCAGTGTCACTATAGAAGGAACATCAAACTCTAATTACTGTGGTTGACATTCAAATTTGCTTCAAAAACTGTAACATATGAACTCAAAATAGAACTACCTGTATCAGAGAAACAGCCTTGAAACTGCTGGAGACAAGACAAGAATTTGGAGTAATCACTCAATTCAGTAAGTAAACATTTGGTCACTGATACAACCCAGTCAAGGCTGAATAATCCCAAACATCACAGTTCCTCGATACACAATCAGTTGATTATGGCTACAGTGATGGCTTGCAGCGCAGAATTAACTTGCTTATCTGCTTGGAACAATGGAAATTGTTAAATTCACTCTCTGTTGACATCACTTTAATTGTCATGGGCAAGCTAAATTTGAATTTTAATGGTGCTGACAAGAGCTGTCTTAAGAGAGGTAATGAGTTTATTTAAAGTAGATTTTTTTACTGGCAGCTGCATACGTGCCAGTTATTTTCTTCCGAATGACTTTCAGGAACAGGATGCAATTATTTATTAGCAAACATGAAAAAGGTCACCCCAGGAAATGGCTGAGTGAAAGGTTTTCCAGGTATTCAGACTTTTTCTGTCCTTGAAATCTTTCTAAGAACTAAAGTGCTCAAAAAGTCCAGGCATCAAACAGATTCCTTGGAGCTGAGGTATCAATATTCTTTCATTGTATTCCATGAAATACACCCTTAAATGTGTAAGGGGAGGTTCTGGTCTCATTGAAATGCATGAGAATTTAGCCACTGACTTCACTGGAGGCAGCAGTTTACCCCTAGATAGAAAGAATGTTCACCACCTTGTTTTGCATGAGGGATTACACTGTGTTTATAGAGACTGGGACCTTTCTCTGGCTAAAGTAAAGCAAAGCCCCATGCCCCATACAGATCCTGTGAGTGTGGATGCATTGAAAGCAAAGGGAAACCCTTTGAAAGATTCAGGAGACTCAGTTCCAATCAGAGATACTCAGGTTATAGAAACAGACCTATCTTTCTAGATCATGGCTATGGAAAAAATTAAATAGTGGTCCAGTTTCACCACAGAACTACCATCAATGCTGGGACAAAAAACTGTCCCACTGATCAGGCAGACTAAACATCACATGTTGGATATTTAAGGAAAGAGGATCACCAAAGCTTTAACATACCTGTAAGGAAAGAAGGAAACAAGTAGAGTAGAGAGCTAGTCACAAATTGATGAGGAGAAACTGAACTACGAAAAACCACAACTAATGGAGCAAAAAAAGCAGCCAAGAAAAAAATACAGTCAGAAAGCTCAAGATGAACAGTTGCAACACCAAAGGGTATGAAGCGTCCATAAAAGACAAGACCACAGTGAGGACACTTTAAAATGCCTCTGCATTTTAAAGAAAGCAAAGAAATTGCACACAATTTGCACATGAATTCAAAGGTGGGTCTATAGATTTTTCTGTTACCAGACATGAGCTTGCTCAACCTATTCTCCAAGCCAAATAGAAGCCATGTAGCTGTGTTCTTCTCAGCAGGGCTTATTAGCTCAGGCTGAGTGCCACACTAACTGCAGTGACACAGCTTCTGGTTCAGAGCTGACTTGTGTCTGGCTGTCAGGACATGGGCAGAAGGAACCTGTGCCTGCCTGGGAAAGAGCCTGGCAATGTAACAGTTGTGCACAGAAGCCAACAATTACATGTGCTTTTGCTTTTATGGCTGTTTCTGTTGTATTTCCTCATCTTTCCTGTGCCTCTAGCCTCAGCCACTTTGCTATGTGCCCTTCCATCCATTTAGAGTCTGTCTTTTCTTTACTCCTGCTCCCCTCCTTTTGTTTTAGTTTTCGGAGGTAGCTGCACCCAGGACCTACCGCACCATTACCCATCTATCACTTTCTTTGTACGCTGTATTTATCTTGAACCTGTTCATGTTCTTGGACTTTCAGGTCCGTGGGTGGTATCTTCCTGCTCAGTGATTACACTGCTCTGCAAACCAAAGTACTGGTCCCCATTAGGATATTTTGGAGCTAACCCAGCCAAAGTAAAATAAAGAAAGAATCACCAGTATGATTTTTAGTGACTAATACCATAAGCCCCAATCCTCTAGTGTATCATTGTCACTTTTTAAACTGTAAGTGAAACCAGGAAATTCTGAGATCTGTGACCTCTGTGGAAGGATTTTAGTGTCATGCTTTTGGTGAAGTTAACGCCAGGCCCAGAGCATGTGTGGGTGTGCTGAGGGAGGAAAAGGGAGAAAAGCTTCAGGAGCAGATGGCCAAAGGGGATGTAAGGATGTTTGTTTTAGGTTATAGTATGTACATAAAAATGTAGGTTCCTTGTGTGATCTGTCTTGAAAGAATAAACCAGGTTGAGTATAAGAACTTGAGAAGTGGTGGCAACTGCAATTGAGTACTTTTCCCTTATAAAAGTGGTCTGTTCTTTTTAAAAAAGATTAAAAAATGTTAACTACATTCTGCTGGAATGAACACCTATCATCAAGTTTGCTAATACACTGCACGTGTTCTAAAAATACATTTGACCACAGGACTAAAATAATGCCTTGGAATTACAGAAGAGTGTTGCAATTCATGTTGACTGGAACTACAAAGTGTATTATTTTATCAAACACTGCATTTATCCCACAGATCGAGAAAAAGAACAGCAACAGATATTTCAAATAGGACATGGGAAGAATCTATTTGGCATAAAGCTAGAGCTGAAGGCAAGAAAAATTGCTACTGTTAATGGTTAATGTTAGTTTCTTCCTGTTCCACTTTCTATAAACAAGGTATTGCCTATACAAGCTCATTACTGTAAACTGAGCACATTTAAATTGGCAGTAAAATCAGAGTATTTACTCCAGTGCACAAATGAAGTACCTAGTCCCATGTTTTGGAACGGTTTCAAGTCTTGAAATCCAGCAGCTGGCGGCTTTACAAGCAAAACCTTACACTTAAATAATTCACTTCTGAAAGTTTTAGGTGTTCTGTGTCAGGTAGTACCATTCAGCAGATATTCCTACCACCAAGATGCAGATTCTTTTGCAATAAATTTGCATTCACAGGGGCTTTTATAACTCTTCCAGCACTACTGACTCCAATGGCTGTTGATTAAATGTATATATCCTGTACATTTAATCTGACTTTCATTATGGCCACTTCGTAAATATGCCATGGAATGGACAAGCGATGACACATTGCAAGAACAAGGAATCCCTGCAAAGCCTCAAATTGGGTTTTTTCTGCCTTATTTATAGTGACCATGGTAAAGGCTACCTATAAATCAGGGAGAATATTTGACAGCAAATGTTCCTATCTATGGATTATATATAACCCATCCTAAATACCACATGAAAAAGGGGTAACCCTATTAAAAAAGAAGGGCTTGCTTCCATGTAAATCATGCTACAAATTGGACAACACCCAGTGAGTTCATTGTTCAACCTCAATTGCAAAGGCTATTCACATTTACTATTCCCTTGGAATCAATGTTAATTAAGGCTGACTGGGGCCATAAATCAGCCTTTGGTTTTTACAGCTTAATTCAGCATTAAGCATATATATGTAAATAAAAGGTAACTGATTAACCACTCGAGTTTTCCAGGAGTTACTGAGGTAATTTGTTTTTGTTTGAGTCCTAATGTTACCTTTTGTGATTTGCAGTAAGAAAAAGTATATTGTATGTCATGTATTTGTTATGTGGTATTGTGAGTAGTTAAATAATCTGGCCAGTTGGGTGCTGTCAACAAAACTATGCCAAAATGGAAAGAGAAGAAGGGAACACTTGAAAAATTTTGGAGCATATGAACATTTAGTTTGCCATCTACTCTCGGTAGAGCCAATAACAGCAGTAATGTCAGAGCAGGAAGAGAGAAGGCAAGCCTTTCTGGTGTCCCTGTTAGTACAGTGATTTGGCCAAGTACAAACCCAACCGGCAAAAAGGAGAATGCCTCTTGTAAGTGAGGAATCTGGCTGTAGTTGGTGTACAGTGGTCTAAGGAGGAAATGAGACACTCTTTGTTCCCCAGCAATGCTACCTAAGGCAACAGGCAGAACAGGGCAGCAGCTAAGGCGGTGGGTGGGTGAGATGCGTATGTGTGCAGGATGGGAAGTTCCAACCAGGCTTTACCACATAGCAGGTGCAGTTGGAAGCTCCTGACTGCCCCTGTGAACGTGCCCTTAAGTGTCATCATTCTCATGAGATCCCAACCTATATGTGTGTAGATAATTTCTGCTCCTTTCCCAAGTGAAAGATGGAGAGGACATGGCATTTTCTTAAGAGAACAGGCACATCCCTCTGGCACTGACAATAGCCTCTTCCTCACACGCACTTGTTCTCACAGACCTTTTCATAGAATGTTGCAAGAAAACGCTCCCACCATGTATTTCCTAGGTTCAAATTCTGCCCGTGGTCCATTACATACAGCTGCTGTTGTGACCGAGTTCCATATGACTAATCAAGGAAGCAATCTGACCCATCCTACAGGGCACAGGCCTGTTCAGAGCCTTTGAGATACTGCATCACACAAAAAGTATGCAAAGGAAAAGCAAAATTCAAAGTTACCATGTAAAAATTCAAGTTACCTTGAGCCCTTGCTGACACGTAGTTGGAAGGAAATCGTATACTGCATTTTGCATAAGATCTGCATTTCAAAAGCATTATGCACTGAGTTCAATAGCATTTTTGGATGGCCTTTGTTTTGAAACCAAGCCAAGAGTAAATGTTTTTAGCATAAAGCAAAGCAAATTAAGCTTTGCAAATAAACAACTACAATATCTTGTTTAAATAGCCATCTGTCCCAGTTGGCTTAATAATAATTAGCAATTTCATGTTCATTTCAAACCATACAGGTAATAGGAGTGATAAGTATTCAAAGAGAAAGGGATGTGTACAAAACCAGGCTGAATCTAATCTGCAATGCAATAGTAGCAAAATTTAGAACAGGGAGAAAATGGGTAGGATTTTGTGATTTCATCACTAGTTACCACTGAGGAAGTACTAAACAACTACCAACTGATTTAATTCATCAATTAAAATGCAGCACAGAACTAATGTAGCTTTAATGTTCCTTTGTAGCTCTTACTTGAATTAGATTTGGTTTCGTGGCACTGCAGATGGCCACCGATATTCACCCAGGGGCTAGCCCCGGATTTGGAAAATGGCACTGATTTTTCCCTCACTGGGGATTCCTGCATGCACACTGCCTCACTTTATATCATCCTCCCTTCAAACATACAGAAAGAAAGTAATCTGTGCTCCTGTAACTGGCAAAAGCAATCAACACAGGTGGCAACAATGTAACTTTTCATTTCCTTTCTCGAAAATGCTCTCAAATGATGTGTGAGTGAAATGATGATCTACATCCTTAATTCGATACTGCCTCGTGGTGATGTCATGAGCCGTTCTCTTCAGGCTCCCCAGCTGTCCAAGTAAGAACTTGGGCCGCAGGACAGACAGTGGCCTCACGCTCAGCTCTTTGGAGGTGGAATTATTTTCCCATGGATTTAATAAACAAGGTTTTTGTGCTGTTGCAGCACACAAATGTTTTTTTGGTACAGGAAGAGGATTTTAACATCCAAATAATAATGGCTTTCCACAGGAGATTTGGTTCTGGATGAATGGAGGAAGGAATAGGAATTTCCTAACTCAATTGATTTAGTAGCTGGTTATAGTTTCATTCCATCAAAGATCTTTTTTTCATATGTGACTTTCTCCTTAGAGAGCTTTTGACATTAAATCTACAAGGATGGGGGAGGGGGCATCAGATGCCAAAGTACTTTATAAAAGAATCACAGCTGTTCAGCCCTCAGCATCTTCTCAGAGCTGGAGGCATTAAGAAACACATAATGACACTTTTTTTGGCGCGGGGGACAAGCAACAATTTTAGAGGCATGCAAAAAATCCAGCAGCAGCATTTCCCTTGGTAAATACTGCATAACATCACAGATACCGGGCACCTGTGCCTCAGTCTGGTCAGGAAATTTCATATCCTTTCCCATCTCGGCAACTTCATTTCCTCTCCTTTGGAAATATTTCAAGAGTCCTAATGATTAGTGCGATTGTAAGGGAATGAAGTAGATGGGATCGCCAATCAGAGGTGCAGCTTGTTTATTTTCTCAAGCTTTGTTTTCCTTCACTTTTATGGCTGCCTTGATACAACAAATCTCACATTCTAGCCAGAGCATGTAGTAGGGCACTCCTGGGAGTGACTGGAAACCAACAGCTGGCTATGGAATCAGTGAAAAACCTGGTTTATATGTAGGCATTATGAAAGCAAAAGCCAACCCCAAGAGACTGACTGCTGACTGGCCAGCGATTCATCAGCAGTGCTGTTTGGTTTTATTTCAAGAAGGGAATTGTTCAGGTGAACAGCAAGAGTTACTGCTCATTGCTTGCAGTTCACAAGTCATGAGTAATGGGCCACAGACTTTGATGCCAACCTCCCCAAACATCTCAGTGCAGAAGACATTTCTCCTGCTTCTCATTGGGCAGTGCCAATGACTGCATCACTTGCAAATGATACACCTACATAAATCAGAGCAGGCTGGCTTGGGCATGCAAGGAGAAAAGGTTATCATGTCCTTCATTACAGTTACCACGGAGCAGCATTAGTCCTGCAGAAGTTACCCAGATTTTGGTTCTTGTAATAAGGTGCCTTTCAACTGTGGCGGAAATGTAATTGCTTTAAGAAGAGTTAACAGTGAACCACCCGTACATGAGTAATGCTGTACTGAGCAAGCAAGCTGCTGTGGATGGCACTGGTTTTCAGCCACTAGAGGTCCAATCCCACCCCAAGGAAAATAAAAGGAAAAATCCAACTGGTTTCAGTAGGAGCGGAGTTGGGCCCCAGCACACAAAAAAAAAAGCAGTGACAACAGTCAACGGAGGGGTGTTTGTACTGGGGGACAGAGCTGTTTTGCTGGAAACTTGACACCCACTCTAGAGCCTGTGAGGGCCAAACAACCCCAGAACATGTTGATTTTCAGTTTTCCTCTCTGGCTGCTGGGTTGTCCTGGCCCCTTCCCCCTCCTCACCACACACCTCCCCCCTGTCTGCCAAAAAAAACCCCAAAGATTTGAAAAGGAAGAGCCCTTTTCTAAAGCTGTGTTTGGGGGTGTTTGGTTTTCAATTCATTTGGACCTCAAATTTTGACCTCAGGGCCCAGAGGATAATACCATGGCTTTTAGATACGGTCTGTCATAAATGAGGATTTCCTTCATAAACCAAAGCTTGAAAGTTCACTTAAGAAATCTAGAGTCCAAACTTCAGTCTGTACTCGGAGGGTTGGAGAGTTCTGAACATTTACAAGCATACTACAGCAGGAGGATAAAAAAGCAGAACTGGAAATAAAATGCACAAGCAGTGAATGAGGCTGCTCTGGTTTGCTGTCAGCACAGCAGTATGTTGAAATCTAGTAGAACCGCGTTTATGCAACTTGAGTCCTGTGCCAAGGGTACATGTCTGGATGAGAAGGCTGAAGTGTTCAGCTTCTCTGGATGTAACTTCCAAGTAGCAAGGCCTGTGCCAAGACTACTGAAATCAAAAACAGTCCTTGACATCATTGGACTTTGGATCAGAAGCCAAGTATTTAAAATAGGTGACTTCATCAGGATTTCAGTGACATTTCAGCATGTGCAAATGAAGTCAGAGTGCAGCATAACAGACATAAGCTGGAGGAGGATTCATATGATCTAGCACCTAACGGCGGCATCTAATGCAGATTGTCTCTTCCCAGTCCCGGTGGGGTGGGAGAAGGAGCAGCGCCCCCTCAGGGCAGGACCCGCCACCTCCAGCATGCTCAGTCACCCCCTCCCTGTAAGGGCTTGTCGGGTCCACTCATCTAGGCACCTTGTTTGGGTGCTTTTTAAAGGCAGATAGAGTGAGCCGCCGCTGAGCCAGCTCAGAGCTCGTGGAGGTCTGGGGAGTGGTGTGACTGGGAGGAAAAGCTGGGGGAATACAGGGTCTCTGAGCAGCAAATGGAATCAGAGAAAGGGCTTGAAACCTTCTGTCAGTCTGCTGTGAAAGTGGAATGCAACATGATTTTTTTCTCCCCTTCGTCCCCAGTCCCTCGCACCAAATGTTTGACCTGCCTGTCTTCCTGTCTTAATTAGTCTTCTGTCTTTCTGGGAGCTGGGTCTGTTCTTTTGCAAATGGCAGCACATCAGACAGGGAAACCTGTCCTGTTTATTTTCTAAGCTGTAGGGGGCACCCATTTGAAAAAACTCCCAGCTTATCTAAACGTTTTTGTTTGTATGATTTTGAAGTAGGAAGTGTGAGTAATTAGTTAAGAAGATTAAATAAGTCTTCACAACATGCAGTAGCATGCTTACTACCCTCCCTCAGCCCCTAAGTATTTCCTGCACGAAACCCAGGCTGCCAAACTGTGATGATACCCTTTTCCATTTCAGTTTCTCACTGTGCCACATGCTGATATAGCATCCGTTATTTTATTCAGTCTCATTAAAGGGATTAAATTTATTTCTGGTTGTTCAAGAAAATTAATCTAAAGAGAAGAAACTTCACATTGTATTGCCTGTTGAACTACACCTGCCACAAACATTTTACTTCTTTTGGCTGCCTTATGAAGCCTGTGGGAAGAAACTTCCCTTACAGCACATAAAGGCTTTCCTCAAAGTAACTTCTACCTTTTTCAGTTAATGAAGAATTTATCTGCTGTTAGTAGCACAATACAGGAGCAATAACCCTTTCCCATAGCTTGGGTAATATTTCATGTATTCCTAAGAAACTAAGCTCCTAAGCTTTACTTATCTTTTCACTTGTGGGGCTCTCTTTAATTGCTGGAGAAGAACAACATTTACTGTCTTGCTTAACTGCATCAGAAAACGTTGTGTCTGAAGCCAGAATGATTAAAGATTAAGTACATTCTACATTTCCACTAATGACAAAGAAAAGCCATCACTGAATGATCTGGATAAGGATGGCAGTGCTTTTTTATGAAGTTTTTTTATGATCCTTGATGTCACTGCCACTTAAAAGAAGACATAATGAAAGATTTCTAAAAATCCATCCCATCAGGAGTGGAGAGGAGGGAGTATTTGTTTATAGAATCAATTATTGGGCTGTCACTGGCTTTAATGAAGTTGTGGCTGGTAAGAACTTGATCCTGGAAACCCTTCCACTCATTTGAAATGATGGGAATGAGGAGGGTTTTGTACAAACAAAACTAGTCTTGGTCTGTACAGATTTCCTGTGTTTTGCATTGTTTGTGCATTGCAAATCTTGTGTGTTCATTACATGTGACATAAAACAGCATGATCTATTTATTTGTACACGTTCTGCCATTTAAAAGTATCTAGCAAATCATCACTCGTAGGTAACTGCCATTTTAAATGTTTACCACCACAGAGCAAGTCATTACTTAGAAATTTACTATGCTGCGTAAGTAAATTCTACTAAGATTTCAGACATAGGCAACACAGAAAAATACAATGGACAAATCTATTTTGGCTTAAAAGCTCTGCCTGAGAAAATTACCTTATAACTACACATGAGAAATTGCTGGAATGTCAGCTTCATTTGCAGTGGCCCCTTATGGCCTGATCACCCTCTCTGGCGCGATAAATCACTGGCAAGAGCCTTACCTTAACACGTTTGATCTCAGCTCAGCAAGACTTGGTTTTGATGTGAAGAACTCCAGATCTTTTAGGTCAGAGACAAATAGCAGAGCCACTGACCTGCAAAGTGCTAACTCTATATTGGACACAAGTGAGCAGCCTTAGGCTCCTGGAAAGCTTGCCCTAACTTCTGCTTTGCATCCTTAATATCTTCAAATATTACTGTTAGCATGTTTTGGTAAATGATGCCGCTAACATTTCTTTTCATGTCATTCTGCACATACAGAATCCACAAGAAATCAAACAAATACATAAGCATGCAGTATGAGAAGCATTATCTTGGATAAACTCTTAGAATTATCTGCACTTCTGGTGACGTGGAATAAAACTCAGTATTTTTCAGCTTATCTCAGGTACATAAATGGCTTGCACTGGGCCCTTTTCTACCTAGACTGTGCTTACTAATATCACAAATGATATTCACCCATATGCTTATTAAGGTGACCGAAAGTGCCTGTTACGTACATGTCTGTACATACAGAAATTCAAACTATCCCTAAAAAAATAATAATAAAAAAAACCCAAACAAACAAAAAACAAACCCCAAAATGCAGTTTGTGACTGGATTTGCATTCAAAGTCTGAATTTTCACAAAGACCAGTTTTTGTGATAACTCAGTTTTGCAGCCTTGGTTTGAAACTATTCCTTATTGTTCTGGTTAAACAGTCACTTATCTCTACGATAGTAAGCAGGAGTGTTAGTCTACCAGAAAATTGGATGTTCTTAATGGGCTTTGGGAGAGAATAGCTTTGCATCATCAGCATTAAGTTAAATCACATTAAGTACCCACTTACAACATAGGGATTACCACTTATGACATCTGTGGTGAAAGCCTTTAAAACAAATTGTTGTGTTTGTTAGAAGAAGCTGTGAGATAACAATTCCCAGAAGTCTGATTTATAAATCCTTTCCTGCTCTTCAAGAAGATGCAAAGAAGCCCAAAACCTCTCCTGTCTTTCAATGCTGCAATGAAATCTCTCAGGCTGGAACTTCTTTTCAGTAGAAAAGCCTTGGTAAATACTGATTTCTTTACTTTAGAATATTCTTCTGGAGAGGAAACCTTTAGCTGGATTCCCTTTCCTCAGAGTTCAGTTCTGATTTCTCCTCCAGTTCTTTCTGTTGATAAGCTATTACCTTTATATATACAAAACATTCCACTTCTTATTATTCATAAGGCTGATTGGGGAGAACTGAGCTTAAGCTGTCGAAGTATTCTGCTGTGCTTGAATACCTGACAAATTTACACCCCAAAGTACACCACGGTGCTAAGACGAAAATTGGATGTGAAGTGTTCTTGCAAGGGCTGATTACAGTCCCAAGCAAATAAAACACTTCAGGGTACAGCAAAATAATGCCAATATTTAACAGAGTTGAGCATTTTTATATGACTGGCAAGCTATTCTGTAGAGAGATGCAGGCTGCATGTAAAATGAACTATTTACCTTTAAACAGAAGCAGACTAATAACTTTTGAGTGTGTAAATTAAAAACATGACCCTCAACTTTTGCCAAACATGCAGCATTAAAAACATGGACTAAGGCAAAAACAAAACGTAACTATACAGAGATTTCCTTAAATAAGCAAAAGAGGTTATAAGTCTTGTCAATAAAAAGCCTTCTTTAAAAACCAAATGCTCATATATGCAAGTCCTGGGATCCACTTACTCCCCCTCTTTCCCCCCCCTTTCCCTTAAAATTCATGTTTCTTTTCCCTTTTCTAACCAAATTCCCTTTTTCTCTGCTGGAACCCCTTGTAATGATACCAGAATGTGGGCAAACCTCATTAGTCTCCCTGCTGTTTACAGGACAGGATTTATGCTCAGTGTACTGAACACAATGACACATGATCACTAAATGGCTAAAATCACCATCGAGACTTTAATCTGAGAGATTTTTCACCCAGACATTGCAAACACTATTGGCACGTAAAGGTATGAAAACCAATGTTAATTACAGAGAACATATGTCACCCAATGCCCAGCTTTCTGTGAGGAGTACACCAATAACTAGCCATTTGTGAAGGTTAATTTCATGCAACCTCTGGCAGTTATCTGGTATAAGGTATGTCACCAATTCAATCCATTAAGTAATAACTAAATTCTCATGGGACCTAACTGAAGTCAAATGTTGTTATTCCAGGTTCACTGCTTTCAGTCTCCCTGAAGACCATTTAGGCAAACAGCTGGAAGAGCTGACTACAAAGGTTCCCAGTCACAGGGAACCACTCTAGGAAAGCAGGTAAAGGCTTCTAAGCAGGAAATAAGTTATCAAGGGTTTGTCCTGTTGCTCCCTCAAAGACAGAAATGAACTGAAACAGAGAGCAAGAACATGATCGCATTTGTGGTTCTGCTAGAATACGAACTGTCTTGGTTGATGGGACGAAGAGCTGTGCTGCACCAGTCACTGGGCATGTTCTGCACTGGGTTCTTGGTTGTAATCTAAATAGAATCATAGAATCATAGAATAGTTAGGGCTGGAAAGGACCTCAAGATCATCGAGTTCCAACCCCCCTGCCATGGGCAGGGACACCTCCCACGAAACCATGCCATCCAAGGCTATGTCCAATAGCAGGGCTTTCTCTATGTTGGAGCACCTTACTAAAACAGAACCTTTGAAAAGTGAATAGAAATAAAAATAGTAACAGAGACAACAACCAGGACTTCCAGTACCATCACTGCATTGTATCACTGGAAAAACTCCTCCTATCAGAAACATACAGAGGGGAGCAACACCACAGGCTCCAGCTGCATTTGAACTCATCGTGCAAATCTTCCAGCAAGGAGGGCACTGCCTCCCAGGCGACATTTGAGGGAATAACAGCAGAAACATCTGATAAAGTGGCACAAAGAGAGTAAAGTGCACAAAGAAAGGGCTCTTTGAATCTATACTGCGTGCACGTATAGGTGAGTGCACAAAAAAGTGTGCAATGAATACCATACAAAATTGTAGACATGCACCCATGTGTAAATACTGGCTCTGAAATTCATCTGTATTTCAATTTCACAGAATAGTATGTACAGAAAAAGAGGGCTTATTTTCTAGTAGTCTGGCTGGTTTAGCAAGAGATCCTGCCTCTGACACTGACCTACTGTCTGAGTTAGTCATGGTTACACTCCCACAGACTTAAACTCCCCCATCTGTGAAGGAGCCTTGTCACCAGTTTTTACAGTGAGACTGAATCAATTAATGCTTGCTAAAAGCTTCGAAAGAAGGAGCAGAATATGAACACTTGCAGTTGAGTGATGCTAGCTAAAAATGTCTTTAGTAATATAGCAAATGGATTTTAAAGTCTCTGTCAAAGGGTTGGACCACCAAGACTAAGTCATCATCAACACAGCTAACTCATTAAGTATTAGTCAGTATCACAATTTCAGATGGACAAGTGAAAAAGCAGAGCTTGATTCTCATCTCCGGGAGAACAGCGTCACATAGCTCTCACAAATGACAGAAGAGGCCATTAAGTAGCTGTGGTAATGAAAGTGTGATAAGGACAAAAAGAGGAAGACCAGCAAAACAGCAAGCAATGATGGAAAAGTGGGTGAAAGCTTAGCCAGACATCCTCAAAAACACATGTGCATGTTTCCCAAAGTTGGTGCAGGCCGTTCCAGTACAGGACTGTTGCCACCACACATCCCAACTGAAGAAATGAGACAATAAAAAAAGAAAACAGCCCTTGATTTGGAAAGTCAGGTGGTAATTTCTTGGCAATTTCAAACTACTCAAAAATAAATTATTTCTGTTACAGCTGAAAAAACCCACTTAAGCAAGTGTAAAATGTGTATGTTATGGTACACTGGTAAGTTTTGAAAACACCCAGTGGAATCAGGACAGTGCGTTTATGCGTGATGCAAAGAACATTTAAAATAAACTCTAAATGTGTTTCCAAACCAAAATGAAGTGGTTCCATAAAGGGAAAAAGAAATAGATCTATGTATCCAACTGGCAGTTACATAAATGCCTTCTCAAATCAATTTGACAATGTAAAGAAGTGTTAAAGCCAGTTTAAGACTTAATTTCTATTTTAAGGACTTTTTACACTAACAGAGTGGTAAATAAGAGTGAGGTTCAATGCCATGGGAAGTGCTTTACTGGTTGAGCTGAAAAGACTACAGGGTTTTTCAACTAAGTAGATCACAGTTTTCATGAGTTAGGAAATAAAAGTACAAGTGCCTGTAAACCAGCATAAGAAATCTAAGTGTGGGTGAGCTGGACTGTAACACAGGAAAAAAAGCAGCATTTTTTGAACATAAGGGTATGAGACTTATCAGAGGCATACCATGATTTCTAGGTATAAGCTACATAGGGAGGAAAAGTCAGGCCACAGAGAGGGGCAAATAGCTCTGTGTGCAAGGAATTGAGTGGTTATTTCTTGGAAGAGAAACAAAACAGATAATGCAGACCCACAGATATAGAGGCAGTCCAGTTCATGAAAGATAATAGCAGGAGTGAAGTACTGACTTCTGGATAAGAGCAGCTGAAATGACACTGAAGTGGTACTAAAGTGGAAAAAGAACATGAAGGTAATAAGACTGGTGCAGAAGTAATTGCGTAATAGTTCAGTGAGAGCTGCACTGAGATTGTGTCTAAAGAACGTAAGAGTTTTCTGTATCCCAACCTAATGAACATTTGACGCAGTCCTGTCAAGGACTAAAAATAGTTTCTGAACCCCTGAGAAGTGGTTACCACATAAATAAATACAGCTTCATTGCAGGAGAGAAACATATGAAGAAGCCCTACTCTCTGGGATACTAAGCTTCAAGAAGCGTTTTTTTTTTTTAAGAAAGGAAGTAACTTAGAAACTCCCTGCTTGAAGCTAGGAAATTAAAATCCCCAGAATCAGCATGGAGGCTTAAGAATGTGAGAGAGTCAAAGAAGATTTGCATTCCCAAGGATAAAAATGGGAAGCACAATCAAGGAAATAAATGGGGTTGTGTTGTGGTTAAAGCCCAGCCAGCAACCCAGAACCACGCAGCCGCTCACTCGCTCCCCCCCTTTCCTCCCCCTGGAGGGATGAGGAGGAGAATCAAAAGAATGTAACTCCCACGGGTTGAGATAAGAACAGCCCAGTAACTGAGGTATAACACAAACCACTGCTGCTACCACCAATAATAACAATGATAAGGGAAGTAACAAGGGAAGAGAATACAAGCACTCACCATCCACAGACTGATACCCAGCCCGACCCAGCAGTGATCTAATCCTTCCGGATAACTGCCCCCAGTTTATATAGTGGGCATGACATGCTGTGGTATGGAATACCTCTTTGGTCAGTTTGGGTCAGCTGTCCTGTCTCTGCTTCCTCCTGGCTTCCACTCCTCCCTGGCAGAGCATGAGGCTCAGAAAGTCCTTGGTCAGAGTAAACGTTAGTGAGCAGCAACTGAAAACATCGGTGTTATCAGCGCTGTTGCCAGGCTGAAAGTCAAAAACACAGCACTGCACCAGCTACTAAGAAGAAAAATTACTGCTACTGCTGAATCCAGGACAGGTAGGAAGATACAAGAGGAAATACAGGCAAAAAAAGGAACAAAGTGGTAACTTTAACAGGCTGAGAAACACAAAATAAAATAAAAAATTGCTACTAAGTATTCTGAAGAAAAATACCAAGAAGGTAACACAATTAAAACAGCCAAGAGAAGCTTAAGTTAAATAAATAAGTATATATAAGCTGAGGGAGAGTCACTGGATTCCAAAACCAACCTGGCTATGAAAGGTATAGAAGGAAGACTGCAAGTGTTTCTAGAGGTGGCAGCTCATTTGAGGGGATCTTAATTTAGTTGTACCAAAGTAGATTAAATTTCTGGCCAAAATTTAGTATGTGTTATAGGGCCAAGGGAAGAAAAGCAGAGCCACTGATTTGAACACAAGAAGATGACAGGTAAAATACTTACTCTAGGGAATCATCTTTACCAGAAACCTAACACCAACAGTACACTGAAGAGCATTTAAAGGCCAAGTCCACGACAAGGGTGCTCCAGTCCCAGCTGTGCTGCAAAGAGCTGAAATAACATTCCTGAAAGAAATCCTAAATGCTAATGCATCTCAATTCTTCCAGTTTTCAAAAGCTGAGGCATCAGGAATTGCTCAAAAGCCACCAAGGATATACCAGGGGGGTCGGTGATGATGATGATGATGTATTAAGTGGTGGCTTTCCCGCTGAAGCATGCCACAGCACAGACCTGGAAGGAACTTCTAGTTGGTGAGATCTATTTCAGATGAAATGTAGAGCTGAGGTTCTGACCAGCTCTAGGAGGCCAAATTTAAGTCATGCTGGCCTACTCACAAGAGGGTAAAATCATCTTTTACCTTCCAGTTAAATAATACCTGTATATACCTGAAACAGTAAATAGCTCTGCTTTGCAAATAAATTAGTCTCACTTTAGAAGGAAGCCTTTACGTGTGCAAAAACCAAACGTGTGTTTGGAATTTCTGTAGGGAAAAGCACTTTCTGGTAGTTTCTGGGTCAGAACTAAGCGATTTTGCATAATCACTGCTAGATAACCAGAGGACAGTGCCTCCCTGGCATCCCCTGCCCGTCTGAGTTCAGCAAATAGGCTGCAGCCTGTTCTTCTATGTAACACTTCCTACATCTTCATGGCTTTCCAAATCAATTTTGCAACTCATTTTAAATTAAGGCACACTGGAAATCCACACGGAAATTAGCAAAGTATATCCTTTCTATAATCACAACACCTGCTGTAGGCCTCTCCACAGCTGTCTCACTGGTATCCCTTTAGATTCTGAGTTCAATTCAACGCCTTCATTACCTACGAATCCCTCACAGATTAAGGTCTATATACTTTAGTGGTCAGTGCAGCCCTTGTCTTTTAACCTCCAGCTAAGGTCAGCTGAGATTGAGCTGACCTTAAACATTCTCATTTGGGTCACAGAATTTGATGTGGATGTATTTTCCCACTTCAGTCCAGCAAAGCTGGAATGTATTATGTTCCAAGCCATGAGGTAAAAATCTAGTTCATTGGGCTTGCTGGGGAAGGAACTGACTTCAAGTGAGCAAGTATGAAGCCGTTTTTTTCTGTCAGTTGGAGTCTATCTCAGCAATGCTATCACAGTAACTCTTTGATGTGGCTTCACAGATCATACTTTTAGTAATGAAGTGCTCCTAAAGCTTAGTTATACTGCATAACTTAAAATTGATGTGTGACATTCATGTCACAAAGGCAGACTGCTACTAAAAGTAACAGAAAATGCTGGTCAGTACAGGTATGTTTTTAGACAAGTTCTGAAATACAGAATTTGTGTTTTGGGGAAAAACCAACAAGGTGCTTGCAGACTGAATGGGAATACCTCTTATTCATCTGAGTAAGCACAAAAGTAATGAATATTGGATGCTTAGATGGCAATCATGTTTTAGATTTCACCTTTCTCCATGTAATGCTTTGTAATAAGTCTTCACATAGTAAGTCTTCACATAGCTATTTACGCGCTTGTTTTTGCTTGACTATGGACACCAATGCTTGCCTGAGGATTCCTCAGTACAGGACTGCACAGAACTGCAACTTTCTGAAGATTCTTTAAACCTTTACACAACCTGTGCTCATAACTGCCTTAGAAAGTTGTCTCTGCATAAATGCATTTTTCATCTGACATCTTTCTCAGCTGAACTAAAGTTGATGTTTTGGTTTCTTGTTTCACAGAGTGAGCTCTGTTCTTAAAAAAAAAACCAACAAACTGACAAAAACCAACCCCAAACAAACAGTTAAAAAGTTGCGGTGTTTAGAGGTGGGGAAAATGAAACAACTTCCAGAAAATAAATAGCACAAAGTTACAGTTCAGTCTTAGCTGCAAAACTGTAAAAGTAGAATGTAACTTTATGAAGAATCTGACTAAGAATTTACGATATGGGCCGCTGATCTCATCTTTTGTCAATTATCTCTGTAAACCTGTGAGATTCCTTGGAAGATAGTTAGTCAAATGAGGAGCCGAGATGAATCAGTGGATATAACTTATTTAGACTTTAAAAAGGCTTTTGATGATAAAGTCCTTAGCAAGAGGCTATTAAGGAAAGTTAGTAACCATATGGTGAAAGATAAAGTCCTGCCATGGATTAAAAAGTGGTTAAGAGATAAGATAAAAAGACTGGAAATAAATGGATAATTCTCCCTGAAAAGAGGTTAATAGCAAGGTGCCCCTTCATTACTGCGCATAGCAATCGATATCTTGGTTCACCTGCTTTTGCAGATCATTAATAGTAAAGCACATAGTTTGCAGATAACATTCAGACTGATGTAAGTACTGAACAGCACCAGGACTGAAGTTAAAAAACATTTGGGCAACTCAAGGGTAGATGAAATTTGCCAAAGATAATTAATGCAAAGCAAAGCCTGTTGGAAGGAAGGGTTCAAATTACTTTTAGATGATGCTATGTCCCCGGTGATATGCAGCATCTATGGACAGCTTATTGAAGGCAACTGTTAATGTGCATTGTAAAGAAGGGACGAGAAATGAATACAGTGGTTCCATTGTGTGGTGCTCCCAAAACCAAAGCTGTTTATGGCAGTTAATAACTTCACACTGGCAGAACCCGTTAAGGTCTGTTGGGAATAACCTTTCATGGACAGGGAGATGTACAATCTGAGCAGAGATCATCACGAATTATGGACTGTTGGGATTTATCAGAAAATGTGGATACATCAAGAGAGAGGTTTCATTCAGGAATGTACCAGGACTGGTGAACTTCCGTGGGAGAGGTTTCTGAAGGACAGAATGGGACAGAGATTTAAAAGAAGGGGAATTAATTTTTTTGTCAAAATGGAAGTGTGTTCAAGACACATTATCACGACTCGATAGTCAGGGTCAATGCTTAGACAGCCATAGATCTTGGAACAAATCCTTGCTCTGTCCAACATCATGAGTATTCCTGGAGCTAAAATGTGAATTGTACTTCCCCGCATGAGTGCCCTGCCCACTGGGCTATCAAGTTGATGCCTCTCAGGCATCATAAATACTTCCAAGTGAATTACTCAACAGGAGGGAATATGAGACTCTTTCCAGGGATAGCCAAATATGGAGAGCATCCAAAACTGGGACCTATCCATTACCAGAAAGTAGCGATCCATATTCACATTTCTGCTCTCTTTGCTTCAGAGCAGGAGTATGAATTCATCCCTGGCGGCGTTCAAGGTGGGGTTGGACATAGCCTTGGATGGCATGGTTTAGTGGGAGGTGTCCCTGCCCATGGCGGGGGGGTTGGAACTCGATGATCTTGAGGTCCTTTCCAGCCCTTACTATTCTGTGATTCTGTGAATTTGGCTGCTCTTCAATTCAGGCAAGTGCTCTGATTATTACTGACCTTCTGCTTTTGTTGTGCAAATAATTATATGCATCTTTTGTATCTGAATACTTGAAATCATAAACATTTTTGCAAAGATGAGAAAAACACTAATTGCACAGCTCTTGTCTTTCAGTGTATTATCTGACCTTGCAAACTGGACAAGGAGAGGAAAATTTCACCCTACCCATCAGTACAGTACCATACAGCTTGATGCATTAAACCACTTTGCATTTTCCCTAAAAATTTAGTCTTTCCCTAAAAATTCAGCACTGTGAGAGGTTACTGCTCCAATTGTTACCTACTCAGTAATGCAGCAGTTATCTGCAGTAGCTACCTAGTTCTTGCCAGTTTCAGCCTGGTAGATCCAACATTTTTAATGCTTTTGAATTAACATAGTTATAGCAGCAGAGTAAGCAAAGACAGGGGACCCAATACACGTAAGATTACAATTGTTTCTTGATCCCTCATGCAAAAGCTGGGTACATTTGGTTTCTGTTGAAGACCTCAAATGTCTGGGGGAAAGTATCTTTTATTCAGGCTGTTATTGGAAAGAAGTGCATAAATAGTTTGTAATTGCTATGTGGGTTTAATGGATTGTAATACTAACCACAAAGTATGAATACACTAGAGGAGAATTCAAGTGTAGATTTAAACAGCAGTAAATCTAAATACAGTATATACCCTAAAACATCATACACGGTGACCCAGTGTCTGCATCAGATGCTGAAGTGTTCTGCAAAGGGGAAAAGTAGCTGTTCTCTTTGTCTGCTCTTCATGCAAACATCTCTGATTTTCTGTGCCCCATCTTCTGTAATTGGACAGCACTCACTGAGCTGACCCAAAAAGGTTCACTGGGTTCTTCAACTATCAGCCACTGAATCTAACTTCAGAAGGCATTAAAGCAGTGAGCTCACTCAGGGAAAGAGATGGGAAATAGCATGTATTCATCACTTACCTGAGTTTTGCCAAAGTTTGTCTGCAGCTCAGAAAACTTGCATAGATTCTGCATGTTATTCTAAATAAAATAGATTTCCTGCCTCCTATGTTAATGTCAGTCTAGAATTTTACCTGGGAAATACGTGCTGGAAATTTTGGTGAAAAGACTTTATAATAGCATCCTTTAGCATTAATTTCTGGGCAATGCCAAGAAAGTGCAATGGAAATGAAAATACAGAAACTTACTTAGTAACAAAGCACTTCAAGCTCAAAAACTTACCATATGAGAATCTGTAATGTATTTGTTAGTTCTTGTCTACCCAGAAGCAGTTTGCCTATACTTCGTACGTATTGCTGTACCCAGTTTTCTGTTGCAGTGCTGGGTAGTTTACCTGGTCTGAGTTTAGACACTGACTTGATTTTATGGCGTCTGAGTAGAGGCAAACGCTTTCATACAGGACAAAACCTACGGTTGTCCATCAATTCACAGGCTCTTCTGACAGAAACATTCCTGTACATTTCATTGCCGCAGCGCTGTAACTTCACCCCCTTAGAGCACCTCTTTATAAAAAGCTCTCAAGATTGCAATTCTTCAACTCGTTCTCAGACTTAAATCAGTTGGCAAGCAAGAAACAAAACATCCAGCTGGATTAGTGTCCCAAACATGATGCAAACTGAAAACGTTTGTTCACTCAGTTACATGATTTAGTGGCACAGCTAGGACAGGACAGAGCCTTAGGGTCCTCGTTTTAAACCAAGCTGTCTTTTGAAGTCAGTGTGACTTACTAAAACCACTATGAGAATACTTCATAATGCAGATTTGATTATGCCATTACAAAGGCAGGATAGCTACATCCTGTGGAAGCACCTGTAGCCCCTCAAACAGAGACAGCAGGAGGAAAATGCTGCAAAAGGCTGATTCCACATCTACTGTCATACACCTGGGAGACCATCAGGTCTCAGGAGAGAGAATGGAGTTTTGTAAGAGCATCAGGGAGGAAGGCATCAATACAATACTAAGCTGAGAACCCTTCGATCACACAGAATCTATCAGGTCCACAGAGCCATCAGCTCAGGAGTGTTTCTCCTGTATAAAACATGCTAACAATGTATCCTTACCGGACATCATGATACAGCTTATCTCAGCCATCTGATAGACCTGGAGCAGCCCATTCTGGGAGAGTTCCTGGCATCAAGCTGACACTTGTAGAAGTCAGTCTTGTTGCCCGAGAGAGAGCTGGATCCCCTTCCCACCTGAGTGCTTGCTGACATACAGAGCACAGCACTGCCGGCACAGTCCAGACAAGCCTGAAGGAGGGCTTGCTACGCCACAGGGCTGTAGAATAACCTAATTCCATGCAATACTGGAAGATGCCCGTTCTGCAGACGCAATTCCTCCCCAAAAGTTAATGTTAAGACGTAGAGAGTTAAAGAGTTATTCCAATGAAAAAAGAGGCAATCTTACATGTAGCAGTTATAGTACTTGCCAGCCTCGTGAAAAAAAACTTAACCCTGTGTGCTTGAACCCTCATCTTCATGTCTGGCTCACATCCTGTCCACCAATTCTTATCACGCACATCTAACGCACTTTATTTTTCACAGAGACCATGCCAAGGTATTAAAAAGCTGGGAAAAACATTTCAAATGGTTGTTTTTTAAAGCAGCATAGGCTGACTCGCAGTCACAATAGATACTGCTGCACATCTTGCATAGAAACATGGCATCATACAGTTTTTATCACCAAATGTATTGTTTCTGACCACTGAAAAACTACATCACCTCTGTGGCTCCATCAGGTGCACAGATCAGAAGGGCTTAACACACACAGCTTTCTGCTCACATCAGTAAAACCAGCAGAGAAATATTTCACAAGTTTCAGTAATTGTGCCAAATAATCAAACAAATGAGAATTACATGGGTGGTGTTTGTTTTATCTGTGTTCTTGGAAGGAGCTCTCACAGCAATTCCATAGATAATGCAGTATTTTCAAGATTAATGAATAATACAGTTATTTTTTCTCCATTTCTCTTTCACATATGACAAATCTTTGACAAATCTCGTTTTGTGGAATTTTAACATTCCCTAGCCTAACAAAACTATTCCCCAATTTCAGAATTCCATAAAGGGCATTTAACTGGAAAAACGTATTTTAAAATTACTTCACTCAGTTCAAGTGTTCACAGGTACCTCTTTTCCCTAAAGAATTAACTCCCAAATGGTTAAGATTTTATGTTCAGAGGCAGCTGTAGTCAAGAGTTTGAGCATTCTGAGTCCTGGTTGTGCATTTAAAATTCTCAGCTAACAAGCAGGAGAGAGGCTCTAGGAATGGTTACAGATGTCTCATTTTAGAAGGTTTGGGGTTGTTGAAGGGTTTATTTTTCACTGAAGTGCTTTAGCCTAATGTTATTTATTGTTTATGGAAGTTGTTTGTCATTTAAGACATGAAGTGACCACTCCCCCCAAAAGAAAGAATCGAGTTACAATCCATTATTTCATTTTTGATTGTTTTCCTTTTTAATAGGTGGGAAAGTGGATCCTGGATAAAAGTCCTGCCCAAGACAAGACTCCAAGCTGAAGACTCCAATTATCTATAAATCACTTGTATTTCCTGCAGAGAAAAAGGAGGGAAGAGAGAGATAGACAGAAAACCAGAGACAGAGGATATGCCAAAGTGAAATATTTGATACCTGTCCTAAACCAAATTTCTCTCAAAAGCAACCAGGAGTTACCTGATATCTCAAAACCAAGCTCAGAGGAATCTTGCTGCCGTTGTTTTTGGCTTAATAGTGAAATAAAATAACTTTCTTTTACTTGTTCCTAGTATAAAATGTGCAACATCGTGCATATTTCAGAGATGATGGCACTCTATATTCTGAATTATTAAAGGTTTCTATGCAGCTTACGTTCTCACAGATCAGATGTGACTGCTGATGAGTTATCTTTTCCCAAGACTTCTAGAACCAATTCTATTATTCGAACAGAGAAACGCAAGAACAGTTACTGTACAACCTGACTGTGATACTACTCTCGGGTATCCACCAAATGCTCCTGAAGCACAACTCACACTGAAACCAGCAATGAACAAAATTCATGCCAAACACCGTTTGCACAGTATGACTCCTTCCAAAGTGAAACACCACACAACATCAAATAACTGCATTCCTGAGTTAAACCATTTTCAAAGAAATTATATTCAAGAAACATTATGCATGTTTTAATTTGCATATTGCAGTTTGCACTGAAATGTAATGAAACCTAAAAGAGTTCACTTTCCTCGGAACATTCTTCTAGAACATGGAATTGCTGTAACAAATTAGAGAACAAATTGGTTTTGGCACCCGCTTGAAAAAAAAAAAGAAAAGATGAAAAGCTTTTAAAGCGATGATACAGAGGAAAAAAATACACTGCATCAGCCAAAATGAGTTTGCTATCAGCTTTAAAGCTTCTGAAGTTGTATTTCCAGTAGATAAAAATGTTATCACCGTTTTTCAGTGCTGATGTGCTTATTTTCCTATTAAGTTACTCAGTCATTAGAAACAAAGTCTGTCTGACACATTGCAATCGTTTATATATCTGAAACTTCTCCAACAGAAATGAAAACATTCTTTAACTAAAGATGCAAGGATCCAAAATATACAAATTTAAAAAATCAGATTCCATTTACAAACTAATGACTGCTCTTAAAGCCCATTTTAATCAACAAAACCAATTTAGTCCCACAATACACCACAGAAAACCAGCAGATTTTTCTACATTGACCCAATGGGTTTGTTCTTAACCCTCTCTTTATGAAAATTAATCTTAAAGGCTAGCAGGAAAAATATGCCCTCTTGCAATACTGTTCAAGGGTGTATTCAAGCATCACAGAAGTTAGCAGTGATCTGTTCCAGCGCTGTAACAACCTGGTAGTATTAGAAGTCCTCCACGAATTGAAAAGGAGCCCCTTGGGCACACAGAGTAATTCAAGAAAGAGAACAGTTTTATTTTCTGATTGAGACATACAGGTATGCACAGTAACTTCCTCTGAAGTACATCAAATGCAACTGAAATGTACTTGAGAACTACTGATTTTGCACTGAAAAGAAACCCCAACAGCTCTGTAGAAAATACTGCATTTAAAGAGAAGCAGCAAAGCCAGTCCCAGCAGATCTAATTTGCTTTTCTATTATCCTGTGGTTTTTCAGATGATTACAGGGCTAAGAATCCGTTTCCTTTATTACAAATTCAAGGCAGCCTTTTAGTAGTTTTTCATCTCTACACTCAAGTTGGGTAGGGCAGAATAAAACTGATTTTAAGTAAAAAGCCTCCTTTGGAGGGAAAACCATGAACTTCCCTGCCAGAACAAACGAACACAACTTACCTTGGTGTATTTGATTTCAAGGTTGAGAGTGGGAGAAGGCAGCAGATGCAGAGATGCCATCAGAGCTGCAGGATCTGCCTTCACCTCCCCTGGCATCTCAATTTTACTGGAAGTCATAGTCTCGGGGGGGGTTTATATAGTACCACCGAGCCCCCCGCTCTGATCTGATGTGTTTTGGGTTGGTGCCCCCACCCCCCCCTCCAAAGACCGGCGCTGAAGATGCTGCTCTCCTCCTCTGTATATAGGCAGGTGTCAAGCCGGGTCTCTTCTTATTGGACATGGGGGCAGAGGCAGGGGGGCAGGTCCGTCCTACCTAGGGCAGAGCGGCGCAGCCGCGGCGCCCCGCAGATCCCGCGTGGGGATTCCCTCTCCGCGCGCGGGGAGACGCGCTCAGGGAGCGGGCCTGGGGAGCCCGGTCAGCGCGGGCGGGGAGCAGGGGCCGCCAAAGCTCTGTGTCCTCCCCCCATCTGCTGCGTGCCGGCGGGGAGGCGCCGCGTCCGGGAGAGGCCAGACCCGACCCCGCGCCGCCCCGACCGGGGCATCCCGTGAGGAGCCCTCGCCGCGGGGGGAGTCTGGACAACACTCGGGAAGCACTAGCCGGGCCCGGGGGGGGGGGGGGGGGGAGAGACTCGCCAGCGGCACTGCCTCCCAGCACGGCCCCGCTGCACAGGTCCCAGCCCGAGGGGCGGCGAGGACACGGGTCCGACTGGGCGAAGCCTCCGCCTGTGGACAGCGCGTCCGCCCCCGCTCCCCCGCTGCCTCCCTGCGCCCCCCGGCCAGCACCTGGTGGCGGCGCTGCCCTCCCCGTCCCCTCCAGCCGCGCCCACTGCTCCCCGGCCGCCCCGCTTCTCCTTTGGCCGCGGCTGACACCGCAGCGCCGCGCGTTCCCGCCCGCAGCCACGGCTGCGCACACCCCCCCGCGCCAGCCCTACCTGCCCGCGGCGGCGCCATCCCCGTCCGCCTGCTGCCCCCTGCCGGCCGCGCGCCCAACGCCGCCCAGCGCCACGGCAGGGGGCCCCCGCCTCGCGCCTGCCCGCAGAGCGCGCTCCCGAGCCGGGCAGCCCGGAGCGCCGGCCTCCTGCAGCGGGGGCGCCCGGGGGCGCCTCTGCTTCCAGGCTCCTTTCGGGAAAGAACGCGGTCCGGAGGTGGAAGCGGGGCAGGGCCCGCGGCCCGGCTCAGGCGTTCTCCCCTCGTGAAAGTGCTTTGCAAAAGGAAGAGGCCCAAAGGGCAGAATCGGTTGGTCAAGCAACAGCAACCGGTTCCCAGCCATTATCACCTCTGGGGGGCCCTGGTAGGAGGAGGCCAACTGATGCAAGAGGCTAGGCACCGTCCTGCAGTAGGCTGCTGCGGGTCAGCTCGAACCACCACTCACTGTCTCGTGTCTCGACCTTGTTCCCTGGCTGGGCTGAGGGACATCAGGAATTCTTGGTCAAAGCCCTGCACTCCCCCTGGTCAGAACTTCCTGACAGAAACCACAGAGAGCCCAGACCACTTCTATTACTTTAGGCAAAAGCAATAAGGTTCTGCTTACCGATGCAAGCGCTCCCACCATCATCACAGACAGATAAACAGGGAAAGGACACCAAAGTTACAGCTGTCTAAAGCTGGCAAAACAGAGCAACAACAAATACACCACACGACTTTCTTTTGACCCAGTCAAGAGTAAGCAATGGGATTGGGCCATATTTTGATTTTGTTAAACATCAGTGTGTTGATTCCATAGATATTACTTGTTCTGTGTTTTACAAGTTCGCGGACAACTGAAAAGTCTGTCTCAGCATTCTCTGAGTGTTTGTACTGGAGCACAGGACAAAGGTTGCTTGTGCCCAGAAAGGCAGCACAAGATACAGAGTGCCATTTAAGCTGTTTGAGGGTTAAACACGTCTGTGTACCTCCAGCACAGTAATGAAGGAGGCTGCAGATTTTGCTCTCTCATTTTTCATCTTCTCTTTTTCCTTTTTCCCCTTTTTCCCCTGACAGGAAATGGATCCATGGTCCCGTGTGTAATGTGACATTGCAGACATTGACAGCAGAGCTGTCGAACTGTGACACTGCTGATGAGTGAGACTTTTAAATGGCAGAAATTCAATTTTTAATGGCACCCTGGCAACACAGACCCAGTGCTTCATCACGAGGATGACACCTTCTAAAAGCTCTTCTAAAATAAATCAGAGTGGGGATGTGCTTCTTTAAAAACTGACAGTGTTTAAACCAGATTCAGGAATGAGGAAACCGTGTAACAATTTCATTACTGAATCAAGTCAGTAAGGTTCAGGAGATTCCGGTGAGAAGGGATTCCAGTGCATGCGGAGATGCAGTTCAAACCCACATAATCTGGAGCTGCTTAGGCAACCTCCATCAACTACTTGTTGTACAAACCACGTTCCTCTTACATCTAAAAGCAATTCAGTTTGCAAAAGCACTCAGAGCCGACTGTTTGGGCTATTCGCTACCTACACCTCGCTGGTGTTCCCCAGTGGAGAACAGCACTGCACTTACTGTTTGCAGACTCCTGGTCTACAGCCAGCCTCAGGGGGCTCCCCACGAGAAGACACCAGACGTGCTTTTGTATCTTCCTGACATGAAGTGAACAACCACAGTTCCTCTTCCACCATCCTGGAAGACAATGATGGAGGCCTTAGCACAAAGACTGCAAGCGAGTTCTCATTAAGTACAACAGTAACTTAACTGAACAGACTAAGAGCGAAGTCTGTAGCACTATGATGGTCACACTGGTGTGTCGAATTTGCTGAGCCGCTTCAGTGATTCAGCACTACTCTGCATACTTTATGACAGCAAATCAAGTCATAGCTTCAAACCCTGCAACTGAATGATATTTAGTGCAATTTCTTTGTGGGAGGGATGACCACCCTTATTGCCTTGGACATTAGGACAATAACTCAGCAATAACAATGAATACAGAAGTAAACGAATTAATTTGTGAAATTAAAGAAGTGAGTCCAACAATTGCCAAGAAGAGAAAGAACAGGAACAACACCCCACATTCAGCCCGAGTTCTGAGGTCCCAAAACACTGATGTACAGCAGAGAAACCACTTATTCTGATTGTACTTCTCTAGTTTCTGGTTGGTTTTGGGGTTGTTTTGTTCTGTTTTGTCTGGGTTTTTTTCGTGAATTGTTAATACAGTATCAACTGGCAATTGAGTCAAACTGGCTTCATTTTCACTCACTTGAATGGGTTTAATTAAACTCCTACTTAGACAGCAAATCAGGAAACAAATATGTTCCGTTTCAGATTGTAATGGCAAAGATATTGCTGCCTTCATACTTTGTGAGGAAAGAGCTGTCAAAAAGAGAACCACCAAGCAATTGTTTCTTACTTTAGTATTAGAATTTAGGCTAGTATATAAGCCAAGACCACAATCATTCTGGAAGAGTTTTATTCTTACATCTAGATCAATCTAAAGGTATAATTTGAAGAAATACCTTTGTTTCACTCACAGGTCTCAGTTTCTCAACTCACCCTCAGCAACTGTTATTATTTATAGACAAGGACCTAGACATTGCTTATACAAACAACGTCTGATGGAAACAGGACCTTTGGTAGCTAGAGAGGGTGCAAGAGACACAGCTGTGATTTTGAAGACAATGCAGATGTAATTAAGGCATTCCTACTCAGAGTACTGGTATTTTTCTGCTCTATACTACTGTGTCCCCATTGTCTAAAGGAAGTTGTAAAACTAGAGAATTGGGTGAAACAATTTGTATCTCATATAGCTCTTCTTGGCCGAGAAGCTGTGCCAAAGTGTATTCTGATGCATCATGGAAAGAGAGCTCTTCATTCTTGCTATTTCAAATACGTGAACATTTCTTATGCTCTGTAGTGAGCTCCTGACTCCAAGCACTTTGTCACACACATGAAGTGAATCACATAATTCTGTCAGACACTTCCAGTGATTTATTTCAAGATCAGCTTCAAAACCTGCCCTAAAATTATTTCAATCTGACCCATAATTTCTTTCTTAGATATATTTCTCTCAGCTAGCCCACTGCCATTTAGCAAGGATATCCCTGGGTCCTCATACAAATTCAGTGTTGATTGAGAGAGCCCGCTCTTCTGTACCCTTTGCCTCCTGCCTCAGTAAATGCCTGTTCCTATTTCTTATGTGCTTTAGTAACCACTTTTGGAAGAAAAATAGGGACTGAAAAGAAACTTCCTCTAAGTTATTTTTCAGCTCAGATTTCCACTTACAAAATCTCAACTTCATTTTCTGATATGGACAGTAAAAGCTTCAGCCTCAGGTGTCCAATTTTAATTGCCTGCTATTTTCATTACTGACCATGATGGCAGCAAATGCTCTTCAGGAGATACTTGTATTTTAATTTATCTGCAAACATAAATCACACATTATAGCACTTTTTTCCTCTAGGTTAATTGAATCAATTCTCTAAATGTCTCTAAGCCTGGTCATTTGAAAGAGGCTCACTGTTTGAAATCTCTTAAGAATTATGGCACTTGAATTGTGTGCAG
This sequence comes from Amazona ochrocephala, assembly GCA_039720435.1. Classification (NCBI taxonomy): domain Eukaryota; kingdom Metazoa; phylum Chordata; class Aves; order Psittaciformes; family Psittacidae; genus Amazona; species Amazona ochrocephala. The sequence goes on along the minus strand of CM077883.1, from coordinate 31,353,721 downwards.
GATGGTATCAGTCCTTGCTCCAGACAGATGTTTTACATATATAATGTAAAAATACTGTTATACACATAAGCAATATTATATGTGAAACAACATCCCAATACTGTGATTATCCTATAAAATATTATTTCAGACATTTTTCAAATATCACAGTAAATTGTCTCACTATTATAAATCTTATTAATGATTAAGAATAAGTCTGGATATATTTTAAGTTCTAAAGAAACAAAAGAAAATCTACTTTTATTTTCCTTATTTCTACATTACCTTTAACATAAGATTTTAATAAATGCTGATAACAAGAAACCCCATTTTTATTACTGAACACCCAGGAATGGCTAAAGAAGAAAACTTCATTTAACATAATTTTTCCTAAAAATGAGTCAAATGGATAAGCTTTTTACCTGTGATATTAGCTATTTTATACCCAGTAGAAGTGTTGATAGCTGCTATGGTTAATTCAGTCCTAAATTAAAACTTAAGGATTTACGGAAGCCACAAATACTCCAGTGACAGTGATCAAGTGAATACACTTGGAAAGACTGTCAGTGTTTGACTCACTTTATACTTGGGTTGGTTTTAAAAATTAGTATTACAGGTTAAGTAGCCAGTTGAAATGCATCATGGCACTCACTAGGATGTTGTGCAGAAGGCTGGTTTTTCCACATATGGAGTGAGCCAGAGGTACCACTCCTTTAGTCTGAGAGTTCCAGAGACCATCCAGCTCAACGCTGCTCCTTGGCCTGTCCCCATGAGGCTCACAGTGACACACAGCAAAACATATCAGCTCACAGCTGTGAGTGGGGCAGTTAAACCCAGCCTCTGCAAAATAGCACCCGTCTTCTCCTCCAGAGTATGCATGGCAATGAGAGGCAGTGCCTCTGGAGACGGCTGTAAAGAATGTGTGCCCTTAACTGAGAAGTTACAGGCAATGTGCTTGTGCTCTTGGTTGTGGGGATCCAATTCTGAATTTAAATATATAAAAAAACCTTTCTATTTTGAATTTCTCTTCAATTTACCTGTTTGAATTTATTATTTGTAAAACACATCAAGCCTCAAATGGATTGACCTTCTGCTAATGTATATCACCTAATGAATGGATGCAATTAACTAATTCATATTGGAATATTGCACTTTCCAGATCACATTTATCATCACTAAATGTGTGATTGAGTATGCAAATTTAAATTTTTTATTGTTACCCTTTAAACTAAAGAAATAAGTCTTATATTTAATTACCTGAACTTACATATTCAATTAATAGCTTCATTACCTCCATGAATATAGATACTACACAGAAGTAACAGAAGATTGCTGCCTGGGTCTGCTCGTATGTACATCCTATAAAGGGTCTGCTGTGAACCTCAGAGCACGTTTTTTGATTAAAAAATCTTAACTGGTGAGTTCTACGGAACTGGGCCTGGCAATCCAATATGCACAGAGCCTGAGATAAGTTTAGTATCTATATAGTTAGTATTTAGTATATAAGAGGAATAAAGCTTATGTTTCTGGAAAGACAGAGAATTTAAACATTTAAATGTTTAAATGAAATGAAATGAAATTGAATGGAATTAAAAGAATAAAAACCATGCAGACTGGCACCTCACCTACTAAAGGACAAGGGATGAGTGGAACATGGAGGCAAAACAAACTCTTGTAGGAGAGAGGGGACGGAGCAACAGGAACAACAGCTCTTACAGCAAATACTTCTTCAACAGAGACTCAAAACATGACTCAATGACATCCTTACGGGGCTATGTCAGTGGGAGACAGCTGCAGAGAGGTGGGTTGGTGATACAGGAAACTGTCACTTTCCCGATGGCAAATAGGTTTCAGAACCACAAATTGGCTGTCCAGCGTAGCTACCTCTGTTGGTTTGCCAAACACTGATACTTTACGAATCAGTGGAGTCAAGTCTGTCATTATCTTTGGCTTTCATGTTAAATTTCTTTTATTAATTAGGTAGGTTCAGATCTCCTGCTTTTCACAACACTACAGGTAGCCATAAGTCTCATTGCTGTAGGGAATCTGTGCCCTGTAGAAAGATGAAAGGTTTTGATAATCTATCCCACTTGGGTTAAGAAAACAATACGGCTTCAATCACTGCAAAGCCTGTTGGATATACTTTGAGGTTTTCTCCACTCTGCAAAGATATATTTACCAAGATAGCTTTTGCCTTTAATAGCAAAGCTGAATTTAAAATTTTTATTTCTATTTTGAGAACTTTAGTAGGGAATTTGGAAAAGGAGTTATTCTATAAAGGACATGCTGTCAGTAATCCTCCCTTACATTTACTGCTTGTGTACATTAACTGTTTGAGAAGAGGGAATATGCAGAGAAAAAAAACAGGGAACTGGCTGCACCAAAGCATTTCTCTGCACAAAATTGATCTGTTTCTTAAAAGAGGATTCTTCTTGTACTGGAATGCCCTTTTTCCAGATGCATTCAGAAAGTCAGACATGCCCACACTGTAGCCTACCAGATAAGCTTATACTAGAGCCATACCCAGCACATTCAGAAGGAAGCAGAGCGCAAACCCAGCACATAACACTGGTGCACACAACATCTGTACTGCACTTCTCTAACACATTCACGTTTTGCCAGCACTGACAGTCCTGTCCTGCAGCTCTTTGGTGTGGAATGTTACCTGTGCCTCACTATGCCAGCGTGGCTATCACAGAGATTAAACTGGCTTGGAAGCTCCCAGGGCCCATATTATACACTGACAATTTATCATCCTCAGTTATATAACTATGGGCAATATATATACGCATGTAGTAGCATCAGTTATGCACTGCGGCCCAATAGTGTGCCCCAGCCAATCAAGAACAAAGAAAAGTTTTGGGTCCTGCGTTAGAAAACGCCCAGTTTAATTCTCCCTGAAATCAGTGTCAGCAACAGTGGACTTCAAGAAGCTCTGAAATGGGCCTTAAAAGATTACTGGCAAAAAGCTTGGAACATATGCATGTGGTGTGGTTTTAATCTTATATTCATGATCTGAAGTGTTTTATTCTGACAGTGAAAATCACAGAGAAGAAAGGACAAAGAAATTCTCAAGGGGTCATCTTGTCTGCTCTCCAAGGTGTGCTCAGCTAGACCTGAGCTGCATGTTGCAAATGTTTGCCCCCACAGAATCATAGAATAGCTGGGGTTGGAAAGGACCTTAAGACCATCCAGTTCCAACCCCTCTGCCATGGGCAGGGACACCTCCCACTAAACCATGCCACCCAAAGCTCTGTCCAACCTCACCTTGAACACTGCCAGGGAATGGAGCATTCACAACTTCCCTGGGCAACCCATTCCAGTGCCTCACCACCCTTACAGTAAAAAAATTTCTTCCTTATATCCAATCTAAACTTCCCCTGTTTAAGTCTAAACCCATTACCCCCTTGTCCTATCACTACATGAGCCGTTTTCTACCACGGACTACAGCAGAGACAGAGGGATGATCAGAAAACACGAGAACTAAAGAAATGGGGGGGGGGGGGGGGGGGGGGGGTGTTAATGTACTCAAAAAGCTTAGAACACTGAATTACAGTGTGTTCAGATCTTCCTTACCAGATTTTTTTTTTCGAGTCCTCCAGCAGCAGCATCAATCCATAAGCCAGGGAACATTCTTTAAGGACCATACAGATTCTGTATGAAAACATAAATTAGGTAAAGGCATTTGACCAGGGATGTCAATTATAGTAGATGTACACATTCAGACTTTGCCCCAATTCAACAAAAATCAGCAGATTAAGGCTTGAAAATAACTTGGCCCATATTATTAAAATACAAAAAAATAAATGGTGTATTTATAGGCTTGGTCTCTCCAGCTGTGTTGGTTTAGGTTTTATTACATCAGTAATAACAATTCATGTGATACTCTGAATAATGTGCTATTAAAAATTCTGTGCAGCATATACTGTTACCCATGGGATTTAAAACTGTGGGAGCTATATGTGTATTTCTCTACTTCGCTATTTCTACAGGAGTGAAGATTACTATAAAAATGGTTCACTGTGTGAATTCCTGCCCTGCTTGAATACAGGCAAGAGAAGAAATAGTTCAGTCCAGACTGCCTTGGGGTAAGGGTCCCAAGGGTCTTAGTTTTGCAGTCTCAGGTTACACTGATCACATGTTCAAGCATGAACAATATCATCAGCATGCTTTTTGACGTCTTTAAAGGAAGCCAATAGATTTGGGAAGGCACAACCTCCCTTAACAGAATCCATTGGATGTTTCTACAGAGCTTTATCTGTGTGTCTTAATGATTTTATTCTTTACATCAGTTCCTCTAATTTTCCTGGCATAGAAGTCAACATTGACAGTTTTGTAGTGTCCATGATAACCCTTGCAGGGCTCTTTTGAAACACCAGTGGATCAGTGTTATGTTTCCTATGGTCTATTTTGCTGGCATTAGGATCAGGTTCAGCAAAAAACAAACCCACTGGCACTAGCACTTCAGTGGCTGAACATTTGAATCCTTGATGGAAACACTACACAGCTCCAGCAATTAGTTACTGTTTAACTTACCAATTTCTCTTGAAGTTTTTCTTATTGACAATTAATTTTAGGACAGTTCCTCACCCTCAGCCCACCTAACGTTTGGTTCTTTAGCAAGGCAAATAATTCTTTTGGCTTTTTAGCTGTGGAGTTAAGTACCTTGAATGCTTCCTCTACATTTTCAGCCTCTGCTCCTGCCCCTCTACTCTGCTCTCGTGAGACCTCACTTGGAGTATTGTGTGCAGTTCTGGTGTCCTCAACATAAAAAGGACATGGAACTGTTAGAACAAGCGCAGAGGAGGGCCACGAGGATGATCAGGGGACTGGAGCACCTCCTGTATGAAGATAGGCTGAGAAAATTGGGGCTGTTCAGCCTGCAGAAGAGAAGGCTGTGTGGAGACCTCATAGCAGTCTTCCAATACCTGAAGGGGGCCTATAGGGATGCTGGGGAGGGACTCTTCATGAGGGACTGTAGTGATAGGACAAGGGGTAACGGGTTCAAACTTAAACAGGGGAGGTTTAGATTGGATATGAGGAAGAAATTCTTTACTGTGAGGGTGGTGAGGCCCTGGAATGGGTTGCCCAGGGAAGTTGTGAATGCTTCATCCCTGGCAGTGTTCAAGGCGAGGTTGGACATAGCCTTGGATGGCATGGTTTAGTGGGAGGTGTCCCTGCCCATGGCAGGTGGGTTGGAACTGGATGATCTTAAGGTCCTTTCCAACCCTAACTATTCTATGATTCTATGATAGAATCTGAAAAAAGTTTATGTTATTACTTCCACATTCTTCCCAAAACCTTAAAACTTTTTTTGTCAGCTCTGTTGTGGTTCTACATTTGACAGACTTTATCCTCTTTCTATGCTCCTTACTTATATAGACTTCAATTTTTGAAAAACGTCGGCATTTTCTTCCCTTACAAAAACACAGCTGTCAATGTTTATGGGTGGCACTGCCACTACCCTTACCGTTGTGACTCTGGGAGCAGGACCCAGGTGAGGGAGATCAGTAGAAAACAGTAATCACAGTATATTTTCTTTCCGTTTTTCAACCACATGGTCCATTGCATGTGACTAAAAGGCAGTAACATGGAGCATGGATCATATGAGCTAGTAATTAAGGACAAAGCTTTCATGGTGGTTATATTTACATTTTACATGTCTTTCTTGTAATGCTAGGTACACATTTATTAGATTTGGGAAATGTCTTGAGAACCTCTTTCTGACTACAATGAAAGAAGAAATTTAATTTGAATTTTCTGTTCTGTCCCATTTTCTATTTGAAAATGATTCAAAAGTGTAGCAGTGACTTTAAATTGCCAATTGGCAAAAGCTGGAAGGATTTACCAAGGGAGCAATCATCCCCTATGTAGTATGTTCTATACTTTCATACAGCATCTGTTTGAATCTGATTATGGAAATGAGAAGGACCTTTGCTCTAACTTAGCATCATGCTTCTTATTAGTGGAGTTAAATCATATGATTTCTATAAAGCATTGAAGAAAATCTGAAGGAAGCAAATGTAAAATATGTGTATTAGTGCCAATTCTCAACCCTTTAAAGACAACTGTTATAAGGAAGCTAATATGATCTGGACAAATGAGTAAAGCTTTGTGTCTCTGACATGTTATTGCCCTACTGTTAGTTGAAAAATAGCCTTCACAGCTGTTATGAGACTAAACTAAGAGGTATCTGCATACTACTGTGTGAGGGAAACCTACATCTGTGCAAAAGAAAGAACTGCTATGGACATACAATTAAAAATTGCTTTTATAAGCATATTTATTTATTTCTCATTTTCCTGGAAGAGAGGAAGTGGTTTATCTCATTCCTGCTGTAATGAATGGCCTCCCTAGCATCCTCCCTCAGCCCTACTGTATACGTAATTCTGAAAGACTTCTCTCACAGACATAATAAACATATACTTTAGCATGCTGTGACAATTAACATCCTGAATAATATCTTTGTTTTGCAGTGGAGTAGGGTAAAGGTTTTCAAAGCATTGTACACATGCTATTTTCAGGGGCTTCCCAGAGCCAGCTCGCAGCTGTCTGTGCAAGTGCTGACTTGCACTACAGGCAGGACCTGTAGCACTCCTGCCCCAGAGCATGCCTGCTGCTGCACAGGTGCTCTCACCTGGCCCATACAGCACTGGTACAGATGGAGTCATCTCATAATTCATCAGCTTTGCTTGCCACAAATCCATCATTTTCTCAATCAGCTAAAGGCAGGACAGTACTTAAATGTGAAGGCAGAGAAAGGTGAGTAGAGGGACATAGAAGAGTGGTTAAGGATTAAAACTGGGTGGTGGGGTGAACTGGATGGTGAAGAAATGAAATTGGTGGTGAATGTAAAGAAACATGCATCAGGTCCTAGTTTGAGGCAAGGAAGAGCACTGATGGGGTAACCGAAGTGAACCCATTTGCCCAATCCTGTAAAACTCCATCCTATCCACAGCAGACAGCAGTACTGACAGGCCTGAACATATTTACCACCAAAGTGAAAAAGGTTTAGGACACATAGAAACCAAGGCACTGAGCATCTACAACACATGCCAAAATAATCTACCAAAACTGGGCTAAGATTTTGGTGTCAAGTCAAACAACAAAACCAACTTGTAAATCACCCAGATGGCAAGTTAGTTAAGTGAGTATCACATCTGATAAACCATACAAGACACTTGAGAGATTAAGAGTATTTTTTTTCCCTAGGAGGTCTAATTCTTTGAGATATTCAGCAACTTCATGTCTTAAGATCATGGAATATAATATTACCATGCTTCATACTATAGCATCTATGCACTTTTAAGCTAAACATATTGGAGACATATAGTCATTCAGTGCCTCACTTGCCTATACTGCATTATAGGGAGCCACTGGACCGAAGGAGATTTCATTAAATGTTCCTAATTTATTCTGCCTCATTGCTCTTCTGTAAACAGGACAGGTCACTAGAGAGCAAGGCATTTAATCCAAAAAGAGGGTTGTGGGTGGATATACAACTTCAACACACTATGCCAAGGTAAGATTCCTCATTAGTCATTGAAATCCCTCAGAAGTGACAAGATAGAAGCGTTTGTTTACAGGCTAGAGCGCAGCATTCTCACGAGCATTCACTCTGTCACAACCTCTCCTTGAAAAGGTTTTGGGCAGCCAATAAGGGCATGGTTTAAATCCCAATCTAGGTCAGAGGGAAATTTTCAACCATAGTTTGGTGTCTGACTTTGTGGTTTCTCTTTTTGCCTTTCTTTTTGAGCAAAGTGACAGGAACAACATTTTATTCATTTTTACCGGAAAGCAGGAAAGGTAATGATTAATCCATTCTGCAAGAAAAAAAGAAGAGTTCTGGTTGTGAACTTACTGGTATTATCTAGTCAGTAAAAATAGAAGTGTACTCGGAGAAGGCACAGGATGGAAAACTCATGATGAATTGTTAGGGCATGTTGAGTTGGTTCTGTCAATGCCTGCAGTCAGATGATTTCACTGGCTGTACAAGATGAAATCTCATATTTCAATGTATAAGTGTCAAAGTTCAGCTGAAGCAGGGACGAATACAGAACAAAATTTGTGTGTGTTTGTAACTAGGGCACCAGAGCAATAGAGGAAGCCAAAATGAGCCGGAAAAGCAAAAGGAGTTTAAAGGAGAAATTTGCCTTGAAGAACAGCTTGGTTAAAGAAGCCCTCTCAGAATTCCTGGGAACTTTTATACTGATAGTAAGTGTCAGCTGCTTTCCTTTCTTCTTACTAATCTAATGCTGGGCACTGCTTGTAAGGGGACATGTACGCTTTTTCGTGCACTGTACCAGCAGCGTGGTTACTGCCTGACAAATGTTGTACAGCCTTGAATGAACTGCTTCTATTTATGGTAAGTTTGTAATTCCTTTCTTCATCTGGTGTAATTACCACTGGCTATTAAAAACAGATAGCTTTGTTTATTATAATTATCTAATAAGCATTTGATTTCATCTAGGAGCAGAATTTCAGTGAGCTACCACATTGTGAAAATCAAAGTACACACAATGAACGTTAATGATATTCTTGCTTTTGTTTCTTTAAAAAGAAAAAGAACCTCAGCAGTTTATTCCACTTCCACTTCTATGCGCAACTTCCATTTGCTTTAACAAATATATTGTATTTCACATTAAGAGAATTTTAGCCAAGTTATTTTCCTGTGCAATACAGAAATTTAGCTGTGTGATTTGCAGTGAATTTATTGGAAGTTGCACTGCCAAACATTCAGAGGTTTTTTGGTTTAACTGTACTACATAAATTGTACAGTTGTCTGGTCCTGTAGTACAGCTACAGTTTAGGTAAACACCAAAACTCCTCATTTTCATATACTTAGATTTATTTTTACTTAATTTCTTGCTCAGTTTTTCTGTGTATTTTGCAATGGGACACAGAGCTCTTCCCTGGGATTTACCAGGGTAGAGAGCAAACTCAGTAGCAGAGTTGGAAGTCGAGCAGCTAGAGTATTTATGCCAAACTCTTTCTTCCTCCTTTCAGTCTGAACAAAACAGTGCTGCTTGTTGCTAAATATTTCATAGTGAGAGGAAAAAGGAAATAAAAAGAAACAGGCATAGCACTGACAGTGTATTTTACAACTGTAACTATGTTTTAGCTAAATTTCAAGTAAGCCATCTAAAAAAATTCAGTACCTCATAAAATACGTGAAAATAATGGTCTTTATTACACTTCAGCCAACTGAAGCGCACAGGCACTAAAGTAACATTATTCTCAAATTTAATACCATCCATAAGACATCATTGCAGTAAGGAGCACATTTAGAAGCATGGAGAACAAAGCACTTTACAAACATTAATGAATTAAGTGTCACAACACCCTGGTGAGGAGGGGAAATGTCATTATCTTCATTTGATATATTAGCAAACCTGATTATAGCAGACTGCACAGGAAGCCTGCGGCAGAACTCTGAGTATAACCCAGATCACCTGACTTCCAGTACTCTGTCCTCGACGCAGTATCATCCTCCTCTGTCCATTAATACAATTAAGCAAGTAAAGAAAACATATTAAAGTGCAGATTAGACCACAAATGCTATTATTTAATGTCCTGCTGCACAAGACTAGAAGGAAATGCAAACCCAGAGCCCATTTTCTAGTATATTCACCACACAAATGTAGCAGAAAATGAAGCTATAAAATTGTTGTTGACAATCCAGGTTTCTCAATTCTGGTTTACCCTTTCCAGTTTCAACCTTGGCTTAAAACAGAGCAGAGCCTCACATGGATTAAAAAGCAATTTTTTCAGTGCTTGGATGTCTCAATTTATGTTTAGACTGCACAAGTTAGTGGCAGGACAAAACACTTATTGTGAATGAACTGACTTTTCTGCTGTTATTTGCTGCTATTGCTTTTAGGCTCCATCAGGTAGTAAGTAGTTTCTCTTTAAGAACAGATAAATATTAAACCCTTAACTTAGATTGGAGCTAATGAAAAGGGCACCTGGTAAGTCAGAGAGCAGAAATCCTTGAAAAACAGATACCATGTATGCAAGAGAAGTGGTAATTTTCTTCCACCATCCTATTACTATGTCTTATTCCTGTTAGAAAGTGAAAGTGAGACCAGAGTTCACAGCTTACAGCGCAGCTGAATCAGACCTTTGCTGAAATCCATTTCGTGTCACTGTGATGGGTTTTATAGCCTGCGCGGAGCACCCATGCCAGAGAGTGAGGCAGGGATGAGCCTTTCTATTACCAACAGAATTTGTCTGGAAGCCAATGCTACCTGACCATACCTAATTTTGCCACCAACCTAGCACCTCTGGAAGTTAGCTGGGTGGAATTCTGTTCTCCAAATCACCTATTTCCATTTTTTTCTGGAGAACAACATCACAGACCACATACTGTTAATAGCATGTGGTCTGTGATGTTGAGTAGAGCTTGAACTACCATCTTTGGAAACTCAAACCTTGCAACATTATTGTCCCAAACTGGAAAATGTAGAACCTTTAAGATTAATTTCAGGATATCTAGAAAATGAAATCAGTCACTTGTGGCAAACCTCAAGCCTTCACCTGTGGCTGAGGAGGACTGCCTGCAAACAGACTTGAGACAACAAGCCTGGAGAAAGTCAGTGGGTATACAGTTTGGGTAACATTTCTTGGTCATACCTACTTAATATGCTATGGTTTGCCTTGCAGCATGGTTTCAGAGCACATAAACTGAATTCTTTTCAGAAGAAACTAAAGTGGAAGGTGAGATCCAGAATCACAGCAAATTTACTGACCATTAACGGATACTCAGTCCAGTGGATCAGACTGGAGATGGTCCCAAGTAATCCCTCCTGAGATGTCACAGACAGGTTATCTGAACCAGCTGCTTGCACTGCACAACCTGACAATACAGATAATGTGTGTGATCCCCTCTTTCTGCTTACCAAAGCACCTGGCTTCAACCCCTGAGAGTTCAATGAGAAACACTAAACTCTAGGAACCTGGAAGTGCCCTGCTGTATAGGCAGATCTGATGGTATACAAAGCAGCTGCTGTTACCACCTGCCTGGGTAATCCTGCTGGTGAGTAGGCTATTTCACTTAGACATATTCTGCTGTGGAACAAGTATTTCTTTCAGCATCAAGCCTCCCCAAGCATAGCACAGCTTCCCTAATTACACTCTGGAACAGAAACCCCAAAATATACAGTCCATAACCAGATGCAAATTGCATGTAAGTTTGGTTACACTGAGCTTTGGATACTGTGCTCACTTTATAATGTTCCATCAACCTAAAAAAATGTTACACTTCACCTCTTACGTGATTTCCATAAAACAAATGGAGCAATGCAGTTTTAACATAACTAAGTTATATTTGCAGTACAGGCAACAAGGAGCACACATTATGCTGGGTATTTGCAGATTATTTGTAAACTTCTGCCCCTTTCTTGATTTACCTTGGTGATGTCACGTGGTAAAACCCCGACCTGCAAAGTTTAATTGTACCATTTGTAGTTCAGAATAAATATCAACAAAAAAAAACAAAAACACACAAAACAATCTACTCATAGAGTTTTCAATGAATGCTTGAAAACAGTACAACTGTTTTACAGATAATGTATACACAGTGTGTTTGGAACCAACTTGTCCGTCTGGTCCCCCCAGGCTACACCTAGGCAACAGGTTCCTGAGGTGGGAGAACACCCACCCACTTGGTCCATGGTGTCTGAGAGGCCATTGTGCACACACACATTTCCCAGCCTCTGACAGCCTCAGCTTTCTATACCTGGGGCTGCCTGAGGCCACCTCGTGAAATAGCTCTCTGGAGAACTTTTTGTTCTTCAGCATGCCTCCTGGCTCAGTGTATTTCCTCTTGGGGCTCCTCTGGGTTACTATGGGGGACAACATCTGTGTGCCAGCCACAAGAGTGTCAGGAAGCCATGCTGCATCAGACAGATGGTTTATGTGAATTTTCAGTGAGCCTGTCTGCAACTCGCCTATCCAACTGCCTCTCTGCTTTTAATCATCCTTCTCTCCATATTTCCACTTCAGAATTTGGCTGCACTGCTCTCAAACAAAATGGGATTTACTCTGGCTTATGCCATTTAGTGTATCTGAATAGGAACATTTCCAAAAAAACAACCAAGAGATACCAAATTGGCCATGTGGCTTACTTTGCCAGTTCTGCTCACCTGTTTATTTCATTGTCTCTCTTCAGAGCGTCTTACCAAACACAGTTTCCCAGAAAGAAATTGTACAGGAGCTAGTGTCTCCTGAGCCCAGAGCAGTGTATGCTCCCTTGCTGAAACAGAACATAGGCTTCCATTTAGCATACAAAGACAAGTGGGTAGTGTAAGTATTCCTATCCAGAAACTTAGTCTCCAACTGGAGGTGGGGAGCCTCTTGCAAAACCCGTACTGAGGTGTTTGTTTGTGTGTCTAAAGGTGCAGTGCTTCAGCATGAAACAAATGCATGACACCCCATATTGCAAATAATCCAACTAATGAAAAGGAAGGCTATCTTTTGCTCATCAAAACCTTTTTATCTTGTTTTCATATTCTGACCACTTAATTTTGCAAGTTGTCACTCCTGCTTTGTTGTGGAGTTTGGGTGTTGCCTGCAAAATTTTTTAAATATGACATTCCATGGATTTGCCTAGTCTAGAAGATTAAAATTTACGCAACTTATCCATATCTTTTTATGGCCTTACGTTCCAGTGCATGTTAATTACAATACTGCACAGTAATACAGCATGCACTAGAATCCTCATTACATGATGTTATTACATGAGAGTAAATGTAGCTTTTGATAATTCATTCCTTAAATAAGTGTTTAGTGTTTAATACAAAATTAATATTAAGAAGTTAAAAAAAAAAGATAAATTCCATGTTCTGAGTTTTTGTGAAAAGGACACTCTGTATAGGATGAAATTGCTTAAAGGATGAGTTTTGTTTAAGGTAGAAAACTGAATGGCAGTAGTTTACCAGCTACCTTGTTTGCCATCAGCAATGAAATTCCTGGAGTACAGAATCTTATATAATTAGCTCTTAGACAGTGAACTTAAGTTTGTCAAAACTAGATAAAAAAGGTTATTAAAACTTAAATCAGTATTTTGACAAGCCACTCAACAGCTTTTTAAATATTATATAATGCTATAAATGAGCAGTGTCTACCCTCAGCTCTCATTTAACTGGAGGGTTCCAAGATCTTTTTCTGTAGATACTTCCCCCCTCCCCAGAAAGTTTGCATCTATAGGAGTGAAGTTTGAGGCTCAGAGAAAAGTCCCTACAGAACACTTGCGTCCTTCCAACGTTCAACTGCAAGTGCAAAACCACAAACAATCCTCTTCCACTTGTATTTATGTTTTAAACACAAATTCAGAGTGCCTTTTCAGGTTTTGCCAAATAAAAAAAGGTAATAAAAGTAATAATTTTAAAAACTGACAAACAGTTGGTGAACAGAAAAAAAGACAGTAAATGCAGTTCATGCCATAGAGAGAGTTTATATCCCTGTGATCAAAACAGTTCAACAAACCATTCTGGATAAAAGAGAATTCTTCTGAGCTCTCCCAATCCAAGGCAAACTTCACTGTTTCTCTAACCCAAAGGTTTCTTTACCATTAAAAGCATTCAAGTTTTTTTTTTCCTAACAGAAAACAGCTTAGGAAGAGAACATGCTGAGGCTTTAATTACTCATAATCGTGCACGTCCAACCGCAAGGACACAGCAAATATCCCGTCACCCTGTTCCCGCACCCAAAAGAAAGAGTAAAACAAGCTACATGTACCCTTACACTCCAGAGAGACAGGAGACTTCGTTCCTCAGAAACTGGTGTGCCCACTCCTGCACTGTCTCTGAACAGTACAGATAATTCCCCAAGCACTGCTACAGAGACTAAACACATTTTAAGAGTACAGGAAGATTCTAGTCTTTTCGGTTGGGGTATGAAGCAAAGCAGAGAGACACATCTCAACTCACGAACAAATGAGTAACCTGGGAAGGAAGCAACAGTTGAATAGGCTCTTTCTCTCCTCAAGACACTAGGTAAGAATTTCTTCCCTTGTCTAGCCATTTCTTCCCAGCCCCTTTGCAAGGGGCCACGTTTCTGTCCTGAAAGTTTGTACCTGAATATGAAATGTTTATTTCCTTTCTCTCCTGAATTTCTACAACATAGTATGAAAAAAAGAAAAAAATCTCCACTGAAGAAACTGACTCAAAGCAGTTGCTCTATAGAATTCAGGAAAGAAAAGCATTTTAGCATTTCAGGATGGAGAGCGCAATATTAATAATAATAAAATATGAGAGAATACAGACCTCTGCATTCTGTCTAGGTGATTTCAAACTCTTGTCTCCTATTGCATGTGCAAAAGCAATAATAAAAGTCAAGAAGTGTCAGCTTATATACCGCAGCATAGTCTGTACCTCAATATTTTTACTGTATTTTTCTCCCACAGAGCAATTTGAGCCTGATCTTTATGTGTTTTAACAGCTTTATATACACAATTCATCCAAAACCTTACTAAATCTACATTCTTGTCTCCAAGAAGCAATGATGTCTGTCATTAAAAAATGGTTTCAAAAGTGAAATCCATTTGAACCCCAAAGGATATTGGTTATATCCCAGGAGATCATCAGGAGAACGGATATAGTGATTTTTTTATTACTTCAAGTTTGATTAAATCATAGTGTACAGAACTCCTCCCATCCCCACCAAAATATTTAATTAATGATAAAATAAGAGGCATGTGCTTTTGAAGTATTTAACAACTACATGACTGGTAAGCTTTTTTTTTAATCTCACCTAAAAATCTTACCTACTGATTTAACAAAAGACAGCAAATATTAAACATTAAATTAGATGAAGATTGCTCTTTCCTGGAACAGCAAGAGCTTCCTGCAAATTGAATGCTTGCACATTCAATTCATTCAGCTAAAGCCCTGAATTTTCATACATCTAACATTGCTGTTAGCCTTACCATCCCTATTGAAAGTGTGCTTAGGAGCCCAGACCGAACCAGGGCCCTACATAAGACACAAACATAGCAAAAATACAGCTCTGTATGGAAAGAGTTTCTAATCCATTATAAAATACCTTATTATGAACTGTAATGGATTATTTAAAAAGCAAGTCTGCTTAAGAATTTAAGAGGTTGGAAATGAAACTGAGTTCTAAAACACACTCCAATTTAAAGACCTTTAGGAGGACACCATCAATTTAGTAATCACCTTACATCTGAAAAGTTTACTTACTACTTTTATAGGCAACACTCAAACTAACTGTATATGGAAACGTTAAGGGGGCAGGGGAAACTGTACAAGGCTAGAGTCAACTGCAAATAACTTCTAATGCTTTCACAGGCAATTTTGGTCAGAGATCCCTACCTGTGGTCAAGGGAAAATGATCACTTTTCCTGGTCTCCAAAGGACACTCTGACTCTTCCCACTTCTATTCCTGCTTTTAAGGGCATAAATATGCCATTAAAAGTCTGGCTGCTTGGAGAAGTCACGGAGGTTTCCCTAAGAAGAGAAATACTAGGGCAGACTTGGAACAGGTGACTTCAGGATAGCAGGACACCCATTGCAAGCACACAGCTTGAGCCTAATTCACTGCACTGCCCCTGAGAGCCCATTCCTTCCCAGCACTGTGCAGGAACATACGCACATGTGGCAGAATCCAGAGCAGTACTGCAAGGCTGTCCAGTCTGAAAGGGGAGCAGGCAATGGGCTAGCAGGAAATGCCTGTCTGGGGAACAGTAGGACAAAACAGGTGGGAGCGTGGCATGGGAAAGGGGCAGGGTTGCTGCCTTACCTGAACAAAGGCATCCTAACAAAACTGTAAATTGGTGGAGGGAGTCCTGAAAACTGACTGAAATGGGAATGCTGAACTGGTTTTCTAGCATTTCCCAATTGAAATTGTACAGCTTATAATTATTTTTTTTGGTAACTGCTGACTCTGTATTCCATATAGCACTCTGAGTTCTTGTATTCATGCACAGCATCATCCAGTTGTGCAGCCATTGAGGCCGTAGCTGCCTGCAGGGACATCTGTTGTACCCTCACCACAGCTTGACAGCTGGTGAAGTACAAGATATAACAAAACACCTGTCATTGTCTCCACACTGCTAAAAAGCAGGAGATTTGGCTGCTTCTGTAATGTTTAAGTGTATGGCTATGAGTGCACACTACCACTGGACCTGTTTGATCAGAAGGGGCCTTTGATATATATATGCATTCTGCTTTAAGATGTCTAAAGCTTTATAGGCCATGTAGGAAAATAAATTACCTAAAATTCTTAAAATTTTGGATTCCAGTCTGGCAGGAAATCCTATTTACACTAAAAATGCTATTACAAGCATTTGCAAAAATCCTGAAAATAGCACAGATGGAAGCAAAATTACCTTTAGAAGCTCTGATGAATGTGATAGAGATAAAATTCTGTAAGCTTCCAGGGAGTAACAGGACATTATGCTCCTTGGAGGCCAGTTGTTTTCCTTTCCTAACATTATCCTTGTTATACAAGACAAAGAAAAGGGTCTAATGTCTACAAAGCAAGTTTTTTTGGCAGGGAATGTGCAGAGAGCTATTCCACACCCAAATATGTTGTTTGTGACAGTAATATCATTACTTTGTGAACAAAAGTCAGTACTGAAGCTATTCTAGTAAATTTAAGCAGATCAGGCTATAGACAACTGATAAGATGAAAACCTGGTAATGTAAGATATGATAAAGAGATCTAGTTATATTCTACTGTAAATTAAATTCCCATTGATTCCTTGGGCTTCATTCAATGAGTTTGTGTGGGTGCAGCTGATGGCTGAGCTTGGCCTAGAAACTTAGAATATTTAGTTACAACTTGATGATCTAGCCGGTCTTAACTCAGCCAAGCAAAGATTCACAGGGTATTAAATTGCTGCTCCTGTAATTACGTGATTAGGTGATAGTTTCCAGTTATGTCAACCTAGCTACAGTAGGTATGAGAAAACTTTTTTCTCTTCTTAAAATGACAGCAGATGGAGAAAATATTAGTGTCACATGGTTCAGATTTATAGGTTCGGTTCCCAGTTTCCCCATCCCAGAGTGGGGACACTCTGACTGGGCCTGCAATAGTGTTCATGAGCAGGCAGTCACTTACCAACATCCACCAAGCAAGAAGCCAGCACAGCTGTGTCTGAGCTGGCTTGCATGCTTTCATGTTTGTAGACTGAGCTTTCTGAGGCTAGTTAAGCACAAAAAATGGAGCACCTGTAGTTGCATATTTCCCTATGACATGCAGAGCAGAAGCTATTACGCAAGAGTGCTACACAGCTATGTCTGTATGATTCTCCTCAGTTCTGGTAATTAGGGAAGGGAGGCCACAGCCTCTCTCTGTCATTTCCTTCCCTCTTCTTGCGAATTTATAGTTGATATACACAGATGTTATCGTCCCTTACCCTTTTTTATACCCATCTCCTCTATGCCTGTTCTTTTTTTATAACATCCTAAGTAATACTTTCAAAAGAATATCCTTTTCTTTGTATCTGCAAAACAGTCTATGTCATTTTAGAATACAAGCACATGCTTGTAGATCTAACTGCTTGCCTGAATGCAGGCTGCATCTCAGTGTATACAGTGCCCCAGGCCATCCTACCGGATTTACTCCATGTCTGAGGAGTATCTTTCACAAAATCTTGCTTGGTGCAATTTCTGCAATGCTCCTTTTGAAATGTCTGGAAAACGAAGCCTAGAGCATACTTAATTTCACCTCCTCTAGACTTGTGCCCCAACCTTAAAGTTTATAAATTCCAGCATACCTATTCTTTCTATATTAAACATATAAATACATGATGAGTAAGATTGTCTCATATGAACTTTAAAAAGCCCATGTGGTTTCAGCTACAAACAACTAAATTGTATTTTGTTTTGGTTTTGTATCTGTATGTGCATTTGTGCTTACCATTTGAATTGCTAGGTATACGATACTAATAGCAATGACAGAGTGCCTAATGTAAGCATATGTCATCCTCTGCACAGCAGTTGACTGCAGCTTGGCATAGGTCTTGCAACTTTCAATTATACAGTCCAATAAACTACTGCTATCTAACACCACCCTACCTTTACTTAACCTGACAGCTGTAATGCTTTGGCACCAGACAGTGCTTTGTTTGCTTGCATGATTATAACCTCAAGGCAAGAACTGCACCTGGGTATATGAGACAGTCTCGGGACACTCTTACAACAGCAACTCCATCTGCATTGCTGGTTAAGAGCATAATTTTATTGAGAGCTTTTCTGTCACATTCTGGTGTTAGTTAAAACCCTTGGGGAAACACCCTTGGAAACAAAAATATTCTTTATTTTTTTCCTGATTTAAATTGCATCTACTCTAGCAGGACTTGCTTGTTAAACCTCAACCACCAAACCTTTTTGGTACAGTCTATTTCTGAGGCAGGAGAGATCTTCCCATTACTTTGCAGTTTCTGAATGCAACTACCTTACAACTGAAAATAAGCATTTCTGAAAGAACTAGATTTTACATATTAGAAAGAATATTTGTGATACACTCATTGGTAACAAGTGTCGTGGTTTGGCAGTAATGGCAGAACACTAAAGCAAAGCAAGGAGATTAACCAAAGCAATTACACAGGCTAAGATGGAATGATTTTATAGGAAGAAAAAAATATCAGATTCCCATGTACCATCAAAGTAGGAATATATATATAAAAATATATATATCTCCAATTTAACATCAAAGTGATTAAGGTTCAGGATAAATCTAGCCCCATCCCAGAATTGTCGCAGTACAATTCAGATCACTTATAGTTGCAAAGAAGCAAAGGTTTTCAGACTACAGATATTTGATATCTTCCACAGAGTGCTGGGTCCTTCAGCAAAGCACTTAGGCATACATTTAAAAAGGAGATTTTCAAAGACACAGATTGATTTCTGGCAGAAAGTGATCGGCTAGTCTGTCTATTTTAAACTAAAGGCTTCTGTAACTCTGAAAATCTTTCCTACCAACTTTAATAGGACCTAAGCATACACTTGAAGCTAAGCAGAAGCTTCAGAACAGAATAAACATGATCTTAAGCATACATATAAATGTGTTGCTGAATTTAATTCTGAGAACCAACATAAAATAGAAGCTAGTTTAAACCCACTGAGAATAGTCCAGTGTGAATTATTCAGGTATCCCCACTTCAATTAATTGTTCAAGCTACAGAGCCAGTGAAGTATTTTGATAAAGCAATGAGAGGACAAGGGGTAATGGGTTTAAACTTAAACAGGGGAAGTTTAGATTGGATCTGAGGAAGAAATTCTTTACTGTGAGGGTGGTGGGGCCCTGGAATGGGTTGCCCAGGGAAGTTGTGAATGCTTCATCCCTGGCGGCGTTCAAGGTGGGGTTGGACATGGCCTTGGATGGCATGGTTTAGTGGGAGGTGTCCCTGCCCATGGCGGGGGGGTTGGAACTCGATGATCTTGAGGTCCTTTCCAGCCCTTACTATTCTGTGATTCTGTGATCAAGGCAGCATAACATTAACACGTACTCTAATTTCCAGACAGTTGTCTCCTTCCAGAGTTTCAGCATTAAACATTAGAAGCTTTTTGAGTGATATTTCATAACTTGTGTAGTAATTTTTCATTGCTTACAACAATCTGGAAACAAAAACTTACCACACAGAATTAATTCCTTCACTTTCAGATATGGAGATTTGTTGTAGAGTCTGTGAGACCTTCTTTAAGCTCCAAGCTCTGATCTGTATCCCATCATTGTACTTGAACACTCTTTTCCAGGAAAGACAGAGGTCCTTATAAGCAAGCATGGTCACAGCGCAGGGGAAAAAGAGGAAATGTTCATTGCAGCAAAGGCAACAATGGCACACATGCTACTAATCTCAAATTCTAGCATTGATTTAATATTTAACAACATTTTCAGGTATATCTGGACAGCAACAGAACTTGCAAACTAACCAACAACATTTGACAGGCACACTCATGGTTTTACATTTCTCTTTCAAAATACAGATGCTTGGATGTGGGTGTGTGGGCCAGGCTGTCCTTAGCCGAGGAGTCCATGGTGGGCCTATGACAGTATCGGTTGGATTTTCAATGGCAGTCACCATAGCAGTGTATGTGTCTGGGGGGGTTTCTGGTAAGTAACTTTTTTTCCTTATATAGCATTTATTGCCACAGTTTAAAGGCTATGTTATTAAATTACCTACATTTCATGGTATAAACAATTATGTATTTAGCAATAGCAGCAAAGTCTGCAGCAGAGTTTTGCTCATAAATCTTTTGTGTTCTTGTTTCCTTCTATTCTTTGCGTTTGACAAAACCTTCCACCAAATTCTGATCTGAACTACAGTGTGCAAACTTGGCACATGTCTGGCTTTTATGGAAGATAGTCTGTGCAAGCCAGAAATCTGCTTGGTCTTGCTTTGAAAATTCTGTCAATGCAGTTGATCCTGGCCAGGATAGGCATTGCATTTAAGGAAATAACCATGAAAAGCTTGCAGAATCCAGTAGAGGCACCAGCTAAAATGGTTGCCAGCTTGGAAGAACACAGAATGACCCACTAATGGGTATAATGAGCAGGGTTCACCTTACAGTGTGCAATCTCTTCCTCTCATATGACTGGGCAATAGCAAGTCTGCTCCTGTCTGTTTGCTGATTCAAAGAGCAGCAGATCACAGAAAGCAGAAACAGCAAAAAATACTGAGTACTAGAGATAAACTCTGATGCACTGTCAATGTACTGTCATTGCCCCTTTCTTTCTGCTGTATTATTTCCTCAATGTATATTGGTCAGAAACCTTTCTTTTGCCTGTAGCTGGGATAACTGATCAGTATCTACGTGTGCCATATTGGATGGTGCTTATTCTCCTATTTTCACCATTCAGTTTGGCCAAATTAATATCAGAAACGTTAGCATAATTGCTTTTAACATTTAAATTCCCCCTTTAAAATAAAAAAAAGATGGGTTGTGTTATGTATCATACAGTGTTATGCATTATAATATATAATAATGTATTATGTATACAGTGTTATGTATAATAGTGTTATGTATTACATAATTATAACAATACAGTGTTATGTATTATAATAGACAATAGTCCATGTTGTATGTGGAATTTGTATTGTTCTCTTATAGCAAATGGTGCCCTTGTACTCCAGCTCTCATAGAGGCACTTCTTGCCCTTCATAAAAAAGGTAAAGCAGATTTGGGCAGATATCTCTTGTTATAAATAGGCCATTATAAATAGTTGCTATAGCAGAAATTAGTGTGGCCATTTCTCCACTCTTTTACAAACACTTGTACAAAGGCGCTGTGCACAAGGAATCATAGAATCATTAGGGTTGGAAAGGACCTTAAGATCATTGAGTTCCAGCCCCCCCTGCCATGGGCAGGGACACCTCCCACGGGCAGGGACACCTCCCACTAAACCATGTCACCCAAGGCTATGTCCAACCTCGCCTTGAACACTGCCAGGGATGAAGCATTCACAACTTCCCTGGGCAACCCATTCCAGGGCCTCACCACCCTCACACTAAAGAACTTCTTCCTCAGATCCAATCTAAACTTCCCCTGTTGAAGTTTGAACCCATTACCCCTTGTCCTATCACTACAGTCCCTAATGAAGAGTCCTTCCCCAGCATCCCTATAGCCCCCCTTCAGATACTGGGAGGCTGCTATGAGGTCTCCACGCAGCCTTCTCTTCTCCAGGCTGAACAGCCCCAATTTTCTCAGCCTTAAGTTCACATTAGAAAGTGCTCAAGGTCTGAAAAACAGGCTGTCATGTTGCTGTCATTGAAAGAGAACAGAATGGTTCCTTAATACAACATGAACTTAATTCCTATTACCTGAATATCTCTGAATTACAGCATTAAACTACAACTCTTCTAATGCTTTATCATGAAAAAAAAAAAACCAAAACAAACAACCTGTATAGACATTAACCTGTCCTACATTTGCATCCATAAGGGATATTAATCTCCATTATATAGAAGATTAGAGTTCAATCCCAGCAGGGCAGAGCAGTTGTAGATATTGCAGCATTGCACTTCCTGTGCTTTTCCCACAACAAAGGATTCTGCAGACAGTGCATTTTCTCTGCAAAAGAATAGCAACAGACATTTCAATAGGCTGTGATTATCCAGCATATGATTGCTAGTGGACATTTTAGAATATCAGTTGCTACACAAAATTTGTTAGCAAATTCTGTGGCTCTTTAGTCATGACATTTCATGGTTAAGTGTTGCTAAAATAGTTTGCATCAGTTCTTTATGGTAATATAAAATATATAGGCTGCACACTTGGTGATTTTGAGCTCTTATCTAGGAAAATTTCCCTTTTTGTTTTTTCTCCATCTAATTTTCTGTGTCTAGATCATTGTGATCACTGGAGCTACACAAGAATTCAGGAACATGCTATCCAAAGTGTTTTGTTTTGTTTTTTAAACTAGGACACTCAGTGGCACAGGAACCAAGACTCTTTTTAACTCTCCTATGTCAGCATATTTGGCCTTCAACTAGACTTTTCCTTTCCAGATGCAATGTTAATTAGATATCTCTAATATTACTATGTCTTGTTCTGGCCATCATAATCACCAGGTATTATATACAGGTGGGGAACAGTATCAGGTGTTGAAAGACAGGAAAATTATTAATTCCAGGCAGAGTTAAGAACAAAAGACAACGGTTCATCAAAATTCATGAGGGGCTGTTAAATAAGGTGCCAGCCATCTATTTGCTCTGTGCTGAAGAATTTGAAATACAGTGAGGAATTCAAAATTAATTCAGGACTGATGCTACTAGGGCAGAGTTTTGGAAGTGATACAAAGAAGGTTTTATCCAGTTTGTTACCTGTGTTTGTCAGTTCGTTATGTATCAAAGGTGCCTGGATTTCATAATATAATGACTCCCTGACCTGAAGTGCAAACAAACACAGAAACAGTACATAGAGGCCCTTTCTCCATCAGTAGCCTTTGATAGACAAAGGTCACACTCTTTTAGTTATTTTATTAACGAAAAAGGCTATTTTTTTTTTCCCCAATAACCATGAGGACAAAGTGAGACTTTACCTGGAAGGTAAGAAATGGATCTGCTATGTCCTTGCAAAACTTAGGGTTTACTGTATTTTTACCTTTGAGCATTGTTCCATCTGTTTATTTGGCAATTTCCATCTCTTAAATATCAACTACATATTTATAAAAAAAAAAAAAAAAAACAAACAAAAAAATTCAACACTACTTCCTATTGATAAAAGATGTTGAGGGAAGCGACTAGCACGTGACATAATAATAAATGTATTTTAGAAACTAAAATTGTCACAAAGAATTCCATTATTACTGAAATCTTTTCCACGTGTGAGTTTAGATGTAGCTACTGCTAAATACCACAGGACATAAAATTCTGTTTCAGCACAAATACTTTACCAGTTTTTTTATCATGGACCTTTCTGGAGTGTGTAAGAGCTTGACGAAAACATGCGATGAAGAACTACACGCTGCTCTCCCCAGATCCTACCTAGGCACAGCTCACCAACAGTCAGCACAAAGCTGGAGAGGCCTGACATTATTTTATTTTACATTCATGATAACTGACTTCCTAAGTAATCCCCAGTTGAAGACAGCGTCATAAACATGACTTAAATCCAAGGTACTCCAGATCTGCCTCAAGATATATGATCAAGCCAGTAATAGTCCTTAATCTTCATACATGCTTGCTAAACTGAATGAATGTTCTGCTGCCACAATCCTTCCTTAAAAATAAAAAGCCAAAGACTTAACAAGAGAGAATATGTTCAGAATGATGGACCCTCCCATCACAACCAATAGGGCAGACTTAGGCTTTTTCTAGAAGAGTTGTCTACAGATTGTATACTGCAGGACAGCAGTTTGATAAATAGCACAGTCTGCAAAAATTAAGAGGAAAGCTAGATCTTGGTGGCTTTCCTCCTCTCCTCTGTAATTTGTTTCAGTTTAATTGCAGTTCGTTTATAATTGCAAAACAACAGCTAGAAAAGCATGTACTAGTCTCATGCACAAAAGCACCTATGTTTTTACAAATCCTTCACCTATTCTCATGTATCTGAGTCATCCATATGACTTATTTTGTGATTCATTTTTCAGGTGGTCACATAAACCCAGCCGTTTCATTAGCCATGTGCGTGACTGGAAGATTAAGATGGACCAAATTACCAATTTACATATTAGCACAACTCCTGGGAGCATTCACTGGGGCAGCGGCTGTCTTTGGGATTTATTACGGTGAGCACACCTTAGACATGCTCACAGGACAAACTAGAGGTCAGGCAGTCTCTAAGGCCCCAATTTCTCAATGAATGCCAAGCAGGCACGGAACTGCTCACAAAGGGCTAATGGCAGGATTGAAGCTAAAGCCATAAAGAATTAAAAAGGAAGACGCATAAAGAGTTTGAAGGGTGGGGGGGTGAGGGGAGAAGGCTCAAACATTCCAGGTATCCTACAACTTTCCTGAAACATTAATAATTCAGGAAATGTTCCGAAATTTAGAAAAATTATTCATGGGAAATCAGATACTTTGAGATTATGTATTTCTCAGTAAGGATTTTAAATTACTTAATAGCCAGGATATAGGGCTATTCATCTTCCAAGCAAATTAGAAACATTAAAGACCTGATCCAAGTGCCTGTAGGCAAATATCACCAACATTGTTCATTGAGCTTACAGGATATGAGATCAAGTCCCCCCTGACTAAACATCAGACCGCCCTAGAAAGGTAGCTCTCCAAGGCAATGAACTCCAGGTACAGTGATAAAAGGGTGACATTAGAAGGGAAGAAAAGAAGGGGGCAGGGGAAAGTTACCCCTATATCCTTGAGGCTGTTGATTTTACACAGCGTGCCACAGAAGGAAAAAACTTAGTAACAGACTTGATGAATCCACACAGTTGGATCAATCAGTTGCTTCAATCACCTACTCCAAAACTCTGCCTGCACTGATCCAGCCCTCTCCTCCAAGGCCTCTCTCTGATGGGCATTATTTCTGTAGACAGTGCTTGGTCTAGGAGCAACAGAGGAAAAATGAAAATGCCCACTGTGTATCATAGGATCATAGAATAGTTAGGGTTGGAAAGGACTTCAAGATCATCTGGTTCCAACCCCCTTGCCATGGGCAGGGACACCTCCCACTAAACCATGCCATCCAAGGCTATGTCCAACCTCGCCTTGAACACCGCCAGGGATGGAACATTCACAACTTCCCTGGGCAACCCATTCCAGTGCCTCACCACCCTCACAGTAAAGAATTTCTTCCTCATATCCAATCTAAACTTCCCCTGTTGAAGTTAGAACCCGTTACCCCTTGTCCTATCACTACAGTCCCTTATGAAGAGTCCCTCCCCAGCATCCCTATAGCCCCCCTTCAGGTATTGGAAGGCTGCTATGAGGTCTCCACGCAGCCTTCTCTTCTCCAGGCTGAACAGCCCCAACTTTCTCAGCCTATCTTCATACGGGAGGTGCTCCAGTCCCCTGATCACCCTCATGGCCCTCCTCTGGACTTGTTCCAACAGTTCCCTGTCCTTTTTATGTTGAGGACACCAGAACTGCACATAATGCTCAGTGCCAGTACTGACCATGAACAGAAAAACCTTTAGGAACTGAGCAAACTGTTTAAGTGGTCCGAGTTTGATGGGGGCTTTGTTAGTTTGTTCGAGATTTGGAACAGGCAGAAGGGGGAAGAGTTTGTTTTAAGGTTAGCATTAGAATTTGTAAACTGTGGGATTCCAGAACAGGATTTTCTAGAGTCCTCCTCAAGCTAGACAGCCAAGATTAGGGCTGCAGCCACGATGCAGCAGTACACCAACACGCACATGGGGTTGGATGTAAATTCATTGGGTCTTGCTAAAGGGTAGCAGTAAGATAGGGAGCCAAGATCAGGAACTTAGGGCTAGGGTTAGAGACTTCTTGTTAGTCAGGAATGCTGGATCTTCTCATATCCCTGTCTCTGCTCAAGACCAACGTTGCCCTCCTCTTGTTCCTATTAATTCCCAAACCTCTTCAGTACTTTTTTTCCTTCTTGCAACTTGTAAGAAGAGTGTCATTTACTTATTAAGGTCCACTGAAAACTCATGGGTAGAAAAAGACATAGGAGCTTGACGCTTCCATGTTCCCCATATACAGATATTTGAGCTAGGTGCTTTCAGTGTGCCTGAAAGAGTGAGGAAACATACACACTCAGCTACTGAACATGAAGCTTTTCTAAAGGTGTACAAAGTAATTCACAGCTGAGACATTTTCTTTTCCTTATTCTATTTTTTTCTCCAATAGTTAAATGCAACAAGATGATCTGACACTGCAAATGAGGGAGCCTGACCAACCAAGTAACCAACTAAATGTTCCCTGCACCCATGTCATGGCCTTAAGCAAAGCTAGAAAAAACAGGAGCAAGGAGAAATAGATTGTCCTGTTAGCTTCAAGAGAAGCTAACCATGCTTACCATACTTCCATGGGAGGTGGGAAGCTTTTCTTTACTCACAAGTATCACCTCATCAATGGGTTCACTAGTGAAATGCATGCATAGTGTTTGTTATTCACATCTGCCTATGCAGATTTTTGAGTGCTTCATCTTAATGTCTTCCTAACATTTCAGGGCTTGCCAAGGCAGGAAATTACTCTGACACAGAAGTCATATTATACTATTTGAAATACACTTGAAATATACTAACATAAAGGTACATGTATTTACAATATCTATAAAAATACACTAAGAACTGAAGTTTTGGGGGTAGCATATCTCCTCACACCTTGGATGACTAGCATAGCAGGGTATAAGGCTCACATAGTGAAAAAGAAGAGGTCTCTCTGGAGAGTTCATTCACAGAAGTCATTATTGCTCAGCTGTCAAATGGAATAGCAGTAATTCCTGGTAGCTGGGAATCCACAACACTACAAAGAGGATGGATGCATTCTGGGAGGGCATTTTGCCAAATATAGCACCTCTTACCAGGGTAACGCAACTATGTTCAGAATCAGAAAATGCTCCTTGGCACTGAGTTTGGAGCAATAAGGAGAGGAAACAACAGTCACATTTGGAAAGCTGTGATACATAAAAGAAGTATTTCAAGGCACAAGAGGAGAGATGAGACAGGAGGGTATGATTAGTGCATCACCTCAAATCTGTTAACTATGTTCCCAGAAAAAAACAACTAGTTTCAGTAGAGAATATGAAATGCATAACCTATCACACGCATTCTAGTTCAAGAAAATCTAATGTTTATGGAGAAGTGCAACCAGGTAATGGCTGTTTTCTATAGATGCCTTTATGGAATATAGCAATGGAACACTCGAAGTCATAGGACCTAACGCAACAGCACATATCTTTGCAACATATCCAGCTCCATATCTGTCCCTCATAAATGGATTTGCAGATCAGGTAAGTGCACTTGCTTGAGTCCACAAACATACTGAGAACTGTAAAACCAAGCAGTAAGAAACAATACATAGATCTCTAACGGGTATGATGAATCTCCCTGTTTTACTCATATGTCACTGCACACATAGCAATGACAATGCAGTGCTGTTTGCAGGGGTCACATTTGAGTTATATTTTACAAACAAGATAATTTCAAGTTGTTCTTTTCACATACACCATATTAGTTTTTGCACTCTGCATGTCTTTAATGCAACATATGAAAGAGGTTTTCCCCAGCATAAATCAATGTTTCTCCATAAACTTCAGCAGAGCTATGTCCATTTACCTCAAAATCCAGCCCATTTTGTTGACCTGTTATTATTCCCTAAGTAAAGCTTAAGCAGCCAGTTTAACACACCTTGAACAAGTGAGTTTTCTTCTACCATAAGCCTCCTCTGCAACCATCACTTTGCAAATACATTTGTATTATTTGGTTTGGTTTATTTTCAAGTGACTGAATCTGAAAAAATTTCCCCCCCTTTATTTCTGATCTGTATCCTCTAATGCCACTTATCCAACAGGAAAAAAAATGAAGTTTTGTATCTTCTATCTACTTCTAAACAATTTACCTGTCCCTTTTCAGACATACAAGAAGTAAATACCATATAAGCAAATATGAAAAACTAGGGATTGCTGGAGCACAGGAATTTATCATGTAAAGGACTTTAAGACTGCATAATTTTGCTTCAAAAAATGCAAACACTGTTTTGAAATTTTGTAAGAAGGACAATTCTGATTCTTGGATAAGCCAACAGCCTTTTCTGTGAGAGCTTTTTACCCATGGATGGTTTACAACAAAATTAAAACCAGCTGAAATAGTAATAATAATAAAACCCAAACTCAAACTTCTTTAAATCAGTACAGAAATTAAATGCTTTGACATGGCTGAAACTTTTGTCTGCTTCCCCCTAAGTTGATTATTAGCAAAATCGATATTTACAAAGCGTTTAAGCAGAGCATGTCCATCAAAGTAATGCCAAGAAAATTTCCTTTATCAGCTCAATTAGCATCTGCAATACAGAGTTCATGTTACAGTTACATGTACAACCTTAACTTAGGTAATTCCTAATTTTGTAGCCGATTGGTTTTGACTTCGTAGACTTAACTTTTCCTTACTACATGCAATATCAGGGTAAAGTGGTGCATGTTCAGTCTAATTTATCAGTGTAAGCTAAGTCACATAAAACACTTTGATAACAATGTAACTGACTGCATCGGTATAGCAGAACTACCGGAAGACACATAAATGGAACTGCCAATTTGGTGGGGAAAAAAACAGTAGCAACAAAGCATCAGAAGTCATACAGGAATGACAAGGTTGTTGCCTCTCTCTGCCCCACACCCCCCCCCAAATGTCCTCAGCAGATTTCTGATCTTTTTCTTTCAGCACAGATATCAAAACTTCTCCTTACTATGAAGTAGAGAGACATAGGGTTCCATATTTTGCTACTCTGTATAGTGGGGCCAAACTAAATACCAAGCCTAAGCCACCACAATCCACTGAGTTGCCATAGCTCCTCTTTTCATTATTGGAAGGAATCTGCACATATTTATTCAATATTTTTTTCTTTGCATTGGGCAGGTGATGTCAACAGCTGTTCTTCTTCTGGCTATATTTGCTATTTTTGACAGCAGAAATAACAGTGTACCTAAGGGCCTGGAGCCAATTGCAGTAGGACTTCTTATAACTGTTCTTACTTGCTCCTTGGGAATGAACAGTGGCTGTGCCATGAACCCAGCCAGGGATCTAGGCCCAAGGCTCTTCACAGCCATTGCAGGATGGGGGATGGAAGTATTCACGTAAGTATGCCTGGATATGAAGTAAAATGCTTTTGGCTAAAATTGCTTCCTAAGAAAGTAAGATCCTGATTCAACATGGTACCAAGTCATACTTTATATACATATAGATAATTCTTTGCATACCAGAAGAAGCTATTCACGCACTTTAAGCCAGACATCTTCTAGGAACTGGGCTTTATAAAGGATTTCCTGCTCCTAAGGCAAATGAAACATGCATTATCTCTAGTATCAATCAGTGTTTCAAGCAGACCCTTCCCAACATATTAGAGATTCTTAGAGGTCATTGAAAATATAAGAGTCCTTTTTTCTCTTGTTCTGCAGCTTCCAGAAAGAAAACATAATAATCATCATGAGGAGTTCGGTGGAAGTATTTATTGGGTGCTGTAAAAAACACAGACATATCAGATTGATTTAGCCTATTATTACTACTGAGTTACTGCAGAAATATACAACAATCTAAAAGCCTGACTTCCTGCCTGGGAGCAAAGGAATGAATAAAAGAAAGCTCCCTTCATTTTCCCACATTTCAGAGCACACTCTCAAATCCCTGTGCATGGATATGCGCACGCACATGCACACTCTTGGCTGGCCAAACGCACAGCTAATTAGTTGCACATCAAATCCACAGCTTACACATATCCAATGTAAGAGGCACTCTGGGATATCCAAGTCAGAG
Source organism: Amazona ochrocephala (assembly GCA_039720435.1). Classification (NCBI taxonomy): domain Eukaryota; kingdom Metazoa; phylum Chordata; class Aves; order Psittaciformes; family Psittacidae; genus Amazona; species Amazona ochrocephala. The sequence continues at coordinate 31,323,889 of CM077883.1, read as the reverse complement.
CAGTCTGTCATCAGGAGGTAGAACTTTTGGTTTATTTTTGTATGGTTTGTTTTTCCAGTTATTTACAAGTAGGAATCCCCAGTACTGCAGACCACAAGAGAGCTCCAGTAAATAGAGATTTCATTTCAGCTACTTCACCACGTACAAATAAGCTGTATTTATTTAGTATGACTTCTATCTACATAAATCACTTGCCTTAGTAGAGGAGAAGAGCGGCAAAGCTTTTCTTGTACAAAGAAAAGCCAGGCACAGCACAGCAGAAATGGGCATACAGCCATGCCATAGGTCAGAGCCAAAGCTTGGCTATAACACAGCTGCAGAAGGAGGTCAGCTAACCAGCCCACTCACCTCCAAACTCTTCTTCCCTGGCAGCTCTTACCACTATACCATTAGACTGCACTGTTTAACAAATAGCAGCACACAGAGTGACATTCCACACTTGGGATTCTCCCCTCTCATGCTAAATAGTTGTTATCTATGAAGTTAATTATAGCATCATCTGTGTAATCTGTAATATTATGAAGTTAACTATTACATTGCTGAAAAGGTTGGAAGCCTGATTGTACTGTGGTCAAGTCACAGAATACCTGCAAACTCCCCTCCTCCCCAAAAGTAATTTAAATTACTCATTTAAATTTAAGAAGTTACAAGAAAACTCCGCATCTGTACCAACCCATACATGCTCTTCTCTAATTTAGTTTTAGGATTTATAGACAGAGAGAAAAATGCATCCCCACTGTAAAGACCATACCAGAAAATTTTAAAATGGGAAAATAAAAAAAAAAAAAAAAAAGAAGAAGATTAAATCTCAGGTCATTGCTAGAATAAATTTACAGCAGTCTCAGGGGTGTATAAATTGAGAAAGAAGTCTCCCTCCCTGGCTTCAGTTATAAGGCTACAGCTATAAGCAAGTTCAAAAGAATGATACAACAGGATTACATTCTCATCTACTTGCAGCACAGATTCAGGTGGGAGTTAGGAAGAACATGAGCTTTGTTAGGTAGCTGGAAGCTCTGGGGCAGTTACAGGCCATGGGACAAGTTTGACTGATTGTAGCTATGATCCTGAACTACCTGATGTTCTGCTGGTGTTACATATGCATGAGAGACTGAAGTGAGGCAGCCACAGTTGGCAGCTCAACCTTGGACATCTCAGCTTAACTGGAATTCACAACCTTGAGACAGGCGCTCAAGCTGTCAAGTAAAAGGCATGCCCAGGAAGTGGGATCTAAGCATGAAACATCCACAGCGATATGAGGGGAGTGCTGCACAAACCAAGCACCAGGAAGTACTGAAGAGACATAGAATATACATCGGTGTGAGAAGGGAAACATCTCACAAGGTTGACTGAGTCACTCTGTCCAGGTCAGCAAGCGCTCTAAGTGCTGCCTACAGGGCAGCCAGGGACCACTAGGAAAGCCTCACTTGGAACAGATCAGACATAGAAGCATCAGATTCCCTACACCCTGATTCCAAGCAAATGCTTTAAACATTGAGGTAATCAGTTCACAGGGAGAAAATCCTCTCTATCCTTCTTTGTGCTTGCAGGTCCAGTAAATTCTGGTTTTATCATATTTTCAGGCAGGGAACAGCGACCACACCATAGGGGAGCTCTTCTGCTGGAGCATGGAGTTGTCCAGAGCATAGCGAGCCAGTCAAGCAGGGTTTTTCTAAATTTTTCTGTTAATACTTCTTGCACAAAGGCACCTACCTGAAGGAGCAGTTTCCCTGAGAATCAAGCCAGCGGACACAGCCTGTGGTGTGGTTTCCATAGCCAGAGCAATTGCATTCGTTTTGGTTAAGAGCTCTCATTAGAAGCTGTTCTGACTCATTACAGCTGGAAAGGCGGCTCCTGACCAGCACTCTAGAGAGCACCATTTTGCATGCAATAGATGTAGTTAACTCTGTGGACAGTTCCTGCAAAGTGTTCCCCAACCTGTTGAGAGTAGGCGTCACAGATATCTCTAATGATGAGGACAGTTCCCAATCACTGACTTCAGAGACCTAAATGTTTTTAATTATTTGTTCTAAAACCACGGAGATACCTAGAAATCTCTCAATCACATGTTTAATATTAATATTCTAGGAAGCTTAAGAGAAGTTGTGGGTGGCACAGTTTTGTCTCTGTAGCGAGAAAACAGCCAGAGCTTTGACTACAAACACCAGGCTAGATTTTGACAGGCGTAAGAGAACATGAACCAGCAATGAGCAAGTGAGAAATGGCTCCATAGAACATTATTTCCCACCAGCATTTGAGGCTAGCTATAGAATGTCTTACCCCTGATTTATTAGGGGTTCTGTAGCCCCTTTGCCGAGGCCGGGTCGGACTCGCGCTGGCAGAAGCGCGGCATCCTGCCCACCGCGCTCCGAGCGGCCCCGCGGGGGGCAAAGCCCGGCAGCAGCCGGCGCAGTAACGCTGACACCTCGTGGCCGCGGCTCCGGACACCAGCCGCCCGGGCTAGATGGAACTGCACTTCGGAAGGGGTCGGGACACGCACCTATTGTCTGCACAGGCAATAGAATGGCAAATGTGGCCTCTGAAATACTCTGCATCCTTCCCGCACCATAGAACGGTCACCAGCCAGGCATCTTCCACACTGCTGAATGTCTGAATTATCCTGACATTTCTTATTGCAAATAATGTTGTCTCACCGTCCTGCAGCAGTTGGCTAAGTGAGACATGTATTTGCAAGTCTAAAACAGGCCAAAGTTCTCAGTCCATGAAGCTTATACACTGTAGTTTCCTAGAAATTGTGGCAGTTCAGCCAAGTGCCACTTGCCAGGCCTGTACACTGCCTCCAGCCCTTCACGACCAGCTTCCTCCTGCTCCATACAACTGCAAAACACCTGATGATGAAAAAGGCATAGCTGGATGTTTTCCTGCTAACTCAGCAGCAAAGCTGTGTGCTTGGGCAAAGCAAGGGTGTAAGGGACCTAAGGTTACTTCCAGGAAGCTATCTGTGCTTGCCACAAAGAGCTCTTCCTCCTGTGTCAATGAAAGGGCATTGTGTGCCCCGGAAACTCATAACTCAGCTGTGTCCTTATCTCATTTCAAGCTTTGGCATCACTCTCCATAAAGACTTTACACCCATCATCTTTGCAGAGGGCATCTGTAATGCAGCTGACAGCAGCTGCTGCAAATACAGGCCATGACTTGGAGGTCATGCAGGAGCCAACAAGGTACATCTCAGTTCATGGGACAAGCAGAGATAAAAACCTGCCAAGAAACACCTTCATTATATGTCCACATACACATACGGGCACAGAGAAATACATGCAAGTACTTGATATAGATTCTGTTATGCTGATTAAGTCAATAAAACCTTAGTCCATGCTTGTTCCAGAAATTCAGGGGCTCAACAGACATTTATGACTCAACAACAAACAGATCTATAAACTCAGTAGAACAATATGAGGAGTTATTTTATATCCTCAAGGCCAAACATAAGTAATTCCAAAGGCAAAACATACACATCCAAGGCATTTCTGAACAAGAAATGACATTAGCATCTATAGGGCACTGTGATACTAGTCCTGTTCTATTCTTGTGTTGCGAATTAACCGCAAGTTCACTTATACATAAATCTATACAACTGAGTGCTGGATAATTATTCCTACAATTTAAAAGCTCCCCTGGAATTCTAAAAGTTCCTCTCACAGATCAATTTGCCCCTCTCTATTTCTGGGAGAAAAAGTTATTTTTCCATTTTCAATATGCATGAAATTGAGGTGGCAGGGTTTTCACTGCAGACTTGCATATTCAATTAATACAGCATGTTATCAAATCAAAACACCTTCATGCACCAGTACAGTTAAGAAAGGCTGTGCTCTGAAACCAATACTCAGTAATTTACTATCTGAATGTGGACCTCTGGGAAAGGGAGAACGAGTCTACAAGCCCAAATCTCCTGTATAAAGAGGCTGTTATTTCTTGTTTTACACTGTTTAATGGTGAACTTGTTTCTTTAAAAAAAGTTCATAAAGCTACACATTTAAAAATTAAATCATAGTAACTGTGCAAAGGGAATGTAAACAGTTCAGTGGAGCCAGTACGCCAGACTTCCTTTCCAAACACAGCAATTGTAATTAAGTTTTAGGTGTATGAAACTTCTAAATGCTTATTTACCTCTTAGTGAAAGACCCCACATTTCAAACACAGAGATAAGACATCATGAAATTTGAATCTTGATCACTCTAATCAAGCATAATCCACTTTACAGTCACTGTGGTTTATTACATTCCTCAAGGCAAATATACTCAAAATCAGGTATAATCTTTTATACTTGTCAAGAGAAAGACTGTATATACTATTGCAGTAGATCTCCATGCAGATGACATAAAACATTTTTGCAACATACTTTGCATTAACCACTCCTGAAAACCTGTTCATGAGCATCTGGCAACAGCATCTCAGTCAGGGTTGCTGTGCAATAGGTATGTCCCTGTTCATTTCATTGCAAGTCAATGAAGCTCATTTTCCACAAGGGAGAAATTACCCGCTGCCCCCAAAGCACACACGCAGTAGAGAGGCCTGATTTTCTAAGCTGTAAGTACAGCACGTAGATCACCACGCCTAGTGGCTGGTACTTAGCATTTCAGTTACAGCATGGGCAGGATAGATGGGAGTGTCATCCTTATACAGAAAGTGAGACAAACCAATGTCTACAGTATAGCCAGTGTCAGGGCACCCTGTTTTTTTCACTGCCAAATATAAGGTAGGGTGCTCGCTGGAGTAACAAAGAATAATAATTATTTTTTTTTTCCTTACAGGGCTGGAAATAATTGGTGGTGGGTCCCTATAATTGCACCTATGCTGGGAGGCATACTTGGAGCAGTGATCTATATTGTTTTTATCGAAATTCATCACTCAGATAGTGAGCCAGGAGAAGAAAATGACATGCACGATAAATATGAACTGACCAACATGGAGTAAGAAGTGAAACATTTTCTCTCTCATTCTGTTATGCAGGTTTTACGCAAACCGTTGTTGGGACCATTTCATAAAACCTTTATGCCTCAATTAGAAATTCATATTTCAAAGGAGAAAATCCATATAGAAGTTAAGTTCATAGCTGAACTCTTCCCACGAAACATCAGGCTGACCACATTCAAAACTGAGAACTTGGGGCCAGAATGAGTAAATTGTTCCATTTCATATGGCTTTCAGATTAAATTATCTCCTAGATGAAACTAGTGAGAGGATGTACTGACCTGTTAATTCCACACATTATCTTAACCATGTTGCCTAATTACCTGAAAATAGATGAGCTATTGTTACAAAACTGCATGCATATTAGTCAATTAGTTCAGTGCTGAATTAATGGGCAAGAGCATTACTCACTTCTTATGGCCATTATTTAAGAATGACTTATCTGAAAATTAAAAATAATACCCTAATGTCAACTGAAGGAGTTTTAAATAACTTACTAAATTCTTATGGAGCCACTAACTGAAAAGCAAGGAATCAGCTCATCAGTGATGAGGTTCAGTAACTCAGAATATGATCACAAAAGGTAGAAATTGTGTGTTATAAGATCAACACCAAAGAGACAAAGCTGTAGTTCTGCACAGGTTCTTCATAGCGGTAATATACAGTTATTTTTAAACCATTTACTTGACCTTTATGCTAGCCAATATTAAAAGCCCAACCTAGAATATTAGCCCAAGGCTCTTCTGCTGCTCTTTCTGGATAAAATCCATTCCTGTGGAGAAGGGCCAGCAACAGAAGCTTACCCTGCTCAGAGGCCAGCACAAGGCCAGTCTGTATACACCTTAAAGAGGCCTGCTGATGATGATTTCTGGGGGGGAAGGGGGCATAGGGGAGGATTTAATCTGCTTTGTGAGGGTAGTTTTTATTTTGACAGCAGTAATTAAAATTAGAAACTGCTCTCAGAGCTAGTCCTAGATCTGAAGTCCCTGTGTAAGGCCAGCTCCACATCAAAGTTCTGAAGTATGGGCTCTCTCTCACTAAAGTGAAGTGGTTGGACATACACCACTTCCTAAATATCCAGTCTTGAAAAATTAAATGATCTGCTTAATCATTGTGAATTGAATGTATCCAATTATATCAAAGTTCATTTCTTATATATATTCATATATATGAGGAGGGGGGAGAAGGGGGATCATGAATAAAGAGACATCCTATTCGGTGATGCTCCTGATCTATTTTCATAGCAAAACTAACAGCTCAATGCACTCATTTTAGGATGCTCTTCCCTTTGGATTCCTTCAACTCTGCTTCCTAGAATCCCACACTGTTTTCTGATTTCACTCCTGAAGGGAGGAACCCTTCATGTTGCCAGTAATAGCCTGTGCTCTTTGGTGAAATATCCACAGAAGTGGCTTGGGAAATACCGTGGTCAGAGTCTGCCTCAGCATTTGGGCAGATCGGGCCTGTGCCACTGCATGCCTTTATCGCACTCCCATGTATACCTCCCTTCAGGGCAGTGAAGGGACAGAATGAGCAGGTCAAGCAAAGCTTTGCTTGCTGCAGCAGAAAGTCAGATGATGCTGTATACTTGAGGGAGTATAACTCCAATTTTGTTTTTGAAGAAACCCAGGTTGCCCAGAGACCATATCAACCCTGTGCAAAATGCCCATTTGATTCAGCATTTCTCTGCTGTGGGTTAATTACTGACATAACTATTCCTGTCCATGTTTGACTGCATTGGGTCATTATCTGGAGAGCCACAGTAACAAGAAAGGAGGGTTCACAGAATCAGTCCTCAACATGGGCAGGGGCAAATGCAGGAGAATCAAAAGTACAATGTGGAAATTATTCCTAACTACAGACTTCATATTGGCAGCATAGTCACCATAGTCCATCTGGCCTGTGTGTTGATAAGTTGTACTACTTAAAACAAGATGGTGTGTAAAAGCAATTGCAGAAGAAGCCTCCTTTTGCTCTCGCAACAAGTGCTGTCCTTCACCACTTGGTGATACCTGACAGGAGCACCCCCAGATGGCTACCAACCATCTGTGTCTGAAGAGGGATTACATAGGTAGGAATTGTCAGAGGTCTGCCCATAGGTCGAAACACACTTTACCCTTCCACTGACACCAACATGTAACATGAAATATCTGTGCAGAAAATAGACAGCTGATTAACCAGAAGTGACAGATTTTGTCCAAAATGGTAGGGGAAGGTTATCACTTAATGTGCTAGAAATATGCAGTAGGCTTCATATGCTGCACAATATTGCTTCCTTTAATATAGCATTGAAAACATGGGGAAAAGCAGAATATAGGTCAGGAATGAGAAAGGGACAGTTCATTTACACAATCTACTCAGTGACCAGCCCACACATGCTGTGTGTCTGTGAATTAGCCATTGTACAGGCAAGTTGCATATTTTCTCAAAATTCTCCTGATCACAACAGGTTCTGCCCATAAATCAACATAAGATCTTGTTTCTCCTACTTATACCATTCCTGTACACTGAGTTTCTGCATAAGTGATATTTACTTACCTGAAATTATCAACATGCAAATTGTATGGAGTGACATGCTAGCATGCAACACAGAAATATCTAAAATATGCTCTCAACAAATTGTTAATTCTGTCTTTGCTTTAAGAACTTATTTTTAAAATTTTTTTAATCATTCAATATGCTGGTAAATTCTCTGAATATGTGAGGCACTAATACCACAATTCATACTGACTTTACAAAAGCCAGAATTCACTCAGGAACAAGGTGTGATGGACCGGTCTCACATTTGTCATAGTTTACATTTGCAAGTATAAGAATTAATTCCTGCTTTAGGGACAAAACTCAATTGAGTCTTAACTACAGAACTAGTATCTCCATAACATAAAGGGAACAATAATAATCATCTCATGCCTTACACAGACATCATGATCTGTTTTGTGCAAAACAAAGTATTTTTACTTTGCATAAACTGTAATTTTCTAATATCAAGTGACATTTAGTGGTTGTGTTCATATTGAATTAATGTAATACAGTTGGCAACAAGAAACATGTTTTACAGCTGTAAGATGTTCTGAGTAACGAGTCAGTAGTAATCAGGCTTGATCATTTGAAATGTTGCAAACAAGCAACAATTATTGCTTAACTTTTTGTCTGGGTATGTTCTTTTCTGTGCTTGCTCTTTAGAGCTACACTTCATGCTGAAGTAATGTTGAAAGTGCACTGAGCTAAGATTGGTTACTTCATGTTGTTTCATAGAAGCCAGTGGAATTATTCACAACAGGATGCGATAGAGGCAAGGATAAGCGCTCAGAGGATCAAGCTCAGTGGATGATGGAAACTGTACTTTCTTGTAGTTTTGACTGTGGATGTAGATGAATGTGTTGTGGTTCAAAATAAATACAATCAATCCCTAGTAAATGCATTCCAGTACTATTTTTATATATATAAAAAAAGTCTCCCCTCTGGCACCTAAGGACATATTAAGAAATAAACAGCTGCCTGTTATGACCTACAATATTTTATAGCCTTGTGCTGGAAGAACGCATTGACTAACAAGCTGTATTCCCAGTGTGGAGACCCTGTGGCAGATTTCGTGGGTCAGAAGCAATACCAAAGCAAAGAAATGCTCACACTTGGGTAATGGCCACTGCTGGGCCAGGAGGCATCCATGCCAACAGCTGGAAAGCCAGACCCCTCGCCTCTGGACCTTCTGCTCCTATCTGCAGCCTGCCTATGGACCCTTTCTGCCACAGCTTCCCCACCAGTCCAATGACAGCCAGCATCTAGGTGGGATGTTTTGCCTAGAGCTCCTCTTCAGGGATTACTTTTAAGGCATGCATATACCACATCAGATTTGGCCTCCAGTGCTTACAAAATGTCCCAAGCTAATTTAGCTATCTTCTACTCTATAGATTTCTAACACAGACATGCTTTGCTTGTTTCATTTAAAAAAAAAAAAAAACAACAACAAAACAAAAACCACAGGAAAACCTGTTCCATGGGCACAAGGGGATGAAGGAAAGAGGAAGGAAAGAACAGGAGCTTCAAGTTTACACAAAAGAGAAAACAAACAAAACCAAACCCCAAAACCTAACAACCTCCATCCATCTCTAGGACTCTCACCTTCCTATCAGTCTGATTTTCTGTTCTTTCTCCTACCAACACTGTGTGCTGTGCTCTGCCTATACAGTACAACAGTTCCCCAGAGATTTGAATACAGCGTGCTTTTCTCAATTACTTCTGAATCTGAGAAAGTTCTCATGAGAGCAAATTCCAGTTTTACCTCACACGCTTGGTTTTTGGCAGTTACTTGCATTTTTCCCCACTGTTCCCACCAAACAACCTTGTGCTGGAAAATACAACAATTAACTGTAACTTCCAGTAACAGATGCTCTTTTTCTGTTTAGTACAATTGTTGCTGCATAACATATTACTTCTTTCAAGCATGTACAATTTTTAAAGCCTTCCTTTTTAAAACCACTGTTAAAAATAGCACAAGATCATCCAGGAAAAGAAAGGATTCTGCGCACATCAGTCAGTACTTTGGATTTTTATCTTCCAGTTTGCATTTACAGCTTGTTAAAAAAAGAATTATAATTACTGTACTGTGAATGTTAGTGCCTTTCTGCATATTTGCACACTTTCATGATACAGTCTCAGAGAAGAGAGTAGTAGGTAAATATTTTTAGCCACAGATGTTTCATTGTATATTTCAATCAGATATTAAAGAAATCCATGCAGTATGAAGCTAGACACGACACATTTATGTCATTTCTTCTTTGCTGACTACAGTTTCCTTCACAAAGTGTTTCTGAGATGGGGAGTATGAATATTCCAGCACTTTAAATCAGCTATGATAAAGCTTTCTGGCCAGATGATGCAATTAGCTCCTTTTCTATGACATTAGTAGAGGACAGACTAATACATTCTTTCATTGCCTCCCTACCTGGAGACTGAGCAGCCTACTTTAAATTATTAGAAATCAAGCTTCAGAACCCCAGAATGGTTCGGGTTGGAAAGGACCTTAAGACCACCCAGTTCCAGCCCCCCTGCCACAGGCAGGGACACCTCACCCTTTAACACTTTTCCATTAACAGTCTGAACATTGTTCCAACTGTCCAGAAATCAAATCAGGAGGTAGGATCCTGCTGTAGCTACACTGACAAATAGAGCAATAAAAATTCAGAGAGAAAACTTCAGGAGCTGGTGAAACAATACAAGCCCTCTTAGCCCGAGGTCAGCCAAAAGCCTGGTTGATAAATGCTCGGTTACTTCAGAAAAGAGTGTACATTTTACTGGGGAACACAGAAATAAAGCCAATAGTATTAAGTAACACCATCAGAAGATTGTCTTTTTGTTCATCTGTCAGAAAACTCATTTGTCTTGGATGCAAATTCTCACATTTTCAGTATCAACAAGAGAACTGGTTTAGACACATTAATACTAGTATTTCCTCAGCATTAGGTACATAATAGTCTAATAAGTGAAGAATACTTTCACACCCTCAGAAATAACAGTACTTTGTTGCACTGCACAACTCTTCTCAGGAAAACTTGAACGCCTTCCAGTTATTAACAGGGCTTCGAATGAAAAGGCAACAAAGCAAAAAATATGGGAAGACTTGAAAAGTCAGCATCTGAATAGAAGGAAATGAACAATCTCAGACAGAACTGAGCAGATGCAGCACTTTCTGTGGTATGACCAAGGCATCAAATAACAAACATGAAGCCAAAGAGGCAGCACATGCTTGGCAACAAATATTGCTAATTCAAGGAGTCTGGTGTTTTGTCAATGCCTTTTAAACAGACTTACAAAATAAATTGTATTTGAGAATAAAAGCACTAAACCACAGCAGTGTCATTTTCCACAGCAAAGGAACAGAAGTTATTTGATTATTTGAACACTTCCAGATTACCAAAACAGTAAAACAAAAACAAACAAAAAAAAACCAAAAAAAAAAAAAAGAAAAGAAACACAAAACCCCCAACAACAACAAAGAAACAAAAAAACCCCAAAACTAAAAAGGAATGCAAATCTCAATGGGGAAGAAGGGAAACGCAGCAGTAACTTTCTTTAATTAATTTCCCTGCGAACTATGTTACAGCCCTTCACAAGAGCCACTACAGACCTTTCCATTAAAACTGCAAATACCAAGACCAGAATTGTTATATCTTCATTTCTATCTCAGATGTCCAAGACATGGCAGCTAATGGCGACACACTGCTGAGAATGTCTGCTATGTAACTACTCTGCAACCTGAGGAAGAAAGCCTGTTTGGCTTCAGTGCAAGAGAGGATTTCATCTCATGCACGTGTAATCCCCAGTGGGTCCATGTTTTCACGCCTCAGAAACAACACATTTTTGGAGATGAACACATTTCAGAAGCACAGAAATTGAGAAAGACATGAATCTAGCTGCCAGATTACCAAAGAATCCCAGGGATAAAGCGAGTGCAAAGGCTACTCAAGCAACTCTTGGGGAGGAAAGCAACAGCAGACAAACCCTGACTCAGAAACTCATTGTCTTCACACCTATAAAGAGTCTTCAGAGAAGAATTACTGAGACACAGGCCATATGCAAACATAACATATATGCAAACACTGCTAACATTTCTGAGACTTTCAATACAAGAAAATATGATGGATATGAATACACAGACATTTCAATCTGCTCCGTCACAAAAGTACAAAGTAACAAAAGCTACAGGATACTAGAAGCCATTATAAGCCCCAATTGTTATCACGGGTGGATCTTTGAAACTAGAGAAACACAAGAAACCAAACAGTACAGTTTTAAAACAAAAAACAACCTAAAATATTTACCCTGCTTACAAGGGCCTTTTTGTCTTCCAAGTATTTTACCTGGTTTTCTAGTACAACTAGCAGCAGGCCTCTGGCTCTCTCATGCTCCTGTCTTGACTACACGCCACTGGTCTTTCATACCCGTTGAGCACCAGGCCCCATCCAAAATACTCCATTTCCATGAAGCCGAAAAAAAAAACCCAAACAATTTCAAGATGTCTTTCAAAATGCATATGGTTCTATATAACTTCAAGATGCACACTGCCAGTAAAATTGGTTTCCACCTATTCATCTGTCAGTTGCTTTTGATCAGATGCATTGCTTACAGCAACCTGGCAGGATGACACCTCAGTAAGGGAGATCTATACGGGAATTGGATTTTCCCCTAGGGAAATCCTAGAACAAGAGGCATAGATGAGGCATCAGTGGATTTTCTGTTATACAAGACTTACCCTGAGAAACTGGGTAGTTAGTTACACTGCATTACAGGATACAATGCATAAATCGGTAAGGATTAGCTTGTCTTCCAGATTCTAGATGGGAAGTGTTTGAGGTTAACAGAGCTCTTATTTGTACATCTGGTTTCAGGTAGTTTCATTAGAATTAGAAAGCAAGAAACAAATATACACCCTTAAAAATGTTAAGTAAACTTCAGAGCACAGCTATCCTCCCCCTAAAAAAGCTCTCTCTAGAAGTAAAAACTTCACTCTACTCCCAAATAGCAAGTGTGTACAGTTTGTAAAAATGAAAAGCTGTAAAGAACTCCTATGATCTGAGACTTCCTGAAGGTGTTTTAATGTTATCACAACTAAGATAACCATGCTCAAAAACACTTAGTTTGCTTTACTTTCAAATTTATTTTTCCCTAACATCATAGCCTCTGGCTATGAACGTTGCTCCTGTCATTATTTCTCCTGTTGCTCTGTTCCAGTGCCTTCAAAGTTCAGCTGGGGGGGTGTGTGGGTCTGTTTTTTTTTTTTTTTTTTTTGCTTTTTTAATAAATACAAATGCAGTCCTTTCTTGTGTGCTTTTATTTGGTCTGATAATAAACACATCCTCCTTCATGATCATCTTGCTCCTCAGCTTTGGTGTACACAGCAAAGCTCCCCAGTCCCATGCATATGGTGTGTCTGACCTTGGAAGTACAACATGCTACACACCGCGTCAGTCATCCCTAGAGTGCTTTATCCCACAAAACTCCCTCCTGCAGCAGCTTTGAGATTGTCACCATCAAAACAGACCTCTTTCTATAGGACAGTTTTATCAAAAGCAACATCTAGGACAAAGGATATAGTAGCACCCCAGCTTCACTCTTTCAAGAGTAAGAGGATGGCCAGCCTACCTAAGAGGGGAGCAGTGCTGACTAAAGGCATCCAGCTCTTCTGCTACAAAGGTCAGACAAAAACTTAGAAACAAACATTCTATTGTAGCAAATGCAGCACTGAAGCAAAAGGGGGTACTCCAGGCATGCGATTCCTCTGCTGGGAACCTCTGACCAAGTGACATTACAAATAAAGAACAGGCAAATATAAGTTGTTGTTTGGTTTTGGTTTTTTTTTTTTTCTCCTCAGAACATCAACACTACACCACCACCTAGAGTACCTTCCATCAGGTATGTATCCAGAGCCACAGCACTTGTTTTAATCATCAGCCCCATATCAACAGTAGATAATTTTAGTTTTTTAAAACAAAGCGTACTTTTAAAAAGTTTGACTTGGACAGGATTCTCTTTATCATCATTACTTGCTTTATCATTCTTGAAGACTATGACAGTGATATAAACGCTACAGAAACATATTCTTTTGATGTAAAATATGTATAGTAAATGTCAGGAGTATGACAAGGCCACATTAATTAAAAAAAAATTCTATCTTAAAATACACAACCTATGTCTGTGCTTTATTAAGCTGTTGGCTTATTTGAATATCTTAATTAGAACACTTTTCAAATGTTAACAGCTTGTTTCCAGAGTTGGCTTCTGTAGTCAGCAGCAGCTTAAGTATAAAACAGAGCAAGCAAAAGCAATGCAAATAGGGGATGCTACACTTCGGTCACTTGGGGCTTCTGTGCCCAGATGGGGAAGACACTGATTAGATTTTAAGGTCTGAGTGAAGGCATTATTTTGTTTTATGTTTGTATGATGCTAAGCACAATGACAAGGCCCCATAGGATTGGGGATGATAATAGAATATGCAGCTTCTCCGTGCTGCCCCACAATAATCCTTGACCTTGAACTTAGCCCTGTATCATAGCGGAGAATATATTAGCCAGCACCATTTATGCAGTCCTTGACCTCTCTGCCAAGACTGCCAATAAGATTTTTTCCAATAAATGCTGAGCAGGATGGCTGGGTTTTATGACTTTCAGTAAACCAAGATCAACATACTCCAGAGTTGGAGAGGCAGATTCTGGTTATTTGTTACACAGAGAACAATTTAGCATGAGCTTACTAACAGAAGTAACTGATTCTTTATATTCAACAACTGAAAACACAAACCTCAGTTATATCCAGAGATATTAAATCCTTGTGCTAATTGCACCAATAATTGTAATATTTGACAACTGTGGCATACTTGGAAAGGCGATTTAAGCAGGACTACTGTGTTCATATCCCATTACTAGGCTCAAAGTGGCCTCAATTATATTGTTTGTCTGAGACTGAACTACTTTACACTGCTTTTGGACACTATGACTAGTATCTCTGGGGAGTATCATGAAAAGGTCATGTGTATCTCACAAGACTATCCAAAATCCCTAGATTTTTAATAAACATACTAATCCATGCTAAGTAGCTCTCATTCCAGCTACAGTTCTATTTTTAGGCTATTTGTTGTACTTACATAAAAAGAGCGTATTCAGTTTTGAAGTATTTTTAAAGACAGAAAAGAACAACTACCTTTGTATGCAAGAGGCTGTTGGGGTAATGGGTTGCTTCCATTAGACCACTAGCCACCAGCTAATGGAGCTGCAGGAAGGAGCCAGAACGCAGTAAGGTGACCCATACAGTAACATGAGCTAAAGGCTCCAGAGAGAGCTGGAAAGCACATTGTGAAGCCAACTGGTTGATTTGGCCTCCTGGAAACCTTAATAAAAACCTTTAAAGCAAAGCAAGCACACATTATTGAAATAGCACAGTGGAATATCTCATGCCAGCCACAATCTCATCTCATGGCTTACTCTTCAGTCAATACCTGAGATCTTCCTAAGGATCCTAAGGATTACTTTTTCCTATTGCACTGTCAAAAGGGGAAAAAGAAAAAAAAAAAAAACAAAACCACAACACAAAAAAAACCCAAACAGATTTGACAACGAAAAACAGAACAGCCCCTTAAATGATTCCCACTCTCTGCAAAAGGATGATGAAAGCCATTAGCCATCACTGTGACAAGGAGAGCTACACAGTCTGTAATAGGTGCAGAAAAACTGCAAAGGCATTGTGAATTTAGCATCCAAGGTATGGAAATCTGCACACTATTCTTCCGCAAGATTTGTTCTGGAAAAAAAGCCTTTTCCTACGAATCCTGAGTGATGCCCTCCTGTGCACCCACATTCAGAACAGACTATCAACAATAACAGTAATAAAGCTTTGCAGGTATAAAGCAGGCTGCTGGCATGAATGAAGTGCATGGAAGCACGACTGCTTAAATGCCAGCTAAGGCCAAAACTTTGGGATCTACCAAATACACATTAAAACCAGGTCTTCATCCAGAATTACATTTTTGTGATTTATTACAAAGCTCCAAAACAAACAACAAATATTTTTTGTTCAAATTTTTAAAAAGATTCTATTTCAACTGCAACAAATTTGAATTTTCCCTCTTCTCCAGAAAATTTTTGTTTCTCAGCCTCTGAAAATAAGAGAATTAAAGGCACACGTTGTGTGATATTTTAAAATTTCTCCCTATTACTTTTTTTTCCTGCTTTGCAAACTCTGCATCTTCTTACTATTGAAGAAGTTTTAAAACAGTAGAGGAAACATGAACACAGTATCAAAAAGTTTAACAGATGTCAGTGTATTGACATTTTCTAGTTTCCAAGCAGTTTATATATAGGTGTTACAGTAAAGAGATTCAAGAGCCCAGGAACTGAAAATCTAGTCCAAAAGCCACTGGATTCAACAATAACACATTGGCAGAAAATAGCTTGCAGAGACCAAATAGAAGCAAAACTATGTAAACCAGGCAACAGAAAGAGATCACTTGGGCTGTATGCTCTTAACCCTTGTCATACGAGGGGAACTATGAAGACTAGATGTTATCAAAAGATTTGATCATACCATGAGAAAGGCCAGTCTAATTGTGCAGACTACTATTGAAGCTATATATAATGTATAGTCTTAGTACCTTGCCCAATGCTGCTCAAAAATAGCATTTCATTTGTGGGACCACAGATTTCTTGTCACTCTAATTTTTCTTATCAATTAGTGATTTTGAATCAGAGCAATGTTTCCACAGTAACATTTACCAAAAGAGAATTACGATTAAGCATATTATAAGGAAAAACAAGATAACAAGTTCATTGCTTAATTACTTAATAGAAAATTATATTTATACCAAAGATATAATGAGAAACTAATGAGTTCCCAGGATAGCTGTAAATTATGATACATTACAGCCTACATGTGTGTTTCAGAAGTTCTTTTTGTTTTGCATAATGCTCAGAGAAACACTTAAAACTTATATCAAATCATGTTCTCACAAAATTGCCTCAGCTTTAGTAACAGTGATTAAAAGCAAACTTACCCATGTTTGAAGTACACATAAGAGTACAAAAGCATAGTCCAAAATTCTTTAAATTCTGTAAATCATTAAAAGTAAACTTATCTATGGTTTGAAGTTCATACATTAAAATGAAAACATACTTCAAAATGCCCTAAAATGTGAGTCATACTAAATGGACCGAGCATCTCCAGATCCAAGACATACATTAGAATATTTAGGCTCCTAAAAAATCTCCCTGTCCGCTTAGAGGGTCACAGTCTTGAACCACAGTCATGGTGACTTGACTATGATTCTATATTTACTATATGAATTACTGCTGCACATTAACGTAGGATTCTATTCCCACTGAAAGCAAGCCCACTGATTTTAGTGAATTTTGAGTCTTTATGGGCACACAAAATACCTACCCTTTTCTCTATCTCAATACTTTGTAGGAAATAACTCCATTTTCTGAGGGATTCACACATTTAATGGCTAATAATTACTCTCATACTAGATTGATCTAGACTTACAAGATATACTTGCATACTTCAGCTGTTGCCCACTCACAATCATAGCAGCTAAAATTACATAGTCAACGTTTAACCTGCTTATCTCATGGTAATAGCCAGCACAGTCAGCAGCAAATTACCAGTTAGAATGGTGTGCTTGAGTCAAACTCTTTGAAAATGCGTAATATTTAAAGGAGGTGCTTGTGCCTTTGTTAAAAACCCAGATTTAGAAAACTATAAACATAAGTAAGCATTTTTAACAGCTAGCCCTCAGCAGACAGCCCTCATTTGAAAGTAATTTATACTTTCTGTAAATGTTAGCCTGTAAAGACCTGATGACATGTTGTATTTAGTCTTCGTGAAACATGTTGCAGAAAATCTTGACACAGTTTACTTAACCCCTCTCATATATGTAAACCATATTTGACCTCCTCCAAGACACTTTCAAATACCATATTAATCTTCCCCATCTGGAAAAAAACCCAGCCAGTACTGTCAGGATTAAAATTTGATCATAATTTTTAGGTCTTTAAGAGTGTAAAACCAAGATGAATGACACAAAATTTTATGTCTTTCCATTGCTTGAATTTGATTTTTAAAGAATAGCCTGTAGCGTCCTCCCAAATTCCTTCAAAGCCCAGACCACCAACCAACCACTGCCTTTTCTACATGAAACAAAAAGTTTATGAAAAGCCAGGACTAAGACTTTAAATAACAATGAAGTACTCCAGGCACTGAGTACTTTTCAAAAAGCATACCTTTTATCTGAGGGCACCTCTGACAAGAAAACACAGATGTCTCCTCAGTGTTGGACTGCACATGTTGCAGAAGACAAGCAAAAGTAAAACAGTCAGATGCCTGATAAAGTCCATGGAATCTGCAGAGAAAGACAATGATCCCTAAAACTACAATTGCTTATGATGAAATAAGGCTCAAAAACTGCCAAGTATTTCAGAAGAGCTGTCAGAGCCTGCAAACAAAGGCAGAGACCCTCCTCTCTGCATTTTCAATCTGAACAGCCATATTTGCCAAAAGGCAAAGAAAACAAGATTCAGCTGTGACCAAAAGGGAGCGAGAGAGAGAAGGCAGAAAGCCAGATGACTTGGAAAAACCATTCTCCAAAGTGGAAGCACTAAAGTCTGCTGAATACACATACCTATATCCTCAGGTAACCAAGAAGGATTTGTTTCCTCAAAAAACTGCAGCTCCTCAAAAGCAACTCCACACTTCAACACACCTGGCTGAGGGTATGAACCTATCTCCCCAGATAAAGCTTCACCTGTGGCTAAATATCATTACCTGCACCTGAAGTGGCCAATTAACCACTCTGCTACACCTTCATTTTGTCCCATTCTGGGGGCTGGGCTGTCCTGTGGTAACTTCTGGGTTCACCCAGTAAAAACCACGCAGTTACTTTTTGCTATTATTTATAATTGCTGATTAAGCAAGTGAGGACTGAATGCTAGTTATGTTAGTCTAGCATGTGACACTTCTCAGCCCTGCACTGATTTCAAAACCAGTGTCACAAAGTAAAAGCTCTCTCTGCAAATACATCTTAAGTCCATGAAAGCTTCTGTTCCCGAACCTTAACATCTGCAAACTGCCATGGCAATGCCTGCAATCAAAGAACAAACTTCCTCCCTTGCTATCATCACTGTGGCCAACTTAAGGGAAACTTTATGATACACACACCAACTTTTAGATCTGAGTTTTGTCTGTCTCAGTGAATCTGTGCCCTTAGACATGGGCTCTGACCTCTGAATCTACTCAAACCTTGCAGACATAAGCCAAAGCCCCAAGTCAACAGAGCACAGATTTAGCTTTACATCAACCTGACTTACATTGTTTACCTAAAATTTGCGGAATAGGAATGGTCTTCAGAGAAAAAAAAAGATGAGATTCAGTATAAAAGACTATGCCTCCATCTGGCATCTGAAGATTTCACAGAGTAGAAATCTGGACAATGTCTTAGAAGAATAATAAAGATTAACAGCTCAGCATCAGACATAGAACGCTCTGCTGGGACTGTGTTCACGCCTGTTGCTCTATGTTTCAAGTTAACTTCATTTTGAAGCAATGGATGCTGTCCAAAGATTTACATAAACAACAAATACAGTGAAAAGTACAGATTTCCTGGAGTGCTTTAATTTAACATTAACCAGATGCCTTTGCAATAAAGGGTGAATTAAAAGTCTGGTGCCTTAAAGCAGGGAAACCATTTACAATTGGGAACTTCCTATCTAAAAAGAATATGCCCCAAGAGATTTGTATGTTGGCTTGCAACTATTCCACATGGCCAATATTTAAAATGCTTTTAGCCAGGTCAAGCCCTAGGTATACCTATCAGTCACAGGTATGAAAATCTGGTTATTAGGTTCCTCAAGGAATATGTATTTATTAAGTGTTCACATTAGCATAATCTGCTGGGCCTCCTAAGGCACAAAGTCTATTGAAATAAATAGAATTCTTCCTGGAGAAGGTATCCTGAAGAAGGTATCCACCTATTTAGTTAGCCATCAAGTACTGTGACAGTTCACTTTGCACACACATCTCACAGCGCTCCACAGTGGCTGGGAGCTCTGGTTGAATGGGAAAGCAGAAGTAAACTGAAATTCATACTTGGAAGATCAGAAGCAAGAGCAGGGCCTGGCAGAGATGCTGTTGGGGGCCCAATCTGATGGGTCATGCTTTTGCACAAGAACAAAGGGAAAAACATTTCAGTCAACAAGACTTCCAAGGGCAAAGGTAGGGATGAATTTTCATACAAAGAGATACAAACAGTCTGGTCTAGGCAGGCATTACTTTGGAGATTCACCTTTCCTTTCACATAGCTCTCCTTACGTGATTACAGTTTTGGGACCCTCCTAAATATTTTCAAATCAGACTAGTCAGGTTTTTGCACAGAAAGTCAGGATATTATACACTAAAAAAGGGGCAGCATATTTTAAGGTTCATGCAATTCATTAAGAACCAGTGATCTCATGGAAAAAAAGAAATGTCAGAATTTTCCATTTAGGACCCATTACAGAATACATTTAATAATGGGATGTAGGCAAACTGTTTCTTCTCCCCTCTAGAAATGCATGAGAAGTTATTCCAATATAAAATTATTTCATCATAACCTGAATCTGAAGTTCTGGTTTCTCAGAGTGTATTTTCTTCTGTTTAGCACATCACCTATACACCTTACTGGTCCTGCAACATTTATGCCATACACTACATGTTATTTTCATCATTCCTGCTTAGTCCATGTGCTAGAAAAATCTTTGTTAAAGGCTCCACTACAGGACTTTTAGACTTGCTGAGGTTTAAGGTTGGTTAGTACAAATATTTGATAGGGTTTTCATTACTTCCGGTGTGTTACTCGTTTCCTTCGTTAATTGCATACAACTGCCCAGCCAATATTTTTCAAAATATGTTTGAATGCCCTTGGATTCACACAAAGCCCAAGTTAATGTCTAGTGTGGGAGCAAAGATTAAATTCTAAGTCCCGCCTTGACATTTTAGGTGTAACCTCATTTACAGTGAAATATGAGACACATATTACATAAAAGCACATTTTTCATAAAAGCTTCTACTATTTTAAATTTCATTATTTAGTATTTCATAGTTTAAAGGTGGGGATCAGTAAGTATTTAGCATGTACACGGACAAGAGAACAAACAATCCTACACAGCATTTGTCGGCTGCTACACAAGCTTTTGAAATACTTGTGCATATAATTTTCATTGTTCTGTGTTGGATACTGAAGGCTGAACATTCTTCACTACCAAATCACTACAAAAGTAAGGTAGGGACAGAATTCTACCATGGAGGACAGAATTCTTTACTCCCCCTCAGCATGAAATTGCACCTCAAATGATGAAGCACAAACTTGAACTCCATCAACTTACTGTTCCCTGTCAGCCAGGTTAGTTGAGACACATTGTGCACTAAAGCCATCTTTAAAGGATACTTGTCAGCTTCTTTAGGTCTGACTTTGTGAACTATGTAACCTACATCTGAGGTCCCCCAAACAATGTTAAGATGTGAAACATAAATGTTCTAATGAAGGAATTTTTTTCCCTAAAGTTTAGCATTGCTCGTGAAAGACCTGTAAGATTCTTTCATCCTCCAATATAATATGAATTGAAGGGTATGTCATATATATAAGAACATTAAAATGAAAATGCAATATATGTAAAGTACGATACTTTAAAAATACCTGTTCTAATAATTCTAATGCTATATTCTTGGAGACAATTGTTCATACAGTGTATGGGAAGGGGTTTAAAACTGTTTATGTAGATATGGCTTATAAGTCATTCACACTAATCTTTGCTACAGGTGCTCTAGGAGATTAAAATATCTGAGAGACAAAATCCCTTTGATTCATCATATACTTATGACCATCCAGAAAACTATGTCACAGCTAAGTTTTACTATCACCAGGCTCTTGAAGTATTTGCAAAGACAGTTAAGAAAAATGCCTTTAATAAGTACAATTTAAAATTCCTAATAAAACCTCATTTCCTCCTCTTTATGGATCATTTGTATTAGCCTACAGCAGACTGAAACCCAGAGCACAAAGCAGCCAAATATGTTATGAAAAATGTCTTCAAGAAATTGAAATGTTTTTGATAATAATAATTTGATTAGTATTATTCTGAGATAACAGCTCTTCAACTAAATCAGCAACCTACCAAAAAACAGTGAGAGTCTGCAAAAGCATATAGACCTGATTCTGTTTTCATCTGCAGCGTGGTATATCAGGAGTAAGCCCAGTGAAAGCATTAAGGTTGCACTACTGTAAAACTCATCTAAGTAAATGGAAAATCAAGGCAATATTGCTACTGAAGTGGGTATTTTTCTTTCCAGTACACATAACCTTTACGTTTCTGACATGTATGTGTGAAATAGCAGTGATACCTAATTTTTCAATCCTTTGATTACATCATGAATCTACATTCTCACAACAGAATAAATGCCCACAAACACATGTGGATATTTTCTGATGTCTGCAGTATTCAGAAGAATGAAAAGGAGACAACAAGCCCTTCATTTAAAGGCCATTGAAATAAATGGAAACATTCATATTCCTTACAAATGAAATGTTTTCCATTTGAATTATAGACATGGAGTAAGAAAATCTGATCTAGTGTGGCCTTTTGTAGATTATCAGTGCAGCCCATGGCAGATCTGTGAAGAACTGTGCTCTACTTCTCCCCAGGTGACTTGGAGCTGGCTCCTATGGCAAACAAGTACTGCCCATATTTGAAGAGTCAAAGGTACTTTTTGTTTGCTCTCCATGTTTGCTGTGTATTGCGCACAGAGGAAGGAAGTTGGAGGCGTTTCTGTAGGCATTGGGAAATAACATGAGCTACAGTGGTCTAACAGCTTGCTCCCTGCGCAGGACTCCATTCACTTCACTAAAACTGCAGACACCTAACAAACTGATCCTTGAGACTCACCTTTCTTAAATAAAACCTTCCTCACGCACAGCGTCAATAGCTGAATGGTGATGCAAAGAATTTTCCAGGAGAGTTTAGTTTAAAGGAATGACTTCACCCTCCAGATTGCCTTTTTTTCTTTTAGAGAATCAATTATTTGAAATTCTGCCTACTGAACTCATTCTGCTGTCCCTACATTTTGAGACAATTGTGTAACCCCTTCACTTCAATAAATTGATTTAACAGCCAGCTAGGAAATCTCATGGCCCATTATGAACTGGCAAAACAAGTATCTTATGTAGAAACCAGGTCACCTGGAGCATCAGGTACTGATTTAAAAACAGAAAAACATCACAGTGCTTAGTTTTTCAGATTTTGCAAGGCTGAGTTATAGCTCCAAAACTCAGAGAGACCTTCTTCAAAGGCAGTCTTGAAAAGACAATGCTGCTCACCAGAATGGGAAATACATGCCCCGTGTTTCAGAGGAAGGAGGTACCATGTGTGCTGAAAAGATTAAATTAAAAAGTCTTCATTGAAGACAAGACCATGAGTGGCAGTGTGGCTCTGGCCTGTTCCACCTTACAGAGCAGGCTCTGATCTGCACTTCACAGAACAAAAGTGCAAGTATCTCTGATATGCACTTGAGCCTCTGCTGGTTAAAAAGCCCTGAAAAGTCAAACAACATGGACAAAATCCAAGAGCATGTTCCTGTGAATACAGCAACTTTCCAACACTCCATTAATTATACAGACAGTGAAGGTTATGCTTTCTACTGATCCATGACTATCATCACTACTTAGCATGCCATGGAAAATATAGACTACCTAAGAAATTCACTCTTACAGAAGACAGTAGAAATGAACAGGCCCTTCAACAGGTTGGATTTAGAAGTTCAATGTGGCTGAAAATGAGTGTCCTAATGCACAAGATGCAATTTAAAGAAACCCAACAGTAACAACAGAAAAGTAGGGGGGTTGGAATAGATGACATTTGAAGGTCCCTTCCAACCCAAATTATTCCGTGATTCTGTGAAAAGTAAAGAGATAGTGAAAGAATCATCCTCCTCAGAGAAAGCTTTATAAACAGAGCAGTTTCTGGAAAAGAAGGTTTGGAAGCATAAAAAAGAAATCTGCCTAGTGTGGTGAGTGGAATAGTGTTTTGCCTACACTCTGTGATAAACAAAAAGGATTTAACCAATTGACTATCTGGCTTTAGCATCAATCTCTTATTGTAATGGAAAGAGCTTGCAAAACCCTGAACATACAAAGAGTGCAGGCTGATGTCTACAAGTTTCAATAAATAGTACTGCTGTATCTGAGAACTGAATATTTGTCTAATGACAGAATGCAAAAAATTGTTTCTCCCCTTGTTTAAGAAGGATTGTGAAGACTGGAATGTGAGGTGTCCTTATTTGCCCTATCAGGCAATTTGCCAGCATGCTTGAAGTATTTAACACAGTAGTCACTGGCTTTCTGCTTTATAGAAACATATAAAGTTTCTATAAATGAAGTTTTTATAAAGAAATATATATATAAACATAAAAAAGACTTGTGATAGAGTAGGAACCAGTTTTTCTGTGTTTTCCAGCATTAAGTAGTCTTTACAAACTGATCCACTTGCCCTGTTTTCATAACACTAGTTAAAAGTAAAAGACCTGCCTAGTACTCCAACACATCCAGCACTAGGTGAAAATCAGGAAGTAAAATCCTGACCCAGACTTCCTGAAGAACTGCAATTGGGGCATTTCCATGCAGTTTGGATTCTCATTTCTGTGAAGTGGGTTTCCAGCCCTTCGGAATTTCCTGATTCCTATAGTCTCACCTTTTAAACCCCACAAATTCACAGTTGCATAAAACACTTTAAGTCAAAATCTAATTATATGGTTCAACCTAGATTAATTCTGGACAAACACAACCTCATCAGTTAGTTCTGATATTTTTTGCTTATCAGGAAATCAGTTGCCTGCCTATATAAAAGTGCAATTCTATTTTCTGTCATTAAAACTCATGTACTGTCAAACCACACTGATTATCATTGAAACTTACTATGGAAATAATATTTTGAAAATGTACCAGGTAAATCTCCTGAAATTGTGATCCAATGCTTAGTATGCAAGGATTGTTTAACAATATTTTATTAAACAATACATAAATATTATTTAGATATTGCTAACAATATAAAATAAATAATACAAAAATATTATTTAGCAATATTTTGCTTACTAGGAAAAATACATGTATGAATTTCTTATAGAAACTATCTCCAAGACAAACATAGTTATGTTACATATGAACAGCAAATTCAGCAAGATATAGTCATATTTTCAGTTGTTTATCTTTAAGAGCCCTGGTATATCCATCTTCTGTGTAAAACTGCTCTTGGCAGCGTGCAAACTTTGGTGCTCCTGGCAAATATGACATATTAAGTTGCCATTATTGAAGAGACTCAAAGCTGATGAATGGACATAGAATGAAATAAAACCTAATAAAGCTACTGTGTATTCGAACTGAGGAGCAACAGACATTTCAGATATTGCTGAAATTTGTCCCATTTCAGCACTCCATGCCACTAAATTCTACTCTTCTTATATTCCCTCAAGCTGGAATTGTGTTTAAAAAACTACCGACTTTCGAGAAAATATAAAAAGGGAAGGGAAACTTTGATACACACAGAAAATGCCAAGAGCAGCAAAAATGGGCAATTAATAACAAAAAAAATATTAAGCTTTAATAAACCTAACCCTAGGAGAAAAAAAAATCAGCTGAATATAAAGGTGGGAGGCATTCCCTTTCCTGGCAGCATCATACTGCTCTGTGCATTGGTGAGAGAAGAAGCACTGTTGTTCCAGGTGTCTATCAGAAGAGCCATGTCAGTCAATGTGATCCTGACTGCTGGCTGATGCCCCTCCAGTTTACTTGTATAAACAGGACTTTGGCCACAATCACTGCCTGAAACACAGGTCAGCTCTATTGTACTGGTACACAGGGCATGAAATGCTTTCATTCCTGCATGCTGGTGCTCTTAGTGAAGCTATGGAGAATGGTGACTGGTTATGTTGATTTAGAAAATAGGATACACAGCATGACCATGTCAACTTTTAGAAGGTGAAACATACAGGCTAGCAAACACTATTTGTGCACATGTAATCAGAAGTGCTCTCTCCAAAGTCTTCCAAATGCACCACTTCTGAGAAAGACTAAATTTAACTGTTTGAACAATACTTGCGCTTTCTTTCCCTTTAGGCTGAGCAGCAAACCAGCTTCTCCATCTCCTGTGCATGATCAACTCAATTACCTGCCAGTAGAAGACTGTTTTTAAAATACCTGACTTCAGTGTTAAGTGTTGATCTCTTCACTCATATTTTCCACCTGAAAATGCCAAACATCTTATAAGAACTGACCTAATACAGCACTTCTGGAAAGCCACACTGAAACAAAAACTTCCCCTGTGTTGTGCCTAGTTTGCAGACAGAAAAACTCAAGCCAAGAGGAATTAGGTTCACAGAGTTTGTCAGTCTTAAATATGGAATTAAAATTTAGGGTCAGAAATCCCTGCCCATGGACACAGATGTTACTATTTCACAGACTGCAGTGGGACCCACTTCTGTTAGAACACGATTTGCCCTGTGTTCTAGGGACGCACTGTTCTCTGAGAGACAAGTGCCAGCTAACAGCAGAGTTTTGAATAAGCCTGGTTCAGGTATTTTCTCTTGAAAATTACATGGCATTTGCCTTTATCGGCGCAGCTGCATTGGCTCAAACTTCCCAGGCAGCGCAGGGCCCTGCTCTGGGGCAGACCTCTGGGAGTTCCAGCCATTTCGCTAGGTAGCCACTAGATGTCACTTCATCCAGAGCTTTTCCTCGTCCGAGTTTCATTCGCGTCAGTAGAAAACGGCTGAATTTCGTTCTCATGTAAAACCGTTTCAACAAGAACTGGTGATGCTGATTAAGATTTTACCAAATTTACTGATTATGATTATTCCATGTTCCAGAATCTGAGCTCTTAGAACACCATAGCAAAGGTTAAGTGATCCCTTTTATTCAGAAACTGTAAATGTCGTCTAAATTTGCCACATTTGCAATTTGCGATCAGCATTTAGCTAATTTGCATTTCTGCTTGTTTTGTAATTCTGTTGCAACTTTAGAACGACAGAATTGGGAAACACTTGGCCCAGGGTGCGCAGGGGCCACACGGCTGACAAGTGTGGTGACCTCGGAAGTAAAGCACGAAGCCTCAGCTACCAGATTTCATTCTTCGTTTGTTCAGTTCACATGATGAGTCAGAAATGAGGCACCGGAGAATGAAAAGCAGAGAAATGAACAACACCCTGACAAAAAAGCAGTGCCACTCGCAGAGCAGATGGTATCATTTTGGCCTGCCGTAAGTCACAGAGATGCTGTCAAGTGCAGAATTTATGGTTTAAAAGCTCCATATATTTTATCCTCAGAGTGATAACTCTCAGCTCTCTGATGCTTTTGACTTTGAACTTTGACTAAAACTTCACCCTTGCAGAAGGTGACCCAGCTTGAAAAGTGTCTCCTCTACAACCAGACAGAAAGCTTTGCACAATTTTGGTACCAATATTAAGGAAAGCTGAAATCAAACTAGAAATAACAATCAGGAGAAAGGTGAGTCCATCTGAAAAGCGGATCTCTAACAGTTTCTGTGCTTACCCTACAGTACAAACAGTATGCTTGTTTTCTTTAAATACATCTGGGTGAAGGGTAAAAACCTGAGCAGAGAAGCAGCAATGAAAAATGTCTCCAACTTAGAGTAGGGATCAGCTGAGAAATCAGAAGGCTGCTATCTGGCAAGCCAGTTAAGTTCCTCCCAGGAGACTGCAAGATGCAAGAAACCTTACTCATTATTGAGCAGACTTTGATAGTTATAGATCGGAGAGGGACAACACACAAATGCCTGCAGTGGTCCAGAGGCATCATCTAGTCTGTACTTTTCCCTGATGACAGCTTAGCCACCACTATGAAGGAGATATTTATTACTAAGACATGGGGCTTGCAGACAACAGAAACATAAATTATTTGGAGAAATTTTAAGGGCCGTAGAATATTCAAAAGACATTCAGAATGAAGATATCTTATGTTGCTTTTATGGTTTATTCCAAACTGTTGTGCACTTCAAAGAAATGACTATGCTAACTCTCACAGGGTGTTAGTTCCACCCGAACAGCTGAAAACTCCTTTCTAAAGACTTAATTGTTTGTCTGCCCCAGTTCAGCTGTTTATTCTAGTTTCTAGTCATTAAGATTGTGTTTCATGATTTTTAGCCTCATTAATGTTTAGTTTTGTCTGCTACAAAACATATATTTGTCATTATTTTAATTAAATTATTCACAAATGGCATTGGTTCCACTTCAGATGCATATATAACAAGAACAGGACCAAGCAAACGTATCATCCATCATAAATTTTGATGTATTTCTTCTGTTAATTGGAGATATATTGGAGATTTACATTAGATGCAAATCTTCCTTATTTACCTTCCTGATTCTTTTAAAAAAAATACTTTCTTCCTCAAGCTAAAACAAGGATATAATTCTTTATTCATCTTTATACCTCATTTCAGACAATTTTTTCCAGCACTGCCATGGTTCTGAAAGCCTCCCTGCCCGGATGCCTTGGTGTGCTGCAAAACACCCTGAGAATAATGAGGCGGCTGCTTTTCTCCCCAGTGCTGCCACATGTACGTTGTCGGCACTGCAGTACAAAACAAGATTATGTCTGATATTCTGTCCTGTTACAACGCCACCCAGAGCACACCCTAACATATGTACATTTTAATTCTTCTACATTATTCCTTGCAGCCAGAAGATTGACTGTTCTGATCACACAGTTGTAAAGCAACAGGCCAAATTCAGCTGCCCCACTGAGGCCAGTAGGGCTTATCCAATTTACACTGCTGTAACTGAGCCATTTCAAACTCACACCAGGGAAATAAAGCAAAATTTGGCCCATAGTCCAAAAGGTAAAATGTTCTGGAACATTTTCTGCCCTGCAAATTCATCCTCTCACTGGTGCAGAATAAGATGCCATGCTTGGGTGTACTAACCTCCCCCCACAACAGAGCTGGCCTTGGAGGACAGAAAAAGGGACTGTAGCAAAGCTGCAGTTAAAAAGTGAGTTTGTGCCTTGGCTTGTTCATTTATTGTAGGACTGGAACAGAACACCAGAAAAGGTTCCCACCTGCACAGTCAGAATGTGATGCAGCGATTTACAGTTCTTTGAAAACTGGGGGACGGACTGCCATAGAAATAAACTGAAGTATGATCCAGATTTAAAATAACATGGAAAGCCACATCTTGAAAGGCTGAATTTGAAAATGTTCCCTTTCCTGTCTGAGCACACACTAAGATACTTTCTGTTATAAATAAAACTATATTTATAAAAGGAACTTTTTTTGTTCCTTCTTCCTCCTGACATTCCCCTTTCCAGTTTAGGTCCAAATAGTTGCAATAAAACCTCCAGACGCAACCCAAAGCACCAGTCTAACTGGAGAATGGAGATCGGATTGCATTGTTGTGGATTTAGTCAAAAGATTTGCTTGTCAGAGTTCTTACAGCACAAAACACAGTGTCCAGATACAATAAAGATGGGCATTAGCACAATGTTAATATGCAATGGATCTATGGGAACCTAACTTGCCAGTATAACTGAGGTGCCATCTAAAATTACTACATGGTAGTTGAGTCCTTTCATTAAAATTGATCATTTTCATTGATGGTGTCTTGTGGGAGGGGGGAGAGGAGCAAGAATAATAGCCATCTCTGAGGATTAAGGGTACATACACATTTACATGCATCGCCTAGGAAATGACAACATAAAGCAAAATCAATCCAGACATCTACAAATTCTAGGTAACACCAAAATATATGACAGACTTTTCATCTTCCTGATACCAGGTTATTTCCACAAGTGATGAATGAAATATACCTTCTACAATGATAACTTATTCATTGCATAATTTAGCTGCAAAATCTCATGCATTTGTCCATTCACTTTTCACTCAATTGGGCAGTTATCCTGTTACCTGCTCTCTGCATATATTCCTGTGTCCAGTAACCTTTGCTATTCCACTTCCATACTTGTTGATAATCACTGTGATCAAGGATGCTAGAAGCACCTGTGGCAACCTGCATGAAATTTAGCATAGAAGGAACATCTGAGATCCCTAGTAGGAAAGGGGTCTGGGGCCAACAATGGGGAGCACTGGTTCAAACATGGGAAATTTGTAGAAAATTAGGGAGAACAAATAGGGGAAGAGCTATCAAATCTCTGTTTCTCAGCCATGTATTTCAGATACCTTCTCGTTTGATACAACTGGAAAGTATGAATCATTGCTATTTGCAAATCACATTCTCTACAGGTTGGAATTCATTCTGGAGGGAGTTGCCAAAATTCAACCTTTTTTCCACAGACCGGCCATCTTCAAATATTTGTATCTTCATTTTTATGACTGTTAAAATGTTTCCTCAGTGATTAATTAGGCCCTACATATTGACAATCAGGGTTTGCTGGGTAGTATTTTATACTATAATAGACACACTGTTGAGAAATCATGATGCACAACCGAAAAGGAATTTTTTTTGCATTTGCATACTAATCCTTGTCTCTAAACTGAAGAGGCATGGGTGGATGGACCACTCGATGGGTAAAGAATTGGCTGGATGGTTGCACTCAAAGAGCTGTGGTCAATGGCTCAATGTCCGTATGGAGACCAGTGACAAGTGGTGTCCCTCAGGGGTCAGTGTTGGGAACAGCACTGTTCAACATCTTAGTGACATGGACAGTGGGACTGATGCACCCTCAGTAAGTTTGCCGATGACACCAAGCTGTGTGGTGTGGTCGACACACTGGAGGGAAGGGATGGCATCCAGGGCAGGGGGGTTGTTTCCACAAAATCGCCATGTCTTTTCCTTCTTGTAAAGCTGAAATCTGCCTGTTAGTGGAGGCATTAGCCATTTTGTTCTAAGAGTTGCTACAGCCTGTGGTTTCTCAAGGAAAAGTTACTTCTGTTCTTCCTGCTTTCTTTGTTGTCTCCTTTAGAAGAAAACTACATAGCTGTTATTTGTGTTTGCTTAAACAAAGGAGTGCCTGAACTGAAGGAAAGAAGCATTCAGTAACAAGCATAAAAGCACTCAAGGAGACAGCCAAAGTCACATGGCCTGACAGGCCTCATGACATTCAGTCTTACAATGCTTGCTTCTTTTATCCATTGCTTCTCTTGAGATTTTTCTTCAAATCACACACAAATGAACTTCCATCAGTTCACCGCTCCCAGGAGGGGTTGGTGTGAAACCGTTGCTAAGACCTGCTGTTGTCTGGATCTGCTATCTCCTGTTCTGTTTTGATGGTGGGACAACAGCCTTCAATTAGATCTGTGATGCAAGCAGCTTTTGCAGTCCTCAGTCTGCTACAGCCTGCTGGTTAAATTGTTTTTTCAGAAAGCTTATGGCAAGTTGATGACATATGAGTGCATCAAAAGGTCAAAATTTGGCTCCCGAAGTCTATGGTGATAACAGTTAATTCTTACATACCGCACTGCAGCTATATAAGTACTTTACAAGGGAATGGCAGTATTACTATTCGTATGGGACAGACAGCAAAACAGATGGAGCATGACTATGACCGAGCCAGGAAGAGAACCCGTAGTTCTGGCTGAGTGCCCTCTCCATGCTGCATTTGAGTATCAGTTAAGGCAGCAGTTAAACACAGCCCAGCAAATCACTGGTGTAGAAATATTTATAGGCCACAATTCAGTGTAAGCCAGCACATTGCCACTGGCTTTATTAGATTTACATCTGCCTATACCACAGACAATGTGAGCCCTTGATCCTTGGAAAGTATGGTCCTTACTTTGACAGCAGTTGGGTGCAATACAGCAAAGAGCATGTGGCAGGAAGAAGAGATGACTTTGAGAACCAGGCAATTCTATCTTTTTAAGAGAGGAAAATAGCTTTCAGCAGTACACACAGCCACAATGGGTTGGCTCCAACTGGCTCCAGTCAGATCTTGCTCAGAGATTGCTTGGAGAGAGGGGATACACACAATTACCCTGTAGTGAATGAAGGCAACACTACAATAAACAGTTGCCTCCTGCCAAGTCTCATGGAATTTCTTTTATGCTTCTAGACAGTTTAGAGCTGTGACAGGGCACAAGTATTAAGAGACCAAAACTATTCTATACATCAGTAAAACATAATTCAGCACATTCTATATTTAAGGCAATTTTATCTCCACTAACTAATGACTCACATTTGAAAGAAAGTGGTGCAGTCCTACTACACCCAAAGCCCTCACCTCTCTGTTTCAGAGATCTGATTGTGCTAATCATGCCATTTGCTTGGAGATACTGATTTTCATGATATAACCACTCATCTCCTATACATAGGACTGGAACTACCAACTCATTTCATACAAGCCACATGACAGCAATCAGGAGACATAAACCCAGAGGTTAAAACAGGATAAGAAACTGGCATTTAGATCATAGTAAGGCTTACTTTCAGAGCACAGGGGCCGACAATCAGATTCAGAACAATTGTTCTGATCATGTAACAACAGACTTTAATCTTCAGTGTGAGATTTCAGACCAGAACAGTAGGACTGGTTAAAATATCCTGAATTAAGCACCCAAATCAGGTCCAAAATGTGATGCGACTGGCTTCACACGACTCCAAACCCCCCAATGTAATGCTTATAGCATGTTTTTTGTTCTGGAACCAAGACCACACGAGGGCAGTGTAGGGGGGGAGTAAAATCCAGGGATACGAATTAAACTATAAACCCAAGTTTCCTGCATCTGCATGAAATGTAGAGAGGTAGAGCTGTGTAGCCTGCATTTATCCCACAGACTAGAGGAAAAAGTTTAACACTTCTGTTCAGCCTCCTCTTTTATCTTTTACCCCTGTCTTTTCTCCCTCCTCACATTTTATTTCCTTATCACCTGCTGTGAATATTCTCCTTGTTAGAGAGGTGGCTTTAAAGTTCCTCAGAGATTGAGACTACAGTGCACTTTGCTCTGCAAACATACAGTGATTTGGCTCCTAACGGGAGAGAAACAGTAAGAGAAACTTAAAGTGATACGACAGGCCTGCAATTTGGAGAGGTGAACACTTCGTGCTGAAAGAGCCTCCAGAACTGTGGTTAAATGCCCACAGAGTCTCTCATCTAAACCAAAAGGCAAGTTCCCCTGGGAAAGCAAACAAAAGCAATGTCCTTCTCTCAGCCAAGTGTAATTTTCGTATTATTTCCCTAGGCTAGGAAGTTTATTCTTTAGAAACTCCCAGCTAAGCCCCTTTTCCCCTCAAATCCTCTGCAGGGTTCAGTTCTCTAACTCACTGGGACAGCTTTTCAAGTGCTTTTTCCAAGATGAAAGAATTATTAAAATCCTTTATCTCAGTTCTACCATGAACATGCTTTTAATACATACAGTATGTACCTGCGTAAACTTGAGAGTATTAATTTGTCTGCACTGTACTTGACTGATCATTTAGCTCTTCTATAATCATAAATAGATAAGTCTCCTAGGGCATAGTTGCACCATTCTGCAATTTCTTCACTTGGTTTCATAAGCAACTGATTATTTTAAAACTGATACTGCCATCCCATGTAGTTAGATGCAGTGATAATCAGAAGAGGTCTCTCTCAGATCTTTAAGGAAATGTACCATTTTCCAATAATCACACTAAGTATCCTGTTCAAAGATGGATTTTTATCCTTCACACACTTCTTCTCCTACTCCGCAATTCTCACTAAAGCATAGAATCATCTTCTTCTGTTTCAACACACATTACATCCCCTGCATCATCCAGGCACAGCTGTGACACTATCCTTGGAGAAAGCAAGAAAATTAAGGTAGAACATTTCTGTCTGCAACCCAGGTTGACTGGCTTCCACAAAATCATGCTTTTCAGGGTATTCTGTCATGAAATCCTGAAAAACAGTCTTAAAACATTCTCAGCCACAAATGATGGTAAGATAACAAGCCCACTAACTGCTTCTGTGTATCATATGAACCTTTCCTTGAACAGTGGTTTTGAATTTGTCCTCGTACCTGACCAGTTAAGACCTCCCATGTTAGGGCTTCATTTTTATTTCCATTTCCTTCAAAATTCACATATTATTACATGGATCTGTTTTTCTGTATGAGATCCAGCATGTTGAAGACTACTGAATAGATTTTTATCTGCACACCAGCTTATGCATCCTTGGTCATAACAAGAAATCTCATCTCCCTCATTTACAATTCCTTATTCTTTCATTTGGCCATAAAGCCAACATCAAAGCAACTGTTCATTATAGGCAAAATACTGGTCTCTTTTAGGGAATGACAGATCAGCCTTTGAGTTAAAAATGGCCAGGATCTGGGCCTAAATCTTTTCTGTCTTCTGTCTCTGATAGTTTGCTATAATTTGAGAGAAGCAGTTCTGCTGAGTTTGGGTAGACAAATGTTATGGTTGTCTCACAGAAAGAACAGTATTTAGCTCATAATGGAGGCTTGTTATTTTACACTTAAAAAAAAAAAAGCCAATTCTGAGATCCTGTCCTAGATGCCTAAATGCATATCTGACTTATTTATATAGTGTATCTTGTGTATTTTGGCACAAGAATATGGTACAAAATGATCTTATTTAGCAATATTTTTAAGAACATGTAATTTTGAAAACCCAGCCATTCAAATATGTGACACTGTTGTGCCTTCTGTTGAAGAGTATATAAAATTGAGAAATGTTTACTTGTGATATCTATCCACTGTTTCTAAGGAGGAAATCTTCATTAATACCTTTTTCCCATTTTCATTTTATAAAATAGTTTATGCCAAACTGGAACCCATCATCAAGTAAGGCGAAGTCGGGTAAGCACATGGTTTTTGTATATAATAAGTACACTGTGGTACAAATTCTACTCAGACTGAAGTTGTTTTACTAACCTGCTTTTTCATAGAGAGGTTAGAATGAAGGCTTAAAATCAGCATAAGATCCCTTGTTGTTTATGAATGAGAACATTAGTGAAAAGACTAATTGGTTCATATGAGAGGTTTAGGAGTCTACTGTTATTATTAATATCCAGGGCTGGTCCTTCAAGTCAGAAAGAACTGGCTTATCCTGGGAACCAAATATTGCAGTGTTGAGTCTCCATTATCTATTGCATCAGAATGAGAATTGGAGTGTTATTGAAATGAAGGAAAAGGCTGTGGATTATTTCTGTTTGGATAAAAAACTGCTGATTTTCCTAAGTGATTTAGATGTCTATATTCTATTGAAAGCCAAATGAGAATCTGTAATTCTGCTGAAATTGTTAATGATGTATTTGCTGTGTTTCCCTGTTTCTTACACCAGTAGACTTCTGTGTTTTCTTCTGAAGTTCGGTAGATGATATACAAAGTAAAAAAATCCAAAATGAGAGAGCTGAATGCTGCTCAGGTACTATCCTAAAGCTGTTTGCAATTTTAAACGTTCAACATCACGTTCTAACATCAGTGAAAGGATACTTTGCAAGATTGACTGAAACAGATGTTGAAAAAGGAAAATTAGTAACCATTTAACAGTGCAGAAGTGCTCTAACTCGATTCCGAGCCTGTGGGAAATGTGGTATGATTGGTTATTTGTTGTGTCTGCCAATTAAATAAAGCTCATCAAATTATTCATAGCAAATAAAGTCTGTTGCAAAATGAACCCATGTTACTCATAGCAGACTGTTCGAAGTTGCTTCAATTTCTCTAAATGCATTTTTTTCTTGCTCTGGTGGGGATTAGGAGACCATCCACAATGGTCAGCAGTCCCTTTGACTGGGAATGTGTACAATATGATTTTTTTGTTCTTTCCCTTGATGATAAACTTTGACATTTTGGAGGGAATTGATACTTTCCTATTTGTAAAGAACACTGCACTTTCAGTACAGTTTCACAAGAGGGAAAATAAAGAGCACCAATACATCCTAACAGCACTAAGGATAAATCCCAGCACTGCATAGAAGCATGATAATAATTTCAGGTAACAAGTAATGAACTGAACACTTCTGGTATAAAAGCCTCAATGTTTGGAAAAAGAACCATAGGGATGTAGGGTTCTGGTACCAGTTACACAACAACTGACAGATACTAGATAGTCATATCCAAGTTCACCCTGAACACCTGAACAGAGCACACACTGAATATAGTACACTGAATATAGCACCTTTATTCTAATGCATATAACACTTCAAAATCCACAGTTCAAAAACCCTCTAGGCAAGTCATTTGGGGGCTATACAATGAGCAGAGCACTGGACACCAAGGATAAGGCTGTAGCTAAATAGCACAAAAGGAAGATAAGGTCTGTAAAAGCCTCTTGCTTGTATTTTACACTATCCCTGGTCTTCCCTCACTTTTCAGGCAGAGTATGGACCTTTTTCAAAGAAGCTATAACTTAATCAGGACAAGGTACAGAACCTTAAAAAAACCATGCACAGACTTTCTGGAATAGTTAAGCAGACTTATCAACAATTTTCTCTCTTTTACTTCCAGAAAAAAAAACCATAGTGCGTCATTATACAGACGCAGGCAGCCACAAAGCACTGAGCCTCCTGTTTCAAGTAAATCCCCCCTCTTCTTTTGCTTCCTGATTTGCTCTGTAATTTTGCGATATGCCTCAGAGAAAGTACCTTTTTCATTATAATCAGCAGCCACCAGCTTCCTAGCCCATGAGCATACCCTCTGTTCCCAAACAGTCTCTGTCCTTTATCCAGCTGCATCACCAAATGCCAATAATTTCCCCTGTTCAGCGAACACACTTCAATGCCTGCATGCTCTGGGTCTAAAATTATTTCTATGATAGCATTTGCACATACAGCACCTTTTGTCCCAACACCTTTTAAACAAGCTACACGTTTTGTCTAGAGGTCATTTAATCCACCACGGAAATGCAGTAACAATTAATAGTGCATAGCAATATAAGAGCAGTTTAGGTCAGCAAACTATGAATGCATTTGTTCATAATGAAGCTATTGCTGTAATTAAGGAAGGGAGTAAGCAGAACAATTTTGCAGTTTGGAGTTTGGCCAGGAGACCAAAATTAACAGCATTCAGACTTCAGTAAAAATGTTCAAGTGTTTAAAGTGGCCACAAATGATGTGGACCTGTGTTTCATATTTCATTTGAAAGATGGATGAGCAGGTCATTTTGCTGTCAATGGGTCCCTAATTGGTTTGCCTTAGAACATTTTTGATCAATGCCTTCTACTTCTTTGTGTAACAAAGATCCTCCATTCATCATCTCTCAACCCTTCTATATTCAAAACCATGCAATCCCTTAGTTATAATCCCTACGTTCTAGTAATAAAAAAATGGGAGTCATTATATTGTCGTGTGCACACTAAAAAGCCTTATTTTTTTCAAAAATGACTAATTTTGTCTTATACCTAAGAGGAAGACCAAGAACTTTCCATCCAGTGGTTTTAGGGCAAATTATGTTTCTGCTAGAAGTTGCTTTTTCTGCTTTTTCTACTTCTTTACCAAAGTGAAGATCAGAAAGAAGTATCCTTTGCAATTTTAATTTGATGACTGACTGGATTTGGATGCCCTAGGATTATTCGGGGTTGATCCAGGTGACTAATTTTTTCTATCCCTGCTCCATGTGGCACACAGAATCTTACAGATGTTCAACCCCTTCACCAGAGTTTAGGGCAAGGGCTCAACTTAGGCCTGTTAATCCATTTACTGAAGGCCAGGCTGCTACGATGACGAATCAGAGCTAGTAAATACTCTCTACTTGAACTTGGACAGAACTGACACACGCCTATTTGCATAAGCAAAAGCTGTAGTACAGAGATAGTTATATGGACAACATTTTTTCAAGGAAGCATCTTTCACTCACAGCAATCTGGAATTAGTAACACACTCTTTGCTGCAAGAGTGCTCTTTTGCACTCTTTGGTGCTCAAGACTGCTGCACCAGCAAAGCTGCATGAGTACAGACTTAGCCAGGCATATAATCTACTTTTGATCTTGGCAGTAACCTACCACTGACATAATTGATAGGTCTGGTTTTAGTCATGGAGTTCACATAGCCTAACATTTACACTCTGACCCATAATTATATTTAGAATATACACACGCCTCTTCCTGCACAGAGAATAAAAAGCTGCACAGTATGTCTTTCAGGAAGACCGTAAATATTCCACTCATCCACCCCCTAAAGACAAAATTCCTTTTCAAAGCTTTCCATCATGCTGTGGAGTAGTTGTTAATACATTCCCAACCTCCTATATGTGTCACACAGAGATGACCAGGGATATAATCAGGAAACAATTTCATTATCCAGGTAAAAAAATGTCCTTCCTTAGAGCAATCCAGTTACTGAGGAAGTACTGCGTGCTATGAGATATGACCAAGATATTTCTTTCATTGAACGTAATGAAGCTGGAGCAAGCAATGTGAGATTTAACATCTCTGTGACTTTTTACCTCAGGAGGCCAATACAAAGGAGAAGGCTTTATCAAGTTATTTTATTATAAAAGGGAGTGATATGCATGCTGAAAACACGCACTGAGGGAATGAGAGGCTGTAAAATATTAAAGTAACCCTAGACCACATTAGCATTGCCTTGAACTGCAAGAACAGTACTGGCAATAAACTTTAGCTTTGCACTGATTTATTTAAACTTCACCATAAGTTCTTGTAATGTCCTCTGTTATGTCAAATCTTAACTTCAAATTCAGCATGCAAATTGCCCCATGTGTTTAAGCCTGGTCCTGATTTATACAAAAACACATTCTGTTTCTTCAAAGATTGACTGAACAAAGGCCAAGAACCGTAGTCAAAGGATGCTTTTTCGGTTTCAATTTAGCAGTTGAAGTTAAAAAATATGATGCTTATGTTGCCTATAGTTAAAACTGTTATATCATAAAAATCAAGAAAGCTCTCAATAAAATATCCCCAATATTTGTGCAAGAAAAATATTAAGGGTATTTTAAAAGGCCATCTGATTTATCATCACCAAAGGACAAGGGTCAGTAATCCTTCAGGTGAGCAGAGTGCCTTCCCAGGGAAAAGAACATGCTCACTTTTGAGATGTCCCATTTTCTATAGATCCGAGTTTCTGACACTCAAAATGGTACAACAAATCTTGAAAGAAATGGAAAAAACGAAACCTATTTTCCACTGCAGCTCATGCACTTTTAGTATGTTTATGGTTTATATATATATTGTAGTAGTTAGTCCTTTGGCAGCTCAGATTTTTAAGGAATTTTATTCACTTTCTTCTGGGACTGACAGCTGTTCTCATGAACTAGTCTGACCCAGAAAAGGATCATAATAGCAATTTGATACTTGGAAAGGAGGTGATCAGAGCTCCACAGTCCTGACTAACTAGGAAAGCCAAGGGTGTGAAAGCCTGGAAAGCTGTGCTGTGAGCTGCATCCCCAGGGCCTGCCCCAGAGGTGCCACCAGCCCAGAGGCAGGAAGCACCGATGTGTTGCTGCATCTGGCTGTCCGGCATTCCAGCATGATTCTCCAGCTACATGTTGGGTTCATCCCTTGTGATACAAGGTCAACTCTTTAAAAGTCAGATTTTCAGGGGTTTTCCTCTCTGCACACACTAGTCTTAACGCACCCAATTTGCCTGTGCAAATCCGAACCTGATTTTCTTAACAAAGGAGCACTTCTATTCATAAGCACCAGTGCAACTAAGCAGCCTTGTAGGGAAACACTTCCTTTCAGAAAAGATGACAGACATGGACATTTTACACTTCAATTTTCCTTATTTGGTATATTAGGAAACTGCCAACATTATACAAAGTCAGCTATTATCACATCCATAGTAACTGGGCCATGTAATTCATTACTAGTAGCTATCACTATGAAGCCAACTGTTTAAGGCAGAATTGCTTACATGGCTTTGACTTAGGAAATCACATGCACAGAATGAATGAGTGTTTAAATCCGTATTTTCAAGTTATTATCTAAATTCTTTGCTGTCATATTCTGTTGTATTTATTTTAATAAGCACTTAATTTAACATCAAGTATTTTTTTCTTCTAAGTAACAGGCCCATCTTCTCCTAAAAGCAATTCCTTTTTCTTTCTTATTTTGTTTTGATTTATGAAACAAAGTCATCACAATGTAATCCAGACTAATAGCTCCCCTGAAAATGTATCAGCAAAATACAGGGATAAATGATGCGAAATGTAAGCAAATACAAGAAAAATACTCTAGTCCAAACCTGCTTTCCTTAGGCTGTCAAAATTCCTAATGAAGACTGGCTATATGTGAATGTTCCATCCCTGGCGGGGTTCAAGTCCACGCTGGACAGAGTCTTGGGTGACATGGTTTAGTGTGAGGTGTTGCCCCCATGTCAGGGGGGTTGGAACTAGATGATCTTAAGGTCCTTTCCAACCCTAACTATTCTATGATTCTATGATTCTATAAGTGATATGCTCCACATCAGTACTAATGGCTTTCTGAGAGCTACAGCTGTAGTCATGTGCCAGTGATACAGCCTAGATATCCTTTGCTATGACAACTAGAATGTGATACACATATCCTGTAATTACAAGTAAGAACTTAATTTCCTTATGTATTTTGTTCAAAGGAACAAGCATTACAATGCATTAAATAAAGCATTGAAAATGGAAAAAAGGTTATCAAGAACCTGTAGCTAAATAAAAAAATATTCTGGAAACTACAGCAGCTCTTCAAGTTTGACCTACTCTGCCTAAGTCTAAATGGAAAAATAAAACTGGAGGGAAGTGTTTAAGGCCAGGTTGGACAGGGCTTGGAGCACCCTCGTCTAGTGGAAGGTGTCCCTGCTCATGGGAGGAGGACTGGAACTGAATGATCTTTAAGGTCCCTTCCAACCTAAACCATTCTATGATTCTACAATGCATGTTTTTACATGACCATAAACCCCCCCTTAAAGAGTGATTGCCCCAGAAATTACCATATTGCCAAACTGCCACTTATTTCGAAATTGATTTTTTTTAGAGTAAAGGAATCTGAAGTGAGGCTATAGGGATGCTGGGGAGGGACTCTTCGTTAGGGACTGTAGTGATACGACAAGGGGTAACGGGTTCAAACTTAAACAGGGGAAGTTTAGATTGGATATGAGGAAGAAATCCTTTACTGTAAGAGTGGTGAGGCCCTGGAATGGGTTGCCTGGCGAAGTTGTGAATGCTCCATTGCTGGCGGCGTTCAAGGCCAGGT
Organism: Amazona ochrocephala; assembly: GCA_039720435.1. Taxonomy (NCBI): domain Eukaryota; kingdom Metazoa; phylum Chordata; class Aves; order Psittaciformes; family Psittacidae; genus Amazona; species Amazona ochrocephala. The sequence goes on along the minus strand of CM077883.1, from coordinate 31,283,326 downwards.
TGGACATAGCCTTGGATGGCATGGCTTAGTGTGAGGTGTCCCTGCCCATGGCAGGGGGGTTGGAACTGGATGATCATAAGGTCCTTTCCAACCGTAACTATTCTATGATTCTATGATTCTGCGATCATTTAAATCCTCTTAATATTTTTTTTTAGAAAGAGGAGACCTCCTTGGATGGATAAGGAGCTGCTGAGCAAAATTCGAAAGAAAAAAGAGGCTTATAAAAGGTGGAAGCAAGGTCAGGCGGCCTGGGGAGAATACAGGGATGTTGTCCGGGAAGCTAGGGACCAGGTTAGGAAAGCTAAAGCCCACTTAGAATTAAACTTGGCTAGGGATGTTAAGGATAACAGGAAGGGATTTTATAGGTACATTGCCGATAAGAGACAGGTTAGGGACACCGTGGGCCCTCTCCAGAAGCTATCGGGAGAACTGGCTACCCTGGATTTGGAGAAGGCTGAGGTTCTTAATGACTTCTTTGCTTCAGTCTTTACGGGCAAATGCTCTGTCCACACCACCCAAGTCTTGGAAGGCAGACGCGGGGACGGTGAGGGTGGGGACCCTGGGCCCACTGTGGGGGAGGATCTTGTTCGGGACCACCTTAGGAACCTGAATGTATACAAGTCCATGGGACCTGATGAAATCCATCCAAGGGTCCTGAAGGAGCTGGCAAATGAAGTTGCTAAGCCACTGTCCATCATATTTGAAAAATCATGGCAGTCAAGTGAAGTTCCCAACGACTGGAAAAAGGGAAATATAACCCCCATTTTTAAGAAGGGGAAAATGGATGACCCAGGGAATTACAGACCAGTCTGTCTCACCTCTGTGCCTGGCAAAATCTTGGAGCGGATTCTCCTGGAAGGCATGCTAAGGCACATGAAAACCAACAAGGTGCTTGGTGACAGCCAGCATGGCTTCACTAAGGGGAAATCCTGCCTAACCAATCTGGTGACCTTCTATGAAGGGGCTACGGAACTGATGGACAGGGGCAGAGCAGTTGATGTCATCTACCTGGACTTGTGTAAAGCCTTTGACACTGTCTCCCATGACATCCTTCTCTCTAAGTTGGAGAGACATCAATTTGATAGGTGGACCACTCGGTGGATAAAGAACTGGCTGGATGGCTGCACACAAAGAGTAGTGCTCAGTGGCTCAGTGTCCAGCTGGAGACCGGTAACGAGTGGTGTCCCTCAGTGATCGGTGTTGGGACCGGTCTTGTTCAACATCTTTGTGGGTGACATGGACAGTGGGATTGAGTGCGCCCTCAGCAAGTTTGCCAATGACACCAAGCTGTGTGGTTCGGTTGATACATTGGAGGGAAGGAATGCCATCCAGAGGGACCTTGACATGCTTGTGAGGTGGGCTGATGCCAACCTGATGAAGTTCAACCATGCTAAATGCAAAGTCCTACACCTGGGTCGGAGCAATCCCAGGCACAGCTACAGGTTGGGCGGGGAGGAGATTGAGAGCAGCCCTGCAGAGGACTTGGGGGTGTGGGTTGATGAAAAAATGAACATGAGCCGGCAGTGTGCGCTTGCAGCCCAGAAGGCCAACCGTATCCTGGGCTGCATCAAAAGGAGCGTGACCAGCAGGTCGAGGGAGGTGATCCTGCCCCTCTACTCTGCTCTCGTGAGACCTCACTTGGAGTATTGTGTGCAGTTCTGGTGTCCTCAACATAAAAAGGACATGGAAGTGTTAGAACAAGTCCAGAGGAGGGCCACGAGGATGATCAGGGGACTGGAGCACCTCTCGTATGAAGATAGGCTGAGAAAGTTGGGGCTGTTCAGCCTGGAGAAGAGAAGGCTGCGTGGAGACCTCCTAGCAGCCTTCCAATACCTGAAGAGGGCCTATAGGGATGCTGGGGAGGGACTCTTCATTAGGGACTGTGGTGAGAGGACAAGGGGTAATGGGTTTAAACTTAAACAGGGGAGGTTTAGATTGGATCTGAGGAAGAAATTCTTTACTGTGAGGGTGGTGGGGCCCTGGAATGGGTTGCCCAGGGAAGTTGTGAATGCTTCATCCCTGGCGGCGTTCAAGGTGGGGTTGGACATAGCCTTGGATGGCATGGTTTAGTGGGAGGTGTCCCTGCCCATGGGAGGGGGGTTGGAACTCGATGATCTTGAGGTCCTTTCCAGCCCTTACTATTCTGTGATTCTGTGATTCTGTGAAGTTGCTGTGTTTCTGACAACAACATTCCATACTGAGTCTTGAAAACTTTTGTCTCCCAGACTGTTTTTCCATATTAGTGAAATTACCATGTGAAATTCTACAAAAGTTATTATATTTTAAATACATCAGTTTTTGTTAAAGCGAAAGAGAGAAATCTGAATTCCATTTGCTCTGGAATGACAATCTCCAAATGGCAGCAAACAAATTCCTCAAAATGCTACCTCTATTTTTGACTGTCCATTCCGTATGGTATTTTCAAGAGATAAGTTAGCACGAAAATTCAAATAAGTCAGTTGAATTTTGAAAAGTACTCAAACTGAAGGCTGAGTATTGAGCAGAACATTTAATGTCACATTTTCCCACTCCTTTTTTGCTGCAGAAATAAGGAATTAAAATCAAGAAGTCAGGATGCCATTATGTTTTTATAGATCATATAGCAGTGTGAATTTTGAGATGGGCGCAGAGTTTTTCCATAATTCTTTTTAGTGAGAAGTCTGCATAAAAGCTTTTAGAAGTGTCCCTGGGGATCCCAGTGATGTGATGATGATTTTTGTTAGGAATTAATCTTAGAAAATTTCAGAGTAACAAAAATCCTGAACATTTCAAAAAATACCACAACTTTAAGAACAGTTCATAAGTACATGGAGTAGCATAACCCCAGCTGTGAGCTTCAAAGGAACTGAATATTCCTGATCTAAATTGACTTCCAGTTATAGAATCATAGAATCATAGAATGGTTAGCGTTGGAAAGGACCTCAAGATCATCTAGTTCCAACCCCCCTGCCATGGGCAGGGACAACTCCCACTAAACCATGCCATCCAAGGCTATGTCCAACCCCACCTTGAACGCCGCCAGGGACGAAGCATTCACAACTTCCCTGGGCAACCCATTCCAGGGCCTCACCACCCTTACAGTAAAGAATTTCTTCCTCATATCCAATCTAAACTTCCCCTGTTTAAGTTCGAACCTGTTACCCCTTGTCCTCTCACTACAGTCCCTTATGAAGAGTCCCTCCCCACCATCCCTATAGGCCCCCTTCAGATATTGGAAGGCTGCTATGAGGTCTCCACGCAGCCTTCTCTTCTCCAGGCTGAACAGCTCCAATCATCCAGTTCCAACCCCCCCGTCATGGGCAGGGTAACCTCACACTAAATCATGAAGATAGGCTGAGAAAATTGGGGCTGTTCAGCCTGGAGAAGAGAAGGCTGCGTGGAGACCTCATAGCAGCCTTCCAATACCTGAAGGGGGCCTATAGGGATGCTGGGGAGGGACTCTTCATTAGGGACTGTAGTGAGAGGACAAGGGGTAATGGGTTCAAACTTAAACAGGGGAAGTTTAGATTGGATATGAGGAAGAAATTCTTTACTGTGAGGGTGGTGAGGCCCTGGAATGGGTTGCCCAGGGAAGTTGCGAATGCTTCGTCCCTGGTGGCATTCAAGGCGAGGCTGGACATAGCCTTGGATGGCATGGTTTAGTGGGAGGTGTCCCCGCCCATGGCAGGGGGGTTGGAACTCGATGATCTTGAGGTCCTTTCCAACCCTTACTATTCTATGATTCTATGTCGCCCAAGGCTCTGTCCAACCTGGCCTTGAACACTGCCAGGGATGAAGCATTCACAACTTCCCTGGGTGACCCATTCCAGTGCCTTGCCACCCTTATAGTAAAGAATTCCTTCCTTATATCCAGTGATCCTGTAGTTCTATAAAGAAAAAAGAAATCCTCAAGTTTTAGATACAAACTGCTTTCTAAATATGTTTCAGATACAAGATTGATGGTACTGAGCAAAGGTGTGTCTTTATTAGACATTCTGCATCAAAATGAAATTAACTGTAATGAGTTATGCATTTGTGTAATGCACCAGTAACGCAAAAACCTACAACATGTTTCACATTACAAGAAACACATGTATGTAATTCAATAGTATTTTAGAAACAGTACATTGGATTAAGACAGCCCTGGCTACTGTACATAGACAGAAAACTGTGGCAATTTACCTTAATGCTAGATGAGGTACATCTATGCACCCCTCTTTTTCTGGGTAGATCATAGAATCATAGAATGGTTAAGGTTGAAAGGACCTTAAGATCACCTATTTGTAACCCCCCTCCCATGGGCAGGGATGCCTCACCCTAGACCATGTTGCCCAAGACTCTGGAACCTGGCCTTGAACACTGCCAGGATTGGAGCATCCACAGCTTCCTTGGGCAACCTGTTCCAGCACCTCACCACCCTCACAGTAATAAACTTCTTCCTTATATCTAACCTGAACTTCCCCTGTTTAAGTTTAAACCCATTTCCCCTTTTCCTATTGCTACAGTCCCTGATGAAGAGTTCCTCTGTGGCATCCTTGTAGGCCCTTCAGATATTGGAAGGCTGCTGTCATTCATCAAGGCAACTATCATCCATCATTCATCAAAGTGTTCCCCTTCAATGAGCAAAGGAAATGAAATCTTCTGTTGATTTGATGCAATAAAACAAACCAAAACACTGACATATTTTCTGTATTCACTGTGGTTAGAATTAAATGGTTATGTCTATCTTAATTAATTTGCACTACCATGCCTAAGGTGCCTCAATGTGTAAAAGCAGATACTTCTTCTATGTCTTCGAATATGTACCAAATACGTATCTCTCTTTGAAAGGACCTGTAAGGGATAGTAGCAGGATCATTCTCTTTACATGTGATTTGTGTGCCATTGCATACCTCCAGTTTCAGGGCACAGAACATAGGTGCTTACCTGAGGCTGAGCCAGAATTTGCATTTTAAATGTGTGTTCCTGCACTGCCATATTAACTGCTTTTAGGCATAATCTGCAGAGCAGATTGGACCATCTGTGAGGGAATGTGACAAGAAAGGTTTCTATCCAATAGTCTGAATTCTTTCTCTGTGTGACAAGATGGCAAATGGAATTTGGAAATCAAAAAAAAAAAAAAAAAAAAGGAAGTTATAATTAGAACACAGAAAAGAACAGGAATACATAGCAGGACACTGAGCCGTGCCTGAACTGAGTTATTAAATCCTCCAGGGAAAAGGCTCACAGCCTGGTTTTGTGCTCTTCCTACGGGTGGTGGGAGGGTACTGCAGGGCAGTGCTGGCTGCCCTGGGTTTCATGCCACAGGGTACAGTAAGGAAGACACGGAATCATAGAATCCTAGAATAGTAAGGGTTGGAAAGGACCTTAAGATCATCGAGTTCCAACCCCCCTGCCATGGGCAGGGACACCTCCCACTAAACCATGCCATCCAAGACTCCATCTAACCTGGCCTTGAACACCGCCAGGGATGGAGCATTCACAACTTCCCTGGGCAACCCATTCCAGGGCCTCACCACCCTCACAGTAAAGAATTTCTTCCTCAGATCCAATCTAAACCTCCCCTGTTTAAGTTTGAACCCATTACCCCTTGTCCTCTCACTACAGTCCCTTATGAAGAGTCCCTCCCCAGCATCCCTATAGGCCCCCTTCAGGTATTGGAAGGCTGCTATGAGGTCTCCACACAGCCTTCTCTTCTCCAGGCTGAACAGCCCCAACTTTCTCAGCCTCTCTTCATATGGGAGGTGCTCCAGTCCCCTGATCATCCCCATGGCCCTCCTTTGGACTTGTTCCAACAGTTCCATGTCCTTTTTATGTTGAGGACACCAGAACTGCACACAATACTCCAAGTGAGGTCTCACAAGAGCAGAGTAAAGGGGCAGGATCACCTCCCTCGACCTGCTGGTCACACTCCTTTTGATGCAGCCCAGGATACGGTTGGCTTTCTGGGCTGCAAGCGCACACTGCCGGCTCATGTTCATTTTTTCATCGACCAACACCCCCAAGTCCTTCTCCGCAGGGCTGCTCTCAATCTCTTCTCTGCCCAACCTGTAGCTGTGCCTGGGATTGCTCTGACCCAGGTGGAGGACCTTGCACTTGGCATGGTTAAACTTCATACAGTTGGCATCAGCCCACCTCACAAGCGTGTCAAGGTCCCTCTGGATGGCATTCCTTCCCTCCAACTTATCAACCGAACCACACAGCTTGGTGTCATTGGCAATTCTTGCTGAGGGCGCACTCAATCCCACTGTCCATGTCACCCACAAAGATGTTGAACAAGACCGGTCCCCACACCAATCACTGAGGGACACCACTCGTTACTGGTCTCCAGCTGGACACTGAGCCATTGACCACAACTCTTTGCGTGCAGCCATCCAGCCAGTTCTTTATCCACTGAGTGGTCCACCTATCAAATTGATGTCTCTCCAACTTAGAAGGATGTCATGCGAGACAGTGTCAAAGGCTTTACATAAGTCCAGGTAGATGACATCAACTGCTCTACCCCTGTCCATCAGTTCTGTAGCCCCTTCATAGAAGGCCACCAGATTGGTCAGGCAGGATTTCCCCTTAGTGAAGCCATGCTGGCTGTCACCAAGCACCTTGTTGGTTTTCCTATCCTCAGCATGCCTTTCAGGAGAATCTGCTTCAAGATTTTGCCAGGCATAGAGGTGAGACAGACTGGTCTGTAATTCCCTGGGTCATCCATTTTCCCCTTCTTAAAAATGGGGGTTATATTTCCCTTTTTCCAGTCGTTGGGAACTTCACTTGACTGCCATGATTTTTCACATATGATGGACAGTGGTTTAGCAAGTTCATTTGCCAGCTCCTTCAGGACCCTTGGATGGATTTCATCAGGTCCCATGGACTTGTGTACGTTCAGGTTCCTAAGATGGTCCAAGATGCCACAGCAAGTATGGGCTTAGAAAGGTTTGCATCCCATGAATTAAGCAGTGGGACTCTTCTTCTCCAAAGTAAATGCATTTTAGACTTACCTTTTCTCTGACCACTGACAACTGCGCTTTGTCCCCCAAGTTATTCAACAAATAACATGTGACCTTTTGGGAAAGATAACTATCAGGTTTCCTAGTAGGAAGCCCCAGAAAAAGAAGCACAGATTGAAAATGCAATCAAGGCCAGTGCAGAGGCATGAACTCAAGCAAATGCAGGAACTGGAGCAGAAGCAGGGAGCCTATGTGCAAGGAAATCCGAGTTGTCATTTGCTCTAATAGGAAAAAGCATGAAGTTACTTATCTGAAGCAGCAGGTGATGGGGACACAACCCTCCTCAGTATGGGCAGTGTTTTGCTGTGAATGGAGCCACGGCATACCTCACCCTTTGCTGACAATAACCAATATTACTCAAAACTCACAGGAAGTTGGTCAGCCCACAAGGCTGTAAAAGAAAGACAGTCAAAAACTGTTTGGAGCTATTATTTTCATTAGAAAGAAAACATGTGCCCTGATGAATGTGTAGGATCCCAGTGGATGTGGGTAGGTGATGGGAAGAAGCAGTGCCCCACATTGCAAAGGAGCAAAGTTGAGCCACAGCCAAACAGATCATGGAATGGCTGTTTGCCTCCTTGTGCTTACAGTCTACCCTGGTAATGTGTGTGGTCTGAAACCAATAAATTTGAAGTTACATTTTTTTGATGTGGGAACATAACTGTGTGGAGGAAAACTCATTCTGTTAGCATTTCTGTTCGTTTAGCAGGCATTCATTTTAAGTGAGTTCTGAGATATAAAAATAGCAGAAGAGAAAAAAATGTTCAACATTTTGTTCTTAAGAGCTGCTTCCATCTGCTAAATTATTCAGTCAGATACAAAACTCATACTTTGAATTATATAGCACCTTTCCTCCAAAAAATACAATGTCATTTACAGAGGATTCATTCAGCCTCACCACACTCCAGAAAAATAAGTACTATTGAACTCCCTTCAGTAAATGGGACATCTAAGCCAGCAGAAATTGAGCGAATTGCCAGTGAGCTAAGGAGAAATGAGGGACACAGGAAGAAACCAGATCCTAACACTCACCTCCTAAAGTCATCTTTTAAGCAGTAGATACAATGTTACTGTGTGTGTTTTTAAGCTGAAAGTTGTGGAATTGTTTAAAGACATTCCTTAAAGACAACAAAACCCTTCAGCTTGAGAAAGCAAAAGGCTACTTTTCCTCTTCCAGTCTGTAAACAGTATTTATGGTGGCATTAACACACCCGCTTCGGGGGTAGGTTTTTTTACCAGCTTTGCCTGATGCTGCACAGGACATTTTTTTGCTAAGTGAACCCCTTTTCACGGTAAACAATACTACAGTCAGTGGAAGACACACACAGATTGCTTGAAAACCTCACTCTGAGTCAGGTCAGCTTGAACCATGGCTCACCAGTGTCAGAGAGGAAGTAAACAGTAAGAGAGAGAATTGCCAATCGATAAAGATGCAGACAAAAAGACAATATCAATTCTTAGCAGCACAGACTACTAGAGGCAGAACAAAAACCAAAGACAAAACAGCTGGAAACCACACCACTTACTGTCATGCTATTAGATTTGGTCATTAATTTTTAATTTTTTTAAATGCATGGCAACAGTTCTTGATGATCTACTGTAGATGGGCTCAATCTTTAAACCACACTTGTGGAGAACAGGTCAGCTTTCTCATTCCCTGTGCTCTTTACCAGGTAATGATAGCAGAAACTGACTGTGCCCTGCACCAGCAGCTTTGCACCAGTATTGAATCATCCCACACCAGAAAAATATGTCCACCTCTAGCCAAAACTGCTGTATGACAGAACTGCGTAGTGATGAGACAGAGAGACATCAAGGGAATCCTCCCAATCTTAAATCAAAATCTGGGACAACCTCTGCTGTCAGCATCATGAATACAAATGCATCTGCCATGGTGAAAACTCTGATTTACACTAGCACACCTAACAGCAGAATCTGTTTCTCAGAAATGGAACTTGACTTAAAAATTACAAACCAGCAGTTTTTAAGCATGTAACTACTCTTAAGTAAGAAATCTAATTGAACTTTTCGGAAATCACACTATAATTGAGGTATATGGATGAAACAAATCCCTGAAGATCAAAAAAGGACTGAAAAATAACTGCTCTAACCTTATCCTTTGCCAATGTCAGCCATGGTCATACCCAGGGACACATTCTTAGCATTCAGAAAAGAAACATTTAAATGGCACTCTGGTAGAGAAACAAAAAACTACAAAATTGAAATGAAATGGTAATTTTCCAATCAAATAATGTCCTAGAGCTTTTAAGTAACTCTCAACCTCCAAGAATAGAAAATATATTGTATTTATGCACTTCAACACCTGGAAAAATAGGAAGATCAATGAATGGCAGCTTACATTAGGGATACATTTTGTGACCAGATCCTTGTCTGTCTCTGAAAGATGACTGAATTGCTCTGGATGAGAGGAACCATTATGACAGCCTGGTCTGACTCTTGTATAGAGTCTCAGCATTTACGCTAAAGCAGAAGTACTTGGGGACAGCAAGACTGTTCTCTCAGTAGACAGAACACTGGTATTCCTTTCACTGTAAAAATGTGCAGTTGTAGCATCAAAAATTTTCTTCTTAGCTTGGTGCTTGTAATTCTTGATCAGGCCTTTAAAATCCTTTTCAATAACTCTGTAGGCCAGGTTTTTTAAGTATCTCAGTTTCTGAACTCTCAAGTCACTTTTACAGGATACCGTGCCCCTGTTTTATAATGTTGCATTTGATATCACTGTTCTGTCTCAGAAGGAATTACGGACTTTTCTGGTGCAAGCTCACACTGAAGTATAAAAGAAAACAGAATGAAAATAAAAAAATAAGTAATCCCCAAATCCCACCCAAGTCTTTAATGTCATATATCCAACACCTGTGTTCATATGAGTGAGAAATTAAGGCTGATGTTGAACCATGAATAAATACACATGAAAGAAACTTGAGAAGTTGGTTTATACAGTAAATTGTGTATGTATTCACAACGTATGTTATGGATAGAATCACTGTTATGCTCACTTCCTTCTTCTCTTTTATCTTCCAAACAAGTTACTGAAATATGATCTTTACCACCATTTTATCCAAGTGGGTCTGTGGCAATTCTCTTGGTTATTGACCTTGTTACTCCCACAGTGCTCATCCGGTCACTCAGCACAGCTTGTCTTCAACCTCTTGCTCAGCTTCCTCTTCAAAGGAAAGGCACTTCTCAAGCACTTTGTTGAATCTGAGCTACTTAAAAGCCACAAGTACCAACTGGTCATCTGGCAAAGAAGATCACTGTTACGCAACTGACATCATCAGACTTTCTCAATTAGCACTTCTGTATGTAGCATATGCTCAAGGGCTTGTTTGCAGTGCACTTGGCTGCAGTAACTGTGACTCCCACATGGAGAACAAGCCTTGTCATACCCATGTTGCCCCCCATAAAATGTTTCCACATACAAATGAAGGAACATAGCTAGAAAAAACAGAAAGTAGAGCTACAGAAAACACCCTAGTGGAGTTTCTTTTTAATTATAAGCCTGCTTTTTTTGCCTATTCTACAATGCTAAAAAAGAATACCACAGATGGAGGGTGGGTGTTAAAGGCCCGTTGAATACTGAAATTTTACTAATCCATTTTAACAGGAAACATCTGTGCTAAATTCAGTGTTTAATAGCTCTTCCCATTTCTCATTTCAGTCATGGAACATCAGTATTTACAAGACAGTACCAAGAAATTGTTTGAATTCATGGTCACAGTTACTTACTTCAAGTCTAATACTGATTGACATTTGATTACTGACGAGCTGTGAATCATTTCAACAACTATGGATTTGGAATATCGAAGTTCTTAATCTATTAGCCTATGGTTAATCCAGACATTGAAGATTTGCAGTTCCAGAGCTAAAAGAGAAAGAAGTATTTCAATTCTTTCTAGTAGGCTACATTAATTTCTATTTCTGTGAATAAGGTCAATAATTCTGCTACTATTCTGTAATATTTTCAGGCAGTTTTTCAGACCAGATTTTCAGAAAGTTTGGCTAAGATTTTAAATGTTTATCCTAACTGATACTTAAAGTATTTAAGGCTTCTTCAGCCCTCAAGTAAGCCAATTTTCTATCCTATAATCTTCTCTTGTCTTATAGGAATGTAGGAACTGCCACAATACATCAGATTCAAGGGCCTACCCAATCCAGTATCTAAGTTCTGCTAAGACTAGCAAGAGCTGTTTCAGGCCCTGGAACAAACAAAATATTTGGCGTGGATAATTAACTACCTCAAACAGTCTGCTTCCCCCAACATTCTCCCTCATCCTGTCATTCTTACACTCGCTCACAATGACTATGATATTGCAGTGCAGAAAGCCAAAACATGCTAGCTCCTGAGTCAGAGCAAGAAGTCACTAGGGTGAGGGGAGGTGAGAAAGGAACAGGGGATGCTGCAAGGAAAGGTCCCCCCTTCCCCTATCCTCTTTTTTCTTTCTTTTTTTTTAACCTAGACCATCAGTATTGCCCCTGAAAGTGCCTTCTGGCTCTGCTGGCCTAAACCGCTTGTTTCAGACAGAGGTGCTGAAAACCATGCAGTCAGTGGGTACAGAACAAACGACTGCCTGGAAATATTTTGTACTATGGATTAGTCTGGCTACGCTGTGAAGACTTCTTTCTATTCAGATAAAAGGTTTGTGTTTCCCACTGTGTTTCCTTATTGGCCAAAGAGATTTGTGTTTGCTTATCTGTTTGTTGTACCTACTCTGTATTTTAATCCTATTCTTCTTTCAGTGTTCTTGTCTGTTTGTTCTTTCCTTTTCATAAAGACTCAATTTCAGTGACAGCAGCTCCACAGAGATCCAGGTTTTGCTCTTGTGAGCATGTTAAGTCCTAAGAGTCATCATCAATCAGCACTTGAATGTTTAATGTCTTTCAAGTTCCTTTATTTTGACACGGTCCTCTGCCTTTGGTTTTAAGTGCTTTCAAGCGTATCCTCTTGAAATATGTTGCCTACAGTAAGCCCTAGTTGTCTTGTTCTTGCTGTCTTCTTTATTAATAAGAACCATCAATCAATTTCTAAAACAAGTCTGCTTTCTATTTGTTGTTAAAAAGACTCCCTCCTAAGTACAGTAGCTAGAAAGGGAAGAGAGAGAGCATTGTTGGTTTTACCATGTATTCATCTCTTTCAGATGCACTTCTGTTTGATGTGAGGGAGGTGAACAAGCACGGCAGCTTCAAAAGGCACTTCACTGGTGTTGTTTTTGCTTAAAACCATAAAACTCAATCCTCATGGGGGGGTGGGAGAGAAGAGGTTGGGTTGTTGCACGTATTTAGCTGTTTCTTACACAGTCCAATGAAGGGAAATGTCCTCAGCAGGCATGCTGGCTTCTGCAAAAGCACATTCTTCTTTACAGTATTGATGCTGCAATGCTAATTCATGAAGATTCCCCACATTTTACAGATCACAGCTATATAAAAAATCTGCTTTTACAATTATAAATTCAGTGTAAAATTTTATAGGCCATACAATCATCCCTGAAATAGGGCACTGACAATAGTGAAAATCCAAAATAAGACAGAATGCAGGTGGGTAAAAAAGTCTGCAGCTGTTCTATCCTTTCAGTAGTGCATAACCATGCAGAAATTTAGCCCCGTCTGCTGAAGAATAGAACTAGCTGTAATGAAAGTCAGGAAGTAGGCCAGCTCCTTACCTGTTTTAAGGCTGAAGTAATACACGAGCACACCACAGTCTATACACAATGCAAGAGTATGGACAAGTCAGATTAATTGGGATTTGTTCTCCCCTTTGGTTCATCTAATCTGTGCTTTTCTGATCTGCTGAGCTTTCAGACACATACCCCAAGTGAACACAGTGTACCCATGAGGAAGACAGACAGACACATAAGCCAAGAAATAGCATTCCTCTCAGGCTACTAAACAAATAATGCATTGTTACAAAAAGCACAAAGCTACATCACAGAAACAAGCTAAAAAATGCCCTTTTTTTAAGCTGGAAGTAGGATCAGATAAGCCACTTACCGCACAATGTTTGTGCTCAGCAGTTGGATTTCTGTTCTCTGTTTACAGCTGTTTATAATACAAACTATTCAGTGGAGAGTATTTTAAATATTACTAAAAGGCACACATATACAGAATGTATTAAACTTGTAAGAATGCAATTATTAGTCCTAGCTGTGCATCCAAGGAAAGCCCGAAAGCCAGACAATATTCTGGGTGATGAGTCCTGGAAGAGGACTGCCTTATCAGAGGCTACAGAGTATGAAATGCATCTTGCAGAAGAAACTCATTTTCACAGGACTATGCTTATGCAAATGGGTATTCTTCTTTCATATCAGAAAATAAAGTTTGCTGATCAATTGTTTACTTGCGAATGTAACACTGAGAAGTCTGATGCCTCAATAGCTATTGCCATAAATGAAGTTTCAGGCTCACGTGCAGTTGCTGACACAGGCTGTGAATCCACATATGAATGTCTATCTAAAGATGTCTCTTCAGAGTTATTTGATATTACATAATCCTAGGAAAGATGAAACAGGCAAAATAAATTCTGGATTAAAAATTGCATTAAAAATTCAACCACATAAAATTTTTCTTGCCCTATAACCTCAGATGTATTAGCAAAACCATCATATGAATCTTTTTCGGATGCCAGTGGGTAATTATAGGAACACAGGGTGGATCCTCAGCTGGTGAAAATCATTATAGCTGCACAGAAGCCAATTTATGCCTGCTGAAGTTCTGGCCCATAAAATCTCTTCTAAACCTGAAAGAACAATTTGTACTACAGTGTTATTGGTCTTCAGGTGATTGAAAACCATCTTGATGAACAGTGTGGTCTCAGGAAAAGAACAGGACTGTATGCCTGACAAACTTCTGAGCCATGTTCCTTTCTCTAACTTGATTCCAAGCATATATTTAAGTAAAAGCTTGCATGGTACAATGCACAATTAGTCACATGCTGCCTCTCAATAGTGAAACCATCGATTTTATTATAGATGTGAATATGTGCAAGAAGTCTAACTATAATTGGAACATTAGCTAAGAAGCAGATGGGGATTCTGATTAAGAGTATACCTCCTGGGTATATGTTGTACAAGCAGCATCTCTAGCAGAAGAGAGAAGGGTGTCAAGCCCTCTCACAGTACATGCAAACTAGACATAAACACAGCAACATAAACTACAAATTTGATTTTGGTTTCGGAAAAGGTTCTATCTCACATAAAGTAGGCAAAGCACGAGCCTCCATGCTGCACAAAATACGTGTTCTATCTGTTTCACAGAAGAGCAGTTTGGATTATCTATTTTTAGATTTAGCATTTTTAAAAATCCAGATCACTACAGTAAGTACGAGTGATTTCAGTGTGGAAAATGAAGTAATGTGCAAATGCTGGGTGTCATGGAAAAGAGAGATCAGATCTGCTCACCATCAAGTGAATAACTTGAATAACAAGAAGAATAACTACCAAGGGATCCTTTAAATTTTACAGGTAACATACTTAAACCTTAAATTTAAGAACTTCACACAGTTTTTTTAAGACTCCAGGTTTTCACAAATACCGAACTAGCCACTTGCCTCATCCAGATCATGAGTAACAAACACACCCAACTCTGAAGAATGAACATTGCACTCACTCTTGAAAGTCACATCAGGACACAGTGTAGCTTGTGTATTCCAGGCGTCATTTACCTACCATTTACCAATCTCCCAGCTTTCTTCATAGTCCCTGAGATTTCTGTTACCTTATTTTCTACCGCCTGTGTTGTATTTAGCTGTTGGAAATTTTGTCACTACCAGTGATGTAGAACTGCAGCAGAGCACTCTTACAGCTCCTATTGCCCTGGCAGGCTAGCAGACAACTATTTGTGTCTCAGAAGTATCCAGTCTCAACCAGACAGCATTCGCTATGATTGACTAGTGCATTAATATGAAGACTCAGAGCATCTTATTTTTTTCACAATAAATTTCAGTCAGAATATTACAGCTCCTAGTCACTGCAGTGCTTACAGTTTCAAATGTGCCTGAAAAAAGCCATTTCAATGTGTGATACAACATGCTGCAAGTAACTCTGAGTAGCTATTGCACAGTCCCTTCTGACAAATACCTGCCTCCAATTTTCCTATTCTCATAATGTACCAAAGACTCCTTCTTGTTATGCTTTTTATATAAGGAACTAATCCCTAAAACAATTTTGGTCATGTATTTATAGAATATTATGTACGCTATCCAAACATAACAATTAACCAAGCTGAGACAGAGCAGCTCAAGCAAAGCAGATAACTTCACCAAGTGACCAGATAAACATGGTGAAGATGGCAAAGGTTATGACTTCATTATGTGGATTCACAGGAAAATTATTTATCAGGAGTCTTCTACCTCTAATGTTCATTACATGGCAGGAGACCCATTCTTTTCTTTATGACTAGATAATAAAGGTAATTGGAATTACTCACGTAAACCAAATGCAGAAGAGACCTAAGGGGAAAAAGAACCCAACCACAATAGCCCAAACCCAAAAACAAACCACCAAACTCACACTCCAAAAATACATTGTGTGATAACATTTTAGAGGCCACTGGGAGCAACTCCTTCCTCCAGAACACAATTGCATCTGCTCTCTGTGGACTAATGTGCCATAGCAAGCAATTTTGTGTTACATAAACTCGTCTTGAATACATGCTGTGGAATCTCTCGTTCAAATGCTGTACAAGTATTCCCACAACACTGCTTTGCTCTCCCACCGTTATTGCTGATTTTCTGTCAACACTGAAAAGACAAATTGCTACTAGCAATGACTGACACAGGATTGCCAAATTAAATGATGCAAATAGCACAGAGGAAGGCAGACTCCTTCTCCTTTTGCAACTCTTATTTTTCCAGTTTTCCTCTTACCACTTGAAGCAATCTTTTGTAAGCTTTTTCCCAGTTTTCCTATTACTGCTTCAATCAACTCATAAGATGCTTGTAATGCCGTTCTGGTTTCCGACATGGGTTCTCAAGTGAGAAATAAATCCAGAGACTTATCTCTAGAGTCAACCAATCAACCAGTCTCTATAGTCTTCCAGTCAGCCTCCTCACAAAGAGCCAACAGTCTGTTCTGTACCCAACAGATCTACCACCCTGTTCTAGAACAATTCCCACCTGAAGAAAATAGATCTTAATCTTTTGCCCCTTAAATGCTTTTTGCTTTCTTGATTACTGTGTCTAGTATCGCCATTCAACCTGTCAGTCAGTTCTGGAATCTTCACGTCATCTTCAGTTTACATTTTGCTAAGTTCACTACAAGTCTGTGCTAAATCTTAACAGTAACTTCCACTAGTATTAACTTTACTAAAATACAGCATTTCCTGTCCACCATGACAGCCTAAATTCTTGTCCAAGTTCTTTGTCCCATCTCAGTTACTGTAAACCCTTTTATTGCGTGTATTCATTCAAAATACTGCTGCAAAAAGTATTTATCAGCCAGTCAGTTTGATTGCTATCACCTCAGTTTCTGTATTCCCTCTTTATTGCTATATGTTCAGACACACACACTGATCGATCAATCAACTGTGGTGACTAGTATGTCCTTAGAGATTGGTTGTAGAGTTTTCTAGCTGTCTGATATATCCCAGGCTCACAGCTCTTTGGACTCAGGAGTGCTCTGTATTTTTCTCCTTTATTCATGCAACATCCAGCACCATGGGCCACACACCATGAAGCATGCTCCTGTATGCCAAAACAATGAGTCAAACATGACAGCAGAGTTTCCCTGCTGAGAATACTTTTCTTGTACTGATAGGGCATATGAGTCCTATGAGATTTACTGTCTTCTAGAGAGAAAAATCTTTAAGCTGTGACACTTTGACATAGTTCTTAATTATAAAAACAATGAACAATGAAAAATTCCTCAAGGTGGGAAGGTATAGCTATCACATCACACATTCTAGACATAGTAATTGTGATAAGAGGCTTCATAAATAATCTGGGTGCCACTGAATACTCAAAATTTACTTTTTTCAGTTTACAAGCCGTTTCAGTTGTTTAGTCCAACACACGTACTTGTAGAATTCTTAAAACATTGTCTCTACTTGCTATTACTAACTGCAAATCCTTAACAAACTAAGTTTAGAAAAGAATTTACACCATCACCCATTGTCAGCACATGAGGACACACTCAAAACCTCAAGACAGTTTACTGTGCCAGAGAACTATGTCTAAGGGGAATTCCACAATGCTGACTGCCTATCTGGCTAATTATATACTAGCTCAGGTATGCAGGTAGCAGTGGAAGTTAGCAACATCGACACAAATAAGCTGGCAATCCAGCAATTAGTGGAAATGCAGATCGATTTGCAGCCCATGCCAAGCCTCTGCTGCCATGGCTACATCATAAATGGCACTCAGTTCCTTTAAAATAAGCTGAAGTAGGTCTCAAGAACATTGACTGATGTGGGAAAACTATGGTGCTCCAGAAGGATGCTAACAAGACCCAGCAGACAACACTGTGTCCTGTCCCTGTGCAAGATCCCACTTTGTGGCAATACTTGCTGCATAATCAAGAGTACCTTTTGCCCTGTCACACTTTACAGTACTCACCTATTCATTGTGGCATATATGCACACAGCTGTGATTAAGATTCCGCTTTGATTTCCATATTTGCATGTATACATAATTTTCTCTGCAATGACTCCTACATCTACTACATACACTTCCTTATGATTGTTTTACCAGAAGTGAAGAGAGATGTTGCTTATTGTGCTTCATTAGTAAATTTCTTATGTGATAAAAATTGCTCACTTAATTTGACAGGAAACATTTTGCAACTATCCAAAACCTGGTACCAATTTTGTCACTGAAATAAGTCTTTATTATATACAGAATTTTGATGCTTCCCTTACTGGGATTTGTCTGTGTTAATGAAACATTTAGATTAACCTTCAGCTCTTTTGCAATGTGTTCAGATGTTGACCAACCAAATTTGAGTTGCCTACTCATGGCCTTTAGGAGTATTCCAGAGAACAAATGCCCTGAAGCTCACTGTGTCAGGAGCCAAGCACTGTTGTGCAAGGGGGGAGGATCCAGTTCCAAATTATTTCTGCCACAAGTGGCAGAAAATAAAAAAGAAGAGGTTGGAAACCAGCAAATTCCATTTTTACTTCCATAAAAGGAGAGACGAGAGCAGTGGACAGGAGGATTTAAGGTTAATGATTAATGGGCAAACAATTTCTTGCAAAGCATTGGTAATTCTCTCCTTTTCCCATCTCTTGGCAGAATTGAGCAGTGTATTCCCCAACTCATTCAGAGAAAGAAGAAATGAAAAGTTTGCGACTTCTTTCATTTTTACTGCTTTCTTATATCATCATCCCAGCAAATACATATGGAGGAAAGAAAAAAGGTAATAGTCTATCCAAAATAAATAGCGACTATAAGCTTTCGTTGAAATGTTTATGCTATAAAAATGAAGTAGTATTAACTGTTTGGTCATCAGCCTGTTGGGGTTTGAGATCTGGGCTCTTCTTGAGTATTATGTTCACTTAAAATATGGCATTTATAATTGTCTTTACTGGAAAATGTAATTACAAGAAACATTTATCAGTGGAAATCTACATTCTGAGACTACAGACTTCAGGTAATTTGACCTTTAGCAAAAACTTCTGCTGAAGCTAATTTAAAAATGTATTGGTTTGAAAATATACATGGAACTGATATCAGTCATAATCTTCTTGGGCTGGATACTTCCAGAATACTTTGTATAAAATAGATTCAGTCTCCTGCTATGAGTAGAAATTTCTAGCTATCTGAGGGTGCTCAAGCTTTCATTTCCTGCATTGCCTAACATAAGGCTGCCTTTCACCTCAAGTGTGATGAATATCTTTGAGTAAGAGAGATACATCTATAGTATGTTTTGTAGAGGACTGTTGAGGATCTTCATCATTTACATGATTGTACAACTATTTTCTATGCTTTTGTGACACTGCACATTATGTCAGTATCTGTGTGACTGTTGAGTATGGCTTTGCATCACAAAACTGCATTTCTTAAAACCTCTCTAATGTGATTGACAAAGACAATTCCATGTTTGCCTTCATTGTTGAGCCATACAGAGCAAGCATTAGTTTTCCTTCTTATCTACCTGCATTTCTAATGCCCTGAGGGGGAATAAATGTAGCTTTCTCCCTAGCTGTAAATAAAGCAAGAAATGCACATTTACAGAAGTACAGTCTCTTTCAGTAGCTGTGGTTTGCATTTATGTTAATTTGTATTAACAGTTTTAGAAAACATTTACCATGAAAATACTGTGTATGTAATAGGCACAGTGATTTCGATCTACAGGAGGCAGGACCACCTTTCTCTGATTCTGCACATTAAACTTCCCTTTGGGTTTCATTTTGTACAATATAAAATCCTTGAACTAAAACATATTGAGAGGTGTAAATTTCAATTAATGCCATAACTTAGCCTGGTTTACAAGGCAGCAAGGCCTGCACATCCTTAACAATTGCTGAATCTTAGCAAGCTATTTAGAAACCTTGATCAAGTTCTGTATTTTCGAGAGAAACAAAAATCAGGGCACTAACTTTAGTTTGAGTCTTCTCACATCACCTTTACCCAGATCTATTCAGACTCCACTGTGTGCTTATAGTTCACCTTGGGTATAAACACAAGGCAGAGACAGGAAGTTGCTGAACTCTCAAGACTCTTACAGCCATAGGTCTTACCTGATGCCAGCTCACATTCTCCGACCCACCCCTATACATGGCACCATTTACAGCAGGGTCAGTCACTTCTCTGTCTCCATCCCCTTTCCCCTCATGACCTACGACTCCTATGTCAAGGACTTCACTTGTTAGCTCATTGCTTCTGCAGCTCAAAACCTTGCTTGTGGGCCACAATAACCAGGTCACATGTCATATCAGCACTAGCAGATATGCCTAGTATATAGTATGTTGAAGCAAGAAACTGATTTAAGAAGCAAAGCAGGTACATTTCTAAAAATGCAAAAAAAAAAAATCTACTGTGATTTCTTCTAGAGGCTATCCAGAGCCTAACTAACAGAGAGCAGTTAACAAGGTTAAATGCCCTGATACTCCATTATGTTGAACTCGGATCTTCATCTCCTCTCAGTTTTAAATTGGTGCAACTCTGATTTCAACTATCCATTTATGTTAATCTATTTCTGCACCTTTCACCCCCCTTCACCTTCCCCAATGCAATCTCAGCCACAACAGCTTTGTCCAGAAGATACTGTAATTCCATGCTCTCAAATAAATTTCACTTATTTCTGTTACCACTACATTGATCAGTATAGCTCAGCTAGTTCTGGCTTCTCCCAAATCAGCTCTGATGCGCTGGCCACACCTAGCAACCTGGAAGAGTCTTTTTCCTCCTTTCACTTCTCAGTAATGCAAATCTGTTTGCCACAATGGCACATACAAATGGCAGTAAAGCACTAATCCTCACTAAGAAGGGCAGTGAAATTTTTAGCCCTATATGAGATGCTTTATGACATTGTCAAGTGGAGATAGCTTCCAGGGACCATAGGCTGCATTTTATCTGAATATCCTTCTACCTTGGAGCTTGCTTACTCTTGTTTTAGCAGGAACTGCAGCAACAATCAGTATAAATATAAGGAGGTACAAAGCCATCTTAGAGCTGAGTGTCTGGCATGTAATTTTAGCACAAGCAATTGCCTGCACAGGAACCACCCTTTAAAAGAGCAATCACTGGGTGAAAGTCTTTCTCGTTTATTTGTACCCAGCAAATAATCAACTCCTTGCTTCAATTTTCTGTGTATTACTCTATCCACCTACACAGTTAACGACATTACATTACAAAACAAAATGTACGGGAATTAGACAGCAGCAGGTAAATCAGTGTAGATAGGTGTATGTAAATCCATTTGATCAAGTTATGTACATAAATATATGTTATAGCTTATTTTATACTTAATGATGGAGAATAAAATGGACTGCATTACCAAGCAAACACAACATCTCATTTAAACACACACAGAAGTTATTTCTTAAAAAGCCATATGAGTGCTCCTGAAATTTCTTTATATAGCAGGGAAGAGTTTGGCAATTTTTGGCAAAATTTCATTATCTAAAAGCAGCATCCCAGAAAAAGACCAGAAATAAGCACCTAAACATAACATTCCTGAAGCTGAGCCAAGATGATTCTTTCTAGAAGAATGCTAAAAGTATTTAAACATAAGCTCTTATTTATTTTGATTCTTCTCCTGGAAACATAAAACTAGGTAGGAATATATTCCATTATGCTACTCCCTTGTGTAGGGCAGAAATATACAGTAGCTGACATGAGAATGCATGTCACTGAGCAAGCACTTTTACTTGACAGTCTCACAGCTGGCACTTGAGGCTAGACTATTTTTTTTTCCAGACAAGAAGGTAACATCTTAGTTGTCCAGTTTTGCTGTGGTTTAGGTATTACAGTACTAACACTTTAAGATTATAACATAGACCATGGGAATGGATCGTACAGAAATTTGAACAGCTGCTATGTTTTCTTTATTCCCCAATCATATAACAGAGATATAAAAAGATGTGTTGGGTATATCAAATCCTCCAAAGCCTAGATAAAATTTCTCAATAAAATGCAGTGTACATGCAGATCTTAAAAACTACCAAAACAGTAATTTCTACCTGAAGCTGATAAACTATTGGAAATGCAAGAAACACAGAAGATTCACAAGCTATTTAAACCGCAGAGGTAGGAACTAAAGTCTGCCAAGATGATGAGATGGTTACCTTTAACACTGAGGGTGAATAACACTTCCACTATCTAACATTTGTTTAAAGCCTACAATAAATACTAAAAATGTAGAGACCTTCCTTTTAATTCCTTGAAACCTTTTCAGTGTAATAATGACCTGTGCCTTAACTTCACATTAATTCTGTGCGGTTTGGGTTTATAACAAATGATAGAAAAACACGAACTGAAGCCAACAAGCTCACAGGGTACTTGTAATCCAGTCTTACTTCCAATTTCGGAGAAAACTATAATTTTCCAGCATAGGTAGAACACTAAGTAAATCAATTCCTTTTATGGGACAGAATGGCCCAGTAATCTGTTCCTCTGATTGAAACTCCTTGGCTAAAATGTCCAACTATAAGTTCAAACTCAACTTTGAATTTAACATAAGCAGTTCATGAGCAGAACTAAGTATGTTTGGTTTCCAGTCACTTAGATTCTGTGTATCCCAAACTCCTCATGTCTAACTCCAGCTGCACTTTCATGACATTCTTGTCACAGTATTCTCAGTTTGTTCTCCCCATTTCTATAGCATCTCTATATTCCTGACTTTGTGTCTCCCATGGTACCCATGAATGTCCCAGCACACTCCAGCTTCCTCATATACCTTACACAACCCTTGGTAGGACCCTCCTCAGTTTGAGATCCACTCCATAGTCTCTCTCCCAGCCCTGCACTACTGTCACCACCTCATGTCTGCTACCTAGCCTTTTTTGCCTTGCTCTGCATACATGCCATGACCGTTTCAGGGGTATGTTTGTGTCCATTGACCAGATAATGCAGACAGGCTCACAGATCAGGTAGTGACTGGCCCAGGACTGCTCACTGCACCAAAAAGTGGGAAGCTACTCATCTCCTGCGTCTGGTATCAGTGCTCAAACAAGATCAAATTTCAGGGCCAAAATGGTTTGAGCTAACTGCATCCACAACCCCTGCGCCAGTTGAACTCAAGCACAAGCCAGTCCTCTCTGAGTCTCTCTGCCTGATGAGCAATTTCTCCAAACCCCAAATGACAACCAGAGTGCAAGGTAACAGCTAAGCCTTGTGGATAAGCAAAGTGTTAGAATAAAATGTTTACTTGAATCCTATGCTAATGCAATAGCAACTGTGTTGACTAAAGGGTCTATTCTCTATCAAGCTGCTGATGCTCAGAAAACATGTAGTAATTTATTACTTGATACCTCTTTCTCTCTTTAAATTGGATTTCAATTGGCTAAAAAAAATTAATAAAAGGAATTATTCTGTTTCTCCCCCTCTTCTTCGTATGCACAAATATACCATGATTACAGCCTATGGAAACAAGGCTAAAACCCACTGATAGATGTAATTTACTTCAGTGGAGTTTGTGTATCACCACTGACCTGAAATTCAGGTCACTTCTAGTTGGATCATTGAAATAGGGATTCAGGAGCTATATTTTATCACATACCAAAACGCTGGTCCATGAAGTCCTGGAAGCTGAAAGGCAGGATGTTAGGTACTATCAAATTACACTAGTGAGCTACTTATGCTATTAGGAAAATTTCTACAGATATATTTCCGAGTGGCTGTGTTTCAGAAACGCTGTATGAGTACACAGCATTTGCAATGCTCTCAGAAGTCCTAGAATTCCACCAAAATCTCTAATACCTAAGCCAGCTATTCTTCCTTTTGGCACCTGGAAAAATCTACAAATAGAATTTCAGACACAAATTTTCACCAAAGAGCCCAAAATATAACTCTGGACTAAGGAACTGAAGACCCTTTGCTTTATCCCCTGAAAGTAGACAATAATGGGAACTCGATCAATAGAAGAACTACCCATGCATGGAACAAGTATCAATATTTCTACTAATGCAAGTGACTGAACTTCTTAATGAGGAGCTTCAATTGATATTCACTTTATTTACATTCTGTTGACTACTGCATGAATAGTGGTTGAACTCATGCAGCACTTGAGAAACATGAACATACAGAACATTTTCTGACAATGTGGCAGTGAAATCTAATTGCGCAACTGATTTTCTTCCTTTTTCTCTCAAACTAGAGAAGGTTATAGTTGTGATTTTAGTATATATATAGTTTTAATGGAAAGTATCAATAAACACATTCATTATTAAAGAGAATATTTTTTCTTTTCTGCTTATTTTGTGGTTCGCTATAGTTTATGTTGCACATTTCATACTGCAAAACATAGTTATGCCCAATCCCTATGAAGCTTCAGGGTTAATAATAGTATTGCTTCAACAGCAGTGCAATATTGATGATGTAGCTTGTAATGCCATATGGTCCCCTAGGGTGGCCTTAGCACAGTGACCTTTTTTCCTATATTTTACCTAGAGATAAGACTGTTTTCTGAAGCTAAGTCAGACTCCTTATACAGTGGAATAGCTTGGCAGCAGGTGGAGGGACAGCAGCCACTTCCAAGCAGCATGATTAAGATTTCCTGGCAACATAAGCAATAACTGGGAAAAGAGACAGAAGGGGCCATCTATTGGTACATGCCAAGCCTGGGTGATAAAGTTCACTGCTTTGGCTGTAGGCCAAATGTGAATTACAATTCTTGAGAAAAAGAAAAAAAACCTGAATGTGTGTGTTCCAAGTAAAAAAATTACCACTGCCATACGTCACGGCCTTCTTCTACAGAAACGTACTGGGGTTTAAGTGCTATTACTGCAGTATCTTTCTTGCTTGTTCCTTTCAATTTAAAAAGCAAAACATGCTACAATTGCTAATATTCTCAGGAAGCAAAAACCACACAGGATTGCACAACCTTACACATACCCATTATGATTAGACAACCGAAGCTTTTGCTGGTGCTGAAATGCTTCCAATACAACATGGTTGCATCATGGTTGTGGAAATGGGAGCTGTTACTTAAAAGTACTCACAGACATTCTCCTGCCCTTTCCAATTTGCTTTCCCAGTCCAGTAAAATCCATTTTAATCTTTTACCAACAATAGTATTTATATTTGGGCACCTATGTGACCTCCAGACTTCATGGTGTTGCTCCCAACGCAACAAATTGCCATCAGGTAAATAACATAATGGAAATGACAAAAAATCAATCCAGAAATACTGAACATAGCGGAGAAGGTGTCTGAACATGTTGCTCTGCAATAACACCACCGTGTCCCATCTGAAATACCAATTTTTATTACAGAAACCCTCAAAATTTTGGATATTTTGAACTAGTTGATCCTAATACCATTTTCTAATTTTGCAGACTGCTTTACTCAGTAAGTGAAACTGATGAAGACTACTTACAGAGGAAGGTACTGACCCATGGGGGAGATGATGTCACAGCAGGTCCAGGGACAAAAAGAAAAGCATACATGTTTTATCTTGCTTTGCCTATGGAGTTGACAAGTCCCATAGCATTCTGCTACACTGGCATGGTTTCCCATATTTTAATGCTAGCTTTGTTAACAAAGATAGAGAAACACTGCTGAGATTAATTTTTTCATTTTAAAATCTTCTATATTTTAAACCACTTGTGGTTCTACTTTATGCATCTCAGTCTGAGGATAATCTGTAGTGTCTGGCTGAAGAATTTTATTGTCTTTCAAGCACCACTCTTCTCCCTTCAAGCAACAATGGGTCATAAGGGATGGTAGAGGACATCAATTAAGGTTTAACTCCATGTTCGCCAATCTGCATTTCCAAAAGCCACTGAAATTGGGGATTCTGTCAGACTGGTGTGGGAGAGGTGTGCATGCTCCTTAGTTATACTAATAAAAAACCATACTGAAAAACTAACAGAATACTTGAAAGTAACCCCAAAGCATATATGTTTTCGTATATGTTTTATTCAAGAGGCAGTACAGAGTTTAATGGACAGGATGCATTCCTCCCTCCAGACCAGATAGAGGGAACTATGACTAAATCACAGTTAATTCTCTGGCCTGCTCTTCCATTAGTGCAGATATGAGCAGGGCAGGCTGTAAAATTGGAGTCTAGACTTATAAAAAAAGGGAACGTAGAATATAAATATAAAAACTCAGTTACCTGCTTAAAGCATTGGTGACTGGACCTCTGCTGGGCCAGAAACTACTCAGACAGCTAGCGCATCATCTAAAAATCTACTGTGCTCTCTATCCATCATGCTTACCTTCTGCTTAATTGGGAATAGAAATTAAAGCTTGTTGTTTCAATAGCGAACATTTTTTTGTAAGGAACATAACATATCATTCCTTTCCAAGTAGATGACATCAAAAAGTCATGAAAGCTGAGATACTAAAATGAGGTGTTTGTATCAGAAATCTTTGTCTATAGCTTGCCCGATGAGGCTCTCAAAAGGTTCCTAAACAAAATAATGTCAGTGTGCAGTGCTGAAATTGCTCTTCTGTGTTTCATTGACTCCTAGGGTTGTAATTCTGCCATCTTTATACATACTGGGTAACAACCACTTCATTATTCCCAAGCTTGCTTGCATACTACAGTACTCTGCAATACAACAGTGAGAGCATATGTGCATTGCCTTCACCAAAAGGACAATAGTGAATGGTCCCAGTTGACCTGTACATATTGCACTCTAGGGCACACCAAGGTCCGTATAGAAAACAGAAACACTGAAAGCATTCTTCTGGGCAATAGATAACATTTCAAATACCATTGAATATATATACAATGCACTCTAAATATGAGATTTGCTTACTACATGTGAATTGGTGGTCTTCAGCCTTCATTCTACACAAGTAGAATAGTGTGTCTTACGGAAGGCACTGGAGATTTCCACATTTTTCCTAGGGCACAGATACATTTAGGATTTACTCTTTCCAAGAACTTCATGTGCCTTTTCTCTGCCAGAACTCTACCTCTACTCCAATAGCAATGCCTGCACTCTTTCCTGGAGGGAAGAGTTCCGCATGATTCTCAAGCATGCCTTGGACCCTTCTCATGCTAAATGACCATTACATAATCGTTTACTTTAATATGTTAATTTAAAGGAACTTTTCTAATATACTTCAGCCAAGGAATGTGTCTCAGCACCCAATGACTTAGTAGTGTCTGTGTTTCCACAGAACGCAACAGAGATTCTTAACTGAAGCAGACAAAAATTA
This sequence comes from Amazona ochrocephala, assembly GCA_039720435.1. Taxonomy (NCBI): domain Eukaryota; kingdom Metazoa; phylum Chordata; class Aves; order Psittaciformes; family Psittacidae; genus Amazona; species Amazona ochrocephala. The sequence goes on along the minus strand of CM077883.1, from coordinate 31,256,563 downwards.
GTCTTTGATGCAGCCCCAAAGTAGACAGTTGTGCTGCTTCCTATTTTAAACTCCCTAAATCGTAGCTCAGATTAAGTGGCAATGGGAAGGGTTGCTGGCTACACTGTATCTTCTATATGAAATTTTGGGTAGAAGAAATGAAAACAATTACCATAGAGATTCTTGGAGAATAAAAATAAAAGCAGGAGTGTGACATATTATTCCATCCAGGAGGAATCTTCGCACCTCCCTTCTCCCAGACTCATCTCCGGAATTTTATTAGATTCATAGGGTTTGCACTTTAGATTTGTTTTTTCTCTTACAATTCTGTGCCCTTTTCTATCTCTCTTTCAAGTCCAGTTTACAAAGATTGTATATCCACAAAAAAAATCTTCATCTTTACAAAACATTAAGTGCTTGTCAAGGAATTCCATTGAGGATACCTGCATAAACTTAACATGTATTGAGCCATTCATTTAAGCTCAATATTGCTCCCCTGAATACCATCATATAGCTGATATACTTATGGAGCAGAAATATTTATTAGCTACTTTCCACCTATCAAGTAGCAATGTTAGTTCTTAAACTGGCTTAAAAAAACCCCATAAACAAACAAACAAACAAACAAAAAAAGCCCCAGACACTTCTGGCTTTGAATACTTTGAATATGCTAATCCTGACGCACAGAAGGGAACTGAACTCTCTGAGAGTTACACTGCATCCACTCAGGGACTTGGTACTCCAGGCTTGGAAGGACTTCTCACAGGCATCAGATCAGCATTTAGCACTCTGCAACTCCAGCACAATATTGCTTCTCATCTCCTCTTTAGGTTTTTAATGAGTGATTAAAGATTTCTCTTACAGCTACTCAGTAATCTACTCTAAATAACAATTCAGCTACTGACTACCTGTATTACTGTTTTTCAAATTAAACACAGCCACAAAACTGTTGTACTACAGAACTTCCTGTATCCCTAAAATTTCCAGATGGAAGATTGTGTGTTTCAGATATTCCTTTATTTCATTAAGTATTCTGTGATTTTAGCTTGAGTAAAATTAATTCTGATTGAAATCATTCTAAGTAAAATCAAATTTCATTAAAGCTGGTAGTAGATTTCCCCATGTTTTTCTGTGAGCTGGCACTGCCTAGAGATTTCAAGGTTGGTTGTATATTGCATGTTCTTAGATGGTACGAGTAGTTGGAAAACGCAGTAAACCAACATCTTCCCTCTTGCTGTACAGCAAGTTAATTCCTCAGCCCATAGCTGTGTTCCTGAACAAGCTTAATTGATAGGAATAAGGCAATCAAATGCAGATAGTCTTTTCTCTGATTTTTAGAATGCCCTTTAACAGTGTAACCAAAATGAGACTAAGGACATGAGTTAAGCCAAATAAGAATCTAAGAGAAAACCCAATATTTATATTAACAGAAGAGAAGGGGTGACATTCGACATCTGTCCAGCTCTGAGGAAAATCAAGGCCTCAAATACTTGTTTTTTGCGTTTTATACTTACCAGTGTTCACTGATGGCAAATGTTTGAAAGTCAAAGGGAAAGTTTGTAGCTCTTCATATGCTTAGTAACATTAATAATTTAAGAAGACCTTGCCTGTGGTCACTGTTGCAGGTATTTCATAGGCCTCTCCATTGTGCCAGTATAGCTTGCTTGCAGCAAAACAGCATGGGAACTGATACAGTAAAAAATAGTCCTATGTTTTCCTGGCGATCCTGCTTTTAGCTGGATCAGCTCTCTGATCTTGTTCACTGTGCAGCTATGTGACCTGCTGTGCTGGGACAATGATGGGGACTATAGGAGGTCAGGCATAAGGTGGCAGCAAGATGGGGACAAAGTCTGCTTAGAACTGCCCAGGCAGTGCTGAAGCCAAATGTCTAGGTTAGGAACTGCAGACCCTAACCATTGAGTGTCACCTGTATATCTCTGCATCCCCACAATAGAAAGAGAAGCCAGAAAATCCCCTGATTTATCATTCCAATAACAGTTCAACAAAGATTGTACTTAATTTTTTTCTGGCTAGTGTTAATAACATCCACATCGGAAATGTCAAGGGCAGTCTCACTGACAATACAGTTGTTTTATCACCATCAGCAACTTATCAGCCAGATAAAAATCTCATACCTTGGAGCTTTTTGGGTATTTGCTCATATTAAAGCCTGCATTTTCCTCAGACCCTCTGTACATATTTCAGCAAACTAACCATGGAAAAAGTACCAAAATTAGAGAAAAAGGGCGTAATTATGAATAATCCAATTCCTACTCTAATTGCTTTCCTATTATTAATTCTGGTTTTACCAAGGCTGTTTAGCCTACAAGAGAAATTCTTCTGTTAATGAAATTCTGGTGTAGTATTTTTGAGAGATCTCTTTGCCTGTTTTCCTCTTGATTCCTCAACACCACCCACTTCTCTTTCATCCACACACAAGCACCCACTTAGTTAATTGTGTGATCACTGAACAAAAAAATGAAGGCATGAGTGTCCCTCATCAGAGGTGTGCAGAAACAAAATCTCTGCCCTTCAAGGACAGGGTAATTTCTGTCAGGCATTTTAAAGCCAAGGCAGGTCACTGAAGTTATTATTAGCTCTAATTAGCACTCCCACAAGCTGTTGAATTCTTTACCTGCAGCCAAGGGCACTCAATATGGTGCAGAATTTGCTAATACCTTTGAAAGAACCGAGAAATAGCTCCTCTTTAGAAGCACTGGTCTATTGCATGCAAGTAGGCTTTTGGTAACATTATGTCTGATCCATATACCAATGATGAAACAGACCTATAGAAACAAAGATATGATGAAACTGTTCCAAAACAAAGGAATTCTACAAATGTCTAAACAGAACCTTAGTGACAAAAAGAAGACATCTGGCCTTACTTCTTATACGGTGCTGTATTTTAAACTCTCTAGCAGGTTACAGACAATTCATACCCCATCTCAGTTACAAGGCTGTTCTTTTAAGTTACTGTTTTATGTAGGGATTTGAAGACAAGTCTGCATGAAAACTGAGGTTTTCCTCTTGCGAGCAACCCCCCCTTGAGCATTATAGAGATCTGAACTGTATCACAGAGCGCCAAATAAAACACTGATCCTAATTTTGAAATTAGCTAAGAACTGATGAAAGCTTGGTAAGCCATTGCTTTTGTGTGTTAGGCACATTTCTAACAAAGTGCCAGAACAAGGGAGCACAGCAATAGCTCTCTTTAGTAAAAGGCACTGCTACAGAGAAATAGAAGGATTTATTTGAAAAGAGAAAAAAAGAAAATGTGTTAAAATCAGCTATTTTGGATCTAGAAGATAATCCACAGTATGACCTTCAGTCTAGAGATAGATCTCCTACAAAAAGTAAGCAAAATTGTAACAGGAGTCGAAAAAGTAACTGATTATAAGTAAACCAGGCAAAACATTTATGGAGAACCTAATATAAAGGAACCTGGCACCTAAAGGGCTCACCTCCAAAAACCAAGTCACTACCATCTATGACAAGAAGTTGGGAACAATGGGAAATCTTAAAAGGCAAGACAGGCAAGGTGTGTCTTCAACTACCATTCCTTGCAAAAGCGAAAGGCAGAGAGTGAGAAACACAGAACATATGCTGCTAAGTTTGCAAAAATGCAGAGCCCAGCTCAGTGCAGCAAGGCAAGCAGCAGGTTTTCATGAGCTGGACGTGGAACCCACCAGCTAAAAGCTGACAAAGGCTATCAATCAGATTGTGGGTTGCCTGTGTCACTGAACTACATTCAAGTTCATGTCTGTCACCAAGAGGCTGCTGCTTCACCACAAGCTCCACTCGGCAATACACTTTCATATTGTATCCATTTTCAAACAGCCAAAAGTCAATCACAGGGCTGGAAATAAGGACCTTAGGATATACATCAGCCCCTTCCATGTGATGCAACACATCACACTTTGTGGCTGCAATGGTCAGCCAACCCCTTCTGACTTTATGCCACCCTTAAAGTACCACTCAAAATGTTAAAGAACAACTCCACAACTCCAAAGCAACAGTAACAGTAACAGTCACAGTTTTAGCGTTATCTCTAAATCACTTTCAGTGAATTAAGAGCTATTTGTTGCTGTCACAGCTCTGAATTTTTTCCATACTTTTTAGCATATATCAATTCAAATGTGTGAGGCGTTAAATATACTTTAGAACAACAGCTGTTAGCTCAGAGGAGGAATCTGGACCTATAAAAAAGTGCTCCAGCATACGCTGATATTTGTCTGATATTTTCAGTGAGCCAGTATGCATCTTGGTGAACCTGGAGGGTCAGAATAGCGAAGGCAGCAAGAAAATTCAGGGGATTAGCAAGTACATAGAAAACAAACAACTACAGAACTTCTGACTTTGCTTTTCATGCTAAATCTCTACTGTCAAGCTAACATCTCATCTTTTTTACCATCTATTAAAAATGATGAAACCAGTGCTGAGACAGCTTTGTTTTAAAATAATGCCTTAAAATATCTGTCTTTAGCAGAACTATTCTGTGCCTCAACATAAATGTTACTGTTCTCAGCAAAGCCTTCTCTCAGAAAAATCCTTTTTCCCTTTCTCATCAGGTTTGACACATACTGTAATCTACCATGCATCATTTACACATGGGCCACCACACAGTGGTTACACTGATCATTATCCACTCATCACAGAATAAGATGCTAAGCAGGATTCTAAAAGGCAATAATAGTCTCTAGTTTTCACTATTAGTAAACCCAAATATTCAAAAGCCTTCACTTTTTAGAATGAAAATGATAGCTCTCTCAGTTCACTTTCAGCTTACCTTTAGGAAGCCATACAAACAAGAAATGCTTGATAAAAAAGGACAATCTTTTCTTGACAAGGTATTTTTTTGCAGTCAGGAGAAAAGCGTTTGAGAGCAGCAGATGCAATATTACATAAAAGCCTAAATGCATCATTCTTAAGTGATCACTCAGGTTCCCTTGATCTGCTCAAGCCCAGTGACCCCTGGCAGTTCGCTCCATTCCATAAAAATAACATGTAATCATACGTAATCCAAACGGAGGTGACTTCCCCATTGCTATCAAGTTTGTTCCTGGAAAAGGAAATATTCCAATCAGGGGAAGGAGTCAAAAAAGAGACTTGTTCTACAGCTTAAAATTTAGGGGGTTTGTCAAAATTAGGCATTTCCCATAGTCTCCAGTCCTGACCAGTAGGTCAGAAAATAGAACAGCAATTCCTGAACATATTAGTACATGAAGATAAAGCTTCTGGAATCAAGCTAGGCTCTTGACATCCCAATCAAGTTCTTAAATAACAGAAATGATGCAGTTCTCTGAAATGTTTTTTGCATTGTGAAGTAGCCAGATGAAACATGGACGTTCTTAAAAAGAACTTCTAATAAAACTATTTCTTGTTTATTACAGGAAAGGCTGGCTGTAAGCACTACTTGCAATATGGTAGCAAAATGTGAATTAAAGTAACAGAAAGTAGCATGCCAAAAAAGAAATCTGAAAGCTATGAAAGAGATGTATATACTTTTTGGTTTTTTGTTTCATTCTTTGCTGGTTTTAAAAATAATTTTCATTAAATATATCACTTGAGACTGAAAATAGGTACCCCAAATAGAATAAGCATGAAAAAGAGACACCTTTTTCTTCTGCTTCGGTTGTAGTTTTAGGTGCTTTTTTCTTTCCCTTGATGGTATGTCAAGAAAAACGTTTACAGAGAATCATCTCCATGTCCTCAAAGGTACATTTTTGTTTGAGGAAATTTCCCATTACTTTAGAAACAGCTGCCTCAGGACTGCTTGCACCACTCTCAGGAGTGGGTTTGCACCAAACCCATCTCTCTGCCAACAGCTCCTTGTTCTCACAGTGTCCTTCACCAGGCATGGCCCCCACTGCAGCTGGCATTGCAAAACCTCCCTGTCCTGAACCACACACCCAGGTAACTGATGCCTGTGGCCCACCACCACTCCCATGTGCACTCTCCTTCTTGGGAGGCCACGTGTGACATTCCTGAGTAGCCAAAAAAAAAAAAGGGGGGGGGAGGAAAGAAAAAAAAAATTAAAAATTAAAATAAATAAAAAGGAAAAAACCCCAAAAAACTGGGATGGAGAAAAGCTGCACATTAATGTCGAGTGATTGAGACTACTTGATTCCTGCTGGCAGACAGCTCTATGCCTGCTTTCTAGCACACATGGTTTTCATATCGTCCATTTATTGCAGGGCTCTGGAGAATACAGAAAGAATGAGTCAAAATCTCCACAGTCAGGATTTAGGTTCATTTAAAATAAATTTGAAATGTGGCCTTATCCTTAAAAATCCAACTTTGATTTATTTTATAACCAGCTCAATTCTTCCTAAACCTATTTATAAACTCCATCTTACGCATGCTGAATATCTTGCTAACAGCATTTTATTTTTAGAAGATTCATTTGCCTGACAATTTTGCAGACTCTACTCAAACAGTCTCCTGATAAATTCAAATTAAAAACATGATAATTAAATACAGAGAAGCATTTCATCCTGTCATAATCTTTGGCTGTCTGAAATATCAGAAGATGTTACAAAGAAACTGATTTGTCTCCATAGCAAAAAGATAGATACCTAGAAGTATGTCCATATCCATCAGTCTGTTGCAAGATAGTTTTTAGAAGAAGGCCCAACCATCCTAGACAAATTTTAGGCATCCTCCATAACATTTGGTGTTTGAAGACATTTTTATTCTATGATTTTGGCTCTACCACTGGCTCAGATTCCAGCTCTCTTGCTTCTTTGGCCCAGGTGGTCTTTTCTCCAATGCAGCATGGAGATGACTGCTAACAGTTCCTGTGACGCATGTCAAATCATCCCATGTACTAATACGTTTTACTCACAATTTATAGAATTTACAACTAGATTAAATGAAAATAGAAAAATACAAATGAGAGAGTCCTCCAAACAAACTCCTCATTTTGCCGATCCCGTAAGTAACTTGAAGCTTATGTTGCCAGACTTCAAAGCTCCGCATTTCTTTCTTCATAAGTTAATCCACCTTACTTTTTAGTAAACACACTGAGCCCACACAGTCCTACTGAATATTAACTTTGTATTCGAGATGGCAAAACAGGTCAGCTATTGTGTCCTCTCCGAATACTGCTCATATCTGATAAGTCTGTGAGACAGCAACATGTTAAATACTGACTTCTTGTATCATATACATAATCACTACAGCATTTTGATCAAATGAATGATGTTCACTGAACATGCCCCAGGCATGTTTAGGCCAAAACTAATACAGCAGCCTTTAGGTGGGACAGCAATAGCCACAGCCCAGAAGAGCTTCTACTAATTCAGTTCCTTAATTTCTTCAATCAAATAGCTGTTTGATTGGACTTACAAAGGATCTAAACTCAAATGATCTTATGCATATCTCAAGGCTACATTGACTTAATTTATGCCTCCAGGGAGAGTTAGATTTCAAACTGGCACAGAGCAAAGCACTACAATAGTTTAGTCAAACACCTCATAGGCATAGGAAGAAAGGAGGTGGCCCAGGACTGCTGCTGGAACAGATGCGAATATTGAGTTTTCACAGCTACACCATGTGTCACATAGAATCATAGAATCATAGAATAGTAAGGGTTGGAAAGGACCTCATGTGTAGCTGTGCTGGATTGTCCAGGCATGTTCCCTGCATGCTGGCCAAACTCTTTACTTACTGACACATTTACATCTTGCAGAGCCAACGACAAGATTAGGAAAACCGACTCAACTGTAATCTGTTGCCTGGAAGGTTTAGGACACTTCAGTGCCAGCAAACAGCTCTCTACCCTAGGCTGAAATGCTACAGTAAACTTGTTTATATGTTTCACTGCCAAACTACATTCAACAGAATGTAACAGCTATTTGATTGAAAGAATAAAGGAATGGAATTAGTAGAAGCTCTTCTGGGCTGTGGATGCTGCTTTCCCACACTTAGCCCTAGGCAGTCTCCACCCTTTGGGATGATTTTATGTTGCAGATATACTATGTGACATGGCTGCTGTCCAAAGGAATATATGGTCCAAAGAGGACTGACTATAACAGGGTTATTACTTAGACAGTTTATATATTTTATCAGTACCCTATTGGAGAAAAAGAATGGGGAATCTTTGACGATTTTTTTTTGGTTTTTACATTCATTCCAGACCCAAACAGACTGGCCTGGGAACTCTTCTTAATTGCAGCAGATAGTAACATCCATTTGAAGGATTATGAACCAACCATGGACTACCCTGTTTCCACTTGGACTTCAGGATAGCAGAAATACAAATAGGTTGTCAGACCTCAGCTGAGAACTTCTGGCCTCATTCAAGCTAGCTTCTTTCACCCTTGCATCAGGGACAAAGAGACAAGGTGAATGTGGACTAGAATTTCGTCTTCTAATGGCATGTTTATAGTCCTTCTATTCTCCACTTCTCATAAAATAAGAAAGAATATTTTACTTCTATCTAGAAGTCGAAGGAAAATATTTAATATTTTCTCTTCCACAAATATCTCATACATATAGTCAGATAAATAACATTTCATCATCTGAAAAGCGCCAGTAAAGGCTGAGTTGGGAGAAATATATTAGGGAAATAGGAATTATTGTGCACACTGGAAGGAAATGGATGCATCAGTTCCACCAGGGACCATCCTGCAGATGACAGAAAAATATCTAAGAGATAAAAGCAATTAAAATTAAATTGGAAGGTTAAGAATTTTGGACAAATTTGTTATTTCAGTTCCACTTGATTCTAGTTGAAACTGCAAACACACTGAAGCACCACGAGAAATGCTGCCCTGCCCTTGTGATCTCTCTTGTGATTTCTGGAATGCTTCCAGTGTGTTCCGAAGTTTACAGTCTGATATACCAAGAAATCGACACAAAAATATGTTGATGTGAAAATTCCAGGTCAGTTCCATGTGCCAGACCAGGAAAGTTCAGCTGGCAGGGGTAGGAGAGCAGCTCCCAGGACACTTCTATAAAATGAACCATTATGACAGAGGTTGTACAACCAACTGCAGACCTCTCACATTAACTTAATTATTCTGAAAACATCTGTCCAGCAAGGTTGGCAGCTAAAAAATGCCTGTGGGGCAGAGCATGTCCCCACAAATACGCCTATACCCATGCAAGAATAATAGCATTAGGTTTGTTGATAAAAACCAAAATAAGCCCTACCTCCACTCCCCAAAAGCCCTTGTCCATGACTAAGTAAAACAGCTTGCAAAGCTGCTAATAAAAGAAGCAATAAAGCTGAAAGACTGTGAAGGAAGTATCCTTAGGATAAAAGGAACATTTATTTTAAGGAATAATTTTCCCTACATTTCAACAAATGTGCCCCAAAAGGTGGCTACCACACAAAGCACTACTTCAGAGCCACACAGCACCACAGAACAGCATCTACTGAAAGGCAGAATAACTGCTGCATGAAGTTAGAATTCAGAATAGTTAGAACATGTACACTGTAATTACATAGCAGCATAATTACAGTTAATTACCTAAAAGATTAGGAAGGAACTTGTACAAAATAAAGGAAACTCCTCCTGCAGCTAATGGAAGGTTTTGCTAATAGATTTGTCAGGTCCAGGTAGAAGAAAACATATTTCTCTTTTAAAAAATAACATGCCTTTTATGAGAATCTGTAGTTGAAAATTATGGCAGTTATTAAACTCACTGTAGAGGGATAATAGACGGTTCTAATACAAAAAGAACTGAGTAGAGAGTGACTTTTGCTGTTTGCAATGCCAGTTGTTCAGTCTAGGCACTCTCCCATAAATCTGAACAATATCCATGACACTGCTGGAAAATGAAATGAGAGAGCACAAACAGCTTCACTTTCATTTCTAGCAGCTGACCCAGCCCCCATGTAAAGTGTGTGATATATCTCCAGCTGATAGCTACAGGAGCCTCAGAAGCAAGCAATATCCACCAGCACTCAGCACAGTTGCATATGGACTATCCATTTTCAGACATACACATAAAAAAAAAATCAAAACAACCCCCCCAAAAAAAAACCCAAACAAAACAAACAACAAAACCCACCAATGAAACACAATGAAACCAATCCCCCGGCTAAACAGCGAAGCACAAAATGACAGTTGGATCAATAAATGCAATCAAACAATGTACCATCTACAATAATAGATGCAGTGCAAACCATGGATCAATAGAAAATACCTGTAAAGCATAGAGCAGAGATAGCTGCCCACTGCTGTCAGTGACAGCAGCCAATGTGCTTGCCACATTCCATTTGATTATAAATTCCTGTATTATCTGTGTTGTTCAGATTGCACTAGAACCCACACAAAACATGCAGGACAAAATTCATAGCACTGAACTAAAATTGGGGGGGCATGTTTTGGGGACTGTTTTTCCCTTTAAAGTTTCTTTGGCTTTCCTTTCTTCAGTTAGCTCAGTGTAAGTTGGTGCTTTGCTGTTGCTTTTTTTTTTTTTCCTATAATTAAATTATCCTTAACCATATTCTGTCATTTTCCAGTGGCCTGTCACACTCAGCAGGCTCTCAGTTGTTAGTGGAAGTGAGTTGTTTTGGTTTGGGTTTTTTTTAGTTCCTTAGGATAAGGTAAAGTCACTTTAATTACTAAGGCTTTACAGAATGAATAGTTATAGAAATAGCTGGAGCAACAGCTCCATCATTTTGGAGCAGAGAAACTGTCAGTATTTTCCCAAACAGGAAAATAAACATAATTCTTCAAATCCTACTGAGAAATACTTGCATAACATCCTGAGAAAATTCATAATTTCAAAACCGGAATAATAGAACCTACTGTACTGTGCTCACTTGGTATTTTCTTGTAAAATTTACATTTCCTAAATATGTCAAGTCAATTCATAGCGCTTTATTAATCTGAACTTCTTGCTGGGAAGTAACAACTTTTATGACCAAATATCATCATCAACAGTGACAGTGACTATCTAGGTGTCTAACTAGATAATTGTATGCCCCTACTGTTTATGTCAGGCTTACCTTCCTTGTTTTCTTCATGTACTTGTTCTATAAAAATCAATTTGGTTATGAGTACACACAACATTCAGCTTCTGCTCAAGTTTACTACAGCTGCAGCTACCAGAATACCCTATTACCAGAAATAGGGATTTTTGTTTGCTGGTGTTTCTTTTTGTTTTGTTTTGTGTTTTATAATTCCTATTTCCAAAACCAGAGGCATGATGTGCCACAAAAGAATTCTTCCTCCTAAACACCACAAACACCATCACTGAGAACTTTCATAACAATGCGCATAGTTAAAACTGAACAAGCAAGTTAGTACTTGGAAAAAAGAGAACAGAGCAGTCACCTTCCAAGGTAGATTTCATGTCTGCTGTGAACCATGGCCAAACTCACCTGCTCATTTAATACAAACTGACTCACAAACCAAGATTTCCCCCTAGACTCCTTCAAATCTATTGCCCAACAGTTTCAGTGTAGTAAGAACTATTTCTGTGACAAATTATGTTCAAATATATCCTTCTCTCCCCCTAGACTGTATACAGAGAAAAATTAATTTTTCCAGTGTCAGTACAGAATTATTGCTAGTGATAACTATTCCTTTTTTACCAACTTTGAAAAAACAGTTTTGCTATTAATTCTAGAACTTCTCAAATCAAACCTGTTATACTAGCTTACAAAAAAACCAATACAGCCACCCGTAGCTCCCTGGTTAATAACCATCCTGTGCTCACTTCTTCAGTCTTTAAAGAAAAGAAAGAAAACGGTTATTACAACTGAAATGCATGATGTGTACTGTAGAGAGAACAACAAAAATCTGGCAGCACAGAGTCCCAACATGTTGAGCAAGGGAACGTGGATGTTTAGGTCTTTTCTTCCCTACTACCACTATCTATTCCTCTCCTCATAGCAATATGAAGACCACTAGAATAGCGAATAACTGTTGCAGAATGTTTCTGCTTTCATTATTTCCTGCCAGTAAAGGGCAGAAGACAGTCTTTGCAGATTTCCTTAGCTAAAAATTATGTGTCCAGGTGTCCATACTGATTTCATTAAATTTATGAGCCTTTGATAAATCCAAGGCAATTGTCACACTACTGGAATAGACTGGGATTTTCCTATAGATTTTTTCCTGGTTTTTCAGTGGAGGTCTCCAAGAAGAACCTGAGAACTGGAGGGTGAATAAGGTCTCAGTAGGTGTCCCTGTGTCACAGTGCTGTGGGGTTTATTCAACAGCATTCACTGCTCTGCCACTAGCAGCGAGGAAATTTGGGTTCTATTACTATACTGGTGCTGCTCAGCTTATTTTCCACTGTTTACTAGGTCAGAAATGCCATTCTTCAGCCAAGGCGCCCACAAAAATGAGAACAAACTTGGCTGAAGCTGACTCTGTAGTGGACATTCACATTACTTCAGCCTAAAAAGCAGTCTCCACTCTGAAATCACTTCTGTAATCATGCAAAATTATAATGACCAAGCTAGCACAGGTGGTGATGATTTTATTGTTTTCGAATGTCAATACATGGAGACATTCAGGGAGATGGGAGAATCCCCAGCTCTAGAATTTGCTCCAAAGACAGAATGAATTTTCTACGTGATATGCACAGCATCTTCTTTGATAAAACACGACACTATACTATGTTTGGTTGCTTTGGTATATGACAGGGAAGATTCTAATTGCAAATTTGGGCATGTGGTTTTGCTCAGTCTACATAAAACAGCACAATAGGTGGCTACAACATTTCCTAAAGCAAATATTAAACACAACGCGTTCTTCTTTTTTTTCTTAAACAAGGAAACTGATATGAATGTTTACTGGATATTATCACAGCTCTGACAGAGATGGACCAGAGAGAAAAGGAAATTATGCACTGAATTGGAGAGAAGAGACACTGAGAACAAAATGTTCTGGCGGTGTATATGATATGATCACCTTCCGAGACTTAGCCATATAAACTATGATATAACTTTCTTTTTTAATGCAAAATTCCAGCTGAGGAGTCTAGGGTGAACTCAGATGCAGTGCTAAAACCCAAAGTGGATAAATTCACCCACTTGGTGTTCTAGGCATGAAACTCAGAGGTAAATAATTCTACTTCTCTGCGTAACCTTCTGATTATGCTACCAGGTTGGTCACTTGAGGTGAGCCGAAGGGTGGTTTACAGAGACAAAAAGGGTGCTGGGATCATTATAGAGTTTTCTGCATTTAAATAAAAGGGAACAATTTGATACTATTTCTGCTTATGGAAATTTCATAAATTGATTCTACTGCTTAGTAAGATGACAACAATAAAATTGTTTTATTTATTATCTAAATATATATCTATTTATATCTAACTTCTGCACCTTTATACTACAGTGAAAAGACTATAATGTCCAGAGTAGGACTGAGAGAGCATTACACACAAGCCAATATACCTGAACTCCATTTTTAAATCCTAAGGAATCAAGAAAAAATCAGTGAGGTAGTCTTCAGGAAGTTACTGAACCATTGCATGTATGTATCTCAGGCTGCCAGCAAATATGCTTTTTCTAGGCAAGGGTAACTGCCTGTAACACTCCCTCAGCTTTTGTTGTTTTCCTGAAAGCTACCACTTTCATCCAAGTCATGAAGCAGATCCATTCATGTACGCATGCCCTAATTCGTTTCAAGCAATATAAATTAAGGTAATTTAAAGAGTTAAAATCAGTGATCTGAGGTAACCTAGCTGATTTTCCTTGGAACAAATAGGCAATGGTCCAACACTGGAGCACTGGAAACAGTAAGAGGAATAACTTCTGGCTGGTGGGAGGTGATATGAAGCTGGAGGTGGTAAACTCTGCCCTGGTAAAGACGAATGCAGATAAAGAGGCCTGTCTGCTGCTATAATATGCTCCTTTGTAATGAGTGTTAAAGTACCAGTTTTCTGCAGCACATTCAGGTTTTATATACAAAGGAAACTCTATCTTCAAATAGCTTTATTTCTATTGTTACAGTAGTCAAAAAAAAGAAAGAAAAAAAGGAAAAATTGATAAAGTGGAAAGAAGCAGCCTTCTGGAATGACTTTTAACTACTGTTTTATACAGGATTTCCCCCTATTCTGGGTCTTTAATTCTTCACATATGAATAGCAGTCCCACTTTCTTTGCCCTATGAAACATGACAGATTCTAGATAAAACATGCCAACCAAAGTCAGAAGCATAAATTAGTGGTATAAGCACCACCTATGCACAATATGGGAAAGCAGCTTTTGACAAACTAGGGAAGTTAGGAGGACAATGCAGAACTGAATTCCTAGGCAGAAATTCAGCTCTGCACAGGAAGGTAATCTCCACATTATATTTGTGCACTCAGGTCCTTCTCTCCAGCTACTGCTTTCTCCTCACATTCACATTTTGACCTGCAGCAGCATCCACATGCTGCCTTACCCCAGGAGTATCCCTGCCCAGGGCGTCACAGGGCCAAGCCCATAGCTCAGCTTCCTCCCTTTCTACTGCATGCCGTAATACAGCTACTTGGGCAAGAGTGCTGAAAGGATGACCATTATGATTTTACTCACACAGCTGTTCTCATAAATGATTGCATAGTAATTCCGATTACGCATCTTCTGATGCCTTTACTTGTCACATCTACACTTTGCACAGAAGGGCTGGAAAAACATGCCATTCTGACATTGTTCTAGTGCTTTTTGTAGGCTTGCCATGTTCAGAAAGGGCAGCTACTCACCAAGCAGAAAAAAAGGCTATCTGGATGTTCAGCTGAGCCACTGATCTCTCTTCTGGGCCTGTGAATGTAAGAGATGGCAATTTCTGGATTCATAACAAACTGTTTCTTTCCCTCACACTACATTCATGAGACTTTCTGGCTCTGCTGTGTCCTCTCTCAAGCATTAAAAAGGAATGTTTTTCCAGCTTTCCTCTGAGACTCTCATTAGGTTTTCCCAGCCACTTCTATGAAGTTTCACACTGTTGCCCAAATACAATAGGTCTGTAACTATTTGTAGAATTTTTAACTTCTGAGCCTACATACTTTGTGCCAGTCAAATGAAGACAGATTATAAAATCAGCTTTTCAGGCACTTTCAGAGATATCATTCTATTAGCATAAGAAGAAGTACAGGAAGATCTGAGTGGGCTACATTGATATTTTTCACAAAAGAATCTTAAACAAATTAAAATGTAAATTTTTCTACAATCACTATTTTTGGGTGACAGACTTTTTGCTTAATACTTTAGATGTGTCCTGCTTCTGTTCTGATTTTCACATGTGCAGTTTCTGGGAGCACATGCCTGCTCACTTCTATGATGTTATTTATTTCTTAATGTCGACCTAGCAAATTTCTGAAGGAGTCTTTTTAGAAGCCAAGATCAAATTAACCCATTAGAAAGAAAAGTGAATTTTCACATGTTGGCTGAGTGAAAGGAATTATATCAGGGCAAGAGTCACAGCTGCTCTGCTCAGGAATGGGGGAGAGGGACCTCTGAGTTCTCTGCTATCACCTCCATGGATGGACAGCTCCTAGGACCAGGCCTGAGAGCAGGGGTTCCATCCTCACCAGTACTGCATAACATCTCCGTAAGATTTTTGAGTCTTATTCCCTTACAGAGCAAGTATGACAGTGCATTTCCTGGCATAAAGCTTGGCACCATAACATGCTACAACAGGCAGCACACTACTCCTGCTCAGCAAACCTCAGGCACGGACCCTCCTCAGCTGGAAAGCACTAGTGCCTACACCACCTAGCACCTCTAGGAGCAGTAATTTCTAATTCTGAATGCCTCCACTCTCAGTGATGTATGTCTTCCACTGTTTTCTGGTACACTCACTCTTACATCTTTTTTAAAATTAGCTCCAGTGTTGCAGCTGAACAACTTAGGGCCACACAAAATTGATTTATGGGGACACATTCCTAAAGATCCCAGAACTAAGGCTTCAGGACATGAACCAAACTCATGAAAAACTCTGCTAAATCAATGTAGTTCTCAGGGGAACAAAAATCTGTTCCCCTAATCATCTTCAGTGGTTGGTAACACTTGTCACAATGGGGCTTCTGTCCTGAATAGGCCTCTGAGTACACTAGAATGCAAATAATCATTCTCAGAGTTATTACATTTGGGGAAATTACTCTGCTATGCTAATGTATGTGTTACATGCTTTTTTAATGTAAGAGTCCAAAAAGACTTGTCAAATGAGCATCTTAAAATGCAAGTAGAAAGTAGATCTGCTCAATCTAATAATTTACACAGAGAAAAAACAACATAGCATAAACACAACAGTTTGATTTACATTGATCACAATATTTTTCATTAAAATAATCTCTTTCCTTTCCATATTCCTTTCTTCCTTAACCAGTGATACAGTAGCACAAGGCTATCAGTGATTTTATCAGTGATACTGCTCCTGGCTTTCTACCAGGTAGCTAACATATTCTACCTGTTGGTGGGTAGGTGATTTTTCTGTATCAGAAAAATAGATGGAATCACTCAGAAGCACTGAAGACTACAGAACGTGGACACAAGCTTTCTTTCTCATGTAATAAAGTCTCAGAAACAACGTGTTTTTTCAAAGCCAAAGACCTTCTATAAGCCTACGTCTCTTGCCAGCAAATTTCTTTCTTGCCACCATATTAATTAAAATGAGTAAGTAGCTATCGCCACTATCAGAATTTTTCTAATATATATTAGAATTAATTTTACCTTTATGTTTTCTGAGCTGTTCCCACAGATGACTAGTTTGTAACACTCAAGTGGCAGAAGGCAATGGGAAGGTTATGCAGAGGTTAACCTCGGCTTTGGAGAGGCTACTGCGCATGTCTATGACAGGGAAATGAAATTAGTAACTTCACTGATCAACTAATACCTTACCCACAAAGCACATCCCCAAGAACGTCCCTGGAAGTGTTCAAAAAACCAGTAGATGAGGCCCTCAGTGGAGGTCTTGGCAGTCCTGGGGTAATGGTTGGACTTGAGGATCTTAAAGGTCTTTTCCAACCTAGTTGATTCTGTGATTCGAAGTATTATTAATTACTTACGTGCAAAGTACCCAGGTTCAGAGATGGTCAGTGTACAGTGATTTTAGTGATGGCATCCTGTGAGACTTCATCAGTGCATTAACTCTACTCAGATGCTCTTTACTGAGATTTTAAGGCTATTATTACTTGTCTATCTGTCATAGAATCATAGAATCATAGAATAGTAAGGGTTGGAAAGGACCTCAAGATCATCGAGTTCCAACCCCCCTGCCATGGGCAGGGACACCTCCCACTAAACCATGCCATCCAAGGCTATGTCCAACCCCACCTTGAACGCCGCCAGGGATGAAGCATTCACAACTTCCCTGGGCAACCCATTCCAGGGCCCCACCACCCTCACAGTAAAGAATTTCTTCCTCAGATCCAATCTAAACCTCCCCTGTTTAAGTTTAAACCCATTACCCCTTGTCCTCTCACCACAGTCCCTAATGAAGAGTCCCTCCCCAGCATCCCTATAGGCCCCCTTCAGGTATTGGAAGGCTGCTAGGAGGTCTTCACACAGCCTTCTCTTCTCCAGGCTGAACAGCCCCAATTTTCTCAGCCTATCTTCATACGAGAGGTGCTCCAGTCCCCTGATCATCTTCGTGGCCCTCCTCTGCACTTGTTCTAACACTTCCATGTCCTTTTTATGTTGAGGACACCAGAACTGCACGCAATACTCCAAGTGAGGTCTCACGAGAGCAGAGTAAAGGGGCAGGAGCACCTCCCTCGACCTGCTGGTCACACTCCTTTTGATGCAGCCCAGGATACGGTTGGCTTTCTGGGCTGCAAGCGCACACTGCCGGCTCATGTTCATTTTCTCATCGACCAACACCCCCAAGTCCTTCTCCGCAGGGCTGCTCTCAATCTCCTCCCCACCCAATCTGTAGCTGTGCCTGGCATTGCTCCGACCCAGGTGGAGGACTTTGCATTTAGCATGGTTAAACTTCATCAGGTTGGCATCAGCCCACCTCACAAGCGTGTCAAGGTCCCTCTGGATGGCATTCCTTCCCTCCAATGTATCAACCGAACCACACAGCTTGGTGTCATCGGCAAACTTGCTGAGGGCGCACTCAATCCCACTGTCCATGTCACCCACAAAGATGTTGAACAAGACCGGTCCAACACCGATCCCTGGGGTCCTTTTTCTTCTAAGCAATAACTGGACTAGTTGGAAACAGCAGATCAGCCTACTCATTAGGGAGTCAAATCTGACATTATGAAATTCAACCTTCATCACAGAAGGGACAAGCCTGCTATGAACTTCTCATGTGGATCTTTCAGGAAGGCATCCATGCTCCGAGATCCACTAACTAGCCAGTTGACTGTCATCTCCTTTTCACCAAAGCAGTTGTAATTCAGTAATATCATATATACATATACTGTGGAGTTCACACTCACTTCTCACTTCTTGGGCACAACAGAAACTCGAAAATCTAATCTCCAACAGTACAGGGGTCAGCAAACAAAAGCATTAAGTGGACTAATGCTTCCAGGGCACTAAGCTCTATTAGAGCAGAAAAAAACCTTGAGGTAGAAGTCCACAAACTGGTCAGGACCCATGAAGGGTACTAAGCACTCCCAGCTCCCACTGATTTCAAAAGGAAGTCTGCAGGCCTTTTGTTACCCTTGCTATTGCATAATCAGCTCTGAACAACCTCCTTTTCACTATCTGACAACTGGTCTTTTCATTCTTTTTTTGTGCTTTTCAGGCTGTCAGATTTAATATATCTCTTATTTAATGATGCTATACTTTTGGAAAGATTTCATACTTCCAATTTATAATCAATTTATAGTAAAATTTAATATTGTCTATACTTGTTGAATTTTCTCCACTAACGCAGATCCAGTTTGCTTTGCAAAGCGAACATGGCTTCAGCACACTTTCAGTGTCCTGCCCTGTTGGATTCTGTTGATCAGCTCCTGGTGACAGAACAAAAGGCTGTTTCATTAACCATCCACCAGCAAATCTAATAACATGTGAAGAATTCAACAGCTCATTCACGGTTCAGTTAATTTATGACCACTTTCTCCCCAGCGAGGTATCACAAGCAGAGATCAAAGAAGCTCCACAGAATGGTATCTGTTCTTGTATTCATACATTTGTGAAGCTGGAAGCAGTCTAGAGAGAATGAGCAAGAGCAGCTGATGAATTAAGACAGTTTGCACTTCCAAAATTTATTCATTTTCGCAATTATTTCATAACAGGTTTTAGCAATCTCTAAGACATATTAACTGAAAAAATTGTGTGCACTTTCAGGTGTCCTAGAAAACAAATACATAAAAATTGTACCACAGTTCACTTTGGAACATAGTAATTTTGTTCATCAGTTTCCATGTATTCAAGATATGGAAAGCAACTTAATTCTTCAGAGTTTGGTTCCTGTCATTCTGCAACTGACAAAACAACAAACACGCAAATAAAAAATGGTCCAACTGAAACCGAACGTTAAAATTTCCTTCAATCTGACATACTGTTGTCAAAGCCTAGAGACACAGGACTTCAGGAACAGACTTAACAGATCAAACCAGACACTAAAAATCTGATCAAAGAGAAACCAATACCAAATAATACAGAAGAAGAAAAAACATAATCAGAATTTATTCAGGAAATTAGTGGTTTACTTATGCCTTCAAGTTTTATCAAGATTGGCTGTACTACTGCCGCTGTTATCTTAGCATGTCCTTCACCTGCATTAAGAGCAATGCTATGGGCCTGTACAAAGAGTGTTCAGTGATATATGGATGCACAGGGAGTACCTAGAAACATTCACAGATATTTTATGTATATGGTCTATGAATATCAAATATTTGAACCTTCTAATACGAATGCCCAAAGAAATATTTCATTCATATTAAATGCTGCAATGATGAGGGGAATATCATATACTGTATCAAGTACATATAAGCAGTGTAGTATTTATACATAGCATTTAACAATTGTGTATAGATTTTTATAAATATATATAAATGTTTCTGTATGTGTATGCACTTTATACAACACCACATAAGGTAGTTATACAAATTACATAGCTATAATGGATAATTATAAACAAAACTATGCTCTAACATATCATTAGGTACTACTTTACTGCCCTCTAATATGTATTTACTGCTACTGGTTTCCAGATTTTTTGACTTGGAACAGCTGCAAAACCTACGTTTTCTCTTTTCATCCCAAATTTAGAATTTTACACCCAAAATTCAAACACCGCCAGAGGTCCAGACACAAATTGTCACTGTCACTATAGTAGCAGGTTAAAATTCCAGCACTGTGTGCCCTTGCACTGTTCCCAAGAAGCAGCTTTATCTCACTTGAAATTGAGATTTAAGGCTTTGGATGGGCACAGATCAGCTGCCCAGCCATTTAACTTACTGGACCTTAGCCTCATGACTTTTAAAATACATTTTTGATCATTTTATACATCTTGTCTCCATGACTGGAATCACAGTGTGCAAAGGTGTCTGGCCTTATGGGTTAAAGGGATAAAGCTCCTAATAAAAGTTTTATACACTGTTAATCTTTGTAATGACCTTTTGCATTATAGAATGCATACAGTATTAAGTATTCCACAAAATAATATCTTGAATAATTGTTTTCAAAGTACTCCTGGAAAGGCCTGCAGAGCTCAGCAACAGCTTTGCTAATTTTTATAATGGCTCACCCCAAACTTGAGCTAACAAATCTTTGTCACACTGTGTGACCACTCCAAAGAGTGGTCACGTAAGAGACAGTTGTACTACAAGTACTAGACAAAAGTACTTGAAACACTTCTGTGAGCTATGGCTTAAACAACAGCAATTACAATCTGGACTCAGGTCACCTGTACAAGGAAAAACAGAACAGAAGTTGTATGACAGCAATAATAAAAATGGGCTCAGTATGCAGAATCTACTTTAAAATATCTCCACAGTAAATTTCCCTTCCTCTTAAAGAGCCTAATTAAAAAAAAATCACTGTTTGGTAAGAAGTCTCATTTCTAGACATAATTGCATAGAGATAATAACATCTGTAAATAGTGTGCACTGCAGAGCTTTTGGAAGCTACAGGCATCCACTGTAAAAGATGAGTTTGGAGAAATTCAGCATACGCTTCAAATGATCAAAGCCTTTTAATACTGTATCAGTGAAAACCATCAAACTAGCTTAGATGAACACACCTAGCGATTGTCAAAGCAAACAGTCCCTATGTGCTGCAAAACCAGGATTTCCCCTCAGCTAATCTGGCTTAACTGAAGCTTTCAGACAAAACCAGGAAAAATAAAACAACACTATCACAAAAAGACCAAAACCAAACACATACACACACACAAAAAGACCAAAACCAAACCGAAAACCAAAGGACACAATGGAAAAAAACAGGACCATATCTGAGAGGCAAGAAAAAGAGAAACAAGAGGGAAGGGAGGAGAGGGTGATTTAAGCAAAATAAAGCTCCCAATATCCCTACAAATTTTCACAGTACCTTCTCTAAAACAGAGATTTCTTGGAAGTATGAAAACTTGAAGGGGTCAGAAGCCAAATCACCACTTTTAGACTGAGACCATTGGATGCTTGGTCCTATTCCTTGAATAAGGCCACTTTGGTAGACTGGGATTCAATTATACTTAAGCTAGGCAGATTACCCCACTTAACGAATGGGCTGCCTGGTACTGGAGAGCTGTCTTATCTCTTTGTATTTGTTACTACAGTTCTAAGGCTAAAATTCACCAAAATACCCCCCCCTTTTTTTTTTTAACTGCTTTCCACTGCAACACTCAATCACCTTTCGTGCACCACTGACCTTTTTATTTCCCACAGCCTTTCTGCAATCTCTGAGAAAGGCATTCTGAGTATCAAAATGGTGGCAAGCATAAATACTCACAAAGGGAGTTTCTGAGAATAGCTAGTACCAAAAATTTGTAAGCAAACCTACAATACACTTATTTCCCTCTGCTGACAAGGCTGGCTGTGCCTATGAATACTGTGTCTCCACCTACAGCCATCACCCATCAGCTCAGCTCTGCTTTCTGGGAAATAGAGCTACTATGCAGCAGTCTGGCCTGGAGGGCTGTGCCACGACCTAGCAACTGAGTTTGACTCCGTAACACCTTCCTGTGCTAACATTCTGAAAATTCTAACGCTTCTATTTTCTCATTCTCATAAATACCCCATTATTTTTTCCTGTGCTTCAAACACATGTTCTTGCTGTATATATTTCATTTGTCCTCATCCTAAGGAATGCTGAGATCCAGAATTTGTGACACAGCAAGTTATAGAATCATAGAATAGTAAGGGTTGGAAAGGACCTCAAGATCATCGAGTTCCAACCCCCCTGCCATGGGCAGCGACACCTCCCACTAAACCATGCCATCCAAGGCTATGTCCAACCCCACCTTGAACGCCGCCAGGGATGAAGCATCCACAACTTCCCTGGGCAACCCATTCCAGGGCCCCACCACCCTCACAGTAAAGAATTTCTTCCTCATATCCAATCTAAACCTCCCCTGTTTAAGTTTAAACCCATTACCCCTTGTCCTCTCACCACAGTCCCTAATGAAGAGTCCCTCCCCAGCATCCCTATAGGCCCCCTTCAGGTATTGGAAGGCTGCTATGAGGTCTCCACGCAGCCTTCTCTTCTCCAGGCTGAACAGCCCCAATTTTCTCAGCCTATCTTCATACGAGAGGTGCTCCAGTCCCCTCATCATCCTCGTGGCCCTCCTCTGCACTTGTTCTAACAGTTCCATGTCCTTTTTATGTTGTGGACACCAGAACTGCACACAATACTCCAAGTGAGGTCTCACGAGAGCAGAGTAAAGGGGCAGGAGCACCTCCCTCGACCTGCTGGTCACACTCCTTTTGATGCAGCCCAGGATACGGTTGGCCTTCTGGGCTGCAAGCGCACACTGCCGGCTCATGTTCATTTTTTCATCAACCCACAGCCCCAAGTCCTTCTCCACAGGGCTGCTCTCAATCTCCTCCCCACCCAATCTGTAGCTGTGCCTGGCATTGCTCCGACCCAGGTGGAGGACTTTGCACTTAGCATGGTTAAACTTCATCAGGTTGGCATCAGCCCACCTCACAAGCGTGTCAAGGTCCCTCTGGATGGCATTCCTTCCCTCCAACTTATCAACCGAACCACACAGCTTGGTGTCATCGGCAAACTTGCTGAGGGCGCACTCAATCCCACTGTCCATGTCACCCACAAAGATGTTGAACAAGACCGGTCCAACACCGATCCCTGGGGGACACCACTCGTTACTGGTCTCCAGCTGGACACTGAGCCACTGAGCACTACTCTTTGCGTGCGGCCATCCAGCCAGTTCTTTATCCACCGAGTGGTCCACCTATCAAATTGATGTCTCTCCAACTTAGAGAGAAGGATGTCATGTGAGACAGTGTCAAAGGCTTTACACAAGTCCAGGTAGATGACATCAACTGCTCTGCCCCTGTCCATCAGTTCCGTAGCCCCTTCATAGGTCACCAGATTGGTCAGGCAGGATTTCCCTAGACATGTGATTTCACTGCAGGATCACACAGAAGAAAAAGTAAGGTCATAGAAAGAAAATTAACTCCCACATCCAGCACAGCTATCCTAAAATACAACCCCCAAAATGTCTTGTGTTTTGCAAGACTGGTTTTTTTACATCAAAATTTACACCTGTCATGCTAGTGTCAGTGTATGTGGAACAGTTCCAAGGGATATGCACATAAGTAATAGAAGCTTCCTCCTGGTCCCTTAGAAATAAAATTGAAGAAAACAGTGCTCCGAATCACAATCTTATGAGCAAGTACATGAATGGTTTTGAATTCTTTGTTCTATATTTCCTGTTTAGGTCTAGTTCACCTCTTCCAGGGTAAGAAATTACTTGAATTTTACTAAGCTGAACAGGAAAATGTTTTCATATCCCAAGGACATTTTCTAGCCCAAACTAGATAAAAAGCCAAAACTCCAACAGCATTAAAACTGCAAATCAAAGGTTCAAACATTTCAACATAAAAAAGCCTAAATATGGTGTTGAACAATTCCGATTTCAACATTATGTCTTTAAAAGTAATGCCAGGTAGCTCTAATCAAACAGAAGCATGGCTGTAGTGGATGAAACCCAAACTCCCTCTAGTTCAGTCACCTGAGTAGTGGCCAAAAGCAGATGCATATTCAGCAGAGGACGCTGACACATAGCACTTCCCCCATGTACTCTCCCAGCAATCAACCATTTTCAGTTCATGGATCTCCTGTGTAAGTGCTGGTGTCTACGTGTACAGTAAGCCTCACTGGATTTCTCTTACACAGATACTTCCAGTTTCCAACTAACCTCAGACAAATGCTTAATACCTGCATCACACCTAGCAAGGAATTTCACAGATTAACTACATGTCTTGAGGAGAACCCTTTCATCATCTCTGGCTGACAAAATATTTTATCAAAATAATCCTTACCTTTTGTACTGGGAAAGACATACAAGTGATCCTCCTCTATTTTCTCCATGACATTCCTGATTTTATAGACCTCTGTACCATATCCCCCTTAGCTATCTCTTGGCTGAAGAGTCCTAATCTACTTAGCTTCATATTTGCCATTATTCATTTGCCCCTTCTACTGATAACATCCCACAGACAAATACATGTGGTACATGCAGTTTGTGATTATTTCTTCTTTTTGCTTTCAATATCAAGAAAAAGGAAATTTAAGCTCCAAATCAGGCATCTGAATACCTTGGCAGAAACCCTTTCCCAAAAAATTGAGTCATGCATACATTTGAAAGGAAGCATTTTCATGAAGGGCGAAAGTATTTTTCCCAACATATACCTGCTTTTAACTTACTTGAAACTATGAAAGTTTTTGTTAGGTAACAGATGGGAGATGATTACTTGTAACACTAATTTATAGTAACAATCTGAGATCTAGATTATGTGCTAGTCCAAAGCATTCCCAGAAAGCCATACTGTAATGATTTTCCAGTAACTTTTTCATGAAATTCAGATTAGACTGGTGGTCTAATTCCAATTTAGCAATTATACATTGCACAAGTAGCACTTAAATGTTCATAAGCATTTTACATAAGAAAACTAGGAGGAGAATGTATTTGTCACCCTGTAAATAATGCAAGCTGTCCAATAGCTGTGTGGTAGGTGCCTCCTTCCGCACCCTTAGAAAGAGACATTTGGGTGTTTTGTTCTGCACAGGGCATCAGCCCAGAGCCCAGCAGCTGAGCTCTAAACAAAGAGGCACTGCTGGTTTCTTTGTGCACTGGTTGCCCTGTTCTTTTGCAACAGCCTCACAAACTTGTTGATTATTGTACTGGAGATTAATTAATGGAGAAATAATATTTTTAAATTATATTACAATGAAGGACAGAAAAAGGAAAAAATTGTTTACCTAACTTAATCAGACAAGAAAAGATATCAAGCTTTTGAGATCAGTGTTCTTCCACAAGGTTTTCATCTGATATAAAAAGACAAAAGGAACAGTTAACAGTCTGGAGGGTGGGTGTTATTGCTTTGCCTTCTGTTCTAACCATCACTTCAATACTTGATTCTAAATAAAGGACATGTGAAAAGCTTTGTAGTTTCACATAGTAAAGAAGGATTTTACAGGGAAGAGAAGATTAAAAGACTAAGGCACAGGAATGAAAAAAAAAAAAAAGGCAATTCTTTGGAGAACTTTGAGACAATCAAGTGTTCAAAACCAATGAAAAACACTAATTTAGTTAGAGGAGGAATAAAAATACATTCTCTGCAACTAAGTAATACATATAAATAATAAACAGATAATTTAGAGGAACTCACAGGTGACTTAAGAGCTGTATCTCTGAATAACTGAGATACACGACAGCAAACAGAAACCAAAACATGGTATTCAATGCCTTTCATCATCTGTTCCAAGTTTTTTTAGCAAGACTTCTGTTTTGAAATGCTAGTTTTATTCTCCAGACACACAAATACTGCTAGTCAAAGCACTGCAAGCAACTGAAACTGTACCTGTGTCTACTACCTGCCCTAAGAGGCACTTTCAAACAAATATCAGTACAAGATTCATAAGTAGAGAATTTAAAAATCAACTGAGGGTATTTTTTCAATTATTTTAATATAAGCAACTTCTGAGAGTAGGTTGCACTCCTCTATGTCTTAGACCACCAAGCAAACAAGTTGTACTAAACAGTGATCTGTACTTAATACTCTGAATAGTTCTTACAGTGCTTATGAATTCAATGCTGGGTACTTTTTTAAATTACTTTTCCTTTGGAAAGCATTCTAATTTTAAAAAAAGAGAGGGAGAAATATCATCTAGGTCTAAGCTCCTTACTAACATGTTAATAATTTCTTAAGAATCATAGTTCTGCTATTACTGAACAAGACATTATATTCTGTTCTTTCTCCAATTGCCTGCACCCAGAAATTAATTCTGAATAGAACTAACTAGAAAGTTACAGGGATGCGGATCTCTGCTGACAGTTCATAGAATGGTTTGGGTTGGAAGGGACCTGAAAGACCACCCTAACATGGCAGAGACACGTTCCACTAGACCAGGGTGCTCAAAGCCTTCTCCAACCAGGCCCTGAAGACAGGGATGCCAGTGATGGGGCAGCCACAGCTTCTCTGAGCAACTTGTGCCAGGGTCTCAACACCCTCACAGGGAAAAATTTCTTCCTAATATTAGATAAATATTTTGATAAATCCACCCTCTTTCAGTTTGCTCTGATCAAAAGTCCCTCAGATTTCTTGTAAGCACACTTTAGGTACTGGAAAGCTGCTCTGAGGTCTCCCATGAGCCTTCTCCAGGTTGAACAAGCCCAGTTCTCTCAGCCTGCCTCCATAGCAGAGCTGCTCCAGCCCTCAGAGCATCTCTCTTCTGGACATGCTCAAGCAGGTCCACATCCCTCTTGTGTTGGGGGCCTCAGAGCTGAACGCAGTACTGCAGGTGGAGTCTCATGCGAGCAGAGTAGAGGGGGAGAATCACTTCCCTTGACCTGCTGGCCACACTGATGCAGCCCAGAGTATAGTTCTAACACTGCAGTTGCTAATCACACCTGCAAACAAACTTATGGGATCCTCACTCCATCCACAAACAGCGCAGGTAAATAAAGAACACAGACCTGAGAGGTCCGGGGAGAGCACAGCAGAACAAGCTTCTCTTGGTTAAACTGCGGGAGGAGTTTTTATTTTTATCAATTATCTCAGACAACTGTGTCTTCCACAGTGATTCAAAGCATGATAACAGTGGCTGATCATAATGGGTTCAGGAAGTATCTGCTGTATTTAGACACCAAAAAACGCCACCAGTAGCATCATCTAGATGATTTGAAAGCCATTAAACATAGGGAATGAATGGCATGGCTTTAGGTGCTTTCCTCTTCATGGATTTTTCAACAAGGGTTTTAAAGTATGTTAACAAAAGGTTAACAATGGTTAGCTAACAGCTTCTCCTCAAGGGAAAGGACCACTCCTGAGTCAACAGACCTTAGTTTTGACTTCCTTGTCTTGCCTGGGATTCTAAAGCAATCAAAGACCCAGAATTCCCTCACACATACACACACACACCCTCCCCCACTGGTTTAGAGTTTATGAACTACATAGAATCATAGAATAGTTAGGGTTGGAAAGGACCCTAAAATCATCCAGTTCCAACCCCCCTGCCATGGGCAGGGACACCTCCCACTAAACCATGTCACCCAAGGCTATGTCCAACCCCGCCTTGAACGCCGCCAGGGATGGAGCATTCACAACTTCCCTGGGCAACCCATTCCAGGGCCTCACCACCCTCACAGTAAAGAATTTCTTCCTCAGATCCAATCTAAACTTCCCCTGTTTAAGTTTGAACCCATTACCCCTTGTCCTCTCACCACAGTCCCTAATGAAGAGTCCCTCCCCAGCATCCCTATAGGCCCCCTTCAGGTATTGGAAGGCTGCTATGAGGTCTTCACACAGCCTTCTCTTCTCCAGGCTGAACAGCCCCAATTTTCTCAGCCTATCTTCATACGAGAGGTGCTCCAGTCCCCTGATCGTCCTCATGGCCCTCCTTTGGACTTGTTCCAACAGTTCCATGTCCTTTTCATGTTGAGGACACCAGAACTGCACACAATACTCCAAGTGAGGTCTCACGAGAGCAGAGTAGAAGGGCAGGAGCACCTTCCTCGACCTGCTGGTCACGCTCCTTTTGATGCAGCCCAGGATATGGTTGGCTTTCTGGGCTGCGAGTGCACACTTCCGGGAAGCTTTCAACTGTCAGTCAATGGCATACAAAAGCCCTCAACTGGCACAAACAATAAAAATCAGCTTATATGTAAATATCTTAAATAACAAATCTCAACAAAATAGAGAATGGACCACACCCTGCTTCAAGGTAGTGCTGTAAATCAGTAACATAAAAGCAAACAAATGCCAGCCTAATGTTTCCAGTCCATTTCCATCACCGTTTTTATTGGGTACATTTTTAAACAGCAGTATTCTGATCCTGATTATGTGCCTGCTGTTATACAAAAATTATTGCCTACAGCAGCTTATAAAATGCTCAGGCAAACATCAAGCAAGTAAAACATACAATTTATCTACATTTTACACACTAGTGCTTAAATTCTGTAGGATTTTTAGATTTAGGAGTCCGTTACAATGTGTACTGGTATAGTTTACTATTTCTTTGCGTCATTTTGTGTCAGTTGCAGCAAATGGCTTTCCCTAGTAAGCACACAGTCTGGAAGTTATGACAGGCACTACAAAACAAAGTAAGAGGGGTTACTGAAGAGGATTTTCCATATCCAACATGAACACCAACAACTATGCTTCAAGCAAGAACAGCTCTAAGGGAAGCCTGCGTCAGATTAAGACCCCTGAACGCGCCCATGTCATTTGCTCTTTTTTTTTTAACTGATTAACACCCTTGCCCCGAACATCCCCCCCGAACCCCGAACCCCCTAGAATTTAATTCCCCCTATGGAATTGAACGGATCTGTGATGCATTTCACTTTCCATGGCCCAAACAAAAACCATTAACATGTCAGTGTCTTTGCTCTATTTCACAACAGAATTCTCTAACTCTGAAGACCACAAAAGTTGTCATTTCTTCCTTAAATGTGATCAGCTGGATACTGGTCATACTAAAATAACAACACAATACATAAGCACTCTTCTGAAAACATTTACATGAATGAAAACTAGCAAAAACCATCCAAAATATACCAGAGGTTTATTAAAGCTCAGCCAAATGCACTCATGACATAAATGGATGCTGTAGTAAGAGTGAAAAGGCAAACAGAAAAAATGTGCTGTGTGTAGGTAGAGGGGTGTGTATTCACATGCTCATGTGTATACATTTTTTAAGTAACCTTAACATACCAGCAACCCAAAGTTCAGCTTCCATTCATGTTTACTTACTTAATTTTTCAATTGCCCATGGATTAGGTGAGTGTCATTGAAACCTCATCTTTAATCCTCTACAGTGATACCTTATGGAGAAACTCTTCCTGTAGTTTCATGACAGGAAGAAGGATGCGGAGCATTAGTTTTCTTCACCAGAAAAGCTACTTTGCTTAACTGGGAATGCCAATTCTAATCACAGTTTTTATGATTTACCATAAGCTGAATTTAAAATGTATGACTTGTAATATTTTAAATGTATCAAAATTTTGCTCTTCACCTTATACAGTCCTACCATACTTTGTCCTCATTCCTGACACCTTTAGGCAAATTCTGTGGTATGAAGCAGATATTTTGTAATTGTATTATTATGTCCAGACATGCTATTGAAAGAAATACATTTGGATTCTGGAACACTCCTCTCCTGCCTACATGTATTTCCTGGTTTCGAACCCTGGCCAGTGTCCTGATCCTGACTACATCACACAGCTTGGTGTCATCAGCAAGTTTGCTGAAGGTGCAATCAATCCCACTATCCACGTCACTGACAAAGATGTTGAACAGCGCTGGTCTCAACACTGATCCCTGAGGACCACCACTTGTCACTAGTCTGCACTTGGACATTGATCCATTGACCACAACTCTGAGGGTGACCATCCAGCCAAGTTGTCCATCCATCATATCCATGCCTCTTCAGTTTAGAGACAAGGATCTCGTGCAGGACAGTGTCAAACACCTTGCACAAATTCATGCAGATGACAATCAGTCACCCTTCCCTTAACCAAATTAAGTCAGCAAGTCACCTGGGCAAGGGCTACTTTTCAAAAGAGAAACTTTCTAAGATTCAGGAAGATCACGGCCCTCTTAGCTAGCTAGCACAGGAAAATTTTTGGTAGTTCTATGTTGTTGTTTTTGTAAACTGACCTATGAAACTTTGCAGTTCCCTTCAATCATGTCATTGAATTCGGGGGGCTATAAGGATGCTGGGGAGGGACTCTTCATTAGGGACTGTAGTGACAGGACAAGGGGTAATGGGTTCAAACTTAAACAGGGGAAGTTTAGATTGGATATGAGGAAGAAATCCTTTACTGTAAGGGTGGTGAGGCACTGGAATGGGTTGCCCAGGGAAGTTGTGAATGCTCCATCCCTGGTGGTGTTCAAGGCGGGGTTGGACAGAGCCTTGGGTGACATGGTTTAGCGGGAGGTGTCCCTGCCCATGGCAGGGGGGTTGGAACTAGATGATCTTAAGGCCCTTTTCAACCCTAACTATTCTATGGTTCTATGATTCTATGAATCACTGGTACAGCATTTTTAGCAAAAGTCTGTTGTAGAAGCCAAACTTTTCAGACTATTTTCTTCTCCAAGTCATCACATGGATTAACAGATAGAAGCAGTTTTGTCTAGTAACACAACAGATTCTGTTGGAACTTTTAATTTTTGACAGCCTTGAAGAAGTTCAAACTGTATTTTTAATCTCAGACTTACTAGCAAGCCAAAAGCTCACCCATTAAAGCACCACAGCACTTTCACAGTCAATGTATAAAGAAAAAAGCTATTTATTAGACTTGTTTTCTGTAGTACATACAAACAATACGGAAAGTGACAAAGTGCCTTTGCTTTGCAGAAACAGACAGAGTGAAAGGAAAATTAAAACAAGGCATAAAACAAAGAAAGGATGTGTATAACAACAGCCACAAGTTTGTTTTTCTTTGTGCTAAAAATAGAGCACAATACTTATCGTTGTGTAAGGGATACTCCCCAAAGCCTGAAAATAACAGATGTAGAGAATACCAGCATAATTAGAACTCTTTCTAATTTTCAGTTCTTTATCTAGATTCACTTTCTCCTAATATTGCTTTCTTCAGAAACTGAGTCCACTCTCATCAAAAAAATCAAACAGAAATGCTGTTAAGCAGACATTGTAACAGAGGAATTATCAGACTTAGTTCTAGGCAGTCACCACAGTTAAAAGCGCCATTATGAAAAATGTGAGACATCAAAGCATTTTGACAACTAAATCTTCACAAACTGTCTTTGAAGCTTATGAAATTCCAGCTCTCATAAAAGGCTAAACAACTTTATACAATAATATTTCCTATCCAGGAAACATAACATTGCCTGCAGTTACTTGGAATGCACAATAATTAGGGACAAAGAGAAAACAGTGCACATCCAGTGCAGTTCAGCTTGGGAGTTTTCTTGCCAGAATTGCCATTCACTTCACCAAATTAAATGCGCTGTTTGTATCATGCCATAAAATTATACTAAAATAAAACCCTGAATAAAATTTCTAACAAGACTGACATGTGGCAAAACCAGTCTGATCTAAATCCAGCATGCTTTCACATTAAGATTCCTTGTACTGTGCATTATAACACGCTACGACTGCAAATACATGAGTATGGGAGTTTCCCATCACCAAAATTGCTGGCAGGATAAAGGCTCATCTATAAATGCATCAGAAGTACCTTGTAAATTATCAAAATCCTATCAAGACAACGTCAGAGAACCTTAGGATACATTTCTAGATAGAATATAGAAATGAATATGCTATGATTCTAGATGTTTTCTGAAAGCATCTCCAGACATGAGCTGTGATGTACAAAAGAAATTAAATGTGCTGACTTCTAGAAGACAAAATACAGTATTTCCAATATTAATGGCATATAAGGCACTTCTATGCAAGAAAAATACAAGCACTAAAATTTAACTAACATGAGTTCTGTCCAACACAGATAATTCAACTTCTTTCTCAGTGAATAAAATAATATACATACTGCTCTGTATGTTGTTAATAATAACTTACTAGCACTAAACATCCTCTCTTCCTACCCACAACATCTTCCTTGGTGCATCTTGGGATTATCTTTTCCTTTCTCACATCCGAATCACAGCAGTGACTCAGTCAGTTTTGTTATGGATTACTACAGTCAAGTGTTTTTCCCCTTATGTCACTTCCAATTTATAAGCCACATTTTTAAAGAAACTGCTACCAACTGCAAGACTTTGCACATTACAGTACAAGATTTCTACCTGTTTCTGTTGTCATATTTTTAAGGTGATCTAGCTCTTAGTGTTTAACATTTTGCTCTCTGCAGTATTAGCAAATGCCTCCCAAATTTTGACAGTCTTGTATCTTTCGTTTCTTTAATGAAAATAGGAAAACAGGATTAGCCAAAAAACAGTCCCCAAGGAACTCTATTAGTAAACTCTCTCCACTCAAAGTTTCTTTTCCAACACAAACAACTGTAACCTCTCATTTGTCTAGTCCATTAAAACTTAACTTTTTTTCTACTAATGTCCATTTTTTTCTAGTTTAGGAATAATTCATTACATAATTTTCAGAAAACTAAAAGAGTCTGAAGTCTTATTAGAATGAAACACCAGGCCTGCATGTCACAATGTGTTTTTGTAAGCTTCTGCTTTATTTTACTTCTTTTTCTTGTACTCAAGCAATTTCTCTATATTTATGTTTATCCTTCTAAGCTCATAATGTTGATGAGAACACAGTTCACTTTGCCCCCACTTTCTTAAACACAGAAAGCATCCCAGGTAGCTAACAGACATTTTCAAAAATGCTATCCTATATGTACCAAGCTATTTTATCTAAAAACAAAACCACCAAAAACATTGCAATGGGAACAAGACCATTTCATCTTGCCTTTTTAGAGAAAAAGAATCATGTATTATGTGTTATGTCATTTTAAGCAGTAACCTAAGTTTCCAAGCAGAGTTACAACCCTGAATAAAATGGTTATTTTAGTGTAATGAAGCTTGCTCAACAGTTACTATCAAATGCACATTAGTAAGATATGCCCTGCAGAGTTAATAGCCTATGAATGTGCTTGCCTGCACAAGCACTAACATTGTAAAGTCAAAACACCTGTGCTGGGTTCTTAAAATACTTATGCATTCTATAAAGGCACATAGTAATGAGATCAAGATTTCCTGTGTAATTGCTACTGCTCAAATAGATGGACTTGGAGGCACATTTAGACCATCTCAAATTTTGAAAGAAACCACATTTTTGAACCAAAATGTACAGCTTAGGCCCACCTGGAGTGGGCAGCAATTATACACAGCTAAAATTCAATCTTACTAATTTACTCTGTCTTATAAACCATGTTTCACTAGCAACTTCTTCCACTCTTACGAATCTCATTTCAGAGGCACTGGAATCGCAGAGTCAGCACACTAGAACAAAGAAGGATCACCAAAACTTTGCAACCAAATTTCGACTCTATACAGATGCAACTAAAGAAGACTGTCGGATTTTTTATGATCAGTTGGAGACTCTTAATAAATGCAGTTTCAATGCCTCTCTTCCTCTGGTGATAATAGTCCATGGATGGTCGGTATGAACTCACATTTTATGTTTAATTCAAACTACATGTGATTTGATATAATTTTCTTCTCATTATGCTAGTGCCAAAAGTAACTTCAGAAGAAAGGTTGTGATTAGAAAGATGGTGGAGTCCTCTGGTAGCAAACACGGCCAGAAATAACATGAAGAGGATATTCCCCACCAGGATTCTAAAGGAAATCTACAGGCAATTTTTCATATGGGAGTCCCATGCCAAGAACTAGATTCAGCCCTGATTTAAAGCAGAAAGTTCGAACAAGCTGAATGAATGTGCTATGCTTCTAGAGGACTAAATACCAGATTCATTTCTCTGATATGTTCACTGCCATATATTTACACACTTAGTGAAAAGGGCACACAATCTCCCCCTATCTTTCTCACAGATACAATTTTAAAAACAGCTTCTCACTAAGCCCCTTCAGCTGAAAATGAAGCCCTCATTGTCAATGAATTATCAGTGAACTGCTTTCAGTTAAACTGTAAAAAAGAAAAAAATCCTCCATGAAAACCTTTCTCAAAAGCCTAGCATTAGCACTGCTGTACTAACGGGACTTTTGATCAGCTGCTTCTCAACTGCTGAAACAAAAGGCAGGATAAGAAATAACATCATTTAAACAGATCCTTGACTCTCCTAGAACCCATGCCATCACAACAAGGTGGCAAAATGGACCTTTTTTGCACATCTGCAAATACACAGAGAAACTCTGAAAAATACCCTTGATGCATAGAACTTCCCCGACAAAAAAACAGCAGAGCTGACTTTGGATGAAATATTGCCCTAAATTATTTTAGCCGAGTCTCCCAAAACTGGATTTGTTCAAAATCTATACCCCCCTCAAAGACAAACCATGGACCCGACTGCAGCTGCTGCCATTCACATTAACATAGTTTGCAGACATGTCGGGCTCTTAGAGGAGCATGTATGGAAACCCAGAAGTGAGACTCTCAAATTCTGTTAAAACATTAGAAGAGATAAGGATGTTCTAGCAGTTGAGGAAATCGATGCTAGAGCAATCATCAGGGACTGTAGGTGATAGCACAAGGGGTAATGGGTTTAAACTTAAACAGGGGAAGTTCAGGTTAGACATAAAGGAAGAAGTTCTTCACTGTGAGGGTGGTGAGGCACTGGTACATGTTGTTCAAACAAGTGGCAAATGCTCCATCCCTGGCGGTGTTCAAGGCCAGGATAGAAACAGCTTTGGGCAACATGGTCAAGTGTGAGGTGTCCCTGCCCATGGAAGGGGATTGGAACTGGATGATCTAAAGGTCCTTTCCAACCCTAATCATTCTATGATTCTATGAATTCTGAATAATTCTCATCCACCAAATCTCACAATGGAATGGCTGTAGAAGTAAATGTCTGCTGGTCTGCAATCCTCCAGGTTCCCTCCCTCTCTAACCCTTTTAGTTTAAATATACAGGGGACAGCTGCTCTTGAATGAAATCAGAAATATTCTGGGCATTTCTGTCGCTTTTTAATCAGTAAATCAGTAACACCAATGATCTCAGGATGAGTGTAAATATTTTGGGACATCATTTCACTGACAACACCTCATATTACAAGACAAATCATTATACACTTATATTCTTTGTTGTTTTGTTTTTTTTTCCAAAGAGGCTCAGCACTGAAGCATGCTGTAGCCTCCAAAATCTAGTTATCAGCACTATACCCTCCTTCTTTAGATTAAGGTTTTTGTTTCCTTGAGTTTTTAACAAGAACTACTTGGCAGAGACTGCTTTACGATAAGAATATGTGCTTTTTGTTTGGTTCTTTTTTCAATAAAACAGGTGGATGGAATATTAGAAAGCTGGATTTGGAAAATGGCAGCAGCTCTGAAGTCTCAGCAAAAACAAATTAATGTGATCGTTGCAGACTGGCTTGTATCTGCTCACCAGCACTATCCCATTGCTGTACAGAATACACGCTACATAGGGCAGGAGATAGCACACTTCCTGGAATGGCTGGAGGTAAGAGCCGCCCATGTTTCTCTGGAAAAGACCTATTTATCTGTTCTTATGCTTCTGCCACCATTCTGAAATACTATGCTGATTAATGATGTTCTTTTCAATACCTTATGTTAATTTAACATATTGAAAATTTTTCTTCCATAGACTTTCATATGACTTCATAAAACTTCCATTATGCAAGAGAAAAAAAAGTGCTCTTGCTTATTAAAATATTTTTATATATCTTTAGAGATGAGAGAGCTTCATGTCATTTTAGCTTTTCAGTTAGCATGTGTCCAGACAGCTGAGAGTCCCACACTTTGAAAGCATACACACATAATCATTTGGAAGTGGTTAGTTCAGTAAAATGGGGTATGTTATCTGTGCTTTTATCTTCTGCTTTTAATGCAGAATTCAAGAATGCCATTGTGTCTGATTTTTGCCTCAGCTCCTCAAAGATTATTCTAAAATAATAGCTTGGAGATCCAGAATGTAAAGGAAGACCTTTCAAGAAGACAGACACGCCACAAAAAGATGACAGGGAGGCAGCAGCGAGTACAGAGCCACGTTAACATAGTGACTACTTATCAGTACTACATAGGGAGCAGTGGCCATGGCTAGATCAAAAAGGCTGCAGACAAGCCTGCAAGGGATCACTGGTCTCCAGCACTATTCAAGAAAATGCAGAAAGCAAACACTAGAATAAGAATCACTCATACAAACCAGGCAACTCTTCTTTCCTCTATCTTCATTACTAATTTAAGTTACCTAATTTGAAATTAAATTATACTTCTGGACCTCACAATGATTTTTTTAATACACTAATTTGAACATGGTAAGGCCTAAGGTGAAAGGGAAATACACTGCAAAGCTAAAAGATTTGTAACAAATACTGTTGAATGGCTAAGCTGCTTTCAAAAGGAACGACAGGACTAGAAGAAGCTGACAGGTACCATGCCCAGTTAGGGACAACAGGCACAGAAGAGAAGGCAGGAGAGATAGAGTCACTATTTTTTTGTTGCGACATTAAAACAAACCTGAGCTCTTGGTCAAATGTAGTTAAAGTTGAGCCTAAAGTCACATTTTGAAGCCGTTTAATTATTGAATGAATGAAAAGGTGGACTTTGTTCAGTTCCCAGGAGGACACACCACGTTGTCAACAATTAAAGACAGTCTGTGATTTCTCCAGCGTCAGCAAACAAATTGAGGACCGAATAAACAATTCCTTGCTCCAGCACTGTAGGTAGCTTCTCTTGTACCACAGTGTGTTCTAGGATTTAAATATACCACAAAGTTTCACATCATTCAATTGAGTGTGTTCAAGCTGTACACATTCCTTTTGCTGAGAAGCACCCCTCCTGAGTTTAACAGTGAAAAACACCTTCATGCTAACTGTCTTAACTAGATACTTATGCTTCTGTCTGCTTACAGGCTGGCGAGAATTTGGAATATCCTCAATGGTTATAACAAAAACAGCAGTGCTGTGCTACATTTTAATAAAGAATAAAATCAAAGTAAATCTCAGCACTCTTAATCCAAGAGTTAGTAGGGGAATTCTTTACAAGTCAGAAAAACTTTGAGCCTTGCAGCTCACATGAAATGCTTAAGATCTAGATAGTACTGATTAGGTAGGAAGCCAGGCTTGAGTCTGATTCTGCTTCAATAGGTTGGTTTCCTACCTGATACCTAGTTTTGCACAAACCAATTCAAGAAATACCACTTCTGTATCACTTAGCATGTCTGATCAATGTTTTGCTACTTTGGCTTGTGCTAGTGTCTCAGGCAAAAAAAGCGAGGCACATTCTATGAAGGATTGTTTTACACTGAAGTTAAAGGACAGATACCCATTTTATAGGAAAGTCAAATGCTGCAGACAAAAGGCAACGCACATTTGCACCACTTGCAACAAACAGCATCAAAAATCCTGTTATCTGCGTTGATGGTTTTCCAGAGCACAGCACGTAAGTAGCAGTGCCCAAATGTGTGGTGTTTTCCTGCTGCGTGAAAAGGAGGCAAGGAATAACATTCAGACAGGGGAGAGATTCAGTGCCTGATCCACACACCTCATTTGACTTCCATTACGAACATACACATTTCCTGTGTTGTAATTCATGGTATTCCTAGCTTGAAGTAAGTATTTCAGAGCAGCCCTGTGGAGAAGGACTTGGGGGTGTTGGTCGATGAGAAAATGAACATGAGCTGGCAGTGTGCCCTTGCATCCCAGAAAGCCAACCGTATCCTGGGCTGCATCAAAAGGAGTGTGACCAGCAGGTCGAGGGAGGTGCTCCTGCCCTTCTACTCTGCTCTCGTGAGACCTCACTTGGAGTATTGTGTGCAGTTCTGGTGTCCTCAACATAAAAAGGACGTGGAACTGCTGGAACAAGTCCGAAGGAGGGCCATGAGGACGATCAGGGGACTGGAGCACCTCCCGTATGAAGATAGGATGAGAAAGTTGGGGCTGTTCAGCCTGCAGAAGAGAAGGCTGTGTGGAGACCTCATAGCAGCCTTCCAATATCTGAAGGGGGGCTATAGGGATGCTGGGGAGGGACTCTTCATTAGGGACTGTAGTGAGAGGACAAGGGGTAATGGGTTCAAACTTAAACAGGGGAGGTTTAGATTGGATATGAGGAAGAAATTCTTTACTGTGAGGGTGGTGAGGCCCTGGAATGGGTTGCCCAGGGAAGTTGTGAATGCTCCATTGCTGGCAGTGTTCAAGGCCAGGCTGGACATAGCCTTGGATGGCATGGTTTTGTGGGAGGTGTCCCTGCCCATGGCAGGGGGGTTGGAACTAGATGATCTTAAGGTCCTTTCCAACCCTAACTATTCTATGATTCTATTTCACTGTGCACATTTCACATTTTTTGCATCTAAATCAAGCTGTCACTGTCTTCCAGGAATCCATTCAATTTTCCAGAAGCAATGCTCATCTAATTGGGTACAGCCTAGGAGCTCATGTTTCAGGATTTGCTGGAAGTTTTATCAGTGGTACAAACAAGATTGGAAGAATTACAGGTAAGAGACATAATTTTAAGAAATATAATAGTCAGTGGATTTAAGTTACACAGATATTCGACATATCAATATCACATCAATATTTAGTTGTTGAACAGCAATATTTATCACAGTTTAGAAGATTCATCCCATTGCTTTAGAAATTAAGATTTAGGAAATTTAATTTAACACTTTTCAAAATGAATTATCACCATATGTTGTATCCCTAATAGATGCTTATATTAAACAAAGCTAGCACTTGATTTTTTTCACAGGGGCAAATACACATGACTAGTCTGAAGTTCCAATTCTGATCTTGGATTCATTGCCACATATCACAGTTTGTTATATAATCAGCTCTTGTGACAGCGCCTGCATGCCAAGAAGCTGATTTTACACTATGCGGCATATTACACCTGTGTGTACACTGAAGGACTTCAATTCATCAGTGCTGCCTGTTCAAAGCATATCAGTACATCAAACCTCAATAATAAGTAGAAAATATTTAACCACATTGAAACATATTTTGTGTAACACCTATATGCATTCTTCAGTACAAATTACTCAGACTCGTAACAATTAGCTCAAATATTTCCTAGTGTAAAAGCTATTAAAAATAAAAGTAATTGCATGCCTTGAGGGTGACATGCCTGCCTTTAGCCTGTGTTACAAGTCTTGTCCAGTTATGTCTATGCAACTAAGTTAGTCCATAATACCAACTGAAGAATTTCAAATTTAGAAGCTTGTTCTAAAACTGAATGCAGATTTAAACTACACAGGCAGTCCTTTCTCCACAAATCAGTTCCCAACAAAAAAGAGCACCATGCAAAAATATCTTGTACACTGAAAGTCAGCGAGACTCCCTAAGTGGTATATTATTTTTCTAAATACTGCAATAATTTGCCTTGAAGGCTTTTAAGTTGAACAATTATTAGAAAAAATGTCTAGCAATGAGACATACAGTCTCTCAAGCAATAAGTGAAGCTTTATAAAGTTTCAGGTCCTAAATGTGGGCTAAAAGTCATCCTTGTTGTGGGGCTGGTATCTTCAAAAGGGCCTCTGAAATACATGACCTCTAGAGTACGAAAACAAAATTAAATAAACATCCCTCAGGTAATAAAGCAGGAGCAGCATGGTTTGTCTATAACAAACAGATTGATCTCTGGGGCTGTGTCCTTGTGCATGTAGCAGTTACTGCTTACTACAGTGCCTGTTTTTACTTTCTGGTGTGATCTTGTACCCTCTGCAGGACAAGTGTTCCTGGCTTTGTTTCTATGGTGAAGGACCTTGTAAAGTACCAGTGCTGTCTGTTTTTAAATATTTATCACAGGCTTTTCTCATAACAGTAAAACAACAGCCAATCTGCACATCACAACTGGATTCTTTGCATTTATTGCAGGCCTTGACCCTGCTGGCCCCTTGTTTGAAGGCATGTCACCAACAGATCGGTTATCTCCAGATGATGCAAACTTCGTAGACGCAATTCATACATTCACTAAACAGCACATGGGTCTCAGTGTTGGCATCAAGCAGCCTGTGGCTCATTTTGACTTTTACCCCAATGGAGGAACCTTTCAGCCTGGCTGTCACATCATGCATGTGTATAACCACATTGCAGAATACGGAATCACTGGTAAGAACCAATGGCACAAAATGGGAAGAAGCATTGCAGCTGCACTGACAGTATCTTTGGGAAACTTTACAGATCTCTATAGTCTTAAACAGTATCTAGTGGGAATATTACCTCCCTTTATACGCAAGAAATTTCTTTTCTAGAATTTGGTTATCTGATTTTTATATGTATTGAGTTCAAACTGTTCTTACTGACTCCAGTAAGGAATTTGGCTGCCTAGCACTTCAGAAAGTGAGGCCACAAACATCCTGCTGTCAAGCACTTCTGAATAATTTCAAAGGTATTTGTTTTAGCAGTAGAGGAAATGAGAAAAATTATTCTAATTAAGCCAGATTAATCTAGTGTATAATTAATTATTTCGAATCAAATAAAACACAGGGCTGTACTACTCACCTCCTTAGTTCACCTTTTCCCAACTCCACGTCCTTCAGCTGCACAGATGAGGCTCTCTCTAGGACTTGACTGCCAGTGTTTGAGGCTGAGTTTTACATACTGAAGCTTATTTCCAGTGTACCTAAACATAAACATACAGAGAAACTGATACGACATACTGAAAAAGATAAGGTACTGATGCAACTATCAACACACTGTCTAAAAGTAGACTTTACTTGATAGCAAGTAATTCATGACAAACGTGAAACCAAGCATCAGCTAGAAAGCTTATCAGTGAAAACACGTAAGAACAGTCTATATGATATATCCAAATTACACAGAAGGAAACTTTTGTAATTTGACACAGAAGAAAAAGTTACCTCTCATAAAATCAGACCTATGTACTTAATATTTTAATGTTTTTAGTATATTTTTCGGTCATTTCCTCTCAGTAGTAGCTGAAATCAAAATTCAATTCAACATGAGAGTTTGTTACTCTGATAGGGACAAAAGATGACATTAGTGTGTAAGTATCCAACAGACAACACTGTTCAACCATTCACAATGGGACTGCTGCCTCTAATGTGGCATGATCTGAAAGACTGCATATAGCCTTAAATTGTATTTCACATTGACTATAACAGCCAGGACAATGAAATCAAGGTTCATATTTAGTCTTAAACAGGCTAGAGAAGTTTAAGCAAATTATTCAATTTTATTATCACGTGGTTTCAGCCAAACTATTTTTGAATGATCCTAAAAGTAAAGTTGTGACAATCCATGATTTCTGAGGCAAAATCTTGATGTAAAGGGGTGGAGGCTGGGGAGAAGGAAAAAATAATTATGCAAAGGGTAGCAAAAGGGCATGGTGGGAACAATAACATATTGCTTACATCTGGTTAATGTACCCCTCTGCAGTTGAAATGTGGGAACGAGGAAGAGGAAAGAGGAGCAAGCGCATGAAAAATTTTGTTATTTGCATTTTTTCAGGCATTGCTCAAACTGTGAAATGTGCTCATGAGAGGTCAGTTCATTTGTTCATCGACTCTCTGCTTCACAGTGACAAGCAGAGCACAGCATACTGGTGCAACGACATCAACACTTTCAACAAAGGAATGTGTCTCAGCTGTAGAAAGAATCGGTGCAACACACTGGGCTACAACATCAGGGAGGAGCGGCTCCCGAAAAGTAGACGCCTCTTTCTGAAAACAAGAGCTCGTATGCCTTTCAAAGGTTTGTGGGAACACTTGTTACAGTGTCTAGATCCATCACAGAGTGGGAAAGTGTGCCTAAGCTTTGGGATCCTGTTTACTCATTTATTTAAGCTTATAAAAATCCATGGGAATAATCAATTTGCTGAGACAACTAAAGATCCCCATAGGCCGTGTTGATGCCCTCTCATGAAGATCCTGACAATGTTTCTGTGGGGAGAAGCATGCTGCATGCTTGCCACAGGCTGGCTAACTGTGGATCTGAAGCCTCGGGGAAGCTTTGGGTCCTGATCTACAGGATCTCCCTGCAACTGGCCTGTGCGAATTCGTGACCAGATACGCAGGCATACAGCCAAGCTGAAAAAACAGCAGGATTGCTTGGGGAGGCCTCTAAACCAGCCTGTTCCAGGTTTGCCCAAGTTTTATCTGCAATTAGCCTACAAGGTGACATATAACTCATTGCTTCTCAAACAACAAAAAACAGAACAACATGGGCTTTTACAGGGCAGAACCATAGTACTAAAACTGTGACTTTAACTCCATTAAATTACTTTATCAACAGCACAAAATCACAATTTTCAAAGCTCAGAGAGACAACCAGTGTGGCCTCCTGCTGCACATTACCAGAAGGGAAACACTATGACCGGGAAATGAGGCCTGTCCGCCAGCCTCCATTACAAAATAGTGCAGGCCTGGCTGCAGGCTGATTGCACCTCGGCTGTCAAAGACAGAAGGCAGCTGCTGCTGACGAGCAGACATTCACCTCCTAGTGGAAAGATCTGTGCACTTTTCAAAGCAAGAACAAGCAGGACTGCGTGGGATGACTGGCAAGGACACACTTCTTCCAAGGGGCTTTCAGTGCAGCTACTTCTGGTGCATAGGGCTCCTCACTGCCTCCTTCCCCGGCTCCCGAGCAGGCACACGGCGAGCAGCGCAGGTGGCAGCCCAGGCAGGGACCCCTCAGGGCCGCAGGGCACCACAGGCGGAGAAGGCTTGTGGGGGGGTCCCGCCTCATCACTCAGCGCTCAGGCACACACTGCGCCACAGCCCGACTCTCCCCTCAGCACGGCAGCACCCCTCAGCACGGCAGCACCAGCGCCCTGCCTGCCCCAGGCTCCCTCAGCACAGCGCCGCAGCCATGGAGGCCCCGCACCGCTGCACTCACCGGCCTGTTGTGCCTGGCACAGCCAGAAAGCGGGTGCCTCTCTCCTCTTGGAGCGGGTTAGCCCGTTTGTCCCTTACCCAAGGCGCTGGGCTGGGGGAAGCATTTTGAATGTCAGCACTGCGCCCCGGCATGGACAGTGAGGGGCTTTCCAGTCCTGAGGAAAAACGCTTCATAATGTTGCTTGCATTACACGTCCTGTTTCCTCAGAGCGCCTGGTACTCAACTGCAATGGCACAGATTAAAAAAAAAAAAAACACACGAATTCAGGTACTTCTAAAATAATTTTGAAGTCTTCCTCTCATGCAGCTGTGAATGACTCAAGTGATGACTCCAGAGGGGTCTCCTCAGCCCTCAATGATACTCAAAGCAGCTGAATCTGTTGGATCTCTTCTTATGCTTTTAAAAATGCTTCAGGAAGTGACTTTAAGTACATTTTAAAATTCCATAGGCTGTGTCTAGTTCCTGGTGTGATTTTGCTGCAGTACAGTCAGGTCACCATCAGAATCAGGAAGGTGAATTGCTCTGAGGGCACCACTCCCGGGCACAGAAACGCGATCCCTATGTTGCGTACTTTGGACAGGGAATTAGTTTCAGCTTGTGGTAGAATATCTGTGTCTTGTTGGCTTTGACTTCAATTTAAACATGTTGCATTTTGATGCTTGGAACTGTTTTGCTTCTAAAACCCATCCTTGTCGCATACACAGATATTGGTGCTCCAGACAATAGTCTCCTTTCACAACGGCTCCTAAACAAGGCAGTGACTGTGGGAGGGTGCAGACAAAGTCATCTTTGTAATGCTCTTAAAAAAAAAAAAGGTTTGAAGATCATGTGAAAAGCCCAAACAGAAGAAATTTCAGAAAAATCAGCATTATCCTCCACGCCTTCACCAAATCTGATGTTTCATTTTTCAAGTTAATGGCATTATATTCTGGAGTGTACTTTAACTCAGTTCAAACAAAAAACATTTGTTACAAAGAAGTTAAAATTTATAATAAAGCTCTGATGGGACCCTAAGTCAGAGTTTTTACATGAATATGCTCTCCTTTTTCCCCTAAAGTGAGTATCATAACCACAGCAAAAAGCCTGGGCTTTATCAGAACATACACTAGAATAATCAATTTTTACACTGAGGAAAAACTCAGGAAAGACAGTTTAGTAATAAAAGTGACCTATAAGCAAGCCTCTGCCTGCTTTGT
This sequence comes from Amazona ochrocephala, assembly GCA_039720435.1. Lineage (NCBI taxonomy): Eukaryota > Metazoa > Chordata > Aves > Psittaciformes > Psittacidae > Amazona > Amazona ochrocephala. The sequence continues at coordinate 31,212,442 of CM077883.1, read as the reverse complement.
CTTCATCAGGTTTGCAGCAAAGAATCAGCCATTTTGTTTTCTGGCACCTTTTCTTGAGAAAATACATTGTTCACTGACATACATTGACTAGGAAACAACACAAAAAGTTACAGCTTTTCCAGCAAATGCCTTCCATTGTGAACAGAGGGCTGCGCACACACACAAAACAAATGGATCTGTGCACACACATAAAAAGATGACTCTTTTAGCAGTATGGTGGATCCACTCTCAGATGTAGCGAAGCCTGAAGTGGGTGAGGAGAGGAAATGAGCAAAGAGCATCTTTCCATTCAAAAACTAGTACGCAATAATATTTTACGAGAACAGTTTCCCATGAGTAATTTGACCAGATTGCAAGAATAAATACAAACACCTTTAATTCTTTCAAATACTCTGTGATCTTTGTTAATAGAAGTTACTTAAGGTTTTCTTCCTTAACACCTAAATCTATCAGTTTTGTCAGAAGGTGGCTGGTAGAATCACCACACAGAAGAGTTCTGAACATTCAGATGTAGCCGATAATATCTGTGTGCACATGGCCTCTAACTCCTAGGATTTGGTTGTTGGGGTTTGTTTGTGTTTTTTTTCATGATTTGCTGATGTTAAGCTGCTCACAAATCAGTACACTGAAGATTTAATTCTTCATTCTGACAATATTCAGTTCAAAGACTTCCCTAAACACTGTTCTTCTAGAAACCCACCAAATCTCAAAGTATTAATGATATCTTTCTTACAGTAATGTGCTTGAACAAAGTCATATTGTTACCATATGCATGCTAAGCACAATATATTATTATGCAGTCAAAGAAAGTTTGCGAGTCATCTGTTTCACAGGACAGTTTTCCAGCTGATCAGTGAAAAGGCCTGACTACATTGCGTAAATTGTTCAATCTGTGTCATACATCTCTAGGTATGTCCAGTCATAAGAATTTGTCTGGTGATTAGATAGAGGGCTTGCCAGAAATTCTAACAACTAAACTTAAGAAAAGCTGAAATATTTCCCATGGGAGAATGTTTTATCTACAAAGGCAACTCAACCAGGATACCTTTTTCCTTTTTTTCTCCCTCCTTTTAAATAGAGCAACAGATCTTCAAACTGTAAGGGATTACACAGCACAGCAACAATCACCAAAAAAATGATGTAATTGCAACACATCTGTCTAAAAAATAAAAGACAATATTAATTAAATTTTATTTTGCCTGAGAAATCTATTGCTTCTTTGACTATTAATTTTGTCACTTTTCAAATTCTTCTTTTCTACAGTCTATCATTATCAGTTCAAGATCCACTTCATCAATGAAATCCCAGGCAAGCAGTTAGAGCCAACTTTCACCATGTCTCTGACAGGCACTAAGGAGGATGCTAAAAACTTGCACATCACACTGTGAGTATTGATATTACACAGTACAAGTGAGAAAGAAGGTGCCAATTTATTACACTATCACGTATGTAAACTGCTATGTGTGAAATGGTTTAGTACAGGTAAGTGAAGATGAACTGGAAATTGTCTTCTCTTCACCCATGTTCCCTAAGAATTGCAAACTGTTATAATGTTCATACTGGTTTTGCTGAAAAATCTTTATAAACCAAACTTTAGTAATCTTGGAAGTTTTCCTGAACGCTGAGTATCCTGTCCACTTATGTTTGGTCCATCCCATGGCCAACAGAGGGAGAGCTAATAAGTTAAACCACAAATAAATAAGCAGCTGTAATTGAGATAAATAATTTTGGATATTTCTTATGATAGACACCATCTGCATTAACAAAAGCAAAGGCAACAAAGTGGGTCAGAATCTACTCTAGCAGACAAAAGATACAACGTAGATGCTATTATGGGACACCTTTTATTTTGCTGTCAGAAGCCCCAACTGCTTCACCAGCTGTTCAGGCTTCTCTCACTTCTGCTGCTTTTTCAGCATGTTGCCATATTTGGCCACTTTATGCACCTGGAGGAAGAGTATTCTAGAGACAGTAATGGTCCCTTCTGGGGAAGGAGGAGGAAACATAGTTCCTTCTTTGGTTTTAAAGAGAAGAGCAAACTAACCTGGAAAAAGGGAAATATAACCCCCATTTTTAAGAAGGGGAAAATGGATGAGCCGGGGAATTACAGACCAGTCAGTCTCACCTCTGTGCCTGGCAAAATCTTGGAGCGGATTCTCCTGGAAGGCATGCTAAGGCACATGAAAACCAACAAGGTGCTTGGTGACAGCCAGCATGGCTTCACTAAGGGGAAATCCTGCCTGACCAATCTGGTGACCTTCTATGAAGGGACTACGGAACTGATGGACAGGGGCAGAGCAGTTGATGTCATCTACCTGGACTTGTGTAAAGCCTTTGACACTGTCTCGCATGAGATCCTTCTCTCCAAGTTGGAGAGACATCAGTTTGATAGGTGGACCACTCGGTGGATAAAGAACTGGCTGGATGGCCGCACGCAAAGAGTAGTGCTCAGTGGCTCAGTGTCCAGCTGGAGACCAGTAACGAGTGGTGTCCCCCAGGGATCGGTGTTGGGACCAGTCTTGTTCAACATCTTTGTGGGTGACATGGACAGTGGGATTGAGTGCGCCCTCAGCAAGTTTGCCGATGACACCAAGCTGTGTGGTTCGGTTGATACATGGGAGGGAAGGAATGCCATCCAGAGGGACCTTGACACGCTTGTGAGGTGGGCTGATGCCAACCTGATGAAGTTTAACCATGCTAAATGCAAAGTCCTCCGCCTGGGTCGGAGCAATGCCAGGCACAGCTACAGATTGGGCAGGGAAGAGATTGAGAGCAGCCCTGTGGAGAAGGACTTGGGGCTGTGGGTTGATGAAAAAATGAACATGAGCCGGCAGTGTGCGCTTGCAGCCCAGAAGGCCAACCGTATCCTGGGCTGCATCAAAAGGAGCATGACCAGCAGGTCGAGGGAGGTGCTCCTGCCCTTCTACTCTGCTCTCGTGAGACCTCACTTGGAGTACTGTGTGCAGTTCTGGTGTCCTCAACATAAAAAGGACATGGAAGTGTTAGAACAAGTGCAAAGGAGGGCCACGAGGATGATGAGGGGACTGGAGCACCTCTCGTATGAAGATAGGCTGAGAAAATTGGGGCTGTTCAGCCTGGAGAAGAGAAGGCTGCGTGGAGACCTCCTAGCAGCCTTCCAATACCTGAAGGGGGCCTATAGGGATGCTGGGGAGGGACTCTTCATTAGGGACTGTGGTGAGAGGACAAGGGGTAATGGGTTTAAACTTAAACAGGGGAGGTTTAGATTGGATCTGAGGAAGAAATTCTTTACTGTGAGGGTGGTGGGGCCCTGGAATGGGTTGCCCAGGGAAGTTGTGAATGCTTCATCCCTGGCGGCGTTCAAGGTGGGGTTGGACATAGCCTTGGATGGCATGGTTTAATGGGAGGTGTCCCTGCCCATGGCAGGGGGGTTGGAACTCGATGATCTTGAGGTCCTTTCCAACCCTTACTATTCTATGATTCTATGATTCTATGATAACCGGGGTTTTTTTCACTTTAACCATAATAATTAAGACAGCATTATTCTGGTTTTGTTTTCTGCAGAGCTGAAAGTATAAATGTGAATAAAACCTACTCTTTTCTCATCACCCTGGACACTGATATTGGTGAGGTAATAATGATCAAGTTAAAATGGGAAGGAACTGCAGTTTGGGAAAATCTCTGGGACACAGTTCAAACCATAATGACATGGACAAAAGGCACCCGTCAACCAGGACTTATAGTGAAGACAATAAAAGTGAAAGCAGGGGAAACACAGCAAAAGTAAGTGTACTGAAAGTACAATTTTTTTCCATAATAACACCACAGATATTTGGAACACAGGTTATTTTCGTTCAGATGCAAGCATCTGAGTCCCAGCACTCTCACCAATGGTGAATTTATCCATGTACAATAACTGACTTTGCCCCCTCCTATCAGACTGCATGATTTTTAAGTGATTTAAAGAATTACTTTGTTTTTTAGGTCAGAAATTAATTGTAGGATATGTTCAGGCTCACCATCTCAGTTTAGTCTTGGGTAGTAGTTTTGTTGATACATGGGAATAGAGGATAGAGAAGGAGTACATATCCAAGGAAGAATTTTAACAAGTTCTGCAATGCAATTTTTCCACACAATTAATTACAATAACTGATAACAATTTGTGACTTATTTTCAGAATGTGATTATCTCACTCCATAAGGAACATATGAAATTTCAAAAGAAACAAGATAGAATGTAAGATAAATATTGACTCCCACATTAATGTGATGAAAAATTCAAATTCCTACTTACAAGAAATACGCTAAATATTAATTATTTTACTTTCAGTATGTAATTAATGGAGAAACTCAGCATCTCCATTCTTGAAAGCATTCACTAAAAGATCAGAACTACACAGTTATCTCATTATTCATTGAAGGGTTTAGAATTCCCTTATCTTTACCTCATCCATTCAAGAGCCATTCCAGTGCCTGATAGCTGACAAGGAATTACTACACTGTGGAGGCTGTGTAAGAGGTTTCTACACTGTGGAAGCAAAGCTTCAACTACAGACAGTTTGAAATTCCTGTGGTGTGTGAGCAGAATGTGAGCAGTCCTGGAAAACAAAGAACTGCACATACTTCTACATATCATACTTTCATTGGCATTTGATACCAGTTTTTGCACTCTGGTTGTGCTCTTTTAAACAGTGTGAATTCAGTGATGTGAATTTTGGTAGCTGATCTCTGAAGTAGCACTAGAGATGAGTTTTCTGAAGAAAAAACCATATGAATGCAAACATGTTCGTGTCTTGTTTGGGTTTCTTTTTTGGGGGTAAGGTGTGAGGGTGTGTGGGGAGGGTGTGTGGTAGTGTTGGTTTTTCCTTTTTCCCCTGCGGATCACTTTGAAACTGGATCACCAAGTCTGAGCGGCTCTGTTCTCTACATACAGCAATAGTAACAACACTTTTGCTTATTCACCCAAAGAAATTTCTACCAGAAGACAGAATAACAAAAATTGTAATGATTTCCACTGCTTTAGCCCTTGGAGAATTTTAACTGAGCAGTTTAATTAAGGTTAATGAGAAAAGCATGTCTTACCTTGTAACTGTGGCTCAGGCTTAGAAGGGGGATCTTTTGCTTGCTACAGTCTCTTTCTTACCAGCACCAGTTATTACTACTGAAGACTTTCCGTGCAACAATACTTATTGGTAGAGATGCATCTCCTTGATATTGGAACAAAAGGCAAATCAAACAATTGGAAGAGACATTTTCATAAGACAATCTGTGTGTGCTGAGGGGCAGAGAAAGGATCCCATTTTATTAGGTTATGTCCCCCTGAAATTGTATTTTCTAGGTATTTTCCTCTCCTATCGCAGCACTTGGCACATGCTGCTGCTATCAAAAACTACTTCTAAAAGTGATGATCCCAAATCAGTACTGACCTAGCTGCTAGAGCAAATTATAGCATAGTATACACCACAAATCGGAGAGCTCTTTAAATACACATTTTTTGTACCTTGGGAATGAAGGCTGTGAAAAGATTATGTCAGGTATACTCATTTTTCTAACCAGATAGCTCCTGTCCAATACAGCTATGTCAATAACCTGGCACAAGCCAGTTACTGCTGAAGTGCTACATAAGAAATCCTAGGAAATAGGTATCTGAGAGGTGAGTAGTTGTTATACTAACAAAAATGATGCTAGTATCTTCAGGTACCTAGTGCTCTGTAGAAGTCTTTTTTGCTGCAAGCATAAATGGGAGTTTGTGTCAAGATTCTAATGGATACTGATAACCCTCCGGGGTTTGTTCTGTGCAATCTGGGCTTGTCATGGTTATGGAAGTGATGTGTTACTGTTGAATACTGTATTAATGCTTGGTAGGGAAATGAAAGATTATTATTCCCTAAAAGGAAGGGCAAAGGACATTCAAGGAAAAGTATTTTCTTCAGAGAGAAGAGCCTGTAGATACTGATGTTCTTGGAAAGACCAAACGTAATGGATCAAAGAATCAGGAATTTTAGAAATTCAATACTAAAAACCAGTCATAAACACCAGATGTGTTTTGAGCTGTTTGGTCCTTTTCTCAAGCATTTAAACAAACTGTTGACAATATTTTTATCTCCGCATACCTTTACCTCACAATGTTTGCAGTATTTATATACATGATAAATTTTCCTTTGTTAGATTATCTAATGAGAAGCACTTAGACACAACATAATGGCATAAAAAGTAGTTAACGACAATTATGAGCAATAAAATACCAGATTCCAACATATTTGAGTTCCATATATGGAAAAAATTTCTGTAGGATATGGAGTGCTGGTGGGTTTAGCATCCTACGTAACAAGTTTTTAATGACCTCAGCTGAATACCACTGTCCAACTAAGTACAGCAGGCCAAGTAGTGTAACCCTGGTAGTAAGAGTTGAAACAATGGCCATTGGGAATACAAAGACAAAAGTGAGGGTATGCTATGGAGAATAGCATGCTGTGTATGACACCAGAAGGAGACAGAGGCATAATACACTCAGTATCCAGGAGTTGCCTGCTCCTTTTACTCACCTACTGTTTGGTAGCCAGATACATCTCTTTCCTCATAAGCCTATGAAAACAGATACCTTCCTGTAAAAGACAGGATAACGTCAGATTCAGTGTACCTAGAGAGAACACTTTCATAAAGATAGTAGCCTTAAAAAGTAACTTTATGCTTACATGCTGTGTTTTCTTTCTAGAGCGACATTTTGTTCTCAAAGCATTGACAACCTTCACTTTTATCCAGCACAAGAGAAAACATTTGTGAGATGTGAAGATCGCTTTCAGGGGCAAAAGAGAAAATGAGCAAGAACACAAAAATCAACGACTCACCAAGACATATTCAAAATAATACACATCTAGCAAAATGTTTTAACAGTACACAGCTCCATTATGTTTAAAGATGCTGACAGATTCAGAGGTGATGAAGAAAACACATTAAAAATTTAGATTTTGTGATGCAGTAGTGAGCTGAAATAGTGCTTTGTCCATCTAGGAGCCTACTGTCAAAGAGATCAATGAGTGATTTCAAGGCAACTCTCAATTTTAAATTGCTTAGAGAAACACCTGCTCACTAGCAACAAAAAAATTGCTCTTGGAAAGAATCATTTCCGTAAGCTTTTGGAAAATTATATTTTGTTCAATTTCAGGGAAAAAAGAAGCCTCATTTCCCATTAAATTCTTTGAAACATTAATAGTGACTACTATCAGTTAAAAGTTTCTTGTGTTATTTCCTCATGAAGGGGGAATTCATTAATTCATAGAAGGAAATATTCCCAAATAGATAAAATTGTTAACAAAGAGTTTGAACTTCTTACTTCATAACATTCCAAAACTAAAATGTATCTCAACATACGGAATGCTTGAGGTATTGTTCATAACCATATGGCCCTAAAAATGCTTTGTTGTTTCACTGTTTGAAAGTTCTGATTTAAATTACTAGTAATTGAATTATTTTATTGATGCTTATTACACTACACAGAATTCTAGCACAACTAAGTTAACTTTTGCTTTAAAATCGTATTTTCATGAGCAGGCAATGCCTGGAGATTTTTAGATTTTAAATTACTGTTTAGCAGACTTTTAGCATGATTTGGAACTACATGAATTAATGAAAATGGTAAAACCCTCAAACATCTTCAGTCCATGATCTTATAAATTCAAACATACAATTCCCTTGTTTCTTATGTCAGAATACAAACTACATAAACATTATTGTCTCAGATTATTTTTATGGTTAGTGCATACTGAAACGCTTGTATGTCAGAGTATTTAATTTGTCACTTTGTAATGCTAGGCACAAGATTCATTAAAAATTATGTTTCTACAGCTCTGTGCTCTGAATGCAATTTGTTTTGAATGTTCTCTAAATGGTAAAATATGTGCGAGACAGTTCTCAGGCCTGGAGCAAGCATGTTTTCCATTCCAAGATATTGCAGGGAATTCTGAATCGAAATATATGGATGTTATGAGAATGCAAGTGAGATTTATTTAAAAAGCACGACAGATGAACAAGTTGGGCAGAGCGAGCAATCCCGCAAGCGACAAACAGGGATCAAATGATGAACGCAGGCATCTTTGCCAACCATTCAAAATACTAGCTTTTAACTTTTGCAAGCTGTTTTCAGTAACTACTATTCCTGAACCAAAAACATTGACCAAATACAATAGGAACTGAAGATACTTGCTTTTCAAATGAGACTGTTTGCCCTTACACAGGTGTACATTTCAGAAGCTTACCTAATATTTAAGATGGCCACTTGGAGTAGATTCTCGATTAGGAGAGATATTTGTAAATTTCGATACCAATTGCATATAAAAGAATCTGTAGGTCTTCACTGAAGGTTGGTGCTTTAAAAGATTTTGCTCAAGAAAAAAAATGGGATTTTTTTAAACACAAAAAGCATTTTTACCTTGTCTAAAATTAAAATGTGATTAATTCAAAGCTTCAGGTTGGTACCCCAATACTTTGATTTCCTGACATAACTATTTTATTAAAGTCCTGTACAATGTTCTGTGCTTATACAAAAATTGATCACTTCAATACAATAGCTGAAAGTCCAATCAGGAGCACACGCAGAAAGAGAAAATTTCAGCAACACCCTATGCTATAATCCATTGGGGAGACTCAATTGTTAGATACACATGACAGCAGTTTTAGGTGCATAAATTGAAAATGGGCTGTGTCCTGAAGAATGACAGACAAGGAACAAATGATGATGTGGCCACTGTAGTTTTGAAAGCACGATGGAAAACGAGACTGAAAAGTATGTGTGTGGCTAACTCAAATTATGCATCTCCCTAGATTGTTTCTAGAATTCAGTTTTTGCTTCTAGAAAAGCCTAGATCTGCCACTCTTGCTTCTTATGTTGCGGGTTGGTTTGTTTATAAAAGATTTGTCTATTTATAGAATTGAAATACTGTCACTTGAATTTTATCTACACCATTCATTAAGCTATGAACTCTGTAAGCTTTCAGAACCACATCCTACCCCCCTCTTCAATAGGCTTTGTCAGAAGATATTGAACGATGACAGAGCAAGAGACAAAGGCTAGAAAGAAATGGACTGTGCTTCTTCTCCAGTGCAGAAAAAATGTTAGTGCTTCACTATACCTGGAAAAAAAAAGAGCACAAGAGTTGGCAAGACAGCTTTTAATGAGACTTGTATAATGTAAAACATTCAAAGAGCCTTTCGAGTCATGATTTTCCTGTAGTTACACATCCTAACACAATTAACATTTTAGACATCAAATTGGCATTTCTTTCACCTTAGTATCTCTTACTTGGTGAAAAGCCTGAAAAGGGTTCTAAACTGCAGGAGAAGCAAGCTTGCAAGCACTACTTCAGGAAAAGCAGGTAGAAAAAAAAGAGATGTCTACAGTGTGCTGAAACTCAGGGAATGGGATACTGCAGTTTGCGGATTTCTAAAGGTTTTGAGGTGGGGAAAGGCTGGGGGAGAAGAATCGTTCTCCAGTTCAACTGACTGGTATATCCTCAGATAAGACAACTTGAAAACTTCCATAAATCAAATAGGAAAATTAAAAGAACATTCAAGATTTGATCCCTTGCAGATATGAAGATACTTATTCTGATGTCTTTTGCAGAAATATGTCTAAATAAATTCTGTCCGTGTTTTGACAGCCATTACACTGATTTCTGATATAAAAATTAAATGAAGCCCAAGGTGTTGCGTAGTCAGTCTTACAATGCCTGAACATGAAATTGTAGTTACATGTACAACTGCAAGTGCCGATAGTGGTGCCTTAATTTGTGCTCATTGGAATTACTCCTGTGTCACTCCAAACAACTGAATCGAGACCTTGAAAGCCATCAGGAACCTGCTCCTGTCAGAACAAGCACAGCTTAGAATGACACGATGAATGCTGTTCTTTGCATCACCTCTCTGTAATAATGTGCTTCCATATTCAGAAGTAAAAATTCCTTCTTTCACTATTTGTGTGCTTTTCCCAAAATAAATATTGGAACATTAAAGCAAGCTGTACCAGTGAAAGAGAGTCACTGACAGAGTTTCATAGCTTAAGAGGGGTTTGATGCCCTTCTCACACCCACACCATTCTGGCTATACATGCTTCTACACTGAAGGTGAATGTATACATTTAATAACTAAAGCATTAATACAACAGGAATAAACAAATAGCTACAACTAGGGATTATTAGGTCAAATATTAGTTAGAAAAATTACAGCTATTTATGTACCCCTTTATTTCCCCAAACACATTTTAAGATAGACACAAAATTTGTATTTTAGATGTCTGGGCATTCTTTCTACCCCTCTGGTTTGCATTCCTAGGCAGAAATGTAACTGTAACCACCACCAAACCTATTAGGTACCTATGATGCCGATTTGCAGAAGGGCTCTGCTCCAACCGATTTTCTTCTAATACCTTTTACCCTGACAGTGCTATTTAGCTACAAGGGGAAGCACTTTGATATAAAAAAAACAGTAATGGGAAAAAACCAGAAGGTACTGTGAGGAAGGAACTCTGCATTGCTTTGATTACATCAAAGTGTATGCTGCTCAGTTAGGGAAACAGATGTCTAAGGAGGCCATTCTCAACAAACAGCCCTAAGAATGAGGCGAGCTGGCAGGACCTGACTTTGAAAAGCAGCCTTACTCATGAAATCAACTATACAACACACACAGGAAACCCGGACACCCAGCTTACCAGTTTTAAAACACCTTGCAAAAAGCTAATTCACTTCTAAAAGTGTTATCCATCAGTTGTGCATTCAGAGTATTATGTGTTAATGCCAGTATTCCTCTTCAAAAACATCATTTATTTCAGAAGGCATCATTCAGTAGTAATGCTGCCAGGCCTGTATAACTCACTAGTAACTAGTTTCCAATTTGAGGATAAGAACAGAGAAAAGCTTTTCTTCTGTGACCATACAAGTAACTGAAAGGTAATTTTAGGGCTTTTCCTTAAAAAGGTTACACAAAACCATCCACTCCTCCATGTTAAATTCAGGAGGTGCACTTCGATAGCATAAAGACAGTACAGTTACTTTTTTGGCGTGACAGCCCCTTTCCATGAAAAGCCAAAACTTAAACAGTAATAGAATCTGTATTCCTTTTTGCTTTCAGGGTTCAGAAAGTAAATGGATCTTCAGAAGATGATTTCATCAAGTCTATTTATTAATGCATTTCAAGTTTCAAAAAACCTTACATATCTTTGCACAATACTTTATTTTTTGCATTTTTAGTAAAAATTTCCAAAGTGAACAAAAAAAGATACTGTATAAAACACAGTGGACATGAAATTGACAGTAGTATTCCATTTCATTGTCTTGAACTTTCGGTTTTACCACATCTTGACTTGCAGTGGAGAGTTCAGTGCACATTTCTGTTTTCAGAAAACATTTAACTTAGACTGAAACTAAAAGACGGCAGCATTTGTCTGCCAAAATCCTACCACAGGATAACATTACAGGCAAAAAATTTACATGTTCCAGAGTCTACCACACTCAAGAAGTTACTAAGAACTCTTGCTGAATAAAAGTCACCATTTCAGAAATGCAAACCCACTTCCAATCTTTGCACAGTCTTAAAACAAATGTATTTAAAATGACTTAAAAGCAACTACACACACTTCTAACTAGTTAAGATCATTTAGAATCATTTATATAGTCTATTGGACTTGGGGTTTCATGTACAAAATTTGTCTCTAAACCATGTACAAAAAGCTGTGTTTTGAAAAAGTTACCACATACTGTACAAGTTTACAAGGAAGAGATCCCATTTATTCTGTAACATTTTTGGCCTTGCTGGCTTGCGTCACATTATGAGAATGATTGTGTAAACCTTATACTCTTAAAAAAACAAAACAAAACAAAAACAAACAAAGGAAGCCTGTCCAACCCTTAGTAAATTCTCTCCTAAGCAAAGCCAGGAAAATTATAGCCATTTGCATCTCTAATTAGCTTGGTGCTTTCGGAAAACAAGCAATAAATATATCACAAGCTTAAACACTTTGTAATGCCCCCTTTCGTCTCCTGCATAGCAGTAAGCACCTTAAGACACCTTTTGTTTCTTCTTTCAAAAATGCCAATTATTTACATTCGTCATAAAAACTTTGGAATGGGACATTGTGCTGTTGAACTTCACTACTGGTATGAAACTGTGGAAAAACTGGTAGTCTGAACTACAATTTGAACTCTGCCACAGCAGCTGGGCAGTAGCAGCTCTAGTGGTTATCGATCAACAGTATCATGCTGAAGCGTTATTCAAATATCTGATAAATTAAACAAGACAAAACCTACAGCCTTTCTTTCTTTCCACATCCCTCAGGACACAAACTTAATTGTACTGTAAGAACATCTAAACAGCCCAAATAAATTGGTTGACATTTTTAGAACAAGCTGAGTAACAGGTAGGATTTTCTACTGAAGCATGGAAATATTTCATTGAACTATTCATTATTTAACTGAATAATCAGACAAAACGAGAGTATTTATGCTGAGCTACAAGAAATCAGACACCTCTATAAAACAGTTGCGAAACATTCTGGCATTTGCAGAGTTTGCAGAACGCCTGGTACATCTCTAAAAGACCATTCAATCTTGTATGCTATGTCTTAGCAGCTGTTTGACAAAGATGAAATGAGTGCTTGAAACAACTTTGATCATGATAAAAAGTTTGATTTGATTCCAGATTGCTGTGTAAAGCATCACAGGATCCTTGACCATTACACACCATAATCCTCTGTTATCCTGAGTATGTCAATTAAACAGTAATTTCTTCATTAATAGCGGAAAAGTTTTATAATACAAAGAAAACATCCATATTGCAATTCTCTTGTTTACAATTGCACACAAGTACGGGTGTACGTTAGAAATACATGTCTGCATATAACAATGTATATACATTGACAAGTAATGTCTCCAGTGCTGAGGTGGTCTAGCTTCCTAGTCTTGTCTGGCAGTTGAAAAATAGAACTTTTTGTTTTTCAAATTCTTGAGTTAAAGTTTTCCTACAGCCATATTTGCCTGCAAGTGAAGAAAATGCAGCAATGAAGAGCACAGAAGGGGGAAAGAACCACGATACTCTAGGACTTTGTGCCACTAAATTAAAAATATGCAAGAAAACCACTTTCTTCTTTTTGAGCTGGAAGATTCTCTCATTGAAAATTAACCATTTCCACTTGTTTTGAGGGCATATCATGCTTTTTTTTTTTCTCTTCTATTTTTGAGAGTTAAGACTGGGGACAATGACTTATTAGGTTTTCTTTGGAGTGAGTTTTCCCATTGTAGGCACTAGGAAGAACCAAGGCAAAAAGCTGCAGTCAACGTCTCATATGTCCCATCTGATAACTCTCTCGGGGCCTTTGCCGCTGTGGTGGCTGAGTGGTCTGTGGTGGTCTCCTCCTTTTTAAAGTGCCTGTTCCAAAGAAAGATACGCATTATTAAAATGAATTTAAAAGAAATGACTTCTAGAAAAGTTGCCATACAAATTACATAGAACTCTTTCTGAAAGGCTCCAGATTTAGACCTGCAAGGTTTTAAACAGATACTAACTGCACGGAGGATTTACAGAATACATTTTATTATCTCAGTTTCTTAAACAGGCTGATTCTTAGAAAATGTAGCATGGAATAGTAAATAAAAGGAACTCTGATGTGGAAAACATCTTCAAAGCTTTCCTTTGATATGCATATTATGTTATAGGAGAATACGGCAGGAGTTATTTTTTGATTGTTTCACTGGCACAAATTTTATTTCATTTTGAAACTAACATGAATTAGTTTCACACTGGCCAGACTAACAACTGCAGGTTGGGACACCTGAAACTTCCCTTCAGAACATAACAGTTGAGGATAAAACATCACTCTAAATTTAATAACCTTACGTACTCACCTGGAAGTGGTTTATGAGGAGGCAACTTTGGGTTACTGCTTGGAGTATGAACACTGCATATCTTAATGAAACCAGCCATCAACATGATCAAGGCAATTCCCATAAGCAACACTGCCCACCAATATGCCTGAAAACATGAAAAAATTATTTGGGGTTAGTGGGCTGGCAGACATGCGTAAGAGACAAAGGTCATGAAATATGGCTGTCCTTTGCCTTCTAAAAGTCATCAGAAAGCTGTTCTGAAACATCACTTAAAATATGACCACAGTATTTTAAACAAAAACAGCCCCAAAGTTCTTACACAGGAAAGAAAAAAAAAAAACCAAAATACTTCAGATCCGTTCTATTATCAAATGAGTATTTCACTACAGCAGAGCTATATAAGCCTAAAATCAATCAACAGCTTACACAGAATTGACTATGCAGCTCTATAATGGTGTTTCGCTGTAGCTCTCCTCCCAGTCTATTATTAGGAAAGGGTCATCTAAAGTGCAATAAAAATAAGAAATGCTCGAGATCAATAAATTTAGTTCCTAAAAAGAAATCAGAGCATTCAAATATAAAGCTTTAAGACAGGAAAACCCAAGTAAATTACAAATGTGAGCATTAACACAGAAACAGTGAACAGAGGTATTAACGCAAAATATTTACTTGTTTGTTACTTGTTTCCGTTCCCTTCAATCTATCAAAATATTTGCTGCACTCAAGGTGCTTACAGAAAAAACTAGCAAGACAAGGACTGATTTGAAGAATTCACAGAATGGTTTGGGTTGGAAGGGAGCTTAAAGCTCATCCAGTTCCAACCCCCTGCATGGGCAGGCACACCTTCCAACCTGGCCAGGGATGGGGCAAACTTCAGGGATGGAACATTCAGGATGCTGAAGTACTGTATATATACAGCAACACTGACCAACCAAGAAAATTTTACATTAGGCTAGTAAGATAAAAAAAACCCCAAACTTACCACAATCCATTCTGCAATATTTTCATATAGCTCTGGATTAAAAATTGCTTTCTTTAATCTAGCTAGAGGGCCATCAGCATCTACTAGCCGACACCTCATGAAAACATCACAGTAGCCTTTAAAATCATTACAAGGAGATCCAGGTTGCAAAGTAATAGTTTTACGACCGAAGTGTCTCTCCCACTGGTTAGAGCCTGTACTTGCACATGTAGCTGGGTCCACTGAAAAGTAAATGTAAATTAGATTAATCATTTTAAAATATGTATAAATACACTCTGGTGTCCAATCATTCAAAGTGTTTTTGAAAAAAATTAAGTTTCTATTAATCTGTAAAGCAACAAAATATATTATCTTCTAGAAAATACAGTACAGCGTCTATTGGAAACTAAGTATGAACAGAATTGCAGTATGCTTTTATGAATGAGATACAAATACAAACACCTTGAGAAGATTTCAGATACCTACTGCTATGTTTAAACATACAATTCAGACAAATCTTACTTTTTCTCATGCAGCAGACATGACACAATTCTCTATCGTCCTTGCCATCTGAACTAGCACATGTACATTCCTCCAAGCCATGCTTCTCACAGATAGAGCCAGCACATTGCTGTTTGAGACAAAAGCAAGAGAACACAAAAATCAATTCCAATTGTTAAGCACACTGACATTAGGAAAGATATTAATTTTTAATAGCTAAAACTATATTCATACGTCTAAAGGTGCTTATTAGTAAAAATAATAGCTTGAATTTCTTCTAAAGTTTATAAACACAAAACCCTACAGTCAATCAATTGCAGTGTTTAGGCTTCTTTGGCAAGTCTCTTTTTAGCACTGTACCCTCTCTTTTAGGGCCTCAGAGTACCCTGAAAAACTCTCCCAGCACTGCAATTCACACTGAGACATGATTCATCAAAACTCTGGTCAGGAAAATTAGTCAAAAGCATGACTTCAAAATATTTTATCTCAGAAAATAATGAAATCAATGACAGGAAAGATTCTGGGTTTAATCCCACTGTGGGACAACCCTTCAATGAAAAAAATTAGAAAACCCAACCCAAACCCAGTGTGTTTTCTTGTTTCAAAATCAAGAAACTATACGGACAATTCCTCAGTCTTTAAAATGACTCTAAATTAGCTGAAGAATTATTACAAGCAATACCATTTGATTAAAAACCTGGACCGCAGAAAACAGAATTATAGCAATGCAAGTTACAGTTCTAAGAGGACGACTTTTGCTTGTTTCTGCTTCCAGGTAAACATAGATCAATTTATAAAACACTTCCCATCAATATTTCAAGGCAACTCTTTACCCAGGAAACTAATGACAGTTCAGAGTAATTCTGTATGCTTGCGCATCTGTATTACATACACATGGGTGGAGGAACTGCATATTTTCATTAAACCAAATTCAACATGTTTTCATGGTATATTTCATTTTCTAAGGCAACAAAATTACTTGACTAAGACTGAAGAAAAATGAAAAGATGGAACTAGGAAATAAACCACTTTCATACTCCAGTTTGTACAAACACTTTAAATGGAACTTTCTCAGAGCAAATCTAGCTTGATATTTGTTACCTGTTCTTAATATTTGGTATGTGCCTCTTTGACTGAAACCACTAAGTCAAACATTTTTATTTAAAAGGGGATTAATCTTAAACTCTTCTCCAGTAAGTATTGAAACCATATCACTTCATAATACAGTGCCTTCAATAAACAGATGATAAAAAGCCCATACCCCATTTATGCAAACTTGTGTGTTCCTGTTGCAATCTGTGAAGTTTGGTTTAGGATCAGATGCTGGACAGAGAGCACTGACACCATTACACATTCCTTCCTTTGCACAGTCAGAATCATTTCGACACTTATCAGTCCTCAGTTTGAAATTACACTGTGCAGTACAGCAGGGGCCTTGGCTAGGACTAGAAACAAAGAGAAAACACTGGATGTAAAGAAAAAACATGAACTATTCCAGAAGAACTCTTCATCCTGAAACATACACAAAGTCAACATTTTTCTGATTGTACTAAGTAAAATGTGAATTGAAATTATTTTTCTCCACCCCTTAAGGTAACAAAAGGTTACTGCTCCATTAGTCATTGTAGTAACCATTTAAACTATTTACATTATGTCAGAAAAAGAGCACAAGCACATTTTAAATTAAATATATAGAAAATAACAGCATTTAAGAGTTTGCTTATACAAGACATTAAATTAGCAAGTTAACAAAATTAATTCAGGAACAACTGATGAGTCTGATGGTATCAGTTTCAGTGTAATAAAGATGGTTTCAGTTTCACTGTAATAAATCCTTATCCGTCAGCAATTAACATCCACAATAATTTTTTTTCCTACTTTCTGCAGGCACACCACTTACTGTTTAAATAAACAAGAAAAGGGAAGGAGACAGGCCAGATCTATCAGAAATCACAGTCAGCCTATAAACAAATTCTGGGGGAAAGAAAGATTTGTCAAAGAAGCCATACAGTATAGTTTCACTGGCTCCTCGAGAACACTTGGCTTCGTTTCCATCCCAGACATCAAAACATCTGAGCCCCTTATGCTATGTACATGAGTGTAACACACCAGGATATCTGGTGAAACCACAAAAAACAATTATTTCTCTGAGGCTGTGTTTGAGTACATATATGCCATTAAAAGCAGAAGAGTGAAGGTGATAAAATACATAACTACTTTATTAAAGCTCAGCCTTCCAAGTCATTATCTCAAATTATTCTGCATCTTCACGCTATTCACAGGGTGCTCACTAGCATTTAGTGGACATTAGAAGATAGCACAAACCTTCTGCAGGTGAGTGCATCCCTATTTTAAAACTACTGTATGCTAAGAAAAACAAACATGTCACACATGTAAAGACTAAAAGACATGTAAAGCAGCTGGATAGACTTCATAGTTTTCCTAAAATGTATTTTAACATGTTATTTATTGGATCTATTCTTACACTTGGATTTGCATTACACATCTTTGGAAACCTCTTTGTATAGAAAAAATTTCAGTATTAACAGAAGTGGGAAAATGAGAATCCTAAACCAAAAATGATACATCCATTCATATTTAAGATTCTTGCAGCAGGACATAAAGCTAGACTACAATCAGCTGAACATGAGAGCAAAGAAAGGAGGTGGTGATGGCACCTGGTGAACCCACAATGGAACAACTCACCAGAGGTGCTGTACAAAATCTCAGAAACCAGTTATAAGACTAAAAAACATAGAGCCTTTATTTCGGCAGAAATAATACAAATTTGCAAGGGGAAGGGAGGAGAAGACATTATAACTGTGAATTCACAGGATATGGTCCTTCTACTGGGTGTATACTGTCAAATAGCAGTGCATGCTACTTTTACTTTCACTTCCAGGGTGACAAAGATCATTTTAGGGCAAAAAATTAAAAAAAAGATTAATTACAACAGAATTGTGTATGTTTTATCAAAAAGTTGAGTTGATTTACACCTAAAAGTAATGGAATTTTCTCTTCATCTGTGGCTAAGTCTAACCAGATGTCAGGTTTCTGTCTGCCTCTAGAGAGGCATAAAAGCTCATACTTTACATGTAGAAAAAAATCCCCTTTTTTAGATGAGGTAAGCATTTCAAATATATCTTAAGTCACAGAAGTGAAAGATAGAAGTTGATTTACTTCACTGTAAGTCTTACAATCTTTAAAAGTTCCTCTTCTAAATCACAGTGTATACAACACTGCCAAGATAAAGGTGACTTAAAAACACAGGTTGATTTCATTTACAAAACGAGGTTTTAAAAAAATAAAAATCAACCAACTGTATCTTTCAAGTCATCTTCCAGTTAGGCAATGCTATAGAAATGGCATTAGGATAGGATCCAATTTCATATCTTCCATTATCATTTGGGCAATTAATGCTTTCCTGTACATATTGTAAGAACAGCATTCCAGGCACATCTTTTTGAATCTTCCAGCTTTTGCAAAAGGCATGACCCACTTCCAATAAAGGTAACAGAAACTCAACACACATCTGTGTGCACTCAGTCCTGTGATATGTTACACTGCTACAATTCAGTGCTGTATTATGTTTCAAAAAGCTAGAGAACAGTCATTAAACAGAAAGCAAGCTACAATTAGCACCAAGAACTGCATTTTGTAATTGTGCTTACAACCTTCTCACTGTATAAGGCATTTTAAACACAATAAATGCTTCAAGAATAATGCAAGTAAACAGATTCAATTTCTAAAATACCAATTACAGCTACCAATGAATCCCCAAATTATACTGTACTGTAACAGACATGCACAATACCTGCAGTATTTGCCTGGTTTTAACTTGCATTTTTTATCCTCTGGTTGGTTTGCATCGTAACAGCATTCATCTTTACATTGGTCACTGTATCCACAATCACACTGTTCTCCTTGTTCAACCAGTCCATTGCCACAGATGGGTTGACCAGACTCTGAAAAATGCCAGTATATTTATGTACAAAGCAGTACAAAGAATATGCAAATAGGACTTACAAATGTTTACATTGATTCCACAGCATCCAGCTAATCATGACTGAAAATGCCTGGTCAAGATGGACTTCGGACTAGGGCTCAAGTCAACTTGCATTATTTGCTTGCCGCCCAGCTTAGTCATTCCTACAGTTAACAGAATTTTAAGTCTCTGAGTAACAGGTTTCTCCTGCTAACAGTGGGAGTTTCTTGTGTAGATAGGAAATCAGCAGTGATAAGAGAAAGTTTTCTGCTAAGCCTCCAGTAGAGCAGCATCCTTTCTTGCACTCCACCTCCTTTAACAGAGTCTTGAGGTCTTTAGGGCAAAAGCTGATGGCACTGGGAGTAGAAGTACAACTTCTACTGTAAAACCCAAACCTACTTGCTGCACAATCTCATTAAATTTGTGAGAGCTCATACATGACAGACTCCAGAAAGAAAATTCCTGCAAAACCCTTATTTTCTTTTTTAATATTTAAATAGAATTCCTGTATTTTAATTTGTGCTCCTTACCATTTGTCCTTTCACTGGGCATGACTGAAAACAGTCATAGCGCTTTCTTTACTCTCTCCCATCAGGCATTTACAAAAACAGACAGGAGCCCACCCTCACGCCCCAGCCCTCTCTTCTCCAGACTAAACAGTCTCAGCTCTCTCAGACTCTCCTCCTATGTCGGATGCTCCAATCCCTTAATAATCTTTTGCTGGACTCATTCCAGTATGCCCATGTCTTTCCTGAACTAGGGAGCCCAGAATGTGGCGCACTACTCCAGATCGCAAGTTCAGTTCTTAACTTACAGAGTCTTTCAATAAACTAAATTAAAAAAGGAACTTGGAGCAAGTCCAGAGGAAGCCACGAGGATAGCAGGGGGCTGGAGCAATTCCCATATGAAGACAGGCTGAGAAAGTTGGGGCTGTTCAGCCTGGGGAAGAGAAGGCTGCGTGGCGACCTCAGAGCAGCCTTCCGGTATCTGAAGCTGGCTTCCAAGGATGCCAGAGAGGGACTATTCATCAGGGACTATACTGATTCTATGAAATTTCTGATTAAGCATAATAGTAATAGCTTAGCCCTTCTGCTTTCAGGATAACAAAATACCTACCAACAAAGCAATTATTTCTCTTTTTCTCAAGAACTTGGCTGATATTTCGAATACTACAGATAGAGAACTTGTTGTTGTTAAGTTTGTCCCCAGATGTAGCTCTTGCATACATGATATAATTGCCATTTTCTTTCTGTCCCAAGTTCTTGGACTCTCCTGGAGTGCACTCCATTCCAGAATCATGCTGCAAGACAAATATTTTAAAACTATTTCTATCAAGACAGGTTCTTTTATGTCTTGCTGTCATTTTATAGATGTACGAAAGTAATCTAATTTAGTAACATTAACACAGAATAAAAGGTTCATAAACCACCATAATCTTATACTCTAAGGTTTCTTTGAATACAAGAACTATGCAGAAAAACACAGTGTTTTCACGTATTTCCCTGCATCAAATACAACTTGGAGTAAATTTAGAAGAACAGTCTTCCAAGCTGATCCAAAAGACATTTAAGTCAGTGGGACTGGTTTTTCAGTTTCATGTGTTCATATTTTTAGTTATTCTTGGGAGGCTTGTTCCCACTCACAGCGGAGATATTAGGGATTTTCTCAAGGCATATGAAGAAACCATTCACATGTGAACATCTGTTTTGGAAGAACTCATCATTCCTGTCATATCTTGATTTCATTTTATTCCCACAGTAGAAAGCCTAGATACCTAAGTTTAAAAATAAAAATTCCAAGCCAGAAAACTTTGTTCTCATCTCCAGCAAAACCAAAAGCCTCGTGAGTTCAGCTTGCCACAAAGAAATCATGCCCCTAAATGACTGGGAGACAATTTTGCTCAAAACTATTGTTCTTGGTATCTTAATCCTCACCACAATTTTCTTAGGTAAACTTGTAAGTATAAATAATTGAACATATAAGAGGCAGTTTCATCTTCACTTGGGGAATGAAGTGTCATATTAACCAATTTTGCATTGATTCTCTCTCCTCTCTAGGATAAACTAAAATGCATTTAAAGTGTTTCTGTGTGTGACTATAGTCTTTCATCAAAAACAGTGAAGTTTTTAGCAAATAATACTGTAGTCCCTTTACAAGAGATTTGAGCAAGTAGAAATAAACAATTCACAAAAAACCACTGTTGCACCAGTGTTGTCAAACACTCATAAAGGGGGTTAGTTCAGCAATGTGTTTTGTTTGTATACAATGTGCACGCAATATGCACATGCAGTCTTGATCATGTTCTCCTTGTTTATAAGGAAGTAAAAACTCTATTCGCAAATCACGCACCTAACAATGGCTGAAGGTCAGTTAACAGATCAATAGCAATACTCACAGGTGAACCAAAATTATGCCCAACCTCATGAGCAAATGTAATGTGAGAAACCTTGGGAGGAACATGAGAGCCATAGTTCTGAACAGTGATGATTCCAGTGTTCAAAGACTTCTTCTTACCATCAGAATACAGTTTGCTCTTTTCACATATTCCTCCAGAGCTCCCTGCATTTAGACAGAAGTTAGTCATTTAAGAAAAGCACTACTGTGTTACTTTTCTAGTGACGTTTAGAACAAGAAAGAGCTTGCCTCCTCAGTGGATGCTTATGGGCCAAGAGTTCTTCTGTGTAATTAATACTAACCCAATTTACAGAGTAGATTGGATTTATCCACACTAATGCCCTCAGCAGTGAATGGCGACATTCACACAGCTGTTTTAGACTAACTATTAAGTAAGAGCTATTTGGGTGTTCTACTGCAGAGACAAGCCCCGATTTCATCATACCTGTAGAACAAGACTAGCAGGGTGCAATGCCCAATACAGGTAGCCTCAATCTACATCCCGTTTGGATTTCACTAAGTAAAAAAAACCCCACAGTAAAACCACAGGAGATCTTCTGTCACAGCAAGAGCATTTCTGTAGAATGTCATTGGTCACTCATACCTTTCAAATAAAAAGCCATCCACAATACCACCTTTGTCTAATGGAAGAAATATGTTTTTCTTTATTGTTCATGTCTTGTTCATAGAAAGACAGGCAGACTAACTGAAGTGACACATGATATGCTGTTTGTATTTTAAAAAAATACAGAAAACAAACCATAACCAAAATTTCAAAAATTGGTTATCACATTTTTGTCTATTTGCTGTCAATGTAAATGAGTTTTTACTTTTCTTCTTTGTACCTATCTACAATACTTTCTCATAGCTCTGAAAGTTTGGATATAACTACCTGAAGGGGCTCCAACCCAAGCCAGACCAAGGACTCCATCATCAAAATCACGGTCTGTAAACACATAGGCCAAGCAATAATCATCATGATTCTGTTCTGAGTTCAGTTCCAGAAACTTTTCCACACCGATGTTAGGAAATCTGAAGGGATTGGAAGAGTCCTTCTCATCTACAGTTGTGTTAATCTAGAATTAAATTAAAACAAGCGATAAGACATGATTCATTTTCACTTGACTCATAAATACCAGCTAAGAGGTTTACAATCGTCAATACCTTGTTATGTTACATAAAGATGTTGCTAAAGACTCACAGGCCTTACCTTACTATCCAGTATTTGGAAAACCAGGTTCTACAGTAGAGAGAGCATTTGTGTAGTAAATCCCCACCCTATTTCTTTTTTCCTTTCCATCAGTACCCAGTTTATATTTATGCTTTTAAATCATCACTTTCAGAAGGAACTTTCTACCTATATAGCCATTACCTATTTTAGTACCTTGCTTGAAGAGCAATAGAGTTATCTGACACAGTCAACACTGCTGAAATATAACAAGCTAATTCCTATAAAAACTGACTATGGATTCATAACAGAATTACCAGGTTTTTGACAATAAATACTAAAACCAAACCAAATAAATGGGTTAGGGAACCATGTACTACAGAGACACCTGTTTTACAAAATTATTAATAGATGGTTACAAGTGAATGGGACTTCTGAACAATACAGCCTCCAAGCAGTATCAATGAAGCTACAAGTATTTCCAAAACAACTTACTCTTATTCGTTTCACCATGAAACTGATATTACGAATTCCTGAGAAATCTGTTGACTGATAAATTGTGTCAATCGCCTTAACATGGCTGGATATCTGTCAAAAACAAAAGCATCCACAGTTCAAAGATCTATGCCCTATGCTATAGGTAATCTTAAATAGTAGCAACCACAAGGCGTATACTTTACATATAAGATGTTGTGCCATATGAACTCTATCAGGACTTTTTAATCAAATGCTGATGGCAAACAATGGAAATAAATTACTACATAACCTATTATCTGCATTATCACCATGCCAGGTAACAGCAAAGCATTTTGCCTTTTTTTTTCCCCTTTTATTTTTTACCATGTAAGTCTATCAGCTATTCTTTGTGATACTCGCTCGATTCATTGCTATGATAAGACAGCACGGTAGTTAAAATTCTGTTCAAAGCACTGCATTTCTTTTTTTCCCAAAAAAGAAACTTGTTACAGCGTTATTGTTTTATTCCTGGTAGAACAAAAATGTGAAAAAAAATTATCATTTATCTTTTCCACACCACAAAAATGCTAACTCATTGAAAATCTGATTCTGAAGGTGACTTCAGAGCTTTGGAAACTGTTACTCAAATTGATTGTACAGTGTGCTGAATAAATAGTAGGAGCCAGATTTGCAAGTGGCGCTGAAACTTCAGACTTCAAGAGGGGTACATTAACCTGCTAGTAACAGTTTTACAAAATGATCAGCAAAAAAAAAACAAACCCTTTTTTTAGTTAATAATATACTGACAAATGAGAAGCATCTGCCTGTAGTGACCACTGCTTTTACGACCTTCCACTACATCAGCCACTACAGGAATGCATCACGGTGTCATTAGCTCACAGTGTTTTGAACTGAAATTCCAAAAGGAAGGCTATGCAAGTGTTAACACAGATGCTCAGCAGGCTGTCAAACAACAGAACTCTTCAGGAAGTATCACTTTATTGAGTAAGAACTGAGAAAAGTCACACTGGGAGTCTCACTCAGAGGTGCCAAACAAAACACAGCTGCTGTTATTAAAAGGAAATACAAGTGCCCAGGACTTTTGTCACAGACACACAGCATCTTTTTAGTGGCAAAAAAAAAAAAAAAAGCTATAATGTCAGGATCACTAAGAAATGAAACAAGACATTCTAAAGTAAATAAGCAATAATATATGCAATTAAAATTACATTATATTTATCAGAAATACACAAATATAGTAAAAGCAAATAATTAAAATTAAGAGATTGGAAATACCTGTGCAATTACAGCTTCCCTTGTTCCATAATGTTTGTAGAACAAATGATCAGTCTGAATATACAGCTGACATGTATTCTTTTCAGCCTGAGTGGCACGCTTTTTTCTTAAAAGCTGTGGACCATCATTCTTAGGCTCTTCAAAAGGCTTCTACATATACACAGGAAATAAATCTATTTAATTTCACAGATCTACATGCTGCACTAGATTACCTAAGAACAGCAATGGATGTTTCTAAACAGACTCCACTAATCCAAACAGATTTTAATTCTTTAAGCCACAAACTTCATGAATCTTGAATTAAGCAGGTTATAGCCAGTTTTCAAGTACACCATTTATTTTTAGTATGTCAGTCACACCCTTCCGTGCATGTCATTTTGTCATATAAAAGGCAGTCAATGTGAAATAGATTTTTCTCATGCATGTGATCTTTGGAGTTTTCCTGTTTCATAATCCGCTTCCATGATAAGCCCTTTGCATACTAGAAAAAACACACTGCTGTGGGACTTAAATGCACCCCCCTAATACAAGTTATTTCATGTTGCAGTTACTTTAGTTGGCTACTTCAGCAAACACAAACACTTAAGCACTTTGGCAAGCAACAAATGGTAAATGAAGAAACATGAAGTTAAAATAACGCTTGTCAGAACGGTATCTGATAACACATTTGCCTCAAGGTATTCATAGGTTGATGGCCCACTCCCTCCATGAAGTTCTAAAAGTAAATTTTTGGGAAAGCACGTTACTGTTACCAACACCCAGTTGTGTAATACTGTTGATAATTTAGGAGTCACAATGTAAAACTTTAAGCCACGAGGATGATCAGGGGACTGGAGCACCTCTCGTATGAAGATAGGCTGAGAAAATTGGGGCTGTTCAGCCTGGAGAAGAGAAGGCTGCGTGGAGACCTCATAGCAGCCTTCCAATACCTGAAGGGGGCCTATACGGATGCTGGGGAGGGACTCTTCATTAGGGACTGTGGTGAGAGGACAAGGGGTAATGGGTTTAAACTTAAACAGGGGAGGTTTAGATTGGATATGGGGAAGAAATTCTTTACTGTGAGGGTGGTGGGGCCCTGGAATGGGTTGCCCAGGGAGGTTGTGAATGCTTCATCCCTGGCGGCGTTCAAGGTGGGGT
Source organism: Amazona ochrocephala (assembly GCA_039720435.1). Classification (NCBI taxonomy): domain Eukaryota; kingdom Metazoa; phylum Chordata; class Aves; order Psittaciformes; family Psittacidae; genus Amazona; species Amazona ochrocephala. The sequence continues at coordinate 31,186,695 of CM077883.1, read as the reverse complement.
TGGACATAGCCTTGGATGGCATGGTTTAGTGGGAGGTGTCCCTGCCCATGGGAGGGGGGTTGGAACTCGATGATCTTGAGGTCCTTTCCAACCCTTACTATTCTATGATTCTATGATTCTAAGTTGCTGATGCTATTTAACAAGACATACTGCTAGTTTAGTTGGCATATACTTAAGTGACACCACAAAATGATGTCAAAACTTGGAACAGTTTGGAACATAGCAAGAGAAACTCAATTTACTGAGTTATTACTATACCGTAAAAGAGGGAATCCAGTTTTATGACAAGTAGTGCAAACCTGAAGGCAAAAAACCTGCAGGACTCAACCACAAACCACTTACCTCTTATTACTGGCAATGCGTAGCATGCAGTAACCCCTTCCATCTTTCAATATTGCTACTAAAACCCTCCCACTCTTATCACTTCATTTACCACTGACAACACTCAGATATTACAAGTGTGTTACATGAGCACAAGTTGAAAATCTGAAGTTTATTACTCTTAAAGGACCAATATATTACTTAGAGATCAAGGGATCTTGAAACTGTCCTTCTCAACTGCAACACAGTATATTCCTCACCTCAAGCTGGATTTCCACATCCATCTAAAGTTCCAGTTGTTGAAAAATTTGAGATGATGTAGGATTCATTAAGACTATGAGCTAGCACATCTATGCTACAGAAGCAATGAGAAAAGGAATTTGGAAAAGTATGTTAATAAGAAACCTCTAGCAATAACTGAAGTACCTCACAATGCTGGGGGATGATGACTGACCAAAAGTAGAAGAGACAACATACAAGAAAGTTATTACACTAATTTCTAATCAACATAATCCATTAGCCTATGTTGTACCTCTGTTATCGGCTCTTCTATACCAGTCATCTGGTACTTCTGCATTCTTTCAAATACTGAATGATCTGCACAGCCTCCTTGTGGTCCATATTTGTGTGGATATTCTAAAAAGAGGAAAGCCAGGTTGAATTTTCAAATTCCAAGTACAAGCAAAACATGGCTGTATCACTCCAACTCAGTTTGTACCCAATATTGCTTATGTGGTTTGAGGGAAACATTCTAATATTCAAGCTTTATGCTATGGTTTTTTCATTAAACATTTCTACCAAGATACATTCTTAGTTTTACAAACAGAACTGACTATTGCTTTTTAACATTGTTTTCTTATAGATAGCAAAAGAAAATATGAGCAGCAACATATAGCATAAGAATAAGAGCTATTATTTACACATCTGTACTAACGAACTTGAGCTAACAGCAGCCTTAAAAAAGTGAACTCACAATAGAAAATTATTGCAGATTAGTTTTGTTACAGTCTGCTGAGATAAGAGAAAGGCTCTCTTTATTCTACATGGCAAACTGAAACTAAGAAACCCTGCTAACATTCCTAGAGGATACTCCTGCTTTACTCATCTTCCACAGAATTTTTGAAAATATTTTATATTATGCAGCTTAACAACCAATCCACAAGAACAGAACCTCTGATGGTCCTTGGTCTCAAACGCAATTCTACAATTCTGGAATTGCAAGTTTGCTAGCAGTGTGACTGACAAGATAAAATGTACAATTTCCATTCTGGAAAGTAAACAGTACAATTAAGGATAAGAGATCAGTGTGTGTATGTATATATTCATGTGTATGGGTGTATGCATGAGTATAATTTTAAACCTTACAGAACTACAGATTACAAAATTTACAGATGTATTTAGAACTTCAAGTAAAACAAGACTCCGTGCTGGAGATTCAAACTGGCTCAGTGAGAATATCATACAATTGCCTGCTTACCATCATTCTTCAGTGCTTGTCAATACAGCTTTCATTACCTGTACAATGTGTTTTAGACATGTACAGTTAGGTTTTGACTGTTAGTACCTATTGGAGATTTATAAGCAACCCATACTTGCAGAAGCTTCCTCTGGAGATAAGACGTACTGAAGGTAAGAGGTTTTGCCCCTTCAGCTTCTCTGCAGACTGGATCCCATTATAAACTGGTGTCCCAGTAAGAGGTAACGAAGTACAGATTATGGGAGCCACATATGCAAATACTTAAGGAATTAGTTACTGTAGGGCAAACCACAGTTTTACCATCATGTCAAGGGGGTGCAGGTTTTTTCAGAAATGTGTAAACTATACCAAGGTTTGTTGTTTTTGGGGAGTTGTTGGTGGGTTGGTTTTCAGTTGTTTTTTGTTGTTGTGGTTTGCCAAACACCCCCCCCCCCTTTTGTTTTTAAGAAAGTGTGAGCATCCAGAGTCACAGAGTAAATAGAACATACAGACCAGAGTAGATTTATAAAGCCTAAGACCTGGCACCAAGGACCTGATGTCCACATTATATGCATTTTAAGGGATTTTACCCTGGACTTGCTCTAGTCTGGTTCTGTGGAGTCAAAGCCTGTTAGCAGCTGGAACACAGTAGATGCAGAGAAGGCTGCGTGGAGACCTCATAGCAGCCTTCCAATACCTGAAGGGGGCCTACAGAGATGCTGGGGAAGGACTCTTCATGAGGGACTGTAGTGAGAGGACAAGGGGTAATGGGTTCAAACTTAAACAGGGGAAGTTTAGATTGGATCTGAGGAAGAAATTCTTTACTGTGAGGGTGGTGAGGCCCTGGAATGGGTTGCCCAGGGAAGTTGTGAATGCTTCATCCCTGGCGGCGTTCAAGGCGGGGTTGGACAGAGCCTTGGATGGCATGGTTTAGTGGGAGGTATCCCTGCCCATGGCAGGGGGGTTGGAACTAGATGATCTTAAGGTCCTTTCCAACCCTAACTATTCTATGATTCTATGCACTCAGGTACAATTTCATCTGACAGTATGGTTAGCCATAGCATGGTGCCAGAAGAATAGAGAGAAAAAGAGGAAAAAAAAATCCCGCTTACTGAAAGGTACCTCACCCAATTTGGTTAGCAATGTAGTGGAACACTGGCTTTGCTATAGCCAATATTAAACAAAAAGTACCACTCGCTGTTGCAGTCACCTGTACATTTTGGGATTCTGTTTACTATCACTAGATGGGAGTGAAGAGCAAAGCATTACAGATATGACTCTTCCCTTCATTTCCACCTTTTTTTTTCCCATCATAGTATTAAATGAAAAAAAAAAATAAAAATCTACCGTATTTAACTTAGCTAAAATCCTCATTACCCACTATCAATGTCACACCACCAACCACTTACCTCTGCAACAAAAGCACATTAGACAAGGGTGGCAGTAATGGACAATTCTGCCTCATGGTAAGCACCCTTCATCTACACGAAACATCGTAACTTTGAAGCAACTCCTGCAGGTGTCCACAGAAACTGACTGGAAACAGGGCCGCACAGCGTATTTTACACCAGCACAAAATACCATTTTCTGCTATCACCACTTCAATTCATGTCATAATGCAGCATTATGACAATTGACAGAGCAGTACTAGAAATAAATGCTCTCAGCGCATTACACAAAATAAGGAGTCTTTCCTCTGTATTTTGTTTCCCCAGAGGTTAGGAAATTCCTTAATACATTTTTAATACTGACTTCCTGCGATTCAAACACATATTTCTCACTTAAAAAGTAATAATCTAGTAAGAAACATGTTAAGTCTGTTAAAAGTAAAAAGAACATGAACCAGCCTGCAGCAGCAATTGCCAAGGTTTAGCACGCGTTGGAAAAGACAAATTCCCCAGGGACAGATTTGAATACACTCTGCTAACCACAGGAGGCAGGTAATATAGGATAGTTCACTTTGGAACCATGTCTATCTAGCCTACAAAGTTGCATACAAAGCTTTCGTTTGATAAATGCTGCATTACCTCAAACCATGAAGACACTGTTCCCTCCTCGTGTTTTGAGACTTCCTATTTCCATCATCCCCTTCTGCAGTTCCAGTTTTAAATATATGCAGCTAATCAGGAACTACATAGTGTCAGATGACTTGGGCAATTTTGATCCACATCACAGAAATCTGGTCCATGTTCTTGTGATGCTTTTAAATGCTTTGAGAGTGACATGGGTCCAGCAGCAGCAGTCATTTTTCTCCTTCTTGGTAGCTGGTGCAGTGCTGTGCTTTTGACTTTCGGCCTGGGAACAGCGCTGGTAACACCAGTGTTTTCAGCTACTGCTTAAAATGTTTTGGTCTGACCAAGGACTTTCTGAGCCTCATGCTCTGCCAGGGAGGAGGGGAAGCCGGGAGGAAGCAGAGACAGGACACCTGACCCAAACTGACCAAAGAGGTATTCCATACCACAGCACGTCATGTCCAGGATGGAAAAAAAACTGGGGGCAGTTACCTGGAAGGGAGCGCGGGGGGGTTCACTGCTGGGTCGGGCTGGGTATCGGTGGTGAGCAGTTGTATTCTCTTCCCTTGTTATTTCCCTTGTCATTATTATTATTGGTGGTAGCAGCAGTGGTTTGTGTTATACCTTAGTTACTGGACTGTTCTTATCTCAACTGTGGGAGTTGCATTCTTTCAATTCTCCTCCCCATCCCCCCGGGAGCTGGGGGGAAGAAAGAGGGGGGAGCGAGTGAGCAAACTGCGTGGCTGACTGGGCTTAAACCACGACAGAGAAGAACAGCCTTCTGCCAGCTTTTTGGGATCAACAGCTTCTCAGTCTATCCCTACCACAACCCTGTGAATTAATCCAGACAACACACGTGCCCATACCATTAAATGATCGCTTACAGTAAATGCAGAGTTGAGAAAAAAATGGAAGCCTACTTTCCATCAGATCGCTAAAAGATTTTAATGACAGGATCAATGCTCTAACTAGATGTCGTGGCTTAAGCCTCTATAACTCACGCAGTTGCTCTCTCACTCACTCCCCACTCTTTCTTCCCCCAGTCCCTGGTGGATGGGGAGGAGAATCGAAAGAATGCAACTCCCACAGGTTGAGATAAGAACAGTTTAGTAACTAAGGTATAACACAAACCACTGCTGCTACCACCAATAATAATAATGACAAGGCAAATACAAGGAAAGAATACAATTGCTCACCACCCAGCCTGACCAAGCAGTGCACCCCCAACCACTCCGGGTCTCTGCCCTCCGTTTTTACATCCTGGACATGACATGCTGTGGTACGGAATAACCTCTTTGGTCAGTTTGGGTCAGGTGTCCTGTCTCTGCTTCCTCCCGGCTTCCCCTCCTCCCTGGCAGAGCATGAGGCTCAGAAAGTCCTTGGTCAGACTAAATATTACCAAGCAGTAACTGAAAACACTGGTGTTATCAGCACTGTTCCCAGGCCGAAAGTCAAAAACACAGCACTGCACCAGCTACCGAGAAGGAGAAAAATGACTGCTCCTGCTAAACCCAGGACACTAGAGAAAAATCCTCAAGCAAAACAAATGCTTTATTTTTCTTTTTCCATATTGTCCCGTTTCCCATTTTCCAATTTCAATTACTGAACATCCTGACAAAATGTTAAAACTGCGAACAATGTAACAATAACAAACCTAACGCCTCCTGCCTCAATCCTGACATTTCAGACTTTGACGATGACATCTTTTTCTAACTAGATGGTTGATCATTAATAATTATATATACAACTACAGATGCTTTTTAAGAAAGGCACCTACCCCCACCAACCCCTGGTCACATGAATTTTTTTCTTCTACTTGTCAGTAAATAGTGTGATCTGTTAAGCATTTAGGTCAGCTACTTATTGGATACTGGACTGGGGCAAAGGTATAACAAACTTCCATTAAAAATGCTGGAAGTCCAGTGCTTCAGCCACCACAGAGATGTGCCCAATTCTAGCAAAAGCAATACTGTCAGAACAAAAATCTAACATTAAGCAGATAGAAAACCCCCACCTTATTACCAATTGCATTCTAACCAGTCTGTTACACTGTCCTCCCATGACAACCACCACAAACTGACAACCATGATATGAAAAAAAAAAAGAAGCCAAATTCTCACTAACACATAGTTTGCAACGGTCAGTTCATTCAGGAGCTAGGGCTTTCAAAAGTACATGATACTTGTCTTCCTGTTCTTGGCTGCACAACTCTTTCAAGATGATAAAGGCAATTATGAGACCATGTTTACTTTCCTGAAGGTCTGAGCAGGATTTTCCTGTCCACTGTTGATCTGAGGAAATACAGACTTTGTATTTTACAGTCTGAACTCAGGGGTACATTTGAAGCATATATGATTTAAATAAAGTAAATACAGTTCCAATGAAAGCCTAATCCTTAAAAGTTTCCAAAATATTTTAATGAAAATAGCAATTTGCATCTTTCTAGCACTAAATTATAAAACAGTTTGACCAAGAGTGACTTAGAAACTAAAAATCATTCAACTCGCGTTTCAAATCATGAATAGAAGGCTGCCTTCCACTGGTCACCACATCCACTGTAACAGACAAAAGCTGCCTTATAAAGTTGACAATATAATCCCCACTTACAAAAAACTCCTTTTGTTTAACTCCTGAATAAGAACTCATTGAGATGCTAATCATATGTTGCATTGTGATTTTTGAAAAGCACTAAAAAGCATATTGTTTCAAAAGGCTGAAACATGGGTGACCAAAACATAGCCCAAATTAAAGCAAAGATGACTTCTTCCCCCAGTCTCTCCTGAGCTAGAAATGTTAGCATTTTTGTTCTGTGTAAGACACCAGTGGTTTGTTTCACAAAAGTTCGCTTTAGAGTAATAACAACAGATCTGCATGCTTGTTTTTATTTTTAAGCTACTGTAAAGCTATGGGGTTTTTTAGTTATTGTTGGGGTTTTTTGGAGTTGCAGTTCAATGCAAAACTAACTCATGAAAGGAAAAAAATCAGCCTCAAAAGCACCATTCAGAAAGTGACAGGAGTAGTTATATACTCCAGATATTTCAGACCACAGAAATCCTAGAGGCCTCTAGGATACCAATGAAAAAAATTGAACTATACAGTCAGTGTGCATACACATCAGACTGTGTATGGACAGCATCCACTGCGAGTGGCACATTTCCAAACAGTGCCACTCAGACATAGCTCCAGGATGGGCTATTTCCAACCAAGCTGAGCAAGCGGCAATGGTCCCTCACTTGGCAATCTGGAAGCTGTATTGTACCATTGCGTCCATGTGACTCTCCAGAATAGGTTTGGAGAATCCCCTCTGATAACCTGATTTTGTTTCTAACTGATAATTTCGATGCACTAGATTCAAGAGGAAAACCAGTGTAAGCCAACATAGCATCACCTAAGCAATTAAAAAATTCATATCCTGCTCCCATTCACTTTAATAACACATTAATATGAACCAATTTCATCACTAGTTTCTTCCATCTCTCAAACAACCCATTTATTCCTCCAACAGAGATCACTTCTACAAAACAATACTAACATTACTTTCATAAAATCAAATTCTGTTTCTTTAAGGTACAGTTCAATTTCTGTCATAAGAGAATATTTTTAGTCAGCCACACAGCATGGGTGACACAAGACAACCTCCTTGCTTGTCTTAGCCTTTGGAAACTGCGCAAATCACTTTACTGCCTTATGTCCCTTTACTTCCCTCCTCCCCTCTCTTTTCTACAACAGGGTTAATAAAACCCTTTGTAAAGCAGACAGTGACTTATTCACAGAAACTTCTCTGTAAGTGGTAGTCTAGTATTCCACTATGAAGCAGTGAATTGAATGGTTTGGTGAGACCTACAAGACATACCAAAGAATTCAGAAGTATGTTCAAATTATTCACAGAAATATAAGAAATATAATATACGTTATGAGATGCATCTTACAGTTTCATTTCAGGCTTCTCTGGGGTTTTCTTACTACTTTTCCATGCTACTCTCCTATTATAGCAAGCCGTGTAATACTCCACTAGCAGCTAGCAAGGAAAACTGTCTTCTCAGACTTCCATCTGCAATGCTCTGTAGAGCCGAAAACTAAATGCATGCTGCAACTTCTCTTTGAGAACCAAAGGCAGTATATGGAACACTATCCTATTAAGTTACTTTATTCTCAAATATGGGTCTTGTATGTACCAGGAAGATATACATTTAGTCAGTCAGAAAACAAGTGCCGCTCACAATGTACATAAAATTCAGGAACTGTGCTCATTCAGAAGCCCTTTGAAATTCTGCAACTTCCATTTGATTTTGGGTTAGTAATCATATTTACAGAATGGTGTAACAGGAAGGACAAACATATCTGCTAGCTTACAGCAATTCTGACATACTCGAAGACAGCATACATACTGCCACTGAATGCAAAATACAGCTGTATTCCAGAAGCTTTATTCAATTAGAAAAAAAGTACACAATATTTGCTGACTTTTTAGCAGAGAAAGATCATTTCTCTTCACTGTATTCATGCAAGAGTAGTAACCAGAGAGAGTATTATGCAACAACCCTGTTTTTCACTGGCTTACAGCACAGAGAAAATTATAATATACACAGCCAAGTCACAAGCAGGGATTTTTCTCATCTATCTTATTTTTGGCATTTCACAACATGGTTTCATTATGACATACTTTGAAAATGATCACAAGAGTAGTTCAAGTAATTTTAATGACCTAACCCAAGACTGCTCATCCAATTCCAAATGGGATTTCAAACTCAAGTCTTCTACACTTTGCACAACGGCCTGATGGGATGAGGTTTTTAAATGAAGTTATACTTTAAATTGATTTTTAAGCAAGACTGAAGTCCTACATGAAGTGAGCTTGCAACACACAACTTGCTAGCTTCAATAATCAAAATGTAATCTTAGAATGACTCTGTCAACATCTACTTTGAAGAATTTAAAGCTGGAATCACAGCTTTATATTTTGGGTTCAGCATAAAGTTACTTAAGCATCAAATAAAAGTTACTTATACTACAGCTGAAGACTGATCATACATAAAAAGGCAAGCGGAGTGCAGGAGAACCCTAATGCACCAGTTCTGAAGATTTAGAAGTATTCCATGTTACTTTTTCATCCTGCTGGGCATTTCAACTAAGGCTAGACTTCTGGGGCTATACTCTTCAAATTCAAACAGTTTTCTCTGCACACTTCCACCATCTACTGTGTAAAACGGGACATACTGGGTGCCAACATATCTTCTAAAGAGGTATCTGAAGGGAATTATGACTATGTACACAGAGGAAGCTTTTGTTTCCCACAAGTACCACCTTCATTAGATGTAAGTAAACATGTAGCGACTTGAACACTAATTATCCTTTATTTTCCAGTTCCCAGGGAAAAAACACTCAGTATAGAGCATTTAAGAATGCATTTTTCAAAAGAAACATGCATCTGTTGAGTATAAAAATACACTGTTTATACTCTTAAAGAATTCTTAAAATGGCAGAATAAGGAAGGCTCACACTGGTTTGGTTTGCCATAAATCTCTTTCAGACCATAACTGTACATGAATCATGTCAGGACAGCATGATTCAGTGCCATACGCAGCCAAAGTTTCATTTGATGCTTACAAATGGCTTACACATTTTGACATTCAGTAAAAAATAAAATATTTTATCTATAGCAAAAATGGATGCACTCACTGATATCATCTTCATGATAAATGACAGAGTGAAACGGTAGAGTTTTGTCCTTAATATATCTCTCTGCTGGCTCAATATAAAAGGTCCCACTGTGCGTTTGGATGAATCCTTCAAACTTTCCATCAATAACAGACCCATGGCTAAAACTTCCCTGCTCACCTGTTAAAAGAAAAAAAGTGCATTAAGAGATTTTATATCTTTCTATACAAAGGCATACCTTTTATACCTTCTTATATCTTTTTTTATACCTGCTTTTAAGCAGGTATATCTGCTTATAAGCCTTGTGCAAACTTCAAGCATACACACTACTACACGTGTTAAGCAGTCGATGCTAAAGAATGATATTTGCATCACTACACTGATTGTGCCCCAGCTCACAACTGCTAAAAGCTGTATGAATTATGTAACAGCAAGATTCTGAGTAACAGCAGTAAGACTTCCAGAAGTTTGTGTCCGAATTTTAAACACTAAGATTGTTCAATAGTAAGACATACAGTATCCCAAAACCACAGTTACCAAGTTCAGTAGCTTCCTAATCAGGTGCATAAGTGACATGTTTAAGAAGCATATAAAGAAGAATTCAACTCCGTATTTTAAAGCTGTCACATATAGAGCACATGCATCCAAGTCCTGTTCTTCTACATCTATTCATACAATTATAAAAATAATAATAATAAATCAGAGTGCAAGCTTTCAAAGAAAAAATTCCCTATAGTCAAGGCATCCATTTTTCTCTTCAAGCATAATGCTCTTAAAACGTAAACTTAGCCCTCTGACCTACTTAAGTCAACTGGTAAATTAGTCTGCATAGATTCATTTTAAGTGCTAAGCCTGTACTCTTTTCCCAGTTAAAAAAAGAAAAACAACAAACACTTCAAGACTTCACTAGCATTTCTAACAGATCTTCAGGAAGCAGTTAGATTCCTTTCAGAACCAGACTGTATGAAGAAGGACAGAGTCTTAATCCTTCTCTTTTCATCTGTTTTTAATTCCTTAATTCTCCTTCCTAATAAATTCTAACTTTCTTATTCACTGAAATTAGGTATATTACCCTTAATGATAGTAGCTCCATATTCCTTAAGTTCCTTTAAACTAAGAACAGTACCTAATTTTTTAAGCGCAGATATCCTTTTTTTAATAATGCATCAGAGTTCTACAAAGATTATGCTCATAAAAACAGCTGAAGTTCTATGGATATGAAAATTATTAGTACTCATTTGTTAAGTGTGACATATAAGAATAAAAGCAGCTGGAGTTTAAATTCCTTTAGACGCATTATGCGTGGAGACCTCATAGCAGCCTTCCAATACCTGAAGGGGGCCTATAGGGATGCTGGGGAGGGACTCTTCATTAGGGACTGTGGTGAGAGGACAAGGGGTAATGGGTTTAAACTTAAACAGGGGAGGTTTAGATTGGATCTGAGGAAGAAATTCTTTACTGTGAGGGTGGTGGGGCCCTGGAATGGGTTGCCCAGGGAAGTTGTGAATGCTTCATCCCTGGCGGCGTTCAAGGTGGGGTTGGACATAGCCTTGGATGGCATGGTTTAGTGGGAGGTGTCCCTGCCCATGGCAGGGGGGTTGGAACTCGATGATCTTGAGGTCCTTTCCAGCCCTTACTATTCTGTGATTCTGTGATTATTAAAGTTTAATAATACAGGTAACCCTAATCATACAGATATTAATTTTCTGCATGTACAATTAAAAGCCCTCCTATTTAAAATGACTGCACTTTTTCCCATTTTAAAGTGGTGTACTTACCATAAATATGTCCAGTGTAAATATGGGAGGTATCATAATCAATTAGTTGGTTTGATATTTGTACTTTAAAGTCATCACTAAAAAGAGACGTATCTCTCTTCATTCGAAGGTTGAAGTGTCTAAAGTGAATAAAACAAGACAGTAAGTTGGCTTTGAGCTTCAATTACAAAAGCACTATGCAAAGTACTTCTAACCAAGATTTTCAAGCAAACAATTTGCAGACCATGTCAAATTTGTCTATATAAAATGTTTCTACTATACGAGAATTAGACCATAGCCTAGAAGGATTTTCTTAAGCAAGATTATTTAGATGCTTTTGACACAAGTAGCTAAATTTACAAAATTTAACCCGGTAAAAAGGGCTAGACTTAAATGGATAAATCTAAACCGCTGACTTTTACTATACACTTTTCCCATTCCTCCAGAAGACACAGATGTAGCCTAAGGGAAAAAGCAACTATCTTATTTTACAGCACTGTGGAGCAGAAGAGAAAAGCAACCATTGGCTTATTTCACTTTCATTGCCACCATTTAAGTAGTGTAAATGAAATGCAGGTGAGCTAATTACTATTTCAATTGAAACTCCAAAAAATAAGACGGGAAAAAACATTTAGTACAAAAATACTTACACTGGTAGTTACATGCACAGCTGCGTAACGACTTTACTCAGTGAATGATCTTGTTCAAATTACAGTACTGTGTTCTTTGATGCAAATCCTACTGCTATCTTTATATGAAACATACCACATTTTCTTTGCACAAAACCAAAAGTTTGGTTCGGTGAAGTCAAGCAACATAACTGAAGTGTTTAAAATGCCTGTGATTACGTGAATTCATACCTGTGACCACCATTAGCTTGCTTAAGAATTTCATTTGGTATTCTCTTAAATTTTGTATAAAACATTGTGCAAATACAGATAGTGAAGTTCTGAAACTTCAGTCATTCCAATTTTAGTCTTGATTTTCTTCCTATATTTTCTTCTTTCTGCACTATCTCAAAATTGAATTATAGCTATGTCACCAATTTATTACACAGCAAGTAGTTCTGTAAGTCGACTACATCTGCGTCAGTCTTCATCCAAAAAAACTGTGACCAGATTCTCAGCATACACAGTACACTAACAATAGAGCTGACTTTCCACAGTGAAAACTAGTATCCTTTTGAGTTAACAGCAAAATAACCCAAGTAAGTGCCACAGTATAAAGTTGATTAAAGCTAACTACTTTTTAGTATAGCTGAAGCATATACAAAATACATCTTCTGTCTTCACATGCACATTAAATAACACTACATTATAAGTACAACTGTACATTAAGATGCAGAATTCAAGATCAAAGAAAAAAGCCAAGCCTACACTTAAAACCTGATATGGGCTCTAGTGACTCATGTTGACTAGTAATTCAAACAGTATTTCATCAAACTGTCATTATTTATTATTGTTGCCACTGTTAATAAAGCTTAAAAGCAAGGATTCTCCTCTGGTGATGCATTATCGACAATGAGGTTATGAAATTCTGAGATGTGGCTGGTATATGGGGAAGGTTAAATTTCAGCAATTCCCCGTGACTCTCAGGCTTTCTGCAAGCCAACCAGTGCTTGTACTGTAGTTTCAGTATGAATGTATGAGGGCAGATTCTGCTATTAAAAAGGAAGAAATAGTTCACTACAGTTGCATTTGAGTATTCAAGCCACTGAAGAACACACCAGCAAACAGTAGCTATCCACACCCACACTGAAAGGCATGTTTTATAACATACAGCAAGCATTTATAATTTCACATATAAATAAAAAGTATTCTTAAGTTAATCTCTTCATCTGCTCTGTAAATCTGCCTTTTGGTAACACAGAGGTTCATGATGATGACGAGATAACATTAACAATCAACCCAGACCATCACCATAGGACAGAATGCTACAATATTATGCAACACATTTTCCAAGGGGGGGAGCAGGTAGGGGGGGGAAGTCCTTTAAGCCACCTTGTGTGGATCTTTTGGACAGAAGTTAGAAATGAACAGGCAGGAAAAAAAAAGTTAAGACCAGCACTGACAGGAATTTGATGAACTTCATTCAAGTCCTCCAAAAAGCTCCACTCACTTTGGTTGCAATACGTTAAGGTGCTACAGAGATAAAACCCCATTTCTGTTTGAGTCTTTCCAGTGACCGAGTTCTCCAGAGTTACCAAAGATGGATCACACTCTCTTCAAGTGCATCTAAACTGAAGTTAAATTACAAGAGCTCTCCTCCCTTCTCTAATAGTTGACAGAAGACTCTTACCATAAGCAGTGTGTCATTTTGCCCCTATGATGAAGGGGAGTATCTACTAATCCTAGCAAAAGCACTTATTAGGGCAAAAATTACCTTTTCCTGGTGAAAGTGGGGGGGGGGGGGGGGGGGGGAAGTAAAAAACCAACCAAACAAAAAAACCCCCACAAAACTAAATAAAAAACCAAACACCCACCACCGAAGCCCAACTCACTTTTCTCTCAGAAGTATGGTTATTCCTTCTGGGTTAGATATCCTTCCATCCTTATTACCCTATCTATCACTTCAGAATGGACTGACAGAAGTTGTATATACCAAATAAAAAGTTTCACTAGTTTTAAAATTAAGAAGCCTCTATTTATAATTCTTTAATTTCCCCCCTTCTTACTTTCTTTATCGGTACGTAACTCACTACAAATTCTAACCTGTGCTGTTAATTATTTATTAATAAAAGCAGCCTATTTTGCAGGATCAGAGAACTATTTCAAATTCAAAAATACAGCTGTGTTTCATAGTAAAAAGTCTCTGACCATTTATTTCTGAATTTAGTTAAACCAGTAGAAAATTTGATCATCTCACAACTATTTTTAGACAGGTCTTTTCCTAGTCATTCAAACATGCTTGATGGAAACAGGATGATCTGTCTGAACTGTTCATCTTTTTAATAACAGAAAGTGAAGCAACAAACCTTCCTTTACTTCTCCCCCACCAAAAATGGGAGGGGAAATGAGAGACAACTTGGGTGAGGAAAACAAGCATACATTCATCTCTACTTCCAAGAATTAACAAATCTAACAAATCACCAAACTTTAAGTAATGGCAAATCTAAACCCCCTATGTATTGCATAAGGCCTACAGCCATAAAACCAGAATTTACTTTCGCAATATGCAGAGACATCTTGATGTACTACTTACAAACATCAATGAAATGCATGGCACTAAAAAGATGCTACTTCATTGGTGGGGAGACTTGAAAGCATAATGACTTATTCAAACTAACGGAGAGTTGGCGGGGACCTCACTCCCCAATCCAGTTCACTTTAATTTCTCAGTAAGAAATCTTCAAAGGCCCTACAAAATCCATTTCCGTATCTCACCCAATATCTAAGTTTCCCTAACATCTACTCTGAATTTCTTCAAACTAGTATTTCTTCCCCTTTCTTGAAACAAATATAATCTCGTAGCTATCCTTCTCAAAATGATGCAGAAGAGAATGCATCTCACGTTTCTTTCCTGGCTTAAATCCAGGAACTCCGTGAATCTTTTAAGGACAGGAGTCTCCAGAGAAGTTCAACAATTTTTTCTGTATCATTCTGGAATATAGTTTCTAAAACTAGCCACAATGGAAAAAATAAGGCTTCAGGTAAGACTTTTGGCAATTACCATTTCTACAGCATGCATCAAGTTCTGTATACCAGCACCAACACAAAATAAGCTACTCCCTAGCCTAGCTACACACCAGGCAGAAGATTAACTATTTCCAGAAAAATAATGTTTTTTTATTTCCACATTTAGTACCTTGCACAAGACACTTCCCAGCCTTAGTGGTCTCTAGAATAGAATTAAATCAATTAAGACCACGTTTTGACCTTTCTTATTTGTTACTGCTTCTCTCTCAGATTTACCTGAAGAATGGCATGGTAACGGACCATTACTTGATTACTGTATGGTAGCTCATTTGGTTGAAGGCAGAATTTTTACTAAAACTGTTTATATTGTTATATACAATCTGTTCTGATTATAAGCTACATCTTATTTATTAATGGCAGCACCCTAAAGACTACCAAGAGGGGGATTTTGATTTCACTTTAGCTTACCTCAGGGAGACTATGTCACATTTCCATTATGTACCACAGCAACACAGTGATAATTAAAGAAAAAAAGTTGAGAACACCATGATTAGCTGAAATCCAGCAGTTTCCCATGAGCTTGAGTTACAGCAATCCCATGCTCTAATCACAGAGCAACTACTTGAGAGAAATAAAAAAGCTGTGTGTATGTACTGACAGCACTTGGTAAAATGAACATAAAGGTGTACAAGTAAGAGTTAACGCTTAATCTATTATTCCATTTCTTTTGACTTACCTTCTAAGATCAGTTATTTTGCCATGATGAAATGTCCAATATATTGGGACACTGATGGCAAGTCTGCAGACTTCTCCAAAAGTGGCAGAAAGAGCTATTACCAGTGGAACACAAAAGGGCACTCTTGGTGCTTTCCCATTCCTACCTTTCCTCAGTCAAACTGCTGTACCCAGTGGCAGGCTGAGCAGGCAAAAGCACTCAATGACTAGAGGAGATTTAAAAAAAAGGAAAGGAGATGGAAGAATTACTCCACAGCTGGAAGAAGTGGCTGGAAAAAGGGAACAAAAAGTGACAGGTTGGCAGCAGCATGGAAGGTGACTCCAGTATCAGGAGAGTCCATTTAGGTTCATACTTTTTTCTTCTCAGTAGGAACCAGAAAAATCTTTGCAGCAGTGCCTCCACGAGCCTCCTCACAAGTCAGGATCTAGAAGATACTACTCTGCTTGAGGTGCAGGTCTTTTATCCTTACTTTTCCCATTTAAGAAGTCAAAGACTCTTCTCTGAAAAATGGAAGGGGGTCTATAAATGGAAGGGGAGAATAATTTGAGCACTTCTTTCTTACTGCTTCCGCATGAGGCATCAAAATGAAAGCTCATTTCTCACAGACTGTCAGACTCGCTCCAACCCTGAGCTATATTAAATAGAAGACAGCTTAACAACTTAATGGTGGGTCTAAACTACTCAAGCTAAGTCTACAAAACCATCACACTTCTGGACATTATTTTTTACACTGCTTTCACTTACTACTAAATCCGCACAACACAGTCCATCATCATTTAACTGTCAGTTCCCATGGGCCTGCTACTGACACTAAAGAAAACATAGCTTTGAAACACAACATGATAGGGTCTCCAGGTTTATCAATCTATTACCCAACTGGATACAGTTACAGGGTATCATCATCTCCTAAGTATTTATCTAAAAAACCAATCTCTACAGCATTGCAACACTCAGCAATCCCAGATAGAAAGCTTGCAGCAGCTTAAGTTTGTTTTCTATCCACACCTCTAGGGTGGCACTCGTGATTGTTCAGAGATTTCTTTCCTGACCTTCAGAAGTCAGACTTGCTAAGCTTGTTATTCTAGGAAACAGCTGAGGACACAATCTTCATCCTAAACAATTTGCCACTGATTATTCTTGATACACATAGCTGCAACCATGTACGCTATCTCAGATAACAGAAACCATCCAAGTAGGATTACAAGTAGCTACATGTTGACTAATTTACATTCTAATAAAGTCATTCAAGTATTTCTGTCCTGAAGAGTATGATGCAGAGATCTTAAGAGTAGAAGAGTTTTTACGCAAGATTAATATTCCCCCCCCCCTTTTCAGTAAAAGTTTTTTTGGAAGTTAAGTGCAGATTCTGTCGTTTCATTTCCTATTTATCTAAAATAACTTTACCAGTTGTATTTACATAGAGTTGAATATTTATATGCAGTGCAATGTTCTAACATAATGAAAAAAACCCCATGACATAAAATACTAGGTAAAGCTGTACTAGAATAAAATCAGAAGGTATCAAAGCTAACACATGAATTCAAACTTAGAAAGTAGTTTAGAAAGAAGATTTAAGAGAAATAAAGATATAGAAAGACATCCGCTAGCTGATAATATCAGCACATATGAAGCACACAGCTTAAGTACTTTCATGTAAGTCCACTGCTTTTCATTTTAAGAAGATGTTTTTTTTGAGAACAAGGCTATCCCTATTGAAGTTTGTCGGCCACGGAGCGAAGTTCTAAAGCATAAACACCAATTTTAGGAGTACAGTTGGGAAACTCTGTCTCAGCTGGCCAGTCTCCCCAGCCCACTGTACCAGGCATCCCCTAGACAAAAAACAAATGAAGCACTAAATGCCTTTTTTTTCTTTCCCCCTAAGGGCTACACATATTCCAACTCACTGTATTTAAACCAAAATGCAAGACATTTAACCAACAGATCCAGCCTCTCAAATATTTTTTAGATTCAGTTAATTTAAAAATGAGTAAGAACTCAGGTCCCTGTTTGCTTGTTTATTTACAAAACAGGTATAGAAAGTGAGACCTGATTTACTGGCCTCTTACCAGGCTAGTTTTCTGTCCAGGTATGTAACTTAAAAGGTACAACAGATGGGGGATGATTGAAGAATGGTCACAGAGTACTGAGTAAAGCTGTAAAAGAGACAGTAAGAAATAAAGGGATTTTTAATTCTTTTCTTTTTAAAATCCAGACAGCCCAGAATGAATTGCAGTAAGCAAACCTTGCAAAAAAATCACTTAGTAAACATCATGGAAATAATTCACAGAAGTTTCAGAAAAGCCAACCAGTCAGTCCCATTTGATGAGTGCTAAATCAATCTATTTAAACAGACTAACTTCTTAAGAGCGTGTTTAAGTGCACATGGAACTGAAATACGGACACAACAACTTTCAGATTACTCCAGTAACAGTGAATCTGCTTAATGTTCCGACAGACTCGCAGAACACAGAAGACAAAGCCACTTCATGAACTGAGTACTATGTTGCATGCACAATTACAAAAGTACTTAAAAATACATGCCATAAAGAGAACATCTAGTATTTAGTATCAAACAGAAGGTGACAATATAAAGTCTTCTTTAATCCAAGCTCAGCTACTTCAGTCCACCTCAGCCAGCTTAGCAGCATGCTCAGAATGTCACCTTTGAAATTCAACATAACAAATACGATATCTGTGCAGGTAGCCTCCTTCAGTTTCCTTATCTATTCAAATAGAGTCAACAACTACTGAAGGCAATGCAAAGGATTACAAAGAACCAAGAATAAAAAATCCTCATACTTAAGAACTCATGGCACCCAAAACTGCACCAGAAAGCTCAAATAATGTATGACTGGTAGCTGCTCAAAAATAATTATGAAAAAGGTATCTTCACAGAAAATCAGTATTAAAGCCAATCAGCAAACACTGCTTCACAAAAATGCTTTGCCAAATTGTACAGTGAGCATGGATTAAGACCCTATCTCACAATTTCACAGTATGCAAGCTCTTCCTGTGATAAAAGTTCAACTGCTCAAGGAAAAACATTGTAAAAAGAAGCAGAATATTTAAGAGCCAATTATTTACTGAACTTTATTCCACACTGGGTGTCAGTTAAAGCACTTTTACCTAGCAGCTGAATCCCATGGTCACTCTGCAACATATTACAGCTTTACAAAATGTATGCTTAATAATAAAGACATTGTCAAAAATTTGTTCATTAACTACAGGAAAAAAAAGGTTACATGCAGTCCCCTACCAATAGCAGTAGTGAGACTTGATACAGCTTTTTGCAGCTGCTTATTGATCAAACACTACTTTTGGCACTTTGACATAACCAGGCAGAAAAAGCTCAAGTGTAAGCTTGCCTTATAGCATCTACATGTCTCCAGTACACAGTGCCCCTTTTTGAAAGCACTGACAGGCTCTTTAGCTGTCAAGTTATTTAAAGCAATAATGACCAAATCTTGGTGCCCACTGGACTTGCCACATGCACACTATTAGCCTTTTTTTATACAGAATCAGGAAGATGAGAATTCTTTTCTCCTTCCCTCCCCATACAAACCCAAAAAAGACAGGATAGCAAGATTTTTTTAAACTCCTTCCCTACAAAAACCACCTACTGCTGTATTTCTAAAGTTCCAGAGCAGAGCTGGATGCCTGCTTTTTTTAATACATAGGGGTATGTCCTTGTAGTGTTGCAGAAGAGCAGGCAAGGACATTCTGGTGAGTAAGAAAACAAAGCAAAGGAAAGTATCTAATGGTCACCAAGGATTACTACAAACAATCAGTTTCACTGATATTTTAATACAGTGAAAGCAAAGCTTGCATTTCATCATTAGTTAGAAGATATTTGAGTTGCTGACTATTGTAACTCAAACCTCTACAAGATTTCATGCAGACTGATCTGAAAATATAATAGTCTATTACATTTTGGAGCATGGCAGAAGAAAGTAAGTACTTTTGAGTCCAACATTTTCATTAGTGAAGCTCATATTTTTAAACTATCTCAGATTTTCTAGAGCCTATCAATATTCAGCAAGCACGTGTTTCAATATTCACAAAGATAATCATATGAAGTCTTTTTATTTGTATGATTCACAAAGAGGCAATGTTCCAAGCATTTCCAGTGACGGTTCTCCCATTACAAGCATCATGTATAGAACATGCATTCCAACACATGTCTGAACTTAAAAAACTACATTATTAAAAAAAACTCTAGGTAAAAATCTAAGGAAACCTGTAGCTAAGTCTCAAAACACCTGAAAGGAGTTCTCAACATTTAGTAATTGGCAGGTATTATCATGTGTTCAAGTAGCACTTGAAAATTGAACTATTCACTCAAATTGCATGGGCAACTTTCCCAACTGAGAGTCACCAACTGATCAAGGAGAAAGGGTGGAAATGGGTGTGGATGGGTGATTAAGAGGTCAAATCAAGAAAAAAATTAGAAAGCATAAGTTACTAGGAATGTGTTAAGTAAAAAGTTAAGTAAAAAGCCTCCAATACAGTTAAATGCTATACAGATGTAGTTCCTTTATTCTTTTGCATGCATCTGGGTCTCAGGAATACAGTTTTAAATTAACCCATACTAAACCACTCTGTATAAACTGGCAGGTGGAAGAGCTACGATACATACCAACTTTTAAAACTTCACATCCCGTCATTTTAGAAATAAGCACATTTTGCACCACTGGTGAAGCAGTAAAGTCAACTCATCTAAACTACATAGTTTATGATTCAAAAGAAATTAATAGGTATCCATAGCTGAGTTTTAACAATTTCAATGTCCTATTAAGCTTAGTATTTCAGCGTTGAATAGAGGCTGGCTTGGTTAAGTTCATTACATCTGCCATAACAAGTTGTATTTTAAACAGAACATTTGAAACAAATTCCCGATGAAGTTAAGGAGACGCAGGCTGGACAGCTGTATGCCAACACACCTCTGCACCTGGGCAAAGCCTTAACTAACCATTTGGTATAAGGCCATTCAAAACAATCAGGTTTAAGTTTCCAAAATCTCAAACCTCACACTGAGTGAATGCCTCTAAGTTTCAACACCTGTACTTAAATACAACACTTTAGTCTGCAGGCTAAATATAAATGGTTTAAGTGTTTTGCAAAAGCTTTATTTTCTACCTACTAGAATATCTGATAGAAAGGTTTTACTGTTGATGCTCTCAGTGATGAGATCCATCACTTCTAAGCAGTTATTCACAATAAACTAGCTGCAACTACAAAAAGGCAATCCTATTTTAATACAAGTTTTCAAACTGTTACACACCTTCAAAGCTATTAGACTGTATGAAGTAAAACACGATTCACTTGACCCTTCCTAATTCCTATTCAAGGAAAAATGAAAATATTTTGTAAGAACACACTCAGACTCATTAACAGAAATTTGTGGACTAAACTTACAGCCTGTCAACTATTCTTCTTTGGCAGGTAGCATTAGGTGTCTCACAGGAAACTACCAAAATCCTAAATTATGGACTGGTTTGACCGTAGGGTAAGTTTACTTTCAGCCTCCTCAGTTAACGATGGATTTGTGCCTCAAAGCATAGGGATTTAGAATCAATTCCACATATAAACACCAACACTCTCCTTCATGAGTAATAGTAGCTGTTATAAAAATCTTTATAAACCTTTATGTCTAAAGTCTGGTGTAACTAAGATCCATGAAGTAAGAGAGGAAGTAATTTTTAGACCTCATTATCATAGATATGGTTAACAGTTCTACACTGTAAGGATTTTAGCCCACGTTATTAGCACAGCTTAGCCTGTACATTCCAAGAGCTCTGTTTTACAAAAGAGCATTATGGGATCTTTACCAGTGACAAGATGAACCTGCTCAAGTGAACTGAAATGTGGGCTGCTCCCCAAAAGAATGTCCTCAACATCCCCCCATCAAGTCATACTGATTTTTTTTGCCAAATAATTTTCAGCTGGATGAGTTCCCAGATCCTATTCCTTGCATGGTTTTAAGACTACTAGCGCTAGCACAAAGATGATGCTGGGAATGCAGACAGGCTTGTTCCTCTCTGCAGTCGTACACACTTTGGCAAGTCTAAATTAAGCACCAGCCTTCAGCTTAAGAGTGGCTGCAAAGACTAGAAATTGCCTGTGAAGTTACAGCAAATTCAGCGGCAATATGACTCTTCTTTAAATAATAGAATTTCCTGGACTAAAAATCGCAACCAAAAATGTGGTGTTGAGGACAGAATTTCAAATTCAGAATTTCAGTTGCAGTTCTAGAGCACTTGCAAACACAACCCTAATGCTAACCTTTTGGGAGCGTTCACTGCAATTCAGTCACTACAGGGTACACCTCCAGTGGCAATACTTCATTCCCTGAAAAAATTACAGGCTAGCACAGAAGCAGAACACTTACTCATAAAGTAACACTCAAAACAGGTTAAGGAAATCTACTTTTACCTTTGCTCTGTCAAATTTACTATGTTACTACATACAGCTAGCAATTATTTATCAAGTTCCAATTTTTCTTCCTGCTTTTCCTCAGTTATACACACAGCAGAGAATTCTGAAGTACAAAGAGATCATAAGTGAAGCCTACAAATTATACCTCAGCTGCTTACACCATATATCTAATGTGTTACCATCACATATTAAATGAAAGACGAAACAAGTCTTGCAACAGGAATTATGTTTTCCCCACACTGAATAATAGCTGAATTCCACAAGAGCACAGAAAGCAGACAACACCATTACACATGAAACAGAACACTTTTCTGGCATATTTTGTAGTTTCAAGTGCAATTGGAAATTTTACCTTTTCTCAATTAAATCTCCTCAGGCAGTTTGGCATTATTTTTGTAAAAAATACACCAAAGCTGCATTATAAACTCAGAATCAACT
Organism: Amazona ochrocephala; assembly: GCA_039720435.1. Lineage (NCBI taxonomy): Eukaryota > Metazoa > Chordata > Aves > Psittaciformes > Psittacidae > Amazona > Amazona ochrocephala. Next base: position 31,164,247 of record CM077883.1, on the reverse strand, counting down.
ACCATTCTGTTCCCAGTATGATTCCATTGTTTAAGCTTCAAAGTGCATGAATAGTTACCACCAGTTTGAGTGAGTGATTACATGCAGTATTTTCACACTTATACTGGACATCAGAGCAAATACTTCATAGAAACTGTATGGAGTGCATTTTAGTGTATTCTAGCTAGCACTAGTTTTATGTCTGTCTTTCACCACTTACATTTCACTATGAACACATGAATGAATAAAATACTTTAAACAAGTACCTTTTGAAATATCACTAACCTTCCATGAGCATGAAAATCAAGGTGCAAGAACTGATCTTCATGTGATACTGCTCTTTTGGCACGCTGGTGTTTTTGGTGTAACAAATCCACATCGTAAGATAATCCTTCATAATGTCTAATGTACTTATTTAGGGGATTTCCATACTGGCCTGAAAAAAGAAAAAAAAGTAATCTTTAGCATGCCTGAGAAATTATTACGGTTACAATCACAACACCAGGTATAGCAGACCTGTGGTGTAAAACAGTGGGTGAATAAAACCCAACTTCCCCATTACATGCATTTCAGCTTTTTCTTCTCTGTACCCTTGAAATTTATTCTACCCTGGTCCCACAGACTGAATGCACACTTGCAGTTAGAGTGAGTTACATAGACCTTGGAAGGCAACTTCTACTAAGTTCAATCAAAACTAGTTCTTTTACTCCAAAATTAATTCACAATGCAACCTACATCACTGTAGATGAAAATGCTTGAGAGAGGTTTCAGAACTGCACTTGTGGCACAAACACAAGCAGTGCAACAGCTGAATACCTTGCTTCTAGTTCCCTACAGGAATTATACTTCCAGCTTCACTCTGCACTCATGACACCAAAGTATCTGCTTGGAATGTTTATGTTACATGTGCCAAATACCCAGAAAAATTAAGAGCAAATCATGCTACCTAGCAACACAACATTTTGTATGAAAAGGAATGTTCTATCACATGGAGTTGTTTCATTAAAGATGTATCTCCAAAAAAGTAGATCCAGTTCACTCTATTTTGGATGCTTCCTACTAAGGTAGTATTTTTGCATTAAGTGTGCATAACAGGAAACAGGGAAAGATTTTGGTCCTCCTATCCTGATGGAGGAAGAGACATGCAGAACTGACCAGAGACACTAACGTTTGAGCGCTCTTCAAAGATCTATGACATTCATACAGAGGATCACTATCTCAGCTCCATATTTATACTAGACAGGAGGTACTTTACCAGAATTATAGTATTTTTCACTCCAAGTTGCTGGAATTTTCTAAAAAGCTCCTTGCACTGCCCAGACACCTGTCAAATATACCCCTCAGATGTACTTCTGCATACTAAACAGCCAATAGCCCAGTGATCATAAGAACTGAAACCACAAAGAAGTTAACATACATTACTTTCCTCCAGACAAGGAGCCACTATACGCATTACAGATATTTGGGTAATTCCGATTTTGGTCACTTCTTCCAAATATGTACACAGTTTCTATACAGGATTCACCTTCTTATTAGTTAATGTAACACAAGCAATCATAGAAGTATATGCACAATAAATGGACAGTACAGCATGTATCTCACAAGAAGTGTATCTTTGTATCCTGACTGCCACCAAGGTCTCCATTCCCTTCCTCTGCACATTCAACACTCTTCACAAGTCTTAGTACACTTTTATAACAAACACTAGCGCTAGATCATTATGCATGAAAAATATTTCATTCACCTGCCAAAAGTAAACACAGATACTGTAGAAGGAACTATTAAGGTGATGTGATCCAGTAACTGTGATCACACCAAAAAAAGACAGAAGTGAAGTTCCAACAGTATAAAATAACGTGGAGAAATAGGGGAAAAACACCCCAACAGAAAGAAAACCACCACTACTAAACCCTCCCCCCAGCCGCACCCAATACAATAGAAAACTAACCAACCCAAACCACCCACAAAACAACTCCTGGAGCAAAATACCGTATTTGCAATGGTGATAACGCACACAGTATGTTTAACGTACACAGTGAAAGGCAGGTTTTAAACAGTTTAAAGCATCAAATTATAAGCAACTTAGGTATCTATATGTATGAACTACAGTCAAGAGTGAGATCCTTTCAGTGGTTCCGGTTTCAACAGCAGATTATGACCCAAATTATGCCATGTTTCTAGATGTACTAAATATTAAAGCCAGCAAAGAATTAAAGATATGTGTAATGTTTCAAAACTCCAAGAAATGCATGTTTTGATACATAACTTATCAGTAGGCTAGCATGAAATCATTAGCACTGTTTGAAACAAAGCCTTGCAGTATTCTTTTATACACTTTATGCAACAAACATACAATCAATTCTTCTCTTGTCACTCCACACAAGCAACGGTTTTCTGAAGAACAAATTGACTATTCATTACAGAAACTACTTTGTGTATCAAACCACTCAAAGGTAAACACCATCTCTTAGTGCTATTATGCAAAAAAAGTCAAGTTTTCTTTTAAGCAACCTGACAGCAATATATTGCCAAATGTACTTGCAGAAGGAATGTTTCAGCACTGTCAATATTTAGTAAAAATTGCCATACAAGTTCTTCCCTACACAACTGCTTCAAAAAAGCATATTCCAAAACTTTAGATGTTTCAGTGAACTATTGTTTTTTACTGAAAGAAGTTGGACATACATTTCTAGTTCACTGAGATGCAATGTGATGATACAAACAGTGCAGTATATATAGCATCACTTGTACTAGCTGCAACACAATCTTTCACAAGAAAGACAAATTCAACTGTCAGCCACATAAAACCTAAGTTGTCTATTGAAAGCTATGGTACACAAACAATCTTATCTACACTAAGGATATGAAATTAGAACATAGAAGGTGCAAATCGCTGGTTTTCCAGTTCTGGGTTGAATCAGTAATCTTCAAACATATCCTCACGAAGAGCAGAAGATTTATTTTAGGATTTTTTTCCATATCATAGGAACTGCGTAACTGCATTTCATAGTACTTGATGGCCAATAAGCTCTATGGACAATACAAAAATTACTAAGTAAATTAATACTCCCAAATGCATTGCTTGCATTTGACAATGTGCACAAGATACTACCAAATCTTTTTAAAATTCAAGTAATTATATACTGCAAATAAACCCCATTCAAATTTCCTCACAGTACTGTAGGCTTCTGTAAATGTTGACTCTTCACTGCTGAGTGCAAATTCAGTCCAAAGAAAAACCAACTTCATTCTAATTTCTTCTCAGTCTTAGTACCAAAATAGAAGTCCATCCTCATCCAGCTTTCCAGAAACCTCTTAAGCATCCTAAACATTTAGGAAATAAATCTAATCGAAACCAGATGCAGGACAAATCCAAAGTTTCAGCAACCAGCATGAGGAATTTGCAGCATGAAGGATGTTGTACCTGTCTGATGTTTCACAAATCACTTTCAACATAATCCCAGAAGCAGAAAAATCTTCTATGGCCCAAGAACTTCTATAAACCAAACAAAATTAATCTGAGTCCCCTTGTTACAGCAAATTGATGCACAATATACATTAGCTGGACTTCAGATACATGCTTTCCATATATCCAGGTATGTGACCCAAAGTGTCAACATAAACTTCAAAATTAACTAATATACATTAAAACTTAGCTGAAGTTTTAATTTAAAAAATTAACCTAAACGTAGAATATGACACTAATAACTCAATTTAAAAACTATCAGAACTAAGGAGTTAGTATGCTGCAGAATGTGCAAACTTCTGTGCTCCATAATCCCAAGACTATTTAATAAGTCAAATTATCTGCAACTTTTCTACGGTAGGAGGCTTATGACAATTCATTCCGTATATTGTTATAGGCCATTCTTTTCTCAGTATTGCGAGGTACTCCTTGAACAGCTTCAGGCACCCAGGAAAAAGGTTTTAAAGCACAAAAATTTACTGATGACCCAGTAATACTTCGCACCCAATCCAGGTCTCATGACCATGTGGAAAGCTGAGAGACTACACTCAGCTGAGTCACAAATAGTTGTTCAGTGCTAACAACTGTTACAAGGCAGCAAAAGACTACTGACATTAAGCAGTCTTATAACTGTTCTCTTTATTATGCAAAAGGACAGGGTCTTAAGCAAAACACCTTTTTCTTAACCAAAATTTCTATACCTTATATGATCACGCAGGGAAACAATGCTACTTCTTTTCCTTTCCTCAAAAACTTAAAGAACTCCTTATCTTTTAAGTACTCTCATAGTGTGCACTTAACACAAACACTCTTGCTGCTCTCCTCTTGCTAAACAAAAGCAGTCATGCATCACCTAGAGCATATGCTATTTCCCTGCTTTTTAAAAAAGGGATTTCAGACAGGGTTGAAATCAAGGCTTCAAATGAACATTCACTTAAACTTTCAGAAACACGTATAATGTTACCATTGCTACAGCAGTTACAGTCTGCAACTGATACACAATCTCCTTCATAATATTCAACACTCATAATCATCTCAAAAGATTATGGAGGAAGTCCTTATAGAAGCTAGCTTCATGCACATAAAGATGATTGGTAAAGAACTACTGAAAGTTTACCAACATAAATATAAAAATCCATTAATTTTGTACATACTGTGGTAAAAGATAACATTTAACTTCCCAGAAAAGGATAAATCAAGCATGCACTGTTCTAAAAGATGAGGTTTATATTAAATCACTGTGTGGTTTAAGTCCGGTCAGCCACATAGCTTGCTTGCTCACTCCCCCCCCTTCCTCCCCCTCCCCGCTCCCAGAGGGATGGGGAGGAGAATCGAAAGAATGTAACTCCCACGGGTTGAGATAAGAACAGTTCAGTAACTAAGGTATAACACAAACCACTGCTGCTACCACCAATAATAATAATGATAAGGGAAATAACAAGGAAAGAGAATACAAGCGCTCACCATCCACAGACTGATACCCAGCCCGACCCAGCAGTGATGTAACCCTTCCGGATAACTGCCCCCAGTTTATATAGTGGGCGTGATGTGCTGTGGTATGGAATACCTCTTTGGTCAGTTTGGGTCAGGTGTCCTGTCTCTGCTTCCTCCTGGCTTCCCCTCCTCCCTGGCAGAGCATGAGGCTCAGAAAGTCCTTGGTCAGAGTAAACATTACTGAGCAGCAACTGAAAACATCGGTGTTATCAGTGCTGTTCCCAGGCTGAAAGTCAGAAACACAGCACTGCACCAGCTACTAAGAAGGAGAAAAATGACTGCTGAATCTAGGACAACCACTCACATGAAGATTTGCATGACAAAGGCAAATAGTTCAAATATAACTCAAGTTTGTTAGTGAAAAATAAAGCCCAGAATACAACCTGACAGACTATCACAAATTGTTCAGCAGCCAGGCTAACCTACCAGACAACTCTTTTTACTGTGTCATAATTAATTTGCAAATTTGAAATGCCACCATATGATAAATCTCCAGGAGGTTATTATAATTTTAATTACGATAATCAAAGCAAGATGCACTTTTTCAAGCAGTTTTCAATGTCAAGTTTATTTCTCTTAAAAAAAATGTTTCCTTTATACGCGACAAGAGTGTACATACCATTCAGATTTAGCCCTTCCATGCTTAAGTATACTGAAAGCCAGTAATCCTACCATATACCTCCCGACTTTAATCTCGCTGAAGACTTTATTCAGGCTGTAGCTTCATAGCTGCCAGCAGAAGGCCAGGTCCCACTGCCCTTTTTCCTCTGCTCCATTTCTATTCTTCCTTTGTGCTGGCACTAAGACAGATTTGGCTGAAAAACCACACTTGCTCTTCTGGTCAAGTTAGCTTTTAGTGAAAGAAAAACATGCAACCAAAAAGTCCAAATCAGGATCATTTCCCTTCACTGAAAACTCACATTTAGGGCACAGTTAGACAGTAGAGCACCACTAGTGTAAGCAGATGGCCTCCGTTCTTTTACCCTCTTCCTCTCCACTCTGCAAGCCCCAGCTCTTCCCACTGGGCTTGGGTCTGCACAATAAACTGTTACATGTCTGGCAGGAAATGATTAATTTATTTTGTTTAAATCAGCAGTTGAATTGGCTCCCACATGCCATCAAACAAGAGGCAGTGAAGAAGGAGAGGTGGGAATGAATTGCCAGGCAGGACCACCAGACAGCAGTAATTCATTACAGTGGCTCTGCCATACTGCATAACTGAACCTTTAGATTCTTTTGAAAGCAAAAATAAACTGCAGTCTTAGGCTTTTGGGCAATGGCATTCCGAAGTTACTAAACACCTGATTTTATTTACTTTTAATTACCTTGGGCATTTCTGAAGCAATCACCTGACAGCTGTCTTTACTAGACACTGTCTCATCCAGCCATATAGAATTTATAATGCTTTTAAACCCCAGATAAATGCTTGAGGCTGAGTGTCATGTAAATGAAGGCTAGTATTCTTCCCAATTTATATCAAGGATACAAACTAAATTGCTCAGACACCAATATCTCATAAATGCCTTCCCACAACTCCCCCATGTGTTCAGAAAAAAACAGAATTTCTCCTATGCTCACAGGGAAATAGGTCTTTCAATATCCAGCAGCACAGGACACTGAGATACTACTTGAAAGTCCTAGCAACACATAGAAGAGTGTGTTGTACCAGTGAATGCAAGCAATCTATCACAGATTTGTAACAAGAGTCAGCATCTGACCAGCCTAAACAACGCACGATCACTCTTGTTAAATTCCAGCTTTTGGGGATCTCACAAGTTCTCTTTTCATATTTTCTATTCTCCTTTCCCCCCCCCCCTTTTTTTTTCTTCTAATGGTACTCAGGTAGAATGACAGATTCTATCAGTTATTTCCATTCCCCAAATAACATCATTAACTATGGATAATTAAGTACTGTCCAATATACCTGCATGCTTAAAACGAGACAACATTACAGGTAAGTATAACTTAGCTTCAAGATTAGCGTAAAATTAATGAGCACTGTCCACAAATTAAACGAGGCAAATTGCTGGGTCTCAGTTGTTTCCAGTCTGCACTGCTCTCACAGTTAAACTGTTAAGAAACATGAATTTATCCTTTTTCACACAGATATTAATGCCTGCCTAGAAGAAAAGCATGCAAACGAAGAGCTCTATTTTTTTCCAGTAAATGAAAAAAAACCACAGTAAACTCTAAAAATGTGAGCAGTTAAACCAAAAAATTCTAACATTAAAAAGCAATCTTCATTCTACACAGAGTTATGGTAAATCGTAATTACATTGAGACTTTTACCAGAAAAGTTTCATAGGGTATTTCAGAGATGTGTATTAGACAACGCTACTAGATTTCTATCCAGTATTATTAAGTTTTCTTTAGACATTTACCTTTATTGATAAACACCAAGAGATGTGCTTCTGTTACCTGCTAGTGAGGTATGCTTCCTAGTGCAAGAGATGTTGAAGGTGCCCATTCTTCTCTCAAAGAAAAAAATTAACATGAATTTCTAAATTAAAATACACCTCATGAACTTGCTTCTATATATCCAGGGAAAAGTACTTCTTATGCTTACTACGTCTTTAAGGCATATTTGCCTGCCTGGCCTTAAACAGTGGGAACATCCCTCACAACTGGTTAATGAATCACTTCGTGTTAATTCTGCACCAGCACTGCTTAGTTCAGAAAACAGGCCCTGAAATGCATACCAATAATTAAGTCTAAAATATCTTGATAGTTTACAAGAATCTATTAACAAAAAGTCACCAAAACCTCTTCTGTATATCAGACCTAATCCTATAAATAATGGGATGACTTCTGACCACGCAAATCAGCTTACTTTTCATCTCACTGCTTAGCCACAAGTACAACCAGCTGAAGTTTCCGCCTACTTTGATATGACTTTCTGATAACACGTAAAAGACCAGGATTTAGGGCTAGATTCTTCATTAACAAACATAGGTATTGATGTACACAGATGCAGAGCCCACACAAGTAGGAGAGGCGCCAAATGGAAAAGAGGACTTTTCAGCTGCTCTACCCATCCTGCTCTAGAAATACCCTCCGAAGTCCACCTTTTCCAAAGTCTACCCTTGTAAAAATTTGAAACTACTTCCCACCCATCATTTGACCAGTTAAACATTACCAGACACAGTTAACAAACTGCCCTAACAGTTTCCCTGCTGAAAATCAACTCATAACAGGAGTCGTTACAAAGTTACGCGTCCCCATAAACAACAAACATGTTTTTCTGTGGCCTAGGAGAGAGTGAGATAGATCCTCCTTGAAGGTAGGGTCACAATTAAGGGAAAAACCCTGCTCGCCTTTCTTCCTCAACCTGAGCGTTCCGTCGTCTACCAGCGCTTCCTGCTTTCGGGGTCAGGGAAGCGGCCGCAGGGAAGGCGAGGTACGGGGCGCTCCGCGGGCAGCGGGACACCTGCGCGGCCGCCCGCTCCCCCGCGACGCTTCCCGGTCCTCCCGGGAGCAGCCGCCGGGGCCCGCCACCGCTCCCCAGGGCCACCGCCTAACTCCGTTGGCTGGCGAGGGCCGGGGAGGAGGAAGGTAACCGGGAAGTGGCTACTTGGACCGTCAGGAAAGTCCCGCTCAACTGAAGCGCAGCCGAGAGCACAGAGCCGGGCAGGGGAAGCACAGCCAAGCGTGCCAGGGAAGAGGGGCCGAGGAAGGAAAAGAGAGAACAGCTAGCTCGGACCTCGGCGGAAAAAAGTCTCAGGAAAGGGGTAGGGGCGCCGCGCCAGTTACAGGCGGCGAGAGAAGAGAGCCTGGGCAGGATGGAGAGGACGTGTCTGGGAGCTAGCAACAGAAAGGAGAGCCCGGGCCGGCGGCCCAGCCGCGGCCTGCCGCCGGGGCGCTGAGGCGCGGAGGGGAGGGGGGCCCGCCGCCCCCAGCCGAGCAGCAGCGGAGAGGGATCAGGGAAGAGGGGAAGGAGGGAGGCCGGCAGCCCCAAGCCAGGGCTCCGCGGGCTGGGCGCGCCCGGCCGCGTCCTCACCTCCGGCGCCTGCCGCACAGGAGCACAGCAGGATTATCGTCCCCGCTAGATCCATCTTCACCGGGCCCAGGCCCCACCGCCGCCGTCTACCCAGAGCACATCCGCCCTTGTCGCGCGCCGGGATGGGGAGGGACGAGCTCCGCGCCTCCCTCCGCTTTGTCCCCCGCCGAGCTTGCCCCGGCGCCCCCCGCCCGACAGCGCTCCGCTCCGCCTCTCCTCGCCCCGCCCCGTTAAGCTCCGCTCCACGGCTTCCTCCGGCCGCCCGCTCGACGCCACCGGCGGGGCGGGGCCGCAGGGCACGCCCAGAACGCACGAGCAGCCCCGTTTCCCTCCCCACGCTGCGTGCAAGGGGAGGGACCCCGCGGAGGGAGCTCACCGCCCGCCGGCCGGGGCAGGACGTCACGTCAGGGGCGACGCCCAAGGGCGACAGGGCCCCGCGGGGCGGAGCCTTCCCGGCTGCCTCCGCGGGCCCGGCCGAGTCCGGGCAAGCTGCGTTTCTTCGGCGGTGGAACCAGGTAGGCGGCAGCTGCGGGTCCCGCCCACGGCACCGCCGGGACCGGGTGGCTTCTCGGCTGAGGTAGGCCGAGGCCGCTCCTGCCGCCACCCTCGGGCTGCCTGCGAGGCGAGGCGGAGCGGCTATGGCCCCTGTACCCTCGAAGAGCTCTGCTGGGGCCGAGTGGTGCCGGTATCTCTGTGTGCCAGAAGGATCTGCGTCCTGGGAGAAAAAGAACGAGCTGGTGCCCAAAGTTGGCTCGTACCCGAGCACCATCTCTCAGCCCCTTCACACCTTTGTGTGAGCAGCCTTGGGCCCCTTCCTGTAAGGAGGGGTGATGGAAGTGTAAATACCTTCAATCAGTTGGCTGTATCAGTTGACCTCGATACACATTTTCCTTGCAGAAACTGATTTACTTACTTTCCAAGTTTTATTTTAGGTCACCTGTTTCTCATGGTGCTCTACATGTCACAGTATGTCGCAGTCGTCCCCACTGAACAGGGATTTCTTCATTGTGAGGCTGTCTTGAGCAACCTGCATGGTTCAAGCGTAAAGGAAAATCCTCCAGTGAAGATAAAGCATGAACCATTATGGCTTCACAGGGTTGGAAAAGACCTTTAAGATCATCAAGTCCAACCTTTACCCCTGGACTGCCAAGTCCACCGCTAAACCATGTCACTAGGAGCCTCCATCTACATTTTTAACACTTCCAGGGACTCTGATTCTCCCACTTCCCTGGAAATCTGTTCCAATGTCTGACCACCCTTTCAGTGAATAGATTTTTTCCTAATATCCAGTCTAAACTTCCCCTGGCACAGCTTGAGCCTGTTACCTCATGTCCTACCACTTGTTATTTAGGAAACAGACCCCCACCTCACTACAATCTCCTTTCAGGTAGTTGTAGAGAGCAATGAAGTCCCCCTTGAGCTTTCTCTTCTCCAGACTAAATCCCCCAGTTCCCTCAGCTGTTACTCATCACACTTGTGCTCCAGATCCTCCAGCAGCTTCGTTGCCCTTCTCTGGGGTGTGCTCCAGCACCTCAATTATCTCTCTTGTAGAGAGGGGCCCAGAACTGAACACAAGATTTGAGGTGTGGCCTCACCAGTGCTCAGTGCAGGGGGATGATGACTGCTCTGGCCCTGCTGGCCACACTAGTGCTGTTCCAGGCCAGGATGCCATTGGCCTTCTTGGCTGCCCAGGCACAAGCTGCCTCATGTTCAATGTCTGTTAATCAACACCCCCAGGTCTTTTTCCACTGAGCAGCTTTCCAGCCACTCTTCCCTAAGCTTGAAGCATTGCATGAAATTGTTGTGACCCAAATGCAGGACCGGGCACTTTGCCTTGTTGAACCTCATCCCACTGGCCACAGCCCATTTATCCAGCCTGTCCACTTCCCAATTGCAGGGCTTTTCTACCCTCCAGCAGACCTCCCACCCAAGCTGGTGTCATGTGCAAATTTACTGAGGGTGCACTCGATTCTCTCATCCAGATCATCAATAAAGACATTAAAGATATTAGCTTCTTAACAGTCAATATGCTAATTCTTACGTTCAACTATGCTCACACAAAGATTTATTATTTATATTAGGGTTTGTGACAAGTTTCTCAATTTAAACTCTCACCCTTTATTTTTCCTTTTCCAGCTGTCAGAATAAAAACAAAAAACAAACAAACAAACAAAAAACAAACAAATCCTCAAATTCCACCCCCCCCCAACAGGTACAGCAGGGAGAAGTTACATAAACGTGTAAGTATGCACAGTTACAATGAATGTACTTCAGACAAGGCTGCTAATGCTGTTTAGGAAGACCTCTGATAAGAAGTCTGACTACCAAGCACAAAGAACACATGAATTTATCTTCCCAAAACTGTACTCAAAATTTGTGATTAAAAGCTGAAGGTTTCTATAGGGAGAGAAGGAAAGGGGTTCATTAAGGTGAACGGAGTAATGACTGAATCAGTTCCTAAGTCACCGGTCACCCTCACCGTATGGGTACTTCAATAATATCGGTACCTCACAAACTGCAGCAGGAAGCCCCGAACACCTCCATACGGACAGCCGGGCCGCCAGCGGCCTCCTCCCGCGGCGTTTGACCTCAGCGCCCGAGGGCCCGGACCTCCCCTCACTGCTCCCAGCGCGTCCACCTCAGCGCCCGCGGGCACGGACCTGTCCTCACAGCTCACACCGCCCTTTCCCTTCCCCCGCAGGCGCGGCCCGCCCCCGCCGTCTCCCTGCAAAAGAGGAGCGGCGCAGCAACGGGAAGGTTTCTGCCGTACTCCCGCTGGCGGGCGCTGCCTCTGTGCGGAGCGGATATCGGGCACCCCCGGAGCCCGCGCCGCTTCAGGAAGCTGCCCCGCTTTGCGCGGGCCGCTGGCCCCGGGATGTAGGCCCGACCCTGCCCCGCCTCGTGTTTCCCCTTCCGGGCTCGCGCCGAGGCTTGCGCGCTCCCCGCGCCCCTCACGAGGGGCGCGCACACTTCCTCCCCGTTTCCCCCCTTCCCATTCCCTGGGCACCGGCGCCCCCACCGCCGCTCCTGGGCTCCCGTCCGCCAACGGCTTCCGCCGGCCACGCCCTCGGGGTTCCCTCCCCCGCCCCGGGCCCCGCGGTCACCCTTGGCTGCTTCCCGCTCCCGCCCACACGTCCCCGGCGGGGCGGAGCCGTCGCTGGTGTTATGGCGTCTTGGGCGCTGTTGGCGGAGGAACGGCCGCTGCGGTGCCAATAGAGAGCGACGGAGCCGGGCGGGCCGGGCATGGAGAGCCTGGCGCAGCCCCCGCCGCCTCCGGGCTCGCTGAAGACGGGCGGCGGGGGCGCTGCCAGCCAGCTCCTCCTGGAAGAGGCGGCGGCAGGCGAGGGCGGCTGCCGCGACGGGCCCGCGGCGGCTGAGGAGGGCGGCGGGCGGCGCAGCCCTTCTCCTCCGCGGGCCTCCGCTCCCGCTGTGTTCCCCTGTACGGCGTCTCCCTCCCGGGCTCCTGAGGGGAATACGCCGGCAGCGGAAGGCACGGGGCTGGCGGTGCCGGAGAGCCCCGAAGCGGCGCCTACTTCGGAGAGCGGTCCCGCAGGGGCCGGCTCCGGGAGCAGCGGGGCTCCCAGTCCCCCGGGGGAGGAGTCCCGGAGCCTGGACTCGTTGGACTCCTTTTCTAACCTGCACTCCTGCTGCCCGAGCAGCTCCGAGCTCAACAGCGATGCCGAGGAGGCGGTGGTGGCTGGGGCCTCCTCGGAGGGCGCGGCTCCGGAGCCCGAAGGGGATAGGCCCGCGGCGGGCTCCCAGCTCCTCTCCGCCTCCAAGGAGCGCTTCCCGGGCCAGTCTGTCTATCACATCAAGTGGGTCCGCTGGAAGGAAGAGAACACGCCCGTCATCACACAGAACGAGAACGGACCCTGCCCGTTGCTGGCCATCATGAACGTGCTGCTCTTGGCCTGGAAGGTACCGTGCTGCGGGTGCCATGGCGGTTGCGGGCGGTGCCGCTTGGGTAGTGCCGTGACCTGAACGCCGACATCGCGGCGGCGGGCGGGGCGTTCCCTGTAGTGCTGAAAGCGTTCGGGGGGCACCCGTACCGAAACCGCGTTAATTCGCTGCCAGAACTTTGTGCTGAGTAAGACAACGTTATCAAGAAAGCTGGAGAGGGGTTTTTTGTAAGGGCATGTAGGGATGGGACAAGAAGGAGCGGCTTTAATCTGAAAGAGGAGAGATTTAGATATTAGGAAGAAGCTCTTCCTTGTGAGGGGGGTGAGGCCCTGGCGCAGGTTGTCCAGAGAAACTGTGGCTGCCCCATCCCTGACAGTGTTGAAGGCCAGGCTGGACAGGGCTTAGAGCAGTCTAGTCTAGTTGAAGGTGTCCCTGCCCATGGCAGGGGGTTGGAGCTGGATGAGCTTAAAGGTCGCTTACAACCCAAACCATTCTATGATTCTTTCAAGAAAGACTTATTTCTGCTGTTAAGCACATATCTTACATACAGAACTTGGAAAATAAATATTGGCATTCTACTGCCAATATGCTACTTAGATGCGGCTGTCATATATAGACTTCGTTGTTGCCTTAAAATAGAATAAAAATCTGGATGATCCTTTATTAAACTAAGCAGTGCATTATTTGCAGATGTGTGCATGTTTCTAGTAAGTAAACATTATTATTTATAGCACTGAAAACTTAGGTGGTATTTTGGGAAATAAAGTTTTGGACAATGAAGTGTATGCAGAGTTGTATAAAATACAGATTTGTACAAGTTAGCTGCCTTAAGAATACATTTGTACAATTATGCAGAATAGATTGTCTTTGAATTAACAAGTAAAACTGGGTTATAATAAATTCAGCTTTGAGACCTGCATGTGCTTATGTTCTAATAGCCATCCTGGATGCAGATTTACTGTAGTCTTAAAATAATTCTTTTTAACTTTTAAGCAATTAAAGTACGGCATAATGTAATTATGAACGCTAGATTAGGTCAAGTAATTATAATTTAGAAACAAGGGAGCAGACCAAGAGATGAAAATAGAACAAAGCCGAACTAGAATACCATAGTATATGTTAGGTGAATAGAAGGTATCTGGTGGTGGGGGCGGAGATGATGTGTAGAGGAGATGAGGATGGGAAGCAAAATCACAACAGAGAATAAAAAGATAAACAGTTAAGGGTTGGGCTCTCTTCCCTGCATCAGCCACCAACTTTCCTTCTCAGAACTTTATCCTGCCAAGGCTGAGAGTTTTGGTCATCCTGTAGGTAGGTATGGTCTCAAATAACTGAAGATAATAGATGCAAATACTCAAAGTTGAGAAACTACAGTCACAATACCAGTTTTCAAGTTTTCATGAACATTTTCATTTGCATGGTCAATTACATGCTTCCATTATTAAAACCAGGTTTTTTTTGAGATAGCCATCACTAAGGGAGGAGAGAGTATGTGTAGTTTGTTAATTTGCAGAAAGGGTTGCAATAACGAGAAGACCTAAAATGTACCTTGGGTAAGTGTGCCGCATATTCAGAGTATTTCTTCCTAGTAGTTAGAAGATCTTATTCATTAATGGAGCAAGATTCTTCTCTGTTCCTAATAATTATTCAGGTTTTATTATACTTTTTGTAGGTATTTTTTGATATTAGAATTCACTTCTTTATTGAGAAATACAGGTAGAAAGGCTACTAAAAAATAATTGATTCTATGAATTCTGTGTTTCTATGCTGTCATTTGTGAGGCAGTGGTTTGACAATGCTTGGGTTTTTTTGAAATTAAAAATAGTAGCACCCATTGGCACCATTCAGATTCCCATTTGATAGCACCGGTTTTGAAACTAAAACTGCAATAAAACTGCTACCTCTTTTTTTTATCCAATACTTTCAATAGAGTCTGAGCATACAACTTTGAGGTGGCAGACTGTAGAAGCTGTACTTTTAAGTGGTACAATTATGGTATCACTTTTCTTTTGAAGTGTTTTTGCAGACTGGCTGTGTTAGCGTAACTTGCAGTTTAGCCTTAAGGACATAGAGCTGAGGAGTTCTGCTTACATAAATGTTACAAAGATATTTTAAGAAAAATGAAACAAAAGCAGTATGATATCAACTTGAAAAAGTAACTGCAAAACTATGGTAACCATTTAGGCTTCTGTGATGGAAATAAAAGCATTAATAGAGTATCAAAACAAACATTTGAAATATATGTACAAGCATGGGTTGCTTCTGTGTGGGGCACTGTCTTTCAGCTTGTTTAAATCTGAAAGCTGCTCAGTTTTCCCTCGGGGCTGTGGCTCACTGTGTAGTTAAGCTTAGCAGTGCAAAGCTTGCTTTTCTAAGTACTTTTTGTGATCTTTATTGCATATAGTTCATGCATCACTTTTCAAACTTCTGGCGTTGCATTAAGGTGTAATTTTGTGTGGGGGTAGCCCTCCTCAGGATGCACTCCATGGCAATCAGCAAATGCTTAAAGCTTAATAAGCTTGCCATGTAATTCTGCTCTGTTTCTTAGGTAGGAGGTGATGTCATGTGGCCAAAGAATTCTGAACCTTAATGCATTGCACAGAAACGGCGTATCTGAAATGTCCAAGGAACAGAGAAACAAATGGTTTTGGAACATAAAATAAGCTGAAGGGAAAACATAATGTAATACAAATAATATTAATATTGCCTTGAAGTGAGTACATATGGAGTATTTTGTCCTTACCACTTTTCGTGTATTAGAGTAATCCCAGTAGTGTATTTGACAGTGTCTTTAAAAGTTTTTTCTGTGACAGTCCTCTGAATGAATGGAAGGTTTTGGGAGCTGCGTTCCCTACATGCAGAGTTGTACTAAAATTCTGGTAACCTTTAGAACTGTGTGATTTACTTATTTAGGTGATTGTAATGATTGTGGAAGTAAATGTTACAGAACTGTTGATGTTTAGATGTATTCAAACTGAGGTGCAGAAGAGAAGTAGAGTAAAAACTTTCTAGTTAGAATTTTTTAGTTTTAGGTTCCCATAAAGATGCTCCTTTTTCACAGGAGCCATGTACAATATGCTCCTGCTGATATCCGTTTGATTTGTTGGAGTCTGCAGTGGTGGTGCCAGGTCTGAGGTCTGGCACTGGTCTTTTGCACGTGATCTGCTTTTTCTTGTTACTGAGCTAAACCTCCTTATGGCCAGAATTTGCATAGGTTGCTCAGATGGACTGGCTTAGCCTCTGCAGGCGAGCTGCTGGTGAGCTTCTGATGACTGCTGAGCAGAGGCCTTGGCAGCCTTTCTCCTGCACCTGTGGGATGAACCGAATTTACAGACCAGTAGGCCTGTAGTTGTGCATTTTCCATATCAGAAAGACTGCTCTGAGGGACTGAAGAAACCTGGTTGAGGGGGGAAGATGTTAAGGTTACTGGGCAGTAGCATGTGCTATCAGTGATAAGTTCGTGAAGCTGTTCCCACAAGGCAAAAGGTATGAATTTGCAGGGAGTATTAATTGATTTTGTCATGCAACTTGAAGCTACCCTTGCCTGTTCTGGAACGCTGAATTCAGGGGAGTTGCATCTTTTAGATAAACGTGTTCTGAGACTATAAATAATAAGCTGTTAGACATTTGCATGGTCTGTACATGTAGTATTTTTGGAAATGTTAGCTTCTATGTGGGACTTTATCACTTAGTTGGTTTTTTCAAGCCTTTCTGAAGCGTGGGAGAATACAGTGGAAAATATTTAAAATTAGTATTATGTAGTTTTCTAGTTTGTAGTCTAAAGCATAGAAAGTGTGGAAGTTGTACTACACCAACTGTTCAATATGGAAATTGTTTACCAGCCTTTTCTTTTAATTACAAAGGGGGCTCAACTGTACCTCACATTATAGTTGGGTGAGAAATATTTAGTTTCTTCTGAATGTGGGAAATGAGAAGTAGCTAGAGTTAGGGAGAGAGAGCAAGACGAAAGACCAGGAAGCTGCAATAGAGGGGTAGAGGAAATGAGTGGGAGTTGAGGAAACGTGTTTTTCCTAAAATGTAAAATTAATGTGAAATCCAGACACTAAGCATTGAAACCTATTGAGAAAACTGTTCCTCAAAATAATATTGTTATGGACAGCAGCCGCTTAAATTGTTTTCTTCTGTTGATTTACGTGGAGAATGACCGTGGTTCTTTTTTCTCTCTCAGGTTTTTAGGTGTTTTTCTTTACTGATTCCTATAGCTTAAGTACTCTTAATGAAGTTCCAAACAGTTAGGAAATGTCTTGTTCTGCCTGTATCCTGTGTTAGCTCTATTAGAAGTACTTGTGGCTGTGTTGGAAACTTTCAAGGTGTGGCAGATACAAATAAAACTGCTTTGGTTCTGCAGTAGAAAAACATAAATTGCTTAGCATTACAGTTGTGAGGGAATATTCAGCTTGTTAATCAGTGATACAAATAATACCATAAGTCCATAAAGTCTGAAACATTAGTATGTTTGTGCTGTGAATATGAAGAGCACAAATACAGGTAACCCATGTATAGCTGCTGTTTGTAGTACACGCATATTTCTAGATTCCCAAATGTAGTGCTGAGCAGAAATCCCCAAGCAATGCTGGCTGAGCTGATATGAAAGATTTTAAATAAATATTTAACAGAGCTAGTTTCGATCCTGAGTCTTTGCAGTACTCCTGCTAATGTTTGAGGGAGCAGTGTATTACACTGTATTATACTGGCACATGTGTACTGTTTGTAGTCCCAGAACTACTTCAGGCAGAGCTAGCATAAGTAATTCTGTTCTGTGCCATTACATCCGTGTGCCTTAGAAGCTGTAATGAACCAGAGCCAACTCAGGGGCGTGCAAGCTGATGTTTGCTAAGGCTTGACTGCTGCCAATTCAGAACTGGAAGTTTAAGAATCAGCTTTTTGAACCTGTAGTCCTGTTATTTACATGGTGCAATATATTGTATTTATATGAATAGTGTGAATATTATGAACAAGATTAAAGATTATGAAAACCTTTTTCCTATTGAGTATTAGTTTTGGGAAAAGGTTGAGAAATTTTGTAAGCTACAGTCAGTTGTCACTCATTTAAAAGATGTTTTCAGAAATTCATGTGCCTGTGCATGCTTGACTGATTTTTCTTCTTAATTCATATAATTTTCTTTTTTTTTATAAGCAGAACTAATTAAGCCTTCTTTCTGATGAATTTATGCATCAGTAATTTTCTGTTTTACTAACAATTTATGCTTTCGTTCCCTTCCTTCCCCAGATCTTGGTACTATCAGCTTCTTTCTATGGCCACCATCTCCAGGTTGATCAGTGTGTGGCATATGCTGTGTGGCCAATTCTGACCTAAGTATGGGCATATTCCTTAGTGTATAAATAACAAGGCCATATTAACTTGTGTCTCTTTCTTCCAAATTTAATGAAACTTCTTGTAAATCCATATATTTAACACATTTGCCTTTTGTCAAATATGAGTAAAATCGGTGGAGAGATAGGTATAGTTCAATCACACTAAATTAAAGTTATTAAAATAGCTTAGCTTTCAGATTGGGAAGGAAGCCCTCTCCGTCACAACGTGAACAGTGTACTGTGTTGCTGTAGTGTATTTTTGAGTTTGGGTTACTTCATCAAAGACTTTATATGTATTGCTTTTCCATCGGATGGAAGAACTTCCTCTCCACAACCAGCAAAGTAGTTGGAGCCTATTAAACCTTAAGCATGAATTACCTATCTCACATTGTGTCTTTCATGTCAAGGAGAACTGTGAACAGTGTTCAGGAACTTGATCTAAAAATTCTTAAAATAAATACCAGACTTTCTAGGCTTCCAGTGGTAAGATGTTGAAGAGAGGATGAAAAAGTTAAAAATGGAAGAGAAAGCTTAACAAAATTCCCAAAACCCAACCCCAAACCCTAGCAAAATAAAATTCATACTTATGCAGGGAAAAATTGAGCACACTATGGTTAAAGATGATACTCTCCTGTGGTATTCCTTCAGATAGCCAGAAGCATGCCTTTGTGTTTGTGCTTTGGCTGTAATTGCAGGCAGATGTGTAAATGGAAGTGCACAAGCAAAACATTTACTCAGGATGATTGATGGAGGAGATGCTACATCAAAGGCTTCGATATGCATTGTTCTTTCATCTCGTGGAGGAAGTTCTTCCTTACTCTCTGCAACCAACAAAGTAGTTGGAGCCTATTAAACCTTAAGCATAACAATATGTAAGAAGCTTTTGGCACTTGTGGCTGCAAAGGTGGTTGGTTTTAGCAGGTGCCAATGACAGGAATAGGTCAGGAGAGAGTGAAACAGAAGCTTTGCCACCAAGTTCTGTGTTTCCAGTCTCTTTTGTATGGAGTTAAACCAAACCCTTGAAATGTCAGCACAGGGTGAGAGGCTGGGAGGTCATTTCCTCGTCTTGGCATTCCTGTCCCAGCAGCTGCTGTTAGCAGATTCTCTGCAGCCTCTTGTCTGTATGCTGGAACTTTTTGAGTTAAGACTCAGTTAAGAGTTCAATGAAAGAAGGGAGTCAGAGACTTATGAGTAAGGCAAAGTTTTCTGAAGTGTGGCTACAATTCCCAGTCTTTTCATCCCAGGTGCTTGCACCTGAGCTAGTGCAATAAGTGGTGTGAACTCTTGTGAAGTTGAGGGGAATGCTGCTGAAATGTTTTGGTGGGAGTAGGGATCACTATGCAGAGAGTTTAAAGTGAGAGAAAGTACCATGTGCATGTGCTTTCTCTAAAAGCCATAATGCCTTTTTCTAATCTCTTCTTGTAGCTGATATTTAGTAGAGGTATTGGGAAGGCTCTTGGTCCCAGTATACTCATGCTCTTATAAATTGGTAAGGCAGATGTGATCAGAAGACTTCTGTCTAGAAATACCATATTGATACTTTCTAAATTGTGGTGTTTTGACATTTTAAGGATAATGTGCTTTTACTTTCACAGATTAAGCTGCCACCAATGATGGAAATCATAACGGCTGAACAGCTGATGGAATACTTGGGTTAGTAATTACGATAAATTCTTTCAATTGTGTATTATTCTTACCAGTGAGGAGTAATATAGGAGAACTGTTTTACTTATTTACTATTCAGCTTTATTTGAACACATGCTGCAAAAAAAATAGTTACATTGGCCATTCAGATGGTCAATGCTGTTACTAAAGCAGCATTTCGTAATCTCTTGGGGTATCATACTTATCTCTTAATTATTCACATAGAAATTTTACACAGACGTTTACCTCCCTCTGTTCCTTAAGTTAAAAATATTAAAAGGTCAAACTCCATACAATAAAGTATGCAACTGCATTACACAATTTACAAAGGCAACTTTGTAAACTTCTTATGGTATTCAATTACTCATGCTTTTCCTTAATTGCATTTAGAAGTTTCCTATCCTGCTTTCCAGAGTGGGTAGTATAGTGGATGTAGTTGCTATGGCTTATGGTATCTTTAAACTTATTAATGTCTCTTGTGATGCTGTTTTATTATAGTTGACACAATGTAGTAACTCAGCCTTTAATTGATTGCAGTAACTCTAATCCTTAATAGTGTGACCCGATTAAAATAACAGGAAAAAATAATTTGTTCCTCACAGTGATAGGAGTCTCATTTGCAGGCGTTACTCAGTTATCCAGATCAGCAAAACTGCGGCTGTTTCCTTCTGACATGTCAATAACTTCAATAGCCCAGAATGATCCAGGTGTTAAAAGTGTAGTTGTGATAGTATTTAAGCTATGTGTACCATAGTTCTTCCCTTTTGTAGCCTAACAACTACTGTATTTTCTTTATTTATTTTCGGTTGTAGAGGGCGTAGCTTGTTCTTTCAAAAGCCTAGCACTGAATCTTTCAGTGGAAGAAGAAAGTTAATTACATAATTTCAGAAAAACAAATCGTAAGAAATATTACTGCCTGTGTCTAAACATCTCTTTTGATAAAATAATACTGTCTGAAGTCACACATAATCCTAGTTATGTAAATGTTTGTATTCTGTCTTGAAGGCATATATTAGCTTCTAGAATTACCTTATTAAATTGAATAACAGAATCACCTGCTCAGATTATCTAGGTTCCTAGTCCATCAGCAGGATCAGCAGTTGCCAAATGGTTCTTCTGCAGCTTAAAAGAAAATTAAAAGAGCTCTTCAACCACTGTGAACAATCTTAACTTTAAAGATCATCAGTATGGAAACCTGTAATTATGTTTTTCTTTGGTTATAAACATATTTTTTAGTAATGGAGCAAGAGAATATAAAAAACATTGAAATAAAATCTGAAGAATTTTGGTGAGGCAGTTTATGGATACTAGTCACTAAAGATTTTATAACTCTTGAACTCCAGTGTGCTTGATTAACTGATTAATTACCTTTGTGTTGTAGACACAGATGGAATACAGGCTTGTCAGAATTACTGGTGCACTGAAACATATTCCAAAATATTTGTAGTATCAGTGAGAATAAGTGGTTGCCATTGTAATCATGTAATGCAATTACATATCTTATTATACATTGTTTGACCTTTTACTGTTTTTAAGTTGAGGCACAGGGGAAGGTAAATTTCTATGTGTAGAATTTCTATGTGAATAATTAAGAGATTAATATGATACCCCAAGAGATTATGAAATGCTGCTTTAGTAACAGCATTGGCCATATGAATTTTATTTCTTAATATGATCTTACTGTGGCTTTATGTTCATGTTTTACTTCATAATTATAATTCAGGTTATAAAACAATGCAATCTCATTAATTTGATAGAAACCGTCGATGGTAGTGTTTATGATGAGTCAACTTCAATCAGAAGTGTTCAACAAAGAGTGTTGAAGCTTTGAGTGTGGGATAAATTTAATTTTATTTTTGCCTTTTTTAGGAGACTATATTCTTGATGCAAAACCTAAAGAGATATCTGAAATTCAGCGTCTAAATTATGAGCAGGTAAGGAGCTTCTCCTAAAATACAGTTACCTGCATCTGAAGGAACTTAACGTTTTTCTTCTTATCTCAGGCTTATCTTGTTAAAAACCAGAAGCATGCAAACCATTCCTTTTTAGTTAGCTTCTCCTTTTTTCTAGGCTTTATGTAGAGTATAATTTATAAATACTTTTCTATTAATTGAGGAAAACTCAGTATCTGTTAGGGTAAGAAATTATTTTTATTTGCCTGTAAGGAGTATAATGAAAGAATTTTGGTTTTATTGGGGAATTGTAACATGGGAAATACAGATGGGAGCATGCAACAGTGTGGTTGCTTTTAAAGTCTTCTATTATACATCCTTAAGTGTACTCTGTTATGTGATGCTTGCTTGACTTGCTCTGTGGATGTAAACTGGGCTAGAGAGAGATCTCGATTCTAAAGTCACGATGGACAGAAAGAGGTTGATTCCATATTATGAAAGGCAATATTATTTGCACTGACCACAATTTTTTTCATCACAGAGGTCTTTCTGTGTTAATGTTATTAGTTTAAAGGAAATATTGATGCAGTATGTAGTATCTCAGAGAAGTTTTTCAAGCTCTGTGGTCACAGCTGGTTTTTGATTACTCATGGAAAAGTGATTTGAATTTATTATAGTTGCTGGGTTTCAAGCTATTTCTGGTTATTATTAGGTCTTCTTGTCTTAGTGTTGAAAATCAAAACTAGTATATTGGGGTAGTTGAAATTAGAAAGAAGATTGAATGTGGATTCATTTAATAATAATCCAAATTATATCAAAATATCAAATTCTACGTTTTGTAATAACAAAATTATTGTATTTTTTCCACACAATTCTGTACTATAGATGATAACAGCTATAATCAACCACGGGAGGGTGATAAAAGTTATATATCTGGTTTAAGTACAACCTTTATGATTTTCTTGTGCTCAGATACATGGGTTTACTATTTGTATGTCACAAACCTGTTCCTTAAATCTTTAGCAATTTCAAAGAAAGCTTCTGCTCTGTGAATGTTCTAAATGTACTTGTAGGTGCATGAGTGGTATCACCTGAGAGGGGGAAAAGAAACTAATTACACAATTGAGTTTTACAAAGTAATTGCATTTCAGAAGGATTAGAACCAAGTCTAGGTGTTAATCATAATTTTGTGTTTCATCTTGTTACACAGTTAATTAATATTCTTTGCCTTAAACAATGTTTTCTTCTTACAAGAAATTCAAGTGAATTTTTTGGGCACCGTGATTTATAATGCTGGATATTACAATAATTTCTATACCATGACAAGATACTAATTTCAGTTGCGACTTTCTTTTTTATCATACTCGAGGGATTTAATTAAGTATTTGAATGAAAATACAAGTTCAAATGCGCAATCTTAAGAACAGGTTGCCCAGGGAGGTTATGCAGTCTTCATCCTTGGAGATAGTCAAAGTCATCCGGACGTGCCTCTGGGTAACTGGCTCTAGGTGGCCCTGCTTGAGGAGGCTGGACCAGATGACTTTCAGAGGTCCCTTCCAAGCTCAACTGCTCTGTATGTTTATATCCTCACATCCATTTTTTTTTTAGGCATCTGTTGCTTTGTGCAAAAATAGCTGAAACAGGAATGATGCTGTTCAAATTGCAGTAAGATACTGCTGCAGTTTTCTAGACAGTTTGTATTCCTGCTTTGTTTACGAAGTAAACATCACAAAATAAATTCAACTAATGCTTCTAGATGTATGTTCTGAATTTGTGTATGGCTAATGCTGAATTGCTATAGACTTTTTCCTATTCATTTAGCAGAGTAAGAGTATGTCATTTCTTTTAAAACACCTGAAGTATAGAAGCTTGATATCTGGTCACTTCTAATGAAATGCAGAACAAAACTTTTATGAAACAAAAAAAAAAAAAAATCAGATTCTTCATTGTTGGTCACCACTTTAAGTATTGAACCCCCATATAGAGTTGGCAAGTAGATCTATTAATTTTGCTCATTCGTTATGTGGTGGCAAGTACTTCAGCCTGACTCATAAGGCAGGACTAACAAGGGGAGAAGAAACCTCAGGATGGTCCCTGAGATACTCCTTTATAGTCTAGTTCTTGCAAATAACTGGCTTGTGGTTATAGGAAATAAGAGTTAAAAGAAATAAGAGCTGCCTCAAAGCAGCTTATGAGTGCAGAAGAATAAACAGTTGGGTACAGCTGATTAGAGGGAGAGTTCTCATTGTGCTAGAAGAGATCAGCAAACTGAGAATTAATAATGCGAATATGCAGTGAAACAGTTGTTTAGCTAATTCCTGCTTTTGTAATTTTGCTTTTTTTTCCCCCCAAAAATGTTGAATTGATGAGTACTAAATGAGGAAGGGTTAGAAGAGTAACCACCGAGTGTACAAAGCTCTATTTGGTCATCTGTTCTTTTTTTTTTCTTTCTGCTGTAAGAATATGAGTGATGCAATGGCGATTCTACATAAGTTACAGACGGGTCTGGATGTCAATGTGAAGTTTACAGGTGTAAGAGTGTTTGAATACACACCTGAATGCATAGTGTTTGATCTTCTTGATATCCCCTTGTACCATGGATGGTTAGTGGACCCTCAGGTAACTTGTTTTTTGTTTTCAATAATTCAAACAGAATATAAGTAATTCTGAATTTTCTCAGGGGGAAGGGAGAGGTTTCAGAATTTTACCTGGAGTCAATAATAATGATTATGGTAATGGGTTGTCTTAAGTCTGCTAAGAAAAATTTGATCCCCTTCAGAGAGGAGTGAATACAGATTGTTTTTTCAGTGTGGTGACTTTGCAGAGACTATGATTATAGTCAGACTAACTTTAAAAACCTTCTGTGCTGAATAAATGACTATTTAAATGATAACCGTTGTTCTGCGGGAAGTACAAAGTTGCCAAATACTGTGTCCCAGTCATTGTTTTTGAAAGCTCACTTAGAGAGTGCTTGGAGAAATGCAAGGTTACGTTCCTTCCTTCTTCTGATTTACTAGCCAGTGCTTTTGAGAACTGAGCATTAGAACCAATTAGAAAGAACAGCATCTTTAACAAACATATAATTTATTTTTAATGTTAGTATTTAATAAACATTAAACTGGTACTCTTTACTTATGGGGAAACTGGTGAGTTTGGCTGGAATAATCTGCCTTTTTTTTTCTTTTCATACCTTGGCCATGAAAATTCTGTTCTCTTGTCCCATTGGACTTTCCCCACCCGCCTGACTGAGCCAACTGATGCCCCATTCCGTCTTCCATCTGCTTTAGCAACAGCTTTCAGTGTTGAGTGTTAACGTAAGGGTTTAAAATGGGATATAAGCCAGCCCAGCCTGTTAATACATTTTGCTAAAACTTTTTGGCATAGTATTTCTGAGGAGATAATGTCCTTTCTTTATTGAAACTCTTATTGTGAATAATTGCTGCAGGCTCACTGTTGTCATGTGTTCTTACAAAGGTAAGTTCTCTGTTTTGTGGTCTTCCCTGTTGCAGGTTGCTGACATAGTAAAAGCAGTTGGTAACTGCAGTTACAATCAGCTAGTGGAGAAGATAATTTCTTGTAAACAGTCAGACAACAGTGAACTGGTTAGTGAAGGTGGGTAACTTTCTTCTATGCTTTATCAAAGTGTTAATTCTTTCAAATCTTAGTCACATGTTTTGTATGTGGTGTTGTTATGTAGAGATGCAAGTGTGAAGAGCTGCATTCTATCTGCTGAGCTTCTTCCCTGGGCAGACAGATAGTACTGTACTTGTCTTTTGCACTTTCCTAATGCAATTTCCAAACCAACGATCAGCCTTGTTCTCTTGGATCTATTATATATGCTTTTTAAAAAACTGGAGGGAACTTCCTTTTCTGAAAGGTGTTATAGGCAGCACTTCGATTTCAACTGTCTCCTATAATTAGAATATGAATTACATACTACATGATAAGGTAAAAAGCAGTAAGGATAGAAGTGGATATAGCATTTCTGAACATGAGAAGTTTATCTAAAATGCTGAGATTTTAGAACTTTCAACTCATTTTTGCCTCTCTGAATGTGTTCCCTTAGATTTGTGGCAATATGGGGCATCTTAGTAGGGAGGAGATAGAAAAATATTACCATTGTAACCAGGTTTTATATATTGGAAAGTATGAAATAGACACACATAACAGTATGTATTGTTTTTGTAGGATTTGTAGCTGAGCAATTTCTAAATAACACAGCTACACAGCTGACATACCATGGGCTGTGTGAGTTGACTTCAGCTGTCCAAGAGGGAGAGCTTTGTGTATTCTTCAGGAATAATCATTTCAGCACCATGACCAAATACAAGGTATATTCAACATATTTGTCTTTATTGTTGTGGCTTACATTCTCATTTCAAAGCAAATCTTGGTCTTCCTCATTCTGGAAATAAAAATAAATTAAAGATTATGGTCATATGTAGGTATGGCTTACTGTGAATATAAGGTCTGTAGCAAATATTTCTTGTTGAGTTATTGATTACAGTGTTTTAGATATCAGGATGCATTCTCAC
Source organism: Amazona ochrocephala (assembly GCA_039720435.1). Taxonomy (NCBI): domain Eukaryota; kingdom Metazoa; phylum Chordata; class Aves; order Psittaciformes; family Psittacidae; genus Amazona; species Amazona ochrocephala. The sequence goes on along the minus strand of CM077883.1, from coordinate 31,138,003 downwards.
TTTAAATCTTGTAGCTCCTCACTTTTAGTTTGTTCCCTGTGTTAACTCCCTTTGTGGTTATGTATAATTACGCCTTTTACATGGCTTAAATTTACTTGCAGTGATTGGCAATGAGGAAGTTAATTAATTTTTTGTTTCTGAGGATATAAAACTTTGCTTTACATTTAAGCCAGTAGATGAGTAGCTCCATCATGTTGTTCAAAATACCAGACATTTGAAGAAGTTGAGGGGAGCTACAGTACTGGTTCCCTTTGTTAAAGGGATTATTTTTTTGAAGCTGAAACAGGGGAAGAATCATAGAATAGTTAGGGTTGGAAAGGACCTCAAGATCATCGAGTTCCAACCCCCCTGCCATGGGCAGGGACACCTCCCACTAAACCATGCCATCCAAGGCTATGTCCAACCCCACCTTGAACGCCACCAGGGATGAAGCATTCACAACTTCCCTGGGCAACCCATTCCAGGGCCTCACCACCCTTACAGTAAGGAATTTCTTCCTCACATCCAATCTAAACTTCCCCTGTTTAAGTTTAAACCCATTACCCCTTCTCCTCTCACCACTGTCCCTAATGAAGAGTCCCTCCCCAGCATCCCTATAGGCCCCCTTCAGATATTGGAAGGCTGCTATGAGGTCTCCACGCAGCCTTCTCTTCTCCAGGCTGAACAGCCCCAATTTTCTCAGCCTATCTTCATACGAGAGGTGCTCCAGTCCCCTCATCATCCTCATGGTCCTCCTCTGCACTTGTTCCAACAGTTCCATGTCCTTTTTATGTTGAGGACACCAGAACTGCACACAATACTCCAAGTGAGGTCTCACGAGAGCAGAGTAAAGGGGCAGGAGCACCTCCCTCGACCTGCTGGTCATGCTCCTTTTGATGCAGCCCAGGATACGGTTGGCCTTCTGGGCTGCAAGCGCACACTGCCGGCTCATGTTCATTTTTTCATCAACCCACACCCCCAAGTCCTTCTCTGCAGGGCTGCTCTGAATTTCTTCCCTGCCCAATCTGTAGCTGTGCCTGGCATTGCTCTGACCCAGGTGTAGGACCTTGCACTTGGCATGGTTTAACTTCATCAGGTTGGCATCAGCCCACCTCACAAGCGTGTCAAGGTCCCTCTGGATGGCATTCCTTCCCTCCAATGTATCAACTGAACCACACAGCTTGGTGTCATCGGCAAACTTGCTGAGGGCGCACTCAATCCCACTGTCCATGTCACCCACGAAGATGTTGAACAAGACCGGTCCCAACACCGATCCCTGGGGGACACCACTCGTTACTGGTCTCCAGCTGGACATTGAGCCACTGAGCACTACTCTTTGCGTGCAGCCATCCAGCCAGTTCTTTATCCACCGAGTGGTCCACCTATCAAATTGATGTCTCTCCAACTTAGAGAGAAGGATGTCATGGGAGACAGTGGTGGCCTGGGAGGAACACAGGGATGTTGTCCAGGAAGCTAGGGACCAGGTTAGGAAAGCTAAGGCCCACTTAGAATTAAACTTGGCTAGGGATGTTAAGGATAACAGGAAGGGATTTTATAGGTACATTGCCCATAAAAGACAGGTTAGGGACAACATGGGCCCTCTCCAGAAGTTATCGGGAGAACTGGCTACCCTGGATTTGGAGAAGGCTGAGGTTCTTAATGACTTCTTTGCCTCAGTCTTCACCGGCAAATGCTCTGACCACACCGCCCAAGTCTTGGAAGGCAGACACAGGGACAGTGAGAATGAAGAACCTGGGCCCACTGTAGGAGAGGATCTGGTTCGAGACCACCTTAGGAACCTGAATGTATACAAGTCCGTGGGACCGGATGAAATCCATCCGCGGGTCCTGAAGGAGCTGGCAAATGAAGTTGCTAAGCCACTGTCCATCATATTTGAAAAATCCTGGCAGTCAGGTGAAGTTCCCGATGACTGGAAAAAGGGAAATATAACCCCTATTTTTAAGAAGGGGAAAATGGATGAGCCAGGGAATTACAGACCAGTCAGTCTCACCTCTGTGCCTGGCAAAATCTTGGAGCGGATTCTCCTGGAAGGCATGCTAAGGCACATGAAAACCAACAAGGTGCTTGGTGACAGCCAGCATGGCTTCACTAAGGGGAAATCCTGCCTGACCAATCTGGTGGCCTTCTATGAAGGGGCTACGGAACTGATGGACAGGGGCAGAGCAGTTGATGTCATCTACCTGGACTTGAAAAGCATATTCCAGGATAGGAAAAGCAAATGACAGCTTAGGTAATGCTTCTGAGACTACTCCTCTGAATTTTAACTGTAGGAACTAAATCCTAAGAAATACTGAGTTAAAATATTTGAAGAATAGTATTATTTATTAGTTGTGCATTTAAGCTTAACTGATTCTCAATCAGTATGGCTTTAATCTTGTCATTTTTGAAAAGTCTTTTAGACTGCTGAAATGCTAAGTTTTGGAATTTGGAGCTGTTATTCTTCTGTTTCATAGTCATTATGGTGACCTCGTGCAGCTACTGTTGAATTTTCATGTTATCTACAGGCTTTTAGTTTCTGAGGTTGCCATTTTTAAACATTGTTGTTCATTTTCCTTTGGACTTCCAGTGAGTAGTACATTACAGAATTTGAGATATCAAGAAACTTTTAATAAAGATGTAAAAATCTTTATTTTTTAAAGTCAGCAGTAACCTTTCTGTCTGTTTCTAACCTACCTAGCTACTTGCAATAGATATATGATTTAGTATCAAGGAATTCAGAAATAGTTTGGGCTTTTAGCCAAGATCAGCTATGCAGAAACCTTTGGACCTCCCAGATACATACATGAAATCAAAATGTGGTGTTGTCACAGAGTTGATAATTTTCAACTGCTTTACTCTTCCCTTTTACTAGGTTTAATGCTAGCTCTGCAGATTTTTAATGGAGTTTCCTTTACGTCACAGTTTGAGCAGTCTTCAGCAGTAGCTGGACTATGGTGAAAAGTCCATCAATTATGAAAACTGAAGACGCAACATATGCCAGAGAAAATGAAGGTGTAGAACTTTCAGAGCAAGAACTATGCAATATGTTTTTCTATCTAATACTGCCCTTCCCTCTTCCCTGTCCCAATATATGGAAATAGACCAAAGAAACAGTTGCAAAGTTAAACAAAAGGGAATTATACCCATAATAAAGGCTATGCGCACATAACAAAACCTGTGTGGTTTTAGAGACATTGACAGTTTGAATAATCAGCAAAAATTTACCATTAAAATCCGTTAGGTACATTAGGCCATTGAAGTATCATTCTAATGAAACTAAAACTTTTATTTGGAAACTTTCATGTTCAGCTGATACAGTGGCTTGTATGATGGAGATACTTCTGAAGTTCAGCATTTTTTTTTCAGGCCGGTGTTTTAGTGAAGGGCTTGGATTTCAGTATGTTATATTGCAAGGATTTCGGTATGTTATGTTTCAAAGGAAGGAGAATGTAGGTTGATCTTAACTGCACTTACTGGAGGAAATTAAAAACAAAACAAAACAACCAAACCAGATCACTGAGATCTTTTCCAAGGAAATGTAGAAGCCTGTTCCAAGTTGGTTTAAGTGCTTCTGTTTTTAAAATTGAAGAGTGTGTAATTTTAGGAAAGAAAATACTTGGTGATATTGAAATAATTCAAAGAGCAAAATTCATAAATCAGAGACATTTTCAAGTTCAACATAACAGTTTTTCTTATTAAACAGATGAACCAGAATAGCCTTAATTCTGCTCTTTATTGGTGCCATATAACAATCGTATGATTGTGATTGAGCCATTTTTAATATTTGTGGCACTTGGCTGAAGAGATTTTTTTTTTTTTTAAAGTTGTATTAAAGTCCTGTCCACACCCCATCTGTTGAGCTTGTTTTAGAGATGATAGATGTTTTCTGGTTTGAGTCTATGACATACACATTTACCTGTTGTTCCTTAAAAAGGGATAATCTTGTGGATATTGCAGAGCAGAAATGGGAGAGGTGGAGACTGGTAACATCCTTTGTGCATAGAATTTGAACTTTCTGGTTTTGAAGTATTTATTACGGAGTTTGCAGTATTTATTATTTGACACATAGTATAAATTTAAAAATACAAGATTTACTAAAACTGACAACACTGCCCAATTCTTCTGAGTTTAGAGTGGCTTTCCACTGCCAGATCAAAGGATTTTTACCTTGCTTTTGAATTGCTTATTTTAGAGGGCTGTTTTACTCAAATGAGCATGACTTGGAAGTGTGAACAAACAGCACAGTATTCTGAATTCTTGTGCCTTTGGTTTGATATTTCTTTCACAGGCTGCTGTTACAGGATGTTACATAGTGACAAGAACTCCTTAGTAACAGTTGGGGTACTAGTTGCCCAACTTAGGTGATTTATTAGGCTGGTTAATCTACTCATGCTTCCTTTGTGTCCAGTGTGTATTGATTTTTTTGGTTTTGCATGGATAGGAAAGGAAATTGTAAGGAAAGGAGTTGGAGTGACTCCTCATAAATGTGGCTTTTAAAGATTTTTTTAATTGTTACTAAATTAACAATAAAAAATCAGGTGGTTGGGTTTTTTTCACTCTTAAGTACTTCTTGCAAGATCAGAAATAGAATGGTTATGAACGTAGAGCAACATTATTAATTCCTGGTGTAGATTAAGAAGGTATCAGTGCTTTTTATATTGTAGGTAAAAGGTTATGAACAGTCTCTGCTAGCAGATATTTAAAAGGCATTTCTACACGAGTTATGGGTATGACAGTACTTCAGGCTCTGAGCTGGACAATGATAGGTGAAAAGGATTAGAAAACTTAAGAATATTTGATTTATGAGCAAGAGAAAAAGTCAAAGGAAGAAAATTGGGTTTAGTTCACTGTCACTGTATTTGAAACCTTTTGTTACTGTTTTGAAATATTCCAGTTTAATACATGGACGCTTCAAAAAGATTTATCTTCAGCCAGGTAACTTGTGCCATTTTTATGACTCTTCCAAATTCCTGACTCTGGGAGTAAGAGCTAAAAGGAAAGGTCTCATTCAGTAATATTTTTTGTTTTAGTTACAGCATTCACTTCAAAATAATGGAAGCTTGATTTGTAAAGTAGCAATAGTAGAATAATGGTGACAGTGAGCTTTTTCAGATATTACTAGGAAATGTTTTGAAGTAATCCTCCTCTGAAAACTTAAGTGTTGTGTTGGTATTTTTTTAAACTGCTGAGTTGATATCGCAATGTAATTGTGAAGCTTCACAGATTGCATTTCAGAATAGACCATCAGTTAAATTACAGTTTGTTTACTCAGGTTATATTATTTAATGTGGTCCTGAATAATAAATATTTTACTAGTCCTCTTCTGAAAATTGAATTAAATTTGCATAATACAATATGTTGTCATTGCTGGTTTGGATGAAGTTTGAGTATTAGGATTGTGTTTATGCTTATGGAAAAACATGTAATATTTTCAAAATTAATTATCACCTACAAAAGAAAAGCAAACATGGCAATACTGCGTTAGACATCTGCTGTAGTATGATGAGTGTTAATAATGGCAGTTCAGTTATCAGATTCTTCGTCTCTTTCAGTATTATTTGTCCATTTGCCTGAGTAGTCATTTATTCTACTTCCTGTCCCTTTAATTGCATATTAATAGTCTTGGCTCATGTGATTATACAGTAATCATTTTCAGCACTTAAAGATGTGATTCTTTTTTTTGCCTTTGCTTTTCATTACACAGATAATAAATACATCAAATGATAATTCCCTAGATCAAGGAAAAACAGGACTGTAAAGAGGGGATCAGTTTGGTAAGAGTATCTTAGTTCAGTTGGAATGTTTTTCCCACTGATGTGACTGTAATACAACCTATTTTCTTTACTGAAAAGTAACAAGATACTTACCTGTTTGGACTTTTAACTATGTGTGTTGCAGTTATGTTTTCTAGTTTGTAAGTATTGGGATTCTGTTGCAGAACTCAGTACAGACTTTTAATCAAATACAAAGTATATTTCATAGCAATAATTGCACTTTTGGTGTTTAAGATGATGTCTGAGTTTGGCATAGTAGGGGTAATGTACATGACTTCTTAAAAACATGTTTAAATATTTTTCCATTTCTTAGTAAGTGTGCAGGTTTTCTTCTCAGGATTATTCTGTTGAATCAAATGGTGCTTACTTTTTTAAAAAAGTCATACCTTTCTCTAACAGTTAAAACATTCAGATAGATTAGAATAATCTCAAGAAAGCACTCATTCATATTGATGTAAAATAAATATGACCCCTTAGTAAGAACCAAGGGGTCTGATCCAGAAGTCCAAGAGAACATTTACATAGATTTTAAAGGATAAGGCTTTAAATGTTTGTCTGTACTGTAAAAGCTATTGGTCAGATGTTTGGTTTTCCTTTTCAGTTTTCTAAACTGCTGGAAACTTGGTAATTGGCTTCAGAACAAGTACTGTAAAAGCATTAATTTTAATTATTTACTCTGGTCATGGAATGAAGCCAGGAAAGGTCTTGTGGGCTGCAGGTGATCTTACTGGTTAGACCTGTTTGCATTTCAGAGTAGTTTTCTATGCAAACCAGAGACTAAGAGATTGTTCTTCAGGACAATAGTATTGCTTTTATCCTTCCTTAACTTTATTTCATGCATTTTATATGTGAAACTATAAAATCTGGGCATTGGTCTACAATATCTAACTATTGAGTCTTAGGATAAATAATTATTCATAACTTTATTGTAGGTACAGATTACCTTAACAGTTATGCACTTAAGACTTTCTTTTATTATTTCCTATTAAGAGCAGGTATTAGTCTCTATTACTGCTAATATTATGCACTAGTACTTTTGGGGGCAGTGTTAACCCATGAGACTATTAAAAAGCCCCACATTTAAACATAAACCTTAAAGATAAGCTGGTAATACTTTAGAAATGGCCAGTTAAGATTTTATGAAGGTAGAAACACATTTATTTTGTAAAGTGTGATGTTGTTCTTTGCAATGTGTACTTGAAAAGCATGTTTATGTACATTCGTTAGCTTAATTGCATGACCTCAGTGTGCTGATCATCCTGTTTCAGCTTTAACCCTGACTAGAAAGTAAATGCAGAATCAGCACCGTGATCTAATAAATAGGAAACACATTCTGATTTTTACCTATTTTAAAGCCTCCTTCCTAAATTCTTACTTCAGTGTAAATTAATGTTTCAACACTGGATAATTCTTACTGATTCTGTCACTGTGTGCCCTCTTACACTTTTCCTTCTTGTGTGTTGCACTGAGTAGAGCTGAAGCGCAGGAACTTTTGTAGGCTGCAAATGTCATGTAGAGCTACTGGACACATCCAGTCGGAAATCCCAGTGTTACATTATACTGGCTGTATATCAGTGTCTCTTACCAGAGGCTGATCTGTTAAGTGCTGAAGAATGGTGGCTGGTTCCTGGCACCAGCCATATCATTACTTCGTGCAGCTCAAATTTAGAGGCAATGTGAAGGTCATATGATAAGAAGTTGAAGGTTATATCATAAAAAGGTTTTTATATATCACAAAATCCCCTTGGTGGAATTTCGCTGTGTCAATGAAGTTGGCCTGTGAGCCTTTAGAATTAGGAAAAGAACATGCATTGGCATTAAAACGGTGCCTATAAAAACAGTCTGTACCTATGGCCTTTATTTGCTTGTTTCAAGTAGAGGGAGCAAAACATTCAAGGTTTAGGAAGACTGATATCTGTCGAGATGATGCCTAGAGCTCATATTTTGTATATGAAGCTGAAAGTTGTCCAGTTATTACCAAAAGTTATGTATTAGCAGTGTTATGAGGGTCCTTGGGAATCTGCTTGGGATTTTGAGGAAAAGGAAAGATGACTTTGGATCTCTGACCTGTGCTTCCACATTGTTCTTTCATTCCACTAAAGTTGAAAGGACTCTGTCTCTTCACAAGTACTAGGGAGGCCGTGTTTGTTAGTTTGCTAGGTTTTGTTAAAGTGAAGCAGCATGTTTTTAAGCTATGCAATTGGTACTGGAATTAGAATGGTATTGTTTAGGTAACATAGTGATGTGTAATGCAGTTTATTGCCTTTCATCAGGGAGCTGTGTTAAAATGTTTGTTTACTGTAAGATAACATTTTAAAAATCAGTGTTCATGTTCCACTGTTCCACTGAGGAAGTCTTAAAATTCAAGTAAGAATATGAATTTTATTTAAGATTGAAACATTTCTCTTTCAAACAGCTGATAGTTTTAAAATATCTTTGGATGACAGATACTAGATTCTAATCCCATAACAGCAATTATATACTTTAATATTTGTATGTGGAAAGTTCATCTTCTAATAGTTGGGAGATTATGAAAGCATTAAAATTTCTCTATTTCAGTGCTCTTAGCAAGCTACACTGAGCTGTTTAAAAAGTAATTCAAAATAGTTGGCATAATAGAAGAAAACTTGACAGCCCTCAACCCCCCTTTTTTTCTTTTTAGGTTTTGTTACAGTCAATGTACTGGACAAAATAAAATTGAAAAGGTTCAAATACACTTATCTGAAAGATTCTGCGATTTATGTTTTACATTTTTAAAGACTTCTTTAAAGACATAAGTTGCTGTGAAAAAGGTATTTTGTACAAATTGGAGATGATGTGAAATTACTTTTATTTTCTTCATGTGGTTTTTAAGCATCAGAAGTAGCAATCAGTTTTTAGGTAGGTTTCCGAGGGAAAGATAATCCCTTAGATCATGTTATGTGATCAGACTTACTGCTGACAGTTATGTCTGTAAGCCTACCTATGCTGTGATAACTGCCATTCCAAAGCTTGAAAATGTAACGGTGTCCTTTGTGGGTTTTTTACTTGTTCTCTTTGGCCTTTTGTGTAAGCACATCTTGTGATATTAGGTAATATTAGAACAATTGCTGCATGTGAATCTTCAAAAAATACTTTTGTCATATGACCTACCAGCCACAGAAGGGATGGCTGTAACTTAGTAGGGTTGGAGAGATCTGATTTGGATTTCAGTGTATCTTATACACAGCCCTCTAATGACTTGAGAGAAATCTATGACCTAATCCTGTACTTGTTGAGTAGGGGTGATGTTTTCATTTTTTGCCTGTCAACCTATGAAATCATTAGAACAGGAACTGCCTTGTCTCTGTCTGTGGTATATGGTTGTTAGCATAAATAATGTTCTTGCTTTGGAGTATAATTCTAAAAAACATTATAAATTGGGTAAGATTAAAATCTAATTTAAATCTAAATATGGATTTTTTCGCTGCTTCGCTGTCCCTCAAACATGCAGCTCCATCTCCTTTCACTTGAGATCCACTTCTGTAATTTCCCATTAATTTCAGCTCTTCTCCCATTCCTTCAGCCTAAACTTGTATTTCATCCTTCTTGTACCTTGGCTTCTGGACTTGTTAGCATTGTCTCTTTCACTCCCAGACCAGCCCATTTTATAATTTCAGTTTGAAATCAGGAAATTTGACCTTGTGGAACTGTAAAAAGGCCAACATCCAACAAAAGCAGTTACTGGTGACAAGTGATAGCAAGAAGCTTAAATTTAGTTTTGTTTCAATTGAAATAAACTTCATTCTCTTAAACCCCATTGTAAAACATGAAGTCTGAGATGCGGTTGTTTTGAGGTAATGACTCTTGGATTATTTGGAAAGATCACCTTTGTCTCCAGATCTTGCCTTTGGAATTTAATGTGATTTCTCCTGGGATTTAAAATTTACATTACAAGTCTTGAGGTATACGTCTTAATTGCATTTACAGGGAGTTAACAAAGGTATATATTCATGTTTTGTATAATTTTTTAGTGGATGTGAACTTTCATTAATAGTGCAAAATTACAAGATGGAATCCAGAAACTGCGACTGTTAATTTAGCAATGAATGCTAGTATCTGGTGGTTTAATGCTGTATACTGATTCATTTATATTTTAATCTCGCTAAAAAATCTAAGTGAATGTTTTATTGGAATGCAGCAGTTGTGTTAGCTGAGCATATCTGCTAAATCTAACAGATTGTAAAAAATAATGGTTTAGTTTTACAGGTTTTCTTTATTCTTCTGCATAGGGCCAGCTTTACCTGCTGGTGACAGATCAGGGCTTTCTCACAGAAGAGAAAGTTGTTTGGGAAAGCTTACACAATGTGGATGGTGATGGAAATTTCTGTGATTCTGAATTCCACCTACGGCCTCCATCAGACCCTGAAACTGTCTACAGAGGGCAGCAGGATCAAATAGATCAAGTACTGGATTTCTGCTTTTCTATTGTACTCTTCTTTTTCCTTGTGACTGTGTATAACAATTAGTACATATTTTTAGTCATGTGTACTTGTGCATATATAGGACTATAAAAATTCTTTAGCTACTTGGGTTGGGTTTTTCACATGTGCTACTTTGAAGTATTAGCACAACTTCAAGGGAAGAAGAGTAGGGCCAGCTGTGAATAGTTTGGAAAACCTGATTTTAATCTCTTAGAATCTAATCCTGCAAAGAACTTTGGTGAGATGTCACATCTGCCTTGTACACGGAAACACAAACAGCACTGCGAAACTTCTCCCCATAACAAATTCATTTCAGATCATTAATATTGTCATAACTGAACTTTGCTTTCTGATGCCCACTTTGCTGACTGTAGGACAAAAACCATACTGGATCCTGTGTGATGGTGGTCATTTGTTATTTTTAACTACATAGAATTAGTGTTTGAGATCGAACTCATTTGTTAATACATAAGCATGTAGCAAGAAGAAGCTCCTGGGAAACCTGACATTTTGAATAAGCAAAATAAGTTTATAATAACCACCATTAATGTTTTTTAAATACTGGGGAAAAATGAATAAACAGATGGTTTTTAATAAAGCAGTGCATCTCTTGCAGAATAAAGAGTCTGAAAGAGGTAGCAGTAATAAAATCTTTACTTCTACCTAGAACTGGTATGAGCTGACACTGTCTTTTGCTGCTGTCCAGGTAATGGAATTGAGAACCTGATAGAGATTTTATTTATCAAAAACACATATATACAAAACATAGCTCTTGTGTTTTGTATGCTAGGACATAGGCAATGTGAAAGGAAAAATGTAAAGTAACCGTTTTCAGCCTTTCTGCAGGTGAGGTTATGGATTTGTTCTCAAATTCCTCTTTTCCATGAGGTAAATCTATTTGAAGATGAGGCTGTAAGAAAAGTTGAGGTATTGTGTAGCTGCACATGCTGAAAAATTCACTGATGTGACTTGACTCTTTTCTATGTGAAAGTGCATTAATAAACAAGTTTACTGTTTAGGATTACCTGATGGCATTGTCTCTACAACAAGAGCAGCAAAATCAAGAGATTAACTGGGAACAGATCCCAGAAGGAATCAGCGATCTAGAGCTAGCAAAGAAGCTCCAGGAAGAGGAGGACAGGAGAGCTTCTCAGTACTATCAGGAACAAGAACAAGCAGCTGCTCAGGTCCAGGTAAGAAAGCATTATTACAGAATATGATAATGAATTTTACAGAATGTTAAGTTACATACACACATGTACATTTGTAACTATTTTGCACTGGTAAGACTATTTACATTCTGTATAGCAAGTGACGAGAATGAATATAGGAATCTTAAGAAATATGCTGTAATTGTCGGAGTGTGCATGCAGATATGGCAGTTGCTCCCACTTAAATGCTAAAAAGGGGGCTTGACCAAAGTTAGGGTTTCTGTCATACAGTTAAGTTGGAATAATGGGATAATATGTAAGGTTACATAGATTGTATTAGCCAATATTTATGTTACTTGCAAAATAGCATTCATGCAAGAGCTTTTTGATAGTAGTCAAAATTTGGTCTTTATTTTGTCTTGCAGAAGTTTGTTGCTGTACATTTTTAGGTGTTTCACTCTGATACATCATTTTATTCAGTCCTGTTTCAAATTAGGAAATTTATAGTTTCTCCCGGTGCAACTTCTGTCCCATCCCTATGAGCAGTTGTATCGCATGGTTGGAAAATGTGATTCATGCACATTAATATACAAAATTACCATGTAACTAAGTCTTGTGTGCAAGAGGCAATGTTTAAGTCGGTGTTCTGGATTCGGGGAGTTCTTAACCACTGAAGACTTTTAAAACTGTTTTTATTTACAAATAGGTGAAAAATCTGCGTGAAGGCTCAGTCTTTGATGGCCTAAAGCATCAAAATCTTTAATTGATGTTAAGCATGAAACAAGAATTTTGACAAATAAAAGTCTCGTTATTTCCACTTCTTTTTGCTTTAATAAATCATCAGTAGCTATTTCTAAGACACAGATTTGCTACTGCTGGTTGCAAAAAGGGAGAACTGAAGAACCTGCTTAACGTTGCTTAACAACATGCACTCATTTGCAGCTGTGAATGGATAGCAGCTGGAACAGATTGATGAATTAACAAAGCTTATGTTGCCTTTGTATAGCAGCCCCTTTGCCAAGTTCTTAACTAGTTTCTAGTCACAGAAATCTTCTGCTTTGCCATATCTAGCTATCAAACCCAACACTTTTAACTCTGCAACTTCTGAAATGTAGATTATATTCTTACAAAAGAAACTAGGAAAAAATTCCAGTACGGTAAAATAGAAGTGTCAGAAAATGCTGGAAGCCAAATTTTAGTATTGAAACAACTGATCTGAATATGTGGCTACAACGGAAGGGACACACAGGACTTGAAATATATTTTCAGCTGACTTAATTTCTTAGAAATACTGTTTTGGCAGTTCTGGAGTATTCATACAGAGAGACCCTACCTGAATTCTGCTGGTTTGCATAATGGTTAAACCTTCTGCTTGTGAACTTGACCATAGAGTAATGTTTCAGGTTGCATCTACACTGATATTTGTTTTGTTCACAACTTCATTTTTTCTACATAGCAGGTACAAGGTGCTGCTTCTCCAGCAAGCGGAAGACAATCTGGGAGTAATGAACGCAAACGTAAAGAGCCTCGAGAGAAAGAGAGAGAAAAAGAGAAGAATAGCTGTGTTCTCTTGTAAGAGAAAATGGATTTAGTCTGGAGCGAAGTGCATGTCCTCAGAAGCAAAAACAAAGAGTAAAAAGGAAGACAAACCTGTTACATGCCGCCTGTGCCTGATTACCCCATGGATTTTGTTCATGTTTCAACAGAGGATTGGGTGACTTTGTTACAATCATACAGACTTTCTTCAAAGTCATAGCGCGTGCTGTTCAAGATGGAATTCCAAATCACAGTTGGATGTGGCTGTGCTTTGACTTAGTCATAAGAAATACTGCACCTTGTAGCTGAACACACAAATCTTGGCAAGTTTTGTGTCATAGTGACATCCATTACTCATTACATCAGTTAGTAAGCTATTTTATCTTCTACTCTGAACAAAGGAGGTAATTTGTTTTGTGTAAGACTTTTTCCTGAAGTCTTTACACTAGCACAATGGAGTTCTGTATTATTTACATGGTATGAAACTATATCTTAGTCTGGGTATAGTCTTCATGAAACAGGAGCCCGAATAACAGCTGGGCACTGCCTCCTCAGTGTGTCCAGATTTCCTTGCTTCTGGATCTGGTATGTTCGTTTTTTTGAACCCAGATTTATACTGTGTTACTGCTATCATTGCACCTCCTGGCCAGCTTTCTTGCCCCAAGAATATGTGACTTGATAGGCATCATACAAAAAATTGTCATAGAGAATGGGGCATTTATTTATAAGCAAGATGAATATTGTTTGCTTTTCTTGCAATTACAAACTGGGTATGGCAACTCAGATGTTATCAGGGTTAAACAAATAATTTTATAGGTAACTTCTTTTTTCTTTTAGTATTTTTTCTCTTGTAGGTAAACTGGACCAGATAAGTTCTTATTTATTGACCTCTCTATATGATAGGTGAATGATGAGAAGTGACTAAGGTCTATAATAATCATTATTCTATGTAAGAATGCAGAGTTAAAATAACTATCTGCCTTTTTTCCAGAAGTACCTTGAACTTTAACATGATGTTAACATGTCCACTTGTATATTTAAGCAAGTGTACTGTAGATAAAAACACACTTACTTGTTTTATAAATCATGTATCCTTAAAAAGCACACTTCTGAAGGGTGGTGAGAAGCGAGGCTGTTCTCTGAGACTGTTTGGGAAGGTGGTCAGGTGTAATATTTTGTTTTTAAATCACTAATTTAGAATTTTTGAAAGCAGATTTTTCTAATTTATGGGAACCAAATAAACGTGTTGCTTCTTGTAATATTTATAGAATGCAGGAACAGAATACCTGCTGAATTTTGAGGGAACCGCAGATCTTCCTCCACTTTTAGGTCAATAACAGTTACCTTCCTGCTGAACCTTTTTGATAAAGATTTCTATTTAACAATTTGTAGATACTTTTGAAAAAGGCTGCTTCTCCTGGACAAGTTGCGTATTTGTGCTCTAAGCCTGGGTAAGTGCATTAGTATACAATAATCTGGGAAAGCGAAGGCAGACAAGTGGAATATGACATTCCCGGTTTCAGGTGTTTGGGGAATGTCTGAGGGAGAGTGTGCCTAAACGCAAGTCCACGAGTAAGAAGCTGCTGTTACAAACCTAGAATGAAAATTAGATGGATAGAGGAAGAATGTCTTACTAACTAGAGGGCCAGTTTGTATTGCTTTTTGCTTTCATGCCTATTGGTTTTCCCACTTTTGTTGCAATTTCCCTTTTATAATAATGAAGTAATGAACAGTAGGAGGTCTCTAATACACAAACTGTAAATTTAAAGATTTCTCTATCTAGAAAAGTCATGGCCAGAAAAGTAATTTTAATACTTAATGTATGCAGATAATTTTCTCTGTCAAAGCAAAGGTGGATATCTCTTTTCCTTTGCAGCAGCCTAACTTCTTCAAACAAATTAATGTGATGGAGGATCACCAACATAATGACTTACCTATTTTAAACAGATCAGAAAATATTCCAGTAGTGTCAATAACAAAGACTTTAAGCCAGAATGTTGTTTAAAAACATTCTGTTACTAAGATTTTTTCCAAATTTGTGTATTTACATTTATTTATTGACCTTGAAAAATAAATATGTCGCGCTAAGTGTTTGTTATCTTATTATTTTCAGTGAGAGTACTGCCACTTTAAATTCCTTTTTCAACAAATCTAGCTGGAGCAGCATTGTGGCTGTTGTGTGTATCTTTTCACCCCAAGATACTTGCTCAGATTAGAAGAATTCATGTAACATTTCCAGTTTCAGACAGACACGCCTGAAACCTAATATACTGTAGTTACAGTAATATTGTCATGTGGTCACAGAGGAAAAAGAGTTAAATGTCAATGCTCATCATGAAGTCTGAACTCCCAGATAATTCAGGTTTCCTTTCAATAAAGGAGTAGAGTTTCAGATTAGATGAGATGGCAAACATGCTATTCAAACAGTTCTCTGTTTATATCCTTTTTTCTTTACAGGTCTTGAAGCTTTGGAAAAAAAGGTAAATTCCTGAAATATAGGACATTGTTCTGCACAGGCTGAGCTGTTGGTAGCAAAAGTTTTAAGTGGATGAGCTTGTTAATATTCAAAATGAGACACATCTGGAAGCTTTATTTGTACCCCACTGTGACTAAGCACTCCAAAAGCAACTGTCACAGTCGGTATCTCTGACAGTATCTGATGATTAAAAATAATGAACAGAATTGCTTTTATCTGTGACAGTGAGCTCCGAAAACAAAATATTGATGGAGTACCAGAAAGACAATGTTTACTTCTGACTGCTTCATTGCCTCTTTTTTGAAGCTCACATTCTGGTGAAAGAGTACAGATTTATACTTTAAATCTGTTTATACAATTTAGCATGCACATGCTCCAAATGCCTACATAATATATATGAAAGTGTGCAGAAAAGTAGAGTAGAACTTGTTTTCCACTAGATAAACGCTAGCACAGAAGACAGAATCCTAGAATTTTTTGTTGTTGCATTGTAGTTGTGAAATAAAACTAAATATAAGTATTCTTGGAATTAGCAAAAAAACAAAGAGCACTGCCATAGTGATAAATGCTTTTCTAAAAGGCACTTTGTAAATGCTCAAGTGAACCATTTTTCTTGTGACACTTACGGAGTCTGCGACCCAACACAGCAGATCCAAAGGAAGATTGTAGCACAAGAGGATAAAATTAGCATTCCTGAAAATTTGCTTCAGTACAATGCAAAAAATACATTTTGTAGCTAGTCATCTAGTCAGTATGTGTTCAGATTGTCTTTACAGAGCTGCTCTTGTGGATCACAGGCACACAACCTACAAGCGAAGCATATGCTTTTCTGTGTACACTTGCATTGGATTGCTAATCTCCACTCCCAGTTGGTATTTCACGTTATTGTCAAATGCTTCTTTAAACTTGTACACACGAGTTCTTGGAAAAAAAATTTCCAGGATGTAATAAAAGGCAATTTGAGTTCTTGAAATTGAATCTTTTGGTGTATTCAGCAGGAAATACTCAAGTAAAAGGTGAAGATTATGTACATTTAATTGAACCTTTCTTCTTTCCTGCTACAATAGACCTGCAATACAAAGGTAGCTCATTGCTTAGATCAGCTTTCTTGCCATTAGGATGCTTATCATAGTCAATTGCTGAAGTTTATACAAAGTACATCCTTAAAGACAACATACTGAACTAAGAGCTGTATTCATTTTATGTAAGAGTAGTCTTTTTAATGTTGTAACCGTAAGCAGCAGGTGACTCATGAAATGCAAGTTAATGGATGCAGTATCAGCATTACAAAGCATATTAGAGAAAAGCAAAAGTAACAAGCCTTAGTTTGGTTGCAATATAATGCTGACATTTCTTCCATCTATGCTCTGATAACAAGACCTCAGTAGCAAGAAAAGTCTGACACTGAAAAATGTTCATATAGTCTAACGATAGCGAATGTCACATGAAGAACTTAAACATATGCATTTTATCTTGTGATTTCAGTGCAGTTACTTTTTTTGAAGCATAATTAGCAATAAACTGTTAGCAGTGTTGTTTTGAGTGGGAAAATCTGGTGAGATGAATGACACTTTGTTATACAAAATCGTTTATACAGAAGTCAATTTGATGTTAACTTTCATATTGTTTTCATATAGCTTCTTCTTGTTCACAGCTTGTTCTTATAGTTGTCCAGTAAAAAAGCAATGTATTTAAGTTCGACTGTCATTTGCTTTGATGGGGAAGAAGTGCCATAGGGAAATGCTGAGGGGGAAAGAGGCTGGAACATGAAAGTCCCTACACCACCTTTTGAGATTGTTTGGGGATTTGTCCTTAATTTTGCTTTTATTTTAGACATAAACAGCTGTAGCACAGCATGCAGTGGCCAGGTCTTCTCATCTAGGTAAGGACCAGCAAACTTATTTTATAGTGGGTTGGTACTCTCTGTCCCTATACACTCTATTATGTTTTGTGCTCTCATAATGCTTCTAGGTCAAGATGAGCTGTTCTGACCCTCTGATAATTTACAAGACTTGTATTAAATGTCAGTTCCGTGTTCAGTTCTGGTCATTGTATCAGCTCTTGCCATTATGAGCTCTCTTTACCCTGGAGAGTTAGCTCTGGAGGACTTGCTGAAACCTCAAAGTTCTTTGCTGCATTTACAGTTCTTTTTCTGATTTGTAGCTTTACTTGTGCTAATGGAGAAGCTTCATGTGCAGAAATGAGGAATTCCTTGGGTTTTTGCATTTAAGGACTTTAGCTGTCTAATTAATTATCTTCAGAAGTCATGATCCTGTGTTTACCTCTACTTGACAGCATAGAAGAATTCTCAACAGAATGTAGTTGGGCTTGGGAAATCCACAGGGAACAATTCAGATGAGTGTCAGTACTCAACTGAAGAGCTCGCTAGCTTAGTGTAAACATTATGCTTACAAAAATGTTTATAATTTTTGTAAGCATAATTATTATAACAATATGATGAAAATAAAGGTATCGTTCTCTGTTCTCTTGGTGAAACATGAAGCAAGGCACTGCAAGTGCTTTAATCACTAGTTGAATCACACATTTAAGGAAGCAGGTGGTGGTGCCATGGCTAAGAACCCTGCTGAGGCTAAGGTAAAATATGATAGTCAAACGCTAAGCCAGCTGTGTATAGATCTTGGAAGTGGACAGGGACACAGAACTGTGTAAGTTGTGCATTTTTTAATTAAACTCTTAACTGCCCTTTAGTGCTGACCCGGATTTCAGTTTAGGTCCCATCCAGCTCAAGTTGTACCTGTTGTGAAATTCAGAAAGATTGGAAGTGATATACTGGTGTCTCATCAGGTGATGCCTTTAGCTCACAGAATCCTAGACTCTCCGTCAGAGTTGGGTGAAGTAATGTGACATTTAGTCTGTTTTAACTTGAAGTTCATATTGAAGCCATTAGTAAAGCTTGCATGGACTTAAGAGTTAAGCCTTCAGCTGGGATATCTTGAAGTTGAGAGATTATGCTAAGCAGTCTGGAAAAACTTCCATTGACATAGCTTGGCATTCTTAGATTTCTAAACGTGTTTGTTTTGGGAAAAGCTGGGATAACTGGTGGTTTTGTCTGCAGCTTTTTATTTTGGCTCACTGGTACATGCCAAGGAAAGGGTCGGAACTGCAATCAGAAGAAACATCAGTGTGTCACTAAACTTAAAGCAGCTGAGTATGGGTATATCCTTGGGTTTGGGTCATTAGTTATTTGTGGAAGCTCCAAAATAACAATATGAAAACAGACCTTTTTTTTTCCCCTTTAAGATGAACTATCCATATCCAGTCAGTATTTGCATTGAATATTTTTTCTTAAGGCTTGCTTATGTGCTCAAGTCTGTGAAGCTGCTGAGTTAATGTTTATGCTTGTAACCTAGCAAATACTGCTGGGTATACAGATAGGAACACTTCTGCCTTCAGGCACAGAAATAACACTGACAATCAGTATTTACGCTTAACAACTCTGATGCTTTTACATACAATGGATGTAGAGTAGTTAAACTCTAAATAAAGCTCTTTACCATTGCTAAAACATTATTTTTGGCAATGGCAAATTATAAAATTTAATGGAAATAATAGTCAGAGATAACAAGGTATTAGTGTTGTTACGCACTGCATCTCAATACAGAATAGGCAGGAGTTGTACAAGACCAATGGTGTTAGCCAGAAGCTGTTGAAAGGCCCCATTTGATTGGGTGCCCCAGTTCCTTTACTGCAAATTCATTCAGCTCATGAATTTATGAATTTGTCATGAAGACACAGTGTAGTTTAAGCAGACATAACCATGCCATCTTTAGCTACTGATAACAATTTTAATACTGAGGACATGATGATATGGGCTGCTCCATGTAATGTATTAATTCTAAGTGCATATTGTCATTAAGTCTGTATTATAATTTAATGTGCCAGCTATAATTAAGCTAGCGTGATTACTTCTGTCCATGCTATAACTGCACTTCCTTTCTGTGGAAGAAATACAGAAAATTAGATGACTGTTTTCCTACAGACTTTGAAACTCCCTTGAAATGCTCTTTGTAACACTGTCTTTTTCGGTCTTGGGAAATTAAAGAACACCTAGAAGTTTCTGCAGAAATGTAATGATTTGACACAGTGTTTTTCTTGTCTTGTAGTATGTCTATATGAACATAGTATTTTTTTTTCAAACCCACCTTACCGTTTGATTCTGTAAGAGAATGCTGTATTTAGTTATATATGCTGCAGTCACCTTTTAAAACTAGCCGTTTCGTAAGTAGCAAACCTAAACTGTAGAAATTTCACTGGAAAGATCGAATAAATATCAGGAAAAGAATTACTTCTAAACAAAGTAATGCAACATCTTGGTTTTTTCCTACGGTCTCCTGTGCGCTGCAGTAGGAACAGGTCAGGGCTGTCTTGTAGGCACAGGACTTAATGGTGGCTGAGTGTGTCTTAGGATCCTTTCAAGCTTCTGAAGCAGGACTGCAATACTTGACATCTTTTTCTATTAAACATCTATTCGGTCCAACTTCATACCCGCAGACACAGCCATGGGGAGGAACAGGACACTGCAGTGCAGACTTATACCAGCCAGTTCTAGCGTTTATTGAAATGTTTGACAGTTAAGTACCAATGTGTTATCAGCTCTACAAGCAGAGAGCTGGGAGAAACAACTGCTGTACGTGCAGCTTCAGCTGGAGCTTCCAAAGGGCTGGGGAAGCTGATGACCAATACTATTCTTTTGAAAAGTCACAGACCCAGTATAGTTCAATCTGCGCTGGGTTTACCTTTGTTTTTCTTTCCAAAAGAGGAAAGCTGCTGTTACATTAACCTGTGCAATTTGAGAGAAGAAATTCAGTTCCATTTTGAATTTAACTGTGTCTCTAGCTTTCCAAGTTTTTCAGCATGTTGCCTGTTCAGCATTTTATGCGTATTTTCAATGAGACTTCATTTTCTCTTCCATGTTTTGGTGTCGGGGCATCAACTGGTCTCTTAATTGTAGGGCTTTTGTTACTGTAGATCAGCCAGAGCCAAAAGGGGCTGGTTTATTAATTACCAGTTTTGTTTACAATTGAATTCTAGTGCAGTCCTTCAAAGTTTGAAAACAGGTTCTATGTGAGTAAGTAAATAAAAATGTTTAGGATTTTTGGCCAATTGCACTCCTGGCAGACCTAACAAATGAGTTGTAATTGTAAACCCTTCCCCCCCCCCCATTGCTATTGGACAAATTATGTCACTTGTGGATAGTTTGAGGTTTTTTCCCCTCTATTTCTGTAGTGTATAATCACTGTTTACAGGTCAGGACTCAAAACAGTTGATAGTGGTACTTCAGTCACAGAATGTTAATACCTTACAGCAGCTTTCTTTATAAGGGAATGAACAATACTGTCATCAGTTCCCCCACAATAACCGTATAGAGCTCTAAGTGACAGTTTTGGTTTATCTTTCATACTATAGCTTTCAGTGAAAGAAGTTCTTATTGAAGTGTACATAAACAGTTTTTGATTATCCTTTTATCTGGTCAGTAGAGGCATAGCTATTATTTGTACAACATTTGATAATCACCTTTTACACATACATGTAAGCTTATTAAAGAAAATATGGATAAAACTGATGAAACAGAATTACAGAATTATTAGTGTCAGAAAAGGCCTTAAGCTCATCTAGGTCAAACCCCTGCCATGGGCAGGGATGTCTCACTCTAGACCAGATTGCTCAAGGCCCTGCCCAACCTGGCCTTGAACGCTGCCAAGGCTGTTCCAGTGCCTCACCAGTCTCACAGTAAACAATTTTTTCCTTGTATATAACCCAAGCTTACTCTGTTTTAGTCTGAACCCATTCCCCTTGTCCTATTGCTACAGTCCCTGATGAAGAGTCCCTCCCCAGCATCCTTATAGCCCCCCTTCAGATACTGGGAGGCTGCTATGATGTCTCCATGCAGCTTCTCTTCTCCAGGCTGAACAGCCCCAACTTTCTCATCCTATCTTCATATGGGAGGAGGAGGTGCTCCAGTCCCCTGATCATCCTCATGGCTCTCCTCTGGACTTGCTCCAACAGCTCCATGTCCTTCATATGTTGAGGACACCAGAACTGTACATAATAGCGAGGTCTCACAAGAGCAGAATAGACATACAAAAATGAATCCCACAGAAACTGCCTTAGTTGACCAGTGTTAAGTCAAAGTTATTACATTAACTGTCTTGACTGGCTCTTTTTAGATTCAAATTATATATCTGTATAAATACCTATGTATTATGTATCTGTTCTTAGAGACACACAGATTAGTAAGTCTTCAAGAGGCCATCCACCAGAATTGTGCAACTGCCATGATGAATCAGCAGTGTAGCTGTGAGCCTGTTAGTTACCTAATGTTTACCTTGGTCCCTACAGCTGGTTTTAAAAAGAAATCCAAAAACTGAAGCTAATGCTAAGCTACTATACATTTACCAAGAGAGGGAAGATGTTACACTTTTAAAAGTTATAGCTTAGAAGTGCACGACATCGACTCTTGTCCTGCAGTATCAGTGGTACCAACGTATGCACCTGAAACCCTTTCCATCCTGTTACACCATTATCCCATGTTGTAATGGCATCTAGTTCAACTACTGAATATTTTGCATTTTAAAAGCCTTAACTGTTTTTATTGTGTTAATGTTTTTACAGACTATAAGGAAACATTTTCCTTGTAAATTGTTAAAATGATTTCGAACACTTAACTAATTTCCAGAGAAGCCCAGTGCTGTATCTTAATACTCCTTTTTGTGTGAGTGAAGAAAACACTATGACATTCTTTCCTCTTTTAAAGTGTCTGCAGTTATCAGTCTCTCTATAGTTTAAGGTATTTAACCTACTGAGATTTATTTTGGTTAACAGTGTTCTGATATTTGTTGTATGTAAATAAATTTAAGTGAGCAAACTTAAATAAACTTTTCATTGAGGTATTTATGTTCTTTCCTAATAATAAAGGTTGGATGAAATCCTTAAAAAAAACCTTAACAAAACACCTCACCGTCCTTTACCAGACTTCTGATCTAAATGTTTTATAAATTCAAGGGTTTTGGCAATTTGATTTCAATCAGACATCCCCCTTTCCCATCACCCAAGTTTGTTCCAATATTTTAAATTTCTTACACACAATAACTTTTACTTAAATAAGCAAAAATGTCAGGAAATACTATTTATGCATTCCAACTGTTAAATGATATATCTAGACTTGTTTACTGTTGGCAAGATTAGTTACAGCTCCAGTTCTGGTTTTGTATCTCTTTATAGCTTTGTCTTTTAAAGTTATAAACTTTCATATTTCCTATTTGATCCATTAGTCACTACAAATTCATGTTAGAGCAAATGTTTCTCTATGTGCTGTCACACCTAAAGCAGCATGTGCTGCAGCCAAATGGGTATGTAGTTTTTGAAACGCAGTTTTAAATTGTACTTTTAGAAATGCCTGCAAAAATAACCTCAGTAAACTGAACTTAATTTTTTTCTAAGAATTGAACAATGCAGAAGTTGTATCATGTGCATCAAAATAAGTTACTTACTGGATAAATGTGTCCTGACACACTTGCTAATGCAGTGTATTTATTCTGTTTAAACATAAATATTTGTCAGGTTTGGATATTCAGAGAGGATTAATTATAGAAAATGCTGTTATATCAGGTTTCCCTCTCCTCCCGTCTTTGCTCCTTACTCAAAACCAACTTCATTTAAGTCATTTTCTGTTATTAATTCTTCTGGAACACTGCTGATACTTAGCAGTTCTTCCACACAGCAAACAGACTGTAGCTGAATGTAGCAAAGATCCATGTGCAGCATCAGCATGCTTTTACTGGCTCTTGCCTCAGAATTCATAACTTAATCTTTAAAAGACAATTTAAACCAATACAATCTTCCAGCTCTTATTCAAGTACTATTTTACAAGTTCTTCTTATGTTGTGTTAGCAAGGTCCCATGCTCATTTCTGTTAACTACCCAGTTTGGTAAAGCTGTGTGGTGGATTAGATTTGCCTTTTCTTGCTGAACAGCAGCACTGTAACTACAGACTTAGGCTGACTGGGTGATAGGTGAGTCTTAGACTGAGTTCCTACATTTCAGATTGGGCCTCATCAAGAAAAATTTAATGTGGGCCATTCAATATTAAACAAAGCCAAAAGGTTTATAGAGATTCATCGCTTTTGCTTGAGACCAGATCAACAGTTGTAGATTTACCTGAGCAATGGGTAGGATTCCCCAAGCCCTATAAGCAAAGTTTGTGGCAGTCTTGTGTAAAACACAGTCATATCAACGTTCTGCTGGAGCTCTGCTAAAGAACAGACTGTAAAATTATTTCTTTAGGCCTCCCATGAGAATTCCTATATTTTTTGTACTAATCTTTCTTGTGCTATCAAATGTACTTCTAGATTTTCAATTCAATCATAGTGAAGGAGACAAAGTAGTTTTAGTTGGAAGCTAATGGCACCTGTGTTTTGATTTGCTATACCAACATGTCTGTTTAAGTCTGTCTTCCTTCCCCAAAGACTGCTGCAAAGACTTACTAGAAGCTATACAGAATATGAAGGTTTATTTCAAAAGAATACATTTGCAAGAATACACATAATGCACTTGATGTAACAGTACCTTCTGCAAAAATAGGTTACATAATACCCAGTAATGAAAGAACAATCTTAGTTCTCTACAAATTAGAAAGCAGAGAGAATAGCCTGGACAACCTTCAAAATGGAGGTTATGGTTGTGTATGTTGTGAGAAGTAGCTAACTTTAAAGCATGACACCACAGAGCTAATGTCGGTAAAACAAACTACTAGCACATGGCTGCAAACTATTCTTTTATACAGGATTAACAAATATTTTGGTTCCAATTTGTTTTTTACACAGCTCTAGTGCCTCAGGGAAAATGCTTATCAAAGATACACAAAAACTATCCAAAATTACAACGTAACTATTAAAATGCCTCCAAAAGTGAGAGGAAAGTAATCATGTTAAATTAAAAAAATTTAACCAGGACTTCCAGACAAGGTTTCCTGTGTTTTAATCAGAGAAAGTTTACAAGAGATTTCAATAAGTTATCTTGAAACCAAGCAGCTGTAGATCTTAGAATCTTCGTGGAGGTCCACCTTTAAACGGTTTAAATCCTGAGCCACTTACCCTCTGCATGGAATTGCCTGTGATCTGTACAACTCTATTAATTGGTGAAGAATTACTGGAAACAAAGGTTTTAAAAAAATGTTAAGTTATGGTAAGTATCTAAACTCTTCATGTACAAGTAAGAACATTGTTATGTCCCGTATCACCCCACTGTTAAACTGTAAGTCTCAAAAGAGACTTAACAAGTTGTCACTTGTTTCTGTGCAGGTGCACAGTACTGCCACTAGCAATACAACATCTGGGGAGTCATGTGCTGGCATGGGAAAGATGGGTTTGTGTGCTGTGCAGCAGCAACCCATCCACAGAAAGTAAATGCTGCTTGCAGTGAGACCATTATACTTCCTAAGCATAACCAAAGCTTTGAGAGCTCACTTGGGAACTGAGAGGAAGGAGTACTTTTTGTACCTTGTATGTGGAGACATCATGCCACCTCCTCCACGGCCATCTCCCATTCTCCTTGTGTCATGATACCCACTTCCTTGAGAACTAGGTCCATGCCATTCTTTCCTTGGTCCAGTTTCACGACTGTGGCGCTCGACACCATGTCTGTCCTCGTTATAGTGCTAGGAAGAAAGTGATAGTCATTTTCAGAACTAAAGGTGTACTTCATTATCAACAGGAAACAAGCTTTTCAAGACAGCTAAGCTAGCACTATAAACTTATACAGAACTCAAGCACCTTCAGTCTACAGGCAGCTAACCCATGCTTACAAGAGTCCTGTTAAAAGTAACAAAACACATAATTTGCAATGGGTGTTTGGGTATGCAGGGCATAAAATTCTGTGAATTCATGCTTTACTCCCAGTTCTGCCCTGATCTCATATAATCACTATGCTCCTTATAGCCAGAAAGACTATTCTTTTTAAATGCTTCAAGATCTAGTGGCATGGACCAATTTGGTCTGTAGGCTTTAAAGACAAGTCTTACAGAAGGTTATTCTCTCAGTAACAACACTCTGCAGGTTACAACAAAAACTGCATTGAAGTAGCAGGCAATGTCAGATTGAGACCCTGAAAACACGTGACAAATCCTTAAAAGCCTGATCAGCAACTCATTCAGGTGGTGGTCTGATCCACCTGAAAGGTGGCAGACAAAAAAGAATTGGGGATTTTTTCTGCAATTTCTTGGCTTATTAAAAAAGCCCAACAAAAAAGAGCTTTTAAAATAGACTAACTTTCAAATAGGCAGAACACTTGGTGGTCATTTCTGTGATGCTACATGGTCATTTTCCAGTGTGATTTTGCATTTTCCTGTCTCACTCATGCACACAAACACAAAAAGATGACTCACTTGTCCTCCACCTCTTTCTCCCATCACGCCTCGTTCTCCTTCTCTGCTTCCATACCCGGAAGCACTGCTACGGCTACCAGGAGGTGCACCTCTCACGTGTCCAGACACTTCTCTTCCCGATCGATCCGACCTCTCGCTTCTGTGAAAATTGCTTTTATCAAAATTTTGGTTTCAGTATAATAGAACTGGTACCAAATCACAGCACATGCAGACTTCAAAGATTCCCTTTTGGTTTTCAGGTTCCTAGCAACTTGCAGTTAGCTTCTTTCTTTCAGATCTATGTAGCTCTCTAAATAGTTAAAGCTTGCATGTTACTTGTTTATATCTGCATTCTTGCACAAAAGCCTCCTTACTTCATGTTGCTACACACTGTTAAAACAGGCTGCTGGGAGTCAGCATCAAGTTTACAGATAAGGTTTAGTGTATGTGACAACATACACACAATCTTTTCTAATGCATTTTGAAAGTGACTTTGCCATTCTTTAGGAGGGGGTCTGTTCTCTCTTTACACAGTGATTCTTGAGGAACTGCTACTATGGGTAAACTCTGTAAGAATCAGCACGTTCACTAGTTCGTTGGTTAGCCAGCATATTTACCTGCCGTCCCGCTTGTCTGTGCTTATGCTTCCCTCACTCTTCCAATTTGCTTGCCTAGGTGGATTTGAACCAGTCTCTCTTGGATGTCGACCATGTGGTATTTCAGGTCTGTCATGAATTATCACTGTTCTTCTTTCATCTCTGTCTCCTCGCACTTCTCGTCTGTCTGTGTCTCGAAGTTCACTTCTTGGTTGAGGTGGTTCATTTCTTCTGGACTCACTGAAGTTCTT
Organism: Amazona ochrocephala; assembly: GCA_039720435.1. NCBI lineage: Eukaryota > Metazoa > Chordata > Aves > Psittaciformes > Psittacidae > Amazona > Amazona ochrocephala. Next base: position 31,111,417 of record CM077883.1, on the reverse strand, counting down.
GGGATATCTCTCAAACCCCGGCTCTTCTCTTCGTGCTGTTGGACGAGTCTTTTTTGCTTCACCTTGATTTACAAAACGTTCTCGCCTAAGTTGTTAAAGTAGGAAAAAGTCATGCGCTTGTCTCTCAATTTTCCCACTTCTCTGCACATGAAAGCACAATGTGAGCATACAAAAATATCTTTATATTACATGTTCATTACTATATATGTGACATGTGTCTCAATGATCCTTCCCACCTAAACTGTATTTATTTCTACAGTTGCGATTTTGAGCTCGAGTTCTTATAACCAGGTTTTACATTTCTTTATGCATTTACCAGTTCACTTTTTAGTCAGTATAATTTAAGCAATTGTAGGGCTTTCTCTTTGCCTTGTATGAAGCAGAGGGAATGCCAGATTTCAAGTCACCTAGAAAATACAATTCTAGTTCACTGCAGCACAAAAGCAGAAGTCCAGAAGCTGCAATTATGTGGTCTTAACTTTGTAACTGGTTATTGGAGAAGTTTAATGGAAACAAAGCTGGAACTGGAACCAGCATTTACTGCATAGTAAATTTACTGCGTGGATCCTCATGAATGTGACTTGTGAAAGAAATACTCTTAACTGATTAAGTAAGTTGCTTCTACCCTTGCTTCTTAAGAAGGTAAGTAACCACATAGGACAGCTCTAATCCATTGGAACCCACTTATGACTAGATGTGAAAAACGAATAATCACAACAACTCTTTTGAAATGTCACCCAGAAGAAACCACCAGGCAGTTAAAAGTCCTCAGAGAAAATCAAACTAGATTCCATGGTATAAACTGCCAACCCTGAAGACAAGAAATTTTGGGGCACTGCTGCAATTCTACTACATCAGAACTCTATAAAGCCTTTAGCACTATTTTAAATTTTGAACAGTTATGAGTGAAATGCAAAGAGATGTGGGCAGGCAAATACTTGCCCTGTTACCTAAACTTACCTATCAAAAGATGATGATGGAACAGAAGAACCTTCTGGGTACCGTCCCCGTTCTCTGTGATCAAAATCATTAAACCTGTTCTGCGGGCGACTGTAATCTGAACTGTGACTAAACCGTGCATCTGTATCAAGAGCCATCTTCTTATTCTCATTCCAGTAAGGATCATCTCTCCTTTAGAAAAAACAAATGAATTCTCATCAGTTGCATGGATCCAAATCAAGGCCTAATACAAAGAAAATTGTTACAAGTCAGCTGTCTGTTTTAAAGATGTTTATTTGACCTTTGAAAGCTACCAACAAAAGTGGACTCTTCAAATAGTGGACAAAATCATTTAAAGAAAAAACCCACAAGCACTCCTTAAAGTGCAAATTAAAGAAACAAAAATATCAATAAAATATGCAATAAAATCTAAGCAATAGCAGAGTGTTGGGCAGTTTAAAATGAACCAACAAAACAAACCAAAACCCCAACAAAAACATCAATGTAGCAAAAAAACAGCCTTCCAAGGAAAAAAGAAAAGCCCTCTAGGAAAATAAAAACCAAACTAAACAGTGAACACCCACAGATCAGAACAGCTTTCTCAGGAAAGAGCAGTGTAAGAAACATCACAGCCTGGCTTACTAAAAACATTCAGCTACTCTGTGATAAGAATGTGAGCTATTAGGTGTATAATCAGTAGCTGTATTTATTCCTCTAGTGAAGAAATATTAATATTCTGCTACTGTATCTACCGTGACAACTTACTTCCACTGTACCACTGATACATCAGTTTTATGGCTGAGGTCTCAGCCCTATTTTTATAGCCAAGTAAAGATCAAAAACCAGTTCAATTCATGTGGCTCAAATGGCAAATAACAGATGTCATCAGTTTCGATAAAAATGAAAGCCGTTGCATTGACTTCCTGAATCATTCACTTACCAGAAATGTGAATTCTTAAGGCAGAAGCTAGGAATTTCAGCCATTCTCAGCTTTTCTCAGCAAATGTACTGAATTGCCTTACACTCTTTTTGTACAATAAGAATTAATCCACAGGATGCTTCCCTTATTTCAAAACTCTCTCCTACAGATAAGGTACGTTTCATGCTTGGCATAAACTGATGTTAAAACCAAATACATGAAAGCCAGCTCTTCTGTGAAGACTTGTTTCAGGTACAAATGCATTTTCAAGTCTGACACAAGGCTGGTATCTGTTTCTTCTACTAAATGCTGTCAAACCATGGTTTGAGAATTAGATTACCTGTGATCAACATCCCGTGGTCGTTTCAAAGAATTTCTCTTCTCTTGTTCATAACGAAGTTGCTGCTGTTGTCGACGAAGTTCCTCCCTTTCACGTGCAATACGCTCCGCTTCTTTTCGACGTTCCTACCATGACAGGGAAGGGTCAATAAACACAACAAACAATAACTCTTTATTAGAGATACCTATGTAACAGTTAGCAAGTATATGGAATTAATACTTGATAATTTTCTATCTAATACAATAAATCCTTGGATAACATCTAAGATTAAAGAGCATATGGAATATTTCTCAAACAAAAGTAGACAACAGATCTGGAGAAGCTATTGGCTATTAGAAATATCTCCAGGTAAGTTCTTGCACTGCTACTGTATTTGTTGGTCAGGAACACATTCATCAAGTTGCCACTGACATCCTCTAGGAAACATCTAGTAAAATTGCAGAAGGCTTGTAGGATAATATGCTCTGATGTCTGTCTCTAAAAACAAACTACATGTATAGCCGCTGCATAAAGCAGTAATGAGAATTTGCTGTCAAATTACTCACAAGTCAAGCAAAAGAGATAAAGATTACTGCAGCTGTACACTCTGAATTTTGTAGTGTTCGGTTGGTTCTTTCATGGGCTGGGTGAAAGGGTGAGGATCAAAATTCACTGCAAGTGCCAACTGGGTTATACTCCAAAATGATACTGCACCACAGGCCAAAGTAGAAATACGCACACCTGCTCAATACGGACACGCTCTCTTTCCAACCGCTCCCGTTCCATCCTTTCCCTCTCCAGCTTTTGCCTTTCAATTTCTAATCGTTCCCTTTCTCTCTGCAAGCACTCTTCTCGTTCATGCATTATTCGTATGCGTTCTCTCTCACGACGCTCCCTCTCAGCAATTTCTCTTCGCCTAAAGAAAAAAGGAGAAAAAGGGAAAGATGTGGCAGAAACTGATCTAAAATCTCTCATCCAAAACTAACATCACCTGAGGTACAGACATTAAAAAGAACTATTTCAGAGTAAGGTCTTGACAAAAGTCCTGGAATAAGAAGTCTACTCCTTTTAGCCCCAAGTAGCCAAACTTGTTTTAGCATGTTCTATAGAACCAGTTAAGCAGACAGCGGATCTCGGAAAAGTTTTATCATCATTCTTGGTGTATTCCATGCTGGATTCATATTTCTATGTTGTCATTTGGCAAACAACAACAGCTCAGCGAAGAATAGGATCTGGATCTTAAAAATAAATGCTATTTTAGCTCTTGTCCTCTTCAAGCTAACAAAAAATTTACTTAATTGTTTTCTGTCCGAAAACAAGACAGACTAACATGACCACTCTGACTTGCACACTTGTCAAAGCTTCATTTTGCTTTCATCTTCCCACCTCCTCTAGTACCTTACAAGAATCAGGAAAGGCATTTTCTCATTAAGCTTTACGGTTGCTACAAATTCCTTTGTTTAGGGAAATCCAGCTAATAGAAGTCATTTAACTACCCTTTGCAAGCTTTTGGACAGATGAAAAGAGCAGAACAGAACAGTATAGCTGTTTAGTCCTGTTATTTAAAGGGACAAGATTATTATGCTCAATTTGCCATTAAGATATACAACAGTTCTCTGTTTAAAAACAGATGCCCCCAAATACTATCTCTGTCCACATCTCCCAGTCAACTTCTCATCTTTCCAAATAGAAAACTGGCATGCAGTAACACTTATGAGATATACCCCCCATAACCAGCACTAAGCTGTGTGTTTACATTTATGGCTATCAACAGATAAACAAAAATTCTGGAGTCCATTAATTTATATAAAGGTACTGACAGGCAGAGTCCCAGACTTTAGGCATCTGAGCAAAAGGCTTGACAGAATGCATCTGAGTGGGTTTCTAAATATAGTATCTGATCAATTAATGTAGAAAATAGCCTTTAGCAAAAAGATGAATTACTACCTTCGGAGTTCAACAGCTCGTCGTATTCTTTCCAATCGAACCATGTGTTCTCGCAATCTCTGTTCCTTCATCTTTTCAAAAGGCAAGATATCCTTTCTACCCCTGTATTCCCTGAATTTCACTTTATCTTGAATAATACGCTCTTTGCTCCTCAATATCTGTGGCTATAGATAGAGATTACAATGGTTATTTCAGAAGTCTCATTCATTTAGGGAGATTTCTGGATGCTATGTTCAAGTATCATTAACTACTTAGCTATCCCAAAGCATATAAAGCTTCTATCTAAGCTTAACAGTTTGTGATAGTTCTTGACTTCTCAGTGAAAATATCAACTGTAAGGGAGTATCATATCAGATAAGCATTGCATCAAATCTATAGATACTTACTTTGTCAAACCTTCCCCTTCTAACTGTCCTAGTGTGGCCTTGGTCTCCTTTCATTTGGTCTAAAACTACAACTTGACCTGGGCTTTTACCACCTGGTGAAAGGGGGAGAAGAAAAGAAGAAAAAGAAAAGAAAAAGAAGAAGGGTTTAACACATACATACATCCCTATTTGCCTACTACAGCTTTTCCTTAGTGAAATTTCTCATTCCTGACAGAATTCCTCATTACTGACAGAAGCAGCATACCAGCACATGGCTGTAATTAAGTGGCAATATAAAATTTGGAAGCTTTTACATCAGCTCCAAAATAATAATGTTACTGAGTCTAAAAAAAGAACAAGTGTTTAATTGTCTGGTTTCCAATAGGAGCAAGAACATGCCCACAAAACAAGTCAGACACACACATACAACAGGACGAAGACATGGCTATATTGCATACTTATTCTTTTCTTTTCTTCAGTTTTTTTAGTGGATTCTTGACTGGGGCCACTCGCTCCATTATCACTCTTCTCATCTTTACCTTCTGTTTTCTTGGCTTCTTTGCTTTCTTTTTTTTCAGACTTCTCAGATTTCTTTTCTTCTTTTTTGGTTGATGGAGTTCTTATTAGGAAAGAAACACAAACGCAATGAGGAAAATTCAACTTTAAGGACTTTCACAACTTCAGAAGACACGTGCAATTTCTTACTTGCTGGCTTTATCACTTGAGCCGGTCTTCTTATCTCCCGTGCTCCTACTAGAACCAGATTTATCATCGCTTTCTTTCTTCAGCTCCTTTTTGGAGGGATCCCCTTTCACCTATGTTTTTTCCCCAAAAGCAAACAGGTTAATACAGACTCTTGCATAAGATGATCTATTTGGGGAAAAGTTTTCATCTCATTAAACCTACTTTCTCAACAGAAATTTGTTGTCCATGCAGCTCTGTCCGATGAAGGTGTGCAATACATCTAGCCACTTCTGTACTAGAGGACATTGTTACTATGCCATAACATTTTGCCCCTGGGCTTCGTGCATTTGTGACCACCTTTGCACCAAGTACCTATATAAACAGGTAAAATTTAGGCTTTGAGAGAGACATTTCTGGTAAGGAACTGACAGTATTCCAACAATATTTTTACCCTTCTATGTAAAAAAAATAAATAAAAAAATAAATAAATAAATGTAAAACCACCCAATAGCAACAAAACCCCCACCCCGCTGGAAAGATGACACTCCCGAGTTTCCAAAGGCATGTAATTCCACAGCAAACTGAAGCTTCGAGAACTTTATCCCAACTTTCACATCAAGGCATATTAATGCCTATATCCCATTTCGAGCAGTCACAACCTCATGCACATTATCTAAATGCTCCTTTTGAAAGTTACTGTCAGAATTCAACCACAGAAACACCACTGATCTGAATTTGACAGTTCATGTCTGACAGATTAATCCCCCCAAAAGCTGCCAAGTAGTGGCAGGAAGGTGTAAGTTGTATGACGCAGTAACTCAATAAGGGGGCCAATTCTTCAAAGGCATCTATCAAATGCATCAAGCAATTTTAGCAACCAGCTCTTTGACACCTGCTGCTTGAGAAAGCACTGTGTTCCTTCCTAGAATTTCTGTAATTACTGGAGCCAGTCATCTTGATGTAGCCATGCTCTAATGCAACAATTTTGTCTTTCTAACAGCCTGTAATGGTACAGTCATTTAGACATTATTTATTTCCCAGTTAATTTAAAACTGGGAAGGCTAAGTAAATACAGGTAACAAGCATCTTTACAGCAAAACCAGCTACAGAACTGGAAGTTTTAACAAAATATACTCTTGGGTTTCAGCACTTGTGAAGGCATTAAAGAAAATCACCTAGTAAATTCATTAGAAAAATCAGATATCCAATAACCAGCACACATATGTGATGTTCACAGTGCTAAGGTTCTAGCTACCGCCCAAGATATAATAATGCCGTAACTGCACAGGCTTATTCAAACACTGTGAATTTGCGGTTATCAGCAGCTACTTTGAGAAAATTAGAACTGCAATAAAAACTGTTTTCAAGAAGACTGTGTAGCTTATATGGATTCTGCATTGTTCTATGGAATTTGTATGTTCAATTGAATCAAAAATCCAGGAAAACAGACTTAGTTTAAGCAGCCTGAAAAACTCATTAAGTCATTAAAAAAGTCCCTTAAATGAATAGACATTAACTCTGACTTTTTACCTATTTTTCCTATTCACAGGCCCTCAGAATACATTTTAAAAACAGTGTGACAAAGCAGCAGGTTCTATAAAAACTGTTCACATTCCAGTTTTCCCAGTTAGCACATTACCTTCCACCCATGGTTAAGCGCAGTTGCTACAGAAGAACACAGCCATCATTATTTAATTAATAAAGTAACAATTTCAGCCAGTCCTGACCAGTCACATTCGTAACATTTCTTTTGCATCTATTTCATTATTTATGGGAAGAATAATTTCTCTACAAAATTAACATGGTTCTTCCCATAAGCATACTCTTTCATTTTAGATGCTGAAAATATAGGAGTTTTTTAGCTTAGACTGGTTGGACATTTCAATTCAGGCCTTTATTTAAATAAAGTATTACTCAATTTCTGTAACTGAATAGAGGAGGGGGAAGAGATACAATACAACACACATGGTATCACACCCCACGAAATACCTTTCCATATTTGCCAAAGAGATTTTTCAAGTCAGCAGCTTTTGTGTTGGAAGACAGTCCGCTAACCCACAGGTTTCTAGTTGAACTTCCACTGCTACCACTAACACTGCTTGAACTTCCTGAAACAAGTTTTACAAAACAGCCAAAAAATTAAGGTGACAAAGGTACCATGAATATTGAACTAAACTGTTGCTGAAAAGAGAAGTTTAGCCTGTTACCTTGAAGTAACTGTTTATCTGGCTACCTTTCTTGGAAAGACTTCTATGTAAAAAAATATATGCAGTAAGATTTCATTCATTTACTCCTGTGTTGGAACCAACAGCATGGCTAACACATATCCAAATGACAGAGCTAGAAAAATCATACAGTTCTTTGTTAAAGGCATGCTTTACCCCTCACCTGAGTATGTACATTTAGTATCAACTTCCAAAACTTATCAATAACTTTTATCCAACAACATTTTTTTAGCACCCATTTGTCCTTCATCAGTATGTCTTAACAGTACTCGCATTATCAAAAGACAGCAGAAAGGTAAGTTGAGGAGGCTGAGCCTCCAGAATAATGCAGTCAATTCCTATAACTTCTTGAAGTATATGCCTTCCATCCAGAACAGCTTTATAAAAATGCTGCTGGGTGTAGAACTGGATGCAAACCACTAAAATGAGGGTTGCAAACTAAGGGAAATTATAAAGAAAAACTAGAAAAGCATTATGTGCTCCCCACAGACAGCAATCATTCTCGCAACAATACAGAACTGAGAGCAAGAGATTCAAGTAATCTCATTCCCAAACCTTTTAGCCTTACATTATTTAGTTCAGCTTGATGTTGTTTGCTGCCAAATGTACGAACTGCTTTTGAGCATGTTAAATTGTAGCCAGTCATACAGGCAAGTCCAGGACTGGATCTCAAGCTAAACAGCTGGAAAATTTGGTGGTATGCAGTTTTAAAAGGCAATTTAACCACCTTGAAGAATAACTTTCCTTCTTCAGTGCGTGGAAGCAACACATTTCAGTTATCAGCTATCATCAAACTAGGATATCTTGATAAATCGTAACACACATAGAATGTCATAAAGTATCATTACTGAGCCACTCTGCTGGCTTTGGCTATGTATTTTAAGACAGCCTTTCAATAGCTCCAGTTACAGTTATATATGCTACATGAAAACACATTTGGAGTATCTTCATTTAATTTCCTTGTAAGCATAGAACTACCATGAAAAGACATACATCTACAGAAGACTAAATTATCACAAAAATTTTTCCTTAGAAATTAATTTATCAGATAAAATTCCATTCATTCATTAGTGATATGAGAGAGATGTTTTGACAAAGGTTTTTGGCAGAGAGCTTGTAGGCAAAATAAGGAGACTCAAGAGATTACACAAATGCACTTGCTCAAGTATGAAGCATTAGTATAACTGGTGACATTAACATGCTCTTGAGCTCCACTCAACGATGAGTTTATAATTGTAATACAGGGGTTTACGGCAAATGGATAGAAACTCCAACACAAACAGGTCCAGCTTTAATGCACTGAACAACCAGAAAAGCTGTTATACTTGGTTAAAAGTCCACTTTATTTAAAAATGAGCTAGAATTAAAAACAAGACAAAAAAAATTACTGGCATTATGTTTAATTACTTGCAATTATTTTTTGCTGATCTTGCATGCAACATCAACCCAAACTGTAGCATGTAAAGTACAGCAGACTTCTCTGAAAATTACACCCTCTCATCAAAACAAAGACTTGCGAGATGTTAAGCGCAATTTGCTCCCAGAAGTATTTTGAAATAAGAGAATGTATTTTCATGGAGTCTTTAGACTAAGTGTTTTTAACCTTAGGAGGAATCTGACACAGGGAGAAAAAAAACCAAACCAAAACATAGACATGAACATATACCTAGTGACTACTATAACTCTAGCATAATTTAATACAGATGTATGAGTTCAGCCATGTAAGTGGAAAGCAGTTTCTCAAACAGGGAAGCATTTAGTTCTGGACAATACTACCCTAATTTGTAATAGTTACCTTTATCATCCTTCGATGTTGTCTTGCTTTCTTTAGATTCCTTAGTAGAGCTAGAGAAGCAAATTAAAAATCAGAAGAAAATTGAAAATACAGCATGTGGAGTTGCATTTACACTACTAATACTAGTAGACAAGTTAGCATTGCAAAAAATAAAAATAAAAAAGGGCTAGACTGTATATTTGAACAAATGATTCCCTTATGGATTCTTGCACTGATTTTCCCCAAGATGCCTGAAGATCTAGATTTTCTGACAACTCTATTCAGTGGATATATGGCAATCTTCTCCAGATTTCAGGACGGGGACTTGACTTCATTTTGTGTTCTTAGAACTGATAGCTGTTCATTACCATCATCACAAGGACATTTAAAAAATCGTCAATTTGAAAAAACCAAATAAATGCTGACAATGCGACAATGCAATCAGAAGGACATAGTGTCTATACGAAGATCTTGAATTTTAAAAAGTAACTTATGGCGGTCAAAAAAATCTATAGGCAGGAACATAGGATACTAATTATAAGATTCTTGCTGCTACCCCCATAATGTAGAGTGATCTTATTGAATGCTGGTACTCAGTATCGTAAAGAACTGACATAGAAAAACAAACCTCTTTGCTTGACCAGAGGCCCCAGTAGACGAGGGACCTTTCTTCAAAGTATCCTTTTCTTTGTCTCCAGATTCTGCTTTCTTTGAACTTTCTCTGGCTTCCTTCTTGACGGGATCACCCTTCACGCAGTCTTCCTTCTTACCATCTTTATGGTTCTCAGTCATCTCATAGTCCTTGCTTTCCTTCTCCAGGCTCTGTGAAATGGGATCCTGCCCATCCTTGGGCTTACTTGCTTCAGAATCTGTAATTTTCACATTTTTACCTGTTTCTAGGAGGTCATCACCATCAAAATCCAGAGTGATGGCATCTTCAGCCTGGATTGTAACCGATATGTTATCATCCTCAGCTTCTTTCACAGAGGTGTTAGCTTCCATCTCTTCATGAGCCGTGTGATCAGCCTCAGCTAGGCTTTCTTCTGAAGGAAGAGGTTTAGATACTTCTTGTGTACCATCACCAGAACCTGCTTTATCTAAGAGGATTTAACAGGAATAAATATGGCAAAACAGAAGTTTAAACAATTTCATATGCATAAGCTAGAATAGGACCTAGAAAATACAAAGCCAGTTATTAGCACTGATGGAAGGTTAGAAAAAAACACAAGGTGTATTAACACAAATATAAATCCTTTACCCAGGATCACTTATTCTTCCATGGCAAAACACATTTTCTAGAGACAAATACCAAAACATTAGGAGGGGTAACATGGTTCCATCCTGGAGATACCCGTTCTTCATAAGAAGTATCCATTTTCCAGTTTACGATTTAGTGTTCCAGAAGAAAATAGTTGCTTTGAATGCTCACAGTTTGATTTAAGCTGTCTTTGAATCTTCGTGGTTCTAGGACTTCTTCCCAAATCCGAAAGAATTACAGTCTTGGAGAATTTCAGCCAGTCTTCCACACTGGGGTTCTCCTTTGCTTTTTTCCTTTCCTAAGCATTTGTTAGGCAGTCAAGTTAGCCGCACAAGGCTGCTGCAGAACACGGAGTGAGCCTTAATCCAGAGTTCGTAGACAAACGGTTCTCAGTCTTCATCCACTGCAGAGATTTTCCATCTCAGTCCAACACAGGCATCTCCAACCATATTCTTGGATTTGCGCAGACGAGGCACTTCAGCCATAGGGTCCCTCGTAAACATGGAGTCTGTAGTTTTATCCTGTAGCTTCAGTAATATGTTTATCCCATCTTTTGTAAAGCGACGGTTTTCCATGTCCTTTGTAGTCCACAATACGCAGAATCCTTATGACTTCTGTCCAGGAAGTCTGTTTGCCCAAGTGCATTACATTCCTTCTATAGTTTCACTAATGAGCACAGCTTACAAAAAGTAGCCACTCCACAGGTTTCCAAACACTTGTTTTACCATCCTATATACAACTGGTATTTCTAAGTGACAGTAAGCCAAAGATATGATGGTCCATACATTTATTGGGTGCTCAAGTTCAGTGTAAGGGTGTATGATTTCTCTGAATTAAAAATCAGTTACTGCAGTGCAAGTTGGAAGCTCTCACATCAAGACTTACCGTATATTAAAATTGGAGTCCTTGAATACTATGGTTTTTTCATTAAGCATCATAGTATTACAGCTATATTATACATCCACCACAGTAACTGATAAGTACTGTAATCAACTCTTTAAGAGTAAAATAACTCTTAGGAGTGAAATAAATCCACTGACTGCAATGATTCCGGGTGCTGGGCTTAATAAGGAGATAACTGATACTCGGTACTAGAGACAAGGAAAGAGACTGAATATTACAAGAGAAAGTTGCCTGCTCTATCAGACTAAGACCTGTAAACTCTATTAAACTGTAAACATACCTTTCTCATTTTCTTCATCTTCACCATCCTGCAAAGAAAGAAAGTCAAGACTAAATGGCTCCTACTTTAAAACTTTAAGCAGAACAGTTTGTAGTTTCCACATAATTTCTATCCTTTGAAGGCAAATTTATGAACCCCAAACTGTTTCCAAACAAAAAACAGTCTAGAAACCAAGCCTGTGCATCTCTCCCTTGTGAAATCACTGAAAATTTGTACGAAACTTCACTGGTGTGTATCTGCAACACTTGCAGTTTGCAATTGGAACACACAGCTATTTTCTTCCCCTTAACATAATGGGACATTCCTAAACTGCTCCATAGTCTCTTAAAGCTCTCAGAATGGCTGTCTAATTACTACTTTCAATGCAAGCAATCCATCGTTAGGTTTAAAATCTTAGGACAGAAGTCAGAAACTAGGTAGACTTCCTTCACTAAGTATGTGAAAATGAAACCAAGATCTTAAAAGGTATTTACTTATTTATCATTAGCCTCACAGACCAAGACATGCTGTACGAGAGGTCATTTTCAGACATCAATTCCATGTAACTTAAATTTCTGAACTTAAAGATCTTACAGATGTATTAACACCACCACCACCACCCAAACCACACCCTTCCTCCCCCCTCCCATTCTCTAAAGGCAGACTTCTACATTAAAACAGGAGTTCAAGCATATATACTATGTTACCATTTGACACAGCCCTCTGAAGTGTCTTTAAGAGGGTTTGAAACATACTCCTTTCTAAGTCTACGCACTAAATATGCCCAAATTGTAGACAGGAATTTGCACTTAAACAGGACATCTTATTTGGAAATCACAATTATCTGCATTATAAAAAAAAGATGAATAAAAGCTTCCTATACCGTTTACCTGTATTGTACTACACCATCTGACTCTAGGATGCATGCTGGAACAAAAAGCCAGTCTAAAGTGATCTTTTCCAACTAAACAGACATGACAAGCAGCTTAACATAAATTATTTGGAACTTACATGGACAGCTGGAAAAGTGTAATCTTCCATGTCTTGACCTTCATTTTCCTATGAGAACATAAAAAGGACTTGCTCAGCAAAGTATCTGTAAAACACTTCAACATTCAGAGAGTCAAGAGATTCATTTAACTCAGAAAACATTTTAGTTAACTGGAATCACAGCAAGGTGAACATCAATGAGCAATTCTCATTACTTGTATCTTTCAGTTCAGTGTTCAGATTATGTATGTCACTACTAGTATCAGGGAAAAAGCCCACTTAGGAACACAGCATGGACTGCGGTAGTATTTTATCAGCCAATCCATGCCACATCTGCTTCAGGACTATTCAAACACAAGTCAAGGAGAACACAAAGAAAAAAAGTACTAAATTATCTTTCACAGATAAGCAAGACAAACTAAAAGAAAAACCAACCCCTAGTTCTGACTTCTCAGGAATACAAACACACTTAGAAAAATGTACGTTTTGCTGATAAAAATACATGTAAAATATAAGAAGTACCTGACTCACAGAATCCTTTTCTGTCTCTTCTGTTGTATCTGCTGGCTCTGGGTCCCGGTACCTTTTCTTTTCTGCAGATGGCAGTTCTTTTGAATTCAAGTTCTCATCTTCAACAGGCTCTTTAAAGTCCTTTAATTCATCATTTCCATCTTGATCACTCGCATCTTGAGTCTCCAATTCACTTTCCTTTTGGTGTGAAAAACAATTATTTGACATTACAAGGGTGTTAGTTATATTCTGAGAAATTAATGGGTGGAATAACTGTTTCTGCAAAATACTGTAACACACCCGTAATAAAAATTTATAGCATGTTTAAAAAAACCCACACACCTTCACACCCTTAGGCACCACAGCTGTGAACACAGCAAAAACAACGCTCCAAATTTCCACATAAATTAGCACAAAGAAAGTAGAAGCTTATTTTGGTAAATAAAGCCAAACACTAAGCTTAAACAAACTCAGAAAAGAAAAAATTACATACTTTTATTACCTTGACAAAGGAATCATCTTCAACTGAAGCATCACCAGTTAATTCATCAGCTTCGTGCTTTTTACCTGGAATGACAAGATATACTAATTACTAGAGCTACTCCATATACCAGACTTTCTTTCAAAACTGAAAATATACTAAGTATTTCAATACTGAATATTGTGTTGGGCCTTAGTTTATCTGAACTGTTCACTATCAAGATGACAATTCCCAAACTGAGTATTTTTAAGGTCAGCAGAAAAAAGTGTGAGCTGAGCAAGCATTAAAAATTAATGCTGTTGCATATACAAGCAGTTACATCCAAGTTAGTGATTTTAATACCAATCCTTCTCTTTTTATTGATAATGTAATTTGGGAGAACATCAAACTGCACACTCCTAGAATTACTGGAGTTATCTAGACATTATGACTTCAGACATTGAAAAGGCCTTGCCTTATAGCATAATTAGCGTCACTGAGCAGTTTAGGTTAAAAGGGTCCTCTAAAGGTCATCCAGTCCACCTAACCTCCTGCTGAAAGTAGAGCCAAGTTCCAAGTATGATCAGATGGTTCACATTTAATCTAGCTATGTCTTTGACTATCCACAAGTATGGCAATTGCAAGCCTCTCCAAGTCACCTTTTCAAGTGCTTTTCATCACTAGAGGGAACTACCAGCAGAAGAATTGAGTCAGGTGAAGCACTTGTGTTTTCTACATGTTCTTTACTGTAGTAGTGTGTGTACCATCAAAGAATTCAGTTCTTCCAGGACATGCACACTTTTCTCTAATAAAGATGCTTCTGTGGAGATAAGAACTAGAAACCCACTGCATTTCCTTAATCTTCAGTAAAAACAAGACCAAATATCTCCACACAAACACACCCTTTGTAGAGCATTCTTTCTCTGATTTATTCTATTGAAGATTAGTCTATGTGGTGGTTTTCAGTAACTCAAGGTACAAAAGCAGTTGTTACAATGTGGCTTTACCATCTTCTCCTGAAACTCAGTGTCAATTCCAGATGCAAATGAGATGGCAGTCATGATCACCACTTAATGCTTTATTTTTTGACATCAAATCTTTTCCCATTCTCAGCTCTGGGGCCCCAAACACAAGAGGGCTGGGGATCTGCTGAGTGAGTCCAGAGGAGGCCAGGGAGATGCTGTGAAGGTTGGAGCAGCTCTACTCTGGAGACAGAGAGAGGTGGTTTTGTTCAGCCTGGAGAAGAGAAGGCTCTGGGGACACCTTAAAGCAAGAGCAGCTTCCAGTGCCTAAAGGGCCCTACAAGAAACCTGGAGAGGGACCTCTACATGCGCATGTGGTGGCAGGACAAGGAGGAATGACTTTAAACTGACAGAGCGGAGACTTAGATTAGACATGAGGAAAAAAATTCTTCTCTGTGATAGTGGTGAGGCACTGGCACAGGCTGCCCAGAGCCTTTAGCAATCTGGTCTAGTCAAAGGTGTCTCTGCCCATGGCAGGGAGGCTGGAACTGGGTGATCTTTAAGGTCACTTCCAACCCAAACCATTCTATGATTCTATGATCCCTTCATCCTGTAATGAATGGCTAAATCAATCCTATAGATGTTCGAAAGGAGTAGAAAAGAAAAACATCAGCCAAAGCTTGACACAGATGGAGATATCTGCTACCTGAACAGTCAATTTTTGTCAGCAGCTAATTTTATTGTCTTTTATACAGACTTCTTAAGTTGTATTTCAAAGCTGGGAACTGCTCATCTACAGGGGAAGAAGAGACTACTGTTTTCGTTTTACTTAGATTCTAATTGGTTTTACTCATTTCACTGAAAGATGGCACTCTGACAGTACTCCTATATGCAGCATATTGTTTTGAGTTTTAGACACATGCTACTCCCTAGGAAAAGACATACGGCTGAAGTTATTTCTATGATTACAAAATATGAGCTCTAACCATTCAGATCCAAATACATAAAGGGATCTTCTCCCTGATTTTAATTCATTTAAAACAAACAAAACATTCCTGATTTATATTTGTAATGCAATACATTTGCAAGACTTTAGTGCAGAAAGCCAGCAACACGGGTATACTTAGGAAAGCCACCTTTCCTCAAAAAGGACACTGCAAAGGACAGTTTTTGATATGCATCACAGCTGATGTCTGAAAACAAGACTAACTCAAATCTTGTATTACTATTTTAGCACTCTGATAGAATGTACAGCAACATGTGTCTTCAACGTAAATTAAAAACCCAGTGAGAAACAGCAAGGATTTCTACACACATTCAAGCGTTTTCTGTTTTGCCCCTCTCACATTTCAGTTCTTGAGTTTGTTAAACCCGAAAGACCAAGTTTTCCCTGCATCCCATATCTAGCTGAGCACAGAGACAGCCAAAACCACACATCAGATGCTAGACATATTTAGCAACTATCTAGCATATACTATCATAAAAGCTATTTAAATTCACTCGTTTTGCCTGAGGAAGTCTCATAGGTGAACTAGAACCTGGACTTTGTTAGGGAATTAAAAGAAAAAAAAAAATCTACCTCAAATTAATCCCATTATTCTGCAATAGCAGCTAGAGAAATGTATTTTATTGACATGTCCTCATCAAAAGGAAGTTGTACCTTTCAGTAATGAAGCTGTCCATATATTTTGTTTGCTGCTAGATTAGGCCGAACAGGAATACATGTTTTCATCAGCCTTTCTTCAGTCTTGCTGTCTTTCTTCACACTAAGTCTCATTTACTCCAAGTACCAGAGATACTTAGTACAAATAAGGAGACCTGAACAATGACCTTCACCTTCCAGTGCCAAGCCACAGAGTGGTTGGAAATTTGCTTTTCCCTCTCAGTTCTGTGTTTTGGGTCACTCTGATCTGGTCAGTCACACTGCTCAAAAGCAGCACTTCAAGGTTCTGATACAAACAGTTCTCAGAACTTGGTACAGTAACACCCCAAAAAGCCAGCATCCACAAAAATTGATAAACTCCAGAATCCCCAGATATTAAAAACTTTTCCACACTGATACTCATCCACAGTGGACTACTGAAGGAACACCTGTCTCAGTTTCACACGATTAGAATCAGATTGCAGCAAACACCTCTTAGTGACCTTATTCAAGACTGGTATCACTTTGAGGAAAATAACTGGAATTAAAGGGTATGTTACCAATCACAGTCAGAACAGCTGGACCTTCTGCAGGAAGCAGTTGTTTGACAGGTACAGCAGCTGCCAATACACAATGAAATTTCTGTACAGATTTATCCATGCAATGGCTATTGAAAATGTCAGTGGTGTAAACAGCACTCATCACAAAGCTGGGCGCCTAACACCACAAATATTAATTTACCTTGGAATGATGGCACTCCTTTATAAGCCATGCTTACTCCCTTTTCTGGCAATTGCTACATATCATAAAATGGCAACCCACTACTTAAACAGAGAATGAATACTCTCCTTAGAAGATGTAGAACACCTTTAAAATGCTGGTTTAACACTACACAGGTTTAGCTTTTCTCTCATTTACAGGCCTTAAAGTAGCGTAAGCTTGTTCTACCTATTAATGGTCTTTTACATGAGAAATTCAGGCTTATACAGAATTACAGAAGTATTCTGGAGAAGTCTTAAACCAGACATCTGCAGAAGTAGATTGACACATTTACCATAAAATTCTTGAAGAATTAGTCCTTGCATTTCTTCTGCAGCCCCAACAGGTTTCTGTTGTAGGTGATGCCAAAGATTCATCAAAAACGTGGGACAGGAGGCAAAAAGGAAGAAGGGGAAAGAAAATCTCTACAATGGAATAAACTCTTTACAGCATTATCTGGTTAAGAGGTCTGCGGCAATTAGAATAGTATCATTTGCCACAATATTAATGAAAGCAAATTATCCTGTTATACTTCTGTATTCTTAAACAGTATTATAGAGGAGCAAGAACATTTAAGTCTTCTCCATTATCTGCAGGGTACTGCTCTTAGTTTTTAGAAACGAAGGCCTTTTGAAGGCCAACAGTATACAACTCAGTTTTGTTTTTAAGTAACTCAACAGTTTTAATGAAGAAGTCAAAACCTATCAGTTGCATATTTGATCTAACAGCACTGTCAAATTGGAAATTCAGTCAGAAACTAGAGGGGTACTTAAGACATGAAGCAACAGCTGTCTGACTGGCCTTAAAAACTTGAAAAGCTGCAAATAAGCACCTCTGTTCACATCAGTTCTCTTAAGGTTAAAACTGATCAGCCTAGAATCTGTTCCTCACCCACACTAATTCCAAAACTTGGCAGAAAAGTAACTTTCAATCACTAAGTCATGATGTATCAATATGCCACAGTATTTTTGACTACAAATAGTTCAGAGGAATGGTTACACTGGAAACATTTGGAAAATACTTCATACTCGAAGTAACTTCCTCTGTATTATCAGAATCGGCAGCAGAATGTTCAGACCTGAAAAGAACATCTTTTTCCAAAAACTCATATTTTCACAAAGAGAAAAATTTGTCCATAGCTACTAAATTCCAGGGTGGAAAGACACAGTTGAGGCAATTAAAGACGGGGCACTTGGTATTTGTTCCATCTTTAAGCTTTTTAACTTTAACTGGCAAAACCAACTGATCCCACCTTCATAGCTTTTCTGATCAGCTGTTCTGCAGTTCTTCTTCACCCCAAATATTTAATTAAATTAGCTTCCAGGAAAAGTGTTAACTTTTTTACTATCTGCATACAGGATCAATCAAGGATTCTTGTTGGATTACAGAATCCTTCTGCAAACATTCTTTAAGTCATGATGCAAAGTCCATTTTCCCCGTGAAGATCCACATGGCTCCCTCTGTGTTATATCAATTCTAGGCAAGTCAGTAAACACCCTATCCTAAATATGGTTCCTTTTTCATGCAGTATCTTATGCTGTGGAACTTGGTATGTGAAACTGGAAAGCTGCTGTATAAAGAAGGTCTACATTCAAACCAGTTTAGTCAAGGTCATATTATTCTACTCAGTGTTTTACAGATATTTCTTTCCTATCTCATAGGAAGTTAGCTTTGTATCATCACTGTAAAAAGCTTGTCACAGTCCAGTAAAAATCTGCAGTATATACTGAGCTGATAGATCAAACTTATCAGGCCATTACAAGATCTTGTTCTATGAAAGTAAATTCCACTCTTAGCTTTATTCCTACTCCTCTCCATATGTGTCAACATGCATACAAAAAAATCAACAAGAGAAAAACAAATGCATCACACACCCCTGCACACACTACTCCCCCTCTAGTTCTGCCTGCATCAACATTCCAGATCAAGTTTTTCTAACGGACAATGCTAGGGAATTAGACATCTCACTTTTTCCACAGACCTTAAGACTTGCAGTAAAACTGGCTACACAAGACAATCAGGTCTAAAATTGATAACCATCAGACACAGTTCACAATTTTTTAGAAGGGAAACCTCCTTCTCTCACCCATCTCTCCTATTCACCTCTCTCTGTCTGCTGTGAGGAGGTTTAGTCATTATTCCCATTTCCTGAACTTTTCTGAGGCTGTATGTTCTTCATAAATTACTACATGATATTCCTAGCCTCCTTTGTATAGCAATAGCAGCATCAGCAAAAAATACTATAGAACTAGTAGCGCCTGGACATCAGGAAATAATTAAAGATCTATTAGCAGTAGGCTGAAGCTGTGGGGCAGGGAGGAAGCAAGCACTAGCAAAAGGCCTAGAGCAATCTGTCAGCAAAATCAGTGAGGCAACACTACGCATAGTGAAGAACGTGTACAAGCACAAAGGGATCAAGATAGTTAACTTAAATGAAAATTCAGTCCTACTGGATTCAAGTGATGGGCATACATCTCCCATAAGCCTTTGAAACTTTCCTAGTAACACATTAGGGAATGGATTTTTTGAAGTGCCAGATTTCCAAGTTTTGAGGAATACTTTCTGGTTACTACTAAGACATTTCAGTAGAAAGCATGAGAAAGGGAGATAAAATCAGAATCTGTAGTTAACACATGCAAGCAACAGTTAAAAAGAAAGAATATATATTCTTTCTTACAGTTACAAGTAAACCTATTAAGATAAAAAAAGATTTTCCCTAGACAAATTACAGAGCTTTTCCTTGTTCAACACGTGAAGATTAATACAGCATGAACCTTCTTATTTTTGGCACAAAATTTGCTCATAAGACTTTTATAATCCAAAAGATAATGAGGAAAAACTCTTGAGCTTGCAAAGTGGGCAGATAAGAACTTCATGAAGGTCACGTTTTACTTTGAAGTTTACCAAGAACGTACATGTTACACATACACCTTAAAACTCTACAGAAGATGTGGCAGGGAACAGTCACTGAACTCTGCCTCAGGCAGCAGCAACCTTTGCAGAAGCAAAATTAAACATGAAGCTGGTTCAAGAACATTATGCACATCGAGATACTAGTCTGGAGAACAGAAGGATGAAAAGCAGGAGATAAGCGTTCATTACAGCAGAGCAAGCAGCCATTTAAGTCTCTACACGAAAAATTGTAGAAGCCTTTCCTTATTTAGCTTCCAAGTAGTTTCCTTAAGCATCAACTACTTTTCCAGAGTAGAGAATAAAGTAAAGTTGCAGAAGAAAATGAAACCACATTGTGAAAGTTTTATTCCCTTTTACTTTTCTACTACGTCAGAAGTACAGGTAAGTTACTCAAACTTTCTGAGCAGAATTTATTACTTGTTTCCCTATTCACAGAACCAGACAAAAGCATGAATAATCATTTCCACCAAAAAACTCAGACTCAGTTAAGTGACAGTGGAATAATATCGATCATTTCCAAAACAGGTGTCTATACCACACTTATGAACATTCCTAGCATGTATGTTCCGGGAAGAATGCCATGCATAAACCAGACATTTCCAAGTATTACTTGATTATGAATGCTCTCAGAACAACAGAAAAAAAAAAAAACCAAACTAATATCCCACAGAACTTAAACTCAGAAAACATTACTAAATACTCCAATAAATACATATGAAAAAGAAAACAGAGCCAACAATCTCCGCCAAACAAATCTGTAGAGAATCTAAATAATTATTTTTTGCAACAAGAAAACTAAAATCTCTTAATTTGACATTTCACAGTAAGCCTTCAGAGCTCATTCAGTAAATTCCCATTTATGAATCCTGTCTTCAGTATGCTAATAAACCCAAATACAGTCATAGAATCATAGAATAGTTAGGGTTGGAAAGGACCTTAAGATCATCTAGCTCCAACCCCCCTGCCATAGGCAGGGACACCTCACACTAAACCATGTCACCCAAGACTCCGTCCAACCTGGCCTTGAACACCGCCAGGGATGATGGAGCATTCACAGCTTCCTTGGGCAACCCATTCCAGTGCCTCACCACCCTTACCGTAAAGAACTTCCTCTCTACATCCAATCCAAACTTCCCTGTTTAAGTTTTAACCTGTTACCCCTTGTCCTATCACTACAGTCCCTAATGAAGAGCTCCTCCTCAGCATCCTTATAGGCCCCTTTATAGCCACCGGAAGGCTGCTATGAGGTCTCCACGCAGCCTTCTCTTCTCCAGGCTGAACAGCTCCAGTTTTCTCAGCCTATCTTCATACGGGAGGTGCTCCAGTCCCCTGATCATCCTCGTGGCCCTCCTCTGGACTTGTTCCAACAGTTCCATGTCCTTTTCATGTTGAGGACACCAGAACTTGACCCTTCAGGTAGTGAGCCCCTACCACATATTATAGTACACCCATCACTAGCCTAGGTCCAACACCTTCTCATGGCTTAACAACCTCTTAGTTCTCCCTTTGCTGTTACACAGACACTCTGAGACACTAGAGATACCCATCCCTGTCCCCAGAGCCCCACAGCAGTTCTTATACCCACTCTACACCTGTAATACTCCATGTTCAGGAGTGAACACAGCATATTCCAAAAACCCCACAGATCACCTACACAGCCTCAGCACACAGCACAAGCCCACAAGATCTGCAGGCAGTACAGCTGCTACCTCATAACACATCTCTTAATCTACCCATTTTCCATGTCTGTCCAGCATTCCTGTATATTGCCTATCTACAGTGACTAAAACCAGACAAGTAATGCAAGAGATGTCTCAGATGACAGATATCATGATCGGTAAAGTCACAACTGTATCCAAACTACAGGCCACAGTTCCACACTCCTTCTTTAAGGTGATATATGCCAGAAAAACTGGTAAAGAATGTAATATATATCCATAGATCTTAACCTTTGCTTTTAGTTGGTTTCTTGGTGGGCGTGTCAGCCGAAACAGTTATTTCAATATTATCTGGATCGCCTCCTTCCTCTTCAATGGCCTAAATAAGACCAAAAAACAAAAATTCAATTTTTAACGGGTTTCAGTGGGAGTCCAATCTGATCTCAGAAGAAGTTAGTGAGACACACAATTATTTTTTTCCATCTCAAAAGTATTTTAAAAAACACTTTGGGGTAAACCTTTCACTTAGAGCGAGGGAGGGAACACTAATGATAATGGCAAGAGTTTAAGCTGGTAAAATGGCATGTTCAAAGCACAGCTTATCAAGGATCTGCACATTTCTCTTTGGAAACACAACACTAGAAGGCTAGTACGACATCCATGATAACACTAAGGGCAGCACGAAAACAGGGGGGAGGTAAGCTCACAAACCCTGCAGCAACAGCCAGCCCCAGGGCTCGCCCCAGCGGCCGCCCGACGAGCTCCAACGCCCAGGGTGGCGGGCGGGTCACAAGGCCGCGGGGCGAGTTCCACCGGCTGGGACACCGAGCCCGACCCGGCCCGGCCACCGCCCACTACCTTCGCGGCTGAGAGGGGCGAGCCACCCTGCTGGGGTCACGCACGGCCACCAGACTGCCCGGCCACCGCAGACCCTCACCACTACACCGGCGGCAGCACAGGGACAGGTCCCGCCCCCCACACCGGGGGCAACCGGCTGGGCGGCAAGGGCCCCGCCCCCGGAGCCGTGCGGCCAGCAGTGGCGGGCCAGGCCCCTCGGCAGGTCGGGTAGGGCAGTGCAGGGGAGGACCGGCCCCCGCGGCCTATATCGGCCTCTCACCTGTTTGAGCCGGGAGATGAGCACGGTCTTCACCCCGGTGATGTCCAGGTTGCGCCGTTTCAGTTCCGATTTGAGGTCAATTACCCGCAGGTCGGTGATCTTCTTGCTCTCGGTCGGGGGCAACGGCACCGACGCCGGCGCAACAGGTGCCGCGGGAGCCCCTGCAGCAGCGGGAGATGAGGCGGCGGCGGCCATTTTAGAACGACTGAGCGCGGCAGCTGCACGCACAATGAAACCCCCCCGCCCGGCCGGGCCGAACAGTACCCGGATGAAGGCCGCGGCCGACCTGGCGGCGCAGCGCAGGCGCGTTGCGGCTCACCTGGAGCCGAGACCTCCCCGCGAGAGGTTTGAGGCAGCGGGCGGGCTGGGCGGGAGGCGTTTGGCGGGACTGCGGCCCGCGGAGCCCGCCCAGGAAGGACAGGCTGTGCGCGCCTGGGGCGGAGAGGGGCTGGGCTCTTGGTTCTGCAGGGAGCGGCGCCCAGAGCCATGAGGTGCCCCGGGGCGGTGCGGGAGGTGGTGGGGCTTGGCCTGGCGGAAGGCGTTGGGTCTGCGGGCCTGCGCTAAGGTGGGATGGTATCGCCGGCTCCCGGTTGGGACCGGCTCTTTGAAGCACCGCTGTAAGCGCGGCTGTTTGGCCTTGCGTTTCGCTGCTTTCTCTTGAGGGCTTCTGGTTGAAGACTTTATGCAGCTGCGGGGTTGTTCAATAAAGGTTGCCAGATAATCAACGTGCGGCGATCGCATGTGCTTGTGAGTTTAAGTGCGAACAGCGTGAGGCTCTTCTGTGGAGCTCGGGCACCGGTGCGTCGGGCTCCTGGAGGGGGATCCTGCTGCCGGGTTCCTCTTTGCTGTGGGATGTGAAAGGTTTGCTGGCTCTTGTAGCGGAGCGTTCATTGAACTCGTGGCAGGTTAATGCTTCGATATAACCGCAAAATGTGCATAGGTGCTTCTGCGTTTCTATTAACAGGTTGGGTTGTACCTTCTTGCTTGCTCTGGCCACTGACTTAGCAGGGTTTAGTAAATATGTTTCAATAATTGATGCTGGGTTTCGCTCTTTTACTCAGGTGAAATAGTAGTTCCTTTAATCAGTAGGACCAGTGGTTTTTGAAGATCAGAGGAAGAACAACCTATGGAGAAGTAGATCTGTTGGCATAACAGGTTTTTATTGGAAGTATTCTAGACGTACAATACTAATGTTCTAAGTTGTTAATAAATGAAGTATTTTTTCTTATGATTTAGTATGCTGTATTTGGAACAGGTAATGAAACTATTTAATTCACTTTCTGTAGGGAGCATTTGAAGTTATTTTGTCAATGTTAAATGTTACAGCTGCTATTAAATCTTGAAATGAGACAAATTTGTGAATTTATGTCTAAATCAGTTTAAGTTGCAACAGTCCTTGCTCTGCCTGTTCATTCAGAAATTGCATATTGATAAAAATGGAAACATAAAGGTTTGTTTTACTTCATAAATTTTTGTTAAACAACCTTTTGTGCAAATAAAGTCCTGAATCCTAAAAGATTTCTAACACTGCCCTCTTCTTTCTTTTCAACATGCATTTGAAGTATTTAAATAATACTTTGCTTAGCTAGTTATCAGTTAACAAAGGCTAATATTCATGGACTTAAAAGTTAAGCACTCACAAAAGTCTAAGAAAAAACAGTTTGGACTAATTGCATCTATGTTTTAAATAAATAATGCTGCTGTTGCACTTTGTACCAAGATATTATAAAAAGAACAATCATAAATAAATTGTATGCTGTCTTCTGCAGTAACATTTGTATTAACATCATATATACTAGATTTGACTTTTGAGGTTAGTAAATCAGCTCTGTAGCTTAAATTTAGACCATAGGAAAAAAGTTTTGTAATTGTATAACATTTGAACAATCCATGAAAAAGTCTTAAACGTATTTCATTTATGCATTATATTGAATTCATCAGTGCAAGAAAGTCTAAATCAGGACAGTCAGTGTTACTGTGGTAAACTGTTGTAAAAATATGCACAAAACCCACTGATTAGGTTCTAGTATTGGTGAGGACAAGTTTACTGTGTCCACTTTCTGGGAAGAAGATGAGAAGGCTAATAGATACAGTGCTTGCACTGTTTTATGGAGTTTGCTTGACTTACCTAAACCTTACTGCTTGCTGGTTGATGTGATGCAGATGCTACAGCTGTATACCTAACCCACCTCCCAAATAAGAAAACAGGCAACAGAGCCAAAAGTGATCTTAAAATGTGTTCTTAGTCAT
Source organism: Amazona ochrocephala (assembly GCA_039720435.1). NCBI lineage: Eukaryota > Metazoa > Chordata > Aves > Psittaciformes > Psittacidae > Amazona > Amazona ochrocephala. The sequence goes on along the minus strand of CM077883.1, from coordinate 31,086,564 downwards.
CCTCTTGCCTCAAGGCAGGATTATGAAAGCAACCTTGACTGATACTTACCTAACATCATCTTAAAGTCTTAAACACAGATTCCACTAATTTCTCAGGCAGCTAGTCTAGTCCTTAACTATCCTTTTTTTAATGTTTAAATTAAATACGGTTTGTTGCAGTTCAACCTACTTGTTCAAAGTGAATATGAAGGACAGTATTCCCTTTCTTTTTGCAGCGTCCTTTTGCATAAACTAAGGTTATTACTGTATTTTTGCTCAGGCTATTTTATTTTTATTATGAGCATGGATTATTTCCTGGTTTATGTCAGAGTTCTGAAGCAACATGACCTTTTGTTATTGCACCCCTCTAGCTCCTGTCCAGTCTTTCCACAGCTTCTCAAAGTTACCTTGATGACCACACTTCTGATTATGTATCTCAGTAGTACGTATGCCTTTTTCAACCTTACAAACTTGTTGACATACTCTGCTTGTGGTCTGCTTTACCTATTGGTTTCTTTCCAGCAGCTTTATTACAGTATCTCTTTTCTGGGCACTTGATTATTTCTTGCTAAGTGCGGAACTTTGAGCTAGCGTTTATAGAATTTTCTCCTCCCACCTCACCCTTCACAGTGATTTCAGACTCTTGTCTTAAGTTCTGCGTATTGTAGTACCTCTCAGCCTGGTGTCAGCTGTGGGTTTATAAGCATATCCTCCAAGTCGATTACAATGCTGAAGTGTATGAGGAATTTTATTTGATACAAACTTACAGTTTGATTGTAAACTGCTAATTGTGATCCTCTGATACAACCACTTCTGCACCAGATTTATGTAGTTTCTGTCCAGATCAAATTTCCTTACCTTCCTATTGAAAATGTCAATGGAACAGAATGTCAAAAGACTCACTGAAGTGAAGATTTTCAGTTTATTCATGTCTGTAGAACCATAAATGGGAATTAGGTTGTTTTGATAGATTGTCAGGAGCAAATGATATTGGTTGTTATTTGTCGCTTTATTTTCCAGGTATATACAAATACTTTGAATTTGTTGAGGAATTTCACTCAAGTTTGTTGGTTTCTGTTTGATTGTGTGGTTGCTTTTTTTTTTTTTAAGAAAAATACTGTCTTTGTCCTTTTGTAGTCTCTTGTTGAAAAAGTTGTAGTTGTTTTGCAAAGCATATTTTGTACCATTAGGTTCTGGAATTTCTGGTAAAGTTTGATTAGGAAATGGTAATAGACTTCCAAAGAGGAAAAATGTTTGGCCTAGATATTTATATTTAAATGACAACAAAGGCAGGAGTCCACAATTGTGCTCCTGTAAATTCTTTTTTGTCCCTTATATGGGAGACGTGTGCAAGTCATGAATGTCCTTAGATTTTGAATCTAATTTAAGGCTCTGTCATTTGTTTTTCCCTGCATAAAAAATTATCCTGGTTTCAACAGTGCTGACCAGCCTATTGCCAGCCTCACAGTAAAATATAATGAAGGACCAAACACTAGCTGTGTCATCATCTTTTATGGCATAATGCAGTTGGTGTACTCTGTGCAGTTCTAACATGGTTGGGCTCTGTAAAAATGCAGTGACAGTCAATGTTTTTAAAATGTAGGGAAGTAGTTCTTGCCGTTTTTCTTGTGAGGGAGCCTCCTGGCTGGAGCATTCAGCTAGCACTGAACAGCCTGTACCAGTTTTGCACAGCCACCCATTTGTCCATATCCCTTTTGAGAGATGTTGGTTTAAGGAAAGGGGAGGGCTTGAGGGTACAGGAAGGTCATCTCCAAATAAAGTACCTACAGTTAAACAGGATCCTGTCTCATTTGAGACATATCTTTTTATTAGTGAAGCTGTATTCTGTTCTCTGTTTAGCATACTGGTGGTTTAAAAACTCATGTTTTCAATGTGTGATTTCCTCTCAACTTTAGGTTTTTGTTTGTTTGCTTCAGATATCCAAGTTTCAAATACAGTGTTTTGGATGCTATGTTGGGTGCTGACTACATCAAAGCTAGTTATTACAGCAATAAATGATGCAGTGACTCAGTTCCTTTTTGGATCTAACCAAACCCTTTTTAAAAAAGAGTGTGATATTGGGTTGATGCTAGGTTAGCTGAAAGCAACAGGAAGAGTCCTTTTTACTTTGAAAGGCACTGAGTTTTGTCCCAGTTCTCATGTTACCTTGTCTGGTTAGTACAATTCCAAACTTTGGTTTTAGTAATTCCTGCTATAAATCTGACTGTATTCAAACCTCTGACCAAGTTTATGTGTAAAAATTATTAGCTGTTATGTTTGCTGCACTCTTTCTCTGCTTTGAAGACAAAACAAGAATGAATAATACCATTTGAGACATTTTTCGTACCTGACAGACAACAGATAAATTTTAAGATTAAAAATCACTGATAATTTAATATGCATTACTTCTATAAAAAAACAACCTTTTGCACTCCAAATATGTAGTTTTCTTTTTGATGTATTATTGATACACTGTATGATGAGCAGTCAGAAGAAGAGAGAAGGTTATAGAGGTGAGTTTCTGATCTCTAAGTAGCTCTTGTTGCGATTCTTCTGCAGAGCAGCAAGGAGAAGAACATGGATCTACTTGTAAATCAAACATGAATATTTTCCTTTATTTTACTACTGAAAGTATATGTACATGGTGGGAATTGGCTATTGAATTTCTTGGTGTAAAATCAGATCATTAAATGCAGGATGTTTTTGTTTGTTTTAAATGTAATTGCCCTAAAATTAGCTAATGATTCATTGTTTAAATGCAGAAATATCTTTGGCCCCATTTTTGTACAAGCGCTGAAAGAATATACAGGAATTTCTCATGTGGTCTTTCTGTTAACAGATTGATGACATATATGGCTTTTTGATAAGAAAAAGACCCATTAAAAATATTGTCAACAAACTTGTTAGACCTAAATAATTATATATACCACGTCTTTATAATTATATGCAAATTTAAATACTTGAAATATCTCACTTGGAATATTTAACTGCTTGCGACCTTAGCAGGGATTTGCGTAATTTCTGAATGTAACGTGTTGCGAAAATGCTGTTTCTAACCTTTCACATCCCTATGAGGATTTACAGTAAGAAATTAAATGACTAGTGACTAATGGGTTATTTCTGTATCTACATTTTACTGTAATGTAGCGTATTTTCTTCTTCTGTGTATCTTTAAAATACACACTTACCTGAGGGGTGCGTGTTATTTTCCAGAGCTTTTGAAAGCTCTTGGGTTGCATTAGAAAATTTCCTGTATCTACCGTCACAAAACATATAGCACAGACAGCTGTCAGGTTTTATTTTTGACTCTGCAAATGCATTAGTCTTCTCATGTTTCCTACTAGCAATTTTTCATTAATCGAATCATGCAGCATTTTTAATGTCTTCCCTATTTCTCTAGTTTTCACTGATAAAATCTTCATCTGGACTGATTGGACCTGTGGCAATTTGTGTCATCTGAATATCAATCCCATTTTTGTGATATGTTTGTCTGCTGTCCTCACAACATACCACCATGAGACGCTTTACAGTTTATTAGTATTAGTAACTGTAAATTGACTTACCGTATTTAGATAAATGCTTAAGTGTGGTCCATTTTAAGTCTACACGACTACAGATCATGTAAATGTCAAGAATGAGCTGTTTCACTTGGGCTAATACCCTGGCTGCAAGTGGTTTTGAACTATTCCAGAAGCAGTATTTGTGGCAGTAGATAGATAGTCCTGTGTATAGGCAGGAGTTTTGTCAGTGTATACTGTTCCTACTGTCCTGGACACTACCAGGCTTGGAGTTAAAAGAGTTCCAATCAAAGACATGTCTTTCTGAAAGTGTGCAGCTTGCATCTTGGCCATGTGCCCAGTGGGACTGCGTTCCAGAAGCTGCTGTGTGCATCTGGAAAAAGCTGTCCCTCGCTTTCATTCGTGGGCGAGCAAACTGATACAGCAGTTCTGCATAGAACTGTTTCCAACTATGAAGCCAAGCTGCCGAAGGTACCTCAGTTAGGGGTTTGCTTTATTTTTTGTCTTTTTGCCAAAAATGTTAAGTGCAGCCTCCTGGTGGCTGGCATATTTTAATCTTAGATAAGATCACAGCTTATCTTATCTTAGATAAGATAGCTTCTTCCCTGTCTTTAGTTCTGCCAGGCCCTGGGGTGTGCATGTAAGTGGTTTTGGTTTGCTGTAGTTAGATGTTGAAGAGTTCAGTATGCGTTGATGACACCATAACCTGACAGCTATTCTGAAATTTGCATTAGTGATTTAAATGAATCAATTTAACCTTTTGGTTTTCTGTAGCTAAGAAGTGTGAAAAGAATTGGTTTTATCCAAGGAATCAATAAAATACTATCAAGGCAACTGTCTGCCTCTGTGAGATCCTAAAATAATGGCAGCAGTAACTTTTAATAGCTGTATCAAAGGACGTAGATAGACCTTAAACATTTAAATAAACTATTTCAAAGTAATTGTGAATAACTCTGGGCTTTGAAGTGCCTTCTCCATTACTTTTCTTTAAAAATTATGTTAATAACCAGTCAATAATTGGCAAACTAATTTCTATCAAGTGTTAATTAAAGGGTGAGCTGGCCCACAGTATACTAGATTACTGTCAACTGGTAGCCCATAGTGGGGCAGGAATTAGGGAATCGTAGCTACTAAAGATCCTAGGAATTCTGCCTTTAGTTTATTATAATTTACCCAAGTAGGAAAGGTCTATCTTATAATACACACTGAAAGCATTTACAGATTATCTGGCCACTCTGACTGTCCCTGGGAGAAAATTAAGTGGTTATACTTACCCTGCATTGCTTTTTAATTTGTGAACTGAAATTTCTAGCCACTCTTTAGCCCTTTGTGTTTTGTTTTTGAAATGGTCTCTGTATGTCTTTTAATAGGTGAGCATAGAGTGACAATATTTGCTCTGGAAAGAACCACCTTTCTGTCGTCTTTGGCACTCAGAACAATTATTAGGAAAATTGGTAAATACATAACTAGTTCATATGTGGTTTTTTAATTTAGCCTCTGATCATCTTACAGAAAATGCTCCTGTCTCATTTCTTAAGGTAATCCAGCCAGATTTCATTAGCTTCCTTGCATATATGCTGTGTTCCCTTGAGTGTCCTGTTAAGATTGAAGTTCATCTTCCCAGGATACATATAAAAAAAGCTGGATAAAGCAGTTGTAAAACTACACCAGAAATTATTTTTACAGTAGCATTGAAATCTCTCTCCCAAAAATATATTTAGACTAAATTATTGTACTGACATGTTTGATTATTAATGCCTCCATCATGATGTTGGCTGTTGGTCATTTTCTTAATTACAGAGTTTATTGAAGTTCTTATCCTACTGCCTTCTACCTGACAACTACCCAATAAATCCCAAAACTTTCAGTCAATATTTAAGTGCACGTTCTTTATGTTTCACTCTACTTTTTTTAACCTTGCTCCAGCTAGTCTGGTCTTCAGGGACATTCAGTTCTTCTTTTGAGCATTATACTGCTCCCCGTTCTTCCCTTGCAGTGTTGTTTGGTTTTCCTATGTGGCGCAATGTTGTTGTCTGGCTGGATGTGGGGTACTGTATTTCCTTGATTCTACAAATAAACAACCAAACACCCCCCAAAAAACCCTATGTAGATAAGGTAACAAGGTAATGCTGGATGACCTCTATTTTTTTTTTTTCTTGAGAGCTGAAATGTATTAGTATTTTGGTTCTGGAACCACAGGAAATCACATGTGATCTTTTTTTGCCTTCACTGTATGTGGGTCTCACTTTTCCCTGTGCTCTCACATTATACATGAAGCTGAAAAACTTGTTTATTTTCATAAAATTTATGTGGTCTAGCATATTTTGCATTTTGTTTCTACTTTTTTTGACATTCAGCTGTTCCTTTCCGTAGTAATCTTTTTTCCTGCCCCTAGAAGTATGTTCTTTTGAATGTATTTCTATTTGAGGTAGGCATTTGTTGGAAGTCTTTCCTTAATGCCTTTTTACCTCGTTTGAGAAATAATTTCTGTTTTATTTCATCCATTTTTGCTTTAAGGAAATTTCATTCTGAAACTCATTCAATTAATAGCCTCAAAATGCATTTTTTTCCCCAATGAACACTTCTTTCATAATGATACATGAAGGTTGTTTGGCTCCTCCAAAACAACTAAGAATGCTTGTGTACTGCTGACTGTGGTGGCAGTGCAGCCTGAGCAGGATATTTACTGGAAGATCAAACTGCACCTTTCTGTTCTGAACTTTTGGATTTATGTATCTGTCACTGACAGTATACAGCCCTTTTCTATCCGGTGTTTTAAGCTGGAACTATTCTGAATGTGCACACTGACGCTGATGAAAAGTCTTCTCTGGCGCAAAGATAGCATGGCCTTTGGCAGACTTGAGCAGTTACAATGTTAATAAAGACTGAGAGACTCCACAAAGCTGTAACGCTTACTGTGCTGTTAGGGAGGTGTGGGACTTGGTTGTCGTGCCGAAGGCACATGTATCCAGTGGAGAAGTTCCGTGCCAGATTTACTGACATTAGTAGTGTGGCACAGTGGGCAGGCTCACCTGTTCCTAAATCAGGAAGAGCATTACTGCAGTAAATGCAAAGTAAATCCCTATTTCTGAAGACAGTAAATGCGGGTTGTCTGCACTTCGTAGGCGCTGCCCCTGTTGTTGGCTCCGGGGAAGGCAGTGCGGTGCAGCAGGACTGCAGTCCCTGGAGCAGCAGACTTGACGGTGGCTAAGGACGTGCAGTGATGTGACACAGCGCGTCAGTGTCGCGGGGCTGCATGATAGGTATAGCCAAGGAGCGTCAGGCACCGCGGGGACAGAAGAGACATCTCTGGGTAGAGGCTGCTGCTTTCGTACGAGACCTCAAGGCGAGGCGCAGCAGCAGCAGCCGTTGTGCCTCGCGGCCGGCAGCGCTGCGGGCGCCAGTCCCGTACCGGGCACCTTGGGGCTCGGAGGGGCCTTGCGCTGTGGTGTGGCTGCCGCCCGGCAGGGAGCGCTGCTCTGGGAGCGGCGGCTATCGGAAGGAGGGGCGTGAGCCGGCGCGGCTGCGCTTTGCGGACTGCTGTAAAGCAGCACCGAGCGTCGCGCTGCGCTGGGAAGGGAGCGGCGGTGGCAGCAGCAGCAGCGGCGGCAGCGGCAGCAGCAGCGGGGGCTGCGCAACAACAAAACGCCGCCCGCCGCGTGGCGTGTCAACAGGCTCGGCGGCTGCGGACCGGCCGAGCGGAGCCGGCCGCCTGAGCCGGCCTTGCCGTTTCCTGCGACTGCCCAGAGGGGCCGCTTCCCACACTCCGGCCCTGAGCAGGGCGCCGGCGGTACCCGCCGTTTCCCCCTCGGCCTTATCGTCTCAGGTACGGCGGGCGGCGGGACCGCGGTGCTGCCCGCGTCCTGAGGGGCGTTATCCCGCGTCGGTTGGGCTGGCCGGCAGCGGGCGTTGGGCCCCCTGCCTTCCCGCGGAGCCGGCCGGAGGGGCGCGGGGCAGCTCGGCGAGGGGCACTTCGCGGGGGGTGTTCCTGTGTGTTTGAGTGCCTCGCTGGCGCACAAAGCAGCGTCCTCACTGCGGGAAGCGCAGCACTCCTCGGGGGCTGACTCCTTGAGAATGGGTCACAAATTTTCCCTTACGGAAATGAGTTTTATTCGTGTGCATAATAGTGGATTTTATAACGTCATTTGTGTTGTTTGCGAAGTTGGGATCCTGTTTCTTACCCCATATTGAAAAAAATAAAATCATTGTCTTGCTTCTTTGCCTCATAAACAAGGAAGCGGTATTCGTTCAGAAATGTAGGCCAGGATCCTCGGGGGGACCCGGGTTTGTAACTCACTGCAGTGGGCAGCTGTTAAGGGTCCGTGTACTTTAAGTGTCTGTGTTTTGGTGATTAGAGCTGAGCATACATGTGTGGAATTTTTGTATTGGTAAGCTCTTCTTGTGTTGATTAAGCTTGAAGTGGTTTTGTGGAATCAGAAGGCCTGATTGCTTTAGCTGATTAAATGATATCCTTAATTCCTGGTACTACTTGGGTACTTCTCCCAAAGAAAATATAACCCAGAGGTAAGACTGTGCTCTAGTAGCTTGACTTTGTTTGATTTTAATGGGATTAATTCAGAAACAAATATCTGGCAAAAGGAAAAAAAGAATTGGCTGCTTGGCACAGAGACCTAGGTAGCATTTATTATGGTGGAATATCTGTATTATAAACTAAGAGAGGAAAATGAGGTTTTCAGGTGGTGAAATAAAGCCTTACATTGGCTTTGTTGTAACCAGTAGAAAATTGCAAAGATAAATTAATTCTGGATATTTAGTAGAAACATTTTTGAGGAAAACTAGTATTTAAAGAACTGGAATATTTTGTCACTCTTAAAAATTAAAGGTTTTTGTATTTCGCATACTTGTAGTCTTTGCTATCAAAGTAGTTCTCCACCAATTTAAATGCTTTTAGCCATCTTTTTGTTGGCTAGAGGGACTACCTGAGGTAAGAAACCCGAACAAAAAGCTGTTAGCCAAGATTATCATCAACTCAAATTTGTATTCTTGCAGATGTGCAAGAGTTGATACTGAAAGATAGTATCTTGGTTCACTGGATGGACTTCTGGTCACCTGTGTCGTGCTGTCATCCATGGTATAAAAAGGCCTATTGAATTCTAAGACAGAAAAGGCAGTGCGCATATTTAGCATTTCACTCTAGTCAAATGAAAGTGCGTAAGACACCAAACTTCCTGTTTTAAAACTCTTGAAGTCTTGCGTGTTTAAGTCTGTTTTGACGGTTGAAGCCCTGGCAGCTACAGCTGTGGTTACGTCTAGTATTGGGAGCTTGGGGGTGAACAACAGCTCATAGTATTCATGCATATTTCACATGTCTTTTCACAATGTGGATGGGAACATTCTGACCTTTCAGAAATGTGTCCTTTATGAAGCAGTGGCTTTTATAAAAGTGTATTAAGAGTGTATCTGAACATATCTGTGACTTGTGTTTTATCTTTAAATTAATAACTTTGTAGGCCTTTGTAACCAGATCTGTTGGAGCACTCTTGTCTTTCAGTGCAGGTGGCCATGTTACAATTAGCTGCTAATTGTACAGTTAATGTTACATTTAGCTGACAGCAGTTACCGTCTTTTTTTCCCCAAATGAAGAATCTTTCATTTCAGTTGTTTATATTTCCTCTAATGGTGAGGATAGTCTTTTGAAAAGATACAGGTAATAGTGCCCCCCTCCCTAGCTGATGAGCTGTGGAGGCCTAGATGTCAGGCAGCTGAATAAATGGAGAAAATATGGCTTTAGGGGATGGGATGAGGAGCGGGTTTAGTTCACATGTAAACAATGGGGGTAGTACAGAGATGAATTTACCATAAGCAGGTGTTGTATAAAGATTTCCAAACAGGTTTAACAATGTACAACCTCCTTTAAGTCAGCTTTATGACCAGATCTGCAGCTCCTTAGCTCTTTGCGTCTCAGTGAGGTTGAGATTTAGAAGTGTGCTTATTGAGTAATGTCATATGGGGCACAAGTACAGCATAGGAATAGGGTGCTTATTCCCACTCATAGTCCCTTAAGGCTTGTCAGTGTAAGTGACAGCAGTCAGCTGCTCCGAATTCTACGGTGCTCTTAAAAGACACACAAAATGTATCCGCAGCCCAGGGGGTTACAGGAGTGAACTTCTTTCAGGCTTAAGTTTAGATTAGTGTTCTTTTTTGTTGGCTGATGTCAGGCCTCACAGAGACCCCTAATGGAACAGAGGGGAAGGAAGAAAGAAAGGAACACATTTCTTTCGCTGACCCAGAAATTTTACTAACAAGACTATTCTGCAGGTTTGCATGTTTTATACTGTTTATGCTATTTGGAAAAGTAACTGCTATGAATTAAAGCGATGTCTTCCTTATTAAACTTCCTTACAAAGTGAAGGCTGGCTCACAACTTTATTGGCAAGAGACTTTGGTATATTTTGTGCTAATAAAGTGCCATCGTAATACTTGGCTGCTGTCAGGTAAAATGTTTGCTTTTTACCCACTGCTGCTTGGCTCTACTGGGTGAAGTGTGGAGACATCCTGCTTCACTGTCCTTCGCTCTCAAACTGATAGATAGACTCAGTTTAGTATCTGCAAAATCCCCTACTTCCCACAGCTTTCCTGAAGAACAGCATAAAACTGTCCTAATGGTTAATTTCATAATTTTCACTTGCAAGGTTTTTGTTGGCAGTTGTGTCAAAGATCCTGTCTTACTTTGCTCCTCAAAGCTTTATCTAGAAGTGCTTGCAAAGTGACACTGCACTAAGAACAGTTACATGTACCTCAAAGGTTAAAACTGCCGGGGGACTAAAATAATTTTAAACTTATTTTTGATGTCTGTGTAGCTCAGAACTTCCTTAGCTGTCTCTGGAAGCAGAATTCCTAGTTAAGATCTTAAGCTCCAATAAAAAAGTGTACTTTGTCATTTTTTTTTCATAAGGCTACAACTCCTTATTCCCAAGTTCATTGCTATTGTGTTTGTCTTGGAGTTCACTGAAGCCAAAACATTCCTAATTGCCAAATCATAATGCTTACGTCTTAAAACCATGATTTACATAGTAATATAGTTAACAGAGTTTAAGCGTAGGACAGAGCAAAGAAATGTCTAGACTGAAGAATGTGCTTGTGAGCACCACATTTGTCAAATCAACCTGCTTGCATCCATTGTGCAAAGCCAAACAGATTCCCTGCCCAGGTGGGTATGTGCATGCTAATGCTTCACTGATGATTGATGCTTGGATTTCTGTGGGTGCCTTATGGTCTTGGGCTGATTCACAGTGTATTGTGGGAGAGCTAACTTGTTCATAGGCCTCTGTGCAGAGTTCTCTTGGCCTGCCAACTCATGTAGCTGAGGTGCTTCCAGCTGCGTGTGCATTGTGTCTATTCCATCTGGAGCCAGGCCATAGATCCACTCATAGGGAAGAGCTCTTCCATTTGTAGCTCTCCTGTGCTGGATTCTGTTTAAAGATGTGAGAGGCAGGCACTTTCCGTAGTCTCTCCATAAGGATGGAGTGGTGGTAAATCTCTGAGATGAGGTACTGAGGCATTCTGTAGCTATTCTGTAGGTGGCCTCACATTTCTGTTTCAGGGTAATTGCTTTACTGATCTGAATTGACTTATGCATGAGGAAACAAATCTTGAAGGACTCGGGGATTCTTTTTTTTTTTTTTTTTTTTTTTTCACAGAGCTAAAATTAAGGAGGCTTTGCTGGTCCGAGAGGATGGATACTGTTTGTTACAGTATTTTCCAGCACAGTCACAGTGGTCTGATTTATCTTTGAGATGGCTTTACAAAGGTTAGTAAGAGTAGTACTGAGCTTGAAATAATGTTGTTTCACTTAAGAGTAGACTTTCCAAGCCAGTGAAGGTTCCTAGCATTCGCTGTAAGGAGTGAGTAAGGCTGCCTCCATTGCTGTGGCTGTTGTAATGGTAGCACCCCTCCGTGAAGCACAAACTTTTCTGTCTGGCCTGATGTCAAGGAGTGTCTTTGGGAGATGGTAGGCAGGAACCTGTCTCCAGAACATTATCATGCAGTTAGTAACTAATACTATGCATGTTATTCTGAAATACTGTACTTTTCTGTAGGACAAAAGACTAATATTCCATTTAGAATTCTTGGGTAATTTTGTCATTCAGAAATTTGGAGTGTGTCATCACTGTAGCTGTATTAAAGCAAACAGGAAATTCAGAGTGGTTTGCAATGGTATTTCTTATTGTTCTGTGAATAAAGGTGTGTTTGCTACACAATGTCAAAGCAAACATAATAGAGTTTCTGATTGTTGCTGTTTTATAAAAATTCATAGATCTTTAACCATCAACTGCTTTATTTTCTGGCAAAGATTGAAAGACCTGTATATAGTGTGCTAAAATTTAGTAGTTAAAACAGGCTTTAGAAAAAAAGCACTATTCATCTCATAATGTGGTGAAAACAAAGAACAACAAAAAGTGAAGAACAATGCAATAAGGTTTCAAAGTCTGATTGCACTTGTTTTGCCTATAGCAGAACTGAATTTGGATATTTGTGTACTAGCTACCTACTCTGCATTGTACCAGCTGTCCCTGCTTGATAGAAATTAAATGAGTAGGGCATGACTGCCCATTTTACACTAACAAGTGGATTTCTTTTCGTGAACTGTTCTGCCACTTCTTTATTTTTGATGGAAAAAGGGCACAATAGTGCTGAGATTTGATCTTCATGGGATTGTGTTGGGGGTGCAGCTTCTCAAATGGCTCTAAGTTCTCTGTCAACCTCCACTGCATCAGGCCATGCATAAATCAGTCTTGTTTGGCACTCTGCCCTTGGGAAAGGGAAGTAGTAGTCCTTGGGTTATCTCACTTTTACTGAAGGTCTTGTACTAATTTTATAAGCTTTTTCCATTATCTTGTTTCTTGGTGTCTTGATTTACCCAATGAAACAGCCTTGCTGAAAGAAAAAAATGCATCTTTTTGAGAGTAAAGAAATGACTGTTCCAAAATACAACCTGTGCAATACTTCATTCATTGGTCCATTCTTTGAGCTCTTGACAGCTGTGTTTGCCAGTTAAAAAAAAAAAAGTACTGTGGTGGGAATAGGATACACAACATAAAATTTCTTTGCACAACTCAACAGTGAGGTTTTCTCATGAAGATAACAATACCAGTATTGGCTTGTTAGAGTAAAAATAACATTAAAATCTGGTAAAGACCACATATTAGGGAAGGGAATTAATTTTAAAAGTTAATCATGAGTTCAATGACCATATGCAAAGAAAGTAAAACTTAGGTCTGAATAAAGGAACTACAGATGCAGCTGATAGAAGCTTCCTTTCTGAGACAGTCTTAAATACTGTCTTGCTTGATAGCATTTTGTATGTGGGCAGTTGGGTTGGGTATGTAAGTGGTCTATACACAGAATTCTTATGTAAGTAGAACTGCAGTGTTCTTCCTGAGGTCATGATGACAGTGTGTTCCACAAGCGCTTGGTAGTCTTGAGAGCTGTCATGTTGGGAAGCAGTTTTGTCTGCACTGACTTCTAGGCTCAGCCCTACCAGATACCAGAATTGCCTGTAAGTGGGTTTATGGTCTGAGTGAGTGGTGGAGAGTGTATCAAGCAAAGGGAGGTTACTGTGTTTGTAATGAGAGAGAAGCAGGAAAACAAAGATGGGGAAAATGAAGAAATAGACTGCTTTGTAAATGAAGCTTTTTTTGTTCACTGCTTTTCATCAGATTGGCTAGAAGTCTGGTTATTTGCTGAATAAACTGCTTGGCTAGCTGTGTTTAGGTGTGTGTTTCGCACCAACAGGACAGAGACCAGTAATTTGGGATTATGCAAGAAGCATGTTGTTGAGGCATTTTCTGCGAAGTGGTTGGCTGGTCATGTGTCAAATCACTGTGTACATACAGTAGCCAGTCTTGAGGGAATTGATCGTGGTGCTTTCTGACACCTAAAAAGGAGGCTGTTTCTTGGTGGTGAAGCGAGTTGACCATATTTTAAAATGTAACTGAAAATACATTTTTGGGGTAATGATATACTAGATTACATGTACTCATCAACCAAGTTTACAGCAAATGGTTCATGGTGTAATGAACCATTTCATTGTTTTATAGAGTTTCAATGCTATCTTACTTTTTGACTGCTAGTAATGGAATTAATTCTTAATGACAAAAAAATTTGCTCCCTCTTGTGTCTCAAACATATTCTACTTTTATATGTGATCATAAACTTGTGTGCTGTGAAGATCTCAAACTTTGAGCCAGTTTATGCTTAGGGATTTCAGACATCCCCTGTTTGCATAAATTTTGTTGCACTGCTGTATGTCTTGGCACGATTAATATCAAAGGTCTTTAATTTGTGACATGAATGAATGAAAGTCATGTATACTTCATGATTCTGAACAGTTACACACTTAGAGGGGCAGTTAGAATATTTATTTATAGTTTTCAGGTAGCTGTCTTAACAGCTCTTCATTGAGACTTTACTTAATGGCTTAAAAGAAGATACTACCCCATTTTTCCTCCTGAAGTCCTGATTCTGTAGGTTAATAGGCAAAATGTTTTGATTAGGAAGGAGGAATACTAATGCTTATTGAGCTTTCTGCATCTTGCTGCTTTTTGGAACATTTGAGTGCTACTTTTAATTAGGGACACTACATAGGAACTTCTAAATGTTTAACAGCAGATGATCTCATTCTAATGAGTCTTAATTATTTGCGTAATATTTTTGTAGTCCCTCTGAAAGTTTGGCTTCTGTGTAAAAGCATCGGACTTGTATGTAGTGTGGGTATGTCTTACGCCTAACCACTGAAAATACTTACAGTGGGTTGCAGTCTAGTTAAGTATAAGCTCTTCTTCCAGCTTCTGTCTGTTTTGGTCATATCTTTTGTTCAAAGGTTTGTAATATTTCCAAATAGTGAAGGAATGAATTATTTGCTATTGTTGGTTGGTACCCTTCACTTCAAAAAATATACTCACATTTAAGTTGTGTAATTTGTAATTGGAAGCCAGCAGCTCTCCTGTGAGTTAGCAGTCCTTCAGGCTCTGTATTGGTTAACAAAACTGAAGAGTTCTTGATTACTAAATTCAGTTACTCCAGACTTTTTCCATGGTTGTAACAGTGCAGATATACAAAACATATGAATCTCAGTTAACTGGCTATTATATCTAGGCTGCTTGTTGTAATAAAACTAAGGTAGTAAATAGTGTTTCAAGTGCAGTAGTTTTCACTGTGTGGTGGTTTAGGTGTTTTGTCATCTTACAGTAGTTTGTTTCTCAAGATTTTTTTTGCCTTTTTTTTTTGTTTGCTGTAACTTAAATATCTGTATTTTAGCACAGCTGCCTCTGTGCTGAAGTAAACTGCATTTATACAAAGATAATCCGATTCAGAATGCAGAATTTACATACTGATGGAGATTTCCATGCCAGAGTTTAACAATAAAGGGGGGGGGAGTGAGCACTCCAGTGGATAGAACCGAGTCCTTTGTCAATGAGCCCCTGATTATACTCACTTCATGAGAAAATGGTCAGATTTTTCTTTCTTTAAAAAAATTTTAGAATTAAATAAAATCGGCCACTTAATTTATCATGCTAAAAAGACAGGAAACTGCTGTGTATAGGCTGAACTTATAGTATATGATGGTAAGTTATGACTATGTTTGAAGGCAGTAAGCGCTCTGAATAAATTCATCTCCCCTCCCCTGCCAGCCTAAAGATTTTTGTGGATTTTCTAAAACTTGAGATGAAACATGGTGTTACTGCTGGAGGGGCTGGTTTACTTTTAGGCTGTGGAATAGATTGACTAGACTGAGTGTTGCATTTCTGTAGAACAGTGGTGTGTAAATAACAGAACAAAAATACTGCCTTAAGGTGACCTTGTGAGGATGAGGAAAAGGCCATGTACTTCTTGTTCTCTGTGTGCTTATGACACACAGAGAACAAGCAGTGCTTGTTAGAAATTGTATAATATGGAAGTCTCAAACTTAATTTTACCAGAGAAAGCTGGTGCGTGTATCTGAGGGTAAGTACACGCCCAGGGAGGAGAACGGGAGAGCTGGTATTTTCCTCCGGAGCTGTTAGGAGCAGAGAAGGGTAGATAGAATTTCACAGCTTTAATGGAGGTTTCTTTGTTTACCATGTAGGTGTCTTACACTCTTAAGTTTAATCCAAGTTTTTTTCCAATTTTGCAGCTGCTTTCATTCAGTCCTAGAGAAGTGGGTAATCTTATGTAGTGCATTCCACTAAAACTGATTGCAATGAAATATATATATATTGTCCAGAATGCCAGTCTTCTGTTTAACACTTGAAAATAAGAGATACTTCCTGCTTTGAAGTGAAAGTAGGAACCTGTTCTGTTGTTGGACTAAATTGACAAAAGGAGATTTAGTCCAGCATGCATGTGGCTAGCTTTTGGCTTACTGATTGATGTAAAGCATCTGCTGTAATTCCAGTAGAAAACAGCACCACTTAAAAGCACTGCTCTTAAAAGCACCAGTTTGTGAGACAATCTAAGAAATGCTGATTTGACTCTGTTGAGTAGTCTCAATCTTGTATTGATTCATTCTGCGACAAAGTAAAGAACTTGAAATATTAGCATCAGATAGAAGAATGTGTTAGCATTTTGAAGAATTTGGAGGTACAGGCAGGAGATTACAGATGTGAGTAGGCAATGCTACTTAACCTGCCATAGATCTTGCTGTTGTATCTTAGACATTTTTGTGGCTTCATGCATATTCCAGCTGCTCTGCATAAGGAGCCTCATTTCCACATTAGGTATATTTCTCTTGAGCAGCCTTCTGGTAGTTCAGCACAACCTGCTGTAATCTAGGTGTAGCTGTTTGAATGCTTGCATGATGAATTGGATTGGTGTCTGATCTGGTTGGGAAACTGATCTTTCAGATGGGTCAGCTCTACATTCTGGTTCAGTGCATAAGCATCTCTTTTAGAAGAGCATAGGAGATGTTCCTTCAAACAAGTGGTGAGGGAGGGAGGAAAGAGGGAACGTGTGACTGCTTAAGTAATACAAGTGTCAAGTGTGTGCTATAACCTTATTCATCTGAGGCACAAAAAAGTGATATTAGTTACAGTAAAGAGTACTTCAGTGGTTTATCACAGTGGGATCCAAATTATTTTGTTGCTTCCTTTGGGGAATGTAAACAGAAGGCAGAGATGCCAGATGAAGCAGATTGAAGGTGAATATCTTACAGAGCTTCCTGTTGCCTGTGTGTCTCAGTAGTCTGCCAGTACAAAAGTTTTTCTTTGAAGCAATCTTTGAGTCTAATGTTGCATTGTTGTGTGTTGACAGCCTAGTATTTTGAAAGGAAGGGGATCTTGCCTGGTACCAACTATTAAGGGAACATGTGATATGCTCTTTCTGTTGTGGGATAGAATTCAAATTGCATGGACTGAAAATAGCTCTGTACATGACATTATTCTTGTGTGAGGTTTTTTTAAAGAAAATCTAGGTAATAGATTTCTGTTACTTTATTCTAGTTATTTATTCTACTTTATTCTTCTATTACTTTTAAAAATAACAAGGTTCAAAATCTCTCCTGTTCTATTCCTTTTCATGTCAGAAAAGAGCCATGAATTCTAAGTAACTGATTTTTATAGCTCAGTTGTCACCATACTGTACCATGTGTTGTGTTCCAGGTATTTACTATCCATATATATGCAGCAATAGAGGGAGATGTAGGCCTTATTTAGGCGTGCAGTTTAGTTCAGGGCTGTTTAGCTGAAAGTTATGTAACTTCTATAAGCGGCAGCCTGTAAAACAGACATAGTCCATACGTTTTGCAGGCAAGATACATTTTCTCTGTGAAAATTACGATGTTTTCACTGGCTATAAGAACTTACCTTCAATGCAAGTTATGAGAGTTCTGTTTTACTTCAAAATTACGTTGTCAAGAAGTGTTCTTAATATTATGAAACAGCTGTACTTCAGTTACTGCTGTTTCGCTTTTCCCAACAATGGGTTGGTCTTAGCAGTGAATGACTTTTAGTTCGGTTTTGCTATCAAAATCTGATGCTTGTTTTTCTTGATGCATATCTATTTTTATTTTTAGGCCTTTCTTTAAACTTTCCATGTCTAAATGGACTCCTGAATGTAATATACTTTATACTCTAAAAGCGGATATGAAGAGTGAAGTTCCTTCTGATGCACCAAAGAGACAGGAGAGTCTGAAGGGGATCCTCTTGAACCCTGAGCCTACTGGGGCAGCCAAAAGCTTCCCTGCAGAAGTTGAGATGATTGCCAGTAAAGTAGGGAATGAGTTCTCTCGCTTATGTGGTGACTCTCAAAAACAAAAGGACATGAATGGCAACCGTACAGACCAAGACAAAAGTGTTGTGGTGCGAAAAAAACGCAAGAGCCAGCAGGCTGGTCCTTCGTATACTCAAAATTGTCCTGAGAAGGAAAACCAGGAAATCATAGGATTAAGACAACATCTAGAAACACAGAGTGAAGACAATGATTCTTCTTTTAGTGACTGTATCTCTTCACCTTCATCTAGCCTACATTTTGGAGACTCTGACACAGTGACATCTGATGAAGAAAAAGATGCTCCTGTGAGACACCCTCAGGCAGTGTTGAATACTACCAGTAGAACTCACAGTGCAAGGTCACAAAAGTGGCCTCGGACTGAGGCAGACTCTGTACCTGGGCTATTAATGAAAAGGCCATGTTTCCACAGCAGTTCTTTAAGAAGACTTCCATATAGGAAAAGATTTGTGAAAACAAGTTCATCGCAGAGGACACAGAACCAAAAAGAGCGAATTTTAATGCAGAGGAAAAAGCGGGAAGTGTTAGCTCGAAGAAAGTACGCTTTACTGCCCAGCTCTAGCAGTTCCAGTGAGAACGACATTACTAGTGATTCTTCTTCCAGTTCGTCTACTGAAGGGGAGGAAGACTTATTTGTGTCGCCTGGTGAAAACCACCAGAACAGTACAGCTGTTCCTTCAGGTAAAGTTGAATTCCTGAGGTACTTTTGATTAATGAGCATTCCTCATGCTTTGTTTGTAAGTGCTTTGGGCCAGTTGTTCTTGTGTGTTTATAGTTCTACTACAAATAGACTTACTGCAAGTAATCTGAACAGAAATTCTTGATGGGAAAAGAACATTCAGAACTTCCAGTAAAATTACAACCAAGCTAGAATCTTTAATAGGTGAAGTTAATGGTTTCTAAACACTGTACTGAGGGGTTGCTGAACCTGATTAGTCACATGCTGCGGAGTTGTTCCTTTTTTTTTTTTTTTTTTTAGCTGTTGAGTTGTATTAAAAACTTTAGCTGACTGTGGGGATAACAGTTCTCTCTGCTTTCAGAATGTAGAAATATCTGCTAATACCTAATTATCTGCACTTGACAAAGAAATTGGGGGAGGGGGGAGGAATTGGTCATTGTGATAAGAGCCTGAAATAGGATTCAGTTGAAGGTAGTAGCTTTAGTATTGTTGTAGAAAAATCCAAGGTCTGAAGTGAAAAGCAAGGTATAGAATATATATCAAATGTTTTACCTTGATAAACTCCATGCAGTAATCTTAGAGTTGACATACATAGATGTTTCTCTAGTATGTCTTGACACAGTATATGAGGGCATACTGGAATGTTTGGAGTGGGTTTTGGGGGTTTTCTTAAGTGGGGGGATGTTTGGATTTTTTGATTGGATTTGGTGGGGGGGGGGTCTTGTTTGGTTGTTGGTTTTGATTTGGGTTTGTTTTTTTTTCCTCTCATCTACCAATTTGCTTGGGCCTTTATAATCTTAAATTTGCCAAGTAAAACATGATCCCAAGACTGGGACCTGCAGTATTCGCAGTGTTGTAGTTGTGCCTCCTGTTTATCATTTCAGCTTTTTAGAGAGCATGTGACAGTAGATACTTAAAGCACGGCATAGTGTTAACCTGCACAGCCATGGGTTTTGCCTAGTGACAGATGTCTTTTAGAAAGTGAAACCATATCTCAGACTGTGCTGATCATTCAACTAAGAAAAACTAACTTAAAATACAAGGACAGGGTTCTTTTTTTGTCGAGGGATGGTTGTTGTTGCTGGTGTTAAACAAAGCAAACACACACACAGGCTGCATAAATAATTCTGAAACAGAAAAATTATTACACAGCCTTAATTATCTTTGGGCGTATTTGTGGGGAGAAAAATGTAATTTTTTTTGAGTCTAAAAAGTTGTATTTGGCTTGTGTGTTCAAGCATATTGAAGGTATGACTTGTAAATAATTAAGGTGTGGGGGTATGCATGCATTCATATTAAAAACCAATTTGGGAAACTATATTTCTGTTCCCAAGTTAATAGTTTGTTCTCATTTTTGGAGAGGATGGAGTTTCATGTAACTGTGAGATGATGCCGAGCCATTAACAAATCTCCACACAGAGCACCATGCAATGATGGCACTGGTATATATAGATGAGAAAATGTAGGTTATGACTTCTTAAATGACCATCTATTTCTAACCATGATAAATGTATTTGAAGGGAGAATTGTCAAATTGTTTTGTTTATTTGAACTGTTAAAAACTACTACCTGTTCTAACACAAATTCAGTTAATACAATTTCTGTGCTTTTATTTCCTTTGACATATTTCTGTTAGGCCTTTTTCCATAGGCATTTCAAAAGATTCTTTTTGGAGAGAGATCTCTATAAAAAATTTATGTAATAATCAGTAAATATTCAGGCTGTTCAGGGAACTTATGCTAATTCAGTGCTATTTTGATGGTAGGAAGACTGGAACTTGCACTCTGTTTCATGTAGTTATGTGGAAAAGTGCATTGTCCAATTACTTAGGTTTTATACTACCTGCAAACAACACTTAATTTATGAAATCTTTATTTTCATGTCATGAATGAAAAAATGATAGCACTGCAGCAGTTAATTTTAGATTAAAACACTGTTATCAGTTGTAACTGCAATAAGGTATGTCTTAAGGAATGTGTATTATGCTGGCTGTACTTCAGGACTAACACTTGCAGTGAGCTGAGAAGTAATTTTGGCTTGGAGTATGTGAGTGGTATATTGTTTCTTTTTCCAGTGGAAATATGTATTGATGGGAAGGTTTTGAGCATTTTATTTACATCGCAGATAAAATGGGAAGTTGAGCAGACTTCCTGTATAAAAGTGTTCTATTTTTAGTAAAAATGAAAGTGTGATTAACACTTTCTGTAGCCTTCTGCTGTTATATAAGGCATTTCTAGTTACTGAGTTAATTGGGACAGAAATGGGGCCAGCTGGAAAAATAGCTATGCAACTTGTCTATATAGTGAGCAAGCAGGATGGTGCTTCTATAGGAGGAAAGGGTTGTATTGCTAGTAATGCTACACTAGCCTGGTAATGTTAGGGAAGAATTTTTTGCTCCAGATTGGCATGTGAAGGTTACATGCATGTCTGCTGAAGTCCCAGAATATACTGAAGGACAAAGAGCTTCTGCTAAGTATGTAAGGCCAGCAGCATATATGTAAAGTTACTAGAGGACAGACTAAAGAAAGAAGGAAAATAATAATAATCAGAAAAGAAAATGCAAGGAGATATGCTAATAACTGATTTTTTAATAAGCAGGTATCAAAGAGATGTGATTAGTCTTGTAGCCTACTTAGCAGCAATTTGTATGTCACAAATTATTTCTTTGCATGTTGAAGATTACCTGAAGTTACAGGGCATTTAAAGTATAGTATATTCTGTGCTGGATAGTGTTTCTTTCTGATTACTGCAAGAAACTACAGTAACAGATCTTCTAACTGAATAAGTGTTTAGTAGGTTAGTTCTTGTAGTTATTAACTTGGCAATTTTTGAAAAATTAGATATGTGGAAGGGCATTTTTGTTTGGTGTGATTTTTTTTTTTTTGTTTTGTGGGTTTTTTGTTTTGGTGGGGTTTTTTGTTTGTGTTTTTTTTTTTGGGCTGGTTTTGTTTTGGTGTTGTGGGTTTTGTTTTTTTTTTTTTTCCCCCAACAAATCCTTTTAGAAAACCTTTACCAAAAATACCCAACCAACCTATATAGGGTTTTTCCTCCTTTTCTTTTTTGATCAGGAAAGGTCTAACTCTGCCTTGTGAGTGGGAGAGTATTGAACAAGTACAAAATCCCGATGCCTGGGAATTAGATTGTTTTACCGTTTGCCATAAAAGGCAGCTGTCATCATTAAATCTGGGATGACCAGATGAACCTCCTTGAGAAGATGGAGGAGAGTTGAGGGCATGAGGACAATGTGAGAACAATCATGTTTAGTTTTACAGTACAGTTACAGTTGAAGGTGCATGTGCTTTCAGGGGTATGCTAGTGTGAATGTTTATCAGTTGCTTTTAATTGAACTACTGGTTGTACAGTTAAAGTGACTGCAAGCAGCAACAGTTTTGCTGTGACATGCAAATTTTGATTTTAGGTAGCTCGGAAACTTTTCTCTAACAGCAGGGTGACCTGTATATGCACCTGTAGAGAGAATGCTCTTTTGACTTTCCTTGTCAAAGGTGGCAAAATTTCAGCTTTACCTGTAACTGGATCTCTGTAATGTTGTAATGTATATTTTCTTATGTGGTTGAAAGGTATTTGATTTTCAGCTGGGATTTAAAGGACTGGGGGTGCCGTTTGGAGACAGGCAGTCGGTAGAGTGAAATCTAGCCAAAGTTAAAATTGGAACAAGTTTTTAGCTTCACTTACTCTGATTTGGCAATGAAGCTGGACTCCAGGAAATGGGAAAGTGTTGATGTAAAAAAAGCTGGGTAGAATTCTGCATTGTCATAAATTGTTCACCTAATAGCACTTTAAATCCCTTCAGGGTCTGACATGTTACTTTGATATTTTTTAGCAGCTAGTGCTAGACAGGCCTTTCCTCTACTTTTAGGGTACAGTGCTGTTGAGAAGCTACTCCAGTTTTTGTTCAGAGCTGCTTAGAATGATAAGACTGAGTTTATTGAGTACGGTCCTCTTGATTCTTCTAATGTATTTGTTGTCTGTCTCCCAGAAATGTTGAATGTAGACATCCAGTATTTTAAAAGCCAGAGGCTGGTGAAAATATTAAACATATACCATCACTTCATGTTGAGATTATTTTAACAGTTTTGAGATAAACATGTATCAAGTAGAAATGGGTTGCCTGTTGGTAGAGTTTCTTATTTTTCAATTATTTAATCCCTCGTAAAACTACAGCATATGCACTCCTTTTCTCACAGTGACAGATTCAGCTCATAATTCAGAGCTTTTATCATAACAGCATTAGTGGACAAGGAAGTGAGTACAGATCCTTTTTATCATGTCTTTTCGTAGAGAGGGCTTGGGGAAGAACTGGAAAGAGGTGAGGAAAGAAGGACCTGGCTTTGTGAGCAGTCGACATTAACCACTGTTGCTATACCTAGCAACTGTGAATTGAAGCTTTAAATAGCTGCTCTAATAGAAGTTAGCATGGAATTCGCTTCAGCACTTCCCTGTAGCTGATACAGCTTTCTATGCTGTAAGGATGCTCCTTCTAAAATTGGCTTGCTGTAGCATTGCTGATAGAACTAAGATTTATGTGCTTGTTTAAGAACAGTCAGTAGAGTTTGGGATTAGCCTGTATTAGGATGGCTCACAATTGGACAATTCTGTTGACTGTCTTTTCCACCAGGGTGCAGACTCCCAGGTCATTTGTATGGTTTTGAAATTTTCTCCCGTTATGGACAGCTGCTGTTGGAAAGTACATTCCAAAATAAGTCTCAGGTACAGAAAAAACTGTCATCTTCTAACAAGTGTGACCCAACACTAAGGGGACCAGCAGGTTTTTTTGTAGGGATCCTTGTCAGAATGGTGATGGCTCTAAATCAAAGTCACAATTAAAGATTTATTTTCTTAGCAGAATATTATGATTAGTGTAGCACAGAATTTATTATTGGAATGGCACAACATTTCTGCAAGCAGAATCAATATAGTGCAATCTGTAAGTAGCTTAATAAAAAGTTTATAACACAGCTTAAAATTTCCAGTCACCTGGACCATCTGCAGATCAGGTAAAATTTTAATATGTGTTTTCCTGTATTGATGTAACAATCATAATTGAACTCAAAAATCATAGAAAAATGAGTAAGTCAGTACTCAGAGGAAGCAGCCAGTGGTGGGACCGCCCCTGGCCACTGGGGGTCGCCGTTCTCACTGTCCAGCAGCAGTTCTGATCCCTGTTCCCTCTTTAAGATTTGTAACTGGTGATTTTATAGGTAGTGCTCTGTGTGCTGTTATGCTTTCCTCCTCCATGACAGGGTGATCAACAACACCCGGTTGGCCAGGTGCCTGGGACCTTCAAGGACAGCAAGGAGGGGAGTAATGGTCCTGGCACCCAGGAATCCTGAGGCTGTTAGGGAGGGGAAGAAGAAATATGTTTGGGTTGTTTGCTTGTTTCACAGGACCTTCAGAGCCTGAGAATGGGGGGAAACTGAATACGTGACCTTCTTGGTCACAGAGAATGGCTGCATGCTTCAGAATAGTGTATTACCAGGGTTTGGGAGCAGGGCATACTGCTTACACCTAATTCAAGAAGCTGGAAAGTTGAAGAAATGAGTACTTGTTAACACTAGTAGGATATTTATTTGTAAAATGTTATGTATTTCAAGCTGAATTACTATGAGGTGCGGAGTACCAGCAAGTTAAGAAAAGCATTAGACACACTTGCTGACGGCTGTCCATGAGCAATGAATAGACAAGGAAGTGCTGTTTGACATCTTTAACGCTGTTGTGGATGCTGGGTGGTGTGAGAGGTTTCAGTTAAAGATTGTAGCCTGGACTTTCTACTCTGACTGCATAGTTTTGCTTCCTGCAGCTGGCAGCGATGCTGTAGACCTCAGCAGGCCGTTGCTTGATCCCGTGAAAACTTGTTACTCTGAATAAGCCATTTCTGTCACTGGAATATGACTGCTTATTTTGAATCTCTTCTGTTTTCACCTGTGGCTTGGTCAGTCTGTCTCATGTGAAATTGTGTATTGTAAAATGCTTTCAATATCTTACATGTAGTGTTTAACTAGTTTAAATATTACTTTTTGGCCTCTCTGTGTTTTAAATTTTAGCATGTGGCTGTGTGTTAGACACTGATGTTTTCAGTTTTTCCCCAAATTTTCAAGTTCTGAGAATTAATTTTGTCACATATAACTTCCGATCATGAGAATTTGGTGAGTACCTGTATTTGGAAGCATTGCTCTTTCTATCTTTGGGCACCAAGTCTCTCCGGGATAAGTATGACCAGAAACAGATAAAGGCCATTGGAAAATAAGGAGTACAACTTTTTTGTTTTTCAAAACACAAGAATATTGATGGAGGGGAAAGAGAAGAAATAATCTGCGCTGCCTTGCCATGGGCTAGAGCAGCTGAAAACATTCAGTCCATGCAGGATCTAAGTATTGACTTGAATGTGAGCAAATGTTTGAAGTGCTTAGCTTAGAAATAGCAAAATCCCATTTGAAATTTTGCAGATTTCTTCAAGAAATCTAGCTCATTTACTTAGTTCTTTTGGCCTTGTGCTCTTACTAGACTGAATAATCAATAGCTCAATTTAAGTATTCTAGGTCGCTCAAACTTGTCACTGCCAGTATTACATCTGTAGAGAAGTGTTTCCATGCATCTGAGTATTGGGCTGGAACTTCAGTCATTCTTCCTGAAGTAGAACTTGTTTCGTATCGAAACTTGTTTCTAAATTGATTTTTGTGGGGGTCTGGAGGTTGTTTTTTTACCATTGATAGTTTTATTTTAACTTCCTCTAACATATGATTGTGAATGCCATTGAAAGAAAAATTGTAAGAATTGTAAAAATAAATTAACACATATTAGTTGGTGCATATTTTCTGCTGTTGCCAGTTTAGCCTTAGACTTTAAAATCTACAAAAAACATAAAAAAACTATTAATGACAACAAACCACGACTACTTTGCTAGTTTGAAAGCTTGTTTTGTTTTTAGATTAGGTGACTGAATTTTGTTGTGTTGAATCGAATAAAATTCACTGTAGTTGCTTCCAATACACAGTAGAATGTAAGCTTGCATATCTACCCCCTCATGTCTTCTGCCTCTGTTTATTTTACTTCAATATTTCCAGCAGAATTGATACCTTTAATAATTAGGTTGTGTACTTGACAGTTTCACTTATGGTTTTGACATACGCAATGAAATTACCTACATGCATTTTAAGTCTAGTAAAAAAAGTCTCTTATAATGACAGCCTCTGAGATAGATGAAATATACAAACTTTCTTCTTCCTTTTTCCTCATCAGGAAGTATTGATGAAGATGTTGTGGTGATTGAAGCATCCTCCACTCCCCAGGTTACTGCTAATGAAGAAATAAATGTTACCTCAACTGATAGTGAAGTGGAGATTGTCACAGTTGGTGAAAGCTACAGGTGAGATTTGCATCTCTTTGTTTTAATGCAGTTTTGCTTGACTCCAAGTTTGTCACAGGGCTCTGTGTCATTAAAAGCGCCTAAAGCAGTGTCATAGAAATTCTAACCAGAATGTATAACATGCATTTTTTTTATTTAAAAACCCAACCAAACAAAAACCAACCAACCAACCAGACCTCTAAAACTCAAAGCCCCAACCCACAGCTTTGCCAAAGCTTGACAATTCAGCTAATTGGGAATTGTTGAGGTGGTTGTAGTTAGTGTGACTGGTGGGCAGAATTTTGGGGGAGCAAAGCTGTACCACCGTACAGCTCCTAGAGTGAGCAAATGTAAGCTGAGTTGAATAGGGATTAGTTGAGCATTTCTCAAGAAAGCATCCTACTCTTTTGAAGTTTCTGCTGTGTGTGCTTTCCTGTTTTTTCATGCCTCTCTGCGAGTTCTGTTCCATATTTGTCAGATTTTGAGGAATATACTGGAGTTCCTTGAAGAAAACTTGAAATTGCCATATGTGTGGGACTGTTGGAGATGCCTTCCTCTTGTGTACGTTTCCAGATTTGCGAATATGAAGACAAAATTGTAGAATATGAAGAATGATTTTTTTTTTTTTTTTACAAAATAATTACCAAGGAACAATAGGCAGTAAATTATGTTTGTTGTCAGACAGTGCTTTCACTGATGCAATTTTAAATTCAAAATAACAGACAAGTTTTCCTGCAAAAATCACTTATTGCAATAAATATGACACTGAATAAGCCAATTTTATGTTGAAGACAAATGCGTGAATAACGTAGATTTCATGAACACTTGGAACTTAATTGTTTGTGAAACTCCAACATACAAAGGATGTTATACTCACAAAAATATACAGCCTCAATCTACAGCAAAGAAGAAGTAGGGAGAGATAAGAGAAATCAACATTAATTTCTTCAACAATATTTATTTCCTTCTGTTTAAAAGAAAGCAAAAGCTACAGAATCAACTCAAGTGCTCTGTTTTGAGGTGATTAGAAATATGTTTCTAGAAATAGTTGATTTATCCATGTGAATGTATTTATTGAGAACATGTATGCTTGGAAAGACTTGAGCTATATCAGGTTAACACTTTAGCCTCTTACAATCTGTATGTAAAGCTTTAACAGGTAAAAGAATCTATGGAACATGAATTCAAATCTCATCTAAGACAATAAAGATGCTTTTAAAAAATAAACAGCTTTCTCTCTTCCTAGCACCAATGAGAATATTTTATGCATTAGCCATAAAAGACTTGGAAAGAAAATGCTACTTTCTTACCTTACCTTCTGCAGTGCTGCAGCCAAAACAGGAGCAGCAGGCCTCCCTTTTAATTGATGTTAGCCTTGTTTTGCCTGGTGCCTTAAGTGAGAAGGAGATTGAACCAATTCTGGTGAATTTAAATTTCTGTCCTGTTTGGTTTGTTAGACCTTCTAACACAAAGATTTCTCAAAGGCATTTGATTATGTATCTCTCTTAAGATTGTAGCAGAATGGTCAAATTAGGTTTTGCTCTTTAACGTTTTACAATCCTTGCTTTCAACTGTTGCAACAAGACACCACTGAAAATGTTCAGCTGAAAACTTCTTGAGAAGATCAAAGAAATATCTGGGGTTTGTTAATGGAAAAAGTAATGATTCTGTGTGTTTAGGTTTGGTTGGTTTTGTTTGTTTAATACAGATAGCAAGCTTCCTGGAATTGTTCTCTATGAGGAAGAAGAGACTTAAATTCAAATCTTGAGCCTGAAATGTCAAAAACTGCTGAACTGGTCTTTTGTACTTTGCACATAGGATATTTCCTATGCAGAAAATTTAATTTACAGGAGAAACTTAGTTTGAAAGGAACTGACTCACTTGAATACAGGGTTGGGTTTTTTTGTATGAATATACTTGCTAGTACCTGAAGGTCAGCTGATGGTTGAGCATGTATACAAGCTTGCTGGGCATTTTAGTACTTAAAGATCAGAAAGAAGGAAAGAAAATTCATGAGGTGCTTAATCCGTCTCTTCCTGAATCCTCCTTTTAGTCATGCCTTTTTTTTTTGGGGGGGATAAAAGAAAACTACTTGAAGAAACAAGGAAGGAAGCCAACATTCTCCAGATAACACAGCCCATGGATGTCTTAGAAACTCAAAATTTGTATTTAGACTTCGAAAAGCTAGAAACAAAAACAATTTTGTGTTGGAAGTGTTGAGGCAAAGCATCTGTTGTGATGTAGACCCAGGAACATGTTAGTGTACTTAAGATAGTCTTTCACTTTTATCAGTGTGTTGTGGGCAGGATAGATAAAGAACATAGAAATGGTATTTTCTATCTTATTTAACTGCAGGCGAGGGGAAGATGAAGTAGGAGGTGAGATATTTACCTTTCCTTGTATTACAAGAGTGCACCTTGAGTCACCAAAGAGGTGACCAGAGAGGTAAATTTCATTCTGGATAGTTAGTAGGACACACACAAAACACAAACAAATCAATTTGGATATGATGCAAACCCAGACTTGAAAGAAAATTTTTTAACCTTTTTGAATCAGCTCAGTCTTTAAAGTACAGTGATTACTGAAGTGGATTGGAAGCGTAAGCCAGTTAAGACTGTAGCAAACGTGCTTTTTGCACTACAGGAATATATACTGATCTTTGTTAGTGAGTTGCACAGATGGGTTAAAGGGAGTACAGGCAGAAAACAAATGTAGACTGAGCTCCATGGTGATACATGCAGTGGGTTTGGTTTGTTTTCAGTGGAGTCGTTCTCTTTTCTTCACATTTTCCTCTTCTGAATTTCTGAAGTCTGAGTGCATTGTTCTTTTTTTCCGAACTGGAAAATAAGAGCTATTTGATCTTTGTAAATACTGGAGAGTCAAAAGTTTTTTTAACAGGGAACTGGTAAATACCATGTGCGGGGGATTAAGGAACAACGTAATACTGATCAATGTGATCAACGCTGAACAATTTATTGTGCGCAATCGTACCTTTTATAGGAAAGTTTCAGAACAGTAGAACATTCAATAACACTTGATTGGTTAACTTCACTTAGCCGAGTGCTAGCAACAGTTTAATGAGTGGTTAACTATTACAGCATATGTTTCAAGGTTACAGTTATCAGTTCCCTCCTGCACATCTCTCTCAGTAGTTTTCCGTGCTAACTTTTCCCAAGGCTTCTGCAGGTACACGAACTTTAGTAACCCTCAGGCGAGGCCTCAATGCCTGCGGGTCACTACCTTACAATTGTCAAGCAATTGTCTGGATTGCTTACACGCCCGTTTACAGCCAAGTAGCTCTCCACAACCATGCTATAAAAATATTCTTCCCTTAATTACAGACAGTATTCTCTTAACTTAGATTCCAGAGCATCACTGATTTGAGTGCTTGGGTTTGTATAGCTGAATTGAAGAGTTGCTAAGTGTTATGCTATAGAGATCAAACCATCCCTGTCCTTAGGCATGGGTTACAGGCTTATGATTTTTCTCTCCTCAAACCACATTTCATCATTTAAATGTTACACAAAGTTGTGCTTGTTCTTTGAGGGGAGGAGAAACGTAACTAATATTCAAGAGAGAAAAGTCCAGAGGTTTTGCACCTTTAGGACATTTTGGAAATTTAAAATATAGGAATTACCTTCTGAAAATATTCTATCCCAAGTTAACATGTTCATTGTCTTTACAATTCTTCCAGCATTCATAAACCTGCTGTTTCAGATTGCATAGGAGTAGTGTAGGATTTGGAGACTCTTCATTTACTATTAACAAAGCTAAAACATGACATCAGAAGCAACTCTTGCCTGACTGTGTTTGTAGAGTTTCACAGTGAATTTTTTTATAAGTTTCTTGAATGTATTTCACAGTAACATGGTTTAAAGACCTTTTAAACTCAACCTGTTGAGTATTTGCCATTATGTCATCTGGCAAAGGCTGCAGTAATGTTTGTAAGTACACATATAGTGAGCATGGAGGAATGGGGTATTCCAGCACAACGAAATGCTTTTCTAGTAAAAAATACTAAATAATGATTAGAAAATACTACAAATCTTCTCAAACACTGAGGAGGAAAATCAATAATGGCAAAAACTAGGCCAGTACTTAAGGTGTTATCTTGTTTTAAGGTCTCGTTCAGCGCTTGGACACGCAAGATCACACTGGGGGCAAACCTCTGGTTCTCATGCTGCACGACCTCAAGAACAGCGGAACCGCAGTAGGATCTCCACAGTCATACAGCCACTGAGACAGAATGCAGCAGAAGTAGTGGACCTTACAGTGGATGAAGATGGTAAGTTGCATTGATCTGAGAAATCTCTTCCCTTTTCAGAAGCAGGATGATCAGTGTAAGGGGAGAGAAGTTAATTGTGTTGGTTACAACATAACCATTCTATGAAAATGTCTCAGTTCTAAACAAACCAGTTTCCAGGCCTGTCAGAAAACCCTCTTGTGGCTTTACTTTTAAAATTAGAGTTTATCCATTCCCAGTGGGTCTGCTAGATGCAAATTGTCTTCCAAAACTGACCTGAGCGTGTGTGGTGTGTGTCTGAAGGCTGTCTCACCAGGCAGAAATTACAGAAGAGGTTGGAACTACTTCTTTTGTAATATGCACTTCAATACAACACTGTAAAAGTAAAATCTCTTGCTCCTTGTGCTTTGGAGTAGTTACTGTTCTTGTAAGCTTTGGAGTAAAAATGATTTAAAAAAAAAAAAGAAAAAAAAAACCCACCCCAGAAACAAATCCCCAACAAAATACAAACCAAACAAGCCATAAAATAAGCCAGTAACCCCAAACAAGTAAAGTTTGATAGGTTTCTGAAGCTGTAACCTTTAACTGTTTCCTGACATTAAAATCTGCTAGCATTTAATAACTCTCTTTCTGCTGAAAATCATAAGAGCAACTTCCATGTATTGTCAGAATTTGAGAAGGAGAAGCTAAAGCTCTTGTACTTTTTTGCAGTTTCATTTTTTGCTGTGGCGGTGGTTTGAGGGATTTCTTGGGTTCATGTTGCTTTTAATTTTTAACAAAAGTTTTGTCCTGTTGTGCTTCCATCCCTGAGCATATTGCAAGCTAGGATCTCCCAGTATCTTATTCTTCAAGTTGTCTTGATTCTTTGGGTAGGTTGGAGAGCTGGAAGAGTTTGTAATTGGTTTTTGTTTTCTGATGTTTTTTAAGGAAGAGGATGGGTTGATTTACACATTCTTTTCTTTTTAGATTTACTGTGAAGTATCATAACTGTATCAGTGAAGGGGAATAATAGAGTGGTTATGGTTGGAAAGGACCTTAAGATTATCTATTTCCAACCCCCTTGCCATGGGCAGGGACACCTCCCACTAGACCATACTGCCCAAAGCTCTGTCCAGCCTGGCCTTGAACGCTTGCAAGGGATAGAGCATTTACCACTTCTTTGGACAACCTCCCTCACAGTAAAGAGCTTCTTCCTTATATCTATCCTGAACTTCCTCTGTTTAAGTTTGAGCCCACTACCCCTTGTCCTCTCACTACAGTCCCTGAGGAAGAGTCCCTCTCCACCATCCTTGTAGGCCCCCTTCAGATACTGGAAGGCTGCTATGAGGTCTCCACGCAGCCTTCTCTTCTGCAGGCTGAACAGCCCCAACTTTCTCAGCCTGTCTTCATACGGGAGGTGCTCCAGCCCCCTGATCAACATCGTGGCCCTCCTCTGGACTTGCTCCAGCAGCTCCATGTCTTTTTTATGTTGAGGTTACCAGAACTGCAGACAGTACTGAAATGGGGTCTCAAAAGAGCAGAATAGAGGCCATCTATTGCTTTAATTTTACTCTTTAAACACTTCAAATTACAGAATTTAGTCTTAAATTCAGGAATCAAATTATTTTTTAAAAATACTATTGCTCAATGGACTTTCACTTTTGTAATGTATATATTTATGATGGGACAGAACTGTGTGTGTTGCTGATGGTGAGTCCATGCAATGGCAGGCTAGCAGGGTGATTAAGGCTGTTAGAATTGAGAACTGTCTGACTGCAGGATTGTTTTCAGAACATATTAGCACCCAGTCTTGAGCCACTGTGTGATCACATTGCCATGTTACGCTATAAGTGTCATATAGGACATGCTGGGTTTTTTTTCTGAATTTGAACATTAATGCATTTCTCCCGAAATGTTTTACGGTAAATAAAATCCAGTATATTTGAAGGCCACATTAAAATCCAAAGGATTTTAAATGTAGGTAACAGGCCATGTGTTTTTAATGTAATTAGTTTAAGGACTTGCAAGAAGAGAGTTAAGTTTGTTCCTTTGAGTTGCTGATACACCTAGTAAATGTAGAGAGAAATCTTCAAAGCCAGTCATATTTTATTTTGAGACTTTGAGTAAAAATTATTTGAAGTCTCTTGATGCATTTTTTTTTTTTTTTTTTTTTTTTTTTTTTCCTTTTTGCCTGACATCCATGCAGACATTTTTATTAGCAAAGCAAACCTGAGCTGTTTCTGGTGATATTCCCTTTTATGGTATCTCAGATTCCCATCATGTCATTGCCTTCTTCAGTAATCAGAGATAAATTTCAAACTTGCAGTCAAAGGCAGACGTTTAAAGACTAGATTTGGATTTTGCCACCAAGTATGCTTTTAAATTTTAACCTGTTTACAATTGTGTAGTAGAGAATAAGATTTATGATGTTTTGTCTGTTTCCCTGTATATTAAATAAATTCTCAACTATTACATTTACAATATGTAAAATGAACATGCATGTACTTTTAACAGAAGTTTCAAATACTGGTTTAATGAATCTGCTTTTAATTCAGTCTAGAAACCAGGTTTATCTTGCTTTAGCCTTCGGTACTCTGAATCTGGAATGACTGAAGTTTGTGAAGTGGCACTGCTAGTTTTGATGGTATTATGCTGCTCTTGGTTAGTTATCTAGAAGTCTTTCTGTGCTTTGTAGACATTTAAAAAAATGGTAATGGTGATAACCAGAGAGTAGTTTGCCTCTGGATTTATAAAAGATTTCAGCAAATGTTAATAATAAAGTCCCAAAGTAATTTAATTTCCTTTCTAGTAAGATGTTACTCAGTAAATAAAACTTGATCTGTCAGATTTGGTTGGGAATTGATTTTATATTAATTCTTAAAATTTGAGTGTTTTGTTGTGTTTTTTTGCAATGCTGTTTTTTCCATACCCAAGTGAAACAGAGTTAACTTTTGTATTTTGTACCTGTCAGGTTTTTGTGTTCCACCTTGCTTAGCATCTGGCAAGATCAGAATTAAGGATTTCTTGTAAAATAATCAAAACCCAGCAACAATAATAAACAAAAAAACCCAAATAAACCAACTCAAAAAGCTCACCAAAACCAACAACCAAACAAACCAAAATCAACCAAACCAGCTGATTTTAAAAATTAAGGAACATGAAAGCTTTTTTTATTTTGCTAGAGCCAACAGTTGTGCCAACCACGCCTGCTAGAGTGGAGCCGCAGGTCACGAGTTCTTCTACCAGTAACAGTTCTAGTAGGTCTACCTCGGAGCAGACCTCTGATTCATCTCAGCAGACCTCTGATTCATCTCCAGACGTCTCCAACATCCAACCCTCTGCAACACCAGAGACGACTGCTAGTCTTCCCAGTGGCGGCACTGCTGTTAGTTCACCTGGAGGTACAGAATATGAGAGCTTTCTAAACTGTTGTGTTGGCTTCTGGTACAAAGAAGGTTAATGGTCATTTTCTGGATTAAATGGCATGTGAACTTTTAACTACTGAACATAACAGTAGTGATTTGAGAGGACAGGAATCTGATTTCTCCCCAAAGATGAAGGAGGTTGTGCTGGAGCCTTCTGCTTTTGCCTATAGGGATTATTTAGTTATACCAAATGATATATACCAAGTTATATAAAAAATCTTGCTTTCTGAAGAGTTAGAATATAGTTCACAGGGAATTAATTCTTTCATCGCAATGTGTTACAGGGGTGTTTTGTAATGTATATTGTAAGAAAGTGAAGGATATATGTACATTCCTTGAACCTCCCTGTATATTACCTAACTGGAAGCACATGTATACAGACCTGTTAGATACTGACCTGTAGTAAAACTGTATATACATAGCATTCATAACATACCTGAAACATGGGTGCTCTGCCTCTATCTGCAAGTCAGGTGAGGTACAGAAAATCTGAGCTGACCACAGCTGCACAAGAATTTAATGTCCCTGCTCACTAACCACAGGGACAATCTTTCTTCCTTTCCCTGCTGATAACTTGGCTTAAATAAGTGGAATAAGGCAAGAGTCAGTTCACATCCACTAGTGGTTACCGTGAGTACGTCCACCTGAACCATTTTGCTTTGGTTCTTTTGAGAGGCATGGCTAAATCTTTTTTTTTGTATACCGCTTGTTTTGTTTTAGTTTAGATCTGTTTCTCAGTCAATTATTTGTCTGAAGTACAATACTTTTTTTCTATTTAAGATGCAGTTTTATGGTGATCAGCCTCACTAATTTCTTTCATTTTAATACCATATTTTCTTCAAGATGATATCAGAAGAGCTGCATCTAATACAGCACTGGAAACTGGCCCTCCAGCCATGCCAAGGTTACCATCGTGCTGCCCTCAGCATTCTCCTTGTGGAGGACCTTCACAGACTCATCATGCATTGGGGCACCCACATACAAGCTGCTTTCAGCAGCATGGCCACCACTTTCAGCATCACCACCACCACCACCACAACCCTCATCCAGCTGTTCCACTATCTCCTTCATTCAGTGACTCCAGCTGCCCTGTTGAAAGACCACCTCCAGTGCCTGCACCTTGCGGAGCGAGCAGCAGTTCTGGCACCAGTTACCATGACCAGGCATGTTTAATTCTTGTGACTGCCCTTTGTGATTTCAAGTCATTACATTTATGAGAGAATGGAATAGGATGTTTGTTCTGTAGCAGGCATTATAGAAGGGAACTAAAAGAAAATTTGAGTTATAATATATGGACACACAAAACCTGAAATTTTACGGTCATAATCCTGTCACTGACAGCTGACATCCTCTTGGTGACTATAGGATGATAGTGGCTGCTTAAGCAAACCAAACATAAATGCCTTGAAATATATTCTGGTGATCATAGCAGTTTTGCAATGCAAATGCTTTGGCTACTTTAAGAGAAGAAAAAAATCAAGTCTAATGTTCTGTTTATGAAAGATGTAAAAGAGTTGCTCTTCTAAAACCATTGGTTTTTAAGACTTAAGTAACTAAAACCACAGCTCTAAACCAAGACAGTTATTAAGAACAATACTGAGCAAACTTGATTTATATCATGCAGAACTATTAACCTAGTTTCTGTTTTAAGTGTAATACATTTTCACAACTGAAAATGAAAGATTGGGGTTTTGTCTCCAAATATTTTAATGTATGTAACTCCCATATACTCACCGATTTATCCATCATGGGGTTTTGGGGTTTGTTTTTTTTTTATACAGCATGGTGTAATGAATTTGGTCTCTCTCACCAGATTCAAGAATTTAGGAGTAAGAAATGTTAACTATAGTTTAAAGAATGTTCCACAGTTGAGCCTTAAAACTTAAAATTTTTGGACCTGAGTTGCCTGTGATTGATTTGGGGTTTACTAACCACATTATTTGAGGGTTACTGTTTTCAATATCTGAAGAATTGCTTGAAAAAAGATGGTTTGTTTACCCAGCAGGCATTGCCAGTAGACTTAAGCAGCAGCGCTATAAGAAGTCATGGAAGTGGTGCCTTCCATGGAACATCTGCTTTTGACCCCTGCTGTCCTGGTTCTTCTTCTCGAACTGCAATTTATGGGCACCAGGCTAGCGCTGGCCCAAGCCAATCAATAACAATAGATGGATATGGATCAAGTATGGTTGCGCAGCCACAGCCTCAACCTCCTCCTCAGGCATCCCTCTCTTCCTGTAGGCATTATATGCATTCTCCTTGTAAGTACTGATAAGTACTGGGTATGGGGGGGAATGCAGTCAAACATGAAAACAGCTTCCCTGGCAGCCTGTGAAAACTCTTACTATCTGCTTGGTTTGATCTTGGAACTCACCTAGCAAAACATATATTAAGAAATGTACTTAAAACAGTTCAGGTTGTGTAAAGGATTTGAATGGCATCAAGGTGAGGTAAAAGTATTTTCTTCTGAGTGACCTTAATAACATTCAGACTTCAACAACTGTATCTACTATGAAAATATTTTTCATCTCCTTTGTATTTTAGCAGTGCCTCTTTATTTCCTTTTCCTTGGTCCGTACCCCATCCCATTCCCCCAGTGAGTTCTGCTTGAGCAAGCTCAGAAAGTCAACTAATTTGTTTGTGATTTCTTTGTTTGGATTTTATGTCTCTACAGGAAAAGTGGGCCGGGTGGGTATTGAAAACAAACTCCCCATATGTAGCTTTTCCAGCATGCATCACATGGGTTTGTTTGTTTGGGGGTATTTAGTTATTATTTTCATATTACCAACACTGGCGAGTGGAATACTTTTGGCTGCAGAACATAAGGGTTTCTTGTAGGGTATATTGCTGGAATTTCTTTATTTAAAAATTGCACAGGCACATATTCCCATTGCCGCTGTTTACACTGGTGGAATAATATTGAAGCATTTGTGTAAAGACAGTTGCAGGTTATGACTGAAATTTAATTTAAAAACTGACCAGATTAAAATCACGTGATGTTTTCATTGCAGATGCTTCTTTGACCAGACCTCTTCACCATCAAGCTTCTGCATGTCCTCACGCTCATGGAAATCCTCCACCACAGCCACAACCTCCACCTCAAGTAGATTATGTTATCCCTCATCCAGTGCATCCTTTCCATCCTTCAATCTCCTCTCATGCATCTTCTCATCCTGTTCCACCTCCACCACCAACTCATCCTTTAGCCAGTGCGGCTGCTCCAATACCACAGCATCTTCCTGCAACACACCAGCCTATATCCCATCACATCCCTGCAACAGCACCTCCAGCACAGAGGCTACATCCTCATGAAGTGATCCAGAGGATGGAGGTCCAGAGAAGAAGAATGATGCAACACCCAACGTACGTCACAAATGTACTCAGAGCAATATCTAAACGTATAATTCATTTCCCTCAGGTTTGTAAAATGTTGCGTGTGTATCTCAAACTGTTAGTTGCATGGTTAGGAACTATTAGTATGAAACCATGGTAAAAGGTGTCTTGACACACCACCAGAGTCATGTGAGCATTAAGACTGAACCTGTTCCTTTACATCGCTGAATCATGTGTTCAGGTAAGGCATGAATGGGCATGGAAGAGAAGAGAAGCTTTTGTTTCTCTCATCCTCCAGATAACAGGGAGGAATTCCTTTTCAAGCAGAACAGTTTGGAAAGTGCATCATGTGTTCCTCTCAGATGTGTTCCTTGACATTGTGTTTTGCCTTGTCGATACTGCTAAGATTCTTTTTATATAACTAATTTATATAAACATTTTGAACATTTTAAAACAAAATGAACAATTTATCCTAAGAGACTGTTTACTAGGTTAAATTCAGATTGAACTTAGATACTTAGCTTTTACTATGCCTTTACATCTTTAGAAGAAAGACTGAATAGTATTGGTATAAAAATGTGACCAGTGTTGAGATGTAGCTTTGGTGTTACTGTTGAGGAGATGCCACTGTTGTTGCTAAAATAGATTTATGACACTAGCATGAACAGAAAGCAGCCCTCTTCTTGCTGTCATGTCTCAAGTGTGGGTACAACAGCTCTAACTTCCTTACAGTCTTTGAATCAGCCCTGAAATGTGCAAAAGGCAGTGTGTGAAGGTGCACTGCATTTGTAGAACATAGAGATTCTCCGGTTTTAAATCTCATCACCTACTTTAGACGAAGATTGTGGGATAGGCAGCCTGGAAGTTTTACGTTCATAGAGATAATTTCAAATTTATTTCTTAAACTCATTTTAGAAAAAATGGGCCTACATGACATAAAATTTTTATGCAATTATGGAAATTGTTCTGTGAGCTCTTTTGTATTAAAATGTTCTTCTAGATTTTTCTGTATTGTTATCTATATAGAGGATAAACTGAAGGAAGGTGAGACTAGGAGTAGGTTCTGCTGATTGATCTATTCCTATGTTGGTCTGTATTGTTGGAGGAAACTAGTACTTCTAACATACTGTATACAAGGTTGATAGAGTTGTCTGGAGAAGTGTCAATTTACAGTGATTAGAATAGTGTGCTTTAAAGTAACTTTTTATTTCTCTAGACAGGTAAATTTACAGAATGTCTAGTGTACTTTGTCAAGTAGTTTAAGGTGGTACTTAATCTGAACACATTGTACTGCTTCTGGCACAATCCAAGTTTCTTTGTTGACATAAAAACCAAACAACCTACCCAACAGAAAAAAACCCAAACCCCTGAAAACTTTCTTCGTTGAAAGCAGTGCAGTGAAAAATACCAAATAATTTCTTTCTGGAACTGGGAAGTGGTAAAGCAACAGAAGTCAGCCAGCAGCTTTTCTGAAGATTTGTTTTTTTCCAAACCTGTAGTTCTATACCAGCTGGCATGGAAAAAACCGTGCCTTCTTACTACTTAAGCAATGAGGCAGTTGTGTTCTCTGATTAGTGTATTAAGTTTCCCCACATTACTTTTGCTGGTACGGTTTTATTGAAAATTAGCTGCAGCATAGCTGTGAATGATTGAATCTCAACAGGACTGTCGTGTGGCCTTTGCTTTCCTACCTGCAGTTTGAGGTTAGGACTAAACACTTTGTCAGTCCTTCTGCAGTGAAGTCTGCCAAAGGCAGATCACAGTAGCTGAAGCTGGCTGTGCCTTTGGATATGAAATCTGTACTGTAATTAGTTTCTAACTTGCATCTAAAGTTGAAATTACTGTATGGGGAGTGTTATTTTAAATGCATCCCAGTAATTCAGTCAGTAAAGTTTTGATCATGGATGTTGCTTACTTGATATTAACAAGTACGTGAAATTTACTTGCTGTTTTATGTTGTTCAGACGTGCTCATGAGCGGCCTCCTCCGCATCCTCACAGAATGCATCCTAATTATGGTCATGGGCATCACATTCATGTGCCTCAGACAATGTCTTCTCATCCTCGACAAGCTCCAGAGAGATCTGCCTGGTTAGTAATCAGCTACTGTTTTAGTTCTTCAGGGCTTGGGTCAGAAGATCATAATATGCTGATCACAGTGCTTATAATGATTTTAGAAAGTGCTGCATGCACCTGTGGCTCAAATTGTGATGAGGCTGTTAATGTCTTTGAAATACTGTTTTGAGTACTCAGTATCTTGAATTTATTGCTAGAGGGTTTTATCCATTGCTTTTAAAATGGAATTAAGTGTTGCTGACTCTAGTTATTTCAAGTACTGATTTTAAAATAGGCAAGTAAAGCGTTGCTGAACACTATTAGCACATTTATGTGCTTTGTAGAGTTTTGGATTTGAGTTGCATACTATTTTCTCACATCTTTGAACTTATTTCAAATTGCATCAGGCCCACTCATGAAAGTTACACTGAAGTTCCACAATTTATTTATTATGGTCAAATACATCTTTTTTGTTTGTTTGTTTGATTCATTTTCAATAAGGGAAGAGGTGCATGCGTGACAGCTGCTATTCCCACAGCGAGAGCTACAGAGACTTCACGCTGATTATATTTCTGGGCATGGTAAATGTGGAGTTGGCTTTCCAGATTTATCATACTAAATCTTCACAGTTCATTCAAAACCAAGTTTTAGTTACATTATGATGGTTCTTTAGCAGTCTTTAAACAAGTTTTCAAAAAAAACTTATGTAAAACTGTAGTGGTGGCGGCGGTGCTGTATTGTATACTTTCCAAAGCAGTGGAATGGTATCTAGGAGTTAAGATCTACCTTTACTGTAATGCCACTTTTGTCCTTGTGATAGGGAACTGGGAATTGAAGCTGGTGTGACTGCAGCTACTTACCCTCCAGGGCCCTTGCATCCTCACTTGGCCCACTACCATGCACCTCCTCGGCTTCATCACTTGCAGATAGGAGCACTTCCTTTAATGGTAAGGCAATATCATATGAAAAATTATGATCATTGCTCATTGTAATTATTTTGTTTGTCAGGAAAATTAATTAAAGGTTTACTGTATTTAATTGGACATGCATACGTTGCTGCAAAACTTAATGGTTATTCTGAAGAAGAAAGTACTCCAGTTTTTGTGTGGTGCTCCCAGATAGGGAGCTAGAATAGCTTCATTGTCAAATAAGAAGAAACAGTATAGGACACTAACATTTCTAACTTCAGCTCTTATAAAATGAAACATATTTGAGTTTAAATTGTCACTTGCATTGCAATGCATTGACCCTCTGCATCTGATTTTTAAAGTTTAGATTCTTCTTTAATAAATTTTGGATTGTTAAAGGTACCAACTTTCGACCCAGTGCATGAGGATTAGCACTGAAGCTTTGTTACAGTGTGTATATAGTATACAGCACAGCTGGAGTTCCATCTGGAATTGTTTGTTCTCAAATAATATTTGGTGTTCATCAACTTAATTCTGTGTGATAAAGTACATAATTTTAAGCAGCAGGAAGTGTGAGTACTACTACTAAAAGTAGTCCCATGTTACACATAATCTACAGTAGAAAACTAAGGAAAATCAGCATAAGTGACTTTTACAGAATATTATGTTTCAAAGAATGTTTGTAGGTTTATTTAAAATATTCTCATTTTGTTTAATGAATACTCAAAAGCACAAATGTAGTTTAACGGAGTATATTCAGTGTTTCTTTGTGGCTAGACCGTATTATTTAACTTTCTTAAAACTAATAAAAATTGTGGGTTCATCTGTAAATGAATGCTAAAATTGTAATTAAAAATCAACCTGTGAGTCTTGCCCATCCAGAATCCCTCTGTTAGTAGCCAGAATTGACATCTAGGGATTGAACTGTAACTTTACAGCCAATACTGTAATAGCTGTTGCTTCATAGTCTGGTTTCACATTGCTTGTTCCTTGCTGTGTAGAATCCTGAAGTACTTCCCTGATATATCAGGGTTGGTAATTCATTGATTCACAGCTTGCATACTTAAGCACACACTTCCTAGTGTAGAATTTGGTGTATTAATGTAGCTAACAAGTTTCTTACTGCATAATCTTACCTCCTATACATCATCTATTCAAATTAAGATTTTTCTGCATTCTCCTTCAGTTAGGTGTCTGTTTTTAAGTTGGTGAAAAAGAGGCTTGCCTCTCTTACTGTTACTTCATGTGTGGTACTCTAGCAAATAATACCAGTTGCTTTAGATTCGCAAAGGGAAAGGGCCCTCCTAATAGTTCAGGGACCCGCAATTACATTAGGAAGCAGCAAGTTAAACATGCCTATGTTATCTCATTTCGTATCAGGGCTGATAAGGCAATTATGGGATTTATTTACACTATTGCTCTGAAGTTTCCAGAAACTTCATCGTTCAGCTGATCGTTGTATTACAGTGTGATGAGAAACCTGGAGCTGAATTTTAACTTTCATATGGGGTATTCCTACAACTAAGATGTTACGCAGGCAAGTAGATGGGACCCCACTGATCATCTTCTTAGCAGTAGAATGGGAGAAGGCTGTGATAGAGAATCTTCAGAAGCGTTTCCTGAGTATGTGGTTAAAATACTTTAGGGGGTTTTGCCCTTCTGCTCAGGAACTGGTGTTACTAATTGATAAGTGCCAGACAAAATAGGTTTTTTAACACTACAGAAATTTGTTTGTGTAGGGATATCTAGTCCTTGTAACAGCAATTCATGAATCTGTGGGTGAAATGTTACTGAAGTTTTTTGCACTTTGAGGTTTTGCACACAGTGTACTGGCAGTGTGTTTCACAGTGTAGATAGACTGCTGTAAGCAGTACTTCCTCACATGTTTGGGATCTGTTTTGAACTTTGCTGTTATCAGACTGAGTGGTACAACTTTGAAGTCATGTTCTGAGTCTGACTAATTTGAAGTGTGTTCCAATTACACAAACTAGAACACAGAAGCAGGTTAGAACACTGCTAGGCATTGTATATACAATGAGTTCAAAG
Source organism: Amazona ochrocephala (assembly GCA_039720435.1). NCBI lineage: Eukaryota > Metazoa > Chordata > Aves > Psittaciformes > Psittacidae > Amazona > Amazona ochrocephala. The sequence goes on along the minus strand of CM077883.1, from coordinate 31,044,814 downwards.
CATTACCAATACTTTTTGATGATTCTACCCCTTCTGTGGCAGTAATGAATGCCAGAGGTTTCTTAGTTTGCATGTATATGAGAATACAGACCTGTCAGCAAAATTTACTTTGAATATAGAGCAGTTAGTGAAGTTTTTCATCCAGCAAATTTAACTGGATACTAAGCAGAAGTGCCATTTTAGTTTTTATTAAAGAGCAACAGATCAATTGCTGCTGTCACCTGGGTTTCATTTTAATTGTACCTTCATGAATAGGTGCAGGGGAGGAGAGGCTGAACTGTGATTGAAGTCCCTCTGTGAAATGGTTAATGTTATGAGGAGTGCTTTCTTCTTTCAGTACATACAGAGGGTACTAAATAGCAATTTACAATGCTCCTTAGTCATATTCTTGATGCAGATGTCATCCAGTGTTGATGTTCTCCATTCTTTTTGAGGGTGGGGTGTCTTTTAAAGTAACTCATGCAGTAACTCAACTAAAAAAATTGTGTCGAATCTACTTTCTGCCCAGTAAGCAGTGTGCACTGTTGTCTGTTCTCAAGTACTAAAACCCATTCAAAATACTGCCAGACCATAAAGGGCATAATGGGAGATTTGAGCTTTAATGGCACTAGTACTCTGATGTATCAAATTTCAGATTTTAACTGGATGCAGATAACCTTATTTTCATGTAATCAGTGCTGGAATGTAGACTGCCATTTAATCCTCAGAGAAAATGCTCAGAATAAGTTGGGGGAGATAATTAGTGTTTAGCAGCTTTAGCAGTCCAAATAGAGGATGGGAAAAGCAAAATTTCCTTCACCTGTTTAAACATTATTTCAGGAGGAATCCTAGATGAAAAGCTGTTAATAGAGCTTCCTTCGTATCTGTGACAAGGACTAGGCTGCTTCCCTCCCTGATGTAACAGTTACTTTAATGGTGACCCTGGCTCAAAGTAGTCTTTGTTCCCATTGTTAGTGCTTTAATGTTGTGTATATGTTGTAGAAAGTTCTCTGTCGGAGTGATTTTTGTGATGGATTTCATTCTGGACAAATATCCATTCTGGAAACTTTTAACATTTTCAGGAAGAATCAACTGAAGATCAGTGCATGGCATAACTAATGAAACATCACACAAGAGAGGCACAGGAGATGGGGGTTTTGTCTGTTTCTCTGTTTTCTGCTGTGACTGCTTGTTGTTAGATGACACTTCAGTATCTGTTTATTCTGAATGACCTTGTCTGCTCTTTGGGTACTACAGATGAAAGTCTTTTTGTCCCTGAGTGCCAAGCACCAGTTATCATATCTGGGTGGACAGGATGGAAATTTCCATAATTTAATAAGCTGAGGTAGCTGTTAAAAAGAGCATGACTTTTTCATAATGGGCTAGACACTAGCTGTAATTCTGACTTATGGCTGTAACCAATATCCAAGCAGAATTCCTTTTCTTCTGTTGCTTCAGGAAGGAGGCATCCTAGTCTGTAATGAAATCTGGAAGGGAAAAGGTTCAAAAATAAATCGCCAGAATGTGTTCCTAATTTGCCCTGAGGAGGGCTTGAAATGGCCCCCTTCTCTGTACTGCGGGCTCTCTGGTGTCTTGTTTCCCAGATGTTACCCATTTACCTGAAAGACCAGAATGATATGTTTAGCTGTAAACCAGTTACTTTTTGTAACTGCAAAGTTGAAAATATTTATTAACCTTTTTCAGGCTTCATAAAATAAGAATGTATTAGAAAAATAGAGAATTTTATTTGCTGTAGTTTCAAAAATTTGCAGATATTAATTTAGAAATTGTAATTTATTTCAGCTTTGAAACAGGAACTTACTCTGAATATGAGTTTGTTACTTGGACACTTAAAAAATCAGTGCTTTATATTTAAAACCAGCTCTGTTAAAGAAAGGGTTATTTTTATGAATTGGATTTGTTCCTTTTTGTCACTTAATGGATGGAAGCTGAAGGTTGAAACAAGAAGGTCTTATTTCTCCCTCCTTCCATCTTCTCCTCTTCAAAGAGGAAAAGTAAAATCTCTTCAGCTCTAAACTGATAACTAAATTTCAAATGGAATATAGACCTGAAGTAAGCAGTGTTTCCTTTATGCTTTATAACTTAGTGTACTTTTGCATTTGTTTAAGTAAATAGCTAACTATGACTGGGTTATTATTGTGGGGGGTTACTTTTGGGTTGTTTTTTTTTTTTTAGTAATTTAAATTTTTAATAAATGAAGGCTTTCTACATGTGTCTCAGATTGTTTCAGTGACCTGGTAATCACAGAAGTTCCTGGGATATGCAGTTCCAGTCTCCTGACTCCAACTTCTCCTGCCTTTTTAAATAGTGTCTTGTCAATTGTAAATTTCTGAGGGGGGGAATTATCTGGACTTTACAGTTTGCTAGCTATAGTGTAAAAATTCTCTATAGAGTTGATACAGGCCTTGAGAAGACTCCTTAATTCATCTGTGAATCTAGACTGCAGCTTGTCTGCCAAAAGGAGATCTGTGGCTCATAATATTAAAAAAAGAGAGTACCTGAACCTCTCTCAGGTGTGATACATCCAGCTTTCATATGCTGGCCCCCCTCCCTTTTCTGTTGCATAGCCTGACTGTTCTGTTCCGTTCTGTTAACTGTTGAATGACTCAGAGTGGTTGAAGCCATCCTTGCACTTAGTTGTAAAAACTGGGTGGGATTTGCAGGTATAGGTCACTAGGTTCCAGTACATTATGTGATGGTCATAATAATATTACTCGGAGTGTAATCATACAGGTATGGCAGCTGTAAGAGATGCAACTGTTCCCTACGAAAATAGCTGATGAACTGTAAAGCATCTACAGTACCTATAGTAGTTCAGGGTGACCTTTAGGTTTGAGAAAGCTTTCGTTAACTACCACATTTAACTGCATTTTTTGGAAAGGAAAATAGACTTTTGTAATGCAGCAGCTGCTGCTTCTTTCCTTAATATAAACATGAACTACTGGTTTGTTTGGGAGTGTGTTTTTATTTTGTTGTTTTTTTTTTTTCAGTAGAATGTAGGCTGTTGAAGATCACTCATTTTATGTTCCCCTCAGACACTGATACAGTTAGGTCTTAGCTGTACAGCACACATTACTTGTTCCTTTGCATGGTGTCTCTATGAAAGCTGCAACTTTTCCTTGTTTGAATTTGGCTTAGTAAGATACTGATTGATCAGAGTTACTTCTTACTGAGTATTGATGTGGAGCTAGGCACTTAACTGGGTAAGCTAACTTAGGATTTGTATGAAGATAATACTTAATGTGAAACACTGCATGAAAGATTGAGATAGAGGAGTAGTACCATACAGTGGAAGAATCTCTTCACTGACTGTGGCAACTGAAAGGCAAAAAGATCCCAGAAAGGTGGAAGATAGAAAAGAAGAAAATCTTTCCCACAGGTTAGCTGTTTCCAAGCAATTTCAGAATGTTAGTGTTTTAAATGGTTCAGACTTAGCCTTGAATTTTTTAGTTGGTGCAAATTTTTGTGATAGTGGGAAGTGCAAAACCAGAAAGAGATACTTGTACAGGAAACAAACAGTTCTTGGCAAACTTGTACTGGAATTTGCAGATCCAGAGTATATTGCTTTAAAGTATAAATTATAATTTGACTGTATCCAAAAGAATATATACAAGTACTTAGTGCAGACTGGCATTACCTTTAACTCTTTAGTTTCTTCATTAGTTGTAAATTTTTTTCTTTCTTCTTATGCTCAATATGAAAACTTGCTGAAAACACACTTCCATTTGTGTGTGAAGCTGTTTCAAGAGAGCTGAAATCTTCTCTTTCCATTTGAAGCTTCAGGGTAACTGTGAAAAGGATTTTAGACTGTTCTTAGTTGGGCATTACTGATAGTTCTCTCTTGCCTATCTTTCCTCCAGCTGGTAGTTGCAAATGTAATTAGTTAAAATCGTGCTGTGTTAATGGACTGCTTATTCTGCAGGTGTAAAAGAGCTCTTTTTTTTCCTTACAGGGTGTTTTTCAAAATACATGTTTACTTGGCCAGAAGTGGAAGCTCTTTTATAAAAGAACCTCCACATAATATATGTTCAGATGATTTTGCAGAGGTGTTACACTGTTCCCTATCAGGATATTTTGAAGGCCCATTTATTAGCATAAAAAGGTATAGTCCCACCCAGTATTTCTGTTGTCAAAGTTCAGCAGTTTGTTATGGTATGTACTCTGAGAACTTCTTGGTTGGTTTTGAAGTGTTAAAATTTAGTAGGCTTTTTAAATAGTCTTTAGTAGCAGAAATTGTTCCAAATAGGAGACCCGTCCAGGTACATTTTATTGTAGTTTGTAAACTCCAACCTCTGAGGCTGTTGGAACTGGAATTACTGCATTACAGCAATACACCTGTGAGTTCACAGCTCTGGTGTCTGTGCTATCAGACATACTGTTTTCCAGCAGTCTCTCTTCAAATCCTGGTGAATCAAAAGAAGAAAAACAGTTACTGAAAATCACTCCTGAGACGAGACATGGGTTAGGTTTTGTCAGGAGTTTCCTCTGAGGTGGAGGCAGTCAATTCACAGTGTAGTAACAGGCAGTGGAAACTCCCAGCTGATGCCAAACAGGTCTATGAATAGTAAAAACCTGAGACAAGTATTTTCATTGTGTGGCTGAGCGACCTGGTTCTTTAAATGCACAATTAAATGGAGAATGGATCATAAATCACCAGTTATCTGAGACTGATTTCTTACAATGTGGTTTTTACGTACCGTATTTTTAATGTATTCTCCTTTGTTACAGTCACAGTTTATATTGTCAAACAGTAAGACCTGTGACACCAACAGATTGTTACTTACATTAAATGTTTAGGTATGCAGATGAATATATATATGTTGTGATATAAAATTCTATATTTGCAATCATATTGAATTTATGGATTGGTATGTAACCTCTGTAAATACATTCTGCATATTGCATATCAACAATAGAGCTTTACATTGATACATTGGAGTTTGCCACAGTCATCCTGTCTTGCTTGTTTCCCATCTTCAACTCTTAACTAGTACCAGGCCAACAGATGTTTAGGCTGCTTGCAAGAGAGGCGCACCCTGTATTGGGATTCTGCAAACATTCTGAAAGTTAAATCTTCAATTTCTATTTCTCTGGTTTGTAAAAATTGAATATTGATGTATGTGGTTTATATTGGCCCTACATGCTCATCATTTAATAAGCACTGTGCTGTAAACTGCTTCAGTCAGATTCTGTTTTTCTTTTCTGAAAAGAAGTTAGTTATGGCAGAGGAATCTTTCCTATCCATGTCAGCTTTTTGTTACCAGACTGCATTTGAGAAGTATCTAAAGTACCTTATTGGTCTGTTATGTGACTCACATAGTCTAGGTTTATGCTTCCACAATTCTTTTCAGTTTTACACCTTTATATATGTCAAGCTTAGAAGTGTCTGCTGGAAGTAAGAAAGTCACACGTGGATACCTGACTTAGTAATATCTTAGATGTCTGACTTGTTGATGAATTTTGAGCTGTCATATACAGCAGCAGAGACATTCCCAGCTGATAGCACAGAAAAGAAGATAGTACTTCCAAGTGAACTGCTGCTTACGGCCCTCCTGTTAGTGCACTGTAAATGATTAAGCAAACAATCTGCTGCTTGCTTTGGGATTTTTTTTATTCTTCACCTGTTCATTAACATGTTTCTGACAAAAAGTGAATACTATTATTCACTCATCTTCCCGGGGTGAAAGTGGAACATGGAAGCCCTGCTGTGAGGGTGGTCCTTTGCATATAAACTATGTTTCTGCTTTCCTGTATGAAAAGCGCTGGTGCTTGAAGTGCCTCTGGTATCACTGGATAGTGGTATTTTGTTCACTGCTTCTCTCCCCTAACACGCAAGGAAGTTAGTGGATGCTTGAATATGGAGTGTACATTGAGTTGCCTGTGACTTTAGATGTGAGTTTTGAGTGTTACGTTTTTGATCTGCCTCTAAATTTCAAGCGTGTCTGCTGATGTTCAGTTGTTTGCAGTAAGATCAGGATATCGGCTCTTTTTCCAGACTGGGTATTATATTAGCCTTGTTTCTTCTCTGGTACCAAAAACTTTCATTTGAGAATATATAGCAACTCATTTGTGTAACTTCATGCATAGCTTTTAGGTGTCTTGTTTACAAAAATAGGTGGATATTTATGGTGGTTTATACAAAGTAGGTTGAGATTTTGAGACTTTGGAAGTGAGGCCAAGCAATGTGTAATGCAGGTGTGCAGAAATAACAGGATTTTGTCTCACTTCTATTTCTAGTTACGTTTAGAGAGCTCAGTGATGGTGTGCTATGCTGTTGGTTGGAATTGTACGCTTAAGCTGAGGAGTATAAATAATAAGTGATTCAATAAAAGCAAAAGGATCTTAAATTTTACAAAGCGAACAGTAAAATACTGAAACTGTTCTGAATAGGTTTAACTTAACATCTGCTGTTTGAATAGGTACCAGACATGGCGGGCTACCCTCACATCCGTTACATTTCATCAGGATTGGATGGAACATCATTCAGAGGCCCTTTCAGGGGCAATTTTGAGGTTTGTAATAGAATAAAACTAGATATATGTCAAAATGTGTCATGATGGAATATGGGGAGGGTGTATGGTAGAGCTAGTTCTATATATAGATGTAAAAATCATAAAAGAAAATATCCTTTATTTATAGAGTGACCTCACTGTTGTGAACCGGGATAAAAGGTAATCAATAAAAGGTACCCTGGACAATGTAGGCTTAGGTGGTTATTAATTGATACTACATCTTGCTCTGCCCACCACCCAGTTAGTAGGATGTTGTGTTCACATGCCCAGTTAGTAGGATGTTGTGTTCACATGATACATTGGTAAACGTTAGTGATGTTTCCAAATAACTGTGCCAGGAACCTCCTAGTGAGGGTAAAACTTGGCAACTTGAACGGTGCTGTCCTGTTTGTTATGTAGTGCAGGAATTGAAACTGAGGGAAGAAGGGGCAGGAGGAAGAGAAAATAAAAGGTATCAGATGCAGAGAGTTAATGACCTAGTCCACTGAAAACATCTTCAGTGACATCTCATGGTTCTGAAACTTCATTGCTGGAGAAAAATAAATCATTGTATTTCAAATTAAGCAACACGTTTTCTGCTAAGCCTTAATGACTGTTAGAAAGCAAATATTTACGTAATGCATTTTAATTGCATTTTCCTCATTAGATACACAGTTATGTGTGAACATACTGTTAACCAGTCTTAGCTGACAAACAATTCCTGATTTTTATTTATTTTTTTTTAGTAGTAAAATGGAGTTTCCCTACATCTTAGCATACCAGGCAGTGTTGTGTGGGGTTTTTTACATAAACCCATCCTTGTTCCCTCCTGACATACTCGTTTGCTTTGTCTGTATTTCAGTAAGTTGGGAATTGAGAGTTTGTCATTCTGCAAATATGTTAGAATAATATTTACTCAAAATAGTTGAAATAGCAGTTTTTACACTGTTTGTGCCTTACTGATTTTTTTAGGAGCTGATTCACTTGGAGGAACGATTAGGCAATGTTAATCGTGGAGCAACACAGGGAACTATAGAAAGATGCACATATCCACATAAATACAAAAAGGTGAGGATTTCTGAAATTGTGGCCCGTCTGTGTTATTTCTTTGAAAGCATAATAATGTTTATGGTTAGGTTAAATCTGCAGAAAGGGCAGCTTCAAGGAGTGCATGTTTTCTGTATCTTGCAATTTCAAGGATTGTAAGCAAAGCTTACAGGGCAAAGCTTACAATGCCACTTCTTTCACAAAGATAATTTTAAACTTGGTCTGTAGATAAAGAGCTATTATAATGCAATAAACAAAAGCAGTTTAATAAGACTTAACTTGTCCGGCAGTTATGAGTAGCCCTGTGAGCAGTGAAATTATTGGTAATAGTTATATTGTCAAGGGACTTAAATGATAACTTATTAAATAAAATAAGACTTTATTTTTGCATAAAATTGTTAATGATGCTTTTTTGCTTGGTATGTATCATTTGAACCTTTACTGTGATCACAGTAGGAAGACTGGGACATTAGAAAGTTTTGAATCTGGAACAGAATTTGGGCAACTCTAAGTTGTCTCTGAGTTGGAGTTTACGATACCATATTAGAGTCCTATCCACATAATGAAATTAATGTTTATACATAGACAACAAGTAAAAGGATTGGTTGCAACAATATGAAATTAATATATTCAGTCAGTACAGTCGATTTTTGTAATTAACAGTAGTTAAATCTGATTTGTCCTATGATTTTGCTCCAAGTGCTTGTTCCACATTCATTTTGGTTCAAATACATTTGAATAAATATGAAATGTTTTCGAAAAAGTATTTTTTGAATATGTACTAAAACCAGATTTTCTTCAGTTTGTCAATAATGTCATCTCTACTAATAAGGTAACAACTGATTGGTTCTCACAGAGGAAACTGCACTGCAAGCAAGATGGGGAGGAAGGAACAGAAGAAGACACTGAGGAAAAGTGTACCATCTGTTTGTCTATATTGGAAGAAGGTGAAGATGTGAGGTAAATTTTAACACTGAATATCAGAACATAGTGTTAATATTCTGGGTTTGAAATCATATTTGACTACAGTACACTACTCTGCAGTACTCCCTGCAATTGAAAACACACTTTTCAGTTTGTGTTGTCTTCGGGTAGAATGTAGGTTATGTCTTACTGTCTTTCATAAGTTGACTGCGTGTCTTACAACATGAGCCCAAGCTGAGAACCCTCAATTAATCAGGCTTTCAGCGTATGGAGTAAACCTACTTAAGACAGATTTGAATTGATGTAATAGAGCAGAAGCTAGCTGATACTTGACTTCATTGCCCATATATATTTCTTCTTGGAACTAGAGACAACACAGGTTCAACTGGAAAAGCCAGTGACACTTGGGGAAAAACATGCAAGCGCAAAAAAATACATGACACCTCAACAACAAAGCCCATGTTACTGTTTTTATGCAGTAGGTATGTTGATGTGGAAATGCTTTGTTAACACTAATGTTTTTCTGTTCTGATGACAGGCGCCTGCCATGTATGCACCTTTTCCACCAAGTATGTGTGGATCAGTGGTTGATTACTAATAAGAAGTGCCCCATTTGCAGAGTGGACATTGAGGCTCAACTGCCTAGTGAAAGTTGACGCCGCTTTCCAGAACTCTTGTCCTCCCTGTCCTTCCCTTATCCTTCCTGGTACTGCAGTCAACCAAAGAGAAGACAGTTGAGTTTCAGTGTATTTATAAAACTTTTTTTAGGTTTTACATTTTTTTCTTTTCATTACTGTATTTTTGCATGGTTCCTTGTATTGCATTTGTTTGCACATATTATGGGCTTTGTGACCCCAAACTTGCAGGCAAGATTAGCTGCTTTAGGAAGTAGAATTGTGTGGTCTCTTTTTTGGTTTTTGTTTTTTTTTTGTTGTTTTACGTAGTATCAAGCTTCGAAAGTATAATTTCACACATTACTAACCTTGGATTCCTTAATTTAATCGGTCATATATTTAGTTTAAATGTATAAAGATCATCTAGAAAATGATAATATTATGTATTGAGACATTCCTTAATTAGGAAAAAATGGCTGCTGTATATTTACAATATCAGTTCTGAGTCAAATAACATCCTTAATACTGGGAACAGAATATAAACTATATTCAGTTTGACTGATACATATAACATACTCACCACCAGAGTTTTTGTCTGATAAGATTTTTGTGTTCATTTTTGAAATTTCAGCACAATGCAGATATATTTGAATGTCAATATTAAACCTTTAGACTGCTGTTCAGATTGTATTTATCATTTTCTTCTTGTGTCTAGAAATTTGAATCCCTAACTTAAATATTTGCTGCTGTGAAACAGCTCTAGTGAACACTAAATGTTGATTTCAGTTAGCTGGGTTGTAGATACTTGCAGATTGAAAAAATTATTAGGGAAGTGGAAAAAGAGTTTAGAAACTGTTTGGTCTTCTGCTAACTTAAGTTGAAGTATCTGCGCACACTGAGGTTTTGGGTTTTTTTTTAATATGAAACCATTCAATGAGGACTTAGAGCTGCAGGGTTTTTGTTTTTTGTTGTTTTGGTGTTTTGGGGTTTTGTTTGCGGGGGGAGGCAGATGTACATGCATTCATAGAACTTCTGAGGGTTCCAGGTGTGTCTTGGGATTTCGATTAGTTTAATAAAGTTAGCTAAATCCACTTGTCTCTTGTTTTATTTTTTCATTAGTAAATTGAAAGCCTGTAAATTTCTGTAGAAACTGAGACACAAGTTATGTGGTTACCTAGTTTTTGCCTTGATCATAGATTCCCTCTATAAATTACCAACAGTCCATCACTGATTGAAATATTTTCTATAGTTAAGATTTGCTGCATAATATGGTGTATAGAATTAAGTTATAATGTACTAACATTTTGCCTTTAGAGGAGGTTTTAAATCCACATCAGGATTCAAGTTGCTTATCAACATTCTTTCACATATAGTAGATTATAGTTTATTTAAATGTGCTCAATGTTGCAAAATGCAAATGTGCAAAACCATTGAGACAGTATTACTGTCACTTTGGAAAAGATGTTCCTCGGGGATCATATATGAACATGTCCATAAGCTTGCATTAAGCCACCTGCTTTGTAAGTGGATTGAATAATAAATACCTTCAGTTTCTCTTGTCTTTGTCTTTCATAACCAGATCAAGTGTAAAATGGTTTACAGTAAACCTAGAAGATGAACTGTTATGTTTACACTAATCCATTTATAAATATTACCTTGTCTAATTTGATGCCTGTTTTTGTCTGGTTAAAGCTGCTTCCTTTTTTATTTTAATGGGGCTTTTTTTATCTGTTAGGAGTAGCATTTGCCAGTGCAGTGTCTATTGCTGGCAATAAACTTAACATCTCGGGCACTGAGGCTTTAAGTGGAGAGGAATTTTATTCCAGCATGTGTGATAAATGGACATTTCTAAGCTTAATTGTATTGCTAAAACTAAACTTAAAACCACTATGTGCTTGTACAATGGGGGATATAGGAGAGTGGCAACACATGATTTGACTGCTTCAAAACCTGACATGGCTTTATGCTAAAGGTTCTTGAACTTTATAGCTATAGGAAACTGAAAGTGAGTATGAAGTTGAAGCTGCACTGGTAAAAATGAATAAAAGTAACTGGAAGGACCGAACAGACTTTCTGTTCTTTAGTGACTGTTGAGAGAAGTTGTTTGACCACTGATGCTTTAAATCTGATGATACTCACTTTTACAGTTTCCAAGAAGGTACTTCAGAGACATAGGACAAAAAAGAAAGGGGGGTTGGGGGGCTGCTCTGAAATAATTGAGACTCCTGGTTATGTGATAAAATCTATTTTGGCTTCCTTACAGGACAAAGAAGAACAGGTTGGGGGATAATTATTATTTACATTTTTTTTTTAGGAAGTATTTTATGCACCTGCTCTGGGTGCCAGGTACTAGAGGTATTTTGGTGGTCCATTAATTGACTTGTTTTATAAACAGCTACTGATACTGTCTTGCTTTTAAATATATGCATAACATTGTAATGTGATGTTGAACACTTAGATATTTGTCAGGAATCGCAGTGTTCTGATCTTACATGCTATTGCAGGGGCTAATAAAGATGTAGCCTACTTCTATTCCAGAGAAAGTTGTGATTTAACCATAATTTAAGGGAAGGAAAAAGAATAGGCTTTTGCTTTTGAGAATTTCCACCACTTACTGTGCTTTATATGCTTAGATGCATTGCCTTAAGTTTTCTGCAGCATCTTTGACTTTGAAGATAAGGTTCTCAAGTATACATCAAATTACTTTTCATATAAAATTCCATTGTCAAAAGAACTCCTTTTGTATGCAATAAATAAAACGTTAGACTGGTATCGTTCAAAATCTGTTTCTTACGTAAGTTTTCTTTTTGCCTTGTTTTGTCTTTGTAAGCAGATTCTTTTGCAAATGTGTTATTACAGCTGCGGCCTAGGAAAGAGTTCTCTTTTAGCAACCTTTGAATATAGAATTATAGAATGGTTTTGGTTGGAAGGGACCTTAAAGCTCCTCCAGTTCCAACCCCCTGCCACAGGCAGGGACATCGTCCCCTGGACCAGGTTGTTCAAAGCCCCATCCAATACAGCTCCCCCAGTGTCGTGGTGCTCCTGATGCAATGGTAATCACCTGTGTGGTGCCAAGGTCCAGCATATGCTGACAAACACAATCACCTGCAAAACTGTGCTTGTGTTCAGATCGTGCCATAACTTGCGTGTGTAGGTGAGCAAACATAATGTGAGGTTGAGGAGAGTGCAGAATAGTTCTCCTTAGACTTTTATGTAAGTTCAGGCAACTGCTGTAGAGCTGAGCTAGTCCTGAGCTTCAGGCACTTGTTAACGTGCCTGTTTCTGGCCATGTGCCATGCCTTCCTGAAGCCATGAGTGCCATTTAAACTGAGAGCTCTGCAGGGGCCGTGCATCTGTGCAGTCAGCGCCGTGCGCCCCCGCTCTCAGGCATGCTGAGGGGCTCGGGGGTGCGGGGGAGATGTCGGCAGCCGCAGCAGAGCTGCCCTGCCATGATAGCCCTGCGCTTATCACAGCAAAGCCGCTTCTCGCTGACCTTGGCCACACCGCAACCCCGCCTGAGGCAGCGGCGCGCGAGCGGCACCGCCCCCAGCAGGGCCCGGACGGACGGAAGTGCTGCAGGCCGTTTCCTGTTTGGGAGGGGCCTGAGAAGTTGGACCAATTGAGGACGTGCATCGTATGATTGTGCCCAATGGCAGAGCAGGACGGGGTTTAAGAGGAGCCGCAGCGGTTCGAGCCTGTAGTCGCCGGTACAGCCCAAGGCAGCAGTAAGTGCGTGAGGATCGGCGTGAGTGGGCGCAGCCTCCTTTTACCTCCCTGCAATGGCTTTACCGGTTACGCGTCGCGCCCCTGTGAGTACTGCTTGTGCCGCGGGGGGGGAGGGGGGGGGGGTGTCGGGCTGTGGGGAGAGGGAAGGGGGCAGCGAGTGGGGGAGCAGAGAGAGGGGAAACGGGAGTGTGGGGGGACAGAAGGAGAGAGTAGGTGCAGGAGGTGGAGGAGGGAGGTCGAGCGGGCGAGCTGGGAGTGTGTGAAGGCCCATAGGTGCTGCCGCTCTTTCCCCTTCGGTAGCCGAGCTCAGCGGGTTTGGGGTCGCGGTGCGAGCAGGCTGGAAAGGGCTCTGCCCGGGGGGGGGCTCTCGACGCTTCACCTGGCCAGGAGGTCCCCTGGGCTTCAGCGTGGAGTGGGACCCGCGGCAGGGCTGGGGGGGGGGGAAGGCTGCGCGGGGCTGAGCTCTGAGGCGGGGGCGCGCGCCTCCCGCGCGGGGGGCTCTGCGCTGCGCACGGCACGCTCTCATCCTCGCCCGGGGGGGGGTGAGGAGCACTAAAGCTGTGGTAATGGGGGGGGGGGCACAGTCTCTGCTCGATGGCGGCTGGTCGATGGTTTAATCCTGACTCTTAGAAACGTGGTGCCTCATGTGCTGTGTGTAACAACGTCTGTTGGTGTCTGCGTGTACAACTGTAATTTGTATGGTCTGTGTGTAGTGTGCGTGAATGAGTAGGAAATACAAACTGATTGAGTAATGGATAGTATACACAGGGGTATGGTGGCGGTAAGTGTATAATAGTTAAGCACCTGAAAGGTCTCAGAGTCTTAACCTGTGCTTTTATTGTTTTAGGTTACTAGAGGGGTGGAGAATGCTCCGATTGACGTTAAGAGTAAAGCTAAAACTCACCTTCCTGGCAAAAGGGCTGCTTTGGAAGAAATAGGGAATAAAGTTACAATAAGAGGAACACGCATACCTAAGGTAAAGGAACATTTGAAATCTTTCCATAAGGAAAAGGTAGATTACTGGCTCTGTACTAATTGTAATTGTTTTTACTGCAGAAAACAGAATGCTCCAAACCATCCATAAAGCCTACAAAAGGACCTAACAAGATGACAAATGCAACTGTACTGCCTAAATCTCCAGCTGTTGTGACTCAAGCTTTGAAAGAAACTGATGTTCCAAAGGTAAGAAGTAATGATACTGTTCTGGTTCTTAATTTGATTTGAAACTTAGAGCTCTAACTCCAGAATAGTTTTTCTGTATCTCATTTATTTGATGTATCTGATTTCCCTACTGAAAAAGCTGAGGTTTTGGTTTAATGTATGTTGTGCTTAATGGCTAACATTAAAGTTGTAGAACTAGCTGTTGAGGTACTGGATGAAGCTTCTGCTTTAGATGGCAGTTAGTAGAAGGCTTTCTGATTCTGTCTGTACAGCATCTTGGTGAAGTTTGCAGTGCTAGAATGCAAGCTCAGTTTGAACTTCCTTTATCTTAAGGAACTGTGTTAATAACTGGAGAAGAATGTGGAAACAAGGGAGCGTTGCAGTGTAAATGGTAAATATGTGATCTGTTCCTCAGATTCTGTCTCCTGTCCCTATGGATGTATCTATGCAAGAGGAGGATTTGTGCCAAGCCTTCTCTGATGTGTTGCTCAACAATGTAGAAGACATTGATGCTGAGGACTGCAGGGATCCCCAGCTGTGTAGTGACTACGTAAAAGATATCTATGAGTACCTGAGAGAGCTCGAGGTAGGACATTTTGAGTCTGTGCTTCTGCAGTATAGTGTTAATAATCTTGTTGCTCACACAGCTTTTTCTTCAACAGCTGCAGCAATCGGTCCGCCCGCATTACCTTGATGGGAAGACGATCAATGGGCGTATGCGTTCCATTTTAGTTGACTGGCTTGTCCAGGTCCATTCCAGATTCCAGCTTTTGCAGGAAACGCTGTATATGTGTGTTGCTGTTATGGATCGCTTCTTACAAGTAAGATATTTTTCAACTCATGTTTGGCTTAGGAGACTTGTTCAACTACTGAGTTAGATTTATAAGGAAAGGATAAATCCTAAGAACCTACACAGTCCACTCTTTGTGTAAGCACTCTGTAATGTTGCATCTTAACTCTGAGGCTGCTATCCACTTTGAGCCTGTCATTGTAAGGATGCTTCTGAAATCCCATTTACGTTATAAGAGTAAGCACTGTCATACTGGTGCTTTAAAATGGTAAATTAGAATCTGTTGATCTAGAGTTTGACTTTCTGGGGCCTGATTGTTAAATTCATATGTTGCAGAGTCATCCAGTGCCTCGGAAGAGGCTTCAGTTGGTGGGTGTAACAGCATTGCTTCTAGCTTCAAAGTATGAGGAGATCTTTGCTCCCGATGTAGCAGACTTAGTTTACATTACTGACAATGCCTACACCAGTCATGAAATCAGAGAAATGGAGATTGTGGTTCTTCAAGAGTTAAACTTCAATTTGGGACGACCTCTTCCAATTCACTTCTTGAGAAGAGCATCAAAAGCTGGGGAGGTGGGTACTTGTCTTCATTATCTAGGACTTTCTTAGATGTGTCTAGTCTTACCAGGATTGCTTCTGGCACTTTTATCATGTGATCTTACTAACGTTCTGCTTACATGCTGGATCAAGAAATTCAGCTATGAAACTTCACCATGTGGAGTAACATGACATCACTGTGGCAGCCAGTAGCAGTTCATGTTTGTATTTACTGGCCACTGTGTTCAGTCATTGTGGTAGTAATTTTACTGTTAAATGCACCCAGAGCAGAATCCTTGCTTTTAATGTTTTGGCTGGTGATTTGGGTAGTCCCTAGTGTAAAGGGGAGCAGTGTTGCTGTTTCTCGTAACTTCTGAATGCAAATATTGTATTGTTTAAGAATAAAAATATTATTTTTGTCTTTGACCAGACAGTTCACTGTCTTGAGTAAAGTGCCCGCACTTAAATGGGTTTCAGCTACCTCAACTGACCACTAGGTAACGCTCGATGTTAGGGGACTGCTTTACTAAGGATTTCCTTGGCATGTTTTACACTTTTGTGTTATGTTCTGTCCCCCTCCCTCCTAGCGTATTACAGAAGGAGCATTTTTATCCTTAGTCGGGCACAGCAGTGCCTGGTACTGCAGTTTTCTGTCTCCCTTGCTTGACTTTGTGTCTGAAGTCTATATCTACCCTAGGCTAGTTTGGACTCCTGTCTCAATTTTGACATGAGTGCCTGTCAACTATTTTCATCTGTTAATTAATACAATAAACAATTCTGAATTATTATGGTAAGGTGAAGTGAAACTTTGTGGATTAACAAACAAATTCTCAATCCGGTAGGCTGACGTTAAGCAACATACACTAGCAAAATACCTAATGGAGCTGACACTGATAGACTATGACATGGTTCACCATCGTCCTTCAGAGATTGCAGCTGCTGCGTTATGCTTGTCCCAGAAGCTTCTGGGAAATAACAAATGGGTAAGTATTTTAATAGAGTTAATGAAGGTCATGCTGTAAATAAAGATAGATCTTAATTTTCATGGTACATGTAATGAAAGTGTGGACCATGAATAGTGAATTGTAATTCAACTAATGGTTACTTCGCAAATGTTACTGCTTTTACGTTCTCCTCAGTGTAGAAATGTGGTTCTTGGCATTGGTGTGTCCAGACTCCTACTGTGCACCAGAAGTGATTCTGGATCTGGCTCTTAAACTGACAGTGCTGCATTTCTTAGCACTCAAGGCTAAGCCATGAAGGTTAGGGCATTGGCTGCCTGAAGTGACTGTGCCTTGAGCAGCAATCTCCACTTCATCAATCTCAGATCTCTTGCTGTTACATTGCAGGATACAAAGCAGGAGTACTACACTGGGTATACAGAAGACAGTCTTGAGATGACTATGAAACATATGGCCAAGAATGTTTTCAAAGTAAATGAGAACTTAACTAAATACACTGTAAGTACCACTACTTAAATCTTCTAAATGTTTTAGAGAGAATCTTTGCTGTATATTCTGGCTACTTAGGTAAATGTTTTGTAGGTTACCTTAAAATCTATGCTATTCTGATAAGGCTGTGAGAGGGTATTGCATTAGTGCTAACTTCAAAGTATTTTTAGATGAACTGTGCTCTTGGTAACTTCGCTTGCTTGTTTTCCAAATAGTCAGGCTTAGAGACCCAAAATTATAAAATGTTTTATGTGCACAGTAGTATTTATGTTCATCTTTTGCAATGCTGTTCCTCTACCTCTGCAGGCTACAAAGAACAAGTATGCAAGTAGCAAACTACTGATGATAAGCACAATCCCTCAACTGAACAGCAAGATAATCAAGGACCTGGCTTTACCACTCTTGGGACAACGCTAGGCAGCAAAGTTCTGTTGATGTATGCACTTTGTCTTTATCAGCCTGTTGAGGCAAAACTACTGCTCCTTGTACATAGCATTCCACCTGTACCAGAGACATTGCAGGTTTGGAAGGTGAAATTTTAAATTTTCTTTGTAATACAACTCTCTGCCTAGAAATAAAGCTTCTCTTTTATGAAAAAGAGTGAATTGTAAAGGCTGTACCTAGACACATCTGATGTTTAATGTCCAAGCAAGGCGTCTGACTAAATAAGTGATTGATACAGCTTCTAATTAATGTGGATGATTATTCTCAGGTTGTTTCTAGTGAGAATCTCCAGGCTTTATAGTGAGTTATATTTAGTAACTTTTACTATTTTTACTGTTAAGGTATGAAACCAAGCAGACAGTTCATCTTTTCTTGGTGCCCCTCAAATATGTACTTTAATTTCAGTGTCTGGTCTCAAAGTAGTATACAGGAGTTTCTTTGTCATTTGTTACCTTCACATTTGGGGAGGTAGGTAGGCTGGCTGTAACACATACTAACTAGCCTGGTAAATATTTGTGTTTAGGAACTCTGTTCTTAAAATTTGCTTGGTTTCTAAGACACACCCCAACACCCCCCCAACCCCCCCAAGCTTTCAAGTGCTTCACTCACACCACCCTTTTTTTCCTTTTTTCTTTTCTGTTTTCTTCTGTGTTTGTTTTTTCTTGTTTCTTTTTAGTTTTCTTTTTTTTGTTGCCTTCCATTCTCCCTGCCTTTTCCTAGATTATTTTCTGCCTTTTCCCAGATTTTCCTGCCTTTTCTCAGATTTTCCTATCTTTCCCTAGATTTTCCTGCTTTTTTCTAGATTTTGCTCCCTTCTGGTCTCTCTCACTTTTCCTTGATTTTGTTCCCTTTTGTTCCCTCTTCTGGTCTCCTGTAACTTTTCCTGCTGTTTTTCTCTCCTTTTTCCTTCCCTTTCTTCTCTTCCATTCTCTTTCCCTCCCACAAACCTACCTGGAAGAATACAGTCCAACCTACCATCAGTAGATTCTTCCTTACCACTTCCCATTTTGCTGTCCTTTGCAGCTATTAAACATCAGTGTCTGTGTACTCAAGGAATAGAACTACATAAGTAATAGGTCTTTTCTGCCTCATACCTCATTTAAGGCTATTTATTTGTTAACTTAGTGCTGTATAACTAATGTTAAGGTACAGACCTGTTAAGTTACACTGACTTTTTACCTCCCTTCTCCCAGTATCTCATCTCCATGAGTGTGCTGGTTCTGATTTAGACCAACCAAATACTGCAAAAATGGCCTAGAATTCAGTGCTCCCCCTGTGGGAAGCATGTTGAAACTACAGCATTTTATCTTGAGCAGGAGATTTCTTTCTCCCATATGATAAATCAACCTAGCACTTCCTGCACATGGTCTGTTGAAAAATGTGCTTGATCGTTTTTGTGTATATGATTCCCCCCCAGACTAAGACCCAGCTTCCAGGAGCAGATTCTACAGTCTGTTATCCCTTGCTGGAGGGGGAGTTTAAGCATGCCTAAACTAGACTTAGGCAATAGTTTAGGAGGGAGGGGATTCAAGATTTTGCAGCTTTATCTTAAAGTTTATGCAATGTGTTAACATACACAGGAGTTTGGTTTTTTTTGAGCTGCAATTAATAACTGAAAATTAATGCACAGCACTTGAGCTGGGCATGGTGAAAATGGGTTGGAGCAAAGGAAGGGGATTGTTTTCTTTAGATATCCAGGTAGTAAAATCAACAGACATTTATATAAGTAACTGGAAACAAACTGCACAAAGGACAGACCTGTTCAGCTAACTGCTGCTTCTGTTTTATTTTCTGGAGGTTCAGAAGGCAAAGCATGAATGGTGGTAACTAACTGTATGGCAAGCAACAGTCACTCTGGTATGGGAGGCAATCAGATTTGAGCAATAATGCTATTGCCATTTGAAAGGAGTAGTGCATATCTGTAAGTACCTGGCATAAAAACTCTAGAACTACTTAATGAATAACAGCAGTGGAATACTACATTATACATTCATACATGTTTCTGTCATATTCAGTTTTTATATACAGTATATGACCTGTTTCTATAAATGTACAGCTCTGCATAAAGACATTTATTACAGGTAGAGCATTAAACATAAATCCAACATGGGCCAGCCATATTACACTATAAATCTCAAAGAAGGCAACATTATTTAGCATACAGTACTACGTGGTTTTCTATTTTAACTTTGTAGACTGCCTGTTGGAGTCCCTAAACACATCGGCAAACACAAAGCAGTTTCATTACAACTCTGTACAGAATTACTTAAATACACCATCACAGTAGGTTTTTAGATGGTAATATCCCAAATTGGCTGAAATCTTTTTGACAGGTAGCAGCATACTTAGCATGTTCCCCAGAATGATCTGCATTAGAGGACATGTGCATTTAACATCTTCAGTAGATAATTGCAAAGGTTACTGATACTCAGCTGAAGGCACTTATTAAATACAGCCAGTTCAAAGTCCCTGGTCCCAGACTGCAAAGCACCTTTCTCTTTTAGGAAAATGTGAGTACTCTTCTCTTAATAGGTGTTAAAACCAGGTTTTAAATATAATAAATAATTGGTCTGTATGTCCATTGCTGTATGCTTCTAAGACAAAATGATCAAAGTCTGTGCTGTGGGTAGCTTTCTTCCTGCTCATGTACAACTTCACTGGTGAAAACCCTGCTGATCTCAGAACCACCATGTCCTGAAGGCAAGGAAAATCATCTTCAACCACAGGTAACTTCACGCCAATTTTTGTCTGAGTCTTTTATATCTTTGTGACATAATTGTTGGGAAACAGACCTTGTTTCCCTCGTAGTCTTCCTGTCCACCAGCCAGAAGGATCTATGATGACAAAGAAAGCAAAGTAGTGAGGTTCTGTAAACTTTATACCTGAACAGGAAGCCTTGCAAAGCTGTTCCACAAAGGGAGAGCCTTTTTGTGAAGGACTGAGGAGAAATGTGAAGAACCTTTGCTTGATGATCTTTTGGCTGCATTACTGACTTAGGAGGTTGCTTTAAAGACACAAAGAGTTAGAATGGGTTTATAACTTTTCTGGTTCTTGTGCTATAGCTGTGGTAATTTTCAGCCAAAGCCTGTGACAGAATTACTAACAGAATTGGAGATCTGGATACAGATCTGGAGTACCAACTAATGCATACCTCACTGATGAGGTCTGCTTGGTGGGCGTATGGAGACTTATCTACTCTCTGAGTTGTCATAGAGATTTGCAAGCTTAATGAGGGAGAATAACTGTGGGGTAGCTCAAAAAGTTGTGTCTTCTTATCAATACATACCTTCTTTAATTACATCAATCACGTCGTTGGCATTAAAGCTAAGCTCGTCTGTGTCCTGAGCATCATACGCATACAATGCCCTGCACTGTGGTACCTGAGGCTTAGGCTTGGGCTGTGGTTTTGGCCTTCCTCCAGCTGGTGGTGGTCGGTTTGTTGTCTGCCTGCGAACGCTGATGGGAGAAAAAGATATAAATGTGCTTTGAAGTATATGACTTGAACCTAAACCTTATCAACCCCTCTGTGCTAATGGACTGGTTCTAGAGAGTATCACAGAACAAGAGGAAAAGGATTCTCTTAAATTTAAAAGAGCCATACAAGACTTCCCTGTGAAAGGCCTAGTTGCCGTTTCTTCCCTACTGAAATGGATGAATAGGTACTTCCAAAGAGCAGTTCAAATGCATAGTGCTCAGGCTAGAATGTAAACAAATGTGTACATGCACTTCCTGTGTATTTTGGCAGCTGCACAGTTCAGTCTGTCTCTCCCCATGCCCCAACTTCACTGTAGTTTCCAGTATTAAAAACAAAGTTCTAGCTCACAGTCTTGCTACTTTACCATTCTTGTGACTAAGCTGTAAGAGACTGTCTCTCTTTTAAGTTGCCTCAGACTCCAGGGCCATCTATGGACTTGTTCTGTTCTAGTCAACTCTGAAGCAACAGGGGAGATGCTGCACAAACTCTGTCACAGCTGTGACCACTCCAAAGATAGGAAGGGGAAAGAGGGAAGAAATGCATTTTGTCAGCTCATCAGGTAATAAAGGCTGGAAGAGAGAACAGGTATTAGATGCAATATGTCAGTTTAATGTAAATAAATAAATGTGATGAATGATTAAAAACACTGCAGTAATGTGGAGGAGCCAACTGCAATCAGTTCATATCATGCCATAACATCACAGAGCTCTTGGAGAGGCTTATAGTTACTTACGCTAAGTTCTAGACTTAAATTTTTGTCCATATATCTTTGTCTAGTTTTGCGTAATGAACTGCACCAGAAAATGGGCTTTGAAGTACGTGTTAGAATAGCATTTCATTTCTAAATTCTGCTGTGAGAGAGGATTTTCTCCTGTTGTTGAGCCATGCATTGAATTTGCTTGGGATAAGATGTGTTACCAAACCTAGACCTATGTATGGAAATAAAAAAATTCAGAGCAAGTCTCAGAAAAGTGGCTCAAGCTTTTCTGCAACCACAGTAGTACAAGAACATGCTGAATGAGATGTTTTGCTGGTGAGAGCATGGTAGTTTCTGACTTAGGTTTGTATTGAATTGTTAATGATAACTGAAAGTTAAAGCTGTCGCGGTATCACTGCGTCCTTAGCAGCACCACACCTGCCCCAGTTCAGAGGCAGATGCACTGAGGCTCTACCAGGAGTTCAGAAGCAAGGGACTCCACTCTGCCCCTTATGACTCAGTGGGGGCTATACTTCATCCTCCGTGCCTTTGGGCTCTGTATCAATCAGTTCTAGCTCAATTTTCCCTTTGTATGCTTCATCCAAAGTCAGTAATAGAATGAACCTTGCCCTCCAATTCTGTTTAGCCATGCCTCTATAGATTGTATTAACACTGGTCCTGCTATTACCTTTGGTCATTTGTTGAGCAGCCCCTAAACCACTTATTTCACATTGGAAAACTTACCTGAACCACACCACTGGATATAGTTAGTAATGATTGTTCTTTTGGGTACAGTAAGAAAGGAGTTCATATAATGCCAACTCAGTTTTGCACAAGTAATTCCTTTTGGTCTGTTGCTGCTGTAAAACTCCCCTAGGATGTGGTTTTCTTAGTGGTGAATGTATTGGAGAAATTTGAGTGCTGGGACTGGTACTTAACAGGAAGAACTGAAAGGAAGGACAAGCAGAACCCCTCTGGGGTTGGGCTCACCTGCCACCTCCATTTGTTTGTGAGCCTGACTCTGGTCTTGCCTGGTGTTGGGAGCTGATGTATTTGTCGAAGGATATGCTTACTTGGCTAGATTATTGCGTGCTCCAGCCACGTCCCTAATGCTTATGCTGGCCAAGGGTGACAGCAGTTTGTGGGCAGCGAGAAGGTGAGGGAAAGGAACATCCAACTTGTGCTGGCGGTGTCAGCCAAAGCCAAGCCTGAGCTGCGGCGGTGCCAGTGTCCCGACAGCAGGGGGCGCGCGCTGCCGGTTGGTCTGTGCCGCGACGCTGCCGACATACCCTGGAGTGTGCCCGAACCAGCTCTGGGGACACGCACGGACACACGTCTCTGTCACCGTCAGTACTGGTAGGGACAATAACTGGGTTGCGTCTATTATGGTGATTACAAGTTGCTCTTCTGTGTGCTCTGAACATGGGGTTATTAGCACTAACAAAGCATGGAATATGCTAAGTCAAAATACTCCAATTCCTACACTAGTCCACCACTTCTATAAATGTAAAACCAAACAATTACCTACTTGCTTTGATGCCCACCTAAAGTCACCCTCACGGGGCTGCACTTCGCTCTTCTCAGAGTGGGCACTTTCTACCATTTCTGACCAAAATACTGTTTTACACTTCAGGTAGCAACCACAATTCAATGAACTTACGGGGTGTGCTAGACAGATAGCAACTCACAAATTGGAATATTAGTCTACGGAACAACTTTGCTAGGCCCTTTTTAGGTGTTCCCTTACTTTACACAGTAGCATCCATATTGTTACTGTGTGTCTCCTACAGCTTTGGCTTGCTTTGAAAGAAAAAATCCAAACCACAACAAATACGGAAGAACAAAGCCAGCAACCCTCACTCCTCAACATCCTCTTCCCTCAGAATAAGTTGTTACTTTGTGCTCTTTTGCTTTACTTGGGGCTTCCTGTGGAAAAGCTCGACTTTTGCAAAATCTATCCAGAGGTATGTGATGGATACCTGTTCCTTACTTGTTCTGGTTACAATCACTGCTGTGGCTGTCAGTGGGGTTTTTTTCTACCCAACCTGAGTGTATTCATCAGTGAAAACTGGCAGGCAATGAAGATGTCATTTAATACAGTGTGTTTTGTTGGAGGTGTCTATCATGTGCGTTTACCTGAGCTGCAGAGCATAGAATTGAGTCTGCACTAACCATTACTATGCAGAGTTATTATACCGTATCCCAGTGGATTTTTGTTCTCTCTCTAATAGAGCTTTGCTTCTTGATTTAATATGCTCTGGGGCTTCCTTACCTCAGAATTAAATAACAAGAAACACAAACTGCTTATTCAAAACCAGATTATTTCTCTTTTGTGCTAGAATTGCTGAATTGACAGAATTCTTTGATGATTAAGTGATGCTCAAATTCCCACTACAGTAAAGCTCCACTAATGTTCTACAAGAGAGAGGAATAAAAAGGCTAAATTGAAGCAGAAACAGTTTGGTCATTGGAAAGTTTAAAATTTTGCAAGGCCTTTAACATTCCAGAGCACTATGGTCCCATAAACACTTGACAGAAGACTTCTGTCTTTTGATTTCTACAAATCAGAGGTTTTGCCTGCTTCTGGATTTTCAGTCAAGATCTGGAGCAGCTGGTTTCAGAGCTGACAACAACTTGTTCTGCTTCCGTCTACTAAGTCCCTGATTTATTGGTTCTGTCTTTCTGCTACAAATCTGGTGATTTGTTTTGATACTTTTGACTCATGGCTAGTGCAGAATGCCTAGGGACCTAACACCACCCACCCCCCATAAACCTCGTAGGATTGTCTTGGGAATATATTCTGGAAGGCTGCAGCTTTGAAGTCCAAATGATGCTAAAATAATCTTGACTGTCATACTGCCAAGCCTTTCTCCTTAAAAGGAAGTACAATTGTGGTATATGAGTCTAGAGTCAAAGGTGGAACAAAAGGACTATAAGCCAGCATTTCTGGGCATGAGAGCTGCCACAAAAATCTGCTGTTCATGATCTTAAAATCAGAGGGGAAGAAGGCCTAGTCAAACTATGCTAAGTGTCTTAATATCCTTAACTAAAAGTTACCAGGCGAATTTAAGGTATTAACTAGAACTGGTTCACCTTCATTCCTAAAGGCTTATGATGGAATATGATGAAATCCTATGGAAGATGATGATACCATTGAGTACAGCTCAGTAGCACAATCTGGTCATCTCTGTACACAGATGTAAGTCAGTTTATGTATGTAAAGCTATTTACAAAAAAAAAAAAAAAAAAAAAAAAAGACACTTTTTCTCAGAGTTAATGTAAAATCTTACCCGGCTGCTCCTTGGTCAGGTACTTTCAAGAAATCCAGGCTTTCTGGTTGCTGCGAAATCTTGCCTGATCCTCCTGACAGTTGCCGTGGTAAAGCTGGACGTATCATATTTGTATACAGGTTTTTCTGATGGGCCCACTGGTTTCCTGGGACATGGGGAAGTGCTACAGACTGTGGGGGATTTATTACTCCATTTTGCTGCTGACCTAGAAGTAAATAAAGGGTGAACACATCCACTCCAAACTATAACTCAAGTAAAGGCAACCTTCTCCTTGTGTTGATGGCTCAGCTGTCAGATTTGGCTGCCAGCAAGACCCTGCTATACAGGTACTTTAAAACACTGTTGATTTAGACACAGCTTGTGGTCTGCTGGCAATCTGTTTTTGTTTCACATCTTCATGGACTTGTGCTCAAGTTAAGAGACATGTGCCTTGGACATTACAAGCAAGAGGATGTCTGGTAAGGACCTGTCATAAGCACTGGGAGATATTTGATTACAAAAGGCCATACTGCAGGAATGGGTATCCACTGGTGCCTTGGACATGTGTGTAGATTTAAATCTGAACTACTTTACCTATGCAAGGCACAAAACACAAGTAATGTTTGGCTTTTTCATCTAGCTGTAGAACTGCTGAAAGAGTTTTTGAAAGTATTAGAACAGACTTGCCTTGCTGTAACTCACCTTGTATGAATATTTACTATCTGTGTTCACAGAGAAGTTAACTCTCAACTACAGTAATTTCCCACTTTACTACAAGCAGCTGTTGCAGACCGTGCCATCCTTAGTTTGACTCTTACAGCTGTGAGGATTGAAAACTGTCTAGTTAATTTGGTGACCAAGACTAGTTGCACACCCAGCTCACACCATTAGCATTGTGCTTCTCAGTAAACAGCAGCTGACTGAAAGTATTCTGGGAGTGTAAGTAAAAAAACCCTAAAGCCACTTGGGGAATGTTGTGTCAATGGAATATTGTTCTCCCCTCTGACTTCACAGGCTAAATTAACCATATCTCTCAAGAGCAGAAAGTGAAACACCCTAAAGACATCAATCCCATGCAGAAAAAGCCATGCTGCTCACTGGCACAGCTGATACATCTCAGCCTTTAGCATACACAAAAGTTACATACCAGGGTGGGACAACTGAGCCATAAATCACATTCTATTTACTGGCACTGAAAGCAGTTTCACTGCAAAGCACTGTCTATTACTTGGTAAGTGTATAGTTTTTACCCTTGAAAGTGGAGAAGACTAAGGGGTAAGGTTTAGATTCCACTGTCTTGCATTAAGTGGCTGAAAATGCCAGCATCCATAACAACCAGGACATCTCTGGTGGAATACCAGTTTGTCTGTCTGCTGACTCAAACAATACAATGCTGAAACAATGCCTACAACTTAAGTTTTGCTGACAGGATCTTTTAAAGAGGATTTTAAACCTTTACTAGGATCTGATGTGTAAAAAAAATTATCAGATGACAAAGAGTAAAGTGAAAACCTGAATTCTGTTTTTGCCTGAGGCTAAGAGGACTTACCAGGAGGAGGTGGTGCGGCTCTCATAGGGTAAGTCTGACTTTGAGACCTGTTGGAATACCCTCTACTTTGGGTAAGGTTCCGCCTAGTAGGACCTAAAAAAAAAAAAACCAAACATTTAAGGGTAAGTCCTTCTGGCTGCCTGACACCTACTCTGATCAGAAAGTGCTGATCTTCAGCAATAATGAATCTGAAACGCACAGCGCTGGCCAGGGTGTTCTACAGCTTTAGGTGCAAAAAAGACGACTTGGGCATACTCTCCCTTTTGTGATCCAGTTCAGCCATAGAATATAAAGTAAAGCTGTCTCAAGACTACAGTAAATGAGGTGCAAAAGACTGTTAGCTTTATGAACTTGTTTATAAACCATGGGTAGCTGGCACAGCAGTACTCTGGACTATACTGTCTCTGATCAGCGATTAGTATGAGAAAGAGGCAGGACACAAAACTCCAGAGGCTTGTGTAGTTGCAGCTCAATCTTTGGTGATGTGCAGAGACTACCTTTACTCGTATCACAACCTGTTCTGTCCTGATGCAGACCTTTCTTCATCAGCTAGATTGTAGGACCTGCAGGAGCTCAGCAGAGTGAGAGACTCCTCCCCAGAATACTTGGCTAATTGCATCATTTGTACTGTCACATGATTAAATGCCCTCACTTCTTTTGCCACAGAGCAAAGAATTGCAGACATTTCAGAAACAGTTGGTATATAGTGAAAGCAACAAAATTCCAGCACAACTGTTAAGAGTCCTTGGGTGGCATGGTTTAGAGGGAGGTGTCCCTGCCCATGGCATTAGGGATGGAACTCGATGATCTTAAGGTCCTTTCCAACCCTTACTATTCTATGATTCTATGATCCGTAACTTGGATCTTCATTTAAACATTACAGAGAAATAATAAAGAACATGCTGAGGCTAGAGGCAAGCAAGGAAAGAATCAGCCACTCAGAATTTCTAAGTCATTCACTAATGCCTAAAGGAAATTCATACTTACGGGAATTCTTTGGTAGCCCTGGTCCAATGCTGATTTGCAGCACTTTATTACTTGGCTTGAGAACAGCTATATCTCCTTGGCCTTGTATAAATTGCACTTGTCGAGAACCAGCACTGCTCCAGGGCCCCCAACTCTCCTTTTTCAGCTTCACTTCAAGTCTAATAAATATAAGCACGTGAACACATGACTAAAAAGCCAGATAGTACTTATGGCAAATCAGGACAGTATCACTTGGTAGCAGGTAACTTAGAAATATAAAAAGCTTGGACTAAGAATCTCTATTCCCTGAGTGACTCAGGTGACAAACTGCCTGATTACATCTCTTTAATGCTTTCCAAAATGTTCTTGTTAATTAACGTTTTAACCTTCCTGCTAGAGGTACTCCAAGGAAGCTTAAGATGCCCCAGAGAAGTCAGAGTGTACAGTGAGCATTTGAACAAAACTTTTACTCCTGATACTGGCTTTGGGTTCCCTGCATACAGGAGTATACACTACAGCCATGTTTCACACTTCAGTTGTCTTCCTACACCCTTTCCAAATTAATATAACAACCTCCTGTTAGCTTTTCTAATTCTTCCACTTTTTCAAATCAAATAAACGTACAAATCCAAGGCCTGCTGTTGCTAATCTGCTTAACAGGTAAGAGTATTAACAAAAGCATGTGTTTGTTGGAATAGTTTCGAGCATGTCTTTACAGCTAGAATGCTCATCAAACATTGTGCAGATTTACAGGCTTGTTTCTAAAAAATGTTCCCAATATGATTTACTTAATGAACTCCTTTAGAATTACCCTGTCATCCTGCAGTCCTTGGTCCCTACAAGAAACTTCTGCATTTCACACTGTTACAGAAACAGTCTTTCAAACTCATGTTTCCACTCCTAGGTCAAGGTTGAGGACTTGGAAGAGGATGCTCCCTTCTCATGATAGGAAACAGCAGCCAGCACAGAGGAGATCTTGCAGTATGGTTGTACATTAATTGTGCCATGAATGGTTTGGCCCTTGCTGTGTGGCGACAGCTCTGCTGGCACAGAGCTGCTCTGCAGCACAAAGCTGAAGACCCTTGAGCCTAGACGCTGTGTTCAGCGGAAATAAAGCAACTCTTCTATGCACAAAAATAGTGAAAAGTGGGAGATGGCCCTGGTACAATCCTAACCTATTACTTGGATGAGCTAAGCAGAGTCTGGTCTCTTTGCACATACAGATTTTTACACTGTGCTGCCTCTTATTATCTTAAAGCATAGTATCAGGAGCCCAACAACTAGCACTTATATTGGCAGACAGAACAAAGATTTATTATTAAAAGCCCATTGAAAAAGCATAACTCACGTATTGCTAAATTTCAGAGGTAGATTTCTTTGTGTTTTTTCTTCATATCGTTTTGATAAGAGGCTTAAAAACTCAGTTTTGAAGACTGACTCGAGCAAACTATCATATTCCTGTTCATGGAGAATGAAAATGTCATCCTGCATTGTGCTGAAAAGAAATCAGAGCATGTAATATTCAGATTAAAATTTCATCAGCAAACACAGCTAGCATTACAATGATATTTGCAGAGTACCCATTGTTAACTTTTAAAAACATATGAAAGTCCAAGCAGCATTAATTGCAGTCTTTCTTTCTGAGACCAAGTTTGGGTTTTTTTCAGGAGCCTTCTGAGAGACAAGAATATCACTCAGTCATTTTATAGTAATAACTGTTAGCAAAAGAACATGTGTCACTAAGGTTACAATTAAAGTTCATCTCTTCAATAATGGCAAAACTTGTGATTAGAGGTGAATTAAAAACTTGAAGATTACTGAAGTAAGACTGAAACCCAAAGCAAGCAAATTTGGAATGAAAGCTTCAAAGTTTTTGTTGGCTTTAGTTTGGACTGGTTTAACACAGTGTTAACCACACACTGGGTTCCACCGCCACCTTTGGATTGACCACTACTTACACCTGCTGAAAATGCTACAAACCACAGAACTATATCCACATCAGTAATTTGGCAAGGCTGGTTTCTGACCTCCCAGAGTCCCCACACTAAAGAGTTCTGCTGTGTCCTAGCCAGGATTACTATTGTTCCAGCATGCTTCTCAGTTTTTTTATGTGTATCATTCTTCCTTTGAACAGCATGTTGGCATACTTCCTAGCTATAACTACACTGGAGCCTGTCTGCTTCTGCATCCTTTCTACAAAGAAGGATAAACAAAGCTTTCCAAAGAACACTGTAAGACCTGAAAATGGAGACCACGGGTTCCCCCTTTATTTCCTGACTTGAACAGCATATAAGCAACCACAGGATGCTCTGGTTCAATTTGCCAATCCCACAGTAAACCGACTGTATTTTGAAGCTAGTTAACATCCACGCATATTTCTGTTCCTTTCTTCATGCTAGAATCCATCCCCTTTCTTAGTAGATTCATTTTCTGCCTCCCTTACTTTTTAATGTCTCATCCATATTCCCATGCAGCCACCTGAGAGCAATCTAGTGTAAGAAAATGTGCGTCTGGGAGAAGAGACAGCACTAGACTTTTGACAGACGTGGAGAGCTGAGAATTGCTTAACCTTATCACAAGACAATTATCAATAACCAGCATGGTATTTCACAAAATGGAGTATAATCATTGAAGAAAGGAGTATTAAGTTAAGTTAAACACTGAAATATTCCCGGCAGAACACGGGTGGCTCCATTTCATAGTTGTTTTTTCCACAGCAGGGAGTCTGAAGCCAAAGCTTCTCTGCTCTTTTGTCAACGTTGTTGGTCAATCTTTTGCCGCTATTACTAATACCAGAAAATACTATTTTATAATAGTATTTTATTTCAATAAATATCACCTACTAAGTGAAAAAGGCACTCTCAATTTGCATCTCTTTGTGGAGAAATGGATCTTTCCAATCCTGTAGGATTTAGAATTGACATTCATTATGAGTTAACGCTGTGGCAGCCAGCAAGTCCAAGTTACATACCTGTCTCTAAAAGCCAGCTTCTTACTATAGTTTGTAGAACAACACCATCACACAAAGAAGGTGCCAATATCTCACCTAAATCTATATATGTATGTATTGCTTCAATGTTTCAGAGTAACTCCAAGTAAATTAATTAAAAGAGTCAACATTCAGCTCATGAAAAAAAACCTAACCCCAAATCCAACCCCTATGTCATTAGGTCTTTATGCCTTCATTACTGTTTTCTGTTCCTAATTACCCAGTAGTCAACAGATTTCCACTTCAAGCATGCTCCTCCTTTTTGTTCTCCCAGGTAGTCTGCCTGATTGCTGACTCTATAAATCTGAAAGTGGGAAGCAGGTCTTACTTTCTGACTCCAACTTCTCATCTGGTTACTGAAGGCTACTGACTGTGAGTACCTTTTTATGCAGAATTAAAAATAGCTTCCTAGTGTGGTAAAAGCTAGAGGTGCTCTTGACTATCATGTAAGAGGCTTGAGACATTAGATAAAGGATGACTCTACCTACCACTTGTGTACTTTATAATATCCTTTCAAGTCCTGAAATCTTCCCCATAGTTTGGAAAAGTGTGTATGAAACTACAAACATACCTAACTGGTATTCAAAAGAGCAATAAGAAAACTATGAAGAGTAAAAGCATGACCTCCTTTCCTATCCTAAAGCAAACTAGAGACTCAGCAAGGCTTTGAATGAGATTTGTAAGAAAAGCCCAAGAGCTGCAGCAAATATTCTCCAGTCAGTGGTCCTTTCTTTTTCCGATTTGTCAAGAGTCTGATTTCACAATACTGTTAGGATGTCCTCTGTCACTCCTTATCAGGTGAATTATAAAGCTCAGTTACATATTGTTACTAAAAATGCAAGAACATTTCCATAAGGGTGGTGAGGCACTGGAATGGGTTGCCCAGGGAAGCTGTGAACGCTCCATCGCTGGTGGTGTTCAAGGCCTGGTGGGACATAGCCTTGGATGGCATGGTGTAGCGTGAGGTGTCCCTGCCCATGGCAGGGGGGTTGGAACTAGATGATCTTAAGGTCCTTTCCAACCCTAACTATTCTATGATTCTATGAGTATAGATTGTCATTCTCAGCTCTTGAAATTAATTCCAAGTTGGGCATCTGCACTTTGAATTGCAACCTCTTCAATAATTTAAATTGTTAGGAAGTGTTAATTGCTGCGAGTGCATGCCAGTAGTGCTAATTATTCTGCCTTTGTCCCTAAGTGTATTGATACAAGCTTATGTCAATAATTCATGCATGGTTTCTTGACACACATATACTGTTCAGATAGACAGCAATGCAAGAATCCAGTTATCTTCTCTCCTATGTAGAATATATTTCATTTTGTATTGATTTATGTAAAACTTAATATTCCATGAAAAATTGGTTGGTTGGTTTGGGTCTGCCCCCTCCCCCATCCAAGTACATTGTAGGCAATACATGTACTAAATGAAGGTTTCACTCTAGTTTTACTAATTGTAGAATGTTAAATATTAGAAGTGCTAACTCTTGTCACTGAGACAAGATTATCTCAAATTCAAGAGAAGTAGTAATATTTACAGCCTCTGCAGCCACACTATTGTATTACTACTATACCACTTAAATGCAGAGTTAAGAGATCCCTTGATTAGACTCATTTTGAACTCAGACCATACTAACACAGTAATAGGGAATAGCCCGCTTGCCTCCATAGGTTTTTAAGGGTTTGGTTTTGGAGTAATACCTGAACAGTTTGACAGCTTCCTTTTAGCATACACAAAACCAGATGTTTTTTAAAACAAAATAAAATCAAACTAGATTCAAAACATTATTGGACATAACATACGTATTTCCTCTGAACAAAACATTTGCTTTTGCTTCAGAAGGTTCTGTGGAACTGCTATTGACATTTGAGAGGAGTGTAACAGCTTTCACTAACTTGGCAGGCAGCCGTTCTTTTAGCTGAGTCAATGTGACTATGCCTTTGGAAAGCTGCAGGCCCAACTCGAGTGTCTGGCTGCAAATCTGTTCAAGGTTTGCACAGCACACGGTCCAGACTTTGAGCACTACAAAGACAGGTTCTGCTCCCGTCTTTAACCTAGACCTACTACAGTTTTGTTGCAACTTTCCTTATAAAGGTGTATGATAAATGAACAACAGGTCTTAAAAATGGTACAGTGAGCAGACACATCTTACAGATGTTCCCCTAATCTTGACAAGGCTGTGAAGCCTTCTGCAAAAATGAAATGTGCTGTTTTGAAGTACTGGATAATGTCAGTGACAAGATTTCCGGCTATGCTAATGGGAACATTTTATAAGCATATACTAAAAAAAAAACTCCGCAGTAGCTATCAATATGCTCAACTATGGACTTATAGTTATTTATTGCAATATTTCAAGCACACGTCTTGCCATGGATCTGTATGATTTTTGTATTAAATGGCACTCAGCTACCAGCTCTGATAGACTGCAATAACGAATGCAGAGGTATCCAGAGGCTTTGTTCACTCATTTTCAAAAGGATGAAATGATACAAGCAAGAATACACTGGTTTTATGGGCAGTTTCTTTCTGGTTTTGCTCACCTAACTGGGTTTCTCTGCTCTGTGTGGGCACCATTCAGTCAACAGAAGTGATGTGAAATCCAACTAGAAAAAATTAGTTCAATAGCTCACCAGTGAGATAACACCCCTTTAGGAAGCAGTGGACGTGTACAAGATGAACTTCTATAAGTAAGAATTATTTCTGGGATACAAGCTTGAGCCATAACTTAATAGAATGTGCTTGTATACTGTGAACATATGCATCACAAAATAAGTTGTGGGGATGCACCAGATTGGTGAGACCCAGTGTAAGCGGAACATTTTAACAACTAGTCAGAAAATGTTTGTGTGGCTGACTATAAACATCTATTGCTATAGCACACTTACTAGGGCTGGGATTGGGGAAAAAAAAAAAAAAAAAAAAATCAAGCTTCAGCTTTCTTTGTTTACAATATTCATCTAATACAGCTTAAGAAATCCACACTTCATCAACCAACTTATTTCCCCCATCCTACACAAATTTCTGTGTCAAAGGAAAGACATTTTCAAGGTACTGACCTTAGAGAAACAGAAAGAATCCTCTCCACCTCCATCCTCCGCTTTAAGACTTCCTTCACTTGGCCTTTCTCTGGACCCTGCTTTATCTTTTCACGCCCAATCAGGTATATGCATTTTGGAGTGAGGACAAGATCTCGCTTTACACTCTGAAACACAAAATTGTTTGAAAATACATAACATGGGGAGATCAATGCACTAATGTGATGCTGTTCAAAGAGATACAATGCACTGTGATTTGGGCAATACTGTTAGTATTTGGTTCAAGTGAAAAAAAAAAAAAAATACTGATGGGATTAATCACACAACCTCGGAGTCAGATTGCACAGGACAGTAGCTTTGCTCCCCATTTCCTAACTCATATAGCTTTCTGTCCAGCAAGTCCCATAAAGCCTTCATCCTGGGACAACAGGTTTAACAATGGCAATGTTCCAATCACAAGGGTATAGCTGCTTCCATGTATTCCACTGGATTCCGTTTTTTCAAGCTGGAATCCTAGATGGTATGACACTAACATGATGAAGATTCCATTAAAGGATGGTAGAGCTATCTGCAGCTCCCTAATGAACTAATCATTAGTGGATGCTGCTCTTAAACCTACCTTAAACCGTCTGTCATATTTTGTTACAGTGTCTGCAAAATCAATCTTCTCTCGTTTGCCTACAAACTGGCGTAGCTCTGGATGGTCTTCCATGCCTATGTAATCTCCCACAAAATTCCTGTTGATGCTGTTCCGTCTTCTCTCTTTCTTGTTCAGCAGTAGATCCGATGCTTAAATACCAAAAATAAACATTGATTAATAGTATTTACTGAATTTTCTAAACTCATGATCTCAAAGAGCCAACTGTTTCAAGCAGAACTTTTTGGAAGAAGTCACAACCAAACTGCTTATAATATAGAAAAAAACAGTGAAGCACTATTACCAATCTTCTATATAATGATCCATGTGATTATTAAATCCATTCCTAATGAAATACACCATTAGCAAGCTCAGCAGTTCTGATGAATCAGGAGCACTTCAGGAACTGAAGAATTTCTCACTGCTGGAAATTAAAACTAGCTCTCCCAAACCCAGAATGCTGTTCCTTCACATAATCCAGGTCACGTATGCAATTAAGCATTTACAGTCCTCGGAATAATCTGTATCACCTACAGACCATCTAAGTCATAGAATCATAGAATCATAGAATAGTTAGGGTTGGAAAGGACCTTAAGATCATCGAGTTCCAACCCCCCTGCCATGGGCAGGGACACCTCACACTAGACCATGCCATCCAAGGCTATGCCCAACCACACCTTGAACACCACCAGGGATGGAGCATTCACAACCTCCCTGGGCGACCCATTCCAGGGCCTCACCACCCTTACAGTAAAGGGTTTCTTCCTCATATCCAATCTAAACCTCCCCTGTTTAAGTTTGAACCCGTTACCCCTTGTCCTCTCACTACAGTCCCTAATGAAGAATCCCTCCTCAGCATCCCTATAGGCCCCCTTCAGGTATTGGAAGGCTGCTAGGAGGTCTCCACGCAGCCTTCTCTTCTCCAGGCTGAACAGCCTCAATTTTCTCAGCCTATCTTCATACAGGAGGTGCTCCAGTCCCCTGATCATCCTTGTGGCCCTCCTCTGCACTTGTTCTAACAGTTCCATGTCCTTTTTATGTTGAGGACACCAGAACTGCACACAATACTCCAAGTGAGGTCTCACGAGAGCAGAGTAAAGGGGCAGGAGCACCTCCCTCGACCTGCTGGTCACGCTCCCTTTGATGCAGCCCAGGACACGGTTGGCTTTCTAGGCTGCAAGCGCACACTGCCGGCTCATGTTCATTTTTTCATCAACCCACACCCCCAAGTCCTTCTCTGCAGGGCTGCTCTCAATCTCTTCCCTGCCCAACCTGTAGCTGTGCCTGGGATTGCTCCGACCCAGGTGTAGGACGTTGCACTTGGCATAGTTAAACTTCATCAGGTTGGCATCAGCCCACCTCACAAGCATGTCAAGGTCCCTCTGGATGGCATTCCTTCCCTCCAACTTATCAACCGAACCACACAGCTTGGTGTCATTGGCAAACTTGCTGAGGGCGCACTCAATCCCACTGTCCATGTCACCCACAAAGATGTTGAACAAGACTGGTCCCAACACCGATCCCTGGGGGACACCACTCGTTACTGGTCTCCAGCTGGACATGGAGCCACTGAGCACCACTCTTTGCGTGTGGCCATCCAGCCAGTTCTTTATCCACCGAGTGGTCCACCTATCAAATTGATGTCTCTCCAACTTAGAGAGAAGGATGTCATGCGAGACAGTGTCAAAGGCTTTACATAAGTCCAGGTAGATGACATCAACTGCTCTACCCCTGTCCATCAGTTCCGTGGCCCCTTCATAGAAGGCCACCAGATTGGTCAGGCAGGTCCCATATAACTGTGGGAAGCTTTTCCTTTTTCACTTCCCCGGGAACATCTCTGATCAATGTCCTACTCAGTCTGGCTTTGTTTGGAGAGCAAAACACTGGGTAGAGTCCAAGAAATTCACGCATGCAGAGCAGCCAACCTATTTAGTGGTATCTTAGGGGTCCAAAACTTTACAGTCATTCCTAGATAGTCATCTGCAATGTCATGGTTTGCTCTATAGAGAGGGAGATATTTCTTTAATCTCTCATGGCACTCTCTCCTAGAATCATGTGTGAAGTATCTGTCATCAGAAGTTATGACTTACCTTCTTCTCTCATCTGTACATATTTTTTCCTGGCCACATACTTCCTCCATGCCTTCTGGATGGCTCTGGCATACCCATCATACTTCCTCTCTCTCATCTCTTCTAGCAAAAACAGCTGTAGGAAGAAAAAAGCTGTATTTTACTTTCAACAACCTTCCAGTGCATTTCACTCTAGATCCAAGCTCGTGTCTCTACCACAACTATGGGTTCTGAAATCAGAATTTTAAGGTAACCTTTTCTGGACAAAATCTGATTCTTGACTGGTTCTGACTTTTATCAGTCTATCCATTAATCTTGACATCTAATGACAAAAGAAGAGGAAGCCCTGAAATATTCTACTGGTACAAGTCAAGGTTCTCCTCTGGGCCTCCATCTTCTCATTCTCTAAGATCCTTATTTCTCTTGTAAGAATATTACCATGTCCATGGGAATCTGTGCAATCTGTAACACAACACATTGTGCTCACATGCAACTTTCTTCCCTGCCTGAATTTCCTACTTTCATGTCCATTGGCTCCATTCTTTCCCAACAATGAAGTGTGCTGGCTGGCTTCATGATTTACAACTGTGATCTTACAATTCACTATGACAGAATAAGATTTTTAGATGTAAATTGTTGTCAGAATTCAAGATAAAATGCTGATTTATCAAAACAGAAATGGAAGGTGCATCCCCTGTTTTGAGAATTTCCCAGGTCAACTAAAATACATGTAAATTGAATGCATTAGGACAACTTCTATAGCCTTTTACTTACTTTCAGTTAAATGTTTTCTTGTCTCATCAGCACAAGCATTTGGCTAATAATTACAGTACTAAATCAGACCACTGAAATGGCTGTTGCTAATTATTTCCCTCTACTGTGTTCACTATTTGTAAGGACTTTTCTTCTGGCTTTCAAGAGATAAAATTAGTAAAACCAGGTATATCAAGAAGCAAACCTCGCCTTTAGGGTCCCTTTTTTAAATTTGCTGCCCTAAACCATGCAAATCTAGAAAAATACTGCTGTTCGTATTGCTCTTAAAGAAGAAACTTGATCTAGTGCAAACCATTTCCACAGAACCTCACTTGCTCTTGGTACACTTATTTATTCAGGCATTTAATGGAAATGTAAACAACGAAACCTCCTTTCTGCCACCCATAAAACCTTATTTCACAGTTGGCAGCTCTCCATCTACTAAAAAAATCTCTTCCCAAACACAAGCTCTAGATGGGGTTTCAGCACAGGCCTGAGTGCTCCTGATATACAAAGGCCTCCTCAGCTTCAGCAATGGCACGATCAAGCCCTTGTGCAATTCAGGTTACAGTAACAGTATCAATGTCATCTCTTGTGAGCACTCACCATTTATTTCTCTAACAATACTACTAACTACAAAACCTCTAGGCAAAATAGTCTTATCACCTGCAGCTGAAGGTAATAATTAAGGAAGTTCAATGAAAACACTTAAAATGTGGTTCTTAAGTTATAAAAATACTGTGTGAACCCTTTCTTAAAATTATAAATCCTCCCCTCACACTTCCAAGCAAAACAACTCGTCTTCATCTGATTAACCAAAACAGGTGAAACAGCACCAGATGTTCTCTGGTGGTACAAAAAAATCGTCAATTACCATCTAAAAGATGACTTTTCTCCAAAGGAACATAACCCTAAGCCAATACTTCAACAATATGAGAGATGACTGTCTTCGATACAAGAACATATAAGTAAAGCTGTAGAATAATTCAGTGCAAAGAAACTTACTCAACTTAAAATGAAAAAGGCCCAGACTATTTTTAGTACTTTCTTAAAAATGGATTTCATGGCTTTTAAAAAAATAACTATTAAAGAAAACACACACAGTAAATTAAAACATTTAAATTAAAACAACAATGCCACCCAAAAAAGTTTTACTATTTCCAGTCAAGCTCATGTTGTCTCAACCTGCAGTACAGCCCTTCAGTAGAACTCACAGGTACATTAAATGGCATACGCATGCAGCCAGGACTTAGTATTACAAAAATGCATTAGAATGGGAATGTGCATCCCCTAGAAAACAATTTCTCTTGGAAACAACCTAGTAGCATATGATATTGGGGGACAGAAGATGAATGTTTGGGTTATTTCAGAGCGAAGGGGAACTAGATGCATCAATCCTAGGTGAGCACTTGCCACCTGGCTAGTCAACAGAAGACGAGACACCAGCAAATAAGTTAATTTCTTTCTTTGAAAAAAAACCAAACCAACAACATAAAGTAGCAAAACACTGAGGAAACAGCCATGACACTGATTTTTTTTTTTGTTTCTCTTCTTGTTTATCTCCTAAATTGAGATTGTATTCTGTTTGTAATTACGCACAATGAACTGCATGGATGCAAAATAATTTCACAGTGAAAACAAGAAAATCTGGTTTGCTACACTGTAAAATATTGAAAACCAGAGTAGAAGATGTTGCTTAAATTACTAATACTGGTTCCCTACAATTACAAGCATCTAAGTTGTTTGTATTAATTCAAACAGATACTTGACTACAATTTGTACCTGTCACCACCCTATAATAAACTTGAGGTCATCAGTAAAGGACTAGAAGTCACAACTGTAGTGCCACAGGAAGAGATACACAGACATCCACTAATGTCCAAGGTTATCACACTGACTTTGCTAGAGAGAATGCCACAATAATCTTAGGAAATTAATCATGGCCTGTGCTACAGAGGAAAGCAGATGAAGCTTGTAATTCCTCATAATGGGCTAGCTAAGGTGTTGCTTGCAATGACTGAGTAGCATTAATCCTATACTAGAATTTCCTGCTCTGCCAACATGCACCTAGGTATTCTAATAACCTACCTCTTGAACACTACATGCTTTACCATGTAAACCTATCTCTCGGACAGCCTTCTGTCTTCATATTTTACCTTTCTAGGTAAAGTCCCATTATTCCTAAACAGAGATGATACTACCTTACCCTATTCATGGTAGAAATGACACAATTTCTGTTACACCTTGGACAGCTTTTTCGTTTTCCCCTAACAGATATGTTACCATGTGATTATGGCAGTAGAATTATTCTGGTTTTATTTTGATGTGTAACTTCAGATAAAGCACCAAGAAACCAAATGCAAGGTATGCTATATAAACTAAGCCTGACTGCTTCTGATAAATAAGGAATACATGATGGCAAGTAGAGCACAGTTTCTCCTTGACAACTTTTCTGAACAGGGATGTAAGAAAACTTTTCTTGAGCAGATTTTGTGCAAGTTAGCAGTCACATGATAAAAACCGCCTTATGATGCCTCTAAAGTTCTTTGAATGGGATTCCAAATTGCTGTCATCCTGGAGCACTGATGCAACGATGCATAACACATCCTTACTTAACTGGGGGCTATTCTATTTTCATCAGTAGCTCTTGTACTGAGAAGAGGACCTATTTTCTAGAGCTAACGGTCATGGGTATTCTTCCATGCTGTGATATTCCTTCATATGACAGATTCTCTGACAGAAAGTTACCATGTGCAACTTGACACCAAAACATCTTCATATCCCATCTCCTCCTCTTGATGCATTTAAAGCTCTTCACATTCATTTAAAAACCACACAGGGTCCTTATGAACTGTACCAGTTATGGAAGTGCCTAGAATCCCTGTACAACCTTGAGGCACTCGTGACAGACTGGCTCAGCCCTACTTACATTCTTAAGCTTCTCCCACCTTAGCAGATATCATGTCAGCTTTGGAGTCTGCAGGCCTTTTATTCCAGCAGAAGAATTTGATATTTTAAAGATTCAGGTTCTGCCACACTTACAGACTCCGGAGCTTTGATGAAGACTTTGGATTTCCCAAGCTGGTACTGGTCAGGATCCATGTTGACTGACTGAAGCAGGTGGAGAACTCCTTGTTTCTCATCTCCTTTCCAGGAAGGCCAAGTTGCCTTGGTCAGAATGGCATACCTTAACCACCAAGGAAAAGAGATTAAAACCTGATATCAAACAACCACAGAATACCACTGACTTTGTCAGTATTGCCCTGGGTGTAGGGCTGACAATTTTGCCAGGACTTACAGAAGCCTGGAGTGTGGGAAGATGCACAGTATGAAGATGTTACTTGTTCAGCAAGACCAAACAAGTGCAATGAGAAGACAACAGTGCCCAGAAATCTCCCATTTCCAGAAGCCAAGTTACTATTTGGTGACTGTAACAGTTGATGACAAAGTTCTGCTGCGACCTCCTTAAGTCCATGTCAAGGGTATATATTAGCAATGACTTATTATGATCCAGATTTAAGTACCTAAATCACTGCAATTCTGGATTTGTTCCCAAGCATGTGGCATATTTCCCACTCAAGCCTTCTCTCTTATTCTTACAAAGTCGTTTTTTATTTCTAAGCAAGTACCCAGCTCATGCTCCTACCCACTTGTTCACCAGCTGGTCTGTATTTAGCAAGGAGACACTCCTGGCTTTATCCCAGAAAGCCTTTGGCTTGGCCTCTGGTGCAAGAGGAAAGATACAGTGATGTTGGTGCTACCTAGAGGGAACACTGGGAACCGACCACCCAAAGGGTGTGAGGAATAGGCAGGGAAGTGCTATGATAATGACTTTGATAGTCAGTCTTCTGTCTCATGGCATTTTCTTTCAGCCTTGAAACTGAGGTGGCTGCCAGGCTGCAGCACCTTTTGAATTCTCCACTTTTTCAGCCTGAACATGGGCTTTTGGAACTGCCAGGCTCGAACTGCAAAGCTGCCTTGTTCCACTGCCTGCAAAAGAGCACTGATGGGCTGTAGCTGCTTCAGTTGTCTATAGATAATTAACTTTAGCAGCAGCTATTCAGATCCCTTTGACAATGAGACTGGAGAACAGCTAAATATGTTGTAACAAATTTCTCCCCCATGTCTTTTATGTTCTTTGACATATTTTTTTTAATGTCTTAAGCATACTTGAGTTATGTAAATTAAATCATGCTTATTAGTAAAACTATTCAACTAATGAAAAAAGTTATAAAGTATGGAGTTCAGTTTATTGTATTTCCAAGTTCTTGTTTCTTAGGAACATGTAGGCAGCTCCTGATATAATACACTCAAAAAAAAAAAAATCACAAAAGGAATTGTTAGAAAATTCATTAAGGGAATGTTCATTATTCATTCTTGTCATATCTAAAATGTTATCTAACCAGAAAGCATAAAGTATCATGCAGCTTAAACAAATACCATGCAATAAAAAATACCAAACAATTTAAAAGGAATGTATCACAAAACTCAAACACCTCTGAATAACAACTATATGAAAAGAGAAAGCTAACTTATGAATAATTCAGTAGGATTCAAAAGGGTCTACCAATGTTATTGTGTTCAAATCTGGTTTTAGTTAAGAAATGCTCAGGTACTATGCATGGTGGTGTAACAAAGTAGCTCTTATACCATCTCAAATATAGAAGTATATTACAGATCTATATTTACAATGTGTGCACTTACACATTTACGTAATTTATCAAGTATTATGGGATAGATGCAGCCTAGTAAGGAGTTGTAAGTTAAAGTAACTCCCAGCTTACTTAACAGCTTTTTTTGCAGGTTCACCATGTACAGCCAATAGCTTAGTTATAAAGGTGGCTCTAAGCAAGTCTGAATTTAAAGAAGCTGATGTTGTTAAAGGCATTTGAAACTGCTACCTTCCACACAACAGAATCTGACATTACCTTTCAGCATGTTACAAATTCATTCCTACATCTTCTGGACCATGAAGGAGGGCACAGGGAAAACATGACTTAAGACCTTTTAATATAGGAAAGCTACTGAATACATAAGAATAGATTTGAAAGTCTCATTTTTTGTAAACTCTAACTGGTGTAACGAGACTATAGGGCAGAAGGAAAAAAAATGTTCTATAGCATGCACCAGTTAGGCATTTCACAGTTTCATAATGTAACAATTCTGTCCTTGTTCACTGCTGCTCAGAAATAGCATTTTTACTCTTATGTACTTGTGCATGTTTCCCATTAAACTGATCATGTCACTATCCATGTCTAGGTTTTTTCAAGCTTGTGCAATTTGCTCTTTCAGCACCACTATTAAATGTGTTACTAAAATGCTTCTGAAAAATTTTGAATCATGACTGCCCCCAAAAATTATCTATGGTAAATTCACAGTGAGCAGTTAGGTCTTATTGTCTAAATATGGGAGTATGGAGTTCAGCTTTCAGACTGGTTATGCTTAGAAACACATAGGCCTTTTCAGTGACTGGGGCTTTTTGCATGCAAATGTAAATTTTGTACATAAAAGTCTATTCAGCCCAGAAACCTCCACTTCTATGGAGCTGCCAAGGAACGCCCAATGAAAACAAGTGTACAAGCATGCATTTCCTGTCCATCCCATGCCTCAGCCCGCTTTTACTCACACTGACTCAGGGTGTCAGAACAGAGCTTGTTCTGGATGCTAGGGAACTGTGAACGGAAAGGTTGCAGGAAGAGTTTTATTCATAAAAATGTTAAATTTAACAAGATAATTTGAAATGGATGAATTAGATAAAGAATGGTTTTAGTTGCACGTGGACCTCTGTGTATGAAGCGAAGTACATAACTCTATTCACCATTCAAAAGTACCATATAGCTTTCCTTTGTACAGACCTCTTGGGTAGATTTCTAGACCTGTACAGCCCTCATAATCAGTGTTCAACTGCGGAGGCTACATTTAGCACAAGTTATTCTGTCTCAGCAACAGTATGTGTGAAACAATGCAATCTGAAGCACATTCATGTAAGTATGTCTGGGCTTGAAGATAATGAAGAAAAGGGATTTAAACTGTCCTCTTCATGATATAAATAACTGTGCTGTAATACTTCTAAATGAGTATTACCTTACCTCTGCAAAAACTTCTTGAAAACACGCCTGTAGGCATAGCCAGCTCTTCTTACTCGAATATTTTCTTTCAGACCTAAGTATTCCACTTGATGTTTTACCCTGTGGACAAAAACAGTGCAAGACTTACAATCCATTTCCTTTCACCATATTTGCGGATTGAGGTATTCTTAAATGTCTGTAGCATGTTTAAACACTTACTCACTTCTAAAATGCATGCACAGGTATGTGAATCTGTTTTTGCACATTACCATGCACAGTGCATGGTAAGGAAAGTATTCAAGGCAGGCAGACTATATTACCAAAGTAAATGTAGCAAGTTTACCTCCTTATTTTTCCCTAGCTCAACTTCCCATCTCCTAATTTATGTATAAATTTCTTAACTAATATTATTACCCATAAAAGGCCAAGTAACTATTACCTATAAAATTACATAGCTGGTATCCAAGGGCATAAGAAATTGTTTTATGTTCTTTTATTGTAGGCTTCACCCATGTTTTACATAGTTCAAACATCAACAGTAGCTCTTTTTTGGTAGTTCTGGAGAAAGGATCAAATCTGATGGTTGGAGAAAGCCCCAGATGATACTTGCAGCACTTTGTGAAACAATGGTAATCCACTCAGTAGTTCAGGACAGCAATGCTAATCTTGATGACTGTGATAACATACAAAGACTTCCCTACACAAAGAGCATCCATCTTCCTTCTCTGGGCAATGAGTCAGAAGTAGCAACAAGGAACATCAGGCCCCAACCCTTGGATCACTACCCAGAAGAAAATCAGCAGTGGTTAGGTAAAAGGTAATCTTGGCAGGGGGCAGCATAACCAGTGACCGGAGAGAGAGAGACTGAGAATGGTGCCTGATTAGCATGAGAGGCCAGACACACTTTTAAACCAATACATGCTGGAATACTAATTAATGAGCAAATTATGTAACCCCCAACCAATGGACACCGATTCGTTTGTTTGTCAATGTGCATAAACAGCTTAAAGTTACAATCATTCGTGTGCTTGATTTGGGGGGACTTCCATCGAGCACCCTGCACAGAATAAACAACGTCTCCCTTCTAAACAAGGCCCTGTATCTTTGTTTAGGAAGCCCAAAACCAGCAACACAGATGCCAAACTTTCATGACACGAAGAATGGGAGAGAAGACAGCGAGGCCAGTACAGTCATGAAAAGCTAGCATTCCCCCTAATTTTAACATGCTGCAAAGGAAGGATTTGAGCAGAGGCACAGGACTGGCCAAACAAAGCATGTCTGGTGAGCTTGATCATGGCATACTGAAATTACAATCAAAAACAGAGCTGGTACCTGTCTCATAGAAAATGTTAATGCCTATGGAGAGAGAGCGGTACATGTGAACTGAAACATCATTATCCCAAGGCCATTACAGTTCCCTTATGCAAGACAGATTAATTTTGGTTCTAAATGGGGAACAAGTATGTCGGCATGAATCTCAAAGCAAAAAAAAAAAAAACCAGCAAAAAAGATGCCTTTTGGTACCTATTCCTCTTTCTAGAGCTGC
Source organism: Amazona ochrocephala (assembly GCA_039720435.1). Lineage (NCBI taxonomy): Eukaryota > Metazoa > Chordata > Aves > Psittaciformes > Psittacidae > Amazona > Amazona ochrocephala. Next base: position 31,000,578 of record CM077883.1, on the reverse strand, counting down.
AGTACATTATTTTATGTTCCTTCTTACATAACCTGCTAGTTACAAATAGCAATTTAATGCTTGGAAATGTGAAAAATTTCCATTAGCTTCCTTAATGCATGACTGTTGCTGTTTGCATTTCTTTAATTTCCTCATCTAAGTCATGTGGCTAGAAGAGGCAGTGCCCATTTTTAACACAGGAATGTGGTGTTCAGGGGCTTCTGGTGCTGTTCTTTTATAGGGCAGCTTACAGAAGCTTTAGCTTTCAGTCAGAAATGTAAGAGTTAAGATTTTAGTCCTGCAAGTTTAACAGACAGTATGTTAAAGAGCACTTCTTTATATACAATCAAAACAAGTGAGCTGTGTAATTTTTCTGCTTGCTTTTTCTCCGATTTTACAAAGATTTTTCAAATTACAGAATCATAGAAAAGGGTTTGGATTGAAAGGAACCTTAAAGATCATCTAGTTCCACCCTGCTTGGAATGGGCAGGGACACCTGACAAACTGTTGATTCAATGCTATTTCGAGATACTAAATTCCAATATAAAGTGCATTACCCACTGATATATTTTTTGGTTGAGACATTCTTTTCACGTGATTCATAGTATAAAGGAAAAATGTTTTGAAATCCCATGCTACAAATGACAGAAGCCGTTAATACTTCTTAAAGAATGCTTTGAGAGGAATTTCACTAAATCATAAGTGATACTGCTGTTTTAGCTTATAATAAAGAATACTCCATGTTTTAATCTTGCTGTGTTCAAGGAATGAAGTCTTTTGTACCCGCTCCAAGAATTCTGGCAGAGTAGAAAGTTGGTGGACAAAAATACATTTTCCTGTTTATAGCCTTTGCTCCTGTTCACATCTGGAATAATGCACTGAAGAAACAGTATTACTCCCATTTTCTTACTGTCCTGCCAGTATTAGTGTCCAGCAACAGAGAATTTGAGACACTTTTCTGGTTTTTTTGGTTTTTTTTCCCTTTTCTTTCTGAGAAAAGACACAGTGAAAATCTCCCTCCAGGCATCAACCTCAAGCAGGTCAGGGTCTGGGAATTCAGCTAATGCAGCACTTTTGAACACAAGTCCAAATGGCTGTGCCAGGACCTGAACAAAAACACATTTCAAGAACACCCCAATTTTTGGAATACTTAAGGTGTTATGCAAAGTTTAGATATTATACAAGGTCTATGTTTCAGTGGTACAAAGTGGCATGGCTTCTGCAAGCATGACAGCCTTTGTGTAGGGCTTTTTCCCTTTTCCAGTAATAGTTTCACAGTCTAGTAACATGTTACTGATAAGCACATCAGATATACTATTCCCATCACATTATGGTACAGCATTATGTGATCACAGAACAAAACCAAAAACCCCTAAACCAACATTTAGCAAAACATCACATTTTGTGTTTCCCTCAGCACGGAACTTTCTCACAGTAAAATCACAACACAACAAAATTAAGCTTGTTTTGCCATACACATCTAAATTCTTTTCCTCAGATACGTCACTAATAACAAATGTATCCTAGGTGAGGTCCTAGTACACTATAGGGGAAATTACAGTTTGAAGTGTGAGAGAATGTTAGGATTTTGAAACAGGGGTAAAGGGTTACCATTACAAGAACAACTTCCATTTGTGTCTGAGTTTGACAGCATACAATCCTTTGTATTTCACTTGGCAAATGCAGCAGCTACTGATAACTAATATCACCCTCATTGTGGGAATACAAGAAGAAATCTTGCCCAGTTTTGCTCCAAAAGGGATCTCCTGAAAGCTGGCCTTTTCTCTGGACTAGGTTATTGTTTGCTTGTTTCACTGGTTTCCTAGCAACACCTTTCACAATAATAGGCCTCTTTTCCAATATGTAAATGATTGATTTTAAAAGCCCCTCAACTTCCAGTTTAAAGTTTTTGACACACTTTTTCCAGGATAACTTCCTTTCCTCCTCTGGTCCCTGGTGTCAGTGGAAAATCAAGTGCTGCATAGTAGAATTTTCAGGGGTGGAGAGGCAGAAGGAGAGAAGGAGCGTCTACATTTACTGCCAAAACCTAAAGGACACTTTCAAGTGCAGTCCCAATTGTGGCTTCTGTAAGTGCTCTACATCTGCATGTAATTGTGCTAGCCTGCATGCCAAATGGCAGGAAATGAATTCCAGTGTGGTGTTGATTTGGTCAAGAATGCTTTTCGTCAGACTTTGCAAATTGCTTCACTGTGATAAAAATAACCACGTGCTTTATCAGCATTTTTGCCAATACAAAAAGTATATGGTAATATAAAAGTTACCTATATTAGGACCTGGCATAGTAGAGAGACTGTACTGATTACCTTTTTTCAAATAGAAAAATGCTATAAAGCATCATATGAAGATGCCTAAAACAGATGTGATAAACCGAAATGACAATCTACACATCTATTTAACATCTATGGAACCACCTGATATGATATTCTAATGACTTCTCTTTATAGACTTGGCTAATGAAACTTAAAAGTCTAGAAAAAAAAGAGCCTTCCACATTGCTGGCTATAGAGGCTGTTTGGTAAGTTTGATACACAAAAGCAGATACAGACATCCTGCTGGCTCTTTAGCTACCTAACAGAAGCTGTTCTCAAAGCATAAAGCAGAAGTTAGAATGGATATATAATGCATTTAGTGTGCAAACTGTACATGGTAAACTTAAGTCTTTAATATATAGATTGTGTTCCTGTTATGCAAATGATGATTATTCAGAACTGACAGGAGAAAAGCTCAGAACTGCGCATACTAACAGCTGATTCAGACCAAGTGACCACAATTTATCTTCAAAGTTCAGGAGAGGTCTTGCCAAATTTAATTTCTGAAGGCTTTAGAGTATCTACTTCTGTTTATCTGTAGGCTCTATGACTACAAATTATGAATTTTGGAGGCTATTTTTGACTATTAGCACTGTTCCTCATTGTATACTCTGTTTATCCATACCTGCTCTCCTCCCAGTCTCGAGACTTCTTTGTTTCATTTGGTTTGATACAGCGGATGTAATGGGGTGTACACTTCATCAGGGTGCCAACAAGGTCATTTGCTTGTTTCTGTAAGGTTGAAGAAAAACAACAGGATTTGAGCTGAACAGGGTAAATCCTGTGAGAGAATTCTAAAAATTATCAGCCATCTGCTGATGATTCAGTTGCCTTTGGTCTTTCTCCAGAACAACTGAAGTGTCTTGAGATAACATGCACCTCGTGAGAAATTCACCACTAACTGGAAGGTACCATTATCTCCAGCTACGTGAATATATTTAAACTATTTTATAAAAATACGGAGTGACAAGGCATGCCTCAGGTGAACTTGACCATCAGGGTGAAATACACCGGAAGAGGTTGATGAAATATCATTTTCCAAAGTCTGCAAGTGTGTAATCTAAGCATATATTTTACAACCGGTCTCAAAAAAGATGCTTGCCTTGTAACACTTGCTGCCTTATTCAAGGCGCATTATGGTCAGTAGCAAAACTTCTGTTGACTTCAGTGGGCGCTGGATTAGGTCCTGCTGCATTTCTGCACTATAAAGAGACCAGTTATCTATAGTTAATTGTAGGACATGAAGTGGCTGAGTGAAGGGGCTCATTCATTATGCACATGCAAGTAGTATTATCACTGCCATCAACTGCTCATTTGGAAAATTCACTGCTGTACAATGCAGCTGAACAAAACATGTAATGAACAGTGGTGCTGAGCAAAACAGGATTTTAACAGGTGAAACAATACAATCGAGATACTCCTGATGTCTCTACGAATGGCTGGACAGTAAAACAACCAGCAAAGACTGCTGCGTCTTTAAGTCTTCATAGGCAAACACACCCCCATCTATGCACATACTAACACAACAGAACTAGACGTACTTTGATTTTGCTGCCTGCAGTGGTAGGACGGCCCTTCTTGTCCACTTGAAGATTTTCAGGAAACAGAGCCTTTATAAAAGGCCTAAGAAAGAATTAATAGCACAGTGTTGGCATGGAAAGACAATGCAATGCAGGAATGTTAAGGAATATGCTGTAGAAGTTGATAGTTGAGCAGAATATAAATAGTTATTTCTATTAAACTTGAGTTGTATCAAATCTAGTTAAAGGTTAGTATTTCCCATGAGCTTCACTCCTCACAGAGATATATTGCTATTTTAGTGAGCCCTAGAAGACATGATACCAGACTTCTAGACTCAAAGAAACACATATTTCTCAAAAAGTAAGCCTCAATTAATTAACAAAAAAAAAAAAAAATTTTATATGTTCTAGTGCCTGCCCTGAGAGTGCCAGATCACTGATGGCTTTGTTTGAGGCTCAAACAGCTGTCATTATACACTTTGATTCTTACACTGCAGTACCTTACTTACTCAGGTTTGCAGAAAACGAAGGTCAACATAATGCAAGTGATACTGTTCTACTGCAGTGATGTTTTATTTCCACTTTTATACAAATGAGTTCACAAGTTGCAAAGTAGAGAATTCAGGCCCTCTGCACCCATCTGAACTAACACATTATTCCTAGCTTTAAGCAAGTTTTGCTTACGTACAAATCACTGCTCTGCATGAGTTCAATCAAGTCCATGAAAAGAACATCCCGATTTCTCTCGCAGAATCCATCCATATCATAAGATACCTGGGCCAAGGTGGAAATTGAGTGTTTGTGGTAAGTTGAGAACCCGATAATTAAAGAAAATTTAAATTCTGTCCTCATCAGTAGCTGTTCTAACTGTCTGGTTAGTCTGGTATAACTTAAAAATACTACAATGATCACTACCTCCTTACATATACTATTAGTTTACTCACAACAAGCATAAAATGAATTTCATCTATGTATTTAAATTCAGTAAGAAAGATTGTTATGGAGCAAGTAAATAGAATCTGACACTAGATTAAAGAATTAAAGTCAATCTAATACTGAATTTTATTGAATAGAAATTTTTGCATTAAGTGTTTACCTTTACTAACTGCAGGAAATCATGAACAGTCTGAGAAATATACCCAAAGAAGACAAAATTCTACATTAGGTTCCCAGTTTTATTAGTATATCATCCCCTAAGAATAATTTTTCTATTTGAATTCTTTAAATTTACTGCTACTATAGCCAACAATTAAAATTATAATTACATAAAATACTAAGGGCATTTAATCATTACATTTAAGTTTGATATGTTTGATAGCAACAAGGCCCAGACTCAACTCCAAGGAATGGACACATGTTAGGGCATATTTATTCTAAGCTCCCTACATTGTGAAAGGAAGACACTGTCTCCAGAGATACTCTGCCTACTGAAAATCAAAACAGCCCTCTACAGGGCTTTCCCCTTCCCTTCATTACTGCTTTTTCTTTATAAATACATTATGCAGAATTCAGTGATGATTTTCCACATTACCTTTCCAGCATAATGATGAATGATAAATCCCTGGTTCCAGCTGTTGAAATGTTCATGAGTCCCAATCTGCATCTGGAGTTTTTGAAGCAGTGTTTGGTCAGCTCCTTCTCCCACTGCATGCATTGTGGCACACACATCATCTAAAATGCTCATAATCCCTGGGGGATTCTAATACATTGGAAGATAACAAAAATGGCAAAAGAAGTGAGGAAAGAATTATGATGCAATTTTTCCCCCCCCCGAAAACAGAAAAATACCTTTCCTTAAAAAAAAAAAAAAAAAAAAAAAAAAACAAAAAAAAACACTAGAGAAAAGCCACAGCAGGAAAAATTCCTCCCGTCAGTGGAGTTCATAATAGAGATTAATCTCTATTATGAACTATAGAGATCACACTGCAAGTGTGCAGTTTAAGGAGAGATGTCACTTCATGAAATGATAGTGACAGCAGGAAATCAGTGATGGCTATTAAAAATAAACTAAAAAAGACACACACCCTTTCCAAATGCCCAACATTTGCTTTAGTTTTTCATTCCCTCACAAAGCAACCTTCTTTCTTGTTCCACAAAAAACACAGCCTGTGTATTTAAACTCACATGGTGTAGTGTGACAAACTTAAGAGCTATCTACAACTGTGATATAAATCCTATCTTCCTAGTTATCCTGATACAGATAGGAGATGGGCTAAATCTGATGAGAATTTAAGCACACGTCACTATGGTTTTTTGAACTACTGTTAAAATTACCTGTCTTTCATGAGGACAAAGAACTAGCTGAAAAACAACCTACTTCTGTTCTAAAGACAACATCTGTTGTCACCCCAAAGCAGAATATGAAGACTTTTTCTTGAGCAAAGACACAAATTCTTTGCATCTACAACACTTCCTCATATTCCCTCTTCACTTGTTTCTGCTTAATTTGCAACAGTACCTCAGAGGAAGTGGGTATTGTAGCTTCCCCAAACAGAAATACATCCCCCAGGGACACAAAGAGCTGTATCTGATATACAGTAGAATACATCATGAATGAAGTTCATGATAAATTTAGGTGAATAAAAGTTTAATTTCCATCATTACTTTTTTAGTCACACGTCAATCATGCTATCTTATGGGTCTCTTATTGGTCAATATCTTGGATAACATACATCTTTGATGACATATATCTTAGCGCTCTTGTAAGCCATCTTATGTAAGATTTATATATAGGTTTAGGATGACTCAGTAACTGAACAACAGTATTTGCATTTTTCCTATGAATGTTCTTGACAGCAAAGCAGTTGCCCAAATATTTTAGAGAAAAATCTTATTGCTTTTTTCAACTGTTTGTTCCAAATACTTACCACTTTGTTCTCTATAAGGTCACACACTATTTTGTTATTGAAGTAATCTATTGGTGTCCATCTGATTCCTTCTTGCACATATTCTTCCTGTTGAGCAAAAAGACAGATGCAAATATTCCTCTGCACTGCAGATGTAGCACTAGATTTACAATGTACTACCTATACACAAACTCAGCACTATTCCTGTTCAGACTCATCAAATGTGAAACTGGGGGGAGGTGGGAGAAATGACCCTAATGATAGTTAAATCCATTCTCTACTGCCAAAGATATGAATCGGAATCCTTCTCTCCACACATTCTATTGTCATTCATAGCCCTTGAGTAGTTACTGGTAAGAGCAGGATTATTTCATCAGTGTCAAAGTACTTTGCAAGTAACTTTTACACTATCTTGACAGTCCACCTAAGCACCCATATCCTAATCTATTCTAAAAATTCAGACTGTGATGGGCATATCAAAGGATAAGACTCCCAAAACAATACATTCAGAAATCCACATGAACTGGAAAAAGAGCTCTACTTTTATTTCGGTACACAATCACTGTAACCATCAAGAGATGGGGAGGATCACACTAAAATCAGGTGTTTCACCACTCAGCTGCATACATATGAATTGAGCTAGATGCTTAGCAGGTCGTTTGTGCACTCAGCTGCAATGATCAGTTACTTTTATACAAAGGCATTCTTGAAAACGTTGTCCTAAAGCTGGTGCCAGGCCTGAGCTCATGCTGTATACAGTGCTTCAGTCTCAACTACATTCTGTCTGCCCTCCCATGCAGAAGCTCACACTCATATAAAAGTGAGATTTTGCAGTCAGAATGTGAGCAGAGAACTGGAAATGCTTTCAGAAGTATTTCTGCGTGTCTCAGTAATGTATTTCACCCATATATATTAACAAAAATAAATGGGTGTCAAGGAAATTAAGAAAAGCATTCCCATTTAAATGTGTGTCATGTCCAACGAAAGCAAAGGGATGGAACCAAGCTGCAGTTTTCCATTTCTGTCCATGAGTCAGAATATGCAGCAAGTCTGGGCAGTCATATGACTGCATTAGTAAGCAAACTGTGACGGACTCAATTCTGTGCCACTGTACTAGAGAAAAATGCCTGTAGCTAAAACTATTCACAGTTTTAGGGTCAGCCAACAAGAAAGGTAACTTTTTTCTTTGTCTTGCTTAGCAAGGCAAATGTTATTGTTAGCAGACAATAAAACCTCATTTTTTCCACCAACTGAAAAAGCAATAAATAGCTCATTTAGGAATTCAAAGATAATAAATCTCTGGTTACCTGTTCTGCCTTCAGCGTCAGTTCAATAAAAATCTGCTGTAGTTTTTCATTAACGAAGTTGATGCAAAACTGTTCAAAACCATTTTTCTATAGAAAAGGAAACAATTTAAAAATTAGTCTCATGCTCCATATGCAGTTATTCTTAGTTCTTATGCTGGCAATAAGCTTCAAAGAAACACTGTCAATGATGGATGGGTTGCTGACTTTATAGACATTCTGTGTAATCTCAGATCTTTTAAGCTCACTGACCTAGTTTCTTTGAAGTTTCTTCCCTACTTTGTGTTTATTAAGTGAGACATTACCAGTGAGAACTCAATGTCCAGGAAGCTGGGTTGGGTTCTTCTGGCCACAGGATTTGTTTGGGGTTTTTTGTGGGTTGGATTCTTTTTCGCCTCTAAGTAAAAAACTTTCCCAGGTCAGATCAGCTCAAACCCCGAGTATTGCACTGCCTTACCTGGAATATTTCAAAGCCATAAATGTCAAGGACACCAATATTATATTCTTCATGGTCCTTCTCCATAGCTTTATTAATAGACTAATAAAACAGAAACAAAATGTAAACCGAAGTGCAGTTTATACATTTAAAAGAGATTTTCATATCCTTTGATATTTATATGAAAATATTGTTTATTTTAAAAGAGCGTATTTTAATGGAATACAAATACACATAATAGGGAATTTTACTTTCACTTTTTAATCGAGTGTTATTAGCAGCTAGGAAATCAAGAGTACACCACCCTGTTTCCCAGGTTAGTGAACCTTTGGATCTGCTGTTTGCAAAAATCTTTTCCCTGTGGCATAACTGGCTCAGTTAAAAGAAAAAAAAAGGAAGCCAACAAAAAAGAACAGCTTTAAGTGTGATACTTGATGCATTTCGCAGATGGTACCATGAATCTTTTCACCTATTTCTGTATTCCCCTACTTTGCAGTCTCAGCACTCATCTGAAAATAATCCACTACTTCGGAGAAAGTAAGACTCAGAGAAGTATGGATGCTGGCAGAAAGATGTCAGAATGTCACATGGGACAGTTGTGGCAGGAGACTGCAAATACAGTGCTGAAAGCACTGCTCGTTTACTTCAAAGAACATGTAGCACTTGTTATATTGTGCCTTGCATATGATACCTGTGGTCAGGCTCCCACTGCACTGCTCAGTGCTGCTGCCAAGGTTCAGGCAAGGAAACAGACTGAGTTAAAGAAATTATAAACAAGAAAAGTACTGCAAGAAACATTCCTCGTGTATTTCTATTTTGTTTTGATATTGCAGTAGATTCAAGCAAATCCAACTTACATCCACCAAGTAATCAAAAACACGGGAATGAAGGGCCTTAGCCAGTGCATCCCTGGTGTAACAGGCTTGTTCCACATTTAGTGTTACATTAATGGACTCAGATTTGCCTCCCCACTTGCTGTCCATCTGTCTGCTGGTCAGTTTTTCCTTTAGGCGCTCCTGGTTAATTCCCAGGAGAAAAGCAGGGAAAGCCAAAACTGCAAGAAAAGATCAGGGTTGTTGGATTATGACTCACAGACTAAAACAATACAGAATGAAGGGGAAAAAAGATTAGCTAATAACAATCTAATAACAATCAGCAGTACGAAACCTCATGGGGCAAGCAACTTAAAAAGAGGTGGGATTTATGTATTTGAAATTTCCCTAATCCCCCCAAGGACATTTTCAATTCTTTACTTACATGCATTTTAATTAAGATAAACCACCTTGAAGTAAATTAGTTATTTCTGTACCTTTAGTCCTTCTAATGTATAAGCTAGCTTAGGTCATAGTTTTGAACTATGTGGTTCAAACAAATTACTCCCAGGGAAGATGGAAATGAAACATAGAGCTCACACATTAAATAAAAATTGACACAACTAAAAAGTCTTTGTAAAATCATGAAGTGCTTACATTGCAATAAGGAAAATGCTATCTGCTTCCTAATACTCTCTCCCTTTCTTCTTGTAAGTTAAGATATTGTAAAGAGTTTTCAACTGCCTTGCCATTTATTTGGTTTTGGTTTTTTAATCCCTTACTCTGGAAGTACATTGCAAATTCTGGTTTTCCTTGTTTAAAAATAAAGCATACAAACACATCTGTGCAATAAGCAGCCACAAATCTAGTACTCACATGTGGTGCAGATGTTAGCTGCAGGTGTCACACACCTTAAGGAATGGAAAATGAGAAATAGCTTAAAAGCAAATGGAACTAGCTCCCAAGGGCAGCTCTTGGAGTTGGTATCTCACCTCCACTAAATCACACAATCCTCTAACGGTGTTTCCTCCACGTTCCATTGCTTTCAGATCTACTTTACTAGTGTGAGGAGGATGTAAAATAATCACTAAGGCAGCAGCCACTTGCACTTCACGCATCTGCAACGTCACAGCAATTTCGCTGAACCTATCAGTACATTACTCCAGAATTATTTTTAAAACTTCAAATAACCACCAGCTCTCTGAAATTGGATTTATTGCGATCAGAAAGCAGACTAAATTTACTCTAGAGTACCAGGAACCACATAACTAATGAAGGTTGAGTCACTGGCAACATCTCTGGTAACTTGCTGAGAAATCAGGTTGTAGAGTACATAGAAGTCAAATATCATATGCTTTCAAACTAAAAAGAATGTAGGTAATTATAGGCCAAATACACTCACATATACCGGAAAGATGCCAGAATAAATATTTAGCCAATACTACTGTAAGAATCACTATGCACACCTGAGAAACTCCTCCTTCACAGTGCTAATGATTTATTACAAAGAAAGAATAGATGGACATGACTGGTTCTAACTTCTTATTCTTAAGATGCCTGATTATTTTCCCTAGTTAGGGACCATAGAATTGCCATCTAGAAAATACTAGAAAGCAGGATATACATGGAATTGAAAAAACGATCCTCAAAGAGCCATCAGCAGCATTCTGTGGAATAGCTTTAAATACAATCTGTGAAGAAAAGCTGAAAAAGGATAGGTTCAACTCGTTGTTTTCAGAAAGTGTAAAGCAAATCTTTCAATACGATGCAAGTGTAAAGAAGGATGGTCTAAACTCGTTTTTTGCAGCCAGGAAGAAACAAGTAGTATTTGGCATGATTTGCAACATGGAAAACTTAAAATAAATAAGGAGAATTTTTTCCCCAAATATTAATTATAATGAAGGAATGCAACAGAGTAATCACTAGCAGAATGGTCTGTCTAGATTTGATTCTGACTCAGGAGTATGAGACCAGGGGTTTTGGAGTCTTGAGGAACAGCCCCTGCATGTTTTTCTGCAGTTGGCTACATAGTAACAAGAGCCCTATTGACCAAATTCTTAGAACTTTTTATTATTTCAGACTTACGCAAAGCATGACTTATCTGTGGTCTTTCATTGTGTTTTATCTTTCATGGCTATCCAGGCTATAAATGCTTTACTATTTCGTTGGCTGGGACAAACAGTAAACTGGGAGGAAAAACGGAAAAGGGAAATGAACCCAGCTCTTAACTTCATAATGCAGAAATTGCACTAGACATCACTCTTTCTTCTCTGGCTTGTTTAAAATGCAGTATGTTTATGATTAGGTTCTATATTCATTCTATCTGCTATTTTTTTCAATGTATTATTCATATGCTACTTGTGTACTTATATCCCAGCGAGCAAGAAAAAAAAACGGTGTACATGGCTCATCACAAAAATCCATTCACATTTACCAACTTATTCTGAACTCCTGTCTTTTCCATTTGGTACTTTTTGAAGCAGCTCTCTGTTATCTGTCTTGTCCACCTATGTCCTGATTTCATTTAAAGATTGAATACTGTGATTCATATGGAAGCACAACAACTCATTTGGAATCATAAGGCATATAAAAATTCCTATACTTTTAACTGGATGTATAAAACGCCACAAAATGTTGTTCTTTGGGTTCACTTACTATTCTCTCAAATTAAGAAATTAAGGTTAAAAATGACTGATTTTTATTTCCCTGTGCTTTAAAAGAAATAGCAGAAGAGCACTAATGCAGCTGAGAGGAAAGTTGACTAGATTATATACTTTATTCACATTTAGCTTACCTAAAACTAAACAAATTCAGTTTTCCTAAACATAAGGACCATTCTGAAATAAGTTAAGAGAACAGGTTGATATGTATAAGGTACTACATATGTTGTGCTTATCCACTCTTGTCCTTAAAACTATCAAGATAACATAAAATCTACATCAGATGCAAGGTATAAGTCATGACAAAAAATGTTGAAAATCAAGATCATTCATCTTTCAACATGTTACTGATGTGGGCCTAGCTAATATGAAACAGCAGCAAGAGGTGAAGGATGCAAAGACTGTGCACTGTGGATAAGGAAATAATAAATAAATACACAGTAGATGTACCTAATAAGGAGGTACAGATTGAGAACTTTGAGAAAGGAAACAGAACTGTAGTACGCAAATTCTGAATGTCAATTCAATTTTGAATTTCTGTTTTTAAGGCACCTCTTCTGGAAGCATGTAAATATATATGTATATGCCTGAGTACTGACTGTATACCTGACACTGGGGATACTCCACAAGTTGGTAGCTGCTTGCACATGAAAATGAGGTCACCCAAACCACATCCAAAATGCATATTTTTTGAATGTGTAGTGATGCATTGAAGTGAGCAGAATTCAAGCTTGCTTGAAAGCATTTCTCACAATTTCTATTATTTCATACTCAAAGGCTGGAAAAGGATTTCTCAAATTCAAAATTACACCCCTGTTCAGTCAGTGGCATTGTTTAAGGCAAAACAGGGGCCTCACTACCATTGCTTTTGGAAAACAGTCTACATTAGCAGCCTTGCTCTGTAAGAAATGATGCACTGTGTTTGGATAAGCAGCTGAAGACTGCAGCTCACTTTACACCGTCTGGGCTTCAGCCCATTGATACTTCTGTGAGAGTTTCCAGAGGTACTTACATTCCTCACTCTCCACTCCCGCATAGTTGCCAACTTCTTTGAAGCTGATGTTTCCCAAATGCAGTATTCCTGCCACTATCTGCAGCACCAATGCCTGTTCCTCTGCAAAGATCCCAATCACACTCATTGCATGCTGCAAAGAAAAAAAAATATTGGATCAGTTGAAGGATCTGTTCAATGACTTTTGTCATAGAAGTCCCTTTAAAATATTGACATTGAAAATCTGGGGTTTTCAAAGCAATTCAAATTCTTAAGGCAACCAAATTTCATTACAGCCTGCACTGAAGCTTCAAAAGGTACCAGCTGTCCCACTTCAGCATTTCTGTAATTTTCTAATTAAATATAGAAGCATCTAAACCATTTAGAAGGTGTTAGCAAAAGGAACTCTGGAAAAAAATTAGAAGTTACTAAAAACCAGGCACCTGCTCTCCTGTGTCGCACTAAAAATAAACATTTTCATTGCAAAATAGACAATGAACTTCAGAGAATGAATTTATTCCTTCTACACAGGCAGTTCATCTACTAAGACCAAGAAATGTGAAGCTGTACTGAATAACTCTAAAAAGCAGCATGGCCTGCCTGGTTTAGGCTGTGAATTTCAGCAATTTACGAGAAAATAATCCACAACAAGATTGGGGTTTGGAGCCTAAAGTACATGTAATTTAGAATGTCTTCTCAACTGACAAAAGTGAACCTAAGCCATGCGTTTTGTGCAGGCTTGTTAAGCTGCAACATAAGACCTCTTCAGGGTAACATATGTCCCACAGGGTAAAATATAGTTCAAGTTATATCTACATTAATTTCTCATTCCACCATTAATACATCAATGTCTTTGCTACAAATGAACAGTAAAATGGAAACACATCATGCAGTATGCAAATCATAGAGTAAAAACAACTCACCAGTGTTTCTTGGAAATCTGATTTGTCATTAATATCATCAACCTTGTAGGACCCAGAGAGACTTAGATAATAATAGTAGTCCATACTGGTAATGCCAAGACTGCTTTTTTGCTCCGAGGAGGCCCCTTCAATTAGCTGCAGAATAGAAATTGCCAAAATAAGTGTCACACAAGCATCTTCAGCAAAGATGGGACAGGTTGCAAACAGGTGTCTGAGACTGAAATCACTGGGAGAGATAGTCCTTTGCCAGGTATGTATCCTTCCTGGACTTTGTTAATTGTTTAACCCGAAAGCCCAGACTTTCATTCCCATTCCCACAAATGGTTTAGTTCTAACTTCCACATCTAGTAAAAAGCAAAGCCTGTGACTGACTTGGATGCCTTCCTTAACTCATACAGTTAAGGCAACACAGGTTTTTGCATCTGCAATGTCTTATCTAATTTCTCAGGAGCATCATGTTTTCCATGCCTACTGAAAGTAGGCAGAATTGAAAGAACATCCTGAAAAAGCATTATTTGTGACTCCAGTTGTGAGACCAAGTATCCTTTTTGCCCATTATGATATACATTAAGCAAGCTCTGAACTGCTATGATGCTATGTTGATTTGAAGTGTGGCTCAAGTCACACCTCTTTGCACCATTTAGGCCAACAGGGCCAAGGCTAAATAACAGAGTAGTTAAAAAAAGTTCCCATACTCTCAATGATGCCAGAGAAGTTCCTCAGTCCTATGTAAAGTCCACACAGTTGTGCACAGACATGGCTGCAATAAGAAGGAATGAACAAACTAACCAACCTCAGAAAAGAATTTGAAATATTGAAGTACTTTTGTTCTGGAGCTGCAAGGCAGCTAAGCAGGTCTACGTTAGATGGTGTCTTAACATGCTGTCAAGTTTCCTGGTCATGTCCAGATTACCTTCTGCTGCGTGCATTCAGTAATCTCACTGTGTTGAGCATGACTTTTCAATCAAAAGGAAAAACTTGTCCTAGTTATTTTAAGTACCTGGGAAAGGACCTATACATTTCTGACCTGGTAAAAAATGTGAAAACTCCTCTCTCCGGGATTCCTCATTACAACTCGAGACTTTTCCAGTAGGAAGTTGGAGATTTTCCCTCCGTCTGGCTCTCCACCTGGGCTAAACTGGATTTCAAAGTATTTGCCCTGCAATAAATAATTAGAGCTGTTGAATGATTAGTGCATACTGAAATCATGCATTTGTATGGTACCACAAGGATGGTTGCTAGGATATTTACTCTTTATGGATGCAGTGACGCAGCTGCCTCAAGGTATATCCTAAGCTTGGATTCTTGAAGTACAGCCTATCTTTCTTTTTGCATTTACACAGCGCTAGACTGGGAATAATACATCATGTGTTAATGCAAATGTAGAGAGGAAGTCAGTGGCTTCTTCTCACTGCTGAGACTCCCGCTTAGTATAAAGGAAGCCATAAGGCCCACCTATGCAGGAAGTAAATTGAACAGATTTACAACCAATGGCAAGTATAATGTTCTGCTTGGAAGGAAGGTAAAGCAATTATCTTTTTCTTCCAGGGAGGATATTAATTGCACTAACACTCATATTGGCAAAGGAACAAATCTTTGGTTTGTAAAGCCTATGTGTAACTTAAAACAGAACCTATAGCACATTACCTAGTGACCAGTCATTTCACAATGATTTTGACTATTTTATAATATATTTGTACAATAGACAAACTGAAGAAAATACCTGCCTCCTTTCTGTACATATTAGTAAAGGCCTTTCCCATCAAACAACTCTAAGGGTGGTTTCATCTATTTAAAACAAAACAAAAAACCCTTATCTTCTTTTGTAATTTTTTTTAATGTATGGCTGCATCTATTTTGCTGACCTGGAAAACTGGCCACTTTGTTGCTGATAATTCATTTGTTTGCACACTGAATATTCTATAAATAAATTGACCAGTACATATTGTAAGAGAACCAAATGCATAACCTATACAGAATGAAACAGATGCCTCTTAACACCATGCTTTAAAACACACTTCATATTTTATTTACTTCATTTGTAATCAATTTATATTATACTCCTGAATACTGTCTCTGTAACAGAAGTTGGAAGAAGAAAGTAATCTCTGTGGTAGAAGGACTTGACTTACAAATCTGCTGGAGTTGTTGTTCCGTACAGTTTTTGCATTCCCAAAAGCCTCCAGTAAAGGGTTGGACTGTAGAATAATATCTTTAACATGCTAAAATTTCAGGAAAAGCAGAGAAATAGAGATTCAGAAATAGACATTTTGAAAGTTCTTAAATATTTTCGACAAACCCATGACATCTGAGTTATGTATTAAAGAGCCAGAAATCCTGCAGCTGTAAGAAACCCTCTTGATCAGATAAGGAACCAAATCTAACCAACTTTTTTTCTTTTTTCAGAGCTTCTAGTTCCTACTTTTTAAAGAAAAACCTACAAAATTGAACAAACTGCCTACAGAAACTGGTCCTTCTGTTCATTGTTCTGTCAAACAACACAGCCAATAAATTGATCTGGTTTTTTCACCATCTTGATTTTAAGCAATTTCCTTCTTACACATGAGCATTTAAATCTTTCGGGGGGCCTGGAACCACAATCAATGAAGTCAGAGCAGCATGAAATATAGGATCCTGCAGGTGCTTCAGCAGCCTATTTTGGGATCAATAATGCTGCTATCTAGTTGTCTCAGAAAGTAACTGGGTATGTTACTATTGTCTCTTCATCTGGTCCTAGGAGTTGGAAGTGTGGACAACACATTAGGTTTGGAACAAACTCAATGCCTGCCGGGTTGTGAAGAGAAGACTGAATTTCATTTCAAAACAGATGCATACAGCAACTTACCAACTTCATCAAGTGGTACTTGGGAATCACTAGGAATATTTTTTTTTATTTTGTAAAAAAGATGGAATCTTTTAAACAAAATATTTACTTAGAAAATAGGATTATCCTTATTCCAGAAATAGCACAACGCATACTTTCTCTGGGTCATTCTCTTGGTTACTGAATTATTCTCTGCAATGTTCCCAGTATCACTATTGCACAAAACTAAGCAGGAAGAGCATACTCAACATCAGAGACTGCAATAAAGCAAAAAACTAACAGTAAGCACTCAAAAGAGTGGAATGGCAAATACTGCTACAACCTACCTACCACTGCCTGTCAGCCAATGTAACATCATTAAGGGAACTTTCACAGCTAATTCACTCAATTAGTTTTAGCTAATAGATTTTGATGGAGCAGACACTGATAGTATAGCTATTAACAAAAGCAACTATTTGCTGTTTCGGCAGACTTTCAGATTCTCTTATTTTTACTAGATAACCTCAAGAAACAAGATGATACTCCTGCTGCTGGCTCTCTGATGTATGCACACAAACCAGAACTTTTACGGAAATAATAAAACCCCAAAAAGCCAGCTCAGTTTCCAAGAGAAAGTGAACAGCACAGGAGGAAAACCTCACACATCTACTAATGGGAGGTTGATTCCTGTTCTTAATCTGGTTAAGAACAATGACGACAGTACCCTTGCCCCTCAACTTTAAATAAATAAATAAATGACATTGCTCATAGAAATAACTTAGCAAAAGAGCTACAAATCTCTTAGCAGAGCTGATTCTGTGTCAGTGGATTTTTCTCATACAGCGCTCATCACATAGGCAGCCCAGCAAGCAAGCAGGTCACTGTCCACTTCAGATATCTCCGTGATTGAGGGCTTGTAAGTATTTCTAGCTGCTCAACCACAGGCTTCTTCAGTAGAGTGCCTCATGTTTGCCCAGACATACTCTTGCCATACAACCTCTGAAGTAAAACTTTTAGACTATGCTTATGCTTCAGTATTACTCTATATCAACTCACCTGTACTTTAGGGCCACCTCCTGAAATTTTGGAGATATAGCTCATTATATATTTAGCTGCTACAGTCTTTCCAGCACCACTTTCCCCACTACAAGAAAAGGAACACAATAATGTACCTATTAGTTTTTCAATAAATCTAGAATGGAGTCATTTGAGGTTTATCCTGTTCAAGCAAGACTAGGTACCTTAACAATAAATAATAATAAATACACATCATATTTAGATCAGGTAACCCAGTAATATATAGACTGTGGTATAGTACTGTAGCACAGTACTTAGATATGTTTGTAAATAAATAACTTTTAATACAACATCTTGCATGGACCCCAGAATCTCCACAGGACTTCACAGTCAGAGAACTATGCAAATCGAAAAATAAATGGACTTAGACCAAGATGTTAAAAAAAGAACAAGTGTGTTAAGAACTCAGTTCCCATCTCAATTTAATGGGATTTCAGATCTCAGCCTAAAAACTCATTCAAAAAATCCAAACTTTGCATGCCATGCCAGATACCTAATTCATTTCAGGAGTCTTTTGTTTTAGGTGTTCCTGAATGAAATAATGAGACATTATTAATCACATCCTGAATGACGGAAGAACTACCTTCCTGTTCCTATGCCTCTTGACACAGGGTACAAGAAGTCTTAATATCCATACTAGCTTTCACAATTCCTTCCTTCCGTTATAATATCTCATTTCAATGGTGAATAATGTTTCCAACAGCAGTAGATTTGCCTTCTTGCAATTAGCAAGCTTTGCAAGAGGGAAAGAAGGTTGGCATGCCAGGCAATCCAACCTCATGCTTTACTTCATACCTTAAAGCTAACTTCATTTCAACAGAACTCCTCTAGACTTACCTCTTGATCCAAGTCAGCTTTGACCTTTACAAACTTACCCTGACCAGGAACAACTACACTAATGCAAAACACAACATACAGATGTTGCTTCAGTGACAGATATCTGAAATGGTTTTTTGTTGATTTTTTTTTTCCTTTGTCTGGAAATCTTTAAGCTCCTCAATAATTTCAGTGAATGTGGACTCTTCTATCCCACACCTACTTGTTCCTGGATACGGATCAAATGCACATCTTTTCCTGCACAAATTTTAGCTACATTTGCCAGAGAAACATCAGCACTTCCTGCACAAGAAAAAGACTTGCTGAGAATGACCAACTCAGAGCTCCTTATCAGTATGAGTAATGGAGACATTTCCAATGGTTTAATTCTGAAAAAGCTCCCCAAACTGCCAAACTCCAAATATCATTTTACACCTTTAAAACTTCCACGAGTACAGAAATCCTGAAAGGCTTTTCCCCTCCCTACAACCACAAAGTTTCCATGCTTTTTTCTTCTCCTGACTGCAGTTTCACAGATCAAACAGGTAAGTTGAAAGGCGAAAAAAATACTTCTTGATCATCTCATCTGTGAAGTGCAGATCATGATGCATATCATTCCAAATCATGAATTCATTTTCCCTGGCATTAAGAAGACAGTCTATGTTATTGGGCATCTGCTATATTCACAGGGACTGATGAGTCTGATAGATGGCAAACTCCATTTAGAAGTTCAGAACAGCAATAGTTCGGTAACCAAAATAACATTTCTTCAAAATTTGCTTGCAGCAAATTGCTCATCCTATTGTAAACTGACACAGACCAATCTAAAATCATAATCTTGAGTTCATTTACGAAGCGTTCTGCTGAATACAGAGGAGGATCTGGGACTAAATACTGAATTGATTTGATCAGGTATTTTTAATCGCTCAGTAAAAATGTAACACATTTGTAAGGTCTTCTTGGATGCATAAATTATCCTTTGTTCAAATTAAGCGTAGCTTGTATTCCTCACTCCCTAGTGTCTGCCATGGAAACTGACCTGGAAGAATAGAGTTCCATTTTATTGTTAGTCTCTGGTTTTATATAAGTGATCTTTATATTAAATTACCTTGGCCAGACAACTGCCTTTGAGAGTTTGCTTTAGATTTTGCATGCATACACTTACTCTTTTTTTATGCTTCTATTGATCAGAGACCAGTAAATTGCTCCAATTAAACTAGAATAAAACAGGATGATGCATAATTTATGAACCAAAGTAACTTTACCTGATGGGATGGTATCTTGCCCCCAGTAAAGCTCAGGTGTAGCAGGGAAATTGTGGAATTCTGCCAAATGGTTCTCATACAGAAGCTTTTTCACATACATCTTACTGCTCTGCTGCTATTAAAACTATTATAAGAAGATGTAAGAACCACTTTCTAGCTCGGTAGTTTTAGGTATGTTGGAAGTATGGAGGATTTTTAAGGTTGAAAAAAATTACAATGGCTTAAAAGTAAACGGATTTGATACTGACATTTTTCTCGAGACTTCTCTCACTAAAAATAAAACAATCACTCACAAAAAAGAATTCTTTGAAAAACATTGGTTCTTCTGGCACTATTTGCTACTTCAAACAAATGACATTTTGATCAGAAAGTCAATTAACACTTGGCTGAAATCAGAGTAAGGCTACAAACACAGAAGGGAAATTTCTTGCTCCTTCCTTCCCTTGCTCTCAGAGAAGGCACAATCAGTGATTAGAGAAGCAAGATCAAGTACACAGCCGTCTCCTTCCCCCTAAAATTAGTTTTCTGAGTGACATCTAATACAGTATCCCTGGCTGTAGAACAATACAAGTAATACTTATCTATATCGCCAGGACAATGCAGAACTGTTAATAACAAATACTCATAAAGAACCCGTGGTCCTGTAAGAACACTGCGTATGCACAATATTCTGATGTGTTTGGAAAAGCTTTTTAGTTTGTTTACAAAGAAAATTTACTTTTTCTAATTATGTTCAGAAAAACCTCAGTAGCAGAACTTCAGTGAAATATTTTTCCCTTCTGAAATGGAGCTTTTACCTAACTTCTGGTACCGTTCGACTTCTGTTTCTACCCCTTTCTCATGAAAATTCTACCATATTTCCAGTTAAGATTCTGTGCAGACGTTTTAGACTGATTGGTCATTGGAGTCTTCTGGAAAGCGTATATACAGGAACTGCCTAGAAATCTCACATTAAATTGTGAACTTAATAGATTTAAGACATAAATGAGTTGTTCACTAAAAACAGTTGAGGTAGTAAATGATCTTTCCATGAACACAGATTTGTAGTACTTAAGTTGTATTGTCTTTTCAGCTATACAGTCATCATATATAGCTTTACTGTAACCAAACATTGCCACAGGGATGTCAAACGTAAACTAAAATTACAAACAAGAAGGGCTGAAGAAACGCTTTAAAGCAACTGGCAGAGAATCATAGAATGAAAGTGAAACTAAAGTCCTTAACTTTATAGAAAGGTAAAACCTTAAGAACATTCTGAAGAAATACATTTATTGCTACATAATAGAAAAATACTAATCATAACCTCCACTCTCTTAATTAAAGGACAGTGATAGTCCAGAAAGGATTAAAAGCCACATCAGACAATCCTTTGTAATTAAATCTTGATTGGACAACTCCTTGTTGATAGTTTGCAAGTGCCGCCATTTCAAGGAGGAAGAAATGCAAACAGTCTGCTGTAGCAGACATTTATGAGCTTGGTTCAGTACGGACTTAAATTAAATATCATGCCCCAGTAATACAGAAACTGAATGAGAAATCAAACTCCAGCATAAGTGCATTACTCATGAGTAAACTCCCTTTGTAATTCCGCCCCAAGCATACAAAACGAGGGTAAAGACTGTGGGTACTGCTTCCTCCTCCCACCTAAGCACACACTCTGCACCTGCATCCAGCCCAGCCGGAGTCCAGCCCATGGATAACCTCATTCTTTACACTGTTAACAGGCATCCAAAATAGCTCCTGGGTCCTCAGCTATAATCAGACATGCCTACATGTAATTTTCATGATGCATATGCATGTATGCTGCAATTACTCCGCCGATGAAACAGGCTTCCCTGGCCCTGGAAAGGTTGTTCAGTAACAGTTTCTTTTAAAATTAGCATTATCACGCTAAAAGATTATTTCTGTTTGCAGCCTATTCAGCTGTTCAGAGAACTGCATTTCTTTTGGATCAGCTTTCCTAGCTCATCGCTGACTTTTTGAAGATGCTGAGCTTTCTCTATTGGTGTCTAAGTGCGGAATTAGATGTCCTGGCAAAAGGGCGTGCAATCCTCATGCACACACAGGGTCCTGACTACAGCAGGACACTGCAGGGACCTTCCTTCACCTACCAGGAAACCTACATCTAGTCTCTAGGAATGCATGCGTCCCCCCAGGTCAAGAGGTAGCTGCCACAGCCATATGCTGGTACACTGGTGAGACACTGTGTGGTGGCAGACACTGGTGAGCATCAGTCCCTTTCGCATCAACCTTGTGTCTCCATTCCTGCAACTCCATATGCACCATAAACCAGATGTAGCCTTTTTGATCTGACTGTGACTCAGTCTAATCTACGCCTTTTCTCTTTACAGAGAAACTCACCTTTCTTTAGGGGGAAAAGCTAACACCTTGGGAGGCAGGGGGAAGGGAAAACCTGGGCCTGTTTCTGTACTAGCTTGCTCTGTTCCTTCCATTCCACCAGGGATTTTCAGTGAAGTCACTCCAAATTCAGACTAGTTGTAAAGTAGAGAAGCAAACAGGCACCTCATAATAACCATATTGCCTTCATCACCACTCATTTTCCACAGGACACATTTTCATGGCAAAAACTATGGTTCACTGAGACACAAAGGTTCACTGAAACACAAAGGTTCATTTGGAACCACTTATGTTCAGCAGACTCCTGTGGGACTGAAGACAAGGCAAAACTGCATCTCAATTTGTTAAGAATCACCAGCTTAGGGGCAGAAATGGTAAAGTCCTTGGCAGCTATTAAGTGAAACTGATGGTACATGTGTTGTGGTTTAAGCCCAGCCAGCAACCCAGAACCATGTAGCTGCTCACTCACTCCCCCCCGCCGCTCCCGGAGGGATGGGGAGGAGAATCGAAAGAATGTAACTCCCATGGGCTGAGATAAGAACAGTCCAGTAACTAAGGTATAACACAGACCACTGCTGCTACCACCAATAATAATAATGATAAGGGAAATAACAAGGGAAGAGACTAAAACTGCTCACACCCACTGACCAATACCCAGCCCGACCCAGTAGTGATCTAGCCTTTCTGGGTAACTGCCCCCAGTTTCTGTAGTGGGCATGACATGCTGTGGTATGGAATACCTCTTTGGTCAGTTTGGGTCAGGTGTCCTGTCTCTGCTTCCTCCTGGCTTCCCCTCCTCCCTGGCAGAGCATGAGGCTCAGAAAGTCCTTGGCCAGACTAAACATTACTGAGCAGCAACTGAAAATATCGGTGTTATCAGTGCTGTTCCCAGGCTGAAAGTCAAAAACACAGCACTGCACCAGCTACTAGGAAGGAGAAAAATGACTGCTACTGCTGAACCCAGGACAACATGAATTCACCTAGAACATTCATTTCATTCAAGAGCTGCAGCATCTTGTGAACTTCTAGTCTGGCAACAATTTCAGTGCCTTCTGGTCTATGAAACAAAATATGAGCAAGCAAATTCCAGACTTCAAGAGACTTAATCTCTAAGCCAGCTCTAGTTGTTAGAAATAGTGATAACAATAAAGTCAGAAAATACAGGATGTATCTACACAGTTTAAGTGAAATATGGTCAAAAGGATTAAAATATCAGTTTTCTGAGTGGCTGAGTTACTTGATTTCATTAAAACAATTTCTAAGTGTCCCAAAAAAATCGAAATACCATCATGAAAACTACTCGTAAGTCTACAGTTTATTTAGAGTGTCTGTAATAAGAATCATCTTAGGAAAAATGATGTGTAGAAAGAAAAAGGAACTCTGAAGTTTCCCTGGCAAACAAGGTTTTTCTTGTTTCAGTTTTGCAGTAGATTTCAAGTAACTCCAGCAGATTTTGAATAGGCTGTGCACACACTGAGAGGAAATTCACTCCACGCACACAAAATTCAGACACTCCAAAGCACATCATCCATCATCCAAGCACAAGAATTCTCACATGAATTTAAACCTGTAAGTCTGTATCTCAGATCTGCATCTCCGCTCTCTGAAAATGTGACCCTCCGTGTTCACTGAACCTCTGGATATTGGCGATGGATAAAAAAAAAAAATGGGTTTTTTAATCACAGTTCACTACAGTTTAGAGGTTTTCACTATAAATGTAGCTTCATGTCAAACATCTCAGGCTCTGAAGATGTTCAAAAAGCAAAATAAATCTCAATTCTACCCATTCCCCAGAGGCCTGAAATGACTAAATGGCTCTAGAAACTTCAGCATGGCAATAGGCATCTATTTTGCAAAAAGGAAGACTGAGCACAGGGAACAATTCAGACATATGAGAGACAGGAATATGAGCTTTGGGCATTTTGTTGTGTATGGCTCCATGCTATAGCTAGGGGCCCAAGAACAGGGAGGCCTTTACAGGAGTACAACTCAGTGTAGAAAACTGTTAACACCTGATTCCTCCATGTAAAATCAGCAGTTCCCACATATCTGTTAATTTATAAATGTAAAGAGCTTAATAGTGAAGACAAAATTAATTTTCTAGTATCTCTCTCTTCCTTTTGTCTTGGACTGAATGCAAGCAAAATTCCAAATGGAACAAAAGTACACTTATTTTTAACAGGGGAAAAAACCGTACTAAAACCAGAATACAGTAAAAATTGTCTCAGTGAGAATGTTTGATTTAACACTAATCTGTGGTTCCTATAGTTGTTAATCTAACTCTGTTATGTAGTCAGTCATTCAAGCTGTTGCACTTTTGGTCCTGGGCATGAAGCCGGCTGTGTAACAAACATTTCTTGTGGTTAAGCTATCACCAGGATTTCACTGGAAAACAACAGGAAGGGTCAGAAAGTACTTAGCTACCCTAGAAAACCCCAAAATGCTCAGTGGTCATGGACACAGAAGATTCTTACAGATATAATGAGAGAAATAGCTTTTATGCTTCTTGAAGTTAAAACACCAAAAGAAGATGATAAAATATTATTTACAGATCTTTTTCTTACCTAATAATGACACACTGATTTTCTCTGTCAATAATCATGTTCCTGTACATGCTGTCTGCAAG
Source organism: Amazona ochrocephala (assembly GCA_039720435.1). Taxonomy (NCBI): domain Eukaryota; kingdom Metazoa; phylum Chordata; class Aves; order Psittaciformes; family Psittacidae; genus Amazona; species Amazona ochrocephala. The sequence goes on along the minus strand of CM077883.1, from coordinate 30,975,832 downwards.
AGCATAAATATGTGGGGGGTTCTCATATTGTGCCTAGGAGAGGAAAGAGAGAACCATTTTTTAACCCAGAATTAAAAAACACAGACAGAGCAATGTAAGTTTTGATTTTAAATTGGAAGAGTTATTTTCCTGGAAAACAATTCGGAATCCTACTTTAGATTGAATTTTCCCAAGGGATTTTTTTTGTTCGTTTAATAAAAACAAACCAAAGTCTCTGGGTTTTGTTACTGATCTTTCTGTCATCCATAATTTTCTTCTGAACTACCATAAACACCCTGTTCTAAAAATGGTTTGTGCTTGAAATATACTGCTCACATAATTTTAGCCTACTCCTTGTGGTCACATGTTAACAATAAACCACCTAAACTGCTACACAGAACCTGGTGGTGTGTGTCTCATTTTCATCCACTGAATCCATTCAAAACAAATGGTTTCCCAGATCTCTGGACATGGCCAACTTGAGCAAAGCAGGAAAGAAAATTTTAAGTCCCTAATGTCCTTGTGCTGACTCACACTTCAAGCTCTATTTTCAAAAGAGGCATTCAATTTTGGCAACTCTTTGGTTTTTTGTTCTTCTCCAGTTTGCGAGTTCTCGAGTCGTTTTGTATTGTGCACCACACTTTTAAGTTTAACAACAGCCTTTGCAAGGAAGAGTGTCTAACCCATGCCAACAAGAGAAACCTGACCCGGGTTAGAGTTAATCAGTTCAAGCACTTTCTTAAAATACTAATCCTATATTCCAGGGAATTCAATCTGAAGACTCAATATATGGTGGTAATGGATATCAGCCAAGTTCTTGCAGGCTAGTACAATGCTACCAAAACCCAGAAACAAATGCTTTGAAGAGTTTAACCATATTGACTAATATTTACATGCCCCTGAACACTGCAGTACATTTTAGACTGCTTTACTTACTGCTCCTTGGTACATCTCAATTTCCTTTTCCCCAAAATACGGCATTTGCTTGAAAGGATTCACAGAGATTAATACAGAGCCAATATATGTCTGTATTCAAAGGAAGTTAAGGTAACTACAGCTTCATAAAGTATTCTCTTACCGCTAGTGACTGCCAAGTAACTTTTCTATCTATTACATAATAGAGTACGGCTTCAAACAACAGTAAAAACTCCATCACTTACAACTGTTAATAAAAATGAAATTAGCAGGCTTACAAGAATAGAAACATATCATCCAATAGGATGCTTTCCTATTATCAAAATATTTATTTTAGGACAAGCTAAGTACAGCAATATGTATTAGAGCTCCAAATATGACACACATCAAATAAAAATACAGAAAGGAAATGGCATATTTGAACTGGTTTACTCCTTTGTAACTTAGGAGGTCATATTGTCAGTACTGGAAAATATTGTTTTGACCTTTGCAGAATATAGTATAATGACACACTCTGACCTCATCGAGATAATGCTGAGCACACACAGTTGGATGGAAACAGCCAGTACTGAGCTAAATTGGACAATTATTCAGCTGCATGTACTAGTAGGGGAGCTAAGGGAATTAGGTAATTCAGTACGCGTTATATTATGAGCGTAAGTATTAACAGTCCCTTAGAGTCTTATCCTGCAGGCTGCCCTATAAGAAGCCCCTCAGTTTCAAGCTATTATTAGCCCCAGAAAGCTTTTTTACAATATTCTGAACGTTAGTATTCCACCATTCTGCATTCAGCTCCACATGTACCCAACATTTACAACACACTTCAGAAGCTTTAGAATCAGAGTTGCAGTACACATATGTGAAGCAACTGATACTACTTTACAGCCAGGACTGATTCACTGAGTTGGAGTTAGCAGTGTACCCATGTCAATGAGGCCAAAACGTTGTTCTGCAGGTTTCATCTAACAATCTGGAATTGTTCCCTGGAAAGCTTAGTAAGCTTTCCAGACAGAAGTGGGGAAATCATCAAATTTACACTGCTGGATTAGCCTATGCAAAAATCTATTGTTGTAGTGCCACAGCACAAAATGGTAACGTTAGAGAAGTATAACTCAGTGAGCATAACCTCCGTACTCTTACTTTGCAATGCTTTCTTCATAGTTTTTTTTTCCACTTAAAGTGACATCATCTGGGTCCCAAATCTAATAAATCAAGTATTCAGTCAGTATAAACATCCAAAGTGACAGTCTTCTGTTGGTAAACAATACCAGCATTTTCTGGGAGGATTCTGTAACCTCTATACAACGCAGCACAGAGAAACGTTCATTCATGGGTGGACACACAAACAACTGAAAGATTCAAGAGATGATCTCCACTCTAGAATGAAAAGCCTTTGCAGAACCGCAAAAGGGGTCTTTTCTCCCTACACAAAAGAATTATAATGCTTTACCAGAAGACTCTGATCATTCATGTGACCACAAGCCCCCTTGGAAAACATTCTTATTCCTGCTTCAGTACAAAGACCATCTCCACGTTAAATGTCACTTGTTTCATAGAAAAAAAGTATAAAACCACTTCTTTGGCACAGAGCACCAAAGACTTTGTGAATTTACTGCACGGAAGATGCAGTGTTCCACAAGGACAAAGCGCTCGTGTTACTAACAGGAAGAGCACCACAGTTTGCCTCAGTACTACAGTTTGACAAATAATGCACAACTTTATGATGTTTCTGCAATGCCAATGTAATAATGGTGTGTTAATTTATTGAACAAAGAATCCAAACCCATGTGCACACACATTAAAAACCTCTGCGGTTTGGGATGGAAATGTCAGCACAACTGCAAAATTATTTTCCTCTATCAGTCTTCAATAAACCAAGCTGCTACTTAGCTCTTAACCATCTGAAGGTACGGAAAAAGCCAGGAGATGTTATATTTCCTTCCCTTTCTGCTAAAACAAGTTAAAATTTTTCAAGGAAACTATTCCCAATTATTCCATATTAGCAAGTATGAAAATCTGGCTACAGCAGAAGATTACGTATTTTCCAGTATATAATCATATTGACTAGTATTCACCAGACTTCTTATTGCAGCTCATGTTACACTGTGAAAGCTAAAACGACACAGTGATTATTCTTATCTCAAGGAATTGCTTTCATAAGAAATTTAAAATAAAATTTAAAAAAGCAACCCTTTGGTGCTGAAATACATTTTCCTTGTTGGGGTCTATGTTCAGGTATTTAAATCATCTTCTTTCATTAATCTTAGAAAAAAAATTAAGCGTGAACACTGTAGACTTGCAGATGTTCAGATGGTCAGCTGTTTCCATCAGCCCATGATTCACAGTATTAACTCCAGAATAAATTGTAAACAGGATTATGTCACAGCAGAAATGTTACTTTGAAAGCATCAGAATTTAAGAGGTATAAAAGACAAGACAGTATCAAGACACACATATACACCTTAAACCTACCAATTCTTGCTCTTAGAAAGTAGTATTACTGCAGTAGCTTCACGGGTCACATGGATATATAAAGGTACAGAGCTACAGACATACCTTCAATGAGAAGAACTATTCCAAGTATCAAAAAGAATACCTTAAAATAACTTTTCAGATCTTAACTTCAACCCTCATAATTAGCTCAGTTTACAAAAGCATTTTGTGTAATCTCAGGTGAACTGTCACATTAAACACTCAGCATCTTTGAGTAATCACTTTACACAGAATACATACATGCATACAATTAGTTTCACATTTTGGCTCAGCAAGTCGACAGAGCCCCTCTAAAAGCAACATATAAAGGATACAAAAATATAATCATCCATGTATCGCTTCTTTAGGTTCTCCACTATGGAATCTTCAGTGATTTTTGAAAGAAGGACCATATCATCCACTCCGCTGTGCTTGACATTGTGGCTCTGCCAGTGATACCTGTAGTGTCCTTTGCTGCCCTGCAAGAAAGCACAGTAAGCATCAAAAATGTTATCACGTTTCTCATTAGCATTAAATAACTGCAAACCACCAGATTTCAATTTCCAGAATGTTTTTCTTTCACTGATTTCCAATTCTTGATCCAGGAATTATGTAAAAGCATACATGAATGATGTCAAATTACTTACCTCAGAACTACTGAAGAATTGCACTGCTCTCAAAAAACTGAAGGTCATACCATGGTTTTGTGAATGTCTACACACAGAAGGGATTTTAGATGGCAGACATTGCTAAATCTACCAGAAAAAAAACAAAACATTTTTCCAACTATTGGAAGCTGAGGATGCAAAAAATACACTCCTACAGTGCAACTATTAGCAGTGAGGACAATTACTACCACCAACAAAATTGATTCACCACCCTTTACAGTCTTTGAAGTCAAACCTGCACATATGCTGCAAGACAAGCAGAAGCCATGCGCCTGATACAGTAAGTATACAGTGATGTTTTGCAGATGATGTTACGCAGCTTGTCAACTGCAAGTCTTAACAGTCCCTTTTGATCCGTTAGTCACCATGCTTAACTGACATCTAAACAGATATTCTCACTCTGCACTTAGAGACTACTGTTTCAGGACGCTACTGTAAACATGACATTTCAAGCTGTACCACTTGAAATCAGAATCTGTTTTTCTTCCAGCTCATCTGAACAGTAATTACGTTCTATAGATATACCCACAAACAAATTTTAATCCAGTCTAGATCAATGCTATTAATTCAGCTGTAAGCCTGCTCTCCAAACCCAAACTTATTTGGCTATAGCCTAGCAGATGATGCTAATGGAGTTCTGCCCTCTTTCCTTTTTATGTCTTTTTTTTTTATGCAATGCTGAAAATTAGTGATGCTGGATTTAACACGTTTTACACTGAGAAGCTGTGTGCACTGTCAAGAAAGATGCGGCCAATAAAACGGCAATTCTGTGTATTCTCCTCATTTTTTAATAGCACAATTTCAAACAACGTGATTTATCCAGGCTGCTCTCATGTATGTTATGGGATCAAGTCATATTTGTTTACACAAATTATTAGTGTAAAGAAGTCAGCAGAATAAAATAATGCATTATTTTACAGATAAAATAAGAAAATGCAGGTACACTTTGGCTTCAGTATTTCAAAATGGGACATTAGCAACTTAGGTGCGATTTTTGTGTGTGCACACTTTTGCACTAGTAAATGACCTATGCAACTGTACCAACGCAAAAGCTCATCTGCCATATTGTTCCTTCCTGTAAACAGTCAGGCACTTGTAACAAGATCAGGCACACAGGTAGGAACAACAAATGGAGTCAGGGGAGCACATGGTTCTTACTTTAAGCTGGGCTGGCTGCAAGTGTTCATTAAACTAGTTTCAGACTATATTTTCCCCACAAACTTCACTGCATCTAACAGGGTGAAAACCCAACAAAACCTAATAAAGACACAGATTTAATGCATAACATATATTAGCAAATGTAGTCAGGCCTATGGGTTAGCCTCATCTCAACTGACAGAAAAACCAAGGACCAACTGGATTTTTAGCTCAAGTTAAAGTAGCTTGCATTAAAACCAGACCCATCTTACTACTGCAGAAAGAACTGTAGACTTTATATATGTTTTCTATAAAGTCTCCGGCCACTGCTACAGCTGATGCAGCTCTGTCACTGCTAACACTGAAGAACAGTCGCAAACCTGAATTAAAAGAATACCTTTAAATTTAATACAGAGGTAAAAACATCTGAAAAGACACAATGTCAGCAATTTTCTTGCATGAGCTACAGTAAAATAGCAATCAAACTAGCTGAGTTTGCATGAACCTTGTCAATTTTACATTTGTACACTAGAAGCAGTGAGCTGAAGGCACTGAGAAAATGAAGGAACCAATTAATTTCTGGAAATTGTTATGAAACATGTGACTGAAAAAATCAGTTGGAAGGTCAGGTTATGGGAGAAGAGAGAAGTCCAGCAGAGAAGCATTGTTTCCTTCAGTGTTCTCATCAGCTATTCATGAAACTGCATTTTGGAAAAAGGAACTGGCAGGGTGGACAAAAAGGTATGCTATCAAAATAAGCACAGAGAACTGCATTCTTTACAAAGCTATACAGAATGAGGTTCAGTATCCGATAATAGAGTAAGCTACAGAAAATGTGTAAGAAATGAGACGCAAAGCTCACAAAGCCATGGGATATATGGAAAATGTGCACACAGCTTGCAAAACAGCAGGCTTTATGAAAGTCTGTTATGAAAGACTGTTGTTGACAATGATTAAGCCACACATGCTACCAGGCCAAAGGGTTCTTTCCCAAAAGCAACAGGCCAGCAAGCAAACAAGAGGGGGCAGCTCAGCTTGCCCTAGAAGCAGTTCTCCCCAGCACTTAGGCACTGCTTTAATGTACAGATGTAATCAAATCTGTGTGCTATAGTATCACATACAGTCAAATGGAAAGGGATAAAGAGAGCATCATAGGGATAAAAAGGCAGCAACCCAACTATCCCAAAAAGCAACAGTATGGGAGACAGCTGACAGTGGTGGCACTAAGTTGTTCACATTGATATTTCACCACATTTTAATTGGCAGTTTCCATGAGCAGTTTGGAACTACTTTATTTCCCTTACAACATGGCTTTACATGCAAATATACAAAGCAGCTGCAAATCACCACCAAATTGTGAGACTTCTCCACAGGATCTAGAAATAAACCCAAACTTTAGTAGTGCTAAATTATCTGTGGTTAAGTTTTGCTCTGACTCTTCATGAGAGCCAGAGACCAGCAGGATGGACACATGCAGTGGCTAGCACCTCCTTGGTCTGGGCAACAAAACAGGGAGTGCTCTTTCCACAGGACACCCCCAAGTTCCTGCTTTTCCAAGCATAAATGATGACTACAAAGTCTAACCTGAATTTATTACCTTCAGTCACTTCCAAATGGTGCTATAACCATGCCCAGATAACAGTTAACTGGTTTGTACAACAGCTTTGACACAAAAACAAACCAATCTCCAAAAAACCCTAAACCAAAAAAAAAAAAAAAAAACACAAAAAAAAAAAACCCAAAAAGCTCTTCCTAAAGAAAAATCTCTTCCTGTCATGCATAAATAACCAAAAAAAACAAACCTCCACATCATAGCAGTTGCAAAAGCAACTCTTCATAGTTCTTCAGGCTGTTTCCTTAAAGTCAAGGATATATACTCTAAAAATTACAATGCTTTTCAATTGCCCACATTGCACACACTAATGACTGGCTCTTACCACATATTTCTTGAGAACTTAACCTTTATTTTAGCTAGAGCTTTCTACCATCCACATATGAATGTGGCATTCTGGTCTGGATACTATTTACACTTGAACAAGTTAAGGTGTCTACCTTAACTTGAACTTGCTTTGCAGGGAGGGCTCAGACTAACTCTCTGCTCTGATTGTCTTCTGTTCACACAACACACTTTCCCTGCCACTGCTCTCCACCTGTTCCAAGGACTGTCTCCTGGGACTGACCAGGAACTTCAGAGCCAACAGAACAAGGGCCGGTAGAGATGCCCCACACCCCCATGTCAGCACTAACCACACTGAGGACTCCTAACTCCAGCAGAGCTCCCCTGTGGCACAGGCAGATTCAGGCTCAGAGCTTGCAGCCTATCCCTGGGCCCAGCCACACAGCTCAGATGCCAGCAAACAGCAACTTGGCTTCTCTTTGGTTTTCCCAGTGAAAGATGTGATCTAACTATGCAGTAAGTAAGCAAATCAAAGTCTTTGTGTCAGCACTAACAACGCCTAAGCAGCTGAGAAAAGATGAGCTTGGCAGCTTAGGGAAAATACAAAAACACAAAACACATCAACAGGCTGCTAAAAGCCACAGAAGTGGAAATGGGAGTTGAACAACCTGGCTGCCAGCCCTCCTTCAGGCTCTTCCTGAGCTCCCAACCACCTGACATTGCACAGGGAATGGAGGCTGGGCTGGTGAAGCTGGAAATTAAAGGCGTATGCCGCATGGCTGTCAGCTGTTATTATTCATTTGGTTGCTGTTTTAGGCTCAGAATCAGATCTGCTTTGCACTGACTAATAATAATATTTATGAGTCACAAGATGACACTGAGAGCTAGGAGCCTACTGTTTCCGAGCCATACCGCTTCAGGAGCCCACGAGCAGTTCCCACCTGGCTAGAGACCAGGCAGCTTTGCCCTCTCCATTTCAACACCTTTCTTACCTTCAGCATCAAAACAATCAAGACTCTAAAGAACATAAAAACTTGATTCCACTCTCACTTTGTAAATCTCCCTTAACACCCACTTGTTAACAGATTAAGACAATTGCTACATTAATACCAAGAGACAGGATGTAAAATACTTGCTCTGTACTAAATGCTCTGTACTTTCTGTACTACTTTTGGTATGATATGGTTAAAGCATGTTACTGTTTTGTTTACAATTAATACCAAATATCAATGAGATATTTATTTACAGAACTTTTTTTTTTGCTGCCCTTCACCTTCTGTTACAATAGCAACTGCCGGTTTCTTATTTTTGCCTTTATAAATGTTTGTATACTTTTGCATTATCCTAAGCAACATGTATCTGATGTGGCTATAAAAAGATTTAGTCATACTGTGTCACAACAGGGTTTTCTTTTAACTGGGGAAAAAACAAAACAAAAACAAAAACAAACAAAAAGACACAAGTATTTTTTGTATTTCAAGCTATTAAAAACTCAAATATTAAAAACTATTTCAAAATAGTAGGTCTAAAAATAAAGCACTAAAAACAGGGTCAGAAGAGACTGTATTCTGCCCCTGAGAAAGAGCCTTCTTTCTCCATCAGAACTCTCTGAACTACAGCAACCTACATGCCATAAATACTAATTTTTAGCTCCCACAAAGGGAAAAATTGCCATCCTGAATCTGACAGCTTTTTTCAGTGTCAAACATCAATCCTCCATCAGAAGCAATTCTCCGCCTCCACAAGGGAGTAAGAGTGTCAAATAATTATAAGCAAGACCTTTTTTTCCCTTTTCAGCTATGACAGAGTACTACTGCATGAAATCATTGTAGTTTTGAAGGCATGTGTCTATCTACTCCGATTAGTTTTATGAATACAATACCAAATGATACACAGCCATACAGAACCAAAAAAGCTGTACACCATTTACTCTACACCTGACATATGTAGGCGTAGAGTACTAATGGAGACATATCACTAATCTCATACATGAGTAATTTGTACCAGTTTTTCCATCTAAGCAGCAAAAAAACCACCCAAAACCAAACCAAGTAAACAAACAAAAAACAAAACACAACCAACTTTTTTGCACTGACATCATCCATCAAAATAGCAAACTTTTGCAATCCACTTACAAGAATGTTTCACATAAACCTATGAAGCGAAAGTTTGCTATTCTCAGCAGAAATACTTAAGGTGAATTTTGGTCTGCCTCTGGGATTATCAAAACCGAGAAGCCATAGTAGACAATAGTGCTTCTAAATAGCTCTTGTGAGGATAGCTGATGCTAGAAAAACTAGAGATAACTGGTTGCAGTGATCTGCCCATATTTCAAAAAGGATACTAAAGGAAGACAGCAGAAGCAAACAGATAGACAAGGAGAAAATAATCTAAATCTAATGTGAGGCAGGTATTAAGTGAGACATCCCCACCATCACCACCTGCCCTGGGCTCTGGAGCAGGGAGTAGCCATGACTCTACCTCCCTGTCACCAACACAGCCAGGGCCAGGAGAAGGAGATGAGACAGAAACTGAAGCCTGCTTATCTGAACAGCAAATGCATGCTTGTTATGGGAATGTGAAATGTCTACAGGGTATACACACATCACGCTCACAGCATCAACTCTGTTGGAAAAGACCTTAAGATCCACAAGTCCAACCCAGGACTACCCAGTCCACCACTAAACCATGTCACTGTCATTTTCAAGAGTCAGGAAATACATCAGCATTCCTGTCAGATAAACAACATTACTAAAATAAAAGTTACCTCAGTGTTTGACTGTGAGGACCACGCATTGCATTAGTATTAACTTTTACTATTATTCTTGAAAGGTTATTTTAAAGAATAAGGCAAAGCCACTCAACACAACAAAATAAGGACAGGAATAAGCTGAAGAGCAGATCGTGCTAGCATGCGTAAGTTTTTGATACAACTTACAAAGACAGTGGGCAGATACCAGAAAGTAGTTAATGAACTGTAAATTCATGCTTGCTTACCCTACAGCTTTTTGGATGGATGTGGCCTGATGTTCCAAGAAATAATCTTCTCAAGGAAATGCAATACTGTTAGCTACTTACTTAATATGGTTGACTTGCTCTTAGACATTAGCCTCTGAGCAGGCTCCAGAGCTTCTCTAAGTTTGACTGGTCCCTCATGGCATGAGTAGCCAAAATCTCCCATGACTCTGGTGGACTAAAGATAGGCCTTGCAATAGCAACATTTAGTCAATGAGCTTAGTTTTTATATATATGTAAATACACATACACACCACCCCCACTCCAATTGTTTCACAGAACAGCATCCATGCACATTAACTCTTGATCTGTGAATTACATATGCAGTTTGCATCTGTATATACATATTGTGCAAGTTAAAAACATGCAAGAAAACAATTACAAACAAGTTTCACCTTGGCTTTATTAGTCCAAAATGTATAGCAAAGCTTTTGCACCTGTCATTCTTCTCCACTAAAAATGGATTTCAAAGCGTTTGTGCAGTCATACATCTTACATGTAACAGTACAAAATACTGTACATTTTAACTCAAACTTGCTATCACAGTTCCACTGTATTAGAATTCACTTGGCAGCCGTACAATGTATGGGCATATATGTGCATATGAACTTTTTCTTCTCTCTTTCACTGTCATTACAAAAATAAAGGGATGGGTGCTGGTTCCTCCTCCTACTATCTACCTGGAAAAGAGATGCTGAGATTATTTGCATACCACCACCCCCAAAAATCTACACAGCAAGTGGGATCTCAGAGGCCAAATATCACAAGACTTTCCACAGCTACAATGCCCCAGTCTCCTCCACCCCTTTGGGAACAAGACCTGTGTTTGTTTGTTTTAAACAACAGAAAACAATTTGTATATGTTAAATTTATTCTGAGTCTTCCTCTGTGCATTAAGTTCATAAAAAGTATTATTATGGTCTTTAATAGAAATGTGTGGTTTGAAAACTCAGCCAATTCAGACAAGATGCCACTGCCTCTCCTACAGCATCACACTGAAATTCTTTTTTCTTGATCATCCTGAAACTAAATAAGAAACTGAAGTCAACTGGGAGCTTACCGTCTGGCTTCCAGAGAGAGGCACCTTAGAGCGACTCAGAAGCTCTACACATGAACCAGTGTCTCATACACACACAGCGCCAGAAGACATTTTGATGCTGTGTGGTACATACTATATTGGTGCCAGCTCAAGTTTTTTGAGAAAGGAAAACCCATGGCATATTACAACAACGCCATCCCAGCCATGTCCTGGTCTAGCTGATGTCAGCACTCGCTTTCCTGCCCTGTCTCCCAGCTTTTGGAATCCAAACGTTAGCAGCAACCCATGCTGAGGCTGCAGTCAGCCCAGTGAATTCCTTTCTGCTCAGTCACTGCCTTCTTTGTACGGCTGCACATGAAGAGCAGTTGAAAGTTGCTCTTCCTTTCCCCCTTCTACTGACCCTTTTGTTTCAATGGTAAAACAAAGGTTTCCCCTGAAGAGTGCTACAGCTGAGACACTGACCTGAGAGAATTTCTAGGGAATAAAACCACTCATTAAAACCCCATTTAGTTACTACTCCACTGTAATCAAAGAGTATCTGTCACCACAAATCCACTCTGCATCTACCGGATCAAGTTCCAGTGAAGTCACTAACACTTTCAAATTACCAAAAATAGCCCATTCCCAATAACAAATGTTTATGTAATCTTTTTAATGCTTTAATTATAAACAGGAAGATACTATATTCTAAAGGAAAATACTTAGAATAGCTCATATTTTAGTTACACTCCAATGAACTCTGACTTATCTTTGAAAAACATGCTCAATACCGCCAGTAATCATTGTGAGAAAAAGGAGATGCCAAACTATTAGTTTTGAATCTTGCCCTGAATTTAGTAGAAAACTATAATGCTATTCTCTTGTAATAAAAAATTCACTTTTCAGCAACTAGCTTTATTCAAATAACATTGCCAAAGGAAAACCTTACATAATCAAATGATAGTAAAATTGTTAAATAGTGAAAATATATAGATTAAGAACTATGTATCTATCAGTAAGACTTTAACTTTTTCATTAAGATCATAATATATTTCTACACTTTTTAACATACTACATTTCCCCAGATCTCTAACGCTTTCAGGTTTTTTTTTTCCTGTTCTGCAGTAGTACACATACAAGATGCTCTATGTTTTTTTCAATTTAAAATACTACTTAATTGATGAAGCTTAATGAAATCAGAATGATTAAAAACCAGTGATTTGTTTTCAATACGTAGTCCGATACCTTTAGAAGATGAAGCGGCTTTTTGTAACCTGGTCACTAACAGCACAACAGTTCATGCAAGAACACCTAAGCAGCCTGTAAGGTGGAAGCCAGTGTGGACAGCAGCTCCACGTCTGGGCAGGATGGTCAGCGGGAGCCCAGCCCCTTCCTTCCCACCAGTTCATCTGCTTTTCACAGTCTGCCTACACCAAGAGACAACTGATAGAGGGGAGGAGGTCTGCATGAATCACAATCCAAAATGTCACTGAACAACTATTTATGACAGCCTTTCTAACCCCGCACTCTTTACTACTCAGCCCCAGATGGAGATCTATCCTGTTTTTAAAAGGGTGCCCAGCACATCTCCTAGAGAAGGAGGAACTGTGACTGCAGTGTAACAAGTTCGGCGTTATAGTTTGTATCATTTTTATGCATTCTAAATTTTTAACACAATATGCCTTTTGTAAGGGTCTTGGGTACTGAACTCTCATCTACAAAAACCATTTTCACTGCCTGACCAGTCCAATATAAAAAGCTCTTTAATAATACAGTTTTAATATGGTGTGCCAGCTTTCATACACAAACAATGCATTTTTAAATATTAGCTTGTTTTAGAAAGACCAAAACTATCTTTCTCACACATGTAAAGAAACTGAAACAATCTCAACAAATGGATTATTTTTGGATGGCTCAGATGTTTAATTAAAACATAAAAACTTCTAAGCCCCAACATGCCAGTTTCATTAACTTTTACTTGCCTATCACCCCAAACCTGCTTTTTGCTGTTTCATTTGCTTACCACATATTCTTAAGACCTCTAGATACAAACCAATTCAATTCCAATGTGATGCACTAACACACTCCAGCAGCAAAAAGGAGTATTATATTCTGTACACGAAACTGTGCTTGGACTCACATCATCAATAGCTAAAGGATCATAACAAGAATATAACAGGCTGGGCAAATTACAGAAATTGGCATGGACCTTGTTTATTACTGTTTTTTTTAACCAAGAATGTCTAACTAGATGTTTTCATGCCAACAGCTTCGAGGGATGGAGCAATCCCAGGCACAGCTACAGGTTGGGCAGGGAAGAGATTCAGAGCAGCCCTGTGGAGAAGGACTTGGGGGTGTTGGTCGATGAAAAAATGAACATGAGCCGGCAGTGTGCGCTTGCAGCCCAGAAAGCCAACTGTATCCTGGGCTGCATCAAAAGGAGTGTGACCAGCACGTTGAAGGAGGTGCTCCTGCCCCTTTACTCTGCTCTCGTGAGACCTCACTTGGAGTATTGTGTGCAGTTCTGGTGTCCTCAACATAAAAAGGACATGGCACTGTTGGAACAAGTGCAGAGGAGGGCCACGAGGATGATCAGGGGACTGGAGCACCTCTCGTATGAAGATAGGCTGAGAAAGTTGGGGCTGTTCAGCCTGGAGAAGAGAAGGCTGCTTGGAGACCTCATAGCAGCCTTCCAGTATCTGAAGGGGGCCTATAGGGATGCTGAGGAGCGACTCCTCATGAGGGACTGTAGTGAGAGGACAAGGGGTAACGGGTTCAAACTTAAACAGGGGAAGTTTAGATTGGATCTGAGGAAGAAATTCTTTACTGTGAGGGTGGTGAGGCCCTGGAATGGGTTGCCCAGGGAAGTTGTGAATGCTCCACCCCGGTGGTGTTCAAGGCCAGGTTGGACAGGGTCTTGGGTGACATGGTGTAGTGGGAGGTGTCCCTGCCTATAGTAGGGGGGCTGGAACTGGATGATCTTAAGGTCCTTTCCAACCCTAACTATTCTATGGTCCTATGATAAGTTGGAAAGTAGTCTGGAGGGAAGAAGGTTAGGGGCCCTTATCACCATGATCCAGTATTTAAAAGATGGCTACAAAAATCCACTCTGCTTTGCACTTCTCAGGCCCCACCTGGAATACTGCCTTTGGTTTTGGTCCCCACTATACAAAAGAAAAGACACGGGCTGGCTGGAAAGGGTCCAGGAAAGGGACACAAAGATGACAGACTTCCTAGTCCCTGAATCATATGAGGAAAGGCTGAACAAACTGGGTTTGTTTAGCCTTGAGAAAAGGAGGCTCAGGAGAGACTGGCTACAAGGAGGATGGAGACTCCCTTTTTACAAGGAGTCACATGGAAAAGATATGGGGTAATGGGCACAAGTTAGTGCTGGGGAGATTCTGGTTGAACACTAGATTCAGTTGGACAGGGTGCTGGGGCATCTAGTCTAGGTCATGCTTTGCCTAGGAAGGTTGGACCAGATGATCCTTAAGGTCCCTTCGAACCTGGGACTCTATGATTCTACATATGTAGCAATTCCACAAAAAAAATGAAAGCCTGATTCATAAAACAAGCACATTAACCAAATTATCTCCCTGAATCACATGTGAATTTAAAAACACAACAGCTGAGTTGTGGGGTTTGTTTCCCCCTTTTTTTTTCTTTTAGGTATAAATACAGCCATTTTCTGAACTTATTTATAAACCAGAAGGAATATAGACTTTTTTTTTTTGAGATTGTCATGCAGTCACATGTCTGTAGCAGTTCAGGATAAAGAAAAACACTCTTTATTGTAATAGGCATAATAAAACAGCAAAAGCTGCAACACAGCAGATAACTGTGGCCAAGATTAGTTTTTCAACAGTATGTACCAAAAAGTACCTTTGTGCTGACACCACAAAACTCTGCTCAGAGTCAGACCATTTAACTGCCAAGACGCCAAAAGACAGACACACAGACATGCTTGTATCTTAACATGGGCACTGGAATTGTCATTGGTTTCAAATTAACTTTTTATTGAGAGATTTGCTTTGATCTTCCCAACTGTTATAACTGGGACCTGCCCTCTCCTATGCAGTGTTTTTTCAACTGGGATGAGCAGGGCAATACAAGCTGATCACTGCTGGGCTGTATCAGGGTGGTGCCGCATGATAAGGAGCTCATTTGCCAAAGTCTTGCTTGCAGAACTTAAAGGTATACTGTTAGGTTTACTGGAGATTTTCCCAATCAGGTGGCTTCAAGAAGTCACCTTTTATGTTGGATTGAACGTCTGCATCATCTGTCCTTGGACTGTGTTTAGATAGAGAGCTCAGGTAACTTGATTTCTACACAGGTCACGTTAACTGGGGGGACAACCTGAACAGGGAGAGCCCTTAGTCCTGCAGTGCTGCACAGCTTGGCAGTGGGAGGTGGGACATGCAGTGAAGGGCTGAAAAGCTGTTATTGCACATGCAGGGAGAAGCAGGAGAGGTCCACCCTCCTCCAAAACATCCACGTTTTACATGTGACCCGCCACCTCCTCTCACTGCTGACCAACAGGAGGGGCTTGTTGGGGGGGGGGCAGCAGGAGCTATAAAGTGCGGAGGTTCTAATGTAAAAATTACTTTCTATGTTTATTTTAATTTCACAGAATGCTGAGTAAAGAGAGTAAAAGCTCCAGGACTACAGCAGCTTCCTGTTTACCTCAGCAGCACTGACTCACAGCAATAGGGGAAAGGCTCAGGAGGTGGTGTTCACTCACCTACAGTGGAGCCAACACCTGGGTGGTAAAACATATGTGCTTAACTCACAAACTCCTTTTTATTAGCCTTCATGTTTTGCTGTTCATGCAACAAATGGAGATTAGACTTCAGACACTGGGTAGGTCAACTACTCAATACATGGATTAAGCCTTCCACTCTAGAAGAACACAACCTTAGTATTTATTTCAGTGCATGAAACTTCCTTGTTTAATTATTATATAATACAAACAAGCATTCCTTTAAGCACTCCACCTCAGGAATAAGTTACACATTTCCAAAGGACCAAATCTGCAAGTTCACATTAACTATCCAAAGGTTGCTATTTATCAAAAGGCAACAGAAGGCAAAACCTTGGGAAAAGCAGTATACATCAGACCCAACAAACCTCATGCACTGTGTAAGAGGAGACTCAAATAGATACTGCTTTACATTCCCAGCTGTACCTTCATCTCTGGCCTGATATGCAAAGAGCGTACTATCCACTTCCAGTATAAGGGTTTAGGATAGTTACACAGCTACACTTCAGCTTAAGGAGCACATTCTTTCTAGAGCTTGCAGGAGTCCCCCATCGCCCCAGAAAGCGCATTCCCCTGCCAGTCTATACCTCCCTGGTCAGGTTTATAGTTTTGCATGAAAGGACCAAACCTAAACATCCAGGGGCAGAGAGATCGCTCTTCTCCAACCCTGAACAACCCGGTGACAGCAGAAGTAAGCTACTCCAAGATAAGATACAAAAATGGGAACTTAGCGGATGCATAATGAAAGTCCTTGACAGACAAGGCCATTTCATGCACAGGTTTGTTCATTCTCTGTCAGGATTTGATATTTACTTGAATACTTACACTATAACAGGGCAAGCAGGTCCCACTGAGTGCCCATAACAGAGATATTCTCATAACAAGATTATCTTTCAAAAGCACATTATAAGGTTAATATATAACACTGCACTAATTTTCTAAACCAGTTTTAATTATTCAGTCCAGGGCAGCTTTGAGAAGAAGCTACAGTAAAAACACACCACGTAATACTTCAATTGTATAGAGCAACTGACTTATTGTCATTTAACCCTAGAATCCCAGACTGGTTTTGGTTCAAAGGGACCTTAAAACTCATCCAGTTCCAACCCTCTGCCACACTCCTTCCACCTCCAGCTGCCCAAAGTCCTGTTCAACCTGGCCTTGAACACTGCCAGTGATGGGGCAGCCACAGCTTCTCTGGGCAACCTGTGCCAGCGCCTCAGCACCTTTTAGCACAGAAACAGCAATTTTCCCCCAAGTTTTTTTTTTTTTTTTTTTGTGTGTGTGTTTTTGTTTTGGTTTGGGTTTTTTGGTTGGTTGGTTTTTTGTTTTGTTTTTTGTTGTTGTTGTTTTTTACATATTAGAATGTTTAATGTTAATATCAAGCATTCAAATTATCACTTGAGCAAGAAAGCTAACTGAAAACTAATTTAGATATCTAACTAACTTCAAAACTATAGGCTTTTACCAGATGTGTCGACAAGTGAGTTCACTTGCAAACTAGCATTCTTCACACATTTGCTGCAAGTAACAGATACAACCAGAATATGGATTAGATTCAGTGTCACAGACGTCATACAGCATACAACATAGAAGTTAGGGCTGTAAAGACCTCAAGATCATCTAGTTAATTATGTTTTACAGAAATGCCAGCTCTGAATGCACTGCAGGAGGCTTAGACTGCTGCTGTTTCACAAACACCATAACTTTTATCACTGATTTTGCAGAATTATGCAAAAGAACAAATTTTAAAGTCAGTTACACCTTGTAATTCAGTATCAGCATCATAAATATACAGCTTATTTTGCAGTCAGACTGCTCGTACTCAGCCACAGCATCCACACAAACCCAAAAATAAAGAAAAGGGCCCTTCCAAAATAGAAAAACACACTGGAAACAAACTTAAGTGTGTTGGAACATTTTTCCATGGAATTAAAAAAGTAGTAATCCAGGAATGGGAAAGACCTTGTAATGCAGAGGCTTGCCATACTACCAGTCCTGATGTAAACATAGTTAAGATTCTGCCAAGATCATTGTGCCTAAATGTTATTACTAACCAGAGAATAATTGTGACTATAGGAATGCGGTTAAGTCTTCTCAATCAGTTCATCGAGGTTCTTTGGTGGCATAAACAATGTTTATCATGAATTATTCAACATTTAAAATACTAAAACTCATTGAGGCTTTCAAAACCAAAACTCTTCCAATTGTGAACACCCAATTAGAAAGAACAAAGAACCATGAAATATTCAGGTATCTGTATTAACTTGCCAACCTATTCTATTCTGCTGATTTTATTTATGCCTAGTTAAGGCGTGTTGCAAAGTAAACCAATCTCACCTTACTTCTGCAGGAAGTGTTTAGGCCAATTACAAATGTCTCTCCAGGACTAAGGAAAAACTATTCTGAAGCAGCCTGGCAAATTTTATATATGGCATCTGTTTGTTTTTTTTTAATAAACAAACAAATAAGGACATAATTCACACATCCAAAGTTTTCCTCCTCACCTGCACATTTCAGATTTTGGAACACTGGGAGAAACTTTAAATTACAGATTCCACCTAATCTGCCATACTGAAGTGAAGGACATTTGTCTTGCTGCTTACGGAACTGAAGCTTCGAATACTCTCCAAAGTAACCTTTCACAAACACACACAAAAGAACAACAAAACTAAATCAAGTAAGACCAAATCCAACAGTACCAGACTCATTACACAAACAGTTCTGGGGGGTTTGGGCTCTTTCTCTCTTTTCTTTCTCTTTAAATAAGCAAGGAATAAAGACTGCCAGCAACTGAACAGGCTGCAAGTCTTTGCTATTTTGCTATTGAAAATACAATTTTTAGTATTTTAGAATCATTCTATTGTTAATGCATCCAGTTAACAAAAGCTATTACAAACACCTGTTAAATAGCAAAAGCCTCTTTTTCCTTAGGTTTTTCAAAATAAGAACACACTAGTAGAAATTGTTCTTTAGTAAAATACATAAGTTGTTTATAATAAGCAATACAAAATGCCTCTCCTGTAGGTCGTATTGCATTTAAATCTGAAATGTGCATCTAAAAGCCTTTGTACACTAGAATGCCTCATCTAGTTAAGTTTTTAAACAGTAGATAAATAACTCACTTTAGAGGTTCCTATTACATCTTCATGCTTCATACACAGTACCATAAAATCTCATTATAATTTCAAATGGCTATTGATTTCACTTCCATTTAGTGGAACTGTTAGGTTTTAACACATAACACCACTGTAGCATTTAGAAGTAGCTGCAGACCAGGAGTGAAGTCACACAGGAGGTACACAGTTCACAGCCGTGCCATCTCCCTACCACCTGCACTGCTACTGCTTGTAATACTGGCTTTCATAAGGGTGGGCCATTCACTCCATCAAGGTCATTTGAGGGCAGCATGCCATCCTGTTATATTGACTTAAAACCTATGATGGAAGATGGGATAAAGGCACAAAGCATGGAACGCTTTAAACATTTCAGCAAATGAGGTGGGATTTGAAGCTACAAGATTAGTCATATAATGATGCAGGTTTGGGATTCACACTCCCACTCTCAAAACCCCTGCTGATGTCATTACATGCTTAGGTTTATTTGAAGCGTAGTGACTGAGAAAAGTTTGGTTTCTACAAGGCTCCTTGAACATGCACAGTTCTATGCATCATCTAAGTGAAGCAATAGTGGAAAAACACTTCACACATCAGGCATGTGATCTTAAACCATCCCAGCCCTCCGCCTGTGCCGCCTTCTTTCCCTTACAAAACGTCAGTCTGAACAACCATATCAAAAACTATATTGTGCAGCTAAGCATGCCTCATCCAGTTAATGAGAGCATCTATAAAACCTGTAGATTAGAATGAGACCATTAGATATGCACATGTGCATCTGCATACTCCTTGTGCAATGTCTGCCTGCCAGAGTCATTTTGTTTCCACTGAAAAACAGCCAGAGAGAACGGGAGGCAGCCCGCAGCTACCTTGCTTTGGAGTTTGCTCCTGTCAAGTCTTGATGTTTAGCAAGGGTTGATTTACATAGTGATTGCACAGGAGACAAAGATGATTCAGTTATTTGTAGTGATTAAATGTGCCATAGAACACTTTGTCAGAGTAGGTTTTTTATGCTGGAGTCCAGTTCTAAGGTAGCTGTATTGCTTTTAGGTAGTGCTCACAACAGCTTTGAAAAGATACTCTGCATTTTAAATCGCACAGAGCTAGCATGACAGAAAGGCTTTCCTGTATCTTTTAACACAAACTTATAGCCTGTTGTATACAAGCAATACCTAACACCAACTATTCCATAGATTCCTATTAGAGATTTGTCTTCAGTGCCGTTTTGCCAATTTAGTGTTAATGCACAAATTGTATATATATTTTATGGCACTCAAACTCTCCAACAGCCCATAGCAGTAATTTTAAGGAGTAGTATAAAGGTTAAAATTAATTTTTAATCTGTTAAAAGTCAAGTTTCATATACAGACATTTAAGCAATGACTTCATATAACCAGGTTCATGAATGGAGATAACATTTGTACATCCATGTTTAACTCCATCTCCTTATTGCAAAGTATAAAATAGAACATCATTGCCTTTATACAACATGAGTCATTGCAAGCTTCACTTTCATATGTGCTACCATAAAAATAACCTCTTTAAAATGGAGCACAAGAATGTTTGCATGTTTACACACCATTTCAAAACCATTGTTTGGGCAAGGTTAAACCTGTTTAGGACTACCCAGTAAAGGCATAACTCACATTACATATTTGTACAGATAACATTTAAGGGACAAACCCCAAAAGTCATACTGGAAGTCTGTAACAAAGTAGAGCACATCTTTTGGGATTTGCAGCTGAAGACAGAGGACTGCTGAAAGTTTAACAAACATAGAAGGGAGAGCTTGTGGAAGACAACTGCAGAAGCCAAGAAACAAGACCACAGTCAGGCCAACCAAGTATTTCAGAGTCACATGGCTAATCGATGGGAATGAGGACAAGCACCCATTTCCTATACAAGGTCAGAATCACAGATGATGTTAGACTGAACCAGTTTCATTAGTAATACTGAAGGCTTATAAACAGATGGAAAGAGTACTAAGATTGAACTGAAGGGGCAGAACTTCACATTAAAATTGAAAGCAGCTTGTCTAGACCAGACTAGGCTACCACCATGTCACCAACACAGACCGTGCCACCATTCCCTCTTAGATTTTTTCCCCTTGTTCTCTTTCCTATTTGAGAAAATAGTATCTGTCACTCAACCTATTGTGGGCCAAGTCATACTTCTATCACAGACGACACAAAGTAGTTTGGATACACTGCCTGTCAAAACCAGCAGAGGATTCTAGCCTTCTCACACACTATCGATTATTTAAGCTGTAACGAGAGCTCAACAACAGAGGTACCATGGTCAGCCATTAGGAATAAGCCCCTTAGCTGTACTCCCTAGTACTTCCTTATTAAAATAGCACCAGAACAAAACAGAGGGAGAGAGGGGGGAAAAGGAGGGTGAGACTGCACACCTTTGGTACTTCAGTGAGGTTTTGCACACTGTCACATAATAAACTGGAAGACAGGAACAGGAATGAAGGGGAAAACAGGTTTATTACAGCCACAGTAGCAAATGTACCACTCCCCCACCTGCCAGTTCTAATACATGTCCTCACTTGCCCTGACTTAAAGAGGAAAAAAATCCCAACAACCCAACAAAAAGCCAAACACACCACAAAAACAACACCCCCTCCAAGCTTAAAAACCTGAGTAGTTTTAGTCTTTGAGTATATTCCCAAGCCTTCAAAAACACCAAGAATGAAAAATGAGTGACTACGTATCTCACTGAGATACGTACAATGTGGAAGTAGTAAGTGGGTTCATTTAAATGAGGTAGACTCCTACCTCCCTAGAGTTTCAACTGGTCAAGAATAATCGAAAAACAAGCCCTAAAAGGACACATTTAGCTACAAACATTCTTAAAATGTAAAAAACATTCTTCATTGTTCACTGTATCCTGTTACCAGTTTGAACATAATTTTAGCTACTGAATTGGCACTTCATTGTTTTGGCAATCAGATGATATTAACTTCCCCTTTGTTTTTTCTTTTCCTGTTTGTACACCTGCACTCTCAATGAGCAAACAGCAACAGGATTTAACTTTATAGTTGGAATACTACTCTACATCTGTAGAGAGCAGCAGGACAAAACACTTTCCAAGCCCTGGGGAAAAACCACACCAACCCAAAACAAAAAAAAAAACCAACAAAAGAACCAACCAACCAAACAAAACCCAGCAGCAACCTTGACTTCTAAGGCCTAAATGTAGTCCCCGGGTAAAATAATTTTGAAATAAAAAAGGATATTTTTCCTACACACAGTTTGCTTCAGATGTAAAATTCATGCCCTCGCTACCTCACAACAGAGTTAACATCCCTATTATTGACGCTCCAGCATATTTTGCAGTGCAACTAGGAAGAACTCCCATAAGCTGTCTTAAGTGTATTCTAGAACACTAGTAGTTACTACTGGTATTTTTGATTGAAGTCTCTTTTCCCCCATACTAAGTTATCAGCTATTTAACTGTTCTTGAAATCAGAGATCCAATACAAACCACAATAGTCAGGTTACAATCAAACTGATGGGAGCAGTTCACCATGCTTTGGCCCTTGCAGTCCCACTCTAGCCACACAGGGCATGAAGAAAAATTCTACCATACAGTAGCAGGATAAGCCTACCAAATGCTTGTTCAATTTTGAATGTATTCTGCTGAGAACAGACCCACGCACCAGACAAGTCAAGTGAAAAAGCTACTTACTGGCCTCAGGTGCAAAAATACCTCTGCCTCTATCGTTAAAAAATTATCTGAACAAAAGAAAACCTGATTTCAGTAGGGGAACACTCTCAAGGCATGCCAGGCTAAATAGCTAGTCATGACTAATTCATTAATTGTGGTAACAACCACACTTCCCCATTACATTCAGCTCCCTTCAGAACAGATTCATCAGAACATCCTTAGTGATGGCAAGAAGTTTATGAAGTGTCTGCCTATGCACTAAGGGTACAGGCTGTACCGTCAATACAGCACAAATATACTTGCTTCAGCACTTGTCATCTTCCACACTGTTCAGACTGCTTTCAGAATAAACAGTTCTTAAATTCCTTTCCACAAAAGGACAGGATAAAAGCTGTTTCAGTCAATAAACTTATCCTACATCACCAAAACAGAGATTTAAAATTTTATATTGTGTTCTGCTCTCCTGGGTGGGTTACAGACACTCTTGTCTTAGCCAGAATTGGCAGGTTTTAGTTCTGTCAAGACTATATCCATATTGGCTTTATTTTGGGCAGTCTGACACATGCAGCTGAAATTTACTCTGTCTGAGTTTAAGTACAGATTGCAACACTTGACAGCAAGAAGAGGCCAGGCTCAGGACTCCAAAATATCAGAACCTGCTGTCACATAATTAATTCCTATTTTGCTGGTGAATTGCATGGGAACAGCAGCTAACTATTTTAGCAGGAAGCATGGATGACACTTCTAGTGACTATAGTGACTTCTGAAGTACACCATCTTTGCTTCTTTCTCAATATGGCTTTACTAGCAACTGTTCAGGAAACCAGGTTTAGGGCTTGGGGTTCCCCCCAAATCTGTACTGGGAATACAGAATACAACATAATCCCACCCAAGTACTGGTCTCAAGGGAAAAAATAAACCAACCCAAGGGTCAAGTTAGGAGGTGCAACTGACATCGATGTTCTAATTATTTTTTCCTCTTTCACTATCAGCAATTAAAGCCTGTGTTCATTTCCCTAGAAGTACTTGGTAGCCAACACTAATTCCAATTCTTCATAACTTCAAATACACCACGGCTAACATAGAGACCAATGGAATCTCTACTACAGAACAAGGACTTGTAACTATGTAAAGACAAGCTTTTAGCATTGTCAAGATGCAGTCCACTTATCTTAACCCAGCAGTGCCACCTAATTGCTTAGCATCACTGTAACTTGATGTAGAAAACAGCACTGTAGACAGCTACAAAGAAAATAGATCTGATGTGACCCTGCCAAGATCAACCCATCCTTTGAGGAGGTCAGACTGTCCACAAACACTGTATCACCACTCTTTTAGTGAAGAAGGATGTCCACTTTGTCTAGAACAACACCAAATATGGCAATAAGTAGCCGCTGTTGTTCTGTTTCCTCTCCAGTGTTCCTAGAATGAACCAAGAATAAAAACACACAGTAAACTACAGGAAGAAACCACTGCTGGTCATGAACTTACTCTGCATATTGAGATCAGGTCTCTGTGGACTGGGCGTGCTGGTATGTCAGGCATTAAGAGCTCTGGAACCAGAATTCCTATTTGCCACTAGAAAAGCTTTAAAGAATAGTACTCATGGGAACAGCTTTAAGAGTTCTGGAACAGTCAGCTGGGTAGCTAACACTGGGAACTGGTAAACTAAGTATTCCTTTCAATATTAAAACTGTCAGTTAACAATAGTACTATCTACATGAAGTAATCCATTCTCTACTACTGTGTGCTGCTGAAACTTAACCACTTTGTAGCTTCACAAGAGGCTTGCACACTTTTAACATATTCCTGAGACAGAGTCCAAGGTCAGCGGAGACTGCAGTCAGTTCTGTAGGGAATATATATTGCGTGTTTGAAGGCAACTTTAAGCTAGGACAGATTAATTTCCATTATTGAATGTACCTTTCTTAACCACAACAGAGCCCATTTCAATTGCATAAATTTTCTTTAACCACATATCATATATGCCGATTTGTTATTTAAAGCATGTACCAAACTGGGTAAATTCTTATTTTCCTTAGTACCTTGGATCTAGTCCTTTATTGCCATGCAGATAGCTATTTCATAGTGCCATAATGCAGTTATAGACAAATATCTGAGCTGTTTAAGAAACCAGACTTGGTTGGTAGAAACAGGTACTCAACATGTATCTCAAGTTCCACACAGCAGACACTCAGGCACTGTCAAGGTCTCTTTCCCTTGGTTAGGTACACCTCTAATCTCACTTGCCCTGCTTATGACCAGTCCCTATCCTCTCATGTGAAAGTGATCATGCCCTGAACTTTGTGGTTAGCAACCCAACACTGAGACAAAACACAAGTGAAACTCTTCAAAACGGCAAAAGCAGTGGCCTCTCTTACAATGAAGTTATTCTCCCACCTTCCCCAACTCTGCTTTAAATGCAACTCAAATTTTTGCTCATTGAAGGCCAAATCTCAATCAGCCCTCCATAGACATAAGCAGTGCCACACAGGACCTCCATTTGTTAGACAATATTCAAGTTCACTTTTTCCCCCAATGTCACACCTATTTCTTTAAAAAAAGAGAGAAGCACCAAAAACCCACATACAAAAACACCACCACACACAACCCACAAACAGCACAGCCGGTAGAACTTCGACTTCCAACTTCAACAGTAAAGAGTATTTGCTGAAAGTCTATTCCTATAACTTACCATCAACTAACAGAATGAGACTTGAGTCCTTACAGGGTTCTCGGACATTGTTCCTGCAGGGATCTTGCCTTAAAGGACTGGCAAGTAGAATGTCACACAGGCCATCAAATATGAACACGCTGGGCCCACTGAGCCCCATCTGTTATCTGGAAGAAAAGCATTCCTACTCACAAAAGCCCTCTATGCCAATACCACCCCTTACTAAGGCATCTAGCAAATGTGAGCTTTAAGCATCTGTAATTAGGAATTCTTGACTACCCAAGGAAGAAGAAGGAAAAAATGCTTTGCCAAGCCAACAGCCACTGTGGAGCAAGTAAACAGCTAACAGTTTGGATACAGCTCAGGAGTCAGTTACGCATTTTTATCTCTTTTGCCATAGACATCTCAGCATATTTAAGATGCTACTCTGTAGCAGTAGGTAGGCCTACACCTTCTGCTTCCACCACGGCCCAGCAATTCCAAAAAGCCACCATACTCCAGCCTATTCAAGCCTTCCAGGCTACCCAAAGAACAGCCAGGGTACCCTAAAAACCTGAAAAACATCCGAATCATCCTACCCTGACAAGTTGTTTTGACTTTTCCACTGCAAGGACCAGAATGTTTTTGCAGGAATTTTTGGTTGGCTGTATGTAGCAATTCTCAACCAATCTCTCCCAGGGTATATATTTAGAGTTGAGGGGAAGCACTGAAAAAGGCTTTGGAAACTACCAATGGTACAGCTTCAAGTCCTGAAAACATGACTGTGCATAAACACAGTTTTTAAATGGAGAAAAATAAAATCTAGCTGAAATAATTCTGTTCTTAGCAGGACTACTGTATTTTACTTGCTAAAGTCAACCACTTGTTTTCATGGATTAAAGCAATTCAGAATTCAAAAACTATCAAGTTTACGCAAGAACAATGTCAGCAGATAGCATATGGTACAGAAGTGATGTGTAATACAATCATGTAATACATCAGATCCCATGGTATCCAAATTTATTATTCAAATTATGGTAGGCAAGATATCAGAAGACTCCTGATAGGAGTCGTGTGTCAGTCTAGCTTGCTTCCATACAAACTGTACCATTAAGAATCAACAAAAATGATAGAACTAAATAAGATACAAGTCTACTTCAGTGATGATTCCCATAACTAATTAGGTTTTCCCCTGGATGACGACATCCTATTACTACAGCTCCTTCAAAAACATATTTAGATGACAATTTGGAAGTGCCAATACCAAAACAGTGGGACCAGGTATGCAAAACCCACCTTTCATTTCCCTTACCAGAAGACACTGTACAATTATTTATTAATTCAGACCATGTAGATCGGTAGTACCTCTGTGCTCAGAAAGCAAGGATGAGTGGTTTTGTAGCTTTATATCCTTCCTGGAATGAATCTCACAAAACACGAAATCCCCAGTACATCTGTACTGTAAGTATAACTGTTTTGAATTACTGGTATAAATCTTCTCGCACATTTCTCTTGCTTTAGGTATGTACTGCATGCAGTTGGGGATGTAGTGCAGGAAAACCAGTTCTTTGATGATTAATAAACAGAAATCAAATTCTTCTCAAATATTGAAATAAAAAACAAATACTTAAACATAAAAGTATGAGTTTGCTTTTGAGTACCACGAAATGGCTTTTAAGATTAGGTTTAATGAAAGCACTCCTTCGATATGCCTCAAGAACACTGCTTTCCCTTAACAAATAAAGTATTTTCAGTTCATACACCAAAACATCTGCAACACAATAGTCCAAAACCTGAGTGATTAAAAGGTGTACATGCAAGTTCATACCAGAAGAACTACAACAGCTCAAAGCCTAACAGCTAACAGAATGCTAATGCTGCACGTATATATGTTTACAATACCTAGGTAAACTTTTGATCTTGGAATCTCCCTACTAACCCCCCCAGACCAGTAGTGCTTTTGCACCAAACAAGCTATCAGAGTGTACAGGGGTCACAACCCAAAGGACTTCAAATGTCTTGGTAGCATTTCTTACAAACCAAATACACTTTGTATCAGCGTACTTCTTTACAAAGCTGGGAATAACATCGGGTTAAGAGTTACTGCAAAAGCAAATTTGGAAGCACTTAAGCATTTGTGCAGACTTGCATCCTTCAAAGAAGAAGAAAAAAAAAAAAACACAACAAGATGAGACAAATTCTTGACTACTTCTTGGCAAGGTATATATATTACTGACAAGAGGTCCCAGCTTCTATCTTCCTGTATTTTTGCTATTAGCAATACACAACTCAAAGCACAGGAAAAAGACATAAATCACTGCAAAAGGTAACAGCCCACACTGGTAAACTGCCTAAAATTTCAAGGCTCACAAATGTTGTGGAACGCCAGATTGAAAACATAAGACTGTCCTAGGATCAAACATCTGGCAGCTGACATTATTTCATAAGTCACAAGCATGAAAGATTTTAAATCTTCATATGTTAAGAACATTCAACATGTTTTATAAAGGGTATCAGGATGCATTGTTCAGACTTGCATATGACTTCAACACTTAAATTAGACAAGGCTGACCAAGAACTGGTTACAGACTCAGGCTCAGCTGATGAAGGTGATTCAGTGAGTGGTTCTGAGCTGGCAAGGAAAAAAACCCTCACACTTCCTGTACGGGGACAAGTGCAGCTAGACTGCTAGTCCTGTTTGAAGAGTGCCAACAAAAACCTCTTACTTAGACTTCAGATTGCGGAACAAAGCACAAAAATAGCTTCTAGAAGCACATGCTTTTGCATAAACCATTTATGTTCCCTTCTTTGATGGAGTAGGCAAAACAAAGCTCTATCAACATGTCATCCCAAGAGTACAAAGCAGTCACCTTTTGTATTATTACCCTTGACAGCTAGAAGTAGCTTTCACCAGAGACACTTCTGGCAGCTAAAGAATGACCCAGATGACAGGAGAGCAAAGCACCAGACCTGTTTTATAGTTCCTTATATACCTCCAGAACAGTGTCAATCATGAAGCGTGCTTGAGATCTGCTAACACCTGGCTTTAATGTTCACATTTAGTTGTTGAATTTAGTAAGTTACGTTAATAGGCAATTCTTCATACTTTAAAGCACATCTTAAGTACGCTTCCCAATAGGCATCACTTTTGATAAATCTAACTTGTGCTCCAGTTACCAATACCACTTCACTTTTTCCATTTCAATTAAAAAAACTTAGTCAAGCAGAGAGAACAGATCCCATACGCTGCCAGGACATGACTGCACACCTGGTCTCCCCAAAGGGCATGTGCATTTTTTAAGAGGTGAGGGTAGAAGGGAAGGAAATCAGTGGGTGGAGGATAGGAAAGCTAGAAGATGAGGATGAGTCAGGAGATGAGGACAGCTGTACTTCCTGGGCAGGACAGTGACTGGCATCTCAGGAATGTGGGGAAGGGAGCGGGAGATGGGAAAGACACAAGTGAGCCCAGGAAGGTCTGACTAAAATAAAAGCTTCTGGTACCCAAGCTCTCCCAGAAGGGCAAAAGGAGGCTAAGATTACACAAGAGTCCTAATGATTAGGTGAGGTGAATGTCTAAACAATTTACCAGAGCAAGAGACAGCTCTCGGTTCTGATCATAAGATAGGGAGGAAAAATTCTTCTCTACTTTCTGCCATGTTTCTCTGATATTCATAAATACTCCTACACCCATGTAGTAGAAATAATAGAAGTCAAACAAGATACAACAGCTAACAGAGTCCTTTGGCTACAGCAGCTTCAAAAATTATCAAGCAGCCTATACACCAGTAGTACTTATCCATACACAAGTGGTAAAGAGGAGGTGAGGGGAGTGGAAGACACTTCCACAGGAGTAATAGGAATGCTAGTCATTTGCTAGTGACCAGCATTGACCAGAAAAGCCCTTTGACAGACAATATGATAATGAGGAACTGAACAACTGCCAACACATCCAACAGAAATGAGAAAACATCCAACAGAACCTTAGCATGATTTTTCTCAGGTTTAGCCTTTACACTGATATAAACTTTTGCTGCTCATATTCAAGGCGAGACTTTAGATAGTACAGAGTGTCTTCATTCAGAATGTTAGAGACAGTGCAAGCCAACCCTTTCTTGCCAAAGCCTACCAATTTCTGTGTTTGCTGTTACCTTACTTTTGTAAAACACATACACTCTCTCCCCAGTTCTGAGAACTACTTCTTTGGTTTTACTCCTTCTAGTCTTGCACTGTTCACTGCTAGAACAAAACCTTTTTTAATTAGGTGTAAAATCCCTTTATAACATACCTCTTATTGCTTTCCAATAGCCACACACCATCCAGATCTAGAATTCAGCTTCCTAAAAAAAGGAGACTGAAGTACTGCATTACAATAGTGTTTTAAGAATCTGAAAAGGAAAGCAGATCAGTTTGTCATTTATAAGCCACATATTGTGGCAACAACCAGAACCAAAGGGGAGGCAAAAACCTGACAACTTAGAAGCCAATCCCAAGTTAGTCTCTATCAGTAGAACTACAGCAACCTGTATCAGAACTCCTCATAAAACTACAGTAAGCTCACTCCTAGGGTTACCCAGGGTCCTTGGAAAAGTGTAAGAGCTAGGAGCTGAGGAGGAAAGATTACCTCTTACCTTTTTGCTCACTTCCTCATCAGATGCACCAACTAAAACTAATCAGGTTTTACTGATGTAAAGGGTTCTTCTGTAGGTCTGAAGATGTTTATTTACATGTTCTCTATCTATACATTAATAATACATGCATGCTATATTAGAAGACAATTCTAAACATGCAGGTATTTCTGATTCTTTATGCTGAAGTTGGGAATAGGAGAGTACAAAAAAACCTTTATTCTTTGATATAACTTGCAAAAGAGCAGTGCGCAACCAGTTAGATTGATGTCACTTTTAGGTTAGCTCCTAAAACTAGGAAGAGAGCAAACTGGTATTTATGAATGCAAGATACGTAAAATTATTACAAAAGGGGCTGAGAAGACTTCTCTAAAGAGAAGTCAACTTCTTAGTGCTTCAAGCGAGGAAGCGTACTTTCCACATTAAGATGAGAAGTGACAGGATGAGAGGAAACAGCTTCAAGTTGCACCATGGGAGGTTTCGATTGGATATTTGGGAAAAAAATTTTCTTCACCCAAAGAGTTGCCAAGCACTGGAACAGGCTGCCCAGGCAATTGGTTGAGTCACTCTCCCTGGAGCTATTTAAAAGATATGTAAATGTGGCACTAAGTGACATGGCTTAGTGGTGGACTTGGCACTGTTGGGTTAATGGTTGCCATTGATAAACTTCAAGGTCTTTTTCAACCTAAATGATTACTAGAATTTTACTGAGAACTCAGTAAAAGCTTGATAGCATTTCACTGGTTAGCTATCACAAAGGCTCTAAAAAGCTCATTCCAGCTTTCCTCATTCCACACATGTAGCAATGCTTTAAGAGGCAGTTAAAACTGGAGCAGGTTATCCTTTCAAATTTAGCAAAAATGGCTGCAAATAATTTAGTCAAACTACTAATATCATTGTCATCCCATTTACTTCACAACAAGCTAGTTAAGTATGGAGGGGGAAGAAAAGCAATTCCGTAAGGCAAAACAAGTTATGAGAAAAATGCTTAAGACATACATACATACACAATCATGTGCCCCGTTTTCAGCGGCAAAAGCTGCATTTATAGGTAACACTCTGCATAAATTACTGTTGCCTGAAAGTGTTCCAACACACACAAGATATGCATAAACCATTCTAGAGAACTAAACTAGAAAGAAAGAGTGAAACATGCACACAATGTAAACCTGTAAACAAAACACAAGTCTGAATCACTAACTTTGCTATCGAACATGCTACTGTGTGTTTTAGATATTGGCCAGACAGAAACACCATACAGCTGGAAGATTTTTCCACTAAGGCACCTCCAGACATAATGCAAAGCACATGCTGTTACCCTCTCTACTATTCCACATTTGGCAGAGAGCAAGGTTTGAGCTTATGCTGCTGTCTGCAGCACCAGACAGAAAAGCACCCTTCCAACACAGAAGCATCAGTGCCTTGCTTGATTTTCTTGCAGGAAAAGACTTTAAAATAGTGTAAGGTTCACACCACACATTAGCTGTTTTAGGACCAAATCCTAAAGGCTAGCAAGTCCTTTCAGGCCAATTTGAGTAATTTTCATTTTTTCACAATTTTACAGGTACTACCACTAATCAAGACATCCCCAGCATCTTCATGGATTGGGCTATAAATATCTGACCACTAGTGTTACCAAGTTATGCTGAACTGATATAAAAGGGTTCCTTCTTAAGAATCATCTTCCATCTTTGTTGAAGATGTAGAAACAGGAAGACACAAATATACCCAGATAAAACAGACTGCGGTGCTACAGAAAAAGCTTAGCATTGAAAACATGGTTAAAACCAACACATGAACACTTTTTTTTTTTAAGGGAATCGGACAACCCTGGCTTGCTCAACAATTTGTGAGGTAATCCAGATACTGCTGAACCTGCTTTCTCTTGCAGTCTTTCCCCTCTCACTCTCCCCAGCAAAGTGGTACAAAACTTAAGTAGAGGTGACATACACAGATTATGCAAAAGCAGACAAAGTTGATCACTGGTGGGTTGTTCTTGGGGTGTTTATTTGGTTTTGCCTTTTGCTGTGTCCCTGCTATAAAAATGGTAGTTGTTTATGCCACAGAAACAGTATTATGTTTGCTGATGAATGTTTGATCTTTTATCCTCAGAGTCAAAGCCAGCTGACAGCACTCTGAGGAACAATCTTTCCCTGGACTATAGAGCTACTTTAAATGAAAGGTTCAAGATCATGTTGTCACATTTACATGAGGAGTTTGTTTTGTAACACGATACAGATTCTCTATCCAACTCTAGAAAGATCCTCCAATGCACCTCCTCCATGAACTACCTAATGACATCACCAAGGTCCAAACTCACAGTGTAAGAGCAAAAGCCACATAAAGCACACCTGATGTTACATTTCACTTCAAGTAAGTTTCAGCTCAGTTTCACAGAGGTTTCCTGAACATTAGGGATCCACTCTTTTACTGGAGTGGGTCTACTTCACACTTACACAATACACATATTTGAAGACTTGCAAGTTGCAGCTAAGCTGTTAAGAGGCTCTGGTTTACCCTGAATTAAAAAAAATTAAAACAAAGTTTCAATTGAGGGGCAAGTGGCCGAATGGTACTTTACTTAGTTGCCAGCTGACCTTAAACCACAACAAAAGTGAACAAAATGGATGCTTTTCAAGAGGAAAAACATCATAAATAAAATCAACAGCTGCCACATGTTCCCCCAAACTGTCAGCTTTAATGCAGTTTGCCCGACTGTTGCTCCTTCCCACCTTGTACTACAACCATGAAACAGCTCACCCATCCCATGTCTGCGTGATCTCTGAAACCGCACTAATAACTGGATATAGATACTGATCTGGATTGAAAATAAACCAGCAGAAAAGGTCCTACTGCCAAGCTGCACAGATCCAGCATGATTCTGCCAGCAGACCTGAGTGGGGCAGTGCACCACTGCACAGAGACAAGTGAAAGGACACCTACCCCAGCATCACCTCTATGTGCTCTGCCATACGAGACTACCTGAGAAGCACGAAACAACTAGAGCTATGTTAATGGTAACTCAGCACCCTTCACTGTGGGCCCTGCCAGAACAGCAAAAGGTCACTCTAAGGTCTACAGAGACAACATAGCAGAAAAAAAAACTTCAATTAGAGAACACAAAGCACTCCTTTGACATTTTGCTCCCCACCCCCCCCAATCAAAATTGTCAAGACAAGAATAAGAAATAATGTGACTTTTTTCATAGAGCACTGAGAATGAGTACAAAGTTTCAGGATATTAGTAGCATGAATGATGTTTGTAAGCAGTTACTGTAAGTGCTGCCAGGCAATCCTTCTGCCAGCTAAGTTACAAAATACTACCTTCTTATGGTTATCAAACATTTATTTGGGCATAATTCTTAATTAGCACTTTTAAAAATAATCTTTACTGGTTTTGCTGTAATTATTCCTTTTGAACAGTTTTAAAAAATGCAGTTCACATTAGCTTGGGATCTCACAGTGAAAAGATTAATTTAAGACTGTCTATCAAATTAAAAGCTGGAGAGTAACTGCCTGAAGAGTTCTCTGAAATGGGTATCTTATGGAGAAAACCAGTTCTTTTACTTGGATAAAGTAAAACTCGTTGAATACGCTTCCAATTAGTTATATATATTTACAAGAACTGTATTTTGATTAAAACCTTTCCTTAAAAAGGAATTAATGAATCCACAGCAGATCAACTAGCAGACTCACTGTTCTCAAAGTATTACTGTTAACATGTGGACAGCTCTGAAGGACCTGCACCAAGGCTTTCCATCCCCGTTTAACATGTCAGCAACCTAGGCAATGACACATCATCTCTACCAGGAAGTCTGAAGGTGCCACAGGTGCCTGTGGTCACAGGAACCAGTACTGAGGAGCAAAGGTTGATCTGAAACACCTGGCTAAACAATCAAAGCAAGAAGCAACACATATAACTCAGGTCTAAGCTCCTTACCAGCAAC
This sequence comes from Amazona ochrocephala, assembly GCA_039720435.1. Classification (NCBI taxonomy): domain Eukaryota; kingdom Metazoa; phylum Chordata; class Aves; order Psittaciformes; family Psittacidae; genus Amazona; species Amazona ochrocephala. The sequence goes on along the minus strand of CM077883.1, from coordinate 30,941,957 downwards.
AGGACTGTGGGAGCTGGAGGTATTGCTATGCCTGGCTATGACAATAGTTTCAGTTTCCTAGCCTCTGCAATGCTTTATTTAAATCAAAGACTTGGGCTCAATATAAGTGTAACCAGGGACAACTGCACTTGCCTCAGGAAGTCAAGGCACAGGCAATAAGAGGGACATCCTTCGAAAGACACTGGGAGCAAAGGGCACAAGCTAATACTGCATGTAAGTCAGCGAAGCTCTGAATACACAAGCACTAAGTTCGGTCAGTCTTTAAAACTGAACCTTAATTAAGCTCTAGCAGGTATAAGGCAAAAACTTTCCAAGTACCTTAACTTCTGGGTTATGGATTTTAGCTTACTTTACTACCACGAGATTTCTCGCTACTTACTCCAAGTTCTTGAGTAACAGGTAGTCATAATTCTTATTCGTATTACTTCACTCTGAAAGCTATTATCAGTCATCAGGAGTCAATTACCAAAGACAAATCGAGCTCAGCTCCTGAACCTCAATTTTTCCTTAACCTAGCACCGATACATTTGACTGATACCGCATCCCTTCCTCACAACAGGCGTTCAACAGACCCGGACCCGCAGCTGCCGTGCCCGAACACCCGCTTCGGGAGCTGCGGCTGCTTCACCGAGTCAAGTGCTCCCGCAGCCGGACGCCAGCCATCCGCTCGCAGGTGGCAGGAGCAGACGCCGGTACTGGGACACGAGTGCCTGGAAACAACAGCTAGGGGCGGTCCCCCCGCAGAAGCCCCCCAGAAGCGCCCTAGCAGCACAGATGCGTCACCTGTTGCTCAACAACGCCTTGGCACCACCTTCACACCAAGCTTTTCTTACCTGAGGATACCGACACTCAAAGCCTCTTTAGACCACAATGGGTGACAAACGACGGGGCGCGCTGCCCGTGCTTCCCCGGCGGTGGCACCTAGCCGGGATCCCCGGGGCCGGCCGCTCCTCAGCAAGTGCCTGGCTCGGTCCCGCTCCCCACACGACGGCGCCGGTTACACAACCGCGCCCTCCGCGCGGCGCGGGGCAGGGAGCGCTGCCCGCGGCCCGTTCCCGGCAGGGCACGGGAAGACCCGGCAGACGGGCGCCGAGAGCCACCGCGCGGCCCCTCCACCCCCCGAGAGCCGCCCGCGCCCGCCCCGCTCCGCGCTTACCATCGCGGCGGCTCCGCGCTCCGCTGCCCGCGGCTCTGCCCAGACTCGCCGGCGCCCCGGGACTGGCGGGCGGGGAGAACGGAGGGGAGGGAGAGAGCGAGCCCGCCCTCCCCGCGCGCGCAGCTCGCGGCCGGGGCGGGGCGCGCGCGCGGCGGCCCCGTGAGCGGCGGGGCTCGCGCCAGCAGGGAAAAGCCAGAGGCGGGCGACGGCGGCAACGGCTGCCCCGCGCCGGCGACGTGTCCATAAATGGAGAACTCGCCGCGGCGCAGCCAATGGCCGCGCGCCGGGACGTCATCCCCTGAGGGAATCCCGGGCGGCGGCGGGCGCCCCCTCGCGGCGCCGCCGCCGCCGCCGCCGCAGCACGTCCCGACGCAGACACCGACCCCGGCGCTTCCGCCCCGCGCCCACGGCCGCTGGGGAAGCACAAAGCGCCCGGTACCAAAGGGGCGTGAAACTAGCCGAGGTGCGCATACCCAGATGCGATGAGCCGGGTGCTGGCCGCTGCCGTCCGTTCATCGTCGGTCCGACGAGAACACAATCAGCGCAGCTCCCGGGGACTGTTTGCTAAGGACCAAATAAGTAAAGATACCCCCAGCCGAGGGATGCCGTCCGGCTAACAAACCGCCCTCCTCGGGTTCGAAGCCCTGTGGTTGGCTTCCACGGATTTCTAACCGCCACACCTAAACTAGAATATAAATAAAATGGGAATACCATAATGTAACGATCATAACAACAGCCAGACACTGAGTCATCTGTTAACATTGCTTCTGAACCACCTTGAAAAGCACTCTCGATAGGTGTAGTTCCTGTTTTTCGTCACCAGATATTACTCTTTTTAGTTCATTTCTTATTGAAAAAGAAGTAAAGTTACAGGGGAATAAAAAATAGTGGTTTATACAGAATATAGTTATCCCATTGTTATTGTTTGTTTTTATAAAGAAACAAAATACAGACCAGCTTCCACATCAATACAGACATTAGGCATAAACGGATTCCCTTCTGACTTTTTGGAGAGCTGCTCTGGCTCCTCTGGGGCAGGTGCTGGATCTGCAGCCAGAGCTGCCCGAGGAGAGCAAGGGCAGTGGTTTGTCCTTATGGATCTGGCAGCAGGATGGGCATGCTGGTCTGGAGACATTAAACATGGCTTATGAAGTGTTACAAATTCAAACAGCCCTGATTTGCTCAATACAATGGGACAAAATTTAAACTGTTAATCGGGCCCCTTCCTGGGCTCCACACACTATGGAGGTTTGGATGAAACACAACAGCCCCGGAGGCATGCTTCCTCCTTGGGTTTGAAGAACACCAAAACACTTCCTCAACTCAGCTGGGTTTACAGAACTGTGTGATTACTGATCCTGTGAAGGTTGGGATTTCCATAGCGGATTGTATGTCAGCTGACACCAATACGAGAGGTAGGAAGTATTTTCATTGAGAAAGTAACTGGGTGGTGAATATGAGCTACAATAGCTATTAAAGCAAAAACATACCCAATAATGCTAGAAGTGAGCAAAACTTCACATAAGTTTCACACTTTGATTCCCAGCAGAAGGTAACAGCAATTTTATGGAAATAGGACAAAAACAGTTTGACTAGTATTTCATTTGAATATGGAGATGTTACATAAATTTATAAGACTGTGCTAAAAAGTGGTGGAAAAAAACAATCATGTAAGAATCCAGGGAGTGAATAAGGCTGAGAAACAAAAGATGCTGGTTTTGTAGGTTTTGGATGCGGGTCTTTTTTAATGTCTTGGTTAATTTTCTTAAGACACATATTTGTATGTATGTGTGGTTACATACATACAACATCTATATTGTATGAAAAAAGTAATGAAAAAAGTAGAGAAACTAGGCTGTAGGAGGAAAGTAAAAAAGTGCATTCACACTGCAGAGCTAACAGAGAAACTGGTCCTGAGCTCACTGCAGTTTACGGGTGCTGCTGGGGGCCACCTACTCTAGATGGACTATAAGACAGTTTTCAACAAAAATTGCAGGGACAAAGGTATCAGTGCTCGGCGTCTGCAGGAACCTTTGCTTAGCACTGTGTGCACCAAGCACAGTTGAGTTTACAATGAACTCTTTTCATGCTTCTAAACATATTTATTTAATTCTGCTTATTTTAATGATAAACATCTAATTCCCAAGCTGACTGTTTTAAGTGAATTATACTTATTCAACCATGCTCAGAAGCAGGGGAAGGCATTTCCCTTTCAATGTCAGTGGTGGTGTGCCTGAATGGTCTGCATGCTCTGCTCCTCCAGCCCATAATGTGTCATAGTCATCTCCAGGAAAGCCAGAACCCACATTTTCATCTTGGGGAGCTCCAGTGGAGTAAAAAGAAATCCCTGTACTTTTAAGTTACGCTCAAAACTTGGAAGTGGTGAAATGTCTGTCACAACATTCCTACGGACAGGTTACTTTTAAAAGACCTAACCTGAAAAGATGCAAGTCCCTGCACCAAGAACTTGCATCCATTTTTTCAGTGCGTGTATTGTCTGACAGAGTTGTGTTGTGTTAGTAACACCTACCAGCTCACGCACAGAAGTGACAGCATTGAGAATTATTTTGAGGGTATTTTCTGGCTGCAAGCCATTGCAGCACTTGGTCCTCCTGATACTGATAGCTAGTGCTAAGCTTCAGGAAAACATTTGAGAAGCTTCACTTCAGTGCTTGAGGGGGTTTTATTGACTTGGCATTCGGGACTCTGTCAGAGCCAGGTACAGGCTACTGACAGTGACTACAGCCTCTTTGCCATCATCTGATATGGGGCCCACATTGCACCACGCAATGCCTCGAGAGAAGCTGTTGCCTCCACAGTGCCTCTGGTAACTCACAACCGTGTCTCCAGCTACCCGCTGTCTGAGTGACACAGGGTGCCAGCACTGATGCTGAAATGTATAAAGACTACAGTGTCTGTAAAAAGAACATGGTCCTTACCTCTAGAAGCGCCACAGAACACAACTTTTCCTTGTCCTCCGTTCTAAAAATATTACTGTGGCTTCAGAAAGAAATAATTCTTATGAGAAGTCAATGAATCCGGAAAAGATGAGAAATCCTAATGAAATTGGAAGTGCCCTGACTGCTTTCTAATTGGTTAAAACTGACAGCAAAGAAAAACCAAAAGGCATTGCTGCTTTTCTCTTCCTTACAAAATGTATTTAGAGTAAGTTTTATAAACCACGTATTTGTCTTCTGTTGGCCAGAATAATTAAATTAATAATTTAATTAATGCCCGAAAGCCACTAAAATAAGGCTTAATGCCCTTAACAAGACATCATACTTCTAGTCAGAAAACCACACAATTTGGTATTCCTTGGAAAGATGAAGGATTTGTGTCACAGAGAAACAAACGGCATAAAATTGAAAATTCAATGCAATTTTTTGCTGTATCTGATTTCCAAGGAATAAACAGAATAAACAGACACTTTATAATCTTACTGCTAAAATGCAGATGGTTACATTCTGCCCTCAGCTACATTTGTCAAATGCAGAATTCTACTTACAGAAATAAAAAATGGATTCAGCAATTTCTTCTTGTAAAATGAAGTGACAAATAAAACAGCATGTATCAAACAAAGGCAGGAGCTTTATACTCAAAATGTGATGAAATCACTTCAGTCATTAGGATAGTTTTCCATGTTGGAAAACAGTATAATAATTCCAACTTTATTTCACTACCTTTCTCTGCAGCTAACACAGTATCTCCCTTCCCTCCTCTCTTTTGTTTGCCTTAAATTACAGAAGCATACCTGCTCAGAAGACATGCTTATTATCATGTTTAACATGTCTGTCTAAAATACCACTACAGTAAAAAGTACAGTAGCAAAGTGAACAGCCCTTTTCAGCCAGTGGTTTGCTGTCTAGGGTGGGTTTTTTTTGGAGGATAAACAACATGTGTCTCTCTGACTGGATCTGATTAAGAGAAGCCTCAGACATAAGAGATACTCAGAATTCACGGAGTTGAATTTTTCTCTAGCTGCAAACCAAAATGTATGAATAATGTTGTTATTTGCAAGGTTGGTATAAATTTGGATGAAGTCCACAGGAACGTAGAAACCGAGGAGTTTTGCTGCCTGTGTTCCTGTGACTGACTTCAGTTAAGCTGTAGGTTCACATCACCAAAAGTACAAGAATTATTTGGGTTATTTTCTTCATCAGAGGGAGATTTTTTGAAACATTACACAAGCTTTTAAGATCAAAACTTTATGTTAAGATGAGCAACCTGATCTAACATCAGCATTAGCCCTGCTTTGAACTGGGAGTTGGAACAGATTCTCTTCTGAGGGTTCCTTCCAGCCTAAATTGCTCCATTCTGTAATTCTGTGATTATTTAAAATGGAGTTCCGTTCATGAGTGACACAGTTGAACACTCCAGAATAAATTAACATTTTTGTTGATATTGTGCTTTAAGGAAAGTGATCTGAACTGGCCTTTAAGAAAATGTATCTATGTATTCAGTATCAATTACACAGAAGATGTAATGATATAAAATACACCAGTTTAGTATTGTTTTAGTTAGAACCATCAAGGAAGTGATGTAAGTATAAAAATAATGATCTCTGATAACACAAAATGAAAAGAACATTTGGGTGGGTCAAACCAGAGATCATTCACCTCAGTGTCCTGTATCAGGCAGTGGCTGGTATGGGTGTCCTGAACCCAGGACATTAGGGAAGAGTGCAAGAACAGACAGCATTTACATGTCAGCTCCCCATCCTTCGTCCCCTGCCATGCTGAACTCCGTTGCCAGTCACCGCCTATAGGGACCAAGTGGACTGAGAGTGGGTATAGAGGTACCTGTTAATGGTATTTTCAAGACTGTAGTAGGAGGCACAGATGTTGACATATTTTTAAATGAAAATAATCAATTTGCTTTAAAAAACAATTTGCTTTCAATCCCTACTCCTGCAGACATACAGCCTCCTGAAAGCACTGCATATCCAAGCAGCAAGAAAAGTCAGGCTGGGCATTTCCTTTCTTGGAGGTTTTCTAGAGCAGGCTGGATAAAACCCTCAACAACTGCATTTGGCCTCATCAGTGACCTTGCTTGGTGCAGGAGGTCGGCCAAGTGTCCTCCTGAGGTCCATGCTAACCTGAATGATTCCACAATCCTATGATTCTCAGTTGGTTACTACCTTATTGTGAAAGCAGCTACGGCATGTTTTGTTTCTGGGCCAATCCTTTGATGTGGGAATCACTTTAAAATAAATAGGTCAATCAGAGTGTGGATTCAACCCTGCCTTGCTTTTTACAATAATATGTGTACGCTGTAACACTTATATCCTTTGCATCTGCCAGATCCCCAGTCCTGCAATGTTTCCCCTATACAACAGTATAAGATGTTGTATGTATTTTAACCAAGGCCAGAGACAATCTGCTATTTCAGAGTGAACTGATGCAGTAAGTTTGTCTGCGATTTTACTTACCCTTTGTTTACCCAAGGTGGTTTGTACTGAAATCCAAAGAATGACGTAAGCTGGAAGCAAAAGTGCAGGCAAACACACCCTCTAAGGACTTTGCTTTTCACTTGGATTATATGCCTCCACTGTGCAAAGGACAGATCATCTTTTCTGTGATACACGAAGTTTTACTGAAGCTACATATTAGATCTTGTTTGAAAAGATAATCCAGAAATCTTATAAACAAAACTATTATTTGCCAGTGATTTTAACGATCTTGTATTCTATCAGGATTTGTTATATGCTGTGGAAAAATCCATACTTCAGTCACACTCTCAGCTCTTTTACACCATTAGTCATTCGGAGTAACTACTGCTTTGGCAACACCGAACTTTCTTTCTGGAGGCCGTGTGCTGGTGCAGGAGCCGCAGGCCTGGCCCCACTCCGCAGTTCCCTCGCTGACCCCGCCGCAGGGACCCCAGCCGTGGTTTGCGGGGTCCCTCCCCCCCTCCTTCGCACCTCTATGCAACCTGAGCGGAAGCGGTGGCCTGAGGGGGCTGTCCTGGCGGCTGGAATATTCACGTGTTCCCATCCCGTGTTCCCCCCCACGGCTGCCGCGCGGCGCTGCCCCCCCAACGAGCGCGTTCCCATGGCGACGGCGTCCTGGCAACCGCTCCCGCTCCCGCAGCCCGGCCTGCGGCGGCCGCCCCGCTCCTGCAGCCCGGCGGGCGGGCGGAGGCCCCGCGCCGCGGGCGGACGGACAGACGGACGGACGCCCCAGCTGCTTGGAGGCAGTCGCGATTCTTCGCCCACGGCTGCTCTAGCGGAGGCAGCGCGTTAAGGAGCGGGGCTCAGCCGGCCACTGGGATGCAGGGAAAGATGGGCAGCGCTGTCCTGCCCTGATCCAGCACGGGTGAGTGCGCGCAGCGCCCTGCGCCCGCCGCTGAGTCTGTCCCAACTCTGTCCCTCCGTGTTGCATGGCCGTAGAGTGGTGTCTGCGCCGCGGTGTCCTGTCAGCTGTCGCCTACCCCGTGTCTCACAGCCCTCACCGCGATTCCCGATGACCCCCGCACCGCGGGGTGCTCCCGGGCCTGTCTGCGCGGCAGAGCCGCGGGCGAGGCGAACGCAGGCGGAGCGGAGCATCCCCGCGGGGTGCCGCCGAAACGGGTCCCAGCTCGTACCCCGAATGCTGCATGGCTGCGTTAGCACCAAGCACCTGAGCAGGCGCGTTTCTCAGAGGACCCTTAACCTGGGCTCGGAGCTGGCACGGTTCCCTCTCTACCAGGGGGGGAGCCCCCGCCCCGCACTCCGCCGCACACCGCATTCATGTTCACAGAACGTCATGGCAGCGCAGAGAGGTTTTGCAAGGGTTTGTTTCACGTGACGCACTGATACATCAGGTTTTGAACCATCTTTTTGCCGATTTGTGACACAGGGGCTTTCTCATGTGCTCCAAAATGTGGCCCCAAAGTGCTCCAGACTAACACCAGGATCTGCGGCTCCGGGGCGGTGCTGCCATACTGTACAGCAAACAAAGTGGTTTCTATTTTCAGAAGAAAAGAGTGATTAAAGTGTTTGCCTAGGCAGGTATTTCAGTCTGCTTCGATTCCCATGCAACTTGTGTCAAGTCACATAGCCCCTACGTGCTTCACTTCCCGACCAGCAACAGAAGGAAAATAGTAGTTTCAGGAAAAATAATGCTTTCCACCACCCAGACATATTGTGAGAATGAATGTGAAAAACGCTCTGACGTGCACAGACATTACAGCAAGTATTTGACACAGGTTTTCATGGAAGATGGAGAACTGAACATTACAGATGTGATTATCCTTCAAAACAGGAGAAATGGAGAACCCACAGAAAATAAACATGCGAGGCAGTCTGCTGAAGCGAGCAAGGGATGCCACAGTACAAATAGCAAGGAATGAACTTTGCATTGCTTAAAGTGTTTCTTCAGCATGTCCCATGTACGTTTTTTTTCCCAAGCTTTTACATGTCTGATGTCACTGACATGAAGAAATGATAAAGAGGTACCAGATGCTCGTATGGAAAAGCTGCCTTTTGTATCAACTGAACTCTAAGCTTTTGGCAATCAGGCATACCATTTAGAACTGGGAAAATCTTGTCCATGTGACAAGTATATTTGGAATACTCAGTAAATTCAATCAATCAACAAAAAAACCTGGCTAATATGTCATGATTTAAATTGCTATAGTAGTGTCAAGCAGGAGATAACATGTAAAAAATATAATGCACCTGAAACCCGTATTTCATCTTGTATCCAAGTCGATTCCAGTTTACTGCCACTAAAATCAGAGCTTTGTGAAATTACACTCCTCTGAATCTAGGCACAGAATATAATTTTTTTTCCTTTACATTTATTAGTCTAACTATTCTATGATTCTAAATTGATATTATGCTCATAAAGAGGGAGTCTGTCATTAGTTCTGACACCTAATCCGTTATTGTTTACTGTAAATACCTCCAAACTGCAGAAAAACTTTTTTACAACTGCTGAGCAAGGTCTTAACACATCCTTTCTGGATGTTAGATGAGATCAACAAATCTGATGAACGATGGGGTGTTTCACTGTTGTACTGAGTGATGTGCTTCAGTCAGCAGGAATGAATAAATGAGAGTCCATCTGTGTAACTTCAGTTTCATAGGCACAATTTCTCCAGACATTTGCATTTAGCTGCATGTCTAATGCAGGCTGGCAGAAAAAAAGTAAAACTTTCAAGCAATTCTATGCTTGCTCTGCTGCAAACATTTTCTGTTTTTTTGATTCAATAATAAAAGAATACTGAAGGTTGTAAGATTACACCACTTACTTACTTACAACACTTACTACAATCCAGTCGAGTTTTTTTTTCTTGTTTGGCTGGTTTTTATAAGGTGTATCTTACTAAGATACTGCTAGATGTACAGACCTTAATATTTATTCTTCATTTTTCTAGGTAGCATCCAGTGCTTTGCTGCTGTGATATGCATAGCTCTTCTAAATCAGTGGGATACTCCTGAGTTTATAATTAAGTTGTGTTTAAATGCTTCAGTGCATCGAGATCAGTAAAACACATAATGGCCCAGAGGATTAGGAGCGTATGAGCTCAGATCTATCGACAGGTGCCCGGTTACTGCACTGTGCAACACTACCGCACAGCAGGGATGCCCTGCAGAGCAGTGGCATTGTTTAAGAGACAGCAGCCAGGAAACCATGAATTCGAGGAAAAGGCTTGGGACTGGACAGTCAGGGCCTGTGCAGGACTTTGAAAGCAGAATTCATCAAGATGATAGCCAGCTCTTATACTGTGCCTTTTACTTATAGGCATGCAAGAACTTAAACAAGAAGGAAGATAGCTCTGTCTTCCATACAGGGAAATAGAATCATTAGATGTGGAAACAACTTGTCCACAGAATGAGCAAGGAATTAGAATCAGACCTTCTGAATTGCAGTCTAGTGTCACTGCTGCTCAGCAACCCAGCTTCTCTCAAAACTATTTTTCTCTAATTTGTAGTTTCTGAAGCACTGTGCTATAAATAGAACACACATACTGTGACAATGTTTGCTCTCGGCTTTTAGGCAGTGCTTTCATACATTTCTAAAGCACAAACACTTGGCATTTTGAGATCTCTGAGGGTAGTCCTACCATTTCTTCGCCATCAGTATTTGACTATTTTGTATCAATAACCCTATTTTCCTGTTTGTACAGCATATTACACCAGATTTCATCAGCAATTACAAAATTCTTTTCATACATCAGCCTTTAGTTTTCAGGAAGGATTTTAGGTTCCCAAGGAATTCAGGTTCAGGCCATGCTCATCCTATTTGTAGTTAATGTTTATTTGTTTTATATAGGGTGGAATAGTTGGATTTGATTGAGGATACCATCTTTTTCATTAACTTAATTTCTGTCAATTAATAAAGCCATTAGCCATGTACTGGTCTCACAGTGAGATATTCAAAACGTTCCTCTGAAGCTACTTAACAGACCTACCCTGCTGCAATGTCTGTCACAGTCTGGCTGGCTACGTCTAAAAATTAAAAACAGAATTTATATTCTTATCACAGAAGTATTTGCAACATAAAGTGTGGCCATTTAGATCTGGAGACAGATTAATGCAAGGCTCAGTTTTGCTAAACTATGCCAATGTCACACATTTTATTTAGGATTCTGACCGCCAATGCTTTTACCGGAAAGACACCCCAAAAAATCTGCTGTCATGAAATACTTTTATTCCATTCTCTAGCCAATACCTTCTTAAGATTTATGATAATCCTCTTGATCTTACTTTTTTATTAATTGATTAATGATGTCCGAGACTAGCAAAGAGATTTGGGACAAGAAGTTTGTTTGCCTCTGTCCTGCCAAACCAGTTCTGTGGATCAACAGCAGATTTCAGTTTCAAGGCTGTCAACTGTGCTTTTTTCAAGAGTATCATTTTCCCTACAAAAAAAGCTTTTTAGCAGTTTTTTGCTTCTATTCTTTCATATTAATTTTTATTTGTATTTATTCCATAAGCAATATCTGAATTCTGAGATAAAAGCTGTCAGCATAATCTTAAACTTTACTTATAGGTTCACTTAAAACAGAAGCATTAATTTGTTTCAGTGCCAGATATAAACTATTAAATAATTCAATGTGTACTTTTTCAACAGACATATATTATTGACCAGAAAATGGCCCAGCGAAGCCCAATCTTCCCAACTCTTGCCCCTTCTGAAAGGTACAGTTTGGAATGTAAAAAATAAAATCTTCATATTGCAAAGTATTATGTGTCTCTCAATTCCCTACATATAGTAATGCTGTGACTTGGGACTTTGGCATTAATATGCAAAGCAAAGTGAAATACTGTAGATGCATTCAAATCCTGGCCCAAATCACAATTCCTTACTCAGCTTTTATTTAACCTTTTCCCAGAGAAATCAAATAGTTTAAACTGTGAGTAGAAGTCCAAGAACACTATACTCGGTCAGTTTTCTAATAGTATGGACTAAGTGCAAAAACTCAGAGTCTGAAGCAACCTTTGCTGGAGTCCTCATACATCTCTATCAATATCATCATGGTGAAAGTGAAGTGTTAATTTGGCTCATTAATAGGAAACAACATGGTGAATACACAATAAATAGAGTTCCAAGAAAACGATCTCCTCTTTCAAAGTGGGGTTGAATTTGTAGCTTTCACCTATGCTTTGGAAATTATTCTTTACAGAATATAGCAACAGGAAAAGATTGCATGCACTAGCAGCCTAAGTTTTACTTTGAGCACCCGTGAGCTCCATTGCTTTCCGTGGAAGCTACGCAGTGCAGAACTCTTGAAAAATCTAGACAATTATTTAAGGTACGCAAATGTAAGCTATTTTGGAGGACAATTTGACTTCCAAGACTGTGAGAAGCTAGTCATAATTTTGGTCTCTCCTGTTAGTACATGTGCATATGGCCCTGTGCAGGACATGGAGGAACAAGTTTTATTACAGAATAGCTACAGAGACTGAAAAAAGGAATGGATACAAGCTGCTCCTTTTTAATATTGGTCTGCTTCCATTTAATTTGCAATATCTACCTTTTGCAGTTACTGCTTTGATGAAGCCTGAAAACTGTAGAGCCAAATAGCATGACTTTTGTAATACAATAGAAAGGTTTTGAATTTGGATTTTTAATCAAATTATAGCTCTGGATTGTAACTAATTTTATAATGCTAATGTCCTTTTCTTAAGACCCTTTGCTTTTTTAAGCTTCTTTAAAGAATATGAAAAAGAGCCTGACCTGCTTTTATACATGATACACACAGTAGCCAGCACTTATTTGTAGCAGTGGGTTACTCTGTAAGTATTTTTGTGCTTCTCCCCAGTACTGCTACTAAGGTAATATTACACTTTCTCCAGTGGAAAGACATTGCAGAGTTGCATGTGAGAAATTAACAATATGTGGATATTCTTCTTCACTAGACGGGTTCGAAACATAGCACTGCATAGCCAGGCATTGACAGCGGTCCCGCTGGCATCTGCGAGCCTGGTGGATCAGCTGGAAGACAGAATCCTAAGCCATGAGAAAACAACGGCGGCTCTTGTGGAACACGCTTTTCGCATTAAGGAGGACATTGTTTCCACTCTGCACAGAATGCAGAACAAAGGGGGGGGTGACCGGTTGGCTAGGCAACTCTTGGAGGAACACATCCGAAACATAACGGCAATAGTGAGGCAGCTTAATCGGGACATTGAGGTATGTTAAGAATTTTTCACAGGACTAATGCCATCTCAGCTACTTATTCCTTCTGATTTAATAGGAAAGTTTACCACAGGATAACTAAAGGTCAGACAAGGTCTAAAGATCCTGCAAGCTTATGAATTGTTTTTGTAACTTGAAAAACTGCTTGCAAGTTGCATAATTCTTTCAGTGGCTATGAAGATAGCACAGCATATTAGCATATTAACACAGAAACCTTTGTGGTACTAATAAGCTTGCTCTGAGAAGCTGCACTGGAAAACCTCAAAAAACTGAATTAATACAACACTCATACCCAGCTCAACTTCAGACCAAAGGCTGTGCTGTATAAACACCAGGAAGTGCCTTAGCTCTATAATAAACTTTCTTTCACTTCCAACTTAAAGACGACATCAAGCAGCCAAACACAACTGCTCATTTTTATGACCTAATCACATGCAGATACGTGGCTTCACGCCTGACCTCTGCTGCAAGGAGCAACAGGGGTGTGGTGGGGAAAATGAAAGGATAAAAGTTGATACTTAAGTCTCCATTCTCTTGTCAAGTCATACTTTATACATATTACGGTATTTATATGCAGATTGGACACTGAGAATAAAAAAATAATATATGACCTAAAAGGAGTCCAGTTTAGTTCAAGACAAAACAAAGCTTTTAACAAAGTAATAAAAAAATAGTATCTGATGTTATGAAATACTCAAAAAATAATGAGTGACATTTTAAGTGTACGTTAAATGTGACATACTGAGATTGTATTTGCATATGAATGCTTTGTAGATGCTGCAGGAACAGATACGTGTCAGAGACAATCTCAGCTATGGAACAAATTCTACCCTGAAGAGTCTCGAAATGCGGCAGCTTTCTGGTTTAGGAGATCTTCGGGGAAGAGTTGCAAGGTAAAAGTCAACACAGAAGCATATTTTGGGGATTACCTAATGTTGTTTTAATCTTGAAGTATGAATGTTAATGACAATGGGCTGAATTCAACTTTGGCAAAAGTCCTGGGATAATTTTACTCTGTGTTTTCAAGAAAATGAATAATAATCCTTTGCATTCCAGTATTACGTGTTAAACATTACAATGTTATCCTTCATTCCTGAAATTTCTGAAATTAGTTTTTAATAAATTACCTGAAATTCCTTAGGAATTTGGATTTGGTTCAGCTTTAAAGAGTACTATGGTTGGAGTGGTCTATCTTTGAAACAAATAAATTAGCACAATTATAAACGCAGCATGGAACAATCTGCACTTGCAAAGAGCAGAATAGTTGCACTTTTTTGCATATATCTTAGAAGTAAAAATCTGTGTGTTCAGTTATTGGTTAGCCATATTAAAGAAAATGCATGGGCTACTAACATGTAAGGAACGAAAAACTACAAAAATAATAGAGGGTTTACAAGCTATTTGAAACTCCAGATTACAGTCGTGCCACTACACAGACCTCACATTGCGCTATCAACAACGCATTTACAAACTCCAGTTTAACAACATTCGCTTAGCTGTTTGTAAAGTTGAACACAAAAGACAGATGATATACATAGCTACAGAAAAAGGACCTAATCTGGCCTAGTTTGGCTCATAACTCTGGTGGAAGTCTACTTGTCCTGAATTTGACCTACTGTCTATATTCTACAGATAACTTTTATTTTCCTTTTCTTGTACTTCAACTGATTAAGCAATAACCTTCAACAGCCAAAAGAAATAATCAGGAGGGATTTTCCTTGAATTGAAGTTTTCTCATAAATTATTGGGTTTTTTTGCAGTTCCCACTAATATATACAGCCCATTTTGTAAAGAACTTTAGAGAACTTTAACTTTCTGTTTTGCACCATCCTTTAGTGCACAAATGAACTAGACATTAGAAATGAACTTGACATTTATTTTGTCAAATAACAAAATTGATTGAAAAAATATATAGAGATATATACACACATATATAGCTATCTCACTGACAAGCCCCTGAGACATTTACAGGCTTAGATCTTCCTGCTTCTTTACCTAAAAAGTCCAGTTTGAGATCATACTACATCCTGAGAGAAGTCCATGTTTGGAACAATACAGTTACTGACACCTTCTAAAGCCAAATATAGTGCCTTTACTTTCAATAACAGAACTCAAGTTAACAAACACATGCCAGCACAAGCTTTGCAATGGGACCATTGCCTCTCCCAAGTACTTGCTATGGGGACTGGTAGTGGGACTAGCACAGTCTTGTGCCAGGATTTCTTCCTTTATTTACTTGGGGCAACACCCATGTACTGTGCCTGGCTTGCAATTTATCTGATAATTGTATGAGATTATACCAATGTTAGATTGTGCAAAAAATGTTGGCTACTTGTATTCACTACCCTAAGAGAATCGGTTAATTGTCCTTTAACTGTTACCTTCTAGGCAGCATTACCTAATGATTCTGTGATTACACTACGTAAACATTCTCTCTGAATGAGGAAGAAAATAAGCTTCCCTTCATCAGAAAGCAAGCTAAAGCAGTGTTCCGTGGAAGAAAGCTATTTGCCTTTATTTACAGACATACTCTACTCTGAGAAAGAATGTGAATTATTATAGCAGTATCTGGAGATCGCAGTCAAGATGGCAGCTTGCTATGCTGCTGGCATTGTACAGACACTTACTAGAAGCATTCCCTGGGATAAACACTTTCTGATTACTTTAGCCAAGGTTCCTTACATAAAATAAGCTGAACTCACTTAATGTAATTTTAACTTTAACATCTAGTCCTGCAAGCTTTCAGATCAGTTCAGAGAGTGGAACCTTAGAAATATGATCAAGTTACTGTGGGTTACCAACTTACCATGCAGGAGCTTACAGACACAGTCAAAGTACAATGTATGGTTCAGGCTGCAGCGACAGTAGGCTAATTTAACTCCAAGTACATCATGGTTGCTCTAGGCTAGAAGCACGCAGATGGACAATCACTGTGAATCAGTTTATATGTGCCATGTGACAGCAAATCACCTGAGTCTGAGCTTTTTGGTCCTGTAAAAATTTTCGTGTCAATTTCAGGATGCTGGCCAAGTATCAGGTCCAGTAATTACATGCGTACTAAACATCCTTTTCAACTTCAATATTGGCGAGATTGGTGTTTATTTCCTAACACCAACTGTTCTGTAACATGTCAATATGTAATCAAGCAACTGTCTCATTGTTTCTTCAGGATTGCTGCTTTTAATGATGAGAACAGGGATCCCTACATGCACATGCATTTCTGATGCACAGCTCCAAAACCATGCTACCCACAGCTCTGGAAGAGTGAGATTTGGACAGACCTCATAGTTGACCTCAGTTGCACCACAGAATCAACTAATGACACTATCAGAAGAAGACTGAATACACATTACAGCTAATGTCTCTGGGCCATTTCTCATTAAGCACAATTTTTTGCTGAACTTGTAGAGCATCACTGCAGTGCTCACCATGAATGATGCTGTACATTATTACCGACTTCAGGAAAAATATGACCTCTATTGAATTCAGTTACACATTCAGCAGAAAATTAGACAGATGCTGACAGATCCATTACTCCAGTCTCCTGTCCCTGATGCTGGCAATTTTATATAATACAGATTTACTAATTCTATTTCTAGTGATATTCGATTGTTACAATAATGAGTACTGCCTTAACATTTATTTAGAGAGTAACTTGTGGGCTATGATAATTTGTCTGGAAAGTTTAAATACCACAGCCTGGTCAGAACTATAGCAGTAGCTGTCTCTAGAAGCTTCCTGATAGATGAAACATTCAGAGAAACGACAGCTATGCACATTCAAATAGGGCCTACTTGGCATATTTAGATGATTTTTATATATGTTATAGATCTGATTCATTTCAGACACACTGGACTCATTACATGTAGGCAGATTTTCCTACACTGCACAGAAAATGAGTCTGATGCATCTGGGATGTGCTGCATTTATGAACTGCAGAAGTATAATAAATCTGCTGCATTCTGGCTACTTGCTGTGTAGGAGATGCACATCATGAGGGCTGATTTGGGCTCCTTGATCTAGGCTAGTCAGAAGCTACCAGCATTGCTGTTCTTGCCCAGTGGATCCCCTACACATATTGACTTGCTTTTCACTACTTGTTCTTCGGCTACTTGTTTGTCAGTGAAACACGGGTACGGAAACTGAAACATCTCCTGTTACACTAAAACAGGAACAGTAAGATCTGTATGTACCATTATAGTATATTTAGATAGCATCCTGCTGCAGAGTATTGATGTAGTTCTCAGCCTTATCTAGTCCCTGGTGATACTGAATAAAGCAACCATTGTGTTTTGATTTCCTAGAGATCACAGACAAGAAAAATACCCCTCGGCGTGCCAAAAAAAATAACTACTGCTTTTGCTTACTAAGACTTGGAAAGCAGTTGTTTGGTAATTTCACTGTCTACATTAATCTTTACTTGCTCCTCGGATTACACTGTATTCTGAAACTGAGAATAATACTTGGCACTGTGAAATCTCTCAATTTCTTCTTCATTTACTGATTTCACATAGGCATACAGCTTGGCAATCAGAACTTTCAGAAAATGTACTCCAAAATCAAACACTGGTGAACTGAACACATTCTAGTGCATCTCTGGACCCATTTCAACAGTGCGTCTGTGCAATTGCGTATGAAAAATCGCACTGGGTTGCTTGTACGGCCAGCTTCAGCATTTCAGACATGAAGACAGATTTATTATGCATTTCTTTGTACAAAATGGTTTTATATACAGCTCTTCTATTTTTAAACTAATATTCTTCCTAGAAATCTTAATCTATTTCTCATTTCTGTCCTTGTGCTTTTAGGATGACCAAACCTGTGAAGTTGTTTTCAACTTCCATCTATAGCCACAGTCTACTGGCTCAATTTACATAGACAGTTTGATTAGATTACCCAGGAATTTAAATCCAATGTTCAGAAACATTCAGTTCCACTTTTAAGAAGAATCCTATTGTCATTTTAACTTGAATCTATAAAGAACTATCAAAGCAGAACTTTCAGGGGTGTGGGAAGTTCAGTGGGGATGGAAATGTGTCTTTCTTGGTGCCTTTTATTTGGTTTTTTTTGAATGAGGAAAAATTTGAAACTATGATGTGTCCTTGTGTTTAGATTGATCATTTTCTTCTCACCCATCAAGCAGTAGAAATCTGAATCAAAAAGTCTACGGTCTTCCATACGTTCATCTTATTATTGCCTCTCTACCATTTGAAAGCTAGTGGAAGCATGGACTGTAGTTATTTAATTGTTTTCAGTTTTTAACTCAAAGTGTATACTCACATAACTAATATATCAGAATCTCATTCTTTGTCTGCAGGATACTAATGTTTAATTCCAGGTCAAAACTAATCAGGTGTTCATGAGTGTGTACTATATATACATTTTGAGATACATAGATACATACATATCAAAAGGTCTCTATAAGACTTCTCTTTCACTGCTTCAAAATGTGGAATATTGTTTTCTAACAACTCCCCAAACTTATCAGGATACCTGCATGACAGTGGAATTTAAACTTTAGTCCAACTTTTTTAAAAGGGTGCCAACTACAGCATCCCTGTAGAAAACCAAAATAATCTGATTAATACATACCAGGCTGACAGTGAATTAACATAGTCAGAATTTTAATGTTCCAGTTACCATGCAACTGTATGACCCCTTTGATCACATAACCGAGTCACACAAAGAGGAGAGATGCACTGTGATTAAACTCAAATTGCTCATTTGCCTTCAAACCAGTTACACATGCCTGCTGTTTACATTTGCTACAGTTGCTTTTTGTATTTTCTGTTATGCCTCAGAGAAACAAAGCTAACCACTTTTTTTGAGCCCAGGGGCTTTTGGTGGCTTGCAAGAAGATTATTTCATTCCCATGATTCGCTCTGATCGTACCAACATGGAGAGATTTGGCTTCTCTTACCTTTCTAAAGGAACTGCCTGATTTTAAGACCTACAAGTTCATGGCTCACTGCCACGTAAACCTTAGCTGGTCTCTTACATATTAATCTCCCTGATATTACCCACTGCTCTCACAATGCTGAACTGCTAAACCTGAAATTAATTTTCATAAGTTTTATAATGTCTATGACTGTATGTTGCATTACTGATTATTTTTATACTGAAATTGTACCATAATACTAACCAGATGCTCCATTTGTCATTTTAGCAGTTACTTTCCCTTCATGTTTAATGATAATGGTAGTTACTGCAACCGAGGTGATGAAAATGCATGTTGAAACTAAAGGCTTCAAATTGAAATGTGACTCAAAAAGAGGTTAAAATGTGTCACTGGTTTAGGAAATGACTTAAGGTGCCTTAGCTTGTTTCATTTTACAGCCTTTTTCTCCCTCACATTGTAACTGCTGTCTGTTCTCCATCAGTTACATAGATCAAATTTGCTAACACTGCCGATAACATTATTTCCCTTAGCAAAAACTCATACTTCACATAGGTCTTCTTCCTGAAATTACAGTACTTGTATTTTTATAGCTCAGTTAATGCCCTTATTGTACTGCTGTAGATGAAATCCACCTGACCAGGTTTGAAATGTGGTAGAAAATGCACATATTCTATGGCACATTTATCCTGAAAATGTTACAGCATCAAAAAATGTTCTAGTGTGAAGAAAGGAAACAAGAATTATGTTCCAGTACTGCATTTGAGAGACAAAAGTGCCTTTTCTTTCAATGACAGTTTTACCTAAACAAAGACTAACAACTGTAAAATTTGCTGCACATTGTTTGCTACACATATTAACTGTATACTGCTATTTCACAAATAAAAATGTAAAAGTCCAAGAAACACAGCTGCAATAATGCAAAAATAGTCCTCAATTATTTAGGCTTCTATTCGTGTAAGCGAAATCATACACACCTTAACAGATGTCTTTTGGAGTATGACAAAATTGATGGTATTGAAATTCTGCGTCTTTGCATTTCTAATGTGATTCACCTGAATGATAACAACACAGTCTACACATATTATGTCAGTGCCAAGAAGACAGGAATGTATGTGTCAGGCTATCTGACTTCTAGTCCCACTTGGGAGTAGGTTGCTGAATAGTACGAGATCTATCACCATTTTTACAGTCTCAAAAGACATTGTTTTGCTAGACAGCCAGCAATTTCACAGAAATCCCCACTCTAAAATGGGTAACTTTAAAAGCCTGGACCTTACAGTCTTTTCAGCTGTTGCTTTGGTATTTTATTCACACAGGTGTGATGCTGGGTTAGCCAGACTGTCTGCAGAACATAAAATCACCTATGAAAGACTTCAGAGCTTAAGTAAAGACCAACAGACCTCCAAGCTGATCTTGGAATCTAAAATCAAAGAAGCAGAAATACAGGTATGGTATTTAGACCAAAGCAATCCATGTATGGGTAAGAATTACAGTCCAATTCACACTGACTCCATTACTGCTCATTATTATCCAGGGAGGTCACAGATTTACAAATGGAGAGGTGTATCTGCTCACAGTCCTTATTAGATTGACTATTGGTACCTAGCTGTATTATTGTACTGGTCTAACTGAAGAAAGGTCCTTTAGCATGCTGTGTAGAAGGGGCTAGCACTTCAAAGCACCTGAAAGGACTCTAGGAATGAACAAAAGTCAACAATTACTGGGCTGAATAGCTTCTTGAGGTTGGAATGTGACCACGACAAGGATGTTCTACAAAACTACCACAACAGTGCAAGCATCAGTGTCTCCCCCTGTATGTTTTGGCCTTCTCAGGATGGTTTCATATGTATTTAATAGCAATTTTTGAAGGTCTGCAAAACAAAACTGGTTTTCGGTTCTGTGAATCCATTGATGTGTCTGTCAGGTTTCTCTTCCACTGGGTATAAAAATGAAAGTGAGAACTAGATAGAAGCAGAGACATAACATTAAGGCAAAGGATTCTTCATAGCTCCTCTCAAGGCGTTCCCATTTTCTTGGGCAACAAAAGTAATTTACGTCCCCATTGTGCAGCACGTAGATGGTTAAAATGCACTTTACCTTTCTCAGAAGGCTCAGTACAGTATACTTGCATGCCAGGAGCATATTATCAGTAATCTTTTAGAACAAAATAGTATGTTTTGTAAAAATAAAAAGTTTCTGCTAGTAATGACTTATCCCCAATTAAACCCAGCACTTTCATCACTGCAGAGCTACTATACATGGCCTGATAAAGAATATCACTCAGTATTGGTGGAGTGCTTTGCCATTTGTTTACTCTGCTTATGTGGCAACACGGACGCCTATGGATCATGTAAATTCAGCTACCTCAAGGAGGGGGAGCAGGCAGATGCTTTCAAGGCAAGACTATTCAAATTGTTTATGGCTGAAAAATCAGATTTCACAATACTGACACTTTCATCTTGCAAGATAATATACTTTTCATGATAAAGTAATACATGCAAATTCAGTAATTGTGAAGTGGCAGCAAAAATGGCCCTTTTTTAAGATCTCCTCTACTGTTATGAAAATGTTCCAGACGAGATTGTGATGAAATGCTGTAGAAAAATTGTAAATTCTGAATTTTGTTTCAGATTTCTCATCTTCTGAGCAGAGTAGAGCAATCAATAATGCAACAAGAAGCAAAGCTGAAGATTGCCTACAAAGAGAGCAACCAACAGCTCCACCTCCTGGATATGAAGTGAGTGCCTGGGAAACCTGGCTGCTGCCACGCATCTTGAAAGAAAGGCTTCTCAATTTTCCAAGTGTGACTGTTGTAATCTTCAGGTCTACTAAAGCACGACCCTGTTTAAATATGTATGTGTGCTCAATAGATATAACAAAAGCACATGGTCTGCTAAGGAGGACTCGCTTTCAACAAGAATTCTGTCCCTAATGTGGTTAGGCAATTCTGAAAAGCCCACTAAGTCCCTAGTTAAGTATTCAGACAGAACTTGTATTAAAGAACACAAGTAAGGATGTTTGTAGGAGTAGCTTTTTTGTACACGGCAACAAATGCTGTCGACTGCAGACAAAAAGTTCAAGCCACCAGGAAGTGAGGCACAGCACTCACAAAGTCTTATTACTTTAAACTGGCTTCAAATACGTATATAATTCAAATACATAAATTATTAATGATAAGCTACTGTGCAACTACTAGACATTATATAGGCGTATACTCAATTCAGATATTAACTCTTCTCCAGGCATTTCACTCAGTGGCAGTTATGGCTTAAGCCATCCACCTCCTCACTCCTTAATGCTTATTGCCAGCCTCATGCAATCCTATCAGCTACATCAGTAGAACTATTTGCAAACTAGATGATAGATCCAGGTTTCAAATATTCACTGGAAGAAAAGACTTTCTAAAGAAACAGTTTCACTGGCAGAGCTGGTCAGTATAAGCTTGATCTGGAGACAGGCAACGTAAGTGCAGCTGTATGAACCAGCACTGCCTCTAAAGTAAATGGTTATCAAATCTTTGTTCAGATCTAAGACCTATGGACCCGAAGATTATAATCTGAACAGATGACTGCATTCCGTTTTCAATGCTGCAAAGAATTTGCACCTACTACATCTCAAAATGTTGTGATATGTTTCATGTAAATAAATACTTGTTATTTATATGAATATGTATATTCATGTTCATATATTTATTGTGCTTTTTTATCTTTATTTGCAAAACCAATGTTACCTTATTCAATTTTGTAGACTTAAAAGTTTGAGGATTCACCTTAATACGGTGTCATGCACGAATTACCATGATTATTTTTTTTTACAAACATGTTCATAAAACTGTCAAAGCTGAATAACCAAATTTTATTCTTTTTTGTATCTTCTAATTTCTATTATGCTCTAGATTAAAAAATGCTATTGAAGAACTCAGCAGCCAGATTTTGTCTGCACGTAGCTGGTTGGAACAGGAACACGAAAGGATTGAAAAAGAGCTTGTGCAAAAGATTGACCAACTCTCATCTACTTTCAAGGAAAAAACTGTGAGTTTTGTTCAAATGCCCTAAGAATACTTCTCAGGAAGTACTCAAAAGCATCATTAATAACTAAGATGATATAACACAGATATTATTTGAGATATTATTTGAGTGACATTTTCAGACCTCAAAATTTGTATAATTCTCTTCCCTGATGTCAAATGTAGCATCCCCACAGCCTGAAAGTCTTCAAATAAATCCAATCACTTCTAAATAGATCAGTATTTTAGCCTATGGTAATCTAGTCAGTTTAAACCATTTTATAAAAAATAATTCTTTACAATTTTGAATTCCACATAAAACAGAATTAAATTAGTACCTATTGTATACTTGGGAAAGACCAGTGTAATTTCACCTGCAGAGTAAATCATTAAAATTCTTTTCCTGTCTCCAGGAAATGAGTGAAAGAGCTATAGAGATGAAATTCAACCAAATGGCAGAGAAAATTGACAAAATAGAAGAAATACAGAAGATAACCATGGAAGCACATGAAGCAAAACAGACTGAAGAAAAGACAAATATTCGCATTGGCAAACTTCAGAATGAGATAAATGAAGATATAAAAGAAATGAAAGCCGAAGTTAATGCTGGTAGGACCACAGTTATGAAGTTCTTTATTCTGAAATGGGGTAACAATGAGACACCTATAATAATATTCAAAATGCCTTTGCCTGTATTGAAATAGTTTAAAGACTCTTGGGGCAGAGGTAATTGCTGCACCTGTGGCACTAAAAAGGATTTTCACCAAGTGTGAAATTCACAGCAACGACAGGTGACGTCTTTTTAGCTTAGGAGTGCTCTCCCCAGAGCACACATAGGCACAGGGTGCCTGTGATAGGGTGCAGTTCTGCCATCAGCACAGAGTTATAGTCCTGTTTTTCTTTTGCTGTCTTCCTAGAGTAAAGCAGAATGTCAAGGTAAGAAGCACATTCTTTACTAGCATTATTACTAGATTGCAATACTCTTACTTTTGAATATGAATTAATTTAAGTCTCACCTGCAATTAGGATTTGCAGCTATCTATGAGAGCATTGGGTCTCTACGGCAAGTTCTAGAAGCAAAAATGAAGCTGGACAGAGATGAATTACAGAAGCAGATCCACCAACTGAAGCAGGAGGTTCCAGCATGGGGAGAGGCTGGACCATGACAGCAAGATTTCAGCCGAGAGATTAATATTTACCTGGCTAAATAGGCAGACTGTAATCTTGTTCCAGTCTGTAATCCAAATTAAGTGCATGTACCAAATGACATGCTGCTGTTGCACAGGTCCGTACGTTTACTCAAAGCGGTAAGTGCAAGCTCTTCATAGACCAGCTGACAACAAGCTTTTAGGCATGAGGTGTTGATTTGCCACTGCACTACTCTAGTTGCTCTCAGGAGATTAAGCACCATGGAAAACTGGAGTAATATACTGGTGAAGCTGGCACCTGATTTGCTAAAGGCATTCCAGTTTCACAGGCTTGATCAGACAAGTATACGCTTATATACATTTAAGCACCTGCACACCCCCTTAAAAAAGAAAAATAAAAAAGCCCAAAACAAACAACAAAACCTCCCCAACAAACAAGTTGATACAAACTGTCTGACATCAGGCTGGCAAGGTGCTCCACCTTGAGACAAATCACTTGATTGATTTGTACAGTGACTTTCCCTACTACTGACTTCCTGGGGAGACAGAATTGGCACGAAACAGACCAATTTCCATAACCTAGATACCAACAGAAAAAATCTTTGCTTACTTTTGCAAATAGCCTCTGCGTGTGTAAACCAAGTAGTGTTATATAATGTAGTTGTAGATGATTCATCAACAACATAAGAAACTTAACTTGCGTGGTCTTGTATCGTAATATTTTTAAATTAATAGCCAAGTGGAGCTGAGACAAGGTAAAAGATGTACATATGAGTATTTTATAACTGGGCATGTGCTCCTGTGACTTGTTTCATTATAACTTTGAAAGGTTTGAAAACAAAAGAGAAGGTGATAATCTAACAGTCTGGAGAGTGTAATGTAAAATAAAATGCAGCTGCTGATCTGCTTAGAAATTTTCCATGAAGTGAAACAACGGATTCTTCAGATTTAAGTAGACTTTAACAATTCAGTATATTCAAACTGCTATTTGTCTTCACAGTATTTCCAAATACTAATGGCGCTTATTTCCATTCTCAGAACAGACCACATAATGAAAATCAGCACCCATATAGCGTACATATTAATCTAGACAGGAAAATACATATATGTTGATTTTGTATCTTCATTCATAGCTTGATATTGCTCCTCATGTTTGTAAATCAGGAAGGATTAAGCACTCGTGAGGAATAAAAGACTTAATCCCGTACCTTATTAATTCATACTATTAACAACAACTCATATATAAAAATACTTTTAATTTACACAAGCATTACTGCTAAAGTAAATAAATTATTAGGATGTCTCTGCACTGTCTTTAATGGACCTTTCTTTTGGCTAGTACTGCAATATTCCTATTTAGAAAACTAGTGCCCAGTTTCTCATTACTTCCATGAAAAGAAGGTTTGGCCCCCAGAGTTCTATTTATAAAAAAACAAACAAACAAACAAACAAACAAACAAACAAAACAACCAAAACTCGAAAAACTTAAACTCATCTACTTCAGTAGGACAGTGTAGTGTCTAAAACCCAAATACTTCTTTACAGGCTTATGCCTAAGCTTATATTCACTTCCTATAGTTTCAAGTAATCTAATGTATCAAAGATATAGGAAGTTTCTGCAAATCTGGCTTCCAATGCTCTCTGACAACAAAACTGCCCCCATTATTCCTGTTTTGTATCATTCATGTGCTGTGAAATATATTTACAACAGCAGCTAAAGGGAAAGACCAGTTCACTAAAGGGAGACAAGGAAATACTTGCAGATATTTCTCTAGAATTGTCTTTAAAATTCATTCTTTTTCATATCTGTTTTCTTCTCTAGTCTTAACTATTTAGCCATGGGCAGTGGAAAAGCCATCACCAGTATTTCATAAAAAAACCAAAGAAAAAAGCAACAAGAGATGGAAAAAAAACTCAATATTTTTTTTCTTCTGTAATGGGAAATCTGTACCTGAGAGAATCTGGTATGATATGAGGAGCCCACAAGGAATCAGAGAAACAATTTATATAGGACTTCAATAAAATGTTTCTCTTGTAAAAATTTTGTGTGATTCATGCAGATATAAAATTACACATAAAGCCCTGTTTTGAAAAGACTTTTTTCTCAAATTTCAGCTAAAACAAACAACTAAAAGCCCAAATAAAACAATACTGAAATGCAATCTACCATCAAGCAGTGCCTTCAAACTGTACAAAGTGCTGTGTGGAGGCAGGCACAAGTTATGGGGACTCATACGCTGGAAAGAGACAGGCAGAAATGGCTAGCTGGGATGCACACAAGTATAGCCTGCCCATTGTCCATCCTTTTCAGAGTGCTCTAACTAGTCAGTTGTGAAAGGAAGCCACATATTCCAGACCAAGAGTTTCTGCAGAAAAATTGAGGAAAAGCCAGGATGCAAAAAGCAATGTGAAGAAAGATCAAAAAATCTGGAGAAGTAACAGAGAAAAAAGAGTAAGTCAAAAGAGTGGAGCAATGGAACGGTAGTTGCATGGGCAAAGGCAAGGAGGAGTAGCTACCTGCTGATGAAGCACAGAACAGGTCTGAAGATTTTAGCAAGACCTGAAAGTTACAGACAATACTATATTTGATAAAAAACAAAGACCCCTCAAAGAGGGACACATTAATTGTTTTGTCCTAATTCATGCTCCCTACTGCCTGCTGCATTTTACTCTGATCAAACAATTGGAAAAATAAATTCTTTTGTTTTCCCTTCAGTTACTTTTTTTTTATGCTTTCTGCACAAAATAGGTCAACAACGTCTTGTCTGCATAGTCTGTCAGGGAGTGCTCGTATCTGAATAAGTTACAGCTGAGTCCTTCAAGGGAGAATTAGAGTCCCTGTATCTTCCAATCATCTTGAAGTTGTATGGCAAAATCCTTTCCTCAGAAACAGCATGCCCTCAAGGAAATTACTATGAAGCCAGGAGGACAGTATTATAGGCACTGTGGTCTATGAAAGCTTGATTTTGCAAAGTAGAAATCAGTTCTGAAAACTGACCTGCAGATATCCTGTAAAACCAAAAAGAAGGAAATAAGTGTTCTTGGAAGTGGAGCTGCTCCTTTATTTTTCCTTTCCATGCTGGTCTCCAGTGGCATTCCTGTGTGCCCATCCTCTAGGGATACAGATGGTTTGTGATGGTGGAAGTAATGTGCTTTTTTTTTGTTAACATAAGTACTCATGCTCTAAGCCACCATCTGCACAGCACCAAACACAGGTCTGCCAGAGCCCACAAGTAGAAAAAGGCAGTGAGAAGAGGCAACGATTTTCTAGATCCCATACAAGCAAATAGAACAAGATTCAGTATGTTTGGGAAAGTATAATACTGAATATGCACAAAATACTATTTAAAACACAAAGTACACTGACATGACCATAAACTCACTGAAGGAAGGATTGGAAGGAGTCTTTAGAAGCCATCTACTCCATCTCTCTGCTTCAAGATAGGGCCAATTGTACCTAAAATATTTGTCATAGACACTTCTCTAACCTGCTTACAAGAATCTTTCAAGAATAAACCACTGAATAATCCAGTTTGTTCCAATGCTAAAGAACACTGCCCTGCCACCCAAATACCTTTTGATTGGACAAGACATAATGGGCTTAAATTTCAAGCACAGAGGACACATAATTTATTAAATTCTTCCCTGCATATCCTTTTTCTAAAAAACAATCTGTGTTTTAAAATACATGGATCTTTGCCCAATATTTCTTAAATGTTTATTCTCCTTCATATCAAAAAAAACCGAAACAAACCAACAAAAACCAAACCCTACAAAACCAATCACCACCAACACCCAAAACCAGCCAAAAGCAGATGACTTCCTCTCATGAAGCTTAAAAATCTTTCTTTTGTCAGCTATTGAGCATGCATGAGACTTAAACCACTTGCATTGTGCAGACCATAGTATTCAGTCAGCTATGTTGCCTGAATGACATAGCAAGTGTCAAAGGATAAACTCATAAAAATTTTTTTAACTGGCCTATATGCCTTTTACATTAGCATGTGAGAACAGTAGAACTACAGTACTGTACAGTGAAGGATTTAACTGTAAACAGAATTATGTCAGTAGTTACAGAGCAATTGTGTTTAGATTCATTACACAAATCAAAGTAAGGATGTAACTAAGAAGTTGAAAGATGATCCTGAGTTCAACATCTAGTTGTTTATGTAGTACAGTTTTATACTGTGGATATTTTGTCATTACATACCAGTGTGGTTCAGTGGACAGTTCCTTGTTGGAGAAAAATGGTATGAAAGATAATGAACAACAGCATAGTCCTGTAAAATCAATTTAAACTGAAATGTAATCTTTTCTAAGTTTCTACATTTTCTGCTCTACCTTTTTAAGTATTTAGCCACTGGTATCTTTAAGTGCTCATTAGACATGTATTCAAATAATGAAAACGTCTAATGAGAGAGACACATGACAAACAGATGAAGGCCCCCACTATGTGGAGAGGAGGGATTCCTCTGCATACTCCCCACAGTGTAAGAAATTTAGAGGCAAATTTGAAAGAAAACAGTAACGGAAATTCTGTGCAAGTCCTCTACTGAGTTGGCCACAGGGTGTCACTGTTACTCCTGGCAAGCAAAGAAAGATGCTCAATATGCTGCAATACCGCTGAGACAGCTCTGCAAGTGTTTAACATCGTTATGCATTTTGACAAAAAGAATTACCACCACCCCCCACCCCCAAAAAAGCAAACAAACAAACAACCAACCTAACAAAAAAAACCACGAAAACAAACCCCAAACATTTTAAGCAAAATTCTCTGAGGGTGGCTCTGGTGGTCTTTGAGGAATGCTGACTGGGGACCAAAGTTCTCTGCTACCTTTGCTGTCAGCAGAACTTGGGCTAACACGAAGCATAAAAGCCCCAAACCTCCCAGACCCAGAAAAACATCAGGGGCAGTTCTTCTAAAGCATAAGATCTTAAGCCAAGCACCGATCAAAGAGCAACATGCATTCTACACTGATCATCCTAAAAGCTGCTGCAAACATGCAAAAGATGTTCCTCTCAAAGCATTGCCTCCCATTGCAAGACTGACTGTTGTGGATGATTTCTTGTTAGAGAATGGACACATGCCTGCTCTGAATGAAAGCAACTATGTGCAGCTGGCCATGCAGCAGGGGTAACTCCTGGTTACCTCTGTGCAGCCAACTGTGGAAAAGAAGTAACTCCCGGACTGTTAATGAAATAAGAATGCAGGCCTGGAAGATAAGAAGGAGCTAAGATAAGGAGGTTGCTAAATTGGACTGTAAATCTTGCTTGCTTACAAAAACCACACTTTAGGTTCTCACAAAACATGTTAACCAATAGTATGCCTGTTGCTAAGTATATGTAGCCAATCATAGAAAGACATGTAATGTTAAAGCTGTAAGCCAAAAGTATATAAAGAGTAGCTTCACAAGTAATAAATGGCTTTTGTCTAATCATATTGATTTCTGACTGAGTCCTCGCGGCAGACTGTGGCTGAAAGACCACAGGATAATCTGAACAGCTCCTACCAGGTGAAGTTCTAGGACTAGCACAAAAAGCCGCTCTCAAGTCATGCAAGGATTATCTTGCTAAATAATACAGTGGAATACCCTCAAATCTTGCAAATTAAGTGGGAGAACCCTAACTTCTTCTGGCACAGATTAGTGAAAAAAGCGTTTTGAGCTCAGCAGAGAATCAGTGATGTGCACCAAACCAGGATCTAGTTTAAGAAGAAAGATGAAGTAGCAATTGTCATAATACAAAAAGCCTGAACTGTATGTGAAGATCAGAAGGAATTGCTGGTGAGAGAGGAGAAAGTAGATGAATTACAGGAACAAAAATAACACTGCTCCACATACTCCAGTTAGCTCTCATTAAACCTGACTTCAGTTTCTGCCAAGGATCATTTTCAAATGCCATTGCAGTGATCAGGCTTCTATCACATGGAACTGAAATTGAAGCAGACTATAAATGAAGACAGATTTTACTGGCTTTGCTGTCTCATTCTTGTGCTAGCACTTCCTGATTGTATTAGGACTGGGAGGTAAGCATCTGCTTTGCTAGGTGGCCTATGTGATAGTACTATCTTGTTTATGACTAACTTAAAGGGTTCAATAGTTGTGTGTTAAAATATGTATGTGTCTGCATATATAACATTGAATTTCCATGTTGTGCCATACTATTCTCTTCTTCGCTAGTTTTGAGAACTGTAATTTCAGCACGTTGCAAGCATCTTACATAAACCATCAAATTCTAGGAAGGTGTAACAATCCAATGTAGAGCTTTTAAGATGCAAATAACTGAAAAAAACAGAAATTAGAACATATGTTACTGCCATGCTTCAAAAAGATAAATGCTAACCTGTTTACTCCTATAATAATAAATCTTATTTGCTTTACAAAGATTTTATGGGGATTGATCACTTTGTATCTTACACAAGTTTGAATACGTGAAGCGCTGTGACCCAATTCCACATATGCTCTCCTTTGGGAGATTAATCTCCCTAAAATGAATGTGTCAGCTCACAGCATATAATAAACTGCCCGCTTACTTCTTTGCATGTGCAATGTTTTATGTTGCAAAACAAGACAGGTTGTTGGTCTTTCGTATAGTGTCCTCGTATCTTGCCACGTTAACAGCAAAATCTCAACCATTACTTAATATCTGGGTTTCCAGTTATCATGGACTAGTGAGATAAAAAAATAATAGCATAATATTACCTTAATTTATTTATAGTAATGTATCTCCATTATCCAGAGTGAGGAGAGACTAGGAAAATCCAAATAAAATAATACTGAAATCATGAGACAGAGCCCAGCGTTGGGATACTGGATCTCCTGGTTGATTTGGGGCTAGTTTGGGCCCAGTATCTGTAGCTTTGTGCCCTTTATTTCAGTAAGCTACCTAGTGGTAGGTCCATGATTTACATTCATTAGGTTGCTCTGGCTGTAGTAACTCCCACACCATGGTAAATGAAAAAAAAAAACCAAAACCAAACAACAAAACAAAAAGATAATGAGGAAAAAGGGAGGAAGGAACTGAGTATTTATTATTCTAGCCCTGAGGCCCCATTACCACCTGATGTCACTGTTCTTGTCAGGTAAAGGCAGCCAGTCATGCTGCAGGTCTGCAAGAACTGATAGTTCTGGAAACGATTTCAGCAGTCAGGAAGCTATACACATTATTTCAGTAAGTCAAAAGATCAAGCCTTACAGACAGTGGTTGTTAAGGTAAATCCATTAACCAAGGCAAAACCAGAGATTCAGTTAAGTGTGAGTCTCCCTGCGGTCAGTCTGCCAGGGATAGGCTGGGACTGCCTGACCCCTGTGCACACACAGTGGGGCGGGAACTCCATGTGGCAAACACTGCAACAGGGCAAAAAGCTCTCCTCCACCTCACTATTACAGCTTGCTTCCCAATAACGCATAATAAAATAGGAGAAACTCCACAAATAACAAGAGTTGTCTGACATACAAGATCGAAGCCCAAGCAGAGACCAAAACCACTCATACATTTCATGACAACTGTGTCATGAAAGTTCTCCCTGAAAGAGTCCTTGTCAAGCTGACAGAAGAACAACAGGATTCAAGGCAAGATTTAAACAACAGGGACAGGAATGCAGTCATCTATACTACATCAAATGTGTGCACATCTGCAAGGGCAATTGAATATTATGGTATCAAAAGCAGAACAGCAAAATTTTCACTAAGAAGATATATTAATCATAATTCAAAAGTTCAAGATGGAGAAATAAAGAAAATACACGGTTATGCTCATTTGAGAGCCTTTTGCTTTAGGAGTGGTCAGAGAAACATGGAAAGGCCAGCTGGAACAGCAGCAGAGGGTCTGGCTCTCAGTCTCCTCAGCCCAAGGCCATACAGCATGATCGATTGCAAATGATAAGCAAGCTCAGTTAATTTTATACTACTGCTTACGGATGCATGTAGTGGCCAAAACTGAAGGCCACATAAATATGTAACGCAACGGTCTAGTTCTTTCAAGCTTTGGCCAACTGGGGCTCCTAGCTTGGTACCAATAGAAAACAAAACTATTGCAAGATAGTGTTCCGGATAGGTAATGACCTTTCTTCCTGCGCTTTTTCCCTTCACTCACAGCAATTAGATTAACACATTCATGGAACCTGGTTATCTATCATGTTTAATTTACCCACTACTGAACCTTCTAGGAAGCTGAAGGAACCTTTGTAAGCAGACATTCTTGCTGCACATTAGTTACGTCTAAGCACATCAATACCATTTTTTATAATAAACCAACTTAACAGTTTTACAATATCTTTGTTAGATAGGCATTATAATACTTCGAGGAAATGGCACATCATTAAAGTAATCTCTCAAGATTACACAGCAAAGCTATGACACACAAGTAGTTAACAGTCATTACTAGCTCCCACTTACCAAGCGGTAATCTTCCTCCAACACCAAACTCTCAATTACACTATAGCAGTATATAAATACTATTTATACAAAGCTTGAAGCCTGAGTGTTTTATAAATGAGTATGTGGGAAGCATTATGAAATATCAACTGCTAGTTAATATTTAAATTGCTGCTGGTTTACACTTTAGGCAAGTTTCATTACTGCTGTTGGCGAAGAATTTCATAGTTCAGAATTCAGTGATTCACTTCATGAATGTTTATAAATGGCACTATGTATACAAACAAACAGAAAACCCCAACTTATGACAAAGAAATATTCTAGCTCCCAGGGGAAAGAACTATTTCTAGAGAGAGTAATTTGGGTTTTACCTGCCAAAAGAACAGGTTCTTTGGTCTGTCTTACAAAAAAAAAGTATTCAGGAAGGGAAATGCTTCTGTCCCAGGCACATAAACCTCACAGAAGTACCTCAGAAATGTCATAAAAATGATTATACACCTGCAGTTCGAAATAACCCAGACTATACTACTGCCTTAGCAATGCAGTCATTTGACTAGTGATGGTTTATGCCATACACATGAACACACCTTGTAAGATTCAATTCCACCAGTAATACAAGCATCAATTTAAACAATCCTACCCATTTTTCCGACTGAATTTTGAGTTTTCTTCTATACGGTGTTCCAGACAGATAGGACAAGGATGCCTTCAGCACACACGGAGAGACAGAAACACATTTAAGCCCTATACGTATTCTCAGTATTTTTTCACCACTTTGCCTTGCATGACTCTCTACACCCACACTGCTCTTCAGAGAGCCCACTCCCAGTTTTCCACACGTACCTCCTCGCATCTGAATGAAACTGGGGAGGTTAGTACTGCAACTTCGTATGATTTTGGGTTCCTTTCA
Source organism: Amazona ochrocephala (assembly GCA_039720435.1). NCBI lineage: Eukaryota > Metazoa > Chordata > Aves > Psittaciformes > Psittacidae > Amazona > Amazona ochrocephala. The sequence continues at coordinate 30,908,836 of CM077883.1, read as the reverse complement.
TCAGCTCCTGGTCATAAAAACAATGGACTTTCAGTTAAATTCCATAGCTCAAGGTAACATTGGAAAAATGCAGTTTAGCCTTGCAGGCCTAAGAAAGTAGAGAGTCAGAAGTAGAGCTCTGCTGAATACTTTACCATATTTCATTCTAATCCTATTTTGTTTGAATTTAATGGAATTTTCCTAAAGGAGGACTCTCATAAAGGATTATGTGGCTCTAGCAAGATGCTCAAAGAGAGAAATTTAAAATTTACCTGGCTGCCGTCACTTGCATTGTATCACAGCCTCAGCAGTTTGAGAATGAGATTATTGTTTTGTTCACGGTCTGTGGCAGTCCCTCTTGATGAAACTGGATACATTGAAAATATCTCTATAATCCTCACTGGATTATGAATTACAGAAGCACTCTCCTTAAATAATTATTGCTCTAATAAAGCCAGTGCTCTCAAGAGAATATATCTGTCTCTTCTGTTCCTGTCCTTAATCCTAAAACCTAGTCAGTCCTCTCCCAGTGGGAACCCTATCAACCCTTTACCACGTGGGCACTTCTGCATTCACAGAACAACTCTATCTCTCCCTCCTCCTGGAAGGAATCCTGCCACTTCCTCATAAAAATCAGGAAGATGATATAATGAACTGGTTTTTGAGGCTGAATCTGGCAATGTAATGCATGAATCAAATAAACTGCTATACAGTGATAAAAAAGCAACAGAAAACATAGAGCTGCTCAGAACCCACTGGAGAAACAGAATTATTTACTGGAGTAACTCAACCTCAAACCAGGTCAACAGTGAGGAAAAATGTGTGACTGCCAAATTGCTGTTCAGTGAACTATCAGGGTCACGCTGACAAGCTAGTTACCAGTCTTCTGTCACAAAACACCCTGAAGCAATCAGCAGGAAGGTAGCACCTGGCTTGGTTTATGCAAGATGGGGTCAGCCAATCTCCACTTGGTGAGAGAAATCTGGGGAAATTGTCTTCTTGTAGCACATGTAATTAGGGATTTCTGGACTCTTGACATTCACAGCTTTCAAAATCAACAGTTCAAATGAATTTGTTACACAATGCTTAAACTTTAAAATATATATTTATATATATTATATTTTAACTTAAAATATTAAAATTAAAACAGATTATAGGGTAATTTTTTTAAACCATTCCGGTGATTTATTATTTATTTTATTCCTAAGAATAGAATGCAGCTGCATGCTTAGAAAACCCACTCTTAGGCATTTAAACTCACTGGGTTCCCATAAGACTTAAGCTCCCAGGTGATCAGAATCTCTTTAAAAAGTATGACATAGGCTCTAAATCACTGCAGTGCTTTTGAAACTTGTACTGTTATTAACATACTCTATTTTCTGATCATCATAATGTAAAAAACATTAAAATGTTTGGATTATTAAAATCAGTACTACAGAAATCCATCAGCAAACTGATACATTAAATTATTACTTAAAATATTCAAGGCATTGAATCGCTACTTACAAACTATCCTTGCAGCCTGGTATTAGCAATGTCATTGTTGCCTCTGACCTGCCACATTGCATTATCTTCATAATTATGGGAATGCAGAATAACAATTTTGACTGTGATAAAAAGATAGCTTTGAATTGCAGCCATTAAAGAGACCCACAGCATTTTAATTTAGGCATCCCAGAGGATTTATTAGGAGCAATAGCTTCAATTAAAAATTAAGATTCGCTTATGTAAATTAGCAAAAGTGGGAACACTGCTGTAGTTAGGTAGACATTCTAAGTATAGAGCAAAAATAAACAAATCTCTGAAAGTTCAGTTTCATTACAAGAAGTCTGAGGATCCAAACATCTCTGGTTAAAAAAATCAACTTGAAATATGAAAACAATAAGCTCCTGTAAATTTCTTGCTCTATTTACCTGGCTCAGGTAACCGTGGTAATTTTTCTCATGCTCTAATAACACACCAAATGGGTCAAACTCAACACAAATAGTCAGAAAACAAGGGATTTGGCTTCTCATTTCTGCACTAGCGAAACATGCAGAAGAAGAAAGTCCTAGAGCTATGTGAAGACTATCCCTGAACGTAAGAAGACATTCCAGATATGTTGGTCTAATTGGTAGACAAACTTTAGGTCAGGTTTTTACTTTATTTTTATCTTATCTTTTATCTCATAATTAGCCATTAAAACAACCAGTAGTCTGAAACTCCTTCTGCAAAACAAATGCTAAAGGAGATACCTGAAAGCTTACCCAAGCTTGAAAAATCCTCCAATCTAATTAAAATCACTGAAAAAACCCTCACAGTTCCTTCCTCTCTCTACCTTATGTCACCTTTTTCCTTTTTTTATCCTCTGTCACATTAGAAGGAAGTTCTAGGAAAAAATTGCCCACAGTAACTGTATGAACTAACTGTGGTCTTTTAAATCTAGTTCAAGAAAAACATGCTGAAAGCAATTTGCATTCACTCATGACTAACAAACCCCAGAAGTTTTATTTTGAGAACTATCACTAAAATCAAAGGCAGGTTTATTACTGGAAAAGTCTTTCCTCTGCACATGCATCTGTTTTCATTGCTACTACCAAACTTGCTCATAAAATGGTTACTGCAGACATCTAAGCTGGACTATTAGTCAGTCATTTATTCTGTCAGGTTCTTCAGTGCTGAGAAGATGAGTCATGTATGACTGAGGGGTGTATTTTTCTACATATTACTTGAATATCTGATTATAAGACAATCCATCATCCAAACATGCCATCCCCCCACTGGTGGCCAACCCAGCTCTCTGGCACTAGCTTTTCAGCAGCCCTCATTTTAGTCAGATGCTGGGTACTGGGGGCTGATACACAGGGGTTTAGACTTGCTTTTTCACTTTCATCTGCAACAGCCAGAATGTACTCTGCTTCGTGATTTATGCTACTGACACTTAGTACACCCACTTACAGTCACTGGTTTTGCAGTCGATGTAACGAGTAGACTGGCTAGTCTGCTTTTAAACCAGGAACGAGTATGGAAAAGTCCCACTCATTCTGTCACAAACAAGAGCATCAGCAGTCCAGCTGGAAGAGGGACCCACCACTCCCACACTTGGCTGTTTCAGCAAGCTGAAGAGGCAGCAGGCACTTTCTGCTGCTTACATTTGTCATGCTGGGGAAGTCAGAGCATGGTCTGTGCTGCCCATGAGGAAAAACCTGGACTGCATTCCCGAGTACGGCAAAACCACAACCAGCGGCACATCCACACTTCTGACATGCAGTACCTAAGTCTGTATTTCTCTGTCTAAGGAGTCAGATAAAATAGATCACATCTAGTGGCCTGAATTACTTGCAGTGAATTCTCCATCAAAACATGTATCTAAAGTAGTTTCATATGCTCCCTCCACAGCTCTCCCTTAGTGAAGCAATCAGGTGGCTGCTTTCAAAGGTGCTTGGAGTCCAGGGGGCAACTCATTTTGAAAATCTCCCTGTCTCTGAAGGATCCATGGCCTCCAAATATGCTCTATTTTGACAACAAAATTATTCATTTTTGTTTCCATTCTCTGAATGCTACCATTTGCAACACTTTGCTTGAAGGAGGTGTCACCAGCCGTTTGGAGATAACCACCATTTTTCACTGAGCCATGCCTAGCTGCCATTCCACAGAGCCAAGAGCCATGAGCTCCTTTTCACCACGACATCTGTCCCTTTGCAGCCTGCTGTTGGTACGAGAGCGCTGTGCCAGTATAAAGAATGCACTTATGGAGAAAGCACAAGATCTCATTTAAAATAGAAGATGATACATGATATTTGTTGGTCTACATGCTTGAAAAACATCAACTTCACCTTCATCGGTGATTATCTAAAATAAATAATACATGGACTGGACTGATTTACCTTAGGAGAGATACTGAGACTTTGCAGGAGAAGCTGGGAGGGAGTACTAGGGAATGCTGGGTTTGTGCAATGTACAGCTGTAAACCTGCAATCCAGGCACTCCAAGACAAAAAGCAGAGACCTGAAAAAATAAATCCCTTTCCCCTCAGACAAATTAAAACCATATGTATTTGATTAACTGACCATTAGAATTCTAAAGGACATTTGGTGCTTTCAAGCAGTACTTTTCTTTTTAGAAAAGAAGACAACTTCTCTGTTTAGAAATCTTATCTGTAGAAATTCCGCTTTGTAAGACTGACCTGTGTAAAATCCCCTGCTTCAACTGTAACTCCAAGTTTAAATGAGTTTGTTCTCCGTATTGGTACAACATTATGTAGTATTGTCAAGAAAAAAAGTCACGTTTCAAACATTTTTGTCTTTGAAATAATTAGAGCTTAGCTTTATGGTCAAAGGCATTATTAGCATCATCTTTACAGATCAGATGATCATTTTTGTGGAATCCATGTTAGTTAAATTGTAGCAGACGGTAATTTTTTCAGCAAACAAAAAATTCTGGAGTGTTGCTTTAGGACAAGATAAGTGAGGTTGATCTTCACGTGTTTACAGATGAGGATCTGCTAAAGCTGCAGGCCTAAAACGCAGATTTCTCATCAACTTTAATCAGCTTCTGTGAACCCTGTGTTGTGTAGTTATTCAAAATCAACCAGGATGAAGAAAAACAGTTTTGCCTCTGTTTCTGTTGTTCACACTCATGCAAAAAGATGTCAAAGTGACTCCAGAATGCTGTGAATTCTGTGTCAGTGAGAAATGAACACCAATCCCTGGAATTACAGAATGACTCAGAAGGACCTGACAGAGGATTTGATGGCCAGAGATTTGGACTGAAAAGAATAACACATGCATGGTCTCAAAAACATGCTTCAAGCTGCAAATGGGAACTGGACAACCCACAAAATGCACGGAATTTTGTAGGCCTGCTTTCCAACTGTGGTGCTTTATACCTACTCCAAGCAGGAGCTCAGGCATCATTTTACTGAGCGATGTGTTTGTCAAACACTAAACACAACACCCCTCAGTTATGGTTATTTTACCTATATCCAAACAAAACATGTAGCACCTGAGCCCCCAGCCCTGCATCTCTGCTGGGGATTTAACAGCTTCGTGGGCAACATCACTTCGCTCATTTCTCTCCTCCTCAAAAACGTGACCGAAGCCAAATTCTTGGGCAAAGCCAGCAAAAACTGGACCCGCCCTGTGTCCCAACCCCGGTTGCCTGCCCCTCCCGCTGCCCGGCTCGCTGCAGGCGACGGCTCTCTCGTCCGGGGCACTCTGCTGCTTTTTGGGCTAATTCTCGCCTTTCATGGCAGCAGCCGAGCCCTTGCGCTGAGGCGGGCAGGGCATCTGGGGGGGCAGCTCCGCGGCTCGCGGGAACCTGACGCCCCTTGACCCTGCAGCTAGCACGGAGGGGTGTTCTCCCGTGCGGAGGGCGCGGAGCCCGGCGGCTGCCGGGAGGCCGTCAGCTGGCGGGGCTGGGGGGGGGCTGCCCCCGCCCTTGTCTCTATAACGCCGGGGCCACCGCGCACCGCATCGCTCTGGCTGCGGCAGCAGCCGGCGAGCGGCCCCGATCCCTTCGGGGACGCTCAAGGATCAGGGCAGCAGCCGATCCGTCAGGCGGAGAGGCAGGACGTGGGGCGGGCCGCCAGCACCGCTCCGCTCCGCCTGGGCCGGCAGCGCCGCAGGGCGAGCTCTGCTGCGGGCGCAGGAAGGGGCCGAGCTGCGGGAGGTCCTAGGGGCGACGGCTCCCAGCGGCCCGGATCCGCGGCACGCCCGGGCAGCCTGGGGCTCGGCACGAGAAGCCGCTGCGGCTGTGCCCGTCCCTTTTCGCGCTGGGGCTCCCGGGATGGGCCTCCAGGAGCTGGTGCTGTGGCTGCTGGCGGCGGCAGGGCTTGTGCGCGGTGAGTGAACGCCGGGAGGCACCGGGTAGCGCGGAGTGCGGCAGGGGCGCGGGGGTGGGGGTACTCCGAGGTCCCTCCAGTCCCTTCCCCGCGTCCTGCCGCTGCGGCGGGGCAATGCTATGCTCTGTCCCGGGCCGTTCCGGGCTTGGGAAGGGACGTGGGAGATGCTCAGAGCAGCGGGGATGGGGGAGCCAACTCCGCCAAGGCACTTAAATGGTAGCTGCTTCAGGGCAGAGACTGTGGCTTTTTGTGCGGGAAGCTCAGGACTATAAAACAGGGAAGAGGAAAGTCTGTCTGGAGAGGAGACAGGGAGGGCTCACATCCAGAGGACCTGTTTCTACACTGACCCAGATTCCGTTCGTTCTGAAACTGCCTCTGTCCCTGGTCTACTCTGCTCCATCCGTGTGGACATGCTCCTTCTTCCTCCACAGGAAAACGGCAGAATAAAGACCCTCCCTGGAGTTGAGGTGTAAGGACAGAAATCCCAGAGTATTATCACGTATTAATGTAGTGCCTATCACATCTGCCAGGGACCCCATTCCCCCACTTCATTCATTGCTACATGAACAGAGAACAAAGCAGAGAGTACTTGCCCCAAAGAGTTCTCAATCTGAGGCAGTCTGAGAGCAGGATTCAGTCTAATCTGTGGCCATTTTTCTTCCATTGTCTTGCTGATACCCTCTGCCATATGTGTTCTGCTTTTCTGGTTATAGCAATGCCAGGACAGGTGTAAAAATACTTCTTCACCTCTTCTTGCTGATGGACTAAAGGATACTGACATTGTCAGAGCATCATTTAGCATTTAGAATTTATCTGTCTGGGCCAGCCAAGAAATGATCAAAGAGGGAATCCCCCTTACAGGCTGGGATGAAAAAGAAGAGTGATACATTTTACTGTAGTAGCTAATGAACCGCATGAATTACAGTGGCATTTTTCTGGGAATGAAGCAGACAGAACAGTAGATACATAATATCTGATAGCAGGAAAAGAGTGTATATCCTAGCTTTACTTTCTGATGTAGAATCCTAATTACTTATCTATTTATTCCTATACATGAAGAGTCCCTGCAAGGAGAGTTCCAAAGGAAGCTTTACAAGGAGCTGCTGAAAAACTACAACCCACTGGAGCGACCAGTTGCAAATGACTCCCAGCCGCTCACTGTCTATTTCACTCTCAGCCTCATGCAGATCATGGATGTGGTGAGTCTGTAACCATCTAGGAAATTATGTCTTTAGAAGGGTGGATTTTTCTATCCTAGAATGGGGATTTGTGATAGTAAAAGAAGACTTCAAGGTATTGGAAAGCATAAATGATTCAAGACACAATGCCAAGTTTTGATTGCCTTCTAAAAGAAGTACACTGAAAAGTTAAGTTTGCCTCTTCTTTCGATCTCTTGTCAGTATTTCCAAACCTTCTTAGGAGTATGAAATATTTAAAGTGAAGCCCCAACTGCATTCTTTGCCTTCTGAATCCTTAACTGTGCTTAGAACCAACAAGAAGTGTATTCAGGGGGGATGTGCCAAACCCAAGTTCTTGATTTCTGCTAGTCACTAAAAAGCTTCTTAATTTTGGAGAGGGGGGGAGAGGAAGGAGGTGTCCTGGCCAAAATCCAAGTTATATTATTTCTTTATTATTGAGACAAGATTGCTACATTCTGTGAGCTTAAATTTTAGCTGCTCTATTTGCAACGACAGTTGTTTGGTACATCAATAGATAATCCCACGCAGTGCTTGGCAGGCTTGTAAAATGCACTGTTGGATCTTTTGGGTTCGCATATAAGTAATTTAAGCTCCACTCTGTCACAGCAACACAGAGATGAAACTCTACGCCTAAGTGGCTTTACAGTATTCAATTTTACCGAATTTAACTAGCTATGGCCACTAATAAACAAGTTAATTACTTAAAACCAGTAGTTAACCTGAAAATGACATTATCTTGACATCGAATCCTTAAAGTTTGAGGCACAACAAAACTAAAAAGCAGATAGATGGGATTATTCATTAGTGGCTATTCCTTTACAAGCTGCCGATTCCTAGAATCCAGACACCATTCTGGATCTGAATGTCAGCACACACACAGAGAACTCTGCAAGTTTAAATGCTCATTGTTTCTATATATATGTTTTTGCAAGTTTTAGATTTATTAGACCTAAGGTGAAAACCAGGATGTGTATTTCCAGGGTGATATTTACTATCTGTAAATGAGAATGGGCAATCAGAGTCAGTGAGCTGTTTCAGTGTCAGTGCAGCAGATATGTCCAGGAAGGCTTAAGCAGTCTGTTCAAGGTCTGTTCAAACCGAGCGCCCGAACAAAACACCATATGTTAAGCCAGTGGTTTTTTTTAAAGTAGTAACCGCAGTGGGAAAGGTTTGTTGTATGGCCAAACCCCTCTAGTGATGACACATCTTACAGAAGCCTTCTTTATGTTATCAAAAACATTTCCTGTTTAGAATAAGCTGAATGCCCACAAGACACTTTTCTTAAATTGCATCTATACCATAAAGGTTTCATTTGCATTTCTCTGAGTTAATAGTGAGGCTCTGTCTTTCCCACACTCCTGATATGGCTACAACTATGCCCTCAACTACTGTATGAACAGCTGGCTGTTGGAGACACATGGCTAAAGGCCAGCAGGCAGTCAACTTCACAGAGTTATTACTTCTGGACTTGTCAAGTTTAATTAAAAGCCATATAAACTGAAAGGCAAATACTCACAGATCACCAGTCAATCTGGGTACAGTCAATGGCAGCCATAGCTAATATGATGCAAAAGGGAGTTTTTGATCTTATGTGCCTTTCAAAAAAATCCCTTCATAATCAGTCAGAAGCCATATTTTTTATACTGGCAGTTTAGTTACAGCTCATTCTGCTTGCTATAAAACTGACTGCATTTCTTTCTCAGAGGTCTGGGATTGACAGACAAAGAAAGAAACCAACCATGAAGTAAATTAAGCTTCACACTATAAAACAAATGAGTTTTCTTCATTGTCAACAAGCAGAAAATGGTGGTGGGAATGACAGCTACTTGCAATAACAATTACTGGTTTAACAAGCTAGAAACAAAACATGTCACCATCATACTTTCCTGTAGTTTATATATTCACTTTAATGGCTCTCAGCTGTACGGGAAGTTAGACCTATCCACAGCAGACCTGTCAAATCCCTGCCAGAACATATTGAGCAAGGCTGGATCCTGGCTGCTGCTATTCCTTACTTTAAGTCTCTTCCATTCCACTCTAACTCTGTTGATAGGGAAGGGTAGACAGTACATGAAACCATTTCCAAATACAGTGGATATTTCCTACGTTAAATTTTTAGTTTAACCCTTTCCTTCTAAAACTAGCAATTATTTCTATCCTATGCTTGCAGATATGTTTGGCTTTTGGTTCTTTTTTATTGGTGTTGCTTATTAACGTGCATGGTAGTATCAGGACTATGTAATGAGGGACCTGTAAGTGCTGACTGCCCCACCTTAGTTTAGCTCACTAGATAATAGACTTAATGAATTGTCTAATGAGAATGCAAACTGGCATAGTAAGTTATACAGTGTTGCTAAATGGGGAGGGGAAACAGTGGCAGCATGAGAAAAATGTAGTTTGAGGACACATGAATGAAGAGAAGAGCTAGGAAACTCAGTGAGGGCGTGGGAATTCATGGTAGACCTGAGAGGCAGCAAAGGAGTTTGGAAGATGGAGTTTAGGTGAAAGAGGATGGGGCTGAGGGTGGGGTGTGTGTATATGAAATGGAAAGAGAGGATTGAAGGGAGTGGACTTAAAGAAAGCTTCAAGTTAGTAAGAACTTTGAAGAGAGAGATCCTAGGTGTCTTTCAATTTGCATTATTCCTGTATTCCTGTCCTGGTTTCAGCTGGGATAGAGTCAACTTTCTTCCTAGTAGCTGGTACAGTGCTGTATTTTGGATTTAGAATGAGAGTAATGTTGATAACACACCAGTGTTTCAGTTGTTGATAAGCAGTATTTACACTAAGTCAAGGACTTCTCAGCTTCTTGCCCTACCCGACCAGCGAGTAGTCTGGAGGGCACAAGAAGCTGGGAGGTGACTGTTGTGGTTTAAGCCCAGCCATAACTCAGAATCACGCAGCCGCTCTCTCACTCCCCCCACCTTCCTCCCCAACGCTCCCAGAGGGATGGGTAGGAGAATCGAAAGAATGTAACTCCCATGGGTTGAGATAAGAACAGTCCAGTAACTGAGGTATAACACAAACCACTGCTGCTACCACCAATAATAATAATGACAAGGGAAATGACAAGGGAAATAACAAGGGAAGAGAATACAACCGCTCATCACCTGCTGACCGATACCCAGCCTGACCCAGCAGTGATCTCACCCTTCTGGGTAAGTGCCCCCAGTTTCTGTAGTGGGCATGATGTGCTGTGGTATGGAATACCTCTTTGGTTAGTTTGGGTCAGGTGTCCTGTCTCTGCTTCCTCCCGGCTTCCCCTCCTCTCTGGCAGAGCATGAGACTCAGAAAGTCCTTGGTCAGAGTAAACATTACTGAGCAGCAACTGAAAACATCAGTGCTATCAGCACTGTTCCTAGGCTGAAAGTCAAAAACACAGCACTGCACCAGCTACTAAGAAGAGAAAAATGACTGCTACTGCTGAACCAATGACAGTGACACAGCTGGGACAGCTGAGCCAACTGACCAGAGGGATATTCTATACTGTGTGGTATCATTCTCAGCATATAAACTGGGGGGAAAGCTGGCCAGGGGCTGCTGCTTGGGAACTGGCTGGGCATCTGCTGGTGGATGGTGAGCAATTACACTGCACATCACTTGTTCTGAATATTCTTCTTCTTCTTATCCCTTTTTTTTCCTGTCCCTTTAAACTGTCTTTATCTCAACCCATGATTTTTACCTTTTGTTTTCTTCAATTCTCTGTCCTACCCTGCTGGAGGAGGGGAGTGTGTGAGCAGCTATGTGGTGTTTAGCTACCTGCCTGGTTAAACCATGACAATTCCTTAAGAGAAAAACCAGTCCTCTTAAACCTTGGCAAACAATCTTGCCATTAAGTCACCTTGAAGTGAAAACAAAGTGCAGACACCCAACTGGCCAGAACTGCTCTTCAACGATGTTTGAGTTATTACAATATTAGAAGATGGAATAAGAGGTTTCTTCTGCTTTCTAGAATTGTTTCCATTTTCTTGAGATGAGAAATACCAAGCAATTCAACCGAATAAATGTCCTGAAATCTTGTCTCAGAACAACTTGCAGGAAAGCAACACATACTGATGCATAAAGCCTGATAATAAACATCTCTCTGGATCTGAATCAGAAAATGTTCGGAAATATGTGAAAACTAAACCTAATCAAAATTTAAGAATAATCGCAGAAGGAAAATCCTATCAGACAAATACTAAGGGTATCCACATAGCTTATTGGCAGGAGAGGAAGAGGTGTTATGGTCAAGGTCATAGCTTCAGTACAGTGCCAAAAAAATAATGATATAGAGAAGGAACTTACTTTTCTCTATATCTCACCTCATGGACACCCCAGTACCTGCATGAGAAGCTCGTTTTTGGCTTCTGCCTGTCTAATATTTCAGTGTTGGCATGGAGTATGAACCTGACCTGTGCTTAGAAAAAACTTCCAGCATATGCATTTCTGAGAAACAGATTCTTAAACATGCTGATAACATATCATTTCCACACTGGATAAAATTACAGCCACCAATTTTTTAAACACTGTGTGGAGGCAAACACCTTCAACCATTCTTACATTCTCTTGTTACATCTATCCCAATAATACCATCAGAGGAGAATACTCAGCCACTGCCAATTGGTTTAGAGTGAACATTAGGAATAGACACAGAAGCTGTGCTGTTCCTACGCTGCTACAGATCATGCAGAATAGTGAATGGCAATGAAAAACAAATATTGTGATCACCAAGTTATGAATTTTATACCTAGCTTCATATTTTTACAATAGACATATTTGCATCTACTGCAAATTAACACAAGAGAAACATATCTGAGGGAATTCCATCCCCAAAAGTCAGAGGATGAAACCTTGGAAATTAATGCAAAATAATCATACATTTATACTGTAATTTACTGCTTAGAGACACAGACATGAAGAACTGGAATACACTGAGATATATAGTAACAGTTCAAACAATTTTTATTGGTGTCTACACAAGTAGAAGAATCCCACAGTCTTATTTTAGTTTGAAAGGGGCCTCCAGAGGTTATTTAGTCCACCCCTTGCTCCAAGTATGTCTAAATACATCAAGATACTCAGCCCTATATCCAATACTGAATGCTTCCATAGAGACAGATTCCACAACCTCCCTGGGCAACCTGTTTCAGTATTGAACTACCATCATGGTAGACTTGCTTTCCTAAAGTCTAAGCAGATCTTCCCATGTTGCAGCTTGGCAACAACACAAAGAACACTTCTACAGAAATGGGGTACTTTTCCTTCTTGCACAAAATTGGGTACATGGCATAGAGATACTTCTCATGAAGTATACCAGATTTCTTGACTATTTTCAGCAAAATACCTGTTTGACTTTTAATAAAGCCTTTCTGAATTACATTCTTGGCAGAAAACTAAAGAACAAGGCTTTGGTAAACCCACATGGCAGAACTGGTTAGAAAATCTCACAGTAGGTGGCAATGGTTCTGTCAAAACGATGAAATTTAGTTACACAGTGAGATTTCCCAGGAACCTATACTGATTCAGTGCTTTAATTTTCTTCATCTACAAGACAGACTAAGTAATATTTTTATTGAATTTGCAGATGACATAAGTTTGGGAGGGGTTCAGAGAATACCGAGTGCAAAACTAGAATTCAACACTGTCTTGTTGTGCAATCGAGTAAAAAGACTGTTTCGACCCAATTTGATGCATGGTTTTTTCAAAGCCTAAATTATGTGAAATTTTGAGTATTACAATTTAAGAAATATTTTGATGCACTGGAACTAATGCATCTGCCAGAGGCTTTGGTTGTATTGAATGAGTCTAATTTGATGTCTGAGTGCTTTCTCAGCTGGAAAAAAAGACAGGTCAATATTGCCTCTGCATGAGGGCCGACATTTGTATTATTTTTACCATTCCATCTACTGTAACTTTAGCCACAGTTGAGACTCTCCCTGTACTAGATCTATGTAAACACAGCTGAAAAGATCATCTTTGTTACAAAACATTTACAAAATAATTATATTTTGATAAACTAGATTATTTTAACATCAGAATCATTCATAACTTAAGAACTGTTGAAGTGTACAAGACAGTACTAAATAAAACTTTAACATAAAAATGCTAAAGTTAAGACAGAAGAATTATTGCATTGGGATCAGATCAAATGGCCTTCTGATATTAATTTTCACTAATATGTCTTCTCAGATTCTCTAAGGAATTTCAGCAATTTTACTCTGCAACTGTTGAAAACATTACTGTGTTCTGGGGCTTTCTGGTTTGAACCTAAAATTTATACCAAATTTGTGTATGGAACCCGGGGCACCATCTTGTGAGTGTCTTATGCTGATCTCAGCACTCTGGGCTGGAAGATATGATCTTAGTAACTTCTGATCTCATGTTCCTACCCCTTTGGCTTGTACCAGTGCCTCTGGGACTGAGCAGGTAGCTGAATCAATTTTTGGAGTAGTCATTTTTCTAGATGACCTGTACTTACTTTGGATTTATGTTACCTTAAAGTGCTCACAAACCTCTACACAGGGTTCTTAGTCACTTTAAATATGCCATATATTTAGCAAACCACACTAGTTCCATCTCTGTCTGAGGCAAGCTGCTGAACTTGGGAGAATGCTGGATCAATACTCTCTTAGCTTGTGACTTCTGTAGCAAGACTTATGGTGACAAACATTTTGGTGGGTATGAATGTGTCCACTATGGTCAACCTTGATCATATACTCTCTCTCTATATATATATACACATATGTATTTTACTAGCAGAAGAATCATCATTTAATAATTTATTTAAGAAAGTTGAATTTAGTTGTTTATCTACAGTAATATTCAAGTTCTTGTTTATGTTGCATAACACCATTTAGTCTGGAATCTTTCATGGACTCTAGACATTTACTAGCGAATTAAATAATTTACTACACAACAGTTTTCACTTATTTTCCAGTTTCTCATGTTTTGGGTTTTTTTAATTTATATTAAGGGAAAGAAAAGTGCTGAACAGTTGTTTGTATATAGTGAGCAGCAGCAGAATCTCAGAAGTAATCCTGTTCCTTTAGGCTCTTCAACTCACTGGTGCAGACCAAAGGAAAAATGTAAGCACGCAAACTTTTTTACGTTTATCTGAACTCAGTCAAAGTTTGCTCCTCCTGTATTGCTCTTGGTTACTTGTATGACTTAGATTTATATATTCAAGGGCTTTCGTCCTTGTTTCATTTTACACAGTGTGATACAACTGACTTCCATTTCTTACATACAGAGCTTAGCAAAGCTTCTGCCTAAGAATCTGCAGCTCCATATGTGCAGTCAAATACCCTGAACCCACTGGGCAAGAGAGTAATGTGAAATATCTTGACATTAAGAAAATGATGCCGTCATTCATGGAAGCAGAAGAGCTTCTGTAAAGAAAGAGACTATAAACCAAATATCTTCCATGCCAACAACAACAAAAAGTCTGGAAAAACAAATAAAACCACCAAATCAAAAGCTTGTTGAGAAATGGCACTAAAGAAGTAAGAAGGTCCTAAGCTCCTAAGCTGTTTATCAAACCTCAGCAGCCTTTTTGCAAACAATGATTAAGGCAGAAGCTCATCAAATCTGCATTATTCTGTAAATTTCTAGCATTCATTTGTGTACATTACAAAAAGTCTCTCCAAGCTTTATTTTCCTCTTATTTTGCAGCTTGATCTTTGTTCCCTCCATGCTGAAGGGAGAAACTATTTGCACTTTCATCTTGTAGACATTTCCATTCTACCATGATTTATTCCTGAGAGCTTAGAAAACTGGAGCAGTGCTGGGATATGCTTTCCAATATTTTTCAGTAGTTGAATACCTATGAAAGTCACCGGATTATAACAGAAAACAGTGTATTCTCCTTCCCCATGAAATATGAAGAACCACTCTTTTCAAATAATAGTAAAAAATATGATGTTAATTGATTTAAAGAGGCAGACAGCACCTTTCCCTGCCCTCCTGTGGTGAGATACTGATAAACTGCGAGAAACTGCAACCTTATTTCTGTGATATTTGTCCATTTTTCTTGTGCTTCTAAATACCTTCTGGCTTTCTGGACTATTTTTTCCTTCAGTATCTCTCTTTTACCTAGTCTTCTCAAAGAGTGCTAGATCTGGGAAGATATTTTAAACACAGTCTATATTCTTTAGGATGGAATGGGAAGCAATGAGTTTACACTAATGTAAGGCAATTTGCAGAAAGGAAAAAATGACTAACTAAAGGCAGTAAAAAACCTCCTGATAACAGTTAACTGCAGGACATTAGAGATGTTCATTGTCTGTGAAAATCAGAATTTCTATTCTGCTTTCTGGTTCCACAGGAGAAGTCTTTGGAACTGTAATATAAATCAGTTGGGGGTTTTCTGTTCTGTTTTATTGCTTGTTTGTTGTTGGTTTTTTAATATAAGTAAAGCAAAGCAGTTCCTCTGACATTTTTCTCATCCTTTGTGATATAAATAATCAGCATGAATCATAAAAAATCGCTACTTTAATCCCCTGCTTTCTAACTACCTTGGTATGGATGCACCATTAACTCAAAAAGTGAGTAGACATCTAGTGGTGATGAAAGTTTGCATTCTTACTCTGAAAAGTATGATTAAGGTCCTAGAAAACAGATTCTGTTGTGACAGATTACTGTAGAGCACAGGCACCACAACATTTCATATTTTGCATAGGACCTCTTACTAGAGCAACAGAATTTGCAAAGTCACATCACATGAGGACTACTAGTCCTCAGTGATCAGCTAACTAAATAAAATTAAAGCATGAGACAAGATTTGTGGGAGTCAGCTCTGACTAGCTAATACTTGTTTTTATACAAAGCTTTTAATTCACAGAAGTTTGGGGACTGAAATGAGTATAGTCCCTGTAATATGCAGAATAGTTCCTCTTTTTTTAAGATTATATGCAGTTAAAATGACAATATTTATCTTGTATTCTAGTACCAGACAATACATCATGTTACTGCTTAGTACACACGTTCCTATCCTTTGTTTTGACAACGTGGATCAGCTTGTTACAGTCTGTGGAAATCTGGATGAAATGGTTGAAAGCTCTGTATTTTTCTTGTCCTTGGATAGTGGAGCTACACTGATCTGCATCAGCTGAGGACCTGGCTCCACAAAGTAGAAGTAGCAGATCAGCATTTTCAAACCCTCTTTGCCAGTTAAATTACTTCTCTGTTCCCAGGCTCCTGGGAGACCTGCAGGTTCAGTCCCAGCCGTGGCATGAGCTGATGCACAATGTGTGTGCAGTCTAATCTCTGCTCAGGTTTTGTGCACTATAGACTAATTACAAGCTCTAAAACTGCTGCTTTTTTGTGCACATATAAATGGGAGTTGACGCTTCCTGGATTTGATTTGCCTTTGCAGTGTCAACATGCACTGAAGAAGGAGTTCAAATGCAGGTGGTTGCCTCTGCTGGACCCATTTCTTTTCTAGGAAGGCTTCTGGAAGTGATGTGGGAAGATGATGTGGGCTGGATGAGTTATCTGGGGAAAAGTAGCCCACACCTAACCATCACAGCCTCTACCCCGCTCCTGTAAAGAGGATCTGTGTGGGTTCACAAGTTGGCAGGAAAGGTGCTGCAGCAATTTCAGGGATGACAGCAAAGGGAAGGTAAGAAGTGCTCCTAAAGCAAGGCACCTAACCTCTAACACCATGCTTGGGTGCACCTGTGCTACCAGAGGAGCTTGGGGACTAGACCAGATTACCAGTCATGGTTTAACATTTTTAAATGGTAGTCCTGATGGGCTATGGCTCATGAACTATCAAGTAGAAAGTATTCTGTTTCTGTTCTCCCTTTCATTTTAGGGCTGTATTCTCAGACCTGTGTGGATACAGCGCCTGCTTTTCTCTCAGAAAAGCACACACTATAAAAAGTTCTCAGTATTTTACAAATCTTATAGTGCTGACAGCAGTTGATCAACGTATTCTCGATGGACTGCAAGCAAACCCTTTTCTATCTGTGAACAGCATATTAACACAGAAACATTCAAATGTTAATTACTTCAAATTTAGATGATACAGATGCGAATTCTTTGCTGTCTCCTGAACTCCTCACCATGTTTCCCTGAATAGACTACTAAACAATCCAACTGTTCCCAATCTAAATATATCCCTGACAAAAAAGGCAAAAAAATTAAGGGGAGAAGAGGATCTCACCATGGGTTGGCAGCAGGGAGCATATGTGTACAAGCACTTATGTATAAAAAAAGAAATTTTAAAATCTTATTAAAACTTTAACTTCTTTATTTTTGCTGCATTAACTGATTTTGAGGTTTTTCAGTTTATTTAAAATTAAAATAATTACTTTCCAAAATAACCAGAAGAATCTCGAAGCAAGCATATATTTGGATTTAGCCTTCACTTTGGCTTGCATGTTCATGCCTGTTATCTGACAGTAGAATTTTATTTGTAAAAAGGCAAGGCTGTTAACACTGGCTTCAAGAGCAGCTAACTGGGAAGTGCTAGGAGCATGGCATGAAGTCAGATACCCAAGAATATGATATTTATCCAGCTCATCTCTCCAAAATCCTCTGGTAGTAATGTGAAGCTGTATTTGCATGGCCTATAATCATGTCTTCATATTGCTCATATGATCCTCATAATGGAGTAGCTTGAATGGAGCACAATCCATGTGCAGAGTTGGTGGACGTACACGCTTTTAGTTATATAGCGCTACTACTTTGGACTTTTACTGGCTTGTCTTCTGTGTTCAACCGTGGGTATTAACATATTTCTGTGTTTGGCATCCCTGTACTTACTTTCAGTAACTACACAGTTGTGTTGACTAATTATGAGAGGAAAGAAGTAGGCTTTTTACCCACTAGCACCAATGCTACTAAATGCAAGAATGAAGACAAAAAAAATAATGAGCAATGGTAAACTTGACTGAACCACTCACTGAGCTCAGGAATCTCAAATAGCAGTTTTATTTTGGAGTGCTCCCTCCATCTCTGACCTCAACAGACAGAAATGTTCTTTTTGTAGGAGAGAGTTTGCTCTTTTGTGTCACAGAAAACAGCAGCCTGAAGGACTGCGTAGGTGTTCTGACATTTGAGTCATGATGCTTGTTGCATGCACTTGATTTTCATCAATATATTTCTCCCAGCCAAGCTTACATTTTCTCAGTACCTTTGTCAGTAATTGTTTACATGCATTAAAGAGAAGTGGGGACCAGGTGCATTTTTAAGGAAAATTTAATATTAAGACCCTCTAAAAAATTTCTATCAAACCTGTCCCTCAGAGGACGTAGGGTAAGGAATAACTAGTATTTCTGTAATGCTGATTCATCCTCTCTTCCTCAGTTATTAAGGGGCACTTGTAATTTTTCTGTGTCAAGAGCTACAGTGACGTTCAAGCAGGATAAACATTTTGTACAACTCCCTTCTCCAGGAGATTTTTTAATTGCCATGGTAATGTCTGTGATGTAACCTAGATTGAACAGAGACCCTGAGACATCAAGAATAATGGATTACATTACACACCAGAAACTTTGGAGCTACTCCGTGCTTACATTGCCTACACTTGGAAAGGTGAAGATAAGATAGTATAGTTAGAGAGATTGCCTGGGATGAGTAATAGCAATTTGCTAACTGGCTCTCAGAAGCTGGCTTTAACTATGTCCATTTGTAGAGGACGGAGTGGAAATTTCTGTTGCCGTTATTCACAAAAATAGAACAGAAGAATGCCAGCAGCAAGCTGGTGCTAGAGCTGTGTGCTCTGATGACACAACGGGAGAGAAAGAGACAGCTTTGTGTTCAGCTTTTTCTTCTTCCATACATTTCTCTTCTCTCCTTGAAAAAACCACCTGCTTTCCTTCCACTTTAGTTTGCTAAGTATACATGCTACAACAGCATTTCCGTATGACCTACAAACATTTTAAGGAGAAAGGTTTAATAAAAAGTCAAATATGACTTAAAGTGGATTATCGAGAATAAAAATAGAGTCAAATCTTTTGATATAATGCTGTCCTGGCATTACTGGTATGCCTGGTATAACAACCTGACCTTTCAACTTCTGTGTTTTTCAGCTAAGCTCTAAGCAAACAGACCAAGTCCAAAAGCTTTGATTCCCTCTTGTTTTAACACTGTTTATGGAGTGGGCCTACGGGGGCTCTATTTTTCCCTCTTAGCCTGTGGAATGGTTGGCAGCTCCCAGATTCCAGCATGTGTTCAGAGCTGGGATGCCCATCTGTGTCAGACTGGCAATGATAATCAGCACCTATAGACAGACAGTTAACACTAATTCAGGGTTCAATCCTCTGAATGGGAGTCTGCCGTGCAATACAATGGAATCAAGAATTGTTTGTAAATAAAGCAATAGAACACAGTTATTACTTTGCATGTTTGCACTAAATGTAACTGCACTTTAAGCTCTATGCTATATTTAATAATTGAACTGAGGGATCATGGGAAATCATAAGATAGCTTGAAAAAAATGCAACCTCCCCCTCTTGCTCTTCAGAAGAATATTTTTTTCACAATATGTGCTGAAGTGTTTTATTGGCTATACTGTAATCTGCTCATTTCAAATGGCCGATCACTGCTTGTCTTTGCAAAGATGACTGTTTTTAAATCTAAGTACAATCTCTTGTTAACAACAATATACTGGGAAAAAAGAAAAAAGCCTCCTATTACAATAATGTCCCCATGGTAACAGAAAGGGTACTTCATGAGGCTCTTACCACATTTATAACCTCTGCTTCTTTTCTGAGAAACAGTATTTCTCAAGCCCACTGTCAGGACAAAGCCCTGTACACTCAATGGCAAGCACAAGTGTCAGACCTTGTCAGAGTACATATGGAACAGAAACACATTCTCACATTTAAGGTGGCTCCTTGCACAGATGCTCTGCCCAGAGTTCAGACGGCTCTTCTACGCTCTTTCTCCAGCAGCTTTTTTGCTGTGTAAGATTTGCATTCATCTGGGACGACCTCTGTACATTTAGAGCAAACTCTGCCTTTCTTTTAAAGCAAGATACAGTCGTTGGGGAGAAAGCAAATGCTTCTTGAAAGGCATGTCAAATTAGTTGGTATGCAGAAACCACAGGAGTTTTTCAGACTTGCAAAATAGAGCACACATGGCACAATTTAAAAAAAACACACCAAAATGAGCAACCCTCCTCCTCAGAATTTCTCCTGAATTAAGTTAAGCAAAGCAATGAGATTCCTCATCTCACACTGAACTGAACCTTAACCCAGATAAAATTCAAATGACACTTTCCTAATTTTTATTTGAAAGAAAAAATTAAAGATACACAAAAGACCAAAAGTGAGCACCTGCTCCTATCCCAGCAGTACATAATGCTTTAGTAACAATTTATCATTTTAACTCTAAATACCTTTAACACTTTCACAGACTTTAGCAATAAGCAGAAGCATACTTGTCTGTTATGCTCAGGTTTACTTCCTCACTCTTGCTTCTCTCCTTCTCCTGCACTTGAATAGTGCATAGGACAGGTGAACTCCATGCTTCAATACCCATGCAGAACACACACGTGAAGATTCCAGGTTTTTCCAGATTTACATATAGGTCAAGCTCTAGAGTCACTAAGTCTGAGTTGTATCTGTGGGTAAGCTCATAGCAAATCTTGTATTAAATATGTTCTGACTCAAGTATCAAACACAAATCAGAATGGTAGCTAGTCTAGTGCTAACGGCATCTTTCCATCACTCACACCAGTAGATTTCCTTTCCTCCTCTCCCATGCCCTTCCCAGCTGCCGGATGCTATTTCTCACCAGTGACTTGCAGACCATCCTATTACTGTTTCCACTACATGAAACCAGGAGTTCACCATAATGGGCTTCACCATGGCTAAACCTTGCACCTCTGCACACCCTATCCCAGGGACCCTCTGCAGGCAACAGCAGATGCTTGTTTCCATTTGTGGTAACGCTCTGATGTTTCTGTTCTTTTGCTCAGCCTGCCTCTTCTGCTTGTCGCTGTTACTACATGCAAACATCTGAACTAATGTCAGCAGATGTGGCAGTCTAAACTGCTATACATTGAACTGTATAACTGTCTGGAAAGACTGATAAAGATATTTATAGCAGTGCTGAAATCTGTAATGCTTTGTACTGTAAAGTATTAATTTGGCACTGTTGCATTGTTATTTCTATCTAAGGCACCATTTTCCTCGTGCTTAATTTGCTGAAAATAATGTGTAATAAGGTTAGAAGATTTACAAAGTCACTTTATTTATTGATCTTCTACTCAATTATTCCCAATTATAATAATTCAATTACAAAACCAAACAAACCCCAAAACAAAACAAACAAACAAAACAAAACCAACCCCAAAAGATAATATGTGGTCTGAATTTCACATTTTCCTGATGGGACAAGCTTAAAAACTGTAAGACAGGAAAATGCTCTATAATCATATGCCATAAGAGTAATAACTTAAAGTTAGAGCCAGTAGAGCATAGCTGGCTAGCTCTAAGTACTCTGGCACTGTTTTACACCACAGCCCAAGTAATAGGGAAAATAGCGTTACACATGCATATGTAGACCAGCCTGGATGTATGCATTTCAAGGGAAGATGATGTGAGTAGATATTGCTTTGAAATAAATCTTCCATATCTTGAACTACAAACATTACACTCTAAGTAAACATTTCTGAAGATAGGTCATGTTTTGAAGGTGAGAAGCTGCACACAATTGAAGTAATAGTAAGATGAGGTCTTGGCTGTCACAGAGCACTATCTGCTAAAGAGAGGGAGCTTGAACTGGAATGTTTGGTTTATCCAGCATTACTTCTAGTGTGGCACACCCTTTAATTTGTAGAAATAGTTCTAGTAAATATGGCCAGACAGAGGAATCACTAAATGCAGGTCATGGTTCTAAAACAAGAAATAAACAGGGCAAGAGTGCAGAGTCAGTCGTTAATCCTATCTGTCTCTTGCAGGAAACTTCACTGGATTAACAGTGGCACTCTCCTACAAATATTTATAAATTTATTTCTATAACTGAGCCGATATCTATGAAAGTCCTCAGCCTCAACACTTTGCATGGATGATTCAACTCTGTCACAAATACTCTTCTGCTGCATTCTCTTTTTCAGCTGTATATTCCAGTGCAAGTTGTTGTTCAGCTCTGCTGCGCTGTTCACATGATGTGAAGAGGCTGATTTTTTAATGCAAGTAGGTAACAGAGGAGCTGTCACTGCATCTGGGATTCGTACTGCCACTGTCCTCCAAGATGATGGAAAGTGCTTAGGACAGCAGGTTGTGTTGGGAATATGCCAGGTCTGTGCTGCATTGTTCCTGGCTAGAGATTTAGGGGACTGCAATAAACTTCATTCACTGTATCACAAATGAAAGCGGGGCCATGGGGGAAGTGAGGAGGGGGGTCTCCCTACACGGAAACTGTTTCCCGAACAGCTCTAAGTATTTCAGTTAGTCCCAGAATAGCCATTTATTGCCTCACTCCTCATTGAATTTACAGTCCAAAGTCAGCCTTCTTAACAAATAAAAACAGCTAGTAGCAGCAATCTGTGCCAGTCTGTGTTATCTCCAGCAACAAAACTCTGCTTTCCCAGTCAGGAGCAATTCTAAACAGCAGTTCTCTATTTCAAAGACCAGAGATTAAACTGCAAAACTCACCTTAATGCTACAGGTGATACTTAGCTAAATCCTGAGGACAACTGCAGTAACTTATCCCTAAAGGTCTGAAAGAGAGAGAGTCTAATTTGGAAGGTGAGAAAGTCACCCAGTCAAGTATCATCCTAGCAGTGGAAGTGCCTTGGGACTGAATTTGGCTTTGAAGTGGAATGTGGAAGAGATGAAGGGGTAATGACCTAAATGCCTCCATTATACACCAAATATAAATGTGTGTTTGTTTGAAGTGGTCTTGAGAAAAATGCACTGAAACAGCTAAAATTTATATTTTCGACTTTTGACTTTTTGTTGAATCATTTCTGAATCATATTGAATCCTCAGGACAGTGAGAAGAGTGTGCAGCAAGCTCACTGCTCTGGACTTCAAGAGAGCAGACTTTGGCCTCTTCAGGAGCCTGCTCAGTAAGGTTCCATGGGATACAGCCCTAGAGGGCAGGGGGGCCCAAGACTGTTGGTTGATATTCAAGGATCACCTGCTGCAGGCTCAGGAGCGATGCATCCCAACTAGAAGGAAGTTCAGCAGGAGGGCCAGGAGACCTCCTTGGATGGATAAGGAGCTGCTGAGCAAAATTTGAAGGAAACAAGAGGCTTCTAAAAGGTGGAAGCAAGGTCAGGCGGCCTGGGAAGAATACAGGGATGTTGTCCGGGAAGCTAGGGACCAGGTTAGGAAAGCTAAGGCCCACTTAGAATTAAACTTGGCTAGGGATGTTAAGGATAACAGGAAGGGATTTTATAGGTACATTGCCAATAAAAGACAGGTTAGGGACACCGTGGGCCCTCTCCAGAAGCTATTGGGAGAACTGGCTACCCTGGATTTGGAGAAGGCTGAGGTTCTTAATGACTTCTTTGCCTCAGTCTTCACCGGCAAATGCTCTGACCACACCACCCAAGTCTTGGAAGGCAGACGCGGGGACGGTGAGGGTGGGGACCCTGGGCCCACTGTGGGGGAGGATCTTGTTTGGGACCACCTTAGGAACCTGAATGTATACAAGTCCATGGGACCGGATGAAATCCATCCACGGGTCCTGAAGGAGCTGGCAAATGAAGTTGCTAAGCCACTGTCCATCATATTTGAAAAATCATGGCAGTCAGGTGAAGTTCCCAACGACTGGAAAAAGGGAAATATAACCCCCATTTTTAAGAAGGGGAAAATGGATGACCCAGGGAATTACAGACCAGTCAGTCTCACCTCTGTGCCTGGCAAAATCTTGGAGCGGATTCTCCTGGAAGGCATGCTAAGGCACATGAAAACCAACAAGGTGGTTGGGGACACCCAGCATGGCTTCAATAAGGGGAAATCCTGCCTGACCAATCTGGTGACCTTCTATGAAGGGGCTATGGAACTGATGGACAGGGGCAGAGCAGTTGATGTCATCTACCTGGACTTGTGTAAAGCCTTTGACACTGTCTCACATGACATCCTTCTCTCTAAGTTGGAGAGACATCAATTTGATAGGTGGACCACTCGGTGGATAAAGAACTGGCTGGATGGCCGCACGCAAAGAGTAGTGCTCAGTGGCTCAATGTCCAGCTGGAGACCAGTAACGAGTGGTGTCCCCTAGGGATCAGTGTTGGGACCGGTCTTGTTCAACATCTTTGTGGGTGACATGGACAGTGGGATTGAGTGTGCCCTCAGCAAGTTTGCTGATGACACCAAGCTGTGTGGTTCGGTTGATAAGTTGGAGGGAAGGAATGCCATCCAGAGGGACCTTGACACTCTTGTGAGGTGGGCTGATGCCAACCTAATGAAGTTTAACCATGCCAAGTGCAAAGTCCTACACCTGGGTCGGAGCAATGCCAGGCCCAGCTACAGGTTGGGCGGGGAGGAGATTCAGAGCAGCCCTGCAGAGAAGGACTTGGGGGTGTGGGTCGATGAGAAAATGAACATGAGCCGGCAGTGTGCGCTTGCAGCCCAGAAAGCCAACCGTATCCTGGGCTGCATGAAAAGGAGTGTGACCAGCAGGTCGAGGGAGGTGCTCCTGCCCCTTTACTCTGCTCTTGTGAGACCTCACTTGGAGTATTGTGTGCAGTTCTGGTGTCCTCAACATAAAAAGGACATGGAACTGTTAGAACAAGTGCAGAGGAGGGTCATGAGGATGATCAGGGGACTGGAGCACCTCCCGTATGAAGATAGGCTGAGAAAATTGGGGCTGTTCAGCCTGGAGAAGAGAAGGCTGTGTGGAGACCTCATAGCAGCCTTCCAATACCTGAAAGGGGCCTATAGGGATGCTGGGGAGGGACTCTTCATTAGGGCCTGTGGTGAGAGGACAAGGGGTAATGGGTTTAAACTTAAACAGGGGAAGTTTAGATTGGATCTGAGGAAGAAATTCTTTACTGTGAGGGTGGTGGGGCCCTGGAATGGGTTGCCCAGGGAGGTTGTGGATGCTTCATCCCTGGCGGCGTTCAAGGTGGGGTTGGACATAGCCTTGGATGGCATGGTTTAGTGGGAGGTGTCCCTGCCCATGGCAGGGGGGTTGGAACTCGATGATCTTGAGGTCCTTTCCAACCCTAACTATTCTATGATTCTATGATTTTGCACTTTTTGCATCTATTTTCAAGAAATCGGAAACATTCTGTGGCCTGTTCCTGGTGTTGAGTGTCACATGGTGTAGTGGGAGTTGTTCCTGCCCATGGCAGTGGGGTTTGAACTAGATGATTTTAAGGTCCTTTCCAACCCTAACTATTCTATGATTCTATGACTCTATGCTAGATCACGGAATATTATTATTTATGCATTGGTAATATCTGTTTATACAATTTCTGCATAATTGGAAATATGTGCTGTATGCTGAGTCAAAACATTTTATTGTGATGAAAAGGTATACTGCTGACTTCTGGAGAAGTGAAGGGTAATTGAACTAACCCATTCCTTTTGTGCTGAAAGGCAAGTCAGGTGGGGAAGAGGCATCAAGAGTTCAAATCTTTCTTCTCACAAATTCTGTACACTGCTTTTATCTTCATCTTTATGTTGCTTAAAAAACCTGTTTCACATTGCCAACTCCCCATGTAGCTTTTTATTCCCATGCAAAAAAACCCCAAACAGTCCATAATTCCATGCAAATTTGCATTTTAATTAATCCTGCCTTTTCGAAGGTGCGATGTTGGTGAGGCCTTAGGCTTCAGGGGTAATGAATATGCACCCATTACAGGGCAGCATGACTCTGTACCCTCTACTATGTTCTTCAACATCAGCAGCTACAGCCCGCCCCTACGGATGACTAGAGGCAGCCTTCAGCTAGCAGCTGCAGTTTCATTTCATGGCAGAAGCATCAGGCTGGCTTTCTTAAGTAATCTGACTTTAATCCTCACCCCTAAGACAGCAAAAATTCTTTTTTGCCTGAACCACTAAGAAGACTTGAGCCCCCTTTAATACAAAAGTTTAGCATTAACCTTGGCACATGAGGAAAGTGTAACTGCAATAGTCCCCCATGTTGACTTAGTTTCATGAAGAATGTAAGGTCACCGTGGTGTTTTCAGTTGGGCTTCTGGTGGGTGAAGTTGAACCACTTGCTGCTCTGGCCTCCCCCGGAGGTTGGCCACACCATGCGCAGGAATTAAGAAGTCCAGCCCCTTCACTATTCTCCAGAAGTTTCAAGGAGCTCAGATTCATATTGTCACTTTTGCTGCCTAAAGCATGGCCATAGCATCAATGTTCTGTAAAATGGCCATTTTAAGAGTGCTTAGCTTATCCTACAGCCTGTTGTCTCAGTACTAATCATAAAAGAATTCAGGCTTTTTCACTTCATAGTGTTTAGTGAGCTCAGGACATGACCATAAAAAAAAGGAACAGGAAGAAAACCCAAAGCTGAGTGAAGAAAAAATTTATCATAACAGGGTTTTAAAGAATGTGGGGGGATAAAAGCCATTAGGTACTAGTAATCTGGCACTGTGGATCAGAAGATGTTGAGAATGTTTAATGAGCAAGTGCTGAGGCAATGAAGTAAGAGCAAATGAACTGATTAACCTGCTGTTTTCAGTAGAATGACATTCATAGAATCATAGAATCATAGAATAGTTAGGGTTGGAAAGGACCTCAAGATCATCGAGTTCCAACCCCCCTGCCATGGGCAGGGACACCTCCCACTAAACCATGCCATCCAAGGCTATGTCCAACCCCACCTTGAACGCCGCCAGGGATGAAGCATCCACAACCTCCCTGGGCAACCCATTCCAGGGCCCCACCACCCTCACAGTAAAGAATTTCTTCCTCAGATCCAATCTAAACTTCCCCTGTTTAAGTTTAAACCCATTACCCCTTGTCCTCTCACCACAGTCCCTCATGAAGAGTCCCTCCCCAGCATCCCTATAGGCCCCCTTCAGGTATTGGAAGGCTGCTATAAGGTCTCCACGCAGCCTTCTCTTCTCCAGGCTGAACAGCCCCAATTTTCTCAGCCTATCTTCATACGAGAGGTGCTCCAGTCCCCTGATCATCCTCGTGACCCTCCTCTGCACTTGTTCTAACAGTTCCATGTCCTTTTTATGTTGAGGACACCAGAACTGCACACAATACTCCAAGTGAGGTCTCACAAGAGCAGAGTAAAGGGGCAGGAGCACCTCCCTCGACCTGCTGGTCACACTCCTTTTCATGCAGCCCAGGATATGGTTGGCTTTCTGGGCTGCAAGCACACACTGCCGGCTCATGTTCATTTTCTCATCGACCCACACCCCCAGGTCCTTCTCCGCAGGGCTGCTCTGAATCTCTTCTCTGCCCAACCTGTAGCTGGGCCTGGCATTGCTCCGACCCAGGTGTAGGACTTTGCACTTGTCATGGTTAAACTTCATTAGGTTGGCATCAGCCCACCTCACAAGAGTGTCAAGGTCCCTCTGGATGGCATTCCTTCCCTCCAATGTATCAACCGAACCACACAGCTTGGTGTCATCGGCAAACTTGCTGAGGGCGCACTCAATCTCACCATCCATGTCACCCACAAAGATGTTGAACAAGACCGGTCCCAACACCGATCCCTGGGGGACACCACTCGTTACTGGTCTCCAGCTGGACATTGAGCCACTGAGCACTACTCTTTGCGTGCGGCCATCCAGCCAGTTCTTTATCCACCGAGTGGTCCACCTATCAAATTGATGTCTCTCCAACTTAGAGAGAAGGATGTCATGTGAGACAGTGTCAAAGGCTTTACACAAGTCCAGGTAGATGACATCAACTGCTCTGCCCCTGTCCATCAGTTCCGTAGCCCCTTCATAGAAGGCCACCAGATTGGTCAGGCAGGATTTCCCCTTATTGAAGCCATGCTGGCTGTCCCCAAGCACCTTGTGGTTTTCAAGCAAACAAAAGTGAAAATTGGTATAGGGAGTGCCTTTTGTGTCTCCCACTGGCTGCCAGCCCGTTAACTTCAGCCTACAATTATTAACTTCATTCTTGCGACAAGGTACCAGTCAGGAACCTAGCATTATTGCTATGACAAGGGATGTCTTAAAATGCTTTTGCAAACTCTTCTATTAAGGTTCATTGTAACTGAAGCCCAGTTCAAAGAGGGATTACTTTTTCTGTAATTTAGGTGAGATGCAACCACATAAGAATCTGGATTTGAAGTTCATGAATTACAGCTGACAGATTTTAGTCAGGACATTACTTCATGCAAGTCTTTCAGGAAGTATGTGTTTCTTGCTAGCTGCTGCAAAACAGTGCATCCCAGTATATAGGCATGTAGGCTGATTTTACTTTTCTGCTGGCTTTTTTCTGCATAGCTTTTCTAGTGTGGATAATAAATGTGCTAACATCCTTTTGAAAGACAGCAGATAATGTTCCTTACAAAGTTTGTAATGTCCAGGCTATGCTTTCACAAGGCATTGTCAAATTTCCATCTCTTCTTTTGTATGTTCTGTTGAACACAGGGTGAGGGAAGGATAATGTGAACATCTGATCCTGTGTTTCCAGAGATGATCTGGAAACTCATAGACTGTTTCCAGTCTGATAGACTATTTATACAGTAAAGAGAGATAAAACCAGAGATGGGAACTGGAATAATGGAGACAGTACAATTGCCTTCAAGAACTTCCAGAAATTGTTACCTCTACCTTCAAAAATGGACGAAGGACCATTCAAGTCTTCCTGACATCAACCACTTTTCTTCCATCAATCACACTGCCATGGAATAATGTGATAAGTTGCCCAGTAGCAATTTGTCATCTGCCCTCACAGGTCATGACTACAGTTATGAATCAAGTAGCCTCCCACCCACCTCACACTGCATGACTGAAACCTAACTCTTCACTGCCTGCACTACTTGGCCAGTACTACCTGAACAGCGAGTAACCTAAAGTAGCTGGTATGGGAAAAAACCCACACCAATCCTAACGATGTGGTATAATTTCTGGTCTTGTTCTCTGGCTGATTTTCCCAGCATCTCAGATTACATTGTTAAGTCCTTTTTCTTTGCTCCTTTATAAAAGAAAGCATTTGTAATAGGAACTCCCTTGCTTTTGTGTGTAACACTTTTTCTGTAGGTGTTTACAAAATATTGCATAGTGACAAAAAATGAGTAAGTCCTGCGCAACCCTGATAAAAAATAGTGTTAATACAGTTTGCTGTAAAGCTTTCAAAACAGCATCAAAAAAACTCTCCTAGCCTGAAGGAAACCCTGCAGGATGTCTCCTTTCCCACTTTTCACCAGCTTCCCTTGGGACCACAGAGAAGCACAATTCCTCTAAAATCAGAATCTTTCCTCTAGTGATGGGTGAGTCAATCCAATAATGACTAAAATGCTGGAAGCCATTTGTTCCAACAAACACCACTATAAAGAACCACACCACTATAACCAAGTTTCTGCATGCAGCAGAGTTCTTACAGCTGAGAAGCAATGATGGGAATTATGATTCAAACACCAATGGAACTTTAAATATAGTGCTCCAAGTGGGAGTTATTTTGTTCCAAATCACTCTTTCAGACTCTAAATGCTTAAGGTAACAGAAAGAAACACCAGGAAAACAGCATGGGCCATCTTTTTGCTCTTGTCTTCAGTGTGCAAGTTGCTTCTGAGTCAGTGCTTTCAGGCTACTCTCTGCACTAGTTTTGAGTGAAAGATCACACTTAGGAATAACTCAGCTTTCAGAATAGGTCTGCAGCCTCCTGCAGGCAAACCTGCGATGGCTCTGCTGTGTGCCCAGCTGCCTGCAGTGGCAAGCACAGAATCATTCTGCCAGCAGCACAGCTGGATTTAAAGTCTGCTATTCCTCTCAGCTCTGCTAGTTCAACTCTCAGTGATGGCTCTCTAGCCTGGTTCTGTTATGTGTGCTGGCTGAGAGTAGAGTTCCTTTCTGATACTCCTAAAATAGTTCATCTGACTACGATGTGGGCTCAGGGATTCAAAATACATCTCCATGGTATATCATTAGCTCAAGCATCAGCAGCACTCCATTTTTTAGTACAATCTTTTCCTGCTACTGAAAAGGGAATTTTTGAAACATCACTAATCTAATGCTGCGGCCATTCATGTGTAGAAAGAGATCACACTGGGAGTAGAATGTGAGTTTAACTCAGAATTTAACCATGCAGGAGTACGTGCCATTCAGCTAATGAGGTCTAGACATATGAGCACCTCTGACAGCTGCTGCTGCACAGGTGACTGAAACTTGCTATGACACTTCTTTAGACTGTTAATGAAGCTTTGACTGGTGTTTGGGAGAGGGATTTTGCATTTAGTTTGGAGAATGTATAATACTGACAGTATACATAACACATTGCATTAGCTTCACACAACCTAGGTGGATACTGATAAAGTACCTCCATAGAATAAGGTCACCAATATTTTCCTGTGTCTGAAAAGTTCAGAATTATACTCTTTAATTAAACTCCAGCATTAAGATGAGATCAAATTGTCACAGGAGGCGAAGGGGAATGCCTTCAAACAGGAACTGTTGCAGGCAGAATAATAATGCTCTGCCCTGACAACAGTTTCCTGGTAAAGCTGATAAAACCCCTTTTGTACGGTTCTACTGATGTAAGTGGTGCTACTTGCCTATTAAGAAGCTACTCAATATGACCTCAACACACATCATCTGTGCTTAGTCACACTTTGTTCAATATTTTCCCTCCTACCTGCATACGCCTGGTGTGTAAGGTTTATTAGTGAGAGGGCTGCTCTTAACAAAAGTGGAACAGGCAAGCCCTACTGTAATCTGCTTTGCTTTTTAAGACTCCTTATTAAACGAGCCCAGGGAAAAGTCTGGCAGAAGCGTACCCTCAGGAAAGAGTCTGACTGACTGTAGTAATACAAGATAAATTAAAAAGCACATGTGAAGACTTCTGATGCAGCGAGTTAGAGGCAAGGATTCCCTTTGCTTTTAATAGTACCTTAGGACAACCAGCTACTTCGCAACAGTCAAATATATTTACAGGTGTTGTTTTATCTGTATGGTACTCAGCTGTGGTTTGTTTTTTAATTCTTCCCCTTCTCCTTCCTCCCAGGATGAAAAGAATCAAGTATTAACAACAAACGTCTGGCTACAAATGGTAAGTTTTGAAATAAAGTAAATAAAGTAGTTATTTTCCCCCTTTGGTCATTCAGTTTAATCTGGTGAGAGGTCTGAATTTTAGGAAACTTTCAAGCTTTTGTTCTGTATCTTGCTACATAGTGTACAAAGCTAAGCTGAATGGAAGACTGTAAGGCTGAGATTTAGGTCTTGATGTTTCAGGTATTTTTAAAAACTTTGAAGAATTTGAGTCACTACACTAAGTAAGTTACTAACTCATTTTAGTTGATTTAGGTATGCTAAACTCTTGACTGGCATAAGATAATGGTGTCCTGAAAGTCCCACGTACAGTAACTGTAGGTGAAAGTGCCTGATCGCTCATTTCAACAATCTCTGCCATCCTACTTGCTTTGCTGTCTGCCTCAAGATACTGCAAAAGGCTTTTAATGTAAATGGCCATGCTGTTCCATGTTGTTCAGAATGTTGTTGTTTAAACATAGGTTGTCATCAGAAGTTAACTGTGAACATGAGGGGTTTTTTTATGTTTCTTCTCCAAATTCTGTTATCTCAGTTTCATGACAAAAATGGGTACAGGAACATCAGTTTTCTAATGCACAGCTGGGAAAAAGCTATACTTTTTCCTGGTTTCCCAGTTTGGTTTGCCCACATAGGGTGTTCATTCTTCAAACAGTAGCTTTATTTTACCTTTTGTTGCAATACTTAGTTGCTATAGTTGCCAAAGAATTTCACATTCTCTCTTACTAACAGTAACTATTGCCACCACTAGATTCCACAGCAGAGAACTTT
Source organism: Amazona ochrocephala (assembly GCA_039720435.1). Classification (NCBI taxonomy): domain Eukaryota; kingdom Metazoa; phylum Chordata; class Aves; order Psittaciformes; family Psittacidae; genus Amazona; species Amazona ochrocephala. The sequence continues at coordinate 30,876,999 of CM077883.1, read as the reverse complement.
GTCCCCATTAACTCATGGCTGGCAGTACTGGACAGAAGAAGTTTTACTCATGTTTGTAATAAATGGAGCAGATAACACAATATTCGAGAACTTTATGAGAGTGTTTTGAATTTCTTTCCTCTGAAAGGTTAACTAGCGAGCGAGCTCCTCCTGAGCAAAGGAGGCTACACAGATTTATTCCGTGTTGATTGCTTATCTTTTTGCATTAGTTTAAATTAAGACTTAGAATTAACAATATGCTTCTCACCATGCTGACTACTGTGGGCTTCTAATCTTTCCACTAAAACACTTCTACCATAAGTCTGTGCTTTACAAAGATGGGGTGGTACAGGCAGCTTTCTCCATCCTACAGCAGCTAGGATGAGCATTTGCCATGAGTTGAATTCCCATCTCTAATACAGAAACTCAACTGTCCGGATTAAGTAAAGGTTTACAAAAGAGTTTTATTATTCAAAATAATCATGTTACTACCACAGAAACTTTACACCTTTCAGTTTCTTTATCCAGCTCATTCAGTTTAAATGTATTCTTTTATAGAGCACCTCTCTTGCACTGCGGTAGGAAACAAATGAAAGAGTATTTTCATAGAATCATAGAATAGTTAGGGTTGGAAAGGACCTCAAGATCATCGAGTTCCAACCCCCCTGCCATGGGCAGGGACACCTCCCACTAAACCATGCCATCCAAGGCTATGTCCAACCCCACCTTGAACGCCGCCAGGGATGAAGCATTCACAACTTCCTTGGGCAACCCATTCCAGGGCCTCACCACCCTCACAGTAAAGAATTTCTTCCTCATATCCAATCTAAACTTCCCCTGTTTAAGTTTAAACCCATTACCCCTTGTCCTCTCACCACAGGCCCTAATGAAGAGTCCCTCCCCAGCATCCCTATAGGCCCCTTTCAGGTATTGGAAGGCTGCTATGAGGTCTCCACACAGCCTTCTCTTCTCCAGGCTGAACAGCCCCAATTTTCTCAGCCTATCTTCATACGGGAGGTGCTCCAGTCCCCTGATCATCCTCATGACCCTCCTCTGCACTTGTTCTAACAGTTCCATGTCCTTTTTATGTTGAGGACACCAGAACTGCACACAATACTCCAAGTGAGGTCTCACAAGAGCAGAGTAAAGGGGCAGGAGCACCTCCCTCGACCTGCTGGTCACACTCCTTTTCATGCAGCCCAGGATACGGTTGGCTTTCTGGGCTGCAAGCGCACACTGCCGGCTCATGTTCATTTTCTCATCGACCCACACCCCCAAGTCCTTCTCTGCAGGGCTGCTCTGAATCTCCTCCCCGCCCAACCTGTAGCTGGGCCTGGCATTGCTCCGACCCAGGTGTAGGACTTTGCACTTGGCATGGTTAAACTTCATTAGGTTGGCATCAACCCACCTCACAAGCGTGTTGAGGTCCCTCTGGATGGCATTCCTTCCCTCCAATGTTTCAACCGAACCACACAGCTTGGTGTCATCGGCAAACTTGCTGAGGGCGCACTCAATCTCACCATCCATGTCACCCACAAAGATGTTGAACAAGACTGGTCCCAACACTGATCCCTGGGGGACACCACTCGTTACTGGTCTCCAGCTGGACATTGAGCCACTGAGCACTACTCTTTGCGTGCGGCCATCCAGCCAGTTCTTTATCCACCGAGTGGTCCACCTATCAAATTGATGTCTCTCCAACTTAGAGAGAAGGATGTCATGTGAGACAGTGTCAAAGGCTTTACACAAGTCCAGGTAGATGACATCAACTGCTCTGCCCCTGTCCATCAGTTCCGTAGCCCCTTCATAGAAGGCCACCAGATTGGTCAGGCAGGATTTCCCCTTAGTGAAGCCATTTTTTTTGATGACCTAGAAAGGATAGCATGGCTATTCCGTTTGTTCACAAAGAAAAGTTAACATGGAAGAAGCATTCACCCCATGTTATTTTACAGGCTTGTACAGCAAGATTAAAATTTGGCAAATATAATATGGTTTTGGCTTTGAGCTACAATTACAACAGTTGCTATGATTTCTCACCAGGAAAACAGACAACAATTCATACTCAAGGAGCTACCAGTTATTTTCCTTGTCTTTTATCCCACAGCATCCTTATCCTTTTTGAGATTGTTTTCCTTCTTCCCGTAAGGAAATTCCTTGTTCTTTTATATATTCCATATTTCTTTTGATTTATTCACTGTAACACATACTGTATGTGGAGCATGTTAAGACTGCAGTGAACAGATCACTTGATGACTATAAAGAATAGGGCTACTCTTCATGACCTGTGTACACATTAAAAAAAAAAAGCAGTGTGTTTGCATATTCACTTTCTAATAATGGGATACTAGACACATCAAAGCATGCTTACAGCAAACATGTCATTTTCTTATGCTAAATGGTCTGAATTTTTTTTCCCCTAAATTTCCCACTTTACTCTCTTTCTTGATCTCTATGTCTGTATAATCAGTAATGTATACTAAATATAATTTATTTAATTGCCTCTGAAATACTTAAGTACAAAAAATAATCTGGGAGAAAGAGGAATGCAAGTCTAGTATTTATACATGAAGACTTTGATTCTGAGCACTATCTCCATGGCAATACTGTTCAGTATCAAAATCATTAAGTTACAGCAGAAGCCTTGCCCTGTCATACACAGAATCACAGAATCACAGAATAGTAAGGGCTGGAAAGGACCTCAAGATCATCGAGTTCCAACCCCCCTGCCATGGGCAGGGACACCTCCCACTAAACCATGCCATCCAAGGCTATGTCCAACCCCACCTTGAACGCCGCCAGGGATGAAGCATCCACAACCTCCCTGGGCAACCCATTCCAGGGCCCCACCACCCTCACAGTAAAGAATTTCTTCCTCAGATCCAATCTAAACTTCCCCTGTTTAAGTTTAAACCCATTACCCCTTGTCCTCTCACCACAGTCCCTCATGAAGAGTCCCTCCCCAGCATCCCTATAGGCCCCCTTCAGGTATTGGAAGGCTGCTATGAGGTCTCCATGCAGCCTTCTCTTCTCCAGGCTGAACAGCCCCAATTTTCTCAGCCTATCTTCATACGAGAGGTGCTCCAGTCCCCTGATCATCCTCGTGGCCCTCCTCTGCACTTGTTCTAACAGTTCCATGTCCTTTTTATGTTGAGGACACCACAACTGCACACAATACTCCAAGTGAGGTCTCACGAGAGCAGAGTAGAGGGGCAGGAGCACCTCCCTCAACCTGCTGGTCACACTCCTTTTGATGCAGCCCAGGATACGGTTGGCCTTCTGGGCTGCAAGCGCACACTGCCGGCTCATGTTCATTTTTTCATCAACCCACACCCCCAAGTCCTTCTCTGCAGGGCTGCTCTCAATCTCCTCCCCGCCCAACCTGTAGCTGTGCCTGGCATTGCTCCGACCCAGGTGGAGGACTTTGCATTTAGCATGGTTGAACTTCATCAGGTTGGCATCAGCCCACCTCACAAGCGTGTCAAGGTCCCTCTGGATGGCATTCCTTCCCTCCAATGTATCAACCGAACCACACAGCTTGGTGTCATCGGCAAACTTGCTGAGGGCGCACTCAATCCCACTGTCCATGTCACCCACAAAGATGTTGAACAAGACCGGTCCCAACACTGATCCCTAGGGGACACCACTCGTTACCGGTCTCCAGCTGGACACTGAGCCACTAAGCACTACTCTTTGCGTGCGGCCATCCAGCCAGTTCTTTATCCACCGAGTGGTCCACCTATCAAATTGATGTCTCTCCAACTTAGAGAGAAGGATGTCATGGGAGACAGTGTCAAAGGCTTTACACAAGTCCAGGTAGATGACATCAACCGCTCTGTTGTTTGCTAGTTTAATCCACATCAGATGTACTTCAGCTACAGTGGAGATCATAGCTCTATATTCAAAATAAAATGAGGCAGCTCATGTCCAGCTGGATGGGTAAGCACTCCGTACACACAGCTAAACCAAGCAACTGTACAATCTGCTTAACATTACCTGTAACATAGAATTCAATACTAAATTTTCTATCACCCTTTGGACTTAAATCATTCAGTGTCACCCTATGCTACTACCTATTGGCCATGGTAACTCTTAAAAGAAGTTAGAATAAGAAATTATTGGCTACATCACTATAAATTATTGTAATGCAGTTCAGAGGGAAATGAAGGGGGGAGCCAAGTGGCAGCTTTGTGGCAGCTGCCTGCAGCCTGCCAGCCCCGGCCCTGCCACTGCTGCTCACAGCAACTGGTTCTGTCAGCTCCTGGAAGTGAAAAGGAGATGCCTAAAGCCAACAAGAGCCCACAGGTTTAAATGCCTCAAAACTACATATTGTATTTGTTTGCATTGCTGGACTTTGTAAAAAAGGAGAGTTCTCATGAGGATCTCAGTACTTCTACATTCCACAAAGGGACTGTAGTGATAGGACAAGGGGGAATGGGTTTAAACTGAAACAGGAAAAGTTCAGGTTAGTTATAAGGAAAAAGTTCTTTACTGTGAGGGTGGTGAGGCACTGGAACAGGTTGCCCAAGGAAGTTGTAGATGCTCCATCCGTGGCAGTGTTCAAGGCCAGGCTGGACAGAGCCTGGAGAGGCCTGGTCTGGTGTGGGGTGTCCCTGCCCATGGCAGGGGGTCTGGAGCTGGATGAACTTATGGTCCTCTCCAACCCATCTCCAAACTACTCTATGAAGTGGTAAAACATACAGTGATATTCGTGTACCAGGAAGCTCATGTGACACAATTCACTACAAATTGATGTAAAATTAAAAAAAAAGAATGTGAGAAGCTGTTAATCTGCTTACAGAAACTGTGTCTAGACAAGCATGGGCAATACACATGGTTTAATTAGAGAACTGTGAATGGAGCAGGCAGTGAAAACAAAATCTATGAACAGAGCTAAACAGATATTCTGGTTTAAGATTTCTGTAAAAAACTGTTATTTGCAAAGGGAAAAAGCAACGCACAGCTCAGATAATTTGTCCAGGTGACAAGGTGCTACAAATTCACAGCAAAAACTGAGAAAAACATGGAAGCACAGACCAAGAAATTGTGTAGCAAAAGCTTGACAAAAGATTTGTGCTGAATGCTCCTAGATGGGTTGCATGCATCAAAACAGTCATTTATGAACACTGTTCTAGAGGTACAAGAATGAATCTGAATACCTGCAGTGTGAGGCTAACAGGGGACTTTGTTTGGTATATCAAACTGAAACTTCCCTGCGACAGTGATGCAAGGAATTATAGAGAATAACCTGATGTGAATACTCCATGAGAATGACCAATAATATTACCTCCATGATACCCATTAGGATTTTTTTCTGAGCCTAATATCTGTCAAAGATTTTGACAAGGGCCACTGGACTGTTGAAGAACTAAGTATTGTACATTTACTCACCCATTTCAAAGTTTATGTTTAAAAGACTAACATTTGGAATTGCAACAGCATGGTAGTTCTGGAGAAGTTTTCACTGTAGATTATGTGATACCTACAGCTATATGAAGTTAATGTAAATAATATAATATGGAGATAGAGGCACAGTATCATGAAGTATAGTATAAGAAAAAATAGATTTTGTGAAACAAAATGAATGTTTTTTCTTATTTATACCTTTTGCACACAAAAGTAACCATCCTTGTATCCTGACAAGTTATCTGCTTAGTAAGGGGTGAAGTGCGACCTCAATTTGAGGAGAACACAGTAGTTAATGCTAGCATTTCTCTGGAGAATATGAGTTTGGGGCAGTGCTTTTGTTTCTGACTGTGAAGGACCATATGACAGTATCTGAGATTCAGCAACGCTAAACACAGACTAAACCCCTGTTGGTTTGACTATGACAGACTCCCTGCCTATACTGGCAGTCAAGGACAAGTTTCAAGGTTGAAAGGAGCATGGAAAGTCCCGAGAGGAGATGCCTCCAGTGCAGTAGGTGCCAGCCAGGAAGGAACCTTCTGGGACAGCGCAGTGCTGCTGAGCATCTGCCTCAGAGGTTGCCTAACTTCAGGCCACAACAGCTGCTAACACCTTCTATGTATTGACTGTTCTGCTACTGCAGTTGTTTTCCCTGTCAGCAGTGACTGTTGGCTGCTCTACCTCGTGTCTGTAATACAGTTATTATAACCCAAGAATTTCCAACAACAGAAAGCAAAGTTTTCTATGAAGATAAACATAATTAAAGTTAATACATGAATTATAAGAGAAAATCTATTCTATCCCATGCACTGGAGGCAGCACGAACAATAAAACACAAGCACCCCAAATCTTTTATAGTTTGTATGTGCACTGCAGTGTGACTTGAACATGAGGCCTTTGTGCTTTCCATTGAGCTCTCAATGGTCTAATTCTCTTTTCCAAAAATTTCACTGTCTGAAGCTATTAGTGTCTCTTTAACAAAAGAACACCTATTGTTTCAGGCTATCCAGTCCCTAGAGAACTACAGTAAACCAGTGGATGAGGTGACCTAACTTACTTTTTCTGTGCATATCTTAGTACTGGACAGACCATTATCTACAGTGGAATGTGTCTGAATACCCAGGAGTGAAGAATGTCCGTTTTTCTGATGGACTGATTTGGAAGCCAGATATTCTTCTCTATAACAGGTACACATACTTTTCTCATATTGGGAAGGAAAGAAGATCATAGAATTATAGAATCGCAGAACAGCTCAGGCTGGCAGGGACCTCAAAAGATCCAAACTATCATGGGAAAAGGAGCCTAGCACCCTGTCCAGTTGCAAAGATAAGGCAACATGAATGACATAATCATCTCATCAAAATGCCTAGGTTTGGAACACTTTTCAAAAAAACTGGAAAGTTTTGGAATACTGCAAATAACTGTCTGCACATACTTGTAAACAACGACATCCTCCCTATCACCAATTCTGGTTGGATTTTGTGAGATTAAATGCTCCATCCTTGGCAGTGTTCAAGACCAGGTTGCACAGAGCCCTTAGGTGACTTGGTCTAGGGTGAGGTGTCCCTGCACATGGCAGGAGAGTTGGAACTGGATGATGTTAAGGTCCTTTCCAACCCTAACACACAGATTCTATGGTTGGAAAAATAAACTTTCCTGGATATGTTCAATGGTACAGGTAGTGATAATTTCCTCTTAAATACTTTGTTTTGTCTAGATGTTTACTGGTGAATTCAAATCTGACTTTTGGCTCTTGTCTGGTTTTAGGCTGGGCTTCACAAGAGGCAGCATGAGTAAATGCCAAAAACTATGTTCACATTTTTCCATGCCCAGTTTTGTGTCAATCTTTCTTCCTGCTACAAAAATAGCTAGGATATTCACTGCTCTCCTCTTCAAACTATCTGTTCTGAATTGGGCTCATTTCAGACAGACTGCCATCAATCCACCACAGACCCTCTGGCTGACACTGAGAGATTCTTTGCTGCACCATTATATAGTATTTCCCATTGTGGAATCTGTTTGGTTTAAAAAGATACAGCACTGATACTTATCTACTCTTTTAACAGCTTGCCTTTTTTTTCAGTTGTGGGCCTGTGTGCTGTTCCTCAGGTATCAAAAGACCTTACATCTGCTTTGTACATGTTGCACTGGCTATTTTTGTGGTAGTCAGGGTACATTGTTATTTTTTGCCCATGCAGATGACAAGAACCTTTTGGCTTTTTTCATCTGTTTCTCTGCCATATGTCTACGGATGACATCCCTGCTGTGTTTATCAACCCGATTCCCCCTCCCCACTTCAGCAGCTTTTTATTGCAACAAGACCTAGAGAATAGCTGTACCCAATATGTCAGCTGTAGTTACACTCCCTTTGCCAGTGTTATTATCAATGTCACTGTCACAGATGCTGTTGAATTGTAATAATGTGGTAACAGCACCCAGAGTACTTCTCTCTAGGGCCTACATTATTGCTTTGCTTACAGCATGCTGCAGTGCTTCTCTCAAAGGTACAATTAATACTAAACGATTTGAGGTAATCTCCACTAGAGTTCACCATACTTACGGTAACTGTCTGTAAAGACTAATTCTTGTTCCTGTTTAAGCATGGTGATTAGCACTCATTCTCCATGCACCAGACTAAAAACCCTTTTAAATGCTCTGTACACAAAGTGGAGCAGCAGGCAACCTGGACAGCTATTTTTGCAATATTAATCTTGCTTAATGTATTTTTCCATGCAAAATTGCTCCCTTGAGCATTTATTTCTAGCTACCTTGACTCCATAAATGGCAGTATTATTGGGAGAATCCAACAATTCAGGCATTCTTGTCAAATCTCCTTCTGAATTACATACCATGTATGCCATAAAATTGGTACTCTAGAACAGCATTTCAAAAGAATGAATTATGACAATATTCTTCCTCACATATATCACATACCTGAGACTTTCAGTATATCTGAGGATTTATGCTTCAATATTTAAGTAAGTATATCCAAAATGTAATGAGTAATATTAACACACACGTGCCAACTGTAGCTGAAGCGCATTACAGAATGAGAGGGGTAACTTAACATAAAACACCAGTTTTCTTTTAATACAGGTTTTTGACTCTTGGGATTATTAACTATGGCATGGTCATGAAGGAATTATTCTGCAGTGTTTCTATTTCAAACATATATTTAATCCAGAATCTTATTCAGAGACTAGTCAGGGAGCAAAGCTATTTAAAACAAGTTCTTATTTCTGTATGGAATAGCATTGTGACTGTTATGACATTCTTTTATAGTGACATTGTATTTTGAGATAGATGCTTTCTATTTCTACGCACTTCACTAGGGACATGCATCTGCCGTTACAAATGTATTAATGAAATATAAATTCACATTTTATTTTAATGAATGCATGTTTCACTATGTTTTGAATCCTTACACATCATGCTGAGCTGAGTACACAGAAACTTGTGGCAGCTTTATTAAATTTTACATCCAGTCTATAACATAGAGAGCAGGGCCAGTTCATCTGTAGTTTTTCTGAGGCAAAAAAATCTTGGACTATGTACAAATTCCAGGACTGTGTTAGTGCCATATATGGGCTCTCTTCCATTTTGCCAGTTTTACTAGACTTATTAAATGAGTGCTCATTTCTGGTGGCATTATTTTCCAAATATTAAGGCCACATAGTGTTTAGTACTTTACGGAATAACAAAAATTCTACTTTGTCATCTTAATGTACTGCAGGCAATATCTGCTTTCAAGTGGTTATACCCTGATGAAGAGATGTAGCAGAAATGGTTTTCTATCATTATATTTGAGTCCAAAGTTTCATCAAGCAAAGGCTTAGCTACTTGGTGCGTTCCTTATCGAAGCACTACATTTCAAAACCAGTTAGAAGCAATGTAGAAAACCACATATGCTTCTTTTTCAGAAAGAAGGATTTCATATTTGAGTCTTTGTACCTCTTGATATGCTTTAAAGAGTGTGTCTTAGGAAAGGCAAAGTCACATGACAATGAAACCTAGTTTCTTGATCACTTGTGTGCATGTATGCATGCACTCCTGTATGAATACATGTGTTTGTATGGTCTTTCTTGCTGCCCCTTTCCCCAATATCCTCTGAATCCATGTCTGCCAAATTTAGCAGTGCAATCAATAGAGATCTTAGCAGTAACAGTTTCTTACAAATGTCATGAAAACAGACAACCAAAACAAGGAGGGAGAACAATCAGTGCTCCGATTGGAAGAGAAGCTGCAACATGAAGTCAGAGAATCCAGCCATGAGCTGTGAAGCTGAAGAAGAGTGGCCTGCATTAGTTCAAGTGACTTAGAATCAAATTGCCTTTTCCTCTCAACGTGCTAGAATCCATTTGTGCTATATACATGATATTTAGACTTTTCTGCTTGTCTTCAGAGTTCAAACTAAATAGTTGTAAGCTTTTCAACACTGTGGGACTTCTGCTCACCACAGTAAAAAGTGCAACTCCAGATGAGAAAGTTAACTATTTGCATTTAGGTTTTTTCTTGTCTGCATATATCACAGACCTGTCCAGATACGTATTAATTTCTTCAAATACATAAAGAAAAAATCAAATGCGAAGTAACAATGACTAAAATAATGATTGCTTTATATGAATGATATAAAATTTGCACCAGAATAGCTCAAATATTTAAGTTCTCCTTTTTTAAAAAAGACTATTTCAATAAGGGTTTTCCTGCTGGAAAAACATGCCAGTTATTATACTTGATTTTCTGCTAGAAATAGGATTATTTCACTTTCTCCCCCTCTCAGATTCTTACTACATTTTTCTGATGATGTTTTAGGTGATTAGAAAATCATGAGACACTAAACCACTAGTGGGCGAACAGGGTATCAGAGACTTGTCATTTTCAAATCAGCCTAGAGACAACACAGGTTTTTGGGTCAACATAAGCACAGATATTGAAGCTCGTGCAACCTCCTTTGCCCTGCCCAAGAGCAGTTGGCACTGTATTTGCCCTGTGTGCCAACCAGTCCCCACAAAGTGACTGTTTGGAAACTACAAACAATACAACAAAATACAGTAGCCTGTTTTCTATTTCACTTCTCCACTGCACAAACGGAAGGCAGAGAAGGGAGACCGTGTCCATAAGCAGGCATGAACTCGACACAGCTGTCCCTGAAATAATTTCGAGATGCTATGATCATTCACTGCTAGAACCTTCCCAGTATGTTCTGTGCAATTTAATGTAGGCACCAATTTCAATAACTGACAATTTCTTGAATATCTAGGTCCCAAACTTTCAAAGATGTACAGATCATAATCTGTAATACCTTACCATGAAAACCTGCTGTAGTAAATGGGAACTGTTGAAGAGGGCACCATACTATCCGAGTATATATCCACTGCAGTGCTAAGAAATCTAAACATCTTTCATAGAGTGATTTAATTCAGCAAACTTAACTTTTCATAGGATTCTTTATTTCATCATCTAAATATTTAAAAATAGGGTGTTTTCCATCTAGAAGTTCTTAACATTTTAATGCCTAGTAAATTCCTCTGTCGTAGTGTCAGATGTAGCTGTGATGCTCCCTGGCAGGAGCTGCCAATTCATAATTTGAAGCTGTCTCCAAGTAACATGATTCTTTTCTAGAAACTTTAAAAAGGCACACTGAGCCGGTCCTGACCAGCACTATTACACTGACACCTCTAACGTGGTTTCTTTTATTGCTGAACCCAGTTTGTGGGGTCTGAAGTAGACAATGAAGGCTGAAGCTGCATTAAACTGTCCTACGTATGCCACATAGTAATAGTGCTCACACATGCAAAGGGGCAGGATAAGACACTGAAGTATCCATGTAGTCATTAACTGCTTTTCATGTAGACAGTAAGAAAACAGTTTTCTCTACATAGGTGCTTGAGAAGGATTTAAAAAGCACTTACTTTCCAATGGAAATCAGTAAGAACCCAGGCACTATAATGAATGTAGTGGGATAAGTAAGCAGCAATGAGGTGGGCTTACCTTCACTTGCACCTGTTTGTCAGGTACAAATCCAATATTATCAGTTTCTGAGGCCACAAAAAACTGGTGTCAGGAGAAAAGCTGTCAAGTTTTGGGGGTGAAATAATCCTTTTATGAAGAATGGATTTGTCTCAGATAGTCTTCAGCCACTCAAAGAGCATATAACCCATTTTATTTCTTCCCTGTTCTAGTGCTGATGAAAGATTTGATGCTACATTTCACACTAATGTTCTAGTCAATTCTTCAGGACATTGCCAATATCTGCCACCAGGTAGGCTGTTTCCATGTCATAAATTTTGATAACTTGGACTTCGTATGTATGGTCTGGTTTCAAATTTGACATAAATTCTGTGATATTTTATTTATCTACCTAGCATCATCTGATCTAGTTAAGCCTAGATGCATTATGAATTAAATGGTTAACACCTTTGTATGAAAAACACCATAAAAGGTACATGTTTATTGCAATTCTGTGAATTCTTCTGTCATAATGCACTATTTCAGAAGTGTGAAAGTATGAAAGAAGGTAAAAAATAAAAGCCCTCAATTTAAAAGACATTGTTTCTTAAAGCCATGGTAATGCTTCTTAATAAAAATTCATTTCATCAATTTAGCTGGCTCTTCTATTAACATGTCAACTTTACAGTAAGATGCTTAGTAACATCTTGGATGTATCTTCTATTTGAAGTAATTTGCTGGGTGGTTCATCAATACATTGTTAGTCTGAAAGGAGTCTGTGTTTGATATTTACTTGATATCAGCAGTGGAGTACTTTTTCTATTCCTAAACTCAACTGGCATAATTAGAATTAACTTATCCTAGAATCTGAATTTTAGAAACGACAGCAATAAAGCCAAGTGCCTTCCAGACAAACTAATTTTTTCCATGTAAGACCCCCAGAGGATTTTAGGCAGTTGCCTGTTGTTCTTTTGATTTAAGATCTTCCATTTGGTGGGGTTTTTCAACTCAATTATGAAAGCTGCTAAATGTCAGGGCCTGACTCAACAAGTGAAAAAAAAGAAGCTAGCCTTCCTCAATAAATCAAGATTGTGTAAACCTAACAAGATAGCAAAAAATTTTTTAGGATTTCTTATTTTATTCATTAAAAGAAATAAGAGAAACAGACTGAATATTCTGCTTTATTTCTTCCTGAAATACAGTATCTAGAAATCTGAGCTTTTCTTTAAATATTCTCCTATCATGTGCCAAATGGAAATGTAGTTAAAAAAAATAGTATATAACATCAACATGTTAATGGTTCTTGCCCTTTTCTGTGACTGACTTTTGCTATTCACATGTCAAGGCATAACTCAGATTAAATATGCTTTACAAGTGAAAAACAGAGGGTGAAATGTAGAACAAGGTCTGGTTACAAAATTTACATGAAATTATGTGGAACAAGCATTTAAATTAAGTGTTCTTGTTTAAAATCCAATCTAGGCATATTTAAAAGCTCATGCTACATAGATGTGCGCTGGTTTCCATTTGACGTTCAGAAGTGTAACCTGAAGTTTGGATCCTGGACTTATGGAGGGTGGTCCTTGGACTTACAAATGCAAGAAGCAGATATATCTGGCTATATTTCAAATGGAGAGTGGGATTTAGTAGGTAAGCTCTTGATTTCTTATTTACCCTGTGAAATTGCAGCCTTATCTCCACTGCTGAAATTTATGAAATAGATTGGGAAATGAAGACAGAAATTAATAAATTACTTAGCTAGTGACATTTGACACTGAGAGCAGGTGTAAGATGAAAATCAACATTAAAAAAGTAGACAACAAAACTGCTACTTGAATTCAGTATCTTTTATCCGGCTTCCTTTTATTACCTGACAAAAATTACCTGATTGGGAATGAAGCTTAAAGCAGTTTCACCTATAGTGAAACTTAGAATTTAGAAAAAATGTTTATCCTTTTAAAAAACAATCACAATATAATATACAGTTTATTCCCATTAATTTATGTTTTTCTTCCTCTTCCCTCCTACACAGGAGTTCCTGGGAAGAGAACTGAGAGTTTTTATGAATGCTGTAAAGAACCATACCCAGATGTAACATTCACAGTAACTATGAGACGTAGGACTCTCTATTACGGACTCAATCTTCTTATTCCTTGTGTACTGATATCAGCACTTGCTTTGTTAGTTTTTCTGCTTCCAGCAGACTCGGGAGAAAAGATCTCACTAGGTAAATCCTTAACAGGATATTGTAAATGTGACCAAACCAAGAGAAGTTGCCCTTTTGAAAGTTTTTTAAATACCCTTAGTAGGCAAGGGAAAATACCTCGTGTGCCATATTCTGGCTACAGAGCTATTTTTACTGTTTGATGGTGAAGCTGTGTGATGTTTAACCCTTGCTCTCAGCTTAGGGTACACTGAAGTTAGGAAATGGGGAAACATGACGTCCTGCTGCACTTCCCGACTACCTTTCTTAAGAAGCAGGGTTTCATTTTTTTGACATTTATTTACTGAAGAAAACCCCAACTATTACTGAGAAAAGCTCAAGTTTACAAATATGCATTTGAACACTTTAACCTTCAGCAGGGAATTATCAATATTTCCTTTTAATAGTGAGTTGTATTAACAGCCTAAGGTGCCTTCTCAGAAAGACTGATTCTAACAGCTACTATTATAACTTTGATAGTGAATTTAAACTGAACCATCGGTTTGTGAATCACGTCTGATGACTAAGTGCTTGATCCTTAAGATGGAGGTTCATGCGTCTTTTTTTGCCTTGTACAAACCTGGAAATGCACTGGCTTTGCCTAAGTGGATGTAACTGTTAAAAGGTAGAAACAAAATTGACATTTCTCCAGAACGTGGTTTAACTGAGTAGAGGCTCCTAATCAAGTCCTTCCCCATATTTTAAGATTAATTCTTTATTCCTAAATCCTTTTCCACCTGACAATGAATGGCTCCTTATTAATTACAACTAGTCCTGAGAAAAGAGTGAAGTCTTATTCCAGAAAGATGGGAACTCATCACCAGGCAACAGAAGTCAAACTCCAAAAATCAACAGAAAGGACTGCTTGGGGATAGCCAAGGGCAGAATCCAACAGCTAATATCAAAAGAGATCAAAGTCTGTCCAAGACAGCAAATCTTTCAGGAAGATGATGTATTGCACCACCACCTGTAGCTTCTATGTCAATTAATCAAGTGTCATATGCTCAAATATTCAAAATCACACCATGTTTCTAAAGCAAGCAAGCAGCAAGAATTACTTTGAGTTACCTCAGCTAATTAACAAATTGTGATAAAAGCTGAACAGTTACAAGGATCTAAAAATAAGTACACCTCTGCAAGCATTGGTATTAGTTTGACAGCACTGCTACCCTGAACTTGAGGTAGTACAAGAAAGGACAGGAGTACCACTAACATGATGGTGCAAGGGTAATAGTGGGAATGTATCTTGAAAAGGGCACTCCTTTAAATTCATTTGCTGCTTCTTACAGCCTTGTAATTACAGGCTACCAATCTAATGTTATACGTCATGTTTCTCTTTCAGGTATAACAGTTTTATTGTCTCTCACTGTCTTCATGTTACTTGTGGCTGAAATTATGCCAGCAACGTCTGATTCTGTGCCCTTAATTGGTAAGCTCGCTACTGCTTTTATTCACTTTCATGTCTTTGTCAAATGAGGTGCAGTGACTTTGCATGAAGGCCAGCAATAAGGCAAATAACCACCTGTACAATGGCCTACTGCAACTGAATTAGAGACATGTGGCCAGCTAATAAGATGCTCTTGTGGGTGTGATTCCCCCTATACAACGTCCATGCTCTTTCCTCTGAACAAAATAGAGAACTTACATGTACTTTAGGAAAGCATAAGCAAATTGGTTTTCTCTAGAAGTTGTTGCAGTTTCAACACCATTGGTCAGACATTAGGAATACAGAGCTAACCATGGGTAAATCTTCCCACTGTAATTGCTCAAAGAGAAAGAGAAACTTTTCGAAAGAAGTACTAGCCAGTCTCTACAATGCTGGTGAAAGAAAATTAGAGGACAGTTTTTTTCGAGGCTGCTCAGGAAAGGCAGGTGTTTAGTTCCACAGAGCCATTACTGGAGACTGGCTATCCTCTCAAAATAATGGCTGTTCTTTCTGGTTTTGAGAAATCTCTCATAAGTACCTGAAGTAGCATGTGTATCACTACACTAGAAAAAGAACACTATGTATGCATGTATATAAACACCCCTTATTGCTACAAAGCAATATCAGCTGAAGTATATTGCTGTAATTATCTGTTTATTTTGCAGCTCAGTATTTTGCCAGCACTATGATTATTGTTGGTCTTTCTGTTATTGTCACTGTTGTTGTTCTACAATACCATCATCATGACCCAGATGGGGGGAAAATGCCTAAATGGGTAAGGTTTGATTTTCATTCATTATAGAATCATAGAATAGTTTGGAAATGGGTTGGAAAGGACCTAGGCTCTAGATGCTCTAGCATCTACCACTTCTTTGGGCAAGCTGTTTCAGTGCCTCACCACCCTCACAGTAAAGAACCTTTTCCTTATAACTAACCTGAACTTTTCCTGTTCAAGTTTAAACCCATTTCCCCTTGTCCCATCGCTACAGTCCCTGATGAAGAGTCCCTCTCCAGCATGCTTGTAAGCCCCCTTCAGATACTGCAAGGATGCTCTGAAGTCTCCACACAGCCTTCTCTTCTCCAGGCTGAACAGCCCAAACTTTCTCAGCCTCCCTTTATACAGGATGTGCTCCAGCCCCCTTATCATCATCGTGGCCCTCCTCTGGGCTTGCTCCAACAGGTCCATGCCCTTCTTATGTTGAGGACACCAGAACTGTCCACAGTACTGCAAGTGGGGTCTCAGGAGAACAACTGTGCAAATGTCCTGACCAAAGAAGCAATATAGCAGCTTGTGTCCCGTGTTTAATTCTTCCTTTAAAAAACATATAAATCCTTCCTAAATATTTTGTTTTGAAAAGTAGTTTTACTAGAAATGAGATGTCCTGATACATTTTGTGTGGTTGGCTTCTTAGAGTGTGTGTGTGTGAGAGAGAGAATGAATATACCTCAACTTGCTTATATATTCAGAATCTTATAACAGCTAGAAGCAGCTCAGGATTTTGCTAAAAACTTTGCTAAAAAGGTGTTTTTCAAATAAGCTGCAAATATCAGAAGTGAAACAAGTAGAAGGAAAGAGTAAGGTGCTGAAAGAGATTTTAAATGCATGAAATACACCACCCTCAAGATGCAACTGCGCAGCTGCTATGTATTGTGTGTACGGAAACAGCAGCAGCCTAAAAAGCAGTTGTTAAAGATGGCTGTTGAAGCAGAACTGAAACTTGCTCTGAAAATCCTCATCTTTACATCTCTGGTCAAGAACATCTGTAAAGAGCAAGGAAAAATTAAAGTCTTTTTCTAAGCATTATGATTCTTTTCATAATGTACTTCTCTGAATGGTTGTTTCTACAAAGAACATTACACTGATACTGGATTACTAAATATTGGTGAGCATCATTAGCTAACTGTCCACTTTTCCTGACTTCAGCCAGCTCATGGCAGCATCAGGCATCACTGCAAATGGAAAGACCTTTCTCTTTTTTTCTCTCCAGAACAATGAGGTATTATTGCACACAGTAGTGCCCTGCAGAAAAGAGATAATGAGATGTTCCCTGACCTGTTCTGGGTAGTGACTTTAAAATGAATTTCGATTAAGAGACTCAATGGTGTATATCTTCATATGTATGTTTGATGACCTAAAGGGACAAATGTTCTGTACTGAGCCAAACATCCTGAGAAAACAGAGTACTTGAGGTTGAAGAGGGAGCTTTAGTGTTGAGAAGCTGAAGACCATTAAACATTATTTGGATACCAGTGGGTTTTGGATCAAGCCCTCAGCTAACGAATATTACCCTTCTTGGTGAAGCTAGATAGTGTAAATAGAGGACAAGATCTGTCTCTGGTTGGGATGCTTGCCTGGATATAATATCAAGTCTGAGTGGCAATCCATAGTCAGAATAAATGGACCAAATTTAATATTAATTACAGTGAAGGACTGGCACATTATGTGAGACAACAGTATTTCATTAGTGCTCTGGAAAAGAAACACTGGAGTGAGCTCTTAAAATCTGACTGAAATAAATAACAGACACTTGCATCCAAACTGGAATAGTCTCTGGCTTGTCTGCACTTTCTGTAAGGCTGGATTAAGGCAATTTGAAAACAGTAAAATGACACACACTGATTAAATTTGTAAAATACTGTTTTTTATTTAAACAAAGTAATTTTTTTATCTTTTTCTTTATGAAGTGTGCAGATCTGTTTTCTAGAATCTGTAATCACCTGTCACGAAAACAACGTGAGAAGAGAAGAGGCTCATTGTAAAGCTTGGTGGCTTGGTCCAGTCCATTCTAGCATCTGTTTTAACAGTCCCCTCCAAACAGTAATGCCATGTGAATTTTATATTAGAGCATAAATACAAGTGAAAGAATTGTAATTTATTGACCACAGTCTAAAGCAGCACTATTAAGACTATTAAAAAGTAACTGTTCTTCAATATGTGGGTTTTCTTTTAGTTCATAGTTTCTAGTAAAGGTGGAAAAGCCTGCCATATTCCTACTCAAGTGTAAGGAGAACTCAACACTACAGAGATTCCCATTGTTAGTGAAAAGTTAGCCTGAGACATTCAATAGCACTATTAGAATTAAGAAAGCAGCCTCCATGATGGGCAAATTAATCAGCTGGAAAAGTCTGGTGCTATTTTCTAGAACTCCTGCACAGACTAAGCAGAGACCATGGGCCAACCAGTCACCCAGGCTGCAAAAATACCAGTAGTGCCCAAGAACAGTGGCTATGTGAAGAGATACTTATTCTCAACAATTTTCTTTCAGACAAGAATCATCCTTCTCAACTGGTGTGCTTGGTTTCTGAGGATGAAAAGACCAGGGGAAGATAAAGTGCGTCCTGCCTGTCAACATAATCAGCGTCGAGGTAGCCTATCAAGTGTGGAGATGAACACGCTGAGTGCCCAGCAATCCAGTAATGGGAATATGCTATACATCGGGTTCAGGGGGCTAGAAGGGGTTCACTGCACACCTACCCCTGATTCAGGGGTGATCTGTGGGAGGATGACCTGCTCACCAACAGATGAAGAAAACCTGCTGCACAGTGGCCATCCCTCTGAAGGTGACCCAGATTTGGCTAAGATCTTGGAAGAGGTCAGGTACATTGCAAACCGATTCAGAGACCAGGATGAAGAGGAAGCCATTTGCAGTGAATGGAAGTTTGCAGCCTCTGTAGTGGATCGGCTCTGCTTGATGGCTTTTTCAGTTTTCACAATCATTTGTACAATTGGTATTTTAATGTCAGCACCAAACTTTGTAGAGGCTGTGTCTAAAGATTTTGCTTAACTCCTAACTACAATCTGATTCTCTGAAGTATTGATATGTAGCAAATAAGAGTGGGGTTTTCTGTTTGCTTGCTTGTTTTTAATGAGTACACTGCTTCTCATTCTATGCTTTTTTTTGCCCCCTCCCCAAGTCCTGAGTTCATTTTGGAAGAGTGACACCATTTCAGAAGGAAAGCCAAGGATTTCTCCCTGGGCTGCCTTTGCACAGCTTCTCTGACCACTCCTCTGTGGGATCAATGCAGTGTCTGGAAGTCCCTACAGAATGACAGGGTATTTGCACTACCATCTTTTACATATTTTTGAACTGGCTATTACAAAATAACAGATAGGCAATGCCAGAAATGTCACTTCTTCCAGACCTGATTATAAAAGATAGAAGGTGGTCCTACTTGAATGAGCGATTGTAAACACTTGTGTTTAGGAGAGGATTAAATCCAAATGGAAGCTCAAACAGCAGAAACAAAGGGAGAAATAGTTTGCTTTTCAGCTACTGCTTTTGATTGAGTTGTGGTATGTAGCTCTCCAGCTCACTCACAACCACTCAGAACCTTAACTCCCTCCATGCACTTTACAGACATACGAGAAATCTGAGAGTTAAAATTATAGACCACATAACTTGTCCTTCTGTATCTTTCTAGATTTGACCTACGTGTTTGGCCTGAATTCTGAAGCAGGCTTCACAGTCATTTTTGCAGTGTTTACTACTTCTTCCTTCTCCTCAGAAAGACATTCTTTCAACCGATGACCTTTTTAACCATCAAACAGAAAGGAAGGATGCCTTTATTCTCACCCGTTAAGAAAAAAAAAACAAAACAACCCAAAGCAACAAACCAACCAACCAAAACAAAAACAAAACAACCCCAAACTCGCAGAAAACCCTCAGGAAAAAATAACCCAAACCACACACTTGTCTCTCTAATGTTAATTGTATTTCAGTGTGGAAAAGTGACACTCAGTGTCTTGTACAAGCAAAAGCATAAATGAAGAATCTAAAGCAAAAAGAAGCCGTTAAATCTTTAGATCAAGGTTTTAATTAAAAAAGTTAAGAGTTTGATCTGTTGTATGCTTAACCTTTCATAGACTTCCTTCTGTTGAGTCACCATAATGTGTCTTTACAAGAAAACTGCACCTTTTCTGCTCAGTTTATCATCCAAAGAGCACTAATGAATAATAAGGCTTTCTTGGGTCTGATATAAACTATGAACTGTAGATATATATATGTATACACAGACACTGCATATACATCAGAGGAGAGGTTAAGACTTAAATACAAATTCTCTTAAGTCTAGACAAACATTTGCAAAGGCAAAACTAATAGTTCATCACTTTATGTTATTTCTGATTCTGAAATTCTCCCATCAAAATATGCTTAGTTTTCACATGATGGTTTAATGAAAATGGCAGAGCTGAGAATACCAGGGCCTGAATCTTCATGTGTTCAGAACAGCTGAGAATTAGTCTCGCTGGTGTACCAGTATTCCTGACCAGTGATATAAGTGGTAAAAGATGTGGGGGAGGATTACTTTAGCATTGACTGCTTGCTTTATCCTACAGAGCCCCAACTTTTTGGCTGAGGTCTTCAGAGACACAAATGGAGGCCTGCTGTTGTACCATGTTTTTACTGTGAAATAAACTCAAGTCCTCGGTTTATCTCTTATGATGAATTAAAATAAAGTGATTGGAATGCTTATTCTCCCTAGGAAACAATTCCTTCTCAGAGTCTGCTACCCTGAGAGCAGAAGAATCAAATTTCATGTAAACCAAGGCCAGAGTCACCACAGATACAGTCCATCATGGAAGAGAACACCTCACTGAAGTACCTTCATGCTGGAGAAAAGGGAGGATGAGTGAAAGGAAGGCAGGATATTTCTCACAGAACCTTGTCTTCCTAAGGCTCATTCAGAATGTCACACAGCAAAGACATGAGCAAAGCATTCAAATCCTTCTTTAAGTTTCATCTTGAAACCATGTCTTAGAGTTATCTGTGAAGAAGTTATATTTTCAGGAACAATTACTAAGAATTAGCCACAAAGTAATTCCTGCAAATAGTTTCTAGTTTGTAGATTGCACATGAATAGGAAAGTAGGAGTCCAAAACCAGAAACGTGAGTTTTGTTCAGCTGTGAATAACTACACATATCATGTGGCATGTGCTTATGTTTTGAGGAATGTTTCTAGGCTAGGCTTCCTGATGCAAATGTTGATTTACACTGGTATTTTTTCCTTCTGCGAGTATCCCTAAGTAGCTACACAAAACATTCCACTTATTCTTTGTAAAGCTTTGGGGTTCTCTTGGAAAAGAATTTTTCAAGGGGAAATAAAGACATCTGGGGGCTACCTTGTACAATAGGACACAACTACTGCAATCATAATACCATGATACGCGTAATATAGGAGGCATGAGAGTACCCCTCTTTCCACCAGAATCTATTTACAGCATCTGTAGAAATCATCTTGAGAAATACAGGAGGTTTTTACAGAAGGATGGAGAAAACAATTTGCAATTTGTCAGTAAACTTAATTACCAATGACAGACATGCCTATGCTTAAAAAAAACGGAGACTGTTTAGTGAAGTCCTGCCAAAGTCTGTAATGAGTTTGTAATACTGTCAGTGAATACCAGGTATTAGACACCAGTGCCATGCCTACATTGCTGCCTTTATGGATGGCAGGATTAATGAAAATACACCAAGGGACAGGAGAGTCCTTACCTGCCTACTGTTAACATGACCTGTAAACATTTGGTGACAAGATTATTATAAATTTTAAATACAACAGTTACAACTTCTCAGTTATGTTATTTTGCATCTATGAGTAAATTTTTCCTATAACTGAGCTGAGCAAAATTGGTATGTTTCTTGTCAAATGTGTGTGTCTTAAATATATTTGTGTATGTGCTAAAGAGTATTTTGATCTAAATGCTAGGAAAAAAACATTTATTTACAATTCTGGGCATAGAGATGGAAATTAAAACATTGTGTACAGTATATGTACGTAATATTAAAGACAATATATTGATGGTAAGGATCTGTTATAATCTTTGGAGCGCAGAGAGAGGATAAGCAAGTGGTTCACCACAATTAAGCTATGACTTGTCTGACAAATTCAAAAGCTCACTCTGGAGCTCAGCCGTCATGTACAATACTGTGTGTGAACAATGTATATTACTTTTTCAGTTTTGTGTTTTTGTTTTGTTGGTTTTTTTTTTTAATATTGAATTGTACAGAATATTTAAAAGACTTTTTAATATTTAAAAATTTTCATTTAAGTGTTAATGCCAAAAAAGTTCCAAATGTAAAATTTTAAACACTTAGTTTTAAATACAGCTAAATTATTTAAACAGTATTAAAAAATTAATTATTTTATATAGGAATAGATAATACTATGTAAGACTCTTTTTAAAAGTTTCTTTAAATTTTCCCTATATTCTCTTTAGCCGCAGGATGTAATTAACAGGTTACAATTACAATTTAATTGTGATTCAGCTTTCCACCTTCTTTAACAAGAAAAGAAGGGAAACCAAAGTCCCAGATTTTGTTTCCTTTCATTATACTATTTTTTACATTAAGAAATGTAGCATAAAGCGCATTAGAAAGAGTTGTTACATCTGTCAGGTACTGATTGTCATATAACAAATTCAGTACTTTCTCAGTCCAGTACAAATAAAAGATTTAGATCAAGAAACTTTTGATTCTTTCTCATTTTGCTAAGACGGAAACAAGTTCAAGTTGTAGAAGACACAAATAGCCATGAAAGAAAGAAAAATGGATATATCCATATGGGATGACAAAGATCTTTGATAATTAAAAATACATTTATATTCTCCCAGTAAACCAGTCCCACATTAAACATCAGTCTTACATAAGCAATCAAATTGAGTAGAATTGAAATACCATATAAGTTTTGGAATGGCCTCGATGCCAGTATTAGTTTTCTTCTTGGAGTTTAACACAGAAGAGGGAAACGAGAGAAAAAACAAACCCACACCAGCTAAATAAACTGTTGACAGTAGCCAATTTTGTTTGTTGGCCACTGGTGAAAATATACCTAACCAGCAGAACACCCCCAGGATGGGGAAGCAACATGTCAGGGTATTTTTTTTGCAGACAGACAAGATGTACTGCCCATGTGTTCAAAAAGCTTCCTGAAAAGTTTTCTATCTTTACAACATCCCACTGAGCACATACCAGTAGTAAAAATCAAGGGTTCTGAGCCTAAGACTTTATTGTCTTACTGCTTCCACAAGCTTGTAAGAAACATCTAATGAAGATCTGTTTGGTCAATGTCAATGCACCAAGTCATACAAACGTGGTTGCTACTGAATCCGATCAGTCTTTGGGTAAGAACTGCTGAGGATTAGAAAGTCAGATATTCCACAGTGAGGAACATCCTGACGGATGTGCACTCTGCCAAGCCAACATGCCTACCCTCTCTTCTAGAGTGCTGAGAAGCAGGACACACTATGTCAGACTTACTGTTATGCTACAGCATAGTCAGACAGGTTTAGTTCAGCACACACCAGGCAGTTTCCTGGCACTGTGTATAAACCTACCATCACACATACTCCATCTCTGAAGCATCTGTGACTGTGGATTAAAATCGGACTGCTGTCTGCTGCTGGTGTCAGCATCTAGTTGGTTAATATGCAGACTGAAAGCTGCTACGGTTTAGAAGCTTATACATGAGCACATCCAATGTCATTGCCCTGTGGGTGGGTAGGTGGCAACTTTCATCAGAGCCCTTGGTGTTGTGGTTATAGAGTAACAGTGTCAGCCATCTAGTTTTAATCCTGTAAGAAGGATCAGAATATACTTTCTCTTGAACAAAACTGATTTCTTAGCCTAACCTAATGATACTAAAGTATCAGTTAATCGTAAAAGGCTGTGAACAGAATCTGCATGTTACACCCTATCTAACCATGAGGTAATCAAACAGGATCTTAACAGGACTACAGCCACAAACGAAGGCCTTTCACTGCTGCCCTTTTTTTCTTTTTTTTTTTATTGCTTCTGCTGCTTAAAAGAAAACCTTAAAGCTTATGTAATATTTATTTGTGCTATTAAGTAATTTGCAGATGATGGCAGAGAGAGAGAGAGTAAACAACAATCTCTTGCACTCCAATGAACACATTCAAGACTGCAATTTATTAACAGAACATGAAAGTACTTGAGTCCGAAACATAGCATCAGTGTCATATTTACACTCTCAATGTAAAGATATCACTAATAAATTCCTGGGTTTTCAGAGCAGCATTGACTTATCCCTGTAATACAGCTATACAGGAATAGCAGCTTGAACTCCAAGACAATTTGAACTATCTGTGTATTTTGACCTTAAAAAAAAAAAGGCAAAAACCAAACCAAAACTCAATACAAATTTAACAGCCACAACATGATATAATGTTACTTTGGAATATGCATACAGAAGAATAACATCCATAGATGCCTTCCTCTTAACTAAACAATTCAGGATATAACCCAGCCTCAGTACCTGTAAAAGGCAGAGAAATCTTCCTACTGAGTCCAGAAGTCTGGGATCAAGACCCTATTCAGTGCAACAAACCTCACAGTTATCATTTATGTATTATTCTGGTTCATGGCAGTCATGCAAAGAATTAAGAATAAGCCAAATATTAAATAGTTAAATTAAAATGGGTTTAGGCTTAGAAACAAAAAAATCTGCATCCCAGAGCAAGATACATGCACAACATCCCTCAGCCAATATTATCTTACCTCTCTGTACACATGGATTACCTACAGCTGTGAAACATTTCCATAACAACTTTGTTAGTGTACAAGAACTCCTGTTCAAGACTACTCTTGCTGACATAGCACATTCATTGCTCCCTGTCCTTCTTCCAGTTTCTGACCAAGTGAAACCTAATTAGCAGACTATTTTGATCAGAAGAAATATTACAGAACCAACAGTCAGCTGGTCAGAGGTTGAAGCCTTCTCATCCCTTTTATCTAACTCAGAGAACATCACACTGCCCTCCCTACATGTACATACAAAAAAGTCTGCTTCTTCAGGGAGACAGAGTTGAAACAAAATATACCCAAAGATGTAAATAAACATATACTCTGAAAAATGTATGCAGAGAAAACTAGTATGGTTCCTGTTGCTAAAAATATACTAGAATTCAAAGCTTTCCAGCAGTTTTTCAGTTGCAGGAATACGCCAGGGCTTTTAGTATGCCAGCTGCTATATAGGATGGGGGTAACAACCTTCTTGTTGAAATTTTGAAGCAATCTGTGCAGGTTGAATGGGGTATAAGTGAAAACTATGGCCAGCACAGCTTTCAGCCCTAGAACTCTGTAGCCTGTCTTTTCAAAAGGCTCACTGTTCATCTGCATCTTTTAATGGATTGTTCTGTGTATTCAACAGAATCCAACCTGTAACGAACAGCACTGCAGAGATCTAAAGAATCCAACCTCAGTTCTGAAAGACTGGATTCATGCCCACTAAATACAGTAATAAAAGCACATTATTTTCTCATGCATTTTCCCTAGTGCCCTATAAAATGTCCTATCTCCCTGCAGCAATATAAAACCTGCAAATTCTTGCATCTCCCAACATTGGTTTATCATCTTTTAATAGTAAACCTACATCAGTGTAGATGACAGGAGATTTATCCTAATATTTATACAAAACACAGCTCCATTTTGTAACTTCTGCAATTTCAAAATCTTCCGCCCCTTGCTCGGAAGGCCCTAAGAACAGTGGTATCATGACTTTTAACAGCTGCCAGAGTAATAACAGCCACAAAAGATGTTTCCTCAGAGCTAAAAACATCAGAACTTTTTGGATAAAACCGGAGCATCTTCTGAACTGCAGTATTTTGTCACCTTTGATACATACACCTCATTTAGACATTTGGGTCTAATTTATTCTCCAGTTCTTTGAGATACCTGAGATGATGTTAGCATGTAGTGTGCTTGGTCAAAGGGCTTTGATTACTGACAACTTTCATAAGGGTCCTTCACCTCCAGTGAGGGTGATGAGTGTTTTCTCTTGAAAAGAGCTAGTACAGAAACTTCAATTGCCTTTTTGTAATGCCATGAACTGTATAATTGGATTTGGAAAAATTATCTGTGTTAAGAGAACATCAGAGGTTACAGGTATTCCATACTACTTTTCCCCAGGCAGTAGCAGCATTGATTTTCCCATTCACTTGACAAAAAGTAAAACCCTTTAAGAAAGAAACTCTTCCTTCATGTTACCTGACACACACACCTATGCCCCAAGTATATTTCCTCAACTTAAACTCTGGTAGCATGAGTGAATGCAGTAGATTATAGCCCAAAGTGTAACTATTATTACAGGATTTTTTAATTTTTGTACCTTCCTCTAGCCGAAATGATGAAATCCCAGAGTAGCTAGAACTGGTATCTGTAGCTAGAACGGATTTGTGATACCAGACCAACGCTAGAAAAGCAGATGCACCTACAGAAGCTGGTGAAGTGAGATTTATTTTTCATTACAAGAGTAGCTCAAAGAAAACTAAGGCTGTGAATTTTCAGTTTCCACACTGCAGAGGACTCAGACCTCTGTGACAGTGGAGAGCACAAACTCTTGCTGAGTCAGAAAGCTACTGAAGATGTGTGAGTACGGAAATGCTGGTGGCAAAGTGAGTCATATTGCCATTTGATACCAGCCAATAAGCAGCAAGGAAGAGGAAAAGACAAGGCAGAACTCTAGTGAAGACAAAACTCTACATGTAAGAAGTTCAACACTTTCTCCAAGGGTTGTTCCTCTTTGCCTATCCAGCTAAGTAGACCGTCAGCACAAAACACTCCATCATAGTGCATTTGGAAAGCTTTATGTACAACTTTTTCTTTTTTAATAAATGGAAATATGCACATATGAGCATGCCACAAAAAGGGTATTTTCTATATAAGGTGTGAGAAAATTCTGTTTACCTGTAATTCACTGGCTGACAGACCATAGAGCCTAGGGCAAGAAGCAGAGCTGAGGCAAACTGAACCATTTAATGTCTGCTACTTTATACTGCCTAAACACTGAACAAAGTCTTTCTCCCCCTCTTTCTTTGTTTTGTTCATTTTGTTCATTTTTTGTCTAAATTGTACAAGTTTTAAGCTATGTTTCTATGTGCACTTTTTTTGTTCCAGAAGAAGGTATGCTAAACAAGCATCATCTTTCCTACACTCAAAATACATGGCATCTGATACCTACTTGAAATGCAAGACCTTCTGCCTCAGCTTTGTCCTGCTATATTTCCCCCTTTCTTCTCACTTGATCCAGTGACAGGATTGCCCCACGAAAACAAGCACAGTGCTGTTCCGGAAAAAATACCTGAAAGTATCAGAGGGACTTTTTGGGTTTTATTCACAATATTTGTTTCAGGTATTGCCCATATGACTGAGTCTTAGACTCATTAAGTAAGTTACTCTTCCTTGTATTACTGAAAAGCTTGCCTAGCTTGCACAGCAAACTGTCAGAGCACTGATTCTGCAAAGGCAACAAATCAGTATCAAGGCAGATGTCCTCCTGGAGGATATGGTTAGGAAACAAAAGCACTACAAACCTGAGCAACACTTGCATTCAGTTTGTGAAGAATTTAGGAGTGAAATATGTCCTGCCCCTCCCTACAGTCCTGCACTGAGCACAGACAGCTCTTTTTCACAGGTGATAGTGATTCTGGCATATGTTCTCCTCCTTGTGTGACTTCAAAGCAACTGATGGCCTTATATGGCCTAACACGATTGCTACTTACAGATCTGGAAGAAACCCACAAATGGTTCCTGGTGATATTTATAAGCTCCTGATATTTTCTGCATGAGTTACTGGCAACTACATTTAAAATGGCAACTGCTGGGCTATCAAACCTCCTACTTTCTCTCCAGGGAAACACTTTTAACCTCTGATGAGAATAGCCTAATAAAATATACTATGTGTACTGATTAAAACAGAGTGCCTAAACCATCACACAAAAGAAAGGAAGTGAGTTTGACTTCATAGAAGGCTCCTGCAACTCTCAGCACACTGTTTACAGGAAGAGTGAATAGGAGTGCTCCTGCTTCCAGAGAAGAGGTACCGTATAATACATTTAGCGGAGACCAATTACTGACTGGCTTCCAGATGTTACTGCATTATAAACAGTTATCTTCATGATACTAAGTTTTTACTGTAAGCTAAATTGACATACGCCTGAACAGAAATTTACTCAGTTAAAAAAAGAAATGTTAGGGAAACCAGGTGATTTCATCAGGAAAGAATGGATGCAGGCTGGGGGTATTCTGAAATACCTTAGAGTAAAAATACAGACTGTGTATTAAAAAATGATGTAACTTAACCATTTCTGTGTGGAATACCACATAGTGCATGCAAGAGAAACATCACACGGGTGGAACAGAATCGCACAAGTACAGTAATATTAATGTGAAAATGTCTGTGAAATATGTATGTGAAATAATAGCATCAAGAAGATATTTAAAACATGTAGAATAGGGTTTTTTCCAACATCTGAATCATAGCATAGAAAAGTTGCTATTATGGGTATACAAATTTTTTTTGGACTTTAACTATTAGTTTACTACTCTGCTTAAAATTCTGCCTGCACCTACGGTTGCATTATCCATTTTTATGACTCACAATGCCTGCATTCCTTACTGAAACACTAGTACTGAAGCAACTGAAATGGCAGGTTCAGCTTCCAGCTCTCAGAAAAGAGCCAAATAGGCAGCTTATAACAAGACATGTCTGGATCTGGTGTGCAGAAGTTATGAAGGAAGTTAAAAGAAAGGCTGGGAAAGTACACGAATTTCGAACTAAACAACAGACTAAACACTACAGTATGACCCTAGCAGCTCCCATAATTCTTTTTCCTTATGCAGGAATTTGCTTATGACTTAACTGAGTCTTATTATTGTAACTAGTCTTGTGCCTTCCAAGAAAACATCAGGGTCCTCTACTAACAAGGCAAACCTTCAACTGTGAAAGAAACGTAGAGCAGGATTAAAATGTCAGTATAGGTCTTTGATAAAAACTGAATCACAGCACCTCAAACATTAAGACTGAAAGATACCAGGAGGTAAGCGAAACAATGTTTTTGGGTAGGTTGTCAAGCTTACTGTGAAATCCCTTGTCCCCAAGCAACCAGCCCTCTCACCCCAGTAATTGCCTCAAATCAACAAGACAGCGATGCATAATTTAGCTTGTGAAGTTGACAGGTCTTCAAAAAAAGTCACTATTGTTCTGCCTACAGTCCTGTTTGTTTCATTGCCTTAATGACAGCTTTCTGTTCTGGCAATGTAATAGTTGGTTAAATGGTATCTATCTGACCTGGCAACTTAAAACCTCCCATGGTTATTATATTCCTCAAATAAGAAAAATAAGGCGAACATTTCTGAGGTACAAATCTATACATATAAAGTTAACAAAAGTTGTTTACATTATGTTGAACAAACTGTATATATAGCAAACTTTCAGCACGCTCCTCCTGTATTCATGCCTATAGTATTTGCTGCACAGTAATATCTGGATTTTGTAACTACTGAAATGTGAAATTCCTTGGATGTAAAACCCATCTCCTTACAAAATATGTGTCCTTTCAAGTCCAAATTTATCAGCTTATAAGCACACAATGCTTACAGTTTGACACAACTTTCCATCCTCAGTGTCCATTAAAGAATTCAGAATTTATTCCAAAACTCAGTGAAACCCCCATATCTGCCTATGGACTTCAACTTCATTAGTTTCCTGAAAAGTTCTGCTTCTGAAGCTTTCCAGGCAATTGGAAAAGAAGGGATACACAGTTATTTCAAGTATTTCAGTTTAAAACCGCCTTGACACAAAAAGTCTTAAGCTTGGAAGTGGCCTGCACTCAGGCACAGCCAGAAGTAAGGTAATGATTCAGGATTTTAATTTCTTTAAAACCACTATTATTTTGTGCATGGAGAAATAAATTAGAAAGAGACTTACATGGTCATTCCTTTGAAGAATCAATATTACACAGTGGTCTGTAAATCTGCAAATACAGCTCTGAAATGCATTCAATTCACTTTATAGCTTATATATTGACTGGCTACAGCTACATACATGTGGATTTTTCCATTAAAAAGGCAATGGTTTATCATATTTTCAGTATCACAATATCATCACAGGAACTTTCTGGACAAAATAATTATCTTCTTTCAAACCCATTATTGGGTTTGAAGGAGTATAAAAGTAGCATTATCTTGAGATGTTTTTGAAATTCATTTTTTAACAGATATTCTCTGAAGCCACTATGAAGCTATTGCTAACCTCATTCTGTCTTCCAAAAGAGTATTTCCCTGGAAAATTGCATAATCTTGAATACCAGATGAAAAAAGCAAGTAAAAGTCTATGGAGGGAATCAGTTCTGATGCTATTCTAATTAAAAATTTTGCGAGCAGCTGAAAATGTACAGTGACTCTAAACTGACAGACCCACTTTGAAGAAGGAAGTTAGTTCAAAGATGAAGAATAACACATTGGTAAAAGGATTATAGGGCACAAGACAGAACAAACTGCCTCAGGGTTATAATATTCACTATGGCCTTGAGATTAGATTTCCTAAAGCCATTAATATTGAAGACTCCCACTGAGTCTGATGGAGTTTGGATCCATCTCTGTGGAAGAAAAGGTAACTTCTTACACAATAACTTCATTCTAAGTATGGACAATGGTTCAAACCATGGGAGCCATTTGAAAGAATGCAAAAGTTGGCTCACAATGTCTGTTCATGCAGCAGTTGCCATGGAGAACATGAACAAGAAAGTATGTAGTTTGATCAGATTTTTATGTTTGGTAGGCTGTAAAAAAATTTACTTCAATTGTGGAGATCCTATGAATAACTAAACATATGTTTAATGCTTTCCTTTGCCATCTTCCCATTACACACGTGTTGAGAGCTTAGGTGTCATCTCCCCTTTCCTCACACTTTTCTTTCTGTCAGTCTTCCAAGACAGGGTTGATAATCCTGATAATATTTCTGAGAAGTCTGGTCAAAGAGTACTGCATTTAAACTTGATTTCCAAACTAAGGTACTGGAAGAAGGAAACAACGAACAACAGATTCCCATATACTAACCAGAAACATTCAACAGTTAAAACAATTACAGTGACCTTCAGGATTAGTTTCTGGGAAACTGAGCAAGGAATAAGAAATGGAATTATATAAAGACTTTTATTTATTATATATATATTTGTATATTTTATATATTTACTATATACATTTATTATATATATATTTATATTATTATACATATTAAATAATAGTTTATTTCAACAGAAGGCAAAGGCCAAACTGTTGGTATTTCTGCCTTCCTAACATCCCTTAGGGGATGGTAATAGTGGAAATTAGACCTGTCTGCCTTATAACGAACCAACTGCCTTTTCCAGCCTGGTTGATTCTATGATGCTATGAACTGTTGTTGATCAGCAGAGTAAGATTTCATCTACTGTAGGGATGAATATGAAAAACAAAAATTAAATTTGAAAAATCAGATCTTGTAGTTCAGGAGGTAAAAGTCACAGAACAAACCAACAAATGAATGCTCCTACAATGTAACCCCTACTCACAGCATCAAGTTATCATTTGTTTCTTTTGGTTAATACTGAAATTGATTGGAACTGAGTGTAGGATGTGCACATGAGAACAAAATGTTTGTAAACAGAAGATTTTTATTTCATTATACAGCTGTTAGGCCTGGAACACTGGACAGATTCCAATCTGCATAATTACATTCTGTCTACCTAAATTCTCTCTGCAGCCTTAATTGGAAATGATGTTTTTCTTTTTTTCCTCTCCTACGTTATGGTTTCACAATGTGCTTTCACTTCAATTAAATTATTTTTTATACTCACAGAAAGGACAACCTGGGATGCAAGGATAAAACAGAGATGTTACAAATGTAAAAGTGATAGGAAACTTTCCAAGTGGTCATTATAAGGATCTTTCAAACTCTTTGGTGAAGAAAAACAAGAAAAAGCATGCTATTCTTGGTATGCCTGAGAGCAGTCAAGATCCTTCCCCCATTTTCTGAAGAGATCATCAAGTATCTCCAAAAATCTTATTCTTTTTCTTCCTCAGTGCTAAAGCAACTACTGTTAGCCTCCCATACTACTACTGAAGAATCCACACTTAGTTTATTCTTAATGATCTCTAGATTGTATGTGATGATTAATCGTATTAAAGTTAAAAACCACAAACAAAAACTAATCAATCTTGTTCTTACTAAGTAATGTATGACTTGCTAAATATTTATACTTAGGTA
Source organism: Amazona ochrocephala (assembly GCA_039720435.1). Taxonomy (NCBI): domain Eukaryota; kingdom Metazoa; phylum Chordata; class Aves; order Psittaciformes; family Psittacidae; genus Amazona; species Amazona ochrocephala. The sequence continues at coordinate 30,844,999 of CM077883.1, read as the reverse complement.
AAACTAGCAATAAAATGATCACTGAATTAACTGTCTTCCCCTTCTCACTCCCTTCAACCTGAAACAGACGGCAAAAGCACCGGTTTACTTTGCAGCAGTTACACAAGGAGACTGAAGAGTGTTCTCACTGACTAGCACTGATTTTCAATAGTTTTTCTTCTCTAGTTGAAAAGGAGCCATACGAAAGAAATTCCCGATTTCTTGGCAAGAGGCTGCAGGAGTGTATCTGCATACACAATCCCTGAGATCCCTGACTCCTCCTAAGACTAAAGCTCAGAAAGAGAAATTGCAGTACACTTGCTGTCAGATAATGCATATCTTTGTACACCTTAGAGCACGCAGCAGTGTCAGCTGCAATTTACTTAGTTATTACAAACCATCAAAAGTGAAGCAACAAATTTCCCACAAATCATAAAGTTGAATGCTTCAACTGTCTTAAGTTATTGATGTATCTCTGCATGTGTATGCATATATATGTACAAAAGAATACATGAATAGATAAAAACATGCCATTGATGCCACTGTTAAATAGTCATATAAGGTGAAATAGATGTAACTGATGTTAAGCATTAGAATTTTAAAATTTGTCTAATTTAACTTCCATGCTACAATGTAACAAAAAAGCAATGACATTGACGCTTTCTTCACTTAGCATTCAAATATCTTCATAAAACAATCTGATACGAGTTCCTTTCTTAAATTATGTTAATGAGCTGATTTATGAGCAAGGCCTGGCATTTCATCCTACAAGGGTAGTTAAATTCTACATAATTGTCACTGAGACTAAACAGATAGGAGTACAAGGTCTTTTCTGTTTACAGAGTGAAACAGCTTGGCGGCGTTCAAGTTGGGGTTGGACATAGCCTTGGATGGCATGGTTTAGTGGGAGGTGTCCTTGCCCATGGCAGGGGGGTTCGAACTAGATGATCTTAAGGTCCTTTCCAACCCTAACTATTCTATGATTCTATGATTCTATGACTGCATGCTACAAAATCTGCTACTGGTTAACACTAATCAATGGAAGAAAGTAAAGAAACTTTAAGAACAATATAGAAAGAAACTGGAAAAGTAAAATACAGTGTATTTCAGCTTCGATCTGCTTTGTCGCCTTTAAAAACAAAAATTCAAAGGCAAGAGGCTCAGCAAATGCAAAAGTTCAAGAATAAATTAATCACATTAAACACAGAATCCCAACACTTCCTTGACTGATTAATGACCACAGGTATTCCAATATACTCCAAATTTTCTGTAAACATGTCAGAATAAAAAACCTAAATAATGAAACTATAAATACCAATGTTTCATTTGACTCTGTATGGTTTCCAGCAGCACAGGATGGTAACACCTCACAAACATGAATGCATTCATACTCACAACTTCATGATCTCGTCACTGCACTTCTGGGAATATAATCGCACCATCAAAATATGATTAAAGGCAGCCAGACTATGAATTCTACCTTACACAGAATGCCTGCCATCATCCACTACCACTAAGAGGTCAGAAGAAAGATTTTGCCAGCATTTATGAAAATGAAGCTGGCCTTAACCAAGATGATTAATAACTCTCTTTGAAAGAGTGGGAAAAGTCAGCAAACATTCCACAGGGCTCTCTTCAGTCTTTTTGGCTAGAGAGAATGTGATTAGGACACAGGAACCCAATGAACTACTTTGCAATAAGTGAATATAGGGGGGGAAAGAAAACCCAAAGGATATTCAGGACCCAGTGAAGGTGGTAGGAAAGCGCAGGGCACAGACAGCAGCTCACAATCCCAGTCTAACAGACCTGTTGAGCCAGCTGGCAATTGTAAATAGAGGTCCAAAGAACTTTAGAGAGAAAATAAAATTCCATTGCAGCTGAAAGTATGTTTACAGAAAACTAGTGTGAAGTCAAAAGGGGCAGTGTAAGGTATTGTTTGCATGAGGAGAAAAATGACCTTTGTTGCAGTAGCTATTCAGCATTTCAGTCCAGCTTTGTTCTACTTTTAGGCTCCTCCAAAAGCTCCTGCTCTTTGGCAATCCTCCTATATGTGAGGTAGCCTCCTACTTACCCTACTAAATTTAAAAAGCTGATAAAGAATAAATAACACAAAGCATATTTAAATGACAGTGAAGGGTATAAACTTCAAGCTTAATTATGCAGCGTAGCGAACAAATCTAGATCAGTGCTGGCTTCATTAGTAGCAATACTGGCATACGGCTACTCTAGATGTAGCCACTGTAGGAATATCAAGGGTCTCTGTGTCTGCTGTCACAGTCATCCACTCAGAATGGCTTCATTTCACAAAATATAAACTCAGTACATACAAAGAGAAGAGAGAACTCTTAGGATTGAATTCTGTGACAGAAGAAAGAGCACCGATTTAAAAGAGTTCCTTTGCTTTTAAACATCAAAAGGCCATTACAGTCTTAAGAGAATGCCGTTAAGTCTGTTATTATGGGGACCTCCAAATCATTCTGAATTATATTAAAAGTCTTTTAACTATTTTTCAACTTCCAAAGTCTCCACTCCTCAAATCTAACTGATGATTCAGCTCTCCATAATTTTTGTATTTTCATGTCTTTCTTGAATCTATCACAATCTAAAGAATAGGATAACAAGTAAGGCAATCCTACATTTATAATACAGTTTCATCAGAATAAGCAGCTCAAGTTCAAGTAGAAATGACAGTTAAGTAACCTGTAATTACTACTTCTGTTGCTCTAGTCAGTGTAATGACACTGACAACTAATAAAACAGAGATTTTAATATCAAATTTCAGGTGTCTGATCCTACACCTGTAAGATATCCTCGCTATCAGCTGTTAGACAGTTAGCCTTGTAGCAATAGCTCAGCTGCCGTAGATGCAGCCCACACTACTTGAAGAGTATAATGGACTTGCTGCGGAGTATATTGCAGTTCATGCTGAACCAGTGCAAACTTTCCACCTTCCTCTATCAGTAAGAATGTTTCAAGTTTTTAAACAGCCTCACCCCTTCCTGCCCCAGATGAAGTTCAGAACAAGCACTAGCCATGATAAAATCCAAACATACGACACTCAAGCAGGAAGCAGACCTCTCAAACTTGTCCTCCAGTGCTGCTAGTGTTTTGCTAAGCGGTTTTGGATGCACAGCTGCAACTCCCAGGTGTTTTCAGACTCCATCTTCCCTGATTATACCATATATACTGCAGTACAAGTATTGTGTTCTAGTATTAGCTTATACAAGCACCATGTTTAATGGGATGCAGTCAGAGCCAGCATGTCTAGGTGCTACCATCATGCAAGTAACTAAAATCAGCAAGAATATAGCACTAAAAGTTGCATGCCTGTACCAGGGCTTTGAAGGCATGTTTCTTCCTAACATGCCAATCAAGCCAGCTGAGTGAGCTGACATTTAACCCATCCTGCCTCTGGTTCTGTAACACTAGCAGATATAAAGACTGTTTTAAGGAATACTGGGAAATAAAATTATCCAGTTCTTCTCTAGAACACCTGTTTCTTGCATTTCCCTAGGCAAAGTATCCAGAAATGGATGGGCTAATGCACAGTATCAATACTGGCAACATTTGAGTTGCAGAGATCTGTCTGATCTTTCATTTGGTTTGCTATTGAAAAAGCAACCACCTCACCCTATGCAAGATAAAAATGGAAAGGAATTTGATATCATGTTAGAAAGGATTCAATTCAGTTTGATACAATTTGGTATCAGAACTGCAAACCATAATCTACAAAGCTGCAAATGAAGAGAAATTCACTTTAAAGGTTCTTCATTTACAACAGATTTCAAGCAGCTAAGCTCTCCATGACAGCATCCTGCTTACTAGAAATTAATCTGGATTTATGGATCCAAGATCATCATGTTCTTTTAATGACCTGAACTCACCAAATATTAATCATCATACAAAGCAATGCAGGCTGCTGCTGTAATTAATGACCAGACTATTCCACTTCCATCAGCATGGGGTCCCATACAGTTACCAAGGAGCTTAAACTTGTTTACAAGATTACATTAATACAAAACACAACTTCTCAGATACACTGTCTCTGAAACACTGTAGTGTCACTTCCCCTCCCACTCCTGCACTAATATATCAATTTCCAAATGCTGCATTTACAAGCTAGAAAGGATAATTAAAGTTGCTGCTTACAAAGCCTCTTAAGTCTCCGTATCATCTTTTCTCTGTGCTGGAGATCAAATGGGATCCTCTCCCCCTACATAACTAGGCTACAGAAAGGACTGATTCTTTGGTTAGCACACCACATGGTCATAGGGACAGAACGAACGTATTGGTCATAGTAGTTTCATCTGACTTCTGACTGCAGCGCACTGCTGCCTGTGAGGGTGTGGAAAGCAGAGGACTTTGTATTTAGCACTAACAGCTTCTTCTACTCTAAATAATTTTACTTCAAACACTGGAAATTTGTTCTGGTGTTTAATGAGATGCAATGGAATTTGGATATCTCATTTTAATAAGAAATTTTTTAAAGCATACCTGTGTCTAGGGATTTGATAGAAACCATTTTGATTCTGAATTTACAGTTCTGTGACTGTTGACTCATTATACGTCATTAATAAGAAAATGAACTACTTTGATACTGATTTGATTTAAACCATATAAATTCAAGTTGCTCCTCTGTGACGAGTACCTATGTAACATCAATTTCTGAGTAGCACTTGATGCTTTCAGATTAATCACCAACAAAAATAAGCCAGGAATTTCCACTAGGAAGTGAAAAACCTCAAAAATAAATATACAGGTATAGTAAGACTGAATTTTGGTTGATGAGTATGTGACCTGAGCTTGCAAGAATCAACTAAATACTTTTACAGTGAAATTATTTTGTGACCTTGAATGAAGTGGAAGGTTATCATTTGTCCTATTCAGAATTTTGCCTAGTTTATCCACTACTAAATCCAGAAAAATGGGTTATACTTTTGTATTAATGCCCTATTATGAAATCCATGTTTGCTAATTCTTGTCTGCAAATGGCAGCTGCACACTACAGAGGCTGCTGAGGCAGCAGGAGCCCTAATGTAAGAACATGCAGGTTTCCTGCCCTAGAAAGGCTCTTTGGTTGATCCCAGATTCAGGAATTAAATACTAAGGGAAGAATTCTACGATCCTAATTTTATATTCTAGAAAGTCAGTAAGTTCACAAATGCTTAGCAATTTCCAAAATCTGCTCCTAACTCTTAAGTGAGTTTGGTGTCATCAGCAAACTTGCTGAGGGTGCAGCAATCTCACCATCCATGTCACCAACAAAGATGTTGAACAGGATCAGTCCCATCACCAACCCCTGAGGGATACCATTTGTTACCTGTCTCCAGCTGGACATTGAGTCATTCATTGACTGCAACACTTCGCATGCGGCCATACAGCCAATTCTTTATCCACCAAGTGGTCCGCCCATAAAATTTGTCTCTCCAGTTTAGAGATAAGGATGTCATGCAGGAGAGCGTCCAACACTTATTCCTCACTATTATATTCCTCACTGTTACTCTGGAAAGCAAGCATCCAGTCTGAATTTCTGCCAGATAATTCTAAAATAGGCTGTTTGTGAACAGCAGATAATTTTAATTAACTCTCAGTACCAAGTGAAGCTGAATTCTTCACTACTTGCACTTTTCTAAATAGGTCTGCACTAACAGCCTCAGAATGAGGAAGTGTGATGAGAAATCTGGTATCAGCTGCTTGAAGAGTGGAACAAGCTACTTAATATTCTGGTGCTTCTGCAGTTTGATCTCATCCTCAATGAACTGCAGGAATGACAAAATATTAATTACGGACATATACTGCTTCATTATTTATGCTTCAAACAAAAGGCAACATTTAAGAAACGAACCCCTCATGCTTAATTCTGTCATCTTTTTGCTAATTATCACAGCAAGAGGGATGAACATTTAAATCAAAAGAGCTGACTCCTACCATTTCTAGCATCTCAAACATATGTTCTGCCTGTAAGCTGTACTTAAAGCAGTTATAAAGGTCATATTTGCATAAACTCACACTCCTAACACTGAAATGTTTTATTATTTTAATTCCAATTACAATCTCTCATCTGGATTTAACTTCATTATAAATAAAGGCTGCGCCTCCTCTCAATGGAGAAATCTTTCTAACATCCTTCTCTGTGGAAGTATCTAACCAGGATATCTTGCTCTGTATGGAATGGTTGAGTCCATACACCCATATTCAGGGAGGTGCATATCATTCACCAGCTAGTGCAGCTACTTGGAAGTTGCAACGGAGGGCTGAGCTTCTTCAGTGAATGCTCAATAGGGGGACTGACTCATCAAGCTACACGGAAACATCCCTTCGAGGAGTCAGTCTGTTACTGTTCTATACGGTGCTGTGGAGACCAGCTTCACAACACAGACCAGTGAAACATCCTCAATCTATACATACATTCCTCCATCCATAAACTGCCTACACTTGGGGACAAGGACTGTGTACACTGATGGAACAATCAAGTGAATATAGCTATTGATTCAGACCATAAAGATACCGAATCTGTCTGGAAATCGATACAAATATTCGTACAGGCACTGATGACGTGGATGGAGCTCTTTTCCTAGCAATTACTTTAAAGTTCCTTATATCAAATTTTCCCCCTCCTTTTTGAGAGCTAAAGTAACAGGCCACAACTTTAGAGACAAATGACAAAGGCACACACAGTACGGCATAATTCATCCCATAATATTAACTCCACTTTTTAGGGAACAAGAAAACATCAAAACAATGTACTAGCAATATTCCAAGAAGATAAGCAGCATTACATCATTTTAGCACAACTGCAGTACCTCCTAATTGGTCATTAATTCACAGTTGAAACATTAATGCTTTTGTTCCCCACTGCTGTAAAATGCAATAAAAAAGATTTTGTTTCTTTTCTTCCCTCTTATAAATATTCTCTCTTTTTAAATCAAACGATCTAATGATACCCTTGCAGGGACATTTTGTGAAAAAGATTTGCTTTATTCACAGCTTCTGAAAAGGCAAATAGGGAACAAAGTTTTGGTTTCTTTTTTCTTTTTTCCCCTTGGTCAACTTAAAACAACCATTGCTATCACTTTGAACAGTGCTGTAGCTTCTCTGTGTTAAATTGCTCCCAAATAGCTGTTAGAGATCTGATGAAATAACGCACTTGGTTACTAAAGTATACTGTTTGACTGCAGTAACTATAAAGACAATTAGTTCCACAAGTGGCTATTCTGCCTCTGCACCACTTCCAAGCAAGTGGCAGAAAGAGCTCTTGGCTAATGCTTTCAAGAAACATGCCACCTACAATGGGCTATCTCAAAGTCTAAGACAGAGTTCATGAAGCCTCTTCCCAAAGTACAGCAAGCCACAGAGTTAAAAGAAACAAAACCCCACATTACTTTTTCCAGACGGCTTCTACCTGGGAAGACACAGATGAAGATTCAAACAAAATTAGCTCCTTCTAACCAATTAAGCACAAAGAAACCCCATGATAAAGTTAGCCCTGCTGAATGGCAGTTTTACAGTATCATGGAAGTGTCTTGCAAATATTCCTGTCAAAAACTACAAGCTAAACCTTTGGCTGATACTGATGCATTGTTTATAATTTTTCCCTCAAAACTTAGGAGAATTCCTTTAATTGTTCAAGAAACATACTCCGCAGCTTTAAATTTACTCTTTCACAGCAAAGAACAAATTTGTATGTCCGCATATGTGAATATATATATTTATGCATGTATGTATGTAAATATATATTCTCTATATGTAAGTATAAATTATTACATACACTGGACATGACCTTTAACAGCCCTTTTTTGTCTGTCTGCATTGCAATGCGTTTCTTTTGAAGCTTCCATCCAAGCATTTTATTGGAAGCATTCACCTCGTGAAAGAAATACAATCTTGCAGAGGCATATTAATGTGGATGAGCCCCTCAAGCTGCTGCTCTTTGTAAGCAACCAGGGCAAACAGGCACACACAGAACATTCCATCATTATGCCACAGATGTGCATTAGAGGAACCCAAGAAAAGTGAAAAGCAGTATTATCTTTTCCTACTACACAAATTATCAACATCTCCCAGTATTCTGTAACTTTATATTAAAACTAGGAAGCACCAAATAGTCTTCACCTGAAGTAGTTAATAATTTGCAACTCTGAAAACATCAGCAACATTACGAGCAGCATTAGTATTAATTATGTCTAGAGAAAAAATAATTATGATGTATTTATTCTAATTCAACCCTTTGATTTAAATTCAAATCTTTCCATTTGGACACAAAACAATCCCTTTCTAAACTCTGGCCTAGGTAAGGGGTATCATACAGCCAACCAAAGCACCTGGGTGAAAACCAGCATTTTTGTTGATAATGTTGCAGTGGCCTACAGTTGATTCTCTCCTGACACAGCACAGAAGTTAAATAGGAAGATACCGTGTAATCTGTCAATAAACTCGTAAGACTTACAAAGAATATATCTGAAGGAGATAACTATCAATGTCAGTGATTCCCAGCACAGCTAAATCAATTGCTAATTCAAATCTTTTTAAATTGTATGCTCAGCACTGGACATTTAAGTGAAAACAACTGCCTCATTTCAGTTATATTGTTCCTTGATTCCAATGAGGAGACATTCTGTGTGAAGACAAAACGTGGCCTTTAAAATATATCCTGACAGCAACAAAATCCCCCAGTGATGAAATAGATTTCTCTCTCATGCGCCCAGACTTCCTCAATGTATTATAATGATCAATTAATGCATTTTTTGCATACTTGAGGAAGATAGTATGTGATCCTATATATAAAAGTCTCACATGGGAGTATGTGCGTTCGTTCCTGAGCAACAGAAAGAAGGAGAAGGGGGAGGAAAATCAGCATACAGTTTTGAGCTTTCTAACCTTTCCTTCAATCTACACACAAGACTGCCTTTGGTGAATGCTATAGTCAGAACAGCAGTGGAGCAGACCCAATGGTATGTAACCGACACAGATTCTGATTCTGTTGTGGCTGTTAAAGCAACAGCTTTATGATTAAGAAGCTCTCTTCACTTTTTCATTTGCAATAATCCTTTTCTATGCTTGCTATAGTTCTTCAGTGATACTTAGTTTGTCACTACCCTTGCCCATCTGATACTGTGGTTAGATCTACAGTCCATTCTCAGCAATACACAGTTCAGTACTAATAAAGGGCATGAAGCTGACCCTTCTGCACCACTTTTCTTCCTGCTCCCAGGCATACAGGGGAAATCATCTCCATCACGCTCTGTTCTGCTTTCTGCTGAACACACCTACTCTCTACAGAAAACTGCTTCCAGGCTTTTAAAAAATGATCTTCTTGTATATATTTTCATAAGACTAATCTGTACACAATTTGTACTACACTGAATTTCTCTCCTGTTCTGGTCTTCCATTACCTTGGATAACTGAGAAATGACTAAGAAGTTGTGTTAATTGGCAAGTGTATGCAATGTTTTGAACTGTTGCTATAAGTAGGATTCTTTTCCACTCTGAAACTGAATAGGCTGAAATGTCTTTTCTCAGGCTTTTGGTTTGGCAGGTATCACCTTTCTTGAACAAGAAACCCCACACTTTGAAACAAAGCCTGGACAAGCACATTAAGGGGAAATCCTGCCTGACCAATCTGGTGGCCTTCTATGAAGGGGCTACGGAACTGATGGACAGGGGCAGAGCAGTTGATGTCATCTACCTGGACTTGTGTAAAGCCTTTGACACTGTCTCACATGACATCCTTCTCTCTAAGTTGGAGAGACATCAATTTGATAGGTGGACCACTCGGTGGATAAAGAACTGGCTGGATGGCCGCACGCAAAGAGTAGTGCTCAGTGGCTCAGTGTCCAGCTGGAGACCAGTAACGAGTGGTGTCCCCCAGGGATCGGTGTTGGGACCGGTCTTGTTCAACACCTTTGTGGGTGACATGGACAGTGGGATTGAGTGCGCCCTCAGCAAGTTTGCCAATGACACCAAGCTGTGTGGTTCGGTTGATACATTGGAGGGAAGGAATGCCATCCAGAGGGACCTTGACACGCTTGTGAGGTGGGCTGATGCCAACCTAATGAAGTTTAACCATGCTAAGTGCAAAGTCCTACACCCGGGTCAGAGCAATGCCAGGCACAGCTACAGATTGGGCGGGGAGGAGATTCAGAGCAGCCCTGCAGAGAAGGACTTGGGGGTGTGGGTTGATGAGAAAATGAACATGAGCCGGCAGTGTGCACTTGCAGCCCAGAAAGCCAACCGTATCCTGGGCTGCATCAAAAGGAGTGTGACCAGCAGGTCGAGGGAGGTGATCCTGCCCCTTTACTCTGCTCTCGTGAGACCTCACTTGGAGTATTGTGTGCAGTTGTGGTGTCCTCAACATAAAAAGGACATGGAACTGTTAGAACAAGTCCAGAGGAGGGTCACGAGGATGATCAGGGGACTGGAGCACCTCTCATATGAAGATAGGCTGAGAAAATTGGGGCTGTTCAGCCTGGAGAAGAGAAGGCTGCGTGGAGACCTCCTAGCAGCCTTCCAATACCTGAAGGGGGCCTATAGGGATGCTGGGGAGGGACTCTTCATTAGGGACTGTGGTGAGAGGACAAGGGGTAATGGGTTTAAACTTAAACAGGGGAGGTTTAGATTGGATATGGGGAAGAAATTCTTTACTGTAAGGGTGGTGAGGCCCTGGAATGGGTTGCCCAGGGAGGTTGTGAATGCTTCATCCCTGGCGGCGTTCAAGGTGGGGTTGGACATAGCCTTGGATGGCATGGTTTAGTGGGAGATGTCCCTGCCCATGGCAGGGGCGTTGGAACTCGATGATCTTGAGGTCCTTTCCAACCCTTACTATTCTATGATTCTATGATTTAGCACGTAACTGCCCAAAGCTGTCTTCCTTCCCAACCAGCACCAGGGACAATATGGCTTTCTGATTGTACAATTCTCTAAGTAAAAGAAAATGGCAGGCAGACCCATAGAGTATGATTCCCTTGATTCTTCAACATTAATCTTCATAGGAATTAAAATATCCAAAATGCTGTCAGAGCGGCATCTATTACAAAACTTGTTCCTCCTCTGCCTGCTTCCATGTGACCTGTAAATTCTGCTTCCTCTGCTAAGGCAGGTCTGGCTAGAACATGCTTTAGTGCTAAAATCAAAATTCAAACCTTCACTTGCAAATGCCTTCCTGTTGGCACTAATTCCATTAATTCATAGCTGTGGAGACATGAAGCATGATTTGCCAGGATAAGAATAATCATACACCTGCGCTACAGAATATTAAATATTATACATAACAATATAAAAAGAAAGAATAACCTTACACCTACCTTTGTCTTTGTTGGGAAACAGCTTCTTGTGTTCCCTGAGAACTGGCCATGTTACTATGCAATGACACATCCCAAGAAGAGGTGACGCTCTCATGAGCTCAGGTGATCTGGAACAACATTAACAAAACAGCTGAAGATTAGATTTATGTGTGCCAAATTTCAAAGTGCTTAAGTATTTTATGTGTGTAGCATCCAGCTTTGAACTTAAAGGTGTTTCAGTCAGAGACTCTTGAAATTTTCATATTTTGAAAGTAAAAACAACTGCATTTGTCAATAATCCCACACTAGACCTACATTAAAACTGTTGTTCTCTTAAATGTGCATAGTGTTAGAATAACTGTGTTTTTCTGAATTAGCTGTTGGGCTCTGTAGTATTCAAACAGTTTTTTTTTTTTTGCTGTTCAGTTACCTTAACATTTTCAAAGAAAACCTTTAGTAGATACTGGATGTTTTTCAGTATTAAAAGTAATCAATTCTCTATTTGGAAATGGCCGATATATCTGTATATCACTTACACAGCTAAAGGCTAATAAATATGCTTACAATGTGACTCCAGGAAATAATTCCTGACACCACTAATGTTAGTTTACACTGGAGGCTCAAGTGTATTTGCTTTCCATGATGACTAATTTTAAATGCTAACTTTAATAAGGCATTACAGTGTTCCATTGGACAACAGTACACAACTAAGCAGATGGATTTTAAATCACAAATGGGGCATTCATGTGCGAGCATTACAATCACAGAATCACCTAGCTTGGAAAAGACCTTTAAGATCAAGACCAGCCTTTACCCCAGGACTGACAAGTCCACCACTTGTGGATCACAGCAGGATCACTGCCCTGATCCTGATGGCCAAACTACTGCTGATACAGGACAGAATGCTTTTGGCTTTCTTGGCTGCCCGAGCACAAGCTGGCAGATGTTCAGCAGCTGTCAGCCAACATCCTGAGGTCCTTTCTGCCGAGCAGCTTTCCAGCCACTCTACCCCAAGCCTGGAGCGTTGTGTGGGGTTGTTGCGACTGAGATGCACGACTCAGCACTTTGCCTTGTTGAACTTCACGCCACTGGCCACAGCCCATGGATCCAGCCTGTACAGATCCCTCTGCAGAGCCTTCCTACCCTCCATTAGATCAACATTCCCACCCAACTTCGTGTCATCTGCAAATTTACTGAGGGTGCAATTGACTAAACATAAAATTTATGACAATGGATTTTCTTTAAAAATTACATGACACTCACTGTGAAAACTGTAGTTTTAAAGATATTTAATCACTTACTCTACCTTTTTGCATATAGTAAGAATTCAGAAACCTTCTTTGTCCTTCCTTTTCTGTTTTTTGTTTCACAAAGTGTTGAAGCAAAGTTTAAAATGCAAAACCTATTACAATTAATTGTGTTAACATATGTGAGAAGCAAAAGATTCAACTTCCCCCCAAACCATGAAACCATAGATTCTAGGGAACACAGGTCAGTATATTTTAATACAGAATGGATATCCCAAGTTCTGAGGACCTTATTTGGTTTGTTAAATAAAAAAAACAAACATAACAAGAGTGCTGGGGTCATAACCATGGGCTGAGTAGTGTAAACCACTGAACATTCACTGCAAACCAGACAATCCGTAAACAATCAAGCAGATGCTCTTAGCATAGCTTGGCAAGGCTGCAACTTGCAACTAGATAGCTACTGTTGTTGAAATCCAATTGATTTTTTTTCCCTACAACTAAGACACAAAGAAGATGTTTTATATGGAAAAATCAATGAAAGCACCAGCTTAATTGGCATAATTCCTGTCAAAGGGAGATCTTCAATTGATTTCAACAGGAAGATCACATATTTTGAGAGGAAACCTATGTAAAGGCATGGACAAGATTCCAAATCTGTTTTAGAAAAATCTTTAAAACAATTATGTTAATGTCTTACTTCACCCTCTCATCAATATTAACGATGCCATGAATCAAACAACTTCAAGTTTATACCTGTCTTTCAAGGCGAATGGCACTTAGACTTTGTGCAAACATTAGGCAGTTCTAAATAAGCCCTTATCTATGTTAATTAGGCTGCAAATGAGGCTGCATTGTTAAATATGGTACCCACAGTCTATTGCTAGCACATTAGGAAGTGAACAGCATGAGTGACCTTGAAGAACATTAACACTCACCAGAATGGCACTGAGCCAGCCCTTGGTGCAAAACTGCATTCTGAGTATAAACAAATCAGTGTAAAAGACTGTATACACATGGAAGGGAATGAATCTGGGGGTTGAAACTCTGGGTTACCTCTGCAGTGAAACCATTCTGTACATTGGCAGACATGTACTGCATAGAGACAAGCAGCTCAGTCATACTTTTACTCCATTTGTTCATCCCACGAAGTGGTAGTTGTAATTTGCATCTGTTCTTGGAGGAAGGGTGAGGGGGACAATATATGGAAGAATATAGGGAACTGTTATCAGAAGCTGATGTTTATCATATAAACAGCTTACATAACACTGCAGCAAGCACCTGGGAAGCCCTACAGCAAGACTGATAAATGATATAATAATAATTCTACAACATAACTGACATGATTCATACTGCAAAACAGATTGATTGCACAGAATATAATTCAATAAACATGAGAAAGAAGTGAAGATAAAAAGCCTAGAAATACTAACACTACAGCAATAATGTCATCTGAGATCACAAATAGCTTGAGGTTAATTCTTTTTCTTTTTTTTTTTTTTTTTTGAGACATAATGAGTTAAGTGCCACTGATGTGTCCTTTCCTTTTCAAACAGTAACCTGAAGGTTATGCCAACCCACTTTCGCTAGCATCACAGTCCATGTACTGCTACTCATCATTAGGAACTCTGTGAACAGAAGATTTTTCTATAGCAAACACAATGTAACTTAAATGAGAGACCCCACCACACTGAAAAGGCTCAGTTTAAACCAGTAACTACTGTATCATGAATCATGGAGCTGAAATTCAAGTTCTTTTACTATGTCAAATTACTTTGGTTTCAATTTTAGAAACTGTATCAGAAACTCACATGCATTAGGAATCTTCCTAGAATAAGGCCTATAAGGCCATGTGCTATTTGTCAACCACCACAGCAAGTGTGCTAATAAATACTACTTTATAAAATTCTTTAGAAGAATGTATTAACCAAAAAGCTCTCTGACAGAGAAGGTAAGGTAGAGAACATGAAAGAATCTGAATAGCAAAACCAACATAAAAAGGACATGGAACTGTTCGAACAAGTGCAGAGGAGGGCCACGAGGATGATCAGGGGACTGGAGCACCTCTCGTATGAAGATAGGCTGAGAAAATTGGGGCTGTTCAGCCTGGAGAAGAGAAGGCTGCGTGGAGACCTCATAGCAGCCTTCCAGTATCTGAAGGGGGCCTATAGGGATGCTGGGGAGGGACTCTTCATTAGGGACTGTGGTGAGAGGACAAGGGGTAATGGGTTTAAACTTAAACAGGGGAAGTTTAGATTGGATCTGAGGAAGAAATTCTTTACTGTAAGGGTGGTGAGGCCCTGGAATGGGTTGCCCAAGGAAGTTGTGAATGCTTCATCCCTGGTGGCGTTCAAGGTGGGGTTGGACATAGCCTTGGATGGTATGGTTTAGTGGGAGGTGTCCCTGCCCATGGCAGGGGGGTTGGAACTCGATGATCTTGAGGTCCTTTCCAACCCTAACTATTCTATGATTCTATGATTCTATGAACATAAATTTGTACAGTTATAAAATAACTGTGAAACAGTGACTTAACGTGACACAGAGATGAAAAGACATCTTGTCATCTCAAACATTGGTTTGAAAAATGCAAAACATTCTGCCATTTCCCCTTGCAGATATAAGTTTGTATAATTTTCCAGAGTAATTGCAACATAAATTGTATGTGAAGTGCAAGCTCGTTACATGACTTACAAGAGCAAAACACTAATAGAAAATAGGATTCATTTGTCCCACTAACCATGCAAGTATATGACAAATCATCATATTTATTAGGTCTCCTGCTATAAGCACACTGTATACTGACTGATGTGTACAGAGCTTGTGGAGATTTATTACAGAGTTCTGAGTGTTTTGAAAGAGTATATGAATTAGTTTGTACTTTATACTTTCTTTACCTTCTCATGGCTTTTTTTTGGTGCTCAGAGTCATTCTGTTTCCTCAGTGAATCCATCTCATCCATACTCTATACTGAACTGGTACACAAGAAACGCTTCACTGACTGTCTTACGGTACTGCTTCCGTATCTCACAGTTTACAGTCATTCTAACCTTAATCTAGAATGTATTTCACTAGTGGACAAAAATAAGTGCTTGCTACAGACCACTATAGATCCTTTAAAGGGATACTGTCTTAATAGAAAGTATCTCTCTTCCATCAAAATGTTACCCCATTCTTAATTATATTTCCTTCATTACATACATTTCCAATTAAGTTGAAAAAAAAAATCATCTGGTTCAACAAAAAGCGTTTGGACAACAATAACTGAAACTAAAATTCCAGTTGAGTTAAAGCCAAAGGGAAAGAAATTACGAAGAACAGCTTTCGTGAGACCTCACTTGGAGTACCGTGTGCAGTTCTGGGGTCCTCAACATAAAAAGGGCATGGAACTGCTGAAACAAGTCCAGAGAAGAGCCACACGGATGATCAGGGGACTGGAGCACCTCCCGTATGAAGATAGGCTGAGAAAGTTGGGGCTGTTCAGTCTGGAGAAGAGAAGGCTGCGTGGAGACCTCATAGCAGCCTTCCAATACCTGAAGGGGGCCTATTGGGATGCTGGGGAGGGACTCTTCATTAGGGACTGTAGTGATAGGAAAAAGGGTAATGGGTTCAAACTTAAACAGGGAAAGTTTAGATTGGATATAAGGAGGAAGTTCTTTACTGTTAGGGCAGTGAGGCACTGGAATAGGTTGCCCCTTTGGGGTCATTCAACTGTGAATGCTCCATCCCTGGCGGTGTTCAAGGCCAGGTTGGACATAGCCTTGGGTGGCATGGTTTAGTGGGAGGTGTCCCTGCCCATGGCAGGGGGGTTGGAACTGGATGGTCTTGAGGTCCTTTCCAACCCTAACTATTCTATGATTCTGTGTATACAGTGATAAAACATTGTAAGTCCAGTTCAGCACAGAATTGATTCCTTCTATGTCACAGAGCATTGGAAGGGAACATCTCATCTGAGATGCAAATGATTGTTCTATGCTTCTTGTGACTGTCCTTAGTTAAAACACAGATGCTAAATTTGAGGTAAATTCAGTTCAGCATTTTAACATTAATATCAAGTTATCTATTTATATGCCCACGAGATGGTACTATAATTTTTAAGCTATTTTGAGGTAATAATTTCATTGTCTTCATTTAATGAAAATATTTTTCTACATGAAATATTTGTAAAGAGTTTTAAAATTACATTTAGTCCCTCATTTCCATCAGTCATAACTTATTTATTCTTCTCAACATGTCATTTATTAAAATACATTACATTTAATTATTAACTCATTCTGTTTGTTCCTCTGATCTAGCTTACAGGGCTCCTCCTCAAACCTCCCCCCACCTTCCTATTACCAAATCCACTTTCAGTCAGACTTTAGAAGGCAAGAATTCTCAACATCCACTCCCATCTCGAGCATCACAGATTGAACCTGTAATGGCAGTACAGCAGTGAATTACTATTAAAGAAGGAGAACGCATCTGTAACCTCCATGAAGGAATCCTCATCTCATTTTGAGAATATTGGAAAACATATTCTTAACTGTGGAAAGCTGAGAAAACATACTTGGCATATGTAAAACTGCTCATTCTTCAAATGCATGCATCAATTCCATAGGAATCTCTTCTTCATTCTTGACTCCACCAGACCCTTCAAAACTTTACTCTGAATGAGTCACTGCTCATCCTATTACACAGAGGCACCCTGAAGCCTATTCATATCTTACATAGGCATCTTCTGCTGTTTTCAGCAAACACTCCGTACTTGCCCTTCTAACCTTCTGAAAACTGTCACCTCTACCTTTGAGTGGCTGGTACTGTCTCCTTGCTGGTACTGTCTCCTTTGCATAGTCCCACAACCCAGTACAGCAGAAACTTTGCTAGTCATGTATTTCTTTATTCCCAGCGGCAAGTCTGCAGATCAGGACAAAGTGCAGGGGTCCCATTCATTCCTCACTTACACACAAGTACTAACTTGACAAACACTGTTACAAACACATCTGGTGGAAGACAGGCAACATTTAGTTCATGTTTTATATCCTTTCTTCAATGAGCTGACATAGAAAGCACAAAAATAAGCCAGAAATGCTCCCGTTCATTCAGCCAAATTTTTGCTTCAAGGGGTTAGAGTACAAAATCACATTTTGAATGATGAATCTAAACAATATAATGCTATCTAATGTTCAATATCAGAAGGAGTTTGCATACATGTGAAAAAAAAAACTAATCACTGGCAAGGGCACTGTGAAGGAGCCCTTTTGACACCTTCCATGGAACATAAATCTTAACATTGCAGTAATTGTGCCATTTTTGCCACAGCGGATGAGCAGTGTTAAGCAACATTACAGATTACCCTGTTAAAGTTCATTTACTCATAGTGAAAGGAGTGCACATAGCAGCTGGAAAACAACCAGATGTATCAGCACAGAATACACTAAGTCTTTTTACTTCTGTTTTATCGGACAATGACTGTATTATATAACAAGAGACTAAGTATGTCAACAAAAGTTTTGATAAAAGTAAATAAATGCTATTGTAATTGCTGATGCTTTAAAACATTTCAGATGATGTTTCACACTTAAATTTCAAAGCACTGAATGTAGAGCCAGATAAAAGAAAAGATTTCTTTCCATTAACTTTTAATATATGTAAGAGTCAAGTCTTAGATTGAATTTGATGGCTCCTGTATTTTCACATCATAAGAATCCTATTAAATTTTGATAATGCAATTTTGTAGGAGGTAAGGACTAAGTAATTTATAGCTGGATATTACCAGAAATCTCTGCTTGACTACTGAAGTGTAGTTTGCTAGAAACCTGTGAAGTAACTTATTAATGGTTCCAACACATGCTGAAATGACACATTTGAATTCAAAACCCTTTAGTACTCAAATGTGTTAGAAATGGCAGCTTAAGCTGGTATGTCACAGCCTTTACTGTGCTGCAATATTTGTTCCCATTTGCATTGCTAGAAATCTGTGCAAAGGAGATCAAACCTCACAGGGCTAACCTCCACACAGACAGCCATGGCAGACATCCATTTCCCTAAATCTAAATATAAAACACAAGAGTTTTAAATTTGTATAAATAGCTATAAAGTTATATAAACAGGAAGAACCCAAGGCTGGAACAACCTCTGCCCAGTGCATTGCCACAAGACAATGCCCTGATAAGAGAGACATAAGCCCATCTTATCAGCGGAAAGGCTGTAACATTAATGGCTACAGTATGACACAAATATTACAGACATGATGGAGTGAGGTAACAGGCTACTAATATGTATCTATTCTGAGATATCAAAAAAATTTAATCAATATACATAATCATATACATTTTCCTCAAGATGTGTAAATCAACTTTATTCTGTGAGCAGTAACAACCATTTTTTTAACTGCTTCCTGAATTCCAGTCTTTTATTTTTAACAGTTTAAACATATTCCCCTGCCCCAAATTAGCAATAAGGCTGAAGGAATACAAAAAATAAAGACAATTCTACCTTATTTCTTATCTTCAAGATTTTGTGAACCCTGACGGCCAACAATACAAGTTCGCAAAATTTTCATACGTTGACAGATGGTTTCCAAAACACAACAGTTGAACTAACTGTATTACAAAAGGAAGACCCACCAACAGCCAGGTTAACACCTGAAAACAGCTGGTTATTTCTTACTGAAGCTAACAGACAAGAGGCTGTGGTTAGGACACAAATAATACACACCACTAATAACTGACATAATTCAATTTTTGTTTGCCTGCAAGTTCAGCGCTAATTTGAGACTGAGGGATGTTACCAGAACACATCAAAAGACAAAGACATTATCTTATGGAAGAAGAGTACCTAGTTCGAAATAATTGTACTGGAACAGCCCTTTGGCAGTTCTCATTCTCTGGGAAAATTGCCTTCCTTTCATGATACTGTACAAGCCCATCTGCTATTATTGCTCATTTGCATTTTTATTTTATGAGGAATGCTTTCTTCAAAACCAAACACCAGAGTTTCTCTTCTTACAATAGGAATTGAAAGCCTTGATGTCTGAAGGCATAATGACATTGATGTCTTGTTCGTATAAGCTACAGCAAATTCAGCAGAAGAGTTGAGCAGTACTGCACATTAGGAATATGTATGCAATGATCCGGGCAAAAGGAGAACAGATTCTCAGGCATATTTTTATTGTGAGGTGCAATACTGATGCAAGAACATCATGGTTTACGTTTGTGTAGAATACTAAATGTAAATACTAGGTGATTAAACAACAGTGAGTAAAACTAGGATGACTCTTATTGTGATCATCTAGACATACCTAGAGACCTACATTCCACCTAGATGTATACTATCAATCACATATGCGTATCTACATACAGAAGCACGAATTGTAAAGAGGTAATGCAGGGCTGTGAGAGTGCCTTTTATCCAGGCACTCCTTAATCATTGCCACATCTCATAGCACTGCCATCAGAAAGCTACCTGGTGAAACTCCAAATCTTCCTCCTGGTCAGTAAAATCAGATGCAGAAGTGGCCCTACTTAACTGCGATTCCCTGTTACCTCCTGCCTTCCCTCTGCCAGTTCTGCATGTTGGCATTTTGATTAGGCTGCTCTTCAAACACCCCCCTCCAAGATGTTTCTTAAAGTAGGTCATTAGTTTCAGGTACGTTGTGGCAGGTACAATGAAGCTTTAAGCATACACATTGCAATACATCTGCTAAACAGCACAAAGGCGGAATCCGAAATCACACATTCTGTAGTTCAATTAGAGCTACATTTAGGATCAAGTATGTGCCTTTAGACACAGTTTCCTGCCTTTTGGTATGATTTTCCTAGATTTCCCTGAAGGTAAATAGTTGATAATTTTTTCTCTCATAACTATTAGAGAGCAGGGATGGCATGTAAGAAAAGGTTTGACAGTCGGAATACTGTTTTTCTGCCTAGCCAGCTTCACACCTGGTACTGTCTTTATTCTTCTGTGATGTTATACCAAAAGTAGCATGACAAATTGGTTTTCAAGAATTATCTCCAACTGCTACTTTTTCAGTGCTTCCAAAAGGAAAAGCCTCCTTTTTGTATTTAGGGGCTTCTGGATATACTTAGGAAATAAAACTGTTCAGAACACAGGACTGACATTTTGTGGTCTGTTTCCGGATGAGTCATCTGGATGATGCCAATAATATAAATCTGCCCATCAGCTTCCTTTCCAAAATATTCAGATTTACAGTGCAAGGAGTGATTGCTTATCTTAGTGTAGATTTCCTAATTTTGTTCTCTTGAAGTACTCTAATCTCATACTATATTTAGAAAAGCACAAGATACCCTGGTCTTTCCTGATTTGCATAAGACCCCAAATTCTCTTATTTCAAATTCTCCAAGATTTGCTGCTATGCTTATGTCAAACAGCAGGAGCAGCTACCTGTACTTTTCCCTGCACTTAACATTAGTATAGGGAATGATTTTGTGCTTCCTTACCATTCATATTTAACATGTGACATATTCAACTTGGCATCTTTATGATGCTGCTGTAGCAGGTTTTATACCCAGCTTGTATCAGATATTCTCATCTAATTGCAAATGTCACATGGCTGGCTACTGCTGTTGTGAGTCCCACACCCTGCCAAGTCACTTAGGGGGTTGGACAGAGCACATTTACTGTACCATCCCACAACCACGCAATGACACTCCGTGAAACTTGTGGAGCTGTAACTACAGCTTCTATATTCCACATTTGTTTCATAAGCTACATTGGATGTTTCCTAGCAGTGATTTTTTTTTTGAGACTTTGACAATATAGTTTACTCGAGGCCAGCACTGCACAGTGCTATTTATCAAATTTGAGCAATATATATTTAATTATAAGCACATGTTAGGAAATTGCTACTGGCACAAAAGGTGCCATGTTACAGAAGTTTGGTGTCTGCCTTCATCGTGATGTCTGAGTAGACGCTACCCCTAACAAAAAAAAAAGTTCTGAATAAAATACACCTTCAAATCTTTTTCTTCTCTTCTTTCTTTTTTTAAACCACTCCTCCATGTTACAGATTAGAATTTCTTCTGAAGCTGCTACCAGGGACCACTGAATTTCTACTGAAACTGAAGTAGGAAAGTTGCTTCAAAAACCTACATAACTGTGCAACTTCTAATCTAGCAATAACTCCTTGTAGGCAAATCAAACACACAGTGCCACAGACAAGTGTTTTTTGACCTCTTGCAAACATCTCAATGGCAAGGAAAGAGCATTTGCCTCTTCAATAGTTTAAATTAATCAGCTGTACATCTAAGGGAGCTGTCTGCAAAAACAATTTCTGTGCAACTGTTTAACCCAGACTGATTACATTGTCAAGTAATATGTCAATTACTTGAGACATCAAATTTACAGTCTCACAATAGATACTTCACTAAATTTTGCATTCATCTGTCACAGCTGTGTTTGATGATTTGACCCTGATTAAAATTCAAACAGTGCCTTTCTGTGGCAGTTCCTTTTGATATTCCATTCATCTCCACAATTTCAATAAAATTGGGAATAAAAGAGGAACATTCTAGCCTCTATTTACTGTATATATTATCAGTTGTCTGCAGAACCTCGCTATAACAGTTGAGCACAAGAGGTGAACTGTGTCAGATCTTCCCCTCCTTCTGAGTCTTTCAGGAATGAGACAAAAAACTCAGCAACATCCCTCTCTTCCACTTGTAAGACCACATAGAGAGTTACAGACAAAAGAAATCAAAAGCTTTAAAAACTTATCACATGGAAAGTAATCTTCTAACCATAGTGTGAGCCAAGACTGAGGAATTACAGCTGATTAAATAGTCTAGAACAATCAGAAATTTGCTTCCAGAATCTGTGAAAGCAGTGACGTTCTTACTGAATTACAGAGCTTGTCATAGCACCAGCAGGGACAAAACCAGTAACGTAAGAAATGTGCAGGGTTATCATGTAAGGAGTCATGCTGTGGTTGCCCAACTGTCACCTGCATACGTTACCTTTTGTTTGCTTGCTGGGGAACAAATGACCTTCCAACTGCAACTGCAGCTGAAGGAGGAAGACTGAACCTCTGTCCTCTCACATGTCAGCTTACAGCATATGTTAAATAGCTACAACAGCTTATTTCAGTGACCTGACTATATCTGGTAGAAATACAGAGGAATATAAGAGGAGAGGCTTTGGCAACTCTTAGACTGCATACAAATGTACTGGCTAAAGCTGCCAACTGAAAGATAAAAAGTAATTTTGAAAATTAACAGCTGAGTATCATGAACATGATACTTCTGAGCATAACAACAACAATTCAATGGTGACATATACAAAGCCACAGACTAGAAGGCCTCAGAAATTTTTCCAGTGCAATGGGACAAATGAATGCCAGTTTAAGAATTCCCGTGTCAGTAAATGCTTTTCCATATTCTTAAGCAAAGGACAGGACAGACATCATCTCACACAACACTTGCATTGCAATTTAACAAGATTCTTGGTTGTCACATTTTCCCATCTACAGCAGAAATATTAGTGCAGCCCAAAACTACAAGGAATAGTAACATCAAAAAACACATAACATATGCCAATGTTTGGATGAAAAAAATGCAACTATCTCAAGACATCGTGTTTGCAATAACGCCTCACTTGAAGCTTCTCACATTGGCCAAGAGAGAAAATAAGAATTCCTTCATGCTCTGATACAGCTGCTACCTTTAAGCAGTCTGACTACTTAGAGGTAAACACAGCTCTATGAGACTACAGGAATGCCTGGCAGGAATCTGGGTTTTAGTACAAAGCAGAGTATTACTGACAATAACTGCCCTTACCCATAAAGGCACAGCTTTACCCACTGAACTAAGGCACAAGCTCAGGAGTGCTGTCACAAGCTCAGGAGCCATGCATCCTAACTAAAAGAAAGTGCAGCAGGAGGGTCAGGAGACCTCCTTGGATGGATAAGGAGCTGCTGAGGAAAATTCTAGGGAAAAAAGAGGCTTCTAAAAGGTGGAAGCAAGGTCAGGCGGCCTGGGAAGAATACAGGGATGCTGTCCGGGAAGCTAGGGACCAGGTTAGGAAAGCTAAGGCCCACTTAGAATTAAATTTGGCTAGGGATGTTAAAGACAACAGCAAGGGATTCTATAGGTATGTAGCGAATAAAAGACAGCCTAGGGATAATGTGGGCCCCCTCCAGAAGCTATCGGGAGAACTGGCTACCCTGGATTTGGAGAAGGCTGAGGTTCTTAATGACTTCTTTGCCTCGGTCTTCACTGGCAAATGCTCTGACCACACCACCCAAGTCTTGGAAGGCAGACGCGGGGACGGTGAGAATGAAGACCCTGGGCCCACTGTAGGAGAAGATCTGGTTCGAGATGATCTTAAGAACCTGAACAAACACAAGTCCACGGGACTGGATGAAATCCATCCGCGGGTCCTGAAGGAGCTGGCAAATGAAGTTGCTAAGCCACTGGCCATCATATTTGAAAAATCATGGCAGTCAGGTGAAGTTCCCAACGACTGGAAAAAGGGAAATATAACCCCCATTTTCAAGAAGGGGAAAATGGATGAGCCGGGGAACTACAGACCAGTCAGTCTCACCTCTGTGCCTGGCAAAATCTTGGAGCGGATTCTCCTGGAAGGCATGCTGAGGCAGATGAAAAAAAACAAGGTGCTTGGTGAAAGCCAGCATGGCTTCACTAAGGGGAAATCCGGCCTGATGAATTTGGTGGCCTTCTATGATGGGGCTATGGAACTGATGGACAGGGGTAGAGCAGTAGATGTCATCTACCTGGACTTGTGCAAAGCATTCGACCAATAACAATAATGATAAGGGAAATAACAAGGGAAGAGAATACAACCACTCACCACCTGCTGACTGATACCCAGCCCAACCCAGCAGTGATCTAGCCCTTCCTGGTAACTGCCCCCAGTTTATATGCTGGGCATGACGTGCTGTGGTATGGAATACCTCTTTGGTCAGTTTGGGTCAGGTGCCCTGTCTCTGCTTCCTCCCAGCTTCCCTTTCTTCCTGGCAGAGCATGAGACTCAGAAAGTCCTTGGTCAGAGTAAACATTACTGAGCAGCAACTGAAAACATCGGTGTTAACAGCGCTGTTCCCAGGCTGAAAGTCAGAAACACAGCACTGCACCAGCTACTAAGAAGGAGAAAAATGACTGCTACTGCTGAACCCAGGACAACTTCTCACAGTCCAGAGCAAGCACAATCAAAAGCAGCAAACCCTGCCTAGCAATCCTAGAGTAGGCAAGTCTCCTACTGCAACTACAAGGTTTGCAAGACTATTTGCCTGGTCCAGTTTTAATGCAGAACTAGCAGTTCATGCTTCACATATATACATTAATTAAAGCAAAATTAAGGCAGATTCCCTGTCTTTGTAGCTAAGTAAAGAAAACCTGAAACCAGGCACATCTGTATAGAATCATAGAATCATAGAATAGTTAGGGTTGGAAAGGACCTTAAAATCATCTAGTTCCAACCCCTCTGCCATGGGCAGGGACACCTCCCACTAAACCATGCCATCCAAGGCTATGTCCAACCCCACCTCGAACACCACCAGGGATGAAGCATTCACAACTTCCCTGGGCAAACCATTCCAGGGCCTCACCACCCTCACAGTAAAGAATTTCTTCCTCAGATCCAATCTAAACTTCCCGTTTCAGTTTGAACCCATTACCCCTTGTCCTCTCACTACAGTCCCTAATGAAGAGTCCCTCCCCAGCATCCCTATAGGCCCCCTTCAGGTATTGGAAGGCTGCTAGGAGGTCTCCACGCAGACTTCTCTTCTCCAGGCTGAACAGCCCCAATTTTCTCAGCCTATCTTCATACAGGAGGTGCTCCAGTCCCCTGATCATCCTCGTGGCCCTCCTCTGCACTTGTTCTAACAGTTCCATGTCCTTTTTATGTTGAGGACACCACAACTGCACACAATACTCCAAGTGAGGTCTCACGAGAGCAGAGTAAAGGGGCAGGAGCACCTCCCTCGACCTGCTGGTCACACTCCTTTTGATGCAGCCCAGGATACGGTTGGCTTTCTGGGCTGCAAGCGCACACTGCCGGCTCATGTTCATTTTCTCATCAACCAACACCCCCAAGTCCTTCTCCCCAGGGCTGCTCTGAATCTCTTCCCTGCCCAACCTGTAGCTGTGCCTGGCATTGCTCCGACCCAGGTGGAGGACCTTGCACTTGGCATGATTAAACTTCATCAGGTTGGCATCAGCCCACCTCACAAGCGTGTCAAGGTCCCTCTGGATGGCATTCCTTCCCTCCAATGTATCAACCGAACCACACAGCTTGGTGTCATCGGCAAGCTTGCTGAGGGTGCCCTCAATCCCACCGTCCATGTCACCCACGAAGATGTTGAACGCTGCACTATAAAGTGGACTCAAATGTAATCTTCAATTTCAAGTCCATTTAAGAGAAGCTGCTAATTTTTTAGTTTGTTTTAAATACAACTCTTTGTTATATACTTTAAGGAAAGATCAGTGGCTTAACCAGGAAATAAATACAAATGTAACAGAAAGCATGAAACAGACGCCCACCTATACTGCAGTAAAAACTCACACAGTCCTGAAACAAGTGAATGAAAACTCTTCCATGAAACCAGTAGCCTTGAGAGTTAAGACAGTAAATCTTTGTGATGGCTGGAAAATGTGGCAGCTGTAAAGGAGACTTTGAAAGTCACCCATAAATTACTTTTTGACATCTGAAGACTTCTAACAGTCACCTCCACAAAATGATGATCAAATGCATTAATCTCTCGTGAAGCCTGGAAAATTGCATTTTTTGTCAGGAATTTCACAAGGTTGAAGAAATTCACTCCTCTTCCCGGAGACTTGCTGGCAAACTTCAAAGGTATATTAAATTTGCTGAGTGATGGTTTGGAAAGGATATGCAGAGACAGCCTTTGCCATCACAGAGGGGTTTTGTGAAAGCTAAGTATTTCCAGACACATACTTCGGTTTCCTGTTATTGCTACTCCTCCTGCTCTTTCTCCCAGCTAACAGCAATGATAGGAGCACTTCATAGAATCATAGAATAGTAAGGGTTGGAAAGGACCTCAAGATCATCGAGTTCCAACGCCCCTGCCATGGGCAGGGACATCTCCCACTAAACCATGCCATCCAAGGCTATGTCCAACCCCACCTTGAACGCCGCCAGGGATGAAGCATTCACAACTTCCCTGGGCAAACCATTCCAGGGCCTCACCACCCTTACAGTAAAGAATTTCTTCCTCAGATCCAATCTAAACTTCCCCTGTTTAAGTTTAAACCCATTACCCCTTGTCCTCTCACTACAGTCCCTAATGAAGAGTCCCTCCCCAGCATCCCTATAGGCCCCCTTCAGGTATTGGAAGGCTGCTAGGAGGTCTCCACGCAGCCTTCTCTTCTCCAGGCTGAACAGCCCCAATTTTCTCAGCCTATCTTCATACGGGAGGTGCTCCAGTCCCCTGATCATCCTCGTGGCCCTCCTCTGCACTTGTTCTAACAGTTCCATGTCCTTTTTATGTTGAGGACACCACAACTGCACACAATACTCCAAGTGAGGTCTCACGAGAGCAGAGTAGAGGGGCAGGAGCACCTCCCTCGACCTGCTGGTTACGCTCCTTTTGATGCAGCCCAGGATACGGTTGGCTTTCTGGGCTGCCTCTTCCAAGCTTCTTATTTTAACAACCTTCTTGTACTTACAGCAGAAAAGATGAAAAAATTTTCACAGCACAAGAAGTATTTATTTGCTAAAATACTACTGCAACCATTCCCTCAAGTGTTTCCATCCAGACCTTCCAGATCAACTCACAGAAATATTATAAATGTTTTCTACATATAGAAAAATTCTACCATCTAATTTCACATCTTTGGAGCTTTGCATTAGGAAGCTCACAATGCTGAGTCCAAATACTGCTATCTTTGATATCTACAATTGGATTTAATCCAGATGTTGCTATTTATTTTATAAAATAAATAATGTTCCCTATCAGTACTTTAAATAAAGAAGATTATATGTTCAAGAGCCCATAGACAAAAGGAGTCATCTTTCATTCTGTTTTGTTCTTCAGAATTAAGGAGTGCCAAATGTACACAATTACCCTCACATCTATTTTTTTAGTAGAATATTTAGAGAGAGTAAGAAGCTCTTTCTCTTGTTGTCATTAAGTAAAGAAAACATTTGTGTCATGTGCTTGAATGCACCTGAAGTACAGCAACACAATTTGCAGGGGTTCTCCAGTAATGATAAACATGCCTAACAGCTATTAAAGCTGTATTAAAATGTTTCATATTGTATTAGGAACTTACAAAGCAGCTGTTGAGCAATATCTTGTAGTTCTTATATATCAACAGTGTTTTACTTAGATTTATATTCAAGTATTGGCAGCCCAAACACTGTAATGTAATTAGGACAAGTTATTGCAGAAATTGAGTAAAATATTTAAAATTTATTCTTTTTCTTACAACGTAGCACTTTAATCTTTAAAACTACTATTTATCAATACTCTTCCATTAAACTGTAGCCTCCTTAAAAGCAAACTGCTTTTTGATCAAAATACTATGAAAACATTTCAGTAACTTACGAAGTTTTCTTTCAATTTTTATTCTCTTTGATTGTACAGAAACAACAGTAAAAACCCTCTCTCATTTTGTGTACAGCCAGCCATATGCCATACATATATACTTCAAAAAAAGAAAAACTTGTCTTTTGTCCTAAGATTTGTCATGTTTTTAAGTATACAACACTAAATGCTATACAAACCGCATGCAGCCAAGAAGTACAATACAGCACAGAGTCAACAACCAAAATCATCTACCAGCTGCTCCTTGAAGTAAAATGCATTTCTGTGAGTCAAGCAGATGTGACTTACTGATGTCAGTCAGTCATTTACTGAGAACTTGTTTTCATTTTAAGATGAAAAACAATACAATGTGTCTTTTCAAAGTAAGTATTTTTTCAGTAAGAAACTTACTTTCTGAATTCTCCTCAGTGCCTGTCAAAAGACACGGTCACACAAAGAAAAACCTGACCATTGTAGCAGATTAAGCACATACAGATGGGATGCAAAATAAAATGAAATAAAACATATATATATATATATTGGACCTGCATCATAGGCCTCTGTCTTTCCCCTTGAAAAAGCATTCAGACCACTGACTATAGTCACACAGCTGCTGCAAAACTCCTGCCTGTCTATTGGTCTGTTTTCAGGCTAAACCAGACAAATCTAAAGAAATTTCCCGACACTGAAAAATCTCAGCTGTTAAGTGTAAAGAGACACGCAGAGGAGTGAAGGAGGAATTCTGTCAAATGTAAGCATGAAAATCAAGCTCAGAACAATTCTCTATTTTGGTATTGGCACATGCATTGCTCCAATGCTTGCTTTTAATTCCCAGTATTTTTTCTAGTCACAGCCAAGAAACAAGACTCTGCATGAAGACAGGGAATTGTAAGAAGGTAAGGAATGACTACTGTCCATTTCTGGAGCTAACCTTTCAGGTTTCCTTTAACTTGCCTCTCTGAAGAACAGAGTTACTCAGCAATACAGAGATGGCATTTAACACAGTGCATTCGGGACTTCAGTTGATTACTGAAGAATAAAACAAGTTACAGAAGGCAATAAAAATGATGAAAGGACAAACTAAAATGAAATTCACCACCAGAAGGAATGTTAGAAAAAGTAAACAATGAAAAAGATAGGTTGCTTTAGTCTAACAGTACCCCCAGATAAATAAACCGAAGCAATAACCTGCCCTTCCAACAAAATTCCATCAAGGACAGCGTAGCGAGCCGCCAGGCTGTGCTAAACAACAAAAGCGCCACTCTATAGATTTTTTTAGTCATAGGAAAACTATTCTGCCATAAACTGACTAGGCAAAAGAAAGGTTTTTCCTGCAATACATCCTTGGTTTTCCTAGCATTCTTCTCTCAATCAGCTTTAAACCTATTTAAGTTGTTCAGCCTTCCTGTTCTACAATGTTTCCGGTGATTTTATCCAGAGACAGTGGAATCAATACAAACAGGTTCAAGAGAACCTGTTTAACCTGTTTAGGCTAGTTGTACAACACATACCCTTTGTCTGATGTGGGCTGGTTTATGCTTCATAGCTCCCTTGGTTTGCGATCCAGTTCTCCTCCTCTAGCAATATTAAAACCACTACTGCAATCTTTTAAGTCAACTGATACCCAGGCATTAAAATAATATTTGGACAAACCTTTGTAATTTTCTGTAAGATCATACTTTGGACACCCCTTTTATCTCATTCTCTAGAATAAGCACAGTATTTTCAAGACACTTTAAATTATTTCCTGTTTGTACAAGACTATCATATAAGAAATGAATTTATAGCTACATACACAACTCACCTATGGAAAGGCCAAAATTAAACATACTTTCTAAATTCATTAGAATTGAGGAACAAAACATTTCAAGCTCCTGGTGTTTTATCAAGCTGGTATTCCAAATCACTGAAACTGCTGGGCTTCATAGCAATTCCAGAACACAGAAGACATCTGCAATGTAGGTATCAGCTATCAACTAGCCCAGCACTGTGAGAATGATTTGATCTTTTGGCTATTTCTATTCTTTTGAGCTTACACAATTTTCATTGTTTGAGCCCGGTACATCCTTTCTTGTTGCAGATAAAGTATACAACCTTTACTCTGCAGTTTTACTCAAGAGATTTGAATATATAAATTGCAAGATGCATTTCCATAAAAATTAAAATAACAGCATGAACTATAAAGCATACAGCTCTAACAACATCTTTCAGATGAGATGTTACTCATGAGTCCTGAGAAGCAGAGATGTATAGATGGATAGAGAGTGAACCTGTACTAACAATAACTAGAGGCATTACAAGCAATAAAGAATGAAGATTCAGTTCTGTATGCAGAAGTGTCTGCTTCATGTCCCATCATCACTGCCTACCAGTGCTCATCTTCCAGGATACAGCTCCATACCAGAGCATAAGTTAGGCTGCCTTGTAACTTCCTGCACCCTAAACGCCAAGGGATTATAATGAATTAGATATGTCCCACTGGTGCAAACCTAATCTGACATGATTAATAAACTAATAAATTACCATTGTGCCTGTTGCACTTCCCCAATGAGAATGTATCATTGTCATAATCTGCCTTCCATTGGGGGTTCAGTAATATTAAATCTCAAAGACAGCTAACTACCCACTGCTACCAAAAGCATCCATTAGGTGAAAGTTTGACATGTCTTAAATTCTGCTGCTGAAGACAGCATTCTCCCTTTCTGGTTATTAACCATAATGGCTAGCAGGGATAATCTAAAAGATACGCATTTTTACTGAGAGGTTTAACAAAATTTACTTTTAAGTCATAATCAGTGCTGTTAAAATTATTTTCTGGATAAAAACATTCATCAGCATGTAAAGTAGGTTTTAAAAATACCAGTTATGTTCATTACAAAGCTGCCTAAAGGATGACAATCTGCACAGTATCTGTAAGAACAAAAAAAAAGGGACAAAAAGGTCAGAAGGAGTTGAACAAAAAAAGCCCTGAATATTTCATCTTGTGAACAATCTGCAGGGGGAAGACTGCATCTAATTAAACCGCAAAATTTAAACACAAAAATTCTTAAACAGCAGATAAACTTGAAAATAGGCTGAATAAAAAAAAAATGGACAATGGAATTTTTGGCTGCATCCCTTCACTACTAAAATTCTTGCCGGACACTTGCTAACTCAGCAGCTACTTTTTAACAAAAATGTAGCCAGAGGCAACTGGTGGAGGAATTAGTAGAGAAGGACATCTCTGGTTCCTGCCGCTTCTTTTGTGCTCCTTCTTGCAAGCAGGTAAAAGTCAGGTGAAGAATCACACTATCACCTTCAACAGCTGTTTCTGTAGCAAAGTTCTCCATCGCACTAGGAAGCTCAACTCAGAAGCCTTGCAGTATAATGGAGTTGGCACCGCAATTTCAGCCAGGAAAATACATTTCTCCTCCATATTCTGTTTACAGCAGTTCCCTAAAACAGCTGAGCAGGACCACAGCTGAAAGCAGTTGATATCATGAGATAGAAAAATATGCCATCTCAACACAAATGTCTCCCATATATTAAGTTGGCCTAGAACTAAGACACTCTGGAATGTGATTTCTAGACAGCAAGAAACCCAAGCAAAGAATGCAAGTCACAGCAAATAAAAAAAGGACACTGTTCCCTACCAAAGACGTTAAGGAACAACTAGCTTCTTGTGATGATACTTCCAACTACCTTCTAGGAAGCAAATTTAAAAAGACAGAAATGTCACTTCAACATGTAATTCACTCTGGTAAAACCCAGATCTTCAAGCAGACACAAAAATCATTGAGTCAGGTAGCTAAGTAGCAGTTTACAAGTCCATACAGCTCTCTGCATGAAGCAGGCTCCAGCTTCTCACTTACTCCTAATGGAAATTAAGAGTCAAGAGACCTCTTGACTTTCAAACATCTCTCTCTTATATTTGTTCTACTATTTCTGGGCTAAAACAAAGTAAACACCTTCTTAATTAAATATCTCTTCAAAGGGTAAGTGACCCATGACAGGGTTTCAAATAGCCTTGTAAGACTGTAAGGTCTTTTCTCAAATTCTAAGGTACCCTCAAAACAGGAAGATTTGTAGATGAGAATAAAGCATGAATATCCCTTCCTTCTTGTATCAAAGGCAGTTCTGACACACCATTTGCTTTTGCTATTTATGAACTACTTGCATGAACCATGGAGAGAATAAATGAGATTACACCATTTGTTAATTCTGTTGACTCATCCAGAATGGGAAGGTTATTACATTAATTTGGATTTACATCTTCTAATACCGGTTTACCCCTGCCCACTTGCATCAGTACACCATATGACAATGACTAGTTTTAAGCCATCAGGCACACAAATACACTCTATTTTCAGTTTAATTCTATTATACTGAAACTAATGCCAGTAGCAGGTTTAAACCCACTCTTGTTGCAGTTTTTCTATAGTTTGTAAAACTAATTACATTTTGGTGAATGATAGAGCTACCTGGCATTCAGAATGGCAAATCATTATCATCAACATCCTCCTCAGCATAATGTATTTGTTCTTATCTGCCTCCCTATTCCCATTATCATAAAACTAAAACATAATTGCTCTCAGAATTTCATGCACCAAGAAAGAGAAAAATCCCTTTCTTGGCATCAGTTTCATTAGCTATACTTCGTCAAACAGGACAAAGCAGCAACAAAGTCAGAGCGTTTTGCTATTAAAGGAAGACAGCATTCATGGAACGCATTCTCCATGGGCACAGCATTGTGCTGTAGAAACTTGCCTACAGCTTAGTACAGTGCCTGGCATGCTCAGCTTGCAAAGTCTGTGCAGCAGTACTTCAAAATTGCAGGCTATTAGTGCCACTTTTTAACTGCACAAGCAGAAAAATCACCCTAAAACCTGGCAGTGTATTTCAGCTAATTCCTTTAAAATGTAAAGCCTCTAGATTCAAGGAATCAGTGCAAATCTAACAAAGAATTTTTGTGCATCTACACACACATACACAAAGTCCACCAACACAAAATTAATAGATATTCCTGGACAGACATCCTGCTGGAAAGGGCTTTGAGGCTACCAGCTTCTTTATTGATCAGAACCTCTAACATAATCTGACATACAGCCAAAAGGCTCAAGCATTTTGCTGAAGAGGAGTTTGTGCAAGTAGATACTTAAAATGCATATCATGGGCTTAGTGACCCTTCCGGACTGAGTGATTTTTAAATTACTTTTCCCCTTTTTGCATATTAGCCTTCATTCCCAGACAGGTGGGAATTAATGATCTTTTAAAAAAAGGGAATAGTCTAAAGAACTCCATTTATCACTCAGATAATTTCTCTGGACATGCAACTGTGAGGTTCCATAATGACCATTTCTCAATATTTTTAGTTCCGCTTGTTGAATCTACAGCAAGACTTTTTTCCTTCAGCTGCTCTGAAAACTCCTGAAGCCAACCCACATTGCTCCCTTCTTATGCATGATCAAAAGTAACAAAGATCTGCAGCTCACATCTCAGCAGTCTATTACTGATGGCAAATTTGCACTGGTGTTACAGAGCTGGTGTAATAGAGTATCCCACTGATGCCATCACAGGAAACTGCATTTCACTCACTCAGCAGTTCTGTTCAAACAATGGCTCACCAGTGTTTGATGAAAAAGAATAGGAAGATATAGTAGGGCAAAAAAAATATAAATCGTTAAAGTGTCCAAAAAATAGTCCTTGCACTCTCAACATGCAAAAAAGGGATTACACAGAACTGGCTACAGAGGTAAGAAATGGACACAAATGAGTCAGTGGAGACAGTTCAGGCTAAAGGCAGCGTGGCAAAGACTCAGAACAGGAAAATGGGTGAAGCCACAACAGGAGACAGCTGCTACTTCTACGAGGTGGTGCATCACCATATCTTGTTCCAGTCCTCCCTCCAGGCACAGCTGCCACTGTGACTTCAGTTAAGATGCAGATTTTATGACAGCTGCTTGCATGGCATTCACTCACACCTTTGAATGCATTAGGAGGAGATACTAATAGTTGTCTTGACATGTGATAGGTCTATCTTTAGATTTCCAAATATTCCCTCCTCCCAGGACCAGGAAACATATCTTCATATGATTCTAAACCAACTTTATGAAGCTGATGACATTCAACCTTTATTATACTTGGAAATTGGTAGAGCTGACTTGGGAGATTTGAGGACCACTTGCAATGGTCACCTTAATTTAAAGACTGTTTTCTCATTCTTAATTATCTTCTCTTTACACATCATTAAGCACACAGCATCTATGTTTGAAAAATAAATTTTATTTATAATAAAAAATTCTATGGATGTTTGGAACTGGTTAAAGATGCAACTGCTGAAGCCTACTTATTGATTCCAGCATTACATATAGAGGTATTTCACTGGTTCACTTTGCAGATGCTATTTAATCTGTTCAACTGCTTAGCATCTTTAAATGGAAGCAATTGACTTATGTGGGAAAGGTTATTTACAAAGGTCCTAAGAGAGACAGGAAGGGTTTCTACATGTAGAAAAACTCCAATTAAAAAAATGGCTGAAAATAGCTCAGAGATACTATTTTGTTGATACCTAGTCAGAACACCTGTTCAATTCTATTTATGTCACTGCACTTCCATTGGTATTGCATTTCTTTTGCTTATTTAAGCCACAACATATGAAAAGCAAATCTACTGCATCAGAAATGTATTATTACAGAAAACGTGTTCAAAGCACTGCTTGGGGAAAAGAATGTAAAAATAATTATTCCTATATAATTGATGCAAATTAAACAGAAAGGTTATTACCTAGGAAAACATCAACTTTCATGAAGGAAATGTAACAGCACCACATCTTATCAAATTTCAGACTTCAGTGACAATATAAGGCTTATGGCTTGGTTTTACTGCTTCCCTTGGGATAAACTGATGTTGCAATGTACACACATCCCTAAAATTCAAATGATGGCACTGTTAAAATACTATACATTCGTTTTGCAAAATTCAATTTGTCAACTGCAAATCTGTGATATACTATGTACTAAATAAATGCAAACAATCTTTAGTTATTATAAATATAGGTACAAGTTACAATAAAGGTGCAAAGTCACATGTGGCTGACTGATCATTATGGCGTCTTTCTCGGTAAGGCATGAATTGCATATTTACAAAAAGCACCCCAAGGCCTCACAAACATACAGTTCAATCCTTTCATAGTGTTATAGAGACCTGAGGACCCGTGACATTACATAAAATTTTCTATGCTTAATTCTCTCATTTAAATCAACACAGCTTACACTAACTTAATTGTGTGCCTCATGCATCATCTGAGCAAAATAAAAATGACCTGGAAAATGCATTGCTAGCAAACCAGGATCTGAGTACTAGCACCATCTAGGGGCAGCAGTTTCTGAAGTGACATTTGACCATAACTCCGTTGTACAGAGCTATTTTTAAAAGCTTTATCTTCATTACATTATCATGAAGCCGTCTGAGGAACTTTGATTTCTTTCTCAAAGCTTGTCTTTCTATCCTGTTCAGAGTATTGAAGGGTTGGGAGTTGGTCTGTTTGGCTAAGTTTTCATTTCTTGGTTGTAATATGAACCCCACAAGCTAATCTATCAACAAATCAAACCGACAGAAAGAAATTCAGAACCACAACTGACCAATCATAACCATATTTGACACTTGTTACGGCAGTATTACATAATCATGCTAATAGTTTTAAAGTTATTTCTGACATTTATATCATGCAATAAAAAGAACCAGACTGTGCTTGAGGGGTTTCTAATGAAATTACTGTACCTTTTCCCTTCACTTATGGCAACACAATATTCTAATGCAAAGGCACTGTTTCACTGCAGAGAACTAAATCTGCTGCTTGAAATTTTCAAGCTTAGAAATACCAGGCAAAGTATACACCCACAATAAGAAGTTAAGTCAGATAACTTGCACAGAGGAATGAAAAGAGGGTGCAGAGCAAGAGAATCGAACCCCATCTCCTCCCATGGAATGACAACGCATTTAGAGAAACAGTTTTGGGAAATAGAACCTTGACAGTTATCACACAACCTGTAGTGAATTTTCCTACAGGTCTCTTTAAATTTGAGCACTGATGTACACTAAACCCAAGGGAGAGTTGTCACCCTCAATTTAACAACTTTTGATTGAATTTGTCTAAAATTTCAATTGTCTAATTCAATTCAATAATTTCTGATTAATTTTAATACACACAAGCCTGTTACCTTTTGAAACAGCATTCCAGAGCTGTGTAACTCCAGAAAAAGAAAGTATACCAGTGAGAAGTACAAGAATTACCAGAAAATATAGTGTACTACTATCAACACAAGTCAGAGTCCTCACGCTATGAATTATGACTAAGTTGAACAGGCTGTTGGACCTACTCCGTATGAACAGGAAATATGGATAAAGATTGCTCCAAGTTACAGGCATATTAAGCATTTTTAAATAACTAGTCACTGCAGTAATTTAAATAAATTACTGCAGTGACTAGTCTCAGGTGTGCTCATTTTTAGAACACTTGTAACAGCTGTTTGTCATTTCAAAATAAATCAGCCTGCTCCTTTCTATTTTTAGTAAATGAGACAACCATTTTATTCCCAAGGACTTTTCTTGCTTTAGACATCTACAATCTTCATCTATTTTACGCTTTTCCTTGGACCTACTCTTATGTTCCGGAAACCAAATCATTTCCTGTGTAACTGCAAGACAAAACTTACATGTATCTTTCAGAGCATAACATCAACCTTCTCTCTCCATTCCCCACTTCTAATGATGCTATCACTCATCACAACAACCAGAATCCAAGCCATCTTCCACTCTCTGCAGGGTAAATAAGTACTATTGGTCCTCAGTTCCTTTAGACATAACAAAGATGGATCTATATCCTATGGCAGTTACCACACACCTAATCATTTTATATGCATTACATAGGTATCTAAGCACATACACACACATATGGAAAAAGAGAGGAAACACCTGTACATGTAGCATCATATAAAATTAATTCTATACCACTAACAATCTCCTATATCCAAAGCTACAGCACTATATAGGTAGATTTTTACTGAATAGTAAATGGATTTCTTCTCTTTGTTTACATTATAATATTGTCTAGCTTTGGATAATCCATAGTACAGCCTCTCCTAATCCCTCCTTTTGTTATTAACAATTTGCAATAACTTTCAAACTTTACCTCTGCCATAAGTATCCTGTTACATATGGGTTTAAACTTAAACAGGGGAGGTTTAGATTGGATCTGAGGAACAAATTCTTTACTGTGAGGGTGGTGAGGCCCTGGAATGGGTTGCCCAGGGAGGTTGTGGATGCTTCATCTGTGGCGGCGTTCAAGGTGGGGTTGGACATAGCCTTGGATGGCATGGTTTAGTGGGAGGTGTCCTTGCCCATGGCAGGGGGGTTGGAACTCGATGATCTTGAGGTCCTTTCCAACCCTTACTATTCTATGATTCTATGATTCTATGAAATAGTGTGAGACAAGCAGTTGAATAAGCATATGTAGCTAATGAACCTGAGATCAAGAAAACTTTCTTGTATGGCACCAAAATACCAGCTACTGTATTTTGCTATGAATATCTCAACTGTTCAGCATTTATGATACCAGATAATTGAACAGCCCTGAAAATGATAGAACATTCTAAAGATAACACTGTAAACACTCCTAGACCTTCAGAATATTAGTTATTTTCTTGAAAGAGCACCACAGAAGTTACACCAGCAGCACCCCCTGCTACCAAACCCTTGCCCAACAACCTTTGGCATCCAAAACATCACAGATTTCCTTGGACTATTTTCCCCTTGTATTTTTGCCTGTCACATATTGATTGCCAAGTAAAGAAATTGCTGAAGGAATGCCCTTCCCAACAACTCTCTAGGCTGCAGC
This sequence comes from Amazona ochrocephala, assembly GCA_039720435.1. Taxonomy (NCBI): domain Eukaryota; kingdom Metazoa; phylum Chordata; class Aves; order Psittaciformes; family Psittacidae; genus Amazona; species Amazona ochrocephala. The sequence continues at coordinate 30,807,118 of CM077883.1, read as the reverse complement.
CAGCTAAGTACCAACAAGTAGAGTGCCTGTCAAAGAAATGCAAGCCCTGGTAATGAATCTGCCATAGAAATACTGAGAATAGTAAATAATCTCTAAAGCATTTCACCCTTCTGCATTTTAATCACCTTAGTTTTCATTGGAAAAGTCAGATGACTCAATCTTTAAAATATCAATAATTTATTCTAAAATAGAAACAATTGTAAGGGTTCATGAGAAAATGAGCCTATCTTGTTTCTGTAAATTGTCTGGACCTCATATTGACAAAGACTTTGCTTGGGCAACTTTCAATCAGGAAAACAGAACGCCTAGTATACTTTTCCCCACTCTGTTATCTCAGCATTGAAACCTTCATATAGCTCTGTACATTACGCTACTCCTCCCCAACATGTTTTCACTGGGACTTGTGTAAACCTCAATCCTAGCAAGAGGAAAAGAAAAAAGAAACAACAACAAAATAATAACAATTCCACCACTAAGAGAGGTAAACACAGTATTCAAGTTCTTCTAAAGTTATGTTTCCTCTGTTCTGCCAAAATCATAAAAACATAGAAGTGAATGGAGCACAAATAGTTCACTGCAGCATTATCATTACCGCAGTGAGTGAACAGAAGATTGGGCTAAACAGTCTTCTCCTGAAGGCTTAATCTCTGGTCCTGAAGGCTTAATCTCTGGTCTTGTTCAGAGCTCTCAAATACTTAGGAACTTGGCTATCAGCCTGTTTCCTCAGTCCTGGAAAGTCTGTAGCTGCATGATTGCTTGTGTTAATGTTCAGTGAGTAAGTCCTAATTTCCTTACATTCTAAGTAGTCAGCTGCTTGGTAGCTAATTACTCATTTCTTTCCTTTGAAGGACACTTCCTCTGACATCCTTTAAAACAACCACCACAGGAACAAAGTCCTGCAGCATCCCTTTACGCTAGTTTGCATGAGAATTTCCTTAACACGAGGATGAAGGCAACTGACAACAGAACACCAAAGGCAGTTTTGTATGTAACTCCTTTTCTTCAGTGGTGGTCTATCACAAATGCCCCATTTTCTCTTCCCCGCCTCATATTATCATCAATTACCTGTGGAAATAACTTTTACTGTAATCACTACGATACCAAACTTTTGTTCAGAGCACACAGTAATAATTCGGCTCTTCTACCATTTCAGAAATAAGCCCTTACAAGGCCTCAGTAGTCAGTCACCTGTTGTATGAAATCCTATTCACATTAATACTGAACTTACCTATCAGGTATGTTTGATAAACCTTTTTCTTTACTATCAGGAATAGAAGATTCATTAGAAAAAGAAGCAGGCCCTGCAGCTAGAATGCTTTTTCCACTTCATGATGAAACAAGAGACTTTCATTTTTATACTGACAGTATTTATGGCCAACAGTCCGGGGACAAGGAAAATCTTCTCCAACCGCTTCTGTTACCTACAGAGGCTCCCCAGTCTTGTTTTGGGAAACTTTACTGGTCACCATTGCCACAGTAAAAGACTGCTGGCATCTAGTGAATTCCCTCTCTGCAGCCACTGCTGCTGTTTACCATTCTCACTTCACCTTGGACCTGCCTCATCACCACAAACTTCCCTCGTGATCTGAACTTTTGGTTTATCATAGCCACTATCCCCAGTCATGTCCCACCTGCCTTGGCTGGCAAAGCCCTCATGTCCCCCATTTCTTAGGGAGCAGTGAACAATTCTTTGCTGCAACCTGACAATGCCAACACCATAATTCATTTATATTTCTTCCTTTTTAAATAAGACTTCAAATGCTACCAAAGTGTCTTTCAAAACCTTGTGAGAAAACCTCATTTCTGTTTTATGTTATAAAGGAAATAAAATGGAGTCAGGTTAAGCTACTTCTCCAAGGCTGTATATTGTCTGCCACCACAGAAATTGACTTGCAGTGCTGCATTCCTCCTGATCCCAGGACTATCAAAACAGATTGCAAGAAGCAACTTAAGCAAAGACACAGGCTTTGGTAGCATCAAAAAAATTCAAAACCCTACAGCGCTGTGACGATTAGGAAAGTCACAGATAAAATACTTCTGAGGTCTAGATACGAAAAATGAAAACCACATTCTTGGTAATATTTGTAAATGCTTTGATAAAAGTCAAAATTATCTAATTAATCACTGTTCTAAAGAACTGTGAAGTGCAAAATTTGACTTCATAGTAATAACATGAAGTCATTATTGTATAATTTCATTGATCATCTGATTTTCTGTTTCATTGGATCATGTTCCCGAAGTATTTACAATTATAGTAAGAATTAATAAGTGCCTTCAACACGAATTAATTAATTTCAATTTCAAGCCATCTCACTGCTACTCAGGTTCTTAATGAGAAAATAATCCTACACTGTAGCCAATAAGAAATATTTTCCTTTTTATGTTCCTGGCTGATTCAACACGAGGAAAACATTGATGCTGAAGCCAGGTTTTGGTGGGGTTTGTTTCGGGGTTTTTTTTCTGAAGGCTGCATCAACAGGAGCGTGACCAGCAGGTCAAGGGAGGTGCTCCTGCCCCTTTACTCTGCTCTCGTGAGACCTCACTTGGAGTATTGTGTGCAGTTGTGGTGTCCTCAACATAAAAAGGACATGGAACTGTTGGAGCAAGTCCAAAGGAGGGCCACGAGGACAATCAGGGGACTGGAGCACCTCCCGCATGAAGATAGGCTGAGAAAATTGGGGCTGTTCAGCCTGGAGAAGAGAAGGCTGCGTGGAGACCTCATAGCAGCCTTCCAATACCTGAAGGGGGCCTATAGGGATGCTGGGGAGGGACTCTTCATTAGGGACTGTAGTGAGAGGACAAGGGGTAACGGGTTCGAACTGAAACAGGGGACGTTTAGATTGGATATGAGGAAGAAATTCTTTACTGTAAGGGTGGTGAGGCCCTGGAATGGGTTGCCCAGGGAAGCTGTGAATGCTTCATCCCTGGCGATGTTCAAGGCAAGGCTGGACATAGCCTTGGATGGCATGGTTTAGTGTGAGGTGTCCTTGCCCGTGGCAGGGGAGTTGGAACTAGATGATCTTAAGGTCCTTTCCAACCCTTACTATTCTATGATTCTATGACTCTACATCTAGATAAACACTCAAATAGGAAACAGAGCCAAAGGAGAGCTGATGATTCACCCTGATACTGAGTCAATACACTTTGACACTGAGTATCTGCTTTTCAGAATAAAAAAGGACTTCTTTCCTACATGGCACTTAAGACGCTGAATAAGGTGCAAACCAGTTTGAAAAGATGCATCATAGAAAATCATGCTCACTGAAGGAAGCTCACACTGAAAACAAGGCATACATATTCTTCCATTGCAATTTATACATGCTGGTGAGAACAGCATACATTATTTCTGAGACACATGAAATATCATCTCGTATAATTTCCACTTTCTGTATGTGAAAGATCTGTCTATTTTAGTCACATTCTGCAGAGCCATTAAGTGGGATCTACCATTACTTTCTCACTGAAGCATTACACACAGGAGAGAGGAGCATCTAAAATTATTTAAACCAAACTTAAACCCTGATGGCTTTTGAGCTTAACTCCAAACAGATCTTCAGCCTGTAAAAAAACCAATACAATACAGGAAGCCACGGTGGCTAAAGCAATCTGGCACATTATTGACAACAAGGACATTGCACTAAAGAAGTTTTCACAAAGCAGCGTTGTCTGTTGATGACAGTAACACTCAGAATTCAAAAGAACAATGAAATCTAAGGCTTAATTAATAAAGCAAGAGGATGGTTTACACACCTAGTTTAATACAGTGGTGCAGATGAGAGTTGCTTTAAGCAATTTCTTACACAAGACTGGGAAGTAATACTATATATTGTAACTACTACCCAAAAACTTCTTCAGTTTCTTAAAATTGAGGCTCCAGGGAACAGTTTTTATGGAACACAGCAACTCAAATGAACTAAAGCAAGATTGTTGCTTTTGACATTTTTGAAATGCATGAGATTTGCTACTGGTATTTTCCATGTACAGTGGAAATATATACTAGCAAAAACATCTGCAGAATAGTTAATTACATCAAATTTTATTTAACAAAGAGGATGTTACTAGAACTCAGAAGCAGGCATCTTGGCACAAGAAATCTAATTGAATGTCAGGCTGCTTTAAAACTTACCTCCTTACCACTAGTTTAATTTAAATGGTTTGCAAACAAATTAGAACTTCAAATCAAGGCTGCAAACAAAAAGATGAACCCACATATTCCTTATGAAAAGAACTTAAAATAGAATACTGCAATGTTAGACTTCTGATTCATTGCTATGAAAGGGTGAAATACAGCTCTCAGTGAGCGTATCTAATCAGCTGTTTAGACAGGGTTCTTTTGCTTTGGTTTTTATTTTATGTTTTCTTTTCTTCTCCTTCTGGAAGATTGTCTCAAATCTTTACTGAATCCCAGTTAGTTCACTGACACCCTTCCAGTGGGCTTATTTATGATTGTTTCATCAACTGTAAATAATCACAGATTTCAAAGTATCTTCACAAAACTGTCTTTTATCACATTCAGAGCTCTACTGTGTCTTACACGCAACTTCCAAATAATTCTTACTTTTAGCATGAATTGAACCTTTTCTGCTTTAGGAAATGTGAAAATCTCCTATTCTTATCCCCTACATGTCCATCTCTCTTCATCTGAAAATCCTAAAAAGAAACTGAAGTCTCTCATGCTTGCCATTCAACAAAACGAATGGAGTAGGGGAGAGTAGGAAGGTTCAGCGCTTGCTACAATATGTCAGTAAAAATCTCTGTAAGCAGGTCAGGAACTATGTGGATATAAGAGAATAGTGTCCCATTATTATATTCTCCCATATCATCCTTCTCTTCATGAACACTGCATCGCTTTAAAGAGTAACTAAAACTTAATTTTCAATTCTGAAAGCATCCTTTCCATTGAAGGCCTAGAAAGTTGATCACCTTCAGCTATCTTAAATGACAGCTTTGAAAAGAGTCACTGCTCACCCACTGTTTCAGAGTTGTGCCACTTCCTGCACAACCTGTTTTATTTCGAAAAATGTGTAGCACATTTTGGGACCCCAGCTACACTTAAGAAAGGCACTCTGTAAGCAGCAAGTCAGACTCTGCCATTTGACAGTTAAAGACTAGGAAAAGGAGTGGGAAGATGTGGCATTTTCCCTACCCCACCTCCACCACTTTAACTTCTACAGTAAGAACAGAAATAGTACAAAGAAATTAAGTAATGAAAGAGTGAACAGAAATCCAAGTTTCACTGTAGTATCTCTTTCAGGAAGAGTTCTTTCATCATCTTCTTGCTCATATAGACATAGCGGCCCTCACAGGTCCTAAGCCACTGCCTTCTGGAAGCCTGGAGGCTACATTAGAAAAAGGATTCTGGTCATTTGCTTGTTCTTCTGTTTTAAAAGTTCATTACTCAAGAAAGGTGCATTTGACTCTACATAGCACAATGCCTATATTAAACAAATCAGTTTAAATCACCTGCTTTCATTAGAACTGGATTGACTTAATCTAGTTGAGAATTCTGGGCTACTGCTCCTATTGACAAAATTCAGATGTTACATCCTGTTCAAGAGTTAAGCTTTGAAGGCAATCAACTGTATAGGCCTGCTCACAAGTTTGGAGAGGATTAAAAAAAGTGTATTTTTCTTTAGGACTAATATAAAGGATTTATCTTAATTTGCACCATTAACCTCTAACACTGGGATTTTTCAGCCACTGGGGCAGATTCCTGCCAAATCACCTGCAGCACCTCTGGAACTGCTCTCAGCAGGAGCTTTGAGAAGCTTTGTGCTCTAGCTGCTTAAAGACAACATGTGACCTAAGATTTATGTAAATGCTCATTTAATTTAGGATAGAATATTCAATATAATGTTTTCCAATCACCGCCTACTTCAGAAGATGCTACAGTCACCCAATTTACTCTTCCAACCCTGGAGACTCAGTGCTTAGCATTCCAGTCTTACGCTTCCCAAATGCAAGACTGCTGTTCACTTTGGTATGCAAATCATTGGAGAAAGGAGACAAAAATATCCAAATTAAGGAAAATGAGGTGGCTAATTATGTTTCTTATTTACACACATCAAACCAAAAAAAAAGATGGTTTTTCAACTGTGTGTTTCTGCAATTGCTAAAGCAAAAAAATTAAGTTTTTTCATAGATAAAATCCTGTTTATTCCAACTTCTATTTTTCTGATTACAAAGCTGACCTCCATATATGCCTTCAGAGATGCCATTTCATACTCTGAGCCCTGCTTACCTTTTACCATTTAAAAGGAAAACATGCCATGTGAAGTAGCTCTCAGATCAATTCCTTTCAGGTAAATTAAGCCCCTGTAGTATGTAGATTAACACATTATTGTTCTTTGAATACTCACTCATATTGATGTGATGGAAAAAAAATAGGTCATGCTTTCACACTCTTAGGATTCAATTTTCATTGTTTATTCATCTGAGTCACTAGGCTTGAATTGCTAGCATTCCTGCAATAGACTTCCAGACACACAGAACGAAAAAAACAGTAAATTTGCCAAAAAAGATTATTTTGTAACAGACATGAAACAACATGCTTAGAGTCAGCCAAACTGTATATCATACAGATTGCAGATAGAGATGCGTAAATAATACTAGCATAAAGGCCGTGCTGTAACAGATTCATGGAACAAGGTAAAGAACCCTTGCAAGCCAATCTGGAAAACCAACCCACTTTGGTCTGCTGCATTATCCTCCAAAGATGCATAATGGCTTGCCTTATCACTAAAGCCTGCAGAGAATGCACACCTACACTCCTTTACAAACACTATGAAAGTTTGGGTCAGGGTTCTTAAAATTCGTGAATTTTAGGCAGTGTAGTATTACATAAACTTAAATAACTAACTGCCATTAAATATGCACTTAAAAGCTTATACCGATTTTAACATTTTAATTACATTTTTCCCTTCAGAATAGCCATTCTTGGAAATTTTATTTTCACATAGGCTATTTGCTGGTTTCCTATGATTTCTGACAAAGCAACTGTAACAACATCTACTTTGATATCATTTGGTTTGCATGTCACAAGGACTTTTAGATAAATAACTTTGTCACTATAAACGCATATCTCAACCTCTCAAGCTTTTGTTTATTTTCTTAAATCATAAAATATTTTCTTCAAACAGGATTTGATGGCAAAATATGGGGAAATCAAGTACAGCAAATAAGCTAGAACTGTATAAACATAGTTCCTGTCATCTATCATGCATTAAAAATGCAACTACATACCAAGAAAAATATATTTGATCTTTGCACACTGCAGACAACCTGACTGAACAGAAAAAAAGGAAAATGATCCATGGGAACACAGAAAATCTCAGCTTCTTTAGGTCTTAAAAATACAGTCTAATACCTTTCCTACGACCTATATGGCATCTAACGTTTTATTTTACTCACAGAAACTCAGATTACTGTATGTAGGCATGTAATTCTCCAGAGAAATTAAACCTAGCGGAAATGTATGGCAGGACTAGGTGGCATATTGTACCGTTAGCTAACTATGCTTTCTTCACATCTTAAAAATGTGATTTACTACTATCATTGGCACACCATTTTTTGTGAATCCCTGCGTTTCCTCTCCCCTGCTACACATAACTTACAGCCACAAAGCGGTTTCAAAAATGGTCTGTGTTCAATAGATCTAACACAGAAACATGTTCTGCATCTCATATGACATTCTTATATGCCTGAATATGAGTACAGAAGCTCTCATCAACTTTTGATGGTTTCCTTCAACATCTAAGTCTAAATGTTTTCCAGTTGTGAAATCTCCCTAGCAGCATTTGCAATTTACAAATCCAATGTAAAATTCCTCAGGTCAGGCCAGGGGAATACCCACTCTTTTAAGACAAAAGTCACAACAGACTTTCAAATCTTGCCCAAGTGTAGAAGAGTAAACAAGTCATATTTAAAATGTCTAACTTCTGTTAAAACATATTCACCCTAATGATAAAATAAAGAGAGTACAACATAATGCATGTGATAAGAGAATTTGTTCTGCAAAGGGGTTTGTTTACCCTAGAAATGTTTTAATCTGGTCTCTTCGTCAGATACTAAGACATGATGCTGCTCCTTCAGTAATGACTGTAACACTGTAATCACACTGGTAAAACTGACAGTAATCACAATACATTTACATCAAAAAAGTGTGACACTTCAGGTTTTAAAACTTAAAGAATTCCATAATGTCCAAACATATATCCGTTTTCCTACAAGAGCTGAGGAAAGTTAAGTTCCAATACATAGAAGGAATAAAGCTGAAAAAGTATTAAACTTGAGTTAGCATCACATGTCCAGACTTGGATCATGGCAGCTAAAGAAAAGGAACCAACAACTGTCTTCACTCAAGCTATTATATGTCTGCCAAAATCAACTGTTGCTACACTGGCATAAGAGGCAAATAAAAGCTCAGAACTCAGTTGTTAAGTTCTGACATATAAGATCTTAGTTATCCTAGTTATACCTGTCTTTCACTGTTCGGCACTACACACCCTGGTAGTTTCAGTTCAGACAATCAGTACCAGGGGAACATTCCTCAAGTTCATAAATTACTTATCTGGGCATTATCATGCTACTTAAAATAATTTAATCCTTTTTCTCTTTCCAAATTTGCCAGAGGCAAAGATGCAAGTCAATCTTCATCTCAATTATTCATCTGCACTGACTTTTGCTATGACTTCATTCTTCCTCAGTTTTAACTTCTAGAACGGCTATTTGAAAGAAATTTCCATAATCTACTCACACATCCAATCCTCAGAAAACGGCCTTCTCACTTCCTGGTTTTAGTCATTAGTAGGGATTACTTCATGCTTTATTCTCAGAAAGCATGCACTTGCTCAGCAAATTGATTACAGTCTATTTCACTACATATTGACATAACCTCAAATTTAAGGAATGCAACAATTTTAAATATTTAATATTCATAAAATACCGAATCATAAATATTAACATTATTTATTTTAAACAATTATATTATTTTAATATTATACTTCATGTTAAAATATTAACTATTATATTTATAAAAAACTGAATAGTCAAAAGTTACTCCTAACAAAAGGGAGAGATTTCTTTTACCAGGCTGCTCAGCTAGCTGCAATTGGTGTCTGCTACTCAGGGCATCTTCTATCACCATCACCTGTTCCAAATTGGTGAGGAACTGCAGGGTAACAAGGCTTTAGAATGCAAAAGTCTGTCACTGGGATTACTACTACACTGCTGTTTTCAACAAAGAGCTCTAAGAAAGCTAATTAGAACTTCTACTTTAAAGCAATATGCTTATTACCATAATCGGTAAGTCTGTCATTAGAAAAAGGGAGATACAGACTGTATTCCATTATTCATATTACAATCCTGTTGGTTTTAATTTTTTTTTTAATTCTTTTAAAAGACAAGACCACAATTAATTCATGAATTTTAAAGATATACAAAAATGTGGTAGTTTTGCCCTAGCTAGCAGCCAATCACCCACACAGCCACTTGACTTGCTCACACTATTCTGCTAAAAGGAGAGGAGAGAAAATAGGAAGAACAAATGGGAGAAAAATCAAGGGTCAAAACAATGAAACAATGACAGGCAAAATCACTAATCAACTGCTGTTGCAAACAAAACAGACTTAACTTGGGAATTTAATAATGTCAGTTAACATTTTAATTACTGATTCAGGTATTCAGAAAAAAAGATGACAAACAATTAAAGACTTGTAGAAAACACTCCCTGCCCCCTTTCCCAGGCTCAACTCCACCCCAGACATATCATAACTCTGTAGGTTGCACTCAGCCACTTCAGGGGCAGTACCTGCCCTGGTGTGGGTTATCCATGTATCACAGTCCCTTTGAGGATATCCACAACGGAACTTCTCCTACTATTCCAGCCTTACTGTTCCTCTTTCTGGGCACTGTCTAACCAGCTTCACTGATGAGCTCATACATGTTCTTCAGTGGGTATATTGTGAAACCAACAGCAGCCAGCACAGGGCAGCCCCTGGCCTCTTTTCATTGAAGCCACCTCTTCAGATCCCTCCCCTCCCCACCACCAAAACCTTCCAATTTATGCCCTATAAAACATAAACTATTGAGACTTTTTTCTTTTTAAAAAACTATGATTATTGGCTGGAATCTTGGAAGATGAACTTGCATTCAGAGCCAGCCCCATCTACTCTCTTGGCTCTCCCTGCTTATACACAGGCATTCTTCAAGGATACAAGTCATGCTCTCTGACTTGGTTCCAGCACATTTGCCCTGCCAAGGACAGCAATGCCTAAAATCCTACTGAGAAAAGAATGAAACATGCCTCTTTATACAAGAATCCTCCATTCCTTAATTCCAAATTCTAACTCCAAACAGCTCTTAATCATTTACCAGTCTTCTGTTACAGTAATGTACCGCATAAACACAAAAATCTTCCTTTTGTAGTAAGTTTCTGGATTCACTAATCAGTTATTACGCACCTTTTACACTGACTCGCTCTTCCCCACCATTTTGGAGCCACATCACCAGCAGCCCACAAGGGAAAAGAGCCTTTTCAATTGCCATGTAATAAAGGTTAAAAGGATTCTTGTGGCTGCTAGTGCTTTGAGTGCTACAGAAAAACACAACAAAGCACAGCTCTTTCCCCAGCAGCTGCACCCCACCAGGCTTTATACCAAGAATCATAGAATCATAGAATAGTTAGGGTTGGAAAGGACCTCAAGATCATCGAGTTCCAACTCCCCTGCCATGGGCAGGGACACCTCCCACTAAACCATGCCATCCAAGGCTATGTCCAACTACACCTTGAACGCCGCCAGGGATGAAGCATTCACAACTTCCCTGGGCAACCCATTCCAGTGCCTCACCACCCTTACAGTAAAGAATTTCTTCCTCAGATCCAATCTAAACTTCCCCTGTTCCAGTTTAAACCCATTACCCCTTGTCCTCTCACCACAGTCCCTAATGAAGAGTCCCTCCCCAGCATCCCTATAGGCCCCCTTCAGGTATTGGAAGGCTGCTAGGAGGTCTCCAAGCAGCCTTCTCTTCTCCAGGCTGAACAGCCCCAACTTTCTCAGCCTATCTTCATACGAGAGGTGCTCCAGTCCCCTGATCATCCTCGTGGCCCTCCTCTGCACTTGTTCCAACAGTTCCATGTCCTTTTTATGTTGAGGACACCACAACTGCACACAATACTCCAAGTGAGGTCTCACAAGAGCTGAGTAGAGGGGCAGGAGCACCTCCTTCAACGTACTGGTCACACTCCTTTTGATGCAGCCCAGGATACGGTTGGCTTTCTGGGCTTCAAGCGCACACTGCCGGCTCATGTTCATTTTTTCATCAACCCACACCCCCAAGTCCTTCTCCGCAGGGCTGCTCTGAATCTCCTCCCCGCCCAACCTGTAGCTGGGCCTGGGATTGCTCCGACCCAGGTGCAGGACCTTGCACTTGGCATGGTTAAACTTCATCTGGTTGGCATCAGCCCACCTCACAAGCGTGTCAAGGTCCCTCTGGATGGCATTCCTTCCCTCCAATGTATCAACCGAACCACACAGCTTGGTGTCATCGGCAAACTTGCTGAGGGTGCCCTCAATCCCACTGTCCATGTCACCAACAAAGATGTTGAACAAGACCGGCCCCAACACCGATCCCTGGGGGACACCACTCGTTACTGGTCTCCAGCTGGACACTGAGCCACTGAGCACTATTCTTTGCATGCGGCCATCCAGCCAGTTCTTTATCCACCGAGTGGTCCACCTATCAAATTGATGTCTCTCCAACTTAGAGAGAAGGATGTCATGGGAGACAGTGTCAAAGGCTTTACACAAGTCCAGGTAGATGACATCAACCGCTCTGCCCCTGTCCATCAGTTCCGTAGCCCCTTCATAGAAAACATCCTATAAACCCTCACAAACTGATGCTTATTTCCTGGCCCACTCACACTCTGCAAGTCACCTCTACTCACCCCACACACAACAACGAAACTGGCAAAATGACATCATTCCTTATTAGTATCCTCTGGATATGAAAGAGGCGATTCCTTTATGCAGTGGTTTGGATTTTGTTTTATGTGCACTGCACCACCGCTTCTGCCTAGCTGACCACAGAGCATACTTCTATATGCATGTGAAATGAATTAGTATTATACTAATCCGCAACAGCACACTGTGAGAAAAGAAAGCAGAACAAAAGATGGTATATATGGTAAAGCTGACAATACTCAGCTTGAACATAATGCTTTCACGTTTCCTTTCCAGAGAAACTGTCACAGTCAAAGCTTACTAATCACACAGCCATTCTATGACTTGCTGCCCTGCTTTGCAGAGCTCCAGCAATATTCAGATAATTACATTTCCTAGCACACACATTACAAAGCTGACTGATACTTTTCCCTGACTCCTCTCATCAACTGCCCTTGCACCACTGCTAAGTCTGAGCAAATTCTGGTCACAGATAAGCAACTGCATTACAGATCCTTGCAAAGAAAACAGCTGTTGAAAGTGGTTTTTTTTTCCTCTATTTTTTAAATTTGATCTCATTAGAAAACAAAAATGTTGAAAAATAAAACAGGGAAACATTTGTTTCAAAGAGGCATTTAAGACTTTTTTAAAATGTGTTTTTAAATATAGCCTTTGATTAAGCACAGTAGCAAGGTATATTTTCCTGAACTTATTTGGCAAGTAGAACAGACATGTTGCACCCTTCATCTCACACTCTTCCAATAGGAACACAGGGAGACAAACTAAAAGGTATCTATAGTCCTTTGTAATGTTTACAAACTGCTTCATTCCTGTTCCCTGCCTCAACCCCCTTGATCTCCCATCATAAAAGAACATGCTGAAGGCAAACAAGAATGAAAAACCATGGAGAGTGAAGACTGGAGAAAAGGCGGCTTAGGAAATACTTTATAACAGTCTTTCAGTACCTAGAGGGGGACTATAAGAAATCCATAGACGGACTTTTGACAAGAGGATGTAGTGACAGGACAAGAGGGAATGGCTTTAAACTGAAGGTTTAGATTAGACGTTAGGAAGAAATTCTTTACTATCAGGGTGGTGAGGCACTGGAACCGGTTTCCCCTTGAAGCTGGGGATGCCCCATCCCTGGCAATGTTCAAGGCCAGGTTGGACAGGGCTTAGAGCAACCTGGTGTAGCGGGAGGTGCTCCTGCCTAAGCTTACACATCACTGAAAAAGTACCTTCTTCTGTTTGAGCTTACCACTTTCATTGTATATTCAATCTGTTATAAAAAGGTAACTATGATACCCTCTCCCCAGCATTTTACATTCCCTCATCAATATCTCATCTTGGTCATGTGTTCTCTAGCCTTTTCAGTCTAGCACAACCGTCATGTTGTTCTCCATTACTTTCCCCAAAATTCCGGACACTCACATTGCTTCTTATTAGGCCATGATGTTTCCATGGAACTACCGTTACTTCTGAGGAGTTAATGGTCAGCTCATGGCTCATTACTTCATATGCAGCATCAGGATTTCCTCATCCATGTGGATCATTAATTCAATGTAGCTCAACAAGCTCACATCTTAGCATGCAGCTTTTGGAACTCTTCAGCCCTTACTTGTGTAAATTATTTAGTATAATCAGTACTTCTGATGAAACTTTCACTCCTTTACTAAGCTTTTTACACAGATACCATATTCCCGAACTACAGCCTTCCAGTTCAGAATGTATTTTCAAAATCCTAAATGACCAACTGTCTTTTATGAGCCTATGTTAATACTCACAGAACTATTCAGTCACAAGGGCTTGTGTGAGCTTAATGTTGTAGCTGATTCAAGAATTAAAAAAACTCACTAAAGACAAAGCAATTATGAATGAGATACGTGGGTTCAACTCTTGTAAACCCCACAGAAACCAAGAATGCTGGTGGACAGGAAGTCACATTTGGCACAGTGTGCCAGGATCAGTTTTCATACAAATTAACCTGACATATTAAAAAAAATAATTTTTGGAGATTAAAAAATACTCAAGTATGAATGAGATGAAGCAGTCCAGCATTTCTGTCATGAGCCATAATAAAACTTTTGCACAGGAATACTTTTAAAACAGGACTCCTGGTAAGATCAGTTCGACTATAATCAGTTCTAGCATCTAAGAAACACAATTGCTGATGACAAACTCAAGTTAGATCAGCTACAACACTGAATTGGTCAACTTAGGCAATTTACACACCAGAACAAGCAAACCAACAGAACTAGATTCACATTTTTAATAAACGTAAATCTGAAGCAAAGCAGAGGATAGCAAAAAAAGCCCCTGGCAGCTCTCTTGTAACACTTTGTCAGAATCACAGTTAGCTAACCACAGAAACTGCATCATTAGAAGTGTTTTAAATTGGCCTATGAAAATAATTACAAAAAACGTAACGACTTTGCAGCTATTACAGTAGAGTTCTTTGTGCATAATGCAATGTTACAGCAAGTTCTTATCTTTGAAAAGGTCTCAAAAGAATCCACAGTGCAGATCCAAAAATAAATTTGTCATTAGAAATGACACATTACAAATGAAATTTGTCATTACAAATGACAAATTCCACTGGGCAATTCTTTCAGATCTTGTAAGAGAGACAAGTGGTTTGGGCTACAGTCTAACTGTAATACTGAGAAAAAAGAAATAAAGGCAGAAAGGAAATTCCCTGCCCATTGTTAGTGGAGCTTCATAAGATGGCCAGCAGCAAACACTGATGGCATGTGGATTTATCTTCTCTTGAGTTTTGACACATCACTCAGTACTATTACAGAGTTCATCCCTAGTTCTAGCTACCACAACTGAAAGCCACAATATGTGAAAACATGGTTTCATGACACCACGCATGTCTTCTAATGAACAGCTTTCAAACCATACTTGAAGAAGGAAGGATGATAACACCCAATATAATGCATAGTGTAAATAAATAGTATACCATGACTAGTTCAAACAGACACCCACTCAAGAAATGAAAACCAACCACTGACAAAATGCAGTAACAACTGCAGTATGAGACTCTTAAAAGCTTTTCAACTAGCCAGAGATACACGTACTCTGCTCCATCATCTTTATGAAAGCAATCTCAAACGGATACCCTGTAAAGTGACTAAGTTGAAACACCTTGAAAAGTATACAAAACATGTTAAATCAGTAATCCCAAATTTGTGGGAAGTTTAATCTATCAAAACTTTAATTTTAGGAGAGTTATTAACAGCAAAATGGCTCTGCAATTGTTTCAATGCAATTCTGAGTTCATCACCTTACATTAACCTTCAGCCATCTCATGCATAAAGCATGCAGCAAATGTCTATTTTGTTCAGATCAAATTTAAGATTAATATATATTTAGATAGTTTTCTGTCCTAGTTCTACCCAGTTAAACTCCAGTGGAATGTTTATGCTTAAATGGCTGCAGACAGATGCAAGGAAAAATTCAGTAAAATGACCTATAGTTAATCCTTCAGGACAAACAAAGACTACCAATTTCAACTGGATTCAACTGGTTTACACCGCAAAGGAACCAAACCCTGAATCCTATCCAGCAGCTCGCATTAGGTGCTTAGTTAATCAAGCTTAACTGCATCTATATATCAGTTGCTTAACTGCATCTATCATTAATTTCTACTTTTCATGGCACATAGAAGCATAGAATCAACCAGGTTGGAAAAGACCTTTAAGATCATCAAGTCCAACCGTTCCCCAGCACTGCCAAGGCCACCACTAAACCATGTCACTGAGAGCATCATCTACATGATTTACAGGTGCTAAACCCCTTGCATAAAAATCTATGATCCTTTAATGGCAAGGTATACTGTGGACAATACGTATTTTACTACTATAAAATCCTAAAGGTATTACTTCAGTTTTCCTTTTTCCTAAATGATGACAACAATATTTAGGTTTATCATCATTATTATTCACTTGCAAAGGAAGATCACAACAATATACTTCTAACTCTATAGACGGCAACACAGCTGCAACTCATTCCAGTTTGAAAACATGGGCATTATATTTGGTAGTAAATTCATCACCACTAGGTAGCATGTTGGAATGAATATATAATTAGCTTGAGATAGCACTTTAGGAAGATCATTGTGAGCTCATTCAGATACTTGCCGCCAACTGCAGCTGCTTTTTAAAATCTAATAAAACATTACCAAAAAATATCTTATTAAAAAAAAAAAAAAATCTCTGAGATAGGAATTCTCCAGAACAACTTAGAGAAGGAAGCCATTTGAATTCCCTGAAATAGTGGTGTGCATCCATCTGCTGTACCTTCCTGTACCTGATAGATGTCATGAATTATATTACCAAACTGTAGCGCATGTCTCTATTTGTTAAAATACTCACTGTAAGCAAATAAGAAGAAATAATCCTCCTCTTGCTGGATAACTTCCAGGGCCCAGTATTTACTCTTACTATTGCAATACAGCTTCGTAATGAAAACAGACCTTGTCTAACAAGCTCTAAGCTCACTCAAGAGTAGTTTCTTTATGAAAAATTCTTCACAGAATTAACAAGTGCTATGTGTTCTAAGGCGTGCACTCTAATTTTCAAATATTTTGGTAGTAGCCAGCTGAAATTACTGGTATGACCACATTATCAGTTAAGGGATTTTGCAATACCACACAATTAGGGAAGAACCAAAAAACACCTACGAGAAAAGAGAAGTGAAACACCCTGACTTACATGAATGCTCTCCTAAAGCACAAAGATGCTGTGGCAATACTCTGACATATCTGCCAGTATCAAGTACTTGATTAAACTTGATTTTTGTTAAACCAGCTGTATCTTTGCATCCCTTATTTGTAAATTAATATTAGCCCTCACTGATCTCTAAATTAGTCTCCAGTACGCTATCTGATACTTGAAAACTGTCAATGCACAGTTGTTCTGTTACGCATGATCCTCTGAATGGAACTTTTCCTGCTCCTGATTTACGACCATTAGCTATATTTCAGTTTCAACACCATCTGATAGAAAGACAAAGTAGCATTTTCTTAATACAATTTCTTCAGACATAAGAAGTGCCAAAACCTATGTTGGGAAATCTGCAAATACACATATATCCACTTTGTTCAAAAAGTTTTGTTAAGCCACTGTGTTTTGCACTTCAAGGTAAAGAAAATATTACTTAAAACAGTGTTGCACAGCAATGCAGTCATCTGGGTACAAATATTAGACAAGACATAGCCCACAACCTGGTTTTACTATGTTGTTATAACAGTGGAAAAGAACAAGCAACACCAAGAGGCAATGTTTCTTTACAAATTGAGCTAAAATAATGTGCCAGTTTAAAATTCAAACAAATTCCAACAAAAATCCAATGCAGCTGTCAAAGGGCTATTCAAGTGCACACTGGCTACAGAGCCATCACTGGTCCAGAGCTGTAATAAGAAAAGGCTGGCAAGGAATGCACAGGAAAGCACATCTGCAGCTGGAAATTTTAGTATTGCTAGAAGTTGCTCTTTGGAGCATTTGCTGTGGTGAAAGATGCCTGTATGCAAAGGCCGAGCCCTTAAGCCTTCTCCAGTGGCTTTCTATGGCACGTGGGTGCATGCTGGACACATGGCAGAATTCTTCTCTGTACAATCTGAAAACTGAGTTAAGCTCTCACAAAGCAATGCGTATCACAGCAAGTTCTTGTCTCTGTTATGTCTTCTGAGAGTATCTGTTCACAGCTTCAGAAAAGATGACTTTTTCATTTAGTTTTTCAGCAACGTTCTCAGCACTTGTAACAAAATAGCCAGGAAGTAGGTGTTTGTGAGAGAGAATATGTAATCATTCTTACAAAAACCGCGTGAAAGGAATAGTATCTTAGACTTTTTTTTTTGGGGGGGGAGGGGCGGGCTGGGGGAAGTGACATTGCAGTGATCTGACTCAGGTTAATGAAAGTTATTTATGTAGGTGCATCATACTTCAGATTTCTATGTGGAAAAAACAGTTACATTTTCTTCGTTATTACTATCAGGAGAAAACAGAAAACAACCTGATCCACACCCTGCTTAGAACCTTCTCCTAGCAAAGATGATATGGATTAGTAGCAGAGAAGGCTTTCTTGGGAGATTCAGTACTCTCACAGCCCTCTGACAGAAGAGGTATTACAGGTCTTTTCCACTAGTTCAAGAGAACTCCTCATGAAGTCTTCACCATGAAATGACCAAGGTAGTGTTAAAGAATTTGTGCTCCCAAGTTTCCAATTTTTGGAAAGCATACTGCAATGTTCTGAAAATGAAAGGTACTGTACAAAGAAAACTTATGCCACTTCTCAAGCACATCTAACTGCTGACTCATGTTGAAAGATAAACAGTAAGGCAAGCGAAATAAAAGCACAGCAAAACAAGTGAAAATGGAGTGTTCACACTCAGATGAGCTATAGTCACTACACCTTGTTATTTGGCCTTCTCTGCTATGAGGCACCTGCAATCTCAACTGCAGCTAATATTTTGTAACTGAAAAGCTACAATATGCCCATAGAAATCTGAAACAGAAAGTTGCAGAGGCAATGTAATTCCTAACTACAAACACAATTTCCACTCCTTCTGCTCTGTAATAACCAGAACTCCAGTAATGGAAAAGACTGCTTTTCTTAATGGCATTACTTTAAATAAAAATAAATTGATTCAGTTTTATTTTAAAATTCTGTTATCTGCGCTTCAAGTGCCTGCAGGCTACATGCTGCCCCAGGCTAGATGCATCTACATCAAGTAAAAGAGAGGTGACCTACCCGTACTGGTGCTATATGAGCACCAACTCTGAAAGTGAAAGGACCTAAGCTTTAGAATTAAACTCCTTTCTGTCATGGGTTCAGCAGCAGCAATGACTGCTGCTGCCGAACCCATGACACTTTCCAACTTTTCTCCAACTTTTCTGCTGTTGGTAATAAAGAAGAAAGAAAAAAACAAAAGAAGAAAGGTTGCACCCAGGGAGTAGGCAGAACTTGGCATATATTCAGTTCAAAATGTATTCAGATATTACCATGCTGATTATCAAAGCACATTAAAATACAAAATGTGGATATGTAACTGAAATACACGTGTTTAAATAAAAGTTCTCAGGGTACTAAATTTATCTTGATGAAAACACTTACAAAGACTCTCCCTTCAAAGAGTGGCAGATTTTAGTTTCCAATAAATATTAAAAAACTTAAACTAAAAAAACCCCAAACCCAAACCTGTTCCTCTTTAGTAAAAAGTGACTTTGCATCTTCTGCAGAATACTAAGAGGCTGTAGAGCCAAACTGAAAAAAGCAACCTAGCTGATAACTACTTTCAAGTATTTTATTGTATTCTTATTCTGAGTGATAAAAAGATGCAAACACTGTACCACCTGAAGCTATGTGGGCATTATTATTGATTAATCCAAGATGACTCATGCTGAATTAAACCATGTCTTTCCAACACAGGACTGAAAAGATGCTAAAGGTACTGATACCGTATTAATGTTGAGAACTACAACTTTACATTTGGAAGCAGGGGGAGAGGAAAGCAGTCACTCCTTCTACCCTTCTAAAAGCAAAATCACCAGTTTTCGGCAGCAGAAGTTGAAAAGGAATGGCAGAAGTGGCAACTGAGTTTCACAGCACTCTTGATCTAATCAGTCACTGCTCATGTACACAGTCAAGCGCTTCCACCTTTTTGCTAACAACGTTCATAATCACAGTGGATTTACTGCTTGATTTCAGTATGATATTAAACTGATTCTAGGAAAAGTGACAACTCAGGAACCACATGACTATGCTAAAATGTTGAAGGTTCAGATATTGCAGAAATCTCACAAAAGAAAGTTTCTATTTTCACATTAACACTTCAGAAATTCAAATCCAGAATATCCTAGAAATTTATGGAGGCATGTTACTCAAGCCAGACAGTTTTGGATTATATGTCTCTTGCTGTTCAAGAGAAAATACCTATGGATTGAAACTTCAGCCTGCAAAAGACAGAACAGGCATGCAAGAAATTAAGAAGCAGGTGTGCAAGAAAGTTGATAGAAAGAATGAGTGGGGAACAGTGGCTTTAAGCAATACAGGCCTTTGGCTGGAAAAGTGAATACATCTAAATTAAAACTTCAGCCTGAGGTTTCCAAGGCCAGATATCCAAGTTCAACTCCTGCATGACAAGAACAAGCCTGCACATAAGAAAGAACACAGGTTTCCAGAAACTGTAGGATTGGAGGATCCACTTTTCATAACTAGGAAAGGCATTAAAGAATGTGCTTTCTATGAATACATATTTTAAAATATTCATTTTTAAAAATCCCAAACCAAACAAAAAACCCTGAACAAAAGCATATCCCTGAAGTAGGAAATGAATCTAGCTGCATGACAACTGAACTATTGTTCTGTAGCACAGAAACAAGTACTCAGAGTTCATTAAAATATAAATTGGATGCTCACTGCAAGTTGAGGTTGCATATAAATGTCATATATTTACCCACTCCTGACAGATCCCGAATCAAAGCAAGTCTTTTCTTTCAGCATCCCCCCCAAATATGCTTATTTCCTGAAATGAAGCACAGCTTATTCCTCATTTCACAGGATACAGATCACCCAAGACAAATACACTTTATTATTCTTATCGTTATTGCTGTACAATACAGTCAACAACAGAAGTTTCAAAAGATTGCTTAGTCCATCTTCCTCTCCTGAGGCAAGATTAAAAAACAGACATCTGTCTAAACCATCCTTATCCTACAGCAGTTCTACCATATCATCCCCAGTCAGAAAATACTTGTTATTTACACATGGTAAATGCAATCTTCCTTCTTTAAAATTAGATTGCCTTTTTTTTCCCCCCTATCCTTTCAAGACTCTTCTTGATCATTAGCCTTCTAATGGTCAAAATAATTACATCAAAAAAACTAAAATAAATTCACACTGTGGACTGTTAAATCCATGTCCAGGCTTCCTCTTCCAGAATAAACAAAGCTAACTCAATTACAAATTGCTCATAGTGGATGGAGGCAAACATTTTGGTTTTCCCTTTTCCAGACTCCTTTCAATTCACCACTAATACTCTCCGCACGACATATAATTTCAGCACGTATCTTCTCAATGCTAGTGAGAGAGAAATCATCACTCTCGCAAGAACTCAGGTTGTTAAAAAAAAAGTCACTGCTACATGCTACCTGTAACTAACCATCTATTTGATTTTTCTTCCAATGCAGTTATTCACCAGTTTCATTTGCTCATTTAATTTTACATACCAAGTGCAGTATTTTTTAATGTAATCTTTCTCAATTTTATTTCATTCTATTGATTTGAGATTACAGTTACAATTCACAATTTGGATTTCTATTCTTGTCCTTAGAAGTGTTTGCATAAAACATGGAAATCAAGTGTGTATTTGTGTAAGTATACATCCATAGGAATTAAGAACTTAAGAAGCTGATCCCCTATTTGCACGTCTTCCACACACATATTATCTGTTGCCCTCATTCTTGACTTCTGTTAATAACATAAAACACATTTTACGCTCTGCACCCAAGTCCCACAGGCTGTACTTACTCACCTGGTTCAACAGCATAATTTTTCAATTTACATCAAGAAAAGATAAGGGAATTCAGGCATTTTTCAGATGCTTTTGTATGCTAAAGAAGATTATGCCCAATGTTTGTTTTTTTTGTTTGTTTGTTTGTTTGTTTTTGGGGGGGGGAGGGAAGGGGAAAAGGGAATCAAATTATTACAGTTTAACGTAAAAAAAGATGTTTTAATGAAAACCAGTAGCTCATGCAATAATGATATCTTAAATTAAAAGTATTATGTGTCAAATTACTACAGCAAGACCATGATTAAAAATGGACACAGTGTTCTAAGTGTTAGAATGTGAAGTATGCACAGAATATCTCTCTACTTAAATTGAAAGCAATCTTTCAAATAAACATGTTTTTCCAGGGTGCTCTACTAACAGCTGTGCAAAAGTTAGGAAAACATTTGCATGTATGTTCTTCCTTTCTCTCCTTCACTACTTCATTGTTGAAATAGCATAAAGGTTTACTGCTGCTATGGGCTCCCAATTCTTCAGAGTTTTGAGTCAAAACACATCAGAAAGTGACTGAACACCTGCGCATTTAAGTAGCTGAACACACCATTCACCAATCTCTAGGATGAAAATATAAAGTATTATGACATTTTCTTCTTCAGTCTTAATCAGAACTCAGTGCTAAGCAAGGTGGTTCAGTTACAAAGCAAAAATGACTTTTCAGGCAGGTGTTCTCTGCAATTAAGCTGGCCTGGATTTTACAAACTCGCCTTTCCCTTTATTCTGCAGCAACCAAACAGCATTGACTCATAGTTAAAAGCCCACCTGACCAAGTGAATGTATGACAGTCTTTTTAAGCAAGTCACATTACTGCTACTTCTTCAGCCTGTAACCTTAGCGTACTCTCTTAAGGCAATAGCAACCATTTCCAAGAAAAGTTAACCTTCAACTGCAAAAAAGGAAAAAAAAAAAAAGGCAAAAAAAATAGCAGCATTCTTTCCACAAAACAAACAAGACTGCCAAAAGAGACTTTTTTCAGACAGCAGGAAATCTGGTTCAAAGAGAACATCCTAGTGGTGGAAACACAGTATGTGATAATTTTAGCTCTTTGCTTAGTGCTGCTGCTTGTAAAGACAAATTACTCCACAGTAGAAGCATTTCGGATGCTTCTCAAAAAAACAGTAACATTCTAATAAAGTGAACAGTCCTTTAGAAAAACAACAGAAGATACCTCAGACTTGCTCCAATGCATCATCTTCAGCTCCAGTAACATTTTCTTCCACTGGCACGTTTCTTCCTATTTCACTATGAAGCCAGAAGGTACATCCCTTCCAAGGCTTATGCAAAGCTGAAGCAACAGCCAGCCATGTCCTAAGTGAAAGAATACATAATTTAGTGCACTTCCTACGGCAACACACAAGTAGTTTTGATATTATCTTGCAGGTAACAGTAGATCCATTCACATAAAAGAAATGTTCTTGACCAGAGATTGGCTGGCATTGCAATCTGGTGTAGCTCCCTTGGTATTTTGTCAATTTACTCTCCAACCACCAAATTCATGCTTTTGTAGACTCTTACTAGCAATTTCAGGAGTCTTCCAGAGTGAGGAAGGTTTCCTTCACAAAGCTCCATCACAACACAACACCAAAAATGGTTGATTTTCCCTGGCACACTTTGTGCTTTCTTTCAGCCTTGCAGGACAGGGACACATGACAATGTAACAGCCAGCTGGTAATTTGAATTGGGAAGTAGGAACTGTTTGCATGTGTTTACCATTACCAGAGCTTGAGGATACTGAAAATGGCTGCTACCTCTTCCTCACAAGAGCTCTCTCTTGGTCATACATATAAATATAAAGCAAAAATAATTACATGATGAAGACAGTTCTCTGTCTTAAAAGGATCCAACTGGATTACTATAACTGCGATCCAGTACCATTTCAGTCATCTGACTTAAGATTCAGAAATTGGAACTAAAGATGCTAAGGTCCAGGTAGTTATAAGCCACGTAGTTGCACAGAACATCTACTAAGGTGTGGGGTGATTTGTTTGGTTTGTTTGGTTTTTTTTTGTTGTTGTTTGTTTGTTTTAACATGTATAGCAAGAAACCAAATTGGAATGTTGGGGAATTACATTGTTCGCCTTTTTATCAAAAGAATTCACAAAGCTACAGTTCATAGATACAACTTTCAGATTCCAGCTTATATATCACACTGGAGAAAGATTACTTGTGTTTCAAATAACAAATTCCAAATAACAGTTTATGCTGGGTTTGGCTGGGATTGAGTTAATTTTCTTCATAGCAGCTGGTATGGAGCTCCTGGAGCTGTGGTGGGAACAGTGCTGATAAACAGGGATGTTTTAGTTATTGCTGAGCAGTACTTACACAGTGTCAAGGCCTCTTCTGCTTCTCACCCAGCCAGCAAGCTGGCTGGGGTGCACAAGATGTTGGGAGGGGACACAGTTGGGACACAGCTTTGTTTGTGCACATGGCTTTTGCTTTACGTATTAAATTGTCTTTATCTCAACCCATGAGTTTTCTCACTTCTACTATTGTAACTCTCTTCCCCATCCCGATGCAGGGGCAGTGAGCAAGGGGCTGTGTGGGGCTGAGTTGCTGGCTGGGGTGAAACCATGACATAGTCTGGCACAAACTAACAATTTTACAGTTGCTGAACACCAATTAAATTGAAAGCCCAGAATGTGATTTGTTATCAATTACTGGTATGTTTCTCTGATCCATTTGCATTTATATGCCCTGGTAATTGCAATTACAGTGCAGGTGCATTACGTTAATTCTGTATTATGTGCACTTCAAGTATTTATTTTTCTATGCCTTACTCAAAATTTCACAATGACTAAGTAGGAATGCGGCATGAAAGCTATTTTAATATTAGAATAAATTTACTTTTGGTTCCTGATGCACCCTACTGGATTTTTCCTCCTTTGAAAGTCAGTCTTTTGTCTTCAAACATTCACTTTTATTTCAATTTATCCCAAACAAAAATGAGTAACAAAGAACAAACATAATAAAACAGGCAAGTGCAATGAAAGAAAAGATCAACAGAAATGATCTACAGTCCCCAAAGCTGTGCCAGACATTTATGTGCATTTATTTCCTTTCCTCCACTCAGTAACTGCTTTAACTCTATACCAGAATCTCTACTTTGGACCTCAAGATTCCAATCAAATCTTCACAGGCATTTCAACTGTATAAAACAACACAACTGACATTCCAATCTTAATATTCTCCATAGCTCAGAGAAAGCAACTATGGGGCACCGCCCTTCAACTTCCTCCAGTAAGGAGTGACCATTTGTCCCTACCAGTTAAAAAGTCTCCGGAGCAAAAAGTATCCTTAGGAACAAATTCAGAAGTGGAAGGCACTGATGACAGTTGTAAGCCCATCTGTAGCTCCTGCGCATCTGTTTTCACTTAGCTGTTCCATATCATTCATTAAATTTTAAAAATCCATGTATTTCTAAAAACCACATAGATTTCCAGTGAAATAGAAGAGTAAGAATAATAAGGGATTGTACTACATAAGTTTTCTCCCCCCTTTCATAAATTACGTATGCAAAAAACATTAATGTTGAATATTAATTTGTTCTTAATGAGGAGCATTAACATCACCCAGACTTAATTGGGCCTTGCCTCCACATCACTGGTAAAGAAAAAAATCCTTGTTTTATAGAGTCACTTGAGTAAATAGGCCTGTTTTTTTCTGGCACTTGAAACAGAATCAAAGGCCTAATACAATTTTACATAGGTCTTACTTTCCTTAGCAATCTAGTATATAAACCATCTAATTTAGGTGAGCAGAAGTGTTCTCAACTCTATTTAAGAAATGTATGTGGGGAAAAAAAAAAGCTCTATTGGAGACAAGATCAGCTTACCATTTTACAAGTGTTAACAACTCACAGAAGTCAGGAGCAACTAGTCCCCAGATAAAAGTCTCTCACAGCATGTCACACAAATTCAAGTTAGTAAGGACAGAACTGTCAAAACCAGCAGAGCAAGGACACAACCTCCATTCTCTTCTTCCAGTAGCAAATTTAGTACCAGGATCCAAAAGGAGACATCTTGGAATTATTTACTTGCATCTAACCTGCTGCTCAGGAAAAGGCTGACTGCTGATACAGTGAAGTAGAATGCACTTTGGAAACCACAAAACAAAAGCTCAAAACAAACCGAAGTGGCATTTCAGTATGGGTACAACTTCTAAAGAAGGTCAAACTTGAGACTAACATAAAAATTCTCCTTTTGTGTCTTGACACAGGAGAAAAATCTAAAGATCCACTTCAATCCTCTGAGCACCCATCTACTCAAAAGGAGCTGTTTAACACATAATTGCAGAAAATTGTGTTTTGTAATATGACAACAAGTGATAGTTGATGAGAAGTAATTCAGTTAAACAAGCGATTTAAACAGCATAAATGGGATATCTGTTGGATTTTTGGTTTTGTTTTGTTGTTTGTTTTTAACAAGGCTGCAGGGAAGTTTTAAGCCAAAATTACGATTCTGTGTGTAAATACATGATTGGAAGGACTGCAGACAACAGAACCAGGCTCTTTCCAGGGGTGTGCAATGAGGCAATGGGCACAAACCGAATAAACAGCAAATTCCATCTGAAAATAAGAAAGCAGCTTTGGATGATGATGATATTCAAACCTGACTGCGCATGGTGGTGGGCAACCTGCTGTTATTGAACCTGCTTTGAGCAAGGGCATTGAAGTAGATGGCCTCCAGAGGTGCCTTTCAAGCTCAGCTATTCTGTGAAGAGCTTTGCACTGCTTTCTGGATAGGTGTTACACTACATTCTCTCTCTCTGCATTCATACACCTCAAAAAAACACCAAAGCCGACCATATCTAAGGTGGGTGCAGATTCTAAATCAGTGCTATCAGCCCAGCTGTATTTGAAAACAGGACTGGAAGGCAGCACTGACCTTGGTGTACTTGCTCCTCATTGGAACTTGCATGTGTGGAAAGCCAAACTTACAGGTTTGAGTTCTCTTAAAAGCAACTCTCCGATTTTATCTCATCAATAAACTCTCCATAATGGTTTCCTTTGGTTCCTACTTCCTTTAAATGTGGCTAGCTACAGCTACATAAGACTGCTTGCATAGGCATGTTCTGAACTGACAAAGTTGAACACAGAAATCAGGTGTGGATCAAGGCATTAAAAATGAGCACTCTGCAATCAACAACTGATCAGCCCAGGGTTGCACACAGCTTATGTGCCTTTGGCTACAGCCTCTGTATTTGCCTGCACCCAGGTCTACTCCTGGCACCAGCCATGGAAAATAGTAAACCCACTGTCTGCGGCCTGGAACAGGTAGCATGCCATGTGAAACCCTTCTCATGCTGCTCAGGTGTGAAGGCTCTGACAAATCACCATAGATGCTGCGACCACCTCACTGCTGAACAAAGATGGGGGGGAAAAAGTACTGCATCTGTTACAAGACTCCTGATTTTACCCTGAACACATGGAAGAAGACCAAAGTCTTTATTATTGCATAATTTGATGGCTTAATAACTCAAGTTCTACTTTTTCTTAAAACCCAAATGCCTATTAAACACAGATACACACCTTGCCATCCACAGAGTCCACACAGAGGGGAAGCAAGCCCTGGGGGCAGAAAGGGCAGCCTAGGCCAGTCCCGCGCTCACCCCGTCAGCGCACACATCCCACTCTGCTTCACAGGGTGGGGTGGAGCCGCGTGCCGCACCACAGAGACCAGACCCCTCCGCGGACACCCGCGGACACCCGCGGACGTTGCGCGGGGCAGGAGCCGCGGCAGCCTCCCCTCAGCGGGGCGCATAGCAACGGTCACTGGGGAACGCGCGCGCTGCACAGCCGCCGTTAGGGCGCGAAAGGCGCGAAGTCCAGCGCGTGCCTACAGCCCTGCCTCTTCCTTTCCCTCCTCCCCCCGCTCGCGCAGGCGCCATGGCGGGTGTGAGCGTAGCGCACGTAACGCGGAGTTCAGCGTTAAAGGCAGACTGGAGGTAACTCCGCGCTCTGTGGAGTTGGACGGAATGTCTCGTACCGGTAAAGAGGAAAGGTCACATAACAGCATCTCCGGGAAGGTTTAGGTACTGTTTTTCTGCCTTGGATTTTCACTTATTTATAGTGAAATTACAGTGAAATGTAACTGTAGTGCTGGTCTGGTTACGCTAGAGTGGGGAAAAAGTTCTTCACTAGCTGCCAGCTGCAATTCCACCCGTAGAGTGCGTGCTCCCTTCAGCACCAGGATGTGTTCTGTGGTATGAGCACAGCTGAGCACACAACTAGGTTATTTTGCTGTCATGTTGCCGATTTTCCACTGGTAAAGCAGCGACTGAAAAGCAGATGCAATTACAAAGAACGGCAAGATTCCGAACCTCAGAACACCAGCTCAGCCCTGGCACAGCAGGCCCTGCTGCTCCAGGAAGGGGCTGTATCCGGCCTCCTGAAAACAGACCGCGCCCATTGCGGAGCCTTGTCCTGCACATGGAGAAGTGAGAATACATCGGGAGCAAATCTGCTGAGCACATGAACGGGGCATGGACCACCTGGAAATAGCTGCCTTCCCAGTGGGTACCGGACACAAGTGTCTCAGGGGCAGTCAGTCAGGATGCTGCTATCACTTGTGCAAGGCTACAGCACAGCTTATGCAGCCTTTTGCAACATGGTTATATTCTGTCCACTTCTAAATTTGAATGAGGATTTCCTTAGTGTGTATCCCTTGTTGACACTTGTACTTAATTCTGAAAAAGCTCTGGAAGAACAAATGAAGTAAGAAAAATAGCATGTCACAAATTCATCTTGAATTACTTTATTTTTCACAATAATAAAAAATAAATTAGTCATAAACAAAAATAGTTAACATTTTTCATCAAAGAGAAAATGTATACAATATGGAAAGGATGCTGTACAGTTCTGGTTCAGGTGCATTGCCATGGATACATATTCCTGAACGAGTCAGAAAACAATTTGCCTATATTCTCCCCCTTTAATTCACTCAAGGAACTGGCTAATAAGAAAGTTTAGAAAATTGTATTATGGATTTACAGTATGACATATATACAAAAATATATATATGTAATACCTGTCCTATAAAATTCACTAAAAAGCTGGGTTAGTAAAATGAAAAAGCTGGGCAAAATTTGAATCGTATATGTAAATAAATACATATTAGGTCCCTTCTAATAAAAAAATCTGCCTATTCTAAATATTCGAAATATTTTGGTGCAGTGGCTTGTTCCATAGACACAGCTCAGAATTACATATTTCCCATAGACATCTTGTATTTACAAATAACAAAATAAGTTATAATAAAGTATATCCTTCTGCCAAAATCAATTATGAGGGTCAAGTAGAAAATTTTATACATATTAAAAAAGTTAGGGTTTCTTTTGTCTCTAATCCTTCCTGATCCTGAGTGACTGATGGGACTTCAAAAGTTTGTATGTACCCAACCCCTGCAAAGACCACTGGTCTCGAGAGACCAAACACAGCACAGACAAAACAATCCAGGGCAAGCAGCAATGACACCTGTCCCTGGAAAGTCAATTATTGCTCAAAATTAAGCTCCTCTCCTCTCCAGATATAGTTATCTATAACCCATTATAGTAAACGGGGATACAGAAGATGGGGAGCTCACATTCTTCAGAATTTCTGGTTGCTAAAAGCTGAGAAGCAGAGCTGAGTTCAGGTCTGGTGTGAGTTCACTTAAATGGAATTCTCTCCCTTTCACCAGGTCTGAATGTCACCAACAATACTGAGATACTACAATGATGACAAGTTTGCTTGAAAATACACTATGTGTAGTGGGTGATTTTTCATTTCTGATATAGAAATAATTATTTTACTCCATTTTCTAAATTAACAGCTAAGGTATCCCCTACAAACATATTCTGTACCTTAGGAATAAAGGAAGTTTACTTTCTGTGCTCAGATTTTCATGTTTTGTGTGTTCCAATTACAGACATGCACATTACCTGCTTGATACACAAAATAGCTCTTACAAAGACAGAGGCACTAAGTGTAAGTCTCAAGAAAACCACGTAGACACCCAGTTTTTCCTTTGTGGAGACAATAATTCTCATTTTTTTTATGTAATAAAGGTTTATATGAAGAGCCACTACATACTTCAATAGCTGTGGAATCACAGGTTCATTGCACAGAAATGAATTCAGTAGGTACTTTAATATTGTGCATTTAAAACTAGCCAGCATGGACACATACACATAAAAAACCAAAACCACAAAAACAGATCACTGGACTGGCAGGAATGTAGTTCTTTTAAATACCTGGGCCTAGTTCTAGCACGGATTCTTACCAACCAAATGGCCAGTTTGGTAATTCTGGCAAAATCAAATACTGTTACCCAAAGGACAAAGGGATGGAAGTGAGATGAGAGGAAGGGGAGAACACTTGCGGGTGTTAAAGGGAGACAAGTTGGGATGAGGATGAAGAAAAGCAAAGCCCTGGAAAGCACATTTTACTATTTATGGTGGCATAGATACAAAGAGTAGAAGCAAAGTACTTCCTTCCGGAAGGTATAACCTCCCCTTTTTTAGCCATAAGCTTTTTCCAGCATCTACCTCCTTCAGTGGCACCTTCTAGGACTCTGACATAAGCAAAGTAAGTAGCAAGGTCCTGACAGTACTGCTGCCCCTTGTGGTCTTCTGCTCTGTGAGTTTCACAGGGCTATACTGACCACTTTTATCAAGTTTATGAACAAATAACCTAACATCCTCTGTGACACATTAGGTTTCTTTCTGTATAAAAGGACCAAACTCTGAACTGCACACTATCATAAAACTGGGATTTAACCAACAACATTAAGCACTGCTTTATTCATATGGAAAGTTCTCCATTTGCTGAAGTAGCGGGGGGGGGGGGGGGGGGAGAGAGAGAGAATTATGTGTGTAATGAGGAAGATACTAGTTCCCTCTGCAGAGATAGTGAGGTAGTCCTGCATCGCATCACTGGGCATACACTATAGCTGGACTTCCAGCCTAGCAGGCTTCCAAGAACATGTCTCCTGCAGTGCTCTCCCCAGCACTCAACTGCCTGCTAACAAGCTTGTCCCTAATTGAGAGCCCTGGGGACTGAAGGTCAGAGACACTAAAGCAGATACTAACTCTGTCTCATTGCTGGCCATGTCAGACAAAGGGTCATTCCCACAGGAGCAGCCTCTCATGCTTCCACACCATCATCTTCAGTTTCCTCAGCTAGTCAGAAGGGAGAACTCCAGGAATTCAGTGCTGCTAGTAAGAGCTCTCAAACTTGGCATCCAATTCCTATATACAAGCAATTCTGCCTACATATGTTTGGATCTGACATTGTGCAGGAGCTAGCAAACCCTGATGGACCCTTGATAACTTGATAAACAACTGCACCAGCAGTCCTTAATTCCAGAAAGAGAGTGCTCTGGAACACGGAGCCTGCTCTGGATGGAGCTGATTTTGGCCAGCTGCATGTCTGCAAGACATGAAAACTGTATGCGGATTTTACCTCTATAAGCAGTTAAGCTACTTAGACTCCTTAAATCAATAATTTACAGCAGTCTTCCTACACTTACTCTGGTGTTACTGGATTGTGTAAGGTGAAAATCTTCAAGGCAAGGAAGCATTTTTTTCCACCATTCTGTGGGATTTTGATGGTGCTAAAATGTCAGAAAAAGAAATTAAAGCTTTCAAGCTCAAAAGCCTCCATCATCCCTTACTTATATTGGTTTTACATCCGCTCTAAGTCTACTTACTGCATTCATTAAGTCCACCTCGGATTTACAATGAAAGCAAAATCAGGCCCTCTGCAGGCATCATCCCAACTTGGTGCACTGTTCTATTAAAATAAACAGTTGCTATAGCAACATTTTCAAAAGTGCACTTTGTATGATGGTGAAATCTTATGTAGCACTTACTTTGTACATAGTATATTACTACATAAAAGTGCTGAAAAGAAAGATTCATTAGTCATTTATCAAGAACAACTACATTGATTATGCTGACACACAAGAAGAGATGATACATGATTAAGTTCTGCAACATTCTGCAGTTTCCTTATTCTCTGATGTTTAATTAGGTGACATAATCTTATTTTGTTTTATCTGATACATCTGAAAATTGTCCCTTTACTAAAAAGTACAGTTTGTACAACCATAACTCACTGCACTCAATTCACAAAGCTGTATACATTAGATGTAATACAGCATTACAGTGATATGTGTATGTATATATTCATTGATACTTAGCTCCTATGAACTCTGTTTACTTTAGTGGCACCTTAATGGAGCCTACAGATGATCATCTTTGTAAAATAACCTAATGGCTAATTTCAGAGCAAAATAGCATATTTTATGAAAGACCAGGATCACCTGTATGTGTTATGAGTCGCTGTCCCATAGCCAAAAGTGTGTGCAAGCAGATAATGTTCTGTGAACTGACTGCAAACCTGATTTCCTCTCTGCATTATCATTTACCTTGAGGTTTTCAGAAAGGCTTTTTATGGGACAGGTATTTCCCTCAAGCTGGCACGATACGCTTCCTTGGGACAAAAGAGACAACATCAAGAATTACATACTGTATGTCAAGATTTGCTGCAACAAGATATCCAGATGAAAATCCGTATTTACAAACACTGGATTCCAGAGTTGTTTATGCTGCATATATAATGATAAAATGATCACAACCCTGTATGTTATTTTCATATATAAACCTTTATAATACAAGGGAATATGACTGTGAATGATTCATGAAATTAAAGGTTTTCTAATTCTAATTTCTGTTTACAACAACTTCATATCAATTAGTTACAGTGAAAAAGCCAGATCAAGGTGTACAGAAACAGACATTATTGGTTTACAGTCACAAAGAGTAACTATCAATTTGGGGGAAACACTTCTTCATTTCACTCATTCAAACAATAGTAGTTCATCATGTCCAAAATATATGTTTCACCAGTGACCAAATAAAAAAAAAATCTAAGGTCTGTCTCTATTCCGTCTTCTACATCCTCTCCACCAAGTCAATAAGAAGAAAAGAATACACAGTGAGGCTCAAACATGGCTCTTCAGCAGCAGCAGGTCACTTAATCACTGTTGTATCATATCACTGGGAGTGACTTAGCATAGAATATTAAAATCTTTTTTGAACGCAGACAATAGGCACCTTAGAAATAGATGCACAGCTGCGTTACCACCAATTTACAAGCAATATGCTGTAATAAAAAGCTGAATATGCAGAGCGGTTTGGTTTATCCTTCAGCCTTATTTACACATTTGAAAGACCTCTCAGGTACAGAGAATGTGCAGATAATGCAAAACATAGCATATTCAGTTCACTTTTAGCAAATCCTAAGGCTGACTACTGTAATTGCAGAATTGAAAAATCACCAATTCAGCTCTAAGTCTGGAGCCATTCTTAAGTAGTAGAAAAGGAGTGACAGGAGTAGATCTGCAGGATGAAACACTGACTAAAAAAAGACAAGTATGTTGTAATAACTGATCAAAATCTGAAGAATATCAGTAGCTAAGATCTCCTTTTTACAGATATTCAGCTGCTATACTCATACCGCTGCCTGGTACCAAAAGTAACAGGCTACTATAAAGCACAGAGGCCTGCATCCTTTGGTGGTTGTTTCAGAAACTGGTGACATATCCAGACTAGGTCTGGACAAAGTACTTTGGTATGGTAGTTGTTAAGCAGTAGTGCAGAGACAAGACATTAGGCAAGATACCAGTTAACTGAAATAACTGTTCTATAGGAAGAAGACCTTGCCAAAGGAAACAATTACCTTTTTTATAGCAGCAAAGGCTCTTCAACATTCTGGTTAATTTGTCTCAGTGACAGCTGCAGTTGTTAAAGACTTAAAGGGTCTAGTGGCACTCTGGTAGGTAATGTATTTTAAAATCCATACAAAATTAGAAAAGTATAACTTAAAGAATTTATGAATTAATATGAAGGCACTTTTTGGCAGTCAAGTGTGTATATATATTTGCTGCCTGAGGACAGGAAGTTTCTTAAAAGTACAACTGAGAGAACTTAACAGTGACTCTACTTTATTATGAATGGACCAAAGTAATTAAAAATATACGTTCGAGTTCTAAGAAACTGATGGTAAATGGATCTTCAAGGGTCTGGTTCTTTGTGAAGTAATTTTTCTCATGTGCATTTTTCACTGATTTAGTCACCTAATTTAAGGCAGTCCAAAATACGAAGTAAGGGTAGCACTCAGAAAATAATGCAGCAGCTGTATCCATACTGGTCAAATATCTCCAGTAATTGCCTGTGACTGATCTAGTTTTCATTAATTTCACAATACTAAGGCTGGTATATTCTTTAAATAATTAGTTATCTGATGAGCAGGTGCAAAGAATAGTATCATTAAAAATTAATGCTTTAAAAAGATTGTGGGTTTAAAACAAACATTTTAAAAAAAGATAATTGCACAATAACTGTAACTGAAAGGGTGTGAAATTTAACCATAGTCTTGATGTACTCAGCAATATAAAACCATCTCCAAGAAGCTAAAACCTGCTGTAGTCAAACAGTAACACTGTTCAAGCGCCATCTGAAGACTGAGATTGCTGCTTTGAGTAGAAGAGTATTTGTTATCTACGTCCTAGAAACCCAGATTGTCTGTTTGCCACACGTGTACAGGATGCACAACAGGCTGTTTTGTAATAGGTGTAGACACAGAGCCGGGCCTGAACCACCACATTGCAATTGTAGTATTTATCTTTGCAGTTCTCATCTGTGGAGAAAAAGGAAGAGATAAGAAACTAAAAAAAGCAGTGTTAGAGCAACAAATAACCAACCCCCTATTTTTTACCATGTGAAATCCCTTGCACCTGTATTTAAACATTCATTGTCAGGTTAAAATAGGCTACCAATGCAAATTAGTTAGATTATTCAAGATTTTCTAAATTTAATACAAAGATACATAAAACTGTGGAAAAAATGCACCTATTCCTACCTATCCTCTTGTGGGGGTGTGTGTGGGTGTGGGTGTGGCTCGTTTTTGGTATACCTTTTTTTTTAATATAGTTAAATTATTAACTTAAATAATTATCAGCTGATAACAACGTGTTCCTATACACTTGCATCTTCCTTTCCCTAGTCATCCTTGTTACTATTAAAATCAAATCTGTATGAGTTGACTAATTCCAAAGCCAAACTATATGTAGGTGGGCATTTACCTTGCATAGAAGAAAATGGCTTAATTGCCCTTACAAAATATACTGTTACAAAATACAGCATATCATACACAATCCTTTTTGTGTTTTAAAGACTCTGCCAAGAGAAACCTTTGAGAATGCAAGGGGGCGGCATAAAAACACCCTGTATTTTCACAGAAGCAGATTTCTCACACTTTCAGCAACTTCAAATGTAAGCCAGTTTCTTACATGTCACAAGAAAAAAGTTTTTAATTGGAAATTAAAGCCTGCTTTTACACTATAGAAAAGAGCTGTATTTTATGCAAAAATAAAGCCCTGAACTTGAAGAAAATATACTCAACACCTCTGCAAGGCTATTAAATATTTTCTCCACTAGATGGAGTTCCATATTTAAACCAGAAGTTTCCTCTTCCTTACCTACTTCAGGGATACAATCTTGTGTGTTACATGCTTCTTTTTCTTCAGGTTTAAGCTGTGGATCACATTGAGTACTGGCTATCATGTCATCTGACAGACATCGTACCTCTCGAACCCGAAATCCTCCTTCACAGGATTTGGAACACTGAAATACAAAAGCTGAAGTTCATGAAGGCCATATGAGATACGCAAATACAGAAAGAAAAGACTGGGAACCTTGAAGCCAGACCCAGGTATCGCTGTAGCCTTTTATCAACTTCACCACTTCTGGTGGCTTGGTTTTTTTTTTCCTAAATATGTAGCCCTTAACATATAGGTGCAATTTTATTAAAGGTTAAAACCATGAATGACCACGGGGGCAACAACCAGACCAGTAAATATGGCAGACACTGAGCAACTGAAAGCATGCTAGAGTATTCCCTTTCTGAATTACTTAGCTACTTGCTTCTCTTATTAGCCTTGTTCTGCTCTGGTTATTTATACACGTCTCAAATCTACTTTTTCCACAGCGTTCGTTCGCATCTCTTACTTTAAGAACTTGCTGAACTGAACTTGACTACTTGACTGTACTGCCCTCCACTGCCCTTTTGCCTCCATTTATATAGAATCAGGAATGATCTCCATTGCCTTTTTTCTAGCACTTGATTATTTTTCACTTCTTGCAGCACAACAATTTTCCTGAGCATTATGGGTTTATTTGAATTTCTAAAGAAAATATTTCTGTGCTTCTGAAGCCAGAGACTTTTGTACTTTCTCAACTTGGCATTTTTAAAGCCAATTATTACACATTTCTGTCCGTACTGAAACAAATCCCCTGTTGATTTCAAGAATTTTGCCTGATTGAGGTCTTGAAGATTTGGCTCCCTGTCCAGTTTGACCTAAATGCTCACAAACTCAGTTAAACCTGGGTCATTTATAGTGATTAAAACCTTAATAGGCCCAAATTGGTAAGAATGTTTTCTTTCTGACCTTTTTGGCATAATTATTTAGTTTCCTAACATTGCAAAAACAACTAATCACTACCATAAAATCAGTTAGTGTACCAAACTAACTAAAATACTCTCAATAATATGTTCTTTAATTGCTCTTTCATCTTTAAGTACAACCTGTCTCCGCTTTAGAAAAGACTTAGCCCTGTGGTGGCAGTAACTGAATGCTTGCAGGTTTTTATATAATTACTCTTGTTACATGCCTGTATAGAGTAATTATCCCACATCCAGCAATAAGAACTACAGTTCAGGTTTGTAGCGATCTTAAGCACTTAAAATAGAACCAAGACAGAATTTAGATGTTACATACAAAACACTATACACAAGCCCCAGCATTCTGTGTTAGCCAGCCATTTAATCTCCATGACTGAGAGACCATGGCATTTATCCTAGATCATATGAAAAGTCTGCTGACGATATGAACTGGACAGTTTCAAAACCTAATACAGAGGCTTTGAACCAGCCGTTCTGCTGGTTTTCACACCATTTTTCATTTTAAGATGACAATGGACTTCCTGATTTTCATTTAAGAGAAAAATGTTGATTTTGGGGGGGGCAAAAGTCCAACCACAGGATTTTATGGCACTTGCAAACATAGCTGATCCACTTCCAGGGGAAACTGGAGATACATGAGGCTTTACAGTAAGTTTTCTCGCAGTGAAGTTCTAAGTAGTACAGTAAGAGTTTACAGCAAAATATTATGGTAAAACTGACTTTAAAAACTGAATACATACCTCATTCTTTTATTAAATGTTCTTTAATTTTAATGAAACTAGAGTTCTGAAAAGAACTTCTTAGTGCACTAGTCTCATTAAGGAGCAAACCAACTTTATAAAACAGGAAGATTCTTAGAAGAAGAGACCAGTACTGAACAGATCAGTGTCTCCTTGTGCTCAAGATATTTTCTGACTTTCCTAAGCTTCACTGGTTGCTAAAGAGTATGCTTTCTTTTAGTATCCTTCCTGTGATTAAGGCAATTCCATGATCAACAGTTTTATCCAAATGGCGTTCCCTTTTAATATACATGGAAAAAGTTGTATCAAACAAAACTACAATTAGAAAAGCATAACAGACTTACTGTGCTCCATTCTGTATGAAACCACTTAGATCCACATGGTTTGAGGTAGCAGGATTGCTGGCTGGGAGGTTTTTCCAAATATGAACATTCATAGGGGTTCAAAACATCAAAAGTACCTTCAGTTTTCCTAACACAAACAACTTCTCTCTGTTGAGTTCCACTGCCACATTCTGTAGAGCACTGTATCAGAGAAGGAAAAAAAGTGGTGGCATTTGTTATTCTGCTTACATCCTCCAACTTGTTTTCAGAGTAATGTGTTTCTCCACATTATTTGTTTCTGAAATAAAGCAACACATACACACATACTTAGAATCATAGAATAGTTAAAGGAGCGTGACCAGCAGGTCGAGGGAGGTGATCCTGCCCCTCTACTCTGCTCTCGTGACACCTCACTTGGAGTATTGTGTGCAGTTCTGGTGTCCACAACATAAGAAGGACATGGAACTGTTAGAAAAAGTGCAGAGGAGGGCCACGAGGATGATCAGGGGACTGGAGCACCTCTCGTATGAAGATAGGCTGAGAAAGCTGGGGCTGTTGAGCCTGGGAAGAGAAGGCTGCGTGGAGACCTCATAGCAGCCTTCCAATATCTGAAGGGGGCCTATAGGGATGCTGGGGAGGGACTCTTCATTAGGAACTGTAGTGACAGGACAAGCGGTAACAGGTTCAAACTGAAACAGGGGAAGTTTAGATTGGATATGAGGAAGAAATTCTTTACTGTTAGGGTGGTGAAGCACTGGAATGGGTTGCCCAGGGAAGTTGCGTATGCTCCATTGCTGGCGGTGTTCAAGGCCAGGTTGGACATAGCCTTGGATGGCATGGGTTAGTGGGCGGTGTCCCTGCCCATGGCAGGGGGGTTGGAACTCGATGATCTTAATGTACTTGCATTTTAAATTAATATTCCAACAGGAAAATTTGTAAAGTTTCTGTTTATTCCCCATTCTTGGGCACATATTTAGACACTAATATGCAAAATCCATTTCCTTATTATATGTTCTTTCCTCAGTAAAATGGACTTAACTGTATCTTTCCTTCCATCATTGGCATATATATGATTTGAATAGAAAGTGAAAGGGTAAAGTATTCCTTAAGTTCCTGCAGTTGGGGTTTTATCTCTCGGAACCAGAACCACTCAGCTACCAGAAGAGTAACCCAGAGAAACCTTGGGTTATTATTATTATTTGTATGTAGTACTAACACAGTAGCCAGCAGTGCCAATTAGGAACCAGGACAAACAAATGCTGAAGGATCTAGTAACGACTAAATTCATCAAGTGACTCGTGACTGTAGGTGTGTCAGGTATTACTTCTTTACTTTTTCATTGTTGCAGTGGTTAAAACCATACTTCTGTGGATCTTTATTCCACATGGTAACACAGACTCAAAACATACATCTAATTATTTTTATGAAGAAGACACAAAACTCTAACTGGAGAAATCTGTAAGTGTAGTTTTACCTGTAGCTACAAGAAGAAACTGGTATTTATTTTTTCTAACAGAAAGAGAAGCATAACTTATTTTCTCCAGAAACAGTTACTGCTTCTTGCTGAAGTAGGATTAAATGCACTGTGCTGAGGGTTAGAGAGTTAGAAAGCTGGAGCACAGCTTTACAAATCCCCACATTCTGTGTGGTTTTTTGAAAATGCCTTCATCTACCAGGGTGTTCCTTGCATATTTGCAAGTATCTATGTGTTGCAGTGTTGGCTGCACTTCTGAAAAGCAAGCTTGACTCAGGTGGACTCTTATTGCCCATTTGAAGGTTAAACACATAATACTGTTCCTGGCACTTGCAAAAAGCTTTTTGAGGATGCTTTCAGCAACATACTGGTTTCTACGTTGCATAAAGGACTATGATTTTTAACGGCTTTTTCTAGCCTAAACTAATCAAATGTTATTAAAAGTGGGGATTTTGTTTATATTTCGGTTGGAACTTATGACCCTTTTACCAGATACCCACAAAAACCTTGAGCTGAGGGAAAAACCCCGAGATGAACTCACCAAATAAATTCTACAGGAAATAATGTAACTGCACTTTGTTTAACACTGAACAACTCCTTTAATGTTTTAATGTCACTGCTCTCTTTTAATAGTTCCTCCAAAAGATGGTATCTTAACATTCAGCCTTAGCTCTAGAGAAGCAGAATATGGATGGTCATCCACCAATGCTCCCTCCTGCTCTGGTCTTTTACAGTGCCTGTCCTTTTCAGACTGTCTGCTTTCATTTTGGTAGTTAGAAGTCAGGATCTGGGTGGTAGAATAGATGTTTTCAGATACTTGTTTCAGATAACATACAGCAAAGACTTTGTACCCTTGGTATGCATCAAACAATTCAATCTCATGTAAAGAAAGGTAAGTAAAGCTTAAAAAAAGGGGCTATTGTGAATGACAGTTTGTTCAGTTCTGGGCCCCTACTACGAGAAAGACATGGAGGTGCTGGAGTAAGTCTTACAAGGAACACCTGAGGGAACTGGGGGGGAGGGTTAGTCTGGAGAAGAGAAGACTCAGCAGGGACCCTTATAGCTCTGCCTGAAAGGAAGCTGTAAGTGAGGTGGAGGTTGGTCTCTTCTTCCATGTAACAAGCAATAGGATGAGAGGAAATGGCCTTAAGCTGCATCAGGGAAGGTTTAGACTGGAGATGAGTAAAAATCTCTTCACAGAGAGGGTGCTCAGGCTTTCAAACAGGCTGCCCAGGGCAGTGGTGGAGTCACCATCCCTGGAAGTGTTCAAAAACTGTGCAGACGAGGCCCTTAGTGACATGGTTTAGTGGTGGACTTGGCAGTCCTGGGGTGATGGTTGGACTTGATGATCTTAAAAGTCTTTTCCAAACTAGTTGATTCTATGATTCTATGACAGAAACTCTCCTATTCAGAACAGAATGTGAGGGCTAATATGACCTTATTGAATGCTGTAAGTAAAAAGTTCCAGATTTTATCTGTTATTAGAACTGCAGCTAAGTATGTTTTAAATCTGAATTTGTTACTACTCTTATATAAGTAATTATCACTTACACTTGAAAGCGTTAGCATAGCAGTATCCCTGTAATCTCCATCTCAGCTGCACCAGTTTAATTTCCAATTCCTTATTACCTGGAAGGATCCCGGAGCATGAAATGCAGTGAGCTAACAGCACAGCTGAGAGACTTTTCCCTGGCAGCTTGTGAAATGCCTTTGTTCCTGACAGCAGAAATGTTCATTTAGAATGAGAAGGACTATTAGATGTGGATCAAGGGAAGAATTTATCTCGAGAAAAGAGCATCAGGATACTGGCACTAACCAAATTTTGTTCTCTTTACCTATTATCACAAATTTCAGTACAACAATACTGAAGGTAACTTTTGGTTTGGCCATTGCTTTTTGTCTTCTTTAAATTTTGGAAGTTTTCTAGGTTGATCAAAAGATAGATAGATGATAGATAGATAGATAGATAGATAGATAGATAGATAGATAGATAGATAGTCAATCTTGCAGGTATGCATGATCACAAAGGCTCTACTTTGAAAAGTGCAAATCTCTTGCTCTAGTGTTCATCTGAATATGCTAAGCAGCTTGCTGTTATCTTTCATTTTATAAACACACTGGGTCAGTAGATGAGAAATAAAAATGAAGATATAGAGGAAGAGAAGAATAAAATCTTATTTTCATCAAAGAAAAAACCCAGGAGGTGCTGCTGTAAAGTACTGAATATCAACTCAGAAAAATACAGAAAGGAAATACATGAATATTGTGGAGGTGCAGAAATACACACACATCTTCACTGTACAGAAGCATTTTTTCAATTAAGATACCAGCAGAAAACAAACCTGTGTTAAAGCTCACCTGTGTCCAGCCCCCAGCAAACCACTCCACTTTACCAGCACAGGGTCCATTATTACAGGGAGTTGTTTCAGAAGGTCTGTTATTGCCACAGCCTTCCAGAGGCAAACTGCTGACATGGTTTGTCATGCAAACCACTGAACGCGTACGGACTCCATCACCACATTCTGCAGAACACTGGGGAGCAAAAGACAGAACACGTTCACTACTGCATCCTCCACATTGCACAATGAAATGAGAAGCAACGATTACAAAAAGTAAATTAATTTATGCAAAGTCAATAATTTCTACTTTTATGTGAGCTATAGCAAATTATCTTACAGTTTCATGCTTCTGAATACACTACAAGTAGTACCTGTCCTTTACAATCACAAATAAAAGAAACTGAAAGATTAGGAAAGGAAGAAATCAATTTTTTTTCAGTTTTTTACTAGCTTTCTTACTTTTCCTTCCTTTTTCCTGTCTGTAAATCCTTTCAGTTTTCATTTTGTCTTTTTGCGTACTGATTAATAGATATGAGAATGAATAATTCCAGTAAGCAACTTTTCAGACAGCAGTTATATTTCAGTTCTATGAGTTTCTCCTCTGAGATCCAAGCTGTCATTCAGGTCAACTCTTAGGGTTTTTAAAAGGATGAGGCTAAGAAGACTGGGGACTGTGTCACTGCATAGTGCATCCTGGATCTTTTCCATATACTGAGTTTACAGAGTATGAGAGCTCGTAACAGTAAAAAGTATGACATGTTTTGACAGGTGGTTTCAAAAGACTGGGGTAAATCCTCAGCAAATAACTCTAACTACCACAAATTATTGCACAACCAGTTTCAAATGTAAGTTGTTAATCATTTTTAGAAGAAGAGGTAGCTGTAGACGTTTATGTGAATTCAGTGTTGCTTTCTAATGATATGATTTCCCGGTAACTAACATTCACCATCTCAACTTTCCACTGTTAAATTCTGAAAGCTGTTAATAAATAATGATGTGCAGGTTCTTATGTCACACACTCGGAGATAGTAAGCATGTCATCCATAAATCATGCAGGATATATTCCATTTGTCATCCATCTACTTCAGCGTGAAAGTATCCAATATTCTTCAGTTCTGGGCAACATCAAACTATCAACATTTGAAAAACAGAAACGTGCCAGGGAAAAAAACAATTTCTTGTATTAGACTGGGGTTTTGTTGCTTAATTATTTCTTAATATTCCCTTTTTCTTTTAAAATGCATTTGGCATTTCATGTCCAGACCATTAAAATAAAGAAAAACCCATGTGCAGCTTATTGAACGATATGTATATAATTAAATTTAATCAATTAGAATTATATTACACACATAAAGAAAACCACCAGTAAGTATGAAGTATATGGGAGAAAAAGATGTATTTGACTGATATTTCAGATTTGATTTCTAACATACAATGCAATTAGTTAAAAGAAACTGTGTATTCTTTCTGCAGTGGAAAGTACCTTCCTTGTGAATGAATGTAACTCTTTAATGGAACATTTTTTAAGATGTCGTTGAATAAAAGTAAGAATTATTCCAAGAACTGGTAACAAATCACAGCTTGATTTGACTCCCATTGGTAACAATGTAAGGGTTCACATCCAGTAGTTCAACTGCAGAACAGCAGATGCCATGACAGCACCACTATTAATAATGTGATGAACCAATGCAGTCATTCATCTTCTCAAGATAGAGAGACCAGTGACTGAATGTACAATTTCTTGCAAACTACTCTTTACTCACTCGCACTGAAGAACATTGGTTGTGTGAAACATGTTATCACGTTGTAGTTACTCCACAGACACTGTATCGAAAAACATTTTTTCCTATCAGCAAGTTGGTTGCTTTCCCAAGAAGTTCAAATAGAAGGGAAAAGCTTTACTGAAATGGAATTTCCAGAAAACTAAGAAAGTGACTCAACTTTTGACAAGTTATTTTTTTAACAAACAAAGTATGAATCTACCTTCTGAGCAAACCAGATTTGATTGCTAAGGAGGTCTTTTCCAAGTAAACTGGCAAAATCTTGAAAATACAAGAATGATGTAAAGTGTGCCAGTAGTGAACATTTTCCTCAACGTGTAAACTGAAACTAAACTAAACCCATTTCAAACAGCCCACTCATAGATAAAGTGACTGTTTAACTGAGCCCCATACAATTGGTGCCTTTCAAACCTACTGTACAGGAATAAATTTTGTGGCTGTTCATATTTTATCTTTGGCAAGTATGTTCAATTACATTATGCACAGAGAACTATGCATGTACTCTGCAAATACTTTTCTTATGTCTAAGTAATTTTCAATTGACAATCTAATTTGCTTTTCTGCTTTGCAAACCAGAGCTAGGAACAAGTTTAGTCTATAAAGTCATCCAGAAAATCTCCAGTCTTATGTTATAAATGATTCTGCATGAATTAGGCTTCCATATCAAATAACAAAGGAAATACCAAATGGGAAGGTATAGGGCTGTCCCACCCTCTGCTGCAAGATTTTACTACAGACTAACTACCCTCAAGGGATTTGCAAAGCAAACTTAAACCTGAATGTTTCTGCATTAAGTATTTGGGTTTTCATGAGTTTTTTCTTCCTTTCAGTAAAAATCTCCCATGTGAAAGCCATGATTTCCAAATCTCAAGGCAGGGAGTAGGGAGCGTTTGGATAATGAATCCTCCCCCTTTTGTTCTCACAGTCAACACACCCCTACATTCAGTTTTGTGCCACTGATTTGTTGCATTAATACAGAGTAAATGCTATAACCTAACATTGTACCACATGAGGAACTTTCGCAAGCTGCAAGTTCCCTATTCTGGTCCTATTATTAAAAGTATCTTGTTTCACTGTCTTGTTTTAATTGGCAGAAATTCTTCAGAAACCTTAGTCTGTGGAACACCCTCCCTACTTTTAATGAGTCTGCCATTTCTCCTCTTCCTGAGGTCCTTCCCTCATGAGTTCAGTTTCGGAAGATTTCCATTCCCATTAAAAACTAAAAATAATTAAAAAATCCCCAACCCAACAACTAACGCAGTGCTCTGACAGTTGTCAGAAAGCAAGTTTAACAGCAGTCCACAAAGGAAGGCTAGTTGCTGGAAATCTGGAAAACTCCAAGCAGAAGCCTGAATTTTTGTCACAGCCACGGGGCATGGTAGAAGAAACCCCTTTAACTATGCCAGTTCCCTTTCACTAATGTGCCAGTCCTACTCATTACCTTCAACTGGGGCAACAGACCACAAGAAAGAGGCAGCAGGAAATCTACCAGAACTCGAGACCTTTCAGGTCCCAGCATCACTGCTAGCCTTAATTAGATTTTAAAATAACAACCAATTGAGTTGAGTTCCAGTAAAACATCCCCATTTGTGCAGATTTCCGTCTGCCACACTTTAACCTTCATCATCCTAATTATTCCCCACAAGACAATGAAGTTGTCTATGAATCATCCTCCCAAAGCTAAAGTACCATGAAAAATAAAAATGAAGATTTACGTTTGAAAAACTTATGAAACTCCTCAGCACTATTTGATCTGCCCTGAGAAAATCCCTTTCAGAAGGGATTTTAGAAGGATTATGTAACCTGTTTTGCCAATAATAAAATAAGAATTGTATTTCAGAAGCTCACTTCTGCTGCAGTTCCAAGACCAGGGCAGATTTTCAAAGGACATAAAACAACTGACAGCAGTGGGAGAGGGGAGGCAGGGCGAGTCAGAAATA
This sequence comes from Amazona ochrocephala, assembly GCA_039720435.1. NCBI lineage: Eukaryota > Metazoa > Chordata > Aves > Psittaciformes > Psittacidae > Amazona > Amazona ochrocephala. The sequence continues at coordinate 30,762,511 of CM077883.1, read as the reverse complement.
TCCTTATGTATTATTGTCAAAGCACCTTCTGATACCTGGATTTAAATTATTTGCCTTAGAGTCCATCTATGCATACAACAGGTGCTGGATAAGAAGTCAAACCACCCTTGTATTTTGTCTAGCAGATCCATGCTATCCCTCCAAGGTGACAAAGTTTTGAAATGTGGTCTTATAATTCTTGGACACTTCAGCCGGATGATGACTGCTCCTACATATGCACTGCTCCTTTCTTTATATGTAGTTGGTAACACTGTGTTGTGGTTTAAGCCCAGTCGGTAACTCAGAACCACGTAGCCACTAGCTCATTCCCCCTCTTCTTCCCCCTACCCCGCTCCCGGAGGGATGGGGAGGAGAATCAAAAGAATGTAGCTCCCATGGGTTGAGATAAGAACAGTCTAGTAACTAAGGTATAACACAGACCACTGCTGCTACCACCAATAATAATAATGATAAGGGAAATAACAAGGGATGAGAATATAAAAATAAAGGGGAAAGGGAAATAAAAGCCAATAAACACAAGTGATGCACAATGCAATTGCTCACCACCCACTGACCGATACCCAGCCCAACCCGAGCAGTGATCTGGGCTTTCTGGGTAACTCCCCCCAGTTTCTATACTGGGCATGATGTACCGTGGTATGGAATACCCCTTTGGCTAGTTTGGGTCAGGTGTCCTGTCTCTGCTTCCTCCCAGCTTTCCATGCCCCTCCTCACTGGCAGAGCCTAAGACTGAAAAGTCTTTGATTGGAGTAAACATTACAATAGGGTCCTTTTGCCACTCCTTCCCAGTCAGGCTGATTTCAGCCTCCAGTACAGTCAACTCCTGGGATCCTCCTGTTACTCCAGAAATACAAATGGGTTCCACCCCTTCACAGCTTGATGGCGTCAGGGTATACTGTGCACCAGTATCTACTAGAGCCTTATATTCCTGCGGGACTGATGTGCCAGGCCATCTGGTCCACACCCAGGACACACTGTAACATTGCCAGTCATGAAATGAGTTACATATTTATACATAAAGAATACAAAACTTATATTTCTATATGATTCCCATAGGAAATCAGTCAAAAAATAATGGAACGCCTGCAAGCTCCATGGCGGGCTCGTTTCCTTCGTGGTTGGTTTTTTTTCCTTCTTTTGGGGGAAGGGGTATTTGGGGGCTGTGAGGGTTGGGGTTTGTTTTTACTTTTTTCCCTCAGGGTCCAGGAGATTTTACGAGAGTTCTCCAGGTTTAAATAAAAAACACTGAAAGAAGAGTGTGAGGTACAAACTCTCTGGTGGTTCCACATTTGACTGGTCAAACCCAGTTGTACCTGTCAGGTAATGATTTAGGATTGTGAGGAATAAAGCACTGATTTTGAGGAAACATACTGTAGTTCTCTAATGGAAGATATTACAGAAGCTTTGCTGTTGCTCTTTCTAATGAAGAACAAAATCCAGAGCATTTGTTTGATTTGGTTTGATTTTGTTCCCTAATGTGCAGCACTTTTTCTTTCTTCCCAAGATTTTATTTTGGCCTCAGAATCTCATTAACATCTAAGAATTGTTTGGTTTTTGGCTTCTTTTCTAAGTATGCTCTAAACATAAAATGAGAAACAAATGAACATTGATGGCAATGAGAAATAAACAAAAATGCAAGAGGGGAATCCTCCAGCTACATGCAAGGCAACACTGGTGAGTCTCCCATCCTGTAAATCAGGAGAATGCAGTTTCCTGCTTCTGACCCACAGGAGAAGTAAACGTTCCAGCAATTAGAGCTGTCAAGGAATCAGTCATGTGAAATGTTTGCAAAAATCTTGTCTGCTCCCATCAATCCAATTTTGTTGCTCAGTTCAGTAAGGTTCACCAGCTTCACCCAACTGATTAATGATTGCAGTTTGGTGGAACTCTGCCATTTAGCGCAGTCTGACATCTGAGGAGAATTATGAGACAGGAAGCCACCTTTCTACAAACACACGTAAAAATATCATAGTTTGTCCAGACTCTCTGTAGGCGAAAGGGGTTCAAGATCATGTAGAACTCAAACCCACGAAACTTCAGTTAATTCTCTTATTTATATTCAAGACAGAGCTTATTTATATTAAAGACAGGCACACGAAAAGTAAGATGAGTCTCATTTTACTGGTAGAGACTTTTAACTTGTAATCTCTCCAATTGAAATGAGTAAAAACTTCTGTTTCTCTGAAGACTGAGACTGGGGGATATCAGAATATGGTGTTTAGATGTACTTCAAAGACAGAGCTTATACTTTTTAGTAAATGAGAGTTTGTTTCTTAAAGATTAATTGCTTTCCTCCCTTCCTTCACATGTTCCACCAGTGTGCACATGTTAACCACACAACTCATAGGCTTTGCAGTTAAAAGTGTACATGTAACACACACACAATGGACTCTGATACCTGTTTGTCAAAATAACTCAAGAACTGTATTGCTTTAAGGAACACAGAGGTATTTTTCATTACTTAGGCTTAATTATAAAGAATCAGTCTGCGCAGAAATGGAAACCAAGACTGTTGATGTCATGGGAAGGAAACAGGAGGGCCATAGAATATATATACATATATGTTGCGGGAAAACAAGATGGGAGAATCATAGAATCATAGAATAGTAAGGGTTGGAAAGGACCTCAAGATCATCGAGTTCCAACTCCCCTGCCATGGGCAGGGACACCTCCCACTAAACCATGCCATCCAAGGCTATGTCCAACCCCACCTTGAACGCCGCCAGGGATGAAGCATTCACAACCTCCCTGGGCAACCCATTAGCACGGTGAGAAGGCAGCCAAGTGTTATTTACAGATTAAAAGCTTCACACATGGCTCACCCTGGGAAGCAGACACAACTCCCACACACAAGTTGCATGTACTCCACTGGTTTTTAAGCACATGTACATTGTATTGCAGAAGTTACAGCTAGGGAAATTCAATGACTCAATCTTCCAATTGAGAACCACTGAACTATTAATGAAAATGAAGGCAACTAGCATGATTTTGCATCAATTAAAACTTTGCAAGGGTTCAGTAAAATAAGAAAACCAAAAATCTTCCCACAAATCCTAAATTACATCTCGTCCTTTTCTTAAAACTCAGATGTGACTTTTCATCTCTTTCTCTCCCTGTGTTAAAAAATACCCTAGTCAAATTCAGCACCAATATATATCACAGTTATGAAATCCTGAAATTTAACATCTGTTAGCAGCAAAGACAAGTGTAATTTTTATGTTACTGTGCTTTTTCTTGATGTTTTGCTAATTAACCAAGGCCGTATTGTAATGCCCCATGCATCACATAAATCCGGACATGGAAGTTTGATATATCCCTTGCTGAAAGAGAAAGTATGTGCCTAACTGATTTCTGACAGGCCTCTGGAAACCTCTACTTGCTGCATGTGCAACAGTACACATTAAGTGTTTGCAAAATGTGTTTAGAAAAGTACAGGCCAGGCCTTCTCTTACGGCTGTAACCAAGTTTGAACTCAACCATTTCAAAGTTCCAACATCCTCAAAAGTTATGCTAAGGTTTTTTACCTCTTATTTCTAGCCACGGCTGAAATGTCAAAATACAATGGGAAAGACTGTTCTGTGGTATTTCCAGCTGGGACTTGAAGTAGGCATGTAATAAATCTCACAAAGAAAGTCTGTTCTTGTGAGATTTCCACCACAGTTTTGCAAACTCCAGAGGTTTGAATAAGCTTTCTTTAAGCATCTGAACTTTTGGCTGCTTATCTGATCCATTTGTGGCTGCCCATCGCTGACCTATGCTTACTGCTGGAGTGCGGCTTGGCTTAAAGTACTTTTTAGAGAATTGTTTGGGGAAATCACACATGCAGAGTTCACTCACACACCTGGGAATGGCCACTTCCATTCCAGGTTAGAATTCTCTTGTCTTTCAACAGATACACATTCCTCTACAAAGAGAGACTTCTGATCCTAAAAAAAGAAATCAGCCCTTGAAAGGAACGATAGGAAAGGTAACAGCCAAAGGCCTGACTTTGCAAAGCTATTGACTACTATATTCCACTGACTCCTGCTAGAATCACTGATACTAAACATCTCTGAACATCTGAGTTACAAGGTATGTGTGAATCTTAGGAGATCCTGCACATTCTAGCCCAAATCTACTTTTTTTCCTGAAATAAGCTGTTCCTTCCATTTTATTTGTGAATCAAGCTTCAAACCCACTGCTGGCAGAAGTGATAGTGAATAATGCCAAGTACAGTAGCAAGCATTTGGAAGGAATTAATTTGTACACTTATATAAGCTGAGAAGGTAACAAAATCCATTCTTTACTCTCTGACCCTAAAATGTTTGTGGTAAGAGAAAACCCCAACTTTTTTTGTATTGCCTGTTTCACTTCTATGTCTCATTTAATACATACAAATAAGCATAGTAACATTCTGCAGTCATAAACTTCAGCTACGAAAACTAGTTTTAATTCTGCAGAGGACAAAATTTCAATCTACAATAATGAAGAAAACATTGATGCTAGAGTCTTCACCGGAATATATGCACTTGATGTGGTGGAACTTCATTAGCTGATAGTAGCTGGGCCAGCTTTTGTCTTTGAAGGCAGAATGCATTTTTCTCTTACTTGCAAATTAGCACTGCACAAAGCACAGCTCTACAAGCTAAAAATAAATAAATAAAATAAAATAAAAAGCTCTGCCATTTCCCCTACAGCAAAATCTTTGCCATTTGCACTAACACTTATACATCACCTGATAACTTCGTGTTCATGCTACGCAACAGCATACACTGAACGAATAACAACTGGAAAAATAAAATTCAAATGGCAACAACAAAGATCAGTGTATTTATTTTTTCCATATAAAATCTATTCAAGTTATCTGGAGGCTGAAAATTTTCAGGCTTTTAATTGCAGCAAGAGTCAGATCAGCCTTTTAAAAATCATGTGAGGTACGAGGTACGTGTCCTAACTGTGAAGTTCCTCCTCCTTCTCTCTTCCTCCCTAGAACATGTGAAAAATCTTCTGAGTGTCCAAACTAAAGCACAACCTATGAGCCAGACATTCCTAGCTTTCAGGGATACCAGCATAAAATAATCTAAATAATGAATCCATGAAGTGATAAATGTAATCTTACAGTTGAAATGTTAAACTGTATTATTTGCCTGCCAAAACAACCAGTCAAAAGAGATGAAGATGCAGTGAGGATTTTACAGAATGAAGGCTCAACTTGTCTACAGATGAAATGGATATGCAAGCATCCACAAGAATGACCACAATACTGGGCTTTTCTTAGCCCATTTGTAAGCCTTCTAGTGAGAGCATATAAATACCACTTCTGAACAACAGCTCTGAGCCCAATCATGAAAAAAGGTGAATCACCACTGGGTTTGTTGCTTCCATGCAGAGAATATGACTCATTGGAATTTAAAAAAATACATCCATGTTCACAAAGTACAAAGGCCTGAATCAACCTTGCCTGAGTTTATGAAGTTGTTCCCCTCTTTTCACTGCTATAGGATAATTGTTTTATGGCTTGAACTTAAACCCAGACATCAGGCCTCAAACCTCCATCCCTTGAAAAAACAGTAGGGAAATTTTTAGAGTCTGAATCTTGAGATTCAGGCCTAAGCAAGGCAGAACAATAAATCTCAGCACACTCAATATTTTGGGAATTGCAGACACAGAGCCAACTCTAAATCCAGATGTTTGGCCATGTACCCGCACGCTTGCCCTTTCTTCTAAGCATTCTTGTATCTAATAATGCAAACCCAAGATGCCCTTGGGATTATTACTTTTTGTTTGCTCGTCTGCTTCACCGATCACAGATAAACATGGAAAATAAGATCATTCCTTTTATGGCTGTACAGATGTGTATTTTTTAACTCTGATGCAACTAAGCTGATTTAGAAGGTTTGGCAGCACAAAGATAATAAGAAGCCTTACCCTGTCACTCCACTCTGTAAGGAACCAGCTCTTAGCACAGGGACCCATGTCACAGTTCTCAATATCGTTTGGCCGCAGCTTCATGTTACATTCCTCATCATCAACAACATCTCCAAGGTTGCTGACACATTTCACATCTCGGGTCCTCTGCCCCACTCCACAAGGCACTGAACACTGTAACAAAAGGGAGGTTGCATCAGGAATATGCAAGAACTGTAATGGTTTATCAGGGAGCTGGGAACACACAGCTCATTCATTCCTGCTAAGACATCCACAGAAACTGCAGAACTATTCTGGAGTGCCAGGAATAGGAAATAAAAAGACATTAGTAGTTTTAAGTCACATTCTCAGTCTGTAGTAATCTACAGATTACTGTGAAGATGCATTTAGAACACATAAAATTAAACCCTATCTTCAACAGGCCATGCTGCACCTTATCAGAATGAACTGCTGGTATCTGAATCGCAGGCTGACATATTCAGCATAATTTTGATCTTAATATAAAAGCAGATATGAAGCAAGGGAAATGCAAAGAAATGGAACTTCTGAATCCCTCTTACCAGCAAAGGCCTCCTTCTCCTGCTCTCTTGTCCTCAACCTCAGAGAACGCTAACAGCTATTGGTATCTCTGCCTCACGATGTGAAGCAAACAGATCATGAAGCAAGGCAAGAACATAATTTTCTGCTGTGTACACATGAAATGTTTTGCTGAGTCCTGTAAACATTCTAGAATTAAAGAGGAAATTCACTGTGAATTTAAAGATTAAAGACTGCAGTACCTGAATACAAGGGTATCTAACAGAGCTACCAAAGGCAGCCTCATTGTTTTTATCTTGCTTTTGAATGCTTAATCATACCTACTATATTTACGTGTCAAGGTTCTTTATGTAAAATGTAAAATCATTCTCTACAGCAAGATACTGTACAGACTTCATTCTCAGACTGCACTTATTTCCTCAACTGTTCACTCCAGAACACTGGCCAAAATACAGACTAGATGTGTGAGGTAATTAAATAGCAAAATGGTAATAAGAACAAATATTCCACTTTATGTTATAAAGGGAGCAATTTGTCCACAGTTATTCTTGAAGTCGAGGCTGCCAAGGTGAAAATTACCATGGTGCCATTTATTTCTAATCAGATTTAGACCAAAGTTTTTGACATCTGTATGTCAGAAAAACAGTAAGCACATTGAAATCTTAAGATGGGCTTACTTTTAAGATCACAAACCTGTCTCCGAAGTCAAAATCTGACTGTACTTCAGCAAGCACAAACACAAACCAATGTTCTATTGAAACCAGTCTGCAAACTCAGATGCTCCTTTCTTTATGATGGAACCTCATGCCAAGAACTTTAATTTTAATACCAAAAGGAAATTAATCACATAGTTTTATTGGAATTACACTTACATTCAACCAGTTTCAATTTCCAAAGCGTTTGTTTAGCTTGATTCACCACACGCAATAAACCTCTAAAGGTTCTGTAGACTGAAATACTTCTCAAAATGCAGCAATACTCAAAAGCAGCTCCCTTTTCTCATCATCCACATGATCAAAACTTTACTGTCCTTTAACTCCAGATGGATTTTAATTCACCATTAATAATGAATTAACCAACCTTCATATATCTAGGTATTTCTATTTTTTTTAATCAGGAATATATCAACATATCAAAGATACTTCATGACTAGGAAGTTAACAAAGCCACCATCAGCCTCAGAAACGCAGCAGCTCAGGGAGTTAACTTCACATAGGCTTTACCATGAGGGAGGACCCACTATAAACCCCCACAAAATCTGCTGCATGGCTCTTTAGTCTACTGTGACTGTGTGGATGGAAAACTGTGTTACTGCTGCCAGTGGACAACACACTACATGCTGTGATATGCATTCCAGCAAAGGCTGAGGGAATTAGGACCAAGGAAGCACTTCAGTAGAATAGGAAAAAAAGATTTAGGTTTAGAGTTTCAGCTGGAATTTTCTAGGGTCTATCCACCCACACAATTCAAGCTTAAATTTTTTCATGGCTACCTGAGATTTATCACTACACCTAATATACCAGGATATTTTCTCTTTCACACAATGGCCATGAAAGTATCCAGGATAGTTGTCAGGTTGGCTAAACCTTTTTTGAACAACGCAGGAAAATAAAAGCTCAAAGCTGTACTATCCACATTTATCTGAAAGCCTTGCCATAGCCTCAAAACAACTACAGTTAACAGCAGCTACTGACACTATCCTTAACACACACGTAAGGTTAAATAACTCCTGGAGCTAAACTCTATGTGCTGTGACAAAGAGCAGTAAATTTGCCACCACAGGCAAACCCACCAGGACCTCATACCAGCTCTACTTCATATAGCATTCAAGAAACAAACACTGCTAGAAAGGATTGTGTACTTCTGTACACACACATCCCTGTGTTTTGCTCTATTCAATCACTCTTTTTCTGCTTCTTTCTGATTATGAACTGAACTTTCCTGGTCATAATCTAGCAGGGTTTTCTTGATCAAACATTCACTTATTTCCAAAGCTTTTCACATTCCACTTCCCTGTTTTAAACCAAAACGGATTTCATGTTTGATTAGCGATGCCTGGAAGAAGTTCTTTCCTGAGGTTTTACACCACAAATTTATCAGCCACACTTACTGAAGTCCACTCTGTCCTAATCTGCCATTCACTGCAAATCTTCAGCTGGCAAGTGCTGGTTGTCTCTGGTTTCTCCAGGTGATGACAGCGGTACTGCTGAACTGTCAAGGTACGATTGGCATACATTTGCCGGCATAAGATCTGTCGATGCTGCATACCAAGGCCACATGTTTTGCTGCACTCAGACCATTCCCCTATGTCCCAGCTAAAGAAAAAAAGGGCAAAAAATAAAGAGGGCATTTTTTCAGTAAAGATGTCCCTAATACTGATATTAACAGAACTCAACTGATAAGATTCTGATGCTGGCATAGAATCTTATAAAAGAACACTTAAGCCTCTGAATGAACAACCATCCTTTTTGAAGACACTGTTACATACTTGTAACCACTCTACCTGTAATAGTTGACAATAATAAGCATGCATAGAAATTGCACAATTCATGGTTTCAAGGCACACTACAAACATTAATTAAGCCACTAATAGCTGTTTCATTTTTTTAAAGACTTTATTATCTAGGATTTCATTCATCAGTAAAACTGAAATAGCAAATGGTAAGTGATGAATAAATACATTTAATTTTAGAGATGAAAAGAATCCCTTAGATATATTCTTCTCTTTCCAATATTTCACTGTATTTATTTAATCGCCTTTGTAGAAACATGTAATTTTCACGTCTCAGTTTTCATTTCAAGCATGAGGACATATACAAATAAGGAAAGCATCTGAATTGTTCACACATTTTATTTCAGAACACTTCTGGAGAGCAAACAAAATCTCTGTATTCTTTTAAATAAATATTTACATATCTTTGAAAGAAAAAGGTGAGAAAAATGCTTGGTGAGAGAAGATGTCTCCAAGTAAACGGCTTCAGAAATTCCTGTGTACCTAATATGCACTAGGAAATTGCTTGTCACGCATCTCTAACACTGTAGCAGCACTTAACACCATTAGAAACTTTCATGGGATAAGGAGTGGCCACTTGCTGCTCAGAAGAGAACTGAAGAATGTAACCACAAGAAAGATGGAAAATACAGCTGCTGACCTGAAATAAAGTGGCTACAATGGCAACTGGGTTTAACCCTTTTCTCTTCTTGGTATACCCCCTGGATGAATTGACCTTTTTCTTTTTTTTTCCTGTTTTTTTCCTGCTTAAAAGAAGTTGCCCAGCCAATTCTAAGTCACAGTCTCCTGACGGCAAGTGCCTTTGGAAGGAAATTACACATGAGGTGGTTGTATTAGTGTACTGGAACCAAGGATGATCATTTCAGGGTCCAGTCTTCAAGGTGAAGGGCTAATGAATTCCAGGAAAGAGAGGTGATGTTTCTGAGAGAGCTGTTGTGAGCAGTATCAGCCTCATCTCATCTCTAAATATGATACCATATTTATCACAGCACACTGATCCAAGGAGGATGATATAACCTACAGAGCCTCTTCTTTAGACAGGTATATGAGGACGCCCTTCACTTGAAAAAAAACATACCTATCAAGAGACCCCATATCGTGTGCACACCTGAACAGTCACACCAGTTTTGAGTAATTACAACAGTCACTTGCTGCCAACTTCCATTTTGTCTTCTCTGAATGCTACTGATCCCTGTGAAGGGGAAGAAGGGCACCAACAACTACACTTTCTGACACTAGTTTTCTACTCAGAGCAGCCTCTTTCGCATGCAAAACCTCAATGACATTGTCTTATTTCACTTGATGTAAATTGTAATATCTTACAAAGCTGGACATGGGAAGAGGTTGCAGGCTTCCTCTTCTGGAATGGGTTTGGTACTGCTGTCACAGTAACTCTCAGACACTTCCTCGTGAGTGATTCTGTTGACGCAGTGGAAAACTGGGTACTGTGACCCTGAAATGAAGAAGAAAATTAGGTGATGCATTGCAAAAGACTCTGCAGTCACAACACTAGCATCCAACACTGATGCAGAAAGCAAAAGGGTAACCAACCAGGAAATACAGACTAAGATTTTATCCAAAATTTCCAAATGTGAGAGCTGAATACTGCTTACATTGCAGTATTAAGAGAAGTCCTTTGGTATATAGAAAGTACAGCATAGCATTGTTGGAAAGGGCGAGAAAACATGCGCCTGTCTGCATGAGATCTTTATACTGCAGAGTACAAACATTAAGTATTCATGCAATTCAGGCACAAAAATGCAGCCAAGCAGCCACAACACAGACTTGAGAGGAAGAAAAATTTAGCAGTCATTCTGCTCTGCTTCTGGAGAGACTGAGAGTTATGTGGTATTATCCTCTTTACCTGGTTTTTGAAAAGGCGCATAAGATAAAACAGGATAAACATTACTGTAGACTAAAAAAAATTACTACTCTCCCTATTTAAGGTTCAGTCTTTAAATAATTTTCATGCTAAAGCAAAAAGACAGACCTCTACTTCTAACAGAATATATTGCAAACTGGCTACCAAAAGCATCACAAAGTTCAAGGTGCTAACATGCCTACTCGTATTTGGAAAGTGAAAAGTTGGAGTACATTAACAAGTTTCCTGACACAGGTGATGGAGAAGCCAACCAGGAAAGGTGCTCTGCTAGACCTGATACATAAACACAAGGCAGAAAACGTCAGCGATGTGAAAATCAGGGCTAGCTTTGGCTACAGTGACCATAAAATGGTATGCAGAGTTCAGGATTCTAAGAGGAGGGAGCAGGGCAAAAAGCGGGACCATAACCCTGAACTTCAGAAGACCAGACCCAAACCTCTTCAGAGATCTACTTGGAAGAATCCTGTGAGATAAAGCCATAGAGTAGGTCCAGGAGAGTCAGTTGATATACAAAGACCACCTTCTCCAAGCTCAAGGAAGGTCCATCTAAACAACTAGGAAATCAAGCAAAGGTGGCAGGAGGCCTGTAGGGATAAGCGAGGAGCTCCTAACTAAACTTAGACATACAAAGAAAATACAAGAGATGTAAGCAGAGCAGGTGATCCCAGTAGCGTACAGTGATGCTGTCTGACTGTGCAGAGATGGGGTTAGGAAAAGCAAGGCCCACCTGGAGTTGAATCAGGCAAGGGATGTGAAAGGCAACTCCATAGCACATAAACAGCAAAAGAAAGACTAAGAAAAAATTATTTTTAGTTCTTTTTAGACAGTAGTACGAAAGTCAGCTGATTGTCTCTCTGTCATGTTTATACCATCTAAAGTGGTAGCAACCCCTCCTCTTCAATGCGGTACAGCAGTGGCACAGGAAACCTTTATTGTAATAGGACTTTCTTTCTCAGAATGAAATAAGCACAAGTGGAATACTACTAAACCTCACAAACAGACAGTTTACATTTCTCCCCACAGACTTTCGCTGGAATGATTTTCTTCTTAGATTAGGGGCATCAGCAATTCATACAGGCTTCTTACACCAAGATCACAAGGAATGTTCATACAGTCTCAACAGTATCAGGATCCTGCTCTCAACGTCCAGTTTCATTTGAATTTAATTTGATCAGATCATGCATACATTCTCTAAGTAATGGGAAGAGAGATACTAATTTTTGACAGTTCTCTTGATAAATTTTATGGAGTACATTCAAGCTGTATAGGAGGGTGGAAGACATCCTCTGAATTCTCTTTTCTTGTAATTTGCTATTGTCATTTTGACTCAGATTTCATTAATATCACTGCCAATAGCTGAAAAAATGGCAAGAATTATGTTCAAATGTCTATCAGGTCAACATGAAATACAACCAAGGGTTCTATGACGTAAAGAAAGAATACATTTACCCTGCTGCATTCCGGCAACTGCATCACAAATTACCTGATTTGGATACTAAAATTCACCACGTATATGATAATCCAGAGACTCAGCAGGCATTATCACTGATTTCTACTAAACAGTAATCAGGTGCAATTAAGGATTCTGCCCATATGACTTGTATTTAGAACTCATAGTGCATTTAAATGCCAACCAAAATCATTCTGGATTACATTCCCTCCTTTTCTCCACAAAAGGGCTGACTTAAAAAAGTCTTCTGACTTTTAGAGGCTGATTTTAGCTCTAATACTTCTGCAGTAATTCCTCCAGGGCAAAAAGTTTTCTCAGTATACTGGAAAGCAATTTCACCTGGTATCAGTATTGCTGGATTTTTTTAGCTTTATCTATAGCTACAGCATGGACACTCATCTGGCCTTGGATCAAATGCACAGTGTCCTCTCAAACTAAATAGGAAGCAAATGTTCTGAATGTATATGAAGAGGTGACAGAACCTGAGTTCCCTCACTGGCATGTCTTTATTGCAAAGGTTGCAATTTTTTAGGTACAGTGATGGGTGGCTATGTATAGTACAAAAGATTTCACTTTTACTATCACAAAAACCTATTCTTCCAAACAATTGCTTGTGCTATGCATTATTGAATCCATGGTCATTGCGAATGTCTTAGGGCAAAGACTAATCTGACAAGCTCAAACTAGTGTATCCATCACATCCCAAAAGCTCACTGATTATCAGTCCCTTCCTGTCCCTCTTCCTTCCCACTTCTACCCTATGAAAAGTCTGTTTTCTGAAGTCATATTATTGCTGTTCTATCAACATCAAAAGAGGCAAAGATATGGCTCATGAAATCCCTGTGAAACCTTCCCATAAAGATCAGAAAACTGTTGACAAAAAGCAAAAAGCAGTGAGGCTGTTTTTGACAAAGCTGGAGAGGACACATGGAAGGATAAAGAATGCCAAAGAATATTGAGGAAAGCAGCTGTGTATCAAGGGTGTGAGAGAGAGCAGCTTGCCATAAAATCCTGAAGTATTTCCTTTCAGAGGCAAATGCCATATATTCCATTTCCATACTTTGTTTTTCAGATATTAAATTTTGTTGTTTCCTCTGATTTAAACATAAGCATGCATAATAGTACTGATGTGTCTTTTGATTGTAAGACAACAGAAAACACAAGGCGCAGCAATGCTTTGGGTATACAAGAGCTGCTAAATAGTCACAGAGCTTCTCCCATGCCTCACTCCCATGCTGGAACCCTCCTGTGTGTCATCTACTTTCTGTGTACAGTGTATGAAGCACTTACCTTTCCCACATGTAGTTGTGCACTCAGTTTTTCCAACCTGTTTCCAGTTGTGTTCTCGGTTTTGTCTTGGTGGTTGCACAGCAGGCACCTGGTTCTCTGGCTGATGAGAGGGAAATCTTCCTGGCTGAATAACTGGAAAAGTTCCAGCTGGCTGTCCAGTGAGAGTGTCTGTCTCCCTATGCAACTCCTCATCCTCATGATTTGTGCTTTCTGCCATTCCTAACTGACCATTCAAGGGCTCCCCTGATGATGGACAATAACAGAAAAAGAAAATAATGAGCCTCATATCAGTCTATATTTTCATCCACTAATAATCACAACCGAAGCATCATTGAACTTCAAAGCATCTTTCATCTGCTATGCAGAGACCTCCTAGTAGTGTCCTGCAAAGATTGTGTTCTTTTAAACTAAGATAACCAAGTCTTGGCCAGCAAATACATTTGAAACTGAAGAACCTCCACACACACTGTAGAGTTAATGCAGACAGTGTCAAAATTTCCCAAAAGCCTGTTTTTTTTCCCATGGTCTGCATTCTGTGCTTCCCCATGTCGCAGCACAGCTGCTCCGCATTAGGAACAAGGCAAGTCATGAACATGAAAAGTAGGACCAAACTCACTTGTACATTTTCTACTGTTCTTCAGAACTTTATACCAGTACACACGGCACATACCCACAGCTCTATCAGGAGCAGAAGCTGCCCAGATTCTGTCTTGGGATGGCAACAGTTTTGTGTTTGATTCTCTCCAGTTGGGAGAGGAAAGAGAAACTGCAAAGGGTTGTTTTAAAATATCTCAAACTCTGAAGAGAAAAAATCGTGCTCCATTTAATTTCCGAGACATGGTTACAACACTCCAGCTCATGTAAAGCCATGGTTAACATTTTGACAACAAATTTTGTTACTGAAAGTAGAAATATATGACCAGATGCACTGCTACAGTATAAATAATCCCTGCCAGTATTAATTCACTGATATTACCAAATCTATGTGACTTCTCTTTCAAAGGTAAAATTCCAGGCCTCTCCCACATCACTGGCAGCATTTACAATTAATTTAATGGTATGAATTTCCCCATTAGCTTGCCGGGTAACAAAATGCTTTTAACAATAGGAAATAGTGGAATTTTACCTGGCCTCCTGTGAGCAAGCAACTGAGGACTAATGACGTTGTCTCCTGGAATGATATACTCATAGTGTATACCTGGGTTAGGCTGCTGATGTATCATCTAAAAAGAAAACCAGCCATATATTCAGTTCTTCTACTTGTTATATTACTAATACTTAAATATGTACTTGAACTGATCAACGACGTAATGTTGTTTACGATTGGACAGGACAAAAACAATGGTTAATGATGGCGTTTACCCCACAAAGAAAAATAAATAAATAAATAAATAATAGCAAATAAAGGTATCTGTTTCTGGAAAAAGTAAGGTCATGCAGGATATCACGTTTGCAAACTGAGCTAGGTTGTGATGGCACAAAAGCGTCTTCTCTACATCTTCATTGAAAAAGATAAACCTGATGTGCTCCAGGCCAAGGTGCAGTTGTGGCTGCACCAGCCAAAGCCTTGCCTCTCGCCAGCATAGGCAGCAGAGGCCCCACATACACCAGGTCTCAGTAGCAGTACAGACAGTCCTACAGTCACCAAAACATTCTCATGTATACCTTGGTAGGTCTGAGCAACCTGAGGAAATATAAGAAGGAAGAAACAAAGCAGAGAAAAACAAATAGCACAGACCACAATCTACAAATCCAGCCAACTGCCTTTTTTAAGATTCACCAGTTGTACTCAATCGGAGCACATGCAGACAGCATATATGTGTTTCAGGTGTACCACCTATCAAAACTCACAAATGAAATTGTTTCTTTCATCACTGTGCACCTACCCTCTGCACCATTCAGTGGAGACTCAACAATCAACTAGCTAAAAGTTCTAATGTTATGCAGCTCTTGTCATAAGCCTTGCTTAATAAAGATCAATTGAACATATTACAAAGGCCCACATATTTGTTATAGAAGCTAAAGAGTACAACCCTCCTGCATCCTTCCAAGTTAATTTTCAACTGAACGAAGATGTAATACATGTGCAGACGAACTCCCACTGCTTTACAGCTAGCTCCAACTCCTCTATCAAAGTGTTCTTTATGAAACACAGGCAGGAATCATAAGGTTTTCTCCTTTAAATATGAAAATGAAGCTGAGTGGTTTCAGAAAGCTGCTGCACAAGCCCATTTTAGCTGATATAAGCACGCCTCTGAAAGTCAGTGTCACTTCTTGTGCGCTTGTTAAGCAGTTAGGCAAAATAAGACTTGTGTAATATATGACTTTATAAAAGCTTTCAAAAACTGTTAGCAGCACACTTCATACCCAACTGACTTCTATCACATTGCTGCTGCTGCTCCTGAGAGCCTGAGCATACTCACACCAGAAATACAGGGGTGCCATCAGCTGCTTATTTCACCACTTCAGCTCTGATTACTTTGGTACTGCTTCTACTGACTGCTGCTTTAAGTCTTCAACTCTTTGTGGGGATTGGTCTGGTAAAAGCCTCAGCTTCCACCAAACAAAACAAACACCAGAGCTCTTTGGTTCTGACAAACCATGGGCTGAAAAAGGTCATGCTATGTCAATGGCTTTATGATCCAGCAGAGCACACTTATGCTTCAAGGTTTCACCAAATTCATCACACTAATTAACACCAACTACGGATTCAGACCTTTGTTTTTCCTTGTGTCAAAATCACTTTTTCCTTGCCAAATATAATAGCCATTCCTCTGAACTCTGTCCCTCAGAGATCACTCACTTTTCTGAACCATCTAATAATGCACCACCTGCAATATTTTTGTAGGGATTGGTCCTTCCTATGTCACTCTGTTACCCAAAAAACACACCCTCTTTGTGTTTGGTGCTGAGAGAAGTGAGCACTGAGAAGCTGACTTCAGCAGAAGAGTACCCCCACCACCACCTTCCAGAACCAGGACCCTGTTCTTTAGATGGTTTCAGAAACAGCTTTCCAATGGTTCCCATGATTTTTCCATCACATTTCTCAAAACAACTGACAGACACACATTAGAAGAAGCTTAACTGATTAAACCCCTATGAATATACTGTCACAGCTTTCCTGCAGGAAAATACCTAGCTTTAAGTTAGTGGACCTAAGTCTTTGTAGCAATGTATACTTCATACTTGGACAAAACTTGCATCTCTGTGTATCTTCCTAATTACAACCTGCTGTAACTTGGAGACCTTTTTCTGTTCTACATCTTCAGAGTGGAAGACAGACAGCATGATCTCAGAAAAAAGGACCAGAAAGCCATTTGCAGTTCCTATCTGCAAATCTCTTCATTTTTCTACACAGAGCACAAAGATCATGGGTATGGATGAAAAGAGAATGACATGATTCAGGAACTGCAACACAAAGCCTGGAAAAAATGACATCCTTGTCTGTGCAGGTACAAATTTCAAATGCGTAGAAGAGGCTGTTTCATACTGATGATTGATTTTCTTTCATCTAGCACTATACATTTTTATCTTCCCATATTATCTTGAAAAAGACAGTGAATTATCAGTTTATAATGAATTGTAAGATTCCTCATACCTTCAAGGAACATCTCAGATAAGACTCCAGACAAATTGGATGTGCAATCCACAACAGCAGCCACAGAGCAAAACTGAAAAAGCTATGTACATGATGCCAGCAAAAAAAAAGACTAAGCCTAAACCAAAACATTAAAACATGATATATTTAAGCTTAAGGGATTTTTTTAATTGTATTACTTTGGACATATCTGTTTAATCCATTTCCTGATCCTTTTCTGTCCTGGTCTTTATGTTATTAGGCATCAGTCAGCTGACAGTAAAACCTTAAGACCAAACCTCAGCTCACAGCATCCTCTATACTACACAATGACACATATATTTTAAAAACGTGCACTGCAGAAGCTAGGAGCCCAACTGTTCAGTCTTCCAGGATTTTGCCAGTTTTACACTGCAATCAATCATAAGTTACTCAAAAAAAGTAATGTTTACATAATTACTCCATTGCTTTATTATGACACCATATGGCAGATGGGAATAACTTTGCTAACATTCAGCTTTTCCCAGCTGAGTAATCAGGGCAGCTACTATCCACTTTTCTATGAAATAACCTAGCACATTCACTTTGCCACCCTATATTGCACTTAAGAGCAAAAAAGCCACAGCTGAATGAAACAACCATTTCACCACTTAACCTATTTTTTTCATTGAATGGATTTTATCATGTGAAAGTGTATAATTTCAACATACACCATTTATCCTGGAATTAGCTGTAATGAATTCCAGTTATATTTTTTAATTCAGTATGATGTAGGAAAAACCTGTCCCATCTGAAGTAAACAGCTTTTTCAGTATGATTCATCCCTCTTAACCACAATTTGTCTTCTCTCTTCCTTTCTCAAATGGCTATTATCTATTGCCTCCTAGAACAGCTTCATATTAAAACTGCAGTACTCCAAATCCCACATTCTATATTTTTTTTGAATTATGGGTTCTTTAAAGAACACTGAGATGGTATCACTCTGTGAAAGGCTTTGTCTGTTTTAGGCATTTGCTTCAGTTCACTGTAAAATTAAACTGCACCAAATTTTCTTGAGAAGGAAAGTATCTGGAGAAAATCCAATTCACATTTCTATGCTTTATCTCTGTTTTACTGAACAACTAAAATTGGTTCTACAGGATCAGTAAAGCCCAGCTTCATCTTTATTTAGATTTTGTATGAATCTGGAGCAAGACGGGAGCAACAGCAAGCCATAGTAAAACAACAAAAATAAGTTTCAAAATTAAAGGAATGAAACAGTAACAAAGTATTGGTTTCTGAATACAATTTTAGTGTTGCATGTTAACAACAATGAACTGAACACTTTTTTTTCCCATCAGGAAGATTAATCTAAATACAGCAAACTTACGTAGACATCAAGGACTTCATTTGTTGGACCATCTGCTAAAAATGACTCTCCTGCAGTGCTGGAGATTTCATTTGGGCGTTTATAAATGAACATTGTCCCACCACCTTCATATCTCCCAGGTCGATCAATTGCCCAGTTTCCATTGATGATGGACCGTCCTGACCGACTTCGCAGTGCTGCAGAGGTTGGGGACAGAAACACAAGGACTTTGATCAGAGGAAATCACCTTCACATACTGGTGTCTAATCAGTTCCCCAGAGGTGCGCTGTTAGTGTTCTCTGATGCCTGGGGACAATGCTGTGTGGCTGTTGAAAGTAACAGTTATATTAGTAGTCATACAGAGGAAAAAACCCAAACCAAACAAATGAACCTTAGAAAATTTTCTCATAAAACTTGGCATGTTTATGCTGTGAGGAAAACAAAGAAATGTGACGATGACTCTGGATCAGATCCTATGAAAATGTATTCACATTTTTTATTTCATTTTACCTAATGCCACACATTTATTTTTCCCAACAGCTATTGTACATCCACTTGTTTCCCAGCTCTCATTTGCTGACACATGAACAAAACAGTTTCTACCGTAAACACTAGTAGAAAATATTTTATACATCAGCCATCAAAATGGCATCGTCATTACTAATATAAGGCTGGGAGGAAAAAATATAGCTCACATACTCTTGCATACACTAAATATGAAATCAATTCACACTGTTTACATGCTTTTTACACTCATTAAATTTTAATTCAAACAACTGTGGAGTAAATGCTTCTGCAAAATCTGTTGGAGACTGGTTTTACATAGGTTTTTAATATGGAACACTGCCTTAACTTTATGATCTGAGTATTTTTCTTATATTGCTTATTAAGCCAATTATCAAGAGCTTAGAAAAAAGAGTGCAAGCTGGCTAAGATTAAACTGTTGTTAATAATGAAGCTGTGGAAAGATGGCTGTCTGAGAAACTGAGAGTCCATTAAACTTTCATTTCAAATCCATCATATGGTAAGGCAGAAAGAGGCCTCCCCATAAAAAGGGAAAATGTGCCTCTTTTATGTTTTGATCACTCTGTAGCTACCACCTCAACTCTGCCCCTGAAGAATTTTTATAGTGTTAATATTTGTAGTCAAAGCATGAAAGATTATGAAAAGCTTTACCATTAATTCCTCATGAGGAATTCCTCATACAGTCTGTAGCTGGATCTATCTTTCATTCTGGGACCAGCTTCTTAACTAGAACTGTGCTGTTTGCAGTGGCCTTCAGTAATGTTTTGCACTAGGGCTATGGAATATTTCAGGATACAGCACTTTCACTTAGGCTACAATTCTATGACAAAGTCTCAATAGGCCATACATCAAGATTTGTATTTCAAGTATCTGGAGTATTGATTTTCTCAGTTCGCTTACAGCTCTCCTTTAAAAGATGCTCTGTAGCTCCTGTCTTCCTCCCTTACAATTCAAAAAAAATCAGCCCAAAAGTACTTGAAGATAACTTCAGATACTTAAAAACCCAACAAAAACCAATCACTATTCAGTATTACAAAACATAGCTTGCCTTCATGCCTGTCAGCCTTGCAGTATGGAACACACAATACATTTTAAATCAACAAAGAGCATATAGACCGCAATCTAAAGATACTCTAAGTCATAGCATACAGCCACTAGGCCACTTACAAGTACCTCTGATACATAAAGAGAAAAAAAGCCAATTGCCTAGAGACTCAATAATCTATGGTTTTAAAATAATTAAATATGTATTAGTTCAAACAGATTCTCTGAAATAACTCCTTTCCAAAAACACAGGTATATGCTGATTATTAGAATACACCTTAGTTACAAAATACTAGCAGAAATTTGGCACACTTCTTGAGAATTGCATTTTGTATTATTTCCCTCTCACCTTCTGAATTCAAACTCCTATTGAGGCCATGGCAAAGCTCCCACAGGACTCTGAGCTTAATTCAAGAAATATTAGTAGGACTAAGAACCTTGTAATCAGCAAGAATCTGATCTTTAACAGTCTGATCCTACAAACCTCTTAGTCTAGGGGCAAATGAGGATATTAGAAAATGGTCAGCAGTTCACTGACTGGGCCCTAAATTAGCATCAGATTGTAAACGCTAAACCTGAAGAAAGTATCTCCACATGTGGGATACCTTCGTATATTGCACTCTATTTGGTTTCTTCACTGGCAACCAAGACAGGGTAAGGGTACAGATGTTGTATGCCAAAAATGGGGCATCTTCTAACTGTGCATAGCTGAGACAAAGTGTTGCTGAAATTTCAATCATTCTGCACAGGTATCCAAATCTGAGATATTCATATTTGGATCTGGGAAGCATCTGAAATTTTGGTTCTGTCTTTCTATACAGTTACCTTATTAATACAGACCCCTATCCTTACAAAACCTGATTTTTTTACCTAATGAGAATTGAAAAATCTACTTTTTCAAAATCAAACATTTTCTTTACAGATTTGAATAACTTGAGCACATGCTTATTTCCCAAAAAAAATTGCTGCGTGTTATCCATGAACTGAGTAGTAGTCATAACATTGCCAGTTAAGTATGACAGGTAGTCTTATTGCTAACAATGGCACTCAAGCAAATGCTTAAATATTTTCATAGTACAGAGTAGATAACAATGGACATAAAAATACAAGGTTTGCAATATTATTACAAGGAAATGACAATTCAAGTATTCCACTATTTTCAAGGAAAGATTTATGTAGTTTTCTTTCTTATCTAAAATATTAACAGACGATTTCAGATCAATATTATGGTCTTCAGCAGTTGTGAACACAGCATGCTCAATAGGATTTTTTCTATATTCTACTCAGGTAATTATCATATCATATCAAAGAAATCCTGCTTCATATGGGAATAAATTTGAAACAGTGCATTGCATTAAACCACTTTTGCCAAGTTTGTCCTAAGGTTCTACTTTGACAGGTTTTATCCTTCCACAATGACACAATCAAAAAAAGCCAGTACAAGAGATGCCTGCTCTGCTACATTTCAATTCTGAATCGTGCAGAGATGTCTCTTCTCCAAGTAACAAGTGACAGGACAAGAGGCATTGGCCTCAAGTTGTGCCAGGGGAGGTTTAGACTGGATATCAGGAAAAATCTCTTCACAGAGAGGGTGCTCAGACATTGGAACAGGCTGCCCTGGGCAGTGTGGAGTCACCATCCCTGGAAGCGTTCAAAAACCATGTAGATGAGGCCCTCAGTGACACGGTTTAGTGGTGGCCTTGGCAGTGCTAGGTAACGGTTGGACTTGATGATCTTCAAGGTCTTTTCCAACCTGTTGAGTCTATGATCCTATGATATGTCAGCAATTGCAGCACTGCATTCACAGGAGATAAATTATTGCCAACTTTTCCAATGGCTTGTTGCCTGGAGGAGACATGCTGTCTCCTACCTTTTCATTTCAGTTTTTCATACCAGCATTCTAAGCTCCCCTGCAGCCTACTGTTAAAAGCAGTCTAAGCCCAAACAATAGGGTTAGAAAGTTGGGATCGTTTAGCCTGGAGAAGAGAAGGCTGCGTAGAGACCTCATAGCAGCCTTCCAATATCTGAAGGGGGCCTATAGGGATGCTGGGGAGGGACTCTTCGTCAGCGACTGTAGTGATAGGACAAGGGGTAACGGGTTCAAACTTAAACAGGGGAAGTTTAAATTGGATATGAGGAAGAAATTTTTTACTGTAAGGGTGGTGAGGCACTGGAATGGGTTGCCCAGGGAAGTTGTGAATGCTTCATCCCTGGCAGTGTTCAAGGCGGGGTTGGACAGAGCCTTGGATGGCAGGGTTTAGTGGGAGGTGTCCCTGCCCATGGCAGGGGGGTTGGAACTGGATGATCTTAAGGTCCTTTCCAACCCTAACTATTCTATGATTCTATGATTCTAACTGATTGCCTCTTCTATGCTAGATAGTAAAGCTCATCAACAAAACCAGACAAACCCAAAATTCCAAATACCATTACTTTGGCACAAAATGAAATGTACTTCTTTGGTGTCAGAAACTTAGTAGCTTTGGCCTGACTCTGAAAAGCACAGATTAAATCTGAAATTCAATTGCATCAATATAAAAATTTGAAAGTATTGTTTCACAAACACCTGCTGCTTTCCTGAAAGAGCAATGAGTGGCTGCTTACACAGATGCACACGTAGTTTCAATTCTTCAGATTTTTGCTGAACTTCCTACATTTTGATAGGTCTTTCCCAAGTTTTAATTTCCCAAGTTTTATAATGGTAAGATCATTTTGGTCCACTGGTGTAATTATCTTTTCTTCCCTCTCTATGTATGAATTTATCACATCTCTAAAGCAGCAGCACAGGTGAAATTTCACAGTAAAATACTGCTGTCAATAAAATTTCTTTATTTCATCATAGTTCAAGATTGTCCTCAGAGAAAGAAGTTCAATCTTGCGCAGAGCTCTTCATGTGCCTGTTCTTGCAGATCATCTCAGGCAACAAATCCCATTATATGGGGATTCAAAAAATTCTTGATTTTTTCCTAGCAGCAAAAAGAAAACACTATTTACTTGCTTAAAGGTAGAAGTTTGACAGTTAATCATTGCTAACAGAAACACACAGTTTTTGGCCACTGAAAAAAGACATTTTCCTTTTGGAGTATTCATTAAACTGTTGCTCTCTAATTTTCCCCTGATGATGCAGCTTCCTTTGCACTCAGTTATGCCTATTCCCTCTTTTGCTTCTGCCTCCAAAAGCCATGTTGATGTATCAGCACAAGCTAAATGCTGGGGCAGCAAAGCAGAACAATTAACTACTGCTACAATAAAAAATATGGGCTTTGAGAAACAAAACTAATCATGTAGCCATCTGATCTGTTCAGGCCCAGACACTGAAGCAGGTTCAAAGTCTCAACAGCTTTGATAAAATCCCCCAAGTAATTTCAGATTTAATCTGCATGTTGCAAAAGAGCACAGAGCTTAGCTTCTATCAGAAGAGGATGCAGTATTTGCCCACATTTTTTAATACAATCTTCCCTGATAGGTACTAATAATAGCAAACTGAAAAAAATACATTAGCTAGTGAATCCTTCCTCTTTTGTTTCACCTTTTTTGATAAGATGAGAAGCAAACTGAAACACACACTCTCTGACTACAGCATTCTCACACTTGAACTTCTCAATGCTCTGGCACATGCAAGTTACTACAGAATATGCATATAGCGGTACATGACATGACGTGACACTTGCAAAATGTGTGACTGCATGGCATTTATTGTGCTTCAGTGACACTACTGCTCCCACACACATCATACTCAATTCCACTGGGGAACAGTGCACAACACTGAGCATCTCATGAAGCATCATTTGAAAACAGATATATAGCAGTGTTAATCAATCAGAGGATGTATTTATATCTTTTTACTCACACAGCTGCTAGAATAAGACTGTAAGTACATGTCCACTTATGGGCTGAAACTTTTGAAATAGGGACTTCATTAAGCAGATTAGATGATGCAAGTAAAAAGGTTAATTAAAGTTAATTTCAGCATTTTGGCAATTCTTTCACTGTAAGGCATAGGCACTCCTTATGAACAGCATCTTGGCCTTCATTTTCAGGGTGGTTTTCTTTTTCTCTTACTGCTTCCTCTACTATAATTGCTCTAATAAAAGACCTTTTCCCATTTTTCAAATAGGTGACTGATGACTTTTAATATTATTATCCATAACTACGGAATTAGTAGGACCTGATGAAATCCATCCGCAAGTCCTGAAGGAGCTGGCAAATGAAGTTGCTAAGCCACTGTCCTTCGTATTTGAAAAATCATGGCAGTCAGGTGAAGTTCCCAATGACTGGAAAAAGGGAAATATAACCCCCATTTTTAAGAAGGGGAAAATGGATGAGCCAGGGAATTACAGACCAGTCAGTCTCACCTCTGTGCCTGGCAAACTCTTGGAGCGGATTCTCCTGGAAGGCATGCTAAGGCACATGAAAACCAACAAGGTGCTTGGGGACAGCCAGCATGGCTTCACTAAGGGGAAATCCTGCCTGACCAATCTGGTGACCTTCTATGATGGAGCTACGGAACTGATGGAAAGGGGTAGAGCAGTTGATGTCATCTACCTGGACTTGTGTAAAGCCTTTGACACTGTCTCACATGACATCCTTCTCTCTAAGTTGGAGAGACATCAATTTGATAGGTGGACCACTCGGTGGATAAAGAACTGGCTGGATGGCCACACGCAAAGAGTAGTGCTCAATGGCTGAATGTCCAGCTGGAAACCAGTAACGAGTGGTGTCCCCCAGGGATCGGTGTTGGGACCGGTCTTGTTCAACATCTTTGTGGGTGACATGGACAGTGGGATTGAGTGTGCCCTCAGCAAGTTTGCCGATGACACCAAGCTGTGTGGTTCGGTTGATACACGGGAGGGAAGGAATGCCATCCAGAGGGACCTTGACACGACTCTGAGGTGGGCTGATGCCAACCAGATGAAGTATAACCATGCCAAGTGCAAGGTCCTGCACCTGGGTCAGAACAATCCCAGGAACAGCTACAGGTTGGGCAGAGAAGAGATTGAGAGCAGCCCTGCGGAGAAGGACTTGGGGGTGTTGGTCGGTGAAAAAATGAACATGAGGCGGCAGTGTGCGCTTGCAGCCCAGAAAGCCAACTGTATCCTGGGCTGCACCAAAAGGAGTGTGACCAGCAGGTCGAGGGAGGTGATCCTGCCCCTTTACTCTGCTCTCGTGACACCTCACTTGGAGTATTGTGTGCAGTTCTGGTGTCCCCAACATAAAAAGGACATGGAACTGCTGGAACAAGTGCAGAGGAGGGCCACGAGGATGATCAGGGGACTGGAGCACCTCTCGTATGAAGATAGGCTGAGAAAGTTGGGGCTGTTCAGCCTGGAGAACAGAAGTCTGCGTGGAGACCTCATAGCAGCCTTCCAATTCCTGAAGGGGGCCTATAGGGATGCTGGGGAGGGACTCTTTCTTCATCAGGGACTGTAGTGATAGGATAAGGGGTAATGGGTTCAAACTTACACAGAGAAAGTTTAGATTGGATGTGAGGAAGAAATTCTTTACTGTAAGGGTGGTGAGGCACTGGAATGGGTTGCCCAGGGAAGTTGTGAATGCCCCATTGCTGGCGGTGTTTAAGGCCAGGTTGGACAGAGCCTTGGGTGGCATGGTTTAATGGGAGGTGTCCCTGCCCATGACAGGGGGTTGGAACTAGATGATCTTAAGGTCCTTTCCAATCCTAACTATTCTATGATTCTAATAACACTTACATGACTTCCATGCTTTACATAGGGAAAAAGTTATGCAGAGGAAATACTCCCAAATGTTGAGATATGACTCTAAATAGCTTACCTAGAGCTTAAAATCAGTTTCTAAAGGCATTTATTGTAGGACCTACTAATATTTACTAGGACAGCAAATGAAAAACTAACAGGCAACAACAAAGATGAATTTCCTCTTTATGCTACTGTTATGTTTACAAGGTCTCTAGCACAAAAAATAAATCTGCTTAGTTCCTCTTCAGCATGACAGGCTTTATTAAAGTCAGGAAAGTGTGGAGGCATTAATGGTATGCTCTTAACTATATACGCAAATGTTGCTCTGTGTCAGGATCTCAATAACCACTACCACGTTTAAATATACTACTATTCAACTCTGCACCAAGGCTGTTTTGATTCCCAATTTGTATGAAAGTGTATGGACTGCAGTGGGTAAAAGAATCCTATAAGAAATGACATCACTCCTGAACAGAGTCATCATATTTTATGAGTAGTATATTACAGCCCTCTATACTGGAGGGGAAGTAAGTGACAAGTTATTTGATGAAGGTGAGAATAATTCCAACATTAACTGAAAATGAGCGGGTTTTGCATTATTCTGTAAATGAGCTAAACTAAAAGGACTTACACAATCTACACCGTGACAGGGTATGATAAAGAATGATGAGATTTACATTTATTTTTACCTAGCCATTCTCTACAATTAGATAGCTCAAATATGTTTTATTAAGTGCTATTAAAATAATCTATAAAAAAGTTTCCTTCTAACTTGCACAGAAATTTCCCTTGAGTTGAAAGGGTAGGAGGAAATGGGGTAGAAAGAAAGGACTGAACTGCCAATTCCACTCAAGTCAGTGTAAATATTGCGTTACTTTCAATGGTATATAATTTTACCATTGTTCAGGTTGTCCTGAAAATACTGAAAAGGGAAAACAGAAGGGCTGGCACAAGACTAAGACTGAGTGAAATTAAGTGCAGAGAAGATTAAAGAGAACACTAAACCCAGAGGAATGGAGTAAGAATCATGCGTGTCTTCTATCTGCAGAGAAACAATGTTAAATGTATATGCATAGTTGTACATATACTCTTCTGTTTTAGGAAATACAGTACCTCAAGGGAACTCCTGTGGTTCAGAAGGACACAGGAATTGATCCGCAGAATGTAACTCGTAATTGTGGGGGGTTTCTACACAGAACTTCAAAAAGTCTTTTCACGTTCTTACTTAGACATCCTTACTTTCTTTCTTTTAAACTAAGGTTCAGGTTTCTAAATGGCAGTCTCAGAACTCCAGTTCTTGTAAGGTTTAATAGTAATTTCAGTCCTATCCCACTGAAAAAGCATGGCCTGAATTTTTAGCAACATACTTACTACCATACCTCAAGTAAGATCAGGAAATATTCTTCACTGGCAACAGCTGTAAACCAACTATTTAGAAATAACAAAGAACATTCAGGACTAGAAGTCTCCAGGAGGGATACATTTCCAACATAGCATGTGATATTTCAGCTATGCAACTCCCACTGAACCTGCAGATTACAGTATTTGGCTTAGTTACATAATTTCAGTTAGAATCTGGTTCTTATATTTCAGGAGTTGATCGGACTGACTACTAATGGCTCTGAACATGATAGCTCAGCCTTCTGGCACAGCTCAGCTGCACATTAGTTAGGCCAGCACAGAAACTTGGCACACATTTGGCATAAATCCTAGGGGTTGATAAATACAAACTGAATTATCTTCTAACCTAGACACTACTTCAGTCAAAAGGGCCAGATTAGTGAAATGCAAATATACAAATACCCCACTCTTTTCTCCAGCTGGCATAACAAAAAAGGTTCTCTACCTTCTCTCACTCCTGACAATCGCTAAGAAATGGAACAGTTGTAAGACAGTTGAAACAGCAGACTGGAACATCTCTGCAGAAAAATAGCACTGTATCTCCTGAGAATCCAAACCTGAAATAGAAAGAATTATAACTGCTTCTTTTGCTTGCTAAATAGCTTTAATTCCTCATAGTGAAAAACTGGAGCTAATGAATATTCCTAAGCTGTTTCAAATTTCAAGTGGAATTTCTCAAGAGTTTTGGATGCTCTGTGTGGTAAAGTTGAATGCTGTAACTCAAAACACACAGATCTGTGAGCTGCAAAGCACTGCTAGGTCCTCTAGCTTAGACATGAATTCCTCTGGCTCAATGTCTGTCATTCCCGCTCTCCAGAGAGCTTTCAAACCTAGTGTCTGATTTCAGGCAAGTCTCAAATGCAAAATTTAAACAAATGCTGACAACAGAATAGAGGAGAGATCTAAAAACCTTCTCCAACTGAAAAGCAGGTTGCAGCCTGAGCCCTCAGCTCTCTGCATTGCTTGGCCAGCCAGCCAGGCTAACAGCACATGCAGAGTTTAGAACCGGGGCCAGTACACAAGGTAGATCTGTACAGGGCACTCACAGGTAGACTGAAGCTGCTAGACCAAAGAGAGATCAGGAGTTAAGAGATCAGAGCTTACTATCGATGGAAGAACATTGGCTTTGGTTATTTAGTGGTCATTATGGTAAGGATACAGGAGCTTTGACTAATTCAGTGGCTGTTACAGTAAGGACACAGGCCAGAAACTAAACCAGACAGACTTAGTTCCACTGCTGATGTAAAGCCCTGAAAAACCATTAAATTCTTCACTTATTCTCTAATAAAAGCTGACAACAGCATAGTAAACCCTGTTCTTCAGCTTAAACCAACATTAATTTATTACAGATCCTACTGGGTATTCGGCTTTTAGCAAAGAAAAATAATATATAGACCAGTGAAGAGCTGTCTCCATTTACCTGAGAACACTTT
This sequence comes from Amazona ochrocephala, assembly GCA_039720435.1. NCBI lineage: Eukaryota > Metazoa > Chordata > Aves > Psittaciformes > Psittacidae > Amazona > Amazona ochrocephala. The sequence continues at coordinate 30,733,894 of CM077883.1, read as the reverse complement.
GCCAGAAGATGAATCCCTGGCACAATAAGCTGGGTGGTCAAAGGAAAGCTGGAAAGTCAACTCAAAACCGGTATCCACTTTCTCATACATTATTTTCTGCCTATAAGGCTCAGGGCAGTCTCACACATGTTACTGTTTTTGTCAGTTTGCACATTTAAATGTAAAAAAGATGTTCTGGGACTGAATTGATTTGATATTTATTTGACAAAGCTATCAAACAATGTGAAACATACAACTGATACCTGGAGGTAAGCCCAGAAACCTACAGACATGACAAAAATGGAAATAACCTCATTTTATTGATGATTTTTACAGGTCCAAGGGCAACAAAGAATATGACTGAATTATTTCATGAAAAGCAGCACAGGATTATCCCAAATACAAATCATTTCAGTGTATCGCTTCTCATCCTATTATTGTCCTTTATTCCCAAGATACCTATTAAGTTAATAGAGTAAAATTTTTCTCTAATCAAACTTTTTCATGTAAACACAGAAACAAAATCATGGATGTCCAAGCTGTGAGTCTGTCCCCAGATCGAGAAGTAAGTCTGGGTAATTAATGGCAATATTTTGTTTGCAGTACAGATAAAACAGTGGAGTCCACATTCTGAACTGATAATAGAAGAGACTAAATATCACTGGAACAAACTATATAATAATTTTGCCATCAGGAACTAAATTAAAGTTCTTCCAAGCATATGTGGGAAAGAATACATAAATAATACTTTCATAGGCTTCGGTATGATATATTTATCTGTCGTCTTTGAATCAGTCCCTGTTTCAGAGTTTCTAAGTTCACAGCCTACTTGATTAAGAACTGGTTTACTTCCAAACTGAATACATGGTTACACATGGTTACATTATTTATGGGCCATAACTTCTAAGGAAAATATCTGACCACGAACTGACAAAGTGAACTAAATATAAAAAACCCTTCTGGGTGATACTGATATGCATGTACTCCAAGCCCAGTGAGTTTCAACGCTGCATGTTTTCCATTTATAATCCTATCAAAAATCCACGTAATAACTTCAGTGGTTAACGGCATTTCCCGATTAACTTCAGTGAAGACAGAAATAAACTCCACCCTAAATACCAAAACACAAACTGGTGCCCTCTACAATCACTTACTGTCAGATACAGTTTAGGATAATGGTCATCTGAGAGAGAAAGGAATTTCTGGCAATTCAGTGAAGAGAGAAAATATTTTCCATTTTCATATGAGGATATATCCACAAATACCAATCATTTTATTTTGTTTTGCCTTTCCTTTCCATACATTTAATGTGTCTTTCTTTTGAATCTGTCTCACAGAAAATCTATTCCATGTGTTTGCAAGTGCATCTTCATTATAGGCATTATTACTATTAGTATTATTATTGTTAGAGTTTAAAGCTTTTTATTCAAATCAGGTGTTACTACATATTGCTTTACTTCCCAAGCAGAAAGCCAGACCTTTCAGCTTGTCTAAGGCAGCCCAGTTCCAATCAAATCAATGGCACCATTGTAATTTACAAGCTCTTGAAGATCTGCCTCTGCTTGTTTGAACAGCAGCTCTTTTACATCCACAAGCACACAGGCATAAAAGTCTGCCAAAAGTTCAAAAGCATTTTTAATTTTTGTGCACTTCTTTTCAAACACTTTTAAAGTTATTTGGGCAGTAAAAAAAACACTTGACCCAGCTAGGTTCCAAAAGTGTTTAATACAGTTCATTGCAGTAAGGGTTTCTTAATGGGCATTTTCAGGCTGTTCCTTATCCTGCTGATGGGATTGTGAGGATCCAATTAATTAATGTCAGAAAAAGACTTTGAAGATAAGAAGCGCTTTCTGCGATGATTTTCTTAAAGAACCAAGGAGCTTTTGTTTCAACAGCCAAATTCTGGATGGAGGTATGAAATACAAACCCATGCACCAGTGGACTTCAGCAGAAAACACCACTGAGAAAAGGTGAAAGAGGGCAGCCTTGCACAGCAAGTTTTAGTCACTGTTCCCACCTTCCCTCTGCAACTGTTTACCATGCCGAATGGTTTTTAAGCATTTTAAGCAGCTAAAATTTGAACAGCTATAGTGCTCGTTATTATTGATTTTAAAAGGCGGTGTCTTGAAATACTTTTGGAACATCTTAATGATCTATTAAGTCTGGAGGCTTTCGAAGACCAAGAAACCTAGGCAGCTCTGCTTATACTCATAGGCACTCTGTATGCTGAGCCATGCACAAGATGAAAGGTCTGGCCCTGTCCCACGTTCCCTCAGATCAGTTCTAGGATTTTTGCCTTACATTCACTTGGACTCTGAGAAAGCTGGATCATCATGCCAGTTATGAGGTTCAAATTAAATATTTAACTGAATCCACTGCATTTCTGCTAGGGTTGCAAATATGCAACACCTTTGGTAGCACACTCGCTTTCATCTCTGTTGTGAAACCCAGTTCTCTGCAAAAGATTACTATAATTTATCTGATGTACAACATTCCAAAACAGAATTTATACTTCAGACTCTTAAGTACTTTAAACCAAGTAAACACATTACCATTTGCCTGAAACCCTTACCTACATACTGTATTTTTAAGGTTTTCAGTTGCCAGAGTCAGCACATACGCAGGCCTAACGAGTTCCAATATACCATTATTCTGCATCATTAGGGAGAGTAGAAATTTCACCCTTGCAAGTGGTGGTACTGAACTGCCTTAGAAGGACAGAACAAGAAGAGGTCAGAACTACGACAGACATTAAAAGCTGTTTCCCTGTTTTCAAGGTAAGAAAGCCAGAGGTGGCTGCTTTATACTGGAGGAGGAAAGAAAAAGCACAGGCAGGTGGCAATGCATAAGTTATCAGTTCTTGTTAAAATCTAACTTCAACAGAAATTTGACTCTACATATATAATACTGTAAAAATTTTAAGACATAGGTATAGCAGAATGAAGGAGCAACAGATGACTTGTGTATGAGCAGATGCTATATTCATCTAACTAATTCTGAAGCCTAGCAGGGTTCCAACATGCCCCATTTTTGTTGAAATCCTGACCATATTACCACCGATTTCTGCTTAAAAGAAGTGATGAAGCTAGCAGACTGGAAGGAGCCTTCGCCAGTTCACCTCCAGAAAAGTGTTAAATTGCTATTGCTCCATCTGCATTAGTGATGATGCTGAAATAAAAAAAATGCCTACATCCCTTTCCACACTCTGTTTCTTCCTCCTGAGTCTTTACAGACTTCCAAGGTGGGGAAAAAACTATTCAATTTGATTTCACCTTTGCTTTAAAAGTGTACGCAGTGGAAATGTAGACACTAAAGACACAGCACGCATTCTGGAAAACAACAGAGAGCAATGAACTTTAAGATTTCTCATTTTATTCCTTTCTCAGTTTAACTTTCAACTTTTGCCAACAAAATCTCAGGAGCACAACTCTGGCAGGATAGAACATCAAACATCCTAAGGAGGCAGATCCACCTCATTCTCAAGAAATACAAACTAACATTCATCTTCCAAAGTGCAAACAGAAAGTCACATTGCTGTTTTCTCAAGTGTTTGAATCTCTCAAATAATTGCCTGTTTTTACAGTAACATTGTGTTCCACTCTTTAGTATGCTCATTTCACAGTCCGTTAACTGAAGACAAAGGCAAAGAACAAAGATGCACCGTCCTAAATAGCTTGTGAAAACACTACTTCTGTTTGTTGTATGGTCATCAGATTTACTCCCTCTTGGGTTCTGTGTACACACCTCTGCTGACATGTGAACTACCACATGCAATTTATTATGAAGAAGCACTCCAAAGGGCCACTATCAGTGCAAGGCAACTCAAGGTTAGTCTGAACACATTAATAAAGTTTCCCATGTTTATCTATTTTAAATTAAACTATCTTCAAGGTTCATGGCAGCATATCAAATAATAAACATGTGACACTTCTGCACACACTAACAGAATGGAATAAAATCCTCTGTTTTGCTTTGCAGTTCTCCAAAATTGTGTCTTCTGCACATCCACTCATAATTGAGCCCACACCAAGATGCACAAGGAAGGAACCCTCTATTTCATTCATAAACCAGTGAACACTGAGAAATAACTGACAAACTTTGCCGTTTCAATGCACAACATCTCCCTCTAATAGAACCAGCCACTGGTAGTTCATAATAAACTAGGTCTGTTGCTCATTAGGAGTGTAGGAACATTTTCAAAATAATCCATGAAGAACTGTTTTGAACTAGAAACTCAAAAGCTTTTGGAATGAACTAATGTGCTTTTATAAGAGAAAAGGGAAGAATTAATTTCTCACTGTATCAATAAACACAGGCTGAAGAAGCCACTAAATTCTGAAGATCACATGGTTCCTTCAACTGATACACTGGAGACATTGTTTCAAAAGTTCACTTCGTTAAAATATAACTCAAAATAATGATGTTGGAAAGTTACAAACTCTTAACACAAATTTAAGACTACATCATGCTTCTCAGTCTTCTTTTATAAGCAGACATGTATTGTCTGTTTATAATGTAAGTTTAAGCCCAAGCCAATCCCCACAGCTTGCCCCTTCCCTGCATTAATTAGGCTTGAGGAAGGGGGAAGAAAAAGTACCTGGTAAGAACAACAGAAAAATGAGAGGGAACTATTGTTCTGGATACATAACAACATCTTCTAGCTCTGCCAGACACTTTGGGAAAATCAATCCCGCCAGGGCTCTGGCATACAAACCAAGAAGAGAATGATGAAATGTTATGACAGAAATTCAACAGTAAACTTGTAATTACACTTTCTGAAGGAATCTTTACTCTGCAGTCTGACTGAACATCTGCAGACATGTTATACACCAAGATGATGTTGCCTTAGGTCCTTACAAGCAATTTACAAAACAGATGATGGGGCCTGGTTTTGCCAATAAAAATGTATTTTTTTTCCAAGTTTTCCAAAGCTCTGATATTGCTTATCATTTAAACATTCTCATGCCTTGGTTAGAGTCTTCCTGCTCAACGCAACAGCCCTGCTCTTGATCCTCCCTGAGGTTTACCTCCTGTTGTTTCAGTTAAACTACTACACAGAATCCTTATGTTACAATCCTCACAAGTTACACTCAGATGTTCCTTCCTCTCTACCAGCTACAGAGTTTTATAGATGTGGAGGAAGCAGCTGTAGTCTCACGCCACAGCAGTTAGGCTGACAGACTGCATGCAGACTCAGTGCTGTGCAGTATTTTCTCTGGTAAAAGTGCTGGTGCAGGTGAATGTAGATGAAGGAGATGGACTGAGTATTAACCTCTGAACAGAGATTAGCTGCTGCTGGACTATCATGCCCTTAATAAAACCCTTATTAGCATTTTGTGATTACCTGTGGTCAATAGATACTCAGTTTTTCTATCCCAGGGTCCCTAAATCATGTCTAGGTTAGCAGTGAGAGCTGGTAACCTTTGCCAAGGAGCTCACAGAAAGTCGGTTCATAATCCCACAGCAGACATTCACCTGACCCAGATCTCTCAGTGACACTACCAAAGTTTTCAGAACTACAGTTTGATTCTAACACAAATATATAAAATAAATGGAGCCATGACCATGGTAACTACTGCTGCCATAGGTACAAATATGAAAGGAAGACTGGGTCTGTAAGGCTTCTAAGTACCCAAACATTTCTGACACAAAGTGAAGTAATATTGGATAGAAAACAAAGACACTGGGCAAGTTAAGAAATAAAGGATAAAGTTTAATCTCCCTTGACTAACTTAATCACACAGTCTATGAATCAAGCTTTAAATCCCTACATATACCGCATATCAGAAAAGACTTGGATTTCTTTTGGAATTTAATACTGCAATATAAAAATATTCTCTGCAGATGAAATCTCTTTATGGATCCAATCATGAAGCCACTAATCATGTAGAATTTCTACCAGGTGAGTATTTTACTAAAAGAGATTTTAAAAAGGGTAAGAAACAAAAATGCTGAAACTGAGAAGTTCAAAGGGAAATAAGAGAAGCAACAGGGAAAAAAGAAAAAGAAGTTTGAGAAGTTTCTTTTACAGAACCAGTCAAAGCTGTAAGAAGACATTCTATCTGATCTGATCAAGGGATACTTAAGGAACAAAGAAAGGGTTTTCCCTATCCAAAAGAGAATTTTGCTCAGAGTAAAATAAGATTAGAGAATCAAAGAATGCTGTACAGGAATATCTGCAACAATTGAAACCAGGTTCCCAACCAAATATAATGGTTTTGTTGTGCAACATTTGAACAACTATTTAAATTAGTAACAACCTCTCCTCTTGGCAAAAAAAGGAAGAAATGTGTCTTCAAGTAATTCAGGAATTTGCCTATGGATAGTTTATGCACCTGGACTGACACTGGTCATTCTTTATGTACAGCTGCCAGAGTACAAAATTCATTTTGAATGAAATTTTGTAATAAGTAAGAAGAGAAATGTATTGTATCAGACCCACGACGAACAAGTTAAGATTATTACCCCCTGGTCAAAACTTTAAGAAGGAATATCCTTAGTTAAATTAATTTTTACTTTAAGACAACTAAGCAACAGATTACATACGAGGGACTTTAATCAACTCAGAAAGCAAATGACTTCCAGAGAGTACATGACATTTCCAAAATGGTCCCTTGTTGGCCATCTTAGAGACAAAGGAAGAATGGAGTGCAAGCAGAAAGTCAGCAGCATTAGTGAGAGGAGAATCCATGTTACCAAATATTGGTCAGTGCCATGAAACGTATGCATTGTCAGATGCTAAATTAATGCATATCATTCAGAAGAGCTTAGATTTTTTAAGAAGCCTTGAACCACGTGTTGATATTCCAAACACTGTAGACTACAATGTTCAAACAAGTATTTCATGCAAACTACTTGATGGTTTGGTCATCAACTAGAAGTGGAAAATAACCTAAAGATTTGAGATCTGAGAAGTTCACATTAATTGGATTCAGATTAGCAAAAACTGTTCAAACAGCCCACCTCTTTCATTTTTTAATGCATTTTCTTTGAAATTTGGCAGGCAAGTTCTTTGGTTCTGTTCATAACTGGAAACAGAAGTATAATCAAAACATGGTGAGAAAGGCTGAAATTAAAGATTTTGGGGTCTGACAAGAAGCAGAAAATACTTAAAATATGCAGTCAGTTTTCCTGAGGCTTCCAGGCCAAAGGGGCTTGCAAAGTCATATAAGCAACCAGATTGCTGGGTGTTTCACAAGTCAAACTGAACAACCAGCCTCTCTGAGTGCCTTCTCACTATTTGCATATTTTATCCCTTTTCCTTCCTTTCTAAACCACCTTTCCATATTTCAAGAGGATGAAAAAAATATTTAATACAGAACTTATGAAACAAGCACCTCAATGGGACTCACTGCTGGTAGCTGTTGTTCAAATAATGTATTTGCAGGCCAGATCATCAAAGCAACAGCAGGCCTCAGCTGGTGCACTGCTGTATTGATAGCTGTTTTTATAAGAACACTGCTTACAAACAGATGGTGGAAAAAAAACCCAACACCACCTCTGTCAAATGATGACAGAACTAGGAAACACAGGAAATGAAAACATGATTTCTACAAGTTCCAAAACTGGTCATAACTGCTGTCATCAATGAGCAAAGTAAAACCCTAGCCAATAGATGCTGGAAAGACCTACCCAGATTCTTCTTCAAGGTGCAGAGGGAAAAAAAAAAAAAAGAGAGGCCAGGAAGCTGTTTGCCTGCAAAAATCAGTAACACAGAGAACTCCCCTTGAGATTTAGGCCAAATGGAAAGCCACCACCCTCCCAGGCCAGACTTCTTGCTCAGCACCCCAACTTAGGGCTCTCTCTCAGATCTTCCACAATTAGCAAGCAAGGAGAATCGCATTTAGAAGCACTTAAGCGAAAACACTAGTGACTAACATGCAGACGTCAGTTTTGCGAAACAGTGGTGGAAAGCTGTGATACAGAAGTTAACCCAACCATTCCGGCTTAACCAGTACTTCCCCTCACTCACATGAGTAAAAGATCTGCCACTTAACATATAAAGGAGAATAAACCAGCCTTTGAGAAGGTATTTCCTTTGCATGTTCTCAAAATGTGCCTGGAACCCCACAGACCCCTATACAGAGTTAGGTATTAGTTGGCTACTTAATGAAGCCAGAAGGGAAAAGGTCACCTTGGAATTTACTACAATAAGATAAACTTGCCAGAAACTCTAAAAAGTAATTATTTAAGCAACACCAGTATTGAAAAAATACATGGTCAGCAAAGAATCATGTCCTAGATATATTCTGGTTCAACTACAGGTCATTAGACTAGGTAAGACTCTTGTGCAACTTGAATTCAGTGGAGCCGAATTCATTAACACCAGGGTTGAATTTCATCCGAAGTCTTAAGAACTTCAAGGGTTTTAGTAAGTGATCACCCTAGCCAAGTAATACATGCCGGCTAGAAGATGAACATTTCTTTAGTGAAAGAAACTCTCCCTGCAGAAAATGAATTTGAAACTATTTTAAGGAGAAAAACTCAAAGGATATGTAAATGTAGGTATGTGTACAAGAAGAACCAGGCATCTTAGTAACAAACATCAGGTAAGAAGTGTTAAAAAGATAGCTACTGCACAATTTCTGTCTTAACGTACTGTCTTCTACTTGTTTTTAACACTTTTGCATTAGAAGCAAGGTTGTGTCAGTCTTTATTCTCAGTAATTTATCTGCACATGCATTATCCTCAAACACTGAGGATACAGATCCTCAAATACTTTAGAGGCTGAACTCCAAGGGTCAAATAGTGACATAACCTGCAAGGACTTCAAGCAGCACTGATTCAGATCATAAGTGACGCCCCTTTTCCGCTTCAGGAGTGTTAGCCCTGGATTTTAGACTGCCTCCCATCCTGTGCATCACGTGAAGTTGCTCCACCATGATTCTTCAATCCTGGATTTTTCTGGTTTTGGTCTTTTAAATTTGATGATTAGCTCACAGTTTTCAAAAATCATTACCTTAGTAAGGCTTTTACAAGTGAAATATCCTACATGCTTCCCAGTTTTGTGTCTCCTAGATATACACCTATCACCACCCCAGAAAAGGCTTTCCAAATCCCAGAATGAACTAACCCACATGACAACACACACACATACAGCTGTGACTGAAAAGCATAAGCAGTAATCCCAACTGTCCTGTAAGCTAATGCTTCTTTTAGGAAGGGATTGTTGAATCAAAAGAATATAATCAAGAATACAGTAAGTATACAGAAGTACAAAGACTCTTAAACGTAACACGGTGAACACTTCATCCTAGCTATGACTTCTTAACAGAGAAAACCCATGCTCATCATAAAAAGTGTGTTTTACAACATTATTCAAAATCATAGAATCATAGAATAGTAAGGGTTGGAAAGGACATCAAGATCATCAAGTTCCAACCCCCCTGCCATGGGCAGGGACACCTCCCACTAAACCACATCATCCAAGGCTATGTCCAACCCCACCTTGAATGCCGCCAGGAATGAAGCATTCACAACCTCCCTGGGCAACCCATTCCAGGGCCTCACCACCTTCACAGTAAAGAATTTCTTCCTCAGATCCAATCTAAACCTCCCCTGTTTAAGTTTAAACCCATTACCCCTTGTCCTCTCACCACAGTCCCTAATGAAGAGTCCATCCCCAGCATCCCTATAGGCCCCCTTCAGGTATTGGAAGGCTGCTATGAGGTCTCCACGCAGCCTTCTCTTCTCCAGGCTGAACAGCCCCAACTTTCTCAGCCTATCTTCATACGAGAGGTGCTCCAGTCCCCTGATCATCCTCGTGGCCTCCTCTGCACTTGTTCTAACAGTTCCATGTCCTTTTTATGCGGAGGACACCAGAACTGCACACAATACTCCAAGTGAGGTCTCACGAGAGCAGAGTAGAGGGGCAGGAGCACCTCCCTCGACCTGCTGGTCATGCTCCTTTTGATGCAGCCCAGGATACGGTTGGCCTTCTGGGCTGCAAGCGCACACTGCCGGCTCATGTTCATTTTTTCATCAACCCACACCCCCAAGTCCTTCTCCACAGGGCTGCTCTCAATCTCCTCCCCACCCAATCTGTAGCTGTGCCTGGCATTGCTCCGACCCAGGTGGAGGACTTTGCATTTAGCATGGTTAAACTTCATCAGGTTGGCATCAGCCCACCTCACAAGCGTGTCAAGGTCCCTCTGGATGGCATTCCTTCCCTCCAATGTATCAACCGAACCACACAGCTTGGTGTCATCGGCAAACTTGCTGGGGGCGCACTCAATCCCACTGTCCATGTCACCCACAAAGATGTTGAACAAGACCGGCCCCAACACCGATCCCTGGGGGACACCACTCGTTACTGGTCTCCAGCTGGACACTGAGCCATTGAGCACTACTCTTTGCGTGTGGCCATCCAGCCAGTTCTTTATCCACCGAGTGGTCCACCTATCAAATTGATGTCTCTCCAACTGAGAGAGAAGGATGTCATGTGAGACAGTGTCAAAGGCTTTACACAAGTCCAGGTAGATGACATCAACTGCTCTACCCCTTTCCATCAGTTCCGTAGCCCCTTCATAGAAGGTCACCAGATTGGTCAGGCAGGATTTCCCCTTAGTGAAGCCATGCTGGCTGTCCCCAAGCACCTTGTTGGTTTTCATGTGCCTTAGCATGCCTTCCAGGAGAATCCGCTCCAAGATTTTGCCAGGCACAGAGGTGAGACTGACTGGTCTGTAAGTCCCTGGCTCATCCATTTTCCCCTTCTTAAAAATGGGGGTTATATTTCCCTTTTTCCAGTCATCGGGAACTTCACCTGACTGCCAGGATTTTTCAAATACGAAGGACAGTGGCTTAGCAACTTCATTTGCCAGCTCCTTCAGGACCCGCGGATGGATTTCATCCGGTCCCATGGACTTGTATACATTCAGGTTCCTAAGGTGGTCCCGAACAAGATCCTCCCCCACAGTGGGCCCAGGGTCCCCACCCTCACCGTCCCCGCGTCTGCCTTCCAAGACTTGGGTGGTGTGGTCAGAGCATTTGCCCGTAAAGACTGAGGCAAAGAAGTCATTAAGAACCTCAGCCTTCTCCAAATCCAGGGTAGCCAGTTCTCCCGATAGCTTCTGGAGAGGGCCCACGGTGTCCCTAACCTGTCTCTTATTGGCAATGTACCTATAAAATTCCTTCCTGTTATCCTTAACATCCCTAGCCAAGTTTAATTCTAAGTGGGCCTTAGCTTTCCTAACCTGGTCCCTAGCTTCCCGGACAACATCCCTGTATTCTTCCCAGGCCACCTGACCTTGCTTCCACCTTTTATAAGCCTCTTTTTTCCTTCCAATTTTGCTCAGCATCTCCTTATCCATCCAAGGAGGTCTCCTGGCCCTCCTGCTGAACTTCCTTCTAGTTGGGATGCATCGCTCCTGAGCTTGCAGCAGGTGAGCCTTGAATATCAACCAACAGTCTTGGGCCCCCCTGCCCTCTAGGACTGTATCCCATGGAACCTTACTGAGCAGGCTCCTGAAGAGGCCAAAGTCTGCTCTCTTGAAGTCCAGGGCAGTGAGCTTGCTGCACGCTCTTCTCACTGTCCTGAGGATCTCAAACTCGACCATCTCATGATCGCTGCAATCAAGGCTGCCCTGGAGCGTCACATTCCCAACCAGCCCTTCCCTGTTGGTGAGGACGAGGTCAAGCATGGCACCTCTCCTTGTCGGCTCCTCTATTACTTGCAGAAGGAAGTTGTCTTCCACGCAATCGAGGAACCTTCTGGATTGCTTGTGCCGGGCCGTACCATCCCTCCAACAGATATCAGGGTGGTTGAAGTCTCCCATGAGAACAAGGGCCTGCAAGCGTGAGGCTGCTCCTATCTGTCTATGGAGCGCTTCGTCCAGCAAGTCCCCTTGGTCAGGCGGTCTGTAACAGATCCCCACAATAATGTCACCCATCGCTGTTCTCCCTTTAACCCTGACCCACAAACTCTCTGTCGACTGCTCGCCTGTCCCCAGACAGAGTTCCATACTCTCCAGCCTATCCCTAACATAAAGAGCAACTCCCCCTCCCCGTCTGCCAGGCCTGTCTTTCCTAAAGAGCCGGTAACCTTCCATTCCAACACACCAGTCATAGGAGCCATCCCACCATGTTTCTGTGATGCCTATGATATCATACTCCCGTAGATGTGCACACATCTCTAATTCCTCTTGTTTGTTCCCCATGCTACATGCATTTGTGTAGAGGCATTTGAGGCTAGATCCAATTGAAGTCGGGTCATTGGCTGGAGCAGCTGGAATATCCCTACATTGCTCCGAATGTTTACTATAGGTGCTACCAACAGACTGGGTGTGTTGGGATGGAATGATGCCCCCCTCCCCCAACACATGTCCTGCTTGAGTTTACACAGGCATTATAACTGCCCCTTCAGATATTAATAATATACTCTGGAATTTCCTTATAGTTTGAACTTGCTGTGCTTAATTTCAGTTTATTTAAGAAGTGATTCCTTAGATCTTTTCTTCACAGTTTGGAGCACACTGTCATCTGTACAAAGAAATGTCTTTGTTGTTTAACTCCAGCAGAGAACAGACAAGAGGACCAAGGACAAAAGGTAAAAAACCCAGTTATACTAACCCAGATATTGTAATTACATAGTTTATAAGTAATGCATTCAGTAAGCTGTACATGTGAAAGAGACACTCCAACTTTAATGCACAGACTAGCTGTTGTGGTTTAAGCCCAGCCAGTAAGTCAGAACCACGTAGCTGCACACTCACTCCCCCCACCTTCCTCCCCCCCGCCGCTCCCGGAGAGATGGGGAGGAGAATCGAAAGGATGTAACTCCCATGGGTTGAGATAAGAACAGCCCAGTAACTAAGGTATAACACCAATCACTGCTGCTACCACCAATAATAATAATAATAATGGAAATAACAAGGGAAGAGACTACAACCGCTCACCACCAGCCAACTGATACCCAGCCTGACTGAGCAGTGATCTAGTCCTTCCGGGTAACTGCCCCCAGTTTATATAGTGGGCATGACATGCTGTGGTATGGAATACCCCTTTGGTTAGTTTGGGTCAGGTGTCCTGTCTCTGCTTCCTCCCGGCTTCCACTCCTCCCTGGCAGAGCATGAGGCTCAGAAAGGCCTTGGTCAGAGTAAACATTACTGAGCAGCAACTGAAAACATCGGTGTTATCAGCACTGTTCCTGGGCCAAAAGTCAAAAACACAGCACTGCACCAGCTACTAAGAAGGAGAAAAATGACTGCTACTGCTGAACCCAGGACATTAGCTCATATAGGGATGCACTTAATGAATAATATATCATAAGAAATGCAATTTTGAGGTCCTCGTGGGGGTTTCACAAGTCCATCACAAAAAATACACATAATAGCATAGTTGTGGGTTGCAGCACTTCATAAACTCAATTGAAAAAATTGCAGATATTGTTTCTAAATGGAAATGTAAGAATTGTAAATGGAGCATTGATAGCTCTCACAACTTCTTTGGGACAGTCACTGAACCCAACACACACCCAACCACTGGAACAGAAGTTAACTATAAGCAGATCCTTTGTACATAAAGTAACTGAGAAAAAAGAAAACTCTCCTCCTCTGGCATAATCTAGCATATTCATTCTAAGTCCTGAAAAATCAAACACATATCATCTCTTCTCCATATTAATATGCAGTATCTGTTGCAATTTTTTTTTGCACAGAAACCCTTAATCATGTGTAAGAATTAAAAAAAAAAATTATTAAAAGCGAGTTTGAAAAGCAATTAAAAACACATTAATAAAATGTATTTTAAAGCTCATTAATTGATATAATCAGCACCACATGAAGGAAATCAAGGAGTTAATTGCTAAAAAACTTTTCATGTGATCACAGTGATACAGCAGTGCCTCTAAAAATGTTTGTCTTCTAAATTGCCTGCCAGTATTCTCATCTAGCTCCTTTATTTTCTGTAAATTTGAGTCTCTAAACTGATCTCAAAATGTTATTTTAAGTTCAAGAGCTGCTAACAGTATTTCAACCTGAGACATACTGTGTCAATGTTATCTGCTGCACAGAATACTGAATCAAAATGGTTTCTAGAGAATCTTTCCACAGCCCTTTTAGCCACTGTTGTTTTCTTTGACAAATTCCTTAAATCCATATTCATGTCCAGGCAGACCAATATTCACAAGAATGCTATTAACACCTTTTGGACTTCAGTTGTTTTTTGTTTTGGTTTGGTTTTTAAGTATTAATGTGTAACTCTTATTTTAATCACAAATACTGTATTCCGGCATGTGCTAATAGAGAACACTAGAATAGCAGAGTATCATTTTACAGAAAGCAGGGTGAACTGATTAGAGACAAAGATCTTCCTATCTCATTTAGGCTGAAAAAACTTAATCCCATCAAAACCAAAACTGAAATAGATAACATATTCCCTGAAGGAACTGTAAAAAATTTTAGAATTAGCAATGAAATAAATTTCACTGTGAAACATCTTTGCATGACAAATAGTACCTGTATACTATTTGTAATGAACAGTACTGAGGTAAAGCACAAAACGTAAGGGACTTGCCAAAATTCTAATGTATATACCTTCTGTTTCATACGATATCTCATCAACCTCCACTGCCAGCAATGGCAGTATGTCTGGTACCATTTGGAGAATGTTATGACTCCAGATTCAGACAACTGATCTAAAAACAAACTGCTGCTTGAGTTACAGGACATCTCCAGATTCTTTCCAATTAAAGTAAGCTCATTACACATGGTAAGTGTATTTCAAAACTAAGACATTTTCAACCATTGTATCTTTCACTCTTAAGGTAAATTTCAACTTTTACTACTGATACCTCTTTCCCACCAGATTATCTTGCTTGTGAGGATATGGATATGGGTAACAACTGGGTTCTTTGAATTAGGCTCTCAAGGCCCAACATGCAAAAAAGCACCTTCCAAATCACTTCAGATTTAAGTCATCTGGCTTCAAAATTTCGTCATTATCCCAAATCCCAATCCCAAGGATGTTCAAGTATTTATACTCAAAACCACATGTTTTGTAGCATAAGTGCTGTAACATACTGGTCCCACTTAAGATATTATGGTCCTACTTAATTCAGTGGCAAGCTTCCCATTTCAGTGTATGAGAACTGGCCAGCTGATGATTACCATTGGGATAAAAAATATGTCTTTGTCTCTTTTCTGTACAAAAGCATGTGACAGAAGTGCTTTGCCAATGGAAAAGTCTGTCCAAGGTCAGCAGTTCTGCTGCGGAAAGGTCTAACACATCAGCCAGTAAGAAAATATTGCTGAAAACTACTTGGAGAAGTCATTCCATGAATAGCTCAAGACTGTACAGCCTATAGCCTTGTTTACATTTTATAGAGTCTAAACTTGAATCGTAATACGTAGCTTTTGCTTCTTACTACAAAAACATATACTAAATATATAGACCAATACATGATTAATAATTAATAGCTATTGTTTAGCAGTCTAAAACTGGACTGCTTTCTTTCCAAACACACACAACAAAAAATACTAGACGTTTCCTGGGGAATTTCTGATCTGCCTTATGGCTCCGTTAGAGGTAGTTCAGCTTGGCTCCCTAAGAAACACCAGTTAATCTTACCGGCCATTCTCAATTTGACTATTTTTCTTTATCAGATCAACACTCCTCCTACAGTAAAGATCTTCAAGAAATAGAAACCCTAAATGGAAAACATGCACATGGGCAGGAGGAAAGGCAGGGAAAAAAAAGATTGTATTTGTGTCATATGAAATTCACTCAAAATAGGAGAACATCTAGAAAAATGAAAGAAAACATAAGCAGAAGCAACCAGAAACAACATTGCTGAAGGTTTTTAAGGTATACAGAAGTAAAATAGTATAGGTCACTAAATGTACAAGAAATTGATGGTTTTGTAGGCTTTGTGAAAAGTTTATAAGCTACCATCAGATTAAGCATCATAATTAGAAATATACTTTTTATGATGGTCATAGGCTTTGCAACAATAAGCAATTGATTACTACAGAAGCAGTATAGAGAAGCATTCAAATGTTTGGATGATTTGATCTGAATTTGAAACTCTTTGAGTAAGAAACCTCACATTCTTGCCTGCTTTTTCCAAGACCTCTCGATTTTACAGAAATATCTCCTCGTGAAAACACACTTTCCTGATTGCTTACTGCTTGATACTTTTGACAAAGCAGTGAAAAGTTGTGGAGATTTGTAAAAATGCTTAGTGAAACCACACGGAACTCAAGACAGTCTCCTGACAGGCAGGATAACTCAGATGCCCTGAAACATCTACTCTCATCTTCCACAACAACTTTAGTGACCTTGAGCTGACTTACAATTTTGCATTGAAGAAACCGCAAGATGTGCAAAATGTCAGGAAAAGCAAAAGCAACTAGCTTACATTCCTTGCACCAAGACTGTTGCTTACAAGCAGCTCTGATGGCTACAGCTGGACTATGACAGAACAGGGACCTGAAACTTCCCTTTTGCAAAGCACTCAACTACATGATTAAAGGAATGGATCCTGGGTTGGCTTTGTTGTTGTTGTTGCTGCTGCAGCTACAGCATAAGAATGAGTTTAAGGGATTTTTAAATTTAAGTTTTTAAACTTCTTTCTGCTCATAAATATAGGGAAAACAGTAAACACCAGATCTGAGTTTTCAAGCTTCCCAGCTCTGCTATTTTTATGTGCTCTATAAAAATGCGCATGTCTGAATACTGAGTGCTGTTTTATCAGTGAGAAACTTGAGAGCACCAACATGCCAAAAAACCACCTCCCACTTACCATTACACTTGTGCAGCAAAGTGTTTGATAAATCTTTCTTTAGTTCCAGTTTTCTTCACTGTTAGAACATGTACATTTCTGTCCTGGTGCAACTCACCTGCCTCAATAAACCAAGTGTAAGCACAGAGACTGGAGCCCTTCTAGCTGGAACTACAACCTCTAGAATTCCTAACAGAGGATGGAGCTGACAAATTTAGCAGACTAAATCCATATGAAGCTCAGGGGATAAAGAGATAAGTAGCAGCATGGGAAAGAGAAACGTTGCCACTTTCCCATACATGCCAACAGCCTGGTTATTTTTAAGCAAAAAATGCTTAAATGTCCTTTTCTGTCCTGCCTGTTCCAAAACTGTTCAAGTGGTTCAGGACATTTTATAATATGTTAAGGACATTTTTCTGTAAATCTGACAGAAAAATTATATTCAACTCCATGATTTTATGTATTAGTAATGTGGCTACTTTCACTGTCCTGCCAAGTAAACTGTGTTCTCACCCATTTCCTATAGTATGTACAAGCATCTGTGAAAGCTCTTTAGACAGAATTACTGTTCCATTTTGTCATCAAAAATCCAGTATTGTTGGATGCTGCACAAATTGTTCACATGAGGAAATGAATGCCAGTGTACACAGGTGTATCTAGCATATCAAAACCACATTTGGATAAAACCAAGACAAATCAGAACTGATAAGATCATACTGTAAGAGGTCCAGAGCATTTGTTTTTCTTGGACTGTTTGAAGAGTCACTTTTTTGGTAAAATCATGGAGCTCACATTAGAGTTCAGACTGTTTCCCATCATAAATGTTTCAGTAGAACTAGTTACAGCTCTAGCAGGAATTAAGGAGAAGAAAGCAGAAAAGAGAAGCAATTCAATAATAGCACTTCCCTTCCTCATACATGAGCAGTAGCTGAGATGCTTGCCGGCCAGAAATGACATAAAGCAGCTGTCTAACAGGAGTACTGGGATTCAAAACAGTACAGCTACACAGTACTTGTAATAATTACACCAACGTAGCAAGAGAGGTCTCATGTAGCTCTGTTATTTATAAGACAGATCTAACGATGGACTGACAGGTAAAGAGAAAAGGGTGAGGGGCAGGTTTTACAAACCTTAACCAACTCTTCTCTCTCCAGTCCACTCAGCAGAATTAGCTCCAAAACAAAAGCACAAATGTAGGCACACTAAGGACTTTGTAACCTAGGAACATAAGAGTTGTAACCACATGTATGCAAATGTTGTAACTGCTGTGTTCACAAATGCACACAAACCACACAGATTTGCAGAAATTCCACATGATCTCTAATTCACAGCACACTAGACAGATGTTAATATAAATATTTCAGGATTCTCTATGGTTTTGAATTAAGTATCTGCCTCAGAATAAACAGTTGTACAAATAACCTTTCATTCTGCAGATACCACCTCAGTATCACATTATCTCAGTACAATTTTGATACACTTGCACTTTAAAAGAACTGAAATTTTTAAGCAGTCAGAAGAGGCTCTTCTCCTCAAACAGCCTCGATACATGTTACATACAAGCATGCCACATGGCTGGATTCTTGACCACTCAGAGAAGGTTAATGATGTGGGAAGTGTAATCACCAGAGCGGAACCAACTAACAGGAAACACCAAAGCCAAGTCAGATGGACAGGGAAATAGATATTAACAGGTCTATGGTATTGCTCGTGCAAGATCAGGCCAGAATTCTAAACTGCCAGTTAGTTCTGACCAAAATGCCTGTTTCATGATTTATTTTATTTTCTTTCATCTGGAGATGTCAAGATGTTCTTGACATCTCTTTCACACTGCATAGAATGCCTTTCCTGGCATGACCTCCACCCAGTTGCAGCAGCGCACAAAGAATGCTTTATTCACTGAGATGCAACTTACCCAAATAGTTGTTGCTCTTTGACATCTCAGTAATGTTGATTTTAGTAGCTCCTTCAGGAATTTCCACTATCTTGTGGTAGCCAAGATTTGTTAGCGTGTGTTTGAAAACTCCAGACACAACCTTGCAAGCAGTGTTGTCCCCTCCACATATTCCACACTTGTCAATCACCTTGTCTGAACCCAGATAGTCGTCACAGCCAATGCTCTGCAAAATAAAGTAAGATTTCTTTTTCCAAGATCTTACAGCTGCAGACTTCGGACATAACAACTGAGAACAGTTTGACTTTCAGAGAACATTCAATCCTGACACGATTTTGTGATTTAGCATTTCAGCAGCTTCTTCCCTTGTTCGTCTGCATAGAAAAAGGCAATAAAAACCAGAGGGTTCACAGACTTGGGGATTTCAAGCTAGCAAAAGGGTTTTTACAGCCTGTTGCCAAAAATATAAGAACACACTGAAGAACACTAATGCATTGATCACTGCTGATTACACTCCCCTCAGCTGAAAGAATCTCTTAACAACATAGTTCCTGTAGCTCCTAGTGAGAAAAGAGGTGAAGAGCTATGACTTTGTTATAATCCAAAATGGGTTTTTCACAAAACCATAACTACTTTATATATAAATGCCCTTTTAATCTCCTCTAAAATTGAGCACTGAGCCTATTCACACCAAAAGAGGTTTCTAGAAAGTCTTTATACTGCATTTAGAAAGTTATAGAAGTGATCTTCCAGCTCAATGAGCAGAAAATCTTCAACCCACACTGTAACACCCACTTGGACAAGATATTGTAAAAAATTACATAAATAATTAAAAATAATGTATATTCAAAGGTAGAAAAAATGTCAAAGATGTGACACAAATCAGAAAAAAAAAAAGTAATTCTATTTTACCGCATTTTTAAAGTGCACATACTGTAGCAGCTCTCTTATTTTACAGAAACATTTCTGTTCGTTGACCACGCTGGCTTGTATTTGAGACTTTAAATTATATTTATAATGAACACTTACCATCTACCTATATTAACTGGCACAGGCAAACCAGAACTTACTGTTCTCATTCACGTAAGAATGAGAATGAGCCAGTAGAACAGAAACCTATCACATATTTAATGAAATACAGTGATTTGATGGAAAACATTCAAAGTAAATGAAATTAATGCAGGTCTACCTGAATAAATCTGGGTCTACCAAAAAATTGTTTGTTCAAGCACAAAGATATCATTACCAAAATCTATGAGCACACTGAAGCTGAAAGTCAGGAAAGATGTCATACTGAGTTAGAAATACAGCAACAATTTAACAGAAGAAAAAGATAAGGTTCTTACCAGATAAAGGGAAAATTAGAGCCACTTAAAGCTTAAAGGTCCTAAATGCATGTAAACAAAACAATTCTTCCATAGTTCTTGGTCATTCTACCACATGCTAGAACCTTAACTTTTTAACTAACCCCTGCTCTATATTGTTCATGATTCTGCTGTTAAGAGTCATCTTTGACCTTCTTCACCCTCATTTTAGTAAACATCTTCCTATGGCTTTTCTTGCCCTGTCATATAACTTCTCCATATAGTCTGACATTTTTACTCCCCAAACCTTTCAAACAGAAATCAGAAGGAAGACGTTATCTTAATTCAACCAGTAATGAAATGAACACAACTGAACTTGCACATCACATATAGAGTGTTGCCCCAGGACACTTACCTCACTTAGGTGAGGTAGCCATATGTGCAACACATGAAAAAGTTTCCCAATAGCAGGGATGCTAAATTAGAGACTACTGCACTGATCACAAATATAACTACATTTTTACAAAACCAATGCTGCTGTATATCTTTATAACAGTTTTATTAAAAAACAACTTATCTATAAAACAGCTTCTGTTTTATCACAACATACAAAGCACTTCATCAGCAAGCCAAGGAAGAGATTTGATGTCCTGGAATTTGTATACTGCTTACAGTCTAAGTATAGCCTGGGGATAAGTAGGAATTTGTGACTGCATGTCCACAAGCAGTTGGAACAGATGGCAGCTAAGCAGCATACAGACAAACTGCATGGTATTTACTTCAAGAATACAAGTTCGAATTTGAGTTGGCTAGAGAGGATGCTCCAGATCCCCAAGAGACGCTTTCACGACAAGCAACAGATACTTGAATATGATAGCACTATCTTTAAGTTATTAAAAAGCAGAAAAGTAACTACATATAACTAGAACCACTGTATTCCTCAGAATAAAAATTGGTTTTATTTGTGCAAGGCACAAAAATGCCTGAGTTAGGGCTTGCAATTACAGGCATCACTGCACCTAGGCATTAGAGACAAGACATTCCCCCAAGCCCGGTAAAAATATGGCATAGCTGACCCACCTAGCACCACGAGATGTCACTACACCATACCCACAGCAGAATACCAGAAACACAGAAAACCCCAGAATTTCTGACAAAGAAAACCCTACAGCCCACACACAGAGATGCAGCTATCCAGCCACCTTCCAAACTCCATAGTCCACCATCACTCACAACAAAGACCCAACCAATGATGGAGCTTTTCAAGGCCACAAATGAAATCACCCATGGTCACAGTCAGGGGAAGGAGGTGAATGAGCAGCTGCCTTTTCAGATTGTTTTTAAATCTGAAAGATTAAGATTGCTAGAACAACCTGCAGTCACACTGGAGGTCTGTGGGAGAACCCAAAATTCCTTCCAGATATAAATCCCAGACCATGCCTCCATTATAGCACTATTTTTACTTGGTTTCCTGTATCCAAACTTAAAGCTGCTACTGATGTGTCACTCCCAGAAAACTGTTTTGCATGCAGAAGCAAGCTAGAAACTCTGTTGATGCAGAAACCAGAAAAACAGTCTCATTTTCCTTAGCACTGCAGGGCTAACACAGGTATGGGAATGGGAGATTAATTTCTTTCCGGTTTGTGCATCAGCTGATTTATTAAATAGACTCCAATTATAGAACACTGACCTGCAGGAATGACATTTCAACAGCAGCTTAACTGCATTTCTAATGCTCTTCTAATAACTTGTATTTTCTGCTTCTTCAAATGTACAATGAACAATATTTCCCTATTCTATCTTACAGAAAAAACACTGACAAATACCTTCTAGGAAGTTCTCCTTCCAGTACTTGAAGTTCAGAATATGCTAATATATTTTAACTAAGTTCACTGACATCTATAGGAATCTTTGCAGCTGAACGGAGGAACAGCCAACTAACATCCATGTAGCTTTTCCTCTTGGTGCTCTTCTTGATCGTGAGAACATACTATTGCATACATCTGGTATTATTCATTTTGACACTTCTTATGCTATAAGCAACACTCTGTTTCTCATTGCATTAGGGGGTGGGTGGCTCTGTGTGTGTGTGAGAATTGATCATCACCTCCCTGCTGTTGCTGCTTGTTGGTATACTACTTACATTCTTGAGAGCACTGATTCAACAGTGAGGTTTTTTCTTTTCTTTCATATGCTTCATTTCAAAGGGATATAGAATATAGCCTGATCTAGTTACCACAGCTTAGTAATGTTTTTGAACATGCGCATGGTCATTCGTGTTTATAGAGAATACCGTAAAGGGGAAGAAGACAAAGAGGAAAACTAAGAGAGCCCAGACACAAGCTAATTAAACTGCAGTTTCTTCTTTGTGAATGTCATCCTCCTAATACTTGCTCAACTTAATGTATTTGTGAAGCAAATACTGTTGGGTATTTTTTGGCTTTGGTTTATTTTAATTCCTCACCTTAAATGCTTAAGCAGATAATTGGGAACCATTTAAAAGTCATTCACTTTTCCCAAACATACTATTTGTTTCCTTTGTGCATCTTGTTCAAGGCAGACAAGGCATTTATTCTCTTGTTAAATCTTCACTTTCATTTCTATTTAACAGCATTTTGGTCTTAGAGATGCTGTAATTTTTTTAAACAGACATTATTTGGAAAGCTCATAATAGAGGAAATCAGAATAAATTAATTCAACAACTGTATTTCGCAATGTCCACTATTCCATGATTCTAAGAACATACATTGCAAAGTTTTTATTGCATTAACATGGTTGAATTTTATTTAGTGGCTTTGGGATATATCAGCTTTTCCATTTTCTCACTCCTGTAAGCAAATTCTGAGCACCAAGGTTAGTTCATTTATACAGAGAGCTCTGCTTTACATATAAGCTCAAAACCGGAATGTTTTCATGCAGTGTACCTTTCTGACCTACCTGATGGAAGAGAGCAGTATGCATTTGGTGAGGCACTCATTTGTTGGCAGTCAGACTGTCATTTAGAATTGAAAAGCCTTTGGGCAGGAACGTAACAGAAATAAGAGCTCTTAAAAAGCTGTATACAGGTAATATAGCACGAATTATTGACAATTAAAAATTACATGAGCTACTTCATGTCACTGCATGAATTACTGTTATTAAGCCACTTTCACAGAGGGACATTTGTGGTTACAGCATAAAAGAGCTTGTCAAATTACCAGACACCTTTACTCCTAACATATTCCTTTGATTCGTGACCCAGGAGAAGTTACCAGACAACACAAGTCTGCTCCATTACATATTTAGAAAGTACTCTTCCCTCCACCTTTACAGGAATTCCTTGGTTTTCCTCCTCAGTCTCTAAATGGATTCTTCTTTCTCCTTCGCATTCAAAAAACATTCAGGGATGAAGTCTGTCACAGCACAAAGCTGCTCAGCAACAAAAGCCGGTGTTTGATTTTCTCACCAGCACTCAGTTACACTCAGTGTGTCCAACTCCTTCGAGTATCCCAGACCTCCTCATGATGTAACTCCAGTGGATACTGGGCTTCTTTTTTATTTTTTTTTTGTTTTTAACTACCTTGCAGTGCAATCGTGGTAAAAAAATGGTGTATTATCTCACATAAAATGTCTCACCTAGTAACCATGCTCTAGACACACTCAGCTGTGTGAATACAGTGCATTCATGAGCCAAGACTATGCAGGGAGCTTTGAAACTATTAGCAAGAATGTTTTCTTCTGAATCTCCTCTAATCCCCATCCCTCCTCTCCCCCCCCCCCCCCCCATTTAATAAACATAATATCTGTGTAGCAGAGGTCAGATACTCCAAAATTTGCTCAACCACCTACTTCACAGAGAAACATATTTGTATTGCATCAGCTGTCTTGATCCAAATCCCACTGAAATCAGTGCAAAGGCTCCCTTAAAAATCAGTGAGAGCTGGGCCTAGGAATTAGCTCTAGTCTCCAGTGAAATGACATCTACAAAAGATACAAGAGTAGGTATAATTTACTGTTGTTGATTCACCAGTAATAGCTTACTGAAATCACAATTTACTTCATGCCCTTTTATAAGCATGGAGAATTTTCGATTTAAAGTTGTGGGATTCATTGTACTATAAATACAGCATGATTAATGTCTGTTCAGAGACCTTTCACCTCAGACAACAACTTAGGTCTCCATGGGGACTCCTCGCCTGTATTAAGTCTTATAAAGGTCTTGAACTTTTAAGGCATATAATGTTCATTTTCTCAGTTGTTTTATGACTCTACTTTTTAGTCATCAAATTTTGTCTTAAGTTGCACAAGCCTCAAGCCCATCAGGACAACTGCAAAATGATGAGATTAAAAAAAAATAACAAATAAGTAATGCTATCACCAATAGCTGTTTATACTTGGTGGTCACAGATACCTTCATCTCTTATACTTTTGCCACTGGAAATAATCACTGCTGTTGTAGCCAAAACCAGAAGTTTTGCTTCATCAATGCCAATTTACCCAACAGGTGTACCCACCTCAATGTCAGTTTCATACCTGCAAACACTATGATTGACTTTTTAGCAAAGCATTTAGTATGTAAACATTGTTGTCTATAACACACAATGCTGGTGTTTTTTTCCTGCCTGTGACAAAAGCTGCAAGCTAAAGCTGTAAATATTTGCCTTTCTAGTCTTACACACTAGTTTCCTCACTAAGATCTTGCCGTCAACGCTGTGAAGAACTATGCCAGTGTTACTGTTTCAGAGGTTAGCTATGCTTTGCCCCAGTAAGTCTGAGAAGGTTTCACATGCATTTTTAGTGACGATATCTGTTTCCTTTCTGTCATCTATTCACAGAACTTGTTTGCAATTTCTCAAGCTGAAGTTTGCACATATGCTCCCAAGGCCTAACTGCATACTGACTCCTTTAATTTATTTACAGCTTTCTCTCTCATGCATAAACAGAAGTGTCACTAACTACAGGATTTATCTCAGGAGGTTTTAGGAACTGATACAAGATCTAAACTAATTTAGCAAACACTACGCCCACCTTTCATATAGTATGAAATCTGAACATAAGCTTTGATGCTTTATTGATCTCTCATTCATCCATCAAATATCCATTTGGATAAGGCAATATCTAGATGTACACATGTAATCCAGTTTAGCCTTTTGACAAAGAAACTTATGAGAAATTGATTTTATTACATCTCTTTAGATTTGAAGACCCATTCTGCATCAATTCCTTTTTCACTGATCCCACAAAAAAGCAGCAGGCCTTCTTGGTCCCCAATGCAACACAAAAATACTGGTGTCATTTAACACAGCCTAGAACACAACTGTGGAAGCTAAGAAAAACAGTGAGAATGGGAAGAACTGGGGAATCATGTCTATCACTGAGACTCAATTCCACTGCAACTGAAAACACGAAAATTGGGTAAATAATTCGGTTGAATAAGGTCTCGGGAAACTGAACATAAAAGACAACTTATCAGAGAAGCAGAAAGTGAAATCAGAAGATTTTTTGGCTCATTTCAGGTTTGCAATTCCGAGCCTGAGGCTGCTTAAGTTCAGTTCCAGTGAAATCGGTATCAGTCTAATATAAATTGGGTAATGTAAGTTTGGTAAATCAGCCCACACTGCATGATGAGAGAAATGTAATGATCACATTATGAAAGCAGACTTACAAAAGGGGCTTGAGCCAGAAAAGCAGATTAGTTGTTTTTCCTGCTTCCTAAACACAATGTGAGCACCTCTGAGAGATCAGTGCTGCAGCTGTATCTGGTAGTCAGAGCAGGACTGGCTAGAAATTCTGGCATTGCACTCCATTGGAAGGTGTCTAGACACAGTACAACCAGAGCTTGGCAGCTGCAGGATAAAGCCTCTTTAGCCTGGTTCCCAGGCTCTGAACTAGACAAAAGCTGAGTTTTGTTTATTCCCTGTTTCAGATCTTATGTACCTCTCTTGGGAGGTTAGCTGTCCAGGCTCCAGGTTAACATTCATAATACAGCCATCCAGCCTCAAACCACAGAGCTGAGATGCCTCCTGACCTCCTTTTTACCAGGAGGTGCATCTAAGATCACGGTCTCATGACTGGTCTCTCTGAGCTATGTTGCAGATACACCTGTGCCAGATCTCGTACCACCCTGATACTGACTCTGGTCCTGACCTGCTGGTTTCAGTTTCTGGCTTGATGTAGGTATTGGCCTTGATGGACTATTGGCTGAGTCTGGCAACCATCACCAGACTGGTGGTCCTTGCTCTGGGACTGGGGACACTGGTAAGGCCACTGTCTTTTTGGTTTGATGAGATTTCCAGCTCCAGGTTCACCTTCTCTTACGTATCAGCATGTCCTTGTTGCTCCTGACACTGTAGATGAGGTTGACAAAAATCAGGTGTTTTTTTTAGCCCGATCTGTCAAACTACCCCATACTCCACGACTTCCAGTCAAAGGAAAAAGAGATCTCCTGCTCTGAGCAATGCAGCGTGCTTGCTGGATAAAATACAGAAACACCCCAAAAGCAGATAAATATTTCTAAAACACTCTGACTCAAAATAAGCAGAAAACACACAAATTTAATTTTTCCCCAGTCAGAGGGGGCTCACACTGCTCCTGCACACTCCTACATTCTTTTTAAAGTTAAGGGGAAACACCTTTTTCTTCCTCAACTAGGAATGCTAAAAAAAAAATATGACAAAAATACTTGAAAGGTTTTAAATTACTAAACAAAAGGTGGTATTATTCAACACTACTGAGAACAAACACTTGGAGGGAATATGAAGAGAACCTAGAGCTTGAGTAGCTAAGGAAAAAGGAAACTGACTAATTAGAAGACCTGCTTTTACTAAGAGCTGTAAATTACAGAAAGTTACACATATCATGTAAAAAATTGTCATTTGAACCAGATCTGTGATGCACACAAGCCCAGCATTAGGATCTGAGAGTGACCAACAAAGGTATTTCAGCAAGAACTGCAAAAGTCATGAAGTAGTAAAACTCCAGAGTATGACTAGTAGAGTTTGGGTTTATTCACAGCCATTGAAGCCAATGGCAATATGTTCTTTGACTTAGAGATTTCTTACAGAATACTCCTATACTAATTAAGAAGGAAACATGTCAGAAGATCAAGTAACAATATGGTAAAATACAATAAATCAAAATCCTCCAAAGAAAATGTAACTAATTTTTGTCAAAGAATTTGAAATTATATTTTACTATCCTACCTCACCAACTCGTGTCCTATAATGAGATACAAGATTAATAATGTTGTCCACAAGGTGGCACTTAAAATCCTCGTGAAATCAAAATGTAGAAGGTCCGTGAAAAAAAAGAAAAAACAAAAAGTCAATTTCCAGCCCTCGGAGCATCTTCATGGTCCATTTACATCTCTGTTAGTTTTATGAGATACAATCATTTAGAACAGGCAGTGAACTTGATTAGAACTGGCTAGATGTAGACATCTCCAGTTACAGCTTCAAGAATTAAGGTTTGATTTATGCTATTAAAGCCATGCCATCTTTAAACTAAAACAAGCATAAAGCAAAGATCATTTAATTCTTTTGATACCAGTTTTCTTTTTCTAAAGGAAGCCTTGACCATCTTCTTTCAGAGCCAACTTTTATCATGGACATCTCACAAATAAAAAAAAAATACTTTAAAACAATAAACTCAAGATTTTAAATAGAATGGTAAGAAACAACAGGGATGTTTGGCAAGAGCAGCCCATTGCTCATTTTCTCCAGATGAATATTTATGCCTAATAACTCCTGTTAGAACTAAGAAACACTGTAAAAATAAATTTGGGATTCTTTTCCCTAAGTAATGGCTATGTATGCAAATAGTTGAGCAAGAAAACTATAAACTTTAAGCTATGCCCCTTTACACCACTATTACCACTCCATTTGCTCAGAACTCCAACTTCCAACAGTTCATATTAACATAAACTCAGTTGCTTTATTTCATTTCAGGTTGTACCCTACAGAAGAACTATACCCCTCCCTTCATTTGCATATGCAACATTAACATTAATGCATTCTGCTTCTAATGGCTCAAATTCACAGCAAGTAGTGAATATACCTTTACAAACCCCAAACACACAAGTCCAAAGTACTAAGTCAGAAAATGGAACAAGGGGCAGTAAGGCTAGTTAATGAAAAAGCAAACCCAGATGTTAGAATATGTACGTGACAGAATATCAAGCCCTGCTTGAGAAGTATTTTTAACCTTCTAGATTTCTCACTGCGATGTAAAGGAGTTGATGCACAATACTAAGGAGAGAATAGTAAAAAAGCAATTTGGGCACAAAAATGATGATAACCTTTTTCTCAGATCAGTCACTCTAATCCAGGTAAAAACTGTAGGATAAAATTTAATGTAAACATTAGTAAAATCATATCTTAAAAGTATTATACACCATTATGGGTCAAGTACAACAAAATGGTGCAGCTGCAATCTACGGGGTTCTTTGGCAATTGGTATTAATTTACCCACGAAGTCATTTATAATACTGGACTGGAGGGGCTGAGTAAGCCATCAAACACTTGCAGTATTCCTCTAGCTCGCATTCTAAGCTGCCCCTTTACAACTTGTACAAGGAAGCTGGGATAAAGAAGGTATCTTTATAAGGAGAGATCACCAAAGTCACCACTTTTCTAATTTCACTCAACTAGAACTCATAGACATGCCACTCATTTAATCCTTCCCCTCTAGGCAGGAGGTACATTAGATTAGTAACAAGAAAGCATCTATTGCTTTGGCATCTGAAAGTTTTGGCTCCTCAGCTTTTGAAATTACAGTCTGCATTACTTACATTACTTTTCCAGATAGCCAGTTTCTGACACCTCCACCCGAACTCTTGGTTTTGATCTTTGATACCTCTCTCTCCCCTCCACTAAGGAGGACCCTCCTTCCTCCCCCCCATCCAAGCAAGACTGCCTAGAGATTGGCTGGATGGCTCTTCTCAACTTGTGAAGAAGCTGAGGATTAACAATATTGGTAAACCTCTGACCTTCACATATGAATTTACAGATATAACTCCTACAGATAGATAAAGATTATTCCTTTCATGGCTATCTGTCTGTGACAGGTATTAAATGAGACACCAATTAAGTTTTTATGACTGCTAGAGAGAAATAGCTAGCACATGCCAGTACATCCCTTCTCCTGGTGGGATTTCCACCAGATGTACACCTCGTTCAGTGGAGCTATTTGTAAATGAGAAAAATTATATAGATTTCTAGGAATTGTTTACAGCTTTGCAGACCCGAGGGAGCCAAAATGTATGTGTTTCACAGCATTTTGATAGAACAGCAAGCAAACTACATCACACAGCCAGCTTTTAAGGCATTTTACTGTACGAGGTACTTTAGGTGTACAAACAAAGTGTGAGGTTCAATTGCGCACATACTTCAGTGGAAACAAAATAAGCAGGGTGCTCAATAGAGAGGAACCATGCCTATACTTGTAGAGCAATAACGCCTTCAGAAAACTTCCAAAGGCAGAGCACAACAAAGACAGTACAGACTCCTTGTCTTCCTTCAATGTCTCACGTGTCTCCAAGGTTGCAGCCTAACCCTCATTTGCTCTACAAATCAAAGGAGCAATGTTGAGAATTTACATTCAACCACAGGATAACAAACAACATTCTAATGGCTCTCACTTGATTTGTGGTTAGCTATAACCATAATTTTTACCCAAACATTTGATCCTACTTTGGCTTTCAAATAGTTCCTGCTGTCCACAGACCTAATGCTCACAAATCTTTGATGCTATTTACAGCCCTTCACAAAGAGATTGTGGTCACATCCAGATGCCGCTCACTTAATTAATCACAGATTTCCTACCTGCACAATAGCTGTTTTCATTACCTGTGCTTTATGTTGAACTCCATTCTTTCTGATAAACTTCAGACAGCAAGAAGAAACAAACTAGCCATTTTTGACAACCTTAGGCATCCAAATGACATTTACAGTATCGAGATATGCACCAGTTTAATGAAAAAAGCTACTCACATCAAGACTTATAAAGACTCTTTCACTAAGACATTCAATAGTCTCTTGTTGGCTAGAGAATTACTTGAGAGAAGAAAGGTTTTATTATTGTTACAATGGAAAAAGTAAAGCCATCCAGGAAAAGCAATCATGTGAAAAGATGATCTTAAAGATATCAACTAGTAACAGCTAATAAAAAAGGATTAAAAATATAAAGAATGCACCTCACATTGACATCTCTGATGCAAGACAACAAAAACTTTTCTTAGTTTTTGTTCTAAGGAAAGACACAATAAATGGGACTTGAAGCTCCCCCATACATAGAATCAATTTAAGGTGCATGAAATCAAGCTGATCACCAGCAATATCACAGCAACAAAGAGCTGAAATCAAAATAGACCACTTCTGGCTCTCACCTTATCAAAGTAAAGATAGGTGTTCGACTTTGAGACCTCTACTCAACAAACAGCCTACTAAAGAACTTTATTACTCAAGTGTTTTGATGTTGCCATGTTAGTGGCATTTAGGAGTGAAAGAGATTATTTGATTGTGTACAATTCAGTCAACCGCACTAATTTCTGCCTGAATTAGAAGAAATCTGTCTTCATCATTCAAGGAGCCTCTACGCATGGAATCCAACCACAAGCACATGACCATAATAGAGAAGCTAGCTCACCATGCTTGGACCCTAGGGTCAGTCTGTTCACATACATATCTGCTGCTAGAGCACTCAGAAGCACATCTAGGGTCCATGGGCTCCAGTTTTGTGTCTCACACTTTGAAGTTGTATGAGACACAAAATTGCTCACATTCAATAACAAGGGGAATACTGTGATTGAAAAAAAAAAAAAAATTGAAAGTTTGACTATATTTTTTTCACCTAAACATTACATCTGCAACTGGAAGCTTCATGTCCAAAAGAGTTCTAATGCTCAAGAGGTACAGCAGGTTCAAATGGTATGTGCATCTCCAGAATGCATTAATTGCTCTTTCACTTCAGAAAACTTAAAACCACAAGGAGAGTAAAGTTGCTTTAGTCTGAGATCAGACTAAATTTAATCTGAAATAAGCATTCCAAAGCACATAAAATGAAGTACTCACATCTGCTTGAATATACTGATCTGCTGCAAATGTGTCAAATAACTTGCTATTGCAGCAAGAGCAAACTTTATGCTTCTATACGACGCAAGTCGGAAAGCAGAAAACTATTTCAGTACCTACAGTCAGATATCAACTCTGCACCTTACAGTTCTTGAACAAAGGTATCTGTTTCCTAGAATCCCTACACAAAGACTTAGTTTATGTTTATGATGTGGATCACAAGGCTAAGGCCTTCAGAAATGCAGACAAGGCTTAGATGTACAGATGTACTAAATTCAGAAACAGTGCAGTCTGAAGATTCATGAAAGGGTTCTTAAAACGTAGCCTAAATTGACCTTGTTGGCAATGACAAGAAGCAGTTATATAAAATAATACAATATATGCCATTGATGCTAACTCTGTGCTGTTTTAAAACACCTCTTACCCAAGTGGCTAAAGCTAATGCATGTCAGCACCATGCGATGACATCTCAGTATTATTGTTGGAAAGTAGTACTATGTGCATTTCAGGATTAAATGAAAGACCTTTACAGTTCTCTTCAAGAGCTTGATACTTCAGAAAACAAGTGTAAAAACAATATAAGCCATCCAAAGATGTGGCTGCTTCCCCAATGTAAAATATCTACTCCTTGCTGGGCTTCTAAGATTGCATTTTAAGTTTCTCCTGAACTCTTACAGTACCTACCATTATTACGTTCTGGTTCATGAACGTCTTAAACATTTTTTTTTTTCTTCCGGGTCACATGATAGAGAGGGCTTACAATCAAACTGTAATTCGGGGTGTGCAACGGTGGGGGGCACTGGTGGGGGTGCACTGCATGGTCGGGCTTGATATTGGATGGTGAGAAATTGTATTCTTTTCCCTTGTATTTTCTCTTGTCATTATTATTATTGGTGGTAGCAGTAGTGATTTGTGTTATACCTTAGTTACTAAACTGTTCTTATCTCAACCTGTGGGAGTTGCATTCTTTCGATTCTCCTTCCCATCCCTCCAGGAGCCGAGGGAAGAAAGAGTGGGGAGTGAGTGAGAGAGTGGCTGTGTGAGTTTATAGACTTAAACCACGACAAGAGTGTAAACAAACAGTAATAATATTTGAAGATAACATCTGGAACATAGCTGAAGAACACAAATAGTCACAGTTATGACTTCAGTTTGCAATAACCTCCTGAGCACATGTAAGCAAACATTCCCCTCCACCCACACAGCAGTGAGAGTCTCTGCTTCCACAGCAAGGATTTAGTTGTTTGAAGAAAGGTTCTATGGTGTGATGACCTCTATGAGGCTGGTTTTATCCTGCTGTGTAGGAACAGGAGACAGAAAAATAGACTGGTAGATTTTCAGTTTGAATGATGGAAAATACAGCCTGTGCTTTTTGAAAAACCAGAGGCGGCAGAACAGCCAGACTACAATGCAGACATCTCCAGCGTTACCACCAGCAGTGGAATCCTCTATTCAATACAGTTGTATTTTCTCCATCCTTGGTGCTGAACAGCTATATAGTATAATTCCAATTAACATCCATTTAAACAACATGGGTGACTTTGTACAAGTAGAAATGCTTTCTCTTTTTGAAGAAACTATAAGCTACAAGGAGCTGTAACCGAGATACTTGAAATCTTTCAAACTTACAGGTTTGAGTTTGTTACTTTTTCATAAACAAGAAATAGATTTTCTTTGCAAAGCTCTATATGAGCTTGCAGTCCTGAAATACTAAAATTCTGCCTGTCCTATAGAAAATAACAACCCTTAAAGGTGGGCGTTTATTGCAAATCCCCTGTAAGTCAAGTGGAATCTCAATGCCCTGGAGCTCTTGCTGACTAGAATTTAGGAAAGGAGGCAGTGCACACTAGCTCTGTCACTTGAATGAATTAGGAAGTGCATTTAATATTCAGCCATCTGGATTTCTGACTGTACATCAATGCTGTAGGGAACAGAGATCACAGAATCAACTAGGTTGAAAAGACCTTTAAGACCATCAAGTCCAACCTTTACCCCAGGACAGCCAAGACCACCACTTCTCCATGTCACTAAGGGCCTCATCCACATGGTTTTTGAACACTTTCAGGGATGGTGATTCCACCACTTCTCTGAGAAGCCTGTTCCAATACCTGACACAGCTTGAGGCCATTACCTCTTGTCCTAACACTTGTTACTTGGGAAAAGAGACCAGCCACCTCCTCTCTCCATCCTCCTTCGAGGTAGTTGTAGAGAGCAATAAGGTCACCCTGAGCCTTCTTTTCTCCAAAAGGGAGACCACCACAAGAATTGAGTATGTAATGGCATAAAAAAGCCACTTCCAACTATTTCTGGGTTTAAAAGAGCTTAGCACAAATAGCTTCTTCAGTATACTAAAACATTGTTTCAAATACAACTGGTTTGTGCTGCCATGGGAAGCTTCCTCTACTACATGATCTTTACCTATTTGTCAGAAATTATTTGCTGAAATGAGTTGCCTTTTTACAACACGGTTTTGTTCTAACAGACATGGAATGAAAAGTAGCAGGACACCATCTGTACTTATAAAGCTCACATTTAAAGATGGACAGAACCCATTCCTGGAAAAAGAATTAACTAGAACTATCCATCTTTCTATACTGATGAATTTGATTTATATAAAAATAACAGTAATGTAGAATACTGTAATTTTAGACAAAAAAAAGCCATCCTTTTCACTTTTTTTAATAGCCTGGTTATATGAGACTGATCAATTTACATCATTACACATTTTTCATGCTCAAACACTACCAATGAAATTGGTAATTAGTAATGAAATTGGTGTTTCAAGTGACATTTCTGCAGCCAGAAACCAGGGAATTTGGGTCTTCTTAAATTATCTGTTCTCCACTTTGATAAAATCCAGTTCTTAGGATGCTGATTTTCCTAAAACTCAAGAGTTGTATATGAAAATCTGTTTTCTAAGCTCCTAAACCTCTTTAGCCTACAGTGAAGCAGTTTCTCACAGAAAACAATAACTTAAGAATGGTCTTTCTAAACATAATGACACTGAACATGCCATGCTCTTTTCTCAATTACCTCTGTATATGAGTTCATAGGGGTTGGCACAGAGGTTAGATTTAGAAGCTTCTATTACAAAAGAGTTATTCCTGAAACCTAAAGACTTTTTTAAAGCTGCTACTTAACTAAGTTGTTCTAAGTATCCCAAAGTAGACATGAAAAGGTAAGAAATACTGGAAACCACTGTGAGGAGACCTCTCTATCACTACAAGTCTAAAATAACTACTTCTACATGGAACACCTAAATTTGAAGACAGACAACTGTCCCGGACAAGCAACAAGTGTCCTGAACAATATAGATTACATACAAATTTTCCACAGCTGTTACTAAGTTCTTCAACAACCTTAACCAGAGATGCAAAGTAGGCTGCTGTCCTGACACTATCTTCTGCCCTTGCTGGGGTAACTCAAGGGCTGGGAAACATAACCACTACTTCCTTTACCAGTCAGATTTGGACACAGGGGAAGAAAATTCCCCCTTGTCAGCTTGTAGAAAGCAGCTATGGGAAGGGCCTGATTTGAACAAGACCTTCCTTAATGATGCCAGAGAAGATAATTTATAGTTAAGCAAAGTTCGAGTCTTGATTAAGGTTTGCTTGGTCTATTTTTTTACTTGTCACCACCCCAGTTTTATTTTCAAAACAAAATAAAACCTGACAGCCAAATTAGACATGGAGCAATAAAGTACAGTTCATTAACTTATGCACATACATAGGCTCATCATTCCAGGATGCCATCTGTTGTGTTATGAAGGAAATTAACTAGTCCTTGCTTCCTGAACTATATAAATATAGAATAGTATTAATTCTAGAAAATATTGTAAAAGGTTTCCACTGAGCGTACAGCATAGAACTGGAAGTATTTATACTAACAACAGTCACTTTCAATATACAGTTTTAATTCCCTTCAAAATTTTTCAACATTTTCTTATATTCTAGCATAGGCTCAAGTATGGTCAGGTATGAGCAAAAAGCTGTATCTTGACATATTTTAATGCTTCAAACTTTCAAATATTTTTATTTCTGTTAATCAGAAAGAAAATGTGCAAAACATCAGTGACAAGGCCCCTGAGTAATGGAAAACTCTATTTCTTTGACTGGCATACAAATAAGGGAAACAAAAAGGGGGGGCTAATGCCTGTCTCAGAAGAGTTATGTTCAACTTCACCGCTGTGTCAATAATGACTTCATCCTTAAGTTGCACTAGAAAACTCTGACTCTTAGTATTTTCTTGCTAATGTAAAGATATTCAGCTCAGCAAAAAAGCCCAAGTATAAGACCTTCAAAAACTATCACTGTAGTGAGTTATCAGTTCCTTTGAATCATAAGATTAAATGACCCAAACTCTACAGCTATAGTACGAGAGCACAGAAACATAAGCCAAGTCAGACCAAAGGTCTATTATTCAAAGGCATCAACAATGGATGTATAAAGAGAGGTCTTAAAAACAGGAAAAATACATGCTAGTTTCACTGTGTATTTTTCCAGGCTACACTTTTCATTTGAGGTACAAAGGCTTCCTAAGTCAGACACAATGCCTTCTGTATTTAGTAGTCCTTCATCGAATAAGCTCAGCTTCCTTCCAAAATTTTATCAGCCTGAATTCCCAAGTCAGCAATTTCCATTGTTTAATGACTTGCAGGTCTTGCACTGTACAAGGAAGACAATGCCAATCATTTCCTCCTCACATTCTCCATGAACTCTAAAGTTTTATGGACTGCCCTCAATAACTGTCACACAAGTTATCTTTTTTTTCCAGACTGAAATGTTTAGCCTCTTGAACTGCCGCTCATGCTATTCCATTCCCTTGTCATCTCTGTTAGCTTAACTGCACCTACTGTAGATCTAACCAGTCCTATTGATGTGGGGAGGCCCACACGACTGAGATGCAAATGCATCACATGTCTCTCTGTCTATACATATACACAGAACAACCTATTCTGTTTCTCATTGCTTTCCCAAGTCCTAACTTTTGATTTGCATTCTTTACTATTTTACAGTGAGCTGACATTTTCAGAAAAATATTTGTAAGTCTATTTTTAATGAATGGCAAAGTAGCTTCTGCTATCATTATGGATTTTATTAATTGGAGCTACCTTTTCTTCTGTGCATGACTTGCCTTTAACTGTGCTGAACAATACATGCCTAAGCCAAGGCATCTTCATGAAAATCAGCATTTTTTTCCATTATGAGATCTTAGAACCATATGTTCTGATGCTTGGGGTTTAGCTCTTAACCAGTTATCAGTTACCTGTGGTATTATCTATCTTCTTACTCCATCACAAATTAATTTTAAGGACCTTTACTGAGGGAACTTGCACAGAAGTTGTGGAAATCCAAGATCCCCGTTGTCCAGCTATGTTGATATACCCCTTCAAATAGCTTAAACAGATTGGGTGAGCTTGATTCCCCTTTAAAAAAATAAAGCAAACAGCTACATTCATTACATATGAAGTGAGATTCTAGAGTACAGGGTCATATGAAGTGCAAACTATGACACAGTATTTGTTCATAAGAGGATTACCAACACTTGAAAACATTTTCTAAACATTACAGAGATTAAGGAAAATTCATGTTTAAATTGGAATTCAAAGATCCCCCCCTCAGTCTATTACGTTCATTTCAGCAGACTGATTCTCTTGCTCTTCCAATCTCATTCTTTGAATATATCTTGTTTTAGTGCTTATGCAGAAGGCTGTTACACCTAATAGTTTTAAAAAGTCTAACTGGTTTTAAGATTTTTTTTAGGAATATACATTTTTCAAAAGTTCAATCCTTTTTTAAGTATCATTATAAGCTTGGCGCACACAAAGCCACAACCACATTCACAGTGTTTTCTCAAGGTGGAACTCATTACAGGTTGGTTAATTCTGGCATGCTAAACAAAAGTCTGACATACCTGCAAATGAATGCAACTGCACCACTTTCACAAGTGATCCCATTACTTACAAGGTCAGCCCCTTGCTGTCCCCCACAGGGTTCTTACTATATCATTTGCTCC
This sequence comes from Amazona ochrocephala, assembly GCA_039720435.1. Taxonomy (NCBI): domain Eukaryota; kingdom Metazoa; phylum Chordata; class Aves; order Psittaciformes; family Psittacidae; genus Amazona; species Amazona ochrocephala. The sequence continues at coordinate 30,696,937 of CM077883.1, read as the reverse complement.
AAAATGTTTCCAGAGGGTACCTTCTTCTGCTACTATGTTTCTTCAAATCACTACGAATGCTTGATCTGGAACACTGTTTTTCTTTTTTGCTGGAGCTATTTCTCAACATCTTTTTCCGTCTTTCTTTGGTACCTTGACAGGCCAAAATAGGTATGAAAACTGCAGGGAGTTATACAAGGTGAAATCTTTCCCCAGAGCATCATTCATTTGAAATGCCCTGTAAAAGTCACAGCCCCAGCATTTGGATTATGTTCTGATTTTTGAGGTAGCTGATTTACCTCCTTTCCAAGAGCATTTAAGTTCAAAGAATTGCACTTAGATTCATGGAGTTCTTTGAATAATTTTTGTGCTATAGCAAAGATACACAATAACCTATTTTTGAGCTCTGGAATTTTATTCAACTTTTACATTGCATTTGTGAATGCTGAAGAATGCAGAGACTGCATCACACAGTAACAGACTATGCCTGAATGACAAATGAGATTTGAAATTATAATGGAAAATTTAAGTTCACAAATGCGACCTCACATTTTATTTCCTTTGGTTTGCCTTTGGTTGTTAGTGAAAAGGTGAGAATCAAGTGAGGTAAACAAGGGCATCCGAGAACTACTGACAATCTCTGTACTGTGGGCTCACCAGCTGTTCAAATACACCAATCTGAGTTTAAGTTTTGTTATGTCAAATATCATCTGAATAGATACCTTACTGTAAAACAGGAATGCATTTCTATGTCCCCTAGATTACTAGAAAATGGATACATATGCAACAAAGGTCAGACTTCAGAAATTTTACTTTTGTATTTGCTCTATCCTTTGTACTCCCATCACTACTTTAACACAAACCCTGCGTCTAGAATATAAGGAAGTTCATAATTTATGGGTGGTTCTGGTAAACAGATCACTTAATTTGGGGTTGCACTATGAGTACCTACAACTGGCCTACTCCTGGATCCAGACTGCACAGACACTGAGACATTCATTCAGTCACTGCAGTTTCATCTGTACATGTTTCTATTATATGAATATATATGAAAGAAGCATCAAACTTCGAGCCAAGTTATCTTCTCAGAGAGATACATTACACATGTGGACAGAGGGGACTGTCTGTTTTTTTAACATGATGAAATGCACTCTGAGTCACATCTACCATCCATCTTCTCTCAGTCCTTATATTTCCCCAGCTCCAAAGATGATTGCTGACAATTCTGCATCTTTTAGGCATTTCTGTTTCCTGGACTGATATACTGGAGAGAAAAAAGGAATGAGCTTTGAATATTACATAAATAAAACCTTAATTCTTGAAAGCATAACTGCAGATGTCTACATCTAGCCAGTTTTAATGAAGTTCACTGCTGGTTCTAAATGATTGTATCTCATAAAACTAACAGAGATACAACTGGACCATGAGGGCTGGAATATCTCTCCTATGAAGACAGGCTGAGTGAGCGGGGCTTGCTCAGCCTGGAGAAGAGAAGGTTCCAGGGAGACCTTACAGCAGCCTTCCACTACCTAGAGGGGGCCAAAAATCTTTGAATATATGAGATATCAAGTTGCATCCTTCCTTTCCTCCTTCATTTTTTTTTTTTTTCAGGTTTTCAGCAGAAGGTTTTGCAGATTATGCCCTAAATAAAAGCTGAAGAAAATCAATGGAAAACAGTGGTCCTTGGTAAGGCTCCACATTACATTCTGAGTTGCATCTATGTAAGTTTAATGGTTGTGGTGGGTATTACAGAGATCTGACCTTACAAAACCATTAATAAAGACTGGCTAAGTTCTCTGAAGGACCATGCAGAAGAGAGACTGTTGTCTGAATAGATCCTACCCATATAAAAAAGTGTTTTTCCGGTTGAAAAGGCTTCATCAAAACACAACTGAAGACGTTCTACAGTGAAACTAATCTCTGTATAGGTTTCTTTTATTGCCAAGTAAATTATAAGTAAATTAATTCTACACTAACCCCAGTATGGTACTAACAGTCTGTGTTGCTAGGCTGCCACCACCTTCATATTATTTAAGTATCAGAGGCATGAAAACTGCCACACATTCACTCTGTCAAGTGCAATTAAGTACTGAAAAAGTGCAGAGAGTAACAAGAATTTACATATGTCTCTATAAGGAAATGCAGCTGCATGTTTTTCCATCATCAATTATTTTAGGAAACGCAACGTGTGTTTTTGTAAATACCCACGTTCATGGCAAATGAACCATTCGTTTCCGTTCCTAGACTTTTATGTACTCATTCCTACATACTCATTTCAAAATATCAAAACCTCGTAACAGTAGCCATGCACCAAGTATGTGAACACCAAGATTAGCAGTTTGTACATGGACTGTGAGGAAAACATGGGTTCAGACTGAATGGATTCTATATAAACAAATCATTATCCAATTTTTCATCCTGATCCTGTAATTAGATTTGTGCACAGTTCTCACTACTTGGATCCACTTCCAGGACAAAGGCAGTAGGGTGACCAGCTTGCATATGCTTCATCTATCATTAACTCAGCGAGTTAAAAACAGTTATGGCAAGTTAGTCTGCAAAGACTTCTGGGTTTGAAGTTGTTAACTTGTTCCTTCAAGAGATCTGAACTGACTATATTGAAAATTACATGAAAATTGAGAAGCAAGACAAGATCTCTTGAAGTGTCTATTATCTTGTATTAAAACTGTAATTTCTCACTTGCTCTTTTTAAATGTCAAACAGAATCTATGAAACGTCTCTGCACTCTTTTTCTTGATTTTCCTTTACACATTGCATTTGGTTTAAACTCCTTTTAAAGCAAATGTTTTTGCAAGGCATTAATCAGTGAATACCTAGATACACAGATGAAATGTGTGGGTTAAGTATTAATAAACAAACAGTGGAGATAAAAACCCCCAACAACATTGTTGATGTTCAGATCAAGATGGGCTGAAATTTTACTGTGCAAGCTCATAGTTAATTTTTCTTTAAGTACTTCTTGCAGTCTGTGTTATAACACTATTGATTCCTCAAGATTCAGTACAGTTCAGTCCACTGATAAGCAGAGATAAATGAATGCCAGAAGTCTCTCAGTGCAGTACGATTTGGATTAAAATAAAATGCCCAAAGCAAAACACAGTCATTGCTGACCTGTTTCAATCTTTTTTCTCTTACTGAAGAACAAAACAGAAATTAAACAGACATAATGTGTCAAAGGAGCAAATTTAGTTTTAACAGGTAACAGTTTGGTTACCTCATCCAAGTCCTCAGTGAATTGTAGAAACTGAAAATCCCTGAGGCAGATACTACACCACACATGATTCACAGGCAGGTAAACTGAGGACAAAGGAATTCAATAGCCAGTTTCAGGCATTAATAGCATTACAACTCTTGTGACCAGGCCTAATATGCAAAGAATTCAACTCTTACAAGCTCTTTTTATGGAAAAGAAATGCGTGCAAACTTCTGCAGAATCCAGCTCCTGGTTGAATACCATTGCGTGCCAGCACTGTCCCCCAAAACGCACGGACCTCAGCCTTCTAAACCACTCAGACTTCTTGACTGTCTTTGTTCTGTAACAGGAGCTTTACAAGTTTTACCTACTTGGTATGTGTAAATAACTGCTCCTGTGGGTATACTGTATTTAAGAAATACTTGCATGGTTTGCAATTTCAAAGTTAAAAGAAAGAGATATTTAGTATCTTCTGAAAAATGATAGACCATATATAAAAATGACTTAGTGTAATATTCCGTCAAATTTCTGTCTCTTCCGTACTGCTTACTAATAAAGAAGTCAGGAATAGAGACTAGTGAGTTACCCTTAAGATGGAGGAAGTTAGTCTCACTGTCTTTTTAATAATTCCCAATGTGAAAAGAACTCTGGCCACTGCCAGTAGACTAGTCCCAACTGGCTTTATACCAGGGTTATGTTTATTCAAGTGTTCTCCTTTATGAAAGAAAAACTTGGCTTTATTTCAAGGTAAAGAAAAAAACTCCAAGCAGCAAAATATTTTAAGGACAGATGTCTGATCTTGAAACAGCAGCTAACATAGCCAGAATATATATGTGCAATAAACACTTACTCATCAGCTCTCCCTTTCAACTGCATGTATTTCTTTCTATCCACTGTGTTGCTCACAAAAAAGTAGCACAGAAATCAGTGTTCTCTATTATCTCCTGGAACAGCTTTAATTAATTCCTTTAATTCTAATAAATTTTCAAATTCTATAACAAGTGTTGCTTTTATTTTTCTTTCCCCTCTGGGGGCTCAGTTATGCCTATTACGCCTGGAACTGCACTACTGAGAGCTATGAGGTGTATGGCCCAAATAACAGCAACACCCAGGAACTTGATGCACAGGGATCTCCTAGGAACCCAACTACCTCTTTGGCTTATCTTCACTCACCCTGCTGCTCAGCTTATGTCTTCACTTCCTCTCCAGCTTGGTGTAAGCACTTTTGAGACTACTTGCACTGATGCAATTTCATCTCCAGCAGTCTTTCAAGTTATAATTTAGTTTAAAAAAAATAAAACAAAATAAATACAGGCAGAGCTGGTAACTATAGTAATGGCTAATATTTTCAACTGCTTTCCAACAATATCCCTGTTGCTTTTAGATGGTTATAGGTCTGCCAAAACTTAACAACCCACACTGAAAATTTCCTTGCCAGATACTTGAAACAAGCGGAACATTTCTTTTCAAAGAAAATAAACATTTGAAATGATTTTTTTTTAAAAAGGATTACACAAAATTGTGTCCTTTGTAAATATTTTTAAAAACTTATTTATGGTTTATTCAGAAATTCTTGTACCTTTCTTGTTTAAAATCAGGGGCTCAAAATGGGTGAAGAGGCTGAGACAGGATCAAGGGTGCTCTTTTCTTATAAAACAACATCCATGTGTGGTCAAGATTTAAACCCCTGAGTATCACCATGGCATCTCCACAACATAGACTTGGTGAGAACTGGGCAGTAGACTAAAAAAAATATCCTAGCTGTACTGCATACACTTCAGAGTTTCAAGTAAGATTTTGCCTGCAAATGCTACTGTCATGAAGGAAAGTGCATGAAAACAGCCTGCTGTCACTGAAACAGTAAAAGCAGGCTCAGAAACAGTGTATTTTACTGTACCTGACCAAGGAAAAGACAATCAGTGGGTGATAAGGACAAAAAGAAAAGCTAGAGCACAACTTACAGGAAGCATATCATATCTTCCCAGCATAGGGACAAAAGAGGAGACGCCAATAGTCTACAACCAGAACCTGCAGCAAATGATCCCAAGTCTTAACACTTAAGCTGTTCAGCAAACAGCTGTATTCAGTGGCTTTTTATCAAATGACTTCTAAACACTTGCTGGCCTCTGTGAGAGTCAAGGTGATACCACGATGGAACCTCTGGTGGGAGCAGGGTTTTGTAGTTCTCCTTCTTTAAAAACCAAAGTTCATACAACTGTTTCAAACACCTAAAATGACAATGTCAAATTATATCTTTCAGTATGCTTTCAAAGTCTCTTTCTCCCCACCTAACAAACTACAGTCAGACTTCAAGAGCTAGAGGTGCTCCAAACCTCAGAGGTGAAAAGATGTACCCCAAAGCTGCGCTTGTACTAAGTAGGCAGGCTGGCACCATCAGCAGATAAGAAATATTCTTTCTTAGTAAGGAAATGCTACCTAGTCTGGCTTGCTACCTAGTTAGGTACTCAATAAATGCTCTTTTGTCCCAAGGCATGTTGAAAGGGAATAGAGAGTATTAAGCCTAGGTTTCAGAGTCTGAATTTTAGATGAGGCAGAATGCAGGCAGGCAGAACTGTCACCCTCATACTTCTCCTTCTTGGCTGCTCCAAGCTTACACTCACAACAGGTTTTCATGGTCACCCTGGACAGCTCTAGAGGCCACATGGCCATATTTATGCCTCACAACAAAGCTAGGCCTGTGCCTGTTGGGGAAGGAGCTTTCAGACACCTATTAAGGACTACCCTCAGCCCACCTCTGAAGAAACACTTCAGCTCTTGAAATATCAGAAAGTCATAAATGGCCTATGGTAGGAAGTGGGATCTATCTCACACTGTTTCACATTTAGTCTGTCTACATATACCAAATACCTCTATCCTCACTGTGGTTTAATTAAGTCACAATCTGCATTATCAACCTGCAAAGCCATCCTAATACTCGGGAGCAAGGGACTGGATCCAGCATTCTCTCTGCCCTGAGCTGCAAGTAGTACCCCCTAGAAAAGACAAAGCAAATCTTAACAGGACCTCTACCTGCATTGCTGGCACCCCGAAAGCAAGGGGATTATCTAGTACTGACGTGCTGCAGCAACAAGAACTGAGCTTTTCTGTCAAGAATTTCATATCTAACTATGGGAAGAATTTTCCTAGCCCATCTTCTACACTAAAAACTAGAATCCACTGCATTCGTCATGCTAACAGCAAAGCACATGCATCTTTTTTTTCAGCACTTCCATTCTTAGAATGTGCAATCCATCTGTAAGTAAATTAGCTTGGCCTCAGGGATCATGTAATACTCTCAGTCACTCACTGTATGGCACCAGTTGCACACAAGCTCAGTTTCAATCATATTTTAGACATTTCAAAATCTCTCACTCCAAACTACCAGTGAACTCACTGATGCAATTTATTTATTACATGTTGTTTGTGCCAAGACATGACAGTTATTAACCACATAGTCTGACCGTCCTTGATCCCCAGCAAAATCACAAAACCAACTCTTCTAGAGCTCTTATTCTTTAGGCTTATTCTGTCTTCTTCAAGTGCTTGATAAACTGCATTCTAGGAAGCTAAAGTAACACCACATTTCTAGTCAAGGCAGATCCACACTTCGGCTTTTGCTGGAAATAAATATAAAGTTTCCTCTGCCCCTAAACTGAGGATTTTCTTCTACTTAATTCTGCCATTAAAAAAAAAAAAGTTACTCTGTCAGTAAGTGCTTTTCAAATAGAAAACTGTTGATTTCTTGCACTTGGCTCTATTGTATCTACTGCAGCTTGAAAACTAAAACATTACTTTGCTAGCTGCTGTGAAGAATTTGAACACCATTCCTTGTTCAATCCTACATGCTTTTCACCAATCTTCTCTCTCTATCACTCAAGTATCTGTTTATTCATAATGGATATTTGGGGATGATAGAACACTTGTACTTAGCCTTCTAAATACATTGTCTGGGTACTGAACTCAACAGTAATTCTGCTACTTCATTTACTGAAAGAAAATATCTCTCAATCAGGCACACACTGTAGAAAAGACGCATCACTTTTCTGTAACATTATTCAGCAACAGCTAATGTGATATATGTACCATCTAGCAAAATTTCCCAGTCCCTTTGCACTGTGATTTATTGCACTGGTCCTACACAACCAGAAGGCACTCAGACTAACATCTTGGTTGGTATAGCAATTCCAACTGTCCAATATAAACATAAACATCCATCACCATATGAACAGCACAAATTCTCTGACATCCAGCCCAGACAACTGTTCTTCTGTCCAAGACTGTTCTCCTTGCTTGGCTTCTAGAAGGCCACAGCTTAAAAACTCTGGAATCATTTTTATGCTATTCATAAAAATCAAATTGAGCACAACTACTCATCTAAGCTTTTACAGCACACACAACTGACGAGAGAATTCAGCTGCTGTATCTTTATCAGATCCTAACTTGCCTACAACTTCTCTCTGAATTTGAAATAGTATTAAATTCCTTAGAAATGCTCTTTAACTATGATTTTCCTAAACATCTACTCTAATGCCCACCACAGTATAATCACTAGACAATTATAGAGACACAAGACTATCAGGTATGTAGAACAAAGAGATTTTTGACAAGTAAAACCATCCAAAAACCTACAAAAACCTTTTTCTGAGGTTAAGGCTTCTAGGAAGTAGGAATAACACACCCACCCTGAAAAAGAACCCAAACCAAAAGAAAAAAAAAGCCAACCCCACTCCTCTGTTCTTTTCCCTAGCAGAAAGTAGTACAAAACAAGTAACTGCAAAAGCAGGCATTACAGTGCCAAAAAATTTCTGTCAAACTTAGGTTCTTCCAATTAGAGAGACAGCCAAAAGACATATGAAAATAGCCAACAAAATACCAATGGAAAGCAAGGAAAGAACCAGCCAAGAGAACATACTGTTTGGTTTCCTATCTGAGGAAGGAGAGAAGGAAGAGAGGTGAATTTCCACCTGGAACAAATTCATAAAATAGTCCAGAGCGCAGGATTCTGGCAGCTGTATTTGATGTTATACTGAATCAATATCCGATCAAATTTGCCAACATTCACGCAAGCATCTGTTTTCTGCATTCATACCTACGTAAATATTCAAGAAACGCAGCTTTCAGGCTGTGTTACAGGCAATGGGAGAAGCTTGCATACACCAAGAGCAGAATTCTCTAACCACAGACCAGCCATAGTAGATATTTCCCTACAGCTATCTGCAAGAGTAAGTGGAGAGAGCAAAACTTCTGTTAGTGGGCCACCGGCATGACAGTCTGCATACAGAACCATTCACAGCTCACCATGCCCACTGTTTCACCAGCTGCTTTACACAGTAAATGGATTGCATGTACATAAAGGAGCAGTGTGACTGAAAAAGGAAGATTTTCTATGCATCTGCACATGAAGCATGTATCATTTCAGGAATGCCTGCAATAACAGAACAAAGTATTAAAAAACCTAGAACAAACTAGGGATGAAATAAAATATAAGCACGAAAGAAGAAAAAAAAGAGGAGGAAAAATGAATTCAACAATAAAACCATATGACTATACAAAGAAAGTAAACAGCTGTCCTCAGAAATCAACTGAAAGTCAATCAGAAAGTTAAGTCCAATTCCTTCACAAGTTCTAAAACTGTCCTAAATCAGTTTGGTGATTATAAATAAGTCGAAAAAAAAAATAATTGTAAAATGCTACTAATGCTTTCAAAACATTAAAAATTACAGTTCCATACAATCTGGGTCTTTACTCTTACTACAAGATTCACCTGAATTAAACAGCCCACAGGAATAGTTTCTAAGCAGTTTTACTTTACCTTAACTGTGCAATCAAAAAGTCACAGGACAACAAGCTCACTAGTCCTTAAAAGACTCAGGAAGCACTACCAAATTGTGCAGTATCTACTTATTAAATAGCAATAGCTGAAGGGCTATATAAATTGCCATCAACAAGCCATCATGAATTTGCTGAAAATTATTATCCTAATCACACCTGTTATGATCCAGCATGTGTGTGCAGTCATGCAATACAAACAGCTCATTGGATAAGAATAAATGTATTTCCACATGATCATTACAGACTGCATTTGTGTTCCTTGGTTCCACGTTTAACATCCATATCATTTGCAAAGTAAATACAATAGATTAAAATATTGCCTGACAATTCAGATCAGATGAAACTCCAGAGTTGTAATAAAAGACAGATAGTACGGTGTTGTTTTAATGAAATCCACCGTAGCCAGGAAACTACTTACACATATAATGCTGCATAATGCTACTCTGCTGTGTTTTCAGTGTCAACAGACTGGCTGTGAAACCAGAAGAGACTGTAAAGCCCTCAGTGCTGGCTGAGGAAAATCAGTTTTAAGGTAAAGAGGTCAATTAAAAGATTAGCAATTAGATCAGCAGAGGATACAATGAGAGAATTTCATAAGTGAGCAAATAGCAGAGATTAGTCTCCATTCTAGTGCCAAATGATGGTTGGCAAGTGCTTCTATTCCTATGGGAAATCTTGAAATATTTTTCATGTGTTATGTCTAAAGAATGCACTGGCAAAACTCTCGTAAAAGCATTTGCTTTAAATATTCCAAAAGACAGTAATACTTGAATATCTTCATAATATTTTCATCAACTGTAACAATGAATGACTGAGTGACATCTGCAAAATGATACAGAAGTCTGTTTTGAGAATTTTACAAAAAATACTAACATTGGCACAGGTGAAATAATATATGAGCTCCAGACGAAACAGCAAAGCAACAGTATAAAAAAATGGCCTGTGTTGATTGCAAAGGACACTGTTCATTACAATAACACTGAGGCACATGATGTTTATGTCAAGGCCAGGAAGCCTGCACTGCATCACAACTCACCAGTGAAAGACTGCTCTCTGGCAAAAGCAAGAAGGCAAGGTGGCTACAGAAAGTCGCATTTACCACTCCTTTTCCTACTGGAAGAGTGTTGCCATGAAGTTACCCCTAACTAGAAAAGACGGACAATGTGCAGCAACACTGCTTTGAATTTATGGAATGAGCTTCTGAGTTAGTCACTCCTAAATAGCTATTAGGTTAGAAGAGCTAAGTCTTCCTCACCAGACAAGAGACAATCCAGGAGACAGAGTAAGGACTGGACAGCCAGCATTCTTGCCCTCCATGTCACCTCGGAGTTATCCCAGCCAAACCTGTTTGACAGATATGTCTTTGGTGTTTCAGAGTACACATGGGTATAGAATCATAGAATCATAGGATAGTTAGGGTTGGAAAGGACCTTAAGATCATCTAGTTCCAACCCCCCTGCCACGGGAAGGGACACCTCCCACTAAACCATGCCATCCAAGGCTATGTCCAACCCCACCTTGAACGCCGCCAGGGATAACGCATTCACAACTTCCTTGGGCAACCCATTCCAGGGCCTCACCACCCTCACAGTAAAGAATTTCTTCCTCAGATCCAATCTAAACTTCCCCTGTTTAAGTTTGAACCCGTTACCCCTTGTCCTCTCACCACAGGCCCTAATGAAGAGTCCCTCCCCAGCATCCCTATAGGCCCCCTTCAGGTATTGGAAGGCTGCTATGAGGTCTCCACGCAGCCTTCTCTTCTCCAGGCTGAACAGCCCCAATTTTCTCAGCCTATCTTCATACGGGAGGTGCTCCAGTCCCCTGATCATCCTCGTGGCCCTCCTCTGCACTTGTTCCAACAGTTCCATGTCCTTTTTATGTTGAGGACACCACAACTGCACACAATACTCCAAGTGAGGTCTCACGAGAGCAAAGTAAAGGGGCAGGAGCACCTCCCTCGACCTGCTGGTCACACTCCTTTTGATGCAGCCCAGGATACAGTTGGCCTTCTGGGCTGCAAGCGCACACTGCCGGCTCATGTTCATTTTCTCATCGACCAACACCCCCAAGTCCTTCTCTGCAGGGCTGCTCTCAATCTCCTCCCCGCCCAATCTGTAGCTGGGCCTGGCATTGCTCTGACCCAGGTGGAGGACCTTGCACTTGTCATGGTTAAACTTCATCAGGTTGGCATCAGCCCACCTCACAAGCGTGTCAAGGTCCCTCTGGATGGCATTCCTTCCCTCCAACTTATCAACCGAACCACACAGCTTGGTGTCATCGGCAAACTTGCTGAGGGCGCACTCAATCCCACTGTCCATGTCACCCACAAAGAGGTTGAACAAGACCGGTCCCAACACCGATCCCTGGGGGACACCGCTCGTTACTGGTCTCCAGCTGGACACTGAGCCACTGAGCACTACTCTTTGCGTGCGGCCATCCAGCCAGTTCTTTATCCACCGAGTGGTCCACCTATCAAATTGATGTCTCTCCAACTTAGAGAGAAGGATCTCATGGGAGACAGTGTTAAAGGCTTTACACAAGTCCAGGTAGATGACATCAACTGCTCTGCCCCTGTCCATCAGTTCCGTAGCCCCTTCATAGAAGGCCACCAGATTGGTCAGGCAGGATTTCCCCTTAGTGAAGCCATGCTGGCTGTCCCCAAGCACCTTGTTGGTTTTCATGTGCCTCAGCATGCATTCCAGGAGAATCCGCTCCAAGATTTTGCCAGGCACAGAGGTGAGACTGACTGGTCTGTAATTCCCTGGCTCATCCATTTTCCCCTTCTTAAAAATAGGGGTTATATTTCCCTTTTTCCAGTCATCGGGAACTTCACCTGACTGCCAGGATTTTTCAAATATGATGGACAGTGGCTTAGCAACTTCATTTGCCAGCTCCTTCAGGACCCGCGGATGGATTTCATCCGGTCCCATGGACTTGTATACATTCAGGTTCCTAAGGTGGTCCCGAACAAGATCCTCCCCCACAGTAGGCCCAGGGTCCCCACCCTCACCGTCCCCGCGTCTGCCTTCCAAGACTTGGGTGGTGTGGTCAGAGCATTTGCCCGTAAAGACTGAGGCAAAGAAGTCATTAAGAACCTCAGCCTTCTCCAAATCCAGGGTAGCCAGTTCTCCCGATAGCTTCTGGAGAGGATCCACATTGTCCCTAACCTGTCTTTTTATTTGCAATGTACCTATAAAATCCCTTCCTGTTATCCTTAACATCCCTAGCCAAGTTTAATTCTAAGTGGGCCTTAGCTTTCCTAACCTGGTCCCTAGCTTCCTCGACAACATCCCTGTATTCTTCCCAGGCTGCCTGACCTTGCTTCCACCTTTTAGAAGCCTCTTTTTTCCTTCCAATTTTGCTCAGCAGCTCCTTATCCATCCAAGGAGGTCTCCTGGCCCTTCTGCTGAACTTCCTTCTAGTTGGGATGCATCGCTCCTGAGCTTGCAGCAGGTGAGCCTTGAATATCAACCAACAGTCTTGGGCCCCCCTGCCCTCTAGGGCTGTATCCCATGGAACCTTACTGAGCAGGTTCCTGAAGAGGCCAAAGTCTGCTCTCTTGAAGTCCAGGGCAGTGAGCTTGCTGCACGCTCTTCTCACTGTCCTGAGGATCTCAAACTCGAGCATCTCATGATCGCAGCAATCAAGGCTGCCCTGGAGCGTCACATTCCCAACCAGCCCTTCCCTGTTGGTGAGGACGAGGTCAAGCATGGCACCTCTCCTTGTCGGCTCCCCTATTACTTGCAGAAGGAAGTTGTCTTCCACGCAATCGAGGAACCTTCTGGATTGCTTGTGCCGGGCCGTACCATCCCTCCAAAAGATATCAGGGTGGTTGAAGTCCCCCATGAGAACAAGGGCCTGTGAGCGTGAGGCTGCTCCTATCTGCCTATGGAGCGCTTCGTCCAGCAAGTCCCCTTGGTCAGGCGGTCTGTAACAGATCCCCACAATAATGTCACCCATCGCTGTTCTCCCTTTAACCCTGACCCACAAACTCTCTGTCAACTGCTCACCTGTCCCCAGACAGAGTTCCATACTCTCCAGCCTATCCTCAACATAAATAGCAACTCCCCCTCCCCACCTACCAGGCCTGTCTTTCCTAAAGAGCCGGTAACCTTCCGTTCCAACACACCAGTCATAGGTGCCATCCCACCATGTTTCTGTGATGCCTATGATATCATACTCCCGTAGATGTGCACACATCTCTAATTCCTCTTGTTTGTTCCCCATACTACGGGCATTTGTGTAGAGGCATTTGAGCCGAGATCCAATTGAAGTCAGGTCATTGGCTGGAGCAGCTGGAATATCCCTACATTGCTCCGAATGTTTACTATAGGTGCTACCAACCGACTGGGTGTGTTGGGATGGAATGCTGCCCCCCTCCCCCAACACATCTAGTTTAAAGCATCCTTGACCAGTCTGGCAAGCCTCCTACCAAAACCGCTCTTCCCCTTCTTTTTCAGACCAGCTCCACCAGGCCCCAGTAGACCTGGCCTGCTAAATTGAGTCCCATGTTCAAGGTACCCAAACCCCTGACTATAGCACCACCCTTCTAACCATTTATTAACCTGCCCAATCCTCCTAGCCTTTTCGAGGTCCTGCCCTGTATCCTGGAGAATTGACGAAAAGACAATCTGAGCTCCAGAGCCCCTAACCACCTCTCCCAGAGCTCTGCAGTCCTTCCTTATGGTCTCCAGGCTACTGCTATCTATATCAGCAGCACCCACATGGATTACTAGGAGTGGGTAATAGTCAGTGGGACCGACTAGAGCAGGCAGCTTCTCGGCCACATCCCTGATCCGAGCCCCTGGTAGGCAACACACCTCCCTTGAGCCTGGGTCAGGCCAACAGATGGGTGCCTCTGTGCCTTTCAGATTAGAGTCCCCGACTACTACAGCCCGCCGCTTTTTCCTGGCAGCACCAGTAGTGACCTTCTTTACCAGTGCACCAGCTGGTTGCGCCTGGTGGGAGCGCTGTTGCTCATCAGCTCCCTGCAGGATAGCAGAGCGGTTCTGGGTGGGGACAACAGATGTAGGAGGAAGCCCCCTGCTTTTAATTGCCCTCTTCCTCCTTTTTTTGTTGTTTTCTTCTGTTACCTTTTCCCAGCTTCCTGGGTTAGCAGCCTCCTTTCCTGCATGGGCAATAGTAGACACTCGAGGCCCAGGAACAGTCTGGTCCCGGAGCAAGCAGTGTTGCTCCCCCTCAGCTTCCCTGACACCTTTCAGCCTGGTAACAGCTTCCTGCAGCTGCAGTTCAGCCACCTGCTGTAGGAGGACCTCCACCAGGGAACGCAGAGTGCAGCCCTGCCCATTGCTCACCCTTCCCTCAGGACAGCAGTGCAGGCGCTCTCTACACCCCGAGCTCTGCACTGCAGCCTCCCTTCCCGTCGGTTCCGTCTGGGTGCCTACACTGGCCACCACTGGGGCAGCCAGAGCAGAGCTCCCAGACCCAGCCTTGCTCGTACGGCGAGTGTTCACCATCCCGCTCACCACCCCGCTCGACTGCCCGCGCAAACTGCCTCGAACCCGCCCTGTTTGCCCGCCCTGTTCACCGTGCTCTGGGTCGCTTGCGCTCCCTGGGGCAGGTTTTTAACCAGTCAAGGTCTGCCATGAGTGCTAAAATCAACCTGCCTCAAGATTTTACCAGAAAAAAACAATTACTCCTTCCATAGGGTATTGCACAGAGTTTTATCACCTGAACTTCCTATCTCTGTACCAAAACTTCCTATCTCTGTACCAACTAAATACAGTTCTACTGTCCGTTTCCTGAGGCAAACACATTTGGTTTTATTTATGCTAGTTGAGCCCTTTATATGAGCTACATTCCATTTGTCGATTTAAATAATGAAATACAATCATAGCTCTGTGTATTCTGACTTAATGAGAACATGTTCGAAATTATAGTAAAAAATCTACTTCATGAAGGCAGATGAATACCATTCTTCACTACAGTATTTCTCTCAAATGTTTATGCCATCTCCCAGTATAAAATTGTTTCTTTTCTGGATACAACCAAAAAAAAAATAAATAATCACTTACTACAAGAGCAGATAAAACCAACACAAACATCAATGCTTCTAACAGAAGATGGTAGTTTTCAATAAAACACCGCTGTAATCTCAGCAAATCTTACAGAGCAGTAATAAAAGAAGAAAAGGTAAAACACATACTTCTCAAAACGAAGCCAACAGACAGAAAAATCTTTACTATCACTGTCGCTTTAACACTGAACCACTTGTTAACTCTCACCCACATCCTCTTTCAGTATATTCTTTTAAGGATTGAATGCAGACTAGACTACTCCATCACTGATTCTTGCAGGTAAAAGATAATTCTTGGAACATCCAGATGGGAGGCAAGCTCAGCCAAATCACCAATATTGTTACTGTAGTTGCGATGATTCTCTTTCCAAATTAACAATTTTTTGTCAGGATTTGCTAAGAAATGCCAGAATTGACAGGCAAATTAACAAAAACTACAATAAATTCATCTTACATCAGCATAATTCATTTTTCAGTGCATGATGTTAGTGGAAATGGAATAGCATACATAACCAACCTACCTTCTGATCATGCTTAACAAGCAGAAGACCAGCTATTCTTGAATAACAAAACTCTTCAATACATTTAAACTTCCCCTACCTGCTGAATCCTTTGTAAATAGATATAACATCATACATCATGACAATTCTGCTTACTTCATAACAAGGAACGGCTGAGGGATCTGTGTTTAGTCTGGAGAAGAGAAGGCTCAGGGGGGACCTTATCACTCTCTACAACTGCCTGAAAGGAGGATGGAGCCAGGAGGTCGCTGGTCTCTTCTCCCAAGGAAGAAGGGATAGCACAAGAGGTAATGGCCTCAAGCTGCACCAGGGGAGGTTTAGATTGGATATTAATAAAAAATTTCTTCACAGAGAAGGTGGTCAGACATTGGAACAGGCTTCCCAGGGCAGTGGTGGAGTCACTGTCCTTGGATGTGTTCAAAAAGTGTAGATGAGGCCCGTAGCGACATGGTTTGGTGGTGGACTTGGCAGTCTGGGGTAATGGCTGGACCTCATGACGTTAAAGGTCTCTTCCAACCTGTTGATTTCATGATTCTATGAATCCCGCACCTATTCTAGTTTTCTGGAATGCATATCTCAAAGTTGCTGCAGCTTCCTAAAAATGCAGCACAAGTTAACAAATCTCTTTTAGGCTATATACTATTTATTGTTAAGTTAAAAAAAAAAAATGAAGTCTGCTCTAAGATAAAAGTTGTTGGGATTGGCTACAAAAGAACAGTTAAAAAGAACTTAATGAGACCATCTTAACAACTAAATGGATGACACTAGCTTAATGTTTGGTGAAATCTGGTCTGATTAAATCCTTTACAGCAGTTGAAGTACTTGACATACAAATCTGAGCTCCCTTTACTGCGATTGTACACCTAGTATCTGCTGAAACTTTAAAGACAAAGAAAATGGAGCAAGTGGCTTCCATGGCTTAAGCCTGACTAAAGGAGGTACTGGTGTGAAAGAGTCTACTGAGGAAAGTGCCTTTGTTATCTGTAAAACTTTCAATGCCTGCCTTAGTAAAAGAAAGGAATAAGAATCAAAAATAGGACAAATAGTTCACATGCAGGACAGCCTTCATCTGATATTCATCAAGCAGCACAGAAGGATCTTCTAGCCTCTGTCAAATTTCACACCTGGTTGCCATAGGTTGCTGCATTTGTAAGTACTTAACTTCTAAAAAGCAGTAGATAGCAACTCAACTCCTGAGGAGTGAATGGTTCCAGAACACTCACCATTTATAAACTGCACAGCTGTTTGAATTTTAAAATGAAGAAGCTAGAGTAAATATGCTCATGAAGACTTACAGTCCTTTACAACCAGTGCCACTTGGCAACAAATGAGTCACACTGAAAAACGTTTACGTAAAAGCTATAATCAGGACTCATTTACAACATTTAGTGTTTCACGAGATGACAATCAAAGAGTTTTAATTTCAAGGCTCTGGATTAACAGATAGTTTTCCAAGACCTATTCTCTCAAGTTCAGAGAATGACTGCAGGTCTTATTTATTATGCTTGGTTCACCAAGCATCACTGAGTATTAATCTTTGTTTCCTGAACAGTTAACACCTATTTCCAAATATCACCATTTTTGTCAAAAAGCAGAAATTACTTTCTACTGACTGACTGATGTGCTTGGCCTGATACTTTCATTCTTTATGGATATACAATTAGGCATTTAAGTTACATTTCACTATTTTGCAATCCAGCTTTTAATTGCACAGTTTATAAATAACTGGAAATATATTACTGGTGTATATGTGACAACTCAAACATAACAATCACTACTAGTAGGGGCAATTACATGAAACCCCAAAAATTTCTTCAATTTTCATGTTATTTCACACTGATAAAACACAGCAGCGCTTGTGGTAATGACAGTTGCAATGTGAGCTATTTATCCTTCATTGGAAAATTCTGCCTGACAGTCTTAAAATTCCCAGACTTCTGCAGGGTCAGTCCAGATAAGTTTTTGCCAATGACCCTTCTGCTCAAGAAGTGAGGGTGAGCTATGTGGTAGTGCAGATCACTGTACCTGTCAGGTTACAAAGAGAGCACACTAGAAAACATTCCATAATCCAATGTCAATACTAAATAAACCATCTGAAGTGCAAACTAACATGAAGCAGAGGCAAGAGTTTCCACCACTTTGTGATCGATAGGGCAAGACCAAATAGATACACAACACACAGTTAAAAGGACAAGAAGAAAAGTAATTCTCTGCTCATCCACTACATGGAGCAGGATCAATGACCAGGAAATTCAAAGTGTTTATAAAAGGAGCACAGACTTGCAAAATGGAGGATCAGGCTATAAAGACCACAGAATTTGGCCTATTATGTACTTACTGAATTACTTTTAAAGTATTTTCTTTTCTGAAAAATTTATTCCAGACTGCAACCACCATTTCACATGAAGCTGTAAAAAAGTCACTACATGATGCTTTCTACTATCTATTCATTAAAAATATCTATGCTCAGATTAGAATTCAGAGAAATCAGGACATAAATCTGTTTGCCCATATGTGAAGATCAGTTTGTAAAAGAATAAATTCTATTATTCTGGATACAATGCATACAGTCTCACCATAAAGAAAAGTCATATCACAGAGAGTTTAGAAACCTGATGCTAGAATTAAGAAAGAGCCTAAATACTCTACTCTCTACCCTAGAGCAAAATCAGCAGCACTTTGAAGTTCTAACACAAAATCTTCAAAGATTGCCTAACATTAACAAAAAGTTTGGCTTGACATACACTGTTTAAAAGGGACTATGAAATCTGTAGGCCTGAATAAACTATCATGGTTTAGGAACCAGCCCTTCTATCCCCTCCCTAAAGTCCTGTGTGGCTCCAGACCTCCCTGGCAGACTTCCCTTTCTCCTAGCTTTGGCCACAGGATACACTGTAGGATTAATATCCAGAGGCAGGCTTTCAGGATGCCAGGGTTCAGCATGAGGTTTCATCATTTCCCTGTTCTGTTTCCACATTTCTTTATGTTCTCCAGCACTATGCAGAACACCACAGTTCAGAGCTACTATGGTACCTAATCTAACCACCAACAAAGAGAGCAGATAAAATGCTCCTAGAAAAGTAAACACTCCTGCGCAATTCCTATCAACTACCACACTGAACCACAGTAACATTTTAACAGGCCACATTTATGACATACCCAACCTCCACAAGCACGAAAGCACAACTAATTTCACATGAAAAATTCCAGGCTTCACATCCCGTTCAGCAATGAAGTTACTGTTCAGTACTGAAGTAATGAACTCACCAATTCCAAATACAAATAGCTAGGAAGATGCTACTACTACATTTTTGCTATGTAAGCACTCCAGACTTGCATCTGAAACACCTTGCATTTTGCTTAGACACAGGCACAAAGGAAAAGTGGTTGTAAAACACTAAGATTCTGACTTGTTAATATTTAAAGCTTATTTTGCACTGCTGTGTAAAAACATACATACTCATCTTGGCACCTGGGCTGTAAACACTGCGATGAGGAAAACTGTTCTAACTGCATTTTACTGGAGAAGTTTTTAAAAAAGTTGTAAGCAGTAAGAAACTGTAAGATGGACTTTTCATGTATTTATTGGATTGGGTAAATAAATAAAAGTTTCCTGGAGTTGGTTCAAGGTCTTTAAATTAGTGGGATATCTGCCAATCTTTGTTTCAAACTTACAGCAAGAGAAAGTAAGTATACTGCTATATTTCACAAAACATCCATTCTGTTACTGCATGACAAAAACAGCGACCATACTAATACTTACTGTAATTCATTGAAGAGTATCTCCTTAAACTTGGCAGTAAAGTACAAAGAATTCCAAATGTAATTCTTAACATCCCCACCCCCAGACGCTGGCAGAGTTTAGAAGCCAGGCTTTCTCAAAAGGAATGCTTTTAACTTCAGCACTAAGAGGGCTGAAATTATTGTAGAAAAAAGTGTATTTCCTTTTTCCTTCAAACACCCACTGTCTTCTGTGCAATTCAGCCCAAGGTTATAGAAAACTCTATGTTCTAAGTTTGGTGATCCAAATCCTTCAGTCTTTACTTAGGCAAAACTCCCACTGAAGTCAGTGAAGTCAGTGGGAGTTTTGCCTGGGTAGGAACTGCTGGGTTTGGCGCAAAAAATACATGGCTCTGTAAGCTAAGGAGAATGTGAGTGAAAGCCATGCATGTAAGTAGCTCATGTTTCCAGCCACAAAAATCGTAAATTATTTTACAATATACAAATTAGCATCCTGATAATTTCATATTACTAGCATTATGCTGAACAGAGCATATGATTAAAGCAATGGAGAAAGGTTTGTATGATTATTGATAGAGTTAAGTGACCACAAAGACACCAATTCTGTGTGCAGTTACAGTTTTTGAGTACAACTTCTTACTTAGCAATCATGAAAAAAGGAACTGTGACCTAAAACAAGAAGTCCTCTAAAGAAGGCAGGCGATGATTTCTTGAACATGCAGCCCTGCTTAGAGCTGTGCATTTCAGGACTGGGAAGCTCTGCTTAAAGCTGTGTCCCTCATCTTACGTGTGTTCTATTCTAATGTAGGGCATGCTACAGTATAGTATGCCTCATAGCCCCACTAGAAAACTGTGGAGAGTATCTGAGATACAGAGAGATTTTGGTTCAGAGACATGCTTCACAGAAAACAAAACACACTGTTACTTAATAACTGAAATATCATGGTTGTGACATATCCATTACGGGTCTCCATGGCACCTTAGCATGCTTACACTTCCCTTTATCAGTATATTCTTTCTCACATGTGTGTACATGCACTGTGTGAATTCAGGGTATGTTCTCAGATTTGGACAGCCCTAAACATCATCAGTAATGTGAGAAAACAGATGTAGGGACTTTAATAATGGTTTAAGAGCGAAAATTGGTCCAAACTGAAGTGTGACAATTAAAAGCTTTACAATGAAGCACGAATTAAATTGAACCAATTTTAGCCAACCTTCAGTATTCCACAGAACTACATTTTAAGTATCATACTTTATTTTCAATTTGCTTCTGCATTGTTTCCCTTTTCCACTTTCAGCTGCTTTAAAGTTTAGATTCAAATTCCTAAGTAGGTTTTCAACCCTCAGAAAACTCAACTTTTGAGAAATTAAATAACTGAACTTCTTTTGCTCACTTTGAGCATGAAACCTTGATATGACTTCATGACATACCACTATTAAAAAAAAATAATCTAATACCTTGAGTTTTGCCTTTCGATATTTTTTAAGTGTTACTCCCCTGCTCTGCCAGTATGCACGTAAACCAGTCTGATATGACACCTGAAATTGCCACTCCAGAAACAAGACTGCCTTTTTAAAAATCTCTCTGTAATGTTTAATGCCTAAAAACCTAAATAATACTTAGAATCATTTTTTTATACTTTTGTTCCTCCCCCACAGACCTCATTCCATCTGGCTTTGTAACAGTACTATGGGACACAATCACATAGGACAGAAGTTGTTGGTGGACTTCAGCAAGAGAAGGCCATGGAAGACAAGAAGGATTTGTTGCAGGGGAGGGCTACACAAACGTGCATTCCAAATATCAAAAAGTTACATCAGTGGAAGATTTGTCTGTACCAAAATTCTGTCTTATGGTCACTGAGTTTTCTCTTCTTCCAAAGCCTCAGGGCACAGGGCTACAAACTGACCACCTTCACTTCCCATGCTATTCCTACTATGAGTCCTTTGTGACTTGCAGGAACAGAAGAACTCCAGGTTTCCCATGCAAAAAAAATTCTTTTATCAAAATCTAAAGTAATTATACTTCGGGGGTGGAGGGTGAGGGGGAAACAGATGCAACAGGATGCAAAACAGCATCTCCAGAAAAGCTCAGACCTGTAATACAGACATGGATTCTCACCTTCCGCACATAAATTGTTTTCAGTAAACAGAAATCTTTCTTCTTCGTACCCTTAATATTTTCAAGAAACAGAAACAGAATGCATTTTCTGAAGTTTACCTGAAAGAACCTAACAAACACACTACCTTTCAATTTGGGAAGGAGCGCATATGCAATAACTTGTTATGATGCCACTGCTGTACTTGCCAAGAAAAAAAATCTGGGCAAAGGCAGACAAAAAATAGATAATTCGCAAAGTCTGATGGTCCTACAAATGGATTAGCATGCATAGTTATCATACACAGAGACAGTGAGAATGGATTTTATGTGGGAGGTTAAGATGGGAAGAAGGTATATCAAACTGTGCTACTTCACACACAGAATGGGTTTAAACCTCTGTGGCACTTTTCTTTTTGGCAAGAGTGCTTAACTATGCTGCAGCAGATATTCCTATCAGTTATGCCTCCAACTGTTTTAAAACCAGTACAGGAACTGAGCTCTCCACATTGTTGACACAGACAAGTGCATTTCAGAAGGGACAAAGCTTACAGCAAAAGGAAACAAGTCAGGGGACAAATGAGTATTACTACTTTTGGCTTCTACATAACTGGAAACCCCTAACTCTTCAGATGAAAAATACATGCTATTCTACCAGATTGCCATGATAGATCTTAGAAAGACACAAGACAGTTTTATGGTCTTGTAAGTGTTCTTCACTGAAAAGGAAACTTGGAAGTAATAAAGCATTTTCTTGCAACTGAAGCCTGACTGCAACTGCTGCCAATTCAACAGCAAACTGGCTTCAAGTATGCGGAGTCAGATGGTTTCAGCTTCACCACTGCAGGGAAACCAACTCTGTAGCCTGGCACAACCACTGTCTGGAAATCTGCCATAACTGTGCATTGAGTTAAGCTCCAGACAGACTGTAACGGCTGAACTTTAAACCATTTGTATTTTTAACGTACACAAATAAATTTATAGCTGCATAAAAAAATGTCATGCTTCAGGGATTAACCTCTAATAACCTCTCTTGCTATGTTAACAAAGACATTTAATATCTGCCTCTCCAAGTTACACACGACTCAGGTTAATGAAGGCAATTCAAAAAGAAATTTTAAGGCCTCATTATATCTAATAAGGGATTAGTGACACCAGCAATTTTTAAGACCATTTGTGGAAACTTTCATGCTGCCTGTGGCTTGGGACTCCCTCATTTTACCTCAGGGTTCCCAGATGAAGGTAACTTTGGCAAGGTAAATAGAATGGTACAGAAGTCAGTGGCAGGTAGGACTGGAAAATGGAAATAATTTTCACGACATACCACTTTCATCATAGGCAGTCTAGCCTCTAACAATTCACTGGTATCACTACTTCACAGATGAGAAAAGTAAGGTCAATCAGGTAAAGCAACCTGTCATTCTCATGAAGTAGAGTTTACCAAGAAAGAATACCTAAGAAACCTTTATTTTGATTTCTGACTATAAACTAGAACCTGATTATTAACTATAACTATGTCCTTAAAGCTCTGAAAAATGTAACTAAATTTTCTCCCCAGTACTTTTCACTTTCAAGTATTTTTACTGTTTTGTCTAGGCAAAAACTAGAGTTTGGAATACTTTTGGAAACAGTTCCACAACAGCAACTAATAGAAAAGGCAGCAGCTTCCGATGTGGGGTTGTTGTTACTCTGATTTGGAATGTCAACAGAATTGTTTTGCCAGCTTTAGTTTCTACCTAGCAATGCCATTAAATTTTGTAGCTGCTTCAATTTTGACAGTGCAGGCCAATGTGGTCCTTCCCATATGGATCCTCTATTGTCTAGTTCGCCAAATCTTTCCAATAATTTTTTCAGAGGTTGCGATATTCAGAACAGATACAAATTTCTGCATGGATTCTCTAACAGAGGTAAGATGGGCTTACATTATCAACTTTTTCTGACTGGGAATACTAGTAGGATCACTTTTTTCTACATTATCTCCTCTTACCAAAGACGGTGGTCCCTGTCCCAAATCTATAAGTAAGCGACTGAAATTTCTAATGTGTTTAACACTGGTCAGATGGTAAAACTTCCCATTGACTAGTCCATCTTCTGCCATATACTTCTTGCCTTGCCTATGCTTAAGAGGTAGGAAACCTTTGGTAGTGTCTGCAGCTGCATAGCATCACATCAGTACTTCTCAGTTTGCATTTTACCTGAAAAAGTTCAAGAAATGCACAGGACAGATGTAAAAATAAAAACAAAACAAAAAAACAAGAACTGGACCACCCAAAAGCTAAAGGAATTCGTTCATGCATCTGACAATATTCTACAACTGTTCATGTGACTCCAACCTATGGTGTACAGTTTGGGCTTTATGAATTGGGCTACATGAATCCACATAAAGGTTGTAATCCATTAAAAATTGTGTATACTTAATTGAGAAGCACTATTAAATTACATCTTCTATCCAAAAGATGCTATAAAATGCAAATTAAAATGAGTAGTTATGTCCACTAGTCTCAGGGAGACAATGAATAGCAATAGCATAACAAGGACATTTTGTCAATAACAACTCATAGAAGAATCAGTGAAAAACTGCTTTTTTGTCTGACTCAGGAATTATTTTTAAAATGGTATGCTCTGGTAAGATAAAAAGAGACCACAAATACATTAATTATTTGCATTTATATGCGCACATAAATACATTGTTACTCATGTTGATAGTTTTTTACATAGAAAACCAGCCATTACTCATTTTCTAGAACCACTGTGTATCACAGTTACATTATTTCTTCATGGTTTAAACAGCTTCAAATTCAGAAGTTCGTAATTGCTATGCAAAGTTAAAAGCAGACAAAAAGGGACAGATTCACAAGGGAAGTGTACCTCTATGTAAACATCCCCACAGTCAAACAAACAGAAAAACTCCAGCTAAATGACCTGTTTGGAACAAGTATGAAGTTTCTTACATAAATTAACTGAGAAAACTTGAAAGGCCTACCTAAATGCCACTGCAGCAGCCACAACTTTTAGGGCCTAACTGCATGCATACACTCAAATACCTTAAGACAAAGTAGAATGTAATCAAAATTTGAACTAAAATGTGACAACACTTACCTGATACGACAAATGTCACAGCTATTATCAGTATTCACATTTCATTAGACTTCTATTTATATTTGAATCTAAGTTATAAAACCGCTTGTTATTAACCAGAACACATGCACAAAAATTTGTTATATTTAATCCTCTCCACACTACCTCACCTTCAACAGACAGCCACAGAGCTCCATTTGATTAGTATCATTAGGACCAACAAATTATTTTTATGTTTATTTGAAGAATCTGCTTTGCAATAGATGTCAGGATATGAGACCTTACCAAAACAATCATATCCAAACAGCACCGACAAGGAAGTTGTTGGTATTGTGGGCCTTGTTACTTGGCAGATCACAATGCCTCCTGCTGAAAGGAATCTCTCACCTTTTAGGACTGTAATAAAGCAACTGTACGACAAAAATCTTAGGAAAGAAGATATCTTTCCAAGTATAAAAAATACTAAGACTTCACTTAATTTTCAGTTCACATACCTACTGATTTCTAAATAGAAATACACTATTAGAGAAGTTAGTAAATTAAAATGCAAAATTTTGATTGAATCTTCAAGCAAATTTGATAGGAGAAAAAAAACCCCACAGTTATTTACTGCATTGAAGAAATTGTCTCTGTTTTCAGCCTGCTTGCCTATAAAACCATTAACAATAGAAAATTGAAACCAAAATCTGTAGGGAGGTAAACCGCACATAAAAAAATTCTCATTAGCTGGATAGCACTCCACTGAATATTTACTCTCGTACTCCAGAAGTCCTGAATCACAAAGCTAACAAACCAACCACAGAACCACTCCCCCTCAAGCACTTGTCCTTCCAAAAGGTATTGAAGACTTTTTTCAACCTTTTACTACCACCACTATAATCCTCTGAAGCACCCAAGTGATGACATCTCAGAGGTCTGTAATTATTAGGTAATTATGCAATGATTTCAGATTGGAAAAATATTAACTACCTCATCATATCTGTCAGTTTGACGGTTCGCTAAGTAACATGTTAATGGGGCTAATTAGACATCACTTGATCTCCAAGACAAAAAGCTTAATATCCTCATAGACAAACACCAAATCATGGCAAAGTCCGTTCTCTTTTTTGGGTTTGTATTTTGTTTATTTGGGTTTTTTGGATTTACAGTTTTTGGTTTTGTTTATTTGCTTTTTCTTTTCTGCTTGGTTTGGGGTTTTGTTTGGTGGAATGAACTGTGGGGGCTTAGTCTAGAGAAGAGAAGGATCAGGGGGACCTTATCACTCTCTACAGCTACCTGAAAGGAGGTTGTAGTGAGGTGGGAGTTGGTCTCTTCTTCCAAGTAACAAGTGAAAGGATGAGAGGAAATGGCCTCGAGCTGTGCCAGGAGAGGTTTAGACTGGAGATTAGGAAAAATCTCTTCACAGAGAGGGTGCTCAGGCTTTGGAAAAGGCTGCCCAGGGCAGTGGTGGAGTCACCATCCCTGGAAGTGTTCAAAAACTGTGCAGATGAGGCCCTTAGTGACATGGTTTAGTGGTGGACTTGGCAGTCCTGGGGTAATGGTTGGACTTGATGATCTTAAAGGTCTTTTCTAACCTGTTGATTCTATGAGTCTATGAATCTCTCCTACAGTGGGTCTAAAGTCTTCGTTCTCCCAGTCCCTGCATTTGTCTTCAAAGACTTCAGTGGTGTACTCACTAGCTCCTTAATGCTTTTTTAAGCAGCTGAAAACAGCTGCAGATTTTAACTTTTGATCTTATCTGCTCCCAATCAATTCTTATAATCAACATTCATGTATACGGCTGGAGCTACAGCTGCCATTCTTTCCAAAGTCTAATGGACTTCTGTGCATCACAATACTGACTTCTGACAACATGGAAAAATGTATAAGATTTTGCCAAGTAGCTCCTAATTTTCAGTACCCTTTATCTTGTCTTAGAAACAGATACCTATCGATTCTTCTTTCCTAAAAATGCATTTGGGAAAATCATAAAAGAATTAAATGGTTCATTTTCCCACACAGAATCACACAGTGTAGTGAGCAAATGACAAAATTAACATTAGACTAGTGACTCAAGGTATCCACTACAAAAGTGGAAATGATGGAAAGAAAAAAACCCACGCTTAGTAAACAGCATTTATTATCACCTTTAAAATAGCATGATATTTTAGTAGTTTATTAGGAATGAGAACACAGATAGATTCCCAGCTCAATTCTCACTGAGACTAACGCTCTAAAGCCTCTTGGTATTGACACAGCTATAAAGAAGTCAGTACAACTAAAAGTAAAAGTACTAATCTCTCTGATTTCTTCTGAAACAAGTTATTCTGATGAATAAGTTATTATGATGATTTACCTTTATTTGAAACCTAAGCATGGTTTTCCTTTCTATTTACCATTTTTCTGTGGTTAGAAACTGATTCCTCCCATTACAAATTAAGCATCATGACAGTTGTTACTCCTGGCACTTCTTACTTGTCTGGCAATTAGAAGTGGTAGTCATTCGGAAAGAAAAAGTGGGACACAGTCCCTGACGAGCCACACTAAGACAGCTGGACGCATTATGTATTTCTTCCTTTCACTATCAGAATTGTCTGATAGTGGAGCTGCTTATCATTTTGATCTGCTTTAGCTTTGTTAACTTCCTGAACCATAATAAAACAGCTGAAGAAATATCTATTTCTTATGTTGATTATTCTTAGTTACTGGTTTCTTCGACAATGCACTGTTGCTCCCTCTGCCACCATATCACCAATAACTGAGCATCTCCATGAATGTAACATATTACAAACATTTGGTGTATGATCTATCAGGGAGCCTGTGGATAGCATTGAATAGTCAACCTTGAAATACTAAGACAATCACCTGACTACCTGAAAAATTCAAAAGGATGAGATGCAGCCATAGAGCAAATGATATTCTAATAGCCTCATGTCATGAGCAGGGTATGCCTGTGTTATTCTTAATGACATGGGGCTACTATGCCCCTGTCACTTATCCTCTTCCACTTCCTCCACAGTACCAAGGAAATTTGTGCCTGACCTTCTTCAAAATATATAAGCAAATACTTTAAAAAATTATTTTCAGTTCAACAGATTGGCTCAAACATAATTCTACCATTTAAGCAGAGAATGTTTCATTTTATGAGGAAATAAGAAAAGTAATTTATACAGTTATTCTGTGTCCTTGTGCTTTTCTAAAGGATATTGGCTCACAGCTAACATCAAAACAGTTGGTGCCCCTGGCTAGAATACTTCACTATCACCTGCTCATTCAAGCACTAAATAAATCTCAGTTTTCAAGTACTTACAAGCAAGGGTCCAGCACGTGTTTCAAATGCTCTACTCATGTACAGATGGTAACATGCCCTCCATACGCTGAATGTTATCAAATGTGTTTTTGTTGTCTCTGCAGCAGTAACTCAAAACTCGATTCAAAAGTATACTGAAATTATTACATTCAGAAAAAGAAGAGATATTTCCTTAGAGGAGGTAATTTCTCACGGCAAATCTATTAAGTCTTTGGATTAAAATGCAGCATTTCCACATGTTTTTACCATTGCTTCTATAATTTTAACTTACAAGGAGCATGGAAGCATATTGTATTAAAGCTTTCAACTGCTATGTTATCCTTTACCTGTGATGACTTATATATTTTCAAAAATCAGTTTAAAAAAACCCACCCTTTTAAATTTTCAATTAAAGAAGTGGTTTCTAACCAACGTATTTTAATAAGAAAATTATTTTCCCTTTAAGTCAGAAAATGCTGAAGGATTCCTTCCACCACCACGATATTTTGTAAAAAATCTCATGAAAAATGGAAGCAAATATTATGCTGCAGTCAAAAAGCAGTTATGGTTGGAAGGATTAATTTATTGACTCCTAATTCACCTCACTCTCCTGTGTCTGCCAAATAGGTGGGAGTGGAAATTTGCAAAAACTTCTGTCTCTTGATAAAACCTTCCTCACAACCCACACACTGGGAAAATAATACCTGCAACCCATGAAGAAACAGATCGACAGCTTCAGGCAATGACATACACAGGCAAACCTTTAATTTAATACTCTCTCATGCTCCACTTTCATGTGTCTCATTTAGAAGGGGTCTTTAAAGAGAGGCAATGTAGCTGCTGTCAATGATATAATTGCTGTTGGTGCCTTTGGGTCCTTAAACTCACCAGAGAACGATGTTTGATCCCTGCTGCTGTCCTTTTGGCAGCAATCAATAGTGAGCAGTATGGAAGGAACAGATCGAGTAAGGACAGGGGTATGTGTCACACATACCAGTCCCCTTCTACCCACAGGGTTTTAACCATGCAGTGAAAATTTGCTTCACGTTCCTGATAACTCCATAATTCCTTCCAACTCCTGACTCACAGGCTCTGAGCCACAGAGCACTGCTAGTAATCCATCCAGAGCAGTATACCTGCAGGACAGCTTGTAGCAAAATTACAGTCTTGACTTTAACAGCAGGGCATTTGTTTCGTTACTTAGCACAGCCTCTTTTGTGTGCCAGGTTCTTATTTCCAGAATGGCCCTGGTCGCAAGAGGCCATGCAATTCTATTAAACAACTAGTTTCCTTAGAATGTGTACATCATCCCCATGCAGAACCTAACAGAACTGTACATAAAAAGAAAGATAATCTCACACACTGGGGGGCGGGGGGGAAGTGTTTTAAGAAGTGATATTACTTAAAGGCAACCACCAGGAGTTTACAAGAATTTCCATTCTTTTAATTAAAGATTTTATGAGTCTTGGAACACATTCCTGTGCCCTATTATACATCAGAGCACTTGAAAAAAAAATCAGAGCCTTATAACATTACCGTAAAGAGATAGAAAAACCAAAGAAGTCTTCTTTAGAAGAAAGACCTATTTATGTGATTGTTACGATTTAAAAAACAACTAGAGTCTTGTTTTCCTCACTAGATTGTATTCCCCCCTTTTCTGCTGTTTGTGAATACCTTTCAATACATCCTAACATAAACTACCCACCACCTAAATTCATCGTTCTATTTATACACTCAGCATGTTTGGAACAACTATTAAAATTCTAAGAAATTCAATCTAAACTCACTGTGCTAGAAGAGAAAACATTTACATTACAGTGATAAAAATATATTCGTTAGCATTCAATTGTAACTGAATTATTCCTTAAAAAAAAAAAAGAAAAGGAAAGCAAGAAACGATACTTATAATGAAATACAATAAAAGTATTCTGTGAACTCTTAGTTTCTAGGTAAAATAGTATTTCCAGGTGTAAAATTCACAGTATTACAACATATGTCTATCTCATAAGTAATCCCACAAATTTCTCAGACAGCTTTCCAGAAAATGGTCTATGAACCATGTCTAAGAAACAAATTAGCTCATCCATCACACGCACCCATTTATGTGGTAATGGCTTAATGACTTTAGCTTAACTATAGTAGCACTGAGCATGATATTGTAATTACTGCGGGAATTACTGTAGTCCTCAATCTGTCTTTTAGATGTTTAGAGCATGGAACAAGCTCACCATGGCCCGAACCAGAGCCCAAAGTCAAAAAAGGCTTTGGATTCAGACCTAGGATCTTGGAGCTATTAGGGAGGTATCCTTACAGACTTCTGTCAGTACACACCGCTCTGCTAATATTCCAGTCCTGCCTTTCCCACAAGAATAGGCAAGGATACACACTACAGGGAGAGCTAAAAGCCCTACAGAAATCTTGAGAAGAAAACTGTAAGAACATTTATTCCGCCTAATCACAAAGCTTGAAAGAATACATTTTAATGCATTTGCTAGAATGTAATTAACTTTAAACAGAACATGTACTACACTAAGTTTACAAAGTTTTAAAAGCAAAATAGGTTTGTGTTACTAATACTGTGGTTGAGACAGACAATAAAGGCTAGGGAGAGTGAGGCAAGAATGCCAAACAAACCTGTTCTGTAGTACTTACAGCAATACAGAGCATATTCTTATAATTTGGCCATGTCTGTGGATATTTACTTGACAGAGTTATTTTTCAACTATGGTATGTCTCACTTTCAGATGTTCTACTGGTGATGTCAGCAATTACTGCCATATGTAAATTACCATCTGTTTTTTCTAACTCAGAATAGGGTAATTGTAAAGTAAATCCGAATAACTTTCTTTTATGTATGCTAAATAAACAAATAGTTCAATCCCTCCTTAGTTACCAGTTTACAAAGGCTCTCAAATATTCTCATGCTTCATAAACAGAAGGGTTAAGGGTGATGTTTTATGGGAAAATGTAGTCAAGGTGACATATCAATTTCTCAGGAGAATCAATGGACGTCCTTTTAACCTTGGCTTGCAGATGGGAATACTCAGGTATAAAGATGAGAAATTATTTTTGTCAGTATTTCAGTGGGAGAAATTATGTTTTCTTATATGCTAGCCCCATGAAAGTCAGAAATGGAAATGCTTGTTTTACTGGGTCATCTCATGTGCTCCCTGACTATAACTGAAGAAGTTATATCAGTAACTGTAGCTTGGTGACTGAGCAGATAAAAGTTAACTAGCTAATTTCGTGGCCATAGAGAGTTTCTTTGAGACAGTAATAGGATGCAAGACCATTATGGTGCTGGAAAAGCTGATTTGTCAAGCATATCTAAAAGCTGTTCTTATTGATAACTGTTTTGATCTTCTGAATGGTATTTTACCTCTGTGGCCCAGGCATTTGTAAGTAATAGCTGTGTAACAGCACTCAGCTATCTCACAGGACTATGGTAAGAAAATTGAAGACAACAAAATCCACAGATAAACAGTAATTAAGGCCACTCCAATATGGCTGGCAATATGAAGCTGAATGCGACAAATGAGGATCATTAACAGACAAGTAGTGTAAGCATTGCCGTGTTCATTCTCCACACTGTACTTCTAGAGAAATGTACTTGGGTTTTTTTCCTCTTGCTTAAGCAGTCTATTTCTACGATCAACAAGGGAGCTCCATTCATATTTTACAACACAGAAATAAGTCAAAGCTGGGATGAGCTCTACTTCTCAGTTAACCTCAGAAACTGATTGGGCAGGCAGGAGAGAATTCCATACAGGGCTTCACGTACCCTGAAGATGTTTTTTTTAAAATGCTCCATTACGGTTTTTCTTCCACAGCACTGTAGAACACAGAATTAATTCTGTGCATACACACGCATGGGTATGTGCCCACTTGCAAAGCTTTAGAAGCAAAATCACAACTTCAAGCTTACGATATGGTTCACAAGTCTTCAACAAGGAAGGAAAGGTAATTAGGAATGGGAGAAATGGTTCAGGCCTAACAGAGACTCTCTTTAATGTCTTCTAAAACGAAAACAATCTACCCACCCATTTTTAGGCATGAATCAAATCAGTTCACCTACAAAGATAGTACTCCTTTTAACTTACTAGCATATTTTCTTTTGGCCAAACAAAGAGCTGTCTCTGGGTGCAAAGTCCATATAATCTGGATTAATAACTGAACCAAATCTTCTAAAGTTTGTCATTAATATCTGCTGTTTTTTCGGTTAAATATGCTTTGAACCTCTAAGTGTTCTTAAGTTTCTTGCAATGGGCTATATTTGTGTAGTAGGGATTGTGACGCCTGAACCTGTTCAGAACTGAATGATCTTTTAAAGTGTTGACAAGTTCTCTTTTCTCCTCTGGTTTCTGTGGGCAAGTTACATACTGCACAGACAGCCACTACAAAAGCATTAATGAATGGAAGCTCATGACAACAGGGTCTTTCGCATTTGTGCCTCTTCAACGTGGGACACTGTGTAAAACAACTGTTTCAAGTATCAATCCAGAAGCCACTGGTCAGAACCAACAGATTCTGTAATACACAAAGATTCAGACTCAAAGCTGCTCAGGCTCCCTTATGCATTTTAGTAGGTAGAATGTGATGTTTTCCCCCTCTTTTATGCCCAAATTCCAAAAGGAAGCATTTCACATCTGTGATTAAACTAACACAGAATTTATAATAAAAAAAAAAAATATTGAAACAACCTTTGAGGAATATATTATCTTCTACACTTCATGTTAACTGCTTCACAAAGAAAGCTCATCTGCATCTAGTATTCAGATAATCTTAAAGGTAAATAGTATCCATATATTTAAAGAAAAAATTTGCTGGTGTAAAAAACTATTTACCATATTAGCTGCAGCAAAACATCTTGTTACCTGAACAAAAACCATTCGAGAACTGAAAACAATTAGGTTTAAATCTTACAAACCAGTTCATATTCACTTAAACCTATTGCAATTTGTGTTATGTCATATACTGTATTTTTATGACCAGTCAGATTATGATTTCTTGCCACATTAAGATACAGATCAAATCAAAATTTAAGTTACAAGCTAGGCTTAGTTCCCCTTGTCCACGTATTTTGACAGCTAGACTGAAGTTTTTTAATGCTCATAGAAAACAATGCAAACAAACCTCAGAATTGTACAATTTAATTACGCTTTTTTGCTGAGGAGGTCAGGCCAGTGAGTTTATAGTGCACAGCTTCACTGACCAAGGTAGTACTGATAGTACTGATCCATAGCCGATGTGCACAGGATTAACGAAGCTGCTACAGTGGGAGGAAAATACAGCTGAAAGCACTAACACCTCAAGGAAGGTGAAATTCTTTTCTTAAAATACAAATATCTATCAAGTATACCAAGAAAACAGTATTTGTAAGGCTGCCTGCTTGACAATGACTGAGAAGTAATTATATGCTTAGGAAGACTTGAAAATACGGGATAGGTTACTCCTCAGGAAGGCACTCTAGTTGCTCAAAGATTTCCCAAGCCCAGTGTATGTAGTAAAACCAACTACTCTATGATTCTATTAAGACAGTCATGTTTATTTGGTAAAAAGCACACAGAAAAATTTTGGTCTTGGCCACTGCAAATGGGGTATAGGTTGCACAGCTATGCAACCTTATTTCCCTCCTGAATGGAAAAGTGATGTAATGCAGTTTCACTGACTTCATGCCAAGTCATTCCTTAACAACAAATGTAAAGCACAACATAATTAAACACACACTAGAACAAGTGCTAGGTGTTCCTTAAAAATTATAATGGCAAAAATATAACAGTTGTATTCTTACAATTTTCTGTTTCTTGAATGGTCGAAGCTCTGCATCATAAAAACACAGAGAGAGTAAGCTGGCAAAAAAAGCAACTTCCCATTGACTTTATTAAACACTGACACTTTTATGAGCAGAACTTTTAAAAATACATACCTATAAATCAATTAAAATATTCAGAAAAGTAAAGAGAACAGTTCAAAAGAGCACAAAACTGTAATACAGCTTCCTTTAAAAAAAACGTCTTCTCACTTATTTTCCCTGTCTTCAATTCACTGTCTGTCCACCACAGGAAAAATCTTAACTCAGGAATTCATAGAGAAATAATATTTATGTATCCAAGGCTCTGCAGCTGGAGCAGGGAAATAAATGCATGAGGCTATCGGATGATCTCTTACAATACAGGACAAGGAATTACTATACTAATAAAAGTAGACATAGTGTATGTTTTATGTCATTTTCAAAATCAGCCATATAAACATAATAAAGAAGATTTCTCACTACCTACTAAAATCTACAAATTAAGATTCACTGATAAAGTAGAAGGCCATTTTTCATATTCTGTCTCCTATATTAGCCGAAAAACTAAGAACAACAGCACAGTTTAAAGTACTTGGCATATGGATTAGATGCTAAAGCATTACACATTGCACTTTTACTGCAGAAGTTCATTTCCAGGTAAGAAGACAGCATTGCTTTTATTTTCCTTGTTAACGAGGATAATTGGCAGGAACACTGCTGCTGCTCTAGATTTGTTCTTTATATGGATCTCTGAAGACCACATGTGCATGCAGTGGTGACAGAAATATCTTCCATCTGAGCCACCACACAGTTTAAGGTCCCTCTGTAGACAAGGTGAGCCTATCTATTGATCTCTGTCCTCAATTACTCCAGAAGTTAAAAATTTCAGTGACAACTAGAAGGCAATGATCAGCTTTCAGCTGCTCCAATCATCAATCCATCCCAATGCCCTGAGCTTCTGCTGAAAATTTTTCCCTCCTTTAATTATATTCAAGGCAGCACAAGATTCCATTAAAAGGCATTTTCTTGAATCAAAACTGTTACATTTTCTCTTTTTAAGACACCCTGAAAGCAAAATACAGTTTGTATCTAGACATACAAGCTACTAAGAGTGTCAATCACACACTGTTGGACTATATGCTTTTTCCAGTTCACTTCCACTTTCTTTTATCAGGGAAAGCAATTGCTTAGGACTTTACTAGGCTACCAGGAACTTATGACAGGGCTAACAAAAGACACAGCTCTAAAGAAGAACCACTGTTTTCAGAAATTTCACTTAAGACAGGCATATTATTGAACAAAACAATCCAATGATGCCTTTAAAATGCATAACTATACATTTCAGTTAAAGCAAGGCAGAATGAGTGTTAAATGTGTTTTCTGCTAGCAATTTCATTAGATTGAATATTTCATATCTGATAGTACTGTGCTTGAGGAATTATTTCCTACATGACAAACGAGTAGCTGCAATTTTCTGCTTTGGTATGAAATAAGAACTTGATAAAAAACTCTGATGAGAAAAAAAATCTGGAAACAGCCCTTTGTAAATCAAACAGCAACTTTTCATAGTACAACCAGGGCTGTTCTATACCATTATTTTAGATTTCTCACGTTAAGAATGCACAAAGTCCCCCTAATGAGACCACATATATTTTTAAAAAATCAAGTTCTTTCTGCCCTGCCACATATTAAACGTTAAATATGTCTGCACAAAAAGAACATTATTAAAGTAACACAACCTGGCATTTTTACAGGCTCACATCCCCAAAATGAAGCCTTTGTAAAAACTTTTTCAATCAAGCACGTTTTTTTGTAGAAAATCTCAACAGAACAGTACCATCTACTGCTGCAAAGAGTATCATATTTCTCTATGTTAGTAAAGAAAAATTCACAAATCAGTCATCTCACAGAAAGCATACCGTATATCAAATCCAAAGGAGCAAACTTGCAAACTACTCTCCCTTAGTACCTACAGGCTTCTGCAAAGAAACCCCAAACCAACCCCCAAACCAAGCAAACAACAATCCCCCAAACAAAACAAACCCCAAAGCCTAAATCAAACCAAAACAATAGCTTTTTGAATGTGAAGAAAACAACACAGTTCTAAAATGTCTACCAACACAAAAATCATTCACAATCCATCTTAACAGATGGGAAGAAAAGACAACTTCGACAAAGCAATTTTTGACAAGACATTATACTTTGCTTACCTCACCCCCAGGTCTTGCTAACACTGCTGTTTGAAAGCAGAGCAACGTTAGTATCAGGTAGCTGACAAACATTATTACCCAAAGTTAGAGCTACCCTGGAGGAGAAAACCCTCTGCCAAGTACTAACAGCGAGCAGATGCACTTGTGTGTCTCAGGATCACAGTTCTTGTAGGTACAACTCTCTCCCTCTCCCCCTTTCGAGAGCACTCACTGTACGACCAGGAGCTTTGCTCTCAGCACCGCTCTGAAGACAACTGGTAAGTTGATCTCTTCATGTAATGACTTCTCCCTGCTGGGGGAGGGGGCTCAGCTAGCAGTGAGCTGGGGGGCTGTAGTTAGTAGAAAGCGAAGAAGGGGAGGGACAGGAATGGTCACTGCCAAGTTATGCATCTGCTGTGATTCATGGAACAAGCTAAATGGTAACCTTTAATGCACGAGGAGGTTTGGCAATGCATTATTGACTTAGGCAGGCATGATTGGAGAAACAGGCTACAGCAACTTGCAAAAGATGCCTGTTGATGGTTAGACAGCATGTGCTACTTAAAGGTACAGCACCTCCTTTTACTGAAGTTTGTAACAAATAAATCATCAATTTTAAATCTAACCAGGATACAGCCTGTAGTTTTATGGTCAGCCCTTCAACAGCACAATCCCCCAGCCTGAATGGCCTGATCCTGCCAGAGACTCAGTCAAAATCTGCTAGTTCTCACTCCTGGCCCACAGGGAAGCCAAGTGTCATTCCCTCTCAGGAATGTCACAAGTGCTTCCTGAAATGGAACCCCATCCACTAGGGTAATCCTGGAGCAGGATATGGATATAATCTCTCTTTCTTTTTCATATTATAGCTGAATAGAAGAAACTTTGATTTGTAACACTCCAATCCAGCAAACAACCTGCCATGACTAAGCAAGCAGAAGAAAATCTTTTCTTTTAGAAAATGAGTAAGATCTATTTACAAATAAAGAACAAAGCAGCAATAAAAACCTGGTGCAAAAATGAATGATTACATCTCAAAAGCAGACCACTGAGTGTTTGTCCCCAAAATTAGTAAAATTGCAGAGATACGGAAGTTGGAGGATGTCAACTTTGTTGAGTATGTCCAATTGTAATCTCTACACAGCAGACTTTGTCTTATGCTAAACTAAGCAACATAAAAACACAGAATATAAAAAGTTTTGAACTCAAATGATCCATCATGCTCAACAACAGGAGAGAAGAAATGTTTTATAACACACACAGGATACTCCAGTCCTCTATTCCCCTTACTTTCCTTCCCTTTCTCGTTTTACTTTTCAACTTCTTCTAACTCTACTTTTGTCTATTTAAGTATTTTACCATGGGAATGTGAGACGTTACGTCCTTCTTAAAGTTCCAACTCCTGAGGTCAAGAAATCACAGTATATTCTCATCTTTCATGTAAATACATACTTCTTATCCTTATGGTTGCAGGGGAAATCTCAAAAACATGACCCAAGAATAACCTGATCTCATATGTCAGACAGTAAACCACAGGAGCTCAGAATACAGGTACTTTAAAATACTTCAAGATTTTTAGGAGGCAGGAAGCTAACATTTGGTGAAATTGAGCGCCACACCATTACTGTGTATTAGATTACACACAGCAGAACATGTCAGACTCCTCACACTATTATTAAAGCAGCTTTACCAACCATGATTTTCCTCTGCTGTGAAACATTCTCCCTTTTTTAAAAATATTCAGACAAATCATAACAGAATTTTATGTATTAGGCAGCTTTCAGAATTGTAATTAAATACAGTCAAACTCCTAAACCAGTATAGAACATTAGCATTCTCACTGCTGTTAAAAGTCCAAATTCTGCTGGATTCAAATCTGGGTATCTGGTTCTCCAGCATGGTAAAATCTGAGTTATATTAACTAGATATCATTGTCACTGTGCCTCTTCCCTTTCAGGCATTTCCTTTGACAGACTACTACCATTGTCCATAAAGAGTCCCATCGCTTCTCCTGTCCAACCGGAATCACAATGCTGTGTGCCTTCCATTTTTAGCCTTCCACATCAGCAGGCCACCTTTCACAGGTCAACCTTTTTTTCTCCCTGGCATTACATAGCCATGCAGCACCGCAATTCTGGTAGCATTTCTGCCAATACCTGCTAGCACTGTGTTCAGTGCCAGGTAGGAAACAACGCAATGTAGAATCATAGAATCATAGAATAGTTAGGGCTGGAAAGGACCTCAAGATCATCGAGTTCCAACCCCCCTGCCATGGGAAGGGACACCTCCCACTAAACCATGCCATCCAAGGCTATGTCCAACCCCACCTTGAACGCCGCCAGGGATGAAGCATTCACAACTTCCTTGGACAACTCATTCCAGGGCCTCACCACCCTTACAGTAAAGAATTTCTTCCTCATATCCAATCTAAACTTCCCCTGTTTAAGTTTAAACCCATTACCCCTTGTCCTCTCACCATAGTCCCTAATGAAGAGTCCCTCCCCAGCATCCCTATAGGCCCCCTTCAGGTATTGGAAGGCTGCTATGAGGTCTCCACGCAGCCTTCTCTTCTGCAGGCTGAACAGCCCCAATTTTCTCAGCCTATCTTCATACGAGAGGTGCTCCAGTCCCCTGATCGTCCTCGTGGCCCTCCTCTGCACTTGTTCTAACAGTTCCATGTCCTTTTTATGTTGAGGACACCAGAACTGCACACAATACTCCAAGTGAGGTCTCACGAGAGCAGAGTAGAGGGGCAGGAGCACCTCCTTCGACCTGCTGGTCACACTCCTTTTGATGCAGCCCAGGATATGGTTGGCCTTCTGGGCTGCAAGCGCACACTGCCGGCTCATGTTCATTTTTTCATCAACCCACACCCCCAAGTCCTTCTCCACAGGGCTGCTCTGAATCTCCTCCCCGCCCAACCTGTAGCTGTGCCTGGCATTGCTCCGACCCAGGTGGAGGACTTTGCACTTAGCATGGTTAAACTTCATCAGGTTGGCATCAGCCCACCTCACAAGCGTGTCAAGGTCCCTCTGGATGGCATTCCTTCCCTCCAACTTATCAACCGAACCACACAGCTTGGTGTCATCGGCAAACTTGCTGAGGGCGCACTCAATCCCACTGTCCATGTCACCCACAAAGATGTTGAACAAGACCGGTCCCAACACCGATCCCTGGGGGACACCACTCGTTACTGGTCTCCAGCTGGACACTGAGCCACTGACCACTACTCTTTGCGTGCCAGTTCTTCATCCACCGAGTGGTCCACCTATCAAATTGATGTCTCTTCAACTTAGAGAGAAGGATGTCAGTGTCAAAGGCTTTACACAAGTCCAGGCAGATGACATCAACTGCTCTGCCCCCGTCCATCAGTTCCGTAGCCCCTTCATAGAAGGTCACCAGATTGGTCAGGCAGGATTTCCCCTTAGTGAAGCCATGCTGGCTGTCACCAAGCACCTTGTTGGTTTTCATGTGCCTTAGCACGCCTTCCAGGAGAATCCGCTCCAAGATTTTGCCAGGCACAGAGGTGAGACTGACTGGTCTGTAATTCCCTGGGTCATCCATTTTCCCCTTCTTAAAAATGGGGGTTATATTTCCCTTTTTCCAGTCATCGGGAACTTCACCTGACTGCCATCATTTTTCAAATACGAAGGACAGTGGCTTAGCAACTTCATTTGCCAGCTCCTTCAGGACCCTTGGATGGATTTCATCCGGTCCCATGGACTTGTATACATTCAGGTTCCTAAGGTGGTCTTGAACAAGATCCTCCCCCACAGTGGGCCCAGGGTCCCCACCCTCACCGTCCCCGCGTCTGCCTTCCAAGACTTGGGTGGTGTGGTCAGAGCATTTGCCCGTAAAGACTGAGGCAAAGAAGTCATTAAGAACCTCAGCCTTCTCCAAATCCAGGGTAGCCAGTTCTCCCGATAGCTTCTGGAGAGGGCCCACGGTGTCCCTAACCTCTCTTTTATTGGCAATGTACCTATAAAATCCCTTCCTGTTATCCTTAACATCCCTAGCCAAGTTTAATTCTAAGTGGGCCTTAGCTTTCCTAACCTGGTCCCTAGCTTCCCGGACAACATCCCTGTATTCTTCCCAGGCCGCCTGACCTTGCTTCCACCTTTTATAAGCCTCTTTTTTCCTTCGAATTTTGCTCAGCAGCTCCTTATCCATCCAAGAAGGTCTCCTGGCCCTTCTGCTGAACTTCCTTCTAGTTGGGATGCATCGCTCCTGAGCTTGCAGCAGGTGAGCCTTGAGTATCAACCAACGGTCTTGGGCCCCCCTGCCCTCTAGGGCTGTATCCCATGGAACCTTACTGAGCAGGTTCCTGAAGAGGCCAAAGTCTGCTCTCTTGAAGTCCAGGGCAGTGAGCTTGCTGCACGCTCTTCTCACTGTCCTGAGGATCTCAAACTCGACCATCTCATGATCGCTGCAATCAAGGCTGCCCTGGAGCGTCACATTCCCGACCAGCCCTTCCCTGTTGGTGAGGACGAGGTCAAGCATGGCACCTCTCCTTGTCGGCTCCTCTATTACTTGCAGAAGGAAGCATGTAGACCAAGCATGACAAGGGGTCTTAACAGCAGAAGAATCCCCTTCAGCTGACTCCCCTCAAAGGATCAGTAAAAAGATTCAAAAAGCCAGAGCGCAAGTTTCAGTATGGAGCTCATGAGGGGCTCTTCTGAATGATGTGAATGATCATAGGCAGCCAGCCCCAGAGTTGTAAGAATGGGTCAGACAGCCAAACTGGCACCTTTTGAAAACTTGACACTGGAGCCTTAATGGTACTTTCTGACAAAAATCATGTAGAAATGTCTACTATTATGTTGATCTCACAAATACAACACCTCACTTCAAGAGCTAAATGAAAGAGGCATTTTCCCCCTTTTTAAGGCAAGCTGAAGGTTTGCAGATTATACCACTGTGCTGACAGCTTAAATGCGGAGCTGCCATTACAGGTACTTTGTATGCTGGTTGCCTATGGCAAAGCGTCTGGACTGAAAATGCAAAACCAAATAAACTTAAAGAAATTTTCCGTCAAAACCCTGTCAGGAAGCCAACCTGGACTTCTGGATTCCCCCCCACACACACCTTCTCCTCCCTAATATCTTGATTACCACAAAAGGATAGTGAGCAAACTGCCAACTAAACCAGAATCCAAAATACTTTCAACATGAAAGCTCCAATTATGATACTTGCAACTACAGTTTTAGTGCTTGAAAGCCTTTAAAAAGAATACACTACTTCAGATGTTGCAGTGTGTAACAAAACCTCCAATGATGAAAGCTGGTTTGTGCAAATTTAAACAACACTGCTTCCATTAAAACAAAGCTTTATATTTTCTGCAATTCTTCCCAAAGCAAATTAATTTTTGTGACTAAATATATAGCATAGGCACAAAATTACCAATACTCTCTTTTTTAAGAAAAGGTAGAAAAGTAAAATAAAAAAATCAGGACTAACTGTGATTTTGGCCCTCTCTCTGCTGATCATTCCAGAAAGCAGTATATCCTCTGTAAACTATGAGAAAAAAACTTATCAAAGTCTGAGTATTAGCAGGATGAGTTTCTGAGCACAGAAAACTGTACTACGTTCCCATTTAATAAGCCATGTAACTAATTCTTTCCACATGCATTTAATTTTTCCTCTACAAAAACACACAGGCAGAATTTCCTGAAACCCAGAAGCTAGTGTTCTGTTCTCCACATTAAGACAAGAGATCTGTCCATACCTGCTACTACATTTTCAAGCTTTATCCAACCGAACTGGATGGAGTTGTTCATGGTCACAACCACAGCCTTTCTTTGCACCACAAAGTAACTTGAAACTTAACACTATGCCAAACTTGCACTGCTGCAACCAAGATCAGAATTTCTGTGCAAACCTTGACGACCACTACACTGGAGGCTACAAAAACTACTGGTGAAATAGACAAAAAAAAACCCCAGTTTATGACTGAAGAGCTACTTCAAATATGAAGTTCTGCAGTAACAGATAAGAAACCAAAATACATCTCCAATTGTAACACAGAAAAACCCTTGCTTTTATTTAGAAACATGCAAATACAGCAAAATAATACCATAGCTATTTTATGTATATAAACAGGAAAAAAAAAAACAACAACAACAAAACAAAAAAAAAAAAAAAAAAAAACACAGAAAAAGACAACAGAATCTTTTGAGGAAAGCTCCTACCTCTTACTCTCAGAATTAAGAGTACATAAAATACATAATGGATCTTTGGATAGGAGAGTTCTCATTAAAAAAAGTACTGACTTTCATCTGTGAACAAATTAACTGTCAGTCTCAAGGGGTTTGTAAACATCAATCAGTTTATGAAGTCTGCTTACTAGCTACCTCCTGAGGCAATTGCACCTGAATCTCAAACTAGGACAAGTTTGTTAAACTTAACAAAAGCAAGTAATTTCTCTTCCAGGTCTCTCAGCCTTTCTGTAATTCCATGTGAAATCATGAACAGTTTGCACAGGTAAAATCACTCACAGTTACTTCTTTCTGCTAAAAGTATATTCGCTTAAAAAGTTGACCAAATTCCTAATATAAGAGTAAGAGAAAGCATGAGTCAAAACAACATTTTAGACTTTCTTTCTACCTTGTATAGCTCTAATGTTTGTAGAGCTATTGTAACACCAATGCTACTGCATTTGGGAGGAAACAGAGGGTTCACTGGAATGCCCACTGGTACTCAGCTGATGCATGTAAGCCCATGAACTATTTAAAAGGAAGATAAAGGCTGAAACAAGCCTGCTGCTACAGCATAACACGTAAGCCCTTTAACCATTTCTTAAAACAAGTATTTAAAAACAGTATTCTGTTAATTTGTTTTGATCAGACAGCGCCTTCCTGGAATCACTAACAGAAGAAGAAAATTAAGTAGACAATGCATATTCTATTATTAAAGAAAAGATGTTGGGTTTTCATTTCAATGTTCCATGTAAAAATTTACAGGGGAAAAAGAAAAGGCTGAGTGTACTAGAAATTCAGTGCAAATTGCATGGGATGCTGATGAACAACAAAAGAAAAATCAAGTGGAAAAATCTACCATGTTTTGGTTTTATTTAATTGGGTTATCTTCCCCAGTTAGTAATCTACAAGTTACTTACAACAAAAAAGGAACAGAAGTTTAGCAGAGAAACTCTTGCATGCTTGACAAAGACATGTGTAAATATGCCTGCCATACTAAAGCTGTCAGATAGGGCATTTCCAAGAATTATCTTGTTTCATTTTTCCAAGAAGCGTTCCTTTCTGAATTTGTTCAGATATTTTAAGGCTAGAATGAATTAGTGCTGTCTTTAGCCTGAACTGCTGAGAGACACTGGCACTGAAACTTCACTCAAAATTCCTTCTATGAGTTTTCCTGATTTTAAAAAAAAGAGTCTGTGCTAATTTAACACTTGGAATAATGAAGCCTCCTGCCACCCTGTGTGTGTCTGAGCAGTCAGGGGATTTAGACAACAGAAAGAATGTATTTTCCTTGAAGATAAAACAGTGTACTGAGGAG
This sequence comes from Amazona ochrocephala, assembly GCA_039720435.1. NCBI lineage: Eukaryota > Metazoa > Chordata > Aves > Psittaciformes > Psittacidae > Amazona > Amazona ochrocephala. The sequence continues at coordinate 30,653,677 of CM077883.1, read as the reverse complement.
GATGCATCCAGAAAAGTGCTGCTCCCTCCCTGCCTTCCTGGATTCAGGAAATACTGCAGCTGAACCACAGAGGGATTTCTTTATCCTCATGGAGGCTTTTACATTCACTTCACTGGTTTCTGCATTTCACTTGCCAGACAGGGTGATGAAAGAAAGCAAGAGATTCTCTCCTACACTCTCCCTTCTATAGTTTAAGTGTGCTTCTTTGCTACTGCAGTCCTTTTGAAGGAAGGACACTCGCACACCAAATCTGAATTTCATCAGCATCTCTATCTTTTTGACCAAGAACAGATGAAATAACAATAGTTAACAAAGGACAAAGAAGGAGTATTTGGACTTTTATACATGCCATTAAACAAAACAAAACTCACACAGCTTGGGAAGGAAGTCAAAGTGTGAGCTATGTATTAGAGCCTAAAGGTTAAGTATACGGAGCCTAGTGACAGCAAACGCCAGACTGTAAGCAACTTGGAGGAAACAAGTAGTGGAGCCTCACACGTATTTCAGTGCATCTCAGCATTTTTTCTTGGTTCAGGTTTTAACTCCATTTAAGCATTTCAGGCACAAGCACTTTTTCAACTCATTCCCAACATCTTATTTATTTGTACCACTTCACTCAATCGCTTTTTTATTAAGAAGCTGACATCACATGATTTCTTGTCCAAAGAAACCTTTAAGGGGTAGTTATGCTCAGAATAGAATTCCTTCCAAAATGGAAATACTGACTGGCTACCAGAATACACCATTGCATGGGGCATCGTGTCTTCCACCGTTACTTTATATAACAAAGCTAGGGATATTCCTATCTATCTGTATAAGCTTAATCATTTTTTGATCCCCCTGTACAGTTATGGAAAAGACAAAGGGATTCTGTGGAAAAAAAGATCTTTAAAGAGTTTTTAAATAAATTACTCAATACTGTTGCTTTGTCCTTACTAATATTTTTATTAGTAAACCACTTTCCAACTTTCCTTTTAACTTCTGTTCCTGCTTATTTCCCTTTCTAAACTGAACAATCCTCATTTTTCCACTTGTTTATCATCTAAAGCCATTCCAAGTTCTGAGGAATTTTCCTCTGTTCTCATCTTTTTGTTTCTTTGTTGTGAGGATTTAGAGATATGATCAGATCAGTTTAGAAAGTACACCATTTAAAAGGTATTATTGTATCCCATGGAAATGGCATTACAAAGTAAGTTTCAAGTAGGCATTTGTATATAATTAGGTTAGCCCAGCTTACCTTACACTTTGTCAGTTACTTCAGTTGGAGCCTTTTAGTGTTCATTATATTGCTCCTCTTACTACCATGGTCCTGGCAGTGCATGGGGCTTTTGAACTACAGTCAAACCCTGAAAAGGAAATCTGAGCATTTCCTTCCTCTTCTCCCTGTTCTTAACTTCTTAAAGCCCATACTTCTGATTACAAAGCCAGACTTTACTGAAAAGGTCCATCTTCAAACAGATAAGTAATAACCTCACATTGATTTATCATCTTGAATCTTTCCTTCAGTACTAAATCTATTATTCCTTTCTCTTTTCTGGCATTAGAGTGTGCTAGAGGAAGCAAAAGACCCTTGGTTGTCACCTGCCCCAGGCTGGGCTAGGATGCGTATTTTTCATGGCCATATTCCAATGTTCTGTATTTTTGATGATAGAATTCTGGTCTATATCCCACGTTCTCAGAACACCTCTTTGCCTCCTCAGACAGTAGTTGCATAGTGCAAGTAGAATAAGATGACATTTATGAGGTATTCCTTTCTCTGCCCAACACCATATTTTGACTACATAACAAGTGGACACCATACTTTGAACTTCTAATTTTCACAAATACCATTCATTTTGTGACAAACTTTTTTTCCCTCTCCATTTTTAATCAATGTCTTCTGTTTCCCTAATAAGGCATAAATATTATTAGCACCATATTCTGGTCCTCCTCCCACTGTATTTTAACACTATTTTCTTACTATTTTCATAACATATGATCCAACATTATTCATGCTGTCTTCTACCTCTTCCTATACACAAAAAAAGTGGTGAGACCAAAAGGAAAAGATGGATCATATTTAAACTCTTTCTTCTTACGCATAAAAACCAGACACACATTCCTAGAAAACTGCCTCTCATCACACTACAGTTTCACATAAGGCATTTTGATCTGTGTTTCATGTTGAAGTGTAGCAAATGAGCAGCCACATTAAAGCAGGAACTGAAGGAAAAAGCATGCCTTACCCTTTAGAATATCTGAACCAGTTTCTTTACACCTACCACAAATCAGGAAATAAACTACTTGGTACCACTGCCATATTTGAAGACTTCACCTAAAATAAGATATGGGAATAGGCCACTTTGTCCTTAAGGGAAAAAAAAAAAAAAAAAAAAAAAATCCCCTGAAGAACTTTAAATCATCTTTAACAAAATCAAATTAATTATAAATTACAGAACTAATATGCATCCATTTCCTGTGAAAAGTCAGCCTCCTCCTAAAGAAAACATTCTAAATATAAGTTGGAATCATGGTAATTTAAAATCTTTTACTTCTTCGGGAAGGGTAAAGGCCAATACTTCTAACTCTACATGTAGAAAGTATTTTAAAGATACATGATCCAGAAACCTCACCTTTTTCCTTATTCTAAGTATACTTATTTTTTAATTACAAAACCAAATGAACAGAGGTCCTAGCAAACAAGCACCAACTGCATGACATAACTGGCCATGACCTATGCTATGAATCTTCCTATGAGATCAGAATTACAAAGAAGAGGTTTTTTTCAGGTCCAAAACTACAACACATTAAAACTAGATTTTAGTGCTAACACACATTTCCTCAAGTGTCCAGCTGGCAAATGACAGCTACATCAAACATGCCATCATAAAATGATGGGAACAAGATGTCACCAAGAGAAAAGTAACCGATTAGGATTGCAAATGTAATTGTAACTTTCAGTTCTGCTTGGACATGTTCTTGAAATTCCTTCAGAGGAGGAAGCCTTTTCAGAACATAGATGTTTACATGCATTTATTTTACCTGTTATTTTCTACAGTGGTGGAAATCTCAAAGCCATAATGATATTGTTTTAGACTGGGAAAAAAACAGATCTAGAAAGAACTTTGAAAACCATTGTGAGTCCTCCCCAAGAGTGGATCAAGTATAGCACAGGCTAGTCCAGTATGCAGGTAGGAAATGTGTAAAAACACAATAGTAAAACCTGAATTGGCACGAAATGAGCATCACCTGGCAACTAAACATGAGAAGAAAGCTCTGCAAAAGCTGGCTGACATTTTTCATGCCTACTACTTAAGTAAAGCAGTAAAACACTCTTAACCAACCTTCAAAAAAGTCTGTAAGGGAGCAGCAACAGCAGGCTGCTCCCTGAAGAGACAGGAAGCCAGGTGCCAAGTGTGCCAAGAAGGCAGGCACCTTCACTGGCTAGGACTCCATCCCACTGCCACCACAAGACAAAGCATGGCAGACAGGAATGTCAGGGTCCAACAAGAATCACTGAACAAGTCTGTGGTGATAAGGCAAGTCCAAGGTCAAGGCAAGAGGTCAGTCCACAGATAAGGGTGCAAATCAGCAGGTTTATGGCCAGAAGCACATATGCCTGTGGCTAAGCTACAGAGAGGCACATCTCCAGGGTAGCTCAAGGAGTGATTGAAGACCCAGGGCTGAATTTAAATGGGGCTACTGGTCCAATGAGCAGAGATGTGAGGGGAGGCCCACCATGGTGAGACTGGTCAGGACTGTTAAGGCTGATTAGCATTATAAGGGACCCAAAGGTCTGTGCCTATGCCAAAACTCATTTCTAGCCATGTGTATACAGGGTTAGCAATAGAAGAAATCAACTCAGCAAAAAGAAGAAGGTAAGAGACTGTTATTAGGCAGCAGATAAACAGCCTTGGAATAGAGGTAACCTTGAGAAAGAAGCCAGTACTGCATACATTACACACACTACTTGGGTGACAGGACTAGATCAGCATTCCTCCTAACGAAAGAAAGTAAACATCACAGCTGGAGTCATACAGCTGGAGCTCCAGAGCCAAAGACAATTCTATAGCAAAGGTGCCTTTATTCTCTGATGTCACAGAGGTACTGAACTAGACCTTACTTCAGATTCAAAAGAAGAAAGGAAAAAAAGAAATTCTTGGAAGACTTGCATTCATGATCAAATCATATTTTCTGTAGTTTATGGGAATACCAGGTTTCTCTTCTGACAGAAGAAAATGAAAATAGCTGTTGTGTTGCCAAAGGAAATGTATATGCTTGGCTGAAGACTTGGGATTTAATTGCAGTACTGATCAAAACACACTTTTGGGATTAAGAACTCATCCCAAAACCAAATACAGGAAGAAAGATGAGGAAGATTTCCAAGGTAATTTCATTACACAACCCGGATACCTGAAGTGAGCAGGGAGAACTATCTCATAGTATTATAATTTATACTTTGGGCAGCAACAACAGCCAACTTTTCCCATCTAGTTATAAAACTCCTGAGCCAAAGATGCAATTGTTCTTTCCCAAAATCTCGTTATGCTCTGTTTGATTCCATCTTCCCAATTCACCCCCCTCTTCCAATAAGACTGTCTGATTAAGCATACTAGAGCATAAAACCTGCCCCTCACTGCATTGTAAAGTAAAAGAATGAACATTGGCCTAGGTCAAAATCTACCCCATTAGTAAACTAAAGGTTCATTTTTCCTCACTGGGGATCCATGCCAGGTCAAGAACACACAGCACCAACAGATTGGTTGCCCTGCTGGTGCAAATTAGGTACAAATTAGAAGCATAGCTGCAGTGGAAGAACAAGGTTTCTCTTTCTCTGCAGACGCATACCATACAAACAATGACTGAACTCTTTTTAATTGAAGAGGAACTGTGTATCTTTACGGTTTTGATGAAAACAAAATTCTGGGGAAATTTGATTGCTTACATAATAGATTTTTGGACTGTTTATCTTATAAATGTGTTTGGTTTTAAAATAATCACATTAAACACATGTTGCTCATTAGAAACAAATGAACTATCAATGGAGTCTTCCAGCTGTCTGGACTCTGGATAGCAGTCCCACATGCTTAAAAGTTCAGGAAGCATACAGGTAGAGGAGAGATTCTAACTTTATTCTGGTTTTCTAGGCACCTTGCAGACACACATGCCATTTACAAAGAGAAAATGGCCAATTCTTGTGCATGGTTGATTTCTGCAGCACAGGAAATTAGAAACATACAGCTACAAATTAAGTTAAATCTTGAGCTATGTCTTGTATATGAATTCTCAAAATTCATATGCAGCTCAAACTGAATAATGAGGACCTTAAAATAATTACACATTCTTGCATCTCAACTATTTAATTTACTGTAAAATAAATAACCTGATATATACCTGATAAATACTTGTATAAACAACTGTCAAGCCTCTGAGTACTCAGAACATGTCCAGTATAATTTAACTTGAAACTCATCTTCCTGACACAGACAACTGAAAACACTTCAGTACTGTCAGTTTCCTCATGGGACAAACAGCATAAATTCAGAAACACTTGCCTACTATATAAGGAGAGTCAAGCCCCAAATGACTGCATAAAATAATTCAATACTCTGAAAACATTTGTTAGCAGTTAGTTAGCATGACATTTTGCTTTCAAGCAGTTCTGTACAATAACTGTGCATCTAAACCTACAGTATGCAGTGTAAAATCGGCACATAATGGTGCAAAATCTAGAAATACCGTTTCCTCATAAGGTGTAAATAAATTTAATATAAACACTAGGAAAAAAAAATAACTTCTTAAAAGGCCACATAGAACAAAGGAATTGAAGAAACATCCTCTACATGCATTTTGAAACATGCAAATGGTGTTGATTACTTTATCCACATACTCAGACTTGTCTATGTGGGTTAAAGCTAGCGCAATAACACCAGTTCTAATCTTAAAGGCCCATAGAGAGACATAAAACTTGACTGTTTGAGAAAGCTTGTTGTAAAAGCACATCTGTGCAGCTGACACCATCACACGGCTGGAAAACAGTCAGAATTCCAACAAAAAGCAAGTGAACAAAATCACAGAAAATTCCTTCAATGTGGAAGGAAGATTTCCGTTGGAAGATTTCCTGCACAGTTCCAACCCTTTCCAATACAGTGATTTCATATATGTGTATGGATCATGTCTTAAACTATTTTCAGTCAATGTTTTAGGAAAGACTTCCTCACAACAAATTATTTCTCAATGAATATATCACTTTGTTTATAGACTCATAGAATGGTTAGGGCTGGGAAAGACCTTAAGATCATCTAGTTCCAACCCCTCTGCCATGGGCCGCGACGCCTCACGCTAGACCAGGTTGCTCAAGGCCCTGCTCAACCTGGCCTTGAACACTGCCAGAGATGGGGCACCCAGAGCTGCCTTGGGCAGCTTGTTCCAGCGCCTCACCACTCACGGTCAAGGATTTCTTCTTACATTTGACCTGTATCTCCCCTGTTTAAAGCTTGAACCCATTACCCCTTGTCCTGTCACTACAGTCCCCTCTCCAGCATCCTTGTAGACCCCTTCAGATACTGGAAGCTGCTATGAGGTCTCCACGCAGCCTTCTCTTCTCCAGGCTGAACAGCCCCAACTTTCTCAGCCTGTCTTTGTAAGAGATGTGCTCCAACCCCCTGATCATCCTTGTGGCCTCCTCTGGATTTATTCCAACAGTTCCATGTCTTTCTTATGTTGAAGACACCAGAACTGCACATAGTACTCCAAGTGGGGTCTCATGAAAACAGTGAAGAGGAACAGGATCACCTCCTTCAACCTGCTGGTCACACTCCTTTTGATGCAGTCCAGTATACAGTTGGCTTTCTCATATATAGCTCCACATGCTAGCTCACATTCAATGAAACAAGTAATGGTATTCACTAGTTATTTATTTTCCTAGTGGAACAGCATTATAACCCTACTGTTCCATTGGTAGTATATTTAGTTTAGACTTGGCTTCTTCAGATGTATTTTGCAAACCACCTATCATTGCTGTTTCTAGATAAGCTGCAAGGGATTAGTGCAAGCATCCAAAAAAGTTACAAAATTAAGAATTACAAAAAAAACCGCCCCCAACCAACCAAAAACCCCCCAAAACCCAAACACCTCCCGCCAGGCCAAAAAAAAAAAAAAAAAAAAAAAAAAAAAGAAAAAGCAAACCACCACCAACCAACCATCCAAAAAACTCCAAACAACTCCTATCTTTAACTTTTGGTTTGTTTTGACCAATTTGGGTTTTGGTTTAGCTTGCTCATTTCACTGTGGATATTACTGTAAAAAAAGATAACTCTTGAAAGATAATCAACTTAGTGATGCTTCCCATAGGAAAGAAACACTGAAGATAGTGTCACATAATAGCCAACATAATGATTACACTTGGGAAAGATGGAGAGGGATTTCTTAAGGCATCAAAAGGACACAATTTATCTTACAATACATATCCCCAGGTTATCCCAAAGGAGCTATTACAACTTCTTGCTGTTAAAAGAAAACTTTGCAAGGGAATTAATGAACTTCACCAGGATACAGATTTCTGAAGTGTTCTGGTCCAAATATGGATATGATCCAAATCATCAGTGATAGAAACATGTCCAAGTGACTTTAACCCAAGATTAATGATCACTTATTCAGAATCACTAATACACCCTTAGCCAGGTATGCATTACAATCATGCTCCAATAGGAAAGAAAATGCCATTTAATTCATAATTTTTAAGAATTAGGATTCGTCTGAAGCTGCTGATCAATCCAATTACTCATGACCTTAAAGCACTACAGATATTTCATACTTCACCTCATCAGACAAAACAGATCCCAAAAAAACCACATCTCAAATGAATAGACAATTTATTATTTTGCTTTCTTCAACTGAAAATTTCTGGCAACCAGGGACCTGCACATGAACGAGCAGCCTGTGGTGCAACACAGAACTCAATTTTCTTGGAAACATTTTCCTACATTCAAAGGTTGGTAGTGCAGCCATCGAGTTAGCTTCATGCCACCAGACTATCCACTGATTTAAAAAAAATTACTCAAAGCTGTATGACCAATGACATAAACCCAATGCCATGAGCTGATGAGGATGGTAAGTGTGACTAATACGACAGCTACTCTGCTGATGTATTCAGAAACCACCTGAAGATCAAACTGAGAGCTTGCCATGATACTACACAGCTGCATGGAGAATACCATATATTATTAATACTCACTATCTGCATACACGAATTCCCCAAACTACAAGTAGCCAACCAAAAAAGGATACAATTCCCAACCAGTCAGTTTCATTTTGTCTACAGAAATTTGCAAATACGTCATTACTTGGTTTAGGAGCAAGTTTACAATTAAGTATGGTGACTTAATCCCTTTCCAAGGAAATACGACAAATAAAGTGCAATGATAAGGTTTTCAGCATATGTTCTTACCCACACACACTAGCAAATATCCAAATCATGTTTTGAATTGTTAGGTGCAGAATATTTTATTTTTGTGTGTCCTCAAGCCTGTAAAGTAGCAGTTTAATAATGTCTTCAATAAATTACACTCAACCAGAAAAGGTGGGATTGACTGGAGATGCTTTGCTTCTCTTTCAATCTCAGTGATGATTTCTTTCATTTTTATAGTATCACAAATTTTTTTCCCTTCTTTTTACTGAAAGTGATATTCTCTTATTGAATGTTTAGTATGTAAAAACTCACAGTGAAAAATTCTACACAATATGCTAAATAGACGCCTAGTTCATACAAAATACGTATTGTTTCAGATTTCTAAATGCATTATGTGCAAGAGTGTAAAGAGAATGCTTCAGTATGTACGCGAAAATGCGATGGTAAAGAGCATTACACAAATTCAATCTGCCATAGACCACTAACAACTACTTATCCAAGCCAAAACAAACAAAGACTAAATGAAGCATTAATCTATGAATTAAAGTATATATTATAAATTATTATCATGGAAGACTAGGCCTTTTTCTTTAAACAGGCTTTAAAAATCTCATTCTTTAACTTGCCAAACACTCCTTTTACACCAATTGGATGTAAAATGTAGCATTCTCTGGGTACATTTTTGCAGCTTTTCTGATCCTTCAGCTCCGTGTTCTCAGCTATCTCTCTTTCCCTGATATCATTTTCCAGTAGACTCTTCTGTAACACCCATTATTAGTCCTGTTTCTTCGCAATCTCTCAGCTTGATTGATACCATCAGATAATGAAACAGCTACTTTGACAATATCTTACAGGGAAATAAAAAGTGCTGCTTCTCCAACAAATATCTGTGAAAAGCCTGACTTCCTTCAACATGGTCTTACAGATAAATAATAACTTCAAATGCAAAACTTTTAATCTAAGTGCCACATATTGCTTATTTTTCTCTCGTTTTCCTGTCTTGTGACATTGGCACAGTAGAATCAGCAGGTTCTGTGTGAACAAATTCTTAGGACATACAATTTATTGCCACTTCTGAAGATTTTTTTTGCAAGCTACAGGCACTAAAGAAAGTTTTTTGTAAAGACTGGATTTGATAGCCTTTATTTCCAGGAAAAAATTACCTTGTCCTTTCCTCTAAAAAATTGCAACTGCAAAGGATCCAGATACTGTACTTGGCCTTACCTATTAAAATAAACATTCTTATGTCCATATCTAAAAATTTGTCAATATATCTAAGAAAAAAAAAAAAAAAAAAAACAAAAAACCAAAAAAAACCTTAAAAATCCCTGTCCAAGATCACTATTATACCTATTATAATGGAGAACATAATCAACTTGAAGAGTATTAAGAGATTGCCAATTAGGTTCTTTAGTATGCCTATCCTACTACCCTACCACTTCCAATTATTGCCTTTAAATCTGTATAGGAGTCATAGACTATATTCCCTTCATTGTGGAGAAAAATAGAGTACACATACGTAATTCCACATCTAGCCTTCATGCTATTCACTGCCAAGGCAGTTTAGAAAGCAGTGAAGATATTTCAAAGGAAAACATACAGGGCCTCACTCTGCCATCTTAATGCTCCTTCACATTCCTTCTGCAATACTATACTGCCTATTAAGTACAAGAACATCTTCGGCAAGCAGGGCTTTCAAAACAAAGAGCCAGGTGGACAATCGAACATCAGCACCCGTACTTAGATTTTACCATGACACAATAGCCATATTACTAAAAGAACATATAGCAACATGAGAACAGAAAATGACGGATAGGTTTAGAATTGAAATCAAATACAACTTTCACAAAAAAAAAAAAAAAAATTAAAATTAAGTCTGCTGATGTCATCTAGCACTTTGAATTAAAATAAAAAGTAAAAAAATCCCTACGGACTTAAATATACAATCAAGCATCCCACAGCAGAACTGCAGAGTAACTCTGGGCAAATAATTGGTTTTGGTTTGTTTTTTTATGGGCATAATACAGGGGAAGTGAGGACTGTCCAATATATGACTGAATAAAACCCTAACATTCAGACACCCTGTCCCGAACAACAAATGTCTTCTCTAAGCATGTTATGTTATGAGTAGTCTAGCACATTGTTTTAATCACAAGAATATAGAGATTTTTAATCCAAAAGAGACACCCATTATGCTCAATTTAACAGTCTTTTAACAAGCTGAAAACCAATAGGAAAATTTGCTCGGTTACAGTATGGTGCATCTTATACTAAAAGGACAAAGGAAACTGTCAGAACCATGGTTCTGAAAAAAGTGCTGAAAGCAAAGTTTTGTCTTGCATTTCTACGTGTAACAAAAGCAACTAAGAATTTGAAGCCAAACTCACCACTGTAATTCCTAAAGCATAACTAGAGACAGCAGAAAATGGCTGCTGTGCAGTAACGACTGGTACTACCTTAGCAGATGGGGAGAGCTGCCCACAGAATCGATTAGAAACTCTCAGAAATTATTTTAAAGTAGTTTTGGTTTCACTTTGGTGTTAGTACAACTATAGAGAACATTATTGCAAGAGTTAAGCCTTCCGATGTATTGCATGTTGACCCATCTTGGTCATAATTTATACAGTACGAGTGACAGATTTGCAACAAATTTCTGAGCTAGAACTTCCTTCTGAATTACTTTCAAGTTCAGAAAAAGTGATGGAATTATGTTTAAGAAATACACTCATTTAGTTTTACATTAAATTAAGTTCCATTGAATTTGCTCTAGAAAAGACCTGTTGTGCAACATACAGTAATTCTGCGCTCAATTCCACAGTTCCGCCATAAGTGTAATCAGGCTTTAGCATACCCACTTTAGCATTTCAGTATGCTATAAATATTTTTGAGAAAATAAAAATCTTAAACTTCAGTCTGGGATTAATCCTACTTCCTTCTAATAATTGATGTCAAAGTCCTCCTTCCAACTTACATATGCACTCATCTCAGCAGTTCTAGGGTGAACATTAAACTGTTCAACAGGCACACACTATGCACAGTTTTTTCTTTAGTTGATTAAAATATGCTCATTACATCCATCAGCTGTAGGAAAGCTGAAATAAAAAGACTGAAATCATTTCGATAATAAAGAACTTCTTTAGCCTTCAAAAGGAAGCATACTTATGGATGCTCCATTTAACATGTAAGCAGCAACAAATACAGCTACCAAACCCAAGTACCATGGGACTAGATATTCTGTCAACAGAGAGGCCAAACTGCAACCATCATCTGTGTGGAGATTCAGCACTGGTTTTCATTCTGCCAGAGCTACTTCTAAATATATCTTTTTTGTGTTGTTTTTTTTTCGCTTGGAGAACTGTCACAGCACCTCTACAGTCTGTATCTTGTTCAACTACAGCCTGCTGACAGACTGCTGAACAGCTACCTGTAAATACACAGACGGTCCAACCAGACAAACTTGATGCATTCTGGCAATCTTTATAATCTTGAGTTGGCCTTTAGAATACCTGTTCTACACCCCAAAGTCTCTTTTCCACACACCTAAAAAAGGTTGCTGCAACTTTTTAGAATTCACTAGGTTGTAACACTGGGCATAAACTTACACATCTGTATAGGCTGAACTAATACACAAAAGCCTTTTATCCTCCCAGGTCAACATTTCCAGGAAGAAAGAAGGACATATTTTAGAGGAAGAGATGAGGCCTGAACATATGGTTGCCATAACCAGTGTGGTATAAGTTAATAGAGAAGGACTGGAGAGAAGGATATGGTAGCTCAACCAATTTCTCTTCATTAATACACCTAAGACACACTCATAGACACTGTATTAACAAACCAAAATACCACATGCATAACAGGCCTAAAGAAAAGGAGAAAGAGAAGGCATTTTGCTGATTACCTAGTTAGCAGCAAGTACAATATCCCTTTTTGGAAAGGGAGCTGGAAGCCAGTGGCAATAACAGAACAAATTAGCTTTATTGGCCTGGAAAGTTTATGATTAGCATGGGAGGTCTGAAGCCTGCTGATCACTACAAAAATAACATTTCACTTTGATGCACGTCCATCAACTCTCACTATATTAAAATGTTTTTCTTTCTAAATGTGTGTTTCAGCTGCTATGTCTGGCCACCATGTGATATGAAAGTGAGGATCTTCAGACTATGTAACATACCAGGTTTGAATCAGTATTTTGCACAAGAAAATTTAACAGACACTGATTTTCTGCATGCTTGTGTGCCTGCAGTGATTTGAAAAGACTTCAAGCTAATACAAAATACTGACTCCTGCAAACACATACTGAAATAAGCAGCACAGGTTTGCCTAGAAGCAAGCATTTTGTGGCAAATTGAGTGGACATTTCCAATTTTTTTTAAATGAAACTACAGAAAAATAGACAAAATTTGACTGTAAATAGCAAGATCAAAACTGCACAATAAAAGCGTATGAACTACTGAATGTTCACCATATATACTCTATCAAACACACTGAAAAGAATAAATTTGTGTGTTTGCAGAAGTACAGCACCTTAAGCATTCACGCAGTAGAAACGTCAGACATGACAATCAGCATGAAACAGTATTCTTCTGGAGGATTTTAATATTTGTTATAAGCTGATATATTACACAAGCTAAATCTTTCTTTGCAGCTATCTTCAGTATTTTTTTCAGCCAGAGGCACCTCTCTTCAAATGTGCCACTTCAACCTCTGACTTGAGGATCTGGGATTGCCTTTCCTAAACACAGGTTGTCTTAAATTTGGCTAACAGTAAGAAAGAATGAACTGCAGTTGCGCTGAGAATTAATCATTGGATAGCTAGGGTTGGAATCAAGGAATATACGGCTTGAGAAGAAGGCAAAGATATTCACAGAGCTGCTTGTAACTTACAGCCTCATGTTCTGTTTTTATACAGCACATAAATCTCCCTCTGTCCCCTCATCATTGTATAGTACGAGAAGGGTTAATGATGGTCTTGCATCTACGGCAATAGCCAGGGACTCTGAAAGGTCCTTACACTTAAGCACAAGTGAAATGAGCTATCCGTGTTTCTAGAATGCGTATTCATGTACAAATTGTATCTTGAGCTGCCTTCAAAGAAGCATGGGCAGCAGGTCAAGGGAGGTGCTTCTTCCCCTCTGTTCTGCTGAGACCCCACCTACAGTACTGCATCCAACTCTGGAGTCCTCAGTACAGGAAACATATGGACCTGTTAGAGAGGGTCCAAAGAACAGCCACAAAAATGATCTGAGGGATGGAGCATCTCACAGAATCACGGAATCATATAATAGTTAGGGTTGGAAAGGACCTTAAGATCATCTAGTTCCAGCCCCCCTGCCATGGGCAGGGACACCTCCCACTAAACCATGCCACCCAAGGCTATGTCCAACCCGGCCTTGAACATTGCCAGCAATGGAGCATTCACAGCTTCATTGGGCAACCCATTCCAGTGCCTCACCACCCTTACAGTAAAGAAACTCCTATGAGGAATGACTGAGAGAGTTAGGGTTGTTCAGCCTGGACAAGACTCCAGGAAGACGTTATTGCAACCTTTCAGTACTTAAAAAGGGCCTCAAAGAAATATGGGAAGAGACTTCAAAGCAGGGCCTGTTGCAACAGGATGAGGGGTGATGGTTTTAAACTCAAAGATGGGAGATTCAGGCTGGATGTGAGGAAAATTTTTTTTTACAATGAGGGTGGTGAAACACTGGCACAGGTGGCCCAGAGAGGTGGTGGATGCACCATCCCAGTAGTCATTCAAGGCCAGGCAGGATGTGATTCCAGGCAACCTGATCTAGTTGAAGATGTCCCTGCTCGCTGCAGCAGGGTTGGACTAGATGACCTTTGAAGGCCCCTTCCAACCAAAACTGTTCTATAATTCTTTGATTCAATCATTCATTTCCTGTTTTATATTTTATGTATTTTTACTGAACAAACTGAGCAAAATCTAGCACAAACATCAGTCTCTGATCAACTAAAGCACCAAACTCAGCGACCTTTCAACCAAAACCAACAGAATTACCCAGTGTCAACCCAACACTGGAGTATCCGTTGCTTTGATAGAAGAAGGACAAGAAAGCATATTTAAGAGAACTGGTTTCATGCACGATTAAATTCAGTTGATTTATCAAGTAGCAAAGAGCTCAGCCATAAGGAGACAGAATACTGTGTACAGTTTAGTATCTATTAAAAGTTTAAGACCACCAAGATACAGCGATGACATACATGCTGTCAAACTGACAGAGCAAATGGTTAACTCAAACACATGGCATTTGTTTGCTCTACCCCACTCAATTGGTTCTACCACATTTAATTTTTTTAATAAGCATTTTCCTGGCTACATTTTCAAACCACTGATTCAAACCACCAGATTGTTTCTAAGGTGTGAGCTAGTGCTTATAAAATACGGTCTTATACCATTCAGATTTTTGCTTCTGGCTATACAGTTTTAATAGCTAACTGTACTTTAATTCAGTTTCCAGCACCATAAATCATAATTACTATGGAAGATGTACAGAGCAAGAGAGAAACTTATAATAGCAATTAATGCCATAAATTAATTCAGGCTGACATCTTATGTCATCACTGCCCATATAAGCACAGTAAGAATGAGAAAAATGTCAGATATTGTAAAACATTTTTAACTGAACTCTTGAACAGTGGGAAAGGTACTGTTGGCCTGAGTAAAATTTTGATCTAATCACCTTTCACTGCTCCAACAAAAAACAAATGCTTTATCCTTTCCAAAACCAAGTTAGATTAAGATTATTATCTGTAGGACTCTGAGAATCACAATAATGAGTAAAGAATAAGAAGAGGCTAAAGAATAACTACTGAAACAGGGGCTAGCACCCTATTAGGAGCAAAACCACAGAGGATGTAGGAAATTAAGAAGCTGATGATCGGAAGAAGTGTGCTGAGTGGTAGGAGGAGGATTCAGACTAATCCTCATGATTGAGATGAGAAACTGGAAGATAAGTTGAGAAAAGTGCAGGGACTAAATGGTTTTGAGGTAGAGTATTAGGGCTTTAGTATGAACCCATGGGTAAGGGAGGACTTACTCTTCCCAGGAAGAAACGAGCTATTTAAGGAAAGTTAGGCTGTTCAACGTTCTTCCACCTTACCATTTCTTGCAATCTAGACCAACTGTCCAGGTATTTGTCACCACACAAATAAAACTTTTGTTCCCTTCCTGCTATAATCCAGCAAAGGAACTTGCGGACAGAACATAAGTACAACAGACGCTGCCCATGTAACCACAAACTCTGCATGCTATAAAACAAGAAAAATAATCTGTTCTGTAAATGGAACATTAATACAGAATGCCATATGATTTCTCATATACATTAAAAGGATCCTATGAAATAGGTAACTAAATGGATGTTATGTTCCTATTATTAGCACTATGTATCCAAGGGAAGACATTAGGAATAATACTTCTACAGTGATCACTTTTTAAAGTGATTATCCCAGGAAATATTGAAAGGTATTATATAAAATTATTCAGATCACAATATAAAATGCTTGCTGAACAGGCAACAAGAATAAATTGGATGTGAAAGCCGTCTTACATGCATCTTATGCACATCTTACAAAGGATAACGAACAGCAAGTAAACATGCTCCATTAAAAAAAAACAAAACAAAACAAAACAAAGCACAAACACAAGACAAACCACCCCAAAACCCCCAAACAAACACACTATATAAATAACACCAATGCTCCTAGAGAATACAATTTTATTTTATAAAGACAAGACCATGGGCTTCCTGCGTAGAAGAGGTTGCAGAAGAAAAGCAAAAATCTATGTAGGCACTACAACACTAACTGGGCTGAATGACCAGAATTTGATCTGGAAGACTTTTATTCCTCACTGTGTGTGAAAATTCTAGAATATTTTTTTAATTTGGCAAGTAAGCCCAGCAGTTTGCATTACAAATGTACTTGGAAACTACTTCTACAGCAAGCAATTTAGTAAAATATTTCAAAACCAGAATGAAGCACTTAAGTACTCAGAACATATTTTTAAAACAAGGCAAGAGTGACTTCAGGACCCAGTAAATCCCCAGGTTGCTGAAGGTCCTCACTAACACATGCATTGCAGTGCAATGCATCCAATTAGTCTAAACATCTGGTCCAAGTACAGCAAAATTTAGCTGCGGCAAGGTAAACCCATCACTGAGTTAGGTCGATATTGCCAAATGGCTTCCACCATTGTTTCATCTCCAAAACTCTCAGACCTTTTACACCATGCTATGCCCAGAGCTATTACAGGTGGTATAACACTGTAAAAGAAATGCTCAATAGGACTAAAAGAAGACTTTGTGCATGAATCCTGCAGCTGTTTCTAAAATGAACTCTTGATTACATTTTACTTTGTGTATGCAATCAAATTCTCATGCTTTCTTTGTCCTTCAAAAACAGGAACTTCAAAGAAAAAAGGAAAAAAGAAAACCAACACAAAACATCTACAGTCCTCAATTAAAAAAAAAAAAAGCAAGCTGTAAATGCTAGAGGGTTGAAAGTTCAAAAAATATCTGTCTTTTTGTTTTCCAACGTACCCACCCTAAGAGTAGGCTTCATAGCTTTCCTTAACAATGTTCTTCAAACTGAGGAGAACGCATGAGGCAATTTCCTCCTCCCCTTGGGTAACTTTAGCCCCTGAAGGTTTTAAGCCAGCCCTGTAAACAGCGATGTAGGTTACTAGTGCTGGAAATGCTCAAGCTGACTATGCAGCTGTACCAGCTCTGGGATAGATGATCCTTCTGTGCCAGGAGTCAGGTTTCTCCACACAAGGTTTACTGGCAGTGGTGCCAAGGAATTAACCAGAGACCCAAGTCACAGGGTGGTTTTATAAGATTCCAGAAAAGCCAATGTGAACAAAGTAAGCTCTAAGCTACTAACTAAGGTTTCTAAAACCTTATCATAGAAATTAATTACTGCTGAGTAAAAGGCTGGCCTGCCAAAATGTTTTCAGAACAGTAATATTCTCTAGATGACAGCTCGAGACACAGTTGCTGAAATAACAGTCCACCATGTGAAAACTGAGGTTTACTGGTAAAAACTTCCACAAAAGATTCATGTATATCAGTGCACCCACTCAATACAAACACCACAGAGCAACACCCCTAGATAGCTGCTTACAGTTTCCCACTAAGCCAGCAGAGAGCTCCCTTACAGCTGAAGATGATACGTTTTGCCATTTTTTAAATACGCTGCTGCTCCTAAAGAAATGTCTGCATAGAATCAAAGAATCATAGAATAGTTTGGGCTGGAAGAGACCTTCAAAGGTCATCTAGTCCAACCCCCGTGCAGTGAGCAGGGATATCTTCAACTAGATCAGGTGGCCCCAAACCACATCCAGCCTGGCCTTGAATTTCTCCAGGGATGGTGCATCCACCACCTCTCTGGGAAACCTGTGCCAGTATTTTACCACCATATGACACTCTGCAGGCAGATACAGCTCACGCTTGTCCTCCAAACTGGAGGGCAAACTCTTCAATCTCTGCATTGTATAGATGAAGGGTGAACAGCGTGAAGATTTAACAGTGTGACAGCATTTCTTCCTGAGAGAAAGTACCAGTAAATCAGGCACACTCAGTATCAGCATCATGCGGCCACAGAGATTCTGGGATGGCAAGAAGCATGAGCCAGGAAACCTTGTATCTGTCTGCCAAAAAGCATAGCAAAAGATCACTTCAAAGCAAGCTGAAAACAGATTACTGGAGTGCATACGGCTTTTGGCTGAAAATTTTTGACTGGATGTCACACGCATGCCTCAGTCTCAGGGGTGCCACTTCATTGTAACTATTACCATACAAGAGACTAAAACCAAAAAAGAAGAAAGAAAAACAAAGGTACACTAAGGGGGATACATTTTTAATTCAATCTCTTCAGAGAGATCAAGTCTTTTTCTAGATTAGGACAGTGAAACAAGATCAAGACATTAATAAAAATTTTATAAAATAATTTTTATATATATTATATTATATTATTATATATAATTTATATTATATATATAGATATAAAAATACAAAGTTTTAAGTCAAAAGCTTCCCATTAGAATTTTGCACACTCCTCTGAAACAGCCAAGAGAAATTATGCGTTTCAGGCAAAACTTTTTGATCTGCGATTTTTCAGCAGCCGGCCAATAGAAAGTCACTAAAACCAGCAGTCCTGCTGAACAGCACATTCACATTATCTCAAACACACAAGTCAGAAATCATACATAGGTGCAAAAGAGCATCACACTTTGTATTACAAAGGAAGGCAAAGACAAATGCCAACATTTCATTTGAATTCCACACTATTTACTTGCAAACTGTAACCCTATCCTCTCTGTGTGTTCAGACTGAAGGCATATCTGACGAAGTTCTGCAATGAATTTCTGTTACCAATGACCAGTCTCATGTTACCCACTGCAGACCGACAGGATCTTTTGAGCCACATTCTGACTTCTGCTAAAACCTTTTATATTCAATCAGTGATGAGTTTTCCTTTTCTGTTTAAGATACTCTGCAACAAAATGATGTGAATTAACACCACCACTTATTTAGGGTTGAAAGTTCGTTGTGGTTTTAATGTTAGGCAGATAATCTTTACAAAGATATGAGGAGATAGAAACTAAACCTCTGGACTGGTGACAAGAGAGAGGCCACAATTTTTGCAAATGATGACTTAGTCTTTTCAGTGTTACTATATTATTTTATCTACAAATTATAGATTATTACATAGCTAAAAAATACAACTGCAAGGTGGATGATGCAGAACAGACCCCCTGTGCTACTCTGCCACTTTTAGAAACACTTGAAGTAATAACTTCTGACTCAATATGCAATTTATCAGAATAAGGTCATTAATAATCTATTAAAAACTACATGAATGTAATTACTGTATTAATGAAAAGTAACAGTGTTCACTCAAGCACTCGGGTTGTGTCCCATTCAAGACAGGATGCTTGTTTATTTTCTGATGTGTATTTCTTTATGTCATTCCATCCTAAAGTTCACTACAAAGCCAGAAAACATAGACTACAAATATCAACAGATTAGAGCTATCCCCAAGTGCTAAGCTCTTACCTGTCCTTAGGAAGTAAATTCTGAAAGCTCTCTGGTGAGCAAGCTGGCTACCATAACATTAACATAACACAACACAACATTACATAACGTAACATAACATAACATGTGGATGACTCTTCAGCAAGAGCCATGAGGTGCCAGCAATTAGCCTTCACACTAGATTACCTGGGCAGTGAGCAGCACTCATCACTGTAATACAGCTTCATATACAACCAAGAAACCATGACCCTCACAGAAAATACCCAGCTGTATTCTCTGTTACCTTGTAAAGAACAAACATGTTTTCTGAAATTTGAAGGTGCAGCACTAAAGGCCTAGTTTTTCCTGAAAGTTGTCCTAATTTTTTTGTTCATCCAAGTACTCTTCATCTATATTGTCAATCCGAGAATCAAACAAGACATTTTCACCTTCTTCCATTTAGTTGATGAACCTTTCAGGTAGGCCTGTACACTCAACTACCTAATGCAAGGCATCACTTTCTTACTCATTGTGTCCACACCACCACAGTATTTAATTCTTAATAGCCTATCACCTAGAGGCTGAATCTAATTACCAAAGTGTTCCCAGGAAATACAGTCTTCCATATGTGAACATTTAATATTCCATCTTGAATAGAAGCCCTGGCAATAATTTAATGCTCTATAAATGAACATGAGCCAGCAGTGTGCGCTTGCAGCCCAGAAAGCCAACCGTATCCTGGGCTGCATCAAAAGGAGCGTGACCAGCAGGTCGAGGGAGGTGCTCCTGCCCCTTTACTCTGCTCTCGTGACACCTCACTTGGAGTATTGTGTGCAGTTCTGGTGCTCCCAACATAAAAAGGACATGGAACTGTTGGAGCAAGTCCAAAGAAGGGCCACGAGGATGATCAGGGGACTGGAACACCTCCCGCATGAAGACAGGCTGAGAAAGTTGGGGCTGTTCAGCCTGCAGAAGAGAAGGCTGCATGGAGACCTCATAGCAGCCTTCCAGTATCTGAAGGGGGCCTATAGGGATGCTGGGAGAGACTCTTCATTAGGGACTGTAGTGAGAGGACAAGGGGTAACGGGTTGAAACTTAAACAGGGGAAGTTTAGATTGGATATGAGGAAGAAATTCTTTACTGTTAGGGTGGTGAGGGACTGGAATGGGCTGCCAGGGAAGTTGCGAATGCTCCATCCCTGGCGGTATTCAAGGCGGGGTTGGACATAGCCTTGGGTGGCATGGTTTAGTGGGATGTGTCCTTGCCCATGGCAGGGGGGTTGGAACTCGATGATCTTAAGATCCTTTCCAACCCTAACTGTTCTATAATTCTAGAAGGCACACCCCTGCTTGTCAGTGAAGATGGGAGCTATGCCAAATTTACAGGCTGGATCTGGTCATACAGTACTAGACAGTACTAAAATAAATAAATATACCTGATGGCATTCACATAAACTGTGTTCAGAGGCTATCCGTCAGTTCCATAGCACCATCATAGAAGGCCACCAAATTAATCAGGCAGGATTTCCCCTTATTGAAGCCATGCTGGCTGTCCCCAAGCACCTTGTTGGTTTTCATGTGCCTTAGCATGCATTCCAGGAGAATCCGCTCCAAGATTTTGCCAGGCACAGAGGTGAGACTGACTGGTCTGTAATTCCCCGGCTCATCCATTTTCCCCTTCTTAAAAATGGGGGTTATATTTCCCTTTTTCCAGTTGTCAGGAACTTCACCTGACTGCCAGGATTTTTCATATATGATGGACAGTGGCTTAGCAACTTCATTTGCCAGCTCCTTCAGGACCCGCGGATGGATTTCATCAGGTCCCATGGACTTTTGTACGTTCAGGTTCTTCAGATGGTCTTGAACCAGATCCTCTCCTACAGTCGCCCAAGGTCTTCATTCTCACAGTCCCTGCGTCTGCCTTCCAAGACCTGGGTGCTGTGGTCAGAGCATGTGCCGTTGAAGACCGGGGGCAAAGAAGTCATTAAGAACCTCAGCCTTCTCCAAATCCAGGGTAGCCAGTTCTCCTGATAGCTTCTGGAGAGGGCCCGCATTGTCCCTAGTCTGTCTTTTATTTGCAATGTACCTAAAGAATCCTTTCCTGTTAAAAATCAAGGCTTTCATGGAAAATACAGACTTATTAATTCAGGCAATTTCTTTCTGCATGAAGAAACCATAAATTCATGTCATAAACATCTAGAGTCAAGCAGAGGGCAGGTGCGGGGCTTTAAAATGACCTCGATACAAAAGGAACAGATGGCCACTGTAACTACACTGATGGAATAATAAAACTGAACTTAAAAAAAAAAAAAAAAGAAAAGCAATTGGCAGTCAAAATACGAATAAAAATACATTAGCAGCATGATGTAGGTCTAACCAATATTTAGAACTCGAACTCAAGGAAATGGTGAAGAAACACAAGGCACATCTTATTTGCTTATTCAGGACATATTGGAGGAAGCCGAGAATGTTTCATGAATTTTACAGAATTTTTGGAATTTGTAGTCAGTGCAATGAATTTAACACCCACTTCTCATTTTCAACACATGACCCTTTAGAAAATCTTTCAGGGCACAATTATCTTGAAACAGGCTCAAAATACCTGAATAAAGTCCTATTCCATACACTTTCAAACTCCTGTATATGAGGCTAAAAATACAGAGCTTTTTGTGTAAGATCCAAAAGCAGAATACCATGCTAAATATTTAAATACTTGATTTGTCTAACCAGCAAGATAACATCAACTTCCTCAATAAAGATTCACGACTGAGACCCCTAAGTATTACTGAGAAGACTTAATGATACAGAGTTATTACTTCTAAAAAAAGATAACCTTTAATAATAATACGAGCTTCACCTCGGAGCAGCAACTTGCCCCGAGGGAGCTTCAAGTCCTCGACAAGGCCTGCCCGGGAGCCTGCAGCTCCGCGGAGGCGAGCGGCTGACTCAGAGGGGGCGGCGTCAGGAGGACCGGCGGCAGATTCAACCCGGGCATCATCAGCCCTTTCCGGCCCATTGCTGAGGTGACTGTCTCGCGAGGGGAGGCCTGCAGCGCCTGATCGGGGGGGGGAGGCTCGGCGACTACGAGCTTCACCTCGGAGCAGCAACTTGCCCCGAGGGAGCTTCAAGTCCTCGACAAGGCCTGCCCGGGAGCCTGCAGCTCCGCGGAGGCGAGCGGCTGACTCAGAGGGGGCGGCGTCAGGAGGACCGGCGGCAGACCTGACTGGTTAAAAAGCTGCCCCAGGGAGCGCGGCGAACAGGGCGGGCAAACAGGACGGGCTCGAAGCAGTTTGCGCGGCAGTTCGCGCGGGCAGGCGAGCGGGGTGGTGAGCGGGATGGTGAACACTCGCCGTACGAGCAAGGCTCGGTCTGGGAGCTCTGCTCTGGCTGCGCCGGTGGTGGCCAGCGTAAGCACCCAGACGGAGCCGATGGGAAGGGAGGCTGTAGTGCAGAGCTCGGGGTATCCTAAGGGAAGGGTGAGCAATGGGCGGGGCTACACTCTGCGTTCCCTGGTGGAGGCCCTCCTGCAGCAAGTGGCTGAACTGCAGGAAGCTGTTACCAGGATGAAAGGTGTCAGGGAAGCTGAGGGGGAGCAGCACTGCTTGCTCCGGGACCAGACTGTTCCTGGGCCTCGGGTGTCTACTGTTGCCCATGCAGGAAAGGAGGCTGCTAACCCAGGAAAGGAGGCTGCTAACCCAGGAAGCTGGGAAAAGGTAACAGAAAAAAACAACAAAAAAAGAAGGAAGGGGGTAATTAAAAGCAGGGGGCTTCCTCCTACATCTGTTGTCCCTACCCAGAACCGCTTTGCTGTCCTGCAGGGGGCTGATGAGCAACAGCGCTCTGCTATCCTGCAGGGGACTGATGAGCAACAGCGCTCCCACCAGGCGCAACCAGCTAGTGCACTGGTAAAGAAGGTCACTACTGGTGCTGCCAGGAAAAAGCGGCGGGCTGTAGTAGTCGGGGACTCTAATCTGAAAGGCACAGAGGCACCCATCTGCCGGCCTGACCCAGCCTCAAGGGAGGTGTGTTGCCTACCAGGGGCTCGGATCAGGGATGTGGCCGAGAAGCTGCCTGCTCTAGTCGGTCCCACTGACTATTACCCACTCCTGGTAATACATGTGGGTGCTACTGATATAGATAGCAGTAGCCTGGAGACTATAAAGAAGGACTACAGGGCTCTGGGAGAGGTGGTTAGGGGCTCTGGAGCTCAGATTGTCTTTTCGTCAATTCTCCAGGATACAGGGCAGGACCTTGAAAAGGCTAGGAGGATTGGGCAGGTTAATAAATGGTTAGAAGGGTGGTGCTATAGTCAGGGGTTTGGGTACCTTGACCATGGGACTCAATATAGTAGGCCAGGTCTCCTGGGGGCTGGTGGAGCTGGTCTGACAAACAAGGGGAAGAGTGGATTTGGTAGGAGGCTTGCCAGGCTGGTCAAGGATGCTTTAAACTAGATGTGTTGGGGGAGGGGGGCATCATTCCATCCCAACACACCCAGTCGGTTGGTAGCACCTATAGTAAACATTCGGAGCAATGTAGGGATATTCCAGCTGCTCCAGCCAATGACCCAACTTCAATTGGATCTCGGCTCAAATGCCTCTACACAAATGCCCGTAGTATGGGGAACAAACAAGAGGAATTAGAGATGTGTGCACATCTACGGGGGTATGATATCATAGGCATCACAGAAACATGGTGGGATGGCACCTATGACTGGTGTGTTGGAATGGAAGGTTACCGGCTCTTTAGGAAAGACAGGCCTGGCAGACGGGGAGGGGGAGTTGCTATTTATATTAGGGATAGGCTAGAGAGTATGGAACTCTGTCTGGGGACAGGTGAACAGTCGACAGAGAGTTTGTGGGTCAGGGTTAAAGGGAGAACAGCGATGGGTGACATTATTGTGGGGATCTGTTACAGACTGCCTGACCAAGGGGACTTGCTGGACGAAGCGCTCCATAGGCAGATAGGAGCAGCCTCACGCTTGCAGGCCCTTGTTCTCATGGGAGACTTCAACCACCCTGATATCTGTTGGAGGGATGGTACGGCCCGGTACAAGCAATCCAGAAGGTTCCTCGATTGTGTGGAAGACAACTTCCTTCTGCAAGTAATAGAGGAGCCGACAAGGAGAGGTGCCATGCTTGACCTCGTCCTCACCAACAGGGAAGGGCTGGTTGGGAATGTAACGCTCCAGGGCAGCCTTGATTGCTGCGATCATGAGATGGTCGAGTTTGAGATCCTCAGGACAGTGAGAAGAGCGTGCAGCAAGCTCACTGCCCTGGACTTCAAGAGAGCAGACTTTGGCCTCTTCAGGAACCTGCTCAGTAAGGTTCCATGGGATACAGCCCTAGAGGGCAGGGGGGCCCAAGACTGTTGGTTGATATTCAAGGATCACCTGCTGCAAGCTCAGGAGCGATGCATCCCAACTAGAAGGAAGTTCAGCAGGAGGGCCAGGAGACCTCCTTGGATGGATAAGGAGCTGCTGAGCAAAATTCGAAAGAAAAAAGAGGCTTATAAAAGGTGGAAGCAAGGTCAGGCGGCCTGGGGAGAATACAGGGATGTTGTCCGGGAAGCTAGGGACCAGGTTAGGAAAGCTAAGGCCCATTTAGAATTAAACTTGGCTAGGGATGTTAAGGATAACAGGAAGGGATTTTATAGGTACATTGCCGATAAGAGACAGGTTAGGGACACCGTGGGCCCTCTCCAGAAGCTATCGGGAGAACTGGCTACCCTGGATTTGGAGAAGGCTGAGGTTCTTAATGACTTCTTTGCCTCAGTCTTTACGGGCAAATGCTCTGACCACACCACCCAAGTCTTGGAAGGCAGACGCGGGGACGGTGAGGGTGGGGACCCTGGGCCCACTGTGGGGGAGGATCTTGTTCGGGACCACCTTAGGAACCTGAATGTATACAAGTCCATGGGACCGGAAGAAATCCATCCGTGGGTCCTGAAGGAGCTGGCAAATGAAGTTGCTAAGCCACTGTCCATCATATTTGAAAAATGATGGCAGTCAGGTGAAGTTCCCGATGACTGGAAAAAGGGAAATATAACCCCCATTTTTAAGAAGGGAAAAATGGATGAGCCGGGGAATTACAGACCAGTCAGTCTCACCTCTGTGCCTGGCAAAATCTTGGAGCGGATTATCCTGGAAGCCATGCTAAGGCACATGAAAACCAACAAGGTTGTTGGTGACAGCCAGCATGGCTTCACTAAGGGAAAATCCTGCCTGACCAATCTGGTGACCTTTTATGAAGGGGCTACGGAACTGATGGACAGGGGCAGAGCAGTTGATGTCATCTACCTGGACTTGTGTAAAGCCTTTGACACTGTCTCCCATGACATCCTTCTCTCTAAGTTGGAGAGACATCAATTTGATAGGTGGACCACTCGGTGGATAAAGAACTGGCTGGATGGCCGCACGCAAAGAGTAGTGCTCAGTGTCCAGCTGGAGACCAGTAACGAGTGGTGTCCCCCAGGGATCGGTGTTGGGACCGGTCTTGTTCAACATCTTTGTGGGTGACATGGACAGTGGGATTGAGTGCGCCCTCAGCAAGTTTGCCGATGACACCAAGCTGTGTGGTTCGGTTGATACATTGGAGGGAAGGAATGCCATCCAGAGGGACCTTGACACGCTTGTGAGGTGGGCTGATGCCAACCTGATGAAGTTCAACCATGCTAAGTGCAAAGTCCTCCACCTGGGTCGGAGCAATGCCAGGCACAGCTACAGGTTGGGCTGGGAGGAGATTGAGAGCAGCCCTGCGGAGAAGGACTTGGGGGTGTGGGTTGATGAAAAAATGAACATGAGCCGGCAGTGTGCGCTTGCAGCCCAGAAGGCCAACCGTATCCTGGGCTGCATCAAAAGGAGTGTGACCAGCAGGTCGAGGGAGGTGATCCTGCCCCTCTACTCTGCTCTCGTGAGACCTCACTTGGAGTATTGTGTGCAGTTCTGGTGTCCTCAACATAAAAAGGACATGGAAGTGTTAGAACAAGTCCAGAGGAGGGCCACGAAGATGATCAGGGGACTGGAGCACCTCTCGTATGAAGATAGGCTGAGAAAATTGGGGCTGTTGAGCCTGGAGAAGAGAAGGCTGCGTGGAGACCTCATAGCAGCCTTCCAATACCTGAAGGGGGCCTATAGGGATGCTGGGGAGGGACTCTTCATTAGGGACTGTGGTGAGAGGACAAGGGGTAATGGGTTTAAACTTAAACAGGGGAGGTTTAGATTGGATCTGAGGAAGAAGTTCTATACTGTGAGGGTGGTGGGGCCCTGGAATGGGTTGCCCAGGGAAGTTGTGAATGCTTCATCCCTGGCGGCGTTCAAGGTGGGGTTGGACATAGCCTTGGATGGCATGGTTTAGTGGGAGGTGTCCCTGCCCATGGCGGGGGGGTTGGAACTCGATGATCTTGAGGTCCTTTCCAGCCCTTACTATTCTGTGATTCTGTAATTCCACCAACATTTCTAACATATAGTATTATTTAGTGATCTATGCTGCCTCAGGAGAGTGTTCTGGACAGTTTACTGGACAGTTCTGGACAGAAACATTCTTCACTGTTATTTTAAGTGCAATAAACATGTACTGTAAACATTATCCTGATTTGCTGTGGGCATTGTACTAAGGAGAAAACAATGATAAATTGATAATCTTTCAGAAAAAAAAAAAGGCAATCTGAATTCATACTATCCAGCAAGTTCTCCAATTAAAAAATGGTATGTAATTGCCATCTAAATTACAAGAAAGTGCCCTTTACTTTATTAAAAAAGTTTTGAACACAACTGGATAGCGCACTTGAATTACATAGCTAATCCTTGGCACACAGCTCTTCTGTCAATCTCATTCCACGATTACTACTCTGGCCAACATCTGGTTAACATGTGTAACTTACTTTATTCAAGTTACCTTTACTTATTTTTCATGTCACTGCCAAAACTGTAGCTGTTAGAGCTACAAGCTGACTACTTAAAATCCTCTGGAAAATTCAAGGTTGTTTTTTTATCTGTCTAGCTAGTACATTCTGATTTAGTTTCCTTAGAATGCCTGACATTCTCTCAATAAATTAAATGCAGAAGTTTTAACAAAAACCTTTCTCTGCTCTACCAGAGAAATTGTTTACCTATTGATTTGCTTCAGTATATGAGTGGGTATGTTGCACTAAGTATTTCAGCACACTATGTTAAAGCAAGAGTCATTAGATTAAATCATGAGTTAGCTAGACACAATAGGTAGGATTAAGCCTTCTGAGTCTAAGTCAGCAGAAGCAAGGCAAAGGTTAGTCAATTAGTGTACTTAGAGTTACAGAAACATAAATGAAGATTCAGCATTTCTGCCCTGAATGAACTACCCAGGCACAAATGCTTTTCATCCTCCTCAAAGAATAAACATCCTTCAGCAGAACTAGTGTGTTCACACTGACTGAAAATGGAGAGGAGCAGGAGATGGCAATGAGAACAAGAATGTCAAAACCCACTCCCAGCTTCACAGGAAAAGGAATAAGAGCAAGGGCAAGTATCCATGACGAAAGCCACTATTTCATGAGGAAGATGAAGTAAATGGAGAAGAAACACTAGATCTTACTAATTATACATGCACCAAACTGTAGACGTGGCACTTCAAACTTGGCAAGTGCTTGTAACGAAATCAAAAAGAAATAATTTCTTCAGCTGGTGCACGGCAAAATTGCATCATATTGTATAATCAGAAAACATTCTCCTGAGATTTATACCTGTGCAATCTAAATAGTCTGCTATTTCCATATACTGATATCAATGAAACTATGCCTACTTATATTTTACCTTATGTTTTAAATGGCATTTAATAAAAAATGTATAGCAATAGCATATCCACTTCTCTTCTAGAATTCTAACTACAGTAGTAAATAATAGGCAATGAAGCCAATTTAGTGACTTAATCAAAGGTTTGCTAGAGGAGCACATCAAACTATCACTGGATCACAGTGACTAATCAACAAGCTTCAAAACCTCCAGAATTAATCCTGTTGTGTAAATCTAGCCAATGGCCATTTCTCTGACACTATTTCCTTGCATAACTAGCCTATACTCTTTAAGAATAAAACAGAACTCCACCACTCCTGAATGAATTCTGCAGCTGTTGGTTTTGGATCTGTAACTGCTATGTAAATTTCCAACAGTATTCTATACAGGGTTTTCCAATGTATACCAAAATATAACCTTTTCACTTAAATTTTTTCTGGCTTCATAACAATAACTGCTTAGAGGGACAAAACAAATTGTAGAGAGAACTTTAAAATAAATTCAGTACCCAAAGTCTTATTTGTGTCACTCCACAAACACCAGCATGCCATTACCAAGATACCAGCGTACTCTGGGTTTTAAAACATAGCGCCCCTTCTTTTAAAATATGAAAGAACATCTCCAAATATAAACTATCACATAAATTCTCACTGGGTCAAAATCACAGTACAGAATTAGTTTTTGTCAAAAGCTGTTCAACAACTCTTTCACTACTGCATTTAGTGCAAAAAAAGTTTCAGCAAATGTGCATGTACCACTGACTTCTGGCTTTTGTATACCACCCACTGAATTCTGGAGGTTTTAAAAGCACAGATGCTATTATGAAGCCTATCACTCTTGAAGTATTGTTACAGAAGTCCTTCCTGTTGTTCCACTTCAAAGTGTTTTCAAAAAATATCACTGAAGTCAGGCATGCCATAATGCAGGCTCCACGACACTGGGTAAGACTAACATGCAATACACTTAATCTAATGGTGATTTTGAACTAAAACTCATTAGAACAAATAGAGTAATCACAGGCTTTATGATTTTTCATCAGAACTGTTGTGAATGATACAGCAGGAAGCCTAAATATGCTAGTCTAAAGGCTGCACTTAGGATCCGAGTTACTGAAAGACTCAAAAGCCAGAATACTAAGAAAGGGTATATATATGAAGACCCAATAGCAACACCAACATCAAATTTCTCAGTTATTGGGCCAAAACTATCAAATTCCTTACCTTCCCTACCTCAGAACAAACACTAAGATACTCTCTCTTACTATGGAGGCACAATGAAGCATAAAGCAGAAGCAGCAAAAATGATGGGCAGATAAAAGGTAGGAGACATTATACAACTTGCTAAATTGCTTCAGATCTTGCTGAAGGAAGGAAATCCAGTCAGAACAGATAACCACTTCTACACTGCAGCAGGCCAGAGATGGCTCAAATGAAAGAGGTCTGCCACTATTTAAAAACTAATTAAATACAATAATAAGGAAGAAAGTCAAATATGGAATAGTCATTGCAGACGCTGCCAGGACAGGCTGTAATGTGACTGCTGCAAACATGGTAGTATCTTTAAGGAATCTGACTGAATCTAAATAAACCAAAGATAAAGCCTCCTTAGACTTTCAAAGTCGCTGTGGTACAGTAAAGCCCACTATGCAACTTGACCCCTATCAACATGAAATAAATAAAAGGTGTCGTATTATCAACTGCAGTGAGCACAAAACTGGATTGCTGGTGGATTAAGCCAGGATGACACCGCCCTCTTAAAAGTGAGATTACATTGTCATAAAAATATTACCAGAAATGTAATCCAAAATAGTAAGAAGAAAAAAGCTTCAAGTAACAGGAAAGTTTTAAACCAAAAAAGGAATGGTATTATACACATTCTAGCCTCATATAAGTCAAACAGTTCTTAATAAAATCAAGATGTAAATACTGATTTTTCTAGCAATTTTATCTGCTCTGCCAGTTTAGCAGCACAAACACATGACACAAAATACCTAGGAAAATACAAAAGGGTCTATCAGCTACACCAGAACACTGTAACCTAGATCCTACAACTACACTGAAATTTGACGCCACTTTTGCAAGTATATTTGCAAAACCCACTGGTTTAGATTAATCTCTGGCAGTACCCCGTTGGAACTATGTGGAGAGAATAATATCTGACTATGCTGTTACACTTACACCTTTAAAACTCCACTAATGTCGGGAAACATAATCCAAGAATGTGTAGGACACATTAATTGCTGTACAGGAATTTCATGCGTTTCACTATTAAATCCCCAAATTTAAGTGTGTGCATTTCTCCAAACTTCTCAAGTCCCCAAGACAAAATAAACACACATATACACCTCTCTGCTCCCCCCTCCCCCCCAAAAAAAACCAAACAAACAAAAAAAAAAAAAACCAACACCACAAAGAAAACCAAAAGACAGCCAAAAAAGACAACCCTAAAACAAAATCAGAAACCTGGTGATCTCAACACACATCTTTGCTCTCCTAAGCCTTAGCACTGACCTATTTATTCCCTAGGGAAAAAATTCAGCCAGAAGCAGCAGCAGAGAGCAATTAAGAAGTATCAGCGTATTCAGTCCATTTGTTAGTTTCAACAACTTTGTAACTGCTATTTGAAGTCTGAAACCAACCCTGCGCCACAGCTGGAAAAAACCCTCCACATTGTGGCATCTGAAAAGCATTCAATTGTATAGTAATACCTGATACTATGTAAAGCAGATGTTCCCAAACTAGAGCCCACTGCCCTCATGAGATTAGTAAAGACCTTCTGGGGGTCTGCAGAGTTCCTTGTTTTTGCTTGTAAAGCTTGTGGAGTTACCTAATGGGGCTTCATAGAGGAGAAAAGGTTCTCCCGAAAAAAACAAATCTCTTCTCTGCTTGTTCAGGAAGTTATCTGAGCAACCTGGACAGAAGGGGGCTCTTTCTCACCTCTTTCTGGCCATTGTCACTGCTTTTGCTGTAATTCCTAGAGAGCAAGAGAAGAGAAGCAACAAGCTGTAGGGATCAAGCAACTTTTTTTGCCTTGTTAGGGCGTTTTCCCTTCCTCTTCCAAGCAGGGCCAGATACTTCTCTGCCACACACAGAATCAAACGAATCCTGTGAAACTACTTCAAGGTCAACATACAAAGGTCAGCTCCCACAACTATGAAAGTTGTGGGTTTACTCTCAATGCAAGGCTTTGGTCTGAAAGCAAACTTGCTAACTTCATCTTAGTATCACTGTATATGCTGATCATTAGACTGCTGTGAGATCTTTCTTATAGGCTCCAGCTCAGAAATACACTTACTTGCTTCTTAGTTTGGGTGAATTCTCTTCTTGATGGGAAACAGTCACAGGATTGCTTTGTTTGTCTGAATGCAGACTGCTGATTGGGAATCACTGAGAAGCCAAAGAAAACTTTACATTCAGAAAGCAAGATCACTCAAGGAAATTGCTGGTTTGCAGTAGTCCAGTAAAAAAACAGAGCCAAAAGTCAGTCCCATGTGAATAATTGCCAGCTCTTCGAATGATACCGTTTGAGGTATGATAAGCTACTGTTACTGTAACTTTCCATATTAGGCGACTGCAATTACTTCCCACTGATATACACTAAAAAATGCAGCATGTGCTGGGCTTCCTATTTCAGTGCTCAATGCTCACTATTCCTTAAAGATTTTGTGTTGTCAACCACTAGTTGTTTCATCTAGTGTAACTTTTTTCCCTACTAAATGTCTTTCTGATTCTATCCATGTGAGATACATTAGTTAAGCATTTTTCCTTAGTATATCTGTGCTTAGAAAAGTTTTTTTGTGTTGCAATACTCAGCTAGTCAGTAAAGCTTCAATTCACCAAAACATGTAAGTCCAAATATGCACGTAATCCCATTGACTTCAATGGGACTGCTTACTTGCTTAGTTAGGCGTGTGTTTAAGAATCAAGGCCCATGTAAGCATAACAGTGCTCTTTGGCTTGGACGCAATCCCTTAAAAAGGAAATAGGCAGAATGAAGACTGTTCAGAAAGCTGTAGGAAAGCACAGCAGCTTTCAAGGGAACATGCACAACATCAAACATCAAAAATTATTTTTTTTAACTATCTTCACAGAAAATTCTAGCAATCAGCGTTAACTGGAGAATCCATTACTGAATACCACCAAGATATTCTCAAATATAAACTGAGCATTTTTAGGTACACTTACTCTATAAAGGTGTTGGAAATCATAACTAGAGGAAAAGCTAATACTAAAGCATACGAGCATCTTCTTCAGGCGTGTTCATGCTGCTTCACACAACTCATCCAGTTACTAAGAAACATAACTGTCCAATGTTGCTGATCACTGACATTCTCCCTCTTTTTATGGACTGAATATAATTTAAAATATTTTTAGAAAAATGTACATTAAGTCTAAATTTGGAGCAAACTTTAAACTAGGTGCAGTAATGTAACCGAGAAATCAGTCCTGCAGCTTGAACTTCTACAACAATTCAATGCTCCTCTGGGTTTTATTCAATAAAGAGCTTTACAAATCTTTATGTGAATGAACTATTTGTAGAAATTTCGTTCAAAAATTGAAATAAGTTTTTAATGCCACATGCTGTGATAAACACTGAAGCAAAATGTGGATTCACACAGTTCTACATCCTCCTTATCAGGTAACATCTTAGAATCACATATCTCAGCCCCTGTTCTGTTGGACCAACAGCTAAAAATTTATTGCCACTTCTACTGATGTTTTTTATTGATTATACATTCTCTGTTGGCTCCACAGAAGTGATCATACTAAAATGCATTCCATCTGAGAATAACTATTTCAAAGCACTTGAAATAAAAGAAAAGAAATAAAAGACTAACTTAAAATAACATACTGGATACTGTCAGTGACCTCCTCCTCAATGCCCAGAATGAGGGCATACATCCAAGATGTGGAAATTCCAACATCCAGCAAGAAATTTTCACTTGTGTTCTCAAGCAAATACAGTTGATTTGAATATGGGGTAATGCTTTAGATTCCTCAGTGTTCCCTGTGGGAGGCCTCAATGCTGAGGCAAAGAACAAGAAAGAGAAATGTTCAACAGCCTGAAATGGATACTTCCCTGAAAAGTGGGACTTCACTGCAAGTAACTGTAACTTCTATGGGAAGTGAAAACAGCTACCACAGTATTGGTAGGTAACACCAACATCACGGCCAGAGCATCAAGCAACATGATGACTGGGATAATTCTCAAAGCAATAGTGCATAGCTTCAAATCGCACGGAAATCACTGTAACATCAAAATGGGAAAAAATTTTCAATAACCTTCAAGGCTGGTAAGAAATAGAAGACCACAGAATCACAGGATAGGCTGGGTTGGAAGGAACCTTAAATATCACTAGTTCCAACTCCCCTGCCATGGCCAGGAACACTTCCACTACACCAAAATGCTTCCAGAAAATACACCTTTTCAACATTTTCCAACAGAACATCTTGAAATAATTTAGTAACAAAGTAATCTAACTTAATTTGCATTTACTAGCATTTTAAAACTACAGACACTCAAAACCTGCAATATTTTTTGCCGCAGTGAGATATGCTACAAAACCCTGCAGACAGTACTTCTGATTTCAAAAGACAACTGCTGTCATTGGAATCTGCTTTATGACAGGAACATCAAAGCAATGTATTATGTATTTGAGAGACCAGAAGAAGGACCTAAAAGGCTTATCCAAGATGAAACCATTTTGCATCAACTCCACTCTAGAAAAAGGAGTTAGAAAAACTGCACAGAAAAAAAAAAAGGGGGGAGGGGGGGAAGGAAGAAAAATAATTTCTAATTTCTCCCATAGCAATGTTCCTGAAACTCAGGAACAGCAGTTTCTACCAGGCCAGTTTCATTCTTGCCACCGTGTTGTAAGTTAAATACTGGAAACCTGATCATTGGAACACAATGCAAGTGGTGAAACTGAGGACTTGACTTTCTTCCCCTTTGCATCACTGATGATCAAGAGAGTAGTGGCAAAGGCAGCAGAGGCCACCAGTATATGAAATTGGAATGGTTTCATTTAGATTATTAAGATTTATTTAACAAGACTTGAATAATTCTCTCTCTCTAAGAATGGCACTTGAAACATCTGACAGTTCAAAAGACCAAACACCTGACAGGTAAGACTTTCATAACTACTTATAAAATAGTTAACCAAAAGTTTAACATGAGAAGAACAACTCTACAGAAAACATTTTCTGAGGGATGTAGTCCCAAGTTTCAGTTATATTTTGCTCAGCAAAGCTGCACTGCAGGAGAAGGTAAATAAGACGAACCAATTTTTTCACAATGACTCACAGTGCAAAAATAAGCCTGAAGCTTTTCTTAAGTACTGTTTTCACTGGCTGGTTTATCGCAGTGCAGAATTTCAAACTAATACAACTACAAAAACACACGGCTTTAAACTCCTAATACATTAGCTTCACAGAAAGTACATCATGGTTTGCTTGTACTGGCTCCTGAGTAACACAGAAATATACGCTGCTTAAAGAAACTGGTACAACTGAAAGGTTAAGCAACAACAATTGGAAGCCCACATTTTAAAAAGCACTGTACAACAGAAGTCAAGCACTTAACAGTACAGGATGATCCTGTTAACACTGTTGTACCTGTTCTACTTTTGGGCTAGTTTAATTGGTTCTGTCCAGTATCTTGTCTTGGAAACAGTGTCACAGGACAATTGACAAGGAAGTAGAGTATCCATGCAGCCTTCAAGTATCTGAAGGGGGCCTATAGGGATGCTGGGGAGCAACTGTAATGATAGGACAAGGGGTAACGGGTTCAAACTTAAACAGGGGAAGTTTAGATTGGATATGAGGAAGAAATTCTTTACTGTTAGGGTGGTGAGGCACTGGGATGGGTTGCCCAGGGAAGTTCTGAATGCTCCATGGCTGGTGGCGTTCAAGGCCAGGTTGGACAGAGCCTTGGATGGCATGGTTTAGTGGGAGGTGACCCTGCCCATGGCAGGGGGGCTGGAACTAGATGATCTTAAGGTCCTTTCCAACCCTAACTATTCTATGATTCTATGAAGTATACTTTACATAAAGCTACTTTTAAAAGATAAGACAACTATAGATCTGCAATGAATCTGTCTGATTATCTTCATGTCTTACTGATGGGAGAAACACTGCACAGGCAACATAATTCTTCTGGAAAATCATAAGCAGCAAATAATGACATTCATATTGAAATTTTATTCCCAAAATTCTTACTTTTGCCCTTTCTTATGTAAGGACTTACTACTACTTTTATCACTGAAGGCCGGCAGAAATCATATGAAGACTGGAATAAAGAATGAGCAGCTATTACATATGGGAAACGCAAATGATGATATCATAGTCTGTTTCATAAAATCTGATTTTGTTGGTGAAAGCAGCAATGACATCAGAGGTGCATAGAAGGTGGAAAGAAATCACAATGTACAAGTATTACTTGCAAAATACTATCTTTTTTTTTCAATGTCTTGCTCTGCTAGAAAATAGGAATTCAAGCCTTACACCAGAGGGGAGAAACAACCCTACAAAACCAGTTCCAAACTCCAGTTTAGCTTTAGTAGCTGTAAAAATTCATTAGTGTCCATAACAGAGGTGAATGACCTTGGAGCAGTCTAAGAGTCCACTGCAAACATTCAAAAGTTCAGAAGTCATGTCCGTCACACTGTGACTTTGTGTTGGCAAAGGGGATTAACAAACTTCAGACACCAAAGATAAACTGCATTTGCCACATACAGTCAACTCTAAACGAACAAGTCTTGTAGTAACAAAATCTTTCTGTCTTAATAAAATTCTATAGGCTGTAAAACAATATGCTTGTGCAGGTAGGATTTCCACAGGTCAAAGAGTTTTCAGCCTTGCCCCATTTCTTGAAATGTGAGCGTGAACTGCAACAATCCCCTTAAAATTAAGGGTTGCCATGGTATGAGACATACAATTATTACAACTGTTTTCCAGTCTTAAAAGAATACAGACATTTTAGGCTGCTTCTGTGCAGGTCACTGTACCTATTTAAGGGTTTAAATGCTGGGTATTCAGACACTAATATAATTTCAATGCATGTGTATTTCTTCCATTCAGTACAACAATAATCAGGTGGAAAGAACATACTTCTGTA
Source organism: Amazona ochrocephala (assembly GCA_039720435.1). Lineage (NCBI taxonomy): Eukaryota > Metazoa > Chordata > Aves > Psittaciformes > Psittacidae > Amazona > Amazona ochrocephala. The sequence continues at coordinate 30,617,380 of CM077883.1, read as the reverse complement.
TAACACTCAAGGGTTGCACAAGACCACCTGAACCTATTTTAAAAGTTGTTTCCTCCCTCTCAGCAAATGTTGGGATGAATATTTAAAAATAAAGCAGTCATCTGGCCCCAAATGCAGGGTCTAATTTGCCTGTGTTCATATTTTGCTTAAATATGCTGCAGTGAATGTGTAGTCACTCAAATCTCTTAATATTTCACATTCAGTCCTTCTCCAACTTTAGTAGTAAAGACACCACAAGACACTCTTTTCTCTACACGAACTCTTTACAAGGATATTTCCTATGAGGAATATTTATTAACTGCATGCAGGTATGAACTTCTGCTTTCAAAAACGTGGGAAAAAATAGCTAAGTTCTTCAGCTTTAGGCACATACACAGCTACAATAAAATGAGATTTGGTATATCAACTCAAACCCCAAAAAAGATGATCTGCATGGCCAGGGTAAATTCAGACATACTGAAGGAAGAAGCATCTGCTTTTTAAGAATATGTGTTTAACATTATAGCAGGAACTTATTCTCCTTCAAAAATGTTACACTAAGCAAACCTTCCACCTTGCATTTTGTAAGACACACTTGAAACATCTACAAAACACACTTGAAACATCTACAGAAATTCATTAGAGTGGTGTGTAAAGGCTCACACCTCTCTACACAAAACAGCTGGGGATACAGAGAATAACCATGGACAGAAAGGGAAAGACAGTGCCTCAGTCACAGCAAGGCCTGGGACTAGAGGACTGATTTCACTCTTAACTAGTTTCCAATGCTCCTCTCTATTATTCCACAGATATTTTTCATATTTACATAGGAACCAGACCAATACGCACATTCCTGCTTCTGTCATCATAGTTCCTTGTTCATGAACTTGAGAAGAACAAGCCAGGCTGCTTATAAATAGCATCAACAACAGCCCAATGTCAGTAATATCTAGTTTCTGTAAGGTCAACCTACTGGCAAATGATAGTTATTAAAATTATAGACACAGTTCTAGTATGGAAAAGGAAAGGCAATGTCTGTAAAAAACATTTTTTCTTCTATAGAAGAAAACAGACTTTTGTTTCAAAGCCATCTTTCCTTGCTATGAGATGCATACATACTTATGTTTCTCATTTTCCACTATACGGAGTTTCTTAAAACTACACACAAGCCAAACTATACTAAAATACTGCCAGTGAACTGTAAGGATTGCTTGACTGTGGGCACAAAACCCTGTAATCTTGGCCAAGTTTTCATTCCATGAAATGCACTTAGATGCCAGGTTAAGCTTCCTCAAACTACAAAGCTAACAATGTAATGTGGCAGATATTACTGATATATTTAAAATGCACTATAATTTAAATATAAAATCTGTCAAGTTTAATGCATGCGCTTAAAGTAGTTTTTTACAGGAGACTTTGAACAGATCTGGTGCCACTGTTCGTTACCAATAGGGAACAGGAAATTATTCCCAAGCATTTTGATTACTTCTATATTGAACAAGATCCAGATATGCTTGTTCAAAGACAATATATTCCTGTGACCACAAAGAAGCTGTGTCCATAAGAAAGATTAAATATGTCAGCCTTTTATAATAACATCACATTTGTTTTGTTTTGTTCAAGTTTTGCCAATATGAAAAAACTGTTGTTACAATAATAAAATGTTTGAAGCCCCAAAATAGGGCACAGACTTGCAAGGGCCAGGTTGGGCAGGGCCTTGAGCAACCTGGTCTAGTGGGAGGTGTCCCTCCCCATGGCAGAGGGCTGGAACTAGATGATCTTAAGGTCCCTTCCAGCTATGAGTCTATAAATTTTTAATAAGGGTTTGAACTCACTGCTTTTGAGAAGTCTGAGCCATCTAGTCAGTTTTTTCTTTCTCTCAGCAACAACAGAAGCTGGAAATTTACATTATTTTAAATGAAAACATAAATTATCATACATTCACATGGCTCCTGTCTGTAGGCATTCAAGAAAAGTCAAATACCAAGGCACTTGAAGGGGGGAAGGAGAAGGAGGGAAGAACTTTCAGTACCAAGATGCCAGTTTCACTACAAAGCCATAAGAAAGTCTGGCCGATTCAGGTTCTATTAAAAATTCCATTTCAACCGAGTTTGAACAAGCTCAGTTTCATCTCACTCTACACTGTTTTACAGTCTCTGATCTAATCTTATTAAATTTCATGGACTGAGGTGGTACAAGATGACATCCAGAATACTTTTTTTTTTTTTATCTTTGAGAAAAGCTCAAAACCCTTACAAGAAAACTTAACCAATGTGAAATTTAAACCAAAGGGAACTCTGCATAGACTCCTATGAAACTAATTATATCTTGTAAACATCCTGTAAACATGAGTTGCTGCATCAAAATTGAAACTGGTCTCAGCAAAGGATATTATGACTCACATTCTTGCTCTCAGTGAAAATATTCTCTCTCATCTTTCTTCTGCTCAGGGGCAAAACAACTTCCAGCAGGTTGATGTGTATTTTCATTATGTTTTGACCACAAAAACCAGTTTGTTACAATGAAGTGCAACACTTTGGTACTAATCCAGTCCCTATGTACATTTTAGCACATTAATTCTCACAAATTGTATCAATCATAAAACAAGGATTTGTCACACTATTCTCATTTGAGATAAATAATCTAGGCATTAAGAGCATATCTGGGACATAGATGTATCATGTGGAGGATACATGAACCAGCTCCCAGGAAACCACCTAAAGGAGGGAAGTTGCAATACCGTTGGGCTCCACCTTGATTTAAGAAAATTGGTTCTTCGTAGGGCTACAGAGCCTGAGAAAGAGGTTTTGGGTCAAGTTTGCACATTTAGCACACACTCAGGCATCCTTATGCAGTGCTATATTAATGATAACCAGAGATGTTAAATGAAATACCCAAGGTCACACAAAACGTCTGCTGCAGAACACACCTGATGTTTGACTGGAACAGGGATCTAAATCCACGCTAGCTCTTAGAAGCAAACAACCAGCCACTCTCCACAGTCTAGTTACTTAATCTCTTCATTAGATACAGGTTAGGCTTGAACTTTATTGCTTTCCAAGTATCTCTATATTACACACATCCTACCACAAATATTGTCTTTCTGTGTTCCTAACAAGGTAGCACCGCTTTTCATGGCTTTCATTTAATACAAGAAGATTTTAATTCAAGCATATTTTAAGACTGAACAGCTCTGTAACTATTTGCTCTCAGTGCACCTATGTATGTGTGCGCAAGCACCTGCATAAAAAGAAAAATATAGGTACACATGTAACTACTGTCTATATGTACTTTCCTCCCAAAGATTTATGTGACAAATTTGCCCATCTCAGTATATCAAAACTGTAATCTTTGTTTTAACAGAAGTGCCTAAAAACATATTGGACCCTTTCCAAGCTCTAAAGTAATATTATAATGTAGTTAAATAAAAACAAAGCCTAAATACTTAATTTCCTGCAGACCAGATTTCCAAGATTGCCTTTCCAGTTTCCTGATTATATAAAAGCTATTTTAGAATATTCTGTTACAGTTCTTATTAGTATTTCCAATTTGCTCCCCAAAATCATCAAAACAAAATTAAGCATTTACTTACTATTTGGTTCCTCAGTAAAAAACAGCTTAGGTCAGACAGCATCTTGCTGCACTGTCATCACTTCCTAAAAATAATTCTTTCATTAAGACCCCTGGGTTGTTGGCTCCTGATAGTTTATTATAATTTCTTAGTAGTTTTGTAGTTAATAAAAAAATCCTACAGTGCCTAAATTCTAAAGTTTCCAAAATGAGTAAACTGTGGCAAAATTTCCATCTTATCAGTAATTTTATTGCAGGTCACAGTAATTATAATCTTAGCAATATTAACCTGTCATCAGTTGGCATGTTACCACTGTAAAAGAAAAGATGAACAAACCTGTAGCAATAAATAGGCCTTCATATTCAATTTCTGACTACTCAAAGATGAGCTCTGAAATAGCACTAGCCAACTACATAATTGCTAACACTGCACTAGCACAAAAGGAGGTGCAACCACAAACCAGCACAGGGTTATCCAACTGCACACAAAGAAAAAAAGCTGATCTCTAGACTACAGACATCATAGGAAACAGCGTGGATTCAAACTAAAAGAGAAAGCACAAAAAAAAATCCAAATGAAAAAGAAATACTAATTCTATTTATTGTTTCAAGGGTTGTTATAGCACTCACCTCATAAATCCTCACACATGCAAGCCTTTGGTTTTGCCCACAAATGCCCATAAATAGCCTCCCTCCTACTACAGGATCCCATCTGCCACATGAACATTGCAATCAGCTAATAAGCTGCTTCTAGCATATATACACTGACTTCTTTTTGTAATTACCATTACTTACAGTCATACTGCACATTCCAACCCACTGCAAATTAAACTCTACTAACGGATACTCAGCAAGCAAGCAGAAAGTGCACAAATGAGAATTCTCACAAAATGTCATACATATCAAGCCTACTTTAATACTGTACAACTAAGTCTTCCCCCAGCTTTTCCTTTTTTTATCATGACAAAATAATTTGTGATGGTTTACAGTGATAGTTTTCTTGCATAAGCATTACCAGACAATTATAATTTCCACAGCTTCTTCATTTTTTATTTTTGCGCACAACATAACACATGCACACCATGCAATGGGAAAGTTGCCCTATCCAGCATTTCCCTGAGACAATGGCACAAAAGTGATACAGCCCAATCCTGAACTGACTGATATATCGCATCTCCTACTGACATAAATACACACAGAGAGACCAGGCCAAAATACCGCTCAGTCTACTTGAGGGATGACTGACAATGTCTAGTTTTGGGTATCTAATCAAGGTGACAGGATCTCTTTATACACACTGCAGAGAGGAATCTACAAACCCTGTTTGGGAATCTTAACCTTTCACCACAATAAGATGCTGAAAGTCAAATGGCTTGATCATTTCCAAGCTCTGATCTGCAGCATTAGAACCGCAATCTATAACAGAGAAAAAAATTGTAACTAAAACACAGATTAGGTTGTTTTGTTGTTGGTGTTTTTTGGGATTGTTTTTTTTTTTGTTTTTTTTTTTTGTTTTTTTTTTTTTTTTTTTTTTTTTTTTTTGTTTTGTTTTTTTGTCTGGTTTTGGCTTTTTTTTTTTTTTTTCCCCAGGGAGGGGGGGTGGGTGGGGGGTGTTTGGTTGTGGGTTTTGTTTGGTTTTTTTTTTGAAGGGGGGGTATGTTTTTTTGGTGTGTTGATGTTTTGTTTTTTAATGGGGTCATGTATAACTTAGGAAAAATTGTGAAGTTTTCATCCATGTTCTAAATAAGAGAACAAGAATGAATATTTGTGTAGCCAGTCCCGTTCTTTAACTTTCTCCCCATTGCTTGCTTGTCAAGGTGTTAAAACAGATCCCTTACATCTGAGATTCAGAACATTATTTCTGCCGCAGCCCTCTTTGTTTTTTCACAAGAAAATCTAAAGTACTTTGTTTAGTTTTGCTACTTAACTTCAGAAGAGGAGCTTTGCATCAGCTGCACGATTCTCTCTTAAACTGTTTTCCCATCTTCCTCAAATGAATTTCAACTGGTTGAAATTTTGGGGCTATTTTTTTGAGAGTTGAGGGGAGGGAGGGGTTACTTTTTGTCTGCCTTTTTTTTTTTTTTTCCCCTTTGAACTGCTGTAATGTAACACAAAACAGATTTGGTTCTCTCGGTTACTTAAAAGGCATTAACTATAAGTAAATAATTCCTGCACAAGAGACACCGTACAGAACACTTCCACCTCAACCACGGAACAGAGTACATAGTTCCCAGCTTGCTCCTTTTGTGACTGCAGTACCATGCTGCAAGCTGTCTTACCACAGGCTATCATAGCTTGACTTGTTAGAATACATTAATGAATGTTCTGCAAAGGGACTGAAACAAAGGAATAGTTTTGAGATCCCATTTATTTTGTATTTTTATCCATACTCCTTTTTTCTTGTCTACCCTTAATTTCCACATCATGGCATAAAACCAATAATTCAGAAGAAAAAATAGTGATTGAGGGCTCAGCTTTGTTAATGAACCGCCATATGAAGGGACCAATGATACATAATGTATTTTAATAAACACTCTCAGCACCCTTTAAAAAACATACTCATAAACACCCTCATCATACATCTCATAGTAGTATATTACTGTATTACAGGACTTGATGTTGATTCTTTAAAAGCATGTTAGATGCAGAGCATGGCTGTACTTGGAGGATTACTAAATTGTATGTACTGCTGTTTGTACTATGAACTCAAAACAAGCATGTTTATCTCTCACTTCCTACCCAGCAAACGCTGCCAACTGTAGGTCTCAGAAAGACACTTAAAATTACTATCAACAGCTTCAAGCAAAAAGAAACTTTAAACAAGAAAGTCAAAACTAAAAGAACTGTCATTAAAAAAAGATACTACATGAAAACACTGGAAAAAGGTCTAAAAGTCAGGAACAGAAAAAAAATTGACTGGCAGAGAATTACAGAGGTTGGTTTACTCTTCAGCTGCTACAGTCATCAGCTGTCTTGGAGTCAAAGACTGAAGAAAAGAGTATATACTCAATGCTAGATGCAGAGAAAGTCAGTAGCACCCAAGAGTGATATATTATTCTGAAACTAGTTCAGAGAAAAGAGTACTCAAATGTAGTAAGATTCCCTAGTTGTGTCACTTAATCATTTCAGATCATAGCATTTGCTTTCCGAACTATATCTGTAGTGACACAATTAAGCTCAAAGTTGGGATGAATTTTCTAACATTGTTATCCAAACTATGAAGACAGATGCATACTGCAGACTAAGGAAGCTGTTTCCTCTTTGCTGTCTAAAAAAAATTACCTAGATATTTTGATCTAAAAGAAGGAAAATATTTAATTCAATTACAAGCAGCAATTGACCTTAATTACACACTCCACTGATAAGCTACAGAACTTGAAATGATCAGTAAAATTTTACAAGGCATTCCATTTTTGGTAGTGATGAGGACATTTTCCAAGACTGATATTTTGCCTCAGGTATTTTGACACTGGGGTTTTTTTTTTATTATTTAAGAAAGAAGTCTGTTGAATCAGGCTTTTTGTAGAATTTTGTTTTATTTTTTCCCCTGCAGCTCCGGTGAAAACACTTTAACATAGAATAGTAACATTTTTCTCCAGTACTGAAGAACTGTAAGCCAGATTTTAATGTTATTGAGCTATGTTTTGTCTTTTCTTGTTGGGCTGTAGTTCAATAAAACAATGAAATCTCACTTTGGGGTTCTAAGTGCTGGAGCAAAAATGAGACTATATACAGAATTCTGACATGCAGATGTTGTATAAATTTACCCTCATATAATTAAATTTATTAATTTTTTTCATGCCTGTAGAAGGTTATTTCAGTGGAGGTCATTCCATACCTATGCTGCACTAACTTGGACTGAATCAAGAAAAGTTTGTCCCCCGGATACTGAATTTAGTGACACCCCCATAACTGGATTAAAATAGGCAGAAATTCACAAAAAAACCCCAGCACTAGCAAAAATGGTGCATTATATGGGCTGGATAAGTATGTTAAATGCTTTTGTAAGTAATATCTGTCCCTAGTATTATCTGTATTACTGGGTTATTTATAATGAGACTAAGTAGCGCAAAACTATAGATTCAGACAGCAGCTTCATGGAAGAGTTAGGAATTCCATTCTTCGGACTATGAAGTCTTTCTCTCAACTAGAGGCTGATAGACATGGGAAAAGAACAACTATAGACATCTAGCACTTACTTATTTTGTTTGAACGTAATTGACTGTCCTGTGTTCAGCTGTTACTGCCTGGGCTCAAACCACGACACGGACTTGAATGTTTTGCTATTTACTTTGCTATTTCCCATCATCAGATTTTACATAAGTGTTAGCTCAGTTCAAAGGCAGAAGTAAAGTTATCCTTTCAGTTAACTTTTACATGCAGTGATTGCACCTGCTGTGTACCAGCTACCAGAAGGAACTTACATTAGGTCATGGCCAAAGATCATATATCAAAACAAAAAAAAAAAAAATATTTTAGAGTTGTTTTATAAATGAAGGAAAGCAGAAAGACTTTTTAGACAGTGAGGTCAGGAAACCTTGCAAAGGCTTCTTCTGCAAAACACTAAACACAAAACTATGCAAACAAAGGGAAGAAGTAGCAAAATGAATTATTAGCTCCCAGGAACCTGTTTCTTCCATTAACACCTTAATAATGCCAGGCACGTGTTTCCCAATGCAGTGCTTGGAATTAGCAAGTTATTCTGAGGAGAAGCAATGAAGAGTCCTATTTCCAACAGCCGTAATGGTACATATGAAAAAGCAGAGAGATGGAGAACATATTCTACCGAAACTGTATTTTTTCACTTTTATGGTATATTTTACAGACCAATGACTTTTCCTCCAATGGAGGCTCCATACGCAGTATGAGAAAAATTTAAAAAAACAAACAAAAAAGATCTGGTAAAATGCTGGTTTTCACCTCTTTGAATGCATCTTGAAAAGCCCTTGAGCTCAGAGCACAGTGTTCTCAGCTACTATTGAGAGAAACCAAACAAAAATAAGGACAAGCCTTGACTATTAAACTAGGTTTAATTTTCATTTGATTCTGAAAAGCATTTCAGCATTTGAATGCCATTAGGCTCCATAACCTAGTTCTCCAATTCCATTGAGCATATCCTGTGTGCAATAATATCCTGGGAAAAGCCTTGGTGACAATTTAATGCAGCATACAACTTCCTATCACAGCAGATTCCATGGTAAAAAGAACACCCATAATTCACTATTTCAAGGCCCAATTTTCGGAAAAAGTCAAATAAGCAGAAACAGTTCATTACATCTGTCTTCCTCAAACACAAACAGTGCTTCACACGAATCTTGATGAACAAGCAACCACAAACATTTTCTGTAATTCAGCTGAAGGACAGATAAAGATATTGATGTGCCCTTGCTTCTGCTACATTAGTCTAGGTATTAGGTTCTTTCTTACAACATTATTCATCAAAAAAAACCCCAAGCCTACAAAACACTGTAATGCCTCAGGAATAAGAAGAAAAGCTTCACAGAAGCTAGCACTATACAGAGTATTTGATCAGGAGAACCTAAAAACTGAATAGAACAGAGAAAGGAGAGAGGTCTGCTCTAACATTAAGAAAGCACACACACACAGACAAACTGAATCCACCCCAGATTTCTTTTTTTCAGCGTAAACAATAAACATTACACAAGTAAGTTGAGATTTCTACAGTAAACAGATTCCTTACCCTTACCAGAACAACCACATTCCACCTCTATATTTCAACATATATGAGTTAGAAGAATAACCTTAACGTACCGGAAGTAAACAGTTGTCCTTATCTGTTACTCTGATCCTATAGGCACCAAGACTTCCGCAACTTAAAGCAATAATGCCACCTATAGGTCTGTTACCCAGACACAAGTGCGTACCAGCAGTTCCAAAAGAGAGTACCTTGCTTAGTCATGTTTTGCTGATGGAAATTTTGCATGCTTGGCTCTGCTCCCTAGAGCTGATTTAAGTCACCTCCTATGAAAATTTTAAGGATTTCAACATCTGATACAATTATTTTTTTTAAAGACAAGTAAAAAAATCTCTACTGCAAGTTACTTTGCTACTGAGTTACTCCCAGTGTACACTTTTAAACTGCTCAGATATCCTCAGTTAACTTCAGAAGTTAACTGGAAGATGAAAATAAACTACAATGCCAGAGAAAAATGTTATACAAAAATCAGGAGAGAGTTAAAATAATTGTTTCGGGTACCTTTAAAACATATTTACAGTCCCCACACAAATGAAGTTTTATGTGAATGCCAAATAATTGTAGAGTGCGCCACCGTGTGGTAACTAACAGCTCCCCAAAATCAATCTGCTTCACAGCTCACAAACCTTTTTTCTGCCTCCAAAACTACAGTGAGTCAGTGCTCACACTTGACAAAATATAGGGAAAGACCTCTTCTAGAAGAAGTGTCTTAGATGCATGCAAAAACACACATGCAACATACTTCCCTACAGGTACTTAGTAAACTATAATCAAGGCCAAAATTAAGAGCATTCTTCTCTCATATGTTATATATAGAAACTGCTCAATATCCTACTTGTATTTCTCTTCAAACTGAAAAGCTAGTGAACAGGATCATCCCATTGGCTCCAGGAGAAATATAAGGATACACTGATTTAAAATAAGCAGGAAAAACATTGCAAAACAAGGACACACTAACGCACACTTCCAGCTAAACAGCAAGTTGAAGAAGCCCCATTCATAGGCATTCTTTAACTTACTAGTACTGTGAAACTTTAGAGTTAGGAGAGGAGTAGCAAATGTATTAAAACAAACAACACATACTCAATAATACTGAAACATTTTCAAGGCATACATATTGGGAATAACCACTAAAACAAGAATTTGAATAAAGAAAGTAGGACTCCATAGGACTGTCAATAAAAAAGTTCATTCACATTCCAAACATCAGAAAGAGTATTGTTCAAATGTGCAGAAAAACAATTTTGCACACAAATAATAAAACTGATTATCATTGTTATACTTCCTGTTTCTGCATAGAGAGAATGTCACCCAGTTCTTCCTGTTTTGCCTAGTTTCATTTTAGAATTATTTAACAGCATTAAAAAGGCACAGCTTCATTGGAATTCAGAGTCTACACCCTGGAAGTAAGGAAATCGTTACTGGGATGCTACTTAGAGGTACTCAGAAATACGTTGTTCTGAACTTCCAGCATGACACTGCAATAGCCACAACAACCAGGCTTTAATAAGGGCTTTTGTGCATACTACTGTTTTTAAAATCTTCTCTTATGCTATTGTTTATCTTTGCTGATAAGATTAAACAATGATTTAGCTTTAAAAGGATATTCTATCTAACACTGGTTAATGATTCAGAAAGGAGAGAATTAATTAAATATTCTGGCTTTGACATTAAAACAACTTTTCTTTAATGTAATTTTCAGTGTTGAGAGTGACAGCAGTTTATATATTGAGAACTTCTAAATAATAAGATTAAACAATGATTTAGCTTTAAAAGGATATTCTGTCTAACATTGGTTAATGATTCAGAAAGGAGATAACGAATTAAATATTCTGGTTTTGACATTAAAAAAACTTTTCTTTAATGTATTTTCAGTGTTGAGAGTGACTGCATTTCATACATCGAGAACTTCTAAATAATGTTACTTATGGTTGCCTTACAAAATGTTTTAAGTGACTAAAGCATGAGAAGTGAGTAATACATTATTTCATATATGTTTAATTTTAATTCCAGATGAAGGTAAACCTGTATTTATTACATTCTTTACTGTGTTTCAAAATTATTTTTATAATTTTCATTATAGCAACACTTTTCATCTTTTGTTTCTAAGAATAAGGTAAGCTGAAAATACCAACTAGAAACAATGGTCCTGGGGAAAAAAACAGATCCATTTTTTTTCCATGCCAGGATGTTATTGTTCTGGTAATGCACCAAAATGTCCAGCAGAGGGTGACAGAGACCATAAATTTGTTAGACTCTTCATCTGGCTGTTAAAAATAGTAAAAATAATGTGCAGTTAAGGGAAAGCTACCTCCTACAAAGATTTGAATAAGCTCCATTACTTGAGAAACATTTTGTTAACCGTAAATTCTGACAATTTTTCAGAAAAATATTCTCTTAAGCATTTGACACAACAATTACATCCTTCAGCTACATCCGTGTTCACTCTACAGTTCACTATTGAGTACAATTATTTTATTTATTTTTAATATTTTTGCTGTCTAAGCAAGTGGGATGCAAAGTCTCAGAGTCCAAAGAGATGGGTAATACATGCAACTTACTCATTTGTGTACCAGATTTATTCATCAGAGCACATGATATTTTATATTAGGAACAAGATGTAATTTCGTTCCAACAGAACAATCTATTCTGAAATATAAAATGCTTGTAAGAAGAAGAATGAAGCACATCTCATCTGGCATAACATTACCAACTTCCCTCAAATGCAAACATGCTATTGACTACTGAGAGGTAAATTTTCACCAAAGATGCAGCACTGACTTTCTAATCTTGAACCATAGAAATCACTGAAATAAGAATAACGGAGTCAGTAATGACTGTTCTCCAAAGCACAACGAAGCTGTAATACTGTATTTTCCTTTAGTTTGACACGTGTATCCCCAAATACTTCCTTGAACACTAACTCAAAACTTCGAGACTAAAAGTCAAGTGTGGTTCAGTCCCACACAAAATCTCAATGTAACTATTGCAGTGTCAAACAGGTCAAGTCTCTTTCAGCTGACATCCACCTCACAATTTTACTAAGGTTACAAGTAATGAATTAGGAGTAATTTGCTACAGACCAAAAGAACTAACCACAAGAAGCTGGAAAATGTCTGAATTAGGTTCCTCTTCAAAAGAGGAATAAAACCCTTTTGATATTTAGATATGTGCCTCCCACAGCCTCCAACATTCACCTTTCTGCACAAGTACAGTTAATACTGCTGCATGTAAGGACTGCCAACTACCCCAACTTCTTCCAGCTCTTGTTTTACTTTGCTGTAGTAAGAACCAGTACAAAGTGCACAAAGAATTGCCTTTACTTGCTTAATATTGGCTTTCTCATCATAACTTATTGCTTTTAAAGCACAGAGCACCAGTACAGAACTGCTTCTATTTAACTCTTTAAGAATAGACTACACCACTTCACTGAGCATTAAGTAAGCATCACTGAAGAACAGTTTAAACAGACATTGAGATTTTTATTTCTAGGTCTATTTTCAACACCTTAATGGGGAAGCGGAAAACCAAAACAAAAAACACTGAAAAAAACCCCACGCCCACTAGCCTATGAATCCCTTTAGAGAAGCTATGGGAGGATCTTACTGCTGTCTACATCTAATGGGATGGTAACAAGAGCAGATGGAGTCAAATTCTCAGAGATGTGCAGTGCTAGGTTGAGAGATGCAGGGCAGAAGCTGCAATATAGGGAATTTCAGTCAAATACGAGGAAAAAAAAAATCTACCATAACGTTGCTCAAACGCTGGAATCGATTCAAAGTTCAACCTGGAAAAGGCTATATTTATCTGATATGGCAAGCTCTGCTCCAAGTAGGGTGTTGAAAAACACAGCCTTCCCAGGTACCTTACAACCTGAGTTATTCTATGGTTCTATGAACCCTAAGTTACACATTCACAGTAAGGATTAGCAACATATTGTTTGCTAATAAGCAGCTTTGAGAAGTGGCATTCTATGCAGGCAATGGGCATTTTTCAGAATTCAAAACACTTTCCTACTAGGCTGCTGAACACTGCCTTTCCCTTCTACCCCAGGCCTCCAATACAAATGTATCAGTACACACTTCTGTAATTGCACAGTATTGGGAAAATACAACAGCTAGTATAGTGAATCTGTTTTTCAGTTTTCTGAGTTATAGATCAGAACTGTAATTAAAACAAATTTCTGGCCCTTTCTGAATTGGTCTGAGGTCAAGGAAAGCCTTAAAAAATAATCAACTACAAAGCTCAACAAAAATCAACTAAAAGATACCACCCACAAACAAAATTCAAAGCTATGGCTTTGTTTATACTAAGAAATACAGAGCAAAACCACATATGGCACCATCCAGACGTGCAAAAGTAAGAGGAATCTGGACATGCAGAGGAAAAGGCAGTATTTGCAAGTGATTCCCTCTGGCAAACCAACTATTTAAACTGAACTTGACCTTTCACTTTTGAGTTCATGAGTCACATCTGACCCACTTCTGTTTCTTTTGCCAAAATATAGGGGAAACATTGTCCAAGCACAAAATGACCTTGCTAGGAATGTATTTGTTTCACTAACCTTACTAGCAAGATTACAAACTTTTTTTTCCTAAACACTGTAACATTTTTGTTGCAGAAAGCAGAGTATTTATTCAGTATAGAGAGAATCTAGGCAGGACATTGAAAAAAGTCACCGCAGTTGCTCCTTCGGAACCCTTGAAAAGTAACCATTCACTGAAGTATTTTCTAAGAGAACACCGCTGCTGAGTAAATGGACAGCCAATAAGACCTGTTCCTTCAAAATGGCAAACGTGGACCAATCAGAAAAGCTGTAGTAGCACCAGCTAAATATTGATCAAAGTAAACACATAACTAAATAAACCATTATTTTGCAGACTGAAAAAACCCTGTTTCCACTCTGAAGTTTTATCAAAGAAAGATATATTTCTCTCTTAAGCTTCTAATCTTCTTATTCTGATTCTTTCCTAGAATCTCTTCCACAGAAAGCCAAATACGTAGAAAAAGCTCACTGGAAGTCACCTTGTGGCCAGAACAACTTCCATAGCTTGTTCTCAGTAGACAGAAACATGAACTGAGAAATAAAACCTGCAGTAATAAAAGTTAACATTTTTCATGTCTACTTAAATGAAAGTGAAAAAAGAGAGTAACATTTAAGACGCCATATCACAGGTACAGTGGTATCAACCTCTTGCAGAAATTACATGTGGCATAGACAGTACATGGGCAGACTTGCCAGAGATAGTAGCCTTACCTTGCACTGCCCTGCCACGCAGATTGAAGTTCCATTCTGGTCACAGGGTGTCCCATCGATCACCTTTTCAGCTTGTCTCACATAGAATCGGTAGCCTACTGCACGGCAATTCAGCTCACACTTCTGACTTCCTTTCACTGGGGAAAGAGACAGAAGTCCCCATTACAAAGCAGCAGCAATAGTTTTAAAAAGAAAAGGCCCAATAAACTAAAACTAGGGATTGCGAGGAAGAAACAAATAGGCAAACTGAATGCAATGTGAATGACTACGTCAAAATCCATAATAATTAGGAAACCAACTCCAAGATCAGCATTCCAATATACCCCATGCAAATTTTAACAGTATCTCAGTTTTTAACAACAGATAATTTCCTGAATTTCCAAGAGTGGTTTTAGTCCTATAAAAATTATGGGAAAATTCAGTCTTCTTAAAGCATAATAACATGTTATGACATTTCATAACACCTAAGTGGCAGCAAAATTACACTGTAATCAGAAACATGAGGACAATAAGGCTCACATACAGTCACTGGTCAGTTCATATAAAATAAGCATGCTAACATTTACCATTAAGAAATACATAAAACAAGCTAGATGCAAATGTTTAAAAATTTCGTTATTTTCTCTTCATTTCTACAGGTTACACTTTCGTACCTATTCCTTACTTCAAGAGAAAAATCAAGAAAATAACATCTCTCACGATCTCTGCTGACACACAAGAACCAAATGGAAATCAGTCCACTGAATTCTGGGTGAGAATAACACAGAAGACAAAAAACAGTCTCCATAAAAATATCTGTTACTTAAACAGATACAGCCTAATGCTTTACACTTAAGCTATCAAGTTTGTTAACACACGCATGTAGTCTTTCTATTTCAAACCATCTGCCATGTTGAAATTGCACACAGCTCATTCCCCATATTTGCCAACTGAAAAAACAGTACCTTCAGGTTCTTTCCAATCAAGAGTAGCACTGTTACACAGTGACAGTGAGGTACAAACAGAATTCCCTTTTCTTTTGACAATACTTTCCTTGCTGTCATAATTAAAAAATCGAATTCCCCTGACCTCACCAAGCTTCGGTTCATACCCTATAATGTAAATGAAACCATTTAATCTTTCAAAGATGTTATATACCTTCACTAGCTGCTAAAATATGGTGTTCCCAGGATTTTCTACTGGAGTGTATTTCTGAATGTTCAGCTAAGACATAAAAAATAGCCAAAATAAATAAATGCAATTATTTCAAATACATATTTAACATTTACTTTCTGTAAGAGTATCAAACTTTTCAGCTCAAATACAGTCACCCCCTGTGTGGACACAGGATTAGTGCAGATCTCCAGCATTGCTGAATTTTCGATCTTAGATTTCCTTTCATGCAGCTATTTAATGCCACTTGTACACATCATCTACTGTGTCTGGAAATCTTTTGATAAAACCCCTAAATCCTCTACTAATTTTAAGTGAAGTCAAAGATCTGTTTTCTTAGTTCCCTTTTTGCAAAGAATACACATGCCATGCTCAACTAGGTATTTTTTCCATTGGCTACTTCTTTAAGATAGATTAACTACTTTATCATTCCAAAGGTATTTCTTGCAAGGTTCAATCTCCAAGTATAACAGTTAGTTTTAATGATAAACTGAGAATTTTTCTTAGCAGCTTAGTCACTTAACACATAACTATTTCAGAATTATCAAATAAATACAATTCAGCTTCAGTGATTCATTAGAACTGAAAACAACTTGTCCTTTTCTGTGTCTGAAAGTGTCCTATTTTTATAATCTGCAACACTAGCTATCAAGCAGCACCTCTGCAGCATACATTTACTTATCTTCCCATTCCCTAAAATCAAGCCAAACTAGCCATTCTGTGCTTCTGAAATGTCCTTATCTTCTATGTTGATTCTCTTTAGTTCTAAGCATCCTGAAGCCTCACATTCCTGTACTCTTCCTAATATCTCACATTTGGCTTTGATCCTTTAAAATATTTATTCTGGAAATTCTCAGTTTGCCTTCTAGATCCCAACTGAAGTTTTGTGCTACTCATAAAGTTGAAAAAACACCATTTCTGCTGAAGCATGGTATTCTTTCATGGACCCACCTCTTCCTTTATTTCTGATTTGACAGGGAAGCCTACTGCATTGCTAATGCAGTTTATTAACAACCACAACCAGGCTAAGCTTACTTGCTTTGTTAAACATGGCCCCTATTTCATAATTTCTGCTTTTGTTCTTTCTTATTAGGAACAGCTCCTGCCCATACAAAGAGCACTGGCTTTAACCAGTACCCCCAGAAAAAAGCTTAAATAAACAAAACTTTAATATTAAATGTACACCAGAATAGAACTTCATATGAGTATCTGGCACTTTGGCCTTTGACATTCTGATTCTTCTGATGAGCAACTATATAAGGCACTGCCTTGGTTAGTCATATAAAAATTACTATTCCCTAAAGACAATGTTCCCAGGTGTCTGAAAAAAATTTTCACCTAAGAGAAAAATCTGCTAACTGAATTGTCCCTATTGAATAAGAGGCATTTCCCATTGGAGTTTTATGTAAGCACTGTGTATTTACTAGGCATAAATTACAGCATAAAAACACATTTTAGAATTCCCTTGTAAAACAAGATACCACACTAGTAAAAGCACTCTACTGCTTATTAACCTCAGATGTATCTTGATATCCTCCCTTACCCAGTATTTTGCCACAACTCTTGATGTTTTATGGCTTAAGCTGTAGGTCAAGCTACACTATTGGCTTGGCAAGTGGACATAAAATGTCAATTAAACAATGACCTGTGAAGCGATTGATTCCACATAAGCAACATTTTAGTACTATGTCATCTGATCCCAGACTTTACAAAAGGATCCATCTGACCTCAGGGAATAGAGTAAGGCTCCTAGGTGAAGACCTTCCGAACTATCTGGCAGCAAGACACAGTTCTTCTCAAAAGTGGGCTCTTTTTAAGTAAGACACAGTTACTAAGACAATTCACTACACAGGTTCTGTATTACGTGTCCTCCTAATGTATTTGCTTTTCATTCTCACACCTTCCTTAGCACAACTATGCCTTTGTGGAAATTCTTACCTTACTCTACCTTATTAAATAGCAAACTTAGGTGAAATTTAATGCTACCGCCCAGGTTCTGCCAGACGTACTCATTACTGATTTAACTTAAGGAGGTGCCCTTTGTTAAATAATTCTGGTAACATGTAATATTTGTTTTTCATTTTACAGTCTGAAAAAGTATCTAAATCAAAAAAAATCACTACATTTCTCATAACCTCCTTGTCAAAGTAGCCTTAAGTACCTCAGGGATACCCTGGGCTTGCCTAAACTGCATGAGTTGGGTTTTTTTCTCAATCCTTTGTTGAAGTTTACTTATGAGGAACCCAGGCAGCACAGCTCTACCACACCCCACTTCACCAGTGAGAGTACCAAGTCCTCATGTTTAATTGCAAACTGCACCTCTTCTGCATCACAGAGCAGGTATTGCAGCAAAAAAAAAAATCTACAATAAAGCAATCCTTTTACATGTCCTACCAAGACAAAAAAGTCCTGCAGATGGGCACTAATTCTGAAATCATAACCCTTCCAGACAAACAAAAACTTGAAGACTCTCGCTACCAGCGGTAACAACATTAAGTACAAAACCCAACCTGCTTTCCGGTTAATTTACCCTATTCATTGATGTATTAAAATTCACATGCAGAATGTATTTTGCATTAAACGTGTACTGACAAATACGTGTACAAGTGGAAAAAGAAGAAGCATGATTTTCTAAAGTGCTATCTATCAAGTTCACAAAGTAAGCCATAGTCAAAATGAATGCAAGAGTGAAGGAGCAGGGACAATCCATACTCAGTGTACAGCTGATACTCTCTTCAGAGCGATCTAATTAATCAAACTTAGATCACAATTAAATAAACATTTCACTTCCTCTAAACAGCCTATTTAAATGCAGATTTCAGTGCAATACATGCTTAATTAGAAAAACTCAATTGTGCAACCCACCCAACCATTTTTTAAAGACAAAAATAAGAGGGATTTGGATGTTACCACATTACAGTCAATGGCTAGATTTCAAAGTAGGTTTCACCAGCATTTCAGCCTAAGACCTTTTCACTGACCTGACTCAGAGTCAGCAGCACACCTCCTGGAAGCACAAAAAGGATGGGAAAAACTGTCCTCCTTCAGGGTTCACAAGCTAACACTCAAAGAACAATCCTAAACTCCTTTTAATTCCACAACTGGGAAAACACAGGTTCGTAGGAGCCCATGCCGTGCTCCCGGCACGAGGCACTGCCATCCTGATGATGCGGCACCACAGGCCTGATGGGCCCGGCGCTGCAGACAGGGTCCGGCAGCACCAGAGCACCCCAGGTCAAGAGAGCGAGCCCTAAACAAGGCCACTTGAGCACAAGCCCAAACGCGTCAAGCTGCTGATGGACACAGCTCCTGGATGAGACACTGAGGCACTCGGGACAGGGAACGAGGACCCGCCGCAGCTGAACTCCCTCCCTTCTCCTGCCGGGCTCGCCGCGGGTCCAACCACAGCCGGGCAGCTCGCGCCTCTCCACAGCGCCGCGCAGCCGTGAGGGAGCGGGGGCTCGAGCCCCCGCTGCCGCCCCACGGCCGCGCTCTAGAACGTTCGGCCGCGCAGGGCCCGAGGAGAGCGAGCTCGGCTCAGCCCGACCCGCGGAACGCCACACGGCGCTGGAGGTAACGCGAAGGGTGCTCCCCGCGCCCGGCGCGGCCGCGCACCTGTGCGAGATCTCTGCGCGGTTCTGCGCTCACACAGAGGGCAGGATCTTGGCCCTCACTGACTTCACTGACGAGTCAGAAATTCATGTCCTCAGGAAACACCCAGCCCATCTCTAAACACGGTGCACTTTTAAAAAGGCAGAAAGTCCCATTTCCGAAACATTCCTACTTGCAGAAGCTGTTTACCTGTTTGCATTCCACTAAGAAGGAATATTTCCAAATGTTAAATCTTTATTCAGAGGAAGTTCTCGAGACAAATTAAGCACATTGCTCCTTATGCCGTGCTCAGAGGCACTTGGCAGCAGCCTTCCAAGACCATGGCTTGCAGCAGGTCCCTCGGCGCTGGTCAGGGCTGACACAACCCCTAAGAGCAGGAGGGAGAGGCACAGGTTCCACCTCCACTGCTTCAGAGCCCAGGTTTCCCGCCCTCCACTCAATTCCTTTCCCCTCCTGATCTTGGGTCTTCCCTCTGCAGAAAGCCTGAAAGGAATTCCCCTCCCTGAAGAGCTCCAGAGCGGAGCAGGGGGTCCTTCTGGACTTCACGTCAGGTATTCCCTTCCTTCACCTTCCTCTTCCAATGTATTCTGCCATCTCCATCGACCTCTAGCCCAAAGAAGTGCAGGGGAGAGGAAAACAGACAGAGCAGAATCGCAGGTGAAGCTGATGGTAGAACTGCTCAGCAGTGAGCTTGAGGAGACACAGTGAACACCCAGCAGGCAGCTTGCCAATGCACGGAATTTCATTCTGATGATATTCTTAGGAAAAAATGTTACAAGAAAGAGCATTCCAACTGCAGTACATTTGCTAAATAATGTATTCAGCTGTTCAAAGGGAAATTAAAAATAGCCACAGAACCAAAAAAAACAAAAAACCACACCAGGAAATAATGTGCAAATCAAAGCAAAATGCAGCTGATCAGTAAACTACTGACATTGCACACAACTGTACACTTACTGCCCTTACAAAATGTAGTTAAGTTCCTCCTTTCAGCTCCTGAGATTGCAAGCTTCTTGGAGCATGTACTGTGTCTTACTGCACGCACATTAAATCTGTCACAGACAATGCTAGCTGTAGCACTGAATCAACAAAGAAATTTCAATTTCCCCATGCTATGAGGTAGGAACTGGAATGTACAAACTCTCCTTGGTGGTTACTCAGTCCAAATCTTAATTTAATGTGAGATCCAGACTCCCTGTTGTTATCTATGTGGCTGTTCTAGCCTCCACAGAACATTACAGAATGCTTCTAACATTTGTCAGTTTTTGTAAGTTTGCCTAAACATCTAAAAATAGTTAATAACAAGCTCTGCAATTTGAGAAACATGCCTTGAGGGTGCCCATAGAGAAGTGGCATGCATACTCTTGGCAAGCAAATACCACATTCATGCTAATACCACATTATGGGATTAAGTGAATTTAAATTAGGCTTCATTCTGTATGCACACTGCCTTGTAAAGTCAAATTCAGTGTTTCTCCATAACTAGCCAAGATATACTCATCTACGATGTGTCAGAAACAATTGTTCCAGGAACAAGTTGTCTCCACATAGCTCAGTTATTTTCATGGCCTATCTTGCCATGGACTGTAATTCAGTATTTACTCACAATAAAACCTATTAATCTGCTTTACAGGAAGTGTAATGGGGCATAGCAGACACTGGAAAAACTTTTAAGAGATGTGCTAATGTCTATCCATGTAACATCTACTTCAGTTAAAGCTTATCAGTGCTGTAGAATTTCAGCAATAGACTTGCAGGTTACTGACGTTCTTGGTTATCACATAGAAGCCCACAGGACAGAGAAGGAAGAATGGTTTGGGTGAGAAGTCTGGCAAGTTGCAAGCTTCTGTATCCACTATGGTTGTCAGTAAAGCTATAGTAAGTCTATAAACTGATGTCATCTAAATAAAGCAGTGGCCTCTTCCATTCAGGAGATGTAATAAGTACTGTATTCACTAAGGCAGGGCTTACAGTTTTGTGGAATCAAAGTTTGTTTAGATGTTTATTTTCATATAGGAAGTGCTTCAGACAAGTGTACATACAGGAAAACAAAGACAGATCCAGTACACTACTAGCAGAAGTCTAGTCCTTTTGCATACTGCTGTGGCTGTAAGCTGACAGCTACACTGCAGGCTTAAGAGTGATACACCATGCCAGACGCAGACCTAATTGTGACAATTCAGTGCTAAAAAGCATCGACAGTGATCACATGTGGAGCCCAGTGTGCATGATAAGTGCTGGTGTAGTACTAAATGCAGGCAACTTTGTTTATGCAGCTTCCTAAACGAGAAAGGAAAATGTGTAGGAAATGAAAAATACCACATTCCCTACAAAGCTTTCAAGAAAACAAAACTATTTAAGGTTTCACTTTTTAGGATAATAGACTGTATTGGCCCAATTATTAATACTGGACCATTAGTTCAAGATTTGCAATTTAGCAATGGAGGCTATCAGGTCCATCACAGAAAACTGATCCTGAATCAGGCTGGTTTTCTACTGATGGACAGTAACAAGGTTTGGAAGGGGCCAGACAGAATAATGCTTTCTACAGCAGTTAACTGTTGCCAGATTTCTAAGTAACAATATGCAAACATTTTCCAGGAAATAATTATCATGTAACTACGCTTGATCTTTCCAGCAGAAATACTAGTGTGGTGTGATGTGTTTTATTTGAGTCTCTTTTGAAACTTTGTCCTTATTAGGCTTGGGAACATCTCTTGACAATAACCAGAAAGAGTTACGTTTATTTTTACTTTGTCCCTTTCAGTTTTCTTAACTTCTCATGAACTTTTAGTATTTTGGCTCATATTATTCGCACCCCCCTGCCCCCCCCCCCCCCAAAAAAAAGCCACGACAAAAAAATCGTTTTCCATTCTTCATTCCAGTGATTAGGAACACTTCCTTTTTTGTTTTGTTGGTGTTTATTACTTCATGTTTATTACTTCATAGATACTTAAAATATTTTCTGCACTGGGATTCAGATGATGTTGCTTTGATTACAGTTTTTACAGGCATTGGTGAAATCCTGCAAACATGATTATAGGGCCATAATTAAACAAAGGATCTATAAACAATTGTACCTGCTTCAAATCCCTGCATATGGCAAGGTAGCCAGTCTTTCCCAATTGAGGGTATTTCTGTATCCTCTGATCACCATGGAAGTCTAGCCAAACCCCTTTGGGAAACCACAACATAACTCTCAGTTCCTTGCCTTTGCTGTTCCTTTGTTAATAATGATTTTCTTCAACTGGTGCTCAAAACTGAGTTTTTCATTTGAAGTTTAAATAAATACATACATATTTGTCTACAAAATCTTCAAGATGTGTTCGCTCATAACAATTTAAACTATAGATATCAATGTGCTGTTGGCCCCAGTTCAGTAAAGCACTTAATCAGGTGGTTTATATGAGTACCTGAATACTGTTGGCTTCAGTAGAATTGCCACAAGTTATATGTTTAATAGTAGCTCAAGACCAGTACCCCTTTAAATCCACCAAACCATTTCCTAAACATGCATGTTTTCACATCAGCCTTTCCTTTGTTAGATAGTCAGAATGCACACTGCCATTTGTCAGTCACGGAAGACACTGGCCGCTGGATGTCTCCACTGCTCCATGCGAACACAGATTAAAGGTCTTAGAGAGAAAAGGTTTTTTTAAAAGGAATTATGTGTATTTAGAAGCCATAGCTCACAGTTTGCATGTAGCACACAGCAGCCACACTGACTTGCACTCTCTGGCCCTTCGAACAGCCAGGAGATGGCAGTTTCATTCAAGCCATCACTCACACTTAGCATAAAGTGCAGAGCAGCCACATTGACTTGCGCTCTGGCCCTCACAACAGCCAGGAAATAGCAGTTTCATGTAGACTTCACTTCTGGTGCAGCTTTGAGTAACAGCTCCCAGTGTGTACGATTATAATTATGAAAATGTTGCGAGGTAAGGACAAGAAAACAGCTTAAGCTCAAAACTTTTTGCTTCCCTTTAAATCCAGCAACAGCTAAATTTTTATCAGTAAAACCCTCATAATCTGATGGGTGAAGAAGAGGCCAAAATAACAAACACAGGTGATTCTAATGGGCAGGGAGGTTTTCTACTCACCGTTTTATTCTTTTGCTCACACAACTGGCTAATTCGTGTAAATCTGATTAAATCAACCACTTACAAACTGTATGCCTTGACATCCCCTAGAAACAGTTTGAAAATCATAGGCCATTAGGATTTTATGAAAGATGGCTTCTCTTGCAGGGATATTATACAGAATTTAGTAATAATAAAATAAAAATATTTAGGGAACATATTGTTAAAGCCGAAACTGCAGAAAAAAATAAAATCCAACAAACCCATATGATCTCATCCTCCAGCCTTATTTTTTTTTATTCTGGCACAAATCAGAGAAGAAAACCTGCTATATGCAGTGCAATTTCTCATCTGGAAAATACCATAATGTTCTCCATCCCATGAAGTGCTGACCACTTCCTGAGGGAGGCTGAGAGCTATCAGTCCCAACTGCTATTAGCTTGGGGTGTTCTGAAAGAGCTTGAAACTGCTTTCTGTCTGTCTTTAAAATCTGAAAGAGCTACGTATTTCTGTTTGACTCTTAAAATTTCACTGGCCTCTGAAATCTCAGCTTGCATCCACATCTGTATCTTGAAATATGATTCTATCTCCATCAGCAGACTAATAGCCGACAATAATGTAAAACTGTTGTATAAAATCAATGCTTTGGGAATAGTAAGTAGTTAATATACCTCCAAATACACAGAGTGTGTGGCCATTTTTATTCAAATCAATTCTACTGAAGAAGGAGTTCATGTCACACTTCAGAAAAATAAATGCCAAAGGTAGATGGGAAGAAAGGAGATTCAAGTTCGGGCTTGTGAAACCCCCAGCAAGATTCCAGACAAAAGCTTTCTTTCAGTCACCTCTTAAGGGAGTATGTTTATGCCCAGAAAGTTAAATGCCTTAGAAGTCTCTACCTTATTAAAAAATGAACTCAGTATTTGAACACTAAAGATTCCCAAAGTAATGATTTTCATTAAAAGATCATTAATATAATATCCAGATATCTAGTATTTAATAAAACTAACAAGGATCCACAGAAAGTCTTAGCTCATGTTTGCATACCATTGGAGTATTCATGTAAACTTTTTTTCATGTAAACACTTTTACATATGTAGGAAGTTACTCCTCATTCAAGTGCATCCTAAACTTTCTTTATCATGAAGATTAAAAATTACCAAGCAACCACACGTGACAGCAGTGGGAGAAGGGAACACAATGCTGCTGTTTCTTGCTATCAAGCTCCTGTACAGAATGAGACAGCTTTTCAATTCCTTTTGTTGCATGACTGGCAACAAATCTTTCTTAAACCAAACTTGCTCTGAAAAGTACAGCTTGCATTAAAGTCACAATGCTTCCTGAAGTTAGCTTCTATGAGCTGAGGGGAGGAAGAAATCTAACATTTTATCTTTAAAAAATAAAACTGTAACATCATTTCTTACAAGAAATGACACAGTATATTTTTTAAATCTTTGTATAATCATCTTTCATGTTACTTTAATTACATGACTCAGACAATAATAATAATAATAATAATAATAATAATACACCATTTTTATTTACATATTAGTTTCTTTAAACAGACTGAATTTGCCAAGACTTCCCAGACAAATAATTTTGGATCATAGTAACTCATAATAATCCTTATCATCCCCTGCCTCTTTATCCCTGCTTTCTCCAGAAAAAGTGATTCCGGAACACATCTTTTTTCCACAAATCCAGATTAAGGACTGATTAACAGATTGCAAATCACTGCATATCTCTCAGGCTGATAACTTTGGCATTTACAGTTTTCAGTGCTGACATGCACATGGCAGCTTTGATGAATACAAACTTAAAATCCACTACCTGTGGTTGTATAAACTAAATGAACACACGGTGGATTTATGCAATCTGCAAATAAGCCACCTTTTAAAAATCGCAATTATTACAAGTTTGCTTTATTAAGCATTATTCTTTTATTCAGAAGCAAACTGTAGATAAAATAAGGGTTTGTGAAAAGCTCCAGCACCTAGACAAGACGAGACAGTCGTTACTGAGAAAGGATGGTATGTGGATTCTTTAATGGTATGCATCTGTCTGTGCCAATGAAATCAAGGTCTAAAGGGAAAAAACACAGAAGGAGGTTCAAGGGTGAGGGCAAGAGCTGGTGCTTTGACTCAGTAAATCAACCTGATCTGATAGTCTCAGTTTCAGAATCCACAAAAAAGCACTGATATTATTTTGGTTCTCTGTGATGCCCAGTTACATTGATGGGAAGCCACAGATACCAGAGAGTCCTGAACCAAACATGCAGTAAATGTATCGCTATTATACCACCACCTGTGTGTAAACTAATGCAAATGTCAGTATGTCTTACATTCAGCTGAGCTATTTTCCTGCTGCCAACAGGCAAGGTCTGAGATTCCCATTTTCACAACTAAGGAGAGAAGCTGTAACTTGGGCTACACACAAAAGCTTTGTAACTAAAAGAAAGCACCTACTTTAATGCTCTTTATACACAGATCCTTAGCACATGTACATATCAATAGGCAAAGCCAGAGAGGAGACTAAACCTCTTTTTTTAAGGGCTTGTAACCGAAGATTCTTTGTTCTGGGACATCCCCAAGAAATTATCACCTCAGGAGCCACTGGAGAAACAACAAAGTCAGAAACCAACAGCAGCTAAAAGTCAGCCCCATATTGACTGTCACTGCCCCTTAGGAAATATGTATCACGGTATTCTGACTAAGCCTTACAGACTTAAGGACTGACTTAAGTAAATTACTATTATGGGGTGATGAATGCTTCTGAAATACTAGAAGAGGCCTGTACTTATTTAAATATTAATATAGCTCTTACTGGGTCTAAAACTTCCTGAGTGTACTTTTATGGCCTCCTGCCACAGTCCTTTAATAGGCAAATAAATTCTTAAGGAGTAGTTAAAACATTCTGTGCTTATATTTACATACTCAAAGATACTTATTTCCTACATTCTCATAAACATTAGTCAAAAAAAATGCATGTTCTTTAGAACAATGTTTTCACTAGGATGCCAGTGACCTGAAGCTCAGTCAGTTAATCTGAAAGCTACTTTTCCTTCTGATAAAGTACTAAACATTCAGTGTTTGGAGATTTGGGTTCACATTACATGTATGTTTAGATGGGTTTTATATAAAAGGCTATGGTGATCACTGGGGAGACTTGGGATTTCTTATTACTTTTGCTTCTGATCTTTTTTTTTTTTTAAGGATTTTAAAGTTTTCATGCTCTGATGGCCCCTACAGAAAACTGAAAGGTACCGACTCAGTGAACTTGGATCTGACAAAAATCTGACTGGAAGGCACTGGGGAGCTAGTTATTGCTCCTTGATGACGAGAGCTGGTCTCCACTAGCTCTGCTCCTAGCACTACTAGCCCCTGTGCTCTTAGCCATCGAACTTCAGAGTAACAAAGATTAAGCCCTCTCCTCACCTCCTGTATCTCTCTCAGCTAAGGGAAAATTACAGTGTCTGATAAAATACTATTTTCATGTTGCGAGTTTTGCCCCACAAAACTATGATCTATCTCACATATTTGTGGCATTACCTAAATCCCATGCCTCCTGGCACAGCACTAGGGTGCCCAGAACTGGGCTATGAGGCTTGTTTCTGAGGAAGGCTGCATACCAGAGTGCTTTCCCATTTGATGTGCCCTTCCACCTGCAATTTTGCTGGATTATCATTACATGCAATAAATAGAACTAGATACTCTAAACAAAGTATGCAGCAACTTTCTTCTTCAATCTCCCATATTCTCCCTGAGAATTTGCTTTTTTGAGACAGATGAAAAGAGCTGATAATGTAGGTTTTGCCATCAGACCTTCAAGTGGTCACACAACAGGCCATGCTGCCTGCATATAAAACTGGGGTGCCTAGAGAAGGAAGGCCCAATGCACTCACCCCTAGGCACTTGTAGAAATTACTGAAGCAATCTCAGAGCAGTTGTTATCTTTGAGGATTACGGAGGGTGTGTCAGATGCTAGAAAACTAGAAATGGACCAATAGTTTCTGAGCTGCCAAATGCAGACCAAGGAGGAGCTGAAAAAATGCCTAACAAGTCAACTCAGTTTCATTTCCTGGAAAAGCTCCACAAGAATTCAAACCCACTGTTCATAAACACCCATAAAATAATCAAGGCAGCAGTAGCAATCAGTATAGATTTGTCAAGATAAAAATCTTGTCAAACCCATTTAATTTCCTTCTACAAACAGGCAGAAGTGGTGGCTGCAATTTAGCTTGGATTTTCTAAGGCGTTGGACAATTCTTCAAGCTAGGAAAATACTGTCTAGAAGAAAATGCTATAGGATATGTGCCAAATTGGTTTGAAGACTATACTCAAGTAGTTCACTGGCTAGGTTTTGGTGTCTCTTGAGTGAGAATCTGCAAGATCTTTCCTAAGTACTGTTCCAATTTATGTTTTCATGCATGAGGTAGATGATGGGATAGAAAGATTATATTCACAGGTAACATCAAACTAGGAAAGGCAACAAGAATATGGAGGGAAGGATTACAGGTCAAAAAAAATTATAACAGCTTGGGGAAAGGTCTGAAAAGGTGGGATGCAATGTCATAGGGATCGGTGCAATGGCCTTCGTTTATAACAGAACAACCACCTGCATAAACACAGCCTGAGTAACTAGTGCAGAAGCAGTAATTACACAAGGAATCTGGAGCAGTGACGGTGGATCTCGTTTAACATGAGACATCAAAGGGGTGAACTTAACAAAAAATACCTATTGTACAAGTAGGCATGAAACAGAAGGTAGTCTGCAAATGGCATCAGTAACTCTCACATTCAGCCAGAGCACTGCATCCACTTCTGGACACAGGCACATGTGAAAATCATGCAGAGGAGACAGTGCTCCAGAAAACATGTCCAAAGAGGGAAGATTCAAATCATGGTACCACTTTGAAAAAAAAACAAAGAGGATGTCAGTATCTCGGAGAGATAATGTACAGAAGGGTGTAAAAGTGCTCCTGTGTGCACTGTTAACTGGACAGGGGACGATGGGCCAAAGCTGCAGCATGGAAGATTTATGCTATAATATTATACTTCACAGAAAAATTTCAACTGGAAGGATTAGTTAAGCACCATTTCATTATGGAGACTGCAGAATCTCCACCACTGGAGATTGGCAGTATTATAAACTGAATGAAGCACCTGTACTCTTTTAAAGGGCTCAATTTCCTAACCTACAGTCTCACAGACCACACAAGCCTTACTGCATTTATTGATTGACTAATTCCTTCTTCCATAGTCCCTACTTATGATACAGCAGTAGTTTTTATTCAAAATATTTTTCCTGTCATACAGTAAACTTTGAGATGATGTTGTTTATCATTAAGTAAGTTGTTACCATTAATACAAGCAGTACACAGCAGTTTCTGCATGAATAAACTTCACATGTGGCCTCTCCCCAAAGACATGCAAATATTCAAGCACAGCCCAAGATACACATATATTTAGAGTTCAAAAATGAGAAGGAAGGAAGATTTTCTTGCATCTGGCTGGACTCTGTCCCAGAGCATCTCACCAAGGACTATTAGCCCTCAATTGCAAAAATATCTCTGATAGGTCAGATTTTAGCTCTTGAAGGCAGTAAATTGAGAGATTTCAGAGTCTTGCAAATTATACCTCTAGCAGAAAGTGTAATTAAAGTAGATAGGCTGAGAAATTTTGGGCTGTTCAGCCTGCAGAAGACAAGGCTGCGTGGAGACCTCATAGCAGCCTTCCAATACCTGAAGGGGGCCTATAGGGATGCTGGGGAGGGACTCTTCATTAGGGACTGTGGTGAGAGGACAAGGGGTAACGGGTTCAAACTTAAACAGGGGAAGTTTAGATGGGATATAAGGAAGAAATTCTTTACTGTAAGGGTGGTGAGGCCCTGGAATGGGTTGCCCAGGGAAGTTGTGAATGCTTCATCCCTGGCGGCGTTCAAGGTGGGGCTGGACATAGCCTTGGATGGCATGGTTTAGTGGGAGGTGTCCCTGCCCATGGCAGGGGGGTTGGAACTCGATGATCTTGAGGTCCTTTCCAACCCTAACTATTCTATGATTCTATGATCCTACATAGATTCCTGTCACCAAAACTGCGTATGGAAAGCATTTTCACTTGATCAGTGTAAAGCTGTAAGTCTAACAGAGTAGGAGCAATGTAAGCACTAACACTTAAAAATCCTTCTGTAAATATTATCACCATTATGCCAAAAATATCCCATAGAGTAACTGCAGCAACAAATGCCCAGATAACATCAAGCACATATATTTGGGTTTCAGGCTGTTGATTTAAAGGTTACTATTCATAATTTTCTTAGTTTATAAGAAAATTAGACTTAATTAATGAAATATGTTGCAACTACTTCAAAGCATCTTACATACTCTGAAAACCTTTGTTTCTATTGACCTCAGATTCACCCCTTGAGTCATCTCAGTATCAGTGTCTTGATAGGATGCTGGAGGTCAAGCCATGGATCTCTAATAATGAAAAATATCAGCATGAGCTCATATTTATTTATCAGCGCAAGCTGGTAGTTAAATATACCCTTCAAAACTAGAAAATCCTTCTCTTGAATGGTAACATAATTGTTACCATCATAAAGGAGCATGTTTGCTTAAAGCTTCACTTTTTAGTTTTCATATCACGGTAGCTAACAGTTACTTCCCTATGAAAGTATCAGAACCATTTTGAAGATCTAACTTTTGTGAAATGTAATTTTAAGGCATTATAGCCACAATTTATAATCAGCTTACAAGGAATGTGTGATGCAGATTAGCCTATTGCTTGGTGTCCATGCAGCCAGGCTACAAGACACAAACCAATACAGAATTTTAGTGGAGATGTGGGACATTGCAAAAATGGTTCCAAACCCTCAAGAAAGCTAAGTTAATAAACCACGTCTAGGCTAGTTACATTCATTCTTCTCACAGCAATTAGGGGGGAGAGGGAATGAATGTTGAAATGTGCAAGTAATTTTTTAATGTCTGTATCAATTAATGTTCATTCCTGTAGCATGGAAAGAGGGGCACACCTTCATATAGCTCCCTTCAAATTTGCTAAAGCTGTTCTCCCCACCCCTACTGATGTTGGACTTAATGTAACATAGTAATGCAGGAATTTTTACTAGCTTGGCAATAAGACTGCAGCCAAATATGTAAGCTATTCACTAATATTATCCGAAAATGGACAGCAAGCACATTTTGTGATTTAGGGTTCACCTGGTACAGACTTTCCGGAGGAAGAAACCATTTGTGCTGAAATAGCAGAGGTAGCTTTACTAAGTGTGAAGAATCTGAGGGGGAAAGAAGGAAAAACTTCAGCAAAACAGTACAGTGAAAAATACTGAATCACACTCACAGACTTACCTCTCTTTTAGTAAAAAAGCAGCTACACAAAAGCTGAAGTTAACAATTACCCATTTTCCATTGAGACCATGCTGTACTGACTCAGACGCTTTAAAACTGCATACGTATAAGCTTTCAGCAGGTCACCCTCCCCCTTCCAAATTACTGCCTGCTCAAAATAAGCTGGTTAAGTACTTTAAGCAGCCTACTCAATGTGATGCACAAACCATAGTAAGTAATCAAGGATTTTGGGGAAAAAAAAATCCAGCGCTTCTCTTCACAATTAGCACAAGAAGGTTTTGCACTGCTACTCAAAAGCCAGACTAATAATCATAGAATCATAGAATAGTTAGGGTTGGAAAGGACCTCAAGATCATCGAGTTCCAACCCCCCTGCCATGGGCAGGGACACCTCCCACTAAACCATGCCATCCAAGGCTATGTCCAGCCCCACCTTGAACGCCGCCAGGGATGAAGCATTCACAACTTCCCTGGGCAACCCATTCCAGTGCCTCACCACCCTTACAGTAAAGAATTTCTTCCTCATATCCAATCTGAACTTCCCCTGTTTAAGTTTGAACCCGTTACTCCTTGTCCTCTCACCACAGTCCCTCACGAACAGTCCCTCCCCAGCATCCCTATAGGCCCCCTTCAGGTATTGGAAGGCTGCTATGAGGTCTCCACGCAGCCTTCTCTTCTGCAGGCTGAACAGCCCCAACTTTCTCAGCCTATAAAAGCAATTAAATATCCATACTCAATCCATACTCTTTTTTATTTGTTTTTTTTTTCTCCTAAATTCTAAAATATGCTGCCTTGAAAAAAGAGCGTAGACATGAGCTGGTGCTACCCTACCAATGCAAGGGAACAGCGGGATTGTATCTAGTGCAGTGACTCTATCTTCAAAGAAAAACAGGAAAGACAGAGGGAAAACACTCTCTCAAGTTGCACTAGCTGCCATCCTTCTGGAATTGATAATTACTGGACAACAGAGGGTGCCAAGCAAATGACCTATTCAGGTGTATTCTGAGATGGAGATTATTGATGAAATAAATATTTGGAATTTCGCAGCTCTCTAAAACATTGGTGAGCTTCTATTACAATATACCCAAGGACAGTGACCCTAACCAAGTACTTGTGCTAGATAAACCTTACATACGCTGACACCAACTATACCAAAGTTTATTGCCTGTATATTGACCAGCTTATACAGAACACTAATGTAGAACAAAATCATATATTAAATTAACAGCATACTCTTGAGAAATCTAGCAAAGATGCAAGAGAATTCAAAACATATGGAGGCATTTTCCTTGACTACACTCTATATTAAATAGGAAAATGTATTAGTTACAACTGGGAATTACTGTAGACAGCTATCTGCCACAGACATACTGCAAGATATTTAACATTAGAACATTTATAGTGCAGATGAGGGCCTGATTCAGAAATGCGCACTGCCCTGAGTTGCACAGATGCATCAGGAAAACTGTTTTGGTTCCCTCATTACGAAAGATGGCCCTTATCCCAATTAGAACACCATCTAAGCTTTAAGTTATGCCGTAAGTAAATAATGTAGAGTAGCATAGCTTGTTATATAGGATGATTAAAAAGTAATACACAGCCCTGGTGCTCTAGGAGGTATTTCTTACACCAGACCAGTTCTCTAGCACTGAGTTTTTGCTAGATTTCAGTTCCTGTACACTATGTATACAGCATAGAAGACTCATACCTAGGCTGTCTCTCCATTTCCAAAAATAGACTTCAGAGAAACAAGCTAATTGACAGAAATTGAGACCAAATATGTCAGTTCTGAAAGAGATTATGAGAATGCAGATGGAAGGACCTATAGAGGGCCACGAGGACGATCAGGGGACTGGAGCACCTCTCGTATGAAGATAGGCTGAGAAAATTGGGGCTGTTCAGCCTGGAGAAGAGAAGGCTGCGTGGAGACCTCCTAGCAGCCTTCCAATACCTGAAGGGGGCCTATAGGGATGCTGGGGAGGGACTCTTCATTAGGGACTGTGGTGAGAGGACAAGGGGTAATGGGTTTAAACTTACACAGGGGAAGTTCAGATTGGATATGAGGAAGAAATTCTTTACTGTGAGGGTGGTGAGGCCCTGGAATGGGTTGCCCAGGGAGGTTGTGAATGCTTCATCCCTGGCGGCGTTCAAGGTGGGGTTGGACATAGCCTTAGATGGCATGGTTTAGTGGGAGGTGTCCCTGCCCATGGCAGGGGGGTTGGAACTCGATGATCTTGAGGTCCTTTCCAACCCTAACTATTCTATGATTCTATGACTTATCTGTATAAACTCCAGGAAAAAAAACCACAACAGAACTAGCAGAACATCAGATGCAAATGCATATATATTTAACTATGTTTTACAATATATATAGTCATTTAAACTGGTTTATCTTCTAAATATTTTCTATTCTTTTCCACCTCTCTTGACTCTCCAGTCAGCATGTGCTTGGTCAGACTATTTTACGGATGCAAGGTAACTCTTTCCATTTGCAAACATCTCTAAGCACGAGGCCACGATTTCACTCTGCGACAGCAAATACAGACTCACAGAAAGTTTCCACAGAATCTCTTTAAGAATCAATAGACAATAAGGATAGCTCATGGGAATGAGATGTGAATAAATTGTATTTCCACTGAGCAAAATGTGTTAGAAGATAATTGGAATCAGAAAATAATTCTTGAACTAACATTTTATTTCCACTGAAAGACAATCACTTCCATTTTGGTAGCGATTGCGGACAGGGTGATGATGGCACTGACGTGTGGTTTGGCACAATGCAGCAGTAATAGAAATAGAAAGATGGATGGCTGCTGATTCAATGTGCTTAGTTTAAATTCAACTAGCTAACAGCAAAGATGAGCAATTAATAGTATTTTTATTTTGTATTTTCTTTTGTATTTACACTGAAAGCAGTTGAGATGATTTCAGAGTAATTTCCAAAATGCTTACAACATTAATATGATAGAACTCTTTCTCCTTCGTGTTTAGACTCATTTATAGTTGTAAGCGTTAAATTAATCATGAAATTTGGTTTCTCCTTTAATGGCATCAACAATGATGGATAAGAACAGAATAAACAGCATTTTAGGTAGAACGCTGAAGGGAAGTTGCGAATGCTTCATCGCTGGCGGCGTTCAAGGCCGGGTTGGACAGAGCCTTGGGTGACATGGTTTAATGTGAGCTGTCTCTGCCCATGGCAGGGGGGCTGGAACTAGATGATCTTAAGGTCCTTTCCAACCCTAACTATTCTATGATTCTATAGCTAAGACTTGCTTTATTGCATTGGACAAAATAGTAACCAGCCATGTTCTATAAATTACAAACCAGAAAATGGAGTAAACCTTCCCTTCGCACAGATTTACTCCTATAATTGCCAAGGTGTTCACACAGTACTGTGATGAGAGCCAAATGAGTACCCAGACAGGTTGAATCTTCTGCTCCCCAACACTGGGTAGCATCACAGCTGACATTATATCAACAAGATCAATGCAGACTTATGTTCAGAGTGAAATAGCATTCAGACTGAGAAAGCATAATAAAATTGGCATCTGGGTCTTCAAAACAGCTTTTAAAGGCAAGAATTCCTGAGAAAGAGCACTGCACACAAATCTTCATCTTTACGCAGAAGACACAGCATCAATTCTATCTGCAGCTGTTTTACGCAGGAATATTATTGCAAGCATAATCTGAGCGCATTTTAAACTGGATTTTATCCAGTGTTCCTACAATACCCCAAGGAGACCTGATCCACTGATGACTTGTAAACTGACTTTCATAGAACAGATTCAACATTTTTCAAATATCTTCTTTAATTTCCCAGTGACTAATGTACACTGCTTCCAGCAAGATGCTTTATTCTAGTAAAGAAAACCAAAGCTTTTAATTGAGGAGGTTCACCTCCTTCCTGCATATGCTGCATCTTCTCTCTCATCCCAGCTCCTACCCCAAATGAAAACAGAACTCAAGTCACAGAAGGGCTAAACGTGTCACAGCCCAGCTGACCATAATGACTTTCCACCTTGCCAAATGCAGATTTATGCAGCAAAAGTTGCTGTCCCCAGACAACAGGACCTTTGACATTTTCAACTTAAACTTTCCAACTTAGCTATTATCACTTGGAAAAAGTTCCATTTTTTTTCTTTAAAATGAGGACACTGTAAAGATGCTAGAGAAATGACTGCAAATATTTTTGTACTACCACTGATTTTAACAGGAGCTACTCAAACTCCACTGTCGTGGATAGCCGTCTGAGAAAACTTATATACATACATGAAAACAAACATACTGGTTTTGACTTACCCACATACACATTTCAATATTTAAATATTGCTTTGCTGAACCAGTAACTAATGAATCTGTAAAAAATTCAGCATTTCTTCATGATTCATTTCGCTCAGGCTTTCCCTGTGCTCCTACTCTAGAACTGGAACCCAGTCCCTATGTATAGCCTTGCATGGTCAAAAAGACTATGCATTGTTAAGACACTTCATCTAGCCACCACCCTCCATAAAGAAGTCCCTTGTTTATGCTTCAAAGCCCTGATTTAAACCCTCTTGCTTCCTATACAGATTTGATGCAAAGGAGAACACAGCTGGGCAGAGCCATCTCATTCTCTGCAAAACACGAAAGGAGAAGACAAACCATGGGTCACTCGCCCCACCCCATTCCCCAAGGTGAGTAGCAGTAGCCAAAGGAACTCTGTAATTCCAGTTTCTGCCAGTCAGGATACTGACTAAATGAGTAAGTAAATGCTGCAGAATGATCTTATTGAAAACTCTCCAAATTTCAGTACAGCAACAATCTCTTAATATTGTTTGAACAAAAACCAGAGATTGAATGTTCTGCAATAAAATTTGTCAGTGACGCTAACAAAAATATTAAATTTCAGCAATATGCTGACTTCTTAAAAATGGACATCTGTTTATATTTAGGTGCTTCAAGTGACTATATTCAACAACAATGAAAGAATGAGAGCATTCCTTCCCCCAAATCCCTCCAAAATTGATGGATTCTTAATCAGCAAGCTGATTAAATTGAGAAATCAGCACTGAAGGAAACCAAATCATGCAACCCTTGTTCAGGGGAAACACTCCTACTGAAATTAAAGGGATGAACCTGAAATTCAAGTAATTGAAATCATTTGACATGAGTAAGTATTGCTCGATTTGGCACAGGATGAGTAAGGGATCCTAGACTGCCCCTCAATGCCTCTCCATCTTTGTCTTCTGAAACTTACCTGACCCCAGGGCTTCAACAACTACATTATGTCATATCACAGTCTTGAAGCATGTAAAAGCAGAGCCTTGCTAGAGTTGAGAAAGTCTGGTTTCACATGTGAATTACAGAAAACTTAAACCACAGGGACAAAAATACTAAAGTACCTATCTGCTGTGATCTACTCTACTCACCCCAGCAAGCAGTATCACACCACTGAAGTGGCTGCCATGCAAATCTCCATCCTTAGTGCTGCCACACCACTGGCATGCCAGCCAGAGCAGCTGTGCAACACTTGTCTTCTGTAGGAAATGCCTGTTGAAATTCAGCCCAGCCTGCTTTCAGTGAGCCCTACACCAAAGGCAGATGTAGTTTTTTAGTAGGATTTATGCACTCCAGCCACCACAACCAGCAGTCCTGTTGCCAAGGTTTTGGGGAGTTCCTTGCCAGCCATCTGAACATTCATAGGTGGCAAAGAAAACTAGAAAGCCTCAACATTGAAATGCTGGGTTGTCACTGCTGTGACCCATTTGGGTGAGTGACTGAATATATTTGTTCTAATGGGGAATTTTGAAGAAGCATTTGATGTCATTAGAAACAGAGACAGCCAGTTTCCCAGCACAGTTTCAGATCACATACAAGATTGCAAAGAGTGCTTGAACTAGGAAATGAGGAAGAGACGAGGACAGACACAGAGCATTAGGTCTGCCGGGGAGCAACTGAAAAGTGTAAACACTGCGTGTCATTCCCATTAAGAAGTTGGTATTTGCTTATTTATAGCTACTGATCTCTTACGTGTCACATAGATATTTTTGTGAGGACAGTAGATTTTCGTAATAGTCTAAATGTATCATACATTAAAATTGTATGTTTTCACAATTAACAATAAAACAACTCTTGACAACAAACAATTCATACAGACAATTTAGTCAGCATTAATCACATTACTTCTGCAAATAACAGATTTTCATGCACTTCGAATTTCAGGAAATTGAGAAAAATCACAGTGAGATCAGGTTTTTTTGTTCTTGTGTTATGCAAGTATAAATCTGAGCTATTGACACTGAAGATTTGAAGTATTTGAGCGAAGGTTAAGAAGCTCGTTCCACAATTTTAAAGCATGAGATGTGAGTAAATTAGAATACAGTTCATAACTAGATTATCTGAAGGTCCTTTCCAACCCTAACTATTCTATTCTATTCTAGTTTATATTGAATGTGTCAGAGGATTAAAAGGAACCGATGATGATGCAAAACTGTAGGTACTTTTGCTATTATTTATTGCTTTCCTAGATTGCCATTTGCACAAGCTATATATAAGCAAACTCCACAGAAATCTGTTTATACAATAGCCCTCTTTAAAATCATCTTTTTTTACAGAAGTGAAAAGGCAAACAAAATTGGTTTCCTTCATTATAAATATATAAAATACATTTCCAGTACACTAAGTAATGACCACTAATATGCTTTCACAAAAGAGCTAGATTTCATTTTACTGCTATTTAGGTAGTAACATCAACACTTTAATAACCCTATTTTCAGAGATTTATGTAAAATGATCCACCACATTTTGCTGCTGGCTATACGCTATACAAAGTTAAGCATTCAGATGCACACAAACAAGCTCTCCCATTCTGTATATGACCACAGCTTCACACAATTCCCCTCCCAGATGTACAAATCTGAGTATCACAGAACATAATCTTTTACCATCACATGAAAAAGGGTAGAATAGCAAAATTCCCATCAACAGTCAGGAGTTAACCTACAGAGCTTTAAAACATAACATGTCTTTTGGATAGCTGCTATTGAAGAAATCACGCTGTAATTGTAGGACCAACAGTAATCGCACTGAACAGTTTGCTTTTACATGGTAGGATACACAAAGTTTTTGTGCTATGTCACAGCTTTCATAATGCTGCTGTAATATACTAATAATTGTAAGCATATACAGTGGATTTCACAGGCAAGACACCTGCAAAATCTCAAAACTTATTTTATTTGAAATGTATGAGCAGAAAAAGCAGACAATCAACAATATACACTTATGCGGGATCTATCATCTGCTCAACTTACAGGCTGAATGCTTAAACTAGGTTAGGTGAGAAGCACAGATCTATTTTGGAGATTAGTTTGAAATCATCTCATGTTAGTTAAGTCTTAGTTTTTCACCTTTTGCTGCTCCCATGGATATTGGTACACAATTCTCATTCGTGGTGAAGTCAGCTTCAGAGGTTTCCTTCATACCACCTTCTCTTCAGCCACTTGTGGGAATTAGTATCAGGAGATGGGATCATCTTAGTTTAGTTGCACTGCCAAAGCCAACGAACTATGCGGTCACACTCCACTGAAGAAGAACTGACAAAAAAGCCTTACAACAGTCCAAAGACTGTGATTTTTTTCCTGGCTGTTTAATGTGGACTAAAATGGTCCTTTGGAAAGTGAATGAGGCAATTATGTGAGGAGAATATCTTCTATAAAAATATGGGAAACTCCAGCCACCAGCCATTAAATATCAGCAAATACAAAAAAAAAAAAAAAAAGAAAAGGTGACATTACTTCAGGATTGTGGTTGTGATGCTTATCGCTTCCCTAAGCCTCAGAAAGGTAATTTCAAGTTTAAAACATTAGCAACAGTGCTATCGGCTCTGATGATCAGCCTTGATGGATCTGATATTCGGCAGAGCCTATCTTCCTTCTTAGATTTTGATTTTGGACAGTTAAGCTGTGGGACAGCCCTCTTCCAATAAGCTGAGGTGGGCATGCTTAGCCAGCACATAACCATTGGAAAAGCCATAAAACAAGCAAATGAGATGGCAGCAAAGCTTACTGTCTTCACTTAGCTTTTGTTGCTTCCTTCTCTGAAATGCTGAGAGTATTTGAAGGCAAATTACAAGAGGGCACTCCACTTTTCAGATGTCAACAACCAATAAGTAGGATCAGATTATGCCATTTTTATACAAGTCGTGACTCCTATTATTGGTTTTAATAAAGGTCAGTAAGTCTGCAGATCAAACAAATATATATTCCCAGTCAGTCAGCCAGCCAGCAAGCCTACCTGTATTTTGAGACATTTGATGGTACAGGAGTTCTGGGGTTTTTATGCTAACCTATAGACCTCACATCTGATTACTGGGAGCAGTCAACAAAAAATCCTAAAGTAAACAGCACTCTGATTTATTTGCTGCTTTGTTTTTAGACTTTGATTCTGTAATCGTATTTATACATGCTTACTTCTGAAACATTAGCAGTCCCTCATGTATTTGGAATATTCACCTGAATAAATTGAAGTACAGAGGATGATACTAAGAAACATTCATATTCAGTGGCTTTTGGTGTTGTTGCTGGGAAGCTGGAAGGCTCAGCTTTCTTCTCTTTGGTAGATTACTGCAGAAATTGCAGTTAAGTGACAGCACTGTATTTGAGCTTGCTTTTTGCCTACTTCCATTTAATGAAGCTCACAGAGCTTATTGTCCAAGGTCACACAGGGAGCAAATGGCCCCTATACGATTACATCTCTTATTCCACTGCCTCATGTTCCTGCAGTTCTTTATGTGGAATCATGTGGCAAAGTTAAATCTTCTTCCCTGAAAGCTTGCTCAGTTTCTCCCCCATTCTTCTGGTTTACATCACTTCATTGCTCTTCTAGAGCTTGAAAACAGTGAGCTTTTCTAATTCTATTGTATTTCTGAATAATAAGAATTACTGCATAATTAAACCACATCTTTCGGTATTTATTTCATTTCCTTAAGAGCTGCCCCTTTTACAACAGCCTTTGGAAGTCTTGAAACTAAACTGTTATTCAATTCCTTTTGAAAAATGTGGAGAGCTATTTGGCTGTGAACGGGCATGTGAGCAATCCAGACAATTGCTTGACAATTGTAAGGTAGTGACCCGCAGGCACTGAGGCCTGGCCTGAGGGTTACTAAAGTTCGTGTACGTGCAGAAGCCTTGGGAAAAGTTAGCACGGAAAACTACTGAGAGAGATATGCAGAGAAGGAATGTTAACTGTAACCTTGAAGCATATGCTGTCATAGTTAACCAATCATTAAGCTGTTACTGAGTGAATCCTGTTTGGTATTTAGCCGTGTGAACAATACATGTATCCAATTAGACTTGTGTGTGTTAATGATAGACAAGTAGAGTGCCTATATATACTGAGCTATCTGCGCAATAAACTTTGGCACAGCCTGATCATATTGGTCTGTGTGCTGTGTCCGGGACTTCTGCGTCAACAAGTGGCGCCCGAACAGGGACCCTCAGATCGGCGTTGGATAAAACCGACGAGACCGACAGGAAGGAGGGGGCAGAAGCCGGTCGATATCGGGTGCTGCCCCGGCACTCGGAAGTCGCTAGCGCAAAAAGTTTGGGAATCTCGCCCTGATCAGGTGAGCGGCCGGGGAGGAGAGGGGGTCCACACTGACCAAGGAAGAGTCAGAAGTGGTGAAGCTCCTCCAACACATTCTCTCTATGAGAGCAGCGAGTTATGATGAGCCTGCCTTGAAGGCTTTGCTGTATGGAGCAAAGGGAAAGGATTTAATCCCCTCAGTGGATGCTGCCTTTCAAATCGCAACTTGGGAAAAAATAGGAGCAACGCTGTGGGAAGAGGTAAGTAAGG
Source organism: Amazona ochrocephala (assembly GCA_039720435.1). Taxonomy (NCBI): domain Eukaryota; kingdom Metazoa; phylum Chordata; class Aves; order Psittaciformes; family Psittacidae; genus Amazona; species Amazona ochrocephala. Next base: position 30,576,819 of record CM077883.1, on the reverse strand, counting down.
GATCCAAGGAGGCAAGTTAATACCCCACTGTGTGGAGACTAATTACTGACTCTTTAAAAAATAACCGATGGATGGGCCAGGGGATACGAATTTGCATCTTCCTTTATCACTTTCGCCGCCCCTGGCCTCCCTCCCCCCAGAGCCCGATCCTCAAGATCGTCAAGGTTGGGACAAATGGACAGGATTGTTAGATGAGAAAGTACAGACACTTCATGACGGACTTACAAATTTACAGCTCTCCGACACGGCTAAGTCAAAGAATGAGACAGTGGAGCCCAAACCCCCCCACCCCCAGCCCCACCCCCCCACCCCTCCGAACCTCCACCAGTTGCTGCCGCGGCTGCGGAGGCTGAGGATGGCGATGAAGGCAATCCTTTTGCCCCAGACCCTGTTAATCCCGAGAAAAAGCCTACTCTCAGATCACCTGAAACCTACAGGAGAAAAATGTTTTAATTGCACTTGATAACACTGAAACTCCAGAACACGTTAATGAGGAGCCTGTGCATTTTCATCAGACTGTTGTTGCTGCTCCTGAGATTCTGATGCCTGATAATTCTGATGCTGACCTGGATAGTCCTTTTGACCCGAGACCTGTTGATCCGGAAAAGAAGCCTGATTTAGATCCCCCAGATCCCCATGATAAATGGGCAGTTATAAAGGGAAAAGTAAGATGGGTGGGGGATGCAGATGTATTGTGTGCTTATAGTCTGTCTGTGATATTCATGTACTAAAAGTTAGCAAATGTAACTACGTCTGTGTTTCTATCGACCCTTGCAGACCCTTATAGATACTGTTGGCCACTTCTCCCGATGTAGGCTGGCCACCTGCATTGGAATGAGTGTGCATTTTGATCAGTACAAAAGCCCAAGCCTCATGCAATGTGAGGGAGGCAGAGCCTCTGCGGGGACGCCCGCTGAGATTGAGCCTGCCACCTTGTACTGCGATGATGCTGCTCGGAGCTGGTTTCTTGATTGTCTTCACAGGGTCATTGCAACTACATTTTGTACGTGTGACCATGTAGTGGGAGTAATGATTGTCTGCATTTTGTGTTTCACATATTGTAGTTGTGTGGAGTGTGTTTGTGGGATCCCATGAATGTGTGTGTATGTGTGTGTCTGTTGAGGGCAGACAGTGTTCTGTGTATTTTTTGTTATTGGGTTAATGTAAAAGTTTTTAATGGGTAGCAGATTAGCATTTTGGGCAAGAAAGGGTTAATGCAGAGGTGCTGCTGCCTGTAGAGATTTATGGTTGCTGCTCAGCAGGCTGGCAGCTGTAGCTGCTGCTGGGCAGGCAGGCCTTTGTAGCTGCTGCTGAGCAGTCCTGCTTAGTGTGTTTAAGTTAACCTAGGGGAGAATCCAAGCTTTACCAACCTCCACCCAAACAGCACCAGGGTGGCAGACACAAAAAAGAAAAGGAAAAAAAAAAAAAAAAAAAAAAAAAAAAAAAAAATGGTAATGACGCAGCAAACTCCTTGACTGTTAACACCGTGCAGTTTGCTTCTGCATCTGCTTCACATTCCTGTTTCATCAGAATGCCTTTGCTTTAAGGAATCATTTTTAGCTTGACTTACTTCTCGAGAACTGATGGCATGGGGGAAGGGATATATTTGTGTTCTACCTACAGGTCCATGGAGGCTGCCTGCAAAGTTTCTCAAGCCTTGTCATGAGCTGGATGGACAAGCGGAAAAACCCAATGCCTTAGCTACAGGAGCTTGAATGTGTGTGCATGTAAAGTAGCTCTTATTAGAGGCTGTGATTTTGTGTATAACACCACCTGTACTTACTAGCCAGTTGCTAATAAGAAACTACGCCTTGTATTGTATGGATTTGTCACTTGTAAAAGAGATGTTAGCGCATGCAAATTTGCAGCAGCTGCCAGAAGATGATAAGGCAAAACCCGCAGAAGTTAAGCTAACAGGAAGAGGTTATATGTTTGCTTACAGATCAAGGCATTCGGTGGATACCGGCTCGCTGGATACGGCCTGGCGAAACTCAGCAGAAAGCATCTCGTCTACAGTAGAAGATGTCAGTGATGATTAAGAACCTGTTAGTGGTTAAGCTGTTAATTTTGCTCTTTGTATATAATTCTGTATCTCTGTTACACGAAATTAATCCTAGAAAAAATTTGTGGGTAACATGGGCCAATGAGAATGGGGTGTCGGAATTTTGTCTTGCTATGGCATCAGCCACAGATCCATTTCAAACATGTCTAATAGGAATACCTGGGTATAATAAGAACAGCTTTAAGGCATTTTCGACCAACAACTGCAGTAAGTCAAAAAATGTTGCAAATTGCTCAGCAGAATTGATATCTGGATTGAATAGGACACTCCCTTGGGATCCACAAGAATTAAATTTAATGGCATCGCAAGCAATTGGGAATAGCTCACAAAACTGGACACAAACCTGCATAATGTTTGGATGCAAATATGCAGGCTGCCCATATTCAGTCAACTCACCAGATGTTTCGCCCAAAGATAGCACCTATTGGTACACTAATGAATATTGTGGGATAAATGATACGGCTGGGAAGGCAACAGCCTTTAAGGCATACGGATCTACTCACCAGCCTGGGTCAGTGCCCCTCCTTTGGAATAACAAATCTGCCAAGGCCCTACCACCAGATGTCTTTTTAATCTGTGGGGATAGGGCATGGCAAGGAATACCGAAAGACATTGTTGGAGGGCCATGCTATTTAGGTTCACTGACTATTTTTGCACCAAAGTTTACAGAATTGAGTAATCTTAGTCATATTCTCCACTCTAGATCTAAGTGATCAATAGGACTCACCCCTGATTGTAATAACAATGTTCAACTACTGAGCAGAGCTGCTCTAGTAGCTCTGTCACTATTTGTCCCTGGAGCGGCTGCAGGAAATGCCCTAAGAACAGCAGCCCAGCTAGCTTGTTGGGCAGAAAAGCAGGCTAATGTAACTACTGCCGTTCTCGAAGAATTATTAATGGATCAAAATAGCTTAAGACACTCCCTCCTGCAAAACTGCACAGCCATCGACTTTTTGCTGTTGGCACAGGGTCATGGCTGTGAGGACTTTGAAGGTATGTGTTGCGTGAATCTGTCTGATCACAGTAAGAGCGTTCACAAACAATTGACCTATCTAAAAGGACACTCACAAAAAATCCAACAAGATGTGAATCCTTTAGATGACTGGCTCCGCAACATTTTTTCAGGATGGGGAATAGGGACTTGGATTCAAAATTGGATAATTATTGCTTTGAAGGTTTTAGGCATTATATTACTAATTTTGTTTGCTTGCACCATTGTATTTACTATACTGAAGAAATTTGTAAACAGAATGCTAAATCAAATCTGGATTGCTCAAAAACAAGAAGAGGGTATTGTGGAAGCATTCCTTTCAGTTAACGGACATGTGAGCAATCCAGCCTTTGAATGAGAGAACTCCACTGGTAAGAAATTTCTTTGGCTGATCCCTCACTGCCACTAGCATCTTCAACATGCTGCTGCGCCCTGTAGTATATATATACTGCTAACGTAAATCTGTATGTGCTTTGCCATAGTAGTGACTTGTTACTGAATGAAGCAGGTGAACCTCTGCACTGACAACAAGGTGCCACAACTGACGTTGGCCAAATACCTCCTATCACAGTCAAGGGCAAGACTGGGTTGGCCTCTGTGTTTGCCACCAAGAAGAACCTTTAGCTCCGCTGCTGGCTGCAACCCAGCAGGCGTTGAGTGGTGTGGACACATGCCATGCCAGACCTTGATGTGAGGGATGGCCTCTCCTGTTATGAGAGAACTATACAGGAGAGAAAGGCAGGCCAAGCAGCCTGTGGTTGGCATATGTTGGAGATACGATCTAGTCCAAATCCGCTGCTCAAGTAGGGTCGTCTGAAACAGGTAATATATATAAAATAAAAACAAAAAAAAAAACAAAAAAAAAAAAAAAAAAAAAAGAGGGAAATGTAGGGGTTTTCTTCAAACAGTTTGCAAACGTAATTTGTACAAAAAACTTTTAAATTTGTCTAGTTTTGATTCTCTTTCTGCAATACAGCATTTGTGACATCTAACAGATGATTCCTTGCCCAAACCACCAGTTCTATATAAAGACCTACATGATAATGAGTGGAAAGGACCAGAACCATATCAAGTTATAGAATGTAACAAAGGATGTAATGTGACTGCAAGACTAAAGCAAAGTGTGCAAAATGATTCCAGTGGAAGTTTGTTATGCTGTTTTTAATGGCAATACGTATGTGACTATGTTAATACAAGTAGAAGTAAATTCTTTAAAAATATAGTTTTGTAGAATTGTAAGGCTTTAGATATATTAACAGCTCAAGTAGACAGAGTATGTACTTTAATTAATGAATCTTGTTGTACTTATCTTAATCAGTCTGGAGAGACCTTGAAAGATGTTAAAGAAATTTGGAAGCATGCAAAAGTACTTCATGATGTCTATCAGAACGATAAAATTCCTCGGTTAGATGCCCTTCTTACATCTTGGGACTTCAATGGTTGGCTCACATCTCTGATTGGAATGATTTTGGTAGTAATCTTGACCATAGTTATGATTGTACCTTGTATTTTGCAATGTATTCGTGGTATGATTGAAAACCTGGTAAAACAGCTTTGGCTCATTCAAGAAAAGAAAAGGGGGAGATGTGGATGATTTCTTGTTAGAGAATGGACATATGCCTGCTCTGAATGAAAGCAAGTATGTGCAGCTGGCCATGTAGCAGGGGTAACTCCTGGTTACCTCTGTGCAGCCGACCGTGGAAAAGAAGCAACTCCCGGACAGTTAATGAAACAAGAATGCAGGCCTGGAAGATAAGAAGGAGCTAAGATAAGAAGGTTGCTGAATTGGACTGTAAATCTTGCTTGCTTACAAAAACCACACTTTAGGTTCTCACAAGTGCAAACGTTACAAGTGCTCTCGGATTGGAGTTGGTTTTAAAAGCTGTTACAAGGTTGGGGTATTAGTAGTTGGCTAGGAGTACTAATCAAACAAGGTTTAACAGTTTTAATGGTATTGATCATTATTGTTTAAATCTTTTGTTGTTTATGGAAGTGTATTGTCAGTATGCTATGTCGTGCTGTGAATCGGGTCTGGATTGCTCAAAAACAAAAAGAGGGATTTGTGGAGAGCTATTTGGCTGTGAACGGGCATGTGAGCAATCCAGACAATTGCTTGACAATTGTAAGGTAGTGACCCGCAGGCACTGAGGCCTGGCCTGAGGGTTACTAAAGTTCGTGTACGTGCAGAAGCCTTGGGAAAAGTTAGCACGGAAAACTACTGAGAGAGATATGCAGAGAAGGAATGTTAACTGTAACCTTGAAGCATATGCTGTCATAGTTAACCAATCATTAAGCTGTTACTGAGTGAATCCTGTTTGGTATTTAGCCGTGTGAACAATACATGTATCCAATTAGACTTGTGTGTGTTAATGATAGACAAGTAGAGTGCCTATATATACTGAGCTATCTGCGCAATAAACTTTGGCACAGCCTGATCATATTGGTCTGTGTGCTGTGTCCGGGACTTCTGCGTCAACAGAAAAACACTGGGCTTTTTTCTTGCACTGAATTTATTTGGTTTCTGTATTTGTGGACTACTTTTATTTAGAGTTGAATGATCGTAAGGGTCTTTTCCAACCTCAATGATTCTATGATTGTGGAAAGCTCAGCAGGGATTAGCAACCAACTTCTAAGCTAGAAAGAATAGGGGCTCTAACCTGTGCTTAAAAACTACCTATTTCATATGACCCTTAAAAGGACACCTATATTAAAAGACTTCATAAGCACTTACTGACAAGATAGGCATTCTGCAAAATGGTTACTGCTTGCAGCTCACATTCTTAGATTGTGTGCCCATCATTACTTTTATGTAGGTCATTTGTTCCCCAGAAGTTTCTACTCCTTTATTTGAACTGATTCCTTCAAAGAAAATAAATGGATGCACATGGAAACATGCAGCACCCCAGCAATGCAGCCCAGAGCAAACCTCACAGAAAACTGCTTAGCAGAAATATACTCCAGTCTTAGAATTAAAGGAATCCTGATTTGGCCTTCATAGCAGAAGTGTGCATGGCTAATCTAGCAATACAGAAAGTATTTCCAGCCCACTGGAAATATTTCCAAATACAGAACAAGTGAGGCAACTCTTGGAAGAAGCGGCAATGAGCGATTCACATCTTTCTATGAGGTAAACTAGTCATTTCAACTTGTGATTTATTAGGAGTATTAAGGGCAAGCTATTAAAATCTCCACTCTCTGGATCACAAACAAGATCAGATTCAAAAGAGATTCCACAGGCTCAGCAACTTAAATTTGTGTAATCATCTAAATAGCATCAGGATTCTTGATAATTGTAACCATACTAACATAAATTGAAGGGTTAAAAAGATACAACAGGACAGCATGACAAACAGTATTACCTTTTTGTTACTCATGGAAAACTAAAAATACCACTCTCTCCATCCTGCAAGGTACTGACTGCCCTACTTCTCTCACATTCAAAAGAATGGACAAGATTTTCCTATCTTGATAACCACAGACAATGGAGAAAGCAGAACTTCAACAAAACTACTTCTAGGAATCACAAGTGCAAGGTCAACTACAATACTGAGTTCCCATTTCCCAAAGCAACCTGAGGACAGAATATGTTCCTGAGGGATAAGCCATTATGAAATACAGAGCTTGATGCAGCTCATACAAAATCTACAGGAAGCCTGCACCCACAGTGACAACATCAGCTCCTCAGTGGGACACAAACCGCATGTTTCCTTCTCCTTAACACCTCTCTGGCTAATTACGACAGAGTATACTTACATGCAGGTATGTGTTGACAGACTCACATGCCAAAGGTGGCTGGGTGCAATCTAGGTGTCGTGCCTAAACTGTACAGCAGCAGTAGCATGATCAGGTGAACTAATATGCCTTGCTCCATTTTCACTAGACACCATCCTGCGCCTGATAAAGTTAAGGCAGCTTTTCCTGTTTTGCCTTAATAAAGTTAAGGCAACTTTTTATCAAAACACAAATGTATATATTTGAGATCCATCATCTTTCTGTATATAAGGTGTCTCTGAAAACAATGAACAGCATTCTCCACTCCCTCATCCACACCATGCTTGGCTCTTCAAGTGTTTTTTCTTTAGGGCCTTACTAGAAACTGACCTACTGGCCCCAAATGACCATTTGCAAGGTCCAGGAACACATTTAGTTCCTTTTTTCATGAATTTCAGTGTATGATATATGAAAGGACTAGTCCATACAAATTCCATAGCTCTACAAGCCTACAAGTAGCGTGTACCGCCCTTCTAAGAAAAAGGCAGAGGGACCAGCTATCAAGACGTGACTGCGAAGGAGTCAAATTATTCCTACCTAAGGAGGAGTGAATCTACAGGGAGCCTCTTTATTCCTCTGGTAGGCCAAGCAGTAAGTCTTACATCCAAGTCATAAATTTAACTCTGCAGAAGAGAGGCTGCTTCAGACTCTGGGCGTGGTGTCAACTCCTCCTGGGTTAGGGAGAAGGGCCAACACTCCACTGGCCTCAGAAACCAGAACTGCTAAACACTTTGCTTAAAAAACACTAGTAATGAAACACGTAAACCTTCTGAAGCAAAAACTCCAGGTATTACTTCCTGATGTAACACAACTTGTTCCAAATGCCTGAAACAGTTACCAATGCTCTTTGCAAAATAACTCATTAAGAGAAAAAATTAAGGAGGAATAAATAAATAAATAAATGGTCTAATTTGATCAATTCTAATGGCAAGTCCCCTAAACCTTTACATATATGTAAAAAGTTTCATTATGCAGGTTGAAGGAGGTGATCCTGCCCCTCTACTCTGCTCTCGTGACACCTCAGTTGGAGTAATGTGCGCCGTTCTGGTGTCCTCAACACAAAAAGGACAAGGAACTGTTGGAACAAGTCCAGAGGAGGGCCACGAGGGCAATCAGGGGACTGGAGCACCTCCCGCATGAAGACAGGCCAAAAAGTTGGGGCTGTTCAGCCTGGAGATGAGAAGGCTGCGTGGAGACCTCATAGCAGCCTCTTCCAATATCTGAAGGGGGCCTATAGGGATGCTGGGGAGGGACGCTTCATTAGGGACTGTAGTGAGAGGACAAGGGGTTAACAGGTTCAAACTTGAACAGGGGAAGTTTAGATTGGATACAAGGAAGAAGTTCTTTACTGTGAGGGTGGTGAGGCACTGGAATGCAGTTGTGAATGCTCCATCGCTGGCTGTGTTCAAGGCGGGGCTGGACAGAGCCTTGGGTGGCATGGTTTAGTGTGAGGTGTCCCTGCCCATGGCAGGGGGGTTGGAACTAGATGATCTTAAGGTCCTTTCCAACCCTAACTATTCTATGATTCTATGAATCTATGTAGCACATTGCCACTTTCATTAAAAGCCTTCTAACACACACATTTTATCAAACAGCTGATGCCTAACACATTTTAAATGCACAAGCTGAACAGCAGGTTTTCACCCTTAGTACTAACACAAAATTACAAGTGCCCCTCTATAAACTACTAATAAAATAATTAATTCAACATGGAAAGTAATAAGCAATCCAGTGATAAGGTAGGAATTTTCTAGAAAATGACCTATTCACATTAAAAAGTTTTAATGCCCTAAAAATGGGGATGATAAAAACAATCTCAAGAGTCATCTTTTTACTGGAGCTTGATTTTCTTACAAATTACATCTGTGCCACTTAACGCAGTAGTGCTAGAAGAATTGGAAAGAGGTAACATAACTCAGTAATCACCACATGCTGGAACTGCTACAGTACTTCCCAGATACACAGGAGTGCACAGCATAAAAGGCATGCCAGAAAGCACTGAGTTTCCACAAGTGCCAAAGCACAGTGTTCACCAGAGCACTGAGCAAGGCAAAATAATCAAGATATTTTATACGAACAATGTGACTCTCTGCATGACTCTCTCAGAGCAAAGAATTTCTACTGCAAAGTACGTGCAGATAGGCCTTCTCTGCTATAGTGACACACAACTGATTCAGACTATTTGTATGTGCCTGCAACTTGTGCATCACCTGAGTTTGCTTTTCTTAACATATAGCAAGATTGACTGCAATTCGGGATAGCACATAATCTCACACTTAGATTATTTTGCAGTCATTACCACTGAATGCATACTTAAAATTAAATACCTGCTTTAATCATTTTCTTAGTTGGGACAAGAGTTTAGTCAAGGGCATTCGTAACAACAAGTTTCATTCTAGCTAAGGGCAAACCATGCTTTTTAGAAATATGTGAAACATTCTTCCAAGCAATGTTGCGACAGATAAGCTAAGTCTCTGGAGAAAGAATAATGAAAATAGTTATCTCACTAATACGCGAATTAAGCTTTGTGGTCTGGTGCTTTGTCTTCATGAGTTTTAGTTCCAACAGCATAACAGGCACAGATCCAGTCTTAAAAGGGGTTTGTCAGAATGCTTTGTTTTTTTCATTTTTAAGGCCTGATCTGATGCTATTGCATTCATTATGAGTTTTATAATCAACTTTGATGAAAGCAGTTGGGACCTAAGTGAGTTTATATGGGAAACAGATCTTTTTATTACTGAAAATAAGTATAACGTTGGGCAAATACTATCTATCTGTACAGGGCCTAAAAGGAGCCTTTTACAACCTAAAGATCATTGCCTTTTCCAACTGACTGAAAAAGTAACTAAAAGTTTTGGTGTTTCCTTTGTATTTTTAGCAAATAGTTCACAAAACTGTCAAGTTTTTTTGGAGATACTTTCCATTCTAAAGTTCTCTCACCATGTGATTTGTTTGGGATAGTCTTTGTCTTGCTCTGCTTGTTTACCTTTGGGCCAGGAGAAAGATGAGGAACTCAGTGCAGAGCTAAGCAACCCTCTAATTCAGTCCTTGCCTGCAGGGTGGCTCGTAATTGAAACATCCGCTGATTGAAGATTCACCACGGTTTGGTTAGATTCTAACCTAATAGGTTTGTTACTACTGAAAGACCTTAACTGACTGCTCCTGTATTAACCTGTTTGATATAAGAAAGTTTTAGGAGTAGCTCTTTACAAAGATGAATGAAAGCTTGCTACTGGATTCAAGGCTGCATGAAACCAACTCAGTTTCAGGTTTTGGAAGAAATACTAATCTTATTTTAAACAAATGGACTTGCACATGGGACCACATCTAAAACCTGCAGCAGTCACATTTGCTTGATCCCTATGAGCAATCCAAGCACACCTTCTGGCTTTTGTGTTTGAACATTCAGGCCCATTCCATCCAAAAATACTGTGGGCACTAAAACCCCACACAAATAAAAAGGAAAACTGACAAAAAAATTCCCTGATGCCCTTAAGACTGGAAACACCGACTTTCGCATATGCCGCCCCTGGGAACTGTACAATTAATTACATCAGTTGCTGCATGTAAGTTCTCTCTTTAAAACATTTGAATGTGCAGTTTGGAACCCAGATGGACTTCTAAATGGCTGGGTAATGATTTTAAAATATGTATTTGCCCAATGGAGTTATTAAGCTGTTTAATGGTAATACGTATTTGCTACTCAGGCATGTACCACTAATAACATTTCTTATGAAAATGTCTTTAACAAGTAATTGTTGTTAGAGTGCAGGAGCTACTTTTCAAGCACTCAGCTGCATCAATTTTATTTGCAAAGTACCAGCGTTAACAGATTACCCACTTGTCCTGGGCAAAATAAGCTGGGTTTGATTCTAGGATGTGCAATGGATCTGTTATTTCAGAACCCGACTGGACATGGCCTTGGGCAGCCTGCTGTTGTTGACCCCACCTGAGCTGGGGGTATGGGCACACGGCTTCCGCAGGACCCTTCTGACCTTAATTGTTCTGTGACTTACAACTGCAGGTAACAGCCTCTATTTTGATCCAAATACTCCCATTCTAAGTAACTCATATTTTCTTTCAGATATCCCTTTATGAGTAGGAAAAGCTTGCTCTGTACATCAATAAAAATACCACCTTGCCCTGAGATCTTGCCAAAAAAACCTTATGTGCATTGTACTTAAACATAAAGACATCCATAGCAATTAATTACATCTTCATACTACAAGATCTAAGTAATTTGTGATCATTTCATGCAGTGTACCACAGAATATTAAACAATAATACAGACAGGCAAAATTCCCATTTTGAAGTTAAATGCCCAAAATTAGCCAATAAAATTCATTCTAAAGTTGCTTAAACCACACATGAGATTGAGAGATGGAACTGCATACACAGTTCATCCAGACAGTTCAGTCAGAAACATCTCTGCTAGGTACCACGTATGTTCTAACTCTACAATTTTATCATCAAAATGACTTTCTGTAACAGAAACATCCAGTAGTGCTTTCCTAGCTGTTTGAACTTTACCTTAAATGTCACAATATTTGGTATTTTTCTTAAAGCTACAGATAAAAACATGAACAGTCTCGAAGTCCATTTTAAAAATAACTTTCAGATTTTCATGTGTGCAGAGATAAGGTTTTTTTACAAAATTTATCAAAGTTTTTCTACACAACTTTATCAAAGGCCAAAAATTTTGTAAATGAACAAAAATCCCTCCCCACAATGTCATTTTCGAGGCTTCATAATTTCAGTGAGCATTCATGTTTTTCGAGGCTGCATTCAGGCTATGTACATTGTACAAGAACTGTCCACGTGACAAAAGGTGAAGTACAAGAATCTTGAAGGAAAAAAAAAAAAAACAACTCTGAAAAAAGGAAGTAAACATATTTTCTTCTGAAAAGCAATTCTCTACTTTTCCTTGCTGTGGTACACAGGGCATGACCTACAGGACATACATCGACACATACTCTAAATACTTTGCATGCTTTCTCCACCCTTACACACAGAAAACACCCCTCCAACTCACAAGCTCATGCAAGCCAAAGAGGTCTAACATTTCTAAAGCACTTTGGAAAATGAGCAGAGCACTCTACAGCACAGGATGCTAAATCTCCCTTCACGCACCTGCACTCTCTCCCGTACAGACTGTCTCCCAGAAAAGCTCATACAGACACATCTCCATCCTGTTCCTGAAAGATTCTACCCAGTGTATTTTAGCAGCTGACCTGAAATTACTCCCACAGCTTCTTACTAATTTTATTCAATTTAGAGATTCAGCTCATCACTTAAAAATGCCTCCACGGGTGTTAATTTTATATTGCCGAGAGCCTGTTCATCCCTGGAACTAAATGGGAACCTACAGGCATTAAGTCTGATTTCTCTTTGTGCCCTCTATCCAGAACCAAAGCTCAAGGGCTGTCATCAACTTACTTTTTTTTTTCCCCAAACTGGGGAATAAAATTAAGGTGTATTTTATAACCTTGAGCCAAACTGAACTCTGAAATCACAGACTCAATACTGACTTATATCTTTTGACCTTTTAGATGAAGAAATATGCAATCACCTGAGTAGGTTCTTCATTGTGAACTTAGAAGACAATATATTTCCTTTATAAAGACACAAATACAGCATCAGTGTATCTGTCAGTAACCAAAGATGACAACTTCTGAGCTCTGAGGACTTTAAAAAATGAGTTCTGATGTGAGCCTTACAGCTCTTTTCTTTTGAGTACGTAACCCACTGAATTTAGGAATTGCAACTGACTCACACCTGTAAAACCAAAATCAGATGCCAGCCTACAACTCTATTAGTGAACTCATCTTCCATTCATATATAATTCAGTCCTCCTTTCTTTCACACAATTTGGTACTCTTTTGGGCTTTCCTGGGGTACAAACCATAAGCAAGCATTACAGACACAAGGGGTCAGGCTTTCACATAACCCACAATCGTTCTCTACACTTCAATTAAATATATTTTAAAATGTATTATTATAAAATTGAAGAAAACACATTCAAACGCTGTGAATCAGATCTGTTATGTTAATGGAAAGGACCTTAAAATCATCTAGTTCCAACCCCCCTGCCATGGGGTCAACTGCATTTGATTATTTTATTTAATTGCACTTTACTCTCTAACCTTATTGAGGAGACAATACAAAAAGGGAAACTGTGCCCATGCAGAAGTTTGGTTTTTAACAATGATCACTGCAAGAGCCTGTTGTTTCCTCCTCATTTCCTGAAAGCACTCACCTGCTGCAGAGCTCACCCATGATGATCAGCCATCCAGAGTTAAATTCATTCTGTGACAGAAGCTTGCCTTTAGTCAGTGACCAAATGTGAAAGTCATTCTGGATGATTTTGCAACAGCTTACTCACTTCATTTGCAGTAATCATATGGGAATTGCTATTTTCACATCACATCTCCTTAGCCAGCGAGAAGAGCAGCACATTCCGGGGACACTGGCTAGAACATGAGCAGAGACCTCCCAGCTCAGCCAGAACCAAAGTGAGCTCCAGTTTCTCCAGGAAATCATTTCTAAGACTGAAGTAATGAAACTGGGATTTCTCAATGACACCATATACATTTTTAAATGCTAATAAATACAACAGATGTATCTACACTATAATTTTAGTTTGGATAAGGAATTTGCTTCTGATGCAAAATTCCCTCCAAAATCCCTTCTAAACATTCCTTGTTCGTATTGCCAAGCAATCTCCAAACACACAACCTGGACTCCTTTCAGATTATATCTATCCGTAAGACACTCTCCTGACAAACTGCATTTAGTTCATGGGGTCAGACCACAGCTAACCTAAAGAATAACTCCTAAAATGTATACACTGCAAATACAGGGTCCTTAACATAGCCAATTTTCTCTACAAAAATTCACGCTCTTATTGCATGGAGACAGTGTCAGTACAGTCTTGCTTTATCTAATTATTCTATGTCAAGATGAGGGACACAGCTCTATATTAGACTTTTTTAATGTTTCTTGTACTTTTAAAAACAGATGTAAGAAAATGGTTTGATTTAGCAGTTTAAGAAATTAACAATTAATCAATCTCCAAAGCATACTTAGCTTTCAACAAAATTGGATTCCTCATTCTCTATACTTTTACGCACATTTAAATAACATATTTTAGAGTATATATAGATTGATATTTATAGATCACATGTTCTTGTTTGATATGTATGCCTGATTTCAAATCCTCATGAAACAGAAATTCAAATGAACTGATGGTTGAAGAACCAAAACTTTTGCCATCTTAATGAAAACTACTTTTTACTGCTGCAAAAATCTCAATCTAAGAAGTTAAAAGAATATGAACATTTTTATTTTCTAACTACTTCTATGTACCCAAATACCCTGCTGACCTGCCTCTTCAGTGCCTGCTTGTTTGCACTGGCCCTGGAATGAGACATCTAATCTTTGAAAAGTAATATTACTGCAGTGTGGTTTCGTATGTTATAAACTGATACAAGGAATGTTACATGAACTGTGGCTAAAGGCAAGTAAGGTTCAGCAATACAATGAGTGCTTTTACTGATGTCCCACAATGTCAGATGTAAGTGCAGGGGCCTCTTCAGACACAGACTTTCAGAAAAGATTAGCCTGAATAATCCTATAAAAAAGGTCTTTTAGGTAACAGCCTGTTACTTATTTATCCTTACGTGAAGTCCATCTCAAAAATCTGAGAAGAGGCAACAGTCTCAGAAACAGTAAGTCTGAGGAATTTTTCTCAGAAAAAAAGGTAGCTTTTTTGTCACAATTTATAGTAAAAAAAGCACAGAATAATCATCATAACAGAAGCATTACTGAAGTGGCACTTTGATAATAGCAGGACGTGTCTATGAAACCCATATTTTCACAATTACTTGAATCTTAAGAGATCAAGTATCTTTGGAGGTAGAAAAATCCTTTGAACTTTTGCTTTGTTCTTAACAACACAGCCTTTTCTTCTATGAGAACTTAACATCAGCTTTAACCCTCTATTTGTAGTTCAGGACCCTGTCCTGTATGATTCTGTAGAGAACAGCTAGCTTCAACAGAAAGTGGAGGTATAACCTCTGGCATGTATTAGCATTATCCATCTTGCTAATACTAGAAACTTTTTTAACTGTCTATGTTGTAGGCGTATATGTCAATTGCCAACCTGTGCCAATCCTCAGGTTATCATTTTCATTGCAACTGATGCCCATACTAACTAGATTAGACTATTACAAATATAGAAACATATGCTACCCTCATTTTGCCATCCAAATTCAATATCCAGCAATAACTGTGATCAATCTCCAATATAAACAGGTCAACAAAAAGTCAACTTATGTGTTAGTGCAATAAATATTTCAACAAGCAATTACGCAACACTTATGTAAATTATGGAGCAATTATGTAAATATTTCGTTATATATTTAGTGACATTATTGCAACATTGCAATAATTTATTGAAATATTTCAGTATTTTAGATGCTGTAATAAATATCTTGATACATATTGCTGCAGTTTCATATATCACAAACTGAACAACATTTTCAGTATATGATATGAGCTATACGTACATCCAGCATTTCCTTCATATGCAAACAGCACACAAGTCTGCACACACACAGTTCCTCAATTAAATGGCAGGGGTTGATTTACCAGTGTATAAAAAAATACTAACTGCTGCTAGGCTTAGCTACATAGTTTAAGATTTGATTTGTTTGTGCACAGTTCAGAGAACCAAAAGACATATTTCGGTGCTGACTGCTGGTAACTGTTTCTTTTTGTCTCTTTCTAAACATTCATGCCATAAAAATTGACCTCATACAAACAGATAGATTAGAGGTACACTTCATCAGAATTAGTATCAACATGTAAGAATAAGAGCAAAAACTTACTTGTGCAAACAGTTTTGTCTGCAAGAGTCTGCATGCTTTGGGCAGTATTCATAGGACTTGTAAAGTCAGAATAACTGGCCTGATTTTGAATTTAAAAACACTTTTTAAGCCTTCCACCATATTTTCTTTGTTATGATTCTGCTTACTAAAAGCTGCTGTAACTGAATTGCTGGTTATCAACTTGGGACTTTAAACTCACAGGGACAGTAAAGTTACTGATTTTTCCACTCCATTAAGGCTGAACTGAACGTTGCAGGTCTTCAGTGCTAACCCACCATTCCTATTATTTCATTTGGAAGCCAGTAACATGCGTTGTTGTCCCTAAGAACTTTAGTAATTTCTGTTGACTGGGTGTCGAGGTAGTGGTAAAAATACAGA
Organism: Amazona ochrocephala; assembly: GCA_039720435.1. NCBI lineage: Eukaryota > Metazoa > Chordata > Aves > Psittaciformes > Psittacidae > Amazona > Amazona ochrocephala. The sequence continues at coordinate 30,560,729 of CM077883.1, read as the reverse complement.
ATTAATGCTACTATTGGATGAACCAAAGCTGACTTCACATATAAATATATAATGAAATAGAGGCTGGATAAGTTAGGTTGTTAGGTTAATCAGCACATCACTTTTGATTTCCCTATTAACTGTCTGTATGTTCATGGAGATGAAATGAGTGTTTTTTCTATGTGTTTGCTGCTGCAATTCAGATTTGATTAATGGATGAGCCCTGGGAATCTTATTCTCTTACATGCTCTTTGAACTCCATGGTAACAACTGCTTCTGTGTCAAGCAGTGATTGCCATGTAGCAATAGCTTATACAGCAGACCATTTTCTCAAAAATGCTATGATTGACCTAATGAGGAAAAAGGATACAAAAAGCATGCTCCTCTTCTGACTTGCTTTTATCTCTCATGGCCAAAAGTATCTCTAGCTGACCAAGTAGAAACAGTCACTTTGCTGAATCATACGCTACCATTTACACCACACTGAATTTGCCAGTCTGTTTTCATATACATATATGGTGTATATATATATATATATATATATATATACACACACACCATGCTGTATACAAAGTGAGGGATAAGAAAACAGCTGGGGTTTTTGCCTTCCAGTGACAGTTTCTGGAACAATATATACAACAAAAGGAATTTTCTCGGATTGCTCTGGACCCTTAAGATTCTCAGATCCAGCTGTGTTTTTCAAACCTGCCCTCAGAGTAGTCCTTGTGTATCTCCTTATAGTAAAATTAAAGATCATGGGGCAGACCCTTAACTGGTGGAAACTGCTATTGCGCCATCATTGTTAAAACAATGTAGAACCAGCTGAGGTTTTGCTTTAACTTGCTATCAGTGGAAAATTACAGATTTTTCTTCCTTATGCATTATAATTCAATACAGTTTACCCAGACTGAATAATACATCATAACATTAACTGTAACATTAGCATTATTAACTACAATGTAAAGACTGCAACAACTCAGAATAAAACAGTGACGTGCTTACTTCAGCCTAAACTTGAACTTCTGATGCAACTGAATTCAAAAGCTTTTCTTGCTAAACTAGTTTTGAAAGAGAGCACTGCCTTAACTAAACTGAGGGCCATTTCATTGATGGAAGACTTTCTGGCCACCCAACAAAGCAAAGCATGCTTTCCAAGGTCTAAAAATACAGCTGTTACATGCACAGTATTTAAATGGGGGAAATCTGTGTAAACCAACCAGGAAATATTGCAACAGAATTGGTGGAGCTGACCTGACAATGCCACGGTACATTGCTTTTGAGGAAAAGAGAAATTACACCAAACACCACACCAAATTCCTCTCCACATTATTTCACAAGCGCATTGGAAGATGATGGTAGTTAAAAAGTAACCTCAACTGAAATGAATCCAACAGCTGAAAACAAACTAGTGGCTTGTTTCCTCTTCTTGCAGTGCCCATTTAATCAGTTCAGAATTGGGCTTCTCTTCTTTTCAAATGACTTGGCCATGTTTCCATGTATCTCTTGGAAATGGCTGAAGTTCAGGAATACTTTAAGCACTGTCTATATAGTATTTGTCACTCTGGCACTGAAACATTTTTATCTTGGTCTGATGTGCTTCTGACCAGAAGATAAATTGCCTACAGAACCTCATGAAAAAGATCCCCTCAAACCCCAGAAATCTCTCTATCCTCTATGGTAAGAGCAGAAGAATAAAAATGCCTTTTGATTCTTGGTATTCTTTTTATTCTCTTTCTGTGGCACAGCAAAACTAACAAATTACAATGAATTCAAAGATAATGCTCTAAATACCAATTTTTATTCCAGTTCTTTTTAACCTCAGATGTAAAGATTTATGGCTACCATAGCCCCCAAAGGTCCAGGCATAATCACTTAATCCTGCCATCTACATAGTAAGTGTTGTACAGTTGAAACCCTTAGGATATGTATTTGTCCACATGAACTTTGATGTATCTTTCAGAATGAAACTAATTGGACTCTTGACACCCTCCCAAGTTAAATTCTTGTAGTGGAAAAACAATAAAACACAAAGGTTTTCTCTCCTTAGGCCTTTAACAAAAAAAGCCAGGAACGCTCCAGTCCCAAGCTGGTTTTAACGACACCAAGCCAACAGGGCCAACTCCAACAGATCTGTACTGAAGCATATCCCTCTTCACCTGACTGGTCACACCTGTGTGGCACACTGGTGTGGAGTTTTACCAAACACTCTTATCATTGACTCAGGCTTCCCAAAAGGAAAGCAAAACTCCTCTCTTCATATTATCAGTTTACTTCACCTGATAACAGTTACTCTGAAAACACATTGCAGTTTGTTTCTGTTCTGTTTGTTGGTTTTTGTTGGGTTTTTAGTTAAGTAGCTAGTGCAACACTGATTTGCAACTACCATCCACTGACGATTGTAGGTTTCTTTGAAAAGTTATGCATTCTGTCATCTCTTTGCACATTTTTATCTCATTTTAACTTTTATGTATTAACAGAAAGCATCATGCCCAGAAGTGGTTTAATGTTTCCATGACAAAATTTCATAATGCAGACCTGACATTTCTCAGGCTTTCTGGCACAGCTAAAATTGAAAGGAAAAATCAACATTTTAAAATTAGATATTTCAATATTTTCTAGTCCCACGGTGCTAATAATGCTGGTGGCTTGCAGGGAATCTAGCGCTTTTGCAAGTAGGGCAGAATGCCCTATCCCACAGTTTGTTAATATGCCTCCCAAATTACCTTAGTGAAAAACCTTTTTTATTACTTTTATACGACTCTGTAGCAGTTTAAAGTCTATCTTCAACCTTTTAATACCAAAATGCCAACTCACTTCAGAGTGCACCTTTCTTTCAATACAGTAATGGAAAATTACAATCCAGAAGAGTGCAACAGTTCTTTCAAGGTTTTTTCTTAATTCCTTATCAATTACTATTTCTCATTTTTGACTAGCTAAAGCAATTATGCATTATCCTCAGATGTAAAAGCAGAAGAAACTGAATTCACATTCAGGTTTCCTAAAGTGCAAGTGGCACAGAGAAAAATCAGGTGACTATTTTGCCCTGTAAACAAAAGCATTGGTAACAATACACAAGAGCTGACTTAAACATTGCAGAAGGGCCCAGACACTGCAGGTAGTTCTGCAGCAGCTGATGGAGAGGATACCACCCAGATTCTTAGCCTGCTGATCCCAGACACTGGTCCCACAGCCACACAAGGGGCAGATGTGGGTCCCAGATCCTCAAGCTGCCACTGGTCCCCACTGAATGTTGACAGGTTCAAACTACCTGTGTCAAATCAGAGCAGTAAACTTCTTGGCTGCATTAGTGACTACAGCAGGCAGATAACAGCAGCAGCACTTGAGCAGCCAGCCAGCACACATGGGTAACTTGCGCTGTCCCATCACTGGGAGCAGTTACCTTCAGCAAAGCCCAGGGCAGAGAGCTGGGTCAGGAGTTCATTGCAGCCATGCTGTTACATCCGAAAGAGCCTATGTGGTAGGCCTTTTACTATCCCTCACTGAGGAGCTGCACCAGATGAAGTTCCTTGTAATGCTCCCTCACTGTCTGATCAATCCAACATTTCTGCTTCCCTTTCTGAATTTGAGAAGCTTTTACAGTGTGTTGTACTGGGGGGAAGGCATTTTGATGATGATTCAGATTCTTCATGGTTAAAGTTCTCCATTTTTCTAGAAGCAAGTTCAAGGTGTGACTGACTGGACCTTAAAAAAACTAGAGTCAAAATACTACCCCAAAAAGAACAACAAATACAAACAGAAGGCATTGGACACTGTCACACAATGGTAAGGTATAATACATTGCTATTCAAAGAAGGAACAAGTCTTCACTTGGCTCTTGGACAACAACATTTTCACAGAGAAACTGTAATTTCAGCACCTGCACTTAACAACGTTTTATGTATTGTATTTTCAGTGCATTTCTCCACCTGGTGACAAATGCAGTGGACTCATTCAACTGACATTTTTCCAGTGGTTTCCAAAAATTAAATTACATAAAAACTTAAATACTCCCTCCAAATATGTTGAGTTGATGAAAATGGACAGAGGGAAGTCAAAATCATTTCCACTTCCTTGTTTCATTTCAATGCTGAAACATTTCATTTTACTGAAATTAAAAAAATAAATAAAATACAATGCTAATGCTCTTACAATCATACATTTATTTTTAAGTTTCTACAGTGCTTCAATAATTTGATACTTAAAAAAATTTCTGTGTTCTTGGAAAATTCTCCCATTTTCAGGGTGTGTTCCCACTTGGAATGAAAACAAGTAATCAAAACGTTAACACTGCAACACAAAGCCTTCTCCTAAGACATAGAGAGCAGAAACTGGTAAGAGTCACAAAGCAGACAAACAGTAACTATCATGACAACTTACACTAAATTTTATGTGAACATTGACCTGTTGCTTGTTTATAGATGCTTTAGCTCATCAGTAATGTTAAAGCACCTCACACTCATTACAGAAAGCCTTTAAAAAGGGCATTTTAAACTGAATTTTAGAGTCAGGATTTGGACATCGGAAGATTAACTTTCTCACTGTTAGACTGTAGATTAGAAAATCTCTGCAAGCCAGAAACCTAGCTCTGTTTCCCACTCACCTCCTCCCTCAGAACACCAGTTTCAGTGCCTTAAGCCACATCACCCTCAGTCATAGCTATCCACGCACAGGGCCAATAGCCCTGCTCTGCCGTTCACCAGATCTGCATTCGGTACAGTATTTATCATTTTATTACTTTAGTTGATCAAAGCCATGGACTAGATCTTGACTTTTCAGCTGTTTTGGCAGCATTGTTGGAGGACTTGAAATTATTAAGCAGATGTTCTGTAACATATCTGGGGGTTTGTTTTGCTCTAATGAGATACAGTATTTGTTACAATGAAGGAAATTGCTTGCGGATTTGCTATAATGCATTTTACATACACTGGGTTACATTTATATTGGAGTAATGAAAAAAATACTGTTAAAGTCTGTATTACTTTTCAGATCTGATGATGTCACCAGACTCATGTTATATTTGAAAAAAAATAGATTAGGCTCAACTTTTTCAGGTCTGTTTCTGGTTTTATGCTTGATGTCCACCTCAGTGGCACAATGGATCCAAACAGTTAGCTCTTTGTGATCTCTCTCCAGAGGGATCACTGCACTGTTTCCACAAAACCGACCACAGCAAGTTGCACCTGAGTATTTTTAGGCTTCTGACCAAAATTATTCAGCAGCAGATCTCTCTTTGTAGATATATGAGCAAATTTAATGCCCAATTTCTCTGGCTCTTTCAAACTTAATTTTACATTTGTGGTGTTTGGATTTAAATTCAGAGTTATACAATGCAATATGGAAAGCAAATTAACAAATTCACAAGTTGACAGTGTGGACAAATGCCAGAGATATGTATCTATCTGGGTGTAAGAGGGAGAACTGATCCAAAAAAATATTAGCAAGAATTGTCTCTCCTTTGTAAAAGACCTCAAACTGTGGCTTAGATATTTATTATGCGCCATGCTTATAAAACTTCCAAGATGTTTAATGGAAACAGAGCACAATAGAAGCCAGTTCTGCTTTTCATTTTATATACTACCACTGGGAATCTCTTTCTTCTGATGTTCATCCATATTATAAGCTTTTCTTTCACAGCGGGTCAGAGTTTCCTTGCTTTGAAAATAGTAATTCATTATAACAAGAAGGAATACCAACCGTATATAAATGCCAGTCCAACTACTTATGCTGGCTAAACTGGTAAAATCTTTTTAATCCCCTTCATACCACTCAGCACTTCCAAAAACCTCCATTCAAAACATTAAGAGTATACCAGAAACACAGGAATGCCTATATTTAAATAATAATGTGCAGCACAGGCACCCACATTCATTTTAATAAGTAACCTCATTTTTCTAGAGAACAGTTACATGAATGAGAGTTGTAAACTCTGTGCTCCTTTGAAATACTGGGAGATAAAGTTGGAAATTGTCAATCTGAGGGCTTTTAAAGGAATGCCACATTAAAAAACAGGCTATAATACTTGATCCTTAGGAACTCTCTCTAGTAGTTTATCTTACAATCTCCCATCCCTCCTCCACTCTTAAAGTGACTCCAGATTTAAGAATGAGCTTGGCATGTCTCAGTACTCAGCTTGGGCCACAGGCACTAACCCTGCAGGCTTTTGTTTTATACTACAAAAGAAAAGGAAAGTCTACTCACTTGTATCCTACAAGAAGATGTTTTCTCAGAATAAGGGAAGCTTAAGCAAATGACTTTTATCTTGTGTTCACCACAGGCTTGAAGTATGGATATTATGGTTTTAGGGACGTACGTTTGCTTAAGCAGCAGTAATTCACAATCCTGTCTTAAACTTTCCCACTACTGTGGCTCAGAGGCAGACACTGGGACAGGCCCTCCAGCAGTGACCCAGGCATCCCTGTAAACTGGTAAGCCTGTAATTATGGCCTCACCTGAGGCAGCTGAGATTTCCTAGTTTGGGAGGAAAATTGCTCATGCTTAAAATGTCCTACCCCATGCTTAAACATCAATCACCAATAAGCCATGTACTATTAAAACACAGCAGTAGAAGACTCACCAGGGCCACAAAGAGGTAAAAACCTACTACTGAAATTCAACAAAGATTTTGTTAACTCATTTTCAGAAGAACAAATAATATTAGAGAATATCATAGTGGAAATTCTTTTCTTCCAGTTCCAGTCATGAGTGTTTTCATTTGCAAAGTATTTCTCAGAAACGCTTTGCACACTCTCAGGTAATTTGTTGATACTGCAGGCATGAATAGTGATCTGAACCCATGAGGTCCTCCTGTTGGTAGCAAAGGGAGTCAAGACAAATTTTACCAAAGAAGGCTTAAAAAGATCTATACCATGCGCTTCCACACGTGCTTTGCAAAAATCAAATCTTCCTTCAACATTCTATTGCAGCCTAACAGTCTTCATTACCACACAATCTGGATACAATTTTCTTTTTATATCTGAGCCTGAAAGCCACAACATCTGTCCTTAACTTTCAACTCCCACCAAAATATCCACAAAGTGCACTTCAAAATAGGGGAATAATTCTTCCTGAGATCTGCTCAACTTGCAACTAATACAACTAGGCAGGCCACATACTTGAAAATATAGCAGTAAATATTGGTCACCTGGATAGAGAAGACTGTCTCTTCTACAGCAAAGCAAGGCTAAATTTATCTAAAATTGAGATAAATTTCGATTTAAAATGTAAGATTAGAACAGGTATGGCTTATCAGCTCATCTCCTTTCTCTCACGTTCCTGTCTTCTTAAAAATACATTCTGTTTACACTTTGGAGTGTACTGAATGATAACATTCAATGGAGGAGCTCCCATTTTCCCAAAGGCACTAACAACCCTTTACAATTCTTAAGGCTCAACCAGATGCACATCTATAAACATCAAAATCTTCTTGCTCTCATCTCTCTTAACCCATTTTCCCCTCCAAATAGCAAGTAGAAAAGTGGGGAAATTGAGGTATGCACAATGAACTAGAAACATTACAACATGCAGTGCATCTAACCTATGACAGGGAAAAGGCTGACTTCATACATCAGAGTATGGTCCCTGCTTAAAATAGTACAGTTAAAAATATGCATGCATTATTATTTGAATTGTAACAAACCACAGGATCCCAGGTAAAAGCCAGGCTCTGGTATCACTATGCTTCTTACAAATGCAAATCAAAACGTGTATTAATAAAATTATATGTGAATATTAAAAGGTAAGATATCATGTAGAAGCATTAGTTTTCCATATATATGTATCTAAGCATACTTTTATTAAAGCTTTCTATAGAAGTAGTTACATATTTCAGTAATACACAGGATATTTACAATTTCCAGGTCAAGCTCAACGCAACAGATGTTCAGGAAGCAGATTTATTGATGAAGTCAAAGAAATGCCTCAGATATTTTAGCACAGCCATACTTTTAAAGCTTTGCAAACTTCCATCTGCTTTCTCTCATGATTCATTCACAAATCAGGAATAAATAAAGGTGGAGCAATGGACACAGTATAAATGAACTTCTTATTCTAATGCATTTAAATGAAGTCTAGTCTCGTAGATAATCATAGAATCATAGAATAGTTAGTTTTGGAAAGGACCTTAAGATCATCTAGTTCCAACCCCTCTGCCATGGGCAGGGACACCTCCCACTAAACCATGACATCCAAGGCTATGTCCAACCCCGCCTTGAAAACCGCCAGGGATGGAGCATTCACAGCTTCCCTGGGCAACCCATTTCAGGGCCTCACCACCCTCACAGTAAAGAATTTCTTCCTCATATCCAATCTAAACTTCCCCTGTTTAAGTTTAAACCCATTACCCTTTGTCCGCTCACTACAGTCCCTAATGAAGAGTCCCTCCCCAGCATCCCTATAGATAAACAACATTTCAAACAGCTTTCAGTTCAAAATTGAATAAATTGTCAGTAATGTGTAAAAAAAATGGAACTTCACTGCCTCAGATAGAACTTCCAATGAGTGTAAAGGAAATCAGAGCTCATTTTCCATTAGAATTCAAGAACTGTATGCCTATAGTATGTACGACTACTACTGTATGCCTCAAGCTCCTGTCAGTAATTTCAGGTATATGCTTTAGGATGTCTTGTCTTATACTGATCTGCTACTAGTTTACTCCTCCTGAAACAGCTAGAGATTAAGACCGATCCAACTTAAAAGTAGCCCATCAGACAAAAGAATAGGGCACGCAAAGCTCCATGTGTCAGTTCATGCAGTGCTTGAAGAAATGAAGCCATCAATTCTCTTGACCTACAAAACAGAACTACATTTTCACTAGATTTTTCCAAATTTATTTCCCAAATCCAAATTAGGCTAGAGCATAACCCTGAAGAAAAGTGAATGTGAAATGTACACGTGAACAGCGTGTAGCAAGGAAGTATACCAACTTAGTTTTTTAACTCTTATTTTAATTGATAGGCATAGACTTTTGCTCAACAGGAAAGACCTAAGACCAACTCCTAGACACAATATTTTTTCCTACACACTTACTACAAATGATTTAAAAAAACGAAGGGGCAATAATGCCTTTGTTTTTTTTTTTGTGATGAAATATAAGAATGCCAATTCTGTTATTACCTAAAGTCTGTTATTACCTACATTGTGTTGTTGCTGAAGAAGTAGTCATAGAAAATACAATGTGTGTAATTAAAGTATAAGCTTCAAGAACAACTTGCCACATAATGGAATAAAAGGAATCAAGAACATTTCTAACAGCTGGAGGGAGAGGGAGAGGGAGAGGGAGAGGGAGAGGGAGAGGGAGAGGGAGAGGGAGAGGGAGAGGGAGAGGGAGAGGGAGAGGGGGAGGGGGAGGGGGAGGGGGAGGGGGAGGGGGAGGGGGAGGGGGAGGGGGAGGGGGAGGGGGAGGGGGAGGGGGAGAGGAAAAAGGCAGAGATCTATGGACATGAGAAATGAGGACTTTAAGCAGCTGCCTCACGGAATATAATACTTTGCAGCTGGATGAACTGTAGCACAGCTGGATTACTTTTGAGATACTGTGTATATACTCAAACATCTGTATGTTCACTAACTAGAACTTACTAAGAGAATGTATAAATAAAACAGTAAGATTTCTTGTCTTCTAGGTGAAAAAAATAGGTTGTCAAAGTACTGCACACAAAACTAAGATAGTACCAGTTCAGCACAGCATATCCTGAACCACAAGGAACTGGCAGTTTCAAACTGGGAAAGGCCAAGAGTTCCTATGTTACCTTTGCTTCTCAAGGACTGCGCTCCTCAAGCCAAAAAATCACAGGCATTCAGGAAACAAATACCAGGGCCTACCTTACTAATCTTACACAAGGATGAATTCTCTAATTCTGGCCCAAAACTTATTTTAAAGTTATTTGTGCATATTTGGTAGCTGTATACACATGGCCACATAGAATAAACTTAGAAGCAATATCTAGAAATATGACAAGATAAATGTTACTTGTCAGAATTTTTATATTCATTTAATAGACTTCCAAACACTCCCAGAAAGGGACATCCTGAGGTTTCCTAGGTCTGGTGGATGATTTCTGCTCATCAACTGAATAGAAAATACTCCACGAAACATATTATTGGTGAGACTTTAGAACTGAATAAATGGCTCCTCACAAGCCTATATACCCTTGTCTGTACAAAGCCTAAGCAAATGAGCAAAAATCTCCCAGACCCTGAAACAGCTTCCAAAATTGCAGTGCTTAACGCTACTTGCACCTCTCAGTACCCCATTAAGGTTTTCAAAAGATCAATTAGGCTTTTCTTCCATTTTATAATGACTTAAATCATATTAATCAGAGCTCATTCAGTGCCTTTGGTGTCAATTACCAGCAGACTGGAGAAGTTCCTTAGCAAATTAGCATCATAAACTGGCCCCTACATTTTCATCTGTTATGAGAAGCTATTTTGTCATTCAAAAGGAGTGAAATCAATTGTTAAAAACCCACCAACAAAAATCATAAGTAAATAAACCATAGCAGCCATGCATTAGTCTTCAGTCTCCATCCTAAACCCAAAAGTTAATTCAGTCTAAATCATAAATGCCTCTTACCTGACATTAGGTACTGCAGTTGCAATGATTGCTAGGCACTTGTGAAAGTCATACATTTCATTTTTTCCAGTACTTATATTTTTCACAGCTGTAGCTGGGAGACATCTACAGCTAGAAGTCAGGTTACTTAGAAGGTATTTTAAAACAAAAGTAAACTCAGAAAGGATTTTACAGCAGGCACAGATCTACCTCTACAGTGAGTTCTCCTTTGAACATAACACAGGCTTCAAGATGAAGTGCTGACATTAAAGCCATTTTAAAGAAAAAGAGTACCATGAAGTCCAATGTGAAAAACACACACAGCAAATATCCTTACACCCATTCAAAGTCTGGATTCTGATACACTAGAAGTAAACAGAAGCCAGGTGGATTGCCCAACCGCCCTGCAACAAGGCTGGGTGCTGACACCCAGCACTCATCAGTCTCTCTCACTCCAGTTGATTTTGAATCCCTCATTATGGTGCTCATCCGTAGTTAGGTTTGGCAACAATTTTCCCCCTCCACAGAAAATGCAGCAGTGACACTTGTGCCATTTCGTATATGCTACTGCTGCTTTCACCTACAAGAATTTTTATCCCACTTGAAACTCTGCCTGCCTTGAACCCTGCTCCAAAGAGCAATGTGGTGTGCAGGCTGCGTACAACTTCTGTCTCTCAGCAATCACATAGAAAAACAAAGTGAAGCTGCAAGAGGAAGCCAGGTCTGGCAAACAGAAGGGATTGGATGAACTCTGCCAGGCCTTCCAGAAATCCCTCTTGCTGCCAGAGTTCACCCTGACCCTGCAGGTCCCGTTCAGGTGAAAGGCCATGCTCACAAGGCCAGCCGCCTGCTAACAGCAGGGAGCATCGGCCTCTCCAAGGCCATCAGGCTCCAGCCACTCTCTGACAGCAACAAACTATTTAAACAGCTTTCAAGATCTGAGCATGGCTCTGTTCCTAGAAACTGGTCTGGCTTGATACAGTGTTTGAAGCCAATGACATCTCAACTCTACCGAGTGGAACTAAACCATCTGTGAGTCACCACCATGATGATCCTTCAGCCATGTCTCATTTCTATTATTACCCTTGTTAGCATCCACAAGTCAAATAACTCATACATTTGAAACAGCAGGAATTCCCACTGTCAATGTGATGCAGGTGAATCAGCATGCTGCCCTGCAAATAAGCACATTCCTCTGAAAGGCGAGCACTGAAACTAGAGCTGGTTTTCAACCAGCAAACAGCTTTTGTTTTCAAGCAAACAAAAATGTCATTTGGAGGAAATGTTTGGTCAAGTCTGCACTTTAGAAAAAATCCCACTAAAATTTTGCTCTGAAATAACAAAATTAAAATTTTGAGAAAAGAAAACAATCATTTCCATGAAAATTTTGCATTTCTTTTAATATGAGGGAAGGGGGCAAATCCTCAGTACGTTTTAGGGGCAAATCACACCTGCATTTCAATGAACCAGGCTCTCATTTGCCAAAACCTCTTTCATCTCCTTTTTTTTTTTTTTTTTTGAAGAAAGTTAAATTGCCTCTCAGGAGAAAGTGCCCAGACTTCATGGCATTATTGCGCTTCTAAATTGCTATGTTTAAAAGAAAGAAAAAAGCCGAGTCCCCAGAGACCATGTTTTCAGCTATTTTAAGTTTTACACAGTGGAGATGGAACTTGGGAAGTCCTCTCCAACTTGGGAAGCAGGCAGAGGCAGTCCTGCTGGCGGCTGCCCTCACTGGTTGCCCCACCGGAGCAGCACAGGCTGAGAAAGCTAAAGATCCCTGCAGGACTCTGCATCCAAAGAGTACAGAGCTCTTGGCACATGTACAGCTCCTATGCCTACCTGCCTGGCTCAAACAGAAACCCATGGTTAGAACTGCAATACAAAATACTGGCTATCACAAAAGCCTGGCTGTCATTATCAAAGAGAACTCGAGGCAAGAGGGTCTGCAGCTGAGCAGGATTTTCTGCAATTGTTGATACGAAAATACCGTATTTTACAATGTATTCTGGATGCACAAGAGTATTCAGGTATCCTCCTGAAGATGATCCTCTACCAGATAGAGATATTCCTGGAGAGGATTTTATTTCTTCTTTAACCTTATACAGGTTAACCCCGGAGCTATCTCTCTCCTCTCAAAATACACAGCTATTCTTCACTAAGGGAGACTCCCACTGACTTATCCGTTTCAATGAATCAATAGGTCTCCTTTCAACAGGTTCTTTTCATACAGCCATTAAAATATCAAACACTTTAGGTTATGAGTTTTTCACCACAATTAAAAATAAAAATTAGCTGAAATAAAGAGTTCAAATTAAAGAGTTTCAATCATCAGAACGATTAAAACATTGATTCTGCAGCTTTAAACTTCCTTAGAAGTTTAATGGCCATGTCACTGTGATACTTTCCCTCTGTTGTCACAAATGGATCTTTCCTCTTGAATCCCACCCTTAAAGTCATTATGTGCTATTGATTCTCCAACACAAACTAGAGGTTTTTCATTAAATACTCTAAATTCATAAGGTTTATAGTCCCTTTAATACAGCTGTTTTAATAAAGATGGAAGTTTGTATTGGAGCAGTAGCAGATAAAACAGGGGTTGGAAATGCAGCTGCACCAGTCTGAATGAGGAAGAAATAAAAATATGTGCATTTTTTAAAAATAATCATAATTACACTTAACTCACCATCAAGACAGGGCTGTAAATTATGGTTTAGCTGCCTTTATTGATCCAACATAAACACTAGAAGCAAGCTGTGCTATGCAGGGGAGGGGAAGAAAGAAATGACTGTGGCATGTTTTAGATCCCCTGAGTCATCTTTGCTGGCAAAGGGTAGAGTGAGTCAAAGCTGCTGTGTATGAAGCAAGGAGATGGACGTGGGCTGAGCTGGCTCAGAGTTGGCTGTGTCTTGTCAATAGCAGTTTAAAAAAGGGATGCATCAAAGATAATACATCATAACTCTTTGGGGCCATGATGTAGGAGAAGTCATGGTGTCCACTGAATATGCTTTCAGCCATTGCTTGCTGAGGTACCACATTCTTTTTTTCTGCCTAAATGCATGGTACAAAGTGCCAAAGTTGTACGGCTTTGAAACGTCATTTTGGGCAACTTCACAATGCTGAATATGACTTTAATTAAAAGCATGGTATATACCTAATGTTCAAAATTTGAGATAAAGAGGTATAGCTCTGCAAGTCTTCACTACATCCACAACAGATAAAACCAGGACCCACATCAGATAAAATCAGGACTGAGGCATCACTACATTAGAAACAAATATTATTAGATCAAGCAGGAGGTAGATATGAACCTACCTGAATCTTCACTGACTCAAGTTGAGCTGTAAAAATAGCTAACATCAACTGTGAATCAAAGCTGCTCACCTAAAGGAACTACCAAAAGGATGCTAGCATGGTAAGCACACAGAGAAATGTCCATTTCTAGGTACAGGAAAAAGGAACTTCACACACTTGCAACACTCCTTGAGTCCCGGGAAAAATAAATGAACTATGACTTCTAATACTTCCTTCAGCACACCTTGGGAAGAATCTTTATTGTTACAAAATAGGCATTTAGCCTTTATGCAATAAGGCAAGGCACAGAACCCCAAAAGCTGGCTCAGACAGAGCTGGTCAAACAATGCAGCCCAACAAGGGGCATCCTCAGTCTCCAAGAGCAATACAGTGACAGCAGCACATGCTGGTCTTCCAACTGACACACCCAAATGCAGCCCTACACACATGCTTTTTACTGCTTTCCATTCAAAACTTAGTATCAGGCTCTATAGTACAGGATAGACATGACATCTCAGCTTATTAACAGTATCTATGACCCTTTTCTCCTTCTAAACCTATTAGGATGAAGGGAGGGGCAATAAAAATATGAGAACCAGGAGGAATCCCTCCATCATGAAAGAAACTTTCCTGTTCCTTTTCCAAATCTTTTATTTTGCCTCCATTTTGGAGCTGAGAAAGCAACTCAGCCCAACAAGTTTTAAAGACTAAAGGAAAATAGAACACACACAGAGCACAAATTGCCCCAGAGCAGATCACCGACACTGAAGGTACATGCAAACGTGTAAATCTTGCCACAGTGTCTCTACTTTAGGACATACATGGGAAGGCACTGCAATCAAGATAAAACATAGCACACAGAAGGCTTTATTTGCATTGAAGTCTTCCAGCAAAGAGAAATCCCTGCGAACACTGACTGTAATATATTAAAAACCATGACATAATATATTATTTCTACTTAATTGTGTGGCATTGTTTTATATGTAGCTACTTACACATAAGACAATAAAAGCCATATTCAAGAGACACACAACCAAATACACAAATTCTCCTCCTTCTACTTTGTTCTTCAATCTAGAAATGATAACGATGGGCCTATATCCTGCATTTTAAAACTTAGGTGAGACTGTGTCTCCATTTGGAGGGGAGACATTGCACATAACGTGGTAAAGAGCACACAAAGCCTGTTGGTACAGGAGACTGGGTAACAAAGTCATCATTGTACTCTTCTACTAGTGATTCACACAAAGAGATAGAATGGCCTCAGAACAATAAAGATAACTATGTATATGTATTTCTTTATGTATAAATCCTTTTTGTCTTTGAAGTTTTGTGGAAAACAACTTTCAAACAAAGTGAATTTAAAAAATAAGACAGGAACTACATTCTTCTGAATCCAGAGACACATTTGAAGATTATTTACCTCATAAATAATCATGAATCTCAGCTGAGTTGGGCCCAGGTCTTGTTTACATAAAGAAAACAAAATCATAGAATCATAGAATCATAGAATAGTTAGGGTTGGAAAGGACCTCAAGATCATCGAGTTCCAACCCCCCTGCCATAGGCAGGGACACCTCCCACTAAACCATGCCATCCAAGGCTATGTCCAACCCCACCTTGAACGCCGCCAGGGATGAAGCATTCACAACTTCCCTGGGCAACCCATTCCAGGGCCTCACCACCCTCACAGTAAAGAATTTCTTCCTCATATCCAATCTAAACTTCCCCTGTTTAAGTTTAAACCCATTACCCCTTGTCCTCTCACTACAGTCCCTCATGAAGAGTCCCTCCCCAGCATCCCTATAGGCCCCCTTCAGGTACTGGAAGGCTGCTATGAGGTCTCCACGCAGCCTTCTCTTCTCCAGGCTGAACAGCCCCAATTTTCTCAGCCTATCTTCATACGGGAGGTGCTCCAGTCCCCTGATCGTCCTCGTGGCCCTCCTCTGCACTTGTTCCAACAGTTCCATGTCCTTTTTATGTTGAGGACACCAGAACTGCACACAATACTCCAAGTGAGGTCTCACGAGAGCAGAGTAAAGGGGCAGGATCACCTCCCTCGACCTGCTGGTCACACTCCTTTTGATGCAGCCCAGGATACGGTTGGCCTTCTGGGCTGCAAGCGCACACTGCCGGCTCATGTTCATTTTTTCATCAACCCACACCCCCAAGTCCTTCTCTGCAGGGCTGCTCTCAATCTCCTCCCCACCCAACCTGTAGCTGTGCCTGGGATTGCTCCGACCCAGGTGGAGGACTTTGCACTTGTCATGGTTAAACTTCATTAGGTTGGCATCAGCCCACCTCACAAGCTTGTCAAGGTCCCTTTGGATGGCATTCCTTCCCTCCAATGTATCAACCGAACCACACAGCTTGGTGTCATCGGCAAACTTGCTGAGGGCGCACTCAATCCCACTGTCCATGTCACCCACAAAGATGTTGAACAAGACCGGCCCCAACACTGATCCCTGGGGGACACCACTCGTTACTGGTCTCCAGCTGGACACTGAGCCACTGAGCACTACTCTTTGCGTGCGGCCATCCAGCCAGTTCTTTATCCACCGAGTGGTCCACCTATCAAATTGATGTCTCTCCAACTTAGAAATAACTATTAACAAACATGTTTCTGAAGAAAGGTTATGGTCCCCAACTGAGTTTTTATCCTCCAAGGTTAGGATTCTAGAGGGCTGGCAGACCACTACTAGTGCTGCCACTGCTATGTGTTCCAGGGCAATCAGTTCAACATGCAGCTGCGGAAGTCCATAGCACAGCTATCCCTCCCATAGTCACCATCCCAACTGTCAAACATGCATTAGAAAATACAAATTAGACAGCCAGACAGTCCTGAAATGAATGCCTAAGGACCCTGCTACACTGGCTTAAATAAAAATTAATCCCATTTACTGAAATGGAGCCATACTGAGGCTTGGTCATTAAAAGTAAATACATTAAAAAAAGAAGATAGTTAACATGTAGTAGCTGAAATACTGTTGCAACACTATATGAAGCCAATGGTGTGTACCAGTCAAAGTAGAATTTAAATGCTTTCATTCCTGTAAATACTAGAAATACTGATCTGAGATTATCAACTTGTCTGTCCATGAATACATGCAGCAGACGAACAGAAAAAAAGAGGAAGATACAGTCAAAGCGTGATGGCTTTCACTGGGTAAAAATCACATTTACCTTTCCAAAACACAATCTGTATGATAATACAAAACCAAGTTGTCTTCCCTTACCTTCTGCAAAAGGTTCCCATTCATAAAATCGACCCATAAATGGCTTGTTATTGTATGATGCACACTGCACCTCTCTAATGTTTCTGCTGCTTTCAGGACACATCTGTTTAGATAAAAAAAACCAGTCATTATAATCAACGGCAATGTTATTACTGCTTTCTTACTTATTTACTCTAGAAAGTTACTGAAGGCATTGCCAAATTCGAATCCAGATTAGATTAAAACAGGCAACAAACAGTGTGGTTTTAAGTAACAGTATCAAAAATCGAGTGGTGTCCCCCAGGGATCAGTGTTGGGACCGGTCTTGTTCAACATCTTTGTGGGTGACATGGACAGTGGGATTGAGTGCGCCCTCAGCAAGTTTGCCGATGACACCAAGCTGTGTGGTTCGGTTGATAAGTTAGAGGGAAGGAATGCCATCCAGAGGGACCTTGACAAGCCTCTGAGGTGGGCTGATGCCAACCTGATGAAGTTTAACCATGACAAGTGCAAGGTCCTACACCTGGGTCGGAGCAATCCCAGGCACAGCTACAGGTTGGGCAGGGAAGAGATTCAGAGCAGCCCTGCGGAGAAGGACTTGGGGGTGTTGGTCGGTGAAAAAATTAATATGAGCCAGCAGTGTGCGCTTGCAGCCCAGAAAGCCAACTGTATCCTGGGCTGCATCAAAAGGAGTGTGACCAGCAGGTCGAGGGAGGTGCTCCTGCCCCTTTACTCTGCTCTCGTGAGACCTCACTTGGAGTATCGTGTGCAGTTCTGGTGTCCTCAACATAAAAAGGACATGGAACTGTTGGAACAAGTGCAGAGGAGGGCCATGAGGACGATCAGGGGACTGGAGCACCTCTCGTATGAAGATAGGCTGAGAAAATTGGGGCTGTTCAGCCTGGAGAAGAGAAGGCTGCGTGGAGACCTCATAGCAGCCTTCCAGTACCTGAAGGGGGCCTATAGGGATGCTGGGGAGGGACTCTTCATGAGGGACTGTGGTGAGAGGACAAGGGGTAATGGGTTTAAACTTAAACAGGGGAAGTTTAGATTGGATATGAGGAAGAAATTCTTTACTGTGAGGGTGGTGAGGCCCTGGAATGGGTTGCCCAGGAAAGTTGTGAATGCTTCATCCCTGGCGGCGTTCAAGGTGGGGTTGGACATAGCCTTGGATGGCATGGTTTAGTGGGAGGCGTCCCTGCCCATGGCAGGGGGGTGGAACTCGATGATCTTAAGGTCCTTTCCAACCTTACCTATTCTATGATTCTATGATTCTAAAAGTAAAAAAAATTAATTAAAAAAAAATTGTGGAGTTGAAGGAGCAAGAGTTGTACCAAAAAAAGCCGATTTTTTATTTAGCTGTCATTTTCCTCAGCAAAAAGATGACATTTCAAGATAAATTCAATAAATTATATCCAAATCATTTCCTGTCCTCAATAGCTTCACATTTTTCATTATTAATTTTCTGGGCTCTGATTCAACAGAGTTGAAATACTGAACATACATGCTTCCACGACTTATTAAAAGCTGGCCACACCAGCTTCTTCTCATCCTATGCTGCAATACCGTATTACCACGTTTTCTGTTTTATTTCTGCATGCTGTTATTACGGTGATGTCCTGGGTTCAGCTCTAAGACTACTTTGCATTTTAACCCGTGCCTCCAAATGCCAGTTTAAGATTTCTTGAAGCTAAATAGTCGAAACAGCTTCCTATACACAAGCATGTGCACACACGCACACACACACACGTATTGAGGCAGGGCAAGTTTCACAGATAGAAGTGACATCTTTTACTAAGTCAGTTTCAACGCAAGCCTTTGGCAGACAGGCCTTGCTTAGATGTGAAGCAGATTCCAAAAGTAAATACAAGTTAAATACTTAATTACTTTGTTTTGCCTGTATCCTCACACTCAAGCCGTTACAGCAGAAGACTACGCTCTGTGTGGGCACACACAAAGGGGAGAAAGATTTCTAGAAAAGGTGGGGGTTAATTAGAACAATTTCTATGCTTGGACAAGCTTTGGTCTCAGATGCATTCGTTTCAGGTAGCCTTTAGATTATCAAAATGGCTATTAAAAACACTATTCATGAGCAATACAAACAACCTGAAGAACTGGACTAGAACAGTGGAGTATTTTTTCTATAGGAGACATTTCAAGGGAAATCTAGAGGCAACATTGTATGAAAGCAGCATGGCTAAATAACTGTTTTTGAAGGGAACAGCAAGAGGATCAGTAAGAACAGCTCTTGTTGCAACTGCAACTCAGTTCTCTTACATTTGTATAGGGGAAAAGATTAGTTGTCTTTGCAGTGAAAGCCAGCACACCAGAGGTCCCACAGGAGTCTCTGCTTTGTATCCAACAATCTCTATATGATGATGTTTGTAACTGGATCAGCGAGATGTTAAAGTCAAGAGCTTTCAAGTGGGCTATAACCTGTACCAAAGACATGCCTGGGGGAAGGTTCATGGACTACTTTATCTTCTATTGGAATCACAGTCACAAATCTTCTAAAATAAACACTGTTTCTGGCCAAATGGCCATCTGTGCTTTGTTCACCCACCCTTTGGAGATCTTTGTTTCTTCAACAAACCTTCTACTAAAAAAAAAAAAAAAAACCAAAAAAAAAAAACAACAACCGAACAAAAAAGCCTCCTGAAAATAGGACAATGAGCCACCAAACTCCATTGCAAGGGTGGGACTGAAAGTCTTTCTAGTGCCACATGCTGAAAGCAAAGCTATATTCCCACAACTGAAATACACCTCCTTACGTCTGTGACAGCAACGCAGCAAGGGAAATTCAGCTGCACCAACCAACCAACCATGGCTAGGAACCTTATATTTTTCAAGGAAGCCAATTATAGCACATATCCCTAAGGTGAAGGGATGGAACCTGAGCGGGCATAAATTAGGGTCACCACATAAACTTACAGCAGAATGACATCAGTTTGCACCAACAAAGAACCCAGCCTGAAGGGTTTCTTTCTGGAACGCTCTTCCCTTTTTTTTTGGCACACATTTTCTGACAGCCTATTGTGAAGTTTTGTTGTTTCTTGTTTTCTCTTTTCTAAGCCTTGTGCTCTTGTGTACCAGTATTTCTGGCTCATAAACCATTTCCTGTACATCATACCAATTGCAGACAATGTATGAATCAAAAGATCAAAATATTCATTGCTGTTGCCAAAAAGTAGGACACCCACCCCTTCTAAGATCATTTTTATATAGCTACAATTTCTGTTTTTAAACTTACTGAAAGTTACACACAGGACAGAGGCCCCATTGCTTTAAAGCAGGACAAACGGCTGACAAACAGACTAAAATAGTGTGGATCAAGCCAAAATCAGAAGAAAAGGCTAACTCAGTAACATCCCTGCTATTTTAAAAGTCCCAACTCAGTCTTCCTTCCTCTATTTCTTTCATCAGATTTTATCTACAAAATCAAGTTATGAGCAAAAATTGGAGAGTGTGACCTACAGATTATACTCATTTTTAAATATTTCATGAGTTACCTACCATGTACAACTAGTCAACCTTCCTACAGTTTATGAATCACCAAGGCTTAAAAAAGTTCTACTATGCTCTATGTTATATATTAGTTAACATCTATACACCATTTATTACCCCTGCCTAACTTCTTAATGCATAGCTGAATAAAAATGACAGTTTTACGCCACCTACTGCTCAGCCCCCCTGAAAATAAAATCCCTGAGGTTTTACAGAAGAACTAAGAGTGCCAGGCACGTTCTCTTGGCCTCTTCTTTATGTACTCCTTGAGCATACAAACTACCTTTACAATTTAGTTTTATTACTGTCTCTGTCACAAACACATATAGCTTGACTATAAAACTCCTAAAAGACAGCAACAAGCATTGGTGTGAGAAGATGACAATGCCAAAGAAAGCTCATATTTACAATGTCTATCAGTTGTACTTCATTATTTGCTTCCCAGCTCACACACTTGGCTGGGAGATACTGGGAGCTTACTGAGGACAGATCAGGCTGTCCAATAGCACCACATGCAGCAGGTCTCACCTGTGCTTGGCTCACACTCTGTCCAAGCGCCTGCCCATGGCAAATCCCTACACTTTTCCTGGCCCTCTCCCAAACAAACAGCAATTTTGCTTTAAAAAGCAGGCATGTTGGCATGTTTACAGATCAAGAATGTTCCTGTGGCTAAGCCAGAATACTAGGATTTAAACAACCTGGATCTCTTTCCAAAATCTCCCAGAGGCTTTCGGAATGAACTTTGCTAAAATATTTAGCCTGTGTGATTCCCCCACCATGATGTGCAGGCATTAGGATTGTGCTGCCTCATAGGGACTTGAAAAGTTTTGTTGAAAACAGAACGTTGACTTTAGTCATTGCTTTAATAATGACAGATACGGAATTAATTTTTTTTCCTCAAAAACTTAAGCTTCTTTTGTGATTACTGAAAGAGTTACCTGAAGTTTTCATATAGGGGGGTTGATAAAAAATCAGGATGGCCCCTTTGGGTGTTTGCGATAAAGAAAAGAACAGAAACAAAATCTCCTTTTTTAACCAGGTCTGTGGAGGCCAGATCAGCAAAACATATAAATTGCATCTCTGAAGATAAATCTCACATTCCATCATGTAAAGGCAGATATAAGCTATCTAGAAAACTACTCTGTGCTGGGAGAGCTTTAGGGTTTTGTTATTATTATTATTCTTTCAGTTGTGCACTATAAAACTAGAAACAGCATCTAGAATCCATAATCTTGCATGGGTTTAGGTGATGTCTCTTCCCAATTAAAACATGCTGCTTGGAAAAAACAATGCTGTAAAGTAAGCATGCAGGACCTTCTAAGTGATGGACATTTTCTCACCACATAAGATGCCTTCAGAGCTTCCACTGCTGCATTTTGATGCAACTGTTTCAATGAGTATGACATCCCAGCCAACTTTTCTCCCTGCACTTTCAGAACACGAAATTAACAGCAGCAGCACAGCACTGTGTTGATAAGGCATGCAGAGCTTGTAACAAAACATTTCAGAAATATCCTTTTGTGGTTTTGGAACTTAGCTAGTATTCTTGAAAGGCATCTGTCTGCAGTTGATAGAAACTTTGTACTTCTGAAACAGTAGCTTTATTTATGCCTCAGTTTCATCTGAGACACACAGGTATGAAAATATTCTGAGGACAGCAATACAGAGTACCTGTCTTTGCCATGTACCATTACAGCACTCTTAAAATGAGCTGTTAGTACAACTAAGATTGTAAAACAAAGAAACCACCCCACTTGCTTTTTAGCTTTTGGGAAACATTTGAAAAGCACAGGGTTTTAACCAATCTTCAACACTTTGGTTAATTGGTGAAGTGTTGGCAAAGCACCAGAAAATTATCAGTCTGCCAGCAGATGTGCACTCACACTCAATGCAAGCCTGCCATTAACAAAGCTGTTTTAAAGCTGCACTGAGATAATGCACTTCTGGAAATGCATAAATGGGCCATTTCGATCCTGAAACCACCTCGAAAGGCAATTAAAACATTGACTAAGATTTTTGGCACTGTTTCATTTTTATGACCTACAGTCACCAGCCAGGTCCTACAGTCATTCTGGATTCTCCAGACTCAGGCATAATTCACAATTAATATTTTCTGTGTGTACAATACTATATATTTAATTAAGTCTAAGTTGTATTAGTTGTACTCCAGTTTTCATTTCCTGCAGTGGTTCTATCTAATCATATTAATCCTTTGACATTTCAAAGGAAAAACACATCTCCAAAGAAAATTAATGAAAATACTTGTTTCTGAAACAGTAATCTGAAGATTCTTCTTTCATTTTCAGAACATACTCTTAAAAGCAGCAAGTCCTTGCAATATGCAGACTATATACATTCCAATTCTTTATGCAACAATCCTCCAGCAAACTTCTGCTCTGAAGTGCCTTGTTCCTCCTGAAGCCTATGGAAGTTCCATGTCCACATCTTAGGTCCTTCGAATTTTAATTCTGCTGCTAAGTTTTTTCTCTTTGCCAAGAACCACAGACACCCCTATCAGTGTTGCGTAGAATCAAAGCAACCTACTTTTGTCTAGCTGAAAACACACTGAAAGACCTCCAGAATTTGAACTACTGGAGACACTTTTATTCCCCTAATAGTTCCAATTTCTCAAAATAGCAACAAAACATGAAGACAATAGTCTGCCTACTACAGAAAGAAATAAGGTCCATTGAATGTGTCTAGATACCCATGGCAGAAATATCATGCAGGGGTTTTATTCAAATGGAATTGGTGCTTCTGAAAAACAAAAAAATGCAAGAAACTTTAAAATGCTACGTTAGAAATAATGCGAAGGGCAGCCCTGCAGTAAAACCGGCGCTAGCCAGCTCTAGTTACAGTCCATGACCACAGACAGTACACTATAAATGTCTGGCTTGAAAATGGAATAAAAATTAACATCTGTGAACGCACTGGTGTCTGGACAAGTTTATGGCGAATGAGCACCTGTATTGCTGAAATGTCAGCACCGCCTGAAGCAATGAATTTACACCTACATGTCTGCCGCAATGGAGATTAAGGTTAGTTATGACAATCGTCATAAACTACTAACTTTCATTACTAACCAGAGAGAGATTCTGAAGCTATGCTGAGTCTAAGGGAGCAAGTAAAAGAGGGCTGCAGCCTTTCTCTTTACCCTCACTGCTTTCAAGGGACTGCTTGTCATAGCTACGAAAGACCTTAGAGGTGTGCACAATACAAAATCATTCTATTTCTGCCCACAGCCCATTCAGCTAGGAATGAGATTGTGTTTGGAACAAGGAAAATGGTCCATGGCAGAGCTCTACAGTGAGGTGCCTGCCTTGCCTGAGGTACATGCTGGCTACCACCACCACAGGTAAGAGAACTGCTACCATCTCAATCTGGAACTTAAGAACCCTTTTTTCAATTAATGATTTCAGCTTTGCACTACGAAAGTCCTCTGAATTTAAGTAGAAAAGTTGTTAAAGTGTTACCCAAACCTAATCTTTATTAACTTTGTAATGTATCAAACAAATAAGGCATTAATGCGTACCATGGCAAGTGCATCTATTACTTTCCCTTCTATAACACTTTACAGCTGAAAACACTGTATGACTAATAATGGGGAAGAAAGATCAACCCAACAGATGGAAAAAGTACTTCTGCTTAACTTTACAGGTTTGTGGCTTTTTTTAAATTCTCACTGACAGACCCTTGTGATTAGACTGAAATAACTTATTTTATTTAAGATTTTCAACAACTTGTAAAAGACTCAAGTCCAGTTTTGGTTTTGTTAAATAAAATGTTAGCCACTCACCATCCCACACAAAGCATCTACACTGATCTAATGTGCATGACTGGAAACATTTGGCACTGTAAGCTTAGGAGGGGCTCACCAAAAAGCTAAACTAGGAAAATTAACAGTTCCTCAGTAGTACCAAAAATGTGTCAAGGAAATCATCCATTTCTGTTTATTGCTAAGATTTTACAAGTGCTATTCCAAAGAAAAGAAACCAAATAACCAAACAACAAAACACTCTAAGAAACAATAATAGGTTTCTAAAAAATCTAAGTTGAAAAATTAGAAAATAGAAGACAAATACTGAAAACAGACCTTGCTGGAACAGACTATCATCTGGTGTAAAGCGATACACAAGTATGTTATGGAAGTCAGAGCTATGTCAATTCACACCTGCCAATGATCTAGCCAGTTGATTGTTGCTAGTCTTCTTTTTGATCCAGCAAAAGACCAGATGACTATTCACTCATTCCAAAGCCTTTTTCTCAAAATGTAGTTACTATTTTACTGTCACAAATTTCTTTTAGTGCCCAGTTCCCTGAGCAAAGTAGTACTTCAGTACTGAGAATGGAGTGCACACAGAATGTTCTTTACATGATCCCAATCAAGCATCAAAAGCTTGGCATTTGCTACAGAAATCGTAACTACTTTGTACAACAGCTGTTCTCAGTCTCAGCAGTGGTATCATTTTTCTATATAAATATTAAAAAAATCCACAAAATACAAGAATCCCTTCATTCAAATATCTATTTTTAGAAACACTGCATAATGCTCAAGGTGCTTAAACTGCACACTATTGCCTCATTTAATGTAAAATCAATGAAAAGTTATTTCCATTTGACACAGCCTGCCTCAAAGTCTGAAAAATGCCTTAACATGGAAGCTTTCAGCCTTACTGCAGATTCAGTGTCTCATCTGTCTACACTGTTCAACTACATATGAAAAATAGAGCATGTTTTAATAGCATTTCTCAGAAAATATGTATTAAAACATCTTTAGTACATAAACCTTAAAAGTAGCATGCTTCATACTAGAAAAATCATCCACTCCAAAACTCTTCATGAAAGGCCCCACCAATATCAGCTTTGAAAAACCCTGACACAAACTTATACTTGATGTAAGTCTAGTGAAATCAACAGACTTCAAGCAAAGATGATATATCTAGTCCTTCTGGTTTGTAGAAAATAATGTCAATGCAATAAAACATCTACTTTAGTGTTTCCAGCAGTACTTAATTTTTTAAAAACAATGTTCTTGGAGCAGCCTATTCTTTTTGGGGTGCAGTTGTTAACATCACATAGGTTTCACTACATTACTCTTTTATTCTATCAGCTTCATCAGTACAAGGAAATAATCCTTTACGAGTTTTCTGTATGAAAGCCTCATCAATTTAAATGGAAATTCAATTGCATGCATTCCATTTAAATGACTGGCCTTTGTGTGGGAGGAGGGACTACCTGAATGGTTCTAGCAGAAGGACTGAAAGCTTAGGAAAAGTTTATGATTTGTATTACCATAATATTCCACTGTCTAAAAATTCTTATTACAGCAGTAATCACAATATTCTTAGAGAAAGATTTCTATTCTGACAACCTGTCACCTGACAAGCCTTCTGTTGCAGGCAACAGAAATGTTTATGCAGTGCTATATGAGGCACAAATGTTACTACATCTAGGATGAATTCTGTTAAAGTCCATTGAGAGAATGCATTTTGTTCTTTTTTGATAAAAAAAAATACAAATAAAAAAACCCCTACCTACAATGTGGAACAATTCGTTTTCCACAAAACGTGAACAATAATAGATCATCATTAAAGCAACTTAAAAATAACTGAGTTTGCAGATGCCAATTGTAACAGAAACTACAGCATTACTCATATTTTAGAGCTCTTGTTTCCAACAAAAACGAGGTTCTGATACAACACACACCATTTCTGCAATACATTCTTTCTTCCCAGGTCATAGTGTTTAGAAAAAGAAAGGCACCTTAAACTAACTAGTAGATACATTTACCATATTTTATAACACTTCGGTATAGCTCCAGCTGGTAGCATTGTCCATTTACTTACGAATTTGTCAAACGTTAACCATTCAAACTAAAACTTTCCACTCCTGGTATCTGTCTTAGTCTCATTTTTTTGACTGAAGTTTTTCATCCCAAGAAGGAGTCTGAAGGGAGACAAGAGGGGAGAAGCGCCGTATTTTTTTCCCATGCTTCAAAGATTCTGGTTTTTGGGGTTTTTTTTTGTTTGTTGTTTTTTTTTTTTGTTTTGTTTTGTTTTTTTTGTTTGTTTTTTTTTTTTTTTTGTTTTTGTTTTTGTTTTTGTTTTGTTTTTTTTGTTTGTTTTTTTCCAAAATAGAAGTGGCTGTTTTATTCAATGAGTAAAATGAAGTCAGCCAAGAAAGTGGGTTTGTGTCAAGAACGCATCCTCTGCCTTTATATGGCAATCTACCCAAATAAAGCCAGGCCCCAAGATTCTGAAAAAATGCTGATAACCATACTCTGTACATGTTCAGTCAAAACTTGTTAAAGCTTTTTTGGTTTTGTTTGAAAACTATGAAGTTACACACAGTAAGTCAGAGGACACTAAAAGAATGTTTAACCTCAACTTAGAAGGGATTGTCCATACAATTACTACACAATTTGGCTCTTTTTTTTCCTGCAAGGTCCAATCTCAACTATATGATTAGATGCTATTTTTTCCATATCATCTGCAACTCATTCACTGTGCAGAATGGACTTACTCTGGGGATAATCAGGAATGTTTAGTTAGAAGAGTTATTTACATAATCTGTCTTAGTGACTACAGAAGCTAGTAAGTATACAATGGACATAGAGAGTAAGAAACATGAAAGACAGTCTGCAATTTGTGGAACTAGCTACTCTACTAGTTTGGATGGAAAACGTCACATATGGTGCAATTTAATTAATCCTGTCCTTTCTCAGTTTGTGAACTATGTGCTTTCTACTCTGGGGTCTGACTGAAAATCTCCAAATTTGATTTCCAGTTGAGCTGTGAAATCATAATTAAAGTTTTGGCTAATGCAAATTTTGCCTTGACATTGTTAAGTAATAAACAGATAATGAACACAGAAAAAAAAAATCTAATCTCAATTACTCAACATGAAGTATTAAATTATTGAATGCTTTTTTTAAACCACAATCTTCCATATCTCAGCTCCCTTTCTTATAATAGAGATTAGATCTTGCTGTCACACAGCAGCTTTGTGAATGTTAAATTAAACACTGGAGTAATAGTATCAAAGACTAGTCCTAGAGAATCTCATCTTCTGCGAGGAGCATTTTAAGTCAGGGAGCCAAAGGCTGAATAATAAAAATAACAACATTGAGTAGTGTATCACTAATAACTGTGGATCTACGCAGGGTCCCTGGGGTAAAATAAAAAATTATAAGGTAATTAAACAATTTTTCTTAACAGACAAGAGTTACCATAGGATTGCTGACAAACCTCTAGTGCTGAAAGCTCTAAATCTCTGCAGGTTTGACTTTTTCACGCTAGAGAGTCCTTTTAATGGCACTTTGCTGCTCAAACTGAAACTACGCACCATCACAAAATATTGTCATCAAAAAGTGACCCAAAGTGAGGTCTAAAAACAGCCGTCAAGATAATTAATATGCTTGCTATCTTTAACAAATGATAATGCAAACAGAAATCCAGAAAAAGAAAACAGTACATTGTTTGGCTGGAAAGTTGCTGAATGTTGAAGCCAAAAACCAAGATAGTTTGTAGAAAAGAGCAGGGGATGTTTCACTGGCTTCTTCCCCCTACAGATCACCCATTGCCTCTCCAACACTGCAGTGACAGATGATACAAAAAATACAGGATTGGCTTTTCCACAAAGAGAAGTCAAGAGTTTGAAGATAAACAGCCTCAGCTCCTGTCACTAGAAAGAAGCTCTGTTTCATTAATTACACTTGCATGTCTCTATGTGCACAATATGCTGCATGCAAAGGCATTACTCCTGGACAAACACACAGCACACTTGATGAACATCTGACAGTAGGTGTTTTCTATACCTGCAATTAATGAGAATAGTTAACAAATGCTCATAAGTACAATGTTTAAAAAAAGAAAAATTGTAAATTAATTGAGGGATTTCCCCTGATCCAAGTCTGTAGACATTTGCAGCTTCCTCTGCTTCGAAAACCTGGATGCAATTAAACTAACATGGATAAAATGCAAATTTTGGTTCATTATAGGAGTGTTGAATAATTATGCTCAGAATTTCAAGCACAGACTTTTGGCAACATGAGTTGACAAAAAAAAACAAAGACAAGCAGCAATGCCTTTAAATATCTCCCACAACACTTGTCTATATTGATAAATGACAACTACTCAAACTTACGTTACCCTATTAAGCAAATCTACAATATGCCAGGAATGCAACTGTCTGACTGCAAGTCTGAAGTCCCAAGTTTTCACTGATCCTTCTCCTCTTCAAAGCTTGGCACAGAGGTTATGTCTGAACAACAACCAGGCCATGCATCTAAATCACCTTGATCACTCTGCAGTCATGGTTTAGTGTGGAACAACAAAAAACACTGCATTTTGACAAGCACCCAAATGAAGTTTACAACTCACTCCACAGTATTTTGAGAGCTAATGCTGCTACTCAGAACCAATGAAGTGATTGGAAAACTGAATCTTTTCCCTCTTTCCTCTTCTCCATAACACAGGCTTTTCATTCAGTATAAGAGTGGTAACTTCTCAGATAATTCCAATTGCTGTATGAAGCCTACCATTCACAGTTCACCGGGAAGTTAGCAAAAAAAAGGTTTTAGGCAACTGGCAGACATTCTGGTTCTGATTTTGAGGCACTTACTTAGAAGAATTATTAACATTTTATATCATGTTATTGCTATGCATAAATGAGGGTCTGAATTTTCAGCTGTTCTTAGACAGAAATTAACTTCAACCTGTACATGTACTTCTCCAGCTTTAGCATTTAACAGGCTCAGAACCCAAAAAAAAACCTTAGAGAAGAAAAATGCAGCACAATGCTTCCTGCAGTATCGTACATTCCGAAGCACTACTGCTAACCATACCTTTGGAAATACTTCTGTACATTAAAAATCAACAAAATATGTATCGGGAAGTTGACAGGGCCTCTGCAAAATTTAGCTCCCAGAATGCTCAAGCTAAACCCCAAACATATTAATGATGCTAAATGTATACAAATTGCCTAACTCCTATGCTAAAATATGGTAACTGACTGTCATTTATAAACACCAAGAACAGACAAGAGAATTGACTATGATACTTAGAAGCAATGGCAAGAACTGCTCCTAAATTCATAGAATCATAGAATCATAGAGTAGTAAGGGTTGGAAAGGACCTCAAGATCATCGAGTTCCAACCCCCCTGCCATGGGCAGGGACGCCTCCCACTAAACCATGCCATACAAGGCTATGTCCAACCCCACCTTGAACGCCGCCAGGGATGAAGCATTCACAACTTTCCTGGGCAAACCATTCCAGGGCCCCACCACCCTCATAGTAAAGAATTTCTTCCTCAGATCCAATCTAAACCTCCCCTGTTTAAGTTTAAACCCATTACCCCTTACCCTATCACCACAGTCCCTCATGAAGAGTCCCTCCCCAGCATCCCTATAGGCCCCCTTCAGGTACTGGAAGGCTGCTATGAGGTCTCCACGCAGCCTTCTCTTCTCCAGGCTGAACAGCCCCAATTTTCTCAGCCTATCTTCATACGAGAGGTGCTCCAGTCCCCTGATCGTCCTCGTGGCCCTCCTCTGCACTTGTTCTAACAGTTCCGTATCCTTTTTCTGTTGAGGACACCAGAACTGCACACAATACTCCAAGTGAGGTCTCACAAGAGCAGAGTAAAGGGGCAGGAGCACCTCCCTCGACCTGCTGGTCACACTCCTTTTGATGCAGCCCAGGATACGGTTGGCTTTCTGGGCTGCAAGCGCACACTGCCGGCTCATGTTCATTTTTTCATCAACCCACACCCCCAAGTCCTTCTCTGCAGGGCTGCTCTCAATTTCCTCCCCGCCCAATCTCTAGCTGTGCCTGGGGTTGCTCCGACCCAGGTGGAGGACTTTGCACTTGTCATGGTTAAATTTCATTAGGTTGGCATCAGCCCACCTCACAAGCGTGTCAAGGTCCCTCTGGATGGCATTCCTTCCCTCCAACTTATCAACCGAACCACACAGCTTGGTGTCATCGGCAAACTTGCTGAGGTGCACTCAATCGCACTGTCCATGTCACCCACAAAGATGTTGAACAAGACCGGCCCCAACACCGATCCCTGGGGGACACCACTCGTTACTGGTCTCCAGCTGGACACTGAGCCACTGAGCACTACTCTTTGCATGCAGCCATCCAGCCAGTTCTTTATCCACCGAGTGGTCCACCTATCAAATTGATGTCTCTCCAACTTAGAGAGAAGGATGTCATGGGAGACAGTGTCAAAGGCTTTACACAAGTCCAGGTAGATGACATCAACTGCTCTGCCCCCGTCCATCAGTTCCGTAGCCCCTTCATAGAAGGTCACCAGATTGGTCAGGCAGGATTTCCCCTTAGTGAAGCCATGCTGGCTGTCCCCAAGCACCTTGTTGGTTTTCATGTGCCTTAGCATGCCTTCCAGGAGAATCCGCTCCAAGATTTTGCCAGGCACAGAGGTGAGACTGACTGGTCTGTAAGTCCTCAGCTCACCCATTTTCCCCTTCTTAAAAATGGGGGTTATATTTCCCTTTTTCCAGTCATCGGGAACTTCACCTGACTGCCAGGATTTTTCAAATATGATGGACAGTGGCTTAGCAACTTCATTTGCCAGCTCCTTCAGGACCCGCGGATGGATTTCATCCCGTCCCATGGACTTGTATACATTCAGGTTCCTAAGGTGGTCCCGAACAAGATCCTCCCCCACAGTGGGCCCAGGGTCCCCACCCTCACCGTCCCCGCGTCTGCCTTCCAAGACTTGGGTGGTGTGGTCAGAGCATTTACCCGTAAAGACTGAGGCAAAGAAGTCATTAAGAACCTCAGCCTTCTCCAAATCCAGGGTAGCCAGTTCTCCCGATAGCTTCTGGAGAGGGCCCACGGTGTCCCTAACCTCTCTTTTATTGGCAATGTACCTATAAAATCCCTTCCTGTTATCTTTAACATCCCTAGCCAAGTTTAATTCTAAGTGGGCCTTAGCTTTCCTAACCTGGTCCCTAGCTTCCCGGACAACATCCCTGTATTCTTCCCAGGCCGCCTGACCTTGCTTCCACCTTTTATAAGCCTCTTTTTTCCTTCCAATTTTGCTCAGCAGCTCCTTATCCATCCAAGGAGGTCTCCTGGCCCTCCTGCTAAACTTCCTTCTAGTTGGGATGCATCGCTCCTGAGCTTGCAGCAGGTGATCCTTGAATATCAACGGATTTGAAAACTTAGGTTGAACATCACAAAGTTATTCAGACATTTTTACAAGACGAGCAATTTTTATATGACACTAACCATGGTCCATTGTCCTGAGTTACATTCATAGTGGTTTGAGATATCTCATATTTACTGTGAAGTTATGTACGGCGCTGCTCCAAAAGCACTACTGTTCTCTATGGAGTAAACATAATTGCAGTCAGCATAGGCCCTCTTTACAGACTTTCCAAATTGATGGTGTGAATCCCACTTCTTTCATAACATTTCAGCGGGTGAAAGGGTTGGTGCCATTCATTAAAGATCAGAACTCAAACTAGAAGCATGTCCCAAAATGCCTCAATCACAAAAAAGTTTGTTCTGCATGACCCAAGGCAGAGTCAAGGTAGTTCACTGACTCATTATGGCAAGGTTGGCATCTC
Source organism: Amazona ochrocephala (assembly GCA_039720435.1). Classification (NCBI taxonomy): domain Eukaryota; kingdom Metazoa; phylum Chordata; class Aves; order Psittaciformes; family Psittacidae; genus Amazona; species Amazona ochrocephala. The sequence goes on along the minus strand of CM077883.1, from coordinate 30,528,599 downwards.
TTGCCTTAAAAAACTGAATTCTTCTATGTGTAAACTGAACATTAATATTTCTTCCTGTGCCTTTCAGATAATGCCCTTGCACATTTTGTAGATTTTTATCACTGATGCACACTCTCAAACTTTATCTTCCTGTGGAATATTTCTGGTTATTGCCTTAAGGCGATTATCCAAGGCTCCACTATGTTTCATTTATACCTTAATAAGTTGTCTTTGGAGAAAGACAAAAATCTCATAGTTTCTGTTACAGATCCCATGGGTCATTTCTCCTCACCTGGAGAATACGGGTTATGACTGTAGCCATGTGTACACTATAAAATTTTTACCTGCACCTATCTTTTTAGTCTGTTTTTATAGTTCATGGTATAACAGTGCATTAAATTATGACTCTCAGACTCCTAGATGCTAAATTAAAGTAACTTGGATTTATTGAACTAAGTAATTGACTTTTCAATTAAAAACCGTAAGCCTCTAGACATCAATTTTTTCTGAATTGTGTGATTTTGGCCTTAATGAACATTTACTAGGTTAGTAAGTAACTAAACTAGTAATAAGTCATGTAAAACAGCTAACTTAGTGTTCTGCTACTGGCACACTTGTGGGATAAACTACTTGAGAGAGCATCTAAAGTTATCCCAATATATTTTTCCTAATGATTTAAGGCAGACAGCTTCCCATAATTAAGTTCTAATAGGAACATCATAATGCAAAATATTTTCTTAACAGTCTTCTCAGTTGTTGAAGAGGATATCATAAAGCCACAGTGCAGAGATGCAGAGGAGAAAACTGTGGTCCAGGACCTTAATCAAAGACTCCTCTATGTGGTTCTTTTTTATACAAGGGACAACTGATAGAACTACATAGGATATTTTACAAGCACTGTCTCTGTGCCTCTGCCTGGTGAGTTAAGACCCCATTAGTGGCAACACATTCTGAATTAATATTTACACAATTCTGCTTCAAATACCAAAATAGTCAAAGAAAGAACAGCACAACCCAAAGTAATGTAAGCTTTTAATAAGTTTCCTGTACACCCACAGAATGACAAGCTACCAAACGAACATACAATCCTACAGTGTTTGCAGGGAAAATTCCTCACAAAGTTAAATTTCCTCAGGAAAAGATATGTCATCATAACCCTGCTTTACTACTTATGTCAAACACCTACTCTATACAAATACCAAAATGAAAATAAACCACACAGCAGCTCTTTGGGAATAAGAAAAGGCTTTTCAGTTTTAAGAGTGCTTTTTCTTTTCTTTTTTAAACCACGTGGCCTTCTATTTGTCTTCACTTTAGTATATGAACACATCCTCACAGGCCCTGTATCACTTCTGAAAAGACCTGTCTGGCAATTACAGTTTCTGTTCCATACAAAATCAAACATTTCCACTTCTACTTTTGTTAAAACTTGAAACGCTGAAAATGTTTTCTTTTCTGTAGTGTAGAAAACTTTCAAAAACTCTTGGTCAGAATGCCAGCAAGCTGGTGAAATAGCCTGAGATCCCAGGTGCCAAGGGAGCCTGCCAAGGCCTACCTATATGCTTAGGTGATAGAAAAGCACAGCAGTCTTTCATGGACCCGACACATTCCTGCAGAACATTTCGATTCTATTTAATTAGGGTTCTGCTTCAAAAAAAGCCTTTCAGTGGGAAAGTTTTAAAACGCACCAGTCAAAACTAGTATCATTAGCACCATTAATGTTCTTTAGGACATTAAATACATTAATTTATCCCATCACGGTAGATCTGGGGATTGGTCCTGAGACTTTCACTTCACTTTACCCCTTCAACAGTAAAACCTCTTTCCATTTCCAAAACTGCTTTTCAGATACTTTACATTCCATGCAAAGATGCCATTTGCAAGTGCTCTACACACAGGAACACAAATCCAAGTTAAGAACTTGTATTCAGAACCAAAAGCTGGATTTTCCATAGCTGTACTACTAGAGTAATAATATGCATAGCTGAAGAGTCAGGGTAAGAAAGTAAAAGTAATCACTGTTTTCTGATTCTATCGAGGCGCTTCTCCAAAACACCATTCACTGTATGTCTTACAAAAAGTAAATCAGGTAAAACTGACTTTAAAAAGAAGCACTCTGTATGACCAAGTTTACACTGCAAAATAAGTGAGCTTGAACGTCCAGTACCCTGAAAGCTTCCCTGTGCACAGTGCCCAAGCAACTCGCAGCCTGAAGTTAATTTATAAATATATTCTCACAAAGACCTAGTGACTTGGCAATGCCTGAGACAGTTAATAACAAAAAGCGCTCAGTAAACAAACGCACCATTTGAGTTGCTTCCTTTGTTCTAGTAACAAACAACGCCAACAAGTTTGCATTCAAATTCTACTTCACCCACACCCCTGTATAATTCTCCCTCCTGTAATGCAGAGGGAAGTAAGGAAGATTTACTCATCACTCCCCCATCATAGAGGACTACAGATTATATTTGAAGAATCTTACTGTACTGCAAACAGCTTATGGTTTCAGTTAGATCTGACAGTACTGTTTGTGTGTAAAGGACAGATGTTTGCTCTCTGTTCCCTGCTGAAGGAGGCGACAGGCAGCTATATATTCAGAGATGAATGCGTACAAAGCCTATATGCAAGGTGTTGAAGAGGAGAAGCCACTAGTACAATAAGAAAATAGGTTTAACGATCTGCAAAAACACTTGAACAAATACGAGCACTTTGAGGTTCTCCCTAACCAAACCCCACAAGTTAAATTTTTATGAACGAAGCTGTCAGTCATGTAAAATGAGTTCAGCTATTAATGAAAAAACAATAAATGTACAATAATGAGGAAATGACCCAATGGACCAAGGCAGATTGGCTTAATTTGTTATTAATTAACTGCCCTAAGGAGAAAATGTAGAGGGAGTGGCCAAACATCAGGATAACCATTAACAGAATACTTCCCGCTCAATAAGTGAGATTTTCATTTTTGGTATGAACCAGGAAGCATTAAAAAAGAAAAAAGAAAAAGATACTGTTCTCTGCATGCTGAGAACACCACTGGTTCATGTCACTGCCGATAAATTAAATTAAAGCCCACATACAGAAGCATTTAATCAGGAAGAACAAGCAAACAAGTGAAACACTATGGGCCTTGTTTTGCTCTTGTCTGGGCCTTTATACTAAAAATGTTCGTAGCAACTTTTTTATAATTATATTAATTAACGCATTCTATGGAGAAAAATAACTTTGAATAGCAATTACAGCTTCTCAGAGGGAAAGAGAAATGTCACTGAATAAAGAATATCACTACGTAGAGCTCCATGCCTAGGAGAAGCTACATCATCTACAATTTCAGTCTGTTATTGAAGTCTCCTGTAATATAAATTATTTCTTTTTAACTGCATTTAAACATGCAACAATGCAAAGATGCAGCAACAGTACAGTACGCTCACTTATTTTCCTCTTCATCTATAGAATTCTTCCGTTTAAACAACAGTTTCCAAAATTGACATGAAGTTGTTTTCACTCCTGTTCCCCTACTACCAAAAGAAATCTGTTGATGGCTAGACCACTCATCATACTGACCTGCATGTCTTGCCACTGTCTAATTCACAAGCTCAGAGTCCTCTTTTCTCCAGCCCACTTGTCATTTTCAACAAATTTCCTCTACAATCCCTCCTTCTCCATACCTTGGCCATCTGGGATTACGTCTTTCTTCTAGCTCATTTCTAACTTCCTCACCTCTCACCCCTTTTTCTCTGAAAAGAGATCTTTCCTGGAAAGGATCTTGTTACATTCCTGAAGTCAAGCAGAATACTGTCCAACTTCTTGCCTTGATGTAGTAGGGGATGAAGTAAAGACTGGGATATTTGTGTACTGCAGCGAGCAAATTCAGCACAGAAAACTTTCCAAATTAATGCCCATGTACTAAGTTCATTTCCCATTTCCTTCAAAAAACAGCAAGTGTTTTTCAAAAGAGTGATTTGCACCAGAGACTGTTCTCAGAGGCTCAAATTAGCCCTTTCATGTTTTCCATTTCAGACAAATACACTAAAAGTTTCCTGACATTAGAGCTCTGCAATCAATTGCTCTAGTTCCAAATCAATGGACTTTATTCATAAATAAAGCAGATGTAATATAACTGCTACACTGAGAGACAAAAAAAGCACTCCTCTGCTTTGTTTAGGTCATGTTTTTCTTATCCTGATCATATGTTCTGTTGCTACATCTCCACTGTGCAGGCTTCCACTAACCAAAACAGGATTTCCAAGCAGCAGAAGAATCAGATGTGCTCCAACTCAGAAAAATATGGCCTGTTGTTTAAACATATTGAGACCACTCTACCATCCTGCTTCTGATATCCAAATACAAGCTTCCTCAAGTTTGCAACATTAAGTTAGATTAGTAGCCTGTATAAGACACAAATATTAGGAAGAGATACTTCAGGAAATACTAAAATGACACTGCCACAAACTGAAACTTTTAGCGGAATAAAAGTTGCAAAACCTCACTACCTCCCACATAGAATGGGAGACTGCCTGAAAGCACAGAGCTACACCCAGCCAAATATTTTGAATGAAGTAATAACAGAGTAAGTTTTACTTAAAAATTAACACAGAACACATTTTCTCACCAATAAACTAGGAAGACAGAATCAAAGCATGTAAGGCTTGAATACTGGTAAAAGTAGCACCTGTTACAGAACACACACAACACCATGGAAAGATTCTGGCATAATCTAGGCTACTAGGTGCTGGCTCTAAATGGTATTTAGAGCATGACTAGCACTCCCAAAAGGTTAGCCTTATCTTATGGGATTGAGAAGTAGGGAATCTCCTTAACATGGCCTACCCCAACTCCATTTTTCCATTTCTTGCATGGAAAAATACTAAACTTGTCTGTGACTCAACTTCTCCTTTTATCGAATTAGAATTTCATGTATTGGTAGATTTAGCAATTGCTTAAAAGCCTTGAAGTTATGGTATTAGGTAGCTATAATATTATGCATCTACTTTTGGGATACCCCAAGACACTAAAATAAGTTAAAGAAAAATTGTTCATTAATTACAGACAGTGTTCAGCTTTACTTCTTGACTATGTGAACATTTAGCATCCTAGGGAAAACCAACAGCTACCCAACAAATTAAATATAGGAAAACCAGACTTACATTGGTGTTGCAGAGTTTATATTGCTTGTAGGTGCCAATGCACACAATTGCTGCAGCCTTTTGAGGCTGAGGCTGACCCTGGACTGCATGGTGCGATGCAGACCCATGATGATTTGAGTCACTGCCATGAAGCATGCTTTGAGATACAGGAAAAGAAGATGACTGATAAACTGACAGACCCAGCGCTTGATGTCCAGTCGGAGGCCCACTTTCTTCTTGATAAAGATTCCCATGTTGAAGTGAAGGACTGGCTCCCTGATTGTAAGTGTTCATGAGACTTGGACTCTGATGAAATACGTGGTTCCTAGATGACTGCCGCTGTCTCCGAAGTTTCTGAGGCTGCTGACCGGTGTCTGTTTGTAAAGGTAAAATGTAGGGCACTTTTCCATATCCATACTTTCCTGGACCTATAGGATTTCTATTTCTGCTTCTAAAAACAGAGAAAGAGAGAGAAAACAGTTACTGAATTCATAAGTGAAGGAGCAATTATTTACATGAATTGTAATTTGCCAGAGTTACTCACGGCAAGGCAACAGAAATTTCTATCTTTTTTACAGAAAACATGTACAAGCTGTACACCTGCTTTGTGTTCTGGGAATCTATGAAGAAGTCTACCAACTGAACTAAATCCTGGGCCCTGTCAGCTGGGATTCACACGGGAAGTCACCGAGTGTCAACTAGCAAAGGCAAAGGGCTAGGTATGATATAAAGTAGCAGTTTGGACGGAGGTGGTGGTTGTTCCCGTAGGACTCTCCTTTAAAATGGAAATTCACAGAATCAAAGTTGTATATTCCTAAAATTCATAACCATGTTTCTGAGGAACTGGAGATACGTAACAGCAGGAAAACCCTCCTATGGATTTGAGTGATGACAGAAGAAAATCTGAACTCAGTATGGAGAAGATCGTTAAGCATTTTATGTATGTTTATAATGCCTCCTGTGATTCTGCTTCATTTGTTATTTACGAAATATCAATAAATATTTAAGGAAAAAGTATATGAAACATCAAAATATTACTCAGATACTTCTGGAAAAGATGACAAATGCAGGAAAATATTCTTACTATGGGTACACAGTTTATTTTCTCTTATTTGGCCAGCAGATAAACTCTTTCCTTTCAGGCTGTATTAAACCTGTATCAGCACTCTCAAACAGCTGGTACTCTCTGGAGGGTAGTTTTGTTCTCTGCACGCTCATAGCAATATTGCAACAGGCCTTGATTTCTACTGCTACAGTCTGAAGAATAAGTAGGCAAAAAAGTTTTCTTCCAGTTCAGAGCATGAATACAGCTGGTTTGAGAACCTTTGCAGCTCAGGAAGGGAGACGCCAGTAAAAGAAGTAATTTTCTTTCTGTCCATAAAATTTGTTTATATTTTTTAATATGTATAAAATACACTTGAACTGCAGTGAAAACCAGAGGTTATAGATTTACAAACTTTTCTAGAAACTGAAACCTTACAAATGTCAGACACCAGATCAGACTTTTCTTTGGGTTTGTTTTTTCTGGTGTTTGTTTTCTTCCTAAGTCTTATATTCTCCCAAGACTCTTATTACATGGGAACCTTGGAAGTCATTTACTTAACATTCTAGCTTTATGGCCACGTGGGACTTTTAATCAATCTTCCTGGCTCAAGGATGTGTGAACAAGAGTGTTGATTTACCCTGGCAGATAAGCGACCAGCACTCTTGAGCTGTTTATACCCATTAATCTGCTCTGTGACTGTGATGGTCACTGTTGAGGTAGGCTTTTGGTAGTTACCGTAGAGAAAAGTAGCACAATGGGGTTTAGCATTACAAAAGGAAAGAAAGCTTCCTGTAAACGGATGGGAGAGGAATGAAAGACAAATTATGAACAGGAATTACTTGAAATGTTGAGACTAAACCCAACTTGATTTAAATGAGCACAGTTTGTGTTGTGCAGGGGATTATGAGGTTTTTCTGCTAGTTGGTTGGTTTGGGGTTTTTGGTTTTAGTCTGGGGTTTTTGTTTTGTTGTTTTTTTTTTCTTTTTTCTTAATGGGCAAACATATTGATTCCCTCTATGTTGCTGCTATTTTTGATTTTTAGCATAACTCTTAATTTCTGTGCAAGACCAAAACTAACAAACACGAAAAAAATCTTTCTCGAGATTTCTATTCACATTGATTCATCTTGCAAAACAGATACAACTCCTTATTCTTATTTGCTCCAGTCTCTAATGACTCGTACTGACAGCTGTTTTCTTCCCAACCTGATCATACCAAATTGGAAGTCCCTGAGATACAAACTTGGCAACAACTCCTAGCACTGAGAAAGTTACTGCTTCATTGCAGGGAGCACAGACTGCAAGTGATGGTGACTGGAGAGGTGGACAGAGGGTGGCAGGTCTACTGAAACTAGCTTTTTGACTTCATCATCTACAGTCAGGTTGCTTGTATTTTTCATCAGCAGGAGAAAAAGCTGCTAATAACTGAGCAATAAACCTTGTGCAGACCAGTGGAATGGTAGGAATATGCCTCTGCCCCGGTCTTCTGAATGCCAAATTCTTTGCAGCAACAAGCACTAGACTCTTTCAGAGAGGAGCACCTAGATACATCATCCCTACTGGAAGAACTGCTGCCTGCCAAACTAGGAGAGATCACACAGAAAGTCAAAAATTAGACTGATGTTTGGCTGTTAATCTCCAGTTCAGGGTCACGAATCACAACTGAAAAGAATCGAAGGACATGCAAGAAATGGTGATCTGAAATAAGACAATTCTGCCTGGAAAAAGTAATTAAATGGTCTTAAACGTAGAATGACTAATATCTGAAAGGACTGATGGTTGAAGGTAGCAAGTGACCAAAAGCTGCTGGGACCTCATGAGATTAGTTGCAAAAATTAGAAAAAACTTGAGGGATGCCATTTTTCTTGTAAACTGGTTGACCACTGCAACAAACATAGAGCAGTGACTAAGAAGTAAAAGAATAACAACATCTTTACTGTTAGTTCCTGTCTCAGCTTGGCTTGTTTTACCTACAGCTGTAACTTGGAAATGTTCTGGAGTCCTCACTGATGAAGAAATGAAGCACTATTTCTGGTAGCCTAAGTTTCCAGCACCCTTAGAATGACATGCCTGTGGTTGCATTAAGCCTCATCAAAGGTCTTCTCCTTTGCCTCTTTCTTTGGGCATAACTCTTGAATGAACACACACACACACCCCTCCCTGACTGTTCAGACAAAGCTGCTTAGCACGTTGATAACAAAAAGGATGCGCCCCTTTCGACTTAAGCCAACACAAGTATATTTTTGAGTTAAAAAATGCATTTGCCCAGACAAGTATGAAAAGAAGGTTTTTGCTATTAATGTAAGGTTTGTGGAAAGCATTTTAAAATAATTATTTTTAGCTATCATTCTTATTGGTCCAGCTATTAACAATTCCTCTCATGCTGAGGGTAAGTCAGTGGAGAATAGCGAGAACTGGCCCCTCACAGCACCTTCTGAGTGACAGAAAGGAATTTTGTTGTAGCAGTTTTTAAGCATACATGCGCCTTGGATGGCAAAAAATGCATTATCACTGCCTCATAGTTTATGCTAAAAACAATGCTTTGAACCTCAAGTGTTCTTGAGGTTCACTAAGAATGAAGTATTTTCAGAGCTGGTGGGCTCGTTATTTATATTGAACAGAAATCCTCTTTGAAGTAAGGATATACAGCATCTTCAAAATACAAAAGTAAGATTAGAGATTTCCTGGGCCTCCACCTGTTCTCTTAACTGCTCTTTACAAAGCCAACATATCTTTTTCATCTTTCCCCTTCTCCCATCACCTCCTTTCTCCTCCTCTCTAAATGGAGGTTCCCTGGCTCACTTCCAGCTGAAGCATAACTCGCTTTCTTACTCTTCTGATGTCAGACAGAATGAAGAATGTATTTTACATGAGCTTTGAAGCATTTCGTTCAACTTATTTCCTACCATTAAAATGTTGCTTCTCTTTTAAACAAAAAACTGCAAGGTTGAACATTACCAAAACCTCCCATTTATGACATCACAGAAGACTTGCTTTCCTACTGTTAGAATGTTTTCTTAGAATGAATCCAAGGAAACCACTAATTTCCTTCATTTTCAATTCACAACCTTTCACACTGTTTCTCAAGGAGTAATGTAATGTTCTGGGAAAGTAAAAGCCTTCAGCCACTAGTTCCACCAGGGATGAGGAGGACAAACTGCACCAGAATTGCAGGCTTCATGATATTACTTTTAAAATTTTCTCTTATCTATTGGCAGAAATTATCCCACAAGCAGAGGAAGATTGTTTCTTCCCTCTATGCCCAGCTACAGCCAACACTGTAATGAAAGACAACAGACTGTCATCACAGAGCATTTGGACAGATGCAAAACCAATGCTTCGCACTCACTTTCAGTTCTGTGAGAGTTTGAGTTCAAAGCTTTTTTCAAAATCTTCAGAAGCTTATCTGAGGAATCCTGTCCTGGGATAAACAGATAAGTCCTCTAATATGCTAAGGAAACTCATCTCATCAGTGAGTCTGGTCTAATCACACATATAGCCCGATGCTGCTCCAAGTGCTCCCAGGACCCAAACATTCTTCAGGTTCTTGCCTAATCTCACCTGGGAATTAAGCAGTTACCTATAATCTAATGTCTGAAGTGTTGCTGGGTATATTTTCATCCTATCAACACCGGCAGCCCTACTCAAGCTGACTTTAGCAGTGATCTATCAGCAGAAACAGATTTTATGTGCAAGACAAAAGTGGGAGAAAAGACAGAAGAAAGAGTACAATTATGATTTATAGCTGTATTTCCCAAACAATATTCCAGATCATGTACCACTGCAAAACACCTTTTAAATGATACTGATTTGTGCTTTTGCACTGCAGTTATTCATTTCTATTAAAGGAAATGCTCTACAAGTACATTTTTTTGATTCCCACTAGAAACTTTGTTCTACAGGAGCTCATTCCCCTTAGATCCTTATCAAAGCTCTTTAGCTTACATTTAAGTCCTACTACCCATCATGGTTTTAACAGGACCATACACATGCTTAAATTAGCAGTCCAAATCCTCTTTCTCTAAATCAATTACATACACCCTAACCTAATTAAATCTATTTCTGTGGATAAGTCTACCAAGATTTAACCTAACATTTCAGACCATAGCAAAATATTTAGCAGCATTACATTACTGTAACTGACAGCTTTTAAAGAACACAACCCATTTACACACAGTTCAAGTATTTAACATAGTTAGAGTTGCCTTGATTTTGTTTCAGAAGAACTGAAAGTGGCTTATTACCTATTCCTGACAACAATGCAGTTTTTGAAACACCACTCCAATATATAATATGTAATTAAGACAAAAAAATAAAAGGAGACCAGGAAGTCTTTGCAGACACAAAACTTCCACTTCAAATGCAAAAACCAGTTTCTAGTTACCAGGATAGGTACAAGTATATGTATTTTTAATGTAGTTCATTCTTTTCATTACTCCTACTATAGCATCATTAAAATAATTTCAGATATATATTTTTAATCCCCGGCACTTGCTTCATAATTTTTAAAACTCTAACTGGCCGACAACTGTCCTATTCAATCATTTACCTTCCAGCCCTCATATTTCTTTTAATTTTCTTTTATGCGTTATATATTCTTAGGCACACAGTTAACAAGGTTTACTTTGAGAAGACTGTCCACCATGCATTTTGACTCTCTTTCCAGTCACAAAATAAACTGAAACTGACTTATCCTGGGCATAACTGCTATGAAGTTTATACTTCACTGCATTTTAGCAGATTCTTTCACAATAATAATTTTTAACAAAAATTCATGATTTACTGGTTCTGGGAATATATTTCCATCTGCTCAAAAGAGCTCTCAACAGGCAGGTTGGTTCATATCAAAAGTCACTATGTATCGCCTCACAGCACTGTACCATAGCCCTGTGAAGCTTTGAATTCCACATACTCACTTTTCACCAGCTCTAAATCAATCTGGAGAAAATCACTTGAACATGAACGAAAGAAGGGAGCCCTTTAACTCTGCTTTATGTTATGAAAATGCATGCTTGTCTGCTCGATAACCTAGAAAACAGCCATAAAGCAGTGAGCAGTTCTTTGTCAAATGTTTGGTCACAAGAGTTAAACAACCCCTTCTGAGAGTGTATCACACATTGAAAATCAGAGCCATCCTCACAAACTTCTTTTGCTGCATTATAGCATATTGTTCACACCTCATCAGCACACGTCATCACGACTAAATCAGTGCAGGCATTCACTTCATTTTACTGATTTTCACAGTCAAGGTAACTAAAACAAGGGAACTAACTAGTTTGGTTTACATTTCTGGTAACGGGTAACCACATCATGATTTGTGGATATTCACTACTTCTTGGGTATCATATATGCATATGAGTAGTAAAACCACTGCAAGCATATTTGACTTAAAAATTTCAACTATACCTAAAAAGCTCACCTCCTGTAGGAAAACAGGTTATACCATAGTGATAATTCTTCTCTTATATTTACATTATATTAGGGGCAAAAAAAGTTGCTTTTTCTGACAGAGTAGAACTAATGAATAAAGTCACTATGTAAATTGCCTCTTGGAATCAGGTTTAATTAATTGGATTAATATAAGAGATACACATGTGGTCTACCTTAAATGAAATTATCCATTCTCAGAGATCACCACGAATACCCCAGTCTAGCACAGTCGCAATATGCCCAGTACAATAACTTACTATACTGGCTTTTGCTGATCTCCCACCACCTGCTATATAACCTCATTTATGTCACTTTCAGCACTGAGATACGATTCCAGAATTTGAACCCAAGTACTGCAGTCCTCTTTTTCTATGAGTTTAATAACACCTCTGATCCCGGCTTCTGCAAGTTTTTCCCCTCAGCTTCATCTTTAAGATTTGACTGAATAATGTGACCATGCCGTTGGCAAGTAAATCAGCAGAAATTCAATTCAAGTAACCATATAAATCTGCTCCAGTGCATTACAACCATGATGGGATTTCCGTTGTGTTTCTACCCCTTAGTGACCAGGCAATAACTCATTGGCAAAATGCACCGTCTTGTGGGTGACTGATACAGCATTCTCACTTCCCCTCCTCTTCTTCAGTTAATCCACTTCAGGAAGGGTTGAAATGTCCGGCAGCAAAATTAAGACAGCTTCTGGGATGGCTTGCAATTACAGTATCACGCTAGAGTTCATTTTTGGTAAAACCTTTCAAAGTATGCTCACAGCAGAACAATAAAAAAATTTACTGATGAGTCAATAATAAGTGACACCTAGAACACATCAGAGGAATTAATAATCAGTTGAGAGGTGGGGCAGCACGAAGTCAACCTGAGACCACAGTCACCCCAGCTAGCTATTCATTTTGCCAGGAAATACCTCCCCATGATCTTTATTGCTAATAGAACCTGTTTGGAATTTTTTACAGATGGAAAATGAACACCTTTCTCACATGGTTTTAAATCTCCAAGTGCTACCAAAATGAATTCTTTGTTTACCAATGCTGCTCTTGGATTTTTCTGGAATATTTACCCTAAGAAAAGAATTCAACCCTTCTCTCTGTGTCTTCCTCCTGCACACACACCAACCCCCAGTAAGCTTTTATAGTCACACTGAGTTTGGAATGAAATGCATCACATTTTCATTCTATTAAAGAAATAATGAAAGGAGGGACAGCTAAGTGCTTGAGCTGCGTTTCACTCCAAATATTAAGCAAATACACAAATATAAAGCCTCAGAACCTGAGAAAATAATACGTCTTGAACCTGAAGGTCCAGCAATCACACATTCGTCCACCTCTATCAAATGGACCTGACTAGAACAGGTCACAAAAATTACATCACAATATGCAGTAATTATGCTTAAATTGGTTAAGCAAATAACAACAGAGTTGTCCCTTTAAAGGCTAATTGCAGACCTGCCAACTGAGTGACCTACATTTGCCTGGTCAAAGCATCTGTGAGCCGGGGGCAAAAGAAATACTTTCAGAAAGGAAATTCTGTTTTGACATCAAACGATACACTCTTCCTTTCCATTGCTCGCATGCCTAGAAACGCAAACTGACCCTATACAGGGTACAAAGCAGCACAGCAGACTTTCACGTCAGCTGCTGGCAACAGCATATAGAGACCACAGAGGTATAGCCATGTGAGAAGTTGATGATTTTTTGATTATTTCCTCAGTGCAAACCTCTCCTCTCATTCCTCTTCCAACTTCCCTAAAGCTCTACATAAAGAGGTTTAGGGAAGCCCTTTCCTTATTAACATATTTCTTTATTAACATATCTCTTTGCTTTACTTATTTCATTATCCTGGTGATAAAGGTAATTTTTTCTTTCTGCTCCTAAGATTTACATATAAAGTGCACATCTTACAGGGGTGGACACAGAAGTTTTGCTGATGCACCGTGAAAATCCAGTTGTATAGAAAGTGAAGACAGCAGTTGCAAGTATCACAACACTCAGTACATCTATCTAAAGTTGTAGTTTTGTCTTCTCTAACACCAAAATGGAGAATTGGAAAGCCAACAGTACAAAACTGTACTAAAACCTAGTCCATTAATGATATTTCCTTTTGAGATATGTTTTCTCTCTTAAAGCACGCTATAGTTTTGCATGCCCTTATTACTTTTCCATATGATCCTCTCTCTCTAAGATGTCGAAATGCTTCTATATTTTTTCACTATCTCCTCGGTCCTGTTTGCTCTTATTTTATGGTATGCTCCGCACATTTTAGCAAGGTGAAATTAAAAACAAGGCTGTGCTAATGGGAACCCAACTCTTCAAAGCCAAGAAGAGCTCCCTTCCTTTGCCAATGGACAGCCCAGATAATCATCAGCTTTGTGTTTCTATCCAAATTCCAGTGGCTGACTAGAATTTCCTAACACATTCCAATTATGCAAAAACTCTACTTACACCACTATGATCAAAAAGGGAGCACTTACACTTTAAAAATTAGGCTTCTAATTGTGAGTACCTCAAATCTCTTTCTCTGAGCTTCATGTGCAGCACTGGTTTCTAAAACCTAACTGAAACATAGAATCATAGAATCATAGAATATTAAGGGTTGGAAAGGACCTCAAGATCATCGAGTTCCAACCCCCCCGCCATGGGCAGGGACACCTCCCACTAAACCATGCCATCCAAGGCTATGTCCAACCCCACCTTGAACGCCGCCAGGGATGAAGCATTCACAACCTCCCTGGGCAACCCATTCCAGGGCCCCACCACCCTCACAGTAAAGAATTTCTTCCTCAGATCCAATCTAAACTTCCCCTGTTTAAGTTTAAACCCATTATCCCTTGTCCTCTCACCACAGTCCCTAATGAAGAGTCCCTCCCCAGCATCCCTATAGGCCCCCTTCAGGTATTGGAAGGCTGCTAGGAGGTCTCCACGCAGCCTTCTCTTCTCCAGGCTGAACAGCCCCAATTTTCTCAGCCTATCTTCATACGAGAGGTGCTCCAGTCCCCTGATCGTCCTCGTGGCCCTCCTCTGCACTTGTTCTAACACTTCCATGTCCTTTTTATGTTGAGGACACCAGAACTGCACACAATACTCCAAGTGTGGTCTCACGAGAGCAGAGTAAAGGGGCAGGAGCACCACCCTTGACCTGCTGGTCACACTCCTTTTGATGCAGCCCAGGATACGGTTGGCTTTCTGGGCTGCAAGCGCACACTGCCGGCTCATGTTCATTTTTTCATCAACCCACACCCCCAAGTCCTCCTCCGCAGGGCTGCTCTCAACCTCCTCCCCGCCCAATCTCTAGCTGTGCCTGGCATTGCTCCGACCCAGGTGGAGGACTTTGCATTTAGCATGGTTAAACTTCATTAGGTTGGCATCAGCCCACCTCACAAGTGTGTCAAGGTCCCTCTGGATGGTATTCCTTCCCTCCAACTTATCAACCGAACCACACAGCTTGGTGTCATCGGCAAACTTGCTGAGGGCACACTCAATCCCACTGTCCATGTCACCCACAAAGGTGTTGAACAAGACCGGCCCCAACACCGATCCCTGGGGGACACCACTCGTTACTGGTCTCCAGCTGGACACTGAGCCACTGACCACTACTCTTTGCGTGCGGCCATCCAGCCAGTTCTTTATCCACCGAGTGGTCCACCTATCAAATTGATGTCTCTCCAACTTAGAGAGAAGGATCTCATGGGAGACAGTGTCAAAGGCTTTACACAAGTCCAGGTAGATGACATCAACTGCTCTGCCCCCGTCCATCAGTTCCGTAGCCCCTTCATAGAAGGTCACCAGATTGGTCAGGCAGGATTTCCCCTTAGTGAAGCCATGCTGGCTGTCACCAAGCACCTTGTTGGTTTTCATGTGCCTTAGCATGCCTTCCAGGAGAATCCGCTCCAAGATTTTGCCAGGCACAGAGGTGAGACTGACTGGTCTGTAATTCCCTGGCTCATCCATTTTCCCCTTCTTAAAAATGGGGGTTATATTTCCCTTTTTCCAGTCATCGGGAACTTCACCTGACTGCCAGGATTTTTCAAATATGATGGACAGTGGCTTAGCAACTTCATTTGCCAGCTCCTTCAGGACCCGTGGATGGATTTCATCCAGTCCCATGGACTTGTATACATTCAGG
Source organism: Amazona ochrocephala (assembly GCA_039720435.1). NCBI lineage: Eukaryota > Metazoa > Chordata > Aves > Psittaciformes > Psittacidae > Amazona > Amazona ochrocephala. Next base: position 30,512,886 of record CM077883.1, on the reverse strand, counting down.
TTCCTAAGGTGGTCCCAAACAAGATCCTCCCCCACAGTGGGCCCAGGGTCCCCACCCTCACCGTCCCTGCGTCTGCCTTCCAAGACTTGGGTGGTGTGGACAGAGCATTTGCCGGTAAAGACTGAGGCAAAGAAGTCATTAAGAACCTCAGCCTTCTCCAAATCCAGGGTAGCCAGTTCTCCCGATAGCTTCTGGAGAGGGCCCACAGTGTCCCTAACCTCTCTTTTATTGGCAATGTACCTATAAAATCCCTTCCTGTTATCCTTAACATCCCTAGCCAAGTTTAATTCTAAGTGGGCCTTAGCTTTCCTAACCTGGTCCCTAGCTTCCCGGACAACATCCCTGTATTCTTCCCAGGCCGCCTGACCTTGCTTCCACCTTTTATAAGCCTCTTTTTTCCTTCCAATTTTGCTCAGCAGCTCCTTATCCATCCAAGGAGGTCGCCTCCTGGCCCTCCTGCTGAACTTCCTTCTAGTTGGGATGCATCGCTCCTGAGCCTGCAGCAGGTGAGCCTTGAATATCAACCAACAGTCTTGGGCCCCCCTGCCCTCTAGGGCTGTATCCCATGGAACCTTACTGAGCAGGCTCCTGAAGAGGCCAAAGTCTGCTCTCTTGAAGTCCAGGGCAGTGAGCTTGCTGCACGCTCTTCTCACTGTCCTGAGGATCTCAAACTCGACCATCTCATGATCGCTGCAATCAAGGCTGCCCTGGAGCGTCACATTCCCAACCAGCCCTTCCCTGTTGGTGAGGACGAGGTCAAGCATGGCACCTCTCCTTGTCGGCTCCTCTATTACTTGCAGAAGGAAGTTGTCTTCCACACAATCGAGGAACCTTCTGGATTGCTTGTGCCGGGCCGTACCATCCCTCCAACAGATATCAGGGTGGTTGAAGTCTCCCATGAGAACATGTGAACTAACTTTCAAAAGCTGATAATGTGAACATCCTCATCACTGATGAGGTATGTCAAAATTCATGATATACAAATAAAGTGAACAGCTCTTTGTCAGGTGCTGGAAGCAGAGAAAGAACTTTTCACTTGTTGCTGACTGATACCAACATAGTAGCCTACTTTGAAGGACCGTTATTACTGTGAAAACCTATTTGACTTGGAAGCCATCCAATTTCATCTTATCATGTTATCAAATGTGGGCTTATCTCAGTCATAAGTATCCATTCCTTTTTATTGTTTTATGGAAGTCTATTAAAATTACAGCTTTTGTATGAAGTAGTACAGGAGATAGGAATACCCATAAAAAGTTTTCACTAACTGTACATATTCTGAAAACACAGATTTTTTTTAAGTCTGACACCAATTTCCAGTATCACCCATTTAGTGAACACTGAATGCTGCTCTACACTATAAAAAGTGTTTCTAGAGTAACTTACACTCTGAAATCCATTTTCCATATATCTGATAGGACCAGAAGATTTGTACTCTGGATTTTGTAAATTATTGAAAACTATTAGATTTCTCATTCTAATAATTCAATTTCCAAATAACATTTTTTTTTGTTCTTATTCTGTTTTTACAATCATCACCAAAGAATCTGAAAGTTACACAATACAACAGGCTTTAAAGCCACCAGGGCCCTCCTAAGACAAGACGGAAATAGCTTATTATGCAAATAAATTGGAAAAACAACCTTGAATCCACAGTCTTTTGCCTAGGGACAGTGTGTGTGTGGGTGAAAAATCAACTGCGGTATAGAAGCTTGCATTATGCTTAGAAAAGCAGAAGAAATTCCAAAAGCAAAGGCCTCCATCATACAGGAAAGTGGAAGCACAACGGACATTATGATCATTTTAATATTTCATATGTCAAGGCATTTATTAGGAAATAACATAGCTTCACTTCCGCACACAGTCAATATTATTTTCGGCTCATTGTCCTCTCATATTCCAGCCATAACTGCAGTGATTGTTTCAAGACTTCCAGACTCTCCTGGCCTGCCTGCAGAGGCCACCACAGCAACAAGGAATAGCCTGCAGGGATGGAAGCCCAGCTGTGCCAGCAGCCTGGCAGCAAGTCTGCTGCAGAGGCTAGGCCAGCTGGGATCCCCTTGGAGTCAGAGGGTGCCAAGGGACTGGAACAAACAGGCTTTGAATGACTTTGTGCTGATGAGCCAAGGCCAGGCTTCCAGTACCAGTAATAACCCAGCTATGTATTACAACCTGTAGCTCTTACGCTGCGCAGCTGAGAACAGAAGCACATTATAATAAACAATCAAGTAGGAAAACAGAAAAAAGAAAATATGAAGACTTTTGTCTCAGTGCAGTCATGTTAACACTGCTATCAGAAGCCCGCCTCTGGCATTCTTTGGTTTTTTTATAAGAGCATCAGTGCCATTTTGAAATAATACTCCACAGGTCTAGGCTATGCATTTGCATGGTTTGAAAGAAAGACAAAGCAGTGACTAAAGGAAATGGCCAACACCCAGGAAGATCAACATTTGAACAGCTGGTCCCGCTTTTGGAAATACATGCTTTACTGCAACAAACAGGAGGCTAGCAGGTCAACTTTTATTTTCAAATATCCTTTTAGATGAAGAGAATTTCTTCCTGGGTCTGAGGATGTCTATGTAACAGAAACAGAGGGTCCCACTGTCTTATTCCAGTCAGGCTGGAATATTGCCTCAAGGTAACATTATTTGTTTGGGTAAGCAAGATGTCTTTTAAAAGGAATTACAGTTGATGGCTTCACCTAAGAATCTTAAAGAAGCACATTATATGAAGGAGGATTTTGGGAGTTTTGAGGTGGTTTTGGTTTGGGTTTGGTTTTGGGGTTTTTTTTTGTTTGGTTTGAGTTTTATGTTAACTAAACCAAAAAAATCAAACCACCTCTCCATGCATCTTGCAGAAGAGAGCTGAAAAGCAAAGAATCAGACAACTGCTGGTATACATATTCTAAGAAAAGACAGACATAATAGAGATGTTTCAGGAACACTCCCTCCCAAGGGATCTACATGCCTGTTCTCCTCCGTTTTCAAACTGGAAACACATCTGTTTTACTTTCATACATATATGAAAAAAAATCTGATAGACTGGTACCTCAGAAGAGAAAAAACGTGTTTCTCCAGAAACTGGAGAATTAATTGTAATTAATTGTAATTGCACAGTTCCACACAGCCTTAATGACTGAACAGCTAATACTATGAAATTGATACAAACATATGCAGTGTTAACAAAATTCTGTGTATTAAACAACCACATTTTTTAATCAAACAGGAAATTTTGCTAAAAAATGTGGTAGAAAACAAAAAAGGGAACAGAGAAAACAAAAAGCCCATAAACAGATCCTATGAAAAACAGAAAACAGACCTAGAGTTTTGACCAGAAGAAAAGCGAATGGACAGTGGTGTGGCCATTCTTGGGGGCGGGGGTACGGGGGTGGGAGGGAAGTAAAACTTTTTTCTTTTCACTCAATTAAAATCAGAATGGCCATTGAAGTTAAGAATGCAATTATAAAGCAGTCACCTGTTCTGATTTTTATTATTATGGTAAAGATAGAAATGTCAAATGAGAGTGCAGCAGAAAAGGAAAAGTATCTCAATAAATCACCACGTAAAAGGAAATAATCTGCCTAGTGCAATTATAGAATAATTATACCTGTCCTTGGGTATTATCATATAAGTAGTCAGCAGCAAGGACAGCCTTCCACAGAAGATGGCAAACATTGTAAAAGTCAGTCTTAGTCTTTAATATCCTTTTGTAATTTTTTAATATCAACTCTAATCTGACATGGCATTCTTCAGATACATCATTCATAGCAAGAAGAAAATGGTGCACAGACACATACCTCTTTTCTGGCTTGCTGTTTTGCCTCTGGGTCTGAGAATGCCTGCTGCCTCTCAATGCTCCTCTGCTCAGGTGGCTGTTATTATGGCCTCCAGAAGAAGCAGAGGCCCGAAGGCCGGCCCAAAGCTGCTCTTCATTCCTGTGAAGCGGCACAGATGTACGTATGGCAGAAATGACATGGCCAGGATAAGCAGTCAGCGAGTCCTCGTGGTGACGGGCATGCTGATGAGCAAGAGTCCTCTCTGAGGCTGGGTACTGCCGCCCTGGCCTTCGGTAGCCCCTTTCCCGGTAATAGACTGGGAGACAGGGCCGCGTCTGCTCCATCACACCACCACTGCAGCTCCGAGAGCAGGCAGACCAGGGGCCCCAACTTCCCCACATGCCTGGGATTCCTGCACTGCTATCCTCAGATGCATCTCTTTGCTCTTCTATCCTCTGGGGAACCTGTAGACACAACAGATTGACTTAGGAACAAGAATCCACATTGTAATACAAGGAGAACAGTAATATCCTTCTTATGGCATTCACTGCGCAATCAGAAGTGAAACTGAACAACACAGAAAGCAGCTTGTCTTATTCATTCCCTATCAAACGGCTGCCTATTCTACCAATGTGAGAGATCTACAGCCATAAACCATTCAGACCAAAGGTATGTTTTTTACTATCTGGATAGGAATAGATTTTCTTTAGTTCTCAGCAATGGAAAACATTGTGTAATGCAAAGTTTGAGAATGCGGAGATTGCACTCTTAGAATATTAGCAAAGTCAGGAAGTTAAGTAATTTTTGGTGAGGAACTTGGGTCAACAGACACTGACTGCTCTCTTCCACTCTGATACCTCAACAATGGAGACAGCTGCTGGTTGCAGTAATATTTCAGGAACTCCCATTTAATGTGGAACATTTTAGGAAAGCAACAGATTAAGAGGACAGCCTGATTTCCTACCAGCCAAAAAATACTGCTATAGTTATACGACCATTTTCCTCCACCCACATTAATGCTTCACAGAAAAAGCTACTCAAGATGACCCACCTAACCCTACATTCACAGAAATCACCATCAAACCCAATAAAAGACAGGACAAACTGTTGGTCTTGGGTGGTCAGTGCCACATAGCCCATACTCACCATTCAGTAGCACAGGGAAACCAAAACAAAGAAGAACCCCAAGGAGAGGGGGTTTTCCTCTTGCAGGAAACTAGGAAGGATTACAAAGGGCAGTGTGAGGTGTCCCTGCCCATGGCGGGGGGGTTGGAACTCGATGATCTTGAGGTCCTTTCCAGCCCTTACTATTCTGTGATTCTGTGATTCTGTGACTGCTACTCTAAGGAGAGTTAACCCCTCAAGCTATGCTAAATATTTAAGTATCATGACCTTGTGGTTGGCAAGGTATCAACACAGCCAAAGTTACAATCACCCATCCCAACCTCCCTACGGACTTGCGTCACAAGCTTTACCCATTCCTGCAACAAGACATATCAGGATTTCTCAGCCTTTCATGCTAGGCAGAGTGCTCAACTTTGCTGCACATAAATCAGATGCACTTTCATTAAACGCATAGTTTTTTTGTTGCTTCCCTTGTCCACCTGGCTGAATCACAAGTTTTCAAAGTAGGCTTCCAATGTCCAATTTTCGCAATTATTAACATGGCAAACATTCTTTCAAATGCGCATCCTTTAATAATTGATTTATATTCTGAATAATCTTTGTACCAACAAGTATACATACAGAATAATTCAATTAGAAAACAAAAAAGGCACTGTCTACAAACAAATGCTTGAAACACCTCTCCAGCCCTATTCGAGTGTGTAGCTACCTAAAAATGAGCTTTGCAAAGACAGCCTCGTCTGACTGTATGTCACTTCTGCCCCCTTCAAAGGATAACCTAACACATAACTTCCATTAATAATTATGCCTCAAACATTGTTGTTATAGCAGCAAAAGATAAACATCTACATACTTTGCCTCTAGTCACAGATAACCTGCACAGTCACTAACTGAACTGCAAACCGCCTATGCCAGTAAGCATACATTACTGATCAGCTAGCTATAAACACGGCAGGCTTTGGTGGAATGTGGTTTGCAAATACAGTTGAATACACCATTACAGTATGAAAAGGCAAGCCAGAGAAGGGCTTGTGGTGCTGCTGTGTAGTAATCAGTTGTGGTCTACATAATCTAAAGCATTTCCCCACTCTGAGGTTGCTCTCACACTTTAATCACCAATCACAGAAAAAAACTACATTTAATTATAACTTCTGAATAATAGAAAGCATCTGCATTAGTGTCCTATGTTGCCCATTTCTCCAATGTTATTTGAAAACAGGAGCAGATGTCTCTGTTTTTAATACGTGGGTACCCCATTTGGCATCAGCCTTTTCAATCCACTAGTCTGTACAACCTAATATCACATAATGTCAAAATTATGAATAACATGCAACAACATCTTGGTTTCTGGCTGTTACATTTGCTTTCGAATCCAATAAAAGAACACCACTGGTTTACAGTTTGACCAACTAAACAAGCTACTCCAGTCTGTGATTTTTCCAATGAATATTCACTGTTCATACTTACACTACACATTAATGTATCTCTAGCAGAGATATAAAATGGTAATGGTGACACACAGAGACACTCTTCTGGCCTGACCCTGGTCTGCAGTAAAATTTAATTATTATCAAATGAATAGTCCTTCGTTATCAGAAGCCAGGTTTCACCTGTCCAAACTATTTCTTACTTATTCTTTTTTTTAAGCCAAAGACACTCACGCAGGCAACAACTAAAATCTGTTCCTCTACAAGCAACGCAAGTCACCACTAACATAACAAATATTTCATTATGTAGAAATGGAAACTGATACAATAATGACAAGTGTTGACCTGTTACAGAGAGAACTTTCTGACTCCCAAACTTCACTGCAGCAAGAAGAGTTTCCAATAAAATGATACTTTAAATGACTGAAGGCAATGTAAAGAAATTTCATACCACTTAATATCCACAGTAAAACAAATCTAAATATAGCACAAGAAGGTTTAATCTAGCTAGTTAAGTAAGAACATAATAATAAAACTAACCAAAAAGTAACACTATGTCTAATGCTGATGTACGAATCACCACTACTTAGTTATAAAATGACAACATTTTGAGATGGGAATTTTCATTAGCAAATCAGGTTATGCACTTTTATTTTCAATCAAGTTCTGTTTTCTTACTTTGAGAAACACAGGGCATACAGACGCATCTTTTGAGAAGATGACATGATTAATGGCACAATCTACTCAGCTTAGATTGTGCAGCCTACTAAAAAAGACTGACTAAATTGAAGCTGCTTAGCTTAAAGAATGGAAAACATAGGGGGCAATCATGAGTTTTCCAAATAGTTTACATAAAAAAAAAAAAACACCCAAGAACTGTTCCTTTTCTCTTTGCAGCAAATTGTTCTCCACATCTCTTGCCAACACACAAGTAACAGTGGATTTAAATTTAATCAGATGTGATCCAAATTAGCTAGCAGGAAAAACTACTTAGTGGAAAGGCAAACAAAATATGGGAACATATTGCCTGAGGAGATACTGGCATCACAGAGGCCGATCCCAAATTCCTACCAGGAACAACTAAGATATAACCAACCCATGCCCAGGGCAGAGGAGCTGAACTTCCAGTCTCACAGGTCACTTACGTCCTTCTGTCCTGTGATTTCCCAGTTACTGTGCAGCCAGTAATGAATTCAACCACAGCCCTAGGATACATCCAAGAAATTACAGCTAGCTACGGAAGACAGCTGAAGTACTCCAGATCATCTCAGAAACATCACGTATTCAGAGATTCCTGATGCTAGGTCCCCTCATCCTCTCCCTTTAAAACTTAGCCATTAAACAGCACACTTTCTTAAGGGAAGAGTTTGCACCTGCACTGGGAAACAAGTGAAATGCACAGTGAATTTTCCTTGCCAAGTTAAATCATGAAAGTAATTTCATTAACAAAATCACATAGCCTGCAAAAGGGAGAGATCATAGAATCATAGAATAGTAAGGGTTGGAAAGGACCTCAAGATCATCGAGTTCCAACCCCCCTGCCATGGGCAGGGACGCCTCCCACTAAACCATGCCATCCAAGGCTATGTCCAACCCCACCTTGAACGCCGCCAGGGATGAAGCATTCACAACTTCCCTGGGCAAACCATTCCAGGGCCCCACCACCCTCACAGTAAAGAATTTCTTCCTCAGATCCAATCTAAACCTCCTCTGTTTAAGTTTAAACCCATTACCCCTTGTCCTCTCACTACAGTCCCTAATGAAGAGTCCCTCCCCAGCATCCCTATAGGCCCCCTTCAGGTATTGGAAGGCTGCTAGGAGGTCTCCACGCAGCCTTCTCTTCTCCAGGCTGAACAGCCCCAATTTTCTCAGCCTATCTTCATACGAGAGGTGCTCCAGTCCCCTGATCGTCCTCGTGGCCCTCCTCTGCACTTGTTCTAACACTTCCATGTCCTTTTTATGTTGAGGACACCAGAACTGCACACAATACTCCAAGTGAGGTCTCACGAGAGCAGAGTAAAGGGGCAGGAGCACCTCCCTCGACCTGCTGGTCACACTCCTTTTGATGCAGCCCAGGATACGGTTGGCCTTCTGGGCTGCAAGCGCACACTGCCGGCTCATGTTCATTTTTTCATCAACCCACACCCCCAAGTCCTTCTCTGCAGGGCTGCTCTCAACCTCCTCCCCGCCCAATCTCTAGCTGTGCCTGGCATTGCTCCGACCCAGGTGGAGGACTTTGCACTTGTCATGGTTAAACTTCATCAGGTTGGCATCAGCCCACCTCACAAGCGTGTCAAGGTCCCTCTGGATGGCATTCCTTCCCTCCAATGTATCAACCGAACCACACAGCTTGGTGTCATCGGCAAACTTGCTGAGGGCACACTCAATCCCACTGTCCATGTCACTCACAAATGTGTTGAACAAGACCAGCCCCAACACCGATCCCTGGGGGACACCACTCGTTACTGGTCTCCAGCTGGACACTGAGCCACTGACCACTACTCTTTGCGTGCGGCCATCCAGCCAGTTCTTTATCCACTGAGTGGTCCACCTATCAAATTGATGTCTCTCCAACTTAGAGAGAAGGATCTCATGGGAGACAGTGTCAAAGGCTTTACACAAGTCCAGGTAGATCAACTTACCCACTTAATCTACTTTCCCACAGTTCATGATTGATTCCTTCTGTAGGTAACCTAGTAATATTCATTCTGATTATAAATGCACTGTCAAAAAGATTTCCATCTACAGCAAATTAATAACCAAATATTTTCCTCTACAAATTCAATCTATTTGCCCCCCTCAATTCCACCCCATAATTCTAGCCCTTTTTTCCTGTACATTTTTCAGTTATATAGCAGGACAAAGTCTGCAACTGGAAATAAGACATCTCACTAGGTACTGTTGTATAGTAAACGTAAAGAAAAGACAAACTTTCAGTGTGCAAGTGCTTGCAATTTCTACATCTCCACTAATTCCTATCAAATTGCTATCAAAAATTCTTTAAATCAGAAATTTTCTTCATAATCGTTGTTATGCAGTAAATATCTTCCAATCTGTCACCTTCTAACAGTGAGTGGCAAACTGAAATGAGGGTAGGTGTTCAGAAGGGCAGCCGCAGGGACACACTTCTTCCTTTACACATCAGCAGTTCAGAGCAGAGCGTGCCAAATTTTGAATGGGCTAAGTAAATTGTAATTTAAACTTCAGGACCTGTTCAAGTGTAACTTACTCCTATTTCCCTGCCAGTGTTGTAAAATACATCCACAAAACAGGTTTAATTCTTTCACCAGTCTAAGCATCTTAAAGGAATATTCTTCCAGTATTAACTCAGCTGACTTCTAATAAAGACTATACCAATATAGTCACAACAATTTCCCAGAAGAAAGTCTTTACAGTCCATTTTATAGATGTTAATTTGCAACCACCATATTTTTTATGCCTCTTACAAGAAACATATGGAACATCGGTGGCTTGATAAAAACAATCTACCAAAAAAACCCCCAAAACTCACAGATAACTTCTCAGATCTCCCAAGGCTAGGAGAAAAATGGAGCAGAGGCCAAACAAAACATCATGACACAATGTGTACATGTCTGCCTGGTTAGTACGCTCAGCTATTTTAATCCTTCAGTGTATCTTGGAAGCCTTTAATCAGAGATGTAGTAAACTATTTGAATTTTACAGTACATGGTAAGTGTAAATATTACCAGCTTAAACGATTTGGGTTTCCGTTCTTTGTGTAAAAACCCTGTCTGAACATCTGTGCCTGCGAAGATTAAAGGGCTAAAAAGCCTGGAAATAGAAGACCTTTGTATTCACAAATCACTGAAGGGAGTTACAATGCCTGGAAAGTTTAACTGCCCCTTCAACCAACTCTGACCACATCTGAAGAAACTTTAACATTATTTAAATAGTCTAGAAAGTAAACAGCTCTGAAAAATGTTCAGAACCGTTTTTGTGCCAAGAGAGCCTGAGGCTTCCTTCAAGTTTGGCTAATTTTTTTCACACCAAGACCACCTCCATTGTGCTGTGTGAGACTAGTGTTTCAAGGAAGAGGTTTCTTTTCATTCTTTTGTAGGGCCATTAAGCACTTTCAAGTAAACAGATGGGTCACTCCTGACCTCACTTCTACCAGGTCCTGTATATTCACTACTTGTCTAAGGTAGGATTGCTTCCGATTTACAGTAACATTAAGATAATGAGCATCAGGCCCTCACTATATCACAAATTAGGCTTCTCTATTTTAATAAACTACTTCCCCAACACTGACTATCACCTGTGACCGAAGTCATTCAGCTTGCACTACCCTATGCCTTTTCCAGGTCAATTACTTTCAGCTGTGACAAAGCTGTTGCCACTCTATCATATTTCTACACTTAGAAAATTTCTTTGGGATCCACATATGGTGGAAATACAGACTTTATTTATTCAGTAATTGACATAACACCTCTCAAGATCTCTCAGCAAGTCATCCACCCATGACTCCAGAAACAGAGAGGACAAGCTGTCACAAAATAGAAAGCAGCACTCCCTAACAGAAGAGCTCATCTGTGAATCCAAAAAGTTTCTCATCTTTATCATCGCTCTGATCCAAAGGTGGGGACAGAATTAGCATGCAATACTGCTCTGAAGGAAGATGAGAAGCTTATCTATGACCTTGTAAGCTCACCTGCTCTGGAATCCAACTGGAACAAAGATCCTTTCATTTTTTCCAAGAGAAACATAGAACAAGCTTTAAGCTCCTCCTCCTCTGAGCTTTAAGAAGTTAGTGGTTTTTAATTAAAAAAGTAAAATAAAATTCAGAGGTTCATGATAAATCAGGCTGAAAATAACAAAAGCATTGGCCTTGATTTTTCAAAGAGTGTATTTGTATAAAATAATGTATCCTTACCCTGCCTCCTTTCCCCATACAAAAAAGAGATTTGTTTCTTAACCATTTTAATACACACCACCAAGGACAGGGAATTAGTAAGAATGCAAAGATACCAAGAAAATTCTTTCAGCTGCTGTTCTAAATATTCTGTTGCACTAAAAGTCTAACCTTAAAGGAAAAGTCTTGGTGTGGACTAAATCATCTCTCCTGTTTCATAAAGACCTCTGTAATTAAAATAGCAATATTATTAGCTAGAGAGGCTTTTACCAAAGTTTCAACGAATGCAATGGCATGGATATCTACACAGTTAAAGTCAAGCAACTGTGCTGCAGGCATGCAGGTATACTGACCAGTGAAAACTGCAAGAGGAATATGGACTGCACTTCAGTTGGTAGTGTACAGCAGACAGCAGATATCTTATAAACAAGAAAAACATTACAATAAAAGAAAAAAAGCATGACACCTGCACCCACTTGTTGCCACGACCATGCGCACAGATACACTCATGGTGACTAATCTGCTCTAGTAAAATTCAGTTTAGCTCACGCAGCCCAGCAGGACAGAACCATAGCAACTTTGCAGCAGGCCTGTTAGCGAGAGCTGAGCTCCAGCTCAGCAAGTCCTGACAAGTTCTGCATTTCAGTCACTGTTAACCTTAAGGCAGAGCTTCACCCTACCTGGACTGCAAGAAGAACACAGCCTTCTGTTGTTACATGCTTCTACTTCTCAGGGTATGTAAAACCAAAGTTCGTGACTAGCTGCGGCGGAGATCCCATGACACTCCTTAGCACCATTAGACTATTAGGCATTAGCCCTGGTGTCCTGGCCAAAATCCAAGTTTAGATATTAACTACTTTGTCTAACTTCAATTTCCTTCAGTGTTTCAAGGACATAGTAGACTTCATACTTCACATTTTACTCTGTTACAGCGTGTTCAGATGTATCAGGCAACTGTTTCACTTTCAGTTAAAAGAATACTGACTTTTATAGGGTGTGATAAGGTGAAAGAACAATACAACTGAAGGAACACTGTCATTCACTGTCATAATTACAATATAAATGAAGGTGTATGGTCACATTTATGCACCAAACTTCCTATAATGAATCCTAAAAATTATATCATAATCAGATTTAGTAACCAGATTCTTACTCACTTGAAATAGTACTCTTAAAAGTTATCACCCTCTTTGTGCACTTTCCCTCTACCTTCCCACTTTACACGTCCATGATGACCCTTCAACAAGCATATTAAAATTCAACATGGGCAGGGGGTGGGGGGTGTCAACCACACACATCGTAAAGCACATTCATCTCCAGATTTTGCAGGGAATATAGCCACATTCACTTAAATACAGAGTTCTGTTCATAATAACTTTGTATGTCTAATAGCAAGAGATAACACCCAGTTTATTTCTTCTTTAATTTAGAGCCACCATAAAGAAACAACCCTAAGCCCAAACAGGCTCAAAATTCTTGAACAATACTGCAGTGCCCCAGTGAAATGCTTGCAAAATAAATCCTGGCAATTATTCCACACATTGAAAATTAGTTTGTTAAGATACTGTACCTTCGTTGAAGTCAATACTAATGTACAGCTGAGTGACAAAGGCATAAACTCAAAGCAACGCAGTGCTAGTAACAGAAGCAAGATGATAAAGTAAAGCAATATTTACATCAAAAATTCTATTTGGACAAACTTTGTTAATATTTACATTACCAATTCTACTAAAAAAATACCCAGACTCCAAGGCATAACTACAGCTCACTTTCTTAGCACAGCAACATGATGAGTTAGACCTCTGTCCAGCAGCGACTTGTAAAAAACTGGAAATACAGACTTAAGTGGTTGTCTGGGAGAAGGACTTTTGTGTTTCATATCTTAACCTTCTGTTCATCACAGCATGACACCAGATAAAGTGAATTAATATTTATTCAATAAAATAAGCATAGGAAGGGAGAACAGAGAGCTTGACTGCACAATGAGCAGCAGGAGGGCTGTTCATATGGCCAGCACTGATGGACAAGGAAAGGCAACTGTTTGAATATTAAGAAAGATTTCAGTTTAACCAGTTTCAGAGAGCTTTGATGATTTTTAAATGCAAGTGGCAACCATTTGCTTCCATATAACATTTCCTCCTTTTTTTTTTTTTTTTTGTAATATCAATGAGCATTTTGGCCTTATGGAGAAGTACACTTGATATTTAGAAATTATGTACTGTTAATGAGGAATAAGTAAGTTAGATCATTAAAAAAACAAAAAAACCCACACCAACCCTCCAAGAACCCACTGACCAATACTATGGCCCCTGTCTTCATCAAGAAACCATAAAAGTCTTTTGCATAGGAAATTTTTATTTCTAACTAATGAATATACCATGTATTTGGATTACTGTCTGAACTCATGCTATTTACAGAGGTAAGATTAACAAACAGCAGCACTATAAGCTCTGATGGATAAAGATTTAAAGATACTCCCTGTTTTCTGGTTTTGGGCACTTCTGACAGCAGAGAGCAATTTTTAATTAAATATACAAAAGCTTCTATGTAAAAATCAGCCAGCAGGAATATCTGAAACTAGAAACTCTGTATTGATCAATTCTGCCTCTGTATGACAGACAGGCTTCCAAGACTTTCATTATAAAATCTAAAGCAGAAAACATTGCCCAGTCAAACACAAAAGAAAACCCAAACCCAAACCAAAACCAAACTCCACGCACCCAAAAGACATCATCTTACCAGCAAGCATTCAAAACATCTGTATTGTAATACCCAAGTGCAAGTTTCCCCAGAGTAACAAAAGAAGGGGACAAGCATTGCATTTATTATGGGGATGGAGGGTGGGAGTTCCTGAAATCAGAAGAGTTACAGAATAAGCTGCAAATAAGAGCAAATAAAACTTTCCCATCTCCTGTCATCTCCCCAAGTCTTAATTCCACTATCTGACTTCCATGCTATGGAAGCAATTTGCCTCAATTCTCCTAGCTAACAGTCCCCAGACTGTCATACCAGAAATGGATTTGTGTGTGTGCGTCTGAGGAAAGCAACCTGCTGAGCTGCTCCTCCATATTCTGTTGATGAGATTTCCCTTTTAAAAATTAAGATTAAAAACTGCTGCTTGAGAAGATAAACTCCTTTATTCATGTTAAAGTCCTAAACATATGCCACTAAGTCAGGAGTAGCTAAAAGGTACTTTAAGTACTTTTAATATACTGAAGCTAAATAAAAACTCTTACAAGAAAAGAGATAGGAAACTACAAACAGATTTTTGTTCAAAAATCTACATTATGTCAGCCTCTCTGAAACTAGTATGGCTTTAAACATGGATTCCAAAAAGAAACAAAAGTTTAAAATCTAGCAAGATTCTAATGTAAGCATAAAATAGTATTTTCTGATAAGTGTTCTCAAGTCCTAAAAAACCCAACATCTCAGCTGTACTGCAGATGTCCAGAGGCAGTTACCACTGCATTTCCATCAATTGCTTTGGGGATTGTTCTGGGTTTTATTTCATTTTCCCAAAAGTTTTAGTGTAAGGAGATCTAGGCTATTTGGAACTATTTTAATGAATTATTCAGCCAAAATGTCCAAGTCCATCTCTCTAATTTTACTTCTCTGTCCATAGCTTTCAGAGCAAAAATAAGTATATGCAGGGTACACAACAGAATCCAAACACCTTCCCAACACTGCACGTTCAAGCATCAATTGTGCACATGTGTTTAACTTAAAGCTGCAAAATAAACACCAAATAAAGATTGGGGCATAACCTTATGTTTTTATAGAATTCAGCTCTAGTTACTCAGTTTCCACATACTGAGGATGTGTATGAAAGTTACCAAGCACCACTTTTGTTATTCACTACAAGCGTAAAATGACATATTCTTCATGAAATCCTTCCCTCCTCTCCCATTTTTCCTGCAAAACTGACCTCTCACAGAGGAACTCTGCCAAACAGCAGAGATGCATGCAGAAATACACAGGAGATGCTGTCTGGGAATGCCAGCAAACACTTGTCCAGGTTTCTGCATTAAAGGAACAGGAACAGCTTCCAGAGGTACAAAGCAGAGAACTTGTGCTCAGTTAGGTATATGTCTGACCTGGCCATCAGAGCTGCTAACAGCCTCTTGTCTGGAGCTGATAGGTGGGTCCAAAGGTTTCCAAAAAATTTAATTAATACAGACTTCCAGTCTAAAATACAGTTTGGCATGAACAGAACCTCTCCCACAGAGTAAAAGCCAGGAATGACAGAGAGCCTTGGAGCCTGTATGAGGCCATCACTAGAAACTTCTGCCTGCCTTGTTTTCAGTGAAAAGAACAGCTCCAAGGTTGTCACTGTGCCCCTTAGCACCATGCCTTCAGTCCCTTTAACTAGCACAGAAGACACTCCAGACCTCTGGCATTTCTCAATTGACTGAAAACAAAATCTGATTTTATAAAAATTAATTCTGGGGATTCACAGACTGAAGCAATTGTTTCTCTGACTTACTCTATTTCAGTTAGCAGATATTTTTCCCCCTAAGGCCATTTGAAAGCAGGATTGCAGCATCTCTCCACTCTCAATGTTACAAAAGAATGCCTAATTAGACAGAGTACTGAAAACAGCAGCAGTCTGGCCATGTCAACTGCACAACAAAATAGAAGGGACCTAAACTGGCGAAAAATACTACATTGTACTCAGGTTTAGAACAGAGCACTTGGACAGCTTGAGAAATGCTGCAGGCTGGACCATGCCAGTTTCAAACTGCTTCACTACTGATTTAATTTGACTTGTCTTACAATTAGGCTGTACAAGGAGTTGAACATAACAGCTGTGTTCTTCAGGAGCTACAACTATCAGATGGCTTCAGGTTTTTAGCCCACACCTGTGGAGCTACTGTCCCAAAATTTTTTATCCTAAAGACAGCACAAAGAAGGAAACGCCACAAGCTTGCCTTTTACCCCTTGAAAAAGTACCATTTAAAAATAAATACACACCTGGCATTATTATTTTAAAATCTACAGTAAAAAGCAGACTTTATTAATTAAGGTTGATAACCTTAATTAATTGCTTGTGTTTGAATACCAACTAAGAAATGAGAACAACACTGATATAAAGTCACAGCACACAGAGATCAAGAGCATTCAAAGGGTCTCCCCTCAGGTCTCTGGCAGAATCACCAATACTTACACATCAGTCCTGACAAACAATTTTCCAACACATTCACAGAGACTTCCATCACGGAAATTCCAAACATTACCCAGTCAATATGATCTATTCTTCTTTATATCCTTACCCCAAGATTTTTCTAACAAGAAACCTAAGTTTCCTTTGACAAAGTTTAAATTCATGTCTTCTCATCTATTCCACTGCAGACAGAAAGAATAGCCTTCTCCTTAGCACTCATAAGTATTTGGAGATTTCATCTGCCTCCCCCACCAGTCTTCTATTCTTTAGATTAAACAACTTGAATTCATTCAGATTTCCCTCAGAGGTAAGATTTTAAAACCTCTTGAAGAGAATCACTGCTCCTCTGTTGCTCTCCAAACTGTCCACTACTGTCCTGAAAAGCCATGCAATGACCTAACCTAAATATTCCAGCCAGAATGCTGAGCAGGATGGAAAGTTCACCATGCCAATGTCTACGATGAATGAAACTGTCACAAGAGCACAGGAGCAGTTCCCAGCTCTGACCTCTAGCAATTTAAATCTTGCAATAGAGGTTTGGGTCCAACTTCTGTTTCAGACATCTCCATCACTATAAGAGAAAGAGCTACCTATAAGCAAATAGATCCTTGTGCTAATCTGTGCTTGACCACTGCTCTCACTGACATGAATTCTTCCTCTTTGCCTTTCATGATAAAAATCCTCCAGAGCTTAAGTAAGCAGCCACTGACTTATTTGTGACTTATAACACTTGATATAACCACTCAGCTAATTAACCATGATGAGCTTCTTTCAACCAAGTATATATTTAGATTTTTAAAAAAGAACCCAACCCCCCCAAGCCACATTATTCCCAGAACTTTATTTAGATTGCATTGCTTTATGCCTCTTACTCTAATGTCTTCTACATTTACCTTTAAGTACATAAAATCTGAACATTTTTAATTCTTACCTTTCTGTGTTCAATTGAAGGCTGTGGGATGACAAACTGAAATCCCAGCACTGCTAGTGAACTGAGAAGTCTGAAAAAGCAAACAGGTGATATAATTACCACTAATAAAACCCACATATCTACAACCTATTACAGGGCTCCATACCGCAAGAACTTATTTAGACTCTTGAGTCCCATTACTAACCAAAGCAGTCTCACTAAACTGTATGCAATATTCTTACGACATTCTTTTCACAGCAGACAGTAGCAGTTACATACATATATTTGTCTGTGCATCAAGTAGACTCCATTGACGGTATTTCACATACATGTTTAAATTAAAATATTCTTGGCAGTTCACATTTTAACACCTCAGCATTGGTGCCAAACTGACAAATGCTTTGCAAGTTTTCTAAAATGCTAAGTAAGATTTCACCCAACTGTGGACTAAGCCTGCTTCTGGCTCTGGCTCCTCATTTTATAGATGAACACTCCACCTCCAGCACACAAGAAACATGTAAAGAATCACCATGATTTTGCAGAAAAATAGGTTCTTCCCCAGCTGCCTAACACTTCTAGAAATTGAATAACCTAATGGGCACAGAAGATGGAAAGTAGCAGGCACAGCTCACCAGAGACTCAGTATAAGCAGCCAAGCATCACCCCAGTCCCCACATCTTCAATCTGAAAGGAGTCATAATGGGAATCAGGCCCAAACAAACTTTGTTCTGTCAAGCCTCACCACTGTAATGACTCCTAGGAGCCTGTTACAAGTTAGGCTCAGTTAGCTTAGTCTTTTGTTTGCTATAGTTTGCACTGGAGACTGGTTTGCTGCCTTGCAGCAAGGCCCTTCATCAGAAAACACAGAAAGGTACAAGCGTAGAATCAAGGTATCTTTATTTCTACTAGGAGTTTGAGCTTCCCATCTACAAAGAGTATGCTTCACACCCTCTATAAAGAGGGAAACTGCTACTGATTTGTAGTATTTCAATGAAGAAGTAAACCCGATGGATTTGGATGCAAAATCCATCTGAAAACTAATGGACCAGACAAAATCCAGCTGTGCTTCCCACTCTCAGCTCCTTCCTTCGCTCCCTACATAGTAACCCTTTAAATATTTCTCATTGTTTAAGGTATTTTCAGAGACAGACCTCCTAAACAGAAAGTGGTTTTTTATACTAATAGTTTCATTACCACCAATACCTATATTCTTATGCTAAGCAAAATATTTTTCTTGAGATTTCTATGTTTGTTTTTGCTTACATATTGCAAAAGGAACATTAGGTAAGTATTGATTGCACATGGCCTATCACCACTTTATCACCAATCTATGCCCCTCTCATAGCAATAAACCATTCAAAGGTAAGAAAAAGTCATTACTTCCTTACTGCCACATCAATTTAAGAAAACAAAACAACATTTAAAACACTTTAAAAGTCCGTTAGAATGAAGTATTATATTTCACAAAGCTATAACTTATGATGAAGAAAAATACAGAGGTAGCTGAAATAGAGACCGTGTAGGGCACTATAAAGAAACCACAGCTAAGGACTCAAAATGTGCAGTTCAGAGCAAGGCCCAATAACACAATCTTGGGCAGAAGCCAAAGGCATGAATGAAGAAACTGATTTGTCAATCACATGTGAAATCAAAGCTAGAAACAGAACTCGGCCCTCCAAAGTGCAACATGACAGCATCAAGTCTGACATTAGCTGACCTTCATATGCTTTCTCCAAGTGCTCAAGTGATCCCCTAACCTCAATGAAAACATGAGAAGCTTCTAAGTAGGCAGAGCACAGACTGACAGGCCCAGCCCCTGCAAATTCTATTTAACATCTTCTGCAAATTCTATTTAACTTCCTTGTCAGAATCTTCCAACCCACTCCCTGGTCCCTTATGGCTTCTGCTCCCTATAATCCCTCAGAGTATGTGAAAGAAAGTTCAAACTTTGCATAAATAAATGAATGCTTTCATCCTCAAACAAGACTTCTCTGATCTGTCTTAAGGACTACAGATTTCCACCCATAAATTCTTCTGAAATCATGCACAAGGTTGGGAGTTCTGAACTGAGTGAGAACCATAATCTTCAAAGCAAATTACTTATCAGATTAAAATTTTCAGTTCCAAAATGCAAATTTTCAGTAGATGTGTGATTACACCATGTCAAGCTTTTCCTGACCATTCTTTAATGAGGTTGCACTGTAATCTCCTTCTGTATGTACATGCTCAAGGACAATGAAGCTAGTTTTTAAATCCATTTCTGGTATCTGCATATGAATCTCTCAGAAACAATGGTGTCAACCTGCTATTTCAACACACACAGGAAATTTGCCAGGAACGCTGAAGCTATCCTGAAGTAAACCTCTAGCTTCAAATCAGTGTGTGGCAATTTAATTTTTTTGATGTTATTTCCCTCAGTAGCTTGCTTTGGCTAACTTTTCTGGATTAGGCTTTTTTATTTGTCATGCTTGACTAACGTAGCCCTCTCAAACTCCAGAAATATGCTTCTCCAATTTCAGTAGGTTTGTTTTAAGTATTCTTACTGTGCAGAAAAGCCAAGAAGAACAAGTGCTCCTCAAAATCAGGCAAAACTTTTCAAGTACACATGGACAGATCAGGTATCAATTGCAGCTGATCACTGGCTGTTTAACTCAGGCCTCTGTATTAGAACCCTCCTTTCTGGTACAGCCCACGCACTCACAAAGTCAGGCTTGAAACTGCCAGTATACCCAAGCTGCAAAGAGCAAACATGCTCACTGTCTTTCACTGGCAATACTAACTTCTGTTTAATTGGGGAGGAAGGGGCACAGAGCAAATAAAAGCTGCATTGGTGCTATTGTAGGAGTAGCAAGAAAAAGCTTGCTGTTTAACACCTCATTTAGGAGCATCTCTCAGAGGTCTTCCTCTGTTGTCACTGCAGCATTACCTCTCCACAAATGAAGCTGGAGGATACCAAAATTGATTTCTTGCGTGGCTGCTGTCCCTTAGAGGTTGTATTTTCTGAAGGTCTCTCATGGCCAACTATGGATTGTCCAGTTAGGAGTGAAAGAATTTCTCCAAGAGATTAGTACTCTTGTCTCATATTCCTGACTTCATCTCAAAGGACAGTCTGCAAAGTCTGGGACAGCTTGGCAGGAGCTATTCAGGGGGACGTCTCAACAGGAAAGATAGTAGAGGTAGTGTCAATAATATGTGACAGATGCATTTTGATGTGTAATCTGTCCTGGCATATTAACAAGGATGCCAGAATTGCAATTCAAAGATTGATGTCTGAAATTCATAAGAAAGGTTAGATAAGAGGTGTTACTGACAGTATTTCCACACAAATGAAAGAGCAAGCAGCTGTCCCTCCTCGCAGGTCAGCTTTTGTTCATGCGGCATCAAAGCTGCCTGCTCTCTGAATTTGCTTGCCCAACTACAGAAGTGGACAGACCAGCTTAGAAACAGCTGAATGTTTCCTTTGTCAGGAAAACTGTCTGAAAGGTCTTTCCTACGTTTGCCCACTGGCAACTGCTTCAGGAATGCAATACAGATTCCTGAATGAATTGCAGCACACGTACTAAAACATGTAAATCAGTAATGTAAGCCCAGTGACTGCAGTTGCACAGCCTCATGAGGAGAAAAAAACAAACCGCCAAACTAACAAGTTTCCAATAATATATACCATTACATTGGCACACACTAACAGATGCTCGAAGCATAAATAAATGCCAAAAACTTTCTTATTTTCACTATCACCAAAGAACGCTATGTCTGGTATGCATGTGCTTGATTATTTGGTCTTTAGACAAGATTTTTATTTATCCTTCTATGATACACATAATATTAACACTTTCAACGCCAAAGCAAGAGACAACCAAATTGATATTTACTGCAGTGCATTAAAAACATATTAAATAAGATATTACATGTTTTATTGCATTACTTACCTCAAAGAAACTATTAAACTGTCTACCATGATCCTTTAATGCCAGGTCTCTTGAAGTGAAAAATACCTCTTCACTGCAGTACAGCACAATGCCAATCACACACAAATCCTACAGAAAAGGAAGAGAAAAATATTTAACACTGCTTGTTTAGCACTTTCCAGGATGTCTAGGAAACTGGATACAGACCTACATGCGTCATCTCTACCTCAGTTCTTGCGACTTCACAGCAATTCAAACTGGAAATGAGTGTATGTTACATGAGCAGAACAGACACACCCCACATTTTGCAACAGGACTTCAACAGTGACAAAGTACTCTGCTTAAAGGCTATGGGATGCAAAATCTTGATCTGATCCCCAAGGATGCAAATCTGATGTTAAACTTACTTGCCTTTTTATTTCATATTCCTGGTATGTCACTTTTATGACAATAAAGCAAACAGCTTTATTTAAAGTCTCATGTTAAGAGGCTTCATAGAACTGAAACTGGGTTATCAATTTCTATTGTAGAGTATTATTATCAATATACTCTCCATTTTGTGCGCAATCCAAAAATGATTCTTCTGTGAAAAACAGAGAAGAGCAGTGTTGATCCCTCGCTACTACGGATGGCAAACCCAATCACAATGAAGTTAAATGCCTTGCCTGCAGGCCTGGAGGAAATCTGGCATTCCAAACGTAAATTCAACTGAGCCTCATTTCTGAGAACTATCATTGCATCACGACTACTGCAAATGCACAGAAGCTCTACTGGCCCTTGAGAGATTTATTACCCAGGTATACTCCAATTTGTGTGGAAACACTCTCAGTGTTTACATATGGGGAATTCTTATTTTGGTAAATTTGTAATCATATATTGGACACCTAAAATGCTGCACCAGAATTTTCAGGTGGGAAATAGATCCTTGCAGTAGGGAAATACCTTACAAATCCAGGCAGGCAGCAGGGGAAGGAAGGAAGATAAGAGGAAATAAAACACTGTCAGGACTGAACCTAAATCCATACATTTTAGAACTTGGTCAACTGCCACCTGTATCTTGCAGTTACAAGTGGTTACATGTAGAAATGCAGTAAAGTGAACAGAAACAAGGGAACATTGCTGTTCTGAGATAAAGAGCTCTCCATTTCTGTCAGATAGCCAGATAACTGAAATCTGTCTAGAAAGGGACAAGACTTACAACAACTTAGAAATGTGCAACTAGATGAAGTACAGATCCTGCTGCTAGGAAAATGTTTATTGTTTGCAGGTAACTGGACAAGCTAAATAGTCTAGGAAATCCCAAAATACTTGTAACAACTTTAAAAGAAAATCCCTCTTTTCCTTTTTAAATTGATCAATTGTTCAGTTTTTTAAACGGAAGGCATTAAAAGTTGAGTACTTCAGAAAGTATCATAACAAAGTTCCGCATGTAAAAATGTCTGAGTTAGTCATGAGGAAGAAAGTGTTAAACTACAACTTTTCTTTCTGCAATCCACAGTCATCAGTAGATGTGAGGCTTTCTCAAACTTATTCACCAATTACACTGCTTAATGTTGTACAATTGTTTTTTATAAGATTGGTAGCACTTCTGAAAACAGATTTTTAGTCTCTTTTGCCTGCAACACTTTACACCATTTGAACTTTAAGCACATAGATTCAGAAAAAGCTACATTCCTTTAAACGTCCAGCAAGTCTACATACACAGCACTAAGGCATTTAAACAGCTCCCCCAGGACACTACTTACTAACAGACAGCTTGGATTGTGAAGGAAACAAATGCCTCACACCTCACTTCCTGCAACCTGACTCTTAATAGACATACTGAGGCAATAATCTTTCATATCACTTACTGAAAATGGATGATATGCAAATGACGTGGACTGTAACCAACATGGTTTCAAGTTCTTATAATTCTAGGGTTTTTTTCCAAGATGTACTCTCTTTGGGTTTGTTTTTTTTTTTTTTTTTTCACTCCACAATAATCTTTTATGCAACATCCTTGTTTGGAGGGACACAATCTCAGCAGAACACTGTTACAGGATACAAACACACAGAAAAATAAATGCGCACTCCCCTTTTGTAAATTGCACCTCATTTGAAAAGCACAAAAGATACTATCATAGACCTAGTTTTGTGAAGAACAGGGGTAGTGACCTCCAGAGTTTCTGGAGATTGCTCTTAAAAAGAGTGTCCATGCATATGTTGTCAATTTTTTCAGTTCAGCTCTATATTCACTGTCGATGTCAGGTTGCATTACAAACTTAACATTCAACCTTCTTTCACTACCTTTTTCAAAACATTCCTTACTGCAGCTCATAGATGCATTTCTTCCGAAATATCATTCATAGTGTAAAAGCTGCTAATGTATCTAAGTGACTTCAGAGTTTTCAATATTATTTCAGCACTTAGGTGCTTACAAGCTATTGAAAGAAATGTAATTTTGGCAGTGGTGTTCTTGATATATGAAAATGTCCAAACATGACAATCATCCCACTTAGAATTAAACTTGGCTAGGGATGTTAAGGATAACAGGAAGGGATTTTATAGGTACATTGCAAATAAAAGACAGGTTAGGGACAATGTGGGTCCTCTTCAGAAGCTATCGGGAGAACTGGCTACCCTGGATTTGGAGAAGGCAGAGGTTCTTAATGACTTCTTTGCCTCAGTCTTTACCGGCAAATGCTCTGACCACACCACCCAAGTCTTGGAAGGCAGACACAGGGACAGTGAGAATGAAGACCCTCGGCCCACTGTAGGAGAGGATCTGGTTCGAGACCATCTTAGGAACCTGAATATACACAAGTCCATGGGACCAGATGAAATCCATCCACGGGTCCTGAAGGAGCTGGCAAATGAAGTTGCTAAGCCACTGTCCATCATATTTGAAAAATCCTGGCAGTCAGGTGAAGTTCCCGATGACTGGAAAAAGGGAAATATAACCCCCATTTTTAAGAAGGGGAAAATGGATGAGCCAGGGAATTACAGACCAGTCAGTCTCACCTCTGTGCCTGGCAAAATCTTGGAGCAGATTCTCCTGGAAGGCATGCTGAGGCACATGAAAACCAACAAGGTGCTTGGTGACAGCCAGCATGGCTTCACTAAGGGGAAATCCTGCCTGACCAATCTGATGGCCTTCTACGAAGGGGCTACGGAACTGATGGACAGGGGTAGAGCAGTTGATGTCATCTACCTGGACTTGTGTAAAGCCTTTGACACTGCCTCACATGAGATCCTTCTCTCTAAGTTGGAGAGACATCAATTTGATAGGTGGACCACTCGGTGGATAAAGAACTGGCTGGATGGCCACACGCAAAGAGTAGTGCTCAGTGGCTCAGTGTCCAGCTGGAGACCAGTAACGAGTGGTGTCCCCCAGGGATCGGTGTTGGGACCGGTCTTGTTCAACATCTTTGTGGGTGACATGGACAGTGGGATGGAGGGCGCCCTCAGCAAGTTTGCCGATGACACCAAGCTGTGTGGTTCGGTTGATACATTGGAGGGAAGGAATGCCATCCAGAGGGACCTTGACACGCTTGTGAGGTGGGCTGATGCCAACCTGATGAAGTTTAACCATGACAAGTGCAAGGTCCTCCACCTGGGTCGGAGCAATCCCAGGCACAGCTACAGGTTGGGCAGGGAAGAGATTCAGAGCAGTCCTGCAGAGAAGGACTTGGGGGTGTTGGTCGATGAGAAAATGAACATGAGCCGTCAGTGTGCGCTTGCAGCCCAGAAAGCCAACCGTATCCTGGGCTGCATCAAAAGGAGTGTGACCAGCAGGTCGAGGGAGGTGCTCCTGCCCCTTTACTCTGCTCTCGTGAGACCTCACTTGGAGTATTGTGTGCAGTTCTGGTGTCCTCAACATAAAAAGGACATGGAACTGTTAGAACAAGTGCAGAGGAGGGCCACGAGGATGATCAGGGGACTGGAGCACCTCTCGTATGAAGATAGGCTGAGAAAATTGGGGCTGTTCAGCCTGGAGAAGAGAAGGCTGCGTGGAGACCTCCTAGCAGCCTTCCAATACCTGAAGGGGGCCTATAGGGATGCTGGGGAGGGACTCTTCATTAGGGACTGTAGTAAGAGGACAAGGGGTAACGGGTTCAAACTTAAACAGGGGAAGTTTAGATTGGATATGAGGAAGAAATTCTTTACTGTAAGGGTGGTGAGGCCCTGGAATGGGTTGCCCAGGAAAGTTGTGAATGCTTCATCCCTGGCGGCATTCAAGTTGGGGTTGGACATAGCCATGGATGGCATGGTTTAGTGGGAGGTGTCCCTGCCCATGGCAGGGGGGTTGGAACTAGATGATCTTAAGGTCCTTTCCAACCCTAACTATTCTATGATTCTATGATTCTAAGATCCAGGGCGTAATACCTGAAACAGCTATAGTCAACACTAGGATTAAATAGCATTACTTTTGGCATGAAAACTTTTAAAAGCCTGATGGGTGTACTATGTACTAGTAACTGCACTAAGTCTGCACAAATGTAAAAATGAAATTACCTTCCCACAAGGGCTTAACAGCACTACAGACCTATCTAGCAAAAGATTTTCTAGTAACCCTATTTACAGCAGTATAGATATTAATACCTCAAATGGAACAACCCACACTCCTGTACTTAAGCAGAGTTTGCAAGACTTTGTCCACTGCATGAAAGTAGTTGATATTTCAGCAGTATTTCCTGCTTCGCCTCCAAGTATATGAGAATAAAAACTGTGAAACTGAGAAAGGGAAAACAAACAAAAAAAAATCCCAAATGAACAAACAAACAAAAACAAACCCAACCAACCAACCTTGGAATGACAATCATTTCATTGAAATTGTCATGAATTGAATTGCATTACATATAGTAAAATTTGTATCAGGTCACAGAACGACTGGAAAAGAATAAGAAGACCCTGCTTAAAGTCTCTTCCCCTCTCACATTGAGTGGAAGGTGAGTGATCCTAACCCTTCCAAACTGCTGCTGCCATTCTCTGCAGTTATACTACCAAATTATCAGCTAAGCATAACAATCTTTTGCCTTGGTATTTGTTGAAATTTACTCTGACGCTGACTCATTATTACCTGCAGAGTCTCCTTAACCATCTCTGCCCAGCAGCCCGCTTGTAGTTAGACACTGCAGCCCTCTGACAGCCGGGCTCAGATGACTGTCTATCTTAAAGTATAGAACAAATACTAATTTGTAATGGATATTTCAAAAGGGGGCACCCATGGGTAATAACAGTAACTCAGAAAAAAAAAAAAAAAAAAAGAGTAGTTTCATAGGCAATCCCAGAAATTTGCTGAAGTGGACACAGTAAGAGTTCTCAAAGAGTTAAATGACACAACACACAGAATTATCAGGACAGACATCACAGACTCTGTACAGAAAGTCAAGAAAAGAAGAAGAATGTTTACTGGGGAGTCAACAGTGAGATTTCCCCCTCAGCTAATTAACTTAAAGAAACATCTTCCTACAAAGTGCTTTGAAAATCTGCAGCTAGCCAATGAGTTAGTTATCCTAACCTCTTAAATATCATGAAACAACTCACATGCAATTTCTCACATGACTATACCCATTGTGTATTACAAGTGGATGGTAGTTCACCTTCATGAATTCCAATAACATTTTTTGCATAAACCTATACTTCTCATAGGTCCTATCAACTCACATACACCTATATGTATCTGCATACTAACCGCAACAGAAATTTCTTAACATAATGCATATGTACAGTATCTACTGAAACAATTCAACACCCTCTATTTTAACTCACATCAGGACGTGAGATACATCACGTAGAAACATATGCTAATTCAATTATGTTCAGAATTGCTCTTAGCTTTTAGCTTATTTTATCTTGTTGACTTAAACATATAGCAAGCCAAGTTAAATTACCTACAATATTTATCTTTTTGGTTAGATTATGTATCTTGCCAGCTACTGACAATGGCAACTTGAAGTAGCTATGAAACTTGAGCATCTTTCCAAAGTCATATTTCCACTGATGTGTAAAGCTCTCTTTTTATTATTATTACTATTTAGGAAAAAAGTTAGAAATACTTAAAAGAAAATAATATTGTACCCTTTAAGATTGGCTTTGAATCTGTTGCCTTGCACATTGGTATAGTGTATCTATTAGTTTAGTTGTTCACATCTATTAAACGATGTTCAACGCAAGTCCTTTGGATTGCATCCAAAATTCTTCACATTCATAAGACTTCGATAAAGCACCTTACAGTGCACCAGGTTTATCTAGCTACATAATTTTACATACTCCTGACCTCATGGACTGCAGCTGCTGACATCTACCACCAGAGTTTTAATATCTTCAAATATTCATTAACTACATTAAAACATACACTTGTTTCTGAAAGCTGCATAACAAGAAAAATCCAGCATTACATCTGATGAAAAGTTCTGAGGCTTACATGGAGCAAAGATTTTCATTAAAACAAAACCTGCAAGTAGCTCCACCTAACCCTGAAGGTGCCTCTCTGTTTTACTTTAAATTCTTTGAAAACTTTGAAGTTCTCCTTCTGGGTGTGTCCAGAACTACTGCAATCCAAAAAAGCTCAGTGCCTCCCTCCAATCTAAACTGGATCAAGATCCAGAAGTTTTCATTTCTTTGCCTAAAACATCACAATCAGGCTCTCCCACTCCACTAAGTATACTCCACAAACAAAAGCATACACAAAGACAGGATGAAGCCTCTTACATTCACAGGAGCAACTACTAATTGTCTTTTAAACATAGCCTCTGGAATCATCTGCTTTTGCATAACAGCTCACTGACTCATGCTCCTGTGATAGGCAGCCGTGACTCAACAGCCTCTGCACAGGGTGGAGAGACACTCCTTGGTGCCTGAGGGCCCCACCTTATCCACTGCCTTAAAGAATAATCTAGGTGAAGGTGCCCACATTTCTATTAAGTTCTGCTTCTATACAGGAACACCAAAGACCCTAAAAAAAAAAACAGTAACTGTGGGACTGAGGACCATCCTGGATTAGTCTGAAATTTTAGTCCCATTTCTACAGTTGCTTCTTAATTCAGCAAAGATCACACTTCTCAAAGAATAATTTCAACTCATTTCTTTGGAATTCAGTGGGAAAAAAACATGTAACCTGATTATTTGGCATCCAATTCTATAACATTTACTTGTAATTTGAAAATCTAGGAAACAACTCAAAATTGGAGAAATCCAACAGTAACCATATACATGATTTCCCAAAATAACCATTCACAAGATGCAAATTTTGGCTTTTAAAAATGTTGTTATATTGAAGGGTGCCACAAATCAAACATTTTTGCTTCAGTCACCATTCATTGATTTAAGGAATTTCAACTCTTGCCACAGCTGTTTTGTATCACATGGAGAGATCTTATATATAACAAGTACATAAGGACCTGAGCAATTCTGTTTTCATCTGAAAGTACTCACTCAGTGTAAGTACTAGTATATTCTACTTGTCATGTAAACATGGAGGAAATTCCCTTTGCTCACAGACCCACCAATAGTCATTGCACAGACAACCATTATGAGCAGCCACACTTAATCAGCCCAAAGAACTGAAAGAAGTTCAAGCAGTTCCACTGAAAACAATGAAAGGTGCTACTTACCACAGCTCTACATACTAGAAACCATCACCTCTTTGAACAAGACACATTCCATACATTTTAATAAAATCTGCTCTTTTTTACTATAATCTGAGTATTCAAAACTAAGGATGCAGAAGGAGCGGCACACTTAAGATGGAGGGGGATATCACATGTTAAAGACCTTTTTCACAAAACAATCCTTCTACCTTTCCATAATCCTGATCAACATTAATCATATTAATCATATTAATACATTATTGGTATTGAAAGATACAGAAAAAGGAACAGTTAGCAGCCTAAAAAGTCAGTAGTTGGAAACACCTGATATTTCTATAAGCACCAGTTAAAAATACAGGTGAATGATTAAACAACTATAATCTTGCCTACAAAACGGGCGGTAAGAGCACAGATTTATTTTCAACAAGTTACTGTTCTAGATACTTCTTTCCATCAAGTATAAGTAGAAAGACTAATGGTTTAGATATGGTTTATACACTGCTTCAAGACCCCCTCCATGTTGTGGAGTCTCAGGTAAAACTCTCTGCTGTGACTGGTAGTTACAATGCTCTGGATAGAAATATTTCATTGAGAGAAATCATATGCACAAAATGTCAGTCTCCAAGTTTACCTGTTTAGTAAAAGTCTTAACAATACTGATATTGCAAAGCATATAACTGCATTTCAGAGCAACTAGGAATACCAGAAATTTCTTAGAGCCTCTTCTACCCATGCTGATTTCTTTACTTGTAAATATGTCAAAGAAAATGAGCTTTTCTTATGCTTCTTTCATGACTTGCTTAATGAAAGCTGTTTCCAGAACACTGTCTCTCTGAAACGAAAGGAAAGCTTGTAACTTTCAACCTATCTTACTCAGAGTTTATTCAAAGCAAAGGCTTGCAACAGCATCTAATTGGAGTTCAAATCAAGAGGTAGATGATGGTTCTCAGGACCCACTATCTTTTGCATGAAAACCAAGGACCCGCTAGCCTCACTTCAAGAGTTATAACATATCCTATTTGAAAAGGTCATAGAAAACAAATAATTCAACAAAGCTAATTGAAGGCACATGAACAAGTAACATACAACATATTTCAGCAGTATAATCAGCTATTTCTTAGTAACACAGCTGGGAAACACCCCTCCCCTCAAGTAAAAACCACATATATTACATAATTATTGTGCAGTTAGAAGATAACTTCCTTTTGCAAAGGGGAAACACTGTTTTTCAGCCACCTATTTAGCGAGAACCTCTTGCAGAACACAAGCTTTTTAACCACTTACTATGAGAATTAACTTTCACACTGTTCAATAAACACTGTAAATATAAGCATCAATACCCTCCACACAGGAAAAAAAGAACAAAATACAGGAGGCTGTGCTTCAGAGAATAAATTTTTTGGCCAGAGTATTACGCAACATGCAACAGCATACACAGGTGAAGATCAAGTGTTCCTGGTGACAAGGCACACTTCAAAATAAATATTTAATTTACTGGTGAATAGATGTGTGTATCATTAGTCTGTCACAACTAACACTCTGCATTGCTCCAACACAAATAGAAAACCAGATGTGAAACTGCCCGCTCTCTGAATTAGAGATGATTCATGTTAACAGGAGCATATAAAGATCCAGCAATGCCCTGTGAACATACAGAAATGTTTCTAACAGTATAAGAATCCTGTGAATTTCTAAGGGAGAAATTAAATAGTAGCTAAATGTTTAAATTTACCACTGCCCTCCAAAAAAGAAAATAAAAAACTGGTGTCCCCATCAAGGTACTACATGAACACACACAATCCCAGGCATTAGCTTTCACAAAGTTCCTTCCATTCTGTTTGCAAGATTTCTGAGGTGCTTTGGGTGCCAGGGTTAGAACACGAGAGGGAGGAGAGTATGTTATGGGGACCTGAAATCTTTGCTTGCTTACTCAGAAACAAAATATTTTCTTTGGAGTTATCAGAGGAGGAAACATCTCCCCTGCATAATTAATACCTCCAAGTAACAATGCTTCCAGGGGAATACTTATGAATTACTTATAAAAGATAGTTTAAATTACTTTGTTATAAAATAATATCATATGAATTATGAGATTCTAACTTAATTCTCATTAAAATCCTTTCTGATGCAAGGCTCCCCACATGCTGGCACAGAAATGCAACAGTGGAATTTGAAGATTTATTTTCTTTTATGTTTCTACATAAAGATGAACAACAGGTCTAATGCTAGGTCTTTACAAGAGCACTGCAAAATTAAGTATTTCTTTCATAATTTTGAAACAGAATACCAGGGAACTTAAATCTAACATGACACAACAAACTATCAACACATCTCTGAGAGCCAACTGGAATGATGATAATAGGTGGTTTTGTAGATCTTTGGTAAAAATTAAATGCTGCATGCAAATAAATACAGGTATAACTCAGAGAACACACTGAAGAACTGTTTCACAAAGTTCTATTCAGCTTTCATTCGCAATAAAATTTAGATGAGGGCTCCAGCACAAGAGGGACATTGAACATTCTTATTCTTATTCTCTGGGCTTCATATATACAGAATTGTACAAAAAGTTTGATGTTACAAAACTGGACAGTCATCCAAGATAGTGGCATCAGATGCCAAATGTGCTGTTAAGCCTTTAATATTTAAAGGGGTACATTTACAGAGGTATATCTCTCCTTTATGGAAAGATGTTAATGGGGATAAAAAAGGAAAATGCCAGATTACCCAGCCTTAATTAGTCAGGATGACAAACAACAGTATCATTGTGTCTTTTTAAGACAGAGAAATGAAGATTCAGCATGACTACTGACAGCAAAAGAAATGTAAAATTCATACATTCAGAAACCCTGAAACAATTGATATTCCTAATTCTACCCCTTGAGACTGAAGCCACCAAACATAATTTTCCTGAAGTCATAGAATCATAGAATCATAGAATAGTTAGGGTTGGAAAGGACCTTAAGATCATCTAGTTCCAACCCCCCTGCCATGGGCAGGGACACCTCCCACTAAACCATGCCATCCAAGGCTATGTCCAACCCCACCTTGAACGCCGCCAGGGATGAAGCATTCACAACTTCCCTGGGCAACCCATTCCAGGGCCTCACCACCCTTACAGTAAAGAATTTCTTCCTTATTTGGTTCAGACTTCCAGAAATACCCCAATGCTTATATCAATAATAGCTCCATGTGGTGAACCCTTCAGCCTCATGCATTTTAAAACTGAACTGCAAGATCCTTTAAGGGTGGGGAATGGGAGCCATTTATTCTTATCCTGTCAGTTTGAAAGGGATTTTAGACATTCCACAAATCTTGTCTTGCTGCTATGCCTCATGTGCTCTGGTGGTCTAGATGACAGCTAGTATTTCAGCCCATTTAATGTAAACTTCATAAACTCTTACACTCCTACAGAAGATATCAATCCTTGACACAAAAGCATGAAGATAATCATGCATTCAAGGAATCTCAGGCTATCAATCACTGAGCAGCAAAATTGAAACATTTCACTCGCTGCAGATTAAAATCTCCCTATTAGGAAATATATAGTCTGGCAGATGCCATCCAGTGGCCTGTGAAGAATGAGTTTATGGTTGACAGATAAAAGATGCTCACCCCAAAGAATGACCAACAACCCTTGTCACCCTTGCTAACAGCATTATACAAAAAACTGAACTAATGAGTCAGGAAGAGTGCATTCCTTGACTTCCAGTCATCCTTTCTAGGTCATAAATACTCTAGTTTTGAGTATTTCTCAGCCTATAAGTAAATCTGCTACTGCTTTAAAGACAGGTTGTCTGACAGTAGGTCTAACAGTTGACTGTAAAAACTGACTTTGAAAGAACTAAATCAACTTTTCTACTTGCAAAGTCATTCACTAGAGCTTATGCATATGAGTACTCACTGTCATATCTGCAAAAAACAGAAGGTTGAAGAGAAAACACAGCAAGAAACGTCATACTTCTCAACAGCTCCTGCATCGGTTTGCAAAGAAAAGCAGGTTAATGGAAATCCCCTTTTTAACAGAACAGTGGAAACCAGAAGTATAGCTAGTTACAGCATAGTAAAAAAGTGGCTTCATCCCATTTAGCTATGCACTATTTCCCCCCATGACAGGGATTAGTCCCATTTAGCCATACAATACTTTTTCAGCATAAAATAGCCTATTTGAAATCCCATCTTGCAGCACAGTAGTTTGGGCAAAATTACTATACTTAAGCTTTGAGGGACACTGCACTTTACAATTCAACAGCACACGTGGATTAGGAGGTTACCAAGAGTGGGAAAGTGTGCCTACTATGACACAGGTCTAGCCACTGACAGCATACATAGCCTTCTGGCTGTATCTAAAATCAACATATATGCAACAAATGTTTTAACACATAAGCTCACTATCTTTGTTGATCAGATACAGCTTAGTAGTAACAGTAACAGTAGTTAGCAGTAGTAGTAGTTGCAGGATCGGTGGCCATGCAATTCACAATAAAATCCAATCTCAGCTTTTACTTCTCTTTTCTGACCTCAACAAATGTCGAATCTAATTTGGTCTATCGAACTCATGTACAACGCAGAAACCTCTGACATCATCATACCATGCTTAGGGAACTTTTATAACCATTCTTGCTCAAGCACACCTATTTAAGCAGCTGGGGCTTTGCCTAAGTAAAGTGACAGTGAAGAACACTGAATAGGGCCTTTACTGCCAGGTGAAAACCAAAATCAAAGGTCACCTCTTGGCAGTAGAGCCTGAATTTACTTGTGCTTGAGGGCAGGTTATTTATAGTGCACTGACATTCACCTAACATCACTTAATGCTTCAGGCAAAACATCCAAGTGTCTACAAACTGAAAAATGGGGACTTAAAATGTGAATGAGAGACTTCTTGGATGTGCAAAACAAGAAGAACAGCCAGTCACAAAGTGCTGGCAAAGAAAACTGAGTAGCTCCTCCAATACAGAGGACTTCAGCTGCTGCTTTAAATAGCTCCTATGCCACAGGCAGAGTATGTAACATCAGTGGTAATATTTAAAAAAAGACCAAACGTGACCAAGTTATTTATGTTTGCTTATTTTAAATCAGCGTCTACTGCTGTTGCGCATACTGCTTCAAGATAGAAAACTGAGGTTTTATACAGTGACTTGCAATCTTCTATTTGAGTTTTCACTGTTGGAGATAGGTGAAAACTTGCTTAAACGAATGCAACTCAAAAGTAATTATTCTTTGGGCACTGCTTGACACTGTGTTTCCTGGTTAAGCATAAAATCTGTATGGTCTGAGTAAACAGGAATTTGAAAAGGCCAGAGTTTTGAAAACCCTTCTAACATAACTTCAGGAAAGCAGCGAAACAGAAAGCAGAAACAAACCAACCTTACCTTTCTGAACCCTCAATTGCCAGCAAGATACATTTGGAAACAGTTTCTCCCCCTCTTCCATTTCAAAGCAGTAGAAACAATCACAATTTAATCACAAGCAGCATGGCTCAAAGGAAGTCAGATCAGTTTCTGTCCAATTCTAACATTTTGAAAGCAGCAAAGACATTTTAGTCCATTGATGTCCTCATGATTCAAAACTGCACTGGCATTTTTTTCTTGTTGAAAATAATTGTAAATTATTGTTATTATTAAAATTTTAAACACTCTTACAAAATACAACTCTGCATTCAGCCCTGGTGTGATGAATTTGGCCAGTAACAAATGCAGGCAGGAGAGACAGCCTTATGACAACTGATTACAGCAGTATTGTCAGTGCCCAAGTAATAAATCGCAACCAGATACTGGAACATCATAAACATCCCCATGAAAAGCAACAAACCCCTGAACTGGGGCAGGGGGAAGGGTGGCGCAGGGAGAAGGGGGAAAAGAGAGAGGCAGCCTGTTTGATGTGCAATACATATCAACAACTACAAGCAATAGCTGAAGAAGGATTATAGGACATTTCATTTTTCATGGCTGCTTATCACCTCAAAAAAAAGCAAAACTGACATCCTGCCTAAACCCCCATATTTCAACACATGAACAGTATTTCCTGGGCCATCAAAGCTGAACAATACTAACAGTTAATGGTTAACACACTCTATTAAATCCTTATTCTTATGCTGTTCTAGTTTAGTGCTTAAATTCCACATACAGGCCCTAAAGATCTGCAAGAAGGTTTGCCCACTGTTCCACACTCACTTCCCCAGTGAATGTAGCTTCATGGAAATACAGAAAAAGGAGGTAGAGCTTTCATTGCTGCCAGATTAAGTAATTGCATTCATTCCATATAAATTATCACTCTATTGGGCAACTTGTGTCATGGGATGTCATGTCATTGTAATTAGGCAGGGTGGGATTGGACAGGCTCTTGCTTCTCTTTGCCAATCTAATAAGCAAAAATATTTCTGCTTTTTACTTTCGTAGAAACTACATGTTTTAAATAAAAAACAACCAAACAAAAATACAAGTATAATGTACAACCAATTAACAGAAGCCTGACATTACCAAACGAGGACAACAATCACCTTTACCACGGAAAAAAATCCAGGACATCTGAAAACTTTCAAAGTTAACATTTACTCTCAGATTATTGTCAAGTTTCACTGAATTTGGCACTTACAGATAGGTTTGTCCTTACGTGCACTTCACTCTGGCTAATCCAAACTGAGTATCAGGATTACAGATTTTAGTCATAAGATATTTGAGTAGCTAAGTGATATTTTTCTCCTTGTGAGTAGTATTCCATGCTCACATACATCCAAGTGCAGATACAGCAAGGCCATGCACAGCAAATGTTTTTCACCAAGTAGCAGCTTCCATGAAGAAGGGCTTTTAAAATTGGCTTCTTTATCTCCCATCTTCTCTTCCCAAAACTAGAGTAGAGAAAACACATTCCAACTCGTGTATTATGACCTACATAGAAGGTAATGAGCAAGTAACCACACTACTTCTACACAATGCTCAACAGTATCCTTTGGCTCACAACAAACATTTAACTTTGGGCAGCCTTCTTCTCCTGTTCTTTTTTCTCATTAGGGCATGCAGGCACAAAGAACTGGCCTTGCCCCACCCCTTGGGCAAGCAAGGTCCCAGGTGTCACATCAGCCCTCCTACATGGACAGAGACAAATTTGGAAAGATGCTGCTCATTACCAGGTTTCTCTGCTAAGCTCCATTCCTATACAAGAAGAGACCTACACAACCCTCAGACACAGACAAAGCAATTTCAGAAGTTGAAACTGCCATTGTCACAAGTTATCCTTGAATTTAACAAAAACTGAGTATTTTTCTCTTATGAAAAAGCACAATTATGTAAGCAAAGTGAAATCAACAAAAATGCAGTAGAAATGGTAGTTTTCTGAAGAGCTCTGTTTCTCTATACACTTAATCATATATAGCTATACAGAGCTTGTGAGTTTATAGCAGTCTTAAAGGAAGGGGTCACAGTTATGTAAAAGTGGATCTTCTACAATGGGTTGAATTTTATCTACCAAGTCCTGTAATTTAAACATGATATTTCTGGCACCCAGAGAGTCTCCCAAAGGCCACACAGTTCCAGGAACCAATTATACGACAAGCATAACTCCCATTTAAATCACAAGTTACTAGTTCTTGTACTGTCAAAGGAAAGACTGCAAACTCTAAGGGCTCCACAAACATGAAGTCATATATATTCATTTTAACATGTCGGGATCTGTAAGCCAGTCTAGTGATTCTGGAGCAGACCTACCTTCTGATTCCTAAACTGAGGTAGTACTGCACACTAAGTGGCTGCCGCTGGACCACAAATGTAGTTTCTGTGACTGCTAAATGCCACCACCTGATCAGTAAGTTTTCTTTTCAGATCTCTTAAGCTTAGCCATTTCTTTCCACAAATCAGGTGAAGATGTTATCTGTGCAGATAAAGCCTCCCTCCCCACACCTTTCATAAATACATTATTACTTGTCAATTTGATTTGGTTTGTCAGAATTGACAATTGTTATGTGGTGGGGCATTCCCTGTTCCTGCCTAAATAGAATTTCATTTTGATTTCTGTTTCACAGACAGCTGTGCTGAAGTGATGATATGGAAAAATGCTTGAGGAAAGGAGGGCTCCACACTTCAGGCAGGGCTAAACTCCAAGAGTGCGATCATATCAACACTTGAAAATTTCCATGTTTAACACCAACTGATTAATGCAAATAAGCAATATGAGCCGATGCCCACTAACAGTTGAATTCATGTGTCCTGTCAAGTAATTTTACCACGAGAGAATGAGCTTTTACCACAGCTCAAACACAGTGCTAGTCCCGTTGGAGAAATAAAGAGCACTGCCAGCTTGTAAAACCAGGAGATGCACAGAAGTAGCTCCTTACATGTGAATGAAGGTATCAACAAATAGGCTTTAAAGTAATAATGAAATGATGCTTTAAAAAGCCACTAAGATTTTATGGCTGAAACCAGTGGTCATTTCAATTACAAGAGCACATCACATGGAAATGCCTTCATCCAAAAGCCACTGAAGCTACTGATAACTTTTTCCTTCACTTTATTGCCCCTTAGAACAGAGCTTTAAAGAAAATAGATAGCAGCTCTTGCACTTACTGAGAAAAGAATCTATAGAACTGATGAAAAAAAAAGCCACTTTTCTAAATATTTTTAAAATATTTTTTTCCATATAAGGAGTACGGAATCTTCCTGTGAAGGGAAATTCCAAAACCACGACCAAAATAAATACTGAAGTGGGACCAAGTAGAGAGCAGCACAAGACTGATGTGAAATAGCCAACAAGCAAGTCCTTAAGATGTGATTAGAAGAAACACAGTAATAAACCTGAGGCACATACTACATAATTTGATTTTGTTCATATACAGTAAGTATTTTTATTCCAGTACCGATTTTTTTAAGCATAAAGCACTTTGCATGCAAATCATCTTCAGGAAATTTAATAGCTGGCCAATATCCTGTAATTATCATACCTTGTTCAGTGATAAAGGAAATAGAGCAAGATGCCATTAAGACTTGATCAGCAGCCCAAAGCAGGTCAATGGTAATGTTGAAAAATATTCCAGCAACTCGCACAAATATCACCTAATCAACAGATAAGGCTATTTTCTCTCACAAGGATCACATTGAAATCATATCAACACTGGAATATTTCTAGTGCAAGAACAGTTCCTGTGAAGAAGCCCTACATTCAATGCTTGGTACTATCATTTTAAAAACATGTGCCAGATGTCTGCAGATGGTGTTGACAAGTGCTGATCATTTAACAGCAACCAAAATGATGAACACTGACCTATCTCTGGGAATGCCATAACCCTGCAGAAAGAACCTACATGCATTTGACGTGTGACATGACACTCACAAGTCCCCAGAAGAAAACTGGGTGGAACAGAATATTCCAGGAGGAAAAACCCAAGTCGTTTTAAGCTACTGAATTTATACCCACTATTGTCAACTAACAAATAACAAAACAAAACAAAAAAATCATGAGGCAACACTGAAACACATGGTTTCAGCTACATTCCCTTTATAAAGGGCAAGATATGATGCCAAAGTTAGTGCCCATCAGATCAGTCTGTTGATTAGTCATATTTGTATCTGCTTAACATCTCCCTAATCTTCTAAATGAAGTACTAGACCATGCATTCTCCCTAAAAATGTAGTATAAAAAACCCATAACTTTCTAGTGTATTGTGCTATCCTGAATGCAAGAGAAGTTATTTAAATACACAACACAATAATCCATTCTTAACCTGCTATAGGGTAACAATGCAATCATGTCCATTGATCACATTTAAACCACATGTATTTGTAAATGAATCAACTTTACAATTATCTGATTCATCCTCCAAACTGCATTTGAATCAGGTTAAGCCGCTTTCTGAAAACAAAAGAATTAAGAACTGAACTGTATATGTGCCTACTAAAGGGAACAAGACTTTCCACAGAATACATTCTTCAGCTAGCACTACGACCATCAGAAGCACTTCACAACTAAAAGCTACAAAATGCTTTGCCTACCAGCATTGGTGGAAGTGCTAAGGTCCTAACTATTTAAGAAGTTGATCTCATACATAAGATTCCTGCTTTTACCTTTTTCCTGCAAAAAAAAAAAAAACAACCTTCTACAACTGAAGCCTGCTATGATAATACAGCATTATAGGGGACACAGTTAAAATTGCTTATGCATGACCAACTTCAGAGTTTTCTGGCTTTTTTAGTGCTTAACCATCAAACCATAATTTCCTCTAACAGAACAATTCAAAGTCCATAGAAGTCTCTACACTGGCTGCACTTAACTGCAGATGACAAATCTGAGTTTTAAAGTTAAAAAAAAAACAAACAAACAAAAATCCAAAGTACCACTACTAAGTGTCTAACTGGCACTTCTTCACTTCCATTTTCAGTAAAACTCCCACCGTGAATGGTCTGATTATCACACATCTGATGTTGCATCGCAGAGAACTGAGACTCCTATGTGGAAAACCAGCTTTTCTGCTGTCATCATCTGCACAAAATCACACTCAGGCCAACCCAAGTCTTCAAGATGATTCTGTTCATTTTTGGTTTGTTTTCAAGCTTGACTTAATGCACATTTGCCTAACACAGTTATTCAGTTTGTTCTACACCAGAAGCAAAGGTTTTATACTGCAATCATAAAACTCATCACTGCTTATCAGCAGCCTAATAAATTTTCTGCAATTAAATCTGCTTGAGCTTTGAATGAGCCTCTTGTATGAAGTGTGAAACAACCGAAATCTTGCACCACACCTCCAAGTGATTCTGATAGTTTGAGTCAGGAATCAGAAGTTGCTCCTTCAATTCCAGTGGAGCTGTTTCAAACAAGAGTCATCATCAGCAAGACCTGGGATTAGTTCTGCTCCTAAATAAAAGCTATGTTCAGGGCACAGTTATGACGCATAATCTATGTTTCCTACCTACACACATTCTGAAGGCCTCTATATCATAGCCCAAAGCAGCTGACCTCTTATTTCTAACTTTGCTAAGCATTCTTACTTTGTAGCTCTTTTCTCCTTGAAAGGCAGTCTTCTCCCAGTTTGCTTAACTAAAATTGTGCCACTACATTCCCTGGGAGAAAGGTGATGGAAAAGAAAGCATCAAGAATTACAGCCGTCTAATGAATTTCAGCAGTATAAAGGTAATTTTAACCCCCTGATGATACTGAATGGGTGGAAGTCACATCAATCAGGAGATTACTACTAATTTTACTCTAGAAAAAAGTCCGAGTTGACAAGCTACAGCTTGACAGATCAAGTTGGTAAAAATGCATTGTCAATTCCACAAGCAGCACAAAACTCAGACAAATTCAGGCTCTTTTCTGTTCCTGCTTTTGCCACAGAAGACAGGAGAAACAGCATACTGACAGACTACTAACAGCCCATTAGGTGACCATTTCATCCATAGGGCTATATCACTGTATTGAGCTACTAACAACTAGTTACTTAAACAGTGGCTTCGGATAAAAAAATAAACTGCACTGATTCATCAACAGATGACCACATAGTGAGGTAGAAATATTTCTATATTGTTGGTTATCCACATCATTGAGGCACCAACTCAAATCTGTCATCTCTGCTAACAGACATCATCATGCCGCTATGTAACCTATGATGTACTGAAACCTTGAATATAACTTAGTTCTGCTGATCCCTTGATTAAGAAAAAATAGATAAGAATGAAAAAACACAGTGAAAGGTGGCGACACTGGCAAGAGATGCTGAACAACTCCCATACAAGAAGTGACTAAAAAGCTAAGAATTCTTTACCTTGAAATAAGAGATAGCTAAGGTAAACAGGTAACAAAAGAACACAGTTCGGAAATAGCTCAGAGAGTTGAGAACAAGTATAATTCATTTTACAAGGACTAAACCGTATCAGGCAGTAGGTTTAAGACACAAATGGAAGCAGTTTTTCCTCACAACATACTAACCTGTGGAACTCACTGCTGACAGGTTTTCTAGCTTCTAGCACAAAAGAAAAACCTACCTTTGGACAAATTAATGTCAAGTGCATCAAGGGCTGTTAAACACAGTGTGGACACACAGCTGAAAAAATGTAAAGCTGTAGCTGGAAAATAAAAGGTATTCTGAGATTCTAAAGAAAGGTGATGCTGCCCATGGCAAAGGGGAGTTGGAAGCAGATGATCTTTAAGGTCCTTCCAACCCAAACCATTCTATGATATTATTCCCCTGAGCTATAGCATATACCCCTGCAGCCTGACAACTGAACAAACAGCCCAAGTGTTGCTAGAACCTAAGCTCAGGAAAGAGAGTAACAAAGCCAGAAGCAGGAGAATGTGAAGTACCAAACGCCAAACGTAGTTCAAGCTTGGGCCAAAAGATCTGGCCCGAAACAGAACAACTGCGACATTCACTCTACGTGAGGAAAGTTATTCGCTTCTTTTACTCTCTCATACAAACCGCTGGATCCAGCTCAGACTACGTGCAGTTACTGCTTGTGGTGGGACACCGAGGCAAAACGAAGCAGCTCCTTACACACCCTCTGGATGCAGCCCCTGGAAACCGAGCGCGCAAGGAAAGCAGCTTTGAAATGGCTACTCACGCAGCCAAAACACGAGGCGCAGGAATCTCGCAGAGCCGACCAGAAAGCTCCCTCACAGCCAGCCAGGAGAGAGTGAAAGCTCCTCCAGCTCCGGTTGAGGCTTGGAACACAAAGCTAGGTTGGAGCAACCCTCACCACGGCCTCGCATCTCCGGCCATCCCCGAGCCCCAACCGCCCCGGGGCACTGCCCGCACTCCTCAGCCGACACCACCGCCCGGACGCCCTTTCGCCGCTCCCCCCGGCACGGCGCCGAGCCCGCCCGCCGCCAGCCGCCCACCTGGTGCGGGGCTCCCTCCTCAGGGCGCTGTCGCCTCGGGGCGGCCCGGCCTTGCTTCGCTTCTCCTCGCCCCACCTCAGCGCGCCGCTCCGCGCCGGCGTCCCTCGCGGCGCACGTCCCGTCCGGTCGCCCCACAAGGCGCTCTCCGTGCGGCGGGGGCGATAGGACTGACAGCCGCACGACCTCCGGCTCATGGGAGGCGGCGGCCCCTCAGCCGGGTCCGCAGGAGCGCAGCTGTAGGGTGCCCCGCAGGACTCGAGACAGGTTCCCGGCGGCTCCCGGGCTGAAGGACAGCCTCTCCCCTCACTCCCGCCGGCCTCCCGCGCAAAGGCCGCGCTCCGCCCGCGCCTGCTGCCACCTGGCGGCCGTGACGCCCAGCGGCGCCTCGCGGAGCCGGCTCAAGAAGAGGCGAGCAGCCGCCGCGGCCCGCCCGTCCTCCGGGGAGCGCAGGTGCCGCCGCGCCCGCCCGCACGGCGATAACGGCGTTCAGACCGTGCCCGGTCGGCAGCCACCGGTAACAGCCCTGGAGCCGTGCCCAGGGCAGGCGCTGACCGCGGGCCTGAAACACTCTGCCACCTCCCCCGAGCGGCAGCGGCGGCCTCCGCCACTACAGCCACGCCGCAGGGTCGGAGTACATGGAATTGTAACATTATAGTGTATTACACTGTAACTTTTCAGTTCGTACAGCCTTGCACTGCTTGTGACAAGGGTACTAATGCACTCCGTGCTGCTGCCCTCATACGCTACAAGAAAACGTGACAGGGACAACTGCTTTCCTCCTACTCACTGGCTGGATGAAAGACCATCTGCTTCTTGCAGAAATACGACTAGAAGATAATGTGTGGTTCCTGCCAGTATTTGCCCAAAAGTCTGAGATTTGAAACCAAGCCAGAAACAGTGGTACACTGGCACTGTGAAAAGCAAAGCACAGATAAGTATATACAAGGAGGATCTTTTTTTGATGACTTTTGAGTCAGCATCTGAGGAAAAAAACTGGACTTGTCTCTCTGTTCCTGGTTTGCATTAAGTGCACTGTACCTAAGATCCCTAAGGGCATTTTTATTGAACAGTGCAATAAAGTGTCCAGCATGAGCTCTATTCTTTTGCTGGAACTGACCCAACCAGGTGAACCCGATTGTTTTAAAGCACAGCAAAACAGGTTGTTTATTCTTGGCAACATTTTGGGCTCAATTACACTTGAACCCAGCTGAACCAGTAAAAGATGATGTGCTGACTGTGCTATTCATTGTACCAAAAAAACTGCTTCACTCCCAAGCCCATGTATAGCAATAGGCTCTATGTAAAAGACCTACTGCAGAAAACTTACTTTTTCCTGTGTGCTCACCAGGCAATTCCCAGAGCATAGCACTCCCAAGCAGTTTCAGATGCCTTATGGCCACCACTGCAGATCTCTCTTGTAAAAAGACAGCTGTATACAGCTGTATGTTTAAGATTTCTCACAGACAAAGAAAGGCTGCATTATAATGCTAAAGAGAAGGGTAAGCCATGCTACCTCCAGGAGATCGAGGTCTCACTTGTACTAAGTAAACAGGTTTAGAAACCATAGATTCAATCAGAAATAATTCCTCCAGTCCCTCCTGAGTTATGCTGTGTTTCACAAGCTAGACTGAAGCCTGTTTGGCAGTCATAAAACAATCTAGGAGGAAGCAAATGCTGTGCCACTCTGGCCATCATCTAATGAAGTACATAAATAAGTGACTAATTGCTAAATCAGGGAGCATGTGGGCAGGAATAGCTCTGTCAGATTACGGTATTTTAGTTCAAATCTCTACTACAGAGTAGATGTTCTGCTTCATCTCCTTCCTGATTACATGACTACTGTTTGCTTCTGGGAAAGACACAACTGTGGCCAGATGGACTAGAGTTTCTTTTCAAGAGTAAAGACCTAAGTACTTGAGTATTAAACCAATAATCAATGTACTTTGCCAACATGGTGGGATTGCTCTGCTTGAGACAGTTCCTAACTCCTGATAGTGGGGAAAGATTACTTAACCTGTACCAGTCTGAAAATCAGCCCTCAGGAGGAGGAGGACTTGCTTTTACTTAAGGGAAGATGAATGGCATTAGCCTCCATGCTGGAGGTCCCAAAGGCTGGTTCAGGTAAGCGCTAATAGCAGCAGAAGAGTTGGAGCCTTGGTACATTAGAGGCAAGAACATAAGGAGGCCTTCTGAAAAGCCAAGGAATGACCACTTGTCACCATTTCCCCTTCCTATCTCTTTTGCTGCCTTTAATTTCTCTAATGTCTCCCATTTTCTATCTGATTTTCAGAATGACTGCTCCCTCCCAAGGGCTAATGCAGAGTCCTATCTCTCATCCCTCCATCTCATCCTCCCCTTGCCGATGAACTGTTCAGAACGGCATGCATCATGTTTTCCCAGCAGTGCAAGAGGAAGTTGCTGTCATGCTGCTGAGGGGGAGAGGATCAGTCCTTCCCACACCTTATCTGTGCATCAGAGCAGCTGACAATTTGTTCTGAACTATTACAGAGCTCCTCGCCTTCCCACTATGTTACAATGTTATTTGAAGTCTTTCATGGTCTCACATAACAAATGTGTCTAAGTAAAAAATCCAATATACTCAGGCCAGCGGCTGCTCTTTTTTAAGAGATGGACATGAAGGGCATTGTGAAATGGCAACATTCTTTTAAATAGCAAAACATAAATGCTTGAAATAAAACCACATTCACTAGGAGATTGAATGTAATCTTTCCTGCAATAATCCACGAAGCACAGGCTTGTGTGAAGTTTTAATTTGATAGCAGAAGATATAGCAGAAAAGCATGCGTTTGAGGCATGTATCAACTGACCA
Source organism: Amazona ochrocephala (assembly GCA_039720435.1). Taxonomy (NCBI): domain Eukaryota; kingdom Metazoa; phylum Chordata; class Aves; order Psittaciformes; family Psittacidae; genus Amazona; species Amazona ochrocephala. The sequence goes on along the minus strand of CM077883.1, from coordinate 30,468,490 downwards.
GAAAAGAAAGTTCTGGGTGAGGACAGGAATTAACCTACTTGATCATTTGTTCAGCACATAATGATCGAGCCATATCTTGTCTCCTCATGTGAAAGCAGGGATAGCCACCAGCACCACTCACCCAGCAAGTTGGAAAGATTCAGGTTTGAGATGCAAGAGGTATCGGGGTATTTTTACTTCCAAAGCCGAAAGACTTCCCTGCCCATGAACCAGCTCTTTGGCCAGCTGCCTCAGTGAAAGAATAGGAATCTCTTTCAGTTAGTTTCATTAAAATTCTTTGGGTTACAGCAGCTGGGGAACAAGGCATTAATGCTACTTTGAAAATCCAGACTAGGTTACAGCATAAAATGATAAGACTGGCAAGCAGATAACAGGATAGAACAGCAGGCTGCCCTTCAAGACTGAACTGCTGCACACTAGTCATGAAGAATCACCTCATGCTAACAGTGGGAAAGTGTGTGAAAATCCCCACTGGGATAAGGAAGGAGAGAATCTGAGAAAGAAGATTAGATTGTGGTAGAGTAGGAAGCTAGAGTTTCCCTCCCTTGAATTGTTTCAACCACTTACTATTTGCTTCAATACTTCTCTGTGAGCCACTAATTGTCACAGTGGGATCTTTCTGCTTCATTTCCTCCTCTTTATGAGAGCAGGCGTCAACATTGCAAAGAGTTAGAAATCTGCTGCCTCCTATATGGAAGACCATGTCAGATTTGCAACATGTCCAGCACAGGTCAGTGGCACAGTTAAGCCTTGGAAAGTGCCTTTTATGCAAGCATTAGATTTCAAGATCGGGGGTGGTGAGGGGGAACCACTAATGCGAAAACCAAAAACAAATGGGAAAAAGAATAAAAAAATGAAACCTGAATGAGCTTTCTGGCCTGAAAGAAAGAGTGTAGTCTCACAAGTTTTTTGTTCACCCCTAGATCTGCTACTCTTTAAGCAGAAGTACTTAGTAGAAAGAGTACACGACACTAAAGGAAGAGAACAGTAGCTAGCTCAGTTGCAGCTTAGCTATATGGAGCAACAGGAGCAGTTTGCAGTTCACACCCAGAACTGTATTCAAAAAATCCTCCATTTAGGTCCCCTGCCTATGCCCTTCTCTGGTGCTAGGTCAACCACCGCTGTCAGATGTTTGCCTGAGAACAGCAGAGATGCTTAGAAGATGGAAAGTTTTTCAATTCGTATGTCACATTACAGAAATGGGAGGACATTTCTGGTTTATGCTTCTTCTACATTGCATGTGAGGACAAGATCCAGGAATGGCACTTCCCTGGGACCTGCAGCCCCTGGGCTGTGGTACCAACTGCCTCACTCTTAAGTAAAACTCCACAACAGCACAGCAGGACATGATGACTTTCTAGACAAGGAAAAAGACTCTCTCCTCCATACCCAGTATTTCTGTTCCATCACACTAGAGGACTTCTCCATGCTCTGGATAAGCACCAGCCAGATCATGTACAGACCATGTCCCTTACTCTTACTACTGTGCTACATATAAATACCTCAATAGCTTTCTTTATGTGGACATCCTCACTAATTTTTTCCATTGCCTTTTGTTAACCACCATCTCTAGTATTACAAAGTTTGTGTCAAATAACCTGTCTACATGTTTCCTGCTTTAGCCTTCCTTTTATAACACCTTCTTCACAGCAGAAAGCATAAATGAAAGACAAGCAGAAGGTTACACAGATTGAAGTGAAGCAAAAATATGCATTTAGGAAAACATGAGGGTCATTCAACCGAGAGGCGTTTTCAGCTTTTGCTGCTTATCTTTACTAATAGCAAGACTAAAGACCTACAGCACACAGCATATGCTGTTTTGTATTTATTTTCCTTTTTTGTTTCTCAGCTGTATAATTTAAACCTCCTTTCTTTTATTGCATGGGTAACTACAACACATTCTAATATTTATAAACGAAGAGTGACTTGGCACCACATTGCGTGCAGTCTGTCTGCTATCAGAGAAGCATTCTCTAAATGGGTCTACTAACCCCAAAAGCTGGGAGATCTGAACTGTTTGCTTAAAACCTGTCTTTCTCCAAAAACAGCCACACACGGCTGTAGATCTATCAAAAACTGATAAATAACTGGAGATTTAGCCCAAAACATGAATTAGAAACCTTTTAGTGACCATCTAGATAACCTGCGATAAGTGAAAGCAAAGGGTGCCCATGTTGTTCAGAAACAAGCAGCCAGGAAGCAAGCCACTGCACCAGGCAGCAATACTATTACTGCTTAATACTGCTATGGAAAAGAGCTAAGAACTCGTGGGCCTCAGAAATAATAATGGACTTGAATATCTTTCACAGGTTAGAAACTCCAGATGCCCTGTCACCAAAAATCTTTGCCTAAGAAATCTTTATTTTTCCTATGGATACAAAGGGTTAGTTACAAAGACCTAAGAATAAGATCCCAAATGTCCTGTATTCTAGCTGAAAAGCAGCTATGCGACAAAAGGTAGGAAATGCTGAGTAGGAGAGTAGTTATAAACACCTAACTCCCTCAAGTTCCTAATCTCTTAAATCAGGGATTTTTCAGTGACAAACATAAATAGCAGTGCTTATAGTGCAAACAGGTAGTACTGCTTTAAACAATGGGCAGTATGCGGCTAGAAGCTTGGAGTAAAGTTCTGCAGCCAAGATAACCACCTCTGTTAAGCGCCACAAAGATGGCGGGGGGAGAATTCACACACCTCTTCTCCTTGCTCTGCACCTCCTCAGTGCAAAATTTGCACTTTTCTCTCCATGCTAGAGCTCTACAATTGCACCTCCTGAGCCTTCTAAGCAGTGTGGGAATAACAGGATGATACTGAGGAAATTGTTCTTCAGGATGAGCTTTAACCCTTCCAGGCAGTGAATGAGAGACACACGGTCTGGGCAAGCCCCTGGCACATCTACTGCCTTTGCGAAGTTATTTGCTGATTCAGAGGTGTGAAACTCTAAAAACCACTATGGAAGCAATGGCACTGCTTGTGGTACTGAAACAGCATGGCTTCCTCCCGGGCTGCTGTGACTTCATAAATATTGACTTTGGATAAATCTTCTGACAAAATCCTGTTGGGTTTTTTATTTGTTTTTTAATTTTTTCCTCCCAAGTGGGTTCCCAGAGCTCATTTGCTTAAGGCAACACACATGACACAAGAACAAGCCCTTTGAATAGTGATGCAGTTGCTTGGTCATGAAATGAAACAAGGCTGGATTTTGATTGGTAGCTGGAGTTTATGCTGTTTGATTTACTCTGGATTCTTTGTTACCTCAGTGCTATTCCTGCCAACACCTGTCTGAACACTAGTGTTTATGGGCAGAAATACTGTTTTAAAGTCTGTTTTGAGTTTTGCACTTATCAGCCTCCACCTCTCCCCCTCCCCCATCCCCAAAACAGTGCAACTTTACCTAAGAATTCTTTTTCCAGAAAGCCAACCGTATCCTGGGCTGTATCAAAAGAGGTGTGACCAGCAGGTTGAAGGAGATGATCCTGCCCCTTCACCCTGCTATAGTGAGACCCCACTTGGAATACTGCACAGTTCTTGTGTTCTCAATATAAGAAGGACATAGAGCTGCTGGAGCAAGTCCAGAGGAGGGCCACAAGGATGATCAGGGGACTGGAGCACCTCCCGTATGAAGATAGGCTGAGAAAATTGGGGCTGCTCAGCCTGGAAAAGAGAAGCTGTGTGGAGACCTCAGAGCAGCTTCCAGTATCTGAAGGAGGCTTATTAAGGATGCTGGAGAGGGACTCTTCGACAGGGACTGTAGTGATAGGACAAGGGGTAACAGGTTAAAACTTAAACAGAGGAAATACAGGTTAGATATAAGGAAGAAATTCTTCACTGCAAGTGTGGTGAGGCACTGGAACAGACTGCGCAAGGAACTTGTGAAGGCTCAATCACTCGCAGTGTTCAAGGCCGGTTTGGACAGGTTGAGCATCCTGGTCTAGTGTGAGGTGTCCCTGCCCATGGCAAGGGGTTTGGAACTAGATGATCTTAAGGCCCTTTCCAACCCGAACCATTCTATGATTCAAAGAACCAAGAAAAGAATGAAGACAGACAATATCTGAGAAGACAGAAGATTAAATATGACATAAAGCATTTAGCTATGGTCTCCTTTGGCAATGGCAAAGGAACCTTGGTAGACCTCAGAAATATTTCCAGGAATGTAAGAGTAAAATATTAATATTTAATTTGTGATAATAATTTATTGCCCCTCACTTAAGTACACATGACTGTACCTATATCAGACACACGTACAGAGACCTAACTCGTGTCTAGCTTGGAACAGAAGCTGTTTTCAGACAGTTTTTCTCTTCAACATTGCCCACTTTCCTGATTTACTGATCCTTGGTGGAACCTAAAATCACCTGAAAACTGTGGCCACTGAGAAACACTTTTGTATTCATACTCAAGCACTTGCTGAATGTCTAACCTGGAGAACAACATGCAGAGCCTCTGTGATACGGCTCTGATCAGATACTTGAATACAAGTCATTGGCAGGAACACTCCAATCATCATTTGTTGTCATGCTGTCTGCTGGCAACTTGATGCTAAATAGTTTAACATTCATATCAGCAACTCAATCAGGATATTAATTTGAAGCAGAAGAGAGCTGTTTACCAGAAACAAATAAAAGGCGTATGGATGATGTAAGTACTGAGCTATGGGGCTTGCCTCCCCATACAGTACACATGCCTAGATGTTTTTCCCCTGATTCATGAAAACAGTTGGACCACAGGCAACCTGTGTACTGATCTGCAGGCAAATCTTACGTCAAAACACTGGTCTATCCTCAAAACATTTCCAGTGCATGAGGAACAGCATGAAAGAAAACACTCTGGCTGCCCTGTACCTCCTGAACATTAATAGGCCTGCATCATCTCTTACTCTCACTGGAGGGTGTTAGCCCTCATACGGTCAAGCTTTCCATTCTACACTGAGAAGAATAAAAGTGCAATTGAACACTGTGTACCGACTGAATTATTAGGCTATTAAAGAGAGAAAAAGACAGGACAGTGGAAAATTGATATGTGCTCAATTTCACTTTTTTAAAAGTGTTTTTTTTAGGATGAGGCATATGCACGCAGCAGTTTAGAGAGGATATGTATGAGTTGTCCTTTTACATAAATAGTCAAGGCCAAGACTATCCAGCTGCTTTGTAACACACTTTCTACAATGTGAAAAGTCTTTACAGCCCTATGAGTACAATGTAAACAGGGTTTTACCCTGTCTTCTGTAGAAACAGGGAGTCATTTTGGGACAAGAAATGCAGACATGTTCCACACAACTTATGGACAACAATTCCGTCACCTAAGCAGCCCACCCTAGGGTTTCTTCTGTAAAAGTTTACCAGTAGAGTAACTGGAAGAAGTCCTAACACATTTGAATATATTTTCCAAGCTATAGATTCAGATCAGTTTAGCAATATATAATCTAGCAACTACAGGATGCACAATTTTTAACTGCCTAGTATTTAACAGTTTGAGTCTGATTAACCACAAGTGCCAAACACTTACTGTACAAAACACAGACTCTTCATTTCAGTTTGCGCTCTTAGGAAACATTAAGCAGCACTGAAGTGTTAAAATCCTGCCTTTTTCCACTCTTTATTTACCCCTACATAGAGGTGTAAAATAGGTAGTCAGTATAGTCTTCCTTCCTTCCTCCAAACACCTCACACAAGTAACAGCTATTTTTTAGCAGAAAGAATCTTTTCCTTGAGATGATACAGAAGAGATGAGCTACATAAGCATTTCAGGTGGCACAAGAATCTCAAGCCCATCCAGCCTTGCAATCTTTCTTTCACCTAGATGTGCAAAACCCTGTTTGTCTCCAGCTTGCTCCCTTGCCAGGCATGAGCTGTCAACATGAAGCCTGACCCAAACTCCACTCAGTCAAAGGCTGAGCCCCAATGGTAATTGGTCCCAACAAGCGCTTGTGCAGCAGCTTGCTACTTGCTTTTCTCTGTCAGCCCTCTAGAGCAACAAATAACCCCAAAAAAATCAAAATTAAAAAAAAAAAATCAAAAAAGCTGTTGCTTCCAAAACTTTTATCAAATTTCATTTATCTGCTACAGTGAAATAAGGGGAGAAACTAAGGGAGTAGGGAGGAGTGGGAAAACATTATTAGATTTAAAGAGTAACATGAGGACAATTTAGTAAACTAGACTTCATATGCTGTGTGGCTCTGTGCATAATGTAAACAGAAGTCAGTTCACTTCAAGTAGACGGTCTATAGACTCCAAGCACTTGAAACAAGAGACGAGCAGAGGCAAACACAAGTGGATGAGGAGGACCAGGGTTCTTGGAACATCTCAGTGTAGGCATATTCTTAGGGCTGTTATGCACTACATACCACATACCACATAACAAAACACCCAAACTCTGCTTCACTGATTCAGCTTCCCAGAAAATCTAATCTACATAGTATCAACATCTGTTCAGCAGGACAGTAATAAAACATGTAAGCATATATTTCATATACACCTACACACAGAGCCTCAGTTCAGATTGTTTCTCACATTCTGTAAAGAAGTAAACAGAAATACTATTACAAAAGCCACTTTTCTCATGTTGGAAGAACAACTTAGAGCTGTTTAGAGAGTGAGTACAATACTCCTAGCTATCTAAATATCTCATATTGCGAATTCCTTAAAGCAGGCATTGCTATCATTTTTTTCCAGGAGAAATATTTCTTCATGCATTTCAGCTGCACAGAGAAAAGAAGAAGTTTCCATGTAGCTTTGACCAGATGTGTTTACCGGCACAAAAGAAGCTCTATAGCAATTTTTCTATTTGTAGTGTTTCTGGATTCTAACTTTACAGTTCCCGTAGTTTATTGCAGTTCTGTGAGGTTCATTAGAATCCTCCTACAAAATCAGATAAACAAAAGGAACAGGAGAGGGAAAGTATGCATTTTACGTACTGTCTATTCAGCCTGAATGAAGCCTGCCCCAGTTTGTTTGTGTACACAAACATCTGTGGAAAGCATGCACTTCCACAAGAGCACTCTGCATTCCAGTTTTGGTAGCTGGTTCTTTTCTTGAACTTTGTGTGTATGTATGTATGCACACATATGTGGTTTCAGCATACTTTTCACAAATGAAAGGAAAAAGTGAAACAGTTTACGTGACATATATTAATGTAAAAGCCAAAAAAATCTTCAGTCCTTACATTGCAGACAGGTGTTTTAGAAATTTCCACTCTAAGATTTTATGGGAATTAAGAAGTAGCCTTTGTAAGTCATATGCACTAGTAACATACTGATGTGAGATCAATACAATCAAATACACTGATTTGATTTTTCTTTGGTTTACGTTATTTCATGTTATTTCACAGACTTACAGTCTGCCCTGTTGTGTGTGACAAGGAGCTTACGAGAACCATCTGCAATAGAGTTTTTCAAATAAATATCAATTTTTTAACAGGAATTTGACATCTATTTCTGCTCTGCACCATTGATTTTTTGATGTGTGCCCTGCCTTCCCTGTTAATGTCCTCAAATTCATCTTGCCCGGACTGTCAAGAGCTTTTCCTTCAATATTTGTAGTACCTGGAGTCTCTGTTTGACAGAGTTTTGTCAAATAGTATTAAAGTCCAACTTCTGCTTTTAATACTTGCACTTCAGTGAGTTTTGCTTTTTATCCTGTTTTATATAAATACCCTCCCAGTATTTTAAAACTAATCCATATGTATATATGATTTGCAGTTCTGCTGCAATAAATTGAGCCAGAACAAACAAACCCCATAACAAAAAAAGTACATAAGGTAACATAAAATAGCATAAAGCAACATAAGAAACCAAACCAAAATATAATCAAATGGAACAGAATGGAGAGGCATGGAATGGAATAGCATTATGCTCTGCTTCCTGTGCTTCCAGGATAGTGTGCATTTGGGGATTCCAGACACAATGGGGTGTAGTTGGCTGGATCAGAAGTGTAGCCAGAGAAACCTGTCTCTGCACAGCTGAGGTTTTCAACACATCCACAGAAATGCTCTGCAGAAGTAACTCTGACTCAACTACGATGTTTGTTTCTCTACCGGCACAAACTCACCATTCCCTGGTATATGCACCAAAGAATATGAAAGAGCCAGGGCATTTTGTTTTGGACAGGACAAAACTCTGCATACCTTGAGATCTACAGAATTTCCTGACACATTATGAAACAATTAGTTGGCCAGAGATCCAGCCCTGGGTCCATTCAGTAGGAAGACAAACTTTATTCTCTCACAATCTCTGATTGGAGCTGGATAGGAAAGTTGGGTTTTTTAATCCCTAGGGGAAAGTTGATAGTGTTGAGATGATGGCTTTTCCAAAGAAGTTTAAGTTACAGTGAAAAATTGTAAGTTTCCTATTTGCTTTTTCTATACTTTTCTGGTTTTCTCACTTTTGTCCCACGATTTCCTCTAGAAAGAAAGGGGGAGGGAGGAAGGAATTCAGGGAAGGCAGAGGGAATGAAAGGGATCCATCCTCTCAGTAGTTTTCATGTATTTGATAAAAACCATTTCTTAATAGAAGATTGAGATTAGTAAGAAAATGTTTAACTAGCAGCCTTACTCGAATTACAAAGATAACACAACTGTAACTCTGAAAAGTGTCAAGATTTAAACTGCAAAGTAAAATCCATCAAAGTCATGAAATTCAAATAATTACAGAATTTTTGGAATTCCAAGATTACCTTTAGCCTTTACATTGTTCAAAATTGGATCAAATTAAATTAAATCCTTTATTTCAGCCAGGATTGTTCTGTTGAGAGCATTTTTTTAGTCAGGAAGTACAAAGGCCTAGTATTTCAAAGGTATTTATCTTGAGTGTGTTCTGTATACACACTGTTCAGAAATGGGTAGTATCTAAATAGTCAGAAAGCAACTGTGCAAGCAAACTCAGCTTTTCTTGTCAGGTTCCAGAGGACACCCAGCCTGCCTGTGCAGGTTCTTGAAGATCCTGCTGCTCTCCTCCTGCACCAAGTTCCTGTCTAGAAAGATGGGTCTTTGAATCACACAGCTATGGGTAACAAAAAACAAAGAATAGAGTAACACCTTTATGGTTTTGTACCTCCCCCATTGCAGCTGTAGCAACATCTCCTGGGAGAAAGGTCATTGCTCAAGCAGGGCAATAAGTCAGAAACTCGTACTACAAGTAATAATGTATATTATAAAGTAGAAGCCAGTTGTACAGATCCTAAATCACACCTTATGAAGAGTTCAGCACTCGTAATTTAAAAAGAAAGCTACTGCCTCCTCACTTGCTTCACCATGACATTACAGGACAACCCAGCAAAGACCATCTGCACAGGGCAGAGTAAGATTATGGTCGCATGCAGACATTCTCCTGAGATACTGCTTAGTTGACTAGATAAATACAACGTGGAACTGAACCTGCTATAACAGACCCTTCAACAGCATACATGCCTTCTCTATGTAACCTAGAATAGCTTACAAAATACCAAATCTTGACATTATTTACTGGCCCATGTTTTAGCAGACAAAATTTGGACTATGCATTAGTTAGAAGCAAACACCTTTATAATAGAAAGAGGGAACCATATCTGTGCCTCTTTCGACAAAGAGCATGGCTATTGTTTGAGATACTTGTTAACTTCAAAAGCTAAGAATAACCTTGGTGGGAAGAACTGATAGGAAGAACCTATAAAAAGAATCAAACTTTAAGAGTAACTGTCAAGAACGTTTCAGCAAATAAATACTGTTTCACTGCAGGACATAGGGGAACATACAACAAACAGCGAAATCTGTAGTGCATCTAAGAACACCTTTGTAACCACCACAGAAATTAAAGGATTCCACACATTAGTGGATTTTTTTGGTAAGGTGAAAGAATTATCTCTTCCTAGAGCCCCATCTTAAAGTGATCCTGAACCCTGCTCAGATTGGCTGTTCAAGGTGGCTCAGTTATGAATTAACTCAAGGAAAGGAGATATGCATCATCAAAGGCTATCATAATTCTTTACTTTCAAAGGCTTCTATGAAACTGGAGGATCTCATGGCCCATGGATACAAAATGAGCACAAAGTAGGGACTCAGCATATCACTTAATCAGATTTACTATTTTGGGGTGCTTTTTTTGTTTTGTTTTTGTTGTGGGTTTTTTTTTGTTTGTTTTGTTTTCTTTGTGGGGGGTTTAATTTTGTTTTTTTTTTAATTTATTTTTTTTTTCAGTTTGTTTGTTATTTTGGTTTGGCTTTTTTTTCTGTTGGAAATATTTCCTTCTCGGGAATCCAAAGCATTCTACATCTTCTTTTTTCTGTTTTGCTTCTCCTACCATCCTGGCCTGTACAGCCATCACAACTGTTATAAAAGGCCTCTTAGCTCAAAGAAAGCAAGAGAACTTTTCCATGGACTTCTGAAGAGTACCACTAACACCTGCTACATTCAAAACACAATCAGTAACATTTATAAACACACAACATCCAACTTTTAAAATCCTTATGGCAATGTTGCACAACAGGGTTATGAGAATTGCATGCTGCCACTCAGCATTCTCATGCTTCTCTTCATGGCAAGACACCAAGGCTAGGAATAACAGAGGACTTCTTTTCTGCTGAAGAAGATAGGAGAGCTGAAAGTGACAGGAGACGGAGTGAGAAGGAAAAAGCCTGCCCTAGACTAAATAACATAGAAGCGATTCTTCTATTCCCTTTTAAAACATAGAAGGCTTCAAATGTGTCCATTCTATTACAGACATTCACACCTGCCTAACCATTTTGCTTGGCTCATAGCAGTGTGTCATGGGAAAGAGGAGCATTTACAAAGAACAGCTGTAACGTAACAAGATGAGTCACGATCCAGATATGTATCACTGATAATCATGCACCTCGAGAGAGAAGCCAGAGCACCAAGAAGCAGATGAAAACTGCAGCCCCCTAAATGCTGAAGGAGGAATTAAAAAGCAAGTTTCATTCAAGTCAGTCAAAAAGCAAGTGACAGAAGAAAGCTGTATCAGTTTCCTCCCCTACTTAATTTCCCATGGACAGATTTTTACCCAAGGTCTGATGCTGTCTAGAAAGCTTCTGACAGTTCATTTTGAGCTACCACCACTCTGCTTGAAATAGGGGGAAAAGAAAAATATGTTCCTATTTGTTGAAAACTTTCCAGGGTGCCAATGTTAACTACCAACTCTTCTTGAAATGGTTCCTGTTTCTTACTCCTATGCCTCTTTATCCTTTTTGTACCCTCTACTCTCTCATAAGGGCAAACAGCTAAAGAAAAATAAATAGATACATATATATGCGGTTATGGGCGGGGACAACAGATGTAGGAGGAAGCCCCTTGCTTTTAATTGCCCTCTTCCTCCTTTTTTTGTTGTTTTTTTCTGCTACCTTTTCCCAGCTTCCTGGGTTAGCAGCCTCCTTTCCTGCATGGGCAACAGTAGAAACTCGAGGCCCCGGAACAGTCTGGTACCGGAGCAAGCAGTGCTGCTCCCCCTCAGCTTCCCTGACACCTTTCAGCCTGGTAACAGCTTCCTGCAGGAACCTGCTCAGTAAGGTTCCATGGGATACAGCCCTAGAGGGCAGGGGGCCCAAGACTGTTGGTTGATATTCAAGGATCACCTGCTGCAAGCTCAGGAGCGATGCATCCCAACTAGAAGGAAGTTCAGCAGGAGGGCCAGGAGACCTCCTTGGATGGATAAGGAGCTGCTGAGCAAAATTCGAAGGAAAAAAGGGGCTTATAAAAGGTGGAAGCAAGGTCAGACGGCCTGGGGAGAATACAGGGATGTTGTCTGGGAAGCTAGGGACCAGGTTAGGAAAGCTAAGGCCCACTTAGAATTAAACTTGGCTAGGGATGTTAAGGATAACAGGAAGGGATTTTATAGGTACATTGCCAATAAAAGACAGTTTAGGGACACCGTGGGCCCTCTCCAGAAGTTATCGGGAGAACTGGCTACCCTGGATTTGGAGAAGGCTGAGGTTCTTAATGACTTCTTTGCCTCAGTCTTCACCGGCAAATGCTCTGACCACTCAAGTCTTGGAAGGCAGACACAGGGACAATGAGAATGAAGACCCTCGGCCCACTGTAGGAGAGGATCTTGTTCAAGACCACCTTAGGAACCTGAATGTATACAAGTCCATGGGACCGGATGAAATCTGTCCACAGGTCCTGAAGGAGCTGGCAAATGAAGTTGCTAAGCCACTGTCCATCATATTTGAAAAATCCTGGCAGTCAGGTGAAGTTCCCGATGACTGGAAAAAGGGAAATATAACCCCCATTTTTAAGAAGGGGAAAATGGATGACCCAGGGAATTACAGACCAGTCAGTCTCACCTCTGTGCCTGGCAAAATCTTGGAGCGGATTCTCCTGGAAGGCATGCTAAGGCACATGAAAACCAACAAGGTGCTTGGGGACAGCCAGCATGGCTTCACTAAGGGGAAATCCTGCCTGACCAATCTGGTGACCTTCTATGAAGGGGCTACGGAACTGATGGACGGGGTGGAGCAGTTGATGTCATCTACCTGGACTTGTGTAAAGCCTTTGACACTGTCTCACATGACATCCTTCTCTCTAAGTTGGAGAGACATCAATTTGATAGGTGGACCACTCGGTGGATAAAGAACTGGCTGGATGGCCGCACGCAAAGAGTAGTGCTCAGTGGCTCAGTGTCCAGCTGGAGACCAGTAACGAGTGGTGTCCCCCAGGGATCGGTGTTGGGACCGGTCTTGTTCAACATCTTTGTGGGTGACATGGACAGTGGGATTGAGTGCGCCCTCAGCAAGTTTGCCGATGACACCAAGCTGTGTGGTTCGGTTGATACATTGGAGGGAAGGAATGCCATCCAGAGGGACCTTGACACGCTTGTGAGGTGGGCTGATGCCAACCTAATGAAGTTTAACCATGACAAGTGCAAAGTCCTCCACCTGGGTCGGAGCAATGCCAGGCACAGCTAGAGATTGGGCGGGGAGGAGATGCAGAGCAGTCCTGCAGAGAAGGACTTGGGGGTGTGGGTTGATGAAAAAATGAACATGAGCCGGCAGTGTGCGCTTGCAGCCCAGAAAGCCAACCGTATCCTGGGCTGCATCAAAAGGAGTGTGACCAGCAGGTCGAGGGAGGTGCTCCTGCCCCTCTACTCTGCTCTTGTGAGACCTCACTTGGAGTATTGTGTGCAGTTCTGGTGTCCTCAACATAAAAAGGACATGGAACTGTTAGAACAAGTGCAGAGGAGGGCCACGAGGATGATCAGGGGACTGGAGCACCTCCCATATGAAGATAGGCTGAGAAAATTGGGGCTGTTCAGCCTGGAGAAGAGAAGGCTGCGTGGAGACCTCATAGCAGCCTTCCAATACCTGAAGGGGGCCTATAGGGATGCTGGGGAGGGACTCTTCATTAGGGACTGTAGTGAGAGGACAAGGGGTAATGGGTTTAAACTTAAACAGGGGAAGTTTAGATTGGATATAAGGAAGAAATTCTTTACTGTGAGGGTGGTGAGGCCCTGGAATGGGTTGCCCAAGGAAGTCGTGAATGCTTCATCCCTGGTGGCGTTCAAGGTGGGGTTGGACATAGCCTTGGATGGCATGGTTTAGTGGGAGGTGTCCCTGCCCATGGCAGGGGGGTTGGAACTCGATGATCTTGAGGTCCTTTCCAACCCTAACTATTCTATGATTCTATGATTCTATGATATATATATACATATATACACACATGAACACACACATACACAGAGTCTATTCCTAATCTTGCCACTGCTGCAACCTTTTTAGTTTTGGAAAAAGGAGCCTGGACATATTTTAATCACCAAAAGGTGATCAGATATGTCTGGTCTGATTTGCTGTTTATACCATAAATTGCTGCAACAGTTCCACCTACTGTGGCAAGCTGCCAGTTTTGGCTCACAAAGCAGATACAAGTGCCAGCTCTAGCTCTCTCACATTTCCTCCTCAGTATTTATTCCAATAGTAATTCCCTTACTCCTTCTGTTCTTTTGACTGTGGGTACTCACTGTCACAGAACCATAAACATGAAAACCCCTGAGGCTGTATCTCTTGTTCTTTTACAGCTTATTGGGTTTTTTTTGGGTGGTGGTTGTTTTCAAACAAAAAGAAACCCACTGCTGTTGTCAGTACATACAGTACAACAGGTTTGTTTACAACTCCAACACATTGGTTTTGGTGCCAGTGCACTGCTTTACCAATCAATAATGTGCTAGTTCACACTTAACAGAGGGTCGCAGACAAACTCAGTAATTAGGATAGCATCACCCATCCCCTCATCACAACTGACAGACAATACAGAGATTGTTATCGAGTCACACAGTTCTAATAAAGCTTTCAAAAACAAACCTCTGCTCAGCACTGACCAAGTATGCATCTTACCCATTTTTCTTGTACTCTGACTTGTTAGCACAGCCAAGATGTGTGAAGATAAAGCTGGTCAAAAATAGCATGGATGCTATATTCAAGCCACAAGTTATTTCTCAAGCCCTGGAGTACAAAAATAACCCTAAATATCAGCTGAAGATTATTATACAATAAACTACACCCTGAAACGTGACTTGAGATATTTGATATATATTTTATATATATATTTTTCTTTCCCTGAAGAACAATATAGGAGGACCTTAATCAGCCTCTCAGTACCATCATAAATTGTGTGGCATTGTGCACAACTCAGACACATACTAGAAGTCACTGACAGAAAACACTGATGGAGGTAGGCCATCCCTCTGCCCACCCGAATTGTTCCTATACTACATACTGTTTGTCCATTTTAGTTTTTAAATCTAAGGTACAGGAGCAACATTTTAATTTTGCCTGTAGAACTACCCTACATTTCAGACTCAGTAAATCCTTTCCTTGTCTTCAACAGACACTAAATGCACATCTAAATTCACCTCCTTCCTGGAATTAGTTTAGATGTCATTAATCTTAGAAGAAAATTTTGTCACAGCTGGAGTTAGTAAGCATCAGCTATGGACAGCAAAAAGAAATAACTCCCCAAAGCTTATGTGCAGACATTCTGGCACCTAAACACAGACTAAACTATTTCTACACTGTCCCTGCAATCTCACTGTATTTCTTATGTTTAATCAAAATAGATATAATTCTCTTCTTAAATTTATGACTCCTTGTCTCTCTAGTGTCTTCACTTGTGTCTATGTTATTAAATTGACCAATAATCCTACTTCAAATGTTGAATAACCAAACCCACAGGCTATGAATCTTGCGATCACAGAATCATAAAAATGCTAATGGCAGGGATTCTAGGGACTTCTCTTCTGCCCCACAGCAGCATCAGAGCTGCCAGTTGCCTGCTGAAGGTGTTTTTAAAAGCCGAAGTTTCAGATTTTACAATCTCCCAAAGACAGAGTAGTACATTATCCCTAACTAAGCATCAGCTAAAACTAAGCAGAATGTTATCTTATTGCAGCTCAAGCCCTTTATTTCTTTTCCTATTAAAATTTGAAACCACATTATTATTTCTACTTTGCAGCAGTATTCGAGGTATATTCTAGGCATTACTTAAGGAGGGAAGTTTTGTCCTGTCAAAGAAATTTGCTTTTTGCTTTGCACCCTTACTATCGGAAGATGAAAGAAACATATTCAGACATTCTGGGTGCTCCAAAATATTAGTTTATTTCCTAGCATATTTGCACAGCATTTCCTGCACTAAGGATTGAGTAGTGACCAGGTACGAAAGACATAACTGATCTTGACCACATCAGAATTTCAGAACTGACTGTTTTTCCTCCAAGCAACTGAGAAATTAACAACTTCTAGTATGCACTTATTTGGGATTACTTATGTACCAGTCCTTTGGCACAAGTCAGAAAAGCACATTGTATGATGGCACTGCAGGGTCTCTGAGGAGAAGCTGGAACACCTAAAGGCTGCCATTATGTCTTCTTTCATTTACCTCCTATCATTTTTTATTCTGGTGAATGTAAGGAGCAGGATAGAGCAATCACGGGTATCAGAGAGCTTTGTGCCGGCCACTGGAGCACAAAACACAACTGTGCAGAGACAGCATAGGTACATCATTGTATTTGCACACTTTGCAGTTGAAATTTAACATACATGAGTGAATGCTGGCAAATACATACCCTTATCTTTTCCCCCTCTAATCTTCCCATGCTACGCTTTGATATATGTGATTCTAGGAATGTAAACAATGTCAAGCCTTTCAAGAACCTAAACAGCAAGGAATCATTACCCTGACTGTTTGCAATTCAACTCATCAGATGACAGCTTTCTGACAGTAAGATGCTCTCATTCTAGCTGTGAATATGTATACTAAGCAGGGAAAAAACTGGTTTCAAATTCTGTTCAGTGTTGAAACAAGCCAATGCCAGATACCACATTCTGTAAGTTTCAGTAAACAGTCACTGGCTTCCATCTCACTCTAGCAAGAATGAGCACGTATCATTGTTCTTAAAAGAATTAAGAATTTCTAAACAGGAAAGCCAGGTTGCAATCCTTGTTTATAAGATCTTAAAAACGGCGTGTCTATAACTTGCTTCCCTAGTATACTGTGAAGCTTTTTCCTGATAGTAAGATGAATACTGACCTGGAAGAACAATTAAAGACTAATTGCTTTGTAGAGTTTAAATGAACACTGCTTAAAGGAAGATACCTACTTTTTAAATACAAACATTTTGATATTAAGGTCTTCCAGTAAGAATTGGCAGAATATTGAATGGGCTAGTAAATACCCCTAAATAAATGTCTGATATGTGCAGTAAATTTAGGGGAGTTTGACTAGGAATTAAGATTTGCATTTAACACTAATAGAAATACCACTGCCTTGCACTTCAAATAGGATTTTGAAATATAGGAACTGCTATTGTAAGTCAGGCTAGTAGTCCAGTCAAATCTGCTACTATTTTTCCTCCTACTGTGACTAATGGTAGTGCTCCAGAGAAACCCCCAGGAATTCAGCAGTTCTTTTGGCCTCACTGACATCTGATGGTGACAAGTCTTATTGTTCATTGTTTCACTGTTCATGCACAAAAAAAAAAAAGAAGGAAAAAAAAAAAGTAAAACCAATACTTTCCAATCTATTTGACTATTCTTGTTCATGCGTTTGGAAGAGTTGAAACACAGGTGGGATGATTCAGAGCACACATCATTGTGAACACACCACTCAGGCCTTCTCTCTTCAACAGTAAGAGTCCTCCTTTCCTCTCACACAGGTCTTTCTTAAGGTCACTTTGTTCCCCTTCCATTTCCTAGTACATGGGTGAAGCTACAGCACACTTCACTCTCAAGACTCTGTAATAAGCTCAGTAGTACTTTCTGTACCTTTTTAAAAACACACAGCTTGTTTGCTTCTCTGACTGCTGCTTCATATCTAGCAGATAATTTCACTGAGTGATTTACAATGATATTCCATCTTTTTCCTGTGCTTTGCCAATTTTCGTGTCACTGGATAATCTTCCACTGCACATTACTTTGCACTTGACAATTGTTCCGCCTGACATCAAGGTGCCTGAGCAAGTGACTTTGCTTTGTACACAGAAGTTTTTTCTAATGCTGTGTATTTCACAGAGCATTTTTAAAACTTCTATGCCAAATATCAGCTCTGCCCATTCAATTTTCTTCCATCGATTTCTTCAAAATGTCAAGTTCACAAAAGCCATCAGCTAATCCTAAGATATTCCTTTAAACACCAGTTATTCAATTCACTGTCAGCTGTCTGCATCCTGTGCCCTAGAAGATCTTCACTTTATTTCTCATACTACACAGCATTTATCTAAAATAGAATATGTTGTGCTGAGGTTAGCATACAAATTGTCAGGAATGTGATTGTTGTGAAGTTGTCAGGAATGGTGATATAAAGGAAGTCCCAATATGACTATTCTAACACCTTAGAAGAATACATTTTGTATTCTTAGATTCACTGAGCTTCTTTAGAATGTGTAACAGCATCTGCAGACTTTCAGAAAGCTGCTGTGAGGGCAATCACTCCTTCAGCAGCTGCTTCCTTGGCTTCCTGTCAGGCAACTGCACTGTGAAATTGCTCTGCACCAACAGTTGTCCTCCTTTACTCCTTTGACTTCAGATTATTTTCTTCTTGATGGCATTTTCTAATTGGACTCTTTATCCTTGTTTACACTGGAGAAATTAGTCATTGCTGGTTCAGAGTGCAGAAGAGGATGCAGCTGCAAAGCTAACTGCAGAATGCGCCAGATTAATGCCAGTTCCCAAAGTGGTTCTGAACAGATTTCGTTCTTGTGTGTGCTGGCAGCAAACCCACATTCATCCACGATTCTGCTGCGATACTGCTGACATTTAATACCAGCAAGAGATAATTCTCCTAGTACAGACATCTATTTTTTTCCTGCCAGATATTAAACTTGTGTCATTCATAAATATTAGGCAAAGTCACTTTGCCATAGAACCCTTGGGAATAATTTCTACTTGAACGCATTTTGCCTCTCACTGTTGAAAAGTTTGAAAAAAAGTCAATGAAAGAGAAGTCCACATTTCTGAATGATCTATATCTATGTATTTTTGCTGATGATGCTGATAACTCCCATATGAGAGAACGGAGCATATTTTAAATTCACTTTTTAAATTTCATTAATGCAACATGCTGTGGTCACCTTCATGCTACCACCATACAAAACCCCTTTGGATTAGAAGTCAAAGCTCCACCAGCATATAAATCTTCAGAAAATGTGTACTTGGGTGCAAGAGCCAATCCATGTTCACAGTCAAAGGCTGCTATAAATTGCTTACTAACTTTAAAACCCAGCTTGACTGAAGTTTCTACTTGCTCTACCCCTCTCATTTAGAGAGCGTGAACTGCAGGCTAGAAACAATGCAAGGCAAAGACTGTTTTACACTGAACAGTTTGGCATGAGTTCTGACTATTGCTCTGGGTGTGGTCATAATATTAAACAACAATGAAATAACCAGACTCTCCTCCTAAACTAAAACCGGCTAGTTTCTAAGTACACCCCATATATTACACAGCAAGCCAGAGCCCAACAGCTAGCAGTCATCTGGCAGAAGCAGCAGTCAAAATCACTTCAAATGCTAGTTATACTTACTCTCACTTAAAGGCATCTTTCTGATTTCACAGACCTAAATCTTAAACCTAGCATCGATATATTCCTTTCTGTATTTTTTCCATGCCTTCCTTAATTACAGATATTTTTCAGCTGTCCTGAGTACAAACCAGAGATCCAGGAAAGTCCTACAATTCCACTCCTGTTTTCCTTCCTTCTCTACAACAATACATTTAGCTTGCCTTCCAACCCCTTGTTTACCTGCATGTCTGTGACTGAACAGAGTTCTGCATATAGATCTTTCATATATTTTCAAAGACCAACATAGGCATAAGGACTCTGTACACAAGCAATCCAGTAAATACTTTAGGAAGACCTCTTTGGGCTACCTGAGGAAATCAGCAATATATAATATATATATAAAATATAAATATATTATATATAATATGTAAAAGCTGCATATATTTGAAAAACAAACAACAGGAATATCTGCATTAAAAGCCCTGCTTGAGAATATCTTGGTGGTAAGAGAGACACATAAAATAAAGGAATCCCACCTAAAAGGCCCTACACAGCATCTTCAGCAAAAATCCTAAGGAACCTCAGATCTTCACATGAAGACTTGCACTTTAAATTGCAATGCATTATACTGAAGAAAATATCTTCACAATTGGAAGAAAACATGTCTAACAGACAAGTAGTTGAATGAACAAAGATAAGCATTCAAGTATTGAAACTCACAAGATTTTTAACCATCCTTATACGGTTTTAATTCCAACAATTTCAGCTCTTGTCCATGAGCATCCACCAATTCATCTGTTGAGTTTATTCAGAAGGTATAATAGCACATTACAGAGTCATTATTTTCAATACAACAATTCAAAACACAAAGTTCTTCAAATCCCAAAGAACTGCAGTTTTATACCAGAGTCCTTCTTTTTTCCTGTCAGCTGCTGAATGAATGACACATGATATTTTATGGACACTTACTATCCTACAAGAATATATGTCCAGAACACACAACTGCATTCCTCAGAAGAGAGGGTATCTCTGTTGTGTTAATCTTGCCCAAAGTTTCCCTCTGCTAGCGAAGGACTCCAGTTGCAGAGACAGCCTTTCCAAGAGAGAGACATCTGCCCACTAACAACTGGACTGCAATTACCAAACATTTTCTTTAGACATTACTGACCAGTAAGGAATCAGAAAACAGCTACACAACTGTATTTACTACAGTGATTAAAGTGTTTGGAGGCCTTCTAAAAATCAGAAGTAGCAGTAGTGCAACACTAGCTTTTAGGAGCCCTGAGAAGGGTCACCAAGACCCAAAACGCCAGACCAGTACAAATGACAGGTGAAAAACACCATCCTAAAAGCTGATACCTTAGCAAAGCAAAAGTAAGACAAACCACAAACAGGACATTCTTATTCACTTCAAGGTTAGGAAACGTGGCACAGAGAGACTGAACAGCCTGCCTAGCTCTCTGGAAAGGGAACTCAAGTGCTTTAAGTTAGGACCATAACCAAGCACCACTGTTTCTGCATAATTTTCACTAAGCTAAACAGCAGAAAGCATTTTGTGATTTTGTATTTCCTTAGTTCCTGGACAACCTACTACAGCCTAGGGCACATTACAGTAGTACAGCAAAGCCCTTCCATTCCCCTGCCGTAATATAGCCTAACCATCACTGAAATTGCAGCATTTAGGTAGTATTTCACACACCATACTCTGCATAATAACCTGAGGAAACAATAATCCTACTAAATGGCTCCAAATCCATCTTAGCTTGTGCCTTTCAGGTCCTTCTCTAGACACCCATACACAAATGGGACCAGATTCAACTGTGCTGGAAAAAATGACACGTATGCTAGCAGCACAAGATGCTGCACCCTCCTTTATCCTACCATTAGAAAATCACTTTCAAGGAGGGCAGTTGCTGGGTGCTACTTTGGTATCTTCTTCCCAAAAGGAATAGATGCAAAGACTGTGGAGGTCAAAGATGCTAACAAGATATGTTAGCATAGTCAGCATAGTCAGCTAGCCTAGCAGCTACATTAAACAAGGAGCCAAAAGAACGTAGAAAGCGCATAGCAGTCTTAGTCAAGAAATGCACTTCTTCAAAATACGCTGGTTACAGCATCCACTGTCCAGACTAAGCAAGCATCCTCTGAATGAACATTTGCAGCTCTCTTCCTTTGTTCCCCTCTGATTTCATCAAAACTCACCCAGCCTCTTTGGTAGGGTCTAGGTTTTAAGAAGCTGATTTCAAATTACTAGCCTGACAAAAAAACTTGTTCTGAATTATACTCAAGTTACAAACCAAACTTACCTTTCAGTCATGATTTTCAGCTTCTGCAGCTTGGAAGAGATGTTTTTCCCCCTTGTAGTTTTATAGTGGAGGATTACCAGGAGTGTTCACACTACTGCTCCTTAGAGCCTTAGATTCCCTGCTAATGCACTCTGAGTTTCTGTCCTATGATTAGACTTTTTCCACTACAGACTGGTGCTGTGATTCTATAAACAACACTGAAATCACCACTGTACATCCTATGACTATAGTAATTATTAATTCCATATCTCTTCTCTTGACAGATTCTGAACTGGTTTAAACGGCACTTTGAAAATAGCTACCGAACTAACAGCCTTGCTTCTTAGGTTCACAGTACTGCACTGGTGATCATTTTAGCAGAATCAGGCAACCCGATGCAATGATAGGGCTGTAGTTTGCACCAGAAATGAAAATGTTGTGAGTCCCAAAACTTCCATAAATTGCTTTTATTATAGAGGAAGTTAGATTCGTCCTCCTCTTTGGCATTTTAGCTCAGTGAAAATATTGACCGGCAGTTTTCAAGAAATCACTGCTCTACACCAACCTGAAACCTAGGAACAATCCAAAATTATCAGTGGAAGGCTTCTACATAGCAGCCAGAAAATCATACAATCATAGAATCATAGAATAGTTAGGGTTGGAAAGGACCTCAAGATCATCGAGTTCCAACCCCCCTGCCATGGGCAGGGACACCTCCCACTAAACCATGCCATCCAAGGCTATGTCCAACCCCAACTTGAACGCCGCCAGGGATGAAGCATTCACAACTTTCCTGGGCAAACCATTCCAGGGCCTCACCACCCTCACAGTAAAGAATTTCTTCCTCATGTCCAATCTAAACCTCCCCTGTTTAAGTTTAAACCCATTACCCCTTGTCCTCTCACTACAGTCCCTAATGAAGAGTCCCTCCCCAGCATCCCTATAGGCCCCCTTCAGGTATTGGAAGGCTGCTATGAGGTCTCCACGCAGCCTTCTCTTCTCCAGGCTGAACAGCCCCAACTTTCTCAGCCTATCTTCATACGGGGGGTGCTCCAGTCCCCTGATCATCCTCGTGGCCCTCCTCTGCACTTGTTCTAACAGTTCCATGTCCTTTTTATGTTGAGGACACCAGAACTGCACACAATACTCCAAGTGAGGTCTCACAAGAGCAGAGTAGAGGGGCAGGAGCACCTCCCTCGACCTGCTGGTCACACTCCTTTTGATGCAGCCCAGGATACGGTTGGCTTTCTGGGCTGCAAGCGCACACTGCCGGCTCATGTTCATTTTTTCATCAACCCACACCCCCAAGTCCTTCTCCGCAGGGCTGCTCTGAATCTCCTCCCTGCCCAATCTGTAGCTGTGCCTGGCATTGCTCCGACCCAGGTGGAGGACTTTGCACTTAGCATGGTTAAACTTCATTAGGTTGGCATCAGCCCACCTCACAAGCGTGTCAAGGTCCCTCTGGATGGCATTCCTTCCCTCCAACTTATCAACCGAACCACACAGCTTGGTGTCATCGGCAAACTTGCTGAGGGCACACTCAATCCCACTGTCCATGTCACCCACAAAGATGTTGAACAAGACCGGTCCCAACACTGATCCCTGGGGGACACCACTCGTTACTGGTCTCCAGCTGGACACTGAGCCACTGAGCACTACTCTTTGCGTGCGGCCATCCAGCCAGTTCTTCATCCACCGAGTGGTCCACCTATCAAATTGATGTCTCTCCAACTTAGAGAGAAGGATGTCATGTGAGACAGTGTCAAAACCTGAAACCTGTCAAGCCTTGAGCTTGATCTGCGTGTTCTGTTCTTATAAAACCTTCTTTGTTGTGCTCAGCACTGTACGAAGCAAGCCCCCCATGCCACATTACAAAAAAATAAAAAGATCAGCACACACCATGACACAGAAAACACACGGAAAACGAAGGAATGGCAAGTTAATTTCCTTACCCAAATTTGTCACAGCTGCTTGGCTATTTTCAACTACAGTACTAACAATAACAAAAATTTATGATGAAATTAATGATACTGAGTTAATGATTACTCAGAGATTTTATAAATCCATTAGTAATATGTAAGTAAATGTTATTTCAGGGGAACACACACAAACAGAATGCTTGGTGCAAGATAAAAAAAAATTAGCTTAGAACTGCTTAACCACTTTTTAGCATCAGTTAAAATCTGGGAAGCAATTTTTTGTTTAAGAGGACTAAGAACGACTACAAGACAGGCCAATACAACTGGGAATCTAAGTCTGCTCTTATTGTTCGGTTGATAGATTGAAGGGAAGGAATGCCATCCAGAGGGACCTTGACATGCTTGTGAGGTGGGCTGATGCCAACCTGATGAAGTTTAACCATGACAAGTGCAAGGTCCTACACCTGGGTCAGAGCAATGCCAGGCACAGCTACAGATTGGGCAGAGAAAAGATTGAGAGCAGCCCTGCAGAGAAGGACTTGGGGGTGTTGGTCGATGAAAAAATGAACATGAGCCGGCTTCAGTGTGCGCTTGCAGCCCAGAAAGCCAACTGTATCCTGGGCTGCATCAAAAGGAGTGTGACCAGCAGGTCGAGGGAGGTGCTCCTGCCCCTCTACTCTGCTCTTGTGAGACCTCACTTGGAGTATTGTGTGCAGTTCTGGTGTCCTCAACATAAAAAGGACATGGAACTGTTGGAACAAGTGCAGAGGAGGGCCACGAGGATGATCAGGGGACTGGAGCACCCCCCGTATGAAGATAGGCTGAGAAAGTTGGGGCTGTTCAGCCTGGAGAAGAGAAGGCTGCGTGGAGACCTCATAGCAGCCTTCCAATACCTGAAGGGGGCCTATAGGGATGCTGGGGAGGGACTCTTCATTAGGGATGTAGTGAGAGGACAAGGGGTAATGGGTTCAAACTTAAACAGGGGAAGTTTAGATTGGATATGAGGAAGAAATTCTTTACTGTGAGGGTGGTGAGGCCCTGGAATGGGTTGCCCAAGGAAGTTGTGAATGCTTCATCCCTGGTGGCGTTCAAGCCCAGGTTTGACAGAGCCTTGGATGGCATGGTTTAGTGTGAGGTGTCCCTGCCCATGGCAGGGGGGTTGGAACTAGATGATCTTAAGGTCCTTTCCAATCCTAACTATTGTATGATTCTATGATTAGTGACAATACAGAACAACAGAGATCTCAGGAGTCCACCTGGTTCAACACCTCTTCAAAGCACGGCTAACTTGGACACTGGATCAGACTGCTCTGGGACCTGGTCCTGAGCTAACAGAAGGAAATCCCCAAACTCCAAACTAACCAGTATCTGCCAGCAAAATCACATCCATTCTCGTGGGTCCTGGGAAGGACCCTAATTCAAGGAAGTTCGTTCCAGTTTTGCTATCACACTGGAACTAGTGCTTCCCCAGAACGGGAAAAGTATCATTATCCAGCTGATCCAGACTAAAAGTATACGAAAAATTTTTTCAGATAGTAATCGAAAATTATTATCTTATTTCAACTAACTACTATCAGATCCCTGGGAACCAGCAGTACCAAATACTGGTATCTCTATAAAAGATCACCAAGTATAATTCTATTCAAGGAACTGCCTGCTTTGACAAAGATGAGGATTTGGCAATTACTAATGAAAGCAGTAAGTGCAGTGTAAAGGCTAAACTATGGGATAATGAGCCAAATTACTTGGCTCTTCTCTCATTTTGGCAATGTAACTAGTGAGTAATCATGAATAAGATATTAAAGTATTTAAGAGTAATTCACTGAATTTGGAATTGAAATTCTAAATACTGCAAAGCTTAAGGTGTGGTACAACTGGCATTGTAGGAGAAGAAAGGGCAGCTGGTGTTCCCTTGCAGTCACAAGCCACAAACACTTAATGAATATAGCTTCCAGAATGCCTCATACTAATACCTGCAACATTCAAAAATGTGGGTATGTTCATAGCAGTTCCTTACATGTTCACTTCACAATTAACCACTATCAAGAGTATTAGAGATATTTAAAGCACAAATTTCATCACGATGCATAAAAGCATTCAGCTCTACCTCCAAGATACTTGAAATACAAAGGTTTTTTGTGTACCTTTCAGGGGAATGACAGAGTTAAACAATTATTTTTGCTCTCTCCATTTCTTCTCTAATGCTTGTCCAATCTTTGTTCTGTCTCAAGCAATAAGAGTAGTAGTTGCAAAAGGACTCCTGGTGTTATGAACAACTGTCATTATGCTTGAGAATAACAAACTACTACCCAGTGCCAAGAAAAATGCTCTGTAAATCTTTAGCAGTTACCCAAACTATTGCTTGGCTCCAAACAGAAGAGTGTTTCGTTGAAAAAAAGAAAAGTTACCTCCAAATTTTTAATTACACATTGAGTTACACGTTAGTCTCCCACATAAATAATTTTCCATTTACTTAGCTCTTACTGAGATCAATGCTCCAAGTCATTTCACCCCAAAGTCTAGCATTCGCAGCATTCAAACCTTTCCAAGGAAATGTCCCAAAAGCTTTCTGATGTTTTGGTCCTACGTGTTCATAGGCTGCCTTTAGCCCTGCTCCCAGTACGCTTGGACAGCTTCCTCCTGAACAGAATCAAGATTTCTGCAGAACCTGCCATTGCCTAGGCAGCAGTCAGTGAAATCACACAGACGTGCATGCTGCTGAACAAAACGTTCCAAGCGTAAAAGGAAAGAAAAAAAGGTGCTAGCATCTAACATGCTTTTACCCAGTTTCTTACTCCCCCCACCCTGTAAAAAAATCTCAAGCTTTATAAGATAGCCAAACTTATGGAAAGACATGGAAAAGACATTACTATTACAGCATTAAACACACCACAGTGTTTGCGCACATGTATTTATGTTTTTAAAGAAAAGCTACAAGAATATTTTAACAGTTAAGGGGAAAACTTCTCTAACTTTTTAGAATCTATCAAACTGTATTTTTCCAGGACTCCTCTACCCCCACTTCTCTTCTTTCACACCTTTTTTCATTAAAAAAGGCAAAAAAGACAACAAACAAAACCAACCACACAACAAAAAATCCCCAAAACAAAACAAAGACAAAACCTCAAAGAACCTTCTCCAGATTCCCTGAGGCACAAAGTAAATGAAATATACTTCTCCAGGCCCTGCAAGGTAAGCATTTGGATGAGGAAGTGAATCTTTGACAACAAACAGATAAGCAGTTTTTGAAGGGAGGAGGGAATAATCAAATAAATACATTTATCTTGTACAGTGAATTTCATGTCCTGTAAGGGGGAAAAATGCAACAGGGCTTACCTGGATCTTTCTACTGTAGACAAAAATGAATGATTTTAAAATCTATGGAACTGACCCCAGAATTTCAGGACTGACTTTGGTTTTGGTGGGTTTTTTTTGTTTGTTTGGATTTTGGGTTTTGTTTGTTTTCTTTTTCTTCTCAATATCCGACCTTACCGTCTTTGCCAAGACAAACTTAGTCTTTTACTTCTGGGTCAGGGTTTTTATGAAGATTGCAGGTTCTCATGCATACATGTAGGTACAGGTTAAAATTACTGTGCTGCTACTTTACCTTTTCCTGATCTCCAGGAACTGGCACAAATTACTCATTTACTAGCTTTCCAAAAGGGCACTATCTCTCATTCATTTCTTGAAGCCTCCTGAAAAAGAATATATATACTTCACGCTTCCTGAAACTTTGCTTGGAACTTTTCATGTAGAAGCTCTGGAATACGGAATTTGGAAACAGCTGAAAACCAACAGTGAACTGAGGGAGACCCTGCTAAGCAATCACACTCAAGACACAAGGTGCAAGGTCATGCCTTTTCCACTCAGTTACCAGGCTCAAACAACTGTTGACTGACAACAGGTTTAGGTGTATAGACTTAAATGTATTGCCTGCTAAGTTCCTCTCCTTACTAGTTGTTTCATGGAAGATGTTGCTCCAATTTTGGAGAGAGATTTTTTTTTTTTTAATAAAAAGAGATTGAAAAAAATCACAGTGAGATAAAAAGAGGTAGTAAACAGAAGTAGGTGAGGCACTGGAATGGGTTGCCCAGGGAAGCTGTGAATGCTCCGTCCCTGGTGGTGTTCAAGGCTAGGTTGGACAGAGCCTTGGGTTTAGTGGGACGTGTCCCTGCCCATGGCAGGGGGGTTGGAACTAGATGATCTTAAGGTCCTTTCCAACTATTCTATGATTCTATGATTCATAATCCAGCCAAAGAAAGAACTGTAGGATGGTGGAAGTCTACACATTAAAGTCATCATACTTGCCTTTGAGAAAATGAAAATATCTTCCAAGTGGCATATAACAGTCATTCTCTTATTGTGTGGTCTCACATCCCATGGCAAAACTAGTTTTCCTCTTTCTTTCACCAAATGTTCTATTTTGCTGAGTTTGTTCCAGTGTCTTAAAAGGCCTTTCACATGTCTGTTTAGTAACCCTGTCTTGGATTATTGAATTCTGCAACTGCTTGGCCCCTGGTTCTAAACAAAGTAAAAGAAAACAAAAAAAGTCTTCCTTCAAGCACTGTCATAAATTTAAGGAAATGAACTAAACTTCAACACAACCAAAGAAAATGTTCTCACTCGCACGGTTTCAAATTTGAAAAGAGTAGAAGAAATCTCTATCACCCTCTCCACCTGGAAGGAGTAGAGAATGCAACCCTAATCTCACTAAGCAAGACTAAATTGCAACTAACATCACTAACAGGGTCCTAACTCAACAACATACACAAAGTCAGGCTCGGCTAAAAGCACTTCCTGCAATATTTAAGTACATGCTTGAAAAACTTTCACATAAATCCTGTGTTGAAATGTGACCCAAGTACAGACACAGAGAATCACAGAATCATTGAATTTTTAGGGTTAGAAAGGACCTTCAGATCATGTATGAACTTAATATTTATGGCAATACTTAGTACATGTCTTTATGAAAGACAATAGTAACAAAAAAATAGTGAGGTTTATTATTTAAAATTGAATTCTACAGCAATTTCAGAAATGTATTCAACTGTATTACCATTTGAAGAATAAACTACTTAATGGAGTGTATTTCCTATCAGAATTCTCTTTTTCACAACGTCCTTATAGCTGTCACAGACAGGGAAAATAGCTAGGGTGAAATGTAAAGTGTTTTCTAAGAAACAGGATTTATCTATGTAAACCAACTTATCCCACAGAGGTTAAATGCAATCAACATAGTTCCAGTGAGTGGATTTCTCCTTACAAAAAATATAAAATGGCATTTAGTGCAACCGTGGCAGCATTACTATTCTTAAGTGTAAATAATCAGTGGAAGAAAACTAATCTCCTGCAGGTCTGTACTAAGCATATTGTGTGAGTTGTATTTCCACTTACCAATGAAAAAAGTAAACTAGGATGTTTATAGCAGATCTGTATGAAACGCACAGGACAACCAGCTGTGACTGATGCATAAAATCATAAGATAAAGTTCCATTTTTTCCACCTGATAAAATGCTGGTGATACCTGCTGAAGCAGTAAGTGTCCTACCTTTGGTATAAAAGTGTCAATTTGTCTTTGGTATGAGATAAACTGTTCAGTGTTATGACCTACTACTTTATATGATAGATTCAGGCTGCTCTAGAACGTACATCACTGGGAAACACACAACTGCACTTCCTGTTGTTAATCACTACTTTGTACAAATATTTGATATACAGTATATACAAAAGCATACCTGCAAACACGCACATAAACATGCATGTACTTACACAATGGAAGCATTAATCTACCCACTCAGCTTCTGAAAAAAGGATGGTAGAAGAGAACAAAAGACAGGCTTTTAGCTAACTTGTGACTATCTAGGCTAAAGCCTATTCCTTCTAAATGGAAAATTTTCTTTCTGTCTCTTTGTAGAGGCTTGACAGGCAAAGAAGAAAAAACTTTTAGAAGTGGCTTTGTATTTTCATTTTCTTTGTTTGTCCCAGCCTAAATTTCTACCATTACAAAATATGCTCTTTCACTTAAAAAATTTGGGGTACAGACTGACGGTTCTCACAACAGAGCAGTTCTTGTTTGTACGAAGACAAGTCTGAATGTGGAAGTGATCCAAAGGTGACTTCAGACTGACTGCATTCATCAAACAAATAAAGCTGCTGCAAGCATGCAGGTAGTCTCCTCTTTACTTATATGATCAAAGCATAGCAGCTAGTGTAGTAGATAAGACAGGTTAAACTCTTTCTTTTAGATTTTTTTAGCTTGCTAGGCTTCTGATAAATGTTATAGACTAAGAAAGGTGGGTGGAGTGAGACAAAACTGTATGCACAAAATGAAACACTTAATAAAACAGAGAATGAAATTCAGGGAAGCAGGCTTATACACTTTAACATATTTGCTTCTAGAAAAATAAAACACAAAAAAGTGCACAAATACGAGGAGGTAAGCAGTTTGCACAGCTATGAAAACTAACTATAGACTATTCTATAGGTAGGTACAGGTTTAGCATAATAAGTAGTGTATACAGCATAGAACTTAAAAATAGTAACTAAGATTTTAAGCAATTATAAAGTTCCACGTGATTCTGCAGAATATAAACCAAGCAACTTTAGGGAAATATGAATTAAGTACTTACTGGGCCTAATTTGTGACAGTTAGAATTCCTAACACTGTTAAAATACCATTATCCAAACACTATGCATGACTGTTAAACACCTTGTTTTGCTTTTAAATGCTTGTAACAGAATGACGTTTTTCTGCTCCTAGTAATAAAACACAAACTCTGTATCTTGTTGACCTAAATTATAAGAAAGTACCTAACCCCCATTCTACAGGTAAGATCTCTTGCTGACATTCAAATTCTGCTTTGGGTAGGCAGCTTTGTAGAGAAAGCATGTACCTGACGTGTGCATACAACACAGCATGGTTCTAGCATGCTAAACCTGCATACAGCAAAAACCTAAACCACTGCAGTGAGACATCCAGTGAGTCCTTAACTCCATTAAGTTCAAGAATCAGTTGTGGCACTGGACCCAAACAAGGTAATGTGGATGTAATTTCTCCTTCATAAAGAGGCTTGCTTTCACCTTCTTCAAGCTCCCATATCCACAGATTGGTATGCATCTGTTCGACCAGGTCCAAAACTGAGTTTACGAAGGGAAAAGGAACTGAAGAAGGTGATAGGGCAAAAAAACCCAAGCCAATAACCAACCAGTAAGCATTCAGGACTTCAGGAAGGAGCATCTCATTTCAGTCTTGAAAGTGTTTTAATGCTTTCCTGTTCAATAATAGTGAGAGTAGCAATGTAGGTGAAGGGTGACAGAATTTCTTCCTACAGGATAAACTACACTTCAGAGCTGCCAAAAACCTATCAGCCCTGCTCCTTGGTTCTCATCCTGCCGAAGCTTAATATCGGACTTTTTAACTCCAATGACCAGAAGCAACTCCCATAATGCCACTGGTTAAGCCATCAAAATGAGACACCCTCCATCCAACATCATGCAGCTCTGCGGTCTCTTCATCTTTTCACTCTTTTTTAGGAAAAATATACTTAACATACATGGTTAGACACCACTTGAATATTTGAGCTAACACCCAAAAGAGGTAAAGGCAGCAATTCACACCTCCCACTGCTGTTCCGAGCTCTTTGTAAACTTCTGCCTTCACATTTTTGAGGTTTTCTTTGCTACGAAAACAGCCAAGGCCTAACTTTCTTTAAAGAAAGAATATCAAAGCTGAGACTGAGGGGAGCATCACTGAAGTCTTAAAGATTTATTTAGGTGGGATCCTCCTGGTCCTTTTCA
The DNA here is from genome assembly GCA_039720435.1 of Amazona ochrocephala. Lineage (NCBI taxonomy): Eukaryota > Metazoa > Chordata > Aves > Psittaciformes > Psittacidae > Amazona > Amazona ochrocephala. Next base: position 30,437,521 of record CM077883.1, on the reverse strand, counting down.
ATTCCAGATAGGGATCAAGCAAATGAGACACAGACAGAAAGGAGTTCTCTGCAGCATTGTCTGTGCTTATGTTCTTGTAAAAGCAAGAAGTATTTTTAAGTACTTGCACCTCCACTAATAATAAAAGCAGGAGCACTAGCAGTGTTGTATTTTTATCACAAAGCGTCCAAGAAGGCCTGGATGTTGCTGCAGAGCCAGCCAAATTTCAGCAATGCAAAGAACAGCTGCATTCTCCAGCAGTACAATTCTAAGGACAAAGTTTTGTACACAGCTGCAACATGCTTTATGTAACTCCATGTAATCCTAATTCCATTCCCTGTTGCATGCAGGTACATTGGAGGGATTAGAAGATTAATATTGGTATGTGTTGGACATTGATTTTAGCTGCAGGTCCATAAAAGAACTAGCAGTACTCAAGGCCAGTGAAGTAGCATTTAAAAACTTCTTTAGTGCTAGGAACTTCCAAAAGTCTTGAGACAAAGCTGCTGTAATATCTTGCATGGAGAACCCCACATTTCAGGCTGAAAATATACATCTCTTACTAGCTTGGTTAAATAAGACTAAAGATTTTTGTCTCTATATCCAGATTGTTGGCCAGACCACACTGAAATACAGTATGAATAGACGTTGATGTGAGTATAAAGGAATCAATCAAAAAAATGCTAAGTTGAAAGATAAAAAAAAGCCTAAAGCTCAGGTTCTGCCAGAGAAAATACTTGGGTTTTTTTTTAACTATTTGGGAGAGACATAATGGTGTAACACCACCATTTTCTGTAAAGCGGTCTGTTTATTTAGGCCAGTGTGAAGATTCTGTGCATGTCTGTCTCTGATGTTGCAAGACATCAAACCATTGAGGAGCCTTTTCAGATTGGAAGCCTTCGATTTGCACAGGTTCTGCAAGCATGCCTTGCTTGAGGGCAGCAAAGTAATAATCTCTGAGAGAATCCTGAAATAATAAGACTATCCTCTTAAATCCCACATATGAGCAAGACATTTGGCACCGGACTGCTGGCAGGTTAGCAAATGGGCCTCCCAGACAACATTAAAAGATGAATGGTTCTATTTGATCCTTAGACACTGATAAGCCAGCTCAAACTAGACTTCTCCCTAGCAAACAGAAATAGGTGTCTGGGTTGGACCCTTCCCTGCTACATGTCTGTCAAGGGGACAATATAGTATATATACATGTGCATCATATTTGCCAATAAAATGTTTTCTGCTCCTATCTGAATAGCACCAAGGAAAGATGTCGATACCCAGGTGCTGTCACCCACCACCTCCCATCCATTTGCAGCGCTTTTCAATCTGGACCAGGGGAACTTTATCCTAGATGACACCTTTTATCTCTGCAGAAATGATGTGCCACTTTCCCAGCAGAGGCAGCAGATGGGAATGGCTGCTGCTCCAACAGAACAATTCATCTAGCTGGAATTTCTATAGCGTTTATTTGCTCTAACACAACAGAAATAAGAAAACGCTTTTCAAGAATTTCACTGACCCTTTAATAGCAGTAAGCAAGTAACTGCTCCCTCTAGAATACATGAAGATGACTGGTAGCACAGATTTGCATTAAAGTTTGCACAGTTACTGTTTTCATAAGACACAATGCTGCCTGGGAATGTCTCTGGCAGAGTACCAGGAAAGAGACATCATGTAGTAACGATTATTAATGCTTCTTGTAAAGGGCCCTACCCTTTCTAAACTGAGATAGGTATTAATGTGATAAACATATTCTTTGGTATTTTATAAAGTGATCAATAGGAGTTCCTAGTGCAAATAAAGCAGTAAAACACATTCAGTAGTGATCTGAATCACTGATGTGACACATGACAGAGGCACCCTGTTCTAACAGCTTCCTGAAAGTTGCCTTCTGGAATGAATTGGGAGAGCAACCAAAGAGAACAGTTAAAGAATGTTATGATAAGATCAATGTTCATTGAGGCTGAGGTGCACATATTTCTTACTGAAAATTACACTGACCTGCCAAGCTCCACAGGCCTGAAATCAAAGTTGCAATCCTGGCTTCCAGCTCACTCTTGTGTTTAGCCCTCTACTGCACTCAGTTGCAGGGGCATAGGCTTTCCTCTGCTCCACAGCACTATGAGGCACCAGGGGCAAGTGCTTTGCCCGATTCCCCATGTTCTAGAAAAAGCGCTTCTAAAAATCACATTTCACGACTGCAAATTACTATTATAGTCCCTCCCTACCTCATAGCCCACACTCCTTCACTTTCGCCACACATCCACTCTTAATCCCCTTCTAAATACAGTGTCAGAGAGATAAAAATAGTTAAGACCCAAATTATAGATTTTGAGATGGTTTTCTCCTGATCTCCATTCCAACCACAAAATCAACCAGTTCCTTCACCTATGTATGATCATCAGGTAGCCTAAACTTCTAGGTGCAGCTGCAGGAATCACAGTTTTTCCAATCTCCTCCTAGGACAGGAGTGATATAACTTGTTACTAACGCATATCTATTTCTTAGATATGAAAGTAGATGAGGATTTGCCAAGAACCCCAGTACCTTAAAAATAAATTAAACAACAAAAACCTTTACTGGCCCACAATAAACAAACTGCACATAGCTGCTTGGTTTCACTGTGTACAAGTAATTGGTATTCGTTTCCAGGAGATCACCCTGGAGTTTACTCAAAAAAATCCTGATCCCAGTGTCATAATTCTTGCCAAGAATTCAAGCTCTAATTCTCTCTGATATGAAGACTGATGTCATCACACAATGCTAGAATGAAGGAAAGCCAAACAGAATCTGACATCGTACTGCTTTAATCCAGACTTAAACCAAGATAAACAGCTATACTCATCAAGTCAATCTCAAGAACATTCTGTAAAACCTTTTGAAGAAAATAAACTTTATGAAAGAAATAGTCTTGAGCACATCATAAAACTGCATTTGGAAGGGTTAAATCTTATAAAACTTCGTCCAAAATAGGAAAAAAAAAAATTCAGCCAAATTTTTGAAATAATTTTTAATTGAGCTGCTAAAGACAATTTCCAGGAACCTACCAAAGGTTTTACAAGATTCTTAGTTAAAACATAAATTGCCATAAAAAATAAAAATACCGTGAGACCAAAAGCAAGATTTCGGCAATCCTGCTGTAGACTTCCAAATGCTTCTGATTAGGAATCACTGAATTGATTGCATTCTGAAACAAATGAAAAGAACCCACAGCAAAAGAGTTCTCTAAATCAGCAAATATTTTCAAGATATGTCAAATATTTAGCACATAAGCTCCCACAAAAATACCTACTTTCAACATATTTCATTTATCACAAAGTCCACTCGTTCTATAGGTGCAATGAGCAATAAAAAAATGTCATGGTTTCTCCTTCGAACATAAGGCAGACTAGTTTAAAAATAAAACCAAAAAAAGCCAGGCTATACTTGACCTCTGAGTGTTACAGGTGAAAATGCTGCTTAATAAGATCTGTGTTAGTGGCAGCCAAGTAACAGATTGTCTCATCTGCTGATTCAATTGAAATGAGAGCAATAAAAAAACCCCAAAACCTAACCTTAAAAAAAAGCGCCGGGGGGGCGGCGGGGGGGGGGGGGAAATCCCACTGTATCTAGCACCACATGTGCTAGAACTACCTTTGCTTCTCTCTGACAGGTGCCCCTACACCTACATGCTTCCTCTTGGCCTCTCCACATAACATATTTATGCCACTTTAGCTTGACACCAATAACTAATACTCATTAAGCAATAGCCTCTCTGTAGCTGTTTCCCAGTGTAGAGATGAGGAAAAGGAAAAAGTTACCTGTGACTGTCTTCTGTTGGACCTAGCACTGGAGCTATAAGTAATGCTGATAATATTTTCCTTAAATAACAACAAAATACTCTAAGAGCTTAGAAACAAAGGGTGGGGAAAGTGTGAGCCTCCTAAGGGGAGTAGGGAAGGAGAAATATAGAAGGATTTGGCTTCCCACAACAGTTCTCACACCTCTAAAAATACACAAGTCTGCCTTACTCTCTGTAGCTGCCCAAAATTTAACATACATTACAGATGAGACATACAGCACCTGGCTACCTTAACACCTTTGTCAGCTCATTACCAGATATCTAATGCAACCAAGTGTTTTTATTTCAGTTTCGCTGCTGTTAAAATGAAGGCCAACAGGGGATGAGCCTCTCCAAGGCACTGCTTTTTTACCCTATGGCCTCTTTATACCATTTTGGATGAGTTTGACAAGTTTATTTTATAAAAAGGTGTCTCTGGAATAAAAAAATGAGAGCTAGTCAGCAGTGAGGCTGCACAGATGTCTTATACTAAATATTCTTCAATATGAGAATCTTTACAATTGACACTAATCCCTCATGCTGAAAGACCTCAAACACATTCATAAATCACATATCAAGATATGTATTACTGAAATGCTAATTTTAGTACTGTAGCAGTACTGTTTGTGCCAGCAAGGAGACAAAGACTGTTGCAGTGAGGTATTCATGGAAGACATGAAAATATATGACTCACCTTAAATGGGCAACACGCTGATCGAATTTGGAAACTGTCCTGAGCACACCTAGATCTATTAGTATACTTTCCTGACACAGCCCCTAGTTAATCCCTGACAGTGAGCCTACAGCTAGTATCATCAAGCAAGGACAAAAGTTCAGTACCAACAAAGCAGAAAGAGCAAGCAACCAAGTCAACTTTCTCAGATCACCTGTGGTTCCTTTTTTGGTTTCTTCTCCAATCAGTAATGAGATCAAGATTCATGCAATTTAAAAAATAGCAACAACAAAGCTAAAGAGTTCTCAGAATCTCTGAAGTAATTTTTAGCCAATGTAACTCACTTTTTCTTTAAAGATGCAAAGCACTTATTTTTTCTTTTAAATAAAACTGAAAGCACAGGGAATAGGAAGCTACAGAATATATGAAAAATCTGTTCACTACAAATACTATCTGCAGATGACCTTCTTTTTTTGTTGTTGCCCACAACATCATAATCACTGTATATGAGACAGCAGCTACCTTGCAATCTGTCAGCTCACCACCAGAAATGGCTATGTCTAACTGAACTCACATAAACTTATACCAAAATAACAAAAATAACACATGTATTTCTACCTTGTACCAAGCACATGGGACATATTTTGCAACATTTGTTTACTACTGACATGTACATACCAGCATAATGACCTGAGTGAAGATGCAGTTATCTACTACCTAACAATGTGTATCCTAATTCGGTCTCCCACTCTATCCATACAACCATGCCACATTCCTCTTTTAGCAATACATGTACTCAAAATCAGAAAGGAGAGAACCTCTGTTTCAGAGCTCAAGGCCTTTTCAAATGTGACAAAAGCACCTACTGATCTAGATTTCACTGAAGTCTAGCATGACTTGGGGTATGCATCTCATTTTGGAAATCTATGACACTCAAATTTTACCCCAAACCCAAGTAATAAGCAGCCTTGTTCATCATGGAGGGGGCTACTTCCACAGTTACTGAGTGGCACGGAAGAAAACATTGGGTGTAAATGCATAAGAGGGAAGCAGACAACAGGAGGGAAGGATGGAACTTGCCCATACAATTTCAGACTTGCAGACATTAGTATCTGGATCATTGCCTAGACTATCCAAACAGGGGAGGAAAAAAAATGAAAAAGCAATTCCACGGCACTGAAAAGATCTAAAACAAATCAGATGTTTGAGACTGTAATAGTGTCTGTTTTCCCCTAGACAGCATAGAACCCAAATAACCAGCTGAGGCATTGATGTCATCACCATAGATACAAAAAAAAAAAGAGTATGGTTAGGGTAATTCTCACCTTGCAGATAGGCCATGTGTGAAATCCCAGTCACTCAAATCACTGGCAATCTTACAACTTCAACAGCATCATGGTTTTCACTCACACACGTTACCTAGTTTAAATTTTCCTTTTTGATTATGCATTCTAATAAAGAGCATAAATCAATGCTCTTTTTTAGAATTTTAGAATTTTCAGCAACATGTCAACTTGCATTTAAATCTTTCCTTATTACATCTGCAGAGGAGACATACGATAACACTTAAATAAAGCAGCATAAATAAAGCTTTGTAAACAGTCTTTTGTGGATCAGGAGAACAGTCACCCATCTAGCAACTCAACCTATAAAAAAATTAATAAAGTTTAGACTTGGTTCTACAGCATCTTTAAAGTACAGTTGACAGTAAGTTACTCTGGCAGGGTGGGGTGACGAAAAGCGGTAAAGACCTACATCACTCACTTTTTAATTAAGAAAACCAACTGAAACCCCCGTGTCTACAGTTTCATGAAACAAGCTCTCCATTTCCATTTTTAGTTACACCTTTGTTTCCCCATATGTGCAATTTCAGATGTTTACAAATGACTAAAACTCTTCTTGCAAAGCAATTCACTTTGCATTCCATCATCAAATATTGAACGGTATGCTGAGGTGACATTCATTATTGCAGCAAATTAAAGTACTCATGTTAATAACTGTTCATACTTTACATTAATAAATGAAAATAACTGATCAATAAGAATGCCTTTAAATGCTCATAATATTTGGAATAATCTAACTATGGCTCTATCAATATTTGTCTTCAATATGATATTAAGTCCAGTTAAATCTACAATAATAGGCTTGAAAATAAAACAGGACTTGGACCAAAGACTTAAAGTAATAAACATGCTTAACTAATATGTTGCCTTTAACCTTTCATGTACTGCTTCAGGCAAAAATAATAAAAGATATTTTTGGCTATAACAAGTCCTAAAAATCCTAAATAATACGTAAATATTCAAGTGTGTGATTAGAAGTAAGCGTGTACTTTGTATGCAGCACGTACTTCGCCGAATAATGGTAATACACAACAGATAGACCTCAACATCTATAGTTACGTCTAGAAGTGTTGGCAATTCACACAGGAAAATATCATTGGCTACACACTCCCCCATTTATTCACCACTGACAGAATGACTGGGTATCCAGCTTTAAAAGGCAAAAGAGAAAAAAAAAAAATTAGCTTTGCTGATTACTTCTTAATCCAGACACAGATCCTCAGGACAACTAAGACCTCAACTGCAATAAAGCAAGTAGCATTGTCACAACTGTTGAACATACAAGATAATGTTTCTGCTTATGCGGCTGTCAATTAAATACTGAAGACAAAAGAAACAAAACCTCTAAAGATACGTTGAAAATTCTAATATAGCCTCTTGGCTGTTTACTGCACTGACATGAAAGCATTAGAGTGTTTGTTAATTGGTCATTTAAAAGACAAACAAACCCAAAAGAACAAAGAAACAACACAAGTAACTGCCACAGTATCAGAGAGAGGTTTTCATGCTCATTTCTGTAAGGGAGTGATTATGTCTTTTACCATGGTTTTATACATTCCAGCTTCCATATGTTCACATGCAGTCTCCAGAAGAATGCAAAGTCACTGTAACAAATGTTCATAGAATCATAGAATAGTTAGGGTTGGAAGGGACCTTATGATCATCTAGTTCCAAACCCCCTGCCACAGGCAGGGACACCACACACTAAACCATGTAAAGACTTCATCCAACCTGGCCTCGAACACTGCCAGGGATGGAGCATTCACAACATCCTTGGGCAACCCATTCCAGTGCCTCACCACCCTTACAGTAAAGAACTTTTTCCTTTTATCTAACCTAAACTTCCCTTGTTTCAGTTTAAATCCATTCCCCCTTGTCCTGGCACTACAGTCCCTAATGAACAGTCCCTCCCCAGTATCCTTGCAGGCCTCCTTCAGAGACTGGAAGGCTGTTACGAGGTCTCCACACAGCTTTCTCTTCTCCAGGCTGAACAGCCCTGATTTTCTCAGCCTGTCTCCAAGCCCCCTTATCACCCTCATGGCCCTGCTCTGGACTTGTTCCAACAGTTCCATGTCCTTTTTATGTTGAGGACACCAGAACTGTACACAATACTCCAGGTGGGGTTTCACAAGAGCAGGATCACCTCCTTTGGCCTGCTGGTCATGCTTCTTTTGATGCAGCCCAGGATACAGTTGGCCTCTGGGCTGCGAGTGCACACTGACGGCTAATATATTCTATTGCTAGTGCCAAATTAGAAAGTGAAAGAAAGCTGTACTCTGTCTTCTTGGTTTCTTTCACCATTCTTCAGAATTATTTCTTTACTTTATTAGAAAACATAGATCGTTGAAGCATAATCCAAATAAGCAGCGTGCTACATATCCATATAAAGCACAAACCACAGCACATATTGTCTCACAATATAATTCCTAAGTGTAATATAATAGCTAATCAATGAACTCATCAATTTTTACTAGTGTGAAGTAACAGCTTCTATACATGTCACTTGGATTTCTTTCACTGAATGCGAATTGCTAATGCAATACCACTGTTACCTGCATAACTAAGATGTCTAGACTATGTGAGCATGTAATACAAACATCACATTCACAGGCATAACTTCTTCACCACTGTAGTTTGAATTAACTTCACATCTCATCTAATACTATACTTTAAGCACATGGAAACCTTATGTCATTCCAGGACATCTTCTCCTGTGCTTAAGTGTCAAGTGCTCAAGACATGCAGAAAGGCTTTTCTTACCTTGATTCTTGAAAGGTATCATTCTCACTGCTTTGAAAAAGTTAGTGCTGAGTGCTGTTTGCATCATTCATGTCTAGATTCCAGAAAGAATGAGCTTGTTTGTGATGTGCTTGGTGTTCACATAAAGTTCTGGATTTCTTAGGTGTAAAATGTAATAGCAGCATTTAACCTCTGGGATACACATATTAGTCAAACAAAACTGTAAGGCACAGTTTTGTCTGAAAATAGAAATCAACCTGGTTATGGGTGTAGCAATAGAGTAGAAGCCATGCGCTACAGAATAAGACTGAAGATCACACAGAAGATTTTCCTTAATATGGAAGTAGCTGCCTAATTAGGAAAACTGCAACAGAAGGCAGGATTAAGCATTGCCATCCTGTTAACCAACAGATTACAACACCAAGAAATCTGATCCTGCTGTCTTGATGACATTACACTGTACCAATCGATCACAGACCAGAGCAATCAAGAAGCCTGCACTGTTTTTTAAAAAAGCTGGATAAAACAGTTACATGTAAGAACCATCTCAAGTCAGCTTAATCAGTAATAAGGAATATAGAGTTTTCTTGTACAAAGATATTTCTTGGGAATGCTGGATACTTCTAATGCTGGATTTGGTATAAATATTCTAACCTCCAGCTTTCTGCCTTTTTTTAACTCAGTGTTCTTTTATCAGTGAAGTATGCCTCTGCTTGTAGCACATCTATCTATAACTGAAAAAACCCCTACCAAAGCAAACAGCTCTGAACTGGAGAAGAGTCAGTTTTTTCCCCATTAAGACTTCTTGACTCTTTTCTAGGCCTCCTTGACATTTGATGAAATAAGTAGAAGCATCTGTCCACCACAGCTGTACACAAGTATGGCATATGAGGTCCAACACACAGCTTGTAAAGAAATGCTGTTTTCACCACAGTAAACAGAGACAACAGTTCCTCCAGATGAACTTATCTTTCTTCCCCTGAGAGGAGCCTAGTAAAGCTAGCCAATGAAACTAGATACTTGGATTGTATAAACACTCCCTTAGACTCAATGTCTTCTAGCTCATACTCAGAAAAAATCCATCTCCGACGTGATATGTTTAAGCAGATACCAATTAGCCTTTTGTAAGATTGCTTAAAGTTCTGTGTAGCCTACACTCCCTACTTTTTAGTATGCAAAAATCAAACAGTTCATATTGATTTCCCAGTAAAAGCAACTTCACCACACCATAGAGCAAAGTGATAGCTAGTGGTGTCTTTTCCCCATCCTTGGTCTACATGTGTGTAACAGAACACCAAGTCTTCAAAATTCCCAAAAGACTGATGCCTCCAACTTAAACTAAAGAGAAAAATAATTTCACTCAAAGTGGACTTCAAGATGTAGCAGAGTTTGTATGATGTGGGAACAGAAAACATATTCAAGTAGTCTGTTTTCCTAATCAAAACAAAAAGCTGTTATTGTGCTTTTGAATACGTACACTGACCTCCCAAGCTAAATTACATCTTTGTGATTGCACATCTTGTGCTCAGTGATATAAACCAGCAAGTATTTGCCTCAGCTTCTTTAAATAAAATAACAAAAAGCATTTCATCCTGATATGCCACTATGTTAAAAAGTAACAGCTGAAAGAATGAGATTTTGTAATTTTTTTTAATCAGAGTTGCAGGCTGTAAATGTAGTCACTTGTCTTCAATTTGCAGAAGGCATACATGTTTGCACAATAGCCTAACTTAATCTGCAGATGGCCAGTGTTTTAATAGGTTAACATATTATTATTGTTGTTAATATTATTATTATTATTAAAGACATTCCATACTAAAAATATGACCATTTGTAGCAGTGGAACAAGATACTTCACTTTTAAATCACTGATCTAAACCAACTATTTCCAGATTCAGATCTAACACTTGGTCTCAGGCAGCAGAGCAGTTTTACTTACTTTAAAATGCTCAGTTAAAACTTTTTCCAAGTACCCTTTCTTCCTCAAAACTGACAGGATTAGCTTTTGGTTTACATCAAGTGAATCACTTCTCCCTTTGTTCCACTGTGGCGGCGTATCTGAAGCTTTATTACTTTTTCAGATCCTGTATCAAAAGGAGTGTATGAAATACAGCTTTTCATTAGCCTCCTTACTGAAGATCAAATTTCAGTTGCATAATAAACAATGACTCTACATGACATAATGGGGCCTTCATGCATGATACAGCTAAACTGAAACTGAAAACAGAGATACATCATTATCTGCCCTTGTCTGGACATAGAGGAAATTTGTCTCAGAAAATAAGGAATCTGTATAAATAATCAAAAGATCAATGGAAAAAAGTTTTCAAAAGACTTAAAGGTCAAACCAATATATTTTTAACCCTTAAGATGATTTCTACTTAACATACGGAATTTTTACAGTAATAGCGCTTGTCCTGTGCAGAAAGACTATGTGAGATCACAACAACCCATTCTGGATGGGACACCAATGAAATACTAACAATATGAAAATTCAGGTTTATGTAGCTTTGGAAATGCTTTGGAAGCAGAAAAATATAACTGCTTTCCGCCTGGAAGGTTTTATTAAAAGATGCCTAGCTTCAAAATAAATGGCTATTTTAACTCAATTTATCTGTGCAACCACAGAAAATTTATAGATGTACTACTTAAGTTTCAGAATATCTAAGCACTTGATGCTTATACCACCATCAAATTCTTAGAGACACAGAAAATCCTTAATAAGCAACTACAACAGCATAACCCACAAGTCTGTAGGAACTGATAAATGTTGAAGAACACGTAACATATAGCATACTAATGATTTTAAGATCACCTAGCTGGTAAAAATTCTATCTACTCTCAGATCTAACATCACTTTAGTCCATCATTCACTTGCTTCCTACTGGTTTTATGTTAAAAGTATGTAAGCAGCCCAACGTTAATCTTTCCTTCTTTTCTAATAGCTGCCTAGCTACTCTCACTTCAGCCATTTAGCAATCCTGTTACGAAACAGCTGCTATTAGTGAAAAAAGTCCAAACTGGCAGCAGTCACAGACCACTGGGAATACAGAGGATTTTAAGGAGATGTTTCTGTAACTCACAGTCAATACCCTCTGATTCATTTCACTTAGTTTTTTGAAGACCCTAGCTAAAGGCCTCCAATCAGGATTATGCTTCTACAGCCTCAGTATCAGAAAATCTGGCTTTTCTCTGGATTTTCCCATGGAGAACTTCCTGTTCCTCTAGACCAATCCACCCTTTTCAAAACAGTTTTTTCCAGTCTTTTATTGCTGCTGAATCTGATTCAAAAGGGGCCCATCTGCTACAGCTACATCACCAAGAGAGTTCTGTACTTTCAGACAGCTGCTGAGGTTTCCATCCCCATGCAGAAGCTGGGATTGCTCCACCCACACCCTCTGCACAGAAATGATGTAAAGGAACTGACAGGTCCAAAAAACTTCTGCATGATCACTTCTATACTGTCTTTATAACGTAAACTTTCCTTTTCTCACATTTTGCGGGGTATTAATTTTTTCCCTAAATAAAATGCCCCATAAAACTTGAGAGCACAGTTTTTCCAATGGAAAGTAAAAAAAAATCCTATCAAATACCCTGATGTTACTGTAAATTCCATGAAGCAGTTCAGAAATCCTGGAGGGGTGATTGCCTTTATTAAGTTCTGTCAACTGCTGGAGCAACTTCTTCAGGACTTCTAAAATTTTCCTAGAATTTAAGTGACTTAACCTCCATTAAATTCTGTAAAGACTGAAAAGCAACTACCAGCAAGTATGCTTTAGAAGACTACATAACTCAATTCAAATTGACAACAGTATGCATGCCATTGTTAATGTGTGACATGCTCTGAAAATGGATTCTCTCTGAAAACTTAGAGGCACCAGCTTGACATAAATGCAAGTAGACTACATATTCCTTAATACCTGTGCCCACTTGGCTTATGCTACTCATTCAAGGCTATTTTCAGGGCATAGAAACTTACTAAACTGTATCTGCATCTCTGCTTTGCCAGAGAGTATTGTCCAGGTAAAGTTTTTAAAACAAACAAACAAACAAACAAACAAACCAACCAACCAGTTTTGAACTACAGAAAACTTTGCAGGAAGTTATCCTTTGTTATGAACTACTTTCTGAATTTCTTCTTTATAAATGAGCTTAAGTAAAACGAGATCAATTTGAACTGAATGCCTGTATTGTTTTAATTAAGGTACAACAAAACTATAAAATTAGGTTTAAATGGCACAACTTTCCACCTGCATATGAACACTAGTCATGGGAATCAAGTGGACTTGCTATCAGTTCCTAAATTCAATTTTTAGGCAGAAGCTTCACAAGGTGCTTACAATGAAAGTTACTGTACGATGGAATGTGTTATTTCTACCCATTCACAGCTGATCTGGGGGACAAGTTGTGTCTCATCTCTTCATGCAGCACTAAGGAAAAGTCTTTTCTTTGCACACAGTACATCTTTATCTGTGAAGGGCAAAATTGAAGAATTTATTTTTATTGATAACATATGAAATTTTCACACAGTCACGCAAATTAATTACAGCTGAATAGTAGTCATCAGTTTCCTTATCAAACATAATGCATGCATTTTAGCTCATCTGACCTTGGAAAACCTCAAAAACTAACCATTTAGTAAGCAAGAAACAAAATAAATTATTAGCATGTTTTAACAGAACAAAAAAACAGCTTGACGAGACCCTGAACTCATGTTTTGCCTGTAATATTCACACAAAGTAATACAAATGAAATTAATGAAAAACACCTGGAATCAAGTTTGGGCCATTTGTTCAGTTGAGGATTAGGTTCATTAAACATTGATATACTAATCACTGTGATGGTATCAGTGTGAAAAAGTGTTCTGTAACGTCACAAATTAAACAATTAATAAGGTCTTCATCAATGTCAGGGTGTAAAAATAATTTATTAGCTTTTGTGCATAAAAAATTCAGCTACTATTATTCTTGATTTTTTTTAAACAGCAGCAAACAGTTGAAAAGGTGACAATTGAAAAGTGTGCAGTAAAAAATAAGGCAAGCAGAGTGCAAATGCTGTAGTACTACAGAAGCGAGGGTAGCAGAAAAAAGTAAATGAGAACTTAGTAAATCATGACAATCACCAAGTTACTTCTATGCCATCTCATTACTTTATCCAAGGAAGAACCATTAAAGCAATATGCAAGTAAACCTTTATTTCACAACTATCAAGAGTTAATTAAGATTTAAAGCCATCCCTTTGGGGCAGGGCATGAAGTAGGCCATAGCGATGGTAACTTTAGATTGGTTTAAGTTTGTAAAACATCGTGGAATACTGAAACCAAAAGCTTGCAAGACAACATGCCTTGATTCTACTGGTTTTGATCAATGATCCGCTGTAAGCAGAGTTTCATGTAGGAATTTTTATTGCGTATTTCTATCACTGCATCTCTGACCAGCTCAATGAACATTTGAGGCCAGAGCTTCTGCAACGACTCATTTTTCATATTGATGTCAGCAGCTTCTTTCACTAAGTTCTCAACGTATGTCTGGCAAAATGTTTTTCTTTCCTTGATTTCCTGCATGAGAGAACCATTACATGTTGCATAAGACAGAGAAGAAAAAAGTTAAACAAGAGCAAAACCCAAAAACAAGCGCAAAGATTCAATGAACTAAAGAGCATAGTGATTAGCAGGCAACGAGACCCCTGCACACTTTTTCCTGTTGGTTTTAAGTTGCATGGACCAGGGGGTTTAAGACAACCTTTTATGAGTGTGCCTGCAGAATATTACTGTACTCACAATATTCATATTCACATTCATTAATTTACCTGAAATCCACTGTTAAGTAGTCATGCAAATACCTTTCGACAGCATTACAATTTTTGCCTTCTGAAATAGCATTCAAAATTTACAGAAATTAAGGACCATATTACTCTTCTTCCTTCTCTCTATTCCCTTCTCACAGTTTCATGATTACAGTACAATAGTTGGAAAGTATATGTTTATCTACCTGCCTTAACAAGAATATACTGTCACAGAAAATTATGCCACTATGCATCCTTTTCACAGGATCCCTGACGGACTCTGACAAGTCCATGGTTCCTAATGTACTACATTAGATACTGAAGTAACCTGAACCTTTTTGCAACTATCAGCTCTGTATTTTAGTTACTCTATTAATCCCTGTTTCTGCAGAGTTTCTATAAAATGCCGTAATAAGCTTTGAACAGTAAGTTATATTGTAGCTAAATATCTAACCAGTTTGATTTATGGCACTGTTAAAAATGTTAGGTCATGTTTCAGGCCATCAAAACAGAAGTTTTCTTAAATGATTGATAAAACAGAGAAAATACTTTCCAGCTGTTTCATCTAAAACCCTAAAATTATTAATCAATGACTCAGACTGTCATCTCTAGAAATAAACTTATTCAATCACATTTATTATGTTAGTTTACTGCTCTTGGGGAAGTGGAATCAAGTCTTCTGCCTATCTTACTCTTCTCTTGTGACATTCCATAATATCTGCTGTCACATACACAACACTATAACAATGGACAAGGTGTGAGTTGCCGTGCTGGGAAAACAATGCATATATTTAATGGACTGTAGAATTGTCAAGCTTATTTTATTATAGTGCTTGTTCCATGGTAAAGGACAAGAGAAATGCCTCGCTGCCTTACTCTATGCTATTCAAAGTTTAAGAGCTACTATACCAGCTTTTGAAACTGTTTTCTTCATTTAACCTCTCCACACATGCAGTCATTGTCTCTTTTTTACGCTATGGATCTGAGACAACAAACCACAACGCAATAAGAATTTATTGTTTACTGAACTTGATTTAATTTCTTGCACTACAAGATTTATACATTTCCACATGAACAAAATGAAAATAAAGGAACAAATGTGGGAATCAGAATGCATATAGCTAGAACTCGTGATGACTGCTCAAAAGAGACCGTGGTTGAAAGAAGTGTGTTCTCCCTGTAAATAATTTCCCTTTGCCCACGTAAGCATGTTAGCAGATCGCAAACACAAACTAAAAGAAGTGTGACTAATGCACTTGTCTGAAACAAGCCAGCTGGCAATTTCATTATTAATTAAACCTAATATATTTCTTACGCATTTATTTTCCTGTAGCACACATAAAACCTAAGAAGTCTCGTTTGAAAGTATTCTTCACGAATTCATTCTGGGATATTTTTCTGACATTCTAATTCCATTAGAAAATCCTAAAATCCGTACTATATGTATTTCATTGCAAAAAACCCTGCTCACTTTTATTTTACTAATGCAGGTACATTTTGTTACAAATATAAGGCTTGCAGATGAGAAGGTATTTCTGAGGCTATGGCAATGTTCAGGAACCACTTCACTGAAGACAGAAACTGATCATTATCCAGTATTCTGGCAAAGATCAGACAAAATGTTTGATCATACATTTAAATATGTTAAATAGTGACATTTCGAAACCACCATTCTCAATTGCACAACTGAAACTCGATAGCAAGGCAAATTCCATGACTAGTAGTTTAAGATTACATGATACAGGATGAAAATATTTTGCAATTATATACTTACCTCAAGCTTTTCCATATGAAAATCCTTTGTCGTGTAACTCAACGTTGCTCGAGCTGTGCTCTCCTCTCCATTTCTTCTGTTGTCAATATTCTCCTCACTCCCAATCCCAGACTTCTTTCCCTTTCCCTCCAGCAGATAATGGAACTGCTTCTTCCTTTGAAAAGATAGATTTACAGTCCTAATTATTAGAAACTTTTTTTTAAATGCAGATGTTTCTAGTGATTGTGAGGTTTTTTAAATTTTCTCCCTTTGACCATGTACTTTATGAGCTGTCAAGTTTACTGAACCCTCAAGTTACTCAAAACACGTATGACTGTAGATATTCCTCCATTAATTTGCTTCTATACAATTGACTTTTGACATATATCACACAGCATCTCCTGAATAGGAAATCTTGCAGCTTAAACTTTTATTAAGTACGTATTGATAGAAGACGAAAAATAGGTTTTTTTTAAGCACCTTTTTTCTTACAGCACTAACTCTTAAATCTGTTAACTGTGATAAGTCAACCAGTATAAAATACCCACTAAATATAGCTAGAGTCTTCACCATCGAAGTCCATAGATCTTCATCAATACCAATACAATTGCAGGATTAAACAAGCAGTTCATTTGTGTGCATGAGCCTTTTAATCTTATTCAGCAGATTTCATAAAACTTTTGTGAAAACCTCTGGCTCCATGAATCGGGAGATGCTAATATTTCTGCAATAAGCAGCGAACCTATCTTGTTACTTGCAAAATTTTCGTCTTTTCATCCAGAAAGAATTTCACACAATAGTGTGCAAAAGAATTAAACAACACGTTCTAGACAAATTGCAGTTCCACTTATTGTATTTTACCTAGATTCTCCAAGTAATGAAAGCATGCGATAATGCGGCAGGTCAGAGGATGCTACATATGCCAGAATGCCAAAAAGCCTTTCTGCCATTACAATGTCATTTTCAGTAACCTGTGAGGGAAGGGGGAGAATGGGAAGACAAAAGAAAAAGTTAAGTTTCAAAACTGGCACATTCATATTTCATTACATATGTACATTAAGAATTAACTGAAATTTGTTATCCAGAACACTGCATACAGATCTGTTCCAGGCATATCTTCAAAATGTAGATTTGCTTTTACTGGCACTTTAAATGTACTTTAAAAGAAATCAAATGAGGTACTGGTGCTTGTTTTATTTCCTGTAATTCTGGAAACTTTAATGTATACACACACAACCCTCTGCTTCATGACAGTTTTCACAAAAAGAGGAATTTTCTAACAATTTCTTACACTGAGTATCTGAAGGCCAGACATATTGATTCTGCTCCATACTGCATGCACTTACAGAAGGTCTACTGGAAAATTCCTGATTAAGTTATGCTGGAGAAATGCCAAGATTCTGGGTACCTACATGTGAAATGGTAATTCTCTAAATATCACCCATACTGTTGTGTCAGCATTGTTAGAGATGTCTCTTTAAACTGATTTTCAGTGGTTGATTTTACACATTTTTATTTTGTATAAAGCCGGTAAAAGGGGATTATTTTTTGGTGGTTGTTATTGGGTTTTGTTTGTCTTGGCTCACAACCTTTGGAGACCATGGCCTGTGCTTCTCCTGCCCTGATGGCCAGACTATGAACTGATTTCAGCTGCCAAAAGTTTGTTGGCACAATTTCTAGACTCCTGGCTTTCCAGTGAGTGCAGAAGAAATCTTTATGATCATCTCAATCTGACCTGGATAACACAGGACAATGAAACTCACTCACCGAGTTCTTAACTTCTGGATCAAATTTAATTTCCGTTCATCTTATAATATATTTTTGGAAAGCAACCCACAATGAAATAAACTTCAATACTCACAATATTTACTAAGTACTTCCAGACAGTTTTTGTGTTCTGTATTATTCAAGCCATCAAGTAAAAAGGAATTTTGACCTAAATCTATGTAATCTGATTATATTCTTGTTTAATGTTTATACACTGTACAATCTAATCCTGCTTAAGACATACTGCAACAGCATAATGCAGGGAGAAACTCACCAGAGAAAACATAGGTCAGGAAATAAGAAATGTAAAGTCAATTCCATTTTTACAGTGTTTAGATTTGCTCATTTTCACTTAAAATTACAGAAGTCTAACTTCATAGTCTAAGAGTAGATGACCCTGCTGAACAGTCTGTTAACAAGAGCAAGAAAACAAAGAGTACAGAAGGCAGCTAGGGAAACGAAGCCCACTACAGGCAGAAAGGTCTACTGGATAAGTGATTTTAATTGATTTATTTATGTTAAGAGAAGCATAAAGACCAGGTCAACAGAGACAGCAATGCTGAATACACTCTTTAGTTCACAGTAACTTATGTTCTCTATGTTACCCCAGTATATTGTTTGCTCCATTAAGCACAAAAAAGACTGTAACGGTAATATCAAATAAATGTAAAACTACTATGCCTGACTCTTGCCAAGTACAGAACAGGCACCAAGTCAGCAAACATGATGCATCTGTTATATTGGATGACACACCACTTTGTGCAAAGCATTTTGTAGAGGTAACTTCAAATCTTGACAACTCTTAATTGAGATTACTATCACAAGGAAAAACTTGAAATAGGGCAGCTCAATAAAGAGAATTTTCTTCCTCACAGTTCGTACACGCAACAGTTTGAAAGGTGAACATGATAATTTTTTTCAGGAGACTAACAGTCCGTTTCTAGCATGGAACATAACTGGAATGGAATGGGGAGGTGGAAGAAAAAAGAAAAGCATCATTATGGAACTACAATTACTTTCTTAAGTTTAAAAGTGCTAGAGTTATGCAATTTAGTTAATTCAGTTAGAATATATTGCTTTTACTCCCCAAAAATACGCACCTCAGAGGTAGCAACACAACAGTCTTCACAAACATTGCATACAAATGATAATCAGAACAGCAGATTATGCACATTTCTCTTCAATCTGAAACTACTATTTAGGGCTGATCTAAGGTTTGCAAGCACACTTCAGGGGTTTGTATTCTTTACATTGAGACAGAAGTTATTATTACTGATTTTAAAAGAAAAGGTAATATACATCTGCAAAGCTGGATACCACGACTTCTGTTGTAGACTAATGAAAAACAGCAATCAGAGTTCATCTCTTCCTTCCCCTTGACTATGACACTTTTTAAATGATTAATGACACTACAAAAAAAAATTCTGTGTGCACATCTTCATATAGTGTGGTCTGGCTAAAAATGTTTGCCGAGGATAAAAATGTTCTTCAGTCGTATGTATAAGATTTGATATATGTCCTACCTAAAAAGCATGCCATGCTACATGTAAATCCACTCACAAAACTCATCCCCAAGCACTATTATTAAATTCAAAGTTTTCCTTCAAAGGCTGAATATGCTGACCTTGAGATTGTATCAAAAAGTCTACTTCAACAGTTGTGTTATTTTCTTTTTTCTCTTTCTTTCTCCGTTAAGACCAAACAGGTAAGATTTAGTTTCCACGTTCTTCTAACCTGAATCACTAGTGTTGATTTTGAAAATATCATGTAGTAAAAAAAGAAATAAACCTTAAATCCACGTTCAACCTTTTTCTACTGTGCTGTAAGAATGAGTCATATTTGCCTTCATCCTTCATCTGTCTCATCCTTTCTCTGACAGTTAATTCAGGTAAGCTCTTTAACCCACTCCTGCTCTTCTATGCGTTTTTTACAGAACTAAAATGTAAATCACAGCATCCATTCTATGGCTATATCAGATAACAAATAAAATACCTAATCTAAAACATATGATGATGACCAAATTAAAATAACATCTATAAAGACTAAAAGAATGTATTATTCTTGCTCTAATTAACTTCTAGACCACCACTTAAACTTATTTAGCATTTAAAACTGAATGCACATTCAGACTTTGTATTGTATCCTGAGTATTCTCACTCCCTTTATGATCAAAGCACAAGTATAACAACCATTTTATATGCCTGAATAAATTAACTTTCAATTGATGTAGTGGGGAATAAAGTAAAAAGAATAGGAATATTAGTGTCCTAACTTCCAGTTTTCTTAAATATAAAACAAATAGCTAACAATAAAAACAAAATGTATTTGACAGTCTTTCTTCTGTGATAGGCTTAAAGAAGAAGATATTCTATAGCACTGGAAAATACAAATAATCCTATACTGTGAACTACTAAGGAGTCCCTCAAATGCCAATTGTTGAGCTAATATGCATTGTCAGCACTGAGACTGTTTTGAATGGTCTTTACAAAACATAGTAACATCATGCAGGGTTTGGGTTTTCTTTTGATTACTATTTATTTATTAATACATGCAGAAATAATGTCTTCCATTCAGGTAAATGCCAACCACCCAGGTACAGATTTGGACTGCCATTTGTCATTGCAAACAACTGAGACAATACATTTTAATGGCAACTAAGAATCTTATCAACTTGGCTAACTGTAACACAGTATATTTGGACTTAACAAATGCACAGCGCAAGAAATAACATGGTGAAGTCCACTTAATCCCCTGCCCACAAAATACTGAACAGACACCGTTCGTGTTCTGCTCATTTTATGAGCAACTCACCTGCTTTTTTAAAAAACAATGCTAATTTCTAAGACCAACAGTAAGAAGGAAGCAACACTGTCCTACCTTTATTCCATTTATCTTCTGCAGATTAAAATGGTTCAGTCTAAACAGAACATAGTATTTCCACAAAGTGAAGTTTACAACTGGATTTCCCTGAGGATCAACTGTCAACTGTTCAATGCGATGCATCTGAGCTAATGCATTGAATTGCTGCAGCGTCACAAGATTTGTCTCCTTAAGCTTCAGGTGCTTAAAAATAAAAAAAAAAAAAAAAAAGAAAAATTAAAAGGTAAGCCACAATAAATAAAATAAGGAACCAATAAAGAGTGAACACAAGGATCCTTATTCTGTGCCACTCAAACAATTTTCAAACTCGAATAAACAGTCTTTAGGTCTGATGAAGCAACTGAGCTCACTTCATTTGAGGTCTCTGTGGCAAAACCAATTGGTATATTACATTTATTTAGAAATGTCAACATTACATGTCCCTAAACAAAGCCTTTAGTAACAGCACAAATGTTTTCAATGTTACAAAAGCAGTGATACTACTTAAGCAATGTTTATTTTAATTCTGCAAGTAAAGCAACTGCAACATCCACACATAAAAGCAAATATAATACATATTTTAAAATATTCTGCCTTTTTAGCCATAGCAGGCTGGCATTAAGTCCTACCCTGCTGTTTCTTTGAACCATGCCCTACATCAGTCATCTAGAGCACTGTATAGTTGGCTACACAGTAGAATTACTGAGGGAGGAGAAGGAGAAATAACTGATCGTGAAGATGAAAATTTAGTTGAGACTCTGCTATCCCCTACAAATTTCCACACACAATGAATAAATCTGTGGGGAATTGAAAACAAAATAATCTTATCTCAACTAAGCCATTAAGTTCTGCTATACTCAAAACCTTAAGAAGAAGCAGGTAGCTCTCAAGAGGCATATGAGTAACAAGTTGCTTTATGTATCAGTATTTTATTATTTGCTTCAAAATGACTGATTTAAACATTCAAGGAAAAAATAAAAAAAGAGTGCTACTAAAGGGATGTCTCATTTAACACTGTTTTGCTCCACCAAGAACTGAGGAATTCCAAAGCCATAAAACTCAAAGGGGCTACTGGCTAGCTATCTCCTTTGAATCATACTTCTCTCTTTTTATTCTGTCAGCTACCTGATCTTCAAACTCACAACAAAAATGAAGGACTCCTGACACCATGGATTCATAACAACAGCATGGAACAACAACACTATCAGTTTTGCAACTTAAAAATAATCAGCTAGGTCAAAGGAATGAAGAGAAATAATAACCAGTCTGAAAAGAAAACACCATCCTGTGTGAGAACTGATTTTTAAGTATGAAGTTATTGGTATAGGATAACACCAAGCAAATATGTCATTCACAAACTTATCTTTTTATTTGAAAGCACTCAAGGGGTGACTATGCCAAATCAAGGTTCTACTAGAGAATAGGTATTCCATAGCTGTTCACACAGCTGAAATCTTACCACAAAATTAGGAAATTTTATCTTCAGTTTAGTTAACACTTGAACAATTTCATCAAATTCTATGAACATAAAGGAGACTGTGACAATAATTCCAGCTGTCTGAACACTCCAGTTTCGATCCAGGCACTCCAGCGCACCAGCACCATACAAGCAAAGAGTATCTCCTTCCACTTCCACTAAATGAGACTCAAGAACAGACAAGCCTTGTACTGCACTGCTCAATATTGTATCAAGAGACCTGTAGGGAAATAAAAATGCAATGATGTAAATGAGATTATTTTGAGACAGTAACTTGACTCTACTGAATGATCATCCTTTCATTTACCAAAATCCAGCTGCATTAATTCATCTGGTTCAAAACCATAAAGGGCTGGAAAATCCTCTTTCCATCAAGCAATACTGCAGATGCTCTATTCCTTAGGCAGAAAGGGTCTGGGTGTATTTAAGTTGGGGAGGGGGTTATTTGAGAGTATTAAATAAACTAGAAGTCACTCGTATTTAATAATTTGCTTAGAGTTCTTAATTCAGAATGCTAACTTACGTTGTGTTGCTTCAGATATCTAAAACCAACTTCAAACAATGTATTTATTCAAGCAAGGTCACCTTCAAATTCTGTCTGCTACGCAAAATGTAGAAGTTATGACACGATTAATTGCTTTAAGAACAGACAGTTGTTAAAACCAATCTAGGATAATGATATTCACAGTACTGAATAGATATTTCTATTCTTGAACACGAGTATCACTCCTTCCTCAAACCCATACGCCCACTATCTGATCAAGGTATCAAGATTCATTATTCTGCTTAGAGATGAGAACAGTCTAATGGCTTATTATATTTGTTTAATCCTTAATTAATAGGGATAAGGAAGCATTTTTTTTTTAAATAATGTGAGCTTTCCAATTCACAAAAGCGATTTTACAATTCAGCAACAAGTTCAGGGATTCTCAATTCTCATCGCCTTGTGTCTTACTTCATCATAAAAAACAGCAGCGTTATCTGCAGCTTCTTAATTATAACATACATCGCCACATATTTAATCTTTTTAATCTGCTTCAAAAAATAGAAACTGGGGATAAAGATTTTCACACTTTCATTTCTCTAACCAATCATGAAGGAGGAAAATTCCAAACCTAAGTTTCCAATTAAAAAACCTAAATGCACTGTAATTTGCATAAAGGAATTATAACATATGCAAAATAAAGCACACAGCTTCTTCTGCTAACATCTCAGGGGGTGAAATTTGATATTTCATTGAAGTAGATTTGTAGACTATGTTGCAGAAATCAAACTAAAAAGCTTTCACTAGAGCATGGATACAGATTTTATGCATTATAGTTTATTACTGTAGATTTGACAAAAGAATCCTAACATTCATGGTTAGGAAACTACAAGGAATAAGCAAACTTAGTCACTGTATCCAACATAAGCAGAGATAGCATTACACCAAGATCCATCCTACAACTTCAAGGAAAAAGTCTTAATATGTTAATTAAAAGCACGATTTCTCAAGCAAAGAGGACCTGTTTATTAAAAGAATAATAGTTCTTTCAGCTACCAGTTACATTGACTTCATCACAGGGGATGATTACTAACACTGAATTAAACTGTGAAGAAATCAAGGAGGCAAAAAAGCAGTGCCTGAACATATGTTTAGGGGAAAGCTTTGGAAGCATAAGAACAAAAAAGACTTACAGCAATTTAAAAAATACTAAGAAAATAAAAAAAGTTCCAAAAGATGCAGTACTTAACTGGAGATAAATAACAGGCCTAGACACTGACACTCAAATGGATTCTGTCTGTGAGAGGCAAAAACTTCCTGCCTGTAGCTGACATCTCCTGTGTTTATTTGGTACAGCAGGAAACTGTACTTGCTACTGAATTCATGCAGACTATTTTTTCAGGCTTTTGCCCAAGCTAGCCAAGGCTAAAAGTGTACTGGTTTGGTTTTAGCTGACTGGGTAACAGGCACACATTGTTCATTAGGTCCAGCATTTGGTTTTTAAATTACACAGAATGCCAGATGGCCATCTTTTAGATGCAAATAAGCAAACAACAGTGTATCACCAAAAAAACAAACAATAAAAAAAAAAACAACACCCAAAACCCAAACAAGAAAACCCCAAACAAACAGCAAAAAAAAAGCCTATACAATATCAAATATAACTAGCAATGCAAAAATTATCTTAGGAAAAATTATGCTGGGAATAAAACTAAGTCAAAGAACTGCTGTTGCTAAAACAGCATGGGTATGAGGGCAGCCCAATAAGAGATGCTGCTGCTCAAACTAAGAACACAAATTCAGTGAGTTTATGAAGCTTCTTGATACACAAAGAGGTTACAAACATCTGTAATGCTTGTACATACTCATGTTGTTCATTTCAACCGAAGATAACCATCTAAGCTGTTAAGGAAACCAAAAGCCTTAAAAAGGCTAAAGAATTCATGCTTAACATTTCTTGAAAACATGAAGCCCTCCTTTATTTAGAAAATTCACATAATTTAGCTCACACTTCTTTTGGCAAGAAGTTGTATTACTTAATATATGTTCCTTTTTATTAATGGCTAACAGGTTTAATCACTAAGTAAAATGTCTTTTCAGGATTGATTTGGATATATTACTTTTGATAATGAAATACAGTGAGATCTCAGTGATGACAAGCAGAAACCTGGAATATAAGATATGAACAAGAAGTATTACCCAATAAAATACCTGCTTTCTTCAGGAAATACATATGCAGCACTGCCATTAATCTGACAGGGCTCATCATCTTTATCTTGGTTTAAAGAAGCCACAAGAGCTGTTCGATTCTGCTGTATCTCCCACTGACGAGCAATATTAGAAATCGTTAACCGTTTCTTTTCCTGAAACAAAGTTAAGATATACAAGTTATGAGTGCACTATCACCACATTTGTTTGTACTGAAAGAAATATGCTACTTAATAGAAACATTTTAAACGTTCTAAGTTGGAGAAACAAGAGTACTAATAGGTGGTTATTAAAATGAAGGCAGTGCTCTAGTGCTGTTTTGCATAATTGCCAGCAAACCATTTCACAAAATTTGCAGAACAGAAGCAAGAGAAGTAATATAATAAATCCACAAACTTCTGACAGAATGAAGCTAAACTATTTAGTTAGAATAACCATGGAAGTCTCATTTTGACAGGCTGGAGCTGGTTGCGATACTGCTCCCACAAAAAAGGGCAGACTGCCTGTACTAGAGTGACCCCAGTACTTAGCTAAGATAGTTATGCAATTGCTGTGAGTGTTAGCAGTAATTACAACATATTCTGTGTGTGGGGGCAAAAAGTTATCTTCTGAAAAATGGAAAAAGTCAATTTTCTAAAAACAGAAAATGAAATTACCTTCGTGACAGACACAAGGACTGCACCAGATCTAGGTTCAAATATTTCATAATACTTTTAAAGTAGTTTCTATATTCTAGACATGTCTTGTCAATGAATCAGTATTTCAAAAGCTTATTAAGTACTTGTTCTTGTATAGTCATGCAAATCATGTAAACCTACGAACAGGTTATTATTCTATTGCATCAGATAGATATACGTGATTTAATATATGCAACTTGGAATACTTTAAAAGGTGAAGGAAAAAGGTACTTTGTAACAACTCATGGACTGGCAGCTGAACACTAATCAAATGAAAACTACACAACGTAAATATCAAAGGGTAAATTCATTGTTAGTTTCACTTCATTTGGTTTTTCTGAACCAGATCTAATTCTCTGGGAGTCAGCCATCACACTGCTAGACTACACTCAATGAAATACAAACAGTGACTTAGGATTTCCGAGAAGAAAATGTTACAGAGGAACTTATAATAAAATAAATTTACATCCACAAAACATACAAAAGACAGAGTATCAGCCAATGCCAATGATTTCTTGGTATATAACATCACACTCTAAATTGATGTTGCTATAGGAATATCACTTTCAAGTCCATAGAAAATAACAACCTTAATTTAAAGCTTCCCACTCTTGAAAGTATTAAACACCCATCATATTCTAAGAATCCTTTCATTTCTTTCATATATTTCAGAATATCACTATTGGAACTGCAACACAGACAAGTGTCCTAATATTATGGAATGGAGGTAGGGAAAAGGCAAACCTGATTTTGCCCTTTGTTGTATAAACAGCAGTTCACAGGCAATTCAACATAGCTCAAATGTGTATTTGTCATTAATTTTACCTATGAAAGGATGAAAGTTGCATACTCTTCAGATTATTAATAAATACTCTACTTCAATGCTACGAAAGTCTGGATTGAAACAGCAAGTACTTCTTAGCTTCAAGCTGCAATGATCTCAAATTGGGTCTAAAAGGATCTCACACAAGCTAAATCCCTACTAACCACCATTTCCTTAGAGCATAAGCTATCCACCTTTATCAGTTTCTTAGCAGAGTTCAAAGCCCATCTAACACCATAATTTTAAATGTCATTATATTAAATTCCTGTCTTGTTTCGACTATTTTGCTAGGCTGATTAAGATACAAGAAAACAACACAATATTTATTAGGATTTAGAATGCTGTAATAAAAATCCTAAAGGCTAGAGAGGCTTTACTCGTTTTAAAAATGAACATTTACATTTCTGTTTTAAGATAGACTCTATGGCTGTAAAGAAAAACAAGAAAGTTTTATTATAGCCCCTTTTTCCAAATAGGAAAAAACCCAATAATTTATTTGACATGCCTATGGAGAAAGGCAGGGGACAAGAATAAATGTAATTCTTCAAGTTTAATTAACATTTTTGATACATTGTTTAACCTATACTCACTATGCTCCTAGGTTTAATCTATAAAAGTAACACGTGACTGTTACCATCACATTATTACCTAACTCCTTTCAGGGCGGGTGAGCTGCGGACACCACTGCAATGCCGCTCACTAGGAACATTTCTCACAGTACTCAGTGCTGGAGATGTGAACTGCAAACCCTCACAAATGAGTATTTCATTGAAAACCAGAAAATAGCAGATCAACAAAAAAAGCAAGAATTTAATCATCTGTGACTGAGATTTATGGAACCTATATATTTCCTCAAGAACAAGGAACTGTGTATTGACGTTTCACAATAAAATATTTAACAGCTACATGAAAATCCCTCATGCTGCAGCTATTTAAGAGTAAACACCATGATGTGTTTCAGTGACCGACAGTGCAGAGACAGACCTTATAGACTTAAACTTTGTCAAAAATTATGTCCATAATTGTCTGTACCTGACACTGAAAGTTCACAGAGATTACTTTAATAATTCCCTTCTTCTGAAAGTTTTTATCATTTTAAAGAGCTCAAAACTCTTCATTCACATTCAATCTACCCAAAGAGGTATGATGTTATCTGTTTAGAGAATACCAAGTGCCCAACACTTACAGTCTTCGGTGATGAGCAGGCTCCACGTCACAGAAAGCAAGAGAAATTGAAATAGTCTGCATTTTATTCCAATTACATTTAGAAAACTCTGTTTGTTCTGGAGGGTGAGAGTCTCCTCATAACCCCAGCCACCATACAGCTCTACTTCATTAGCCCTCAGTTATGGGCTGCAGGGTTCCCACAGGGCTTTGAGAACTTCCAAGAATTCATTTTACAAAAAGCAAATTTTAAAAGTATGAAGATTCTGCTATATAAATAGCAAGAACTACTTCTTTTTCCAATAAATATTAAGTTCAGCCTCTGTTGGAGAAGAATTACATTCTCTGTACATTTTGAAGTATAATCTCAAACTTTACCAGAGGAGTGGGTTTTAAGAAATAAAAAATACATAACAATAACAATAGTGATTTATTATAAAAATAATAAAAAGTCTGGGAAAAGAGAACTGAAGAAACTCTATTCTAGGGGAGACAAATATATGCAAGGGAAAAAGCACTTTTTTCATGTAGTGAATACAGGAAAACAGCTATTATTTGCTACTGAATGAGTGCCTAAAATTTCATTTACCCTGCATACATTCCAAGAAAGTATGGATGAAAGTGACAACAAAAATTGCAGAATATAATTCTCTAAATATTTTCTTCATGTTCAACAATGAATAAAATCCTACAGTTTGCAATGCTCTTTACAGGACATTGCATCTGTGAGCAGGTTTCAATTCAAATGCGTCAAACAGGAAAAAAGAAACCAGAATCATAGCACACGAGCATATTTACGGAGAAAAGATACACAAAATCACTGAATCATGAAAAAGATAAGTGGTATTTGGCTCTTATGCTACTTAACTATTAAAAAAGAAAAATACTTCAATTAAATTACCAAGTATACAATTTAATGTTGAAAACTGAATAATGGCATTATACATGTATTTTTCTTTAACGCGAAGTTCTGCTTCCACTAGCAAAATGCGCTGAGAAATTGAGGCCACCAAGACAAACAATCCTCTGCTACAAAGAAACGTTACATTGATGGTTATGAACTACAAATAAACACCCACATTTTTCCAGTCTAGGGACAGTTAGCTTTTCAACAGCACAGAACAGCACTGTGTGTGCATATTTACTAACTTCCCATTTCTTCACATTACTGAAAACTGACACCAAAACTTTAAACCCGAAGAGACTTCAAGCACATCAGTGTCTCGCAGGGAAAAAAAAAAACCCGAACAATCAACCTTAAAAATTCCAACCAAAACCAACCCCCAAATTAAAAAGAACCCCCCAAAACCACAACAAACAACAACATTGATTAATAAAAACTCCAAACAAACTGTATCCAAGACTTATTTGTTGTATTTGGGCTTTGTTTTGTTTGCTTTTAAACAGAAAATCAAAATATACAGAGATACAAATATACAGGAAATAAAAAAAATAATATTTTTTAGGTACTATACATGGAACTTTTTTTTTTTCCATTCATAAATTTAGGTTCTTGGAGTTTTTATATGAATTTTAACATGCTGTTAACATTCTGTTTGTGTCTTTTTATTTTTCAGAGTTACACAACATCTGCTACATGCCTTACAGCCTCCTGCAAATACTCTGCCTAATCCTCTTCATGAATATGATTTTACCTAGGAAACTTAGCTGTATGGATACATGATTTTTTTTTGTTTGTTTGACTGCCAAATTGAGAGAACTTTCTGTATAATCATTACTAGATGACAAAAAAGCTCTAGAGACAAATGGCAATATTCACGTAACAAATGGAATGCAGATACTTCATAGATACTTGAACTTTGGTCCCCTATTAGCAACGTAGGTCATTGTCATGGCTTCAGCAGTAGCAGCCGTTTTTTTATCATCACCTTTCAGCAACCCACATTTTCTTCTGGTAGAAAGAGACTGAGATGTTTGTGATGCTGCAGCAACCTCTCGTAGTCTCCCTCGTCTCAGTAGAATGTCTTCTGTTGAGGAGGGAGCAGCTTCCAAAGCTGAATCTTGCTCCTTTGTAGAAGCCTCATCTTTACTATGCTCTGCAGTTATTGCTTGTTTTTCTATAAGGGTAGAACAAGCTATTTGTGGAATGGCATCAGCTTGTTTTCTTCTGCTCCTCCTTACTTGTGAAGAATGATTTTCTGAAGTCTCTTGTAGACTCTCTTGGTCAAGTCATTCCTTTGTCATCCTCAGGTAAACTGCTTCCTCCAACCACTTTGGAATTGGCTTCTTCAAGTGCAAATTTAACTTTTCTACCTCTATCTCTTGTACACGCCAGTCCATGATTGTGGGCTTGATTCTCTTGCAGGGTTTCAGTTTGCTTTGTGGTTTCTATTCCTTGGTCATTTCTTGTTCACTTTGGACAGCTCTGAGCAGGACCACCACTATCTGCAGCAGGTTCTGGTTTGGCAGTTGGGGTGTCCTGGTCCTTCATGTCTTGGTAGGTATTCTTGACACAAACAGAGACCACAGAATCTTTGAGAGAAGATTCATCCACTTCTGCTTCTGTCTTAATTTTGGGAGCAATTAGTTTTAGGTTCTTAACATCTTTGGCAAATTCATCAGACTTCTTCTCCAAGGAGTCTTTTTTGCCTCCCGTGTTTCTAGTTCTTGTTATTTCCTTCACTGCACTTTTGTTTGCAGTGACTGACCTTCTGTTCGTCTCTCCAGAAGGTGACTCTGCCTTTCATTTGAATTCTACCCTTTTGAGACCTGAGGCAACTGGATGCGAATATCACACTCTCTTCTCCTTCCAAATAAACAAGAACCCGCAGTGAGTGGAAAACTAACTCCATCAGTCCCATTCCGCTTAATGACAATAATTTTCCCAAAGAGCGTCATCTTCAAACTTAAGGAACCTTATCTATAAAGGAACATCAAAATTACCCATCCAAATAGTGTGTTACATATTTAAGAAAGCAAATCAGTGTCGTTACCTCTCTTACTTCTCTTCAAGAACCATTTATACTGTCCTGGG
This sequence comes from Amazona ochrocephala, assembly GCA_039720435.1. Taxonomy (NCBI): domain Eukaryota; kingdom Metazoa; phylum Chordata; class Aves; order Psittaciformes; family Psittacidae; genus Amazona; species Amazona ochrocephala. The sequence continues at coordinate 30,406,976 of CM077883.1, read as the reverse complement.
TTCAGCAGTAGCAGTCATTTTTCTCCTTGGTAGCTGGTGCAGTGTTGCGTTTTTGACTTTCGGCCTGGGAACAGCGCTGATAACACTGATGTTTTCAGTTACTGCTTAGAACGTTTTGGTTTGACCAAGGGCTTTCTGAGTCTCATGCTCTGCCAGGGAGGAGGGGAAGCCGGGAGGAAGTGGAGGCAGGGCACCTGACCCAAACTGACAAAAGAGGTATTCCATACCACAGCATGTCATGCCCAGGATGTAGAAATGGAGAGCAGAGACCCGTAAGGGTGGGGGGCTCACGGCTGGGTCGGGCTGGGTATCGGTGGTGAGTGGTTGTATTCTTTTTCCTTGTATTTCCCTTGTCATTATTATTATTGGTGGTAGCAGCAGTGGTTTGTGTTATACCTTAGTTACTAAACTGTTCTTATCTCAACCTGCGGGAGTTGCATTCTTTCGATTCTCCTCCCCATCCCTCCAGGAGCTGGGGGGAAGAAAGACGGGGGAGCAAGTGAGCAGGCTGCGTGATTTACAGCTTAAACCACGACAGTCATTTAATCACCAGCTCCATAACAGTATTCTGAAGTGCACCTCTGTCTCCTCTGTTAGAGGTATTCCATCTCATGTATATAAGCATTAACCAAGCCATGTGGTCTGGTAGATAAGCCTTCTTCTGAAAAAGAAGACAGCTGGAGTCTAGCTGGTGCTCTGATGACTGCTTAACTCTTCCTACAAAAGGAACAACTTCAAGAGGGAAGAATGATGGAAAAACCACTGCAGAACACACTGCATGGCAGCCGTTAAGATAACTCACCTGAAATGGGGGAGACCAAGTTCAAGGAATTCGAAATCACTGCAAAATCCTGTCCTTTACTCTGGATTTACTTTATCTCTGGATTTGTGAAAATTAAGTTTACCATCTTTTCACATATATCACACTCATGTATCCAACTAAGGGTTTTTGCTAAAGTAAAACTTGCATAGCTCACTGCAGTTTCAGTTGCAGAGTGCACACTTCGAGCAGTAAAATGAAAGCTCAAGAAATAGAGGCATAGTGGGACATGTTAAGACTAGAGCAAAACATACTAAGATATAGATTATTACTGTAAACAGATTTACAGTAGGCTTAGAATAGCCATGGAAAATACCTTAAGCAAGTTTTGTTTATGGCTTTCACGCTTCCTTTCTTCCTCTTTTCTTGCTGCAACAGATGCCATACGTCTTTCTTCTTCCTGGGTGGGAAACAAGAAAAAGAAAGTCCATAAAAGGAAGAATTAACCAGGCTCTGAAAAATATAGCTGAAAAATCATTACCATAGGTTTGTGTTGGAATTTGAAATGCAAATTTTAATACAATTTTAGGAATAAAATGTTACTGTTTCTAAATAACATTAGCCCAACAAAATTGGTAATTTATGAAGAAATTCAGAAGAAACAGAAATCTACACAGATACACATATTGAAGATAAAGCTATTTAAAACTACTATTTGTAAAGGTCTTTGAAAACATATAAAGCATATGGTGAGTATGACAAAAAAAACATTTCAAAATGAAACAGTTTATTATAATTTTGTATCTTCACAGTGGTTTTTGTATTAAGTAGCATTTTTTAAACAAAAGATGCAGAGCAAAAGAGCTGAATTCTATTTATGCTCGAATCATAATCTAAGATTGATTCTTATCATTATAACCTGTTTCTAGGGGCTTACTTTTCTAAATCAGCAACACAACTTGAGAAGAAAAGAGTATTTTCAAAGTTAACTATAGTATATTAACATTATTCCTTATCAATATTAACACTTACTCAAGAAGTTTCAAGAAGAAAGCCATTTATTCCTAAATAATGGAAGTCATTATCCGTGGTTCAGTAAGTGAAGATGCTTAATTTTCCTGGTACAGCAATTTTATACTGTAATATACCCATATTAGGTTGAATGCTCCCTGTTTACAGAAGTCCAAACATTCTCATAGCATGGTATTTTTAGAACCTATATTTTCCAAGTAACAAAAGAAATGTTCACTATGAAGTAAAAAGTGTAGAGTCCTTCCAACACAAATATTTGGGAAGCATACTTTAACTTATTTTGATTCACTTGATTTTGGGTGTTCCTATTGAAGTATCTTCCCAGAGCGTACAGAAAGTGTTTTGATTTCCCTCAAAATAGAAAGCTTTTCACTTTCCAGGAAACTAACAAACAAAAAAGAACAGAAAACATCAACCACGAAGACACTGATATGTTGAAATTTCTACATAACTAGAACATGTTATGCTCAGTGCATTGTAAGAACCCCTAAGCACATGGATGAATGCTTACGAGATGATAAAACAAACCGGGAATTTCACAACCACATTATTAAGAAAATAATTTTCAATGCATAAGAAGTTACATTCACATAGCAGACTTATTCTTCATCTGTAGACAGTGCCCCTGAAGTCCACTGACATACCATGGATTTTGACACCGATTTCAAAGGTGATTAAACAACGCATTTCCAAATTGCTCCTCCATGACTTTAACCTAACATGCATATATTAAACACGACAAATATCTCAATGCAGATTAAGGCATGAGGCTTTGGATAGAGTTAGCTTTTCTAACCCAACTAATATGTCACAATTTCATTGGGACACCAATTTCCCTGGAATGCTAATTATTTGTTTGTTGGGTTCTTTTTGGTGAGGTTTTTTTTGGTGTGTTTTTTTGTTGGCAGCCACCTCTGCTACTGGACTTTTTAGTTCTTCCTAAGCAGGTAATCCAGGGGGCTGCTATCACAGAATTACAGAATAATCAGGTTAGAAGTGACCTCAAGAGGTCACCAGTCCAAGTTAAAGGAGGACCAACGATAAGTAAATACTTAAAGCCACACAGATACAGAAGGTCTTCTAGATCCCAATACAACAAACCAACACACGACACCCATAGCTGAATGGAAGTGTTCAGAGTAAGGCTGCAAAAATACATGAAATAAACCCCATGCAGGTAATATGCCACAAATATGAATGCATAATTAATAAAGTGAAATAAAAATGTGTTGTTCCTCAAGATATGATTTAAAAGGATGAAAACTACAAACATTATTCTCGTGACAGCCATTTACTCCAATTACATGTCACAGTGTATTAAGATTGTGTTTACTTAAACTGAAGGCTTCCAATAAACTGCAAAAACCAGCAAACAACATCAGTGAGATCTTGCTATAGAAAGTGGGCTAGAGTGGATTTGTGGTGTTGGGGTGGTCGGCCTTTTTTTTTTTAATTTTCTAATTAAATCTCTCCATTTGACCTTGCATTTATTTTAACGTGGGTTCCTAAAGAAACAAGTTTTACAATTTCAATGTCTTAGTCTTCTGCAATGACTTTTCAACACATAAAACATATGAAGTAATAGAGTGTTCAGAAGTCTCAAACTAAGGTGGGTTTTTTTTTTGTTCCCTAGATTACATAAAATATTTGATTATTTAAAAACGGTTTGTAGAAAGAAGAAAATGTAAATTAGTTTTCCCACCAAGGAAGAGGACACAAAAATTATCCTTTCTTTGGCCGAAAACAACTGGCTAATCATCACAGACTCTGCCCTGAACTAGCTGACTTATTACTGTGTTTAACACTGGGAAAGGTGAGAATTTAGAGAACAAAGTGACACTCACCTACAAGAAAGTAGCCTTCATTAATTTTATTCCTTTCAAAACTACTTAAGATTTGGGTTTTTTTTTTTTTCAAGCTCCCTAATTTAATTTTCTCTCAGCTTCCAAAAATATCTCTTCTTACTCTATCTTCCTTCTCAAAGCCCTCCATTTTCCAGTCCAAATGCATACTTTATGACAGTCTTCCACACATGAGGAATTCAGTCCAGTACCTTCACTGCCAACAGTCTCAATACATTCATACAAAGAATGAAATGAACTAGTGCAGATTATGTTCTAACAACAGTCTTATTAACTATGACTTTTTTCTTTATCGACACTTAACCCTAATTGCAGACATTTAAAAAATACTATTACTTTTACAAAAGAAATTAGCTCAGCCTAAAAAGAAAATATATCCTAGTTTTACTCAGCATTCATACAGGCACAGTGATAGAGAAAACATCTGAGTAAAGATTAAGGGATAAATCTACTTGTCCTGGAAATCAAATCTGTATACATTTCTTTATTCATTTTAGACAAGACATGCAATCCATCTTAAAAACCAATGTCACAAAATATCCCTAAAAAACCCCAACAAAGTTATAAAACAAAGCCTTAACCTTGCCAGTATTCTTTTTTCCTATCACCCCTTCTTCTATTCTAGCTTCAGCTCTTTCAAACTTGAAACCAAACCTTGCTGGAAAAGGGGGGATGCTTTCCCAGAAGGTCAAAGTGCCAGATCATTACAAACAGACTAGGATGTCCTCTTGCATACAGAGATCTCTATTTAGCAGTTCTCCACTTCCCATCTAAAAATGTACTAAATGGGTAAGAAGTCACCTTCACAAAGAGTAATATATTTTCTAAAGAAGGATAAGTCTCACTGTCTGCAATGTGTCTTTGAAGGTGCAAGTTTACATTCTCAGTATGAAGCAACAGAAAGCTATTACCACCCTTTTAAAAACCTGCCACCGGAGCTCTAACAGGTGTAGCTTTGGCAGGCTGGTAGCTCCCCCTGCTGCTAAATGAGCACAACAGGAACTAATAGCCACAGATTTTGGTCAAACCCAACATAATTTCATTAGTCTTTAAAGAGATAACATCCAGCAAGACCTGAAGATGACCCTGAAAAGCCCACAGTGGAATGCATGTATACTTCCTCACTACTGCTTTACTATTATTCAAACAAGTTCTTTCTCAACAAATTATACCATTTAAATCACAGAAAAAGATGCTAGATGAGCACAAAGGGAATGAAGCATTTCATTTCCATAGTATATCTACCTTAGTAATTTTACTATAGATTAGAACAGCTACAGTATACTCGATATAAACTACTTTTGGTAATGAAAATCAAAGAAAAAGGAGAGTTTTGAAGAATGGTCTGGAATATACATTTAAGCTTTCAAGGTATAAAGAGACAACAGAGTACACTTAAAATGCACAAAATTCAGCTCGCAGAAGGCAGACTACTTTTTATGTATACAATAGAGGCTAATTTTATATGAGAATGAAGTAAGAATGTGAGGATGGTTCTAGTAGAAATACAGCCATGGATAATAAGAAGTACAAAACTTTTGACAAATCATTACGTGACATTTAACAATGAGGTATATCTCCATTTTTTTACCTTCAGTATTACTTTGGTATATTTTTGCAAGATCTGATTTGAGAGCAAGAATTACAATGCATAAAACTGGCTTTAAAAGTTCCTCAAGTATCTAACTCTTAACTGTAAAGAAAGAAAAAAGAATATAGGGATCCTTCCCTAAAACAAAAGCATACTCCACAGTGGCGATGGAATTGATAATGATTTCTATTCTGGACAAAGCAGTAGAACCTACTCCCTGATCAACAGAGAAATATCTAAGCAAATAATCAAAACCAAACACTGCTCTCTTAACTTTAAGCATCAAAACCCTATAAAACCTCAATGAAAAGCAACAAATTTTTACTGTTAAAAAGATGCAGCTTGTCTTTCCATTTGGGAACCACAGGACATTTAAAATATATATACAGTATATGCAAACATACATATAAAAATATATATACATTTAAATACTGCTGAGAAAGTATGGATTGCAAATGTTCCTGGTTAAATAATCCCTCAGTAAGGGCCCTGTACAAATTCATATTTCAATATTTTACTATATGTCTGCAGGCAGTATACGTTACAGAAAACTGGAGGTAAAAAGATCAGTTGCAGCTAAACTGTAAGTGCCACTGGACAGGTCCACTGTTTCAGAAGTTCAAACTATGAAACACATTCAAAAAGCTCCAATGCCCAGAAAAACAACCATTATAGGACACCAAACAACACAAATGGTTATCTATACAACCCAAGCCTGCTTTGACTGTAACACACTTCAGCTGCACATCAGCCGTACATCCAGTCCCATTACCTCACAACCAAGGTGGACTAAAGGTGTAACTGATACAGATGGTTAACACAGGCAACACACAGTAATCCATCCAGCCACGGTAATTCAGCCTCCTCTCCACAATTTTAAGCCTCCAAATTGATCAATTAAAGCTTGGGAAAGTAAAAGATTTCCACTGAATTAATGTTTTAGATAAGCAATATAAAGCAGACAGCTTTTTTCAGCTAAAAATCACTTTCTAGTGTGGACAATGGAAAAAGTGTTTTCAGTCTTACATTCAAACTCATTACAGGCAAGTAACTTCCACTGACTTCACTACCACTGGGTCAATGACTCAGAGATATAAGAGTTTAAATCTCGTATGAAGATAGGCTGAGAAAATTGGGGCTGTTCAGCCTGGAGAAGAGAAGGCTGCGTGGAGACCTCATAGCAGCCTTCCAGTATCTGAAGGGGGCCTATAGGGATGCTGGGGAGGGACTCTTCATTAGGGACTGTGGTGAGAGGACAAGGGGTAATGGGTTTAAACTTAAACAGGGGAGGTTTAGATTGGATATGAGGAGGAGGTTCTTTACTGTGAGGGTGGTGGGGCCCTGGAATGGGTTGCCCAGGGAAGTTGTGAATGCTTCATCCCTGGCGGCATTCAAGGTGGGGTTGTACATAGCCTTGGATGGCATGGTTTAGTGTGAGGTGTCCCTGCCCATGGCAGGGGGGTTGGAACTCGATGATCTTGAGGTCCTTTCCAACCCTTACTATTCTATGATTCTATGATTCTATGATTCAAAAATAGCTTCGGAATGAGAGGGCCAGAGAAAACACCAACTCCCTCACAGATCAGGATTTAAAAGTTGTCATGTGATGCAATCCCTTGAATAAAGACAAATCTGCCCTGACTTAAGAAATATTAGAACAATAACAGAGAAAAACATTTTATACTAAGCGCAAAGTATTTGATTTTCATGGCAGCTTTACAGCTTTATATTTTGAATAGTTCCCTAAGGCAACAGCAGTTGCAAGTAGACTTGCTCTGAGGCTCCCTTTCTCTGGAGAATCAAGTAGAAAAGGCATAGCACCGAAGACCATGTGTCTTCTTGAAACCCAGTATGAATAAAGCTTCAAAGACTCTTATAAACTTTCGAAAATATCCTCGAGATTTTACTCTTTCTTGAAATAATTTTCTTGTCCCAGTGAAACCAGCAAGTAAAAGAATAGTTAAAAGTTGAAGTAAAAAATGGGTAAAACTTAGTTCACAAGCAGAACTTCTGAACAAGTCACTGAAGAGTAAGTTCCTAGCTAGAAAAATCTAAATCCTGGTCCAACTCTCAAGTTTTTTACAGGACAAAGCAACGCTTAACTTCAAAATGGCCTGGAAGCTCTTCAGATTAATGGAGAGAAGAACCTAGAAATTTAGAGTTTAGGTATACCAATCAAGTAAGAAAAAGCACATACCCAGCACTGTACTTCCATTTCCCCACATTTACCCTTACAAGTGATGGCAACAGCATGTTACTTTACTAGGCAAAAGAGCTGGGTTTGGCATTGCCAACTCTCTAATTTTATCACAAACCTCATGATACTTGTTATTTTTCTTAAAAAAATCACAGTTTCTTAAGTTATATGATTATCTGGGTAACGCAGTTTTTACTGGAAAAAACATAAAGCACCCTCTCCATGGAGAAAACAGCATGGCTCAAAAACCAGAAGGCAAATAAAGAATACAAAATGTTCTTTTTACAAGTCGATTTATGAGCAGCACAACTGGTGAAGCCTGTTTTTATATGGCTTTTTGTCTTGTGGTTGACTCTGATGTTTAACAAGGGGCAAACACAGATTAAGTTTTTCCCATGGCTATGCATTTCTAATAGCTTTTTCCTCTACACATATTCCATAGAGTCTAAAAAAAAAGGAGTTTGAGCTTTCTACGGTTTTCCCCAACACTAAGAGTTCTACCAGGATTTGTCTCCTCTCAAGAATGGATGAAGGGGCAAATGGAGGGGAACGAGACATTTTCTTCATGTGACTCAAATTCCTGAAATACTAAGAAAATGATCTTTTAAAAGCAAAGTAACTAGCAAGTACTCAATTAAGTCACTATAAATCCACAAAAAAAAAAAAAAAAAAAAACCAACACACAGAATACATGTGAACAAACAAGAATTGAGTATTTTTAATGCTGGGAGTAAAGCTTCCATGTCCAACAGCACTTTATTTTAAAAATCAATGTTATCCACATACATGTTATACTTTGCATCATAACTGCTCTATTTTATGCTCATGGTGGATTGGCTACAGCAAAAGAGGATATGGGGTAAAACAACAGGTCGATTATAATGCTGTACAGTCTGTGTACAAAGCAAATGAGCGCTTAAAATAGGGTACATCTATCAGCACCTTGTCAAAAAAAGACAGAGCTGTAACACTTTTGCTTGTAAAGCATATTAAATTTGTTAGCTTGCTGTCGGATCATTTTTTTAACAGGGTCATGCTTAAACACCATTTTTGAGCAGACACAGAATTAGCATGATTATTCCTATATTAAGAGATAAAATAGTTGATTTAACCACATGGCCCCCAGGGATTGCCCTTCATCCTCCACCTTAAAGTGTATTTCCAATAATTCTGTAGGAGACTTATGCTGTCTGTAACTCCTCTCTTGCTTACCAAGGGTACTTGAACTTGAGCAGCAGAATAGGAAGTTAGCTAAGGGAGAAATATAGACACATAGGAACTGTGTGATCACCAGGTTTCCTTAGCGAGGCAGACTAAAGAAACAAATGAGATTTTTAAGGAAAGAATATACTAACAACATGAATTCAAGGATAAGCAGACTATTCCTTTGGGAGAAACACTCTTTTTTTCAGCTATAGAGCAAATCAGTGAAGACTGTGTTGGGAAAGTTCAAGCCAAAAGCTTTGCAGATTCTCTCTTGTCACACAGCAATTGATCACACAGTATTTAACAGTAAAGAATTTAAGCATTTAAAAATAAACATGTTAAATGAAGTAAAAAAGCAGGTCCTTGCATAATACTGAAGAAAAAAAAGGTACAAGTTTTCAATACTGTAATGTCTATATACCATTCAACTCCATACTAAAGAGAATTTTTACAGGGGTATTTTTAATATACATACATAGACAGACACCCCTACATTTCACTTCTCAATTTAAGGATCTAGCAAGTCTGATGAAAACAGAAATTTCTTACTGTGATTCTCTTCATATCTAGCTGTCGGAGCTGCATCATATGATGGAGAACAGTGTGTTTGTACCATGTCTCCTGAGCTATTGGATTGCCATCAAGGGTGATATCTGACAAAGATGAAGACTCAGCAAGGCACAGAATATCCTCAAAACTGTAACCAAAAGAGTTTAAAGTTTTAATGTCACAGCGTAGGAATTATTTTGAGATGGAAGACTTTATTTGCTAAGGACAGAACATTAATATTTACCTGTACTGAAAAAAAAAACACTCATCAATATTGTGTATGATAAATCAAACTGTAAGTATTTTGAAATACCAACAGCTGCTGCTGTTAAACTTTTTAATCTCTTCACATACAGTTAGAAATAGATGGAGAATAAGGAGAACTCATTAACTATGGGAGCACAGTTTTACCTGAAAAAAACCCTCACCTAAAATAGGATATGTATCAGCTCATATTAAAAAAAAAAATAAAATACATAGATAAAAAAATAATGCAAAGCTTATTTGCCATCAAAGCCAGTATGAAAACCATGGAAAATACAAGAAAAAAAGCCAACCACAAATACCACAGAATGGTGTTTGCAACATCACTAAATATCAGAAGAAAAACAATTACAGAAGCATCCTATTATCTTCAAAAGAGGTCTGACTTCTGTTCTGAGTTCAGTCTACAAACACGAACAAGCTGGCTTTTTAGACAACACCTGATTTGGCTTCCTGACAAAAATAACTGGCCTGTATAAAGTATATGTGGAAATGTACAGCTTGTATCATGTTCCTTTTATTTAAGATGGAAAGAATGCAGTTCAAACAAATAGTATTTTTAAACAACACAGAACTATTTAACTTGATTTCAAAACAAGCTGAATTTACAGAAATAAATATGACTCCCCAATTCCTTTTAAGAAATTGTGCACTTTGGCCTTCAAAAGTCAAGTCTTATGAAGCTGAGTAAATTGAAGCAAAAAGTATAAAATAATTAGACTTGGTAGTTTTGAGAATGAAGTTCAAAAAATCTTAGTTACAAAAGTTTCAATGATGATCACAAAAATATAAACAGAGGATCACTTTACTAGACAAATCTTTGACATTCTGAAATCAGAGACCATTTCTGAAGTGGAAAACATGGAATTACTTTATGGAAAAGCTTTACTATTCTGATAATATTACTGACTGCAGGTCAAAGGAGGTGATCCTGCCTCTCTGCTCTGCTCTTGTGAGACCCCACCTGGAGTACTGTGTACAGTTCTGCTGTCCTCAACACAAGAAGGATGTGGAGCTGTTGGAACAAGTCCAGAGCAGGGCCATGAGGGTGATAAGGGGGCTGGAGACAGGCTGAGAAAATGGGGCTGTTCAGCCTGGAGAAGAGAAGGCTGTGTGGAGACCTCATAACAGCCTTCCAGTCTCTGAAGGAGGCCTGCAAGGATACTGGGGAGGGACTCTTCATTAGGGACTGTAGTGACAGGACAACAGGGAATGGATTTAAACTGAAACAAGGGAAGTTTAGGTTAGATAAAAGGAAAACGTTCTTTACTGTGAGGGTGGTGAGGCACTGGAATGGTTTGCCCAAGGATGTTGTGAATATTCCATCCCTGGCAGTGTTCGAGGCCAGGTTGGATGAAGTCTTTACATGGTTTAGTCTGTGGTGTCCCTGCCCATGGCAGAGGGTTTGGAACTAGATGATCATAAGGTCCCTCCCAGCTCTAACTACTCTATGATTCTATGACTGCATCAGCTGGTTAAATTCTCCTTACTCCTGGTGGCAGGAAGAGTCTTCCTCTATACTTGGAAGGATTCCAAACTTCAATTATGCACTTAATTATGAATTAAGAATCAGAAATCATATGCAGTACGAATGTTTATGTTAAAGACTATCATTGACTAAAGTGGCAACTGCCTTTACCATTCGTATCACTCAGCTTTCAAAAACCATGCAATAATCTGCTGAGGAATAACAGTCAGCTGCAAAGGCCTTCAGATATACCAGAATATCAGATTATGAAATGAGATATCCCTTAAAGAGTCTTTTTATGACCTGGCTTCCTTTCCATAAACCAGCTTGCATAACACATTTTAGGAAGATCAGGCTGACATTACTTATGCTCTGAAGGTAAAAGACAATCTTCCCAAACAAGGCAGAAGTTAGTAAAGCAAACTCATAAGCATAACAGAATAAGAAAAGATAACTTATTTCCATTTTGTATGACAAATATGGAAAAATTTTGGCCTTAAAAAATTAGTTTCAAATAATGTAGACATATTTATAAAAAGCATTAAATATATTTACTCCAAGCACTTCCCACTAAACATATAACCAAACAGTACTTGCCATTTGTACATATGTTTTACAGATTTTTAATTAGACTAATCTCTTCAGGAAATAAAGAAGTTGAAAGTTTGCTAGTGTTTTCAAGATCTTCCACTTATACATACTGCTGTGCTTTGAAATTCTTGAATCCAGAACATTCATTCCAGAGCCAACACATGCGCGTTCATTCTGCTTTCAGCTGCCCTATTAGCAGCAAAATTTTAGAGCTAAACAGTAGTGCAAAATAGCTGTTTCATGTCTTTGTATGAAAACGTGAAAAAGAGAATATGAAAGACAGACCTTTAGAAACTCAACCTAGAAAACTAAATATACTTGTCACATTGGCATCCCAATGCTAAGCCAAGCAAAGCTGTAACACAACACACTTAGCAAACAGACTGCATAATTCTACAACCAGACTTCTGTCTGCTTCCCAGCACACAGACTGCTGTGACAGAGCCAAGGGGTAACCACCTTATGGGAAGCAGAGGCCATGTCTCATTGCTCTCTCTAGCCTACCAAAAAGTCTTTTCTGCAAATCTTTTCAGAATAGATCAGTTTTACATCTTGTGTGCATGCTCAGAGTCCTGCATCCAATTCTCCCCTCTGCCTGAAGGGATGCAAAAGCAAACCCACTTCTCCCACCTCGTATGAGAACGTGGCATCACTAAGCCGCAGAATACTCTGGAGTGGTCTAAGCTGAACCTCCACCAGTCATAAGCATTCACAGAAACACTTGTCCTCTGTTACAGCCTACTTGCTTAGAAAGACAATTGTTTCTTCTCTATACATATGCACCAACGACTTTTTAAAAGCATGTTCCATAAAAGGGAAAAACTCTGAAAAAGAGAAGGAAGGCAACATGCTCACTACGGTCAGACAGAACACCCAAGAGGGAACAGTATGTCCAAAAAATATTCAGTCAAAGAAGAAAACTTGTGGATTCCCAGGCTTCTAACCACTAAACTACTGATGAAAACAGAAGCTACCACAGTCAACCTTTCATTCTCCTTGTACTGCTTTTGGTCAAGTATTTAACAATATATATATAAATTTTCATGCTGCTAAGAAAAAAGGTATAAATAAAAAAACAACATAATGCTGAGCAGGATAGCAGTGGAACAGTGAAAATATGTACTTTTTTGGGGTTTTTTTCCAAGATTTAGAAATAGTCTACCCTGGTTTCATACTTCAAAAAGTGAACAATAACCCTCTCTATATCTCGGTGGTGCATCTTTCCTGAAGAAAAGTTTTGGCAATCTCTTCCCAGCACCACATGACAAATTCAAAATTGGATTTCTCCCCCTTCTTTATAACTACTTCTAGAGACAGAGATATATTACCTTCAGCCATTAGGTTGAATGCCTTCAGTTTGTAACTAAATTTTTTGGGCTGAAGCCAGAAGCAGGATTACTTTTTGATTCAGATCAGCATCAACTTCTACAACGTTCAGTTTTAGCTTATATTATCTTGCCAATACAGACACTTTTACTAAAAGCTCTGCAACGAAGGAACAGAATTCTGAGGCCTCCTACAAAGCATAAGAGAAAAAGGAACTGATGATTAAATCCACGATGTACTCTCATGCCTTAAATAGTGACAATTTTTAAAAGGTATTCCCAAATCTTCTACTGAAATATTTGTGTCAGTATGTATCAATTTCAGAGTCACAGATTTTTGCTGACAGAGGAAAAGAGAAAGCAGCAAAACTTCCCATGAAAGCACTGCCTCAAAAATGCTACTTTTAAAATGGTCACTAATGAGATATTTTAATGAACTGTAATATAAATACATCCAGGTTTTGGCAATATACTTTGTTGTTCATTTCCATTTGTGGGTTTTCTCTATGTACCTACAGACAAATAAACTGGAATGCCTTTTTATCAATTTGATTATCTAAAAGAAAGAACAGATACAGCTGTTTCTAGGAAAAATAACTTCTAAAACTACCATTTGGCAGAGAGCAAACCCAGGTAAGTGACTCAAAACCACACAAAATCATTTAAAAGAGTTATAGAAATGTTAAGATGCAGCATAGCAATTCACTAGTATTACAGTTGCATATAACCTCTTTAGTCAGTTCAAACAGTATCAAGCCAAGTATCAGAAAACAGATGGTCAAGAGTTTATTTTTATATTTAGTCAATTTCCTGTTAGAAGACATATCTACTACAGAAGTCAAAATCAAGAATTAATGGGGTTTTTAGCCTTCTTTACAGCCATATGTAATAGAAAGATATTATTTCCAAAGCCCAAGCTAAATGTGACCATCAAAAGAAATTGGTTTTTTGTTCTAAAAGAGTGACTCGTAAATAGAGTTAAACTGATCCATCCACCTATCTACCCACATATATATACAAAATTTCTAGAAGAGCAGTGTCTTTCATTTGATGTTAAGATCTTATTTTTATACCTATTCCAACTACAAATTAAAACCAAATTATATATTCGCACAAACATTCTGAGTACTTCTAGCTTACATGAAACACAAAACTACATCTATCAATAGTTTAGCTGAAGCCCCAAGGAGTAACAAAAATCCTGATAAAGTACCAAGAAGCAAGCTACTGAATACATGAATTTTGAGAAATCTACTTTGAAAGCATCACAGAAAAAAATGACGTATTTTCTTCCTTAAACACTGTGAAAATAAATGTGAAAAAGGAGTCAGAAAACTGTGCAAAATATACCAAGTATTTAAAGAGATTCAGAAATTCTAGCGACTGCAGCGATGCTCCCTGATGGAAAGGGAGCCAGCTACTGCAGTCCCCTCAGTATTCCTGCCAAGCTAAGACTGTTTTTAGACAAAGAGAAACAAAAGGCAGGTTTCAATTCTGGAAATTATTCAAGAGAAGCAAAATGCTACCCCCTCTCTTTATTATGCTAATTTAAAACATAAAATAAGAAGACTAACAGATTGGTCAAGGAAAGAGCAGATTAAAGATTCCTGCAATACATCTCTGATTTTTTTTTAATGCTTAATACCCACGAGTATTTAAGGAGCTCTACTGCATTTGTACTTTAAGAACATCAGGAAGACAGACAAGTAGGTTGGAGCTGCCTGCAAGAAACATAATGCAGGTCAACTTAAAATGTTCCAGGCGGCTATTACAATAAAAGCTCATACTAAGTGTAAGGTTTTACAGAGAAAGCAGATACCACAAGAACAACAAGGTATTTCCAGTAGTTGGAACATGAAGCATCTTTCCCCTACACCAAATTGAATTATTTGATTCTAAGCAAAGAATGCTGGCGGTGCTTAAGGGATAGGAAAAAGGACATACCCAACTGAAGATAATGCAGGCACTATTTAATTATTTTGGTTCTTTCATATTGGCACTGATATAAAGGCAGACTCCAAAAATGCATGAATATGAAAAGGCACAGAACACACACATTTTGTCTATTTATAACAAAATGCACTTAGTTACTTGACACCAGAGAAACCCTGCTTTGAAAGTAGAGCTAGTCTGGTTCCATCATCTGGTTTGAAAGGGAAATAAATATGAACACACCTTTCAGACTTTATTAATGTATGGGCAAACCAAATACAAGCATGAAAAAATCTAAGCATCGTAAGCAGAATCTGACTCAGCAGTTTGTGTAACTCCATAAATACAGTGATGGTAAAATATAATATGTACCTTTTGTAATGTTAGTTTAACAGATACCTGGTTTAACAGTAAAACTTACTTACAACACTATGCTTCATTTTGATTATCACTGTCAAGAGTATGATGATTTTAAAATTAAAAAAAAAAAGTTTCTTGGTAGAATTCTCATAGTACAAATACATTAAAATGCAAAGGGTTTCAAGAAATGTTATGTTTAAATAGAATATACACAATG
Organism: Amazona ochrocephala; assembly: GCA_039720435.1. Classification (NCBI taxonomy): domain Eukaryota; kingdom Metazoa; phylum Chordata; class Aves; order Psittaciformes; family Psittacidae; genus Amazona; species Amazona ochrocephala. The sequence continues at coordinate 30,391,622 of CM077883.1, read as the reverse complement.
GCTTGATTATGCTATCTGTTAGGGGAAAAAATAGTATTTGCACTCACAGTGTTTTAATTTACATTTTAATAAAATACAGCTCCTACAGCATATTTTAAATTACTGATAGGAAGCAAATTGCTATTTCCCTTACCTAGATATATTGTTGAAGCTGAGGAAGAGACGCTGGAGACATGGCAAAGCATCCACATCTTTCTAGAAGGAAAGATAGAAGCATAAATTCAGTAGTTGAAAGTAGCTTTTGAACCTTTCCACTTTCCTGATGAAATACAATCATTTCTATGCTATAACCTTGCTGCAACATTGACTTCTGCAGCTCCATTTCTCCCTACTGCAGATGGCAAGGGAGTGTTTCAGTGCAGATATCCATGCTGCAGAACAAGCTGCACCACTTGCAAAGCAAATGATGTTAAAGAAAAGAGGATAAGGCTGCTGCTGCTTTCTGAACAGGCTTTTGGGAAATAAGCCAACATGCTGCCTCAGCATTTAAGCTGCAGGATAAACACACTGGTTAAAAAAAAAAAAAGAAAAAAAAAAAAAGGTTTTTTTCATGACCATGCTGAAATATGGTTTTTGAAGTGCAATGCAGCAGTGCAATTAGCAGCAGCAAACAGCAATGATGACTTTTATGCCAAAAAATGATTTGAAGGACTGTTATCTTTACAATTAAAATTTATAAGGAATGAGTTTCCAGAAAGAGTAGTCAAATATATGCCACTAAAGACCTTCAGATGAAAGCTCCAAACAGCAAGTAACACAAATATTAGTAAGATGAAACTTAATAAGTACAAACTTCATTTATGAAATATAAAACCATAACAGCCGCACAGCAGAGTCCACAGTGATTCATATACTATTCAGACTGCACACCTCAATTCTCAGTTATATATCTGCAACTCCTTATCCTACTAAGGAACGTACTCAAATTCGCAACCAGTGGACATAAAACTTACTTAAAAACTTACATAAAACCACAGGGAAGCGTCACAGGACTCACTACATTGATTTTAGGCACAAAATCACATCTACAGCCCTTCTTCCCTCCATCTGATTTGTGACATGTCTACATCACATCTGAGATAAAGAAATACTTCATTCTACCCAAATAGATGAGCACAAGACAGCTCTAAACAAACCGTGCAGCTTCAATTAATTAAACGGTGAACGTGAGCTAATGGGTGTTGCTGAGAGTCACAGCTCTGCATACAACAAGCAGTGCTTATCTGCTCAGGCTCGAAGATACAAAACTCCTGGTTCAGAGCTGTTCCGGATCCTCCAGATTAGACTATGGAAAGACTGAGTTCACAACAGAATTCCATCTGGACACACCCTCTGTCCCTAAACCTACTCTCACAGTTTATGCTTAAAGGAGTGGGCAAGCATGATACAGGTTAATATACACTTGAAAACAGGCCTTATAGAGTTGTGCACAGTAATTCTTACATAGCAATAATTTTAACTAATCAAAGAATTTTGCATTGAGGAATGCAAAGGAATTTCTCCTGAAGACAAATTTCCTTCACAAGCATATGCTGCTGTCCTGTAAAGTACACCACAAGACTCACAGGTGCGACAGCAAAAAGGGAAAAAAAAATGAAAAGAAAAGCCTCCAGCTTCTTCACCTTTGATTCAGTCATATAAAGCAATGGACTCATACAGGACATTCTTTGCAACAAGATGGTGAACACCTTGACCAGTCCTCCTTCAAATCTAAGATCAAGCTGCAGATGACAAAACCTGGAAGTCTAAGCTTTTAATACCTCAAAGCAACCAAGCAGGTCTGTCTTTCAAACAAAAACATAGCTCATCTTCCTAACAGTGGACCCCAATTCACAACTGGATGGAAAGTAAATAAATGTTTCACAATTAATGGCATGCATAGATTCATGCTTCTGATATCACACGAGATACTTCGTAATCATTTATTCTGTTGGCTATTTTCCAGAATGGTCAGACTTCTTGAAGACACTTTGATCCTGTAAGATACAATTCTGCTATAAACCAAGCCTCAAGACTGCTTTTTTAAATCCTACAGCTGTGGGCATACTATGTTTTATTCTTACAAAAATAACTACCCAAGGTTCATTAATTTCCAGGCTCTAATTAGTACCTCTAAGAAAAAAGTGGTCCAAAATTGCTAATCTAAGGCCAGGGCTTAAACAAACTGCAACCTGGCTGGATACCCTTACTCTGTGTGTGCGCCTGTGTGAGCATGCGTGTGTGAAAAACAAGGAAGGCTCACAGAAATGTACTGAAAGTTATTAAATTATATTCATGTTATTTCATGGGGTTTTGGGACGGCAAACTTTTTAAATTTGATGCTAGGTTCTTTCATTTAAAGGACTAATCAAATGTAAAAGCTTGATTCATGAGGACAGTGCTGTCATAGTAACCCAGTAACTAAAACACAGGCCAAAAACTAAATCACAGAATCCAAATTCTTTAATGAACTTAACTGCAAAATTTTAGCTCTAAGTGCTGCATCATAACTATATCATGATTAAAATGACACAGTCAACCATAAGAAAACCTAAACCTTTTAAAGAAATATACCCCCCTTCCTTTAACTACTCATGTACTCCAGCAATAATGTAAGAATATCTTGGATATTCTTTCCATAAACTGGTTTATTTGTTTCTATGTTTCTGGATTTTCAGTAATGTAGTATTGGAGCAGATTCTGATTTTCAACACAAAAGTAACACAGCTTAAATTAAAAAAAAAAAAAAAAAAGTAAATAAATACATGTACCTTGTTGTGCACAAAGACAACACCTGCCATTAAAGTAATTAACTAAACTTGAATTTAGGAAAAATACATTGATTTACTTTAGGTTTCAGAGATTATGATGTGCCCAAGACTTGACTTCACATGGAGTCCTCTAGAGGAAGGAAAGTTAGTGTCATGCTTGCTAAAAAACACCATGCAATTAAAAAAAAAAAAAAAAAAAAAAAAAAAAATAGACACACATAACACCATTCCATTAGAATTTAACCAGGGTAAAAGCAAACAAACAATCAGACTAAATAAAGTACTTCCCTGAAGAGAATATAATCTTCTGAAACACTGCCTCTGGCCAGGAAAGACTAAAACATTGAGATGCAGTGCAGAGTCCAAGCCTGTAACTCACTACTTTAAATTTCATGCTGATTCCCCATCTGTAGCAACAGGAAGCAAGGAGTAAGCACAAGCTATGCCTGAGAGTGAAAAGGCAGCAGCTACAAGTAAGGAAGAGAGTTCTAGATGACATAACTGATGTAGGGGGAAAGTATAGTAGCAGAATCAGCAATGAGCAAAACTCTTTTTTTTCTGAAGTGTAAAAAAAATTCCTATATGGAAAAACAGATGATTTGAGAAAGGCTCAGCAGCAATAGGACACCAAGAACTAAAGCAATGATGAGGATCATCTATTTAAGTAAACAATGTATTATTTTTAAGTGCTTGTTGAAATAAGCTACTTGCCATACCTGAACTACAACTCTTAGATTGCAAAGTAAAAAACTTAAATTTTTATAACATAAAGACTTACGAGGCTAGGTTAAAGCTTCAATTGGGAAATTCTGCTTTTAAGAGCAATGCCTACTTTCTCTGCATTTGCCCCAGAAATATTCATAAGGTGATGAAATTTAAGATGATCTGGTTACTTAGCTGAGCTACAGAAATTGAGAGGGTTTGTTTCTAGGAAACATATCTGTATGGAAGAAAAGCATCTACATTTATATGTTAGAATCAGAGAGCTACTTCAGAATCTGGGTCCCATCGTTGCCCTCCCCCTGAGAATCATCATGAGCTACCAAGATGTGAACCAGAACAACTCATCATAGATTCACAGAATAGTTTGGCTTGGAAGGGACCTTTAAAGGTCATCAAGTTCAACCTCCAATCACATTTAAACAACACCAAAACTAAACTGCTGTTTGTTTCACCTTAAATATCACAGCAGAACACCATGAACAACACAATATGGGAAAACACAAAATTCCACAAGTCTGAAATACTGATACGGTTTAGACAAGTTACACTAAGAGTGCATTTTGTTAAAACCAACATAAAAGAAGAGAAAAACACGAGAGTTTTGCTCCTTACTATAGCAGAGACTTGATTATGACGAAGGTTGAGCTCTGTGAGTGAATCCAGTCCATTAAGGTTTTCTACAATGGTTAGTAGGTTTCTGGCAAGGTTTAACACTCTGAGTTCATTCAAATGACTGATGTTTTCTATTTTAGAAATCTGTGAAAGAGGCATAATTATAAACATGCATACTGTGGCTTATATAGATATACAATAGATATATGTAGTAAGTACTTTTTTAGCGTATACATAAACAATCAACTCAATTACAATAATGTGCTTGTGTATTTTTCTAAACCATGATAATAATGTCACAAGTTGCTGAAAACAAGCAACAGTCTGCTAGACATTAAGTACTAGTATTCACTTCACTGATACCTTTCTAGTCATAGCATGGATCTGCTGGAGGACAGGAAGGCTCTGCAGAGGGATACGGATGCACCAGATCCATGGGCCAAGACCAATTGTACGAGGTTCAGCAAGGCAAAGTGCTTGGTCCTGCACTTGGGCTACAACAACCCCATGCAATGCTACAGGCCTGGGGAAGAGTGGCTGGAAAGCTGCTCAGTGGAAAAGGACCTGGAGGTGCTGACTGACAGAGCTGAGCATAAGCCAGCTTGTACCCAGGCAGCCAAGAAAGCCAACAGCATTCTGGCCTGTATCAGCAACAGTGTGGCCAGCAGGATTAGGGAAGTGATCAGCCCCCTGTACTTGGCACTGCTGAGGCTGCACTTCAAATACTGTGTTCAGTTCTGTGCCCCTCACTACCAGAGATACTGAGTTGCTGGAGCAGGTCCAGAGAAGGGCAACCAAGCTGGTGAAGGATCTGGAGAACAAGCCTGATGAGGAACAGCTGAGGGAACTTGGTTGGTTTAGTCTGAAGAAGAAAAGGCTCAGGGGGGACCTTATTGCTCTCTACAACTACCTGAAAGGAGGACGGAACAAAGAAGTTGCTGGTCTCTTCTCCCAAGTAATAAGCAATAGCACAAGAGGTAATGGCCTCAAGCTGTGCCAGGGGAGGTTTAGACTGGATATTAGGAAATACTTCTTCACCAAAAGAGTGGTCAGGCAATACAACAGGCTGCCCAGGCCAGTGGTGGAATTACCATCCCTGGAAGTGTTCAAAAACTGTGTAGATGAGACCCTTAGTGCCACAGCTTAGGGATGAACATGGCAGCCCTGGGGTAGCAGCGGGACTTGATAATCTTAAAGGTCTCTTCCAACCTAAGTGATTCTACAAATCAATGGCAAAGTAATTCTTTTAATCCACTTACTGGACAAGCTGAGCTGCATTGCACTAGTGAACAGCAAATGTCAAGGCCTCTGCAGAAGCAGAGAAGGTCTACGTAACACTGAAACCCTTAAAGAAATCTTAGGCCTTTGGGGACAGGCTGATTACTGCAGGGAGCTATGTTTCACTTTCAAAGAAAGGGAAACTGCACACTGTTATATACTGAACCTTACTCAGCAGTAAAATAAGTCACCACTTCCTTCCTTACCATCAGAAAGTAGGTTACTTCAGCTGTGCTGTTGTGTAGCAGTAACTTTGAAGACACTGCAAAACTAAGACAACTTTGATGACATCATGCTATGCTAAAATTAGCAAGTTTTGTGCATGGCTGATCCTTAATTTGTTTGCAAAGGCACCCAAACATCTCCAAATCTCCTGGTACCTATGCTACAAAAATACATGGCATCATATCTCCCTACTATCACAGAACTCTCTGCCAGCTTCCCTTCCTGCTTCTTAAAAACCCAATAGTAATAATCACAGTTCTATCTACAGGAGCTCCACAGACTTTCCAGCAGGTCATGAGGACGGGAACCTGCTGTGAGTCGGGGGAAAAAAGCAGGCACAGCCCTGTGAAGAACAAAGGAAGTTTTCTGAAATTGGAACTTGCAAGGAAATTTTACAAGCAGGTAATTGCTGGAATTAGAAAGACAAACTCAAAAGTTAGAAAAAAAAGCAACAGCATCCTTAGTTTGGATACACAGCACATTTACTTTACAGTCCCCAGCACTTCTTTGGCAATTCATGGCTTCATGTGATTAGAAAAATGGAGCAATCAAAGTGACTGAACTACAGTAACCTGGCAGCTGCCTGAAGTTTGGGTTTATAATTAATATCTTATTTTAGAAATTCAGGTGATAGTGACAAAAAAAAACAAACCTCAAAACAAAACATGGCAATCAAAACAGCAACAATATCTACTGCCCCTTAAAATTACTTTTTACTTCTAGAAATATAACTGTTCCACAAAGGCATTAATTATTACTCTGTTGACACAATTTGGATTAATTTCCTGTTGTATTTCTCGGAGCAACCAACTCAAGGACCTCTATCTAGATATGTACTTCCAATAATGGTCTGGGATCTGTCCTCCAGCATGTATCCACACATTTATGCAGGACATGCAAACAGCAACACATTATGGAGAAGATGAAGTACTGCCCCTGAACAGGGAATACTCCTATCATATTCTTACAAAAACCTACGCTATATGGTAGAAAGCAGGCAGCAAGTTTTCCTGTGGAAAAGACTTCAGCCTTCCACAATGTGTGGCAGTGCATCCAAAGATACAGTGCACAAAGCTACTAACAAATATACTGAATTCCCTTTTTAAACAGAATGATCATCTGCTGGACCACCCCAAGCTCCCTTCAACACTGTGCACTCCGGGTACACTATTCCTCCTCAAAGCTGCCAACAGCACTTCAATGCAGACAAGCAAGACGGTGACTGGTGTGATAATGAAACTTTCTGATGCTTTAGACCAGTACAGGGCTGGCCATGCCAGCTTCCAGAAAGCTTCTAGAAGCTCCTGAAAAATTAGAAGAGGTAAGGTAACAGTTATTTAACAGTTTGAGAGAACATACTGTTGTTGGTAATTTTCATATATATATACACACACACATATGTACACATACATAGATATATACATATATGTGTTTATAAGCCTATGACACATGATCTGAATACGCTGCTATAAAAAGTATTTCAGCAATTTTTCAGTTAAAAAAGCAAAACCAAAATTAGGTAACATCTTAAATCAACCTTTGATTTAACTGCTAATGAAACTAGTATGCATTATCCTTCTTTGGGTGTTATATGCAGAAAATAATTATCAGGATACAAAAATACTACAGCTGAAAGAACAGAAAATACCTCAGTTTAGAACAAGATAGGTAGAGATAAAGACTTGTAAAAATGCAAAGCCAAGAGAAGATAGGCAGCATGAAGAGCACAGACCACTGCAGATGTCTGCTTAGGTAGAATTACAGCATGCCACAACGTAGAGTATTAATCTTGGCATTTTACTGCTAACACAAAGATAAAGATTTCATCAGCAATGTATAGAGTTGCACTTTTATGACTTTGTTAAGTTTTAAGATTAACTTTACTGGATTTACTGTTTCAATCATGCATCCAACATATGAAGATACACCAGCTTTTAGTACGTGCTGTTAGGTGCAGATTGGATACAAGACAGAACTGGACAAAACCACTATTTTCTTGTTTGCTTGTATGTTTGAACACCTAGATATGAAATAGATATATTTCAGAAAAATGGTTGTGTGCCCCAATCATCAATAAACTACACAAAGGTTCATTTTATAATACATATTTTGAGATTACTGAAAAGAAGTTCACACCTGAAAAAAAAAAAAAAATAAAAATCAAGTTGCCTTTTTTTTTTTTTTTACTTATATCTTTAAACTTTTGGCAAGGAAAATTATTCACAGAGTTAAACAAAAGACAAATAATGACTTCTTAAAATGTAAAACATTATAGAGTGAATTTCATTCTAAGCGAAGTTAGACTTCACTCATTCTAAATAGACTTTTTTTATTCTAAATAAAGCTAAGACTTCAACTTGACTCACTGTAATGAATTAGTTCACTGGAAAACGGAGCAAAGTCCATTTTAACCCTACCTAAAATAAAAAAGGTTTTAAAAAGAATTTATAGGAAACACATACCATTTATACTATTTACCTTGACAACAAAGACCAAGTCAACAAACAGCATTCTCTCCACAGTGCATAGAAGCACATTGTTTAGAAATTAAATGTTCAGTTCAAAATTAAGCGGAAGTTGTACTGCATTAAACAGCCAGGCTGCTGCCAGACATTCTCTTGTCCTTTTTAGACAGGTGGATCCCTGATGTAGTATTTTATGCCTGTATTAGCATTTTAATAATCATAGAAACAGAGTCTCTACATGAAAACCAAATGTTATTAAGATGCTGTGTTTTCTTACAATTTTATATTGGGCAGTAGTAAAATCAAAAGCCTTTCTAAATCATGAAGAAAAACAGGCTAAGAGAAGTAATATGACAAGGGAATTCATATTTTGTCCTTTTTGTAAAGCACAGGCATTAAGTGCAATATTTTATTAGGCATTACTTTTTTTTTTTTTTAACCTTCTTTTGGATATTTATTGTACGAAGGTATTTTCTTTAATTACTAATGCATTTAAAACCTTGATTTGGAAAAACAAAAGCCATACAAGGTTTATTATTAAGCACTGCGGAATACTATACCACAATGTTTTAAAGCACATCCAGTCACCAGTACATTTCTCACTTGGGTGGGAGAAGTCTTAAAAGTTCATACCAAACCATATTATCCAAAAACCCCAGCATCCAAATAAATCAAAATACTTTCCCAGAAGAGTACAAAAATGAAATTTTCCTCCTCCTGTTTTTCCTCACCTCCAACCTCTTGGAAACATTCCAGTCTTTTAAGTTTCACAATCTGCATTCCATCTATGGTACTGATTTATACCCAGAGAGAGAGGGAAGGAAGATAAAGACTAAACCAGGAATCTAGCTTTTCTCTTAACTGCTGCTACTCCATGAACATTAAGAAAAATAAATAATTTCTACCTACACTCTAGCACTATTTTTGCAAAATAATATTAACAATACTCATATTCTGGACATATCCTATTTGAGTATTTCTATTCTGCATCTACTGAGAGTGACCACTGAGATTTCTTACTTTATACAGAAATACTGTGCATTATAGAAGAGTTCATGTTTTTTGTTAGTCTAATGCAGTTCAACTATCTTTATTACAACTTGCACACAAGATTTCATTGTCCAATGATCATCTGGGATCACAGGTAACATCTAAGAGATACTGTGCGTTATTAAAAACAGCTTTGAACACCAATAAAATAAAATTATTGCAAGCAACTTAGAATATTCCTGTAGTGAATTAAACTACTCAAGTAAAAATGAAAAAAATTTGGTCAGATGTTATGTTAGGGATATTACATGAAAGATATTTTAGTATTGTAAATATGTCCTGTAAGATATACAAACGATAAAGAGGAAAAATTGTAGTTAAAAGACTAACTTGTCTTGCCAGACATGTGAGCACCTTCAATATCCTTGGAAAGAATCACGTAATATGACATTCACCAAAGAATCAATCTGGTAGCATGACTTGCCAAAAGGCATCAGGAGGATTTACTGGAATTTGCTATAACCTGCTACATTGAATTTTATGGGTTTTATTTAATGACATCAGACAAGCCAAACCATGAAAACAAAGACTATGGAAAAACTCCGTTCTGTATTATAAGCAGTGATACTACTATTGTAATTTATATTCCATAGTATATTACTGTAGTAAAGTTATTGTTGCCAGGCAACATCATATAATGTGTAGCATTTTATTTATATGACTCTTCTCATCTACTGGAGTCTAACATGTTAAATTGCCTTCTGGAACTATGTCACGACAGAGGAAAGCTAGCGATAACAGAATCACTGAATGCAAGTTCATTCTTATCTCAAGTAAACTGTATGCAAGCAACAAATACTCAGCTAATCCTCCACTGCAATAAAGATCATTAACCAAATATTCTCCCTTTAACAGAACTGTCTTTACAACTAAAAAATTGTGTCCCTTCATCTTCTATTAACTAAGACACAGCAATTTCAAAAGGCAAAACCCACAACCAAAACAGAGCTGCTGAAGGCAGACAGGAAAAAGAAATAAAGTTAATATGAAAACTTGCATAGCTTTAAACTATAAAGAAACATAATTTATTAATATAAGTTCACAGTCTTTAGCTGATCTTTCCACAAAAAATGCACCAAGCCTACCAAAAAAAAAGGCAGAAAACAATTCATTCCATTTCCTAATGGTCCTAACATTCCTGGCAGTGTTCAAAGCCAGGCTGGACAGAGCCCTGGGCAACATAGTCTAGTGTAAGGCACATCTGCCCATGGCAGGGAGGTTGGAACTAGACAGATCTTAAGGTCCTTTCCAAGCCTAACCATTCTAGGATTCTATGATTCATGCCCTTCAAATGCACATTTATGATTTACATCTGAAAAAGAAAAGCATTTCTTATGCTCCAGAGATTTACTATTTAACTCCTGATACAGGATTTGTTATGTTCTCTGGATCAAAGCAAGCCTTTACTATGAAGCTGATCTAGCACCAGCCAGTTGGGCAATATGCCCAAAACTCCTAATAAAGTTCTAATTAACATAAAGGGACTCATACAGACACATTTCCATTCCCCCCTGTCAAGCAAATATATAATAAAGACAGAAAAATCAGTTAAGACATTAAAACTCTCAGAACGCAAATCCAGAAAACGCACACACTGGTCTCATATAGTCACAATAACCATACCTTGTTTTCAACAGCTCGATTATAGAACATTTTCTATCATGTGTTTTATATTTATTTTATAAAAGAATACTGTACCTGGCTGGCACATAATACACCATGCTGCTTCTGACATAGCCATTAACCAAGAACCTTCCTCTCCTATTTAGTATAGTTAAAACTTCAGGCACAAAAAATGGAAATGATTGCTTAGTGTCAAATTGGGGAAACTGAATAGATATAAAGCAAATGAAGACCATTCAGAAGCATGAATCAATCAAGAGCCTGGCCCTAATGGCTTTTTCCTGCACAAATTTTAGCCTTCAACAGATATGAAAATGATCTTGCTCTGCAAGATCAAGAGTAGGAACAACACAACCATCAACAGGATCTGAAATTTTTCTATGATTTCTAAGACTATGCTACTTTAACACCACAACTGCTTATACTAGATTACAATTCTGTAGGCATGAGCGCTATTATACTCAGTTACCTCAGCATTTTAATCACTGTAACTTTCCAGAAGTACGATGCTGAAAGTGTAAGAGACTTGACACCAAATTCAAAATAACATCATGCCACCTTTTATTGATCTACCGATTTCTGTGACCTCAAAAGTTGCTACCAGTTCCCTTTCAAAGCAGCAGTTCTGTAAAAAACACACAAAATGCATGACATCTAATCAGGTTATTGCACTGTACCTGATTTCCATGAAGATCTAAAACATCAAGATTTTTTAGGTTGTCCAGATTTGAGATCTTCTTTATTCTGCAAGATTTCAATTGACATAATTATTTTTCATATTAGATAAAAAGTATTATCCATTTTCCAGCTAATACAACACTTGGCCATTTGTTTCTGCCTACCAAGAGTAACAGAAGAATAAAAAAGTTCTGAAACAGGTTAAAAAAGAGTTTATGCCTTTAACTATCACATTCCTTTCTGTCATTAATTTAATAGCAGCAGCATGTACATGGTGCTTCTAGGAAGATGAAAAGGGAATTAATACTTGCACCACTTGAAAACAAAGTCAACAATCAACCTATCCAGATACCTAAATAATAGTAACAGCTCCTACACACATTATTATTGCCAAACAGCTAATTCCAAGCCAGAAAGACTACAGCAACACAAGCTTTTGAGAGTCTGAGATTCAGAACACAGAATTCCCCCCATACCTCCCAAAAAACCCCCAACCAACAACGAAACACAAACAAAAATACACGACATAAACAACCAAAAAAAACCAAAACCAAAACACCAACACCCAACCAAAACAAAACTTAAAGCCACAGGCCATTTCTAGACAACACAGACCTCTAGATTTGGCATTATTTCTTCTCCTACTGTACAACTTCATTGTCTTAAAACTTTTCTGCCCCCTCCTATCTTTTCAGGTTCCAAATCCAGGTTATTATATACTCAACAGCATCATCTGCTGGCTGATGGTACTAAACATCGTGTGTATTACGCATTTTTTTTTCAAGATTAATCAAAGATCACATATATAAAGCTGAAAACACACTGCTAACAGCTGTGTCTGATACGTAATCTTTTATGAGAAAGGCTTGTCCTAACTTAACCTCTAAACCATACTTATATGCAAACAAAGCATACAGCACTCGATGTACTTATGATCTGGAGAATAATTCCTTAAAATTACTGTTCCCACGCCCCAATATTTTGCTATAGACAAAATTAATTTCTACAGGTGAGATTTGTAATACAAAAGCTATTAGCTCTGTCCTTCATCAGAATAAGCATTACTTAGCAACAGCTTAACCATCAGCGCATTATGAGTGTCATTCTCAGACTAAAGCTGAAACACAGCACTGCACCAGCTACTAGGAAGGAGAAAAGTAACTGTTCACAGCTGAACCCAGGACAGCTCTAATAAGAGACAGCACAATTGTAAATTGCCAGTTTTGAATGCAGGCTGAATTAGGAGATAAACTCTTTATAACCTGCACGACTGAAGTTTGTTTACCAGTTCTTCCTTTACTGAATATAAAGAAAATAAGAAAACTGAACAAAATCAAAGCACAAGCCTTATACGTGTCTGCAATTCCATAGATACTTCTATCAAATTAAAGGCTACAGGATTTGAATTGTATCTTTAGAAAGTAATACAACTAGCATATTGTATCCCCCAACAGAACAGAATCAATAAATAAGCAATAAAACCCATGCTTTATCTGCCTGATTTTTTTCCCTAAAATAAATATATCAGGCAGAAATATTTTTCACAGGTTAAAGAATCAACAAATACTGCAGGCAATGTGAAGAGATTCCACCTGCCACACAAATTTAAGAACACATATTAAATAATCAGAAGATTACATGAATATATATACAATATTTCAGAACTGTTGCTAAAACTTATATAAGAAAGGAAGTTTATGAACAACATTAGGAGCAAAAACCCTGTGCTTTCTCAGTGCGAGCCCTAACATTCAGCTAATATTAAGGACCAGGTCAGTGGTCACACTGCCAATTCCAAAACTGTAACAGAAACAGTGACAGATCACAGCTGCTACACCATAAAGAGGTAGGGTGCTTTAAGTTAGTTTTTCTAATGTTACCTGTTCTTTCCCAACAAAAGGACTCTTAGGGATCTCAGAGTTGAAACCCCACTTATTTCTTCTATCTGGTTATCATACAAATCTAAGAAAACAAGATGCTGCAGATTAGAAATATTTTGGATCCGTGTTATAAAGTTATGTTGGAAATTCAATAGGCGAAGATGATCTTCCCCATCAATAACTGGGCACACTGTCAGTTTTTGCCTGGAAGGAAAGAGAAACAAAACAACCCACATGTAAGTAACAAACCCGTAACCCCCCTTCTGCTCATACACTCTGACTGAACCAAGAAAGTATTTAAATTAGTTTGATAATTAAATTCTGTAAAATAAGGCAGTAACCCCTTACTATAAAAACAAAACAAAACCAAATACCCCTAGCATGAAAATATAGTAGAAGTGTTTCCAAAATTCCTTGAACCTCTGTCCTCTTAAGAGACTTGCATGCTACATGGAAAGTACATGGAAACTACACACAAGTTCCATGTTATGACCACATTAACGTTTCAACAGATGCAGCCTGACAATTCTTTATTTTTTCATCAAATTTTTTCAGCAGCTTGCCCAGATCACAATTCAGTATTCTATGCAATTTTTTTTTGGTTTACAGAACTTTACATCTGAAATAGAAACACATGTAATACTAAGTGCTTATGTGAAGAGTAAAAGACACAGGAAATTGTGCTAGAAATAATTACTCTTATTTTAGGATTATTCCAGAAGGAGTCCTACTAACCTGACAAAACTTTTCGGACTACACAAACTTACCACCAACCAAGCAAACAAAAGAAGTTCTACAGTTAATACACACGATTAGAACTAATGGAGACATAGCCTTTTCTACACATTATGCTCATGACCTCGCATTCCACACTTAAGCTAGCTCTTCAGTTCACACTGAAAAGCCCTAACTGCCTTAGATGACTGCTGTATGGATGTACCCATTCACAAGAACACTCACACAGAATTTCTCTATGGGACACAGATCGCAAACACACACAAAAACAATCAACAAAACCAAACCCACAACTTACACCACTGATCACAGGCATTACCAGGATACACATCACTTCAGAGCATCAGACACAAGAGTTGCAAGCTACGACATTTGCGGTCCACAACCTTCTCACCTTTCCAGGGTAAGCCTGTCACAGTTCAGTATTTTTTCTTCAGCAGTACGATGCAATACAGGAAACGTTATTGATGAACTGCTCCCAAAATTCACGTTATCTATCAGGAAATCATACAGAGAATATATGAACGACTACTTTGTAAAATCATTTCATTAACTACAGATAATAAAAGCAGGATTTTCTTCCTTATTAGAAGTAAAAAGTTACACAGAACAGGAAAGTGGTTTTTGCCCCTATTCAGTACTTCGTAAGTTTTCTTTCCTTTATCTTTCTTCCTGCTACATCCCTTTACATCCTCTTTCCAAACCACATCCATTTGTTCCATTTCTGAGATGCGTATCTCAACAATTTATTGTAAGCAGATGATTTCGTAGATGGTTTGGTTTTGGTTGGAATTACCCAATGATGTTTTAAGGTAAGGTTGTATGATTTGTTTAAGGTTGTATAATTTGTTCTAAATTGACACAATTTCAGTATCTGAACTTGAAGAAGATAGTATCTAACTTAAGGTGAATTGAAAGACACATATCAAGTAGATGTTGATGGAACTAGAAACTAAAGCAGCAAAATACTGAAACAGTGAGCCACAAACATATGCAGTCTTTTTAAATTAAGCACATGTGATTCTTGGTAATCACTGGTATTAGATTTCACTCCACTATCAAGAAACCGGCAGCCCTTTAAAACATATTGACTGAGCTATCCATCTTCACCTATTTTGTTAAAACAGGGAGAAGAAGGAAGATGGCTAAAAATACCTGCAAGATAAATTAACAAATGTGTTCTGTGAGCTCTGGCATTTTTGGAAAAATGATCCACTGAAAAGTATTAGTCAAAAATAGAATATTGTGCATGCATACAACCACAAAAATAGAGCATCTTCTATGAGTTTGCTCCAACCCCTCCATTCTTTCTCTTTTCCACCAAATAAATCAAATATGTTAATGGAAAAACATTAAATCTTCAATAAACAAAGATAATTGCTTTACTATTACATACAGCAAGTTCACTCTTGCCTAGAATATGCTATTAGAAGGCATATCTACTTAAGTAAATCCTTTTGCTGTTCAGTTTAGAATCTTTTCAGTGCTACCCTCTAATATTTTATCATTAGCTACTCTAAGAAACAAATATAACAACCAACATTCTCTACGTATCCTTCAAAGTAAATAAAACTGGAAGGAAAAACGATAATTGAGACCAAAAGCAATCAATTAACATTGTTACAAAAGCCTTAAATGAGTTGTGCTGCAGGCTTTTAAGCCAATAAAGATAAAACTGGAGGCCCAAAAATCAGTCTGAAACATGACAGGATGGCAAGTACAGTGACTTTTATCTTCTAATGTCATCCTCCTAAAAACATGTATTAAAGATCCCAATTCCTGCCCTCTCATTGAAAAAGGGTTTATAAAGGCTAGTATTTAACTGCATACATTATATATTGGAAAATATTTCTAGTGGCTTCCCAACAACGATCAATTAACAGCTCTTAATACCCACAGGTAACAGTAGGCAACACTTGCTATGCAGCTGTACATTCTGACAGCCAGAAAAAGCACATCTTATAGGCGATGACTTTTAGTAAGACACCCAGCATTAAAAGAACAAAAAACAGAAAGACTAAGAAGATGAGAGGAGAAGTTTTCACTGTTACCTAAAGCATGTGAACTGATACTGTGGCTACTTTGTCGAGATCTGGACTTTGTAGGTGTGTGAACAGAAGACTCGCCGAATCCCGATAAAGAACCTGTATTCTCCTTCAACTCCAAACCAGAAAGTTCTGTCAGACTGGATGGTACTGGAAGATATAGCTGCTTATTACGCACCAAGGGACTTAATACTCTTTGGTCTCCTGTGCAGGGAACAAAAATCAAACCACAGAGTTACATTTACTCCTTAAGTTGCATAACATACCTAGAAATCAACCCATCCTGAACAGCTGTTCATCTTTTTTACCAGAATGAGTAAAGAATTGTCACAGTAATCAAACTGATCTGCCACCCAGCCAATCACTGTTTTTATATGACAAACAAGCAGCACTGTGGCAAGAAGTGTTGTGTGTCGAGGCTCTTCCAGGCTTCACCACAGATAGCAGTGGCATGACCAAGTATCTCGCTTTTCAAAGCCAAAAGCACACAAGAACAGGAAAACCCTTTCTTCATATCAGGGATCGGAATTAGAAACTAATTTTGTTAAACACCCAATAAAATGTTACAGTAGATAACTGTGCGGCTTCTGGGGGAATGTACTGTAGGGCACTTGACAGAGTGTGGCTTTATAGGCAGAAGAAAGGATGTCCCTCCATGGATGGAATGAGGTACAAAAAGTGATGAGAAAAGCCATCTGCATTAGGCAGTAGAAGGATAACAGGTTCAGGATATGATGCAGCAGTAATTATACTGAATTACTGTAGCCACTTAGGAAAAGGTGTCACTCATATATTCCAGTCATAATTCAGCCTTTCTTTAGTATTCAGTTAATCAAGAGAGATAAAAAAGACAAGCAAACCAAACTCTGTTGAATACCACCTTGCCTTCCCAAATAGTTTTTTTCCAGATCATGCTGCAGAAGTCTATTGTGGAAAGATGACTGCTCTTTATTTATCCTGAATTCAAACTGTAACAAGACAAATGTTAAGTTATTCAAATGCAAATGACATCTTTAGATAAACACAACTTTAGTAACAACTGCTTTTCAAAAAAAAACCTTGCAAACACTTTAAAAAAATAACTGCTCCAGTAAAAACAGTAAAAATTCTATTGAAATACTATGACTGAAAAGTTTCGCTGTTGGAAACCAAAATGAAAACATTGGAGTTACCTTGTCATTCATCTGCAGTAGACTAAATAAAGGGGAAAAAAACCCCAAACCACCACCCATTAAGGAATATTGTAATTACAGGGGAAAGAAATACAGATGAAAGCATAAGAAATTTCATATAAAGTTTACAACAGGCCATAGCACATCCCCATGGTTTTACTTTGTGTATAGAATCACAGAATCATAGAATAGTTAGGGTTGGAAAGGACCTCAAGATCATCGAGTTCCAACCCCCCTGCCATGGGCAGGGACACCTCCAACTAAACCATGCCATCCAAGGCTATGTCCCACCCCGCCTTGAACACCACCAGGGATGAAGCATTCACAACTTCCCTGGGCAAACCATTCCAGGGCCTCACCACCCTCACAGTAAAGAATTTCTTCCTCAGATCCAATCTAAACCTCCCCTGTTTAAGTTTAAACCCATTACCCCTTGTCCTCTCACCACAGTCCCTAATGAAGAGTCCCTCCCCAGCATCCCTATAGGCCCCCTTCAGGTATTGGAAGGCTGCTATGAGGTCTCCACGCAGCCTTCTCTTCTCCAGGCTGAACAGCCCCAATTTTCTCAGCCTATCTTTAATAGAATGAAATAAATAATCAAAAGACTATGACATATTATATTAAAAGTCAACATATTACTACTGAAAAGGTAATTCTTATCTGACAGCCTACAAATTTGGCTGCACAATATGACTGCACTAATTACTGTAACTGTTACAGAAAAAGTAATAATTACTGGTTTGCTTTTATCTGCTATTGATGAGGTCTGGATGACCAGCTGAAGACCACAATTATTAACCTGCAAGTCAGAAGAAAAGAAACGGAATATTACACTTTTCGAAAACACTTATCAACACAAAAAGATGTATTTTTTTAACGATATAGGTATTTTCAACAGCAAAATGTGCCAAGAACTATCATGAAGAACACATCAATCGCACTACACTAGTTTATTTTTTTAATTGTTTTAGTCTCAAAAATGTACTGAAAGCATGACTTAAATGGCTATGTTATCCCCAATATGAGAAAAGCAAGCACTTACATTTATATATGAGATTTTTTTTTTTTTTTTTGTTAAGGCAAAACGTACTGGTCTTTTAACAGGATTTCTATGACAAAATACAGCACCTACCTTCTAAATAACAAAAAGGTTTAACGGAAATATTTAGCCAAGTGACTTATATATCTACTTCCCAGCAAATACCAGGAGGCATGCAAACAACGCAAGGGAAGCTTCCTCACGCCAGTCACGACACAGCGAACCCCAGTCGCCCCGCTTGCAGCGCTGCCCTCATAAGGCTCCGCCAGCCGCCAAGCCCCTTCCCGCCAAGGCCCGCAGGCAGCCGCCCTCAGCTCTAGCCCAGCCGGCCACACTCGGCCCCGCGCCCTCAGAGACGCCGCTACCGCGCCCAGAGCCCACCCTTCTAAGGAGCGACGAGGTTCGCCCAAGAGCGGCACGTAGCCGCGGGACACCACCGGTCCTGACCGCGCACACCGACGGCTGAGGAAGAGGGAGAGAAAAAGAGATGGCTGTCACGCATCACCCCCTCATGGCAGCACCTACCGGGCCGGGCACAGCCCGAGAGCCCCTGCCGGGCCGGCACTTGCTGGGCACCATGCGAACCTCGGTACCTCACAACGCCTCACACCTCTGCGACAGCCACCGCCCCTGTCGGAAATCGCTCCGCCGTTACCAGGGGAACAGCCGCTTCCGGCCCACTCTCGCCAAGCCTCGCCCCTGCCTCGGTTGCAGGGAAATGGCGGGAAGCCGTTAGTGGCCGTAATGGAGCACGGCCGTCTTGCTGTCACCGGTGCCTGCTCCGGCGGCGACGCTCGGCACCTGACGCCCGGCGAGGCGGCGTCAGGTACGGGACTGAGGGTAGGGTTCGTTAGGGTGCGCAGCAGGCCTCGCACGTGTGCGGCGGTCCGTCCTGCCCCCCGGTAGTAAAAAGACGAATACGATTAAATTTGTCTGAATTGTAAACGCAAGTGACCGTGTACGTAAAGGTAAGAAGCCGGGCGTACTGTCCGGGTTCCTGTTCTGCCTCAACAACTTGTCAGGAAATGGGAGGCTCTGAGCGGTGAGCCTGGGTTCTCGGTCACCCGCAGTGTGCCGAGCTCGGTGGCTCCGGGACAGTGCCTCAGTCCTCGGCAGGGCAGACACGGCAGTTCTCGGAGCCCTGCAGACCTACAGGTGGGCTGTGGTTTTAACACACGCATTAAGAACTCAGTGGCTGGAAAAGCCACGGCGTGGCTGTCTGGAAGAGCTGTGAATTGCCTACGCTAATTCTCTCAACGTTATTAGTGTACTATAAATAGCAGAATAGATGATATAATAGTGGGACTTGAAAGAAATGAGCAGAACATTGGTGAGGCCAAAGACCAATTCTGTGCAGTGACCACTGGTAAAGCAAAAAAACCCGGATCTAATGTCCTTCCCTATAAAATCAAGGTCACTTAACCTTGACAGAAGGAGTCATCAGGTGAACTGAAATGTTTCTCTCAAACATTTACTTAGCTGTAGCATAAAATAGTTCTTTGCTCATACCAGTCCTGACCTTGTTCCTACCTGTGGAGGCAAACAACTCCCATGAACTCAAATACAAAATCAGACCCCAAACCCCTGTATGTACCATCTCATAGAATGCGTAGTTTGTGTTTGTGTTTCTGCTCCCACCGAAATCAATACTGAAGTGATATCCTACCCAAGGCTTATTACAAAATGCTGTTCTATTAGCAGAGAATTAAGAGATGTGGTTAGTGATGGGTGTAAGCGTATTTCATAAACAAAATATTTCATTGCTTAAGGCATGTTAAAAAATAAGCCAAACCAGTGAGGCACAGTATTAGTTCCAGTATATGTTCATGCCAGCACATGTGACTCATGAGGACTGTCACAGTGATCAGAACTGGCGTCTGAGTGCAGACTCACTTCTTGTCCATCCAGACTTAAGACGAAAACATTGCAGCAGTACAGTGGAGTACAATTCAGATAATTTGTACAGACAGATTGTACAGACAAAACCAAGGATGCCATAAACAAAGTGATGACTTAAAAAATCCAACTGGCATTTAGCAGTTTAGGTTCAGCTAATATTGAAAGAAAGCTTCCGTGACTGAAGAATTAATATTTACACCGTAAATTGAAATGCTTTAGATTCTAATCCTGAAAATATGAATGCTGATTTCACTTTAAGAGCTGAAACAGTTCATTGAAATATAGTGCAGTAGTTTTACACTCAAATCAATATGTGTTTGAGAAAAGGGACCTCTATTTTAATAACTTACTATGGAGGAATGTTTTTATTCTGTGTAAGTACCATGCAGAATTACAGAGAAGTTCTTTTCAAAAATAACATATATCCAGTCGTGTGTTTTGTTCACTCGGTTTTCTTATTTCCAAATCTTACCTTAAGCATTTAAAACTACACCCCAGCATCACCTTTTTGAATTTCTTAAAACGTGACACTCTAGTGCGGACATAGAAGTGGAGCTCCGAGGCTCTACGGGAAGATGCGAACCTGGGACGCAGCTCTCGGGTGCGGAGCCCGTTGTTTTCTGTTGAAGTAGAAGCAGTCCCAGTTCAGTGCTCAGCATTAAAGACTCTATCTGGGCGGCTTGCCCGGGCCCTGCGGGCAGCGCCGCTGGAGGAGGGACGGACCCTCCCGCTGCCGCGCCGGGGAGCGGAGCCGGGAGCACCGCCCCAGCGCTGCCGCCTCCTCAACGGGAGAGGACCGGGAGAGGAGGGGAGGCGGGCGACGGCTGCTGCAGCCCAGGGTATCGCTGCTGTCGCGGCGGCGGGCTGAGCCTGAGCGCCATGGCCCAGCGACAGCCGGCCACCACAGGGGACCCCGAGGCGGCGGAGCGCGGGGATGGGGACGCCGGCCCGGAGCTGGCAGCGGGGAACGGCCCCGTGCAGATCCGAGTGTCCGTCTTGGCGGCCGGGGAGGAGGAAGAGGGGGAGGACGACGGCGAGTCGTGCTCGGCGGCGCGGGGCGGCGGCAGCTGCAGCGAGGAGGACTCGTGGCGGTGCGGGCGCTCCAGGTGAGCCCGCCTGGGCGCGGGCCGGGCACCGGCAGGGAAGGGACCTGGCGGCACGAGCGCCTCCCTGCGGGCCTCGCGGAGCGGGGCCGCCGCCACCACCCACGTAACGGTGCGGCCGCAGCTGATGCAACGCCTGTGGGGAAGGGTGGGAGACGCTGCAAGTCCTCCAGCGGTGACGCGGGGCCGCTGCTGGGCGGGATCTGTCCGCAGCGGCGGTGGTTCCCCCCGGGCTGCGAGTGCTCCCTTTCCCCGCTGCAACAGCCGGGGCCAGGCTGTGGGCGGCTGCCCGGCGCTGCGGGAGGAGCGGGACATGGCTTCCACTCAGCGGAACTGCCGGGCTTATGGTGTCCTTGACATTTCTATTTCACTGCCTTTTAAAGGGCTTTCGGGTTGGTTGGTTGGTGGTGTGTTTTGCTTTGGATTTTGTTTTTCTTCAGTAGAATTAAGGCATGGACAACCAGATCAGTTCGGTGGTTTTGGAAACAAGTTGTCGAGGCATGAAATCAAGACTAGTTTAAATGCAGGAGAAACCACCACTTCATAATCGGCTCAACACTTTGCTTACTGATAATGCCAATAGTGTTGTCTGTGTTTAATGATAAGTTACAGTTGTTGATTACCGATGCCTAACGTTGCTTTGATGCCTACTAGAATATCTTACTTGTAAAAGGCACATCTAGGATTTTAGTGCCAGAAAACTGTGAAGAGACAGTTGGAACTTAATGCTGTAAATCACATTTCCACATAGTGCTTATTAATACAATACCTTAGTCTTTTGGAGACTAAGCAAAATCTTGTCAAAACGTTAGACCCTATCCAGAAAATTTAATATACTGTTTGTGACTTTTGATAGTTACAACCCCAAGTCTATTCTCCATACAGATATGTTTAGTTACTTGTGTAGCCAGATGAGTCATGGTTGGTTTTCAGTCTATCTTGTTTTGACAAGCATATCCATCACAAAGCTCTGAACAAAGTAAGTAAATGAAAGTTGTGAATGAGGCTTGTGCGTGCGTCAGTGTTAACTGACGTTGATTTATCAACTACTCTTACAGTAAAGTTCATACCCTTGAGGTACTACCAGTTGTTCATTACTATGAATTAATACAGAGCTAATTACAAATTTCCGTATTTGCTGTAGGTGGAATTTCTGCAGAGTACTTAGTGAGGGCTGGTGTAAGAGCCCTAAAGATTTTGTAAAAGCTGAACTATATCAAATATAGAAACAGTGTTCAAAGTGTGACCAATATCTGAGAGGTGAAATGAGACCTGTTTGACTCAGTGTGTTAACACTGTAAGGATGGTGCTGATCTTTGCAAACATGCAGTTTTATTTCCATCCAGACATTACAAATACATGCAAATTCTCTGAAAAACCTGTAAACTCCATCCTGAATCAAAGGTCAGCTCTTCTTAGCAGTGTGGATATGTAAAAATGCCTAAACGTCATAAGTACTAGTTCTGAATCCATAGTGAATGAAAATGAGAAGTAGTAAGGTGAGGGAATACAATGAATGAAAAATGAACACTTAACCTTGTTCTTTCTTCCTTTTGAAACCAGCATACACATCTCCATTAATAGTTGAGGTTGGTTTTTTTTTTTTATCTTAATCATAACTTATCCTCCACTTCCAGCATTGTCATATAAATCCTTTTTTTCACTTTCTCACTCTTGTCATTTCTTTGAACTATAGCTGTCAAGTGGCTAGGGAGAATTTAACAAGGAGAATTCTAGGATTGTGTGAGTGAATATGCATGTATACCCTGATGTGTTGCCTTATCATCAAAAGAACCATTACAATGTAAATAATTCATTAGCATCAAAAAGCCAGGTCCCAGAGAGCTGCTTGTCACACCTGGGCGCGCATTCCCTGCACAGAGCCCATTGACCTGAACAACATCTTCATGTATATCAGAACCACCTACCTGCCTAGGCAGTGTTTGTGCCTTTGCCCCAGCATGGGCAGCACATCAGTCAGCATTACAATCACAGTCTCCAGCTTGTCTCCAGGACAAAACTGCCCCAAGTCAAGGTGATTCAGTTGCCTGCATCCCCCCTGCCAGAGTGCCCTCAGAGGAGTCTAGTGTGATGGCTGCTCCCTTGTTTAATGATTTCACAAGCTCTGCAAAAGCCATTTAAGACAATTTGGGAAAAATGTGTGGCTCCTCCTTAAACAGAAACTTTCATGATGGCCTCACAGCAAAACTAGACTGCTAACAGCTTTAAAAAATGACTGCCTTAAGATAGACTCGTGATTATGGTTCTTATAGTAACAGTTATGGCAGTAGTCTGTGGGTGAACTATTTGCTTCACTGCTGGATGACAATTTAAATGGTCATTTCTATTTCAGCAACAGACATGTTGCTGTAACTGTCTGTGCCAAGAAGTTTATCTCAAATCCATGGCTGCACTGTCTTTTTCTGAATAGGATGCTCAGTAGTGCTCCATTTCACAGATACCTAGAGAGCATGATGGGAGGGGGAGAGAGGAAATGAAAATGACTTCTTAGCAACCTGCATATGTGTGCATATACAGCTTTTCATGAGATACATGAGCTGGTGCTGCACCAAAATCCTTAACTGGAAACATACAGTTTAAGCCCCTTGGTAAACTGCTAGTTAAGTTACTCTGTCACTCTGGAAGTCACCTGGAAGATGACAGTCCTGTTAGTCTGTCTTATTCCCTGGATCCTGGCTCCTGCATTCATGCAGTGAAGAGGCTTTAGAAATCATGATTGCATCAAATTGGAATTCACTGGTAGGTGACACTATGAAGCACATCAAGGTCTAGACTACATTCAGTAGCTTCATACTGAAAAATAAAACACTGTCGTGAGAGGAACTTCGTGCAGTACTGAGTGCTTGTGCACCTGCATTTCATGTTTTGGCATAGGGTTTGAGCTGGCAGTGTTTTCAAGCTGCTAGTGTATGTCTCATTGTTCTACATTGAGATCATCTTTTGGAATGAGCTCAGGAACTTGACTCTTTATGCTGACTGGAAAGCTGCATCCTCTGAGCTAGCTTTCTGCCTCAGATGGATAAGGTGATACCTGTTCAGTGCCTACCTATAAAGTAAGCTGAAATCAGCATTACAGTTACATCTTTTCATTTTAGAATACTATTTGAATCCACTAATATAAGATGAAGATCTGTTAATAAAATGATATTTAACTTTTTTTCAGTGGTGGGGAGAATGATGATGACTCTGACCAGAACTGGAAACCACCAGAAAATAACCTGATCCAGAAGTTAATAGCACAGATTGAATATTACTTCTCAGATGAGAACCTTGAGAAAGATGCCTTCCTTCTAAAGCATGTCAGAAGAAATAAGATGGGCTATGTCAGTGTTAAACTCCTCACTTCTTTTAAGAAAGTAAGCTAACGTTTTAAGTCTGAAAGTGCCTTGTGTAAGCCTGATGAATCTAAAACATTAGGAGAAATGAAAGTAACTTGTTTTATAGAGGCAGTTTTACTGTCTTTATCTGCTTCACAGGAGTTGATTCAGCTTTGATGCGTTGGCTAGGTTTGTTCTCATGCAGAACTTTAATTGCTGAACTCATTCATAATTGCCATGGGAAATCATAGGCTTTTAAGCAACTATGCTTTTAAATTATTGTTCTAGGAAACAATAGAGCATAGTAAAGAGGATGCTGGATAAAAGACATTTCTAGATCAGCTACTTGTAGGAAGCTAAGAAATCCCGGTAAAGTTACTCTTGTCTCTGAGAAGGGATGGTGAATCTGACCTTTGCAATAGAAACTATCAGGTAACTGAAGTCATTTAAAAGTGAGGTGGGCTTTATTATTTTTTTTTCTATTACAATAGGACCTTCTATGTAAACGTGTATGTAACTGATTCCTAACATTACACTAGAAACATTTTGTCAAGATCCTCTGACAGTTTTGCAGAGCTATTCAACCTAGGAAATTTAGGCACTCCAAGTTTCTTCAAACCAAGGAGATTATACTCTTCAAGACAGTCCTTGGAGAAGTTTGGGAGTTTTTTAAACTGAAATTTTTGAAGGAGGAAAAATTAGTTCAATAAATGAAGTTCTTAACTTGGAAATACTATTTGTTTGGCAAATTTTGCAAAATAAAACCCACAGAACATACATATTGGTCACGGTTCAGACCTAGATATGAAATGTCTGAACATGACTTGAGCAGGCTTTAAGATGAAGTAATGATTTTGGTTTCTATTTTCAGTAAATTCAGCAGGACAGGAGCATTACAGGAGCTCACTGATGCCAGTTATAGCAAGAAAACGGTTTGCTTTTCCCAGTCAAGTGTGCTACATGGAGCTTAAATCCAGGTTCCTGGACTGCCTACGGTCCTTGTAGACTAAGGCAGATGTTTTGCTTCTGCCTTAGACTTACTGTAATTAGTTTGACTGGGTTTGATCACTTGCACTGCTTAACGCATGTTTGTCTTCAAGGTGAAACACCTTACCCATGACTGGAGAACCACAGCCTATGCACTGAAGTACTCGGACTCTCTTGAGCTCAATGATGATAACAAAAAGGTTAGAAGAAATACTCCAATTCCAGTGTTTCCAAGTGAAAACCTCCCTACGAGGATGTTACTGGTGTATGATATCCACATGGTTTCTGAACTGCAGGCTCTTAAACAAGAAAATGGATGCATGCAAGAAAGGTTAATGGAGTATCTCCTCAAGGCCTTTGTAACTTTTGGTGTAATTTCATCAGTGCGTATTCTCAAGCCTGGTAAGGACCTACCACCCGATATCAGGAGGGTCAGCAGTCGTTACACCCAACTGGGAACTCAGGAGTGTGCAATTATAGAATTTGAAGAAGTAGATGCTGCTGTACATGCTCATGACTTTATGTGTGCTGAAAAGAAAGAGACCGGCATGAAAGTTGTCCTAATAGGCATGAAACCTCCAAAGAAAAAAGTTCCCAAAGACAAGAGCCGTGGTGAAGGTACCAGCAAGGGTCTTAAGAAGGTTAGATCCCTTAATAAGAGAGTTGAGGAACTTCAGATAGTTGGTGATGAATCTTCAGCAAACAGCTCTTCTGACCCAGACAGTAATCCTACATCACCACTGTCAGGACGCAAAAGTACTGGAACAAATACTACACTTAATTTGAGCCCGGTCATTCATCCAAATGACCGTTTGAGTCCTAATGTGTCACCCAGATCAAGTCCTTGGAACAGTCCATCTTCATTAAGAAAAGTAACCAGAAAGTCTCCTCTGGCTGAAGATCGCAAGCTTAACCCAAGCACTAGCCCTGAAATTCCAAGAAAGTGTATAGATTATTCCTCGGATAGCAGTATCACTCCTTCTGGTAGCCCCTGGATACAGAGAAGAAAAGCTCAAACTCTATCACAAGAGAAGAGTCCCATCACTAGCCCCCTATTGGTTCATAAAATACAAAAAGCAGATGGTCTACCTGTAGGGGTGCTGCGGCTGCCTAAAGGCCCTGATGGCACTAAAGGATTCCATAATGGATGTGAAAGAAGGAAGGCTATGAAGGATGTGTAAATTATTCTTTAAAAACAATCTTACAAGTCAGGCAACTGCTTTTGTTCAAGCCTGGTTAAGAACTGTCATTTGAATGACTGAGTTAAGTCAGTATTTAACTGTAAAAAATTTTGTATTCATATATAGACTTAATCATTTGTATATTTGTATATTCACAGAACCCCAGAATAGTTGAGGTTGGAAGGCATCTCCAGAGATGAAATCCAGTCCACCTCCTTTGCTCAAGCAGGGTCCACAACAGGTCACTTACTTAGGATTTTGAATATCTGCAAAGATAGAAACTCCCCAACCTGTTTGGGCAGCGTGTGCCTATGTTCAACCATCCACACAGTAAAAAAGTGTTCTGTTCAGGTGGAATTTCCTGTATTACTATTTGTGCCCCTTTTCCTGTCACTGGCTATTGCTGAGAAAAGCCTAGCTCCATCTTTTTCACTCCTTCCCATCAGATATTAGAAACACTGAGATCCAGCCCCTGAGCCTTCTCCAGCTCTCTCACAGAAGAGACATACCAGTCTCGATCATCGTGTGCACTTACCTAATGCAGTGCCAATACCTGCATTACTACTTTTTTAACATATTAGTTTGAAATTCCAAATTATAGAAACAGGCATTAAATCATTAATGTAACCTACATTGTTTGCAAAGCTGTAATCCTGATGAGCAGTGTGTAAATACAGTTGAGTAGTTGTATTATGATAAGCAGTGGTGTGTTACCAGTCTAATCATAAGGAGTAGAAGTCTTGAAGACTTTGTCTAGGAAAGAACTCTGAGAAACTTAAAATATAGTAAGCAGTTGCTCCCTGCTTGCTTACATCTCCAAAGACAGCATTGTTTAGCAGGACCAAAGTGTGTATTTTCATGCAATGTGAATGGAGACTGAGCACTAGAGACGATTCTCTAAGTGTTCTTTCACGTAATCAGATGGAAATAAATGAAAATATTAACTTGGTCCAGACCTGTTTTCTTTGAGCTGAACCTGAAAAGATACTTAAACCTCATCTTACACCATGTGAAATTCTATAAATAGTTACCTGAAATTCCCACTGTATTCGGGGGGGGAAGAAGAGGTGCTCTGCCATTACTGATGGTTACTCCAATGGTGATGCTTCACTCCAACTGTATGTCACAGTCCTTTTTATGTAATATTGTAAACTAAACAATGGCTATGTCACTACTAACTGAATTTAACAAGCAGGCTCAGCAAGAAGTACTTAAAATGAAAATTTAAGCCAAAGAAGGAACCTCTGTGCTTTACTTACAAAAGTTACACTCCTGAAACAGCCCAGTGCTAATAAGAAGGTAAGGTCTCAGCTTCTAATGGACAACTTGGGAACTGTGCAGAACAAAGTTCTAATCAGACAACGATTCTTCATTCTGAAACTTCTGCACAACCTTTCCAGCTTTCATCTTCACTCTAAATATAACACTTCTGCAGTGCAGGTAACTGCACCGACACACAGTTAGAAACCTATATACAGAAATCCCCCTGTTCTGTGTTCTTTAGACGCCCAAATATACTTCTGGTTCTTTTACTTTACACAAATAGAATCCTCCAGGTTACCTCCTGACTCCCATTATCAGTCAAGGCACTATAAATACCATTAAACACAGAGTGGTGATCTGCAGGTATGTAAGTGACAGGGTAAGAGTCTTCAGAAGAATAATTCTGTAACTCTAGGTTACATACAGCAGCACTGTTTCACTATGTATTTAGAATACTTGTTTCATTAATAATCAAAAAAGGGTTTTTTTAATTATAAAACTGTGGCATCCATGTGTACCAACCTGTCTGGGGACAGTACTACACCTGATGCAAGGCTGCATTTTGAAGACACACAGAAGTCAATTAAATGGAAACATTGAGAACCATATGTAATGGTACGTAATGTTAAAAATCTCTTAAGACACCGTATGCTTGCAGGGAAAAAAGGAAGCTGAAAGCAACAGCATTTACCAGGGGCTATGATCTCTGACTGAACCCATCTACATGTCACATTCAACATGTAAACATTAGAAATCAAACTAACTTCTATCTAACAGTTTGAAACTAAAAATCTCATTAGACAGCAATGATGAGTCAAAAGTTTTACACCTGGTAGATAGCAGAGGATGATCCTTTAGTAAATAAAAGGATGTTGACAGTTTCTCTTCACTGATGAACCAAATACAGTCTACTGAAGTTATTAGAAGGCCACAGCATATAAAAATATTCTACTACTTACGAGAGAATGCCATCTCACTTGAGTGTAGGCCCGCTTACCCAGAGACTAAGATACACATACTGCAGCAGTCCAGAAAGCTGTGCAACCCGTCTTCAGAGAGCTTTAACTTTTCAATAAGGAAAAAGAATACATTTACCATTTTCGTAGAAGGAAAATATAGACAAGCTTGATCAAACAGCAAGTGATAATGTGACTTCTTCAAAGGTAATGTGATCAGTGAAACTATTTGGAAAGTAAAGTACTGTTTACAGATAGTCACTGTAAGATTTTATTCTGAGGTCAGACAGGAATATATAAAAATCACAGTTCTCTTTCACATAATTTCCCCCCCCCATCTCCAAAAGAAACTATTTCTGCTTGGAAAGCATCCTATAGCAAGCTCAGGTCACCACACACACATACCAGCTTCTTCACTAGCCTCCCCCTGCCTTTTTTTTTTGCCTATTTTTCATTTCTTGCTGCCGCTTGGAGCCAGAACTACTTAATGCTGACTGTATTAAAAAAGACAAGAGCAGAAGTCATGAGCAGCTTTTGTGACCTACTTATACTCAGTATTCCTGGTAGAGCCCAGAACATTTGCTTGTTTAATTAATCAATGTAAAAATATCCTAGGTATGAAATACCTTCTCTCTGGATACTTTCTACACCAGGTAGCAATGTCTAGTGTTAGACACTGTCGCATGGGTGTCTTCATATGTATTTCAATATCTCAGTATCAAAAAATACAGATGCAGAGACACACTGAGTGAACCTGTCCCTGGCCAAACCAAGGAGCACTGTCTGTTGTCAGAACAGGACAGAACAGAGGTGATGCTCTGCTCCAGGAGCTCCCACTTGCTAAATCCTGCAGCAGGTTACACATGCTTCTCTTCTGCAGATCTCAGATACATACACACTTGAAGCAGTGGTTTTGAAAACCTGGGAGATTAAAGCTGGGTTTATTGTTTGTTTGTTTGTTTTTTGTTTTTTTTTGGTTTTTTTTTGTTGTTGTTGTTTTTTTTTTTTCAAGAAACAAACAGCAAATGTAAAAAGCATTTTAAGAATTAGAACATTTCTCCCAAGTAGCTCACAATTTGCCAAGGCATTCAAGATTCCTAACTTTGTCTAAATACTGCCAGTGTTAAGTAGACACTTATATTAGACACTGCCACACCTGCTACACAATCCACAGGAGCCTTCAGTCATACATGTACACCAATTAAAACAGATGCAACATTTTATTCCTTTGGGATAAATATTTCATTCCCCCCGAGTTTGTTTCTGTCTTCATGTTTAATCAATGGCTCAAAACTTTAGTTTAAAACCAATACAACACACAAATATGCACACCATACAAACCACTTGGCATAATGTTGCCAAAAGAGACGTTTTAAACCCTATCAGCTGTGCCTGCAGTTTGCTCCAGCTCCCAGATGTCTGTAGTTTGATGATGTATTTCAACTAAGAACATTTTGAAAAGGCCGTATCAACTGGACAGAAACAATGTGACAGCACACTTGCAATTTTAGTCACTAGTTGAAAGCCCTTCCCAACTACAGAACATTGACTTCTGTTCCCACAAAGGACATATTCCTGTTGTCTTCATTCTGCACAGGCACAGTTTATGGGATGGATTTATAAACCTGAAGTCTGAATAAAGCCAGGAACTTCAGTGAAAAAATGCTTATTATGTGAGCTAATACACCCAAGCTGTTTAGAACAGTGGTTTGATCAATCAAACAGAGTCGGCTTCAGCCTATCCCATTGTTCCCTTAGCTTTGATTTTATTACATTTGAAGCAAAGATATAGTTGATGGAGTCATAGGAAAGATCCCATATCTGTGATCGAGTCAGATTAAATGTTTTCGCAACCAGCTCGTATTCTTGAGATAGATCTGTCGCAAAGACTCCTTTATCATCAGTCTGGAGTTGTATTGAAAGAAAGGAAAAAGGTTGAATTAATTCTTCTACATCAAAAAGGGGTTTTTCTACACATTACAAACCAGTTTATCTTGCTGATGTACATTTTATTCCACAGTTCTTTCATCTGTTGGAAATTATTTCATACTTTATTTGCCCTATTTCCACTCAAAGTTAATGAATTATTCAATCATACAATAAAACTTCGTAAAATGATGGCACAATTTATCAAGAGAATAGGGATTTGCTATTAAAATTGCTACAAAGATGGCTATCAAATGATGCATACATTCAAGCTATGTCAATATGTGCAGGTCTCCTTATTTCTCTTTCCCCCTTCCTCAGATCTGGGCACTAGAACATACTCTGTATTCCTGTATCTTCAGGGGAGGAATTGTCTCACCCTCTCCACTTGGTATCAGCTAGCACAGTTTCTTGATACTGACTGAAGCACTAGGCTAGCATCAAAAGCATAGGATCAAAAGCCACCTAAAGATTATTAATCTAAAAGGAACAAGTTTGGATTTTTTTAGGGTTGAGATGATCCATTTGAAACTCAGAGTCCTTATGTCCCCGCAGAGGAGAATGCTAACTATATCCTGTTAAACTTTAGATGCTGTAGTATCTTCTTCTATTACTCTTGTTTTTATAGGCCTTTATGTGCCGATAAAAACAAGTCATGTTTTCTTGCATGTCTTCATTGGTTATCTAACCTTTTCACAGCTGAAAATCTCTGAAGATAATCTCTAGTCATGAATTATTTTTCACCTACTACCACAGAGTTAAACTCTAATAAATACTTCATACAATAAAGGCTTGATGCTAATTGGAATAGTAAGCACAAAAATACATATACACACACTTGGAAAATGCTGCAAATTATAGTGGTTAAACCAACAGGATGATAGTAAAATTCTGCCAATGGCAGCAAAAGTACTTGGCACCTCAACATTTAAGGACCTGAATTAGCCGTCAAAAAAACTCAGGAACTCCCATCCAGCAGTTAAATACCCAGATAAGCACAAGCTTACATGCAAGTACTGGACTAGTACATTTAAGACAAATCTGTCAATATGCAAACAATTAAGGTGTTCACTGCATGTACAGCTGATAATCTTGTCTACACAGAAAAAAGGTCTTCCTTTACAATAAAACCAAAAGAAATACTAAAGATTCCAATTGGTATTACAGGCATTTCTCAAACAGAACATTATGATTTCCTACAGGCAGATTATTTGCTGCAAGGTCAGAAATAGTACATGATCCACAAAAAGAGATACACACCTCCAATTGGTTCTTGGCCTAAATATATGATTAAAACCAAAAAACTCACACAAAGCACTGTAGGGTGGCCAATGTTGTACCAGTATCCAAAATGGTGTTTGTCACAGGAAGGCACTGTCTGAGTTTTGATGTTTGATGTCATGCAAAGTTCTCAGGGGAAAGAAAGAAGAAACAAGCATAGATAACAAAACAGAAGACATGTTTCCGACACATTCATTGACTTATTTCTACTCTGGAATGAAAACTAAAATCAGCTACTGCTGTTTGCTTGATTTTCTATGCTTCAAGTATTGGTAATAACTTCCAAGGAAAAGTCTGGTAACCAGCTTCTTCTTAACTACTGGCTGGGTACAAAATTTTAGGGTGCTTGCAAACCAGAAACACCACACAGACTAGCACAGTTACTAAAAGTTGTAATTTAGTTTTGTTTAAGTCTGAGACATCAATTGTGTGCTGCCACAAATGTGTCAATATCACAAAAGCGTTACCAGCACACCTTTACAGGCAATTCTTTCACATACACTGACAGTTGCATTGTTCTAAGCTACGTCTGGTCAAAGACACATCAGAGTTACACATTGGCAGTACGTATGGTATTCTGAAATCCAGAGATCACCAAGTAATTTTCTTAAGTTTTACTCTTACCAATGGGTATCTGATTCTGCCGAACAAGTAGCACCAACTCTTCCGAATCTGCAGAGTTGAGAAAGGTTCCATGTCCAATTCTGTCAGGAGGCAGGCCCAGGAGGATTTTAGTCTCCTCTTCTTGATTTGGAATCTAGAGAGGATATATTTTACATTCTGTCAAGGCAGCATAAACCAGCACATAAAATAATTACAGACTTCAATTTTTTTTTTCCCAGCATATCTTATCCAAAAGAAAGCATTACTGAGACTAAATATCTGCATTACTTCCCTATAAAGAAACAAGCAGGGCATGGAAATGACTTTCAGCTTGGAATTGCAAACTGAAGAAGCCGTAATCCTAAACCGATCTAAAAACCAGACAATTGCTTTTGCCGTTCTGAAATACTTCCAGTTGGAAGCATCAGATCAGCTCTGCACGCCACAGTTTCAGAACTACTCAGTCAGGAGTACCTGTAACGCCTGTTTTACACAGGGATTTAAAAAAAGGTCAAAAAAATATTTTCAGTATTTATCAGACTCGTCAGAGTAAACTTCAACCACCACTTCAAGAGGTTGTATGGCGAAGCCCAACTCTTTCTGCTATAAGCAAAGCAAGCAGAACCAGTCAGGAAAACATGCGAATTTTACTGTACATGACTTCTGATAAAAATACCAGAAGACAATGGTGGATCTCTTGGAATTTTACTAATTTTCAATTTCATACCTAACCCCCAATAGATTTCGTACAGTGAGAACTAATTTCACAGTTCTCATTCAGAACAGATCACTGAAGATTTCTCCTTGCTTTCTTCTCTGCTGTCTAAATGCCCCAAACCATTACTACTTTGGTCTGAGAAACTCAAAACACACAGAAGTTAATTTTAGTTTCATCAAGGTTTTTATAAAATGGGAATGACAGAGAAGGACCAAAATAAAGAAAACTTTTACCTCTGAAAGGTGCAATGCCAGCTTTAGACCTGCTTTCTTTGCTTCCAAGAGCGGTTCCAAAAAATCCTTACCATGTCCTGCCTTGAAGACAGAAACACATCACCATTCTATAGTTTGTTTTACAAAACTCTTCCTATTGTCATAATTAAGAAGTCTAGCAATATCAAGATACTTAATGCAAACACAGTTACCCTAAATTCCTTTTCTTTTCCCATTCAGTTTTGAATGGAGCAAGTCACATCTTGCTCTGCTATATGGGCACAGTTTAGACGAATCAGTCAAACATCAGCACTTCAGATGACGCCCAACTCTGACAAGCCTTGATTTTGATATCCTTTTCACAACTAGCACTTAGAGCTATTTCATTTCAACTTGACACCTATCTTCAAACATTTTTGTTTTCTTAATATTCAATGAGCATTAGGTGCATCTAAAGGAAATTAAAACTAGTGACAGCTTGCAGTATTATTTAACTTGGCTCAACCCAGTCAATCTGCCTAGGACAATGCCGTAACAGACACTTCTCAGATCAACACTGATTTTCAGTGGCTCTTCTTTGCATGTCACATACTAATCTATTGATTCTTTGTAAGAGTACTTGTCCCTTATAGCAACCAAGATTAACCCGGTATCAAGATTATGAGCAATCCATTCAAACTAGCAACGAACATCAGACAAAAGCTTGCAAGAGCAATTAGAACTGCTTGCTGTTACAAATAGGTATTTATCTTCAACAACAGACCAAAATGAAACAAAAACTTACAGTGGGATCACCACTGAAGTCAAGTCCTACTACGACCCCATCAGTGGAAAGAAGGAACTCTTCAGCAAGTTTAACAGTCTGCTTAGCAACTGCCGGGCCACATCTTCTATTTATTGCAATTAACAATCTAGGAGAGAAATGTACTTATTCAGTTAAAACCAGCCGTAATATCAGGAGTCCAACAAATGTGATGCTAACAAAAATAGCACTTCACATCCTTCACGGCTAAGTATAAAGAATATTTGTATAGGAAACTGCAAGGAATAAAGGTACCAAAGTGCAGAGAGACACAAAGAGGTTAGCCTGGTAAATGCAACAGCCATGATCAGAGGGAGAGCAGAGAACAATACACTGCTCATTTACTGCTTGCACTATCAGTCGAGCAACCTCTGCACACGTGAAGATGAGAATTCTTCAGCTTCCACAAATAAATCTGACACGGGTTGCTACTGAGAATACAAAGGACAGGCAAGCAGACTGCCTCCAAGCAACCACTAACCCCTTCTGAAACTTTTCTGCTGGTTAGGACTACCTTGCCTTTACAGTAGGTAGTTTGTACAATGGATCAAGCAAAAGCTTTGCAATTAATCCAGGCTGTGACTCCTTTAGTCTTTAATGCAGTTTCCATCAAACACACTGCTTTTCCTGAAAGTGTTGCGGAGAATGGACAGCCTTGGGGCTGAAAAGCTTTACTCAGTTTCATTATCAGTGAAAAGAAAAAAATCAGGTTTCCATCCAGTGTACTCCAGCACTGTTTCCATCCAATGTACTTTACTGTTTCCATTCCCTGTACTCCAGTTTAAGCACAATTTTCTTCCCCATGCTGACAGTCTGTGAACCTCTCTGCAAACTATGACCAAGCATCAGACTACATAAAACCTTGAAACAGAAGTACTCCATGTGCTTTATTTACCTTACATCTATATCCAAGCCTTCTTCTTTACACTCCTTTATACCCTCAAGTACAGTTTCAACATACATCCTTTTGGTCATACCTACAAATACATGTACACATTTGGAATGAACATATTTGAATGAGTTTTATCATGTTGCAGACCCTGTTTTCCAGCCTCTTAAGTTTCCTTTTGCACCTTTTAGTCCATAGTCTTCTAATCTATATAGTTCTAATAGTGTTTATAAATATAGCCTTACTTTGAAGCATACATTTGAATTATGCCTCTTCCTAAATATCTCGAAGAAAGTAACTTAGCGTGAACCAGAGGGTATCAATAGGCCTCTCTTACATGTTGCTATTAAACCATATGTAAATTTAAAAAACGAAGGAACAAAAAGAAAATATATTGGCTATTAAAAATATTAACAGACTCAGATGTCATAACTAAAGCAAATAACCCAAATTCTTGGGTAGTAGTTACAACCAATGCATTTTTGTCTCAAAAACTTCATAGCAAAGTAACATGCTTTTACACAGTTAAATCTTTGCTTTTATGTTCTTATTGAACCAGCTACATCTGACTTCATTATTAACATAGCCTTAACTGAGTTCCGCAGCACATGAGGCTTACAAATTAAAAACCAGAACAGACTGTACCTGTAGACTCTTCTTCTCTAGGAGTGCTCCTCAGTTCCAGATACCTGACACCATCATCGGCAAATTCTTTAATAACATCTTTAGTTATCTGATTAAGAAATAGCGTATTCAACATCATGAAAGTAATGCTTACAAAATTGGTTATATTTTCCTTTGCAAATAAAAGACCCAGTTATTTTTTGCTGTGAAACACTTGTGACTTTTTCAGGCCCTACGTGTTTTTGGTGCTCTCCATCTCTGGAAATACTACCCACCGAGGGCACCTTCAGTTCCCTCAGTGATACTGAAGGGCGTAAGGACAGATAAGAATTCCCTTGTCTGAATTAGAACACCCCTCAGGCGGGGCAGGCATAACAACCCCTTTCACAGCTGCTGTACCCTTTTCTCCAAGTTGAACAGACTGCCTGCAAGCCCTTTTACAGGAGGAAAGAAGAGGACACAACACCATTTTCTGTTCCATACTTCGATCACACAACAGCTCCCTTGACAATTTCGTCATCTGAAGTGAACAAAGGGCAATTCTAGTTCTGCAGCTTTGGTACATAATGAACCAAAGAAGAAACAGGAGACTACAGTAAATCAGAACTTTGGCAGCAAGGAACATATGTCACATTTTTGAGACGTAATCAGTCCAAGCATCTGAGCTGTCATAATGACCACCATATTGGAAGCTCACTGCTTTCACAAAAATGAAATGCAAAAGTTACATAAAATCCTCTGTTTCGAAATTGATGTAATTTACAGTAATAATTCTGAGCTCTGACTGAAGGGACCATTGTTGATACTGTTACCTGGAACCCAGAGATGTTAATCCAACTCATTCTGACCAAGTGTATTGCTTGTTTTAAGTGAACTTTTAATTAACTCACTAGTAAAATATCTTCAGTCCTAGTGGTAATCTGATAGATGATCTGGAACATCTGAAAACACCTAAAATAAAAGTTACAAAATTAATTGGACAAAATGGACAAATGTTAAACAGCAAAATTAGTATTAAACCAATAAAATCTACACTTTGAAAACATGTGCTCACTGTGCTCAATTAACCAGCTTGGAACTTAAAATACAAAGACAATCTGAATGGTGATTTCTGATTTTAGATGCGAACAATGCATTTGCAACAGATATTATTGTTATCATTACCACCACCACAAAGCTTTCTGAAGCCCAAACTAAAACATGAAGTTTCCAAAAAAGCAGCTGTACAAGTCAGTTTCCTCTGAAGCACACAACTGAACATTTTCCGTCTTTCAAAAGCGAGTTAATCAACACCTGCTTAGTTTGCAAACATCTAAGAAGTTACGCTATAAATACAAACAGCAAAAAAAAAAATCTAATAGGCTGTCCTGCAACTAAAACATGAAACTGCATTTTCTGCAGTCACTGTACGAAGTCACGCGTCTCTTGGTCTTGAACTTTCTATTAGAAGATACTCCATAAATGTTGACCCTACATGTGTGTATACTCACTCTTCTAAGGTTCTTTTCTTTCCTTTGTCAATCACAGTCATTCCATTCTGGATCTGCAAGTCTGGCTTCTGGGCCACAAGTTTCTTCATAGTGGCAGAACTGATACAGCCATTCAAATGAGCATGAAGTTCCTAGAGAAAAAAGAAAACCCAATGGATTTGTGTCTGGCAAAAAGGATGGCTTCTCTGTCTAGGTTGTATCACTGTTCTTGTGTCCTACGTTATTATCTCACTCTGAGTTTGAACATAAAGCAACCGTTATCTCTGTGTTTGGCTAATAACAGGTTCTTCGTGCCTTTGCATGCACCGGTTCAAGGGAGGCTGTCCCATCTGTTCTCACTTGGTGAGATCCTCTCAGCCTTGGCCTCAATGGGAGCACAGCCAGCTCAGGAAAGGAATTGACACCAGAAATCTAGCAACATGCTACTGCTGCCATTGCTAGGAAAATGCGTTGAAATTCTAAGTCTCCAAGATTTAGTTATTTTAACTTTGTGAAGTATGATATTTCAGGTTCCTACTTTAAAGTTCACAAGCAGAGGAAAAGGGGTCAGACTATCTTAAACAGTGAAGGTGCGTAACTCCAACTAAACACCAGGCGCTACAGCTGCTTACTGCTTCTGGAAATCAGGCCAGATACACACCACTCCATTAAGTTTTTACCCTTACAAGTGACATAGCTGTCAGAATTCAGTTAGACATGAAATACAAACCCTGCAAACCATCGACTGAAACGCAGCATGAGAACACAACAATGGCACCGCATGATGTGGCTTTGATCGTGCACCTGCTGCACTGTCTCTGCGCAGCAGAAGGGCCATTTGTTGTTTTCAAGTCCCAAACAGCAATGCCGATAAACGCGCCGTAAGGCACAGCACAGACATGCTAAAAGGAAGGCGCACCCTTTGGGAAACAAGAAAAAAGCCTTATCTGTGACAGACAGGCTAGTTCTGGGGCAAAACAGGGCAAAAAGGGAAAACAAAGATCGTGCTCAACTGATTTAACTGGAAGCAGACTCACACCAAGAAGCGCCCACAAGGCTCACGCTGCCGGGTCATCCTGCAGCATCAGGGACCTCAGGAAAAGCACTTGTTGGACAGAAACTGAGGGAACAGCAGCGGTCCGCCTGCCCGCCTGCCCCGGTGCTGGTGCGCTGCCAGCTCCAGCCCCTCTGCCCCCCGCGCCCGCCCGCACCCGCGAGCAGCGCCCGGTGCCGCCGCCGGAAGGCCAGGCCGGCCTCCCGCCGCCATCGGCTGCTCCACCCCAGCGCCCCGGCGCTCACCACTTTGGGCAGCTGCCGGTAGAAGCACAGCTGCCGCTCCCGCTCCGCCGCCATGACGGTGCCGCTGCCGGGCCACGGCGGCTCCGCCCCGGCCCGCCCCGGGAGCAGGGCCAGCTCCGCCCCGACAGGCGCAGCGGGCAAGGCGGCGGGACCGACGTTCGAGTTTAGTAAGCGACACGATGTCCAGCGCCACCGCACCTCGGTGCTCCAACAGCGACAGGTCGAGGCCAGCCTAAGCGGGGCACGGCAAACGGGTCGCCTGGACGAGAGGTCAGTAGCCACCTCCGGGTATGTAAGTGAACGCAACCACTTCATTCTTCCGCAAGGGCACTACAGTTTGCTACATTACTGTGTTACAAAGTCCGGAGTGGATAAACGCGTGGATTATACTGCAAACCCTCTTTTGTTAATTTATGAACTGTACCTGTTACTGACACACAGCTCAAACGCGACCGAATAAAAACGTTCTGGAACGATCCTAACATTTATTTCAATTATGTTATATTTAGCTTTTAGTGTTATTGCAATCTAACTTTAAAAACTGCACAATGTTAAACCATCAAGTCACTAACTAAATGTTAGCTCTTGCTACATCCCAAAACAAGATATGAATATAATTAACGTCATGAAATATGGAGATCTGCATACTGCTAGAGTCATTCAAGCAAATAAATTATCCTCCCACAAAAAATTTACTACAGTATTTAGGGAAGTTCACCATAAAGTCAAATTCAAGCATACAAATGTAAAGTAAACAACTCAATATTCAAGTTAGTTTGCATCTCTTTTGGTGCCTGACAGATTATCCAAGTTCAAGTGCAGAATTGGGTCAGCTGTTCAACCTTTTTCATAGAAAAACAGCATGTCCATAGAAGAAATTAATTTCAACTTAGTGATCCACTCTTTTATTTTTACCTTAGTTAAAGGCAAGCTAAGTACAGATACTGTACATTAAAACATATGCACATAGAAAAACAGATGTTATTTACTCTACGTGAAAGGCTCTCATCTCTATGTTCTTTTATTCAGCGCCCCTCTTCCAAGCAATTACTCCTCTCCAAAATATGCTGCACCCACATTTAAATATACAGGGAACCATCTGCAGGTCCCACATAGCCAACACCTATTAGCAGCACATCAATTAGTGTCCATATTCCAAGTCCACCAAAGCTGAAGAGTTTTCCCAGACCTTCCCGCCATTGGCCCAAATAGAAACGATCAGCACCAAATCCACCAAGGGTGATGCTATAGGAATAAAAAACATTATTCATTATTATTTTCAGAGAAACTCAGTCTGGGTATCCATACACACTTCTTCCCAACACACCTACATGCCAGGAGTAGTTTTGCTCTACATCATTCAAGAAATCATATTTCTTTTTGGTACAAAAATAGCTGACTGGGTTATTAAATGAGAAAGCTTTTCATGAATATTTCTTAGCTAACTAATACTATCCAGAGACTTCAGAGTTTTTCATTCATGACAAGCAATAAAAGTCCAAACTCTCAAATTCAGAAATGTGTCTCAACTTTTCTAAGCTAGAAGCTAAAAATACCCCAATAAACACGCTACAGAAACAGACCCAAATGCGAAATTCAGCCCCAAACAGTAGTCAAGCAACAGCAAGTTTCTCCAGCTGGTGGCAAAGAGAACAACTCTTGCTATAAAGGGTTAGATCACCTTCCTGATCAGTCTTGTAGTAGCTTTGGCTCCAGAAATAAGTGTCTCTCCACCCAATTTATCACATTTACCATTTTGAAAAAATATAATGAAAAAGGTCTTATGCCCAAAATAACTTCAGTTACTTTCAAATCACTATTGTGGAGCTCTAGTGGCTTAATACTGAAAAAAATAACCTATTTTCTTTCAAAACAGCTACACTGCTCTCTTCCCTAATAATTTAAAAAGCAAGACACTTTGTTTAAGGCACTTCCAGCTGTTACAGCTGGGAAGGAAGCTGTAACCAATGGATACCAACTATAGCCAGTTCAGTGACAGCTACCAAACTCAGAAACAGCTGCATTCATTTCAGGTGCCAAGAAGTAACTTGGATTTTCAGCCCTGATGGTTTAAAATATATTAAAAACATGGAAAAAAAAAACAAAACCCAACCACACAGTATTAGTAATATTATCTACTTTAGCTTAACATTATCCAATAGTTCTTGTGTACCTTAGTGCCAAGGCAGTAGACCACTTGTAACCTCCAGTCCAGTTGCAATAGAGCATCTTGGGAAAGACACGGTTACCTAAATGTTAGAAAACACACACACCTTAATGCAACAAAGGCCACATAATAACTAAGAAAATACAGTTTTTCTCTAACAAGAGTCTAAAAGGGTTGAGACTAATTGACACAAACACTGTCAACACAAAAGCTCACACATACTCTGCAGTCCCCTGTTCATCAGTCTATGTCCCACAGCAGAAAACATGCAAGGCCGCTGAACAAATAAGGGGAAAATTAGGTGGTGAAACCAACATTAATTTCTTAAAATTATCTTACGGAGACAGTTGGTTTATTAGATAAAGAACTATTTTCTCTCACGTGACAGTAACAAAAGCCAATGTATAGTTACATATCTGACTAATGATCATAACAGACTATTATGCTTAAAAATTAAAGTGTATCAATAAAAAAATTCAACAGATTCATCAAGGTGCAGGCTGCTACTGCCATGGACATAAACAATCACTGCGTTTACCCATGACAGAATCTGTGTTTGCCCACCTTACCTAGACAGTGAACATTATCCCGTACGGTGCAAGTGGCATTATAGCGCTGTCGCGGACAAGAAACCGTCATGCAGCTTGTAGAATTGGTACACACGTAATCAGTTGTTGCAAGCTGCCAGCAGAACTGGCAGGTCATGTTAACTGTGAAGTTCTCCTGCTCATGGTTATTCTGATCCTAGAAAGGGACAGCGTTATCACTTCAGTGGTAATTACAAAAAATCCAGTGTGCAGCATCAGATTACATTTCCTGAGCAGACATTTTGGGCAAAATAGCAATTACCCTCTTTGCTACCTCTGTGTACTCAAGGACAATAGGAAAATCAATACTAGAAAAGTGATAAAGAGTTATTAAAGCAGTTTAACATTACTGCCTCCTCTCATCTAAGACTACTGCCAAAAGGAGGACTAATTCAATCTCAGTCTGTACCTCTGTAGGGCCATTTAGGCTCCCCAAACTTGAAATGCTTCAGTTTTGACTGGCCAGCTAACTGATTTAACTGCGATGCATGGCTGTGTAACGAGAGGCAACGCAAGAAAGGCACAACAGAGAGGGTAAGTCTGCCTCTTCAGCCACAGCTGAATGATTAAGTGTGTCACGGAGCTGCAAACCTGCATATGTAAGAACCTGGAAATCAGTATTTTGTACTTTATGACAAGATCCTACATTTAATTAAATGACTTAAATTCAAGTTTAAAAGTAATAGGTTACTTACCACACAGTGAACATGTGGCTTGACTTTGCAATCAAAAGTGGCCAGCTTCCCATATATACAGGAATAGTTTGTGTTACATGTCATGCAGTCTGCTGGCAACCTGCTGCAAAGCCCATTGCTAGGACATTTAGTCACATAAGATGGAATTTCTGTACTTTCTGAAAGGTGAAAAAGTGAATAAAATCAAGAAAGCAAATAAAAAAGCTATACAGTCTGAAGTATATATATACACATATGTTCTGTATATACATTTATACATATATATATTCTTTTATATATCATACATGTACATGGGACTGACACTGTATAAAGGGCTTTCCTTATCACCCAGTAAACAGCATTACAAGGTCAAGTTCTGGGAAACACTGCACTAGCCAATTGAGCTACAAAACAGCAGGAAGGAGCTACACAACGCTGCAAGGATCTCACAGGTCTGCCCAGGACAGCACAGCAACACAAGCCAATGCAGCACCAGAGCAGAGCTTCGCACAGGTTAGTGCTTCCTCAGCCAGGATTTCTCAGCAGAAGTAATCAGTTGAGGTACAGAAGCAGGTTGACATATATAACCTGCTTTTAGTTCCGGTCTATTTGAGTTTACAGCTAGCTCAGCTGTGTGCTGCGTATATGCACTCAGAATCACCTCCCAAATTACTGGCAAGAACAGTGCTTCAGCAAACCCTGATGCAACCTTTAGGGAGCGACAAAAGCTGTACTGATGTTGGAGAGCGAACAGTAACACAGCTGAATGCTGGAGTCTTTCAAGAACTTCCACCACCCTGAGAGGGTACAAAACATGAACCACAATAGC
Organism: Amazona ochrocephala; assembly: GCA_039720435.1. Lineage (NCBI taxonomy): Eukaryota > Metazoa > Chordata > Aves > Psittaciformes > Psittacidae > Amazona > Amazona ochrocephala. The sequence goes on along the minus strand of CM077883.1, from coordinate 30,348,540 downwards.
AGTTTAACTGGTCGTTTTCTAGTTATGAGATCTTATATGGACCAATTTTTCTAATTATATTACCCAAGCCTAATTGTTAAGGTCACTGGAGAATAAGTCATAAAGCGTTACACTTACAGCGTCGTTTACCACTGAAAGCATGTACAGATTTCTACAGCACAATTAAAGAACTTCACTATTAAACTCAGTCAGCAAGGAAAAAGGCCAACAGAAGACAGACAAAGGAAAGAACGTAGCCTCATACCTGCTTCTTTAAAATAGGGAGTATTAGTGCTTGTTGAAGTTAGACCTTTTGCAAATGCAGACTGTGGCTGTGAATGCTTTGTAGTCATCAAAGATCCTGCTACAAGAAAAAAAAAGGCAGAAGTGATATTTCTAGAATACAATTAATCTTCAGAAGCAGTTTGATTTCAGCACACTGAAATTACAAACGAAAAGTGTAGAAATTCAATAAATCGTTTTCCTGTTCTATAAGGAGTAGAATGTTTTTCTTAAACGTTAGAATGAGCACTAGAATTGTTCCTTTTAGACAATAAAACATTTATCTCAATTCAGTCTTATTTTTTGATTCACAAGAATTAACAAGGACTGCTCAGAACACGGATTTCACGCAGTATTTACTGCTGAACAAACCCATTTAATGAAGCAGCGCAGCTCCTCTCCTGACAGCGCTGGAGCAGCCGAGCCGGCCGGCAGCCATGGCCGTCACCGTGCGAGCCTAGCGGCGGCAGAGCAGCACAAGAGCCCGCAGGGCAACACCCGCACAGCGCAGCTCCGGCACCTGCAGCCCCAGCGCCGCGCCAGTTCACGACCAGGAGCCGGCACGAGAGGTGCTGCGCAACCCAGGAGCATCATCAGAGCCGGTGCGCTGGGAGCCCTACCACGGAGCACCGCCGCAGGAAGCGCCGGCCCAGCGCAGAGCTGCCATGAGCACCCCCCCACCACCACCATCCCGAGGTCACGGTCACCTCCCAGCGCGGCCGCCTCTGCGCCAGACCCACCAAGGCCGCTGTAATCCCCCGCCCCGGGGCCCCATCCGAGCCGCTCAGGAGAGCGGCTAGCACCCCCGCAGGGGGGGCGCTGCGCTTCCCCAGGCCTCCCCCGCCGGACCAGGAGCTCCGAGCCGGCCGCAGCAGCTCCCCTCTGCCCCACTCTCCCCACCCCGGGGAGCCGGGGTAAAGCGGCAGCGGCCGCGCTCACCACGGCCCGAGAGAACGTAGAGCTGGGACAGGAAGAGCGCGACACTGCACAGCCTCCCCAGGGCGCGCAGCCCCACCACCGCCGCCATCTTCCGCCGCCGCCTGCCGGCTCCGCCGGGGCACGGGGGGGCCGAGGGGCGGGCACGCAGCAGCTCCGCCCGGCAGGAGGAGAACGGGAGGCAGACTCCGCCCTCGCCTACCATGGCAGCGCCTGCGGGATGCTATCAATCGCGGCCTCGCTTTATGCTGTGAGACTGCCCCTCTCCTCCCGCTGCTGGAGGCCCGTCTCTCCGCTACCTATTTCTCCCTGTAGAAAAATCCTGCATTAATTTCACTGATTTATATCCCTCCGTGACCCCCTTTTTGTCGCAGGTAAGGCTAATAACGTATGCTAAAACGCTAGGCTTTTATATGCAAACCCTAGAAATTTACTGGAAAAAAAACAACACCCTAAAATCAAAAAACAACCAAACATGGCAATTTTAATTCTACATTCTGAATAGATCAAATATTGTATATAAAATATATTATTAATTATAAACAAGAAGCAGCCTCCACAGCCCATGTTGATTCTGTGTAGTGGAACAGAACAGTGCCCTGGCACTTGCCGCTTTAATTTTTCCTCTCCTTTAAAAAGGGGAAAAGCAGTAGGTAAAAACATATACCCAAACCAACCTAATACAAAAATAGGCTTATTGAACACGTCTCTACACCTGTCAGGCAAGTAAACCACTAGCTTTTTATTTATATAACACTTACCTACTAGGTAGTATTTTCTGCTTCATTCCAGTTATATTTAAATCACAACTACATCTGTATAGCTTGGATAACTGAGTAACATACTTAAGATTATCCATGCCTTCTAAGTAAAAAAAGGCATATAAAAGCAAAAAAAGTCATAAAAATTTATCTAAAAAAAATCTGATTCTATTGCAAGAGTAACTTCAAAATAATTTCTAAGCATGAAGAAGTCAGATAAATATGGCCACTGTAAATTCAAACATCCTGTTTTAAAATTGTCATCTGCCGTGTTTCAGTGTTTTCAGTGTCCCAAACAAATACAGCAAAAAATTACAGTTTTTTCAAAGGTTTGTTTTAGAAAAAAAACCCAAATCAACAGCAAACACCACAAAAAGTAAAACACTTCACACACACAGATAGGGTGAGTAATTCAACTTCATTCTTAGCAATGACCTTTACAAGAACCGATTATCAGACCAACTCAATCAGTGCCTTGTATCACTCACATTTCCAACCACCGCTCATGTACTTGCAGCCTGGGAACATGCATTCAGGAAGATCCAAGCCATTTCCCCTGCCACTATTCCACAAATAAATCTGATATCATCTGGAGTTAGAAAAAAAATAAACCAAAATGCTCCTGCTGCACCCACCAAGCTCTGGAGTCCAGGTCACATTAGTTCTGCAACTGCTACGTGCCTGAGGTAGCTCAGCAGTCGCAGCAGCAGCCAGTACAGCTCCCTGCCTCCCATTCCTCATGATTTATTTCCATAGCAAACCCTACACACTTTGGCAGAGGTGTAGGACTTCTAGAATAAGCATTCTGCAACTTGCACTGATTGGAATCCCATGCAATTGTTAAAGGAGTTGGCAGTTCCACCTGTCCTCTCATTGCTGTTCCTAGAGCACCAACATTGCTACATGTGTCTATTTTGCGTATCCATTAACTGAAAAATCTCAAATAAGCATTACTGCTGTACAGGAGGAAAGAAATACCATTTCACAGGGGCAGCTAATAATTATTTTTCCTAATGGCAGCATCAGAATTCTTCTTCTGCATTTGGAATACGTGAACTCTTTAATTTCTTGAGTTTTTCAATAGCAGAAGACACTGAAATCTCTCCATGAACTTTGTTGTCTCTTGTTCGCACGTTGACAGCATTATTTGCTTTCTCCTTCTCTCCAACCACTGCAAGACATGGCACAAACAATATTAAACTGACATTATGAAATGAGAGTCTAGACAAACTCTATGCTTGACATTAAAACTTAAATGATACTCAGAAATGTGGTGCTGCAATTACCCAAGATAAAGTTATACTGGGCCAGCTGTGCATTTCTGATTTTCTTGTTTAATGTGCAACTTTGATCTAGATCCACATCTGACATAAATCCTGCTTCAAAAAATTGGCAGCAAACCTAAAAAAAACAAAGAACAAAACACTCAATATTACAGTATATATTCTACAATATAAATTTGTACACGCTGTGATCTCTGATCTCTTCCAATAATTAATTTGTGTATATGCATAATTTTGCTCTTGTCAATCACTGTAAGTGCATTAAGTTACTGAAAGAAAACTGCACACACACTTGAGGGCTTAGCAGGACTCCAGTTAGAATACAATACAAGGTAACATCCATATCAAATACTTGCTGATCTCCTCACAAAGCTACACTGTGCAACGTCAGAAATGTTTCCTCACTGAGAAATAAGAAAGAAGAGAATGAACAAACCCGCTTATGCGTGCATTAAAGGAAAAGCAGGAGAAAGCGGTAAACCCAACCATGGTCAAATATAATGTACTCAACAGTATACATGCTGGGAAATGGAAGAGATCAGCTCTGCCTATACTTTAAGCAGATAATTCCGTAATGAAACAGTATACAAGGTTTGTCATCCAGAATGTTTTCTTCTTTAGCAATTGCCCAACGCACTTAAAAGTTACATAAGCCTATCTCAGGCTTATACAGATTTTAGACAACATGGAAAGATTTACCCCTCCCCCAATATGTCTCTGAAATTATTAAAGCATTCATTTTTTTTTCTAGGACAAATATTATTTGTCCTAGCTATTAAAAACTGCTTGCTACTATAAAGAGGAAGGCCCTACTCTCACCTGCTGTGCATATTCTTCAGAAGGAGGTCCCACGGGCACAACCATGACCTGCCGTGGAGACAGCCAGAACGGCCTGGCAAGCAGGACAAGAAAAATATGAACTAAATATGCATTTTACATTTGTATTAATATTCAGTCACTTTCCCAACAACAATTCCTCTGCTTTATAAAAATATTTATGTTAGCTAAGGGCATTGAAAAATAGGTTATCTTTCTCTTTTCAAGTTCACTTAAAATAGTAAACAGATTGATTCCAGTAAAACAACATACACAGAAGTTCTGTTTACTTCCCAGCTGAATTCAGAACTTCCAACAGAACTTTATTTTTTAATATAATTTCTACTTTTTTATACAATTTTATAGTGAAACGTGAACAGCCAGACCGGTAGGTGGTTAAAAGTAAAAGTTAACTTTCCTTAATACTTTAAATACATTCATGAAGAAATATCTTCACAGTTCATTCAGGATGAAACAATACATCTTACAAGTTAAAAAAATATTTCACGAATTAGGACTAATTCATGTCTGTGTTTGTGACTGCTTTACACCTTTACGTAGTATGTCTAACATCTTCCCAGTACAATACCATTATTTTTAAGAAGAAAGGAACAAGAATAATGCAGTACACATACATTCAATTACAATTCTTATTTCTGCTTTATTGTATGTTTTTTCCTGCAACCTCATGAAACTGAATTTCTATTAATGAACTATCAATAAAAGGATACCATGCAACTCAGACCATAAAATTAAACTTCTTTTCTTGTAATCTTACCTACTCATTTTGAGAAAATCCTAGGAATATTATTTTGCATTATAATATATGGGGCATAAGGGAGGATCTTTATTTTCTACGTTGTTAAACATCTCTTTGAAGTGTATTTGTGCCACATACCATTTTCCTCCATAATTTTCTGCTAGAATAGCTATCATTCTCTCCACAGATCCCAAAATAGCTCTGTGAATAATCACTGGTCTTTTCTTATCATCACCATCCTTGCTGAAAAAAGAATAAAGTTAGAAACCAAAAATCTCTCAGCTCACACAGAGATAATCCTACTAATATTTCTGATGCTACTTTTCATGGAAAGACAAAATACAGTAACTTTTACTTACACAAAATCTACTGGTTTTATTAAAAATATACTTGCAATCACCTGAGCTTTTAAAGGAATACTGAATAATCCAGTGACTTAAAATAACCATGCCTATAGCTAATGGCATCAGCAGAAACACCTGAGTTTGAAAAGGCACTCAATTGACTCAGTTCCACCTGGGCATTTTAATATTTATGTTCTTGGTTCTTATTTTTCCACTATGTCTTGCTTCCATTTTGTTGCACATGATTTTACCTGCTCTTACTGTTGATGTCTTTCCTTAAATTACAATCCTGTGATTAAAAAAAGCTGGCTGCTGTTCATAACAGTATTATCACCTACCAAAGAGCCAGAACATCTAATGTAGAAGACAGAGCAGAAACAAAAACCCAACTATTCTTATTTTATCTTCTCCATCTAACTCTTTATAATAGGCAAAATATATCAAGAAAAACAACCCAAAAAATGTGTGTTCAGGTCAACATGGTACTAAGATTAATTCACTCAGAGGATAAATATGCCTCTTCCTAGCTAGAAGCCAAAGTGAGATTTTTCATTAAAAGCTGTTCACATTTGGTTGATGTTCCTCAAAGTTAACTAACTTTATCTGATCAAAAAGAACGGAGTACTTATTACGAACACACTAGCTCCTTAAGACACATTGGAAGTTCTAAGCAATGTCTTCAAAAGAGACACAGTGACTAGGCTCAAATTCAAAACTGACTCAGTGAATTTTCTTTAGCATTATATATTATCAGTTGTCTTTAGAACTGGCAGACAATACGGATCAGGAAATTTTCCTGCAATCAATAGCATTTACAATTAAAGTGAGCTACCATTACACTGAGGAAGTACCTTCAAGTTCCTGACTGAGTCCTCTACTAACCAGGGACATTTTCCCTCCTCATCGGGCTACTGCTGTACAGGCTCATCATTTGTTAAGTGAGCAACAAGGTATCAACATATCTCAGTTAAACGAGAATTACCGATAATGAAACAAACCTATTTTGGGGTTTAATTACTTCAATTTTTAAAGAGGAAGATATTTAGCTTAACCACTCACCCAACATAAGTAAGATTAAATCGAATGGGTAGTTGGAAGTCGAGCTGGATAGTAGCACATTGATGGTACCTGCCAATAGCATCTTTGATTTTAATATCAATCTGTGAAGCAAAATAACACAGTTACTACATGTACTCTGCCTGCACTGTGTCTGTATTATTGCCCATCTCAAAGTTGTATTAAAATGCTGATTCACCAACCTTAGGACCATAAAATGCTCCATCTCCTGGATTCAAACTCCATTGCTCTCCAAAGTTATTCAAGCTGTTTTGAAGTTGCTAATCACAAAAAAAAAAGAGAACAATTTATAAAAGGTATGGCATAGCCTTTTATTGCTGCAAGTCAAAGCATCTGCCTCTGAAATACACAGGGAGTCAACAGGCAACATGACTCCTACTGGTCAAGAAATTACTCATTTATGATAAATAATCTTGAAATAAGAGTAGTTCTTTGTACAAATGCTGTGATTAATAAACAAAAAAAAGATTAATTTTTATTAATCTTTTTTTAGATTTGATTAATCAGTTCAAGATAAGGGGCTACATAAGAATCAGAAAGCTCTCATTTCACACAGAAACTTTGCATGTAATGTGACATTTTTTAATAAGCATTTCCAACAAGGACAACACTTAGCATCTGATGTAAGCAACTTCACTTATTTTGCTATTCAACATGAAAGAACTTAGTTAAATATCCACCTCTGCAAACAGAAATATTAAAGGTTTGGTTTGGTTTTAAATGAATTACCTTCTCTGCATGATCCCAGATCTCTAACTCTCCTAGATAATTTTCTGGTCTTGTAGAAAGATGCAGTTGAAAGGTAAAACCAAAGACAGCATACACTGACTTCAAGAAATCAAGACAGCTCTTAATTTCTTCTTCAATCTTAAACATAAACAATAAATTATTTCATTTTTTTTACTTAAAAACATTATTGGATTTACTGAATTCCTCATCAGAATATGAGTCTATTAAATAAATAAAAATAACTAAAAATGACAAAAACTACATCCTACAAACCCAAATCTAGGTAATGGGTGAGGAGACAACTGAGGTTGGTGTGGCTTCAAAGCATGGCAAGAAAAGTAATGCTCTTGTTAAGCCTGGGCTTCTGGAGCCAAACTTCACGAGTCAGACCGGACAAGTGTGCATCAATGTATTCACACAGTTCCACTCAAGTTACGGCATTATTGACAAAACAAAGTATTCATTTAGCATTACTACAGAAAACAAAATGTGGCAGACAACTTTCTCTCTTTGCACGGGGAGATGCAGAAGATTTTAGCTTTTGGGATTTAGATGCCCCATGTATCTTTCTAAAGGGACAACTTCTATGCAGAAAATCTTACTATGTAACTCACAATCAATAACATCCCTCAAATAACATTGTTTGTTTCTTTTGATACAAAATAAGTAACATAAAATTAGGGCACTGCTATTTCAGCAACTTGTAACAGAGAAGTTCAACAGGCTACTGATTTCAGCAATATTGCAGAACCTTAAGAAATACAGCTGAGCAAGAAGGAACCACCTAAACCTAGAAAGAAACCAAAAAACCCCCCAAAACAAACCATCAAAAGCAGCATCATGCTGCAAAGCAACACACGAAGCTTGAGTTGAAATATTTTAGGCATTTTTTTCTTGTTTAATGATGGTTTGCACGGGGAGGGGAAAGGCTTGGGTTTTTCTGATGACTGGCAGGGGGAGAGGGGTGGTTAGTTTTAGGGGATTGGTTTGTTTGTTTTTTACCTGTTCTATTGCGCAAAAGATGTGAGCATCATCCTGTTGGAAGCGCCTCACACGAGTCAAGCCGCTTAAAGTCCCAGAGAGTTCATTTCGATGAAGAACTCCAAAATCTGCAAGTCTAAGTGGCATTTCCCTCCACGATCGTGGACGATGGGCAAACATCAAGCTAGAAGGAAAACAAAAGAACCTTCCTTTTATTCTTCTTATAGAAGATTTAAGACAACACAGAAACTAAAACAAGATCAGCACATGCAGTAATTAAAGTATGTATTCATTTAGGTTGTCTGCATCCGAAAAGGCAGGCAAACAGAGAGAGCACAGCACTTGAAATGTATTGCTAAAGGCCGCCTAGAAAAAACTCAAGAGTATCAAGATTGGTTAACCTCTACCTTCTTTTGGTATACCACAATTGATGCCTATCTCTACCGAACACAATTTGTGTCTGCTTAGTAGTACAGAATAGTATTAACATGCATAAACCCAGTTCACTTAGGGCAAGCCTACTGAAAGATCCTCCTACAAGAATTATATCTGGTCTTCTTTTGGATGCTGTCATGGCAGCTATTTGGACACACTAGTTGCTTAAGTAGTCTGTTGTAAACATACGTAGTAACATCATTTCACCGCAGCGCCACAAAAGACAAATGTAGTAAAGTAGGTTTTTCAGTTGAGGGTACAAACCAATGTCCTGGACAATTCATTGGTTTAAGGGCAAAAGCTTCCTTCTCAATCTCAAAAGAGAACATATTTTCACTGTAGTGCTGCCAGTGTCCTGAAGTTTCCCAGAGCTTACTGTTGAAGATGTTTGGAGATAAAACTTCAGTAAAGTTACGCCTCCAATATTCATCCTATAAAACAAGTTAAACATTTAAAAGTTGAGAGATATTTTGACAAGCAAAAGCCTTATTCTCTTCAACTGTGTTCTTATGACAATGATTTACTGAGAAGGCTAAAGGACTTCTACACATGTAGGTTTTGCAAAACTGGAAAAAGCAGTTTTATTCTGCCATATTTTCAAAAAGGTTAGGTCTGTTTAATCATAGTGAAAATCCGGTACATTTTTATATACACAGACATTTCTCTTTCTGTGGATAATTCAGTGCTAAGAACAGCCTACCACTTCAGATCAACAACTATATTATGCTTGTTAGGAGTTACATTAGTATATACTCACTCTTATGAAATCCACAAGTGTATTATAGAGAAAGGCACCTCTGGGGAGGAAAAAGCAGCTTCCAGGACTCAAATCATGAAAGAAGAAGAGTTCTTGTTCCTAGGTAAATTAAAACCAGAATGCCGTAACACCACTTCAGATGGAACTGCAGAACATGACTACTTCACACGTCAACACTATTCACAGAAATGAAATATTACAACAGGAAGATGATTTCCAGGTTTACAAGTTCTCAACAACAGTGGCTAATTTCTATCTAGTTCTCACTCTCAGGAAATTGTATTAACGGTGGAATTCTGCTTGACACTCTCTGTAAATATATTTAGGAGTTTTCCTCCAAATCCTGAAGACTCCACCAATCACAGTAACCAAAGCAATTAAGCATACAACTAACACATCTGAAGGTTGATGGCTTAAGCTTCTGAGCAGGTCATTCTTTAACAGAATTGCGTCTCAAAAACAGCAGCTCAGCAGTGTGGCTGTGATACACCTTTAGAGAATCACAGCCTCATCAGCATCTGTCCTAGGTTCAGCTGTGTCAGTTATTTTTCTACTTCGTAGTAGCTGGTGCAGTTCTGTGTTTTTGACTTTAGCTTGAGAATAGTGCTGATAATACACCCATGGTTTCAGTTGTTGCTAAGTAGTGCTTACTTTAATCAAGGACTTTCTCCTTTCCATCCTCCCAGCAGCAGGGGGGTGAAGGAAAAAGGTGGAGAGTGAGGGCTGCATGGTTCTGAGTTACCGGCTGAGCTTAAGCCACAACAGCATCACAGATATTGGATACATCAACACAAATTAAGTTGTTTGATTGACAGTAGGCATTCTGTTTTTGAAAAGGCACAGAAGTAACTTTCTGCCAGCAAGTCGTGAGAAATTCATGTCTGCATCTTCTTGGCCAATGATGCTGACCTTCATGCACAAGTTATTCAAATAATTGTTTCCTTGCTTTCACCTATACTGTCCATCGGGCTTAAACACTCACAAAGCTGCTTTTCTCTTAAATACCCTCCCTGTAAATCCACCTTCTCTACAAAATCATAGCAAAGGTCACAACAATTAGGAGACCGCATGCTAACAGGACAGGTCATAATCCTTGTGTCAATCCAAAGTATTCTGACTTACACTTAAGATTAAATCTGTTCATTTTAATCTGGTAGAGGAATACAGGAACGCTATCCATGACATCTCAAGTACTGCATGTATAAACACACAGCTACTACCTTATTTATGCTTACAATAAAGAATGACAGAACCATACTATTTATACAGTTTCCAACAATTTCTCTCTTCTGTGCAAAATATAGTTTCAGTAGGATCTGAAAATATCCGACATAAAAATGTTCAAGACACGCTTTCCTAAAACAAGGCACTACCCCATTACTTCTTCCTACTGTAAGCTTAATATTTGCATGCAAGTGACAAGTTGAGTTTGTAGAATTAAATTTGGAAAAACAAAGAAAAACAACAAAGAAGAATTACTTCTATTACAAAAAGCATAAAAGAGAAATAGACCATGAAACAATGTACCTTTCCAATTTTCCTATGATCCCGGTTTCTGGCTTCTTCCTGGAATTTCTCCCATTCTTTCATCATTTTGTTATCAGGAAAGGATATTCCATATATTCTCTGCAGAGTTTCCATGTCAGATTTTCCTTCCCAATACGTGGAAGAATTCTGATGCACAAAACCCATACTTTCAGTTACTATTATATAATCTCAGGGAAAGAAGGAATAAACACTAATGCATTCAAATGTTGTGATTTCCACTCCCCATCCCCTGTGGGAAAAGAATTATATGCAGTCATCCAGCATTTGTTGATAATACAAAGACTCTTGCATTGCCTTTTAGCATACTAAGACAAACTGAAGTGACTGGTGAAGTCATATTTTTATTCTACTAAGGTACCCTGTTTCAACGCATGGCATGTTTTATGATCTCTCATTATATCTTCCAAAAAAAGCAGGAATTGTTTACATTCAAAACATAATGCAGTAGGAAAACAGGAAAGACAAAACGAAACTAACTCAATGTCTCAGCTGAATGCTAGCTGTTTTCACAAACCAACACAAACCCTGAACTCAGACTTCCATAAACTTCAGCTAGGAATCTGCAAAATCAACTATGATGAATGTTCCAATGAGGTCAGTCTAATAAGGTTACCAAAATTAGCATCTGCGAGTAACTTATACTTCATTACAACCAAAGGCATCTGCAAACACTGTCTCTGGCTTTCCTGTGAACGATGCCATTTTTAAACAACAGCACTTGGCAAATCTGCCAGCCTCCACTTTACCTTCTGTACATGGAAGATACGATCTTATAAGGTCAAATTACCATTCTCTGACCCAATATCTTGGACATCCATTTACTGCATAATAGAGTGCATAAACACACACAGGGCACTCTGATGTGACAGCTAGGACAGACACAAACTAGGACATTGTACTACTAAGTGTAGTGCTGGCTGGAGATATTAGCACAGTACTGACACATTAGCTTACGCCCTGCACTTGTCCCCTGTGCAAGGTATAATTGGTTCCACGCCTTATCTAGTTACTCCTAGTTTGAGTACTTATGCAGTGCTCTTCATTATAGCCTAAGTATACACGATACTGTACCAATACTCTAACAAAAAAAGATGCTATTAACTTTCAGTGGTGTACTATTGTGATGGCCATTCCAAGGTCAGTAAACCTTGGAAGCAGATGAAACTCTGTAGTTCTATTTGTACAACAGGAGCTGGGAAGGAAACAAAGGGCTATTTTCAGAATAAGCAAAGAAAACAATCCAAAGGATCCTAGCAAAATCACTTCAGGAGAAATAAATACATAAATAAATCAAAAACTTAGCCGTAGTTTAGTTAAGTTTTAATGCACAGTTATTTTAAACCTACCTTAAGTATTTTAAGGGCCTTGATTTTTCCTGTGTGTCTCACATGTGGACCCCTGCAGAGATCAATCAGTGGACCACATCTATACACCAAAAGAAAAATGTTTATTTCAAACCACTTCAGCATTTCTAAATACATCACTAATGGCAAACAAGTTAATGCTTGACATATTCAAAGCCACTATTAAGTATACATTTGCAACACTGCAAATTCAAGAAAAAACACCACCAAAAAACACACAAAATTGTTCTCTCAATTTAAACAAAATATACCTAACAACAGAAATATTTCATACCTTTTAACGTGATTTCTTTACCTGTATATTGTAGTAGTTGCTGTGTTCACCTTCTCATTAAGGATACGACACTTAAACTTGTTATACTGTATGGAGAAACATCAAAAGTCAAAAACACCAACAAAAGTCCTAATAAAATTGTATTTTAAATTTATATTTAAAAATTATGTATTAATAATGCAAATGCATCAGTAAAAGATGTAACTAAAAATCACACGATCACATAAACGTAAGCAAAAGTTCAACATCCTTTTAGAAAAGTTAGAAAACAAGAGAGGAAAGAGACAAAAACCTCATTTTCCTGAGGATGTGTTAAGTATACTGACTATTACCTGAAAGCCTCAAAGTGTTCTGAAAGGTAATTAAAACAAAGTACAGCAAGACTGGCAATATTCACTGTATAAAAGAGTCTTTCTTGACTTGTCTCTGCAAGTGAGCCCGAATGAATGTATACCTTTCGTGTACTAATTTCTGGGTCATCTCATTGAACTTGAGGTGTCTGTGTGTAGTAAGGAAAAGTTGTTATTACTGACTGTAAGCATCCTGGACACTTGAGAGGGACGTGAAGAGGGGGGGAAAAAGGATGCTATTCTTTTTCTTTGTTTTTGTAGACAGGTACTACTCTGATGAGTCACTCACATGAGGTATTTTACGTAAGTTAATTCTAAAAGATCACTGTATCAGAATTACAGCTGCTCCAAAGACCTACCTTAAACATGTCTAAGAGGATCTCCTTTTTGACTTCGAGCCTTTCAAAAGGCTGCTTCTCTTTTATTATATTTTTACAGCAGTTCTCTAGCAGTGGGAATTCAGTACTAGACACACCTCTAAACAAAAAAGACACAGGCAAAGAAACATAAATTAGTTATTTTGATATTCCCATTTCTAAATGACCACTTCCTAGTAGTCTCATTTGAAACACATGGGATGCGCTGTGATTTGTCACAGTATTCTCTTTGTTTCTTACAATCGGCTGTGCTTTCAGACCCTAAACTCAGATATACAAATGGTATCACCATGAACAAACCCACTGCAATCACTCATAGAACATACTTGAACGTCTGGAAGATCTGTAGCTCAAAGTATATCTGATTTAAGACAAAAAGAAGAAAAAAAAAAAAAAGAAAAAGGCTCAACCCAGCTGCTGGACCTAGTTATCAGCTGATGCAGATTCAGTGTTCTTCCTGACAATACAAAGATAAGCAAGTGAAAAACAGAATTGTGCACAAGGATTAGAAAAGTAGTAAACACCTGTACGAGTTACATGTACAGGTGCTATTTCTACAAGACTATGGCACTTTGAAACCAAACTCCCATGAGTGTTCATGGAAACTGTCTCCTGTATCTTCCAGAAACTTCAGACAGTTTTACCTAAACACACTACATTTTTTACAGAACATTCAACAGCTGCAAGTCCTACTGAAGACTGCTCGAGCTCAAACGTACACACACTCTCAATATATATGTACACACAGATTAACCCATCAATTTAAAACCATAGTAGATACACAATTTTACTTTTAAAATGCAGAAACATGACTGAACAAAAATAATTCTAGTACAATTTCAGCACACAGTATTAAAGTATAAAAGTAAAGAAATTTTACCTATCTTCAATATACATGTCATAATAAAATCCATTCTCAATTGGTGGTCCATAGCATAAGCAGCCCCCAAAATAATCTTCCATAGCCTCTCCAAGAATATGAGCACTTGAATGCCAATAAACCTGCAAATAAAGTCAAGTGAGCAAGTGATGGGGTCACTGGCATTGTGTAACTAAAAAGAAAAAAGAGAAAAAAAGAAAAAGAGAGGGGTGTATCTGCAGATGGGTTATACACTGGAATCAATTGTTTGAATTCTGAGAGAGTGTAACCATTGCCTGTTTTCATTCTGAAGTACGCTAAACAGCTAATGTAATGGCAAATGAAAGCAATAAAGCCCCATTGTATTTCAGACTGAAAGATGATTATATCTCGGCATGATTCTGTCACCTTAGTACTTGTTGTACCTTGTTCATTTATTAGTTAGTTTACAGCCAGTTAAAAGTCTATGCAGTACTAACAACATCTAAAGTAATGTAGCCAAGTAAGTTATCATTGTTCGCATACGGTACATTTATTAATTGGACTGTAAACCACACTACCTGAAATGTCAGGAGAGGGAAATCAACAACCCAATAGATCAGTACCAGTCTTATGTCCTAAGTCCCCTATTAACTCAGACCACTTTGTAGTCACTGTGACAAGATAAAGCTTTTACAGTCTCCTGAAATGCCTCAAACAAGCTTGATGATATGAATAATTCTATGATGAAATTAAGTCTAATCCTAGCCTGTAAAGATAAACAAGTGTTTAAGACTGAAGCTGTTAAAAAAACCGCAAACTTGGCTGCGTCACAAAGTATATTCATAGTTTAATTGACTAAAATATGCTTGTATAAGTTTCTAATGAACAGTGCTGGGACAAGGAGGTATAGATTTCACTTATGACTCCACTCTGATACTGAAGAATTTGTAAAAACCTGTAAGACAGCCTCACTGTTTCTTTCAGTGTCTGATCTTCAAACGCAGTGAGTCAAACTATAGAACATGTCTTAGAATACATGAAACTATTTCAAGTTAGCATACAAATGAAAACATTCGCTATGGATCTTGTTTGAGAAGTAACTTGTTTATGTAAAAGTGAAGGGAAGAAAAGAGCACCAAGATTTTATTCACTTACAGATTGTAGGTACTTAGTATCAAACCTTTGTCAATCATGACAAACAGATTACTTGAATAGTTTGGGGATTTTTTTACTATTTTTAATTCAGGATTTAAAAACCATAATGCTGCAATCAATTTCATCCTTCAACCAAGTGTTTACTCACAGCTTTTGCTTCTTCTTTATCAAACGTAAGCAGCTCCAGAGTACAATCTCTCTCCAGTGGACGATCCAGGTCCCACAGTTCACCATTCACTTTCGCTATGACTGCATCTGAAGCCAACGCTTGACTGAAAACCACAAATCACACAAGACCAAGTATTAAGGTTCAGATTTGCAAAAGTGCTAGTTGTCTTAACCCATGAGACCCCACCCATGGCTCATAGCATCTAAAGACCTTTGATTTTTGTTTCCGTGGTCTTCCTGAACATTTTCTACTTTTACAGTAGAGACCCTTAAGGTCTGAAAGTTTCATTCAGTGGTTTTCAGTTCTTGAGGAAAAACTAACAGTTTCTACCATTATCTGGTAACTCACAAAACCGACAGATGTCTATACTCATTCCTAGCAGTCTGATTGTTACATTTTTTAATTGGAAGCAAGCATTACGATCCCAGTGCAGAACTTCAAGTATCACTCAGATCAGGGACTTCATCCAGCTGTTTCTTCTGCATTAAGATGAAGTCTCAATGCTTTCCAAATAAACCAGCTTGAGGGTTTATTATTTATTAAACCATCCGCTGACCATGGCATATACATTTTATGCAACACAGTAGAAACAACCGATCGTAACAGATGTATCACTGCAAAAGTGCAGCTCCTTGAATCTGCAGGTTACCTAATTCCTACAGCTAATTGATATGGTGTGGTTTTCCATGATTCGCCTTCAGCCACCTTTCCATCCATCAGAGTAATTTTGATAGGTTTGCTTTGGTTGGCCACTCTGTAAGCTAGCAAAGCATCATGTTCTTTTTTCAGTGCTTTGTAAAGCTTCAGTCTGTCTTCTACAAAGCTTGGCTCACGCTGTAGCTGTAACAAATTAAATCATACACATACGTAGCTGTGAGACAACTATTCACAGTGTTTGTTCATCCCTAGAGGTACCAACTGAGATCAGATTAAACTGTACCAGAATTTACACTACTATGCAGTAAAGCACTTTGTAAATAATTATACTCAGGATAGTTGCCCCCCTAACTTGTTAGTTTATAATGGCTTTCCAATTCTCCAATGCACCTTCATCAATCTGGGCCTAAATGGCTTTGTGAGTTTGACTTTAGAAAGCAGCCTGTATTCCTGCCCCAGAACTTGTATTTGGCTGACATTCCTGAGAAACTTGGGTAACTCCAAGCCCTCACTTCTGCCAGTTCAAAGCATCAGATTCAAGTAAGATAGTTGATGGGAATTCAGGCTAATTATTAAGATCTACTGAACCACAGCTAGTGTTGCCAACATCCTCCTTCAATCATGATGAACACCGTTTGCCTATTCATGAACTGCCACTCTCTTTAGGAACCACAGTACCCTGACCCTTATTTCTCAATAGGCCAAATCATTTTATGACATAAAAAGTAGAGATATAAGAACGCAGAAGTAAATCAACTACTTACATGCAAGATGAAGCTCTTTTTTTTTTCCTATATGTATGCTATAGCAAGCCTTCTTCCTAAAATCCGAGATTTCAAAATACAGCAAAGTAATCCAGATTTCCGCACTTTTTTCTGAACCTAGCCAAACAACACCCCTTCTTCTGTTATGCGGTATAAAACAATGACTTACATCATTCTGATGTAGTTTCATAGCTTCTTTTTTCTTTTCCTCTTTATTCTGAGTCACCACAACAGTTGGACTTGCACTGGAGACAATATTGGGCTACATAGGCAATTACAAGCCATTAAGCTGTGCCCTTAATACAGATTAAAGACTTCTCATAACACATCTGAACTGCATCCTTTTGATGTTCAGCAGGCGCGGCAATGCTGCTCACCAAGCAGAATCTTCCCAACACAATTTCCCCAACTTTACTATTACAGCCACCGCCGGCCAACTCTCCCCAGTGAGACCCTGGGAGATTAAAACGGCCTAGTGAGTCACAAACGCAAGTTTCGGCGGTTTGATGAATTTACACCACCTCTGCGCAAAGGCAGGGCTATTTGGGAGCAGCACTACCGAGCGCTCCGGGCACACGAGGAGAAGAGAGCAGAGACATAAGGCAGGCTTGCGACCGCCGTGGTCTGCGGCTTGGCGCTTCGCCCCGTGAGTCCCTGCTGGAGCCCCGCACCCCGCAGAGGCCTGGCCAGCCCGAGCGATGCGGACGCTGCCCCCCGGCAGGCCACCACCCTCCCCGGCAGGTCCCGAGGAAGGCCCCCCACCCCAGGCGCTACCTCGCCACTGGCCGGAGGCTCCGGCGGCGCTGCCCTGCCCAGCTCGGCCGCCAGACTGCGGCGCAGGTGCAAGAGGCGGTAGCGCAGCTTCTCGTTCTCGGCCCTCAGCCGCTGCAGCTCGGGGCTGCAGCTCGCGGGACAGCCCGGCGCCTCCTGCCCCTTCAGCCGGGCGACCTCCGCCGTCAGCCAGAGCAGCTCCTGCTCCTGTCGCGACAGCCGCAGAGATAGCGCCTCAGCGGCAGCGGCCGCCATCTTTCCCGGGCAGCAGCGGGTTCACCCCGACTCGCTACAGCAGAACGGGCTCGACACCGCCCCCAGCTCAGCTGCTCCGCCCCCCCAGTGCCGCCCCGGAGCCGCCCCGGAGCCGCCGGGGCCTCCTCCTCCTTTCCGGAGCTGGCCTCGCACGGGTCTAGTGGGGCTGTAGAGGCTTGGCAGGGGGATTATAGGTGTCATTGTCCGTTCCTCTAATCGGGCAAATACCGTTTTGTAGCTCTGGCCGCTGTGGTGTTAATGACGGCTGAGCAGTTGGGAAGTGTCAGCATTCACAACTCGTGCATGAGTTGTTTTTTTCTATTTGCATTTTTCATTTGAACCAATTCTTTGCTCCTTTTCTGAAGAAATTCAACTTGCCAACACCTATGTCTATCACTTTACTATAGGTCTCTCTTCTTTGAGGATAGACTGTAATGGACAGAGCTTACTTTAAAAAATTCTTTATTAATCTGACAGGTTAGCTCTTTTTTTGACTTTGAAATTCTCTGTTGTGTAAAATGTAGTACTCCATTTAGGACACTGATGACAATCTGTTATCAGAACAATAAAAACCCCCACAGGTCTAGTTTCTAGTCTCATCTCTGAGAAATGTATTCAGGTTACGTCTTTGGGCACTGTCTTACGAGCCCCAGACCTGTGATTTTGGCCTTGCTCTAGCATTTACTGAAGTAGTGGAAGACCTTACCATCAGAAGTTAGAGTGACTGAGAAGGCTGATTCATAAGACGCTGTCTAACTTGCGTGGAGTACTTAACAGGATCTGAAGGCTTTAACAGGATCTTTTACCTTCTGAGATATTAGTAGAACGCAGTTTGGGGGCTGGGGAAGAAGGCATGAGGTTTCATTGGAAATATGGAAAGAATGGGGGAGGGAGTATTTGTACTACCCCAGTGGAAGTTCAAAAATCAAAGAGAATCTTTAGAATCAGACTTATAAAGGAGTCTTCACATTTAAAGGTTGCCTGGATGTGCTAGGCCTTTCATATAGGTTGGCTCCTTTCTCTGCCTACTACATATTACCTTTGTTTAGCTGAGCTACCTGACTAATAGTTAGGATATCTAGCAGATGCCTTTCATCAGCTATCTTCCCCCAAGGTCATCTTTCATGTGGTGTGTGATGCCTCACAATACACAGGTAGCTCTACCTGAGTAGATTAAAGATGATTACAGAAGAAGCACAAGAATCTCACCACTATGGTCAATAAGCCATAACATTCTAAACTGGGACCACTAATGTGGCTTAAAATAACAAATAATCCTACTCGTCCTTACTCCAGATACTGTGTTACATACAGAGCTTATTATATCTAAAACAACCACAAGGTGACAGGCAATGCTTTCAGTTCTGTGAAGCCTGGATAGTTAATTGTTCAGGTGGTGTTATACACAATAAAATACCTAAATTATTATATGGCCAATGGTCAACTTAATGCTGCCTAACGAATACTTGGAATTTCAGAAACAGAAGCAGCCTGATAGGAGGATATAGTGCTTGCACGCTAAGATCATAAGGACTGAAAATATTATAAAACTTATTTTCCTAAAAGCTTGTCAAAATATTTTTTTGCTGCATAACAGGTAAAATACCCTTAAAAAAACTGCAGATGAAGCCACATGAGTGAGACCATGGATGCTTTAGAAGTAATGAAAATAGAAGAAACAGACTAAGAAACAGGAGAAGGAGAAGAAGGAGGCAGGAAGTACTTATACCTTTTCTGTACAGGGAATTTATTTTGACAGAAAACATGAAAACAAGACCAAAAGGCCCATGTATTAAGTAGCATTTGCATAAGGGAGGTTATGTAATGTGTGATCCTCAATGAATGATCATCAGTGGCAGAACACCTCCACTGGGATTGCAGTAATCTCCACTGTTAAACCTGGTTCAAGAAATGGACGTGATATGGTGGTTTGTTTTGCTTGAACACAGCTTAAAGATCCAAACACGCAAAAATGTGGCATATTTATCTTCACAAAAAAGGTCTTATTCTGTAACCTTTTATTTACCTTTTGCATATAGGATTACAAAATATTTATAGAAATGTGCTTTCTGAACATATAAATCCATTGCATTGTAAAGGAAATATTTTATGAAAGAATAAGAAGTGGAGGAGATTTACACTGTGGTTTGGGTATGGCCTCTGAGGAATACAAAATTAAAGTGTACAGAAGACACTTTATATTCTATCGTGTACCAGCTTGTACAGATTATTCCAGTTTGATCAGCTGTCTTGTTGAATGAATTATTTTTTGCAAAGGGATATCTTTGAAGAGCAGTTACAGAATTAAAAAGTAACAGTAACTAAGCAATTCTCAGTCTCATCATTACGGTTCAGAAGCTGTTAACAGTTGTAAAGGGCTAATTAGTGTAATGTAATCCTCTTAGGAGTCTGCAGGCATTGAGCTAGATTTCTTTGTAATTTGTATGTAGGCCTTCTTTATTGCATTAGAATTACAATAATTACAGATAGCAGTATGTATTTGCATTCTGTCCATCTACATTATGTTTACTTTGCGTACTGACTATTGCACAATAAATGCAGAAGTAGAATTTTCTATTTTCTTTTTAAATATAAAAATGTTTGGAAGAACAGCCAAATCTTGGTTTTACAACTGTACAAAATCTATGAAAAGAGAAAATGAAAACAGGAGTAAGTGGCTTTCTGAAATCCCAAGCAAACAGAGAGAGAAAATACTGGAAGAGCTGGATGTGAACAAAGTGCTGTCATATTTGGTTTACAAGAGAGTCTTTTCCTTGGAGGAATACAAAGATATTTGGTCTCAGGAAAGCTACAAGAAGAGAACAGAGTATTTTTTATACAAACTCTCTTTAAAAGGCCCAAATGCTTTCTCTGCTTTTTGTTCCATTTTGGAGGAGGTCTGTCCTAACTTGCTGACATGCTTTCTCCTTGGCTATGAAGGTAAGGTCACTGCTCTGAAATGCTTAAGTATATATTTGTAATGTCTTGGAATCCTTTGACACTAATAGTTATTTGCTATAATTAGTGTTTACTTTCTCTCTTGCACTAAACAAGAGAGAGTTATTTGCTGTCTTTATGGCTCTTTGTTATAGAAAAGAAAATAATGGGAAGGAAAATTTGTTAAACAAATATATATTATTGTCATACTTTAAATGTTTAAACTGGTAGCAAAATACTGTATATTAACATTGCTGCTACTAATGAGTGAGAGTCAGGATAAAGAAAAGGATTTCTGAGTACTACTGATAATGCTTAGCTCAGAAATGTTACACTGATCTTTTACTTTCCTCCCCATTTCTGAAATATTTAAAAATAGATTGAGAAGTTCTATAGGCGTAGTGTCTCGGTAATTGATCCCTTTCACAGTCTTCTTGTAAGTCACATTATTTACTATTCCTATCTGTAAACAACTGCATGAAAAGGATTGCGTTACTAAATAACAGTACAATTACAGTAAATCAGAATGTTATTTGGACATTAGGCACTGTTCATACTTGAGAAATAATGTTTTACTAGATATTAGAAAATATAATGTGAAAAAAAATGTGCAGTGTTTACAATGATATCGTACTGACCTATTTTTACTTTTTGTTATATTCCAAATTTGAGTCTTTCAAGTCAGATAGAGTTTTCTTAGCAACAACTGCAAGGTTGTGCTTAAAGGTTATATACAGAATGTCTTGTTAGAATTTAATCAGAATAGTCATGTCTCTTACCAATCCGTTAAGTAACAGGTTTAGACGCCTTAGTATTACAACTATTTACACAAAGAACTCAGCGAGACTGAGTACTGTAAGGATTTTAATAAATTAAACAATTAAAATCTAAACCCATGTTTACCTTAAAAATACATGCAATCTGTGTCCTCTCTTGAAAACCCAGTTACTTTTAAAACTAACAGTTAGAGATCCAATTACTTGAGAAGGCAACAGATATTTTACTATAATCTACTTCTGAACAGATGCCCATTTAGTGTATCTTTTTACGATCCATTTACAGTATGATTTTATGGCACAAGAAAATCAAAGGAAATTCACAAATGTTGTTGGGGATTTTAATACATGTATAATGTACTTCATGGACAGCCACATTATGAAAAGGCTACTTAGGGCCTCTTTACCCTATCATATTTTAAAAAGAGCATACAAATACAACTGATTATAATCACATTATAAAGCAAGATCTTTTGGAATACACATTTTGGGATAAAGTCTGGACTTCCTCTGAATTCCTTGCAGAAACAGCACAGGGAGATTTTTTATTCCATAGCACCTAATGTTTCATGCAGAGGCCTGCCACAGAACAGATTTAAATCTTTAAATGGCGGGTACAAGGTTTTGGGGGTTGTACTGTTATAAAGGGTGATGGCCTTGACAGTTGGGTCAAATCAAGGACTCTGTCTCCCTGACAACATCATAGTAGATACAGAGAAAAAAGGAGAAAGCCAATGCTGCGTATTTCCAAATGAGTAAAGGATACTGTTGGAACAGTGTCCCCAATCCATTCTGTCTGTCTGTGCCTTGTGTAGGCAGAAAATTGCCTTGGGCTGCGTTAGCTCAGCCACTACTGCAATCTTTCCTCCTTCCCCTCCCCCAGTAGCATATATCAAATGTGCAAAGCTAGTTTTAGAATTTGTTTTTGCTAAAAATAATATATTGGATAGCAGGCAAAGAAAAACACATGCTATATATTTACATTAATTCACGCACATAATCTGTTTAAATTCATGCATGCATATTTTGCAAATTCAATTAAATGGATTATGCATGGTGAATTTTCATGCATTTCAGATTTTTATAGATTGATTTTGATGAATGCTATTACAAGGTACACAGAAAGGTAGGATGAAAAAGAGCTTTTGTTCATTTGTTCAGATTTCTGTTATTTTTTTCTCTACCCTATAAAAGTGATTGATAGGACAAAGGAATCACAATGGAATGCTGTCTAGATGCATGATGAGAAGTTGCTATGCCTGTGCTATGTGGCTTTAACAGCCTACCTTATCAGCAGTTGTGTGCCATTCTGTCCACTGTGCTTGTTGAAGAGACTCTTTCTGGCAGGCTAACTGAGCATACAGAGTAGAATCAATCCCCATTATTGATCAACTGCACATACAGCAGGGTCCAGTTTCTGGTTTCTGGACCTGCCTGTTTTGGCAGATACAGGTATTTTAATGCGTTTCCATTGTCTTCATGCCCTACAGAAAGAACCATTTGACAGGTAATGGCAATAAAGCATGACTCCAAGAGGTCACTTAAGTCTCTGGACTAATGTAGTTCACTGCAAAAACTGTAGTGAAATACTAGTGAAATAGGGCCAGAGAATGATGTACTGTCACTTGCACACAGTTGTTTTAATACTAGTTTGAATTCTTTTATCATTCGGTTGTTACTTGCCCATATGAGACAGCAAGAAATCAGTTCTTCACTGGCCACAATTGAGGTTTACATGGAGTAAGAACTTCAGGTTTATTTCCAAAATTCCTATAAATTGTCTGGCCACAAGTCTATTGGAAATATGAATATGGAAATAATTTTATCTATGAAAGGTGCAAAAGAAATTATGTTTATCTAAAATAGCCACTCACCCTAATGCAATATCATATTCCGAATTACATTAAACTGTAGGTCTTATTTTGAACTATGTATCAGCTGTTAGAGAAATTTCTTTATTGTTATCCAGACCATATGCAGAGACATTTCCCAGCATCATCAGAGCAAACAAAGCTGAGGACTGTATCAGAAATGGAGCTGCACGAAACCTGTCAGATGAGTGACCAAGAAGGAAGCCTTTCTGCTGAGGAACATCTGAATCAATCATTCAACAAATACAGGTTAAAATGATCAGTGTCATAATGCCTTTAAAAATCATAATATTTCCTGTCACATAGTTTTCATGTAAGTGTATACACCACTGATGCTTTCAAGAAGTTTTTAATTTGCATCTGATTTTATTTGGCACTTTTTAAACTATGATGCTGTTTTGTATAATGAACATCTTTTGATACTGCTAAATGGTGGGCGTCTGTTCTTTACTACAGGTATTCAGTAATGATGTAATGCATTGATGACACTGCAAGTTTTCAGTGTTCATGGAAACACTGAATGAAAGTGTTCTAGGCACTGTACATGCTTAGAAGTGCATTTTACACATAAGCTTGCTTGGAATGTGAGAGACAACATAAGTTAGTATCACATTTCATGTTACTGAGGAAGACCTGTATAAGAACAGCATGTAACCTGAAGCATGCTGGGATACTGGGATTGAAGTCCCTGATTCAGAGATTTGAACATAAAAAGAGGACAGATACAAACAAAACTTTTTAAAGTGCTAAATTGATGCATTTTATGTAGATAGTATTCAGTTCCGGCATTTGCAGTTGTGTATTTGGAATCATGCTTTGCTTAAATCAATAAGGAATCTATCTGAGAATGGACCAGAGCTCTCAATAGCTTATCAGCTGTTAAGAAATATGGTAGATAATTTAAATATGTTCAGCTAAGAGAGAAACTTAGATTCTGAGAAAAATGCTTGAAAAGCAGTTAAAAACTGTACTGCTGTTTTGATGCATCAGTAGCATATAAACATTAAATTATGAAGCCCTAATACCTTTCCATGTCTAGGTCAGTTTTGTTAAGTTTCAGCTAGGGAATGGATTACAGTAGTTGTAGTAAAACTTAATGACTGTGAAGTGATTGAAAAAATTGTGGTCATAAGAGGTTAAGTTCATCTTGAGTAGCAGTGAAACATGAAAGGGTAATAGAAGACGTGAAGACTCTTGATGTCTTTTTGGGCCCATACAATACAGAATGGGCCCGAATTGTACAGTATGGGCTGATCTATACCCGCAAGTAATGAAATCCCAGTCAGAACTCCTTTCTCCATGTACATTCACAATAATTCCATGAGTCTGGCAGTCATTCATAACCTAAGTATGTGCCGTTTGGATTTAAATAGAGTAAATCTGTAGCACTGGTCCTGCACCATCATGAGACAATTCACTTACAAAACCAAAACATTTAAGAAGTGTCTGCAGATAAAGGGAAGTAGGAGACAAATACAAAAGCTCTCCTGAAGCCAGTTTATGCTGCAAAAACTTGATAGTTCTAAAAAAATCAACTCAAAACAGTATCAGTATTTGCAGTTAGGTAGTGTCACTATAGGATCATTCTATATGTTCCATATGGTAAGAAACCATATGGTGTATCAGTCCTACATACACGCTGGAAGAGGAAAAAAAAAGATACTGGAGCTATCTTTTCCCTGCAGTGTATCAGTGTTAACTGCAGGAGCTGATATAGCCCCAGAAATCACACAGCTAGAAAGGAATATTTATCACTACTGGAAACAGAGAACTCAATGAGAAGGCAAACTGGTGTGTAATAGCACGCACTTTTCTTCCAACACCAGTGTCCTAGGAAAAAAATATACCTTGACATCAGGTTAAAATAGTGCTAATCTTTCCA
The DNA here is from genome assembly GCA_039720435.1 of Amazona ochrocephala. Taxonomy (NCBI): domain Eukaryota; kingdom Metazoa; phylum Chordata; class Aves; order Psittaciformes; family Psittacidae; genus Amazona; species Amazona ochrocephala. The sequence continues at coordinate 30,323,409 of CM077883.1, read as the reverse complement.
CAACTTCTGTTGTATGCTGACACTTACCTCCTCCATCCATACAGAAAAAATATAATAGGTTACTGGCTTTTCATAATTTCTTTTAAGTGCCACACTTGTATCAAACACCAGAAAGAAAATTTTACACAATCAACACAGTATTTGTGAAGAAGACAGTTTCAAGTGCTTGATACAAACGATGACCCCACTTTTAAAGAAAACAGTATAGCTGGAAGCAAAGCAAATGTGCCACCAGCATGTATCAGGCATAAATTCATGTTACAAACCACAGTTGCAGGAACCCTATCAACAAGGCAACCAGAGACAGAAAGAACCATCCCTAAATACAACAGTGAGCAAACACAGCATGCATGAATGCAACTAGAAATATGTAGCAGTAGTTAGAAGACGTGAGCATGAAGAGAAAACCAAAAATAGCAACACTGCCCTTCTCCCAGTATTTGAAAATATTCTCAATCATTTGTAGAGTACTTTTTCCAGTGATAGAAAAATGTCAGACACATAGACACTCTAAGGACAAGAACTTCTTGTCTCTGAAATAAATGACAAAATTCCAGGATATGTTAGTTGGAGCATCATTGTGAGATGGAGTACTTTGGTAATACAGATAGTAACAGATGTTACACAATTCCATAGCAATTGTAAAGCTCTATTTTTATGTTTATACAAGTTTCCTGTGTCTTATCACTGCAGAATAGATGGTACAGGTGATTACTTTACATGTCTGGAACAGCAAAATCATCTCAGTTGTAAACACTAAGAAGATCCTGTTAGTTAAAGAGTCAACCAACTATAGCCATTAAATAGTTCAGTCATAAAAGCACCTTGGGCAAAAAACCCCAACAGAATTAAAGATGCAAATGTTATGTGGATTCATACAATGTTTTATTTAAAGGTGAGAGCCCTAATAAGGATACCCTGCTCTGCATTCACAATTTCCCATCTTGAGACAGCTTCAGCATTTCTGATGAATACAGTAAAAATATAAATCTAACACAAGTGAAACTGAGAAAGTTTGGGGTTTGTGTATTGCAATTTGGTCTAGGACTTCACAGGGATACCGTTACAAAGATGCCATACAGAAATACCATCTCGCACATCTTCTGCAAATCAATGTTAAGGATATGTTCTTGGTCTGGTTTGGGATCAGGAAATACTGTAACTGGTTCTGTTAATTGTCTTCTTTGTACCTTCTTTCCCAACACTCTCTCCAAAAAGGAAGGACAGTCTTTATTACACAAGTGGAGGGAATTATAGGTTGGGTCAGTAATTGCCTGAATATGACCTCAAATTAATGAGTACTGCTTTCAATACTTGTGGGTTTTTTTGTTACTTTCCTTTATCTCTCAAGCATCACTGAAGATTTGATGCTGGCCCTATGAAAATCATGCAGATGACATAAAAGAAAATAGTTATTTTTCTCAGGCTTTCTGTTGTTGTTTGTTGTTTTTTTTGTTTGTTTGTTTGTTTTTGTTTTTGTTTTTTGTTTTTTGTTTTTTTTTCCTGCAACAAGTTTTTATTCTGTTATTGATTGAGAACTAAAATGCTGAAGCAGACAGTTCTCAGTAACATTAATAGTACATATCTGTGTTACTTTCCGATGTATTAAAAAAAGATTGTGTCACAATGTGTGCCAAATATATTATCAGAATAAGTAATATTCAAACTGGGAAAATGCGATACCATTTTTGCAGTTGTTGTAAGAAGCCATTCTTTTTCACACTGTGATCAACAAGAGATTTTTGCACACAACTTTTCCATTTTGATATAGATTATGTTTGTGTGTATACATGCTTTACAGTTCAAGTAATTAGTCTGAATTTGAAGTTAGCTTTACAGATTTCCCACTGATGATTGAATCCTGTTATGGCTCAGTTCTACTGAATAGGATGTACCTTTGTGAATCTATTGGAATTGTGCATTACAGCTCTTAAATAAATCAGTTTGCAACATTTGAAATTCAACATTTTGCACTGCGAAAAAAGCTCAAGGGTGGCAAAATTTCACTGCTGATTATCAATCCTGTGGGAAAGGAAACAGTCATTGCTGTACTTTAGATAATAAAAAATCATGTGTAAAAATCATGTAAATAGCATTTATTCAGGAAGAAATGAGAACCATAGCAGCAGATTTTTAGAATTTATTTGGACTGCTATGTATTGGCATCTTATACCTCTAAACATCATTATTAGTTTAGGAATTAGAATTTTTACGTCATTTTGGCAGGCATTTTGTGTATTAGAAACTTGGTAAGAACACAGGAAGAATGGTCCAAAAAATTCAGTGCATGCCTTAATCTCAGCACTTTTGAGGACAAAGACCCAATTATCTGACAAGGCACAGTAGTCTAGCAGTCACAAGAGATTTACTTGTATTTTTCTGTAAGATAGCAATTTGATGCTTCTAAATGTAAGCTTCTATTTAACTTCTTACTATTTCATCATATAAATGTTCGATTATCTATACTGTATGTTAGGCTGAAAAGCTCATGGTCTGGTTAATTAACTACAGCATTTTGTTTTCTAACAATTAAAAAACCCCAAGTTACAAAAAGTAAATTCACACTGAGACTGGACGATTGAGAAGATGTTACAATATCAGGCTTACTGAATTATTGTAGTAAATTGGCCTTTTCTTAATTTCCATGCCATTTGCATATAGCTTAGAACTCCCTTAAAGTTTTTGCTTTCGAGATAGAACTTACTTTTCTTTGCAATAAATACTCAGTAAATAGTAATTGACAACAAAAAAAAAAAAAAACAAAACCAAAAAACAAAACAACATAAACCCAAACCAACCCAAATCTCAAAAAAAGCACTGCTGGATTTAAAACTGTAAAGACATCTTTTTAGTATCTTCTGTCCTCAAATCAAAATCACAGGATTCAAAAAGGAGGTGTCTGAGAAGGAGATGCACAAGCCAGGGTAATAAATAGCTTTGTTGTATTTAGATTTGCAAGGTTATCCAGGAAGTTACATATCTATTAAAAGTAGAAGGATGCTTTCTACATCATAACAATACTAAAATCAAGCAACAACTATGCAGCACTTGGCAGTTAATACTGAAAACTTAAGGTAGCAGATTCAATTTAGCCACTAGATGGTACTATATCACAGTTGTTAAAAAATACCTTGGCTACCTATTTGAAGTTATTGCTGTGAATGATAAGAATTGTAACAATATCATAATATTTAGCAGTGATGATCCACTTGCCCAGTTTTCCTGGATAAGATACACACACACACAAATATAAAGCATACATGTATCTGACCGCATTAAGGTGGGGTATGTAACATATGACAGGGAAAAAGGCCATAGGGCTGGACTGCATACAGAAAAAGCTCCCTTTCAGGAAGACTTCAGTGAATGCAGAATCTTGGCAGAAAATGCACAGTCCTCCACTGCTGGGAAACACCAGATAATCCCCTTCCTTCCTGACCAGTGTGTCGGGCACAGATGAACCAGAAGTCACAGACCAGGTTGGTATGCAGCATCCCATTGCAAGAGACAAAGCATAGTACAGTGCTGCAAATGATTCTTACGCATGAAGTCTGAAATAAGAGACTGCACAGCTCTGTAACACCTTATAGACCCATGCTGAATTCCACATTCCCCAGCACCATAATTGTGCCCCCTCTCAATCTTTCAACCATGTGAGCACAGTGACAATACAGAGAGAATTCATCAGTGGAATTCTGCAGCAGATTGATTCTTATTAACAAACTTAAAAATTGGTTAGAAAAAGGTCTTAGCAGTGAGGTGGAAAAGTTTGCTGAGGGTACACATTTAGTCAGTGTAGGAAGCGTGAGAGCTGAATGCATAGAACTGTAGATGGGCCTTAAGACTAAGTGACTGGGTAACAAAATGGCTGAGGAAATTTAATGTAGAAAAATGTGAAATGACATACATGGGCAAAAGTGTTCTTGGCTTTATTAATAAACAATGAGCTCTGAGCTGCCTGTTACCACTCAGAAGTGAAGTTTGGGATTGTGATAGACAGTTTCATAAAAAACATGAACTCAGTGCATGGCAGCAGTCCAAAAATGCAAATGTTTGGAATTGTTAGGAAAGGAAAAAAGAACAAAACAGGAAATAGAATTATGCCAGTCTATAATGGCACAGTTTGCTCACACCTGGAACACTGCATGCTGCTCTGGTGCTTGCATCTTGAAAATGTTACCTTAGATCTCAAAAAAAGTTCAGAGAAAGACAACAATGATCAGATGCATGGGACAGAATGGTTTCCATAGGGAATATAATCGAGCAGACTGGAATTCTTCATTCTCGAAAAGAAACAGCTTATGGAAGGAGATAAAAACTTAAAAAAAGAGAAGGTGAGAATTGAAGGATCAGATATGCTTCTAAAGGGCATCCAAGAAGCTATTAAGTCCTGTCTAACTGTGCTTTGTTCAGTGACATAACAGTATAGGAAAACAGAAAATTGTTGAGACAAAACCTTGACTGCTTCCTCCAAACATCTGCTACTTGGCATGCCCAAGTCATTGCCAGTATTACTGCTGCAAGGGTGCCACCCCTAATTTTACATGTATTTTTGGTGCAAACATGTTTTGTACATTGGAGCTAATACAGCAGGTGATATGCATATGAGAAAGGTTTTATTCACATTATGTCTGATCCCTAATGTTTATTAAGCTTCATGAGGATTAGGTTTTGACGATCAGATTGCACTACAGTGCTTCTTTACCACCTGATATTTTTCTGACATGCATCAGCAATAAAAATTAGCATTGACATACCTAGGAATTACTACTAGTTAGCTTGTGGCTTTTGGTGTCACAGCAGTCATATCAAACTCAATTTGTCCAGTAGCATTGGCTTATTTAATAGGAAGCTGCTCATCTCAGTTTGGAACAGATAAACCATGGCTATAGTCAGCAGTAGGAAAAAAAGTGTAAAAGAAAAATGAAGGCTGAGAAGAAAAAAGCAAATAAAGATGTCAGAACAAGTGTCTTTCATAAGTCATTTTGGAGATTTCCATTTTAGAAATACCATAAAAATTATTTTCTGTTTGTCATTTGGATTTCTTGCATTGTTGGAACATTAGCAGTTATTAGATACTGTAGTTAATTGTATTTTAAGTATAGTATGTCATAATGAAGACAAGACTGTATCTTTAGTAGCCTGCTCAGCTCAGGGTAATAACCTGCATTTTCGTCTATATAAATTGTAACTTCTGTAAACTGCTATCTTTGCTACACAAAATGTAAAATATGACAGGTTCTGTGATATTATAAATAACTAAAAGGCACTTCTGACTAAACCAGCAGTTGCTTATGTAAGCTAACTACACTTATACAGAACTTAATTTTTTTTTTTTCCATAAAGGATACCAACTGTGGTAACCATTACCATAGCAATGCATTATGCATGCTTCCTGACACAATACCCCATGTCTCAAAATATCCAGAACCCAGTTATCTATTCTTCTTGGATTCTGCTTGCAACAAAACCAGAAAAAGGATGCAGGTAGCTTTTGGCCTTAAAAACACTTTTTTTCTGATCTTTGAATTTCACTAATTTCTGGTTTCTACAGTTAATTAGTGCAGCCTCTGACTATGCTAACTTATTTTTGGCTATTCTTGGCTAGGAATGCCCCAAAGGTTGTTCTTTGCGTCAGAAAGAGTCAGAGTACAAGAGTAATCCAGACAAATACCATACCCTGGGAGCTGTGATGGGGCTAGAATATGCATATTAAGCATCTTTTCACAATTCAGAGAGGCTTTTTGCATTACATTTGTTTTTCACAGGTACGCTTTGCATTGTTTTAGTAGCCCAGATACAGACGAGGGAATTGGGCCTTACAGCTGCTTGTCCAGCCAGCCAGCCAAACAGTATTCTTGTCTTAAGATGATTCTTCCTTTCTGTAATGGTTTCCTCTTATAAAAGTGAGGGGTTTTCAGTGAAGATTAACAAAATGGAAGTGTCAGTTTTGAGAAGTGGTATGTGTTAGAGGAGATGGACTTAGTAGTATACATACTGTTACTGTGCTGATCAGTCAGTTGGAATATGCATATAATCTTGCTATAACTTAATCTAGTTTTACATCAGCCCTTGAGTAAGAGATCATAACTAAATGACTGCATCTTAGTAAAAGCTTCTCATAAAAACATTCTGTCTTAAGACTTGGCTGTATTTAGAAACATTACCTCTCTCTAGATTTTCATATTCTTTGCTACAGCTCCACCCCAATAGCACTGAAAACATAAAATTCCCATTAAAATATTTCTTCTAAGAGTGCTGTTGGAATATGCTTTGCTTGCACACTGAGGAAAAAAAATTACTGAATCTCATGTGATAACACCATTTAGACCTTTCTGTCATAGAAATACTTCCATAAAGATGTATCTAAATTGTAAACACTTCTAGGTAGGAATATACGTTTGTCAGGCTCACCTGTGAACTCCAGGCACTGAAGTCATACAAATAACACTAGGAGCAATACTACCACGAAACAGATACTCATGTGACAGGGGGCAAGAAATCATTGTTGGTTTTGCTATCATTCACAATATATATTGTGCTGTATTTTGGAAATATTTATGTTGGATATTGCATGAAAAGTCGTGAATCTCAGCACAAAGTTTTTAGAGCTGTTGCAGTGAAAGTATATGTAGGTGTTTATGGTACAAGCTAATGATTTTTCAAGAGGCAGAGCGCTGGATAGACAATCACTTAAAGCAGCATTTCAGTCAATCAAATTACCTGGCTTTTTCTTTCCCCACATCTTTTAAGAAATTATAAAAAATAAATAAGAAAGTCTACTATCCACAAATCTGGGAATAAAGTAAAGCATTAAATTTAGAATACCTTTTACACAAATATATTGACCCCAATGCACATTCTTCACTACACTTTTAAATGTAAGTGCAATGTTGAACAGACATACACAAAATCACAGTACAGACACTGCAGTCTTCAGGAAGTTTTAGAAAGCCAGAAGAATCTGACAAATGCAGACACAGGATTATGAATTGATTTTAGAAGGGATAAAATAATTTGCAACCACTGTCCAATCTTAGGATTCATGTAATGATTTTTGAGAAAGCTATATATTAGCCTATATTGGCAATGCAACACTTGTACAGAAATGGCCCAAATAAATTTTCATGAGTAGATCAGAGAGATTACTTTCTACTTAAACATTTTTTTATGGTGTATATGTCACAGCCATATAAATGTTCTTGCCTGCTTGGATTCAAGACAGGTTTTTTTCACAATAAAATCTTCCAGATAGCTTATGTTTTAATGGTAAATATAGATGAAGATTTTTACATCCTGTTTAACCTTATTTATTGACTTAAGTAAAGATTTGGGAAAAAAGTTGTAGGGTACTAACTATCAAGTTTTGGTGTTTTATTCAGGAGTTTAGCATCACAAGTACTGCTAATATTTTAAAAATCTTACTTTACTGGTGTAGTAACCATGATGGTTTTGTTCACTGGTTTGTCTGATCACTTATGGACGCAGTGATAACTGAGATGAATGGATTGCCTGCAAGTTAATTTGGCCTATTATCTTTATTTCTAAATTCATAGTTACCATGGGAGGTACCACAGTACATGCCAGTAATACAGAAAGCTCAGTAAAAATGATGATTGGTGGTCTATAGCAGCCAAAATATTAGGGTGCAAAAAGAATCTACTGAAAACCGCTCTTCTGTAATACTGTTTACTGTGCTTTTTATCCCAGAAAAGAGGAAATAAAAAAAATCTGTAAGAATAAAATTAAAAATATTAGGTGATATATATTATTACTCTTACAAGCAAAGATATCTTTCTACCTGAGTTTGAAAAAGGGACCATTTGATTTAGACTAGACAGTAGGAAAAAGCAAAAGGTTAGTAATAGATGATATGAAATGAACTTTTAGAGAAGTTATATCGAGAATCCCTTTCTACTTTTTGTCCCCAGAAAAGAAAAAATGGAGTTTGAAAGGACAGAGAACAGAGCAATTAAGTATTATTTTTAGTCATTTTATCAAAATCATAAATAATCTGCAGAATTCATTGCCACCAGACATGATCAAAATAATTAATGGATAAAAGGAGTAAAATAAAAATATTGGACATTTCAGTATGTTTCTGAAATGTATAATGTCCTTAGAAACCACTGAAATGATTTTGCGTAGAAAATAAAAATACTTTTTACCATATTATATTTCCAAATAATATAGTAAGGTTTAAATTAGTTATTTAATATTAAAATTTAAACACTTTTTGCCATAGCATTACTGATTTATTATTTTTTTTTAATGATTTAAATACTAGAGAATACCTTAAATATGTTTTCTGATAGATCTAGGGCAGCAAATCCCTTCTGGACATTTATCTCTGAAATTACACTGAGAGGAATAAACAGCTGTCGGGAATATAAATGCTAACTCATCAGAATGCTGACTCAGTGCTGTAGAAATCAAAATAGGTTCATATACTGCAGAGATAACATGTCATATACCAACTAGTCATATTTTTAAGTTGGACAGCCATAAAACCGGTTGAACTAAAGTGCTGGAACAAAAGGCGGAAGTAGAAATCAAATTGTAACAGGGAAAATTTTAAGGTCCTTGTAAAGACCTGCCATATGACTGAAAAAATTGTAACCATTGAAGTCAGGATTTGTTAATCTGTCACCTTCAGTGGTAACAAACCTACTGTTTAACAAGGATTATCTCCTGAATTATATTTCCACTTCTACTCTCCTGGCAATTAAAAGAATTTGTTAATTTTGTGGACGCAGGATTTAGCAAGGACTGAACTGGACAATCATTCTTCAATGCCATATATATGCTGTTTCATTAGAGACATTGGTCCAATTTTTGTCACTAAATATGAGCTGAATGCTAGTGACTTTTTGCACCGAGCTCTCTAAGAGTTGAAAGTTATTGCAGGGGAAAATTATTGTATTTTACTAAAACATCTGATGATCTGCCAAGAGATGTGAGAAGGATTTTTTTGTTTGTTTGTTTTTTGAGTGAGTTTTGTTCTAGTAATAAATCCTCTTAGGAAAATAAGTGCTATATAGACATTATTTCAGGACTTTTTATCCACACTATATTTATCTTTGATACCTTGAGTCAACTTTTTTGACTTCAGTTGAAGCTCTCTGCACTCTATAGCAAAGATTTTGGCTCAGTCTGGAGTTTCGTCCAAGCAAGAAATGACCTGGATTAATAGCTCACTGTATATTTTTTTTCTGGAACAAATTACCTTACATTTAATGCATTTCTTGCTTAATATTCTAAAATTGTATATACAGGCGAATGTATGGATATATTCCTAAATCCATTTCTACAGCTGCTGATTTTCCCTTTCGTATTTCTTTAGTGATCTGCACCTAACTCTTGTGCCAGACACATCACTTACAGAATTCAACCTATATCTTATAAAAGGATAAGTGCCTAGTCCTTTGGATATACACTCTGCCATAGGTTGTGCAGCAATGCAGCAAAGGAATAATTTGCTTTTCAAAAGTATGACCCTGGGCATTACTCAGCAATGATGGCTGTCAAAGAGAAAGAGCAAAGGACAGGAAGAAAATTTCTTTTGAAATATGACAGTAAAGCTTAAGAGTCTTTCCACTGGAAAAAAAACACCCCTCTGCCTAAAGAGAATCTAAAAGCAGAAAATCTTAAGCACTTCGTATAATGATTTTTTTCTAAAGATAAATGATGATAGAATACAGGTTTATTACTTAAATCAAAATATTCATAAAGACATGCTAAAACATAGAAGCATAGACTTCCATTTTCAATTTTGTAACCTCAAGCTTAATTCCTTTATTCATTTCAACTCTTCGAGCAATCAAGATTTCTTAAGCCAGAATCCTTCCAGGCAGCAGAATTTCTCTGCAGAAAGATGCCCTGATCCTGTGGCATCTTTGTCACATTGAAGTTATGCAGTTTCACAAGGGAGCCCCAGGTTCTGCAAAATCCAATCTACAGGCATTGTTTTATTGCCCTAGGTAAAGTCGTCTTGTTTCATAAACTGGTAGAAATTTGCCCTGTACTGGCATGTTAGGCCTTCTGGTTCCAAATCATCCAGCTGTTACTAATTTGTTATGTAGCTAGTATCTCTTTGTGCTGTATGATCTATGAGCAGCCAACTTTTCTGCATATTCTTATACATCAACATGCTTAATAACCTATAACATTATAAAATACTCATGCAGATGTTGCGGAACAAGAACTGCAACTTGGCCTTACTTAAGGCTTATCATAGCTTACTGCTTTTCATTTGAGAAATCACTTAGTGGAGCATATTTCTGTATTTAGTCCTTGGACATATTTTGCTTGTTAATAATGTGTGGAGCGACTTTTTGTTATGTCAGGGTCCTACTGGAGAAAACCCCAGTGTCAGACCCATATCGTTCATGATCCCAAGAGTGAAATTAAGATGCATACAAGGTCAAGTACCATAATCGATCAGTTGGTTTGTTACAAAAAGACAATTATTATGAAAAGGGAAATTATGATAAAAAAGGGGACAGTGATAGGACAGATCAGAAAAAGGACAGAAATGAAGAAAGAATTCAGGGTGCAGAGAGAGAGAGAGAGATAGATAGCCACCACTGTGGATCCAGTGGTGTCCTGGGGATCCGTTGTTGTCATCAGAAGTGGTGGGAGTCCTCCAGGGTCCATAGTTGGTATCAGAGCAGTGTCCCCAGGAGTCTGTAGTAGTTGTCAGAGGTCGGTGCCCTGGTGGAGGTGTTCTTCTGGAGTTGCTGCCTTGAAGGTGCCCTCACAGAGGTGTCCTTCATGGGTAGTCTTCATGGCAACATCTCTTTTTCCCCCTTTTATAATGAGTTGGGGGGAGTACCCATGTTCTTAACACAGAATCATAGAATCATAGAATAGTTAGGGTTGGAAAGGACCTTAAGATCATCTAGTTCAAACCCCCCTTCCATGGGCAGGGACACCTCCCACTAAACCATGCCACCCAAGGCTCTGTCCAACCCCGCCTTGAACACTGCCAGTGATGGAGCATTCACAACTTCCCTGGGCAACCCATTCCAGTGCCTCACCACACTTACAGTAAAGAATTTCTTCCTCATATCCAATCTAAACTTCCCCTGTTTAAGTTTCACTTATTACATGTTCCTGGTGGACCAGTTTCACTGGTCTTGCAGCAAGCTCTTCAACTGCATGTCTGCAACAATTCTTGGGATAATTGACAGCAATTCCTCACACCAATCCTCGAGATAATGGACCATAGAGTCTTATCTCACCTCTTCCCACCCATCTCTCAGGCAATAGACAGTGGGAGTCCCAGTTCAGCTCCTCACACCCTTCTCCCAGGCAATGGATGTTGGAGTCTTATTTCAACTCCTTCCACCCATCTCTGAGACAATGGATTGGTGGAATTCCATCATAGCTTCTTATACCAATCTTTGAAACAATGGACAGTGAAGTCTGATTTCAGATCAGTCTCTCACAACTTACTTTAAAATAACTACCATAATTTAAACTTTTGAGTTGTGGTTAATATATTTCGTGTCTGGGTTACCTCGCCCAGACTTTCACATCTGGCATGAATATCAGCACAGATAGAAAGAATCTGAAGCAATTTAACCTCCCTCACTCTAATTCCAACTTCTGTCGAACAGCCTTCTTCAGCTGTTCTACTTCCAAATTAGCTTAGGATTTCTTATGTCACAGTTCTAATCCTTCTAGTTAGGGACATGTTACCCAGTAGCAGCCCCAGGACAACATCTGCACCTTAGCCACATACATTCTCTCTGCAGAATTCAGAAAAATTATGGGCTTATATTGTTTATTTTGCATTAGCAACTTCATTTTCATTGTTTTTGTAACTGTAGATGGGATAGTGGATTATTTCTGAAATGGCATTTTTACTTTGAAGAGTCCTGCCAAATAGAACTTCATTTATCCAGAACTGGCCCATAGCTTCCGATTCTGTGGTTTAGCTTTCTGGTTTCTATTAACAATAAGCTTTGGATTTGCTACTGGTCCCAGTGAGACTTTGAAAGACTTCTCAGAGCTCCGATATGATTACACAATTCTTTTCCACCTTTCCTCCTGATGTTCTCCTGCTCCTCAATTTACCTCTTGTAGTCATGGAACTATAGGAGTTTTATGAATTTTCCAGGTTTCCTAAACCTCTGTTGTGAACTTTTTGTCCTGAATTTCACATATCTCAGGTTTATTCCCTACCTCTTTGGTAACCGAGTCTCTTCTGGGAATGCTTGCCTTGGGGAATTTCATCCTGCACAACAGCAGTTAATGACCATGTCTAGACTCAGCTTCTGGCATTTCTGTTTGGGAAACCGGAGTATGCAGTAATGAAGCCCGGTTAAGTACGGTTGGAGCAATGTGATATTTCTGTATGATAAAAATAAAGATTGAGCATCATTACTTGGGATCTGCTCCTCCAATACATCAGGTGGCTTATATCCTTCCTTCTTTAGAAGTGACTTGTGTTTAAATCCAGGGAGTCTTTTAAATAGAAAATAGGGTTGATTCTCACCTAAGGTCTAACACTATATTTTTTGTGATAGCTGTCTTTATAACCAGCAAACAAAGCTCCATTTTATAACAATGTAAACTCTCTAAGTAACAAGCATTTTAAGAGTGCCAGTGCCGCAGGATAACAAAAACCTGGCACAGAGATATTGCTGTCATGGAGAAATGTTAGGTTGTTGCATTAACTTATAACAATAGATTAATTAATCTGTTTGCTTGCTTTTATTTGCTGCCAACTTGGAAGACTATGATTAACTTGTCTATTGCTGGCTAGGATGATGGTTTAATTTTTGTCTTATTTGCTTATATGTATATTTTTATTTTGCTGGTACAATCCCCATTCTATTCTTAGGTCTCCATAGGCATCTCCCTGTAAGTGTTACACTTGTGATAAAGAACAGTGTCAGAACAGCCACAGACTCCCTTGGGAGGCATTTGATCATTCTTTTTATCTGGATCACTTAAAATCTTCAAAGACCAGATGTACCTGGGTATTAATGCTCTTTCAGAACCATATGTTTCCCTTCTGCATAAAACCCATATAAGGGGGACGCTTACATAAAAATCTTGCTGCAAATTATTGCTGCATGCTCCTTCTGTAAGGGATAAAGGATAAGGAACAAGCAGGAACACATGATTTTAATCAACCCATGAAAGACATAAGAAATCCTATAGGATATTTAAGCATGGCTAGATCTTTCCCTTCCTCCATCACTCTCCAAAATAATGGTAAATACGGCCTGCAAATAACCCCTTGTCTATTCAGCTAAGTAGAAGTACAGGCAGTTCTTTTAGAACTAGGTGCAGTTGGGTTTGCTTGATGATGTTACAGAACTGAGAATATTACATATTATCTGTTGCTAAACACAGCATACAGACACATGATGGTAACCTGACAAAAGAATACTGGATTATATACACCCATCTATCCCACTCCGTTGCATTTGAAACATATTCTAAATATGGCTTTTGTCCATTGCCTTTCTCTACACAGCAAATATGCCATCATTATTAGAAAAGCCATTGAAAAATAGAAGCAATATGCAGCAGGCCAGCGCAGGTGGATAATTTACATTCAATTTTGAAGTTGTCTTATCTCCTGGGTTTGTTTTTCCATTTAATATTGTTCTATTCTTTATGTGAGTTTCCATATAACTTCACCAATAGCTGTTGCTATTGGTAAATATGTAAGAGGTATGTGTATTTCTTCTGTAAACAAATTCGAAAAAAGGAAAAATATCTTTATAAACCACCTGTAAACCTTGTTCATAAAACCAGAGCTCAATCATGTGTCTTTCCATTAATTATTCTTAAGAGTATGGAAAATAGGCATGTGCAAGCGAGGTGATCTGGTTGACAAAGGTGCATAAAAGTAGGTATCAGTAACTAGCGGTGTCTGGTAAATACAATGAAGTTATAGAATGAAGGAATAATATCTGTGGAGGAGTGAATTTGCTTTTTCTGGTGGTTGGCTATATGTCAAATGCACAGCACAATTTATGAGTAACTTCAGTACTCCTAGCAAATGAATAGGAGACAACATGGTCACTTTGTGTGACAGAAGAAGAATTTTGCAGTTTCTAGAACAGTTCCAACAGACTGCAAGATAAAATTAAGCTTATGATACTGGACAGGGAAGCACAATAAAAGCTAGCAACAAACTCTCTGAAAATACTTCTTGACAACTCTATCCCACTGCTATGCTGGATGATTTTTCTTCGTGTGCTTTCCACCCATTGGGAATCACTGGGATCAAAGTTGTGTCAATCAGCTGAAAGTTATATTCTGGTAGAATAGCACTACATTGTAAAAATTTACAGAAACTGAAGGTATTTAGTACATCATACAATTACATAAAAACTGGAGCACAGTGCTAAGACAGGGATGCTTTTCAGAAGTTGAAGTAGAAGATATAATTTAAAAATAACATAGATTATTTAGAGATGTGTTCACATGAAAGTACAGGAAGGCAACAGCAGAGACTTTCTGTTCTGTTCACAGTGTAGGTACCACAGTCATAACATTTCATAAATGCCCAAGACAGATGGTATGTTCTTTGAATAATAAGACAGCAAGAAACTTATCTATTGAAATGAGTGACTCCAATATGGTATGACCCACCTTAATCTTTGGCTTCAAGTTCACAGGAAACTTTCCCTCTGAGCAGTTGCAGAGCTTGTGATTTATTGTTGCTGTCACAATGATGTGCACGGATCACCAGAATGTTTTGCAGTGAGTACTTGCAAGTGTTGGCATTTTTTCTTTGTTCCTACAAACACTATGTCTTCTGTCTTCTGTTGAGATCCGTGAGCTTTCTTTTAGTGTCTGTACTGCAAAAAGGCATCTCCAGCCACTGTGAAGTCACTCACAAGTGGATCATCACTTTTGACTACATCAGAAGACATGAAGCTTGATTTATTTCCATTTTAATTTTCACTGCTATTTTTTTTTCACAGCATAGCACAACACAATTTTTTTTTTTTCTTTTTTGTGTGTCTGGTCACTGCGTTATTCATTCAATTTGTTTGTCGCTAAGGTCCAGGCAAAGTTTTGGAGGAGGAATGTCACACTAGGTTAGCGTGAGAAATCAGACGATTTTCTTCAGAGCAGTTCTCTGAGCTTCTGTAACATTTGTATCTTCCACTTGAGAATGAGACCAATGAATATGAACTCTAGCTGCTTGGACAGTTGACTTGAACGTAAATGCAGTGGGTTTGAGAGTGCCCTGCTCATTATCCATTAAGCAGTGGTCTTTTTTTGTGTGTTCTGGTTTTCAGATCTTAGTAGTGGTGCAGATGGTCCTGAGGAAGAGTTTGCACTACTGCAATAAAATGAACAGATTTGCAGAGATGTTTAGCGTGCCAGGAGAGATCTCCATTTATGGCTCCTTTAGTTAATCTACAAAATTTGTCCTTTGCACATTACTGAGGAATTTTCACAGAATCAAAAAGTAGGGTTAACTGAAACTAAAATAATAAACCACCAGAGTTTTATTTTTGTTGCATCCTCTCTTGCTGCTTCAAAGACCAGACAGCCAATGAATAGCTCTCAAAAAACCACAGTGCTGAGTAAGAACCAGTTTCATAAGGGCTTAGGTGATCTTTCTATGCAGATGTAGGTAAACTGCTTAGTTGGCAAAAGAGCAAGTGAGCTCTCAAACCTGCTAGCGTGTAATAAGGAAAAAAAGGTTGTGGATTTTACTGAGAGTAATTATACTGTAACTGTTAACGTGCTGTATGTTGGCTTTGTAGCAGTGCAGATCACAGCATGATAGATTTCAAGACAGATACTATCCAGGTCAGCTCCAGCAAAACACTCATTAGAAATATTGCTTCCAACACTCACCAAAACACATGGAATAGCCTATGCTACCAAACCCTTACATGGCATAAAATAGCAACTTCACTGTGGCCTTCTTATTTTATGCCAGCTGAGTACACCTGGCCCTAACAGGGTCTTGCTTTCTTTATGGATACACCTAACAAAAATGTTAAATAAGAAGAGGCAAATAAAGGGCAAGGACAGAGAGTGTAATAAAATATACCTTCATTTCATATCTTTTGCTAATTCATTTTTGGAACATGTTAGGAAGCAGAAATATGTCAGTATTAGAGAGCACTAATGTGATGACCAATTTTAAGTTAGGTGAATAAAATCTTGTACAACAGTACTGTACATGTGTCAGTTATTTTAATGTCTAAGAACAACTAAGAGAAGCTGAATTGATCAGACAAATGCTACATAAACTGCCATAAGAGCAGAAGGTGATTTAAGTCTACTTACCTTATCAGACAAAATCTTAGTAGCGCATTATTTCCCTTATTATTTTCATTAAAACCAACCAACGAAAACACACCCCACCCCACAACCCAAACCTTTGTGCTTTGTGTTAAGGGAAGAATAGAAAGTTGTTTAATTATCCCCTTTTCCCTTTCGCTGTTCATGTGTTTTAAGGCCCTCCAGGATCTAGGGCCTTATGCAATTTGGTAACATAACATCAGGAATGCCATAAAGGCAGTTTTATTTTTATACCAGGGCAATTAAAAAAAACATTGGTCTACTTACAGCAAATCCGGAGCCAGATCATCTATGCCAAAGGTAGCAGTAACTGCACTGTATAAGAGAAGCTAGAATTGATTATGTTGTCTCTGAAGCAGAGGACAGAAAATTGCTTATTTGTTACAAAAATGTGGTTTGTAGCAATATCATTGATCTGCGCATGAATTTTTATTGTTTATAAATAACCTACTAGAGTCTGGAAAAGTCTTGACACCAGTTGATAAAAGAAGATAAAAGACTGTAAATCCCTTATGTAGTCAATGAAGTAACTAAAACATGTTTGATATTAAAAAATACCTGTATCTGCAATGAACAGATCTCTATTTTGTATTAGATGGCCTTGAAGGAAACTAAAATGTGGTTTATATGCTTTATTTCTATATTCCTGAAAGAATGTGATCCAGTTGCTGATTATTTTAAGGGCATGTTTATTTTTTCTTTTTCTTTTTTTTTTTTTTTTTACACTGTTTTATTAAACGTATTCTATATTAATTTGGACCAATATTTTCAAAGTTGAACAAGAACTTCAGACACCCTGTCAGACATAGAATATATTGTCTGAAGTTAGAGTCTCATAAATTGGAACATCTTTTTAAACTTTGGCTGGGACTCAATTTAGCAGGCCAGGTCTACTGGGGGCTGGTGGAACTGGTCTGACAAAGAAGGGGAAGAGTGGATTTGGTAGGAGGCTTGCCAGACTGGTCAAGGAAGCTTTAAAGTAGATGTGTTGGGGGAGGGGGGCAGCATTCCATCCCAACACACCCAGTCGGTTGGTAGCACCTATAGTAAACGTTTGGAGCAATGTAGGGATAGTCCAGCTGCTCTGGCCAATGAACCGGCTTTAATTGGATCTCGGCTCAAATGTCTCTATACAAATGCCCGTAGTATGGGGAACAAACAAGAGGAATTAGAGATGTGTGCACGCCTACAGGGGTAAGATATCATAGGCATCACAGAAACATGGTGGGATGGCTCCTATGACTGGTGTGTTGGAATGGAAGGTTACAGGCTCTTTAGGAAAGACAGGCCCGGTAGGTGGGGAGGGGGAGTTGCTATTTATGTTAGGGATAGGCTGGAGAGTATGGAACTCTGTCTGGGGACAGGTGAGCAGTTGACAGAGAGTTTGTGGGTCAGGGTTAAAGGGAGAACAGCGATGGGTGATATTATTGTGGGGATCTGTTACAGACTGCCTGACCAAGGGGACTTGCTGGACCAAGCGCTCCATAGGCAGATAGGAGCAGCCTCATGCTCGCAGGCCCTTGTTCTCATGGGAGACTTCAACCACACTGATATCTGTTGGAGGGATGGTACGGCCTGGCACAAGCAATCCAGAAGGTTCCTCGATTGTGTGGAAGACAACTTCCTTCTGCAAGTAATAGAGGAGCCGACATGGAGAGGTGCCATGCTTGACCTCGTCCTCACCAACAGGGAAGGGCTGGTTGGAAATGTGACGCTCCAGGGCAGTCTTGATTGCAGCGATCATGAGATGGTCGAGTTTGAGATCCTCAGGACAGTGAGAAGAGCATGCAGCAAGCTCACTGCCCTGGACTTCAAGAGAGCAGACTTTGGCCTCTTCAGGAACCTGCTCAGTAAGGTTCCATGGGATACAGCCCTAGAGGGCAGGGGGGCCCAAGACTGTTGGTTGATATTCAAGGATCACCTGCTGCAAGCTCAGGAGCGGTACATCCCAACTAGAAGGAAGTTCAGCAGGAGGGCCAGGAGACCTCCTTGGATGGATAAGGAGCTGCTGAGCAAAATTCGAAGGAAAAAAGAGGCTTCTAAAAGGTGGAAGCAAGGTCAGGCGGCCTGGGAAGAATACAGGGATGTTGTCCGGGAAGCTAGGGACCAGGTTAGGAAAGCTAAGGCCCACTTAGAATTAAACTTGGCTAGGGATGTTAAGGATAACAGGAAGGGATTTTATAGGTACATTGCCAATAAAAGACAGGTTAGGGACAATGTGGATCCTCTCCAGAAACTATCGGGAGAACTGGCTACCCTGGATTTGGAGAAGGCTGAGGTTCTTAATGACTTCTTTGCCTCAGTCTTCACTGGCAAATGCTCTGACCACACCACCCAAGTCTTGGAAGGCAGACACAGGGACCGTGAGAATGAAGACCCTGGGCCCACTGTAGGAGAGGATCTGGTTCGAGACCATCTTAGGAACCTGAATGTATACAAGTCCATGGGACGGGATGAAATCCATCCACGGGTCCTGAAGGAGCTGGCAAATGAAGTTGCTAAGCCACTGTCCATCATATTTGAAAAATCATGGCAGTCAGGTGAAGTTCCTAATGACTGGAAAAAGGGAAATATAACCCCCATTTTTAAGAAGGGGAAAATGGATGAGCCGGGGAATTACAGACCAGTCAGTCTCACCTCTGTGCCTGCCAAATCTTGGAGCGGATTCTCCTGGAATGCATGCTGAGGCACATGAAAACCAACAAGGTGCTTGGTGACAGCCAGCATGGCTTCACTAAGGGGAAATCCTGCCTGACCAGTCTGGTAGCCTTCTATGAAGGGGCTACGGAACTGATGGACAGGGGCAGAGCGGTTGATGTCATCTACCTGGACTTGTGTAAAGCCTTTGACACTGTCTCACATGACATCCTTCTCTCTAAATGGGACAGACATCAATTTGATAGGTGGGCCACTCGGTGGATAAAGAACTGGCTGGATGGCCGCACGCAAAGAGTAGTGCTCAGTGGCTCAATGTCCAGCTGGAGACCGGTAACGAGTGGTGTCCCCCAGGGATCGGTGTTGGGACCGGTCTTGTTCAACATCTTTGTGGGTGACATGGACAGGGGGATTGAGGGCGCACTCAGCAAGTTTGCCGATGACACCAAGCTGTGTGGCTCAGTTGATACATTGGAGGGAAGGAATGCCATCCAGAGGGACCTTGACACACTTGTGAGGTGGGCTGATGCCAACCTGATGAAGTTTAACCATGCCAAGTGCAAGGTCCTCCACCTGGGTCGGAGCAATCCCAGGCACAGCTACAGGTTGGGCAGGGAAGAGATTCAGAGCAGCCCTGCGGAGAAGGACTTGGGGGTGTGGGTCGATGAAAAAATGAACATGAGCCGGCAGTGTGCGCTTGCAGCCCAGAAGGCCAACCGTATCCTGGGCTGCATCAAAAGGAGTGTGACCAGCAGGTCGAGGGAGGTGATCCTGCCCCTTTACTCTGCTCTTGTTGAGACCTCACTTGGAGTATTGTGTGCAGTTCTGGTGTCCTCAACATAAAAAGGACATGGAACTGTTAGAACAAGTGCAGAGGAGGGCCACGAGGATAATCAGAGGACTGGAGCACCTCCCGTATGAAGATAGGCTGAGAAAATTTGGGCTGCTCAGCCTGCAGAAGAAAAGGCTGCATGGAGACCTCATAGCAGCCTTCCAGTATCTGAAGGGGGCCTATAGGGATGCTGGGAAGGGACTCTTCATTAGGGACTGTAGTGAGAGGACAAGGGGTAACGGGTTCAAACTTAAACAGGGGAAGTTTAGATTGGATATGAAGAAGAAATTCTTTACTGTAAGGGTGGTGAGGCCCTGGAATGGGTTGCCCAGGGAAGTTGTGAATGCTTCATCCCTGGTGGCGTTCAAGGTGGGGCTGGACATAGCCTTGGATGGCATGGTTTAGTGGGAGGTGTCCCTGCCTATGGCAGGGGGGTTGGAACTAGATGATCTTAAGGTCCTTTCCAACTCTAACTATTCTATGATTCTATGATTCTAATTCCTTTAGGCTGATTTTTACCGCTCTTACATATATATGCATATATTTTTGTATATATATACACCATATGCACTAATGAGATGGCTTCATCTCCCTGGAATGTTATAAATTCTACCTCTGCTGTTTTCTTAAAATTAAAAATTTAGTGACTAAAAGAGTGGAGGTCTTAGAATGTTGCAGGTTCTTAACAGCACAAATAGGTTTTGCTCTTGAACAGAGTCATACTGGATTTTTTATAACTTTCGAGATGCAAACTGTAACCTATTACCATATTTTAAATCTAATCAAATGTCTCAATAGAATAGGATACCATGGCACCAGGGTAAAAAAACAAAAGAAAAGCGAGATCCTAGTAAGCAATCCTTCAACCTGTTGTGTTCAAGCTGATTATTTCACCAGGTGTAGTCCCAGATATACACAAAAATAGTTCCCTGCAGGATCAAAGCTTTTGTTATTAGGTTATCATTTTTTGTTAGCTTTCCATTTTATAGTTCCTACCTGCTAGGCTTACTGTGTGTATCTTAAGTTTTATGATCTATCAGGATGTTACAAAAGACAGGTATATAGTAACAGTATAATCAATTGGGAAACAGATTTCAATCTGCACCAAAATTTCATGTAGGTTTCCCTCTACTGGAATTACAGGAACATTTGGTAGATATTAATACTGATAAATATTGAACACTTACAGGCTTAAAACCATAAACTATAATTTTATTCCCTTCATCCAGGCTGTAAAAGTCTTGTTTATCACTATTCGTTTTCATTTTATCTTTTATTCAGACAGGACAATGAAATAAGCAGCTTGCAGTCCTTTGTTTTTTTTCTGTTTATATTTACTTCCACTACTTCAGCCCAGACAAGAGTAATACTTGACTACTACTGACATTCTGGGTTGAATTTTTGATTAAAATTTTGTCAAAAAAAAAATAGGAATAAAATCAGGCTTAGTGTAATTTAAAAGAAAAAAGTGAATAATTAGCATAAACAATATTCGTGTAATGAGCTCCATTAATGTTTTGTCTTTTTTTCATAGTAGATTATTCTATACTTGCCTCTAATTATAGTAAATCCTATTACATTAATTTTCATTATACTGGTAATCTGATCAAAATAGTGTAGCTTTAACAGTCATAGACGTTGTAATGAGAACATCTTTCTTCCCGAAAGTGAAAAATGTTTTTCATATCTGTAGTAAACATGCAAATATACAGCTAGACACATAAAACAGCCTTTAAATAGGATTCTGAACAATTTCAATACATTCATGAAATATCCAGCTAGCCTTCAGGCTTTATATCTCATGGATGTGGAAAGATTCCTATCAGCATTTTTTTGAAGATTTTAATAAAGCTAAACAAGGGTCTGAATTACTACTAATATTAATTACTACTGCTAATGAGGCATGTATATACTTTTTGACAGGAGAAAGTCCTTAAATTTAGGTAATATTCTCTCTCATTTTACTCTATTTATCATGATGTGTATAGTCACCGTGCGTAGAACTCACTATTCAACTAAAAACATGTAAAGGAAATACAACAAAGTAGTCTTTATAGACACTGAAGTACAGTCATATGAACTGGTCCTCCTTACCAGTTTTTCACAGTGGTTCTATAACACAACAGTAACCACAACAGTTCAGTTACACATATTTTTTCTCACCCTCAAATATTCTAAAATTTTGTTTTTCTCAATTCCATGCCCTTGCTTCAGGAACCATCACTGTCCTCTGCTTTTCACAATCTTTCTTTCTCTTTTAAATATTGTGTGCTTGGAGGCTTCCTCATCAGGCGTAACATTTAAAAATGAAAGCTATTCGCAACTTTACATCACAGAAGGACAGCAAGTTCTGGTCACATTTTACCTCAGAGTTACATATTCTCATAGTTCTAACAATACACGGATAGCAAGACTAATTAATTAGATGTTTGTGTACTGAGATCGTGATGTGCTGCAGATGGCAATCTATTTCTCAGAATCTTTTCTGGAAAGTGATGTTATTTATGCTTCTTTTTCTTTTGCATCTGACATTGAAATTGTATGCTTGGTGATTTCTTCCCTCCAGTAGTTTTCTACATGAATAAGCCGTATCAGAGAGCACTAATGGAATTCATGCACATGCTTTTTTCCTTTTTTTTTTTTTTTTTTTCTACATTAAGCTTATTTAATCCTATGAGAGGGTCACGCTTGTCAGGCATAATGTGATATTTGGGTAATTTTGACTTAAGGTGGTTTTTGTGGGGTTTTTTTGTTTGTTTGTTTTTAAGAGTAACATCTTAGAATTATAAGTTTGAAAGAAACGGGTAAATGTAAAAATACTGGCTGATAGCAGTACAAGCCCACTTTGTTCTAGCCCGAATTCTTCACCTTAATAGTATTCTTATTTTTGCAGTAACCTAAAATTTGATTGTCATAGTATAAAGCAGCTCCGCATCAGAACTGGCAGAACACCAGTAGCACTATTGGTATAGGAAGCCATTAATAAATAACCCTGCAAGTTGTGAAAGAGGGATACTTGCTTGCATACATAGTCATGGATTATCAAGAAGAAAGTCATTCTTTCTCTTCTGAGAAAACATGGTTAAACATTCTTTCCTTCCAAAGCAAAATTACTTACCTCTTTTTATTTTGGCAGCTCAAATGAATTACCAGGGTGAACTGTTTCAGAAAATGCAAGTTAGTTCCAAAGGACTCTGCCAGTTTACTACCATACCCACTTAGACGCATAGCTTAACTAGCCTGTCATGAAGACACTAAAGAAATGTGAAGATTTCTCCTTTTGCAAGTAGTCAATTGTGCAGTAAAGTGTGATAGGAAAATTCCTCCTAGAGTTTTTGTTTGGTTTTCATGGTGGCACTGTATGTATCTTTACAGATCTTCAGGTCACATGGAGTTTATGGAAGAAACAGTAATAGACCAGTAAAAGGTTTTGCATTATATGCAATAAATACATTAACGTGGATATAGAAAGCCCTAGTAAATGAGAAACAGTCATAGCATTGTGTATTGTAAATGCATAGACAGGAAACCTACAAACGCTTTTTTCTTACTTTTGAGAAAAGAGAAAATAAACCCTAGAGTCACTGCATCTGACATACTTGTAGATTCTAAGGAACTCTTTGCCTTAGACCAGTATAATCCCTTTCTTTTTCTTTCTGGAAAGGAAGTAGATGTATGAAGCTTACATGACATTGAAATGGCAAGGTCTGTTTCAGTAGCTTTCTTGCCTGAAGGATCTGCATTAATGCTCTTGGTTAACATAAATCTTGATAAATATTATGATTATAACTGAGTAACTGTACAAATTAACAGAATAAAACATTACTAACAACTACTGCAGAAAAAGAATCATCTTTCCGAAACAGGAAGATTTAGATTAAATTAGAGATGGAGGTTAGTCATGCCATGTTTTAATGTCAGCGTCATATCAGTCTCTGGAAGCCTCTGCCATATTTACCACTGAACCATGTAATAAAAAGTTCTCAAATCATATTAAATACCACAGAAACATAGAATATGACGTGTATCAAGATTTCTTTATGAATCATTGGAGTAAAAGCCATCAAGGGGAACAGATATATCCTAAATGAAATGTTAATTCTTCAGCATACACAGTAGCATGGTATTGAGAACTATATGGAATGGACAACATAAAGTTGTGAAAGGTCTCTGTTATATGCAGATTAAAGCTAAAATTAACACTATTCTAAAATGCAAATAAAAGATGCTATTTAATATGCCATAAAACAAGCAACAAGTTTGTTTAGTGTTTGCTTTAGTTATAGTATCATTTTGACAATCTAAAAATGAATGCAATCAAAGGCTTCAAATGCGTCATTAATGTCTAAACTACCCTTAGAGGTTGCTGATGTGGCCATTACAGTACTAAGAAAGATGCCATTTATTCTGGTAAGCCTTTTTTTTTTTTTTTTTTTTTTTGCCAGACAGTGTAGCCTATACAGGTTTGCTGAACACATAAGCTACGTGAGCAAAACATAGTATTTTTGCTCATTCACCAGCACAGGTATGCCCCCTAGAGGTGTGGTTTTTTTTTCCTCACATTCACTGAAGTAACTTAAGCATAGCCAAGACTTTTGAAAGTGCATTTCTGTAATGTCTCCTAAGAGTCTTTTGAGTCAGACCTAAGTATGTCCTTCTCCTGTGAACTCAGTCAAGACTGAGTGACACAGGTGAGAGTTTGAAAAGGATGGCACCTAGTGACAACAGGTACAGCAGGGATGTGTTATGGGCTAATGATAAGGGAAAGCAAGATAAGGTTCCACAATCCCTGTTCTAGTGACAGGCTTACTGAAATCAAATCTTAAATCGGCAGAAGTAGATAATGCTCTAAAATTTTCCATTGCACTACCTGGAATCTCATATACATTCTGACAATATTAAGACTGAAAAAAATGAGAGGCACAATTTAGGAAGGAAATACAATTACACTCCCTTTTTAGCTTGTGATAGGAGCTTCTAATGTACAACTGCTTCAGTGGCATCCTCCAAGCTGCAGCCAGTCAGTCTTCCACTGCTGACAACAGCCTACTGTCTATCTGAAAGTGCCAAGGCACGGGCCAAGAATAATTAGATTACATGCACTAGTATTAAACTCCACTATCGCAGGGACCATCCGTCTATCTTCTAGATACATCACTGTCCTAGTGTAAATATACTATCACAAGTGGAGTATGTCCCAGCCACACATCCATTCAAGTGCAGCAGTCATACATAATATTGTAACTTCTAATTATCTAAGAGATCAGTCTGTTCTTAGCCAAGCGCATTGGAAGGTCATTCTGGGGACAGGCTTCAGAAGAGGTAGATGCATCATGGACTGCAAGCAGTAGAAAGACTATAGAGCTTGTTTTGAGGTAAAGTCTGCAGTGAAGTTACCTAAGTAAATAAAATTAAGAAATTAGTATCTTAATTTTCTCCTTGGTTTTATACCGAAAAAAAACACTATGAAACAACTCTCTTAACCTGAAGCAATCTTAGAGGAATCAAATTGTTTTTCAAATGCATGCTAGGTACAAAGAAATATAAACATCTTTTAGCTTTCTGTAGTGAAGGAGAGTATCTTGTCAGACAGAGGAGTTTGCCTTCAGAAATATGATTAGACTGCCTCTCTTGCAGAGATATCTACCATATAAATTTTGGACTTTGTTCAGCTGATGGGTCCACACAGGCCTCAGAGCTAACAGTGGGATGTCCAGATGCTTACCTTAATCTGGAAGCGGCTGATTGACTCCTGTTAAAAATAGGCTGTTCATCTGAAAGGCAAAAAAGACATGATCTTCTTACTTTTTCCACTATATAAAACGTAAATGCTTCAAGTAAAATGTTCTGAAAGGTAATATATAATTGAGCAACACTATAGAGAAACAAGAGATAATGCCAATTAAAATTAGAGGATAAAATGTCTTAGTAAGTATCTGGTTTTGTCTCTGTAATGCCCATTGAGAAGTGTGGAAAGTGATATATAAAATATACAAAACAAGTTAATTTGTTAATACCGGATTGATAGAGTACAATTATTGAAAACTGTAGAGCTACTTCTGGAATAACTGTAATTGTTTTGCAAATTTAAACAAATTTAGGAATTTCTATTGCATTAAGAATAGGAATCACATTCCAGGCTTTTAAAGAAGTTGAATAAAGATTTGAATATGCAGCCAGGCTCCATAAGTCTTTATGCAAGGGACTGTTGGCAAATTTCTTTACTCTTTGCATACAGATACTTAAAATAAATATATGTCCCAAACCTGCTACTGTAAAAATGAAAAGCAATGTTCTGGGACTCTCTCATGCAGAGTCCTTTTACAAGGTAAAGAATTCTGAAAGCATACCTGCTTCTTTCAGGTTTATCAGTTTCTCTTGTATCTTATTTACGAAATTCCTACCACTACAATCAGATTCAGACTAGATTTTTCTTTCAATAATTTCTCTATAAGAATAACTTGTATTTTTTTCTGACAGGTATAACATTCAAATTGAAATGTGATATTCAAACTAACACAGCCACACCGTTCTTTTAGTCCACATTTGCCACCATTTCAAGGTGAAAATTATTTTCTTTATGGGATTGCACAAGTGTAAATGACTATTTCAATTACAATGTAGCTAGCATTCTACTAATGATGGTGAGAATAAAATCCAGCCCACACTTACTCTCTTATAACTTGTGTGGGCAAGCAGTGTTTTTTTTCAGTCAGCTAATGATGACTAAATACATAGAAGGATAAAGCAATGTGTGTTCATTTTACAGTTTTTAAGGCAAAGTAATATCCCTACAGGTTTTCAAACTGATTTGATGTTCTGTCTATGGAAGACATAGATTTTTCCAGTTATTATACGACTAACACTATTTAAGCACAAAAATTAATTCCTCCTCCTTAACCTTCCTAATAATTTCAAGTTAGCCACCCTTCCTTGCTTTTAATGCTTGATCTCTCCAAAGACAAAGAACTCATTAAGACTGTCTTGAGAGCTGTAGATGTACAGGCTCATACTGGGCACTTGTGTTCTTTTAAATTGTTGGTGTCACAGAATTTCAGGACATTTGTACACATCTGAGATTTCTTGGCTGAAAATGCAAAGCCATCCATCTCATTAACTACACTAATACAACTATTATGTTTCTAATTAAAATCTGTTGTGCTTATAAGCAATATATTTATCTTCTCTGCTTCCTGCCTAATGAACAGGCCTAAGTAGAATGTAACTTAATACAGTCTTGAGGTATATATTACACACACACACACACACACACACAAACAAGACAATCACTAAAATTCTTGTCTCTGAGCCATAAAGCATCAATGCTGTTCACAGCACTTTTCGTAGCTGGCAGTGCCACATTAGGACCTCAACTCTGGGCAAATATTACATTTCATATTATTTACATTACAGCATCTTAATGAAAAAATGTCACTTCAACATATCTTTATTCATATCAGATATCTCCAGCCAAAGTATTTCCCACCACTATCGACCAATGTGTCTGCTAAGTGCTACCCTTCACTTCAGAAATATTTGCCCTGAGGAGGGTCTCTGATTTTATTGTACCATAGTATTCAATTAATTCCAAAAGCACTTGTCTAACACCATGGTGTTGAATGTGAAACTTGGGAAGGTAGGCATAAAACAGATTAAAGTTGTAATAATAACTGAGTCACACCTAAGGCCACTACACAGTTACATGTTCAGCTATTTTTGCTTAAGTATCCAGAAGGTGGGCACCTTTTTAAAAACATGTAATACTTATTTAAATACATGTAATACTTACTTAGCTTGACTTAATCACCATCTGATTTTCAAACGAACTGTAGTTGCTTTCCTTACATGAAAATAATACGGGGGGGAAAGGGCTGTTTCCTCTTCCCTGCGGCCTCACTAAGCTTTTCAGGGGCTTTTTTCCTCATGCCCGTGCTCAGGGGGGCGCAGGGGGCAGTGCGCGGCAGGAGCCACCTCATACACCTCCTCACCTGAAGGGGGCTTGGCGGGAATCTCTGGTACTGCTGTCCCGCCTGCCCTGAGCAACG
The DNA here is from genome assembly GCA_039720435.1 of Amazona ochrocephala. Classification (NCBI taxonomy): domain Eukaryota; kingdom Metazoa; phylum Chordata; class Aves; order Psittaciformes; family Psittacidae; genus Amazona; species Amazona ochrocephala. Next base: position 30,295,581 of record CM077883.1, on the reverse strand, counting down.
CCTAACCTCACCCTCGCCTTTGCTCTCTTCTCACCTCACCCTTACTCCTTTGCTCTCTTCTCACCTCACCCTTACTCTCCTGCCCACTTTGGCCCACACTGCCTCCACACGGCAGCCCCAGCAGATGGTGAGGCATTTGCCTCCAAAGCTCAGTTACCGCTAGCCCACAACGGTCATTTTTAGCCGGGCAGGGGGAAGATAATTAAAATTACGTGGGGCTATTCTAGGCGATAATGGGATTAGAGACGAAGGCAGCGAGGCGGCGGGGAGAGGGTACTGCAGCGCGAGACCAGGGCTGCGGCATGGCGCCCCTCTGATGGCGGGAGGGCAGAGCAGCAGCTGCGCCGCATGGGCGGGAGCGGGATACCCCAGGTAACTGGGGAGGGGAGCGGGACGCGAGCACCCCTGGAACCTGGAGGTGGCAGAGATGGCGGGAAAGGCCTGCTTGCCTAGGGGGAAAGGGGGGAAAGGGGGGGAACAGCTCCGCCAGCTGCCCAGCCTGTGGGGCGAGGGGGTGGAGGGGGAGGCCGAGGCCCCTCCGAGGGCCTAGTGAGGGGAAGAGGATGCTGCCGGGCGACAGCCCAGGTGAGGAGGAGCAAACCGGGGTGGGGTGGCAAGCGGCCTGGTCCGGGGCAGGTGCAGGGAGCATGACACAGTGCTGAGGAGGGGGAGCCCCGCCGCAAGGCGGAGGCGCGGCAGTAGACTGGGGGGAAAAGCGCGAGGTGTGGGGGACTGAGAAAGGGAGTGCGACAGCGGGAGGAGGAGAGGAGCGCGGGCCCGGGGGAGGGCAAAGCACGGCGGGAGGCGGAGGAGAGCGTCAGCTGGAGCAGGGATAGCGGGAGCGCGGCGGGAGGCGGAGGAGGAGAGCGTCAGCTGGGGGCAGAGATAGAGGGAGTGCGGCAGGAGGAGGAGGAGGAGAGCGTGAGCCAGGGAAGGGGGGGGGGTAGAGAGAGAGGGAGCGCGGCAGGAGGAGGAGGGGAAGAAGCGCGACGCAGGGACGGCAGATGCCTGGAAATAAAAATTTGATGATTGCATGCAGCGGCTGGAGAGACTCTGTCGGTGGCGGCGGCGGGGACGAGGCAGGGACAGGGGGGGCGACGGCAAAATGAAGTATCAGAAATACCTGACTGTCTTACAGATGGCCATAGGGGTGACCGCCTCCAACAGGGGCAGTCTGATGCCCTTAAAGAGGAAGCTGTGGTGAGTAGGCACAAAAGGGGCTAGCGGCACTGCGGGTCGGGCCGGGCGGGGAGCGCGGCGGGACGGCCGGGCGGGGCATCGCAGGGGGTTCCCTCAGGCATGACGGCCGCGTGAGGGGTGCCGGGCGAGAGCGGGCCTGCGGCTCCCGGCGGGCATCTCCGGGGCAGAAAGTGCCCAGTGAATTCGCCGCCCGTCTTGTGGAAAACGCCGGGAGGCGGCGGTGGTACCGGTGGAGCTGTCCGCGCTCGCTTCGCCTCGCCCGCTCCCGGGCCCGCCGGAGTACACCCGGTGCTTTGCGCGGCTGGAAGCACGGTTCTCCTGCGGAATAACTCCTTCCTGGGGGTCACCGTACTCTTCCAGGGAGCAGGCGACTGTCGGAGCCGGGCTATGGCAGCCTGGGCTGCGGGGCGCGGGGTCTGCCGCCCGCCTGGCATCCCGAGTGTCGGCTCCCGCCCCGGGCTGCGCTCGGAGCCCAGCCCCGGCTTCTGCTGGCCTTAAAAAAACGTGAAGAGGGAGGTACAAGTCTAGTAGGTTAGCGAGTGTCACAGCGGCAGTACTGTTCATGCGTGATAATTTTCATTAAAAAAATTCCATGACTTGTTTCCACTGCTTTTGTGCTCACTGATTGTGTGCTGAACTGATTTTTCTGGATGAGTCAACAATACGCTATGGAAAATGTGTTAAAATATAATGGTGTAATGTGGGTGAGTAGGGCACCAACAAGCATATGGCACTGCAACACCCAGTCACTCACGTACTTATAAGAGCCCACTGTTAGCTTGATTGAAGCAATGGGATGTGTGTGTCATCATCAGGACAATTGTGAGAAGGAAACGTGAACTTGTGAAGTGAGATTTTCTGTGAGGAAAACACTAGGAACAAATTTGTGCACTGAGAATTTTGTATCTATAAAATATAAAGAGTGATGTTTAGGTGGCAATGGTCAAACAGTTTTCTTTCAATGTACTTGCATGTTCCTAGTGAAGGAAAGTAAAGTATTATAAAGGCATGATAGGTAATTTTATTTACAAATAGGTAGTTCATAACCAGAAATATTATCATGTCAGCAGTTGTAACAAGAAAAGGCCTTACATGAATTGTAGAGTATAGGGTTTTTACACACCCCCATCATTGTCAGCTAGCATAAACAAGGTCCTTTCCAACCCTGTTTTATGATTCTGTGATTCTATGAAATACATCACTTGAAGAAATATACTGTGGAACTAATAAGCTTTCTGTCTTAATTTCCCAATCACACTATCCCTTGTAGATGAGAGCAAAATTTGGCAAATTTGTGCCTAACTGTAATGTACAAAATCAAATATCTAAGACAAAAATATGTTGCCGTACAGATAAGTTTTGTTATATTTAATCAGACATTTTTATAGTTTATTTGGTGGTTTGATTTTGATTATATAAGTTTTATAGTGTGCCATACCTATTTTATTCTCCCCAAATGATACTCCTGTCTATGTGCAGCAATGTATGTATTGCTGTGTTACTACTTTTAAGAAGTTAAATTTTGGGTAACATAATGATAACAGTTGCTCTATTTCATATTTCCTGTGTCTACTTGGAAATTATTTCTTTGCTGGAGTGTTAAAGTGAAGCTATCTATATTTGCATATTTTAAAAGTAAGGCTGAAAGAACCCAATTCAACTCATACTTGATGTCTTCAGTTGAAATTAGATCAGCTCTGTATTGCCTAGATTCATGGTGAGAGACTGTGCTGTTTGAGGTACAGCAAAACAATATAGTGGATCGCCACTAATACTATAAGCATTGCATTTCATAGCATTTGTAACTTGACATCATGTTGCTGCAGTGCAAAGTGTTAAGGAAAAATAAGGTTAAATAATTTTTTTAATTTTAGGGAGACCTACGACTTGAGCATTTGAAAGCATGTCTCTAGGATCTTCTTATTAATAGGTGATATGATGTTATGTATTCACATGTCCTTTGAGAATTTTAATACTGTTAGGCATAATCTTTAAGGATAGAATTATCCTTATTATGCTTATGAATGAAATATTATTTTCTGATGCATCTGGAGAAATGCTCAAGGATACTCTGTCATGTTAGTTTTCTCTTGTTTGTGCATAGTCTGTATCAAATAATGCATCAAGAAAACCTGAATATTGAAAGAGAATGTTGCTGTTATTAAAATCACTGTGATATTAGTGCATGTTTCCGAAAAGTAAAACAAAAGAGTGTTCCAATACTCCCTCACTTGGAATCTCAAAAAAAAATTAAGAAAATGTATAAATCAAGTCAGTCTATAATCAGAGGATACTTTATATCTCTTTTTTTTTTTTGTGTTCAAAAATGTACAACATTGTTGAACCTATCAGATTCATAAACTCTTTAATTTATTAATACATATTGTAAGTGGAAGCAAAGACATAATTTAATAAAAAAGGGTTAAAATACTCATCATCTTGTTGGTGGAGATAATCCACCTGAATCCTACTGAAAGAAAATGAAAAAGGTAACAGCAATATTTTATTTCCATATAGAGCATCTGTCACTCCTAACTTTCTCCATCTTCCCCCAAAAAATGTAAGTTCTATTCTGTGATGCATGAAAGCAGAGCTGCAAACAAACAAAAAAAAAAAACCAAAACCAAAACAGGACAGAGATGTACAATGATGGGTTAAGAGTAACTTGTTACAAACTAGCTGAGAATTAAGTAGACAGTTGAACAAACAGACGGAAGCTATGCCACAGGCTTGCAGTGGGAAGTGGTGGGGCCAGAAACTGATTTGTGTTTTATGTGGAGCTAGATCGCTTTATGATGAGGTTTGCTTGGGGCACCAGAGTTTTGGACTCAGTGATAGAGGAAGTTGCTGGAGTCCCGGACTACTAATTCAAACCCTTTCCCACGTTTGTGCAGCACTGTAATAGAATATGTAGGAACCTAAATGAGATGAGTAGGATGTTTTTAATTGTCTTGCTGGGGGACAGTATTTGAATAAAAACCCCACTATCATCATGCTGCTAGGTACAGTGCTCAAGAAAAACTAATTACTGACCTGGGAGCACCTTTAAACAGTAAATGGACATAAATATTTACTGAAATCCCAATATGTGCAACCTGAGTGCTTTTACAACAGGGAATGCTAAATCGTTATTAAGGGGAACTACACAAGTAGACCATAATTTCTTGTCACACTGAATATTATATTTCTCTTCTGCAAGAAGAAAGAGCAGGCAATCAAAACAAAACAAAAAAAGGAAGAGGATATCCTAGCAACCCTAGTAATTTCCTTCAGTAATATTTCTTCCTGTTTCTTACACCATTTGTCTCTACTTTGGAAGGCTTTCTCTGCTTTGGCTTACTCCCCCTATGCTCCCCTTGGTGCAAGGTTGTGTGGAGTTATGAAATAAAACAGAAAAGTTTCATCAGTGCTAAGTTTTTATTGTGAAGAATATTATGGAAATAGCTGAGACTGTTCTATGTTTTAATTTTCTGCATCTTTTAAGAATGGTTGTTTGTTGTCTGAGGCAATCTAAGTTACAGAAAAGAGTGCAGAGGCAATGCACTACAGAATTTGACTTCTGATAGGATCCAATTCCCCTGTTTGGTGCTGTTGTTAAAAGACACAAGTCTAGATGTTAAGTGATAGCTGCTTCTTGTAAGATACTGCTCAGGCACTTTTATTTCTAAGCATAGGGGTAAACATTTGAAACCAGTGAGGGGTAACCGGCATGGCTGGAATTAAGCACTCATCTAAAAGCTTTGTTGACTCAAAGGGTTTTTATTCAGGCTTGAATGTAAAGGTCCAGGCTTATGATGAAGGATTTCTCTTCAATCATTAGAACATCCCTAGAGAAAGAAGTGCCATTGTTTATTTGTTTATGTCCTAAGTAGAGTCATAGATAGAATAATTAAATAATGGAAAATGTCACTTTAGTATAGGAAAAAGAAATCATCAAAGATTGAACCTCTTGGGTGTCTCTACAGAGCTACATGGAAAAATACGGATCACCAGAATGTATGTTTTCCATTTTTGATTACTGGTTCCAGTTAATATTTGATTGAAGTTGGGTAACAGTTTAGTTTATTGTAAGGATTTATTCATAGAATCCTAGAATCATTGAATAGTTAGGGTTGGAAAGGACCTTAAGATCATTTAGTTCCAACCCCCCTGCCATGGGCGGGGACACCTCCCACTAAACCATGTCACCCAAGGCTCTGTCCAACCTGGCCATGAACACTGCCAGGGATGGCGCATTCACAGCTTCCCTGGGCAACCCGTTCCAGTGCCTCACCACCCTTACAGTAAAGAACTTCTTCCTCATATCCAGTCTAAACTTCCGCTGTTTAAGTTTTAACCCGCTACCCCTTCATGTTGTAAATTAATTCCTTTATTTATTTTCTTTTTCTGATGAAGATAGGGTAGTGTGCGTTGAACTGAAGATACTTGCAGAGATGCACAAGAATTTATCATAGCAGCTGACTGCTCAGGGTTACTAGCCATTGTTTCAAATTTCCCTTTTTTTTTTTTTTTTTTGTTGTTCAAACAAATGTTAATTTTAAGCAACTGTAACTGTTAGGTTTTCAGTCTGATCAGTGGAATTAAGTTTCAGCTTTTCCACTCGTGTTTTAGCCAGGAGGTTACTGATCACATTCAGCTGAGTCCAGCTGATGTGCTTTCTGTAGTGCTGAGGAAGCCTTGTCTTCTAATGGGAAGACATGTAATTATGGAAGTTTTATACATCTGTTGACTGAGATGTGTCTACTAGAGATAGAAGTTTCTGAGAAGTTTGGATTATATGTTGTGAAACCATTTCAAATAATGTGCTAGAGGTATCTAAATGCTTTTTTATAAGATAGGCAGACAACTTGCAGTATATGAAAGGTGGTGTATTTGTGTCAGCATTGGAAGTCTTGTTGAGGCTAAACAGTTGTCAACACCTTGTCCTCTCTGCATTAACTCTAGCATTAATACTTCACTTGAAAAATTAATACAGAAAATATGTCATTTTAATACTTGTGTTTTAAGTATTCTGATGTCTTATAATAAGAATGTTCTGAACTCTAATTGTTAAACGAGAATTTTTTAGGCTCTTTAAAGATGTTCAATCTAACTGGTCTCTAGAAAATAACATGACATCAGTCATTTCAGACAAAGTGTAACTACAAAAACATGTTAGGTAATATTGAAAGTTGTCGTAATTAGTAATTATGTGAAAGGTGAATATAGCTTTTTTTAATGAAAAGTTGTTACATACATTCTACCTTAATGGGTTATGATGTATATGAAGTTGTTAGTCCTTGATGTGATGCTGTACCTTGAAGCCACTGTTGTGTAGGGTTTTGTTAGGCTAGCATATTCATCAGTGGAATACTGATACTGGAAGTTTTAGGTTTTTTCCCTTATTTTACAAGCTAGAGAAATAATTCAGAGTCATGGTTATGTAATGTGATATATGATCAGGAACCAGTCAAGGTCAGTGAAACTGTTTTAAGAATTTGGGATAATAAATAAGGGCCTCAGGCTCCAGGTAGGATTTACAAAATGGTTCAATTTTACTTAACTAAAACTTCCAAAAACTAATGAATTGGGGTGCCTTAATTTAGGATTCCTGTGATGAGCTCCATTAGGAAGGTGGTGTGTTTGCAGAATATTAAATGCTTTCTTTGAATAGAAATGGCACATTTCAAACAAGGCATCCAAAATTGTTCACTCCTTCAAAGATCTTGGTGCTATATTCTACTTTTTAAAGCTCTAGATTGCCTTGAATATGTAATTCTTAGGCTTTTTTCCAAGAGTACTTGTCTTGAAATAGTTGATAAGCTGCAGACATTTTTAAATGGCTTTTACAAATCTTTCTGCTTTAGTCTGTGATAATTCCTCTGTACCCCTGGTGCATATACTATAGCCAGTGACTTAGCAATCCATTTATTAATTTTCTATTATTAAGCTATACAAATAAAAGATGGAAGGACATGATCAGATGTAGTAAACTTAATTAATAATTAATTTTTTAAACCTAAGGTTCAGATGCCAGTAACATAGAAAATTGCATTATAGTTTCAATATTCATTAAAGGATAATAGACTCTGTTTCTCAATTGCAATGGACACTTTGAGAAGACAAAGCAAGATTCAAAAGTGAGAAGGATTTTCAAAAGCTGTTCTTCAGATTTTTGCGTGATGTAGTTTCAATTCAAACACTTTGGGCCTTGTCTCAGGAATTTGAACTCACTAAGGCGTACGCTCTTGTTTATCTTGCAAGTTAAGACTATAAACTTTTGAGTTGTATTCCTTGTGGAAATTTCTAGTACTTGAAAGAATTCCTGTTGCAATACTGCATAAGTGTTACTGGAAGTGTATTATTGAGGGTTTCATTTCTGCATCCAGCATTCTGAGAAGTCGGGTTGGAATATATCCAAGTCTGTCTCAGGTTTGTTATTGCTTCTCTTTGCTAAAATTGTAGGAGTAGCAGATGCACTGAAGAAACTGATGTTTAATTTCTTTACACTTGTCCTAAAGTTTCCTCATTAATCATAGAATCAAACCTCTGATTCTCTAAATTTGGATATATCGCCTCATATCCTTCCTTTGTTGCAAAATACAGTGCAGAGCTTCCCGATTCCCTGTAATGATATTGATTGGATTTTTCTTTGGTTGGTTGAATAATACTTTGTTTTCTTGTAAAGACATTAATATAGAAATTAATGATTTTATAAAGGATTGAAAGGAATCTTTCAATTGTGATATTTCTTCCCATAAAATTATAATTTGGAAGTTAAATGTGATTTTAAAAGCATTTCTGAGTCTCAGAAGCTAGCAAGTAATAGCCATAATTTATTCTTCTGCAAAAATTAAATGATGGGTGGATTCTGAGGCAGAGAGCTCATCTTTTCAAGTAGCTTTAAAGAGTGGAGCTCCCAAGTGGAAGGGCCTTCAAAACATATCATTAGTTTAGGTCCTTGTTTAAACTACTTAACTTTGATTAGCCTGTTATTTTTGATTTTCTTTCAAATGAGGTTTTTCTTATTTGATGTTTTTGTAAAGCTTTCTCAGTATCAGAAAACATTGCACTTAATGAAATGCACGGTTATAGGTAAGGCACTGGAATAAGTGGTTTGAAATACAATTCTAATTAAGAAAAGCACAATGTAGCTTACAGCTGTTTAGTAAATTTCCTGTTAAGTGTAAGGAAGAAGTCTAATATATCAAGTATTTAATTTGCCAGAGGTTCATGTTCAGATTTACTGACCCAAGTGATAAGTAATGAAATAGGCAGCGGTCAAAGATTTTCTGGAAAGAGAATAAACACAGACCTCTAACTGTACGGAAACAGTGGATCTCTCTGTGGGCTCCAACATCTGCATTTGACAGGGACTCAATATGTACAGTTACCTATATTTGGATTAACTTTATCAGAGATATTTGGAGAGCTGAGTCACAGAAGATACAGTCATACCATAATAATGTACTGTCACTGTAAATGTCACACTCTGTGGGACAAGAGTTGAGACTGAGCAATTGTCTCTCTTTGGAAATTAGTACTTAATGATTCTTTAAGATGTTCTAGCAGGGAATCTCTGTCATTTTTGCAGTTTCTGTTCTGCGAACAAGTGTGTTACTCTACTAGCCAGGCATGTTTCTCAGAATTTAACTGATAAGTATATCAAAGTATCTGGTGCAGTTTTAGTAGGATGTTCATAATGTAACTAAAATGAATATTACAGTTAATTTTCAGTTAGAAATTTTTATTTATCTTTATGGTTAGAAGTTGGCAATAAATTTACCTAAAGGAAAAAAACCCATCTAAACCAAATTACTGTATTATCAAGAGAACTTGCATCAAGCTGTTTTATGTGTGTCTCTTTGTGCATCTGTAAAAAAAAAAAAAACCCACCCCAAAACCTCAGGCATATGAAAACAGAATATTGATTTGGTAATCCCAGTAATTCACCAAAAAGTGAAGGGCTTTATCTTTTTTAATCTCTTATTCAATTTATAAAAATATCTTTTAATTTTCAAGTGTGTTTATTGCAACTTTTTCTTCTCCCTAGCCTTCTGTGAGCATGGCATTTGCGCCTTCTATCCTTACCGTGAAGCTGTGTAGACCTAGGAGTCTCACTGATCAAACAAGTGTCTTCAGCCTGTGGTTACTGTATTTTGCGCCTTGAATTTTGTATTTTGAGTGCTAACATGGCCTACTAGGCAGCGTCTTTTTGGTGATGCATATGTATAAGACATCTTCATCTTTCTTTCTTTTTTGTAAAAACATTTATATGCATACCAAAGCTGTTAATGCTAAGTAAAAGGACCTGAAATACTTTTTTTTCTGGGAGAGGAAACTTAATGTTATAGAGAAAACCACTGAACTGCTGTCCAAAGTCTTAGGAAATGCAAGTGATGTGTATTATTTCTCCTTTAAACATGTTTTTGAACTCTCTTGTGGCTGCAGTTGAGAAATTATATGAAACAAGTGTAAATCTGTACATTAAGAATTTTATGTTTTTGAGTGATTCTTGGTGAGCTTACTTGCTGTAATGCAGTTTTCCTTCTAATGTGGTATCAGACTGACTAGAGACTATTTTGCATTTAAAATATTGACCTCAAAAACCTCATTACATTTGGTTAATTGTTAACCCTGCCTACTAGTTAGTAACTTCCACTAAGCTCCTTGAAATATTGATTGCTTACTCGCAGTATTTTAGTTAATGCACTCCCCTGTATATGAGCTATATGTAGACTACAGTATGATGAAAGGCCTTACAAAGTGTAGTTCCTTAATATATTGCCTCTATTACTTTAACACGTCTTACTAATTTCATTTCTGTTCATCCTTATTCATTGCTAGAATAGCTGAAGTACCATTAGCACTCAAACTTGAAAAGGTCAAAAGCCAAATACTGCCAGGCTCCTACTGATTTAACTGACAGCCATCAACATGTATCACAGGACTGAGTTTTTCACTGAATTAATAGAGAAAAATGCTCTCTTTAATTTTTCAGAAGCTAAATATGTTTTCTCCAATTGGTCCTTTTTTTCCCCTGATACTTTTCTCTTTTGTACAAAAATGCTGAATATGATACGTATGAAGATAGGCTGAGAAAATTGGGGCTGTTCAGCCTGGAGAAGAGAAGGCTGCGTGGAGACCTCATAGCAGCCTTCCAATACTTGAAGGGGGCCTATAGAGATGCTGGGGAGGGACTCTTCATTAGGGACTGTGGTGAGAGGACAAGGGGTAATGGGTTTAAACTTAAACAGGGGAGGTTTAGACTGGATCTGAGGAAGAAATTCTTTACTGTGAGGGTGGCGAGGCCCTGGAATGGGTTGCCCAGGGAAGTTGTGAATGCTTCATCCCTGGTGGTGTTCAAGGCGGGGTTGGACATAGCCTTGGATGGCATGGTTTAGTGGGAGGTGTCCCTGCCTATGGCAGGGGGGTTGGAACTAGATGATCTTGAGGTCCTTTCCAACCCTAACTATTCTATGATTCTATGATTCTATGATTCTATGATTCTGACTACATCTGCAAGTAATGGTGGACTTGGTGGGAGCTAGATTTCTGCCTAGTTTTGTGGTCTTATTTTGGCACTTGATTGAAAATAAAGCTTGGAATGGCATTCCTTCTTTGTATAGCATAGCAATGTTTATTTACTTTGTGAATTTTCTACTTTCAGCAAATGCATTGAATCAAAGCATATATTCTTTGTCTAATATGTAGCTCTTTTTGTTTTGACAGGGTAACTCCATCTTCTGAAAATCCCAATGGTGCTACCTGTAGCGTAAGTCAGGGAAAGCCCTCTTTAAGAAGAATAAAAGGGAGAATACACAGAAGCAAAAGTCTTGATAGCATTGATTTCTGTGAATTCACTGTAAGTAACATCTTTTACATTTATCCTGTATGAAGTTATGGGAATCTCACTAATAAAGCAGTTTTACTTCTTTCATTGGGTTTATCTCTGTCAAAATTAGAAAAGGTATTGTACTTAATGGTGGAGTAATAGCAGTTTGACACTGCCAAATGTTAAGAACGGTGATGTCGCTTGTATAACTGGTCATGCATGACTGGTTTTGTTCTTCAGGAGATACAGAATCATAGAATGCTTTGGGTTGGAAGCGACTTTAAAGATCATCTAGTTCCAACCCCCCTGCCATGGGCAGGGATGCCTTCCACTAGAGTAGGTTGCTCAAAGCCCCATCCAACCTGGCCTTGAACACTGCCAGAGATGGCGCAGCCACAGCTTCCCTGGGCAGCCTGTGCCAGCACCTCACCACCCTCCACATTGAAGAATTTTTTCCTAATGTCTATTCTAAATCTGCCCTCTTTCAGTTTAAAGCCATTTCCTATATGTCCTTGTAAAAAGTCCCTCCCTAGACTTCTTGTAGCCCCTCTTTAGGTAGTGGAAACTACTGTAAGATCTCCCTGGAGCCTTCTCTACTCCAGGTTGAACAGGCTCAACTTTCAGCCTGTGTCCATAGAAGAGGTGCTCCAGCTAGCTGACCATCTTTATGGCCCACCTCTGGACTTGCTCCAGAAAGTCCCTCATGTGTTAAAAACCATATATAAATTTTGATATCAGATTTTAATATTGTCATCTGCATAAGATGAAGAAATTAACTGGAAATGGAGTAATTATGAAAAATGAATTATATATTTTCAAATTGTTTTTATATTTAGATTTTGGAAATTACCATTAAAATAAAATATATAATATTTTAGAAAACTCACAAAATTATTATAATTTTATATGGCTATAGTAGAGTACCAGAAAAAGAAATAAATGTGCCTAAAAAGATGGATGTGCTTATAGCACTTAAAAGCTAGTATCACAGGTGATATCTTACTACAGTTAAGAAGTAACTATACATAACTGGTATATACATATTTTTTTCTCTTTGTTATGGTCTAGATATATTTGTCTTAAAGTTTCAGAAAATTCAATGCCATCATGGTTTCAGAGAATTTGTGTATAGGTGATGTTTTAGAGATTTTGGTGAACTGAGAGAGAAAACTTGAACCGTTTTTTACACAACTTAATTCAGGAGCAGTTATTTACATTCAAATAATGGAAGAAAAGAAATTGTTACTGTGAAAGAGTATGGGGTATGGGGATATGTTTCCTGCTATTTATACTGTTCAAAAAAAACCTAAAATTAGTCCTAAACACAATATGTTTTCAAACATTCTTCACTCAAAAAACATTGAAAGCTACACCTGTCAACCTAACTGAGGGGAATTTGGCCCAAACAAATGATATTCTGGTAAATTAATATCATGTAGTTCTGAAATACTAAAATAATGATGAAGAGTATGTTACATTATAAACCGGTTATTAAATATGAGGATGAAAAAGTTAGGAAATATGTGCCGTCTTAAAAATGTGCAAATCAATAGTGATGTGGAGATATTGTCTGGTGTTACATGGTAATATAAACAGTATAACTAAAATTTTCAGATGCGATTTTGGGAAACATCTTTACAGTAAAACAATGATTTGGGCGTGTTACATCATGCAGTGTGATGTTTTTCACAGATGATAACAGCAGCAGAATTGGTACTTTTTTCTCAAGCCTCTTTTGTTTCCAGTTATAAAATCTTGTATTGCTATCATTGGGATAAAGAGCTTGTTGTTTGCTGTTTAAGGATGTAATTAGTAGCAGGAATTAGTGATTTAGTGTATTATATGGTGTTCAGGTACTTGTGGAATTGTGGATACTGCAAAGTCAGGTTGTATAGCTGGGGAAACACGTGCTGTCAGTAACTCACTGTGCATAAGTTGAAGCTGGTTTTGATGTGTCTATGCAGACTGTTGTCACAGTAATCATATCAATGTAATCATTACCTTACTAAATGTTAAGAATTCCCTTAGGGAGCAAGATTACTGAAACAATAATTTTAGCTTGTGCTACATGGGTCTTCGTCTGTGTGGTCCTATTAAGGAGTTTTGTCTAAATTTATCTCTACTCTTGGGGCTTTCAAAGAAAGAGAAATTATAGCCAATGGTAAAAAGAATATCTTGCATGCCATAGAACCTTTGCAAAGAGATTTGAGGCAGATAATAATATGTGATGTCTGTAGCATACAAATATGTAGCATATGTATAAATTCATATATTATTGCTAAGCATTGATAATTAGAATCAAGAAAGGAAGCTTACTTTTTATTCTGAGGTCTTATGTTAAGGGATGATACAAATTTAAATAGGTAAGCACAGAAATCAGTGTTATAAATATGGATTTTCTTGCTACTACATAATTTAGAATCATACATCATATTTCTTGCTATTGTATAGTGGTACTTTTATTGGTTTAAAATTGTGATTAAAAATAGATCTAAAAAAATAATTGAGGAAATTAGGACATATGCCTAAATCTTTCCAGTGTGCTCAAAGAATTGAATGTTTTTCATGTTAACCATCTTTTCCTAGTAAGAAGGGTCAGGAACTGGCAGATAGAATTAAATTAAAAAGAAAAGATTTAGTAGAAGAAATAAATTCTTTTACACAATGAAGGGAAAGAGCTTTTCGAACTTTTATTTTCAATATGCTGTAGAATATCCATTTTATGCACAGCAAAAATTTTCATATTTAGATACATGGGTAACTTAAATGCTGACAAACTCGAAGTAGTTTGAGCATCCAGCCAACTGTTGGTTCTACTAATCATATGAGATTGAGATCCATTAATACTTCTGAGTGTTACTGGATTTCACTTTAAAAAAAGTAATATAACGCGTGCTTCCCAAACTGATCTGTTCTGTAAACCTGTTGTTCCCTATCACAAAGCAAATTCTTACTGAGGACAAATCCTAACAGCAGGAAGACATAAAAATTAAGTTATATTTTCTTTTTTCTGAGTGTGAGGAAATGTGTCACCAGTTAGAAGGTTCTGGATTTCCATGCAATATTTACCAAAAAAATCAATATATGAAAATATTGTTTATACTTTACTGTGACTTCAGCTGTGGGACTCATAAGCTGGGAGGCTCATAAAAAAAAAAAAAAGTTACTGTTTGCAAGGGTGGGGATAACCAGGATTATTGCTGTGTAAAATTCCAGTTGAGGCCAAAGAGTGACTGCCACGGGCGCCTTCAGAGGGTTGTCTGAGACAAGGTGATGCTGCCAAGTTTCTTGTTTACCACAGTTAATAAAACCTGAAGTCTGTGATATTAATGGCTTTTAGTTATACCTGTGGCTCTTATTATGAATGATATACCTAAGAATGCTAGAGATTTCTCTTCCTATAAAACTTGCTTATTGCAAGCCTCAGGTATTTGCGAGAGTGTCCAAGTGCATGACTCCTGGTTGGTGCTTTGCATACCTGTGTTACCTTTCCATAGCTGGCTCACACTGTAGTATCTTTAACATCCTTTTATGAGGTATAAATTCTCCGTGATTACAAGTGGTGGGAGTCGGTTGCCAAAATATGGGGTTTATTTCTTAGTAATACCTCTGCTTTCTGGAGTGGATGATACTGGTGTTTGTGATAGTGATGTCTCTTGTTGCCATTTTGCTAGGACAGTAGGTGAGAAGGTAAAGTGGTGAAACAGTGTTTAGCCACAGGGCGATGGTACAGCAGCTTCCTTAAATCATGCATCTGTCTTCAACCTCTTGCATCCTTTTTCTTCTCTTTATCCTCTCCAGGTATTAGTGCTATCACTTAGTCAGAATAGTTCTTTTTTCCACAAACTAAGTGAAAGCTGTCTTATTGCCCTTCAGTTTTTCTTTAAGAAATATCGTCATGCTATGTTTCTCCATATATTACCCCTTGAAATACTCAGCTTTAGTAGTATCCATTTAAAAAAATCTAAAACAAACAAACAAAACCCCCAAAGCCCCCTGTATTTTTTGTGGTGTTTTGGTAGGGGGTTGTCTGCAACCTAGAAATGTTGCTGAACTCACACTTCACATTGCAGAAAGCTGGGGAGAAAAGAGAAAGGATTGTTAGCTCTTGAAGGAAGATGTGGAATACATACTCCCTGGTAGAATGAACTCGTCACACTACTGTTAATTACACCTATATTTTAATGTTTATTACACTGAAACTCTGGCTTTGCATGTGCTACCCTGTTTAGCAATAGCGCTTCTGAGTCCAATTCATCGACAGGGATTTTGTTGTACTAGGCACTGTGCAAACACAAAGTGTTTACTCTCAAGGACCTTAAAATCTATTTATAACAGTAGGTAAGATGTGACTAACCTTTGATTCTTTAACTGCATATGGCTCTCAAGCTGTTCAAGTGCCGCACTGGTGCTAGGGCTTCTGAAGGTCACGTTGGGATGCAGGTGGATTTTGGAGCTGCCCTGTGTAATAGAGCTTGGGGCTGCTGTGGAGTTGTCATTCTCATTTGTGTGTGTGAATGGATCTTGTAGTTGCTGATTTTTGCATGTGGTTCATGGCATTACGAACACTGACCACCCCTACAGTGTGTAGATGCGGAGAAATTGTTCACTTTTTTCCCTGTGAGACAGTGATATTTTGTGGGGATGACAAAGATTTTGAAAGCATTTGTGTAAGGAGCTCATCTCATGAACTTTAATGGAGATGTAATGTCTAAGATATCTTAATTTTTGTTATTGTTACTCTTTGATTGGACTTGAGAAATAACTAAAATCACCATCTTGATTAATCATATATTTCAAGGAATATGGACATAACTCATCCTAAAGTCGGTAGTTGTGGATGAAGGACCTCTCCTTGGAAATCGGAGCACTGCAGTTATTTACAGTATGAACAAGTTCACTTCTACACATTTTCTGGAGGCAGCTGGTGCTAGCGTGCTTTCAGTAAACATGCATGTCTTCCTCCCCCTCACTCCCCTTCCACTGCCTTTTCCATTCTTTTCAGTCTTACCTTTTTCAGATGCATTGTTCTGTCTCTTCTCGCCATATACTGAAAATGAAGTGAATTTGGGTTAAATTGCTATGTGTTACTGCTTTAGAGCTCCGTGGATGTGCACATACAAAGTACAAAAGTAACATAGTAGGGTAGCAGATTACCCAAAAGAGGAGAAGATAGACAATGAAGTACAAAGGACAGTCTGAACAAAGCACTGTGGAATGCGTGACAAAATTGAAGAGTCAACAAAGGAAGAGATACTTGGAAAGTGAGAATTAGCACGTGATTGCCTTTTTTAGATAGGGGATACCCATGTTCACCTATGACATTAATTTTTAGTTCACTGTAGTATTATGCCATTCAGTGAGTGTGATATTTTGTATACTTACTTGCAGAGGAGATGTAGAAACTATATTTCTCTGTGCTAGCCTGCTGTCATTAGCAGGATGCAGTGATTGACCTCACATGCTTTCTGTGGGGATACGTGTGTGCCCAGCATGCTCTGTGTGCAAGGAGTTGCACGGACACCAGAGTGCTCTGAGAGCAGCTGTGAGTGTATATTATTTTGGTGTGGCTGTTGTTATTAGGAGTTTCACATGTTTTATAATTTCTAATGACATTTCAAGGATGTTTAGAGGCTTTAGTGATTAACTTCATGGATGTTTGTGATGACATCCTTATTTCACTTCTGCAGCCTCTTTGGTAGATATTTAAAGCCTATGGCAAGCTAAAGAAACAGTTCGTTGTTTGAAATGTCCTTACCAGTATTTTGGGTAACTTGCAGTGATTAGCCCCCCACTCTCCCTCGTGAAAAAATTCTGGTGATCGAAACAGGATACTGTGCTACACTGCTTAACTAGTTTGTAGAGTATATTGCTGAGCGAGACAATCTAGTTTGTACTGAAGAACATGGGTTTATTGCAGTTTTTATTAATTCAAACCCAAACTCATTCTTCCCTTTGAATCATGTTATAAATGGCTTCTGAGGTCATTGATACAATCCTGTAGTTTGATTAATGTTTGTTTTTAATAAAATTTTACTGGTTTTATGCTTTCATCAGTCTTGAGTTTTCCTGCTGAGTATTTTAATTTGAGTATGTGTCTGTAAAACTAGTACAATGATAAGTTAATAATAGCCCAAATGATATGTGCTGGCGTTTTTTCTTAGGATGGAGACATAAGAACACTGACATTCTTTAAAAAGTCCTGCAGGTATTTTCATCGTCTGTAGATGTGGAAGAATTCATTAGCACATCTGGAGTCTTGTGGATGCCCTTAATTTATTACTGTTCAGAGAAGCGTGGTGGTTATGCAGCTGTTTCCTAAGAATTAAATCCTCTGTAGTAGCTTAGACTTCTTCACAATACTGTTGTTGTACTTTGACTCATTTATAATAATAATAATTGAATCTATTGACGGATATATGAACACAGCACTGACATTATACTGTAGAACCAGTTTTGGCCAGTTTGTTTTACCTAAGACAGTTAAAAAGTTAAAAAAAACCAAACAACACAAAAAAACCCCAACAAATATTTGTTTTATTTAACCAATTAACAAGTTTTAAAGTTAATGAAATTAAAGCACTTTGCGTCATTTTTTTGGCATTTTATCAGTCATGTGCATAGAAACAATGCAGAAAAATAAATATTCCTGGCTTCAACATATACAGTTAATAGTTTTAAATGCAGAGAAAAAAAATACTTTTTTCCTGTTTTTATTGAAACAACCTTTGAATTTACTGGTAGAAATAGAAAAAACTTCAGGCTTTTGATCAAAATTACAACTCCTCAGGAAAGAGGAGTATATTTTCGGCATTATTTAGTTTATCATCTTGCTTTTGATCTAAAACTGTTTTAAGTTTTATGTAAGAGGCATTGTAAATGTCAAGGTAAATTATCAAGTCTCAAGCATAATACTATGTGAAGCTTATGCAGCCTTGAGATTTATTTAACCTAAGGATGTTAAGATAAATGTAAGTAATTACTGTTAACAAGTAATTTAATTTCTTCTAGTTTGTGATTGACCTTGATTTCTGTTTCTGAATTGGTTCAGACTGATTGATCTATGTTCCTGAATAAATTCAGCACTCCAATTTAAATCTACCAAGGACATTAACTCTGTAATAGTCATTATACTAGTGACTGAGTTTGCATTTAATTTTGATTGGAAATGTTTTTGAGTGAGTACATTTTTGGGGTTATTTTTATTTCTTTTCAGAATGGCATTATGAATTGGGGCAGGTGGAGCTGTACCAAAATACTTTTTGGCATTTGTTAGAGAAATGACCTGGTTGATTACTTCAACGCCATCATACTTGGCGTATGATTGTGACTTGTCAGATCTCTCTCATTTCTTTAAATGTTGGAAGATATGTAGGCCATAGTGTAATTTGCCTTTAAATTATATAATATCAGATCCCATTTGTGTGGGTGTATAGGCTGCCAGCATAACGTATTCAGTTTCAATATTACAGTGCACATGCAGTTACCTTCCAGTGGACTGAAGCCTGAAGCAGGATAAAGGTTCAATCATTTGTCCTTCAAATAGCCCAAGGATCAAGGGAAGCAGAGAGGTGACTGGAAATGACCGCTACCTCAGTTTCTGTGATGCCTCTGTGATCTTCCTTGAATATCTTAATTTCTGAGCTGGATTGTGTATGCATCCACATGATGGATCAGCGTTGTATTAAAAAAAAAATTGATGGGATGACTCAGGGAAAAGAGTAACATTTATATAAGCTTCTTTAGGTAAATGCTAAACCGTATATTTTTTTCCTTCTGAAAATCAAGGTTTCTTGCAATAGATTAAATACTTTAATGTTTTGTTAGGTATTACATATTTATGTAGTAAGTTATTGTTTCTGTCTAAAAAAAATTTATGTGTGTGAATTTAAAGAGGTTTTGAGTCTAAATGCATTTATCTTTCATGCCAGAAATTCTTCACTGATTTATTTCTAGAGTAGGAGTTAAGATCATCTTGCTCAATCTATTTTCCTGTTATTGATAGATTTTATTTGTTTGACCTTTCTCCACTGCTGTGCTCAAAGAAAGACAGACTGATTATATATGAGGAAACAAAGAGTGCAAAATTTTCTGTTACAGGCTCTCAGCCTTGTGCTTAAAAATAGCAAATAACTGGAGTGTCAGTATGAATGGCTTTTCAAATACATCACTGGACTGTGTATGCTGGGATTTCTAGTAGCATGTCTGTTTTAATATTTTTATTAGGTTGTTGGGGTTTTTTGGGGGGGTATCTTGTTTATATTTCTTTTTTTGTTGGTGAGTTTTGTTTGTTTTTTTTCTTTTGCTACTTTTCTTGCCTCACCAGTACTGTTTCCCTTCAGAAACCAGGACTTGTGAGTGATTAATTCTAAAGGTCTTTAAAATGTGGGGTTTATTCTTAAAAAAAAAAAAAAAAAAAAAATTATTTTTTTTTCACAACAGCTGCTTTGAATTTTCTGTCATGAAATACATGTCTAAATGTGGGCACCATTGGCAAGTCTGCAAAACTATAATAATTTCATGGAAGTAGTAATGATCCTATAATGCAAGTCAGGTCAGCCTCAGCCTGCAGTCTTTGTGGAGGCAGAAATTATCCTTGCTACTTTTTTAATCGAAAAAGTTGAAATGTCTCCTGTGACCTTCAGTCACCTAGCTTCTGTTACTGTCTCAGAAACAGGATCCCTTGGTCTGTGCCTGGCGATACTGCAGGAATCCTTCCGGTTAAGGATAGGAATATTGGTATTCCCCACACACTTAAAAAACTTGCTCATACACTGAAATGAAGAGAATAGTATTTTCTTCCTGGAATAAGGGAACTGATCTACATGAAAAATCAGTGCATCTTCATAACGTTTGCACAAAGACAATAGCCACAGTTATAATTAAGGCCTTCAGCTTTTCAAGAGTTTTTAGTCAATCAGCCTCCTTGGTAAGTGGGATTCTCTTAAAGTGCCCATCTGTTGGTATTCTCACCAAGCAGCATTTTAGTCTGACAGACCAGCTTGGTATGGAGGTACTTCTGGAGTTTTCCAGGAGGAATAGATACAGATTTGTTTTTGTAAATGATGCAGACAGAATGTCTACAAATGTTGCAGTCTAGTCAGTTTTGTTTTAGTAAGCCCAATGATGCACTTAGGCAAATATGAAAGGAGAAACTGAGATGCAAGTGGGGCAAGATCTTGAAATATGATTGGCCTCACTGGAAGGTCTTTTGAAATTACTATTTTATTTTTTTTTTTTAAAGTTACAACAGAAGAAACCGTGATTTAGTCAGAGTTGCTACCAAAACACTCAAAGTGGGTATTTCACAGATGGTCTTTTTAGTTACACAGAGAGATTAGAAGATAGTGTGAATTTTTAAACAGCTGCAGAATACCTCTTTTTCAGCTCAGCCATATTCAAGGTTATCCACCACTATGCAGATGCTGTTGTGCATATCTATATAAATTATATAAAAATATACATGTATTTTATATGTATACACACATGCATGCACTTTGCATTTAATATATAAAGTTTTACTGGTTCATGTCACTTTTTGTCAGCATGTTCTCTACATACGTTTTAGTTTTGTTGACTAGACTCTGCCTGTCAAATTGTCTGTTGTCAGTAGCAAGCATCTCCAAGAACAAGGCCTGACCCTAAACAGACAGACCTTCAACATGAGTTGTAAAATGGCATTGTCACAGGTCTGTGTTTACCAACTTTTTTTATTTGGTCTCTTGAAGCTCCATTGGGTGTGCAGGAACATGTCATTTATCACTGAAGTAAAATACTGCTTTTTTTGAAAGATTCTTCACCATTCCAAATAATGCTTCATCTAAGTCCTTTCTCCATCTTTGTCATCTGACTGGCTGAGGAGTGTGCCCAGGCAGGGGATAAATGAATTTGCCTATAGCAGATGGTTTATTATAAGAGGATGCGCCAGTACTAATGTAGAAGAATTGACAGGATACTCTCAGCAGTCAAAGTTTTTTTGAAGTATGGGCTGTAGCGCAAGGTTTTGCTGCAGTCACTGGAAAAATATTAAAAGAAAGAAAATGTTAAAATAATGGAAATATAATTCTACATGTTGAAAATGGAAAATGAAACGCATTCCACCCAACACTTAGTCTTCAACCTAAATGTAGAATAAAATAAAAAAGATTGATTGTAAGCATCTTGGAATTCAGACTACATGAATTTGCAAAAATGCTGTAACAAATATCTAGGAGAATGTTGGTGGTTTTTTTTTTTTTTTTTTTTTTCTTTTTTCCTTTTGTTTGTTTTTCTTTTTTTGGGGGGGGTTTAGTTAATTTTGTTTTTTGTTTTGATGTCTGGGGCTGTGAATGGAGCACAAATTGTTTATAGTGGTGCTCAGACTGAAAAAAAGAGTTAGACTGCGTTAGTGGAATAGGGCAGTTAGCATGGGCTGGCTCATCGTTCTTGCAGCAGCAAGACACTTTTAGTTTGCAGAGGTTCTGGTTTCTTTTGGCACAGATGTCCTTTTTGTCCTCTGGCACAGTTTTCCTTGAGTTTTCAAAGAAATATTGGATGTTTGTTGCCTGTCTATATCTAAGAAGAGCAGCTTGCTTCTCCCACTGGTATAATATGCCTTTGCTTATTGCTCTGCAGTGTTCTGTGAGGGAGCATTCAGGACTGGATAACCTCTACAGAGCAGCTGCCTTTGGATATTTGGCACTGTTATTAGCAATATACTATTGGGATCACAGGCTCCTGTAATAAATTTAGCAATCTTGGCTGCACTGTGGTTACACTTATCTTGCACCCCTCAGAGCTAAAGAATTTGAAAAGTACATATTCTGTTCTCACTGTGGTGAATGCCACTGTGCGGGCTCCACTTGCCCAAGGGCTCCACTGCCCTTGCCGTAGGCGAGGACCTTAACCGTGGTGGGAGAATGACAACAATCAATATGATCATTAGCCAAGCTCGTTTATTACATCTGAGGGTCTAGGTTATATACCCTTTACAGTCTGCTTATGCTTACTTGTCAAAATACAACTGGTTACATTATGCCTGCTAGTCAGGATACAACTGGATACATCTTAAAGAATACATCTGTTAGTCGAAATACAGTATACCTTTGTTAGTCTACTGGATACATCGTACAGACTACCTTTGTTAGTCGATATACAGTACTGGATGCATCTTAACAGTTACACTTATATTCCCTTCCCCTTTGTGGTTACATTCTTCATCCTGTTTCTGCTTCTTGGGTACTTTCCCAAGGCTGTCAAGATTACAGTGTCCTTGCTGTTTCTTCTCGTGTTAAGATTGCGCTACACTGTAGCACTCTAAATCTCCTGCATCCACTGTCCCACGGTCTGATTGTGCCCGTTTTCCAGCGACCATTCTCCAACACCACTGCATGAATATAAAGCAAATAAGTGTATTTTTATGAAGATTTGACATTTAACTTTTGATATCTACTGACTTCCTCCAGCTGTATACTGTGTTGCCTTTCCTTGCTCTCGAGGACAACCCAAGGGAAGGGGGCTGAAAGGCTGTTAAAGAAGGGGAAAAATCAGCAGATTCAGATCTGTTGCTGCACATTCTGGGAGGGAATCCTGGGGCTTTAAGATGGGTGCATGAATTAAAATACAATTTTGGAAGGAAAACAGACCATTTTTTACAACGAGTTCAAAACCAGGAAGATAATGGATGAGTCAGGAGGATTTGTTGGGCTTTATCCCAAACACCTAAAATTTCCTGACAGGAGCTTAATTTTTTCTTCTACCACTGCAAACTTTTCCATTTAAGATAGTACTTAGAATGGTGCCTGCGTTCCGTGGAGTGCTCACAAAAGTGGTAACTCACAATTTGCAGTGTAATATATCTTCTGCTGATACATACTATCTTGTGAAGATATACTGGTATGGACACCAATTGCAACTCTAAGTTATCATCAAAGCACTATAAGTAGCTCCCTGCCAGCAGAAATCTTTCTTATAAACTTTGTGATTCTGCAGATAATCTGGGGTTTTCAATGTGGAGGTTGTGTTCTTTTCAGACCATGCCTTAAAAAGATTCTTTGATAAACTGATGGGACTAACACACTGTTCAGGTTTGGGATGAGGCATTAGGTGTCCTTGACTAGATCATGCTTTATGACTTCCAAAAAGACCAGCTGAAGATTTGCAGTTATATTTTGTACCTTGGTAATTTTTCTTGCTCATGTGTTGCAGTGGCTTGAAGTTAATGGTTACATACCTTGTCTTCTGTTTCTTGTTTGCATCTTCAGCTTTTGTGGCTGGTAATATTTATGTTACAGTAGTACTCAGAACATGCTGTTAGCTTTGGAGTCCCACTGTTTCAGATGTTCTACAAACACAGAGGATTTAGTTCTCTAAGCACCAAATATAGTAAAATGTGTTAAAAACCGCTATTGCAGTTATATAAATTAAAATTAATAATGTACAGATGGCTTATCACCATAGTGATAGGTTGGGTTCCCCTAATTTTATCTGAAGCAGGGCACTTGTTTGCTCTTCAGTCTCTTCATTTTCATGCAAACATCCTAAAATATTAAGTCTTCAGCAATATTAAATATTCATAACTTTTTGTCAGGGCCACTGATGTGGACACTCTTCTGTGGTTGCTCTAATTAAAAGTGGAAGTGGGTGCTCAGCACCCCATCAATGGAGAAAGCTGTATAAGGATATTAGAATGGAGCTCATTGAAATGAGGGATTGCTGGCAGAGCAGAATGAGCAGGGTAAATGGTAGGATTGAATGAAACAACTGTGTTTTAGGGGAGTGTATGGGAGGAAACTCAACCAGTGTGTTTTCACCCAAAGGACATAGTCTGGAATGTTTCTTCAAAAGCCATATGTTCTTAGTGGAAGTATCATCAAGGAAACACCTTGAGTGAAATAAAGTACATTTGAGAGGAAGAGGAATGAGAGTAACAGCTCTTTTTAAAAAATATTTGCTTTCTGAAAAAAAAGAAAAAAATTCTGAGAATATTATTTGCCATTGTTTTGTTTATGGCTTATAATATGTTAGAGGAGAGAGCATTCTGTTTTAAAATTATTGAGGATTTCATAAGCCTCAAACTTTTTGTTCACTTGTAATAGTGTAGAGAAAGCAAACTAATTTCAGAACATCCGAGAATAGAAGTGGCCGCTCTTTAATAGAACTGTTCCTGTTTTCTGCAGTGACAAGAAATGTTTTCAGACAGTTCCTTGCTAGTCAGGAACAAGATTATCATCTTGTTAATGATGAAGAAGAATGAGACCTATTAATTCATAATTTTATGCTTCCTGACGAGCTCATGAGCCTGATCTTGGTATTGTATATAACTAAAGATGGTAAATGCATCTAAACATTACCTGTGGCAATGCTCAAGAGCTATCATCTTAGTATATACTTACCTAATATTAGGTATACTTATCTAATATGTGGATGTAGTAGATTATATTAGAGCTGGAGGGCTGGGAATCATTCTTGTGCCAATAAAGTTTATGGAGCCTTTCTTTTTAAAGAGGTGGTAAGGAGCATAGAGAATATTACCAACATTTGTGTTGGAATTCTACCAAAATTTACCTGGCTTTGAGAGAAATGTGCTGTGTAAACTGTCTTATAGGCTCAAGTCAGAAGGGGGCAGTAATTACGTCAGCTGTTTGAGTAGAAGCCTGAAGTACAAAAATTCCATAGACTCCAGTCTAGTCAAGATTTTTGTGTGACACCTTTCCTGCAGATGGATTAGACTAATTGTACTGAGAAGGAAGAAGAACCTTTGCCTCTAGAATACAAAAAATGATTAAATGAGTGCAGGGATGTATACCTAATTGAAGGGACTTTTAACCAAATGGACTGGAATCTAAAATCTAGCAAAATCTTCCTCTTTGTTACACAATGCATTTTCATAGTCATTTTGTAAAAACACCAGTAGGGTGCATACTTGGGCTGCACAGTGGTATGGAGTTGCCATTTACTGTAGTTTTAGTTCTACCTTCTTGGTGTGTGCGATGTGGCTTTTTAAGTTGTTCTTCCTGGGGAAGATTTTCATTGTTCACCTCCCTCATAACTATGGGAACAGCTTTGGAACTTATGGTATATACCAAAAACTCAAATAAGAATGGACAAAAAAAATTGTCAGACATGAAAAAATGTAAGCAACCCAAACCCTGTGCCTTTGAAGTCACTTATGGCTCGTAGTTTTGACTGAATGATTGTGGCATTTTGGGTGTATTTGTGGAAGCCCACAATAGTGGGTTTTGTTATCCTTTGTATTCAATAACTCAACATGTTTTAATCTTTTTGAATCATGGAAGTCCTTTTGCAATCTTTTTGGGATTGAGAGTTAGCTTTCAGTTACTTGAAAAGCACAATTAAATAGATTATGTAAATAAAGTGTTACCTCCTGTACAGGTTTTCTATGCTTTAATCAGGGGCAGAAAACCTGGGAGCAGGGCCAGAGTAAGGAATTGGCAGGGATTGTGCTTCCTATAGAAGAGGGAAGGGAATTTGGAGTCTAAACCTGAGCAGACAAGGAGATGGAGGAGAAAAGCCAAAAATAAGGTGTGCAGCTTTGAGGAGAATGAGCAGAAGCAGTGGGAAGTAAGGCTTACTGGCAGCAGCTGTTTGACCAAACCAGACTGTACCATCTCTTTCACAGCTGGAGTCAACCTGCATGTGGTCTCAAAGTTGCAGTCACTTGCCCTTGTCCTGTCCTTAGGGACAGAATTCTGCAGAGCTGAGTCCCCATGTCATTATCTTACTTCTGCCCCCTCAATAGCAGGTCCCTTGGGACATAGTTGTGGGCACACAGACCTATAGCTGTCACCCTCGGTGCTGGAAAGAGCCTATCAGAAACCTCTGACAGACTCTCTGCACTACCCTGTGCCCTTCATGTAACAGAGAAAGCTGGAAGAAACTGAGGATTTCGGCCTTGTTTTGAGGGAAGAAGAATCATCTAATCTAGCTGCTAGGACGAGTCAGCAGAATAACTAAATATGCACAAGATTCTAAGTGTTTGGTATGAAGGTGAATCAACAGCCAATCTTGGCAGACTCCGAGTACCTGAACCCCAGTAAACTCTGTTTTTATTAAATTTGTCAGAAATTATTCTGATACTCAATGGACAACCATCTAAGCCTGTTTTCTACTCTTTGTTTAAACAAATTTGAATGCATTAGAATGTAAGGTAAATTAGTCTTTACAGAAGATACTAAAGTATTATACAGTAATATTGTTGTATGTCAGAGGTGCTTTATGAAATTAGATTATGTCAAAAAACTCCACAAACAGTCCTTTTACAGAGTATCAGAACCCAGCTGCTTCTGGAAATTTCATATTTAAAGAGCAGTTTTGAAAGGATATCAAAGATATGGCAGTATTAAATTCTTACAGACTTGTTCTCAGAGTTACGTAGGTTTTTTTCCAAAAACTGATCACTGAAATTTAGTTAAAGGTGAAGCTGTTTGAATGTTGGCGGAGCAGTACAAGAAGTGATAAAGCTGCAGTCATTTCAAGTTTCAAGTGCTGAAGTTATTTCTCCTTGGCCAGTCTCTTGATACAACAGCGAAGACTTGAAATACGATGCACAATTTTCTCCTTTTGATTAATTTTTTTTTGTATTTAGTCTGTAAATATGCTACATGAATTTTCAGTAAACGTGACCCCTAAGGACAGTTTCTGTGACTTGCTTACTTGTACTTTGCTTAGCTATGATTTTCAGTTTATACAGTCAGTAAAACTACTGAAATGACAAAGCAAATAAAGAATGTTATGTTGTAATTATGTCCTTTTGGGGGTTTGAGTATATTTTCTTCTAAAGGCATGTAAAAAAATCCCCTAGCTGCTTTTGCATAGCCATCCCAAGCTTCCTGGTGGCTGAGAACCACCAATATCACTGTCCGTGATCACGTCAAGTGAGTTACAGGGCATATGACATCCATTGTTGCTTTTACAGTCTCCCACTGAAGGTAGTTGAGACATGCCCTATGATACTACAGCAGCAGTGCATTGTGGTAGTAGTACACTAGACTACACTTTCTTGTTCCTTTTTTTCCCTCTTTTTTTTTTTTTTTTTTAACCATTCCACATTTCCAGACTAATCTTGTTACACTTTTAGTGACAAGAGAAACTTCAAAACTTTTGACAACTCCTTTGCTATGCAGCTTTAACAACTGGAATTAGTTGTCTGAATTAGGCTAGCTATCTTTTCACAATTGTGCATAGGTTAAATTTAAATATGATGTAAATGATGCTACTATGTCAGTTTGAATGCAAGGAAGAAATGAAGTTTTAGGCAGGAAAAGCAGTTAGAAGAATTGATGAGGCAAACTATTTTGACTGATACCACCTGTAACTTTGCAGACTTTTGTGCCTGATTAGGACATTAAATAAGGTATGCAGACCTCACAAATATAGCTTGATGCTGAGCCCTAAAAATAAGTTCTTGCAGGGAATGCTTTTACCACAAATTAATGCCTGTAAATGTGATAGGAAATTTGTTATATCACAAATAATCTACTCACAGAAAAGTAGTATCTGGTAAATTAGTAGAATTTCTTAGTATATAGTCAAACATTGTTATAAAAAAAGTAGTAATGTTTCCATGGGGAAGCCTATTGGAGTTTTCTTAGTAAGGACCACATGCTTTTCTTTCGTATTGCTGCATTTTCTCCCATTTTCCAAATCTTGTGCTAATTAGCCTCCTACCTGCTTTTTCCCAATGCCAATTCTTACTGTCTCACACCATGATGAGTGCTTGAATCCCCTTCCTTCTGTCTTTTGTTGGCTGAAATCCATCTCTCTGCATGCTAAATATGTTAATTAATTTTCTCCTACACTGAACTGATATATAAACTTGTTTTACCTAATCACACATATTGGTCGTATTGTTTCTGACAGAATACATGTACTTCTATGTATGTTCAGTAATAAAATAGAAAAATTAACTTAAGAGGCCATATTTCCAAATACATACTCCTCCATCATCCCTGGAAACTGAAAGCATTGGTCAACCAGAAATCCATCATGAAGCAGTTCATTTCTGGTAGCATTTCTGCTTTCCCTGCTCATTTTCAATGCAGTCATGATTTTCTCTGTAAAAAGGTGCAGGAAAGGGAAAGCTATAACGGTAGTGAGCAATAAGATAATATTCTAAGTTAGAGCTGTTCTACTATAAAGTACATTGCAGTGCAGAACTGTAGAAAGAATTTGGACAGAATACTATGTTGCATTTGGGATTACAGTGTCTGTGTAAAGGTTCATTAGTAAATGACCACTTTGTCCTGATGGATAGGTACAACCTCTGCTACTATTAAATACTCTATTTACATAGTCTTACTATAATAGGGTAACAAATGATAATAAATGTACTGATTACACTAGTACAGCTTCCTGTCTATGAGAACAGCTAGGGCCAAATGCTGGAGATGTTTCAAGTACAGGTATAAAATCCTTCCCTAGATAACTCCATGTTGGTTTTATTTCAAAAGAAATCAGCTTAGGCCTTAAGCCAAAGTTTTAATATCCTTTTGAAAACTGTTGACGCTGTTTGTTCATTCTTGAGATACAAATATCTCATCTTTGGTGTATAAACAGATGAGATAAAGTTTCTGTCCTGAAAACATCCTCTGACAATGAGTTCCAGTGTTTAACGAGAATTTTAAAATGTCGTTACATGTGGTTTATAGTTGTTCTTGTGTGTTTTTTTTTTTTTTTTTTTGACGTGTTTTTAGCAAGTTTAGATATTAATTTATTAATTTATTAGATTTTCTTTCAGGTAATGTGAGAGGAAAATCTAGTCTCACCTATTGTGAGAACATACCAGTTTATCCAGTTGCAGTCTTTTTCTTTGTAAAAGAGATTCTTCTATGCAATCTTGTATCTTTTCCCAGGTTCTGCAGTTCTCTTTTTAAAGGGAATGAGATGTAAACATGGAATTCCAGTGAAGATTTAATATTGATTCCTTCAGGAAATTATACTGGTTTCAGTGCTACTCTGCATCCAGTTCCCTGTGTATCTCAGCATTCTGTTACCTTTCTTTGGCACAACGATCAAATGTTTCTGCTGAGCTTTCTACAGTTAAATTAATGGTCACAAAATGTGTTCGGTTTGATACAGTTAATTTAGAATGCTTTTAAATAATATTTTTTTTTTTTTTAAGTTTCCATTGCTTGGTATTTTTGAGCATTAAGTTTTACTTGTCTCCATGTTACCTGTTCACTTGGATTGTTTACAATTTCTGAAGCTTTTCATGGCATTTTTAGTTTTGATGTGTCAGGTTTTTTTGTGTCATCTGTATATATTTTATTTACTACTCATTACTGTTTCTAGGAGATTTAGTCAGAAGTATGGAGCCATTCATTGCCATAGTGACTGTGAGAATGTGCCATAGTGACACTGTCAATGTGCTTTACAAACGTAGGTGCATCCAGAACCAAAGTGAGGCATCTTGCTCAATAAGGATTTTTTGCTATCTCATGGTTTTATGTCAGCTGCTCTACCACATACCTCCTTGCTTCAACAGTAAGGAAACTGCATAAAAGCAGAGGGAAATGAAAAAAAAAGCCCACAACCACAGTAATTGAAAGGAAATCCTAGGTGAATTTTGTTAATGCCTACTTCTAGTCTTTGCTGGTTTTGTCTTTTCATTGCCATATAGTGTTACACCTTGCTAGTGCTATCTTGCTTTGTTAGTGCTATCTTGCTTTGTTTTTAATATTTTTTATTTAAATCTGTTAATACTCTAAATGGGGTTACTTTTTCTGATGTCCAAGGCAGAAGGGACTCTTCAGAAGTGGATTGCTAAAATTTAAAAATCAGCTTATTGTTCCCACTAGTCCAAAATCTGAATTCTTGGTAATCATACCTCCTTCATAGATGCGAACAGTGTCTGTTGAAAAAATCTGGCATGGAAGTTAGAGAGCAGAGAATTAGTTTTTACACATCCTCCCTTTTTCATCCTTGTCCTTTGGAATGTGGTTTTGTGGAGTTGTGTTCTCAGGCATTTGCAAAACTGAATGCAGTAGGGTAACTTTTTATGGGTTACTAGATTTACACAGATTTTGGGGTATACCACGTCTGCAGGCGCAGCCCAGGACTTAAGGGGCAGAGCCCTACCATTTGGTCCGGTGGGAGGAATGTGATATAGCCACAGTGAAGGTTCTGTTATCCTGAGTAGGTTTAGAGGTTTGCTGGTGCTTTCAAGTAGGTCTAGCTTGAAGCCTCTATTTATTCTGAACGTATCTGTGGTAGAATCATAGAAGTAATAAGAAGTTCATTGTCAGTTATTGTTTTAAACAGTCATGTTGCAGGAAATCCTCGAAACACCTTACATTCTTAAAGATGCATGTTCTAATTGGGCATGTTGGCTTTATTTTACCAACTTTTTACAAGCAGCAAATAGGACTGGGAAAGACCAGAAAATTTAGAAACACTAAGATGCTGACTTGCAGAAACTGTTTACTATCAGGAAGGGGTTTATCTCATTACTTTTCCCTTGAGGTTTAAATATAGCCCACACACATACCAGGATATCTAAGTATGTGTAGAAACTATTTTCAAACCCTTTTGAATCAAGTTTTCTCTCACCTCAGCTGGCTAAATTTCTGTTTTGGCCTCTGTTGGGTTCCCATGTTGAACCTGGAATTCTTTCGTTAGTGCTTCTTTAAGGAAAACTAGAAAAACTGCTGACAAATGAATTTTGCCAGTTGCATGAGTAAATCTTTAAATGTCAGATTGTGTTCCAGGTGCATCATTCTGAGTGTCACTTCAAGGCTTAAGTTCACGTTCTGTGGAGGAAAACATGCTATATAGCATGAATCATGAAGAAACCTGCAGACTGTCTTGGAAAAAAATATTTATAGCACGTCTCTTACTCTGAACTGTAGACCTGAGAATGTTTTAAAGAAGGTTGAAATGTCTAAAACAGTTAAGGAAAGGAATCCAGGGATGTAGAACTAGAATATAAGAGTAATTTCTGTGACAAATAAGTCAGAGGAACTTCTGAATATTCTCTGGAAACATTTTTAACCTTTCTGTCTCCATAAAATCTAAGATTCCTGAAAACACCAGTGATTTCAGCAAACAGATGTACTCATCTCAGCTTTTGAGCCAAATCACCTGCCTCTAGATGAAAGTTGCGCAGCTGACTGATGAAATTAATTTCACTAATTATTTCTTGTAAAGAATGGAAGGTGTGACAACAATTTGATTTGGAAGGGAAGCATGCTCAGATTAAGCACATAGGTCACTCACTGAAGTATGAGGTACTATTGCAGATAAATACCATCTTTGGAATCTTCTGTTTCAGAAAACAAAGTGTTTTCTTTCCTCACATTGAATTCTGTTTGGTGTTTAGGAGTGTCAAAATCTCTTTTGTAGAGAAGACAGAATGTGTAACATCATCTAGTGGTGGGAATATAATAATTACGTATTGAATCTTTCTACAGTGATACATATTACTGAATTTGTAAACATTAATGTGCAGACATGTGGGTTTGTTACTGATGTTTATACAACAGTCTTGACACTGCAGGGGTACCCTCTTGGTACATTTAGAGAACAGAAAGGAAGGGCAGCTTTAAAAATAGTGTGTGGGAGCGCAGCTGGGTTGGATGGTGATCAAGCATCTCATAAGCCCCTTAGTGACTCACTGTCACAGCTGTCTCGGTACTCCAATTCCTGAGCAGCCGCTCTCCAGGACAGCCACACTGTTGACCCTGTGATGTATCAGAGCTGACTTGAGCTGCTTCAGAGCTACATGTAGCTCAAGAGCCACACGTTGGTCCCTCTGGCACAGATTGTTCAATTTTGTTATGTGTTACGGTTATTGGGTATGCTGTATGGTTTGTTATCCCACTACGTTATGTAGGTATTACAAGGTAAGAATCATATCCCTTGTGATGGTCCTTTTGAAAGAATACTTACAAGTATGAAATACAGATACTTGACATCTTTCTGAAAGTCTCTTAATTTGTAACTTCAGTTCTACAACAAAACTTGTTTTCTGATGTTCAACTTCAGTTCTTTACAGGCATTGAGCTTTTAGTAATGAGTACCGATTAATATGACTGAATTTCTGTGCAATTTGTTCTGAACAACTTTTTAAAATTGTAGTTTCTTTTTTGTGCCTCCACTATGTGTAAGGCATTAGACCTTTACTGTTTTTATTTTATATCATATTACACCTTTCTTCTTTCACTGTAACAAAAAGACTGTGTGAAAGCACGAATCTCGTATTCCTTGTTTCTCCATTTAATGCTTTGATTACATCACAGATTTTGGCTTGTACGGAAGACACAAGCACTGAATACTTTTCTGACTCTGAAATGTCTTTTTGCCTACTGCCATCAGAACTGCCTCATGTACTTTTTTAGCTGATGCTGATTCTTACTGACCTTAATCCTTCTTCTGAAGAGAAATGCCTGTCGAACCTTGTAATACTGTCAAAAAGCATGAGGTTCAGAGAATAAAGTACTGATGGGAAAGTCCTGTTAGGTCATCCAGTCCACCTCTTGCCAGCACAAGTTTTTCCACAGAGGTACTCTAATGCTCTGCCTACTCAAGAACAGTCTGTAGTTCTTCAGCTGGAAACCTACAGATAGATTTATTGTATGTATAGATGTCCCATTGCAACATTTCTGCTGTGTATTTGCTTAAACCTTGACCTGGAGACCATTCAGGTAATAATTGATTGTCAGTCCAGGGCATCTACGTGTAGCTGTGTTGTATCATGTCCAAAAAGCATGAATGAATACTGGCAAAATAACAAAATGTCTAAAGGGACACATGCCTGAGCAGACTTAGTATCCTATTTCTGCTCTCGTCAGCAGTTCTTGCCAAGAAGCTGAGTACCGGTGGCTATGTTTTTTAGTTAAATGGAATGGCAACTGTCTTCTCAAGCACCTCAGTATTATACTGGGAGAAATTTTGAGCTTAGCAAAGCTGCATATTTCTTTCAGGTTACCTTATACAGTGGTATGTAAAGCTGTACATATTACAATCAAAAGTCATTTGTGATGCTGGAGAATCTTAAGTAAATTTGTATGGCTTGATATTACTGAAAATCTTGTTGTCAGTATTATCAAGTGAATTCCCACTTGGAGTACTGCATCCAGCTCTGGAGTCCTCAGTGCAGGAAAGATATGGACCCGTTGGAGAGGGTCCAGAGGAGGGCCACAAAAATGATTAGAGGGATGGAGCGCCTTTCCTGTGAGGAAAGGCTGAGAGTTGAGGTTGTTCAGCCTGGAGAAGACTCCGGGGAACCTTACTGCAGCCTTTCAGTCCTTAAAAGGGGCCTATAAGAAGGATGGAGAGAGACATTTTAGCAGGGCCTGTTGGGATAGGATGAGGGGTGATGGTTTCTGACTAAAAGAGATTCCGGCCGGATGTGAGGAAAAACATGGAATGAAGGTGGTAAAACATTGGAATAGGCTGTCTAGAGAGGTGGTGGATGCACCATCCCTGGAGATATTCAAGTCCAGGCTGGATGTGGTTCTGGGCAGCGTGATGTAGTTGAAGATGTCCCTACTCATTGCATGGGCTAGAGTGACCTTTGAAAGACGACCACTGAAAGTCCCTTCCAACTCAAACTGTGCTATGATTCTGTACATCTCAGAGTGTGTTTATTTAAAGTGTATTATATGCCTATTAAAAGTTGAGATATTCTTCAGGAGGAATCCTGCTTCATTTACATGGTCCTAGGGCATGAGGCTTCTTACCTGCTACAGAGCATGTTGAGCAAAGGCTGGGGTTTATAGCTTTTAATTTTGGAGTCTTATATGTATATTTGTAATGGTCTCAGAAAATGACTCTCAAGGAATAGCCCATAACTCAGATATAGGATTTGGAGTTCAGTATATTCTTTGGGGCTGTATGGAACAGCTACCAGATCTCTCTGGCAGGTTTCTAAGCTGCACAGCCACTAGTTATAAATTTAGTTTGTAAACTGTATGTTGTAGTGTATAGTAGTCACTCACATTGCAAACTCTTGACGAGAATTACCTTACTGGGTCCTTCAGGACTGAATTCTTTGAGTTACTGAACGCTGATCAACATAGCTCATTAACAGATTGTAAAAAGGTGATTCATACTGAAGTTAAATTTTAAACTCTTTGTATGGAAATGCTGGAGTAGAGACGACAATTTAAAATATCTCTTTTCCGGATACATGGTAAAATCTATATATGTGGTCCTCTTGTGAATTTCTAGGTGCAGTGCGCTGTATGAAGTATCAGTTCTATGATTATATGATGGAATCAAAATCTGTAACAAAATTGATATTTTAAATTGAAATATAAAATTCCATATGGGGAAAAGTACTGCGACATGCAGGGATAGGAGCAGAATTAAGGCTAAGAGGTGGTCTTGCAAATGTGAACTGATGTATACCATAAGAAGTATGGGAATGTATGTATATGCAGAAATCTAGATCTTCTTAAAATATTAACTTTATCTGTATCATTCTCATCAGCAGAAGAAAAAGAAAGATTAACTGGAAGACTGTGCTTGAGTTTGAGCAGTCATCATTGTTGCAGAAACTTTTCTTCTTTCTCCCAGCTAGGATTTGAATTTACTGTCCATGTGAAAAATGGTAAAAATGGGTAGGGTTTTGAAAACTTAAGTCCTTAATTGATTATGTACTCTGAAAACTTGGAGAGCAATGTAGTTATTTGAACCAAAAATACCATACGATTTCTGAAGTTAATGGAAGATGAAACCTTAGGCATTCCTTAAATTTTAATCTCTGTAGTGCATGTGATTTCATGTGATCTCTCACTCTCTGAGAAACTGCTTCATTATCTTGCATAACAGTTTGGCAGACTTCCATCTTTGCTCTGCTGAATAAAGAAATAGTGTTTCTGCAGAAACAAGTTTGAGAATTTACAAGATGGAGAAGGAGCTCTAGGTTTAAAATCCAGTTCTTAAATAACTGCTTCTTAGAAGCCAAGCTTTTTCACTGTAAGTCATGTTGCTCTTATTATTGTAATAGAGTTACTTTTCTAGGAGCTGAATTTTACAAAAAAATTTTTGCAAAATATTTAGAAGCTGTTTTAATTCCTGAAATAACACACTGGTACTATTTTGTTCCGTCTTTAGAATCAACAGTTTAAATGTTGGCTTAATTGTCTTTTGTAGTTCTCAATTGTTAACTTCATTCTGGTCTCTTTTCTAAGCTTGTGAGAGTTATAAACATGACCAGAAGCAGATAGCTGTTATCATGACGATTTTGTTATGTTGCAGAGTTAAAGGGTTGTTTTTTTTTTTTTTTTACATAAAGATACTATTAATATTGTATTATCTAATCTATATTTTTTAAAAAAAAGTCTGTATTTTTTCCTTGCTAAACACAGAAAAAATCTGGACCTGTAAATTTCAGTTCAAAATTTCTTTCACATACAAAGAATTCCCAGAGTGTGGCTGAGCTTTTGTACAGGAGAAAGGCTGCATGAACTTATTCTGTGTGTCTCTTTACTATGTGAGTGATGTGAGCTCAGTGTCCAGGGTGAAAAGAAGCTGCACAGATCAATTGCCTGCAGATCACGTGTATAAGGTTGCACTGGGCTGTTGTTGGACTGAGAGGTCTGACAGCATGTGTTGGAACAATTCTGCACAAGGGCCTGGAGCTTCCCATAGCAGTGGGGATTTAAGAAGACCCTGTGAAAAATCTCACAAGAAAAGGACAATTTCTATTCAGTTGCTACTGGCATATGCAGATAGTGCTCTATACTTAGCTTATTGTTACTGTATTTTTTTTTTCCACGGGGACGGATTAGCCAATTACAGTTCTGAAGTTCAAATAATGTCCTGCTATTGGTAACTGTAGTTCTTAAATGCCAGTTTTTAAAGGAAGTGTGGCCAGCCTAGGCAGCAACTCCAGACCTGTGCTGTGACTTCTGTTGCTGGTAATCCAGTCATAACATTGGTAAAAAGAAGCTGCGCATTCTTCAGGTCTGAAAAAACAAGGCATTTGGCTAAAGATTGTTGTGTGGGTGCATGCATCTATTCATGTGTGTGCATGTGTGCGTGGATACTAAAGGTCATGTTGGCTCAAAATGCCAATTTGAAAATATTTATTTTACTAGTAAACACATCAATAGCAATCACTAGAGGTTTCATTAGATTAATAATTTACAGTCGTATAATGTGATTGATTTAGTTATTGTGGATGCACTTGAAATCTTTTGAGATGCACTTACATAATTTTAATTTAATAAATTAATGGATGAAGCTAATTCCTCAGAGTGTTGTTGAAATTGATTTAAATGTGTCTACACTAAGTTGGATATGAAAGTAGTTTAATTAGTTTAGAACACTAAAGCAAAATAATTCACATGTACTGCTATAGCTGATACTTCTGTGTACACTGCCTTTGAAGTGGTATAGCATCTTTTCCATTACAGAGCTTTTTCAAACTTAGTGCATAACCAAAGGAGCAGTCAGCTTCTTTCATTCCACAGACATTCTACCCAAAACATCATCAAAGAGGTTAAGAAAACAATCAGACATTCCTACCCTGATTCGCTGTGTTCTGCTGTAGAAGTTCTGGCCAAGATGTGAGTGCTGCACTGATGACAGCAATCATTCATTAAAGGAGTCAATCTGTTAATCTGAAATAACTCTATTTACTAATGATTCAGTAAGTTTAGCCACCTTCATAGGCCTTTTGCTATCTATGAAGTAATCAACACACAAAATGTTCTTCTGTTATTGCTGCATTAGCTGCTGAGTTGGAAACTTCATCTGTATCTTGGGCATGGAAATTTAAATCTTGAGAGAAATTAAGGAATTTGTACTCCTAATTTAACACCTGATTCCTTTGTTCTGCTAGATTACTACAGTAAGTGAGTAGTTCCTGCTGTGAAATGGAGTAGAAAAAAATCTATCGAACTTTAACACAAGAAGGTAGGAAGAAGGTTTGTCTCTGTTGCAGGAAATAGAGGAACAAGCCCTGTTAATATGTTCATGAATGGTTATGTCTTTGCTACAGAAAAAGGATGAGTATGCTTACAAGTCCATTGTTGAGCTGCCGGTGTCCTTAGGGATAGCAAGGAAGTTTCTGTTAAGTAACGGTATCTAAACTTGCCAACATACAAGTGGAGTACTGGTAGTAAGACTGGTCCTTTAAACCAAAATAACTTGCCATTGGCTAAAAATAAAGTTCTTAGATATGACAGAATGAGCTCTGGTGGAAAAACATGCCATTGGGACCCACAAATACTGTGAACTTCTTATGATATATGCCAGCTCCATTTAGATTTTCCTTTTTAAAAAAAGAGGGGATGGTGGATGCAGTAGATGTAATATTTGATTTATACTTTATGTAAAGTAAGGGATTTTCTGATGGACATGTTTAAGGATATATACTGCTCACTTTAAACAAATAGTTCTGACTACAGTCATATTTAAGAGGAGTGCCAAATTTGTCCTCTGAGGAAAGGTACATGGCTCTGAACAGTGAAACTAAACTTCAGCTTACGCATGTGTTGCATAAGCTATACTACAACTTACACTACAACTACAGAACCAATGAATTAAAATTTTTAAAAGTTTCAAAATTTTTGTGTTTATTTTATTTTGTGTCTGCTGAGTCCAAATATACCCCATGGAAAGAATTTCTTTACATTTTTGGAAGCAGTTGGACTAGTGCTTAGTGAGCTTTTCTACTTCTATTTCTACTTTTGATCTTCTTTTAATCGGCCCACTTAGATTTATCACTAATGTACACAGACTGAAAAATTAAAGTTCTTGCCAAAAGACAACAAGCCATCCCTAAAACTTACTTCTGTTGGATCTGTCAGTTGATAACTAAGTAATTCATGATTTATTTCTCTGTCATTTGAACATATGAGGCAAAGATCTTGCTGATGGTGCAGCTGGTATCTTTTCTCCTATGACATTTTATCAGCTAAAAGATTTCCTTCTTAATTTGACTGAGGTTGAGTGAAATATTCCGGAAGTACAAGACATGAGATGTGTATATGGCATGTTGAAGAAAAAGGTTTTTCAAAAAGCAAGAAGATAATCAAGGGCTAAGAAAATATTTTTTTTCTTTAAATGAGGCAGTATCGACAAACAGACTCTAAAATGAATAAAATAATATTATTAAAGGTAATACAGTAATGCATACAACAGTAATACTGAAACATTGAGAAGTGATTAAATGGACTGAAAACCTGAAAGACCCACTTTTCAAAAAGCAGCCCTGATCATAAATAATTGCATGGAGAAAAGACAAGGACTAACTTAAATGAAAGCTCAGGAGAAAAAAAGGTGATCTTTCTCTACTGTGCGTTTGGCTTTAGGTGAGCAGTGCAGGGTATCCTATGAAAACATGCTAGCAAGTACTTCCTTGCAGCAAAACTTTATCCACTTTAAATATGCAAAAATGATAGAAATGTGGTTTAAAAACAACTATATAGAAGGCTGTCCTTAAGTAGAACCATTATGCAAACCAAGAAATACCAAAGATTCCTGGCATTCTCATTCTGTTAGTACTACACTTGCTCACTCCAAGCTTTGCTAAGGAGCAGAGGTTCTGGCCAGGGCTGTGTTTCAGTCTGTGATGTACCCTCAAGACTCACCATATCAAGAGAGCCACAACCTGCATTCCTCGACTGGGAAATGCTCTTAGGACAGTGGGTGAAATTGTTACCAGCCTGCCAAAACCAGTCTTGGTAAGGAAAAGTAAACAAATCCAGTGAAAGTAGAAAGGTGACTTTTTTGCTTTCCTTTTAGTATTTCCACAGGGAAAGGTGGAGTCACAGGGAATAATAATACATGTTTCCTTTAACATTTAGACTCAAGTTGATTCCACTAGCAGAGTAAATATCCTGTGTTCCATTAATGTCTTGCACTTTGTATTTTGAAGTGATTTCAGAAGTGGAAACTCTGCATTGAATTTTAAGTCATAGAATGTCTCTTTATGGTCTTTGTATAAGAGAGTAAATGGCAGGAAGTTCAGTTACAAAAAAAATTTAATAACACTTAGATTCTAATAAAGTTTTAAAAATCTTTTTTGAGTTTTAAACAAATTCTAAAAGTGATGTTGTGGCTTTTGTTAATAACGGTTATCACCTGTGGACACCTCTGTAGATAAATAAAGCTTCGTAAATAAGTAAGGCTGACCTTTGAAATATAAAGGACCTATTCTCTTAATTATACAGCTGCCGCCTAAGACCATCTTCTGGGATTAGCAGTTTCACACAGTGCTGCCAGCTTTGTATTTTGGGTTTCAGTGTAATTAGCTGTAGGTAGTTTAATAGCACCATGCCAAATTCCTGGCTGTCAGTGAGATTCTGTGGGTATCATGGGTCCAGATGTATGAATCTTTCATGTAAAAATGAATTTCAAAGATCTGAAAATGCAAAGGGCTGAACTAAACTTACATAAATTTTGGCAGAATTCGAGGAGTCTTGCAAGAGAGTTCAATATTTGTAAGAATGACCTGGTGATAGTCACAGTTCCTCTGGCGAGTGGGAAAAGCATGTGCTAATAATGGTAATTTTCTTTCAGTCTGCTTGAAATACATCTGTAAGTTAGAAGAGGTTGAGCAAAATGTTTTACTGGTGTCTGCTTTTTTCCCCCTCCCCTTCATTATTTTAATCTCTTGAGTTGAAGACCTGTTCAGTTTTCAGACACCTCCCCACTGTTCTGTATTTACACAAAAGAACAGAAGTTTTTAGAGATGTATTTGCTACTCCCACAAAGATGGTCTAGTGTGAAGAGTTATGTTTTCTAATATTATGTAGAACATATAATGTACATTTCTGTCTTACAAAGCGTGGCTGGTTAGATATGTTAGGTAAACATTTTGAACATTTTCTGAAAGTATATGCCTCTTTTTCAGCATGCTTACTTTTAAATGTAAAATGTATGAGACAGGGCTTCTGTGCTCCTTGTTCAATTTTTTGCATTGTATGAATATTTCAGAGGAGAATTCAAAGCACCATGTCAGAACATTCCTACCTTGCACTGCAGTCAGCTGAAAGAAGAATTAGTTAGTATCTGCAGCATTCTTTCAGAGCATTTTTCCTATGATTTATCTTTCAATTGATGACTCCTCTTTTGGAATTATTCTGTTGTTTTAAATTGAGGAAGAATAAGAAATAATACCACTCTGTTCAAATAGTAGCTCATTTGCTGAACA
This sequence comes from Amazona ochrocephala, assembly GCA_039720435.1. Lineage (NCBI taxonomy): Eukaryota > Metazoa > Chordata > Aves > Psittaciformes > Psittacidae > Amazona > Amazona ochrocephala. Next base: position 30,255,460 of record CM077883.1, on the reverse strand, counting down.
GTCATAACATGTGGAGCCTTGACAGTTGGTTTGCCACTAGGAGAAGGAGCTGTGATATAGACTATAGCATGCTTTCTGAAAGTGATACCTACCAATCAGTTATCTTGGAACTGAGATATCTACAGGTGGTGAGTATATTATCTTCTCCTTCAGCCCAGGTGTCAATGGCTCAAGAAAAACTACATGAAATATCTGTGTTAGATGTAGAAATTGAGAAAGCAAACTCACTATTTGTATGAAACTGATTTGTTGTGACAATAGCAAAGTCTTTCTTCAGAGACTGAAAAGAGTCTGCATGTTAAGGAAGACACTGCTGAAACCAAGAGGCACAGTGTCATCCAGCAATTTCCAATCTAGTGGTGTTTACTGTTACTTGCAGTGTTAGCACTGAGAGACCTTAGCTGGTGCTAGCATCTTATTGTGCTAAGAGTTCTAATTGTAAATATATATATAGCAAGAGACAGTTCTTGTCCTGAAGAGTTGAATATAAAAGAGGGACAAAGCAAAGGAAAGAAACATAAAAGTTGTCCACCAGAGCAATGAGAGAACTATCAATGGCATCTATCCAGGGTGCCACTGGACATCCAGGCCAGTAAACTTGCTTTTTCTATTTTGAGAGGATCAATACACAAAAGTAGATTTTTTACTTTTTTTTTTTTTTTTCCCCTAGCTATTTGTTTTAGGCACCTTGAACTAGAATGTCTCTGGCCTTCCAGATGCACCCCTTAGGTCTAATTCGTGATGATTCATGTGTATCCTGTGGAATATATAGTATATATATTAAAAAAAGCAGCGTCCAGAGTGAACAGTGTTTGAACTGAGCTTTTCTGAAACATTACAAGAATCCTCCAGGTGGCAGAATAACTGTTCCAGTGTATATACAGTAGATGGAGATGTAGTTTTATACCTCACTACAAAACATTGTTTTCGAATACCTCTTTCAAGTATCGTATCTGATAAAGTAACTGACTTTTTGAAAGCATTTTTTATCAGAGCTTGTGGGAAATAACACAGTTTAAGTAGTATTTGCTTGTTATATTCAGGGTGCTGACTATCTTACTTTTGTTCTATTCTTAAATAACTAAAATTTAGAATCAAACTTAGGCAACTGTGGAGTGGCTTAACAGATTTTATTAGCGGTGCAAAGAAGGTGAGTATACTAGGAGCATGTTGGATGTTTCAAGTCATGTTGTGCATTCCATTTATTACTGCCCAGCACAGCAGTGGCGATAGGAAAGCTTTGAAATTCAACAGAAAGTGAAGCAAATTCTGTTTTACACTTGTGTTTTAGTGTACTATAATTGCCAAAGAAAATAAACTTTCCCTTCAGAAATCTCCCTTGCTTAATGTGTCTTCTATAAAGTTGTATGGAATAATAATTTTTATACAGAATTTGTCACATATACTATCTTCATATTTTTTGACTCTTCTTCTTGTGCCTAGCCTCTGTCTTGGCTTCTTTGACATCTCTTGAGAATGCATAATCTCTTTATATTTTCAGAATTTCTTATTCATTATACAGTAATACAGACTTAATTTCAGTAAAGAAGTTCATACCATGAAACTATTAAGTATATTTCAGATTTCTTCTAGTGCAGTTTTTCTGCTGGGAGCATAAGGAGGAAAAAAAAGTGAATTTTGAACTATCCAACTCCTTACAAATTAAGATATAAACTGCAGATAAGTGATAGTTCACCTGCCACAGAGTGAGGGACTCTATACCATTTTGGCATCTTCGTTTTGGCTGCTTCTTTTGTGGAGAGGCATCAGATAGATGCATGCATCCCTTCACTATTGCTTTGGAGTCCTTGCATGATGGTGAATAATTTCTAAACCAGCACTTTGATAAATAAAACATGAAACACTCTTGAAAGATGCTGGTCCAGAGTTCTCCCTTGCTGAAGTATGGGGTTTGCTTTGAAAGACATTTTGACACATGTGGATGCACAGCCTGTTAGCTGAAGGCAAACAGACATTGCAGTGGTAAGGGACAGCTGTGTCCTGCTGGCTCAGCACCCTGGAGGCTTGCGCTATAAATGCTGACACTGCATCATGACCGCAGTGCCTAGGTGATCACTCCATTGCCTGTGACATTAGAAATCAGCAGAAAGTTGGCTGAGAAATGATTCATGCAAACTCAAAGAATGAGAAAGCAAAAGAGAAACCACAGCTGACTCTCTGAAGAAGAGGCAAATGGATAAGTTTCTCCATTACAGAAGTTTCAGCTGGTTCATTCCATTTCTCAGTTTTAGAGCCAAGTTCAGAGTCAGGTGAATATGTTGTGTCAGTCGTTAGACCCTGACATAAATAAATACTGAAAAAATACACAGTGAATTTTATTTAAATTCACGTAACCTGTATAAATGCATAGGACCTTTTTCATATTAGTTCGTATTCTATCTATTTTTATGTTTTTGCTGATTCCAGGGGCATCAGCAAAAGGAGAGGAAAGAACAAATAAACACACGTGGCTTATTTATCATTCAGTATGCAAACACCTTTCATGGGTCGGTTTTTTATTTCATTGATGGAAAATTTGGAACTGGAGTGACTCAAGTCTTTATATAATTTTTTTTTTCATTTACTATGGGCTTTACTGTTTGGTAAGTAAAAATTGAAGTAAGTGCAGAAAGGAAGAAATGCTCTTAAGTATTTTTTAGGTTAATGGTGTATTACATTTTAGTTAGAGCGCTAAAAGCAATTCCAGAGGGTTTTTATTTATTTGTTCAGAATTTTAAGTATAGAGTTAGGCCCTGGGACTTTGTGCTTGTAAATAGTTCTCAAGCCAACAGTAGATAGGATTGAAAAGCATTAATTCCTGCATTACTTTCAAAAAGGTATGTATGGTTGCTGGAAATACCAACAAAAATGTTGTTAAGATGAGAAATCATGTTCTGAGACAAACACTTTTCCTCTGTTATATGTCTTGTTCAGAATAGGCAACGTGTGTACAAATTGAAGTTTGCCCTTAGTATTTTTTATGTTTAATCTAAATTAGATGCCTTGATTGCCAAAGAACTTCTTTAACAATTCAAAATGAAAAGCTGTAAAGTGCAGTTCTCTCTTGGAAAAACAACAGTTTGCCAAAGGAAGGCTGTTAATCTGTGCTGCTTGCTAAAGAGGTGCTGTAATGGAGGCAGGGGGAATTACTACATCCACTGATTTGGCAAAGTAGGGGTTTTTGTGATTAGTCTGTAGAAATGGCATTGAATGGCGGACGTGCTATATTATTGTTGAGTATATGATGTATCGCTATGTAAATGAGATAATTTAATCATGGAAATCTCCATACCTGACAGTATTTAGAAGTTATACAAAGACATAATTGTGGAGAAAAACCTTTTAAACTATTTTGAAATGTATTTGCTTAGAAAATATTGTAGTTGCGGAACAACAGTGTTAATTATTCTGCTTTGAATTCTTGAATATTTATTTTAGGCTTAAATTTAAAATATAAAACCCAGACATTTTAGTTATATGGATTTTAACTTGGCTTTAGTCATCATCACAAGCACAGAAGACAGATGCAGACAGGGCTAGGATATTTTAGCAAAGGATAAAAGGCTGTTCAGAACAAGAGAGGAATGAGTTAAACTGTGTTTAGATAAGTTGGATGTATTCACATTGGCAGTTCATGGTGGAATTTATCCTGGATTATTTCTGTAAGTAGCTGAAGCAATCTCTGAAGCATAAGCTATTATATTTGATAACCCATGGTTATCAATTATCTTTGATTATCATGGTTATCAGTTATCTTTGGTAACCCATGGGGAGAGGTCCCAGTGGTCTGGAGATGCACATAATACATACAGTATCTCTCTTTAAACAGGAGGAAAAAAGAGCTAAGGACTCATAGACAAAGAAGCTTCACTAATATGAGCAAGATACTAGACCAAATTGTTTAACAACCAGTTTATAGCATCTTGAGGTTAGTAAGGCAGTAAAACCATTCAATGTACATTTGTGATGTACACATTATATCAAGTCAAGTTCCTTACTTTTTTCAATAGTTAAGTAGCCTGGTGGATAAGAAAAAGTCAGTGGTGTTACACATCTAACTTTAGCAATGCTTTGAGCACAACTCCATATAACATTATGATTTTGAATCTAATGAGGTAAAAATAGAAATCCACTGTAAGCCTTTTCAAAATAACATGCTCAGTGTATTATTGTTGGTGGTTTGCTATCAGAAAGGGTAGCTGGTTCAGATGATGTTCATCCTTCCATCGCTATAAGGACAGTTTTCATGCAGTTTGTATGAGGGAGCAGAGTAGGCTTACAAACCTTCTGAATGTTAACAACCTGAAACTGCTTCTAAATTCTTTGAGGGAGAGGTTGGAATTTGGAATGATCTTGATTAATTGAAGGAATGGTTTGAGATCAATAAGACATAATTCAGTAAATTCAAAAACAGATGGAAGAGAAATCAGATGAAAGTAAAATGGAGAATTAACTGTTTGGCAGCAATAATACAAACGATGAATGGGGAATTGTGGAAGGCTGCAAACTGAGTATGTCACCACTCTGATGCTGTTTAAAAAAAACCCAAACAAATGTTAGTCTGAAATACATTCACAGGATTGTCAATATCAGATGCTAGTGAGACCTGTGAGTAACTTATTTGCTTTTTGGTTCTGCTCTTAGGAAGAAAACAGATAGTTTAATGTACAGAAGACAGCAGCAAATACTGTATGTTTAGAAAAATTTGCCAAGTGGGGTTTGCTAAACCTAGAAAAAGGAAGAATAACCATCAGTTTCCAAATTGGTAAAAAGTTGTTGAAACACAGACGGGCAACAATTGTTCCCAAGGACCACTGGCTGTAGGATCAGAGATACAAAGTGCTTTGTTTGCAGCAAAAGTGACAAATGCAGGTGAGTGCAAAATCCATCAACACATAATTTTGCCTTCAGTCTCCTTCCTATTACATTTAAACAAAGTCATGAACTGTGGTTTGTGCTGAGGTACACATGTACAGACTGTGTTTTGGAGATTTAGTTTTTGACTCAGTGGGAGGGAATGGACTAAATAATACATTTACATTTTTACATGACATTTTAATAAAGGCTAGATCTTGCTCCTACAGCTTTATCTGATTTTAAATGTACAGTCTTGACAGACCATTTGCTGTAATCTGTTAAGGGATGTGTTGCCCCAGCAAAGATGATGATGGGGAGGGCAGCACCCCCAGAACAATTCTTGTGACTCATAGTTTGCTCCTACTTACTCCTTGGGAAAAAGGTATGGACTTTGGCCTGGGTGAATTGTCCTTCAGGCTGTCAGTCAAGCCCTACTGGGCTAGATGATCTCTTGAGGTCTCTTACAGCCTCTAATTCTGTGATTCTGTAATTATTTAAATGTCATTTTCTGTGATCAGGCTAAAGCAGCAAGTTTTATTTAGATGTTTCACTTTATGGTTCATTGACTTAAAGAACTGTTCTGGTCTGTTGATTTACTGTGGGTGATAAATGTGCAGCCAGTCAGTACTTGGTAGGGAAAAAGAATATTTCTCCAGCAGTCAGGTTAAAATAATTGTCTATTTGTGTGTTCATATGTTTCCTTAAAGCAGAAAATATATTTTTAAACTTGGAGAAGTTTAGAATATGAATAAAATTATGTTAAAATATTTATACAGTTGGTGAGATAAATGTATGTGAAATATGAATCTACATCGTGAGCTAATTAAATCTCTTGTATGCAAATGTTTTACATATTACTAAAACAGCCCAAGTGTTACATCTTAAGGCATATTGTGATCATAGCCAATAATTTTATTGATTGACTTAAATCTAAAATCACTGTTTTGCTAAAAACATTTAACAGGCTGTTACATACAGAAAGGTGTCACTTAGGAGCTAGACTGTGTAAATGTTCAGTTTCTATGTTCTGTTACTTTTGGTAACAACTAAACACATTTCAATTCCTCAGGACCAATCTGCATGGTCCTGCTGCATTCCTGTATGTTCATAGTCCAAGCAGATGTATAGATAAGATATATATAGCTAGCTTATCTGTTGTTGCTGTTTTTCTGAGTATACTGGACTGAAATATGTGAGGTGAACTCCCTCATGTGAATGATGCTTGTATTGTGAATTCCCTGTCTAGTTATATTATAGAAATATTTCTTGTTACTGTAGCAGCAAACAAGCATTTTAAAGAGTAGAAATCTCTTCCTGAAAGTGACATTAAAGCATTTTTTTATCACCTACTATTCTACACTAAACAAGATGATAGGATGTTTGTATTCAGACTTTCATCCTAGAGTTTTTTGAGGAGAGGGAGAGCATCATTAGAGGTCACAGGCTGAGAAGCTGTATGATGCTCTTAGTGAACGTCTGCATTAGAGTACATGGAAATACTCTGTCTCTGTGGGATAGTGTGCTTTCCTTAGTCATGTACTATTTAAAGTAAAAGGGCTTTTAGTTTAGTGTAGGCAGAGCAATTAGGATTACCTTAGGGGGAAGTGTATCATTATTTTGGAAAACAAGAAGCACCATCAAGAAGTTTCTTAACATTCCCAGCTAATTGTCACAGTACTGAGGGAATTTTCCAAGTTTTGCTTGTATTCTTTAATACCAGTTATTTCTGGTTCCTATCTCACGTAGTGTTCTAAGGGGCCAAAAATCCTACAGAAATGGAGGTGACTTACAAGATAATATTAAAAACGTTGATAGTAGTAGCAAAGAAGCTATGTAGAGTGTAATAATAGAAATACATTAATTTATGCATGTGGGGATGTGGGAAAGCTCTTTCCCTTTCTCTGATATCTTAATGTTTGGTTCAAAGTTGAATTCCAGAAGTGGGAGAAGTTTTGTTTTAGTAAATTGTTAAGCTGTTTATTTTATTATTGGTGAAAACAAGATTGTGATAAGCAAAAATACTTCCTGGAAAAAGGTGGAATATACAAACAAAAGAAAAAAAGGAATTCAGTGGACTTTCTCAATTGATGTACTTGAATCATGGAATCATGGAATAATTAGGGTTGGAAAGGACCTCAAGATCATCTAGTTCCAACCCCCCTGCCATGGACAGGGACACCTCCCACTAAACCATGCCATCCAAGGCTCTGTCCAACCCCGCCTTGAACACCGCCAGGGATGAGGCATTCACAACTTCCCTGGGCAACCCATTCCAGTGCCTCACCACCCTTGCAGTAAAGAATTTCTTCCTCATATCCAATCTAAACTTCCCCTGTTTAAGTTTGAACCCGTTACCCCTTGTCCTCTCACTACAGTCCCTAATGAAGAGTCCCTCCCCAGCATCCCTATAGGCCCCCTTCAGATACTGGAAGGCTGCTATGAGGTCTCCATGCAACCTTCTCTTCTACAGGCTGAACAGCCCCAGCTTTCTCAGCCTCTCTTCACACAAGAGGTGCTCCAGTCCCCTGATCATCCTCGTGGCCCTCCTCTTGTTGGACTTGTTCCAACAGTTCCATGTCCTTCTTATGTTGAGGACACCAGAACTGCACACAGTATTCCAAGTGAGGTCTCACGAGAGCAGAGTAGAGGGGCAGGATCACCTCCCTCGACCTGCTGGTCATGCTCCTTTTGACTGAAGTGCTGGTATAGAACCTAGTTGCCTGATACTTGGTTCTTTGTGGAGCATCACATAATTCTCAATTTAAATAGTTACATGCAGTGTGCAATACACAAGATCCCAAAGCTGAAATTAATCCTCATTCTCAGGCCAGCGTGAGGTTTGATGTATGCTTTCATGATGGACATCCAGCTCATTGGCGAGGAGAGTACCTAGAAGCTCCTCCTCATGTCTGACTCCTGCTTGATGACCTGACTGTCTCTGCAGGGTATTCCGTTGCCTTCTCCACTGTGGGTTAGTAAGAAGCAGGGTGGATCCACAATGTGGCAGGTCAGTGGTCTGTCAATTTGTCCTGCCGTGGTTCTGGCAACTATGTGAGTGAGCCTCACTGTGACTTCCGGCGACACTTTGAAATACGGGCTCTATGATGTGTTTCTGTGCCAGAGAACAGAGCAGTTTTGTGCAAATTCTTGAGCAAATCCTATGGAGCTAGTAGACCGTAACCACAGTCCGCATTGCTCTAGGAACCAGATTTGTGTTATTGTCTGTGGTTACAAATGGAGCTGCCACATCAGCTGAGGAAGCAACTGCTTCTGGGCTGGAGCCTGTTGATCCTCATACTCATGTAATACTGTGCCGCTGCTGACGAATGTAGCAGTAGTTGTGAACTACAAACAAACATGAACATGAATGTCCTAGAGGAAGGAAAGAAGATGTGATTTCTTACTGCACTTGTAGAGCCAAAAAATGGTTTGCAGTAATCAGGCACAAGCTTTGAAAGAGACTAAAATGATACATGTGTGTTGTTAATAAAATCTCAATAACTACTTGTGTTGATTCCACTGAGAAGTCTCCGAGACAGCTCATCTCAGCAGCAGGATATCCCTGTGGTAGGGACTCACATAAATCTGCCAAATTCTGTTTCATTTCACCTGGGCACATGTGTCTGATTACTCTGTCACATGCTAGGCTTTCCTTCATGTCTTCGTACTTGCTTTCTGTTGAGACAGCAGATGGGCTCATCTTTGCCTATGTTAGCAGCAAATTTGGAATCCATCCTTTTACAAAAATCAATTAAGTCAGCTCCTGTTCTGTGCTGTGGTTGTGTAACTGGAGCTACCGCGCTACCTACTAGACAGGAATAGCTGGGAGGGGGCTTGTTTTGCATAGATGGGTCCCAGTAATTTAAAGGAGGGCGCTAATGGCTGAGCTGGGAAATAATATGACCTGCTAGAAATGAGGAGGAAGGTTATTTTCTGTAGCAGGCAATTGGAGTATGACAAAGCCAAATGTCTGGAATGCTGAAGTGGAGAGAAAATCAAGTAGACACCTTTCTGGTGACCACAAGCCCGCAGCTGTCAGAAGCATACTGCATACTCCTCCATTGTTTCCTCATGGTGACAGATGTCCTACTTTTGCAATTCAAAACTCTGGTCATGCTAGCTTATGGAAAAACCCCACAAAAATCATTTCACCCACCACTGAAAAGAAGCTGCCTCTAGGCTGCAATATTGTCGCTGTTTAAGGTGCGGGGCAACTGGAGAGAGCACTCAGGATTTTAGGAAATGTTAGGCATGAGATGGCTATTCATTTTTTAAAAATGACCAGGTTGCTAACACTCTAAGGTTGCATGCTTGGAAACACAGGCACGTATGCACTGCTTTTTCATGGCTGTGCATTTTCAGCACACTTTTTCTTTTATCTGACTGAAAACAGTACCTTAGTGCTCTATCCTATGTTGACCTGGGGGAAAACCTGACTTATTAGATCACTACTATGAGCATTTCTAATAATTTCTAATCTGTACCTTCTCCCTGCTGACCTTTTATACAAATAGATAGCCAAACTAATCTTCATTAGTTTAAAGGAAACAGTGAACTAATTTTCCAGCAGCTCTGACCAAAAGTATATTTGCTTTGATTTATGAAAGTTTAAAATCTTCTGGGCATGGGGGATCAAACTTTGTGCATGCTTAGTAGCATTTTTTTTGCATTATTTATGTCTTCAACTGCAAACAATAGCAACAGTATTTATACTCAGGAAATGGCCCAAGTTAATTGTCCGCAGAATAAACTTTCCCTTCTCTAAAAGAGGTAAAAATACAGTAACAGGAGAAGTTTTGAGAAAATATTTGAACGGAGCAAAGTACATAGGAGTGACAGACCAATCCTGGAAAATAGCGCAGTATTATTCTCTGGCGATACACCAAAAAAATTGGCAAACATTCAGGTATTGTGGACTGAACTTGGGTGGGAATGGTATTTTAATGTAACTTGCCTTTTCCATTTACAGAGAAAGTAGCAAATGCTCAATGTTATGGGATGAAGAGATGGCTCTAACCCTCCCAGTTCATTAAAAAAAGCAAAAAGCATTTACTCATTCTTATCCAGGATAACAAGGATCAATTCACGTGTTTGGAAATAATACTTTTTTGTTGTTGTTGTTGTTGTTTTTTTTGTTGTTGTTTTTCTGCCATGTGCAAACGTTTTTATTGTTAATTTAAGCATCCCAGTGCAGAAGTAGTAGAAAGTTTAGATGGGCTCCTCTGCTTCTCCTTCTCTCCTTCTTCTTGTGGCATAATCCCGCATTTACATCCTCACATCCCACACAGTTCAGCAGACGTATGTGGCTTTCTGGACTATAAATATCTGAAGGCTGTAGTGGCTTTGCTATTGGCCAACATTTTTTTAAATACTCCATTGCTGTACTCACTTTCTGTTTTCTTGTAAGTACTATAAGATTACTGCTTTGCCCTATCCTCCAAATTCACGTGCGGTTAAATGCCACATGGGGTTTTCTGCAATTCTAGTAGTTATTTCTTTGCACAGGATCTGGTAGGAGAAAAAACAGTTTGCAGATGACATTTACAGGAGGAGATGATGGCACATGCTTAGGCCTAAATGGAATTGTCAGACACTGACTGAGTCTCATGCCAGCCTTACATGCTTACATGCTACACATGTAAGGTGGATATGGAGAATTAGAGCTTGCAGCGTGTATAGCACAAAGTTTGTTTCCAGTGTCAGGATATTCTCTCTAATTGTCTCTGCATTGCATGTACTGTAATACACTAGGAGATCAGCAAAACACTTTTTTCTAAGAGGTTTAAGTTTAGCTGTGTGTTAGAAGATGGATAGTCTTGGTTGTTGCTTCCGTCAAAATAAAAGTTTCTGTATGAGATGTTAAGGATAACAGGAAGGGATTTTATAGGTACATTGCCAATAAAAGACAGGTTAGGGACACCGTGGGCCCTCTCCAGAAGCTATCGGGAGAACTGGCTACCCTGGACGTGGAGAAGGCTGAGGTTCTTAATGACTTCTTTGCCTCAGTCTTTACCGGCAAATGCTCTGACCACACCACCCAAGTCTTGGAAGGCAGACGCAGGGACGGTGAGGGTGGGGACCCTGGGCCCACTGTGGGGGAGGATCTTGTTCGGGACCACCTTAGGAACCTGAATGTATACAAGTCCATGGGACCGGATGAAATCCATCCGTGGGTCCTGAAGGAGCTGGCAAATGAAGTTGCTAAGCCACTGACCATCATATTTGAAAAATGATGGCAGTCAGGTGAAGTTCCCGATGACTGGAAAAAGGGAAATATAACCCCCATTTTTAAGAAGGGGAAAATGGATGAGCCAGGGAATTACAGACCAGTCAGTCTCACCTCTGTGCCTGGCAAAATCTTGGAGCGGATTCTCCTGGAAGGCATGCTGAGGCACATGAAAACCAACAAGGTGCTTGGTGACAGCCAGCATGGCTTCACTAAGGGGAAATCCTGCCTGACCAATCTGGTGACCTTCTATGAAGGGGCTACGGAACTGATGGACAGGGGCAGAGCAGTTGATGTCATCTACCTGGACTTGTGTAAAGCCTTTGACACTGTCTCCCATGACATCCTTCTCTCTAAGTTGGAGAGACATCAATTTGATAGGTGGACCACTCGGTGGATAAAGAACTGGCTGGATGGCCGCATGCAAAGAGTAGTGCTCAGTAGCTCAATGTCCAGCTGGAGACCAGTAATGAGTGGTGCTCCCCAGGGATCGGTGTTGGGACCGGTCTTGTTCAACATCTTTGTGAGTGACATGGACAGTGGGATTGAGTGCGCCCTCAGCAAGTTTGCCGATGACACCAAGCTGTGTGGTTCGGTTGATACATTGGAGGGAAGGAATGCCATCCAGAGGGACCTTGACACGCTTGTGAGGTGGGCTGATGCCAACCTAATGAAGTTTAACCATGCTAAGTGCAAAGTCCTCCACCTGGGTCGGAGAAATGCCAGGCACAGCTACAGGTTGGGCGGGGAGGAGATTGAGAGCAGCCCTGCAGAGAAGGACTTGGGGGTGTGGGTTGATGAAAAAATGAACATGAGCCAGCAGTGTGCACTTGCAGCCCAGAAAGCCAACCGTATCCTGGGCTGCATCAAAAGGAGTGTGACCAGCAGGTCGAGGGAGGTGCTCCTGCCCCTTTACTCTGCTCTCGTGAGACCTCACTTGGAGTATTGTGTGCAGTTCTGGTGTCCTCAACATAAAAAGGACATGGAACTGTTAGAACAAGTGCAGAGGAGGGCCACGAGGATGATCAGGGGACTGGAGCACCTCCCGTATGAAGATAGGCTGAGAAAATTGGGGCTGTTCAGCCTGGAGAAGAGAAGGCTGCGTGGAGATCTCATAGCAGCCTTCCAATACCTGAAGGGGGCCTATAGGGATGCTGGGGAGGGACTCTTCATTAGGGACTGTAGTGAGAGGACAAGGAGTAATGGGTTCAAACTTAAACAGGGGAGGTTTAGATTGGATCTGAGGAAGAAATTCTTTACTGTGAGGGTGGTGAGGCCCTGGAATGGGTTGCCCAGGGAGGTTGTGGATGCTTCATCCCTGGCGGCGTTCAAGGTGGGGTTGGACATAGCCTTGGATGGCATGGTTTATTGGGAGGTGTCCCTGGCCATGGCAGGGGGGTTGGAACTAGATGATCTTGAGGTCCTTTCCAACCCTAACTATTCTATGATTCTATGATTCTATGTAAGTGTAAGTGCTGTCATTGCAAACTGTCTTTTGGAATTTCTGGTAAAGGTTTGATTGATTAGGGCAGCCAGAGTTGAGATTCCTTTCTGTGTAGATACTGTGCTTGAATGACCTTAGAGGAGGAGAGAAAAAAGTGTTTTGAAATGTTCTAAATGTATGAACAGGAAATGCATACTTTTCACTCTAATTCCTTCGATGAACTTAATATAAAAATAACCTGCCATTGCTGTCAGGTTAATGGTGCAGATAATTTTTGCTGGAGTTGGGCTGACTTTGACAGTTCACTTTCATCCTCTCTCTTCCAGGCCACATGGTGTTTCTCATAGCAGAGTGTTGTGTTTAGGCTGCGTTTAGAAATGCAAAGCTTTGTGGATGCACATCTGCATGTGAAAGCAAGAATGTTTACTTTCTGAGCAATTGAAATGCATGAGAGAATAAATTTGTGGTTTTTAGTATACATTGTATCTGCTATAGCAGGTTGATCCTGAGTACCCAAATAACAAACATGCTGTTTGGCAAAACAAGTAGTATAACTATCCTACACATCTTGAGCCCCTGTGTTTGTTCAAAATCTTACTGACTGTCCCTCACAGCTTTCTCCATAGTGCTCCTAACTACTTCGTTATTGCTGCAGTGCCACACAGTAAGGGAGAAATCACCCAGAAGCTGTTCAAAACACCTTCAGAAAGGCTCCAAATCCAGCTGCTTCTATATATTGCAGTCAGTAAATTAACAAGAAAAATTAAAAAATCAGATTTATGTATCTACACAATGCTCTGACAGTGCTTTGGCATGTATGTCGTGAAGAAAAATGAGCTGTTTCACTTTTTCATTCCTGAATATTTCTTTATGTAGATTTCTACTACAGGATTACAAGCTGGTAGAATAATGCCTGACAGGAATTGATAAAGAATTGCAACAAATCCCTGCAGGGCACATTGGGGCAAGTTTGTTATAGGAACAGTCTTCCTCTGTTTACGTGAACAAAAGCTGGGTTTGACAGTTTCACTGATCAGCAGCTTTGGGAGTGTGTGAACTCACTGTTACTCTGTGTGGCTTTTTCTACAGTTTTCTCTATGGTAGCAACAATCTCTCTTTTTAAGCTATTCTCTTTCAGAGTGTTCTCACCCTGATTCTCACCGCTATGCAGTAATTTCCAATGCAAAGCTTATAGAGAGAGTGTCATTGATCACATTAAATGCAGTTTACCTTGAACGTAGATTTATAAATGAGAGCAAATGAGGAACACGAATACTGGGGGAAGAGTGGTTCATAGTTTGGTTTTCATTTTCTTTCCAGTGAGATCTATTTCTATAATTATTAGGTAACAATCCATTCAAAATGAAGATGTGCTCTGCCTGAAAGCAAGGTCACACCGATGTCTCTGTTTAAATTTAAACCCATTACCCTTTGTCCTATCACTGTAGTCCCTGATGAAGAGTCCTTCTCTGGTACCCTTATAAGTCCCCCTCACATACTAAAAGGCTGCTATGAGGTCTCCACGCAGCCTTCTCTTCTCCAGCCTGAACAGTCCCAACTTCCTTAGCCTGTCTTCATATGGGAGGTACTCCAGCCCCCTTATCATCCTCATGGCACTCCTCTGGACTTACTCTAACAGCTGCATGTCCTTCTTATGTTGAGGACAGCAGAACTGCACACAATACTCCAACTAGGGTCTCACGAGAGCAGAGTAGAGGGGCAGGATCACCTCCTTCGACCTGCTGGTCATGCTCCTTTTGATGCAGCGCAGGACATGGTTGGTTTCTGGGCTGCAGTACACACTGAAGCTGGCTCATGTTAAGTTTCTCATTGACCAACACCCTCAAGTCCTTCTCCACAGAGCTGCTCTGAGTCACTTCACCCAGCCTGTAGCTGTGCCTGGGATTGCTCCGACCCAGGTGTTGGACCTTGAACTTGGCTTGGTTGTACTTCGTGAGGTTGGCATTGGCCCACTTCTGAAGTGTGTCAGGGGCCCTCTGACTGACATCCCTTCTCTCCACTGTGTCAACCGAACCAAGTTTGTTGTCAGCAAACTTCCTAAGAATGCATCAATCCCACTGTCCATGTTGCCGACAAAGGATGTTGAACAGGACCGGTGCCAGCACCAGCTCATGAGGGACACCACTTGTTAGGTCTCCAGTTGGACATTGAGCCATTGACTGCGACTCTCTGTGTGTGTCCATCCAGTCAATTCTTCATCCACCAGGTGATCCATCCATCAAATTTATGTCTCTTCAGTTTAGAGACAAGGATGTTGTGTGGGAAACGTATTACTGGCTTAAAGAAATATAATGGTAATTGTAGGTAATTTTTCTTCACTTTCTTTTTTTCCCTTTTTTCTTTCTGTTTGTTTGTATTGTTTTCCCCTCAGTTTAGGGTGTGACTGCACAGAAAATTATCCTCTCTGGCAGATGGAAAATAGAAATCCATCGCAACAAAAAATTGCAAGGCTGCTGTAGCTATCCCTGATTTGTATTCTAAAAATAGTAATTTTCCTAACCATATGCTGGTAAAATTTGCATCAAAATTAATGGGAAGTGCAACAGCATTTTCCACTTTAGTATGGTCAAACTTTTAAGTCCAAATTGAAAGGGACTTTAATCTATCATTCAGCTTCTTGTTATTTGCTTTTCCTGCTACACCCACTTCCGCCACTTGGAATTATGATTAAACAAAGAAGTAGCAGAATCAGTTGTGGCCAGAGATTCTTGTGTGCACCTTCTTTTGCCTTGACTTCCTCTGATTTTTTGCTGGCAGCTTCTGTGAGAACAGTTGTAATAAAGCAGCTTCAGGTTACCATTTCTTTGAAAAATTTCTGCTGCTTCTAAAAGTCTTCTATCGCAAGAGCAAAATATGTAAAGTACGTCCAGATTCTGTTCTGCAAGGGCTGTGAATTTTAACAGATTGATTGTCCTGAGAGGGAGAAAGAGGTGCAGCCAGGGAACTGCCAGTTCAGTTCGCAGAATTCAATTCACAAGCTTCATCTCCAAAGATGGGTGATAACTGGGTCCAAGTGAATGTTTAGATTCCATTGCTGCACAGCATTTCTTTTCATGTCCATAATAGTAATTTATAATATGCACATCATCTTTCGTAATAAAGCTGTAAATTCACTTCCCAAACAGGTCTTTGTGGAAGAAGAGTTTCATTCTTTTCCTCGTACCTATTGTAAAAGTAGTCTGAATAGGTAGTACAGTCATAAATGATATTGTAATTTCCAGGTAACTTCACAGAGCTGTGAAGTACATGTGAGATAGCCCTTCCACCTATCTAGTCCGGTCTCATTTCACGCCTCAGACTGCAGAACTAGAGAGATAGACAAAGGAGACAACAGAGGGCTGTTAAATTCAGTGACTGTTGTCCTGCCTCTGGATCTATAGGCACATTGCAACCCGAAGTGTTTTTCAGACTCACAAGCAATTTTTTACAAAGGACAGGAAACATCACACGCCAGGAGGGCTCTGTGCTTGAAAGAAAGAAATGCACTTTGTAAAATGGTAGAGGGTGCAAACAGCAGGTGCTGTTAAAGAACAGTAGTCTGTAGATGAAGTTTTCATTAACAAGCATGAGTTAATGTCCTCTGAAGGTTCACTTAACTTCAGTGGGTGAAAAATAACTTTGGTCTTTATTGAAAAGCTATTCAAATATAGTATGATAGCATCATCACTTCAAGGACAAAATGGCAAGAAGGGTAAAAACCAGAACCTAATTCATGGTGGTTCTGAGGCTGATAATGCATTCATTACATCATCAGGTGAATGAGTACTCCAGTGTGGAATTAGAATTTTGTGTACAGAAACAGATGTATTTGCAAATGCTTGTTTAGGAAGCCATCCTGAAAATGAGATTTAAAGGCAAAGAGGAAATCATAGCCGTTTATGAACAGTCTGCTTCAACAGTTTCATATCTCTAAAGCCTTTCTTCTTTTCTGCTGAGCTAATTAGAATGTCATATAACCTAGTGTCATCATTTAACTTATAGGATATTCATTCTCTTTAGAGAATTATGCTACTGAAGCATCTTCTAATCAGCCAGTATTAGTCCTATTGTGTTGAGTATTAGCAGTAGAATGTGTAGGGGGTTTGGGGTGTGTGAAAAGGAGTCAGACTTTAAATGCCAAACTAGACCAAGAGCTATTCTTCTGGTACACAGAACCAGGGATTTATCAACACTGCTGGGTTTTTGTTTTGTTTCTTTTTTTAGACTGTGTGTATGACTCTTAACTATAAAGAGAAAATACATGCAAGGACTGGTGTAACCTTACTTTGTTTTCAATATATGCTTAAATTATCTGTCACTTGCTTAGGAACTTCAAATACCTCATTATATCTGAAAAGAAAATGAGTGAATAGTTCTGAAAGTTGCAAGAATTATACAATTTAGTTCAAAATCAGGTTTTAAGATAATTATAAATCACAACTTCTGACAAGTCTTATGAAAAATACTGCAGGGACATAGTTTTTAAAACGCTCTGACAATATTCATTAATTTATAACTAAAAAATGGCTAATATATACCTCATTTAGCATTGTGTAGGTGCAGATAAAAGTGTTATGTGTGTAGGTTACTGTGGGCCTCATTAAAGTTCAAGTTTCTATTCCTTTCAAGTTTATATTACTTTCAAAACCTATTCATTTGGGCTGAAATATTCCATTCATTTTGTCACCTAACATGTATGTTTTGGAAAGGCTAAGCAAGACTTTGGGGATGTGTTTATTTTTTTGGTGTGAGGGGCATTCTCTTGTTTGAACAATACTGAAACTAAATCATAAACTGAAAATATCACCTGTAAATAATAATTTCCAGATGAGAGTGCATAAGAAATTGGCTTTGACCTACCTGATCTGTGTGCACTTGGAATCTGATTTCCGAGTGTTTTCAGCAGAGGTGTTTATTTTGCTGAGCTCATTATTGTGCACCTAGGAAAGGATCTCTTTTATATGCGTGTATCCTAATTACCTTTGTAGTGAGCTGGCTGGCCAGCCAAGGTCAAGATTAAGGTGGGGAACTCTTAAAGTTGTGTAAAATCATTCATCCAGATTACTGAGCGAAGAGAGAATCTTTTCCTGCAGCCTGGCTGTATTCGTAACACATGAAGTTAGTTAACACGTGCAGTTAATAGTTGTATTTTTACAGCAAGATACTGCAGTGAAATCCCTGATAATATAGCAGAATTGGAAGAGAGACTATACTTTAAATATCTGCAAGAGGCAGTAGGTTTTAGAACATGCTGTTATTTAGACAGGTGTTATTACTGTGCAGGACTCCACAGATGTGGAACAATAAGATGGTTTCTGCTCAGAGATCCTACAACTTCAGTGAAAAACAAGAGGCAAGTGATGATACAGAAGTGGCAGCATGGGAAAAAAATGGTACAGCAACAGTCAGTATGAGAGGAATGTACTCAACACACCTCTGTCTGTCTGATGTCTCCCAAATTCCTGTAGACAAATGAGAAATCAAGAAGAGTTGTATTGCAGAGAGCTCTTTTCAAGAATGAAGGGGGTACAAAAATGAAAACTTAATGAGCCTTATTAAAGACTGACATTTTTGCCAAATTGGGGAGGAGAGCTGCTATTTCAGTGTTTAAAGAGATGTGATTGATAGGTAGATTGAAGAGGTTTTCATGTAAGGGAAGGGCATGAAGACTGTGGATATAAAGGCAAACTTTTTGCTATTCCTTTACTTTGATTGTATCTCATATTTTTCATAAAATTCTGTGTCAGTCTCTAGGTGTCAGTTATCTATGAAGTTTTTCTTGCTAGACATATATGCTTAAATACATAGGAAAAATAAAAATACTATTTTGTCTTTTATGAAAATATTTTATAGTACCAGTAATTGAACAGTAAAAAAACTCTGTAACTAGAAACAAAAATGCTGTCAATTCAGGATTCATTTAAACCTGGTATTTATAAAGTACCCTTACTTACAAAGACTACTTTGAGTAGCTTGTAATAGCAGAGCCACTTGGATCATAGCATAGATGAAAGAGGTTGTTCCACTGGGAGTATTAAATTTAAACTAGTCACCTCTGGTTTGGCTTTTGAATTATGACAGAAGAATCAGTGACTGCTGCTGTTAGAAGTCTGAGGAAGCCTTTGGCTTACTAACAGTCTAGATATTAACAATTTTGAAGTCTCTTCATACCAAGGAACTATTAAGATGAAACAGTAGCTTTAAATTAAGTACCATCATTCCCTCAATTTATCTTGAAGGAGAGAATTAATTAGGCTTGTTTATCTGAGAGAAATGAAAGATTAAATTACAGGGAATGCCCCTACACTGACCCTGTAACTAAGTTGAGTGTGCCAGAGACTTCATCTTTTTCAGCATTTTAGCTCCCCTTCTTTTCAACCATGTTCCTTCTTGCTGTTTAAACTATAAAAATGACAAACCATGAATTAAACCTGTGCATTTTCCTGTTAGCAAAGTCAGCGATCCCATGCTTCAAAATCGTGCATCCTCTTTTTCTTCTATAAAGGTTGGGACAGTACTGTAGCAAAAAATTCGAACTATAAGTTCAAACATAGAACAAAGGCAGAAACCTTTTTTTTTTTTTTTTTTTGTTAGTGGTGTAATACTCCTCTGACTCTTCAGTTTCAGCTACATCCTTTCTCTTTTTCTGCTTACTCCATGTGGAAGTACAACACTTTCCATGAAACTGCAAAAATGAGGATTTCAGGATTGTAATGAACTAAATTCCCAAATAGTACTGTGTCAGTGTAGCTGTCTTTTTAGCACATTGCAACCTTTTACCATGCCATAGGTGATGCACTGAAATGAAGAATTTTGATTACATTGTTATGTAGGCCTTGCTAGCACCTGTGGACAAACTTTAGGTTCTGTATCCGCTCCGAGCGCGATGATTCAGGGGTGACTTTGCTGCAGTTAGTGTTAATGAGCAATCACAAATGAAAAGGAAAACAGAAGAAATTTTAAGGCCTTGGAAGTCATTAATACTGAAAAAGTCTTGTAAAATGATTTTTTTAAAAAGGCTGTGTCTGATTTCTCTACTGGCTATTTTTATACCTGTTAAGTTTACTAAGTAACTAATTTCATTGATCTTTAAGACTAAAATTCACAAAGCAATTTAAAGAAACTGCTATGATAGCTTTTCCAAATTTCCCTGCTGAATATTTCACACTTTTATTCGATTTCTTCTGCTTCTATTTTTAGTTAGGGCATGCAACTCATTCCATATTTAAAGACGATTCAGAAGCATAGCTTCAAGCTAAACAGTGGCCCTGTTTGAGACGAAATAGCTTTGTTGAAAGCTAGCTCTGTCTTTACTGTGTGGTATCAGGCTTTAAAGGAAGATCTTCTAAATGTGAGGAAATATAACCTAGGTGAAGGTGTTAAGAGTAAAAAACCCAATTTTTTTATTTCTGATTTTTGTCGCCTTCTCTGCAACTTGTCCAAGTGGTTAGATCTCTAATTGTTTTGTTTTCCATCCTATTTAGGTGGTAAGATGTTTGAGGCAAGCTTGATTCTTACGACATCATTAGATGTTTAAATAGTATAAGTGCAAATAGCTTTAAATGGTAATTGTAAAATGTGTTGTGCTTTACATGCTATATGCAGTAATTTACATGTGTGCATGGGGACAAAATGGACTTGCTTTCTCATTTATATGAAGAAAAGCAAGAGGGAGGAGGATCTGGGTATCAATCTGTAGAAGGGAAAGCGCTGTTTCACTTAGATGTTACTCTTGCATGTCCAGCTTCCTCTGCAGAGCATCTCTCTCAGCAGTTGCCCGGACAGTCTCTGAAGACTGGCACTCCCCTTTTTTCTCTGACTGAAGGGGTTTTATGTTTCTCTGTTTATGCTTCTGTCTTTATTTATGCTTCCCTCTTCATTTATGCTTCCTAACTGGCAAAATAAGACAGATAGTAGGATCCTCCAAGGTCATACAGTCTTTCGGATATGTACAAAATATTCCTATTTGGGGGCCCCAATATGGCTTCTGGCTTGTTCTTCCAGCAATTCACCTTAAATGGTCTTGCTATAGAATTAATGCCTGGCTATCCTGGCTAAGTTAAGTAGACTTCACTTTGATTATCTTTCCATATTCTGACATTATTATAAAGTCACATCTTGCCCATCACGGTTGTCTTGCATTACTGATGGGTTAATTAGTCTCATATACTGAGCAGGTTTCTTTGCAGCACTGTAGAGACTTTAAGGAATTGTGACTTTATGCAACTTGTTTGTAAATTCTTGTATTCTTTCAAATTGAACTGTGGGGCTGCTGGAAGTCAAGAATAACACTGAGTGATGTACATGGGCCAGTGTAACCTTCTTCTGAAGCCTGCTGAGGTCACATCTGCAGTGACTCTTCAGGCATCTGTATATAGATACATATGTAGCTATTTCAGTGTTTTCATGGGAAATGCTAATAATCAGTGAGAATTCAGTCCAACCTCATGGGATTAAGAAAGTGCTTGATTACTAAAGAGAAAGTTCCAGCTTATGTAAACTTGCATTATGCAGTGTGACTGCAAGTCTCACACATTTTTTTTTTGTTAAATTCTGACATTTGAAATTAAACAATCCAAGAGGGAGAGAATATTTCCAGCATATACGGAACTGTTGTCTTGGTGTGTTTCAGACTCTTCCATTTAATGTGCTTTTCAGTTTCTTCAGAAGATTTTGTCATTTTTTATTGATATATTTTTGCAAACATTGTAATTTGACATCATAATTAGTTTTTCAAGTACTTGGAAAATATAACCTGTTGTATCAGTTTAAAATTTTTACTAAGGGCAATAAAATAATCGTTATATGATGATTGATATTTATTGTAGAATTGTTCTCTTGCTTGAGAACAACTGTTAATGATTGAATGTACAGGGAAAATAATGTGGAACTGAAAAGAGCTGAAGAGCTCCAGTCCTTACCAAAAGGAAGGTTTTGCAGGCAGTGCTGAAGGTAATTTTTGAAGTTTATGTAATCATACCCAGAACTGTCACTCACCTGCAGTCCCTGGAGGGCTTCTCTGAGGCCAGCCTTTGTAACTGTATTAGCAGCCTTCATGTCTCACAGAAGTTTCTGAGATTCACAGTAAAAAGTAATGCTGACTTCCATCACTACTGATACTAAAAATCTGTTTAGCCTAGAGACATCAAGTGGAAATCGAGGATGCTAAAAAAGCAGGTATGGTTTCACATCAAACAGACTTAGTTTAAGCTAAACTGTAACAGCATCTGTACAGGAAGATATTGTAGTAGACTACTTGGAACTTGCTTATAGAGTCTTGGATCGAGATCCTTCAAACATTTATCATGTTTAGTACTCAATAACAGAAGTCACAGATTTAGTTTTAGCACAAGTACATGTGAAAATTGACTGTCTGTCCTTAGAATGAGATGCTTACTATGCATAGAAAACCTTGGCTTTCCAAGGCTTTCAAAAGCCTGCTTCCAAGCAGGCTTTTGGGGAAGGGGAGGTGAAACCAGGTGTTAAGAAGTGCTGAGGAAGTGTTTGATGTATGTTTGATATCAGCAGTCCACAGTTCCCCTTAGTGGGTATTCTCATGAAAAACACATACCTCTTTTCTGTTCCTGCGGCATAGCAGATAAACATAGAACAGTTTGAAAAGTAGTCCTCTTTGGAAAGCTTTCTAATTTGTTGAAGAAAGTGATTGTGCAGAAAAGTTAACTGTTTCTAAACTGCAACTTTATTTTGGTGACATTTCCTGTTTTTTTTTTCAGCAGGAAAAGCAGCTAAACCACAGTCCTAGAAAGCACTGAGCTTTGTTTATATATTTTTAAGTCTTTTTTGTGCTCTGTCTTGAGACTGCATTATCAATAAGACAAAGTTATATTATGACCACAGAACAATTTTTATTCACAAATAGAAAGTGTGAAAAACACTGAACTCCGGAGAAAGAATGAAAATTACAGACTAGATCTTATTTGTGCATCAATAGTGAAGGAGAGTTATATATGGAGCCAGAACATGTATTGCATCCTGTGGCTGCTGCTTTCTATATTTGCTAAGCCATGGTGTGGTGGCATGAAGCCAAATATGTTAGGTTTTCACCACCTTAGTGTTTCTCAGTCAGTAGGGAATCCCCACTTCACTTACTAAGAAAGCTCTCACCTTCTTTTTAATTAATGCCAAAGAGGTGGAGTTGGAGCTGAACAGACTGTGACGTTCTCTAGCATTGTATGTCCTCAAGGCTTTCAGTGTATCCATACATGTTAACTGATTTAATGTTTCTGTGATTTTTACCTAGATGAACGTTTCATTTTGGCGCAGTGATTACATAATGATATAAAAATCCATCATTTAAACCCTAAGCTGTCAACTCCATGATTCTCCTACAAATTCAGAAGTTAGTTTATGTGTCATAGAAAGTTTTGTTTTAGACACAGTATATCCTCTTAGCTGGAGAGGGTGGTCTGCCAAGAAATGAAATAAAGAGAGAAGGTACATGTGGTGCTGAGGAGGTGAGTAGGAGTCCTATCAAAACTGTAACTTTATTGCACTTTAACATTTTTTAACACAATCAAAATAACTTTTCACTTTCTGTGTAAGGCAAGAACCTAGAAGAGTGCATAAAAATGAAATATTCTCCAAAATCTGACAGCTGAAAAAAGCTTCTCCCTGAGCATCAGAAATACTGATCTGTGATTTCCTGTGAGCTAGTGTCGGAATGCTCTGCACTTTCTACTACCACATCTTTCTCCATAAAGATAGCCTCTAAATTGTTCAATATTCACAGCTGTCTTGTCCTTACTCTTCAGAGATAGCAGGTAGACAAGATGATAACCCAAGTTTTTTTTTCCTAGGAAACCTGGAAACAGGATGAACAGACACTTTCTTACTGTGAAGACAACTGATTAATATAATCAGGATTGTCAATCCCATTTGGCACTAGCTATTGTTTAAATATTGTCAGCATAGCATATTGCAGGCGAGCTTCTAAGAGGAAGCAACATAGTCATGTTGTCATCATTTCACTGCAGGCTGTTATTAGTCAGGGGATACATTTACCAGATCTTTTACTTCATCTGGAAAGGCCAGTTTGGCATGATAATCAATTAACACTCCATATTTCCAGTGCCCGTCCAGGTTGCAGTTCCGTTCTTTTTGTCATTAAAACATGTGAATGACTTTTTAGTTTAAATGATAAACATTTGCATGCAGACTTTTCTTAGTAAACAGAGTTGGCAGTGGCAGTCAAAAATTTAATCTTAATTTTCAGATTAAATAAACAAAGATTTGCTTTGGCAGAAGAAGTAGCCCTTTTTTGTAGTCCACCTTTTTTAATTTCCATTAATTTTTCTTCCTACAACTTGCTGCTACAAAGCACAAGATCATTTTAATATTCAAAATAGAATTTTTAGATGAATGTAAAGGATATGATGTGAACTGTTAATGGATTTGAGGTATAAAAGCAAAATTCCTCTTTCAGTTGTTTATCACCATGTTTAGATATGTTTGTGGGTACTGTTGCTATCTGGAATTTATTTTGTTCAAGCTAAAACCCCCTCAAAAACAGTGTAAGCTTTTTGCTAGGGGTTATTTCTGAAGTATTACTGTTACGATGGATAATGCAAGTTGACAGGATCTATAGTTGAGGGGTAATTCATATGGAGTCTGCATTCAAGGGTTATATTTTGGCAGGCAGAGGACATTGCATATTTGGAAACTCTTTAGCAGAATTATAGTTTTACTGCTTTTTAGATACAGGTTCATGCCAGGCATATGTACAAACCATCCATCTAACCCAACTAAGTGTCTTTGGAATATAGTGTCATCACAAAGGCAAACCGTATTTGAAATGGCATCAGATATTAGACAGATGCTTCTCCAGCATGTCTGTGCATGAATGGAGGAAGATTTTACATTGCAAAGGTGACTGGTGGCAGTGTTTCATTTCAAGACCATACACAAATGTTACTTCTAGTCTCTGTGAACTGTTCTTGAAGCCTGGTAGAGAAGAATAATGTTCATACATGGTTTAACTACATTTCCAGTCTGGTAAATCTGTGTTAGAATTTGTTTGCTGGTCTGCATCAGAGCATTGTCTGCAGCTGGTTTTGAACTGTTGCATGGGTGGGACGCTGTACTGCAGCCAAGGACACCTGGTTTTCCCTTTTTAATCATGGAGTCAACTTTAGTGTAAGGAATTGAAAACTATGGCCTCCAGTGAAGTTGGGAGCCTGTCAGTGAAAGTTTGTTGGAGAAGTTTGTGTACTACATTGCCAACTTAGGCTAGAAGCTCTTTGTGGCTTTGCTCTGTTGAAAGCAGGGATTTGGTCTGCAGTTACTGCATAATCGCTGTTCAGAGCAGCGTGAGCAAGATGCCACCATTTATCAAATGCCCTAGTCCAGGCTAAGTTATTTAGATGCATGTGAACTGAACTTTCTGTTCCTGCCTTTCCTAAAACAGCTCAGGCCTTCTCCACCCTGAACTCCTCAGAGTTCAGTTCATTGCTTAAATTTACACTTTATTTTGCTTAAGAGATCTTAGAGACAACTGCAATGCAACGAGGCAAGCCGAGTCCTGAGTCTAGTTGAAGGTAGCCAGGTAGAGAAGCTTGGAACAAGAGAGCATAACAGAAGGTAACTATCAAGTATAAGAACTATCAAGTATAAAAAGGAATGGAAAAGAAAGGGGAAAACAATTAGGAATATATTGATTTAAGGGCAAAAGTGGGAAGAAGAAAGCTAAAACTCATGGTGGAGCATCCTGCCAAATTTTTCCCGCTCAGGAAGCTAGCTCCCAGTCAACATGGAGCCAGTAATTATTCAACTGCTAAATGGGAGGCAAAGTCCCTTTTTAGAAAGTTGAAGGAGGAAGTGCTCTACCTTGAAAAATCATTTGGAAGCAGTGTACCTGTGATTAAAAAATGCCTCATTGAGTGTAATACCAAGATACCAAGAAACAAGAGATTTCAGTTAGGATGGACGGGGAACACAAGTGGATTTCTTTGCGAATTTACACAAGTGAAAAATACCCCAATGTGTAATACTGGCATCAGCAGTTTTAAAGGAGTATTATGGTCTCCTACTTTTCATATATGTGACAGACCCATTAGGAGAGGTTGTAAATACAAGCGCAGCTTTGTGAACTGGAATTTCTTGGAGTACACTGTAGTGGTGGTACTGACCATCCAGGTTTTTAAAACTGCTATTTTCTTGAGTGAGGAGACACTACACTTGTAGAGTTTCTCATGTCTGACTAATTTTAAAGAACTGCAGTAGACAGTGCATTATGCCTGCACTTAATTAAAACTTTGTGCAGTCGTATTAGGGAGAGGTTGGAGAAAGATTGCTGATTATTCTTTAATATCCTAATAAAACCTTTTGGCATAACTGTGGCTTCTAGTTTCACTCAATTAAGTGAACAAGTCCTGAGCACGCAGAAACACTTGCAGGTAGACCTGAGGAGAGATTAAAAGCAATGAAATGAGACTAGTTACTGCCAACAAGGAATTAAAACTGAAATATAATAAACCCCACAACCTGTCAGACTTTTTTTTTTAAATCAGGCATTTTAAATGGAGTAGTATCTGGTCCTTTCATTTTTCTTTTCCTCCCACCTCTTCTTGCAGTATTTTGGCACAGTATTTGGTATGAATCATGTGCCAGGTGCTTAGGTGCCTTCTGCACTTGCTCAAATTCTCCATCTCCCAGGGAACAGGGAACAATGTCAGTCCTGAATGACTGCAGGTGGTGGTGGTGGTGAGGAGCAGGCAGGGGCTGGCAGCATTCCTTGGGGAGGAAGGGGCTGTTGACCCTTCAAATACCCGTCTGCTGGTAAAAGGTACCACCACACGAGGGCCTGGCTTGGTGGGTGCTCACACAGGGGACAGCAAATCGCCCCTGTAAATTGCCCACTTCTGTACAGCTGCTGATCCATCATCACAGGTGCCTGCTGGGACTTGTTGATGCTCTCACTGTTAAAGCGTATCTGTAGAAATTCCATTCAGTTTTCCATTGTTTCAAGAGCATCAAGGCTTGCAGCTCCTGTCTTCCCACACCTGTAGTAGCTCTTGGAATCTGGTGCCCTACTTTTGTATTTCTTCAGTTAATGTCACAGGTTGCTCACTTCTGTTTTCCTCTGCAGCAAAGGGGTTATGCTTACACCTGGGCACAGTGGTTGTTGAAGTGCCTGCAAAGAAAAAAGGAATTATCCGTTAATGAGATCTGGAGAAAATGGAGGCAGTGGATTTCTGTCATGCCAGTTCTGTACCTCATTGTTTGCAAGGTTTCTAATTTCTGATCTGCAGTCTCTCCCATCGGTGAATTTATCTGTGTGGGAGTAGCAGGTGGCAAATAGAAAGTTTAAAGCTGAGAACACCTGGGCAAGTTTTCTTTATTATTAAAATTTAATAACTGTATATGGTTGTGGAGTTTTACATAGCCCTGGCCTAGTGAAGTTCCTAGAAGAGCAAGGTGGTTCCTAACAGACCATATGTTACCGTCTTGGGTTTCATGATTGTTTCTAGGTTAAAGAGCACATAAGAGACTATTTTACTGTTCCTGAGTACACAAGATGCTATTTTATGTTCAGAAGGCAGTTTCTTTAGCCTTTCCAAAGGAAATCTTGAGTAATGCGATGGCAGTAAACAGCAGAAACAGTGATGTACAGGAACATTTCCATTACCATCTTAGCGAATCAGTTGGCTAAAATTCCAGTCGTATAACCAGATTTCAAGCATTAAGTTTACAGGGAGACTTCGGAAATTATGGGAAGGTCCAGAGAAATACTGATAAAAAAATGAGTGCTTGTTTGACTGTTAAGTGCAAAATGACTCTCCAGTAGCAAGGAGTTCAGTCCTCACAGAAGAACAAAAATGATTTGGTAGGAATTTTGTCATTGCAGTTGCCTGGATGAGTTTTATGTGCTGAAGGGGGGCTTAGCACAGCAGCCTACAGATCCTGGAGACATGCCCGGGGAAAAGGATTAACAAGGGTAGCACCGACATCTAATAGCTTTTGACTGTTGTATGTTACTACAACAAATATATGTTAATCACTGAAGAAGCTTCCATGCAAAATGAAAATTTTACTTTTATATAAAACTTACAAGATGCAAATATATGAATACAGTAATTTTATAGGTTGTGTAATGATTTATTATTAAATAGGCTATAACATAATAATATATAATTCATATAGTATGTAACATAATGAATCCGAAAGGATGTGTTATACTCTGCATTTTTGGTTGTCTCATGCAAATATTTTCCCGCTTAGTAAAACTGAAAAGCATAAAATTGAAAGCAGAGAAGGTGCGGAGAGTACTCTGTAAAAGGGGAAGGCTGCTGAGCAAATCCTTTTCTTGCAGACAATACCGCATTGCCACAATTTCTTAGATGCCAAGGTGCAGGGGAACCAAGATTCTTTGTAGCTGTGAACTTAGCCATCTAACAGGAGGTTGCTGTCTCTTTTAGCTAAAACTTGCATCAGCAATTACAAATATAATAGAAAGTGCTCATTAGTTTCTAGCACTATGTCCTATTTTTCTTTGATTTTTGTAGTGAGGAGAGGGAGCACCGGGCATCCCATCCATCTGGTGTTGAACAGGTCTTCAGAGTTATTTTCCCTGTAAGCTCAGATGAAGTTTGTTGCTCAGGGTTTGCTTGGGACAGAAACAGGACTATCAAAGTCACATCAAAGGAACTTACGCAAGAATCTTATGCTCCTGTAAAAAAGGCTTCTGGTGAAGAGCATCACTGGGAAAACTGGCTTCAGTGCTCAGAGCAAGCAACTCATCAGGTGAAGGCATGGAGCCTTCTGGTAGCATTGCTTCATCTCTGATACCTCTGCAACAACTCAGTGTAGTATAGATACAGTGAACAAGCTCACCTTAGTTGGTGCTGTAATAATTCCCTTGCTGCCATGGTCAGAATTGCAGTGTTTGAAGAATTCCTTCCAGATATTCATCAAAATGTTAGTTTGCTCTTGCCACTAGCAGCAAAACCTGAGTCACACCCCCATTGTGGCTGAGAAAGAGTTACTCAGCAGTCTGAAGCCAGAAAGCACGTGTTAAAGTCTTCAGCAGTGTGAGAAAAAGGCTGAGCAATAGGCAGGAGGATATGAAGTGCCATTCAGTCTCTTGGTGGAACTGGGTAGGACGTGGCCCATGGGACAGAGGAACAGGAAGCTGTGGGATTGCCCCTGGATTGTCTGAGCCTGATGTTCTTCATTCACAGTTACATG
This sequence comes from Amazona ochrocephala, assembly GCA_039720435.1. NCBI lineage: Eukaryota > Metazoa > Chordata > Aves > Psittaciformes > Psittacidae > Amazona > Amazona ochrocephala. The sequence continues at coordinate 30,226,730 of CM077883.1, read as the reverse complement.
GCAGCCACAATAGCATACCAGTGTGGAGGGCTGAGGGGCAGCTGCAGTGAACACAGACCAAGACCTGGTGAACTGATGCTGTATTTGCCTTGTGAGACGATGTATGGACAGCAAAGAAAAAGAGGAAGAAGTGAGGTGGAAACTGTGGAAACTCGGCATTGTCAAGGTCTTCATACTGAAAGCACTAGGGGGTGGGAACTTATCTATAAGTCTGTTAAGACTAACTTACATGTAAGTGCCACAGAGCCCTGGTACTGTGATTTGATAGAAGAAAAACCTTTCTAGGATTTCTTTCTCTTCTCTAGGCAAAATATTTTGTTTGTCTTTCTTCAGCCCACCTACTACACTGCCATCCTTTATGTGATCCAGTCACTTACCCACTTCTCTTACCTATTTTTGCAGTTATTGAGAATTCAGTTGATTATTAGGCCCATTTGGGGAGAAAATGCAGACAATGTCTTGATCTTGAACTGCTCACATATCTATATTAACAAGTCTTGCAAATAGATGTTGAGTGCTTCAATTAGGCATTCTTTCCTTTCCTACCACCTTCTGCTTCTTTTAAGGTTTTAATCTCTGTTTGTCAGAAAATGCCAGCAGACTGTGGGGATTGCCAGAAACTAATAATAATTAAAATTCCATGCTATAAAAAGCAGCGTACAGTGTTTGAGCTGAAAGCATTAGAATACTTTCCAAGAATTCCAGTATATTAAGTTCTGCTGTGACATTTGACTTACAGCTTGGTAATTTTTTTTCTGCTTCAGCACAGTGTAATGACAGTAAGTCTCAGTCTTGTAAATATGCTCCCACACAAATTCTTTGTGACATCACATGTGGGAGTTCACATAATAAAAAAGGAATGCTCCTCTCTCCTTCATGTTTCTTTACAAACCTGTCTTCATCATTTAAAGCAATGTCAAATTTTCTTTAGATACGGCATCTACCTGTCTGAGCTACTAGATCTGGGCTTGGTTGCTTGTAGTAATGTTCAGAAGTGCTGTATTCTTAATTGACTTCATTGATAAGCAGATAAAAAGAAAAGGAGAAAACCTTTTTTTAATATTCAACCACAGTTACCATACTTGATTGGACTGGCTGATTTGGGGTGTTTTAGTGGCAACTGCAGTCTCAGAACTTGCTTAACTAGTTACATAGGGATTCCCCAGCTGGCATGTTGGCATAAAAGCAGCACAGCTACCTTCATCACCAGGCTCTGGCTGAGGTTCAGATTACAGAGGTGGAAAGGAGAAAGCAAGACATGAGCTCAGGCCTGTATCTGTACTTTGTCAGATCCTGTGAAACTCCCTTTAAGGTCCTTACCGATTTAGTTAATTTAAGTTGTACTGATCTGTTTCTGAATGATTCTGTAGACTAGATTTCAGGGGCAAAATGGATTATTTAAATGCACTTTCCACACGATCACTGATGTGTTGACACTAAACCTGTACTGTAGCTACGAATTTAAATGCCCACTGGTCTACAAGCAAAATCTTCATCACTGGACCAAAGTAAGAACAACTCCTTTTAGTTTATCAGTCATGTACAGGGCAAGTAATCTACCCCTTTTTGGTGATCCGTGTTTGGTTAACGAACACTTCTTTTATATTTATAAAAATGTGTTGATACTTTGATATTAGTTTCACAGAAGGAGAGCTGTGTTGAAATAAAGACATTCCAGTAGTTAGTGGTTCCCTTGCAATGCTGTAGCTTCATCAGAGATTGCATTCCACTCTGAAACTGCCCGTCTTGTTCACAGAACCCAAGCACCAGCCAAACTGAAACTGTTTGGCAGTCACACGTGAGCACATTTCTAGAACAAGATCAAATATTCTGATGTCTGACTGTTTCTCTTGCACTAAGGCATAATGGAGCTGTGTCAGATTTATTAAAGGGATAATATTACCAGTTTGTATTGTAATTATAATTTGATTATTATTTAGCATTTTAGTGGTGTAAGGCACATTCAGTTTCTGTGTTGCAGTTGTTCTGTCTGATCCACCTGCACTCTGAAACAGTTTTGTTATGGTTGCTCAGAAAAATGTCTTCGTAAGTTTCTTCTGATAGAAGTACAGCTGCTGCTTCCGAGATTGATCGGGGATACACACTCAGCTGTAGCTGGGAGGGCTGGGCGCCACTGCTATTGCCACTGTATGCCTAGGATACCTACACCTGAAACATTAGTACCTGCATTTCCTAGTTAAAAAAAAATTATGAAGCTTTGCACTGAAATTAAAGATGTTTATAAACAAACAGAAAATGTATAAAGAAAATAGATATTCATGTGTGCAGAATGCTTAGTTGTGGTTGCAATGGGATTTATTTTTTTCCTTTTTTTGTTATTTTTTGTTGGGGAGAATTCTGTACAACATATTGAATACTTTGAGTTTAAAAGCTGGTGGGATCTAATTCTTTGCCCTATATTCTTTTAGCATCAAAAGCCATACAGTTTTGTTTTCCTTGATATTTTTCAACCCATGTCTCCTGTTACTACTTTTTTAAAAAAAGTTATTTTCGTCTTCTCATAAGACAAAAATAAAGTGTATATCTGATTGGCCCGATAGAAGGAGAATGCGAATGGAAAGCAAAGACGGAAGGTCATTCTCAGCAATTAGACACCTCTTTCTCCAGTAACAAAGTAATCGCCAATTATACAAGTGAATTCAGATCAATGATAACAGTATTTTCAGAGCTGTGACCACACAACAAAATAACCTTTTATTTTCTGCGGGCACGTCCTTTGTAAATCTGTTGTATTTTAGGTACTCATAATAAATGGAAGCTCTGACATTTTTGTATGCTAGCTAACATCAGTATTTGTTCTGCTTTTTTGCTTTTTCTGGATGCATATCTGCTGTCTATAAAATTAAAATGGGGAGACATGCTAATGTTTCTTTTTTGTATCATCTGTTCAGCTTTGAATACTTCACACCACGCTATAAGGTGCTGTGACATATCAATTACTTATAAATGACTTATGTGGTTCTGGTATTACAGTAGGAGTCATGTGGAAAATGCCACAACCATCTGCAGAGTGGAAATCTGGAAACACTGTATTACTATATACAGCATCCATTCATTCTATGTGGCACTGAAATCATTCTGAAGAATAGCACAGTTTGGCTATAAAGTGGTTGAGGCTGATACAAAATAGATTTTAAGAGTGCCTGAAAGTATCTGCACAGTCCCATATCAATATTTTATATAAGCTATTTCAGATGTAGAATACTAAAAATATTAGTAGTATTCTAAGGAAAATGACAGGGTAGTCACAGACAAAGCAGAAGTTACAACGGACTGAGCAGTAGTTGAATATTTTCTATGACCACAGCATCATCACAAGTAGCAGAATGCAGAAGGATGTGGAAGCCTGGCATTCACAGTACAGTGCCCTGTTGCCACCGTGGTCCCCCAGCACTTTTCCAGTGTCTTGGCTTCAGTGCAGGTTTAGTTTAGAGTTTTATTTTTCAATTAGAAGTGTTATTTTCATAGCCCTTTTTGCTCCTGATGGTCAAAGAAATACACTGTCGTATTGAGGGGTAAGGGTTGATTCTGTTTTTCACTCAACTGGGAGTCTTAGTTTCCTCCCATCTTCGTGTGTGCTGCAGAGACATGGAGCATTCAGAGTACTTGTGAGTCTTCAAGAGAGAATTCCCATAATATGCTTGGTGCCGTGTTTTTCCCACTCCAGCTCCCATGGTATGAGGTCCACTGAGGAGATGATGAAGTATGCTTATAGCATTGCGCTGATTTACACAAGGAACTGTTGTAACCCTAGGCATGGACAGTGTTCAGGCAATATAGATATGACTTAAAGTAATTTTTACTTTCCTCTGGGCTGCACCTTGCAGAAGAAAGGAAGTACAGTATCTGCCCAAGGAAATAAGGACAGATAAAAACTTAGTTTTAGTTATTCAGGGTCACCTGGTGAGCAGGGGACTGAAATGAAAGGTCAGCTTTGAAATTCTTTGATTGTACTCCTGCATTTAGTGACTAAACTCGATTGATTCTTCCACAGAGCTACTGTAATGCTCTCGTTAGTGCATTGTATAAATAACCAGCTGTTAAGTTCTTTAAAAGACAACTGAAAATGAGGTACATAGCATCCTGATAATTTTTTCCTTTGAGATAATTGCTGTGGTTACTGTGCTTCTACAAGCCAGGAAGGGGGACATTGGCACAGATGGGAGGCCTCGCACAGATCAGCGTGAGGGAAGATAGATAGGCAGATACAGGGCAGTGTTGTAACTCCATGACTCTTAACTTGGTTTGATGAGGATCTTACTGTGTGTAAGGTGCTAGTAGCACTGTGTAAGGAATAACAGAAACCATTCCTCTGGAAAAGCACAGGGGCCCTGATTTAGAATAGAATTTATTTTTAAATGGGGGCTTTTCCAAAATATCTTTGTTTTGCTCTGGGATTATTGCCAAAGATATGTTTTTGTAACATTTTGTAATTGTATCTGCATCCTTAGATAACATTATTATTATTGTTGCTCAAAACTGTTAGAATGAGAAGCAGAAAGAAGGAGGTATAAACTCTTATCAAAAGTGCAGGCAGTTACCTAGCAAGACAAAAGGAAAACGACAGAGAGAGTAAAAGAAAAGCTGGATTTTAAATGCAGCAGAATTTACTATCTTGCAAAATTATTCCAGTGTGTGAGTGTGCTATAGTGAAGAAATGTGGCTGAAATGCTTATCATCATGTTCAGGTGAAGGGAAGTCTACAGGCACCACATAAAGTTAGGAAGTGATTCAGTAGGTTAAAGGCAGTCAAGAGTTTGAGATTGCTGAAGCAGCACAAATGAGACAGCAACTCCTGTCTGGGGATCAGGATAAACGTCAGAGAGAACACGGCTGAAAGGAGAAAAGTTTTTCAAAGTTGAAAAGCAAAGGGTGTCAACGAAGTATTGTCAAAACATTTCAAATTCTGTTTGAAGATAAATCAGAAGATTGTGAATGTAACAAGGAAATGTTTACTATAATAAATTCCATTTATGTAATATATTCATCATGAGATCTTGAACTGGTTTACAAAGGCACTTACGTATTTTATTTTTACTTTGTAGATGATTGAACTGAGCAAATTAAGTGACTTAGTTACACAGAAAGTCAGTAACACAGCCAAACTACTGATCAAGAGCCACTACATACAGCAGTCTAAATGTAAGGATGCTACAATATGCTGTTTCATGTAGGTAGCTGTCATTTCTGTGTAATGAGACCACAAAAAGGCTAGACTGCTGTATTATAATCCCCATGTTAGCTGAGTTCAGAGCTTCACAAAACTATTGCTGAGCATCGGAAACCAATGACAAATGTTTTATCAAGATAGCTTGAAATTTCTCTTTGCATTTTGTCTGCATTTCACAGCATATTTTAAGTGGCATGTCACTAAAAAGTAGATTCAGTCTTGCCAGCAACAGAAAGCAAAGAAGGAAGCAGTGGTACTTGGCTCCCAGCAATGTTCTCTTGGGAACAAGTCTGAACTGAGGCAGCTTTAGGGCTGTTTAGTTAAATTAGAGTTTTCCTTCAGTGCTCTGTGTGATGGGGTTGTTCTTTTAAGGACACCACCATTTTGCAAACATCTGAAAAAAAGAAATACACTCTTAGGAAACAGGCATCTTACTGCATTGCTAGGTTATAATAGGTACCTGTGCACAATGCACAAAGAAAATATCTATTTTGAAATATGAAAAGAGAGCAGAAACATTCGATAAAACACTAGAGGAAAACTGTCTTTGGCTGATAAGTTTTTGTTTGTTTGTTTGTTTGTGGTTTTTTGTTTGTTTGTTTTTTAAGGCACAAAAATCTTGTGGATATAACAAACAGCTACAGATGACTTACAAGGAACAAAAGACAGTTGTGGCTGTCCCCATTACTGGGGTTCCAAGGCAGAGCTGGAATGCAGCTCTGTGTGTCAGTCCTCTCTGTTGCTCACAATTTCTAGCAATATAGGGGGCTGAGTTTTAGAGACTGTTTACATGATTATTTCAGTTGTTTGAGGCTTTGTCGAGAAAACTCATCTTGTTCCTCTATTTTGTTGTTACTTGCCACTTTTAATACTGTACTGTATTCAGTTCGATCTGTGGACTAAGTTTACTTAGGTGAAAGAAAGACCTGGGTACATTCCAGGCCCCAAAACAACTGTTTCCTACCTTCATTTTAGCATCGCCCTAATTACTAGGGAATACATGTTCTCCCATATTTCCTAGTCATTATATGTCTGAGATGTGCAGTGGCTTCTTTGTAGTCATTATCATGACACCAAAATGGTTTAATAGTGCTTCCTCCATGTGACTTGTCACAACTGGAAATGGTGGTGATTGTCCTGGGTGAACTGGATAAGAGAATGAAGGATGAACAGATAATCATAGAAATTTTTAAGTTTGGCACTGTGATTTATTGCCTTCCAGTAGTGCTCAGTCCCACAGTCCTTGGTACTACAGTCTTTAACAGGGTGTACTGAAAAGGTCAACAGATCTCAGAGCAAGAGGATGTGGACTTAACTTGGAAAGGCTCCAGTATGGAGAGGCCACAGCAAAAAGAAGAAAAGTGGTTTAATCATAGGATAACCATGCTATGGTGACTCACTGATCATATTTGGATTGCTGCTTTTGCATGTCCAGAATCCACCAGGAGCTTTAAGTGTGGACAGGCTTTGGCAAGAAATTGAAAAGCCTGCAAATGTTTCTGCAAACAGAGAGTCCTTTTTTCTGTAACTTATCAAAAGCGTTGTCTCCTTGGCTGCCTGATCATGAGGATGGCAGTACTCTGACTGTTTTGCTCAAAGCTGTAAGCAACCTTCAGTAATGTGGATAGTTGGAAAATATGCCAGACTTATGTAGTGGCCCTTAAGGAAAATGACTCACTGGAGCCATTTATACCAGCTTATATTTGTGAGGGGGAGGGGGAAGCTTTTTGGTCTAGCATTATGGATCTTAAATCCATAAAAGTAAAAATACCGAAACTGTTTATGTTTGCATATTGAGCGGTGCTTAAAGGAGATAATACCAACAATTTGTGGGAAAACCTAAGTACAGATAAGGTGGAAGTAAAAAGAGTTGCAGCTTAGTTGGTAATTTTCTCTTTTGGTTCCTGACTCCAGCAGTCATTAAGTTTTGTATGTAAATTATTTTATTTTCACATTTAGCTTTTAAAGACAGGAGAAATTCTCTTACGGGTGCATGCCGAGCTGACGTACGTTTTGTAAGTCCTACAATATGTCTTCAAGAAAGGAATAAGGGGGAAAAAAAAGTAAAAGCACACGGTTTGCCAAATGGCAGTAATGTTTCCTGTCAGACAGTAGAAATGGGGGAAAAAGGTATGATAAAGCTTACTGCTATTACTTAAGAAGCTTGTAAAAGTGACCTCCAACTGGAGGTGGAAAACACTGTAAAAAGCTGATTAGGGAGGCTGAAAATGTGCAGAACATGAAATTAATATTCTGTTGTAAAAAGAAACCAATACAGAGGTGAAAACCCTGAGAAATTCTAATTTGCACTGAGAAGAAGCAGTAATCAGAGGACTGTGGAATAATTCACATTAGAGGGGACCTAATGAGGGCTTCAGCCTCCCCTCAGAGTACGGTTAGCTATGATGCCAGACCAGGTTGCTCAAGGCTGTAGCCAGTCTGATCTTTAAAACGTTGCAGGGTAGAGATTACACAACTGTAATGCTGAAGGAGAAATTGAGCTCATAATATGGAAATAATTTTTCATAACATGGAAAATTAAAACTCAGTTTATACTTTGCAGTGGAATGTAGCTTTCAAAAAAGCCCAGACTGTCTGCAGCATCTGCAGAAACTGCATACTGTGGAAGGAAGTGGCAACAGGTGGCCTTTTTGTTAAGAACAATCTGTCAAATTCCCATACTTTGCAGTACTTAGTAAGCTATAATATGCTGCCTTGCTGAAGTGACAAACACCTTAAGACTCTAAGTCAGGAGAGAAAAAATGAAATTAAAGTATTAGCGAGTGAATGTGCAATTTACATGGGGTTTTCATTTTGACTTTAAAATTTTAAATGTTTAATTTTAACTTTAAAAATTAAGAGGCTTAATTTTGTCTTTTTCAGTTACCGCTTTACAGCAGTACCTTGTATTTACCAGCAGTTAATTTCTAAAGCACTTAATAAAAATCCTCTTATTATTTGGCCATATAGACCCCAGTGATGTTTTTCTGTTGTAGAGAGACTTGAGTAACCCAAGATCACTGAGCTGGGTAGTAAAACCTGGGTGTCTGTGCTGTTTGTGTCTCAAGGGTCCTCCTCCACAAGAAAGAGGTGACAACAGTAAGGTCATGCAAGAGAATTTTCTGTGAACAATGAATACTGTCTTCTAAAAAGGTCCCAGAAAATTATTGAAAAAGGGATGTTGAGAAGCAGTATGCTTCACACTGTGTATTTCCACTTTTTTTTTTTTTTCCCAGATACATAGTATAGAAAAAATTAAGAGCCTGGTAAATTATCTTCATATGAAGAAACCCAAAAAGTAGGAAGGGAAATGAAAAAGACTGGATTTGAGGGCATTTACAGAGCTGGAGGGATGTGAGTCTGGTGCAGTCCAAAATTTAACATCTGCTGCTAAAATACGGGTGTAGTCACAGTTGTTTGCCCTTTCGTTGAGAAGTGGAGGTTAATAAACATCCCTGATAATAGAAGCAGGTATGATTTAATCACAGCTGTTACCACAGACAGGACTGTGCCAGTTATGTTTGTATTGCATTTATATTTACAGGAACAAGTTTGTTCAGAAGAAAATTATCTGTCTGTGAATCTGTGCTTACATCAAAGTATGTCTACTAAATACTTCTTCCATACAGCAGAGAATGGGAATGGAAAGATAACATCACAAATTACATATTTGTTTAAATATTGAAATAAATGTTAAAAATAGAAAAACAAATGGTCGGTTTCTGGAGCATCTAATTGTTAAATACATTTCATAATCAGTACTGACTTCCTCAGAGAGGATAAAGGGCAGAGGACCATTTCCACGATAGCCATCAGATTGCTTATGAAGGTTACTACAATATTTGTCTTGCCCATTCCATGCTTTGCTATGCAGTTAGAAACAGTTTTCTGTGTTTTCAAGAGCTCTTCAAGCATAATTAGAGGCTCAAACCATACGAAGTCTCAGCTGGTGGCCTAGCAATTTGTTTTCATGCTGCAAGTCATTCAAGATTTTTATATGTGTAACTTTGTGATGGAGTAAGGGGATATTCTCAATCCAAATACTCTGTTATACCTCAATTTTTATGCAAGATATAATGCACTTAGTATCCAGCTATGTGCCATCTTCTGTCCCTTAACATGGCAGAAACCTAGTAGCTGTTGTGATCTCTGAGGCAAAACCTGCAATATAATTGTAATAATGTTATATAATGGTGCATTTGTTTAATTTGTAATACACTGCGGCAACAGGGTCATTTCTAAAAATATTAGCGTTGCAGGGAGTCAGGCTCCTCTAGAGTCTGAAGGAGGTTTCCATGACAGAGGCTCTGCCCGGGGGAAGAGGGCTGTGGCATGCAGATGGAGCATGGAGAAATGAGCAGAGCAGGTCAGAGCCGGTGCGTGGGGAAGGTGCCTCCAGAGGAAGTACACTGACTCACTGCGTCCTCTAACCAGCTCTTTCAGGAGGGTTTTGGTGGAGTCCTCTAGGAGAGGTGGAAGCTGCCTTTTCCCTTATCAACGCTGGCTGTGGGTGAACACCAGAACTATCACATTCTGTCTTTCGGATGACTGCCCCACCAATGCAGGGGGACTGTTTATCTAAGGGGGTGCAGCCCACCGCCAAATGCACACACTGAATAAGCAAAGAAGTTGCTTAAAAATGACTTCAGATGCATGACTTCTTAAAACATCCCTGTTTCCTTATTTTTAAAGAGCCTTTTAATAAAGGAGTGCATATGTTGGCTGAATCAATTTCAGTTTCAAATACAAGAACTGTCTCTTCAAAAACAGAGAACGTGCTGGTGTTGTAGAATACTGGTTTTCATGACGTCTATTATATTATTATGAATACTGGTAAAACAGATTGTACCCAAGTGTAATCCTCACTGAGATGGTTCTTTTCTCTGTCCCTGACTACCACTCATTAGTGTGTGGGTGGATCAGTGGCCATCTTCACTGTTGACAGATATCACATTTTTCAGAAGGGAAGTTGAAGAGTCATGTAAACTCTGTACTTGCCTTCTCAGTGCAGGCAGGAAGTCAGAAAATAATGGTTTTAGTTAAAAATCAAGAAGCTTATCTGCATATATAACACATACATTTGGGAGACCACAGTCAACTTGTCCTTGAGACCCCTGGAATTATTTTTGCAGTGGCATGAAAGAGGATACGATGTAGATATCCTTCAGTTACACAAGGTAATCTGTTCACTTGGAAACAAAGTACTATTTTCTAAATGAAATACAATGCATAATGAAATTTTAATTTAAAAAGTTTTAATTCAAATAATGTTCATGTGCTCACCATCCAGCTCCAGTCATGACATTAAATCATGTTTTGATAAGATCTCATTACTTGCACTGTAACATTGCAAAGTACCTACACAATGACATGATCTGAACACATATTCACCTTATTGCTCTTCTGGCTCTTGCTAGCAGGTAGTACAGGATGGGGCTTGCATTGCTGGAGGGAGGCATCACTGTTCACACCCTTGTCTCTGGGCCTTTCATGACCATGCAAGGGTAAAGCTGACCCTGCATACATACGAGCAAAGATTTTGCAAAGCTCAGAATTCATTTGTTGTTTTTAATATGATGGCGGCAACAACTGCTGTATTATTCCTGTCTTTGCAGATATAATAAACATCATGCGTGATTTGTAATGCTTGTTGAATATGCTTATGTAGGTAGAGATTATTTCACTGGTTTTCCCAAATGATCTAAGCATTCAGTGATTACCCCTCTAATTTATTTCTGTGCCAAGAATAATGAGTGGGTTAACTGCTCATGATGCAGCTCTGGCTGCGGAACAGAGGAGGGAGGTTTTGTGTGAGTTACGGCAAATAGTCTGGTGTTCATGGGGGCAAAAGGCCTCCACCTCCCCTTTTTCCCCTCTTCCATGTGAATCTCTGTCAAACCCCGTGGCTGCCTTCAGATTACAGGCTTTTAAAGAGAAACAATTAATTATCTTAATAATCTTCCATGGCCATTAAAGCCTGACAGTGCAGCCAGCACCCTGGCACAGTTATAGAAACAGAAAGAAGTAGACTGGAAAGAAAAATAGGTCCATACTGGAAGACAAGTGTATAAACAAGGTGTTCCTTCTAGTAAAATGTTTATGTATGCTTTCTGTGGTGATTTAGGCTTACTCTGTTTTTTGCATGGTCTTGGCAGACATGTATTTAATATTCTGAGAAATGTCAGTGTGACACATAGCCAGGAAATAGTCATAGGGCTTATTTCAACCTCCATATTTATTACTGGGTCTTCAGGAGACAAAAAAGGGAAAAAAGTCTCTTTTGAGGGCCACCCCTTCTAATGAGAAGCTTTGGAAAAGTATGGGAAAATAAGTATAAATAAAGTATTGTGGAAGGCCTTCTTCAAAACACTTGATATATTTATCATAAGAAGCTGTGTAAATCACTTCAGCATCAATCATTTTGTTGTCAATTACAGTATTTACTCATCCTAAAACAGTACAAGAAGTAAGGGAATTATGTGTCTCATGAAAGTTCTCACACTTGGCAAAATTGGCTTCTCCAGTTTTGAAAATGCTTTCAGAAGGACTTGCTAGTTAAGGGGCAACATTTATGGGGATGTATCTTTTATTAGAGCAAAGCATAGCATTGGAAACAACGGACAGGCTTTCAGGCAAATGGATCGAGGAACTGAAAGCAGACACACTGACTGGGCTTTGCAGGGAAGCTTGCTTTAATTCTTGCATTTGCTTTACCTGCTCTGAAAACAAGAAGCATTTCAGTCCCTAGGCTCTTGCTTTAGCACTTTTCACAAGTATTAAAATCTCACACATTTAAAAAAAGATATGGCAGTTACAGTTTTTCGGCTTGCATGCTGGATTGAACTGACAGATGTGTAAAGAAAGGGTTTAGCTAATGAAATTGATTTAATGTGCACTTTCCTGTGAAGGCTGTGCTACCTAAAAATGTAGAAATGTAAGATATGACACCACATCCAAGAATTTTTCTGTACTGTCTGTATATGTTTAGCTAGATTAAAGCATCGTTCTGATTAGAGCCTGTTGGCATCATGATAGTGTAAGTTGTGGCATGTGGTCCAGTACAACAGGGAAGGTACTTTGGTAATGCAGCAGTCAGGAAAATTTCTGACTGTGTATTTCTCAGATTGAAAGTTGGAGTTTAAGTAAATATACACCCTTAGTCATGTACGTTTATCTTCTCAAATGCTAATGTTTTCTGAATAAGCAAATGCACAACCAGTTTTAACCAGCAGGACTCAGCTAAGGTCAGAATTGAGCCCCTTCCTGGAGACAGATGCCACCCTTGAGTTTCTCTGAAGAGCTTCTAGTTTGGCAAATGTAAATTAGTTTATAGATCTGTTTGCGGTATAAAAGCTTAGAAAGCTGGACTGAATTTAAACAACCGAGAGTAATTAAATAAGTGAAATTTGGATTCTATAAGAAGTATGATGACTCATGAAAAACATATCCAGTATTACCCTGTGATCAAATTTGATTTTGTGACTCTTGAGCTAAAATCATGTTTAGTTATTTCTAAGAAGCATCTTATGGAAAATGTATTGCAGGTTGCAGTTAATGGAACCAAGTGTAAAAAGCATGCTTTTGAGTGATTTGGTGATAGCTGGCTTCACTCAGTCTATATACAGCCAATACTATATAAATCTCCAAATCAAAGAAATGTTCCTCTAAGGATTTCTTGCATGTGCATGATAGTGTATCTTACTGGATCACTTGAAAAATGCAATGCAGTTATCCAGGGAGTGAAGCAAGCAATCTTAGCTTAGATATGGGGTATGGGTGCCTAACGCCTGTAAGGCAGAGGACGCCTTTAGTCCACAAGTTTGGAAATCTGCAACTGAGGAGATACATGTACTTGAAGTGTAGGTAAATGCTGTGTAAATGTAGATACATAATCATTTTATCTTTGTTAGTAAACCCAACTTCAAAAGACCCCACTGGCTACTTATTCCCGCCTCTGTGCTACAGGGATAGTTTTTTAACCAGTATCACTTTAGTTATCCCCCTACAGAGTTAGCTTGATGCTGCTGTGGAGGTGGTGACACTGTGCAAGAAATGAGTTATCAAGTAACATAACAAGAATGCAGGGCTTCCACTACATTAGTGTATATTACTCAACTGATTTCATGTGCTGTGACATACTAGAGTCCAAAAGCCAACCTGTGACATGATTTTTCTTTCCTGGCCACAACAGGTCAGGAAATAATGCAATATCCTCCCACACTGAGCACTTTCTATTCTATTATTCTCTCTTGCCTGTTATCACTTGAAACTGTTACATAAAATGAACACTTTTAACTTATTTTACAAACTTGTCATGAGTTTTATTTGTATAATTAAAGAGATTAATATTAACCACTCTGTAACAGCTACATACATATTCTACCAGGCACACTGCAAAACCACGTGTTGTCCATGGAGCTCAGTTTTGCTATTTATTGCAGACACAGCTAAAATAGAATATGTAATATAGAATCATAGAATAGGTAGGGTTGGAAAGGACCTTAAGATCATCCAGTTCCAACACCCCTGCCATCACAGATAACCAGATGTCTCCTAGTTGCTCCAGACAAAGTGACTGAAAAGCACTCTTAACTTTAAGATGGGAAATACGTGACACTCAATAAATTTGTCTTAAGAAAAACCTGTTGAGGGTGGGGGCAGAACTATTGAAACACGGAGTTAAAACTCATAAAAGGATGTTCTGCTGTAGTATTTGACACATTCGTGTCTCAGGCTTAATTATTGTTGAAAGATGGTTTTGAAAGGGAGACCCAACAAAACCATTGCAGACCAGTGGTGACACCACTGTGCAATATAATATATGATTAAGAAAGCTGATTGATTTAAGAAATAAGATAACTTGAGTTTTTTCCACTGACACAAACAGTGATCTTTTAAAAGTGATTTTCTTTTAACTGTTTGTAATATCTAGAGGTAGAAACAAAAGCAAATGCTAAGGTGAAAGGTTTATAACCGTATGGGTGTGACCATCAGGAGCTTAATCCCTTTACTTACCTTCTCTAAACCTTACTGAAATCATTTAGAAAGGAGGTGCTGCTAGGACAGAGCTACCAACTAAGGTAAAGATTACACTGGAATTACTGGTGTAATCTGGTGCTCCTGCTTTTAAGTATACTGTAAGTCCCTTGGCTTGCTGGACTTGTGCATGTGAATTTTAAAAGAACAGAGAGAGTCATGTGCCAGCTGCAAAAAGAAAAGCTAGAGGATAAAAATAAATTTTGAGGTTCTAAAAGTCAGAAGCTGAGTGGCAGGAAAAAATAAATATAATTTGTAAATTTCAGTAATTTAAGTTTCTACGTTTTTGCAATTGCACAATAGAGTCTTCCTTACCTGAAGAATTAAGCAAATGAGCTCACACTTCTGTGGTGTTACCTATAAATTTTGTTAGTAGCTTAACAATTTACAGAGTATGTTTTTGTGTTGAATATAGCCGTTTTCAGTATGTATTTTCATTTTCTGTACGCATGTCCTCATTGACAGAAATGAGATAATTTCCTGTGGTACTGGTCACAACCACGATATTTGTGCTCAAGAAACTGGAGAAGTGATCTCACGTTTCAAAACTATCTGGGTTGGAAAACTACACCTGTCAACCCCTTTCTTCCCCAGCTTCATTCTTCCTTATACGTGGGGATTTCTTTTTGGGTTTCAGAGCAGTTTTTTGTCACTTCTTATCTTGTGCAGGCATTCCTGGAAAATGTCTGGTTTTGGATACAGAGTTGTTTGCTATTAAGGTAATGAAATCAATCAATTTTATTAAGCTGTCCCTGGGCTGCATGTGCAAAATACATACAGTTTGTAAGTAACAAAGATCTTCATCCTCATATACGTTTGTTCTTTGCTTTTATTTATCAAAATTATCAGTGCAGTTAATCCTTTGTACATGTTGCTTGTTGTCTGGGCAAGCATTTCTAAGAATGAACTGCTAGTCCAGCTCTCTGAAAACAAAATATGAAAAACAAGAATTCTGGATTAGTGGAGCACATGTGGTGCTTGTCTGTGATGTGACTGTTCATTGGGCTGGAACCATAGCAGCAGTGAATGTACGCCTGCTTAAGTTTCACAGCTGTCTATTATAACTTTTACTGTCCCCTCTCTACCAAATAAGATGTGGAGGAAGTAGAACAATTGGGCGTATCTGACATTTTGACATCCAGTGGCTACTTACAAGTGAAATATTTCGTAAAACCTGCCTTGATCAGCTGCAGTGCATTTAAATATACAGTTCCAGTCACAAAAACATCTGAGATGGAAAGTAGGATAGTTTTATGTAACATTTCTGTGATCTATTAGCCCTGCTGCCATGAACCAAGACTATACCTCACGGATAGCATTTTCTTCCACGGTGATCTCAGATTGTGTCAGTACGCATAATTATACAAAGATTTTCTAAGACCTGGTCCAAACCAAGGAGACAAGAGTTTCTTTTTGTAAAGATATCCCAAAATAATAACTGAAGAGACTACCCTTAAGCTTTACAGTGATCACTTCTTCAAGTATTTTAAGGCTGAAAATAATCTTGCTTTGCCACTGCAACCTACTTTTAATTATATTTGTACACTTGCCATTTGCTTAAAAATTGACGTAATATTCTGACTGAACAGAAAAACCTTGCACTGTGTTAAACATAATACTTGTTTTTTAAGGTGTTAAGAAATAACAATGAGTTTAGGACAACAGGCTGACTAGTAAAGCAGGTTGAGTTTTTTCCCATTCAGGGCATATCCAGCCTCTGGTGAGTACTTGAGGTGTATGCTTTAACCTACTCACGAGAAGTAAAGTACAGATGTTTGTGATTTTATCTTTGTCTAACAGTTCCAATATGTGAGAGCAAATGAGTTACTGGAAGACTTCACTGTATATTGAGCAGTTATCTTCAGTGGTTTTAGAAGATGGATTTGGAAGGGTACACAGCCTTTTAAAGAGGAAGTAGATACAGGAAGCAACCTTTAACTGCGTGGAAGTGGGGAGAAGATAAGAATCATTACTAGACATCATTACTACATTAATTTTTTTCCATAGGGATTCTATTCAGCAGGACTCTGAAATTCTGTGTAATTTTAAGGACATGAATTTCCCACAGCTTTCTTTAAACTGCTTTCTTATTTCCTGAGGTAGAAACAGATACTTCTTTTGTGATGTGCATGGTGAAGTCTAATTTTCTCTTCCTCTTTTTCTTCACTCCTGAAATGCTGAAATCAAGTGGCAATTATAAATACTGAACGTGCAATATCAACTGAACTGCTTGATATCATTGACAATATACAGGCATATTTATAGCTAAGTATCCCAAGATTGCTTCATAGTGCAGCAAAACCATCTGACATCTCTGAAAGATCTTACATGAATTGTTCTTTTTCTGAGCCACACACACACCACAAAACCCACAGGAAGTTGTCTCTGTAGTGGCTGCGGTTCCACAGTTTCCTTCTTCTCAGTCTTTAAGTGGTCAAAACATTTCATGAAAAGTTAAGTCAACACAAAGCAGAGAATAGACTTCCTGTTCTTGCAGTGTATCAGGTACACATGCCTTCAGTTAGAAGGATTCACACATCTGACTGTCCTCTTGTGTCCTTCAACTCAATTTAGGGTTATGGTTTATACTATACTGATTAAACAGTAGTTTTATTTTTAGTTTTCCTACCAAGAAAATATAAAAGTACTTTTTTTAGCCACCTCCCAGTAGCAGTTATTTAAAGGATGACTAAAGTGCTTGCTTTTCTTCAGCTGTTGACTTTAAAGACAATTTTCTCTCTAACGATGAGGAAACCATCCTGTTTTCAGGACCGAAAAGGGCAGTATCAGGAGCTTAATTTAGTATTTTGATCCTTCAGCTAATAGATGGACTTGGTATGTATCTGTACCTGATTACCTGATCGGGCATATATATGCATAAACACTGACTCTCACTATGTATATCTCGCTATACATTGATATGTGTATATATATATATGTAGACATTTTCTGTTTTCCTTAAAGCCTTTTTAAAGGGAATAAATGAATATACTGGAATTCCAACAGTCTTAAAAATACCCAAAACAACCCAAACCAACTTGCTCCAGGGATTTTGTAGTACTTTATTAAGAATAAAAAAAAAAAAAAGTATAATTCAAGGTTTCTTTCACTTAATATAATCAGTTTATGTTGATTTGACCAACATTTGACAGGCTAAGAAAATTGGGGCTGTTCAGCCTGGAGAACAGAAGCTGTGTGGAGACCTCATAGCAGCCTTCCAGTATGTGAAGGGGGCCTATAAGTATACAGGGGAGGGATTCTTTATCAGGGACTGTAGTGATAGGACAAGGGGTAATGGGTTCAAGCTTAAACAGAGGAGATTTAGGTCAGATATAAGAAAGAAATTCTTTACTGTGAGGGTGGTGAGGCACTGGCACAGGTTGCCCAAAGAAGTCGTAAGTGCTCCATCCCTGGCAGTGTTGAAGGCCAGGCTGGGCTTGGCCTGACTGTGCTAGGGGGTTGGAACAGGATGAGCTTTAAGGTCCCTTCCAATCCAAACCGTTCTGTGATTCTAACATGTGATTTCACATTTTAAGTATTGACGATGTAGCTTTGCTTGTGAGCAGTTTATTAATGAATACATGAAGAAGTTTTCCTGAAAGAAGTTTTCCTGAAAGAAGTTTTCCTGGAGTCTTCCTGAAGGAAGAATTTCAAAGAACAGCGACATGGTTCTTCTATTGCTTTGTTTAAAAACAAGTAAAAACGTTTGTATCTACAAACAAATTATGCATTTTACCAGTGCTAACAGAAAAAGATGGCATTTTTAGCTCTTCTGAAGATAGGCTGAGAAAATTGGGGCTGTTCAGCCTGGAGAAGAGAAGGCTGCGTGGAGACCTCATAGCAGCCTTCCAATACCTGAAGGGGGCCTATAGGGATGCTGGGGAGGGACTCTTCATTAGGGACTGTGGTGAGAGGACAAGGGGTAATGGGTTTAAACTTGAAGAGGGGAGGTTTAGATTGGATCTGAGGAAGAAATTCTTTACTGTGAGGGTGGTGGGGCCCTGGAATGGGTTGCCCAGGGAAGTTGTGAATGCTTCATCCCTGGCGGCGTTCAAGGTGGGGTTGGACATAGCCTTGGATGGCATGGTTTAGTGGGAGGTGTCCCTGCCCATGGCGGGGGGGTTGGAACTCGATGATCTTGAGGTCCTTTCCAACCCTTACTATTCTATGATTCTATGATTCTATATCAAGAGTAGAGATGGAGTTTTAAACAACTGTTGGAAGGAGAAAGGGAAATGGGGAAGGAAGGAGGGAAGAAGGAAGGAAGGAAAGGAAGGAGGGACAAAGGAGAGGAAAGGAAAACGGGAAAAAAGGGAAAAGTGATTGAGAGAAAGGAAGGGAAGCAAAAGGAAAAGGGAAGGGGAAGACATAAGTCTCTGTGTCCAATAGAGTTATGTATATCCTCTCCCAGACTGGCAACAGATCATCTGTAATAATTTTCTATCCACTGCCAGATGTTTCAAACCATTAGATAAAAGTCCTTCCCTGTTAAACAGTTTCCTTCCTTGTCAAATTCAGTGTATAGATTGCTGGCATTTTCTCATCCACTGTGAGATGATACAAAAATGGCATCTCCATCTTTGCTGGAACTTTTCTTTGCTTAAAATTTTTATTTCCACTCTTTCCAATAGCTGAATAACTACTTGCCTTTCCCATAGTTCTTTCCCCTTGTTTTAGTGATCCATCTCCACCTCTGTGTTTGCATGCCTGAAGTCCTCTTTCATTCCCCTGCTGTATGCCTCATCTTGGTTTATGTTCTTTAATCTTTGTTTTCAGCCTATCCTCCTCAACCTGCAGGCATTGCCCACCCTACCCAGAACTACTCTTGCTCAAGGTGGGGCAGATGAAAGGGATGGGTTATTTTACCCTGCTCTTTACCAGGTCACTCTCCCTTGAGTTTCATTTCATGCACCTCCATGCCTTGAAATCTTCCCCCTCCTTCCTGTTGTGATCTCAGCCTTTTCCTTCCTGTTTCCTCTGGTGAATACTCATAGACTCTTGCAGTGAAGCATGTGGGCATAAAAAATGTCACATTCTGCCCTCTGCATGTGTACATAGATTAAAAAAATAATCTGAGACTTAATTACATGTAGGAATTAGCAAATAAAAAATCTGGAGTAGCGTTTTTGTGGCAGGGGCCAGCAGAGAAGCTTTAGGAGAAGGCTGTGCTGAAACATAGGAGAATGTCTGTGGGGACACGGCCCTCCTGAGCTCAGCACAGCTGCTGTGCCTCTGACGGAAAAGAGGAGCGGAGCCATTGTATGTGGGTACTCTGGGAGCAGTCATGTGCCAGAAAGCTGGGGATGGTGCTGATGAAAGCTGGAGGTTACTGGAAGTTTGAGGCTGCCCTTGTGTGTACTAGGGAGAAGGCTGGCACTGTTTGCTCTGAGGGAGAAGGTCCCAGTGGGTTTACTCTGCCTTTCAGTGCCGCATTTTCCACGCCATGACAAGGAGCTGGCCCTTCCCCCTGATTTCGGACTGCTGCCTTGGGAATTTGCTTCAGTTATTTCCTGGAATATGAATTTATTTATTTTCAAAGGAGAACAAACGTAAAACTCATACAGTAGCTTTGGATAGGGCATTTCTTTGTAGAGAAGTGATTTCGATCACTGAATTATGGCCTTTTTTTAAGAATTTAAGTATTTCCAAAGATTGCATGGAGCATGAAATAATCTGATAGCATATAAAAAGTACAACTACAAGAAAGTTGTGTGCCTGATATCACGTCTTTTAGTCATCTGTGCTTCATGAAATGTTTGCAAAGTGAGTGCAAAATGTAATCACAGGATCATGGAATGGTTTGTGTTGGAAGGAACCTCAAAGATCATTTAGTTCCAACCCACCTGTCATGGGCAGGGACTATACACTCCAATTTTAGTTTGGGATTTTTTCTCACCTACTCTGTATTCATTGGAAGCTGATATACCTGATTAGTCATTAAACTTCTGCTCAACTCTAAAGACTAAATTATTCAACATAATAAACTATAGACAATAGTGATGCTGCTAATACACTGAAGTTCGAAGCACTTTAGTGGGTGATTCATTTGGAACTGGTTTGATTAATTTACAACTTGCTCCTTCAAAACTTGGGAGTATGCATTCAGCTTTCTGTGGCACAAGCTCTCCCTTTGCAGTAAAGTGAGAGTGTGCTTGAGTCCCAACTCCAGCGGTTGTCAGACAGAGACTCATCCCACATGGTTTAGTCACCCACCTCCCAAAAGTAAGACCACATCCTTAAAAAGTGTTTTCCTGAATGAAAAAAAATAATATTAAAAGTTTGCAGTGCTTCTCTTAGTGTTTTAATAAATACTTACTTTGTAAAAGACGCCAAAAACCTTTCACCTAAAATACTTGGAAAAGTTTATTTTTTAAAGCCTCAGGCAGCAGTTCACGGTGCTATAGGAAATGCTGAGGCTATGTAGTCATCACCTTAAACAAAATCAAATCTCCCAAGCTGTTTTCTTCTCGTGTCTTTATTGCTTTTATCTCAAGAACAGAATGTACAATTACGAACTTGAAAACTAATGTCCCGCCCCTTCAAACAATAGACAAACACAAAAGCAGGTTTGAGCCCTCGCTGATTGACATCCCAGTTCTCCAGCAAGTTCTCTCTGTAACCGATTCGCTCCCAAGAGTTGGCAGGACCGCGCGCAGAGGAGAGCGCAAATATTAGCTCAGCCGTCCGTACTGAGCCACCCCGGCGCTTGCAGAGGAACGGGGGCCCGGGAGTGCACGCGTTCGCCACGCCAGCCGCCTCCCGCCTCCGTGACCCCTGCGAGGCGCGGAGCGGGTCCTGGGCTAGCGCTGGCGCGGTCCGCGGCCTGCTACGCTCCGTGCGTTCCAAACCGCCCCCCGCGTTCCTGTGGGCTGCGGTGGGCCGGCAGTCGCTCGGACCCCGACCGGCGCCCTTCGCCCCAACCATCGCGCGGGGGAGCCCGGCGGCGGGAGAGGCCTGCGGGCGCCTCCGCGCCGTGCGGCAGCCGGTTGGGGAGGCAAGGCCTGTGACTGCCGCTCCACTGCCGTTCGGAGAACCCGAGATCGGCGGCGGGACAGAGGGACGAGGGTGCGGCGGCGGGGCGGGGAGCTTCCTCTTCCCCCCCGCGGGCGTGATGGGCCGTGCCGGCAGTCAGACATGCCAGTGGCTGCTGGGGGGAAAAGGCACGCGGCGGCCGGTCCGGGGGGAGGTGCGGGATCTCTGAAGGGGCGGGAGAGCTAGAGAGCAGCGGGGTCGCTCCCGTCCCCTGTACCCCGGGCGGGCTCGTCGGGACCCAGGGTGCCAGACGCCGCTGGCCACCGGAGAGAGACCGCACTTTTATTAAACTTGAGCCTCCGCTCCCCTTTCTTCTTTCTTTCTCACTCCTCCCCCGTCCCCGCCCCTTCCCCGCCGACCTCCTCTTCCTCCTCCCTCCGCGCCCTGGGATGTTTATTCGGGCAGCTGCGTGAGGCGCGGGTGGTGGTGGTGGGGAGATTTTCCCCTTTCGATCGGAGTAGTTGTAGGCGCTCACATATTCACTGTACTCCAGGGGAGAAAAGGAAACAAAATGTCTGCCAGGGCCGCGGCAGCTTCTGCCAAGGTAAGTCTTAGCTTCGGGATGGCGACGCTCCTGCCCTGTTCTGATACCCGGCGCGGTTTTGGCGGTGCCGCCCTTCAGTCGCTTGTGGCGCCGGGGAGCTTGCGCCCCGCCGAGCCAGCTCCCGGCGGTAGCGGCTTCCCTCGCCCACCCGGGGTGCGCGGGCAGCCGCGGGGCCGCTCGGCCTGAAGGGGGTGGGTGAGGCGGGCGGGGGCCTCCTAGCCGCCTTCCCTGGGCGCCCGGCGAGACTCCCGCGTGTTGGCAGTGCCGAGGGAGCGCGCCGGTGGTCCGCAGCCCCCAAGCGCGAGACTGCTGCCCTTCCGCCTGCCTGCCTACCTGTTGGACGTGCAGCGGCGCCTGGCTGGCTGGTGGGGGAGCGCCGCGGGCGCCGGGCCCCAGCAGGGGGACGGGTCCGCACCGACCCTGGGCGCTCTTCTTCTTACGAGCCGGGCCTTCCTTGGGCGGGGGTTGCCTGGCCCCCAGGAGAACCTCCCGGTGGCGGCTGGAACGCGCCCTCGCCGGCCGCGGGGCAGAGGCGTTGGGGCGGGCGCCGCCCGCGCGCTGGGGCAGGCCGTGCCCTTTTGTTCCAGGCTAGAATCGGATAGTAATTAGGAAAGGTTCAACCAGGAGAGGCCAGTACTGCAGGATTTTTCTGTAGCCGCTGAATCAGTTAGGGATGATTGTTGCTGACATACGGCAAACAGACTTGAGGCGGCAGTAATCCTTTAGAAATTTGCGCTGGTCCTCCACCTGATCTGTAGGTGTTTATGGTGCAGGTGCACGTTGCGGGGTGTGTACTCTGACCTCCCCTAGCACTGCCACGGCGGTGAGCAATGCCGAACGGCCCCGAGGGAAAGAGGTGGAGCTAGGAATGCTCAACAGGTTATTTCTCCTTCGTGTAAAATTAAAGGTTTGTTTTGAAACTAGTTTGACTTCAAATTTCCAACTAATTTCTAGCAGTGACTCCTAAATAGGTGCCCTGGTTTGTGTGACAAGTTCCCATAGTGTGTTAGCTGGTGTGTTGCTGGAGCTCAAGCTTTGTGGTGTTTGCTCTTGAGTGAAACTATGTGGTTTCGATCTGATGTCACTTTCTGGTATGCGCTTACTCAGAAATGATATTCTGCAGGCTGAAGCGAAATACACACCTTACTGCTTTACTACTGAAAAGTTTAACACTTCTTGAAATGCTAAGTTACTGGTAACCTTACTGGTTGTAAGATACTGTTGGCTGTGGTGATTTTATCAACTCCCAACTGTTAATTTTGCTTTCAGGGCGTATTCAGGGCAACTTTGTCTTCCAGAATGAGATTTTAAAGAAACTTAAATGCCAGTGTTGACCTCCTGAGTTGCATGTCCCTTTCGAAGTGTGCTTTCAGAGATTAGTTGAACATACGTTCACACAGTTAACAATAAACACACCCAGTTGGAGACGTAACTTATTTTGGGTAATATTTACAAGTGGCAGTATTACCTAGCTCTGGAGGCAGATAAAGCATAGTTTGTTCTTTTGCTTGTGAATAGTGTTGTGTTAGAGTTCTGCTGAGTGAGGAATTGTGAGAAATCGCATCAGCTTAAGTTTTGCCAGTTTTTATCTTGTACGAAATCGGGGTGCAAGGTTCTCCCTTCCAGTTTAACATACTTTAAAAATGTAGCTATTCTGTGAGGCTGTGGAAAAATACCACCTTCCACATGTGCATGCACGGTCTTAAAAGGCTTTTTTAAAAATACAGAATAATTATCTATTTAATTATGAACTGGTGTACAGACTGGTGTAAAATTGAAAGTTGAATCTTATCATAGCAGTTATTTGAAACTACTTCCTGATGGTGTTCATGTCACATTGGCCCTTTGAGCATGTATACAGTATCAGCCAAGCTAATTATCCTGAAAGGTATGTTAATTTAAGGTTGTTGCAGAATAGGCTCCCTTGTGTTTAACTCTTCACTGGTATACTGTCAGATTGTATAAAAATCGGGTATCTGAATAGTGTGTTTATTAAAGGAGGAAAAATAGCTCTGTTTAAATTCTTACAGTCTCTAATAGCTTTTTATCTAAGTTATTTCTTAGATTTTTGATCTTGATCACAGGAATGTCTTTAGAAACTAGGATCTCATGCATACAGTTCACATGAATGTCCTTGTCAAAACAGAAATGCTTTCAGTTGCTGGGTAGGATTATTTCCTGGGCTTCTGTTCATGTAGTTTTAATAGTTGTAGGGGGTGTGTGTGTAAATGTTTTAGAAATACAGGAATATTCAAACACTTCTGTATTCAAATTTCAGATCTTGTTACGTTCAGTCACCCTTTCTGGACATGGTATCTGGTTTATCGTTTTTGGAATTATAAAGCATGACAAAAACCTCTGTGAATGTTTTTCTCTTAATATCTACTTAACATACTACTTAGCCTTGTGGGCCTTATGTCCATGGCCACATTTGTCTTGGCACACTTGACCAGAAGAGAACTAAAATAATAAATTAAATTCTTGATTAGCTGAGTAATTTGTATTTGTACATGTGGGATTCCTGGGTGGTGTGACTGATTGTGTTATGCTGTATTATCAACGATCTTCATGCTGACTTCCACTGCCCTTCAGTTTTGGTTACTTTTTCCCTGTTATGCTGTATAAGAACATGTTTTTGGGTTTAGGTTGATTTTAAAGCTTTTAGGTGGTTGCTGTTGGTAGTATACAGTTAACAATGGCGAGGGAAATCTGGCTTGCAGTTAAACCTAGTGGCAGAGATTGCAAAATGTAAGGGGCCTAATTTCTTCTGATGTCTTTTTGAACAGTACTAATGGACGCTGTGGGAATGATTGTGTCAGGATATTAGTAATGAGATGTAAAGGTTTCCACCTTTAAGCTGAGGGTTCAAATGCAGTCTACATTTGTTAAAGAAAACAAACCAAACCTGAACAACCCCAAAATCCAAATAAATGCTTTAAGTGCTAAATGCGGGGACAGGACTTAATGAATCCTTTAGCCTTTTTGAGTGCTCAATCAGAATGCTTGAGACTTCCTTCTAGTTTTCAGTAAGTGTGTAAGGAATGCTTCCCAGTCTTTCACTTCAGTCCTGTAATTAATTGGATACTGGTTTTTTGTAACCGTCTTTCTAGCTTCAGACAGTATCTATTGTCTGCCACTTTAATTGGGAGTTGAGAATCTGGTCATGTTGACAGTTCAGGACTTCCTGACTGCAAGGACTCCTTGGTTTCCTCTGCTAGAGGAATTGACATGTAGTTTTCATAATATGGGTTACAGTTCTACTCCAGGTCCTGCTTAGTGTGTTTGTTTCTTGTAGAGGACACGCACAAACTGTTAAAGTGTTTTTTAATGTGTTGTAATCTCAGCTAAGTTTGAAACAGTATTTTGCTTTTCCAGTTTAAGTCTATATGAACCTAATAGATCAACTCACAGGCTGTTGGTGAGATTATTCAACTGTAACAACAAAGAAGAAATACATACATAGTGCATTTGGGGAAGTAACACCAAGTATGGAAATAAGCTGAGGATTTGTTTTGACATCAGAACCTTCCTTCTACTTAAAAAAAAAAAAAAAATCCTGTGAAATGACTGCATTTAATTTTGATAATGTTCCGGTAAGCTGTATTTGGACCTTAGGAAATACTTCTTGTAAATGTTTTGTTTTCAAAGAAGAGATTATCTATATGACTTATATTTTGGGTTTGGATTTTCTTAAATTCTTTGACTGTTACAGTTATGACTATATATAACTTCAGTTATCAAATGATAGCTTAAGTGCATTTTGCAGTACAAATTTTGTTGTAATGTGAGAAGAACCATGAGCCCTGGACACTCTGTAGTCATTATGAAATGCATTCTGAAGCTTGCTTCTGGTTCACCAGCCAGTACAAAGATTTCTGTAATGTAAACAGAGCTTGAAATCTGACTGTGCCTGGGAGCTGGTTCCACCTATAGAGTGGAAAATTAGTAAGGCCTTATCAGTGACCACGTAGCTGATCTTTATTTCAAGGAAGAAATCTAGAAATGGGTTGTTGTGTGTCAGCTATTTTAATATGCACATTTTACTACTACTTACATACTGTGAGAGTAGAAGTTGACCTTCTGTTTATGGAAAAAAAAGTCTCAAAGCATTATATTTCGAATTGGTGCTTGAAGTCAGAGTGGTCATTAAGCTTGAGTGTATGTCCATGTTTACATTACATGTGCCGCTGCAGTCAAAACTTTGGGGTATGAAGACTTGTGAAAATACTTGTGATGAGGTCCTCAGCATAAGATGCTAAGTAGAAAACAGAACTGTAACTAATGAACTATTCAAGCCATGGATTATGCTCAATACTTGGGGTTTATTATTTGAAATGTTCTGCAAAAGTATTGTTTATCTCTGGTCAAAGCACGCATCCAAAAACTTTGTATCAAAGTTGAAGTTCTGAGCAAGGAGCAAACTGTTCACCTGTTCTGTCGCTGGCCATGCCAATAAGCTTGTAGTATGACATATGACCCTTTTTGTTCTCCCATAGTCTGTAAGTAGAGGAAAGGGGTGCCTTGTGTGTCTGAGGGAGGTGGTGGTGAGGGTGAAAGGTGGAGTACAGTCACAGTGTACATTGGAGAGCATAGAGCCGTATGCGTGTATGTCAAAATTAATAGTCCCAATGTTTGGTTTATTAACACACTGTCAAATTTTAAATGTTTGTTTGATTTAAGAGGGGTAGTATTTGAAGAAAATGCTTATTGTTAAGTTTATAGGATGTCTGAAGTGATGAAGTCTGTATAGCAAATAATCCTCTGGTTGAAAAAGGCATCAGTCATTTATATTGCCCAAATTTTTCTGGTTACCATAGTAAAATGCGACAAAAATCATTATCAAACTATGCTTGGTGTTTTCTCAGACAAATATATTGCTAATGACTTCACTGAATGTAGTGATTAAGCAAACAGCCACAGGCAAGTCTTAAAATGAATTCTGTGATTCTGTGCAATGTATGTATGCTGAGTGCAAGAAGTCCTGAAATGAAAACATTGTCTTATAATTATGCTATTTTAGGGACAGATTATTCAAATATGCACTCTACACTCATAAATAGTAAGGATGTCCTTGTTTCAGAGGCCTGTAACTTACTGCAATGAAGGATCTAAGAAAATGGAGGAAGAAATTCATCTTAATGCTTAGGTTCCAGTATGGGTCCTTTGGATCCTGCAGGGTAGCAAGCATTGCTGAGGCCACAGGTGTGGCGACTTGTCCAGGGGCGGTGGTGTCTGCTTGGTTACTCATGGGTTTTCCTACTGTGGTATATCTGCAGATAAGCCACAAGCCCTGTGGGCTGTTTGACCTATGTAGATGACCTAGTGCAGGGTTGGAGAACTGCCTCAGTGTAAGCAGGATTAGGCACTTTTTTGCATTTGCTATTCTGAACTTTGTAGGATTTTCAGGAGCTCTTAAAGACTTGTTTCTTGCCTTTGCATATCAGGATATCTTTAGACACTTGGAAAAATCAAATATCGTAGGTGGTAAAAATGGAAATATTGGCTTTATGTTAAGATAGTATCTGTTTTCTCAGGAGTAAATCGGTAATATCCAATGGGATTCTGATTTTCTAATTCATTGTAGACAGATGTTCTACCCTCCTGTAGTAGGGGAGAGTGGCCTAAATTCAGTAAGATGATAGCAGTAGGGAATATTGTGTTGGAGAAGTTCATGTTCTTATGAGAAGTGGGCAAGCATGCAGTGGCTGGTTTTGGACTGCGTAACTCATCATAAAGTGTTTTGTTAGCTCTCCATAGCAGAGGAAGCAATAATAGAACTTGGTACTGCTCTGGTAGTTTTTTGTCTCCCCTCTCCAATGTGTACAAAGTACTGATATGCTAAAAATAGAAATTGAGCAGGAGTAGGCAGTTTCCATGACCTGTAGTAGGTCCATGCCTTTTTCTGTTAAATACTGCACTGAAGAGCAGTGTTCTATATTCCTCACCACTGCTTTTTATGTCCCAGTTCTTTCCTGGGAACTTAATTATAAAATGTGCCCCTCCTAAACCAGAAAGTAATTAGATTCCAACTCATCCTTCGGGGTTGTATAGGCTGTTCCTTGCCCAATAGCAGCGTGCTTACCTCTGCTCCACTGGTTAAGCAATCATTTTAACAGGTGGCCCCCATTTTTGTTTACAGCTTTAAGTTTTTCTATTAAGTATTAAATGGCGCTTTTTCAGCTATTTGCATTCTAGGCTGGTGACTGTTTTTTATGTTGTATCCAAAGGGGTGTAGAATAAGCAAGATGCATAGGGAAAGAGGTAGTGTTTTTTAAACTTGTTAACATACTTTAGAACATATGGCCAAGCTTTTGGACATAGCTTCTTTCAGAAGAACTGGTGTGGCTGAAAGAATGGCCATTGCCCTTTCATAAGAACCTTTTTTCTCACAGCTGCTACAATAGTGTTGTTGTTGCTACAGTATTAATGACTTGGTTATATTAATTATGAAGTTGGATGATTCAAAAATTATGAAGTAGTAACTTCTGGCTGATGAGACGCTGCTGAGTTTTCTAAGTAGAGTTTAATAAAAGGAAGTAATAACCTTCAATTATGACTAGGAGCAGTAACATAATGAAACAGGACAGATTGTTGAATTTGAACAATGATGTTGGGTTTTGTATTACTTAAATTACCAGCAGTGGTGACACGTGTAAAAGGACTGACCTGGCTTGTGTTGCTATTAATTAATTAAAAAAGTCCCTAAATTTTAAAGTCTTAATAAATAAATAAAAGCAAAGAGGGGGATATTTGCACAGTTGCTTTCAGCTTTATTTAAAATTTAATAGGGTTAAATTATGTCATCTAAAGATTGGGTGTTTCTAATAGAAAGTAACAATTTGAATTACTGTAACTGTAAAACTCTGAAAGTAACTTTAAAAGGTGCTGCTTGACAATGTGGTATCATAATTAGTCATTTGTAACTAATATGGGATCAGGATAGTACCTGAGGCTAAGTATGCTAAGTACTGTTTATCTGAACAAATTCCAAGACTCATAATAAATTTGTTATTCATGATCATTTTAGATGCCTGGCTTCACCAGAATTAAATCTGGGAGAAGGCCAGATCACGTTAACCTTCTCAGCACAGGGTGGTTGTTTAAAAACAGGCTTTTCCTGTCAAATCTGGACTCCCTGAAATCATATTTCCAGGGGGTATTAAGATGTTGAAGCCAAGCTTGAACGCATGGCTTTTGGACAAAAAAAACTTGTGTTTCTTTCAAAATTGAAATTAAGGCCATCATGTACAGGACAAACCCCTCTGTTAATATCCCAGCTATGCAGGAAAGCAAATTCCTGGAGGGTAATTCCGTATGAGAGACCTAAACTGACTTGAATTTTGTTTGGGATTTGTCCCCCTATGGATTATGTAGACTGGATTAATCTTCTAAAACAGGGAGCCCTTTCCTAGGGAATACAATAAAGGTCTGCAGGTTTATAAAAAGTATATTAATGGCTTGAAATAAGAATGTGTTTCTTCTGAATCAGATGCAGTGCTATAGAAGCCCTCTGTAGTATGCCAACTTATTTTTTCCAATTTTGCTCATGCAGTTTATTGTAGTTTGTTTATTGTTGGTAATTAGATGGTAAATGCCCCCTAGAGCTACTCAGGAAACTACTTGGTTTTGAATTAGGGGATCTGTGAGTAAAATTGTTTGAATACCCTGTCATTATGCAGCTCTAAATATTTAGTCTGCTCATCTTGCAGCTGCTGACTCCTGTATTTTGCATTTCTTACAGGCAGTAGTACTGTTTAGACTGAAAAATAAGTATCACAGGTAAGGTGATAAGTGGGCTGTGAAATGTCATCATCTTGGAGGAAGTTAGGAAGCTTCTTGACCATATACCACTAGATTTATAGAATTCCGTTTATGTTGCAGTCAGGAGCAGGTCTTGGAGTCTTACGTAAAGATAGTATAAACCTATGCACTGTTTTTTTTTTTTTTTCTGAAGTAAATGGCAGAGGCACTATATCACGACAAAGTTGTCATTGCCTGTCCCATCCTTCCCAGTTCTTTTGATACTACGTGTCTTGGCAAAATATAGTTTTTTGCCACTCAGCATTTCTTAGACATCTTTGAAACTGAAAATGTTTACATCAGTGTGTTCTTCATGGATGTACCAAGAGTGCATCAGATGAAGTCAGTCTTCACACGCAGTGAAGATTCAGAAATAAACAGCAGACATGTTCCAAATTACTGCAATAGAGTAATGTCTCTTAAGAATTAAGAAGGGGAATCTGGAATAGCTAAGTTTGTGCAGTGCTTAAGTTGTTTGAATATCATAATCTTGAGAATGAAAGGTTGTCATCTGTTTCTCAAATAGGCTTATTTCACTACCTGAAGAGGCCTCATTCCTGGAAGCGTTCAAGGCCAGGTCAGAGGGGGCTTTGTGGAACCTGGTCTAGTAGGTGTCCCTGCCTGTAGCAGGGGCTGGAACTAGATGATATTTAAGATGCCTTCCAACCCAAAACATTCTATGATTCACTGGGAGGGAAGATGTGTGTTTGGTTTTAGTTGTATTTGCCTACTTTCCCTCATTTTTTTGTGCAAACTTCTGCCAGCTAAGCCAGAAGTGAGAACTGTGATGGGAAAAGAAACAGTTAAGGATGAAAGTGAAAGGTAAATAGAACAAAAGGAAACAGAGTGCTAAAGGCAGCCAGATAGCTGATTCAGAATTAAAAACTACTTATTGCCTCTCTTCTTTCTTGCCTCTGCCATCCTGAGGAAAGAAACAGAAGCTGAGGTGTCTGGACTGTCCAAATGATTATTGTGAAACCTTGGGTTGTATGACTAAGCCTTACTTACAGAATTGGCTCCTCAAGACTAACTGCATAGTTGTATTTAGAAACTGCTATTAAAAGTAGTGAAGATTATGGTATTGGACCTGACCTCTGAAGGAACCATAATAAAAAGTACAGATGTTTTACTGAAGTTGCAGAAGTATTATTTCTTGTAGCTGTAACACCACCACATTTACTTATTTCTGTTTTCTGTAAGAGAGTTGAGGGCAGTGGGGAAAGAAGAAGAAAATCATAAAAAACCTCTTTTAAGTGCTAAAGCAAATGAAGGACACTGGGTTTTTATACAGAATTTCTAGATAGTAAGAACTTCCGTAGCAAGATGGAAGTGTTTCAAAACCTATAGGAGTGCAAACTTCAGATGGGAAATAATCAGAAGTTATAAACAAAGCATAGAATCATAGAATAGTTAGGGTTGGAAAGGACCTTAAGGTCATCTAGTTCTACCCCCCCTGCCATGGGCAGGGACACCTCCCACTAAACCATGCCATCCAAGGCTATGTCCAACCCCGCCTTGAACACCGCCAGGGATGAAGCATTCACAACTTCCCTGGGCAACCCATTCCAGTGCCTCACCACCCTTACAGTAAAGAACTTCTTCCTCAGATCCAATCTAAACTTCCCCTGTTTAAGTTTGAACCCATTACTCCTTGTCCTCTCACTACAGTCCCTAATGAAGAGTCCCTCCCCAGCATCCCTATAGCTATAGGCCCCCTTCAGGTATTGGAAGGCTGCTATGAGATCTCCACGCAGCCTTCTCTTCTCCAGGCTGAGCAGCCCCTATTTTCTCAGCCTCTGTTCATATGGGAGGTGCTCCAGTCCCCTGATTGTCCTCGTGGCCCTCCTCTGCACTTGTTCCAACAGTTCCATGTCCTTTTTATGTTGAGGACACCAGAACTGCACACAATACTCCAAGCGAGGTCTCACGAGAGCAGAGTAAAGGGGCAGGAGCACCTCCCTCGACCTGCTGGTCACGCTCCTTTTGGTGCAGCCCAGGATACGGTTGGCCTTCTGGGCTGCAAGCGCACACTGCTGGCTCATGTTCATTTTGTCATCGACCAACACCCCCAAGTCCTTCTCCGCAGGGTTGCTCTGAATCTCTTCTCTGCCCAACCTGTAGCTGTGCCTGGGATTGCTCCGACACATGCTGAAATGCACCTACTGCTTATCCTTTTTTGTGCTGCTTTTGGAAATAATGGAAGTCATCACATGCACTAATTTGGGATTTCGGCTTCAGTTATAGGATTTATCTGAACATATTCCCAGATAACTGGGAAAGGGCAGAATCTTGACTATGAGGATAATTTGGCAAGCTATATCGTTTTAAATTCGTATCTATACTTTCTCTAAGTCTTGTGTGGATAGCCAGCAAAAAAAGCATCATAAGAAAGTCTTTGTTCTTACTGGCTTAACTGTTCATATAGGTAGGGCCTGAAATACAGGTTAAGTAAAATGAAGAGCTCACCTTTCTGTGACTTTTCAGGGAGAGGAGGCACTGACCTAAATGCTCCCAGTTGTGTGAAGAGTGGTAGCTTGAATTGGTTCAAAACATAGAAACAATTCCTGTGAAATGGAAAATATTTCTTATAAATGACATGTTATGGCTTACATTTCTTATAAATGACATGTTATGGCTTAGGGAGAGCCCTCCTCTTTTCCGGCTAAACAGACTACTTAAGAAAGGGAGGTAGTTCAGAATTACTTGCTTTCACAATATGCCTTTCCCTTTCTGGGGAGAGGGAGCACCACCCAGTGGCCTAAGGGTACAACCCTTCCCACCCCAAGAATGCTCTGTGAATGCTGGCAGGCAATATTTTTAATGTTAATAATAGGATTTTTCTGTGTCCATATTTGTCAGCTTCGTCAAATGTCCTGGGGTTTCTGCCTTCCTGATACTAGGGAGGAGCTGGACTGGGGAGTGTTGCATGCTGAGAAGAGCTGCAAGTAGGATTGATAATTAGTGTCAGTTCCCCTTATTCCAAGAAGAAAAAAGAAAACGGCTGTCTAGCCAATAGAAGCTGCAGCTTCCTTTGGGAGAAGGGAGTCAGTGTTCCAAGAAGCGTCTCCAGTAGTGCAGTAGTCCCAGTTTCTCTGCTGATGCAGTATTAGCTATTACCAGGATCTCATCTTGTTCTTGATCAAGTGGGTTTCCATCTGAAGTATGAGGTTATGTAACTTTATTTTTTTTTCTTCCAACAGTACAAGGGTACGTTTAAGGTAGCTGGATATTGATAATGCTAGGACTGTCTTTTTGGCTGTAAACTTAGTTTGGCTGACAGCAATGTGAAATTCTTATCTGGTACTTTAAATCGTGTTGGCATAGTAGTTTAAGATGCAAAGAGGCATGAGGTGGCTTTTAAACTTGATTGTGGTAGATTTAGATCATGCGTTTTGGTAGCCTGAGCTTCAGATTACATTGACTGTCTCCCTCAAAAAAAAATATCAAACATGCCTTAAGTTATTACTGATAATAAAAATACTTCAAACAAAAGCAAGGAGGAGAAATGTTGTATGGGAGTATTCCCTTCTTCTCTGATTGGATTGAGAATTTTTGTGATGTGCTTTGTGATTGTCTTTGGGTTTACTCCCTTGTGTGTGAATGATGAATGCTTGAAGGCACCTAGGATGAAGTAGTAGAAATAGGTTTGCTAGTGTGTAGTGGTAGAGTAAGCAGACAGTGGTCTTCTGTGCAGCAAAAGGGCTATGTGGGACAGGGTGAAGTAAACTGTGTTGTGAGGTGCAAATGCAGGTACCTGTTCCATGTGCCTTGTGATCAGGTTTGTATGCTATGTGGTGTAGTGCATGACAGGAGAGAAGTGCTTGAAATCAAATAGCAGTGTATGCTGGTAGCCCAGAAAGCTGACTGTATGCTGTGCATCAAAAGAAGTATGGTCAGCAGATGACGGGAAGGGATTCTTGGCTCTTGTGAGACCCCACTGGAGTACTGCGTTAAGCTCCAGTGTTCCCAGCACAAGAAGGACTTGGACCTGCTTAAGAGGAGGCTGCAGAGATGGTAAGAGGCTGGAGCACCTCTTCTATCGAGAAAAGCTGAGAGGGTTGGAGCTACTCAGCCTGGAGAAGGCTATGGGTGTAGATCTTAGAGCAGCCTTCTAATACCTAAAGGGACCTACCAAGAAATCTGGAGAGGGACTTTTTACAAGGGTGCAGGTAGTGACAGGACAAAGGGGAACGGCTTTAAAGTGATAGAGAAGAGATTCAGAGTAGTTATTAGGAAAAAAATCATCTCTGAGGGTGGTGAGGCACTGGCACAGGTTTCCCAAGGAAGCTGTAGCTTACCCATCCCTGGCAGCATTAAAGGCTGGGTTGGATGGGGTCTTGAGCAACCCAGTCTAGTGGAAAGTGTCCCTGCCTATGGCAGGGGGTTGGAACTGGATGAGCTTTAAGGTCTCTTCCAACCCAAGCCATTGATGTTTCTATGAAATAGTGGGTTTAAAATAGTTTGAATGTTACTACAATCCTGAATAGTCTGTTGGCAACTATATAATATGTAGTTATATAATATATGTATAGTACTGAGTTTTTAATCTTGTGAAGTAGGTAAACTGAAGTACCCAATTTTTGTTTTCTAATTCTAGAAAAAATTGAGTAAAGTCAATGAGTGGCCTTGCTTTGTTATAAGGCAATTGCTTGGGATGTTTGTAGCTGGCACTAATAAATTTTCTGTTATAGAAAATAGCATTTTTCAAATGCAACTGAGTGCTTTAGTATAAAACTGGATTTTGCTTTCTCTAGCTTTTAACTTCCAGGACAGGACCTTTTGATCTACTCAGTAGTTTCAGTCTTTCTGTGTTTAAAAATTAGTGTTATAGAAACTAACTTTAAACATTTTAGAACATTTGTTAGAAAAAAAAAATCCTCAAAGATATTCAGAGTTGATAAAATACTACAGACAGTGTTACAAAACTTAGTAAATATTTTTGTCTCTGTCAAAAAAGGCATGTTTTAATGTTGCATTATTTTTATTTGTATATTAGTATTTCCTGGATATACTTGCAGTGTAGAGGTTACTACGTAGCTGACCAAAACATAATACCTAAAATCTGTCTTTACTGTCCTAGCCTTTCAAGCAGTGTAATTATGTTGCTTCCAAGTGATAAGCCAAGGCAATTTACAGATTACTGGAATGCTTGAAAACACTGACCTTTCAGGTCACTCTGAGCACTCCTATTATGCAGAGATTGCTGTGGCACTGTTGTAATGTGCTGGCCTGTCACATGCTGACTAACTTGCAGAAAGCTTTGATGCAGCTGTTTTAAAAATGCTTTTGCTGACTGATAGGCACTTAGGCTACTGACTGTGAACAAAGCTGGCTCTCATTCCATGCTTTTAGCCCCCATTTTCTATAACAACACTTCTCCCCTGCTGACTACACACACAGTTCTTATCTAGGCCCAGTTGTTGACTTGTCTCCATTTAAATTGTATTCCTGTTAATTTTCACTTTAAAAATAGTTGTGCGTGTGAGAGATCTGGTTTATGCGGAGCTGCTGCAAACAATCAGCCTTTAAAAGTTGATGTGGCTTTAAAGAGTGAGTGGATTAGGGGGAGAAAAGAGTGTGTGTGACTGGGCAAAGCAGGGGAGGGAAGGGATTAAAAAACAATGGTCCTTTATTGATGTTAACCAATACGGTGGAGAGTAATTTCCTGAAATGCAGCACATATGAAGTAGAAGTTTGAAGTCTAAAGCATTTTCTTGAATTGGTACAAAGACTAGGAAGAAGCCAGTATTTCTTTTGAGTATGTGATGCTTAATAGGCATCATACTTGGTAACAATAATGCCATTACCTTCTTCAGTGTTAAAAGCAGGACTAGAATGTGAATAAACATGAAACTGACCTGATTTTTTTATTTAATCTCTTAAATTTTGTTGTAATCTCTTTAATTTTATTAATAGCTGCTAGATCAGGTAGTGCCTGACTTGCAGGGATCATGGGAAGAGGCAAAAATAAATCCAAAAGTAAAAAATGTTTAATTCCGGTAGTCTGGCTAGAACGTTTCAAGAATAAACTGGTTTTTGCTTGCTGGGGACACTTAAAGAAAATCCATATTCTCACTGCAAATGAGTTGCTGGATGTTTGTGGGAAGTGGATGTCTAATTCAACTAAGCCTGTACAGTAAGCAGCATACTAGACCATTACTCATGAAGGGCAAAGCTTACCAATTCATAACTTAACCTTTGCCTCCAGGGAATGTATTTATATTTAATATAATCTATTGGTTACTTGTATCTTGGATTCTAAGCCTGTTTGAGTTGAGTGTGTTTGGATAAAAATCCTTTATGTTTCTGTTCTATTCTGCTGAGACATGGGAAATGGTTGATACTGTATGTATTTATCATGGATGATATTTTCTACAATTCCAAGACTGAGCTGCTGTTGTGGAGCATGGCATCATTATCCCTTTGCATGGGGGGAGTCTGACTAGAGGTATTGACCTGTGTTTACTGCATTTCTGGTAGCTGCAAGATATGTACACCCTGTGCTTAAAATCTCTTGAAGCAATTTCTTGAATTGCTTTTGTTATTTGACTAAATAGTATCCAGTAACAGCGCACTGATACATTTGAAGTTCTAGAAGAATGTCTTTTTCCTGCTATAGCAATGCAATGAAGACCTCACAGTGACTGAGGAATTTGTAGCAGGAAACTAACTGAAGAGTGTGATTCTGTAGTGAGTATTTTCTTACTGTTTTGGATAAAAATGTCTGCACTCTTTGTAGTGATTGGTAGGGCAAGAAAGTTTGTTGGTTGTATATAGTCAATATTTTTGTAGTTGCACCTTAGCTTCCATAGAGGAAGATTTTCTGTGACTCAGCTCAACGTTTGTTAACCTGGATCAATTTACATGGCACAGTGAGGCACTTGTTGATAACATTAGAGTATCTTTTAGAGGGCTGAATTTCAAAATGAATGACTTTGGATGATGAGCCTACAGAAATTAGTTGAGAAGATGCAACTAAATCAATACATGGACACAGGAAGTATAAATTTAGATGTTGTCATTGGACTTAATTTTCTCTTAGAAATTGTGAGAACTAGCATGACAATGAAGGTACGAATATTAAATCAGTCAGGCTTTGAAAGCACTCTTTTACAGTAAGTTTTCTTTTCCTGCTCCATTCTGGTTTTAATGTAAAAAGGCTGTACTACAACTGTCTTTGCTGGAAGTACTGTTTTATGGCTCATCTCTTTCCGAATAACTTTTTCACTCTTGTTTTTCATCCTCACCTAGTTAGTCTTCAGGTTTTTTTTCTAAAGAATACTTTGGATTGAACGGTTTCTCTGCAAACCATGGCCTTCTGATAGTGTTTTCCACTGAACTGACTTGTCTGTCATATTTGTTGCGTGTACTGAAGCTGAACTCTTGAGGTTTCCTACTCATTTAGGAAAATGTTCCTAAAAATAAAATAAAAAACAAAACAAAACAAACCAACTAAACAAAAAAAAAACCCACCAAAAAAACCCAAACACCGCAACAACCAAACACCCACACCCCCAAAAAAAAAAAAAAAAAAAAAAAAAAAAAACAAACCAAAAGAACCCCCAAAACTAGCTAATTTTGCACATCTGTAGGTGATTCAGTTGCTTCCTTCTTTCCCCAGTATCTGGTTCTTGTTGACATTTAACTTGATAGTTTTTTGGGGCAGCAGTTGAATGAACTGTAGCTATAACCTAGAATAAACAGGTCATTGGCCAAAATTATACAGGCATTTCAGCTGTTAACCAAGAGCTTATCCAGTTACTTCTTCAGCGGGTTGGATAAAGAGCTAGAATGTCATTCATGCTTTTTCATTTCAAAAAATGTGCTGAGTAAAGGAAAAAGACATCTGCCCATTAAGCACAGATGGGAAATACTTGCTAAGAGGTGGGTTTGATGGGTAGCATGTCTGAGTAGTTATGTATAGACTTCTATTTTTAGTCTTTTTGTTTTCAGAGCTTTCTGAAATATTCAATGTGCTTGTCATTTTCACCATAGCTTGGCTAGCAATAATAAAAATTATGATTACCTAGGGAGAAAGCAGCTTCTCATGAGTCTAAGCCTGTAGTCTCCCTGTTTGTGTTAGTTATTGCATAGTTGATTCTTCTTTCAGAGTTGCACTGAAGCAGTGACATCCACTGTTTATTTATAGATGTCTCATGTAGTGGTTAGTTTTGGATTCTTCACTTTTTCAGTCTTATCTGTGCAAATCAGAGCAACATACTTGAACATAAGTCATTCTTTTTGTTTGTGTGTTTCTAAAAGGTGTCAAATTGACTGCTATAGAAGATAATTTCTATGGTGTATTTTTGTATTAGCTACTTAAATTGATAGCTTCATAGGTTGAAAATGAAGGTAGCTCCTTAGGCCTGTATATATAGGGAGGCCATCAGTAGTTTAACTGTAATGGCAGTTTTCCTAAAGATGTACCTATGTTCTGCTCTTCAACCTGCCAACAGAAAGCTTTTGGTATTGGTTACAGTGCTGCTATATCTAGATTTTCCTTGTCAGATGTTCTCAGTGGGTGTCAAACTGCTGCCTGTATTCACTGGGTTTTGCTTGTAGCTTTAATACCTCAGTAATTTCTCTCACACACCCTTGTGTCCCCCCCCTCCAGCCCTGTGAGTTATTTTAGGGTGTGCAAACCTACTTCCTCAGTTTTGAGGACAGTCCATGAAGGTAACTGAAGCTTATTTAATTATGACCATTACTTTTGGTCATGTTGGATGCTTTTTCTTGGACTGATACAAGAGGCTTATGCTAAATGTTACTTTAAGTTGTGCTGGCATAGGCTAATTTTTTTGGTGAGGGAAGAGTCCCTTAAATCATAGAATCATAGAATAGTTGGGGTTGGAAAGGATCTTAAGATCATCTAGTTCCAACCCCCCTGCCGTGGGCAGGGGTACCTCCCACTAAACCATGCCATCCAAGGCTCTGTCCAACCCCGCCTTGAGCACCACCAGGGATGAAGCATTCACAACTTCCCTGGGCAACCCATTCCAGTGCCTCACCACCCTTGCAGTAAAGAATTCCTTCCTCATATCCAATCTAAACCTCCCCTGTTTAAGTTTGAACCCGTTACTCCTTGTCCTCTCACCACAGTCCCTAATGAAGAGTCCCTCCCCAGCATCCCTATAGGCCCCCTTCAGGTATTGGAAGGCTGCTATGAGATCTCCACGCAGCCTTCTCTTCTCCAGGCTGAACAGCCCCAATTTTCTCAGCCTCTGTTCATATGGGAGGTGCTCCAGTCCCCTGATTGTCCTCGTGGCCCTCCTCTGCACTTGTTCCAAGAGTTCCATGTCCTTTTTATGTTGAGGACACCAGAACTGCACACAATACTCCAGGTGAGCTCTCAACGAGAGCAGAGTAGAGCGGCAGGATCACCTCCCTCAATATGTGTTGTGGAAGAACAGCAAAGTGAGACCACCGAAGAGCAAAAATGCTTTGCAGTTCAGTCAGCTGTAACTTTTTATCAGGCTTGTTTCGGCTGACTTCCAAGCGCAAACTTCAGATACTACAATTGTGAGTGTTTCAGTGCTTATCACTTGCTTACATGAGAAGCTCAGATTTCATCTTGGAAAAAGTATGTACCCAGTTCTTGTAACAGCAGAAAAACCTCAGTCTTGAAAATGTGGTTGTATTGTATTATAAACACAAAGAAAACAGAAGTAAGTCTAAAATTCTGCTTTTGAAAACTACTTCAAGGTAAGGCTAATGTTTGCATATAACTATACTCATGCGATGATGTGTACTATGTGGTTATGTGGGACTGGAGATTATTTGAAATAATGATATTAAGCTATTGTGCATATAATGCTTTTCAACAGCCTTCCTTCCAGTTTGGAGGAAGAACTTAAACCTGGAAGAAACTTTGCACTTGCCTGAAGTGTTGCAGTGCCATTGGTCTCAATATTGAAGTAAATTAAATATGCTCATCAGTGATCTGCATTATTGGTATGGCATTGCATGTGTTGTCTTTCATCTTTTGAGAGTAAATATGGCTTGGGAGCACTGGCTCTTAAGAGAAGGCTGCGGGGAGACCATATAGCAGCCTTTCAGTATCTGAAGGGGATCTACAGGGGTACCAGAGAAGGACTCATCATCAGGGACTGTAGCAATAGGGCAAGGAGTAATGGGTTCAACCTTAAACAGGGGAGATTTAGGTCAGGTATAAGAAAGAAATTCTTTACTGTGAGGGTGGTGAGGCACTGGCGCAGGTTGCCCAAAGAAGTGGTAAGTGTTCCATCCCTGGCAGTGTTGAAGGCCAGGTTGGACAGAGCCTTGGGTGACATGGTCTAGTGTGAGGCATCCCTGCCCATGTCAGGGGGGTTGAAACTAGATGACCTTCTAATCCTAACTGTTCTATGATTCTATGACAGTGTACTGTCAAGGAAAAATTACACCAGTATGATGATGTGTATACACAAGCTGATAGTTGGCACATGCTAATGGAATTGTAGAGCCATAGAACAGTAGAGTGTGGTACCGAACCCAAAGAAGGTAAGAAGTTCTGCTGTTGAAAGAATTCAGGTTTAGCTGTGGAATTCACTTGGCAACATTTTAATGTGCTCCTTCCCCTTCAAGAGTTGTCTCAAGTAGGGTGAGGGTGTGGAAGCACTTCTGCTGTTGATTGCTGCTTTTTAAATGTATTTTTTAATATTGGGATTATATGCAGAGGAAAAGAGCACAGGTAAGTGGGGTTTCTGTTGTCTTATTGCTTCTTTTTGAGCTTTGTCACTCTTCAAGTCGGTGTCTTTTGTCAGTTAAAGCCTTAACTTGCTTTAGAATGTGAAGCTTGAAGAGGTAAGATAACAGATCAAGGCATTAAAATTTACACTAAATACTGCCACTGGTTTGTAACCTTTTGTTATTTCGTTAGACTACATTATGTTAAGAATGTAGTAGTTCAGTGGAGCTGCTTTCTGTACCAAAAAGAGTTCTGGAGTAATAAAGGGATGAGGTTCAAGTTGTGTTAGCAAGTGGTTTTTCAGTTTGCAGACTTAAATGTCAGGTTGACTCTTGCAGATTTGAAGTCTGAGTTCAATCGGAACAACTTTCAAAAAGGGAAAGTTTGCACTTGTTTGTGAGCTTTGGGTTTGCAAAGAATCTGTTTTTAAATATAGTTTAAGGTAGCTATAAGATGCAGTTCTGGTAGGAGCATGGTGTGTATTTTGAAATAGACCAGATAATTTCTGCCTACATAGTTTTCTCACCTATTTGAGAACGTGGATTCCAGAATGGTGATGAATGGACATAATGCAGTTTTGGTTAAGAATATAATCCTGTGTTCTTGATACGCTTGAAATTGTGGGAAGAGAAGTTAGTGTCATGTGGTTAAAGCTGCTGGTGAGGCAGTTTGTTCCACTTAAAGGAGTTTATTTTCAATTACTGGTGTAAATAGAGGTGTAGCTTTGTGACCCTTTTTAAGGTTAACCTTCGGCTTTTGGGGTGTGGTGCTTTTTTCCTTTGGTGGAACTGTGCTTTTTAGTTTTACTTTGTGTTTTTCTTTATCACCCTAAATGTTCTCCTGGGGAAGCAGGTTAAGTTTAAACTGCAGAAGAAAGGCCTTCAAGCTATTAGATCTGGAAGGTGGTAATTTTTGGCAATTCTTTTCAAAGGTTTCTAAATTTGTTAATAAGTTTTACATAAAAATGCAGTTCTAGTTCACCTACAGTGGTCAGATAATTTTAAGTCTACAAAATGGCTCTTCATGAGAAGAGGGTGTTTTACTGGTTTTGAAGTGCATTGTTGTGCTTTGTATGCATAAATGTAACATGCTACTGAGGGAGTTCCGATCTGGTTAACAGTTAATGCTCTTCTGCATCTCTGTTAGTTCCCTTTCCCTTCCCCTGCTTTGATGTTGCAAACAGGAAAGGAAAAATCCTAACTGTATGTCTGTTGGGTGGGAAAAGGCATGATGGTTTTGTACATCTGAATACCTACAGAGTTTAATTTGAAGTCTGTGTAAAGCCTCTTGTCCAGTAATTACTGTCATTTTGTTCTAGTGACTGCAGTCAGTGTCTCTTCTACCCTGGCTTCAGAAGGGGAGGGAAGGAGGGTGTTGTCTCCTGGCTCTGTGAGAAATGGAGAGAGTACTTCTTCAGCCTAGGATTCATAGGAGTTCATAGTTACTTGTTGTGGGGGTAGGGATGCAGTTTACAGAAGACAAAACACCCAAAGCCCCAGGACACGGTGTTTTTAAAAAAGACCTGCTTTATTTAGCTTAAATTTAATATATGGTGATTTACGTCCAACTTCTTTTAAGACATCTGCAAATTGGCAAAGTTTGTGAACTGCTGGTATAGAGAAAGGCAGTGGTTGGATTGTTGCCAGGAGGACATCAGA
Source organism: Amazona ochrocephala (assembly GCA_039720435.1). Classification (NCBI taxonomy): domain Eukaryota; kingdom Metazoa; phylum Chordata; class Aves; order Psittaciformes; family Psittacidae; genus Amazona; species Amazona ochrocephala. The sequence continues at coordinate 30,184,785 of CM077883.1, read as the reverse complement.
GGATTGTAATCAGGGCAGCTGTTGGTGCTGGCAGTATCTCAGGCCTGCTTTTATTTCCTGTTGTCCAATCTTGGCTGATCAATGAGTTAATTGCTGCTTTTTAAGAAGATGATGAGTTTACAATGGAAGTAAAAAGATGTTTCTAGCTTGTTTTGGGTGGCAGGGGCATTCCTGTTGACACTGTGTGTCCTCTTAAGGGAAGGGAAAGAAGTGTGGAGGTGTCTTACTGGTTCTTCCTTGCTTGCTTATTCTTCTGAAGCTGATGTTGGCCATGGCTCCTGAAGAGAAGGAAGCAGATTACTTAGAGGGAAAGGGTAATAAATTAGAAGGTAGAAAAACATGCACATCTTCCATAAAACATGTTTATTAAGTTTTGTTTGGGTAGTAGCGAATCTTCTTTTGCTTTCTGAAAAGAAACATCCATATCCTTCAAATATCTTATAAGCCAGGGTTAAGCTTAAATAAAAAAGTCCTACTCTGTAACTGGCTGTCGATATGCAATCATTTGTTACACATGATAAAGGAGCTAGGGCTATGAAAGTAATTACATGTGTGGTGTTATATGTGCTTCTACATTCATAGTCAGTATAACCCACCAGAGAAGACTTATATTTGTTAGCTGCTTTTCTTGCCTGTTCCTTTTCTACCTCAAAAAAATCATCACCAATGCCAGACTGAATTTTTGATTCAGTTAAGGGCAGCTTTGCAAGTAAGAGACACTCTGCCCTGAGGATAAGAGTAGCCTCAAGCTTAGGCTTTTGCTGCTCCTTAACCCTTTGTATATTCAAGCAGCATCCTGAAGGCTGCTGTTCCTCAAAAAATATCTGTTTTATGGCTTACACTCATTCTGACAGAGTTTGCTTAGAGTCTTCTTCCTGTTGTATCTTGACTCTGCATTGCTGTTGGACACCTGCCTGGTTGATTCACACAACTTAGTGAAACAGCCCATCTTTTTTTCTTGGACCCCATTCACCCCTTTCCAGCACTCCTTTGAAACTGAATAACAGTCACCTCATTTTTTTCTTATTTTAGTGGATCATTTTAATCAATTTATATCATATAGACGCAAAAAGGGTGCAAAGGACTGATGAAAATGAAACAGTTAAATGAGCTGTGGGACGGTGAGGGTGGGGACCCTGGGCCCACTGTGGGGGAGGATCTTGTTCGGGACCACCTTAGGAACCTGAATGTATACAAGTCCATGGGACCGGATGAAATCCATCCGCGGGTCCTGAAGGAGCTGGCAAATGAAGTTGCTAAGCCACTGTCCATCATATTTGAAAAATCATGGCAGTCAGGTGAAGTTCCTGATGACTGGAAAAAGGGAAATATAACCCCCATTTTTAAGAAGGGAAAAATGGATGACCCAGGGAATTGCAGACCAGTCAGTCTCACCTCTGTGCCTGGCAAAATCTTGGAGCGGATTCTCCTGGAAGGCATGCTAAGGCACATGAAAACCAACAAGGTGCTTGGGGACAGCCAGCATGGCTTCACTAAGGGGAAATCCTGCCTGACCAATCTGGTGACCTTCTATGAAGGGGCTACGGAACTGATGGACAGGGGCAGAGCAGTTGATGTCATCTACCTGGACTTGTGTAAAGCCTTTGACACTGTCTCCCATGACATCCTTCTCTCTAAGTTGGAGAGACATCATTTTGATAGGTGGACCACTCGGTGGATAAAGAACTGGCTGGATGGCCGCACGCAAAGAGTAGTGCTCAGTGACTCAATGTCCAGCTGGAGACCAGTAACGAGTGGTGTCCCCCAGGGATCGGTGTTGGGACCGGTCTTGTTCAACATCTTTGTGGGTGACATGGACAGTGGGATTGAGGGCGCCCTCAGCAAGTTTGCCGATGACACCAAGCTGTGTGGTTCGGTTGATACATTGGAGGGAAGGAATGCCATCCAGAGGGACCTTGACACACTTGTGAGGTGGGCTGATGCCAACCTGATGAAGTTCAACCATGCTAAATGCAAAGTCCTCCACCTGGGTCGGAGCAATCCCAGGCACAGCTACAGGTTGGGCGGGGAGGAGATTGAGAGCAGCCCTGTGGAGAAGGACTTGGGGGTGTGGGTTGATGAAAAAATGAACATGAGCCAGCAGTGTGCGCTTGCAGCCCAGAAGGCCAACCGTATCCTGGGCTGCATCAAAAGGAGTGTGACCAGCAGGTCGAGGGAGGTGCTCCTGCCCCTTTACTCTGCTCTCGTGAGACCTCACTTGGAGTATTGTGTGCAGTTCTGGTGTCCTCAACATAAAAAGGACATGGAACTGTTGGAACAAGTGCAGAGGAGGGCCACGAGGATGATCAGGGGACTGGAGCACCTCTTGTATGAAGATAGGCTGAGAAAATTGGGGCTGTTCAGTCTGGAGAAGAGAAGGCTGCATGGAGACCTCATAGCAGCCTTCCAATACCTGAAGGGGGCCTATAGGGATGCTGGGGAGGGACTCTTCATTAGGGATTGTGGTGAGAGGACAAGGGGTAATGGGTTTAAACTTAAACAGGGGAAGTTTAGATTGGATCTGAGGAAGAAGTTCTTTACTGCAAGGGTGGTGAGGCCCTGGAATGGGTTGCCCAGGGACGTTGTGAATGCTTGATCCCTGGTGGCGTTCAAGGTGGGGTTGGACATAGCCTTGGATGGCATGGTTTAGTGGGAGGTGTCCCTGCCCATGGCAGGGGGGTTGGAACTAGATGATCTTAAGATCCTTTCCAATCCTAACTATTCTATGATTCTATGATTCTAATATGCTCCTTGGGAGTTGGGAGTTCATCTGTAGGTCTGTGAACCACTGAATGCTGTGTAATGGCTTGGTATAAAAAAGGAAAGGTCTCATCTCCTCTCTTCTCCTGTACTATATTGTTCAGAATTTAAATACTGGTAGTATTGAGTAATATTTTTTTATATGTTGGTTTTGTTGGGTTTTTTTCATTCTGCATCTTCAAGTTAAAATATTGTCTGGTTTGAGTTAGCGCTGTATTATTCAGTTTTGTAACTGGATTCAAGGGCAGTTGTAGCATGCTAATTGTTTTTTCTTCATCAGTTAATGTGTTAGCTTTAGAAAGGAAGTGTTTCAGGAAGAAAATCCTGGAGCAGACTCCTGTCGTGCATATAAATAGGGAGACTATTTTGAACTGAAATGTCAAAGCATGCTAAATTGTGCCTTCTTATACAGATGCCTCTTCCTCTTCTTCAAGGTGTATGTTTTAGAAAAGTGAGGTGAAGTACTTCATTTCATGGTCAAGCAATAGAAAGCTAGGCATTCTTAATAGGATGGGGATTGTCTTTTTTGCTGAGGAAAACTGTTTTCTCCACTTCCCAGACTTGCCTGGGTAGGAAAGTTCAGAAATGTTTTCCTTGCTGGTAGCTGAATAATCCTTTCGGACACACACTAACATTAATCACTACTGTAGTGTTTGTTGCCTTGTCCTCCCGTCCGAATCTGACCTCGCCTCTGACCAGCAGGGTATTGCAGTGCTGCTATAATTCTCATTCCCTTGACTGCTTGCATTACTTTTTTTTTTTTTTCCCCTCTCAGGTTACTAACACTGCACTTTAAAAAACAAGTCCCCAGACCTTCTGTTCTGTTACACGCTTTTTACACCAAACTCTGTTGCTGTTGGCTCCTTACTCCAAAGTTATGAATCACTTTCTAACCAAAGTCACTCTTCGAAAAGAGCTGTAATAGCTAACATTTTTCACCATTTCTTCCTCTTTTAAACTCCCTCATTTTTATATCCTTTTAACTCATTTCCTTGGAATGTGTAAAGTTGATGTGAACTTAAGAGTTGTGATGTGCTCTGCAGATGCGCTAGCGGCCATGTGACTGCTGAAATTGAATCTTCTTAAATGATAGCTACACGAGTTGGGAGTGGGGAGAAATGCTGCCTGTATATGGGTGATTGTTCAGGGTAGGGAAAGACACTTAAACACAAAAATTCTTACTAAAAGTGGTTGGTTGAGATTCAGAGGAAGATATTTTGTAGCTGTGAAAAGAAAAAAATCTTACTGCACAAAGGGACATATTTATTCATACTGAGATTTGGGTGTGTGTGTGTGTGTGTAGATATCAGGGGGAAAAAGCCCTGTAGAACTGTGCAACTGCAAAAGTAGTTGTCATCTGGCATGACCAGGCAAAAGGCACAATTTATTGGGTTAGAGTACCTGTGTTTAAAATCTTAATGTTGGGATTTGGTAAATTAACCATAAAATGTATTGTTGTGGCTGTATAGGCTTTAAAAAACAACAAAACCCAGACAACACTCCCCCACCCCCCAAAAAAAACCCCACTTTCCAATGCTCTCCCCCTGAAAAAAGCAACAACTCTGAAATGAAATAACCTGCAGAATCAACCAAACAAAAAAAACCTTCTATGAAACCCAAACAAAAACAAAACCAAAACTCTAACACACCAAACATTTTAAGGAAACATTAACCTCTGTGTGCTGTTTTCTTGTCAAGCTGGAAGGTGGCAAGGCCATAATTCTGCCTCTGTACTTGGCTGTCATGCAAGGCTCTTAAAAAAAGTGTATTTGGTCTGATTGATACTTAAAAGCTTTGAGTACCATCTTGGGGAAAGTCAGTCCTGCTCTGTCCTAGTGGGATGGTATTTGCCTATCCTGGGGCTCTTGTTTGACAGAGCTTTAGCACATAATGATCTAAAAGTGATATGGTGCAGTGCTTGGTAACTAGGTTATGATTTGCTCAATTAGAAATGGTGTAAGAGGCATTCCGGCTTAGTGAGGTGCTTGGAAGCTGTGGTTGTTGCTCTTCATGTTGGTAGTTTTTTGGTGGCCATTTCTTACACTTGTGTGCGTTTTGCCTTTAAAAAGCAATGATCATGTACATGAGGGTTTCTTATGTAAAACTGATACAGTATGATTATGCTTCATGTGGTACTGATGATGTGCTGCTCTTCACCAAGGGAAAAAAACCCCATAGCTGCAGAGCTCCAACTAATGCTCTTAACTAAGCGATGAACACCAAGCTGCATCTATGAGCAGGGATGGAGACTGTGGCTGCAGTCAGATGATTGGGTTTGGTTTCAGGAATGTGCTGGAAATGACTTGCACAGAATCACAGATTTAAAGTTGGGACTCCAGAGATCAGCTAGCCCAGCCCTCCGCTCAAAGCAGTTCTCACTACAGCTGTTTTATAGAATAATTGCAGAACAGCAAGGTCAGAAGGGAGCTCTGGAGGTCATCTACTCCAGCCCCATGCTCAAAGTAGGTTCAGCAACAGCAGGTTGCTTGGGTTCTTGACTGGTTGAGGCTTGGACACCTCCAAGGATGGAAATTTCACATCTTCTCTGGCCAACTTGCCCCTGTGGTTTTAAAACAAAGCAACCAAGCAGGTAATACGTAATTGGAATTTGGTGTTCCAAGTTGTCAATTGCTGTGAAACTGTGATCATAGCTGTGTATGCTAAATCAACTCCACTTGTATGCCTTACTGTAGTTTATTTTACTCTGATATGAGGCTGGAGTTTGAGATTTTATATTAACGGGGCTGGCTTACAAACTGTGCCACTAGCAGCATCTATCAGTGGGGTTGAGATGAACTGAGGGGGAACAGATACATGTAGTTTCTTAAAGATCTTTTTTTTTCATGAATCTTGACAAAAAAATCTGAGCTAAAGTTGATGTTTAAATAAAGAGAAGATAAATACTTTCAATTGCATATTAAAACCTAATCTCTAATTTCAGAATCTCTAAATCCGACTAATACTGACCTGGGTATATTACCCACCAGTGTGGTAAAGAAAGACTTAAACCGAAGTAAAACAAAAAGCAAACTGCAAGCTACCTGTGCTTCCTTTTGGTAACTTCACTGAGGGGGGTGGGTGGATGGGATGGTGATGAGCATGGACACACACAATCTACCACTTCGCTTTGTGGCCTTTCTGTTCTGTTGTGACTTTGATTCTGTTTTGGTAGCATACTGGCCTGGGGTCTTGATCTGTGAAATGCTGCTTGCCAGCACTTAGAGGTTCTGATCCTGCATAATTTCATTGCCAGCTGGAAAGCAAAATGGAAAGAAGCAAAACAAACAAGGATCCCAAATTCTGAAGCAGTTTTCCCACGCCATTAGAGATCATGACACTCATAAGCTTTGCTTAGCTGCTGGCTGATACTGTTACCATAGTGTGAGTGGTACTCTTCATCTGAAGTAACTTGACCTAAGATCATTTGAGATGTATGTGTGTTTGGGTCTTAAATTCCAGTTTGTTTTGCCACCTTATTCTCAAGCATCAGCCTTCTGCTGTTCAGGGTTATGATATTCACTACTGTATCATAAGCATGTCTAAAAATACTCAGATTTAACTGGATCTGTAATTCAGTATTTAATTTTTTCACTAAAATGTAATATCCCCCAAATTTCTGCATTCTGTTCTTGTTCAGGGTTTTTTTTGGAAGGAAGGTCTACTGTTTTTTGTATTGAGCAGTCGCAAAACCGACAAAGGGGTTTAATGATGCCAGGAAATCAGAGAGCTGTCTGTGATATGTGATGCTTGGACTTGAGAGATCATTCTGGAAAAGTAAGTCTTCCCAGAAAAGGAAGTTGAATGTTCTTTTTTTCAGTTCGGAGAGAATATTGCCCAGAAATCAGAGCAAGAGTGTCTGAGCAAAAATGTTTTGCACAAAAATTCTTCAGGAAAACTAGCAGAAGGGACATACGTATATGTGTGTGTGTGTGTGTGGTGTTTTTGTTGAAAATATAGCAACTAATCTGAGGAATCTTAGAGCAGGAAGCAGTGGAAATCGTATTTAGTAAGCTAGTATTTCATGGAGTTTCATGTTGTTCTGAAAGCATAGGGAGAATTGAGTAGAATGGTGAAAGAACCTAGCTGTTACTGAAAATATGCATATATATATATATATATATATAAACTTAGTCCTAGTTTTTCTTCTCAAGGTTATTTGTGATATAAAGATGACTTCTGTTGTCCAAGCAGTAGGTGTGTACTATTCTAGTAGAGTCATTCTGCCTATACATTGATCTGAGTAAGTGTTGAGAAGTCTGTCTGTGTTTTGTTGGCTTTCATTTGTTGTTGTTGGTGGTGGTTTATTTTTTTGGTTTTGGTTGGTTGTTTTGTTTTTTTTTTTTTAAACTTGCATTGCATGTTTTCATCTGAAGACTTGCATTAATAATGGTGTCTTTCTTAATACAGGCTTTTCATGAGGTGAACTGTTGAATGTAGACAAGTTTTGGGGAGGACTGGAGTTCTTGACTGGAGCCTGGGACCTGTGCAGTGTGAAAAATAGAAATAAGGAGCAATGCATACTGCATAACTCTAAGGTGTTTAGTACATCTGTTTGAGAGAAGAAGGTTAGCCTTTCTGTATACAAAATAGATGGTTGATGTTGCTTCCATGGATCTACATTTAGACAGAAGGTGAAACTGATGACTGGTTTCTCAGTTTCAGTGATGAATGAGTTTTGTAGGAGTTTTGTTGGTGTTTTGTTTTATTTATTTGTTTGTTGGTGAGGTTTTTTGTTTGCTTGTTTTATATAATAAAGGCCTCACAAGAAGATGCTTTAGTGGATGTTTCTGCTCCATTTAGTATTGGTGTGTAAAAGAGATAATCAAATAGCATCAGGTGCATGTTTGTCTCTGCAGCAGTCCCTGAGCTGTTCTGTCCGATCTCTTAGTCTGTCTTTTCTCAAAAATACATTCAGGGTAACGGTCTTTCCTTCTTGCAAAGAGGGATGATTATGTAAAAGCTGAGGATATATGCTGCTTGCAAGGTCTAGTACAGTTTTCGCAGTGTGCATATTGCTGTGTTTATCCTGCCTTGGAGTACCCTCCTTTGTGGCTGCACTTGTAGTAGTTGGCTTCCAGTATTTGAAATAGCTCAAATATCTCTAAGGTGCTCTGCAGAGTAAATGTGGTGCATTGCATATGTTGTATAAAAACTGTGTAAGATAAAGCTCTTAGTTGATAAAATCAATCTTATAGTAGGATTGTGTCTTCGTTGCATTAATTGCAGGGGAACAGCTGTTACAAAATTGTTGGGGTGTTTTTTTGTTGTGTTTTTTTTTTTTTTTTTTTCCTGTGAGCTGAAGTCTTGCGTTACAAGAGAGTTGGAGGGAAGCTGTTGGAATTTTAAGGTGTCTGTTCTTTAACTAGGCAATGAAAAAGGGGAGTATCTGTAAGAAGTCTTCCTGGTTGGTGTTGGAAGCAATACTCTGCTCCAACTGAGTGCTAAAAGATGCTGTGTGGGGGGGAATTGCCTCTTCATTCCCTGCTCTGGGCTGGCTGAGGAAGATTGTTTTCTTTTCTGAACTTCCTCAGGAAACTGTTTGTTTTGGATATTGGCTTTGATTTTTTTTTTTCCTTTTTTTTAAAGGAATGGTAAATATCATCCTCAAGATACCCAACAAACCTGCAGAAATTCTTGTGACAGTTGCAAATACTAGTTTTTGCAGTGAGCACTTTCAATTCTTGTTCCCGTAAGTGCAATCAAAGTGTAAAGATTCTGCATTTTAACCTTTAAAATATTAAGTAGCATCCCACTGCTGGTGTGGGCTTCCAAAGAATAATTGAGAATTAATTGTAGAAGCCAAATAGAAATACAGCAAGATAAATAAGGTGTATGAATGTCTGTTGTGTCTTTCTGAAGAGACTAACACTAAATCTAAACTTAGTTCCTTCTTTTGATGCAGCCCCTTACCAGTTCTATTTTATCTTCTATTTCATATCTTGAATAAGAAAGCTATTTCTCAAGGTTGTTGTGATTTTTATTGAGACAAATAGGAATGTTTTTAGACATTGGCATTTTACTGGAAGTAAGGTGTAACAAGAGGCTGCATGCTTTGGAGCAAAGGTAGTGTTCTTTATGTGGTTAAGTTTGTAATCTGGTGGTTCAATTTTTTGTAGTTTGCTTGTTGTGGTTGAATGGGTTAGAGCAGGGACTTGGATCTGTCACAGATAGATAGCTTTCCTCTCTATTGTATTTTGTGGAGAACAGAAACAATATGCTCCCTGAGGTAGCACAGAAGCAGCTGGTTCATTTTCTTGTCTGCAGGACAGCTGTCAATGCTGATCTGCAAAATCAGGTTTGTGAAGATACAAAAAGTACTTTATTGCTTTCCATGGTACATTACTCTTGCATTGGCCAGAGGAAGACCTGAAAGTCTGCCTAAGTTAGATACCTAAATATGATTTTCTCTGAAAATGTATTAATCTCACTGTCCTTAGTGAGAAGACAAAACCAAGAAACAAACATTCATTTGCCATATACAGAGGTGGGAATGCTACAGATTGTCTGTATAATGGCGTTTAACGTGAGCTTAAGAAAACTCTTGAAGCAGAAGCATAAAATGATTTTCTTTTTTTTCCAACACTGAAGTCACAATACCATTATTCTCTTTGTTATTTCTATTTTTATACATGTAAAGAAGCGTATGTAATAGTATCTGTAGTTTGCAAAATTCCAAATGCTGTCAGTCCTTCACTTGCATTTCAAAGATACTTAATGGTCTCTGTTAAGTTACTCTAACCTTAAACTGTAGCATCTTAGTATTCTCACACATTCCTAGTTTCTGAGGTATTAGGCTGTATGTATTTCTCAGTTCCTGCTGAGTCATCTTGATTTCCTCTAAATCAGTGGTGGGTAACCTTATTTGGGATAGCAAGCTTGGCGCCAGCAATCAGCGGGGCACTGGAACTAACACTGCAGACCTACTTTGTCCATACCTCTTAATTACAAGCAGTGTCTGCCATTTCTAGAGACTTTGGAACTAAGTCCTTAGAACATTCTGAAATTCACATGTTGCATGAAAAGTAGAGCACTTTGTGAGTGTGATCTAAGAGCAGCACCACAGCTGGGACCTCAGCTGATGGTGATGCAAACTAGCTCCTCTGCCTCAGTTGTTAATACTTAATAGGGTCAGTACCTTTGCATGTCTTCATCAAACTTTCAGTCTTGTGAGTGGTGCAATTCTTTACAGATGAGAAACTAATGTAAGCAGTTTGTGTCAAAGCCAACAGCTTACCTCAGGCTGCTTTTGAACTGTTTTCACTGTTCTTAATTGGGCATGTGGAAAGAATGGAAATAACATACCCCTTGGTTGTCTGTTTAGCTAATGGACATTTGAAGTTTCCAAGTCCTGTGAATTTGAAATGAATATATTAGTAAAAATCTAGGGGAGGTAATAGCAATAGACAAGTAGAGGAGATAGTATGAACAAGAAAATGGAGAAGAACAAGCAAAGCAAGTGGAATGACTTTCTGCAGAAAGGGAAAAGCCATTAAAAATGTCAGGCAGGGTCAGTCGATTGAGGAGTGAGCACCCTGGTCAATTTTAGGAGGAGATTATGTGAGTGGTTTTGGGGGTTTGTCTTGGTGTTTTGTGAGGTAGTAAGTCTTTCCACAGTTCTAAAAGGCATGTTATGTAGGTCACTTCCTTTTTCTTAGTCATTGGTTAGCTGTTTTTGTTATCTTATTCTGCTCCAACTCTGAGATCACAAGCTCTCCCAGATCCAGTGGGAGCACTACTTAACTGGTTAAACTGTGTTTTGTCGGGCTTTGCCATACCCAGGACCACTTAGTGTGTTTGCACCGTGCCCTGTATGCTGAGTCAACAGTGAGGCACAAGAACCTGGAACCATTGAAATCTGGTACTTGGTTAGCCATGTAGCTCAAAACTGTGCTGTGGAAAAGTGCCTTTGACTGCTGATGGAGTATTGTAGCTGGGTGGTGTTGCCAGGACAAATGCAATAAGTGAGCCAATTGGGTTAACTTGTTGATAATCTCAGATAGAAATGAGCTGATGTATTTCAATAAAAATGTGAACTGCAGTTTTTGCAGTCTTTTAGATTCATGTTGCTTTTTTTGAACAGGAGCTACTTAGAGTTTTTTCTTTTAGGAGTTTACTTGCAGAGATAATTCTTCACTTGTTGATGAGATGTTCAGCCTGGGAAGTCCTTGCCAAAAATAAGACAGAATGAGAGCATCAGAAATAGGGAAGAAAATCAGTATTCATTAACTGTTTTTAGCAAGCTAAACATTCTGTTTTGCTTCAGAGATGGCTCTGTGTAACTCATAACTGTTTTAATATATATCTGGTCTACTTCTAAAAAGCTGGAGAGAAATAATCTAATTCTGGGGTGGAGCTGAATCAATTTGTAATGCAAAGGGGTAACATTTGGTATTGAATGGAGGGGAATAAAAGCTGCTTGAATGAAATATAACCCAATTAAGTTGCATCAACACTTCCAGCAGAAGCAAATACTGAAAAAGAAACTAGCAGTAATGTAACACATTGGGGTCACAAGAAGAACTCACTGTTTAAACCTGGTTGCAAATTCTGATGTTACAAAATTGGGTCAAGATTTTGGAGCTATTGATTGTGAAAGCAAACACTCCAGCTGCTGTTCCCTGTTATAGCGCTGGACTGGATTAAAAGTTAGGAGTACTTTTTGTTGTAGTGGCTGAGTTACAGTAACTGAAACAAGGGTAAATTTAAAAGAAACAAAATACATTGTTTCTGTTTGAGATCAAGATGTTTGTGCTCTGGTTCTGTTCTTTAGTTAGTGGATTGCTTGTTTATGAGAGGGGAGAGTATGGAGCGGAACACTGGAAACTCCCTCTGGAAAGACAGAAAATGTACAGTAGTAGAATGGGAGACTTCATGCTGTTTGCTTTGTATTTTCTGCTGCCTTTCTGCCCATTTTCAAGCCTTTGGCTCTGCTAATTTTCCTTCCTGAAGCCATCTGTCCTTTCCAATGTTTGCTTGTGGTGGCACATTAAGTAGTGCAAATGTCTACTCTTTGAGGCAGAAATGTAGGTACGTAAATATTGTCATAATGTTACTGTTTAATTAAGTTCCCTTAAGGAGGACCATGTTTATTTCTGCAGTGCTACTGTTCACCAAAGAAATTAGCCTGTTCTAAACTGTGGAGTCTGTTAAATGTGACCAGTGTGCATAAAACAGTAGCACAGGTACTGCAACCTGTAGCTAGGCATCCGCGAATTAGTGGTATTCATTGTGCAGTTAGAACAAGCAAAAAAAGTATGTTCACGAAAGTATGAAGTATGTAAATTAGAATATAATACAACTGATCACAGTGGAAAACTGAAAGTGGGCTTTGGACCAACTTCATTTACTTAATTTACTTACTGAGCAAGCAACAGAGCCTACATCACAAATTGTTCTTGTAATCCTTCCCTTTAAACTTCTTTATAACTTCAAGTTCTGAAATACATAATGGTTAGAAATCTATTTTGCTTATTATTACCCTTGCCCTACTTCCCTGGGAGCACGGGAAGTTCAGATGTGACATACAAAGACAGGAAATGTGTAACAAATGATCCAGCCCTACTTCTCTGTAGCTATTCAGCATGAATATTAATGTTACTTTTGAGTGCAAGTTTCTGTGGTATTACACAGTCTTTTAGTTTAGCTATTGACAGTGAGTCTAATCTTTGGGTTCTTTTTTCTCCTTAGAGCACAACAATGGAAGAAACAGCTATATGGGAACAACACACAGTGACTCTTCACAGGGTAAGTTCATACAATTGGTTGTGTCTGCCTAATGCAGGATACTGGTAGCTTTTGAAAACAATAGGAAAAAGCCAGGTGTCAGGAAGTGAAAGAAAAGGAAACTGTCATATTTTTTTGTTTAAATTTAGAAGTGTTGTAAAAGCTCCATTTGATAGTACTCTATTTCTTTGTTGGATTTCAGGGATAAGTCTGCCAGCAAATAACCATGCCAGAAACAAAGCTTTAGATTACTTCTCTATGTAAGTGAAAGTAGTTAGAAAACTTAAGTGTTCATTAATGATTGTGCTGTAATTTATACTTACATGTTGTAAAACTTTATTTGCAGGGGCATAAAACAGTGTAACTAAGTATAAATAAATGTGTTAAAAATTGCCTTATTTTCTTGCCCCTTTCTTAAAGTGACCGAAAATAGCAGGTTTGGGTGGCCAGAATGTGCACCTTTGACAAAGGAATGTGTAGAGGGAGTCAGTGAATAGGAAGACAGCTTTTACATTTAGTTTGACTCTTCCCTTACTTGAGTTACTCTCATGAAATTGATTTCTCATGTAGCTATTGTGAGGCTGTACAAGAGAGGCAGTAGGGAGTGAGTTGCTTAAGGAAAGTCTTTCTGTTGATTCTATTGAGTTTAATGTTGTTGATTCAAAATAATCATTGGGAGCCTACCCTCTTAAGAAGAGAGTGGTTGCACTCAGCTTGACCAGAAGGCTTTCTGACAAAGTACGCCATCTTTAACTGCAAACACATGTAGAAGGAAAAGTATGAGTAAAACCGAAAATGTGTAGTCATAGTTATCTAGGCTACTTTTCAAGCTTCCAGTGATATTTAAGTCAACAAGTTCTTGCGCAAGAAGTGTTATTTCTATATATAGTTGCCTTTCATGTTGTCTTCTTGAAGCTCTCCAGTCATCCCTGGAGCCTCTGTAAACTTAAAAAAATTTTGCTCATATTAATGATTAAATCAGTACTGTCTTACACTCAAAAACAGTTACTTCAATGAAACCTGAAAATGACATGTTCAGTCAGTGAGCCAAAGGAATGAGATGCTGCAATATGGTGTTACCACAAGCAAATTGTGAAATAATAGATGGGAACTAGATATCCCATCTTTGCACATAGTCAGATGTCCTTGTATAGTATAGAAGTAAAATGTGGTTTGATTATGGTTTCGATTTCAATACTTCATGTGCCAAACTTCTGCGAACTGTACTGGTTTAACTGTTTTGTATATGAGTAGGTATCTTTCATTTGGATATTGAAAGCTGATGGCGGATACTGTTAATAATTTGGTAGTATTAATTCAGCCAATTAAAACCAAACAATTGAATGTTTTTCATCTGCCAGATAACAAAACTGATACTCTTATACTAATGTTAAGCGAACTGGTGCTTAGAATTTATCCTTAGCACTGGGAAGAGGATTTGGGAGAACAACTGCAGATTTGTTTGTGGGGTTTTTGATTTTGCCTTTTATTTGTGACATTCTTGTAGTGTTAGGTTAATAACAAGTAAATGAGATTACTCCATTTTAGTTGGAAGGAGCAAAATGCATCCAGATCTCAGTTATACTCAAAAACATCTAGAAGCTACAGAATTGGAATAGGCTTGAAATGCCACTCTGAGTGATTGTGGAATATTTTTTGTATGAGTTTACCTGTTCCACTTGGCTGAGCTACAGAACTGCTATAGACCTTCTACTGTCAGCCACACAAAGAACATTCTGAAGAATGGAACTCACTTTCTAGTGGGGCACACTAAAATGTGCTTCTGATTTTGGCTTAGCTGAGGGCAGTAAGAGGGCTGTGTATGATGGAATTAAGATACTTAACATGTGCTGAATTTCTATGGGATAGATACAAGTTAGGCTTCCCATTATGGGCTTTCTCTTTTATTGGTATGCCTGCAAAGCTCTTTTACCAAACCTTTTTGTGCCTTTTTGTCAGTATTTGCCTTCAGAAATGAAGTTAGACAAGTAATTGGAAGATTGAGATCCAGTATAAATTTGTCTAAACCCTTAGTAAGTCCCCCTGGTAAAGGCAGAGAATCATAAAATCATAGAAGTCCAGAGTTGGTGTCAGTTTAAGTCACCTCGTGTCCCTTCATAATGACAAGCAGATCTGTTGTCCCTCCGTGTCTGAAAGAAACTAGGCAGGAACCAGGGTATCTTCCATGGTATTTGATCAAAACTACTTAATGAGTAAGGACCACTAACATCTGTTGGAATGAACAGCCTTAAAAATAGAGGGTTAATGCAAGTAGTTTGTTGTTGCTATGTGCGTGTTAGAAAAGTTTCATAGAATATTCTGAACTATATTTATTCCTGTTTGAGACTTACCTCAGTCCTGTAGGTAATTCCAGCACTGACATTTTTACTTTCTTAAGCCTGTGCTGTTCTCTACTATAACTCCATTGCTTCCGTCTATGGCAGAGTAGGTTTCCTTTAACTCTTCATGGGCTCCATAAAGGTAGCCAAAACTGTAAAAACAAAAAGCAGTTTAGGTAGTACTCATCAGATTTTAGAAAGCCAGTTATCATTTGTATGCAATTTCTTCATGAAACAAAAAGGCCACAGTAGCAGATACTATATAAGGTATTTTATCTGTATAATCAACTAATGAGCTTTTACCGATCTATAAATCTGTTAATGGCAGTTCAGAAGTGTTAAATACCTTAAAGATACATGTGTTGGGTTTTTATAAACATGTTTGGATCCTGTAATGACACTTTAAAAAGGCGTTAGTATGGTATATAAACTTCAGAAGATGAGCATTGCAGAAGAGAAGGGAGTGCTTTACATAGGGACTTCTTGTTGAAAAATACAGCTTTACTCACTTCTTCCGAAGGGTTTCTTTCTGTGACCTTTACTTTCCAGAGATGTCGTACAAATTTGGGAAAGAGCATATTTAATCCCAGTAGTTGCAGTATATATACATGTTAGCTGAGGCACTTTGTTAGTTCAAACACCAGTTGTTTTTTTTTTTTAATCCATCTATTTTGGGTATGTTGGAGTCTGGAACAGAGCACAGAAGCAGTCTGTGTTGTGATTTAACACAGTAGTTGGTGAGTTCCAGCATGATTGTGCAAAAGTCTTAATAGAAACTTCTTCAGAGGAGAAGAGGCTTGAACTTCTAACCAAGAGTTTTGTTCCCTTTCGTTGCAATCTTTCCAACTTCTTAGAGTGCTGCTTAGCTTGTAAGAGATTGAGCCAGTGTCAAGTTCAGCTAAAGCTTATTCAGGTAGCTACAGTTTATGTTTTACTGAGATCTGCTTTTGTATGCTTAACTGTAAAAGACTTAAGGAGGATCCATGCGCTTCATAGATTATGTGTATTTCTTCATACTTGGAACTAAAGCTCTGTGTGTCTGTGTTGGATGTGTCTCCTTCTGCTGAAGAACCTTTCTGCTCTTCCCATGCTGCTGTACTGTGGGAGAGCAAAATAGTACGTTTTGGGTTGTTGTTTTTTTTTTTTTTTTTGTGTGGTGTTTGTTTTGTTTTTTTTTTTTTTTTTTGGGGGGGGGGAGTGTTGTTTTTCTCTGTGTTGTCACTGCAATATCTATCAGGTGAGTTTGTGATGTGGCAGATTTAAACAAAAAAATAAATGTGATTTTTAGTTAAGATACATGTTTATATCTTATATAATTTGTAGTGATCATCTTGCTATTTCCGGACATGTCTAGAATCTAAGTTCAATTTTGAGAGTAGTTCATTTTATCGTTTATCTCTTAAGCTGAAGGTAGGTTGCATGATAAAATGAAAAGTAGTAGGGTTAAGTTTACTGGCAGATTATTTAAAGTCTTAAATTTTTAAAAAGATTCAGGGTTTCATTCATACTTTCTAATGCAGAGTATTTCTTCAGACTTTGATTTATGTTATTAGAAGGCATTTGACTAATCATGGGACTGATGTATGTGTATGAGATTACAGTGTTTCAGGCCTTCTTGAAAAGGAATAGCATGGAAAATGTGGAACTAGTTGTCTTAATAGTGGTGTTCTGGTTTGCAAATCTGCTCAAAAAATAGAATGGCAAGCACCAAGATAAGATTCATAGTGAGTTTCTGCATCTCTGCTGACCTAATGATTTTATTTCTTGTCATGAGTGAAGAGCTATGAGAATTTTTTTGGTTATGGTGTAAGAAAAGAGAGAGAACGTTTAATGAAGTTTGACGTAGATGTCTGTCTTCTCCCTGTCCTTCCCCACCCAAGTATATGGGTGTAATGGAATATTCAAAGAAACAGCAGTGATATGAAAAAGGGGAAATATTACTGTTTTGAAAGAGGGTTTTGTTACGTATTTTCATAGCCTATTATATATTATCTTGTTCTACTATTTAGAAAATAAAACTGAACAGAAACCTCAGCTCTGGTCATAAGTAGGCAATTATGATTCTCTAGACTGTCCTCCTGCATGGCACAGAGTTTTATTTAGTAATTCTTGAATCCCAGCTGTGATTTCATGTTGATCTGGATTGGCTATGTCTTGAAAAGATGTCCAGTCTTCCTTTAATGAATTAAAATGAATGTAAAAGCAGTAAGGTGTACTCCACCCCTCTTCCCCCCACTTGTTAGACCAACTTATGTTCTTCATACCTGGCAACAGTATTTGCCAGCTGTTGAAATTGGTTTCTGATCAGTGAATCTCCAGACTTTTGTTTTAATACTGTATGGTCCTATTTGTTTACTGCTTACAGGCTAAATCTGAGCCAGCTTTTTTTGACCTCTGTTTCGGGGGAAGTGGGAATGACTATCATGTGTCTTGCAGCCAGGTGCAGACTGCCATGTAGCTTCTGCCATCACTTTATGAAACTCATTCCTAAAGTTGGGTCATGTTTGTCAAAGTCTGAAGAAGAAGGGAGTAAGTCTGCCACAGCATGCTGTGTGAAACAGAGGAATTGACTGAAACCTCATCTTTCCCATCCACTGACTGTCACGCATAGTCAAAAACTTCAAAGTAAACTCTTGAGCAAAATACAGCATTTAAGTGGTAATATCCTTCCGACTGTTTTCTCGGCAATGATAGACAAATTAGATAGTTTGCAAATCAGTTAACATTTATAAAGTTTATTTCCCACCCTCACTGCTTCCAGGCAAAAATGTAAGCATCATTCTTCATCCTGAAATAACTAGCAAGAATAACTTTTCGGAGGCATTGACCTTGCTGTAGTGGCAGGTCACCCTAGAGGGAAAAGATTGAAGCAAATTACTTTTGTTAAGATGCAGATGATTTGCAAGTGCTGACAAGGTTTTGATGTATTTAGTGGTACAAGTGATCTTGGTATTCATAAGAACTGAGCCTGCAGTCGTACTACTGTGTGCTGTGATCCTGTTGGTTCCTGAGCTAAGTGAGGTCAAGCTGGGTAAATGCCATACTGTGAAACCTCAAAGAAAGTGTTGCTAGATGTGATACGGGTTTGAATCAATATCTTGATACTGTGGTATGGTATGTTGTGCTTACTGAAGATTGAGGTCTTGCTAATGACCACCCGAGGCCCAGGCCATAAAAAAGTAATCTCTTGCCCTTGGGAGGAATTGGATAGTTAGGCTAAGACTGTATGCCTTCTAGAAGTGTTTGTTTTTAATTTCTCTCCTGTTCTTGAATCACATGGCATGGTTAATTGATCTTTCTTTCTTACAAAAAATTTTGTTCATCCCATAGGACCTTTCTGTGCTTGATAGAGGAAGGTGAATTTTGACCATATAAGTATTAGGAAGTAAAAATATTCCTTGTGTTATAGGCCCCTGGATTTGGTTTTGGTATTGCAATATCTGGAGGAAGAGATAATCCTCACTTTCAGAGTGGTGAGACATCAATAGTTATTTCTGATGTGCTGAAAGGAGGCCCAGCAGAAGGACTGCTGCAGTAAGTGCCAAACTATACCTGTATTCTGATTTGGGGGGTGTGTTCATTTTTGTCACTGGTAGGTAAGCCTCCCGATTGTTTTGCTGTCAAGATACTTATCTGTAATTGTTTGTATAGTAGGTTTGTAATACAGTTAGTCTGGTCAATGACACACATTCCCCCTTATTTTCCCCTTAGCATAAAGTATTTATGTTGTGCATTGTGATGTTTTTCATTTAGAGAAAATGACCGTGTTGCAATGGTTAATGGAGTTTCAATGGATAATGTCGAGCATGCGTTTGCTGTTCAGCAGCTGAGGAAAAGTGGGAAGAATGCCAAAATTGTAAGTGAATGTCTTAAAGGTTTAAGCTTACTTAAATTTTGTAGTTACAGAGCAAAAGTGAAATTGTGCACTGTCTGCTATGAAATAATGCGTGATGCAGGGTACTAGAATAGTGCCTGTGTGGTGCTGCATGTTATAAGTGACGATCAATATGTGTTTATCATGTGGGTCACTCAAATTTATTTATTTTTTTTAATGTAAATTATTATCTTTAGGTAGTGTAGCGCTGGATATTTTGGACTCCTTTTCTTCATGGTGAAGTTCTCAGTTTGCCAAAAGCACTCTTACCAAGATTTTCAAAGGCTTGTGTATGTGGAAGGACTTTACCCACAGTTCAGGCACTAACACCATTATTTTTATGTTCAGTAAACAGTTTACCAAAATGAAGTATAATTACCTTAATTCCTATAATTCTGTAGGCTTATTCAAAGTGGTTTGCTTCTGAACTTTGCAAAACATGCAGGTCATCATTTAAGGGTAGTAATCTGGTGTTCTGTAGAAGTTTGAGATTTTTACAAAAAATTAAACAGAAGTGCGCCAATGTCTAACAATTAATTCAGGAAAACAGCCTCTAGGGCTTGTAGAAAAGCTTGCATGCTGACAGATTTCTAGTGCTCTTCTGCTTTTAATATACTTGCAAAAAAGTGTGTCATATTTTGTATTTTTAGATTTAGCAATTTCTTAAAGCTTGCACAAACCAAAACGTGAGCTGTGCAGGGCTTTCAGCATCTTAAGTATTTGGTGTATAGATTAATGTAATGAAAAGCAGTTAATGAAAACTTGATGCTATAACTTGGTTCAGTTCTGTAATATATAGCAAATAAGCCTCTAAAGAATCTTGAGGCTTTTTCTGGAAACGGCTGACTACGCTAGTGTAAACCAACTTTGAATTTTCAGTGAAAAAGTTCCCCTTCCTCTGTGGCTTGCCTAAATATTGCTTTGGGAGGCTTCAAAGTTGAAGAGAATTACTGTCAGTAGCACACTGGGTGTATAGTAGGTTATATGCTAGGAAAAGGAAGTCTTTTATCAGTGCCAGTAAGTGATCTGTGGGTTTAAGCAAAGAGAGAACATTTAAATGTGCAGCTCTGAAGACAGAATATTGTGTTATGTATTATTGTAATATGTTACCATTTTGCCACTTTTGTGGAAGCAAAAAAGGACTAAGACAACTGTAAAAACAAACATACCACTCAAAAAGTTTCTAGTAATCTGTATTATAGAATCATATTGATTGCATAGAATTTTTGTAGTGAGGATGCAAGAAGTCAGGGCATCCATAAGTACA
Organism: Amazona ochrocephala; assembly: GCA_039720435.1. NCBI lineage: Eukaryota > Metazoa > Chordata > Aves > Psittaciformes > Psittacidae > Amazona > Amazona ochrocephala. Next base: position 30,164,822 of record CM077883.1, on the reverse strand, counting down.
TCTATGTGTTTTCTTGTGAGTTTTGGTATTGGCTTGTCTTCTGACATTCAGTAATACCATTAGCATTACACAGCCAGAGGCTGATAACTAGTATTTGGTTGTAGACTATCCGAAGGATGAAGAAAGTTCAGATTCCAGTGGCTCGACCAGAACCTGAACCAGTGTCTGAAAATGAGGATGATAGCTATGATGAAGAGATACGTGATCCAAGAAGCAGCCGTAGTGGTCTAAGTGCTAACAGAAGGCATGAAAAGAGCTGGGTAAGAGATCGGAGTGCTAGCAGAGAGAGAAGCTTATCACCAAGATCGGACAGAAGGTCAGTTACGTCAAGTCAGCCTGCAAAACCCACCAAAGTAACACTGGTGAAATCAAGGAAGAATGAAGGTAACTTGTATGTAATTCTCTTGCTAAGACTTTTGCTGTTTTTTAAAGGCCAACTGCTTCATTCAGTGTTATGTTAAGTGCTTCACTGTATGAACAGTGCTGTTAACAGCTTGTTGGCCCATTTTACCAGTAGCTAGCTGAAAATTTTAAAAACTGCTACTGTGTTTCTGGTGGTATTTTTCATATTCCAAAATATATGGGCTTAATTAAAGTATCATATAATGTAAACAAACTCCAGCTGTGCACCTGACATTTGGTGTTCAGTGGCTGCATACTTTCCCTATACTTTAGTTGAGTTTTCAGTGCCTGTCTTGTTTGAAAGAGGACAAATTGTACATAGCGTCTAAATTAAGCTATTGAATAACAGCTATGATAACAGGCAGAGTTAGGAAAGAGATTGATATAATGGTAAATCCATAGTGTAATTCCACTACAGCCCTTCATGTGCCAAGTTCACTGTCCTCTTTCTGTTTCCAGTATAAATGTAAATCTTCACATACCTCCCTACTTTTTTAACTGCTGTTTCATCAGTTCTCTTTTTCTTTTATTGTTGATGTATAAAGAGTATGGTCTACGGTTGGCAAGTCACATATTTGTGAAGGAAATATCACAGGATAGTCTGGCAGCACGAGATGGCAATATTCAGGAAGGAGATGTTGTACTGAAGGTACAGTAAATCGTGGTGATGTTGGCTCAAAGGGAAGAGTGTTGTGCAAATATTCTTAGAATTAGCTGTCTCTTAATAGCATAATTATTGTTGGTTAATAGATATATAATTTATTAAATTATTTCACAGGTCAATAAATTGAAGTATAAATCAGTATTTCTCAGATGTTGTGCCATTAGGCAGTACTGGAACTTGCCTTCAGTTTAAATGTTGATTTTTATTTTTTTTAAGTATTTTTTTATATTTTTTTTCATTTCTTTTGTAGAAATCAATATATCCAGGGATTTTTAATTCATGCTAACACTTCTTATTTGAAGATACTGATATAAATGTGTTGGTGCAGAAAAACATGCCATTCCTTACTCAGCTGAATATAGCGGTGGTGGTGGTGGTTCAAAAAACGGAACTAATACTGTAGAAGTTTTGTATTGGTGGTAGAGGCTTTGTCTTTGAAAGGTGAAAGTAATTTTCTGTATTACATTACATACTTTGGATTAGCCTAATAGTCTTCCATTGTATGTTGGTAATTGGGTAAATATCTTGGATATTTCTAAATATAATCTGTGGATATATATATCTGGAGATTCACTGGTGTTCTTTTCAGTAAGTTTATATATGCTCTCTTCTCTTCTAGATAAATGGCACAGTGACAGAAAATATGTCCTTAGCAGATGCAAAAACATTAATAGAAAGGTCAAAAGGCAAGTTGAAGATGGTCGTTCAGCGAGATGAAAGAGCTACACTGTTAAATGTCCCTGATCTTTCTGACAGTATTCATTCTGCTAATGCTTCAGAAAGAGATGGTGAGTATGAATGAACTTGATTTCCAAAGGGAGAGAGGAATTTCCTGTGTTGTAAAGACGTGAAGTAAGTGGGATGGGAGGAGGGGGGAGAAGAGTTTGGAGTGAGACTGTCATATGGGTAAATTCTTGTTTGAATGTGATTGAAATCTACACCTTTAAAAACAAGGGAGAAAGCTATAGAGTTCTGATTTGTGCAATTGTTCTGCCAGGGATATTAGTTATTTCAAAGTAATAAATATAGATTCAACATCTTCATAAAAAATCTCTGCAAAAGCTTATTTCCATTTGAGCAGGTCATGCCACCATTTTAATTACAATCATTTCATGAAAAAACAACTTTTATTTAACAGACATTTCAGAAATTCAGTCGCTGGCATCAGATCATTCCAACCGATCCCATGACAGGCCCCGCCGCAGTCGTTCACGATCTCCTGACCAGAGGTCAGAGCCTTCAGACCATTCCAGACATTCTCCACAGCAGCCCAGCAACGGCAGGTGATGGCAGCATTATATTATTTTATTTTTCCTTAAATCAACTATTTAATGTGACGTGCAAGTTGTAATGGTACTTGGATTGAAAATGTGACTAACATGGTGCAGAACTATGATAGCAGTAATGTGGCATTCTTTGTCTTGAGAGATGCAGCTGATAATGAGCCAAATTTTCTTAGGCTTCAGGAGAAATTGAATGTTTAACTTCAATGCTGTCCCTTTTAGGAACATAACCTTAGAGCATGGTTGTATTAATGCAATATAAGTTTGATAGCGGTATGTTATTGAAGCATATGCAGTTACATTTTACTTCTAGAAAGCAGTTAACTGCAAGGATATTTTATAAGACTAGCAGCACAGTTCCTATTGAATGCCCAACCTGGGTAAACATTGAAATCTTGCTTTATTTAGGCACAGGCTTTTTATTTTTCACACTAGCCACCTTTAAAGTTGTCTTCTGTTTCTGAACATCTTGTTTCTGAATACATTTAACTTCTACCAAATCAGGTGTATTGCACAGCAGATTTAGCTTTTGGAATGTAGTTTTTAATTTTTGAACTTGGTAGTAGGATGTTCATGATAATTCTGAAGTAGACAAGTCTTATTTTTGTATGAATTCAGAGATAATTAATCTTTTGTATAGTTTGATATGTTTTCTTCTGTGATGTGGAACTTCGGTCTTGAATAATGTAAATCTGTCCTGTATTGCATTTCCAAACTGTTAGCAATTGACATTTTAATCTATTGACATAGAATGTCAGTGTTGGATTTTAAGTCCTACTAAATATTTGTAAGAGAAAAGTTTACCTTTTGGATGCTCACAGATGATGGAGTGGAAGTTGAATTGATCTGTCACAAATTCCAAATTCAGAGCCTGTATTTGAAGTTTTACAGATCCTGTCAAAAATACAGATACTGTCAAAACCCGATTGCAGCTGACTGTTCCATAAAACAAAGATAAACCTGACTAGTTACTAATAACATTTTGTTTGCCTACGGGGAAAATAACGCTTGTGCCTTTTAAGATTTGTAGTGTTTTCTAATGGCTTATAAAACTGCAAGGCGGATCTTATGTGCATGCACACCTGGTTGGGTCATGGTTTACAAACATCCCTGTTTCTCTTCCATCTATGTTGTTTGGAGGGACCACAAAGCATGAAAGTTTATTTTCAGATAGGAACTCTGTATTAATGGGAAAATCATAAAGCAGCATCCCAGATGCTGGGATTTGATTCTGAAGGTTGAGATATCTCTGTTGGTTTTTAAAGCCTTTCTTTCTGGACCTGCATTTCTAATGTAGTGTGAAAAGGGCTTGTGGAGGGAGGAACAACAAAAAAAAATCCATCAAAACTGAAACTGTGACTGACTTACCCTAGTGTTAGTGCTTTCCTGTCCTATTACAGTGGGTTAGGTACATGGTCACTTCCTCCCTATGGACTTCACTGTCAGAAGAATTAAATCCTTCCTGAGAAGGAACTTTGAAGTTATCTCCATTCTGAATGCATCCGCTCTGTCTACTTTATGGACAAGAGCTACCTTGGCATGGATTGACTTCCTGTTGGACATGTTCTTTTCAAGATCAGAAAATCTGGGCCTGAGCCATGTAAAGAAAAACATATTAAAAGCAACTTCTCTTCGTAGTGGTTATTTGTGCAAGGTCAGATCCGTTATAAGATAAAATCAACTGCAACTGCTTCATAATTTAAAATCTAATAGAAAATCTAGAAGAAGAAAAGGCCTGAGAACCACATTTGAGCTTAAAGATACATTACAAACGTATTGGAGATAATGAGTCTTTATTTAAATCCTGCTCTGCCAAGTGTTTGTATGTTAATGAGGAGAGAAACTCCAGGGGAATCTTTTTCATACAAGCTTAACTACAGACTGACACTTTCAGGTGTCCGCTAAGGAAGAGAAATCTGCCAGCAGACTTGCTTCAGTATTGCTTTGGGGTCTGGTAGGATCTTCAGTGTTGTTCATCTTTCAGTATTCCATACTGGTATATACACCAGTATGACTGCAGTTTTCCTGGATATAGAATTTCCATAACGGTTTCTGGCAGTAACAGGTTGCTGAGTTGAACCCATCCTGAAAAGTGGCATTTACAGCCAGGTCTTGGCAAGCCTGTCTGTTTTCATCTCTGGGTTGCCCTTCACCCGTGGAAAGAACTCTGGCTTGGGAGCTCTCGTATGCTGCCTTCCTCACCTGGATACTAGAATAGCAAAAACATTTTGCGATATGTTTAACACTTTCTCAAGAAGAAAGATGTGGCAGCTTGGAGAAATCTCTATAGAGGTCATCATTACTTCTGGAAAGATGATGTTGACTTCTGTAATGCAGTTGTCAGTTTATATGTGTCATGAGACATCTGTCCATTTTCAAAACAAGTTGAGAAACTGGAATACAGGACAAGTGTCAACCTGTTTTGAATGTACTTAGGAAGATGCTTCTTGGCTGTCTTTTCATGCTAAACTTTTTTGATATGTGCTAAAAACACTTTTGGAAGGAGCCTGCATATTCAAAACTTGCTGTGCAAACAAACATTCCAACTGTGTATTGCAGACAGTCTCTTTCAGTTCTGAAGTAAGTCACAGCTGATGGCAGTAGTGTGTAGCTGATGGCATTTTGTGACTGAAAGTCACGTGCTTGTTAGATGTACTTTAAAAAGAAAGGGGTGGAAAGTGAGGTAAAGGGAGCCCTGACACAGCACAGATGTTAAACAATAGTATCACAGTGCACACAGTGAACAATACATGGTGTCTTGGGAAGTGCAGCTGTCAGGTTTTTAACAAGTTTCTGTCCCGCATAACCCAGTGACAGCATCAGTCAAGAGTTTCCTGTATAATCTTGTGTGAAATATTTGGTGTTTACCTGGCAATTTGAGTGAATCAAGAAAAATACTACTCTCCTGCTCTTCTGATTTTCTTCCTTTTTGTTGTCGCCATTTGTACTTCTGTAAGCTTTTTCCCATTCCAACTTTGTTGTCTTAGATGGAGCAGAACTGACCCTTTGTAGGCATTGAAGTTGTCAAGGTTTATTTGTCTACATACATAGCAGTAGCCCAAGTCTAGAAGGATATTGCTTCAGATATTTACCCACCAATATTTTGTGCTGTGCTTTCAATGTCTCTATTTTAGTTACTGTTCTCGAGAGCTGTTTTCTTCCATAATTATGTTCCTTTTTCTATATGTGGGCATAAAATCAGCATAAAATTGCACTAGTTTTGGACTATGTGGAGAAGCAATATAAAATGAATTTTGTTCTCATTTAGTAACTGCAGTATTTTTAAAGCAAAACAGAGATACTACTACTTTGGAATAATGCTTCTGTGAAGTGTTAAGAGGTGTGCGGAAACAGGTAGGGAGGGCTCATGGAGAAATCTACTGTAATATCTTGTTAACTGGTACTCATTACCCAAAAATCTGTGGCCAGGGAGGGGAATTAGTTATAGTTTGCACTGTTGCAGTGCTTTTTTCAAGACAATCTGCATTTAAACTGCTAAATACATGTCTGTTTTTAATGAGCCAGGAAGTATTTTCAGGGGAGCGAGGAGTTCAGTCTATGTTAGTCTGGTGTTAGAAGTGAAAAATATAAGCTTTTAGCTTACGTACATAATTTCATGTGCAAATCAAAATATGCTGGAAATCAGAAAGAGAAGTAGTAAGATTTTCACAGGTGAACTTGGGGAGCAAAGTAGAAAGATAAAGGCGAACTTCTAATTATTTTGGATGTAGTGGTTTTAGCATCATTTTAATCAACTCTGGCAGGTCCCCCAAAGGGGTTTATCTGAATAAACAAGGCACAAATAAGTATTTTAAAAATTAGGCTGCTGTACTTTTTACCAGTGACTTGTAACAAGATGGTTGTTACAGTGTAAGGGTGCCAGTATCTTCCCAGGTTGCTGTGATGGCAGTATTTTCTGTGTTTTTCTGTATTCTTTGTGTGAGTGTATGTTTCTGTTTCGTGGTGGCTTTTTCTCTTTTCCTTTTTAGCTGCCTTCAGGCACGCAGTATTAGAACTGGCAGAAGAAAGTGCTGAAGTCTTTAGTGTGCCTTGGCTGAATAGCTAAGCTTTGTTTCTGATGTTTAAGACTTCACATTGCTTCAGGAAAGCACATTTGTCTTGTATTTAGATGTTTGCTATTTATTCTTTTTTGTGCATCTTGGATGAATAAATTTGCTGGGATCTGTTTCCTGAGTCATACTTCCAACTCTTGAAGTATCGGTTTTGATTAAAAATAGCCTTTACTCTGTAAATATTATATTTTTTTTTTTTTTTTTTTTTTTTAAATTTTTGATACGTTTGAACTTGAAGGGAATTGATACTCGCTATTGCCTAGTAGCACCATCTAGCTGTTGGTAGTGGAAGACTTGACGGGTATCTCCTTTATGAGAGGAGATGGGCTCGCACCTACTGACCAGCTCGTTCTCTTTGAGTATTTTTCCCCTCCTGGGCAACTGAGTCTCTTACTGCATAAAAAGCTGTGATTTGTTTGTGTTTCTTGTCTCTGATACTTTTTATATCCTTGTTTGTTTGACAACTTTCAGCAATTGGATAGATGCTTCGAGCATCTCTTGACATTTTTCTTTCCTTTTTTCCTTTTTTTTTTTTTTTTTTTTTTTTAATGTACATGGTCTTGAATTAAGACTGCCTCTTTGGTATATTGATCTACTTTTGTTCTTCCAGGTGATTATTAATGTTCATCTGCTCTAAGCCTATTAAATGGTTTAGGTTTCAAAAGATAGCAGTGTAATAGTGCTCTGACATACAGCATACGTACTGTTCATTTCTACTATGGTACAGCTGGTAGCTATACCTTTACATAACAATATAAGAATGCCTGATCCTTTGAGCCAAAGGAATAGAAATTATGTTCTATGAGCTTTAGTTACTCTCATCGTGTAAAGAACAAGAGATTTTATTCTTTCTTTTTTAAAGTTTTCCTGTATCTCTTTTATACTGAAAACATTTGTAAGAAATGCATAAGAATCAGCGAGTTGTTGTATTATTAAAACACATGGATGACTGAGTGTATGAGAAGCACTCCTGTCCTGTAATAGCTTTGATTGAAGGCCTTACAGTCTCTGAAGACCAAGATATCAGGGGCATGTTTGTGTTCTGCCTTTTATCCCTGCAAATCCCTGCCAAGAGCTGCACTGGCAACACTTTTGTTCCAGGGCACATGGCATACAAAGAATCAGATACATTAGTTTGATCACAGCAAAGCTGAAGAATTAAGTCTAAAAATCTGTGATTTCTATTGGGACGTGTATGAAGACAGCCGTCATAACTGTTCTTCTCCCTTTCCTGCCTTTACTTCTCTATTTCTTTGAAAGCTTTCAATATACAGAACATGTGTATGACTTCTGTGCTTGAAGCGGACAGCAGTGTGTTTCACAGTGTCCTTCCTCTTTCTAAATAGCCATATCTAGAGAAGTCCTTTATTAACATGAAGTTAGGGAAAAAATGCCCGAGTTAAGAAATGGTAGAAATTGTTAATAATGTGGTAGTCTAAGAACAAAACCTTGTTAAATAGTAATTGGTAGTTCCTTACCCACTAGATGTGAACTTCATGAATGAAAGGATTTATTCTTTAGTCTTGGTAGACCAAAGTCGTAGAAATAATTCTATATGTAGAATGGAATCTTTTTTTCTGATACAGTCTTCGAAGCAAAGAAGATGAGAGAGTAACTAAGCCAGGAGCAGTCTCTGCACCCGTAAAGAACGCAGATGACGTTTCTAAAACTATGGAAGAGGTAGCAGTGGAAAGAGCTGAAAAACAAACTCCACCACTTCCAGGTAAAAGCATTAAAATATAGTAATTGTACATGTTGCTGAGCGTGGATGACCAGTGAAGACTTCATGCCATTGCGTATTTGTGGAATGATTACTAAGGTCTTAAAACAGACCAAGTCCTAAGTATTTTTATTTCTGAATATTAACAGTCTTTGTAATTATACCCCCGTTTATATCTTAAGAGTTTTGGTCCTGGAAACCTAAGCTGAGGGGTCTGCCCATTTTATAGGGATCAGACTTCAGTGTTTAGAACTGTATTTGTAGGTGATGGTCATAAAGAGCTTTGTCCCGATTTCTCAAGCAAGGTTAAAATCTGCTATTTCTCTTCTGAGAGGCAATTAGTAGACTGGTTTTTAGGGGTTACTGTAGCAGACTGTATTTAAACAAGGATGTAGGAAAGCATGTTTAGAGCTACTGCTCCGGAGACAATTCAGAACACTCTGAAATGCTCTGTTACTGTAGCACTTGCTAATTACAGTCGTGGACCAAGAAGGCATTTTAACAAGTGCAGTACATCTAACAAAACCTCATTCATGTTTTTCCAAAAGGGAAGGATAAGCTAAATGGCAGCAGATAAATGCCAGTTGATATAAAAGAGACAAAAAATGTAACAGTGACAGGACATTGTTCTGGGCAGGCTGATTTGTAATATTTTTGTTTACAGAATGAGACACTTTCAGGGAAATTTTAAGTGGAGGAAGAGGAACTGTGCAGGTGGCTTAGAGGTGGCTCTTGAAAGGCTGGGTCAAATGAGGAAAAAGCACATTCAAGCTTGAAAATATGTGCAGTCTTAGGGAATGAGCAGTTACACTCCTGTGTATAGTATTTAGTAGCTCAGTGAAGAATTGGAGGAGTTACAGTATTGATAGACTCTGAACTATCTTGAAAATGAGAACAGTAGACTTCTTAATGCAGGAGATATTATTTAAGAAAAAGTCATGGAGGGTGACCTAAAGGAACAAAATGCACATGAAGCAAGTTTATATTTGCCAAGATAGAAAAAGTATGTGGTAGTGAGGTTGCATGAATTCTGTCTTTTTATAAAATATTGAAGATTAATAACTGGCATAACTCAAAGCCAGCCAGGGTAGGAGATGCTTGAGATGGTTCTTAATCCAGAATAATGTACTAATAATTAGTTTGAGGGACTGGCAAGCAAGTAATAAGTGCTGTGAGGATTTTGTCGGTTAGTGGGGAAGAAGGAATTATTTGTTACTGGGTGAATGAGAAGATGGTGTGTAAATACTTGGTTTGGATGGGAGGAGATGTACGCCGATACATAAAGGTAATAATTCATGTCTGCAGATAAAACGAACTTGCTGTAATATATAGTCTGAGAGAAAAAGGTGCAATAAAGGATATAATCCTTTAAGAGCCTCACAGAAAGTGCTAGGGAAATTAGGATATTTCAAAGACTGTAATGAAAATGTGGTTAGAAAAATAGTTGATTGATTCTGTGGCAGCTTGCTGCTTAGACTGAGGGCAAGAAAACTCATGGTTGTTTGTGTCAAAGGAGGGTGGAAGGAAAGTATTTGTTCAGAAGGATTCATCAGAGGCTGAAATTACCTATTACAAACTAGTCCGTTTAGTAATCTGAAGAGTACAGAGTTGTTGTTTGAAGCCAGCCTCATTTGAAATCAACTTTTTTCAAGTGTGCAGAGATAAGCCTTAAATACAATTTTTTTTAACATAACTAACCAAGTAGCAGAGAAGAGCCCCTGTTGATGCTCATTACTGAGGGAAGACAGCAGTGGCAGTTTCCTCTTAGTGACTCAAGGAATCTATGCAGCAAAGCCATAGTATGTGCTTACCTTAAAGAACCGCCGACTGGACCAAAGGAAGCATCAAAATCTTGCCAGCCTCAAGGCATCCTGCAGTAGTTTGAGTGTAGTATTTTCATTTCAGAAATTGAATTCTTAAGGGAAGAGAGCCCATGGAAAATGTCAAAGTTATCTCATTTGAATCAAGGTGAGATATGGGAGGATTGAAAGTGTTCTTGGGATCACACAGCCTTCTAGTTCTTGTATTTCTACGGTGTTCAGAATAGTTAGTGAAGTGCAGAGGAAATTTGAGGATTTTTATTGAAGTAATACTTAGGCCAGTAATCATGCTGCTTTGAATGGCACAGTGAGAGTGTCTTCTGTTGTTCTAAGTCGCTGGCAAGTGTGTTGAAGTAGGCTAGAGGTGGGTTACGGAACAAGTCATTCAGTTGTTAATAAAGCTAAGTTTTACTTTCTCATCTTTAAATGTCCAAATGGATATTTGAAGTCTTTTGCTATTTTAATAGAACCAAAGCCAGTGTATGCACAAGGAGGTCAACCAGATGTCGATTTACCAGTCAGTCCGTCTGATGGCCCTTTACCTAATTCAACCCATGAAGATGGAATGCTTCGGTAATGTAACTCTGAATTCTATTCAAGTATGCCTGTTTTTTGAGCAAACCAAGCTTTTATCTAAAATGATGGATAACCTGTGTAAATGGTCTAGTGTCAAGTGCAATATGCTGTGCTGATACTTCTGTTCAGAAGTATTAGGGTATAGACTTAAGGTTTATTCCTGAGTCTTGTTGGAGCTTATATTGTTTAATGTACCATTTTGAAGTCTAATAATCCTCTATGGAAGTGAGCAGTTAGAATGATCAACTAGTGAAAAGAGTCTGCAGTGTTTCTGTCTTTCTGGCCGCCCTGTCCTCATCTCCAGAGAGAGTAGAGATGCTGTAGCACCTTCTTTTCCTTTCATAAAGTAATCGGAGAGTAGTGACTAAAGATCACTACAGAAATGTGCGAAGTCGTGGCATGGAAATGAGTCTGCTTCAACTGAGATCTCCTTTATTGACATTAGCGTACCATGGGAATAGATTCTAGTTTGGTTTTGTCTCAAATTTATCTGAATGGCTTTAGAGCCAAAATAAATGTATATGCCAGGACAGTTGTTTACAAGGAGGAACATTTCTGGAAGAGAGTCCAAGTGTCTCACTTTAAGCACTGAGTGTGTAAGACAAACCAACCCCAGTAAACAAGTAAATACAGGTGGGTTTTTTGAAGTGCTGCTAATGTGTGTTGTAATGCTGCAGTTGATAAGCAGTTAATGATATGTATAGCAAAACATTCTCTAATTTAAATGTTAAGCAAATTAGTTCTTTGCATGTGCTCAATCTCAAATCTACCAGCATGTTTTATGCTATTACATCCCTAAGTGAAATATTTTCTAAACCTCTAGGCCAAGCATGAAACTGGTAAAATTCAGGAAAGGAGATAGTGTGGGCTTGCGACTAGCAGGTGGCAATGATGTTGGCATATTTGTAGCTGGTGTTCTGGAAGACAGCCCTGCAGCAAAAGAAGGATTAGAGGAAGGGGACCAGATTCTCAGGGTATGTCAAAACCAATAACAGTACAGATGTTTTCCTGTACCAAGGTATGTTTCCTTTCTGTAGGATTGAATTTTTTTTGTATTACCTTTGTAGTTCTTGGAGGGGTTTTTTTGTATGTACTTTACTCCATGAATTAATTAGCAGCAAAATCTCCTGTTACTATACTGTTACTGTGAAGGCTATAAAGTTTTACATTCAGTTTCTGAGATTGATTCATTTGATAAAGTTGTTTGAGTTTGATAACTGTTGAGTCACTAAATTGTGAGGGTTCTTACTGGTGGTGTTAAGTGTTCCATAATACTGATCTAAGGAGCAGATAATGAACAGCTACCTATTGTTCTGGAAGCTATGGTTTATCAAGAAATAATGTGGGACTACTCAGAGATACAAGAGGGACCTTGAGATAGATGCACTTGGTGCATGTATGAAATTGAATTAAGAAGAAATCTTAGCAATAAGCTGATACAGGTTTCCCATTATATACTTAAATCTGTTATAATAATGCCATATGCTAAATCAAACCAATTACTTCATTGATACCAGGTAAACAACGTAGATTTCACAAATATCATCAGAGAAGAAGCTGTCCTTTTTTTGCTTGATCTTCCTAAAGGTGAAGAAGTGACCATCTTAGCACAGAAGAAAAAAGACGGTAAGTATTTGTGTACTGGGAGCAATGTAGTAGACTGCTTGGATCAACATACAAAGTATAGTGAGTGATGACTAACTTCTGACTTCCAGGAAGTTGTTGCCTTATGAAGACTGTCAAGTTTTGGGTTTTATTTGGCTTTGGGATAGGTTATTACTACAAATGGGCTAGAGACTGGTATTGTTAACAGTACCCCCCCACACACACACACCCACACCCCTCCCCCCCAACCCAAAGGAGCAAACAAAAACCCCTAACAAAAAATCCCAAGGAAACCCCTCTGAAAGTAACTCTGACATCTGATAGAAGTGTGGGGTGAAACCTGGGGGCAGCAGGAGAGTCTGTTGGAGTCATACCCTTGTATCCTGGGTTCAGCTGTAACTGTTGCAGTTGAACCCAGGACACATTAGAAATGAGTGATTACACTGTTGCACACACAAACTTCTTCCCCAGTAAGATTAATTCCTTCCAGGTAAACTGAATTGAACTTGCACTGGCAGAGAATTCCTTGCCTTGAAAGCTGAGTTGATATTGGTAGATTAAGTTGATATTAATAGTTATGCTGTTTAAATGGAGCAGCTTTGAGACATTACAGCTTCTGAAGTATTACTGTATATTGAAAACAAACAGAAGGTGAGGCATTGTTGAGTAATTCTTGTGAGCATTAGGGCATCACTTGAATTTACATAACACTTTCTACTTTGGTTTTCTTTTTCCTTTTTTTAGTCTATCGTCGCATTGTTGAGTCTGATGTAGGGGATTCTTTCTATATTAGAACTCATTTTGAATATGAAAAGGAATCTCCTTATGGACTAAGTTTCAACAAAGGTGAAGTGTTCCGCGTGGTGGATACCCTGTACAATGGCAAACTGGGTTCATGGCTGGCAATTCGAATTGGCAAGAATCATAAGGAAGTCGAAAGAGGTATCATACCTAACAAAAACAGGTACGATATTAAAATTCATAAATTGCTGGTTTGAAGTTGTGATTTTAAATTCTGCATCTGTAGAATGAATGATTGCACTTGGCTGCAGGACACAGGTTTATAGAACTGGTTTAGTCAGAAAAAGTGACACAGTGTTAAAACAAATTGAAGTTAAATATCTAACCTATGTATTTTCTTTTAACTCTTGTACAGTCCACTAAACACTAAAAGCTTTCTCTTCAAGATACAAGGCTATGTAATGCTTTAGAAACGTGATATCAGCCTCAGTAGTTCAATCTTGTTCTTTCTAATACAGAAACAACGAAAGCTTGATTCAGCAGGTGGTAGTGGGTTTTGGAAGTATAAGCTTGCTAGTCAAGCATTACTTCAGAAGCTGACTTCCATGATAACTGGTTGGGATTTGTTGTCGTCTTTAGAGCTGAGCAACTAGCTAGTGTACAGTACACACTTCCAAAGACAGCAGGAGGAGATCGAGCGGATTTTTGGAGATTCCGAGGTTTGCGTAGTTCAAAAAGAAATCTACGAAAAAGCAGAGAAGATCTTTCTGCACAACCTGTTCAAACAAAGTTTCCTGCCTACGAAAGAGTTGTTCTTCGGGAAGGTATGGTTTTATTCTTACTGTTGCAGAATAACAGATCTATGTGATTTGCTTTGTCATAGCCTACATATAGAAGAATATCTTGCATTTGTTCTAAGCAATCAATGCATTTTGACTTTCTGCTTTCAATTCTAGCTGGGTTTCTCAGACCTGTAACCATTTTCGGTCCAATAGCTGATGTGGCACGTGAGAAACTTGCTAGAGAAGAACCAGATATCTTTCAAATTGCAAGTAAGTGTGAGATCAGGTTTTGTGCAGTTATAAAATAGTCAACTTCCTTTTAGCTAGACAGTTTCTATGTTACTTTAGCTGTTACCATATTTAAGAAGTTGTTGATAGTGTAAAGGAACAGACAAAACGTAAGCTCTTTAACTGGTTGCTTAGAATTGTCTGAGGGTAAAAGTAATATTAGTTCTATTTATAGCCTTCTCAAATTTAATTTTAATTTGGTACTTTATCTTGTTCCTAAGTGCTTTTGTAAAGATACAGTGATTTTTCATGGTCAGATCAGTGGGCTGATCTTAATGTATTATTTTGAGGCATGGGGAATGTCTTCAATCAGATTTAACAGTTTGAGCTATGAAATGGTTTTATCTTAGTGAGTCAATGTAGACTATTTTGTAAACTTGCAACAGATTTTTTACTGTGTCCTTTTTACCAGAAAGTGAACCAAGAGATGCTGGTACTGACCAACGTAGTTCTGGCATTATTCGTCTTCACACTATAAAACAGATAATTGATAGGGTAAGTCTTTTACTGTCACTGTACTTTTAACACAAAAAGAGTAAAACTGGTGCCATCAAGTAAAGTGTTGGATGTTTCAAATTTAGAAGAATAAGTAATGAGTGTGTTTAAAAATAATTTTCTCATGTTCAAAATGCATGTGTTTGTGTAGCGTGTTATTGGAATTCATTTGGTTTCTAGCATTCAAACAGGAAAAGAATTTGAATCAGTACTTCCAGACAATGAACTCTGTAAAAGAAACACCAAATAGATTTGTGGAGGTTGTTAAAGGAAAAAAAATAAATAAATCTTAAGTGATTCGCTTCTGTGCTTCTGTCCTTTTTACCACAACAGGACAAACATGCTTTATTAGATGTCACTCCTAATGCAGTGGACCGTCTGAATTATGCCCAGTGGTATCCTATTGTAGTGTTCCTAAATCCTGATTCTAAGCAAGGTGTAAAGACTATGAGAATGAGGTTGTGCCCAGAATCACGAAAAAGTGCCAGAAAGCTGTATGAAAGAGCTCACAAACTACGCAAAAATAATCACCACCTCTTCACAAGTAAGTAATTACATATACTAATTTTAGTATATCTGAGAGGGAGGGGGAGGCATTCAGTAGCCAACAGCTTACTGATGTGTGCATTGTTTACATGTAATTGCACAAAGGTGAAGTAATATGAAATGTCAAAATGATGTTTCTGATAATAGATCTGGTGGCTTTGCAGGTTCATCAGCCAAAATCAAACGTGCGTAAATAGGAAGATAGATGATGGCTGAACTCAAGTGTTGCTTTATTCCAAATTACTGTTAACTCAGTATTTCCTATGGGATAAAATGTTCCAGACTACATCAGGCTTTAACTTTGCTTTGAATTTTAATGTTTGTGGTACTATTTAAGTCTCATAGCTTTAACTTACCAGTTCATATTGCTTTTATTACTGGAGGTACAGATCCTTCTTGTAGTTGCAGAAATCATAAGCCAGACTAACTTCCTGTACTTCTAGCTACCATTAACTTGAATTCAATGAATGAAGGATGGTATGGAGCTCTGAAAGAAGCAATTCAGCAACAACAGAACCAGCTAGTGTGGGTTTCAGAAGGAAAGGTAAGAAATAATGTTTGGGGAAAAATGACAAAACTGTATTTATGAGAAGTTGCTTGTCCTTTCATTGAAACTGGTATTACATATGTGGGCAGATACTTGTGGAATTAAGTTTGCTTTCCTTTTTAATTACTCATTTTAACCATCCTTTGAAGATCTAAAGCAGTAATGCCTCATGGCTGCGTGAACTGCTCATCACTGATTCGTCAATTGGTGGATATGTTCTTGCTTTGAAGACTGTAAGGCTTGGGTGCTTTTTCATTAAAACTTCTGGGTGTTTTGCTGCATTGGTACTATGGGCTGGGATTGCCTGACGAGGAATTTTCACTAATAGAAAAGCAAGTGGCATATTGATGTTCTTTCTGACCTTTCTGGGACCAGTGTTCTCTTAGTTGTGAGAATACAGTTAAAAAAATCTGAAGTTGGTATTCTGTGTTCACCACTAAAACTCCACTTGCCTTCTCGAGCTGCATGTTAACATTATGCACATTAGATCCATCCTCTTAAGCTAACATCAAGCAAAGTGCCAACTGTAAGTAAGCAAATGATTAATCAGCTATTGCTATGTATTTTTAATTAGATAGATCTTTATTAGATCTGATTTACCTTATATATGTATTTTTTAACCTTAAGTTGATGATTCCAATATCATAATATCACTTTTAAGTGTAGCTTTATATCTTTTGAAACACTGGTTTATGTGAACACTATACGCTATCCTGTTTCTTACACTGACAATCATCTTAGTAAAAGGATTAAAAGAGCTAGACTACAGAAAAGGCTTTTATGTGTAAGCTTAACATCTTCAGTGATTAAAACCTGATTTCTTCTCCTTCATGACACTCTGAATTTTTAAAATATCATGTTCTTGCTATGCTGCTGGATTTGGAATATAACTAACTTCTTTAACTACCAGACCTTCTGTTGTGGTTTAGAACAAAATGGACACCTTCCATTTGTTCAAGTTTAATTATTCACACACACACACACAAAAAATCCTAGCTTTACAATGCAAGAAAAAGGGCATTCTTGAAAAGGTATTTCAAAAAGCATGTACTCTAATTTTGTTTGACACAGGCAGATGGTGCTACAAGTGAGGACCTCGATTTACACGATGACCGCCTTTCTTACCTCTCAGCTCCTGGTAGTGAATATTCTATGTATAGCACAGACAGTAGACACACATCTGATTATGAAGACACAGATACAGAAGGAGGTGCTTATACTGATCAAGAACTGGATGAAACTCTGAATGACGAGGTTGGGACTCCTCCTGAATCTGCTATTACACGTTCTTCTGAACCTGTTAGAGAGGATTCTTCTGGAATGCATCATGATGCTCAAACTTACCCTACTTATGCATCTCAAACTCAGCCACAGCCAAATCTCAGAGTTGATTCTTCAGGATTTAAAACAACTACTTCTCAGCCGGTAAGAAAGTAATTCTGTACGCCGACCACTATATATTTACTTCAGGTCTGAGTTGTCTTGAACAAGAAATACATGTTTATGATCTGCTTACCAGTATTGTGAGTGCATACAAGAATCTAGCAACAGCAGTATGTTCCAGTGAGTTAGCGAATCAGCTTGCCCTATCTGTTTCAGTGGCTCATTCTGACAGCAGAGGGATTGAAGTACCATTCTACTTTAAATGTTTTGCTTTAATATTCAGCATAATTTCTGGAAGTGCTAGTGCATGATACATTCAGTACATTTCATTCTACATTTAGCTGCATTGATCAAAGCATCATTTAAATTATATTAATATATATCAAAAAGTCATACAGTGATTCAATAGCGGTATATTTAAAATATTTTAAACACTTCACAGAAAGCAGAAGCTTCACCTGCAGTCCCTTACCTTTCCCCGTCGCCTGAATCAAACCCTGCAACCTCATCAGCCTCCGCAGTAAATGCTAATGTAAACCTAAGTAATGTCAGACTGGAGGAGCCTACTGCTGCTCCTTACAACTCTTACCAACCACAAGCGGGCCCCTTAAGAACATCAAGTACTGAGGGAGCTCATATAGTCCTAAGAGAACAAGAGTCATCATCCTTACCGCCGCATATAGATCCAGCAAAGGTACATGTGCCGCATTGTTGCGCTGATTTCCTGCTATACATCAAGCTAGCACATGATCTTTTTGTTTTGCCCTAATTTGGAGAATTCATTCTAATTTTTTTGCTGTAAGAGATCATGCAGGTTACAAAAAACAGTGCATCTGAATTGCTAAGCATCATCTAATATTTTGTGTGCATGGCTTCAAACTATATACCTGCCACTTCTCAAAAAGATGATACTTCATTAAAAAAG
The DNA here is from genome assembly GCA_039720435.1 of Amazona ochrocephala. Classification (NCBI taxonomy): domain Eukaryota; kingdom Metazoa; phylum Chordata; class Aves; order Psittaciformes; family Psittacidae; genus Amazona; species Amazona ochrocephala. Next base: position 30,146,972 of record CM077883.1, on the reverse strand, counting down.
GCTGCATTCTATATTTTGATTTTACTTTGTGTGACTTTTTAGCTTGTCAGTGTTCTGCTGCTTATTAACGAGGCCTTGGGAAAAATCTGTTAGATCCGTAAGATGACAGAAATCTTGTATACTTTAAATCATGCCAAATCCTTGATCATGAAGGTGAATCCCATTTGTTGAGTGACTGTATACTTCCTTAGCAGTGCTAGAACTAATTTAAGTATCTAAGTCAATTTGCTTCTGCTCTTCTCATGCCCTTCAAAAAAGTATGTGTGGTCCTTGTTGCCCCTACCCTCCCTCCCACCCCCTGCCACCAAACTCCAAAGGTGAGAGACTATTAACTTTGTCTTTCCCTTTTAATCTACTTAATTGTTTTTGCTTAAAAATAGGGCTGGAAGACATCTCTTGAATCACCTGTGATTGCAAAGAAAACCTGCACCAAATTATTCTGCTTTTAAACAAAATCAGAGCCAATACATAGACCTTAGATTTGCTTAAAATACTACATTTCAAATGGAGTTGCAGTTGCTCTGCATTTTAACTGATAACTGTGCATCTCTTTAACAGATATACCGAAAGGATCCATATGTTAATGAAGAAGCATCCAGACAAAACTATGTCTTGAAACAGCCAGCAATTAATCACCCAGTACAGCGACAAGAAAGAGACCCAAATCTGATCTATGAATCCCAGGCTCAGTATGCAGAAAAACAACCGAGTAGGGACTATGAACAGTCAACATACAGATATGATTCTGCGAACTATGTAGATCAATTTCCTCGTGGTTATGACCCTCGCCTACATTATGATGAGCGTGTGCCTCCGTATGAGGAGCACTGGGCATATTACGATGAAAAACCGCCCTACAACCAAACAAGAACAGCTTACGAAAACCAGCCTCCTAGGGATCTCGATTCCAGACAAAATATAGATGAGAGCACAGAATGCAGCTATTATCCAGCACAACCTCGTTTTGAGGAACCCCCAGCAATGAGCTATGATGGCAGACCTCGCTATGAGCATGCACCCAAAAACTTTAGCTTACCACAAGTGAGATATGAAGATCAACATGCTGTTGGATATGACACACATGGTAGATACAAACAAGAAGCTCAGCCATACCAGTCAGCCATTTCTCGATCTCCCGAACCGAAGCAGTACTTCGATCCACATGTAAGGGCCTATGAACAAGGTCCTCCTCAAGCTTATAGTGCTAAAGCTGGACAGTATGAGCCTTCTCATAGCACTTCAGGTGTTTCTCTTCCTCCTCCCCCTTCATCACAAACCAAACCAGAAGTTTTGCCTTCTAACAGTAAACCACTGCCTACGCCACCATCTCTAGCAGAGGAAGATGATGATCCAGCCATGAAACCACAGTCTGTGAGAAGTCGGGTTAAGATATTTGAAAGAAGAAGATCACCATCTTTGGAAAAAATGAAGGACCCAAGTGATACATCAGCTGTCAAGGTAAATCATTTGAGATTTGTGAGGGTTTTTTGTTGGTTGGTTGGCTTTTTTTTCCTAAATTGCCTGCTTCTTGTTAATGAGACTAGATTGCAAGAAGTAAAATATTGTCTTGGAAAGAAAGCTTTACTGCTTGTGGAATAGCCTCTTAGCAACCGAACTGCAGTATGTTTTAAAAGTAGAAGTTGAAAACATTGTGAAAACAGTGAAGGGTATCTTGCCATGCTGAAAATGACTCCAGTTCATCTTTCACTGGTATTTCCTTCTGTTTTTTGTTTTGGGTGAGAGGAGGCAGTCTTAGTTTTCTTACTCTTAAAATGCTCTATCTTTCTAAATGTTAGAATCTGAGAGAATATGCTGCGCTTTTCTTTACAGCCTCCTGAGCTAGCACCTAAGCCTGCACTCACAACTGCAAGTGGTCCAAAATCAACTTCTCAAAGCCATTATGAGCACGACAAAACAACATACAGGTAGATGCACAATTGATTAATTAAATTTAGTTCTCGACATGAGATCAGAATATTCAGAAAACTTACTTTAGGGATTCAAGTTGGAAACTGTAGAGTGGGGAGTTTGAGTGTGTCGTTATGGTTTCTGTGTATAGTAAGGCAGCGCATAAAGTCAGTTCTTATGCATATGATCCCTGGGAAGTAGAGGAAGGACGCAGTGTGTTTTTTTTCCAGCATTTTTGGAGAAGGTCTATCTCAAAAAATTTTTTATTTTGAGATAATTATAAAGTAAAAGTAAATGGAATAGGTAAGGTAAAAGGGAAATAAGGATTTTCTTTTTTCATGCTATTTCACAACTATCTTAATTTCCATGTGGTATAGGTTTAAAAAGTCAAGCTGTGTAATTGTAAGAATTAAGTTTCGGTTGTTTTATTACTAACTACATTCTAAAAGCTGAATTCTAATTCAGGTATTTATGCTTGTTAACTGTGTAAGGCAACTGTGTACTATTATTCTTGGTTAGGGCTCCAGAACCACAGAGACCTCAAGTGAAGCCACCTGAAGATATTGTGCGTTCAAATCATTATGATCCTGAAGAAGATGAAGAGTATTATCGAAAGCAGCTCTCGTACTTCGATCGCAGGAGTTTTGAAAATAAGCCATCTGCGCAGGTTCCTGCCAGCCATCATTCTGAGCCCACTAAACCAATACATTCACAAAATCAGCTGAATTTCACCAATTATTCTAAGTAAGTTTGGGGGATTTTTTTTTTTTCTTTTCCTTTTGAAAAAGGAGCGAGGCATATAGGACTAAACCACAAGTTCTGCCTCTGTCAATGGGATTCCAGGGGTTCAGGTATCTAATTTCATATTCAGTAAATGTATTTCTCTGTATAGATGTAGATTCAGATTGAAAACACAACTGCATAACTTTTTATTTTGGGAAACAAATAATTTTTGTAGGTTTCAGGACCTTCAACATGTTATTTCTTTTGCTTACCACTTACTAACATAAAATTCTAGAATTGTTTAGGTTGGAAAAGAGCTTTAACATTGAGTCTGACTGTTAACCCAGCACTGCCAAGTCCACCACTAAACCATGTCCTGAGTACCACATCTATATGTCTTCCAAATAACCTCCAGGGATGGTGTCTCCACAACTTCCCTAGGCAAGCCTGTTCCAGGGAGGTGCTTGATAACCCTTTCAGTGGAGTATTTCCTAATGCCTGATCTAAACCTCCCCTGGTGCACCTTGAGGCCTTTTACTGTTGTCCTATCGCTTGTTTCCTGGGGCAAGAGACTGACTCCCACATCACTGCAAGCTGCTTTAAGGTAGTTGTAGAGAGCAGTAACATCTCCTGAGCCTCCCTTTCTCCAGATTAGACAACCCCAGTTCTGTCAGGCACTCCTCATGGGACTCGTGCTCCAGACAGTTCACCAGCTTTGCTGCCCTTCTCTGGACACGCTTCAGCACCTTGTAGTGAGTGGCTCAGAACTGAGTACAGTATTTGAACTGCAGCCTCACCAATGCAGAGTGGAGGGGGATAACCATTTTCCTGCTCCTGCTGGCAGCAGTTTCTTATACAACCAGGATGCTGTTGGCTGCCTTGGTCAACTGGGCAAGAGCTGGTTTCTGTTCAGCTGTCTGTCAACCAACACCCCCAAGTCCTTTTCCACCAAGCAGCTTTCAAGCCACTCTTCCCCAAGCTTGTAGCATTGTGTGGGGTTGTTGTGGCCCAGATGCAGGATCTGGCACTTTACCTTGTTGAGAAGCACAGTTTGCTATAGCTCATTGATCAAACCTTTCCAGATTCCTCTGTAGAGCCTTCCTGACCTCCAGCAGATCAACACTTCTGCTTGACTTGGTGTCATGTGCAAACTTAATGAGGATGCACTTGATCCCCTCATCCAGATCAATGATTGTGTTCTGTTCATAATGATAAACAGAACATCACCAAGTATTCAGTCTAGCTAATACTGAGTGCTTAAATATCTTCAAAGCCAAGGTTTTGGTTTATTCCTATTCTGCATGTACTTATTCTGCAGGCAGGTTTGTACACGTTAGCTGTATTTGACATTAGGAAACTAAGCCTTCAGGGAATATTGCTGAGGCAAGAATTTAATCTGTTGATGGAAACATCTGTTTCCTGTGTTGTTCTGCTTCCTTTATTTGGAACATTTTGATAAAGAAATTGTGTAAGAGTTCATACACAGATTTAACTCAGGTGAAGAACTGGCCATCTTGCAAGATAGTTAAACAAACTTTATGAATACTCTCCACGGTTACCTAATTTGTTTTGCTTCAAACTATAACAATGTGCTTGTAAGTGTTACTGTGAAAAGCTGTTGTGGCTTGCTGCATGCGGGCTGAAAATGGGGCATTTTTGAAGGCTTTGGTTGTATTTCTGTTTGAAATCTGGACTACCCAGATGATAATCTGGCAACCTGTCCTGGGTTCACCTGTAACAGTTACTTTTCTCCTTCTTAGTAGCTGGTGTAGTGTTCTGTTTTCAACTTTAATCTGAGAACAGCGCTGATAACACACCAATGTTTTTAGTTGTTGCTAAGTAATGCTTACCCTGATCAAGGACTTTTCAGTCTTATGCTCTGCCAATGAGGAGGGGGCACAGGAAGCTGGGAGGAAGCAGAGACAGGACACCTGACCCAAACTAGCCAAAGGGGTATTCCATACCACAGCACATCATGCCCGGTATATAAACTAGGGGGAGTTACCCAGAAGGCCCAGATCACTGCTGAGGTTGGGCTGGTTACTGGTCCGTGGGTGGTGAGTGGTTGTATTGTGCATCAGTTGTGTTTATTGTTTTCTTTTCCTTTTCTCATTTTGGTTTTATATTCTCTCCCCTTGTTATTTCCCTTATTATTAGTGGTAGTATTGTACTGTACCTTAGTTACTGGATTGTTCTTATCTCGACCCGTGGGATTTACCTTCTTTTGATTCTTCCCTCCATCCCACCAGGAGCTACGGTGGGGGGAAAAAAAGGGAGGAGTGAGCTAGCAGCTGTGTCGCTCTGAGTTACCTGCTGGGAGTAAACCATGCCGCAACCTTAATGTAAATGACAACTTTAGAGGAAAATAATAAGCTAGCTTGCTGAAGTTTTACAGTGTTACGTCTATATACATGTCTTTCATGTGCTTGATACACTGTGTTCCAGTCTTAAAGGATTTGATCTAGGTCTCTGAAATCTTATTCTTTATTTGTATTATATCATCTATCATCTCCAGTTTCTTCCTTTGTGGACTGAGACTATTGTAGTCTTTCCAAAAGCTTGATCAGTTTTAAAGGATTCACTTTTCCAATCAAAAAGTCTACATACGTTAATTATTTCTTATTTTACTTTTTTAGATGTCAAGGAAGTAATGTGTAGTGTTGTACAACCAGTTCTTATTCTCATTCAAGGATGTTTTTTATCTTTTCACTTGCCCTGTGTCTTCTGATGGAAAGGTGGGAGCCTATATTTCCTGCTCTCTGGGCATTATAGAAAGACACCTAAAAAAGGTCTTAGCAGGCCTCGGTGCATTGCAGTAGCTTTCAGAATTATGTTTCCACATACAAAAAGCAATGTTACCCATAGATTGTCTGTTTTGTTCTGTAGGCATGGATTGTGGTGTTGTTGTAAATGCAAGTAATGCTTTGGGAGCTATGTGGTAAGCTTCTATCAAGTAATTGTGAAGACTGTAAAATTCTTCAAATGTAGTGTTGTGAGTTTTTGTTGTACTTCTGTTATCCTCTGTAGTGTTGTGACACAGTGAAAAATGTCAGAGGCGCACACAACTACTGAATTTTTGCTGCAGAACAGCTAATGGTTGAGGGACATTGTTCCATAGTTCTACCTGCTACTTCTGTCTGCCATGATGCTTCCATTCCTTGGCTGCTCAGTTCTCCTTTTGTTTTCATTGTGACTTAGTGTATAACTTCAGGCTTGTGTTTATGGGAAAGTGACATCTTACTGCCACAGACAAATGAGATTAATACTGGTTTTAAGGCTGATAGTTTCAAATGTCAGGGGACAAAAATGTGTTGTGTTTTTTCTTTATGAAAGAATGTAACCCTTAGCAGGAGGGGACAGACATGGGAAAGAAAATTTACCCAGTATGATTAGACAAAGTATAAAATATTAATGGAAGAAAGTGGAAAGAGATAAAAAAGAACACTACTCAGTTGGATGGTGCTCTCTCTAGAAGTATACTGCAAGGTCCATGTGTGGAAACACACAACAATTGCTGTATTGAGAAATGTATTCACATTTAGTACTCTCCTTTGCCAGCTTCCAGTTTATACCCTGTTACTTGTTACTCATTTATTTTTTGTCAATTTATATGGTAATGGCTGTTCTGGGAATAAACTCTTCTAAAAATAAACAGGACTGAATTTGGGTGATACAGGAACTGTTGATGCAGTCGCTAGCTCCTGCATAATCTGTGTAATGTATTCTGGGTACAGAAGACCAATTTTATTTATTCATGAGCAAATAGCTACAGCTTTTTCTGTTTTATAAATTAATGTTAAACATTAAATTAAGCAAAGTTCTTTGTCACTAAGTAGTGTGAAAGTATGTATTTTTCCCATTACATATGTACAATTTTTTTTACTCTTTATTTGTTAAGGTTTTATTAGCATTATTTAGGAAATTGTGCATTAGTAAAGCTTCTTTGTATGGGCAATGCCATATCTGCATGCTAGAGTTGTCAATAACTCTGGAATAAGGGATAGTTTGTCTTGAGAAAATAGTAGAACTTGTAAATAGATGTTTCAGTGGATGTAGTTGGAGCAATTTATGAAGCTACTACCCCTGTGGTTGAAAGTAGTGGATTTATCCCTGCTTGGTTCAATGTAGATAAATGCAGTAGCTTGACATGCTGCAAGGTGAGGTAGCTTATCTGAGTTTTTGTATTGAGTAGTGTTAAGAGTACTCACATAATCAGTTATGGCCCCATCTGAGGAGGCAGGAAGGAACAGCGTCCTATATTAACCTTTTAAACTGCTCTAACTGAGCTCTTTAAATGTCTTGTCACAGAACTAGAGTTTTTGAATGGGAATTGAAGGTCAGCAGTGCAGTTTGGTAAGTGTTATATTGTGCACTGAAGCTTATAACCTGCTGCTCACTAGTTCATTTCAGCTTCGTTTCAAAGTAAAGTAATGGGTTTTTTTTAAATGGAAAAAAAAAAAAAGTGAAGTGGGAAGCAGCTTAGAAAACAGCACATCAATATTTAGAGGAACTTCACTTACCCACTTAGAAGTTGTAAGCAATCATTTTGTTGTGGGTTACTTTCATTGCATACAGATTCTGGACTATGCGGTTGAGATTGTGGCTGACCCTTAGTTAGGAGTTCACAACAGAAGAATGGGCTTCATATTAAGCAGAACTTGGTGCTGGTGTTGTGTTGTCACAGCTCTCTTCTGTTCCTTCCATTAAAATGTACTACCTTCCATATTTTTCAGGAAGCTGGCTGACAATTCTGATGAGGTGCGGACTGTGTTGGTTTGGTTTTTTTTCTGTGGGCTCCTGCAGTGCTGTGCTCCCCTGTTTAGTATTCCCCTCTGGGAAGTAGTGAATTCAGGTGGGCAGTTTTTTGAGAAGGCAGCTACTCCCTGCCTGGAATAAAGTCTGGTGAGGAAGCATACAATAATATCTTCTGTTGTTGAGTGAATCGCTTTATATAAATCAGTGGGAACAGAAGCTTAAACAGCAGATCTAAAATGATCTTTTTTTTTTTTTTGTAACGCTGGTTGTAGAGCTGTTCATACGGATGCTATTTAGCTCATTGAGCATGACATTCATGTGGTCATCAAGCAGACTTTCAGAAGTTGATCATCCCTTTTCTTCATTGTGTAACATACTCCTCTGAACTGTAAGACTGTTGGTGTCTAAAATTGACTGTTACATTTTTTTTTAAGAGCGTAGAGAAAGTGAAGCAATGAGGGAAAGCAGTCCTAATGTGAAGTGTATTTTCTTGCAACGTGTAAGCAAGGTAACTGTTAAAAATCAAGGGAAAGCAATCCATATACTTACGGTTTTGTGTCTCTCCTAGTATTCATAAACAGTTCTTCTAAGATGTCCTTCTAGGAATTGCTGAATGCAGAAACATTTCTATGTTGTAGGCTCTGCTATTGGATGAACTCATAATGCTACAGAAATATTTGCTATAAATGTACCCACAGTACATGATCTGCAGTACAAAACTATAATAATTCTGTGTATATTAAGACTGATAAAATCAAAGCAGATTGGACTATGAGAGATTGGTAGAATATGGGACTTAGATTCTGCTCACTTTCTTCAATATATTGAATAACTTTCATACAGATTGTAACAAATGGCTTAGTGTAATCTTGTTTGTTCTTTTTCAGTATCTGTTCATTTGAGATCTTAACCATCTCCTAATTCACTGACAAAATCTCATATTAAATTCAGTAGGTGTTCATTGTATGTATATGGTGAAGATACCAGTAACATCACCGTTAAAAGTAGTGTGACTTTGTTTCAACAGCCTTGTCATATGAAAGCTGCTAGGACTAGCATAAGAAGTATGGAGAAATAATATGCTCAAAATAGAATGACTGTTTTCTTTCATTCTTCTGTTGCTGTTTGCTTTGCCATCACCTAGATTTCTTGGCTCTTACACTAGCTATGACTACTTGAAAAGGAACATCAAGTGGTAAGACTGTTGTTGATGTGAGGATGTTTTCAGGTGTCCTCTTCACTGTTACTTTTCATCACAGGCATTATGTGCACTTAAAACTTTAAACATGCAAATTTTGAAAGTGCAATCTGTGTCCAAAATTAAAAGTTATTTCAATGTCAATAATTTCCTGACTGGGGGGGGGGGGGGAACCAAACCACTTCTGGACAAATATTTCTAGTATAACAAGAAATGTTTTGAAAATAACATTTAATCATTGTCTATGCTATGCACATAAAGCTAGTGAAGCTTAAGCTGATTACATCTCTAATTAAGATGGCATTGTTCAAATACTAGGTGTATTTAGGAAAGTTGAACTAGAGTCCATTGTCTTATTGGCTAATCATGCTTTTCATAAAAATCCACTCCCCTCAACCCTCCAAAAAAAAAAAAAAACAACTAGGTTTACATTTTTGTTTCAAAGACCTGCTAAATTAGAGAACACTTTTTCGTTGAAATTACCCCAAATGAAATGGAAAACTTAAGATCTTTTAAGAAATTGTGCAAATACACCTGAAATGTCATCTGCCTTTTGTTTGCCATGGTTTGTGTTACTAATCTTCTTCTAAAGAGTCAATGTTGTCTTAATCTCTTGTGCTTATCAGTAAATGTTTTTATATTTGAGACAGGATATAAGGAAAATCCTATTTTAATATTTATAGGAAGAGATGGAAATCGGGTGATCATAGAAGAAAAAAGAAATTACAGTGGATGCAGGAGCTGAGACTCCTGTTGAAACTAAACAGTCAATTGTGGGTTTTCTTCTTATTTCAACAGGGGGAAAACAACTGATAGTGAATCAACAGAAAGGTCTGTTGGTGAAAAGCGCTATGAACCAATCTCTCAAGTTACAACTCCTCCTCCTGCTTCCACAGTCCAGTATACACAGCCTCAGTCAATTAATAGTCCTGTCCTGTCTCTCCCAGCACATCATAAGCCTGCACTTTCTGAAGGTGAGCAGTTGGAAAGCTAACTTGTCTGATGTGGTAACACTTGCCAGGTGCTTATGTGGTTGCTTCAGCATGTCTGAATGGGTAATTGTGGTGTTCTTTAACTGAAATGTGGAATAATTATTAGTGAAAATAGCTTTTTATTATAGTGAGATTGAGTGAAATAATTTGGTGATCCTATCTGAAACTAACTTCCAGGTGTTAAATAGTTTCTGTAACTGTCTTTTCCATATGTAGTGGTCTCAGCAAAGATAAAGTAAAATTTCTAGTACTTAGAAAATCTGCATCTCTATGGTACACTGGACCAGAATTCTTTAGGCATGAGTAATAATTGTAGGTGTCTGAAAATAGAAGAAAAAATTGGGTTTGCTGTCACATTATGAGGCTTGTCCAGTCCAACTGAATTTTCCCATTTGTGTGAGTGCATGGATAGCATTGCAATACTGTTTTTTGTTGTTTTGTTTGTGGGTGGTTGTTTCTTTGGGGGGGGGGGGGGGTGTGTTTGTTTTTTTTGTGTGTTTTCATTTTTGTTTGGGTTTTATTTTTGTTGTCATATAAATCAGTCTAACCTTTTTACTGAAGGGTCATACTATTGTATCCAATTTGCCTATTTAATGAAACTAGATAACTTGCCTGAACTTGCAAAATGTAATAAGAGGATAAATGATCTAAGAGAGCTAAACTGAAGCTATATATATTATATAAAATAGATTAACGATTGACTAAAATGGGATTCGTATGACATAGTGTATGTGACTATACATATATTCCTGATGGGCACTGACAAGTTACGGTATTTTTATTTGCATTGCAGTTAACTCTGTGTCTGACCCTCCTCCACCTCAGAATAAGCCAGCAGTTTTCAGATCCTCTAGAGAGGACACTGTGCAGTCCACTTTTTACCCTCAGAAAAGCTTCCCTGACAAAGGCCCCATCAATGGAACTGAACAGATACAGAAAACAGTCACTCCCTCTTACAACCGCTTTACAACAAAACCTTACACTAGTGCTGCAAGACCCTTTGAGCGCAAGTTTGAAAGTCCTAAATTCAACCATAATCTCTTGCCAAATGAAGCTCAGCATAAACCAGAGTTGCCATCAAAATCTCCAAATTCTCCTCAACCAATTTTGAAAGCACACAGTTCATCACAGCCTCCTGAGTTTGATAGTGGATTGGATACCTTTGCTGTACAGGTCGACAAGCCTAAATATCAACCAAATAATGTTAATGCTGTGCCTAAAGCTGTTCCTGTAAGGTAAGCTGCTGTTTTTTTCTTTCCACTAGCACATCTGTAGCGGTTTATGTGAGAAACTTGCGAGAAATGCAGATTTGCTTCTGTACTTTCTGTGCTTCCAATTTCTGTTGGTATTATAATTGAAAGATTATTACTATAATTCTAATTCTAAAAATCAGTGCTAGTCTCCTCTAGGCTGTGCTCTTCTAAAATGCTAGAGGCAAGTATGCCATTGACTTTCAGGAAGAAAATACCAATAAAACTGCTAGGCTTTCTGTCTTACATTCAGCCCTTCAGCACTCGAGGATGAGGAGGAAGAAGATGGACACACTGTTGTAGCCACGGCAAGAGGTGTATTTAACAGCAATGGTGGTGTACTGAGCTCTATAGAGACTGGAGTTAGTATTATTATACCACAAGGAGCCATTCCAGAGGGAATAGAGCAAGAAATATATTTCAAAGTCTGCAGAGACAACAGTATACTTCCACCTTTGGACAAAGAGAAAGGTAAGAGCTGGCTCTTAATTATTTATTATTATTATTATGTTATTTAATAAAATTAAATAGTAAACAGTAAAATAGTAAACAGTATTATTTAATACAGTTCTAGCAGCAAAATTAAATACGAAAATCCTGTAATACACTTGGGTGTGTAATATTTCTATATGAAGATAGTGTATATTTTGCAAGGAGTGTAAGGGAAGCAATAATTGCTCAATATTGAAAGTTGCAAGATGGAGGCCCTGAATTATAACCTGAGAATGTTTAATTTGTAGACTTAAGTACTGATTTACAACTTAGTGCACTAAACATTCTAAATTAATTTTAAATATCTTTGAAAATGTAGATTCCCTCACAGTGCAGGGATTTATTCTAGGCTTTCGTATTAGAAATATTTCATCTCCCATTTAGAACCAAAAGAATTATGAAGCACTAAGCAGAAACTGATTTGATTTTAATATCTAGAATTTACTTCAGTACTTGAAAATACTTAGCAGTTTTTTTCATGGTTTTGAAAAGTGTTCTTTTATATCAATATTTTCCTGACAGTCTTATTCATAGAATCATAGAATAGTAAGGGTTGGAAAGGACCTCAAGATCATCGAGTTCCAACCCCCCTGCCATGGGCAGGGACACCTCCCACTAAACCATGCCATCCAAGGCTATGTCCAACCCCACCTTGAACGCCGCCAGGGATGAAGCATTCACAACTTCCCTGGGCAACCCATTCCAGGGCCCCACCACCCTCACAGTAAAGAATTTCTTCCTCAGATCCAATCTAAACCTCCCCTCTTCAAGTTTAAACCCATTACCCCTTGTCCTCTCACCACAGTCCCTAATGAAGAGTCCCTCCCCAGCATCCCTATAGGCCCCCTTCAGGTATTGGAAGGCTGCTATGAGGTCTCCACGCAGCCTTCTCTTCTCCAGGCTGAACAGCCCCAATTTTCTCAGCCTATCTTATTCATAAAGGTTGAACGGTATCTTTAGTTAAACAACTTTTTCCCAGTAAGTCTGTCTTTCATACCACTAGTCCAGTGTACATGCTTTTTTCTCACCTGTCAGATTGTGAATTTTCAAGAAACTAAATGGGTTTATTTCATAAATTCGCAGTTAAAAGCATTAGTTGCAATCTGCAGTTACTTTGAATTTTTATAAACTAAACATAGGGGTATTCATTAACTGAATAATCTTACATTAACATTTGGAGTTTTAAACTGAGAATAGACCTATATATTTGTATGCTTATATTTTGACTGTTAGAATAAGGGTCATAGGCTCTTGAGCTGCTGAAGGCTCTATTCAGCCCAGTGTGCCATAAATCCATACAGGCAGAATATTGCAGCTGTACTGCAGAGAGAAACATGGACAAACTGCTTGCAGATTTGGGGATTTGTTTGTTTTGTTGTATGTGCTTAGAAATTAGTGGCAAAAAAACCCCCAAAAAAAGCCCAAACCCAACGTGATTTAATCATCACACTTGTTTATCCTTTTTAATTTAGAGATTGTGATATGTTCCATTGAAAAGCCAATTGAATACTCTCAAAGAGATGATGAGCAACAGTGTTGCTAGGTGCTATTCTTTACTTGACAGGTCAAAAGGTTCATATTTTTCTCTAAATTGCTGAGTAGCTGTGCAATATAATTATGTAATACTTTGAACCTACTTCATGAAGAATCATTAACAGGTTCTTCTTTCTCTTAAATACAGGTGAAACACTTCTTAGCCCCTTGGTAATGTGTGGGCCTCATGGACTAAAATTCCTGAAGCCAGTGGAGCTGCGCCTGCCACACTGTGCGTCTATGACCCCTGATGGTTGGTCTTTTGCTCTAAAATCCTCTGACTCCTCGTCGGGTATGCTGTCCTCCCTCTGTCCTTTTGGGGCTTTTGGGTGCTATCGTATAATTTAAGTTAATTTGGCTAAAGGTGATGCTGTGTAATACAAAGAACTCAATCACTGTATTTGTGTCAGACTTTCCCATTTCACTTCCATTGCAAATGTCTTTCTTACGTTTACTCATGGTGCCAGTTCATAGCTAAAACCATGATAGCAGAAAAAGAATAATATCTCTAGTCTATTAAATATAATTGTATTTTTCTATTCTGTCTTCTTTCTTGAGGACTGCTACAGCTGAACACACTTGAAATGATAGTCTCACTAAAACTGAGAGGAAATTATATGTACCTCTGATTGGCCTTTGTAACATAACTGGTGTTTGTCTGTTGCTTAATTAACCATATAGGACTCTGCAAATCTTAACAATCTGCATGCTCATAAATCATGATTTAACACTTGTTAACTGTTTCCACGTGTGCAAGTTGATGCTAACAATTGAGTCATTTAAAAAAACTATAGTGTTCAGTAAAAGCATTTGCAATTCATTCTAATGTAGCTGGATTTTCCACAAGACTTTTCTTGGTCGCTTCTGCCGATTTCTCCTCTATTGCCTTTTACCCAGAATTTTCTGGTTGACAGTAAAAGTTGCAACTAGGTTGCAATTTAATTTACCTGTTCGTTTTTACCTCACTCTGGCTTTCTGAGATGAGGGGAGAATGTATTGGCTGAAATTCAGTGAGGAGCCTAATTGAGAATTCTGGGCACGTTTCAAGCAATTTCATGAAATGGCTGTGAGGTTACAGAGATTTTAAAAAGGAATATTTGTACATCTGGGGAAAAAGTCTTAAGGTTTTATTCAGCTACTTTCAAAATTTATGGTAGAAGTTTCAAACCATTACTGTGTATGTATGATCTAAGTAATGACTGAATGATGTAATTCTGTATAGAGCATTTAAGCCACCGTGTATGCATATCTTCTGTCACTAATGTATCTACCACTGTCAACACCAAAGCACTGATGCTTTGAAAGATTAAAGCATCAATCCCCTTGATGGGGATTCAATAACCTAGAAGTATTAATGGCAATAATTTTCAGTTGTTTTTTTACAAGCTATTATATGCATGTGTTGCATGCATCTATTTAACAATGTGAGTATACAATGGCAGTGTTAAAACCCAAACTTATAAATGATAGGGTCCCAAAAGATATGACAACTGTGTACAAAAATGACACGACCTTCCTTTGTAACTAATAGCACCTGTTCATGAGCTTACTTGAAGTGAAGGGAGAGGACTAAAATGATCTGAACAATAACTGAAGTTACTGAGACATTTTTCTCCCTTTACGAAGTGGGATGTGTGTGTGCGCGCGCGCATGTGTGGGTGAGAGCAAGAGCGTGTATATTTAAACCCTAACACTTTCTGTACTGTAAATATAACACCACATTCTGTTAATCTGAAATGGGATGTATATCATAACATTGCTTTTTTTGAGACAAACTTTAAGATTAGGCAATTCTGTCTTATGATATGTAAGTAGACCATACTGTGTCTTAAATAAATAATTGTTTTCTCTCTTTCTAAATTAGTTGCTTATGGGACTCTGATTTTTGAGGTGGCTTTATAATAACAACTTATAGAATTCTGGGTTTTTTCTCTCTTCAGTTGTCTGCTCTGCCTCATCTTTTCTCAATGTATCTATGTTCTGTCCTGAAACTGACATTCATTTGCACTTACTAACATCCTTCTGCTGCATTTAAGCCTCATATATTGATACTTTAAACTCCTTCAAAAGCTTGAATGATGCTGGTATTAAAACTGACTTGGGAAAAAGAGTTGCCTTTTATGGCCACATTTATTAGAATGTATCGGTAAAAAATTCTGGAGGATTGTCCTTTTTTTTTTTTTTTTTTTTTTTTTTCCTAAAGCAGTTCTATGTAAGTATGGTAAAAACTTCCTCAACAGGTAGAGGATGCACTGGCTACAGTCTAATCCTTACTATGTATTTAGGAGGAAGGATTGGAAGGTTGTCTGCCATTTGTTTCATGGGCAAGACTAGGACCTTGTTGTCCTACAGTCCTGTTTTACACTTCTCCCAAATATTTTTATCTTGTGAAGTTTTGAATGGCTTTCCCTACATCTATAAAATGAAAACTTCTCCAGCATTATTGAGCTTCTTAACTGAAACAAGTACTCTTAGCTGTTTGCACTAACTGTACAAAGGCCACTTCTATTCTTTGTCCCCACATCAGGTGTTGACATCACTCCACACCAGTGCATTGTGTACTTCATTATGTTTTCATGAGTTTTCAAGAAAATTGTGGAATTTACATCAGTCTTAATTAATAGAGAGGTCTCATGTGTTTGCAGTCTGTGTGACTGGGTTCTGTAGCTTGTTGCACATTTCTTAAGGCAAATCTGTTTCGACCAAGCTATTTCATGTCAGTTATCTGAAAGGCTTAAAAGAACTGAGTGCATATTTCACTGTTCTACCATACTGCAATGATAATACCTTGTGTGCAGTGGCAGCATTTAGTAGTGGTGTTAGGTTTAGATAACTTGAAAAACAATTGACTGTGCAGATGGAGTATAACCTTTGTCTGGTGAGATGGCAACTTTGCTTTGTAACAATGTTAGGCAGAACCTCTGACCATGAGTGGATAAGATCTGTTGTAAAGATGAAGTACATACGAGTCAACTAGAATTCTTTTTAGAATGTCAGTATTTCAAACTTCTAAATGAGTATACTGGATGTAGCTGTAAAATAATCTTGTCTACAGAAGTTTTCTTAATAGAAAACTACCAGTGTGTCATAACTTCTGATTTGACTTACCCATGTTCAGAACTGTTTGAAGAAATTTCAAATGCATCCTACCCAGATTAGCTTTTAAAACGTCTTATTTTCCCTGGCAATTTTGGAAAGAGCCAGTGAATACCTGATAACCCTGTTAACACTTCTCAAATGGAAAGCGCTACATTGGTGCTGTAGAATGACTTGTATTTAACAATTCCCAAGTGCCACAGCATCTGTTTTGAGTAACTGATCTTTCCTATGTTACATGGAAGTAAAGAGTTATTGTTTCATTAATAACATAAACTGCATGGTTTAAAAAAGGCAAAAACAAAACAGCCCCCACGCAAGCAAACAGAAAACCTAAACCAATGTTGATTCAAAACTTAGACACTCCTGTCCAAAAGCTTGGTTGTTCAAGATGTACACTGTTTGACAGCGGATACTAAACACCAGCATTGTGTTTTCCTCCCACAGGTGAGCCCAAAACCTGGCAGAACAAGTCTCTTCCCGGGGATCCAAACTATCTTGTTGGAGCAAACTGTGTCTCAGTCCTAATTGACCACTTCTAAATACTAAGTTAGCTGATTAAGTAAATAATGTGAACCTGAGATGGACCTTATATATAAACTGAACCACTCTATCAAGTATTAACTGTTCTCTAAGTGATAATGGATCTTAGTGTTTAAGCGTCTTGCTTTAACTAACAATGGTTTAGCAAGTACACTCTTTGAACCATGGTCACAATACATGCCACAAGCAGGGAGGAGGGTACAGTGGGAACAAGGTGGGGTTTTTGCAGGATCTGTATGCTTGCTTTGGTTGTTCTTTCGTGGGTATTTTATTTCTTTATTTTTTTTTAAAGGGCACTACTGGTGTTTTATTGTTTAAAATCTGAAAGAACCAATGGAACTATATTCAGAGGGCCTGAATTTGATTCGTACTCACTGGTGAAAACACAGAATTCGGCCTGCATTTTTATGGCTGTTTGTAACTCACAAGACTACATTTTGGTCTCTAGTTTTTAAACAATTTCTGGTGTATATGTCCAATGAAATGGCAATCAACTTGGGGTAGCACAGTTCAGATCCTTTTCCTCTGCTGAGGGTACTATAAACATATCTACTTACTGTATATGGAAACATTGTCATGAGAACAGGGGGGAGGGGGAAAAGCATGAGGGATGACTATGGTTCAATTGCCTCTGTGGATTTGTAAAGTTAACCACGTTATTACAGACCTATTAACCAGCAGGGATGCCTTACCCTCATGTTTTTAATAGTCTTAGCTCTCATAGTTCTCTGTATTGAGTTTGTACGGCTTTTGTGCTTACCTAGCATGAAGTCTCTCATTAGAGACTGGGGAAAGAGAGGGGGGAAAAAACCACAGAACAGCGACTTGTGAGTTTGATTTAGAGAAATGAGTATTGTGTTCATCAGCCTGAAGAGAACCAGAAGAAAATGATGGTATGTTTTCTGCTATGCATTTGAAAATTTATAGATGTGTTAGACTGCTTGTATATAATGCGTGCATACTACTTTTGTTCCTGGTTTGTAAATTAACTTTTATAAGCTTTACCTTTTTATATATATATAAATATATATAAAAACAAAGTTTCTTAAGGATATCTTTGTATTCTCATACCTTTTGAGCCTTGAACTTTGACATCTGCAGCAATAAAGCAGCATTTCTACAATATATGAACAAGGACATTTTTAGAAAAATGCACAAAGTTGTTACCTTTTAAAGTGCTGCATTTAAAGACTATAACTCGGAATTCTCTACTTTGATTAAATTCTTGAAAAGTATCCCTACTGTAATTTGTCATAAGGATGCTGTACTATGTGCCCTGAAATGTATTTTTTTACTAATAGACAATTTATTACGGCACAATGGCACTACTACTGTTTAGATAATATACCACTGCATTCTGTTAATGAGTTATTAGCTATTCAGGTGTGGCTGATTTTTTTTCTCTGCAGTTATTAAAATTACACGTTTCTAAATATACAGAATAAAACTGTTTTTAAAATAATAAAGGAGATTGTAGTACATTATTGTTTCTGAAATGCATTTATGTGAACATGACAACTTTCATTTTTGCCTACGTAAGGAGACAGTTGGTGTCTGTCTAATGTTTGTACACAAAGCAGAGCTCTTTTGTGGAGTGAGTTGGAGTTGTCTACAGCAGGGCTTCTGAAATTGAGTGTGGATCCATGGGAAATACATGGTACAAGTAGGAGAGGTAGACTTGCCCCTTGAATCACTATGTTGGTGCTAGTGTACTTGTTACACCTACTCTTCCAAATAACTTTGGTAGTGGTGTAGCATGTAGATTTACACATAGTCTAGTTATGCAGTTTTGAAGATATTCCTACAGAATCCTATTATCAGGCCTGTTTGGAGTACTCAGTGGCTCGTTAGAATTTATTTTAAAATAAGGCTATGGAAACAATACATAACCTTATGTTTCCATTCTGTACTTCTGCTGACCAGTTAGTTTCCAAGGCATACCTCACCCTAAGAATACCTTCACTACTATTCACTACATTGCTACTAGAGCAGGCAGAAAATTGGGCTAGCAAAAAACCTGTTTGTATCAGGATGCTGTTTTTCATTGGTCTTAGTGATGAGATATTGGTGGTAGTTTTTGAATCAACAGGAAGAAAGGGTTCAAAATGGCATGCAAAGCATCTTGGAGAAAATGCTAATGCTAAAATTTCTGGACTGTTTACAGTGGTGTCACTTGTGTCCTGGACATCCCTAGTCTAGTATGCTGTAGGTGTAACTGTCCTGAGTTGCTTTTACTGTAGTCATCCAGATAATCTTTCTGCTCTTCTTTTGAAGAGTTCAGGGTCATGTCTTCGTATCAAAATGAAGAAGAAAAGGACAGCTTTTGCTCTGCTGTCTTTTCATAAATGAAATGACAAACTTGATGGTGTTCAAAAATGTGGCAGTACTCTCCTGCTAAGCAGCTTGTCAATGGAGTTGTCTTTTGCTGTCTACATTTTGTTGTAGGAGCATTTATCTAAGTAGCTAATTGAAGCCACCTGCATATTTTACTTGTCGTTAAATTCCAATGCTTTTGAATTAAGACATGGCCATGGAGAATAACTGCGCTAAAATTACACATTTTCTTATTTTAAAATAGCAGTGGTTTTGAAGTCTTTATCTCTGCGAGAGGTTACCTTCCTTCTTTGTGCAGGTTAGGCTTTACAGGAGGTAAGTTCACATGTAATACTTCAGTTTACTTCTCTATTCACTATTTATTGTGAGTTTCAAAACCAGCATCTCCCAGTTGTTCCTGTTGGTCTCAGTGATGTACGGCAGCATTAGCACTGCAAATTCGGTAATGTAAAACAATGTAAAAAGGCTGATGCAAATTTAATAATGTAAATCTGAAGTCTTACACTTTATAATGACTTCAGTGGCGGAAGCATGCTCAGTGGGTGCGGAATTGCTGCTCCTCTCTCTGACCTCAGTTTTGGTTAAAATAGTTTTGGATTTGTGTTTGGGGTTTTTTTTTGGTTTTTTTTTTGAATTTGTGGTGGGGTTTTGTGTCTGTGCTTCCGGTTCGGTGGTTTTGGGGGTGTTTTGGTTTTTTGGGTTTTTCTTTGGTTTGTGTGGGTTTTGGTGTTGCTTTGTTGTGGTTTTTGTTTGTTTTGTTTTTGTTTTTTTTCTGAAGCAGTAACTGAGTGTTCAACTCCAAGGTTACAGTTGTAAAAATGTGGGGCTCTTCCAGTGCTTGCCAGGAGCAGGTGGGGCCCAGCATGAACTTCGGCAGGTTTGGTTGGTGGGGGCAGTGTCTGGATGTTCTCACTTTTGGACCTGGGCTCTGCAGGGCTTGAGAGCGCAGTACGGGTCTAGAGAGCAATATGTGCAGACGCAAGCGCAGATTGCCACTGTTGGTTGGCCGCTCTGCTGCTTGTTATGGGAGGGTGAAGGCCACACCAGCTGTTCTGTCCTGCACCTTTGGTGTTGGATCAGTGGCTGGATGTTTTCACTTCCGGAGCTGGGCTCTGCAGAGCCTGAGATAGCTGGCCTCAGATGGCATTGTAGGTGGAGAGTGTTAGGTACCTGAGCAAGTGCAGATCCCAGTGTTGGTGGGGCTGTTCCAGTCTTTGATAAGGGAAGATGAGGCACTGGGCACCTTTGGTGTTGGAGGGGTGACTGGATGTTTTCTGCTTGGGGGCTGGGCTTTCAGGACCTCAAGAGGGCTATGCAGAGAGGTGTTATGCAGGGAGTATGGAGTGCTTTGGGCCCAGCAGGCATGTAAGTATGACCTGATCCCTTTCCTAGGTGTGATGGGAAGGAGAACGTAAAGAATGTAAAACCCAGGGCTTGAGACCAGCGTCATAACTGAAGTACAGTACAATGTACTGTACACCACTGCTGCTAATACAGTGATAAGGGAAATAAGGGGAGGGAATATATAACGGGGGGGGGGGGGGGAGAGATGGACAAGCAACCTCCAATGGAGCCGCTGCAGTGGGAACGCGCGACCCGCTCGGCGCCATGATAGACCAGCGCGAAGTAGCTGCCAGTTGCATGCGCAGCGCGCGGGATCGGAATGCCCAAAACGCCCCGTTCCCGCGAACTGGCAGCGGTGGTGGCGTTTCTTTAGACGGGGAGGCAGCAGCGAGTGCCTGACTGCAGCCCTCAGGCACCGCCTGATCGCGCAGCTGCTGCCGTGGAGCACAGCAACACCGTGAGCATGTGTGGAGCGCGGGCTGCAGTACCGAGTTCTGGACACGCGATGGCAGCAGCGATCGGCGCTCAGCGGCACCCTGCATCCCCGCCTGCAGTGCCGAATTCTGGCCACGCGATGGCAGCAGAGAGCGGCGATCAGCGACACACTGTCCCCCTAGCTGCAGTACCAAATTCTGGCCATGCGATGGCAGCAGAGAGCGGCGAGCAGCCATTCACCGCCCCCCGCCTGCAGTGCCGAATTCTGGCCATGCGATGACAGCAGAGAGCGGCGAGCAGCGATTCATCGCCCCCCCCACCTGCAGTACAGAATTCTGGCCACGCGATGGCTGCAGAGAGCGGCGCGCAGCGATTCACCGCCCCCCTCACCTGCAGTACCAAATTCTGGCCAGGAGATGGCAGCAGAGAGCGGCGCTCAGCGACACACTGCTCCCCTAGCTGTAGTACCGAATTGTGGCCACGCGATGGCAGCAGATATCGGAGCTCAGCGACAAACCGCCCCCCCTCTGCAGTGCCGAATTCTGGCCATGCGATGGCAGCAGAGAGCTGCATTCAGCGGCACACCGCCCCCCCACTTGCAATACCTAATTATGGCCACAGGATGGCAGCATTCATAGTCTGTCCTGAAGAGCCTGCGGGGTGAGCAACGGCCACTCCTCAACCCAATTTACATTTTTCAGGGTCATCAACTACTTACTGTGGGGGGACGGTAACTCTAAAATGGAGCAAAATGGAACAAACATTTCACTACTCTGTAGAAAAAGCTGGGTTCAAACCCTTCACGGCAGCAATGGGAACATGTGCAGCGCAACAGCATTTATTGTTTTTTGTCCTGGAGACATTTAGTTGCTTTGATTTGTGGGGATTAACACCAATGAACGCCGTAAAATCCTCTGCTCAGTTCAGCTGGTGCTGTGAATCTCCCTTACACCTTCCTTCCAGCTGCAAGGGGGAAAGTTAAGGTCATGCATGTGGCTGGTTAATTTGCGTAAATTGCTAATGCTTCTTTTCTTTTGCTAACCTGTTAATTGTCCCCTGTATTGTCTGTGTTGGTTGAATAGATTGCTGTAACTGTGTACACAAATCGCATTAATGAATGCTAGAAGACTAGAGGTATGTCAGAAGATTAGAGAAAGGCAGAGAATCATGCAGGCTAGGCAAGCAAAAAGGAAAGGAAGGTGAATATGTAAATGTCAGCGGAGATACATCTGTGCTGCTGGAAAATGCCACACTGGAGAAGAGGGAATGAATTAAAATATTATACAAGTATCTGCAGGTATCTGCTTCCAATGTAGTCCTGCTGTCGCTTTGTCTGGAGCCAGAGGACAAAGTGGTAGGATTTGGGTGGCATGAGAAGGTTGCTTTTACTCTAGGTCTTTTAATCTCCAAAGGTGGACGAGTTTAAGACAGATACAGTTCCGAACTGCAAGTACATGGCAGCTGCATTAGGTGTGGATAGGTGGATAATTCTGTAAAGCAAGTTCGTCTGTCTTAGAAATCAAAGTTGAAGCCCTGTTAAGGAGGAAGCCTTGTGGCAAACGCATTTGTGATAGTATTTAATGAAGTTTGTGTTACGGTCTAACTCTTAGATTGTTGCCAAGGTGAATGAGTGATTTGCCAGTAATTACCAGCTGGAGAAGCTCAAGGTTTCCTGAGGGCTGTTCCAGCTCACACATGCAGGTTTTCCACAAATGTGACAGAACTGTGCGACTTTTCCCGGTTTCTTCTTCAGGCGTTGGTTTGGGGGTTTGGGTTTTTTTGTTGTTTTTGGTTTTGCATGTTAGCAAAGGGTTTAACCTTTTTACACCTGGCAAAACTGCTGTAGTGTATGTGTCCAATCATGTATGGTCAGTCATTACATAAAGTGCCAAACTATGACTTCTGATTAATTTGAATGTTTCAGATATACACAGGTAGATGTAAACCAGGTGTCCCATATGAATTATCATTTCATCTAAGAATCAAAGCTATTTTAATAATCCTTAACTCCAGCCCACCTGAGTTTTTGTGCTGAACATTCTTTCTGATTACTTCAACTATCCAAACTAGAAAAAGCTGTGTTCATTGAGTGTGGACTTTAACTAAACTGGCATGAGCAGCTTGTCTGGCCTTTAATTTATTTAGATTATCCACCCTATGCTGCTGAATAAAACTGGAATGTCTCAGGCACCCAACATTAATTTCTGGTTCTCCAAGAACGATCCTTTTGCCCTGCGTTTAAAGCTTTTACTCATCTACAGATAACAAGGGGAAAGACAGTGTGTATTTAATAAGCTGCTTTGTAGGAAGTGTATCCACCCAGGTAAAAAAGGGTGTATTTGTTGTCTTCAAATTTTTGTACTATACTTTTTGGTTAATTTGGAAATTAAGCACCAGAGTTATCGCTGCTTTATTTTTTGCCAGGTCCCCTTACCAAATAGTTCTGATGATTCTTAACAGAAAATCTTTTCTAGAAGGAGAAATCAATAAAGACCAGACCTGGAAAGTTTTCCCTAATGTTTTTATGTTTTTTACCTTGTAGCAATTGGAAATGTGTTATTTCCCTTTCTCCCCTTTATCTTTTCAGTAATGTGTACATGCTTAAGAAGAGCAGGTAAATACCCACCAGGAGATTAATTTCTGGTTCTGTGTCCTTTACAAGAAAATCCACAATCTCAGCAAGATACTTTGGGGATTGTACAATTTAAATCACTTACCAGTTAATAAAAAAATGGTGTCTTGACAGTTTCATTTTTTAAATAATAATAATTTCTGAGCTGTTTTTCTCGGCCAACGAAGTCTTTGACTTCTGTTACATAAGAAGAATTAATTTTTTCAGTGAAGGATAAAAACCCATTTGCAGATGCTTAAAATAATTCTTTAGTTAAGCCACTAAAATCCAGATGTAATTTTTAATGGAACACCGATATTTTGCACTATTGAAAGTGGTCACTTTATTTGGGACTTAATTTCTTACTATAGAAAATAATCCAATAGACTCCAGCGCTGTGAAATCCGATCATTTTAAAAGATGGTATGAAGCAGATACTTCTGCCATGTGTTTTACTCTTGGCAGTGGGATGAGGTAAGCAATCTGATCACTACTACCAGTTCTATATATATACCGAGGTGCTGCACATTCTGAGATTTTATAGAAGAACAGTGGTACGGTTTAATGCACCAAACTTCTGTCCGAAGTTTCATGTATGATATTGGATATGTATTTTTCCATGTTTTAATTTCTTAGACCAAACTCCCAATTGAAAATACTTTTGCCAACTTCTACTAATGCTTGAAAAGAAAATCCCAGGTGGTACTTAATTTTATGTAGTTTCTTTTTATTTTTGCAAAACGATTACATTTTCTGCCAGGCCAGGGATGGGGACCTGGGAAAGTAATCTCTCTCACTTAAGAACGAAAATAAATCTGACTTCTAGGTTGCCCTTTGTAAAAGCCACAGTGTAATCTGCTTTTCAGATTCATGACACGTATACAATTTCAACTTTTAAGCAGTAATAAAATGCAGGGCAATTATCTTGATTTCAGTGCTGTCTTTGGCACTCCAGGACATTCATCAGGGCAGCCAATCATGCAGAGGAAGTAATTCCAAGGTATGTATTTCTGAAGAAGAGACCCAGACTATTTTCAGCTTAAAGCTTGGAAATAGAGGTTTCTTTCATTTTTATCTGCAAAGCTTTCCAGTTTAAAACCCCTTTGTCTTACATATGGAAATAAATCCTATGGTTTTATATATGCTTAAATTATGTTGCTAAAGGATGCTATTTTTGTAAAAACAACTTTGATAATCCTCTGTATAAAGCCATGAGAAAACAGAACAGTAACAATGGGTATAAAGTAACGGCAGTTACTTCCCCTTATTGTCTCCTTCGGGTCTTCTACTGCCTGGTTAGGGTAACAGACCAATACATAGGTACAAGACAGTGCATTCAGCCAAGTCCCTAAACAGACAAGTGAGAGAATTGTTCCTCTGTTGCATGATTGCCCCACCAAAGGCAGCGTTCTGCAGCCTACAAATGCAGATGTGACAGTTCTCTTTATTTCTTTTACCTCTCGGAAACACTTAGTCTGGGCATTGGTTTATTACAGAGCTCTTGATGACTGCGAGGTAGATGCTCTTGATTTTAATACATCCTTTAAAAAAACTTTTGGAAATAGGCACTTGTGTTTCAAGCACAGAAACAGAGCTTAGTCATCTTCTGCTGATATTTTTGTATTTTTTATATTTTTTATTCTTTTAATGTTTTTATTCATAACGTTTTTGTACACAGAATCAGAGTGGATTGTGAATTCTTCAATCATTAACTTCCACAAAAAAATGCTGCAGAAGATGGAACTGGCAGTGACACTGTACCTATGATTTTCAAAGTGAAAATTTGTCTGTAAAAATGCAGTGGATGCTTTTATTAGTATAAAGGGGGCAGGGGATTATTTCCTTTGTAAAATATTCTTAGCTGCAGGTCTATCAGAGACAGTTGTCCTGTTCTAAAGAAAAATGTTGACTCATCAGAAAGCAAATAACACTGACAACAGTAGTGCCACCATAAAGGTCAAACAAGTTTATAGGCTTAACCCTAGAATCCTTGCTTACTCTGGTGGGCAGTGGCATGTCTTGTCTTGTCTTGTCTTGAACACATTTTAGTATCTGCTAGCAGGATTTTTTTTTTCTTATTTTCGAATTAAAAGCTGGTAAAGCAGGGTACTTCCTGCAAGACGTGACTGCAATTGAATGTTGAATATAGGTATAGCAGTCTTTACTATTTGCTGTCTTGCCCTCTTTTCCTGCACAAATTTTGCAGATTAACTTAAGGAAGATTGACTGCTGACTGGAAAGAAATGCAAACTTAATTTTTAATTGACTGGAATGCCAACTTCTGTTGCATATGAAATAGAATGTTGTTATTTCGTGAATGTAATATGAATTTTTATATGCTGAATGTTTTTGAATATTGTTCTAAGTCTGATGAGGAATGGCTGTAGAAACTAGGGCTGTTTAGTCTGGAGAAGAGAAGGCTCAGGAGGGACCTTACCGTTCTCTACAACTACCTGAAAGGAGGATGGCACCAGGAGATGGCTGGTCTGTTCTCCCAAGGAACAAGGGATAGCGCAAGAGGTAACCGCCCCAAGCTGCACCGGGGGAGGTTTAGACTGGATATTAGGAAAAACTTCTTCCCTGAAAGGATGCTCAGGCATTGGAACAGGCTGCCCAGGGCCGTGGTGGAATCACCATCCCTGCAAGTGTTCAAAAGCCATATAGATGACGCCCTCAGCGACATGGTTTAGTGGTGGACTTGGCAGTTCTGGGGCAACAGTTGGACTTGATGATCTTAAAGGACTTGTTCTACGATTCTACACGTGAAAGTTAGTGAGAATTTGTTGCTCTTTTCTTCTGCCAGTGATACAGACTTCTTATTTAGATGTTTGTACCCACAAACCGATTTCATTACTTCTTTAAAAATGGTGTAGGTTGTGTAAGTTGTAGTGCCTAACAAGTTATTTTCAGTACAGGGACAAAAATGTATGAAATTCACTAAAGTTGAAAGTGGGGTAGAATAAATACAAACTTCAGTCCATCAGTACAGTTTCTAGTATGAAGCATGAAGCAACTTTCTGAACTGGTTGGGAGATAGTCAAGACTGACAGTAATGAGGCAATTACCGTAGAAGTGGGATCATTATCATTTTAGCTTCTGAGTTTTGATGGTTTTTAATAGGCTAATAGTAAGGTCCTATATATAGTGCTCTTCTGGCTGTCTTTAGGAAATGATCAAATTATTTGTCAAAAATAGTGTATTATAGTGTTCAAATATAAACATGGCCACTACAAAGCTTCCGTTACTACAGTTCCAGCACAAATTTCAGTACTGCATCCTGCACTCAATGATACAGCATTGAGAAATACCAATGAAAGTATTTTTAAAAATCTATTCAGCAAAATAACTTCATTCAAAGTTAGGGACAGTAACACTTCCCAAATTGCTCTCAGTTCATTCTCAACCAAATCCAGCAACCCAGAGGCTACAGAGAGAGCTAAGTGTATCCAGAGCTAATTCAGATCCTAAGCAACATCGATTTACACCTGAATGCTCTGGATAATTGCAGTAAAGGAGATGTGATCTCAACTCTCGCAGATTCCTACTGGAAGCCAAAATATTTTTTATTTTTTTGTCCTGTTAGCCTTATTTTGTTGCATTGGAAGCAATGTATGCATTGATTACCCGGCAGCTTACCCATGTCAGGTTGACAGCCACCTAATGAGCATGTGGATTTGCAGTGCCAGATCCTCCTCTGGACTGCCCGCAAATATGGGTTTTGTTTTATGTGCCAGTTATAAAGTCCTTGGAAATGAAAGTAAATTGCTTTGTACTTAATGCATATAACAGTATCAGCAAAGGCAGTTAGGGGGGTGTAAATTCACACCCCAGTATAATGTGTCCTAACTTCTCCAAGCCCTAAGGTCATTCTGCTCCTGAATGAGACCATCTAGCTAGAAACTTTATGAAGAATAAACACATTTAAACCTCTAATTATTGTCCTGATGTTGAATAACTGTGTTTCTGGCTGGTTGGGAAATGAGATGCTTGATTGTGAGGACTGTAGAGGTTCAGTTTGGTTCTGGGTTTTGTTTCCTTTTGCTATCCCCCTTCACTTTGTTTGGCAGAATATTGTAACACAGACTGTTCTTTGACTCTGAAAGGTATCTTTTGAAGTAGTGTTTCCAAAGTTGGATAGCAAACAGCTCTGTCTGATTTAAAAAAAAAACAAAAACAAAAAAAAACAAACAAACAAAAAAACAAACAACCCCACAAAACATGGAAGTTAGTTTGTGTGAGCTGGTATGAACAGAAATCCAGTGTGATCTATTACCATACATCCCCACCTGCCTTCCTCTAGCTGTTCCACCTAGGCTTTCAAAGGGGATGTGCCAGCAGTCAAGTCAGGAGTATCAGCTGAGGCCGAGCAGTGGGCCAGGGGTGTGTGTGGGGGTGGTTTCTGACTGACTCCATTCTGTTTATGTCTAGTCTGAGGAACTAAGACATTGAAAACTGACTCTCCTTTTGACTACATGTAGTATTAATTTAGTACTACTCTGAATTAAGACTAAAAACTTACAGCAAAACAGCTGTCTCCTCACTGTAGAGTTTTGTCATGCGCTTTTTAAATCTGTTTAAGATATTACTTGCACGTGTGCTGGAGCAGTATTTTAGCCACGTTGGGGTGACAGCACTGTCGTCTCCTAACCTCTTTTGCGGCACAGCCAGCTATTTAAATTAAAAATGGTAACCCGCCTTTGTTTGTTTGGGGGCTTTTTGACACTTTCCTGTCAAGGCACATTTCCTCACTATCACCTCCCTAGGAAACAAACTATTTTAGGCAAAAAAAGAGTCCTTGAAAGAAAAAAGATAGGGCCTCATGAATGAAGATTTAAGCTTGGCTTACAGGTGGTGTTGGGATTTATTTTTTGTGAGAATACTGCACTATTACAGGTATGTAGACTACACATACCTATTCCTATATAAAAAAAAATACAATGCTATAGCCAATCATGGCACTACAAGCACATTAACCCCCTGAATGGTTTCACTGCCTAAACTATACAGCTGTATAGTGAGACAATGTTCTTGGTTTAGGCTTCTCCTTATTATATGCAGGCCTAAGTGTTTGCAGGCAATAGGTTACCACTGTGATTTCCCTTCTGCAGAAAACTGGCTTTTGAAATGTGCTTCAGGTGTTGAGATTACCTGATTGTGTTGGACAGCCCTGCAGAGAAGGACTTGGGGGTGTGGGCTGATGAAAAAATGAACATGAGCCGGCAGTGTGCGCTTGCAGCCCAGAAGGCCAACCGTATCCTGGGCTGCATCAAAAGGAGTGTGACCAGCAGGTTGAGGGAGGTGCTCCTGCCCCTTTACTCTGCTCTCGTGAGACCTCACTTGGAGTATTGTGTGCAGTTCTGGTGTCCTCAACATAAAAAGGACCTGGAACTGTTAGAACAAGTCCAGAGGAGGGTCACAAGGATGATCAGGGGACTGGAGCACCTCTCGTATGAAGATAGGCTGAGAAAATTGGGGCTGTTCAGCCTGCAGAAGAGAAGGCTGCGTGGAGACCTCATAGCAGCCTTCCAATACCTGAAGGGGGCCTATAGGGATGCTGGGGAGGGACTCTTCAGTAGGGACTGTGGTGAGAGGACAAGGGGTAATGGGTTAAAACTTAAACAGGGGAGGTTTAGATTGGATATGAGGAAGAAATTCTTTACTGTGAGGGTGGTGGGGCCCTGGAATGGGTTGCCCAGGGACGTTGTGAATGCTTCATCCCTGGCGGCGTTCAAGGTGGGGTTGGACATAGCCTTGGATGGCATGGTTTAGTGGGAGGTGTCCCTGCCCATGGCAGGGGGGTTGGAACTCGATGACCTTGAGGTCCTTTCCAACCCTAACTATTCTATGATTCTGTGAGCGGCAGCAGCAGGGCAGAGGCTTGTTCAGGTAGCTTTCATACTTGTGTTAAAGCTTGGTTGTGGTTTGCTGTGGGGGAAGGAGGGAGGAAAAAATAAAGTTGAAATGACGCTAAGAACCGTGCCATTTGCACAGCACTAACGAACACACCGGGTGTCCCTGCCGCACGAAGCCCCGGTTCGGGTGGTTTTCCCCTCGGTGCGGGCAGATGGGGCCTGCCGCTTTCTCCCGCCCAGCACGACTCGCCCCGGGAGCGGCCGGGCTGGGCCCCTCTCTTCGCACACGACGCTCCCCTCACTGGGTCGGTGGCCGCTGCTCCTCCTGCTGCCGCTTCTGCCCGCCATTGGCCGTAAACAACCCTTCCCCTTCCCGCCTCTCTGACCCCCCTGCTCGGCACAGACTGGAGCCGCAGCGGAGCGGACCGCGGGGCTCCAGCTCTCCCAGTGCGTGCGCCCAGCGACCGCCGCCGGGCCGGAGCCGCCCCCGCCGGCGGCTGAGGGCGAGCCGCGCCCGCGCGCTGCGCGCCGTAGCCCTGCAGCCTTCCCCCCCTCTCCCTCCCGCGCCCGCAGCGGTGAGAAGCGACGGTGGCGGCTGCCCTTCTCCCGCCCTGCCTCGCCCTCCGGCCGGGGCCGCGCACGTCGCCCCGGGCGGCAGGGCAGATCGTCCTCCATGCGCCGCGGCTGCCCGCCGCCCTGCAGCGCCCTCCCCGCCGGGCGCGGGGGGCAGGAGGAGGCGGTGCCGCCCGGCCGCGCCGTGAGGGGCCCGGCGGAGGATGCCGGTGGGCGGCGGCGGGGCGGTGCGGGCCCCTGGCGGGGCGCGTTCCCTCAGCCCCACCGCGCTGTCCCGCAGCTTGTCTCGCTTGCGCGAGCACCGCGCCCGCTCGCGGGCCATGCTGGCCTTAGGGATCACGCAGATGGTGCTCGGCTGCCTCATCGTGGCTGTCAGCTTCGCCGCCCTGGCGCTCACCACCTCGGCCCGCGTCCGCCACTCCTGCCCCTTCTGGGCCGGTTTCTCGGTGAGTCAGGGGGCGCGCGGGGAAGGGGGGTGGCGGAGGGCAGCCGCGACGCTGAGCTGCGAGCAGCGCCTCAGGACTGCGGGTCCGAGCGTGCAGGTGGGACGGGGGCAACGGCGGTTTCGGGCCTCGTTCCTTGTCACCCGGGCGGTTTAGAGGTGCGGGGCCGGAGGGCCGGGCGGCTTTTCCGCAACTCGGCGTGTGGGCACGGAGCCGCCCGGCTGCGAGGCCGTCAGGTGAGAGATGCGCGTTCATATGTACCGTGTTTCGCTATGGTTCCTCGCCCCGGCCGGTCTGTGAGCCCGGCAGCTGTGTGACCGCACTGCGTTGCCTCTGGAAGCATTAGCCTGAGCGATTTGGTATTTTATCAACAGCGTCCGATCAGAGTTGGGATAACAAATAACCTTTGGCGTTGACTCGGTGGTTGCTATCAATTTCACTGATTGCTGCTGCTGTCCGTGGCGTTTTGTGTATCAGTTCAGATTTAGATGCTGCCTGAGACTTCACCCTAAGGTAGGGCAGTTTCTCAAGGTCTTAGTGTGAGATCGTGCTTGGATGGGAATTCAGCTCTGAGCTATGTCGTGCTGAAGGGTAATAAAGTGAGATGAGTGCGGCAGGAACAGGTTTTAAGGTACCCAACATGGAAGACTTCTCTGCTGAGGAGGAGAGTGTGAGTGCACCAGGAGGGCTGGAAAGGCCTGTGGCTTTGGGGTACCTAAAAGGCCTGCCATGAGAGAGGCTGGGATGAGCCCCTTGGGAGAGGCTGTTGGTCCCATAGGACTGGGTACCTGAGGGAAGAGCTCATTTGTACTGAACGAAAATGCCCAAATCTGGGTGCTCCTCACTCCTTTGTGTTTTTCTGATTGATTTTTCATTGTTTCCTGTTAGCATATTTAAAAAAAAATAAAAATAAAGTTACTCTTAACTCAGGTGTCCTCAGTCAATGCTGATTGTTGGTGTTTGCATGTGTGTATGGGTACACATATGGGTGCATTAGTGCTACGGTGGCTCATCAACGGTTTTCTGATAAGCAGTGAACTGGGACTTCACAGTGACAAATAATTGGACATTTCTGAAGGCACTAGTACCAAACTGCATTATTGGTGAAGGTTTGCTACATTTAATTTAATGTATTATTGGTTTCAGGTATGTCTTTTCAGGTCCTTTAGTGGAATGGATAACTTCCAGTTTTTAAAGTGCTTGTTAGAAACCAGAACTATTAGATAAATTATTTGTGTTATTCAGTCTTGGGCATGCGGCAAAAATGGTATAATTTTTAAAAAAATAACTGTTTAATATGCTCTTAATATTTTTTTCCTTTTTTTTTGTTTTGTTTTTGTTATTTTCAGTGCAAGGGTAGTTTGGGCTAATTATTTAGTAATTTTTCTTGATTTCTTGAAGATTTTTTTGTAATCTAAGAGACTTCAGTTTTTGCTATCAGCCTTGGTATTGTAATAGCTATTCTTTTGAGTTTGAACTGCAAGCTAATATGTAACTATTCATTGTGTTGAGGTGCAAATTTTACATGAAGAATCTGGCTGATTACATATTAATGTGCTACTAAGCACAGATTAGGCACACTTGGTTTCTTATCTTGACAGACCAAGCAGGAATGTACACACCTGAGTGTGTATTCCAGTGAGTGCAATTTTTTCAGTAATTCTTTTTTTCCCCAGCTCTTGTAACCTTTGTGAAAAGTGATTTTTGGGAGCATGTCACCAGCATGCTCTAAGATATGCTGTTTTTCTCATTGTGGATGCCTTCTGTGCAATATACCCTATAAAAGAGTATGTTTTCCAATTAGATTTTATGAACATTACTGGCTCATTATAAAGAAGAAAGACATGATTCCAGCCTGTGGTGTGACTTGGTAGAAGGCACAGGGAGAGTATTGCAAGACTGTTGACTAGAAGGCCTTATTATCCCATGTTAGCAGAATGAAGCAGGTATATGTTGCTTCCTAATTAAGAGTTTACTTTTTGAAAAAAATTCTGTCCTGTACATGACCTGTTGGGGCATAAGAATAACCATACTTCCCTCCTAATCTCCTTAGGTTTAAGTCTCAAGAAATAAGGTAAAAATAGAGCAGTGTTCAAGTATGGTGAGCCCTAAAGAACTTTTTGAGGCCAACTTAGTTGCTTATATGGCCTTTTCTAAAAGCCTTTTGAGGCATTTGGCGAGTTAAAAAAGAACCCTAGGCATATCCTTCACTCACTGCTGAAGAATATTTCTGTGGAAGAGTGAACATTTTTAACTTGCTTCTGAAAGATACAATTAAATAAATAAGGCAAGTTAAGTGGCATGAGAGAAAAATGATGGAAGTATCATTTCTCTCTTAGTGTCAAAATCAGGCATCAATATTGACTTCAGACTACTTTTAAATTAGTTGATTTATGGTCAGGTAGTAATTCTGAACCTTTTTCTTTGTGTGTGTGTGTGTGAGTGATATACTATAATTTTACTCATTAGAAATGCACTTCTAAAAAAGAGTGATCTTGCCATTGACACTTTTTAGCATTTTTTTGACACCAACCTCCATGTCAGCGTACATGAAGGCTGCAAAAATTTGCTAAGTGTCATTTAGATGTTTCTGAAAATAATTTCCCAACACTTGTAACATTCTAGCTGATTAAAAAAACAAAAAAACAACCAAAAACCAACCCAGACTGCATATTGCACTCCTCACAGAAAATTCTCTAATCAAATGCAAGGAAAGGTTCTGATTTCTCATTTTCTTTTTGGAATCAAATCAATTGACTGTACCAGTGAGAGCTTATTTACAGAACAAAGCAGCGTAATTTCCATAAGACTTTAAAGAATTCAAAGCCTATTTAAGTATCATGCCATAAATGAAAGCATTTTACTTTATCTTACTTTTTATAGCCTCATATTAGGAAGAGAAATTTGATTGATTCACGGGGGATAAAATGAAACTACAAGATGTACTTTAAAAGCATGGAAAATTAAATCTGACTGCTAGTAGGTATTAAGGGACCAGACTAGAGCTCATCTCAAGTAGTCACCCGTCGAATATGTATATAGCGTGAATGCCCTCCTAAGAATCAATTCTCTTGCCAACAGGTTTGCTCCTGTTCCATTTACTCTTTGCTAATTCAGAACCTGTAAGGTCAATCTGAAAACTCCTGTATTGTGCAGAGAATGTGGACTCCTTAGATTAGGGGGAGAACAGACCAATCTATGGGTGACTGACTTGCTTTAGAATTATATATATATAAGCTTTACAGCACTGTCTGTTTTAAGAGGTGAGGAGAAAATCTCCTGCTATGGTACGAAAAATCTCCTGCTATGATACACTCTTTGCTCATCACCCTCTAAAAGCTTTTTTGGTTTGTATTTTAGGACTGTTGGGCAGCTCCATTGCAGACAGACTAACATATTGCCAGTAGTTCTTTTCACTAGGCAGAATTTTACCCCATACTGGTTAAATTGACATAAGTAATTTGATGCAGGTTGGCAGAGTGAAATAGCCAGTTCCGAGTACCAAATGTCAGTGCTCTGTGTATGTTACTTTTGAATATCTCAATTATTTTGGGTACTTTCAAGCTAAATAGCAGTAAATGAGAAATACTCTGAATTACTGCTGCATCACTTGAGGTGAGACTTTTCTTTTTAGATAGGTTGTGATAAAAAGGGAATAATTTGCAATATTCTAATAACCATAGACTTGCTTTTTACTGTTATGGTATCCAGATAAAAATGAGAAAATGTAAGCACTATGAAAAATAAGTATTTTTTGCTTGGAGGAGATAAACTGTAACTTTTGTATTTCTGGCGTTTGCAACAGCTTGATTTAAACATGGATTGTTGAAATAGCATTATAAGTTGAAATCTTTGTGTCTAATTTATGAAGTAGGAGCTGCTAATTTTGCAAGCTTGCTTTTTGTTCTGAATATGAACTTTCTTACTTGCTAGATGCCATCATCATAATTTATGTTCTGCAGAACAAGCAAATAATGTCCTTGTTGGTAACTATACAGTTTTGTCACTCCTGTCACATATAAAGAGTCCATCTCAGTAGAATTATTTTTATGTATTGGTTATAATATACTTATGAGATTGTTTTTGCTGCTGCTTGTAGCAGAAAAGAGCATGGCTTAATATGAAGGTTTTAGATAAGCCTTCAGTGCAGGAGAGATAAAAAGAGATGTTTTTAAACTGAACACATTTAATCCAGAGGCACTGAGAGATAATAAACATGTAGCTTTAATGTCACTTACATTCACTTTGCAGAGAGGAAACTTGTTTTCATCTAGGTGGAACTTGTGAATGCAGCTGTTATGATTTGTAGAAGATTTTTGACGTGCTACAGAAAGTAAGGCTACTCTTTTTAGCTTAAAAAAACCCCAAACAACAAAAAACAAACAAATTGAAAGTTTCAGAGTTCAGAGTAAGGAGCCAATGGACAATTTAATTTATTAATCATAAACACAAGTAATTATCTCACTATTACGTATTCTAGTGATTGTAGTTCCAGCAGAAAGGTTAAGCCAAACAGTGTTCTTTTGTTATAGCAGTGACAGCATTTGTTGATCAATGGTGCCAAAAAAGGAGGTTTTCAATTTCTGACTCTGTAAAGAATCATCAAGAACTTTCTAAAACACACTACTTAAAATAGTGCTGTGAACATGTGGCTAGCATACTGACTGGAATGTTACTTTGAAAATAATATTGGTAGAAGGTGGGTTTGTGTTGTATATTGGAAGTAGCTATGGTTCAAACAAATTTTATCTTTTCAGAGGCTAAATCCAAAACCTTTCGAAGTGTGGTGAAAAATCAGGCTAAAAAAAAGAAATGCTGCAGCGTTTCTGTGCCGCTAGAAGTGTAGTGTTCATAGGTCGTGAGGGGTAACGGAGGCAAAGACTTGAGTCCTGTGTTTTGGTGTGAAAGGAGCTCAATCTGTTTTACGTGTCCCAGGTGATCCGGACTATCCAGCTACTGTCTTGACTCTTTACATTTTGCCCCTTAAATGGAAATTTTCCTGGGTGGGAAGAGACCACTTACACATTCTTGCATGAAGTTTGTTTTGATGTTCACAATCTTAAAGTAAAAAATAAAATTTGAAAACTCCTAATAAAAGCATGGGATCTCCAGATGAAGAGTAGTTCTCTTGATGGCTTATACACTCATGTTGGCAGCTGAAAAGTACATGTTTTGGTTTTGAAAGTTTATTGTATCTATTGAAATTGGTATTAATCAAGAAGTGTATTGATTAACCTGTCTCTTGAACCAAATGGATGCCTTTGCACTCCTTTCTGCCTTTACAATTGCTTTCTGAAATGTTAATCTAAGTTGGATAAGATTTTAATATTTGTTTTGCAGTAGTTTTAAACAGAATAAAATGTCATGTGAAATATGTTTTCATTACAACTGAAGAGCAAAAGGGGGCATCAAAGAAGAGTTTTTCTCA
The DNA here is from genome assembly GCA_039720435.1 of Amazona ochrocephala. NCBI lineage: Eukaryota > Metazoa > Chordata > Aves > Psittaciformes > Psittacidae > Amazona > Amazona ochrocephala. The sequence goes on along the minus strand of CM077883.1, from coordinate 30,111,462 downwards.
GTTTGGGTTATAAGAGATACTTGAAAAAAGTTGACTAAAGGAATGGAGGTTTAGTTAAATACACCTGAGTGGTATAAATAATTTTCATGCTTAAGATAATGTATTAAAGCCAGAACAAAGCAAGGCACAAAAAAGAGGGGATGGAGGGGGGAAGGAAGAAAGAAAAAAACCCAAATCGTGTAAAATAACAATCTCATGCTCTGGAGTCTGTATTATCACCTGTAGGAATCTCTTACAGCTGAATCACATGATATCTCTGATGCATTTACCACAAAACTGGTTGCATGGTACAGAGAGAGAATAGTGAGGACAAGACTGGAAGACAGAAGAGATGGAGTGGCAGGTGTGCTTTTTTCCTGGGTAATATTGCACAGAATGGGCAAAACGGTAACAATTCGTCCATGTTGCCTTTCATGCATGAAAGTAAGAATTGTATCAGCAACGGCTGTCCTTTCAGAAGGACATCAGTAATGTTGCTACAGTAGGTAGGGGTCAGATTTAATACATAGGCTTATATCCTTCATATACTCAGTTCTTCATGCTTGTTCTTATAGAAGAGGAGACTATAGCCTTTTTGAAGAGTTCTTGAAAGATGAATCTCTTGCCCTATTTATGCTTGTGTAACAAGCATTATTCTGGGCCTACATAATTTACAAAATCTTCTAAGAATTACTTCCTTTCCTCCCTTTAAAAATTTCCCTTCTTTCCTCCCTCATGAAATCAGATCATAGATTTGAGATAAAGCTTCACCATCAGACTGTACTTTTTCATGAGCCTGTGAAATATCATTACAGTAAAACATTAGTATCTGCTTCTGAAGTTCATGTTTATTCAGTAAATGTCTTCTTACCTTGCGAAGTAGTATAAGTAGTCAATGAAGCTTTTCCTTTGAGCTTTTAAAAAACTTGCGGTGTGATTTGACAGACTAATATCTGTTGGTACATGACATTTGCCCTTTGAGTGGAAGTGAACCATTATTGTAAAAGCAATAATGATAGTACAGACAATAAAAGGTTCTTACATATAATAAGTATAACCAACATTGGAATGGCATTTTGCTGTCCACCAGAGACCATGTAGTCGTCTTCTATAATACAGACCATGTGCTTATCTTCCTTAACCTAAATTACTGTGAAACAAATGTCAGAAAGCCTGAATATCAAACCAGCTATTAGGAAAAGTTACCCCAGTGACAATACTTGTCATTTCTGGATGAGGATTGTCTGAAATGTTTAGTCATATCCTTCATTGGTTTGTGAATATGAAGTGATTAGAAGAAAGGTAGAAGGAAGCAAAACCATTTTCTATTTCTGACTTTGAACCTTTCTCTGAAGCAGTACCCTTTTTGTTTGTAGAACTATAATTTATCACTAGACAAACTGTAGATGTCCTTCCACTTGTCAGTTCGTTCTTGTGTCCTGACAGTTTAAAACTTGTGTTACAGGACAGACTGTTTAGGGTTAACTTGAGGTTTTGTCTAGATCAGCTGTTTTGGTTCCAAAACTATACAAGTTATTTTGTTGCATTGTCTGGTTAATATTCTGAAAAATCAGAGAAGATAAGAATGGGCAGAAAAGGAGTCACTTTGAGAGTCACAGTTACTCTTCAATCTTGAATGTTTTTGGAACAATTTTTACATTTTTTGGTATTCTGAAAATTCTTTCCTTCATCCATGACAAATAGAATGCTGTAGTAAAATGTATGTCGTGGTTTGAGCCCAGCCGTAACTCAGAACCACACAGCCGCTCTCTCACTCCCCTCCTTCTTCCCCCTCACTCCTGAAGGGATGGGGAGGAAAATCGTAAGAATGTAACTCCCACGGGTTGAGATAAGAACAGTCCAGTAACTGAGGTGTAACACAAACCACTGCTGCTACCACCGATAATAATAATGATAAGGGAAATAACAAGGAAAAAGAATACAACCACTCACCACCTGATGACTGATACCCAGCCCGACCCAGCAGTGATATAACCCTTCCAGGTAACTGCCCCGAGTTTATATAGTGGGCATGACATGCTGTGGTATGGAATACCTCCTTGGTTAGTTTGGGTCAGGTGTTCTGTATGCTTCCTCCTGGCTTCCCCTCCTCCCTGGCAGAGCATGAGACTCAGAAAGTCCCTGATCAGAGTAAACGTTACTGAGCAGCAACTGAAACCATCGGTGTTATGAGTACTGTTCCCAGGCTGAAAGTCAAAACCACAGCACTGCACCAGCTACTAAGAAGAAGAAAAAAAATGACTGCTACTGCTGAACCCAGGACAATGTAGTAATGAGCTGTAGCCAAAATTCTTGAAAACAAGCTCATTTATAGATCAGAGCAAGCTTTTAAGCGATATTTCCCTGATACAGAAAGATCTAGGAATACTTCTGGTATTTTTCAGTACGTTAAATGTATGACATCAAAGATATTAAACCAATAAATTTTTACTTCCTTTGCATGCAGTATAAGTGCTTCAGGATCAAGTACTTCAGACAGATAATTTAGGCAGTTATTGATGTAATTCTTATGTAGAGTTTAGAGAAGGTAAACTGGGACAATATTAAGAGTATATTTTTGCAAAAAGATTTTGGGTAAAACATTGTAGGATACAATACTGAAACTGTGTACTGTTTCAATCAATTGGCCAGTAAATTAAATCTTTGTGCAAGGAGTCATCTGATGAAAGCAGGCAAAAATACAAGTGACATCTGGCAAGTCACCAGTTGCTGCAGAAGTGAGTCTCGTAGTTTTATCCGTTAGACAGTAGATGTTCAACCATGCATCTGTTTTCCTCATTATTATTTAAGAGCAACCACAGATAGGTTCTCTGTTTGAGTTATATTAAAGCCTACCTTATAGGCAGTCCTACAGGATGAAGCAAAGCAGATGGATGTGAAGTTCTGACTAAAAGTATAGAACATTGGAAATACTAAAGGTAAACACGATGTAAAAAGCTTATACTTAAAAATAATGTGATGCTTTCTGAAGTGTGCTGTTTTGTGAAAGCAGAAAATTCAACAGTCTCTGTAGTTAAGTTTGTTATTTGCCCACAAGGAGCCTGAGGGTTAACAATAATGCATAGTGATTTTATTAATCAGTTGGCTCTTGTGGAAGTGAGAGGCTTGATGGTATAAACACATACAATGATACTTTGGATGAAGTAAAAATTACTTTTTGAAGGAGATCAGTTTGAAGAAGATATGTAATTTTATAATTTTACAAACACAGATTTGCCAAAAATGATTCCATTCTTTACCAATTAAATTACTAAGGAATGGGCTAAAAAAGTAGGCTTATATATTAGAAAAGGTGGGGACTCTTGACATGAAAAAATACATCTCATGTAGCTATTTTAGAATGTAAAGTTATAGTTGGATGAAGTCTGGTTTACTGGATTTCTCAGAAGCAGGCACTAAGTTTTTGTCAGCTTCAGTGTAAGACAATAAAATGTATTTTTAGTATAAAATCAATGGTTTTGTGTGTTAAAGAATGCTTTTATCCTCGGGGAAATGCTTGTTCCCCCAACTGCCATTTGAAATGCCTGGGGAGTGGGAAGATGAGGATAAGCAACTAGTGTGTTCTCAGACAGGATTCACACCTCTTCAATCCCTAAAGTACTTTCTTAAGAAATGTGCTATCTGTTCCTTCTGTATTTCAACATCTGACAAGTGATATGTTATTTTAGTAAGCTATAAATATACTGTGCCATTGGATAACAAGGTTGTATAAACATGCTGAGAGAATTGTGATAATCATAGTAGTGATGAGTTCTTGCCCTTCTTTTCCTGAGGAATTAAAATTTTTCTAGCCTAACCTGCCCATGTCTTTAAAAAGTAACTGTAACATATTGCAGAGTCAGTGAACATAGCTGTTTCACTAACCCTGAGATATGTAACAAGGCTTTAGGTAATGTATTAATAGATAATGGAAGGAATATTAGTATTGAAATTTAGGATTATAATAATAGCAGTAGTAGATGTGTAGCTTCAGGGTTTATAATACAATGCAATTGCAAACATATAGAAATAATCCTCTTAAATTAAAAAATAATTTATGCACAATTCTGTACTGTGTGTTTTTTTTTTTTTTTTGTTCGTGGTTGGGTTGGGTTGATTTTGGTTTGTTTTTTTTTTTTTTGTTATGCTGGATTGTGTTTTTTCTGTGTGGTGTTTTTTTTGTCTGTTTGGTTTTGGATTGTTTTGGGTTTTTTTTGTTGGTTGATTTTATAGTGGAGATGTCTAGAATATGATGTTGAAATAAACCAGAACAAGGTAAGCTGACAGCTAATCTTTCAAGAGTGGACTGCTTGTGGTAATTTTAATTTTTTTTGTTTTTGTTTTTTTTTTTCCTTACAAATTGAAGGTTAGTTGTTTAGAAAAAAAAACTTAGTGATAGCCAGAAAATGCTTATTCTTGACAAGGTAAGAATATTGGAGTTTTGACAGTAACTTTTCTGTCTATGGAAGTAATGGTCTCCAATTCCTTTGTTGAGAAGCTAGGACCTGTACATGGATGTTTTTGTCAGGTTGCCCAGGCTCCTAGCTCACAGTAACCTCCTGTATGCTTTAAGGCAGCCACCAAGTGTCCCTTCTATCAATAAATTAAATACTTGCAGCCTTTCCATCACGTCCTGTAGACCTGTGATCTTTTCCATCACTCTTTTTCATCATTTAGCTCCTTAGTTGAAAATGTTTTTCAGAGAAAAGTCTGCAGAGTCCTATGTGATAATTCTTGACTGTTTGGTAGTAAAAAATTATTAAATACATTTCATATCCAGTTTTTTCAACTGGTGGTGCATTCACCATAGGTAGAAAAACCAAAACAAACCAAGAAAGCATTAAACTTGTAATTGATCTTAATCATGTCCTAATTTAATTATATGAGGAAGGCAATGAACATCACAGTCTTAAAGTTTATGCTTACAGTGTGTGATGAAAAGGATGAGAGGATTATTTAGAGGTCAGAATTGTCTTCTGCCGATAGAATTACCTCCTTCTGCACCAACAGAGATAAAAGGTTGACTTTCAAATGACACAGACTTGCTAAGGGCATAGAAATAATGTCATAAATAAAAATGAAATCAAGGCAGAGAAAAAGCACTAGTGAGATTGATTGTGATTAGCAAGATATTTGTCAATCTTCAAGTTTTAAATACACTTACTTTATTAAATAGTATGATGCTGGTACCCGGGGTAGCAACGTTACTATTTATAAAGAGGAAATGCAGGTTTGGATTTGGAAGCTGCAAATCGCAAGTGTGATCAGTGGTGAAAGAATTAGGAAAAGGCTGCTAGTATAATCTCATAGAAACTGCCAGAGGCTACAAAAGAATTTTTTTGAACAATGACATACTAATAACATTATTTTCATAGGCTCTAATCTAATTTGCTGATAGATACCCGTGTCGTGGTTTAAACCCCTCACACAGTCACTCGCTCACTCACTCCCCACTCTTTCTTCCCCCAGTCCCAGGGGGATCGGGAGGAGAATCGAAAGAATACAACTCCCACAGGTTGAGATAAGAACAGTTTAGTAACTAAGGTATAACACAAATCACTGCTGCTACCACCAATAATAATAATGACAAGAGAAATACAAGGAAAAAGAATACAATTGCTCACCACCCGATATTAAGCCCGAGCAAGCAGTGCACCCCCCGCCATGCACCCCCACACCCTTCCGGGTCTCTGCTCTCCGTTTCTGCATCCTGGACATGACGTGCTGTGGTATGGAATAATCTCTTTGGTCAGTCTGGGTCAGGTGTCCTGTCTCTCCTTCCTCCCGGCTTCCCCTCCTCCCTGGCAGAGCAGGAGACTCACAAAGTCCTTGGCCAGCCTAAACATTACCAAGCAGTAACTGAAAACATTGGTGTTATCAGCACTGTTCCCAGGCCCAAAATCAAAAACACAGAGCTGCACCAGCTACGGAGAAGGAGAAAAATGACTGCTGCTGCTGAACCCAGGACACCCTGCTGATGGCAGGGGGGTTGGAATCAGATGATCTTTAAGGTCCCTTCCAGCACAAACCATTCTATGATTCTCTGATTTGATAGCCTCTGTTGGGCCAAAGAAGCAGAACCTCTTGGTTTTTTATCAAGACATTTATTTGACAAAACCAATAATTCCCACAAAAGTGGAGAGGAAAAAAAAAAAAAAAGGCAGATAATGTTAAAAATCCTATCTACATGATAGTTACATTATGGCAAAGCCAAGCCAAAGTAAATTAACAGGGCAAGTAAAGATAGCATGGACTTTGAAGTAACACCAAAAGCTAACTTTTTTTCTCTGTATATTGTTTGATCGTGGAAACAAGCTTCATGGACATGGCACTTCATAGACTCAGATGGTGAGATTTGAGATTTACTGGAACAAAAATGCATTTTGAGTGCTTTTTTTTGTTTCTTTTTCCTTTTTCCTTCAGACTACTGGCCTGCATGAATTAAATATCTAATGGTATATGACTGTCTGGGCAGCAGCGGTAGCTTAGCAACACCAGCTAGTGCTGATGCCAAAAAACAGTGTTGGCTTTCATCATTTTAAAATGCCAGCTGGTCCTTTAACAGTCTTTCTACATTTAGAGATTAATTGATAATTGTGTTTTAAATTGTAGACCTGGGTTGCATTTCACTATCGAATTATTTGATAAAGAATTTAGGAAGCTCAGAAGTCTTTGACTGTAGGCATTGATATAAAATTCAGGAAGGACATGGTTATAACTATAAATCACAAAATGAATACTGGTAATACTTTGAGATGAAGAGTACAGAGAGAGCTTCCTTGCTTCTTATTTGCTCTGAGTGCACAAGCAAAGCTGCTTTAATGTACTAAAGAAGTGTTAAACTGCATTCTCTGGGAATGATGTTTCCTTGATACATAGTAATGCTTGATAAATACATGCTTTTGAAATACATAATTTGGGAAATAAATGCATTACAGATATAGACAAACATATTTCTCTGTCTAGAATACATCAAAAATGTATTTTTGTGGCAAAGTATAAAATTACAGAATTGTGTATCCGGAACGTGTCTCAACAGCTCATCAACTCTGTTTTCACTGTGAGATCCATCTATAAACAACAGTATCTCTAGTTGAATGTTTGCTCTGATATTCCTAAATTTGTGTAGTAAAGGAAACCTTCACCTGTTAGGTATCTCTTTAAGCACTTAGCTATTTCTGTATCACTTGAATCTCGTATATAACTGTAAATATCATAATATGTAGTGTAAATCTTTACTGCAAGTTAAGCCTCTTTTGGGTTTGTTTTTTTTTTACTTCTATTCAGTGGACACAAAGGCAGATTTTTTTTGTTGTTATTGGTGTTTACTTGTTGAGGGTTTTTAAACCCACAAGAAAACTTCCACTGGTAAACAAAACCAGGTCTTTCTAACTTCACTTACAAGTAATTTTCTAATTCTCCTGGCAATTTTAGTTCTGACCTTGTTTGTCTGCAGTAGCTAGGCATATTTAATGAGACATGCTGAAACTGGGCATATTCTTGCTGAGTATCTTTACCAGTGCTTACCACAGCACAATGTACACTATTCACTTTGTACATACAATACACCTGCTAATTGGTTCCCATGTGCAGGCTATCTTTTTATGTTTCACTGTCACTTTTTGTGTTTCGATTCCTGGTTAAACTAATCCTCAAGTCCTTCTCTGTAGTTTTCCCATTATTCTGCCAGTTAGAGGCCCCTTACATGCTGAAGCATCAATTTCTTTTTCTTGAGTATGTTACTTTTCAACAGTGTTAGAACTTCCTCATTTGCAAATATCTTTTAATTTCCTGTTGGAAATACTTGCTTTTAACTTCTCAAGGTTCTTGGGCCATTCTAGAACCATGTCTCCCAACTTCAGGTCATGCCTGAATGGTTATTTCAGTGCCCCACAAGTAATGTGTTGGTTTGAATGTTCACTTCTGAAATGAATTATGCGGTTCTTTCCACACTGTGCTTTGGATCATCTTATAGAACTCTCTGAACATGCGAACTGGATTCCCTTTGGATAACAACTGGAAAGTGTGCTCCGGCAGCATGTCCAATGCTGTCTAGCTGCCCCAGCAAACAACCAAAAGCCCTCACAATACCAGTGAACCCCCCAACAGCAACAAACCCCACACCCCACCACAAAAAAACCCAGGACACCCCCAAACCTCACCAAACAAGCAGTGCTTCCCTGAAACGTGGATGGTGTGAATGTTAGGTTCTCAACAGCAGCTGTTCACTCTACAACTCTGTTCCTGTTGGCCTAGGCTACTTCCTAGTGTTGACACTGTTATGAATGTGGTGTTTTGGTAAGCTGTTCATACTCCTTCCACTGATCTTGCATAACAGTTTTTTTGGTTCTAATAAACTCTCAGGTGGTAGCTAGTGATTCAGATGTCATTTTGCCAATTTCTGTGGGCTGTGCTTAGTTGAAGAACTCAAATTCATCTTGGTACTTTATCTGTATGCTGATTAGCATTCCTACTCTGGAATTCTTAATAGTGTTAATTATCTGGTCATAACTATAATTTTTCCAAAAAGCCAAAAAAAGTATTTTTATATAAAAGGTCAGAGAGTTTTTTGTGAAAGGCGCTTTCCTACTAGCTAGTTGACTAATGTCCTGGGTTCAGCAGTAGCAGTCATTTTTCTCCTTCTCCGTAGCTGGTGCAGCTCTGTGTTTTTGATTTTGGGCCTGGGAACAGTGCTGATAACACCAATGTTTTCAGTTACTGCTTGGTAATGTTTAGGCTGGCCAAGGACTTTGTGAGTCTCCTGCTCTGCCAGGGAGGAGGGGAAGCTGAGAGGATGCAGAGACAGGACACCTGACCCAGACTGACCAAAGAGATTATTCCATACCACAGCACGTCATGTCCAGGATGCAAAAACGGAGAGTAGAGACCCGGAAGGGGGGGGGTGCACTGCTTGCTCGGGCTTGATATTGGGTGGTGAGCAATTGTATTCTTTTTCCTTGTATTTTCTCTTGTCATTATTATTATTGGTGGTAGCAGCAGTGGTTTGTGTTATACCTTAGTTACTAAACTGTTCTTATCTCAACCTGTGGGAGTTGCATTCTTTTGATTCTCCTCCTGATCCCCCTGGGACTGGGGGAAGAAAGAGTGGGGAGTGAGTGAGGGAGCGACTGTGTGAGTTATAGAGACTTAAACCACGACAACTCGTATTTTCACTGTGTTGCTGGAACAAGCTTTATGTGTCCATTTTTAGTTTTAGCCACTTTTGTCTAGTTTCTAGTTTAGTCCCTACATGATTCTATAGCTATCCTTTAATAATTTGACTGTCTCTAGTTCATTAGAGCTGCTTTTGGTAGTAGGTGTAACAGCTGTCATTGAATTGACTTCTGTAACAAGCATGTGAGATGTTTCGTGCTTGTAAATGTGCCAGTTACAAATACTTGCATGTATTTTCTGATTCTGTCTTCTCTTATTGTTCCTCTCAGGAATTACTGTACAGATACTTGGAGGAAAATACTCCTGTGTTTATATAACACTATTAAACAGCTTTATGAATTGGAACCCTTTCGCTATGCAACTCAGTAACTCTACAACAAAAAATCATTTCGAATCTTTAATAATTTTTCAGTCAAAACACTTGAAGTTATTTGTTGTGCAATAGAGAACAAATTACAGCCATTTGTCGAAGGGTAAGCAGTATTACATATTCGTATCTGTATACAGTTTGTCATTTTCAAGAGGCAGTAAAATGAAGGTTGGGATTTTCAGAGTAGTTTTTAAGTATTAATTATATGATTTCCTTTCAATGTTGAATCTTACTTTCTTCATCTACTTTGAAAATCCCAGGCCAGGAGTATATTCTAACTAATAATATGGCTTGATAAGTCACTGATTTTCCCCCCCCCCGCCACCTTAAAATGTGAAGATGGATTTTATGGCTTAAAAATGACAGTTCATAACAGCGTACAGAAAGACGGTTTACTTGCCTCCCTGAAGGATGACTAAATGCATGGTAAAAAAAATATGGTTTTAGTTTCCAAATATTGACAGCAAGTTTTAGGAAAGCACTAAGTGTGATGTCTTGTGCAGACTGACACATTAAAATGCTCAGTATGAAGGCTTAGCTAGAGCTCAGGCTTTCTTTACTATTAAAAGTACTTCTGGCAGAATGCACAGAAGTAGGGAAGGGTGAGCATTCAGGGGATAAACAAAAGTCATTTGGGTGTTGTATGTTTTGATTTGGAGAAATCTCCAGGAACTCTCCAACAAAGTTTAAGTTGACAAGCAGGTTTATTTCGGTGCCGGGAGACACAGGAGATAGCTCCTGCTAGTGTCCCTCTCAAAATGCTATGCAAGCTGTCCTTATATAGTCACTGAGCATACATATTCATTACTTGAATACATATTCATGAGGTTATTTATGTATTACATCATTTTTCTAGAAAGCTTCTCCCGCATGCGCACAAAGATGCAGTACTGGTCTTTGGGGGTTGTTTGCTTCTTCCAACAATCTTCATCACTTGGCCGTTCCTTGAACATTCGTCCTGGCAGTCTGAAGCATGCGCAGTAAATAAATGCTTACACCAGCTTAATTAGTTTGGTAACACTGCTGACATAAGTGAATGACTTCTTCCCATCCTTCTACTTATATACAGTACATCCTGAACATCCCCTAGTTTCAAATACTCTTTATCTACATGTCCTGTTTTGCTTACAATAAATATTGCATGGAGGTCATAAGGTTCTAACTGGTTTTCTTAAACGTTAACTGAAAAACCTTCTTTGTTATCACTGTTACAAAGTCCACCTGGGGTCCAGGCCTCTTAGTTACAAGCAAAATGTTTATTCAATTTGTAATGATCTGTCCTTCATTTTGTCAGGAATTCTTTCTTCATCTTAATTTGGGGAACATAAAATCATGCAAGTGACTTTGTTGCTGTATGGGGAAAAGCTACAAGTATCGGGGTGACAGTTATACAGAAAGATCCAAATTCTGAAGTGGTTTTCATTATTATTTGTACTACTGATGGTTTCCATTTAGGTCTCAGAGATCTATATGAAAACCAATTTTGCTAATTAAGTGCACAAAAAAACACAATGCTGTTAACTTGTAAGCCATCTGTAAGAGATAATGTTTGGTAAGAGAGTGTTCTTCCTTTAGAGTTGTAGCAGTGTGGTTCTACTATTTTTTCAATATGTGCTTTTAAGTGTATGATTCGAGAACACTTTCTGACCGCCTCTCTTAGTAGAAAAAGGCTGGATTTTTTGGTTTACTCAAGTTGTAAACCAATTTAAGTGAATTATTCATAGAATCATAAAATAGTTAGGGTTGGAAAGGACCTTAAGATCATCTAGTTCCAACCCCCCTGCCATGGGCAGGGACACCTCACATTAAACCATGTCACCCAAAGCTCGATCCAACCTGGCCTTCAGCACCGCCAGTGATGGAGCATTCACAGCTTCCCTGGGCAACCCATTCCAGTGCCTCACCACCCTTACAGTAAAGAATTTCTTCCTCATATCCAATCTAAACTTCCCCTGTTTAAGTTTGAACCCGTTACCACTTGTCCTCTCACTACAGTCCCTAATGAATGGTCCATCCCCAGCATCCCTATAGCCCCTCTTCCGATACTGGAAGGCTGCTCTGAGGTCTCCACGCAGCCTTCTCTTCTGCAGGCTGAATAGCCCCAACTTTCTCAGCTTATCTTTATATGCGAGGTGCTTCAGTCCCCTGATCGTCCTCGTGGCCCTCCTCTGGACTTGTTCCAACAGTTCCATTTCCTCTTTATGTTGAGGACACCAGAACTGCACACAATACTCCAAGTGAGGTCTCACGAGAGCAGGGTAGAGGGGCAGGATCACCTCCCTCGACCTGCTGGTCACACTCCTTTTGATGCAGCCCAGGATACGGTTGGCTTTCTGGGCTGCAAGCACACACTGCCGGCTCATGTTCATTTTTTCATCGACCAACACCCCCAAGTCCTTCTCCACAGGGCTGCTCTGAATCTCTTCTCTGCCCAACCTGTAGCTGTGCCTGGCATTGCTCTGAGCCAGGTGTAGGACGTTGCACTTGGCATGGTTAAACTTCATCAGGTTGGCATCAGTCCACCTCACAAGCATGTCTAGGTCCCTCTGGATGGCATTCCTTCCCTCCAGCATATCAACCGAACCACAGAGCTTGGTGTCATCGGCAAACTTGCTGAGGGCGCACTCAATCCCACTGTCCATGTCACCCACAAAGATGTTGAACAAGACCGGTCCCAACACCGATCCCTGGGGGACACCACTCGTTACTGGTCTCCAGCTGGACATTGAGCCACTGACCACAACTCTTTGCATGCGGCCAGCCAGCCAGTTCTTTATCCACCGAGTGGTCCACCTATCAAATTGATGTCTCTCCAACTTAGAGACAAGGATGTCATGTGAGACAGTGTCAAAGGCTTTACATAAGTCCAGGCAGATGACATCAACTGCTCTACCCCTGTCCATCAGTTCTGTAGCCCCATCATAGAAGGCCACCAGATTGGTCAGGCAGGATTTCCCCTTAGTGAAGCCATGCTGGCTGTCACCAAGCACCTTGTTGGTTTTCATGTGCCTCGGCATGCCTTATAGGAGAATCCGTTCCAAGATTTGGCAGGCACAGAGGTGAGACTGACTGCTCTGTAATTCCCCGGATCATCAGACCAGATTCAAGTAATTTAATTCTGTTACTCTAGCAGCATTGGTTGTTAGGCTGGAATATATAAGAATGTGGAAGTTTGCTTTTCCTTTGAGTATTTGTAAACCATGATGGTTACTTTTTGGCTTCCTGGCTAATAATTGCTAAATAGTAAGTTTACTGTCAATTTAAAAGTCTTACATGTATCAAAACAGTGCAGCAAGTTGTAGGGTTTAGAAGCTGTAGAATGGGTGTGATAGCTGCATTGTCAAAATTCTGAATTGTAAAAACTGCTGTTCATGTAAGTATTTTAAAGTATTCATAATATATTCATTACCCTTCTGTCAGGAAGGGAGGCAATATCTTCGGTGAAGATGAGAATAGCTTTGATATGTGAACATGAGATTAAGTGGGGGTGTATTTCTGTTGCTGGTTTTTAACTCTTTAATTTCAGAAAGACATTTTAAAGAAATTAATGACTTTTTATATGAGCGTGCTATCGGCGGGATTTGAAGAAACTGTGGATTTTGGAACCAGTGTGTAACTCATACTGAAACATGTGGGCCTGATTTGGCACCATGTGCCTTCAGAATAATTTTTTTGGCAGAAGGTGTCACTTTTAAAAACACATCTCTGTTCGGTGCCTATGCCGTAATGAAACTGATACAGCACCTTGTGAGTGGGCTTAGTGTTTTTTTAACAGATGGAGTTGAATGTTGTCATGCCAGTGAATAGCTTGCAACTCCAGCCTAGGAGTAGAAGATTACAGAAATGAAGGGTTTGGAAATTTCAGTTCCTTTCTTCAGCTTAGTATTTTGTTACCTTCACTCAGGGGTCTTTTTTTTGTATCATTGTTATTGTTATATTCTGAGTTTTATGAGATGCTTTACAAACTCTGTGTGTTTCATCTTGTGTCAGTGTAATGACTTCTGGACAGAATTTAGCAGCCATTTATGAGCTCTTTGAAATACTGCGTAAAGCAGTTGAAATCAGGAGGTAAAATAGCATATTTATTTAAAAAGAACAGACTGCACTGATGACAGGTCTCAAATAATTACCTATTAAGAGGTAAGTTACAAGACATGATAAGATGTTCTCCTTAGCCATTGTCAACATTGTTGCATTTGGCACCATGTCTTTTGAAGTTTAGATGTAGCAAAATGCTGAGGAAGGTTGGCAGGAGTAGGAGAGGAATGTTCGCTGTGTCTAACTTCAGGGATTTAATTCAGATACGCATTTCCTAATCCATGGTCTCTGTAGTTAGTGGAACTTCAAAAACATCCTGAAGAAAATAAATAAATAAAGCTTGTTACGTTTAAATACACACTGGTTCAGCATTTTGACATGTAAATTAAAGTTTTGGAATGCCCTTTATTACATTTAATAGTGTTGTTAGTAATAACCTGAGTAGCAAATGGCTGTAAATTTTTATTGTAGCTTGAAATGTAGTGAGAAATTATTTCTGTGTTTTAAGATCTATGTAGTGGTCTGTGCATAGGCTGCGTAAGTGCAGAACAGTGACAAGAAAGTTTTGTTGTCTGCGTCACTTGCTTGACATGAACAAATTACTCTTCTGTGAATTGTGCGTTCTGTCATGCCATGTCTCTGCTGCTTCTCCCTAGGTTCACTGATCATTCAGACATTCTTTCTGAAGTTTTCAGAATATGTCTGCATAAGACATAGCTTAGCTTTCATGTCAGGTTTCTAGTTTTAAAGGAGATGCATTTTCAGCTACACAACAGAATATTTTCAATTGTTATTTTTTTTATATCTAATTTTTTTTTAGATTGCTAGAAAACTTTGATGCACTTGGCTGCACTTATATTAATAGTTACAACATTGCTTTTCATTTTAATGATGGTTCTAAGTTGGATCACAGTGTTTCCTGACATTTTTCTGGCTGAAGTTTTATGACTTCATTACATTTGCCCTCGGGTTTTTGTATCCCATTTCTCCCGTTTCTGTCTACTGCAGATCTCCCTGTTTAAGCACTTACCTGCTTTTCCTTTATTTGTGTTTAAGAACCAACCAACCAACCAAAAAGCTACCAAAACCAAACTCCATTGTCGTTTGATAGTGCTCCTATCTTGGTAATTCACCTTGTTTTGCTCTAGTGGGTCAGAGGAAAGAAACAAGAGTTATTGCCTTTTTTTCTTCTTGTTACGAACAGAAGTAGCAATTTTTCTGCCTCTTCTGAAGTTCTACTGTGCTCTGGACACAACTCATTTGCAAAATAATCAGTGACATTCAGCAGTACTGTTTCTTATAAAGCTATCTTGGAATTTCTAGAACAAGTTGGTTTTTGAGGTCCTGCTGTAAAATAAAGACTGAAAAAATGATATGTTTCCCTGTGCTTCTCCTACGTTTAGCTTTGTTTACTAGTGTATGGCTAAAGAAGTTTTCTGTTCTCCAAAGGAATTATTAGGATTGTCGTGGGTGAGGGTCCATCTATTGCCACCAGTTTCTTGTGGCAGTCTCTGTAGGAGGGATGTCAGGATAGAGATTAGGAATGGTTTTAGGTAACTACAGCTGGGATGAATTATGAGTCTATAAAAGTATCTGTTCTGAAATTATTTTAAAATAAATCCAGTAGAACTTATTTATTACAACGTATTAAAAGCGAAATCTGACATGTGGTATAAGGTGCTCAAAGCACCTAAAAAATCTCTGCAAGTTCATTAACTTTTGCAGCATTACAGTGAATTAGCGAAGAGCTGTCTTAATTTGCAGAGGGCCAGAAGCATGGGAAGGTGAGATGTCCTACTGAAGTGACAAAGCTTTTTCATAATTGGGAAATGTACTATTTGCAAAATAACCACCAGGCTTTCCAGCTTTTTTTCCTTTGTATTTTCTCAATTTCTCTTTTTGATTCTGTCACTTCCCCTCCCCCCTCCCCCCATGTCATTACACCTTCCAGTAGTTTAAGTGATGCTTTTAGTAATTAATTGTATGTCTGCTCATAACCCTATGAAGTACATGGCAGTATGGTATGTGATACTATTTTTGCCAGCGCAAGGTTAAACCAGGGTTTTGTAATATGTGTTATTATGGAGAATCTGCACTGTCTGGGAAGACTTTCAGAGTAGTAGGAAGAAAATTCTCAAGTGGCATGAGAGCGTATAAAGTTCCCTTAGAGAATGAAATGCAAAAATGGCTGAGAATACAATGTTTTGGGGTTCTTCCTACCTCAGGAAATGAAAGTAGTGTTATTTTAAGAGTAATTGGAATATTTCACTAGAATCATTTATTCAGAGAATTGCTCAAATGAAAAAGATCCCCAATCCACATTAATACTGACTTGAATGCTGGATATCGTTGTCTTTTGCTCCTGAGAGCCCTAATCTTTCTTTAATATGGTTTCTTTCTTCCTCCTTCTATAAGCACCATTTCGTGAAGTGGAGACTGAGATTAATTTATGATGTCCATGCGATTTTAGAGATCAAATTGAATCTCTATTGTAATTCCCTGATTCTGTGTGCCTCAGGTATCTCTTCTAGATCTCTGTGACTCCAGAATCAGCAAAAGTATATTTTATTTGATCTTTGATATTCTGATCCTGCTGTCTGGGCTGATCTTGCGTCTAGTCTTGCAACTGGGAAATGCTGGGGTTGCTAGACTGGCTTAAGGTAACGAGGCTCCAAAGCCATGCCTATGCTGTCAGTCTCTAATTTTTGCTTCTCAACAGGGACTCAAGTGGCTGCAACTAATTTGGGTTGCTGTGGAATGTACTGGGTCTTTTAAAGTCACTGTGCACTGTTGAGACATTTTAAATTTCTTAATGTTCCGTGGGCGCTCTGTCAGGGTGTTTCATCAAGACTGACATATTCCTGGTCTAGAGCTTTGGTGCAATCTCACTCATGTTTGGTTATTTGTTCTTGTAAGTGAGTCACTTGATATTCAGGACTGTTTTATATTCAGGCAAATTAAGCTCTTGTCAGCTTTGCAAAATGTGTTTAGCAAAAACTCAATACAAATGCCAAATTACGCATGTGCACCCATGTACTGTATTGAGGCCAACTTACTGGAGTTGTATATAAGTCTCATTTTCTACTCTTTTAAAATAAGAGCTGGAGGAATTTTTTTACAAGTTGATATGCAGATTGCTTTATGGTTGTTACGTTTCATTCTGTCTGCACCAAGACAATTTTCCTGTGACTTAGTCACTGTGCTGTATAAATAAAGATGAGTTTTAGAGGAAAAATCTCTTAGAGTAATATACTGGACAAGTTACTTGTTTTCTGGCTCTTGGATCACCTGCTGCAGGCTCAGGAGTGATGCATCCCAACTAGAAGGAAGTTTAGCAGGAGGGCCAGGAGACCTCCTTGGATGGATAGGGACCTGCTGAGGAAAATTCAAAGGAAAAAAGAGGCTTATAAAAAGTGGAAGCAAGGTCAGGTGACCTGGGAAGGATACAGGGATGTTGTCCGGGAAGCTAGGGACCAGGTTAGGAAAGCTAAGGCCCATTTAGAATTAAACTTGGCTAGGGATGTTAGGGATAACAGGAAGGGAATTTATAGGTACACTGCAAATAAAAGACAGGTTAGGGACAACGTGGGTCCTCTCCAGAAGCTATCGGGAGAACTGGCTACCCTGGACTTAGAGAAGGCTGAGGTTCTTAATGACTTCTTTGCCTCAGTCTTTACCAGCAAATGCTCTGACCACACCACCCAAGTCTTGGAAGGCAGACGCGGGGACGGTGAGGGTGGGGACCCTGGGCCCACTGTGGGGGAGGATCTTGTTTGGGACCACCTTAGGAACCTGAATGTATACAAGTCCATGGGACCAGATGAAATCCGTCCGCGGGTCCTGAAGGAGCTGGCAAATGAAGTTGCTAAGCCACTGTCCATCATATTTGAAAAATCATGGCAGTCAGATGAAGTTCCTGACAACTGGAAAAAGGGAAATATAACCCCCATTTTTAAGAAGGGGAAAATGGATGACCCAGGGAATTACCGACCAGTCAGTCTCACCTCTGTGCCTGCCAAATCTTGGAACGGATTCTCCTATAAGGCATGCCGAGGCACATGAAAACCAACAAGGTGCTTGGTGACAGCCAGCATGGCTTCACTAAGGGGAAATCCTGCCTGACCAATCTGGTGGCCTTCTATGATGGGGCTACAGAACTGATGGACAGGGGTAGAGCAGTTGATGTCATCTGCCTGGACTTATGTAAAGCCTTTGACACTGTCTCACATGACATCCTTGTCTCTAAGTTGGAGAGACATCAATTTGATAGGTGGACCACTCGGTGGATAAAGAGCTATCTGGATGGCCACACGCAAAGAGTAGTGCTCAATGGCTCAATGTCCAGCTGGAGACCAGTAACGAGTGGTGTTCCTCAGGGATCAGTGTTGGGACCGGTCTTGTTCAACATCTTTGTGGGTGACATGGACAGTGGGATTGAGTGCGCCCTCAGCAAGTTTGCCAATGACACCAAGCTGTGTGGTTCGGTTGATACATTGGAGGGAAGGAATGCTATTCAGAGGGACCTAGACATGCTTGTGAGGTGGGCTGATGCCAACCTGATGAAGTTTAACCATGCCAAGTGCAACGTCCTACACCTGGCTCAGAGCAATGCCAGGCACAGCTACAGGTTGGGCAGAGAAGAGATTCAGAGCAGCCCTGTGGAGAAGGACTTGGGGGTGTTGGCTGATGAGAAAATGAACATGAGCCGGCAGTGTGTGCTTGCAGCCCAGAAAGCCAACCGTATCCTGGGCTGCATCAAAATGAGCATGACCAGCAGGTCGAGGGAGGTGATCCTGCCCCTCTACTCTGCTCTTGTGCGACCTAACTTGGAGTATTGTGTGCAGTTCTGGTGTCCTCAACATAAAAAGGGCCTGGAACTGTTGGAACAAGTGCAGAGGAGGGCCACGAGGATGATCAGGGGACTGGAGCACCTCACATATAAAGATAAGCTGAGAAAATTGGGGCTGTTCAGCCTGGAGAAGAGAAGGCTGCGTGGAGACCTCAGAGCAGCCTTCCAATACCTGAAGGGGGCCTGTAGGGATGCTGGTCAGGGACTCTTCATTAGGGACTGTAGTGAGAGGACAAGTGGTAACGGGTTCAAACTTAAACAGGGGAAGTTTAGATTGGATATGAGGAGGAAGTTCTTTACTGTAAGGGTGGTGAGGCACTGGAATGGATTGCCCAGGAAAGCTGTGAATGCTCCATTGCTGGCTGTGTTCAAGGCTGCGTCGAGCAGAGCCTTGGGTGGCATGGTTTAGTGGGAGGTGTCCCTGCCCATGGCAGGGGGTTGGAACTAGATGATCTTAAGGTCCTTTCCAACCCTAACTATTTTATGATTCTATGATGCTATGTTTCTATGGATGTTGCTGAGTTCCTGTTTGTTAGGATCTCTGCTCTCCTTCCTATAGATTCTGCAGTTTTCTTTTGAAGCAGAAGGGAATATAGAAGTAGTTGTATACCACTTGGCATAAATGCAGCAGAAAATTTTGGTGAGATGACAAACTTTATTTTACTGACCTGAGCTCACACATTCCTCTCTTCTAAATTCTTCTAGTTTTTTAGATTTGGTCATGTTTTTTTTCTTTTAGTGTAGAAATACTTTCCCTAGGAGTATTAGTTAGGTTAGATGGACTACTAAATTACCCTAAAATCAATCAAACAAAGGGTTGTTTTTTCCTTTGTTAAAACTTACATAAAATAAATAAAATCATTTTTTTCTTTGTGTCAAAACTGGTTTTTGCAGGCATTAATAAGATGATTTTAAGCAGCTGTGATTTACAAATGGTGATCTTTCTTGGCTGCATTGATGGCTTGCAAATTTGTTGTATTTCCTTGTAAAATTAAATAGGAATGACAGATAACTGGGGGACTCTGTAGCTGGATAGTCTATTGGAATTAATGAATTTCTAAATAAAATTATATTGCTACTTCTTACTGAAAATCAGAATGAAATATTGAAGTTGGGAATTTGGATAGTCTTCTGTAGTTGATACAGATTTGAGGGTTTCTAGGGAAAAAAAATAGTTAATTTCTCTGCTAAAAGGATCCCCTTCACTTTTTAAAAAGAAGTCTTCTCTAAATCTTGAACAAATATTAATGAATACACATTATGGATTCAAAAGAGAATTATATTCAAATATTCTGTGATTTAATGTTGCTTGTATTTTGAGGCTGAAACAAGAAAAGGGGATCCTTTTCTCTAGTTAGAATAGTATTTTTATGACTGCATCTGTTATCTCCTTCGTTTTTCCTGCAGTCTGAACTTTTATGTGTTAGGGTTTATTCAGGTTTGAAGTATTCTACTTTTCCTTTTGAAATATGAGTGATTTGAAGGAAATAATCTAAAATTAAAGAAATAAGCCTTTAGTTTAATGAACCATTATTCCTCATCTCTTTATGAGAGAATATTCTGATAGTTATATTAATATTGAAGATGTCACTGAAATTGTCCTTCTCTGTGCTTGAAGAGATAAAGGCACTGATAGAAGAAGCCTCACTTGGTTTTATATTTGTGTAGAGCTTTTTTGCTACTTCAAATCAAATCATAATACACTTGGTTTAAGGGAGAAATATTTATGCTTTTGTTCCTCAGCAGCATGAGAAAAAAGAAAGTTAAGAAATGATTGCAAAGAAAAATGGAGGTGCTTGTTGTTCTGTACACCCTGTGCAGTCTTTGTTTTACTCTATCCTTAATGGCAGTGCAGCAAAGTCTCTTCAGATTGAAAGCCATACTAAAGGCAAATAGAGCAAAGTAATTCATACTAGGAGTTGTCACTGAAGTAAATCAGATGAACAGAATACAATTTTTTGTTTTGGTCTTGGGAAAAGTTGAGAGGAGTTTCAATAGACAGAAAAGACAACAAAACAAAAATCCTGAAAACAAAACAACAACCCCTAGGAAAAACCCCAAAACAAAACGTAAAACAAGTTCATGTCCCCCCCAAAAAACCCAACAAAGCCCACTGCCACAAAAAGAAAACAAAACACAGCCCAACAACAGCAACCAAAACAAATCAAAACAAAAAGAAAAGGGGGGGGGAAGGAGGAAAGAAAAACACAAAAATACATCCCAAACCAACTAACAACCCAACAAACCACCAAGTCATAAACAACAGTTCTTAGTTCTGAGGAGTTCCTTTCTCTCAGCAGGGATGGAATATGACGTATTAGAGAAATTCCCAGCTGTTGATAATTAAGTTTGGTGGTAAGTAATCTCAGAGAAAAACAGACTTTTTCTTCTTTTGTAATTGAAGCAGAAAGACTAAACCAGGCAAATCTGATGGTCTAGGTTTTTTCTATGGTTCTCTTGCAGCTGATGCTTTGTTTCTGGTTGTCTTGTATTCCCCTGTCTTGTAGAAAGATTTTTATATTGCTGTTCTATCAGTTTAGTAGTTCTGTATAGTAATATTGAATGTTATTTGTGATTATTTCCCAAATGCCTTTTTTGGTTTGCCTGCTTGCCTATTTAAAATATGGCTGCCACACTCAGAACTGTTGGGCCCACTATCGAAGTGAGAACCTGGAGTATAAACCTGACACCATGATAAGCAGGGAGACAAAGACAGGAGTCAGATACTTGAACACAGTCTAAGTCCTGCATTACTACTGCAGGCTCCAGACAATTTGAGTAACAGAGACTTGTAACAAGTATGGAGTGTAATAGTGAAAAAACAATACCTCTGCAGTTACTTGTGGAATGATCAAAGAATCATCTTCATTTCTGTAGCTTGAAGGGTGGAGAAACCCTGCTCTTTTAGAATGCTGCTATAGAGGAAAAAATATAAGAAATGTTTTTGTCAGCTAGTAATGGCTGAAAATCTCCCATATGAACTAGTGAAAACATTTGACTTTTGATGCATCGTGTTGGCAAACTCTCTCAATCAATTTTCTGTGAATTTGAATAGAATGTTAAAACCTTTCACAGCAATTTCACCACTGTCTCTTATGCCCTCAAAAACTGCAGACAAGTAAGTGATATAGTGCTGTCCTTCATTTCACTGTCCTCTGCATAATGGCAACACTTCTACTGCGGTCTCACCTTTAAGCCTCTATTGTAGCTCAAACTATCAGACGATCTAAACCGGGTTTTTAGGTAGCTGTTTTCATAGAGGAAAACAGGTAAGTTTTCTTTCTTGAGAATAGCAGAAAAGATAGTAAAGGCTTAATCTTAAGTCTTATTGAAGTTCCTTTGTATTCAGGTTAGTAGTTTTAAAGTCTAACCCTTTTTATCATGCTGTGAGAAAATACTGTGAATTCAAAGGTGTCAGAAGTGTGTATCTAAGTCAGAAAGGCATTCTTAGCAGTTCTGTGTTATGTGATTCATGGTCAAAGAAGGGGATATAGAAAAGCTGGTCAGTCATCTCTTTCAGTTTTGTAAAAGCAAGTTCCTTTGAGGATCTGTTATTCTTTTATTTATAATAAAATGTTTTGATTTTATTATGAAATTGAAGAAACTGATATACAGAGTGAAATTTTGCAGTTATGTGTAACCCAAGTAAATAGTCTTTCTTTTGTATTTGCAAGCTGAGCAAGACTTTTCTTAAAATAATACTATATTATTGCCATTCCTGGCTAAATGTGAACAGCGAGTATTCAAATGTAATTATCATAAATACGATTCCAAGAAAATGTAGTGAAAATTAAAAATACTAAAGAAGGCATGTCAAATTGCAGAATGTATTAGATGTTAGAAGTAACAGTTACTGTGATGTTAATAATGTCCTCTGCTTGTTTTTATATGTATAGTGATAAAAAAGTCCATTTTAAGCTGGTTTCCTAATTACAGCTTTGCTATATGTTTTTTGTAATAGTGCATGCAACTTTGAAGTAACAAATAATCAAAACTAAGCTTTGTGCCTAATTTTCTGCTGTTTTATGATCCTGTTTCACAGCTGTAACAAACTGTTCAGATGGATAGATTGGATTAAATAGTTTATTACACGCACTTTTAAGTTTCAATAATTCTGTAGGTTCAAAAAGGTATCTGTTCTGAAAATGTGCAGGTTTATTTCTAACAGCTGTACAAATATTAAGAATAAACTCTGTATAAGCATAACAGATTTCTTAAGTGTACTTGGATCAGGTTTAATAAAAAGGAATTTTTTTATCTTAGTGGATGCTAAATTATTTTGTTGTTTGTATTCTGAAAAATTGGGAAAGTTCCAGAAATTCTTTGATTGTATACGTGGATTGATTAAAAATGGAGAACACAAGTATATATTCTATCTGCCATAGTTCCTATAGGAGTTGTCTATAGGAGCTGAGGCAGTAGTGTGGCCTTTGCTAACAGCTGAACTTCCAGATTTGATAGTTATCTTTGCTTTTAGGTTTGGATGTGTATAATTTTTTTAAAGTGAATCAAATTCTTGCAAAAGCCAGCTCATAAAATACAATTGATTAAGTAATTTTAAAAGCTCCTAAATGTTGTGGTAGACATCATCTGCTTTACCTTGAATTTTTAGTATACCTGCAATTCCTATGCTCTTCCTGAGAAACAATTTCGTTATTTGTTTTGTTCTTCTCATATATTTACATTTCCCGTGGAGACCCTTATGATGAATCTAAATGCTGAGCTTTTACTGTTCAGTCTTTTTTTTTTGTTTGTTTTCCCGTATATGCTGTTGAAATATCCATAGCTAGGATACAAATGAGGACCTTTGTGTAATTTCCTCCTGAAGTGTGGCCATGTGTCTCAATAAAAGTATTTTCTGCTAGGTCATGGAATAACAATACCCTTGTTATTTGATGTGCTGTCCAAAGAGAAGCTGGTGGAAAGGTATTTAGGCTTGTGGCAGGTACGCCTGCCCTGGCAAAAGCTTCTGGCCATGGACCAAAGCCTGTGAGAGCTCCCACGTGTGCAGCTCTTGTCCCACTACGTGGTGGCACTCAGTGGATGCAGGGGCACTAAACTGGATCCTGAGACAGTGAGAGGCTGCATGACCATATCTGGACACAGCTCAGATTCAACCAGGGTATAAAAAGAGCTCCTTGGGCAGGCACTTTGAGTTGCTGCTCCTCAGGGCAGCAGGTCTGCAGTTGGGGACTCTCTCCTTGGGTTGGGATGCCATCTAAGGGAATTCCACGAGGTTGAGAGAACTCCCTTTTAGATGAGTGATTCTGCGCTTTGGATCATTTGCCATAAAGTTTAAAAATCAGCAGTGCAATGATGATTCTTGCAACATCCCGCTGTAGTTGGTGTTGGTGGAGCTCAATTGAGTTTGAACAATAAATTTCATTTTATCTCAATTTATTGGTACGGTGACAACACTGCCCAGCTTGGGGAAGTTAAGAGGCTAATTTATTTAGGCTCCAGGTGCAGTCAATAGCTAGCAGTAGGTACCTTCTGTGCTCCTCAGTAGCTTCCTAATACAGCTGCATTCTTTAGAGTAGCCTATCACTTGTGACAGTATGGGAGATGGAGAAATTTGGTTATGTGCTTTGGGTAGACTTCCCACATTGTTTTCCTTTTTTCTGTTTTCAGTGACAACTGAACCCCATTCTGTGGCAGGACTGTGCTGCTTTGTATCTGCAGCCATGCAGTGTGACAGAAACTGTATGCTGCTTCAGGTTATACCAAGAAAAATGGCAAATCCCAGGGAAATCCAAATTTGATCACCGCCCTGAATCTGGTGGCTATGTATAGCTACATAGAAATAATATTAGAACTGCTTTGGTTGGTTTTAGAAAATTGATTGCTGTAAAACCAGTTCTTAAGTTTGGAGAACCATGATTTTACTATCTATAAAAAAAACTCAAAACACAGTCTGCCAATTTTCTAGTTGATTGCCACAGTTTTGTTGTCTTTGATTTTTGCCATGTTGCATTTTCTGTGATAAAAGATAGGGTGTAAATTTGTGTTATTAAAGATTCTCTGCAGGATCATTTCTAAGTAAAGACGCCAGTATCTAATATACCCCCTAACCAAAGACTCTTTGAAACGCCACACACAGGTTGTCATGTTCCTAGAAATCAACAGCAATAACTTGAGAGAATCTTCCTTGATGGCATTGGAGTACTGAGGCTGATTTTCTTCACATCAGCTGCCAGCTATGAGTTTCAGATTAGCTCAACTCATTAATTTCACTTATTAGTTAGTCAGCAAGCTTCGGTGTGGTCCTGTCTGTTTGATATTGCTAGAAAGCTAATTTTCTCTGTTTAGTGCTTTTGATATTTGAAGGCTTTATGTCAGGACAGCCATCACTGTCATTATTCTCCTGTTGGCTTCATCAGTGTGTACAAAGAAAAGCTGCTGGCCAGAGCCGCATTTGAAGAGGTCCATCTCTCTCAGCATTCTGCAGTTTAAAATGAAATTTTTTGTTTCTGGGATGGTAACTCTTGACAGTTAACATGGAAAGGTAATTCCAGAAACAGATATACATGCAAATTTACCAGTCCATTCTGTTACAAAATTAAACTTAGTAAAATGAAGCACAGTTTTTGAAAAGAGAAATGACACTTATCTCATGGAATACCATCTATTCTGTTTTGGATTTTGAGAGCTGATTTTCAGAAACATCTAATTTAGATGGAGATGAAATGCTGAGATCATGTTGAGGTATGACTTAAAATTCTTAGAGTTGCGCTGAAAATACAGGAATGTTATAGTGCTGCCTTGATTGACTATTTTTAGGCTGTGTATCAGTGCGTGTGGAATAGTCCAAATCATTTGTGTTAGTCTGCCTGTCTTATTTTCCATTTATCCTGTCTTAATGAATAAAGTATGTCTAAACAACTAAAGTAGGGACATAGCTTTTTTTGTGAAAGTCAGTATATTACTCTTGTTGAGTCTGTGGTCAGCCAGGCTTCGGTAATGCAAACATTGAGTGTGGGAATCTTACTGGGATGCTAATTTCAATGCTCTTGTGATTTTTTTTTGCAGGCAGAGACAAGTAGAACAAACCAAGGAAGCCCTGCCAATGTTTGAAATATAATTGAGTTTGATGTACTGTGTAGTCAGTTTTCTTTGCCACTGACCCTGCAAAATTTGTTAAAATGAAGGCATTTGACTGTGTGATAAATCTGGAAAATGGTCACATTTGAGCTTAATCCATTTAGTATTTCATGAAGGTATTGTAATTTTTAGGGGATGCTTAAGAAGATGATTTAAGGTTTCTTCCACTGACTTCTCAAGAAAATTCAGTAAGTCACACTATTAGGGCAGGGAACTGGGTGAGTATCGGGAGAGGCAAGAAGGAAGTGAAGACATTTTAATATACCCCTAAGCTAAATCAATTCTGTTTCCGGTTTCTCTGCAGATAGTAGTATGGTGATACAGATATTGTTTCGTTGAGGCAGAAAGAACAAGGTATTTATATAAGGGGTGGGGAAGTGACAAAATTGTTGATGCGCTTTAGATTTCATGGTGATTATGGCATGTGCTCAATAAGAAATGTTTTTTGCCTGGAAGAATACATTTCCCTTGTAAATAAGATGAGTTGTAAGTAAGATGCACAAGACTTCATTTGTACAGCGTAACAAAAGTGGGGTTTTCTTACAGTGAGAATACAATGCTGATCAGCCTAATTCCCATATGCGAATGGCTGTACTGTGTGAAATTCATTTAAACTGTAATTTTTGGTCACAGTGGTGGATCTATCACTAAATGTCATACATAATGCTAGCTAATCTGGAATCCTTGTTAAGCAAGCATGCTTAACAGTGCCATGTGGATCACATTTTCTGTATTTTTACTTCCTCCATCTGTATCAGCGCAGATATATCTTGTATAATGTAGCTTTTATTTGTCCATCAGTGATGCAGTAAAGAGCTGGAGTTTCTGCAGGTTTGAGTTTCTTCTGATGTAGAACACTTTTTAGAATAAAGTGTTTGAATATAGAGGTAACATAAAAATGCTTGACTACAACATATTTTCCCTCTTAATCTTGACACAAAAGTGCCCATTATGCTTAATAGGGTCCTGCCCTTAGACTCAGATTGGACTCCTGGGGCCTAATTTTTCACTGAAGAAGGGGTTTCTGTAGAGTAAGTGACTGAATGGCCAGTTGAGCATTAACCTGAGTGGCTACAAGTATGCTAGGGTGTCAGAAACAACTTGGGAGACTGTTGGTGTGCAGATAGCAGTGCAAACCTGTGAAAATTTAATGAAAGGCCAAGCAGTCTCGGCGCTTGCGTCTGTATTTGAGTTGGTTTATACTACTTTTTTTTTTTTGTTTTGCCTTTTTCTTTTTTGTTTGCCCCAGCAGTGCACTTGAGGTCCTTCTCATTCAGACTTTGGGAAGTATAAAGTAACAGAACTTATAGAAGAGTAAATAATACTAGAAGGCAGACCACAAGATCTAGCAAATGAGTCTGTGTGAGGTGAGTTCTCATGGAGATTGGTGTTTTATTCTGCTTTATTTACAAAATCAAGATGGGAAAAGTTTGAATTTGATGATCCAGCTTGGCTTCATAACCAGTGTTGTGCAAGATGGATCTCTGTATGTAGTGTTTCAGAGTTTGTGTATTTTGACCTTGTTTATGATAAATTACAGCTTGCTGTTCAAATGCGTTTAGTGTTATGCATCAATAGTCCTTTGGAATCTCTTATGGGGTGAAAATAGGCATCATTAGACTTTCTCCCTTATGTTTCTAGGATCCCCTCTTTCCTCAGTCTCTTTGCACCTAAAATGGCTCTGGGTTTTGATTTTGGAAGTAAGTTTATACTTTTTTCAGTGTTTGAACTAGTATTGCCCTAATAATCCATTGCATTAAAATCACTGAAATAGTGGGTCACGTGTGTCACATATGTCACATGCTCCCCAAATCTGTTGCCTGCTGACAGCTTAAGGAAGCTGTGTGTCAGAATTAGTCTTCAATTAGTGGATTTTTCGTCTTGTTGGTTTTTATTCTTGCTTGATGTTGAATTTTGGGGGCATGTCATATGTCAGATTTTGGTGGAAAACAGCTATTCTTTTTTAAACTGTAAATCCATGTTAGGATGCTACCAAAGAGTTTGGTGCAAGAACAACTCATCTCTGTTAGCTAGATAATTCCAATAAGGTACATTCTCTTTTGTGAGCTTGATGGCTTTCATTAGACATTGGGATGTCATTGAAAACTCATTTTCTTGTGACTGCGTTGTAGAACTGGATGAATGGTTTGTGTTGTTGGAGTGATACACTGTTTTCTACTTATCCGAGTCCTTTGCTGTTCCTTTCCAAACCAATTGGAAATAGACTTTTTTAAGTGTCAGGCTCAAGGGTTGTCACACAGCATACATCTTATGCCTTGTATGCAGCATGTCTAAAATGTATGTTAAATCTTCAGTAATCATTAATGAGAAAAATTACAATTAAGACTACAGCTAATGCTCTGAATTAATCTAAATGCATTACATTCTTTATTCAGTCTATTTTGGCTGTGTATCAACATTATTTTATTCATACAATTTGATGCTGGCAGGCTTTGTGTCAGGAGTTCAAGCGTCTGACCATTATGAGCGGGGACCTGGCTGAAATTTAGTATAGTTGCTACTGACTGCTGATGGCACCTGGATTTCCATTCTGTGGCATCCAGACTGGAGAGGGCTAGGTGGAGGTATTTCCTGATCTTATCTCCGCAGAAAACTGGTTGAAATATGATTTGCTTTTTCAGGTAAGTGTTGAGAAACATTTTCTAGTGGTAGTATAGACATGCCTAATCAAACCCAGTCCATGATCACTTGGAATCATAGAATAGTTTGGGTTGGAAAGGTCCTTAAAAGGTCATCAAAGGTCATCTAGTCCAACCCCCTCTCCCCCCCCCCCCCCCCCAGCAGTGAGCAAGGACATCTTGAACTAGATCAGGATGCTGAGAACCTGGAGCTTGCTGTGTACTAGTGATATGCAGAAGCACTGCATTTTATCTGCATTTGGAATCTCTTCTGAGTTTGAGGCAAATACTGTTACTTTTAATGTATAGATCACTTTACAATGCGCCTCAGCTTTTGTCCCTTGAGAAATTGTGTCAGTAATTGAAAGAGCCATCCTCTCATTTCACTTATCAAAAGCAATCTCAGTCTTCATTCTTACAACTGTTGGAAGAGCCCAGCAGCAAAAATCTGATTAGTGATTTCCTAATGCTGTGGGAAAATAACATTTCTAGAATAATATTCTGTACTGAGTTAATGATACAGATCGAGATTGCTGTGAAAACTGATTAGGAAATGTCTAAAAAAATTACCACAATATTTTTCTTTGTCATAGCAACATGATGGATATCTTCTTTTTTTTTTTTTTTTTCTTTTTTTGATAACTGAAACATAAAATGAGAATTCTGGAAGTGAAGTCATCAAAGCTGAGTAGTATCTCTGCCTTTGTAATGGAAAAACCATGGCATCTTTTGTTACTGGAGTTAAGATAAAGTTAAGATTTAGGTATAATGAAATTAAGAATTTAAAATGTATTTGTATTTTTGGAAGGAAATTCAGTTCTTGGAGTTTCTTTCCCCTCGTAGAAATCATTGTTGTAACCTGTTGTGTGACCTGCAAATAAAGGCAAAAAAAATTAAATACTCAGATGAGAAAACATAAACACTACTGTATAAAGTTTTGTCATACTGGCCAAACTGCTTCTACTGTCAACTGACTTCTTTGGTTCACCACTGCTTCAGTAAAACCTTCCTGCTCCAAAGGATTGTTAAACTATCCAAAGTTGATCTGAACTATTGTAGGGATACTGAATAGCATGTAAAGGTGGAAAATTTCTTCAGTCAATTATTTTTAAGGAGTTACTTTTTTAGCTTTCAGTTTGCACATTAGGAAACACTTAGCGACTGGTTATGCAGTAGTGTTGCTGGTGGGGTTACTTAAAACTAATAGTGGTCTTTCAGTTCATTCATAGGTCATTATAGAGGAAGGGATTTGCTCAAATTCTGTGGGGAATATAATTTTAATTTTAGAGAATTGCCCCTAAAGCTTTTTATGTGATCTCTTACAGTATCTCGACATCTTATATTTAGTTACAGCTCTTCCCCTGTGAAACAGCATGTATTAAACTGTCTTAAGTAATTTATTTCTAGTTTATTCTTAAAATGATCTACTGAATTTGTAAGCATGGAGGATTGGTTGGCAACTGTTTGGTTTCCTTTCTGTTTATTATTAGCCTTATGCTAATGGCTTGGTGCCTCATTAGTGATTATGGATTACATTATGGGACTTATAAAATAGTGTAATAGTGTGTTCTGTGAACGTGTTTAATAAAAACCAGATGAGAATTAAGACTGTATTAAGAGTCAGTCACATATCAGCTCTGTACCTAATATCTTACCTAAATCCCTGTCCATTGCTTTTAATACAGTTTGCCTATTTTAGTGAAGTTGAGCATAACAGACCTGAACCACTTGGAAGAGTAACAAATACAGAACGTAATGGTTTCTATTGATAATTGGAAAGTATATTGTTCTGATGTACATGGGCTCCATGTGCTTGTTCTTCTCTGTATGCCAAAGGAAAGAGTAACTTTTTTGATTAATACTTTTTCTACTTAAACTTTTTAGAGCCTGTACTTTAATTTTTACAATGATGGTTTGTTACTTCCAGAAAAAAACTGCAAATGTAAAGCAAGGAAATTTCTGATGGGCATGGTTCATATTTCATAGGAAAACAATAAAAGCTCATCCTAAAGCTTAAAATGAGATCAAAATTGCATACTGGTAGTACATTCTGGTAGCTGTGTCAATGTATAGGTAATTTTACTGTCCTCATCTTGTGGAGCACCAAGGGATTTTGTTTCTCTGCTCCTGTTTCCATGGCAATTAGAATTAGATTAGGTTTAGGTTCACAGTGGGTGAATGAGACTAAGTGATGATGCAGTGTTTTTGTGTCTGCAATATACTGAGTCTTTTTAGAAAATATCTTGGAACTACTTAAGTTGTTGCATTTTTGGTTGTTCTTGGGTTGCTTGTATTTATCTTGTGGTGTACGGATCTTTGCTTGCAGTTAGCCAGTCTGTTGGTGCTTGTGCTCTTTGTGTTCATAGTGATGTACTCTTTAAATAAGAGAACAGTCCCTGGATTCTAGTAATTGCTGCACATTGAAGAGTCAGTTTGCATATTGGGCAAATAAATAGCTATATTAACTGTTTTGAAATTTCGTTAGCCTATGACTGATTTTTGCAGTGTTTTAAATGTGATGGATTAGTATGATTTCTATCAGCACCCAACCATTTAGGGTGACTTTCCTGAAAGACCATTGCAAAATCATGCCACTGTTACGTATTTGTCTATGCAGTTTTCGTGCATGTGTGTATATATATATAGAAATATAAAAATATTATAAAATATCAAATATCAAATATATATAAAGCCCCCCTTTTTTTTTCTTCTGATACTTGTTGATATATTCCTACCACCCTCAACCCAAAAGATTTTCATCCTCACTTTTTTCCAGGAATTGGTATGGAGACTAATATTACTGTTAGATTTATTGTAGTCCCCTTTTTGCTTATCCTCATGTGTCATAGTCTGTTTTCCCATAGCTTGTATTTCCCTTACCATCATTTTGCACTTAGGGATTGCAGATGCTGCATGAAGTATCATTATAAGTTTATGAGCTCTAATACTAACAGGTCACACTTTTGTAGTCTCTGAGTATGTGATATTTGTAACATTACTCCTGCAATATTTAATACTTGAATTTTGTTAAATAATCACCTGTTAAAAGGGCTACTGTAGATTTCATGGAAATATCATCCTTGAAGATATTTTGGCTGTTGATTTAGTCTCTCTGTGTAAGGTACACCTAGATACAAAGGTAGTTGGGGATAGAAGTACTTTTTAGTTGTTCGGGTACAGTTGTACTTCACCCATCCAGAAGCATTTGAATTGGCAAAATTAAACCTTGCAGCAGTCTGTGCTCCTGTAGAGGGGAGAGGGAAACCTTTGGAGGAGTCATTGGCTTCAATCACTTCCAAAGAGAAACAGTTGCTGTAGCTACTTTGCTGACGGAAAGCTCTAGACAATACTAGTATTTAGATCCTTAGGCATAGTAAATAAGGCAGCCTGCTTGTTGTTCTGCCTTCTCCATTCAGTTGCCTTGCTGATCTTCCTTTTTGTGCTATGCCTGGTTCTTCCTGGTCCACCTCAATAAATGTTTTCCAGTGTGGTGTTAACAAATTCTGGCAGTGGGAGTTCTGTAACGTACCCCTTCCACATGCGTGAATGTCTTGAGTGTTAGAAAGCTTTTCTTGGTGTCCAACCCAAATCTCCGTTAGTGCATATGTAAATCAGTTGTTTCTTGTTCAGCCCTTAGTGTACTTCAAAATACAATTGATCAACCTTTTCTGTGTAACATTCTTGTTTGTTTGTTTTTTTTGAAACTGCTGTGTATTTATTGTTTGGTTTTGAAACTGCAGTCTTCTTTCCTATAAAATCAGATTGCTTCAGCCTCTCCTCATAAGCAGATTCTTTAAGAAGACACATTCAAATAGAAAGTGTCTGAAGAATGACAACAAAATAAGAATTTGAAGTGGGGATCTTTCTTTTGTATGAGACATCACTGGCAAAACTTTATTTTAACCTTAAGACCTCCTAATCAAGGCTTCTCATTTTCCAGAGCAAATAAACAGAAAATAGAAAAATTCTAGCATGCATTAGGAAAATGTTATAAAATGGTACGGAAACACCAACATACAAGATTTTTGTTTATTCCATTTTGAGTACAGCAGATCAAATAAAATATCAAAATGTAAACATATTGTTGGACTTGCCAAAGAATTATGGTACTGGCAGTTGAGCTCCTTCATGTCTTATGAGAAAAGGAGAAAATGAAATCTGAGTTCCAGGAAGCTGCAAGTCCTGAAATTGTGAAGAATTGTGATTTATGGTTTCTTAACTGTATCTCAGCTCCTGTTATCCAGAATAATTAAAGGTGTCTGACAGCTGTATACATTTTTCTTTGTAAAAGTATTCCTTTCTCTGACACTAGTTTTGTTGCTGTCTTACTATTTTTCATACCAGCTTGGCAAATCTGCTGTTACAAAATAGCAAGATCTTTCTTAAGAAAGCATGACAAGTAATATTTTTGCAGCCTACTTTTAAAATCTAGATCAAGATGAAAATTGAAGGTGTTTTTTTTTTTGTAGTTGTGCCGATATAATGTTCTTAATACCAGGCTCTTTACAGCAGGACATTGAGAGGCAGGAGGCAATGGGTGTAAATTGAAACCTAGTTTCAGGCTAAGTCTAAGGGAGGAAAAACACATTCCCTGTGGGGACAGTGATGGTGCCGGTAGGTCCTGGAATACAGGTGCTGATAAGCTGTTTGGTTTCTAGGCTATCTAGATACATTAACAGTGCACATGTTTGAAAGCATATACGTACACATCTGTAAACACCTAAATGTGACTCTTATGGCCATACAAATTTTGTTGATACTTCTATGATCGTCTCTTGGTAATCATAGTCATACAGTGTGTCACCAAAGTTCTTGTATAAATCATGTTAAATTTTCGTATCACATTTCTCAAAATAGTTTTCTGGCCTTTCATTTTGATATTCACTAAGTCTGCTTACAAAATTATATATGATCATTTGTACTGTTAGAAACACAATTAGATTGTGGCAAACTGTATTAATTCCAAATGTAATACCACACAGTTTTGGATTAATGTTAAAAAAAAAAAAAAATTCTAATTGAGTAAAGGTTTTTTTGGGGTTG
The DNA here is from genome assembly GCA_039720435.1 of Amazona ochrocephala. Classification (NCBI taxonomy): domain Eukaryota; kingdom Metazoa; phylum Chordata; class Aves; order Psittaciformes; family Psittacidae; genus Amazona; species Amazona ochrocephala. The sequence continues at coordinate 30,078,269 of CM077883.1, read as the reverse complement.
GTTTGTTAGTGGGTTGGTTTGGGGTTTTTGTTTGCTTGTTTGTTTTTTTTTAATAGTGGCACTTTGAACTGAAATCACACTAAAAATACGGTGTTGCTGGATAGTGTGCGAAATATGGTGTCCAGGGGATGCCTTTATTATGTAACTCTGGACGATTTAATCAAAGTGCTCATGTCTATTAGATTTAGTTGGGATGCAGTCGAATTGAGAGTTGTAATACTTCTCTTGGGTGCACTTCGCTGTTATAAGTTGTTTTGTTATGACTGTTTGCTATCCTTCTCTTTTCAGACAAGAGGTGTCCAATACAAGGGAGATCGTGGCTATCTTCTAGGCACTAACTTCCACTTATGTGGGGTGTAGATAGATTGAAATACCATCAAGTGGTATACAATATGTAGATACAGAAATAATGAAGTAATTCTGAAATAACATATTGGAAGTCTTCAGAAATCATAGTTCAAGGGCGTTAAAAGAAACAAACAAATGAAACCCCAACAAAACACACCATGACCCCAACCCCACCAACCCAGGAAAACAAAGCCAAAACAAGCAACAGTCTGCACTCTAATTTAAAATAACATCAGGTGTCAGAATCATAATGCTTTCCAAAAACTGGAATTTCAACAGAAAGGTGGTATATCTTTCAGCTGAGCCACACAGGTGGCATCTAGAATCCTTGCACATCTTTGGTCGTCCTTAGACCTTCTGTTATGGGTCTGCTTGATTAACAATTAAGTAAAACTGGTAAGACCTGTGTAATGAGAAGTATGCATGTTCTCTGACTTTTATTTTAGTACACAGCAAGTGGTGCCATGTAACTTACCTGCAGGTAGAGGTAAATCACTTGAAATTTACTTTTACTGAAACCGATCACCCTCCATAATCATAGAATAGTAAGGGTTGGAAAGGACCTCAAGATCATCTAGTTCCAACCCCCCTGCCATGGGCAGGGACACCTCCCACTAAACCATGCCATCCAAGGCTATGTCCAACCCCACCTTGAACGCCACCAGGGATGAAGCATCCACAACCTCCCTGGGCAACCCATTCCAGGGCCTCACCACCCTCACAGTAAAGAATTTCTTCCTCATATCCAATCTAAACTTCCCCTGTTTAAGTTTAAACCCATTACCCCTTGTCCTCTCACCACAGTCCCTTCTGAAGAGTCCCTCCCCAGCATCCCTATAGGCCCCCTTCAGGTATTGGAAGGCTGCTATGAGGTCTCCATGCAGCCTTCTCTTCTGCAGGCTGAACAGCCCCAATTTTCGTAGCCTATCTTCATACGAGAGGTGCTCCAGTCCCCTGATCATCCTCATAAAGCTCTGATAACTCAATTTAAGCCCTACTTATGTAGTTGTGCTTTTATTTACTTTAGCATATTTCTACCCTGTCTTTTCTAAGGTACTTAGAATAACTTGCATTTGCTAGTGGTATGAAGGCATCTCTTACATTGCAAGATAAAAGGATTGACGTGGCTATATCAGTTTTATGCCTGACCTACTAACATATTACAGGTGATTTAAAGAGACAAGAGTCCAATTTATTTTTAATTTCAGTTATTACTAGAGCGCATTTATATACCACCACCTACCCAGAATACTCTATTCATTTAGTAGGACAATTAAGCTCTCTAAATTATATGTTGTAATATTTCTTCCATTTTCTAAAGTTAATTTGAATGTGTTTGAATTGGCATGTCATATGCATATTGTCATATGTTTTCATTGGAAGGAAATGCAGATAGGTTGGATGTGCTACACTGTGGATTCTGTTTATTCAAATAACATAGGAGCTAAGGATAGCCAGTATTTGCATTATTTACTACCTTAGAAGAAGGCTAAGACAGAATTTCAGCAACTAATGTGAACAACTTGTATCCTTAACTTAATGTTAACTGAATCCATTGACTAAAGAACGTGTCTGGTGTTTACAAGCTGAAAAAGTGAGGAACCCAAAAATTTGCAAAAAAGTAGCGAATGACTTGATACATAGTGAATCAGCCTGAACAAGAAGGAATAAGAATAGACAATAAAACCTGGAGTTTCATTTAACTCATATGCTCTATATTAGATAGAAAAGGATTGCAAGATCCCAAGTTGTACTGAGAAAAAAGAGAATTTGTTATATTAAACAAATTAATACTTAAAACATCAATAATTTTATGTTTCTATAGATGTCTTTTCCCACTATTTCACTATGTTCAATGTGGTTTTGGTTAAATTAATATTTATAGAAGTGTTTTGTGTAGTTCAGAAAAGAAGTTGAAAGAAGTATACTAGAGAGTGTATTATGTACAATAACTGTTTTGGAGTTGTAAAGACTTGGAAAGGTTAAGATATATGAAGAGACTGCATCATCTGATCTGTCCCCAGAATCTGAGCCCTCTGCATTTGTAGAAAGTTACCTGAGTGCGAAGGGTTGAAACTGCTGGAAAAGACACTGTCAGGGGCTTTTTTTAAAAAAAAATTTGTTTGCCGTCCATGTACTGGAAATTAATTTTTACCTTCTGTTTTTGTCCTGACTCAGTATGTGCCTTATTAAAGTAAATGCCTCTTTTTCATGCATGAGCAGAGCTTGAATTAATGATAATGGAGTTTTCATATGCATGTTGAAAGGTGTTCATACCTCATGTTCCTGCATTTCTAATGCTGCAGAAGTCACCACTAATGTATTCTATTTATTCTTTTCTCTGTGAATCAGCACTGTTATAGTCAGCAAATACATATATCTGTAGCACTTCTGCCTAAGGAAGCTGGCAAATCTACATTTTTGAACATGTTTTTAGTATCTTTGTTTTATTTTGATTATTATATGGGGCAGGGTGTCACTGCAATTAAGCAGATAGAAATTAGGTGCAATATGTTAGATAAATGTGCTATGCAGGGTCTGAAATCAAACTATGCTGCCAACAAAAAATGCATGTAACTCTTTGATCTTGCAAGGCCTCTGTAAATGTCAAACGCTGTTGTATGTCAGCTGAACAAAAAGGATCAGCTTGCATCTTCAGGGATGCACAATGCTGCAGATATATCAGGCAGGAGGAAGAGAGGTTTAACTCATGGAAACAGCCACAGTAAATGAAAGTAAGGATTTGCTACTCTTAGACAGCACATTAGAGTAGCTTGCCTCTGCACATATGACTTAGTGACTGACTGAGAAGTACTGGCTTATGTATGAGTATCTTATGCATCAATACAGGCTCTGTTTTAGGAGGCAATTGCTTAGTTTTCCTAAAGGGTTTTCTTTAATAACCTCACAATTTCAGCCATCTCATTTATTTAATTGAGAACACGTTGCTGTATAGCCTGCAGGTAAACTAGCTAACCTTGTCATTTTTACCTTCTTGAGTGCAGTTTTCACATTACAGGATTATCAGTGCAGAGACAAGTTCGCATACAGCAATAATAAGCTAACAGAGCCACGTGAGCAAATTTAATTAACTGCAAAAATGAATTTCTCAGCTTTTCCCTGGCTTGGCCAATATGCTGAAGTATGTAGCTTTTATGCTGTAGGAAATGCTGTAGAATACAAACTATGCACATCTGTATGTAGAGATTATCTGTGTAGTCTTTGGTATCCATATCCTGATTTTGGTTCACTTTTTACTGTATGTTTATACCTTCTCATCTGTTGTGTTTATACTTGGCTTAAAAACTAAAATTGAGATTTTACTATGAAAAATACGCTGAGTTTTGGTTTGTTTGGTTTTGTTGTTTTTTTTTGGTTGGTTGGTTTTTTGTTGGCTTGTTTGTTTTGTTTTGTTTTTAAATGGCATAGCTGCTAAAGAAAATACCAAAATGTGCATTTTCTGACATGCTGTCTTCCTGAATAATGTTTTCAACAACTGCAGCAGTTGTGGATATTACGAAGTTAAAACACGCTCACAGTATGAATGTCCACAGACTAGACATAGTCAAAACTTATACTGGGTACTCCACAATCCAATTTCTCCATATAACCAACAGCTCTTTCTCCCCAGTTCACACCAGGCATCAGCAGGCCCACAGTTTCCATCCTGCTTCCCAGTACAGTGTACACTGCATCTGTAGTGTCTAGGTATAGATGTGTTTTTAATTATTATGCTCTATTATACCTGAAAGATGGTTAGTAAAGCATGACATGGTGCGAATGGTGACTAGCGAAGTACACGAGTTAGACAAATTCTTTTACACAAGCTGAGGTGAAAAAATGATTCTCAGACCCATGAAATAAATACATCATGCATTCTTTATCTGCTTTTTATTTCTATTGTAGTTTCATAGAATCATAGAATGGTTAGGGTTGGGAAGGACCACATAGTTTCAACCCCGCTGACATGGGCAGGGACACTTCACACTGGAACACATCGCTCAAGGCTCTGTCCAACCTGATCTTCAATGCTGCCAGGGATGGAGCATTTGCCACTTCTTTGGGCAACCTGTTCCCGTGCCTCACCACCCTCACAGTAAAGAACTTCTTCCTTATATCTAACCTGAAATTACTCCTGTTTAAACCCTTTACCCCTTGTCCTGTCATTACCATTCCTGATGAAAAGGCCCTCTGGCATCCCTGAAGGCCCCTTTCATATGTTGGAAGACTGCTTTGAGGTTTAGAACATTGAATTAAAAATAATCAGTAATGAAAGTTTCCGTTCCACCTTTCTTGTACACCCAGGGTCAATATCCCTCAGTTCATGGCTCCGATTTCTCTGTTTACTCCTCTCTTTTAACAGTTTGTGATACTTACGGTGTCTCGACTGTAACTTACATGTTATTTTCAAAGTACCTGAGATCAGGTTTAGGTGTATCTGTGTCTGAATCCTGCTTGCTTTTGGCTTGAAGTGGAGGGGGTAATGTATCTGTATGTTAAATACAGGTTTTAAATGTTTGTATGTGTGCTTTTTTAAGCGTAAGATCAAGTAGTGTGGTTGGGTGGGTAGAACAAAATAAAGAAACCTTTCTGCTCATTTAGCTGGATACCCTGGCTGATTCTGTGATTGTCCTATTTTTACTCCCCTTTTTGTGAGCTAATTTTTGATGATGCTAAGAGACCACATGATTTACTATTTATTATTTAGCATTTATTCTCTTTTAGTGTTGATAATATTTGGGACTGGGAGAGAAGATGTTTGAAGACTTATTGTAGTCTGATCATAACTAACGGGATCTGGCAGCTGGATGGAGATTTGTTTTAAGAACAACTTAGTAGTACTTGTGCTAATTTCTAATTGAGAATAAAATGAAAACAGTGTCTTTTTAACAGGTGGCTTCCAGCACTCTGGAGATGTACATTAGGGCTGTATATTCATTCAGCTTCATCTTAGTACTAATTTCTTTTTTAATGACACTGGTATAAACCTTGTGTCTTTGGTCACTCTGCTGTCTTTATTACAGGTGCTGTTGTCAGGATTGATCGGTGTTGTTTCATGGAAGAGGCCCCTTTCACTTGTGGTGAGTGGCAATGTGGCTTTAATAGTGTTATGCAGACTCTAGGTAAGTTATCTCCCAGTGATTTCATGTTTATATACAAGCCTAATAGTTTCTGGGGGTATTTTCTAGTGCTGTTATGTATCCTAATATCTAAAAACACTTAGGACAAAAATTTTGGAACTTTGAGGTTGTTATTACATAAGCTATATATTATATAAGCTATTTATATAATAAATTAGATTATTACATAAACTATATATGTAGTTTATGTAATACATAAACTATGTAATGTATCATAAATATTATGATATTTTTCTTCAATCTGTACTTGTCTTTGGAGAGTGGTAATATTCATTATGTGTTAAAGAGTACATATATCTACTGCCACTTCCTTGGTATTGTTACAGTTCTAGTTCTCTTTTAAAGAGTAAAAACATATGGTTTGATCATTCAGATGTAAGAACTGGAATTATAAACATTTTGGTAAATGTGTATGTTTAAAGAAAGGCAACAGTCGTACTGTAGTTGATGGTCTGGAATTAAAATGACTGAAAATAGTGAGAATTGTTGCTTTGTAGATATGCAGTGTGGCTTGTATTAACAGATAGTCATGAAATGTTATAAATTTCAATAATTTGTTGATGTATTTTTTAAATTAATACTGAACTTAGAAAAGTGCTTAGTCTGTCACTGTTGTTCTAGACAGACTGTCTGCATTTATCTTTGCATTTAATTTAACTTGCCCAAGATTGCACCTCAAAGAAACATTTTTTAACAAACTATCTGGATGGCAGAAAAGATATTCCAAGTCAGTAGCTGTTCTTTGTCTGCAGAACATATTTTAGCTACATTATGTATATTCTGTTGTGAGATTAGTGTTGTAACATAGTAATGAAAAGTAATTTATGCTTTGTATATGCATGTTGATAGTTTCAATTAACCTATTAAGCAATATTAGATTCAATCAGTCTCATTAAAGAGGTGAAATGACTGTAAGGATGTATTAGCAGGTAAATACTGCATTTGAAAAGTGTGCATGTGGTAATATAGTAACATCTGTAACATTTGCATCATAGTTAATACTAAAGATAGTCCCAAGAAAAAAGAATGTAGCGGAAAGTATTAAATGGAAAGACTGGTATTAGTAAGAATAAGCCTAACTAGAACTTCAGGTGTATCTTTTAATATTATTAACCAAAGCAGTAGTGTTAGAGCTTCTGATGTATATTTTTCTTTCTTTCCCTTTCCGTAATTCACTTTTTATAAAGGAAGGACAGAGATAGAGTTTGTACTGATTTACTGGTTAATGTGTTTACCAACAGATGAACTCTGTATAATGTAGAAAGCTGCTTCATGGCAAGATAAATGTGGCCAATACAAGGCGAAACTGGAGCAAATTGGTGAAACTAATGAGTGCCTATATTAGCAGACAGGTTTTTGGACAGGAAAAAAAGAAAAAAGGACAAGTTTTTACAAACCATTGATGAGCAGGGAAGTTTTCAGAGTTAAACAAAGACTGGTATGTCATGAGTGGGCAGTCATCAAGTGAAAATGTTCATCATTTCTCAGACTTTTTAATTGAATTATTTTAGAAACAACCTATGAATGTGTATATGAGAATATGCAGACAGGATGGGAATGGTCATTTGGTTGTCCCAGGATTTCTCTGGTTATCTCTTGCTGTGCAGGAGCAGAAATAGGAGAAAACTTTTTTTTCCTACTGGTGTTGCAAAAAGGGAGCGTGGCCCAAAGTACTGTTTTCTCCATTAGCCTGTCAGTAACGTAGCTTATATGGGAGATTTTGCAGATTTGCAGTGTTGTTTAGAGTAAGAATGTGTATCTCTGGGTAAAGATCGGGCTAAATTCCTGCTCAGTGTTATGACAAATCGCTGGCATTCCTTTTTGTTTTATTCTGGTATATTTTATTCTACCTTGTCAGCTTTGTTAATAGTAATTCTCTGTCTGGTACCTGGGAATGCTGCCTCTGTATTGATTAACAGGAAATAGAACTGTAATAGTGTTACATATTAGAAATTCTTCAGAAAAAAAATTATTCTATCAGTGAAAGAATCATGAAAGTGCATGCTTGGTACCCAAATCTTGTTTAATTTTCATTTGTGTTGCACTTTATTGCTTACATATTACAGACAATAAAAACTAAAACAATTCCTCTGAATCGAGTGCCTGTACAACTGTGAAATCTAGCTAAAACTAATATTTTTCAGAAGAGTTGCTTGTAAGCAACTCTAATTGCTGCTTACATCATTAGAATAAACAGTATTCATGCATCAGAAATGTTATTCAGGCCTGTTAAGACTTGGCTTTGATTCCTGAACAGTCGCGTATTATAGCTTCAGCCAATCTTTCAGATATCAATTCATTTAGTGAAATGTAAATAAGCAGCTGTGGTCAGTATCATTCAAGGAAATGTGCTAATGAGTCATATTTCTTGTGATCTGCTTATACAATATGTATGCAAAACACATGGTCAAGAACTATCTTTCAACCAAATTTATAGTATTATAAACAACTATATAATCAATTTTAATAGATATGTCTTTTTGTTGCAGTGTTACAAAACCTGGCATTGCAGGCAACAATAACAAAAAGAAAGATGTCTTTATAATTTGAAGCCATGAATAATGCTTTTAAAAATTAAACCGTACACCATCTGAGACATTCTGAAAACTGGTAAAACTCTAGTAATATTCATTAGATGCTAGCTTCCTGTATATTTTGGATTTGCGACCAAGGCAGAGTTGATAACACCAGTGTTTTCGCTATTGCTGAGCAGTATGTACACAGTGTCAGTGCTTTCTCTTTTTCCCACTATGCATCGCTTGCTTTGTTCTTTGAGATTTTTCCTTCCTCTTTGCTTGTTATAAACTATCTTCATCCCACAAGCTGTTTCACTTTTGCTCTTCTAATTCCCTTCCTGTCCTGCTGCAGGGGGGAGTGAGCAAGCAGCTGTGTGGTGCTTAGCTGGGGCCAGGATCAGACCCTTCATACTACTGATTCTGATTTGCTCAACACTGTATTCATGCAGCTTTTTTCACAGATGCAGTGTCTTTTCTTTGTGAATGTAGTATTTTCTGCAGGCAAAAAGAGGCAGTTGAAGCAATAAACACATATAATAGTTCATCAACTATTAACTTCTGACAGTATCTTATCAGAAATATGTAGTATTGCTGTAGCAGTGAGTAGGTGGTTACATGCATCTTGGGACCAAAGTCAAAATAGAATAATCATGTATTTAAAAGACAATAGCATGAGTGGTGTTTCATAATATACATTCAATAAAAAGATTTACAAATGTGTAAATACTAAGAAAATTTTACTGTGATATTAATATGCAGAAATTTAATTACACATAGAAGCCACCATGCTAAAGTGTCTTTGCATGGCTTAATTATCTGAAGGCTTCACCAGATTTTGTTAATTTATCTGAATTTTATTGGTCACCACTTAGTCATCAGTTGCTTGTGTTGCCAAAAGTCTTTATATGCCAAAAGTCTTTATATAGACAAGGAATCAGTGTCTGTCATCAAACCTGTTTTTAAATTTGTTAGAGGAGACAAAGTTGGGCAAAGGAGATCTTTAAATTGCTTATGCATTAATTTTGAACAGTTTTTTCCTTATATTTGGCATATTTCCTCATTAAGCTTTCTCTATTTTGAATTACAAGCTCTCAGAGAATTTGTAGCGCTTCGGGGAAGTCTTTCAAGAGTCTCTTGTTGGAAACTGGCTGTGTCAGTACCACTGCTTAAGGTTAAAATAGGAATTTCTTCCTTGTAGTTTATGGAAGTGTCTGAAAACTGAGGTTGAACTACTTTGTGCAAAACTTCAAACTGCAGTGAGATTATTTTTCTGTTACAGTCTATGGGAATTGCTAATCTGTTTGTGCTAAGGAGGTTAATTCAGCCTCTGAACTGAGTAGAAAGCCTCTCTGTTGCCATCTGGCATTTGGGTGAAAAATATTTTAACATTTCTAACTGAAGCTTTTACAATAACCTGATAGATTTAAATTTATTTTTTTTCAAGGGTCTGAAGTCTGTGAATGACAGTGAATGCAACACAATTTTTCTTATAAATAAGTGATCTTGATTAGTCAGCTACTTAAAGCATTTCCTGTGTAAATCTGCATTCCAGGTACAGTTCCATGCATCAGTGAACATGCAAACATGTGCATACAACTGTAATTACTAACCTGGTTATAAAGGCTCAAAAATCTGGTCTGTACATTTGGCTTTCAGGATGTTTTCTGTTTTCTTTCTTTTGGCTTAAGTGGAAGGGGACACTGTTTCAATCCATTATCCCTTCAATGAACCATTTCTTCATTACTTCATGCCTTTAGTTTTTGGTGTGTTGTTTTTTTTTGGGGGAGTGGGCTCTGTGTGTTTTGTTTTGTTTTGTTTTTTTATATGCAGATAGGATTAGGAAAAATAAAACAGGACTTATCCTTAATAGCAGCAGTTCAACCTGCACATCAGGCACAAGGTTGAACTTGAACTGCTGTGCAAGGTTTCAGGCTGCACCTGTGGTAAGAATCAGTCAAATACTGAACTGACTTTGTAGAAAATACTCATCTTGAATCAGCTTGGTCGTTTGTTGCAAAATGAGATATTTTCTTTGTAGAAGTCCTGTGAAAAACTTGAGCTATTTGAATACCAGACTTAAATCAGTTTCTTCAGTAAAAGTCTGTAGAAAAAGATCTGTATCTGTTGTAAAAAAAGAAATTACTACTAATTTTAAATACATTCCGTATACACTTGCCTCACAAGATGCAACAATATGTAAAACTGGTCCAAATGCTTCCTCATTGGTTATCTCCTATCACCAGATACAATTTCTGAGTATAGCAGAAATAACCAAAATACAGGAAGCATACCTAAAATGTGTAGAAATAATGTATAAGGGAGTTTTCCATATTCTTATCAGTGATGTGGCATGTTGACATATTCTTGGCCATGCTACTTAGCCTTAGATCCTAGAGTAGTTTTAGTGGTGAGACATGTATTTTTAAACTCTGGCAGGAGAGACTACAGCTTCCTTTCAGTTGGAATCTGATTGAAATTTTTGAATTTTAATAAACAAATAAAAATGGTGGTGGTGTCCTGTTTCGTGTCCATGCCCTCTATCCATCTCCTTTGTTGTCTGTCCCTGTCCTTGCAGAGTATTGGTTTTGGTAGCTGGAATAAATAGAATCTATATAGTGGAGAGATAGTATTAGCATATATTGGTAAAGACTGTAAGAGAAAAGTTAAAAAATGCACACCCTGGGAGAATGGCAGAAACTAAAGGCATCTATCACCTTGTATGTCATTGTTGACTTTGATACTTGTGAGATGTTGAGATGATATGCAGAATATCACTCTGTTTTAACAGATCAAATCCCCTGATCACTCTGCAGTATCGTTTCGGCACGTGTATTCTTTGAATTCATTGATCAAGATGTTCATTAGGAACCCTGCTATTTATTAGTCATCTTTGAGGCTGAAGCATTAGTTTAGAGGTTTACAAAACACTGGGTAAAAAACAACTACATCTTACATACTGGAGTTTTGCAAAGTTTCTGATAAACTGGGATATGATTAAATACTGAGAATTTCTTGCTTTCAAACGGAAGCTTGGAAAGTTGTAATCACTTCAACTTGTGGAGCAAATCCCATACTGGTTCATAAAGCAGCTCTTATAATACAAAGCTTTAAATTTTGTCCAGAGCTGGTGTGGACTGGAGTGTGAGCCCAGGCTTTGCAATTGAGAGCAGACTGCTTTTCTTTAACCTCTTTTCTAGGAGCATGGAAGGAAAATGCTCAAATTCGGAGGAGCTGAATGATAAATCAAGGGGAAGAGAAAGGCATAGGACAAGGACATGAAGGAGGGATTAAAATGTGAGTTGGGCAGCATGAGGGAGTCTGAGGTCAAAAACCATTGAGAAGAACAGGACCTAGATGAACAGAGGAGTGAACCAAAAGCATGTCAGTAAGAAATCACACAATGGAATCTCAGATTTTTCATTGTGATTTTTAAATATAGTGCCATAAGCACTATAACTAATCCTGACTTAAAATTAAATTGTCGCTTAGGTTTGAATGACTTCAGTGAAGAAAGTGTGAGATGTAAAAAAATTTTTTCCCCATAACTGGGACATAGTTAAGTTTCCTTTGTCTCTTCTCTTCCTCTTCCCCCCTTCACTGAGACCTAGTTGTATAAAGCACTAACATGCCTATACTGCTCTGGTAACCAAATTAGATCAGTTCTCTGCATACTGCTGCAGTGTAACTGTAGTTATACCAAAGTCTGTGAGATAGTATCTAAAAATGAGACTAATGTATTTATTCTATGATTCTATGATTCTATGATTCTATTGCTAACTATATTCCAGGTTACATCAATTTGAAAGCAGATTTCTGTTTCTCTCTGTGGCGGTGTGCTCCTGCCCCCCAGCATGACCTGTATTTCCTGTAACTCCGCTCAAGTGATAACCACCAGTGGTGGTGGTAATAGATGCATTTGCTTGTGATGGCTGCATCCATCTCAAAGTGGATTTGGGGGAGACAAGTACCAACACAATAGCTAAGGACTAATCTGAGCAATATGTGCCCCCGTAACCATAGTGCTGGTGAAGGTCCAACTCAATCCAAGTTTGGAAAAAACCCTAACTTGTGTAGTCAGTATGCAAATGTGACTGACTCAGTTATCCTACTCCATAGTTGAGCTCTCCTGCACAGCAGTGGGCTGCATGCCAGGATCTCCCCTTGAGTAGGGACGTGTCTCAGGTTTACTCCTTGAGGTTGAGAGATTCCTTGTTGCAACATATTCTTGGTAAGCAATTAATAGCATGCTAAACTTTGAAATCGTAGCAAAGTGATATAAAAGAATGATTGTGCTTGACATAAACCCTTGACCAAGTCTGAGACTAAGTCTGGATCTAGCTATACCTAGACCCCTCTCTGAGAAGTTTAGAATGTAAGGGGTCCTGTCTGAACCTCATGATTCAAAGGGAGGGTCCTCTGACAATTCTGTCTGACCCTGTCCCCTGTGCAGTAAATACTCAAGTGTACTTTACCGTTTAATCTGATTAAACCACTTGTTTACTGTCAAACTTTGCTAAATTGCTCTTTTTATATCGATAGACATATAGCTATTTCTCTCTTAAAAGTGAAATGTATCACTCCATTTGCAACACTATCAATCAAAGCTGCTTCGGTTTATTATTTATTCCAATCAGATTCTCAGAGTAGTTAAACCTGAATGATTTTCTTCTTCTTCTTCTTTTTTTTTTTTTTTTTTTGGTGGTAAATTCTCTAAATTTCCTTATTTAAAAAAACAAACCAAAAAATCTTCCACCAAACCAGACTAGTGAATATCAGATCTGGGGCCCTTTTCAATCAACCAGTAACTGTCATTCATTCATTCCTTCCATATGTGCTTCCAAGGATGTATGCACCTTTCCTGTCCTGGTTCCAGTAACTGCGCCAGTGGTTTGTGGGAGACTTCTGGAGAGAAATATGAGTACTTGCCATTTATCTGTCTATATTCCAGCCCTCATGGCAGAACCTGTGGATCTCTTTGTGTCTTCTAATGTGCAGTTTGTGTCAGTAAGTGTTTACATGCTCCAAGGGGGGCAATTTACTGAATGATGTTCTTGGGCTGGAGACTTCAGTGAAAAGAGCAGCTTAAGAGGAATAGGAGAGAATTGGAGAGGACTGAACAGGCCTGCTTTAGTCATCCTTAGCTGCATTCTGATTGATCCGTTCCCACAAAAGTTGGTTGTAGGTCATTCACATTTTTTTCTTTCTTCAGCTTCTGGAAACAGTTAAAAGTTTCAGTAGTAACAACACAACCACAGTGTTTATTTATTCTTTCCTTTTCACTAGGGTATTTTTATGCTCTATGTGCATAAATTTTTATTTCCAAATATTTGAAGATACAACCAACCGTGTAAGAAACAAATAGGAATTTCTCAGTGTTTTGGTATATCAATTACCTTGATGAATAACATAACTAGGTAAAAATTAAAAATGTTTTATATAGATATGTTATATTTAGTGACTAGTTTTGGCTGTAGTTGTGCTGGAGTTTGTGGGGTTTTTTTCTGTGGATTCAAGTGATCAGATTTTACTGGAGCATTTCTCAGAAAGTACATTTCAAAGATATTTGTAAAAGATGCATGTAATTTTAGATGTGCATATACAGAAATGTGCCCTATTAATCTTTGTGCTGTTATTCAGAAAATAGATGGTATCATCCACGCTTGAGCAGTCCAGCTTGAATTTTGATATTTATGCTCAGTCTGTAGAAGTTAATCACATACAGTATTTTATTTACTATGCATTAACACTATGATAAATGATGTTTTCTCTGAAACTATAATAGTGTAGTTAAGCTTGTTTTTTGTTCTTAGGCTAAAGCACTACAATGTCTGGATGTCATCTCAGGCCTTTCCTGATGTCATTCTGAGGCCTTTTCTGATGCTATGCATGGATCACAAATAGTTTCTCCTAGAGAGGGAGTAACTTTGGGAGGCTAGGAAGTAGTCTGTCAAATGTGATGAGCTTTTCTATTGGAATCCTCTTGATAAATGTTTGTGCCTTAAATCTGAGGGGTTTGTTTTATTTTCTTTCTGTAATGGGCTTTTTTCTGAATCATTATTGCTTTGGGACACTGTTACTGACTTGTTTTCTCTTATTTAAGCTTTTGGTCTTGCATTTCTCCAGTCTTCCACCAGAAGTGTGTTAAGTAAGTGTTGCACTTCAGTGAAACTGCTGGTTGCCAGAAAATTGGGCATGCCATTTTACTGCAGTATACATGACAGAAGAGGAAGAAGGAAGAAAAAAATGGAGAATGACCCAGTAGAGCTGTGAACTGGGAGAGAAAGAAACAGCACTGGAGATGAAAACAGCAAGTGAACCAAAGAAATCTGTATAAAGGGGAAGAAAAGGTGTCACAGAGTGAAGCATCCATTTAGAATGAACATTCTGTGACCCATTTTACAGCTTAACACTTTGTACAGCTTTTTCTTGCCTTGGTTTGTCCGTCTGCATCTCTCTGTTGCCCTGTCTACAAAGGCTGCCTGTTCCTGGGCCCAGCTGCCACCAGCTGTCACCCAAGTCAGAATCTAGACTCCTTTGTTGAGCATTCATCTGCTAATTATTATCCCCTGTGGCAAAAGCTTAAAGGACCACAAGCAGCTTTTCCTGAAGAGGAGACAAAGCCTGCTGGGGCATAACACTTGCCTCTTCCTAAACAAGCACATCTTAATTACCCTTAAACAGACCTTTCTGCTTCCCATCTGCTCCCATTGCATTGTGTTGCCATGGCAGCAGCTAATGCTAGCACAGTACCATGCAATAGGAAACTGTCAAGTTCCCGTATTGCTGCTGCTTATAATGAAGAGTATGGCATGGGTGCTACATTTGCCTCTCTTCAGTCCATCAGTAATTCTCCTGTTCTCACATGCTTTCTAAATATATCTGCTAATGGTTCTTCCATCTCATTTGCTCTTTCCCTTAGAAATGCAGGCTGCATCCCATCTGGTCCTAGAGTTTTTGGCAGCCTTTGCATGGTCTAATTTCTTCAAATCTTTCTTGGTGTGAGTGGTTTCCTTCAGTATTTCTCATTCTCCTTGGTAAATTAATCTTTGTTTCTGGCATTGCCTCACTTCCTTTGTAAGCACTGGGGAAAAGAAATAATTTCTAATAGGGGTATCTCTGTCTTTCAGTAAGATACTTAGTTCATTCCTTAGAAGTGTGCAGTCATCTTTATTGTCCGCTTTTTGTTTATGTGTTGGAAGTGTCACGTTATTTACCTTTGCTTCCATAAGTAACTCTTCTTTCAGTCTTGAATAATTTTTTAACGTTCTGGATATTTAAATCCCTTTCCTGTTCTTAATCTTACCACATGTAGCTTCTGACCATAAAGCCATTAGGAATTAAAAGATTAACTACCCTTAAGCCATAAGAGTTGGTTATAAATTTACATTTTAGGCACAATTATGGCTAAATGCATTTTACAAGATGAATAGGAGAGGTTTCTTAACCATATCAGCTCCAGAAAATTTGGGGCACTTTGAAAGCTATGTACAATTATAGAAATGTTTGAAGGCTAAAAAATAAGTCATTTTACAAAGTTATACCTTCATAAAAAGGACAGATGTAATTGTTAATTTGTATTTGTAAAATGTTTGAGATGTGAAACAAGAACACATTGTTTACTTTCTCGAGGGATATTTCATGAACGTGTCGACAGACATTTCAAGTGGAGAAAACTGCTGAGGTAAAGTAAGCCCCTAATTTTTAAAGTACAGTGAACATTAAATGTAACATACCTTAATTATTATTGCTCTTAGTATTATGGAAGTAAACCCCCGTACTTAGGGGTTTTTCCATATGAATTATAATGATATAAAAGATTTTACCGGAACAAACCTATTTACACCAAGGAGAAAAGGAGTTGGTGGCAGTAGAAAATGTAAAATGTTTGAGGGACTCCGAAGGAGAATTAATGGAGAGATTAATGGGTTTTCTTGTGTGGTTTTTGTTTGGGTTTTTTTGTGGATTTTTGGAAGGGTTTTTTAATTGTTTGATTATTGTTTTGTTTTTTTTTCTTTAACAAGTAAGATTAATAATTTGATGCTGAGCATGCAAAAATGAAATTGTTTCAATTCCAACAGTTTCATTAACAGCTTTAGAGGTTTCTAAAAATAGTAAAAAGGTAGTAAGACAATTCATTGCATTTGATCAGAAATTGTGTGGAGATGATACATAAATGATGATATCTTTAGTTTTCAGATTACAAAAATAAAATATCAGTTCTTTGGTCCCTGATAGTTGTAGTCTTGAGAATTTTGGAAGCACTGAAGGGTTTCCAAAGTGAAAAGAAGCCAGGTGTGAGCTTTGAGAGTCAAGTCAATGTGTTCTAAAATTGTAAGTACATATATTGAACAGAACATGTGCAAAACCAACCTCTTGTGATATTTTTTCACATTTCTACTGGTTTTGGCATCTCTGCCTTGTGGAGTACCAATGCAGAAGTGATTATACAGTGTAATATAGAAGCAAATTGGTAATAGAAACAAAATCTATTTTGGATTTGCAGTTCATTTCCTACTGAATTCCTACAGCTACTAGACTCAGACTTCCACTGAACTCAGTTCCCTATTTATGTACAGTTGGTAAAGGATATTCTAAAAAATAATCATTGCAGAACATTTTTAACTGATGACTTAAAATGAATTAGTGGGCTTACCTGGATCCGAGGTTGTTCATGGTTCAACATTTTATTTGGTTATATATTGCAATATTTGCTTGCTTAGTGTTGCATAGGAAAGCTATACAAATCTGTAATAATTCAAACAGAAATAGAACTCACTGAGTTGGATGCTATACATTCTATTTCTATACCATAAAATAATATGGTTTTGGGGATGTAACTAGAGTTTGCTAGTCTCTACATATGTAATTAAATGCTGTTCAGAAATGTATTAAGTTTTTCTGCATTTTGTCATATTTCATGTTTTATTAGGATTTTCATAGAATCATAGAATAGTTAGGGATGGAAAGGACGTTAAGATCATCTAGTTCCAACCCCCCTGCCATGGGCAGGAACACCTCCCGCTAAACCATGCCACGCAAGAATTTTAATTCAGAAGGATCTGTTCAGTCTCATCGTTGTCATAGTACTTTCATATTAAGAAAAGACTGATATTTATAACTAATACAGGTGTCTCTATTTAAAAGTAGAAGCACAAAAGCATTTTAACACTTTTTAAAATATGTGTTCTAACGTAGTGTTAGAATGAGGCAGTGGTTGGTTTTCTGCTAGACACTAGATTGTATATAGCCATGAGCAGCAGTAATAGTAATTTATCTATGTCTACGTTGTAAGATGCTTAATTCTAAAATGTGTGTATTTTGTGCTCAGGAAAACAGACATCTTAACATCCAAAGAAATATAGTAAACAACAATTTTTTCAATTTGGCTTTTCCTAAATGTGTTTCTTTTCAAACATTTTATGGTTGCATAGAAATTTTCTACTCAATATGTGACCTTTACTTGCCAGAAGTAAAGTATCTTATCTCTTTTGAGGGTGGGGAGGGATAAACTAAACAGTCTCTACAAAATGCTGTCTCCCCAAAAAATTACTATATTCTGAACTGGCTAGATTTTAAGCTTGATACAATCATACTCCTCAAGGTAGTGCTGTATGTGATCAAGTGGAGCCACCTTCAAAAGGGGAGGAGGGGGGAGAAAGGATGTCTTTCCTGTTCAAAGACAATAAGCAATGAAAATTGTCTTCTGTGAGTGTTCCAGGGCCTTCAGCTCCCTGCACACTGCATGTGCAGTTTTTCTTTAAGCAGCCAATGAATGGGAGAAAACAACTGTCCGCGTTGAAGCTTTACCTCACAAACTGGTACTGAAACTGCCCATGTACTCTTGGCTTAATTTAGCAGTCATGGCTTGCTAACTTTGCTTACCTGACAGAAGCCTTCTTCCCTGGTGATGAAAGTAAAAGTATTCTGGTGTGATAGCTTTCAGAGAAACCACACAGTTGTTCATTAATAAGAGTAATTGCATGTAAGTAGTTAATTGCTATTACTGTTTTGAGAGAGATGCAAAATACCTGTATATCTTTACGATCTTTAGAACCTGCTTCTCTAATTATGCCACTGCCAGGAGGGGCTGCTTGCATAGCCTTCTAATGCCTGTCCTTGTCAGCAGGAAAAGATGAGCTTTTATTTCCTCAGGGTATTCTGCTGCAGATGTTGTGGAAGGTTAATTTATATGGAATAACGTTCCAGCAACACTTCCATGGAGGTGAACCCTTCCAGCAATGTGACACTTGTAAGAAGTAAATATTGGTTGTATGGATGGCACTATTAATGCGGTTGCTATGGAAGTCTAAATTCAGTCTTTATGTAGATTTGTTTCAAAGTTGTTAGGTTACTCATCCTTTTATTTTTTTAATCAATATGTTTCTGTTTTGCTTATTTAGCTGTCTGTTTTGTTTATATTTTTTTTTATAAAAAACTGATATAGAAAAATGTCTTCTTTCCTAATCTAACCATGTTCTGCTATTGACGTGGAACATTTTTGAGAAATAGTATTTTATTAGGTAATTTTTATGTCCTCAGAGAATATGTTGGGAGGGAAATTAAGCTGATATGGCTGAGGTAGTTGCAAGTTTTAAATCTGGCTCATGTGGTCAAAGAGAGAATGGACTATTGTTAGGGCATGAAAAGGGTTTGAAACAGGCTGAAAAGTTTATTTTAGGTATGAAAATTAATTACTGCAGATCTAGAAGTGTTTGCTGTCCTGCAAAGAATGGCATGGAGACAATGTAACCACAAAGCAAATAATAAAAGTATCTGTTTGGACTAAGCTTTTCATTTTCAAGTAGGATTGAACGTTACCCAGTGCTTCATTCTCAAATTACAGCTCACGTACTCTATGAGCTGTAAGATTTTGTATAGTAGCTTCTTTTTATGCTTCAGGGGAAAATTCCTTTGGTTACCAAGCTTCCTAGAATTACTTTGTTCCTTTTAACACACTTCAGCAAGGTGTGTCAGACTGTTAATTAGCATCAATATAGCAGAAAATGAATAGATGCTGAAGTATCTAGTTTTGAGAATTTCTACATAATAATTCTGAGCTGAGAGCATGAGGGCTTTATTACTAAATCAGGCTCCCTGTTACAGTTCCCTAAAAATATTAAAATCAATGGTAAACTGGTACTGCTGTAATATAACATTACAGAAATAACAAAAACATATGACAGTGCTAAATTCGCTGTTGTGTTGCAGTTCTTTACTATGATCACACTTGAGGAAATAATCTGTATGGCCATCAGTTCCACCTTTTTGGCAAGTGTTGAGAAATAATTTTGAAAGCAGTATAATTTTATCATGAAGCAAAAGAGTCACTGTTGTGAGGCAAATAATGGGAAGTTGAATTTTGTTGTTTCTCATGCACTTGCAAACCATTAACGGTATTGGTTTGATTGCCATTTCTGTGTAGTAAGTTTTTTTTTTTAAATGGTTTAATTTTAAAATTGTGAGTTGGGTATTCTATAATCTGTTATTAAATGAAGTTTGACTTTTATCTTCCAATATTTTTACATTGTATGCTTTATAGCTGAATAAAATAGAAGAGCAGAAAGGATCAATAAAATAATGTATTGTGTCCTCTTGAAATAACAGCCCAAGCAACCTCGATCATGAACCTGCAAAATTTCCTTTGGAGTTGTGGCATATAGTCCAAAACATTTTTAAAAATATTTAAAAAGTGTTCTCTGTTATTGTCTGTGGTGAACACTCCATGCTCATAGAAACATTATTTTAATAATTAATAAGTCTTACTAAAAATCCATATCTTAGTCTAAATTTGTATAGTTTATGCTTCTTTTTAACTTAGTTGAAGAGCTGCGCTTTTTTTTTGTTCATGGTAGGACCTAGCATTGGCCAAGGATTTGAGATAGAGCTGTCCAGACATTCTACTATAGTGAACTGGTATGCTTTTAAAGCCAGTTTTTCTTGCAGCCTAAACTAAAACAGTTACCTTTTTAATCGAACTAAGGAAGAAAAGATGCAAAATTTTAGAAGGCTTTTTTTAATATTAACCTTCTCAGAATCTAGGTAGCTTTATGGGGAATCCTTGCTTTCCTCAGTAATTTTCCAAGTGGCTACACACTCTTCTGTTTCTTCCTGTCAGGTTCCTAACATGATTTCTTCTGTCTTCTGTGCAACCTGGCTGCTGCTGCCTGCTCTTTGAGCTCTGCTCTGTGCAGAGACACCCTGGCCCATGTTTTGCAGTTGCAGCAATCTTCCTTGTTTTGAGTAAGCTCAGTTGCTCAGTAAAAGGAAACTCATCTGTGGGACAGGCTGCACTTAATACAGGTGCTTCTTAAGCAAAATACCACGCTGCAAGTTTTGATCTGCTTCTACAGTACTTTACAGAGACATGCTCATTTGCCTCCAGCTATTCTTGTTGATTCATAAATCATAAATGTGTATATTAAAATGTATATATTTTAAACCACATTAAATATATTTACATATATTTAATATGTAACATAAATGCTAACATAAAATGCTAGGTCTTGTTCTGTATTTGTTTCCTAATAAGCCATAGTATCTTGTTATGTATATCACAGTTTAAACCCAGTGCTGAGTGTAGTTCCAATTACTTCATTGGAAAAGCATAAGCTAAATGTGGCAGGAATAATGATAGGTATGATGGTATGATGACTTTTTGTCTTGAATAAGACAGATCCAATTTTACAAGAGTCATTACTGGCCAATGTAGGTCAATAAGGCATAATCATAATTTTTCTTAGCAGAAGGTGACTGAATAAAAATGGCAAGTTTTAGAAAAAGGAAGTTTTGGGGTTTTTTCAAACAGCTCATGATGACATCATGGAGCCTGTTGTAAGGAAACCATTTTTAATCCAAACTTCATGCATGTAGTTCTGAAGCATCACTTCAGGCATTGCTTTTCAGGAAAACATAACTCTACATGTATGGGAGATAGCGCTTCAAAAGTGCACGCTAACTGTTTTATATCTAGTTGGAAGATTTAGAGGTGCTTCTCGCTTTGTTGGCATCGGTTAATTTTGTACTGTCAAGTCCTGGTACAAGCCCACTGAGTAGATACTTGTCCAGTGTGCAGTGTTAACTGTGCTGGGTCTCAGTGTGTATCAGTATTTTTACTGACTTCATCCTTAATACCAAAAGAAAATTGTCATTTGAAATGCCATTCAGGTTTTTATCTAGCACCATCTTTACAGAGGGTTGTGCGGGTTAGGCTTCTGTTGGTGGAATTGTTCTGTGATTGATATCACTTTTAGGTCTCTGTTGATCATCTTACGGTAATTTGTGGTAATAGAGGAGGATGCTATTTAGAACTATCCAGAAAGTGAATATTAATAACATGGAGAAAAAAACAGACTTCCTTCACAGTAGTTAAGAGTTCGGGAAGAGTTCTATGTATGTATTCACCTTTTGCCTCCATTCTTTTGTAGTCTGGACTTTCTTGATTTTTTGCTTGAAAGAGAGCGTGGTATAGTCCTTTGTGCAAATATGGAATAAAAAGAAAGGCCAGCTAATGAACTGGAATATAGATATTCATTAGGCACAACATTTTTTGCATTGAAGGTCTGTAAAATAACAGTTTTTCACATATATTCATAGTATTCATTAAATACATGTGCATTCTTAGACTCGTATCCTCTTAAGAAAGTTGGGGATGTTGCAGAAAGTGATGACTAGAAAGTGATGATTACAAAAGCTCTTTCCTTATTTTTAGTATAGTTCAGTGAATGTGTTTTCCAAATTACACTTTAGATATTTTTAATCAGTTGTCAAAAATAGCATTGTGTCGGAAATGTGAAAAAGGAATAACAGTGATCAGAGTAGAAGAAATAAATTATTACTGTATTTTCAGACATTTTCAGTATATGCAGACCTCTTTTCTGGTACTTTTTATTTTTATAGGCACGTTTACAAATTTTACTAAAGATAGGACTATAAATAACTTCCTTTATAGGAGAAAGATACCATAACCTTAGGTTAGGGTTTAAATATTTTTTTTTTCTCTTGATATGGAAGGACCTTTATTACAGCTGTCCCTTGTAAAGGCATGGTGAGAACTGAATTTTCATTCTGTGCAGCTGTCTGCGGTGTGGTCTCTTCTTAAGTGCGTATGTTGGGATTCAATGATGAAAACTCAATCTTAATATGCTCTGCATGTTTGTTCTTAAACTGTTTTCAGAAATATGTGATTCAGTTAAAACCAATCTCTGGAATATTTAAGTGGGGTAATTCATAGTATCATAGAATCCCTTGCCAAATTTCAGTTTGCTTTCTTTAGCTAATACCCATCCTGCAGTAATACTTTGCATCAGGTTGAATGGTAGAAATAATTGGCGTTTATCAGAGCATTCATTATAATTAACCCTTTGTCTTTTGATTGGGATTGTCCTTTCTGGTAATCATTGTTATTTGGTAGAGAGGTCATGACAAAAGAGAATTTACAGAGGAGTGCATAATGTTCATTACAGTTGTATTGATAGCATTAGGCCAGAGTCTGCTAACTGCCTTCTTGTTAAGAGTCCCAGAGTGTAGCATTTCTGTTTGTAGACTCGTGCATGGGGGGTGCTCTTTTTTGGTATCATTCAAATAATTCAGAAGCAGAGGTTATCCTGAATGCCTGGTATGTGATTCCGTTTTCCTAAGGGCACAGAAATAACTGAAAGACAAGTATTCCCTAGTTTTTGTTTTAAAAGTAATTCAACTTTGAGTTCAGGAGATGTTCGTTCTACTGAAGAACGCATAAAAAAGTCTTCCACAATCCTGCATATCTTTTGTTTGTGCTTTGTTAGGTGGTTTGATCAGTCAAATGAAGACCTGTACAGATACTTGACCTAGCAAAGAAGTCTCTAGACATGACCCATGTATGAAATAACCCAATATGCTTAATTTCTTTATCTCAAAAGACAACGTACCTACCTCAGACATGAAACTTTCTCTAGAGAGTAAGCTTTAATTTTGCCTGTGACCAAAGCACAATGGAATCACTTCAAAGCATTTGCAATACTTTGGAAAAATACACACTTAAGAGCATAAATCTGTGGAATATGTGTATAGGTATATTATTCAAAGAAACATGAATAGGTTGATGATACTTTTTTCTTTCACTAAAGTAATCTTAATGATTTATGATCCTTTTTATACTTACCAATAAACATGAAAGGGGAGGAGATCAAGCAGTTGTTAAGTATGAACGTATTGTGGGCAGAGCGAACAGCAGGACTGTGTATGATCTGGCATCTTTTCTGCTTTCTTTACTGTTGCTGTTTGGGGAATGAAATAAGCCAGTGCATTTGTTTTACTTGGTGGAAAGATAATCTTCATAAATATTGGTGACTGGCAAGCTGGTTAGATCTTGAAGGCATATTATTCCACTTTTGCTTGATCAATATGAAAATTCTTGTTTTGCTATTCAACACCAGCATAAGCTGCATTATGGTGGATATTTTCCTGTGTTCTGTACCTCAAGCAGTTTTTTCTCCACCTA
Source organism: Amazona ochrocephala (assembly GCA_039720435.1). Classification (NCBI taxonomy): domain Eukaryota; kingdom Metazoa; phylum Chordata; class Aves; order Psittaciformes; family Psittacidae; genus Amazona; species Amazona ochrocephala. The sequence continues at coordinate 30,054,786 of CM077883.1, read as the reverse complement.
GTAAAAGGAGGAAGTTTTCAAAATATATTTGGCTCTCTTATTTTTGTTTTGTACTGTATTATTTCAGTAAAAACTCTTACTACTAAAATTCATATCTGGAAAAAATAACCCCAGAAGAAACTAGCAGTTGGTTATTATTCTTTTGAAGGATGATGTTCAGTACTGTTGCTCTGAGCATCATTTCTGCTTTAAGCTAGCATCATTCTATTTGAAAATTTCAGTAATGCAAATTAAACCAGATTTTTCTTGCCTGTGAGGAAGTGTAAAGGAGACCTTCATGTGGCTCAGCCACAGATCTTCTGCCATAGCACAGAGCTAGTGCAGCCTTGTTTTACACTGCTGCATTCTGCCAGCTCTCTGAAGGAATAAAAACTAATAGGGTGAGAAATTTGTTGAATTGTATATTTATTTTTGACTCTTCTCCAAAGTTTTGGGAAGTATAACTCTTCCTGCACAGCAGGGAAAGATACCTGCATCAAATGTGTAAGTATAATCCTAAGACTGAACGAAGTCATAGTGAATTTCCAAGGGTGTTGTTGAAACTGAGCAACATCATAGTTCAGCTAAGACAAAATCACAAATAATTCTTGATCAGTAAGTTTACGTATAATTCAATTATTCAGTCTCATATATGCAATATTTTTGTTTCTGACTTATAAGGACAAATAGGAACTCTAAAAGTTTGGTGAGAAAACAATAGCATGAATCTAGTTTCCTCTTACTGAGCAAAATACAAAGGGTGAACATAACACATACTTTCTGAAGAGGATTTTTCATCAAATTTCAAGCCACTGAAAAAAAAGGGATTGTGTTCACATTCTCATTTTTTACTGATAGTCCAGATGTATGTGTAAAGCCATAATTAAATAGAGCCAGAAACTTTAACTGGGAAAGGAGTCTGACAGAACCTGGAGAATCTGTTAGTGGGACCCAGTCCCTAAACATTCACTGAGGCTTTGGTTCCTGAATAGGCAGAATAAAAGGAAAGATAAGGTTGTTCCTTATCTTTTCCACTACAAGTGGCTTTCGTGCTATGGTAGGCGTCTTACAGACCAGCTCTAGCTGTATTAAACTCAACTATAGAAATTCAAACTCCATTACATAGGTTTAAATTCACCAGCTTTCTTTTAATAAATTGGGTAGAGGAGGCTGGTTTTGAAATTCGTAGTCTTGGATCAAACTTTTTAACTTTTTTAAGTGATGGTCAAGTAGCATAGAAAGTGTTTTATTTTAGGTGAAATCTGAGACAGTCACAGAATCATATAATCATAGAAGTTGAGGCTTCTACAAAGAAATGATGTAATTGTTTATGAAGTAGAGACTGATAGGGTTGCTTGCTGTTGCAGTTTATTCCTATAATCAAATGTTCTTCTTCCCTGTCTTTCAGGAGTACTCAAAGATGATCTATTAGGCTCTGGTCTCAGCCTCCCCTTGCATTGGAGAACTTTTTCTCCTTTTGGTGGAGACCTGCTGTGAAGGCTTGCTCTTGAAATAGTTTTATTCTTAAAGACAGAAGTTACAAGAAGGTCAGGAGAAAGTTCTTCATGTAACCTGAGCCTCAAAATTGCTGAAAAAAGTGAAATGAAAGAAGCAGGCCAAGGTCATGAAGAGAATTAAGCTATTATTAATTTATTATTCCAGGTGCAAGATGACATCTCCAACTGTGAGTTATATCATTTTAAATCATTGCCTGAGAGCAGAGCTAATTAATTTTGTGGAATTATTTTAGGAATATGGTAACAATTAAAGTAGGAAGTCTTATTATTTTTTTGTATAGAAGATCAGCTTTGACTTTTCCAATTAATTAATGCTAACTCCATGTAGTAGTAAATCAGTTGTCTTCACTTTTTGTTTATGTACTAATTCTTGGTGGGTCTAAAGCTTTTGGAGTTCAGTGGTATTAATGCATAGTCCTGAATTCTGGGAATATTTTATCTTGTTTATGTCATAGCTAGAAAGGTAAAGAACGTAATACTGTAGCTTTAAAGCAGGATTAAGATGTCATAGCCCTTCAGTGTCTGACACTTATTTTGTGCTTTCTTCATACTGCTCCTGCAGGTGTGTTTCACTGAGCTCTCGGAGCAAACATCAGTGGCTCACTTTTAGAGGAAAAATTTAATGTGGAAATTAGATATACTTCATTTCATGGATAATATATATCTAACTTCATCTACAGTGTTTCATAATGTGGTGTTGAATCTCCATTATAACCCACAATGACCGCTCCTTCAGAGGGCTGCAGATATATTTATTTTTACTGCTGTACCTGTGCCAGTCTTGAAAAGACCAATAGTGATAAAAACATTAAGTCACTGAACCTATTTTTTTTATGCCTGTTAGTGTGGTAGTTGATATTTTTATGCCTCCTTTTCTCTGTTGTGGCTTCCAGTATGGTGGTAAACTCAAAAATTGTGAGACCAGCATAACTGGTATGTCCTATTCCATCAATGAAAAGTTGTTTTGGTATTTAGCTGAGAAGCATTAAGAAAAGATACCGAAGTTCTTAAATTACTTTTATTAGGCTTTTTGTGCTCTGCAAGAGCCAATGTAGGTGCAAAAGGCTTGCATAGGACCTGAGTTTTCCCGTCTAACTGCATTCCTGGTTGAGGTAATGCCTTGCCTGGAACATTGAGGAGTGAGGCATAAAATAGCAAAGCAAGGAATACAAGTGTGAAAGAGAACTTCAGTGTTTGATACTTGACCATGTCACTGGTAGCTATCACTTTTAAATGCAATTTCTATACAGGATGTGAGATTTAGATTCAAAGAGAAGAGCAGAATTTGTAAGAGCATGTTAGATGATTTTGACAGTGCTGGGTTCTTTTCTCTTTGCATGTGACAAGAGGAAGATGTTATTTTGGAAACACAAATAAAGGTTTCATCATTAATGAATGCTGATATAGTGAAAATACAGTAAAGACAGATAAACCTAGCATAGGTTGTAAACCATGTCATCTGTGATGCCTGGAAGAATTTGAAGCTGGCAACTAAAATTTGTAACACAATTTCTGTCCTTTGGTTAATAATGTAGAGATTACAGGGGGTGTGCGGTGGGGTGGTTGTTCAGTTTTCAAAAAAAGTGCTTGTCGTTGCTTCCAAATCTGTTTGGGATCCATCTTAAGGTATGTCACTAAAGAAAGGCATTTGGAGTAAACTTGATACAGTAGGTGTTCCTTCAGCATAGGGGGACTCTATTTTCTTTGAGCTTTCAGAACTTTGTAGACTTCATGAGCTGGGGAAGGATCTTTGAGCAACAAGTGCTGCATTGGTTCTACCAAGGATTAATGAGGGGACAACTTAATAAATGTTTTAACTATAAATAATTAACTACTATTCAGTGTTGTAGCAGAACTATAAAGGGGATTTGGTGTTGAGATTATACACAGTTCTCATTAGCTTATATTAAAGATTACATGTCAGCAAAGGACTGGATTTAATCAGCCTTAGCATTGCAGCATGTATTTTACATTTCCTGTGAGCCTACACAAGTCAATAAACATCAACTTAGAGGATGTTTGCCTTTTGTTACTTCGACGGGTTTTGAAATGCTGACGTTTCATATGAAAACTGTACTTGTCAAAGAAATGGTGTCTGATGTTTCCTTTGTTTGAATCAAACAGATTTTCATGTCTGTTTGCACACCTAGCTACTCCTTTCTGTAAGGCAATCAGGACTTCTTTAAGAATGTGAATTTTCATGTCTATGGTTCATATAAGGGATATGATACAACCAATAACATTAATTTATTTCAGGAAAATTTGAAATCAAGGTTAGCAATTGAAAAACTGGCAATATAAAAAATAAATAGCAAAACAAATAAAAAGAAATCCATTTCCTTTTTGGTGAAAGTTCCATTAACAGTTTAAATGAATTTGCAGTTAAAGGGCTAGAACAAGTATGTGAATACATGTTTTATATGTTAGAAATCTCAGTGTTTTAACAGCTGTCACTGTATCAAGTATATTAATTTTTGCCTGTATTGGCAAAAAGAAGTGCATAAAGCTCATGGGTTACAATGTTTAAAAATACAAAAGCAATAATAATGAGGGTTTATGTGAATATTGAGTCTGCAAGGTATCAATTAGTACAGATTTTATACTACTTTGAGTTATCAGTATTTCTCTGCATATGTGACAGTATACAGACAGAGATATTGTAGAATCATAGATAGGGTTGGAAAGGACCTTAAGATCATATAGTTCCAACCCCCCTGGCATGGGAAGGGACACCTCACATTAAACCATGTCATCCAAGGCTCGATCCAGCCTGGCCTTGAGCACCGCCAGCGATGGAGCATTCACAGCTTCCCTGGGCAGCCCATTCCAGTGCCTCACCACCCTTACAGTAAAGAATTTCTTCCTCACATCCAATCTAAACTTCCCCTGTTTAAGTTTCAACCCGTTACCCCTTGTCCTCTCACTACAGTCCCTAATGAAGAGTCCCTCCCCAGCATCCCTATAGACCCCCTTCAGATACTAGAAGGCTGCTATGAGGTCTCCACGCAGCCTTCTCTTCTCCAGGCTGTGCAGCCCCAACTTTCTCAGCCTGTCTTCATACGGGAGGTGCTTCAGTCCCCTGACCATCCTCGTGGCCCTCCTTTGGACTTGTTCCAACAGTTCCACATCCTTTTTATGTTGAGGACACCAGAACTGCACACAGTACTCCAAGTGAGGTCTCACAAGAGCAGAGTAGAGAGGCAGGATCACCTCCCTCAACCTGCTGGTCACACTCCTTTTGATGCAGCCCAGGATACAGTTGGCTTTCTGGGCTGCAAGCGCACACTGCCGGCTCATGTTCTTTTTTTCATCGACCAACACCCCCAAGTCCTTCTCCACAGGGCTGCTCTGAATCTCTTCCCTGCCCAACCTGTAGCTGTGCCTGGGATTGCTCCAACCCAGGTAGTTATCTATTATATATGGTAGCAGTATGCCTTTTTTTTCCTAGAATATTTGACTTAGACACAGATTTGTCATGTGTTCTTTTTCATACATACAGTATAGGAGTGTTATGTTGTAAAAATAGTTGAAATATTTTTTTCTTTCAAAATATGCAATGGAGATTGAATTTAAGCCTTACATGTATCAACCAGGAATTTTTCAGTCAAGTTGGTGAAGAGGTAAACTATTCAAGTTCTTGGTTTTCATTTGAAAAACACTAAAAAAAAAATACAACCATTGCCAAAAATAGTCATGACACATGCATTGACGAAAGATAACATGAGAAGAGTGAAAGATTGTAAACTATGGGCATTCATATAGAAAAAAAGATGCAAAAGAATTTCTTACAAATTTCAGATAACTCAGTAGGAGTTGTTATGACTGTTACAGGAACATGAACAATGAATATTTAAGGTGGCCAGATATTAAGCACATGTTTATTCTTGGTCTCTTACTGCTATTGACTCTCTATTTCCCTATATACTGAGTTCCCTATATACTGAGCTTTCTGTCTGCCCACACTGGGCCAGGTTTTTTACAATTAAAGCAATAAAATGTATTTAAACTGATGCAATCAAATTAATGACTGTTTTAACGTAATTTGAAAAGAGGCTAAAGGAGTAATTAACACAATAGGTAGTTGATATGGAGGATGCTGTTCAAGTTGTAATTGTTCAAAAACTAGGTAGTTATAGATATCCAGAATTTATTCACCCTTTTCCCCAATTTGTACAAATTTACAGTATGTGATATTCACAAATACTTTTCCTGGTTAAGATACTGAAATCCTCATCAGAAGGGTTTTGAATTTTTAAGATTACTTTTGATTATAAAAATACTTTTTTCAAGTCTTACTACTTTATAATCCTCATTCATAAAACCCATTAAATTTTAAGACAGTGTCACAGAAGTGGGAGATAAATGGATGATTTTAAAATGCCTGGAGGGAAATAGGTGATAGTCAAGTCTAGTTTTGATTTAGCTTTCTCTTTTAGTGTGAGACTCTGGGTGTTGTCAGATTAAATACTCTTTCTTCTTTAAAAAGTATAAAATGTCACCATCCATGTATGTCCAGCCTGTCATTATATGACAGGTTGAAAGTTCTTGAATGTCTAAATTATAGTTTTTCTTGTTTGCCTCTTCCAGTGAATAATAATATGCTTTTTGTTTTTTTGTTGGGTTTTTCTTTGTCCAGATAACCTTTTTCATGCTGCTGTCTGCAGTGTGTGTAATGCTGAACTTGGCTGGTTCCATTCTCTCTTGTCAGAATGCTCAGCTGGTAAAGTCCCTGGAAGGATGTCAGTTGGTGAGTAATGGAAAACAAGTCTCTTATAAAGGTCAATGGATTTTTATTTTTCATTTGTTTAGGTTTTTCACACATATTCCTTTAATTTTCAAAACAGTATGTGCTTAGTACAGCCATTAATAGACATTACAGCATGAAAAATCATGTTGGGAAAAGTTTGAGAGTTAAAGTGCTAATGTATTCACAGTGTTTTGTCACTTTAAAAAGTAAGTTTTAATATTAGAACACTTGCTGCTTAGTGTTGTGGTACAAATGACACTTCAAATAGGCAGAATACAGGCTACATCAAAGCAATGCAGTGATTACCACTTGATGTCAGCAGTATCAGGATTTCATCCAATAGCTCCTTAGCCAATGTCTTTAAAAAATGTACTGAAAATAATATTTTGGTGTGTGGATGTTAATATTTTATTTGCCAACCTAAATTAGTTCTTTTTTTATTTTGATTTCCAAAGCAAATATATGTTACTTATGTTAAATAAAAAACAAAATGCTAAAAATTATCATGATTTGGCATGCTCTAAATTATTAAGAGGTACAGTATACCTCAAGTCTTTGTTAGTATCTCAGGAAAAAATAACATGTTCTTAACACTTAAGAACATGTTTTCTTAAGAATATGTTTAAGACGCTTAAACCTGTGAAGATGTCTACAAAACTAAATTCTATGTCTGAAACCTCTCCTGCAATGTATATAACAAAACAATTGTCTCTCCCCACCCAATAAAATCCTTCAGGCTTCTGTTTGTACACCATATATTTAATAAAACCAAGTTAAAATAATACAAAATGTTTTGGTAAATATTTTGAAAGGCACATTAAAAAATACAGAACAGGAAACCATTTGGGCCTGACCTGTCGTATGGCTTCATGTGTTTAGCAGCTTTTAAGCCTGAATTTAGTTTTCCTATCACTCATCCTGTTTCAGAAGGGTGTATCTGCAGCTCCCTCAGATAGATAGTCTGGAAAAGCTTAGGTAGTCTGCTAAGCTTTCTACAGTGCTTGTGATTTTGAGGTGTGATTGGGTAAAGGCTTTATAGAATCAGATAGATGGAGCCAGATAGTGGAAAACCAGCAGTGACCCAAAGAGAGGAAGGGAGGGTTTTCCGTATAAAGTATTTCATCTGGGAAACTCTTGATGAAGTTTTTGGCTCTCATTTTGATGGGGAGTAGGCATTGTGTTGCAGAGCTGGAAAAATGAACTTGTGTCTCCTGGAGCTGTTATAAGATGCATCATGCCATACTTAGGAGTGCTATGGAAAGCTAGCTTTTTTTACTGGGGGGTTTGTTGTGGGTTTTTTTGGTGGTGGTTTGTTGGTTTTTTTCCACACCAAAAAAGAAATATCATAGGTATTTTTGTGGAAGATCTTTGAAGTGAGTCTTGCTAATTTGAGATCCTTGCTTTGATATTAGGACTATTTAGAGTTACTTTGAGGGGCTCTTTTTATATTAGGACTTCCATGAAGATTTACAAAAATGGCTTTGTTTCTCCATGGAAGAAAGAGTTGTCTTTCAGAATGAATTTCCTAACTTTACAATGCAGCTACATAACTTATATGCAATAAACTTTCCTAACTATACAATGCAACTACGTAACTATATTATGTGAGGTGTCTGCTGCAATTTTCAATTGCTGCATAGTATTTTGACCTGGAGTGTCATTGTAATGAGTATCTTAGGCTTATATCTAGACATCATGCTCCGCTGGTTGATGCATAATATTCCATATTCTCAAGCAATACCATCTTGCCACATCTCTCATGTAGGGTAGTATCAAAACCCTACAGAAAAGTAAAGGGAGGAACACTGGAATTTTGGAAATGTGAATTTACCTCTTCTTTGCTCAATGGCTTGTTGGTTGATTAGTTGAAAAAATCCCCTAGAATTTCTGTGTTGTATGACACAAATTATTTCAGAGCCAACATGCACTAAACTACTCACTGGTTTTGACATTTAATTAACTATGGTAATAAATGAAAAAGAAAAAAAAAAGTGTGTATATGTGTATGTATGTCTGAGGGGATCCGTTTGTACTTCTGTGTTCAGTCTTCCACCCCTGACTCAGTAGTTACTAGTGTCGGTACTGACACGGTTTTGACAGATGTCCTGTAGGCCATGTGGATAGAATTTAAACAGCGAATTCTGTCCCAAATGGAGAAGAATGCACATAGTAAGAACAGCGCCATTGGTGCTGTCGCGGCTTAGTGCGTGCATGGGTATTGCTTTGTGTATATGTCTGCTTTTCTAGTTGCTTTTAGACAGCTATTAGAAAACAGGGCTACTCAGCAAAGCCTACTGAAAAATCCCTAAGCCTAAAAATCTGAGTTGCTTACTCAAACTACTGATAACTGTAATTATGTATGTGCTTTTTGGAGTCTATGTTTAAACATGCTGACAGCATTTATCATTTAATAACACCACCTAGCTGTATGTGATCTCTGTTCTGGGGTGTACTATGATAATGTATCTGTTAGGATTATTCATACGCCTTTGCACCAAGCAGAAGGACTCAGACTAATCAAAGGGAGCATTTTCTCCTAATACAAGCTATAATAGAGCTGTAGGACAAAAGGAAGAAAATCAAGTTCATGAGAATCAGTGAAGTGGCATTGTCGGTGGTGTGGTTTAAGCCCAGCCAGTAACTCAGAACCACGCAGCCACTCACTCGCTCCTCCCTCTTCTCCCCCGCCTCTCCCTCCCCCCCCCTTCTCCCAAGGGATGGGAAGGAGAATAGAAAGAATGTAACTCCCATGGGTTGAGGTATGAGCAGTCCAGTAACTGAGGTATAACACAAACCACTGCTGCCACCACCAATAATAATAATGATAAGAGAAGTAACGAGAGGAGGGAATAGAAAAGTAAAAGGGGAAAGGGAAAAAAAAAAAAGAAAAAGAAAAAACAAAAAAAAAAAAAAAAAAAAAAAAACAAACAAAAAAACAAACACAAGTGATGCACAATACAATTGCTCACCACCTGCGAACCAATGCCCAGCCTGACCTGAGCAGCGATCTGGGCCTTCTGGGTAGCTCCCGCCAGTTTATATACTGGGCATGATGTGCTATGGTATGGAATACCCCTTTGGCTAGTTTGGGTCAGGTGTCCTGTCTCTGCTTCTTCCCAGCTTCCCATGCCCCTCCTCACTGGCAGAACATGAGACTGAGAAGTCCTTGATTGGAGTAAGCATTACTTAGCAACAACTAAAATCATTGATGTGTTATCAGCGCTGTTCTCAGGTTGAAGTCGAAAACAGAGCGCTGCACCAGCTACTAAGAAGGAGAAAAATAACTGTTACAGCTGAACTGTTACAGCTGAACCCCGGGGACAAAAAGTTGATATAAGCAAAATTCTGCTTAATTAGCGTATTTGTAGACAAAGAAAGCACTGGCTGTAGCCAGTGGTTAGATGTTCACTACCAAGAATAAGACCTAAGTTAACCAAAAGTCTTTATAGTCTTTTAAATGCTATCTTCAGTGGTCTCTCTTCTGGTTATGTACCCCATGTCTCTTCTTCAATTTTAGTCAGATTCACCACCTCTAATAGGAAGACTACTGCTGCAGAAGTAAGCAGTGACAGAGCTGTGAAGTTAAATTCTCAGACCACTGATGAAAAAGTAAAAGGAATAAATTCATTTTGGATAAGGTGACATTTAGAAAAATAAAAAAGGTGCTGATTCAGGAAGAAATATTCCTCCCCCCATTACCTTTTGAAGAAGTTCTGTTTCAGTTTTTTGGGGTATTTTCTGCATGGAAGTTTATGTTGTTCCAGAATCTCCTAACTTCAGAGATTTCGATGGGACCTCATTTGATCTGAACTTCAAAGTAGCCTCGGGTTCTTTGCCTGTGTATTTGTCCCCCTTCTTCCCTCCATGATCTTGCCTTCTCCAGTCTTGTTCTAATCAGGTGTGAAGGAAGGGAGTGGTATCACAGGAATGCTTTCAGTGGCTAGGCAGAGGGTTTGCAGTTAGAAGTAGGCTTTGACCTTGGGGTAGGCATTTTGGGATTAAGAGGTTTGGTGGATGGGCACACAGGAACTTCCTGAGGAGGTGCTTTCCCTGTTTGTTTTCTTGTGGCAGAATTCAAAGGATACCTTTGCTTTTTTCTCCAGGTTAATGAAGATTGTCTCTTAAGCAAGAATCTTGCAAATGTTTTCCATTTTTCTTTATTGGATAGTAAATTAAAAGGCAACAGTTACATTTCATTTGTACTTCCCTGAGCTTTTTGTTCCTGCTGGAGACGGAATGTGCAAATTTTCCTCTGGACTAGTGAAATGCTGAGCTGGCAAAAGAAGATAAAACAAATTTTCAAACTGCTAGTTTTAATTTTCAGACCATGATGTAGATCCATGAAGGAACTAAGTAGCCTTGCCGCAGTGCGATTTTTCTAGCTGAGAGCAGTTTAATTCCATTGTGGCTCTCTGCCAGACCATAATTAAAAAAACCCAAAACAAAAACCAACCAACCAACAAAAAAAAAGAAAAAAAAACCCAACAAAACAACAGTTTCTTTTGCCTAGGCCTTATGGTTTAGATTTTGCTTATTCAAAATCACATTTCAGTCAGGCTAGGGACTTGCATGTGAATGTGTTACCTTGCCATGTTAAAGTGCTCATGTATATAAAATTCTACTGTTCTGTTCCTGCAGAATGTCATGGTTTAAGCTATAAACTCACACAGCCGCTCTCTCACTCACTCCCCACTCTTTCTTCCCTCCGCTCCTGGAGGGATGGGAAGGAGATTCGAAAGAATGCAACTCCCCCAGGTTGAGATAAGAACAGTTTAGTAACTAAGGTATAACACAAATCACTACTACTACCACCGATAATAATAATGACAAGGCAAATACAAGGAAAGAATACAATAGCTCACCACCCAGCTCGACCAAGCAGTGCACCCCCCACCGTGCACCCCTACCGGCCGCGAGCCCCCACCGTGCACCCCCACCACCCTTCCGGGTCTCTGCTCTCCGTTTTTTACATCCTGGACATGACGTGCTGTAGTATGGAATAATCTCTTTGGTTAGTCTGGGTCAGGTGTCCTGTCTCTCCTTCCTCCCTGGCAGAGCATGAGACTCACAAAGTCCTTGGCCAGTCTAAACATCACCAAGCAGTAACTGAAAACACTGGTGTTATCAGCACTGTTCCCAGGCCCAAAATCAAAACCACAGAGCTGCACCAGCTACCAAGAAGGAGAAAAAATGACTGCTGCTGCTGAACCCATGACATTCCACCCCTTATTCCATACCATTCACGTCATCCTCAGATCCCACATTTTCAATATACCATCACATGTATATATATATATCTCCACACAGAGAGAGAGAGAGAGAGAGAGATCATCCATTGGTGCATGGACCAATCCCTATAAAGCTGCTGAGTCCATCTAGTCCGTGAAGTCGGACTCCATCTTTTGTAACAGTCTTTCAGAGCAGGAGACTCTGTGCAGTGTTCACACTCGTGAACAACCTGGGCAATAGTGTCCATTGCTAAGTCCACCCCTCGATCATGAGTCCATCTGTATGCTGCATCTTTGCCCTGATGGCCTGAAGTGTCGTAGGTCCACCAGGCTCAAAATAATTCACTCTCCCCTCCAGCAGTTTCTGCAGCTTGTCGTTGGGGACTCCATACAGCTGCCTTCCATCTCCAATGCTTCCCAAGCACTGGAGGGGCCCAGAGGGCTAGGTACTTGCCCATGCTGTCCCACACACACTGCCACTCATGACTGTCCAGCTTCAGGGAAAATCTCTTGGTCACCCTGCCTGGTAGTCTAACCACAGACAAGGCCCACACCCCACTCTGGTTAACTCTCGGGACCAGATGAAATGGTTGTGGGTAAAACACACTCTGTATGCATGCCAACATGCTGATCCTCATCACAATCAGCAGGCAGGTCTCAAGGGTACCCAAAGGCCATTCAAACCCTTCAGAACTCTCAAATGAGGCTGCTGTACTTGTCACTGGGGCTGGTGTAGCTGCTGGGCTTGCCGGCCCTCTCACCACCAGCTGCTCTTTGTCTGAGTCCAGATCTTCCTCCTCTGCCTTGCTGGGAAGTGCTGCGTGGTCTCCTGCGCCCTCCCGGGGCTCGGGCTCGCAGGGCTCTGCGGGTGGCTGATGGGGAATGCTCTCGGCAGCCGCACGGCTGGGATCGGCCGCCGCCCCCCCTCGCCGCTCGGTAGCTGCGGGGCTCGGCTTCTCTGCCGTCTCCCACTTCCCGGCCTCTTGATTCCTCGCGCAGTTCTCCCGGGCCGTTTCGGCCGCCGACGCCTCCCGGGGCCGCCCCCCCTCTGCTCCGCACAGCCTCTCAAAGACGGAGGCGAAAATGAGGGCCTGGAAGGTAAAGAGCAGCCGAGCTGCCAGGTACAAGTCCACGTCCACATCCATGTCCCCGTCCGCCCCACCCTGCTTCTGGACCACACCCCTATCACAAGCCATTCCAATAAAGTACACTGAAACAAGAACCTTAACCCAAAACTCATATCTGAATGCTAAGATAGCAAATACCAGCCGTAAGTAAGGTACAACAAACTGAAACCATGAAAACCAGAGCAACAACTTTGAGAGCCAATAAATCAGCATTGTGACGAGTGGCTATTAATCCTGTCATTATCTCAACCCTTCGTGCCCCACGTTGGGCGCCAAAAGCAGGGAGAGATGTACTGTAGTGAACAACACTACTTTAAGCACAGGATTTGACTCAGAATTTCATATCATGTTGAATGTATTTTGTTATTTTATTACTGTTTTTCACTCGGAAAGCAAAGATGCCAGTTTCTAACCTTACGTTTCATTTTAATGCATTAGATGGCTCACTTCGGTGTTGTAGATCTATGCGCTATGGGACTGGGTGCACAGAGAGCTCTAAATGCTTTTGTTGCCTTTCTAGGTTACAAATTTACTTTACAGCCATGTATGTCTAGGAGGCAAAATCCAGCTTTTGTTGACCGGCAGTTTGAGATGTAGTTAACTTTCTATGTAAGAGTACCAGACAAAAATACATTAGTAAATTTCCAAGCACAGTACAGTACAAAAGTTAAATTCAAAATAAATTGTTTTACTTGTAGTATTTCTGCCAAACTCATTCATGCTGTATGTATGGCTTTAAAGTAATAAGAGTATTTTGCTGTATTGTGGAGTTTAAATTCAGAAGCTCTCTACGTAGAGTAGTTCTTTGAAGAAAAAGAATGAGGCACAAAGGTCTTATTTTGCTTTAAACACTGGGGATATATTGTAGCTTCCATAATACATGGTTGTGTTAATATGTACTCACCATATGTTAGCATTTTGAATGTGTAATTTGTGAATTTAGTATTTGGGCTCTTTATCCTGCAGTTTAGCGATATGCAGCACTGAGGAACAAAAAACCATCACTAGTGTTAATGGCTTGTTATGAAAATTTAATTGAACTTTTGTTCCCCATGGTTAGCTGTAGATCAGCTGCCAAAACTGCCAGACACTGCTTTCAGTCCATGAGAGTAGGATATGCACAGAGCAGTTACACACTCAAGCTGTTCGTTAATGTGGTATGAGGAACAACGTTTCGGTCTTACAAATTTCTGCCTGAAAAAATTAGAAAAATAATCTCTAAAGATTTTGCTTAACATGTGGATAGAGCAATTTGTATAAGTTTATATTCTATACACAAGACAGGATTTTGTTAGTGATGTCTTATTTCTTAGTCTTCACTGGGTATATAGCTTGTCTTTTCTCAATTTAAAAATGAATGTTCTAGTCTTAGTCAAGTTTACAGCTGCTTATTCCGAAAAGTAATCTATCACATAGAGATGAATGGCATAGCCCCATTCCAGGACTGGGGTTTCTTTTGTATTCCGTTATATGCTGCAGCTACATTCAGCTCTGTGCATATTGAAAAACAACTTTTAAAATTCCAGGAAAATATATATACTTCTTTTACTTCTTATTCACCTGCCAGTTTTTTTCTCTTGCTATTTCCCTACCACTCAGCTTTATTCCTTACTGGATCCTCCTGCTTTTTCTCTTTGTGTAAGCTGCTATAATTGACTGAAGTTCCCTCCCATTAACATATCAGTGAGGTTTTCTTGTACTTCACTGCCTTGTTTTCAATTACTCAGTAGTAATTTCTTCTTTGCTAAGATAACTTTAATACTTACACGGAATTTGGTGAATTGAAACAAATGAAAAAAGTCTGGTCTGTGCACATTTTTGTTACTTTATTGTAACATAGGGGCCTGTGTGTATGCACATGTATGTATTTTTATAAAGTTTGAAAGTCTCTTTTTCCTTTGTTGGAGGATCATCTTATAGACAGATAGGAACAGACTCATGCTCGCAGGCCCTTGTTCTCATGGGAGACTTCAACCACCCTGATAATCTGTTGGAGGGATGGTACAGCCCGCACAAGCAATCCAGGAGGTTCCTCAATTGTGTGGAAGACAACTTCCTTCTGCAAATAATAGAGGAGCTGAAAAGGAGAGGTGCCATGCTTGACCTTGTCCTCACCACCAGGGAAGGGCTGGTTGGAAATGCGATGCTCCAGGGCAGCCTTGGTTGCAGCGATCATGAGATGGTTGAATTCGAGATCCTCAGGACAGTGAGACGAGTGTGCAGCAAGCTCACTGCCCTGGACTTCAAGAGAGAAGACTTTGGCCTCTTCAGGAACCTGCTCAGTAAGGTTCCATGGGATACAGCCCTAGAGGGCAGGGGGGCCCAAGACTGTTGCTTGATATTCAGACAGACCAGTCAGCCTCACCTCTGTGCCTGGCAAAATGTTGGAGCGGATTCTCCTGGAAGGCATGCTAAGGCACATGAAAACCAACAAGGTGCTTGGGGACAGCCAGCACGGCTTCACTAAGGGGAAATCCTGCCTGACCGATCTGGTGGCCTTCTATGATGGGGCTATGGAACTGATGGACAGGGGTAGAGCAGTTGATGTCATCTACCTGGACTTGTGTAAAGCCTTTGACACTGTCTCACATGACATTCTTGTCTCTAAGTTGGAGAGATATCAGCTTGATAGGTGGACCACTCGGTGGATAAAGAACTGGCTGGATGGCCACACGCAAAGAGTAGTGCTCAATGGCTCAATGTCCAGCTGGAGACCAGTAACGAGTGGTGTCCCCCAGGGATCGGTGTTGGGACCGGTCTTGTTCAACATCTTTGTGGGTGACATGGACAGTGGGATTGAGTGCGCCCTCAGCAAGTTTGCCAATGACACCAAGCTGTGTGGTTCGGTTGATAAGTTGGAGGGAAGGAATGCCATCCAGAGGGACCTTGACATGCTTGTGAGGTGGGCTGATTCCAACCTGATGAAGTTTAACCATGCCAAGTGCAAGGTCCTCCACCTGGGTCGGAGCAATGCCAGGCACAGCTACAGGTTGGGCAGAGAAGAGATTCAGAGCAGCCCTGCGGAAGAGGACTTGGGGGTGTTGGTTGATGAAAAAATGAACATGAGCTGGCTGCAGTGTGCACTTGCAGCCCAGAAGGCCAACCATATCCTGGGCTGCATCAAAAGGATCGTGACCAGCAGGTGGAGGGAGGTGCTCCTGCCCCTCTACCCTGCTCTCGTGAGACCTCACTTGGAGTATTGTGTGCAGTTCTGGTGTCCTCAACATAATAAGGACATGGAACTGTTGGAACAAGTCCAGAGGAGGGCCACGAGGACGATCAGGGGACTGGACCACCTCCTGTATGAAGATAGGCTGAGAAAGTTGGGGCTGTTCAGTTTGGAGAAGAGAAGGCTGCGTGGAGACCTCATAGCAGCCTTCCAGTATCTGAAGGGGGCTTATAGGGATGCTGGGGAGGGACTCTTCATTTAGGGAATGCAGTGATAGGACAAGGGGTAACGGGTTCAAACTGAAACAGGGGAAGTTTAGATTGGATATGAGGAGGAAGTTCTTTACTGTAAGGGTGGTGAGGCACTGGAATGGGTTGCCCAGGAAAGCTGCGTATGCTCCATTGCTGGCTGTGTTCAAGGCTGGGTCGAACAGAGCCTTGGGTGGCATGGTTTAGTGTGAGGTGTCCCTGCCCGTGTGAAGGGGGTTGGAACTAGATGATCTTAAGGTCCTTTCCAACCCTAACTATTCTATGATTCTATGATCCTTTACTCTTTTCATCCTTTGCCACATAAAGGCAGATGTTATTTTTTTAATCACTTTTGAAGTAACAGTACTGATTTTTGGCAAGCCAAAATAAACTTTAAAGACAATTTATGTTTATAGGCAACTCAGACTGATGTTTGAAATCAGGATGGTGGAAATGCTGTGCAACTTTGGTAAATACAAAAGTTCACATACTATACTGTGATTACTGACTGTCGTCCTTACTAGTATAAGTAAGAATCACAAAGTGGAAAGCAAATACATACATATAGGATGATGGGGAGTATGTGCAGGGCATGAAATGCATGATGCTTTACTCTTGAGCTCTGCTAACCAGTAAGATGTAAACACAGCAGAAAGAAGAGAAAGAACAATTTTGGAGGCACTGCTAAATTAATTGTATCTGAGGCTGGTAAATGTCAGCCCTGCTGCTGGAAGGAGTAATTCCAGCTCCTTTCCTAGTGCCAGTGTAGCTCTATTGTTTGTTCTCCTCTCTGTATTTATGAAGCCACACAGTGAATGACATTTGAGGTCTGATGTAGACTAAAAATAAACTACTCACAGAAAAGAAAAGGTAGTTTTGACACTGTTTAAGTCACAGAGTAGCTGTATGAGTTCTTCACCCTATCTGCACAAGTCTGAGGCAGCAATAGGGCAGGAATGAGCATTCTAGAGCATAAGGGCTCAAAACTGCTTTCCTGCTCTGTTGTTGAAAGCAGGAATGTAATGACATACTCAATCTTTTGTACTGTTCCTCGTTACAAAAGCATGTTAGTAAGGATGTCACTTCAAAAACATTTGGAGGAAAAGGTGCACAATAGGGCAAATTGTTAAAAGCTCTCCAAAAACGTATGCCTAAGATTAAAATAGAGTTTTGGTTTGCAGTCTGGTTGCAAATCTTAGGTGCTTTTGAATATGCTTGACTATTAAGATGTTCTGATGTTCTGCAGAAACTTTCATGTAAACAATTCTGTCTTAGCTATTTTTAAGAATTGAATTAAAGGGAGAGTTATTGAGCAGAACAAAGTTATGGAACATCTTTCAGAATTAATGGAGAATCTCTCATAGATGGGGAATCTTGACCAGGCCTTTTCAACCTTACTTTTGTGACACCTGTTCATTACATGAGATAAAAGTAGACTCAGGATCTGTATTTCATATTAGAAATGCCACCGTGAATCAGTGTCTATCTTTCACTGATCTGGGGCAGCATAGATCTGAGGAATAAATGATCTTGCAGTAGAAATCTGAAGTCTGTCACTATAAAAACTTTTTAGCAGCTGAAGACTACATTGATTTACTGTGTGCTTGGTGCTAGTGTAGCAGGTGTGCTGTAGCAGTTGGCCACTGAATTTAACAGAGCTGTAAATTCATCGTGTAAGTTTTGAACTTTGTCTATAGCATTTATTGAACAGTTGAAACCATTTCCAGAGAGGGTCAGGAGCAAGACCTCCCCAGTGGCATTTACTGGTTTGTATTTTCCATTGATTTAATGAGCTGAGGTTATCTGATCATAAATCATATAGTTGGGTTTAGTCTGATCTTTCACTTTTCAAAAGAGTATTAAAAGACTACAGGAATTGAAAAAAAAAAACAAAACAAAACAAAAAAACATTGTCTGAAATTGTTAAACCAGCCTTGTGAACTAAGTTGTATGCTCATTAGAAATAAACAATACAACTATTATAAAGGTGCTGGAACTATTCTTTTTCTTTTCTTTATTTCTTTTACCATGTCTATGGCTTAGGGTATGACCAGTCTCTGTGGGTTGCTGTAGACAATTATCTCCAGTGCTGCCTTTGAGTATATGGGAAATGGTGTAATTTACAGACCCAGATTTTTTTTAAGTCTTTTACAGATTGTGCTGGTTAGAGGGCAGTCTGAAGTCTCAGGAATTGAAGCCTACTGAGATAGCATCCTGCTCTGAGCATGCCTTCATCATGGCAAGCATTCATTCCTCTGCGTCTCATCTGGTGAAGTTTAGTATGGTTTTTTAATGGAGTCTTATTTCTGCTCTTCCAGCCACTGTTCTGGACACCAGCATGTAAGCAGAGAGTACTAGATAAGCCCAATATGGATGACATTAAAAATTATGTGTATTGAGGTACATAGCTGTTAAGATTATATGAACAATTTAAACATTCTTCAAGGTCTTAAGCAGTAAGAAAGTAATCTGTTGAAATTGTTCTACATATAAGGCTATACAAGGTGATTCTACAAGGAGTGCTGCAGTCTATTTTTGTTCAGGAAATTGGCAACATCTGACAAAAGAATTTGAATTAAAGTAGCGTTTTTGTGAATTTGTGCCTGGATTTTTTTTTTTAATGTAAAAGAGTAAGTAACATGGTGATTCAGAGCTCTCGCCATCAAGCCACTCTGTTTCCATCTTTACTTTGAGTATGCCTGAATCATAGAATAGTTAGGGTTGGAAAGGACCTTAAGATCATCTAGTTCCAAACCCCCTGCCATGGGCAGGGACATCTCCCACTAAACCATGCCACCCAAGGCTCTGTCCAGCCTGGCCTTGAACATCGCCAGGGACGGAGCATTCACAACTTCCCTGGGCAACCCATTCCAGTGCCTCACCACCCTTACAGTAAAGAATTTCTTCAGGGGGTTGGAACTAGATGATCTTAAGGTCCTTTCCAACGCTAACTATTCTATGATTCTATGATTCTAAACTTCCCCAGTTTAAGTTTGAACCCGTTACCTTTTATTATTCACGTGGAAAGCCAGGGAAGTTTCTTGTGAACATAATTCCTAACACTGGTTATTGGAATACAGAAACCTAGGATCTGGTATTTTTAAACTTATAGTTCAAGGAACTCACATTTGTATGTGATACTAATTACTTTTCTAGTACTAACCCAGACTGTATTGCAGCTAGTGACCTGGAGAAGTAAAGTATTGTATCCCATTGTTAGCCCTTTAAATAGCCTGCAAAAATGGGAATGGAAAAAACATAGAAATGCCTTATTGAGAAAATTTGAAACAATGACAGTTCACATTAACAAGCTAGGTAAAAATGTGTACAGGGTTAAATTTTTTGCTTAAAAAAAGAAGTCTTTATAGTAACGAAGTGGAAAAATAAGCATTTCTGTGGGTATTGTTTTGGAGGATTGGTTTGTTGGTGGTTTTAAATGAGGAAGTCAGAATCAGTTTAATGAATATTTTGAGCTGAATGGGATTTTTTAGAATCACACATAGATACTTTAATTTACTTTTTGAGAATGATTAGGGTTTGGTATTCTTAGCAAGGCATGCTCTAATGCAAGTCTTTGAAGAAGGGAATGCACAACGCTTTTTGTGGTATAAAAACATTGAATGCTTATTGTATTCAAGACAAGCTGAACATAGGAAAAGAGAGGGCAAAACTTTACCAAAGTAAAAATATATATGGGAATAAGTGTACCTCTTGCTTCCTGCACTTTTTCTTCGTGCTGTATTTTTTTTTCTCAGATACGTGTCATGGTTTCTTTTGTATTTATTTTTCCATGTATTCATAAGTATAAATTGTATTTGTGATCATGACTGCTTCATGTATTTTGTGCTTTTTTTCTATTATTTTATGTCTTTCCCCATTGGGTATGATTTGATGTTTATTCAGTTGAGTTACCCTGGTTTCATCTGCCCCTGGAAAATAAATTTTTTTCAGAAAGATGCATAAAAGGTAACACTCTTTGGTATTGTATCCTCTTTCTGTATTTCACCTGGTTTTATAGCTTATATTAGCCAATGGAAGACATTCTGCTTCAGGGGATTCTGCATAGAGATTTTAATTTTGCATTTAGTAGTCACTGTTGTCTCAACTGTAAATATAATTTTTGGGAAAAGTCTTAAGTGTATTTCTGGTGATATATAATTTCTCTGACTTTTTCTTTTTCTCTTCCACAGATTAAATTTGACAGTGATGGTGTCTGTGTTTGTTGTGAAATGCAGCATCAAATATCAGGCTGCAGTAACCTGGGAGAAACGCTGAAACTAAACCCTCTGCAGGAGTGTAATGTTGTGAGGCTGACCCTAAAGGTGTGTTATGAGAATTAATAGTTTATTTTGGTTTTAAATAGTGACCTCTTAGCAAGACAGAAGTGTGTGATGAGAGGAGGAGTAGCTGGTGTTCTTGGTGTTCATGCGCTCCTACACGAAAAAAAATCTTCATTAAACAGAATTTAGTGCTTTTATGCATGAAAATGGTTTTATGTTACACACTCAATATCTTTATTTTTATAGGTAACTATTTTCTTAGCTGTTATTTAAGGAACAGAGTTACATTTGGTTATGAGGTTACATTTGGGCTGTATCAAAAGAAGTGTGACCGGCAGGTCGAAGGACGTGATCTTGCCCCTCTGCTCTTCTATCATGAGACCCCACTTGGAGTACTGTGTGCAGCTCTGGTGTCTTCAGCATAAGAAAGAAATGGAACTGTTGGAGGAAGTCCAGAGGGGGTCTATGAAGATGATTGGGGCTGGAGCACCTCCCATATGAAGATTGGCTGGGAAAACTGGGGCTGTTCAGCCTGGAAAAGAGAAGCTGCGTGACCTCTTAGCAGCCTTCCAGTATCTGAAGGGGCCCACAAGAGTGCTGGAGAGGCACTCCTCATCAGTGACTGTAGTAATAGGACAAGGGGAATGGGTTCAAGCTTATACAGGGGAGATTCAGGTTAGATATAAGGAAGAAATTCTTTACTGTGGGAGTGGTGAGGCACTGGAACAGGCTGTCCAAGGAAGTCGTGGATGTTCCATCCCCAGCAGTGTTGAAGACGAGGTTGGGCAGGGCCTTGAGCAACCCGGTCTAGTAGGAGGTGTCCCTGCCTATGGCAGGGGGGTTGGAACTACGTGTTCTTAAGGTCCTTTCCAACCCTAACCGTTCTATGATTCGATGGCTGGTGCTGGAAGATGTAAGAACAGGTGTCTTTGATGTTGCTATTCAAGAAAGCTAGAATCAAAGGTGTGGTGGCTGACATTGAACAGTAATGTTATGGTAGACTGCAGAGAAACATAGTATTTTATGATGTACTGTTAACACAAAGTATTAGCAGTATTTCAGATGGAACTTACTTTGGAGGAGAGTAGTAAGCGTTCTTTTGGCATAATTCTGGGAACATTATTACAGACTGTCCTGCAACATTGTAAGATATTTCAATCTTGTAGCATTTTTTAGAAGTACCTAGATAAAAAATTGAGAGCAAATATTAAGAATATTGTATGAGTTATATCCCAGTGTCATTGTCCGCATCATTGTTTCACTTCATTTTTACCAAAGTAGCGAGACATGGTGTTAGATTGCTTTGGAAAATAGCAAGGAATCCATGAAAGAAAAGAACCTTAGTTTGGGAGACAGATAAGTGATTATTCGTTTTAGGTTTAATTTAATGATCAACAGAACTAACTGTGTCTGTGGCTCGCAGTTTCAAAGAATGTATTTTAACAAGGTTAATAGAATATAATAAAGTAGTGAAGAAAAGAACTGTTCATCTTTGAGGACACTGTCAGCATATGAAGCGAGTAGACGTGACGTATGCTGGTAATTAGGGTAAGGTTTCTAACCAATACAGCAATCCGAGTAGAAGGCAAATTATTTCCTTTAAAACAAAACTCAGTCGTTTATAAAAGAAATTGGTAACGTATCTGCTTGTACTGGCAGAGGACTGATTTAAACACTGGAGTTCCTATGAATAGGAGTGCAGCTTTAATTAAGTTTGTTCATTTTTTTTTATTCAAGAGGAGGTAGTTAAGAAAATAGCTTTTTCAGAAAGTTTCTTAAATCTTTTCAGTTTTAATTCTACACTTGCTTTCTCTTTGGCTTTGAGAGCTCTGTATTCCTGGCTATAAATTTAAGAACAGCATTCTACTAAGCCCGTAAGAAAAAAAAATCACAGCTCATTAGGTAAACAACTGACAGTGGTAAGGCTCGCCTTCTTTAATTGTAATTAACAACTACAGTGTAATTTTAAGAGATCAGATGTTGTAGTACCAAAAGCTCAATTGTACTTATTGTTTTGGGAGCCAAAGGGAGAGAAAGTGTAGAGTATCAGAGTTAAGATTATACACCTTTATGTATAACATTTTGTAGGTTATACAAGGAAATATGCCTCAGGATATTCCTTTTAATATTTAATGGTTTTAGAAAAAAATATTTTATGGGATGATTATATTAGAAGATACTTGTCCTCTACTACTTAGGTCTTATACAGCCTTCTGTCTTATGAAATTAGTTGAAGAGGAAGAGAGAACATTATTCTTGCAGTAAAAAGATAACTTTTTTTATGTACAATGAAATTCTTCAAGGACAAATATGAGCTGAAGCTGTGAAGCTATGAAAAAAAAAATAAACTTTATTTGATATCTAGAATGCCTTGCCTTAAAATTAATAGAATCTTACAGAACCTGACATTTTAAAATCTTAAAAGGTCAAACGTATGAAATCTCTTGGGTAAAACATAAAAGGCTTATTATTTGATTATCTGAGAAACAGTCACTTAAGATAAATTGTTTGCCAGAACCAATAGATCTTGTGCAAATAACACTTTGTAACATTATGTTACCTTGTGCTTGGAAGCAATTGAGTATTTTTTCACTTTCTGAGAGTCTTCAGTTGAACTCATTTTGCTCTTCTTACCTTCTGTCCAAATGAGAGAGGAGTGATTCTAATGCGTACAGGAGAAATTTATGGCCAAAGATGTCAGGGTTTATAGACTGCCAACAGAACCATGAAACAGGACAGGAGCGCAGACCTGTTACGAGTAGGCTTGAATTTAACTAAAGTGCTGAAGCTCCACTGGAGAATTTAGAAGCAGTGTATTGCATAAAACAGCCAGTCAGTTTAGTTAACTACTTTGACTGAATCTCACTCATCTCCTACTGCTGTGCAAGCTGGCTTTTCTTCAGGTACAACCAGAAAAAATGCAAGAGGGTAAATCTTTTTTACACACACACATACACAAGTATGTAAACAAACAGAAAATCAAATAATCTCTGGGTTATGCTGCTGATTATACTTCAAGCAACATAGGAAGTCTTTTCCTATAGAAGAGCAGTACAAATGAAATGCCTTTTTTAACAGTGTTACCTCTGAATGAGCATAAAATGCTGGCATAGTGTGTGACCTGAAAGTGTTGGTTTGTAGATGAAATTTTAAGGAACTGAATTCTTCTTGTAATGTTAATTAAAGTACAAGGACTGAATTTTTTTCACTGTTTCCATTGGAAAAAATTATTCCTTCTTTCTAAACTCAGAATATCCTGAATTTATGAAAAACATGCATGCAACAAAGCTTATCTTTTTGAGGTTGTATTTTGAGACAATGAAGCTAGGTATTTAGTTTGAATTAATTTGTAATGTTTTATTACTGTCTGATATTTGCATGTAAGAGGAGAATGTTATACTGCTTTGGTTTAGTAATGATCCAGTGGGGTATTTTTAAAAACTTCAACAGCTAACACAACCCAGAATACCTGTGGTCATGTATGCTAATTTATGAATTTGCTATTTTAATAATTGTTTCCTACTTTACTTGAAGTGCTTCTGTGGAATGTTTTTGTGACTGTACTGGCTGGCAAAAAAATGGATTTCTCCCTCTGTTTTCAGCATAAATATTTGTTTTGGAGCTGATAAAATACAAAGTAAATAGTAAATGTCTTTTTTCGGGTTACTGATTCCATTCATTAGTTTGTATGCTAGGCATCCTTATTAGAGATGTATGCAATTTGGGGTTCTTCTGGTCTTCTATGAATCTTTCCTCACCTTTGAGTCCAAATTTGTTGTTACTGAGTTTCCTGATGACCAGATCTACCCGTGTTTTAATTGATATTTTTTCCGTTCAGAAGAACGTGCTTTCACTTGCAAAACAGAGGAGAATGACTCCTAACATGTTCTTTAGAGTTATGAGTACAAGGCTTTCCTTAGATTTGATGTATGATCAAATACAAACTACTTAATTTTGCTGAATGACTTACCTAAAAGACTTTATAATCTGCTTGGATATTGAAGAAAGCTCAGCATAGAATAAATTATTTCCTGTGAGAATTTTTGATTGCTGGAGTCGTTTCAGGTAACTGAAAATATCCTCTTTGCTCAGGAAGTATTTACCATACTAGTTACCATGAAACGTAGAACTTTTCTCTGTGGACTTTGTAGTCTGAATAGTTGAGCTACAGGTATTCAAAAGTTCTAGATAACAGTGGTATAACAGGCATAGTCTGCTCATGCTTTTCCTTCTTCATGAATGTTTTCTGTTCCTAGCTTACTCAATGAATGAACACAGTTGTGAACTTCTCACGTGTCTGAAAATCTGCCTCTTTGAATGACTGGAATCTGTTCATTACATACTTGGCCAGTTATTTTATGGAACCTGAGTCTTTCAGGAGTCTAACTAATATTATTTCCAGTACTAAGTTTAGTGTAGACACCTGAGTTGATGAGAAATACACGAACTCACTTCCAAGCAGGGAAGACCTTTTTGAATTTGTTTTTCCTAAGTAGCAGCTGTGCACTGCTTCCTTAAAATTACAGTAAATATTTTAGATACCTGTAAAATAGTGTGCTGTATTGTACTTCCAAAGCTTACACCTATTTTATGAAGCACTGACCATTTCTCCATGAACAGCTCAGTGTGCAGTTGAGACCTGTACGGTTCAGAATTGGCTTTTTGTAAGCAAAGAAAAAGCAGAAAGTATTGGAGCAGCTATTTTTTCTAGTGTTTTTCAGACATATCCAGTTAGAACAACTGAAGTTATAATTAGAGTTAAAAGAGTTGTCCTTGAATTCACGAATAAAAGAGGTACACAGACACTAATTTCACGGGTGAAAAAGCTTTACTGCTCACTATCTCTTTTCAGGTTGCAGTAGTATAGGAAAATAAGTATCATAATTGGAGTCAATCAAGGAGAAAAAAGTCATCTTCACAGAATTGCAGAATTGAAGCTAGTTTTAGCCCTTCATCAGCGTAGATGTTTAGATCCATGTGCTCAAGGCTACTGATTGGAGTGTTCTTTTCACACATCAGCAAGCTTATTTTACTCCTTTGATTGTATATTGACTAAGCTTTCAAAAGTGTGAAGGACTTAAGAGCCTCAAAGACTAGAAACCTCTTTACTTCCACAGGAAAACAATCTATTGAGCCAGCCAAATGTGAATGTGTTGTAAAGAGTTACCAGTTCAGTAATGTTGCACAAGTTAGAACTCTTTAGTACTGGGTTTGTGCTGTATGAATTATTTTTTTGGTAATATGAACATAAGTTACACATTTCACAAAAAATAATGAATTTTTGTGTTGTAAATAGATGTGCAGACAAGTGGGGACAGGAAGCATTGATCTGTACTTAGTTTCTTTCTAGAGCAAAGTAGGTTTAAATACAGTTTCTTAATTATGTGTAAGCAGCACAGCTGGATAAGTTTCTATATAATATTTGACACAAAGAATGAATATTGTGTGGTAATACTGCTATATCTGTGTTGTGTGTGTCTGTGTTGAATGTTAAATTCCCTGGTTTGACATTCACATATGTAACTTAGTTGACAGTACAGTTGACTGTAAGAATATGAAGAGGCAAAGGAGTGATCAAATGTTTTCCAAAGTCTGCACTTGAGTTATGAAGATGTCCAGAGATTCTTGGGGTTTTTTGGCTTGAATTTTAATCTGTATTTAGAGGGTATGGCAAAGGATTTAGGGAGATCCTGCAATAGTTTGATAAAACAAGTTGGATTAAGCAAGACTATTGGTGTTTTTTCCCAAATAACAATTAAACTGAAGCATATTATTTTATTTGACTTATGCCTAAAGTCCTTTGGTGTGATCTTTATAACTTGTCCTAAGCCCTTATCAGACAGTTTGGGGCAGGTGGTTACATATTGAAAGAAAGTTTCAGAGAAACTTTCTGGACTTGACTTGGTGCTTTATGTATTTGATGAATAAAGGGTGGATGAACACTCATTCCGAAGGTTAATGTGTTATAGTGATTTTCATAGCTAGGAGTTTGGACATGTTGTATATATGGAAGCAAAGCTCTTTAGGAATTCACATTCCTTCCTGTTTGCATATGCAGGCTGCTGTAAGTCATGCAGTACTTCCCCTCCAGACCTAAAATTACATTGAGTTTTTGCTGTTAATGTCAAACACATGTAGTATTACATGTATAATTATTAATAATAATAAAATAATAGTTATTTATATTAGCTGGATTTCAGCTTTGGTTAGCTGATATGGATTTTCTACAGCTGGTTCTAGAAGGCAGCCAATAGAAGAAAGTAATTCAGTTGTAACTTTGTTTACTAAGATAAAAGAATATTAATATGGTTCATCATTAGAGCAAATTGGTAGTGTTCCAGTTTTATGTTTCATCAGAGGCCTAGGAAATTGGTCTCAGCTGAGCACCGGAGGAATGGGGTATATGTCATGCAGTAAAGGAGGAAAACATTTCAAGCATGATAATAGACTTCAAAGGTGTGAAAGTCTTCTGTATAAGAGCCTGTTTGCAACTGCTATGGAAGAGAAGGAACAATGCTTTTCAACTGTGGGATGGGCATAAAGAAAGATGCTAATGGTAAAGATAAATGTTGGAATAGTGGGATAAAGCTGTGGGATCTTTAGGGAACAGATCAAAGAAATATCCATCATGATGTTGAGCCTATCTGGGGCATGTAAGTTGTATGAGGGTCTTAAAGACTCTTTGGATCCTGATTTATGGCTGATGTAGATTTTATAATTTATTATAAATGGTATTAAGTTGTGCATTAAGATTAGCTGAATCTTTTGGTTCTAAAGGGCTGTAGTTAGCAGTAAATGGAGTTTCCTATTCCTAGGAAATAATTGTATTTTTACCCTAGGTCTTGTCTCTGCCTTGGTATTCTTTACCTAGGTTTACATATGGAAACCAGAACATGCAGGATCTTAATCTCTTTATGTACCGCTGTTAAGTAATTGCATCTCTAGGGATTTACTTGCCTGTTTACCTCTGTTTGAGTGATCTAAGTGGGTCTGTATGACCTTGTATTTGATCGAGTTCTGTGTATTACCTTCTGTATGTAAGTTAAAGATTGGCCCTTCTGGTATTTTGCTGTTGATGCTGTTGATTCATTATTCCCCTGGCTGATGAGCTGGCCAAGAAGATAGGAAACCACTGACAAGATCAGCAAGAGCAAATCTGACTCAGTGTAAGCTACTAAATGACTAGAATTTGTTGACCCATTTAATGTCTGCCATGTTCTCATGTCTGCAAATGAAGGTCACTTGAGGTGCATGCAGTTACAGTGGCAGGAGTAAATCTGCACCTTTCTATAATTTTTGTGAGTGCTGTTGGCAAAAGGAAAGGAAAGCAAGCAGTGTACTGGCAGTGGCCGAGATACTCTTTTAAACTGATCCTACGAGAATATTCTTTATACACTGAGTGCTTCTATTCATGGTAGATTAACAGTTTTTATTTCGGTTTTCATCTGTTCTCTGTGATGCTTTTTCTCAAATACTTCTGCTGCTGTTCAGAATATTAACTGAGCCACATAATTATCAAACATACATCAGCTGTGCAATTCCTGTAGAACAATTGCAGTAGTTTTGAAATGTTGCCTGCATGCTAAATCAGTGTTCCTTTGCAGTGGCTGTTGGGAAAGAAAATAAAAACCCTGTGAAGAGATGGATGCTTTTTTTTTTCTAATTATACCTTTGCTATAAAAATGTTTCAGTTTTAATTCAAATGTTTATTTTATTCTACTTAGTAAACATAAATTTACATTCTATTTTAAAAGGTGTTGTTTTTTTGTTGAAAAAACCAATGTGGCCATATTCCCTTATTTCATGAACAAAAGGTGAAATGTGTGATGTAGTCACTGCTTTTCTTGTGTATCTAAACGTGCTTCAGGTGCATGGGGTATGTGATAGAGGATAAAGTTATCCATTTAATACTAGAATCTCGATTGAGGTTTTAATGCACAACCCTAAGTTGCAGAGTTCAACTACCAAAACGATAAAATTTCAGTATGTTGGGGAAGCGGGGGATGTTGTTTTCGGTTGTTTTCCATCAGAAATCTGTTTTGTAGTTTCTTTCTTGTGACAACTGTAGCTTGGAGTCTGTTGTGAAAGCAGTAATTTGTCTTTTCTTTCAGAGAACTGGAAAACTTGAAGTATCAGTACTTCTGAGGAAATACCTAATAACAAATGCATTGTAAGGAGTGGGGAGGGGAAGGTATTTGTTTCTGTAATTATTCTCTTTGCAGAGTGGTTTAAAAAAAAATTAGTATGATCTGAACGAGTTCCACGCAGTTAATTGAGACCATATCAATTGAGAGCAGTTTATAGTGTTTATTATGAAATTGCTAAAAATATATCCCGCCCTTTGTGTCCCTAAGAGATGATATTCCGGTGCATGTGTTTTCACAGGACCTGTTGTTCAGTGTGTGCGCTCTCAATATCATCTCCACCATTGTCTGTGCTTTGGCAACAGCAATGTGTTGCATGCAGATGGTTTCTTCTGATCTTCTGCAAATGGTGAGTATGTTTCAGTGACAACACAGACTATTGTCCAACATGACATATTGTCCTTCTCTGTGTATACTCATTTATACCTGCTGTTTGCTTATAAATGTTAGCCTATTTGTGTGTCTTTGTGTAGCGTTAGAACATGTATGTACATGGGTGTATTTTTTATTTGCATGCATTTATGTAAATGTAGCGCACAGATGTATGCAGTGTGAATAGCTGCTCTGTTTAAAATGTTTACATATAATATTAGGGATTTCTAATCAGGATTTTGCAATTAGGAGTGTGTTACTTTTGTTAACAAGGTTATCAACAAGGTGGCTCTATATTTCTGTTTAATTTTCCATCCTTACATGTTTATTATCTTCAGTTTCCACACTATCCGGAGCAGTTACTTAGCTTTGAGTTACTATTTTTTGCTACTTTTCTGGTATGAGAACTATGAGTTCAGAACTGGGATTTCCACAGCCCTGTGCCAATAGCAGTGTTTTCATAAGGAAAACATGTTCAAGCTTCAGAGTAGCAATTATGTTTAAACCAAGAGAGAAAAGGATCATTAGTCTTCTGCATAGCCAGCTGCATTACAGGATACTGTCTTGTTTTGGTTGGACCAGGATAGGTTTTCTATCGCAAAAAAGTACCATGATTCTTCGGGTTTCAATGTAATGTTGAAACAAAAAAGAAAAATTTAAAATCCTTTGTATTTTGCAGGCCAGGTATATTGTTTCTGACCCAGCTCTGTTATTGCCTAATGTAGGAAATTATTCTTTGCTTTATAAGAAAGGGCAAGCACACAAACCTAGTACCAGTCATTTGTAAATCTCTTGCATTTTAGAAGTTTGCATATATAGAACATTGGCCCAACAAGTTAGCTGCAAATCATTTACATAACAAAGGGTGTCCTTTCTAGACGAGTGTTCCAGTCAGTGGGTTACAAACTTAAAGAATATCTTCATCTCTGATCTGGTGTTTCTTTCACATAATAGAGGATATCATAAATTAGGTACATATGGCTACATAATGCCTACAAATGGTACATAAATGCCTTTTGTTGTATAGCACTCTGTGTATTCACTTTGTGTGTGCTTGTAGAGGCTTGTAAAGAGCGCTCCTTAAATAACTTTGGTTTGGATGTAGAGCAGAATTGACAAAAATAATCTCAGGCTGATGACAAATTGTACTTTAAACATTAAAGAATTTTTATCACATTGAGGATATTTCTATACACTCTCCCCCCATGATATTTGCTGCTAGAATGCTTATTGAAGACATTTTTCACCTTGTAGTGATCACAGGGAGATGAAGTGAGCACCACACCTGGAATGATCTGTCTGTCTAGCATAACAATGGGCCAGAAATGTAACCATATATACTCCAGGAATCTTAACCTGCGCCTAATTTTATGGTATTTATCAGTGTAAGAGGAATAAATGTGTAGATGACAGTGAATCAAGAATGATACTAAAGTGCTTCTGATGGGCATGTGCAAGAAGCAGTCATTTCAATAGGAATTCAAATACCCTAAAAGCACATAATTTTTCTCTTCCTGCTTCATTTTTCTCTTCTTCCCTAAATTCTTTCCTTACCACCTGATGATGCTGCCATTATGTCAGTTTGGTTTTGCTTCGTATGCTTCATGCTTCCAGCTTTAGGCCTTCTTGCTTAGCTGTGCCGTCTCCCACCCTTTCAGCTCCACTGACAAGAATTTTCTTCCCTCTCCCCAGAAGAAAGGAATTGCATCTTTCTGCTCAATCCCAGTCTTTACTGTTTGTCCATAAGTTTTTCTCTTTCTTTTTTCAGGTTGCCAGATTGCTACCAGGCCTAAGTGAGCGTAACTTCCCTGGGCTACGCTAACTTAGACCAGCTGAAGATTTCTTTTTCTTTCAACTATTTTCAGTCTATTGTCCCTTAATCTCTATTTTCCCATGATCTGCAGTTGCTTTCTGCTTTGCTGCACCCAGAAATCTGATTTGCTTTCTTTACTCTTGATTATTAATGCTCAGTTGTGCTTCTTCCTTTCATTTTTCACTGAAGTATGTATGCATCTTCTCTTAGCAGGGTTGTACCATGCTGAAAGTATAAGACTGCAAATGGAAAGGTTTTAATTATTGTGCTGATTCTTTTCCTCTGTTGTTGGGAGTATTCAAAAGCTGCGTAGACTCTCCTATAGGAAGAGGAGGCATAAAAATGTAATTCTTAGCCAGCAAAAGTACAGTGCAATAAGGAGATCCTCCTGGGATATCATTTGTCATCAGTTTTGTGATTCATGTGCTGTATTAGTGTTCTTGTCTCAGAAATTAACCAGTTAGAATAGTGATTTATTTTTTTTTTTAAATTTCATGTAAGTTCAAGATTTTTTCTGCCATGAAGCTGTGCTTTGTGATTCAGCTTTGTCCTGGGTTCAGCAGTAGCAGTCATTTTTCTCCTTCTTAGTAGCTGGTGCAGTGCTGTTTTTGACTTTTGGCCTGGGAACAGCACTGACAACACCAATGTTTTTAGCTGCTGCTCAGTAATGTTTACTCTGACCAAGGACTTTCTGAGTCTCATGCTCTGCCAGGGAGGAGGGGAAGCCGGGAGGAAGCAGAGACGGGACACCTGGCCCAAACTGACCAAAGAGGTATTCCATACCACAGCACGTCATGCTCAGCATATAAACTGGGGGCAGTTATCCGGAAGGGTTAGATCAGTGCTCGGTCAGGCTGGGTATCGGTTGGTGGGTGGTGAGCTGTAGTATTCTCTTCCCTTGTTATTTCCCTTATCATTATTATTATTGGTGGTAGCAGCAGTGGTTTGTATTGTACCTTAGTTACTGGACTGTTCTTATCTCAACCTGTGAGAGTTACATTCTTTCTATTCTCCTCCCCATTCCTCTGGGAGTAGGGGGAGGAAGGGGGCAGACTGAGTGAATGGCTGTGTGGTTTCTGAGTTTCCAGCTGGGCTTAAACAACGACGAGCTTTTATTGCATAGCAACACAGACCTGGTGTGTAATACAGTCTCCAGAAAATAGGCAACAATGGTTCATTAGTATCTGCTTTCTTGCTAACTGTTGCATACAGTGGGTATCTGATTCCTACAAGCAAACTGACAGTATTTTATTGGAAACTGCTACCTTCTGATGTACCAATCTTTTAATAAGAATGTACTGGAAAATATAAACACAAGCTGTTCACTGGTAAGCACAGATTAAATTTTCCAGTGAATTTGAAGGGAGCTTTTTGGTTAAAAATAGTCTCACCAAACAAACATTTGGTTTCAAACATTAAGGAAAAAATGCTGTAAAATAATAAAAACTATTTTTGTGTTACATTTTTGTTTCCTTCAGTTTTTACTTTTGTACTGTCATATGGAACACAAAAACATTTTCCTAGGTTGTTCCTCCTTTGACTGTTTCAGAAAGTACCCCCAATTTTTCACCTCACTTTAACCTTTCTCATGCTGTTAAGTGTTCACAGTTGCTCAGGAAAAAAAAAAGGCGGTGAGGAAAGAAAAAGGGAAAAAAAACAACCTACCAATTGTACTAAAACCGCAAGAGAGGTAAAGATTGAAAGAGCAGTTGTTATGTGTTTTACTGATTCACAGTTTAAGGCTGCAGTCCATTACAGGGCTTCCCAGGATTGTTCTTTCTGTGTACACACCCCTCCAGCAGATGTATGTGAATCAAATCAGATTGTATCAGGGTTCTGTAATGTGAAGAAACATCTGTTAATAACCAAGCTGTCATTTCCATGATATTTTATTTGTTGCCTACGGCAGTTTCAGTTTGCGTTTTATCTGATGAATGGCTACTGCAAAAATTCACCGTTTTCTTCGAAAGGTAGCTGTCTGAATTAAAGAAATACAAGAAATTATGCCCACTGTGGCCAAGCTTAACATTAAGTATACCTATTCCAGTCCTTCTTCCACTCCATATGTTTATACAGTTCTTATCCTATAAGTACTGGCACTGATATCATTCAGCGTATTGTGTTTTTGTCACCATTGCTGTAAGGTATTGTTCTTCACGTGATTTGATATCTAAACCAATGTGTTACTTTGTGAAGGAAATAAGGTAATAATGATTCATGCAGGCTGTAACATTTAATTACTGTTTTCATCATCCATAATGATAATTCAGCATGTCATTAACTTAATATGCTGTAGTTAATATTTCTACTCAAACATTTTAAATAAAAAACAAAGATAATATCCTCTGCATGAGGATAGGATCTTGCTGGCATTGTTTAACCTCTTATCTAGGTGAAATAGTAATAAAAACCCCCTTTAGGATGCAACTTCATAGTAACTGAGAATTGATCTTAAGTTATTGCATATTTTTTTATTATTTAACATACTTATATAAAAACCTAGATGTTAATTTTTTTAGCACAAAGCTCACTTAAAGGTACTGTAAAGCCCAGGTGACAGTTCTTTTAGAGAAATGCATTGCGAATGATGTACATCCATAAAAACATCCTAAAGGTAAATATGATTTGATGAATGGAATGGAATGGAATGGAATGGAATGGAATGGAATGGAATGGAATGGAATAGAATAGTTAGGGTTGGAAAGGACCTCAAGATCATCGAGTTCCAACCCCCCTGCCATGGGCAGGGACACCTCCCACTAAACCAATATTCCCCTCACAAATATTATTCCACCATAAATAAAAAGTTGAAATAGAAACCTTTGGTGAAGGAAAGCTTTTGCCATTTTTAGAAAATGTACCCTTTTCCATTTTACTGGTAGAATAAGAGTGTTTAATAATTAAGACTATTTGAAATACAGTTAGTACTTCAAGAAAGATGTTGTGTCACAGACCAGTCCTTCTGAGACTACAGTGCTGATGGCTTGTGATGGCCATAGAAACAACAGCTGGAAACAGTGGAGGAGAAAAACTGAATCTGTTTGCCTTATCAAAGTATCTTTTGTGTTGCAAGCCAAGAAAATTGGGGCTGTTCAGCCTGGAGAAGCTGTGTGGAGACCTCTGAGCAGCCTTCCAGTATCTGAAGGGGGCTTACAAGGATGCCTGAGAGGCACTCCTCATCAGGGACTGTAGCAATAGGACAGGGGGTACTGGGTTCAAACTTTATCAGGGGAGATTTAGGTTGGTTATAAGGAAGTTCTTTACTGTGAGAGTGGTGAGGCACTGGAACAGGCTGTCCAAGGAAGTTGTGAATGCTCCATCCCTGGCAGTGTTGAAGTACAGGTTGGGCAGGGCCTTGAGAAAACTAGTCTAGTAGGAGGTGTCCCTGCCCATGGCAGGGGGGTTGGAACTGCATGATCTTAAGGCCCTTTCCAACCCAAAGCATTCTATGCTTCTAATTTCCACTTAAGATCAGGGACAAATTAGAAGAGTCAGCCATGATCCTTCTGTTCTTGTAGACGATTAGTATCTACATTTCCCTCCAGGAGATACTGAAACAAATGTTTCAGAAAAGAAAAAAAGCAACCAGTCCAGGAGGACTATTAATTGTAGGCAGAATTATGGACCTGAGTATATTGAAAAGAGATTTTACTATAGATGACATGCCAGTTATTTAACTGTATGCAATTAAAAGTTTTTATTTCCCATTCCCAAGAATCAGCAGTGCTTTATAAATGACTTACAGATACTAGGAAGAAGGACTTGCCACCTTGTATCATATTGGGTAGCTGTTTCATTAGGGAAATATGATTCTTACTTGCTGTTTCTTCAGTTCCTTGAGACTTCTCTGTCAGCTTTTACTTGAATACACTTAACATATTCAGAACATAAGTAGTAAACTGCAATCATTCTGGTCCCTTCAGTGAGCAACTTTTAGATGCCTCTCTCAGTGAAGACCTGAAAATTTAGTCTGAGCAATTTTTTTATTTTTTTTTTAGTGAGTTTTGCAGTCTTATTCATATCTATCTAATGGTGTTTATTTCACCTTGAAGAGCTGAAAACTGAGAGCTCTGTTATTCTACAAAGCACTGCCTTCTTTACTGGGAAGTGACAGCCTGTGTGCCTTGCTGCAGGTTCTAAGCTTGCTGAGAAGGTCACTGGCATCCACTCCTGCATCACTGGATGTGTGGAGTTCTCGGTCTACAGCGCACAGACCCTTGAGCATAACTGCATGTTCAGAAAAGTTTCACCTCTTCTGCTCCTGCTGGAAGGAGTGTGCTTCTAACATTTGTATTTATAACTTTCTGCTTGCTAAGAACTTGCTTGTGATGCCGTGGCTAGCTTCTGTAGTAATTTCAGGTCCAAGAAGTAGGTACAAAACTGCAGCATTTTACAGCTTTCTTGGTTTACCCTGCTGCAACCAGATAGCATGTTTTATTCTTCCCTCATAGCTGCAAGCTAAGTAACAAATTAAGTAGTCCTCAGTATGAAATAAAGATGAGGACTGATTGAATCAGGCTGTTAAATGCTGTCAAATTAGGCGTGCCTAATTAAAACATACAACATTTTGTGTGCAGTGTATGCTCTATGTAGCAGCCCATTTAGCACATGCAGTCATCTATGTATAATGCCTATGAGGTACAGGACACATTCCACAGATGAAAATAAGGCCATCTTTAGTCCAAGGATAAGAAAAAAACTGCATGTTTGAATGCCAAGCTTCAACATAAAGTTGACTATTTCCTAGAAGAATACCATGAATTCTAGATCTGTCTTTCATTGCCTGTTAGATTCCTGAAAGCTCCCAGCATCCAACAGCTCCAGGTGGTCAACTGGAACATTTGAGTATCTGGGATTTCCAGAGCCAGGGGACATCTATTTACATTTAGTAAATATGTTCAAAATATCTATTGATAGCTATAAAGTTATGCAGACTTTCAACACTGTTGGCTGTTTACAGTGTTTACCAGTGGTGCTTTTTGCTGTTTGTCCTCATTTGCAGCCATTTGCTGTCCATTTCTTCTGCAGTGGCCATTAATTTAATCCCAAAGGCCTCAGTAGGAGACGTGCTTTGGGAGTTGTTCCATAATGACATTGAATACAACTTGATCTTGTTTATACTTGAAACCAAACTGGCCAACTGCATTTTCAGTTCAGCAGTTATTGTTGTTGCCCATCCTTCTTTCCATCACCTTTTTGAAACTGATTATTTAGTAACAACTGCCTTCAGGTACCAAAAATGTATGTTTCCTTGTGAAAGCATGTGTCAGTGTTCCTCCACCTAGTCCAGCTTTGTGAGCTGTTTGCTTTTTCCTACCTATGGACTTTGTATTAAGTCTTTGCTGAGCCCATGCCAGCTTTCACCATTTGGGGCTAACCTTAAAGATTTTTAAAATGTGTTTTACTGTAGGAAGAATTGACTTTTGCAGCCTTGAAGAGATTAGTAGATAGGGTAATGTGAAATAAGATGTGGTTTAATTCCCACTTAGTAGCTTTCCAACTGTTTTATCAAGGATGTCTGTTCTTTGTGATAATCCTTTATATTTGCTATTGTTTCATTTCCTGCTAGTCTTCCTCTTACAGCCTTTTCACTTTAATTTCTGTGCCTTCCAGCAGGATGATATCACACAGGTAAACATGTTGTTTATAAACATGTACATGTTCCATGTCTGTTTTGCCACTCATTTTCAGCATTGGTCACGCAGAGTTCATTGCAATTATTCATTGCCATAGTTAAGGCTCTTGAAAGGGATGTAAATAATTCTGCTGTTAAACTGAAATGCATCTAAATGTTAGGTCTTTTTCCTCTTGACCCACAGTGTATTCTACCCTGTGTAAAACCTTTTCCTTCTGTTACATCCCACAAAATGTACGCTGATAGTTCACTCACTGTAAAAGTGTTACGAGTTTAACTGCTGCCTTCTGAGGAGTGTTGAGTGTTGCTTCCTATATGTGGCTGAATAAAACAAGCTCCGGAAAACTCAAGAGCTGAAGAGATGGAGGTGCATGTTCCCTGGTGCAAACCAAAGCTTGGGTTGCTTGTCAGTACATGGATATAGTCTGGGAGAAGGTAAAGAAAGTTGTAAAAGAAAGTGGTTTCATTTCCATACAGTAAAAATGACCCAAATTATCAGTTCTACTAGGAAATGAGTGTAATCTTGAGTTTGCTGGAATTAAGTAGGGTATAAAATATGAGCTAGAACATACAGATATTTGTCTTCATTATGATAAGTTTTTAGTTTCTAGGTCACTATAAAGTTGAAATTTGTCTTTCTTCCCTTTTTCCTGACAGGTTTTTCAACATATTTGGGATGGTAGCAGGCTGATGATTTTATTGCTTTGAGTAGAAGTTTGGTGTTTGACAGTTACTGTAATGTTACAGTTTGGGAAATGGTTGTTGAAAGATGAGGTGAATTTAGAAAAAATGACTGCAAAAATGTAGTTTTATTCTATAAGACAAACCTATAGAAATGTCTGATAGTACTCAGGTTAACAGCATCATATCTCACATGAAAGAGTGTCCTTAACAGCATCAGACATTTTATGTAACAAAATGTGAATCGTGTATATATGTCTTTTATCCCTGTGCCATCAGTAAATTACAGTGGCTCATTGATTGTCTGTAAGATACGACGATATCGCATGTTATCATAGAATGGTTTGGATTGGAAGGGACCTTAAAGCTCATTTGGTTCCAACCTCCTGCCGCGGGCAAGGGACCCTTTCCCCTAGACCAGGTTGCTCAAAGACCTGTCCAACCTGACCTTAAACACTTCCAGGAATGGGGCAGCCACAGCTTCCCTGGGCAACCTGTGCCACCGCCTCAGCACCCTCATAGTAAAGATTTTTTTTCTGATGTATAATCTAAATCTACCCTCGTTCAGTTTAAAACCATTCTGCCTTGTCCTATCACTACATGCCCTTGTAAAAATTCCCTCTCTGGATTTCTTGTAGGCCCCTTTAGGTATTGAAAGACTGTTATAAGATCTTCCCTGAGCCTTCTCCAGGCTGAACAAGCCCAACTCTGCAGATTTATGCAGAATGGGTTCTTTATTTTATAGTTATTTGTAACAATATCTCTAGACAGCCATTTTCACTATTGAAATTGGTCCTCTTACCTTCTGTTGTGTTGCATTATTACAGCTTTGACCTTCAAAACAACATACATAGAATGAGTTTTGTAGAATTAAGATGTAACTCAACTTTTTAAATATCTAAGACCAATGTAATTTCTATGGCAATATAAATTCAGCATTAACTGCACCAAGTTAAATTTGAAAAAGTGAAAAATATTAAACTGCCATATTGAAAATAAAGGTAATTTACTTTATATTTGCTGGATCTGCTAAGCATAAGCATTTTCCCTTTCACTGCTTCTTGAATCATTATCATGGATTTAACCAAATAATAATGTAATGAGACAACAGTACAAAGACATATATTCTCTTTTTCAAGTGTGAAAAAACAAATGTGCCTTCAGCAGATTTTGGGGAGGTTTAGATTGGATCTGAGGAAGAAATTCTTTACTGTGAGGGTGGTGGGGCCCTGGAATGGGTTGCCCAGGGTGGTTGTGAATGCTTCATCCCTAGCGGCGTTCAAGGTGGGGTTGGACATAGCCTTGGATGGCATGGTTTAGTGGGAGGTGTCCCTGGCCATGGCAGGGGGGTTGGAACTCGATGATCTTGAGGTCCTTTCCAACCCTTACTATTCTATGATTCTATGATTTGTTTCAAAAAGCAGGAGCTAAAACCAAGTCATCTGCTGATCCAAGAAAGGTGATATGACACCAGAAGCTTGCCTAGAGAAGAAATAATTCTTCTGTGGTTTAGGTTTTTATCCTCTTTTATCCATGGGGACTGTATAAAGCCAGTTCAGGGTGGTAGGGTTCCATGTGTTCTGCAGAATGGTCCATATTTGATCTTGAAGTAGTTTAAGCCTTTGCTAGAAAACTTGTTAATCTGCAGTGTTTCTGATATTGAAGTGTAAGAATGACTTTTTGATATCATTGTTATGCTAGAAGCTGTGATAGGTTAGGTTAGCAGGTTGGGTTCTTGTCACAAATGTTGGCAGCAGTTCTCAGTATTTTATTATTCAGTGTAGTTATTTTCTTTTTCATTTTGAGATGTTTATATGGAGCAAATTGCTTTCTTACTTTCATACCTGTACTTAAAACCTTTGTGTCTCATTTAAGTGTGCAATGTCAATATCACCAAACCACAAATGGCTATTATTTTATTTTACAATAATAATAGAGAACAGTTATAAATGGCCCCTTGTTTGGAAGTGAAAAATAGGTGGGAAATTTGTAGTTGTCTTACTCAAACTTTAGTGACTATGCAGTAGCTTGTTTCTACTTTGGGTTATTTGGGTGTTTTTGAGGGGGCATTCTCTCTTTTTGTCTATAAGCACAAGGCATCTCAGGTTGGAAACAAAAGCATGTGAATAGTTACTTTAGTTGTATCGTTTGTTCACCAGTTATTCAGTTATTAAAAATATAGGTGATTTGTGCTATAATAAAATTACATTATAAGGTAGAAGTATCTCTTGAAAAGCTATTTAATTTTAAATGGCTGCATTCTGCATCCTAAGAGTGACTGACTTTGAGGCACAGGCCTCTCTATATCTTTAGTAAAACCTGGTGTTATATTTTGGCAATTTGAATCACACTCCTCACTTATCTCCTGTATTCTTACGCTTCCAGAAGTGTTTGTTTCATTTCAGTATGGATATTAATGATGCTGAATATTGGTCAGGGTTGCTAATACTGACCTTTTATTAAAATTTTTATTATTGGTGTTGATTTTTCTACTATCTGAAGAAACTTGACCTGTTCATTTTCAGTTTCTGCCACAGAGGCCACATTCTACCAATCCTGACTGTATGACTCCACATGGAACTATCTTGCATCAAACCTTGGATTTTGATGAGTTCATACCACCAATTCCACCTCCACCCTACTACCCACCAGAATATACCTGCACACCAGTGATAGAGGCACAGAGGTGATGGTTCCTCCCTGTAGTTACAGTCATTGCATAGTTCTGAGATGCAGAATATGAAGCTCTTTCAAAGAACATGAAGCAAAGTAGTATCGTTCACTTAGACTAAGTGCTTCTTTTCCAGAGGGATTACATACATTTTTTTGAAGCTTATTAGGATGTGCCTGGAAATATTTGTGTTCAGGCACCACTGTAATAGAGAAGAGAGTGGACTTAGCTAAGACAAAGATAACAATATCTGAACTTAAAGCAGAGATCAGCTTTGATCAGAGATGCTGTCACAGTTGTTAATGTTGTACAGCCGAAGCTGAATATGTGAATAAGGAAATCATTGGAGTTAATGTGTATTAATGCGGAGTAGTGAAGGACTTGAATGACTTCAAATGGGCTGGTAGAGACAGCTGGTATCCAAAATAAAATAGAATTTTTAAAGCTTTGAATGAAGCCCTGTGAATGAGGGCTTCATTTTGATTATCTGTTAAATTTCTTCAGTATTATTATTTGTGGTATATTGGCTTTGAATTCAGAGATTAATACATCACTGTTGTAGGTAATAGTTTACCAAATAAATCCAATGCTATTTCTTAATTATTAAGTTTGCTTGTTTCTGTTTTTAAACAGAGGTCTCCATTTGGACTTCCCTCATTCTCCATTCAGTGCTTTATATGCAGTAACCATTAACAGCCCAGGAATGATGTATCCAACTGAGCTGCCCCCCCCTTATGAGGCAGTGATTGGAGAGACGCCTGCAAGTCAGGTAAGGAAAGCCAAAGGAAATTCTTTACATAGTTTTCAAATTTTTATAATCCGAAACAATTAGATAAATCTAATGATCTAAAATAATGTAGAAGTTAATTGTACTTTGGGAGAACAAGCATTAGGAAATAGTTATGTTCTTTAAGCACATTTTTCACACCATTGTTTTTAAAAGGGTTTAGTTAACAAATTTTACTTAATGTGTATTCTCCTTATGGTCTTGTGTATGTTTGGGCAAATCTTAATAAATAATAATATTTCAGCTGAATCTGCTCAAGAAGTCATGTGATACTGGACAGTCAGTAACAAAAACTTGGAAGAATGGATTGGCACCACTGAAGCACAGTGGTTTTCCTTACTTGAAAAGGATAATGATATTTTAAAATGAGATTACACTTCTAAATTTCTATGGGGAATAAGAAATCTTGATTAGGAAGCAGGTTTATTTTCTTAAAAACACCTACTGTTGTTAAATATTTTTTATTTCAACTGCTGATGATAGTGGATTTGCCTCAATTTAATACACTTCTTTTGGTTGGAGCTCAGTACAACAGTGTAGGTTTAATAAAGAAAAAAATAACTGTGTGTCTTGTGACATGTGATGCTAACAATTTCTGTATGTTTGGGTATGTATGTATGTATATAGCATAGAGTTCATGGGACATTTGGTTTCGCTCTGCATGTGATCTGTACCAAGATAATGACAAATTCCTGTTTTAAATGCTATGTGTAGCTAGGACATGTACTTCAAAGTTCTGAACAAAAATCTCTAAATGATCTCAGATTAACAAAGTTAAAAATACACATTTGCAGTGCCCCACTTATGTCAGCTTTCGGATCCTGTTCTGGAAAAGTACTGGGAGCATCTGATAATAGTTTAGGTTCTTATAGTGGTACGCTCTAGTCTTGACAGGATGCCATGAACTCAGTGCTGAATTTATGCTTTAGTAGTTGTAAGATACAGCCTCCATAAGGAGGCTCCTGTCAGGCACCAAAGTGCTGGAAACTGATTCCTGCTTCATTGTTAGATTTCCTGATAAGAAAACATACATGGTGAAGGTTTGAATGATAAAAGCACAGGGACGTGTTCTTCTTATGAAATAGCAACTAGTAATTCTGTATCTATTGCTTATGCTTTTGCCTCTTGCAGTTCTTAATAGCTTCTGCTGTTCTGTGGCAGAAGCAGTTAACTCCTGAGAGCTCATAACACCTTGATTCTGAACTTTGAGAAAGGACCCGGGATACTTCAAGTATTTACATGACGCTTTTTTGTCTTATTTTTTACTATAGTGTCAACTGAACTGAAACTAGAATTACAACTTAGCCACATATTCAGCTAAAGCTAATTTGAGTAAAGTTTTGCGTGACTTGGGATAATTGAATCATCTGTCACTAATAGCAAAATACTTAAAATTGCTTTTAGAAACTGTGATTTCTCACAGGCGTCAATAAAAACTCAAGGAGTCAAATGTTCTAGATAGTGCTTATCAGTTGTTAATAGAGCACTGTGGAAGTGTATGTTCATGTTGCCAAATTGCACCCAAATTACAGACAGGAGTACTTTGCATTTCCCCAAAATATAACACTGAGAAGCTTGCTTCTGATTTTGTTCGCATTGGAGGAAACTGAAGCAAAAAAAAAGAAATTATATGTTTTTTGCTATTAGTAATAATAATATTAAGATAATTTAGACAAGTGTCTGAGAAAAAAAGAATATTGAGATGCACAGTTCCTGACAAAAATGCGATTAAAGACATCCAAGATATGCCTAACTTTGCAGCTTCTGTGACTGACAAGTCCTTGCCTCATATCATACCCTCCACCTACCGCCACAATAAACAGGCCAAACATTGCAATACCTTTGATTTATTTGGCTGTAATGCAGTTAAGTGGTATAAACTGCTTGTGAGGGAAATTCTTTTCTGAACAGCAGAATTGGAGTTTTCAAGGCCATTTGTTTCCTAAAAATTTTTTTATTCAAGTTTCATCCTTCTTCCATTGCAGTAACTCAGAGAAACCTGCAAGCCCTGAAGGAGGCAAGGTCTTTCAGTGATTAAAAGAAAAAAATTGGCAAAAGTGGTATGAATTATACCTTGCTTGGGGGCAACTGAAGGATCATATCTGTGATAAGAATTCATTTGTGGTACGAAGTAAGGTTTAGGAAAGTGTCTGTGCTTAAGCAGAAAATCACTTCAAGCACTCATGTACTAGGGATTATACTTTGCACGAGCATCGACATCCGGCAGCACAACAGCACCAGCATGTAACCAAAAATACAATTTAACAAGACGTAAGAATAACAGCAAAGTCGTCATGCTCTTGCAAGAAAACCATGAGGTTTACTGAGTAGATGTATTCACTGTTGTTTTTTGGCATCTGGGATGTCAGTGCCAGTGCCTTGCCTATTCACCTCTGGCCACCTGGGTTCCAGAAGTGTTTGTCCTAATCACAAGTGAAAATTTGTGCTGATTTTTAATTTCTAAGTGCTGATAATTATATAGTTTCTTACCAGGAGTAGGTTATATATGCCTGGTGGTTGCTGGTTCAGAAGCTTGTAGGAGCAAGATAACAACAGGTGCTGAAGTATAGTATTTTGGCAATGCACAGTGACTTTGTAGCCATTTACTTTTCTTGATAACAAGATCCCGAATGTATTTTTTTTGCAGTCAGTCTGTAAGTGGAGGAGTGGAGCCAAAGTCTAAGACAATTTTAGGTCTACAAGAGGAACAAAATGAGCGTCTTAAATTCTTACGTGATGCAAATGCTCCCATATAGCATACCATTAAGCTACAGTGCAATATGAACTGAAATAACTAGATTGATAAATCCCTCTAATTTTCAGCCTTTGCAAATCATTGCAGAGAT
Organism: Amazona ochrocephala; assembly: GCA_039720435.1. Lineage (NCBI taxonomy): Eukaryota > Metazoa > Chordata > Aves > Psittaciformes > Psittacidae > Amazona > Amazona ochrocephala. The sequence goes on along the minus strand of CM077883.1, from coordinate 30,011,542 downwards.
TTAGCTACCGAAGTGCTTCTAGTAACCATTGGGTAATAATGTCATAATTGGAAAAACTTACTGATCATCAGACAATAGGGTTTGTTTGGTTTTTAAGTGAATTGAGGCCCTTAGACTTTTATAAAATTGTATCAAATTAGATTCCATATTTCACACATTTCATGTTCAACAAATATCAGTGCTAATTTAAGTGGTTGCATCCAAGTAAAAATTGCTGTTGTCATCTGTACTGATTAGGAATTCCTGTTATATGACTATGGAAAAAGTGGTTTTCACACTGTTTTCTGTGCAGAGTGTTAACTAAGGTAAAGAAAAGGCGAGAGCAAACAGATCAGGGTTCTGGGTGAATTGTACCACTTTTTATAAGATTTACCAGCCTGTAGGCGGTCCAAGCTTGTTTCCTGTTGGTAGCTTAGTGACTGTCTTTACTGGCTTTATGTCTAATTATGTGCAAGTCAATAAGGTTTTGTTACCCTAGGCTGTGCAGGAACCCATATGAAACTATGTGTCATTCCTATATGAACCAAAACTCTGAACTGACTAAACACTGTCCATGTTACCTCCTACAATTAAAACCATGGTTCTGCTTCTCCCCAGCAAGAGGATTAATTGATTCATTAGGGACTGTAGTGATAGGACAAGGGGTAACGGGTTCAAACTTAAACAGGGGAAGTTTAGATTGGATATGAGGAAGAAATTCTTTACTGTGAGGGTGGTGAGGCCCTGGAATGGGTTGTCCAGGGAAGTTGTGAATGCTTCATCCCTGGCGGCGTTCAAGGTGGGGTTGGACATAGCCTTGGATGGCATGGTTTAGTGGGAGGTGTCCCTGCCCATGGCAGGGGGGGTTGGAACTCGATGATCTTGAGGTCCTTTCCAACCCTAACTATGCTATGATTCTATGATTCCAAATACATTGAAAGCATATTCAGCGGTTATTCTTTTGAATGGAGAAAGAATAAAGGAAGAAAACGGAAAGCTTAACGCATTGATAGGTGTGTGGCTTATGTTTTACAAAATATGGCTAAATGCTGAAAAAAGTAGAAGAAACCAAAATTCAAATTATATCCCTGATTTCTTCTGCATGTGCAAAATCTTGAAATCTCTTGTTTTCCACTGTTAAGAATGCTAGCTATCAAAGAAGCGCTTCAGAGATAAATCGTAAAGATTGAGTGCTTTTCTATATGTGGGGGATTTTATAGAGGGAGGAGTATTCATAGTCTTCCATTTGGTCTCAAGAAGCAATTTCTGTATGTGTAAATTTGTACCATCTATTTGTCATGTTGTTTTGGTTGTGAGGTTTGTTTTTGATAGTTTGGGTTCTTTATCTTTTTAATTTCCAGCAGTTGTAATTAGAGAAAACTATAATACAATATAGTCTGCAGTATATGAGCAAACATCCAGAAGTTAAGATGAGAGATTGTGTCCTTTAATTCACACAGTAGCAAGTCGCCTCCAAGAATATTATCTTATTTATGCAGCCCCATGTCTTTAAGTATGTCAGTCCAGGGTTTTCAGCCTCTTTAGGAACCTCTGAGGCAGAGCCTGTGAAGGGATGTGATGGGTGGTGGCTGAGCTTGTGCATCCCTCTAAATTCCACAGGATGTGAAAGACTGATACCAATCTCATTGCATGGAGGAGAGTGCTGAGAACAGTTCCTCTCTGTAATTTCCCTAAGACATATCTCCTTACCATAGGGGAGCTGAAGGACTATCAGTATTAACACCTATCTGCAAGGTAAAATAGTTTTGTCTCCCACCCATGTTGGAATACACCTTAGGTCCATAGTGTACTCTGTACGAGCTCTGTTCCAAAAAGATAGAATAGAATAGAATAGTAAGGGTTGGAAAGGACCTCAAGATCATCGAGTTCCAACCCCCCTGCCATGGGCAGGGACACCTCCCACTGAACCATGCCATCCAAGGCTATGTCCAGCCCCACCTTGAACGCCGCCAGGGATGAAGCATTCACAACCTCCCTGGGCAACCCATTCCAGGGCCCCACCACCCTCACAGTAAAGAATTTCTTCCTCAGATCCAATCTAAACCTCCCCTGTTCAAGTTTAAACCCATTACCCCTTGTCCTCTCACCACAGTCCCTAATGAAGAGTCCCTCCCCAGCATCCCTATAGGCCCCTTCAGATACTGGAAGGCTGCTATGAGGTCTCCATGCAGCCTTCTCTTCTGCAGGCTGAACAGCCCCAATTTTCTCAGCCTATCTTCATACGAGAGGTGCTCCAGTCCTCTGATCATCCTCGTGGCCCTCCTCTGCACTTGTTCTAACAGTTCCATGTCCTTTTTATGTTGAGGACACCAGAACTGCGCACAATACTCCAACTGAGGTCTCACGAGAGCAGAGTAAAGGGGCAGGATCACCTCCCTTGACCTGCTGGTCACGCTCCTTTTGATGCAGCCCAGAATATGGTTGGCTTTCTGGGCTGCAAGCGCACACTGCCGGCTCATGTTCATTTTTTCATCAACCCACACCCCCAAGTCCTTCTCCACAGGGCTGCTCTGAATCTCCTCCCCGCCCAATCTGTAGCTGTGATGTGCTGATAGTTGCTCAATGGCTTGTGTCACATGAGCTTAGCTGTCTTATTCCCAGGTCAAAAAGAAATCCATCACTACTGTAATTATTTCCTTTGTCAAAATATGCAGAGGGTTAAAAAAAGGAAAGAGGTCATGAAGATTGAACTGTTGTAATCTAGAAGTGTTTGTATAATAGGGAACTAAGGAATGTAAGTACACTGTGTATTTCTTCTGCCTGTAAAATAGAGTGAGGTTTTTGAGAGACATGCAATATTTTGATTTCAGGAATTGCTAAGCCAGCTTTTTTTTCACAAGCTGTAGGATTGCTTTATATGCTGTGCAATAATGTTGTTTAAAATTTCATAGATCAAAGCTACAGATGGTTCTTTTTCACTAGTACAGTTTTGCCAAACTAAGCCAAACTCAGCCTTGCATGTAACTCATTTCATAGGCACTAGGCCTCTTTATAGTTACTAGACAATGTCACTACAGCTGACAGGTGACTGGGAGAATGTAGGTGGTCACTAAAAGTTTCAGCACAAATATTCAACAGATACTTTCCTGTCAGTGATTAAGAATTTATGAAACCACAGAGATTTAAAAAGAACTCCTAGATTTTTAAAAAGAAACAAACACCCTCAAAACAAATCATTTCTTCCACAGCCTGATTAGATTTTTTCCAGCAATAAAGAACATTTGAGAACACTTGTTACTTCCCCAGTTAGCTCGCAGCAGTTCCGCAGTTAGTTCCCAGGAGTGGTCTGCAACTTGAATGACACCACTTCTTCTTTTTTTTTTTTAACCACAGATGTGATTTTCTGCTTCAGTAAATAAAGAGCCTTTAAGAAATTTCCAATTTCCAAGTAAATGGTTTAAAAACATGAGTGATTTTGCTTCCCAGTCCTCTTATCAAACTATTGCTGTGTTAAAGTATGCCCGGTACTGTTCTTTGTTTGGAGTTGTATTTGTTGCCCCTTAGACTTCACTCTTAAAAAATAAATTTGTATCAGAAGTTCCCTGATCACAGTAAGCTATGGAGAGGTTGATGTAGAAAAAAATTAATTAGCACAATAAGCTCTGAATATATATATGTGTATATTATGTGCATTAATCTACACTGCCATGTGCACTGGAAGCTCTTCCTTAATAGCGTCAGAGTAATAGTGTCATGTTCAGTTTTTAGACAGCCAGTTACAGATTAAGCTCTTAATTTTTCACAGAGGTGACCGGTGGTTATTTCTAGGTTCTGTCACCAACCATGATAAGCTTTCACTAGGTAATTGTGGCCCTGGAGACAGAAGCAGATAAGTTGTTTTCTGCTAAAAATGATATCAGTCTCATTCCTTTTGACTTCTTATATTTTTCTCAAGGACTGTTACCAGGTATTTATTGGAACCATTTTTTAAATAATCACGATCCCAAAGAATTGATTAAAGTATCATGAGGTTGGCAATAAGATGAAATCTAAAGTCTGCTAAAATCAATGGAAAGAAGATTTCCTAAATTTCAGGTGTTTGTGGATCAAGTCTTTCCAGCAGGACTGATTCTCTACTGTGTTCGCATGGTTCTCAAAAGTGAGGGGAAGTTACCCACTTAAATCCAACCTTTCTGAAAAAAGGTAAATCCTAGTATTATCTCCCTTCAGCAATCTGATGCGCTGGAGAGCATCCTGCACTGGCCGCCTTTGGTGGCAATGACGATGTGTGCCCTAAAAACACATTAGGTTTTAACATATCAGCGAATAACCTAAGGAAAATACTGTTCTTGTGCTTGGTTTTATAGTTTCTGCTTTTCTCTGTCCTATTTGAGGATGATAAAATGTGATGGGAAAAATGTGTAGTGTGGAAAATACAGACTGTGAAAAAGAGCTTGTTTGTAATAAAACCATTAGTTTTACATACTGCAGCTGTTAAGTTTTGTAATGTGGGCCTGCAGCCCCAGCTGCCTGTGAACTCACAATGCATTTAGCTTGTAGATTCTGGAAAAAATAAGAATTGCTTTAAGCATGTTTCTTTGCCCTGCATTTGTTCCTGACACAAAGACATTGCAAAATACTGTATTTTTAAATAGCTTTCAATCGGAACAGCAGCTTTAGATAGTACTTATTTCACATCATCAGGTGTGTTCTTAATATTGTCGGCACGATATACTTGGTTGTGGTAAATTACAGATTAATGTACTGTTTCAATGAACAATTTTCATTTAGGTCACTGGTACTGATCAGCAAGTATCAGAGTCAAGCTTGGGTGAGAGGAACATGGCCGTGGACTTCAGCACACAAGGTGATCATAGCATTGTGGTTTTTTACTTGAGAAAGATGTAGTAGGGGTTTTGAGTGGACTTTTCCTTCTTTTCTGCCCTTCCCCGTGGATGAAGAAGGATTTGCTTTCAAATTGTTCACAGTCATCAACTGATGTGGCTGGAAATGCAGAGGAGAGTTCTGCTCAACAAAGGATGCTTTGTGAAGCCCTTTGAAGCACACATGGCAACTGTTGCTTCTCTTTGAAGAGTAACACACATAACTGGCAGTTTGCTTCTCATGTCAGCAACCATGCATGCCTTCCTGATAGTCCATGTGCCTTTTCCATGTAGTAGTTTCCTGCACAGCTTCCAGAAGCCTGAATAAGAAGCTTACTGCCTAAAGTGTAGATGTTGTGAACGCAAGTAGATGAGTAGCAGCACAGAGCCTGTTTGTTGCCTAAGTAAGTTACTAGAATGGGCCTCCTTACCATGTCTGCTGCTATGGCGGGCTTTTGAAACATTACAGCCTCAGTGGATCGTGCGATGTTAAGCAGTTTGTATGAAATAAGTATTTTAGTAAAACTTCCATTAAATACTTTTTCCATATCACATTCATGTTGTATTGATGAATAGTCTGGGAGGTGTTCTCAGTTAGTGCACTTACGGGCAGAGAGGTGGTGACAGAGTAGTCCAAGAAACAGAAACAGTCCTCTCTCACCTAGCATCCAGAAGGAGACTGATAGCCTAACAGATTAGTGAGGAGCTTCTCTTCCTATGCACACACAGGGAATCTGTTCTGTGAAGTAGGATTTTAGTTTCTAGAGCCACTGTTGGCTGCCTTTAACTCCTGCTAAATAGTAATTTATATTTTAAAAAAGCCTTGTTGTTTGACAACAGTGTGGAGTGTGACACTGAAGGTGACCAGTTTTTAAGTGCTGCTGTTAACAGTTGCTGCTGTGTCTACAGAAGCTAGTTCCTGAAAATCATACATAGATGTGGATTTCACATCCACATGTGAAAGTCTGAATTTTAAATGGGGGAAGAGAAGGGGGGAGGAGAGAAGAGGGGCAAGAAGTGTTCATTTTTCTCTGCTTGTTTTGCAGTTTCTGTGGAGAGCACCTCTTTTATGGTCTCTGAGACTGTTGATATCCCAGACCGTAGCTACTCCTCTGAAGATCTTTGCTCGCTGGAAGTTCAGGGGTCTCTCTATTCTGCAGATCTTTCTCCCTGCTCTACAGCCCCCAGAGGGCCTACAGACCAGAGCTGCAGCACCCACTGCAGGTTCCACAGAACTCACTCAGAGGGTTTTCCTGACAAGGATGACAGTTCCCACAGCCAAGCCTCTACTGACAGGTCTCAAGGACTGGAAAAGAACTGTGCCTATGGCAGGTCCTTGGACTATTCCTCAGAGAATTTCAGCCTGTCAGAACTGCAAAATTCTGCTCAAGGGAGCAATGCCACACCACCTTTGAAGAAAAAGCAAATCTGCTGTGCAGACGTTAGCCAGCCTCCTGTCCGTTCCCAGGCTCCTCCCTGTTTTGGGCCCACAAATACTTCATCATACACGAGTGGCAATGAGAGTACGGTCCAGCAGCATCATGTTACAAACTGCCGAAGTTCAAATATAGTCCGATCAACTAGTGACCCTGTATCATGTTCATCTTGCTCAGAAGGTAGGTGTAGTACCTCAAGGCTGGTGAAGCATGAAACGAATGAATGGTGTGTGATTTATGGAGCAATTGGTGTTCCTGGAAATTACACAAAGCGTTCCAATGAGGGTTGGCTTATGTGTGATGGCTTTAGTTCCATGTGTCTTTTGAAAATTTTCTGTTACTGTTATATTGAGAAAGTAAATTAAGAAGTTGAATAGTAACTGTGGTCTGTTTAGGAAATGATTACCTGAGCTGTCATGCTAGTAGTACAGCAGGTTGTGTTTCCTGAAGGTGACAGTACCACTGATGGTATTGGCACAAGTCACAGGCAGGCAGAGTGTGACTGTATAGTGGTGAGCTGGAGTGTACAGTGAAAACTTTTAAATTACAAAGAAATGAAAGATGAAGCCCATGACAAAATGATGAATGAGAATGAAAGCTTTTGGCTGTTGTGGACAGACATCTTTTGCTATGAATCTCCTTTTAGGCAAGTAGGGAAGACAAGAGGGAACACTGTTAGCTGAACAGTGTTACCTTCGTAAAAATCTGCTTGTTAGTGGAGAGGGCAAGTTTGATCTAGTAGAGAATGGCTCGATCAGAGGAACATAGAACTGTCTAAACCATTTGAAAGGTGCAGGTGTAACAAAAGGATGTAAGCTGCTACAAGAGATTCATATTGGTAACCTGGAAAAGTGGCTTGAAAAAAAAAAGATTGCAACTTTTGTAAGACGTCATAGGTTCTGCTGTTCCAGTTGCATTTACTGGTCTAAGGGCTTTAGAGGAAGAATCACGTGACTAGCTGTAAACAAAAGTAGACAAAATGCTGGTTTCATTTAGGAAGAGGATGTATTGATTCTTGGCCTGGGTTCAGCAGCAGCAGTCATTTTTCTCCTTCTTAGTAGCTGGCACAGTGCTGTGTTTTTGACTTTCAGCCTGGGAACAGTGCTGATAATACCGGTGTTTTCAGTTGCTGCTCAGTAATGTTTACTCTGACCAAGGACTTTCTGAGTCTCATGCTCTGCCAGGGAGGAGGGGAAGCTGGGAGGAAGCAGAGATGGGACACGTGACCCAAACTGACCAAAGAGGTATTCCATACCACAGCACATCATGCCCAGTATATAAACTGGGGCAGTTACCCTGAAGGGTGTCGTGGTTTAAGCCTCTATAACTCACGCAGTCGCTCTCTCACTCACTCCCTGCTCTTTCTTCCCCTAGTCCCGAGGGGATGTGGAGGAGAATAAAAAGAATGTAACTCCCACAGGCTGAGATAAGAACAGTTTAGTAACTAAGGTATAACACAAACCACTACTGCTACCACCAATAATAATAATGACAAGGGAAATACAAGGAAAGAGAATACAACTGCTCACCGCCCGATACCAAGCCCCACCCAGCAGTGAACCCCCGCAGTGCATCCCCCACCCTTCCGGGTCTCTGCCCTCCATTTTTACCTCCTGGACATGACGTGCTGTGGTATGGAATACCTCTTTGGTCAGTTTGGGTCAGGTGTCCTGTCTCTGCTTCTTCCTGGCTTCCCCTCCTCCCTGGCAGAGCAGGAGACTCAGAGAGTCCTTGGCCAGACCAAAACGTTCTAAGCAGTAACTGAAAACATCGGTGTTATCAGCACTGTTCCCAGGCCAAAAGTCAAAAACACAGCACTGCACCAGCTACGGAGAAGGAGAAAAATGACTGCTACTGCTGAAGCCATGAGAAAGGGTTAGATCACTGCTGGGTCAGGCTGGGTATCGGTCTGTGGATAGTGAGCGGTTGTATTCTCTTCCCTTGTTATTTCCTTATCATTATTGGTGGTAGCAGCAGTGGTTTGTCTTATACCTTAGCTACTGGACTGTTCTTATCTCAGCCTGTGAGAGTTACATTCTTTTGATTCTCCTCCCCATCCCTCCGGGAGCAGGGGGGAGGAAGTGGGGGGGAGTGAGAGAGCAGCTGCGTGGTTTCTGAGTTACCGGCTGAGCTTCAACCATGACAGTTCTATTACACTTTTTGCATCATTATTCTGTTTCTGTAAATTTCAGAGATCTCATACTTAGCTCAATAATTGCATGTCTTTTATCCTTAGAAATCTGGGACATCCTGTTCAGGAAAAGCAAATCTTTAATCTAGAAGTCTGCATTTATTTTAGGAAATTTACTCTGCTAGGGTAGGTGTGCTATGGAGCTGTCATGCAGACACTAAGTAGGAATTTCTGAATCCTTTCTGCTGTGCCAAAGATAAGAACAGCCCTCTCTCTTCTGGATCCCAATCTGCAAGTTTTCAGTGTTGTGTTCCGTATGCTCCAAGTAGTGTTTGAGAGATTACTGTAGGCAGCCATATCTACGTGTTAAGCTGACTGCTGGGACACCTGGGAGAACAGATGCTGTGCCTTCATTTTTAACCTGTCCTAAATACATCCATCATCTTTTCTTCAGAAGCGGCATTATGAGAATTATTCTGTTTAATTTCCAAGTTCTTTAGCCCTACATGATTTGAGGGAAAGAGTTTGGACATTACCGAGATGTAACTGGTCTTACCAAAGATTTTAATAAACGAGTAGGGATGGTTCTAGAGTTACTGATCTACACAAAGCAGAGGGGGAGCAAGAGAAAGAGTAACTCGGACGGAATGTGTTTGTGCTTGCCTAGTTTGCCATTCTTTTGCTCCCCAAAGACTTTGAAATGAAATCCTTAGCAGAAGCAGTTGAGTCTAGAGGTGCATGTTGTTTTCATTTGCGTGTTTGGTAACTACAGCTTGCAAAATTTTACTTGGTGAAGGTTTTCACAGCTTCACATCACTTCCTTTTCCTCTACTTTTTGTTGCACTTTATTTGGAAGCCATACATTGATGAGAAGCAGCACAATTCTGATAACATGTTAATGGCCCTGAAGCTGTGGCGCACAGCTGAAGTTTTTTGCAGTCCTTATAACTTTAAAAAAGGCATTTGATCTGGATTTCTCGAAACTGGCTGTTGGTATTCACTACAGAATTTTAAAATACATCCCCAGGGTTGAGCAGTAGGCAAAGATAAAGGGAACTGCCTGAGCTCCATCAACACAGAAGACAAAGCCTTTGGAGCTCGTCGATGTTCTTTTGTTTGGTTGGGTTTTGGGTTGGTTTGGGTTTGTTTTTTTGTTTTGTTTTGTTTTTTTTTTCTTTTTAGTAACTTGTAACATACACTTTTTAAAGTCATCTTGGAGTAGAACAACTGGTAAATAGACTGACCATATGAAAGATAGAGCTGTAACTATGTGTCATTAACATTGATAACTCAGGTAAGACACATACTGTAGATCTGCACGTTTTCCTGTCTTTTCCCCACAACATTTATCTTGGCAAAGGAGGACAAAATGAACTTCGAGAACTGATGCTTGTGACAATAAACTTAATTTGCAATCAAGTATGATAGACTGTTTGGCTATATCAGTTAAGTGCCTGAGCAATTACTGTAGTGTCATGTATTCCAGATAATTTGGGATAATGTCTGGTAGTACAGTGGTATAGTTTTGACTGTGCCACTAGTACATTAAGCAGTATAATAAATGGGTGGGGAGACAGAACCTCTGAAGTGTCTCCTCATAATTAGCGTACCATGATTCATGTGTTGCACTACTTCAGCATAATAAAGCAAATTAAAGACAGAATAGAAGCTGTCTCCCTTAATTTCTTAGAGATTTTCTATGTTTGTGGCACCTTACATTTCTTTTCCTTCATTTAATTATCCACTCTACCAGAGAGGATTATGCCAGCTTTTCATTATGAACTTTCCCTGAAGATATGGAAGAAAATCTCATATAATCTACCTAGACTTTCAGAACAGTTTGAAAACAGTTTTGGAAACAGATGTCAACAGCCTTAGTGTAAATGTGAAAGTTTATTCGATCTTGACTGTCACAAGCTTGAAATCCAAGAGACTGCAGCAGTAATTATAGTGATATCGTCAGTGAGACTTATGCTGGCATCCCATAAGGCAACCGTGTCCAGAGCTATTTGTAGGTGCTCTGTAACCACTTGCTATTGATTGGATCATTCATAACCACAGCGGTCACCTGACCATTAATTTAGTCTGTTGTGTATAGCATTTGTCCTGCTATGAAAGAGTATCTATAAAAGAAAGGAGGTAGAACTACTGAATAAAATGCTGGTTGTGTAGAAATAAGAGAGATTCATCCTTCTTGTTTTTCCCATTTTCTAATGTAAATTGCCAAGGAAATACAGGAAAGTCTGAAGTCTGCCTCTTGGACGAAGCCCTACATAGCTTCAGACTTTAGAAGCCTGAAGTATTGAGGGTTGGATAGCTGTGTAAGAGAGGGGAAGTCATCAAGCAGAAATGATATCTTTGTATTCATTTAACAGCTTACAGGACTTTTCTGTGTATACTAACATCCCTTTATGAATGGACATCTTGAAAGTAGTATTTCTTCAGAGTAGTTTCATCGTTGGGGTAGAATTCCAGTAGATTCCAATGTTGGGGTTGTTTTTTTTGCTTTGGGCAGAGGATAGCAGGGCCTGATTGTGCTCTCTATCTTTTGCTCTCTCTCTCTCTCTCTCTTTCTTTCTTTCTCTGGTTAAAGGTGATAATTGTGCCTGGACTCCTGCATGTAGCCAGTGTCAAGATGCAGGATTGTCTCCAGCTACATTAGAAACAGGTGAGGATCAGTTTTGTACAGAAGGATTGTACTGTTTCCTTCTTTTATTTTAAAAATAATTAAAAGCTTCTGATAAAGCAGCTCTGGAAAATCCAGAGCAGAAAAATCACTTACTAACAGCATGTGTATGATGTACAGTGCCAATGGAAGCAGCCTTTGAGTGAAAATAGATGCTGCAAATGAAGTCCTCTGTGTTAGTTTAGAATTTTTACTCTCTCTGTATTTTCAACTAATCTCTCTTGTATTATTCGCTGCTTACAATTTTTGAGGCCTAGAAATAAGCAGAATGTTACCTTGAAAGTTGGACGGAGGAGGATGGGGACGGGGTGTGCGCTAAAACATTACAAGTTGCAGGTGTGAACACTGGATAGCTGTCATTTCCCTTACCGTTAACGTCAGCTGATGTCCCTGAAAGCAGAAGTAACAAAAATGGCTGTGGTTTATGAAGTACTTTAATTACCCAGGCACTCATCCTAAATGCAGTACTTCTTGCTCATGGGAAAGCATTACTCTTGACCCCTGGCTAAAATGACACATTTTGCAGTGTTTCCTTAATTGTATAGATTGTGTTATTCTCCAGACAAAACAGACATTTTCTGACAAAGCAAGAACTTCTGTGACAGTGTGTGTTTTGCCTTTTTTTCTTTTTTTTTTTTTTTTTAACTATTATTTTAAAGATATTCTTCCCCCCCTTTTTTAGTTCCTGTTTCTGGTTCTCATGTGGCTGCCTCTGCTTGTCAGCATTCTTTGAGCAGTTTCCTACCAACTGGAAAACAAAGGGATGCAAGGAAGCTTGATCTACACCTCAAGCCAAAGGCTTTGCACAAAGTTTCAAAAGAGCGGCCATACTCTTTAGTGGACCTTAAGACTTACAAAGACACAAAAATTTTAGTGGCAAAATTTTTGGAACATTCAAACTGTAATCTCCCTCCAGAAGTTCGTCATGTAGTAAATACAATACGATCAGTGATAAAATCTGATGAAAGACACATGGAAGAAGCCATCTTCAGTGCCAATATTATAGACCAGGTAGGCCATGTATGTTTAAAGATTTGTTCAACTGTGATAGCCAAATACTGTGTTTAAATGTTTTTATAGTTTCAAATAGTTCAGACCATTCCTTCTTTTACAGTAAGGAATTGTTTACATTTATTGGGCAGCAGTGCATTTTACGCTGAAGTGCTCGTAAATGCATTTTAAATTCTTCACCTGGACCCAGCAATATCTTAGGAGATCTGTACGGAACTGATTTACACATTGATAATCATTCCCTCTTATTTCCAACATCTTTCTGCACCTGTGTTTGTTCCATACACAAATTGGTGAATATACACAGAGAGATACACAGAAGTGACTTGGCTGTGTTATTTTTTGAGGCAAATGTATTTGCACAGCATGAGCTTATTAGCTGAAAAGAATGGGTAGAGATACAGAACAGTGCAGTTACCTTTACTCCTGGCTAGAAGAATGGTAATGACTCTTGCTAGTCTTAAGAAAAAAACTGAGAAATTTTGCTATTCCAAATGGAGGAATAATGCATCTTCTCACCTTGAATGAGAATAAAACAGACACAAGGCCTGGAAGGAATCCTGTAAAACAAGGAATTAGTAGTTGTGCAGGAACTCGTATTGTCTAGTGCATGTTTAGTAATACATCTTTTTTGCAGGTTTTGATGAATCACCTCATGCTAGTATCGTTACCAGAATGATAGCTATAGAAATGATGTTCCTTTTTATGTTGGCAGATTTGAAAAGCAGAGTGCTCTTGGCACTAACCATGTTCAGTGTACATGTAGGGTTTTCAGAGCTGTACAGACAATTAAGGATAAGTGCTTGGGGGCTGTTCGCAGCCTTCTGAGATAGAGTCATTTCTGTGGTATTAGTCTGCTGATCCCCAAATGAGGGAAACTGGCCAAGTACTAAAATAGGATGTAATAACAATTAAACAGCATGTGAGATAGTTTGATCTGTAGCAGGAACCATACAGCATTCAGTAAAGCTTGCTGAAAGATTGCTTTTTGGAACCTGTGAAGTAGAACAAAGAAGTACCACCATATCTGTAACCTCTGTAGTCACATGGGTAGAAGAGCAGCACTATCATGACATACTTAATAGTGTTAGTATGGAATTAAATTTTAACAGTTTTATTGCTTAACAAAATGTATAGGTCATTAAATCATCAAGGTTAGAATGCTGAAAACTGTTCTCTTCAAATGAAGAAACACTTTCTCACAAAACAAACCAATTTATAAAATGTGAGTGTTTATATAGATCATAAAACCAGAAACCAATGGCCCAGGTTTTATCCTGCATGGATTTCTTAGGTCCAGGGAGACATGCTGTTCTGTTGCATTAAAGAAATGATTTTAGTAGGTTGTGGGTGTTTTTGAGACAAAACCCATTATCAGCTAGTGAAAGTCCAGGGCATCCCAGCAATCTACTTAAGAAGCCACAGAATTTTTGGTAAAATACTTGTATAATCCAGATTTTTGAAGTAGGTTGACAGTTCTATGAACACCAAAATGTTTGTTTACCAGGCTTGAAAGGTTTTAGTCACCTTCCACTCTTGGCAAAGCTAGTAGCATCTCTTCAAAGAGACAGATGAATTTAATTTGCACCAAACTTGTATTTGTCAGTTAGAAGGCAGAGCTGCCACCTTTTCCACCAGTGTCCATTGTTGATTCAATACTTGGGCATAGCTATGATGACTGATGCCTTTCAAGTCTGGCTGTGCTTCTGGTAGCCAGTACTCAGCCCTGACTGGCTGTTGGGAAGAGTTCTATCTCATACTGAGAGTAAATAGCTCTCCAGATGGCTGCATAAACTCCTCTGGGGATGTTCCATTATTATAGAATCATAGAATAGTTAGGGTTGGAAAGGACCTTAAGATCATCGAGTTCCAATCCCCCTGCCATGGGCAGGGACACCTCCCACTAAACCATGCCATCCAAGGCTCTGTCCAACCGCACCTTGAACACAGCCAGTGATGGAGCATTCACAACTTCCCTGGGCAACCCATTCCAGGGCCTCACCACCCTTACAGTAAAGAATTTCTTCCTCATATCCAGTCTAAACTTCCCCTGTTTAAGTTTGAACCCGTTACCCCTTGTCCTCTCACTACAGTCCCTAATGAAGAGTCGCTCCCCAGCATCCCTATAGCCCCCCTTCAGATATTGGAAGGCTGCTATGAGGTCTCCACGCAGCCTTCTCTTCTCCAGGCTGAACAGCCCCAATTTTCTCAGCCTATCTTCATACGGGAGGTGCTCCAGTCCCCTGATCATCCTCGTGGCCCTCCTCTGCACTTGTTCCAACAGTTCCATGTCCTTTTTATGTTGAGGACACCAGAACTGCACACAATACTCCAAGTGAGGTCTCACGAGAGCAGAGTAAAGGGGCAGGAGCACCTCCCTCGACCTGCTGGTCACACTCCTTTTGATGCAGCCCAGGATACGGTTGGCTTTCTGGGCTGCAAGCGCACACTGCTGGCTCATGTTCATTTTTTCATCGACCAACACCCCCAAGTCCTTCTCCACAGGGCTGCTCTGAATCTCTTCTCTGCCCAACCTGTAGCTGTGCCTGGCATTGCTCTGACCCAGGTGTAGGACCTTGCACTTGGCATGGTTAAACTTCATCAGGTTGGCATCAGCCCACCTCACAAGCGTGTCAAGGTCCCTCTGGATGGCATTCCTTCCCTCCAATGTATCAACCGAACCACACAGCTTGGTGTCATCGGCAAACTTGCTGAGGGCGCACTCAATCCCACTGTCCATGTCATCCACAAAGATGTTGAACAAGACTGGTCCCAACACCAGTCCCTGGGAGACACCACTCGTTACTGGTCTCCAGCTGGACATTGAGCCATTGAGCACTACTCTTTGCATGCGGCCATCCAGCCAGTTCTTTATCCACCGAGTGGTCCACCTATCAAATTGATGTCTCTCCAACTTAGAGACTAGGATGTCATGTGAGACAGTGTCAAACGCCTTGCCCAAGTCCAGGTAGATGACATCAACTGCTCTACCCCTGTCCATCAGTTCCGTAGCCCCATAATAGAAGGCCAATGCATCAGGGAGGGTGCATGGAGGTCAGATTGCTTGTTTCTTGTTCAGAAGCAAGATTGCTTTAGAGCAGCTACACTCCTCATATCTGTATTGAATCTCTCCTGGGAATGAAGTTTTGTGTTAAACACTGTAATTAAGCATATGTGTTTTTTCATTTGTTTGTTCTAACCTGTAGCTTTTCTGTCTGTTAAGGATGTCTATCCTGCCTCCCATCAGTTTTCACAGGTTTGCTGTGCTGTCTTGAGTTTCAAAGACCACTACAACTACTAATGTAAGAATAGTCATAAAGCCAGTTACACAAAGAACACAAAGGTGCCTTCCAACCCGAACCATTCTTTGATTTTACTCTTCTAAACTGATCCATTATGGAAAAGAAGCAGACTTGCCTTGGTTCTATATTCTTACTATGCAGCATAGCATGTTGTTGCCATGCTGCCAGAGTTGCTTGCCTTGATATTTAAATTAACCCTTAATAGATTTGTATTTAAAAAGCATGAATTGTTAATAGTACATGAAAGTATAAAATAACCTGTCAAGACATAAGGCTCATCACCAATTTTTAATGTATTTTTGGCCTCTGCTGATTTTCTTTCCTAATTAAACCATAATAACAAATCTCAGAGAGGAACAAACCAATGAAATATGGAAAGGTTCTGTTTGGTAGTGCAATAAAGGTTTCTATCAAGGGAGGAATATAAATTCAGTTTAAATACTTAATGAAAATGTGCATCTTTTCTACTTGAATAAGTGCTTCTTGCCATCCTTCATAGACTGATTTAACACTACAAAGTGATTATATATTCTTTTTGTTGCTGGGTTGTGGAGGAGAAACAAATGCTATATTTTATATGTGTGTTTGTGTATATATATATATTATTAGATAACTCAAGTGAACTAATACTCAGGGACTGAACCTTTTAAATGAAAACATTTCTTACCCTGTTTCCCAATCTTTAACTTCTTGATTCCTGTCCTTTTAAACAGGTAATTGCAAGTTCCCAGCAGAATGTGAATACCTCTAGAAACAGACTTCAAGAAGAAATTCATCTTCAGAGCTGTGGCGCTCTGAGCTCTCCAGTTGCATTCTCACGTAGGTCCCATGTCACTCACTCTTTACAGCGGGACAGGCCTCACAGTTTAATTGGAGTTTGCCGGGAGACCATTCTTTGATAATATTCACAGGTATGTGATTCCAGCAGAGAGAATTATGGAAGAAACCAGGACTGGGAGAAATACAAGTAGTGGATGACTTAAAAAGGAAAAAGTGTCTTCTTTTGGAATTTCACTTTTTTCACACAGCAGGAGGAGAACACCTGTTTTTCTGAATGTAAATTTCGGCTCTCATTTTTGCAAAATTTTAACTGATTTGGTAGTCAAATCTCAACAAACGTTTTCCCAACCAGAAACGTGTTTATTTCACTGCACTTACAGAAATGCTACTAATGCTGCCTAGTGTTTCTTGAAAATCATTGAGAAAGTGCCAGAGACGGGCTGTACAACTTAAAAGTTGTATTTATTTAATGTACCTCAAAGTGTTTTAACTATGATCAGTGTTTTAATAAAAAGTGTTTCTGGACATTGCTTTCTCTACAACTGATTTGGATAGAGACATAAAGGTGATGCACACGCATGTACAGTGCTGCTTCTAATGCATTTTCCCAGTGTCTTTCATGCCAGGCTAGCTGGTCTGTCCTATTAAACTCCCCCTCCTGACGCTCCCTCCCCCCCTGCCCCCCGTTGCCTTTATAATTTGCAGTGGTGGCTGCAGCATGGTTTATTTTACTCTTTTTTGATTGCTCATGAGTTCATTAAAGGAGTAGTGTATGCTACTGAAAACTGACATTGAAGTCAGCTCTGCAAATTGTGACCAAAAGACGCATTAGGGAAGAAGTCTCTGAACTTCTGCATTTCGAAAAAGACTATTTCACAGACCTCTTACGAATGCTGATAGGAAGTGAGATGAATTTTTATCTAGCAGAGCCTTGAACATTAGTTCAAAAAGAACTGACTCCAATCTCCAATTAGTTTTGACAGTTGTGTTACTAAAACGTGTCCTTGTGGTTCTGCTGCCTTTATGATTTACTTAACATTTATCTTAAAAAATAGCCCAAAAGTAATTATCATTGATGCTAATTTGATTACCAGAACAAACACAGGTCTGCCAAAAACGTCTTCCAGTGCAAGCTTCATCCTGGCTCTCTCAGAGGAAATTGGAAAGGCCTTAAACAAAAGGTTCTGTTAAAGAACCTACCACAGGTTGACGTTTCAAGGGTTTATTTTTTTGCAGTAGCAGTGCTTGTCAGTAGCGTTAGTTTCCATTTGAGGTTAAATCATACACTGGTGCATTTGTGTCACTCTGAGCTTGGCAGACATCCTGTGAAAAGGTCACAAAGGAATGTAGCTGAAAATTGGTAGTTTAAGTTTTACAGAATCATCCATTTTAATGTATTTTAATTATAGCATGCTTCTGTATTGATGTGAAGTTACAGTGACATCCAGTGGCAACAAGGTATGCTAATTGAAAGCATCTACTCAAGATACTACTGACACACAAATTCCTAATTGGAGAGATTAATTCCTTTAAAAAAAAAAATGACCTTTGCAACTGCACTTAGATGAAGAATTAAATGGTCCTTTACTTGGATTTTTTCATTACGTAAACTTACACAACAAACAAAATAAGCAAGCTTCCTTTATTATTTCAGATTTATTAGTGATAGTAGGTTAATTCTTTCCTAAGGTCAGTTGCATGCAACACACTACTCCTTGAAGTACAGTCATCTAAAGTTCTTTAGTTACTGCATGGTAAGGCTTCTTAAGTCACAGTGTATTTTCTTCAAGGCCTTGGCCAAGAAAAAAAACCTAGATGAAAAGTTACACCAATTAACATTTATGTCAGAAGGAATACAACTTTACTACTATTTTTTTTTATCTATACACACTCTAATACTGCTTATGGTGCTAGGTTATTTGTCAAAACAATTTACATTCAGAACACATTGCCTTAGGAATACGAATGCTGTATAAAAGACAGAAACAGGTAAGCTTGGCTTTCCCATTTTGAGCTAATAGAATCAAGAAGGTAATATGCAAAACTTAAAGAAAATAAAGCCCAGCCCAGCACATACATTACACAACCTGTGCAATAAGTTATCCATGAAATAACTCTGTTAAACCATAAAAATCACAAGCATTAAAAATAAATATGTATCTAAATAAATATTTTGATTTTAATCTTGTGGCAATTATTCTTTATTTAGCATATGAAACACTTGTTACATGTTTATGTTCACACCTTGCCAAACAGGTTACATTTGTCATAACAATACCAAGTACTACAGTGGTTTTCTTTTCACTAGAGTCTAAAAGTTTTAACTGCAGACATTCCTTCCCACTGAATTACCATCTATTCGGCACCAGCTTTAAAATTCTGCAAAGCCATCACTTTCTGGGACTGGGATTTTTGCTAACTCGAGGCAGCCATCACTCTCTCTAATTGCTTCTCTTTACCATTTCCTGCGGTCTCATTCATCAAGTAGTCACATTCACCATGTTATCAAACAAGACAGACATACATACATACATCACTCCACATACAGGTTACAAATAAATATGTTTTAAGTTTTATGAGAAAAAAGTTTAGAAGATGTTGCAAAATACTTAAATGCTTTACAAAGGTTTCTGTCAGTGATTATTATTCTGGACCATCCTTCTCATCACTTTTTGGCAAAGAAATAAAAAGGAAGAGAAAAGGCAGAGACACCTGTGTGGTCCTTGTTTCGGAGTCCTCAGGTCAGCTTCAAAGCCTTCCGTTCATACAAAATACAAAATTCGCTTCAGCTTTGATGGAATCATTTAGTTACTTTGCTGCAAGAGTCGCATGCTAGATGTATAGGGGTGTCTCTTGCCCAGTTAGAAGCCTGAACATGGCAGCTGGCATAGTCTTCATGTGAATCTGTCAATTGAGTTACACAGACATTAACAATTGTTATTAGTTTAAAATAATCCATAAGGGCCAGTCTGACTCTCCCTGGGGTGCAAGTACATTTATTGTCCTGGTTTCTCTAGCTGTGAATATTACCAACGTTTCTAGTTCAAAATTTTCTGGTTCTAACAAGCTGATTTGCTGTCTTTGCCTTCCTTTTTTTTTTCTCTTTTTTTTTTTTTGGGGGGTGTGTGTGGTGTTTTTTTTCTAGTTTTGGGTTGTTTTTTGTTGTTTGAGTTTTTTTTAATGACAACAACATGATGTAACATCACACAGCTTAAAAAAGACACTTAAAGGCTTTCTATTGTTATACTCTGGTTACAGCCCTTAAAAAAACAGCAGCACAAACTTCTCTGAAGATTAATTCTGCTGTTCTGTTGTTTCTCCTAATTGGAGTGTGATCCTCTGAACACAAAACTTAATCACCTGATACTTAAATGCCAGTCAGGATTTTGGCGGAACAGGTTCTCTCATGGCTGGTGTATCTAAGTTCTTTCTAAAAGGAGTACTGTGATAAGTGTGAGAAAGCTGACACGACTGAAGGCATCAGGTAATCAGAGTTGTATCAAAACTATAGTAACAGGTGTTATGTACCTGTCAGACAATGCAAGGGGAAGGAATGTAAACTTTACTAACTGACAGTGCAGACCCTCACCAGACATGTCCTTGATTTCTTGGTCTCTTCATTCTGAAAAATAATGTCATAGTGTCCTCATCTTGGTAGTGAGATGTTCTGCTGTAGAGGTACCATAAAGGCATGGTGTTTCTATTGAAATCTACAGCTTTATTCCTGCTAACGTGCAAGTACTCAGTAGTATTCTTCAAATATCATTTTCCACAGGAAAACAAGTTCTTTTTGATTTTTGGCAAAGGAGTTAGTGGAAGATCTGGCCAGGGTTGTGTATGATACTGCCACCACATTCAGTAGGGATTTATATAAACTGCAGGATCTTGTTCACTCATTGCTGATTTCTCTAAAAATACTGCAGAGCGATGTCTTATTCTCAAGGTAAGTTGGAGACATTCAGTGGAAATTAAATGATTAAGTGATATATAAATTTGAATCTTGAATCTCTCAGCCCTTTGAGTATTGATTTATTTCTATGACTTATTATAATGATAAGCCAAGAGACATTTTCATAGCTAACATGAAACAGCTAACATTGTTGAGTGATTTCTTCCCTTAATTGGTTTAATTCAAAGAGCTGGTTGAAGGGTCAGAATCATGCCAGGAACTCTTGAAAATGAGTGGAATAATTGTAGTGAGTACGCATCTAATTGTTCAAAAAATGTTAACTGTTATTAGTGCTCAACTCCAATTTACTGAGGTGGTGCGTTTAATATTATGTTAGACACTCTTTTCAAATGAAGCATATTCTTTCAACAGTTAATTCCTTGATGATGTATTTGATTGTTTTCTTACCTCTCCCACTGAATTAGACAGTGCTTGTACTATCTTCTCATGAGCAGTAGCAACAACACTTTGTCCATTGATCTCAATAATACGATGTCCTACTCTTACCCCTCCCCTCTCAGCTATTCCACCTCGCATCAAGCTGCAAATCTGCCAAAAGAAAGCAAAGTTTATTAAACTTTAAATAGCATCGCAGTTATTAGCATTTACTATATCATAATGAGTGCTGACACTCAAAGGACTCCAGAGGATACTTGTGAAAAGAACTAAGTAATACTTACATGTTTTTAAATGTTGGTTTGGTTGAGTTTTGGTTTGGGTTTGTTTGGGTTTTTGGGTGGTGAGGCCCTGGCACAGGTTGCCCAGAGAAGCTGTGGCTGCCCCATCCCTGGCAGTGTTCAAGGCCAGGTTGGACAGGGCTTGGAGCAACCTGCTCTAGTGGAAGGTGTCCTGCCCATGGCAGGGGTTGGAACTGGATGAGCTTTAAGGTCCCTTCCAACCCAAAGCAGTCTATGATTCTATGAAATGCACATATTCTGACTCTTTTTACAGACTGTGTTCAGCACAGTTCCCTGTGCTTCTGCAGGTTCAAAAAGGGCACTCTGCTCTCCAGAGCCATTGATGTTCTCCATGTTTTACAGTGCTGCTAGCCATAGGGAGCTCAAGAGGAAGAAGGCAAGTCAAGCCACTGTTTCAACTGATAACTGCAGGTACCACTAAAGAGCTAGGCACAAGTTCACCAGGCACAGTCCCTGCAGACACCGCTACTGAAAATTATTCTGTGGTTGCAACATGCATTATGCACAGGCAGAAAGAAAAATCTGAGTCCAGAATGGAGAATTTAAAATAATGTTTCCTTCTCTGTGACAGTGGCTGTGCTGCAGCAGGGCCCTCCCTGACAGACCAGACAGCTGTATGGTAGATAGACATTGTTGGTAAATTACTTCAGATGACTAAGCTCGTGCAGCTCATAAAGCAGATAATGCCTGGCTTGAATCTGTGCAACTGAGCAGAGCTTAGCAGTGCTGAGATTCACCTTTTGTTTACTGAGGAGAATCTGGTCTTGAAGGAAAAGAAAGGAGTGCTAGAGCATCCAGTGATGGCTGTTTATGCAGTTACTGTCAATGGTTAGAATTTTATGCCAAGAATTATTACTCTCTGAGATCTGGTAATTTGCTTAGAGCTAAATACAGATATGATAAGATGTGGCTTATGTCCCTAGTGAATTTGTAATTTAATTCAAAAACACAGTACATGGGGAGATGGCCGAGGTAGAATATACTGAAGCTGAAACTTTTGTCTGTGACCAGAATCTTTTCTGTATGACACTAGCACTTTCCTTTAAACTCTTCTTCACAAATAACAAAGCTATAAAAAAAAAATGAAGTCCCTTCTTACTCAAGTTCAAGTTAGCTGATACAAAAATATATAGGTTTTTTATATATAATATATATCTTAATAAATAGAATCATAGAATCATAGAATAGTTAGGGTTGGAAAGGACCTTAAGATCATCTAGTTCCAACCCCCCTGCCATGGGCAGGGACACCTCCCACTAAACCATGCCATCCAAGGCTATATCCAACCCCACCTTGAACGCTCCCGTATGAAGATAGGCTGAGAAAGTTGGGGCTGTTCAGCCTGCAGAAGAGGAGGCTTCGTGGAGACCTCATAGCAGCCTTCCAATATCTGAAGGGGGGCTATAGGGATGCTGGGGAGGGACTCTTCATTAGGGATTGTGGTGAGAGGACAAGGGGTAATGGGTTTAAACTTAAACAGGGGAGGTTTAGATTGGATCTGAGGAAGAAATTCTTTATATATATTTAATAAATCAAATCTCTATTAAATATATAGGAGCAAAAATACATTGTTTTGTTTGTAAGATACTTCTCAACCTTCCTAGGGGAAAAAACAAACAAAAAAAACCAAACCACACGCAAAAAAACCACACACACAAAAAAAAAAACACAACAACAAAAAAAAAAAAAAAAAAAAAAAAAAAACAAAAAAAAACAAACAAACCTTTCTCCTGCAGTGACATTTATCTTCCACCATGCTATCACTAGTGGCTGAGTTTTACCCACTGCAGTTCATGAGGTATTTCTGACGGACTTTTATGGATAGATGCACCATGAGGACCCCTCACAGAATTGACTTTGACTTGAGCTTCAGTCATGTACAATACATTGGTTTGCAGCTTGTCAGCTTTAATCATACAGCTGGCAAGATATGCTCTACTACACACATCTTCTCTTTTATAGAAAGCTTCCCTGTTCAACTCACTGTTAGAATAAGAGTTTGTTCCTTGCTGTTGGAAATTGTTATTCAGCAATCAGAAACCAGAATGTGCCAAAAAAGCCCTGTGTATATATTTTTCAGGGTATAAAAGAAAATAGAGACATTACAGCCAGCTGAAATAAAAGCTTTCAGAGCAAATGAAAATGTGTCCTCTTGCTCTGATTGTGTAAAGGAAAAGATAATGGCTTGCCTATCTACCTAGAGCACCTTTCATTGTGTGCTCTCACAGCACTTTTAATACCATCAGTGAAATTCTTTTTTCTAACAGCCTCAGACATAAGAAGTGATCTCTTCGTTTAAGAATGTGATCCCCTTGCAGAGAAGGGAATAGTCTTTCTTTTTGTGAGCATTAGAGCTCCTTTAATGAGGTAGAAGCAGACACAGAGCCCAAGTTGCTCTCTAGCCTCACAGGTCTTGTTAAGCTGGAGACAGTGCAGGTGCAAAGAAATGCACTGTACTTAAAGTACACATTTGCATGGCTCCTGTCTCACTCAAAGCAGCATTAAGGCTTTTGTCTCCAGCCAGTGGGCTGGCAAGTTTAAGCTGAGCAATAACACTAAGTAGGATTCTATTCAGCCAGGATTGTTTAGCCTGTTGTGCTTATGAACACAGTGACAGCTGCATTATTATTAAACAACGCATTATGGATCTCAGTCTTCTTGTAGGCAAAAGCCTGTACTCTGTTTACTGTGTAAATTGGAGAATTGAAAAGGAAGAAAAAAAGGAAAAAAGGTATAAACCATACAGGTTCAATCCATTCAGCAGTTAGAGATTCTGCAATGTCTTAGACAAGCTGCAACGCCTCAGATGTGAAACTTAAGCTTCACCCTCAGTTTAACTGCAACTGCCCATTGTGTAGGAAAACATTGACAGAGCAGTGCAAGGCAAATTAACTGCTCATTCTGTGTAAATGCCATAAATATAACCTATTAAACCAGGTTTAAAACATGTTATATGTTTGAAATCCTTATCTCACCCTTTTGTTACTCTATTCAAACATTGTATCTTATTCCCCGAGATGGTTTAAATAAAGAGAAACAAAGGCAAGGAGGAAAGAATAAACAATCCATTCTGTTAAGGTTCACCGTATTTTTAGATAGAGTTGACCAAAGTGAGGAATGGGGTAAATATCTGAGATATATAGATAGAATGGGATAGATGACTGACAAATAGTGCATTAATTATCAGTAAAAATACAACTGGTAATCCATATATTTTTCATAATCTAGGGAACAAGACGATGACGTGATGTGAGAGGACCACTTCCATTTAAATATCCTAATTTTAAAAGAAGTGTAATATAATGATTTTCAGACAGTGGCTGACGGATCACCTTATGTTTACCTCCCCTTCATAAAACATTTATATTTGTTTCATATGTATGCACAGTATTTCTTTTGTTCTTACTGTTTTACAGTTCAAATTTTAGATACTACATCATAAACATGCAATAAAGATACATCAGAAGCTTTCAAGACCCAGGAAGAATATGTGGATCATAAGTTGCAAGAGGGATTTTGCAAAATGAACACTCTGATTTATGCTGTTGTGCTGTTCCCTAACTAAAACTTCCAAAGCTGGCCCTACTGGTGCTCCATGAAGTACACTGCAGGCTTTACATTCATTAAACTGTACAGAACACACGTAGGAAACAGTCACCTGCAGTGGCCCAGTTTTTGCATCTTCCTCATGCCCTGTGCAAGCAAAACCCAGTTCAGGCAGTATTTCTGTATGTCCAGGTTGTTTATGGGCTATTCACTAATGTACAGCTGGACACACTGCACAGATGAGAGGAGGCGGGGAAGGGGACCACTGCAAAGCTGCTGTCAGGAGAGTACAGAAACAAGTACCAGCTGCATGCATATTGAAGTGAGGGCATAGCAGTAAGAGACAGTTAATTACACCTCTTCTGGCAAGCTGTTTTTTTCTGCACTGTGCTACTGCTGAGCTGACAAATAAGGATATTCTTTCTAAATCCTGCCGTAATTTGGAACAATTACTGGCAATTACAAAACTGCTTTTGAAAAGTTTGCTGTCAAAATACCAGGGAGATGTACTTGCAGAGTCATATTTTCAAGTGTTTACTGAGGTAAGAGAGAGTTAGTCTGAGGAAGGACTTGGAGCCCCAGAAGCTTGTCTATAGCAGTTTAACAAAATATGTTAATCTCTCCTTATTCACTGGCTTTTGTTTTCAAATAGAGACTCTTCATAAATTAAATGTCTTAAAAGGCTTTCTTTTTGGTTACCTGAGAATGATTTTTATGCTGAATTTGGTAAAGTTTATATTGGATGTCACATAAATGTTGCTCATTTAGCTGGAATGGATTACGACCATACAGTGTTGTGATTGTGACAAATGACCAGTAGATGGAGTGAGCATGCTATGCAAGAAAACAACCACAGTGCAGATTTCACTAAACTGAGGCTCCAGCTATGTACCAGATCATTAGCTGGGACAATGCTCTGTCACTACCTCTGTCCACGTGAGGACACGATGTGCTTCTAATCCTCCTCAGCGTGATTCTTTTCCCCGGCCCTAACCCAACACCACCAGTGCTGAGACAGGCCTCCTAAAAGACTTGATAAACACACCATAGTATTGCTCATGGTTCCTTTTTTTTGTCTTTCTATCATAGCACCCTCTGAACATACTAGATGTAAAAAGGATAGCCATTAGGAAATAATGCCTCATCAGTGTTACATGCTGTTCTCAGCACCCTCTGTGAGATCTCATAAAACCAGATCCCATTCCTTTCATCCTTTTTACACCAAGACTTGGATTTCTTAACACAGAGTGAGCTACCAACAGTAACCATACCGACTTGACATACACATACCCGTAGGTGAAAGGGGATTAAGCACAGACAGAGGACAGACATATGCCCCACACTTGCTGTTCCTGTATTTTTTTACAAGACTCTACTCAAGTGTCAGCGTATTAATCCCAAACACGACAAATACTTTAAACCTCTGCTTCTAAAGGATGTCAACCTGGGGTAAGTATCATTCAGAGTACTTCCAGCTGGACTTGTAGCAGTGTTCTTTATACGAATCTCTGCTGTGACCACATCATGATATGTGATCTTAGGTAGGAACACTTCAAACTTAGGTACAGTAATAACTTAAAGATGGCTAGCAGAGATGAAAATCTACTCATGAGCCTTCTGTTTGTTAAAGCATGGTAAGACCCTTAAACTATATCCTATAGAGTTACCTGCTACTCTTCCAAGGGTGGCAACAGAAATCCGGCAACTTCAATCGATGAGTTTCACAGAACAGGGGACCAGAGCCCACAGTCCTTTGTGATGTGGTTTTCTGTGTGAGCACCCTGATTATTTTTTTTCCTAGACTGGAGGAAGAGGAGATGGTGATGGCCCTGCACTACGGACACTTCCTAGTGCTAGTATCAGCCCAAGAAAAGCCAGGCAGCTACCTGAGCTAGTTGCATTGGGAGTTTGCTTTGGAAAGGTACAGGAGAATGGTTTGGGAAGGAAGAAACACGAGAGGAGGACCCTGAGCTGCGCTTGGTAAGTGTTACCTACCACATTCATTGTCTGCTGGTGCTGTTACTGTAGGGAAACTGCAGCATGCAAAGAAGAGATACCTGGGCCACAACCTATACCATTACTTATACTGATAGGTGTTTAGTTTTAAGAGGAGGACGTCACAATTACATTCTCGTGCTCACTGCCGCATAATACAAATAAATTATGCACACCAGAAGAAAAATGAAAACTTTTGGTGAGTATGTGCTGAAATTTAAAAAAAGAGAAACAGGATCAGAGCTAGGATTAGAATGCTGTAATTGTGAAAACCTGTTTCAGCATAACTGTTCTCCTTGCAACTCTGGCACAGTAACGATAGTTGTACATGAATTAGGTGATCCAGATACTACATCAAACAATCAGAACCATAAGTATTGTGGCTGTATTATGTGGGAAGATCCCTCAAGAATGACAGCACCTGTGCTCCTGGTGTTGTCATTTGCATTATATTACTCAGAGATGTGATTATAAAGTTTTGATAAACTAAGGGATCACAGCACAAAAAGTGTCACGTGCAAAGATTTTTTTCAGTATTTCAGTGTGTTTCTTTAAAGAAAAAAACAAAACAAAACCCAAACCAGTTACCAAACACAGAAACTTACAATTCCATTCTGTACACTGAAGCCCAGCTGGTATTTTAAGTCTGGCCGTTTTATGAGGACAGTTGTAACAGGAGGGCAGCTGACAATGTTCAGTTTGACTTGAGTCTGATTCTTGAGACCCTGTAAGATATTCCAAAGTTAATATTTCTAAAATGGATCTTAATTTGCTCTTTAATTAGTGGTTTCCTAATTGCAAAAGTGTAAAGCACCTGATCTAAGAAAGAACACCTGGTGTTAATAGGAATCTGATGTTAACTTATTTCTCTCGCAAGCTGTTTGGCCCAACAAAACATACCAAAACTTTGCCTTTAATTACTATAGAAGCTTCAAGAAGGTTTTCAAGAGAAACCAAAACTGACTACATCTTGCCTTTTACCAGTGTCTGGCTAATTAATCTCCTGATGCTGCTCTTGGTAAATCTGCAAACATTAGATGTAGTCTCAGAGGTTCCATTGTGTCTGGGGAATCTTCATATATTCACTTGATCTGTCTTGTAATCTACCAGTCCCATCCATTTCCTCTACGTGGCGCTCGAAGAAGCATAGTAGATTTTAATCCGGATTTGAATTTGGAAGCTGTGGGGAATCCTGAAACTTTGAAGATAGCAAAATAACTTCACTAAGGCAAGTTTTTCAGGCCTGGACCCATTTGTTAATAGTCCAGTAACAAAGCTGCAGTCCAATTCTCCAGTCCTAGATTTCTGTACATTATCACCCTGAATCTCTGTTCCCAAATCTACTTTTTGCTAATGACAAGACTACTTTTTGGGGTGGTTTTTTTTCAGTGATACGAAAAATCATATCTGCTGGAGATCTACAGGATCTCCAGAATCGAATTCCAGGATCTGTCAGAATATTACATCTCTGGTGGCCTAAAATCTAGAGCATATAGTTGTAAGTTTCAGGTACCTTTATGATCCCTTGGCATGTTGCAAGAGGTAGACCAACTAAACTGGTCCCATTAATGGACATAATTTGGTCTCCAATGCTTAGTTTTCCTGAACGAGCTGCAGGGCCTCCATTCATCATGTTAGCCAGGATAACGGTGGGTAGAATGGATCCCCATCCAGATTCCACAATCACTACCCCAAGAATTTCTCCCTTCTGCTTTTCTAGCTGGAGCTGCAATTAAAAAGAAGCAAAACAAAAAACACACATTTTTTTTTTGCTTGCCTTCATCTTAATTTGAGCACTAGCATCTCAGCTCTTCCTGAATAACACCTACAAATTGCAAGAATTCTATTCTTTGCCATTAGGCAGTAGCATGGCTTCAAAAATGCTGTTTAAACTGTGTAGTATATACCTATTTCTTTCCAGGGATATCATCCACTTGTTTGTTGAAGGTCATGTAAATCTTATAGTAAGCAAGAAACTAACACAGCGGTGAACGCTATAGAAGTGGTGGAACTGAATAACAAATGAATAAATGAATGCCAAGGAAGTTTTATCCATCCTGGAACCTGTCAGCCTGTAACATTTTGTGTCTAAGGCATTGCCTGGCAGTTCAGCTCCACTTCTGCCATCAGCTCAGGTTGTCTCTTGATTTCAGAGTTTGTCTGTCCTTATTTTCAGGCAAGGATCTCTTACTATTGTTGTTGTTACTACTATTACTATTATTGAACATGCTTGTGCCTAACTTGTAACTCTAAGACCCCTGACATGCTGACGTAATGTAAATTATGACCTCTCCTCAAATATGGTAATGTTAACTGTTCAGTGATCATAGCATATCTAACTTTTACAGGAGTAAAAGTCTAAGGAGAGAACATACTCTTTAATAAAATACTGTGAATTACTGGCTTGCAAATGTGGAAGGACAGGGACATCTGTACAGGAATCATAAAGGCCAGCTGACTTTTGCTGAAGCTGTCTATGAAGACTTTAAACCAATCAGTATGCTGTAACTCCTTCATTGTTCAGATATACATAAACCAATAGGAAGCAAAGGAGCCTCAAAAATAATAACCTTCTTAATCCCTTTGAAATGTGATACATTTGTATTTTTCTGTTCCAATGCTAAGTTAAACCAAGACTTCCTGTACTGAATTTTCACTTGTTTGCTACAAGAGAAGCATTGTCATGCTTATATGCATGTAGAATCATAGAACAGTTTAGGCTGGAAAGGACCTTAAGACCATCTAGTTCCAACCCCCCTGCCGTGGTCAGGGACACCTCCCACTAGACCAGGAGAAAAAGTATGGCCATTTATGGCCAAAATTAATTTACGTTACATAAAATTGATCATTCACCCTGGATTAGATCCTTTAGTCCAGTGGGTCGGCACATCTAGTGAATGCAGGCATATAAAACCCCACATCAAATCATAACCTTTCTATCTGCAGGTATAGGTTGAAAATGCTTTCTTCACAAGAACATGTATGCTGTACAAAAGAACCTGTAATGCCAGAAGAAAGGAGTGTAAGTAGGAAAGTTGTGACTGAAGGCTTAAGCCATCTGCATTTCATCTCCAAGTCAGATAGACTTGGAACTCAGCGCAGAAACTCTGACCTTTGGAACATGGGCCAAATCTCTATCACACTGCAGCAATGCAAACCAAAGCAGAATCTGGGTGCAACTGCAGCACTCACCACATTCTGGTTTGGAATGCCCAGACAGTGACTTTCGTATCAAATGCAAATTGTGAAATATATTGGTGTTGTAGAGGAAGAATCCGTTACTTCCAAAACCAAATGTATATAGTTACAACTGTGTAATATGGGCTACTTAAAGGAAATCCTTGACCTGCCATGCATTACGAATTTGAAACTATTTCATGTGGCAGTTTTTCTGGTGTTCTAGTAGGGAAAGAGAAATTGGTCTGCCCAGTGCCGTAGCATCCTGGACTTTTGGTCATTTTATCTATTAAGTATGAAATTGCTTACAACGTGCATCAAAATGGATTATCAGTCTCTCTGTATCACTACATTGGTGAAATGTAAAAACACTTTACGCTGTGTACTATGAGTAGCACAGAGCTTATCTATGTCAGATGTGAATGTACTTTATTACTGGTTTGATGAATGGAAGCAGAAAGACCCTGAAAATGGAAAGAAGAAATTATAAAACTTATAAGGATAATTTTAGTAGCACAGAATTGAAGAAGCAATGCATCTTGAGATGTAAACATCCTTAAAATGCTAACAGTATTTCCATGAGAACTACATTCCTCTGAAAAAAAAAAAATAGATCAATCTGAAATGAAATTGCAAAACTAGTTTACCTCTTTGCAGTTTTCTGAATTGGAAAAGTGTATGAGGTCATCATTGTACATCTCTTGGGTATTGATGATGTCACTGTACTCTTTCTGACTGAGATCCTCTGGGTTAATTCCGTTGGCTCTTAAAAACTCTTGATAAGCGACACTGAAAGCCTGACCGATTGACTGAGCTATCAGCTGTGCCTGGAATGTAGAACAGAACACATCTTGGAGAAAGGACTGATAAACAGTTTACCACTGAAACCATAAGAAACAAGAGATATTTTGGGTTTTAAGACAAAGTCAAAATAAAGGATCCTGCAAAGTTGCTATGTCAGTATGGATATAAAGTCACTTTAAGGTCAGTTGTATGGAAAAAATCCATTACATCCGAAATAAAATTGCAAACTTCATTTATAAGCCCTGCTGATCTGCCTTCACCACGATGTTGCAGCAGCAAGCAGCCATATGCTGTTTATGTACCCATTCCAATAAACACTGGAGAGCACTGGCTTTGTACCAATAGGGAATATAGCTTACAGAAAAGACTGCCACAAATCCTGATTCTGAGAGAGTGATGAGAGAATGGATGCTGTGGTATGACAATAATGATACTAAAAGCTGTTCATATGTAATGGTGGTCAGAAATGTTTAGTACTGCTTAACTGCAGCTGTATTTCAACTGAGAGAGGTACGAATATGGACAAACAACTGGCTAAGGTTTCCACAGGTTACCTGTAGCTTCAATTAGAAAAGATTACCGACAACAAAAAAATAATTTAAGAAATTAGATGTAATTTCAGAGATTCTCTAAATGATGTACATTGTTTAAAAGTTTAATTCTATTTACTTACATCCTCTGATTCAAAGACATGGCATATCATTTTGTACTGCTTCTTTCCTTCTTGAGCACCAGGTGTTGTTTCAATACAGTCTTGAGAAGCTGATCTTGGCATGCGACGTCGTGCCATTAAAACTACAATGTTGCCAATATCTGCAATATATGAGATTGTGCGCAGCGCGTGGTCCATCATTGTTTCCTACATAAAGCAAATAGAAATGAAATCATTCTTCACACATGCCTGCTGTTATTCTACAGATGCTGTATCTTCCCTGTCCTTGGTGGCCCATTGCTTGAGAATAACAAAAGCTCTTCAAGAAACTGGCTCTGACAGAAGTGTTGTCTGAGCAAATACAACATGGTTCCTACTGTAAAGCAATAATGAAGGTCTATAGCAATGTTTTATAACCACTTTCATGCTGTTGGAAAATTATGTTTCCCTTTTGTATTGATTTTGCTGAATGAAACAGATGCATTTCATAATGACAGAACAAGTTTTAGAGAAGTCATATATATATATATGAGATGTTACAATTTCCCAGTTTTCTTTAATCATGTCCTATACTAGCTATATTATCTAAGGCAACATTTTCTCAATTCTTACTTTCCTTGCAAACAGCTATGAAGGACAGTATTTCACCTTCTCTGTAGGTGAAATTATTACTTTTTTCTGGCTACCTACATACCTCAGATCAGTTTGATTCAAATAGGGTTTTGACTGTGAGCCCATATGCTAGACCAGTTCCCTCCAATGTCATTGGGTTGCATTGGGTTGTGCTGGGAGAACTCAACTCAGAAGAGCCATTCCCTATGAGCATGAATTCAAGTGGAAACATGCACACCCTTCATCCTAGTGAACGTTTCTTATTAACAACACATTAAGAGTACTAAATATAAAAAGCCTCTTGTCACAAATCCCTGAGCTCTGCATGCGTTTAATTACTTTAGCCTTTTAAACTCTTATTTTACTTTCTGCTATTAGTAGGGAAATCCCAACCTACTGCTTCCAAATGTGTTTCTCACAGGAATGTACAGTTATTCAGTGGCTTTGATTAAGTATTGAGTTACCTTGGACAAATGAAAACTGAGTGCATATTTGTAGCCAGAGAAGGAAATGTCACTAAACTAGTTTTATTTCAGATATTACTACTTTATCTTTTGTTTCCAATCTCCAATTCATCTATTCAGTATTAATTGTTTCTTACATGAAAGAGCAAAGAGGTCCCAGCAGGAAGAACCTTCAACACTAAGGATGAACCTGCAGTAAGCTTTATTATTTCTGGACTCAGCATTAAGTATGAATAAGTTAACAGCAGCCATCAGTCTCATTTTCATTAGAAGGCCGCTATATGTAAAAGAATGGTGCTTTAATAAACTATATATGTGACATCACTACAGTGATAATTTAAAGGATTTTGATACAGTTAAGACTGCAGAGAAAAACAGAATTATATACCTGTTTACACCAATGTTTTAGACAAATATTTGTACCTTCATACTGGTTTTACTCAAGATCCTGTATAAGTAACCCGATTTCTCCTTTAAAAATGAAAAAAAGCCACAACTTCTCTAAGTTTTATTGATCAAACTGGTCGAGGATGCCCCCTATCTCTCACCCTCTTCCCCAGCTAAAAACAGCCACCAAACTCTTCCTGAATTGGAATTAAAAAATACTTACTGAATCAATGTGTTTCACTTTACTTTGTGATCTCTATTAGTTTTAAGTCAGTAATTTGCTTTCTGGTGTCTAAAATATCTTTGGTTTTGGCAAAGACTGGGGTTGTGCCTGCTCCTTATGGCATCTATTTGGATATATATGTGGATATTTCTAATGTGAAGAAAGAAGAATTGACTGCAGGTTCGTTGTTTGTTTTGTTTTTCTTTTTAACTATTTTTTTTCTTTTGCTTGTGGCTCTTGATGTGTACCAGACTATACCATCAAGCAGCATGAGGTCAGTTTTCATCTAAATCATAGAATCATAGAATCATAGAATAGTTAGGGTTGGAAAGGACCTCAAGACCATCGAGTTCCAACCCCCCTGCCATGGGCAGGGACACCTCCCACTAAACCATGCCATCCAAGGCTATGTCCAACCCCACCTTGAACGCCGCCAGGGATGAAGCATTCACAACCTCCCTGGGCAACCCATTCCAGGGCCTCACCACCCTTACAGTAAAGAATTTCTTCCTCATATCCCATCTAAACTTCCCCTGTTTAAGTTTGAACCCGTTACCCCTTGTCCTCTCACCACAGTCCCTAATGAAGAGTCCCTCCCCAGCATCCCTATAGGTCCCCTTCAGATACTGGAAGGCTGCTATGAGGTCTCCAAGCAGCCTTCTCTTCTCCAGGCTGAACAGCCCCAATTTTCTCAGCCTATCTTCATACGGGAGGTGCTCCAGTCCCCTGATCGTCCTCGTGGCCCTCCTCTGCACTTGTTCCAAGAGTTCCATGTCCTTTTTATGTTGAGGACACCAGAACTGCACACAATACTCCAAGTGAGGTCTCACAAGAGCAGAGTAAAGGGGCAGGAGCACCTCCCTCGACCTGCTGGTCACACTCCTTTTGATGCAGCCCAGGACACGGTTGGCTTTCTGGGCTGCAAGCGCACACTGCCGGCTCATGTTCATTTTCTCATCGACCCACACCCCCAAGTCCTTTTCCGCAGGGCTGCTCTGAATCTCCTCCCCGCCCAACCTGTAGCTGTGCCTGGCATTGCTCTGACCGAGGTGTAGGACCTTGCACTTGGCATGGTTAAACTTCATTAGGTTGGCATCAGCCCACCTCACAAGCGTGTCAAGGTCCCTCTGGATGGCATTCCTTCCCTCCAATGTATCAACCGAACCACACAGCTTGGTGTCATCGGCAAACTTGCTGAGGGCGCACTCAATCCCACTGTCCATGTCACCCACAAAGATGTTGAACAAGACCGGCCCCAACACCGATCCCTGGGGGACACCACTCGTTACTGGTCTCCAGCTGGACATGGAGCCACTGAGCACTACTCTTTGCGTGTGGCCATCCAGCCAGTTCTTTATCCACCGAGTGGTCCACCTATCAAATTGATGTCTCTCCAACTTAGAGAGAAGGAAGGAGAAAGACTTGGGGGTGTGGGTTGATGAAAAAATGAACATGAGCCGGCAGTGTGCGCTTGCAGCCCAGAAGGCCAACCGTGTCCTGGGCTGCATCAAAAGGAGTGTGACCAGCAGGTTGAGGGAGGTGATCCTGCCCCTTTACTCTGCTCTGTGAGACCTCACTTGGAGTATTGTGTGCAGTTCTGGTGTCCTCAACATAAAAAGGACATGGAACTGTTGGAACAAGTGCAGAGGAGGGCCACGAGGATGATCAGGGGACTGGAGCACCTCCTGTATGAAGATAGGCTGAGAAAATTGCGGCTGTTCAGCCTGGAGAAGAAAAGGCTGCGTGGAGACCTCATAGCAGCCTTCCAATACCTGAAGGGGGCCTATAGGGATGCTGGGGAGGGACTCTTCATTAGGGACTGTGGTGAGAGGACAAGGGGTAATGGGTTTAAACTTAAACAGGGGAAGTTTAGATTGGATATGAGGAAGAAATTCTTTACTGTGAGGGTGGTGAGGCCCTGGAATGGGTTGCCCAGGGAGGTTGTGGATGCTTCATCCCTGGTGGCGTTCAAGGTGGGGTTGGACATAGCCTTGGATGGCATGGTTTAGTGGGAGGTGTCCCTGCCCATGGCAGGGGGGTTGGAACTAGATGATCTTAAGGTCCTTTCCAACCCTAACTATTCTATGATTCTATGATTCTATGTCATGCGAGACAGTGTCAAAGGCTTTACATAAGTCCAGGTAGATGACATCAACTGCTCTATCCCTGTCCATCAGTTCCGTGGCCCCTTCACAGAAGGCCACCAGATTGGTCAGGCAGGATTTCCCCTTAGTGAAGCCATTGCTGTGTCTGTAGTTGCAGGGTTTCCCTTGATACCCGATCTTCCAAAAAAAATATAATGCAGTATGAGGCAGTACACAATTTTTGTAACTTATATAGGCAGCAGCATGCTTTATATAAGCAGCTAGGTATTAGTTTGCCATTAGCTGAACAAATCTCTAAGGCCTAAGAGAGAAAGATTTTCTCACGTCAATGAAAGTAATTATTTTAACAATTTCAGTACAACTTGACAGAGAAAAATATAAATATTCATTGTTTCTTAGAACCACGCCTTACTCAAGAGAATCACTACCCATAAAATTGTTGTAGTGATTCTTCTCAGAGTTTAAATGAAGTGTTCTATGCTTATCCCTAATCTGTGAAAAGTGATGTTGGTTAAGAGATGGTTTGAGGGGTGTCTCTGAGGGTTGCAGGGGGTCAGGATTAGAGCACTTCTCTCAGAATGGAAAAATGTTTTATAATGGACATCTCAGCAGGATCTTAGCAGCTCTGCAGTGATAATTGCTTTTCAGCAGCCTGCAGTAAGTGTTCTGTAAGGGTGTAACTGGACGGGCAATGTACACAAGAGTGAATGGACTGGGAAAATGAATGCATTTAATCTCATCTGTCAATAAAGTTTTTCTGTCCTTATCGTCTTACAGAAGTTATACAAAGTTTGTTGGGATATTTTGGTGGGTTTTTTGGTTGTTGGTTTTGTGTTGGGGGTTTTTTATTATTATTGTTTTGTTTGGGTTTTTATCGTTTGGTTTTGTTTGTTGTTGTGGTTTGGTTTTCTTAATTACGATTAGGATTAGGAATAAGACACATAATATATAGTGACTGTAAACATGTCTTTATCTTTGACTTACTTGTGACTTTTTCATTTCTTGCTCCATATTCCCTTCCACTCTATTTTCAATTACCATTATCTCATTTTCACTGTCTCTGCTCCTTTGTTACTTTCCCTTGAATCCCTCCGTCTTGCTTCTGTATCCTTTACCACATCCCTTTTCTATTTTTTTTTTATTGTGGGGATCTGTTACAGACCGCCTGACCAAGGGGACTTGCTGGATGAAGCGCTCCATAGGCAGATAGGAGCAGCCTCACACTTGCAGGCCCTTGTTCTTATGGGAGACTTCAACCACCCTGATATCTGTTGGAGGGATGGTACGGCCCGGCACAAGCAATCCAGAAGGTTCCTCGATTGCGTGGAAGACAACTTCCTTCTGCAACTAATAGAGGAGCCGACAAGGAGAGGTGCCATGCTTGACCTCGTCCTCACCAACAGGGAAGGGCTGGTTGGGAATGTGACGCTCCAGGGCAGCCTTGATTGCAGCGATCATGAGATGGTCGAGTTTGAGATCCTCAGGACAGTGAGAAGAGCAAGCAGCAAGCTCACTGCCCTGGACTTCAAGAGAGCAGACTTTGGCCTCTTCAGGAACCTGCTCACTAAGGTTCCATGGGATACAGCCCTAGAGGGCAGGGGGGCCCAAGGCTGTTGGTTGATATTCAGGGCTCACCTGCTGCAAGCTCAGGAGCGATGCATCCCAACTAGAAGGAAGTTCAGCAGAAGGGCCAGGAGACCTCCTTGGATGGATAAGGAGCTGCTGAGCAAAATTCGAAGGAAAAAAGAGGCTTCTAAAAGGTGGAAGCAAGGTCAGGCAGCCTGGGAAGAATACAGGGATGTTGTCCGGGAAGCTAGGGACCAGGTTAGGAAAGCTAAGGCCCACTTAGAATTAAACTTGGCTAGGGATGTTAAGGATAACAGGAAACGATTTTACAGGTACATTGCCAATAAAAGACAGGTTAGGGACACCGTGGGCCCTCTCCAGAAGCTATCGGGAGAACTGGCTACCCTGGATTTGGAGAAGGCTGAGGTTCTTAATGACTTCTTTGCCTCAGTCTTTACCGGCAAATGCTCTGACCACACCACCCAAGTCTTGGAAGGCAGATGCGGGGACGGTGAGGGTGGGGACCCTGGGCTCACTGTGGGGGAGGATCTTGTTCGGGACCACCTTAGGAACCTGAATGTATACAAGTCCATGGGACCGGATGAAATCCATCCGCGGGTCCTGAAGGAGCTGGCAAATGAAGTTGCTAAGCCACTGTCCATCATATTTGAAAAATCATGGCAGTCAGGTGAAGTTCCCGATGACTGGAAAAAGGGAAATATAACCCCCATTTTTAAGAAGGGGAAAATGGATGACCCAGGGAATTACAGACCAGTCAGTCTCACCTCTGTGCCTGGCAAAATCTTGGAGCGGATTCTCCTGGAAGACATGCTAAGGCACATGAAAACCAACAAGGTGCTTGGTGACAGCCAGCATGGCTTCACTAAGGGGAAATCCTACCTGACCAATCTGGTGACCTTCTATGAAGGGGCTACGGAACTGATGGACAGGGGCAGAGTGGTTGATGTGATCTACCTGGACTTGTGTAAAGCCGTTGACACTGTCTCACATGACATCCTCCTCTCTAAGTTGGAGAGACATCAATTTGATAGGTGGACCACTCGGTGGATAAAGAACTGGCTGGATGGCCGCACGCAAAGAGTAGTGCTCAGTGGCTCAATGTCCAGCTGGAGACCAGTAACGAGTGGTGTTCCCCAGGGATCGGTGTTGGGGCCGGTCTTGTTCAACATCTTTGTGGGTGACATGGACAGTGGGATTGAGTGCGCCCTCAGCAAGTTTGCCGATGACACCAAGCTGTGTGGTTCGGTTGATAAGTTGGAGGGAAGGAATGCCATCCAGAGGGACCTTGACACGCTTGTGAGGTGGGCTGATGCCAACCTGATGAAGTTTAACCATGCCAAGTGCAAAGTCCTCCACCTGGGTCGGAGCAATGCCAGGCACAGCTACAGGTTGGGCGGGGAGGAGATTCAGAGCAGCCCTGCAGAAAAGGACTTGGGGGTGTGGGTCGATGAGAAAATGAACATGAGCCGGCAGTGTGCGCTTGCAGCCCAGAAGGCCAACCGTATCCTGGGCTGCATCAAAATGAGCATGACCAGCAGGTCGAGGGAGGTGCTCCTGCCCCTTTACTCTGCTCTCGTGAGACCTCACTTGGAGTATTGTGTGCAGTTCTGGTGTCCTCAACATAAAAAGGACATGGAACTGTTAGAACAAGTGCAGAGGAGGGCCACGAGGACGATCAGGGGACTGGAGCACCTCTCGTATGAAGATAGGCTGAGAAAATTGGGGCTGTTCAGCCTGGAGAAGAGAAGGCTGCATGGAGACCTCATAGCAGCCTTCCAATACCTGAAGGGGGCCTATAGGGATGCTGGGGAGGGACTCTTCATTAGGGACTGTGGTGAGAGGACAAGGGGTAATGGGCTTAAACTTAAACAGGGGAAGTTTAGATTGGATATGAGGAAGAAATTCTTTACTGTGAGGGTGGTGGGGCCCTGGAATGGGTTGCCCAGGGAGGTTGTGGATGCTTCATCCCTGGCGGCGTTCAAGGTGGGGTTGGACATAGCCTTGGATGGCATGGTTTAGTGGGAGGTGTCCCTGCCCATGGCAGGGGGGTTGGAACTCGATGATCTTGAGCTCCTTTCCAACCCTTACTATTCTATGATTCTATGATTCTAGTGCCATCCATTCTATCCTTGTTATCTTTGTATTTGTCCTTAGGCTAAAAGAGGCAGAATTTCTATCTCAAAACCTCTGTTTCTATCCTCTGTCCAAATTTCCCTTTCTCAGTATCTCCCTTCCTTCCTAAGGAACTCTTAGAACTCTGTTGTCCCTCCTGAAGCCCAAAGAACACCTGAAGGAGGAAAACCTAAGCACTTTTCCAAGCTTTCGAGTGACATAGTCCTGTGCGAATGTGAATTACACAACCTAAAGAGTCAGCCAATTTTATAGAACCAGAGGCTCTGCACATGCACTTTTGTGACCTCTGTATCTGTCTTTTTCTCTGCTAGTTTCAGTAACTAAATGCATAAGCCATTTAAAAGTGGCAGGGTGCCATTTCCTACTGTTGCTGAGGGCAACAGAATCACCAGAGCTGCCCATGTTCCGATGTGGCAATACACCATACTGATGCTACTCAGCTTTTTGAACCCTGCTTATAATATTGAATTGTACATTTTGAATCAGCTGCTATCTTATGTGAGCTATACAACACTACAGATGGGTTAAACCATGGATGGCACACTGCAGAAATATGTTTTATATAATTGATAAAGCCACGAAAGAACAGATTGTCTCTGCCAGCTGCCACAGCAGCTGAAATAGACCTATGGTAATTGCACCAGTCAGGAAACTTCACTAGCACTGAAAAATATTACCAAGCCAAAAATGCAAAAGCATGCCAGCAGCAATGCTAAAAAGACATGGAAATAAGTCTTACAGCTCTCTGAAACACACTGTAAAAATAAAGCCAGCAAAAAAACACAGGGCAAACACCAGAGAGCTTCTTATTATAATAATTTCCAATATTGCTATTGTCATCTAGTAGAACAGCTCGTACTAGACACTGTTCCTCATGGTGCACTCTATTTTATAGCACTGGAAATCTCAGGGGAATCAGGAGAATAAGATAACAGTTACTTTGACAAAGTGTTCATGGTCTGCCTCAAAGGACTTTCCTTTTTTATGTTTAAAAGGGTTGGTGTCTAATTGAAATGCTGAACTATATAAAGAAGGTAAAGAGTGACTTCCACTAAGACTAACTCTTACTCAGCAAAGAGAACTTAGCTATTTACTGCCATACATTCTACCTATGAGCTGTTAATTTATCAATAACTGTCTGTAGTCATCGTTATGCTGATAATTATTAGTATTTTATTTTCTACTAATGCAAAAAGTAGTCATAAGCTTTGATAATGTACTCTTTGGATGTTCACATCTACCAAGAGGTCAAAAAAAAAGGCTGAGCCATAAAAATAGTGGTATTGGTTATTGTGGATGATTTATGGACAGCAGATTGTAAACACTGCTGCCATTTTAGATAGGACATTCTACTCCTCATCTGGCTCTGTCTCTTGGGAATTCTAGTGGCATGTTAAGGACATCTGCTTATGTTAAAAGAAAAACCATCCATTTCCTGAAGATGCTATCATTGCCCTCACATTAAAAGACAGTAATGCTCTCCCAAATTTCAGGAAGAAGTAGCCCCCTCATGCTTTGCATTGTTAGAAAAACAAATTATATGCTAATTGAAAACAAAAAAAAATCCTAAATGTAGAGTGCTACATTTATCTTTGTTGAAGTATCTCCTATAGTTACAGCTCATTTCTTCAGTCATGATATTTCTGATCTCTGATCTTAAACAACAAGATACTAGTTCAATAACCATTTTCTCTTTCCATCTTCCAAGTTGTATGTTAAAGTATTGAACAGTACTACATCAAGGAAACATGCTTGTGAGTCCTCCCTCTGCTCTTTATCTCTTTGTATTGCCATCTATCTGGCAACATATCAGAAAGAACTACACTCTTGGGAATTTTTTAGCCTGCTTGTAGCTCTTGTATCTAGATCATATAATCTAGAAAATATTATGCGATAAAAGCCTTATGTAAATCATCAGGTGATGTGTGCTACGTCTGTCCCATGAACATTTCCCATCAGAAGATAATACTTGATTTGACATGATTTACTTTTGACAAATCTGCACTGGCTCTGGCTCATCTCCACTCACAAACTGCCTACAAAGGGTCTGTTTGTTTTGGTAGCTTTCCAACAGTTGAACTTACCTATAATCCTTGGTATGTCCTGCTACTAAATAAAAAAGACTAAATATTACCTTCATCAGTTCTAGAAGAGTATCATTGAAAGGACAGCATAAGGTCCATTTTCCCAAATACTACAAGATAAGATAAATTTTCTGATCTTAACTAAGCACTTTCTAAATGGTTTGATCTTTAACGTAACTTAAGGTCTTACCATTTCTCAGCCGCTGTTAGCTGCATACAACAGAGTTTTTTAGTGAAAACTAAAGCAAAAATATCACTAAAATTGCCCTTGTCAAAGGGAATTCTCATAAGAATGAACATCTAAAGACTTTCTGGAAGTATAATGTCTAAGAGATCTTGTGAGATTATTATATTAATGAGATCCATGTATAAATTATATGTATTTAATGGAAATTCCTTTAAAAACATCATATGAAGAGTGCCTCTTCTTGAATATACATATATATGTATTCCTAGATGATGAGGCTGATTGTTACTGTGGTCTCCAGACTCTTCTGTAGTATGAATAATTAATAATTTACCTTAGGCAAAGAGGATGGTAGCTCAGACGTGATTTATGGAAAAACTGGAGGTTAAATGTCAAAAATAGCTTATTCAAGGCAGCAAACTACTTCCCTGTTAGTCTGTAAATGTGAGTATTGAAACTGCAGCACACGTGCACTTCTAAAAGACTTTTGAATCTTTTCCTAAATTGAATTATAGATCTCAGCAACATGCAGACATTTTCCAGTACATTAAATAAGCAAAACTAATGTCAGTATTACTACCTTGGCAAATGGCAAGTGTTACAACAATAGTAGATCTAACATGGCTATATTCTTGCAACAGTGAATTTATCCAAATTTAGTAAATTTCCACACTAATAGTATAAGAGCACAGTGTAACCCAACATTATTATTGAAGAGTTACTCATAAC
Source organism: Amazona ochrocephala (assembly GCA_039720435.1). Classification (NCBI taxonomy): domain Eukaryota; kingdom Metazoa; phylum Chordata; class Aves; order Psittaciformes; family Psittacidae; genus Amazona; species Amazona ochrocephala. The sequence continues at coordinate 29,970,041 of CM077883.1, read as the reverse complement.
TTACCTGTGTGTCTGCATTTAAAACTTTGATTCTCTGTGTGGAAATGAACAGATCCACTTCAGTCAAGGCCTGAGAATCTCCCTCTGAAGTCTAAAAGACAGATGCTTTGTTACAAGAGAAATTTTAATTTCCCCTTTAGACTGACGAATTCACTGGTCACTTCAAGCATAACATGATGTGGGGCAAGCACACTGTTAAACTGCTACAGATGGCTATTCAAAGGTGTTTCTAAATACACGCAAAGAATGCATGTAAAAAGTGAAGCATACTAATTTTGTGGAGCCTGTGGGACTGACAGCTCAAGTACTAATATTTCTATTTCTAGCCAGAACAGGAGGAAGAGTATGGCTGTTTCTTCCCCACTGTCTCCCTGATGCACTTCCATACTTGAAGTGCTGGAATTTAGATAGTAGAACTGAGAAAGTGACGTAGTCCCCATCAGCTGCTTAGCCCTGTCCATCTTCCGTGAGCACACCAAAAGAAGTGCAGGTTGGTGCTCAGTACTGTGGTGGGGTTTAGGGCTTTTTAGATTTTAGGTTTTTCCTAGGAAGTAAAGAGCTGAGCACTGAACTAGTACTTCAAATCACAGAAAGCCATCAGCTGACTTTTAGACCTCAACTTCTGAGTACTGCTTACTAGGGAAACAGTTCCATATCCCATAAGAAAACACGGTCCCAGAGTAAGCAGGGTTACAGTGTAATGCCACACCCTTTCCTAAGTGTGAGTCCTGGCTCTACTTATGTGAGAAAACAGAATAAAGTGGCAAAGCAGCTGCTACCTCACACTGAAGCATCATCCAAGATCTTACCTAATATTCTTGAGTTCCAGTAGGAACCTATTTATTCCTCTAGGCTATTTGTCCCCAGTGTGCTACTGCAACTGGTGTTTGGCAGCAGCTGTGCTAACACTCTCAGAATGGAATGACCACAGACTGCACCACCTGTGCTAAAGGCAGGCATAAGTCCCCAGGTCAGAGACTGGTTCTTTGGTGAAACTGTGCAAGGAAGAATGGTGTATTTGCTGCTCCTTTCTGTAGTTATCAAGGCTTAGCTGTGCCTGTAATTCATTCAAATTAATTTAATCTGAATTAAGTCTACCAAAATACAAAACAAGCACATACTTTGGCAGAGATTACTTGGATTGATTTCATCCAAGACCATCACAAAGAGCAGGATTCATTTTAGTGATAATTTTGTCACCTGCATTTAGTTAACGGAAGTGTAGCTTTTAGAGGAGTAAAATGTCTCCTGTGTGAATTCTTTCAGCTAGCACCTGGTAAATTTATTTTATTTGCTTTTAAATATCAATAATAATTTAATAAATACACAATAAGTCAGAGGCACAAGAAATGCATCTTACTGCTTTGGTTAGTAAAATAAAAATAAGCATTGCATTAAGAAAAATCTCCCAGATAACACTCGCTATCTATTTGGACTAAACAAATCACGGGTATTCAACAAAAGAAGAGCAGCAGAAAGGCACTCCAGCAAATGAACAATGAAGAAAATGAGTTTGTTTTATTCCATCCACTGTTCTACTACTTAATGAAGAAGAAATCAAAATGACAGCTTTATGAAGACCCATAGTGACACAGCACTCAAGTGAGAATGCACAGGACAACAAGTACAAAACTGTAAGCAAACATTAGCATTCAAGAAAAACAGTTTACACACCGCTTTTTTCTTGATTTTAGCCGCCTTTTGCATCCTCTGAGGAGTAGCATAAGAAAAAAAAAAGAATGCAGACAGATGTACACACAGAGAAAGAGAAAAGACAGTGTGGGAAGTCGGGAGACTTTTTGACTATGAATCCAGACTGCTAAAAATTTGGGGGTAGTGGAGAAAGATGTGCAAGAGAGAAAGCTTTCTTTATACCTTATGCAGTTGTCAAGCATCACTGGGTTTAATGACATTACGCATGTTGTCAATTGATTACAAAAATTTGGTACCGAAGAGTGTTATCTGTTAACAGCTGCCTATAACATTTATCCTGCTAAATGTACAGCAGTCTAAAATGACAGTGCATGCACTACTTTAAACTTAAGGTGTTCTATTTGTATCAATCACATGTCTACACATAATTGATGAACAAAACAAAATAGTCAAGTATCTCTGGCAGAATAGGACTGCTATTAAATAATACATGAAACAGTTTTTAGGGAGTTAATTGCAATCAACAATTACTGCTTTAGACATCACATTAGGCTAAATAGAAACTCTAAGGTGTGTAAAGTTGAATGAACTGGACCTTTCTTGCCTTCCATTTGTTTCTAAATGCCAAATCAAACATCAGTCTCTTGCTACGTAAATGATTTTCCCAGTCTGGTTTCCTTCAAAAACATTTACTGACAAAGCACATAATTTTTCTATTAGCATTTAAATCTACCTCTTTCTAACCACGTGTGTATTCAGTCCTCAAGGTAAGAACATGGAGCTGTTGGAGCAAGTCTAGAGGAGAGGGCCATGAGGGTGATAAGGGCCTGGAGCACCTCCCGTATGAAGACAAGCTGAGAAACTTCAGCCTGGAGAAGACCTCATAGCAATCCCAGTATCTGAAGGGGGCCTACAAGGATACTGAAGAGGGACTCTTCGTTAGGGACTGTAGTGACAGGACAAGGGATAATGGGTTTAAACTAAAATAGGAGAAGTTGAAGTTGGATATAAGGAAGAAGTTCTTTACTGTGAGGGTGGTGAGGCACTGGAACAGGTTGCCCAAAGTGGTAAATGCTCCATCTCTGGCAGTGTTCAAGGCCAGACTGGATAGAGCCTTGGGCAACATGGACAAGTGTGAGGTGTCCATGGCAGGGGGATTGGAACTAGATTACCCTAAGGTCCTTTCCAACCCAACCCATTCTATGTTTATGATTCTATGAGGAATTTACATCAGATCCCCCCAAAATTGTGAAAGAAAAAGCTCCTACTTGGATTAACCAGAAAAGGCATTTTTTTTAACAGCTGATACAGTCTGTGCTACATTGTTTACACAGAAATTATTCACTATAAATAACACCAAATCCAAACACAATATTAATTAATCTTCTTGTCCTAAAAAAGTAATAATTCAATATACTGAGAGTAATCTTCACAATCTGTAGTAAAACCACAGTCAAACAAATATCCTGTGCTTTGCCATTGGAGTATTTCCTAACTGCAATCTGCAATTTGTCTTGAATTCTTCATACAGCTTCCAAACAATTTTTAATGGACTCTGGAATAATTTGTACTTTGTTCCTCAGGGATGCTGTATGTATTTTCATAATAAGCACTGGAAACTAATGGTATTTGCAGTACTATATCCATACTCATGTAAGTGCATTCCGGAATAGACCTGAAGCTGCAGATCCTGTACTGGTTAGAAAGCAACTGCCAAAAGACTGGAGAGTATTCTACAAACCATAGAAACACCTTACCTTAACACGGCTCACTGCCTCTTGGGCCTGCATCATTCTTATGTTTTTGGAAGGGTTGCGCTCGGAGAGCAGCTGTGTAGAGCCCAGGTAATTGGCTGCAAAGATGATTCCATCAATGAGGTCTTCAGGTTCACAAGGTCCTGGAACTGACAGGAGACACTTACAGTTACTGCCTTGCAAATGGCAGTAGAGAGATAAGAAATTGAATAAAGGACACTGAGGCTTGAACAACCTTTTTAATACCTTTTCTAATATGAAACAGGTGAAGAAATCCAGTGTAAAATAAACAATATTTTTCCCTACAATTATTTAAAAAAACCCAAACTTACTATCTGAACACACAGTATTTAGAACATTGCACAATGGTTTGCCTGTGGAATTCCAGAGGGAAATCACTGGAAATTTTTCCTGTGCTGCACCAATATAAACACACTGAAATAATTTGCAAGTTTCAGAAATGCTTTTATGGTAGCTTTTCCTATTTCTAGGTAAGGCTTACAGAGCATGAGCCAAACACATTTGTGTTTCCACGTTTTGTGAGATATTTGTTGAAGAACACAGTCTCCAAATATTATCTCTGGTAAAAATGCTGATGACCAATGGGCACAAAGGTGTACTTTGCTTCAGAAAATGTCTGCCATGAAACTTCATGGTTAAGATAGTTCAGGAAACAAGAATAGTAGGCATCCCGATGCTGTTTAGGCATGTGTAAGGCCTGAATTGAGAGACTGATAGAAAAATATAGGTCCTAGGCTGATGCAGATTGTATAAAGTGAGAGCTGGAGAAACAGCTTCAGTTCAGAAATTCAATAGAAGTTCCCAGTCTAATTAATGGCACCTGCACAGCAGATCATAGAGCCTTTTCCTCTGAAAGCAGGTGAGCCACAGAATGCACTTACAGAAAAGTAGGACATGGAAAGAGTACGAAATATTTCACGTTAAAAAGGAGAGGGAAACAGTGGAACTTAAAAAGAACCTGGTATTTTTCAGATTTTAGCTTTCGTTCAACAAAATGCCTTTGCACACACTTAGTATTAACTACATAGTGACTTTGGTGAGACAGGCAAAACTGCAATTCTTGGTACAAATTCCAGTAGAGTCATTACTACATCAAGGAACAAAATTCCAAGAGTCTGCAGGATCTAGCAACAAGAAAGTTCTGCTGGCTCCTTAAAACACACCAGTCCCTTAACATACAAGGAAAGCTTGTTTTCTATTCAGTTATTTTCAGAACTGTCAAATTTGACCCACTTCTGGTTATATCAGTGCTTTGTACGTCATTGAGCAAGACATTTTTTTCTTGATTTCTAAGTCATTGATAGGCTACATCAAAGGCACTTTCCTTTCAAAGTCATGTTCAGATCTGTGAAATGGTAATCGCCACCATATCTTAGGAGTCTGTGAAATTAATGAGTGTTAGAAAGGAAGCAACAAATTCTTCTCATGTCTTGGCTGTTTGGTGACAGCAATGGTGTTTTTAACTGATTTGTCTGGAAAACTTCTTGAACATGGAAGTAACCTGTATTTTAGGCAATTTTGTAATCCTAATTTTATTTATTTAGATTCTTTAAAGATTGGGGGTTTTGATTTGGTATAGTTTCATCATCTCTTCATAGCATTAGAAAGTGATTTTTTGCAGAATCATTATGCTAGCAACTAAATCTGCAGCATCGTGCATGAAACAACTGCATGTATAAAATGCTTATAGCAACAGCTATACAGAAAAAAAAAAAGGCATTTCTAACATACATTTTCCCATCATGAAAGCAACATAAGCAATTGTTAGGTAAAATAAGACATCCGTTGGAAGGATGGAATGGTATTGAAAATTGCCAGAGTCAAATTGGGTTACCTGAGTATTTTCTTCCCTTACCTCTGACTGCTTTAAATAATATAGAAATGCAGACTTGGCTGAGGTCCCAGCTCATCAGAGCACTTAAGGATGCCCTTGACTGTAAGCATGTGTAAGGCTTAGTAATGAGGAAGGGAAGAAGAGAAATAGATTTGAAACTTCAAGATTACACTGATGTGAACAAAAGCTGGATTTTCATGTTGAGTATTGGTGCTTAAACATTAGATACCTATTTCTGAAAAAATCTATCTCAAATTTCTGCACTGTCTTATCAATGCAATAGATTGCTTGATTTTCTGCTGGTCTATTAATGCAACAAGCATAAACATTTCTAGACTAAGTAGACTAGGTCTAAACATTTTTAAATTAACTTGGCTTTTGCATTCATCAAATAAGAAAGAGAATATTAATTCAATAATTCAGCAAAACTGAATTTAATAATCTGTTAGGAACATACTTTTATATTTATCTAAAGTCATGTAAACCAAGGATTCAGACAATATTTAGAGACTGCATTCAGAGCACAGAAGCAATTTCAACTTGCTGCTGAGAAACATCATACTCCATGAAGTGATAAGACCTTTGGGTGTTTGGAACTGCAGCAGATTTTGCATAAGGAGTAAATGGACACAGGGCATATCTCACCTTGCAGAACGGCTATCTACAAGTTCCATATTTTGGCCCATTTCTTTACTTCATCATGGTTGTTACTGTACAAGGGAATCAAATTTATGGTGATAGGACAAATACAGAAAGCAAAAAAGTCAGAACCCCTGAACATGGAACTGATTACCACTACAAGCATGTAATGCTACTACTACTGAAACAATTCTAATGGCAAAAGGACGCATTTCCAGCATTTTTTGGGCCTGTTATTTAAGTTATTCTTACATTCACATGGCATATAAAAAATACTATGTATCAATAGCAATATAGATATAGGTACTGTAGATAAGGAGTCATGCTGAAATTTAAGTGCCTGAACAGCTGAATATGAATATACCAGAATATGGTTGTGGTATCACTGTCAAACCTCAGGGGAGAACAGGGACTCTTAGCTGGCAGAATCTTTTCTTATGTGCAATAGGGTCCTGTTCTTTTTGGGACTCTACATACAGATGGATACTAGAACTCTTATTTTTGCTTTGAATTCAGACAGCAGTCGTGGTAGCTATCATAAGCTCCTAGTGAGCTACATATTTATTTGTATTAGACAGTGCCATATAATACCTGCAATAGAAAAAGCTTAATAGTTCACTTATCCATACATACTGTGCGACTGTATAAAAAATCAGAGAAAACAAAACAACAGAACTAATAAAGAAAAAGTTTTATGCTATCTAAAAGAGTATACTGACCCCTTCCCAACAGAGCAGTGAGATGATTGGTAAAGAAAGAAAAAGACATAACCTTTTTATCCCAACAAAATCAAAATGTGCAGTTGTATCTGCAAGCCCTGTGAGGGGTGAATTTTCTAGTCTGTTTTAGAGCTCTACGCATGTTGGCCTCCCTTTATAGTTGCACACTATAGAATCAGTAGATGAGTATTACTAAGTATCACTTGCTTTCTTGTCTCCACCACCTTTGGGGAATGCCTTTAATTTACCTCTATTTAGGGCCTGTTATCCAGTACCATGCCATGTGTTACATGTGATTTCCTTCAGATGTCAATCTGTGTAGAAGGAGCAACCTCTGAACTTCCTGTTTGCTCTGGCTCTTCAAAGAAATTACTAAAAATAGAAGTTGCTAGTCAAGCTGATGAGATCAGGGAATAGAAGAAAAATGTGTTGGACATTGCAATGTTAATCTAAATTGCAGTGCGTTTTCCCTGAGTTAAGAGTGGCATTAGAAGTTAAGTTTTTAACGTTCAGTTATGGTTTCCATCATGAGGAAGAGTGTGTTCATGGCAGATATAAGGGATCATATCCTTGGAAGTTTCCTACTTTTCTCATGTTACAGTGTTAGACATTTCTCTTGCAGGAAGCTTTTTGCCTGTACAAAGTTCTTCAGCTGTTTCTGAGTCAGGGAATGATAATGTTTTCAGTATAATTCCATTTTATCTCTGTCCACCTTTTTGTGTTAATAACTTATTTTTCCCCAAACACAAAATACCTAACAGCAGGGCAAGGGAGACTGAAAAAAACCATGGGAGCATGGCTTTCCTAAGCAGATGATTGGACTACCCTATTTTTTGGCAGATCAGCAGAATCTTTCATTTGTACCACCAACTGAGATTCCCAGAGTGCTGTAACAGGCGTCACATCGAAGTGATACAGGAGCTGCTCTGAACAGTGAAATGACTCCTTCCTGTGCACAAAACCATGAAGAACAGGGTGCTCTTAATATGTTCATATATCTCCACCCTGCTGGGGCCCATTGTTACCACCTTTTTAATCCCCCTTCCAGATTTGTACTTGTCTCCACCTTCACCTTAACTATTTGAAAGCTCTACCTGCTCTTCCTTTTTATCACCACCAGGCTCCCATTGCCAGAGGGAGGATGAAAATGTTAAAAGACTTCAATACTTAAACTTTTCAGCTGTATTATCTTGGGTTTGACTGGTTTTTAGAACTATGATCTTTGAAATATATTAAAACATTTGCTTCCATTTTATCCTACTTGAACTATGGATGATATAAAACTTACCATCAACAAAACTTGGAAATGAAGACACTTTCTTTGTCTGTTGAGAAATAAAAATGGTATAGCTGTAACAAATTTTCACAAACTGGAGTTGATTCATCTTATATTTGAAGGGCTGACCTTTGTTTTAAAAACATAAAATTTCTGTGTGTAACTACTGCATAGCCACTATTTAGGAAAGTGAAACACATTGCATTGCAGTAATTACATAGTGACATAGTGCCGTTTACCTGGAATCTCAAAGCATTTTAAGCAGATCACAGCACACAAAAAAATAAGGGAGAGTGGGGAAAAGAACAAGAAAATTACCTAGGAAGTCAGCTGTGAAATGAGCAATACAAGCCAGCAATTTCTAGTCCAATAGTTTGTCCACTAGATCACATTGCCTATTAATGATATCCCCAATTTCCAATTAAGAACATTAAACAGTATTTTACAAAGCAAGATTCTGGGTAAGTGAATGAAAAGAACCTGATTGCACAGTACACTGCGTTACACTTAAATCTCAGCAGATGCCACAAAAGGGCTTGTTTTATGTTACTGTCTCTGTTCTCAATAAACAGATGTCATCCTTACATTTGCTCATCTTTTGCCAGCCTCCTCAGGCTTTCCTGTTTCCAGGAAAGAGGCTGATTTCTCCATTATGGAAAAAGGCTTTAGAAATGTGCCTCTTCGTTACTGTAACAGGCTATACACTAAATATGTTACATGTTTTTGAGATAACAGACTTCTGCTTTTAAGTCTGAATTTCATTTTATTGTGTCTATCCTCAAGAATAACCTCATTTTGAATTCTTAGATGTTGTTTTTGCTCCAGCCTTCAGTGACAAGAGCAGGTCTGCATATCATTGTCATTTTTTTCACAGCAGAAGCCAATTCCTTTTTTATGCTACTTTTGCTCTCCACTAATCCACAAAGATAATTTCTGAAGTGTTCTCCCTATCCTGTATATCATCAGAAAACTTTAGGCTTGAGCATATGCTATGAACACTCATATAAAATTTATGTGGCAGCATCAAATCCTTGGGTATAGTTCAAAGACTTTCTGGAATATACAGACATGGTGTTTATTGTCAGTTCAGGAAAAGAAACAGAGCCTAAGCACGCATGTGCCTGTGCGTGAGGCAGAAAGCTGACGATGCAGTGCCTACTGTCTGCAGGAAGACTGTGGAGAGCTATTTGGCTGTGAATGGGCATGTGAGCAATCCAGACAACTGCTTGACAATTGTAAGGTAGTGACTTGCAGGCATTGAGGCCTCGCCTGAGGGTTACTAAAGTTCGTGTACGTGCGGAAGCCTTGGGAAAAGTTAGCATGGAAAACTACTGAGAGAGATACGCAGAGAAGGAATGTTAACTGTAACCTTGAAGCATATGCTGTCATAGTTAACCAATCATTAAGCTGTTACTGAGTGAATCCTATTCTGTATTTAGCCGTGTGAACAATACATGTATCCAATTAGACTTGTGTGTGTTAATGATAGACAAGTAGAGTGCCTATATATACTGAGCTATCTGCTCAATAAACCTTGGCACAGCCTGATCATATTGGTCTGTGTGCTGTGTCCGGGACTTCTGCGTCAACAGAAGACAGGCAACAGAACAGTCCAAGGTACCCACCTCAGGTGTGTTATTATTGTCAACTGGTCCATTGAGGTCTGAACGCTGTTGCTTCCTCGGCTGCTCTAAGCCATTGCACATCTGTAAGAAAAAAGAGAAAGGATTTCAAATCCTTTTGTCCTCTGAAAAGCTTCAAAACAAAGTGGAGATTTCAGTGGAAGTCAATGGTGCAAAGATAGTCAGAAATTTTTCACCAGATTAAATTGCATTCATAAAATTTAAATAAAAATTTATAAAACATTACCATATGAAGCTGTATTTAACACTTTCTCCATTATTTTACAAGTTATTTGTCATGAAGCTTCATATTTAAATGTTGAGCTGTTTAATTATGAGAAAAGATTTACTTTGATGTAAATAAGACATTTCAGTTATCACTAAGCAGCAGTTAACGCTACTGATTAAAACTAATTTTATTTCAATGCAAATTATTCACATGAAATTGAGCCAAATCCTGACATGTTCAAATTGTTCAGAAACCAAAGTCAGAATTTTTATTGTATTAATTCTCAGTACTGAACAAAATCAGAATAGTGCTAATGGCTATCTCTGAGCTAAACAGAATGCCAGCACTGAGTGTAAGATCCTGTGTTCATGGGAGATCATAGAATCACAGAATCATTTAGGTTGGAAAAGACCTTTAAGATCATCAAGTCCAACCTTTACCCTCGGACTGCCAAGTCCAGCACTAAAGTATATCACTAAGGGCCTTGTCTACACGGTTTTTGAGTACTTCCAGGGATGCTGACTCCACTGCTGCCCTGGCCAGCCTGTTCCAATGCCTGACCACCCTTTTGGTGAGGAAATGTTTTCTAGCATCCAATCTAAACCTCCCCTGGCACAGCTTGAGGCCCTTACCTCTTGTGCTATCACTTGTTACTTGGGAGAAGAGAACAACCCCCACCTCACTACAACCTCATGGCATCTCCTTCCTTTTGGGCCAAGCAAATCTACAGGATGCTGGCAGAGCAGCTTCAGGCCTCTGAAGAAATACAAGAGGGAAAATACCTTACACAAGGAAAATACTATGTCTTTTAAACTATAGAACACTTTTTCTAGTAAGTTCAATATTCTCAGGGGCAGAATTTTGCTCTCCAGACCTGACACAAGTCACAGAACAGCAGCACCCAGCACAGGGAGTACCCATGTCCCATACACACAAAAACCCGAGAAGTTTTCATGACTCAGAGTTTTTAGTATTAGAAATCTGGAAAACTAAGGTGATTTCTGGAACAAGTTTTTATGGTTTAGCATATTTCACTTTCCTTTTGTCTCAGTTTCCCTATTATGTATAAAAAAAGAGTGCCTGAATGCCAGTGTCATTGTAAGACTTCACAAGTGAGAACTTGCATCAACAGTTGTGTAAATGGAAACCACTAAGCCAGTGCTTTGTCAAAGGGTCAGCCTGGATGCTACATGTGAACATAGCTCCTTGTCTTCTGACTTTCAAATGCAGTACATAGCTGCAATTAAAGTCTGCATGTTCATCACTAGACAGATTATGCCCTGTGAGTTATATTTAGTCAGCTGAACAAAATGTGCTAATGAAGCAGGCATGTTAGAGCTATTAGCTCAGTAAGCCATTAGGTTACTTTCAGGTAAGACAACATACACAAAGCAAGGATTTTAGGAAATAAAAGACTACGTGAAAGATACATAGAGGACCGAGACTTGGGAACCCACTGACTAGTGCCCTGTCTACATGGCTGTACCAGACAAGCAGCTTACCATATTCTGCTTATAAATGCTGTTCTGTTTGAGACAAGACAAATCTCATTCTATTTCATGGCTAAACTAATCTGGAGCAGTATTTTTGTTTTAAATGTTATGATAGCTAGAGAAAGCACATTTAAGGTATTATAAATACTTTATATGATGACTTGCAGTTTAGAATAGGATCTAAAGCTAAACCAGAAGCCTGGAATTGACTGCACACTGAAACAGAGGTACAGCTATATTAAAAGTCTCTTATTCTAGGATAAGAATCTGATAAGAGGACATGTTCTGCAAAGGAAAGATGTAAAAATATTAAAGGTATAGTGTTATTAATACTTTTGCCTCTGAGCAAGCATGGAGGCAGTGTCCAGCATCATATGAAGGAATGTGAAGCACCAGAAAATGCCACCTTTAGGCTGAGAGGAAAATCAGACTCTACTTATTTAAGGCCACTAAAGCATCTATGCACATCTGTCAGAAGTCAGCCTGCAGCTCCTGCCCCAGCTGGCCTGGTCCTGATGGCCGATTGCTGCCCTGGGGCCACCTGTGCCTCACTGGGCGTCTCCCAGCCTTAGCCTTCATAATCACTCTGTCCTACAGCCCAAAGGCTCTCTTAGCTGGAGGTAAGGGCTAGAGAGGGCTGATTACTGCTGTTTTTTCAACTCTGCTAGCTGTTTACTCCAGTGTAAGCTGTTTAGCTTTTCAGTCAAAAGTTCATCTCAGCAAGACAGTTCTCCTCAAAGCTGCTACTTGTGATCCCAAATGCTGGGCTGATGTTCAGCTCTGATGAAGCACTTTCCTGTTGGAGAACAGTCTGCTGGAAAACAGCAGGTTAGTCGCTTTTTTGAATTATCTGGAGGTATAATTTGTCTGAGAGAGACATGGAAGGTGAGGTTTTTTCAGAATTGTTAATCCTTTTGGTAAAGAGCTGGTAAGCAAGCACTGAGTGCAGCTCAGAGGTGTGGTAAGGCTTTATGACTATGCTTAAACACTTGAATAATAAGGCTTATGACCCATACTTGCCAGTCTCTCTACTAGCAATGTTATTCAAATAACGTGTTGAGAAACCAATATACTGGCATAGTAGTTTGAAAGTCATCTTGAAGCCTACTAAGCTTCTTGGAAAAGAGATATTTTGTGCTAAGTAGACTAGATTATTAAGTTACCTATTGCACAAGTAAACCGAAAGACCCATTTGACCTTTCACTCGGGTTTGTTGTCTCTCTCCAGAACAAAGATTAAACAGATGACTATTGTGTCCATCAGTGTCAGTTAAGGACAGAACTCCAGCTTCTAGTTTCAACTTCTGTTATCCTCTGTTGGTTTTTGAAAACAGTTTATTGTTTGGTCATGTGTCCTCCTGATTGTTAAACACTACTAGGTTTATAGAAATGCATCAAGGTGCATCCAAAACATCTTTTTGAATCAAGAGATGGTAACAAGTTTATTATGGTGATACTACTCCTATTAAACTACGTGACTGAAATAACTTTTGTAGATGCTGGTGATGTGTAGTGGGAATAGCTTAATGTACTCTTACTGAGGTGCCGCATTAGTTATTGTAACATCAGTAACATGTTGTTGTCAGTAGAAGCAATCTGACCCAGCAGGATGTGCTTACAAAGATAGAATCTGAATGGGGAAGTTCTGGACTAGCTGAAAGATTTCTGATTTTGATCACAGAAAAAAAGGCCAGACTTCACACTCTATTCTCTCCAATGATTCCGTAACTTATGTGCTAATTTAGAGGCCCTACTAGAATGTGTCAGAAGAGGGAAATATTTGTACAAAGAAGTAGCTCCAAGTAACCAAGTCAAATGAGAGCACAGAACTGGTGTTATGAAAAGAGAGGTATTCAAAGTTTAGGGATCTAAGCATTCCACAGCAGATTTTCAATACAGTATCCAATTTCAACAAACATAAAACAATCACCAATTTATAGTCTCACAGAACTAAGGGTTTGGTTGTTTGGTTTTTTTCTGTCCTTGTATATATTTCAAATTGGGAACCAGCCATAATAAGATTTTTGGAGAAACAGCTATGCTGAATGGTGTGGGTTTATGTGGATATAATTTGAAGTGCATGCAGCCTTCCGCTTTAAACTTCCCAGGGTAGACTCTCTCTAATGCACCGACAGGTAAGAGGCATTGATTTTGCTGTCTCCTGGTGTCAGGTATTTATTTGATTATGAAGACATGACTCTGCCAATTAGCACAGAGAAACTGGTTTTGTTTGAGAATGCGAATGCTTTGGCTGTTCAGCACTTCTCAGTAAGTACTTACACTTGCAAAGTTTGGGAACTGTTACTCAGCAATAGCATTTTAGTATTTCTGCCCCACAGCTGCCTAGAACACATGGGAGAATGCAGAGAGCTTTCATAATACTCTTTCTTTACACTCCTGTGTTTTCCACAAATTCCATCAAATGCATTCCGTAAGACTGAATTCCAGTAAGACATTCCTAAGAGATACGTTTTTTTAAATGGCTATCACCTTGGCTGCTTCAGACTGTCCTAACGCTGAGATCTTCTGGGGACAAAAGACTCCTGGATTTGGGCTCTTAACAGCAGAAGTATGCTGGGCCTGTGTCAAGAGAAGGGTGTAAATCTCAAGTATTTTTGCCAATACTGAGCTCTACAAATACAGGTAAAGAAAACACAGTGGCTGCACTGATGTGAGCAGAGTTGTTGGTGTACAGAGAGAAAAAAACTTTGTAGAATTTTCTTTCACAGATTTGTTAGTGGCATTTTATCTGTCTCTGAATGTCCATTTTGAAAAGTGTAAGGGAAAAACTGCCTATATGAAAGCTGTGAAATGAGACTAATACTGCACAAGCTCGTGGGGTACCTACCAGGGAAGTTTGTATGAGCGTATTTGATAGGGTTCTTAAATATATAAACTAAGAACTGAATTGAAAAATGAGAGCAATAGGATTGATGTGTCACAGGCAGCAACATTAAAAAGCAGACTTCCCTCCAAAGTCCTCATTAATGGTGATAATGGCAAATCCCCCTTTCTTCTAAAGGGTATACGTGAAGGTAGGGTGTTGGTGCTGTTAAACTTTTATCTTTTATTGCTGGTAAATAGAATCATAGAATAGTAAGGGTTGGAAAGGACCTCAAGATCATTGAGTTCCAACCCCCCTGCCATGGGCAGGGACACCTCCCAATAAACCATGCCATCCAAGGCTATGTCCAACCCCACCTTGAGCACCACCAGGGATGAAGCATTCACAACTTCCCTGGGCAACCCATTCCAGGGCCTCACCACCCTCACAGTAAAGAATTTCTTCCTCATATCCAATCTAAACTTCCCCTGTTTAAGTTTAAACCCATTACCCCTTGTCCTCTCACCACAGTCCCTAATGAAGAGTCCCTCCCCAGCATCCCTATAGGTCCCCTTCAGGTATTGAAAGGCTGCTATGAGGTCTCCACGCAGCCTTCTCTTCTCCAGGCTGAAGAGCCCCAATTTTCTCAGCCTATCTTCATACAAGAGGTGCTCCAGTCCCCTGATCATCCTCGTGGCCCTCCTTTGGACTTTTTCTAACAGTTCCATGTCCTTTTTATGTTGAGGACACCAGAACTGCACACAAATAGATCTGCTTCAGTAGGGTAGGAGACGATATGCATACTCAGGAGTCTGTAGTCTGAAATCTAAGTAGATGAGATATGAAGAACAAAGGACTGATTAGATGGTCAGTGCTCAGTTGTTGAGTCCTGTAGTCATCTTAATCCCTATTCATCAAAAGTAGCACTCAGGCCATGCCAATGCCAGTATTTCACAAAAGCATGACTCCAGCTAGGATGAAAAGAGTAAACTACCACATGTGAGGTTCCACAGAGGAGTAACTACTTAATTATCTGCTCCAGTAGTGAAAAGCCATCTTCCATTGGTATTATTTCAGCTGCTGTCTAACATTTTGCTAACATGTTTTTTGACTGCTTCCACCATTCTTTTAATTACGCTGCCTGACTCTAAGAATTAGCATCAACTTAATAAAATAATAGGCAATGCCATCATTCTCTGCAGGTATTTTATGGGTGTAATAGGAAAAACTACAGTTCCAAATGCTGTCAGGGAGCTGTGAGATGGGCCTGGGACTGCCTGACACCATGCTGCTTTGTGTGGAAAGGAGGCAGGACAGGACACATTGCAGTGAACAGATCTGGAGATGAGCTTTTTGTGGTTCAAGCTTGGTTTAGACCAAATCCTTGTTCCCATTCTGAGCAGTACAAACACTCATCTGCAATAGGAAAGTACTCACACTTTTTACCCAGTAAATGTGTTCCCAGATTGATTGTTAGTGTGTTAAACCAACAATGTTCTAGATAAACTTGAAGCTGTGAAAATGTAGCAGCATTCCAAAACGAAAAAAGATGTCAAGTCAACAGTAACTACTTTTGCACAGGAACACCACATCAATTTCAAATTTCTGGTCATACTGTATGCTATCATTGGTTGAATGAGCCATTCAGTTCCTTTTCCTCCTTACTCTACCCAATTATATACTTAAGTCACTTAATTCCTGTTTATTTTGCAATAAAAACAGTGATAATTCAGTGGAATTGCATCAATAGGTTGCCTGACCATACTTGACTTCTCTGCATGGAGCTGAAACATAACATGAAGTCATTTTTTGCTTATAATTTCATGTGTCAGATAACAATTGGCTCAGTCTGAGATGACTAAGATGTTAAATGAGGATGGGGGGAAACTCCTGGCTTGAGGAAGTTGTTAATTTGAGTTGTGTCACAAAATGCCCAAAATATTCAATTTCAACTTCCTAGATGTAAAACCTTTCTTAAATAACACCAACATGGAAAACCTGCAAGAAATAAAAGTTGTGTTAAGCGGTGAGTTAGGGTAAATATACACTTTAAAAATATTCCAGGTCTCCCTCAGGCTTCACTAGTGCAGATCTTCTGCACTTCCCTAGAGGTATTTACAAGTAAAGGCTCATACAGGCATGCTCAAATATCCCTGAAGTTTTCAAGGGTGAGCATGTATATTTAAGACTGGGACTGACCCACACTGAGAGCAAGGTTTGCTTTGTTTTCCATTCTCTGTAGATTGTTAGGTCTTTCTTAGAAGAGACTACTGTTCTCTGGTAATTAATTGTTGAAAGCAAACCTAGCAACCAGAACCTTTAAAATAGTGTTTGTCTACTGGTTATTTAACATTTGGCATGCAAGATGATTGCTAGCATTTATCATGGGCTAATAATAAATGTGTGTTTTTACAGGTATGAAAAATGTATTGTGTATCAATTACTGTTAACTAACCTGAAATCTTATGCAGCAGTATTACCACCTATCGGATGTAGGAAAGGAGGAGAGGAGCAGGAGTAAGAAAAAAAACTAAGAACAGCACAATATGTGCAGCACAAACCCACTAACTGCACCTTCCTGTTTGCTTGTTGTTTACAGAAACTAACATACACAAATAGTATCTTGGTTTAACTTCAAAGCATTTCAATCTACGTTTACTTAAAGAACTGGGGCAAAAATTGTTCCATATTGAATATGTATGCTTCTGTGTCATTGCTGTCACCATGATAGCTTGTACTGTGTGATACACACTTACAGTAACTGCAGTCTTCTACCAAGATGAAGAAAACAAGTATCTCCCAAGCAATTTATCTGCAAATAATGCTTGGCAAGTCTACTGACAATGGCCTTCGGTTTTTCTCCTTTCCCTATGCAAGAACTTTATTGTATTTCAAATAATGACTCTCAGTTTCACACATGAAATACAGGTTCATTTAGACAATACCCTAATTGCATCCATCCCTCAGGTATTTTATAGTAGATATTAAAAGAACTGAATGTCCGAGAAGAAAATCCTCTGTGCTTTATTTAAATTCTTCAAGGTCTAATCTCTATGCTGAAGAAGGTCCATCCACACCCTGTGTTAAGGATGTGTAAGGACCTGTACAAAATTCACTTTGGCAGAAATGCATACTGTGTTCCTGTTCTAACCCCCACACAATGAGCCTTGATTTCTATATAAAGTGAAGGATGATAAGCAACCTGCAGTGGGTGAACAGAACACAGCAAGACCAGTCAAATTCAAGTAATGCTTGCCAAAGATTACTTAACTTGCTTTTCAACCTTTCTTTTATATCCCTGGAGGTTGGGAGAGGGAGGGAAAATCTCTTCATATCTCCATTTAAGAGCATCCATATCTCCAGAAGAAAAGCTACTTCACACCTTTATGTCTTGGAGGCCAATGTGCTCTTCAGTGAAGATGCCCACAGCAGCTTTGCCCTGTCTCCTTCCTTTCAAATTAAATGCATGTCTTGTCATCCAGTTTGTTTATACCTTTTTGCTGAACTGAAATGGGTACCTATATTGCTGTATTTCTGGATGTATCTCTACTTTCTCTCTTCAAATATGGAAGGAATGAAATATTGTGTATTGTTTAATGCTCCATCAGACAATATTTTTGCAGGGTTTATGAAGAATGGTTGTAGAAACTCAATGACTACGTGCCAGCCAGTGGCTACCTTTCACAGCAACACTTCCTCTCTTATTAAAGACATGGCCCAAGACTGCCTGGAAATAACAATTAAAGCTCAGACAGGCAACTCACAAATACTTTGGTCCCTTTGTTATTTTCATACCAGTGGCAGTTTTATCAATATCTTGGGGTTACAAAACCCCCAGTTGTTAGCAGTCGGGCAATAATGATAAAGGTACAAAGCAGTTCAGCTCAACCTCTGCTAAATAAAGAGTACAAGAAGACATTGAAATGAAATTGTTTTGAATTAGCAATCATCCAGGAAGAAAAAAAAAAAAGAAAAAAAAAAAACCACAGCAATTTCTTAATGAAGCATATGGAAGAATCCACTTTCTCATTCAAGAGCTCTTCTTCTCTTTTGTTCTGCAAATACTTTCAAAAATTAAAAGCAGCAACACTTCCAAAGGCAGCTACTGGGTACTGTGGCAGGAAGACCATCATTAGTCTAAGCAAGGCTAACTACATTTCTTTGTTCCTAGCCTATATGTACCAACTATTCAAGCCATTTGAGATCATCAAGCTTACTCACACAAACTAGACCTTCCATGCTGGCAGTAAGGCACTGAATATTTTAAGCTACACTACTTGGTTCTAGTTGTACTACTGAAAATACAATATTGAAATTAATATTAAAAACCTGCTGTAGGTATGAGAAATCTGAACATATCCCCCTAAGATTGTTTTTTTGTTGTTGTTCACAGTTACAATAAAGGTCTGGCTGTTTCAACAGCGTATACTTCAACATTTGATTTCCATTTACTATTTTTCAGAGGAACTGACGTATTTTAATGTCTGTTCTCAATGGCATCATTTAGATTAAGCCATTTAATAGTGGGGCACTTAACTATAGAAAATCACAATATTTATAGATTTGATAAAGCTGAAACAGGAAACTTGCACCTCCCAAATTTAATACGTATTTCTTCCTTCTTGCCAAGGTCAAGATATGATCAGCCAGTACAAACCCACAGTAATACGCAGGCACTTGTTGCAGTTGTTTTTAACATATGCAGTACCTAGCCTTGACGTATGTTCTACTGAAAACAAAAAGAAATTAAAGCCACTAAGGCAATGGAACAGGAAACCTTAATGAGAAAAAACCCTACTCTTGACTATTTCAATGCTGACCCCAGTTTTAAGTTTATCTAGTGTGTCACTACAGAATAAGAGCGTAAGTGAACTAGTTCTGCCCCTTGCATCTGGAATACCTTGTTTTACTTGGAATTGTCTCTTCTCTGTGCAAAATCTTTTTCCCAGTTCTCCACCTAAACTGACCACATTAAGCACCTTTTTCTGAACATGCAATTGTTGGTGTGACTGCAATGCAGAGTAAAAAAAGTAAAAATATTGCTCCTTAATTCTGTTTAGAATAACTAACAACATTTGCATAATGCCTCTGACAGTCTGCTTAAACAGAGAACCTCATACCTGCTCTTGTGGCCACTTCTGCCTGTCCTCCGGGGTTCTTGACTTTGCTTTAAAACCTCGAGGCATATCTCCACTGTGCTTAGAAGCAGATGGGATATTCAGTGATTTTGGCCTCCCCTCATGCCTGTTAGCACTGTGAACAGCTTCTCCCTTTGAACAAGTCTCTTTATAGTCATGTGCCATGTTTTCAGTTCCAGTGTGCTCTGGACTCATTTCTGTTGCACTGTTAATACTGCTCATGCTCATACTCATTTTGATTTCTGCTACAATCTGGTCAATGTCCTCTTCCTGCTCTTCCAGCTCTGCATCCTCTTTTCTAGAATGGTATGGTGATATTCCCTGTGAGTTTCCATTAGCCTCTGCTGGGTAATAGTCCTGATAGCCACCTTCACTTTGACAATACTGTATGTTTTCTTCTTGATCTTGAATCTCCAAAGATGATGTTTCATCTTCCAAAATCTGAACACCATTAGCTTGACCCTCCTGCCACTCTTGCCTGTCCGTCACCTCATTTTCATCTTGGTGATGAATTTTACCTTCAGCCCATTCTTCTACAGCTTCCTGACATTCATCTGTTTCAACATGGTGTTCCTCATGGGGAGCATATTCTTCCCCATTGCAATCCATTCCTTCTAGGTAGCTGTCATCCTCTGGACAGTATCTAATGTAGTATGTGATCCCCTCCTCTTCTTCCGGCAAGCCTTCATCATAGTCCTCCTCCTCAGAAGTGTTATTCACATAGTCAGAGCTGGAATCACCATCTGCACTATGATCGTTGCACTCATGTTCAACAGGTGGAGGGCTACCTGCTCTGACAGTTGCTAGTTCTGCCTCTTTTTCTGCATAATCTTCAATAGGAAGGTCACTTTCCTCATTTTCAGGTTCCCTGTTGTGAGATGAAGTAGGGCACACTCTCGCTCTGTGATCCAGCATGCTGGCAGTAGTGCTTTGATGTTTCCTGTTTGCCATAGCCAAGTCCTTATATGACAATCATTTCTACGCAATTACTGTAGGGAAGATGGAAAAACAGTCAGATTTATTTGGTAAAAAGGACGTGTTTGTAGATATTTAAACCAGATTCAGACAGAGACTTTCAAAATGTTCATGTTAAGGAACCGTGAATTCAAAGTAACAACTAGCACTCTGAAAGGAACAGATAAAGAAACAGTTCTATATTTAGCATGAATGTATTCTATTGCAGACTCCCTTCTGTCAACTTGATGGAGAATTAATCCTGAATTTTGAAATTAGCTTTCAATTTCTTCTTCTTGCCATGCTTTGATCCCTATGCAGTAAAAAGGAGCTCTTCGATTTTCAGCTTAGGCATTTCTTTAATGTGTATTGAAAATCTGACCTGTTCTTACTGAAACTAAAGGCAAATAATTATGTTAACTTGGCAGCCACACAGGACACTAAAGGATAATGACTACTGTTAATGTTGGGGGGGAGGGTTGTTATTTTGGTTAGTTTGTTTGTTCTAAATCACTCACTAGTTTTTTTAGTTCTTACCAGCAGTATGCCATTAAGTACCTTCCATTGTTAATCCAGATATTGAGTTTACAATAGAACAGACTACATATTAGTTGGAAAGGACCTACAATGATCATCTAGTCCAACAGCCTGACCAGCTCATGGCTGGCCAAGTTAAAACATGTTAAGGGCCTTGTCCAAATGCCTCTTAAACACTGACAGTCTTGGGGTATCAACCACATTCTAGGAAACCTGTTTCAGTGTTTGACAACCTTCTTAGTAAGTAAATGCCTCCTAATGTCCAGTCTAAACCTCCCCTGTTAGAGCTTTGAATCATTCCCACATGTCTTATCACTGAATACCAAGGAGAAGAGCTCAGTACTTCTCTGCTGGCAGCTGTAGAGAGCAATGAGGTTGTCCCTCAGCCCAAAGCCCTTAGCTGCTCCTCACTGGACATTCCTTCCAGTCTGTTCACCAGCTTGGCTGCCCTCCTCTGGACACACACAAGGACATTCACACACCTCTTAAGTTGTGGGGCCCACAGCTTAAGTGCTCCAGGTGAGGCTGCACCAAGGCTTGAATACAGCAGCGTAACTGCCCCTTTTGACTGGCTGGTCATGCTGTGCTTGATGTACTCCAGGATGTGGTTTGCTCTTGGGGCTGCTCAGGCACCCCACTGACTCACACTGAGCCTGAGGTTTACCAGCACTCCCAGATTCCTTTCTGCAGGGCTGCTTTCCAGCCACTCCTCTCTCCATTTACACTTTTGTCCAGTGTTACTCCATCCCAGGTGCAGAATCTGGCATTTTGACTGGTTATATTTCATCTCTTTATTCATAGACCAATGCTCCAATCTATCTATATCCCTCTGCAAGACTGTTTTTCAAACAATCAGTTCTATATGCCAGGACAAAAAGACCACAATAAAAGCTCAATAATTCTTCCCACTAAATACTTGTGCAACATAAAACCATATATTTTCGTTTAAATACTGGATTCTAAATAAGTAAGCAGAGATTACATGAACTGTATCAAAAACAGTCAAAGAAAATGTCTAATTCTAGACAGGCTTGACAGTTGTGATCTCCTGTGTGTGATTTGGATAGGAGGAACAATGTATTTTCAGTATGCATGTTTCTCTGTATTTTATTGTTGTATTCTTATGATAAGCTTGACCTGTGAAATTATTTAATTGGGGTGAACTGAGCTCAGACATAGGCTTCTGAAATGCACCTCACAACTCTGTTTTACTGCATGCATATAACAAAAGCATGACAGCCAACCAGTGATCATTTTGACATAACCAGTTTCCCAAGTCTTGGGTGCACACTTAGAGCAATAAAGCTAGCATGGAGCTAGAGAATAAGAGGAGCTATATAGCCATTAATTTCCTAGGCATCTGAATTTAACAAAAATATCCTGCCACTAACATAAAACGTCATAGATATTCCTGCAGAATTTCTGATATCACAAGGAAAACCCCAAACCTTTAGTTTGTGACAAATCCAGGAACCTGTTTAGTCTATGGATTATTGCAGTGGCACCATGTGGCAAATCTAAGCTCTCTCTGAAACACTGATTCTAGATTCTCAGATACAAAGCAGAGGTGCATGTTAGTCACAGAAGATGCGGAAGGAATGTAGTATGTGAAGCTCTTTTTTCTCACTGATACCTTGCAGAATTAGTCTTGACAGAAAGCTTTGAAGTAAATAGTATGCTCAAAGTGAAGTTTCAAACTGGAAAATTGGAGAAAGCAAAACCTTCCCAGTGATTACTTGCACCTTCTCACTATTACAAAAACTAGCAGACTTATAAGACTTTCTCAATATGATCTGTACACCCACTGCAATCCCTTTAACATACTAGGTATCGGCTCTTGCTTTGGAGCCAATTCTAAGAATCTCAGAGCACCAAGTCGACTAGCGTTGCCTTTGATTTACTTAGCTTTACTTACTGCAAACTATAGATGTTTCTATACTGAGATTGCAGTAAAAGCAAAACTTATTTTAAACTGGATTGAAGTAGCAATCTAGTCACAAGACTGCAGTGTTCTGCACAGGCTGCAAAAAACCTGCCCACAAGCAGCTAAATTGCTGATATGATCAGATCAGGAACAGGTGAGCACACTATACAAATGAGCCTAAAACTGAAACAAGTCAAAGTGCTACAAAAAGTGTATTTTTGAATGGCAATGCAAGAAAGAATTACAGACATCTCATTTGTCTTAAAGTTATCTCTTGTTGAGAACAAAACAAATTTGTGTCTCAAGGAAAGAACTGTTCTCATCTGCAGTGGCCTCTGTCCACTACTCATCGGAAATGTTCTCCATATGAAGCAATACTTGCAGTCTGTTTATAGTGCAGCAGACCCTACACACAAGTCACTACACTGCAGCTGAAGATAAAGAAACGCAAAGCATGTAACAAGCACGATTTGAAACTCATGACTCACCTTTTCCTAAAGCATATGGAGATGAGAGAATCCTTTTCTTAATCAGGCAGTGTGATGGAGTTTTTCCACCCACATCTATGAATCTTCATTTAGTATCCAGGCCCTGAAACTGCCTTAAGTGGTATCACTGCAGTGATCCCCTTTTATAAATTCTAGTAGTTGAATATTCATAGATGTTACTTACCTGCAAGAAAATACCATTCCATGCCAGATATTGCGTAGCAGCAGTGCATGTCACAGGAAGCCATTTGTGTGTCCTCTGAGAACCAAAGGGCAGTGGTGAGACAGGGCATGAGCCTAGAAAGGGAGGGATGGATGGCTGATGTATGGCAGCTACAGCAGCTGTGGGGAAACTGCCAGATCAGAGGCTCTGGGGAATGGTGCTCAGTGGGGCAGCAGCTGTGGTTCTCCCCCACCAGTGCCGTGTGCAAGTGTAGAATTGGTACTGCAGGAGTGGAGCGTAAAGGAAGAACTTCAATAAAAGTGGCAGACTGGAAACTTTTTACGGCATAGGTGGTAAGAAATAGAGAAAGAAATTCCTCTTAAGCATGTCTAGCACTGACATCCTTAGAAGGACTAAGAAACTGGTTTTCAGTTAATTCAGTTTGAGGCCATGACTGAAACCAGCGCTTTACCCCTGCATGCTGAAATGAGGCATGTGTTCCCAGTGGAGGTAAAACAAGCCTAATTTTTCAGTAAGAGGCAAGGCTGAGCTTAATGCTATGGAAACTGAAGTTGCAAAGCAATCTCTGCACAACAATTACCATTCTAGCTGACCTCCTTACCTTTGCCATCTTAGTCTGGCACTAATTCTTAGGAAATGAATTAAAATAAATCCTGTTAAAATAAAAAAGGCAGAATTTATTGTTCTCAGCCTGAATTGCAGGCAATGTGCACTGATTATATCGCCTTCAACTGTGAAATGGACCTTCTACAACTGTACTGACACATCTGAATTACTAAACAGTTTTCGAACATAAGTCTGGGAACTGCTTTTTATGGAGCTGCAAACAGCTGTATTTTAATTCAAATATTAGACCAGCCAAGGTAGCCTAGCTTGTTGTCTCTGTTTCAAAATATTTCTCTGTCTAGGTTTTTTCTAAGTTGTCTCCTGTCACACCGCAAGGTGCTACTACCTGATGGCCAGAGGCCCAAACTCTTCTGTCTTTTCACCTACAGAGATGTTAGCTTATCTATGTGGATGACAACTGAATCCAACGTATGCAGGCTTTAAAAGAAAAAAAGGAATCTAGATGTTTTTTGACAAAAGCAATAGATGAATACGTTTACCACATATTCTGCTACTCAGTCTACTGTGTAGAAGCTTTCTGAGTCACGAACTGCAGGGATTTCCTAATTTTCTCAGGGTATCCATGGTATTTAGAGGTTTCATAGCTAATATTCACATATCAGTTACTGAGAAAGCTCTTGAAATTGGAGGATATACTTCTAACTAACACTACTCCAATATCCTCTGAAGAGTAATGACTTGCTGGATCCAGAAGCACTTTATGAGTAAGGGTTTCGACTGAGTCAACAGGTCATTTCCTGTGCTTGGTCTAAGACTCCCTGCTATTTCTGATACCTCAGCTCTCTCCTTGATAGTGGACAGTTGGGTCAAAATGCTATACCACTCCAAGTGCATTTTTCAACTTCTGGCTGGGGAGTGAATAAATGCCCCTGAGAACATGGGGTCAGGGCTCTATCCTTCTTTCCTCTCCTCAGGATTCACTATCTTGCTGAGCCAAGCAAATGCTCATTGCGTTGTATAGTGCACCACTGAAGCTCCATTGCTGTTGTCAAGAACAGGGATTAAGGGACCAAGTTACACAGGTTTCTCAAAGTGTTTTCCTTTCAATAATGGTTTTGCTTTATTTTTCTTAAGCTTCCCTTCCTCAGCTTGATGTTGAGAGGAAAAGGAAATCAATCTCTAGAGAACACATGCTGCATTTCTGTGGCAGTAAAAAAGAATATGCATAGGGGAACCAATCTCCTCTGCTCCTAGTAACAGGACTACTGGCTTACAGCTGGAATTTATTCTAATCAGTGCTTGTTATACTCATTAGCTTTCTCCTAGTTCCTTGCATCTAATCCCAGACAGCTGCAGTGAGGGTTTATGGAACTTAACACTTCTACAACTTTTTACCTGTGTAGAAAGGTATCTTCACTACTTTCTTCCCATGGAGAGAGGCCAATTAAATTAGCATTAACAATGGGAAATGGTACATAATTGTAAACACAGTGGGAAAGTGAAATACCCAGAATAATATTCCTGACTGTGTTTAAAGAACTGCTTTACATATGTACTTTATTCACAAGCTCAATAGAATTCTAGTGGGAGCAAAACAAGCTCTCTGACAGTTTTCATTTAACATGCCTAGTGATCTGAAGGGGAGTTTGTTTTGATAAAATTCCCATGCAATTTTCACTTCCCTGAAATTGTTCAATAATTCCTACTTTCCCAAATATGCAGTTAAAAAAAAAAAGTTATTAAATTTGCTGTAAAGAGATAACTTTCTACCCTTTGTAAGTCCTCTTCAGATGTAAGAGGAACATCAGCATTGTAACGCTATTTACCATCAGGCTAGATCATAGCACGTATAGCATGTATGGCCCTCAGGCTTGCTTGAAATGTTTCGTTACCTTACATGAAAGTGAAATCTTTAGCATTACTTTCCTACAGGTTAGACAACCTTCCTGTCATACTATTTACCAGATGATATCAAGAGGTTTCTGAGATGCCATAAACTATGTTTCATATTTTTAAAAGACTGTACATTCTGAACTGTGTTCTTGCATTTCTTTTCATGGTTTGTAATATTTGCTTTGTTTGGTTTAATCTAAGAAGCCTTTAAAATGCAATAGTTACCTCGTAAATGGCATTGTAAAAATGCTTTCTAATTATAGCCCACCATCAGAAATTAGAACAGAGACAAAGATATGCTAAAGACAAGTAAAACCCTATGCCACTGCAGAAATGGTATAATTGAATGTATATTCCAACTGAATGTAGCTTTTGTATTTACAGATGAAGTAATAAAAATATGTAATCAAATATTTAATTATCATTTATTGTTGATGTGGCTTAAGCATTCTTTAGGGTTTTATTCCGCAGCTCAAAGGGGAATACTAAACCTTTAGTGCCATATCCATGAAACTGTTCCAGTAAAGATTTAGGACTAATATAAATTCTGCAGTATTGTGCCTGCTACACAGAAAAAAAACAGAAGTACATGATATATTATAGATATCTTAAACTGAGGAAGGGACAGAAGCAGAATATTTTTATTCCACAGAGCAAGATGGGCCTCCAAAATTAAGACAGTGAGATCTTATAGCCTATTCTTGCGGCTGCCCAGCTCCAAGTTCTGTTTTAAATATCAAATAGTATCCCTTGTGTTTGACCTGCACACAAATTCTCCATTGACAGCTCTGCAGAGGCTTCAACTGCAAAATTTATTTAGTATTTAATATAAGCTTTAGTATCTTATGATTATCATAAGTACCTTCTAATTCATTGGGAATAAGGGGAAAGTATAGGATGTATAGGAATAAGGGAAGGAAATACAGGAATAAAGGAACAGTAAAGTATACGTAGTCTTTATATACATGAAGAATATATGCCAATTCAATTAAAACACATTCTGGCTACTCTGAGACAACCTGCAATCTACACAGAGCTCTGGTAGAATTTTTAGGCTGTCCTAGAATGGATTATGCAAAGCTGTAAAATGCTTTGCAGGGTACCTTTCTGCTGACTATGGAGGCTATTCAGAAGTCTGGCAATCTTCTTATCTCCTGCTAATTTGTATTCTTTGTATGTTCAGTTTGCAATTTCCTGCGTAATATTACTATTCAGAAGGAAAAGAAATTCTTGAACTTATTTAAAAATACATGGTGTACAAGCAATTAATGTTTCAAAACTTACTTGATTAGCATTTTAAGCTTCAGTTTACAGTCCACCAAGTAAAGATTCTTTGATTTATTTTTTTTACAGGATGCATCTGTTCAAATTTTTAACACAATAAAATTGGAAATACTTACCACAGGCAATTAATTAATCATTGCAACATCATTTTCCCAGCCTCATGCAAAAAAGCTGCTTTCTTTTCATGAATACTAATTTCAGGTTATAGGCAGAATTCAATAAAATATACTAATTTAATAATACTGTAGAAGGGAACAGAAGGACAGAATAGGTCGCTTTAAATGAAACCAGAGATTCAGCACAACATTTCAAACTGTAACATTTAAGAACAATAAGCCAAACATTCTCGACCTTATTTGAAGAGCATCCATTCAATGATTGGTTAGATGACTGGAGGGAATATCCAGACTGTCAAATTACAATACCTGTGGAGGTAGGTCATTGGAAAGGCCTCATTTGTAAAAGAAAGGAGATGCTTAACTTTCTAATAATTCAGGGTTTAGCTATCAGGTTAGTGGTTCTCGCCCAACCATTTACACTCAAATTTTACAGCTTCTCGATTCTCTGTGTATAGCAACACTTCAAAAAGACTTCTTTTTATTAGTTTTGACCTTCAAGTCCTGCAAACAGTTTCATGGGTGATCACTTAACATTATCATAGGAAAAAATGATATTTTCTTTAAAAGGTTATGGGGAAAGGACAGATAACATCTATTTAATGAGTCAAACCTCAACAGAAATTAGATGTGAAGGCATTAACAGTTGACACATTTCCCATAAGCAGCATCTACTAAGGCATAACAATTAGGTATAGCTAGTAGTCTACAGGCTTTTAAGATTAGTTATTCTTCCAGCTGGCTAGCTGAAATCACGTAGGTCTAATAGGTCAGAATTTAGTCATTAACCATGGTTCAAAAAGTATAAAATGATTTATTGCATGGCTGTTTATTCACCACCTCTGGGTGTTTGTCTCCCCACCCTCCTCTGCGTCCCCCACCCCCAAAAAAACTCACTCGACCCCAAAAAAAACTCACTCGACCCCCAAAAAAACTCAACCCCAAAAAAAACTGAAAAACAAAACAAAAAGAAGGAAGAGATTTTGCTGGTGGAATAACAGTCAGGAATAGATATCACTGAAGAGTAGTATTTGCAGTAAAACCAGGAGTACTCTGGAAATTGCATTAAATTCTTCCCAGTAACAAACCTCTAAAATCTTGCTGAAAGCCATTAACACCTTCCCCTCTCAATTAGCACAAAAGGATTAGGTTGCATTTTCCTCCTGTTATCAGAATCTTGTCTTTTTCAAGCTCATACAAATACTTGTGCTGATACCTGATTTTAGTAAATAAAAATCCTTTTGAAATAATAAAATAAGGGTAAAAACTATTATGTTAATTCTTTTCAAGATAAGAGTCTGCCTTTGTTAAGCAGAATTAGCAAACTGCAAGGTTAAATTATGAGACATTTTACAAAATAAAGATTTAATAAGAGTAGTAGATAAATGATCAGAGGTTTTCTTAGCACTGAATCCCATAACTGTGTTATGGGATTTTTCATTTCCAACCTTTGAAAAAATAATCTGTTGCTTGCAGCTCATTGTGTTTCAGGCACACTGCTCCATAGTAGATGATCACCTCATTTAAGAGGTAAGATCAGAAAGATTTCTCTCTCTAAGGCATAAATTGCACATCAGTGAAATCCTTTTCAATCTATAACAACTGGTTAGAAGATAACTATTCTATCAGTCATTTCAGCAGATAGTCAAGATGGCTTGAAAGCTTTGCAGCCACCAGTTTTTCCATGCAAAGTCAGCAGAAAATTTGTATGTATACATCTTACGAAAATAAGGCCATTTCTTCTGAAATAGTATTTTGAATGTAAAATTTAAATGTGCTCTGAACAATACCGTTACAGCTCAGTAGGTTTACACATAAATTGTTACCGAAAACAAAGCACTGACCCCAATGCTTTAAACAATTATATGGTATTAGAGACACACAGTGACCTGACATACATGCTACTGTTGTGTGTGAGCCCATGAAGGATGTGTATTCTAACCTAAGAAGTTTGCATCTTAAATGGGTATTGAAAAATGAATTATTGTGGCCTTCTGTTGTCAGCTCTCCATTCCCTATGGCTATGGGGACTAGGACATGCTGCATAAAGGGAAAATTAACAATAGCTTGACATCTTTACTTGAACTGATTTCCACTAAGTTACTGTAGCTCCAGCAGGGCCCACCTCTGAAGCCAACTTATTAAATACCACACCCATTGCCTTCAAGCTGGTTCAAGAAGTAGCATACTGGACCTCAGTTAGTATCTCCAGGAGAACTAAGGCTCATATCTGTGTATTGCACAGTTTACCAGAAATAATATTTCAGCCCTTGTACAGCAAAGCATATACAGAATCATTCCTTTCTGAGAATAGGAGCAGTTCATCAGGGCGTAAGACCCATATCCTTATCATATGGAGCTGCCTGTCTGATTTCAAAAAATAATAATTGCACATTTACCATCTATTGAGGACCCAGGCTAAAGTACTCAAATTGTGAGCTGCTCCTGTATTTCCCTGTTCCCAAATTAGCACCGTAGCCACACACATCTTATTTCTGTTAAGTTACAAGCAATAAGTTGGAAAATACATAATGAAATATAGCATCCGAAAGTGCAGACCAGACTTAACCTTACAGGAGACAGAGTACTCAGTGAACAAGACCTACCTTGAAATGTCTCTTAGGTAAAACAGAATAAACTTGCATCTTTCTCCTGTACAAGAGGTCTCACTTATTTCAGATTCATTTAAAGTCTTTTTTAAAAATGAAGACTCTGACAAAAATCTTGTCTCTTCCCTCCAAAAAAGTTGTTCTAAGCAAAAAGAAATTAAAAAAAATAGTGCCAAACTCATTGAAACCAGGAGGCAACTCTGGGGAAGTCTCACTAGCTATTACTCTGTTCCGGTCTTCCCAAAGCATCTGGGAGATGGGGTACTGGGCCTGATGATTTTCCCTCATAAGCCAGTACAGAGTGTTACCTAAGACAAACTCTGCCATTGAATAGCTGTAAGATAGCCCTACCCTTTTAGATAAGGTGATTTATGCAGAGGTATGTATCAATTCTAAATATTGATTAATAGTCACACAAATTTAGGAGTCATTACTAGGAGTATTCAAAAAAAAAATTATTTATATAAATTTAAATTTGGATTGATAGGAAATTAAAGTTCATATGCATCAATTTTCCAAACATTTAGGCCAAAATTCTCTCTTTTAATCAATACTTCAGAGAATCTGATCTCTTCTCTGCTGAGATCCACAATTTAGATCAAAGAGGATTTTGTCCATGGAGGATAGTTAATTATCACTGGAAATATTCATTAAAATGAAAAAATGCCAAATACAGAAAACTTCACTGTCATTAGGACATACCAGACAAAGTCACTGCAAAAATCACCTCATATTAGTCTGGTGAAAATTAGTAATCAAAGATGAAATTATTAACCTGAGGCACTTTCGGACAAGGAAGTGTTCCACAAAATTCTGCTATCTCTAAAGAAAGATGTAATAGGTGTTTACAGGGTCAAGCTGCTCAAAGCAATCATTCTAAAATTCATTAAAAAAAAACATAAGTAAAAAGAACAAAAAAAAAAAAGAATAACGTGCTTTCTACAACATTAATACCTTATGAGAAATACACTCAACATAGTGTTGCACTTCAATTATAAAGTACTGTGGCATCTCATTAGCAAGTATTAAAGCCCAACAGAAGTTAGTATCAGTTACAACAATTCTTTATGGTCGGTCAGTAAAACACAGCATAGAAGAGATTTTTATACTGATTTGGGATTTCCCATCCTTTTTCATGGCCAGTGTCTCTCTAACAAGCCTTCTCTCAAAGAAATATTCAACTGGGGAAGAATAAAATGCTGCTCAGGGAGAAGTCCTACATCTACTACCATAGTTACAGGCAAACCATCTTTTGTTTAGTATAATTGACTACTTAACCAGAAAAATAAGGAGGCTTCATTTTATCTTGAAAACAAACTTTTCAGAAGTTTCATACCAGTACCCTTTGCTAGCTTACAGATACCCAAGTTCATGTCTGCATTATTCTCACCAGTATGTATGAGTACTTAGAAACCTATGAAGACAGTTTCTGGATGTCCTGGATTCAGCAGTAGCAGCCATTTTTTTTCTCTTTCTCAGTAGCTGGTGCAGTGCTGTGGTTTTGACTTTCAGCCTGGGAACACCACTGATAACACCGATGGTTTTAGTTGCTGCTCAGTAACGTTTACTCTGACCAAGGACTTTCTGAGTCTCATGCTCTGCCAGGGAGGAGGGGAAGCCAGGAGGAAGCAGAGACGGGACACCTGACCCAAACTGACCAAAGAGGTATTCCATACCACAGCACATCATGCCCACTATAGAAACTGGGGGCAGTCACCTGGAAGGGTTAGGTCACTGCTCGGTCAGGCTGGGTATCGGTTGGCTGGTGGTGAGTGGTTGTATTCTCTTCCCTTGTTATTTCCCTCATCGTTATTATTATTGGTGGCAGCAGCAGTGGTTTGTGTTATACCTTAGTTACTGGACTGTTCTTATCTCAACCTGTGGGAGTTACATTCTTTCGATTCTCCTCCCTGTCCCACCGGGGGTGGGGGGAGTGAGAGAGCAGCTGCGTGGTTCTGAGTTGCTGACTGGGCTTAAACCACGACACTGGGGAAAAGCTAAATTCTGTTAGTGTGCCATGCACTGACCATGAAGTCCATCTTACACCTTAAAGTAATTATCTCCATATATGAAGACTGATGTCTAAAAAAGAAAAAAAAAAAAATAAAAGGTTATTTCAAGTGCTTGTACTAAATCTACATTGTGGATACCTTGAGTACTTCAGTCTCCAAGCTACTGCACCATGAGCCTTTCAAAAGCACTGTAATTTCATTCCATCAACATGTGATGCACGAATCTCAGTGCAAATCCTTTCTCATATTCACATTTTCTTCTCTGAATTAATGACTTTGAAAAGGGGAGTACGTTTCTTCCACATTGTAGAGATAAAACACAATTTTAGCAGTCTCCCATTTATTCTATTTTTTACTAGCATATTTTAAAACTTCTCTCATCTTTCATTCCATTCCTGTTATTGTCAACTTCATTATCAAGCCATATAAGTGGGTTTCACTACAAAATAACTGAACTCTGTTAAGTGTTGG
The DNA here is from genome assembly GCA_039720435.1 of Amazona ochrocephala. Lineage (NCBI taxonomy): Eukaryota > Metazoa > Chordata > Aves > Psittaciformes > Psittacidae > Amazona > Amazona ochrocephala. Next base: position 29,937,801 of record CM077883.1, on the reverse strand, counting down.
GATTATGAAAACTATACCATATCTTTCTTAAGAACAGTGTATTGGTAATCTTTGTTATAGACTAGATGTTTTAAATTGTAGATTTCCACATCTCATTCTATCACACATCTTTCTTTTTTATGCTTTGGTTTCTTTTAATCTCAACCGTTGTCCAAAATGCTAAAGTTATGCATCTGTCTCAAAATATAATATATAATTCTTCAAAATAAGGACCATCTTTTTTCTTTTCACGTGATTAAGCTGCGAATGCTATTCAAAACAGGCTTCAAGCCAATGATTTAACATTTGGTAACACAAAGATAATAAGATTTGTTGGCTCAAAGTAATTCGCAGCTATTGCACATCTTGACTATTTGGTGCCTGGATGCTTAGCTTAGGGATCAAAGGCATTCATCTATAATGCATCTATGAATTTATAGAGTGTTGTTCCAATGGATAAAATTTGCTCCTGACTCACTCAGAAAATGTGTTTACTAATTCATTTATCTTAAATGGCAAAGTAGCAAATGTGTTCAGGATATGCTGTTTCTGAGAGATAGGAATGCCTGAAAGAAATGTTACGACTCAGCTTTCACCAACCAACCATCTTTATTTTAATTTTATCATGTTATCTAGAAGGATTTCAACTTATAAAAAAGAACGATATATGGCCATTACAACTACCACCCTGCAAGAATATTGTGACCAAAAAAGAGTAACAAAATTAATTTCTCCAATGTGTTTAGTTTATCTTTGAAGCTTGGGTCTATTTAAGTTCAGTATTTCCAAAGATTGTATGTATGCAATTTCTGCTTGGCCTTTCATACAGCTGCTAAGAAGAAAGTATCACTGTCAGGGGGGAAACACTTGCACATACAAAACAACAAAGTTGGCAGAGGGAAATAAGAATCAACTCAATTACTTTAAGCTGATTTTTTTTTTTTTTAATTAGCTGTCAAGCTTTCCTGTTAATGTTTTCCAAATATTTTCTAAACCTGTATCCAAATATCCTAATTTTTACTCAATCTACTTTCAGTGGTAATCTTGCTCAGAATGTCAGTCCTCCTTAGTCATAAACACTGCCCTACATTCTGCTGAAGAGAGATTAGAATTTCACTGGCTAAATAAAACACATAGAAGTATTCTCAGACCATGAATGGCTGAAGAAAATTCACACATGCATCTAAAAAAATAAAAAGAAATCAAATAAAAATAAATTAGAAATATTTAAGATTCAACTGAAATTCCAGTTTAATGTTTTAGCCACAGAAGCAAATTTCCATGTACTTGGATTTAGAAAATATCCACAAACACACACCACTACTGAGACCCTCCTTGAATCATCACTGGTGAGAAAAAACGCACTTCCAATTTAATTTTGTTTCTCAGTTTGATTGTGGGAATCCTACTTGTTCTATTTCAATAGTCATGGTCTCTGTGCATGAGTGCATGCCTATGTCACCATAAACTCGGGGCACCCAGGGTAAGTCTTTAGGAAGAGCTGAAGCATTAGCATTTTGCTCTGGCCGCTCCCACCCACAGCGCAGGGATTGTGAGCTATGCTAAGCCACTTTTGTAACTTCTTGCTTGGTTATCTGCAGTACAAAGTCAGAAAACTGTCAGCAATTAATGTGGATATATATGGAATATAATGTTTGCACACAGTGTTTCAATTTGTGCACTATTATTCTGAATTGAAAGAACAACACAGAATACTATGTGGGAATCGGATGTCTTGCACAATTCATCTATACAGCCAATCATCCAACATAATGCAAATAGAAAATTAAATAAGATGCATCACATTCCAGTAGACTTCCTGAGCCCTTTTGCTATTTTTTCTAAACAATAGATCAGAATTTCTCACCTGGTTTGCAAAATACAGTAAGAAATAACACTAAAATGGTCAATACTAAAAAAACCCCAAACAACCCAAATCTAGAAATCACTATTTAGATTTCATGTGATCGGTTTTTAAATGAGATGATTACTCAAGGCAATAAAAGGGAACAATTATTTGTAAAAACTGAACACAGTGAGAATCCATACCCAGATTGTACATATTTTGGGGAGCAAGAAAGAGTTGGTGGATCAAATTACACCAAGGCCTGGCTATCCAATTGCCTATCATATCTCATAGGTGTAATTATTCCAGTACCAAGTGGAAGGAAATTAATACTGATTTTTTTTTCCCATTTGCCAAGCAATGTAGAAACCAAAGGGTTTTGAGACATTTTTTTATTGGTGAGGACTTTGAGGATGGGGCAGAGTTAAAAGAGCTTATGGTAAAAAATTCTGATCCTAACTGATATATGTTAGTCTTCAATGGACAATAAATACTGTTATTAATCTTAACATAATATAAAACTACCTGCATACTGAATTAACCAGTACTTTGAAACAAAGTATATCTAAAATATGTTAACTAAAAGTGTTGATATTTTTATATTAAAAATACATTAATATTCAATATATTAAATAAAAAATACAAAATACATTATATTTTGTCTGTGAGCTATGCAAGCTATTTAAAAGAGCCCTGATTATTTTGCTTCCAAATCCTTCCTGAATCTTGATGTGCATTCTCAAAAGCATTTCCAGCCTCTGAAATGTTGAGGATATTGTACTATGCCTCTGTATTAACTCAGTTTTAATATTTAGTTAGGATGTCCTTAATTTGTTTTACTGATGAAAATATAAATGCTTTTAATTTGAATGCCATCTACAAATAAAGGAATGAAAAGAGAATTTTCCTTCAGTGCTAATTTAAAAAAAAAAAGAAAAAAAAAAAAAAAACAACTGCTTTTCTCTCTTAATTCCTTGAATTCGTATCTGTAAAAGCCATTTACTTTAAGTTCATGCAGAACATGTGCATAATATATTTAAAAGTCTGTACTATACTGCTATAACCGTACTATAGATAAAGTGGTTTAATTGAGTCTTACTTCTGTAATGCCAACCAGGAGACAGTGACATCTAAGAAAGGAGGCACTTCACCACTTGGTGTACGTGCTAATAGCATTTGGTTCTGAGATTCTTCCTGGCCAATTTTAACCAGCTGTAGTCATGGCCCTTCGTCTTGCACAGGTTGGGGTGGCAGCCACAAGCATTTCTGAGAGTAGCACTTTGTTTTCCATTTTTTAAATTTTCATTATTTGCAAGGGCTACTTGAAAACATGCAAGAACAGAAGAATTGGAACTGGAAAAGTACCTATTTTAGGAGGTAGGAGAAAGGGGTTGCTTTCATCTAGCTCATGAACTCGCAGCTATGAGGCTAGTTCATTCAAATTACAGAAAAACGTACGCTAGCAGTCAAGAATTTGTTAAATGGAGGGGGGAGAGGGATGGAAAGGACACAACAACCAAAAACCAACCCCAACTATATCAAAGCTGCTCCTTGGTTCATTGCAGTCATCTATAAGTGTTGCATTAGTCCTACTGAGGAAACACTCTTTGGAGGAGAAAAGGGAAAAGTATTTTCTGCTTTTATAGGCTGCCATGGTATCGCTTTAAATGTCAGAGTCACAAATGGTGCGAAGCACACACTGAATGCCTTCTACTATTTTTTCCACATCAAAAGAATTTCTTCACGCTGACACTGCAAAGCTGACAAGAGGATACAGCAGCAATGCTGTAGGTGCCTCAGCCCAACATGAGCAACGTGGGCTCAAAATGACTGCAGGCATGCTGTTAATAACAGGCTGTCCTGAATAACCTGCATCTCCAAATCACTTTCTGTCTGAAAATTTCAGCCATGTCTTTAGGTCGTATGACAGAATGCAGAATCATTGACTTCAGAAAATCAATATAAAAACACACCAAGGAAAAATCTGTCCTTAGTAGTTATTTTAAGGCTGTGTCTCCTCCTAGTAACATTTAATTTTTACCATTGCTAACAATCTGCATCAGATACCTACAACATTATGAACTGAGGGAATAAAAGCACACAAGGTAAATTAGGTTATGTTTGAACAACAGTCAGTTTAAAACTATGGGACTAGCAAATCGACCTCCCCATGTAGCACATTGATAGCAAACGGTTTTTTTCCTAGTGACTGTTGTAATTAAAGAGGCTGCACAAAAAAAAGAATACTGAGTAGTGTCTCCAGCAGAATTAAGGAGCAGCAGATCATTGAGGACAATGAAAAGTGGGAAATGAAAGATGATCCAAGTATTGTCCCATCCTAGAAGAGATTTTGCTTCCTAGTTTTACTGCATCTGGATATATATTAACATATGTTTTCCCCAAACCTTCATATTACAGGTCTCATTTAAGCAGTTTTATAATTGCCAGCGTAAATACACAAGATACTTTAGAAAACAATTCCTCTTCTCAATGTTAATATTTTATGTCAATAACCCAAGAACTTATTTCTACATTTACTCACATATATAAAGACATACACAGTGTCTTCATCAAACTGAGACTGCGCACAAAATTCAACCTTTAAATATCTTATTCAACTTTTTGTCTACCAATCTCCTTTTTCCGTGGAATTTTTTCAGCTAGGGAGTGTTAGAATAGACAAGAAATTTATGCTGCTTCTAAACTACTTACTTTCATTTCATCATTAAAAACTCTCTCCTCACTTAAAATTAAAACATCCAACAGGAATACAAAGAAAACTGATGGCAAGCAAAGTACAGTCTCTGACCAGCTGTTTCGGCCCACATCTATCTGAAAAAGGACTCACAAGGGCATGTAGCAACAGGATAAGGGGGAATGGCTTTCAAGTGACTGCAAAGAGATTCAGAGTAGACATTAGGAAGAAGCTGTTCCCTGTGAGGGTGGTGAGCTCCTGGCACAGGTTGCCTAGAGAAGCTGTGGCTGCCCCATCCCTGGCAGTGTTCAAGGCCAGGTTGGACAGGGCTTGGAGCAAGCCAGTCTAGTGGAAGGTGCCCCTGCCCATGGCACGGGGTTGCAACTGGATGAACTTTAAGGTCCCTTCCTACCCAAACCATTCTGTGATTCTATCAAAAAATATGCAGTTTTCAGACTTACGGGGTTACATGCATGGGTTGGGTGTTTACATTACGGAGGATGCAAGGAAAAAAGAAGTTTCATACAACTGAGGAGCACACAGAACAGGTTTTTCACAAATCCCAAAATTCCATACCAAAAGGTAGGGTCCTATACTGTGCCAAAATTTAGAGTAACCCAGACTTCTGCATCCAATGTACTCATTGGGAGGGAGCTTTCTCCACTGAAAATATTAGTATTTTTGTGTGTAAAATTATGAGGAGGAAAGGAACATGTATATGTGCATTAGTTCAGCTAAGATTTACTTGAGGCCTAATTCAGCCCCTGTTGGTACTGGGGAATGTTATTCCATTGCCTTCAATTGACACTGGATTCCTTTTCCAATATACTTTTTAATGTCGGATGTACTCACATACATAGGAGTCCTTTTGGATAGTTTCCTGTACACCCACAGAGACACAGTCTCATGTGCATATATCCATGCATAAGCATACATGAAAGTGAAAAATGAATGCATTATCCTTTCTTCCCTTTTAGATTGCGGGCATTGTCAACAGCTACAGAAAAAAGTTTCAACTTCAGAATAGTTCAGGTTTCAGCAAAAGGAGGGGAAAAAAAACATTCAACAAGCTCAAGATCTAGTTTCCTACAATCAAAAAAAAAGTCTGCAGAAGTCTAGAAGAAAAGTCCTTCTGAACTTAAGCAGGTTAGGATGTCATGTCAGATTGTTTGCAGAAACAAATAGGCCACATTTATTTCAAAATCAACATTATTTTTAAGGATATTTCCTGCCAAGCTGATGTCTTTACAGGGTATATATTAAGCACTAAATTGGTAGACCAAAACAAGGCATGATTTATGAAGACTAAAAGGGTCAATTTCTCTTATTTTCCTTAAATGCATGTAAAGGATGGCACAATCTGCAATATCAGATATCATATGGTATTTAATATCATACTAGTTGACTTAATGCTAATGCTATCTTGTGTGTTGAACACAGTGCCAGCTAGCAAAGCCTTGCAGCTGACCAAGGTTCAGAGCTGTCTCGTGCAGGAAGAACAAACAGTTCAGGGTTCTCTCTTGTATCGTACAGTCAATACATCTACAGGATGAAATTCGACGTATACACACACAGAACGTACACACCATCTTGACAGACAAGGGGAACAAAATGCAGGAAAGTAGAGAAAAACATACTTTCCAAAGTCTGTTCAGCAAGTCATACAACGACTTGGTTTCTCTGTTTCTTCCGCCTTTCTCTAAAGCCATATGTATATACCAAGAACCAGTTCGAGGGTCTAGATCCTAATCCATTACCAACTTTATTCCTCCACTGCAAGTTAGAGACCCCTGTTAGATCACTTTAATTCAGCAAAGTATGAGTACTTCACATAAATTTATTTTAATGCTTTTTAATTTTATTATATCTATTTTTAATTTTTCCCTGAAGTAATGAAATTTTATATAAATACAGAACACATTCAGTACAGGATTAGAGACAGAAGAAAAATATCAGGCAGACATTTCTGTGAATTAACTGGTAATTTCATGGCTTCTTCAAATTTATTTCGTAAAAAGTTCGTTTACCTTGTGACAAAAAAAATGCTTAAAAGCACCGTATTTGTTAAACACTGAGCACCTGAGTAATTGTGCTTAATTTTGACAACCACAAGAAAAAATTGGGATTAATATGGAATACGAATATATGCTTTCAAAAAGCTATTACCAATACAACAGGCTTTCAATCTCCCAGTTACTTTTCTTTAAAAATACCTTTTGCATTAAATACTCTCCCATTGAAACGGTTATTGAAAAATACTTTTTACCAAGAAGTTCAATTTCAGATGTAAGCAGCTTGCTCTGAATTGCGTAGGCAGTATGAGAACACTGTAGAAGTGTTAGTGTAGAAGTAACACACAAGTGCATGAATAATGTCTTTTTACTCATTTAACTGTGAAACATGTTCTTTTGGCATTCGTAATTAGGGGCAGAACAGATGGTGAAAGCTTAATGCGTCCATTAAAATAAATTATACTGCCAGTGTTTCTTTAGTCTATAAAACTTTGATTGGGCTGGCTATTTCACATTGGTATTTTTTGTTCTCCTTGGAGTAGTTCCTGTGCATATGCTGGAGAACATTTGGATTGCAACTGCAGCAGGAAAAAAAAAAAAGGACAGGGAATTCTGTCCAAGACTAACAACACTTTCAAATGGGAGAACTCTGATTCGATTTTTTCCTCCCTCCATAACCATCATCATCTTCGTTAAAAGAAGACCTAGTTGTATTCTCCTTACTCTTTCACTTTCAGTGTGTCAAAGCCTCAGCAACAATGCATGTTTCTTTGTTTCCTTCTTTAAACGATCAGCAAAAACAAAGGTCTATTATATGTAGTGCAAAATTGTGTCTCTGCAGTTCGGCATGTAAATTCTGTGATTCACACAAGCATTAACTGTTTGGAGGAACTACTGCTGTTGCTGGCCACAGCTTTTTGTCACCAAACAGAGGACAAGAAAGGCATTTTACTTTTAGTGTGCTCCCACAAGCAGCTAAGAGTCCCAGCTGATCAGATGGCTTAATAGCAGAGTGCCAGACTATCTCAAGTTGATCACTGAGGCTTACCATTCACCTCAGGACATGTTCATAGAAGTATTCCCTTGTGAAGAGAGGCTTGGTATTACCTGCATTTCTCTTCACAGAAATTACCAACAGAATATGTAACACTCATGGTTATCTCTGAGCAAACTTCATAGCTTCTTTTAGGCAGAAACGGAGTTGCCAGAATTCAAGATCAATGGGTTAACACTGCAGTAAAGCCAGAGCAGAGATGATGAAGTAAGCAGCACAAAACTATTATTCTGGTATACACTGACTGGAGCGTAGTTAAAACACTGTTTGGTCATGGGACTTGAAATGTTCCACTACCATCATTACTATTCATTGAAACATACAGCGTAGAAAGTCTTGATGTTCAGGTAAGTTTGATAGACCATTTATCAAGATAGGGACTTGGGGCAGCGTTCAAAGCCGCCTGGAGGATAGCAGTTGCTGCTTTTCTCCTCCCCACAATGGACTTCTCTTATTGAAAGTACTGCCCATATTAAGCTAATAGGTGTAATTGAATCCTATTGTTGAGAATGTAATAATCTCCATTCCTGCTGCCCAATAACATCAGAGACTTCAGATGCCTCCAGCTGCCCACAAAAACTGTTACAACTCTTAATTCCACAGTGAAAATTAAAGCATAACTAAATTTTAAAACTACTGTTTAAAATCTACGAGCATCTTCTGTTTCATTATGCAGTTTTTCTTAAAGCATGCTTACTGGAGAAAACTTTAGTTTGATTTCAGTCAAGTGTTATCTAGGCAAGTATTTGCCAGATCTGAAATACATATGTACTTATTTATTAAAAACCAATGGATTAAATAAAAATGTATTATTTACAGTATTTTAATTTATAATATTTTGAAATAAAATAATATAAATAATATCAAAATAGGATACTGAAGCTGATTCCTCTGTATCCAGAGACAGCTTATAAGAATTCAGAGCACTTTTAGGAAATTATTCTGCAAAGAAATCAGCAGGGACAGGGACTGAAAATGGCTTTGAAACCTGAGCCTGTTGGTAACCTGATTTGCGGCAGCTGGAAAGCCAGCTTAATGGCCAAGCTCAGCGTACCCCGAGCAGTGGATCCAGGGACAGCTAAGTTGCAGTGTCTCTTATTCTGCTGCACCTGAACCAAATGGGAGAAGGAGAGGTAGCTTAAGGAAAGAGATATTGCTGCTATGCTTGATTAATTCTTGATATGCAGAAGAACTGTTTAGTGAAGAAACATGAACAGTTACAGACTGTGACAAAGTTTTTAAAATAAAGTAAAACTGTGAAAGTCCATAAATAAAAATATTTCTGTATTAAGAACAGCTATTCCTATTATGTTTTGGCAATTCCTAGCATAAGGTGACTCAGTGGGCTTTTGGACCTCGTGTAACTTGTCCGTATCAAAAACAAAAATCAGTGTTTGCCCATTTTTAAGGAAGGTAAGGTTTAGAGATGGTCACGCCCACCACAAAAAAAACACCAACAAAACCAACATACTGTTCTCTCATTTAACCCAATAGCCAAAAGAACATGAGTCCATGTCCTGGGTTCAGCAGTAGCAGCCATTTTTTTTCTCTTTCTCAGTAGCTGGTGCAGTGCTGTGGTTTTGACTTTCAGCCTGGGAACAGCGCTCATAACACCGATGGTTTTAGTTGCTGCTCAGTAACGTTTACTCTGACCAAGGACTTTCTGAGTCTCATGCTCTGCCAGGGAGGAGAGGAAGCCAGGAGGAAGCAGAGACGGGACACATGACCCAAACTAACAAAAGAGGTATTCCATACCACAGCACATCATGCCCACTATAGAAACTGGGGGCAGTCACCTGGAAGGGTTAGATAACTGCTCGGGTTGGGCTGGGTATCGGTTGGCTGGTGGTGAGTGGTTGTATTCTCTTCCCTTGTTATTTCCCTTATCATTATTGTTATTGGTGGCAGCAGCAGTGGTTTGTGTTATACCTTAGTTACTGGACTGCTCTTATCTCAACCTGTGGGAGTTACATCTTTTGATTCTCCTCCCCGTCCCTCTGGGAGCAGGGGGGAAGAAAAGGGGGCTGAAAGACCGGCTGCGTAGTTCTGAGTTACGGCTGGGCTTAAACCACGACAGTCCATCACACAACCATTCAGCATCCACAGAAAAGTCAGACCAAATCTGTTGCAACAGATTCTGACTAGTAACAACCAATCAGCTCAGACTAAGGATCAGTCTGCATGTGAGTAGTGAGGACCTCGCAGTGCAGGCTGCAACCTGGCTGGAAATACCTCTCTGGAGCTCAGCTGAGGTACAGAAGGATCAACGGAATCAAAGTGAAGTGTAGACAAGGGATCCCCTATAGAAGAAAATGCACGTATTAGGATAAGCTGGTGTAGAGAAGGGATAGTGACTTAGAGGGTATCAACATGCTTCTTTCTTCACAGGGTTTATACAATTAGTAGTCTCTGACTTTTTGTGGGTCTGTTGACTGTGTATTGGCCTCAGAGCACCTCTATTTCTGTATGCTTATAAATCCTGTACCTGTAAGACTTTAAAGGCTTTAGTATTATTCCATGGTCATCCCTCAACAGCATTTTCTCATTCTTTGACTGTGTTTTCACACCTCAGCTGAAATTTGTCCAAACAGCTGAGCAGAAAATGTACCCAAGCACAGGAAAAACCAAAGTACACAGTAGTTTTCTTCAAATGTCTCCTCAGCTTTATAGGAACTTTAAAAACTTAGACAATTAAACTAGCAGTAAGTTACTTGAAATTACAATATATATATAGGAAATGGCCCTAAGAAATTTCTGTTGTACTGTTTTTCCACAAGTGTAGCTTCATTTTAATTTATGTTGGTAATGTGTATTGAATCATGCTTGAGTTTTTTTAGCAAGATGATCCTCCATAGTATTTCACAAATGAAACAAATGAGTATTCATCCATTGATTCAGAGGCCTAAAGTCCTCCCAGAAGTGTTACAAAATGAATATAATGTTCCAAGAGCTGAGTTTTGCTTTCATATCACTGTTTGAGCTGATGGATATGAAATCTCATGTAGCAAGACAGTAAGCTATTGGCTACAGTCCTAAGGAATGAATAAATTATTTTAAGCTTAGTAGTAATTTATGCTCACAAAATGAGTAAGGGCACCATCTGTTCAAGTACAGACAATACCAAAATCTTTTAATTTGCTGTTAATTGCTTGCTTTTGACATAGATGTGTCACCTGTGAATACTCCTTACATTGAAATCATACAGAAATCTACCTTTTCTGAACAATGGCAGGAAATCTCCTAGGCCTATAAGCAAGGTAGATGTTATGACCTTAGAAAAGTGATAAATAAAGTTGGATATATCTGGGGGAAAATTTGAGAAAGATGAAAAATTTTAGTAAAAAATTTGGAAGCTTCAGATAATCTGAAACTATCCCACTTGTTAAGACTTAGAATAAGCAAGGCATGTCACACCAGGAAACACAGGCAATCTTCTATGCACAACTTATTTCCTTTCCATGTTTCTAATAAAAGCCTTGACTAACTTCTGAAGACTGAAGTTCTCATTCATCTCCCTAAAGATCATACCTGCAAATTTTAAATACGTTAAGGTGATGGACATGACATGCATACGAAACCTGAAAATTTGCAGTAGAATCCAATTATTTAGTGTACTTATTTTATAGCTTATCTATGTATTATCTAAAAGGAATTAATTTGTGCTGCCTGCTAGAGGAAGTGGGATCATTTCCTATACTCTATAAACATTTTTACTAATTCTCACTGGAGAAAGATACAAGTTAAATTTAAATTGCCTGTTATCATATTGGACAAAAGAAATTATTAGTATAGTAGAAACTCAGAAGAATGACCTGAAATGGATTTGGTAAAGGGCTATATCATATTTTCTTCTCTCCTGAGAAAGATGGGAAATCAACAAATTCCTTCTTCTTGTGCTGGCATGTATGCTAAGTCACAGAACATTAACTGAGTCTAATACAGTTTACTATTCATATTACAAAGTACTAGACATAGTAGCTGCAGTGGAGAGTCAGATTTTTCCACATCCTAAGAAGTTTATAGTTCAGTTACAAAGTAAAAACCAATAGACTCCTGCAAAGGAGAGCATAAAAGACAGCAATATTCGGTCAATCACTGTGAGTACCACTATTAGCACTTCAGTTGCCTCTGCCTGTTTGTTTTTTTTTTTTTTTTTTTTTTGTTTTTTTTTTTGTTTTTTTTTGTTTTGTTTTGTTTTTGTTTTGTTTTGTTTTGTTTTTTTTGGGGGGAGGAGGGAGGGGGGTGGGTAGGTATTGCAGTAAAATTAAATTTTCACAATTAATTTCCAGGATAAATAATTTCAAGTGTTTCATAACACTTCCTATATGCAAAAGCCAGCATGGCTTAACATGCTGACTAGAACATTTAACAAATGAGTAATAAAGTTCCACCTCTCTAGTCGGTTGCTGACTTGCAAATTAAAGAGGGAAGGAACAACTTTAAAGGTTTTCATTTGAACAACCAGATTGGTTTTTTAATCACTATTATTATTATTGTAATGGAAAAGGATGAAGTGCTAACAAAAGAATAGGTGACATGGTCACATCAGAGATGTGAGAAAATGACCCTTGTAGTGGTAGCTTGTGTGGATATAAGAAAAGAGAAATTGCATTCACTGACTTCAGAGAAAGCATTACAGAAATCAGACATGACTTAATTAGAATTTGAAAAGAAGTTTACTTATGTGGATATGATACAGAAGAATACGCTACATTTAAGAAGGCACATAAAAAGGGATATGCTGTTTGCAGGCATGAATGATAGGTAAAAACATCGTGTTGTCTACGATGACCAAGGAAGGAACAAGAGTGCAGGTTATAAAGACTTCTGTTTTAGAGGTGTGTTGCTAGGATGTTTCTGTTTCAGGAATATTGAGAAATTATCTAAAATCTTGAACAGAAGACAATGTCTGAAATAGAGGTGTAAATGTAAATTCTTAGTCTGGAGAGGGCAACTGAATTTGTGTTTAACATTACTGAGACAAAGGGTAAAAAAACAGAATAATGGATAGAACCATATAGACTCCTACAGGAAAAGAAAAGAGTCCTTGGGAAGGTATCTTGAAAAAAGTACTTAGGGCCACAGAAAACAATATAGCCATGAAAGACTGACAGGAAAGGGCACAATTTCAAGAAGAAGATCATTCTGGCAATGTCAAGGGCTATTGAGAACAGTGATGGTTTTGACCTTTGACCACCAGAATGAAAAGTCTCAAAACAAAACAGCTCTACATATGTCATAAGATGACTGAAGTTCAGCCTACCAGCACAAAGAACAGAGAGGAATAGAGCTTAAAGGGAGGGTAGATTTCTATATCCTTAAATTTTTATATATATCTTCTTTAGTACTTACAATGTGAAACTGCAAATGCTGTAACATCTAATTTCTTCCACAAAATATGTAATGTGTTTTTCCTACACACAAGTATCAAAAGGAATAAATCAATCCACTTGATTAAATAAGCAGGCGTGCATTCACTGTAAGACATTAGTGAGATGTGCACTTAACATTGCATTTCTCAGAACAGCATCCACTTCTCACATCACAATGTCTTACGAAGTTCTATTTGGAAATGAAATAAGAAGCAAAATGACCTGTAAAAGGGTTTTCACCCACTACGTTAATGCCAACAGAACTTTTATGTTACTGATTCTTTATTTTTGGTGCAAAACTCACAAATCAATTCAATCTTTAAATAGTAAAACCACACATAAGCTTATATACATCTCTACTGAATCAAAACCCCATGTGCTCGTTCCAATACACACATATCTAAATGTACTAATATTAGGTAAAAGCATATGGTAAAATATGGCAATTAATATTGTTAAAGCATAAGTATATACATTTGAGGCATAGAGAATGTACATGTTATATATACATTAGCGAGCAAGTGGCTGCGTGGTTACTGGCTGAGTTAAATCACGACAACTACCAAGCATCTTCATCAAACCAATCAGAATATAATTATGATACAAAAAATAAACTGATGTGATAAAGTGGTTTGGTAGATGAAATCAGGTTGCTTTTATTTGCAATGCTACTTTTAATCTAAGTTTTCCATACATAGTTCCCTTTTTGATTAGCAGTTGAATACTTTATAGTAAGAATCATGTCTTAATTCGGAATATTTTTTTTCCTCTTTCTTAGGATTTAGACCAGGATCTACAAAGATTATCTCTGAAGAAGGGTAGTGGAAACACTCCAGTTCAGAGAAACACAAATGATGTTTCTGCACAAGCTGGATAAGATCATGAAGAAACTTCACCTAGAGTAAGTGATATCATTAATATTCCAACTGCTTTGTGAATAATCATGCAATTACTACCATGTATACTGTTTGATATTGGCATTGTTTAGGGCTACTCCAGTGTGACGTAACTGGTTTCTCAGAATCCTAGTCTGGCAATCACTTCTGTGCCGCAGGAACACCAGGGAGGTTCCAGTGCTTACTGCTGCGCTTAGCTGAGTCAGGGTGGGATTCTTCCCAGCCCTGAGTGAGCATGAGCAAAGACTAGTGGTCTAGTAAGTCTGTTTTAGCACATAGGTGCTGCCTTGACTGACCAGAGGAAGTGACTGAGCAATGACAGGATCTAGTTATAGCTACCATTTCAGTGTTTGACTATGTCTGAGGTAACCTGCAGCAAGACTACGTGGCTGAGATAGAAATTCTCACTAATGACCAGAAAACTTTCCCAACTTGTTTCGTAGCTCTGTCGAACCCTTTTAAGCTTCTTTTCCACCATCCTCCCAAGTCACTCCCCTTGCTAGTCTTGCAATCGGATAGAATAGTCCTCAAAAAAATGGTGAAACTGGACTACAAAGGTGTTATATAGGGCAACTACATGTACATCAAAATATTGTTACTTCCGTCTCTTATCACACATTACAGGCAACTTGAGAAGTTAATTCTGAACTTTCTGTAATAAAAATAGCTGAAATGATTGCAACAGGAAGTACCAAAAGGAAAGTTCTCTGTATTTCAGCGTGTCTGTCTTTTCTATCTGCAAATTTTGTAGTATTGGTCTCCCTCATGCTCTACAACTGCAGTCATGCAAATAAGAGTTTTCAAACAACAGAAATGAGAAATTAAAGTATTTGAAAAATTTTAGAGGAAGTGGTTTGGTTTTAGACTCAAAACAATTTCTAGTGCTGTTTCTAAAACTGAAATTTGTTTGAAGTTAATATTCTATTTAGTTATTTTGCTTTAAGATATACAGTCTTTTATAACATACTCAGCAAATTATCTGTTCTATTATTGAAAGTCTGTGAAAGCTACAGCTAATATAGCACATTTCCTAGAGACTGTACCCAAGATACTAATGATTTCTACAGAAGTAATTTAAATAGGCCTCTGAGGTCAATCACTTCTAATTGATCTTGCTGTAACAACTTAGTTCCATAGTATCCTAAACACATTCTCTCTGCTTATCGAGATGCATGTTTTGTATAGTAGAATTACACAATCTGACATTTATACCTCGCTGTACGTGATTATATTTCTACATTATTTTATTATAATGTCTTTAAGATCTACAGTAAGAGATCAGTTCATTTTCTCAAGTCTTTTACACGGGAGGGCTTACAAGAACTGCAAAACTTGGCTCCGATAAGATTCAGCTCTTGGGATCAATGCCAAAAGGTGGCAGTGAGCTGATGTACCACTGCACCATGCTGCAGCAATTTCCTAAATCAAAACCACAGAACCATGTATGCACTCTGAATTAATAAGCAGCATTACAATGAAAACATTTACAGAAATACTGCCAGGTTTCCTTGCAAATCCCACCTGCAGAATAACCCCATAGATTTCAGTCAAAGCTTTAGCAAGTATGTATTTTAAAAGTCAAGGAGGGAGTAACTTATTTTTTTGAATGGGAAGGGCCTATGCTATACTCTTATAATGTTGGCAGAAAAGAACTGCTTATCCTCAAGTTGAGGCATGAAGTTGTAAAGGAACCACCAAAACAGAGGACTAACACTCCTACAAATAGGAGGCTAACAGAGAGCAAACAGAGGCTACCATGTTGCACAAAGGACATTCTCCCAAAAGGCTTAAAAAACCTGTGCCTAGTGGATAGTAAGGGTAATGAGTATGTGGGATTTTTTCCTTGGTAGTGGTGGAATAATCTTCAGAGCTTTTATGGCAGTCCTAAGTGACCTAGAACTCATACAACAAATATGTAACTCAAGTTGACAACTGTTAATAAATTATGAGTTTATTACTGTGAGTAATTTGGGAAGCAAACGGCTTGAGGGAAAGATAACTTCTTGCTTAGTTACTCTATAGAAAGAGCAGACATTTTATTTCTGATCAGTTAGTCCACTGGAGTTTATAGATTGATCACCATTAAAAAAGTATACTTGTAAGACTTTGTAAACTACAGGAGTCCTGGAATATTCTTATACCCCTCCTTAATAAACAAATAAACAAAAAACCACATCTGTTTTCCTATTCCAATTAATCTTGAAGTATTTATATGTTTTCATGAGGTCTGTATGTGGGTTTTTCTCAAAGGAATTATCAAGAGAACTAAATAAAATTTCTCTTGATGGAATTCTGTTTGGAACTACATAAATTACATTGATCATGTAAAGAGCTAAATGCCTTAAGTACTGTCATGTTATCTTCAAGAAAGTATTTAATAATGTCTCCAATAAGCAGAGAGATGTACTCTTTCTTATAAACTAGACAGGCTCTACTCTAATTATATTTAGGCTGGGGATAATGCACATAATGCAATGTGAAGACATCCTTTAACCCTCTGTCCAGTTACAGAATTTTAAATGATGCTTCCTCGGTAGTCCAAAGCTACATTATAAATTGCACATTAATTATTCTTCCTTACAATGCTCTGTGTTTTTGGCAGTGACTAAAACCTCCCTTAGTGTCATTCTCTATGAACCACTAAAATCACATGCTGGTAAATTACTTGTCTGTGTACATATAAAATCTAAATTATAAAAACATATATTTGACAGTGCTGATTTATTTAGTTTTACTTGACATGAAATGTTTTATGTCAGCTTAAATTCAAAAGATTTTTTTCTTCAAGAAAGAGCTGAAGTCTTGTAATTATTACCTAAAAACTTTGTTCAGCTCCTTTATGTAAAACCAGGCAGATTTCATTCAGTTACTCAGATCTGGGACATGAACAGACTTCTCACTCGTGCCAGCAATTTAACATCAACTTGTTTCTCTGATTTCTGAAGAAAATGTTTGGAGAAACTCAGAATTCCAGACTGGCTTAATTTATATGCCATATGCAAATACATGATGATTTCAGTGAAGTACAGCACTCTGAGGTTCCAAATGCTAAATAAAACAGAATATCAACATTTTGCTTGCACAAAATTGAAGTATTCTCTGTTAGGTTTTGGGTTTTGGTGGGGGGTTTGTTTTTTTTTTTTTTGGTTGATTGTTGTGGTTTGGGTTTTGTTTTGTTTTTTTTTTTTTTTTTTTTTGTTGTTGTTGTTGTTGTTGTTTTTGGGTGTTTTTTTGTCTTTTATTGGGGAGGAAAAAAAGGATAAAATGTTCTGATAAGAGAAAGTGAAGATAATTTTGCAACAGTGCTGGGGTGACTAATTAACCAGTATGTGTACAGGCTATGAAGATGAGGAGCCCTTAGTCTAATCATCACCATATGCTTTCATCCATTTTGTTAGCTGCAGCATGGAGAACAAAATCAACAGACTGTACAGTACCAGAGCACTCAGAAGTTCAGAAAATAAAACATTTAAAATCTGAAAAGTGAAATAAGACCCCTACAAAAAAAGCTACAGATACATAACACAGTTCCTAGAAAGGATTTATCTTTATTCCACCATTAGTATATTTTCCTGGGTGATGAGGACTAATTTTCTCAAATTATTACTGAAATTACTGGACATAATTTGAATTTACAGTGAATGAGTATATAGCTCATTCATTAAGTCCCATTGTAGTTTCTAACCCTAACCCTTCCCATACATCATGCAAATGTCAGTAAGTAAATGATCCCTTTGTACATTATGTGGAAAAAAAATATTAAACTGTAAAATCTCAAATACATGTAATTCTCTCCTATCCTTTCTAAGTAGCTCTGAATACACCATCACTTGTTTTGTAGCCTATTAGGATTATGATGAGATGTCTCTCAAAATCCCCTCCAAAATATTCCTATTTGCCTCTAATCCATATTACTGTAGTCACTGCAGATTTTAAACAGCTAGGCAAAGATAATTCTATTTCATCAGTTCAATTTGAAACCATAATGACAAGAGCTATCTATTCTTATTTATTTCCATTCTCCTCTTCTGCTCCAACTGCAGACCAACAAATACCACTGTAAAATGTGAAGCAGCAGCCTGTGAAACACATATGGCTGCAAAAAAACGGACTAAAGCACCTTCTTAAAAGTAAACATTAGTGCTTCAGTAATGAAAAAGCCCAATCCTGTAAAACCTTAATTGTGTGAATAGTTTCACTCTTACTATACAAGCAGTAAAACTGAAGGCTCTGAAATGGCTTTGAGGGCTGAGGATTAGCTACTGAACTAGCCCTAATCTATCAAACCCAGTGATTTCTATTCTGGACTCATTAGTCGCCATCCTGAGAAATCTTTTCTTTGCATCCAGAAACAATTCTTTTCTATGCTTTCCATAGGAAATCACTGCATGTCACTAGTTATAAACAGTAAATGAAACACTGGCAAAAATCCACTACGTTATGCCTCAGACTACTCCTGTTTACATTTCATGCAGCATAAAAATGTTGATGCCTTATCACTGTTGTGCAGGTCTGCAGATCTGCATCAGCTTTGATTATGCTGCATGACAAATGACAATGCTCTTTCCAGTTCTCAACCAGTCTAACAGACAACTATACTCTTGTGAAACTGCAGCCTCTAGGCAGCTTATCTTTCTTTGTTCAGGACAAGCCTTGTCTAACTGAGATTTTCTTTTTTCCCTGTACTTTTTCACCTTTCATTTAAGCTCAAGTGAATTTAAGTCTTTTTCTCAAAATTCTTAGCAAGTGAAATCCTGACATGATGCAGAGGAATTAGCTGAATAACCCAGTGAAGACACTTGTTAGCATGAGAGCTATTTTGTTTACATGGAACACTAAGGTCTAGGTGAATTTTAGGAAGCAGTCTGAGAGAATCTGATTGAAGAGAGACAAAAATGGAGAGTATGTATAAAGCAGCATATCAGGAACAAGCAAGTCAGATAACTATGTAACTATAAAACATATTTGCAACAGCTCAATTTGGGAATTAATGGTTTTTTTGGCATTAGGAAGCAAGAATGACTTAAGAGAAAATGATACGACACAAAAAGATAAATACACTATTAAAAACCAGCAGTGCAAAGTACCAATGTGGAAACCAAATAGAAAAAATATATTCCAAAATACAAGCACACACTGAAGACACCTACCTCCTATCTTACTGTAAGATCAAAGTGTACGTTACCAGTGTTTTTAAAATAAAAATACAGTAAACAAAAGGTAGTCAGAATACTGGGAAGAAAAAGATGGTAGCTGTTGTCCACTTTCAAACATCAATGATAATCAAAATGTTCCCGTTCCAAAGCAATATGAGTAGTTTATTTAAGGTAAAGGGAGATGGAAAGTCATGTGGGAGATTCCACAGCACTCGTTTCTCAAAAAAGGACTAAAAGACTCTTTCCGTGTAAATGTAAAGGTGCTTCCTTGATAAAAATACTAAATGCTGTAGCATTATAGGTGGTCTGAATCATCTGAATCCACTGAACAACACAGTAAATCCTAACTGGTGGAACAATGACAAAAGAAAATCCCAGTATGCACACTGGTTTGTAAATCAACACCCGCTATGACGTTTCATCCCTCCTGAGATTCCATGGGGCGTGCCCAGAGCCTCTTCCTTTTCCAAGCACTGCTCACCTGGATAAGGTTTCAGTTTAACCCTAAATCACTGAAATCCTAAATAATTTGATACACTGCTTTTTATAACTATTCTTGATAGCACTTCTCACACAGGTAGAAAACTTCAAGAATAGTCCTGACTAAAGATGGTGTCAGTGAAACTGAATTACCGAACTGGGTGAAAAACTCGTTTTTTTTCTGACATGATCTCTGTTAGATCTACAGTGTCTGACAGAGGCTTTTAGAATTAACTAATGATCCTGTCCATGCCTCATTCTGAAGCTAACAGCCAGCCCTAACCAATGCTGTCCTTAACTGTACGTCTTTTCCACAGACATCAATTAAGGATGACATACTTCACATCAGGCTATATATGGCCCTGTGACACTGTACAAGAATTCATTAGGAACACGAAAAGTCTGATAGTTTTAATTTTTAATTGTTTGAAATAAAACCTAAAACAAGTTTTAATGCAAAGCAGCCATGTTTTCACAAATATAACTGGAGATATACCTGGGGCAGAGATGTTAGAAGGTAAAGAGGCTCAAGAGCATCTCTTTTCCTTGCACACACACAAATAGAAGGGATTTGTTTGTTCATTTTTTTGTCTGCGTGTGCTTAAGAGGCCATATTCTTCTGTTTATCTAGAATTTGTTTCATAGCTACATATCAGGTGATTATAGTAGCTCATTAATATTTCCCTTATGGTATTTTTCTGTAGCATCTTCCCAGGTGGCAAGACCTAATTATTCTTAGGTGATCACTGGATGCAATTGCTCCAAATAGTCACTGACAGCAATCATGGTATTATTTCACATGTGCTCTGGTGCAGTTTCTGGGCTCTCTTTCCTCTCTTTTCTAGTGAAGAATAAATTATAAGTTTGTTTTGTTTTAAATCAGAGTTGGAAACAGCATAACAAGTTCTGACAGGTTACAGCAAAAGTCAACTCAAGATTTCTTCTATTTCTCCATGCCAAACCTGAAGATTCCATAAACTCAAATCCTCTATGCCAGTTATAAAAATGTAATTTGTGAAACTAAAAATATTGATACTATTTACCACTGTTCTTAGTTGTTTCTTAAACTGCTAAATTTAACACTACAAAATAGATTGTAAAAAGCCATCACTAGTATGTTAATCTTTTGCTTCAGTATACATGTGAGCATTCTGTTCAGCATAATCTCTTGTTCCTTACTGCCAAATGATAAACAAACAACTAGCTACATTCATGGATGGAATATTAATTTATACAATGTCCTATGGGTACTTTGGTATGCAGTTCAAGATGCCTCATAAACAGATCTCATTTAAAGTTTTTGTACAACTATGAAACAAAACAGAGTAAATCTAGCCAGGAACAGCTGCAACTATATAAAACCTGGAGATACCTGTGTCAGCAGTTTCAGTAAGCACGACTGAGAAATACAAGAAATTAGACATTGCATGGAAGAATTAATTCCTCTTCTAAATGCACAAAATCAAGTACCTTTTCATGCATAGGGTTAGTATTGTGACAAACACTGACTTTTTCAAAGCTAAATTTTATTCTCAGAGTATGGTACTCTATGTGTGTTGTGTAATGGGAAAATTCACTAGTTCTAGAAGGGAAGAGGGCTTTTTGCCCCCCCAGTTGCTCTGTTGTACCTACTGAAGCTTCTTCCCACTACATGCATGAGGATAGCAGATGGATCCAGAGGTTCTGCCTCTGGCTTTGACTGTTTCATCATTTCTTACATGCTGCAGGATACATCTCTCAGCATCTTATGGCTTTCTAGTGCATGAAAATTACCTTTGCACAGGTGCAGAAATGATACATAACTGTTTGCCTCTTCCATAGTCTTCTTTCTGGTTTCTCTGCATTTTTCTAGCCTTTGAATGTCAGACAAGACTGTATTATTTTTTAATACAGGTGGAAGGAAATTCCATGAAATATTAATACTCTCGCGGCACTTGGCAGTACCAAAATATGGTATTATATTACAAAATTACAGTATAACAGAACACGCATTTCTGATTTAGTAGTACTGAAAAAGTAATAAAACTTCAAAGGGGAAATTCTGTCCTCTCTGTTTTTCATAGTCCAAAGAAAACTGAATACAGCATGAGCCCTTGGTAAGACCATGGCAGGGGGGACTGCAGCCACTCTATAAAATGCTAGACTGCATTTTGGTAGCTCACAGCATCCCAGACCGATTGATCAAATCAAGACATCTAGGTATTTGACTACAAACTGCTTAAGTTTCAAGCCTTTCAGCAACTCAGAATGGCTGTCATAGTACAAGAAATTCAGCATAGGAAAATGCTTGCCAAGAATAGGATAAAAACTACTGAGAAAGAAACAGGGTTATTTTCAAATTTCTAACATAATATGGTTAATTATTATGAAGCTTTGTCTCATAGGAATTTTTAAAATTTCCCCTCATTCTGAAATCAATCAATGCAGCATACATAAAATGATTTCAAGCTTTAATTAGAACAGGCAGTGTACTTTGAAAGCAGAATAAAGATTAAGCTAACTCAGACATTTCAAGCAAGACTCACATTTTGATTTCACCGTCTGTTCTTGCATTTTAATGGTTTAAGCATCCTGCTTTATGAGAAGGTTATCACTTACTGTATGGCAAGTCTCAGCTCCTGTTCTCTCTGGACCTAACAGTTCTGTCCCTGGTACAATCTGATAGGAAATAGCCGAGCTGATGTGAAGCTTAGCAACAAATGGGGGCAGGGGAAAACAGCTACAAGCACTGACTGCTAGACCTATGCAACTGGGGAATATTGCTTAGAAGGGAAGTGGCAGAACCTCATCAGTTGACAGCTTACATCTAGACTACTACAGGGAATAAACAACTTACATAACAAAGCATAGTGCATGGAGCTGTCCCACAGGAATATGAATAGTTTGCTTGCACAGAGTGTAAGACCTCATAAGCTACTGCAACCCATTTACGGTCACTTATCTTGGGCATCATAAGGCTTTGAGGTAAGACTCAATCACATCTTTATTTACAACCTTTGCCAAGGCTTGGGGTCTCATTAGTTACACAGAGCACAGGTCTGACTTCTTCATTCCAGATGCAGTGTTTATGGAAGGAAGAAGTCTATGTGCTTGTGAGCTTCAGCTGCTGTGCTTCTGGAAGGCTGATAACCAGTTGTATCAGTAGAGGGCACAAGAAAACAGCATTCCGCCATCAAACACGCATAAAACTAAAGGAGAGCTTCCAAGGTGACTCTGCAAAAAGCCACTAGGTCAGCATTATCTGTTATCTAGACTAGACCTATCATATATAAAGTTTATATAATAATAGTTGAATAAAAACTATTAGTTCATTTGAGAGAAAATTCACGATATTACTAACTGCAGGATGTTTCCAATATTCAGCTATCTGAAAACCTGAATGTCTGAAGATGACGATTTATATATTGCAAATGAAAGAACTAGTCCCTAGTGAGATCAGGCAAATGAACAGCATGTTGGTACATAATAAATCCTAAAGCACAAATAATCTCCTTAAACCTTCATCTGTGAATCCTAGCAGTGAATTTACAAAAATATCCATCCCTTACACTCCATAGAAAATAATTTAAGCAAACAAAGGATGAAAAACAGAGTGGCCAAAATGCTCTTCACTACTGGGCTACTGTATACAGAGAACCTTGGTGGAATTTACTTGATCAAGTTGTAAAGAAAAACAGCCCACCATCCTACAATTTCCCATGCAAATTTCAGCGCATTATTTAATACCTTTTAAAAAAAAACAGCCAGTTATGGATGGATCATCCACAGTAACCAGTATCTTATAAGTGAGGATATCATCTTTTCTCCTTAATTAGGGTAGGTGGAGTTTTACATTTAGGATGCTGTAGTTCCTTTGAACTCTGGTTCTCTGCATGAATGTCAGACAGATCATTCAGTTCCCAAAACAAGTATCAAGCACTTACACAAATGTTTAAATCTTCCACCACAGCTGTAGATGCTGTGTACATCAAAGGACCAGGATCTTAGATATTCTTAGAATATCAAGAAGAGTTAATTAATAAGGTGAATATTTAGAGAAAGCCTATTCCCAAATCCATTGAAGGATTTATTTCCAAATGTTACTACAATATCATGTTAGGAAAGACACAAATTTGGCTGATGCAGACTGAATTTTCTGAGATGTAAGCTGTCTCTACTCCTGTATTATCATTGTAAAAAATGATATTTGAAAAAAGTCTTCATGTCAGTCAAAAACGCTTGACACAAAATCTGGTACTTAATTTGCCTATTTCATTCTTAGTTGCTTGTAACAACCTCTATTTGTTTTTATGTGATTTATCTATATTTGTGTATTCACATCTTTTTCCCAAATCAATCTCTTTCCATTTTAAAGGAATCAGATAGTTTCCTGTTATCTGTGGATTCTGGTATAAATATGAAGCAGATGTATGATATTAAGGGCCTTTTTTTCCAGATATCTAGTTGAAAAACATGAATGTATTTACGTATGCACTTACATTTGCACAGATCCAAGTATGTAGCTACATATATATGCAAAGCAGTTAACCTTCTTCACAGTTACTCACATACTTCACCAATGACTGCCTATAATTTAGACAGAATATGACAAAGTGCCAATTATGTAAAAGCTTTGAGCAGATAAACAAATTACTACCCTATCTAGATTTCTACCCATGAAATTGAGGTACCAAAGACAGTGATCTTTTATTTTGGAGGATGGAGCTATGCTTTACTTTTCTTTTGTCTCATTCAATATCTTTACTGCCTAAACATAAGGTTTCAAAGCTTTTTTTCTTTTCTGACCCTGACATAATGAACAAACAACATTCATATTCTAGTGAATACACACTCTGAAGTCCCCGCTAATTTCTGAGACATACCACTGTTTCTCTTTGGGGAGCAATGAACTTGAGTGGAGGGGCAGAGGGACAACTGGCGGGGCCTTATGGACTCTGAGAGTAATCTTTGGCAAGGAGACATCCAAATACCAGTTTTAGGAAAGTCCTGAGGTTTCAGAGAGACAACTCATTACTCAAGTGCTCTGCAGATATTAGTGACTGTTATAAAAGACCACTCTGTTGTTTGTTAAATAATGAA
The DNA here is from genome assembly GCA_039720435.1 of Amazona ochrocephala. Classification (NCBI taxonomy): domain Eukaryota; kingdom Metazoa; phylum Chordata; class Aves; order Psittaciformes; family Psittacidae; genus Amazona; species Amazona ochrocephala. The sequence goes on along the minus strand of CM077883.1, from coordinate 29,913,232 downwards.
ATCCCTTCATGAATGGTTCAAAATGGAGGGTATGAAATAAAATACAGGGTGAAGCACAATTTTTAAAAGGATTTCTTATCCTTCAGGATATAAGGGAACATTACCTTCAAACTCAACACACAATGCATGTGGATGAAACAAAATATGCAATTAGCCTGAAGTTAAAGGATTCTTTGAAAAAATGTGACTTTGGATACCTTACACTGGCTACTTTAGTTTTAAATTGGTTCTCAGTAAAAGTGGAAAGATGTTTTTCAAGAAATCCATACACAAAGTTTAAGTGAAATCCTTAACTGAACAAACTTTTCTGTGCTGAAACTGTAGGTATTAATTCTATTATTTAAAAAGGCTTCACTCAAACCCTGGAAGTCAGACATTATTAGCTGCGTAGGCTCTGATGCACAAGTCCCATCCCATCAGATCCTAATGGCTTATAAAGAGCAAGGGAGATACGTGTATGTTGTCTAGTTGGAGAAGTGGTTGAAAATTGAAGAGGAAGGGATTGAATATTTATTAAAGTCTCTGATCATCTTTGGAAAAAAAGCATCTCAATATTTTGTGATTTCTGTAGCAGCACAATGGAATCTTTATGATTCAAGGAAAAAATAAAATCAAGTCTATTGCTGGGAAATGAAACCACAGTAGATGCATCATTTCCGAGCATAGTTCCCCATATAACATCAGCCTACTCAAAGTCTGAGGAAGCATTCATTTTCCTTCAGACCTTCATGATGATAACTGAAAGTTTAATTAGGGTTACTTAGATCTACAGTTGGCCTAAGCAAGAGATCTGCTCTGGACTGCAGCTGGCCTAACTACAGCATGTAAAACAATGATATCACAGGGAAACACATATGTAAAAGAACTATCCTACAAAAGGCATTAATCCTGCAGTGCAAGGTTGCGGTACCCCAGTATGGGGCAGTACAGAAGACACCTACACACAGGAAGCTTCATGCTTCATATCTGTCTATTACCCTACTTGTGTCATCTTGGCTATCAAAGGACTAGGGGAATATTAATGAAGCTTTAAAGACAGATGGATAGATAGGTAGGTAGATAGATAGACAGATATAAAAGGTAGTATGAAAATAAGAATTTCGCCTGCATTTATTTCATAATTCTGTTTTGTTTAATGCATTTAAATAAACAATATGTTTCCTAGGTTCTCAATAAATGTAGCTCTGTATTTGGATAATAGTTTCAAGAATTAATGTTTTCCCTTTCAAAATGGAATAGTTGTCAGATCACTAAAACATCTTACCTGAGACATCACATTTGTACATTATGGGTCAGTCTATTTTGTATTTATCAGTGAATTTTCCAGTAGAGTACTCTGCACCTCTTATCATTAAACATTCAGGAAGTGGCTACTAAGTCAAGAATGCAAATGTCAATGTGAGTCTTGCTAATACTTATTCTTCAGTGTTTTCATTATTTGTTCATAAATAGATTGGTTCATCTTCAACTGATACTCAAGACAGTATGTATACAGGTGTTGGTATCAGGTTTTGAATAAGCAATGTCTTGTCTACAGTTATGTATACTTACAGCACAAAGTTTTACACCTGGCAGAATATGATCCTTAAAGAATACTACACACTATTTAATTGTCACGGTCATTGGGAAATTCAAATGTAGACTAATTCCTCTCACAGTTGAAAGAAAAAAAAATAAAAAAAAAGCTATTTTTCTATCATTAAGACAACTAGGTTTAATCTTTCAATGGTTAATTGCGATGGTGTGAACAACTACATCATGGTAGCCTCCTAGTGTTACAGACTTACAGCTGTATCCTGCTGGGTCTGGTAGGACATTCTGGAAGACCAGAGTACTCCAGGGAAGTTTGTAGCCTGTAGCAAAACTGAAGTCTTGAAATACTGCTGAGCTGCACTCAGATCAAAGCAAAGATTACCTTCCACTTAAATTGCAAAGATATGCTACCGTCCCTTAATAATAAAACTTGCACACAACTGTAAAACAGCAACTACTAACACTGTGCAGACCTTTCCTGGGCTTTCCCAATGGATTGTGGCAAGCACTTCGAAGGCTTCCCTGCAGGATACAACTTTGTACCATCATCTACAGCACTGAAAAGCTATAATCAACTTCTGTGCCCTTTGATACTTCTCTATCAGGTTCAAGCCCTGAACAGTCACATAATATTTTCCTTTCAATTTTCCATCTTTTATTTGCTGTAGTAACAACTGTCAGCTGGGGGAAATAAATCCTAAATTACGTGTGTTGTGGAAAAGTCCATTAACCAATATTTCATTATGTTCAGTATTCTGCAGGCATTCCTGCCACAAAGAGCTTAAAAATCTGTAAGTAAGTCTACAGGTGAGAGATGAATAAAGCAGATTTCAGGGAGTTTGCTTAAAAGTCAAACATACTCACACCTTGACACAGTACTGATCAAGAACAACAATGGAAATAGTGTAATAACTGCAAAGCCATCCTTTTATGGTGTCCATGGCAGAGGACACATGCTATTCATATTTCAGTAGGCAGATGATTTGATACATTCATTTATAAAGGTAAATATTTTTATTGTCATAGTTTAATCCAGCGAGGTTAAGAGAAAAATTCAACTACACAGCAAAATCAAATTAAGATTTTTCTAGTGAAGTACATAAAAGCTGTTTTAACTGGTAACTACAGACATACCTATTATCCCGAGTTTTCAGTAAATGTTTGGTCTGTGTGTTATTGGTTAAGTTCAGTAGTTTACACCCTATCTCTACCATAATACAAGGTTATATTGGCTTTGTTTTATTACACTCTTGCAGTATTCTCTTCCTCTATCATATAAACATGATCAGAAGATACCAGACTGTGGAGTTTGTTTACATAGATCAGTATTTTGAGCAATGGCTGTATACAACTGTCTTTGTAAATGCCTATCATAAAGGGGTTCTATATACTTCATTGACTCATAGGCTACTATAAACTAAAGACATAATTTTCTTTTTAGCACTTCCATTTCATTCAGGATGGTACTATGTTGTATAGTTAAGTTCTACACGTAAGATAAACTTCAAACTTTACTATTTAAAAATTCCTGTTTGAATTTCCCCATTTCTTGTCTTTATGTTATGCGAGGGTTGCTACAGTCTTCAGTAGGCACCCGAGGATAGGAAGCCTGGCATGCAGCTCAGCAGGAGAAACCACTCCTGGTGAGCCTCACAGGCCTCACAGGATGGTTTAAAGAAGAGAGGAAGAGGAAGGACAAATGCCCCCCAGTCTAGCATAAGAAGATGACAGCCATTGTTTCAATGGGACCAATGTGCTGCAAGTTGTCAACCAGTCAGTTAGGGTCAAGCTCAGTTGTCAGCCCATCAAAGTCACAAGTTCATTTGATCATCTTAAAGTCAATGTGGATTTCCTCCTGTCAAAAGACAAGATTCATTGTTCCAGAGCATGGGGTGGGTGGGAAAATCTGAGTAGCAATATACAGATTTCATGTTTCCCAACCTTGCAATGGTAGTTGCCCGTGCTATAGTAGGTTATAACATTACCTTAATTACTACATTAATTTAATTAGGATTATAATTACATAGATGAAAATGTGTAACACCATCAACTATTTAATGAAAAAACAGCTGGTTCTGAAACTCTGGATAGCATTTGGCTTGTTTATATTTATTATGAATGGTTATTAATGCTAAGTATGATATAGAAAGAAAACCAGTAACTCAAGCATGTATCATTCAAATAGATACTGGTTAACATTAAGGAATTATTTTCCCTGCAACTGCTATGCCACTGCCAGTCAGAAGAATACCAAAATTATTTAAAGGTATCATATTGTCTGCAGATGTTTAAAGTACACATTCACAGTTCCTTTCTTTAGCAAGGAGCCTCTGTTTTGAGTAGAAAACTTGAAGCTGTGATTCTCACACGCTAACAGCTGGAGCCTTAACTAAACCATTAAATATCCTAAGACTCCCCATGCTAGAAAGCATTAACAAATCTAAGCTAAGTCAATGTTGGTTCAAGAATAAGCCAGAGGTTTTACTAATTTGTGATTTAAAACCTCCAGAACAAATATAGAGATAGGCAAAAAGAACAACAACAACAAAAAAAAGCTGTCACAAAGGGCTAGCAGCGCTGTAATAAAAATGCTTCCACTACTCCACTAGTCAGTTTTCCCTCATTGCAGGCTTTAGGAAGCAAAGCAGAGATTACTAAGGTTGTTTAGTATGGTTTTTATAAAGCACTTTTTCATGAAGTAAATCATTCTTGTACCAAAAGGTAAGATGTTTGTATGACAGCAAGCAGATCAGCTAACTGTATTTTACTAAATACTACTGTACAAAGCAAGAACCAGGTTACGACAGTGCCGTGGATGGACCTTTGGGCAGCTATTCCAGAGATCTTAGCATTATTTCTGGTTCAGTCACCCAGCAGGGTGAATGATTCTGGGAAAGTCATTTCAGTGAGTCCCTACCTGTAAAACAGGGCCATCAAATTTATTTCCGATTTCGAAGTTCAAAAGCTAAATCTTACCTGGCATGACAGTACAAAAGAATTACAGTGCCAATGTATACATCTCATGCGCTAATAAAACTGACATAACATTATTCTGCAGTAATATAAATTACACCTTCTGTGCCTTTTACTTAGATGAAAAACAGAGGGAAATTTCCCCCTATCACTGAAAACACAAATTAAAATGCTTTATCATTATTTTAAAAAAAAAAAAAAAAAGAAAAGGCAAGTATTTCATCAAGAAAGCAGGCAGTCATTTACCAGGAATGAAGAATTCTGCCACTAACAACCTTCATAATACTGGAATCAGAAATGCAATGCAAATCTGTGTTTACTAGGAAGAGTTTCCCTGCAGGGCTCATTTTTATGCCTCTGATGCAGCACTGAGGATGGAATTTCTAGTCATCAACAGAATTCCTTTCCTTTCTATCATCCAGCATGCAACAGCTCTTATCTCCTGGGCCGTACTACATCAAATACTTCTACATAATTAAAGCCACACTGATTGACTGGCTAAGAATATCACAGAGATGTTTCTTTTTAAAGCTGTCTTATCTCTAATCAAGAGTTGTCTGCCAGTAACACAAGATATTGTGCCTAAAGGACATTATACATATATATAAACATACACGCACACACACACACACATATAAAATATAGCATTTGTTTCTCCTCCACAACCCAGCAACAAAAAATATATAATCACTTTGTAGTGTTAAATCTGTCTATGAAGGATGGCAAGAAGCACTTATTCAAGCAGAAAAGATGCACATTTTCATTAAGTATTTAAACTGAATTTATATTCCTCCCTTGATAGAAACCTTTATTGCACTACCAAACAGAACCTTTCCATATTTCATTGGTTTGTTCCTCTCTGAGATTTGTTATTATGGTTTAATTAGGAAAGAAAATCAGCAGAGGCCAAAAATACATTAAAAATTGGTGATGAGCCTTATGTCTTGACAGGTTATTTTATACTTTCATGTACTATTAACAATTCATGCTTTTTAAATACAAATCTATTAAGGGTTAATTTAAATATCAAGGCAAGCAACTCTGGCAGCATGGCAACAACATGCTATGCTGCATAGTAAGAATATAGAACCAAGGCAAGTCTGCTTCTTTCCCATAATGGATCAGTTTAGAAGAGTAAAATCAAAGAATGGTTTGGGTTGGAAGGCACCTTTGTGTTCTTTGTGTAACTGGCTTTATGACGATTCTTACATTAGTAGTTGTAGTGGTCTTTGAAACTCAAGACAGCACAGCAACCCTGTGAAAACTGATGGGAGGCAGGATAGACATCCTTAACAGACAGAAAAGCTACAGGTTAGAACAAACAAATGAAAAAACACATATGCTTAATTACAGTATTTAATACAAAACTTCATTCCCAGGAGAGATTCAATACAGATATGAGGAGTGTAGCTGCTCTAAAGCAATCTTGCTTCTGAACAAGAAACAAGCAATCTGACCTCCATGCACCCTCCCTGATGCATTGAAAAGGCATCTCTCTTGGCTTATAGAGTATAAGTTTTGAGGCCTATTTTAAGATTTGACTAAACCAAAAGCATGCACTTGGCCTTGCACTGGAATGATATTTTTGTGGTATCAATGATTCTAGAAAGTAACCTCAGTTTTTTGATGTCATTTCACTCCTGGTTACAGGGGAAAATAAAATAAAATAAAAATTCTATGTCATTCCAGAACAGAGTCTGGTCTGTGCAACACTTTTTCACTTCAGCTGCTTCAGTAACCAAGCACTCAGGAATATATTACCATATAGAACAAAGAAAAGCCGAACTTACTTAGCAGTTCTGAGACTCCCTAGAAAGACAGACTAGCCACTGAAGTACAGCAGATTATCTGATTTTGAAGGGCACGGTGGGTGACAGAAAGTTCACCCAAGTACCCCTGTTTCTGTCAGGTGCATGAAGGCAGTAAGTATGCGGAGGGCTGTGTGGCAATCTTATTTCCTTTATGATTCTTTCTCTCACATAAAGATCAGCTATTTCACTGGACCTGCACTCTGAAACACAGCTACTCCTCTGGGAGGTTCTTAAAATACTATTTGGATAGGTGCTGTCCTTGTGGAACTTGGGCTTCTCACTCTGTTACAGGTTGTAGAAAGGGGGGGGAAATGCTATTTAGAAATGCTTGTCTAAATGCTTTTGGAATAATGGAACACCAAAAAGACAGACATACAGCCTGAATTTTTGTTCCTTGGTAGTCGTTTGTCTTGCTTTGATGCAGATAAGACACTGATGACTTCCTAGTCCCGTGTTTCATGTAATTTGAGGCAGGTATCATCTTGATTTTGAAATTGTAGCTAATGTTTTATCCAGGCTCCCTATTTCTACCTAAATATTCTCTCTTTTGGAGCCTACACTTCCAAATTTCCTGTCACTTCCTCTTCCTCCTCAGGGAATTTTCACATATAGGCATACTACTATTACCACCAACAGTATGGATGTCTTGTTTCTTCTCCTCTTTTCCTTCCTTCCTCCAATGTTCTCTTGCTTTCCTATATGCTAGTTTTATTTATATAATCAGTTTAGAACTTCTAAAGCAAGTCAGCACCTTAGATCTCCTCCTGAGCTTTCTCCAAGTTTTATTACCACAGTAATAAAACAGTGTCTACACTGTCACAAATGCTTTGTGACAGCAAGAGTTGGTTCCATCTGTTTTTTGATGCACTTTGTTTCTTCCTTAGTATGAAATGCTGTAATGACTTAATCTGCCCTGTGATTAAGGATTTCTGGGTGATACAGCATCACTTCACATGAGATCGGTGGTCTTCTGCATGCAGGAGGCTTAAGGAGTACCATCCAGAGGCCCTTAAGAGATCTGTCCATGTGATTCCCCCACAGATGGGCACAGTATGTATGTGGAGAATTGGGATGATATTGTCACCGCTGTTTCTTGCTAGTTTGTAGTGCAACTAAGGTTTACATCAACTGTTAGAACCTGAAGATGTGAAAGGTCTTCTGCATTTATTCCCATGCTCCCTTCTTCGGCAGCTTATCCAGAGCAACAGACCACAGAGTAATCCCAGGGGATCATCCGGATGTCATTCCTAAAACCTCAGCAGAAAGAATCTCATTCTATGGACTCAGGCTCTTAACACTTTGAGATGGAATGATAAAAGTCTGTACATAAGAATGTGAATTCTCCATCTCTGATTATCTGCCGAAATATGAATTTTCTGTTCAAGTTTTACTGGAATTAACTATCTCACTAAATCCCCTGGAGAACACTGCAGTGTCATGCTAAGATAATCACTTGGCTGTCACTCACAACAAATCCAAAGCGGAATAATGGAAAAGCAGAGATGTCTCTTATACAGTCACCGCAAGAAAAATACCTTACTGGGGAAAATGGAAATGAAACCAGAAGCCTATACTCCTGTATTAGACAACATCAGTTGGCATTCTGGACTAAGTGGTCAGTCATCTAGGTTCTGCACACCCACCAGAATGGTATTACCACTCATGGTTAGTGTTACAAAGCTATTATATTGGGTTGTCAGCAAACAACAAACAGTTTTAAGAAGATGTTGCTACACTCCTGGCAGTAAAAAGTAACTTGCCTGTATGACCACATTACAAAATCTTATCAAAATCTAACCACTGTACTCAGGTGAAAGAATTTCACTGATTCTTCAAGTATTGGATCCTTAACACACAAAGATATATGACACATAAAAGAAAAACTTGCAAGGTCAGGCCTTTCTCTTGCAGAAGCATTTTATGAATGAAACCAGCAGACTTCACTCTTTGAAATGACCAGGGTTACTATGCAACTGACTTGTGAAGAGGAGCTTCTGCAAAGGTTGTAGCTGACAAGTGCGTTGCAGTGGGGCGGAAGAAGGAGAGAGGCGGTGTCTCATCAAGTAAAAGGAAAGACAGAAGCATGGAAATAATGCTAGCTGATGACATGCCCACAAATATTCCTGACATCAGTGTACAAAATGAAGTTCTAAAACTACTTCATTTAATTAATAGAATGTAGATATTCAATCTGCCTTTTAAGTAATAAAACAATAGCAAGTTATTCCTGTGTGGCTGAATCTTCATTACTAAGTCTGTAATTAGAAGGATTATTTTCTGAAGGAAATATCATCTTAATAGTTCAAACCACAAAACCATCCCAAGATACTCTTCTGTGCAGGTTCCACTGGTAGACCAGGAGGGTATCAGCAGATGTCTGCATTGCAGAAGTACTGCGATTTCAAAATCCTCATTTAGACTCCAAACCTCACACTGATAATAGTTGACATATTTCTCTATTGCAAGACTTTTTGTACACCTTTTTGCCAACTTTCCGTTCTTCTTCATTTACTTCTATTTCCAAAGAAAAGAACCCCTTCATGCATACTTCAGAGTATGCATCTTCAGCAGGATTTCATGCAACCTTATCTGAGAACAGTAACACCTTTTCCTTGACATCCCTACCTACAGGGCTTCTAGTTCTCCATCTTTTGTGTAGGTGGAAGTAACTATTAATCCCAGAGTTTTGTGTACCAGTCTGCTCAGCTCTAACTTACTCCTCTTGAAGTGCAAGTCACCTTCCTCTGCTGCAGCAGGTGAATGAAGACAGTAAGTACTGCAATAAAAAAGAAAAGGAATGTCATGTATTCAAATAACAGTGCCTTTACCTACCAGCATCAGAAACAATTCATTCTATATGTTTTTTTACCAGTTGTACAAGACCTTTCTTCTAGAAAATAGTATCATTAGCCAAGATGAGACTTCAGTTCAGACAAAGCTAAGAACTGGAATGAAAGCCTTGTTCTCATGGATTCCATGACTAACTCTAAGAGCTGCATGCTCAGCTCCTGAAGGTAACATAAGCCTAAAGCACTGAACACTGCAAGAAGCACATGGTCATTTTCACACAGCTCTCCTGGGAAAATGGGTCCTCAGAGAAAAAAAATAAAATAAAAAAAAATCTTGCATTTCAATGTTTTCTCCAGTAGATGAAAAGCATTTGCAAGCATCCAAAACACTTATAATGAACCCAATGATTGCATGTTTTGAGGAGTGTCTAAAAAGTAGTGAATTCTGATTCTGCTTTCAGCTCCTCCTCTTAACTTGTGAAGGGCATGAGACTGCATCAGTGCTTTACTTTCTCCAGCTGTAAGAATTGCCATTGTGTCTCTTGCAACAATGTTGAAAGGCAACATTTTGGAGTGCCAAAAGATATTATGTAGAAAGGTTCTTGATTTCAAACTGTTCTTCCTTTTATCTACACTAAAATAAAAATATTTCAAGCAAATCTTTCTTCCTTGGGAGGCTTATATAAAGGTATTAACTTGTACCAATAGTAATGTAGTATTACACACGCAACAGAGGCCAATGTATCATACTGATATTATATTCCATCTTTGCTGAGATGCATGGATTAGCCCTAGAATGGAAGCTCTAGTTCATTCTTAAAAAAACAAACCTGACTTATGGAAACACATCTGCTTCTTGTACCACATATGGATAGGCACAAACATACAACTGTTCATAGGACTGTAGAATAATTCAGGTTGGAAAGAATGTCAGAGGTCTCTCGCCCAATATCCTGCTCAAACCAGGGTCACCAGTGAGGTCCAATCAGGTGACTCAGAGCATTATCCAGTCTGGCTTAAAAACTCCAGTTCATTAATATCTTCCTTGTACCAGAGGGGGGCCAAAACTTGACACAGTATTATATTTGGGGTCTACTGAATGATGAGTAGAGGAGGAAAATTACTGCCCTTGATCTACTGGCTGCATTCTTGTTCATACAGACCAAGATGCTCCTGCCTATCCTTGTTGCCAGGGTACATGGCTGGTTCACAGGCAGCTTGCTTTTCGCCAGGATCTCTGGGCTTCCTTGGCAGGCTGCTCCCTAGCCTCTATGGTTGCAGTGACTTAAAGCATGAAAACATCACCTTGTTTGTTTAAACAGATTACAAGGGGAATGGGTATAAGAAGTCTGCAGAAGCACCTAAAACCCGATGTGTTGAAAGGCTACAGCCAAGGTGAACTGGATAAGGTTTAAACCATGGCATTTTCACAAATTATTTCTTAGCAAATGTTCTTCTCACAACAGCTAGAGAGATGGTAAAATCATGCTTCTTGAAGTGATTTCTCATGTTCACAGCCTTAAGCAAAGACCACTTTCCAAAGACCTAGCTCTTGTTTAAATTCATGTCCAGTCTCCAACCTGAACTGGCATTGAACAAATAACCGCATAAAAAAGTGCTTTTCAGGATTCGTCCTTAGAATCATAAGACTGACCAAAAGAACTGAACACATATGGCCTTTTCAAAAACAGTTTCCCTTTAAGATCAGAGAATCAAGGGGAAGCAATAATGCAGCTGCTGATTAGAGGCAACACTGCAATTTTAAAAATAGCTTTAGATATTTCCAAGAGCAGATAAGGGCTAAACTATCAGAGAATTTAGGTTCAGGAAGCCTGACAATCAAGGTTTACAGGGACAAGCCTGCAGCCTGAAATCCTATGAGCCCAAAGTGGAGTATGGACAGTGGCTTCACCTTTAGTGCTTTAGTATTCATAGAATGACATATAGAAAGACAGTCTTTCATCCTTGTCTGTCTCATATGGAGGAGGACATTGACTACACAGTGACAAATTGACCTGGGCCCAAACCTTATGCTGTAACATAAACTTCAGCCTTATGCTTTCCAACACAGAGATAACCAGCATAAAAACTGTATTTTTACTTAAGTAGCAATAAAGAATTACATTGAAATTCCTCTCCTTTAAAATTACCTTTACGTGTAAATACCATCGCTCACACACAACCACATAAAACTAAAGTAGCAGTTGTTTCTGTTTTCAGTTCTGCTGGTTAAGCAATGAGAGATTCTTGGGTAATGGGCATAATACATGAAATACTTTTTCTGTAAACAGATTTCCCAGCCCCTTCATGGTGGCCTTGATCAGGTAATACAACTGAAACACTACTTCTATTTTTGTACCCAAGCTGGTCACAGTAATTTAAGACTTCTCTTAAACATCACTGCAATGCATGTTATCTTTGTACTATGAATGTTGTATGACCTCTTGTCTTTACTTCTTGTATGCCCTCACTATCATGCAACAGCCATCATCAAAATGACATTGAGGATGCAAAGTAGATAAATCTGAAAGCACAGGCTGCTAGTTGAGGCAGAATAAGCCAGCCTTTGCCTTTCCAAGATGCAGCTCCAAACGCAGTATTCCCTTCCTCTTCCCCACCCCCATGCCTTTTGTTATGGCAATACAAAATCCCCCACATATTCAAAAAGCTGTTCAAAAAGGGGAAAACATATCATGCTATAGTGTCTCATGCTATCTTATCCCAACAAAAATGAAATATTCTTAACTGAGCAGCTTTTTCCCTCTGGATTTCATGATGAAGGGAATGGGAAGTAAAGTGGATCAAAGCTCTGATCCATTTGCTACACTGGAGGCATGAAATTAGAAACACATACAAACTCCTGGCGGTGCCGCATTAGGCGAGGGTTCCTCTCCCATTTATTTTGAATCTGTTAAGACAAACAGACTCTTAAGCCTCCCGCCCTCCCACAGAACACCGGCATTGTGCACGCGTTGCATTGTCGGTCCCTGCATTGCTGAGGCAGGGCCGGGGTGAGGCGGTCGGGGATGGCGGGCAGGGCCGAGCGCGAGCTGATGGCGAGCAGGCAGCGGAGGCGCCCGCAGCGGCAGCCCGGCTCCGGTCGTCGCTGCCAGTTCCCCAGCGGCTGACAGGAGGCGGTGCCGCCCCGCCAGAGCGGACAGAGGAACAGCTCCGCAACAGCGGGGACGTGTGGGCGTGCGGTACCCTGTGTGCCGGAGCCTCCCCCGCCGCCGACCGCGACCACCCCGGGGGCGCCGCCATGCTGGAGGGGCTCTCGTTCACCCCGACCCCCGCACCCTTGCAGGCAGCTCGGTTGCCAGAGGATAGGGATGCGGACGTGGATGGAGGTGCGGCAGAGGCGAGAACAGCCACTCGCGGCGGGCGGCCCCCAGACCCGATTTCCAGGGTAGCAACGCCCGCTCCTGTGACGCCCCCTCAGCGCCCGCCCGGCCACACGGGCTCCCCACGCCCCTCAGGGGACCTGCAGCGGTGCTGCCGCCCCATGCCCGGCGGAGCCGCGGGTACCCCCGACAGCACTGGCCACCGGTGCCTCGGCCTGCGTCCCCGCTCCTTACCCCTGCTGGTAGCGGTGGAGCCTGTGCCCACCCCTGAGGCGCCGCGGCGGGGACGAGGGGGTAGCCGCAGTCGGTCTTTTGTGTGCCTGCCTCAGTACCACACACCAAGGAGGCTGGTGGGCCCGGGAAGCTGCGTGTGAGAATACCGGCGGCAGCCCGGGAACCTGCATGGCGCATAGCCCGACCGCCGCGGCTCCTCGAGGGGCCGTGTTGGCGGGACGCGGCGGGGAGCCCGTCCCTCTCCTCAGCCTGCCCGCCCCGGTCCGCTGCCCACACCGCCCGTTTGTCCTCGGCCTGCCTGCCGGTCTCCGTGCTCCGGAGGGCGGCCGTCGCTCCCCGCTCACAGGGTCCTGCTCGGCCTGCGCCCACCGAGGTCGGAAGAGGCAATGGCAGAACTCCGTGAGGTGCCTGGCAGAGGTGAGGCGATGCCGGGTCCGCCCCTGAGTTTCTCACAAAATGTCACAAATGTGGGTGTCTCGGTGATGTGGGCTAATCTGTCAAGTATGTTCTTCCACGGAGACTGAAGGCTGCAGGTGCCAGCTTCATACCTGCCCCGTGAGGAGCTTGCACAGATGCGGGGGCTGTGGAGACCACCCTGGATGAAGCCTGTACCCCACAGGGGGTCAGCTTCGGTGGTGGGCCATAGTGGGTGTTGTTTCCTGTGGCTCTTCCACACCGTTTTCCTGTGGAGCGCATTCCTGAACGCCAGCTGTGTAATCCTGCTGGCTAATGACCTCAGGGGCTCCCCGTTGCTTGAGGTGCTTCAGCCCAGCAAAAATCAAACTAAACACCAGCGTTTTGAACATTACAACAGAGGACTGCACTGAGGTTAGCCGCATTCCATTATATGGCCAGATTTATGAGATCAAATAATGATTTTGATGTCCCCATACAGATAATACATAGATCCCCTCCCAAGATTAAAAGTGGAAGATGTAGTGTTTAAAAGTTCACTGAAAAGGGTTTCCCCAAGAGCATTTCTGACAGTGAACGATAAGCATTAGGCCCTTTATTTATCGAAACTATTAGATCTTTCTATGCAGGTAGGTGACGGTGATTATGTTGTATCTGAAGGAACATATGTGCAATCAAGTGCTCATAGGCTAATTATGGCAGGACTTGTATGTAAATATGCAAATTTGAGACTTGTAGAGATTCTTGAATGTAAATAGTAATCTTTCTTATGACAGCAAAAATGAAAAGCTGTCCTAATGTAATTATGTTGCATTCCAATCAGCGAGATATCAGTGTTCACTATAATAGCTGTGTGTCCAGCTTGGTGCGCTTTTGTTTCCCTTGGGGTACCTATACCAGTTGCTTAGCACTGAGTCGAATTCCATGTACATGCAAAGGCCCTTCATGGCAACACCATTTTGTGGTGTTTTTTCGTTTTATTATTATTCATGGGTTTTATTCAGTTGTTAAAATTTCTATGAAGATTCACTCAGTATAGAGTAGCCATTTGCTACTAAGAGGTTATTTCTCTCATGGTTTTCTATGGTGACTTTTCTCATCTGTCCCTTTCTATATCCTAATTACTTTGGTGATTCTGGTTCTCTTTTGAAGATAAAGAGAACTCAAACATTACATAAATGGTTATGCGTGCATGTTTTACACAGAACTAAAGGAAATTATATGTAATATGTAAGTGGGTTGTTTAAATATTTGGCAAATCATGTTTTAATTCATACTATTCTCAGAATTAACTTGATGAAATAGCCTCATAGGCATAAGGAATATTTTGCTTTCGCAATCAATATACCAAAGGCAGTTTGATAGGGCATATATGAGTATTCTTTTGGGGTTTTCTTTTTGAAGTTACTGCAGCTACAAGTATTGTACTACAACTACCTCTCAAAGACTGCAGGAGTCCCAAAGGGAGTGGGATGTATTTTTTAAGTTCTGAAATTAGAGTTCCTAACAAATGTTCTCCCTCCACCTCATTTTGGAGACAGTGACTGAGACAGATATAGAAGATTACATACCAAAATGGAAGGTAAAAATACAGTGCATGATATCAGTCGAATAATGCACCTCTGTGCTACTCTTCAGTTTTCAGACAGAATCTTTTTTCATACAAGCCAGCCATAGATGCAGAAGTAGGATACTGCCCCTAACTAATACAAACTGTGCATTGTCACATACGTCTTCAGAGCACCCAGGGTTACTAGTTACTTCAGAACTTTTCTTTTTTTTTTTTTTATTTTAAATCATGGTTTAAATGTGTCTTTATTACTGAAAAAAAAGCAATGTTAAAGGTAAGTAAAAATCTTCTTTAAAGATCTATTTTATTAAAGATTTTAGTATCTATTTGCTATTTTTATATTAGCAAAGTGTAACAATTAAAAGATTCCTTTAGATTATAGAATCATAGAATAGTTAGGGTTGGAAAGGACCTCAAGATCATCGAGTTCCAACCCCCCTGCCATGGGCAGGGACACCTCCCACTAAACCATGCTGCCCAAGGCTATGTCCAACCCCACCTTGAACGCCACCAGGGATGAAGCATTCACAATTTCCCTGGGCAACCCATTCCAGGACCTCACCACCCTTACAGTGAAGAATTTCTTCCTCATATCCAATCTAAACTTCCCCTGTTTAAGTTTCAACCCGTTAGCCCTTGTCCTCTCAGTACAGTCCCTAATGAAGAGTCCCTCCCCAGCATCCCTATAGGCCCCCTTCAGATACTGGACGGCTCTTATGAGGTCAATTATCTTGACATGTAACTAGTGAGGCTTCTAATCTTGGCATTCCTGTGAATTTTTTGCAGAAAAGATGCCTTCCCATCTCTGAAAGAACAGAAAGAGAAAAGCAGGTTTGCTGGTAGAATGTCTCCTAGAACGGCAGAATCATATTTCAGGAATATCAAATCACCCTGCTTTTTCATCATGAACCTTAGGATTTCTAAATTCAAACAATTCAGAATTTAGATCATATACTACCCTCTAAGCAGTGATTTGATGAAATGCAGGAACCCTGTGAAAGACTTCGTATTTTTCTTAAAATATGGCAGAATGGTATCTGTTTTGAGTATAAAACTATCTTCTTTTAAAAATGGATGGCTTTGCTGAGATTTTTTCAGAAGTAAAATTCATGAAGGAGCATCAATGTCTTTTAAGCCCTGTTTAAATTTCAGGTCAATATTATACTTGTGTTTTATTGTAGCAGACATGATACAGAACACAAATAATTTCATTTCCATTAAGTAAAAATTCTCTTAGACTAAAATGAACTTACTTCATATCAACCTGAAGCTATTCACTGTATATGCAGAAACGTAGGAAAATAGAAAATCCAGATTGTGGTTTAGCTAGTTAAAAATATGACTTGTAAGGATTAAGAAAACTAGAGAGAGAGAAACAGCAAGTCTTCAGTTTCTACAGCTGACATGTCAAAGCAAACCTATAAAAAGAAAGTATCAGGACAAATACTGCTTGCATAGTACACCAATAAAGTGAAGACTGCCCATGAATAAGTCAACAAACTGTGACTGCAGTCTGTCAGAAACATGAGCATACTGGCACGCTCTCTGATGTTACAGACAGTGTTCATAACCAAGACTTACGTGGCTTGTGTTTGCCACTGATTTTGCAAGTGCTCTTGCATAGAAACCCATATTTATAAAGTAAATCTTTTAGATTAACCACTATTTGTTCAGGTCTGTCCCAGATATCTTCGTGTGGCTAAAGCTTAAAAAACAAATATACAATACCTGAAAAAGAAATAAAATTAAAAGTACATTACAGTCTGAAATACATTTCAGGCAAATAATTTTTCATGTCCTTTTCTTGCATTGTCTGCATAACCACAGTGTTCATAGAACAACTAAATGATGATGTATGCATGGTAACTACCTTGGCAATAGTTATGTCAAAGAAAATTTATTTACTGATTGCAGACAACCATACAATAACATAAGGATTTTTTTTTTTATTGCAATCCAATCAGTCAGTGTGAAACACAGATGGTGAATGGTGAAAACAGAAAATACAATGTTCATTTTTCCTTTATTTCTAAGGTGAAAAGCTCAGCTTTAGTGTTGTCACTGAGAAGTGGGTCTCTGCTCTGAAATGTAGAACAAAATAATGTGGGTTGACCTAGAAATTGTACAGTTTCTGTGGTTACGGAGGCAAAATCATGCTGCAAACATTGAGCAGCCTTGCAGTATCTGAGGGGGGGCTATAGGGATGCTGGGGATGAAATCTTCATTAGGGACTGTAGTGATAAGACAAGAGATAATGAGTTCAAGCTTAAACAGGGGAAGTTTAGACTGGATATAAGGAAGAAGTTCTTTACTGTAAGGGTGGTGAGGCACTGGAATGGGTTGCCCAGGGAAGTTGTGAATGCTCCATCCCTGGGAGCGCTCAAGGCCAGGTTGGACATAGCCTTGGGTGGCATGGTTTAGTGGGAGGTGTCCCTGCTCATGGCAGGGGGCTGGAACTAGATGATCTTAAGGTCCTTTCCAACCCTGACTATTCTATGATTCTATTCTATGATTCTATGAGGCAACAGAACATAAATTTCTACTTGGCTTATGTGTTTGTCTTAAGAATCACAAAGAATTTAAAAAATATAAATATTAATTATGAAAATCAGATCAACAACAAAAAAGAACCCTAAATCTGTAGCACAATTTCAGTACACAAAAGCTGTACTTAATCCATGGCAACTACAGTGAACTTGTAAAGAGTGAATATCACATCAATATTCCCAGCACCAGCTCAGTAACTTCACAACTATCTCTTGTTTTATTTATGAGTATTACAGCTCAAGCTTGCTCAAGTTCCACAAGGACTCCATGGCAATCTTTAGGGTGAAGAAAAATCACAGGTTTGCCATGTGCACCTATTTTTGGCTCTTCACTCAATATTCGTATCTTTTTTTTCTTCAGTTCTGTCATAGCCGCTTTTATGTCATCAACCTTATAAAAGAAAAATACAGTTCACACAAATTCACATGTTACACTGTATTATGGAGATTCTACATTAGGAGCAATAATGTAATTCCTTACTAAAATGTTATTTCTAAATTCTAATATAATTCTGAAAATAAATTAAATTGTAAAAGTTTTAACACATCTAGTCTTAAAAATCCTACAAAAGTTTGCATTTGTTGAAGAGTTTATAAAATATTGTTTAAATAGATTGTGTTATATTTAAGAAATCATTAAACAAAGAATCCCTCATGCATAAAGCCCATTGATTATTTTATATTGTTACTTTATAAGGACTCCATAAATAATCTGAAGTCTGCATTACTATTACCAATATCATACTGCTTTCAAACTATCAACAACTAAAGAAGAATGCCTCCCTGTCTAATTGATGACAGAACTCATTAGATGCTGGTAAAATGGAGGACAATAGGCAGAATGTAAAAGCAAAACCTCTTTTAGATTTATGTATTTTCCTTATGAGTAGGTTAAGCTTCATAAAGTTTACTAAGAAAACCTCAGAATGATCAGAAACATACACAGAATATGACGTTTTCCTATTGAGCTTGATTGTAATCATAGCTTTTAGCATATTTCAGTACAGTTTCCTGCAGAAATATGTAATTAACAAAACCATGTCTACGCTGCATAATGTGATCTTAAGTCTGATGTCATGTCATCAGATGAAATTTGAATTTTCTCAAACCATAAATGCATTAGTTCTTTGAAATAATCGAATTAGCACTCAGTTTAGCAAATCCAAGATTCAATAATCAATAACAACCTGGAATTAAAATAAAAGCATTGCTGTTTTTCAAGACTGAGATGTCTGGACATAACTTGGTGAATAAACTTGCATGAAGCCATTGTAGGGAAGAAGGAAATACCTAGCTTTAATTCAGAGGAACAGACATCAGTTAATTCCTACTCATTTGCACCAATTCTGTTCATGAAAATTCTGAACTCGCTACAGTTCTTCCTACACATAACTACCAGTCTGCTAAAAAAAAAACAGTGACTGTCAAGTTTCATCTAAAATAAAACAGCACATGTCATGTGTGCCACAGCCCCCTCCAGGTTGTTTCCCCAAGCAGAAAAGCCACTGCAGCTGCTGCTCCTATGTTGCAGAGATGGCCAGAAGAACTACGTCTGGGCTCAGCTGGAATGAATTACTGCATCCTGAGGAAGCAGAGCGAGTAAAGAGTGGAAAGTCTGTTGGTGCATCCATGTTAGGAGAGTACCATGATCGGATTTCTCTCTTATTCTACAAGTGTCCAGCATGCTTTCTTTGCAGGTACTAAATTCAATTATAGCTGGTCAGGAATAATCTAATTTCTTCTTAGAATGCTTATTTTGTCTGAAACAAATACCCTATCAAAACTTCTGTCTGAAATTTTCCTTTGAATAGTAAGATGGAAGAAACTGAAAGCACATTTTGATAAACTTGTCAGGCTTCCTTTCTGGTATGGAAAGAATTTTTACAATTCAGCTTTTTTCAATAAAATTGTTCATAGAGAGATCTTTCTACAAAATACTTCTTTTATTTCAGATGAACAGTCAATTAACATGGAAGTTCTTTTATGGTTTTTCTGAAAACTATTTTTACTCAGCTTCAGAAGACAACATATCTTTGAAATTGTAAGATTTTCCATTGTGAGAAGAATGGAAAATTGGAGGAGGGAGGTTAATATCTTTTTGATTGACTATGGTAGTGGTTTTCAGTCCCACTTAAACAGCAGGTCAACAATGGCTAGCTTTTTTTTCTATGTAAATTAGTCTATAGTTTTCCATTTGTTTTTACATGGACACAAACATGAGGGACTTAAGACAATCTTTCCCTCTCCACCCTGATTATCTATTAGCAATTTACAAGACTTCATTTAAGAAAATCTAGCTGCAAGTAGCACTAGCTCACCCGATTAACAGGAATGAACTGCGAGATTATGACCCCGGCTTGCTTGACCTATTGTTTACAGTTAAAAATTTTCTTTTTTGACACAACACTTCTACATTGTCCAATGTGGTATAATTAGCATGTTTCATTCTTCTCAAGATTCATAACTAGCTGTATGACTTCTCTTGACAGCCATCTTTGGTTTATATGCAACAAGATCATCTCTCATACAAGATACCAATCTACATAGAACTATTTCAGCTGGTAAAAAGTATTTCTTTAAACATCTTAAAAGGGATTGCATATACTTGAAAGTCTTGGGAGTTTTGACCTGGTTTTTCTGAGAAATGCCTACAACTTCCTTCCCTGTACCTGTAAGTCAGTCCACTGGTCTTAGAGAGGGCTGGAGGGTTTTTTTTTGTCTTACTGCCACTTGGCTTCTTCCTTTTACAGTCCCCATTTCCTAAGTTCAGCTGAGGTCAAAACATTTCTAAAGCAGAACTGCCTAGCAATATAATTTATGGTCAATTTAAACAGCATTCCTTTTCTTATTCTTGAATATCTGCAAATAGTCAAACAATGTAAGAAAAACGGCAATGCCTGTGTGTATGCAGAATTTATCAATTCTCGAAGAAAGCATGCATCTGCAAACACTGGTCATAATAGATGTATTCTGAAAACAATTTTTACATCAGTAACTCCATTACTTTTTATTATTACACTTTGCATGAAATAATAAAGTTTGCAAGACTCAGATCTGTAAAATGATTAAAAACATACATCATAGGCAGCAGCGTGACAGTTTGCATCAAACATCTACACTAAAACATGAGTATATTTATAAGATAAGTACTTTACCAGCACCTTTACATCTTGTGTACTTCCAGACCAATCTCTCTTTGATGGACAAGGAAGAACAGGACAGAAGGAACTCTGGCATCTTTACTGCTGTTTGGTAAGTACAACTGCCAATCTTTTTTGACTTCTGTATACAATTATCAACTAAATATCAAAGAGAAAGAAACTTCTGAAAATCTAAATCTATGCCTTAGCTTAAACTTAAAATTACATCTTTTTCCAATGTGTCCTTTCTATGTCAGGAAGTCCACACCTGTCAAACACTCTTCACAAGCCCTTGGGCTTGTCCACCTTCCACACTGGATACTTATCCCTCCCCTCCCCAATTTAATCTTTATAGCCTAAAAGAGTTGAAAAATATCACATAGCTCATGTGATTTCCAAAATTGAAAAAGTAATGTTTAAGACTTCTTATGCAATACAAATTCTCACAAATATGACAGTTTTATGTATTTGTTCTTGACAGATCTTGACAGGTCAAACCTATGAAAAAATTATGCATATATGTCTCTATCTTATTGCATGTTATGTTCTGTTAAAATACCTCAATGCAGATATGGTGCATTCCTCCAGTCTTGTTTTTTTCCAGAAAGCTCGCAATGGGACTCTTCTCTCCTAAAGGATGTAGAAGTTCCAGCTTGGTATTTCCCAGCTCCACAAAAACAGTGTAGACACCATGTTCAGGAAGAGCAACAGCCTCGCTCACCTGTGCTCCTAACACATCTTTATACAAGGACAGAGCTTTCTCCAAATCAGGTACCACCATCGCTACATGATTAAGTCGGCCCAGTTTCCACAAACAGCTTGGAATGTTTTGAGAACAGGAACTGGATGGTAATAGAGTTCGTGTTGTGGCAGCTGAAGTCTGTAATCTGGTAAGAAGCCCTGGAAAAAAAGTGAATAGCACAGATACTGTGTTGTTGAGAAAGTATCGATATCTGCTCTATCCCCTTTCAATGAGGCCTATGTAACTCCTATGTCATAAGCACACCAGTGCGCAAAGCTGAGACCAAGGACAGAGTTATACTGTAGTACTAACAGTTCAATTAATTTTTTTTTTAGAGACTGAAATTATTCAGAAGTATAAAAAACAAAACTAAAACCAAACACAAATTTGATGTAAATGCTTATACATGCCTGTTAAAAAGAGGAATACATGGCCAAATGTAATGTTCAACTATATAATATACTTAAAAGTTACTTCTGATTTCTTCAGAGCTTCTTACAAAATAGAGAAAGAAATGATATATGCCTATTCATCTACAGATCGTAACAAATAAGTAAGAAAACCTAGACAAAACCTTGAACAGAAGTGATACTGCAAGATCCAGAAGGTAAAGAAAGGACTTCAGCTCTCAGCTGAACTAACTTTAGCAAGGACAGAAATGTCGTGCTGCAGCTGAAGCTTGAGGAATCAAAAAAATCTCACCATCTCTCATTTTCTCTTTCTCAAATGATTAAGTCATTTGCCCTTCTTACCTTTCACATGCCATACAGGTCTTATACTTTGTTTCACTGATCTGTCTCAAGATGCTTAGAAATACTTCAGTTCTAAGTACTGTGAACAATATCATGGCCAACCGACCAATAATGATTTTGAAGATAATCTTTAAAGGTTAAAATCATAATAGCTTTTTAAATATAAGAAGTGTCACTTGACTACAGTGACTTACAAAAGGAAAAGAATATGATCTGGCTCATGATAAATGAAAACCTAGTAATAAATAATATTGGATGACCATATGACACAAAGGTAAGGGCTAACATGTAGATAAAAGGTGGAGAAGTTATGGAGAAACTCGGTGTCATGAAAAACTGCTTAGATATGTCCAGAACTCTTCACTGACTGCTCTGAGAAGGCAGTAATGAACTTTGCATTATCTGTGTCAAATTACTGTGCTGCTTACAAATAGTTCTAGGGTTCCTTGTTTTTAAAAAAAAAAAAAAAAATCACTGAGAAAAGGATATAAAATGAGGATACTTACAAATTAATTACATTAAAAATTAATCTGAGTCTAGAATGTGGAGAGGTTAGGGGAGAAATTGTCATCATATCAGTTGTTTCTAGCACCAGTATTAGAATTAGATGAAGGGATATATTCATAAAAACTGCATTTTCATTTCATGCCAGTTTGCTTTAGGCCATGTCAGAGTTCACAGTGCCTCAAGGCCAAGCTAGAGGCACCTCAGCATTTTTGGAAGTCTTTGAGCCATTCTTAGCTTTAAAGTCACAAATGTGCTATTTTGCTAAGAGATTGTGCCAAACACGCAATGAGATTCTGGATGCTTTGCAAAATAGTGAGGATAGCCTGGCTTGCATTTTCCCAGACTCTTTGTACTCTGTAAGGTTAGTAGCAATAGTAAGATTATTAGCAGCTGCAATTAAGCTGCTAGCTTCACTGAATGAAAATGAGAACTACCATTTCACAGCAATTCAAGACTCCACAACTATCCCTTAATTTTTCTTCACAAAGACAACTAATGCAGTCCTTGAATTTAAGCCTTTCTGAGCACTGTGCTGTGATGGAGGAAGTGTTTGTGTATATTTGAGACTTAAAACTGTAATGTACATACTTCCAAAGACTTAGTACCACGAAAGTAATTCCCTTCAGAATCTTTTGAGAATACTAAAACAGCCTACTTTAAGTATTTCCAGAAACTTGCCCAGTTCTGCAAGTGACTGCCCTGGAGTACTTTTTGTCAGCCTTCACACAGTACATCCTTTCATCTCCTTCGTTATAGACAGATGTTCTACAAAATCATTTTTCACTGGTTACCTTTAGGCTATCATAATGGCATAGGAAAGCAGTATTTCCAAGTACTTGTCAACCTTTTATTTTTCTAAAAAAACTTTTCCAAGTACTTTTCAATGATAAAAAATAATACCCTAGCAACTTCAACACAGAAATATCCTGATTCAGTTCTTGCTGAAGCAAGAGATTCTCTTCCACCTACAGGTCAGTATTCTCCAAAACACAAATATCCATCAAAAGATAAGGATCACTTACTATACAATTTGTTGTATTCCCTAGAGCTTTTTATTGTTTCATTCCTTCCAAATATTAACAGACCACAGTTCAGTGGAAATGACTACTAATACAGATTTTTCAAGCAATTTGTATGGATGGGACAGGCTAGGATTTTTCCCTTCTTTTTTACATCTCTCTTCTGTAATTCTTGCTGGAGGGTGTATGACTACATGGCTATTATATTTTAATTTGCATTTTGTAAATCGACAGAAATTAGAGACACTCAGTTATTGCTGAAGCAATAGCTAAAAGAATAGAAAATGCTACTTCTGTTGTGTTCTGCCTAAGAACTGTTTGATTCTTGTGATGTGGTATCCTGGAAAGATAATAGATTGAAAAAGTGAAGTATATGTCTAGAATTCTTATCAAGTCAAAGATACTTAAATGCCCACCCATATGACAATATTATTTATGCATCTATTTCCTCCTCTCACTTGATTATGGATTGGGTGGTAGAACTCTATATATTTTTCCTCTGAGTGTGTAGGGGCAGTGGACTTCTCTGCAGGTTTGGTAAGGCTTTTTACTTTATTCTAGAAGTCTTGTGAATTTACCCTAGCTCTAGTCATTTGTATACAGAGCTTTAATTTTAAACCCATAATTACCAATATGAATTGTCTGAGATTAAACAAAAACCATTTGTGGTTTTCTTGTATTATATAGATTAGTAACTATTATAGATTAGTTACTTAAAATTCTCATCATTTTCTTCTAATCCAATAATCAAAAGATGACCCTGAAGTGAAAAAGAAAGCTTTTCAAAAAACTTCAGATTGAAACTGCATCACTTCCATGTTTCAGGAAAGAAACACATTTATGCATATATCAAAAACTACTCCTATTAACTGTTGTGGCTACATTTTTCAATGACAAAAGTATTTCTCAACTGACTTACAGAATTATACAAGTAATTCTTAACTTTCTCAAATGCTAAAAAAAAACAACTTTCTCTGCTTCTTTTGAAGCGAGTGGATATTCTGACAAACGCATCTATCCAAGTATCTGCCCTGCATGAAAAACTTGCATATGCTGACTAAATTCACACATGCAATGGCTTTTCCAGGTATATACATAATTTGCCCTACTTGTGGGGTTTTTTTAAGAACTTGTTTTTCAAACACAGCCAAATCTGAATTTGTCCTTTAGACAAGATTCATCTGACCCTACTCTCTTATGCGATTGCTGGCTTCCTAGTCTCAGTGATACTGCAGAATGTATGTCACCTTCTTCACCTTCATTTGAAATATATTTTTAAATTTATTTATTTGGGCCTTATTCTATTAATGGTTTTAATCTACTGGTATTATGCACAGTTGTACCAGTGGAGGCTTACATTTTGTAACAGAGCACATTATGAATGTAAAGTAACAAATCTGAAGTACCCCATAAAATAAGATCCTCTTCCTTCAAATGTTTATTCATAGGCTTGTTGCTCCTTATGTGGAGCAGTGATCATTGACTTACTTGGCTAAGTCATCAAACACAAGCCAAATCCAACTGAATTCAGTTATGTTCTCTATGTGAAGGTTATACAGCTGTGGGTCACAGAAAGAACCTTGTCACTGGGCACTGTTTGATTGTCAACCACCTGAGGTTGAGAGAAACTGCCAGGCATGGAGACGATGTTATGGTCATAAGGAATGTTTGGGCTGTCTGCCCATTCTTAAATCCCAACAATTTCAAGGTGATGTCAGCATTTTGGATACTTGGCCAGCCAACAAGGCTTAGGCCATCCAAAGTGATGCTTCGCTCTGTGCAGGAAATGTTTTGGGAATCAGATGGGCTCCATAGTTCCTAGAAATTGAGCATCACTTTACTGCAGCTCTGGTTTCTTCCATCAAAGTGCAATTGCACAAAGGTGATTTCATTCCTGGTATCCCACGGATCAATCACTGAAGCACTGACTCTCTTATTCACTTTCCTCTTGAAGTCTAGTGGGTGAAATGGTGTGGCTTAGATACAGTAAGTTTAACCTGCCCTTACTACTACGAGAGCTAACAGTCCAGATAATTAAAATGAACAGGAAATGATTCTGCATTTGACCTCCAGGTTGTACCTTAAAAAAGACAAGCTGTTCCTTGTGGCTAAAGTATTAAGCTTGGAGTTTGCCGCATAAGCCTATTCTAAGCCTGAGAATGCCAGTTGTTAACGCGTCTGTCATCTGGATCATGAGGCCTTGTTTTCAGTTATAAAAGTAGTTCTGCTTTGTCGCGGCCCGCAAGGCTGTCAGCGGGAGCCTCGGACCCGCTCCCGCACCGTACGGCAGGCATGGGCGGCGCGGTCCCGCCCCGACGGCCCTCCGGGCCCCTGCTTGAAACGGCGCTGCCCGCCGCCGCGGGCCAGGCCTCCAGGCCGGAGGGGCTACCGAGACCCGCGGCCGCTCGTCACTAGCCCCGCCGCCCGCCCCGGCACGCCCGGCTCCCAAGTTACCGGCCACCACGCGCCCCAGGGAGGCCGCCATCGCACCGCTCGCACCGGGCCCGGCCGCGGCAGGCGGGGCCTTGTTCGGAGGAGCGGCCGCCTTCCGCCGTCACCATAGCAGCGGCCACCGCCTCCCGGCCGCCCGGCGCTGAAAGCACGCCCGGGCTGCCACCCCATCGGCGCTGTGTTTAGAGGACCGGCGCCACCGGAGCGTCTTGGTCCGGGGCACCGGCAGCGGCAATGGCAGTGTCCTCGCTGGGCCCTTGCTGGGCTGGCGGGCGTAGCTGCCCGGTTCTTTCCCGGGAGGAGAGGGCTCCCTCGGGCGCCCATTGCCGGGCAGCGGTGCGGCCTGAGAGCGGGCAGGCGGCTGTGCAGGGATCCGCAGCCATTTGCTGCGCTGGTTTGAAGTGCGAGAGACGCTAGCGATAGCAAGGGACACCTGCAGAGAGAGGAAGTTCTCTGACTAAAGCACTTGTGCAAAAGAGATTCGGGACAATGAGCAGGCTATCTTCTGATGCTGTATCCTTGTTGTGTCAGGGGTATAGGGCATGGCAGGTGCTGTGGTACATGCAGAATGCATAACCAGCTTGTGCCCTTTCAAATCTGATATAATTAAAACTGCAGATCAAAACCAGTAGTCAAAATGGGTATTTAAAACTCCCAAGATAAGATGCTTTCAGCTTCCAACCCGAGTTGTAAAGTGTCAGATATGTTTATGCTAATCAGAGAAGCTCTGGTGCATGTCAGATATGTTTATGCTGATCAGAGAAGCTCTGGTGCAGATCGCACTCACGCTTCTGCTGGCTGGGCACTGCTCCACACAAAGGCTTTTTGAGGGTGCAAAGTACCAGTGAGAAGGTACACAGGTTGCATAGCAGGGCTTTGTTTTCCTTATGCTGAAAAGACTTCTGCTGTTGGTAGGAAGGAAACATGAAAGCAGCAGAGGAACGGCAGAGGCAGTCACAAGAACAAAGTTAAGAGGCCAGCCACAGTTTTGGATCCAGGTACTGAACGGCTGTGGATGGCTGGGGCGCAGAGCAGCAGGGTGAATGCACACACTGGCAGCCCCTGTCGGTGTGTTTTGCAGCATGAAGGAGGAATGGAACGGGTTGTCTCTCCCAGCTGCAGCTTCCTCACGAGAGTCAGTGGGTGCAGTGCTTAATTTGACTTCACAAAGTAAACTCTGAGGAAACTATGCGATGTAAAGTAACAAAGAAGTTGAACACTGGGCAGTGCTTGCGAATGGCATAGGCATGTGAATGGGTGCCCAGCTAGCTGGGAGCTTGCACACACAGGTAACGTCGGGCATTTTGCTCACAGAATCAGCTGTAAATGCGTGGTTCCAAAATAGCCCTTGTATCTAGGTCAGAGAGACAAAACTGCAAAGATGACTGTAGCGGTACTATATATAGAGGAGGGTTTCCAGAGCTGATGAACATCCCAATCCAGAGCAGCAGCACGCTCTTCCAAAGCGAGGAAGCAGCAGCCATCAGTAAAGGAGTGCAGCACCCTGCTGGCTGCTCAGTGCGAAGGCGAGCACGCGAGCCGAAAGCAGCGGGTGTGACATGAGCAAGCGAGGCGGCCCTGCGGCAGCACCACGGGCCGGGGGCCGAGCCGGAACCTCGGTGCCCGGAACCTCGGTGCCGGCCGCGGGCCTCGTGCGGAGCGCACAGCCCGCGCCCCAGGGGGCGGTGCCGCCTGGTTGATCCATGCGCCGTGGCGGGCGGGAAGATGGCGGCCGTGAAGGGGTTGGAGACGTGCCTCAGGGTGGCGGGTGCCGCTGCGGCGCGCCCCGAGCGCTTCCTCAGGTACTGGGGGTGCAGCCTTGCAGCGGCCGAGAGCTGCCAGTGCCGCACCGTGCGTGCGCGGGGACTGCTCCGCCATGTGCGCGGGACTTGGCGGGAGGCCGCGTGACAGCCGGCGGCCGCCCCGGGGTCCGTCCTTCAGCGTTCGGGAGCTAGGAGACAGGTTTCGGTTTTACGGGCTATGCTGAAGCGTGGGTGGCTTTAGAGAAGAAAATGCCTTACTTCCGAGCTTCTTGGATAGGGAACTGCCTTGTTAAAGTCAAGGGTCAATATCGTGGACGTCTGAGGTGTCTAATGCTGTACGATTTACTTCTCCAAGTTCAAGATACAGTAAGATACAACTATGTAGAAGGGTAGAATATTCTTTTCAGTTGCTACTTTATACACTAATTGTAATTAAGCTGTAATGAAATTATAATGGCTTTATTTCAAGGGATGTTTACTAGTAGTACTCCCAAGAAATGTGTAGAAAGTAAGCATCAGCAGTAATTGTTGAAAGGTATTGTGTAGCACCAAAATACGTAAGCATATAAGAGCTGCAGCATGACAATGTGATTAACTTAATGGAAAGTGCAAAATGAATGAAAGCTAGTAAATTCTGCAGTATAGAAAATAAAAAGTAATACTAACTTGCCCTTTTAAAAGCTCTATTTTTTTTTTCTACTCTAGTGTGCAAGAAGGATTGTCTTCTGACTTCAGAGCATTAACAAAGACTCTCTATGACTTGAATAAAGCTCTGGGAAGTCACATAGTTCGTGGGGGTCCTCTAAAAGAGCTGGTGATAGAAAACTTTGATGAGGAGCAGATTTGGCAGCAACTAGAGCTCCAGAACAATGAAGTTCTCGATTTCTTCAAGAAGTCCATTGCAAGGGATGCCAAGGATGAAGGTCTTTGCCTTCTCTCAGATCAGGAAGAGAATGACTCTGATGTGGAGACCAGCAGTGACAGGGAATTGGAAGACACCATAATGGATGCAGAAACTGAACAGAAGAATACAAAAGATAAAACTAAAGCTAAAGAAAAGCGGGGTAAACTCAAAGAAAGCATAATGCAGAAATGCAGTGATGAAGATTCTGATCTTGACTTTGATATTGAGGCACTGGAGGAAGAAACTAAAACGGCCAAGGAAACCACACTGAAAAAAAGGGGAAGAAAATCTATAGTGGATGACAAGTTTTTCAGGCTGGCTGAGATGGAAGCATTTTTAGAACACGCAGAGAAGGAAAACAGGGAGGAAGAAGATGATATTAATTATTTTGAAGACATCATCTCAGATGATGAGGAAGAAGAATCTGAAGAAGCTACAGTCAAAGTAAGAATATCAGCAAATTAATTTTCTGATATCTATTTTCCTTTAAATAAAGACCCGATATTTGTTAGGATGACTATAAATTGTTGAGCTTTGAGTAGAAAATTCCAAGTTAACATTGATTAGGTGACTAATGGTTACTTATGAAGCTTCACTTTATTTAACATGAATATCTGGTGACAAAATATCGTAGTATAGAAGAACATACTCACTAGATGAGTCTCATGTTCTTAGATGAGTAAATGAAGAGATAGTATAGTATGTCACAAGAAGTAAACGACCTTGCAGAATAGGTAACCCAGCAAATTAAAAAGATGTGTCACTCAGCATTGACACCTGGCATCTGGAGATCACTAAGGTGACTCGTTTTCTAACTGATTTAAGTTTCTTAGCACTTGTTTTGAAAATTAATCTTTTATTATTTAATGTTACCAGAGATTCCCACTAGCAAGTAAGAGCTACGCCCAAGGTACAAGGGAACATGTATGCATTCTGACGAGTAGTTGGCAAAATCTAATGCTCTTTGACTTCTGTATATGTTGAAATTAGAAATGAATTGAAGTAGTAGAATATTTAAATACTTATACAAGAGATTAGCTTTACTTAGATGCCCTAACACAGGTTAATGTTTCACTAAAATATATTACTCTTACACAGATAGTGCTATTTCCGAGGTGCTGAAGACTTTAAGATAGGATACCATTAGACTTCTGTTAGTCTTAACAGTTTTTGTTTGGTTTGGTTTGGTTTCCCTTTGTCCTCCTTAGCCAATTAAATGTTCTAGAGATTTGACATACGAAGATTTCTTTGATCCGATCAATGATGATTTAGTAGCTAATGATGGTGAAGATGACCAGGAAGAGGAAGTGGACAGTGCTATTGAAGAGCAGAATGAAGAAAGCATGTCTGAGTAAGTATATGCATTTTTTGCAGTTAAGAACATCCTTGTAATTGTACACTGAAATAAAGCAGAAAATGAAGTGTGATTCCAGGCTTACTTTGATCATGGTTTCCATTCTCTGTTACTTGTTGTATGGTCGTGGTTTGCATTGTCATCTGATTTTAAAAGTAGTTAATTTCCTTATCTTTTGAGTATTGGTTCTTGACATTTATTTGAATAAATCATTTAATAGCTGTAACTTCAGTTCTTGAAAGTTATTTTTAATATATAGAAGTTTCCCTAATGTCTCCTGCCTTTATATTTCTTATGTGTGCGTTAGTTTAACAGGTAGACTTCTAATGGCTGAAATACCTTCATGTAAAAATGATAGAGGCTTTTCAACCTTTATTTTATATTAAATTCTGATATTACAGGGTTGAGGATATGAATGAAATGATGGTGGAGAATATGAGAAGTAAAGAAGCTTCCAAAAAAGTTACTTTTAGTTTGCCAGATGACAGTGAAACAGAAGACGTTACTGATATGCGGTTAGAGAAGGGCAGAGATCCCAGTGAAATAAAGTCATCTTTTGAGAAGAGACAGGAAAAGGTAATTGTTTCCTTTATTTTGCTAATACTTCAAAACAGTGGCCAATTTTTATTTTTTTCTTATTGATCATGTAGTTTGTTCAGTCTCTGGCAAATATGAAGAGGCTATTCACAAATTAAGGAAAGAAAAAAAAATGGCTTCTCTATACCAGATACAACCATACATTCCCTATCCTAATGTGAGGAGGAGTTAAAGTACCTGAAATAACTATTAATTTCCTGCCTTAAGTTTACTTGAGAGCTTTGTGTTTTAAACTTCTTAGGAAATTATGTTTTTCAGATGAGAAAAAAAATAAAAAGTTTAGAAGATGCGTTGTTAGAGGAGAAACCTTGGCAGCTTAAAGGAGAAGTGACTGGACAAAAACGACCTGAAAACAGCCTTTTGGAGGAAACAGTGCTTTTTGACCATGCAGTCCGAATGGGTAAGTAGTGAGTGAGGGCTTTCCTGAAAGTGTGTTGTGTGCCATGTTGGGTTTTCTTGAAACCCTCTGACTTTGCTGAAAACATTGGTGAGTCAGGGACTCAAGAGCGGGATAGCAAAACACTAAGTTATACCTCTTGGTGTGTTTTTGAGGTTGTGCATTTTTGTGGTGAAACCGTAATATTTTTTTGTCTGTTTTTACCTGAACAGAACATTTATTAATTCGGTGGCAGATTTCGTAATTTAGAAGCTTTGCATAATATAATTAATCTCTTTGAGATAGACAAAAACATTATTTACTTACTTTGCCTTCAGTTGCCACATTTTTGTGAAGGCTTTACTTTCTGTTGCTTATGCTTTGTGGAAAAAAAGTATTTCTTGCTGGAGAAACATTAATCTTAAAATTCTTCTCTTCTCTCAGCACCTGTGATCACGGAAGAAACTACCTTTCAGCTTGAAGATATTATTAAACAGAGAATATTGGATGAGGTTAGTATTTTCCTACTTGCTTCTGCCTATTTTGTTCACAGATTGATTCACAGGGCACATTTGAAGGGTGAGTTTGAAGCTCTTAAACTGTCAGGTGTTATCTTAGTTTCTGCAACTGGTTGTTACATTTTTTTGCTGTATTTCTAAGGAGCTCTAGTTTTACATGCCTGTTACATGCTAGGATTTGGTGTGCTTTAAAGAAAATGAGTGTTTGCAGATAAAACTGTAAGGAGTTTATTTGGAATATAAAGTCAGTCTGTAACTTTTGTCTGTTACCTTAACTGTCATGCTCCGAGCATTCTGAATACTAACCCAAACTCCGTTGTTTACTTTAATTTTTCTTAAAAGCTACTGATAGAAGATTTGTTTCCCACAGCTTGTTGAGGCTTATTGTTAGTTAAACAGGGAAAAAAAAAGAAGGTACATACAGGTGAGAGTATTTAAGAACATGACATATTCATTATTTCTTATTCAGTTTTTACCCCAGTTTACTAAAGAGAAGTACACAAGCTAGAGCTGTCTGAGCTGTCTGTTTGTTTGGTGTATTTTTTCCTTCAAATGAAAGTGTGATACAATGTGTTCCTGGGAAGCTACATGCACAAACTAGTTAATACGTCACATAAGTAATATGAAAAATGTTCTAAATAAGCTGTAGCACCTGTTATTTGACTGTAGTTGCGTTTGGTCACTAATGTACAACTTTCTCAGGCATGGGATGATGTAGTACCAAAAGAAAAACCAAAAGAGGATACTTTTGAATACAAGAAACGTATCACTTTGGATGCTGAAAAGAGTAAACTGAGTCTCGCTGAGATCTATGAGCAAGAATACATGAAACTTCACCAGGTAACGTAAGCAGTGGCTTTCCTTTTGATTTGAAGTTCAGCTTTGTGGAAGCAGTTCAATCTTTCTCTGAGTGCTCACCAGTAAAATTGTTCTGAATTGTATATTGTGTCATTAGCGGTCCTGCTCAAGTAAAATAGCTTTATGAAAAACATTGCATTAATATCGCATTATTAATGCAGCAAAAGACTGAAGAGGAAGAAAATCCTGAACACAAAGAAATTCAGGAAATGATGGATTCACTCTTTCAGAAGCTGGATGCGCTTTGTAACTTCCACTTCACACCCAAACCGGTAAGTACATAAGTTTCATAAAGTTGGTTCCCTCCCTTTGAAACTGGATACTTTAAATAAATTTGGGAAATTGAAAGCGAAGTAAACATTTGAGTGTTATTGTGGTTGTTTTTATTTCATATTAAATGTGTTGTAACTGCCTCTAAATAAATGCAGATATTTAGCATCTTCAGTTAGCTGTAAGATGGTGTTCTGAGTCCTGATTATATTTCCTTATTTCTAGCCTGTGCCAGAAGTTAAAATAATTTCAAACCTTCCAGCTGTAAGTATGGAAGAAGTAGCACCTGTTGCTGTTAGTGATGCTGCTCTCTTAGCACCAGAGGAGATCAAGGTAAACATCAATAAAAATCACCTAAGGATTGGGAGGGGGTCTCTGTTGTTGATAGGGAGGTGTACTGGCTGCCATATCAGTGGGAGGATTCAGCCCCCTTTCAGCCTGGGTTCCTCACCTTGTGGAACTTCCAGCTTTGTGTTTTAATGGTTGTTGGGGTTTTCTTTGGGGGGATGTATTTTGTTGCAGGGTTTTTTGGTTCGATTTGGTTTTTGATAACCAGAAGGAGGGGAAAGTGCTAATTTTGTCTACCCTAGGCCATAATATACCATCAGCTAGGTTGGAAAAGACCTTTAAGGTCATCATGGTTTTGTTCTTGACTGTTACGTGATGGTAATTATTTTCCCGCATGTATATAGGTGTTTGGAAGGGAAAGCTAAATAACAATAGGGAGGAGCAATTGGCATGTCTTTGATCAATTGTATAACTCACTTCCCAACTTTTGCTGGTTTTTGGCCTTTACCTCAATGCGGCATTGCCCTGAGCTGGCTGAATGCTTGAAATAACGGAAAACTAAGACAGATATGAGTATTGTGAAGTGAGTCTTGTCTTTTGCACGCTTATGGATCTGGAGATCTTGCTGTCTTTAGGAAAAGAACAAAGCTGGTGATGTAAAAACAGATGCAGAAAAGACTCCCACAGACAAGAAACGAGAACGGAGAAAGAAGAAGCTTCGTAAACGTATGAAGCAAAGAGAAAAGGAGAAACGTCAAAAGCTTCTTGAAAAGATGAAACCAGAACAAGGCACAAAACTTAGCAAAAAAGCTGCTGCAGCGACATTAAAAAGGCTGACAAAAGAAGGCAAAGTCTCTCTGCTCAAGGTAGGGCTCTCTTAAGCAGTCCTGTATAACTTGGGGCTTTCCCAGCTAAACAATATTAAAATCCCAAGGATCGATAATAGTTAGAGGAAAAAGGGAACTTTGTGATAAAGAATTACGAAGTTCAGGGTTTCTTTCCCTCCCGTCCCTTTTGGCACAACTACATCTCCTCATCTCTCTCCATTTCCTCAAAAATCCTTGTAGACAGGTGGTATTTGCTTGCCACCCAAACCTTGTTGGTAATCTCATCAGATTTTGTTTTGCATATACAGTATCCATAGCGTATATGCAAACTGTGCTACGAAACAGTAAAATTGTGTACCACCTCTGATGCCTTTATAAGTTATTCTTTTTTTACTCTGAAATTTTAAGGTATTAGAAACTAATAGGAAAAATAACTTGATTACTTCTAGAATGTTCTTGAATACTTCTAGAAAGTGCTTACTTTCAAAAGGAGAGCAGAACACAAAATGCAGATATGTTGTAGTTTGTGTTGTGCAAGGATCCATTCCTGCTGCCTGTTCTTAACTTACCATGCTAATTGCTGATTAGAAAGGGAATGTACTCTTTATTTCTTTAGATGAGAGGAGTGGTATAAGAATCCAGTGAAAAACATCCTTTGAAAAACAATTATCAGATTACTTTTTTTAAGTTGAATACCATCATATGTAACTAGAAATAGTATAATGATACTGTTTGTAAATGTGTTGTTATAACGAGTGTATTGTGTGTTGATAGGATGAAGGTAAAGACAAGGTCTTGAAATCATCCCAGGCCTTCTTCTCTCAACTACAAGATCAAGTAAAAATGCAAATCAAAGATGCAAGCAACTTAAAGAAGAAACAGAAGAAGCAGACAGCAACCTCTGTTCATAAACTGAAATTGTAATTTACCTTTTTACATATGCTGCATTTTGTATATATTAAAATGTTTTTACGTAAATTCTCATTTTTGAGTAGGTTTTATTCTGTCAATCCTCTTATGTTCTGTGAACTTCTACAGTGGTAGAGACTTTCCTTTAGGTTTTACTTTTATTTTCTAACGTAGAAGTCTGATTATGTCTTTTTATTCCAAAAAACAAAGCTTCTTGTCACAGCCAGACACCACCATGTGGAACACTTGGCTGTAGAGTTTGTTTTGGGCCATCGCTTTCTGTCTGCTGTTGTAACAGCTCTGTATCTATTGCAGGAATAACTACATTAATTGAAGAACTTAAGATGTATCCAGGTGCTATAAATTGGAAATGATCTTTTGAAATTGTGATTACGAAGAGGGAGAACATGGAAGGTTTTTAACCCTGTAGTGACGAGTAAGCAAGTGGTGTCAAAAGATGTTTCTCAGGGTGGAAATATGTATTTGCGCTTCCCGCTCGTGCCCTTCCTTCCCCTTTCTAAACGAAGGTTTTCACCCTTCGTTGTTCGAAGGAAATGTTGGCTTTAGAGAGGGTTACGACTTAGGTTGGTGGGGCTTTTCCGACTGGTGCTACCCGGCATCCGCGCTCTGCTGCACAGGTCTGCGGGCCGCCATCGGCGATGGATAGGCTGGCCTGGCGGCGCGGCGAGGCGTTAGGCCTCTCGCGGCCCTGGGCCGTAGTCGCGGTGCGTGAGGGCGGTCCTAGGGCCGGCCGTGCGTGTCCCGGCGCGGAAGGAGGGGCGGGCGCGGGGCAGTGGTGTCTGCGCTCGGATCCCTGAGACCGCGCGTGTAGTCGCTTGCGGCGCCTCGGCCGCAGCGCTGTGTTTCGCGGAGCGGGCCCGGGCCGCTTCACTCCGCGCGGGAACGTGCCGGTGAGAGCGGGCGGATGGCGCCGGGAAGCGGTGTGCCTGGGAGCGAGCAGTATGGCACCGTTTAGAGGAGTTGGCTGGCCCTGGGTTGAATTCCATCTCCGGCTTTCGTGTAAGTGAACGCGGTGCTTAGATGGCGCGAGTGCACAGGGTATTCCCCTCTTTCAGGCTGCTCCCGTGAGGCCTGCGGTGCTCGCACGGCAGCCGCGCTGCTCTTACTTGCCTGTGTGGTGTGTTGGGGGGAAGGGACGGTTGCACTGTAGCAGTTTAGGATCGCTGGACTTGGCCACGTCCAGGGTTTGGCTTCTTCACTGTGCATCTGCGTTGCATTTGGTACCTCAGAAAACCTTGCATTCCATATCTTTCTTTTTTGTTGAAGGCACGTCAGAGGATTACAGATGGAGAATGCAAAGCCAAGTAAAGGCTTAGAATAAGGAAATATGGCCTGAATGAAGTTGCCTCTGCCTTGTAAAGGCTTTGCAGTTTTGTCATGGCCGAAGCTGGGTCTTCAGGAATTAAAAGGCCTAGAATAAGTTTGTCACTTGGTAAAAATAAAAGAAAAAGAGGAGCAACAAAAAAAGTGGAAAGTAAAGGAGCACCATCTACACCTCCAGCATCCTCCTCTATTATTTCCCTTTTTAACAATGCTCCCCCTGTCAAAATTGCCTGTCCCATGTGTGGGCAAATGGTGCCAATGTACAAAATCAATGAGCACATGGATGAAACATGTCAGAGAAATCATGGCAAGAGTGGTGTTGGTGATTCAACACTCAGTTCTATTAAGAATGGGAGCCCCCCGGCTACAAATGTGAACAATAATTCCAGCTCATACCTTTCAGAAAACCCCTTAAATCTAGAAACAAGTCCTTCCAAAAGCAGTTCGTTGAAAACAGAAGGGAGTACAGCACAAGTAAGTCCTTATTTTAGCAGTAGTGGTTCACTTTGTAGTGTCAGCAGTGAACCACAGCCTGAAACAGTAAGAATAGTATCTTTGGGAAGCTTGTCATCTAAACTGTCCAGAAGACGTATCCAGGGAGGAAAACGGATCACGTATAAAGAGATCAACTCTTCACCTCCAGTGGTTCACAGTATGTGCAAAAGTGCTGCAGTACAGGACGAAGATGATGAGATTTATGCTGGGAATAGTTCTCAGAAAGGAAATCAACTTGCTCATACAGAGCACCAGGAACAAAATGTGTCAAAGGAACCCAAATCACAAGAAATAAACAAATATAATGGAGAAGACCTTGTGGATATTGTTGAGGTATCATTACCAACTGCTAACATCAGTGGTCAAAGTTTACCTATTGGTACAGGGAGCACCAAAACAGAAAGAAGGTCCGAAGGTGTGATACATAGTCCTGACAAATTTGAAACACATCTAGCTATTTCTACTTCAGCAGGGCTGATCAGTAGTTTGGAAGTCAAGACTCAGCCTTGTACTCAGCATATTCCTTCTTCCAAGAAGGAACTGAACTCTGGTACACAAAATTGCTTTAGCAAAGGTGATACACAGGTACTTCCTGTGGAAGTTCACGAAGACTTTAAGGACGAGATTAATAATACTTTGTCAGATACTGTGGAAGAGGTAGAATTTCAGAATTCCACTGGGGACATTCTAGACCACATAAATGACATTTGCTCTTCTGGTCACCCATATTACCTCCAGAATTTTTTAGTGGTGCTGCGGGCAGTCTTGGAGAATGAAGATGATGTCAGACTGTTCGATGAGCAAGACATGAACGTTATAACCAAGTTCTGCAAGTTATCAGGTATTCTTTTTTACTGTTCTAATACTGTTTTTTAGAATCTTAAGTCAGCTTCCTGCTTCATTTAAATGTGTTTCCAAGGAAGGAAACCCATAGCACAGAAAAAGAGTATCAGTTAACACCAAGCTTTTCATGATTAATACATTACGAGAATTCTACAAAATGGGGTTATGAAGAGGCCTGTGCTGGAAAAAAACCTTGGAAAAAAAAATACGAAGTGGCATTTGTGAGCTTTGCTTCAGCACATTTACAGATACTTTTTGTGCTTGGTGTGGATCTGTGGTTACCCGTATGATTATTATCCAGTGTTTAGAATGCTAGTTATTAACTAACAGTAATTTTCTTGTATGTAGCTTAGTACATAACTGTCCTTAATTTCAGTAGGAGGCAGAATGTTGGAGTTTTAAGCCATCCGTATTTACATAAGAAATCAAACGTATCAATCCTATATTCATAAGTTAACAGTAAAAGCATGGAAAAAGTGATGCAGGTTAAAACTAACCCTCCAAGTTCTATGTATGTTTATAACTTGTCTTAAACTGTAATTAAGAGTAGTTTCACCAGCACTTGTGCTGCAAACTTGGAGCATCAAAATAAGCTTATAACAACTTCCACAGGAAAATTTGTATCTAGGATTATTGCAGACGTAACCATTTATATATTGTTTTGAGCCACTATAGCAATATACAGCTGCCTGACAAAGAATTTTTAGATACATGCTCATACAAGCTCATTTTATGCATCTGAACTGAATATGTGAAACTGACAGTTGCATACATACCTGCTGGTAAAAATATTCAGCAGCAGGTGCACTTATTGATGTGCTCATTGAGTTTGGCTTAACTAGCAGGCTGTAAAGTTTAGCACACTACAGAATAGTATTTCCCTGTGTGAAACTTATTTTGGTCTTTTTCCTCTCTGTAAATTATGTTAGTTTTTCCTGTATTAGAGTACAACAATCTTTAGACTTTCACCATTGCAAAGTGGAAGAAAACTGTTCTAGCCATTCAGAGCACTTAGTCCCTTAATGTTTGTTTCTATGATTATTTCAGCTCTAACTGGTATTGTGGACTTACACCACAATGCATTACAGAAGAGACTGTCAAGGTCATGACTTGTGATTAGCAATTGTGTGAAACTTTTCCAATGCCAATAAAAGGCTTTCAGTGAATGTTTTCCTAATAACTTACATAGATATGGAGAATAATAGAAGGAAGCTAGGTATATGACATCACAAGGGTTTTTAATGCAAGATACAGAATGACAAAAATGGGGAAGCATTGGCTTGAGCTTTTTGGGAAGAAATATAACTGTGATAAGTAATTCCTTAAAAGAAAATTGGATCAGTATGTATCTGTTTCTTTAGGAAATGCTTAAAATTGGGGGGAGGTACAACTTCAGAATCTAAAACTTCTTCCAGAGTTAAACAGCTGGAAAGGACCAGGTGAACATTAATTTGCCCTAGATGAAAAGTTAGCTGGCTCAAGCCACCATAAGAGATGGTTGCTAAAAAGGTTAAGAAACTCTAGAGGAGGAAGCAAGGGCTCTGAACTCACACAGATATTTCTGCAGTGGTTACCTGATCACAATTAAGCTCTTGCAGATTAAATGGTAATAGTTACAATTACTCAGTAACACCAAATATTTGAAAACTTAATAATACTAATGTAAGATACTAATAAGTTATCATCTCATCTTGGTTACAACATTCTCATAACACAGGACTGTGTCAGGGAGCAGCAAGAACAGACTATTCCACACAGGAAGATGAGCCAGGAGCCAAAGGGGACAGCAGGACAGGCAGGGGCCACATCCTCGTCTCACCTGCAGGGGTACAAGCCCACACTGCCTAAAGAAGAGGAGCAGAGGGAGTCCAGTACCGCATTTAGCTGTGCTCCAGTGGTGGCAGGTCTTCAGGCAATTCCATAGTGACAAGGCAGGTGTCTACTGGGCACCAGCACACAGTAGCAGAGCTTAGAAAATAACCTAGGCTACCAGCCTGAGCTTAAGTACAGCTCCCAAAGGAACAGGGGAGGCCCTGACAAAGCCTTGCCCAGCTCTTCCCAGCTGCACCCTATCAGAGCTGACATTGAACACAAGCAGCCAAACCTGTGAGGGTTTGGATGGCATTGCAGAGCCTATTGGCGCACTCAAGACCGTAAGAATATTACAGCAGTTCACTTTGTCCACCAAAATGTGTATGCAGGGACATCTTGATAATGCCTTGTTTATGCTGTGATAGTTAAAATGGGAGTATATAAAGAACAAATGGAATATAAGCAACAAAACTCTTTTTAGTGGCTCTCTGAGGCAAACAGTAGATGTGTATCGTTTAGATCCAAAGAAGATCGGGGAATAAGCTGACAGTTATTAGTGGTTGTAGGCTTTGGCTACGTTGACAAGATATGTTCAGGATACAACTTCCTTATTCCCACGCTCCCTTCTCTGAGTTAGTACAGCACACCAGTAATAGTAGCTTGTTCTGTTAAAAAAACGGAAGTGCTTGGTTTCTCTTTCAGAGGTGTGATGTCAGTATACCCCTCTCACAGGAGTTCAGAATACAGAAAGAATTACTGTAGAGTGGTGCAGATTGATAAATCCATGTCTGCGCTGACTGCTGGAGTTGCAAATAAAACAATCTTTCTTTGCAGGGTAGGAGAAACTCAGTGATCAGATAGCATTAGGAATGCTAGACAAGTGACAGATGGTTGGTTTTACCTTCAGGAAATCTTAGACAGAATACTTCAAAAGCTCAAATAGATGAGTTACCTGTTCCACATTAGAAATTTCTACCCAAGCAAGTGTTGTCTTTCAGTTATCATAATACAAAAATCCTACACATATTTTATATTATGAAGTTGCTTGAACATAGGTATTCCATATTTATTAAATATTTTCTGCTAAAATGTCTACCATTCTCCAGTGAGTTTTGTTTAAAGCTTATTATAAAAGGAATGATGTTTTTAAAAGGGTTAAATTTGAAGCAGTCCTTTCTTCCTGCCCAGTTTGCTCAGAAGTGGATGGCCTTTATGTTGGATGTAGGGCACTGCCAATTTTTTAATTGCTGGAAACAGTAAATCAAAGAAGGGAAAAGCAAAGGTGTCCATCAGGAGTGATCTGCAGTGCAGTGTCAGGCTTTGTGAGCAAGCTGAGATCTGTCTGAACTGAGGTGTAGTGGTCCATGTTTAATGTTACTGCATGATGCAGTTGGGAGAATTTAAATGAAAGCACACAGTTCTAATGACACTACTTTACGCACTTTGTGAAATCCTCCTTCCAACTTTGATACAACAGGAAAATTGTATCTAAAAGACATTAGCTTATAGTTACCAGTGGAACTGAGGTAAAAAACTGTACAAGAAAAAACAATGTAAACTATGTGTACAAGAAAAAACAATGTAAACTATGTAAACAAGAAAAAACAATGTTTTTCGCCGATAATCTTTCAGCTTAGAGCAGTTTTGCAATTTCAGTGATACACCTGAAACTCTTAAGAACTTTAAAATAAAAAAAAAGTGCCAAGTGCTCCAAATTTTCAAAGGTAGTGTGCTGCAGAACAGCCTGCTTAAGAAGCATTTAATTACTTGTGCCGTACTTTCTTATTCTCCTATATGTCATTTCAGTCCTTTCGCCAGAAAGCCGTACTCATGTGCCTTTACTGGATTGCAGCCCTAGTTTGGTGAGTTTATGTGGGCTGAAGAAAGGATGTTGAGGTGTTCAGCCTTTTTCCTGAGTTGTAGAAGCTGGAGACAGACTTGAAAGAAGTCATAACCCCACAGAGAAAATGACAAGCTTATGTGTCTGAATGTAATTCTGT
Organism: Amazona ochrocephala; assembly: GCA_039720435.1. Classification (NCBI taxonomy): domain Eukaryota; kingdom Metazoa; phylum Chordata; class Aves; order Psittaciformes; family Psittacidae; genus Amazona; species Amazona ochrocephala. Next base: position 29,872,252 of record CM077883.1, on the reverse strand, counting down.
CCCTGAATTGATCCTGGAAAAATTCTGTTAAAAAAAGGGCTGAAGAAGTCTTTTCAAGGACAGAAGAACAGTTAAATAAGCATGTAAAAAGTTCACTGCCATTTCTTAAATATATTCAGGTCTGGGAATGTCTCAGTGTCTGCTTTTATTAATTTATTAATTCAGTTTCAGTTAAGCAGCAGCAGACACAGGTTAAAAAAAATGTAAGTTAATGAGGGATGAATAAAGTGTTCAAAAGGACGCTGGATCTAGTAACAATAGCTGGGCTATTTTCAGCTAAGATTTAGTAAGCTATTTTGTTGAATTTCAGCATTGTTAGTATTTTAAAAGGATTTTTAAAAGATAGTTTAAGGGAGCACTTCCCTGATAAAAATCAAATCGATAGGAGGGGTTTTTTCCTTGCTTTCAGTAGCTACATTACTAAAATTAAACATATTCTTCAAAAAATAAGAATCTGAATACTAAACAGAGAGGTATTCTGTGAGATTCGAGCTTCTTTTGTTTCTCAGCATCAAATAGTTGGTTGTTGAATGAGTGGTAAAGAAATAAATACCTAATTAACATCACAGTATGCAAAGTTTGAAAAATGAAGTTGTCTTTTCCTGGAAAACAAATTGTTTCTTAGAGGGTATGCATGTCCAAAGTACGTTTTAGCAATGTTCGTTACCTACAAAATACATTGGAATAGTTTTCAACCCACAAAACTTAAAGGTTCTAATAAGCAATAATTACTTGGAAAGCAAAGTTCTGCTGTTTACCAAGTCTGCTCATAGAACATGAGCAGATTTAAAATGTGGTTTAGGGGATATCTGCACTGAAGTAATTTTTCTAGTTAAAGTAGTGAATATGCATAGTACTATATCTCAGAATTTAATTTTCTTTTTATCCTTCCCCATTTTAAATGAACTCTGCAGTTGGAGGGCAGAAGTTATATGTGAGACTTTTTCAACGCAAGCTGAACTGGTTAAAGGTGAACAAAATAGAGTACGGTGAGATAAGTACGGATCTGTCACCAATAATTGAAGAACTGGCTGAAGCCAGATTTCTGCAAACAGGTATGGCCAGCATTAAGAAATTTTAAAAATGCTGCAAATCAAATCTGCTGTTGTGTAGTAAGAGTTTGATGCACTACTGTGCCTTGCGAATTAGAGAAGCAGAATAAAGGTTTCAGGTAGATGTGTTACCTTAATGATAAAAGCAGTTAGTGCAAATGAGGTGGTTGGGAGATCTAAATAAATCTCAGGGCTAGAAGTACAGCGGTAGGCCTGACTTGCCCTCAGCAGCCTCATCTCAGACCCTGACCTGCACAGCTTCTGCATGTTGGTCCAGGAGCTCTACTCAATATTCTTCGTAACTGCCCTGAGCTATCCTGCAGGAACCCTATCCCAGGCCTTGTGCACCCCTGGCTGGCTGGACCTCCAACCAGTGCTGCAGGTGTTTGTTTCCAGTTTTGTCTCTTGTCTTTTGTCTGGCTTGTCCCCCAGATTAACGTGGACCTGACTCATCATTCAGGCTTTTCAGTGGCTACCAGTGGAATCTGCTATAAGGACCTTTTCTCTGACCATTCTGTTAGTTTATAGTGGAACTGCACTAGGGTTGGTGAGGACACTGCCAGTGCTGTGGTCACTCTTGACTCCTGGCTCATTCCCCCTTGTCCAGCAGCTCTGCTCTTGCTGCTCCCTGGCAGCACTTTTTTGTTTGTGTTTTTTTGTTTTGGGCAAAGTTTTAATCATGAGGAAGACAAGTTTTTCTGAGCAGCATTTTATTCCTTCTTTATTCCTTTTATACCTCCTTATGGTAGAATTCCTTCATGTTTGCTTTTGTTTTGAAATAGCCAAGGGATTTTTTTTTTCTGATTATTCCTTCACATTGGACCTTGTGAAGAGAATTAATTTCAAGCTGAACCAGCTAGCATCTGTAATATGCTTGAATAATCTTTAGTAATGAGTTTACTACTAGGCTATGTGAGTTGTTGCTTTAGTGTATATGTATAGCACATAATAACTATATGTGGGTCATTTTACTTTCAGAATCTGAACTGGAAGACCTGTGTGAAGGGTTGGATTTGCTTTCAGCCCCTGAGCTAAAAACATTGGCAAAGATCTTTCATTTGCCAAACACAAATGGTCAGAAACAGCAACTTGTGGATGATTTTCTGAGTTTGGCTAAACAACGTTCAGTCTTCAGCAGGAGTCAGGCTGGTATTGGGACAGTGATTTTAAAAAGGTAACTCTTTGTAGTTAGATTTTGCAGGTGAATGTAAGTTATGCTTCAAAAGACTCAATCCAGATGCCTTTGGAAGAGAGGAATGCATTTGGTAAATTAATGAATAAAAAAGGGCAGCAGTAGATTTTGGTTCACAGTGGGTCAAGCAGAAGGGTAAATATTAAACTTTCTGTTTTTTAACTATGTCATACTTTTCAGTTGTTGGCATGATTATCTCCAAAATTACTCAGCCATACAGAGAAACATCTAGGACGAAATAGGGAAAGTGGTTAACTGTTAAAGCAACTGTCTGATGTTCGTTTGCTGGGTGAGCTCTTTTAGTAGAATTAAAGGGGAGCAATAATAATCACTGTGATTACCTTGTGCATCATCATGAAGCCTCTTTTTCAGCAGTAGTTTTAAAGCAAAAAGCTTGTTTGCTTGGCAAAGTGTTCTTTCTTGTGATTTTTTTCACTGTGGCTATCACAGCTGTGTTCATCAGATGCCCTTGACTTCCAGGTCTTCTGGGGTGCAGATTTCAGGTTTAAGGTGTCATTCTGCCCTAATAGGAGTGATTACAGCATTACCATTCTTGGTATTTGCTGTTGGTCTGTAGCTAGAACATCCACAAAAAGTCCAGTAATATGAAGTGAAGTAATAGCCAGGGTGCTAGTGCTAGAGTACAGCTCCATTCTGGAGTTTAGAAGCTTTCTTATGCAGTTGCCTCTCTTAGTACCTACCAAAAAGAAGCTGAATAATAGTGCATATAAACAAAGTTTGCTTCTCTAGTAGTTAGCTTGTCTGGTAGGCTGGAGAACTAGGGTCTGAACTGAGGAACTGTGAAATGCTTTCTTTACAAAATGACAGATACCAGTATGTGCTGCATTTGCTTCAGTAACATCATTTATCTTTACTGTGGTATTCTTTTTCAAATGAGAGAGATTTAAAGCTTTGTCAAGTTTTGCATAGCTATGTTTATTGGACAGATATTCACTCCCTGAAGTCTATCATGTGATTCCCCACAAAATTCCTAGTATTAAAAGTGGCCTAGTATTGGAAGAAGAGCTTTAAAATCGTCTCTCCATGAAGAATTATTGTTACATGAGTCAGCAAGGTCTTCTTTCCTTATGCAGAAAGAGAGGCCTAATGCTTTAGGAATGTGGTGTTCTTTGCTGTAGCAGACAGCTGAAATGCTAGTTACCCACTGAGATCAGAGAAGATCCTGTTTTAAATCTGTACTGTCCTGTAGACAAGTAACAGAAATGTTCTCTTGTATGAAAAGGATGGATGAAGATGTGCTAATGGAGATACCCTAAAATAAGGGATCTCAAACTGTGGTCTAAACATTGCCCTGACAGCAAACTACATGTTGGTACTACCTGGCATAACAATAAGAGTGGCTGCACCCAAAGAACAGTTAATTTCAATTTTATTGTGCCTGAATTTTGGCCTTTAAACCTTTTATTACTTAAGATGCATTTCTTTGGCTTTTCACTGGAGGTTACATATACTGAATACTTTCTCAAGCTGCTGCTTTCAAGGAAAATCAAGTTTACACGTTAACTGGCTCAAAACCAATATTGCTCTTATGCTTCATTCAGTATATTTGAATTTTTATAAGTGATGGTAAAAACCAGTTTGCTGTAATAATTTTAATTGTCCTTCCAGGGTGAAGGACCTGGCTGGAAAATCTATCCGGGTCTGTAAAGGCCCTCGAGATGTCTTTTCTCGAATTCTGCTGCTATTTTCACTGTCTGAGTCAATGGAGGATGAAGAAGCTGGTAGTGCTGGTCAAGGACAGCTCTTCACAGTCCTTATGGTAAACATGGGGCGTATGGTATTCCCCAGTTACACTGTAAATAGGAAAACCCGGGTCTTCCAGGACAGAGAAGATCTTATCAGGTAGGGGGGAGCTTTGGAAGTTTGGAAAACTTTATATCTAGAAAAGCTTTACCGCAGTACTTGTGTAGGCAAATAAGGATTCGTCATGCAGAACCCCAGATGTAAATAGGTAGAAGTGCACTTCTGCAATTATTTTAAATGCAATTTTGTACCAAGGTAGGACTCCTAATTTGCAGAGGCTTATATTTTGAACCAAAATAGCATATGTATTTGCTTTGTGATCATCTGCTGATGAAAGTTGTTTCTTCATTTGTTGTGATGATTATTAGGATGGACCAAACAAAAATAACACATTCTCTAGTTTATAAGTAATTTGAAACATGATGTATGTGGCTGGTGTAAACACTGCTGATCTTATGAGAATAAGAATACTGGCTGGGTGGTTCAGTGTCTTTGGAGACTGAAAGGGTGTTTTTAAAAGACATTGTATGGAGGAATTGATTTCTTCTTTTAACTATAAATGTTTTTTGAGCCTATTACAGTTATTATGTTTTTTTCCTTTAGGTATGCAACTGCTGCTCATCTGTCAAATGATATAGCCACTGCAGTGGTAAATGGGAACTGGGAAGAAGCGAATCATCTGTATATGTGTGCAAAAGAAACCTGGAACAAGCTGAAAAATCACCCTTCTTTGAGGTACTAAATTGGAAACTAGTGTTCATGTGAAACTATTAAGTGTATTTTCTTACTTTTGGTACTTTTGAGAGAGGCTCATAAACTGGTAGTATTATTTAAGCCTGATAAATTTAGAAGCTTTAATATTCTTGAAAGCTTTGAACTTCTGGTTGTTTGTTTAGCTTTTAAGTGATGGTATGAAAAGGCCTTCTTCATAAAACCTTGGGAATGAATTGGTAGGCATGGATAAAGCACTAAAGCATTTCTGTTCTATGTGCCAGTGCAGGAGAACAAGAACCTTATTTTTCCCTTGTCATAGTTTCTTTTTTGGCTTTTAGACAAATAGCAATAATCAGAATTTAAAATTCACTGTGAATAAAAGGATGTTGCAAATGGTATGGAGAAACATACTGGGTTATGCATCTCTTCAGATTTCCAAGTGGGTGTCATTCAGGAAATGTTACTAAAGATCTGAGAACTGAAATAATGTATATTGGTTTTAAATGTTCTTCATCAGTTTTTCTGTCAATTATTTAGTCTTCTGGTTTAATGATACACTAAAAGTATGTTTTACTTTTAGTATGATACACTTTGGCATTGTATTCATTTTCATGGCAACTGTTTTAAAATAATATTCATAGAAGGTCATTTGGAGGCTTGTTCCATTTCACACTGAAGACTTTGGAAAACCCTATTTTGATTTCATTAAGACATTTAAAAGACTGTCTTGAAATACCAAGGTGCCTACCCAAAAGATGTTAGTCTTCGTTTTTTAGCAGAAAATTCCTGCTCTAGCCTTTTTCTTTTTTTCAGCTGTGTTTCTGAATTAGCCATCTGACTGACGAGAAAAGTTGGCAGTAACAGAACATGGTGTGATAAGTTATTGTTTGATGTAGAACTTACTGCTAATTCCACTGCTGTTGAAACCAAAATAAGCTGAGCAAATGCAGCTTGCACCTGCTACCTTAGCTAAACTATTTTCTTACCTTTGGGTTCTTGACATGGCAGCTGGGACTGTAGTTCAATTGTAATATATAAGGCATGTAATTGTTGTAAATCCTTTAGGTATAAGCATTCTTAGTAAGAGAATTTTAAGAGTTTAAATTGACATCATAAAATTGATCTGAGGTGCTCTTATCTTTCAGCTATCACAGAGTTCTACCCGAGTACTTGAGACATTTCACAGTTGGCTGGGTGTATACAAGAATCCTTTCTCAAGGTGTTGAAATTTTGCAGAGACTTCACATGTATGAGGTAAAGCGGTGAAGTGAATAGGAATGTGTGTTTAATGTAGCATTGTTCAGCTGTTTATATTGATGATGTACCAGCATTGTACTAGGAAGAAAAAATAACTGTTACACTGAAACCAGGACTTGTTGCAAAGGCAACAATTAATATTCAGGTCTTTTTTGTATACAGTAAGAAATACAGAAAGGACAAAAACATTGTCTTTTTGGCAGCTAACCTTTAAGTGTACATAAAAATATTCTAGAGTTTTTAAGATACATCCATGCACCTGAATACAGTGGGTGCTGAAGTAAAAATGGGGTTTGAATTGTGCAGAGATAAAGTTCTGTAGTATCCAGTAATTAGAAGAGATAGTGGCAAGCTAATTATGTAATGAAACTGCAACTTGGTTTTCTAACTCCATTAATAAAGATACAATCTTGTTGCTGCAGGAAGCGGTGGAGGAGCTGCAGAGTCTTCTGTCTCAGGATGTGTATTGCACTGACAGCAGAGGGCGATGGTGGGATCGCCTAGCTCTGAATTTACATCAGCACTTGAAAAACACTAAGAAGGTACCTTCGCAACTGCAGGCTGTAAAGCTGGAGACACTGCAGTCATTGTCTGCAACAGTTTTAAAAATACTTCGTATGAGAAGAACAGAAGGGTAGGCTCTCCTAAAAATGCAGGTATTGGTAGGAATTACAAGGTCAGGCAACCAGTTTCTCCTAAGAAGTTGAGTATTGAGTTTACTCTCATCCTTGATTGGCCTGTATAGAAGTACACTGGAGAACTGGGATTAAAATGCTTGTATTTTGTTTTGCCTTTTAATTCTCTACGTCTGTTAAGAGGAAATAATATCATAAGCTGTCAGGTGTCTGCAGTTGTCTCTTCTGCATCTTATACCCCCATGTCAAGCTTTTTCAAATTTTGGAATTAGAAGTTGTACGAGGAAGAGTTAGTTGCTTATTTACAAACTAGGACAGAGTGCTTTCCTCAAGTCACAGAGAGTATGTTGGAACCATGATTTGAGTTAATTTTTGAAGTCCATCTTTAACCCCAGATTTTCTTCAGTGCAGTAGAGGTCTAAAATTTGTTCTCTATGTACATACCCAACTGAGCCGGTCCTTCTAATTCCATATTATGTGCTGTTAAGGAACTGACTTAAAAATATTAAACTGATTTACTGTAGAACCAACTCTCTTTTTCTGATCACTTATGTAGAATTTACATTTCCTTAATCTTATATTTATCAGTACAAGTAGATAGTAATTCCTTTTTTACTGTACTTGTGCAAATGTGAATCCAGAAGCCTACTATTGCAAAATGTTAGTTACTGGTTAGAAATTCATACATACAAAGGGGGCACTGTCTTATGTGCTGGTTTTTACTTTCACATTTTTGTGCTTCTTAAATCAGTTTTGTCTTTCTGGCTCAGTAAGGACAGATAGATGTGCATAGGTCTTTCTAAATTATTGCTTGTTACGTTGCTCTTTGCTAGGCCATTGACTGCATCAGAAATGGACTGGCAGACCCATTTGTACGTACCGGGCATCGGCTGTCTCTCTACCAGCGGGGCTTACGAATCAGAGACTCGCCAAGCTGCAAGCAGTTCAGATGCCTGTTGCATGATCTGACAGCCATACCTGTGCAGGATGTGACACACGTAAGTGCGGTTGCTGGTGGTTTCTAAGAAATAACAATTCATGAGGTCTTTTTTTCTCCTGACAGTAAAAAATAATCTGTGAGACTGTTGTTACATGCTATGTACCAGTCTGACTTATTTGTGCCACAGGAAAATGAACACAAATGTGTTTCTAAAACAAAAGCCTCTTGTAAACTAGTTGTACTTCGTTAATAAATGGTCAGCTTCTTAGCTGGAATTAGTTACCTGTACAGTGATGTAATTTGCATTGCTTTACTGAATATGTGTTAGGAATCTGATCAGCTCTAAACCCCACTAATTTACCAGCAACACTCAGAACCTTTCTGTTTGAAGAGTCTGATCAAATCAGTGCACTGCCTATGGTGTCTTCAGGCCAAGGGTTCTGTGTGTTTTAGAAAAAGTAATAGTAACCTGAGCATGTTGTCACCATGAGTTTAATGGCTCAAAAAATGCAAGGTTTTTTTAGTAACCTTTGAGAGTTGTGCACTCTAAATATATACTATGCAAATACACACAACTGTGCACTTGCATCCTATTGGAATGGGGTTTTTTGAACTCATTCTTTTCCCTACTGTTGCAAAGATAATTGTCTCTGGGCAAAGTCAGAGCAGACCGTCACTGTCTGTCTTGGCCTTGTCATCACGTATCTCCCTATAGCCCTTCTTTTTCTGAGTCCAGCATGAGTCTCCTCAGTCATCTGTGTTCTTCTTTCCTGGTCGTACATATCAAAATACTACATTTCCATCTGCTCAGCATTTTTGCTACACTTTTTTGTTTTCCTAAACTATTTGCCAGTTTCTCACAGCTAAACAGAATGATTTCAAAGGACTGGCAGGTTGAATTTTGTTCAGTTGATATTTGGAAACAAGTCTAGCTCTGATCTTAAGAAAACTGAAAAGGAGAGTGTTTTAGGAGGGATTCAGCTGCCTAGGCCAAAGCTTTTTAAATGTGATGCTGGAAAGTAACTAATTCTTTTAACATGTTCAGGTTACAATCAAAGGAAAAATGTGTCCTCAGACAGGAATGGGAAAATCTGTATTTCTAATGGAGGATATTGATGATGAAGAAGGAGGCAAAGACATCAGTGTATCCACAGTCATGTGTTCAGTTGAGGAGTTGGCGTTAACTCATTACAAGCAGAATGGTTTTGATCAGGGTAAGAGTAACTTTTCTGTTTGTTTTTACAGCGAAGTGAGTGTGGCAGTACGATGCAATTTACGAAGCAATTCACTTAATAGGCCAGTTTTAGCTGATTCCGTTAGACTAGTTTTTAGTCTAAGTCTGTTCTAAATGGCTGTAAGACGTAATTTCCTCACCTAAATGTTCTAACACGTATTTTCAACCTAACCCGCTTTCTGGTCTCTACTTGCTGCCTTCGTGTACCTAAGGTGGTTTTCAAATGTTTCAAAAAAAAAAAAAATACCCAATGTTTCTTCTTTATCTCCATAGAAACCACTCACTTTGCCTTTCTTATCAGTGAACAGCTATTCTATTTGTTATGGTACCAATGTCATTTAAGGAGTGTCATTAAGGAAAGGTGAACTTCTCCACTGATTTTTGGTACAGATGAACATGGAAGCAGCATATAACATAGCAAGACACTTACTTAGCAACTTCGTTTGAAAAGGCTTGGTTTTCAGCTTTATTAGTAGTTGTGCATATATTTTCATATCTACATATGAAAATATATATGTTTTCATCCAATACATATTTATATATTTTAATATGTATAAAATATATGTTTTTACATATATATATTGTTTGTATATGTAGTTGTTAATATATTTCATATATATATAGCTCCTATATATATTCATATATAGGAGCTGTGAAAAGCCATGGACGAACAAGAATATATAGGTCTGTTGTTGTATATGCTACACAGAATCACAGAATAGTTAGGGTTGGAAAGGACCTATATATGTATGCATAGATACATATATAATTTATATATCTGTTTATGTAAACTCATGTATCTATATACATGTATGTATATATACACATATATAAATGTATTAACTAATTTATATATGTGTGTATGTATACGTATACATGTACATATATATGTGGATATATACACATATATACATATACATATGTATGTACATGTACATATACATGTATGTACATATATGTATGTATATGTGTGTGTATATATACACATATCTAAATTAATTGTATACATCTACATTTTCAAAAATGGACTATAAAGACAATTTATCAAGTAACAGGATAAAAAGGGAGGTGGTGCAGAAGCTGCCACTCACCACCAGCAGAGCAATGCTCAGCCAGTGTTACTGACGTGCTTATAAATAAATGTTTGTATTACATGTACAGTACACACAGATAAGCATACATGTGTGTATGTATAAATACACATACAGGAATACATGTACATATATGTGTATATGTAGATTTATTGGAAAATGTTTTTATATATCCAGCCATTTTGTATTAATGTATTACGTTTTTAGTACACTGGCTGGGCACTGGTCTCCTGGCAGTGAGTGGTTGCTTTTTGCAGCGCATGCATGTATAGATATATGTACAGCTCCATGTACATATGCATGCGTTTGTTTATGTATAGAACAGATTCGTATAAACATTGTTATTAATATATTACTTTTTAGTGTATTTTTTTTAAATTGGGCATTAAAAATTGTTAAACACTAAACTGTATTTATTTGTGACAGGGCACAGTAATTTTATCCTGTCAGGGAAGCCCACTAAGCCTGGAAATAGAAAGCATTAGGGACTTGATGCTGTAACATTAGGATATATTGACTTCAGGTGTGTGTACATACACCTGAGCCTGGCATGTTTCTGTTTTGGACCATGATGATTTAGTACCTCTTTCTGTGAGACAGCTGTAGAAATTAATGTTTCCATTGTTATTAAATTTTGTTCTTTAGGTATTCATGGAGAAGGCTCAACGTTTATCACGCTCTATGGTATTCTAATGTGGGATGTCATTTTCATGGATGGCATACCTGACGTTTTCAGAAATTCCTATCAGGTATGAAAACCTTTCTTTAGGGAATTTCTTTATCCATTGCTAAAGACTCTGAAACCAGGTTAAAATCATATTTGGGGCTGGATTAACATTTTATTCTGAAGGTCTTTGCAGGCAGATCTTGGTGTTTGCTTGGTTTTATTATTTGTTATATTGGGCTTGTTGCTAAAGGGCTCCTTGGGAACTAACTGCTGTGTGGGTCTAGATAGATTGACTGTCAGATAGGGTGGGATTCATCTGGCTAAATGCCTGTGTCCTATATCTGAAGTCCCTAGGCAAAGTTTCCAGTGGAAGAATACTGCTGTACCCGAGCATTGTTCAGCTCATTTGAAGATGATGCCTTCCATTAAAAAACCAAAAAGCATATCTTCTCAGGACCCTTTAAAGGGAATTCACATTTCTGAGCTCAGGTTTGTTTGCATCCCCCCTGCACCACCCCAACATCTTCATGCATTTGGGATCCTCCCTCCTTTTTTGTCAATGATACAACCAAGCAAATGACACTGTACTCACCCCAGCAGCTCCCTGTTGTACCCTCAGGTTCATGATTCCATGTGAACTTGGGGCTTTCAACTAAAAACAAGCAGCACACAGGGCTAGGATGGGGCCAGTGTTTGTTGCACTGGCACCAGATGGTAAAATAAATGCAAATCTTTTCCTATTTAATAAAGGTTTATGTAGTGTCCATGTTGACATTGAGTCAGTGTTTGTTAGCGTGAATTTGTAGTTAAGGAAAATACAAAGTAGGGCATTGTCATTCTTGGAGTCACTGTTTTGCTGGCAGCTTCTCAGCAATGTGTTTACTTTTTTTTACAGATGTTCCCCCTGGATTTATACACTGACAGCTTCTATGAGAACAGGAGGGATGTCATTGAAGCCACCCTTCATCAGCTGCAGACAGCTTCCTCAGAGACGCTTGCAAAGTTGATTGCTGATGTCTGGACCACACAGGAGGGAAAAGCAGCAGCACTAGTTAGCTGGGGGCGTTTTAGTTCCCTCCAGCAAGTTCAGGTGAGGAACTGTTGTCCAGAATGGGCACTCATTTGATTAGGCTTGCTATTAACTCACAGTTTATAGCGAGGCACTGAGCCATGACTGATGGGCAAGGGGAGGAATTGCATGGGGACGTAAGTACAGAGCTCCCTCATCCCAAGTACTGTGACTCTTTTCTGATGTCAGTCACTTTTCTTGCAACAGTAGCTGGGAACAGAGGAGGGAAGTTCCTGTAGATAAGATCTACTTAAGCCTCTTGTTACACAAGGCTAAACAAAAAGCTGAGATGGGCCCTAGAATGTTCTTTTGAGCATCGGGAAGTGGCTGTACAGGAAATTAAAGTTTAAAGTAAGGCAGCTTTCAGCACTTCTCTTACAGAGCCTCGTCTCCTGCCTTGGCGGAAGGTTTCTGAGCGGTGTTTTCCAGCGACTGTCCAGGGATCTGCGGCACTGCCGCGCAGGGCTTCCCGACCTGGTCGTGTGGAGCACTCACACCCAGCAGTTCAAGGTATAACAGATGAGCCGAGCACTGTGTCCATGACCTTACCTCAGGTGTAAAACCTGGACCCATATAAACTGTATTGTCCTGCTGTGGTGGAGTTGAACCTGCTGCTCATCTTCCCAGTAGCTATGGCATGCAGTGGGTGGTTGTTTGTCTGCCATGTCATCACATTTTGCTGTAACTTTAATGGGCATAATGAGAAACAGCAAGATGTGGCAAAGTATTGTTGTAGAATAGGTCTAATTAAAATTGCTGTAAAGCAGCTGTACCCATCAGTTGTAGACTTTCTGGATGCTGTTTGTTAATAAGGGGCGCTTATGCCTCCACTTACATAAAATCTTGAATATATGAGACTACAACTGTGTCTCTGCCATAGAAATTGAGCAGTCATGGATTATGTCTGGCCTGGTAGTGGAACAGGTACGAGAAGACTACTGCACATCTCAGCTGCTCGAGCAACTTGTCATCTGAGTAGCTGGAATTAATTCTCTAGAACATCTACATTGCTTGTCAGTATCAGCTGGAACAAGCGAAGTTGCAGAGGAATCAGTTTTTGAACATGTGGTGTCTTCATTCACCAGTGCCTTTGCCTGTGCTTTGGCAGGTATTTACTATATAAATTTCATTCTTACAGTTAAACTTCAGAACATGGGCTAATAGTTAGTTTAGCCCTCACTGGGCTTTCCATTGTGCCAAATCTATATTATTTTTGTTGCAAGTAACAGCCATAAAAAATACATAAGCCTGCAGGAGCTAATGCTTTCAGTTCCTCCACAGGCACCTACTAATGATCCATATTCCTTTGTAGCTGGTGGAAGTGAAGGGGCCTAATGATCGCCTGTCCCACAAGCAGATAATGTGGCTGAGTGAACTGAAGAAGATGGGTGCGACAGTAGAAGTGTGTCATGTGCAAGCCACTGGAGGCAAGAGTAAACGCCTTGGGTAACTTGGGTGATTTTAAAGGAACTGGCATCACACGCACCACTGGCTGCTGCTTATTAAAAGTAGTTTCTTCTGAAAATCTGGTTTCTTGCAACATTACTGTAGTTGGGTTTAATACAACACATTCTAGAAATAGCAAAGGAAGACTGTCCGTGTGATTTACTGTACGTAGGTACTGTATGCCACTGTGTTCGGGAGAACAAAGCCTTTCTCTTCTATGCACTATTAAGAACTAACTTTGTGATAGGTAACCTGGGGGTTTGCCTAGGAACGAGAAAAACAGCTGCAGTCACACACCAAGAACATCCTCCACAACAAAACTTGGGCTGCATCAGGTCCTGATCAGCTGTGGAGCCCGAGTTCCTCATGTCCAAGTTCCCTTGCAAGGCACAAGTTGCCTTTCCAGCACTGTCAGGACCAGCATTGTTCTCCAGCTGTCCCCACTTTGTATTCTGCATTTCAATTTGTCAGGTTAATATAAAAAAAATAGAGCTGGTCAATGATGGCATGGAGTAAGGCATAACACTGGGTTTTTTTCTTAAGTGCTGTTTTAACGTGCTGCTCTATATGAAAGGGTAATGTATTTTACAGCCCCTTCTGCTGTGAACATCTCTGTTGTCTGTGTAAAGGGGAAATATGTCTGGTAGTAGACAGGAGTTGTTCAGTGCAAGACCACTGCACCCCTGTGCAGCATGGCATTGGTTACAGTCAGTTTTGCCCCATATGAATTGATGTGTTTCCCATTCAGAAATAAGCCAGTCAGCTGAAACGGAACCAGATCTTCTAAGACACCAAAATCCTGTGGGTTCGTCTCAGCTTTAACACACAGACAACTCTCTGCAGTCTTCATTCTCATACTGAGTCAATTTTCCTGGTAGCAGAAATTCTGGTTACCACACAAACAGACATTGTAACAGAACATAGTGCAAAATCAAGATCGTTGGCACAGTTTTTCTATGGATCCTCTTCCTAGAGCACGGTGTTCCTGCTTTGCTTGGAAAAAATAAAACACCCCCCAACTGTTTTTTTTGTTAGAGGAAGTAAAAAAATGGCCTGAAGTTCACTGTGGAAAGGTATGAACTTTTATTTAGTCTAATTTAATTCACATTCACAAGTCAGCATCAGGATTTTATAATCTTCCTGGCACTGCTACTTTACTCAAAAAATCATTATCAGGCACAAAGGTTTTAGTTTTCAGTTGAAATAGTGAACTCTAAACCATCACAGCAACAGCATTAGGAACCTACTGCCTGGAGCGAGTTGAGGTACAGATTTCTGTCTCTTTGTTAGAGGCAAATTTAGGATTTTGTCCTTTGCTTAAATACGTGTTAGAAATTTTTTGGTCTTAAACGTCTTTCCATCTGAGAGTTTGCCAAAACCTTTGCCCCATCTTCATCTCATCTTGCTACATCTTCATTAAAGATACAAGGCATTTGATTTCAGAGTGGTATTGCAGGCAGTGCACAGTGTTCACGTGCAGGCCTGGGCATACATACACACACACCAACACGTACTTTTCAATGCATGTCTGGAATGAAAGCAGTGTCTCAGATGCATGGCAGAACATGGTGAAAAAAGCTGCATTGCCATGACGACGCAGTCTACAATTAGCTCTCTCTTGCAGTAATTGATGACACTGTGGGGACACTTTAATCAGTGTTCTGTATCCCCCATGTGGTTTGCAGTGTAGTACAACAGTCAAGATAGAACAGGCAGTAACAGCCAAAATAGTGCACGTGTTCTAGACACAGACAAAAGAAAGAAGCTTCTGGGTGGTTGTTCTACTCTTGCAACACCAGGATGGCATTAACAGGGTGTTGCTTTAAATGGTGAATAGAAATTGAAGTTTGAATGTGTGTACATATATACACATACATATATACATTTGCATGTCAGTACTCTCTACAGAGAAGTTAAAGATACGCACTCACACCCCAAAATTGCTTTTGAAAGTTATCAAAGACCAGTTCAGAGCAGTCCCTACTGACTATTGATAAGGCAACTGTGCAGATTGCAGAATTAACATTGAGTACCTGTCTTCCAAAAAGTAAATTCAAACAAGTCAATAACTGCAGAGGAGAACCACACGCACAGAGGCACAGGCAGTGGCTCAGGCTCTGGGAAAGCAGGATCCGGTGCCCATTCCCAGGGCAAGGCAGACAGCTCCCCATCCTCCCCGTCCCCCCAGCTTGTGGCCATTGTGGCCTCTGCTCCTCAAACTCCTCTTTTTGAACTGTGTAAAATTTCCTTATAAGTCTGTTTGGTAAACTGACATTTAGACAGGTTTTGTTTATTATAAAGGCATGTTATTTTTATCCCCCTCCCATACTCTATAAAATACACAGACCATGTGCAGCATCTGTACACGTCTAGAACTGAATGTAAAAATGCCTGAAATCTCTTACAAAAGACAGTCCTGTTTCAATACAGTACCCATTTCCCCCCAAAGGGTACTAGCCTATAAACATTCATTCTACTTTTGCATTCCACCAGCTGCTTGTGAGAAGTAGTTTATTTACACAGTTTTGGTACCTTTAAACCAAAGGAGTTTTAAGGAAGAGGGGGAAAAAAAAAAATAAAGACTCCGTACTTTTAACTGTAATTTTAAAAAGGAAAAACCCGGTACCAAAAGCCACTGAGCACACACACTGAGGTCTTTTAGTCAAGTATCAGGCCAGGGAATGCAGGAAGCTAATGGGGGAAAAAGAAATCACAAAAGCAAACTAAAACCAACAGTTGAATAATGACTTGAACAAGCAGATGTCTGCTCCAGCAAGCTTGTAAATGAACAACTGGTTTGTGGACCATTTTACATGCTCAAACCATCTTGCAGCATAATTAGGCGACTGAGGCGAGTACATGGTTTTTCCTCGCAAGCAGTTGATCAGAACCAACCTGGCATTACGTTGTAACGTACATGTGTGTCATAACATACATGTGTGTGTCCACATGCGGATGCGCACACACGACTGCTTTGCATAGAGAACAAATTTGGGGGGTTGGTTGGTTAAAAAGGAAGTTGCCCCCTCCCCTTCCCCATGAACCTGCCATTCACCCCCTGCCAAACCTGGTGCCCTTGCAGCTCCGCAGGGTAGGGGTGAAGCCCGGGAGAAGCAGGGTCGTGCAGGCACTGGGCTCCTCTAGCACGAAGCTTGCACCTCTGCGGCCACTCCAGATGCACATCCTCTAATATAAACGCGCAATCTTAAGATGTCCAAACCCCACACTGCAATTCAGGCTGTGCTGCGGACCAGCCTGGCTGTACAAAGGAAGAGCTCCACATCCTACCCCTCCCTGCCTTTTTTAACTCTAACATGCTGTGCATTATCATCATACAGCCTCTTTGTTTCCCCCTGATAGCTGAGAATAGCTTCTGGTCTATCACATAAGGCCCTCAGTGCCTTAACTTGTGAGTTAACCTGAATGGAGGCTCAGTGTTCGTTCAATAGCATTTGTGTTTTACACAGAACTCAGGCACAGAAAATACAGCACTGCTGGTCCACCACCCCCAGGATACTTTACACTCTTGCTTTTCTCCCTGTGAAACTTAGGGGGTCTTCTGGCATTGCATCCAGGGGAGAGGTATCATGTAACAGGTTTTAGAGCAAAGACGAGGCTGCTGCATTAAGCAGAGGGAGGCTGTTGGACTTAACTCCCTCAAACAACGCTTGCCCACTGCTTAGTCCACACGGACACGCATGTACGCAAAAAGAAGGCACCACTAACCACTCTTCCCCCAGCACCTGCTTACAACTGACAACGGTTCCACTTGGAGCCTTCCTGGAACCCAGCACAGCTTCAGTATGAATTCTGCTGAAAACAAATTTGTCCTACCACGGAATGAGGAGAGGGTCAGCTGGGATTTAATGTTGAGTACTGGAGGTGCTTATATAAAAAAGAGCTTAACCTCTAAGACGAAGATCCTGCTGAAGAAGCTGCCCTTCTGTTATTTCCAGAAAAGAGTAGGAGGAGGTGGGGGATGGAACAAAAACTTATCAACTACAGTAAAAAGTTGGAGGGAGGTGTCAGCTGCATTAGAGCAACCTTGCTGCTGTCTCCTCCCAATTAAAGGCACTTCTAAAGATACTACACTACCTGCTCTACAGTGAATGTTTTAAGGTTAACAGTGCATCGCCCTGAAGTTGAGTCCTACAATCTAAAGTCAAGCTCATGAGAAAGACCACAAATCTGAGTAATTGTTAATGAATACATTTTGGGGAGATTAAAGAAAAGGGAGTGCACAATCCCTGGGTACACACTGCATTAACACCTATGTAGGGTGACCAAGTCACAGAACGTTAGTGAGTATGTATGTATGTATGTCCACATGGAAGCGTTCTGCCTGAAGAGGCAGTCTGATAAAACAGTCTATTCCCAGGTTTCAGCTGTCAGTCTGTGTCCCCTGCACTGAACTCTCTGACCTGCCAAGCTGTTGACACTACAGTCACATCAGTCTCTGTCTGGGAAAAAGGATGTGTTGAGCAGAGCCCTCATGCATGACCACACCAAGCCCTTCAGTTAGCTAATGAAGTGCTCCACCGCTTAGAATGAGCCAAACCACAAAACCACAGAGGAATTTGGGACCAGCAGCCCTAGCAGGTGACATCTACTGAAGGCAAACGTGTGCGATCTGAAGCACAACTGCTTTGCTTTTAAATATCTGTGCAAAACTTACGTAATGTTTGTATATAAAAATTATTACAGCTTTCAATGCCGCATTTAGCAGTGTTAACTTAGAAAGGACAAAGTGATAGGCTCTATTTTCCCTACACCTTTAAACCATCACAACATCTCAGTCTTCGTTTGCAAGCGTCTCAGTGGATAGCCAGATTTTGGCACCACTTAAAAATTTGCTTAAAGGTGTTCCCAGAATGCTCCGTCTGCAGAGGTTCCCTACAGGAGAAAACGGGAATGAGGAGGAGAGAAAGTCTGGGGCCCCAGAGGTGTCATTTAAACTATTTGCTCTGAAGTACATCCTGCTTTGATCCAGTTCCAAGCAGCTGCCGTGCAAAGAAGAGTTGCTTTTGTACTGCCGAAGACTCCGGTTTAACATGTCTACCTCATCTGCCAGCAAAGACACTTTATGGAAAGCAGTGATGGAGCCACCACGATTAATTTGGGCCTCAGGAACCCAGCGGAAGTAGCAGAGTTTCCACAGTTTTATTTGTGTTCCAGAGACACGGGGTAGGATCACACCGTGCAAATCAACGGGCTTTGCAAACCAGTCTCTGAAGTACTGTTCCATACTGCCAGTCGGACTCTCTGTGTGCTGGAGAAAGTCCGGCTTCAGTTTCAGTATCAGAGAGTTTCTTCTTGGAAGGAACTCTTGCTCACCGATAATTCCGTTCTTTAATGCTGGGGGTACACCTCGCAGTGTGGAGCTGTAGTTTTTCTGCAGAAAATAAACACTGGTAATTGTCCAGGTTTATGCGCACTGGGACAGCAGATTTCCCTGAGCTGCTAGGACGCAGCATCCAGAGAAATGATGTGACCTTTCAACAGTTCTGAGCCTGGGTCACTACTGCATGGCTCATGGGGCAAACACTGGGGCCACCAGTGGCCTCTGCATAGAAATACATCTCTTTTCTAGACTTTCTAAAACAATGGATCATTGAATTGACCAGTGTCCACTGAAAAAAAACTGATGACTCTGGGGAAAAATGTTGCACATCAGCACTTTTCCATAGGTGAAAGAATGCAGACATTGGCAATGAGCTCAGCTGTATCAGAACACGTACTGGAACACATGGCTCAACAATTTACATCCTTACTTCCACAGAAAATCATTTCTTTAGGCTGGGAAGCTAAGAGAATTAATGTTCCTAGTGCTAAACTGAGAGTGCACAACACTACAGAACTGTAAATGAGCATTACGGTTAAGGACAGAAACACTCCAGTCAAAGGCAGACATCACTATGGTTACCTTTGAGCGTTTAAAAGTCTTCACGGCTCCATTCTGTACACAGGGTGCACTCTTTCCAATGTACAGAGGGTTGTGGAAGAGCAGGCGATCCCTGTTTGTAAACTGAAGAGACCAGTCCCAAACACAAGGAAATCTGAGGCCTTTCTCATCACCCAGCTGAATATTTTTGCTTATGGCAAACTCCTGCAACAAGTTAACATTCAGGCATGTTAAAATCAAAGAAAACAGGTTTATTCACAGATATTTATTACAAAGCAGTGCATAATTACTGGGCAAAGAAGAGCAGGGACATAATGGAGAGGTGGCTGCTGGAGAAAACTGCTGTACCCTGGGTTTCACTTGAGTAATGCAGAGGCAGGACTAATGCTTACTGAGCACAGTTTACTTTTCAATGATACTAAATTGTTTGTTTACTCTGAACCCCCCAAACTCTTGTTTTGAGGAAAACACTAGCAGCTCCCCAGTGCTCTATTTCTTTGTAAGGCAGCTACTTACAACTCTCAAGGGAAAACAGTGACCAAAATAACTAATTTTCATTTTATCAGCCACCAAATGTTTTCTACGTGCAGTTCTGATAAACTCCAGTTTTCCAAACAAAGTGTTCAGTTTTCCATACACCTGCAATGTGCATTATTATTTGAGCTTCACACAGGCTTTTTCAAGCACTGAAACAATTAAATCAGGACCTTTCAAAGTCTGCCTGAAGCATGAAATGCTATTTATTGTGTATCGTTCTACTTCATCAGTCCCAGACGCAAATCTGTTTCCTAGGGGAGTACAAATAATGATGTACAGTAACAATGCTTTTCTGGTAAAGAGCAAAAAACTTCTCCAGACTTTCTTCTTCAATAGTTAGTCTATACATCAGTCCATGCAAAGATCAACTGAAAATTCACTCTGAGCACATTCACCTGCGGAGCTGAGTATTCTGCCCTGAACAGTCTGACATTTTGGAAAAGGCACAGGAGTAGCAGAGAGGATGTTATTTCCAGAGGGCCATGCTGAAGTCCCCTGGCTCAAAAGGAGGTGTAATGCTTCCTACTCACAGTGCTTTCCTTTACTCGCTGATGAGGACAGTTGAAGAGGAAAGTGCCAAACAGTGATACACGTGCGCTGTCGTACAGTACAGCCAAGTAAATTTCGGAAAACTCAAAGGCTGCTGGGTATTGTTCCAGCAGCTGCCAAACACAGTCAAGAAACATCAAGAACAAAGGAGACTGGGAAAAGAAAAGAGAGAACTGTTAGATTTAGCTGAAGCTTTTCTCAAGTCACACCAACTTCGTTGCAGCTAGCGCTCCGTTAGGGTATTTGGCTAATTCCTCAACACAGTAAACTAGTTGGAGTCTTGTGTTTTAGGATTTTATGCACCTGTAATACCCTGTATTTTTGTTTAGCCACTTTCACAAGCAACTATGTCATCTGGCTTCCCCAGTGTTACCTTCCAACACGAAGCCTCTCTGGCTTCTTACTCAATGTTTCTTCTTGTTTTACATGACTGGAGAGCTTACAATTCAACCACGTTAATTTCTCACTACAACTTCTAGCTCTTTCCACTGTGGCCTGTGAATGGCAGAAGACTAAGCTATAATTTATATATAGCTTTAGATTCTCCTCTTCCCCTTTTCACTCTCCCGTATATCCTTTCCTAGGGTCAAAACACCAGCTTTCTCACTATCCCCCCTTTGGTATTTCAGTTTCTTCATCCCTTCATTTGTTTTCTCCACTTAGTGCTGTGTCCTCAGTCTGTCTATTGGCTCCACTCTCTGGGGATACTGCTTATCTTTTTTTCTGTCTCTGTGTTTTAACTCTTGGGCACTGTCCATGAAGAAGGCTGCTGACCTGGGCTCCTCTAGTCTTCCAATTGCAATTACAAGCCTCTCCTTTGCAATGAAGAGGCCAAATAAGGTTAGCTGGAAATACTGAAAATCAAGCATGGTGCTACTCTCTACTCCTCTGCTTTGTAAAACAAAGCAAACCACCACCTCCAATCCCACTCCTTACCCCCTTCTATTTCAATTTAAATGCTGTGCTAGCATTCGTAACAGTGTGATTTCTTCACAAGCAACACTGAAAACATAAAAACTCAGCAACACTGCATTGCACCTGGTGCTGCACTGATTCTCACTTGGCTACAGAGGATAAAGAAAATAGATCCCTATCCTGAACAAAAACTCATTTTCTCCGACATCAGTTTCATGAGAGTTTAAATCATTAAAAAATACTTTTACTTTAGTTTTTTGCATGAACATACATTCAAGCCAGTATTAACCAGGTACTGTTATCACATATAAACACAATTCCTTTTTACCTCTTTGTCAGATCTCTTTAAGTGGTTACACCTGTCTAAAAACTGATATCCTGCCATGACCCATTCCTTCTGTATTAGGCTTTGAAATCCAACAATTGTTCGAAAATAGGGATCCAGCATGACTTGAATGAGGGAAGCAGCAAGACAGCTCAGGTCCCGGCCCTCTTCCTCTGTGAATAACATACAAGTGCATGAAATACATAAGGTATAGATGCATGTACACACAATTAGATCTCAAAGAGCAAAAAGTGGCGACTAGTTCCAGTGGTTTTCTTTGAATTTCTTTCAAAACATGCTTTGTGCTGCTGTAATTGGTTCCTGCAGCATCCAGCACAGCAGTGCTTTCATCAGGAACAAAAAAACCCACCAAATGCCTGGTACTTGAACCAAGATGCGCTGACAAGGAGGGTGTTCATGTGGCTGGAAACTGTTAACAGCTTTTCTCTCCTGAAGCAGTTTTTGGAAGGCCGTTCTATGGGCAGAGTGAGCGACACCAGCTGAGCGGCTCTCGTGAAAATGACAGAAATCACGGTTTTCTGATCAGCACAGGAGAAAGTTTTTCAGTGTCTCTTCTTCTGGAACATGTCTGCACTTACCCAACAGCAGCCACTCTCAGAGAAATACTCCTGTATATAGGTCCTCTGAGTGAAACTGATACTGCTTATGCAGGGAGCATGAGCCCAATTAATACAGACCAGAAGTTCACCCTGAAGTTTTGATTCTGTCATACCATTATCAGAATAAAACTCACGAAGTGACATATTCCTTTGATGCTACGGACTATACTATAGTTCAGATGCAGAACAAAACTTTTCCTTTCTAGTTTCTCAAATGCCTAACCATTTAGAAATGGTGCAGTTTACCTATAAAGCTTACAGTTGATATCATTATCATTAACACATTATCATTATAATGTGCTTATCTACATTATTGTACTAATGCAAACAATTACAGTACGCCATGGTTGTGTTACCTTGTAGAACTACAGAAACATGTTTGCACTCCATCATATATACAAGCTCAGCAGAATGTTTAAGAAAGGATCTAGACAGAAAAAGAAAGTGATGCAACAGTTAGGACAACAGAGTCACACTCTAAAGGAAAAAATATCTGGGATATCCAGATTCACCACACTCATATGTTAAAACAGAGAATCCTTCAACTGATTCACTACTTATTTACACTGGTGAAAGTTTTTCACATCTTGTTAACCATCATCAATGCATTAATGGTACAAACCTAATATACTCTAACCAGTGAGTATTTTCCAGTGAGGATAGCCACTTCTCTTCAGTTTCTTCAAAAGGCTCTGCAACAAGGAAAACAGTTATATTGCAGAACAACTTCAAACATCTATTCCTGTGAGCCAGACCTATCAGAATTTGTTGCATTTCAAGAAAACAGCCACCATGAAAGGAGGCCAGTCCTGCGTACCATTAACACACAGCTGTTTGAGTTTGACATGTGCAGCCTGGATTTCCTGGATGCTGGGGAGACTCTTGTCCAGATCAGATTTATAAACATCACTTCTCAGAGGATGGCTTCGAGTTATTGCATTACAAATCCTAAGTAAGAAAAAAGAATCAGCCATTTTGTTATTGGAGAGGAAATAAACCATCTTCCAAGAAACACGCCACACTCCAGCTGCAAACAACTGAAACCACATAAAACATGCACCTGATTTATTTTCTAATTTATATTCAGGAGGTACGTTGCTCCTGCCACAAAGCTTTTGACTCACATATTTTGGTATCTGCTAGTTATAGAACAATAAAATGGAAATGCTGGGTCATTAAAACAACGTGTTTGGGAAATGAAAATCTGAGGCTGACTCGCAGTTAAATAGCTCTAGTCAAGTTTAAATTTTCCACAATTTTTAATATGACTTAGGTATTCTATAGACACAGAACAGTATAAAGTTGATAAAGCCACGAAATCTGACAGGGCTTCAAATAAACTCATTGCTCCAGCCTAACACACACAATGCAAGTGTTTGTACTACTACAAAAAGTCATCCTACAAATTAAACCAGAGGACAAAGAATACCCAGTTAGTAAACTACTTATGAAAGGTTCTAGACGCATTCACCTTTCATTAAGGACAGTGAATAACAAATATCTCCCAGAAATACTCTGTATGTTGCGACACTAAATCTATAAAACCGTATTTCCCAATGCCAAAAATGAAGAATAGTTTCTACTGTATCTTAGAATCACAGCATGGTTTCAGTTGGAAAGGACCTTAAGGTCATCCAGTTCCAACCCCCTGCCATGGGCAGGGACACCTCACACTAGACTATGTCACCCAAGGCTCTGTCCAACTTGACCTTGAACACTGCCAGGGATGGAGCATTTGCCACGTTTTTGGGCAACCCATTCCAGTGCCTCACCACCCTCTCAGTAAAGAATTTCTTCCTTATATCCAATCTAAACTTCCCCTGTTTAAGTTTAAACCCGTTACCCCTTGTTCTATCACTACACTCCCTGATGAAGAGTCCCTTTCCAGCATCCCTGTAGGCCCCCTTCAGATACTGGAAGCTGCTCTGAGGTCTCCACGCAGCCTTCTCTTCTCCAGGCTGAACAGCCCTAAATTTCTCAGCCTGTGTTCATATGGGAGGTACTCCAGCCCCTTATCATCAGAAACTCGGCAGCAACCTAAGTCATATTACAGTAACATCAATAGAAAAGACTGATCCTTTGATCAGTAAATTCTGTCACTTAAATGACCAGCTGCCTAAAAAATAAACATCCCTTACAATTTCAAAAATTACACAGGATTTGACACTGAAGTGGACCTTAAACAGGAATTATGCCAGAACTATACTCAGAGAAGTTTCTCAAAAGCCAATGCACTACAATGTTATGAAGCAAGTATTCCCTCAATTACTAATTGCTGCTGTGTGTTACAGTGACCACTTGTGTTGTTACACATCTGATTAAAGAATAACATAACTATTACCTTTGATCAATTCTTCTTTGTTGTAAAACATCTTTAATGTTGGCCATCCTAACGAGGGCACTCCCGTTAGGGTGATTCCAGGACCATAACTAATATGGGGAAAAAAACACAAAAGAAATAACAAAACAATGCAGATTAGTGTTATTCCATAGACATTGTTTTCTTAACACTACACATAAAGCTATGTTAACTGGTAGATATGTGAGATAATATTGTACATCAACCAAGGACAGTAACAGAATAAAGACTACACTTACTGGCATGCGTCTCCCAATAAAAGAGTAGGAGTATAGCTTAAGGTCTTGATCTGCTAAGGAAGATGGAACCACAAAATATTCTGGAAGGCTTGAAGAAAAAACAGGATACAAAAGGTTACTTTTCCCTATGTATTTTATCACTTCTACTCTTGTGGCAATGCTGTCTTACGAACTCTGGTAAACTGTAACACACCAGCCCCTAATACCACAGTGCTAACTGACAGTCCTGTATGTCTGCATGATCTTACATAGCATTGGTATAGCTCAGATCCACCTGTTCAGAAACATACATGCTTCAGAGAGAAGTACGAAAGCATGAAAGCAACACATGCCAAAATAGGCCATTTCCTTTAATGACAACACTGCAAGTAAGAACGATCTTCCAACTAAGGGCCTCTCCAGAGAGTGGCACATTCAAGGGGTGAAGTGCACAATTAGGTAGGATGGAAGGTTTGGTGGAGGAGACAGGAAAAGACAGTGAAATTGCCTTCTTTTTTTCTACTTGTGTTATAAGAGAAACTTACCAAGTAGATATCATATAACCTTCATTGACTGAACAAACTCTCCACTCTGATGCACCTGTCCTTTTGATTTCTCTATCCCAGTCAGAGTAAGTTTCAAACAAAGGTGTCTGCTGACCACTGGCACCACCACCTCCTGGATCTATTCCATTCACCTTCTTTGCTAGGAAAAAGAAAATTCATTAATGCGCATTTTAAAAGAAGAGGAAAAGAAATTATCGAACTCTTCACCTTCCTAATTACAAGAATAAGGCACCAGCATCAGGACTGCTGTTGCCTACTTGTGTGCAACAGATCAGTGATTGACTGACGCTTGGCAATACATGAAGACATAAGGCTTTTTCCTGCACTTTCTACAGAGAAGCAACATAAAACTGCTATATTGTGCTGCTTGATAGAGGGCAAGACATACTACACTCGGGAACAGCTGGTATCTTCAGTCACAGGATTTCTCTCTTCAATATGCCAAAATTAGCAAGGTTTTAAAAACATGAACCCTTTATAGGCTAACCTTTAATGAGGGACCTTGTGAGTAAAGTGAGAAAATAAAACTGTATCATTTCAACAGCTTTAAAGGAATGCTGTATTGACACCAAGCAAAATCATTGGAAGGCCAAGTTAAAATATGTGTTTATATATACGTATGTACTTATCCACACAGAAGGATGGCCTATCATTCTGTGGATAAGGCCCAAGAAAATTCTATAGTCTGTTGCTAATACTGAAGGGTCTCCTTTGCTGGTCATTCTTTATGCGCCAAGGAGGCAGCCTGTAACTTGACACTTGGAAGTAAGTTTTAGACAAAAGTGAAACAAACAGAGACTGGACCCTACTACCTCCCCATGAAAGCTCCAAGCTTTAGCAAGAGCCTGTATGGCTGTAAGTGCCTGCCCAAAGCAGAATATGGTTTTATGGTTTTACTGTCACTTCAGTGATGGTGTAGTTTCTACTTTCTGTATCTATCAACCTAATTCTTGAACCAATACTCAGACTATTGTGTTTTTCAGAAGAAAGCTGGACTGAAGTCAGACTGAAGTAGTTGTTCAAAGACAG
Source organism: Amazona ochrocephala (assembly GCA_039720435.1). Classification (NCBI taxonomy): domain Eukaryota; kingdom Metazoa; phylum Chordata; class Aves; order Psittaciformes; family Psittacidae; genus Amazona; species Amazona ochrocephala. Next base: position 29,846,171 of record CM077883.1, on the reverse strand, counting down.
CATACAGAGAAATTTCATAACTGCCCCCAAATGTTGTCATTTCACTGTTCAGTGGCAGGATATATAACTATAAAATATGGCCTGGAAAAAAATGATGTACATACACAGCAGAGCAATACAGGCTCTTTCTGCTCCTCGAGAAGCACAAAGACAGTATTTCAACTTCTACTGTACTGGGACTAGCAGGGATAGAGTCAAAAAAGCTGAATTGTGAGAGCAGAGCCAGAGGTTTATGCTACAAACACCAGGGTTAACAACAACAAAAAAACCCAAGCCAAACCAAAAGTATTTCAAACTCTTTTCTCCAGCAACCGCAGCACAGCAGAACAACTATCTTTTGACATTCCAGTCTGCTGCTCCAGAGGAACAGTGTTTTTTACCCACCTTATGTCATGCTTCCACTAGGTATTTTTCCATACAGCAAATGGTATTTTAAGGATGGGGTAAAGGCAACTTTCTGACAGACTAACATTTTGTTCACACTCCACTTTCACATTATAATTTCATCTGCAGATGTGCTCCCTCCCTAGTACTTCATAACACTAAAGTATATGGACCTTAATAACTGCCCAAGTTCTATCAGGTAAGAAACTGTAAGAGTAATCATGTGTGCAACATAGCCACATGCACACTTAGTCTTGTGCATGCACAGGGCAGTTATGTAGGCACCTGCATGAAAAACATGCATTTCTGTGCAAATTTGAAGGCCTGAGCTTGTAACTCCACAATATTCAAATTTTTAAACAGGCAGATGAGCTATTTCTAATGCCAGCTGCTGAGGAAGTATTTCAGCACCACAGAACTCCATCAACGGCACTTGCACTATTTGGAGGCTTGTTACACTAGAACTGATGGGTTTCAGCTGTGTATTGGCTGGGGAACACTAAGCAGTGACCGCACAGCATTACACTAGAAATCAAGTTCCAAAGGCATCTTTTTCAGGCTTACCTAACTGACAAGGTTCAGTTGGAGATTGGCCTTGAGCAGAGAGGGTGTGCTCCAACTCAGCAGGGGTGGTGGAGGTTTTGAGTGGTAAGAACTGCCTAGTAAGCCTCTAGGAAAGAAGGTATGGAGTCCCAAGTTGCACAAATCCTCCTGCAATACCACCAGAAGAGAAACTTATTCCCAAAAGAAGGGCAGGTGAACAAGCCTGCCTGATGGGAGATTAGCTAGGTACCTAGAGTACCAATATAGACATACAATAGGAGGATCGAAGGGTGAATTGAGAAATATGAGTATTCATGCTGATATAAGTGCTGACATAGGTAGTTTTGTTTTGTTTCAGAAAGGAAAGACATTTCTTTTGAATTTGGTCATTAAAGTCTATCACAGTGAGTGACTTATAACTAGAAGTAAGAGGTTGGGTGCAGGACAAGCCAATTCTATTACCCCTGGAGAAAGCCTCAAATACTTTTTGCCACTGCTTCTAGACGAAAGTCTTACTTAAGTTACATATCATGAAATAGGAAAAATATTATCAAAATACTTTCATACTTACCTGGATTATGATATATTTCCCCAACATACTCAAATGCAAAGAGAAGCTGAAGATCCGTTGGCTGAGAATAATGGGCTATTGCAAGGCACACCTAGGAACGAAACATTTATTACTGCTATTTACAGACGTAAAATTTGTTGCCCTTAATTATGACAGCATGAAATATGCAAAATAAATGTTAAAAATCAGTCTTCTGATGCTTTATTTCTGTATTTTATTTGAGGAGTGAATTCTATAGTTAAGCATACTCATATTTTTCAAGAGACCATTACTATAATCATAGTAGGCAAGTTCATGACTATCTATCAAGAGTGATTAACTGATGAAGGTGGACTAAGTTTTTGCAAGAAAGGTCAGACTGTTGACAGGCATCCTTAAACACAATTCTGTATCAACTGAGACAAGCAAGGACTTGGAGCTAGTGTGTTGTGCCTGCCTGCCTGCCTAGAGAAGCAAGGAGCAGAACAGAAAAAGAAAGGAGCACAACACACAGGTGGTGAGCACAGTGCAGCAAAATCTCATTTGTAATTGATCCTTTGATAATTTTTCTTTATTTTTAATAAAAAGTACTTCAAAATGGCCATACTGAATCAGTTCAGAAGGCCCAACTTAGCACTATTCCTGACGGTGGCCAGCAATTGATGCTTAGTCCCTAAGCAATTTTTTTTACCCTAAGAGGGTAAAAACAAAGAAAGTATATAATGTTTTTCAACGGTCCATCATAGTTCAAGCACTTCCTGAGCTAACCTCTGGTATCAGTATTCAACAACATTAGACAAGACAGCTCTTCCACAAAGCTGGTTCAGCTGAACCAAAAGGTTTTTGAAGTGCAACTTCCCTTTACAAAAGCCCTGTTGGTTCTTTCCTAATGCATCATATTTAACCAAAATTTGTATCTCATTATTGGTTTTGAATCTCTTCCACCCATTGCTCCATATAGGCATCAGGGTTACCAGTCTGTGCTACCAAAACTCAACCTTCAAAAACTCCGGTCCTTGAAAGGGACAAGAAGACGTTGTTCTCAGGAAGACTTCCAGGACCTATGTCAATCCTGCATCTCATTAAGTTCTACTGCAAAATTATGATGGGCATTGATGAATATAAATGAAAAGAAACTTGTTTGGTAATAACAAACAGCATTTCCCCAAAGTTACTTGGAAATAAGTTAGCCACAGTGGGAAATGTTTTCTTGATATTATACAGTTGTAGTTTGCTTGTTAGCTGAATGACAAGCCAAAGATTCTCCACCAATGTTCAATTTCAATAGAAGATGAGTTTCAGGGGTCCTTTTGCCATCTGTGGAGGATCTACAGTTAATTAAACATGCCAATAATCACCCCCTTCTGAGTCCTCAGCTGATCTGGAGAACTGAAACATCGGCCAAGCTTTCCGAGGGTAGGAAGACGTCAGCTTGATCACATTTTGGCCTAGCCCTTGTAGGTTCTGTCCCAGATGACTGGATTTCATCCATAAAAGAAACCCAGCCATAACTTCATCCACAAAAGAAACCCATCCACAACTTCTCTATGCCTACAGGTTTATAGCAAGCTCCAACACTGTCTCTGGCAATCTGATACATTAATCAGGTTTAACCAGACTGAGTCACAAGCCCTGCCCTGGGAAGAGAAATTCAGCAGAGACGCAAAATGAGAGACAGATGCAGCCTCAGAATAGCAGAGATTAACTTGGAGCACAAGGAAGAGTCTTGCCTAAGTCTTTGTATTCTTTGCAGTGGTCTCAGGACCAGCATCACATAAGCATCTGGCTTTCTACCCATATAAATTACTCGTTTTGGTAAGAATCCTAAGATTATTAAGAGTGCAGCACATGGTTTAGGATTAGATACTATACTTCAAACACAGTCAAATTTGCTAACCTTTGCCTCTTTAATTGTGGATATTGACTAATACACACAAAAAATTTAACAAAAAAACTACAGTATCTAGAAGACTCAAATTCAGGGAGAAAAAAATTCCCCAACTTTCAAGTAGAGATTGGCACTTCTTCTGAAACTGTCAGGACTTGATTTTTGTCAGAACTTTCCATTTTTACTAAAATACACTTGCCGATCTCTAGAGGAAGTGTTTAACAAAAAGGAGGTTATAAAATGCAAAATTCTATTCTACTTGTTCACATGCAGAAATTCCATGTGACAAAGTTTTTAATTAGGGATAAAGACAGCACAAGATCACATTATCGCCTCCTAAATTTTTTCCTTTCCATTTTTTTTCTTCCCTTCAACTCTGACTTTTTATACTTGGCAGCAGGTTGACACCATTTATGCACTGGTGAGCAGGTTTGGGTATTCATTTTTTTAGAAGAAATTGTTGTCTGCCAGTGAAGGAAAGTTTTCTTGTTGCCATGGACATAAAAGGAAGACTTGCATGACACACAGCTGAAGGAACACTACTACTGGCAGCACTGTGCCACAGGGAAAAAAGTTGAGAGCTCACTTATGCCAAGTTCCACATGGATTAAGATACTGCACTTTTACTAGCTTGTATACAACACAGATGGCATTATGGAACTTTTGCCATATTTTTATTTACTTTGGCTGTTGATGAGGACATTCTTCACTATTTATAAGCCCAGTGATGACTGCGGACTCATTTGAGTTGAAAGGGGTTTTTCACAAACGCTCACCAACAAAAAAATTCCTACCGAGTCTTAGAAGAACAGTTGCTCTAACTTTTCTCCCACTTTCAGTTCTGCAATGAAAGCGCAAAGGAAAAGAGAGGACAGGACATTTCCAGAGGTGAGACAACACCCCCAAAAAACTCAAACAGTAAATGCGTCACCGGGAAATAGTCTAGAATGGCTTCTCAAATCAACAGTTACAAGCTCAGTTCCAAGATCTGGTAAAACTTGTCATCAGTACCATGGAGTAATTGGAAGCTATGCATATTTTACTAAATCTTGTGATTTCAGTGCACAAACCATTGTGAACTGGAAGCCAGCTATTCCAAAATACTTGCTGCTTCTAACAGAGTACTTTTGCCTATCATTCACAATGAAACAAAAATGGAAATCTGTGTACACACTCATTTTGACTTCAATTTTTGATTTTAATTTTTCTACGTAACTTTTCACTAGAGTAACTAAAAGAGTTACTCCTCACCTTCATTTGTGGGAGGTGAAGGATGGAAGCCTTTTACTATACTGATCTACTCTCAAGGCTTGAAGATGAACTGCAAGATATTAAAAAATTCTGTTGCGCTGCCAAATAGCACAACAGAAATACAGGTTAACCTATTTCTAAAAGCAGCAGCTAAAATCTATGTCATTTACTTGCCACATTTGAGAGAGCATGTGTGTGCTGTGTTGAGGAGTAAAACTGGGTTGAGAACAGCAAGTAGTCAGATCCAGTTCCCAAAAGGCATGAGACCAGCAGTGTGCTTTTGAGCCCAGCAGTTGAAAAATGCTCCTAGGTGTTCCACAGTGCAGACATTACTCAACACCAGGTATTGCATGGCTGGAACAGTCCACCAGATTGCACTACAGGTACAGCACCTCTATTTCTGTTACTAAAAAAATAATAATAAAGTTACCCTTCTACTGTCTTCATTTCTCCATTTTAGACAAATTCCACTCATACATACACTACACAAGTATTAAAGACATACTAATTTTCAGTTTATTACTCACGAAATCCATATAGTAGTTTCACTGTCTGAAATTTTCAAAAGACAAGCACATTCCACAGATCACAGCAGATTATCACTGTAAGTAGAAAGCTCTTAAACTGGAAGACAAACACGTTTTACAGGAAATGTTCTCATATTAAACTAAAAAATGTTTGGTATTCTTGCCAATTTGCAATTGTGTAAAGCTGAAGATATTTAGGCTCAGTCAAATAACAAGAGAATAGGCTGCTTGTTGGAAAGTTCATTTATTAGAGGCAGAAAACACAATGGCTGTAATTATTTCATAGTACAAAGGCCATTTCCCTGTGTCAGTGTCCCCTGTTCAACCCCTGTCTGAGAAAAATAAATTGTACTTTCAGGGCAAGCCTTCCTCTTCTCCAACAGGAATCTTCACAAAGGACAAGAGCTTCAAAATACTGCTAATGCCATTGGAAAAGAGTCCTGAACAGTCATATTTCAGATGCACTAAGTTAGCACAGCCCTGCACTTCACCTCCTTCCCTAAGCCAGGCTACCTGGCCTATGAACTCACTGGAAGAACACTTCCTCCCACACCCATCTGGCTTTCCTTCCTTTGGAGACTCTATAGCTTTATTTCAGAGACAAAACAGAATTAAACTGCTAAGTAGTGATGAGTGCAAGTTTCCATTCCCTTCGTTATTCCTTAACTCTTGCCTCCCAAATACTCATCAACAAAAACAAGGAAAAAATATACACCTGACCAATTAATGTTGAGATATTATTTTATCAGCATGTATCAGCTGCAACTAATCTTGAAGGTATTTTTCTAATAGAACTGATTTTTAAGTTTCTCTGTAATGATTTACCTCAAAACAAACTAATTCACCTCAAATTTCAATGTGTTCTTCCAATTTGTTTCTGCTTAAAGATAGTGAAAAACACCTGCTAAAGTTCCACCAATATCACCCATGCATCATGCCTACAAGCTATCACATCAAGGCTGTCCACATCTAAAGCCTGACTGCTTTCAAACTTTGTTCCTTCTTTTAGCACCCACTACCAAAAAGAGACTCAGGATACTCTCTGTTTTGGTAAGAAAGCTTAACTAATAGGGCTTATTCCCCCTTGTGACCTGTTACGCATATACAGACACTTCCTTAGGAACAGGTTATGTTTTCTCTGCCAAGACCAATTTATCTAACTGCTGCTGAGTATTTCCATTACATTCAAGGAACTCTAAATAAAATATCTGTATGAAGTTGGCATTTGTCAAAACTATTCCATACATTTTAAGACCAATTTTAAAATAGTAATTACCAAGTGTACTGTTTTTATTTCTTTAATCTTTGCTCTAAACAGAATGTCTGCTACCAACTGGCAACAAGTCAGAGACATTTATACTCCCATAGTTTGAAGTGTCTGTTTTAGTAGGTAGCTATTTCATTTTGACCTATCAGTGCTACATTCATAGGATGATAGTCCTCTGCATTAGTAGGACGACATTTAATTAGAAATCTCCCTGCTCCAATTTGTATAGCTGCGTGCATTTATGTAAAGGAAGCTATTTACGATTTATAAAGAACTAAAATGCATGTCTCTCTGTAACATCACCTTCCCTTCTGCTCATTGTAAAAACAACAAGTGAAAAACTACAATATACTCTTGGTAAGCAGGCTATACTAGCACACTCAGCCCAAGAGAAGAGCAGGAATTCCCTCCCATCAGAACTCAGGAGGCCTGACCACCTTCCTTTGTTTTTACACATCAGGACAACCTTGCTAATACGTACTGCTCTGAAAGGCAGAAACAGAAACTAGATAAAATCTTTCAAGACTGTGGTGCTGGCATGCTATTTAAATGCCAGAAAGAACAAATTAACTCCAGTCAATATACTGTGCAAGACCATTCTAGTTGTGTTCACCAGCATCCCAAAATAATTAAATAATTCAAGCATAATCCAGACAGAAGAAACCTGATTTAAGGACCTCATGGTTTTAGACATTTATACTTTAGTGCTAGCGGGACAATGTTATTATGGAAACAACAGTTAATATAACTTCATTTCCCTTCGGTATAAGCGTGCTCTGTGAGATACCCCCACAAAGCTGCAGTAATCTACTTGACACATCAAAACTACAACAGCAGCCACATAGCTGATAGGACAATTTGTACAAGTTTTCTTCCACTCCTTTGGTGAGTGCGTTCTGCTACAGGATAATGGCAACTCTTGGTCACCACCAGCACTATCTTTATAACCACACAGATTCAGATCTTCTGGATCTCTAGAACTAGCTGTTCTTCCTTTCAAAAGAAATCATGTTTGACCATGTAATTATAAACATATGAAGCAAGCACCTTCACAAAAAGGTTTCACTTTTTGCTCTTGCCTAAGTAAATGCAGCACAAAAAGTGTTAATGAGATGCTGAATTTATGCTTTCCTCCTCCAGGCTAATCACTCTTCTTAGCTGTGACAGCGAATTAGAAACAGTTACTATACAGATATTGCAGTAGACAGGCTGCTCCAGGGAGATTTCAGAGGAGCTGTGAAAGGGGAACTGACTGCTGAAAGACTGCCAAATGTGAAAGGTTACAAACAGTAAAGGCAGCAGGCAGGAGGGAACCTAGAAAAACAGCAAGGAAAGAAGAGTTTGCTTCATTACCTGGCTTCGGCCCATGGACCTCTACCAGAGGGTAAAAGGTGAAGTAGTGATGAACTGCTCCCAGTTATAGTTACTCAGATGATAAATGCAAACAGACTTATGTCTGGGCAGATGGTTCTTAGGACTTACAGAGTTAAGCTCAAACTTTATCCTACTGAGAAGGGGAATTCTTAAGCTCTGTAAGCAGACTGGGTCACTCCTCACAAAATGACTGCTGTACTGTGCCTGGCCCCCTCCTGGTGCCATGGGGATCAGAGGAGCTGTAACTCAAATAACCAATGGCACTGACCCAGAACAACCATGAAGCTGGTGAGCTAATGTTACACAGACTAGCCATTTCCGATTAGTACAAACTTACCTGGACCTTACCAGGTTAAATAACACTGTACGATTTTGTTGAGATTTATGATAGCAAGTGTTAGAACTGGGGAGGGAATGACATTTCTAGGAATGTCAGAAGTAATTCCTCTTGTCCAGAGGTATGCCAACCTTTTCTGAGAAAGTGTTGAGAAACAGCACATAGTTTTATGCAGATTAAACAAACTGGTCATTGGAGAGCTTCCGGAGAACTTGCCTTGTGAAGCAAAGAAGGGCATATATAAGATAGTACACTTTACCTGTGGGTACATTAAGCTTATGGCTTTCAGAAAAAAGTATAATGCTTCAAACATTTTCCATAAACATGCACCCATCTGTTGCACAGCTGCAACGCAGTCTTTAAAAAGATTTGTTTCAGAAATTATTAGTTTTTAAAAGCACAACAGATATGACAAGAAATGTTTATCTTACATGCACAGGAACCATCAACACATCACACTACACTTCATACCTAATCATTTTGACTCAAAATCTAGATATTCTCCTGTAGCAGAATGTAATTAATTCGCAATTCTTCCCTCCTACTTCTCTATCAAAACAGAAACCAAATGTTCTATTAGCACAGCTGTTGCCTTCAGTCATTGCATGTAGCAAGATTTCATAAGAAGATACAATACCTTTTTTGCGCTTTCGGGACCCGCTTCATCAAAACGAAATCTGACAATTCGGAAGTCTTTGCAATAAATTATTAATTCAGTTGGATTAAATTTAAGTTTTTGGTTGGGACCAAGGACCTTCTGCTTCCTCTTGGTGTCATTCACTGCAAAGAAAAGACAAAGTCATTGGACTGGGTTTTGTAAGTATACAACACAGGATTGGCTCAAAAAGATAGAGTAACGCAGTTACCAGCAATTTTTCATTTAATAGTATATTTATATTGAGGTAGAAAAAAAAAAATCTATAGATCCTCCTGTTGATCGTCTCCTTTCAAACAAGTTGCTGAATTACTGTTTCCTGTATGCCCACATTACTTCTGACTATCAACAACTTCACAAACAGGGGAATAGGCGGTATTCCCAAGAGCTCTCAGCCAATTAACTGGGTATGCTGCAGTGCCCTTCTGATGCACAGTAATTGGCATATATGCTGATTTTTTTTGTTTTACTTGCATGTATAAACAAAGCGGAGTTAAGACTAAGATTAAGTCCCTATTTCTTACATAAAACTCAAGAATGTAGGTACAGCAAATTGCCAGCTGGTCTAGGCCTGCATAGACAGACTGTGTTTCTTGGCCTCTGTATCTCCTTTTCAAACAGAGAAAGTTAAGTTAGAAAAAGTAAGCATCACAGAAGCCATAGTGATTTTATTTGTGATAACTGGAAAAACTGGGGCACATAGCTCCAGCTGAATGATTAACTAACATAGCCGCCTGGCTGCAGGTACCTTTTGGGTTAAACTGAATTACTTCCACTGAACTCAAGACGAGTGTTTTTGATCACCTCCAAGTATTCACCTTCAATATAACAATCACTGAGCAACCTCATCTTCAGTGAGGGTAAAAACCCCTCCTTAATTCCAGTTAGTAAAAGCTTATGCTCCACTAAATTTAGGGTAAACCTGCATAACAGAGGAACAAAGAATAATCTCAAGTGTGTGGCAGGAAATACTGCACTCTCCCTGGAAAAGCTAAACAGAAAGGGTTCCTAAAGAACTTTTGCCATTCTTCTATGAAACTGCAGATACTCATGCTATTTGAGAGTTTGGGAAAACATGCACAAAAGAGCAATCTACAATCTGTCAGCATTTAAGCTTCAAAGTAAAAGCTATCTGTAGTCCTTTCCCATTTAGGAACAATGCATATCATGTGAGAGAGGATATAATTAATATCTCTTCATTTAGAAAAACGTGTTTCTTCAGCATGTGCTTCCTCAGATATATATGAATCTTTTCCCAGTGATTACAACCGGCTATCAGAGTGGGAATAGATTATTGGATAACTTTGGTCACTGAAAACTAATCAGTAAAGGATTAAATTACCTACAGTCAGAAAACTAAGTAGTTAACAGCCCATGCCATAATCAAGACTTGAAAAATTATCAGTTACATGAAATTCTTTAATTACTATATTAACACATTCTTTCTAACAAACAGGTGAGCCTAAAGTAACCACCAAAAACTGTTTCTTCAAAATAAGTATTTTGTAAGTTATTTCTTCAAATTAAGATGTCTATTGTAATTTGTAGATCCATAGATTTTTGAGGACCACTAGCTACTAGCTTGCTAAGAACTAGACAAGACTAAAAATTTGAGCACTTATACTGCCAGCTGTGTGTGAATTGTGTAAGTGATGTGCTTCTCACAATCTAGTGTACTTAAGTGGAAGAGATTCAGATTCTTGAATACAAAAAAGTTCCTAACAAGATTTTGTACTGCTGTAACAAATGTCTACCCAACAACACTCGTTAACTCAGCACTGCAGTTAAATTTAAAACCAATATAAAGACTCAAATAAATGTCTCCTGCACTGCACCTCAAGTTTTATTCATCTAAGGCTTCCATCCTAATTTTAGATACACCAAATTCTTCAAACCAGGAAAGATTAATGACATAAAGCCTTAAGCATCAAGAATTCTCCACAACCTAACAAGCAGTTAACAGTTTTGAACTAAGTTTGGAGCCTCCATTATACTTCACTATTTTTGACATACCTGTGACAATCTGCTCAATGCATGTTAGTGGGACATCATGTTCGCCAAGGAGGAGGTTTTTATAATGGAATTTCTGAAACACATGAACTCAGAGCCATTAACTGCAGTTCTTCAGTTGACAACCAGATATACAGCACAACTTTGAAGAAACTATGATAAAAATCAGGCATGCCTAGACTTTGCTGACATGTGTACCACCCTTGCCCACTTGCAGGCAGTTACAGCCTAGGTAAACAGCTCTCTTGTGCTGGTGAATTGCACACCAAACTGTTCAGGAACCCCACTGGGGTATGCAAAATAACCCCACGACCTGCACTGAACTTACTAGCCTCAAATAGTGCTGGTAGAAATTCAACACAAACTGAAGCGTAAAATACGCATATATAATATTAAAAAATCTCCAACTACTACTGTAACCAAAGGAATTTAAATAAATAAATAATTAGTAATTCAGCTTTCAGTAATGTTTATCAAGTACTTCATGTTAAAAGTTAATTTTTTAAGTAGCTTTGGTCAAAGTTACTAACCGTTACTTAGTAAGCACCTACCTACTTTCAGAGCTTTACACATGCTTAGTTAATGGAGTGGTTCTTTTAAAAGCTCCAAATGAAAGTGAAAACTCTACTGAAAATATCATACAGCTCACAACTTGGAAATCCAAACAGCACTGCTGTTCCAAAGCTGATTGAGGCTTTGAATGGCCCATGTTCTGCTTTGACAAAGGCTTGGTTTGTTTCTCTCCTGTTCTCTTTGCTTCATCTAAAATGAAAACTCATTTTGTGGTTATTTTGTCCTCTGTCAGTAAAGCCAATGGAACTTGGACTCATTAAAGGCTTTGCTGATATGAGGCTTGTCTAGTCACAGGAACATTTGCCATATAAAAGCATGTTCTTCCTTGAAGAAGGCAATTTCTGCTTTGTCTTTTGTAAAACCACTTCCCAATGAAGCCTCCATATAAATGAAGGCAAAAACAGCTGGCTGAACTTCCATATCAAACTTGCACTCTTCTGATACTCTCAATGAAGGGATGGAATGGCAACACGTTCAGAACAAGACAGTGGAAACACATCCTTTACCCTGCTTTCTTTTAGAAGACATCGAATTTATACTGGATATGAGAGAGATTCACTGTGCTCTAATTTGATCCATTTTACCCATCACATTTGCTGTCATGATGTAGCCATATGAGTAATAACAAACCTGTAGTGGCATTGGGTCATCCGTAATGAAGGAAATCTTGAAGTTAGTGCAAACCAGTTTGCCCCACAAGTCATACTGACTTGTATCTGTTGCAATGCATTTTCTCACAAAATTTACTTCATTTACCACAATTTCACCTAAAACAGAAAAAGGGGAGGGAAAAAGAGAAGCCTATATAAATCTTGTAGGTACAGCAATTCTAAACCCGTAGTACCAAAAAACCTCCTTAACCCTTTACCCGTTTCATGCTATACGCCTCTTCTGGGTAAACCTGGAGTTTAACCAACACCACTGGGGGGTGGGAAAAGAAAACTATCATTCCCAAAACAGACAATATGGTGCAGCAGTTAAAAACAAAAATAATAACAAAGTAAAAAACCCCACAACAAACCACCCGCCACCACAATCCCCACACACCATTTTCCTTAGAGCCAGAGAACAAAATCTGCAATTCTTCACTATTGAAAATTGATGCGTTTGGAAACCAGTCCTTTAAACAAAAGCATATCTTCACGTACTTCAGCTAGTATTCACTTTAAAAACTGAAATCAACGGCTATTGCCAAGTACTTTTGAGAGTTTGATGAACTTCAGGTATTCAGAATAATCAGTCCACATCTGATTTCACATTTATAAGCAGATTTTTAAGGTGATTTCATAAAAGAAAAAACAGAACACAAACATATTAAACAGTCCCCACCATTGCAAAGTTTCTACTGTGACCACCTAAAGGAGGAGACCAACCATTTCCTTCCATAAAACAGAAGATCCAAATGAAGGAACAAAATTATGCTCATTCATCTGGGCTAAGCTATGCTATAAAAAGCATGCAGGCAAATGGACTGAGGACCATTTAAAAAATGAAAGAATATCATTACACATTACTTTTTAGTTCCACAACAGAGGTTTCTGAAATCTAAGTAGTAATTTTGTTCGTTCTTCAGGAAATGAACTTGGTTATTTATGTCACTCTTGTGCAGGGCTTTTGCTTCTGTCACCACACCAGCCACCTCCCTCTGCTGCTATCCATCATAAATAGTTTGGGAGTGGATGTGTGTTCACGAAAAGTGCAATTTTACACTAGCTGGAGGTTTTTGTTTTCAAAAAGACTAAGGACCAAAGATTGCTAAAGCCTTCTTTGCTTCTAATTGCTTGGGTATATTTAGTCTCCGTTGCCCAAAATGTTATCTCAGAGTCCCCTCTGCAAGAACACAGTCAGTTCTCTGGGTGAGCCTAATAGCAGTAATCAGTTGCCTGTATGCCCACTGAGTATGGACACAGCTTTCAAGAAGTCCCCCATCTGTCTCCTCATTGTAAGACAGCATCTTCCGCAGGTAGTGATCACTGGACCCACATAACCACACATTCAAAGAACTGGTTTGATCATTCCAAACACTGGAACAGAAATGCACCTTTTGCTATCCTCAAGACACAGCCTCTGCACATGCTCAATCTAAATTACTTGGGTAAGCTGCTCTACTAGCTGTCTTGCCCCAGTATGATCAGGCATCAGCCTGGAAGTCACTAAAGCAGCAGCACAGTCCCTGCTTTTAGTTCAGTTGTCATAAACAGCTACACAAGTGTCTTGGACTCATCTTTATCCTTGAGCTGGCAGAATTGAGTGTTCTAGGACCATTTGAAGAGGTAAGAGGAGAAGTTTCATTGACCTGTGGTTATCATACACATGCATGATCTATGCCGGAAGTGTGAAAATGCTCTATGGACAGATGTGCTGGAGCTTTAAAGTCTTTCCCCAAACACTATCAAACTGTGGTTAAATAAGCTTCTAAATTAAAAAAATTAAAAATTCTGATTCTGACAGCTTCAAGCTGTTAAAATTCAGCCAAGTCCACAGCAACTGAAAACAATGTCTTGTGATGGGGTGCATGAGAATGACAAGCCCTACATCTGTAAACACTGTAATGAAAACGTTTCAATGCTTTTAGGAGAACGTGAAACTTCTTAATGCCCAGCATTTTATTAACTAAGCTGTTGACTGCAGCAACTGCAGAAGTCCAAACTGTATATTAAAGTAATTCCTTCTCACAGTTGGTGTTAATCTTCAACTATTCAATGTCAAGTTCTCAGTCACATTCTTCCTGTGAAGCTTCCCCTCTCCAAAAAGTCAGCTGTTCTAAACTTAGATGATTTTTATTCTTCCCTTTCTCAGGACCCGCATTTCTAATACAAAAATATGGAGACCCAAAGACACCATTAAATTAAGTGTAACTTGCATATTTTTTCCCCATATACCATCCTCTGATCTGATAGCAAGTGCAATAGTTTTTAATAACACACCGGAGACAATCTTGCTATAAGCACAAACTACTATCACCAAACTATTTCAGTATTTCATGTCTTTGATGCTACAGAACACTAAAGAAATAAGAAATTAATGCAAATTTCTTCAGTTTGAACCTACTACAGCTGAAGACATGCTGCCACATCACTCTCTTTAAACAAGGCAGTCATTTTACTTTTCTCCTACATTCCTCATAATTGTGCGGCTGCACTACAACATGTCAATACGAACCCTATTTTAGTGCAGCTTCATGTATTCTCATTTCATCCAGCACATATATTCTGGGTTTTTTGGCCCAGCTTCTCCTTTGCACTCAAGTTTACAGGCCTAACACAGAACTGCCAGTTTTGAATCTGAGTGTTACGATACGTCAAGTCAGGGTGCATGCACGCCCATTTTAGCTGCAAGGTTCAAACATTTACAGTGAAGCATGATAAAGTTTCCAATGCAAATGTAATAGAGGCAGTGTTCAAAAGCCTGCATAAACTGAACATTTTTCTTTTTAATGCAGGTTTGGAATTTCCTATTGACCTGGCTTTCATTCCTCATTTGGATGACTATGAGTAATATGAAAAGGTTCAAACCTTCCAAATTTAGCAAAGTAGATAAACAACCTAACTAGTATGTGTTGGTCTTGCACAATGAACCTTCTTGCATTTGCAGTTGAGTAGGTGATTTTTCTATACAGTGTCAACAACAGAGCTATTCAGAGATATTACACTGCACATTTTTACAGCGTAGCTGCTGCTTTTTTCCAGTAAACAGTCACAAGCTGTTCCAGACATGGAACAGCAGTCAGCACTTCCATGTGACGTAAGCAGTCAAAGAATGATCTCAGGAGACAAGAGCAGCTTGTTTAAACTCTGACAGGAAACCAGAAGAAAAACTGAAGGTTGCCACCCTTAAATATAAACCCTAATCACATTTAATAAAAATATTTCTACATAAAACACATGAATCACAAAAATCACATGAGAGACTGAAGGATCTATCTAGCCAATACACCTTCCGCTCCACACACACTCTCAAACTGGTAAACCTCAGAAAAATGCTGCTAAATCTCCCCCAAACACATGCAATTTAACTCTCACATTCTGGGTATTAAGACAATTCATGGCATGTTATCTGGTACACCATGATATGTAGCATAACCTGCTACAATCCAAATGAAGTTCAGAAGGCAGAGCAGGCACATGGGGAACTGGAGACAACAGCGGTGCAGTTGAAAATGCTGAATTCAGCGATGGGCAGAGCAGGGGATCAACAGGGAGCACAGCTGCTGAGCAACAGCACCGGCTTTGTTTCCCGGGCATGCAGACACACCAAGTGAGTCTGGTCTGGGCATCAGGGCAATTAATTTCGGCAAAATCTGAAAAGGCAACCCCAAATCAGTGACATCCTAAAATAAAGGATACTCTGCACCATTTTGCCTGTTACTGAACAAGCCTTTTGCAATTTTTGGTGCCATGTCCTACAGGATCAAATTTAATTTGTTTCTCTTACGAAGGTACTCATTTGTAACTTACAAATGCTGGATCTGATAACCTGCACACATGCACATCACAAAAATATCTTGAAAGTTTTCATAGCTCTTGTGTGTATTGTGTGTCCCTTTTATAACCATTTGTTACCAATAACAGGGCAATCAGACGATAAGTAAATTTGACAGATCTGAAAAACTAAGCAAGAATTGCTAGAATTAGCACAGCACTAGAACTTGTAATTGGAAATTTCTGCATTTTCTCTGGAGTCAAGGTTCTGGATTCTCTGCAGCAGTAGGAGATGCATAAACAATCCTTCTTCACCTGTACAGACAGTTCTCACGTTTGCTGCTTTAAGATTCTGTATTACCTTAGCTTAAGATTCAATGAACATGCCACAGAAAACTCAAGTAATTTCCAGGTTTTCAGTTGCTCACTGATGCATTTGCCAAACACTTCCAGACAGAAGAGTTTCTAGCAGTTTTGCTGCCTATGAGGCACAGGAGGGATACAGCAGAAGGGTCTATCTTAAAGCCTTAGTTTTCAGGGAAGAAGGTTAATTGGGACCACAACCTTACCAGCCATTTCCAGCGTGAACAGAACCATTTCCAACAACGCTGACTGAATACAACAATGCTGCACAAATGAAACAGAGTAACTGGGCAGTTTACAAGGCGACATATTTATGCTGTACTGTGTATATATATGCATATCGGTACATACAGGGAGAGAACACACGCACACATACTAAACGTGTGTTAAAATGCTAACATACAGCACATTAAGAACCTGATATTTGCTAGGGGCAATTTTCTGACTGAAATCAGACTCCATAAATGAATAATGCAAATCCTACAGGCTCAAGAAGTTTGAAGGTACCGTACATATTGCTAAGGGAAGCTTTCCAATGTTGTACTAAAGCAAAGGAATAGATTTATTAGTATAAACTTTCCTTAATGAGCACTGAAGTTCTAAATTAGAATCTGAAAATGTTTAAGTGTTTGTTCAAGGTCTAATAGACATAAGGACAACAGATAGTATCAAATATTTTACGCAGTCACTTAATTTCTACCTAAATTCATAAAATCCTAGCACCTGAATACACTTAGGAAACTAAACCCCTGCTCCTCATTTATAATGCTGATAGCAATTACCCAATGAAAAACATTGGGTAATCATTTATAATGCTGATAGTTATTACCAAACAGAAAACCAGCTTGTGTGAAAGTCTAAGAAGTTCACAACAGAAAAGCTAAATTAATTCAAGTAGCCATTTAACCATCTAAAAATGTACATTCGTGAGTTCATTTGCATTTAGAAAGATCGAAGTCAAAAACTGCTCCAAAATGACTGGTAAATAATTAACTTCTGTAAATTTCTGAGTGAGAATTTCCAATAAAAACTTTGTTAATAAGTAACTGAAATCTAGAACATCCTCACCCACTTAGCTGCCTTTTCTTAGCTGTTCTCTCGTAGAGAGAATACCAAAATTGTATGACTTTATTAGTATGCACCAAGCATTTAGGTGTAAATGTCTCTAACCCACTTCTAAATGAATCTTCTGTTCAAGTGTGCTCAGTCACTCCCAAACTTAAGAGAAAAGTATTTGTAAGCTCGTAAATTAACTTTCTTATCTCTTTTCTGATCTCCATGTGCTGCACAATGTATTCAGGTATGTGAAGACAAAAAAGGCTGCATCCATTGGTTTTTTCCCCCAACTACTTTGCAAAGCTTTCACAATTAGTTAAAGGAAGGACTACCTTCAACCTTCTGTACATCTGCAGAAAGGACAAAACTAAAAACAAAGTAAGAATATTGTCCCAAAAGGACAGCTTAATATCTTGAAATTGAATGGGGAATGCAAACCAATTTGGATATGTTCCATTTGCATTAATTTTTAATAGGAGAACTTGGCATATCTGTCAAAAATGAACAACTCTAACCACTGCTTGGAGAGTGGGATGTTTAAAATGCACAGCACCAAAAGAGCTTGCTTCGCAAATCTGATTGGAAAAAATGGTCATTAAAATATCAGATATCAATACTGCACAGTTTTTCTAGTGTGCCAACAAACAGAAAAAGAGAAAGAGCATGACAAGACCTTATCTTAATTTTAGAAGTGCTCAGCAAGGAAAAAAAAGTAGCAAAGAAGTAAACAACAGTAGAACAACTACTGTTTTCCCATGCACAATAACAAGATTAGAATCAGTATTTGTCCAGTAATGGCTAATCATTGTGAACCCTGCAAATGAAATTGACCCCAGAGGGATATGAAAAGATGACTGCTTTTCTCAACTAGGAAGGGAAGCTCCACAAAAGCTTCCCCCGCACCCCAGAAACACAGCAAAGGACTCAAAGAACGTGGAGCGAGCAACCGGTAATTCTTGCGGCAAGAAGGCAATATCCATCATGAGCAAGGCTCTCATTACCCACTGCATCCAAAACAAAGTACTGCGGTAGATTAAAAAAACTGACCGTGCTTACGGAGTTGCTTTAATCCAGCAGTTGGTATTACCCCCAAAAAGGGAAACCATAGCCATCATTCATTCCCACATCAACCCTTGTGCTGGCACTGCCATTTGTGTAAGGCTGTGTTAGTCACATCAGAGAATTGATCCGGCTGAAAATTATTCTAACCATGTACTTTTCTTCCTTTTTCATCATCATAGATTTCATCTGAATTAGCAATCTGATCTGGCTTGTTCCTTGGCTGCACAAAAAAGCACCAAGTCATTAATTGGAATGCACACCTGTGATGGGAAAAACAATAACAAACTGCTCCTCTTGGCATCAGTATGTATTTTCAGACCAAATTAAAATAACCCTATCAATCACCAACACCCCCCCAAAAAAATGGTTTTTAGCAATGATTTGGTCAGAACTCTGTAACATGAACAATAGACATGCCAGCAAGGAGGGAGAGAGCTTTGTGTTTTGCATATTTTTAGCCTGGCTACACAGACTCCCAAAGCCTGACTTTGCCTGAACAATATAATCAGTACCATTTTGAGAGGACTGTGGTTTCCATCCTGTTATTCTGTAACTGCGTCACCAATACCAGTTACAGATGCTGTTCTGACCTTGTAACAGAGTACTGAATCTTGCTTAAATTACTCAGGTTTGGCTTAACAAATAAATAGATACAGAAACATGTGTTCCCTCGAAATTAGTTTGCTGAAGACTTACTTCGTTGAAAGCAAATATCTTTGGCAGAAGACAAAACACTCAGTAGTTCATTCAGCTGACAAACCAGAACCCACAGTAACATTTTATCCCCTTTCTGACCTTTAATGACTTGTAGCATTAAATGTATGTGGGACAGCTGGGCAGGAGCCAAGTATGTCGGAACTGTTTGGCAGAATGCATTTGCAGAAGCCTCAAAACATTCGATTTTAAAGCATGTTCATACTTCTCCCTTTAAAGAAGGATTTCCATGTTGCCCTACAGCTAATCTGTTGAAAAAAGAAAAGTACTTCTGTAGATAGTCACAAATACTTACAATATATTACTAGTCAGAAAATTCAATAAATGCCCTCTCTGTGCTGGTAACAAACAAAGCAGAATAAACTGACTCCATCCAGCAAAATCTACCTGTAAGACTGTATCTGGAACTCAGATTCTACACGTACACTGCCTTGGTAGTACTTACATCCTGCAAATCCTTAAAAAAAACCCAAAACAAAAAACAAAACAAGCAGCTAACTGATCTAAAGCAGGCCTGAAAATTTACTTTGAGTCAAACAGAAGAGCTATAATAGGCAAAAGTATTTACTGTGTACTTTGTGTGATGCCTCATTTATTCTAAATATAAGTCAAATGCTTGGTGCATTTTTAAAGCTCTTGCAGTAGCAAAGATTAGTTTGCAGAAAACTGCTGTTTTGGATTTCAGATCTAGTTTGAAACTCTGGTAATTAATTTAAGTAAAGCTTTCGGTAATCTTGGTGTAGACACAAAAAAGGAGTTTACTTTAGAAAAGCTTCATGGGATTGCATCGCTTTCCAATGGCCATTCAGATTCACTAATCTGGCTATTCCAAAACGTTGAAAACAATTTCATGCTCTTGGATGACACCGACTCCCGCAAAGAAGCTGAAATTACAAAGCTGTTTCGCTTACTTGTTTAGTCTCACAAACTAAAAACAAACCAACTTTTACAGTAGCATTTCAATTTCAAGTAAGAAACTTTATGCAGGGAAGAAACCCATACCCTGCAATACGATGTCTCAATCCACTGCAATGAGTAAGAGCACCTTGGCTGGCACACCACAACATGGGGAATGAGAACCAACAACTGAACAGGCTTTGTAAACAATCAGAAAACAACTTCTATCCAAGTTCTACTCAGTTACTATTAGAACTGACAGGCTATCCCTCCTCATGATCAACAAATGAGCATTCTTAACAAATCAAGCAATACCTACTTGAGTATCAACAACTCCCATCCACAAAAAAACTATCCACAAAAACTAGATGGTAGTTAAGTCCAGAACAGAAAAGGCTAGTTGGCAACAGCACACAATTAGATTGCTGAACTTATTACTAGATGAAGCTGTAGATGGTTGAAGTTTACATGGCTATAGAAAGCCAAAGTCATGTAAGCAAAATCCAGCAAGAGGACTTAAATATGACAGCACTGTCTCTATGATGCTCTGTAACTCGTCACTTGGATCTCCCCACTTTATGGTGCTCTCAGAGGGAAGTGCCCATGCCACATGCTGAAGGGAGCAGGGGGGGCAGAACAAGCGGGGACTCCTTGTCCTGTTCTTTCCTCTTCCCACATGCCAGCAAGAGGGGACATCTGACCCAGTCCAGCCATACTTATGACCCATTCATCAACTCACCATGGGTGTGACTGCACACCAATGGTGGCACTGAAGTTGACTTCTATGAACTGCCCATATAACATTTAACTTGCCTTAATGTAAGCCAGTCTGAAAGATAAAAAAATGCGATTCTAATTCAGTTTACTTCTATAATTTTATAATAATACTTCTAGAATTATAACTGGTTTGTGGCAACTTACAGGTAACAACTACTAACTCAGTCTACTAGCAAATTAGTAAACTGAGCAACACTTCAAAGTAATTACCAGTGGCTATTACGATCCAGGAGGAACAAATGTTTTCTCACGCTTCACCAGATGTTCCATTAGTTACATATCTCCTGCAGAATATCCTGGTGAGCAACAGGGAGGAAGGACCTTTTGGTCTGACCCTTCCTAAACTATGGCACGGCACTGCTTACAGCACAGGCACTGCACTGGCTCCTTATCTGTGTATTACACCTCCCTGCACACTGCATTGCCAATCACATCATGAAAGCATACGCTGCCTTACATCCCAGTTCTGTTGTACAATTTTTTTTGAATGCTTAAGTTAATGTCTCAAAAGTGCCGCAGACGTTGTGGACACAGGCTACAACTGAACCAGAACAAAACACAACTTCAAGTTTAACAACTTCATTCTCCCTAAACTACACAAGCTGATTTCCCACTAGCCAGGAAAGACACTTTAACAGACTGACTGGTAGCCTACCTGCTATTTCTCTGTATTTCCTCTTTGACATGCTTATAGAACAAGCTATGTAAGGAAACAAAGGAAAAACAAGTGAAAGTGTTCTCAGGCCAGCTCTTCAACTAACTGCAAAAAAACTCTTCATCAAAGAGCTACTCTAGGAGAACAGGACTGCTGAAAGAAAAAGAAAACATTTTTGTAAGTCCTTCTTGCAACCATACCATGTGCTTTGGAATGAAATTGTACCAATTTCTAGAAAATTATTTGGTTTTCCCTACTGCATTATCAGTGTTGCCACTTACAACCAAGGTTTTTTACTTCCTTAAAATGTTGTTTGTTGCTTTTCCTAATGTATCGCTGTCCTCAGAGCACACAGCTCCATGAAAATACAGGCTTTTATTCCAAAATATGAAAGTTGCATCCCCGTTCCTCTGGGCACCAGAGGAAATTTTAAAAACAAACTCTACAAGTTAAAAGTCAATTCCAATGTAAATTCTTCCGCACTCCCCTGCCTGCCTATTGCTCCCCAAAATAAACCCCTACCATTTTGTAACCTGGCATTATTTCTAGGTCTGGAACTCCCTCGTCTAACTTGCACTGCACAGAAATACAAGTTACGTAGTATGGTATTAGGGTCAAATATTAGTCACTCCCTCAAAGTGACTACGTTTCAGGAATCAAAAGCTTAATACAGCTATTTGCAGCTTTTAAAGATTACTAAAGGTGCAATAACTGCTTCTACTACCATAAATCAATTCCAAAAGAGCTCCTTAAAAACTCCACCAATTAGACCATCATCATAAACATTCAGCCACTCGGTATTAACCCGAGAGCAAAGGCAATTTTATACAACTGTTAAGAATAGAATGTTAGAAATACCACAGTCAAACTGTACTTGCAAGGGAGTACAAGTCAGCCTTAATATAATTGAGTTGGAATTTGTCCAAAAACGAGGGTTATGACAAATCCAAAGCCAGTCTATCCAACATTACAATGTGTACTTGTTTATACACTTTGCTGCTGTACCATTTGATGGCAGAAAAAGACCAAGTTTTTAGGCCAGTGCTTAACTTCAAACAGGAAGAGCTGCACTTAAGTAATTTAAAATAAGTCGCTTCTAAACTCCACCCCACCCTCATACTGACTGATGCTCACAAAAATTAAGATTGCCAGACCTACTCTATGGCTGTACAGAGCAGTTGAATTTTATTATGAAACAGCTCAAAATACCACCTTCGAATGATATGGAGGTGGAGATTTGAATTCTGTGCTGAGTCACACTCCCTCAATTGGTTTCTATGCAACCTGGGGCAACTTACTACAAACATCCCAGAAGCCACCAAATGCTGATTTCAAAGATAGCACAGAAAAGGGAAATGATGCAAACACAGGATAAATATAAGCCAGTTGAGGAAAAAAAAGACCCAGTCAGCACCATTTTAAGCGTACTTTGGAGTTTCACAAATAAAGCATGAATCACATTGCAAAAAGTTACTGCACAGTAGTTGTTTTCTGTAACTGCTCATGCACATGCCTCACAGCAAAGGCAATATGTGTTACACTCCGAGAAAAACAATCCTGTTCTGCCTTGCATTTTCTGTGGAATGTCTCAGAGAAGAACATGCAGTCACTTCCTTGTGAGTCAAAGACCTTGGACGAATATCAACTGCAGCATAACCAATGAGATGCCAAGTGGCAAGTAGAAGTTTTGCAAGCTTAAAGATGTATCTGTATTTCAAATACCGAGCAATCTCAGCAACACATTTTAAGGTATTTATGCCTCAAGCAAAACCTGTATTATTCTGTCTCACATAGAGTGTCCGTCAGTTGTTATTTACTCTTTCGGTTGAACCTCTTCCACAATATTTCAGCCTCTTAAGCTTAAGGTACCTCACTCGACCATATCATGTATCAATTAGTACTGCTTAATTAAAAAAGTCCCACATGAAAGTGACAGAAATTATTTTTAAGAATAACTTGTTTATTCTGTTGATCACTTTGAAAGTTAACATGTTTTATCAACTCAGTCCACATGACAGCAATAGCTTCCTACATTAGTAAGTGTGTAAATTCTAATTTCTTGACAAATAATTTTAATGCTAACAAAAAAAATGCAGCGTAACATTGTTTAAAACTCAAAGTTACCCCTAGAAAGGGTAAATCAAACTTATTACTGTGACGCAGAGTTTGCAATGAAAGTAATCTTGAGCATAGTGGATTATGCCTGTGGTACTGAAAAAGGCTTTTAGAAATTCTCATTGATCAAAGTGCCATTTACCAAACACTATTTCTTATTTAAAATATGGAAGCCATAAGTATCCTCCATTTTGATAAATATGTAATTATGATAAATAATAAAAACATTGTTTTTCTCATCCACACACTGAAAAGGTTATTCTGCATAGCTTTAAAGCCACCTAAAAATTCCAGAATTACCTAAGAGCTGCACCTTCAATAAGAGTAAGTGACTAAAATTGGCATTTTTCAATGCCATCAGAAATTTCCCATACACAAGTCAATCATACCTACCTACTTGAAATTCTACGACTATTTGCCTTTAAAATACAGGACGATAACACACATGCTATGGCAGTGGGTTCTGCACACGTTAAGGTCCAACAATCTGATTAGTAGTCTTCTAAGTGGTATCAATAAATGCTATAAAACTTACAGCGGTTTCATTGCAAATACTGACAACAAAACCAAGACGCTATCCTGCACATACTAAAGCACTGCAAAATTGCTGATATATTTATTTAGTGTTTCAGGCAGGTTCAATCTTCCAAATACACAAATATCACTGGATTTTCCTACTTTGACATTTTATTCCCTGAAGGATTGCACTAAGATTAAAAATATACCAAAGTCAATAATCACAGTAAAACATGGAAAACTAATTACATTTTACCAATTCTATTATAATAAACAAATGGCTTAAATATACCCTTGTCGAAGTATCTGTCAAATTCCTGATTTACACCTACCTGGCAAAAGTACTGGCTCCAGTTTTTTAATCCTTGGTTCTGACGCTATATGGTCTTCAGCCTGAAGGGAAAAAAAAGATGATTTCCTTCAGAATCAGAACTTTACAGTCAGACACAAGTCTGATCTATTTGGGCAACAAAGAAAGTTCTTCTTTTAACTTAGAAAGCTGATCTTCAAAAAGCTAGGATCCAATCATAGCAACATTTTTCTGTGAAGGTATTGACTTTTTTGTGAGTACATTCAGCTTTTCACCAGAAGAATAATATATGTAACTGCTAATGTTTAACTGTGCAAACTAGGCTATAAGAAACCCACACACAGGTGAAACGAAAACCAGTCTGGACTGACATTCCATAGAGACCCAGGTCCTACAACAAGACCTACACTGATGCAGATGCTCCAGCTTGCACAAAACTCTCTACCAACTTTTCACATGTATGACTTTCCAGCACAGGAAAAATCTCCCCAAACCCAAGGCCTAGAACACATACATGCGTTCTTACATTTAGTGTCAAGCCTTAAAAATAAAAATACTTCTATAGAAAGACTGGAACCTGCAGTGAATAACCTTAACGCCTATGGTTCCTACATCGAGAGTGATACTGCTACTTCCCATGACTAGGAACATCCAGAAGTATGTTGCATCGACATTTCACTTTTACCAAGCAACTAAAAGAGCAAACACGAGTTAACATGTCAAACACGCTGCTTAGAAGAGGTTCTGCCTGGTCTCAAATACATCAACTACAATCACATTCTGTCAAGTGCACACTAGGACCACACCAAGAAATCCTGGTAGCTCTACCAGGTACTCTGGATAGGATACACACCACACAGAGCATTCTGCTACAGACACTTGATTTTCTTATTCATGCGATCAGCAGTGTTTTAAACGTGAAAGCATGGCTATGGTGAGAATTCAGCTCCGAGTAACAGGCACGCTCCTGTTCTCTTCCCAAACTACTGCACAGCGCGACACCGGGTAACGCCGATCCCACCCAGAGGAACGCGAGCACCTGAGGCATTATTCGTAACTTTCCGACCTAATCTCACGCTGGCCGGTTTTAACCAGCACAAGAGCTCATTTTGATTTAGTTCTGCTCCTCGAGCGAAGCCCGGCCCTGTCACCAGCATTTGCTCACCCGATGTTTGTGTGCGACTTCACCCGCTGCCCGGCTTTTGTCTCCCCGAGCGGCGGAGGGTTCCCGGGGCCGCAGGGGCTGGCGTGCCGCCCACCAGCCGGGGAACTCTGAGCCGAGCGCGGAGAAGCTCAGGGCCCAGCCCTGGGCGCCCCCTCCGGGACGGGCAGGCCCAGCCGCCGCTCTGGAGGGCAAGACCCGGCGGCGGCACCGCGCGCAGGGTCAAGGCCAGGGCCGGGAAGATCCGAGCAGGTCAATAATGGAAGGAAAAGGCTGTTACCTGAGGCAGCGGCAGAAGGTAGGACTTGAAGGTGGGCTTGGGCTGCTTGAGAGAAAACATTGTCGCTGCCGGCGGAGACCCCGGCGGGCGGGGAGGGAGCGGCAGGCTGGGGCGGGCCCAGCAGGCCCCGTCCCGCGGCGGCAGGGTGCCGACGCCCGCCGGCACAGGCCCGGCGCCCCGCGGCCGCTCGGGACTGCGCGCTTGCAGTCACACGGCGGCGGCCCCGGCGGGCGGCGGCGGAGGCGGCCCCAGCGCACCCTCCTGCCCCCAGGGAGGAGTCAGCCGCCTGGGCAGGCCAGGCCCGGCCCGCGGCTGCCGCAGCCCCTCATGGGCCCCCCGCGGCTTCCTCCGCCTCCCCGCGAGCGCTCCCGCCCGCGGCCCAGGATCTCTCTACCGCCGGTGGCTGCCGGGCGACGACAGCGCCGGCGGGCAGCGAAGTGAGACGGGCTCTGCCGGGGCGGCCATGTTCGAGGGGGGAGAGGCCTCGTACGGCGGCGCAGAGGGCACAAGCGGCCGCGGCCCGGCGGGGCCGGCAGCTCACGCTTTGTCCGCTTTTAACGGCCGTTACGGCCAGCGCAGCTACTGCCCAGCGGACACACAGCAGGGGTAGATTACCGGAGACCTCGCTCGGCCCCATCTCCTCCAGGGGCGGGCCAGGGCCCGGGCCGCAGCCCCGGTACCAGCAGCGGCGGCGCTTCGGGATACCGGGACGGGCACTGCAGCGCGGAGTGCCTGCAGCCCTGGGCTGCTGGCGGACTGTGAAAGCCCGCTTGGGGCCCGCAACGGCAGGCCTTCACTGCACCCCGGGCTGCCTCGGACCAGCTCCGGCATGAACCTGCCCCTGCTGCCGAGTTGTGCTGTCACCTGTTACACCAGGCCTGTCACCTTACAGCTGTGAATGGCCACCGTTGTGATTGTCCAACTACCGCCTGCTGGAGGCAGATGCAGATCCAGCGTCCCAGTAATTCCCTTTCCTTGATCTTTCTAGGCACTCCTGGGTTACTCACTCGAGCTTCTCTAGAACATGGAAATAAAGCAGCTACCCACCTAAACTACCAAAACCGAACACTGCTCTCTCCTTTGGTAAGGAAGAAACTGAGTAACAGCTCATGTTTGTTTAGTGGCCCTTGGCACCCTTAAAGGCCCATGTTGCAGATGGGAGTACTGACCACAATGAATGTGGACTGGCCTCCGCTGCGGGAACACCTTCTGTGAGAAACAACAGTTTGCAAGGAAATGTGATTTAATTGAGAGCCCTAAAGTGGGACCACATGGGTCCATTGCCTGTGAGACTGACAAAAGGGGAGAGTCTGGTTCTCCTGTTCGTGGCCGCAGCACAAAGGAAATGGGTAAAACCAGCCAGGCCCCTCCAGACTTTGAAGCCCAGTCTGGTGGTCGAGTATGGTAAGAAAGGCTGCTGGTTTCTGTGATGGCTGGTGCACTGCAGTGGTGGTCCCAGCTATGAGCCAGGCACAGTTCACTGCAAGGTCTGTGGTTTAGAGGCAAGAGTTGAAAGCCAGGACCTGCCAAACTAACAGCTAATATTTGGGCACTGCAGCCTCACCTTATTAAAAAGCACAGTTTTGGTCAGCATACTGTCATTTTTCCACAACAGCTCACATGCAAGGTAACATCAGTAAATGCCTTCTACAGCACAGTGGTGGTGTAATATCACCGTGACATAAAGATACTAAAGAACTACAAAAGTTCAGAAAAAAGACACGTTTTTAGGCACAAAATGACACATGCAGCACCCAGCATCATCTGCAGGGTCAGGATCTTCACTTACTATCATTAATAGGAAGCACATTACATTGCACTATGGCCCCTGGGATTTTCCTGTGAAGTTAGAGGGTGAATGTTCAATGAAAGAACAGACTTTAGGGCACAACTGGGATTCCCCAACTTAGATAAGATGTCCCATTCATGCCAGCAGGGAGGGAGGTCTGAACAGTGAGGAGTGAAACAACCTCCTGCAACTGCCTAGGTTTAAGTAAGAGTGCATATGTTTAAAGCTATTCTACAGCCCAGGGGAGAGCATGAGCAAGCACCTCCATAACAGTGCACTACTCTTGGACTTGCAGGTGGAGAAGATAACAATCCCACTGTGTAGTTTGCTTAAAACAAGTGCACCTCCTTGCACAAGGGTCCAGTCTTACTTGGCATTGGCTGACAGTTCCCATCCCTTTATCCTGTATTTCCACATACGAGGTTTTTGTTTTATGCTGCAGACAACATTGTCTGAGTGGCATTATTCAGCCTGGCACTGTCTCAGGCTCAGCCCATGCCCATCTTAGAGTGCACTGTGCTGCAGAAGCTGCTGGTAGTGTAATGCTGAGTGTCCAGCGGTGCTGTGAGAGCAAGCCACAGCTCCTCTCCTGCTGGTGACTTAGCCCTTTAACAAGCTAGATCCCATGAATGTTTGAGAAGTGAGAAATACTGCAGGACTTGCCCTCATCATTAAAGTTTTTTTGTTCATATTCAGGACATTGTTGAAAGGAAATTAAAATCAGAAAAGGGGAAAGAGACAGTGAGGGGGCAAAGGCGGCAAAAACTACCCAGATCAGCTAGGTTTGAAATTGCATGTAACAAATTTGCCCGTGATATTAAAACTGACAATTATTTGTACTACATCAGAATACAGGAGTACTTCTGCATCAGCACAGAGCCTTCTGAGGAGAGGCTGCAAATGCAATCTCATTCTTCAGGGAATGAGCACAGGACAGCACAAATTGCCAGTAAGGACTGCACTGACAAATATAAATTGCAGTGCTTTTCTGAAAAGGAACAAACACAATCAAAACTAAGCTCTCAGGGAATATAAGATCACAAGGAACTGGCCACAGGTTGCCACTGGAAGAGTTTTATGCAGTGGGAGGAGAAAACAATTGACGTAAGTATTCTGGAGGAGCGAATGAATTCTGTCACAACCTGCAGTGGGATACAATCAAGCAGCACAGACAGGCAGAGCAGGGCAGGCAAGTAGGGCAGGGTAGGCAGGCAGGGCATGGTAGACAAGGGAAGAGGGCAGGCAGGAGAGGAGGCCAGAGGTGGGGCGTGGTAGGGCCAGCAGGATAGGCAGGGAAATCCCCTGGATCCACTGACTCCTTTTTGGCAATGCACCCAACTGCCTGTCCATCTCCAGCCACTCCGGCTTGCCTCACTTGTGCACTGTTTTCAAACAGTTCTGCTAAAGCAGAGGTTTCTGAGAATGCCTTTGTTCTATGAAAACAGTCTTGAAAGAACAGTGGGAAGCTAGCTGTGCAACAAAGGCAGCTGAATTGGAAAAACTGCAGATGGCTATTTTGATTCTCATTGATTTAAAAAATGTAACTTTTTACTCAATGCAGTTTTTTCCTTGCCTTGACAAGAAGTTATTCAGTGATACCTCCTGTGTGCTAGACTGACCAGGATCCTTACACTGTCCACTGCCTGGCCCTCCAGAACCTGCTTGGCCTGCTCTCCTGCTGCTATCACCTCCCTGCTCATGCTGGGGCCTCTTTTTACACACAGTGCAGATTGTAACAGTGGAGATAATGATCTGAGCTACGGCTATGGTGCATAACCTGCCATATTGACCGCCTGTCAGATGAGGTATCTTCCTAAAAGTTCTGGTACAACCTCACAAGACAGCTCTGTGGTTGGGGAAGGACTCTGACTTCTTCAATGCATGAGGGTAGAGTTAAATCAGAACACATTTTCATAATGATCCCTTTTGATCTCTCAGCAAATAAGAGAATGGCTTTCATTAGGCATGCTCAAGAACATGTTAGACCACCATCTGTCACTGATGCTATCGACATAGCTGAAAGTGCCTCAGTGTAGATGATCTCTTCCAGCCCTGTGTTTCTATGGTAACTGTGTTTTCATAGGTTTCTGAAAAATAGTTCAATTAATGGTTTGAACTCCAAGACACAAAGTCAGTCATGTCTGATTTCACAGCTATGTGCCCAGAGCACAGCACGTATGTGGCAAGTCTGCAAATTAGGGATTCATCCATGAAAGTCTGTTCTGTTTCTCACTGAAAGCACTGCAGTTCATTTAGCTTTACCCAGACACCTCCCTGCTTGTGCACTCTATACTTTGCACACCCAGGATGCCTCAGATTGCACTCAAAAGTGTGGGACTTCTGCTGGGGACTTCTGAGGAAGCTAGCTTACCTCTTATAAAAGAGAATCATTATGCCGTACATTTATCAAGCAGTCGGAAAGAAAAATGTCTTTCCTGAGTGTCCTTGATGAAAATGCACCAGAAATATTTAAAATGTGATTATTTACATAAAACAGCAACTTCGATAGTCTTGGCCAAAGATACAAAAAAGTTACAAAAACTATGCAAAGGTTTTAGTTTTTTGAGGGATGTCAGAAAAAGCCTCCTTTTCAAGGAGTGGAGGTAGTATTTGCTGTGTGGGAATTTAATGATGTTACCTGAGGGTACTTTTTTTGTTAATCAATACATAGGTATTACTTCCTTAGAGTTGTTTGGAGCTATTCACTGGTAGAATGTTCCACCTCAGCTTGGGCTATTTTACACAGGTATCGTGATAATGACTATCAGACTACCAGCACTCCTAAACCAGAATCCAGTACTTTCCCATGGCCCTGTTGAGGGCTGTTGGCCTGCTCAGATAATAGCTTGCTGAGCACAGCAGTCCAGTTAGTGCAAGGAAAGGGATATGCTTGCATCTACAATCATGCAGGATGAAACACTGTGGTTTCACAGGGATTTGAATGTTGAAGAGACAAAAGGAGAGCAGGTAGATAAAACTAGACAACTCCTTTTCCATTAACACCAAGTGGAGGGTGGATACAGGCACTTAATATATCGGCTGAACAACTGCAAAGAATAATTTGAAGCCCATTATCAAGACATACCTTACATCCATTGTAAAGATACAGGGCATTAACCATAAGGCACCACTTTGCCATATCACATTTTGTTTCTGCAGATAAAAGTTGAAAAAAGCAAAATAAGACTGTGGTTTTAAGGAAATCTGTAGTTCTTGTCTCACTTCTCCCAAGGCTTGTGCTTTGTCAGCCTGCTGTGTACTGCTTTTTACTACATAAGCCCCCTGGACCCTGGCACCAGCTGAAATGGGCATTAAATGGCCATTATCAGCCAGGTCCTTATATCTGTTTTGACTTTCCGTGGGATCCTAATGGGAGATCAAAATCCACAATTAGGCTAAAATACTCAGCTGAGGTGACACAGCAGAGCATGTGGCTGTAGAGAAAGGAAAACACCTGTAGGGGTAATGTAGTCAGGTAGCCTAGAATAGAGTAGTAACAGGCCACAGGCTTTATGCTGAGTTTGTGAAGCTTCAGGGCTGAGGCTTGTCAGGACTGCTTTGTCTGAACTTGCCTTAACTTGCCTTAAGCTGTCCCTTTGTTTAGCTGTGACTAGGAAATTCAGGTGTAATTGTAGGATTTGAAGGCCCATAAAGAAAAACAAGAATGGAAAATTGGTAGCAAACATAAAAATGCCCCCATGAAAAAAAAAGATAAGGAAAAAGAAACCAACAACATCAGGCTCATCCTAGTGAAGGATCTGGGATGTTGATGGCTGTCAGAATTTCCTCACTACCCCATTGCAGCCATTGACCATTAGACCCATAGCATCAGTGCAAATGTGAGCATAACATTAAAAAAAGGGGGGTAAATAGTAGGAAGTGGGCATAGATCGATTTTACCTTGTTGGGTTTTGTTTTTTTTCTGTAGTAGTGTAGCTGTAGTGTCCTCTCTTCTTGTCTCTCCTCTCTTGTAATTAGATCTAGACTAATAATAATTCATATATTAGACTGTTAAAATCTGTTACACTAACAATAAATTCCTGACTTTTACATACAAGGTGTGTCTTCTTTTTGCTAACAAGCTTTTGAGTGCAATACTAGTTCAACTAGAAGTGACTAGAAAGGACAGTGGCACTAGGAGGGATGCCAGCAATGTGTCCGTGTGCTGCTGACACTGTGAAAACTCACCTCCTCCATACCAAGTGCTCAGCTGCAAACTGATTTTGTGTCAGTGGGTTCACTACCCATGACTCCCCTAATGGCACAGTCTCGTGGACATTGCAGGTTTAATGAAATAATCTTTGGTCATGCACCCTGCCCATGTTCCTGTTTTCTGACAGGCCTTTTTGTGTTATTTGAATTCTTTATTTAGAAGGACAGATACACATTTTGCCAAAGATGACAGTCAAGCCCAGAACCTCAGAAAGCATCCAAAGAAGCAGTATGGAGAAACCATACTTGGAAGGTCTCAATGGGTACTTAAATTCATTAATAATATGGAAAATGGACTTTCGTGGTTCTCAAGTACCAAAAGCCAATGTCTAAAATGGAAAGAGTGATTATGCAAAAGCAAAGGCTTGTAAGAACATTGTCAGACTAGTCCAAGAATAATGCAACATAAAAAAAGTGTAACTCATGCAATCAGCTGGTATAGTTAAAAACCTGCCTACTGAATATTACAATTAGGTGCCATGTTTGAAACATTTGCCTTGAAGGAGAGGAAAATATCTGTATTGCAAAAGACACTGTAAGGTGAACAAATTTGAATTATCCCAGTGCAATGCCTCTGTGCAGACACAGCCTTCAAGTACAGACTCTGTAGGCTTGACCTGGTTCAGTACCGGTCAAGTACATAATAAATAACAGTAAGCGGAATTCCCAGTGACACTGCTGTAGAATCATCACATAGCAAGCAGTAGGAGGGATGCATCTTCCTGAAAGGCAGTATTAAATATGCCTCTTCGGAAATGCAAATTCTGTGCTTGCGTCCTTTCAGTCAGTATTCAAGAAAGCATGTAAGCAAACATGCAAATGTGTTGATCCCTATTCTGTTTAATATGCTCCCAATCTGTCTTCTGTGCACATATGGATCCACATTTAAATATTATTAAAATGGCTGTATGTCTAAAATAACTGCCAAAGTCAGTGTAGTTACTTCACATTTAATGGCAGAGAGGTAATCATTTCAGTTCGTGCTATGCAAGAGCACAGAAAACATCCATGCCCTATAAAGTCACCACTGTATAAAGAACTTCATGGAAATTACTGGCAAATGTTAAAAAAGAAACTTTGCTCAGAAAATATTCAGCCCATGCACTGCTTAAGATGAAACAGAAGTGTGTTGATATTGCTCTAGTGGAGAATTTGTACTGAATGCATTTCACATATTTCTCATGTGTTTATAAGTATTTTTACACAAGGGAAGTAAATACAAAGGTAAACTGTTTCTGCTTGAAATCTACATGCTATCTGATAAATCTGTAATGTAAATGCTAAAAAAAATAACTGGTCAAACAGAGCATAGTTTAACACATGATTTATAAAGACAATGTAAAAAGAGGTATGCAACACACTGTATTTCATTCCACAATGTCTACTGCTTGTTTAGCAAAGTGCTGAAAAGCTGCATCCCTTTGTGTTTGTTGATGAATCAGTTTCTGGTGAGTGTGCAGGCAAACGATAAAAAGGCAATGGCAAACTGGAGGCTATTTTAACCACAGATATAAAATGGCTATGTAGTTGCATAGAATGGTAACACAGAAGTAAACATAGAAGTGAAACAATTTCAAATGTCATTCTGTTTTCACAAAATGTCAAGTTCCCTAAAGTTGAATAAAAGAGAGGCCCACGTGAAAAGCACAATGTCAGCACTGTTCTGACAACAGTGAAACCAGGAAACCTGCTAATAAGACCAAGCTAGCAAAAATCCATAGTTCACAACAACGGAACTTTCAGAAATGTCTATGCAGTGAGTGTGATCATTCAGTATGGTAACAGTACTTGAAGGTATCAGTATGGACAGAGTGTGAAAATATAATACAAACAACAAAAAGCTGAAGCCATCAATGCATTTGTGGTGTCTTCCATCAATCTCTGCATTTCAAAATGCTGTAATCAGCATTATCAAGGCAGATACTGAGACCTACATACTGTGGAACTGATGATGGGGAAAAAAAGAAATCCTGTCTTTTCAAAATCTTGTAAGTCCTGACAGCTAATGACTTAAGCATAAACTTCTGACCAGTATTCTGTGCACAAGTAACATGCCTTTAACTAATTTTGTTTGTTGCCTGTTCAGTGGTATGCATCCCCTGGCACAGAGAGGTGCTGAATGTTTGGGAAAACAGAATTCCTAAAAGGTAAACAGAGAAGAACGAGGCAAATAACATCACTTTATTATGAAGAAAACTATCAAAACCTAGTACTTAGAAAGCCACTGTTGAGACAAGTGTGCTGGGAAACCAACTATAGATGTGGATTTCCAGGCTTAGACATTGAGGGACAGAAAATAGCTTCACTGCAGAGACTTTTTTTTCCCTTTGACATCTGTTGGTGAAATTTACTCAAGAAAATGTATGGAATTTCTAGTCTCTTCTGGAAAATTCATTTTTTATTTAGACTGACTGGTAGAAACTGTTCCTTGTTCCTTACGTGTCGTCATAATTGAATTGCAAAATGAAAGATGAATTTGTCACAGTAGATTTGGTTCAAACACATAGACTGGCTGCATTTTGATCTCTTCTCATCGGAACACCTTTCCTGGTTTGGCATGGTTTCGCTTGCAGGCATCTAAAAAAGCCAGACTCTTACCCTACATGGACTTCTATTGTAATCCCATTTATACAAAACATTAATGCGGATCTTGGATTCATATTATTAAAATCTCTGTATACTTCATATACTTAAAATCTCCCTAAACACTTTGAAACAATGATCACTGATTTCAACAGTTTAAGGCTGTCAGCATGCTTTGGGGTGGAGACAGATGTGATCCTGAAAGCAAGATGATACCACTAAAGTTTAAGGACAGGTCAAGAATACATCTGCGCATGGCTTTCCGGGTCAGGTTTCTCCAAACACAATTTTTGCCTGTTTTAGTGGATGAAAACTGCTATGTTGCGCCTTTCTCAAAAAGGAGCTAAGAAGCATGCATGAAATCATTAATGAAAGAGGGGACTGCATAATTTTATCTTGCCTCCAACAATTTTGTCTTGATCTGAAAAACACAATGGCTACAAAGAAACCAGCTGCATAAGGGAGGATAAAAACTGAGACTGGTTAAAAATTTGTTCAGTTTAAGAAGTCTTCTGATAAGAAAAAACATCTTCTAGATTATTACATAATGATATTGTCCTTCTTCCAAGAGCTTTTATAAAGAGCTTTTCAGTAAATGAGCTTATGAGGGAGGCTGAAATGGAACAAAGATCAATCTATACTGTTGGCATCTGTGGTCTATGCCTACTTTTTCTCTGCTCCTGAGAGAACATCTCCCTTTCACCTGACCCACCAAGCATTTGTTTAAGAACAGAGCATATATTTCAGTTTTAAAATGAAAAGAAACAAATACATACAAAATTCTTCTTTAGAAATTAATTTTAAAATCTGTAATTTGTTCAGTTAGCCATGCTGCTTTGTTGACTATTGGTGAAACAGGGGCCATAAGCCATTTTAACATTCAGTTTCTGTGGATGCATTTTCTTGCCTAGCTTTCTGTTCTTCTGTTGCACTGCCAAATGCCACCACCAGATTAGTTACGCTGCTGGCATGTCCTGGTCTATTTAATTTGTCCTTTACAGACTTGGCTTTCCGAGAATGGCTGTGCAAACTCTTTGACCGTACTGAGGGAAACCCGGAAGTCCTTTCTGGCTTTACTGATAGTAAATTCTCTTTCTCACCCTTGTAAGTGGCAGGCATAGAGGTGCAAGAGGCACTCACCTCTGCCTCACCAACGTTACTATCATCATCTGTGTCCGTCTGTAACTGTTTCTGCTCTGCTTGTATTTCTGCTTCAGAGATAAACCCAGGGTATTCTGGAGGAGGCTCCTGAGAAAGCTGCTGCTCAACTTCGTATTTCCACTCTGTGGCCCACTGTTCAATTGTAGAAGGGCACACCTGATCCATAATGGTACTGTATTCTGTGGTCCAGTTGTCAACTCCTCCGACAAGCTTCCCACCTTGTGCAAATATAAAGCTCCTTGACTTCATCATAGTGGTTTGACAAGCACTGAATGTTTCAGGAGGAAAATAGCGCATTGCTTTAGATTTGTCCAAGGGATAAGAGATGGTTGCTTCTAACTTGGTACGTTCTAGTTTTAACTGAGCGTTCTGAAAATCTGACCTTGGTACTGACTGTCCGTTTGTTACAGCATCCATCTGGTTTATACTTTGCGGAAGCATTCCATC
Organism: Amazona ochrocephala; assembly: GCA_039720435.1. Taxonomy (NCBI): domain Eukaryota; kingdom Metazoa; phylum Chordata; class Aves; order Psittaciformes; family Psittacidae; genus Amazona; species Amazona ochrocephala. The sequence goes on along the minus strand of CM077883.1, from coordinate 29,810,292 downwards.
ACTCCTGAAAATCCCCTGCTTTTCATCCCCAGAACCACCTGAACCAGAATGGGGTCTGGAAACTTCCTGTGCAATTTCTAATGTAGATTTACTGTAATCTGCTGTAGTGACTGCATTAGCACTAGAGGTACAATGGAGACTGGTGTGGTGTTCTGGAACCAGCATCCTTGGGTCTGTTCCATCTTCTCTGGTACCAACAGAATGGGCTTTTTTACGCAATCCCATAGCTGGTGACATAGGAGTGGTACTCTCATCATATGCTAGCTCATCACCTCCGACATGGTATCTGTATGTGCTGTAGCCATCAGAGCTGTTCACACTGCTTTGCCGTAGGAGATAGGCAGCATCACACTCAGACGAAGCCCGTGAACGTGTATACGTGAGCTCAGATTTGTCAATACCTGCCAGCTTCTCAAGAGCATTCACCATCCGACCAGATAGTTCTTCCAACTGAGAGAGTCGAAGGTCGACTGTTTGAAGAGAAGCTTTCATAAAGTGTTCTCTTTCATTCACTTCTTCTAGCCTCATAGACATATTTTCAACTCTGTTGGGTATAAAAGAGGAAGCACAGAACAGAAGCTGTGGAACGGTACAGTAACCTTTCACAGGTACCCAGCTACTGATTTCTTTGTAAGGCCGAATTTTGTGCTGTGTATCATGTATCACTCTTTTTTCCTATGTGTACCATACATGCACATTTTCTTGTTACCTATGCACCACGTCAGAGGGCTAGTTGAACTTTACCTTTATTTACATGCCATAAGAGTATGAAAGTTGCAGCCCTTAGGGACAGCCTACTATTAACATTTTCATTTGCCACCCACTTCATGTTTAGTTGTTCTCTTTCACTGTGAAGCATTGATTTATGATACGAAAAATACTTTCTAATGACAGGCTCACAAGATGACTTAAAATAGCATCAAGGCATATTGTAAAACAGATTTTGTAACTGTGTGAGAGGGAATATATGCTGGTATGTATGGAATTACTTTATCTCCTGAAATACCTTTCAATTATCTATCAGCAGAAGGGAGTGGAATTACTGTCTAGTTCAATTAAAATAGTACTTTTTCCCATTTTCTTTTATCATTTATATGATAATGAAAGTGATGGTACCAGAAGAATGTATATAAAAGTTATGCATTAGAATGTGACTTAGAGATCATACATTAGTAAAGCAACTGTGGAAATGAAATCAAAATTCTTTCTCTCTCACACACAAAAGATGACAAAGTATCTGGAGCTAGAAGCTGTGAGAAATAAGCAAATCTACTTTGTGCCCACAGACCATAGTGAATCAGTGCGGCTTACGAGCCCTGCTTTATTCTCCGCCACAATACCTAGGATTTTGACAAATTGCCATGGATAAATAGTGCAATAGAAGCTACTCAAATACATGTAGCATATTTCATTTACTTCTCTGTTCTCAAATTTCACATATAATAATGCCAAAAGATCAGGGCCTCTCTTCACGAGAAAGATGTTTATCTATTAAAGAATTATATGGGTCACAGAGCTACTTCATAAGAAATGTTGAACGGAAGGTAGGTAGAAATAAGGATATTCTTCATAAGAAATACTGAAGGAAGGTAGAGAAATTGATATGGAGTAGTTCATCATCAGAATACCACAAGGTAAATGAAGGTGAAAGTATTTAAACTACGTATCATTTTCATCACAGGAAGAATTTTTTCATTATTTCAAAGAAGTGACTAAAGACCCTATCTTTTGACTGAGAAATACTAACAGAATAGGCAAAGCTTTGGGAACAGTCCTGCCATGTGACCTAGTAAAAAACTGCTGCTGCCATTATCACTGTGTGCATACACAACAATAGGCAAACATTACCTAGTCCTCAGAACAGCTTAATGATTTACATGTGAATATTCTGCCTTTTAAATGGGAAAGTTCAGACTGAAAAGCTAAATGCTTTGCTCAAAGTTTCCAAGAGAACCTGTGGCAGAGAGTAAAATTCAGCAGTTGTGAGTGCTGGACCCTAATGTAAACCATAGGTCCAAGGGAAGAATCCTCAGTGCTTTTGTCATTAAGTCTTAACATGTTTCTCATGGTTGGATGAGCTGCTGGAAGCTCAGCAAGTCACTGTTTGCTCAAACAGATAAAAAGCATAAATGCAATAGGCAGATGTGTGACAGGTCAAAAATTTACCAGGAATAAAAACGTTCTTATACCAAAGCTACCCAAACCAGCAGCCTTAGTGACTTATTGTCATACCAGCAGGAACCACACAAAGCTTGCTCTTGTGAAAGATGTACCTTCACAAGTATTTACTCAGGATTCAGATCAGCTTCTGAACTGGTGGTGGTTTTCTTCAAGATCTAAATATTTTGTACTTTACCTCGATTTTGGTTATAATGAAGACAAAAAACCCCACTACTGTTCCAGTTAAGTGGTGTGTGTTTTTTCCTGTAATTGGTACCTTTCAGAAGTAACTCTAATGCGTTCATCATTAGATGACTGCTGCTCATCCTCCTTTTCCTGGAAGTATTCTTCTACACACTGCTCTTCAAACTCATACAGCTTTTTTAGCTCTTCATCATTCAGAAATAACTCTGTGCAAAACAGAAGAACAAAATATGAGTTTTCTTCTTCTGAACTTCTGGCAGTCAATTTAAATCCAATTTAGCAGATTATCTTGGACATACAGATACTGCAGATTCTATTCCTGCACTAAAGGAACAGATGATTTTGTAAATAGGGAATGAGCAGTTAGCCAAAGAAGGCCACAGTCATGAAGACAACGTAATGCATTATGACTATCACTGCTTTTATGACATGTATTTTGTCAATGGCCTTTGCACTTTCTAACAGCTATGCTACACGTTGAACAATCTGACTAGATTTTACTTTATAAAGACTAGGGCAATCTCTGCCAGTTTGACTGTTCCTTCATTCAAATATTTTTCTTAAAATTATGGCAGTTACAGGCAGCAGACAATATAACAGATTGTTTCCCAGACATTCTTTGGATAAGAGCTTCAAAAATTATAATCATGTAAGGAAAACCAAAGGGAAATGTATGCTCTTAGGAACATTTCATCTTTCTTGGAATTTGTCTCTGTATTTGGAGTGTTACATTTACTTTTTTCCCTTTTTTAACTCAGAATCATATTGTGCAGCAATGTTTCCTGTGAAATGTACAAATACAGGGATAATTGTGAACATCTGGTTATTTTAGTGAGGCATATAATGAACATAATAATCAGCAATTAGAGAGTATGTTAGAAGACATCCTTGCTGTTGCCCTGTGAGAAGGCAGATAAATCTCTAACACGGAGAAATGGAAGCGGGGATACTCTTAGACACAGATTGCTCACCATCATAGAGCTGATACTACAGATGACGTTTAAAACTGTGATCCCTTCTTCTCAATTTCCTGTTTGCCCCTCCCAACATATGAACTTCACTAGAACCTGGTAAAACTGCATTAAGTAGATGCCATCTCACTGTTTTAAGGAAACAAAGAAAGTCAGCAGCAGCACAGCACTGTGTATTCTCAAGAGCCCACAGAGCTCAAGAAATGTGAATGTGATACAAATTTTGTCCCATACTGTCTTCTGCAAATACTCTTGACCATTCAGCATTGGAAAAGCTGCTGCTTTCTGCTAATACAATGGAAATTGCTCAACATAGTGATCTCATGCATACTCAGTCCCCTGTCACGCTCATCCTGGTCTCCTTCACCCTTCCTGCAGCGACAGCAGATTCGCTTGATGATTATGTAGATATGGCTGAAGATAATCATTGGTGGTGGAAGGACAGGTCTGTCATGGAATGTCATGATCAGCTGGTACCGCTGGAACTTCCACACTTGGTTGGATATTGATTTTACCTCAAAGAAGGTATTGCTGAAAGGGAACAAAGGTTCTATTAGGCCCCTAAGTCTACCTAGCACTGAGCAAGTATTATGTGGAAAAAAGCAGCAGCTAAATAACATGAGGGGACATGACTTGCTTTGGTTCAGCTCTCTGTTGATGCTGCCGAACTTGCTGAAGTCATGATAAGAGTAGTGAAATCATGACTTCTAGCTAAAGTGCTCTTCATCCCTTACGCACCACGCAGAACAGTCCACCTCTTAGACTATTTGCTTCTACTGTAAAAAGTCCTTTAGGTGTTAGTAAAAAGAAACTTGCACAATTTATCAATCACATAATCGTTATTTTTGGGTTTGGTTATAAACTATTTATTTTGACATATCCCAGTCTTTGATATTACAAAGTAGTAAATCCATTAAAAGTATTTTGTATGCTAAACCCAGAAGCTTCACATAGTTTGCCTTTAAAATGCTAATCAGTTTGACCTACATAGAAAATTTAAAGTTTTCACAAAATGTCTTAATTTCAAACTTTATTCACTCACACCTTTGACTTGAAAACATGGTGCTTATTCTTGTGAAGGAATTTGTTCTTGGAAGCCATGGCCTCATCATTTCTGCACCAAAATAAGGTGTGGTAAAGCTGTTTTACTTTGTAATTCAGTGGATATGAAGAATTGTAAGTGACAGTATTCAATTCAGAGATAACAACAGTCACGGTCATGAAATACTAAGAGAAAGCAGACTTAGACAAAACTTTTCAAACTATTTTAAAGTATGCTCAGACAGCTCACTCCATTTCTCTGATAATTCTGATGATACTGGCACTTCCTTTTTTACACTTTCTCCACTTCTTTTCTAACTTTCTGTGCTCTAGAGTATCTACATTCACAAAACCAGCTAAAGTGTCTCTTTGAAACCATAGAATTCTTGAGTACACTTAGTTTTTTGGTTTCTTTTGGCTAAGCATACATGAGATTATATTTACCAATACTAAATGGTGATCTGCCTTCATTCTGTGTCTTATGCACAGCAGGAATTCCCCAGCTAGGTCTCCCCCCCTTGCAGCCATGGTGGGATGGCAGGAGTTAACAGCATGACCTACTTCCCAAACTGCAGATTCCTTGGTCCTTCAGCCAATAACAGCTACCACTGTAAGATTCCTCCCCTTCTCCCTAGCAATGTGACTGGCATTTAAGCACTTGAAAATTCATGATCTTTAAAGCTACATACATCAAATGAAAGACAGGTTTTGTGAACTGTAGATTTCTGGGCACAAAATGAACTATTTTTGGGGTTGTGATACCAGCTACCTATGCCAAAAAGCCCTCCAATACTACATATTTATAGGCATCAAAGATGGATCACCTGCTTTTCTCAGGTGGACTGTCGCGAAGTCTCACAAGTAGGTATTTCAAGTTTTTTGTCTTTTTTTTAATTCCAGATGACGAAGTGATAGTTGAAATGCCTCCTGCTTTTGATGTTCAGATTTCATCCTGTCACTGACTCATGTTTGCTAGTGCCTACATAGGCTTCCCTATGCATGTAGGTTTCATGGACTCTGTTTCCGACCTTTGCAGAGCAATTTTGCGGCCTGTCACTAGCCACTAAATGGTAATTGGAAGTAGCCAGATTCTCTCACATGCATTACTGCAATTGCTGGCAAATTCAAAGCAACCTTTCCTCCAGTCTTTCCCAGTGTATTCACCATGCCAAGTATTTGCCAGTCATGTTCACAGGGTCATTAGATCCTGAGTGCAAATGCAAAGCCTTGCAAAACCAGTTAACAGGCCCTCACAGAAACTCTGTCTCACATTAAGAAAGTAAAGATAATGCATGATTATTTACATACTTGAAGACAGCAATCAACAGGTTTACCAACAGGATATTTGCTACCAAGAGGTAACAGGCCATAATAGCAGGAGTGAGCCAGGCCCCCGGTATACATGGAGGGAGGCGTTTACCATCATCATCATAAAGATTATCCCCACATGGAGCTGCAATAAAAACAGGAAAGGTTATTTTTCACAAGTTGCCTGATACTTATAAACAACATTCACATTTATTTAATGATGACATAAGCATAAAATTTGCCAAGGTAAACAAACTTTGTCAGTTTATTTTCAGTAGTAAGTATGTGTAGTATCTACTTCAAATTCTGCTTCTAACTACAGCATACAAAAAAAATTTCCCATAATAGTGAACAGAGACGCAGCTCCAAGTTCACTGTACAGTGTGGCTCTCTCCTCAAATTCAGATAGATTTTCTTTTTCTCACAGTAACAGACTAGGATGAGATCTTAATGTGCATATGTACAAATTAATAGTGGAATTAAAAAAGAATTCTCACCCAAACTTATGTGCATACCTTGCCGAAAATATAAAGAGATCCACTTAGTGATCCCAGATTGCTGAGCATGAATTAAACTTTTACTGGGGCCCTAAGTGTACTAACAAGGCCTTCACAGTCCTGCCCAGCTTCACCTGAGGTCTGCAGGACATCCCTACACATACCTGTCCCTGCCTGAACCCTGTCAGTGTGCAGGTCTCAGCCCTGCCTCCTGGGTGGACCTGGGACCTGTGCTTGTCCCCTGGATGGACCCTTCTTGTGCTGGGCCCTGTCTCCTTTTGCCCCTGCCTGGACTCCCTCAATGGACCCTGCATTGGCATTTGTCTTGTGCAGGGCTAAGAAGTCACCCATGGGTGGCTCTGCTGCCACTTCAGGGACAATTTCCATTTCCCTTATTTTTCACAATAATTCTAAATTTTAGACGAAATTTTAAACCAAAGAGATAAAAATATAAATTTAAAATGATACAGTGACAGCAAAACAGACTGGTGAGAATGATACAAAAATTGAGACTATTGATCAAACTGAGAGAAAACAATAGCCTGAAGTAATCCTGAGGATAAAGGTGGTCCTGGGGTGAGAGCAATCCTTGAGCTGGGTGAATGCAACCAGCTTGTTCTAGGTGCAGTGCCAGCATGTCTGATTTCAAATACAAGGCCCGCTTGTCAAATCACTTAGCAGGTGAAGTGTATATCAACCGCATGTTCTTTAGCAGAAATCTTAGGAAATACTAAGCCTGACAATGAGTTCATTACAGGCTATGATTATAATTACATTACAGACTATGGTAATAAAATATACTTTACTTGCTTGTCAAACATCAAACTTACATTTTTCCTGTTTAGCCTAAGCGTAACAGGAAAGGCAAGTGAATCAATGAAAGCACTGCCAAAGAACACTAACACTGTATCTAAGTAATCAAAGGAAATTAATTATACCATGACAAAGGACATGGAAGTGTTAGAACAAGTCCAGAGGAGGGCCACGAAGATGATCAGGGGACTGGAGCACCTCTCGTATGAAGATAGGCTATGAAAATTGGGGCTGTTCAGCCTGGAGAAGAGAAGGCTGCGTGGAGACCTCATAGCAGCCTTCCAATACCTGAAGGGGGCCTATAGGGATGCTGGGGAGGGACTCTTCATTAGGGACTGTGGTGAGAGGACAAGGGGTAATGGGTTTAAACTTAAACAGGGGAGGTTTAGATTGGATCTGAGGAAGAAATTCTTTACTGTGAGGGTGGTGGGGCCCTGGAATGGGTTGCCCAGGGAAGTTGTGAATGCTTCATCCCTGGCGGCGTTCAAGTTGGGGTTGGACATAGCCTTGGATGGCATGGTTTAGGGGGAGGTGTCCCTGCCCATGGCGGGGGGGTTGGAACTCGATGATCTTGAGGTCCTTTCCAGCCCTTACTATTCTATGATTCTATGATTCTATGATTTGTACATCATAATTTAAGAGAACTGTCAATGAACTAGAAACAAGACATAGCAACCACAGACTTGCAATCTGGATTAAAATCTTCTTCCTCTGCTTCTTTTCAAATGAAACTATTACAGTAGAAAAACAAGATTCACGCCTGAATATTGGATGAGCCCTATAATTAAAATGTCAGCATCTAGTGAAGATTAATGAACATATTTAGCTAAATGAGACAATTGGCTTTGCACAGAGACTTACGATTAATTTCCATGGCATAGACTGAAAAGCATTCCAAGGGAATTAAATAGAAGCGGAAGCAGGGAGAGAAAGAAAGAAAATAGGATAATATAGAAAAACAAACAAAAAAAGATGCTTGCAAATACAGTTTTGACACCAAGCAAAGATAAGCAATTCAAGCATCAGAACATTAGAGACATATGCTTAGAAACAATGTCTTGGTTAAAAATGCACTGCATTCTGCAATTTCCCTTTCACATTGTTTTCCCCAAGTGTTACATATGGCAGTGAGTTCATATTAAAAATACATCACAAAATGCTTCTGGCAGATGATCATTTAAATATACACAATATTCTAGGCAAGCAAACAAAACTGGCGGCCACCATAAACACAAACCAACTCAAAGCTATCACACAAAACCATTCTTTTAGCTATTATGGAAACATTTTCTCCTTTTTAAAAACCACCCCAGCTTTGGATCTGCCAGCTGCTGAATAGCTGTGTTTCCATTAATAGTCACAATACGGGTATTCCAGTGAACAATATCATTAAAGCCCATTTTGACTACCGGCACGAATACTTCCTTGCCAACCCCTAAATGGTGACTGTAAGAAAAATCACACTCCTGAAGGAAATTCAGCCAGGCTTCTCTAGTGTTAAGAATATGTTGCTGTTGAGTACCAAGTGCTGCAAACTTCTTGCTCATGGGCATCTAAATGGAGTGAACCAGCTAAGAGTATCCTGGGTTGCATTAGGAAAAGCATTACCAGCAAGTTAAGGGAGGTAATCAGTTACCTCTACTCAGCTCTGGTGAAACCACATCTGGACTTGTATCTCTAGTTCTGGGCTCTATAGTTCTCCACAGAAATCAGACATAGGCATACTGGATAGACTCCAGTAAAGTGCCACAAAGATTTAACTGATTGGAGCATCTGACAAATGAGGCAAGGCTGAGAGTGCAGGGATAATTTAGCCTGGAAAGGAGAAGGTTCAAGGGAGATCTTACCAATGTTATAAATACCTGTATGGGTGTGTGGGAGTAAAGAGGACAGAGCCAGACTGTTCTCAGTGGTATCCAGTGAAAGGAGAAGAGGCAGTGGGCAAAGATAGAAATATGGAAAATTCCATTTACACCAGGTTGTCCAGAGAGGCTGCACAGTCTTCATTCTTCCAGATATGAAACACCTGACAGGACAGTCCCTGAGCAACCTGCTCTAATTTACCCTGCTTTGAGCAGGGAAGTTTGACTAGATCATCTCCAAAGGTGCCTTCCAACCTCAGCAATTCTGTGTTTTGTGATCTTCATCTTTAGGTGACATCTTATCCTCAATGAAGCTATGGACAAAAGTCCAACTACCTTCTTTCAGATGGAAAACTTGCTGTAATACTTTGTCCATAAATTGTTTACACTCATGGGCCTTGGCAACACTACCCGTAAGCACTCACCACAGAATCAGGTTAGACTGCCCATGCAATCACTCCCCAGTGACTTCTGAGGCTGCTTTTGTGGTGTGTTTACAGAGAACCACAGAAAGAACAGAGTAAAAATTTCTGATTGAAAGCAAAGAGATCTTCAGAAGTCATTCCACAGACTTCTAGATATAAGAAATGTACAGAATAATTGTAATGCAGTCTAGTTCTATCAATAAAACTCCTTGCATAGCCATTTCTATTTCAATACAAAAATAAGAAAACAACAACAAAACCACACATTTCCAAGTTAGCTTATGTTTAAGGTACTGACGCAGCAAAGCTTCCAGTGTGGGAAGGTCAGTGGAACAAGTATAGCTAGACTGAATTTGTGTTACTGCAAAGCCTGAGGTTTTCCCCCAAATCTTCCATGCTGCTGAAGAAAGATTTCTAGCTCAAAGGATGCCAAGTATATAACGGAGAAACAACTCGAAGCATGAAAAACATCTGACACACCACTTGCACTAAAGGGATCAGTATTGTTGGCAACGTGTGAGTTTTGTTTTATGAAGAAATCAAACTATCTACATTGTTTGAAGTGAAATGGGATAGAATGCACATTATCAGCCACAATGGTAAGGGATACCCATTTTATTCCTTTCTAAATAATTAAAAGTACAACTTGAATTACATTTGGTACTAAGGTTTTTCATGCTCATGGATTTTTATAGGTTTTGAACTTAGATGCAAGTTTCTTCAGCCTTCCACTCTACTACTTGGCAATATTTGCAGATGGTTGAAATAACACATACACAAAGCTGAAGGAACAGCTTGTATTATTTCAAATAAAGTGCAGACTATGTGATACACACTACAGGAGGCCAGCTGCATGTCTGACTGTCCAAATTTCAGTTATTAACACAAAACTAGCAGTAACGTGACAGTTTCCATCTTCTCTAAAATACTGACAGTTAGTGTTTAAACTGTGCAACTTTCATATAAGAAAGGTTACTTCCACAGCCAAAGCTAATCAGACAGAGTTTTCCTTTTTTGTTTTGTTTTCTACAGCTGTAGGAAAAAAGAACATGAGTGATTCATGAAATGGAAACATTTCTGAAAAATAGATAAATGTATCAATGGGAGTAAAAATGTATTAGTTCACTGCCCGTGTGTCGGTTGGAGATGAAAGGGTGCGTGTATTTTCATCTCCTGGTCAAGGTATTCAGCCTTTCTTTTTTGTTGGAATGATCAGCAAAACATTGGTTCAAAAGAATGTTTCAGAATGATCTCTCTTGATCCCTGCAAGTAAACAGAACACTCTTGGACAGCAGAGTATTCTAGACTGTATCGCTCTTAGTGTTAACTGAATTTGAATATAAACTGAGAGAGGACATGCAGGTGGGGAACAGAAAATTGTTCAGTCTATGGAGTCTGTCACAAGAAAACAACAACAAAACACTACTTCCAAATTAAAACCAACCATTAATTTGGATCTGATCATCTGCCGCAGAAACAGGAAACAGACTCTTACTATGAATTCTACTCTTACGGTCTATCTGGTCTGCGAACACCTCTCCATAGATCATCCAGTAGGGCATATAGAAGATGTTGCGAGCTAGTCTCCAAGAAGGCTCTTCATCTGGGTGCAGGATAGCTTGTCGGGCTACTCCAAAACTCATCAGAACCACAAGCATGATGACCACAAAGTAGAGCATGTCAATCATCTGCCCGGAGAGACCATACAGGTATTGTCACCAGGTAGTACAGCAGCACCAGCATGCCAGTCGGCCAGCAGGCATTAAAGTAAACAAGAAAGTATGAAGAGAACAAACAAATTTCCCTGGATAATTTTCTTGGTATTACTCTTGAACTACTGCTCATGAATTGAGCATATGTAAAAACGCAGTTAAAACACTCATTTAAAGGAATACTAGATAGATGTTTACAAAGACTTAATGCTAAAGTCTTTGCTACCCCTACTCTGATTTGCATCAAATGTGTGAGGCTATACTTTCAGTACAGTTCTCTTCTGTGGTTGCAAAGAGGTGAAATCATAATTGCTGTATCATCTCCTGTCCACAACCAATGGTTTTGTGAATGATCCCAGTGCATCAGCTGCCTGTTATTGCTGTATGGCTTTGGGAGACAGGAGGCAGGCAAAGTGAACAGGTTTCCAAAGGCTGGTTGAAAAAAAACCACCACCAAACAAACCAAAAAAGACAAAAAAGATTCCCTCTCAGATTAAGCCATTATTAGCAGGAGTATTAACAGTAGCATCTTGTGTGTGTGAAATTCACATGGCAACCTTTTCACAGCTTTTACTCAGAGTCCTACTCAGATGGAAACCCCCTTTTAAAAATCAGAACTGAATTTAGTTTCCCATGAAGTTCTGAAACACACAATTTACAGCACTTTAGGCACTAACCATTTTTCCAATCATCATGACGTAAGGTCCCAGGTATTTGTTCACACCAAAGATATCCAGTACTCTAATGTACCAGAAAATGATATCCACACAGTAAATCACTCTTCCATAACCCATATAAGGCTGGTTCTGCAGGCGAAGGATTGCTCCTATCATAAATACTGAAATAGCCACCAAGTCGGTAATATTCCAGTATTCCTGGAGCCAAACTTTCACTTTTTGGCTCAGCTTGCCAGGCTCTGACATCAGAATCTGAAATAAAAAATAAACAACAAAGAAATCATTAGGAAAAACACTAAGTTACATTTCTGAAGTAATGGTCATGAGAGAAGACCAACCTTTGTCACATTCAATAGGTCTCTGACACCCCCTCTGCTGCCAGCAAAATTTATCTCAAGCAGCAATATTTTTAGTCACTGGCAGGCAGAATTTCCTTTCCATAGAAATATAGACTAGTTTCTGTTGGAAGCAACCTACAAAGCTCATCTAGTTCCAACCCCCTGCCATAGGCAGGGGCACCTTCCACTACACCAGGTTGCTCTAAGCCCTTTCCAGCCTGGCCTTGAACACTGCTAGGGATGGGGCACCCACAGCTTCTCTGGGCACCCTGTGCCAGGGCCTCACCACCCTCATAATAAAAAATTTCTTCCTTATGTCCAATCAAAACCTTTCTTCTTTCAGCTTAAAACAGGTGCTGTCCTGACAGGGCTTGGTAAAAAGCCTCTCTCTTATTATAAGCCCTTATTGAAAGGCTTCAGTATGCTCTCCCCAGAGCCTTCTCTTCTCCAGGTTGAACAACCTCAATTCTCTCAGCTGTTCTTCACAGAAGAGCTATTCCAGCCCTCTGATTATCTTTGTGCCCCTCCTCTTAGACCCCTTTTTCATCTCTATTTTGGCTTTATTAAGCCTTTTTTTGTTGTAGGTTTTGATCAATAGCATTTAAACCAGGAGAACTGGCTTACTGACTTGGCATCCATATTTATCTCTAAATACAGTTAGTATGAGATGGGGGAGTTGTGAACCAGAGAAGGATAGGCTAAGTGCAAACCACACTACAGCATGTGAACACAGAAAAAGCTTTTATGCTGTCTTCCTCATACAGAAGTAATGAGGTCAGTCTGAGAGTACTCCTGACTAATCCCCAAAACACCTCTCTGCCTGTAGTGCTCATCAAGACCTGCATCAGTAATAAAAAGACAGTTCCTACGGAGATGTCCTTCATGGGTTATGGCCCTGCCCTCCTTGGAAATACACATAAAAGAATGACCAACCTCAGAGCATCTTTGCCTCAATTTTTTGCCCAAGAAGAATTTCCCATTGTATGGAAATGGGTTATAACTGAAACTCTCTCCAGTGATGGGCATTTTGGGACTCTGTGGCTATTAGAATCTTCTCTGTCATTTATGGCTTCTCAACACTCTGGCACAAGACCATACTATTATTACCTTCAAGAGTGAGCTTCATTTTAAGGATTATGAGATGCTGGTATAAACAGACTTTACCTCTCTTACTTTCTCTAAAGCCAACGTCACGATGTAGGAGATGACAATCCATTCCTGGATCGATGGCCACCGTTCCATCCGCACCAAAATGATATAATTAAATAGCATCAAGTAACCGAGGTATGATATCTACCAAAAAAAAAATAAATCCTTTATGGACTTCAGGTGATGGATCCCAGGATCCTTCCACAGTTAGGCATTATTCCATTACTAGAGATGACTTAGACACACACACACAAAATCAGGCTCCACTAATTTCCATTAGGAAGTTCTGGACTAGTACTATAAGTCAACATAGCTACCACTCTGTTCTTTGTAACAGCTGGTGAGAACATCAAACTGGTGATGCTTGAGTCTCCATGCCTCACAGCAGTCTTTGATGACCAGCCATACTAAAAACTTCAGCATTCTTGGAACTCTAGAGTTAAGAAACCAAAACAGATTGCAGGATAAAAAAAAAAAAGGAAACAAGGCAGTAATAAAGCAAAAGGTTTTCCAAAGAGAAAATTGAGTTTTCTAACGAATGAGATATTCAATGTGAAATTTTTATCCACTATCCACCAATAGACGTAAAACAGAACAGGGAGGCAGGACTGAGAGCAGCACGTGACTGGAGGGGTAGGGGAAATAAAGTGCCACACAGGCCACTTACTTTTCTTCACCCTTTAATAATGTGATTGAGACCCTCTAGGCTGAATGTCCTCTCTACATGAAGCCAGAAGCATACAGAATTCAAAGACCAGTCACTACTACACCACCTCATCCTATACTTGTTACTTAAACTCCTCTGCATGAACAGTACGTTTGCAGATATTTTGGTTACTTTAAGTAGCCCGAAGTCTCAGGAGCAAGTTTCTTGCTGAAGCCTAATCCACTAAGAGCACAAAAGGCTCCATCAATGTGTCAGAGAAGAAACATCAAACATAAGGTATTTAAAACCCTCTTAGCCTGCATAATGCATGAAAGTGAAACCCACCCTAATTCTGACATTCACATGAACATGTATAAACACACACATTGAGGCTATTCATGAAAGATTAAGCTGTTGAAGACCCTTCCTTGCACAAGAAAACGATCAGTTTCTCTGAAGGAAGCAGGCCTGCTGCAATGCTCTCACCATAGCCCAGCAGCAAAGGCCATGGCCTCCAGCAGTGGAAGGAATGGACAGATGATCCAGGCTGCTGAATAACCTCATTTGCTGGAAGAAGCAAACTACGAATTCCAAAGGACTCTAAATGCACCAGCTGCTTTTTTAATATAATAAAATGTAATTTCTTTACACTGTGAAGCCATGTTGAATGCTTTTCTTTGAGATTAAGTAAGAATTTTGCTTTTAAATTATTAATACAAGCAGCAGAGAGGCATCAATATAGTGTTGTGTGATTATGATGTGCAAAAACTGAAAACCTACATCATAGGTATCTGAAGTCCTAACTTTGAATAAAAAAGAAACCAGTATCCATTTTACAGGGCACACAAAACTCATGAGTAGTAGCACGAGTACTTTCTCTGTTTTATTAAAACAGAGTTTAGAACCAGATAATTCCTGATGCACTGAAGAGAAAATCAGATGCCTTTCGAAAATAAATATTTTAGTTCAGATTGGTTTTAGTTATCTAAGTAAAAGTACCTATTAAATCTTAGCAGACTAGAATCTGTGCTTCCATGTAGGTTGCGCTCATCTGAGCCTAACTGTCAACAGAACAAACGGCTAGCACTGATACTATGGCATTGCTTCTCGGAGCCTAAAGTGTATTTCAACACAGAACAGGAGCTGGAGCTTTTAGAAAGCAAGAGAATCCAGCCTAATTTGAATTGAGTGACTGGACTGTGGAGCTTGGCATGTGATTAGCCAGACATCGCCTCCTTCAAAGTGTGTAACAGCTTTAGAGGCTGACAGCATATGCACCAGTTATTCTGTTTCAATACCTATGGATTTTTCTCTGAATAAAGGTAATGTTTTACTCATCAGATTCCATGAAAGTCAGTACTATTTACTTACTTGGTTATTATTTTTATACTGAAATCCCTTAAGTTTCACAGGTGTAAAAAAAAATGTGTTATCAGTTTAATCATCACGACTTACTGTGTAGAACCAAAATTTGACAATAGGTGCATTATAGAATTCATAAATCTTTGTTCCAATTGGAAGGCTCTTTTGTTTTTTATTTCCATTCTCTTCATCTCCTTTTCGGGAGCCTGTATCCACATTTGCGTCCTGGAAGACCAAAGTAGTCAGTTTTCATCAATATAATAGTAAAACCAGTTATTTTTCCTCAAATACAGCCCCAGCCAACTGTGAAATGCACAATGCTTCCTCTGAGTAACAGACCTTTTTTGGAAAATGTAAAAATACAAGATCTGCGCAGCTGCACAGGTAATTGACACATCATGAGAATCCAGCCAAAGCCCTCCCAAAACTCTTCACTGATTTTCATCCTATAAAGACAGCTGAGATTTTAACCAGGGCGACCTATAGCATTATCAGAGAAGTACGTAAACTGAACATTCCTGAGACAGTAGAACTTCCTAATGATTTCCATTACTGACCACATTTTCCTCCTCCTTCTCTCTGCTTTCATCATTTTCTTTTGATGTCTGGTAAGAATAATCATCGTAACTCCGAAACTCAAGGAAAAGGATGGTGGGAGGGAAGAGAATCCCCATTATAACCTGTACAACAAGAAAGAATTCAATTCAGGTGACAATATTTGGTTACGTTAATAGCTATCTTAAGGCAAATCCCATAAGCAACATTTTCTTTTGTGTAGCATTCAAGATACTCTGCTATCCTCAAACCTACAAAAATTAGTAAGTAGTACCTATGAAGCATTGGCAATCAGGTCTTGTATGAAAGATGGCACCTTGGAAGGCTTCTCATCTCCACAAATACACTGCAATTAAGAAATTCTGCTCTAAAATTAAAGGCATGCAGTGAAATTCCATGGAACGGACAAAGTAGTGGTTTGAAGAGGGCTTCAGGTTTATTACTGGAGTTTATAGTGCTTCAGTCACCTACTAAAATTAGTTTTAATAGTTAAAAATTGCTTACAAGCAATGTAAGAAGTATGTGTCTATGTCTGGTCCATTTTCTCTCTATTCCCATTGTGTGGACCCCTAATAGAGATCTTTTTGCTTGTATTCAACTGATTTTTAATCAAAGGTGTATGTTTTCAATGAACAGATCTCATCATTCATTGAAAGCCACAACTTCACTTTCAGATTCCAACTATGAGAAGCCTTTTATAGATTCATATTTTCCTTTGTCACATGGTAATGTTCCTTAGATATCCCGAATTTAGAAACCAAAAAAAAAATAGCTTTAAAACAGGCATGTTCTTTAAACTTCTGTAATTAGTAAGCCAATTTGTTCTATGCATACACTATGTATAATGGAGTATTATATGCAACAAACAGTATCTTTGACAACAACTTCAGAACAGAAATACCTTCAGGCCTGGGTTTTTCCGCATGCGTAGTCGACCCATCCACATATCTGTTAGGAGCATCTGGCTGCATGTGTGAGCAATGAAGTCCCTGTGCTTAGCTGCCACAGCCAATTTCAGGCAGGTAGAATTACTCCAGTTTTTCAGCTCATAGGTCAGAAGTTTCATGGCAATCTGCTCATCGTGTTTATAGGACTGATCCAAGAGTTCAACTGCCAGCTGGCCAAAATCTCTGGAAAATGCAAGGTAACTCCAGTGAAGTTTGATTTAGAAATCAATGTCTGCTTGCATTTGGGGTTTTCATTCTGCTCACAGGGGATCACGTTTTTCCCACACACGTGTACAAGGACAAGCACAGCTTGCGCTTGTCCTTGGGACAGCCTACAAAAGATCCCAAGAGATTTTTAGTGACCAGAAAGAATTAGCTTAGAACAATAACATCTTAAGGCCAGTTTAAGTATATCATCAGATACCCCTTACTTTATGTGAGTATCCTGAAAATAACTGTGAAATAAAACTACTTAGTTTTACAGAGAGAGAAGCTGAAGAAAAGAATGTATTCTGTCAGAAAAAAAATGCAAGTTTTCTCATTGTTCACGTTGCCTTCAGATTCTGAGATGACATTTTAGCTCATTTACTCTTGATAAATCGACTCCTAATGGCATTCTGCAAACATACATTCTAGAAATCAATTGTACTTTACTAGAAGTAAAACTTCTCAGCAGTTCAGACAACCCCCTATATCAAGTACATATAAAGTCTGCTCTCCATCTACAAACTTTGAGTTGTTGTCCAGATCCTGAGAGATGTCATCCACCAGCTCACTCTCAGAAGACTCATGGGCCATAGACTTATAGAGTTTGCAGGCCACCAGTGCCTTGGCCATGGTTTCCTCCCCTCGCTGCCAAAGGAAAAGTGCCATCTTTTGCCGTTTCATCAGCACGGCCCACACCATCAGCTCATGAAAGGGATATTGGAAGCGGCTGACTTCTGGGTCATCTACATCAATATCAATCTCTTCCTCCTTCTTCTTCTTTTTCTTCTTCCCTTTGGTGGGAGGCTCATCATCCTGAGAAGAAAAGGACATAAAATATTCCCATCAATTTTTACATCTTACCTGACAATGACACCAAGCACAGAACAAGTATTTAAAGGACATATTAATAGTTAAAGATCTAATTTGGTTTTGCTGTTTGCTACAATGAAAGCCAACAGCAATAAACCTGTGAAGAATATGTAACAGAGCATGCACTAGGCCAGTACACACAGCTTACTATTTTATTCAGAGAACCATTTTTTGCATACTTAATTACAAGTCACCCATTTTGGATAAGTGGTTAAGTACAGTAGAACCCTACTGTACTGAATGAATCATTTTATACTGCACTGTAAATAGATCTGTTCCACATGTGTAATTGCAATTTCATTTGCAATAAATTGTTGCAAGCTCATTTGCAATAAATTAATATTTAATGAATTCCTTTGCAGTGCAAGAGGAGCTTTAACAAACCTGAATTCACTATGAATAGGTTCCACTGGAATTTCTGATTTGATATGTCTGCATCTATTCCTGAAGAACAGTGCTGCATATCTTACAGGTATCAAAGCAGTTTTCAGATGACATGCAGGTGGAGAGAGTGGTAACATGCAAATGGAGATGACAAGCAGACAGCATCCTTAAGAACAGCAAGATACTAAAGGGAGTCTTCACCTTTGAATAGCAATCTCCTCTAATGTATGCAGTGGAAACGGAGGGTATAAGTATCCCATTTCTTAAAGGGATAGGGAGGATAGGCCATTACTACAGGAACCAACATGGAAGTAACTGAAGGGAAGTACTGACAATGAAGCAGGATCCTGAAGGGAGAAAAGCCACGATTGGGAAAATTAGGGCTATAAATAATGTAGGAAGAACATTGCATACATAGGTGTAGACAGAGCGCATCATCACTGTACACCTTTATTCCAGACTCAGAAGAGTATCGCAAGTAAAAGCAATCACCATTCTCCAAAATTAGTTCCTGTTCAAGCAAGCTCAGCATAATCCACTATTTTTGGCAAACTTCGGGTTCAGCCTCACACCCCACGTTTCAAGGACAACTCTTCAGCTCAACAATGAAGCCTGCATCTCTCTTCCAGCAGTTTTAAGAACTGCAAGTGGTGACCTCTGCCTCATGGAAAATTCAGGGGTCAGTAACTGCATGCACATGAAGAGTGGTAAGCATTTCTGAAGCATCTCAAATGGAGGACCAAGGATTAGGTCCTCCCCACACTAAAAAAAATCAAATCAAAACAATACCCTGGGTAAGAAAGACAAAGTGCTAAGGAGACTAAACTTCCTGTTTTAGGGCTGTAACACTGGAAATCAAAACAACCTCAGCACTTTGAGTCATGTCAATTTACTGACCACTTCAGCAAAAGAAATGCCAATTTTTCTTTTCACTTTTTCTTTCTTTTGGAAGAAGGGAATGGACTACACCCACTGACAAGTGGAGGAAACAATTGTGCCATGTAAACAATTTCTCAATGAAAGAAATAGCAAAATCGACTTCTGGAGAAGCACTAAGCAACCTGTATGTGATCGATGCTGAGCAAAAAAAGGGTCACACCTCAAAGGCTGAGCTTTTGGCCTTGAGCCATGAGAAAATAGGAAGCTGATCAGAGAGTTTAAACATAACTTGGACTTCCTCTGTAGAGAAGAAAGCTTCTCATCTGCTTGGGGAAACAGGCTCTGTGGTGAGTTTAGTTCCCATCAAATGTGACACAAGAAACAGGTACATACACTCTGTTCTAATGCTATCACGGTGTTAATAAAAGCATACTTCATAAGAAATGTGCCTAGCGTTTTTGTGTAAATGATCTATGCTAAAACTTCATTTACACACACACTGTTACTTCATGGTTAAAGGGGATTTGACCGTAAGTACTGCTGGATCACATTCTCCTTTCAATACCATAAATCTTCACATCTGAATGGTTAAATCTACAGCACGTTTCAACATGGAACACGTTATTACATATTAGTGCTAAGAACTGCCTAAAGACTGTTGAGCAAAGCTTTAAGCAGCTCTCAAGACCCTACCCATTAAAACCAGTCCAAGGTATCACATAGGCTGTTTTCAAAATAGAAGATTCTGTCTAGTACAAATCTACTTTAAGCCACAGTAATAGTGCAAAAGCTAAGAGCAAGAGCAGAACTTTACCAAAAAATGCTCTGACAAAAAACAGTATTTTACCATAAATTCAACTTACCTCCATTCCTAGTAGTTTAAGAGCTTTTGGCTGAATATTAAAAATAGAAAAGAAAATTAGTTAGATGGGAAGGAAAATTCAAAGACCAAACAATACCAAGGAAAAATATTTACACATGTACAGTATTTTTATTGTTAAATTTACTATTCTAAATACTTGTACCAATAGTGGTACAATTAATTAATTTCATTCTAAATTGTATTTTCAGGAAGCCATTCTGCACTCAAAGATTTTGATTCACATGGAAGAGTTAACTGAATCATTCAAGAATATGCTGCTTTGAGAATGAAAATCACCATATGATCACAAAAGATCGATAAAAATAGTGCTTCTAAGCACACATGGGTTAAATATACCCATAGGGAACAGTAAAAAAATATAAATTATCTTGACACCTCTCACAGTTTCCCATTTTTAAAAAAAAATCCTTCTGTTCAATTGCAAAATCTCTGGTTTACATTTTCTCTAAAAGGTTTATTTGTTCCATCAGATAATACTACACCATATATGTACTATACATCAGCTACATGAGTGGCCTTCTGATCATCTGTGGGACTTTCTGTAATTAGAAAGCTTCACTTGACCTTCAAAGCTGAACCAATCAAATAAATAAGCTGATGAAGAAAATTATTCTATTTGCTTAGAACAGACTTCTATCAAAGCAAGGACTATGCTTGATATTCTCAATATTGGCACTAAATATACTAAAATTGGTATTAAAAATACTAAATATAGTAAAAATACTAAAAATTGATAGTAAATATACTAAAAATACTAAATGCCCTACTGAGACTACAGTGTCTCCCGTACAGAACAGTTTTTTACAGGACTTCCTGTAACAGCTCTTCTGTATTCTGATGAACACTGGCTCACCCAAGCTAAGCTGCTGTTGGCTAAGATGACTTGATCAATAGGCCTGGCTTGACCAGCACAGTTTACAGGTATGAGAGCTATAGCTTCAAGTAGGAATAAGTAACTGTGCAAACATCACAGTTAGAAATGCTTGGATGTAAACTACTGGAATGGGAGGAAATTCACCTCCAGATCAATGTATTTACCACCTTTCGGGTCCTCCCATCCTTTAACATGTTTCTACAGGTTCCTTGTGCCACTTCACTACCAGAGTTTCAACTTCGGTCTTGCAGCATTTGTTTAGAATTAGCACGTAGTATTTCACAAAGACAAAGAAGTGTTACTTATTTTTTTACCATCAGCACAACAGCCACATCCAGAATGAACTCATTCTTACCCTCTTTGGTCCAAATAAATTATTATAAAGAGTCCGAAAACTTTTTCGCGTATAGTTGCAGCGGTAAGCTCCACCCATGAGATATTCAAGTACAAGACCAATATCTATGAGGCTGATGTGATAATCTGGTGGAAGATTTCCCTACCAAAAATTAAAAAAAGAAAAGAAATAAGGACTTAGGATAAGAAAGCATTAACATACATTAAATTGCAATGCTAGACATATAAGTCATGCCCAAGTTGGCACATGGGTATTATTTACAGCAACTGGTTTCAGCCGCTGAATGTTTGTGTGACAACTGATTCACATAATAGAATAGGGAGGGGCAGAGATTTTTCGGTTTGCTGTACGCAGAATTTATAGCTGAGGCCAAATTTTCATTTGGTTTACTCGTACAGTCTGTCAGTGTCCATACATGCTTCAGATGTTTGCAAGCGTTATATTGATGAAATTAAATAACTTCGTATTGATTACCATTAATCCAGCATAAAAGCATAACTTAATTTCATGATGAATATCATGCATACTTTGTGCCTCTTACGGTAACTTACATTTCGCCATAATATTATCTACAGATTTAAGATTACGATGCAGATTATTTACATTAATGAGCAAGCCAGAATCAAAGAAAAAGGGAGACTGTAATTTCCATCGTTGCACTTAAAAACTGGGTAGTGATAGTGACTCTGCTAGAAACATGAGCTGAAAACTGCTCCATTGTTCAAGCTACATCCTACAACAATAACTGATTCTACAGCACCACTGAGCAGTTGCTATGATGAAATAACTACATCCTAAGCAAACACATCACCTCCATGTTAACCCAACTGAATCCCCGAGACTGCCGCTGAATGAGTATGAATGCGATGAAAAGGAGACAAACAAAAAGCAGAATGCAGAAGAGCATTAGTAACACTCAAAAAGACAAACACTGAGTGAAGTATTGTGCTATGAAGCAGATGAATATGAATTATACATTAACCCAGTACTGTGCAATTCCCACATCCAAACCTCCCTGGAATAAATGGGAGTTTTCCTTGCAAAAAGGAATACAGCCTATTCATGTAGCTGAATTTTACTGAGTAAAAGCTCCAAATCCTCGAACAGAGCAAATATGACAACAATTCTTACAATGACCCTATTCACGTATAATGAACAGATTTACATGCAATGGAAACAAATGAAAAACAAATTTAGGATGTGCAGCATTGAGAAACAGAACAGATTTTTTTCCCAGAAAAAAATAGGATTGATAGGAGAAAAGTAATTAAAAAAAACAAACCACAAAAGGACACAAACAAAAGGAAACAAATTCTGTGCTCATGAGTGGGGCTTCTAGTTAACCTAGCAGGCCTTTCCTTTCACTCCTCTTTTGTAATGCTGCATTGGGAGCTTCCTGTAGAGAAGAAACAGTATCAACCTGCATCTCAAATAATATATTACACTAATAGGACCTAAACTTTCCTTTGTTTTGTTTTTAAATTCCTAGCAGAGGAGGACAGCCATACCTGATTTAGACTGACATCACTGTTTGTCAATGTGATGTAAAACACATTATGATTGACATCACATTGTCAATCTTTCCTTTTCATAACAGCTACCATTTAATTTCAAATGTCTGCTTTCCCCCGTGCTACATTTGCTTTTGCTGTTGACTCATGTAGTTAACGTAACCATGCAGATGTAATGCCAGGAGTCAAACTTACCTTTTTCACGTCTCTGACTAGCAAATGGAGTGTATTTGGTGGACCCAATCTCTGAAACAAAAACCATTTACAGACCATTAGATCTTCAATTCTTAAGATTTTTTGGCACACACAAATATAACTACAGGGGGAGTTAGCAAGTGCCTGTGTGGTTCTGAGTTACTGGCTGGGCTTAAAACATGACAGGATTCAAGGAAAAATGATGCTGACTTCTGCAACATGCTAAAAAAAAAAAAGCTGTAGTGTAAGTACTTTCCAAATTTACAGGCTTATTCAGTAATTTACAACGTATACATGTAGGAAAAGTGAGATTAAAAGTACATGGCCACTAAGCGCTGGTATTATATCTACATTAGTTCTTTAGGTGTTTCAAAGGTGCATTTTAAATACATCACTCTATTTACATAGCAAACTACAATAGCTTCTGAAAGCTGCTGTATATGTGTATATGTAGAGATACAATAGAGCACTGTATGTAGTAGCAACATCTCCCATTACTGCTATCCAACAACTGTGTATTGTCAGAACTGAGATTTTTTGGGGAAAAAAAAGAAAGCTCATCTCAGAAGAAGAAGAAAAAGGGCAACCCTGTGAAATATAGTAGCAGAGCATTTTATTATTTCTGCTCACTTACAGTATTATAAAGTTCTTCCAGTCGAGGAATAGTGAGGAAGTGCTGCATGTTCACTCCATTCTCAATAAGGAGTTTCACAAAGTCCACCCGATCCAGAACCAGTGCATCCAGCATAGCCTGCTCCAAGGAGTTCACCTGCATTGCAGAATGGAGAATGTGCGACTACGTGAGCAGAGAAGAGCTGATTGGCCAACAACCACAAACATTTTCATTAGGCTATTCCCAAGTTCCCAAATAAGCTGATTAATCTGTAAGTGAAAATGACATTTGACCCATATGCAAGTCAATGCAGATGGCAGACTTTTCCAATGAGGTCTTGGGAAAGAGGACAGCAGTGAAACAAAGCTTTAGCAACACAACTGTAGCTTTTAGTTCAGTATTTTTAACTAAACCAGGCATATCATGTTTGACATGTTACGGGGAAGAGAACTGCTTGCTCAACATGATAAAAACAAGTTAAAATGTAAGGAAAATGCACTGTATATGTTTAAAATGATGTTGACATAATTTCCCTGATAACTCACATATGTATCATCTGCTCAAACTGCTGCCTCCCAGAGAGGACAGCATACAATGCCAAGATACTCAAATCATTTGGAAAGAAGCACTTCCTTCACCAACTTAGCTTTTCCTTTGCAAAACGTTGGTCAGGAAGCCTAATGGGTCTTCCTTTATTATATTCTAAGGGGTCAGAACTCAATAGGAGAGAGAAAAACCCCTTGAGCAGTAGTCCCCTGGACAGATGAACTTCAGACAGATGAACTTCACCCCTCCTAACCTGCTTAAATGGAAAACAAAGCTCTTAAAAATTGAGATGTTTCAGCTGCCTTCACTGGATAAATAGCATGTACAAGACAGGATGAAGATGTTCACTGGTGTTCTTCCTTCTGGCAAGTGCAAGGAAGAAGATGCAGCAGATGAGCTCTGAGTTGTACTGTTGAGATATGGCTGCATATGGTGCACATAGAATGAGAAAGGGTTTCCTGGCTCAGAGACTGAACAGCATTCCTTGCAGGATCTACTGCTGATCATGTGAGAATGTGCAAATGAGCATTCTATGGAAAGAAAATGTGTACTTTCTGTCCCTCTTTGTACACCAGGATGAAATAAATCAACAAAGATTTATTGTTGAAGAGGAATTCTTCAACAGTCTTAATACAAATATTTCCACCTCACCCAGTTCAGGAGCTCAAGCTTTCTTGGGTCTGTTTCTTCTTCTGGCTCTTCTTTTGCTTTTCCTCCCTTTTTCTTCCCTTTTCCTTTCCCTCTGGCTGCTTTAGTCTGAGCAACTGGAGATTTCTTTTCCTTCTCAGGAGCTGCACCATCAGGAGCTGTAAGGCTACCTATAGGCTATATTTAATAATGCATTAGAAGTGACTTTTTCTTTGAATACACTCCTATTGAACTTGCTCCCCAGTCACCACTTCCCGCATGCAGCCAGCTAGAAATGGTAATTTTTTTCAGTATAAAGACCTTTTCGCATAGTCACAGCTTTATACTTTTTTAAGGGCGTTACGTCTAAGATAGTCACTAACACTGAAAGTCAAAGTAGTGAAGCAGCTAGGCTATGGAGGATTTATCTCATAAAATCAGGGCAAGAGGACTAAAACACAGGCAGAGACACTTCAATTTTGTGACATTTCAGTTCCTTTGCTCTCAGTGAAAGCAATAGTTGTCAAATAGCAACAAACAGGACAGGAACTGGACAGAAAGAGCTTAACAAGTATGTTGCCAAATAGCATCCATACTGTGGAGACAAAAACAAGAGGAAAGAGAGCCGCTCTCTCTTTTTCTCTCTTTTCTCAAAGGAAATGGTCCATTTACATTCTGCAGGCAAGATTTCTGTTTATACCTCTTCAGACACGTTTACTCTTTGCAGTGTCCTTCCCCCTTCCAACCTGTCTGCCCAAGACAGGCAGGCAAACATCAAATAACTTGACACTACTTGTCTGTGATTTGGAGGCTTAACTTGCTCCAGCTAATGCTTAGGTTATATAACCTCCAGGAACACATAAAGTGGATTATAACTACCCATGCTCTGCACAGAAAACCACGGGGCTGAGCCTTTAGCAAGGCTTGTTTTCTGTGGTTTTGTTTGTCCTAAAAAAGTAATCACTGCCTAGCTCCCATGAATCCATTTGCAAGCCTGTACAAACCTGCAACTGCCAACTTGCAGCACAGGCTAGTCTGAAAGCAATCTTCATGGGTTTGAACCCATGGTGAATCCCAAGTGGCTGATACTGTTTCCACAAACTGCTGCAAAGTTTGAGTGCAAAACAGGCCAAAGCAGTAGCTGGCTTCAGCTGCTAGGTGCTACCTCTGAATCTAACCACAATAATATGGAGATTATAGCATTCTGTCTAAATAAATGTTATCTAGTAATAGTACTTCATCACCTTCAGGATAATTAAATCCTTTCTATATAAGCATTTTAATGAACCTTGTATATCAGAAACATCACATTAAGTGAAAGACTGGAACAGCACATGCAGCAGTATTTGTTTAAATGCAATTATATGGGCTTCCAAATGAAATAAATCCCACTGTTATTTATGGCATGCATATGAATGCGAGAGTGGCGTATGTAAAGGATTTTAGTTATACAGATGAACAGAGGCACTGCAGTGCTTCACCACTGACTTCAGCTACTACACAATCAAACTCCAATAATTTGGAAAAAGAAAATCCAATTTCAGGACCTGAAGGTTTACTGAAGATCTGCTTCTTAGTTCATTTGGCACAGCTCTGCCTGCCAGAGGCTTGTTTTCTGCAATGATTTCTTCTGGTCAGCAGGAGTTTGATCCATTAATCCAAATAGAGACTTTCACAAGCTGTTTACTAAGTGAGCAACAGAATTCCTTCCCAGCAGCTCCACGAATTTCCAGGCCACATGTTTTTCTAGGTAGCTGGAGACCTTGCCAACTGCTAGCATATGTCCATGACACCAAATCTTACAAGGACTCTGAAGTAAGGTTATTTTCCTGCTTGTCATGAAATTGCTCTTCTTTCTTTCACAGAGCTCTAAATTATTGTTCTATATTTGCCAATGGCAGTATAAGGTAATTTCAAAACAAATCCGTCATTCTTAATTACTAAGGTATTCTACATCAGTTCAGCATAAACCAGAATTCAATATTGTTTCTCCTGCCAACAAAATCCAAGCTGAGAATATTCTACTACTTGTTTTAAATGTCTAACAAACAATATGACTGGGAAAACTTTGTCTTACTGGCCAGTGGTGTCCAAAAACAAAGATTTGGCTGCGTGCAATGTCTACACGATTCCAGGCCAAAGCCAAGCTGAGCTGGTCTGGGGCAGATGCATTGGTACCTGAAGAGAAACATGAAGATATTCATTATTTCATGCCTGGATTCATCAAATTGATTTATAGCATCTTCCATTTAACCACATAATTCTAATTCCAAAAGGATTAATGAGAGTCTTTCTTTTTTCCTTAAAACTCCACACTGACTTTATATTCTGATGCAAAGACAGCCATCTAACTGTTCTAAAAGACTACTTCTCTCAGCTCCTCTGGCTGATGCTGTGGATAGGAGGACAGTAATTCTTCTCTTTATTTCTTAGCTTTGGGGACACCAGTGATCCCATCTCGAGCCCGTACCGGCTACTATCTACCTGCAGTCAGAAAACAGTTGTTTCAGCAAACATAACAAACTCAAAATAAATATGGCACTGAGCTTAGATTTTGCCCTAAAGCTTATAGAGCACAATCTCGAGATCTGGGAGAATCCAGACAGTCTTTTAATCTCCCCACCTGTTTTTCTAACTTCATTAATACAGTCTAGAAGTGCAATAAAGTGTGTCGAAATGTGAGTGGTATAGTTGTTGCAGCATTCCCATCACAGGTTTTCAGGTGAGGAAAGCCACACAAAACTTTCAATACAGATTTTATTCCCCAAGCTAATCTGAGACTTAAACCAAGCATGTTCAGGTTACTAGCTAGAATTCAAGCGAATAAATCAAAGACTTTAACATCAACAGTGAACCTCAGAGTATAGAACCCTGAGGTTTTTAGGATCAGCTCTTAGGATCAGTTTGCACATTCTTCCTAATTGATTGCAAAACCCACCTTTTAGGAGAGCAGTTAGGATAGACATTTCAATGTCCTGCTGTCCTTCAGACCCCATACGGAACACAGTAATCTAAAGGATAGCACAAAACCAAACACACACAATTACAACACATAAAAGAGAGAGACTAAACATGTAGGTAGAGAAAAGAGAAAAATGGTGAAGGTTTATTGTTTTTTAAGACTTGAGATTTTTCAAAAAGTACAGCTCCAACAACTTTTTTTCATGAAATTTCATTGTCACTGGAACATTTAATTGAATTCTTCCAATAAACTTATCCTCAACTGTCTCTGCACTGGTAAACAGGACAAATTTGGTTGAATTCTTCACCATACCAGTGAACTTTGAAAGGTGGTACTAAAACTGCCATGCTAAACTCTTCTCTGACAGTTCTATTATTTTCCAGTAATAATGGAAATGCCAGCTTGGTAATGGAAATGCTAGGTATCTGAGAGCACTATCATAGCATTTATCTTATTGACAGTAACACTCAAATATGTTTAGTTTCAGGATATGCTACGTATTCACAACCAAATAAGCCGAATCAACTAATAAAGAAAAGCAATTATTCTTTCTAGGCACATCTGCTGTATCTGTTACAATTCACTGATTTTAAAAATACTAGTTTGTATAAAGCTTAGCCAGTGGACTACGTATTAAAAGATTAATAATCAAAAGCAGAATAACCTCATATTCTATGTTAATTAAGTCAATACTGAAGGCAGACAGAAAAAAAAACTAATTATCCATTTTCCAAAAGCACCTCTTCAAAGCAGATGCTAGCATTAAGTACTGCCAATAGCAATTTCCTCAGCAGTTGGAATTAACTTTGCATAAACACAAGATGCATGACATTAGAAGAGACAAGGACTAAAGTTAAAGATACAATTACCAAGAAAGGAGACACAATTATAAATGAATGCAAACCATAAGCCTGTTTGAGATGCACAGTCTGAATTTTGCTGAGTAAATCAGACCTGCATAGGAAGCAGAAAACTATGTCTTGCCATTGAATTATTTAGTTGTTATCTTGACATGTATAGACATGTAAGTATGCACTTCCTTGGCAGCTGAGAGCAACACTTTCAAGAAAAGTCAGAGGCATGAGCTAATGCCCATCATAATCTCCAGGAGAAGGTCAGCTTTTTGAAGTGTGAAGAATATGAAAGTGGTATAAAGTCTGCAGACAACCTGGTGATTGCTTGACACAGATTGCCATCCCAATCCTATGTCATTTCAACTGCCACAGGACACCTTCCTGAAAGGTGTTGAGAATGCTTTTGTAGATTAATTCTAAGAGCCACTGATGTGTTTTCACATGTTCCTCGACTCAGCCAAAATCCCCTAACCTTACTGAATAATTTGTGCCACCTTTACCTGAGAGAGACTGGGCTCTATGGGCATGTCTATGGCAGTAAATATATAACAGTAGTGTTGGCATTAAATTCTGAGAAATAATTTCACTTAATGTTTGAAAAGTTTCAAAACCTATTTTAGTGTCCATCTTTCCAGATCAAGAGAAAGAAAAAATAGGAAACATCATTAAATTCATAACATAAACTTCCTTATGTTCTGAATTCTTCGCTAGCCATCTTTCTACTGATGTGAGACTTAAAGTCTGTTGAAAAGTAGAACAGGAAATCTCAGAGTTCATTCAGTGGAGATGATGAATGAATTTCTGGAGGGCTTTTGTACTCCTTTCTGTTCTTCGACTAGAACATCAGGGATAGTTCTAATCTGATAAAAGTGATGGTCTTATTTCCAGTGCTTAATTACTCAAGAGTAATGTAAAAATAATGCCTTGATTGGCACTTTGATTGCTGGAGCAGCTTGTATAAAAAAAGAGGACTAGCACAAAGCCTGATGCACAGATTTGAGGAAATTTCTTTGCGTTATGCTTAGTACCACTGTGCTGAGTTCAGCTGTGTGTTCCATCACTCTAAGTGGGGATCAAGTGGTATCTCTCATGTTAACCCTTCACTCACTAATAAACATCAAGTCAGTATGAAACCACACACCGCAAAAAGATGGAACCAGAAGCATGCCTGTGCATGGTAGTGCATACTTCTCTGGGTACCAGAACAGGATTTATTATCTGCCTATGAACAAACATGCAATTACTCCTAGAAATCAAAGTTTTGCATCATCTGTTGGAAACAGTATTAAATTTGGGAGGACCAGACTTCAGAATTTCTCTCCAAGCAGAACAAAGACAGGAAGTGTGGGCTCTCTGGAAGGAAAACACACTTAGTTTTAAGGGAGCTTGAAACACCATTTTCCTATGAACTTAGAAAAACCCCTCCCTCTTTTCTCAGCCTCATGATGCAAGTTTTATCTGTCATTCAAACAGTTGCTGTACAGCTGTTCCTGCTCTAGATGTCACTTCATTAGTGATACAATTAGGCATCTTGAAGAGTGAAAATTCCCTCATTTCATACTGTAATTCTGTAGCAGGTTGGTTATTTGATTCCCTATGCACAGTCTGAAGAGCAGGCTGTGGTAGTTCTCTTGTTTCTATCTAATAGAAATATGCAACTCCATAAAAGAGATAAAAATATCAGCAATGCCAGTTTCAGCTGTAATTAAAACTCAAAAAACCACCAACCCCCACAAAAATTCCACCAGACTGTTCATCTGCTATGGAAACAGCTGCTTAGGATTTGTATGAAAGAATGAAATTGAATTATACCAGGACTCCAGGGAGAAGTCAGACTTACAAAAATTCACTAAGACAATCACTCAGAGGAAAACACTCAAAGATTCATTTTGCCTGCAAAAGCATAGCCACAGTGAACACAATTCAAGATGCTGTTCACAGACAACATATGGGAATGTTGAAGATTTTTCTTTCCTGAACACACTTTTCTCTGCAGCTGGGATATGGCAGACACGCAGGAATCTGAGTGAGTGGTACAGTACATACAGCAGGCCTGCAACAGGCCAGGATCAAGCAAGGCTGGGATCTTTGAGAACACAACGTTTAATTTTTTCCTGAAAAACCTGAATTGCCCATTTTAATGGAACTAAAGGTTGTTAAAGAGTAACTGCATCAGAAGACCAAAACTGTGCTGATGCCCTCTGAATGCTCACTGCTCCAAGGAACCCTTTCCTCAATTATCTTTCCTCTACTTTCTGCAGTTGGGCCACGTTTTAGTACATTTATCTCAGTGTCTTAGTCTGCCTTGCTGAACTTCATGCAAAAAGACTCCTATCAACTCACATAAAGGAATCCTTAGAGGCTTTCCTTTCTTGACCTATCCTTATGAGTGAATGATTGTGTACATTTACAGAGCTACATGGAAAGAAAATGGTACAACTGTAACCCTGGAAGAACAGCGCTCAAAAGTACTCTATGAAGGTTGCTCACAGAAATTATCTTTGTGAACTACTTTCAGGAGACTTACAAGTTCTTTTTTTTTCATGCATTCCATAAGAATGATGAACAGCTGATGAGCTTGATTCCTGTTGTAGTTAAACGTTTTCTGGATGGTAACTAGAAGCTGGTCCCTAAGGGATTCGCTTATTATCCTAAAAGAAAAATGAGACATAAGAGAAGACATTGCTAGGATTAATATCGATTCAGGCAGCTTGCTGTTTGAGAAACACACTTTCACCCACCAGTGCAATGAATTTATTTTGAAAATAAATACATGAAAACACACAGCATTTTTGCACTCAGTGCAGGTAAGCAGCTCATGAAGAGTTAACAGCAACCAGGAAATTCATACTCAGACTGGCTCTCGTGCGTCTCAGTACTTCAACGTTGATTAAAAATCTGGCTAGGTTCTTCTAACTACCCTTTCACCCTGGAATAAATGAAGGTAGCTCTTACTCCTGTTATGAATTATAGATATACTTCTGTTAAGAAGTTTAGTCTTCAGGATTTCAGCAGTACACCTTACAGGCCCCTATCTATACCTCTAAATGTTGCAAGGCCCTTTGCATATAGCTCAAACCCCCCAGAGTATTTCACATTACTGGTATGTCACCTTGGTTGTCTTGGTTATCTTCTTAAACAGATGATTAAAATTGCTAGTGTATCTGAAACCTCGTAATATCCAACTATTTAAAGAAATTAGATCAAAAACATTCTAGAAAGGTCAGAAATGTTTGATGTCTCAAAGTGATCCGAAACAGAGCCCTTCAATCTTCAGCCATTTCCTAATAAAATACATGTATTTTCAGGTGATGGCAAACATGACCAGCAGGCATTCAAAGCAGTGGGCAGCTGAGCCTGTGAATCACAGAATCATAGAATCATAGAATAGTTAGGGTTGGAAAGGACCTTAAGAAGTGCAGTAAAATTAAAATTCATTGCGAGAGAATTATTCGTTTAGACAGCAGTGTTCACAAAAACTTCTCACTGCAGACCTTCCTCCCTAGATCATAGAATCATAGAATCATAGAATAGTAAGGGCTGGAAAGGACCTCAAGATCATCGAGTTCCAACCCCCCGCCATGGGCAGGGACACCTCCCCCTAAACCATGCCATCCAAGGCTATGTCCAACCCCAACTTGAACGCCGCCAGGGATGAAGCATTCACAACTTCCCTGGGCAACCCATTCCAGGGCCCCACCACCCTCACAGTAAAGAATTTCTTCCTCAGATCCAATCTAAACCTCCCCTGTTTAAGTTTAAACCCATTACCCCTTGTCCTCTCACCACAGTCCCTAATGAAGAGTCCCTCCCCAGCATCCCTATAGGCCCCCTTCAGGTATTGGAAGGCTGCTATGAGGTCTCCACGCAGCCTTCTCTTCTCCAGGCTGAACAGCCCCAACTTTCTCAGCCTATCTTCATACGAGAGGTGCTCCAGTCCCCTGATCATCCTCGTGGCCCTCCTCTGCACTTGTTCTAACACTTCCATGTCCTTTTTATGTTGAGGACACCAGAACTGCACACAATACTCCAAGTGAGGTCTCACGAGAGCAGAGTAAAGGGGCAGGAGCACCTCCCTCGACCTGCTGGTCACACTCCTTTTGATGCAGCCCAGGATACGGTTGGCCTTCTGGGCTGCAAGCGCACACTGCCGGCTCATGTTCATTTTTTCATCAACCCACACCCCCAAGTCCTTCTCCGCAGGGCTGCTCTCAATCTCCTCCCCGTCCAACCTGTAGCTGTGCCTGGCATTGCTCCGACCCAGGTGGAGGACTTTGCATTTAGCATGGTTAAACTTCATCAGGTTGGCATCAGCCCACCTCACAAGCGTGTCAAGGTCCCTCTGGATGGCATTCCTTCCCTCCAATGTATCAACCGAACCACACAGCTTGGTGTCATCAGCAAACTTGCTGAGGGCACACTCAATCCCACTGTCCATGTCACCCACAAAGATGTTGAACAAGACCGGTCCCAACACCGATCCCTGGGGGACACCACTCGTTACTGGTCTCCAGCTGGACACTGAGCCACTGAGCGCTACTCTTTGCGTGCGGCCATCCAGCCAGTTCTTTATCCACCGAGTGGTCCACCTATCAAATTGATGTCTCTCCAACTTAGAGAGAAGGATGTCATGGGAGACAGTGTCAAAGGCTTTACACAAGTCCAGGTAGATGACATCAACTGCTCTGCCCCTGTCCATCAGTTCCGTAGCCCCTTCATAGAAGGTCACCAGATTGGTCAGGCAGGATTTCCCCTTAGTGAAGCCATGCTGGCTGTCACCAAGCACCTTGTTGGTTTTCATGTGCCTTAGCATGCCTTCCAGGAGAATCCGCTCCAAGATTTTGCCAGGCACAGAGGTGAGACTGACTGGTCTGTAATTCCCTGGCTCATCCATTTTCCCCTTCTTAAAAATGGGGGTTATATTTCCCTTTTTCCAGTCATCGGGAACTTCACCTGACTGCCATGATTTTTCAAATATGATGGACAGTGGCTTAGCAACTTCATTTGCCAGCTCCTTCAGGACCTGCGGATGGATTTCATCCGGTCCCATGGACTTGTATACATTCAGGTTCCTAAGGTGGTCCCAAACAAGATCCTCCCCCACAGTGGGCCCAGGGTCCCCACCCTCACCGTCCCCGCGTCTGCCTTCCAAGACTTGGGTGGTGTGGTCAGAGCATTTGCCGATAAAGACTGAGGCAAAGAAGTCATTAAGAACCTCAGCCTTCTCCAAATCCAGGGTAGCC
The DNA here is from genome assembly GCA_039720435.1 of Amazona ochrocephala. Lineage (NCBI taxonomy): Eukaryota > Metazoa > Chordata > Aves > Psittaciformes > Psittacidae > Amazona > Amazona ochrocephala. Next base: position 29,776,622 of record CM077883.1, on the reverse strand, counting down.
AGTTCTCCCGATAGCTTCTGGAGAGGGCCCACGGTGTCCCTAACCTGTCTTTTATTGGCAATGTACCTATAAAATCCCTTCCTGTTATCCTTAACATCCCTAGCCAAGTTTAATTCTAAGTGGGCCTTAGCTTTCCTAACCTGGTCCCTAGCTTCCCGGACAACATCCCTGTATTCTCCCCAGGCCACCTGACCTTGCTTCCACCTTTTATAGGCCTCTTTTTTCCTTCGAATTTTGCTCAGCAGCTCCTTATCCATCCAAGGAGGTCTCCTGGCCCTCCTGTTGAACGTCCTTCTAGTTGGGATGCATCGCTCCTGAGCTTGCAGCAGGTGAGCCTTGAACATCAACCAACAGTCTTGGGCCCCCCTGCCCTCTAGGGCTGTATCCCATGGAACCTTACTGAGCAGGTTCCTGAAGAGGCCAAAGTCTGCTCTCTTGAAGTCACAGAATCACAGAATCACAGAATCACAGAATAGTAAGGGCTGGAAAGGACCTCAAGATCATCGAGTTCCAACCCCCCCGCCATGGGCAGGGACACCTCCCACTAAACCATGCCATCCAAGGCTATGTCCAACCCCACCTTGAACACCGCCAGGGATGAAGCATTCACAACCTCCCTGGGCAACCCATTCCAGGGCCTCACCACCCTCACAGTAAAGAATTTCTTCCTCAGATCCAATCTAAACCTCCCCTGTTTAAGTTTAAACCCATTACCCCTTGTCCTCTCACCACAGTCCCTAATGAAGAGTCCCTCCCCAGCATCCCTATAGGCCCCCTTCAGGTATTGGAAGGCTGCTATGAGGTCTCCACGCAGCCTTCTCTTCTCCAGGCTGAACAGCCCCAACTTTCTCAGCCTATCTTCATACGAGAGGTGCTCCAGTCCCCTGATCATCCTCGTGGCCCTCCTCTGCACTTGTTCTAACACTTCCATGTCCTTTTTATGTTGAGGACACCAGAACTGCACACAATACTCCAAGTGAGGTCTCACGAGAGCAGAGTAGAGGGGCAGGATCACCTCCTTCGACCTGCTGATCACACTCCTTTTGATGCAGCCCAGAATACGGTTGGCCTTCTGGGCTGCAAGCGCACACTGCCGGCTCATGTTCATTTTTTCATCAACCCACACCCCCAAGTCCTTCTCTGTAGGGCTGCTCTCAATCTCCTCCCCGCCCAACCTGTAGCTGTGCCTGGCATTGCTCCGACCCAGGTGGAGGACTTTGCATTTAGCATGGTTGAACTTTATCAGGTTGGCATCAGCCCACCTCACAAGCGTGTCAAGGTCCCTCTGGATGGTATTCCTTCCCTCCAATGTATCAACCGAACCACACAGCTTGGTGTCATCAGCAAACTTGCTGAGGGCACACTCAATCCCACTGTCCATGTCACCCACAAAGATGTTGAACAAGACCGGTCCCAACACCGATCCCTGGGGGACACCACTCGTTACTGGTCTCCAGCTGGACACTGAGCCACTGAGCACTACTCTTTGCGTGTGGCCATCCAGCCAGTTCTTTATCCACCGAGTGGTCCACCTATCAAATTGATGTCTGTCCAACTTAGAGAGAAGGATGTCATGGGAGACAGTGTCAAAGGCTTTACACAAGTCCAGGTAGATGACATCAACTGCTCTGCCCCTGTCCATCAGTTCCGTAGCCCCTTCATAGAAGGTCACCAGATTGGTCAGGCAGGATTTCCCCTTAGTGAAGCCATGCTGGCTGTCACCAAGCACCTTGTTGGTTTTCATGTGCCTTAGCATGCCTTCCAGGAGAATCCGCTCCAAGATTTTGCCAGGCACAGAGGTGAGACTGACTGGTCTGTAATTCCCTGGCTCATCCATTTTCCCCTTCTTAAAAATGGGGGTTATATTTCCCTTTTTCCAGTCATCGGGAACTTCACCTGACTGCCATGATTTTTCAAATATGATGGACAGTGGCTTAGCAACTTCATTTGCCAGCTCCTTCAGGACCTGCGGATGGATTTCATCCGGTCCCATGGACTTGTATACATTCAAGTCCAGGGCAGTGAGCTTGTTGCACGCTCTTCTCACTGTCCTGAGGATCTCAAACTCGACCATCTCATGATCGCTGCAATCAAGGCTGCCCTGGAGCGTCACATTCCCAACCAGCCCTTCCCTGTTGGTGAGGACGAGGTCAAGCATGGCACCTCTCCTTGTCGGCTCCTCTATTACTTGCAGAAGGAAGTTGTCTTCCACACAATCGAGGAACCTTCTGGATTGCTTGTGCCGGGCCGTACCATCCCTCCAACAGATATCAGGGTGGTTGAAGTCTCCCATGAGAACAAGGGCCTGCAAGCGTGAGGCTGCTCCTATCTGTCTATGGAGCGCTTCGTCCAGCAATTCCCCTTGGTCAGGCGGTCTGTAACAGATCCCCACAATAATATCACCCATCGCTGTTCTCCCTTTAACCCTGACCCACAAACTCTCTGTCGACTGCTCACCTGTCCCCAGACAAGAGTTCCATACTCTCTAGCCTATCCCTAACATAAATAGCAACTCCCTCTCCCCGCCTACCGGGCCTGTCTTTCCTAAAGAGCCGGTAACCTTCCATTCCAACACACCAGTCATAGGTGCCATCCCACGTTTCTGTGATGCCTATGATATCATACCCCCGTAGATGTGCACACATCTCTAATTCCTCTTGTTTGTTCCCCATACTACGGGCATTTGTGTAGAGGCATTTGAGCCGAGATCCAATTGAAGTCGGCTCATTGGCTGGAGCAGCTAGAATATCCCTACATTGCTCTGAACGTTTACTATAGATGCTACCAACCAACTGGGTGTGTTGGGATGGAATGCTGCCCCCCTCCCCCAACACATCTAGTTTAAAGCATCCTTGACCAGTCTGGCAAGCCTCCTACCAAATCCACTCTTCCCCTTGTTTGTCAGACCAGCTCCACCAGCCCCCAGTAGACCTGGCCTCCTAAATTCAGTCCCATGTTCAAGGTACCCAAACCCCTGACTATAGCACCACCCTTCTAACCATTTATTAACCTGCCCAATCCTCCTAGCCTTTTCAAGGTCCTGCCCTGTATCCTGGAGAATTGACGAAAAGACAATCTGAGCTCCAGAGCCCCTAACCACCTCTCCCAGAGCCCTGTAGTCCTTCTTTATAGTCTCCAGGCTACTGCTATCTATATCAGTAGCACCCACATGTATTACCAGGAGTGGGTAATAGTCAGTGGGACCGACTAGAGCAGGCAGCTTCTCGGCCACATCCCTGATCCGAGCCCCTGGTAGGCAACACACCTCCCTTGAGGCTGGGTCAGGCCGGCAGATGGGTGCCTCTGTGCCTTTCAGATTAGAGTCCCCGACTACTATGGTCCGCCGCTTTTTCCTGGCAGCACCAGTAGTGACCTTCTTTACCAGTGCACCAGCTGGTTGCGCCTGGTGGGAGCGCTGTTGCTCATCAGCCCCCTGCAGGATGGCAGAGCGCTGTTGCTCATCAGCCCCCTGCAGGACAGCAAAGCGGTTCTGGGTGGGGACAACAGACGTAGGAGGAAGCCCCTTGCTTTTAATTGCCCTCTTCCTCCTTTTTTTGTTGTTTTTTTCTGTTACCTTTTCCCAGCTTCCTGGGTTAGCAGCCTCCTTTCCTGCAGGGGCAACAGTAGACACTCGAGGTCCCGGAACAGTTTGGTCCCGGAGCAAGCAGTGCTGCTCCCCCCAGCTTCCCTGACACCTTTCAGCCTGGTAACAGCTTCCTGCAGTTCAGCCACCTGCTGCAGGAGGACCTCCACCAGGGAACGCAGAGTGTAGCCCTGCCCATTGCTCACCCTTCCCTTAGGATACCCCGAGCTCTGCACTACAGCCTCCCTTCCCGTCGGCTCCGTTTGGGTGCCTACACTGGCCACCACCGGCGCAGCCAGAGCAGAGCTCCCAGACCGAGCCTTGCCCGTACGGCGAGTGTTCACCATCCCGCTCACCACCCCGCTCGCCCGCCCGCACGAACTGCCTCGATCCCGCCCTGTTCGCCGCGCTCCGGGTCGCTCGCGCTCCCTGGGGCAGGTTTTTAACCAGTCAGCTCTGCCGCCGCTCCTCCTGACGCCGCCCCCTCTGAGTCAGCCGCTCGCCTCCGCGGAGCTGCAGGCTCCTGGGCAGGCCTTGTCGAGGACTTGAAGCTCCCTCGGGGCAAGTTGCTGCTCCGAGGTGAAGCTCGTAGTCGCTGAGCCTCCCCCCCGATCAGGCGCTGCAGGATGAACATATTTATCTCACCAGAATTACTGGAAAGGGAAATTGGACACTGCACCAGATGTAATGGGAAAGGAGGAATGAGAAATCAAAAAAAAAGTAGGAAAGTTTGATCTAAGCTAAGCAGCTTGGTCAACAGAAAGGGAAAACAAGTTGCTGAATAATAAATCCTGCTGGACAGATTACATATGTACTGTGTGTAGACATCAAAATAATCCGGCATCAGACTGCCCTCCCAATTCAGCAAATAACATCCACACTGCTTGACAATAGTGGTTGTCTGCTTAGTATTTAATCCAAGCTAAGCTCCAGCTTCAGTCAAAGAAGTAGGCTATTTCTTCAGTGCAAGATGGGTGTGCTGTACCCTAATCAAGATAATATACTTGGTTTTAGCCTGAGTTTGGCAAATACTGATATTAACAATGACTTGTCTGGAAGAAGAAATATTTTAAATTAAAATGCACTCCACTTAAGAGTATTGTCAGGCCAGATCTACTCTACAGAGCAGATGAGCTTAATGCTGCTAGTATAGGCTTTGTATCTTCTTTAAACTAACCATACTTTTGTCAACCAAATGGGCAGACAACCAACCATATGAAAAACAGGAACCACGAAACCCTGGATTAGAAGGGACTTTTACAGATTCATTTGGGCAATGAACTGGAGGGCTGTGGAGTAGAATGCTCCAGAAAACATCCTCCACTCTGTTCATGACATCAGGTAGCACTGCCCTGAAGAACCATCACAGACAAAAAATAGCAAGAGAATGGAAGGCAGCCCAGCATTTTTCCAGCTGGTCTGGCACTCTTGCAGAATGAAGCTCATTCACACAACACTCTAGAACCAGGCAGCACCAAACTTTGCAAATACATGCACTAATTAACCTCAGCCCTGGCCTGAGAAAAAGATTAATTCTTGGCAACCATTTGTTCCTTGCTTCTAACATGCCCAGCCCAGTACCAAATGCAGCGCAGCAAAAGGTGATGGAGCTTGTATGACAGTGTGCTGCACTGAGACCATGCTTATTTCAATGGACCATCGAATACATTCCAAGTGGTAACAGTTCCTACCCGTTAATGCCAGGGCTAAGATCAACAGGCCATAAAAGTTGACTGACAGCAGGATGCCTCTGTTAGCAGCATTTTTGAGATGGTTTTCTAATGAAGCTTTAATGAAAGCAAGGCATCTAGTCCTACACTGTCTTCCTCAGCAGGACACAGCTTTGGTGAAGATCTCAAAATCTTACCCTCCTTCTTCTGAATACTTGTGTGCAAATGACAGAATATCGGATGCTCGTCCACTACCATCACATATCACGACAGGGAGTGGGGGTTCTTCTCGCAGGCACTCTAATACAATGGAGATCACATTGGGACCTCCTTCCACTATGAGTCCAACTACAGGAACACCTTGTCCCAGACCTGCAAAACCAACAAGCACAGAAACAAAAAAAAAGAAGTGTCATTGAAACTAAGATTAAGAGGTTGAGATATTATAAGGGGATGTGATTTCTTTGTTACAGCATCACTTTAAATCAGAGCAGTCAGGAAAAACTATGCCATTTCATGGCCAACACCAGGGAAAATGTCCGTATGCCATTTCATAGCCCCAGAAGGAAAAGGGTAAGATGTCTCTCTGCCCTTGCTCTTCCTTTAGCTATGTACTGATCATTTATTCACTGAACATTGGTGAACTGTTTGAAATCTCTTTTGACAGAAAAAACTGCTAACAGATTCTCCTATTACTTCATTAGCTTCACTGTTACTTAGATGGCTCCCAGCTACTGTGTCTTTGATGCTTTAACTCTTCATTAGTTACCTACAGAAAGTCTTCATTAAGTTGACACATAGCTATGCTTTCTCCCAAGGTAAAACATATGAAATCAGTGTCTTTGTCATGAGGCTGCAATGGCTGGCCGATGGAAGAGACGACAGCTGAGCATCCCTTTGCTGTCCCTGCCTCACTGTGATCTCCAGGCATAGGATGACAAAGGGAAGCCCACAGGTCACATTCTCAGTAGCCTTGGTCACAAGATACTTTGGGCAAATGAAGGACAAAACATTACCTGAAGGCTGACTAATCCCACTAGTATAAGCATTTGAATTCAGTTCTTAACCTGTAAAATGAGCAGTGCTTTATAAAGAACATGCACATTTTGTATGGCTGAAAACATATGAAAGAGTTTGTATTTTCAACCTTCACTCCTCTTTGAAGAACAGGAACATCATGCACAATAACAGCAGAAGCTTCCTGATATCTTCCTGTCAGTATACCCCAGCTCTGATAAGGACGAGTCACAGAGCATGGGCTGGCCTGTGTGTCCATGAAATCCTTAGTTATTCCTGATGAGATTTCCCGAAGAGGTGCCTGTGCTTGAAGCGATTGAAAAGAAACAAAACAACTCCCTGTATGTTGTTACTAGTAGGTGTACTGCAGCCCTTCATATAACTCTAAACTCCCACGTCTATTCTGAGCTTTACCCTTCTCATGATGAAAATCACCAAACACTACTTAACTCAGAACCAACATCCCCAGCCACAGAAGTATTAAAATAAATGACAGAGAACATCTTGCCTCTGGGCCCTGATTTCCTTATCTTCCAAGCCAGTGCTCCTTTTTACAAAGCTAGAATTCTTCCAGCACTTCCACAGAAGACCAAGATAAAAAAAAATCATAGCTAAGGTTAGCTCTTTCTAATGTCTGGGGGCAACAGTGAGCAGCACTGTCTCCACACTAAAGGCAAGGGGCATCACTTTGGCAAATTCAGTTTCTTAAGCTTACGGTAGGCAAAAAGCAGTACTTAAATACCATCCAGAATGGTGAGATGTCTTGTGGCTGACTGAAAAGCCTTCTGGATTTAATTGGCACTGTACTTCGTTTTTCTGCTCTACCTATAAGAACATTTACACCCTATTAGAAACTTCTGAAGAGCTCAATGCAACTGTCATTCTGAATGTTTGGTTTTTCTTACATATACAGGCCTACACAGGCTGCACTAGAAGTCAGAAAGAAGTCAGAAAGGCAACTGGTAGAACTGACATCTTTTATCCAGTAATTCTTCACTAAAGCACGGATTCAAAGACTATGTAATTTTTATTGGACCATTTTTAATCAGATTGTTAGGTGGGTTTTTTTAAATCACAGCTCTTAAAAATGTGTATTTATTTAATCTTCAAAAATATTCATATTTTGTCTACAAAGATGTTGATAAAAATTACTTTTAAATTATTTTTTTCGATGTAATGACAAAAAGAATTCTAGGAAATTGTTTTAGAGAGGCTGTAGCAACTGCACAGAACTCGAAATATGAAAGCACTGATGTGAAATTGTCTTGATAATGACTTCATTAAATACTAAATCCCAGCCGAGTTTATCTGAAAGATCACAGAATTCTGAGTGTGATGTTTCATTTGAAACAAATTTGTATCAAAGAGAAAATAAACTGTTTGTATTAACTTTCGGAATCATGAGATACTGAGCTGCACAGGATTCCTGTAAACAGGAACTGTACAAAATTACCCCATTCTGATTACTGATGCTTATGAATTCCAGCTAGACCTGCACAAAATTCTCAACATTTCCATTTCCTTAAACTCTTACTGCTTTGAAGCTTCTTCCCACTATTATCTGCCAACTTTTCTTCCTCCCTTCATGCAATCCTTACTTCTCTGGGTTTTCCATGTTAGATGTGGCCTCTTTCAGCATATGTTCAAGTTTAGCTACACAGTCCTGATCAAATTCGTGCTACAAAGAGCTGGAAGAAGCATTTAATTTCAATACCTTTAACTACTACTTCATGCCTTTGTTCTCTCCCTTCCTAAGACGTTATGTTTACAGCTGTACTTACGTGTGTTAATTTTCTGGAGGGAAATGTGCTTTTCCAACTGACGTCGTAACTTTACTTCAGCTCCATATTTACCTAGTGTTCCATTGTCTGCCAGAATGAAGTGCGTATGGGAACTGTTGAGCACAGAGAGCTTACTTAGAGGGTTTGACATTGTTTGGTAAACCCGCGTTACCTGTGTGTCAAAAGGACAGATGCACCCAGGTTAGAACTAGGAACTCAATGTGATAATCCCACACACAGCCCAACAGAAGCACATGCCTTATGAGGAAACAAACCAACCAGACCTTTATAACCACAAATAGAGGAGAATAAGACATGGAGCTTGCTTTTACAGTCAACACTTGAACTCTTCATTGCAGTGGTTTTTTTGGAGGATGACAGTCACATCCCTGCACTCTCCTGAGCGCTCCCCTAAGCTCATTAATGTACTCTCCTTGATCACACACTGTGTTACATGATGATCTTACTGAATTAGAAAATACAGTCTCATTTGGAGTTCGTAGTAATTAATATGCAACTGCAGAGTACCCAACTAAAATAAATGCCAGTCTTGTATGCGTAAAGGCCCTTATATGATTTACAGAAATCTCGGCATGCCATACTGAAGTTAGGACCTAAACCTCTGTCACCACAGAGAGTTCTCTACTATTAAAAGCAATGGAAACCTCACTAGCTCCATATTTACTTTGAAACCATATATGACAACCTGACAACAGCTTTTCTTCAAGAAATTGTTCCACTTCAGTTCTTAGACATGCTATAGAAACAGTGCAAATATTAATACTCCAAAAAGATAAACAGCTGTTTCACAGCTGACATTGCTAATTACACAGGAGTTTCCCCAAAGACTTACATCTTTTCCTATCAGATCTTCCTTATTTTCTACAATGCCCCAAGGTGCAATTCCTATGGCACATATTCGTCCTCTGGATTTGGAAGAGTGATCTTTCAAGGCATCTCCCACATGACGAATGACACCTATAAGTACAATTAATTTAATTAATTCTTAGCACTTTTGAGCAATCACTGAACAACACATTTTTTTTCTTACCTCTTACAGAGCTACCTGCTTTTCTGGAATGCACTCACTCCTGAACTGGTATCTCTACTTTACCATAGACCTTGCAATGCAGACAAACCATGCTTTAATTCTGTAACAATTGCATGTAAATCCTATTGCCTTTTCACATCTTTGTTCTTAATTCAATGAAGCCTTTGAAAGATTTACCCGGTTCTTTAACTTGCAACGGTACAATGTGTACCATTGTTTGGAATGATGTTTTTCATTGTACACAATCTGAATACATATGGAATGCTATTATTGGGGTGAGAGCAAGCAAAAAACACAACCCTAGAGTTATCCAAGAAATATTTTTTCCACTTAAAAATTATTCTGAACAGCAATCATCACCTCCCCTTAAAGACATTAGACCTTTGCTAGTGTAAATGAAGGTCAAAGGAATCCATTCTCATCTAATTTCCAAGAAATAACTTGATATCTAAAGATTTATTTCAGCTAAATATATTGTTATAGAAATATTACAATGGAAGTTTGCATCTGATGGTGTTTTGACGATCACTCAGAATTGATATTAACATAAAATTAATTAGAAACCAACTGCTCTCAAAATGCAACAATGTATAAGGAATCATCAAACCAGCTATTTTTTAACATGTCTTTCCAATTCTAGAAATCGTGTCAGACACCAGTTTTTTAACAGAATTCAGGAACACTGTCAAAAATTTCCTGGTGGAATTATGTGGAGCTGCCCTGCAACAGATGGTTTAGATACAGCCCAAAAGGAAACACAGAAACATGGAACTGTTTCAGATGGCCAGAAGACCAGAGGAAAATGCAAGCAGGAGATTGCAATGTCTACTGGAAGAAACATTTACAACTCACTTCAGGTTTGTCCTTCAAGACTGCTTATTTACAGTTATTCCCTTAAGAACAAACACCTGGTATTGACAAAGAGTATGCACATGTGGTGGTGGGTGACCCCGTGGGCATAGAGATACTGACTCAGGGGCATGGCATTTAAAGTGGTTTACCAGTTGTTCATTCTCAGAGAGATTTCATAGCTGAAAGACTAACTCAGCCCATGGCTGCATGGACAGGGAAGTGTCAATGGAAGCACAAAGGCTGTTTAACCTCAGGGATTAAAAGCTTCATCAAGCATTGTCTCAAAAATTGTATTGTTCAAAATCCAAGAAGGCTGTTATTTTAAAAACTGACAGCATTCAAGGCAGAGGTGTGATGATGACTGAAGGGCTGGAAAACATGAGTACTGTGAGAGTTTTATGGAACTCGGCCTGTGTAGTCTGACAAAAGTGGGGTGCATGAAAACATGCTCAGAAAACACACTTTTATAAGAGAAAGATCTTTGTACAAAAACAACAGCAAGAAGGCAAGGTCAGGCAAATTTGGAGTGGGATATTTCTTGACTACAAGGATAATTAACCACTGAAAAAATGTATTACAACTAGTGGTAAATTCCTTGCTACTGAAACCAAGGCTGACAGTTTCTTCAGAGTAAGCACTAAGCAATGCAAACCAATACTGACTCAGCTGGGCAGGAGATTTACACGAATGATTACAATGCTCCTGTTTTGGTCTAATGGCTAATGACTCGTTCATGTAGACTTAAATCTGCCTGTGGGAAAGATTAGTGAAGAAACATCAATGAATTCTTAAGTAAATCAGAACTGCTGGTAATTGCCTACCTGTACTAACACCTCCAGTGAAAATCCAAGCTCCTGTGGTCATGGCAGCTTTTATCAGACCTTTTCCAAACACTTGCTTCAATTTAGGTTGCATTTCAAAGTTCTGGAGGCCTCCATGGACAGAGATTAAGAGTTTGGGCAGTTCCAGTTGCCAGTCTTTCACCATGAGATGCAGCAGAGAATCTGGTTTAGTGTCATATGACACACGGATATACTGCAAAGAGCAATGTGCAACAGCCACACTGAGCACAGAATGGTTCTATTAAGCCTTCTATCACGAAGAAAGTTTTACAATTTTTAAGCAACACATTAAAATTCTATGCTGCTCCTGATTAGGAAAAACAGGTTGAAACCTTTCACTTTGCTACTGAGAACTGACTCAATGAATTTTCAAAGCACCACTTTCCTGTCCTCAGCTGCAAACCTGACTGCAATCAAGTGATCCTAAACTCTTATTACAGATCTTCATTGTAGGAAACCACCTACTTCAAATGGAAGGTGTTTTGTATTGCTCCTAAAACCTCTGGTTTGACTATCAAAGAGAAGCAATGACCTTCGCAAGAAATAGGAGGCTTATGCTACATTTTACCCCACCTGCTGTTGATGTACCTATTTCTCTCTCTGTAGCAATGGTTTGCATTCTTCTTAGTTTAGTTCCACCACTGTGATTTTTTCATTTCAAACTACTGCTCTATCAAAGAAAATGATGAAATAGACTCATAGATATAATTTCCACTTTAAGAACAAACAAACAAACCGCCACTACTCCCCCCCCCAACCTCTCACATACATTTGGGACAATTTTTTGCAGTGTGCTGATCTCAAGTGGCAGTCCCAGCAGAGAAACAAGAAAGCAAATGGGCAAAGAAACAAATCCAGGTTTGGATTTGTTCAGAAGAGAAGCAAAGCAAAATTTTTTTTCAGAAGCTTGACTTGCCGCCACTTCTACTGCTAAGAAAACTCACCTGTCCACTTCCCAGCTCTGTCAGGAAACCAAATTTCTACTAGTATTAGATTTCAAACCTTAGAAAAAATTATCTGTGTCCATGCTGGGTTCTTTGCCCCACAAATCTAATATAAACAAATGGAATCTTGAGCCCTAATACATATAGCTGCCTCCTTAGCTAATATTTATTGACAGTAACTTCAATGAAACTGTTTCATCAAGACATTGTAAAAGGCTTTTCTAAGTAGGTAGTATTTTTTTCTTGCCTTTTGTCTCCTTTCCTCTCTTTGAGCATCTTGACTCTCTGAGTCAGCAAAGAGACCTCCTTTGATTTCAATGGATAATGCACTGAGTGAGCTGGAATCTTGACCCATGTCTATTCAGCTAACATACCCAATGAATACCTTTGGGTACCCTATGCTTCTTACCATGGCCTTATTTGAATGCCCTCCTCCCTGGAATTCAAGGTTTCCATAGGCATCAGTTGGGTAGGTCTGGGTGTGTTTACTGACAGACCACTTCTCTAGCTGAGCTTCCACTTGCTTTGTTTCTTCTCCATTTTTATTAGCTGTTATACTTGGAGGAGGTGGAATATGTTGATTGACGAGCTGGCCACAGCAGCACCTGTAAGTTAATAAGACTTTGACTAGAGTATCTTCAATACTGAATGGTGATTTAAAACAAGACAAAACAGAAATCAGATTTTCAACTGACCATGCCTTGCTCTGCATGAATCATAGAAACATCTCTTCTAAGTCACATCTGTTGCATTTGCATACACACATGTGCAGAATTACCAGGCCACTAGTGTTTCTTAATAAACAAAGATTAAAAATTTCACTTCACTTGTTATACATTGAAAAGCTGTTCTAGCTGAAGGACATGGAAGGAGCAAGAATGCAGAACAAGAGTGGTGACCATCTGTTTCTTACTCAGAGGTGACAGTTAGCATGTGATGTAAACTGTTAATGTCACCCAAACAAGCTGGACCACAATTTAGCTAGTTAATGCAGCAGCAGTAATACTAATATTTGGACTCAGAACTGCAGACCCCCTTGTATAGTATTGTTAGTGGTAGTGTCTTAGCAACTGTGAAGAATGGTACCACTTGCTTCACAGGGCACGTTATTGCACCCTTGATTTCAGAATTCAGTATGAATTTATGTTCTGGTTGGCAAAGCCAGGAACTAACAACTCACAGCTGCTCCTGCTGCCCAGCCTTACCATCCGTATGACATGTCCCATGGCTCTGCACAGATTTGAGTGCAAGCACATCTTGCACTTCTGTTGCCCTGCCACCTCTTTTTAAGGGCAGTGAGTAAGCTGGGTCTCAGTTTCACATGTCTAATATCAAATAGAGTCCAGTTTCTTCAGTATTAACTTTTTCTGCTGGCCAAAACAAAAATTTCAAATGTTACCTGCTAGTGTCTTTGTTGTTGGCAATTACATAGATGCATTCTCTTTTAGAAAAGGTCTTCTCTATCCAAGCCTTTTGACCCTTAGAGGGGAGAAAAAAAGAAGAAACATACTGAATATTTCTGTGTGGCAGGTACAGTAACATCTGCCTTCTATTTTCAGCTACAGTTTTTAAAAACAAGCACTGAATTCATTAAATCACGTTTAAACATGGGATACATTTACTCATGCAGCAAGTAGGTGACGTGAATTTTCCACATCTTGGATAAAATTCAAATCTCAAATGTGTGTAAAAACCTTTATGTGCAAAGATGTTGTCTTGAAGTTACAAGGTTTACCTGAAATACAGCTGCTTCTTCCTATTTTAGTACACAGAAAATGAACTCAAAGTAGTACAGGAAACCAGCATAAATTGTGACATAAATAGATGAATAGTATTTACTCCAAATAATACTTTAGTATTGTTCTGTGTACAAGAAATTGCTTCCCAGAAACTTTCCCTGCTTGATTAAAAGTCTTCTCAAAATAATTTTTTCTAATTGTGAATCAAGTTCCAGTCATTCCGAAGGCATCCTACTCTTAATGAGAGATGTTGCAGGATTAAGCATTCCTTAAGTTTAAAGAACATTTGACAGAAAAAGTGCAAACTCTTCAGGAATGGTGTATCTGTGAAACAGGAGGAGGAAATCAGCCTTGAAGACAATATAAAATTGTGTTGGCCTATTATTCTGTGATTACAAACCAGAAATTAGAGCAAGCTCACAGCCATTTGAAAACCAACAATGTGTAGGCAAGCTAGAACAAAATCACAGATCTGCGCAATGCAGTTAGGAAGCCTGTTGCAGAAGTGCAGTCCAGCTGAGCTTGGGAACACTGAAGACAGGGAGTTCAGAAACGGCTGCAGGCCAGCTTCCCATAGCTTCTTACTTGCAGGCCCCAGACCTTCTCTGTCCCTGCAGCCATCAACAAGGCAAAGCATCATCATGACTGCAATAATAAACCAACATTTAGTGGTGAATATAGAAAAGTTAAAGGAATTAATGAAAAATGTTAAAAAACACTCACAATTTTGATGACACTGGTAACTTGGCCCTGCTGAGAAAAGCTGCTGCTTCTGAGTTTGCATCAGAATTGTGTCTAAATTCATTTTTCAAGTAGTAAGCAAATGTATATTTTGCTTTAGTTTCCTCTGTGGAAGTGAAATAAAATTTTTTGCAAAGAGAAAAGCTAAAAATGACACGAGAACTTTCAGGAAGCCTTCAACGACAGGGAGGGGCCTTTCCTAGAGAAAGAACTAAAAACCTTGCTGATTTCCTGGCTTAAGAAGGTCAGCTGCCGATCTGGATGAGTGCTCTGTCAGGCTATGTGGTAATAGCTTCGAGACTGGACTAGCCCCAGAGTGCTGCACAGTCTGCAGCGCGCCAGAGGGTGTGGTAGTTCATCCTCTTCTCTTGTGTGAGGCAAGAGCTGTCTCTGAAGTTCCTTTGTTTGTTGACTTGTTAGCTCCTGTCTGGCTTCTTAGTTTTCTCCATTATGTCTGAAATAATAGGAGACTATCTGAAGATCCCTCATTTCATATAACTACAAATATGTTTCAAACCTAGGCTTCTACTGCATGAAAAAGCTGTCCATGATCTGTCCAGGTATGAAAACACTTGCCTCTTTCAGGTGCCTCTGAGCGAGGATGCATTGATAGTCCCAGTGCTCTGGGAGATCCTGCATTCTGCTCTCACTCCAGTGTATTTACTGATTCCCTCAGGGCAGGACCTCCTCATTTCATTGTGAAAGGAGCTGGTTTGAGCCCATAGCACCACAGAGTGAGGAAGAGTTCAGAACTCATCAGACAAAGCTTCACAAAGCTTACACTGCTACTTGCTGCCTGAATGACAAGGCATGAATTTCAGGCATTTAGCATAAAGACCTTGATCATGTAGCGAAGTTTGAAGGAAGGGAATATTAAATTTAGTATCTAAAGGCCTTGTGACTTAGTCAGCTTTCCTGTCTTGACTCCGTACATTCCTTCTTCAAATGAACCTAAAGACCCTTTATTCCTCAAAATATTTAGGTTTTCTCTATATGATTTCTGACAATGCTCTTATGAAATGTCAAGCTTTAGCAATATTATTATTAGAAACAGAGCACAGAAAATGTTTTAGCATAGCATCAGTATAGTTACTGAGGTGGAGCTCTAGAAACATACAGAAGAAAACACTCAAGACAGGGAGATCTATGAAGCACTGTGGTATGCAGAGGTGGGTGCTTATATCCAAGAGATGCCATTTACATATTCAGAACGAGATTTTGCTAACTTAGAGGTATTCAGGCTGTTCAAAATATTCAGAGAGAAAAAAATAGTCTGTTTGATTGGAATTACATTTGTTTATCAAAACTAATCCAAAACCACCCAGTGACCAAGTTCACTGCTGCTTGACAACTGTGTCCAATGTCCTTACTTGTGCTTAAACACACCCTATCAGCTAATGACCTTTAATGTTATAAAACGAGTTTAACAGGAACCTGTTCCAGAGGTTACACCATCTACTTCTTCATTTCTGTATTTTTATTTTTTAACTAATTTTTAATTTATTTAGGTTTATTATTGTTTTGTATATTTGAAACATATTCACTGTTTTCCTCCAGATAAAACTTTAGACTTCTGCATGGCCTCTGGTAAGTCCTTGACCAAGTGACACCAATGCCCAGATCAATCCCACAGTGCAGGAAACACTTTTCAAATACAAAGGGTAACAGACGCTGCACATTCAACTGCTTTACCTGATTCCTCATAGCTCACCAAAGGACACTTTCCTTTGCTATTCTGGGTGCTTCATGTAAAAACAGTAAATTAACCACTAGATGAACTCATAGACTTAGTATCTGTACTTAGAGAGAAGCTTTTGCAGCTTGGTATCTAAAATGATCTCTACAATACCTAAAAACCCTGCTAGAAATCAGTCACTATAGGCACTACAATTGCACAACACATTATGTTCTACTGGCTTATTTTTCTGTGCTAATGAGAGGAAGGCAAAAGCAGGCATTACAGATCAGGAAAATAAAACCTCAGCACATTTAGGCAGCCTTTGAAGTTTCACTGCTTTGTCTATTTAATCTGCTTAACCAAAGCTTTGCTATAATCCAGTGCAAATACTTGAGCAGAAACATTCACTGTCAGAAAACAGGTACTTTCCCCACTTACTTGATACAGATTCTGCACCTTTCTCTCTCTGGATTGAAATCTATTTGTTTTCTTGAGGACAAATGTAAGTATGCACGCTGACTCTTGTGAGTTTGAAAAAAATAAGCCTTGCTGGAACAGATGAATTGTTAAAGGACTATGACAGAGCAGCTACAAAATTCAGACCAACAGCCAGTGGGAGTATTAGGCTGACAGACAAATTGCTGCTGGCAGAAAGATTATGGTACTAAAAACCACTGCATGTTTTCCATTTACACTGAAGAAACACAAAAAAAGCAAGAACCTAACTTGTTGATTGTGGTGTAGCTCAACCCTGCTCATCGCAGCAAATCCTGCATGCGTTAATCAGAATCTATTTTTGAAAAAACACATTTCAGATGTCCAGTGGCATATTTGTTCTCCTTTATTAAAACTAACAATGGGTCTCCTAAAGTATGATAAATACAAAACCACTGCTGATTCTTGGTCTTCAGCGCAGAAATCAGTATGTTGCCAAGAAGCAGCATTAATTAATACTGACTTTATGGATTTGTTAGTTCTCTTTAGCATTAAAAGAAGGTACCCTCCTGCAGAAAGGAAAGGAAATCAGTGGTGTTGGTTTGTAAATCGTAAGTTAACAAAATCAAGACCCTAAACAAATAGTTTCTAACACAGCCATTAATAAAAAAACAGTTGTCCTCTGACTATCACACATCACACAATTTGATGAGAAACGTGTATCTAGGGCTGCAGACATGCAGTAACTGAAGAGAACATTTTCTCTCACCACTGCACATAAAGAATTCCAGTTTGCTGCTAAATTGTCATTACGTTTTATGTATTTTACTTCATATATAACCAATCATTCGATGAACACGTGCTGGGCCCTAATTTCAGGCTGTTCAAAAGAAATCCCACATCTCTGAGCAGCACGTGGGCTCTGGACTGATGCACCTGCAGCAAAAATTCATAGTGGGAATCAACACAGGAGAACGAAGCCACTGGAAGTGTCATGCTACAAACTCTTATGTGCCATTGTGCCACCAGCAGCTGTGAATTTCAGTTGTCATACACCTCGGCGGGACAGTGGCAGTATTTAGTGTCTGTGGATAACCATGATAAAACTACCAGCAAAGGAAGTGAAAGAACTTGGGGGGTGAAAAGGGGCAGAGATGAGAGTCATAGCGTCACTGGAGTACACCCAAAGGCTCAACTCAACCAGACCTAAAGCCAATGCAGTCATCCGACTCAACTGCCATGATCCCCAAGGACAGATGCTCCATGCAACAGGGACACGTCTTTACTGGATAGCTTGGCATGCTTGACTTGGTCACAGGATGGGATGGGGCTTTGGCCTTACCTTGCATCTAGAAAGCACGCACTGCAGGACAGCTCTGAGACACAGCCTCCCCCACTGCTGCACTCAATGAGGCTTTGCCAGTATCCAGCACAGCAGGTCAGCAAAGTGGGCATGTGAACAGCAGCGCTTGCTGCATGGAGCCACGTACAGGGATTGGACACAGCAGTGCCTGGCACACAGATGCAATGGGGGAGTAGGCAAGGGACCAAATGACCGTGTCTCATGCATAATACAAGGTTTGACAAAGCTGTTCAGGCTAAATCAAGTACAGAATAATGCAAAAGCGGAGTTGGCTGGGCAGCAGAGCTCCCATCTGTGGAATAATACACATTACTTTCACCAACAGCTTGTTACGCTGTGGGTTGATTATTGTCCCTTATGGAGACATTCAGCTGTAGCCCTGTTCACACCATCTCACCAACATTTCCTGGTAATCCTCCCTTAGCTTGCAGTCTGCTGCAAAAGGTGGTATCACCAGGGAAGTCAGATCTCAATTATTTAATTAGAATGCTCTACAGAATTAAACTGTGGCATTTATGCCAGATAGGAGCAAAGGGATGTTTGTTTTGATAAGACAGTAAAAGAAGTAATCTGGAAGTCAAACAGAATTCACACCATGAGCACGTGTGCACAAGTCCATTCACTGTGTAAACAAGTCCACAGACTTCTGTAAATGTCATGTAGGTAATCACATCCAGTTGATGTTACTTGAGAGAAAACAAAGAACTGCCCAATAAACAGTTGGAGAAAAAAAAAAAAATCACTGCATCAGCAGAATCACTGTTACCTGAAACTTAAAAACTCATACTAGAATGATTTCTATTCTGTGCTGCCTTTAAATGCAACATCCCAATTACATTACCCATCACTCTTCTTCACTCTGATGGAACAGTTTCTCCAACTGATGAACCCTTCAGGTGATCAGTTCTACCCAGAACAACTGCCCTCCCAGTAACAGTGCCCTTGCTTGGAGAAAAACACTCTGAACTATGTGAGGGATGTTAACAGCCAACTTTGCAGCCACTCATGTACTGATAAGATTTTACTGAAAGGCTGTTAATTACTAAGAAATACAGAGCAAACCCCCACAATGCTATTTTGAATGTGTGTTATGTCACGAGGGAGCCAGAGCCATCTACAGTGTCCCCAACCACAGAACGCGGTGAACTGCTTGTGAATCTAAACTAAATTTCCAAAACCCTTGGTTGCAAGAGTTGTATCAAAACCAGTTACTGTTCTATGATTCTATGATAATAGTTTTAGCAATTATTATTTAGCAATTATTAGAATATAAAGTACCAAATGATACCAAACAGAAAGCGGATCTCTTGAATTGTTTGTTAATAAATACAGCATCAAGAAGGGATGTGTAATATTCGTAAGATTCTTTCAAGTACAGATTATTTCCCCATGACAATTCTTACTCTCATCCCACTGTATTTTTCATATGGTTCAACTTGAACCTGTGTTCTTGTAGCAGCCTTGTCAGGAAACCATCTACTCTGTGGCTAAGTCTAACACACAACAGGCAGGATGGCAGTAAGTAATGCTGTTATTTCAAACTGAGGCCAGAAATCACTCCTGCTGCTGCTGTGGAAACCAGTAAGTAATGCTAGGTTGCACGGAGAGGTGTAACGAGTTTTCATGCCTTCATTATGCTTTTGCGTTCTGACCTGCTGGTGAGGCACACAGCAAACATCCACTGAAACAAGAGGAGTAATTTTCTCCCCACACTCATTAACTTAGGGAGACAGTCTACAAAAGGAAGTAACAAGCTCCTTTCAAAGTTAACACAATTGTGCTGCATCTCTTAAAGATAAACAGCTCTTCCCCAAAGGCTTAGAGATGTGAAAACCAGCTACAGCCTCAACACCCCAGCAGATCTGGCTTGCTCTGACATGACTCGATATACCCAGCTCCAGCACAAAGTCGATGAAGGCGCATCAGTGAGGTGCGCTGGACAAGCTCAGACACACTACTGGGAGGCAGGCGCAGCTGCTTGGGCACTGCTCAGCAGCAGTGTAACTGTACAGTTAATGCGCTAAAACAAAGAAACTAAACAGCCACCTAATACATTGGATTAGCCAACTAATACAGCTGCCGGACAGCTTGGCTCAGTGCTGGCCTGCAAGGAACAGACCTTGGGTATTTCTGCAGTGGAGAATGTTTTAGGGTGTTTTGTGTGGAATGCAGGAGGCCGCTCGCTGCCTGAGTTACACACCACACCTACCACATTTAAGGGTAGCAAAAGCCATTCCTGCAATAGTTCATCCCCAGCCCTTATGGTACTAAATTTCAGGGAAAATATTATTTAACATAACAATAATGTAGAATTCCTATTTGTTACCTATTCCAGTTCTGTTATTAACTTGCCTCTTCCTTCCCTTGCCTTTAGCCCTTCTGTTCCAACTGGGAGATGTGGAACACAAGTATGTATCTGTACTTTCTGACATCTGTCTTTGGATTTTTTTCCCCACAAATCCCTTCAACCTGTAGACACTCCATGTAGCCAGTTTTACTCCAAGGTCTTAAATCATGGTTGAGTTATAACAAACACAAATCAAGATAATAGGATGGAAAGAGATGAGCAACTTTATCTATGCTTAGAGGGGTCATCTCTGCCCATAAGCAACCTATCTTCAGAGGCCCAAAATAGCAGAGTGGATGAACAGTGGGACAGAAAGCAAAATAGGCTGGTAATTGCTCATCTCCTCCATGCACTGATTTGTTAATAAATCTTATTTGAAGATATAAGATGATTCTGGTGTCTAGCGCTGACAAAGCTCAGGAATGATTTTTGTACTGTAACAATTGCCTACCCTGTCTAACATGAAGACTCTCTGCTAGATATGGTTTTAAAGGAAGTCAGAATGCTTCCAGATAATATGCATGTGGGATGTTTCTCTTAAACTGCTCTTAACTATGAGCCTTTAATACATGCCATTCTGACACAAAATAGAAAGATGCTAATATCATGACACCCCATGTGATTCAACACCCTCAACAGCAGATCTTCCTGTGTGAAATTCATCAGTGCTATGAAATTGTAACCAACATAACAAAGTACTTCCCTCATTATAAAACCAGAAAACGGTGTCATGTTGTGTTAATTATACATGCAAACAAAGACTAACCTGCACTAAATGATGCAGATGCAAAAAACATTGACTTGGACTACAATATTGCCTCTCTCTGTGAGAGATCTGGGCCATTTGAGTCCACATTATTAAGAATAATGACTATTAGCACAGAAATGATCAAGAATGTGCTGTTTGGAAAAGAGGTTACAAATTTGATGCAAGAGCTTACAAATTACTAGCTCAGCCATAACACCTATAAAACTTGGGATTGATTTTTCCTGCAAGATGTGACAGTATGGAGTAAGGCCTTACAGACATTTTTCTGTACGAAATAGAGCAAACCATGAATTAAAAACATTGTTAGCGGATGACTGTATGTTGTGTGAGATCTTACTTTTCTGTGAGAGTTGGTTCGAATTAGAACTACTTGAAGTGCAAAGCACACCGAGCTGGTAGGCTTGGAGAATTTACTACACTGCCATTTTCAAAACCTGGTGAAAGTAAGCCATTATTTAAGGCACACTCCTAGGCATGTTAATAAAACAAATTACTACAAAGTAAGATGTCTATATTCACAATATAATACAATATAAGCATATATCTGAAGACTGAAGTCTGGAGATGCTGAACAAATACGTATGTTCAGAAACGAGAACATGAGTATGTAGTCTTTCTTCTGCCTCTATGAATTCTTTTTGCAAATATATCTGTAATATATGAGTTGGCCAATGTGTTCCTTGAGAAATTAACATTAGTTTACAGTACAGGTAGCTTTCCTGAAAGGAAGATCCTCCAGGTAAACAGTTTGAGCTGTTGAAATGTGCAACTTGACATGGATAATCTGACACTCCAGAATGCAATTCTTTTCCGGGCACTGGCTAACACATAACCTTTAACAGAATACACCACAACCAGCTGCACTTTTAATACCCTGCTGCTTTCTGTCATTTTCAAAAAGAAACAATTTCCAACTGATTTAATTCTCAGGCTGCAGGTTTTGCACAAAATTATTCCTTATAATCTCTTAGAAATCATTATGAAAGCATTGGAACTCAAGGGTTAAGTTATATCCTGGAGACACCAAATATGTATGCTTAAAACATTGTATTATGTATCTCAAAGTTGCCAACATTCATTTGGAACTTCATGAAAACTTGAATCCTTCAAGACTGAAATAATTCCAAAGGGAAAGGGCAACAGGAGATTTCAAATGCGTTTGTAGATATGAACAGTTTTCAGACAATTTGGTTAATCTTCTTTTCAGTCCTTAGGCACCTAGAGCACTTGAAGCTGCCGCTGAAAAGAATTAATAAGTGCCACAGAATCAGGCAACAGTCTCTCCAGCGATGTTCCTGGACTGTTTTTTATGGTGTGCAACACATTGCTCTTCTAGCTTCAACAGATCATAATATGATCAGGAAACAACACTGCAAACACTCTGCCTGTTCTGAGATACACTATCATAATATGATCAGGAAACAACACAGCAAACACTCTTGCGTGTTCTGGGATACACTATCATTTAGAGGTGTCAAATATGTTGTATAACTCATTAACATAAAACGTCAACCACAGTCTGACATTTGAATTAAAATGACAGTGGGGGGAAATTATGATAAAGGTTTCAGTTTGCTGGATTCAAACCATCATCAAATGAGGGGAAGACAAATCTGAAACCTGAATGAGGGGAGTTAGAGGAGACTTGAGCAGGCCAGAAGCTGTGATCATGGCTGTCTCTTGCTTGACAGGGGAATACAGGCCATGCCCTCTTGGAGCAACTGTTACTGAGATGTCTGTCCTCAAGACCCCAGCTGCACCACAGCAGGAGGGGAAGAAATAAGAGGAGTGGATGGAGCATCATTCTTAGGAGTTGTGACTTGAAAAGTGGTGGGTAGCAAGGCGCCAAGCTGAGCTTTCTTGGCTCTCAGTCATTTGAAGAATGGGAATCTGAATACTCTGGGATCTTGGAGGTTGGATCTTGGTGAGGGAGTTCTAACAGAGATTTCTCAGAGCCCCGCGTGCGTTATAGCAGAATTGCAGTACTCCAAATGACAACAGCAGATATAAACTGATATAAATATGACGAGGCTGTTGTTAGACTTTCAGTTGGAAACCCCTGTTACTGGCAACCCTCACTGGGGTAAGGAAAGATTACCACCATAAATTATGCCATTTTCTGTTCTAAGACTTCCCTAATTCCTGACCTACCATCAGACCTTGATAAACTTGATTGGGAACACATACACACAGAAAGAGGCTTGCTTAGCAGAAGGCTTGTTGACAAAAGCAAACTCCAGAAAATATTACTGGCTAATTTTGAAAACTGAAAACAACACCAAAATAAAGCCAAGTCCCAACTTACAGAACAAAAAATAACCCCAGAACTCCATCCCTATTTGCTAGAGGTAGGTCTAAATTAGCATTCGAAACACTGAAATACATAAGATATATCACCTCATCTCTCTGCCAGGATTTCTTCATCTTATTAGACATCTTACCCAAGCAATATCCTAATTTTGAAATGTTTTGAGACACTTTTTTTGGCCTTGAAAACTCAATTTGTCTTTTTATAATTAGCACCTTAGATTTCACCTCTTTCAAAAAAAATGAGAAGCCTAGGAAGCAGTCTAATCACAACACTGTCATTTCAAGTGCATTACCTTTCTCCAGTCAACTGCAGGTCACTATACAGCTCTTCAGGGCAAATTTCAATTATGCATATCAATGCAAAAGAAGGCAGCAAAGCAGAAGACACCAGGAGTGAAACGGAAAATAATTTAAAATAATGTCCTACCTGCTTGTCACTGGAAGGGTTTCAGAGTTTGGGAGGATGAATTACATCTAGAATAAATAAACTGCATTTAACTCTGAGCTTCTGTCCCATCTTTCTGTTTATTGTTCAGACTTCTCATTCATCTTACTGTGAGGACATCCAGTCTCTCTGAAGTTCATGAGAATTCCCAAGGAGATGGGTTTTCACCACTTTAAGAAGAGAATCTCATATGATAAGCATGTGAGCAGCTTCTTTGTTCAAACCAATCTCATGACTCCCTTTGAAGGTAATCCTTTAGAAGTCTCATGACCCATCTCCCTGCCCAGAGGGTATTTTCATCTCATGGTGGAACAAGGCACAACAAATCTACTTTGATAGTGCCCAAATCTCCAATTTGTTAAACCTCCTTTCCTCTTTTCAAACAGTGGATGTACTTGCTGTAAAAGTGCCAGCACTGCAGAAAGGCTGGAGCAGGAGCTCAAACTTTTAATTTGAAGCATTCCCTCTCTTCTGCTAAAATATCAACGTTATTTGCATAATTGAGACAATTGGACATAATAGCCCTTTCAGGGGTCCTCATTAGATGTACAGCTCTACATTCTTTGAAAAGAAGGAAAAAGCAGGTCATACAGCATTAATTATATCTAATCCTTTTCAGAACAATTTGAAGTTGGGCAAAATGCTGTACTAAACCAGCATTTACCAGTCGTAAATAAGCCATTCATTTTGAACTTTGCATATCACATGCATTTTCATACCCTTTTGCTTTTGTCAATTTAATTAATTCCTTTGCTGCAAAGGGTTTCTTTGGCATCTTCTCTTAGTTTAAAAGTACCAATAGCAAAGGTTACATTGCATTGCAGGTAGTTCTTTTTTCTGCTCTTTCAAACATCTACCTTGTCTTGCTGTGCTGGGTGCCAACACAACACAATAGATAAGGATGACATCTAGAGTCACATCTAAGGATTGTACTGTCTTGAGCTAAAGGCAGTCTGACTCCCACTGCCCTGCACTGTGCAGGCAAGTAGCCTGCTAGATTCTGATCTTGTTTCACTGCTCCTGTACCTGATCACCACTGTAGTAAACACATACCTGGCTGTGATTGGCAAAGAAATATTTTACAGACACATTTCAACTTCTGTCCTGCCCTAAACGCCAAAGCATGTAGCTGAATACTTTGGTTTAGAACCAGACCCTGCTCTTGACTTCATGAGAAATAGCAATGGGGCACGACAGACTTGGACAAGCCTCTGGAAAACTACAATGCCAAACAAATTTAGGACTCCATTTCTGTTTGAGGAAATGGCAAATTTTGAACAGAGCAAGACACTAGTAAGAGACCACAAAATCAAAGAAAGTAAACAACTAAGTCTATTGTGGGGCACACTGCTCCATTAATAATGGAAATACAGAGCACTCCTTCATTTAGAGAATTTTTTACTTGAAGCTTTCATCCAAAGTTCACTAAATTTAATGAGATACTTCCTATCAATGTACTAAAACATGTACTGAACACTCAAACACAGACATACTCCACAGATGCATAAATTTTCCATGCTTTCAAAATCATGTTGCTAGTTCTGACCTCTGAAATCACATGAAGCTGAAGTTCAAGTTGTTGCAGAAGCTGTCTGATATCCTGTTCAAGCAAAGCGATTGTCTCAAAGCCACTACACCCACCATTTTTGAAAGCTGAGAACAGAAATGGGGGACATATGATAAAGATAACAGATGTTCCTTTTTCCAAAGAAAACAGATTTCAGACAGAAGAGGCATCCATAAAGATCATTATATCTGGAACGTGATGTACTCTGAGCTAGAAAAAGTTAACCTGTTGGACAACCTAAGAAATATTATCAAAGACATATAAGGCAGAAAATCTATAAAAAAGGCAGTGATTTGGGCACTCAACTCCCTTGTGAAAATGGCACTCAGACATGCAGTGTGGTATGTTCCTTTGGCTGGGCTTTCTATAGCAACAAAGTTAAAAAGGAATTCATTCCTCTTTGCTTGTAAATGAGTTCTCCTTGGCCAGTGAACAAGAACGTGGGCTGTAGCTACAGTAGAGGACAGAAAGGTCCACTTGAAAAAGTACAGTGTTCTTTAAAATAAAAGGCAAATTTTGCTGACTCTTCCCTTAATGGAACTCTTACAGGCCTTCAAGCCTGCCAGCATATCCCAGCCCTTCTGCATCACCACGGCTGCTCTGGCATCTCAGCTTAAGTAATGAGGCTGATGCAAGATAACCATGCCATGTGCATCTACTCAAAAGGAAAAAACCGTAGCTGTTAGAAGTGTTCAGTTTGAGATGCCCGAGAGCAAAGCTCCCATCTACAAGCAATAAGAACATTTTCCTTGCTTGCTATTGCAAGTAAAACACAGGTTTTGAAAATTTTAAAAGCCACAGATTTCAGACTGGTTGTTTTCAGCTTGTCAGGATGCCTACATGCTGATGAGAATGTCCTGCATAGTAGGTCAGATAGCACTTAATTCCATATATATAAAAATATACTGATAATCATAATAATTATATAATACAGTAGGAATTAATTAGCATGCTCCCAGGGTGGGAACAGCCATGTAAAAGCAAAGGGACTTGCACACAGTGTGTGTAACATAAGCCTTGACCAAGTTGGCTAAAACCCTAGTAAATGTGCACTCCTGTTGTCCAGGGCAAACAGCCTACTGTCTGCTGTGCTTACTGTCTGAAATGCCTATGGCCAAATCCTGCATGGGAAGAAGAAGAAATTGCTGGCATTTAATTCCAAATATATAATTCTGCCAAGTTCAGCTAAAGTGCTCTTTCAGAGTTCAAAGGAATAACACGAGTGAAAAAAATTACATTCTCAGAGAAAATGCCACCACACAAAAGATAGTTTTCACGGATGCCTGCACTCGTACTATGGAAAGGCTCACTGCACTTGGGAGTTTGGTTTGTGACATGGCTTGACACAAATGCACTGTGAAGGCAGGGGATAAAGATACACATCTCTGCTGCCCTCACTGTGACTGTCTCAGTCCCTTGGCTTCTGATGGTGCTCCGTACCCACATGCTTGCAGGGAGTAAGCAGGAATGAAGAACTCATGAATTTGGTTTTAACAATTTAAACATGGTCTTCACGCACAATACAGAAGCATCAGCCCATGTCCAAAAAAGCCTTATTGACATCCTTCACTGTCAACATGTGCCCTTATTACTCCCACACCAAACTGAAATGCGCTTCTTTCACTGATAGCAACAGCTTATCTTCAGAAGGTAACAAATTTTTATGGTTTTATTACAACTGCTACAAATCTCATACTTGGGTAATCAGTTATATTTATGTATGAATAATTAAGAACACAGTAAACATCAATGATTTTCCAAGTGATAAGTTTTGGGGCGGCATGTTTGACAGCTCACTTAATGCAGATAATAACATTTTCTTAACAAAAAGATAAAAATACATTACACTCTCATCTGACACATTTGCTGGTCTCTCCCAAATGTGTCCACATCAATGAAATCAGAACAAAGTCAAAAATCTTAACACTTCTTTTCAGATACTGACTGGTCTTGAAATTACTCCCCTAATGAAAGCAAATAATTCACACAGAATCATAGAATGGTTTGGGTTGTAAAGGACCTTAAGGTCATCTAGTTCCAAGCCCCCTACCATGGGCAGGGATGCCTCACCCTAGACCATGTCTGTCACAGGGCTCTGCCCAACCTGGCCTTGAACACAGTAGGAAGGAAATATTTTTCCTCTCATTTTCTTCTGCGCTGTTCATGTAGCATTCTGAAAGATCTAAACCAGCCCTGTCATGTGGAGACTAGCACATTCATAAATCAAAAGTAAAGTTTATGGACAACAAATGTGGGAGCTGACCTTCAAAATGCCAAAATGCAGTAAGAAGATGCAATGGTTAAGATTTTTTCAGCAAAATTAAAAAAAAAAAAAAAAAAACAACAACAAAATAGTACCTGAGTAGGAACTGAGCCAGGCTACATGCAAGCCACCTCGGAAGTATATTGTAATCTTTCTCACAGTCATTATCAGACCAAATCAGAATCTGAGGTGTCCCAGAGAGCTCAAAATGTGAAGTCATAGAGGAGCAAACAATAATTACACTGTCACATAATTAAGAAAATGTTGAAGAAGGGGGTGGTGGCGGTAACACAAAAGCCAGTACCAAAATCCCCTTAGGACCTGAGTTTCGCCATTTGAGAGGAACCAAATGCTACTTACAAGCCAAGCCTGTTAACATCACTGAGACAAACTGAAGCTCAAAGAATCCCATATTTTTTCATAGCTGAATGAAATCTTGAACCAATGACAAGGACCTCACAGAATGCAACAGTATTGAACTACCGAAACTTGTGAAGAGCACTAATACAGATATCACAGATATGGATGTCAGTATAAATGAGAAATGACACAACAGCAATCTGCCTGTAAGGAAAAACAAGCTATCTGAGACTCAGTCAGAAATGGACAAAGGTGAAAGGCTGGACTGCTCATGACAAGCCTGTTCAAGTGAAAAAGGAATAGGGCTTTTTATTCATAGTCATCCTAATAATACTGTTTTGTAGTAGCAAAATTCACAACCTTTCACTGCAATGCTTTGATTGGCCACAAGGAACTCGTGAAGCGGCAGCACTTACGAAAAGACAAAAGCTGTCCTTGAACCACAGGCCTCAATTATTAAAAAAAAATAATTTTGAAAGTGCAAGTCCCAGCAGGGTCTGGTACAACACATACCACCTGATACCACTATGAAATCTGCTATCAAGTGGACTATTTGAAAAACTCAAAGACAAAACATACGAAGAGTATGTTAGTGTCTTAGGCTATGATCCTTGTGCAAGACTGAATGAGTGAACTAGATTCAAAGTGTCTCTGGCTCTCCTTATCCTGATTTTTGCTTGGTGGCAGCACTTAGCATTTGGTCCTGATACATGCTACCTGAGCACAAATGAAAGGCTTACATGAAATGATTTGGTAAGATCAAAAAAATGCACTGAAGTCAGTGACAAAACACCAAACGCAGAACATTCTCACCAAAAGCAATGGCAATTTTTGCTCAGGAGTAATAACACTGGAGTTTTTTCTCCTTCTGAGCCCAGGGTCTCACTGCAATACAGAACATGCTGGTGGGGAGGCTGTGGTACAAAGGAGGTAAGGCTGCCACCTACCTTACTGCAATGTGGGCTTAAACAAAGCACAGCCTGTAGCCTCTACAGTTCCAGTAAAATCTGAGTTCATAAAAGCCAAGAAGTAGCCTGTCC
The DNA here is from genome assembly GCA_039720435.1 of Amazona ochrocephala. Lineage (NCBI taxonomy): Eukaryota > Metazoa > Chordata > Aves > Psittaciformes > Psittacidae > Amazona > Amazona ochrocephala. The sequence continues at coordinate 29,747,825 of CM077883.1, read as the reverse complement.
TGGCTGATAGAAAAATGATCATGAATCCTTTTAATACCAGTGAAGAATTAGGTATTCTGGGTGTTGAACAGCTAATACAAATAACAACTCAACCACCTCAAAGTATAATCGATTAACAGCATATTCCCTGAACAGAAGTGGTGAGAAATGGCTTAGTTCACAATCTGATTCCTATAAAGCAAGCTACATTTATTGAAATGTGATAATCTCTGCACAAAACAGGTTTGAATGTGCAATGGAATTATCTGCCTGGTTTGAAGTACAGGCTATTATCCCCAGCAAATTCATTATGACCTTGATTTAAGTGGGATCTGATGAAACCATGCAGCGCAGCTGCAGTAAGAATGATGTTCCCCTCTCCCTCTCCTTTGTATAAGTTCCCTGTCTGCAAATTCACTGAAAACATCAAGTTCCTGTAAAAAGGAATTAGTACTTCTTATGGAGGGAATGAGTGCTTTCAGGTGAACAGGACTGTCAAATAAACTGATAGTTTCTTTCAAATTCCATGTATTATCACTGCATTTTTTTCTCTGGATGACATACATGTATAACAAAGTGAAGTAACTGCCTTCTTTACTGCCCAGGCTCACCTCTGAACTATCTGTGGCATTCCTCTGGAATTTTATCAAGTGGTTAGAATTTGAAAGAGTATTTTTAAAGCAGAACAGAGGAAAACTGACCCAGCTCTTTTCAATCTGGTGCTAATGAAAGAAAGGCTGTTCCATCCTGTGAGAAGTCCGAGGGAAATGAGTTATTTTTGGCAAGATTTCACCCACTGATAAGTATTCTTGTAATTTTATCAAGTGCAGTAAGTACTACTCCTCCCTCTTGGAAAGCTTTTAAACTTCACATAGCAACAGTGGCAATTGCACGGTTTCACAGTTCTACCCTCCCTCCCCCTTTTTCTTTGTGTCTGAAGAGGCTTTGTACAGAAAAAACAGCAACGAAACTGTGTGCTCTGCTTAAGCACAACTGACATGAAAGATGAGCTGTAACAAAGACGACAGAAAGTGCTGATCACTCAGGGCAGCAACACACCAACACCACCCCACAACAGGTGACTAAACGTTTGAATCTCTCTTCTACCTGCACAGCTCACATTCAAGTTTTAATGCAAAGGCATCTGCTTAACTTTGGATTCTGTAAATGCTGACGCACATGCTTGATTTGATAGCCATGAAGAGCTCCCCTGATTTCTGCAAAACCATGCCATACACAGAAAGCTGTTCAAACAAAGCAGATGGGACAATTCAGGAGCTTAAAGCTAAGGCTGTGTCTAAGTATGCTCAGATTGAGAGTTTAAAAATGGCATCGAAACAGTATCTTCCACAATAAAGTGAATACTCTGTGCTTCACTAGCAGTGTTCACCTGAATAGTTTAACGCATAAACATGGGTTGCCCAGTACAGCCTTACACAGTAAAGAGCTATTTACCTGCTCATAAAATTTTGTGCAGTTGGTGTTACTCCCAAGACATATAACTTGTAGGTGTTCTAAAGTCATGGAACATTGGAAGAGAAATCTGCTGTCATAAATGCAGATCCTGCTGATCAATATATGGGCTAAGACAAATTAAAACCACAGGAAGTTGCTGAAACAGGATGTGGCACTGAAGCTTTCAGCTTTGTCAAGCACATGATGTTCCCCCAGTAATTTAACCAGAAATGCCAGCAAGCAGCAAATACTCTTAAACAGTATCTAAAGTGAATAATTCTTCTAAGAATGCCTGGAGTGAGGGGGCATCTCTAAATCTTAATTTCAGTAATCTTCAACTTTAGAACTGCAAACTGTAGTTTTATATAGCACTGATACTGGGAATTTACTAACTAGAACTGAGACTGAACAAATGTATAGTTTGCAATAAATTCAATTATTCTCAATGGAAGACTAATTCATTAGTTTAGATATTTCTCTTAGCAAAAGAAAAAAGGAGCTAGTTCGAAAGACAGATCATTTTTTCATTCTCCTAGGCAGTGCTACTGACATACCCATCACAAGACTGCTTTGCTGACTTCTCTGGCATGTGAGGAAAGTTCATTAAACATAGAACCAGTTTTAGATTAAAGCAGCAGCTTCACAACAGGCGTTACGTAGGAAGACATGAACATATCTCAGTGCCTATTTTCATGACAACTCTCATAATTTCATGAGATTATTCATTTTGAAGATATTATAAAGGATCCAGATTCCCTACAAAAAGTCTGGTATTCTCTCGGATCTAATGTGAGGATGTGAACACTGAAGACACGGAAGCACAAAATACACACTCAAACCCATTGATGTGAGCTTCCAATCACGCCCTGCTACTGAGCCTGAGAACTTGCCAAGGCAGAGACAGATTTTTTTCTGTTTGTAAAACACAAAGCATAAATACAGGCCTCATATTTAGGAATTAAAGTACATACACAATTTATTATACATACCTTTTAAAAACATTTTGAAATCCTCTGGTAATTTAGCTGCAGCAATCACATCTACACTGCTTTCATGTGGCAGACTGAAGTCTGGGGCATTATCTTCTTTCCAAGACCTGTTCTGTAATAATCCTGCTGGAATGTCCAGTGTGTGTCAACCTTCTTAGTGGGCCTTTTCAGAGTGAATGTTTCTCATATTTCATCAAATCCATACTACAACGAGTTACACTCATAGAACTGCAGTGCTCTGGTTAATCAAGTTATTTGGAGCATGTTTCTTTCAGATAACTACATTCTTTGGCTGAAGCGATGAGATCTTCTCTTAAGATGGCTTTTCTGATTGCTACCCCTTTCATTTTGGAGCTTTTGGGTGCCCTTTGGACCTTCTACTTGCCAGTTTTCATTAATATAGTTATATGAACTCTGTTCATACAGCGAAGGTTTGTAGCATTCCTGTTAGTTGTTTTTTCTTTCCTTTTCTGAGGGAAAAGGCAGGGGAGGTGGGAGTACAGGGTGAGAAGAGAGAGGAAAACAAGCCTAATGCAGATCTAAACTTCCTGCTACGTGAGCCTGCTTAAGATGTTCTTCTCTCGTATGACACTGACTCTCTTTTACTAAAAGTCGAGTAATTTGCACACTGACTTCTTCCTATATCTGATAAATGAAGGTAACTTGAACAAGAGCTTTCTTAGTCTGCAGCTATGAAAAACAAGATGATTTCAAAGTGTACTTCTATATACCCCACTGCATTTATCTCAATGTCGCTTGCCATTTATTACCTCTTTCACACTTCTGAGGGAGACATCTATACAAATTATACAGGTATACTAAAATTATGCAAAAAAAAAAAAAAAAAAAGCAAAGCCCTGTGAGGGAGCAGGAGAAAGCATCAGTGTGCTTCTTTTATTGGCTTTGCAGACAGAAAGTTCCCATGAAAGATAAGGAAAGATGATCTGCACGTTTTAATTGCAAAGATCAAGCTAAGCTGGATGCTCTCAGAATGTGTTCTTAGCCCTGCTGGACTTTGCTGAGTGTGCAGTTCCACGGAACTCTGATTCCTGCAGAAGCACAGCTCACCGGCATAAACCATCAGCATAATATTTCACTTCTCCACTGGCATTCATTCAAGAAGGGTACAGGGGAAACAAAACATCATTCTGAAACCAGTGTCTCATAGGAAATAGACATGTTATTTAAAATACCACCAGTAACCTGCATTTTACTTTATCATAATGCTATTTCAGGCCTATAGGTGAATAAACTGTGCACAACAGTGTCGGTTTGTTTTGTCAGGGAAAAGACTAATGAAACATTCAGGACTTCACTTTTTCTTTGATCAAGAAAGCAATATGCCTGAGTTACAATTACAGGCTGCAGCTTAAATGAATCCTTCAAAGAGGAAAGGATTATGATCAATGCTTTCGAGCATCAAAAAGAAAAAGAAGCAGAATGCAAAGCTACAAGCAGGAGAAGATGAAAGCGCACTGTAATTCACCGTGCTGTGCTGTACAGCTAACTTGAGAGACCAAATGCTTCCTTCACCTTTCCAACACAGAAAGGTGGGATTTGTAACATCTTACCGCTTTGCTGTCCTACAGGGGGCTGATAAGGAAACACACTAGCACCAGGAACAACCGGCTGATGCACTGGTAAAGATCACTACCGGTGCTGCCAGGAAGAAGCGGCTGGTCATAGTAGCAGGGGACTCTACTCTGAAAGGAACAGAGGCACCCATCTGTCAGCCCGACCCAGTCTCAAGGGAGGTGTGCTGCCTACCAGTGACATGGGTCAGGGATGTTGCAGAGAGGCTGTCTGCGCTAGCCAGTCCCACTGACTATTACCCACTTCTAGTGATCCATGTGGGTGCTACTGATACAGATAGCAGTAGCCCAGAGAACACGAATCATAGAATCATAGAATAGTTAGGGTTGGAAAGGACCTTAAGATCATCAAGTTCCAACCCCCCTCCCATGGGCAGGGACAAAGAAGGACTACAGAGCCCTGGGAGAGGTGGTTAGGGGCTCTGGAGCTCAGATTGTCTTTTCGTCAATTCTTCACCTTAAAAAGGCTAGGAGGAGGACTGGCCAGGTTAATAAATGGTTAGAAGGGTGGTGTCATAGTCACGGGTTTGGGTATCTTGAACACGGGACTCAATTTCGTAGGCCAGGTATACTGGGGGCTGGTAGAGCTGGTCTGACAAGTAAGGGGAAGAGCAGTTTTGGTAGGAGGCTTGCCAGACTGGTTAAGGATGCTTTAAACTAGATGTGTTGGGGGAGGGGGGCATCATTCAATCCCAACACACCCAGTCAGTGGCCAGCACCTATAATAAACATTCAGAGCAACGTAGAGATATTCCTGCTCCTCTAGCCAATGAGCCGGCTTCAACTGGAGCTTGGCTCAGATGCCTCTATACAAATACCCATAGCATGGGGTACAAACAAGAGGAATTAGAGATGTTTGCACACATGGGGGTATGATGTAACAGGCACCACAGAAACATGGTGGGATGTCTCCTATGACTGGAGTGTTGGAATGGAAAGTTACAGGCTCTTCAGGAAAGACAGGCCCTTCAGATGGGGAGGGCGAGTTGCTATTTATGTTAGGGATAGCCTGGGGACAGGTGAGCAGAATCGACAGTCAACAGAGAGTTTGTGGGTCAGGGTTAAAGGGAGAACAGCGATGGAAGACATTATTATGGGGATCTGTTACAGACCGCCTGACCAAGGGGACTCAGTGGATGAAGCGCTCTATAGACAGATAGGAACAGCCTCACGCTCAAAGGCCCTTGTTCTCATGGGGGACTTCAACCACCCTGATACCTGTTGGAGGGATGGTACGGCCCGGCACAAGCAATCCAGGAGGTTCCTCGACTGTGTGGAAGACAACTTCCTTCTGCAAGTAATAGAGGAGCCGACAAGGAGAGGTGCCATGCTTGACCTCGTCCTCACCAACAGGGAAGGGCTGGTTGGAAATGTGACGCTCCAGGGCAGCCTTGATTGCAGCGATCATGAGATGGTCGAATTCAAGATCCTCAGGACAGTGAGAAGAGCATGCAGCAAGCTCACTGCCCTGGACTTCAAGAGAGCAGACTTTGGCCTCTTCAGGAACCTGCTCAGTCAGGTTCCATGGGATACAGCCCTAGAGGGCAGGGGGGCACAAGACTGTTGGCTGGTATTCAAGGATCACCTGCTGCAAGCTCAGGAGCGATGCATCCCAACTAGAAGGGAATTTAGCAGGAGGGCCAGGAGACCTCCTTGGATGGATAAGGAGCTGCTGAGGAAAAGTCAAAGGAAAAAAGAGGCCTATAAAAGGTGGAAGCAAGGTCAGGTGACCTGGGAAAAACACAGAGATGTTGTCTGGGAAGCTAGGGGCCAGGTTAGGAAAGCTAAGGCCCACTTAGAATTAAATTTGGCTAGGGATGTGAAAGATAACAGGAAGGGATTCTATAGGTACATTGCAAATACAGACTAGGGACAACGTGGGTCCTCTCCAGAAGCTATCGGGAGAACTGGCTACCCTGGATTTAGAGAAGGCTGAGGTTCTTAATGACTTCTTTGCCTCGGTCTTCACTGGCAAATGCTCTGACCACACCACCAAAGTCTTGGAATGCAGACGCGGGGACGGTGAGAATGAAGACCCTGGGCCCACTATATGAGAGGATCTGGTTCAAGACCATCTTAAGAACTTGAACATACACAAGTCCATGGGACCGGATGAAATCCATCCACGGGTCCTGAAGGAGCTGGCAAATGAAGTTGCTAAGCCACTGTCCATCATATTTGAAAAATCATGGCAGTCAGGTGAAGTTCCCGATGACTGGAAAAAGGGAAATATAATCCCTATTTTCAAGAAGGGGAAAATGGATGAGCCAGGGAACTACAGACCAGTCAGTCTCACCCCCGAGCCTGGCAAAATCTTGGAGCAGATTCTCCTGGAAGGCATGCTAAGGCACATGAAAAACAACAAGGTGCTTGGGGACAGCCAGCATGGTTTCATTAAGGGCAAATCCTGCCTGACCAATTTAGTGGCCTTCTATGATGAGACTACAGAACTGATGGACAGGGGCAGAGCAGTTGATGTCATCTACCTGGACTTGTGCAAAGCATCTGACACTGTCCCACATGACATCCTTCTCTCTAAATTCAAGAGACATCAATTTGATAGGTGGACCACTCGGTGGATAAAGAACTGGCTGGATGGCTGCACACAAAGAGTAGTGCTCAATGGCTCAATGTCCAGCTGGAGACCAGTAACGAGTGGTGTCCCCCAGGGATCGGTGTTGGGACCGGCCTTGTTCAACATCTTTGTTGGTGACATGGACAGTGGGATTGAGTGCGCCCCCAGCAAGTTGGCTGATGACACCAAGCTGCATGGTTTGGTTGATATGCTGGAGGGAAGGAATGCCATCCAGAGGGACCTTGACACGCTTGTGAGGTGGGCTGATTCCAAGCTGATGAAGTTTAACCATGCCAAATGCAAGGTCCTACACCGGGGTCGGAGCAATCCCAGGCACAGCTACAGGTTGGGCGGGGAGGAGATTGAGAGCAGCCCTGCGGAAAAGGACTTGGGGTATTGGTCGATGAAAAAATGAGCATGAGCCGGCAGTGTGCGCTTGCAGCCCAGAAAGCCAACCGTATCCTGGGCTGCATCAAAAGGAGCGTGACCAGCAGGTCGAGGGAGGTGATCCTGCCCCTCTACTCTGCTCTTGTGAGACCTCACTTGGAGTATTGTGTGCAGTTCTGGTGTCCTCAACATAAAAAGGACATGAACTGTTGGAACAAGTCCAGAGAAGAGCCACGAGGACGATAAGGGGACTGGAGCACCTCCTGTATGAAGATAGGCTGAGAAAGTTGGGGCTGTTCAGTTTGGAGAAGAGAAGGCTGCGTGGAGACTTCATAGCAGCCTTCCAGTATCTGAAGGGGGCCTATAGGGATGCTGGGGAGGGACTTTTCATTAGGGACTGTAGTGACAGGACAAGGGGTAATGGGTTGAAACTGAAACAGGGGAAGTTTAGATTGGATATGAGGAAGAAATTCTTTACTGTAAGGGTGGTGAGGCACTGGAATGGGTTGCCCAGCGAAGTTGTGAATGCTCCATCCTTGGCGGTGTTCAAGGCCAGGTTGGACAGAGCCTTGGGTGATGTGGTTTAGTGGGAGGAGTCCCTTCCCATGGCAGGGGGTTGGAACTAGATGATCTTAAGGTCCTTTCCAACCCTAACTGTTCTATGATTCTATCTCTCCCCAGTCTTTTCTTGTGAATAGCTTTAAATGTATAAGCTATTACTTACTTTTCTGCCAAAGAGCTGTTTTGTACCAGTAGCAGCAACAGTGTAAAAATGTCACTCGAGAACTTCTTGACAGTAAATGCATATTCTTTTCACTTTAAATGAATCCAGACAGGAGGCCAAGCAACTCACTTAGCATCATACTGAAATTTTCATGGACCACATATACACAGAGAACTAGGTTTAGATTACCTTGTAATGTATTTACTAGGTATTTCAGCAGTTACTTGCTAACAATTACTAGCATTTTTCTATCAGCCATCCATCTATTTATTTACATGCAAAAATGGTCATTATTATTAATAATCTTGTTTGTCCTTCACATAACAGAGAATTCTGATGACACTTGCCACAACAGATATTTGCTGATGTGCTCATTGCTGCAGCTGTGGGCTGCTTTCACACACATGGAGCAGTCACCATCTCAGTAACTGAAAGATATCCCATTGCCAATTGCATGGGCTCTGTATCAAAACTGGCATTAGGTCTCCTTTAGGAGCCAAGAACAGCACACATCAGTAAGAAATACCCAGATGTGTTCTTCCTGTTCCTGGCTGAGGCACACTGCTGGAATTAACAGGGAAGGATCTGCCCAGTCATTGCCTCTACCTGCTGACAGCTATAGGTTATCACCAATACCTGCTTTGGTGGCTGTGGCATGGTGGTTTGCTGCTGGAGGGAAGTTGGTTCTGCCCTTTTCTTACAGTGGTATTCATTGCCAGCAGAGACTGTCACATTTCCAACTCCCCTACAACTTCTGTGCACCTTCCAGTCTGAATTACAGACTATTCTGCAGCTTCATGCATTTAGTGTGGCTTTTGTACCAGCTAAGTACAACTTTGGCAAACAAAATCCTAAACACAGGCAAAAGACTAAACCCATTATTAGCTGTTTGCCAATGAGCTTTTATAATAAACACATATGAAAATTAAAAGCTTAATACTACAAATCACACAAGTTAGAAAAAAAAATTACAGAAATTATGAAATAGAGCAATCTTGTGCTGGTTCAGAGCTGTTAGATAATATTATAATTCCTTTTTGTCATGTTTCTGACCCTTTGATCACCATATGAGCATTCTCCAGCACCAGAAGGGGGAGGGAGGGAGAGAGGGAGAAGGGGAGCATGGGGAAAGAAAAAAGGAAAGGTAATACAACCTTTGCTTTCAAGTCTCCTGTCCACAGTCACGATAAAATAGCTCTGTGATGATTGCTTGTGTAAAAATTAATTGCTGTGGTAAAGATATGCCTTATTTAATAGTTAATGTATGGGAATTAAATTGGACTACTCACTGAAGACTTATTATAAGAAAAAGAATCTCAGAAAAAGACCTATGATCTTAATTGTATTATTAAGGGGAGAAGAGATTTTATTGTCTCTTGGAGAAAGAACTCTTCCTGTCTTCTCTCTCTTGTGCAACAACTGCTCCTTATTTTGGTTCACTACTAGTGAAAATACAAATTTTAGTTAGACTTCGTAGTGAAGTCCTTTCCATATAGCATAGCTCTATCTAGTGGCTGATTAATCCAAGTGCATCTGACTGATTAAAGAAGATTAATTCATAAATTTTATGAAGGCCAGGAAGGTCTTAGGAAGGTGACCCTTTCTTGTTCTCATTTACTGTCATCCACTCACCTTGCCTAAGTCTGGAAATACACCAGGAACAGCTGTATTACTACCTAAATCCTACCTTAACATACATTGATGAATGTGATTCCATGGACAGTTCTCCTTGTAATGAACACTTTTCCTCTACACAGTCTGAAAGATCAAACCAGGAGCTTCGTATTGGACCAGGAGCTCCATATCATTCAAGCAGTGTACTTAAACATTGCCCTGACAGAAAGACCCATCAAAGTCAGGTGGACAGTTCCCATGCTTAATCATATACAGATGCTTTTCCCTCTAGACTGGGATTTAAAGTTGTCAGAATTGTTGTGAGCATGTTTGAGCCATGTGGGAAGATGTCTGGGAAGCTTCTGTTTAACCACTTTGGTACTGCTGTGGGAGCCAGGAAGACTGCAGCTCTTCCTCAGCCTCAGCCCCAGCTGAGAGCATAAGCTCTGCCTTGTTCACCTGGGAAGTAGGATGATCTGACTGCAGTGTACTGTGGGGTAAGATAGCCTTCATTAGCAGGACCCAGCTGGGTACCTCTCTGCTCTGCAGCAGATACACTATGGGAGAAATGACTTGGTGCTGAAGACCTACCCAATCAACATGATATTTTGAATACAAAAAGGTATGAAGCTGATTCAGAATGTGGAAATGCCTGCTGCATTTTTTACCTGATCTCATCATCTGTCTAGGAGATATGCTGGACTCCAGGAGATATATTGGACACTAATCTGTGTCAGCTTCTAATCAAACATAGCAGGGGAAGAGCTGGTAAGTTTTGTCCAGTGTAACTGAGTAATGGACTTCATCGGCACAAGGGAAAGGTCTCTAGTTTTTGCTGGCAGTTACAGAAGCTCCACAGAAGTATTCCTACAGTTTTTCCAAGCTCAACAGCTATTTATCCAATAGAGGCTTAAGGAAATAAGGGGCACTCAGATGGCAGTTACTTGATTAATGCTTTAATAATATTTTTTGTTAGTAATTGCATAAAATAACTACAGTTTAATTGAAAGCATAACAATCCTGCTACACATCCCAGTGTAGCACAATTAAAACAGCAGAGTAAAAGCACAGTGTCTGGTGAAAAAAAAGTCCCATCCACTTTATATAGCGAACACTAAAACATAATGTACCATTTTAAGCACTGATTAAGCCCACAGAATAGTTCCATGAAATTAGCTTTGAATGTTGTATAACTTCTTTCTAGAGAGCCTGGAAATTACACATGAACTGGGAGCCTTCAATACTCCTGGCACTGGGATTAGGTCATTCTGATCACTGAAAGCTTCAGCTGTAAACTGAAGTGTCTCTCATTCAAGATGCATCTATTTCTCTGCATCTGTTTCTCTACATGCTGCTCCAGAAAGCAACTTGAACATAGCTTCACTATTTTGTGCACAAGAATTGAATAGTTTTACAGCCCAGTTTCCATGTCCTTTTCAACTCATGTTTGATCTAGCATTTCTGCAACAATGACACAGGTGACACTAGTTATATTGTAAACTACTAGTTTTTTTTTTCACTAGTTATATTGTAAATTACACAAATCTGCTCTATATTAAATTGTATACTAGCAAAACAGTAAAATGCATTTGATGTTTTGTGTGCCTGCACACAGAAAACAAAACCACCCATTTCTATACTCTGAAGAACAGTAATGAGTAATGACATGTATAAACTACTGAAAATATTAGAATGCTTAACTTTATCAACTTAATTATTTGAAAATCAAAGCAAAGTGATTTGACCAAGCTAAATACACCTCCAGTCTTTATTCCATGAGAATTTCATAGCTTCTGTTCTCCTTTCAGTGAAAAAATTCAACGTGACAGCCAGGTTTACTGAGTTGCCCTTGTACTTGATTCAAGCAGAGTTTGCTAATAAGCCATAAGATTAAGGGAAGTTCACATGGACCATTTCACATTTTTCTACCAAATAAAGTATGAAATTGCTCAGTTTTCTAAATGCTCAGTCAGGTGCCTGAACACAAGTACCTGGCACCAATTCAGATGCATGGCGTATCAAAGATATCCCCTCAGGACTTGGCATCCCACGGGGTCTAACGAAGATCTAGGCAGCTAGAGGCCAGAGAGAATGGGAAATGGCACTAACTGCTTAAGTTCAAGTATTGCCATTGTGCCCTTGTGCATTCTTCCTAATGCTGCTTGGTTACCGAAAACAAAATTAACATGGCTCTCCCTCGGTGCTACCTTCAGAACTGTAACTTACATGAAAAACTATTTCAAAATCCTACTGAGTGACACAGATAGGTGGTGGATATCAGAAAGGTCAGAGATTGCATTAGTAATTTTATTTATTCCAACTACTAAAGTTTTATCAACAGCAAAACGTTAATAACAGAGGATTTACTATGGGAGAGGCAAGTAATGATTACAATTACCTAGGCCATAGGCTGGAGTTGGACACTAATGATGAATGCACTGGACTAGCCATTTTTCACACACCAGTTACTTCCCTTCCTGTAACTTCTTAAATATGACACTTAACTGCAACACTTAATTGCAACACTAACCCAGAGCTCCTGGAAGACAGCCACCCCTTGGCTCTGAGCCTCAGGCTGGCTCTCAGCACTGGCTCATGTTTCTAAAGGCCCAAACAGATCAGGACCCACAGACACATAAGGCTAAATCACCATTAAGAACTTGTCTCAGCTGCTCTCATCCCCCATCAGACAAGCAGGTACCAGAAGGCAAGACAAAGTGCCAAGAAGCAAAGATAGGGCTCCATGGGCCATGTGCAGCATCACTGTGGTGGTGGAAATGAAAACCAAAAACTACTTTCCCATGCAATTAATTTGGCACAGAGCCTGGCTGCTCCTGCATCCTACAAGGATTCTCCATCTCCCAGCCTTTTGGTTTACCAGATGGAGACCTACATGCAGCAACTAGATAACAGCAGAGCTACTGTTAAAACAGAATAAAAAATACCACTGCTTGATGCCAAGATCCTTCTGAGAAGGTGGAGGCATTTCTTCGGTAAATTCATGGTTCTGAAGGCAGAGGGTTGATACAAGAGGTCATGATTCTCTAGGATGAAAGACACTGCTCAGCAGCCAGACTTACTGGTGTTTGGTGAAGGCATGCCATGTCACATCAGCATTTCAACACTCAGGGCTAGTAACTTTGGAAAACACACTGGCTTTTTGCCTTTTAAGCCCTCTGTTCAAACCCAGACCTGACAAATACAAATAAAACCAAGTCTGATGCACTTCTGGAAATACAGATTTTGTAAGAAAGGCTCAACAAAGTTGTCGAGTGAAATCAGAGCTAAATACCAAAACAGGTACAAAACTCAACAGCAAAATTAAAAGATTCTCAACTTGGGATACCAAGTATCAGGTTAAAGAAATCTCACCCAAACATAAAAGACTGTTTTCCTAAAATGATGAGCTCAAGCTGGCTTCAATGCTTTCATACAACTTGCAGCTAAGCTGTTGAACTCCTTGGTGAAAGATGCCGTGGAAGCTAAAAGGCAACATAATTTCATATAAAATCCCTCCAATATTACCTCTGAACTAGACAATCCCCAACTTAAGTATCACTGCAAAGAAGCAAACACTGAGGGAGAACAGCTACGCCTTCCCCCACCTTCCTACAGCACCCCTCAGAGCAAACTGTTACAGCAGTGGGCAACAGATTCCTGTTCTGACCAAATACTGCTGCTCTTACACCCTCACACCTTACCTCTGAATCCACTAGGACATTACACAGGAAAAAACTTGCCAGCTCCTGAGCAGTACACCTGGATTTTCAATCTTCAGTTTTATGAGCAAATTCATTTCCACAATTGAAAATATTGAGTGGAATCAGACCTCAGTAAAACCCAGGTAAATTATTAAGTGGTTAAAATGTAATTACAAAGCAGCACACCCCAGGCTATAAGCACTTAGCCAGCTAATCACATGCTGATTAAATCTTTTTAAAAACTTTAGAATTTACCCTTTGCTCTTCAGTTCCAAACTGAAAAAGATTTTGCTTTTGTAAAAATGTTATATAAAAAAAAAAAAGTCACTACCAACAATGTAGAACTAGACCAAGATACTACTACTTCATGTGAACATCAGGACAAAAACCTAATGCACTCCTCTTCACCTGTCAATCTCTGTAAAACACATTAATAAATAAACCAATATAGAAGTTAATGATTCATGCTGAATTGTATTAGGAATAGTCTTGGAAACAAGAGAGGACGAACCCTTGAGCAACTTCTTTCTCCCTTTTTTTGTTAAAAGGGGATTTGTAATATATGACCTGAACAGAAAAATTGAGAAGGAGAAAAATTAAAGTCAAGTAGGAACTCCGGAAATAAACAAAACAAAGCAAAACGGAAAAACATTTAAATGTCTATTCTGTTAAAAAAATTACAAACAGTCCATTTAGTAGAGCTTAGTGACTACTGCTTGCCTTCCACTGGTAGAGGCTTAAGCCATTCAGCTATTAATCACATGAAAGTAGATATTAAGGAATATTAATCCATACCAGCTGTTACATCTTTTACTGTGCTATTATTAGAGATTAATCTTTATAGAACAAGGCTGCCTTTTCATGTCATTTCAAGAGGACATCATGCAAGCTCATACTTTCACAACACATCTTTGAAGAAAGCAGGGGATAATGACTACATGATGAAATTACATTCAACTCCACCCTTCAAATTTAAGGCACTTCTGCTTAGAAGAGGCACTGTCACTGTAATCAGCTGATAAGTTTCTTCTTATTGAGACTACAAATAATTGCTTTTATAGCTTGCTATTTACATCAAAAGAACAAGAATATTCCCTTAGTGGTACTGTATGTTCTCTCACAGAAAACTCAAAGCCATGTATTTTCAGTAGCAGGGAAAGAATCCAGTTAAAAACATCTAATATGAACTAGCTGATGGAGCCATAACGAGGAATATTTAGAACTCTATCAGAATTTTAACAAAATAGAATCCACACTGTGAGCCCAGTATTACCTAATGAAGTATAAAACCCTGTGAGGTGAGCCAGTTTTTTAGAGGAGCGATTGCTTTTATTATTGGATACATTGCACACACAACTGCAGAGTCATAGAATCATAGAATCATAGAATAGTAAGGGTTGGAAAGGACCTCAAGATCATTGAGTTCCAACCCCCCTGCCATGGGCAGGGACACCTCCCACTAAACCATGCCATCCAAGGCTATGTCCAACCCCACCTTGAACGCCGCCAGGGATGAAGCATTCACAATTTCCCTGGGCAACCCATTCCAGGGCCCCACCACCCTCACAGTAAAGAATTTCTTCCTCAGATCCAATCTAAACCTCCCCTGTTTAAGTTTAAACCCATTACCCCTTGTCCTCTCACCACAGTCCCTAATGAAGAGTCCCTCCCCAGCATCCCTATAGGCCCCCTTCAGGTATTGGAAGGCTGCTATGAGGTCTCCACGCAGCCTTCTCTTCTCCAGGCTGAACAGCCCCAATTTTCGTAGCCTATCTTCATACGAGAGGTGCTCCAGTCCCCTGATCATCTTCGTGGCCCTCCTCTGCACTTGTTCTAACACTTCCATGTCCTTTTTATGTTCAGGACACCAGAACTGCACGCAATACTCCGAGTCCAGAGAACTCGTACTGGATCACATGTTGGTGGAATGCTATGAAAATCACAAAAAGCATCATGCTGTTCCAAAAAAGGAAAATTACTGGAAGAAAAGGACAGCATTATCCATTAAAGATTATGAGATTACCATTCAAAATAAGCTTCTAATCAGTTTCTTGAGTGTTGGTTGAGACCACTGCACTGGGGAAATTAGTTGCCATAGTTACAGAAAATCTACATCCTCTATACCCTGTAGTCTCCTCTCTTTGCTAAATATAAGACACTTCCCTAATTAGGTCACAGTTATTCATCAGGGTACCTTTGGTTTTTACTCACTTGGACCTTAGACTGATCTTACAGATTACATGTGTATTAGTTTTGTAGCACAGCCTAAATGGCGAGGAAGAAACTTAAGATGAGAGCTGTATGGTCTCTTTCTCGCAACGTGAAGTGTTTCCTCAGCAGCCACTGCCCTTTCCCTCAAGTCCTTCAGTGGCTCCCTTTGCTCAGTTTGCCCATACTTTTTCTGGGCAATCTGATCTGCTTCAGCTGGTCAGTGGCTCCCTCCACAGCACTGCCAGAACCTGCCTCTTCTTTGACAACCTGGCACCTACGACTGCCTTCTGACTGTCTCTGTTACCTGTCTTGAATCCTTTCCACCCTCATCTTCATCTGCTGATGAACCAGCTGTTATACATGTAACATTCGGTTTAATGCCTTTTCCTCCCCTCCCAAATAAGTAACTTAAAATTCTGCTGTTTCATTCTCCTCTTCATGCCACTTCCCAGGACAAACTGGCTTTCCTACTCCACCCAGCTAATACTCATCTACAGGACCTCTCCCATCTCCAAACCAGAGGGGTGGCCAGCCCTACAATGAGGCTTCTGCTGCTCAATGTCAATAATTTGCCTGCTAACAACTGGCAAAAGCACAGGGCAGATAGAGGTACTCACAACACAAAAGATAACATACATATGAAGAGGTAACACTGGGGTGCAGATGTAAGCCTTTAAGCAGTTTATCTCATTGCTTACTTTTTATTTAAAATAACAGGGTTTGTTTTTTTTCCCCTCATTTCTCTCCTTCACCCCATTTCCAGCTCTGAAATTGTAAGGGATAAAATATGAGAACAACCAACCCTTTTTACAGTTAATTAGGAATCAGCCAGTTTTATAGCAGATATGAATCTACATAAACCCCTTCCATTCAGCCCTTATACACCTCTGCCACCCAGCTGTGAAAGGCTGTTGCAGTGAATCCTTGAGCTATACACATTCTGTCTGTACTTTAACAACCCTCAATTACATTTCTCTTTATTTTATACATTAGCAAATGACTTGGAAAAACATCAGTTCATCTCTTCTTGGGTAATTCACATCTATCGAGAGTTTTTGATAGTATTTAGTCACTTTTCCTGAATACTTGTAAAAGCTATAAAAGTAAGACATGCCCCATGTACCTTCTCAACACATGTAAGTTTGCCATTTTGCAAGCTGCATTCTAGGAATGAATGGCTTTCTTCTCCTTGCTGATATTGGTAGATTTTCTCTTTCACTGTTTGTCTGCCCCTCATGGATTTTGACTCTAAGTTTACAATCTTTTGGATAGCCAAGATTTGGTTTATTTTCTATTATTCAAAGTGACTGTCTCTATTGCAGGCATCTCCAAGAGCAAAGTGATGTCTGGCAACCCTAAGGAGGTTTGCATGGGCAATTCCTACATCACAGGTTAAGTTAAATGGAGGCCTGAAGGGGGGGATGCATACACATACAACAGAAAACTATTTATGTGAAGCGGACAAGACATGTAACAGAAAGGGAAACAAAGGGAAAGTGAGTTGCTCAAATTCACAAAGTAGGAAACGGTACAGCTAGTAGCAAAACTGGGAAATATTAAACTGCTCATCCAATCCACCGCATTGTCTATAAAATGTCTCCTTTTTCAATTCTTTCTGACCCTTCCCTTACTCTGCCCACCTATGTTTTTCACCTCATTTTTAAAAACTATATCGAAAGAATCTTCATCACCTGTGGTAGGTTCTACAAATGCATTGTCTGAAATTAAAAAGCACCACAAAGGTTCTATCCTTTAAGGCAATGGTTGATTCATCAAACTGAGCAGTTCTGGGGAAGGACTGTGTTCTCTTCATATCTGCTGCAGTGCCACTCATGGCTTCATCATTATCACAGGCCCAAGTCAAGCATTTCAAATACATTATCTCTTAAAACTGAAGGTTCTGCTCCTGCACAGTATGACAAAGAACAGTTCTCCTGCTGTTACTTTTGTCAGCTTCATCTTTTTCTAATGCTAATCTTGGTACTAAAGCCATGCTTTCACTGATACGGCTGGCAGAAGAGAATCCAGAAATGCATCCTGTTACTCCTGCTACTACAAGCTGTGAACCTGCAATGGCTGAGCAATTTTATCTGGAGAGAAGCCCTCTCTCCTTGTAGCCATAGACTCCTACAATAATGCTGCATTTCAAAGTAGCATCTCTGTATACACAATCTGTATGCCGTTGAAATTTAGAAAGGGATGAAAGGTGTTGGGTATGTGTTGTGGTTTAAGCCCAGCTGGTAACTCAGAAAACCCCGCAGTCTCTCTCTTGCTCCCCCCTTTCCTCCCCCCTGCTCCCAGAGGGATGGGGAGGAGAATCGAAAGAATGTAACTCTCATAGGTTGAGATAAGAATAGTCCAGTAACTGAGGTATAACACAAACCACTGCTGCTATCACCAATAATAATAATGACAAGAGAAATACAAGGGAAGAGTATACAACTGCTCACCACCGATACCCAGACTGACCCAGCAGTGAACCCCCCGCTCCCTTCCAGGTAACCGCCCCCAGTTTTTTTACATCCTGGGCATGACGTGCTGTGGTATGGAATACCTCTTTGGTCAGTTTGGGTCAGGTGTCCTGTCTCTGCTTCCTCCTGGCTTCCCTTCCTCCCTGGCAGAGCATGAGACTCAGAAGGTCCTTGGTCAGGTAAACATTACTGAGCAGCAACTGAAAACATCGGTGTTATCAGCGCTGTTCCCAGGCTGAAAGTCAAAAACATAGCACTGCACCAGCTACTAAGAAGGAGAAACATGACTGCTACTGCTGAACCCAGGACAGTATGTCCATGACTTATGTGCTGGATAACAGGCCAAGCCTGCCATGACACTTGCAACTCACAATACATGTACTTACCCTGCTGGACAGGCTGCACGTACTGTCAATTGTGATGTTTATGCAGTATATGCCCAGACATACAGATATTCTGAATTACATGCATGCTTCCTATGAGTAACAGCTACCATCAGTTTGTAAAATTTGCCAAACATTTGAGCTCAAATACACTAAGGAAGTCAAAAAATTCCCACAAAACTCCTGACATTCTCACTGCTGGAAGCCATCATGACATAGCAGTTGTACATAGGCAGTGTTTGGTTAGAGGTACGTGAGGCTTTAACAGCTATATAGTGCAACAAGTCTTGTCTCCAATTCTATGCTTACACCCTGTCTTGAACAGTAAGCTTTTGTAACCTTTCCTTCATGCTACACATCACACGTAACTTGCCATATGCAAGCACCATCTGCTCCTGTTGGATGTCTGCAGTGTATTGACTTAGAGAGAAGGGACTCAGTGCAATGCCACATGCCTAGCTAGGCTGGGTGACTCATACCTGCAGAACAGAGACTCAACTCCTTATAAACAATTCCCAACAACAACAAGATTCCTAAAGCCATACCTTACAACGCCTGTCTTGAGAAGAAACTTAGAGATGTCAAGAGTGTCATGGACAATCCAGGGAGAACAATTTACTTCTACATTTCAAACTGAATACCTCCTCTACACTACCAGGATTCTTTTTTGGCTTGGCCAATTGTGCATCCTGCTTAGGGTTAAAGGATTTGTTTCCAATTCCTATTCAGATCAGCTGGCACTGTCTAATATACATGTTATTATGGCCTGTTTTCCACAATGCTCTTATCCAGTTCATGGAAGGACATTAAGATACCAAATCAACACTAAACTGATTCAGTGTTGATTCAGCAAGGACGTTCAGTAAAAGAGCCTGTAGAATGCTCATAGTAAACATCATACGCACGTAGAGAAGATTAGTCAAAAGTGGAAAAATTTTTATAACCAGTAAACAACTATAATATTTTTCAGTATCTTCTAAGATTGCAGCTACAGTACTGATTCTGCTGTGACAGCCATAGATTATTCTAATTTGTCATTCCCTGCTTTCATTAAACAGAAGAATACAGGCTGTACCAGATATCATGTGTTGCTATGTACAGGTTTTGTTTGTTTGAGAAGGAGCAACTAGTAACCTGTTGACCTATTCTCCAGCCAGAAGTTTGCCTCTGTTTTTCTTTAGGGTCAGGAAATTCTACTTGTGATGACGGTTTGCTTATTGTCTCAATATTTCTCCAGCATTAAGAAAGAATCTGCTCTGCTGTACTTAGATACAAATTCTTATACCAAAATTATTTTCTCACTTCCATCACTCAACTAAGTCCCCAGACTGGAAAAACCACAGCAGTGTTATCTCCTGAGCCACTGAGACAATGGCCAAAATACTTGCACAAAGAACTTCTTAATCACAGCAGGATTTTTTTGGGGAAAAAAACCCCAACAAACTAAACCAAACCTATTTGAAACTCTCAAAAGGAATGTGGATGAAAATTATTCCACTGTTACCAAGTGATCAATCTCATCAGAAATGTAATATTAACCAGTTGCAGATAACTTCCAAATAAACCCATCACAGCTTCTTGACAAATACCTTAGGAGAAGAAAGTAAAAGCATCCTGTTAAACCTTTTTTCCCCGTTAAAAGTTTAGTATTTAGTATACCCATAAGCAAGCACACAAAGCACACAATTTAAGATTAACAAATGCAACTAACTTCAAGGGATTTTACAATAATTTTCAAGCTTCTTTAACAAATGGTAGGATAGATAAAAACAGGGAGACAGATCAAAGGGGAGACAAGATCACTTTTCCATCTAAAAGATGAAATTCTCAAGACAAAAATCACTTTTCCGTCTAAAAGATAAAATTCTCTCAAAAAAAAATTAGAGATAATTCCTTTCCCATCCTTTCTCATCTTTTTTCTGGTTTGTCTGGTTATTTGCAAAACACAGAACTAGAGGCAAGCTTATGATAACAATAAAGTAAGCTCATACATTATAAAGCAATTGCCTCATGGCTTCTTTCTCCCCCCTTACCTTCTTCATTCATAGCCTGCACAGCACACAATCTAACCACAAACTGCAGTTCTCTCATAAAATCTGTCTGCTCAGTGAATCACATCAAAATCTTTTATACATCCTATCAGTAGTCCTCTTATTGATTTCATCTAAATTTGGCATGAAAGCCAAGTATCAGTAGTCATCAAAATAGGATTTTGACAACAGACAGGAATAATTACAGGCTAGCTCTATTAGGTAACATTTAACCCAAACATCCTTAAGACAGTAAGCTTGTGAAAGAACTCTCACAATAGGAGTAAGACACATTGCCAAAACCAGTGCAATGAACATGACCGATGCCTCCGAGACTTAAAAAAGCACAGAGAATTGTTCTTGTTTACCAGCTATTTAATAAAAAAAATAAAACAAATTAAAGAAAGGGGAAAACAGCATCTCCAGCTCTCTCCCTCAGACTGTATTATTTGGGTAATTGCAGGCTTACCTTTTGCGATCCAGATGCTGAGCCCTTAAATGAAGTGCGTTTGAAGGAGCCACTCATCCTCCGTAAGGAACCTGTGAACTTTCCTCCTCTTCCCTTCTTACTCCCCTGGCCCTTACCCTCCATAAAGGCCCTAGTACCCCAGCACCAAAGAGAACTCTGGTTTTAGTCATGTAGACTGAGCCAACAATCATTAAATCACAGCTTAAATAAAAAGAGAGACATATGCATGAAACAAAATCAAAGCCAAATAAAAAGACTTCTGGTATGCACCCTGTTACAAGTGTTACCAGCCAGATAGACAAGTAGAAAAACAAGGCAATACACTGATACAAACTGCTGTCTCCCTCCCTCTTCTCTACTGACTCTATAATCAGGCTTAATGCACACAGCTTCTGCAAGCTATGGTTTTTAATGGACAGAGATTTAATAAATGGTGATTGAAGGTAAATCTACTTTAGAAGCAGCAGCCCAAAAGGTTTTTATTCGTGCAAAGCACAGGGCAGTCAGATGGAAATTATTTTGATACCAGTAGAAAGGCACATGAAAAGAGCAGATGGTCCTCAGCAGACTATGGACCAGAGGCCTAGTGGAATTCTACAAGGTAACTGCTGCTAGTGTGTGTCTACAGCAGGTCTCAGGATGCAAGAAACAAGGTTTTAAAAGCAAACAACCCATCAGATCACAGGTTAGATTCTAATTAATTATGAAATACAGTTGCGGCAAATAATGTGTGGTGTGTATCATCTTCATGAATTCTTATTAATATCTCAATTCATCGATTGTGCTCTACTTTGCCTAAATATGCAGAGTGAAAAAGCAAAAGGAGGCAGGAGAGGATAAACCAGAAATGAAGAAGAGACAAGGTGCTTTAAAAAGAACAATGAAAGTATTATTGACCAGGAAATACTGAGTTGGCTCTGGAAGACACCTTCTCAGTCACAAGCTAAGACTCTGGCTTTACAAAAGAAGGTTTAGAAAATGAAGACTTCTGGTTTAGGAAAGAAGATGGATGAAAGCACAGAGAAACCAGAGCTGTTTCAGAAATACCCACTGGGACTGTTGATCTGTGACTGTGAGGTACATCAGAAACACCACTCATTTCCAGGATTTAGTTATAGTCATACCTTTTATTAATTTGCCCTTTTTTAGGTTCCCCCCTTACTTCTTAGTACAGATGGAGCAGGTGCCTGCTTGCAGCTGGCTAGAGAAGGCACAGAAAAATGTGTTGAAAATGTAAAACAAAACAAAAGGAAAGTGGAAGAGGCCAGTAGCCAGCGATATACCACTTCTGTTGTTCTGGTCAGCACAGCCATAATCAAGAAAATTAAATTCCCCAGGCTAGCAAGGATAAATGGTTGACAACTTAATGATACACTTAAACTTGCTGGGAAATGGGAAAGTACAAGTTCCATGCTCTGCAGGAGTATCACTTCTGTTATGTTACTGCAAAAATATGTGTAGGACCAGGTTAACAGAATGCAGAGAGGAGGGCACAGACACTGAAGGGTCACAAAAGAGGACTTCCTCTCTAAACATGCATTACACCTAATCAAAACTAAGACAGGGAAAATTAGCATTTTTGACAAGACTTTTTACAGCAGCTGTTGTATGATGTTGGTTTAAGACATGGCTTGGCTTAAGTGAATAAGGCTGACGGAGAAGCTAGCAAATTGAATATAAAAATCTGGCAAGGACAGTAAGCGGATAGAGCATAGACAGAATAATCTTAAAGGGAGGTGTGATCAGACAAGCTACTATACAAAGTGCCTCATAAATTCAATATAAACCTGTTCTCCAAAAGGGTGTCTCCATTATAGCTGGTCAGTAAGCAGCAAAACTTTGCAATTGCTGCATGGTATTCTGTACTGTATTACTGAATTAGAATCACAGAATCATAGAATGGTTAGGGTTGGAAAGGACCTTAAGATCATCTAGTTAGCAGCAGAATATAAAATATCTTGATGAAAAACTACCCTGTTGTGAATTTAAACTGCTGCGATCTTTGAAACAAACCAAATTACTTCTGGAATTCATAACTTGATTTGCCAAATCCTGACTTTTTCACCTATAAGAGTAATTGTTACATTCTGGGACATACTCTCAAATGGTGGCAGCTATTACACTAGTCACCTCCACCAACACGGACAGATTTCATGAGCTAGAAGTATGTTTTCCTGATCAGCACCTTATGATAATAATGAGCAAAGCTGAAAGTTATACAGATAATAGCATATGCTGAACATTTCTGGTTTACATACTGTCATGGTTTAAGTCTCCATAAACTCACACAGCCACTTCCTCACTCACTCCCCACTCCTTCTTCCCTCCACTCCTGGACATGACGTGCTGTGGTACGGAATAATCTCTTTGGTTAGTCTGGGTCAGATGCCCTGTCTCTGCTTCCTCCTGGCTTCCCCTCCTCCCTGGCAGAGCATGAGACTCACAAAGTCCTTGGCCAGCCTAAACATCACCAAGCAGTTACTGAAAACGCTGGTGTTATCAGTGCTGTTCCCAGGCCCAAAATCAAAAACACAGCGCTGCACCAGCTACCAAGAAGGAGAAAAATGACTGCTGCTGCTGAACCCAGGACACATACTAAAAAAAATCCAACATGAATGCTGTCAAGAAACAAAAAAATATTCAAGGCTTATTTGTACAGTTCCTCTTCCTCAGATGCACCATGCATCTGAATGCAGAGGATGAACAGAGGTCCATCCTGGTGACTTTTTGTGACATCATCTCACAAACTGGCATCATGTCATGACAGTGCATTCCCTGAAGTGATGTTGCGCTGCACTACTCAGAAAGGATGCCTATAGTTACTTTGGTAAAGGACAAAAATGAGGACATGCTTTTCAGAAAGCAGAAATTCAGAACATAGATCCGTTCTCTGAGAAACAATATAGAACATGAATAAGGAACTGACTCTCTCCTTTTGGATCTGTGATTCTAGGACTTCTGTCTGAGTTCCCTGTAACTGTTTTCTGGTATATTTTAAGGACCACAATGATTTTCACAAGTCATCAGTGCCCAGGAGGTGTTCACATTCAAGACCTGGATGAAAGCCTTCTAGCAATCGATGGATCAGAAGCTGCTGAATACTAATCCCAGTTAAAAAAAACAGGCATATGTTCTGCTAACATTCCTGTTCCCACTGCGTTTATGCAACACTTCATGGGCTGTTTCCACTATCCCAGGGGAAAAGAAGCCTGCACCATGCCGGCACTTCGAATAGCTCTGAGATATAGAAGCACAAGTTCATTGATTTTCCAAAAGAGCTTGTGGTTTTACAAGTGTAGTCTCACATTAGGAAGCCTTTTAAACTGTTGCTTTTAAATTGTTTCTGAAGGTTCCTGCCTTACTTTGGAGTTTTCTATTTCACCAGTTGAGCTGATTCAATGGTTTGTGTGGTCTACATCAGATCTGTGTAACCATTTGGTTTAAATCAGCACTGGGGGAAGAAATGGTAGTAATGTCTTACTACAGGATGTGGTTGACAACAAATCAGTATCTGGCACAGTACTGAAGTGAAAGACCCTTAAACTGGTTCTGAAACTGAACAGTGGATGACAGGAAAAGACAGATCTGTCCATCACCCTCCATCTTTTACAATAAAACCAAATTGGTCAGGCTTAGATTATGAAAAACCCAAGACCATACATCTCTAGTACAGAGCTAGTGGAGCACAGGCACACTCCATTTGCAAGATCACCCTCATGATCCTTAACAGCCTGCTCCCTCGGAAGAGTAGGATGTACCCATTTCAAAGTACACAGAAGTAACATACTATGCAAGACAGAAGTACCTGCATATCCTATAAGTACCACATCACAGTAATGTAACATCTGCGGGCATGGAAAGATCCATGGCTTAAAGGTCCTCTGACACAAAACACTTGTTTTTAAAACAAGTGAATAAATTGGTTAAAGACAGCTGTATTTGATTCAGGCTATGGGAAATCCAAAATTTCTAAAAAGCTCTTACTTAAAAATTCTTACTTAAAATTTCTGAAAAGCTCTCACTGTTTGTGGTCAGAGATGTTCCATGACATCACATCAGAGATGTCTAATGCCAGTTTAAAAACAAAGTGATAGATTTAAAGCTCTGATCCATAGCCCTCCATGTCAGCTCCAATGCGTCCACTCACTTCGGCAGTCAGAGTAAATACAGAAAGCAGCAGTGTGTAATCCAATGAACTGTATTTACATGGGCAGGTGGGTAAGAGAGGCTTATACCTGTACACAGACATCAGTGGAAAACGCATGTAGAATTACACCTTCCTTCACTTTGCATTTAATATGGGTATTAAACTGCTTCTTACACAGACAATGGACTATAAAACAACAACTGAAAGCACTTTTTTTTTAATGGGAAGTCTTAAAAGACTACTTTCTCTAAAAAAGTATGTCTGTGTCCCTTCACATTGCTGACACAAAAATTAAATTTAAACAGTTGTGCTTAACTAAAAAAAACCCTACTTTGCATTTAGAGTATTCATTAATTAGGCTAAGAACAGGAGCTGTATTGGTATTGTGCTTGGTGCTGCATAAATACTTTTCCAAAAAGGCTTATTCCAATATTTGTGGCACTTAAAAAACAAAACTAGGAAAGGGTAGAAGAACGAAGGGAGAATCTAATCACAGTAAGTACAGCACTTAAGAACATAAATGCAAAAGAGGCAGTGATAATGCTGAGTAGCGGGTACTGTAACTTAGTACCAAACTAGAGAGAAGATCAGGCAGGCACTGGGGGGTCAAAAACTATACAAACATCAAACAGTTGGTTTTATCACAAGCTCTACTACAACAAGTGCCAGACAGCTTCCAAACCACTTTTCTTTCTTTGGGCAGTTGACAACATTTCGGTACAGATTAAAGAGCTGGTTTTACATATTATATTCAGGACTACAATTTCTGGCAATTTACAATTTATTAACATGAATGAAGATAGGCAAGCTTATGTAGTTATCAGGAGGAACAGAAATCGAACAGTCAAACAAAAAAATCCAAAGCTCTATGTCCCTAAAGACAAGGGGAAAATAAAATATATCAAAGTTTTCCATTTTCAAGTTCTGAAAAAGTTTAAACATTTATGAAATCACAATGTTTTGTAGTATGATATTTTTTTTCAGGCAAAGTGCAATTTTCTTAAGCACAAAAAAACCACCAAAGCTTTTATGATTTTGCAATACAGATTTGACATCTTTCTTATGTCTGAATAGCTGCAACTCAAATAATGAAGAGCATTGGGAGAATTTTACACCATTTTTACAGACCTTTCTTTAAAACTTCTTGTGCACAACAGAACTGATAGTGGGAGCACCATGTCTTCAATTCCGTTTGACAGTTCAAGCCAGTTACACACTGCAGTATATTACTGTTTTATCTCAGTTACAGTTCTTAGCCATTAGGTACTTCAGCAGTTCTTGATTATTGAGCTTCTATCCCTGAAACAAAATGCAGACAGAATATTGCTCAGCACTGGTTACCTACCATGAGAATCAGCACTCTGTGGGTCACTGGTAACTGTTGTCTGTTGGGTGAAGAAAGTTGGCCTCTTTTTCTGTAAACTACATATCCTCAAGGCAATGCTGTAGTAACCTAGGGAAAAGCATATCTGGATTAAAAATGTAACAGTTTACACAACAAAACTAAGCATTTAACTGGCAGGTGACATCTATAGAAATGAAGTTTCATTTAGTCAATTCCACACTTAAAGGCCACTGTGTGGTAACTCCAGCATTGTCTGTCTGCCCATCCCACAACCTTTGTCATTTAGCAACTGCCTGTCCCCTCTCTCCTTCTCTTGCAAATAATAAAAAGCAGCTATAAAGTGAAATTAAGTAGAAGTGTCCTGTTTTCAGCTCCACTTTGTTGAGAACAGCAGTAAGATGTCTCATTACAATTATATAAGTACGCCAATTTGCATGTGAAGTACATTACTACACATGGGATGTACCACACAAAATGCCATCGAGGCCTGAATTTTCAAAATGATCTATTAACCATGTCTAGATCCTCATAAATGCCCACTGAATAGTCTTATACACTGGATAAGAGCTTTCACCTGCTTCAGTTTTTGAAAAGTCATTTGAGGCAAGAAGAATCTGAATCGAAGAAATGTGGCAGCTCCCATTTGCTATCATAGGAGATGTTGCTTTCTCAGCAGTTTTTAGAACTAGGTCAGGAATTGTCGAAGCTTGAGCAATTAAAATTAGTGAGTTTCTTATCAATACTTGAACCTTTAACCAGTTATACTGCTCCTTATCTGTAAAAGGATGAGTTGGATTTCTGTTATTAGTTAGTTGGGTAATATATACGGGGGGGAAAAAAAAAAAAAAAAAAAGAAAGACCAAGAGAAAATTATAGTGATGTATGAAGTATGAGGCTATTATCCTTTTCATGGAAATCATTATCTAATTCCTCTTTGACATAGTGCATAACCACTACTACCAGTATGTATGCAGTTAATGGTTAATGAAACGTGCAGTCCAGACAGGCTGAGAGCTGTGGCTGGTTTTCTCCTGGTAATCCACACCGTCATCAGTGATACATGGAGGAGGCAAACACAAAAACCCAACCACAAAAGAAGGTGATGTATCACCCCTGGATGTCCTTCGTATTTTTTACATAACACAGATATAAACAAGTAATTCATCTTTACTGTACCTCAGCTGCTCCTTTATTTGTTGGAGCTGAGAATGCTTCCTTGCTTTCCAAAGATACTGAAGTTTTTAAAGGTCAAGTCACTTGACTCTTGAGATGAAAAGTAAGCTCTAGGCAATACAATCTAAGTATAATACACTGTATATGAAGTTAGCCCTGTTATTACAACAACAAACTGGAATGAGACGGCAGCACCAAGAGGCTGTTGTGCTGGGGAGACTGAAGAGATGCTGTGGGGGCCACGTGGGTCTGAGCAGGGTGACCCTAGATCCCAAATTCAAAAAGACTGATTTCGGTAGTAAAACTGCCTGGTGCCCCCGCAGTGAAACTGAGATTCATGCCAGGTGACTTTGATGCATACTATATAAACATAGACAGCAATCAGTTTCAGCCTCACAGTCTTAAAAGCAAAGGGAGTTTTTCACGTATATTTCGGTGAGGATGGGATCTCATGACCATAATAACTTTCCTTTTTATTTTGGCTGAGTAAAAAACCATCATCATTTCAGTATTCAGTACACCACTTTTTTCCTACGCAATACCACTGTCTCAAACAAAGCTAGTTAAATACATTTCTGTGTTTACCAGCAATGAAAAAAATGCTGAAACAATGTCTCTTACCTAGCTAATAATGAAGGAAAGGACCTCAAGATCATCGAGTTCCAACCCCCCTGCCATGGGCAGGGACACCTCCCACTAAACCATGCCATCTAAGGCTATGTCCAACCCCACCTTGAACGCCGCCAGGGATGAAGCATTCACAACTTCCCTGGGCAACCCATTCCAGGGCCCCACCACCCTCACAGTATAGAACTTCTTCCTCAGATCCAATCTAAACCTCCCCTGTTTCAGTTTAAACCCATTACCCCTTGTCCTCTCACCACAGTCCCTCATGAAGAGTCCCTCCCCAGCATCCCTATAGGCCCCCTTCAGGTATTGGAAGGCTGCTATGAGGTCTCCACGCAGCCTTCTCTTCTCCAGGCTGAACAGCCCCAACTTTCTCAGCCTATCTTCATACGAGAGGTGCTCCAGTCCCCTGATCATTTTCGTGGCCCTCCTCTGGACCTGTTCTAACACTTCCATGTCCTTTTTATGTTGAGGACAGCCCTAACTATTCTGTGATTCTGTGATTCTGTGTGACATGAAACGACAGTGAAGAAAAAGAGAGAGATGAAGAACTAGATCTCAAATGAAATGAGTAATTTAATGACAAGCTAGCAGTGAAGTCTTGAACCTGCACCACTAGATAGCAGCCCAGAAAACTCCACTGACCTCAGAACTGAAATAATGAACCTGTAACTCTGGAAGAAAGCAGCTTGTTTCTGCTTCCCACCACAAGACAACATCTACAGCTGGTGACAAAAAGCCGCCCCCTGCTTGGGAAAAAAGAGAAGATCTGAGCAGCAGTGCACTGGAACTCTGCTCATATTCAACATAGTGAGGGAACAAGGCTCCCTACTGTGCTCCATCATCCCTGAGACAGAGAGAGGAAGCATCTGCTTCTTGTTGGAAGATAACTGAATTGCTATCAGTTCTCAAAAGGGAAAAGGACATATGCCTTAGATGCCTTGTTAATGTGTCAGTTCTCTTATTCATAGCATTGAGTTCCATTGTGGAATTCCAAATACATAGTTACTAGTGCCACTTCCATTTGTAATCTTCAACGGTAAATACTTCTTACCTCCATCATTTGGCATTTGGGGCTCACTCACCAGTAACACTTTTTTCACTGCCACCAGCTCCATCTCGTGGATATTCTGCAGCATCTACCTTCTTGAAGGGAAAGAGCAGAATTTTCAAATAGTTTTTCTGTCCTTTCTTTAGGAATATAAGCATTAAAATGTGTAATATTGGATTCCTTTGATATTATATTAGCATGTGGGAACTGTCAAATATCTGAAATGTCCGTCCTGATTTGCAAATAATTGTCCAGCAGAGGTTTAAAACCTCTCTTCAAGGAAAGGAATTTAATAGGCCAGTAACCTTTCCTAAACCATAACGTACTGGTACTGCACATAATCATGTTGCTCTGATTGTGAAAACTTCTTTTTTAAAGAGGAAAGTAGATCAAATACATAAATTTGGACTAGTTAGTAATAATGGCAACTGTAACCTACAGAAGATCTAGAAATGTGCACATATATTCTGATGCAAGAAGAACAAGACAATATGAAGTATGAGTTAGCTGCAAGATAAACATGAGGTGTAGAACAGGTTTAGAAGTAAAGAAAGGAACGGAGAATCAGACAGAATCTTCCTGACCCTGATTTCCTGTGGGACCATGTGCAAGTCACCCCGTATCTTAAATACTTTGGTTTCTCTATTTGCACAAAGGAAGCAATCATATAAACCTATGCAAAGACTCCCAATCCCCTGATCCCTGTAAAATCATTTGGAGTCCTTGGACAGATGCAAGCATGACTACTGCTTGCTAAGTGCTTGAGCAAACAGTCCCTGCATTTTTACAAGAACATTCTCCACTGTACAGACAAGCTCAGAGTTCTTCACAGAAATGAGTTCAAAAGTTTTGCAAGATGTTCAAAGTACTTTGCCAACACTAAAGAAACTTCCCAAAAGACAAAGGAAAAAAAAGGGAAGCTTGGCTGAACTTCAACAGGTGTTCATTCAAAAGGGCTGGTTATGCAAACCAAACATCTCATTTCAGAGTTGACACAGCACCAGAACTAAGAAAAAACAAAGGTGGAGAAACACAAATGTAATAGCATTGGTGCCCCTTCTCTGCATTATAACTCTAGCACTTAAAATTCTCTATATCTCAGTTTAATTTATCTATCACTGTTGATGCAGTTGGGAAACACAGCTCTAATCTGGCACACAGCAGCAAGCAATGAATCAGCATCTCCTAGGTGGTCTTATCTGGCAGAGCTTAGCACCTCTCAGTGCGTTGCTGGTCCTTAGCTATTCTCATTGCAAGTATACAGAGAATCCCCACCTCTATAAGTTACAGGTTCTCCGTTCTTGCTGGGAACCTTTTTCATAGTAACACATTCCAGCTGATCAACTCATGTCACATCCATCTCCAGAGATGTGATAGATGATGGTGGATTTTCTTTGCTACTTCCTAAATTTCAGCAAGTGACATTGAAAAGGAGATACATAACATGGCAAGGACCTACTTTTTGTCTCTTTCATAGGCAATATCCTAACATTTTTGCAGTGGGGATCACATGAGTTAGATATCTCCCTCTGGACTATAAAGTCTCAGAGACACCAATAAAGACTGCTCCAAAACACACATGCAGGAGTCAAAAGATCAAAGCAAGACTATCAAAAACTACAATCCCACCTGACCTTGCAGTAATAGGATCACATCAAGATTAGTCTATGTCATAGATTAAGCCTACAAAAGTAAACTAATCTTTCTCCAGCTCAGACTGTATGTTTACTCGCTAAGGCTGGGAAAAAACTCAGGAGCATAAAATGCCTGTCTGCTGGAATAGACTATCTAGACTGCAGGTACATAAATGTTCAGCACACTTACTGCTGCGTCACTGACCTTGAAGTGGCTTCAGAAAGGAAAAGCTCCATGAAGAGCTTTTTAAATTACATTGTGTGATTGACAAAAAAAAAAGTATAGTCAAGTCAGCAGAGCACTGTTATACTAAAAGGCTATTACAGACTCTACCAATTCACATTTGAGCTGTCAACTTTTTGTGTGAGCAAAGCAGTGCAGGCAACTTCAGAAACGGCAAGTTCTGCACCCCAGCACAAAGATGCCTTGCAGCAGCGGGACAGCCTCCTCTGGCTGCCAGAGAAATAAATATTCCATTCAGGCTGCAAGCAACAGGAAGCTCTGAGAAATAACAGAATAACCACTGTGCTTATCTGCCCCTGCATACAGCAGCTGCCTAACTGCAAATGCACCAGAGCCCACCACTGCCCTACCACCAGTCCCTTTGCACAGCAGTCACCAGACTCATTACAAACACAGAATGAGTGTTTGTTCTGTGTTGAGTACCATTAAACTACTACTTGCCCAGCCAGTAAGAGTGACAGCATTCGTCCATCTGCATCTGGGGAATAAGGTGCATCTAGGGGCATTTTCTTCCTCATAGGAAGCTCCTTTCTGGTGCATACATCACACTTCTCTAGAAAAAGTATTTACCAGTCTGCATATCTTTAGA
The DNA here is from genome assembly GCA_039720435.1 of Amazona ochrocephala. Taxonomy (NCBI): domain Eukaryota; kingdom Metazoa; phylum Chordata; class Aves; order Psittaciformes; family Psittacidae; genus Amazona; species Amazona ochrocephala. The sequence goes on along the minus strand of CM077883.1, from coordinate 29,716,435 downwards.
AGTTGTCAATTCTGCCATCTCAGTCCAAGCTGCTCGCAATCCTTCTGCATACTTCCTTCTCTCCTTCACCTCTATTAATTAAAATGTGTTCCAGATTCTTTATTTTTTATCACAATACTGACATCTGACTGAAAGAGAAGGACTGGAGGAATTAACACATAAATAAAACATTTTTTGGCCGTTTCCTCAGATGATTTGGTTTTCTATCCAAGGAAACAATCACGGCCCAAAGTCTCTAGGTAACACAGCTAACAGTTGTGCCTGTCAAAACACAATAACCAAGATGCTGAGCTGACATCAAAGATCCTGTTTTACTTAAGGCATTGTATAAGCAGGACCGAAAACCAGGCTGTGCAAAACTCTGGAGAGTCACCACTGCAGAAGCACCAGAACAGCAAAGTCCCTTCACAGAAGAGTAACTGTCTGTGTGTCACCATCGCACTACTTCTACCTAACCACACTGTTCCATTCTGAAACTCATTTTTTTAAAGAGCTTCTGGCTTAACAGGGATAAAAGGACTCAATTTAAACAAAAATTTTAACATATCCACTTAGTGTTTGTGCAGACACACATATGCATATATCCAGACAATATATCCCTGCTTCTTAGCCTACTTAAAGCAGCTTTCTCCACCTGTCCTCAAAAAATTTCATCTTCATGTTTTAAGGGGCCACAGAAGTGAGGGAAATGAATTCTTCAAGAAACATCTTATGAGTAGGTAGTGTCTTGAGAGCAAATTCATAAATAATGCATGAAGTCCATGACTAATTTGACAGAAGATGAAGAAAACTTGACTATCAGAAGAAATTATAGTTCACCAAGAATTACTGTCTTTTGCAATAGGGCATTTTGCTTTTTTCCTTTTTTTTTTTTTTTCCTTTAGCAATTACTACAGCTTTCTGGGCCCAATCTTACATACCTTATAGGTGTTGAACTCTCCACATAAAATTTACCACAGTTCAGAAACAAAAGCAGTGCATACTTTAGGACTTAGGGGAGAGTTAAGCATAGACTGGCTTTATGCCGGCTCTCAGCAGTAGGGTGAATTCCACCTTTAATGAACTTGGTATGAACTAGGCTTTTCCAGTATCTGCAGGATAGGCCTACTGTTAGATTAGAAAACTGTCGTTGTTTCACTGCAGCCAAGTAATTCTCAACATGTGCACATTTGGATCTGAATTTTGACATTTGCTTTAGTAGGAAATAAGCAGATAAAACACAAATCAATCAAAAGGGCAAAATAATGCAATTATTACACGGCTGTATACCTGTGAAGTAGATCCAGTCAAATGACTTCATTTCGCTCTTTGCATGTGCTGGCTTTAATCACTTCTTTATTCTGTGTTTGTACAGTACCTAGCTCAACAAGGTCCATACCTTAGCTTTCTAGGATCACAACAAAAATAATTCAATCAGTACCTCCACATGCTCAAGGTTTTTGGTTTTGATCAAATCCAGTGGGAAAACAAGTGTACATTGCCTTCTCACTATCCACTACTCCCACAAGATTCCATTATAAATATTAGTATTAAAAGGATAAAACACATTCAAGGCAGTAATATTTTTTTACTTCATTAACAGAATTATTATTTGCTAATAAAATTCAGGAAACTGACTACCAAAGGCCTATTTCATCAGGCCACATCTAGTTGTAACTGTGAATGAAAAAAAAAAAAAAAAAAATACAAATCCCAAGCTGAAGAAGGAAGAAACACAGTGATATGGCAACTCGAACTACTGGCATTTTGAAGATGAAAACATGGCCTGAGATTGATGCAAAAGGCTTTAAATTAGTTGTGCTGGAAGGCTGACAACTGGCTTGAAATGGAAATAAGACTGAAATCAGCCATTTGTAGCTCTGAACACATACATATGCAATTAGTCCTAATGACTATATCCCTGATTGACTTCATTTGCAGACATTTATCCTGACCATGTGCAACTCTTGCTTCTATACCTTAACCTACATTTTAAATATAGATTCTTCTAAGAACTATGTTTGCCCACAATTAACTTTTGAACTTTTAATTTCCAAACTTGGGCAATCTAAGGATGAAGGTACATACTGATCTCATTCAAATCAGTATTGCTAGCAGAAGACTGCATCAAGCAAGACTTCTGCAGCAAAATTAACAAGTTTCAAGTAGAAAGGAGCCCTGCCCATATTCACCAGTGCTTCCTGGCTGCTGTGTTCTGATTCAGTCCTGCAAAACTCCCAAGCTCTCACCTGAGTAATGATAAGGCGCAGGCAGTTTCTCACCTGAGCCACTAGAAGCCCAGCTGGTGACTAAGCCCACCACCAAGCTCCATTTCAGCTGTCCCATAATCAATAAGGACACAAGGAAAGGTACTTATTGATTTGATCTTCTATTATGTGTTCATCTCAAAGTGTGACCGTGTAAGTGTGGGTGGTAAAGCGAGATGAACTGCAAGAGTTCAGAAATGCATCCCTTGGCAAATGAGGACTGAAGAGATAATCATGACAGTGCAACAAAAATAACACCCCTGAGATAATATTGGTTAATTTCAAATCTTTGCCTTGCATCCTGTTTACAGCAACTGCCGTTTTTTATTCATCATCTATTTCTTTTACCGTTCTATGTTATCAGCAATGTTTTATTCTGCAAGAGTATAATGAAAACTGAACTTTGGAAAGCATTTACCAAGTATATAGCAAAAGATATGTATGTACCTCTGTACTTTATCTTCAAACACATTTCAGATGGCAAAAAATTTTGCTTTCATTAATAATTCTGAAGACAAATAAAAAATTATCCATCTCTTAAATACAAGAAAGACAGATGATGTCTTTGCTTACATAGTATATTACAAGTATATTAAAATGTTACTGTATTAAAAGAACAGCTCAGATTTAAGCTGCTTAGGATGAATTCAAGTCAAGCGTCAGAGGCCAGCCCTTACTGTTCTATGATTCTATGATTCTATGACATACCAATGAAGATAACTACCACTTGAAAGAAAAACTCAGGCAGTTCTTATCTTACTAAAGATAGAGGGAGCCTTTTCAGCATCCTGCTTTGCAAAAGACCTTTGACCCAAGCAAATGGCCACTCAAAACAACGGCATACAAGACGACCACATTTCTTTTCTCAGTGGCACCCAATCTGTTCATTTACCTCACTACCTTCCTTAAAATAGAAAAACAAGAAGCACCTACCTTGTCAGCCTGGAAGAAAGCACCATATTCTTGGGATGTATACTAAACACAGTAAGATAACGTTTAGTTTAAAATCAAAGTATTCCCTATAGCCCTTAGCATCTAGAGGCTGTTTCAGCTCTGCTGGAGGATGTGCAAACATCTACTCAAAGATTTAGAAAAGGCTAATTCCTAATTCCGTTGACTAAGCCTGCTTGCTGCTATGGACTACTACAAGCTTTATTCCTTTTAGAGACTTACTGGTTGCCCAAGGTGACAGTGCTGTGTCACAACTAATCATGAAAGTGATATGGTAAAGGCTTTCTAAAAATTCAGCTTTGAGTAAAAAGATCAAATTACTCAGTCTCTCACCTTTTAAGCCTAAAAACCAAGAAGGTGGTTATGTTTCACTTTTCCTATACTAGCTGATATACAATAAAGTTACATATGATTTCCATTCACAAGCCAAACTGTCACTTCAAGGATCAGTGACAGCAGACTGGCGCAATACAGGCTGACACAACTCCCCAGATGGCAGCAATTCTAAAAAGAGAAGGTCAAGCCTTGCCAGTAAAAGGAGTGTGTGTTCATTTTTCAATTTTGGGTGTAGGCCAATTAATTTTTTCTAACCATGTAACTTACAACCAGGCTGATTACCAAACAATAGAGCAAATCCTAGGAGAGGTTAACACCTGTAACTGCCATCTATAGCAGGAACAAGAACAATGCTATTGATTGGAGACATGTTGTTTGAAGTTCCTTGCTACTTTGAAAAGAAACAAATACCTAGTAACCTAGCTGTGATCATAATGAAACTCTCGAGAAACAGCTGAAAATGTCATTACTCAGTAAGGCATTCTCCAACGAGTATGTAAGCAGAGACATGGAATTTAACAAGATTGGTGTATCACAATTTGTTTGTATTTCTGTAAAGGAAATTTTATATTTGAAGTCAATACTGACAAAAATCTAAAAGAAGCATTTTTGGTTTAGGTTCATTTCTACATCCTGGAATATACTATATTGTGGCATTTGGCTTTGAAAAATCTGTGCTCACCTAGACTACTGCATTTTATCAGGGGATGTGCAGCTGGTCGCCTATCTTCCTTGGTGGCCTGTGCCCAGTACCTCACATAATGCAGTATCTCACCTGACTGGATGGATAGGATTCCTTCTGGAAGCCACAAGAACACAATATGACAATGAGTTACCCACTAGACTAGCCCTGGATAGAAGCAGCACCTAAAGCTTTCCACTTCTTGACTAACTTCACTATTTTAACTTTGAGCTCCTACAAAATGATTTATTGAATTGTGTATTTACAGGGCTTTACATTACTGCTTAAACTCAAACCTTATTAGGCCCTTTGGGGATCATAGTACTTCCAGCTAGTCCAAGTCTTAACAGTTCTTCGGTGTTTTCCCCCATCCTTCCACAGTAGTCTGATCAGCTGCTATTTCCATTTTCTAATATACAGCCCAGATTATCTTTGATATCTAACAATACTTTGGTCTCTGCCTGATGCTTTAGGCTAATATTTCATTGCAAAAGAGAAATTAAAATATGGCAACTGGACATAATTGCACCAGAAACTGCAGACAAAGAATTTCATTTAGAAAACAGATACATGAAGTAATAATCCCATTTTCATCACCTCAAATTTCTCCTTAACCTCAGTAAATCTGGTGTATGAACATCTTCCAGAAAATTAAAAGATTTATGAGAGCTCATACAACAAAATCTGTCACTTACAATTAGCCACCTTCAGCTAGTCTGTAGCATTCAACTATCTTCTTTATAAAGTTCAAACTATTACACTGTAAAGCAATTCTGCGTACTGAGGTCTATCTTTAGATAATCCCCTGATATTCAAATTCCTTATGGTCCCATTAGAGAATACAACATGTGCCACAGAGAACCCTCTAATGATGAAAAATCCTTTGGAAGTTTTATTCCAGCTATTCCAAGCAGGAATCTGTGTAACAATGACAGAACAGGGAAAGGAAAGAAAATCTGTTCTCATCTTAGCCATTCTTTTCATGGTTTCTCACTTCCTCCTTTCTGCTTTTAGAACATGGAATTGCTCTCAGATAAGGAGACATCTGCGTCATAACAGCAGCTAAGGCTTTTCCTAGTGGGAAATACCACCTCACCCATAAGCCACAGTCGCTTTTTTTGCTTCTTTTCACCAAAGGATGTATCGTGAGAATTTAGCCAAGAACAAAAACCTTTCTTAAACACATTGAGCACCTGCACCAGAAAAATCCCATTCCTATGTATGTGATTACTTAAACACAGCATCTTTGCAGGCCAGAGTGCTAGATAAAAAGCTGTCCTGTGGGTAAACCTTTCCTTTTGCTCACCCTCCATTTACTGGGCAGATGATTTTCCACAGAGGTGACAAGACAGTTGTAGCAAAAGTTCTCAATGTCTGCCAGGTGTTACTCTGTCAGAAATGCAGAGTTCTTGCCTGAAATGCACGGAACAGCACACTTCCCATAACCAAAATTACTCTGTGGTCTGTTACTTCTGAAACAATGCTGCAGTTTCCATAAACGGGAAAAAAATTACAATTAATCTGCTTTGTAATTATCAGTCTTGAATAAAACTACCTTCAGAGCTGCATTTTCTGCTCAGCAGCACATGCCAAAGATAGCATTATACAGGTTTGTATGCGCTTCTAAATTGAATTCTGGGCTGCATCAAAAGGAGTGTGACCAGCAGGTCGAGGGAGGTGATCCTGCCCCTCTACTCTGCTCTCGTGAGACCTCACTTGGAGTATTGTGTGCAGTTCTGGTGTCCTCAACATAAAAAGGACATGGAAGTGTTAGAACAAGTCCAGAGGAGGGCCACGAAGATGATCAGGGGACTGGAGCACCTCTCGTATGAAGATAGGCTGAGAAAATTGGGGCTGTTCAGCCTGGAGAAGAGAAGGCTGCGTGGAGACCTCATAGCAGCCTTCCAATACCTGAAGGGGGCCTATAGGGATGCTGGGGAGGGACTCTTCATTAGGGACTGTGGTGAGAGGACAAGGGGTAATGGGTTTAAACTTAAACAGGGGAGGTTTAGATTGGATCTGAGGAAGAAGTTCTATACTGTGAGGGTGGTGGGGCCCTGGAATGGGTTGCCCAGGGAAGTTGTGAATGCTTCATCCCTGGCGGCGTTCAAGGTGGGGTTGGACATAGCCTTAGATGGCATGGTTTAGTGGGAGGTGTCCCTGCCCATGGCGGGGGGGTTGGAACTCGATGATCTTGAGGTCCTTTCCAGCCCTTACTATTCTGTGATTCTGTGATTCTGTGAATTGATTGAAGTTGTTTTGTGTGTCCTAAAGCAACTAGAAAAGTTGTAATTAATGCAGCCACAGACGACGAACCTTTAATTATTCTTTCTGTTTTGTCCGTCCAAGAGATGAACCTTCCCATTTGGTTTCTCAGTCTCGATGGCACACAGCGAGTCCTGGTTTAGGTTCGTTTCCTTCTCTTTTTCACCTCTTTCCGGCGCGTCCGGCCAAGCTTCCCTACATCATCCACACGGTCAAGTTCCAGCAGATGGAGCTAACAAGCCACCTGCTTGGCTTAGCTAGACGGGAAAGATAAACTGGCGTCTAGACGAGATCGCTATTAACAGTACTAGCTGACAAGAACTTCTCTTGTGAAAATCAAATATCCCTCTGCGATTTGTTAGTCTTGAAGCGAAGTGATGGGCAGCTTCTTCTTTATCCTCCTAATTTAAATCGTTGATCTCATATCAGTACTTTGCTTATCCCTTCTTCAGAGAACCATGGAAGGTAAAGGCAGACATGGAGAAGGCAAGGCAGCTCTATACTTGAGTAATTTTTTATTTTCATGGTCAAAGTCACAGTTTACCATGGATATGAACTTCCTAGTTAAGCAATTACCAGTCCCAGATGTTACTAAACTGCAAAACCATGGATCTATCTTCACCTAAAAGGAGGGTGAAAGGACACACTTCATTTAGACTAATCTGGCAGCAACTCAAAAAGACAAAGAAACAGGTCAGGACACTCTTACTGGCACCCCAGAACAAGACCCAGGAAGGACAGGAAGATTATGGGAAAGTGAAGCAGATTAATAAACTGAATTTGCAGGGGTTCCTGATCTTTCTATTGCAGAATGAGACAAAGCTTCCAACACTGGAGACAAAGTCCTTGTTCCTTGGATGCATCCTCAGCCACAGTAACCACGTTCTTTGGATGCTGGCTAACAGTGCACTACATCCCAAATGCAATTATGATATCTAGTTTGATCTTCCACGCAGCCTTCATTAAAGATCATAAACTGAAAAAAATTCCCACTGGAACACTGGCCTATGAAATGAGTCTCTCAAAATGGGAACTACCAGCATTCAAAAAATGTCATTTCTATGTAACTAAAGTTCAGTCTGTGTAACAAGTTCAGTCAGATAACACAATCCAAAAACATGGATTTCCATCTCCCTACATAGAACTGACTATAGTCCTGCACTTCATACTGTTTAATTTTATTCTCCTCTTGATCTACTGGGCCGTACACACAGACAGCAAAAAACTGCCAAAGTGCAATTATACCAACAAAGTCTGGCAGGTCCAGAACAAGAATATATGGCAAACAGACCACATGTTATTTGCCCCAGTAACCTTAGGGCTACATAGAAATAAAGGCAAATTCTGACAGGTAAGTTTATTTTTTGCAGAAGCAGACAGTGAAAGAGACTCCTGAAGATATTTTTTCACATTAATTTTAAGGAAATATAATGTTTTGAGAATTTTATTTTTAATACAATCCAAATTTTATCAGCTGGTGAAGCAAATGAAATGAGATTAATAGAACTATGATCAGTCAAGATAGGCTGTGGATACTGATCTGTTTAAACTGTGTGCTGTTAGGCTATCAGCAATGTAAGAGTAATTGATGCAGCAAAATCTAGACAATAATAAATGAAGAAAGCATGTAAGTATTATTAAGAGTAAGCTACTGTTACAGCAGAACTACATTTTATGGGACCAAAATGAGATTCTGGCTAAGAACCCACTGCCCCTCTAATGGGCTCTGAGACAAAGAAAACTGCTGAAGCCAGAATAATACCATTAGCAGAATCCTGTTAGAAAATTAGACTTACAGCTGGTAATAAGAAACTCTTAAAACTACTATTACATTAACTTCTGGAAAATACATAAGGAGATTTATAGCTACCACAAAAGACGATTGCTTCACTGCTATTGTAAGCAGTAGCAAACCCAGGCATTAAATAACGTTGAACTAGAACTAACCTAAGAAATTCAAGATTTTGACCGAGGCTTTGCTTCTAACGAGCTCAATTTGAGGGAGAGGGAGATGAATGTTGATTTTTGGTTTAGGTTAGTGTTCATAGATTCAGAGAACATCCAGTCACTGCTGAGGATGCTGGACAAAAAGGTTGTTAAATAGGCTAAGATCCTGAGGCCCTCAGACTTCTCTCAGACCTTTTGCCAATTCACAGGAAGACATTCAGCATGTTCGAGTTCTCACCCTGGCCCAATCTCCCCCCAACTATTCCTCCTCCTTACCAGAAGGGAAGCAGGCACTTCATTGCATTTGGATGCAGACTGAGGAGAGATCAGACAACTCCTAAGCCAAAGACATCTCTGTGAGCAAACCTTACTGGCACAACCACATGATCTTACACCTGAAACCCAGTTAGGTGGCTACCCCACATACCAGCTTTACTAATCAGTGCTTTTGCTCTTCAGCAGAGAACAATACTGGAGAATTTAAGTCACTGTCTTCCTCATCTGGAAGGACAGTTTGTCTTCCATGTGCAGTAAACAGATCCTTCTGTGGTCTGCACACGTCCTTGGTGTTCCAAGTAGAAGACAGAGCACACAGTGTTCATAACACCTCCATTGTGGCCCATGTTACAGCACAGTCTGGCAGATAGGCTGGCACAGAGCAGTCACCTTTTCTAGAAGGGTCCGAGGAGCAATCAGACAAAAGAAAATACATGCTTTCCTTCCAGAAAATGTCTTCCTAAAGGCCAGCTTTCACCTGCCTTACCTTTTTGTGCTATCGACATAGTACGGCGGGACCACATAGCAGAGGAAAGCTGATCTCACAGGCATTTACAACTATGTAACCCCTTTGCTGGAAATAGGGTTGAGTGAGGATTCCGAGATGTCTTATAGTGGTTTGGGGGGCTTAGGCAATGACTTAGGCATTTAGCGTAAGTACTGACAGTAATTTCATAACACTGAATTTGAATAGTGCCAATAGCGCCCCCACTGCAGTGAGGCAGCTAGGCCATCTAGAATAGCTGACGCAAGAAACAGGGACACAGCCAACGCACTGTTTTCTCCTTTTCCTCCCTAGGAGATCCCTCCCAATTACCCTGTGTGGCACTGCTGCAGGGCAGCTCTCCCTCCCAGCCAGAGCACAGTGCAGTGATGCAGGTATGGGATGTACAATGCAACGCTTGTGATCATTCCCTCTAGTAGACAGCTCACTGCTGAGCTCAATAGTAGTAGTATAAAGCAGAGAGGAAAAAAAAGCACTGCCTTCTACCCATTAATGAGCTTTCAAATCTCTGCAGTGTATCTGTTCGGACATCTCCAGAGGTCTTCATCTATGTTAGGAGCTAATTAAAGTTATGAGGAAAGATTCTCACCCATACCTTAGCACATTCACCTAAGGAAAAGGAGCCTAAGAAGCCTGCAGTCTGGTAGAGCACAATATGCTGGCAGCTTCTGAGGACCCCAGTGACACCTCAGGTATGAGAAGTTTGCCAGGGACAGGACCACAGGGCACAATGTTGCTGACCTATGTCAGAGATGAGATACTGTCTACATACTATACATCCTCCTAGCTGCCAAAGCTGTCTAGAATCCCCAAAGTGGAAAAGTAATTTGTCTCCCCCCTTGCTAGGTTGCAGGTCTTGTGCTCTGCTACTTACAGCTATCCTACGTTATGGGCCCAAACCAATATTGTATCCATTGAAAGGCAAGCTGATTCAGAAAGCAAGCAAGCAAGCAAGCAAACAAATACTGGCAGTTGGATCCACAAGCTGACACATATGTTCAATAGTGATAAACAGAAACTATTGCAATAAAAAGTTTTACTGTGACTATTACTTGAATTACTAAAATTAGAACAAGAAGGGGAAAAAGCATCCTCATTTGAAGTGGTTAGTCTCATTGTCTATGATCTCGGCTACACAACTAGCTACTATGATTTTAGCCATCAGCTGTAGCTTAAATGGAGTATTACAACGCTGGCAGGCCCACCTACACAGAGGAAACAGACTTCTGCACCTTCTTGTATATAGTTTGTAATTCAGAAATGAACAGACGACTGCGTGCAAAGTCTGGTTCTCCTGATCTCACATGGATATCAGCTCCAAACTCAACATTTCCTTCATTCAAATGCCATATACACTGGCCTACTTTTCATATTTGTATTCCGAACTAAAACACTGCAGTAAACACAGAAATACTGTACAGCAGGTGTTGTGCAGATCAGGATCTTTGTTCCTACAGGGATAGGTGGGTGAGGCTTTGCACTTTAATTGTGCTGTTAAGAAGCTTACATGAGTCATTGCCTCTCCTCTTTTTTGCCTTTCTAATGGCCTTGTACTATACCAACAGGCATGTGTGTGACGGGACCATGGATGTAGTAAGAAGAACCTTGAAGAGTCCCTGCAGAGATACCGATGCAGCTGGTGATGTTTCTAATCTTAATTTGGAATGACAATACATAAGAAGTTGCATTGCTAATAACAACAAGAAGAAAAACAGATCATACTAACAAATCACAGAGAATCCGAATTACGAACTAAATAGAAGTAGCCTAGCTAACGTCTTCTGAATGCTGGCACTCCAACAGGTATTTGATAGTCAAGGCAGAATAAATATCAAGAAAAAATTATTATTTTTAATTAATCCCTTGGGAGGGGGAAGCAGGAAATAGGAAGGGAATGCAAGTTGTCTTTGTGGAATGTTGTCAGATGAGAATTAAAATTCCAGTCTTTACTGAGGCCTCCTGGAATGTGAGAAACACTAGGCACATTCCCCTCATGCACATACACACTGTTTTATTTTTCCATGGCATGCTGGTTAAAGGCTCACAACTGCATTCTTACTTGGTTTTTCAGTAATCTTGGTACATAAACACAGTGACACCCAAAGCTGCACTCCTCAGCCCTGATGCCTTGTCTGAAATCGAAGCCATTTTACCCAGGAGTGAGATATATCTGAAGGTCCCTGCTGGGACTAGGAGCAAAGTGCTGCACAGAATCATCCTAGGGTTTAGTCTCCTGTCTCCACAAAAAGCTCCTCAAACATGCTAGCAAAAATGACTCAGGAAATCTTAAGTGGCTGACAGAACTCAAATTTCACTTTCAAACTGATGGAATTTTGCTTATGCTCTAAACCACTACTTAATTTTCATTACCTATAACACTTGATTGCAGCTGTTACCCAAAGCACTTACCTTTCACAGAGAGAGGAGGAGGAGAGGGAGATGTGATTTTTCTTCCTATGGTAGTTTCCCAGAACATGCAGTCTGTACAAGGGAGAGACACATCCCTTCACCACAGGGCCAGTTCCACAATTTGTAACAGAAAAATACAAATGTTCTTCCTAACATCAAACAAACTACACAGGCCACTTATTGTAGGCAACTATTCAATAAATCACAAAATAACATCGTGTGATAATAAAGTCAGATGCCAATTACTAACTATTTAGAGTCCATTCCCACTAAAGCCAAAGGCAAACTTCCAAGACAAGTATAAATGGAGCGGGATTTGTTCCAGTATCTTTTCAATAGATGCCTTATGATGCAGATAATACTTAAAAAAATGTCACTGGCCAACCTTATTCATCTGCTTGCTGAAAATGAGTGAGATTCGCAACTCTGAGATTCCCAGTAAATATTACTTGAATTTCTAGGAGTTTAAACAGTTTCAAGAAATGCATTCATCATGAAATCCACCCTGTACTGGAGCAAGAAGAGGATTTTACCAACTTGATTTGGAGCTAAGGTATACCAAGGCCCTGTGATGTAATGAGAAGGGAATCTCATGCCCACCACACTCCTGAAGGTTGCAAATGCCATGTTATAAGGTACTGTTAAAACTCAGATGCTAAAATGTAACTCCCATTTGCAAGAGGAATATAACAGATCACAGTACAGTGGCAAGCTGTACATAACAAACAGCAATTCCTCACAGATTCAGGCAAAAATTGTGTTCCTAGAAGCCCCACAGTGCCAAAGGAGACTCCCTTTCTATGGGAACTTTCCAGAGACAAGTACTGTCCAGTTAGCAAGGGCTGGTGCCACAGTCCTGCCCACTTGCCTTATCACTAATTAGAGTGAGTCATTAGTCACTAACTGCAGTTTCTGTTGGACTCACTGAGGGCAACTGGGGCAATAGTCAAGTTAAAATTTAAACCCGTAGACACAAAATACGGCTTTTCTAAGAGTAGTTCAAGTACACTTCAAATACACAAGGAAATCTATTTTCCATGGTAGAAGAGCTTCCTATTTCCTGCAGCACCGAGCATATATGCTCCAGATTACTGACACCAAATAACACCTAAATCCACCAATAAATTCCATAAGCACAGACACTAAGTCATGTTTTTATGGGCTTGTGTCTTATGGCCTCACTGCTGCATAATCATACACAAGGTCACGATATTGTCTCCCCCTCATACGATTTGGTCTCCTCCATTTTATCAATCTACTTAGCGTAGTTTCAGACACTGCTGCGCTTTTAAAGCTACCCAAAATCAGACAGGGGAATCCACAACAGGCAGGCAACCAGTAAGGTTGCATGAGGTCTCCCTTGTTTTGGAATCTAGGCTAAATATAATCTATCCTCTCCACAGCTATTGTTAAACTACACTGTTGGAAAAGATCAGGAAGAGAAAATACTTAAAATTCTCAGCATGCCTGCTCTTAACTCTCTGAATCCAGAAATCAGAGTAAACTCTTTCCTGCAGCCCAAACTCTAGTTAGCCTAGAAAAATATAGGATTCCCCAGATCTATTACTGCCTAGTGCCAACAGAATATTGCCTGGGTCACTTCCAGACAGCAGTTGCCGAGACTGCATTCCCAAATATAAACAGGCCTACCCTTTTATTTGGAAAGTTAATATTTAACAGTTCTGACCTCAGGTACTGGGACAGCTTGTGCTTCCTTGACACAGCATGCAGAAAAGCAACTAGCCTCATTGGAGGGCACAGCGGAGTGATGAGCCTTTTGTGTTCACAAAATTCACCCAGGTTCGATCTGGCTGTTTCCATTCAGACCTTGAAAAAAACAAGTCAGGAAAATTATAATCTTTAAGTGTCAAAAAGAACATCCAGTCTGTTGTCCAAAACATGCCCACTTACAAAGCCACTACTACTACTACTAAATTACTTTAGACCTGGAAAAAATCATTTTACTTCTCCATCATAATTTCCTTGTTAAATGAGGCAACAGTAGATATACCATTTTCCCCTGAAATGCATTTTTCAAAGATTATTTGTTGTCTATAGAATTTCAAACATGCAAGTGGCCAGAGCAAACCAAACATTACTGTATCTTCAAGAACAGAAAACTGAGCATATCTGGCAGCTAGTGGGGTATGCACCATATCTGAAGTGCATGGGGCAGGTATTTTGTAGCCCACATATTCACTTTCATCAGTTATTTATTTTTCTTAGGGGTCTCAACAAAACCACTTCCATTTTTCTTTAACAAATCAGACATTTAAAGAGCCATTTATTTAATGACTTCATGGGAACCTTAAGCTATTGAAGCACATATTTGGACAATCCTTTTTGTCACAAGTTGTAAGCTTGATTTGTCACTTTCTTATTACATGACTACTTGTTCATTACCCTCTGAAAACATTAGAAGCCTTTTCAGTTACTTTAGATCAGAACTTGCAACAATGTAAGGCCTCAGTTTACACATACATTAAGAAAGGCCAAGGAAGAGTTACAGGCTAAACTGGAACTAAAGTAAGAATGGAAATCCCGCCAAACACAAGAAGGAACTTTAACTACACTCACAACTATACCTGTTACAATCATGTCTTAAAGCTGCATTGTTCAATACACTGATCAACAGGCACATCCGTTTGTTTTGGGGTTTGGTTGGTTGGTTTGGGGTTTGTTTTGTTTTGTTTTGTTTTTTGTTTTTTTTTTGTTTTTTTAAGCCAATATAACTGATAACCTCACACATTCTGTTACTCTCACACTAATACTTAAAGGAATGCAACATTCACTTTAATTATAGCAGCACAGAGAATCCACAAATGCAATCACAGACTTATGGTCAAAGTGAGATTAGATGGGTGCCTGGAGTGGGATTAGAAGTGAAAGGACATATGGCCCATTTTACCATCAGCTATGAGAGTCTGACTTTTTATTGTTTTTTCCCATCTAAAAATCTTCTCTTTATAGTGTTTTTTTGTTTTGTTTTTGTTTTTTTTTTTTTTGCTAGATATAGACTGAGGAATTTCTGCAGTTTCTAAGGCTTCTAAATCGTTAACTTCAAGGACGATACATTACGAAGAGTAAATATTTGCAGTAAAATATGCACTTAAAGTTTGATCAACATAAATGGACTTAGATGTGTACTCCTATCAAATTCAGTGGGCCTGAATTAAGTCAGGGTCACTTCAACACAGGAACGTTTGAGCAATGATATCTTGAAATCATCTTTTATATGAGGTGCAGAACCCAGATAAGTGACATCTAAAGTATTTTTTAGAGCATGCAAAATAATAATCAATTGAACAGTCCAAATGCAAAGAATACAAAATTAGTCCAAGAGCAAAACGTCAGGGTGGAAGCTTCTGGAAGTACTACAAAATTGCTGCCCTTCAAAGAATTGCAATTTGGTTTACTGCGTTTCCTCTGTCCTACGCTGCATTTTGGTGTGATGGCAGAATGACACCAAGACTGTATTTGGTGTGGGCAACCACACAGAGTTGCCCACACCAACAGGCCAGTTTCCACAACAGGCACTGATACCATCAACAGCCAGCAGGCAAGCCTAACAATCTCCAAATTTCCTGGCTATCAGTTGAAACAGTCAGACTGAACACAAAGCACTACAGGTCTCCCTTACCGTGTGGCACCAACAGACAGCTAGCATAAGCCCAAAAGAATATACTGCAAATAGTAAGCAAAACTATTAGTAAGTAGGGGAAAATGGATGTAATCTGTAATAGCCTCCAACAGTATGATTTTCAGGAAGGCTTAGTGAAAGATATTGTTATTCAGCTAAAAGCAAAGACAGCAAAAGCTGAAGAGCTGAAGCCTGGGAGATCTACCAGGCCTGCAGCACAGGTATTCTTATTGTCACACAAAGCTGAGCTGTGCAGTTAAGCTCTTTCTACACTCAGAAACATAATTTCATATTTTCAGCTTTTCAATAGACAGACCATAATCTCCAGACCAAAATCCCCCCTGCTTCACAATAAACCTCAGCAGATAAATCACCTCTAGCAACATACTGAGACGACCAGTCTCAGCACAGTGTCTGATACAAACACAGCAGAATAAAAGTTTAAGGATATGTAGCCCTCAATTTATTGCCTCAGCTGTGTTCAATCTGTCAACTATTCAGACACTCCAGAACACACATATACAAACAAGGCTACCCTTGAATGCCTTCCTCATTTTGTCTGTTTATTTAAGCATGCATGGGGCACTACCCTCTCACCACCTTCAAACAACATTGATCTCTTTACCTACACTCAGAACTATGCAACTCTTTTTGTGTGTATGGGTCTAACAACTTGCATTTACCAGAACAAATCCTGTCATGAGATACTATCTGTCTATGATTATTTAACATGTGACAGAAGCCCATGCTGTAATGCAGTGTGAATTTACTAGCGGACACTCTTGAAGAATAACACGGTGCCACAGGCTCAAGAGGTTCATAAAGTATTTGTAGAGCAAATCACCACCCCTTAAAAGAGCAAAGGGCAAAAGCATTACTAATGCACACTTGAGGATCCTGTTCTAATGCTGTGGGGTTTAAAGTGCTGAGGGTGTTCTGCACTTAAGAGATTACTTTTGCTCTCTTCACCCCAGACACCACAAGTGCAAACTCTCTGCCACTGGCTGATTTGTTGTAAATTAAAGGAGCTGGTAGCAAAGGGTATAGGGATGAACACAGCATTTGTCCTGAAAAGCGAGCAAATCCCCTAACACCCAAGCAAGCTGTAAAATGAGTGTCTCAAAGACACTCCCAACCCACTCCAACTCAATGACTCAGGCCCATTTGCTGTGACACTGCTTTGCTGGCAGAGGCATTAAAACAACTGGCCTTTCCAGTGTACATCACACTCGGCCAGTTGCTGATCAAACAGATACCACTAGTGCCAACGGAGGCTGGGTGGCAGCATGCATGCAACTGTGCTCCAGGGTGAAGGAGAAGGGAAGCTGCTCTAGACAGCGGAAACAGCCTGCTGCTCTTCAGATGCAGTCTGTAGGAGAGATACAAGATCGAAGGCATCAGATGCGGACACCCATCTCCTCACTAATGACAGAACTGGGGCACTGCTTACTAAATTCATTCTTGGTTAAAAAAGACTGACAACATGTAAATAACTTGGGGGAGAGGGGATTGTTTCTACACTCCCATGTATGTGGACTGAAATAATGTAATTTTTTATGACTAAACAGGAGTATTTCTCACTGTGTTGAAATAAAAAGCATACAGAAATTAAGGTTCCAAGGTATGGGGTAACTACTGAAGTAGGTTTTGTATTACGTAGCAACACACTGCAGTACTTTTGACAGAAGCAATGGAAAAGAGTAGATACACATTCCCTTTCTCTGCAGTGTCTTTTTCTGGCTAGGTTCACATAGGATACTGAAGTAGATGGCTCTAATCCAGTACGGCAAGTTCTATTTCTCATGCAGCACAGCCTATTTTACTCTTTGATTACAGGGGATACCCAAATACACTGTTACACTGCCTTTACAGTGAGACAAAGGCTCTTCGCTGTTTTTACAAAGTGCAGTTTGTGTGTAGTAAACGATAGCCTCTCTAGAAGGGAAGCATTCCATTCCTTTCTCCTCAGATCAGAGCGTGGGTGGACTGCTGAAAGAACACACGTCGGCGGCGTTTCACACGCATGTTCCCATTTACCGGAACCGACAAATCTTGCCTTTGCAGTCAGAGCAGGTGGAGATTTCAGTGCCTGTCCCTAAACCCGTGGGAGGAAGACCCTCAGAAGAGAGGGGCCAGACAGAAACCTCACCCGAGGACAGAGCAGCACTGTTTCCTCCTCCCCTCCCTCCCCAGCAGGAGCTGCACAAGTGCTGGTGCTTCCCTGAGCCCGGCCACGGCTGTGCCCCGACACATGGGCTCTTTCTGCTCCTCCGCCCACAGTCCCTTAGCCGAGACAGGCTGCGGGGAGGGGGGCAGAGGGGGGCAGAGAGCGGCGGGCGGGCCGCGGAGCAGAGGCGCGGTCCCGATCCCTGGTGGCGGCGGGTGCGCGCTGAACCCGGCTGAGGCGCGGGGCGGTGCGACGAGAGCCCATAGCGTGTCCCTGGACGCCCCGCCCCGTCCCGCTATTAATAGCGCCGTGGCGGCTGCGAGCGAGGCGCGCGAGGGGCATCCGAGGACAGCGGCGGCTCGCGCTTAAACGGGCAACGGCAGCCGCGCCGCTCCCCGGCAGCCGGGGCACCACCGCCCCCCAGGCCGCCTCGGGCCCTCACCACCGCGCGCACCTCCCGCTGCGGCGGTGGACCCCGCCGCGCTCTCCTCGGGCACGTTAGAGAGCTCCGGCTCTCCCGGAGCCTCCCGGCTGTGCTGCTGGCTGGGGCTTCTGCGCGTCTTCCCCTGCTCTGCCCCGGCGTCTGGGGCGGCTTTGCTGGGCTCCCCTGGGGCCCTCGTGTTTTAGCAGCTATAATATTAAATATACTCCAGGCAATCTGCTGAAACTGAGCACAGTAAACACAGATATACTGGAAATGGGTATCAAAAGCACCCCCATTTCACGTACTCCCTCATTTCCAGCAGTGAGAAATGTAAAACGGAACGTATCTGGAGACCAAACAGCAAAAGTTTCTGTAGCTTGATCTCTTCTATACCAGCGCCTAGAGTGAGGCTTGACTGACAGAATAACTACTTGCAGTCAGGTATATACATCAGCAGTGGAGATTTCCACTTGGCTGGGTGTTGATTTTCTCAGGAGTAAAGTGTCTGAAGAGGAGAGCCTGCCCCTCTCATGTGATCCTCACTGTAATTTAGAAAGTTGGGATAACTTAAACAAATAAAGACCTTCAAAGCCCTCAGTGTTCAAGACTCTTTGTCCTCAAAAGCGAACAAATCCCCTAACACCCAAGAAAGCTGTGGCATGTGCAATATAATTCAGAAGTACTACCTTGTATTTCTGAACACAGAGTACATGCTCTAATGTCAAACTTTACCAGACAGAAGGGCTTCAATCTTCCCAGCCACTGTTCTCACAACAGTGAGCATCCCGTACACCTTTAATGTACACCTTTGAATTTGTAGTTCCATGTGATTTTCTCCAGAGGGTCACTCAGAGGAGGAAAGGACTACAGAGTTGCAGTTAGCTATGCACCTACTTTATCGGGATCCTACATTACCTGTCCATTTCCATCTCTCCGTCACTCTCAGCAAGCCACAAAATTTGTTACTCTACATTTAATCTTTAGAGCTTTACTAGCCTTGACCTCACCTAACTGAATTAAGTCAACCTTAAACATTGCTAGATGACTTTATTTATAACACAGTCAGCAACATTTGCGCTTCTGTAAGTCCTCACTTTGTGGCCTGGACACAGCATTTTGACATGAGCTGCTGACTACAACCCTTCTTCCTACTTATTCCAGCCCCATAAAAATCAGAAGCCAAAATGAGAACAAAAATTAACTCAATTAACCCACTAACCGAAATCTTGCACTTGCCTCAGGAGTGTTTAGCTGTCTTACAGTTAGCAGCGTTATTGTTATTTTTTGGAGAAATTAACTTAATTGCAGCAGCAATAAAACTTTCTGCCCTCTCACACCAAATAGCATAATCTGCCTGTAGTAATTGTGCTGCCTTTTGCTCCACTTTCTTGCTGCTGCTTATCGCCATGCTACTCACAGACCAACATCTAAACATGCCTTGTTTTGACTAAGCTGAAGGGAGCAGATTCAATTCTGCACCTCTTTGGCTACATAGCCCCACAGCACCCTCCAGGTAACTAAGCCTTAAACACCCTCCTCCTGGCTACACAGATAGCATTTCGGCTAGACTGTTAGAGAAGGCCTTGGAGGCTTCTACGGGAAACTGTATATGCTGACCACAGGAACCAATGAGCATGCATTTATTCACCTGATTACCTGTACAACCCCGCAATCCATCTGTTGTAGTGCCAGGTTATTTCAAGGAGAACCTATTCACTGATTACAACTAAACAGTGGAAAATGGTGCCATTGAAAAGACAAAAGCCAGAACACATGCCTAAAGAAAGGGGGGGGGGGGGGGGAAGAAAAAAAAAAAAAACCAAAAAACACACAGAAAACACACACACACACACACACACACACACACACACACACACACACAAAACACCAAACAAAAAAAAAGAGAGCAGTCTTCCTTCTTTTTACCTTGACATCCATGCAAATACTGGAGATACAGAGGAGGAGCTTTACAGCACTGAACCTCCCTTGCTAGACTTTCTAGCAAAATAGAAAGCACTGCACTTTCAGTATCTTTCATCACCTTTCCTCTAGTTGATGTTTTAATACAATATGATACATACATCCAAATATCTGAATTGCATGTATTTAAGGAAGGAAGGATTCTACTCTCTGGATGTAGCCACATCTTGCACCAGCCCTTGTGACCTTTGGGATGTGCAAAAGACATGCCTTACTCTGTTACAAGAGTTGGTTTCCCTCCTTAAATTCATAGATTCACATGTAAAGAAAGTCAACATGCTTTCTTTGTCCACGGTGGGTCTCTTCCAAGACCAAGACCACCAACAGGTTTCTAAGGTAACAGTCTGCAAACTATTTAATTGCGTGACATTTTCCACAACATCAAAAGTAAATCTCACAAGCTGACAAATGACATACAAAACCATAGCTTAAGTGCGAAAGGACTCTGAGTTCAGTCATGCTGTGTGACTGTTCTCTGACAATTACAGTGAAACAAACAGTAACATACTCAGCAATTAACTACAAACAGCAAGGGGTTAAATAGCAGCAGTAAAGACTCTAGTCCAGCATGATTTATCCAGCATGATTTATGGTGGGGCTTTGAATCTTCCTCCAATACACAACTTCCATGGATTTGAGTGACAGCATAAAAAAGAGCACACAAGTTGCACTAGTTATACTATCAGGAAAATGTACAAAGCAGGCTGAGCACAGCAAGTTCCATGCCTGTAAGAGGAAGGTAACACAGGCAAAAAATGCAGCTAAAAAAAGGACAGTATTCTACAAGATGAACTCCACCAAATGGCAGTGTAGCAGACTGGGTGTTATGATTGGCAAGAAGGTTCTTGCAGAAATCCTGAATGCTTTCTGAACACAGAAATGATGCCGAAGGTAATAGGAACAGTTGAAGACAACTTTGAATGAGAGACCAATAGGAAAACAAAACAAAACAAACAAAAAAAACAAACAAAAAACAAACAAAAAAAAAAACAAAACAAAAAAAAAAAAAAAAACAAAAAAACAAACAGAAAAGAAAAAAAAAAGAGAGAGAACTAACGAACTAAAAAAAGCCAAGTCAGTTTAGTGAGAAAAGACAAGATCTGTGTCTCTGTGGGTGTTTATATATATAAAAATAAGTGAGCTATGTGAGCTGTTTGTAGCCTGTCAAACTGTTAAGAAATGGCCAACAGAGAACTAAAATCCAGCAAGAGAATGCAGTTCCTTACAATATTAAAGAATGTGCCCAACATTCTCTGTTCTCCAGGTTTTTAATACCTACAACTAGTAGTTAGTACTGCAGTACCAGCAAATTCAAAGAAAGATCAGCACTCAAGATGGTATGACATGACACTGCAGCATAGTTAGAAATGGTGATGTTACCCTCTTGTTGTAGGTGAGGCTGGGAAGGTAGGAATGGAAAACCCAACATTTACCACAATGCCCTTTCGTTTTAGACTTTGCAGTTTTGAGAATGCTAAACATTGGATATACAGACCACCTCAGGTCCAGCGGGAATCCATGAAACTTCTGTACTGGATTTATCAGCCTCCAACTGGGCATCCAAAAAAAAAGTCCAGAATGAACAGAAAAGTTTTAAATAGTTGAGATGAGTGACTTACCACAGGCCACACATGAGACTGGGCATCTACTGGATTTACTACCACCTTACTCACAAAAGTACATATGCAGGTACAATCTTCAGTAGGACTTCGTTGTTTTAATTTACATTATTTTAATTTAATTTACATTTACTGGATTCAAGTAACATAATGAGCAAATATGTCCATAAGCAAACAGATGAATGGAAATGATATTTTAAACCTGCATGCTTTTAAACATGTTTCTTAAGAAAGAAATAGTTTTCACCATTCTGAAAACATTATCCATCAGGCACCAGAAAGACACACTGCTGAATGCAAGAGTTTCACAGTTTTAAACCTGAGCAATTTTGGCCCAAAGTAGTCTGTTAATCTTCCAATGTTCAGATCATTTAAAATGGAAATCATAGAATCATAGAATCATAGAATAGTAAGGGTTGGAAAGGACCTCAAGATCATCGAGTTCCAACCCCCCCGCCATGGGCAGGGACACCTCCCACTAAACCATGCCATCCAAGGCTATGTCCAACCCCACCTTGAACGCCGCCAGGGATGAAGCATTCACAGCTTCCCTGGGCAACCCATTCCAGGGCCCCACCACCCTCACAGTAAAGAATTTCTTCCTCAGATCCAATCTAAACCTCCCCTGTTTAAGTTTAAACCCATTACCCCTTGTCCTCTCACCACAGTCCCTAATGAAGAGTCCCTCCCCAGCATCCCTATAGGCCCCCTTCAGGTATTGGAAGGCTGCTATGAGGTCTCCACGCAGCCTTCTCTTCTCCAGGCTGAACAGCCCCAATTTTCTCAGCCTATCTTCATACGAGAGGTGCTCCAGTCCCCTGATCATCCTCGTGGCCCTCCTCTGCACTTGTTCTAACACTTCCATGCCCTTTTTATGTTGAGGACACCACAACTGCACGCAATACTCCAAGTGAGGTCTCACGAGAGCAGAGTAAAGGGGTAGGAGCACCTCCCTTGACCTGCTGGTCACACTCCTTTTGATGCAGCCCAGGATACGGTTGGCCTTCTGGGCTGCAAGCGCACACTGCCGGCTCATGTTCATTTTTTCATCAACCCACACCCCCAAGTCCTTCTCTGCAGGGCTGCTCTGAATCTCCTCCCCACCCAATCTGTAGCTGTGCCTGGCATTGCTCTGACCCAGGTGGAGGACTTTGCATTTAGCATGGTTAAACTTCATCAGGTTGGCATCAGCCCACCTCACAAGCGTGTCAAGGTCCCTCTGGATGGCATTCCTTCCCTCCAATGTATCAACCGAACCACACAGCTTGGTGTCATCGGCAAACTTGCTGAGGGCGCACTCAAATCGATCACCCAAACCCAAAATTGCAATGTCATTACTGTTGACAGCACCGTCACAGCCTTCAACCCATGCAAGAGGGCTGGCCACTTCTTCCTGAACTACACCAAAGCAGCAAGCAAATGGTGACAGACCCTGCAGTGAGGGGGTCACTGGTCGAAACACAGGAAGTCACTCATCAATATAATTCCTACTTGCAGCCCAAAACTTAATTCCAAAGAAAAGTAAAATGTCACTTGGAGCTAACGAAAGCACTTGGAAGACTTTTTTTGCCATGAATGCTAATTCCCAGCTCCCACAGATGAGATATGCAGTTAGGATTCTGCATAGCAGAGGTTAAGCCACTAGAGAGCTATCTAGTTGCTAAATTTATTTGCATTGAATTGGGTTGTTTTATTTGCAACTTTTTGTTTGCTGTCTTTTACCTCAAAAGTCTGACTTAATTCTTATTAAATACCTCTCCAGCTTTGTGTGGGACTTGGATAAGAGTGAATCAAGGTGACATAAAAGGTAAGATGACAAGTTCAAGCAGTTCAGAGGAATCTCTGGGGGATCCTTAGCATAAAACATATTGAAGAGATCCAAGGCCTGCAAATTGTTTACTTTTGCACTGCACAAAGACATTGCATGGACTGATAGACCGAAGGAAGAAGAATTCACTTAACAAGCCCAAACCAGTACATGTCCTGTGAGTAAAACACTTCAGAGCTGTGGGCAAACACTGAATCATAGGCATTAACTCAAGTTGTATATTTTGCCCAGGCTTTAGCACAGGTAGAGTGATCAGACAGCCACAGTATGACGCCCTTACTGAACATTTCTTAATCAGTTCATATTACAGCTGCTGACAAACAAATACATAATACCCAGCTGTGACCTTTGCTGGGGTTTTTGTATGTCCTGTGCCATGAAACCTTTAGAGAGGTATGTAGATTAACCAATTTTTATTTTTCTTTTTTAATATGTTGCTTCTTTCTCACAAACTCCATGTCCCACAGGGGTTAAATGGTATAGCAACAGAGTTAAAATAGGCTCAGGAAAAAGCGTGAGACTTAAAAATAGATGAGGAATCCAGGAGGCAAAGATACAGGAAGAGGTCGTTGAGACAGGCTCCAACAAGCCTGTGGAGGGCAACTTGAAATCTTTTGCCTCACTTAAGTCAGTGTGGGTTTTACCAGTGCCCTTTTACTGAGGCTGTACTTCATTCAGAGAGGTCAAACTGGGATTTGATCAGCAAGTAAATGAAAAGCCAGTGTAGTGGGAAACAGCGACAGTCACAAACATTTCACTGTTTATGTGGAGTACAGAGTGCAGTGGCCCTTGAAAGACAGATTGGTTTCATGCCTGCCTTTATGCAAGCAGGACTGATAGGTTTTAAATGAAAGTATTAGAACAAGATATGCTTTTGTTCTGCAAGGATATAAACCTCCTACCTCTTGTGTTTTTAAGGAAGATCAAGGCTGGAGGAAGTCTTACTGGGTTTGAAACTATGAAAGCTATTCATTTACAATTCTTTAGTCTTAACACAAAACCACAAGACAAACGAAGGGCTAAGGCAGTACAATGCATGCTTAGCGACAAAGAACAAGACTAACTACAACGCTGAGTTTGCATACATCTCGCAATGAAATTTTTCAGGCTTTTTAGTCTTCAACATACAAGTGACTGAACTCAAAAATAAAAAACAGAAGTGTAACTGTCCTGGGTTCAGCAGTAGCAGTTCAGCAGTAGCAGTTCAGCAGTAGTGCATGGTTCTGAGTTACTGGCTGGGCTTAAATCACAACAGTAACCAATCATTAGGTATGGTACCAGCAATTCCTCAAACACTTATTTGCACGTGTTGATACTTCTGAAAGGAAGGCTGTTGAGAAGTTATGCTGGGAAATAAACATTGCCTAACCCTGAAGAGTAACCACAAGAACAGAAAAATAAGTGTTACTGTAGCTGCTGTATTCCTCCCACAGCACCAGTCTCTGACAACTGAAATAAAGATATTAAAAGTCACTTGAGAATCTACCTGTTATTTATGTAACTTTTTTACAGCTATATGAAGCTTGCAGTTCAAAAGCCTAGCAAACACTTCCACCATATTACCCTCCATCCTCCAAATGTTCAGCTACTGGGAAAACAAAATATGCTCTCTCTCAGAAACTTTCTACTAGGTGTATTTAAAATTTGGCTCTGCAAGTTTAGCCATGGTCTTGGCTGATGGCGATATTAGCAAGAGCCCAACCCACCTGTTCCCAAGCAAAGCAGTAACTTTTTGGTAATTCGGTCAAGGAAGGAGAGCAGGACATCTATTGAAAGAGATAGCCTGCCTCCTCATGCCCCTGTTTGTGTCAAGTACTGGGACATATACACGGAAGAGGCTGAATTACCATGCTGCTGGTGCCTGCCCCCTTCATGAACAAAGAAAGCCAGTTTACCCTACTCTCCATTACAGTTGCTACCTCTACACTAACTAAAGAGATACTTGTGCAGACTGTTTTTGCAAACACCAAGTGGTCACTGCCCATTTGAAACTCCAATATTTGGTCAGCTGAATTAGAAGTTAGTCTAACCCAGTGGATCTCAAAGTATGGGTATTATCTCATCAGAGCCAAGCAGAAATAACTGCTTATTCTAACATCTGGGTTCACGAGTCTGGAAGACACAAGTGTGTGGCCCAAAATGGACAGCAGCTGGAGTCAGTCTGGGAAACTCCGATGACGATCGTGGAATTCTGAAATGTTTTCTCAGAGAAAATCAGCAAGTCTTCTACTAGTTGGCATCTTTTACCATTAAGATGTTATGCTGGAGGATGCACGGTGTTTGCCTCAGAGAAGTAGAGAAGGCCAGAAATCAACAGAATCTCTCCCTGCCCTGATTCTTTTTCAAGGGCTGGGCTCAGTTTATTTTTTCACTTTGAATTTGGTGAATAGTCTTGAAAGAATCACTTTCCTTGGGAAAAGAACACGGTGTGACACATCCTGAAAGGATCCAATCTGCAGTATGATCCATGAACCACATGATGATTCGTAAAAACACTGGACTTACAGCAAATGCGTGAGAGTGCCTCAGAACATTTCTATTTGAAATTACCAACTGAAAATAAGCAGCAAACCTAACAAAAGAACCTCCCAGGAACTTACTTTGTAGCTAAGCATTATGCAAGCTCTTCAGAGTTTAAGATTTTTTTTCCCTCGAGCCATAGAATGAGATGGCAAGAATGAGATTCACCAGCAGATCTAGCATTTGGCAATAAAAAAGGAAGTGAGAACACATCAGGAGTTGAGCAGCTCTTCTTGTATTTGTGGCTTTATATTGCAGACTGGGAAGAAGAATCACTTCCCAAATACTACCCACAATTTAAATCCCAAGCACTTTCTCGCCAAGCAAAAGTCCCTGAACATCTCCATCCAAGTTCTGGAGTCAGATTCACTAAACCCACCACTGTATTGTAGTGGCTGGAACACAAGTTTCTATAGTGGTTGATAAAGTTCGTGAAGTACAACATTCCATATGCCCCTCCACTCATACAAAGCCTCACACAACAGCAACAGCCCCAAGCTGACAATTTATGCTCTCCACTGTGTATAGCTCATCCATACACGAGATGTAAGCATCATGACTGCAACTGACTATGATACTTCCAAAATTCAGCACAACAAAAAATTACCTGATGCCAGTCCAAAGGTGAATATGAACCTGCATAATGAGACTGTCCGATGGGAGAGAAAGAAATGTAAAAAACCCTGCGCTGTACATTCATATTTCAGAAAAGAGTAAAACTGAAGCAAATGGCAGGAATTATATGCTTGCTATGAGGCATGAAACCAGAGCTAAAAGAATCGCTTCTATTCAGCATGTCAGCTTTAGAAACACGGAGTGGACAAACAATTAGACAATGGGTTTGGTGTACAATTTCACTGCACTGAGTCAGAAGCAGCAGAGATGGATACACTAGCACTCTTGGAGAACTGATGCTTGCATGAGGATGAGCTGCACCATCACTTCTGATGCATGAGAAACAAAGAGACCTGGCAGAGATTGAAAAGCACCCCCTCCCCATGCCACAGATGCCATTTACTCCCAAAGCATTCAAATAGCCCTGAACACTTAGTGCACTTTCTCCAATGCTAGTGTTAGACTAAATTGCATAATGTAGAAAACACAGGGAGAACACATTTCACAGCTGGGGAATTGAAGGGGGAGATTTCCATACTTAAAGGCCTTGGCAAGAACAATCTTCAACTAGAGTTGACTGCAATTGTGACTGGCTACTATATTCACGTATTTCTGTAGACGCTGGCCTTCCTCCAGGTACTGCTGGTGCTTTTCAAGCAGAGTATGCTTTCCAGCAATATCTATCATACGCCTCCAGCCTCTGCAACAGCACACTGCCTTGGCCGCGAATGCACTTGCTGCCCTGCCTGTCACTGCACTGACAGCTGAGCACTCATTTTGTCAGAATGCTAGGGCTTTGGCCAAAGTTTTTAACTGCTCCTTAAACCCTCAGATCCAAGTCTCACACACCCAACACACAACCAACATGCTATAGAATATAACATTCCTTAAAGCTGGGGTTTGCAGAACCTGTGAGTTATGTTTTCATCCTCCAGTTTCTAGCTGCGCCAGAATACATGTAATGGCAAAAGGCTTACTTAGGTACCACCCACCTCCTAATGTCAGCACCCCTTGGAAGAACACACTCTGGTTCAAAGCTGCTTTTTACCAGCAGACAACTGGCAATAATGGGTATCTACTGCATGATCTAATTACACCTTCCAGTTACTAAGGTCAGCCTACAATTTCTTTCCACTGGCTAAGTGTCCTTAAAACAAGACACAAATACTAACGTATAATCTGGAGCTTACTTGAGATGCTGTTGCTATAGTCTTGCTGTGCAATGTTACACAAGTGGATTTCACACAAGATTTCACAACTTCCTAAATTAGACTGTACTGGGAGTGGAAGTGGGAGATGAAGGAGAAGAATGCAAATACTTGATAGAATTAATTCAGTGTGACACAGACAGAGCCATGCGCCCTGGAATGGGTTGCCCAAGGAAGTTGTGAATGCTTCATCCCTGGTGGCGTTCAAGGTGGGGTTGGACATAGCCTTGGATGGCATGGTTTAGTGGGAGGTGTCCCTGCCCATGGCAGGGGGGTTGGAACTCGATGATCTTGAGGTCCTTTCCAACCCTAACTATTCTATGATTCTATGCATCTGAATGTCTGATTCAATTACAAACTTGAAACCAAGGATTTGAAACCTATTTTGCTTACTTTACACTCCCATTACATATTTGTCACCTACCGCAGAAAGGACAATATATTGTGTGAATGCTGCAAAACTCCAGCGATAATCTCCCAAATTCTTCACTTTGTATTTAATTTCCTATTCCTTATCTCTTGCCTTTGCTCTGTTACATGTACTCAGTTCTTCATTCACTTTTACTTTATTCCTTGAACCTCCTCCACCCTGAAAGCCCTTCACTGAACAGTAACCTGGCAAGCTCCACTCATACTGGCCTTATTTGAACCTAAAGCACTAGAAAATGACCCTTTGCTGTTTACACTGAAGACCAGAACAGACAAGTATTTTGAGTATATGGACAGGACAGTGCCTTAGGAAAAAGAGCAAAGGCATTCTTTAATGTAGCACCACTGCCCTGGCACTTCCACCAATGCTGTACAGAAATTCATTTACCGGAAGTTGCTCTTTAAGTTTACGTGTGGCCTCAAGGTCACCAATTGTGGCTGTATCCATTTTGCTCTAAGGGAGAAAACAGTCTGCAAAAAAAAAATAATAAACCCTCGTAAGCCTCTATTGGTGTAGGAATAGAAACCATTTCTGAACGTAACTGGCAACTTGAGGGTTTGAGTTTGTGGAAAGTGCTAAAACATCTACATCTCAGTGGAAGCCCCCAGATCTTCTGTCACTTTTGAAAAGCAAAGTAAATACTTAAATTACTTGGAAGGTTTTGAAATCTCTACCCTACAAACAAAAAGAAGAAAAAGGCCTGATTATGTAGGTGTTGTGCTCCCAGCCTTCCTAAAGGGCAAGAAAGGCAGGCCCTGCAGAGACAAGCACAAAATGCTGGTCAAGACTGCACGTTTTAGCAAGGTGCATAATTTAGCTGAGTAAGATGCAGATGAAAAGAGGCCAGCCAGCAAGCCCTTCCTGCTTCACTCGCTTATTTCAACAACACATCCCAAGGCTATTTCACTACGAGCACATTTTACACAATGACAGTGATCTCCTAAAGGGGCATTTCTTCACCCTGGGAAAAATATTCAGAACTACGTACAGACTAAGGAGCACAGTGGCCTTACCTCTACCTACTTTCCTCAGTTACAGCCATCTGTTTTAATCTGTATTTACTGCCACAGGTACTGTTATACATTCGACTGACTGCAAAAGATCACACAGGACCCCAGACTCTAAGGATCTGCACTCCTACACACACCTTACTGCAGGAGCAAAGGCTCAACTGTCATTACGGAATTCCAAATTCTCCCAAATGTATTCAAACCCATATCAAGTCTACACAACAAGAAATCATAGCAGCCTTCCAGTATCTGAAGGGGACCTACAAGGATGCCAGAGAGGGACTCTTCATCAGGGACTGTAGTGATAGGGCAAAGGGTAATGGGTTTAAAATAGGGGAAGTTCAGGTTAGAGATACTGGAAGAAGTTCTTTACTGTGAGGGTGGTGAGGCACTGGAACAGGTTGCCCAAAGAAGTGGTAAATGCCCCATCCCTGGCAGTGTTCAAGTCCAGGCTGGACAGAGCCTTGTGTGACAAGGTCTAATATGAGGAGTCCCTGCCCATGGCATTGGGGTTGGCACTAGATGATCTTAATGTCCTTTCCAACCTTAAGAACTAGATGATCTTAATGTCCTTTCCAACCCTAACCATTCTATGATTCAGTAAAGGGAAGCAGCAAGCTTCTACCTAAAGGTAATAGGTTTTGCCCCTCACCATTCAGTTCCTTATTCATTTCAACATTTTAATGTTTGTTTCCTAAAATACTCTGCGGGAGGTATCATGGCAACAAGCACTCACAAGATGATTTCCACTGCCCTGAAAAATGGTCATTTCCCCCTCACTGACAGAACTACCAGTTCAGTTCACTAACAGGCAAGGTTTGGCTTTTTAGTTTTTTTTTCTTATATCCTTGATAAAACAGATGCAGTTTCTCATTTAAAGAGAAATCAGGGATGCAGCTCAGCTCTGTCCTTATTCTGAAGGCATTTATGTCCTGTTGTTTGATCAGAAGCTGTCATATGCTGAACCTTGACTCCTTTCTGCACAGAGAAAACCAGAGCTCACCTGCCCTTTCACTGAGGATCAGCTGCTATTAACTGCCTCTGCCCCACCATGTCTGTTGCTTCTTGATCTGCAGGGTTTCTCACCTGGGAAATCCCTTAGCCCAGAAAATCTGTTGTTCAATGATGAGCTAGGGAGTCAACCCTCTCTTTCAAACACAAAGGCATCTTTCCCACTCCTGTGGGTGCTGTGAACTCCAGCCAGAAGGTGTGTGTTCTGACTCATCATACACACATTAACACCTTTCACCTAAACAATGGCATCAAGTGTCTTATTTAATAATTCTATCATATAATCAGTAAAGCATTTCTACATGTCATTATCACCACATTCTAATCTGAACCGTCTGAATAGGCTTATTTTTAAAAGGTATTGCAAGTTACAACATTCAAATACACAGAAGGAAAATATAACCTAACTTGGTTATTAAATGCAGGTTTTCAATTTACAAACAAGTGCTGTCATGGCAGTGTACTAATTGGCACAACAACTAATTAAGCCTGCATACTTATTTTGTCTGTACAAGATTTCTGTTGCAAACATCAGCCTTCATAGTGCAAGTGAAAAACTAGGCAGTTGCGGGAGAGACATGTCATGATACAATGTGATTATACAGTGATGTTACTTCCCTTATTCTGAGACACAACATGGCAGTTCTGCACTATGCAGTAAGCACAGAAAGGCAGCACCCTTGCTGCTGGAGGCTGCAGAGTGCAGCCCACTTAGTTCCCCAAAAAGCATCCCACTCACTGATTTATGATGATTTTATCTTGGTTTCCTGGAAAATGCATTATATCATGTCACTCACTGTGCTTTGTTCAGTACTTGTGTTACACAAAAATCACCAAAAAATATTAAAACAGGCAGCATTGCCCCGTGGCCTTCTGCTGTAACCACAGTGTGACAAGCAGTCCCTTGTTCTGGGCTGTTGTTGACCACAGTCACGGTTCAGATGAACCCTTATGTGCTTAGCTGGACAGAAGAACATTGGTAGCTGTGAGATGAATGCATGCAATTAGCCAGCACCTGCCACTCAAAGCTCTCACAACTCTTGTTCATAACATTAAGCTATCCTTTGATAAATAAGGAGCCTACTGAAGGACAGAATAACCATGCTGGAGAGAGCATCATAAATTAGACAAGCAACTGTTGTAGTGTTATTATTAGTCAAGCACACTAAACCCCAGAAAATAAGTGGAAATGTTACTAAGGGAAAGTCTATCTTTCCTCACAGGTAACAGAGAGAACTGACTGCAGAGACACTGTAGCGCTCCACCATGGCAGAAGACAAGAGAGGGTCTGGAGAACAACTCCTCACAGATTGCACCCTAGAGCTAATGTGGTTGCTATTATACAGACCAGCTCCCGCAGGGATCCTAAGTTCATTGCCCACTTGGAGTTTACAGGTAAGGCTTTGTCCTAAACCCAAATGACTATCAGCATGTTACATACTCTGCTGAATGTCACTGAACTCGTTTCCTTGCTGACCAGGGTTTTTCTTTTTTGATACACAAGTATCACCAAAAAGGAAACCAAGCTTCTCAAGCAGGCAATGAATATTCCCACTTCAAAATGGGAATTCAAACATTTAAGTGCAGAGAACAGGAGCTGATCACCTAGCAGATCTAGCCAGACAACATTTCCCATCACATTTTTACTCTTGGAAACATGAATGCACAAAACAAAGGTCAGTTTCATTACCTAAGTACATAATCTGAACTAAGAGTAAATCAACTAATGCACTGAGAAAACTACTGGTACCTGTATTCTAAGCACATACCAGTTAGTGCTATTTGGACCCTTTTATGTTTGGTTTCCTTGAATCTGAGTGAATGCATTCGATTCTTATGAACGATAAATCATCTGCAGAGCTAACTAAGTCCACTTTTATTTAACATTTGCTCAAAGTAAATTCTGAACTACACAATTACTCTGCAACAATGTAAAGTCTTCGCTGGAACTCCATGTTGCAACTGTTTTCCTACAGCAGTTGCATTGGGGAAATGGAACTACTGCATGAGTTGGGAAGCTAACCAATAAACCAAACTGCACATTGTCACAGTCATCTGTCTCTAAACCATCTGCACACCAAGAATTCCCTACTACAACCTGTGAATAGTGTTAAACAGCAAACTATATTTTGTGACATAGCCACAGGCATTAATAAACAATAATTGCTGATGAATTAAAGAAAAACAGTTTTCTAGGGACAAGTTTCCATGTGGGGCCACTGATGCCCAAAAAGGAGGAAAGTCTGTTGTAGCTTCCCATCAGCATGGACAGGGACCTGTTCTCTAGCCACTTACCTGTTTTCAAAGAAAAATCTATGAAATTACTTGGTTTTACCACTTAAACTCATAAAACAAGCTGAAAATTTATGAGTAGGAAGCACATAGCATTAAGCCTGCCTTCTGTAACAGAATACAACAACAAAAAACCACAACTAAATGGAAGCAGGACTATGCAAAGGGGACTCCAGGAATTTGGCTTGGATTTTCATACATTTTTCCTTGAACAAAATTTGACTACGCTGGTTCCTCTGTTCTCCAATGAGGCTCCCAGAGGGAATTACTCTCACAGCTCAATGTAGCACACATGCCTGCTTCAGAACAACTTTATAAGTAGTAAACTACACTACTGTTAGTTTAAACCAAAGAAATCACAACCAGGAATTTACAAAATGGATGTCCAAGGTCTCCAAAATTACATTATAAGTACCTGAAATAAGGAAGCCAGTTTTCAAAAAAGTCTGTGTATCCAGTATTCTCAGAAGTGGACAGCATCGACAAGCTTATGCAGGAATATACTGGCAGATGGGAAAACTCATGGGCCCTTAGTGCCAGCTGGTATAACTCATGCTCCTGTGCCACATGAAATGCACATCTTTCCCCCACTGCTTGGGTTTCCTGGAAATATCTCTAAGTTTGTGCACAGTGCTTAGTCAGACCAAGTTACCATTTTCGTATGTCACACTAGAAACTTAGCCTTCTTGTAGTTTGATGAGACATTTCTGAAACTGTCCTTCTTTGCTTTAAAGATATGAACTAACTTCTGCATCAGGAACTGATGCAGGAGAGGAGAAAATGTTGTCATGTTAAATTATGTTATTGTCACCTAGTACCCTGAAAAAACAAGAGAACTCTTTCATGTCTTTCTGCAGATGACACATAATATTTAAATTGTATATCTAGCATTTAATCCATTTGATGACATAAACTATGCCATTAAAAAGCATTTGCTTTTCAGGTGTCAGCAAAACCTCTGCCTAGTGCCCTGTGGCTGGCATTCTGAAAATGCAAGGATTGGATTCTCAACCCATACACAAAGGTATATTGGTTCTTATCCTAGAAAAATAACATTGCTTGGCTGGGCTTCAGAGTACTTTTTTTCTAGTGTATATTAGTTTCCCACATGGATTAAGTTTGGGCATCTGTGTATTGCTACAGTATAACTCATCCTATCCTAGTCAAAATAATCTGGGGCTTAGACATCTGTAGGGCTGGCACTCAGGATTTAGTAGTAGATATCACTGTTATCACAAAGATGAAGTCATAACACTGTCATGAAAGTGAGATGCCAGCAGAGTGGCTGAGGAGCAGGAGACATGGACCAGACGCAGGTCTTGTACTGATAGTCTGGATATAGTGCAAACATGGGCAGCAAACAATTAGAAAAGGAAAGAAAGGCAGAACACAGCTTCATAAATGGTTTCTGTTCATAAGGAAACATACAGACACTACATTTAAGAGAGTACGTGTTAAATACATATGGAACAATGAATCACAGAGTTTACAGCAATATAAGCAGTGTACAGTGAATGAAAAGTTGGCTTAGCTTCTCAGGCCCTGTTTCAGGGAACAGGATTACCTGCTAGAGAGATCTCCTATGCAGAAGTGGCAATAGAAGATTTTGGCTGCAGAAGACTTGATAGTGGTGCCAAAGGAGAGGGAGGATGGGCGGGGGACAAATCTCAAAGTCAGGCAAATCTCCCACTGCTGCCAAGAAATCTATTACAGAGCAGGAATCACTGAAAGCCCTGGGCTGGACCATCCAAAATGGAGCACCAGGACACTACCCAGGGGAGATAGCATTAGGAAAAAGGGCTGCTTTTGGTTAATACCAGTAAACAATTAGAGTCCCACAAAGACACTCCCTCACTCCTCCCTCCAGTAAGATGGGGGAGGGAACTGGAAGGGCAGAAGTTATAAAACTTGTAGGTTGAGATAAAGACAGTTTAATAAGGGCAGTGGTGGAGAGGAAGGGGTAAGAGAACAGACAACACTAACCAAAACGAATCAAAGAAAAACAAGTGATACAAAAGCAATCACTCAACATCAGCTACACCACTACCAAGCCAGTCCTCCCTAATCAATGCTAACCCCTGGAAAACTGTCCCCACTTCCTATACTCAGCGAGACATGCTGTGATATGAAATAACCCTTTGGCTAGTTTGGGTCAGGTGTCCTGTCTCTGCTCCCTGTTGGCTTCTTGTGCCTCTTCTCACTGGCAGAGCACGAGACTGAAAAGTCCTTCTTCAGGGCAAGTGCTACTGAGCAATAACTAAAACGTCAGTGTGTTACCAGCGCTGTTCTCAGACTAAAGCCAAAACGCAGCACTGTACCAGCTACTAAGAAGAAAATTAACTTCATTCCAGTTGAAACGTTAATTCACCCCAGTTGAAACCAAAATAATCATATAAGACTAAAAGCAACACCAAAACCAGCTGAAATAGAGCTCAAAATAATGATTCTGTGGATCAAATCCAGCAGAAGTGATTATTCTCAATGTACAGCTTCTGTTTTCCTCACTTTCAGCTTTATAGCTGGCAAAATCTGACAGAAATCTCAGACTCCTGTTACAGAGACTGAAAATAGAGAAATCCATTATTTTGTTTTACCTTCTCATTATTGGCTGTACCTTAACCTGAACACACTCTTTTTTCTCTTGTAAGCATTATTCAACTTGCTGTTGCATTTAAAACTAATTTGCTGGGGATTTTTTTTGACATGACTCCTCACAAATATGTACCAGCTGGAGAACTGGATTTCATAATTTCAAGTTTTATAGTATTTTTATGTCAGGAAAGTTAAATTTCCCAATACTGTTAAGTATTTACATCAACATTTATAAGATGCTGACTTGTTACGATCGAGTATCTCAGAACCACTGACCTTCAGATATTACTTCTTCAGTTGCAAGTCTTTCCACAGCATGTTACAGACCACTGATCTACAGGTTTGCTCTCATTGAATTGCTTTCCTGTAATGTACGATGAACCTTATGAAAATTAGGAGATAGAAAGGTAAAAGCAAGATGAAAAAGGAGATTAAAAGCAAGCTCCCCCAGTGTTTACTTGTGGGTCACCAGCTCAGAGGTCTGACCACAGCAGAAGGGCATGCCTACACTTGGAAATGAACCAAGATACTCTCATGCCTCAACTGCAGAAGTCAGGCACACTATAGAACAGGCCTGCTTGGTGTATTCAGCAATACCATCACTGTGAAGCCTTTTAGGATGTCCTGCTGATTATTAAAGCAAGAAACAGCACCACCATCTTAAAAAAGGTTTCCTGCCTGCTGAGACACCAGAGAAATATGCCTATACAGCCTCAGGTATGACATTTCTTTAGCCACAACTTGGAGATTGTTTGCAAAAAAGAATGCCATGAGCACAGATGTCTTCTGTGATCTGCCCAGTACGCAATGTCTGACATTGTGAGCAGAAACTGATTTTCATGATTCTGTTTGCTGCTCACAAAGAAATGCTTTACTTCTGCCTCTGGGCTTTCCAATATGGAAAGATCAGTGCCTAAAAGCCACAGACCCTTGTAACTTGGGCAACTAAGAGGTGCCTGGATGCTGGCAAGGATGCCAGCCCCCACATGCAGAGGTGGGGAGAGCTGTGCTTTGAAGAGAAAAGCTGGAGAAGTCCACATGTACCACTCTGTAGGTCTGTCCAGAAAAACCAGTGCCAAGTCTAGCTTTGCTACAGAGCTAGGCCTACATAGAGCATCAAGAAAGGCTAATAAAGGGGCGGAGAGGGAGGAGGAAGGCGGAAAGAAGTGATATGAAGAAAAATTATTTCACATTTCAAAACATACCTGTCTGCTTACTAAACACTGTGGTAAGTGGTAGATGAGAAATACAATAGAGAAAATTATTGAGGTGAAGAATCAGGGCTGGATTCCAAAATAAAAGCATTGGAATTAAACATTTCCCTGTACAAGCAGCAATGGTTTCGCTGAGCCATCCTCCTCATCCTTCTCCTTTTAAAAGGAGGTACAAATAAATAAATAAATAAATAAATAAAGCCATTCTCCCTAACAAGTCACACTGTTTGGAAATGTACAGGCATCATTTGCACGTACAGTGGCTGTGCTGATTCTGTGGATAGAGTACCCAATAAATCCATTTTTAATGGATTGGATACAATTTGTATACAAGATCATCGATGCACATTTTTAACATCTAAACTATTATTTCGTGTTCTGATACAGGAAAGGACTAAGTATTGAACAACAACTGTGGTTCCTTTTGTTTCTTAGTTTTTATAATTTCCCACAAAGATACAACATTCATTATACAATACACACTTCACTCAGACTACTAAAGAGGGGGGGGAGTTCAGTTAAGACTCCATTTCCCTATTCCTTACATTGCCATACTAGTCACATCAGTCTCTTACTACAGAAATAAACAGATGAGATTAAAATAAGTATTTAAATCACTATGTGCAATGCAAGAACATTTTTACATGTATACTACACTCTCATTTCCATAGCACACACAACAGCACAAACTGCTATAGTACAGTATAGAGAACAGTCTTTTTCATGTCCCATCTTCCAAAAGTATCAAAATGCTTCTTTTTTTTTACTTCAGAGTTTATTTTCCTAATTATTCAATTCTCTGTGCCACACCAGTAATGCCTTCTGCCATTCTGTGTGCAACCATTAATTGCTTCCTTAATCAAGCATTTCTTTAATTTCAGCATGGAGGAAGCACAATACTCAGGAATTCAGAAGTCTCTGTCCATCAAATTACACTGAAAATCAAATAGGATAGTTTGCAAAAGCAATTCAAGGAAATTTTCAACATGTTTGGATTAAACAGTGCTAGAAAGTTGGCAAGACCATTCTTTTGGCATCATTCTGGCATTTTTGACTGCTGTCACAGCCAGTCCAGGAAGCTCAGTGACACAGCACACTGCTGTCACTGCATCTTACACTGCTTTCGCAGCCCTCCAAAGCAAGCGTTTCTGAAGTGTCAGAGTTGCTGACTGCACGCTCCCAGGCTTTTTTTTTTTTTTACAATCCAAGTCTTTAACAACTGGTGGTATTGATATGGATTACTTGCTGTAACACATCGGTTTGTCCAAAGTAAAATCCAAAAGGATTCTGAAGATGAAGGTGAACATCTGATACTTTTTTATGAAGTCACTGGGAGCCATGGCAAGAACAGTGGTATGCAAACAGCCCTCCCTCTATTCCTTTCTTCTACCAGTTCTACAGTATTATTAACCTGATATCGAGAAAAGAGACTTCATTAGGCATGCTTACCTTTGAGAGAGCTAAAGCCACAGGCTTTACAATTCTATCCCCTTTTACTCCCATGGCTATGAAATCAAACACTCACACACAGCTTTTTCCAGAACTCCCCCTCAAACTTTAACTGGAATAGTGGCTTTTTACACCAGTGATGAAAAATACTGCTATAGTTCAGTTTTCCTTATTATTTTGGCCATGCAAAACATCAGCTGATCTTTAAGTAAATCTGGCATTTGTATAAGGACTTTGTTCTGTTCTGTTTAAATTTCTTATTAATATAGCTCATAGAAGTACTTTCATTTCAAAAAGTATTTTAGAGCTTCTTATTCATGTAATTTAAAACAATGAGCTATTTGGGGAGAGGCAGAACAGGGTGGATTCGACTAAAAATATTCTCTGCTATGCATCTGCTGCTAAACAAAACTAACTTACATATAAAGAAAATATTAAAATCTCCTTCCAAACCCCAAGCTTCATAACTTGAGTGGATGGAAAGGCACCACTATAACAAAAGGAAAAATTCTCACTTCAGCCTGCAGGTGAGAACACATCAACAACAGAACCAACTAAGAAAATTAAAGAGGGAAGTAGAATCTATTTTTATTAAATGCTTTCGGTAATCTCAGTTTCAAAATTCAGCTCATTTGGTGAGGACAAGCTATTCAGCAGAGGTGAATTTAAGGTTTCCTATGTAGTTATAGAAATTCACTTTTCACCTTGCTCAGAGAAAATGAATGAAAAATAATGACAATGAACAAATACGCAGGTAAATACATTATCATTACAAGAAAGTGTTGCTAAATGGACACAGTATTTTGGCTAGTGGTTTTCCATAAAATTTTTTTGTACTATTGATCTAATATAATCACTGAAATCTCTTACAAAAGAGACTCTTCACCCCTGCTGCTTGCAGGGAGGCTATTTGCTAGTTAGTTCACACAGAAGCACTTCACATTTTTCAGTCCTGCACTAAAAGCCAAAGCTGATTCTACTGCACAGCTGGAATTTTCACACTGAGCTGACAAACACACGTACTGCACCCTGTTCTTGTACATGTGAAGAGACACTGACTCTCACACTGATAGTAAGCAAGACAGGACTACTTTTTACTTCTAGTCAGCTATTACAAATCAGAGGCATATTTTAATTTACAGTCACTGGGCTATGCACACATCTGCTAAATATAAGTAACTTTTCTTTCGCACTAAAAAAACTTTCTGCGACAAGTAACCTTCACAACACTTCTCTTTCCCAAATGAAGAAGTCGCATCCAAAGGGTTCATCTAACAAAAACAATAAGAAAGTTCTCATGAAAAGCACGCACCTCCTCCAAGCCTCCACACCTCAGAAGCCTGCCCTTCACCACACTGAGTGCACCACATTCCCAGGCTGACACCAGAACAAGCACCGAACCACAAAACTGCAGAAGTACTAGACTGTTCATGAGGTTTACTGGGGACTTGGTTATGGCTATTAATTTCACATGAAAGGCACTTCTATATAGCAAAAGCTGCTACCAGGACAAAGGTTTAACAAAACAGATCTATTGAAAAATAAAGGTAGAGCTCCTCCCTGCCATTAGCTATAGCCCACCATTACATCCCCAGTCTGCCTGCTGCCATTGGGCCTGTCTGTGTACACAGTGCAGCACCTCTCCCCTCCGGCCAAAAACTCCAGGAACCTGGTGAGCTGCATCATGACTATTCACATGATGAAGGCAAAACACAGACAGCATCAAAACTGCCACTGCAACAACACCTGCAGACACCTCCACAGTTACTCAGTACCCACACCATCTTTCCCTGAGGTAACCACCACGCAGCAAGCAAGGTCTTCCCTAATTGGCTGGCCTTCTCCAGAAGTTTCTGGAAGGGGGCAGAGCAGCCAATCACAGCTCTTGGCACTGCCCAGGGGCTCCCCTCCTGCTGGGGAGACATGCTCTCTGCTTGGTGAGTCCACTGCTGGCCCTTGCTATTATCTCTCCTTGGGCCACACCAGCC
The DNA here is from genome assembly GCA_039720435.1 of Amazona ochrocephala. Lineage (NCBI taxonomy): Eukaryota > Metazoa > Chordata > Aves > Psittaciformes > Psittacidae > Amazona > Amazona ochrocephala. The sequence goes on along the minus strand of CM077883.1, from coordinate 29,676,831 downwards.
CACCTGAGCCACAGGAAGCTCTGGAGAAGCTGCTGCTACACAGCATGGCCAGGACAGGCTATGGGGGAACACCACGAGATGAGACAGCATCAAGGAGAGGTGGTAGGACAGGGGCACAGCAGTGTGGGGTGGGGCAAAGAGACATGAGGGTGCTCTGGAACCCCCTGTCAGTGCTAGAGCAAAGCCAGGTGGAAGGTGGCTGGCAACCAGAATAGTCCAGGTCTCCCTGTGCATTTGCTGATAGTGGTCCTTGGTGCTGTGGTAAGGATTGAGAACTTAACTTCAGCTTTGTCCCTTCTCATTCTCCTGAAAATGGCCCATGCTTCCTAAAGTGGGGGAGATACAGGGTTTCTGCTCTGAATCTACTACTAATTCTAAATAATTGCCAGGTAGGTCTATTTAAGCAATCCTCCTCCCCCAAGGATGAGGCTGACCTTGAACTTCACTAAAATTTCTTATAAAAATGCTTTCTCCAGAATTCCTTTTTCAACTACGAACAAACAGGCAAGTCCCAAACTCTACCTTTTTTGCTTGGAAACATGCAAACATTTCCTGTAGATATGCTCAGCAGAAAAAATGATATGCCTACATCAAAATGATCTGTCTCGATTCAGCATTAAACCACATCCTCCCGCACTGGTATGAGACTTACTCCCTTCTTACTGCAGTGACTCAAGTCCCATGCAGCACTGTGTCTATCCTGTTTGGAGAGCTGTGGTGGACACAGGTTACCAATGTGCCTAACCCCGAGGGGAACTGAGAACCTAAAGCATGTTTTGGCATGAAGTTCAGTGGCAGCACAAGCTCCCGAGTAAGATTTTCATGTGTATGAAATGAACTTTCTACTCAACCTAACACCAGAACTATTTGAGTTCCTGCAACAGATGTTCACTTCTCCTCACACCCCCTCCAACACTTTCCATCCAGAAAGAGATGTTTCCAAAGAAGCCTTCGTGCTTTCTGACCACATCTGTCTCAAGAGAAAAGCTCCATATGTAGTAAAGACAGGGTTTAGTCTGGAGAAACACGTTCCCACAGACTGTCAGATCTGAGTTCAGATGCGTTTCTCACACACACAGACAGCTCTCAGGCATTAATCTCTATAAACTGGCTGAGCTCTTATCTTTTGCACGTTGCGAATAATAATGAAAAGCATTTTCATTTGTACTTTCAAATAGTACAGAGACAGTGGAGTGCCCCAGTTTTGACAGGCAGGCGATTTCAAGTGTATTCCGTGACAGTGAAACCTGCTAAAACCACACACCAACTCCATCAGTGCAGCCGCACACCAAACGGCGGCGTCCCGCTCTTTCCCGTCACTGGTATTGGTTTTGACCTCCTCCTCCCAGCCGCTGGGTGCCTGTTACGTTGCCCTCCGCAACACGCGCTCTGCCGCGACACGCCCGCATCCCTCTCGCCCGTTTCCCGCCGGCGGAGGGTTCCGCGTCCGCCACCCTGCGCGCTGCGGCCCTGTGGCGCGGGGCGGCTCCGGGGTGTGCGCGGCGCCCCCCGCCAGCCAATGGGCCACGCTCTTCCATTCGCTCGGCGGAGGCGGTGGCTGGGCGGTGACGTCAGGCCCAGATGTTGTCCCGGGCCCGCCCGCGCAGGGCCCGGCGGCTCCGCGGCGCGGCAGCGGGCAGAGCGTGTCCTGCTGTCACACAGCGCGCGATGGCAGCTCTGCGCGGTCCGGAGCCGTGTCCTGCCGCGCTCTCGGGAGGACAGCACTAACTCATGCGCTAAGCAACAAGCTGCCAGTGCCGGGATCGACCTGCGCTTCTCTTTCTCTTCCCTTGGACTTCCAGCGCTGTTTTTAATTCATTTAGGGACAAGCTGAGTGTGATCGTCGCGAACAAAGTATGTTTCTGATGGCTGCTAAATGAGCCTTTACTTCTACCAAGATATCCTAAGAAATAAGAAGGGAAAGGTCTGCTTGCATAGTCTTTTTAAAAAGGGAAAGAGCAGCGTTGTGGTTGTGGTTTGTTTTTTGTGTTTTTTTTTTTTTTTTTTTTTTTTTTGTTGTTGTTTTTTGTTTGTTTGTTTTAATTTTTCCTCTTCTGTTTGGATTTCTTTTTAAACTTACAAAAAAATGGCAACAGCAGCATATGTGGATCATTTTGCAGCAGAGTGCCTTGTTTCTATGTCCAGTCGTGCCGTTATCCATAGTCCCAAAGGGGAGCCTGATCCCCAACCTGATGCAGCAATACTTCCTTCATCAAATGGAGAAGATAAGCGGGAAGTCAGAGAAACCGGGAAAGACAATGGATCAACATTACTGGTGGTAGCAAGCATTTTAGCAGACCTGAACCAGCACGTTCCAAACTCACCCGCTCTAAGGATGGAGGAACCCGAGACCTTTGATGTCACAGAACAAATACACATTTCTATGGTTCCTAAGGAGTTTGGGGAAGAAAGTGTGTCTTCAGCTGGTAAGCGTGGAGGAGGAAAAGCAGCCACACCTACTAGCCTGGCTGCAGTAACTGAGCCAAGCCCCAGACAAAAGAACAAACGCACCAGAAGCTGGACTGACCCTGGATCGCCCCAGAAAAAGCACAAATGCCACTATGTGGGGTGTGAAAAAGTTTATGGCAAATCTTCCCATCTTAAAGCTCATCTAAGGACCCACACAGGTTAGTTACAATCCAGCCAGAGATTTATTTGTTATAGCTTGGTAATTAAAATTAATGTGGAAAAAAAACCCAAAACCAAACTTATATTTGGCCACCATTATGGTTTTACCTCTCAGAACTCAAGCTCGGGAAAACCGAACAACAACAACAACAAAACCCTCTCTGGGAATAAAATCTGTCTGAGCATAGATTCAAAGCTAATGTTGCCCATTTTTTATAACTTAATGTCACAGGGAACAGCATGTGGGTCATCTGTGTAGATTGTACCAATCTGTAATTGTTGGCTGCTAGCTTTCTTGTTCGGTGTGTCTTCTACTTCCCTTTCCAGTGCTGCTTACCCTCCCCCATCTAAATTTTCCTACCCCATGTTCCTGTCACTACCATTACACCAGCTTATCACTTCCCGTGCAAGCATCAGTACTCTTGATATTTTAAAATTAAATGTTCCAGAGGCACCTGAAACACTGTGTGTCTGTTTCTTTCTTTAGCAGACACTTGTGTGAAAGCTAGAGTAGGCAGGAAGGCGGATGAGAAGCTGAATGTGAGTCACAAGGAGATATTTATCGTAAGTGTAGCGAGAGGGGGATATGCGCAGTCTCAAAAAAGCTTTTGGCAGCTGGGTAAAACTAATTTCCAAACAAAAAAGGGACATTTGAATGCAAACACTATCTTGTTCTGATCAGTGTCCAGTGTTTACTTTTTGGTGAAGACTTACTTGGCCACTTTCTTATTATTGCAATTCATGAGATATACATAGAAAAAGTGGAAGTCTTGCAAGCACCATGAAAGTTATGCACTGAAAGCGTTAGGATAGGCCATTTTGAAACCAGCCCCACGCCGTGCCAGCCCTCGTGCCTCTGCCTGGTGCTGGGGAACAGGGTGGCTGCCAGTCTGACAGGGAGCATGAAAAAATGAGGAGACAGATCCGTGCCGAAGGCCCCAATCATAGCACGTATGATGAGGCACCACACTGATGAGAGCAGGCACAGGCAAGCTGTTTCACTGAGTGATTTCAGACAACAAATTAGTTTAAGATCTGTGGTCAGTTCACTTACAAAGAGCATTAAGAAAAAGGTCATCAGAACTAAGCATGATTTAGTGACCCTTGAACAGTTGTAGCTCAGAGGTGGCAGCCTCACCCACACTGGTCATACATTCAGTGTACCTTCAGCTTTTCCTGTTGCCTTCCTGAGATAAAGAGCCCTTCTAAATTGAGGGCATGTTTTGATCTCTCTGGGTGAGAAGAAAGCCCCATCAAGTTTGAGCATCTGGATGGACAATTCCCTGTACTGCACAGCTGACAGAACAGCATGTTCCTGGCACCTCAGGCAGCCTGCCCTGGGTAACTGCTTTTCTCCTCCCTGGGAGTTGTGCAAGAAAAGGTGCTTCCACTCGGCTTGCAGGCAATTGTCGCCATTAATTTTCAGTTCTCTTGGCTTCTCAGTGCTAAAATTTGCTATTGTTATAAAAGTGAAAGATAAGTTTAGTAGTATATTTCTGGGTTTCCAAATCAACTAGAGACCAAGGAGAGGAACTCCTGCTCCTGATAAAGAGGGCGGACATGCCCGTCCTGCGGGAGAAGAGGGAGGGCAGGGCCGGCGGGGAGTGTCGCTCGGGGCTGGGCTGAGCCGAGTCATTCGGGGACACTGGCTTGCCTCCAAGTTCTCTGCCTTTTTTTGGTGGGTTGTTTTGTTGGCTTTTCCCTCCTTTTTTTTTTAACTCTTCATTTCCCGTACTTTTTTTTTTCCATGTCTGTAGGGCTTAAGTGGCTATTGCTGTAGCTAATGGTACTGAGGGAATAGAGTATGCATGCATCTGAGAGCTAAAGGATAAGCTCTGAAAGGACTGGCTTTGCCCTGGGAGTGGCAGGACTGTCGGGGACTGCAGCTTCTTTGTTTTCTTGAGTCTCCAGTGTCTGTGTGGGAAGCTTTAAGCGAAGCTTCCAAGTTTCCCTCCTCATTGGCAACAGGTCTGTGCGTTTGGACTGAGCTTTAAACAGGCTTAAAATGTTCTGTGAAAGAAATTTAAGGTGTTTGAATTTTTTCTCTCTTTAAATCATGACAGGTTTGAAAAAAGTCTGTATAACACTAGGAGTTAAGCTAACAGAACAAATTATGACTTCCAGGACTGGAAAGTGTTTGTTTTTACAAAACATGTAGTGGATTTTATTGATTTAGAGCAAGAGATTTGGGTCTCCTCTGCTTTCCAGCAGCCCTGAACTAGTTAAGTAACATGTACACATAGACTCCCCATCTGTTAGATGGATAGGGTGATTAACTATCCACATTACCAAGCAGTGGTGAAAGTACTCAAAGGACACATGCAAGGTGCTTTAAACAGCTACCCCAATAACTCCAAAACCTGTTTACTAAGAAACAATAAACCCCCACATGCTATGGAGTGGAACTTCTTCCATGTGCTGTATTACAAGTTGGTATATTTAGGGATGAACTGAGGGCTAAGGACAGTACTGCAGGCTAGAAGATACTGATGATAGTGCTAGAGATATTTGAATAGTGTAGCATATGACCTGCTTTATAAACTGGCTTGTCCTTGTCTGATACTGTGCCCAGAAACTAAAGGCTTTGCTCTTCATGCTTTGAGGAAGGATAGACTAGATTGCTGAGCTTATGCTATGGCAAAGAGATACAGAGACTTCCAACTACTATTGGACCAAATCCAGCCCACACTGGTAGGGACTGAAAGCTGGTACTATTTTCCAGCTGTTTGGTGCCCCGTGTGAAATCCTTCAGATAAGTATAGCCAGATTTCAGGGCTCATCAAAAAACATAGTGCAGAAGATGCTAATTATCCTATTTAAAATGGAAGAAACAAGATGGAACAGCCAAGGAAGCAGCATCTGCCTTTTGTCCTTATGCACTCAGAGTACAACGTTTTAGAAGGAAGTCATCTATTAGAACATAATGTTCTAGAGCAAACCATAGTTTCTTGTGTTTGGTACAGTATCAGTGAAGCTATATCAGCCTTAAGAATACTTCATCTTTATTAAATCAACAGACCCTTGAACCAGGCAGACAACATTAGTCACCAATGCCTTTGCTGTTCTCTTCACCAGATTTCAAACCCTTCCTCTCCCCCTACATTTCATGTTTATATTTTCCACCCTATTCTCTCACTGAATGTCCTGGAGTTCAGCGTGATCATCAGCCACAAATCCCTTGAAGTTTTAATGTTTACCAGAAGGTTATATTTAGTGTCAGTGGGTAGATGTCAAGTCCAAATTCTTTTCCACTGAGGTTCCCGTGGTCCTCAGAAGCTGTGTTGTGATCCACAGAGGCAGCACCATGCTTGTCCCAAGTTACTTTGATATATTGACCTGTGTTTAGGTGGATGAAGAAGCCATTATGTATGGTATGAGTAATATGTTTTAAACAGGAGGTTGGTTTTCATTTTCAGTTCTAGTACTTCTGATTTGTTCCAACTACATTAATTCAAGATGCAGCAGTAAAGCACAACTTCTCTGAAGTTAGCCTGAATCAAGATGCTATGTGTGTGTGAAGAAAGTGATTAACCAATGTATGGAGAACCAAGTTCATCTGTCAGTGAAATGAAGTTTATCTTCCATTTTAGCACCTGGTGATTACCAGAAACTTAGCTGGTAAGCTGAAAGATACGGACTAGACTTGGCTGGGTTTTCCTTTACCTTGCCTATATGCACACAGTGACTCTAGAAGTCACTACATGCTCGTGTGTGGCAAGCATGCAGTGTTTGTGAAGACCCAAGCCTTTGCAGGAGAATTTTACAAAAGAAACTTAATCTAATACCTCCTGTGCCCCTTGAGAGCAGAGAACAACAAGGGCTGAAGATCACTCTTGTGAAGAGCAGGATGAATGAAATGAGTGAGTACCAGTGGTTCAGTCCATCCTCTGAGCTGCCAGCTGGGCTGCTCTAGATGCCAGGACTGACTGGGAAGCTGCACTCTCTCTGAACAAGACGCTAGAGGAAACGGGAAAGGCCTTTTCCCAACACCAATTTCCTACAGGCAAGAGGACAGACTAATTAAGTTTGTCCCTTTGCATGTAGCTCAGCAATCTCACTGTTAGTATCTGGGCCTCTGAAGTTTTTGACTTCTTGTGTTGAAAGTCAGAAACAGCTAGCTTGCTCTGCATGCCTAACTCACTATCGTTAGCATACACCCGGATTATCAAAACAGCTCCAGAGAGCCTCTAGGCTGCTGTGTCCCAGAATACTCTTGTACTGCCTTTCACCTCCACTCTTTGCTGAGTGCATCAAAATCTTTCCTCTAAGGTTTCTCCCCAAGACAGACTCAAATGGTAACTTCATGACAGTTTTAAATGCCTACTTCATAAGATAATTATCTTTCCAGCCAGAGCTGTAAGCATTATTTCTCAATTATAAGTAGTTCAGCAGCCTGCTCTTGCATTTTCCTGAAAACTGATAGTCTTGAGTGTCTTTTAATGAGCCTGTATTTTTAAAACCAACACAAAACTGCAGAACATTGTGTTGTTCTGAAAGAGCTCTGCAACTCCCTTCTTTCTTCCTCTAAAACTTCAACACATTAAAAAAAAAGTCAGTTGAAACCATAGACCAGCTTCATTTACAGCCCTGCTGAAGGCCTCACCACAACATGTAATTCCAAAGAACAAAGTTCTTAGTTAGAAGGCTTCATCTTAAGCCTGGATCAAACAATCTCCCGTTCACTGAAACCAAGAAACAGCATACATACTTTTAAGTCTTTTAAAATCTCTGAAATAAAAACAAAGTACAGATGTCTTAAAAGAATAAGCAAGCTTTGAAACTTACAGTTTCCAAAAGGAGCTGAAGCCAGGAAAAAAGGGCAAAGCTACTTCTACCCACTCCTTTTACCTGACTGGTTCAGGATTGAATAATAGGATTCAGTTAAGTTAGCTGCAAAGAGTTAGGGTTAAATTGGGTGCATGGAGAATCCAATTGGCTGATGGTATTTACCACACACTTGAGTAGTATTAACTACTAGTGAGAACTAAATCTCCTGTTTGTTATACAGGTTTCTCTGTGAAAGGCTTGCCTTTATTTTGCCTCCTTTTACCCTGCAGTTTTTAAGGAGATATTAATCATGTATATGTCACAGAAATAAAGCTTCTGATAACAACAGAGTTCAGGAATTGCAGCTAAGAAGCCTTTAAAGCAAAGCTGTACTTACCATTGCCAGAACTGTAATGGAGAGAGGGTCTACTATGGAAAATACTTTTCTTTTGCCTTTTTGCCACTGTCTTTGAAACAGGTGTAACCATCATAGCTGAATAGTCTCTCGCCATTATTTTTACAAAAATGTACATGAAGAAAACTACTCTATTTGTGACTCCCACAGTTCTTTGGAAGTTACATTTTGCTGAAACCAAGACACTTACTGAGACAAGTCCAGCTCAGGCATTGAGTCGCCAGTCTGTGCGATCTTTGATCTTACTGTAGTCAAGCAGAGGGTAATGAACAAAAAATATCCCACCTACAATGTAGCTGTTCCAGTGTTCAGGGGCTGCTTTTTCTACAGGGTGGAAAGTTTGGGTAGCTAGTAGAAAATCAGAAATTTCACAGAATTCTTTTTCCACAAACAATCTTCCTTTTAGCATGGAGGTGGTACTCAGGTCCAGTGTAATGAGCCCTATTGGAAGTGGGGAGGGTGGATCACCTTCCAGTTGTTTTCCTCATCCTAGACACCAGTAGCAAGACCTAAGTCTTACTCTTTGCTGGAGTGAACCAGTAAACAATCAGTCTTTTCAATGGATGGATGATTGCAACTGATAGCTGTGTTTGTGTTAGAAATTAATCACTGCCTTATGAAAAAAGTGGTCTGAATGACCTGTAGACGATTTTCAGTAGCATATAGTTCTCTGCAGGACACTGGAATGTATTTGTCTGTGACAGGAGTTGTACATAAACAAATCTTCTGCTAAATTGGAGTTATTTATGAAACATACTCACAATTGGATTGCATCCAAAAAAACGGCACCTTTAACCATTTAAAATACAACTGTTGCATTGTGTTATTGTCTGGTTGAACATGGTTATGGCACATCCAAAAGTAGAAACCTGGAACTTGTTTATATTGGACATGTGGTTTCTAGTTCTGTTTTATAAGCTAAGCATGTTCCAGCTTCCCCCCTCCCTCCTTCCAATCTTGGATCAGCTGTTTGCAAGTCAGTGCTGACAGAGCCAAAAATACTCTGCTGTTCGAATGCAGGACCACCTCTGAAGGGTCCTTTCTGTAGAATTTCTGTAGGTACACTTTTTTCCCTTTGTTACCCACTTGGCTTTTATTAGGTAGATTCGCATGGGCAGCGAGATCATTATCTTGCTGTGTTCAGTTTAACAATAGCTAGACAATGTGGGTTACTAAGTGCAGGCACTGAAGTCAGGCATACATATCCTGTATTTTTCAGGTCTTGCAGATTCAGCAGATCTTACAGAGCCTCCACTTAACATAAAAGAAAAGTTTTTAAAAGTTCTGAGTGCCACTGCTGTAGTAACTGGTAGAAAATGACCTCCAAAGCTTTTTTGCAGCTCTAACGTAAAAAGCATTTACTCACCAGGAACTTGGCACAAGTCAAATGGTATTAAAGTGAGCATATCCTGAAATGACTTCTAGTGCAAGGAAAAGATTTTCTGTGATCAGTTACAGCACTTCTGTAGTGCTGTCAGGAATTACAGACATAATATTTCTGATGGGGTATCTGTTGACATTGTAGTCAATAGATCAATAAACTATCTTAGATTTATTGTACACTATGTTTCTACCAGCCTGTTCTTGATTATTTGACTATAAGTTATATGAGGTTTTGGAATAGAGGCACCTGAAAATTTTCCAAGAGAGAGCATCAAGTTGCTGCTGTGCATTTTGCAGCTATATGTCTGCTTTGGTCCTGCAGCCAGCTGTAGCATCCCTGGACAGCAAAATGGCTATGATGATCATGTAGCCATTACTGCCTTCAACAGTAGCTTTTAAAACTGGTCAAAGAGAGAGGCAGAAATATTAAATTCCAGAGTAAGACCAGCTTAGATACAGCAGCTAAAAAAAAATAATGCATAGAGCTTTTTAAACTGAACTGCTGTCAGTGTTTCTGCGAGAGGAACTTACCACGGAGCCATCTTCAGATGTTACCTGCAAAGTTTTTCTGAAATGGTGTGCTGTTGGAATTTGGGGGTAAATGAAATTACATTGGTACAAATTTACACGCTAGACTGGGGCTTTATAGATTCTTGCAAAACCTCACAGTGCAGATGAGGCTTTTCTGAGTTCTTAATCTGGTAGCTGAGGATCCTGCTATAGCAAATATGAACAGGGATGCTGCTAAAATCTCACTGAACCACAGACTAATTCTTGTTACGTATTGTAAAGACTTACTGAATTTAAGTTTGTGATTTCTTTCAAATGCCAGCAGAAAGACTGCAGACCAGCACTAATACATAATTGCCTTGGCAGGTTTTGATTGGTCTTTTCCAAGACCAGCATGAATTGTATGCAGCTTTCTTACACATGCGTGTGAAACTCTTAATGGAACACTGAAAGCCCAAGTCAATGGAAATTTCCATTTGGTGTATATATATCCATACAAGCAGTGTCAATAGAACGTTTGCAGATGGCTAGTCTTATTGTATAACAAATCCAGGGCGTATTTGCAAAGTATTTTTTTTAAGTTCTCAGAACATAGCCAAAACAAAACTGAATTTCTTAGGTACCCCAAAGGACTATATCTTTGCCAGGATTCTCATTCCAAAAGCAAATGCTTAGAATTTATAGATGCCCTTAGATAGTATTATTAGCATAAATACACCAATAAGAAATGGATTAAAAAGTGTGCTCTTTTTCTTTATTTCATTCAACAAATGGCTGAAAAGATGTAGAGCTTGGTAATGGGACAAAGTAATTCTGTTGTGGGTTTCACAGAATCCTAGAATAGTTTGGGTTGGAAGGGTCCTCCAAAGCTTATCCAGTTCCAACCCCTTTGTCATAAGCAAGGGACACTTTCCACTAGGGCAGGTTGCTCCAAGCCCCATCCAAGCTGGCCTTGAGCACTGCCAGAGATGGGGCAGCCACAGCTTCTCTAGACGTTAAAACTCAAATGTTATGAACTGGGACTTGTTTTCCTGCATTTTTGCATGTGATTTTTTTTTTTTTGAACAGCGTTGCCCCTGGAGAAAACAGTATCACTGACTTTACCAAACCAAAATCATCTCTGTAATGATAATCTACTTCATCTTCTCTTCCCCGTCATTTAAAACAAGACTGTTTAATAGGTTGCTGTTAATTCCTTGAAGTTTTAGAGCTCTATCACGTAAAAAGTCATAGTTCAGCTCTTTCACCATGTTTGATAGGATAATAAGAATTTGAATACTTTCCTTGCTCTCAGTCTCATACCAACCTGCTCAGTGAAAGAACTCTTCTTTTGTCCTTCTCTTGACTGGTGTTCTTCTAGACTGTTTACAGGAACGTAACTGAATTTTTGTATGCAATTGACTGCTCCCTTTTTGAATGTACAAATCACTAGATTACTTTTTGCTACTAAGGCAAAAATTAGCATCAAATGTTTTATCAGTAAGAATCTAATAGATTACCGAAAAGGTCTGAGAGAATGCTATCTGGCTACTGCTTTGCTTTTGTAATGAATTCTTGGAAAAGCACCTATACGTTATGAGAATATATCATCAATAGCCTGCTTTGTGCTGCTAAGGTTAGCACTTGTGGGTGAGTTACACACCAATTATTTTGGAAAAGCATATGGCATCTGTGCTGAACTTTAGTGCACATGTTTGCTTAAAGCTTCTTTCCAAGAACCAACTCTGGTCTTGTGCATAGTAAGTCCTTTGGACACATCCAAGTTACACTTTACAGTTCTGTATTAGATATACACATTGTAAACTGGACAGGACCAGTGTTGTTTGCAAGAGACAAACTCATTGGAAATAAGCTACGTTTTCTGGTGTTTGGGTGAAAATTGCTTTCTCAGACATTTAGCTGAACTTCTTGCAGAAAGGCAAGGAACCGTTGTGATTTATATGCTTGATAGTTTTTCTTCTCTGAACGCTTTGCTCTTACTTGCAAGAAATCCAAGTTACCACGTAACTGTTTCTCAACTAAATAGTTGTAAAGAGGCTCTAACAGTCTCATGGGTGCTCTCTAAGTTCTGTGGTATTCCCTTTATGACGAAGTGATTGTGCTAGCACACTTTTCATATGAGTACATTCGTTGCAGTTTCAAGGACACAGTAAGAACAACACTAACTTCCAGTGCACAGCTGGTTTTCACTCGGAAATCAGACCACCTTTGGGTTTTTAATTTTTTTTAAATATATAAACAGTCCTAAGTCCAGCTTGTGTTTATCTCTTCTGATTATAATACACAGTTGCAGCTCCTTACCATCTGTAGAGAACTGCACTGACACAGCAGTAGCCAATGAATAATCAACTATAATCCTTCCAGCTTCTGTGTTACTTTCCGTGTGGACATTCCTTGTAGATATTCCTTGTGTCCAGTTCCTTCTCCCATATATTAAGGCATGGGAACAGGCTGTAGCCGGTCACCCAAGAGTGGTAAATTTATTCTCTTAACAGCATTTGCAGCCTTGAGTAATAGAACAAAGGGGTTACACTGAAAAGGTGATTTACAAACGTGCATTTATGAGCATGCAAGACAGCACTGTGTATACAACTTTACACGTTGAGGTTATGTATATTCTGAAAAAGAAAGTAAAAGCACCCTGTTTGTATGCAGTGTTATGATGTATCATTTTTCTTAAGACTAACATTTTCTTTATTTGTCTGTTATTCACAAAGAGTATCAATCCTAGAGTTGAGCTGTAATAATAACTTTTCAAGAGAAAGTAGGAACAAGTTTCTAAGATTTGGCTGAAATTCAAGGTCAAAGTACTTTGTGCATCATGTCTTTTGTAGGAATAATAAACTCTCCTTTCAAGCTGCAACAGCAGTAGTCCGATCATCTCAGTCCCCCGAAACTAAGTCAGGATGCAACCCAACTCAAGAAGTTGCAATTCGTGTTTTCTTTGGTTTTATTTACAGTCGGTGTGTTGTAACAGAGCCTTCTAATTACTCAAGCTTATGAACCTTGCAGCTCTGCATACTGCAATTCCTGAATCCCAGCCTGTGACCCCTCATGGCTGCCAGAGTTGTGCTTAGCAGGAGCTAGGAATACAGACAGGAAGTCAGGTTCAAATAATTTAGTAGTTCCCAGATTTAGGACTAGGTTAACCAAGAGCCCAAGTGGAAATTGGAACAGCTGGGAACTTCTGTGATCTTTTTCAAGGAAGTTATGTCCTCTCCATAGGGTTTTGGAGCGAGCCTACAGACCTAGGTGGCAGGGCTATCTTTTAGCATTTCACAGTAATAGTTTAAAATAATGTTCATTTCATATTAATTTCAAAGAACTTTTCCATCAGAAGGAAGCTTCTCCTGAAAAATCTTTGGCCACAGTAAAATCCTGTGTTTTGCAGAGTGTTTCGTTAGCCCCTCTGCTTTGGGCACGCAGACTGTGGTCACCTAATTTTCTGCATGTACAGGGAACAGGTTCACTATCTCAAAAAGCCAGAGAGGCCACCAGGTTTCCTCTCCCCACCCAAACAAGCAGGCCTATTAGAGAGTAAACCTGCTCACTTCTTAAATGAAGTGTACCAGGACATGAATAAATGTGCCTGAGGCACTAGTAATTTATATTGTGGCAAGTAACAGGGATCTTTCAACCATAACTTGTCTATCTTCATAACAACTGAATGCTTTACATGATACATATGACCTGTGGAATTCAGACTCTCTACTATAGAATCACTCACACAGTGAAATGGTTTATATGTCAAGAAGCTTTTTAAGTACTTATAGAGAAAATGGTGTCTGCTGGGCAGCCCTTCTAGCATAATTTGTATGTATAAACCACATTCTGTAGTGACACATAACTGGTTTTAATGCTAGACTGTTCTGTAAAGGCAAGCAATGAAAACATGGGTGCAGCATGCAAAGGAAAACAGAGCTATAGCTAATAGAAAGGCCATGCTTGTATGTATGTATAATTTGGTAAATTTCAAAATAGTAAAGATGTTCCTTTCAATACTACTTTGAAAAAGGGAAGTATTGAGAGTAGTATTTCCTTCTGAAAAAAGGCGTCCAGTTGATTTCTCTGAGTACACAGTGAGTTAGTCGCTTCAAAAGTAGAGAGCTATGTTGTCAAATTATATACACCAGGATGCCCTTGACAAAGCTGTCTTTGAAATATGTCTGTGCTCTATTTCAGATCTTAGCTTTTCAGTTATGTTTCCCACCCAGAGTCACACTTGGATAATTGACTCCGGACTTGTACTCCCCCATAACCACATATTTCATCCATTCATTTCCAGCGCTCACCATGGCCTCTCTCCTACGCCATGACCCTACATGTCAGACAGAGCTGGTGAGGTTTTTCTCCCTGGTGACCCCGCAACACAATCATAGAACATGAGATATGGTGAGAGCTGAGCTATGCCTAGGGTGTGTTACACTGGGGGTGTCGATGCTCAGAGAAACTGTGCTATAGCAGTGATCTCCACCACTGCAGCCTAAGAAAACCATATCTCCACTATCACATGGTGTACCCCCTTCATGGGACTTGTTGATGCCTGAAGTCTTGCATTCTTAGGGAGAAGCTGCTTGGCAAGTCTGTTTAAGGAGGAATGCTAAGGGACTCTCATTGCAACATCTTGTTAATAACCATTTATTTATATTTTGGATAGAATATGGACAAGGTGGTAACACGTGCTTTCAGAAACAGCTTGAGACATTGGACAGGAGCCTGATCTTTCAGAGAACTGGATGTACATTGCTACATGTTCACTCCAGTGATTAGAACATTGAGACAGCCAAATTAAAAGACAATGTTATCAGTGCTAATTGTTCAAAACCTTGTTTTACTTATTTTATGCTTATGTATCAGAATGAGGCCTAGATGTGTGTGTGCTTACGCACATTTGTAGTTTTAGAGAATTAATACATAGAACAGACTGAAAACCAAGCTGAAACTAGAAAGGAGCGGGTAGCTGCTTCTCTTTTTCTGTTTTCATACAGCTGTGCTTGAAGGAGACTGCTAGATGGGGAGATGCAAAATAAACAGGGAGGATATTGTCAGAATAGAGCATATAAATGAGACTTGCAAGAGCTGAATGTTGAGCTGCAAACTGCAAGTACTGTCTTTTTGAAAAGGTTGACCTGCTTTAACAGTGAGCACACTAGAATATGAATGCAACTGTTACCACAGAATCTGATTCCTTCATTAAAAAAAAACCAACAAACCAAACCCCAAACCCGAATCCTGGCTTAAACAGGAAGATTGGCTTTACAATCTATGCAGATTTTCTGAAGCATATGCAAGGGGTTTATGCATACCTCAGATGGTAGCTGCCTGGTGTCAAGCAACACTTTGATTATCAGCCCATAAAACTACTTTCCAGAGCTGTTCCCCTGAAGCTGGATGCTCCATATGGTCATTGGCTGATGCTGCTCATAAACTACTTTGGCACCACCTTGCTCTCTGGCACAACAATTCATTAATCAATCTGTTGATTCAGTTTTAAAAATAAAAGCAAATTCCCACTCCCTTCTCTCCTCCATACAGTTTCACTAAGCTCTCAGATCAGATTTTCCACTCAGCTTTACAGCTTTAACTGTGCTTATAAAAGCTGAAGTCCCAGGTTTCATGCATGCTGTGGTACTGCGACGTTGTTGATTAAACAGTTCAAAAGTTCAGAAAGAGACATTTCACAGTTGCAGCCAAAGGCAGCTTCACTAACTTCTATTTGCTCGGCTTCTGGCAAAATAAAATTTCATCCTGTCCCTAACTCCTGGGAAGATGCTGTGCACATAAAATGTTGTAACCTACTTGCAATGCCTGTTCATGCCAAGGGATGTGGATTTCAGTTGGCAGCAAATGACATTCAACATCTTCCAGAATTCAGATAAATAAAGTACAGGTTTCAGTTTAGATGAATAATCCTTTAGTCTGTTATTTCACATAGCAGAACAACCTTTCATTAATATGATAAGCTCTGCTTTTACAGGCAGTTTTCTGTTTTTAGTAGAATAGAATAATAAAAAGATCATTGATGTGTCAACACAGAAAAGATTGATTCATGGGGTCATATGATTACTTCTCTGCAGTTATCCACGCAAGTGCTGGGTAAAGCTTGGGGATCCAAAATTTCAGGATTTCAGCATGAATTTACCCACAGTTCACATCAGATGAATATGTTTCGTCATTACCTATTTAACTGCTCTCCCACTTAAAAGATTTTAGTTGTCAGACCAGAGATCAGGAACATCACCATGTGATTTTTTAATGAAAGCCACCAAAAAAATTATTTATGAGATAGACTTTCATTGAAAGCAGTCTAAACCAGTACATAGGTCATTTCTGTGTTCACTGTGACAGACAGGGATGGTTTGTCATGTTTCAGCTTGATTTCAAACATTTTTGCAATACAAGCATTCAAGTTTTTAGGTTTCATTTAACTATTAAGTAAGTTCCTCCGTGCCACAGTGATCGGAACTCAGATAAATTCAAACTTAAGACCATCTAAGAAAGCTAACCAGAATTTTCCAATGAGGACTAAATAACAGCATTTTCAGGTAGATTGAGGAGACCCCTGATATGTTAGAAGAGCAAGGAATAATCAATGTCCCACACTGAAGGCTGGGGAAAGATGGGTCATCACCTTGATCAAAAAGGAGCCCAGTTATCTATGGGGATACATTCACAGGAGAATCTCCAAATCAGCAGTTATGACATGTAGACATCAGTATGCTGCATTTGTGGTTCCTGCCATTTGACCCATGAGTACCTACTTGTTAATTCTGCTAAGGACCACATAGTTGAGAATGACTAGCTGGACAGTTAACATGTCAGTTCTGTGGGGATGTAATCCTAGGTTTTTGAGAGGTAGCACAGATTGGAAGAAGGGGAGGTACTGTCCTATAGCAAGCACATAATCTCTTTTCCCTCATTGTAAGAGAGGGCTGGAGAAAGACAGGATGCCAAGGAGTGTAATACTCTTTACAGCCACCATGCAGCTGCTCAGAGTCAGACGTCTGCTGGTTCGTGTTTGCAGAGTGGACTGGTTAACAGTGTGAGCAATTCTGAGGTAGCATAGGGAGGATCCAGATAGCAGTTTGTGATGGTAACATTATGTTTCTGTCGGTGCCTTAACTACATATTCCCTGTAGATACATTCGGTTCAGTTGTCTCAGCTATGGGTAAGACTTTTTTTTCCCTCCTGGAGAGGGGAGAATCAGGTCTGGGGATTTTTCTTTCGTGGCTTCAGTTGCTGTCTGCATAGCATTTTCACTAATCACCTTAATTTAACAGAGGATGAATGGTGGAGCCGAAATCATCAGCTTGTAACAAACAACAAATCAGCATGCTAGAACAAAAGTAACAGCAAATGACTAAACAACAATCTCAGTGCAGCATATATATTCATCAAGGTCCATATTAGTACTTTCCTTTTCAAGTTTTAACTGGCCTCATTTGATAAAAAAATTGTGTTCGTTATTACATACGTTTGGAGAGCCCTTCTCTAGCACCTTGACACTTTAAAAGGTTTGAATTGGCTTGTCAATATGACAGAAAAAGAACAAAGTCCCACATAGCTTCACTGATGTTAGTCTCTGTTATGTTTTAAGAAGCCAGACCTCTCTGACCTATGCTGAAGACACAGCTTTAAGAAAGCCCCTTAAACAACAAGTTTTTGGCTCAAAGCAAGAATTCTAGGCTGGAATTCCTTTGCTGGGCTGATGCAATAGGTCAGATTTGCTGATTAGCACTTAGATTTTTTGATTTTGCAATGCCAGTGTTATTCTGAAGTTTATTTATTAGAAAGAGTAATTGACCAATGGAAAAGGAAAAAATCCCCCCATCCCATTCCCCCCCCCCCCCCCCCCCCATGTATTTAGAGGCTCTATTTACAGAGGTTTTTTAGTTTGGTTTCTATTCACATTAATGGCCAGCCTCCTTTTTCACACTGATGATGAGGAATCTCTAAACCATAGGAATGTTTTTCAAATTACACACATCTCTGTTCCCTCACTTTCACTTTCTCAGCCTGTAATTTCCGAGTTGCCTTTCTGCTGGCTTTTCTATTCCACTGGATTCTACTGATGCATCAAATGGAGTCATTATTACCTAAGTGGTAAGCATAGGATTAAGGTTAATTAACTATACAGAAAATGATAAAATTGCTTTTGGTTCAGTGCTTTTTTTCAACTAATTCAGTCTCTTTGCTCAAGTAGCTTTAAATACTTCTGTTACTTTTAATAGAGAGTATGTATTTCAGAGATTTGTGTCTATGTATCTAGACTACATCAGGAAAGGAGGGAATCTTGATGGCTAAACTCACCTTAGTGATTTTGTGCCCGATTGTATTTCAAGAGAAAAGCTCTTCAACATATTTAATGTACACAAAGGTAACTATGCTTACACAGTCTCAGCTTTGATGTAGTCTGTATAATTGAATTCAGAGCTTCACAAGCCTGGCATAGTGCAATGCATTTTTTTGTAGTTACAAAAGAGGAAGGAACATGTAAGACAGGGAGAGGTTGTGTAAGGAAGGGAGAAGAGATAAAGGGTGAACTCTTCAGAAACCAGGAAGTGACAAACTACACAGGAGAAAGCCTGGTATTAGTGATGACAAGTTTTATATATCTTAGTACAATGGTACAGTAAAACAAGTAGCATCAGACTCTCAGTTCTCAGGTCGACAAACACAGATGTGAATTTCAAACCGTGAAATTCCTGAAGGCATTTTGAATGACTACGTTCTTCAGTTGATGATGGGAAAGAATTTAATATCTCAATTACCCAGCAGGATTATCTAATTTTTGGAGTACTCTTTAGCAGAGAGAGAGAAAGAGAGAGAGATTACAACATAGTTAGAAGAAACCCAGACACAACTGATTATGTATCTGTACACTATGAGCTGTAACACTGCAGAGAAGATCATAGTAAACATAATGTACTTGGCCTTTCTGTCATGGACTTCGGGTTCGTAGCTTCTTTGCATTGCCAGCGGTGCATTTTTGTACTTTTTGAAGGCATCAGTTACCAGCAGTTTGCAAAATAACTCAGGAGGACAAATTACAAGGAAACCAAAGCATAATACTGGAAAATATGTTTCTTGTACTGAAGATGCTGTAGGGAATCACCAAAGACTCCTTGGGCCACACCGCAATGCTAGAGGGCAAATTCTCAGTCACGTGCTTAGCATAGATCTAAAATCTATTCCAAGATTTCTGTGTGAAGGAGAGGATAGACTTTCAGAGTCCTTACACCTGCCTGGTTAACCTACCCCTGTTGGCTGTCTTTGGAAATCTCTTGTGCTTATAAACGTGAAGAGTCCAGTGGAAGTCACCTAATAAAGATGTCAGGCATCCAGTCTTCATGGAGGGAAGGTGGCCAAGGAATGTTAATGAAGAATATTAAAAACTTTGCATTTCTTTATTAGCGAGCACTAGATGTCATTGTGTTGAAGTTGTCCCCAAGCTAAAGGAATTAAAATAGTATTATAAAAAAAAATCCCAAAAGAAGTAAAACATTTTATTCAACCAAAAAATAAATTACTGTGGGCTTCATGGGCTTCTTGGTTTGCTGAATTCTTCTGCAGTTCAAATTTCAAATTCTTAATTCACTGTGCAAAAATGTAGGATAAAACACATGGGAATTTTTGAAGTGTTAAGCTATGGAAACTCACAGAGATAGAGCAGTTCAGCTTGGGCATCCCAGTTTGAAAGGGGATTCAGTAAAGCCATGGAATGCGTATTTTAGACAATAGAAAGATTACGTGATGGAGTATCCTGGAAAAAGAAAAAAAGCATAAAAAGCTAGAATGATTCTGCCTTGACAAAAGAGAAGCAAATAAAATAAAAATGTGGCTGATAAAAATACAGTAAAGTAGCTAAAATTGTTATAAACTGACATTGAACACAATGTTACTGAATAAGTTTGAAATAAAGGTCTAGAACAGAAACGATAGAATGTAATCTGTTCAGTACAAACACCCCCCCCCCCCGCCCCAAAAGATTGTTTCCATTATGGTGGAAGTGAGTGGTGATATGTTTCAGAAGGATCAGATAGCTGCATGGGACAAACCACATCAGTTATTTTGGTGCTCGGTGGACCTGGCTGTAGATAAGGCTAGGGGGTGAATTTTGCACAACTTACGTGTTTTTGATATTGGAGCCGTTACCATTCTGGTACCTCGAGGTATGTTCATCATTTGCTATTTGAGGTGTTCTAGTTAGCTGTGGGTGTACAGAGAGGTCAAATGGTGTAATCCGTGCTCCCAAGATGGAGCAACACAAGCACTTACAGAGCAAACAGTAACACATATTCATTTAAAATGTAAACTTGCTGCTTGAAATTTCACTTTCAAGAAATATTCCTGTATGTCTAAATAACTCAGTGAAAATGTTCAGGTACAGAAAATAAACCCAGGATTTAAAGAACGGATATTATGGTCACTGTTGCAGCTCCTACTCAGTAGTTTCCTGTACCCACAGAAAATGTAAGATCCAGTCATTTATCGATTCAATGACTGGAGTTGTTAAGATTAAAATAAAGATACCCACACATTAAAGTGAGTTTGTACTTGATGCCTGAGTCTGTGCCTGCTCGAAACTGAGAACTCCAGTTCCTAAAAAAAGGTCTGATCACAGATAATGAAAATAACAGGAACACATATGCTTCTGTATTAGCAGGTACTAATGCGACCTCACTCTTGTGTGCTGCCTGTCCAGGGGGCTCAGGGAGTGTTGTGTCCCAGCATCTATTAACATGTGAACATGGACTGATTTTCTTGGATTTGGAAATTCATACTGCACTCCCATTATTGGGTTTCTGGTGTCTAGTTACAGTCCAATATACCCTATAACTCTTCTTTTCACTGAGAACATTACTAAAACTTCCTCATTTTCTGGAACTAGTCAAGCTTAATATTGCTGAATTTGCTACCTCTGTTAGATATGGGTGATGGTTGCGAGGCATTCAAGAGCTGTTGCAAAAAAACCATGATAGTATTTGGCTTCATTGATTATGAAATGTCACCCCCAAAATCATTAATTTAAAACTAACTGGTTTCCACTTAGGGAATTTAGAATTATGAGGCTTCAGAATTTTTTGATCCCTTTTTAAATACTTGATAAAACAAACATACTTCATCTAACATCAGCTGTGCACTATTTTCTCTCAGGTTAGGGGCTTGGTTTTCAGCTAAACAGAAGGGCTTGTTTATAAACAAGAGAATAACAGAAGTGAAAATATGTGTACATACGTATCAGTGCTACTGAAGGATAACCTTTTCTTTCTCTTTTTTTTTTCTTTCAAATAACAGCCAGTCTCAAGAAACCCAGTCTGCTTGGCTGAATGTTTTTTCCCAGGATAGCATTTCCTCTCTTGGAGGAAAGCTGCCTCAGTCACCTCTCTATTTAACTGTCTGTCCCTCATCCTCCCCACCCAGTCTGCTGATCTGTGTTTCCAAATATACCCTCAATTATGTATCTGCAAATGGAGAAACTTAAGAATAGCACACAGTGGCATGTTCAGGTTTCTAGTCTGTTTTCTTAACAACGTACAATGCTGTTCTGCAAAGCAGCAGAACAGATTAAAGATCACAGAAAATTGTCTCTGGCTTACTGTTTCTGGTTTTGTAGGCACTCGTGGAATTCCCAGTACAGAGATTTCTTCATTACTTGGCATACGCTTGAAGATGCTAACGTAACGTGCAGAGCTACTACATAAGTTAAATAGAAAAACAGATCCCAATACATGGCTTGACTAAATAATACTCTAATCTGTAGGGCAGTGGATATCACATTTCAGATTGTTCAGATACAATTGCTTGCAAATCTTTGCTTTGTAATCCTGAAAATGGTTGGCATCACAGGTGTCTCAACCTGATTTAGCATTGCAGTCATTATTAGGCTATTTTTTAAGCATGCTTAGGCCTACACAGTACTTAGTGTCCTTTTTCATGGCTATTCAAATGATGAATATCATACAGAGGAAGTGGTGAAACAAAAAGCAAATTACTCCAGAGTCTGCACAGGAGTGTCACTTATATAGGAAGGGAGTCCTTAAAACTATGTGTGGATTGGGGTAAAGTCTAGAGTGCACCAAAAATATGGTACAAATGAAGCTCAGTAGACATCACATCTGGTTTCACCATCTCTGTAGTTTTTACTTCCCATAACTACATATAGTTGTCTAAATATATATAATAAAAAAGAACCTTTATATAATATCGTAAGAACTGACTGGCTCTGCTTCCTTCTGAATCCTTTCCAAGAAGAGAGAAGAGAGGTGCATTTTTTAATACTGCTTCTATAGCCCAGGCAACTCTGTGGTTCCTTTGGTAGTCTGCTCTGGCAGACAATGTAAGCAGCATGAGCAGCTAGGTCTGTGCCATGGATATGAATTTGGAAGTCAGTGCACCTGTAGATCTCATGCACTTTTACTCGGTGAGCACTGAAAGTTTCTCAATGCAGCTTTGCAGACAATTTTTTGTTTGGACTGGGTGGAGTTCAGGAAGAAGCCAAAAATGTTCTTGCTTGTGTAATTTTCAGTTAAGATCAGTTGAATTTAATTCTCAAATGTGATGTCTTTCCATCAGCTTGTGTAACAATTAACACAAGTTATGTGATGACACGTGCATAGCAGAGGAGCTAGAAAGGTTACAGTTCTGTGGGATTTGGAACATGGAAATCCAAACCTATTTAAAATTGCAAAATAATAACACTTTGCAATATTCCTTATCTCTTAAGAGCATCTCTTACCTGCCTCTCTGAAGAGGAAAGAAGCCTGAGCTGTTTTTTGATTCAGTTATTTTCAAGCTCCTTTATCTTTTGGAGACTTACCTCTCTTTGAGACCTGCTAGACCTGCTCATGATGCGCAAAAATACTCCCACTGCCAAGGAGCAGCATTGACTCTCAATGTACACATTCACATGCTTGATGCGTTTCCTGACATATTTAAGATGTTTGATTACATTTCCACATTAATTTGCAGCATCAAATTCTGTCCTTATTGTATAAAGGTAAAATCCTAACTTCAGCATTGCCTAAGACAGAGCTCAAAATCTTTACTGTGTTATGTACAGCCATGTTAATGGTGAAAGCTCTTTGTTGAGTACATGTCCATGGGTTATTGCTTATGCAAACTGTGGCCGCATGTTCCCTAATGAGATTAGGCAATCACTTCATATAATCTCTCATTCTGTTGATTGCTTTACTGCCCGTAAAAGAACATTTATATAACCTACCTGCACAGAAAACCACATCCCTTCTGTTTGAGAGATGAGGCTGATGACAGGCTGAATTTCCACATGTGGTTTTGGAGCAGCAGCTAGGTCTTGTCTTAATTAATACCCTGCAGCAACTTTGTTCCAGAAGTTGTGAATGCTTCATCCCTGGCGGCGTTCAAGGTGGGGTTGGACATAGCCTTAGATGGCATGGTTTAGTGGGAGGTGTCCCTGCCCATGGCGGGGGGGTTGGAACTCGATGATCTGAAGGTCCTTTCCAGCCCTTACTATTCTGTGATTCTGTGATTCTGTGATTCTCCTATCTTTACACAAGGCATCCTGCATTTCCTCACAACAGACCTTTTCTTTGACGAGGTATTGCTAAACCTCAACAAAGCTGGGAAGCACTCTAGAGAACTTATTACCACTACCAGAGTGATGCCAGCTTTCAGACAGTGTATGGAGGGGGAAAGCATTTGGCCAAGGTGCTTAAAGACAACTACTAAGAAGGTATCAAATCGAAACCAGAGACAACTGAGGAGAAAAAAATAGTTCCCATGAAGGAGGAGAAAAGGGAACAGTAGAGAAATAGTGGAAAAAAGTCCACAGTTTCTTTGTCCCAGCACACATATCATCACCCCCATCATCAACACATCAAATCAGGCAGGTGAGTAGGAACCTGACTGTTCTCATCCAGATCTGATGTGCGGTACAGAGAGGGGGAGATAAGTTGTGCAACACCTTCATCACCTTACTGTTAAAGCTGAATAATACAGATCTTACATAATCCGCGCCAGAACCTCTTCTCTCCTTAGGAACTGGACTGTCACGTCTACTGCAGCCTACCATATGTAGGATATAGAAAAAGGTAGCTGATGCCATGCTAACTAGTCAGAAGAAAAGGTACCGTTTTCTTTGTGCCTCATGGTGTTGTCAACAGTAGAAGCAAAACACTACATGTTAACTCTTGCCTTCCTTGCCTGAAAGCAGTGATTTCATGGGGCAGTCCTTATAGTGAAGGACATTGCTGACCCCGTTTGTAATGAAAACATAGAGAAAATTACCTTGGGCAGTAGAAACATCTGAAGGTCATTGCCTTACCAAAAAACAATGCTGTAGCTCAGGAATAAGCAAATATTCCAGAGAGCTCAGTACAGATGTTCTTAGAGTCTGAAGTCCAACAGACTACGAGAGAGAAGAAATGTGACATCTGTGAAAGGATCAGGAACCCAGCATCCCTGAAGATCCATTTATCAAATAAGGTATCACTAGTTTGATTTACGGTACTTTTTAATGGGTTAGAATACCAGTGTTCCCATCTCTGGTAGATAGTACCACCTTCTCCATCCAGTAAGTGCCAAATGGCATCTCCCTTGCTCCCAATTTTTTTATTCTCAATTTTGCATGCAAAACTTACCCATGGATGACACTGCTACCCCTCCTAATCATGCCATATTTGCTTCCTGCAGGTGAACGGCCTTTTGAATGCAACTGGCAAGGGTGTAACAAGAAGTTTGCTCGTTCCGATGAGCTGGCCCGCCACTACCGCACCCACACTGGAGAGAAGAAGTTCAGCTGTCCCCTCTGCGAGAAGCGCTTCATGCGCAGTGACCACCTCACGAAGCATGCCCGCCGCCATGCCAACTTCCACCCAAGCATGCTCAAGAGGCGAAGTGGAAGCAGCTCAAGAACAGGGTCTGTCAGTGACTACAGCCGCTCCGATGCGTCAAGTCCAACAATTAGCCCTGCCAGCTCACCATAGACCTACCTGCACTGGATGTCAGCACTTTGCCTCTAATACCTAACGTGGAGTTTTGTTTGTGTTGCACACATTTAAAAAACTCTGTTGCTTCCCCTCCTCGGCTCCCCACCCACCTTTGGTTTTAATAGCTGCTTCCCACTGCAATTTCCAGTCAAATTTTCTTTATCCAACCACACAAGTGGCTATTCTAACCTCATGGACAGACTTACATGTTACACTTAATGACTCCTGCTGTCTCAATATTTCATACATTTTGCAACCATTTACAGGTCCTCTTGATTATTCTTTGTAAGAAAATGAGAAAATCTAAAAAAAAAAATAATCCCCACTTAATTCACCTCAGGTGTCAAAGTAGTTTTTTAAGACCTGATTGCACAACATGAGCATACATACACTTACAAATCAACTGTGTTGGATTGCGTCCCCCTTCTCCTTTCTCAGGGATGGATATTTATATTACACAATAATTACAATGAAGACACACCTTAACCGCAGCCTTACTTTGTAAATATATTTGCACTCGGAAGCTTTTTGTTAGGTTCTTTCACACACTGGGGAAAAATAACAAACAAACAAACAATACAAAACCCAAACCAGTACTGGAATGTAGTACCAGACTCTTCCATTGCTTGTTTTCCTGATTGCATACATTGGGGAGTATCCAAACTGGAGTCCTGTCTTTCTTCAAGCTGCCCTATGCTTTTGATAGTGAGCCATCTTTTCACTTCATGCTGAAGATGCTCCAAACCCAACTTCCTATTGCAAAAATCTCTGTGAGGTTGATAAACTTGTTTGTTTGTTTGATGCTAGATCAAATTCTGAGGAAAAAAAACCTAAATTAGATGCCTTAAGTAAATAACCTAAATCACGAGGAAGCATTTTACACTGGGCAACATTTGGTTGCAAGGTGGCATGGAATCTCGGAGGCATTCCTTTGTCACTCTCTCCAAGTTGTAAGCTCTGCACTGCCTGTTCAGTATGGGACCAACAGAATATTCAAAGCAGACAGAAATCAAACCACACTGACTTCTTGATTTTTTTTTTTAATGAACTGTGGAAATAGCATAACTGAACCTATGCCCACCAAAACTTTCATCAAGGTACTTACCTACTGTACAGCTGTATCTTAGGAAGACAGATTGGTTAAGACATAGTTTCTGTATCCTGTTTCATCACCACCATTGTCACTGATAAAAGGAAGTGAAAATCATGAGTTATCTTGTGACTGGAAAAATAAAATACGCATTTAAAAGTTTTGAAAGAAAATGACACCATTTTAGCTCAGCACTACTGTAAGTTTCTCAAAAATACACATACCAGTGTAAAGTAAGGTGCTGTCAGTTCCCAAAAAGTGTTTAATAATAAAAAGGGAATTTTGGCTAGTTTTCAGTAACTTTCAAATATTTGACACTCAAGAGAGCACTAAGAGGTAGATTTTAATGTCCTTTA
This sequence comes from Amazona ochrocephala, assembly GCA_039720435.1. Taxonomy (NCBI): domain Eukaryota; kingdom Metazoa; phylum Chordata; class Aves; order Psittaciformes; family Psittacidae; genus Amazona; species Amazona ochrocephala. The sequence goes on along the minus strand of CM077883.1, from coordinate 29,650,712 downwards.
TGGTAGAAAATACAATAAAAGACCAGGAACATTGTGAAGTCCTGGGGACCCCACTGGCAGCAAATACACCTTCCTTGGTTTCGCTGGGTCTGATGGTGTATATTATAAATTCAGGCCCTTTCGATACTGGATTTTTTGGGGTTTTCTTGTTTTACTGTAGGGTATAAATGCAGTTAAGTGTGGCATGGTGAAAAGAAGCTCTCTATGCCTCACCTGCCATTTGATATCAAGTGAATGCCTCCAGATTCCAAATGAACCTGTATCTTACTTGCTGCTTTGCATTGATCCAATTTTGCAAGGTTTTACTGTACTGTATATTAACTGTGAGAAGCTAATATAGATTTCCAAGTAGTTTCATAGGTACTTCCATAATATTCACATTATTCCTAATACTATGCATTCTATTAGTTGTATGAATACCTAAAGACAATTCAAAGTGCAGATATTTTAGCTTTTTTTTTTTCATGCTCATTTGCTTCAGATTTCACCTCTGTAAACCCACAATTTTTACTTTTGAATTGGAAGTCTTGTAAGGCATGATTCTACTGTTTCATTTCACAGAAAACGAAAGCACATCATAAGGGTTTTACTGCAAGACAACAAATATTGTTGAGCTCTTGTGATGAGTTGCCTGACCACTGTGAGTTAGGGGAAAGCCAGATCTGCTTGTCGCCATAGTTCTCCTCTTTTCTTGTTTTCCTTTTCAAAAAATGTCACCTGCTGAGATAACACAATTTCAACAACTTGATGCAATTCAGGTAACAGGAATTCACATTCCAATCATTTCTGTGACTGCTAAAAGTGCTCTTGTGCTGTAGCTAGTAAAGAGGCATTTCAGCTATCTAGCTAAAGGAATTCTACAGGTCAGCTGTGTCTTGTGCACATACTTTGAAACAAGTCATAAACATAGTTATCATTATACCTTAACAGAGGAATGGGAGTAACACAACCAAAATAAAAAGGTGAACTTCAGCAAAAATCATGGGCTTCATGTTCTAAATTCAGTTTGTTGTAAAATCATCTTTTCCAACAAGAGCATCATTTAATCTTTACCAAAGGAGGAACCACTTTAGTCCATTTACTGAGGGCATAATAACTCTGCATGAGTCAGTAGGTGCATTACAAACAACTTGTTTTAATAGCCTGGAGAAAGAATATTTGCACCAGGTTTTATTAGTACTGAGATTATGGGACAACCTGTCCTGAGTGACATAAGAACTATGTAATCTTCAACTCAAACAGTAGACCAAGCATTTTATGTGTATTCTTCACAGAAACTACTAATGATTCTCCAAGTTTGAACCAAAAGAAAAGGGTTCAAAGTCAAATTTCCAGTTCAGCCAGTTCATCCAGTGAGAAGGCTGAGCCTGTGCACAGCAGCATTGCTGCACTTTCAGGGAATTTGCTGAAATTTGTCAGTTAAACTTTTATTTACACTTTAGCTTTAAGTACCTCAGAGTGTGTTACAGCTGACAGTCACACTGCTGTGTTTTAAAATCCTAGCTAGAGTTTCAAATTAGAGTTTCATTACATGTTTGATACATGATAGTTTAAGGATAAAATGATGCATTCCAAACCACTCGTAGTTTCCAAGACTGAACGTGAACAAAACTTGTCCTAATATTTCCATATGGAAAGAGAGTGTTTGGGGTTTTCTGCGTCTTCTGGATGCTAGGAAAGAAGCATAAGTACCAGCAAGGTGGTAAGACTCCATTCTGTGCTTCACAGATATGAGAAGTTTGAACAGCTGAAATGGTGTTTTGAAATCTGTGTGCTTATCCAAACTAACCTCAGACTTTTACCCTTCTGTTGTTTCACCCGGCACTGTAAGCTCAGTCTCCTGGCATAGCAACAAAACACTGCACACTGAGGAAATGCTGCTCTGGCAAGGTGCATATTTCTTCCCAGTCCTCTCCATTTGGAGGAGTGTGCATCTCTCCTCCTGCCTCCTCCTTTCCCTATGCAATCTGTTAAGGGAAATCCCCACAAACTACAAAATTGCCCTAATTTTATTTTCCTTTTAATTTCAGAATATAAAACCAAGTTTATTGTTATTCAGAAAGCCCTGAAAGTTTGTTTGTGTTACTCCAGCCATAATTCCATCTTCCTCTCTAAAAGCTGAGCTTATCTGCCTTGCTATACGAAACAGGTGAAAGTCAAAATCACCACTTCACTACCACAATGCAAATGAAACTAAAGACACTCTGAGAAACTCATTCACCCCTTCCACTAAGCTCATCCTCTGCAAAGGCCTAAAGTGCATTAATGGCCACATAAATTCAGTTTTTATCCTGATTCTTAGAAAAGTCCTGGTAAACTCCTGGCAGCTAGATTTTATTGTGAGACTTGTTTATATCTGCAAACTAGCTGTTCCTTGCTTTTATAATAAACGCATATTATCTGTTTACATAACTGCAAAGGTATGTATTTATAGCAAGTCATCAGAAGTCTCTGATGGTAACACCTAACTCATGTACATATCCTGCCCTCTTCACTGCACTAACCCTTGCAATAACTTTTAGCTGTGAGAGCCTCTGTACACCTTTAAAACCTCATTACCTTCTGTGCAGCTGTTCAGTGATTTCCATGGTTCATGCAGCCAGGCAGTATGAGGCTGTGTAAGGAGCTTACCTATTTCTAGCTATTCACAGTCACAACTGCTTTTCTTCAGCAGAATCTGTACTGTGTGAAGTGCATTTTTGTTTTGGGGAACATGGTCTGTGAAGAAAGAGTAAGGAAAATGAACTCTGCATATTTTAAGCTTACCTTTTCATTGCCATTTAATTTACTAATTTCATAAGGTAATGCCAACAGACCGACTTTCAGGTGCTCTTTTACTCCATCACACCACACATTTGTGCATTAGGTGCTAACATATAGCCTATGTCAGTGAATGGTATGATGAACGTCTGTATTTTTAACTCCTCTGGGATAAAGCTATATCTCCTTAGGCAGAAGAAAATAACAGAATTATACCTGTTTACCCCATAAACCAGAATATAAAATTCAAAAGCCTATTCAGTGGTATAGGGGTTTTTATATATAAATATCTATATATGTGGATTTATAAGCATATGCACATATATAAAAATATTTATGTGTATATTGTATAGTGCGTGTATGTATACATACACAGCAATGTGTATACACTACACGCCAAATAATTAAGGGATGTCTACAGAGCAAAAATAGGTATCCATTTCATTAGAACTAGTGATGGGGCTGAACCAAAATCCTAGATCCAAATGCCACTGCATTTGGAAAGTGTGAACCTCTGTTTTGAGATTTGTGGTTGAGTTCCATCTCTGGTCACAGCTGCAGTTACATGTGTATATATACATTCTGGGCTTGTGTGTGCGTGCTTCTTCACAAGCACATGCCTGTGTGGGTGACAGGAATATATGTGCCAGTAAGTGTGCATGGGTTTACATATATGCTTCCAGCTTTGGTGAATTGTGATGTTGCCATGTCATCTTCACCTGTACAGTTTTATCAGCAGCACATGAACGCTTCCTTGGGTCACTTTGCAACTCTTTAAATCACTACATTGAAGTATTACAGTTGTACAGTTATACATTCATCTATTCGTGCTCTGCTGTAACTTTTTATGTATTTTGTACTGCATAGATTATATATTGTGATAATGTCCTATGCAACAACAATAAAGAAGGGAAAAAAAAGGAAAAAGGAAGAAAATTAACAGCTGTAAAATATCGTCTTAACTTGTATGCATGGTTAGTGACGTTTACATTTCCCAAAATAAAACGTAACTATGAAGTACCTAATTTCCTTCTCTATGTGTCAGTTAAAAAGCATCAATTGTTAATATTTCTGCTGTTTGAGGTTTGATACCTTGTTTGATATGTTTGCTTAAATTTCACCCTGTGCTGTTGTTTAAAATGGGTTCTGTTTTTTAATCACTGAAAGTTTCTGTGATGTGTTTTGTACTCTCCTCTGCTTTAAGCAGTATTTTACAGCTGCACAGTGAAATTACTTTCTCAAAGCTGGCATAGACTGTTTTTCTTTACAGGATGGTTATGGGGTTAATATGCATGAGTTCAACGTCAGAGAGCCAACCATCCTTCCTTTCAAAGCTCAGTTCTTTGCAAATTTCTGATACCATCTCTGCAAGTAGCAATGTCCCATCCAAACAGCAGTAAGGTAATCTCAGAGCACCCTGAAATGCTCTTGCCTAATTTTAAAGATGAGGAAATTGAAACACAAGAGATTTGAGTGACTTTCTTAGAGACACGAGGCAATGGCAGATGTTCGCTTTTATCCTCCTTTGAAAGCACCACCACACTCCCAGGAAAACAGTTCTGTACCCTAGAATGAATGTATGTCTATAGAACATTCTAACTGATTGCAAAAATAATTTGAAACAGTGGACTACTATTGGAAGAGGAAAGCTAAAACATCCAATTGTGGGAATTACTTTAAAATGAGTATATTTTCTTTTGCGGGGGTCACGAAAACTTTTCAGAGCACATAACTTGGAGAGCCATTATCTTTAATAGCAGGTTTCTCCATTGCAGTGTTGAACTGCCAGCACTGTTCATTATCTGCCTGTGCGCCATTCGCTTGTACATCTGTATGTGTCTGTGATCAACTGCTATTTTATAGCTCACTAAGTAACAGAATGCCTAACTGTGCTAATGCAGTATCTAAGGGCTTGTTATCTGAGTGTAACAGTCTCTGTGCATGTGCAGTGGATTGCCTTGACTATTGGTGAGCCCTCACTGGAACACAAGGCAAAGTGCTCTTGTCCAGCAGAAAGCCACAGGTGAAGAGAGTTTCATTCTCTACTACTAACATAGTCCATGTTGTAACTGGGAAATCTCAGGCAGGGGATTCTCTGAAGCATTTGGGTTGTGAGAGTCCTCAAGCAAAAATCCTGGTAAACCATGTAATACCTGAGTGAGCAGAAGTTCCTTTGCAGACCTTGTGTATCAGTGTGTCTGTTGAACTCTTACATTTCAGATTCACTGAAGTAACTAACATCACCCTGCCCCTGGCAGTCTTTCCCCTAATACTTCCCCAGATGTCCTTGTCACCCCATTCTGTTTTCACGCTTGAAGAGACAGGTGAGGCTTTCTGTTCTAGCTGCTGTAGAAGTCTGGTTGCTTTTTGCTAGTTTGTTACTGTGGAAAGGGTTAGCCTGACATGTCTGGCTTCTACCACTACCTGGTCTTCCAGCCAGCTGCTCTGTCTGAATTCAGTGTTTGTACTGGGGGGAAGGTGGTGAGGAGTCTTTTTTCACTGATGCTGGAGAAAGCTGATACAGACTCTTGCTCCCCTTCTGTGCAAAGGAATAAGACTGAAGTATCTTGAAAATAAAGGTTGCACATCACTTCTAAACACTGTTTTGTTCGTGAAAATAGGCCCTGAAGAGTAGCATTTCTGAAGTCTTCCTACACGAAGGATCCATCTTATGTTTGATAACCAAAGAGCAGTCAATGACTGTTTTCTAACCTTTCTAGAAGAAAAGAGAAACAAATCCTTCCAAAAGGATATGCGTCCTTTTCAGTTTAAGTATGGAGTTGTTGCCTTGGTACTGTAATGTTATGTGCCTCCCCACCCAGACACCCACACTCTGAAACACATAGGTTCACACATTCTTACCTTCAAAAGAAACTTCTCTTGGGTTGCTAAATGTATGGGTTTCTGTTTCGCCTGTGACTCAGCGTTTGCCATGAAATGGTCACAGACTTGGCAGTAGTCCATCAGTTCAGAAGAGAAGTGATATTACTGCTGGAATTAGGATGGGATTTTCCTATTTACACTGACCTGTGTATAATTTCTGGCTTCAAAGCAGTCCCCCTCAGGCTCATTTCCCCAGCTGTTCAAGGAACCACATCCATGGCATGCTTTGCTGTTTGACTGCAAGAGATTAAAGTGCCATAAATATGAATACACAGTCATAGAAACAGAGAAAAAAGCAAAAGAAGATGGAGATTGAAACAAAAAAGAGGTGAGGACAAAGAGACATGCCCAGTGTTTCCAGCAGCTGACCAAAAAGACTCACACTGCACCAGAATACATGTGGGGCTGCCAAGCAGCACCTCTAAAGATGACCACAAACTGCATCATCTTTTCCAAGAGCAGCAGAGGAAGCTAAGTCAAACAGTGATTCAAGCAGGCAAGCCCACATGTCTGTCTAGCTACAATGCATTGCTGGCAAGCAAACAGTATAAAGAGTGAGGGATTATTTTAATAGATTTCTCAATCCATGCTCCAGACAAGGGAGGGGAGTCTGGATGCCCAGACATCTGAGCAGCAAGAGGGGAAGAGGGAAACATTGGGAGCCAGATTTGTGCTTTGGGCAACTCAGAGAACAAGTTTACATTATGCAAGTCTGGAGAAAATCAAATATTAGAAGAGTGAACATGAGAGATCTGAGAAAACCTGAGAGGGGTTTTAGGCAAGATCAGTCCCCAAAGGTCTGCTAACAAAAACTAAACGCTGAGCTTAGCAATGACTCTGCATCACCAGGAGAAAACAGCTCTAGAGTGTAATTGCTGCTGCATCGTAATTGTAAATAAAGGATCAACCTGTCCTACCTGGTTGGCAGTGGCAGGAACTTGATTTAATCTTTGATTTCCATTGGCTGGAACAAATGTTCAACAGGGTTGCATCAGGGGCTGGTCTAAGAAGGGCTCTAAGATGCTGCTGCTGGCAAGTTTCTGCTGAGCTGATATTTCTTCTCTCTATCAGTGGCTAAATGTGCCTGCCTGAGCACATAGCAGCAGGTCTGAGCCTGCTGCATTAGAACTTGTTAGGTACATGCCAAAGGGTTGCACAGGCTTATACTGCCCAATCTGGCTTGTTGATAGCCAGCCTAAGTGCCCTTCCCAAGGCCTACCAGGTACAAGTGGGGAATCTCTCAGAGGGAAGGTTCCAATGGGTGGATGAGACAACACCATTGAGAAAAATGGGCCAGTTGAAGGACCAGAGAGATGGTACTGGTTAGTGAAGGAGGTTCAGGTGTATGGCAGCACAGTAAGAGGAATGAGATTTACAACTGTGGCAAACAGACGAAAGGTACTATACATAGACAAGGTATGGTAAAGAGGTGGAAGATAAGTATAGAAAAATGAGAAAGAAGTACAGGGTAGGGCAATTTTATGTCATTTTCTAATACAAAAAGGCGTAAGGTGCAAAATCCAAATGGGGGTCTAGAGGAAGGAGTGAGGTTGCTCAGGAAGTATTTCAAACAGACTAGAAGGTAAGGCATGTCAGTGTGTAACAAACAGGACTGTGTGTCTTTAAGAGACCAATGTTTGTGTTTTCCCATGCTCTCCTGTTGTGGAAATAACTTTCTGAGTCATTTCTCTGATCCTGGAGACAAACTGAACAGACACAAAACATAATAAAACACAATAGCAACGGGAAGAGAGAAATTCCTCTCTCCCCCTTCCACCACACGCGTTTCATGTGAGCAATCTGAGCACACTCAGAACCTCCCAGTGGAAGAAAAGCTGGGAGCAGCCCAACAGTGTAGTTTGGTACGCACGCCCGAATCGAGCTCACCTTCCACTACATAAACAGGTACAAAATGAAAGCCACGTTTCCCCAGTCTGTTACTTGGAGATAGGTTACTCGCCCTCTTTGGTTTAAAGCCTTTCCCTCCGGGTTCTGTGCAGACCATGAACTGCAACAGGCATTTGCTATCTTTTATAAACTTCAAAGCTTTGCACTTCAAAGACACTGTAATTTTTCTCTCAAGCCTTATGCCCCACCCTCTGCAAAAAGATGTCAGTCTGGGGCTCTCAAAATGCCACGCGTGGAAGCTCACATGCAGCTAAAATCAACATCACAGCTATGTTACCAGAAGGGAGTAATGAGATGGGCACCCCCCACAATACTGGCCCCGTGCCAGGATGTATTATGACTTCCTGCACCAAAACACAGGATCACCACATCAGACCTGAGATGAGTCCATTTTCTCTGTTGTGTATTGAGAACACTCAAACCCTTTGCTATTACAGACAGTAAGGCCCCAATGAGGTTGTCACGTCCCTGCAGGTTTGGTTTAACACACAGCCTTTTTATTAAGTTTGGAATTCATAAAGCCAATCCCCAGCTTTCTCACTCTTGTGAGGCCATTTGCAGCCTGCTGGGAGGAACAGCACGACTTGGACAGGAAGAAGAAAGCTTTGTGCAGGACTGCGAATCCTTCCCAGCCGCTGCAGTGAGCCCTGCTCATGGCATCAAGGCCAAGGGAGATGCCCGTGCACATCGGCAGCAAGCAGGGCTGGCTGCAGACCCCTCAGAAGAAAAGACCTGCATCCACCTCGCTCCCCACGGGAGAGGAGTCGCTCCCAGAGGCTGAGGGTTTGGAAGCAGCCACAGGGCTCCCCAGCTTTTCCAGCTTTCCCGAAGACCGGCTCGCGGATGGCTTTCCCTTACCATGCCCTCGCATGCAGCTATACGAGTAACCCGGCTGAGCGACCAGGGGCAAGCCCAGGGAACAGGAACCCTGTGGAGGGTGGGGCTGCACAAACAACAGGGCTGGGTGAATCAATCATGCCTGGCTGTTGACTCCACTGTAAGAAACCTTCCATTAAGGCTTCACTGGGTATTTTTGGACTCTGCCTGCCTATTTTTAGGAGGGATAATTGAATACTGAAGGAAATAAGGAAAAAAATAATAAATAAATCAAGCTTTAAGTCCAAGAATGGAAAATTTGGACTCCACAAAATCGCTGCGATTAAAGAGGACTGAAAAGGAGGGGTCATATTTCAGGAATAAAAATATGCTACAAGTTACTGTAAAAACTGTGTATTACACGGTGTTGGCTAGGAGAGGGGAGGCATTTCAAGAAGACAGCACTTCACCACTTAACTGTTACTAAACAGGAATGAAGCACAGCTGAATGCCCGGCTTTAAATCACAGCTGTACTCTGGATGCTTTTGTGTAGCCCTGAGCTGTGCTGAGGCTCCCAGCTCCTTTGCTTTGGGAGGGGCTGGATGGGACCTCCAGAACAACTGGCACAGGCTCTGCCCAGTCCAGTGCATGGCATCATGCAGTGAGAGAAAAATCACAGCCAAGTTACTGAGCACCCTCGCCAGGCCCTTAAAATAGACTGCCTGAAGAACAAGGCCATTATAAGGCCAGAAAATGTTTTATGAACTAAGATGGGAGGTTCTTAGAAAAAAACCCACCCTCTTGGATATGGGAGCCAAAACGTGACGGAACAGTGTGTGCAATGCTTTCAAAATTCAGCTATTATTTCACTAACAGCAGTTGTTTAGATTCACATCCCTCAGCCTTCCGACAGTCATCTATCAGCGTTCATGTTACCATTGCCTATAGAAGAATTAAGCCTTTCCTTAGTCATTTTCTGTTTGTGAGTTCATCCAACTCCTAGGTGACACACACCTAACAACAGCCATTGCCATCAACATGTGTGGGTACCTCACAGACACACACAGGGAGCTGATGTGAGCACAGGATGAGCGCTTTCCTCCTTACCCAGAGCCTGCTCCAGAGGAAAAATCTGGACACTGGAGCAGAATTAGCCCTGCCTGCCTGTCAGCAGAGTCCTGCCTTAGAACCACAGGATGTGCTCTCCACACATCCTCTCTTGACCCTACTAATTCTTTAGTTCAGGTGGCATATTTGTAACATGCTTGGTAATGTATTAACCTAATTAATTCTGCAAAGCATTGGTTACTGTATCAAATCCCAGTGTCCTGGGTTCAGCTGTAACAGTTATTTTTCCCCTTCATAGTAGCTGGTGCAGTGCTGTGTTTTGGCTTTAGTCTGAGAACAACACTGATAACACACTGATGTTTTAGGTGTTTCTCAGTAGCACTTAACCCTGATCAAGGACTTTTCAGTCTCATGCTCTGCCAGTGAGGAGGGGCACAAGAAGCTGGGAGGAAGCAGAGACAGGACAACTGACCCAAACTAGCCAAAGAGGTATTCCATACCACAGCGCGTCATGCCCAGTATATAAGCTGGGGGGAGTTACCTGGTATACTGTGCAGAAGATGAGAAGTCAGTAACAGATTTACAACTGACTATGATACCAAATTAAACTCATGATTCTTGTCTGTTCACATAAATTCTGGCATTCGAATGTTACCCATAAGCACCTAAGTAGTAAACATACTCACATATGTAATAATTAAAATGCATTAACTGAGTTCTAAACTAGCCACTGCCTTTTGCTCCACTGCCTTCCTACTCACTTGAATTGAACAATCATTAATTAATTAATTAATCATTAGTTCATTATTACAATTGGCAGATGAAATCTAATTAATTTTACTTAAAAACCCCCAATATCCCTTGAATTACAACACCATGATGTACATGCAGTTGAATGTTGCATAAGAGTTATGGGTGCTCAGGTCTGCCTTGTTTTCATTCCAGTCTCTCCAACAGTTTTCAACTTTTGTGAGCATCCTGCAGATGATTTGCTGTAGAATGATGAAAGTAAATTTAGTATTATTGTGCACCACACTGAGAACCATGGCTTTTTTACTCAGATGGTTCTACGACCTTCTCGAGGGAACAGGGTGATGGGACATTTATCTGTGCAGAAGAACAGTATTTTCACCTTGCAAGTGTAACATGGGGCACAACAGAGTGAGCCCAGGAATTCTTTAGGCATCTCTCCAGTCCCAGGAGCTCAGTTAGTACTATATGCTATTACAAATCAGCATCTATCACCAGGTTTCTGTGCTGTGGTATGTGATACCAACACTGTTTCCTGCATCCCCACAGCGGGAGATGAGTAGATGGTTGTTAACTGGTACTGGTTGTCCAGGGGCAACTGCAGTGTGGGTTAATGCAGTGAGCAAGCCCTCAGAGGAGGAGGGTCGTCCCAAACAGAGCCATTTGATAGGGTGACCCAAAGGAGTCACTTTTACTTTCAATAAGAGAGATTAACAAGGAGCAGCATAAACTGAAATGCTGTTTTCCAAACTTGTGGACTGACGCATACTCATCCATGATAGTTCTGAGCACACCATGAAAAGGAAACAAATCTCTAAAACAAGTTGAGGGAACCCAAATGTTCAGATCTTGGCCAGGATGCCCGCTGGGGAGGCCAACCAATGTTTGATTTCAGCAAGTAAAGCCTTGTGTTGCTTTAATGTCCTTCCCCCAGGGAAGTCTTGAAGTGTTTTCGGAAGTGTAAATTTCACTTCTTCATATGTTTTCCTGAAGCTCTCTTGGAGTTGATAAAGCTCTAGAAGGATTCAGGAATCTGATCATATTAAACAAATTATGTGGTTGTGGTCTTTAAATCAAAACAAAGAGTGCTCAAGAATTATTTCATGTGCCACTGCAATAAAGGTTAAATAATTCCAGTATCAACCAGCCAGGCAGATAAGTTTAATACTACAATGTCCTTCTGTGTAAGAACCACATTCCTAGAAACTAGTCGTGCCACTTAGGAAAGCTCTAGTAAATGCAGCGATTTGAGCAAGCCCATAACCTCCAGAGTTAGGTATGCTGACCCTTAGCTTCTCTTCTGTCTCTAGGTACAGCGTCATGAAGAAAGAAAGAAAGAAGAAAGGAAGTCCTAATGGTGGGTTGCCATATTAGTAGATGGGTACCTAGGAGATCTGCAGAACAGGTAGACATATTCAAAGATTTATCTCTCCCTTCTCCAAATATTTGACTGATTTATCCCCAATTCAAATTCAAAATTATGTCAAACAACAACTGTTTACACACATTATGAACACAGGCACAATAATAAAATGGTTAATATGGAACTTGAATCAAGAAAGAAATAAAGGTAAAATAAAAAATGTTTATGTTGTAGAAATAGGCCCTTTCAACCCTTTTTACATTGCTTGAAAAGATTAGAAGTTTATCTGATAAGTAACGAATCACCAATCCAATGTCTCAAGAGAGGCCTAGCCCCACACTAAGAGCTTTATCAGTCACCAGGAGAAAGTGATTAAAAGAATTATTAATAACATTAGAAGATTAAATGATTGGATGCTAGTACAGAGTAATGTGGATTGCTTAGTAAATTAGGTACAAACAAACCAAGCTTGCTTGATACAATCTGAATTAACTTAGGCATTTAGGAAAACAACTTGGCTATACTCACCAGATGGAGGACTCCAGCTCACGAAGCAAGGACTCTGAAAAATACTAGGTGAAAGAGCAATGAATTAGAGTTCCTTTTACATCTTATGGCCAGAAAGACTAAAGATATCTTTATGAATAAGTATACAATAATTTTGGTTGGGAAATAAACTTGTGCTGACATACAGACACTATCAGTTCTTATATAGAATCATAGAATCATAGAATAGTTAGGGTTGGAAAGGACCTCAAGATCATCGAGTTCCAACCCCCCTGCCATGGGCAGGGACACCTCCCACTAAACCATGCCACCCAAGGCTATGTCCAACCCCACCTTGAATGCCACCAGGGATGAAGCATTCACAACTTCCCTGGGCAGCCCATTCCAGTGCCTCACCACCCTTACAGTAAAGAATTTCTTCCTCATATCCAATCTAAACTTCCCCTGTTTAAGTTTGAACCCGTTACCCCTTGTCCTCTCACCACAGTCCCTAATGAAGAGTCCCTCCCCAGCATCCCTATAGGCCCCCTTCAGGTATTGGAAGGCTGCTATGAGGTCTCCACGCAGCCTTCTCTTCTGAATCAATCTAGTTCAGAATAGAGGCTTGTCTAATAGTCTGCAGCAGAGTCTGAGTGAGTTAATTCTTGTTGGAGCTGAAGTGTTTGTCACAAAAAGCTTTCAGTCTCATTCAGATATCTCCAGATCAAGGGAGATGTTAAAAGGCCAGGGGAAGCTTGAAGCACAGGCATGAGAAAGACTGCATTCCAGAAGCTGCAAATAAACCTTTGCAACAGCCTTGGGAAGCACAATCTGCTTACCATAACACAGAGGTCAAGGGATGGCCCCATCAGTGGGTACAAGCAATTCAAGGAGAAATACAGAAAACTCAGACAGGAATTAAATGAGATCCAAGGGCAGAAACTGGAGTTACTTACCACACGTAAGATGACTTCTGCAGCACCGGGAGTGCTCTCAAAAAAATGCAGTTCAAACATAGCTGTTCGCAGGTGTCCTGTCTGCTACCTGTTCACAGATGCCCTGAGGACAGTCACAGTGACAATCACAGCCCAGGTTGTACAACAGCAGCACAGTGGCTTGGCAGCACTGTACCTCTGCACGGAGGAGCCTTGTGCCTTTGGAGCCTGGGAACTAGGAATACTCTGTGGGTATGAAAGCTGAGCAGGCCTGGCAGTGCCTGATTGCTGGCCTTTGCCTCGGATTGTCAGCATTACCCAAATGATCCAAATTAACCTTGAAATCAAATGGAGTGAGCTCTGTGACAGCTTGTGATGGATCAATTCACCTCCCAGGTGTGCAGCGTGCTCCTGGGGCCTGGTTTCTTTTCTAGGCTTTAGTGTTTCCCCAGCACACACTGAGGAGAGCACACAGAGACCACAAACAAGAATTCAGGCATACGGATACTTTAGAAATAAGTTAATTTTATTGAATAGGCATTATAGCTTCTCTCTGTTTCAAATAATGGAGAAGCCAATTCACACAGATTACAGAGCTATCAGTTACTTTGAGTAATCTTTCATAAAAGAAAGAAATTAAATACAGTTCTGCTATAAAAAGTGCAACAGTTGTAACTGGAAGTTTTTCAAAACGAAAGCAAGTTTTACTACCTATTGCAAAAATTGGTTTAGTGCTTTAATACTTTACAAAGTAACAATCCAACTGCTAAAAACAGCTCTTGCACATCATCTTTGTCAAAGTATGGACCAGATTAAAAATGACATTTAAATTGAATTTGAATGAAACCTGCATGTAGAAAAGGTTCTCAAGAATTCACACTTCACAACAAAAAATAGTCATTATCCGTCAACATTAATTAATGCTGTTTCTTTTGAGCAATGGATTTAAACACAATATGGCAGTCATCTTAACAATGATCAACTGTTTTGTTTGCTGATGGAAGGGACTGCAACCAATCGTGTCTTTAAATTATGAATAGGGAAGGGAATGGGAAATGAGAAATCCACTCCTTTCATACAGGATAAAAGTTTTGCATGAAAATGGTTAAACAGAGAAACCTGAAAAGTCACTCCAGCTGTAAATAAATTTATGGTATTTCTATTATATTGTTTACTCAATTCCTAAATCAATCTCTGCTAAATTTGTATAAATTTATAGAAGACAACAAGAAACTCAAATCCTGACTCTGAAAAATGAAGGCGGTAAGACTCCCAAGAACTTGAATTCTTAGCCAACAGAAATCAGCCACACTTACTTTATTCCTTATTAACAATTATTTAAGTCCCAGTGAGATCCAAGCACTCCCTCTCCTTGAAATTCAGACTTCAAGTAAGAATCCGTCTATGGTATATTTCTGCACTCTGAAGAATGCCGAGCTTGCTGGGTTACTAGAAAGAGACCCATCACCTATCCTGATTTCTTAAACTTCATATAATAAGCTTTGGTTAGAATTGACCAGAGATCCTCAGTTAATGAGCAAATGAACTTCTATAAACTAAGAGTGTGACATCTCTGTTATTTTAATATATGTTTGGGGAGACAAACTCTGCATGCAATCTGAACTGAGAAAGCCACATCTTCTGTACTGGAAAATCTACCCTAAGCTTTAAGGGCAAAGAGCTTTAGCATTTGTCTAAGCAAGTAGAAGATGAAAGGAAACATGTCAGCCATAGAAATAAAAAAAATGTACAAGTGACTTGGTGAGGGCATGTTATACAACAGTACTAATAAAGTTATGATGAATTAGCTACATGTACCTTTTGGGTATAATAATTCAAGCTGTCCTTCAAAATTTGCCCATATCTGAGAGGCATTAGGTTTTAACACCACAGAATTGTGCAAAAAAAAAGATAAAGCACACTGACTGGCAGAAATACATGTAAACAGCATTAATATTTTCAATGGTTCATTCCACTTTTCCATACAAAAATGTTAGTCACAAGAATCCATGAGGAAGAACAAGGCCTTCCAAGGAGAACAAAGTCTTTCAGCCACACAACAGCCAACTTCAAGGACTATGGAAAGTTTGTAACAGTATTTTACGTCTTAAAATTGAATGTGAAATAAAGCTCTAGACAGATTCCAATAAGAGAACAAGAGCTTTACACAGATCTGAAATCTGCTTCACTGGAAGGGTAGGAGCTTGGAAAGACACAGAAGGAATTGCTCCTTCCCAGGACAGAGCACAAACCTTATCTAGATCACTGGGATACAGCTTTGCATCAAACTGTCAAAGCTGGCCTGGGATACTAGGGTTGGGAACTCCTAGCTGCTGAGGTCTATGCAGCTCATTACATTCATTATTTAATCTAGGCTTAAATCCCGTTTGTTCTCCTTGTTTATGGATCATGTGCATGCAAACCTCTGAGCAGCTCCGAGGGAAAAGCATTTTTTGTACAACACACTGTGCATCATACAAAGACTGTATTTACAGTACTCAATCTTGAGCAAATAATAAAATCACTGATTAATTTCTGTTAGTATTAAAACATAAGTGCACACACTTTGCAAAGTTTAGAGATGAGAGCGCTTCTATCACGCCCGCATGGCTGTGTTTCAGCTCATACCTGATTGCACGCCCATTAAAAGGAGATGCAGGGCATTCTCTGAGCCTGAGGTGCCATGTTTTTCTGCTACAGCTCCTGCATATTTTAACCAAAAGCATGGGGAAGAGGCTTTGTTACTTAGAACTGGAGGCAAATGACAACAAGGCAGTGTTCCACTTCGTCTTTACTGAAAAGATGCTGCTCTGACACCATGGGCCAGCATGAACTGTATATGTTTTAAAGGCAAGAACGACCAGACTTGCTCTGTTCTGGCTAGTTTGGCCATGGCTTGCAGGCTCCTGATATACTGTCAGGCTTCATCAGACAAAGCTCCTGTGCCAAGGGGTTCTAATTATGTGGCAAAGCAGCCACATGGGATTTAAACAGGCAGTTTTTACCTCTCCGCTTGCCTGAGAGGGAAAGCGCAACTCCAGGATCATTCCATTTTCATGTTTATATTGATTTTGCACGTGAACAAGGGAAGAACTGGGTCACTACCACACAAGCTGATTCTTTAAACTCCTCACTCCCTTTTTATAAACAACCCAGCGTTTGAAAGGGGCAAAATGGAAATTAAATACACAACTCCCACGTAGGAGTTAGGCACTCTTTAGTTAACATGGGATCATATTTGTACAGGCTCAGAGGATTCTGCCACTAGAGTATAATTTACTTAATTTAAGAAGGAAAGAAAACTTGATGTTTTTCTCTCCCTCCTTCCCCAAGAACAAACCTCTGCAACACAGTCAGAGACTGCATTCAATGCAGAGATGAATGGCGAAACAGCATTTCCGTGTTCCCAGAATACAGGAAGAGCTACAGAATTTCCAGTCTTGACAGGAAATAGTTTTTGATACATTTTAACTATTTTCCCTCTTTTTAGTATTTTGGTGACATGGTTACTCTGTTACTTACCATAATAATCTCTCTAATTTTACCCTCATTCTCTCTTTTGATGGAGGTTTCCTGACACTTATCAAGTAATTACAATTTCTTGAAGAAACATTTCTTTTACGATCAGACATTACTCAGATGACTGTGCATACAGTTCTGCAGACCACAGCAGGCTAGAGTGTTTTACAGTCATGGTTAAATGAGGAAGTGGGACAGAGGCTGCATCCAGTTAAGTGACTCTCAGTCCCCAGAGAGTCATCATGTTAAGGCTGTTTGGAACATGGTGGCTTTTACCCACATCGCATGTTCCACAGTGCAAATGTGCATCAGCCATTTCAATTCTCTTGGTACAGTGCACGCATTCAGGTAATGGGAGATAAAACAGCAATCAGAACAGCATATTCACTTGAGAGGCAAGAAACCCAACCAAACAAACCAGGGTGATCATTACAGCCAAGAATAAAAGGTCTTGCATCCCCCCAAAATCAGTGGAATACCCTAGCCCCATTAAGAACGTAACAGTTAAATGAACAATTATATGGTGTTTTGGTACAAGGCAAGTCTCTCCACACTCAAGCAATTACTTTATGAGTAAGTTCAATTACTTGTTCACACATGGAAAATTGCTAAAGAGAAAATGTAAATTCCATGGATTGAAAAGAAGTGTAGACCAATAAAGAAAAGCCTCAAACACACATTGAAGAAATGCACACTTGGTTTTCCAGAACCAAGAAAGAGCTTTTGCTCCCACAGAAATTGATGCTCAGTGTATCTTAAAACCAGCCTCTCTATTAGGAGAAACTTAGATGCAGAACCTTCATATTGGGCACCCAGATTTGATCCTTTGGTTGCAGTACACACCTTAACAAACCAACAAGCTAAATCACAAAAGTTATGGAATTTTAAATCCTAACAACTTAACAAATGCATTAGTTTGCAACATCTTTTTTTGCACAGTTCACCAGTAACTGATATGTACAGTACAAAGAACTATGAAGAAATTAAATCTGAACACCTTAATCTGCAAGAAGCTAATGCATATTTGATACCTATTAAGACGCAGTGTACCTGCCAATTAGAGGATGACATTTCTATGATCTAAAGTGATTTTTCTTCCCACAGGTGCTAAATGATTGCACTGGGTATTCCTTCTTGATGTTCGTTTGGAAGGAATAATAAATCTCTGATTTTGTTTTCAAAAAAGGCAAAGCAATTCTACTCCAATGGATTCAGGGTGTATCCTGAATGTCCCAAGTCAATCAATGTCTGTGCAGAAATGTTTCATTTGGTAAGGAAGCTTTCCAGACGAGTGTTTACACACAAGCTGCTTACAAAAGTGGCTATTGGCAGGGACTGGAAGGAAGCATGGAATTAAACAGGGAGGAACAGTGTTGTACCAAAATATATAAAGAAAAATTGAAAGCTTTTCAATTAAAAAAAAGTGTATATTCAACTCGCATCTGCTATAGATGTGCACAACAGACAGTTAGAAACAACAAGTGCATTTACAAAGCTTTCTTTTAATGGGTAATTTCCACCAGCATTTCTGAAGGCATCCTACTGAAATGATGACCCTGTTTATAATAAAGGCGCAAACTATTGCTCTGTAGCATATTTGGAGAATTATATAAAAATAATTTCTATATTACAATTTAAACTTGGCTTGTAGAATTCCAACGTAATGCAGCCTTAAGTCTACAAACAGAACATACTTACAAACACCTTTGTATCGGTTTTCTCTCATTTTTAACAATATAGTATTTCAGTCATATACACTGGAAATTAATGTGCAAATTAAAACAGAAGCTAGTGTCTGTTACTGAAATAATTTTAATTCTATGCTAGATACTGTTTGGTGATCCTCTGAACAAGCTGCCATACCTTAAAACAAATGCTCTTCAAACACACTGACAGGCACATAAAATACACTTAGCTGAAAAGCCATCTACTGTCGGCATCTGTTGATTTGCTTCTCTGAACCTATCTTTATTTTGGGTCATTCTGATTTCTATTAACATTTGGGTTTTTGCTTGTGCAAAACACTCCCAGTGTTATCAGCCCTTACTCCCTTATGAGGTTGTACTTTACTTTCACATCCAGCTTGTAATATTTTGTGTCCATGAAGCACCTGATTTAAGGCCCCCACTGCTAATGGGATCCTGCCCACAGATTTCAGGACAACACATGGAGCCCAAAGAGGCTTCAGGCTTCCCTCTGCTCCTCAGGCAAAGTTCTCATCCATCCTGTCACTGTAAGAGTAAGGTCAGGCAGCCTGAGGGGAACCAGCACTGGCTGAAGGCTGACGCCTTGATCCTACAAACACGAATGCTGCCTTCTTAAGAGTTAAGTTTTTGAAAATGATCAGTCTCCAGGATGTCAGGGAGACTTTCATGTTGGGGAAGTGGAGCACCAGTGGAGCTGTTTGCAGAATCAGAGGGCAGTATTTTGTCAGATCTGTGCTGTTCATTTTTTGATAGCTACACATCCATCACACGAGAAGTAGATGACCCTGAATATGCCTCTACGTGCAAGGACTGGTGTTGCCTCAGCAGACTGCCTGCACCTGCAGGCCAGCGGTGCGGATACCCGTGCTGAGCTCATCTCAATGCCTTGCATGTCAGGGAACACTGCTCACACCACGAGCTCTGCAGTTGCAGAAACGACCACTCTGAACAGTTCACTTGGCCTAGTTAGACTTGACAACAAAAAAGCAACACAAAACTTTCTAAGTGCAGCATCCTCCCTTCACTCATCCCATTAATGTAACCTTTGACTTAGGAATATGGAACTGATTTCTAAAGAGGGCAAGGTCACACACTGTATTTCCATTGCATTTATAAGGCTTAATGAACATAATAACAAAAGGTTAATTGACTGTTCCAAAATCCAAAATATCTGAAGTTTCTTTGGATAACCTACACCACCTTCTGAATGAGCTGCTGGTTAGCCATGTGCTACAACTGACACCTACATCTGAAAAAGTACTTGTAAAGTCCAGCACTTTAAATGGAACTTTAATATAAAGTGTGACTGAAACCCATTCTGTATACAGCATCCTCTGCTACGAACAGACCTTTGTATCAGAGTTTATGAACAAAGTAAAAAAAACTGCATAATAGGTGTAAAAGCCCATCTTAAATTAGAAAAATTGCACATTCACACATTAAAAATTCCAGCTTCCTGCAACCTAAACAGCTCCTGGTGATTTTGGATCTGTTCTGGGAAGGTGGAGCCTTCCCAGGAGTTAGTCTGTACTTCTGAAATCCTGACAACAGTTTTAATTGTTGACTCACTATCAAGGATGCTGGGGGTGGGGGGAGGGAGGAAGCACACGCAAATGCAAAAGCATGCATGTGCATTGTGGCCACTTGAGCCAACAGCTGAGATGAACAGGGTCCCAGAACCAAAGCAGGGTTCTGCACTATGTGGTAACTCTGAAAAGCTCTGAGAGGCCTGAAGACTATTCCTCCTCACACCCAGCTTAGGAATGATGCAACATCTTCCAGTGCTGGTGAATGCAACTCACGAGCAGTGGGGAATTCTCTCTGGGAAAAAAAAAAAGACAGAGATTTTCCTCTTACAGCCAGACCCTGATTTTAATGGGACTTTAATGGGCTTCTTCAGGAGGGGGCACTGTTTCTGCACATCTGGACTGTTTAATACCAACTATGGAACCTCCTTCAGACAGCTGCCACAAACCTCAGAAAGAAAAAAAAGAAAGGAAAAAGAGAAAACAAAACTCAGAATATGACTTATCCGGAAAAAAGGACAACCACTGGGAAATGGTGGGTAGATTTTAACTGGCAAAGTGTGGGGTAGGCCTGCACCTTCTCTTCAATAGCAAACTTTAAGGGACAAGAGAATAGTGGGATATTAGAAAATAAACCAGCAATATTAAGCAAATTAATTGAAGATATACCAAGAAAAGGATTTTGAGGGAACAGGCACAACTAAAAAGTGTTCTGTCAGTATTTCATATAACAGTTAATCTAAAATGAGCCATCCAGCAGTGGTAAATATGGGAATATCTAAGGGACTTGAGGCTAACAGTGAACACAAGCTCAGTGTCCCACTCAGACAAGACTGTTGTTAATTCAGAAGAGCGACTGTTCAAAATAATCAAACAAACAGGTACAGTCTAGTCACTAATTTAGAGCAGGGGAATTCATCTAAATGCTGACCAGCTGCACACATCTTTCTTTGGTGAGCAGTTATTAAAAATATTAAATTAAAGATATTAAAAACGTTCTATAGAAACAACTCTGAAAAGAGGGAAACCACAAATTCTCATGGGGATTGCTTATTTTTACATTTGTGCTGTTACTTTTTTCCTAATTCAGAAAGGATACAACTGACATAAATACCTGGGCTGGTGTAGTTTGTTGCTAATCTGCTGTTTCTTAAGCATGACTTCACTTAAATGTTTTTTTCTTTATCCTATCAGTTTTCTCAGTAACAAATACAATCAAGTATATTTGATGTGGTTTAAAATGATCCAGCTTGTTTCAGCACAATCTGCAATCACAGAACTTCCATGTAATCGCAAGTTACCCAAGACAAGGGGTTAGAATGTGCTTACCTTAAGGATAGAAGTCTCATGGAGTTTTAACCTCTCATTACTCATACCAATATTCCCCTTTTGAAAAAAAATGCAAATTCAGTCACATTCAAGGTATGCTCAGTATACAACAAGAAATATGAAGTACAGGTAATTCATGGAAGAGCTAACACAGCAAGGACTGGGACTTTCCAGGAGTGGCTCTTTAATAGACTCATTTTGCAACTATTCTTTAAACCTCCCATTCAGCAAAATAACTAAAGATATGGTCAATTTTCAGTATATGCTCAGCTCTACAGATTTCAGTGGGACATCAGGACAAGCTTATATGCTCCCTGAAGGCCAGTGCATGTCAGCCTAAGCTTTGTATCTTGTTCCACAGACTACTTCAGGCTTGGCTTCAAGGCTAACTGGGATCAACTGCACACAAGTGAAATTGTGCCACCCATATCAAGAGTAAAAGTTGGGGTACAGCAGAAAAGAATCAGAAACAAAGACTTTGGCAAAGAACCTTTCCTGTCCAAGCCACAAAAGTGCTATTCCATCATGAGCCAGGGAGAGCTCATGTTCTGCACCATCAGGAGGCAGAGTAGGCAGTCTGAAAGGCAGCACGTGAACCATTTGCAGAAAATGAGCTCTCTGTGGACAGTAAAAGAGCCACAGCTGACAGCTGTAATGACTACAGAGCTCTTCTTACTACACTATGCTAGCTGATGGTGGGGGGCTGCAAAAATGGCAGTACTATATGCAAGAGAACTTCCCAGGGTCACACATCTACTTTAACAGTATTTGTGGTGTCTGCATGGAAATATCTGGATATCAGACCTGTGCAAACCTGTGCTAGGAGCTGCCAGTCACACTGGAGGTATTCTACAGACATCTTGCCACCTCTTGGGGAGTATGCAACTCACTCCAGGAGAGGGCTCAAAAAGAGGTGGAGCCAACAGAAAGCCTCCGGAGTAGTCAGGTTCACAATAACTGTCACAGTCATGTTGAGAAAGGAATGAACAAATGATTAAATTCATGCAATGGCTAGGGGAAGCAATTGGTGCAATACATTTGATTTGACAAGCAGTTCATTCAGCTCTAAAATGATTTTCAATTCCCCAGCTAGTTATCACATTTTCCAAATCTAATATACTAATATTTCAATTTTACATTTCTATTTTAACAGCAGTGAAAATACTGCTGAAATTCAGACACCCAAAACTCCACGATGTGAGGGGGTTTGGTGATATGAAGTCTTGCAAATCATGATATAAAGCCTGTTTAAAAATTAAGTACAAATGAAAGTGGCTCAAATCTACTTTTTTTTTAATTCAAAATATAGAAATAAGCGGTAAAAACTTAAAATTAGGAAGAGCGACAGCCCTCCTGAATTCAGACCTTTCACTCCCATTTGCCCAGCATCATTCCATTTCAGACTGAAGCAAGTACAAACATTAGTAGTAATGCAATATGCTGCCGTGTTAAAAATGTGCAGTATGCAAATCACTACCCTCCTAAAAGAAAGAAAATAGGCTATGAAAAATTTAGGTTTTGCAGAGGAAAAAATACTCTCATAATAGTTATAGAATTTCATCTGTCTGCCAGGCAGATACTACCCTACTACAACAACACATCTCTGGTATTATGACTTTCCCCACTCATTCTACTACCTGAGTGATGTCAGTGTAAATTCAGGCACCATTAGTAAATTTTTGACCAAACATATACACAGCACTGACAAAGGAGTAAACAACCCTTCAGCTTACCAGTACATGTAAAAAAGACACTGACAAAATGGAAAATAATATTTTTGTTTTTATGATAAATTAATCCTATCATTTCCTCATTGCCCCAGAAAAGCGAAAAGCTGGACGCTATTTACTTATCAATCCTTTATTCTTTTTGCAAGGATTCCTTCTGCTGCCATTCCACACTGTTTACTTTGTAAGTAAGAAAATGGTAAAACTAAGTAGTCACAGGAGCATCCTCAATGCCTGTGTCCCTTGTTTTCTCTCTCCCTGCATTTTAGCTCCTCTTTGTAGCAGTATGAACAGTAATTTTCAGTCTCAGGACGACCATAGAAGGAACAGTTCTCCTTCTTACAGCGGTTCTGCTGGATGGAATATATTGGGCAAACTGTGCTTCTGCCTTGATTTTTATCATTGTTCAACCAGGTCTGTGGAGCATCCTCATCAGCATATTCTAAGCAGTCTCTAATATCACCAGTATTGAACCCATTTGTGTATGTCTGAGACTTGTGTTCAGTAGGCATGGCATAGCTCAGCGATTCCACTGTGTTCACCGTGCGGATACCAGATATCCGGGCTGGGCTATAGCTCTGAGAAGACAGTGATCTGTTCTGTTGGGGATAGGTGGCACAGGTCTTTAAGGTACCAACCACTGGCTTGTAGGTATCATCTTGGAAGCTCGATGGCTTGGAGTTGACATCATGCAAATGGATGACACTTTGCCTTTGGACAGGTGGCGTATGGCTATAGTGGGCAGATACTGGAATGGGTCCACTTTTCTTAGCACCATTACTTGGTGAAGAAAATGACCCAGGAGTGGGGCTAGTGCGGTCTTTAAATTTTAAAACCAGCTGAGTTGTATGGCTTTGAGGCAAGACGGGTGATGCCCTATCCTGAGGAGATGTTTCTGATTTTTCTTTTGAATATGCTTCTGGATCCAGTTTCCTACTAGATGACCCATTCAGTGCAGCCTTTTTCTCAGCATCCTTTCTTTTCTGTTCCTGTTCTGCATTGAAACGCTCCTGCGCGCTGGTCAGGTAGTAGCCTATCATCTCCTCGTGGAACTGATGCCTGTGGCTGGTCAAAAGAAGGCCAGCAAAAATGAACTTCCGTTCCCCCTGCATGGCAGCTCTCAGGATATTGAGGCTGAGTTTCACATCAGTGCTGTACTTCCATGCGTCGGACTGCTTGTCAGGGAAGGATTTAGCGTTCATCTTCTCGACGGGCGAGTTGCTCGCTCTGTCTGTTGGGGATGGAGTGGTCTTTTCAGATGGAGAAGTGCTCGCAGATTGTCCAGACTCCTCTTTGCTCCCTTTTCGAGACTTGGATTTCTTCTCTTTGACTTTCTCTACTGCATCACCATTTTTTCCATTCCCTGAATTGGCTCTGCTCATTTTGCCATGCACCAGGCCTCCAAGACCACCCATATTCTTTTTCAATTTAATTCCCAGGGTTTTACTGAGGCTTCCTATTTTGTTGGCAACTGAATCCGTCCTGGTTTTGTCTTTATCCTTCCTCTGCTTGTCCTTTTCTTTTTCTTTACTGTTTTTGCCATTATTGCCATTGGAATTACTGCAGATGGAATCTCGGTCCGAGTCCATTGAGTCAGCCAGAGACTGAACATCTTCCCCAGCTGAAGCTGTAGGGGATTCTGGTTGAGCCAAAGGGGCCTGCTATGGAAAAGCAATTATAATTAGATACAGCAATATCAGTTTCTTACAGGGACTTGGTGCAAAAAAAAAAACCAAAAACCCTAAACCTCCCCAAATACAATATGTTTTTTGACATTGATTTAAAATGTACTTCTTAATTTATGCACTGACATTTTTAGCCTCTTTTCTTCACCAATTAAAGCTTATATGGCCATGCTATGTATCCTGCTTGTCCATATAGTAGCTTTTGGCTCATTTCAAGCACATTTGTACAACAGAGGTCAGTCATGCAGAGGTTCTGTGAAAATCAGTGTCTGGGTGATGCAGAGATGTGAGTTACTGCTCCTGCCGAGCGGGAGGCTGCAGCACAACCTCCCTGCTTGTACTGACCAGCTGAGTGGCTGGCCAGCACACAGAGATTGGCCCCTCCATAGGAAGCATCTACAATACAGGCTGCCTCAATGAGCACGGAAAGAAACTGACAATATTGTCATGGAAGGGAAGCGAGGTTCTGCTGAAAGCTGTAAGGGCAATGCAGCACACAAACCTGTATGTAGCAATATTGCATAATTCATCATGTTCAAAGCAACCTATTTAAATAACTTTATTCGTTGTTCAGGTCCCTGGTGCATGGGAGTCACAGCTATGATGCACCAGAGCTAAACATCTTGCCTGGAATATGAAACCTCAAGTAGACTGAGGAATGCTGTGAGGTGCATTCATCCTTACTGCAAAGATAATGCAGATAAAGCTCATGTCAGAAGTCTGAGTTCCACTGCATATTTTAGGTAAAATCCCCATATTTCTGGAAAACGCAATAACGAGGATCCTAGGATAATTTAGAATGGGGCTGTATTCATGTACTCCTGCAAAACCTAGTCTTGCTTTCAAACACCATGATGTTTGAAAAACATCTAAAATCTGCTAGAGAGAAAATATGAAGTATTTAACTAACCATAATGAGGAAAACAAAAAAGGGATAAAAAGCTTTGGAGATGTACAGAAATGCATGCCTGCTTCTTGTCTTTGGGTACTTAGGTGTTCTCTATCTCTATGGAGTCCCTGACCACCCCACAAACCCACTGGGAGCAGAGCTGTTACTCCCACTTGGCAGAGGAGAAAACGAGTGCTAAAGTGACCTGATGATGCTCATGTGGCAAGTGCAAAGCAGGGAGAGGTAACACAAGGTTCAGGCTCACAGTTTACAACTACAGGACCATTTTGGCTCTCCTTTTTCTGATGTGGTAGCTACCACCACAGAAACTGCAGAAAAATGGATTTTTCCTTTCTTGCAGCTTGTTAAATCCTTTCTCCTTTTGTGTTCCGTTTCTCCTTTCAAATCCCATCTGAGTAGGCCGTCTAAATCACCTCCATCCTCTCCTAGCAACCTTTTGCCTCCAGACTAACCCCTCAATCAATTCAATATAATTTGCAGAGAAATCTGCAGCTGAGTAGGTGCCAGCTGGGCATGGTTCTAAAATAGCTTTCTTAGAGTACCAGGCTCCAGTTCAGCGCCAATCTGTGGCCTTTTGTCAGCCGCTCTAAACTGGGAGCTGTCCAGGGGTGCAAATGTATTCTCAGAAGGAGAAAGGACCTGGATTGGTGACCTGTCAGTGGCACTAGGAGAGCAAGCCAAAGTCCTGAGAAAACAATGGTGAGAAAAGGTCCATTTTAAGGCTTTTCTGAACTACACAGACTACTGAAATAAGTAACAGAAAGATTAAGCAAGAAAATACATTTCAGAACAGAGTACCAGCTGCAACAAAATATGCAAGTAATTCTGGTATTAAAACCAATAACCAGAAAAATCTATAAATCTGACTGCACTGGCAGTGAGCCATGAGTGACCTGTCCCTGCTGCTGGGACACTGAGATATTTCCTGGAGTTGACCCTACACAACATCCTGCCCTGCCTTGTATCCCTCATCTGGTTGAGATCAAGGCGGGTTCACCTTACCCGTGTCTCAGATGGTATGCGTATCCATGTTACATTCATATAGCTGTGCAGAAGATTAAGCTTTGCCTCAAGAGACAGAATCAAACTAAGGACAAAAAAAAAGAAGGAAACAGTCAAAAAGCATGAAAGAAAAAGCAACAGTTTTTAACAGGGGAGGTGCAACAGCAGCCTGAACTGTGACCATCAGCTGGAGACCCACCCATGTCTTCTCCCATGTCACCAGAGCACATGAACAAAGTCCTCTCTGGTGGCAGCTCTCCCAGTACTTCTATCAGGTACAGCTCAAGACATTTTACTGCTTAACACTAATGTTACAGAAAGGTCTTACTTGGCCAGTCTGGTGTTATCATTGTCATCTTTTCCCCACTCCCAGTCTTTCCCAGGATCGACCGCAAAGTGCAAAGGCAGCAACTTGTGTTCAGAGTCAGTCAGGGGGATCACCGCTGAAGTAGAGAAGAAACAAGGATTTGGGCAAGGGGAATGACCAAACCAAACCAAACGAGATTCAGCTGTGAAAAGCAGCATAAGTGGTTGAAGAAGGGCAGAATCTGAATGTGCTGCAGAACTGTCTCATGCAGAGCATCACAAAAGATTTATACTAGGCTCCATTTCCCTGGTTTGATGTTTGTGCAATAGAAGAGGAGAGGGGTAGGTTAATGCACTGATTGCTCCTGGAGTGAAGGACAGTCACCTGTGGAGGAGGGGAGACCTCAGAGAGCAACATCTCCATTTTGTAATGCACAATTAACACTTCCTGGAGACAGAGCCATTAGAGTTACAGAAAGCAATAAAAAGCTGAAATATCCTGCCTGTCACATGGATGCATACACTTTTTAATTATTCTGTTTTTTTCAGTTTAGTTTTTGTTTTCAGTATCTGTTTTCCACTGGCAAAGAAACAAAAACGTATTGATACCAGCATTAAGAAAAAAAAGCAGAACACAGTAACAGTGACTTTGGACTCAAACTGTGAATTAGCGTAAGTGAGGAGCATAGATCAACATGCAGATGGGTTAAGAGGTCAGTCAGAGGCCTGGCTGTGAAGTATAGTGTAGTGAAAGACCATTACTGCTGCTACACCCCAGCACTACTGTCGAGCTGCTCTGTCTCTTCTGTCCTTTCCTCTCTCTGCTGGGGCTCGGCCTTCTGACACATCTCTTAATGACTCTGCTTCAGACACAGCAGGCAGGGCTGCACTCTGATTTTAGTGTCTATCATTCACCACCAGCAAGAAATGAAGAGGAAACCACTGTCAGCTTTAATTAAAGCCAACAATTTGCTTCCATTTCATTAGGGGGGAAAAAAAGCCAAACCCAAAAAGCTGTTGAGGGACTGGGGGGAGTCCTGAGCACGGTTCACGGTGCAGGTCACTGCGGCTCCTCTGACAGCCATCAAGCAATTTCATTTTCTGTACTAGAACCCCTAGGGACTCAGCCTGGGTATTCACTGCAGCAAAGCCAAGGGGCAAAGAAACCTGGGGGAGTCACCCAAACATCATGGCACTGAACTACTGATAACTTATTGGCTATATGCTCTTCATAATCTTTTCTGCAGTTCAGACAGCAGTGTTCAAACAAAGGCACAGCATTTTTGGTTAAATATTGTTCCTCGCCTAGCAGAACACAGGAGATTTAATCTGCATTTTAGATTAACTCACTATTCGGTTCACAGAGTCTGGCAACAACTGCAGAAGTCAGTGTATTTGGTCGTCTTTGCAGATGGAAAATAAAAGGTCAAACCGCTACAAAACATTGCGCCCTACTGCTTATAGTGGGTAATTCTTGAAATAATTCTCCTCATATTAACTGCAAATGTAGTATAGAACAGCTGGAGATCAGTCCGCTTTGGTTGCTGATACTGCTGTAAGGTGCAAGCACAGAAATTCAAACTGTAAGAGAATTTAGCTCCTTAAAGCAACTCAGTGTAAGTAGCAGAGAATCTAACTCCACAGTTCAAAATACACTGTAAAGTGAGCTCCTGAAGCACAAGAACATAAGAAATGTGCAATAGAGGTGACAACTGAATACCCTTTTTAACACTCACTGGTTAATTTGAGGGCTTAACCTGCTCTCCAGTTGAAACCACATTATTTGAAACAGTCTGCAAGTCCGAATGCCTGCAGATGGGACATGTCGAATGTAACAGCAGCAACTTTGTCCATGGCAGTTTTAGGACACACGCTGAGGACTTTGATGCTGTTCCTCAGCTGGGTGGATCGCCTTCTGTGCTGAGAAGTCCCAGCAGGTCCCAGCCCTCAGCTTCCTGCCTCATGAGTCATTATTAACCTTCTGTACAGAAGAACATTTTAACTATTTCTGAAAGCACCAGTAAAACAAAGTGCTGACACAGATCCTGCCAGTGCTGCTAAAAACCACTGCCACAGCTCTCACTGGTACTGCACACTGGTGTGGGCAGCAATCTCACTGCTGACTGCCTGACAAAGCAGGGAGGTGTGGGAAGCTCCACCTTCAATGCGGCATGCTTACGGCAATTGAGAGCTGGTCTTTATTTCCCATTAAAAAAATACAAAACACCTTCATAAGTACAGCCCACAGGAATACAGAAGTATTCACAGATTTTTAATCAGATGTTGTGGTTTTCAAAACAAAAGGGCCTTCAGTGATCACCAGAGTGCCAGCTGTGTGCTGGTAAAAAGATGACATGGCAAAATGTGGTTTAAATCCTCTTCAGAC
The DNA here is from genome assembly GCA_039720435.1 of Amazona ochrocephala. Lineage (NCBI taxonomy): Eukaryota > Metazoa > Chordata > Aves > Psittaciformes > Psittacidae > Amazona > Amazona ochrocephala. The sequence continues at coordinate 29,621,646 of CM077883.1, read as the reverse complement.
AAGAGGGTGTTAGTATGTTTTCTCTCCTGATATGCCAGAGCAGAACTTCAGGTGTTCACATCAGCATTTAATTAACCACAAACATTTCAAAAGTATAGGACATACTGTCTCTTCCACAGGAGAGCTTCTCAGTACCTTCAACACATATGTATGTGCATGCAGTATGTACATTCAGATAGCTTCAGCTGCTGCTCCTGACAGCCGGTTACATGGCTGGGGTATAAATACTCTAGGATATGAATGGCCTGGCTATCAGAGATGTTCCTTTTCAGTCACTGCAGCTCTAAGCATTCAGCTGCATTCAGACGGTTCGCAACCTGGCCATGTGGCACCTGTGCACTGCTTTCCACTCTCAACAACTGCTGCTCTCCCTTCCTCTGTGCTCAAGCTGCCAACATCTCTGTGCTGGCAAGGTACAAAAATAAGCATTATTAGAGCATCCTTGTGCCAACCTATTTCCTGTCACAGCATTTGAAGAACAACAGCAATGCTGTGGTTGCTGTCAGACTGCTGCAGTTTCTTAACAGCAGCTAGCTCAGCAGCTGAAAGCTGAAGCATTCCCTTCATCCCAGACTTAATGCCAAGAGCTCTCTGCTGCTCCACAGAATTAAACCTGGATATTCAAGGCCTTGCAGTAAAACATGTAAAATCAGATCATACAAACCAAATGCTATTTGGATTCAACAACCCCTGTAATTAACCTGGATTAATTAACACACAAAGAAAGCCAGTATTTAACATTCCTGATGCTGTGCTGGACATTTGGCAGCAGCTTTTTCTCCCCAGCATCATTCTTGTGCAGTTACAGGCGTAGGGAAATCTTACAGAAAGACAGGCGCTAACCACAAGAAATATATTTAACATTATTGCTAGCACTCGTGGAAGAAATCAAATATGTGACATTGTTATCAAGCCCAAGCTCTTGCAGCATGAAATTAACAGTAATATTTGGCTTGCAATACTAGGAACGTTTCAGTAGGTGGCACCAAGGTGTATCACCGAATACTTCAACACATACTTACTGAGAGCGGCTGAACATCAGTTCTCACTGCCTCATGTCAATCCTGTCACTTGGAGGATGCCACAAAAGCAACAGGTTCAGAGGGTGGCAGTTACCCTATCTGCAAAGTTATTGCAGAGATAGTTCCGTTCTGTATATTCAATCAAATTATTTACACCATGCTCTTGCCAGAACTCTGATAATGAAGTACTATATAAGGGCAGATTAACGTGCCTGAAATAAATGAGGTCACTGTCAGTCTACTGATGCTATTCTGATCCCAACTATTAAAAAGGAAGAAATGGACTCTGCCTACTGCAGAAAATGTCTTGTTTGACGACCAACAGAACTGAGACCTAAAAACGATCAAGACCAAAGACATGAAGGCATCTTCAACAACAAGATAACTCTACAATTCGTAACATACTCATATATTCAGGAGTTGTTAACAGAAGGCTGTCGTTACAGTCCTGGCTGCAGTGTGTCATCAGCAACCATCACCAGTGAAATCATATCATTAAAATGGCTCTCCTAAACTCTACCTTCATTCATACCACATTATTGCATTAAAATGGCATGAATTTGCTTTGCAGACATTCATTTCTCATGAGGTGTTCTGTATCATACCTCAGAGTACTGCTTTGGAAATGGTTCCTATGTGAAAAGCATTTTCTTCAGGGTTGCTTTTCTACAGATTGAGGGCTGGAAGGCAGCTGCAATGTCCCAGTGTATAATCCAAAGGCCAGGCCTATTGCCGAGCACCTACCACAAATCCCTGATATAGCTATGTGCCACTGAAGGGTTGGACAGGATTGATCTTCCTGTTAAATATGTGACATCTAGATCAACCTTTTTTTTCATTTCTGTCTTGTGATTCAGTCTCCCCTTCACCAACACACCGTTTGCCAATATCACGTGCAGTGCTTTGTACAGTGTTTCCCAGCTCCCACAGCCCCGCGTGATAAACTCTCTGCTCCTTCCAAGGCCGGCTTAATGAGAGGATTTGTACCTAAAAGCAAAACTCCACCCAATTTTTCTAAAGCCTCACAATGTTTTTTGGCAAAACTGTTTTCCCTTCCCCACAAAAGGAGCAAAGACAGCTAGGAGGTAACATCACAGCTTGCTATTATTAAGCAAACAGGTCTTCTAAGTAAGGGCAGTTATAGCTAGCTCTTAGGCTACTGATAGAGGAACAAATCCAGTCCTGAAGCCCTGGTTACTCCCAATTCCAGATACCAGAAGCTTAAATTTGACACAGAAATATCTGGTCAGATTTTATTGTCACTGTTCCAAAGTAAAACAGAAGACAGCAAGGCAATAAGATAAAAACCACTTCAACTAAACATTTTAAATTGAGAAAAGTGCCTTTAGCACACTAGAAGAGGGATTTTTCAGTTTCAGGATTTTTGACAGTCATCTGACTTGACTAATAGTCTTCTAAACACTTTACTATCCCAAATTAACAAAGGCCTTTGAGAACCCAGAAGCACAGCAGGTAACTATGATCATACCTATTTACATATACAGAACTGAGAGGAAAGGTTCAAGTGCCAAAGACAGACAGTGATAGCACAAGGATTAGGACTGAAGAGTTCTTGCGATCAGACTGCTCAAACTCCTATGAATGCAGCAACAAAATTCAGAGGCTATTTTTTGTCTTTCTGGCAGGTAAATACATCTGAGGTAAAAGACAGTACTCTGTGCACTGTGTTCAACGTATACCCTTGGGTTGCTGTGTTTATAGCATACCTTGTTCTCTCTGTTGATCTTTTTGTTCCATGGAAACAAGAGCAGAGAAATGGGCCTGATCATAGGCTAGCACAAGAGGTGAGCAATGGCATCTGTTAGGTAGAACTTCAAGTGGCAAATAAATTCCTCCAAATGGTATTGGTGCAAATGCTGCGAAGAAAAATGAGGGGTTAGGTTTTAAACTGTCAAAGAACAGACAATAGTGTTGGTTCTAATGTATGTAACAATTGTGCCACAGCATTTTCAGAGCTCCAGGGGAGCAGCCTCAAGTGGAGTAATTGATGCAGAAAACAGTCATAACAGCAGGGAAAGTTTCAGTATGAAAACATCAGGAAATATACTGAGAAGAATGACAGAAGCATTCTGCTCTGGCATATATTCTCCTTGCTCTAATTGTTTATTAGTAAAGATATCAAGGTCTTGCAACAAAATCCTGATGACTCTCACACATGTCTGCAGATTTGCACCTTCCCATAACACTTGTAGGTAGAAGGACATTTTCTAATAGTCACCAGTAAATATACTACCAGTTCTTTTGGAAACATACTCTGCTCTGCCCTGCATTAACAGATTTCCATGAGAAACATCACAAACGTGTTTACAGTCCACACACACGTCACCACACATCATATATGTATGAATGTGTATATTATGTATTTATAATAATGATAAGATTAAAAGATTCTACAAGTAGAATCTGAATGGGATGCTGCATCTGTAGAGGCAAAGCTCTTTCCTTTGAAAGATCCTATGCTTGTTTATATACAATTACAGAAAGCAGCAAGTTTGGGCAGGAAAATTCTCTCAACATGTTTGCTTCTGACCAATTATTTTTGCTTCTGCTGTCAAAATATGAATCCTTATTGCTGAAATACTCCCAAAATGAGCTTAAGGAAAAAAACAGGCACAAACAATGCCCTGTTTTTACTAAAGACTTTTTCTTTGAAGAGGTCTGCTGTGTCCAGACTTTGGGACAGAGAGCAGTGTTGGTTTTGAGGCACACATCTACATCTTGGTGAGTCCTTCCAAATTTGAAAGAGTTATTATGCTTTTTGAAAACCTGTGCTTTGCACACGCAACGGTTAAACCAGGGGAACTTGATGCTGGTGGTCTACGAGGCCAGCAGTGAGAAAACACGGGCGTTATCATGACAGAATCAGACTGGCCAAGGAGAACAAAGTGTATCAAGGGTGAGGGAGTTGTGTGCAACTTGGGATAGGAAGTTATGGGAAATGAAGCAATAGTGATCAAGCCTTTCAGAGCAGATAGACAGCAATCATGCAACCAGTAGCTGTAGTTCACAACTGGAAGGGAAACTGAAATTACCCAGCACTGTCCTGGGGAAGTAAATTTCTATGAACTCCATCACTAGTTCAACATCCCCCTTCACCCAATCAAAAATCTCCCTTTAGTTAAGCAACATACTACCATTCACTAGCATTCTGCTAGTTCATAGCAAAAAGTGAGAGAGATGAATTTAATCACCCAAGTCCTGCTCAGGCAGCTGTGCGCCCCCCATCGGGATCTAACATTTGTGTACTCACATGTGCAAACTGAATAAAACACTCTGGAAGCTTCAGAATGACAGGCTGTAAAGGCATTAGTAAAACCAAAAAGCTAAGATATACACATTCAAAATTCAACTATTCAAAGTCAGATTAGATTAATCTACGCAGAGATTTAAGGGGCACCAAGGTAACACAGAAAATTAGAACCTTGTTAACCTACACTGGTAAAATTTAGTACGTTCTGTAATGTGGTGGTTATTTCCTTAAGAGTAAGGATATCCAAAATAAACAGATATTCAGTGAGACTTACAAAGTTATCTGCATTTTTTACTTTCATTCAATAGAAATGGTTTCTCATTCTGCTCTTTTCTTTCACTCCAGAAGAAGGCAGCAGCTATCCCATAAACACTCAGATGTGTTACAGCTGGGTCTTCTGTTTGTAATTCAATTGACACGGTTGTGTACATTTATAAAGACGAATTCTTACCTTCTCCCCCTGAGTCTCGTAGCATGGTGTCTGCTACTACAACAATAGGTCTTCTCAAAATATGAGCTAAGACAAAAACGTGGAACTCTTCTAAGCTCTCATAGACTGGATCTTCTGAATTGTCCACTCTGGAAGACACAGCATTGAAACTTTTTGAACCAGGTGGAACCAATCACTGAAACTTCAGTGAATCAATACATCAACAGCAGCTATTTCTCCCTTGTCACTCATATTCCCATGCTTCTGAAACACATATTCCAGTTACTGAAATAGGTGACATTAGAAATTGAAAAGGAAAGTGTATATTTGGCAATAATAGCAACAGAGGAAAGGTTTTCACTTGGAGACTCCACACTAGTTTAGTAGCTATCAAAATTCATTACTGTATGAACACGAGTACCTTACATGGTAGGAGAGCAGAACATAAAGCCCTATGGAGAGCACTACAGTGAAAGCCAAGTCTTTTCTTTATACTGGCCTTCCACAGGCCTAATCCAAACAGTTTATGAAACCACAGGAGTGAATAAAAACCCTTCTGTTTGATTCATCTAGCTGCAGCAGATACAGAGCACTTCAACAATTGGACAGATAACGTTTCATTTTTAGATTCAAATAAATATTTTATTGAGGACTACCTATATCAATTTCAGAAACCCTTTTCCTTCATGTATGAATGGACAAACACAATCAGTAGGTTTTAAATGCTGCCTTTCACTGAAGAGCTCGCAAATGTGCAGTTAAACACTTCACGGCTCAAAACATTTGACAGCAAGAGAGAAACTTTATGTTAAAGAAGACGTGCTACTAGCTTCAAGGGATGTGCTGCTGATCACTAACTGCAATGGGGTGCTTTTGCACCCAAAAAGGGTAAAAATGAAACCTGACTTGAAATTACGGTTAAAAAAGAGGTTTTCCCACTGGCATCAGTGTGCTCTGGATCAGCCCTGCAACCTTCCAGGAAACAGAAATGCCCAGCGCTGTTAGAAGCTAACCTATAAAGTCTATCCTTTACAAAACAGATCATTGTTTTCTCCAGACTGCAAGAACAAACCTGTTCAATTCCTCACTTCTGTGGCTGAACACTTCCAGGCCCTTCTATGGCTTCATAAGCATTTTATAGATTTTTTGGTTTCAGTTATCTCCTTCCCTATTTTTCTAGTTTAACATCATTAAAGTCACTCTCACATTTTAAAGCTCTGCCTCAAAACCAGAAATAAACACCCTAGATGGAGGGACTGAAAAGCGGCAGGGTTGTGGGAAGCAGAGCACATCAAAGATGAGAATTCACAGCTGAGTGCCACTTTGAAAGATGATACACACAGAACACAGCTTCTGAGAGACATGACAAATGAAGGTGGGCAGCATAACCCAGACACTCTTAAATGAAAGCAGTGATTGTCCTCTTAGTGTTAGGTGTGCAGAGAACTTCCATAATTCACTGTCATTAATTTTCATTATATGTGAATCTTTAACTGAACAGAACTGTGTGGGCACTGCTCTAGAGCATGTGGGTCCAACACAGTAACATCCTCACAGGTCTGATGGCATCCAGCCTTTCCCTGGAGCTTTATATTAAAATCTTTCACCTCAACTTAGGAGCACAGCAGGATGGATCAGTAACAGTAGGCTGATGCAGGACATGAATCCTTGGGTGAAGCAGCGAGACACCTCTCCTTCCCTGTATCCCTCTTCCTGTTACCCAGACTTATCAGAAAGTTTTTCCTGATGTTCAAACTGAATTGCCTATTTTGTAATTTCCTCTCCTATTCCTTACTGAATTCTTCTCTGTCGTTGGCTGTGACAGCTTTTCAGTATTTGCAGTGCATTGTGTGATCCTGAGAGCAATTTGTGAGCCAAAAGGAAGTTAGAAGAATATGCTACAAAGATTTCCAGCTATTTTCTCACATAAGTATTTCCAGATTATCAATCCTAAAGTTTTCTTCAACTCCTCGAATTATTCTTCATCTCCCAGTTAATGAGGTTTCTAGAAGTGAAAGGCATGTTTCAGATGCAGCTGTATCAGAAGGACCCTTATCCCTTTGGCCAGCTGATGTCAAGCCTGACTGCACATGAAGTTGGAATTTCCACTGGGCTTTTTTCAGTCTTCAGTATCACATCACCAAGTCACTTAAATCACTATTTATGATCATATTTGCACATTCAAAAATCATTCTTTTCTCTACACGTCTGTTTTCCATTGCTCATTTTCATGGACACACAGGGAGCTCTGAAGGTCACATTCACAACACCCCTGTTCCAGCAGGGCCACCTACGGCCAGGTTCTCAGTAGTGGGACACTGCCTTTCTTTTCTTTGGGTGGGGAATAAATGATATATTGCATTGACTGAAGGAGAGAAGGAGAAGGCTTCAAGTTCCAATTTTTGTTTCTCAGGCAGAAATGACATATAGGAAAGAGTTTTGAAGGCATGTAATAAAAGAAAACCTAAACCAGCTTTCCACGTGTTATGATTATTTTGTATTTAATTGTGTGGGAACGCAAGTTTTTGTGTAAAACATGTTCTGTGGCATGTGAGATGCAACCATCTGTCAACTGGGAAGTATCCTGAATTCAAGACTTATTAAATAAGGAAAAACCCAATCACTATGTTGTATTAGCAATTTTAACTTGATTCCTTTTCCTCCTTTGCCTTGAATTTTCTCTCTTCTGGAGGCTGTGGGGTATCCACTTTTTTCAGATCTGAAGGGCTACCTGAACTCACAAATCTGAATCTCCACAGCAACTGGATTATTTCCAGGCTGTGTTTGGCTTAGTTTGATTTACATCAACTGAAAAGAGGCAAGATGAACAGACTTACTGGCCAGCAGAAACTTCAGCTGATAAGCAAATGATGTACTGTTATAATAAACCTTTTTCTTTAGGGACCCTGTAATTGCTGCATATACAGTTACAACGGGATAGCACTCCTACAATAGACAACCAGATCAAATAAAAATAGTTTTAAAGCAATGTTTTTGTTCAATGAGCTAAACTAAACTCTCTACAAGATGAGGGTCTCTGATGGCCACAGTAGTTTTGTATGAAGAATTGTATGTTGAAATACTCTGAATACCTAACAGAGTCCCAAAGCTCAGAGATGACATGCACTTGAGAGGTACCTCCTGTTTAAATGTTCTGGGTTTCTGCCTTAAATAAATCTCTAATGATATACAGGAAGATTACAGCAATATTCCCTCCATTCTTCCCCATGTACAATCACCTGACTTTATGAATAGGATAGTGCCAAGGGCATATGAGGCAGCTAGCTAGAAGTGACAGATAATAGTAAATAAGAATACCATCCACTTTCAAAATCTATATTAGCTCACACCATGACATCTAGCTTTCAGCTCTACTAGGTTTGCAGGAAGTCAATAACTGTGATATTCAATGTCACGCTAGAACAGGCTTTGAAATCTCTGACAACAGCCTGCAAAATGAAGGAATGGACTGGAATTGTCTCTTTAGCAGGATTGAAGCAGTCAGGTGCTTAACAAAACCAGAGGGTAGAAGCCATTTTCCTTTTTCCAGAGCAGTTCCTCCAATCCAACACTCCTGGGTTTGCTTGGAAATGGAGATAAATGAAACAAGTGCATTAATCTGAAATTTTTCACATTTACAGGAAGATATGCGAACCTGTTTCAAAACAAGAATCAGCTTCACAGTTACTGAGCTGGCCCTGCTTTAGCGCTTGAAGGATTTTTACATGTTGAAAACAAGAACTGAAGAACCAGGTTTTTCTGTGTCCTTTTTCCCCAGCTTCCAAGCCTCAGGCCGAGAGTTCTCTCAGACAAGGAATCTTTAGAGACGTCGCAACAATTGCTGATCTCCTTTGCACGTAGTTCACTCAAAAACAACTGAGAGGAAGCTGCGGGTGAATGAAGCAGCAGAATCCCAGACACAGCCTTGTCACTGAATTCTTTTGAAGCAGATACAACTTCTGATACTTGAGCTAAGTCTGACACCAAAGGAGAACATTTCATCTACAATTCAAAGACTAAATGGCAAGCTTTCTTAATACGGTGCCTAACTAGAGAACATAATATACCCCATCTCAAAAAAAGGGTTTTGATATTCCTTTTCCATCTCATGGGTACATTAAACTGAGAAAAATAATTCATTCTGTCACATTCATTCTGTCTTTGAAATGAATGTAAAGAGAAATACATATTTACACTTTCAATAGGCTAGGTTTCTTGCCTGATTTCTGTATCACTATTTTGAAAGAAACATCAAGTATTGTCTATTTACCCTTACTGTATTTTGACTGGCAAAAAGATAAATGTAAACCCTTATGAGAACATTTAAAACCAAATTAAATCAATTATTTATGTAATAGTGATACTACTCCCTGTTTAAGTGCCTGTTGATTTACTGGCAAATGTACCATTTGAGGATATCTCTGGCTGGCAGATACCGAAACTACATAGTACATGAAATGTACAGAAGGAAACAGAAGAATAAGGCCAGAAAATATTAGTGGTGAACAGAAATGTGAATTGGACTGCATTAGAAGACAAGAGCATATCAACAGAAAAGTATCAACAAACATAGGAAACCAACTAGAGAGTAAAATGAAACCAATCTGTTGGGGGGTTTCTTTTGCCTCAAAATCAAAGAAAATGAGACACATTATGGCTGAGAATTTTCTAAAAGATGTCCTCCTGCATGAGTAGATGCACCCATCCCAGAAGGGTTAATAGGAAAGTGTAATATTCTTTTCAAAGTCCAGAGAATGTTTTCTAAAGATGTTATCATTCTCATTGTGCCACATGCCTTATTTTGTCAATTACCACCACATGCCATTTTCTCCAAGGGAAAACAGTAGCTAGAGAAAAGTATGCACTGAATAAGCCACCACTGAATATTTTCAGTGATAAACACTGGACACAAAACCTAAAGTTTCCACCTTCTTAAAGCTGGTCAATAATCTTGTACTTTGGAATCAACTGCACTGGAAGTGAGGGATAGCTTAACATACCAGATGTTTAAAGCGGATTCTATATGTGGATTGGGGTATTTCAATGTTGTAGGTTCTATTTCATCCCAAACTTCCACCCTCCCTCCCCCCCAAATGTATTTTTAACCATTTTTTCCAACACCTTCTACACATCTAAAGTAAACACATGTTGGCAGCAGACACTACTGCGTTTTTCCTGTGACCATCAGATTATCTGATACTGTTTATAAGAAGCTAATTGACTAGAATGCTATTGAATGTGATACAAAGCACACATACTAAGCTGGTCTTCAAGAAAACACACTCTTTCCTTGCTTGCCCTGTTAGCACTGGGTACTAACTGGCAAACACTGCAACTTTACAGAGCGTAATCAAAGTCCCTGCCATCAGCCACACTCCCATGGAATCAACCTAGATCAACAGATGTGAAATTAGGTAAGAAAAGCATCTGATGTGGTTTCTTAGAAATACAGACATATAATACACAGAGCCTTCCAGCAACACTGAATTTTACCAGAACAGTGAATCAGATTAATTTACTGTGAGGGTGGTGGGGCCCTGGAATGGGTTGCCCAGGGAGGTTGTGGATGCTTCATCCCTGGCGGCGTTCAAGGTGGGGTTGGACATAGCCTTGGATGGCATGGTTTAGTGGGAGGTGTCCCTGCCCATGGCAGGGGGGTTGGAACTCGATGATCTTGAGGTCCTTTCCAACCCTTACTATTCTATGATTCTATGATTCTATGATATAAACCTCCCCACAATCCTTAAATAATTCTTGCATTTGAGAGAACTGTTTTTGTTACAGGGGCTTAATAAAATCTTAAATAGTCAAAAAAAAGGGCAACTGTTCCTTTCAGTGCAATATTAATTACTGTAATTTTTAGGTGAACTTCTTTATAACTGTTCAAAGATTGAAGTAGCACACTGATTTTTCAGAAGGGCTTCAAGAGACTACAAAATGTAATACGATATTGCACTTCCTGTTTAAAAAGGCACTACATCCAAATATTTCATCTTTAGCTTTAATACCAAAAATATTACTTTTTTGCCCTTCTATGTTTGGGATTAGCAGCATTTTAAAAGCAGAAAATGTGAAGAGTTACTTGGTGACTTGCCCTCAAAAAAAAAATCTCTCAGAATATTTTCTCTTTGAATTATAAAGCTAAATATGTATGAATATGAGAAGGCGGCTTTAGGGCTGTGCTAATGCACAGAAAATGTGATATCTGGGCACAAACTACTTTCTTCCAGGATGCTGTTAGAAGAGGTGATGTTACTCTGTCATCCCATATTCTAGTGAAAACATCTGAGCAGTGGCTGTCTTCCTGCTAAACCTCCCTCAAAGAGCTTTGTATCTTCAGTGGAACAGGGCGCTTCATCTCCTTGGAATGCTACTGCCACCATGCTGGTTCCAGAGACCCACAAATTAGGATTAACTAATCCAGACTCCTGGTTGTAAAGTAAACTCAAGTTAGTGTGGCAGCTGTACAAGGAAACTTAATCAAAATGCTAGATATGATAATGGGATGTTTAGATTGTTATATTCTACCACGAAAGAAAAAATCTCAACAGCTGAAAAGACAGTTTGACGGTCCTAGAAACATCTTCCTTCGTTTGTGCTGTACTGCCTTCCTATTGAGAACAAGAACTAAAGGATTTTGTCATACTCTAAACTTACCCACCACCAGTGCCTCCATTTTTGCTGAAATGTGTGCGAGGCTCACTTGATGCCAGTTTAAGCAGTTCATTCCACTCCCGTTCCCATTCTTCTTCTGTATACACTAAACCTGACTATGGAAGAGAATGAAATACCTTTACTGTTGAGCTAGTACAAAATGTAAACAGAGTTATGCAGTAGCGTTTATGACTAACTTATTTTGAGCTTTGTACATGATACAGTTCAATATCTTGGATGATTAACGGTTCAACGTTTCTATTCAGGTGAAAGACTATTAACTTCTGAAGAAGTTCCAAGCCACTGCCTGCACACTGGATTCATTTCTAGATGTGGGTCTGCTGCTGCCAGCACAGCACTCCACTGTTGTAGATCCAGTTATTCATGAGAATTCTTTGCAAGTATGGTTAGCGTGCTTCAGTGCCCATGTCTGGATGTTTCCTTTCTTCCCCAGTATCCTGAACTACTATGAATGCCCTCCTTGGCAGGCAAGTGATGCTTGATGCTTTCTCCCTCTGTTCAGGAGCAGCAAGGGTATGTAATACTTCTGTGCCCCTGTGTTTTCAGGTAGCCTGAAGTAGCCAAGTCAGTCACAGCTCAGCTGTATTCTCACTGACTACTGTTTACAAAGAAGTCACAAACCTTTAAGCGTATTCACTTGACTGCTTTCAGGATTACCCCTGGAACTGGCTTTTCTAGCCACTATTTATGCACAGACATCTTCAGAAAATAATACGTGCTGAAGTACAGCTTTTAGTTGACAATCAAACCAATCTACAGATGATTTAAATTAAGAAACATCCCCTCAATATTTGGTCACAGCTCTAAGAATCCTAATTCTCCATTCTGGGAAATTTTTCCTAAATGGGGTTTTCTTGCTTTTATGGATTTCATCTGTTCATTTTGTATTGTTTGTGATAGCTATATCATACATATAGTTTTGTAGCCCAAAATTTTCTACAGGTTCCAAACTCATCTTAGACCTCTGTAGGCATAGAACTGTGCATATTTATGCTCACAAAGCTACAAATACCTTTGCATTCTGATACAAAAATTCCAAATACAAGTATCTCTTTCCTCATGCAAAATGGAAGCACAAGAAATTTAACAGCAATTAAAACTCACACCAAACTTCAGAGGAATGTTTTTGGCCCTGAATGACATTAACAAGATTGCCTCCAGGACATACAGACCTCCTTATTCTGCTGTGTCTGTTGCCACCTCCATCTCCTTTTCAGGGCTTCCCTTTCAGCTCCACTTCTCATCATCGTATAGAGTGCTTTACGTAGAACAAGGTCCCGGTCATGAAATCCCCACATCCCTAAGGAAGCACAAGATGACATTCAGCTTTCAAGAAGCTACAGTGAAATAGACATATTAAGTACCAATACAATTAATATTGTTCTATTAGCAAAAGAAGCACAGCTTATACATTATTTACTCCTTGTTTTTAAGGCTTCCTAATCAGTCAATATAGATAAGCTAATGAGTAACAAGAGGGAATGCTATCAAAGTTTAAATGTTGATTAAGGAATGACTAAGGATTTGAGTTGTTTCAGTGTTTGCTTGCAGGCAGCTTCAACTTTGCTGCAAGCAATGGAATATTCAGTGGACAGGTTGGTTTTAGCTGTAGCTGCCAACAGATCCTGCAGACACAAGAATGCTAATGACAACTGCAGGCACTTCTGTGACTCGCAGATGAAGCCAACATCCAAAGGCCTCTAACACTTATAACAGCATGATGGTGCATTTCCTTTGGCTTCAACATCCAAATAAAGAAACAAGCATTCAAAATGATTGAAAGTCTAAAAATACAATCAGCCAGAGGCTTGAAGCTCATTTTAAAATAAGGAAACATCTTCACGTGGTTACAAAGAGTAACGTACAACAAAAGTGAGCAGAGCTCTCCACAAGACATGCACTCACAGACAGCCATGGTTCAGTTCCCTTATGGCCAGCTGTTGGTATTAAACACATTTAAGACTTTGCACAACAAAATACTCCAAGCATTTGCTGTAGGCAATACACCATTCCCCCTAATTCAAAATGAAATGGACAAAGACAGAAGGACCCTTGGAAACAGCAAAAGCTCTTTTTTTATTACTTCTTTCAAAATGAAGAGTCTCTCCAAAATACTAGAAATCCCAGTGTTTTTTAGAAAGCTACCTTTCGCAGTCCCACTGGTGGAAGATTTTAGCAACGGCAACAAAACCAGTAAGTTTCCTCATAGCAGGTTAGGATAGAAAAGGTGTATCACAGACTTTCAGCTTCACAGGTTTCTATTTGATTTGAAGAAGGGTTTCAAAGATCTTGTATTTATAATTAATTCATTGGAAATTATTCTAACTCACCCCAAACTCTGCTTCCCATATGCTTCAGCTCTACAAGGAATCAACAGTGGTAATAGCTAGATATTGCATGCTTGAAGACAGCAAGAGAACTGTTTAACACGAGCCAGAGAACAAATGCAATTCCTCACCAACAAGGACAATCCTGCAGAAGCACCGAGAATTTGCCTGCTCCAGAGCCATTAGGTTGGGCTCTGTAAGGACAATGCAAATCACTGGTGTTTATGATACATGGTTTTCGATACTGTTCCAATTATACTCTTACAACCTAATCAGGTTGTAAACTTTTTTACCTTTCTTTCTCAAGCATGCCTAAAGCAAACAACAGTTAAATGAAATTTGAAGACGGTACTGCTCCAGAACCAAGCTTTTAATGAAAAGTCTTTGTGTCTCAAGTGTTTCTGAGCTTTTCTGGGGATAGAGAAAAGTGGTAAATATTTTTGGCAGAAGGTTTCACGTACAGACTCACCCTTACCTAAAGATGCAGCATGCAAGAGGCAGTTTCCATCACCGGTTGTAGCTAAGGGAAGAAGACGTTTGCAGCTTGTACACACCGTGGACCACCAATTCAATCGTCCTGAAAAGAAAGCCTCTATGAAACTGGTGGAGTGGATATTAGAACAGGGTACGTACTGCGTACAGGCATACAGCGATGCTAATGTTGAAGGTTAATCGTGAACATCCTTTCTACCAAGTAAACTTAAATGTAACATCAGAAACGAAAACTGAAAAGTTGGAAACAAGAGCAGATAAACTATTCTCTATATTAATTTGGAATAAACCGAGAATCCCTTTCATTAATTGGCATCTTCCATTCTCATCTGCTGCATTCAGGGGTGGATTTCCAAGGAGTTCGTTACCTAAATACCATTATGAGTCTTGATATCAGTTCCCAAACATAACTGACATTGGCCTCCTGCAGACAGATGACAGTTTATGTTACAGCAATAAAGTCTCAAGAGACAATATATGTATGTGTTAATCAAGATAATGAATGCTACCATTAAGTAAAGTAGTATTGTTACAATCAGGTGGATTGTTTCAACAGCTGATTCTCTTCTCATTTACCATACTGTAAATCATTATTAGACCTACTAAAATCAATAGCTATGCTACCAGGGAATTTAAATGAGACCAGAGGCATAGCTCTGGTGCAGGACAGCACATGGCTTTTCTCTCTGAGAACTCTTATAGAACCACTTATCTATCACTGATATGTGAGGCATGTTTCACAGATCATAAACCAGAGATGGACTGACAAGAGGACAGATACTTGGTGTACCTAGATGAAGCAAATGAAGTCATGAAGTGCCAAAGCCAGCACTGGAAATACAGAATTCCTGGCACACAGGTTGCCATGTGGCACTTACTGAAGCGCTGTCTTGATTAATGGGTCATGTAACATTTCTATTCTAATGAGACTAATTGTATATCATCTTGGGGATAAGGACAAGCACATGATTAACAATAAGGAGTAGAGCTTGTGTATTTCCCAAGACTTTTGGACAGTCTCTGGGTAATGCACAATTGAATAATTGAATGAATAATGCAATAGGCAGCTTGTGGTGACTCCATTCTTTTTTTGTCCTCTTCTGCAGACTTCTCTCCCTTCAATTCCTTTACTTGCAAGTTGAAATAGTGCAGGCAGTCTTGCGTTAAAGGTAAAGTCCCCAAAATAGAAATAGGTTCATGCATGGAAAAAAGTTCTCCATTAATAAGTTTCCGTTACAAGTTATACTGGTTTATTTGTAATGACAGGTAATACATATTGTGCCAAAAAACAGTACTGTGACATTTTAATGTGTGCCCCCAACTCCTTGTTCTGGGTATGGAGAAGCATGTAATTGCATTTCATCGGTGAATATGGGTTGAGATGTTACCATGCTGTAAAGATGCACACCAGGTAACAACTAAGCACATTTGGTAATCCTCATATGATTTCAGCAGCCAGCTTGTAAATGCCCAACATCTCAATACCAGGCTTAATGAGTTCTAAATTAAATATGCATTAAAGAAGCTTCATTTAAAGCACTATTGGACAGCCTTTCAGAAAGATAAATCTGAAATAACAAGTTAACATTTTTAGCAACTCCTGTGTCTGTGGGCTGTGAAATAACAACTTGCCACCTGCTTTTTGCAGAATGTTTTGGTGGTATCAGATTCAGTAATAAGTTACACCAAGGTGCTGTTTAAAGGAGAGTTACAAGACTTAAAGCAGACAGACCTTACAGCTGAAGGGAATAATGAGTGGTATTGCTTTGCTGATGAACTAGCAGTTATTGGTAATAAATGTCAAAGTCTGGTGTTCAGGAACTTTTGGAATGAAAGGAGGTTTCTATAGAAGTGATCTGCTTTCAAATAGATTATGCAAAAATATGTTTGTGGGCCTGGTTAACATCACAAAGCTTATGGCTGACTAAAAAGTTAGCAGAGATGCCCTGGATTATAACAAAAAATGCAGTGCATTTCCACTTTCCAGATCTAGTAGTTATAGTGGATCCCTTTAGGGAAACAACAGGGAAGCAGAGCGTGGATGAAAACCAGAAACAGTTCTTCCTCAGGCTGATTTCCGCCTGCTTTGGTAAGATGATATTTATGGACAAACTAGACTCATTTCTCACTCTCCCTCCCTTTGCTGGACTCCTGCTTGATCTTGATTCTTACTTGCTTACAAATCTATTCCATCTTAAAATAAATTAAAATTTCAAGAAATCAATCTGTTGTTTTTACAGCAAAAACCCAACCCTCTTGAGAATTAACATATCCACATTCCAGTACATTAAAATTTGATCTTAGTTTTAGGTCAAGATGAAAAGTCCTATCCAGATCTATGACTGAACAACATACAATCAGAGGCAGACACAAGCACACACAATATTGCCCTTTCTCTACATGATACTAAAGATTTGAGGTGAAAACTCAAAAGAAATGTTAACAGAATCTAGTATTCTCCATGGCTAAAGATTGCCAACTATTGCTGTATTCTGATACTATCCTAGTTGCGCACTGCATAGCGTGCATCAGACTTCACATAATACAAAGCGAGAATTGGCTCCCCCTCCTCCCTCATTTACAGGGCCTAACAACAGTCAGTCATTCTGGTACAGAAACAGGTATGCATGTGGTATTCCATGCAAGGAAGGTAAGCTGAATCTCAGAGAGTTAATGTTCAAGTATAATTAATAGACACTGGAAAGGTTTGTTATTTTCATGAGCTTCCATACTGTATTACAAGCCACAAGTGCACTGTTTCTTGATGCAAGATTTATAGGAGTAAATTTCAAAGGAGGATTCTAGACGGTTATTTGACCTGAATGGCTCAAAAAGAAGGCTGCAGAGAACAGAGAATGCATTCAAATATTAACAGGAGCTAAGTCTGGATTCTGATATCAGCACCTGATGCCTCCTGCACTGGTACTAGTGAAGGTAAGAAAGCATTTAGCATCATGCCCTCTGTGTTTACTAAGGTCCACTATGAAGTATTCATTGCCCAAGCATGCACAAGGTTGGTGGTACACAGACAAACCAACCAAATTCAAAACAAACAGGAGGTTACTTGATGCTAAAGAACGTAGCATCTTTGTAGAAACTCTGCGTACATCCTTTGCTCCCTCTTAATTTTCTCATCTATATTTTCTTTTCTCTGGTTTCAGCTTCTAATAAACTACGTGGCTTCACAGACTTGTGATTTCTTCTGGTAGAATTAACCACTAAAATGTTACACTTAAGCAAGCAGCAACTTAGTACCTCTCTCTTGATGGGGGAAAAGGAGATGCTACAAAGGTTGAGCCCTCCCTCAAGCTCCCCCTGAGTATGGCAGAATTTTCACTGCAAAGCTAGATCACACACCATGGCCTCCAAGGCAAACAGGCAGTTTCCCATGTGGAGCCTGTAGCATTTAATTAACAATATTCATATTGCAAGTTTTTCTTCTATGGAAATACTACAAATGAGATGACTGCTTATTTGCATGAAACCTGTAAACACTTGCTCACAAATAGGTTTGACACTGGCAGAGTTACATTTAAAAAATAATCAGTGGTACAATCTTAACAGACAGCTTGCTGACACAAGCTCAGCTTCCTTAGGAAACTAAGCTAAAACCTGCCTTCCTTTCATTTCCCCAGCACCCTGTATTACCAGATATCCACTCTCATCCATCCCATAAGATGAGCAAGTCACCAAATAACATTTTCAGCTTCCAAAGTAAGCCTAATTCTGGACACCCCACATCTTCTCCAAAGCAGTGATTCACCCTGAACACTCAGTAACTCCCCCTTTCCCCCTGGAATCCAACAGCAATAGGTGATCTGGGTGCACAGAGGACCAGCTGGTGAAGGCAGCCGAGGATTACTCAGCCCACTTGCAATAGTCAGACAATCAGCAACAGGGGCAGGAATCTCAAATCCAGATTTCAGTAGAGCTGCTTCTTTGCTTATGTGTTTCTGACATGACTATAGCTAAGAGGATTTATTTACTTTTAGTTTTAGTTCTTCCATACACTAAACATGTACTTGCAAGTACTGACGTGAAGAAAATTACAAGAACAGATTTTCTACATTGGGCTTATATTAATCTTTCCATGATTTTTTAAATAGGGAAGAAATAAAGCATTTACCAAAACATTTTCTGTACTTCAAAGAAATCACCTTCTTGTAGGAACTCTCTCTTTTATTCTAGATGATGGAATCAGCTTTGCAGTAGCATCTGGAAAGCTATTCATATTTACTGGTGTCCTGGAAATGTAATGTTGAGCTGTGCATGTAGAAATAAGTGAAGCTGAGCAATCAAGTAAATGCTTCTCTTTTAGCCTGATGCATAAGCAACACAGACTCTGTCACAGAAGCAAATCAAAGATCATAAAATAAGATGGCACAGAAATACATGATTAGGCCTAACTGGCTGCAGACGAGTGACACTTAATTCAGTGACCTGCAGGTCACAGCAGATTCAGCATTACCATTTTTCTTTCTGTCTTTCCTAACCTGAGGCAGACAGTTTTCTATGGCATTATTGCATTTCATCCTACTCTGAGGTACAGTATTTGTCATTCATATTAGAACTGAATTACACAAACATGCATTTCAAAGGCTGGATAACAGGAAATTAATACAGTTCTCTTGTAATTACAACAGCTGCTATCCCAGTACCCTGAATATACTATGTGAAAACCTATTAAAAATCCTGGGATAAGAAAATGTTTCTACAATGTGAAAAGCCATCAGTTTTTCTTTAACAAATCTTAATTTTCAACAGTTTAAAATCAAACATTTCCAGCATTATGGTGGATTTGGTGTTGGGGATGCGAAACCCAGGTTTAACAGTGTATTAGATTTTATTTTGCCTGTAGCTGTATAAAGTGCTTCACAGAAAACACAAACCTCAGCACAGAAAGCAGAGTGAAGGAAAGCAATATTCTTGAAGGTTCACATAACTTCCTTTTAATTTTTGTATTGAATTGCATTCCAGCACTGCAATAGAAACTTTTTTCTTTTCATTATTAACACTGTGCTAGACCAGCAATTCTTCTGCTGGGTTTTTTTGAACTCATCAGTACCACAGAAGTTTCTGTATCATCCCTTTGTCAGGGTAAAAATCAACGCGCATATAATGAAAACGCAGCAAGACACTTAGAATTATAAAATCCCTTTCACACACGTCTTCATTTGATATGATCCGTATCTGAGCCATTCTCCATCAAAGCACCACACTGATTACTGCGCAAGTGCTCACAGATCAGTCTGCGCATTACTTCCACACTGAGCCCACTCCAGTTCAGGCAATAATGAACACCCAAGTTCTAAGATGCACAAAACCCCCAAATAAAAGACAGGTTAGGGACACCGTGGGCCCTCTCCAGAAGCTATCGGGAGAACTGGCTACCCTGGATTTGGAGAAGGCTGAGGTTCTTAATGACTTCTTTGCCTCAGTCTTTACCGGCAAATGCTCTGACCACACCACCCAAGTCTTGGAAGGCAGACGCGGGGACGGTGAGGGTGGGGACCCTGGGCCCACTGTGGGGGAGGATCTTGTTCGGGACCACCTTAGGAACCTGAATGTATACAAGTCCATGGGACCGGATGAAATCCATCCACGGGTCCTGAATGAGCTGGCAAATGAAGTTGCTAAGCCACTGTCCATCATATTTGAAAAATCATGGCAGTCAGGTGAAGTTCCCGATGACTGGAAAAAGGGAAATATAACCCCCATTTTTAAGAAGGGGAAAATGGATGACCCAGGGAATTACAGACCAGTCAGTCTCACCTCTGTGCCTGGCAAAATCTTGGAGCGAATTCTCCTGGAAGGCATGCTAAGGCACATGAAAACCAACAAGGGGCTTGGGGACAGCCAGCATGGCTTCACTAAGGGGAAATCCTGCCTGACCAATCTGGTGACCTTCTATGAAGGGGCTACGGAACTGATGGACAGGGGCAGAGCAGTTGATGTCATCTACCTGGACTTGTGTAAAGCCTTTGACACTGTCTCCCATGACATCCTTCTCTCTAAGTTGGAGAGACATCAATTTGATAGGTGGACCACTCGGTGGATAAAGAACTGGCTGGATGGCCGCACGCAAAGAGTAGTGCTCAGTGGCTCAGTGTCCAGCTGGAGACCAGTAACGAGTGGTGTCCCCCAGGGATCGGTGTTGGGACCGGTCTTGTTCAATATCTTTGTGGGTGACATGGACAGTGGGATTGAGTGCGCCCTCAGCAAGTTTGCCGATGACACCAAGCTGTGTGGTTCGGCTGGTAAGTTGGAGGGAAGGAATGCCATCCAGAGGGACCTTGACACGCTTGTGAGGTGGGCTGATGCCAACCTAATGAAGTTTAACCATGACAAGTGCAAAGTCCTCCACCTGGGTCGGAGCAATGCCAGGCACAGCTACAAATTGGGCGGGGAGGAGATTCAGAGCAGCCCTGTGGAGAAGGACTTGGGGGTGTGGGTTGATGAAAAAATGAACATGAGCCGGCAGTGTGCGCTTGCAGCCCAGAAGGCCAACCGTATCCTGGGCTGCATCAAAAGGAGTGTGACCAGCAGGTCGAGGGAGGTGCTCCTGCCCCTTTGCTCTCATGAGACCTCACTTGGAGTATTGTGTGCAGTTCTGGTGTCCTCAACATAAAAAGGACATGGAACTGTTAGAACAAGTGCAGAGGAGGGCCACGAGGATGATCAGGGGACTGGAGCACCTCGCATATGAAGATAGGCTGAGAAAATTGGGGCTGTTCAGCCTGGAGAAGAGAAGGCTGCGTGGAGACCTCATAGCAGCCTTCCAATACCTGAAGGGGGCCTATAGGGATGCTGGGGAGGGACTCTTCATTAGGGACTGTAGTGAGAGGACAAGGGGTAATGGGTTTAAACTTAAATAGGGGAGGTTTAGATTGGATCTGAGGAAGAAATTCTTTACTGTGAGGGTGGTGGGGCCCTGGAATGGGTTGCCCAGGGAGGTTGTGAATGCTTCATCCCTGGTGGCGTTCAAGGTGGGGTTGGACATAGCCTTGGATGGCATGGTTTAGTGGGAGGTGTCCCTGACCATGGCAGGGGGGTTGGAACTCGATGATCTTGAGGTCCTTTCCAACCCTTACTATTCTATGATTCTATGATGCTATGATTCTATGAATGTGGTGAACATACTTAGAAAGCAGTCACACAGAGTGGAGTACACACTGGAGCAGCGGTAAATTCTACTGCCTCTATCTGGGCCTTTCCTTTATCATCTCACACAGCATTTCTGAGTAAATCAGGAAATCTGCCCCGAGTTTCTCTACAGATAAGAGGTAACCTGAACGTTCTTTCACGTAGAGATGTAATGGTAGAAAGTGCCTAAGTATATAAAAAGACAATATAAAAACATTACAGGCTTTTATAGACATCCAGCTCATACAGCCACTTCAGACAACACACATGGCAGTCTGTTAATAATGACTACACTTTGGGAGTAGCAAGCTGCTCTATGTTCCTAACAAAGTTTCTCTTCCTTTTGCCTATTAGCTGGTTTTATTTTTCCCCTTCCTCTTGAAATTCGTGCCCATAAACCGAAGCACACACCTCTCTCTTTTTCTTTAATGATATCACAGACCTCAGCTAAAGCAGCTGCTGTCCTTCATGGGGTTGGGTTTCTTTTGCTTTGAGATAGATTTTAGGCCCTTTGCCTGGAATGCACCTTATCTGCTAGTTTTTTTATGCCATAGTTAAACTGGGCCCTGTTAGTAGGAGACAATAAAATAACTAATGCTAAGTGACTTTCCTATTAATTCAGTCTCTTCATTTCACACAACAATACGTCTAAAAGAGTCAGGAAATGAAAGGAACGGAGCATCTTTGTACCTAAAATAGAGACAAAAGGTCAGTTTACACCAAGTTTTACATTATTTCCTTACACATTCACTGTTTGATCTGTTCAACTTACTTGAACTGAAGAATTGTTTCCCAGGATGTTCCAGTTTATTTGAATGAGATGCTCACATGAGTAAACTAGGCCTAAGTAGGCTACAACAATACCTGCAATAAAACCCCTGAGCATTTCAAATGGCCAAACACACGCCTTCCCAGGATTCAAGAGGCTCTGGGGAGGAAGGGACTTTTCCAGCCTGAGTCTAATTATTGCCCTAATTGAAGTAATGTGAAGAAAAGACTACCTGATGTATTCCAATTATCAGATTTGAGGGAGGAATGCTGAGAGGCAGCAAATTAAGTAGTTTCTGCAGCCCTAATTCAAGTTCAAAGCCAGCTAGATCTGTATGAATTAGAAGATGTCAGCTCTAATTCAAATATTCCCGGATTTTAAGGTCAGAAACCCACCATGATGCTCTCATTTGCACTCGTGCATTAACTGACTGTAAAGACTGTAATTCCACACAAGTGCGTAGATCACCAACGGTACTGTACCAAGGTATTTTCTGATAGCCCATGGGAATTGGGAGTGTTTGGCAGAGCTGCCAGAGGAAGAGCCATCCTGGTTTCTCCCTGTCCTTTTTGTGTTAGCTGGTTCCTAGAGAAACTAGATATATTTTCTTGATAGATGGAGTATAAATACATATCTATAAGTATGTATGAGTTTTCTCCTTTTTTCCAGAAGAGGCCTTCAGGATATTATCTGTGGTTTTTGTTTGGTTTTGTGTTGTTACTTTCCCCTCAAGTATTTACTATTTAATGCTATTATATCTGTCCTACTTTTCAAATACGAAAGCCAAAAACTGAGTACATGACAATTCATGGTAGGTAGTCAGTGTGGCCCCAGATTAGCAGAGGTCCTGCCTAAACCCTATGATGAAGTGCCCTGATCAAAAACAAGCACCAGTTTGAACACACAGAGCATGATTATACACTGATTTTCAAGGATGAGCTCCGATGAGCACACAGTGTTACATGAGCCAGTAGAGCAATCAACAGGAAAAGGCAGCCGGCTGCTTGATGCAGGCAGCCATGAAGACTGATTTTGTAACTTGTTTGTATCTTCAGAGTTGGGCATTTCACTATATAGCTTGCTGTTTCATAAGGCACAGATACTAATTTTAAATACATTTCTCCATATCCTTCAAAACTGACTTAAAACCTTGAACTACTAATAAATCTGAATTAAAATTAATTTCAAATGTCTTCACTTTTTCCCAATGGCAATAATCAAGTATTACTTTTAAATTATTTAGTTTCTTATTACAAAAATATTAACACATAAACCACATATTTTAAACCTACTTTCTCAAGCTGCAACAGAACTTGAAGAAGTTTCTTTGTTAGTCATTGCAATGCAATTTCCTCAGGAGAACTGGAAGTATCAAACCCTTCCAATCACCCAGACTCATGCCCTTCTCTACTGTGGGACTTCCCCATCAGTCTTCCTTCCTCCCTCAATTTCTTTGCTTCATTAAGTAAATGAGACAGTTTTCTCTAATATGGTTCTAAAGAAATAGACGATCAGGGTATGTGTCATTGTGCGAAGAGCACAGTATTTGCTTTTACTCTCTGGCATTTATTTCCCATGCAGAATGTGCAAGCTCCAGAAACGAAGCATGATTAGAAATGTCAACCAAAATGTCAGATTGCCCAGCTGCTGACACCTGAAGTATTTACCCACCTGCTTGCTCCAAAGCAACCATCGTTGCCTGCTCAATTAAGTCACGCTCAATGAAGCTTCTGAAGTCTTCACTGTACACGCTAAGGTCTGGCAGTTGGAATGTGTAGATGGGCATCTCCAAAGGAAACTGTTCGTTGCTGCACTCATTTGCTACATGTGATCGAGCAAGGGAGACTATGGCTGAGCTGGCATGAGAAATACCTCTGGAAAGACGCTTTTCTGTAGAGAAAACAGAGAGATATTCTGGCCTGTAAGACTACATAAAAGACCAGTCAACACCAAGGCTGGTGAATGCCTGCTCATTTGGGTGTGAACTTCCTTGATAAATTAGTATATTAAAAATAATGCATTCCAACAATCTGAGATGGAGATCTGAAACAAAACCTACTAAAGGTCTGCAAACAAAAAAGCAAATGGTAATGTTTGCCATCCTGTACTGGAAATCAACTGCTAAAGGTAACAACTCATTTTTCTTAAGGTTGCAATTTCTGTTTGGCAGAGGATGGAACTGTCCTTTCTTCCATGGAATCAAGAAAGAACAACATTTTAAAGCTGAATGCTATTCATAGATTCACCCTAATCACACACTGTAGGAAAGCAAAGACTGAAAAATGAATTTTATTTCTTTTTTAACCTTTTGTCTCAGTAAGCACAGAAAACTACCTACAGCAGCGCCCTATTACAGCCCCTAATTAATTCCTTTTATACATACCACAGGACTGCTTGGGGACAAAGTATTTTTGTACTTTCGTCACACATTAAAAAATAACTTGCAGAACTGATGCAAAGCTCATGTCAAGTCAAACATGTGAAATGCAGGCTCTAGCAGCAGCTTTTTGAATGCTTTCACAGTGACACCATTCACAGGCTGCTGGCAAATGACTTCCAACTCCCTGCAGAAAAGCACAACTCACAAGCAGACAAGCTAGAAAGCTGCTTGCCCATAGAAGTCCTGGAGCACTGCTCTTACCTTGAGCAATGTCATCCTGCCTTTGCAGGCAGGGCCGCTCTGCCTTTGTCACCTGGGCAGGCTGCTCTGGCTCCTGCTGCTTGTGGTATCTGCCCTCGTTGAACGCCTGTGGCAGGTTGGCTGTGTGTACCTGCCGGAGCTGCTCATAGTCATTCAACGCTGCTGTCAAGTCCCAGTTTTTGCCTGCCAAATAGCAAAAGGACATTCTACTCACATCTGTATGTGACCACATTGATAACTTGGAAACCATCTTCATATGCACTTAAAATATAAACCTAAATAGAGAAATCAATCTTAATTAAATCAACAGCAAAAAACAGAGGTTCTTTGGATAAAAGATTTTACAACCACTTGTCCCTCAACAGAAATGCAGACTTGACAAACACCTTGAAAGTACACAGCAAATGGACAGAGACGGAAATCCGTTTACTTCTTTTTTTTAATTCATATTTTAGTTTTCTTTATACTATAATTGGAGAAGACCTCAGGGAAGCTCTTGTCTAACCTCCTGCTCCAAGCAGGGTCCGCTGACTACCAAGATCTTCAAGCCTTTTTCTGCCAAGCTGCCCCCAGCCTATATCACTGCAGAACTCCAGTGTTCATCCATGTTGAATTTTATAAGGCTCCTGTCGCTCAATTCCCTCTCTCTGTCTAGGTTCCCCTAAATGGCAGCTCTGCCTTTAAAGATGTCAGCTGGTCCCCCATCTGCAAACTTGATGTTACCTCACTGATAAAGACTTTAAACAAGTGTAGACTCCTGGAGGCACCACAGTTGTTACCCACTACCCATTAACCACTACCTTCTGAGCTTGACCACCACAACAGTTACCTACCCACCTAGTTGCCAACCCTTCAGGCTGTAACATTCTAACTCAAATATAGCAATGCTGTGGGAAACAGTGTCAAAAGCTTGCTAACACTCAGGTAAAAGGTATCCACTACTCTCCCCTCCTCCAGAAACCCGCATATTTTATCATATAAGGCAACCAACATGCCTTGCAAGCACATGCCTTGCTCAGATTCCGATCAAATGGCTCCATAAGCTGGCAATGGAAGATGAACATTAAATCCCACAGAACTTAACCTAAAGTAATGGCAGGCAGAAATAATTCACATATATACAGCTGTATTCATAGTAAATAATGATTAGTGGCAATGATGGCAAGACATGACTGTTAGTGTCGTGGCACAGAGGAGTAAGAAGCTTCCTTATCTTTCTGTTTGCAGAGCAGCTAGAATGCAAATGCAAACCACTTTAGGTGCCTTTACCTTACACGTCACAGAGAACTTGCTCCCTCAGAGACTTTAAAAGTCTTCTAGAAAGCACCTAACATAGGACAGTGAAAACATGCAGTGAGAAGGTTCCACATCTGTGTGAGCTGCTCATGGAACCCGTCAACACAGAATCCTCTAAAAGGTTTGCTTCCAAGCTCCCACTTTGCCACATTGCCATGACCAGGGGTAAGAGAATGCAGGCTAATATCCAGAGATGGAGAGGTCTGCTTAGCCCAGGTGGGGAAGTGGCACTCTTCACTCTCAAAAAAATAATAACGAAAAGGCATTGAGATGTTTGTACATTATATTCAAATCAATCTTGCTGAGTTACAATGCACATGGTGTCCTAGCATTCTCCAAGTACTTGTTTTTAATTGGGAAACTGCAAATATTTAATAGCAAGCAAAAAGATCTCGCTAATTATATGAGACTTTCACAGCATCTCATGAACACTTTTTCAGATTCAAAAGTAACCTGATTCTGACTAATTCAAGGTTTATCACACCATGAAAGCTTGTCACTTTATGTACTTTGAGAAGCTACATTATCTGAGTAGCAGTTAAATATAACTTATTTGCTTACACAAAGGAGAATAAGCTAAAAATAGTACAAACAGTTTTATACAGATTAAAAGGTCTTTTCACTGTTACAGCCATCTCTGTGAAGAACAAAAACCTAACTGAGGTGGAGAAAAGCCAGCACAAAGAGCTGTTACCTGCAGGGTTGAACTACACTACCTTTGGGTTTGAAGTACGAAACGTAATTGCAAAAGGAGAATTAATATCACTGAGTAAGAATGTTATATTCACCCTGAGCAGTCCATGATATAAACCACCATGCCAGTGGTACAGAACCATTGTATGTTATGTTGTAATCTTCTATTAGAAAGCCTGTAGGACGAATGTAAATTCAGTGAAAATTGTCAAGAGACCCCAGAACAAGCACTTGAGTTATCACCAGCATTGCTTTCATAAAAGTCTCCTGCAGATTCAATGGCTACAATCCAGACAGGGTTCTGCTCTAACTGTATGTTCCATCAGAATCAAGTTGCCCAATCCAAACATCAAAGGATCACGAGTGTGTACCCAAGATTGACGGGATCACACAGCAGTGTTTGGAGCGGCGAATGCTTTTCTTTGGTCCTGTTTTTGGGATGCTCTCACAATATGTTTTTAAAATCTTTTCCTCAACCATGAGAACAGTAAAATAAAACATTTTTTAAAACAGTGAAAGTGGCAGGAGATATAATTCCTCAAAGTGTAGGTTTAAACAAAACGGTGTTCTCCAAGTATTGGCAATGCTGCAAGCCCAGTGCTACCTGACTGCCAGCAGCAGCCTGTGTTTATTCAGTGCAGATCCTTGAGTAACATGCCTGTGTTAATGGAACCTAGATAGCAATTCCTCTAGTGTCAGGGCATTCCTTACTGGTCATCTGCTTGAGATATTTTCACGTTTTATGTCCTAAAATCTAACAAAAATCACTATGCGTGTACTGTGAGTGACTGCTGTGAGAAGGGGCTTTGATGTGTTCAACAGAGAAGCAGAAGATCAGTAGACTAAGGACGGCTAGTCTTAGGCCAAATATAATAATCTTATATAAAAGCTCTATCACAAAAATTACAGTCAGCCTTCAGAAACTTGCCCCACTGTCAGATTTAAAACTAACTTCCATTGTGACTCTCACATTATGCCCATGGTACAACTTCGCAACTGAACTTCCCATGCAGACTTGAAAATATTCATAAAATTTCTATATGTAGAAGTAACTTACAGAGAAATACTTTATTTTCAAATCTCTCATCTCCATGGAGTTGTCCCCATCTCCTGAGCAAAAGCACAAGTTCAGCTTCAAAGCATTAAACTTTAGACAGCCAACACAGGAAATGATTATTAGACTCACTTTCCCAATATTTACTGGAACCTTCAAGTATCAGAATGCAAGGAAAAAATCCAACCAAATTAGAGAACACATTAAGCACCTTACCACCTCTATGGGATACTGGTTTTGAATATTAGCCACCTTAACTGACTAGCAGATGTCTTTTCAGCTACCCTATGTACTGGAAATACGTGAACTTGCCCCCTTTGCCAAGGCTTCCTCTCATTTCTGAAGATAGGCTGAGAAAATTAGGGCTGTTCAGCCTGGAGAAGAGAAGGCTGCGTGGAGACCTCATAGCAGCCTTCCAATACCTGAAGGGGGCCTATAGGGATGCTGGGGAGGGACTCTTCATTAGGGACTGTGGTGAGAGGACAAGGGGTAATGGGTTCAAATTTAAACAGGGGAAGTTTAGATTGGACATGAGGAAGAAATTCTCTACTGTAAGGGTGGTGAGGCACTGGAATGGGTTGCCCAGGGAAGTTGTGAATGCTCCATCCCTGGCGGCGTTCAAGGCTGGGTTGGACATAACCTTGGATGGCATGGTTTAGTGGGAGGTGTCCCTGACCATGGCAGGGGGGTTGGAACTAGATGATCTTAAAGTCTGTTCCACCCCTAACTGTTCTATGATTCTATGATTTTGTTTTGTATTTTCACCAGTAAACACAAATCACAAACCTTTTGTTTTTCCCATTGCCCATAAGAATCAGAATTCATCTGTTTTGGAAGATTAAAGAAGAAAATTCTTCAGGCAAAGTAGAGGAAATGGGAGGCAGCAAAGAGAATTAGGGGAAAGGAAGAGAGCAAAAAGCCAGAGGCATTTATAAAAGACACTGTGGATAAAAAAATAAGTACAAGAATTTAATGCAGTGTAAAATCAAGTAAAAGTAAACAGATCTAATGAGAAGTGTGATGTGGTCTGGACCACAGAAACAGGCTGCAGAAGCAATGGATAAGCTAGGAACAAATCAGAAAGGTTATTAAATTCAGGGATGTCCAGAGCAGATGCTCTGGACCAGGATTTCTAGCAGTGTGACATGGCAGGTGGGAAAGTTTCAGCTGGAATTTACTGAAGAAATGAGTGGGGCTTATGACTGCAGAGATGACTGGAGCCAACTCTGCCTAGCTCTCCTTTAAACTTTGCATATCAGAAACTTCTGAGTTTCTAGCTCTGTATCTGATCGCTTTCCAAACTACGTTTTGAAAGAATGAAAAAAAACCCAACCAAAAACCAGAGGTATGCTGGGATAGAAACAACAAAAATGAATTCATACAGCACGGAAATCAAACAGATTCCCCCAGTGCCTCACAGAGCAGGTCTCTCCTTCCTGTCTCACTATTTGTCCAACAACTTTCAGCAGCCTTCTCATTTTGGACTCCTCTGGGGCCCTAGGAAAAAGACTATTTCCTATTATTACTGTTTGTGTGCCTGTTCCCTGTTCTTCCCTGAAACCTCCCATTCCCTGCTCCTCACGCAAGTCCCTAATCCGCACATCTTTATTTTCTTTAATTGCCATCTCCTGCCCAGACCCTCAACAGAAAGGAGTGATCTTTCTTACCCCACAGAGGTTCCACCTGACACAGGCACTGACATGCCCTGCATCACAGGGCTGAGGGAGAAGCAACAGCTAATTCATCTACTTTACGTAGTTTCATCAACTAAATTAAATCAACTAAGACTTTTTGTTGCACTCTGAAGGACAAAAACAACACAAGACTATTTTTCACAGCGTCTACTATTCTTTTTGCTGTTAGTTACTTGATGCACCCTACTGCTCACTAACTGCTGACTTCTCTGTTTGCATAATATACTATTGTCTTTAAAAGTATTTTACAGGCATAAAAATGTTGTTTCAGTACGTTCAGTACAATCCCATCAGATGACAAGCACTGATGGTAGCACTGTATCAGTTAGGAGCAACCGAATTGCTCCAAAGCAGCGCTGACGCAGCGGGCTTACATGAAAGGCTTTGAGTTTCTACTGGTCAGAGAATATCAGTCAGAAAAAGCTGGAGCAGCACAAGTCTGGCTAAAAAACACAGGTAGTGAATCACATCAATTCACAGCTCAACACAAACAATCACCTTATGGAACAATTATTTCCAGAACAGGTACATGTGCTATGCGAGTCAGCAGCTGTAAAATCCAACAGGACCGACAGGGCTCTGCTTTGAAACCAAGTGTTTCCAGTGTGGAGGAAAAGCAACAAAACAAAGAGCACAGCTGAGTAAGGACTGGAAGATGCACTCTGGGGAACAGGAACTGATGTTTAGCGACACAGACAGCAGGCGCCCACGTGAAAGGTGAATCAAAAAATAAACACTACAGTGTCAGGTTTCTGTCCCAAAAAATAGTTCCTTGAGTAACAGCAGGTTGCATTGTCAGCCTGAAGAAATAGCAAAGACATAGATAGCACAATACAGAATTCAAGAAGCCACTCACCCATTTTGGTCTGCATTAGTAAAGGGTTTAAAAAAAAAAAAGGCGCTAAAGAACATGAAGCATAGGAGTCACCTCTGAAGCATTCATAGAATCCCAGACCGGTTTGGGTCAGAAGGGACCTTAAACCTCTTCTAGTTCCAAGCCCCTATCATGAGCAGGGACACCTTCCCACAGGCTTCAAGCCCCATCCAACCAGGCCTTTAACACATCCAGGCATGGGGCAGCCACAGCTTCTCTGGCCAACCTGTGCCAGTGTCTCATCACCCACATAGTGAAGAATTTCTTCCTAACGTCTAATCTATATCTCCCCTCTGGCAAGTTAAAACCATTCCCCCTTGTCCGGTCACTACAAGCCCTTGCAATAAGTCCCTCTCCAAGTTTTCTGTCAGCCCAAAGTTGCATATACGCTGCATCATCCACCATACCGGATCCAAGCAATACAACCAGATAGAGCTCTCTATTCAAGCTCTCTTGGAAAAGTTCCAGAGTGACATTCTGACAAAGCCCTGATTTCTTTCAACAGATGTGTTTCTAACTCCTCCCACTTTTAATAAGTTTATCAGTTTGAAGGCTGAAATCTGAAAGCAAAAGAGCACAAGAAACTTTGGACTTTTGCCTTAAATCCTTTGCCTCAAGACTATCACAAAATGTAATTTTTTAGAAAAGGAATACACTTCGTCATCATAAAGGTTAGCAACCATCAATTAGCACCACTCAGGTAGTACAATAGTTTCCATAGTACTTAGTTGCATTCACCCTTGCTTTTCTGGAGAATAAGGGACCATCTTGGTTTTTAACACAGTCTTTCTCTAGTTCGGTCTTCAACTTGATTGTGCTGTGTGAGGAAGTGGCTTCTTAATGTTCTGCAGCACATGAGCACTCCTTGCTCAATGTTAAGTACATGCTTTGTCAGACCACAGCTTGCTCCCTCTGATAACAAAAATCAGACTCCCATGAAGCAACTTATGCTACTTCAGCTGTACCGGTTCTGGCGTCTACATTTTCCAGGGAGATACTACCTGGGCAGCAAGACCTGAAAGATGTGCTACTATTCATTCTTTGGGTTTTCGCTTTTTACTGTTTTGGCTAAACCAGCATAGCTTAGTGGGGTTGTAACAGTTAATAAATCGATTGTCTTTCAAGGCTCAAAACAGATATAATAAAACCAGAGGACGTTTATCATTAATTAGCAGGAATAGCAAGCTGCAACTATAATGCACTCCACCCTGCCAAGCTTTCAAATATCCACCTACTCCAGTATGGTAAAAAGAACATTTGAAAGGTCACCAGCAATTCTTGATTTTGTGCTTAACAAAATGCTCGAAAGGATGCGATTTCAGATAGGGAACTAGGAAAGATCTAAATAGAATAGGCCTCAATGAAGGGCAGCTTGCAGCAACAACATGTATACAGGACTTCAGTGAAGGAAATTTTACAAGGGGCAGGAAATGCTGTCTAAAGCTAAACACAGCCAAGACCACATAAGAAAAAGGATGCAGAAGGGGAAGGTTAGACAGAATTAAACAATCTGTGATGCAGCCTGCGTTTACAGCTCAAGAACTGCTGGTACGTATATGTAAGAAGCAAAAGCAATAATAATATCCAGTAAGAAGTCATGTGAAAACTTTCACAAAACAGGAAAGGGAAAAATGCCACACAGAGAAAGCAACTTGGACAATGTTACGAAAAGATGTGTTTCAGTAAATAAAAATGAGGTCTATAGAAGCACAAAAGGATGGTGCAACTGAACAAGAAACCAAGTTGAAAGGAAGACAGCATCATCTTCAAATGTGACAAAAGTAAGAAAGTAACGAAGGTATTTTGGTGAGATGGCAGGAAAACAAAAATGGATGCGCCTTTGGGAATTTTTAACCGCTCTAATCAAGTACAATATCTGTCCATCTACTTCACATTTGATGCCATTTTTATTGTTAATGCAACTCACATTTGAATGCAACACAATTTAGAAAACATTTTTGTTAGCAAGTGAAAGACTACTGAAGAACAAGTATCAGCAACGCAACTTTCAAGAGGTTTGCCACTATTTCTTAAATATTTTGCTATCATTGTATTTTTACTAGCAAATTAGAAACAATGACAACCCCACTAGTACTGAAACTAATGCCAAGCATCCACAGGGAAAAAAACCCTCCCTATTAAAATAGATAAATTCCATAGTGTCCCTGCCCATAGAACAGGAGAAGTCTTCTGGCAGACAGAACTTTTGTTTTCAGTGTCATCTAAGCCAATACAACTGCTTCCAGTCTACTGCAGAGAATACGCCTCTGTGACTCAAATACTCCATGTCAGCATACAGAAAGGTGTCCTTGGCATAGCAGCTGTCCCACAGACACAAAACACCAGCTGTTAAGTGGGAGGCACATCATCTCCCCTTCAGCCCATTTAACAGAACCAGCATTTTACATAAAACTGTACTGTGGAGAACTTACAAATCAAACAGGCACAGGAATTTTGAGCGGAATGCTTGATTTGTGTAGTCGTTCCCCTTATGAGGGTGAAAACTACCTGTAAGGATGTACAATCTGAGATGTTTACAAATGACTAAACACAAATCCAATATTTGGCAGGCTGTATAACATAGAGGGCTCTTATTCCATCCATGTTCTTCTGTGCCATCTATCAGCTTAAATGCTTGTTAGAAAGTAAAATAATGCGGATGTCCACATCATGGCATCTTCCTTCCAACAGGCATAAAATAAGAGTAGGAACTCAAGACCAGCTTTATTTCTTCCAAAAACCTTACATGCGAATTCAGGCTAAAATTAGACCATAGATTTTAAATCAAGGTTCTGGTCCTCGTTCTCAAAGGAAAACAGTGTAGCAAGGACATGGTGTTGACATGTGCCTCGTTTTCTGCTAGAATGCAGAGTCACTCAAAGCTGAACAGACAGCTGGAAATGACAATTTTGATCTCAGTGTAATGAGACATTGGTAGCAGTTCAGCTTCCTCTTGCCTTTGCCAGGGCTTCCACAGGAGAACTAAAAAAGGAACTGTCTGAGGGAAAGCAGAATAAGAGATTATTTTGGGGAGTTAGCTTTGTACACTCAGTCACATGACAGCACTGTCAATTTTTCTCCCCCTCTCCATTAATTACATGCTTCTCTTTGAATTCCACTTGGATACACTGTTCTTTGAGATGTCTATACCTACTGCATATCTGTCATGTTCCATATGGTCAGCCTCCTTTACAGCATACATTTCATGACTAGAAAGCCAACCTCCTTATTCCTGAATTCATGAGGCACTATCTTACAATTAAGTGTTATATAAAACTGGAAATAGGTAGCAACTGTGTTTATGTAAGAGTGAAATACACATCATTTATATAAATAAATTAAACCATTTATACAAGGGCAGGCTTTCAGTTAAATATATTGAGCTTGATTCAGGTTTGACTATTATGTCTAAATTATTGTTCCTTGGAAGAAAAAGATTCCAGATCACTGATTTTTACTCTTTTTAACTGGAATCAAGGGGGCAACGGGAAGTATGATGGATTTTTTTCACATACTTTTCATTCTTACTTTTTTTTTTGTCCATTCATACAT
The DNA here is from genome assembly GCA_039720435.1 of Amazona ochrocephala. Lineage (NCBI taxonomy): Eukaryota > Metazoa > Chordata > Aves > Psittaciformes > Psittacidae > Amazona > Amazona ochrocephala. The sequence goes on along the minus strand of CM077883.1, from coordinate 29,587,713 downwards.
CCACACTAAATTGCCCCATAAAATATTTCTGTGCTGCACCAAACACATCAAGAAAAAATGTTGGCTTTAAAAATCAATACTGAACACAATTATTTTTGCTAGCAATTAAGAGGAAGTATTTTCACTGATATATTTATAGATACATTAGATACATTTATAGATATGTTCTTCATACACTGATGTGAGATTAAAGGCTGAGTATGTATTTTCAGCATTCAAGAGCTAAACAATTAACCACTGAAAAGTAAACTGGCAAAAGAAAATGAGCATCAGAGAGATCTGAAACAGTGCTATTGGTGACCCGTGCAATAAAACAGAATCAGAAGCAGATCTCCCAGGCAATGGAGACTGAGTAGAACAGGTGACCTCATTCTGATCTGGAGTTTTGCTACAGTCTTAAACATACAAGTAGGACTTAACACAATATTGTTTTTCTGGAGTTCCTATTTTCAAAGATAAGGATAACCCAATGAAAACACAGAATGCTTCTACTTAATGGTAAAATTCCTTTACAGCATATAGAAAGAACTGTGCCCTGCTACATCCCAAACTGCATCCTTTTTTACCAGCAGCAGATTGTCTTTCAACCATCTAGTTTCCTACAGCTACTAAGTTCCTCATGAAACATATGACAATGTCTTGTATTTTTCAACTTAGGAAAATAACAACAGAGGTTCACCTGTGCTCTTAGATACTGCTAATTCAAAATGAAGCTTTTGTCTCAAGGAATTATGTGCAAAGTTGTTGGAGTAAGATTTACAGTGATGAGAACGCTCACATTCTCAGGAAGGTTGACTGAATAAATCTGTTGCAGGTTTTCTTTGGGAAGAGACTAACTTCTACTCTTCCTTCCTCCTGAATGAAAGTGCACAGAGACAAGATCTCAGCTCTGCAGCAGATGTTTTTGATACAAAGTGATCTGCTTCAAGCATATCTGATTCCTGAACCATCACATTGTGTAATGTTAGATCAAATTTCCACTTCCCCTGACTCAAACGCTGCTCTGAAAGCCAAGCAACTGTCACAGTCACTCCACTCTATAATTTGATGACATTGTGGTGCTCATATATTCTCCCCAACCCATGATTTTATTTATCATCTGGTATAGTCAGCAAATAGCATTTGGTGTCCTTTTATTTGCATAGGGACATACTCTTTGTTCTTTGGTTGATATTTAATTATTAATATAAAAACACCAGGATTTATGATGTCTTGGAAATGCCATGAGTTTGAGGACACTTATGTGTAGATGTGCAGGCTCTCACAAGGCAGTTCCTGCTGGGTGTTTACTTGAAAGACTCTGCAAGATTAGAGATGATGCTGTAAACAGCTATCAATCAAGTGTCCTCCCTGAAGTCCTAAACAACAAGGATGAACACTTCAGTCTTGTGATTGTAACCAAGCTGAAAGAACTGTGCTTTCCATTTTAATAATTGGCTGCAATAGTAACTAAGAAGTGTTGCAGGGCTGGTAGAAAGCTGTTCTTTCAACTGAAAAGAATGATGGAAGTAGTCTGGGTGGCCCAGGACAGCATGCAGACAGAGAATGTGAGGAGTGCTGAGCAGAGGAAGAAAAAGCCCTTCAGTACAAAAAGTACAGAAAGGCACCAAGAAGAATATGCAACCCAAACCAAGCACAATATGTTCTATGCACAGGACACTGCCAGAAACTAACAGAACAAAGAGCACTGCAGCTTCTGACGGAAGACACATTCTGATATGGAGACAGATCATCTGGAGACTTCAGCCCAGAAATTGTTCACTCAGCTATTGCTCAGGCAGGCAGGGACACTGGGCACAAGGAAAAAGCTATACTCATACCAAGAAGGGTAGATGAGAGCCTCCTGCACTGAGAGGGATAAGATGCTGCTCGGGTTAGCTGTACATCATCCAGACAAGAGAAATTTTCTCATGATCTTGGCTACCTTGGGTTCTCATCCTAGAAGCAGGCATGCAGCTACAGGGATGTTCAAAGCTATAAAGTCATTCTAAGATTTGATTAAACTGAATTACTAAGCATCCATAGCACATCAGAGAGTGGAATAAACGTTGATTACTCATGTGATTGTATATCTTTAATAGACATGTATGAGTAATAAGGTAAATGATTCTGTGCTATTAAAACCTCTGCTAAAAACAACACATAATCTGTCCCTTGCAAAATGCCGGTTACGTAACTCTACATGACTATAAATCTAACATTGTTTGCTGTGCTTCTTTAGTATTTAACATAAATGGTCAGCATTGATAAAATTCATCCAGTCATATATATCATCACTGTTACATAAAACAGTTGGGAAAAGGCCTTTGTTTTAAAATATTTATATGTGGCTTAATAATAAAAAGAATAATAAATCATTGACTCAATCCTAACACATAGGTCCATGACGTCTCAGATTGGAAGCTCAAGTTTCTTTACAATACTCAAGCAAACCTGAAGAAAACTCAGTCAAACAGATGACTTACTGAAGTATAGGTCTATGTGTTGTTAAGCCCCTTCTGCCTTCACATACCTTTCTTTGCACTTTGTCCAAGCCTGTACATGTAAGCTCCCATAGCTGTATCACATAAAGAGCAAATAGCAAGTAACCTACAACTGGCCCTTCAGACTCAATTAGCAATAGGTATAGCACACAAACTGTGCAATGTACAAATGCAAACTAAGCAACTTTATCCAGCGATGAATGGCTGATTAGACAGACAGAACACTTCTCTGAACACAGACATAGCAATGTCATGAAAATAAAATCAATTTCTCAGGCAGAACTAAGGAAAAGAAATTTCATTTTGAAGCAGCTTTACAAGTCTGCATTCACATCCATTTTCAGATGGACAAAGTACTCATACCATTGAAATAATGCTTTGAAGTCAATGAAATCTGAATTCCTTGACAGTTAAGCAGCGCATAAAAGTCTAGAATTGGTAAATTTGAAACCTCAAACTGAGCACAGACCTGACCACAAACTCCCTGTGCAAGACTAAAGTGAACCCGGCTAGAGATACAAACAGCAGCATATGCAATGTAATTGCAGAAAGGCAATCATTGTGCTAGAAAGATATATCCCAAAATAGCCCAAACACTTCTGTATGCATTCTTTTGAATGACAGTAAATACAGAGCCTTGGAGCTCAACATACTTAGCTAATCAAAATTAGATAGAAAAGCGTTATTTATTTTAGGATACTAACAGCTGGCAGGAAGAAACAGACACAAATAAAATAGAACCAACACATGTGTGCATAGGTATTTTAAAAAAACCTCTTTATATCTTCAATCAAACCAAAAATGAGCTCTTTCTGGAAGATATGCATCAAGCACAACAAGCAGAACATGTCAGTGAGACAAGTAGTTGTGCTAAATAAGTTCAACAGAAAAAAGACTGCAGGGATTTTACCAGCAGACAGGCAGAATACAGAAACACCAACAGAGCAAATATTTAGGACAGCTTCTGGCAATTTAGAAAATGTATATGCAGTCCATACGCAATGTACAGAATTTTTAGCTATCTGTATAACAGTCACTGTGTATTTAACCCACCCACTTGCTGATGTATACTTTTTAAGTCTGCTGCAGCTGCTCAGCACTTACTTTGATTTAACACATAATTTCTTAAAGCATACTGAGATTAAAACCAAAAGACAACTTCCAGGAAAAGGCCCAGTGTGAATGTATCAAGCCCACAAAACCACTTTGCAATATCTATACCACACAGATATCACGTACTCATTTCTAACTTCCCATCTTCACAACTGTTGTTGGCCCACATCAGAAGAAATTAACAAAACCAACTATGACAAAACACCTTCAAATATCAAAGGTGTCTTTTTACTTTGAAGTTAAAAAACTTTATACAACTACAATAAAATGGATATAAAGACCCAGTCATTTTTCTGACATAGGTTCTCAGATGCTTTCTAACTGAGCCACTTTACTCCCATGTCATGAAGTTCAGGTACACTTATTAATCACTGGCGCCAGAAATATCTCTGGTTTCTCTATGACTTTACGGGAAGTCCATTTCAGACTAAAACTTAGCTGCTTTGCATAGTGACCCAAAACATTTACAAGTAATTTCAGGCAGCTGAAAGTGACAAAATTCAGCTAAAGTCCCCTCCCCTCTTTCCCTAGCACAGATGCTTTTAAAGCATGATTGTTAATAACCTAAACCACAGCCACCTAACACTCAGAGCTTCTTTATGTTTTTGCTGAAAACACCTACACTCCATGGTCAACTTATGACAAGAGCTCACTTACCCGTCAAAATACAAGTGTCTCTCTTTTTATGACGAGCTCTTCCTCTAAGTAAGTGGTGGGCACAGGAAATGCCTGTGTCCAGCAAACTCACCTTCCAGTAAGTCTCTCGCCAGACCTGGTTCTGCCCCTGTGGACCGAACAAAGTCTGACAGGACTGCATCCATATCAAGAGTCATGTGATCATCCAGAGGTGCTGCCAAGCATGCAGCAGCAGGACGGCTAGAAGGCATCCATCTGCCAAGCAGAAAAAGAAACAGCATTTGAGGGTGTACTCCAAGTGATGTAAATCACACTTTTCATCTCTTCCCCAAACAGCACTATTAAAATGTTTAAACCATTCAAGTTACAACAAAAAGTGATGGTCTTCCACCCCTGCCTTCACCTAAAAGCTGACCATCACTCACAGTGGAAGATTTTCCCTTTCCTACCATTCCATATTTTTATTGCTTTTTCTTATGTGCAGCCTGTGAATAACTGTAACTTGAAGACTCCAATACAGTGAAACACAGGCACTGTGCCATGGCCAACAAAAATACATCTGCCCTTCTGCATTCTGTGCCTACTTTTTTGTTCCCAAGAAAGTGACGTTCTCCACAAATATCAAATAAAATTAAAGCAGGCACTTCCCCATTAGTTTGTGCTGAATAAGCTAAGAAGAAAGCTGTCACTCAAAACACAGTTATGCTAAAGGTTGGTGTAGATGAGCTACTGATATAGATAGCAGTAGCCCGGAGACCATAAAGAAGGACTACAGAGCTCTGGGAGAGGTGGTTAGGGGCTCTGGAGCTCAGATTGTCTTTTCGTCAATTCTCCAGGATACAGGGCAGGACCTTGAAAAAGCTAGGAGGATTGGGCAGGTTAATAAATGGTTAGAAGGGTGGTGCTATAGTCAGGGGTTTGGGTACCTTGAACATGGGACTCAATATAGTAGGCCAGGTCTACTGGGGGCTGGTGGAGCTGGTCTGACAAAGATGGGGAAGAGTGGATTTGGTAGGAGGCTTGCCAGACTGGCCAAGGATGCTTTAAACTAGATGTGTTGGGGGAGGGGGGCAGCATTCCATCCCAACACACCCAGTCAGTTGCCAGCACCTACAGTAAACGTTTGGAGCAATGTAGGGCTGCTGCTCCAGCCAATGACCCGACTTCAATTGGATCTCGGCTCAAATGCCTCTACACAAATGCCCGTAGTATGGGGAACAAACAAGAGGAATTAGAGATGTGTGCACATCTACGGGGGTATGATATCATAGGCATCATAGAAACATGGTGGGATGGCTCCTATGACTGGTGTGTTGGAATGGAAGGTTACCGGCTCTTTAGGAAAGACAGGCCTGGCAGACAGGGAGGGGGAGTTGCTATTTATGTTAGGGATAGGCTAGAGAGTATGGAACTGTCTGGGGACAGGTGAGCAGTTGACAGAGAGTTTGTGGGTCAGGGTTAAAGGGAGAACAGCGATGGGTGATATTATTGTGGGGATCTGTTACAGACCGCCTGACCAAGGGGACTTGCTGGACGAAGCGCTCCATAGGCAGATAGGAGCAGCCTCATGCTTGCAGGCCCTTGTTCTCATGAGAGACTTCAACCACCCTGATATCTGTTGGAGGGATGGTACCGCCCGGCACAAGCAATCCAGAAGGTTCCTCGATTGCGTGGAAGACAACTTCCTTCTGCAAGTAATAGAGGAGCCGACAAGGAGAGGTGCCATGCTTGACCTCGTCCTCACCAACAGGGAAGGGCTGGTTGGGAATGTGACGCTCCAGGGCAGCCTTGATTGCAGCGATCATGAGATGGTCGAGTTTGAGATCCTCAGGACAGTGAGAAGAGCGTGCAGCAAGCTCACTGCCCTGGACTTCAAGAGAGCAGACTTTGGCCTCTTCAGGAACCTGCTCACTAAGGTTCCATGGGATACAGCCCTAGAGGGCAGGGGGGCCCAAGACTGTCGGCTGAGATTCAAGGCTCATGGGCTGCAAGCTCAGGAGCGATGCATCCCAACTAGAAGGAAGTTCAGCAGGAGGGCCAGGAGACCTCCTTGGATGGATAAGGAGCGGCTGAGCAAAATTCGAAGGAAAAAAGAGGCTTATAAAAGGTGGAAGCAAGGTCAGGTGGCCTGGGAAGAATACAGGGATGTTGTCCGGGAAGCTAGGGACCAGGTTAGGAAAGCTAAGGCCCACTTAGAATTAAACTTGGCTAGGGATGTTAAGGATAATAGGAAGGGATTTTATAGGTACATTGCCAATAAAAGAGAGGTTAGGGACACCGTGGGCCCTCTCCAGAAGCTATCGGGAGAACTGGCTACCCTGGATTTGGAGAAGGCTGAGGTTCTTAATGACTTCTTTGCCTCAGTCTTTACCGGCAAATGCTCTGACCACACCACCCAAGTCTTGGAAGGCAGACGCGGGGACGGTGAGGGTGGGGACCCTGGGCCCACTGTGGGGGAGGATCTTGTTCGGGACCACCTTAGGAACCTGAATGTATACAAGTCCATGGGACCGGATGAAATCCATCCGCGGGTCCTGAAGGAGCTGGCAAATGAAGTTGCTAAGCCACTGTCCATCATATTTGAAAAATCATGGCAGTCAGGTGAAGTTCCCGATGACTGGAAAAAGGGAAATATAACCCCCATTTTTAAGGGGAAAATGGATGACCCAGGGAATTACAGACCAGTCAGTCTCACCTCTGTGCCTGGCAAAATCTTGGAGCGAATTCTCCTGGAAGGCATGCTAAGGCACATGAAAACCAACAAGGGGCTTGGGGACAGCCAGCATGGCTTCACTAAGGGGAAATCCTGCCTGACCAATCTGGTGACCTTCTATGAAGGGGCTACGGAACTGATGGACAGGGGCAGAGCAGTTGATGTCATCTACCTGGACTTGTGTAAAGCCTTTGACACTGTCTCACATGACATCCTTCTCTCTAAGTTGGACAGACAACAATTTGATAAGTGGACCACTCGGTGGATAAAGAACTGGCTGGATGGCCGCACGCAAAGAGTAGTGCTCAGTGGCTCAGTGTCCAGCTGGAGACCAGTAACGAGTGGTGTCCCCCAGGGATCGGTGTTGGGACCGGTCTTGTTCAATATCTTTGTGGGTGACATGGACAGTGGGATTGAGTGCGCCCTCAGCAAGTTTGCCGATGACACCAAGCTGTGTGGTTCGGTTGATAAGTTGGAGGGAAGGAATGCCATCCAGAGGGACCTTGACACGCTTGTGAGGTGGGCTGATGCCAGCCTAATGAAGTTTAACCATGCTAAGTGCAAAGTCCTCCACCTGGGTCGGAGCAATGCCAGGCACAGCTACAGGTTGGGCGGGGAGGAGATTGAGAGCAGCCCTGCGGAGAAGGACTTGGGGGTGTGGGTTGATGAAAAAATGAACATGAGCCGGCAGTGTGCGCTTGCAGCCCAGAAGGCCAACCGTATCCTGGGCTGCATCAAAAGGAGTGTGACCAGCAGGTCGAGGGAGGTGATCCTGCCCCTTTGCTCTCATGAGACCTCACTTGGAGTATTGTGTGCAGTTCTGGTGTCCTCAACATAAAAAGGACATGGAACTGTTAGAACAAGTGCAGAGGAGGGCCACGAGGATGATCAGGGGACTGGAGCACCTCTCGTATGAAGACAGGCTGAGAAAATTGGGGCTGTTCAGCCTGCAGAAGAGAAGGCTGCGTGGAGACCTCATAGCAGCCTTCCAATACCTGAAGGGGGCCTATAGGGATGCTGGGGAGGGACTCTTCATTAGGGACTGTGGTGAGAGGACAAGGGGTAATGGGTTTAAACTTAAACAGGGGAGGTTTAGATTGGATCTGAGGAAGAAATTCTTTACTGTGAGGGTGGTGGGGCCCTGGAATGGGTTGCCCAGGGAGGTTGTGGATGCTTCATCCCTGGCGGCGTTCAAGGTGGGGTTGGACATAGCCTTGGATGGCATGGTTTAGTGGGAGGTGTCCCTGACCATGGCAGGGGGGTTGGAACTCGATGATCTTGAGGTCCTTTCCAACCCTTACTATTCTATGATTCTATGATCTCCAGAGGTCCCTTCCAACCCTAACAATTCTGTCAAGGTATCTGTACTTCTACCCTGCCTGCACCACTGCAGAAACAGTGCAAAGCAAAGCAAACAGGATGAAATTAACTGAAACATAAGCAAAAGCATGTGTTTTACTTTCATGGTTGTTATTCATCATTGGACAAAGTTCACCTTTGAACATGAATTAATTTTTTCTGTTAATTCCTCTTCACAGGCCCAGCTGCAGCTTTACCGTGTGCCAAGGATAAGCACTAGTTTGGAGACTTCCTACTGGCAGCAGATGATACTGGTTGGCTCTTGCTTGTACCACAGCTACAGATAAATAAACTGTGAAAGAAATTGGAAATCAGTTGATTTCACCATTCCCCAAATGAAACACAGCCCTTTCCCACTCCATGAGCAATTACCTGGTCATACTTAACCTTAAAAATGGAGTGCCCTTGCTTTCTTAGAAATTGCCTTTTTCTGCAATACATATCCCAGATAGGATACAAATATCATTTCCATTCTGCCCCGAGAGCATGGGGGCCTTTTTCAGCCTCATCCATGAGGACTGCCTGCAAAACCCACCTTCCAACAATCTGAATTTATGTGGGATATGGTTACACAGTGATGCACTTTTTGGTATCTCAGCATGCTAGCCCTACCCACTTCACAGTCTTATGGCCCCTCCACTGTACCACTGTATGTTTTATACTGCCTCTACATTTATGCTTTTATACTACTAACATACAACTGTATCATTATGTTTGGGACAAATCAAGAAAGCAAGAGGTGAACCTTTCTCTTCTATTCAGCCCTGGTGAGATTCGTCCAGAATTATGTCCATTTCTGGCTCCCAAGCACAAGTAAGACATGGACATACTGGAACAAATCCAATGAAGGACTGCAGACTGCACATCTGGATCACAACTGGACAAAGGAAACACTTTTGAAATGAAGATGGAGTAACAGAGGGAAAGATGAAAATACTGAGGAGGAAGCTAGTTATATAAAGGAATGCAGACACTTCAGGAAGAGAACTACCTTAGTGGGTAATGACTAAATTTGGCATCTAAGCTTTGTACCAAATGATTCTGTTTCAATTCAACCACTACTTTTATTAGAAAATAAACAAGCAAAACCAAAAATATCCACAAAACACCCCCCCTCCCCAAAAAAGAGCTCACAGATCTACTGTACTAAACAGTCATCTAGAGTCACAAGAAACTGAATACAATTAATGTATTTAATGACTAAGAATGAAACAACCAGCTAAAAGAGCCTGCTGCAGGTGAATGACAAGAAGCATCAGTGAACCTTATCTAACAGTCCAAAGTGGCTGCTAATTCTGAGAGTACCAGCTGGGCACTCAAGTCCAGTCACGAGGTGTGGGGCTGGACTGCTAAGCAATTTCGAAAACTGAAGTGCATATTTCTCTGGTAATGCAGAAAGTTCTCTATATATAGAGAACTGGTAGTATGTGTGCATTAACAGCTGTTGCAAACACAGCCCACTTGCAGCAGAGCCAGAGATGAGGCCAGCCATGGTTTTGCTGAGAAACAGTAATTTAAAGTTAAATACTCTGTGGGTTCCATTTTCTAGTGCTAAAGCACACTGCATCCAGGATTTCCAAATGCACGACAGCGACATGATTAACATTTTCTAGCCAAACGCTCCCTCTACATCTGTGCACTTTGCTGTGCAATTCTCCAGGCTCTGGGTCCTGCAACTGTGCTTAGAACACCTGCACGAAAATACTTATATTTAATTCTTCCTCTATTAATACCTGTATTCTTCCTGTACATAATACCTATATTTAATTCTTCCTGTTACTCATCAGACCTAAATTAACAGCACAACATAGCTTAATAGTGCTTATTCAGACAGTTGGAAGAATCAATGATGAAACAGGTTAATGAATGTCAAAAATAAAAGAAAACAGAACAAACCCATCACTGATTACCTAAAGGAACACTCCTTCATCCATGCTGGTTTACTTAGAAATGAAATCAGATCCAGAGGGCTGAGATGACTGGAGCTGGACTCCTGCCCAGCCTCCATGCAAACTCCAAATTTCAACTAAAATGCCTGCTACACATGCAGCTGAGTAGCAGTCTGCTGTGAAAACACATTCCTCTCACATTGGTAAGACTTCACAAAGTCCCTGAAACATTATGAACTAATGTGGTGCTACCAAACACACAAATATGAACAGCTATAGTAAACACCCCCCCCCTCAATCCAGCACCCCCTGCCCCTCCAACCTCTCTCCCAAACTCAAACACTAGGTTTCCTACTGTAACAGTATTTTACTGTTAGTACTAACTACTAACCACTAACCATGTATTAACTACTTTTCTTTTTTCATACAGCAAACAGCTCCCCTCTACCCCATTTTGAAGTCACGGTTATCACAGAGGACAGGGGGTCTGGCTGTTACTTGTACTACCTCCCCCGGAAGAAAAACCTATTCAGAACTCCAAACTACGCATGCTCTACACTCTGAAAGCGAGGAGGAGCGTTGGTAGGATCCTCCCTGTGTACAGCTGAACTAGCACTATTTTTTCTCCCCAGACAGAATTGTTTTCACAGCTCTCTAGAACTTAGAGGAGGAAAAAACCCAACAAACCAAAACCCTGATATAGAAAAAGCCTTTAAAAAATACTATCTTTGCCAGAAAATGACTGTTAGCCATGGAAACCCACCCAGATGGAACAGTGAGAACTACTGAGCAAAAGGAGAAAATAAATTGTAAAGAAGCAGACAGTGACTCAGAAGCCTGATGGTTCCCAGACATATTGCTCTCACCACATGAACACAGCCTCTCTTCACCTACAAAACCATCCCCACCGCCTTTGCTCCATGTGACTGGTCAAAGCATTAACACAACTCACACCTGAAATACACAAAGTTGAGGAGATCAAACACAATCATCCATATTATCCTCACCTGTCAATAAGCATCACCCCTCCTATGGTTAGCACCACAGGCACACTTTTATACTTGCAGTTCTCCTTTTCAATGTGTCACACATAACGCACAAAAGGCACTTGGAACTGAATGTAAATGGAAACATCTCAACCCTCAAACACAAAGACCTTGCTTTTCACTCACTTTCTAGTCAGATTTCTTCCCTAAATAATTTATTTATATAATGCGAATACAAGAGGCAGAAGGATTTGTTGTATATTCCAAGAAAAAGCATTTTAAGCGTATTTAAAGAAGAGACACTGATAGCTTCTAAATGTTAAGGTGGGTTCATAGGACTTGAAATCAATTTAATACAATCTCCATTACATTTGATCTTTTCTTCTTTAAGTATGCCTCTCAAAACTGAGCCACGCGTGGAAGTAAATTGCCTTCATCTGAATCTAAATTTGACTTCTTCAAAATTGAATAGCTTCTCTCAGTTAAACAATAGGAAGACATTTTTTTCCAAATGGGAAGAGATGCATAGGGGTAACTAATGAAGCAAACACAAGTATGTTGAAACAAAACCCATATGGCCAGAAATGCAAATAGCAAACAAAGAGGTGAGGAACAGAAACAAACCAGCACACAAAGGGTGCACAGTGGACAAAGCCTCAGGAAGACGTAATGACTGAACTGCAACTAGGATCTTTCATCATTTTCACAAACAGGATGAAATAAGCACTATCAGTAATGTGCCAAGTCTCAGTGCTCTGGCAAGCCATTAGGGTTAGATAGACGCTCACTGACTGGATTCAACCAGTTTCTCCATGTGCTGTTTTTAATTTCCCTGCAGCGTGACAAGACTAACTACCCAGTAGCATTACTGGCACCTCTGATGCCACTGACATTACAAACATCTCAGATAGTTTGGCAATATATAGGCTAAATGCAAACCACTCTTCTGTTCAATATTCAAGCTGCTTGCGTTCTTGGTTATAAAGACAGAAAGACCCTGTTCATGCACAGCACCAGGCTTTGAAAGTAACTCTGACATATCATGTTTGATGGAGAAAGTCATTATTCTACCATCTTGACAATAATATTAAATTTAACCAATGCCTTCAATAAAACCATTTCTTCCTCCCTAGTTTCTGGTTTTCTAATAAATAAATATGGTTAGCAGAAAAAAAATACAGACTATATTGTAAATGTTCATCTTGTATGGAAATATTGAGGATATAACCTAGTGTATCCACAAAGATACATGATTGCCTAACTGCAAAATTTGCTCACTCATCTGAAATTTTTATCTCAGATTCACAAGGAAAAGCCTACATCAATTCTTTTTCCTCTTAGATTACGCTCAGAGAATGATAGTTGAAGCTAAGGGTATTTTATTTTGATTAGTAAGGTGGCAGAAGGCCAGCCTACTCGTAATACCAATGCCCCGTACAGATATGCAAATAAAAATGCTTCAAACACCTAGAAAAAGCCAGACCCAAAACCAAACCAAAAAACAGTCCACAGTCTTAAATTAGCACCTCAGTAAACTGCACAGGCATGTTCCAAAGCAGAAGCTACGGAAGTCTTCTAAAATTCCAGACTGACTGATGTGTATGACATTGTGCAACTCTCAAAATTTTAAAGGAGAGCTTTTCTGGCAAATTCCTCAACAGCATCTCTGCTCCTGCTCTGTTGCTGCATGAAGAAAGGTGTACAGAACTTGTAATTCAGTTGTATTTATTTACCATGATCCAGTAATCAGAGGGAGGAAAACAAACACATGGGATTCAGAGAAAATTTGTATCACAGAAGAGAAAGCAGAGATAAAGCATGACCACACAGTCCAATAAACCACACAGAAATCAATTCAGGCACATAAAGCTATGTAGCTAGTGCTGCACTAGATAGCACATAGCACGTGCTGGCTTTCAGCCGCTGCTTCTGAAGTGTATGGGTCTACAAGTTCCATGAGGCTATCCCAGAGCACACAGAGCCCTGTGTGAGGAAGGTGCCCAAATCACATATTTCCATGTATAATCCTTATCAGGTGCATATTTAGGCACCTGAATCACACGTGAAATACTGACTACCTGAAATACACCTGGGGATCTATCTTCCTTTCTTTCTTTAAATGTTCACCTTCCTTTGTCAAGCCTGCAGAAGACATAACTGAATACACACAGCTGTGCACAGGAATGCTGACATCCAGTTTCTCCAGAAAGTTTTAAAAGTTCTCAAAGTAGTTTTTTCCTAGACACAATGATTTCAGTTGGAAAGACAAACACTGTCTCAATAAACCCGTTCAAATAGAAGCTTACCCTGTTTCCTAACAAAAATAACTCTCAGGTGATTGAGTGACAAATAAAAAACTGAGTACAAAGAAATATTCCACACCTGTCCTACATTCAGTACATCCTATCTCCCTCTGCACTAATTTCACTGTTCCTAGAGATTCCAGGCCTGCAACGTGTACAAAACCTCCCCAGTATTGCCCTACCTTGCATGGCATTGATGCTGCCCATCAGCAGAATACTCCAGAGTCCACCAGAAATTCAAATTTGACTGTAAATCATTGGACACAAGGCAACTTTTTCACACAATGCTTAAGGCTGCTTAAGCCAAACACTCTCAGAGGAGATTTCCCAGATCATAGTGGACTTAAGAGCAGATACTTATGCTCAAACTCCTATACCACAGTATTTTAAAGGCCAATTTAAAGACAGCATCTCTTTTAAGCATTTTCTTTAATAGTCTGTATTCATCCCATGCAAATCAGACATTACTTTGCCAGCTCCACACCAATTTTGTTCTAAACACACTATCTTCAGATAGCTTGCAGATTTTGGAAGGCAGACGCAGGGACGGTGAGGGTGGGGACCCTGGGCCCACTGTGGGGGAGGATCTTGTTCGGGACCACCTTAGGAACCTGAATGTATACAAGTCCATGGGACCGGATGAAATCCATCCACGGGTCCTGAAGGAGCTGGCAAATGAAGTTGCTAAGCCACTGTCCATCATATTTGAAAAATCATGGCAGTCAGGTGAAGTTCCCGATGACTGGAAAAAGGGAAATATAACCCCCATTTTTAAGAAGGGGAAAATGGATGAGCCAGGGAACTACAGACCAGTCAGTCTCACCTCTGTGCCTGGCAAAATCTTGGAGCGGATTATCCTGGAAGGCATGCTGAGGCACATGAAAACCAACAAGGGGCTTGGGGACAGCCAGCATGGCTTCACTAAGGGGAAATCCTGCCTGACCAATCTGGTGACCTTCTATGAAGGGGCTACGGAACTGATGGGCAGGGGCAGAGCAGTTGATGTCATCTACCTGGACTTGTGTAAAGCCTTTGACACTGTCTCACATGACATCCTTCTCTCTAAGTTGGACAGACATCAATTTGATAGGTGGACCACTCGGTGGATAAAGAACTGGCTGGATGGCCGCACGCAAAGAGTAGTGCTCAGTGGCTCAATGTCCAGCTGGAGACCAGTAACGAGTGGTGTCCCCCAGGGATCAGTGTTGGGACCGGCCTTGTTCAACATCTTTGTGGGTGACATGGACAGTGGAATTGAGCGCGCCCTCAGCAAGTTTGCCGATGACACCAAGCTGTGTGGTTCGGTTGGTAAGTTGGAGGGAAGGAATGCCATCCAGAGGGACCTTGACATGCTTGTGAGGTGGGCTGATTCCAACCTGATGAAGTTTAACCATGCTAAGTGCAAAGTCCTCCACCTGGGTCGGAGCAATGCCAGGCACAGCTACAGGTTGGGTGGGGAGGAGATTGAGAGCAGCCCTGTGGAGAAGGACTTGGGGGTGTGGGTTGATGAAAAAATGAACATGAGCCGGCAGTGTGCGCTTGCAGCCCAGAAGGCCAACCGTATCCTGGGCTGCATCAAAAGGAGTGTGACCAGCAGGTCAAGGGAGGTGCTCCTGCCCCTTTACTCTGCTCTCGTGAGACCTCACTTGGAGTATTGCGTGCAGTTCTGGTGTCCTCAACATAAAAAGGACATGGAACTGTTAGAACAAGTGCAGAGGAGGGCCACGAAGATGATCAGGGGACTGGAGCACCTCGCATATGAAGATAGGCTGAGAAAATTGGGGCTGTTCAGCCTGCAGAAGAGAAGGCTGCGTGGAGACCTCATAGCAGCCTTCCAATACCTGAAGGGGGCCTATAGGGATGCTGGGGAGGGACTCTTCATTAGGGACTGTGGTGAGAGGACAAGGGGTAATGGGTTTAAACTTAAACAGGGGAGGTTTAGATTGGATCTGAGGAAGAAATTCTTTACTGTGAGGGTGGTGGGGCCCTGGAATGGGTTGCCCAGGGAACTTGTGAATGCTTCATCTCTGGCGGCGTTCAAGGTGGGGTTGGACATAGCCTTGGATGGCATGGTTTAGTGGGAGGTGTCCCTGCCCATGGCGGGGGGGTTGGAACTTGATGATCTTGAGGTCCTTTCCAACCCTTACTATTCTATGATTCTATGATTCTATGATTCTATTTAGGTGCCAAAAATATAAAGATGAAAGCCAGTTTTTAACCTCGCAGTCAGAAGAATGTCTCACATAGAACTAAATATATATTATACACTTTAACTACAGATTAAGTGGCCTTAGGTTTTGCAATCTGTTTTGTATGACTAAGTCCATGCTGCTCATAGAACTCCCATGAAAGAAGTAAAATATTATTCAGGAAATATATCTGTACAAACTGTACTATTTAAGCTATTGTACACTTCACCAGCCTCTGCACTGAGCTAGGAAGTAGTACAAGCACCTTTAATCTCACTGCTTTCAAATTAGCTGCACTTGACTGAGTTCTCCCATCAGAACGGCAAACCACTCCATTAAGAGGCACTGATAACTGCATTAGTGAAGGGATATGGGGTCACAAAATATATGCAATAATAATCACCCTGTTCTGCAAAACCTCTACAAAATGCTTTAAGCTGCTGTGTGGATAAGATCTTGAGAGCAGATGTAGTTACAGTGATGGATTACAAGGCATCAGTTGAAGCAGCCGAAGCGACCATAACTACCTAAATATCAGGTAACACAGAATCATAGAATAGTTAGGGTTGGAAAGGACCTTAATGGCAAAGTGGGGTATTTCTATGTTAATTATAAAACATGGACTCTCATAACATGTAATATAACAAGATAATATGCAGTCACTTGCACAATTATGGGCCATCTATTTTCTCAAGTATGAAACATCAGAGTTAAAGAAAAGGTGAAGAACAAGAAAGAAGACAAATAAAAGCTCCTATCAGGCATTATTACTGAGGTTTTGTCTGCACAATGGAATTAAAGAAAATTAACCCAAATTAATTTGACTGGATTTGTCCATGTCCATCAGATTTATTTGCAAACACTTTCATCTGGCAATAAAATGTGGTCTTGGTCTGGCTCATCTTGCCTTCAGAGTGAATTAAACAAAATTCACGGGAGGCCACTTTAATTATGAATAGGAAAGTGCCCACAGAGACTTGGTGGCATTTAAGCTGCCCCCTAAATTCCTCCATTTAGTTGATCTGCCCCAATTTCCTCAGTATCTTGTGTAGACAAGTCCCGAACTGAGGCATTAGACTCAGAAGTGAAAAAGCTATGCTGAAGAACCCTCAGGCAACACACTAAATCCCCGTGGGAATTGTTGAAGAAGAGCCATTACCCAAGAAAAGAGAATTGTTCAACTACTTTAAGGTCAGTTCTAGGAAGAATACCGCTCAAGTGCAGAGACCAACTGGGAAGTATTTTAAAAACACATCTACAGTTCAGTTTCCAGAAATGCTATTTAAAATGTCTACCATTTGAATTATTTGAAGCTAGAACTACTGATAAAGTACAGCACTGAATCATCTTTTGAAGCAATTTATTTAATACTTAGAGGTTATAAACTATTACTTGAGGCTAAGAAAGAAAGTGGAAAAGAGAAATTGAAAAGATCATGCTGCCTTTAAGAGCTATGGCACACCCCCACTGAAGGAACATTATGGAAAGCTATAGACACCACTCAGTACATTAAAATATCCAGAATATGTTCCAAAACACCTATAGTCACTGCTAAGAACTAAGTCCTTTACTTGCACTCCACCACTGAGGGCAGCATAGCAAAAGGCACAGCACCAGTCCTACAGCAGGTGCACATGCAGGAGAATTCATTCACAGCTCAGATGTCCTGTTTACAACTGTGTTTTCATGGAGCTTCAGAGGGTTTTCATTACACTATTGTTCCCACTCAGGAATGGCTACATTCTCAGAGAGCGAAAATGTCACAGATAAATGAGAACTCCACAGAAATAGGGCTGAGAACAACAAGCATGAAAAAGCTTTTCCAGGTAAGGATCCTCTACATCCCTTCATCTGTATATGTCTCTCAGGATAAAACCCTGCCATTGCTATAAGGGGTTTGCTTTCATACAGGACAACAGGTAAGGCAATTACGGTGTTTCCCTTATTTAATTCACCAGTGCTCTCGTAGTGTGACAGAAAGCAGCAGCGCAAGGGCTAAATGTAATGCCACTGATAAAATTGGAGCTTCCCTAAAACAAAGACCTCAATTTTAAATCAAATTCAAGTATCAATTATTCTGTTATCTGGAAGAGTGATAAAGTAGGCAGTATTGTACTGCACTGGAAATATAACAATAAGGCTTTTGAATGTTAATCTAAGGCCTTTTATAGGCACAGTTTCATTAAGTAACATGCATCTCTTCCACTAGAATATAACACAAGCAATACCAACAAGCTCAATTTTTGCCTCATTCAGAATTTTTTCCTCATTTTTCCCCTCATTTGTAAATTCTTCCTGACACTACAAGAAGATACTGTTTCCAGACACTGAACATATTCATCCAAATGGCAACCTTAAGGTATGCTGGCTAAAACTCTAATCTTAACACAGTTTTCCCTCACAAAAACACATACCATATACTTTGCACACAAAAAATTCAGTCGATAAAAAACAAGATGTCTGAGTAACCATTATTGGATGTATATAATGCGGAGTTTCATTATTTTTTTCAAGTTTGTGTTGCATTAAAAATGAAACACTTGGCCACGCAGGCACCAGGAAATGCATGCAGCTCAACAATCAACACAGTGAAGAAAAGCTTAACCACTTGCTGTTTCTAACATTTTGAGTTATTTAGCCCCCTATTCCTACATTCTGAATTGTAAAATTAATTGTCATAGCAACAGGAGTCTAAGTCTTCATTTACAATGCAGATAATCTTTTTGTTCATGTTATTCATGCAAAACTCCATAGCCTCTGATCCGCAATGTGTCACAGTCACCTTTTACCAGGGAATGTAGGAGAGCAGCAGAACACACAGGTATGACACACTGGCATGCAGTGGTCAGAAAGCACTTCGACCTCAACCCCTGCTTTACAGCAAGTTACTTCCTCCTGTATTTTCATTCGAGAACAAGCAGCGGCTGACAAGCCAGACTGCTAAGAGCAGTTTTGCTGTTAATGCTCCTTGTTCTTGAGTTGCAAATAGACACACAGCTGATTAAAGCTACACTTAACCAAGTTTTTAATATGACTTACTTACAACAGACTTTAAAGAAGAGTTCCTGGAGGCATGTGTCAGATGGGCATTATGCTGCTGGTTTTTGGTGAGAAAAATAATCTGGTTTTGCCACAGTAGAAGGTATGAATAAGCAAAATTTTGTCCCCTGAGAAATCTGGAAAAAAAAAGAAATAATGTATTAACCACTGTACTTATTCCATACTGTCCCAATAACAACAACTAGCAAAAATCAACTTTACCTTTAACCTCAGGAGTCTAGCGGATACTCTCAATGCAGATAAATTAACATGCACAATAATTTGCATTAAGAAGACTACTTGGGCACAACCCAGAAAATTAAGGGAAGAAAACAGTAATTGTGAATGTGCAAAAATATCCTTATGGCTATTCTACATGAGAATGGTCATTCACACTTTAAAACTCTTCTAACACTTCTTTCTCAAGATTCAAACAGAGCTTTCAAGGTTTTTCTTCTCAAAAGATATCAAAATCCAAGTGAAGTTACCCAGAAGACTCAATCAGGATAGCCATTGTCTTTCATGGAAGAAAGGGACAAACATACGAAGAAAGAAGGAACATATTTCTATATATTTTAAAAAGAAAGAACATTTCCCTTTGCATAGCATCTACTCCTATCTGTTAAGCATAAATCTTGCTCCTTGCAAATACATAACCCAATCACTGTAAGATTCACCTTTTCATTTTAAAAGACACTTCCAGTCAGTTTTACTGTTTCTGGTTTTTAATCCATTCACAAAACTCATACTCTTGTAACTGAGCCCAGCTGTATCAAACTCAGGATCCAATAGTACCTGTCCAAACCCTTTCCGCATGGAAAACATTCCTTCTAGTAATGCTTTTAAAACAGGCAGAAATATAACAAGGTCCACAATTTTTATGAATTTGTGATAATGAGGACACGAAAACAGAACATTATATTATACCTCATTATTTCCTAGGATACATATGGAAATAACCAAATCTCAGTAGATAATAGTCCTGATGCAAAACACCCCAGTTGCTTGTTTAGCAACTCAACTTAAACACGATGTGTTTTGAGCTAATATATAGCACCTACTAAGATTCTCAGGTGTTTTTTTGCTTCACTGTGATATATTTTCATGAAAGAATCAAGAATTCATCTTACCACAGAATTATTTTCAACTCTTTGTTGGAACTTCCTCATGAATGTACTGCATCACAGATAACCTCACACAGAAGTAAATTAAAGTTCAGAATAACATAAAAATAAACATCTTGTACATTGCAGAGGAAACTTAAGCATCAGTCAAACTAAATGTGCCTATGACCCTCACGAACTTAACAAAATCCCAACAAATGGAAAACCCTCACCAAGTTACAGAGGCAACTTTTCATAGCTGAGACACCTTTAAAGCTACTTTGACTGCAAGGGATAGAAATAACCATCAAGTGTCAATACCACGTTAACAAACTGAAATAGCTATACTATGAAACTCCTATTAGCTGTGGGGAAATAACTAAAAACTATATGCAGCCTTCAAAATCAAATGATGATGCTTTTGCTAAGGAGAAGTTAACTTCTTCCACTGCCCTGGGGAAAATCAAGCAGTCATATATATTCCCTTGTTCAGCTATGTATTAGCAAATGATGATTAAAACATTTCCATAGCTTTGTTCAATACATGAGCTGCACAGAAAAAAAAAAAAAACCCTTTCCACCCAACACTTGACCTACTTCTTTCAATTGAAAGAGGACTTAATGTTGGGGGTTTTTAGCCAATCACAATGTCTAAACCTGGGCAGAAGGAGGGGTGAGGGAAGATGCTTAAAGATTTGTTTTTATTTCTCATTACCCTACTCTGATTTGATTGGTAGTACATTACGCTGATTTCCCCAAGTCGGGTCTGTTTTGCTAACAACAAGAACACCTGAAGGAAGAGGGATTTATGTTTAAAAATGGCAACTGTTAATACATAGGTCCTCGTAAAGAGAAATGACAAGCATCAAAGAAATTACTATTCCAGTTATGGAAAGCGGCTCTGCCATGTCCTGCAAGTGTCCGCACTGAAAACTGTGAGGGCAAAGTACAAAATTGAGCACACAGCATCTGTCTACAGCTCATCTACAAAATATCTATGGCCGGCTAATGCTTCATATTCTTGCAGACACCTCTGACAGTTATGTTATTCCCCAGAGTAAAGCACTTCTGATAATCTAACTGGCACTTCACACTAGCACAGCCTGAAGTGCTAGCACAAACAGATTTTCTTTCTGTACTGAACCTTCATCACTTGACATCTGTTTGTAACCACTGCATGGGAAATATCCACCACTTCATCTCTGCCCCAAGTCTCTACAGCCTGTCACAAGTTACTGATGATTTCTCCCCCAGCTAGGGAAAAAAAAAATAAAAAGACGAAAAGACAAATTTCTTCTTTACTCTGACAAGTGGTTCTTCCATGTGAAAAACGGAATACATTTCTTCCCTCCTTAGCTTATGCTAATTTAACTCTGAAATGTGTGCAGTGGATTGAGCTGACAAGGATATAAAGGCAGAAGCTTAAAGGACACCTGAAGTGTTTGCATTATGAGCTCTGTACGAAGAGTCTTACTGATACAACTGTCCAAGCATCCTTTACCTCCCTGTACACAGAGATTAGAGAAAGGCCTAGACGCTTGTGTGTCAAATGCTCAGTCAATGCATGAAGAGTTCGGTATAGTCTTTTAAAATGAAGTCTTCAGCATACTCATGCCTTGATGTAGACAATTCAGCTGCTATTATAAACACAAGGCATGACTGTCTGTTACTCTTCATTTTGCATTGTTCCTCACATCAAGATGAAACATAATGTTGATTTTTCCACATTCCCCATTGTCCTGGGTTCAGCTCTAACAGTTATTTTTCTCCTTCTCAGTAGCTGGTGCAGTGCTCTGTTTTTTACTTTAGTCTGAGAGCAATGCTGGTAACACACCGATGTTTTTAGTTGTTGCTAAGTAATGCTTACTCCAATCAAGGACTTCTCGGTCTCATGCTCTGCAAGTGAGGAGGGACACAGGAAGCCGGAAAGAAGCAGAGACAGGACACCTGACCCAAACTAGCCAAAGGGGTACTCCATACCCTAGCAGGTCATGCCCAGTATATAAATTGGGGAGAGTTACCCAGAAGGCCCTGATCACTGCTTGGGTGGGCCTGGGTAGCAGTTGGTGAGTGGTGAGCAATTGTATTGTGCATCACTTGTGTTTATTGTTTGCTTTTCCTTTTTCTCCTTTTGTTTTTCTATTCTCTCCCCTTGTTATTTCCCTTATCATTATTATTATTGGTGGCAGCGGCAGTGTTTTTGTGTTATACCTTAGCCACTGGACTGTTGCTATCTCAACCCATGGGGTTTACATTCTTTCGATTCTCCCCCCATCCCTTCAGGAGCAGGAGGGAAGAAAAGAGGGGAGTGAGTGAGCAGCTGCATAGTTCTGACTTATCACCTGGGCTTAAACCATGACACCCATAAAAATACTGATCCCACCAATTGGTTCATCCCACAGGTTTGGTAAAAGACCGATGGGAAAGTTCCCTCTCTTACAAAACCCCTAAAAACAACAACAGAATTGAACTTCTGAGATCCACATTACATACAGAGAGTAAGTCCTTGTAAGTCCTTAGGTGCATATAATGTAGAAAAAATAGCAAGCTGCTAGCTTGTCAGGTGTCAGGTTTTCATATAATGTGCTGAAATTCAACACTAAGCACATCAGCTCAGTGCACACAGTGACCAAACATGCCATAGCAAGAAAGAGCTCACACAGACACATCATGCAGCAAATCAGAATCAGTAACTGCCTTATGAAGTTTAACCAAGCCAAGTGCAAGGTCCTGCACCTGGGTCGGAGCAATCCCAGGCATAGCTACAGGACTTGCGGGTGTTGGTTGATGAGAAAATTAACATCAGCCAGCAGTGTGTGCTTGCAGCCCAGAAAGCCAACCGTATCCTGGGCTGCATCAAAAGAAGCATGACCAGCAGGTCGAGGGAGGTGATCCTGCCCCTTTGCTCTCGTGAGACCTCACTTGGAGTATTGTGCGCAGTTCTGGTGTCCTCAACATAATAAGGACATGGAACTCTTGGAACAAGTCCAGAAGAGGGCCACGAGGATGATCAGGGGACTGGAGCACCTCCCATATGAAGATAGGATGAGAAAGTTGGGGCTGTTCAGCCTGGAGAAGAGAAGGCTGCATGGAGACCTCATAGCAGCCTTCCAATATCTGAAGGGGGCCTATAGGGATGCTGGGGAGGGACTCTTCATTAGGGACTGTAGTGATAGGACAAGGGGCAACGGGTTCAAACTGAAACAGGGGAAATTTAGATTGGATATAAGGAAGAAGTTCTTTACTGTGAGGGTGGCGAGGCACTGGAATGGGTTGCCCAGGGAAGCTGTGAATGCTCCATCACTGGCGGTGTTCAAGGCTGGGTTAGACAGAGCCTTGGGTGACATGGTTTAGTGGGAGGTGTCCCTGCCCGTGGCAGGGGGGCTGGAACTAGATGATCTTAAGGTCCTTTCCAACCCTAACTATTCTATGATTCTATGACTCCCATCCTCAATTTTGTGAAACATCTAGTTCCTCAGTTATTGCATTTTGTTTGGAAAACTAAACTAAGATCCTACTAAGAGCGATGCTTTAATGTCATTTCCAAGATTTTTAGAACCACTACAGATACAAAGGAGAAAATAAAGATATGAGACATGGAATCAGGAATGATTCATATCACAACATTTTGAACATGCATAATTTAGGTACAGCAACTGCATGTTTCACTTAAACTATATAAATAATTGACAGTCTGTGAAGAACCCATCAGGAAAACTGAAAACCATGCATCAGACAAATCCAGGGAAAGCACTCCTGCTCCCATTTGAGTAGTGCAGAACAAAACACCACAGATGCAGTATTAAAGGCCATTAAATAACTCAATAGCTACAACAGTGACTGAGTGGACACAGACTGTTATGCAGCTGATGAAAACCTGAATCCTGAACCCTTCCTCAGCTTGGGGTGTCAAGCTGTAAGAAAAGCCACGCAGTGAAGATCATGCATCACATTTTATAACCAGAAAGAACAGAAACATGACTATACTCAATTATAGTGGTTACTAACCTGCTTTAAGTACACTGAAGACTGCTGTCCTAAAACTGACTGAAGCTGACCCAAGTGGTGTTTGGCAGAATCTGAGGATATTGGAAGTATTTGTCCAGTTCATAGGAGGAGCATATACTGATTTCTATGTGTCTGTGTAGTATCAGTATAGAAGGTATTAAAGGCAAGATTTATGCTAAATATTTTTCGAAACCTGTCAGTGACCTCTTGCATCCCAATTAGATATTTCCTGGGGGTCAGTAGGAAGAGCTGAAAAGATTTGTCTCCAGTGAACTAACAGAACAGCAGGCTTGGTCATTTGGGCCTCTGTCCTGGTTTATTAAAGCTTTGGTTTGGTTCTTTGTGGTTGTTTGGGGTTTTTTTTGCCAAATGATAGCACACACCATGCAGACCTTTTTTTAAAAGATAATGGCTAAACTAGCACTGCGCTGTTACAATTCTCTGCGGTTTTCTTGGAATCGGTTCCTTTTCTGTGTTGCAACTCCTCTTCAGACTTGTGCTTATACATATTGGCAAGCTACAAACCTCACTTCACTTTCCTCAAAACATCTAGTGTCTAGTGTGAACTTATGTAGTATTAAGAATGGCTGTTCATCAAAATGGAAAGAAAATAGAAGATGCCCTAAGCAGCAAGGAAACCCCTCTTTCACTTATATCAATTTGGTAACATTCTGCAAGTTTGTTCTCCCCACAAATGAGTATAGCTACCTCTGTGGTTAGAAAAATGGATAATCACTGTGTATTTATGAGGTTTTCCTGTAATTCAGGTAGTATTAAAAAAATGATAGCAAGAGGAAATACTCAGGTTCAATGAGGAAAACTGGAAGCTGATGAATCAAGGAAAGTGGTACAAGAAACATGCAGAAGAACTGCACACAAAAAAAGCATTAAAAACAAACAGATATTAAAAGTTAGGTGTTAAAATAGCACAGGCTGATTATTGAGAGCTTCTGATCAGTTCTGACCAACTTCAGCAGGATTCAAGTATATTCAACATCTCTAAGAAGCAGACCACTAGTTCTAGTTGCCACTGTCATCATAATCTACTACTACATTCTACGAAAAGCAGGACATGGAGTTAAATATCAGTGTGGAAAAGGCCATTTAGAAAGCCAGGGAAAAGAAAAAATAAATTAAATTACCACTGATTGCCATATAAGCCTGTTGGGGGGGGGAATGAAAACCTGCACTGCACTGAATAGAACATATAGATACAGACAACAGTTAAAGAAAAGAAAGACAATGCCTGTTTTTTTTTTTACTTCTGTACCAAATTCACACATGGAAACAGCACCTGTGAACTAAATGAAGAACAATCTCTTCTGAAGCAAACTGCTCATCACAGACTATTAGACAGAAAGAAAGAGGGGAAAATACAGCAGAATTTGTATTCTCCTTGAGCACCAGTTGACAAACGTGATGACAACATCACTCTACAGAATTAGAACATGTTTTGCAGAGCTTACTGCAAGCTTCAGCACATAAATATCTTTCAGTTTTATCTACTGCAGGAGGAATTATTTATATAGATATCTAAACATCTCTAACACAGGGATTTCAGAAATACCTGCACTGTTCTCTGCTTTTTGTAACAAAAAAGCCTTGGAAGCAGACAGATTTATAAAACAAAACTTCCTTGAAGCTATCCAAAGTGACATCCTCTTTCACGCATTTAATTTTTCTGTCTTTATTTTAAAGACACATTGAGCAAACGCCAGCTTCGCAGCTGATCTATGCAGAGCATAGATCAGGCAGAGCAGAGCTGATTGGGAGATTTTGCTGATGGTTATTTATAGAAACAAAATATCACCACTCTGAACAATACACACTGCCAATTTGTTAGAAGTTTTTCCAAGCAGCATAGCAGAAAAGAGCTCTCTGCCTGACAGGCAGGCCTGCTTGTTAGCCAGATAGCAGAGAAGAAAGAATCAATCCTGTTACTGTTGGTACAAAATAAAAGGATGTGGAGATGTAGCAGAAATGATTCCAGTGGTGATCTGCAATTTCAGTTAGGTGTTATCTGAAATACAAATGGCTGGCAAGAGGGAAAAAGAAAAAAAATCTATTTCCATGGGGAGCTGGTCCCCATGATCAGTTTGATCAGTAGTGTTTGGCAACTCGGATACTCAACAGACAGGCAAGATTTACACCACATAAAAGGAAAAAAAAAACACAAACCAACCAACCAACCCCTTCCATGTTCTTCCATCACCTGCAAAAAAGCAACACAATGAGCTGATCAAAACAGTGGCTTATCAGTGACCAACCACAGTGAAGAAGCAGAAAAAACAGGGTTTCTCTCATTTCCCTGTTGAGCTTTGCAGAAACCTATTTGAAAAATTATGATTTTATTGTTTGCATCAGTCACTTTCCATTAAATCAGTCAGTTTGCCAGACAGTGAATACGTGCAACATTCGCTTGTCTGAGTCAGCTTTCTCTTTCTTACAAATGTTTTGGAGAAACATCTTGCTTTTCAGTTTGTTGAACCACTCAACCATCAGTGTTCTCCATTTCATGACAGACAGAATGAGCTCATTTCTTGAAGCTGCAGGCAGTAGACACTGAAAAGCAAACCTTTTCTGGGGAGTTCAGAATACTTTAAAATGTAAAAAGGTACAAGCTGAACTTTACCTCATTGATAATAATTTGCTTTTCAAGCCCTAGCCTTAAAGTAAAAGTGGAGGTGCCAGGAAAAGAAGGTTAATACTGTAAGTTAGTCAAATATTTAAACTTGGACCTGAACTAATACTGTGGCATGAGTATTTGTGTTTAAATTACTACAGAAATTGACCTGGTTATGTGCAACATAATATACATAACACAGCAACTACACAGCAATTACTATTTTCTTACATATATCATTAATGTTCCTATTATGATGATCTCTAAAGACTAGAGGCTTGAACTAAAACAAAAAAAGAAAAGCCACCACTTTCACGAACAGATTTAATCCAAAAGAGATTCAGCTGCAAAGAACTTCTTGGGCAACTTCAAACAGTCCTGAATCTGACCTGTCATTTTTTACAGAGCTTATGTGACTGCATATACAAATACACACCTGCTTGATTAAATTAGCCTGTCAGTCTTCTAAAGAAAAGCCATAGCCAAAAGGCCCAAAATTATGCAAACAACCTCCAGTAGGAGGTTGATACTCTGGCTCTATATTTCTCTATAATTCAAATGACAGAATTAAAAGCTCCAGGTAACATGCCCTCAACAGAAAGACATTCAGAACATTTACATTAGAATTGCCACTGCTACTTACAGATAAGCAGTAAACTTTCCCATAATATGTTACCTCTCGAAAGTCAGACTCTCTATAGAATGTCATCACAGAAAGCTGACCTTGGGAGTCTTCCTGTCCAATCAATCCTTCACACCACTACAAGAATGCTTTCAGAATCAGTGAAAAAATGTATTGCAATGATTTTTTATGTATTAAAATCTCTGTTAACAATCACTTAAAAGACTGCAAATCTTTCCTAATTTCTGCATAAAGATCACTCCCTCACAAAATAAAATACCTCACCATAAAAATTCATCCAATTACTTGTGAAATTGCTCAACTAAGGTATTTTATCAAGACATCCTTTGAATCCCTGCTTGTTTAGTAAGACAAATAAGACATTTGTTAGTTTACTACACACCAGTGCACAATTCATTTTTATGATACAGCATCAATAATAAGCTTAAGAACACAAATGAAACTGCCAAATCTCAAAGCCTTCAGGGAAACAATACAGGCAACATAGTATCACAGACTGGTTAGGTTGGAAGGGGCCTTAAAGCCCATCTAGTTCCAATGCCCTGCCATGGACAGGGATCCCTTCCACTAGACGAGGCTGCCCAAAGCCTCATCCAACCTGGCCTTGAACACATCCGTAATTACATGAAGCACACAAAGGATGTTGACTCAGTTACAAATTTATAAAAATGTGACCAGGAAATAAGTGATGGAGGTAGTTCAAGAGGAACTGCGAGGGGATAATTTACCTGAAAAGGAGTTACTCCCTGTCTTCTCTATCAATATATTAACTGTCTCCTTCTAGCTAAACAAACAGTACCAGCTTCTCCATCCATATGCTCTCTGCCCTTTCACGCATTAATAAAACAGAGATCAGGTATGGATAGCTTTTGTCTAATTTTACTGAAATTCTTTTTTTCTTCACAAGAGGGGTAATTCAAAACAACATTAATTGTGACTCTGAATGGACTTAAATTAGGCTATAGCTTGGTTCTGCAATGTAAGAATTTATTACAGAGCCCATGTAGCACGTAGAACAGATGACATTTGTTTTGAACTGACCTGATTTTAAAGGTCTAGTACATTAGAAATGTGTCTAAGTTAGTAATACTTTGACAGAGGCAGAGCTCATATTTTCCTCATGTAGGCATTGTCAGCTATCTTAGTTTGCAGATGCTAGGCTAACATGCGCACCATACAATTAACAGTAAAAACAATGGAGTCAAAATTCTGATGGGCTTCATGCTAAATAATGATAAAAGGAGTGTTTCAGTACCATAAAACTCTTTTTTATTGCATGAAATGTTTAAGCTGTAACCTTCTACTGCTCTATATCGATTATTTTCATGTCACACTGCATTAAGACCTCCTTAGATTCAGATGTATTTCTTCAGAATGACAGGCTCTTGCTCTGAACTAAACCAGTCAGTATTTTTTTCTTAAAAACACATCCTCATGACCGGACTCTCCAGGTAGAACATGGCATTTTTTTAAGTATTCATATAATTCTTTTCAGCCAGGTGTAGAAGTACCTGCTTTTGGAAAACAAAGCTTTACTGCGAAAGCTTCAAGAAATCTTCAAGACAAGCAAAAACTTCCTGGAATTCCCTAAGAACTTACCTCAGATAGAAACGATCAAGACATTAAATTTTTTCTTGGATACACTAGCCTGAAAAGCCCTGAGAAGTTACTGTCTTACAGACATGGATTCTTTCAGTGGTGAAAATATAATTTATACAGTTGTACAGAAGAGGATGAATCTCATTTCTCACTATGGAACAGGGTTTAAAAGTATTTTACTTCTAGCAAAAGTATTTTGATTTCCTGACTAAGCAAATGAGTCTAGTTCACACAGACAAAATCAGTAATGAAACCTGTGAAGGCACATCACAGAGGTAAGGAGCATGAACCAGAATGTTTGTTTTCTCCATTTGAAGAAGCAAAGCTACACCTCTGCACTCACTGACAATATGTACCTCATACAGTAAAACTCTGTTATGTAGTAATAAAATTGTCTCATAATAGACAGTAATTAAAATAACCAATCCACCTAGCAATTAAATCTTAAAAAGACGGAACATTGCCTGTAATTAAAACACACTTCTGCTCCCACCCACATTAGGCAGAGCAGCCCAAGTACCCTAATACAGCAGTTAGTCTTTATTAATTGTATCTTAATGATGATTCCTAAGACAAATTTAATATTGAAATTCATACAGGCTACAATCAAATGGTCTTAAATGAGCCTAAAATTAACAGTAACTGCCAAATGAGGAATTCAGGAGTAAGCTGCCGGTAGTGATAGGTAATATGTCCCAGTTATTTACAAAACCAAATGCCACCGCTCTATAATAAGCCAACACACCTTGCGTAAAAATACTACCGCAGCAATAGCCAAGAGGACACTTGAACAGAATGAAATAAACATTTCTGGCTTATCACTCTGACAAGTTATATTGACTGCATCAGAAAAGTGAACGTGAGGTTTGTTTTCTATTGATAACCACCCTCATAACTAGCGAGAAGTGCTGGGACATTGCTTACACTCCAAAGAAAGCAGTTTCCTACAAACTTACAAGCAGTAGTTTATTACGCTTTGGGTGACACCATCACCAGCCCTCAGGGACAGCAGACCTCTAGACCTCTGATGCAGATGTGGGATTTACCAGATTTCTTTGCAGAGGATGAGCCTTGAGCAGGCACTGGGAGCAAGGATGAGAGACACTTGGGCTTATTTACAACCCTGAAAACTCCCCTGTCAAAGCAGACGTTGAGCTTAGTAAGAACTGAAGGGTTTACACACAACAGGCCACAGCTTCAAGACAGCAACCCAACAGCATCTATGATTTGGAAGTTATAGCCATCCAAGACAGAGTTTTCTTTTTCATCTTGTGCAGAGAACACAGAGAGAAACTGAACATGAGCTGGCAGTGTGTGCTCACAGCCCAGAAAGCCAACCGTATCCTGGGCTGCATCAAAAGGAGTGTGACCAGCAGGTCGAGGGAGGTGATCCTGCCCCTCTACTCTGCTCTCACGAGACCTCACTTGGAGTATTGTGTGCAGTTCTGGTGTCCTCAACATAAAAAGGACATGGTACTGTTAGAACAAGTGCAGAGGAGGCCAGGAGGAAGATCAGGGGACTGGAGCACCTCCGTATGAAGATAGGCTGAGAAAGTTGGGGCTGTTCAGCCTGGAGAAGAGAAGGCTGCGTGGAGACCTCATAGCAGCCTTCCAGTATCCGAAGGGGGCCTATAGGGATGCTGGGGAGGGACTCTTCATTAAGGACTATAGTGATAGGACAAGGGGTAAGTTTAGATTGGATATAGAATCATAGAATCATAGAACAGTTAGGGTTGGAAAGGACCTCAAGATCATCTAGTTCCAGCCCCCCTGCCACAGGCAGGGACACCTCCCACTAAACCATGCCATCCAAAGCTATGTCCAACCCAGCCTTGAACGCTGCCAGCTATGGAGCATTCACAACTTCCCTGGGCAACCCATTCCAGTGCCTTACCACGCTTACAGTAAAGAATTTCTTTCTCATATCCAATCTAAACTTCCTCTGTTTAAGTTTAAACCCATTACCCCTTGTCCTCTCACCACAGTCCCTAATGAAGAGTCTCTCCCCAGCATCCCTATAGGCCCCCTTCAGATATTGGAAGGCTGCTATGAGGTCTCCACGCAGCCTTCTCTTCTCCAGGCTAGGGTGGTGAGGCACTGGAATGGGTTGCCCAAGGAGGTTTTGAATGCTCCATCCCTGGCAGTGCTCAAGGCCAGGTTGGACAGAGCCTCGGGTGGCACGGTTTAGTGTGAGGTGTCCCTGCCCATAGCAGGGGAGTTGGAACTAGATGATCTTAAGGTCCTTTCCAACCCTAACTATTCTATGATTCTAATTAAGTTCTGTAAAGCTGGTAAAAGGGATATCCAAGAAGGATCAATTCTTGCAACAAATGACTAAATGCTTAGAAGTGAATTTTGCCATCAAAAGATTTTTAGATCAGCAATGTAAGGTGGAAAAATGGATCACTTCATTTCCTCCTTTTTTGTCAGCTCTGCAGGCTGCCTGGTCTACTCAATTTCCCACTATTCCTGTCCTTGAAAAGTGAAACCTAGCAAAAATATACTGTAGAATTAAACATTTCAGATGCACAGATGAGACTCATGAGATAAGATTTGGTTTAGATAAGGTACACACTTGAAATCAAAGTTGGGAAGGCAAACCACATGAGCCATAAAGTTATGACTCCTGAGAACCAAGTTTAGATTTTTTTCAGCTAAATCAAGCCCCAAATGTGGAAAGAGCCTAACTTGTCTTGATGCAGGCACTACTTATCTCTGACTACTACCATGAGACTAGAACTGGCTGAAGCCACTGCTCCAAATCAAACAATCACTTTTGAAAGATTAAAGAAACCATTAACATGGATTGACTTTGCGTCAGCAGAACAGAGCAATGCAATCTGCACAGTGCTGGTGGTCTGGCAAGGGCAAATACAATTAGTCAGACACCCGCAGAAAGATGGGGACTTGTGGGTGCTGAGGGCAATGTCCCCACTCACAAGGACTTCTGAAGTGACAATGGTTTCAGTGGAATTGTTCTGTATGCAACACTTGAATACAGTTCTGAAAAAAATGGTGCCACAGCTATAGACAGAACTGATGAGCACTGCAATAGTTCAGGAGCCTTAAGAGAGCTTGGCACATGAAGTCCCACTTTACGTGGGAGACACAGGGAGACAGAAAGAATCTATATTCAAGACAAGAACTTTGGTAGTAAGAGACACAACAAACAAACAAAAAAAAAACAAAAACAAAAACAAAACCAAAAAACAACCGACCAACCAAAAATCCCAACAGAATATAAGCACAGTTCAGGCTTGGAAGTAGGAAAAGAGAGAGACCTGTGAATTCTAACTTAGTATGAAGCTTTACTTGTAAGCAAACACTCTTGTCATCTCTCTTTCTACACTGTATGAAAATCTGATTACTCAGAATCTGCATGGACAGGAAGAACACAGGAAGAATAATATGGAACTGTTACCCAGGCCTATATTTATATTCTTACTCCATTCCTGGCAGTATTAAAGAAAATTATTTTATCTTAAAACTATATCAGATAATACATGGATAATTACAACTCAACAAGGATAGAAAACAGAAGAACTGACAAAAATAATTTCAGGTCCCCAGATCAATACAGTATATTACCAAAGTTCACAACTGTCAGACACAGAAACCCAGCTCGTTCTGAAAGGCTGACCATTGACTTCACGAAGACAGCACAGCAGAAAAACAAGACCATATATGCCAATGCACAAGAGAGCACACCACCACCAGCGGAACACACAAACCACCTGTTCAGCTGGTGTACTTAGAACAGAAAAACGAAAGCAGTATTGGTCAAGGACACCTTTTTGAGCTCTTCTGCCTTTTTTTCCTATTTTTCTTAAGCTTTGCACTACCTGTGAGTTAATGACAGTTTTTCCAATCATCTTACTTTCAACATCTCTTTTAAGGTTTGTCAGGACACTGTTTATGGAAGCTCAGAACTCTGCTACTCACAACGGCTCCACTGAAGGCTGGAATATCAGCAGCAAGAATGTGGCTCAGGTTTCAAAAGCACAATCTCCAACTTCGGCAGAGTTTAGTAGAAAAAACCACCATTTAAAAGTCAGCTAAAGCCAGCACCTTCAGGAAGACATCTGCAATCCAACAGTCTGCCCAAAACACTGTGATCAATGATAGGTATTCATCAACTTTGCTACACAAACTTCTTCTATGTAGAAGAGATTGGGAAGCATCAAAAGTATTATAAATAATTCCTGAGGCAAGAGAAGATGAGATGAGTTAGGTAGCTTGGAGGTTCCTTCTGTTTGAGTACTTTTTTTCTGATTCCTTTCTACCCAAAATACCATGAACCGGCCACTACATTCCATAAGCTTTGCTAGAAGCACTGCCTTGCTGTTATGAAGCTCTGCCTCCCCCATTCATCCATTGCTCATGGTCAACTTAACTCATGATACAAGTTCACGTAATCCCGAATAATAAAAAACTAAACACAGAAATAATCCAGCAGAAAGATTCATTTCTTCCTATCACTGCAAGAGTCTAGGCTCCTATCTCTTTATTACCCAGGAACAAAAAGGCCCTTCTGGTAAAGCAAACCGGAAAACAGATGCTATGAATGTAATCATGAGAGACACTGCTGAATTTCTCTAGCATTCATAGGGCTGAAGTTTCAATACTGACTGCTGTAGAATAAATAGTTACTATAACTCAATCAGGTACAGTGAATCAAGACACCTAAAAGAAATTTAATCTACTTCACAGTTAAGAGTCCTAATAAGAAAGAGCTTAGCTTTCAAATACTATTCCTGATACTCAAGTGAGCTAAAAACCCCTTCTCCTCATACTTGCACTTTGTATTAACAATCTGTATCTAACAACACAAGTAAAGTATTTATGCATAAATCTGCATAGCACTTATTACAGTCAACCTGAAGAGCACTACCACTCAGCTACCCTTGATCAGAGTCAGACAGACCATCACAAATCCATGCAACAACTAACTCAAGGAGGCTCTGCAGACTGGCCTTACCACCAGCTGGTTATCAGAGATGACAAGGTAACAAACATTATTCCTCTGAGCAGCTTCAGAACACTTGCCTCTCACCATGGTGTAGATTTTAACATGAATTGTTTCTGAAAACAAGGAAACACATTGTCGAACAGAAGGGGAGTACCAAACCTACAAAAAGGTGTGTAGCTCAATTCTTATTAAGATCTACAGACTGTGGAATCTCACAACAGCACTACTGCCGCTCCTTATTAAAATGTTATAGAACACTTCATGAATGTCAAATATCATAACACCACCACATTCCCATGTGACTTACTTCAACCTTTTGAACCTCATGAAGGAAGGTTCAGGATTTTTTCTTTCTTTCCACGCTCAACTGTTCAGCAGATACATGTCTCACAAAGCATTAAAAAGCTTACTTAAGAATGAGCCTGTAAGGTGTGCAATTACTATACTATTTAAAAAACGGAACCAAGGAAGACAGATTAGTTTAAAAAGCATTAATTTTGAGTCCCTGCACTTTATTACAACTTTCAGGGTATTTAGCAACTCAGAATTAAAGATCTAGTTCCTATGTACTAAATTTTCAGTATAACGGTCAGGACAGACCTTGTAGTGTCAAATTAAGAATAGAGACCACAGTTTCTCATATTTGTATATATGGTAGAAAGTAATTATTTTCAGCTCCTTTTAATTCGCTGTTTTAATTTACTGAATGTCACCTCAAGCAGTTCTGTGGAACTATGTGGCAGGGGAGGAAAAAGCAGTAGGGAAGAACTCTAATCACACACTGCTGCCAAGGAAGGGTTATGCCTAACATCCTGCCAGGGAAGGAGAAACATTTGTGGGAAAAGTTAGGTTTAAACAATGTATTTAGCATCACTGAGAAATTCTGTAGCAGAAGCAGGGACAAAATCCAACTTACCATGGTAGGTTCTACTTGGAAAAATCTCCCTCTCTCCCACATGCCTATTTCATCTTGGTGAAGCGGAAGAGGTAGGCAACCACGCCAGAAAACCCACCTTCTCCCTAGAAAAAGGACAGAGAAGTCAACAGGTAAACAGCAATTTACAGCAGCTGATAATCAGCTAAACATCACTTATTTAGCAACTGTATTGTTCAGCTGGCTGTACTTACAAGGTTATTACTATGGGAATCTTCCATTTAAGTCTCACAATGGCTTGCACCATGTTATTACCAAATGAACCGTTTAGAAATATAAAAGCAAAGAACTAAGCCCAAAAGAGAGCTTCTGCAGCGACAGATCAACTGCTGCGGCAGCTTAACATGGCAATGTTACGGATGTTTTTTAGGAACTTATTCAGCATTGAAGCTTTAGGAGGCACAAATAAAGATTCATTTAATGAGTAACACTGCATCATCCATCAGCTCTGCGTTGCCACAGGCAAACAGGCATGCTGTTAGCTTATTAATAATTTTAGTGGGTTTCTTTGGTTGGCTACACTTAATTGTTGTCAACCAGAAAACAAATTAGATTTGTGTTTCCTTAGCAAGGCCCTTCTGCTCAGCATTTCAAAACAACTAAATGACAGATGCTAATTTGGGCGGTGGAGGGGATGTTTTTGGCTACTTATACAAACGAGGTAGGTAGATCCCTGTTTCTGTTCTAGTATGTTTACCTATTTAGGAAGGCAGGAGGCAACTGTCCAGGTGATTTTACTTCTGATTGTGAAGCTCTGCAGTATCATGTGCCTGTGAGAATGGAAAGACCAAAACATGTTTTACTCCAAAAGTGACACTATGAAGTGCTGTTCTGCATCCATTTATCATTCCTGCTACACACCCTGACCCTGGAGTCCTAATCTGCAGCACTGTTATGGAGAAATACAGTCTTCCTTTCTTCCAGCTTTGACCATTCCCAAGATTGTTACAAGCACTTCAGTACCTTATTATTGAGATCACACTGGCTTTTCCACCAAGAATTTCAGTCAGAGCCCAATCCAATTCAGATTAAACAAAAGAAACATCCAACATCAAACAGAGAAACAGAGAGGAAACTTTCTGGAGGGAAGCAGTGTCTGACCACCAGCACACATTAACCTTGACAGAAGGATTCTAGAAGGTAATTGATACCCAAATAGTATGGCCTTAAGATTGAGAGCTTTTTTGCCATTGCAGAGCTATGTACAACAGATGACACCTTCTTAAGCATGCAGGCCCCTTACTGCTGGTTCAGAGAAACAACGGCAACAAACCTCAAAACGTAGTTTAGAGAACTGATTTTCCACTGGTTTGACTGCACATTCCATGTCAATGACAGAACGGAGGAAATTATTCCAGCCAATCCAGTATATTTAGTCCCTTTCTACTCACTTAACATTCATTTGCAAATTGAGATTTACTGATTTTGTTAAAAAAGTCATATAATTAAAAAGAAAAAAAAAAACCCTGAACAAGCAGCAAACACACAGGGAAGCACTGCAGACTGAGCTAGGGGAGTCATCATTAATTAAATTAATCATGAAGCACAGAGCCAAGTGGTGTAAAGAGCTGTATGATAATGTTTTATTTTCTGTCTGGATATGTGAGCATATTGTAGCTTATCCAGTTTTTACCTGATTTACCTGTTAGGAGTGTTACAATAATCAGCATGTACTTTTCTTTTAAAGCCTGTTCATGATGCTCTGCCCAAGTATCATTCTTTCTGACACCACCATCTTCTTCTCCATTATTCCAAGTCTCAACTATTTTACTTTGCAAAGTTTTGATGGCTATCATACTTGCTTTTTCATAACAAATTCATACACATACATTTATAGTTACTTGTACATTAATGTAAGCAAATCCACATATTTGTTCAATATATTTGTTTTACAAAAAGACTAATGAAATCTTTTCTGTTTTCCTTTTTCACTCACATGTATTTTTCATCCCTGGCGGCATTCAAGGTGGGGTTGGACATAGCCTTGGATGGCATGGTTTAGTGGGAGGTGTCCCTGCCCATGGCAGGGGGGTTGGAACTCGATGATCTTGAGGTCCTTTCCAACCCTTACTATTCTATGATTCTATGTTGTTGCACAGATTTATTTCAATACAACACACCTTGGCAGGTCATTTTTAAAGCAATAACACATTACCTGACTCCCAGGTTCAGTTGAATTTTTCCCTGGTTAGCTCAAGTCAGCCACCTAGAACACTAACAGCACTTTTCTGTGAAATTCCACTGGAATGGGAAAACAGCTATAGTAAAAAATAAATATCCTCCATATTCATGGTCACAGGAATAATGTATTTAAGGTGATGAAAAAGAACATACAACTCCATGCAGTCAGGAACTGCATTTTCACAAATGTCTACTCAAGTCCCTAGGAAAAACCTCACATTTTTGACTGAAGGTATCACACCTTTGATTCCCAGCATTACAAGAAACAAGCTAAAATGCCTGATTAAGATAGGTTTTCAAGAGATTGTCCAGATACTTTTTCCACTCTTGCCAAGGTCTTTATTTTAGACTTCTAGCTTGAAACATTACCCAGATTCCAATGTTATGGGAGTCTTTGTATTATTATGTGCAGATTATACAAGTACATTTAGTAATTATGCTAAAACTCTGGTAGCTCAAGAATGAAGCGCAGGATCTTTGAGTTCGTCTGGTTCCTTTCCACCAGCAACATTATATTCACAAGCCACACAACACAAATCATTGAGAACAAGTGGTGTGTCAGTAATGCTGCTGGTAGAAACAAAGAGTGAGCCCAAGCCTGCTGTGCTGTTCTGATGCCCACACATCCTGCCCAACTGCTTGACACTCACAAAACTCAATTAACACTTTGAGAAACAGCACACATGGAATAACTACTCAGAGTACCACTGTCCATCAAAGTGCCTATTTGTTTCTCTGAACTGCCATTAAAAACTGTTGCT
The DNA here is from genome assembly GCA_039720435.1 of Amazona ochrocephala. Classification (NCBI taxonomy): domain Eukaryota; kingdom Metazoa; phylum Chordata; class Aves; order Psittaciformes; family Psittacidae; genus Amazona; species Amazona ochrocephala. The sequence goes on along the minus strand of CM077883.1, from coordinate 29,550,182 downwards.
TGAATTGCAGAAGTTCAGAAATAGCCGGAACAAAGCTCTCCCTAGATGGAAAAAAATGTGAAATAAAAAAGGAATAGGTAAGAGGCTGCAAGAAAATGTATTTCCTGGTTACTCTGCCTCCTGCTAAAATCATCCCTGGACACCTAAATGCACCCATTGGATAATAAAACAGAAGTTAGGACAATGGAAAGTGGTATCCTGCTCTCATCTTAATTGGTTGAAATTTATATACCAACACAAGCAATGAAAAAGAGCCTTCTAATACAGAGACATAGCAAAAGCCATAGTTATCTATGATTGGGAACTACAGGTTTAATTGAAATTGTAATTGCCAATACAAGCAACTAATTTGACCTCAGTATTCAATTCGATATACATTCACTTGATGAGAGTTGTCAAAAAGATTCATACATAATGAAAGAAAAACAAGCGGCATCAGATTCAAACTGAAACAATCACAAGAAGGTCTTTATGGAAACAACAAACATTTCCAGCAAGTTCCTATGAAGGTAATTGGTGCTTTCAACATTCAGCCTGGTCTTGTTCATGGCATAACTGAAATGTGACAATCTCTCACCTGTGACCCAGGAAGGTTTTGGTGCAGTAATGTCTTGACATGATTACACTCTAATAAGTATCATATGCACTCACACTTGATTATGTGATATGTATTATTATGCATATATTGATTATATTACTGTTTAAACTCAGATCTATAATTTTATCTCTGAAAATAAAACAGATACACTTCCAGCCATGCAGGTGGTAGTTACGTGGGGTTTTCAGTAGCCCAAACAAACATACTGAAGATTTCCAACTTTGAAGCACAAACGAGGACCTTAGTGAACAATTTTATCCTGACCAAGTCCCTCAGGAGAGGCTGTAAGAGGACAGTGGAGGTATGCTGGAAGTGCCATGCTTACAGCAGGCCTCACGTTTTGTCATGATGAGGTACTAAAGGAGTCTTTGTAAAAGCTGCTGTATTTGAACAGACAGAAACAGCACCACCAGGATCTTGGGGGAGTTTTCTGCACATTCCTTTTAGCTCTCACTAGTGTATCTCTTGGAGGCAGCAGTCTTTTCATCCAAAGCTCTAATTTCACACATGATAAAGCTCTTACGTTTGTTGCTACTGACTTTGAGCATCTGTCACAACAGCATGAAGTCATGGAAAGCACAGTAATAGTTTGACTGGTCAAAAGCTGAAAACACCTTTTTACATTGGAAAACTCTTTTTCATAACACATACATAAAGCAGAGACACTTCTCCATGCCCATGCTAGAAAGCTACCAAAACTAAACTCTCAAATTTATCAATTCATCTTCGGAAATCAAATAGGTAGAATCTGAATTGGACGAACAATGGATATTACCCCTAATCTCTACAGGTCTGCTTTAGATTACTTTTCAGCAAAACTAGCCTGTACTGACCCAAAGATGATGCTAAAACCTAGGAGCTTCAGGTGTATTCTTCTTCCTTCTCTGTGACACCGGTGTGGGCCACTTGGTGCCATTTCCTCCTTTGCATTTGCTCTGACACTTGTCTAAGTGGTCCCTGGGCCACTTCGACTCACTCTGCCAACAAAAAAAACCTGTCACTTATATTTGTCTGGAAGAATTTTGTGCTGAATTGAATCAGTTCACACAAGGGTCTGAAAAACTCCAGAGCCATGACAAAGCAGACAATGTGAAGCAATCTCTTCAGTCCTACAAAACCAGGGCAACAAAAGTGGATGGGAACACATTCCTCTTCCTCAATAGCCAAAAAACAACCAAGAGTACACATCAATAGCCAAAAAACAACATTCCTCTTCCTCAATAGCCAAAAAACAACCAAGAGTAAGCCTAAATTATCTGACTGTCTAGCTACACTTCATTAAATTAACCTGACTCCTCTATGCTGTTGGAAATGGACCGGCTACTCTTGTCAAGTCTCTGTAAACAAGACTGAGAAACACAAGATCATAAAACTTGGTTTAATCTCCCCAGTGCTGTGAGCACCTATATTTTACTGTACATATTCATTCTTTTAAAAACCACCAAATGAGTAGGTTTGGGGTTTTTTTTCCTAGCAATTTAAAGTTCAAAATTGCCAATTAAATGAGTTCTAAGAGAGTTTTTGCAAGTTAAAAGTGGTATGGAGCTAAACTGAACTCCAGAAGTCGATCTTGACTATGTAACTATCTGTACACTTGCATTAATACAACCTGAGAAATAGAAATCAGAGGAACTCCAATGCTGGGAAAATACCTTGGGAAAAAGGGTTACATTTTATACCGAAAGTACCTAGCTTGATAAACTCATACCACTTCTGTTTGACTTTACAAAGAAAATTATTCTGGATTTTAAATACAGATTTGTCTGAGTTCACCCGTTAGCTCAATACAAGCTCATTCTGTAGCTTTACTTTCATTAAAGGAGTAAATTTCATGGAATAAAAATGATGTCTTGGGGGTTTTGTGTATGGTATATGGTCACATAGAGATGTGACATGTCCTTCAAATCTTATTTTTCCCGATGCAAACCAGTTACAGGACTTCCAAACTGCTTCCCGATAAATGCTTTTTTTCCCTTTTACAGTTATTTTTAACATAATTTCATTTCTTTTGTCCTGAATTTAGATTAATTCGAAAATCTACTTGCACTTGCCTGGACTGGCTAATTGCCAATCATCATCTTTGAAAGGTCACAGAGAACAGGAGAGGTGCCCAAGGACTGGAGGAAAGCCAGTGTCATTCCAGTCTTCAAAAAGGACAAGGTGGAAGAGTCAGGAAATGACCAACCAGTCAGCCTCACCTCTGTCCCTGGAAAGGGGATGGAACAGCTCATCCCGGATGTCATCTCTACAAGTGGAGGAAAAGAATCATAGACCTCAAGGATCATCTGGTCCAACCTTTCCTGGCAGAACATGACCTAGGGTAAATGTCCCAACACCTTGTCCAGATGAAACTTAACAGTGTCCAACATTGGGAAATCCACCACTTCCCTGGGGACATTATTTCAATGGCTGGCTGTTTTCATGGTGAAAACTTGTCCTCTTGTTTCCAGTCAGAATCTCTCAGGGACTAACTTGTGCCTATTACTCCCTGTCATTTCCATGTGACTCCTTGAAAATGAGAATGTTCATCTTCTTTGTAGCTACCCTTTAAATACTGGACCATGGTGACTGGGTCTCCCTGCACTTTCTTTTCTCTAGACTGGACAAATGCAGGTCTCTCAGCCTTTCCTCATACAGAAGGCTTCCTAGTCCTTGGGAAGTTCCGTCTGAATATAAGAAAAACGTCCTTACGTTGAGGGTGGCAGAGCACTGGAACAGGCTATCCAGGGAGGTTGTGGAGTCTCTCTGGAGGCATTCCAAACCCACCTCGACACGTTCCTGTGTAAACTGCTTTAGGTGTCGCTGCCTTAGCAAAGGGGGTTGGACTAGATGATCTCCAGAGATCTCTTCCAACCCTTACGATTCTCTGATTGGTTCTACAAGAAAGCAAACATCTAGTCACCAGTATGACAGTGTGTTTCTGAGATCTTTTTGACCACAGGAGGAAATCCTAACTTCAGTGAGGTCAGAGGAAGTTTTCCATGAACTTCACCTATACTCATCCTCTAAATACTGTGAACTCTCTTAATAAGCAAACAAAAATCTCAGGGGAAGATCAAGTAGCATGTCTCATCTTCAAACAGTGTTAACACTGACTTTGACCTGCAGAGTCACTTTATTTTTGTGATTTGAAAACTTTCATATTCGAATAGGTTTCAGTTTAAAAAAAGAACATCTAAAATATATTTATATATGTTTGTATGTATGCGTATATTTATATATAAAAATCTGCCTTGGTTGTTATCCTTTCCCATTAGCCTCTAGGACTCTGGTACAAGAAGACACATTTTGAACTAGTGTCAAATCGCTAGTTATTTTCACTAATCAAAGTCTCTAATCACAACTCTATCATACTCCACTATGGACATAACAATTTAAACCTTTTACTAATCTGTAAGGATGTCCTTTGTTCACTCCTGGGTAGCAGAAGATGAATGACTTATTTTAAATTTATATTCTTGATTTCCAACTAACTTTGCTGTAATACATTTCTGAGAAAAAGCTAGTTCAGAATTTTATACACATGCAACCCCCCCCCCCGCAACAGCAACTGAACATAGCCACATTATGAACTTTCTCTGAAAGCTATCAAAGTCATTTCCAAGCTCACAAACACTTCAGTGGTGCATTACAGCAGGAAAACCTGTTGTTGGAGAGCCACACAAACGTTAGCAAAGAACTGGAGGGCACTGTAATTGCAAACTACACTAGCTTCCTCTAAAAGAATGTAAAATGCAAGCAATTCAAGTTACTCTTTGCACTCTACACCAACCACACAGTTCGCTAACTTCACAGGAAAAACAGAGCCACAGTTTCACCCTTCAAGACTTCTTTACAACACTTCATCAACTTCATAGGGACAGCTTTGCCTTTACAAATAATAAACACAATTTCACTTCTAAAAGGCTCATAACCATAAACCACACATCTAGGTACAAACCCTGACAAGCTCCAAAGCCCACCGATGAACAGTTTGACACACTATTTCAAAGAACCTGATCAGGTGTAATAGGACCTTTTTAGTCACTACTGGGTGAGAAAATACAATGCAAAACTAGTACGTCCAGATGCCTAAAGACTAACAGCATAAAGCACAGTCATCTACTGATTTTAACTTCCCATGAGATCTATTCTCCTTTAATTCCTGCTCTACCAAATAAAGCTGTTTTCCAGTTGCTATTCTCACATAAATGCAAGAAAAAAAAAAAAAAAAAAAAAAAAAGAAGTCTGATTTGGAGGTTAGTGAGAACTTCCTGCAAAAACTGGGAACCTGCTACTGCTCTCTGTCATCACAGAAGAGTCATTTGGCCTAAATCAGCTTCTTTGAGCTGAGGGTCAAGAGGGTAGCAAGGCAGGCTACAGACCTGCCTCATCCACACTGCAGGCTGAGCTGTGGCAATGCCAACAGGCTCACCCGGAGAGCTGCCTGGGTTGCTGCTCGGGTTGCTGCCCATCTGTGCTCCTCACTGGCAGCTCTTCAAGGTGGGCAAGAAAGACATGGAGAGTGTCAGACACTGAACCATGCACAAGTCTGTGCTGCGCTGAGTGATTGCTTCTGCATCATGAGATGCCAGCAGAGCAAGCCTGACCTCTGTACCAGAGAAAATGATCAAGGAAAAAGAAAAATGACAAAGGGAATTCTCCGTATGATTAAACAAGGTGGAGGAGGAAGAATGGTTCTTGAACCATAGGCAGTTCTATCACTCAAAATATGTATCTATAGGCCAATGTCAGTGAAGGACTTAGAAAATAAAAGAAAATTAAAAGAATTAAACCATCTTTCTTGCTTTTCAGAGATGCTCTAAGTGGAAAACACGATGATTATGCGATGAGCTGTCACTCAGCTACAACCCACTCAGTTCTATTACTGCTCACTACAGCTGCTTTAGCATTCAGTAAGCTCAGTTTCCTTTTCTATTCATTACAGGCAGAAATTCTCTAATGTCCCTTGTCACACAGGGCAATCCTTGCCCTCACAGAGTCCAAACCGATTTGATCTTTTTGCTTTAATGGAATCTGGGACTGAATTGCAAAAGAGGGTAGGAAGCCTGTTTCCGTATCATTTGAATTCCTGCACCACACACATTTTTCTCTGCCTTTCCTTTTGCTCTCTGGAAGACTGAGGTTATAGGGTACATGGCACCACCTGCATATCAAAAGCAACAGCGCTCTACACAAAAATGAAAAGCAGACACTTTTATGGTTTCAGTGACTAAGAGCTCAAGACATGAACAGAATTTCCTTCCTCTGAATCTGTAACCCCAAATTCAGGTGTAACTCAGTTCATCAGGACCGGTTCATATAAATACCTTAAAGGTGAGGAACCTCCCTCACTGCCTTTGTTACCTGATTTTTATTTGCCAGAGTTCATTTTCTTCCCAGACCCTTTCCTTCTGGAGCAATTAGAGAGACTTCACTGTCTTACCTCAAAGAACACCCTTCAGAAAAACATGCAAACAAGTTCAGACGTCATGAAGAAACAATTCTCAATTATCTCCAGTTATTCACAACTTGTCTGAATAGCACTACCCCACTTACTGGGATTGGTTTTTCTGCTGGCCACCATGGCCTCAGATGGATCAGATGTTATTACAATATGCAGGATGACTCTCTGTTCTACCTTATTCAGTCCAGCAAATAACATACATACAGCACACTATGCTAGGTTACAGTAACTTTCTGGGAAAGACCCTTCCTGCACCTTAATATGGGTCTGTAGCCTAGTGCTTGGCACACTGACAGACAGGTGAGACTAAGGACACAAGTCCTCTGACCAGTGTAAGGCACAATAACTGGCCATCTGAATGTTGCTCCTCTATCCTTTGTACTGATGCTCACACTCATCATGTAGATGAGTCCATAAATGCTTTACAAGGGGTAGGAGAAGGACAGAACCATGTCTCTTCTCCCCATAATATGACTGTGATTGGTGACATTAATCTTCCCTGCCTAGAAACATACCTGGCCACCCCCACACCCTAGACAGAGTGATGAGGTGGGAAAAGCAGAAAGAATTACTCATGAACACCAGCTGTTTGCCACGGTGTCTCACTGCTCCCAAACCAACAGCAGTGGGTGGTGGCTGAGCTGTCCTTGACCCCATCAAACTCTGCTTCAACTACTTCCCACCACTGGAAATGTTGATGTCTTCCCAAGTCCTACTATGAATATTACTGATGTCATGCCAAAGATCTGCTTCAGATGGTTTAAAGAAAACCAGCTAGGAGACAATTCTCATAATCAAAAGAGCCATGCTGTAGTATGAGTACATGGTATTACACATTCATTAGACTTGTGCCAGCCAGTCAAGCTAGGTTATCATTCATGAGGCACCTTTTTTGGTAAATCCTCAAAAATACCTGATCTATTTCTCTATATGCCTTCAGTTCGATCATTTAAAGAAATCACACTGGATCAGAAGCAAGAACCAGTGGTTAAAGTCAGTCTCAGCAAACTTCATTCCATCTTTATAAAGCACACAGTGCAATGGCATGCTCAGGTAACAAAACAGAGAACTGCTTATGAGTACAATGCTATTTGCATAGGAATCTTCATTTTCATTTTAAAAGAAAATTTATCAAATTCTCAAATTTATTCCTATAATAATACTTGCATGAAGGAAACAGTTCTGCCACTACCATGTTTTTACAGAGAAGTAACAGGATACTGGATCCACAGAAGACTGAGATCTCAAATGTGGAGTAATACTATTGCCAACATGCTCTGAAACCCTTACAGGATTACAACTCATCTGGAACACTGTATCCTTTTATTGCATTTCAGTTGATACATTCCCTTGATACAAGGGAAAAAAAGTGCTAACTGGACTTAACTCGCTGAGGTCGTATTTGGTGAATAAACGGTTCTTTCTTTAATGGTTGCCAAAGCAAACACTGAATTTCTTATTAATTAATTGGAGAAAACTATACCCATCTTTCCAGAAGGACTTGCATTTGTGGAATCTCTATCTGTGCCAATTCTTCCAAGACACTGAAAAGCCTACATCCTACACACATGGAAAAAATGAGGAGTTTGGGAACCTGGCTTCATGTAGTCTGATTGGGTTGGTTTGGTTGGAAACAAGCGTGACAGAAGTAGCCATGTGTCAGTATACACAGTGCTACTTGCAGGCAGTGTACATCAAACACAAACCAAGGAACAGGAGCTCTCTAAAATTTCACAAGAAATAAAGGCACACAGGACATAAATAGGTGTTGACGCCTGGCAAATACCAATGGGTTCTAACCACTGACAGGGTCACAAGAATAGTCACATTCAAACCCAGGTTGATGGGGTACGTACACACCATCAGAAGTGAGCATTTTTCACAACTCTATCCTCATGAATCATGGAGAGGAAACATAAAATTCCCAATTCAAGCAGCATATACAAACCTCTTCAAAAGATCACCAGTCAGCTGTCAAAACTGTCTTTTATGTCCTGCACCATCCCCAGTCCAGCCCTGGCTTTTTGTCTGCCTGCCTGATGTATTCAGAGGTTGTTGCCAGAGTCACTTCCTCTTGCCTGTCCTATTTAACTAATGTAATTCAACAGAATAAAATAAACTATTTCTGCAATAGCAGGAAGGCACATAGTGAACCACGGAATACCAAATATACCAATTCATTCAGTGGATATGCATTTTACCCACGAACACAGAACAAAGAATCCAGTGCTCACACCTGCACCCAGAACAGTCTGTGCTGTTCAGGACTGAGGTCACCCCGAGAGGGACTCTGCAGTGCAGCTGCTGCACTTCACATCAACACAGCACTTCCTCGGAAATGGGAATGCTTGGTTCTCACCATCCCCCTCTTCTTTCTAAATACGACTTCCCCATATACTTCGGAAAAACATCAATTTCTATCACTCACTGCCTTCTGAGGGCAGCTTGTTTGGTTGTTTTTTGTTTTGTTTTGTTTTGTTTTGTTTTCCCCGTAATTTAAGAATTAACTACATCATAAAATCATTTCCTACTGAAAATGACAGAACTGTCTGATGATTTTAGTATCGTATTAACAGAAGGTTCTTAACTGGTTTTATAACACAAGAAACAACATTTTAAAACACCTAACTCTACTTTTCCAAAGCAGACAAGACACAGTTTTAAAGGAGAAATGCCCAACGATTCAGGTGAGTGTGACAAACTTCTGTTTTATGGTTACATGGTTATAGTCTTTTGGTGGTATATGACCCCATGTGTACTCACTTCTTCACAATGCTAAGTGCCTCTCCAGAATGATCCTCTCCCCAGCATCTGCCATTACACTAAACAAATAGCTTACACTAATGGAGAACAGCTTCTGCTATTTCTCAAGTGCTCAATGTATATTTTCTTCACCATAACCTTAACGGTTCAATTTTACTACAAGCCTTAGTACTTTGGCAGGTACCTTCTTAGTACTTGCCAAAACCACATTCTACACAGTTCCCAAACTATGCTGGTAAAGAATGAAAATTCAGATTTCCTGCACAGGATAATCGATTTCGCATTGATAGCTACAGTGACAATAACAGTGACAGTCTAAAAATCCTGCAACACAGATAAATGTTTAGTAAGCCCCAAGATAACTTAATTATAATAGATATAACTAAGTATTTATACTTAAGATATATTATAATTAAGTATAATAGATATATTATAATTAAGTATTACATATAATAACCTACAAAAAGCCGGATTCAAGCTCTCATTTTGTAAATAGCTCTGCAAGAATGCATGTTTTTTTTACCTGTGTTCCTGAAACAAGTTGAAAAGGATGAAAAGCAGATGTTTCAGTACTGGCCAGTGTGTGTATCCAGCTAAGCCAGAGCCTCTCACTGAAGCAAGCTGGGAACCCTGCTCCAATAAGAATTCTTAATGGGACCCTTTCAAACTCTCCTATACACTAGCAGAATAAGCAGGAAGTTCAACAAAAAGAAAAAAAAAAGAAGGAAATATATTTGCACGCCACAATACATTAAAACAACGCAGAGCATCCATTCGCTATTCAAGTTCCCGCGTATGTGTAAAAGACGAAGAAGAAGTTAAATTTTCAGTTTCAACTATGGATTGTGCTGCATCAAAAGATGGAAACATGTCTCTGCCAGTCCAGCTGCATGTCATCCAGGCAGCTGTTATTAAAAGTACTTGCTGACATGAGTGGCAAAATCACCATCGCCTTCCACAACAACGAATCTTCTCTGAAGCTAAAAAATCACATGGCTGTTTTGCACTTTACTGCATGTGCTCGCATTACATCAGCTTTTGCATCAAAGCTGGTAGTGCAAAGAGGAAAGCAAAGCCAATTTTATGAACTGATGTAATCAGTCCCTAGTGGGGATTTTTTTTGTTCCTATGGTCACAGTGACATCAGACTATTCTGCCTATTTAGCAGTGGAGGGCAGTGCCAGTTCTTCACCTCTGCTCACACACTTCTCTATTCTTTTCCTCCTGCTTGTACATCCTGCCACATTAGGAGTCAGCTTGCATTTCAGTGGGACACAGAACAACCCTTGCCTCCAATCTCTTCCCTGCTGCTTTCTCTCAGTGTTTCCAGCTATCACAGGCAAAGTCAAAACTGTACTTAAGAAAGTGGAAAGGTGGCAAGGAGAAATCTCAGGAATTTAACAAAGCTCATCTAAACACTGTAATGTGAATTTACACACTGGAATACACACTTTTCAAATAAGAGCTGTACTTTCAGCGCAGCAAATATTTGTCCATACACAGAGTTGATCTGAAAAGATTATGAGGCTGTCTGCTGATGGCACAGGGAGATGCTTAGTTGGAACCAGCCCCACAGACACCCACACTGCAGTCAAATTAATACGCTTGTTACTCCCAGCTTTATAGTTTGCATGGGCTCATTTATGTGTTTCAGAAGGTTCCTACACACTTAAGTACATGTAACTTCACCTTTCTGTATCAGTTTCTATACCTGTAAAATGGGAATAATTATATTAATCTTAAGAAGAAATTAACATGAATAAACTTATTTTCAGTTGATTCACTTCCTGTTCACATAATCCAGCCCTGGAATTCCCCTTATAATCAATTCTCTTACCTGAGACGCACTTAGGCCAGACACATCTACACTCCACCCTGAAATCAGCCATACCTATTTTAGCACTCATAACACACAAGTATACTGTACTACCTCTAAAAAGTGAATTTTCCAGTTCTCATTCATACTATAGAGCATTTTCTAGCAACTCTCATATTCTACCATTAGGGGAAAGATATTTCATCCACAAAGTGAGTTTGTACACAGCCTTACCATCTACAAGCCTCAACAGAATATATTAAATAAAGTATATTTACACATGGAAGGTACTGTAAAACTTACTGACAAATGCAACCTGTTACTGAACTCTACCAGTATAGCCCTGCCCGATGCATGGCACACAAACATCCATCCACACAGGAGTCGGTATCAAAACTCATCCAGAAACATATAAAAATTCACTATCAAACCAACCAACCCAGCAACCAAACAATCCCCCATTCCCACCTCTTCCTCCATGCCTTAATCTATTGGGAGAAATTAATAAAGAGAAAACAGTACTATGTTATATACTCCAGTTTCTGGGATTTGGATTTTTTTTTGCTTCTTCAGTACATTAGGTCTTTTGCAAGGTTTAGTTTATCATAACATTATGAAGCACTAAATTGCTGTGAAAGTAACCTTGTCATAGACTGGAAAAAAACAAGGAATGTCATGCCAGATATAGCTATGTACATAAGATGATCCCATATTTCTTTGGTTATCCATCTCATATATTCTTTAGCTGAAGTCAGATAAATATATCCCATAGATGCAATTTCTTTATAAAATGTAGACAATAAGAAAAATATAAGAAAAATAATGATTCTTTGGAGCTGAACTGCCTTCTTTAGTCCCTAGACCTGATGATTTGTATCCCCCCACACTTCTGCTATTATTTTTGAACAGCTTACCAAGTACCATGCAAAGAAATGAGCAAGCATTTTAATAACTACTACAAGTCAAAGGCATTAGAAAAGATGTATGATCAATATAACAATTACAGTGTGCATTTTTATGCGTCAAAAAATGTCATGTACATGCTGAAATATATATAGGTATTATATGCTTAGATAATCAATATGTAATCTATAGGTATATCTGTAGTGCATCTGTTATCCATGTCTGTATATTATCAATATACAGCTGTAAAATACACATATTTACAAATAATACAAATGCCTTAACTAACATCTTAACTAACATCACTAACACCACCTGTTTAGATTAGAGTTTTCATTCAGTTTCTAATATAGACCTGGATGGACATCAGTCATTAACCCCACTGTAAGCCACGCACCTAGAGCCTGGTGGATTCATTTAATACTCCTCTTACTAGCAGCTGACAGACATCTGACAGAGCAGAAATGTGGCATTTCATTAACTTACCCACAGGCTTATTCCACCAAGCTCCAGAAGTTTTAGCAGAAGAAAAGAAGTTCCACAATTTTAGGGCAGGGGGTGGGAAATGTGTTTATCATAAATGCCTCTTGCTTTCTTAATTTCTACCAAAAATTAAAAGGTGTTAATGCAAAAAAGCAAATTAAAAATTACCATAAGCAGTAACCATTCTTGGTTTATTAGCTTGTTTTTTCTTTCTTTAATATGTGTTAAGGTACCAGTAAGAAATTTTCCAGAGGATACTCCATATTATCCATCAAGCCTTTGATTATCAATTTATCAATTCTTCTCTTACTTCTCCTGCAGACAGAAGTCAAATTACAACAGCAGACATGTATTTCTTTCCATTTTTATTTCACACGCATTAAGAGGTATATAATAAAATGCAACTAGAAAAAATTACAATAATCCATTAAAATATATTGTAATGCAATCGTGTAATTTCTTTTACAGACACAAACACAAAGCAACCATGACATGGGAGGAGATGCCCATGGCAAGGGTCTCTAGAAGAAGAGCAGACCTTCCCCAGCTCCTCACAGCCACTCAGCTTAATCTGTCCCATGTCCCATGGGAGCCCACTCAGGTTTGCTCCTTTGCCAGCTGTGCTCACACAGTGTGAGCACCAGGAGGTGAACGAGGCATTTAGCAGCACTTCTGAAGAGCCTCAGGTTGTACAAATGAAGTCTTTCAAATGACCAAATAAACCATTCCAAATTACAGTCACCTGCTGTAATGATGGACAAAGTAATCAGCTATGAAGTGCTGTATGAAGGGCAAATTAGAGACCAAAAGACATCCAAAAAATGGTAGAAGTACAGAAAAAAGTGATTCAAAACCACTGCAAATATGGAATTCACATCTAATTTAAGTGTAACTTTTCAACAGAACAACTTTGCCAGTAACAGAAATCTACCAGAAACAAAATCAAGTATGATGGCACATATCAGCTTTAAAGGTAAGTATTTCAGGTTTTTTGCATTCCAGTTTGCTAAAGATTTCATTTTATTTCTCCTTTCTGTCTGAAATGCATAGCCTATGCAAGACAGGTGGAGAGTGATGAGTTACGAGCTGTTTACACTGAACAGCAACTGTTATATAAAACCACCACTACCAGATAGCATGGATAGTATCATAATCTAGAGCAAAAAAAGTATCTTAACCCTGACTAGAAGTGACTGGATTCTGCTCAAGGACAAAATATTCCCAAAGTTCACATAGCAAAGTCCCATCAACTCCATCTTTCCACTGGAAGAAAACTGATCTTGCATGTTAGTTAGAAGACTGACCTTTTACATTGCCTGTTGACTAAAGAAGAATCATATACACAGCAACTTAAATACCATTTGTAATGTCAGCAAAAATAGATCATCCTTCCAGAACAAAGGTGTCCCATAATGGTACTGTCAGAGCACCTTCACATAAGAATAAAACGAAAATGCAGCCAGAGCATGTGCAGCCTAACATTCAGTAGAACGACTGTCATCCTGCAGCAGTAAAAAGCTGTTCAAGGCAAGAATGGGGTCTCTACCTAAAATCCCCACCCGAGCAACTGTGCTACTGAGTAGAAGGACACTGGACAGCACGGGAAAAGACAGACACAATTTTAGCAGCCAGAAAATATAATGGGGCTTGCAGCTGGAAATGAATTAAGCTACAAGCTGGAGTCAAAACACTGCAACTGACCATGAACACAGTTTCAAGTATTCCAGTTGTAGTATTATTATACCAAATAACAAAAAAGAGACTGCTATGCTGCTTTTAAAACCCCAAAACTTCCTCTATAACAAACCAATAACAGCACCTGACACAGAGCCCTGATCTTCAACTAGGTGCATCTGTGACCTAAGTTCATTGGAACAGTTCCTGCTGACAAAGTGAAACAGAAAATCCTAGTTCAGAAGGAGGATGAGATGTCTAATACAGAAGATGAGAAAACAAAATCTAGTTGCTGTCTTTCAGACCCTCTTTCCCACTGTTCATCTATATCAAAGGTGTCCAATGTATCATGTGCCAGGGCACATCCTGCTCTGTAACTCTAACTTGGGGCATCCTAAGGACTGAGTTACAGCTCAAACTTCAAACTGAACAGAAAAACTTTTAATATACTACACGAACCAATAAACCAACTAACACTTGAGCAGACTTCAGGGCATGCTGTAGAGCTCATCAGTGGGATGGCATTTACGTAAGTCATAAACAGCTTTGGCAAAGCCCTAGCAGAGATGTCCTTGTGTAGGACAGACAGGCAGATTTCCCTGATGGTTGGTACTGCTCAGTGCAGACAAAGTATTTCAGAATCAAAACCGAGAACAGGAATCCCAAATTGCGCACACAATTTGCACTGTGCTTCTCAAGCACCTGTGGAAGTTTTTCAAGATATAACAGGTTTCTAGAGGAATGTGTATTTTTTCCATCTCTAAAATAACATCTCTGCAATTGCTTACAGAAGAGGGCAAGGTAATTTTTAGGGGTACAAAGAAGGCCTGCTTTGGGGGAGAGCTCAGAATCAAATGATTGCAAAGAACAGGCACAGAGTGGTTGAGGTTGGCAGGGATCTCTGGACATCCCCTTGTCCCACCCCCTGCTTGAGCAGGGCCACCCAGAGCCAGTTTTGCACAGGCCTGTGTCTGGCTTTTGAGGATCTCCACAACTTCCCTGGACAACCTGTGCCAGCGTTTGGGCACCCTCACCATGAAAAAGTATTTCCTGATGTTGAGCACATCCCCTGTGCTACAGTTTGTGTCATGGCCTCATCAGTTCCCAGTCACTAGTATTGTTTCAGAAGACCCACGCAGCTTTACAAATCCTAACCAGACAAATCTACAAACGCCTGTGTTTACCCAGCAGGTAAAGGACAAGAACCATTACAAAAACCTCAGGGAAGCCAATGAGGATGACAACATTTAACCTCAGCCAAATGGGAATTCAAAGCCTAAAAAGCCACAACTCAAACAGAACCTTCCAGGCTAAGAAAAAAGAGCATCCCTCTGAAAAGGGACATACATCCAGGGCTGGATGTATGGATGGCCGCCAATAATCATGTGGCTCTGCAAGCAGATCCAGCTTCACTGCTGTCTTGCACATCCACACAGATACCTGATCATCTCCCTAATGTCTGCTGTCCTATTCCAGCTGGCACCAAGCAGATGACTGGTTTGGTCCATTTGCTGCCTTCTGCACTGCAGTCCCTTCCCCACCCATATTATTTCTAGGCAGGGTCTCTAGAAGCTGCTGCATTGGAAACTGAAAATGAAAATAAACCTTTAATTATGTCTTATATTGCCATTTAGGCTTTTCCTGATACAAACCCAAACACAGTATTTAGGCCAGATTGGACACAAAGTTCACTGTCTCATGCAAGCTGGATTTATCAGCCATGTACAAATCACTGCTATTGTTCATACACGGTACATAAGATTTGAATGCAAGCTGGCAAAACATCTGGGATTCCTGGGCATCTGTAGCTCCAGAGGAACTATGACTCCAACCGAATGTCCCATGGCCTGATTACAGCCCTACAGGAATTCCCAGGCAATCCTCCAAAGGCCTCACAAAGCACCCAGACAAGAACCAAGCTTGCACAACTGTCAGACACAGGAACACACAGCATGCCAGAGAACAATGCAATGAAATAGGACAGAAAGCCCTGCTTAAATAGAAGCTAAACTTTGTTAGAATTACGTTAGCTTTGTTAGAATTAATAGACGTTAGCTTCAGGAGGAAAGAATTGTCTCTACAGGGACTTCCAAATCTTTAGAACACATGGCAAAATTTGGTACATTGTGTCTTTCCCTAGAATATATTAATTCCTCCAGATGACCAGAAAGAAACTTCACAAATCTAACCTGAAATAAGATTTCTGCTGAATTTGTGTGAATTTGCACAGCCTTCACCAGAGCAGCTGTCTAAGCAATACTTTCACAATCCACCCTCCGTGCACCTTCACTTGTTTACACAGATTTAGCCTCTCAAGTTTGCTTTCCTAACAAGTAAAGGTTTTAAAATGATTTCCAAAAGTGAAATAGCAGAGAACTGTCTGGCAGCCCAAAGAAGATATTTTGACGACAGAGAGCAAATATCAGTAATGTAGATATTTGTACTCTGAGAAGGCCAGGATTTTCTCCATCCTGTCCCCCATGGACTGTTCCAAATGCACAGGCAATTGGAGCCAAGGAGAACAGCTTGCAGACTCAGTCTACCTGAGCAATGCTGCTCTTGACCTTGCAGGCACTTGTCACACCCAGCTGGGGGCTGTGAGCACTTACCTCCAAAAATACTGCAGTGCTGCCTGAGTGCGACGGGTCATCTAGAGCAAGTTACTGACAACTACTGGTCAGTCACTGGGTGGTTAAGCTAAAGCCAGTATTAAAGAAATTTACATGCTGCAACAAGGAAATCAAGTGCTCTCGAGCAACCAAATGGAAAAGAATAGAAACAAAAAAAGCAGAATGGAATTTCCCTCACCCCTGCATTTCCTTCCTTCTTTTGGCTTAGCGTACCACACAAAGACACAATAAAGGATGGAGCTTCTACCTAAATGGATAGTGAAGGTCCTCAGTCAGGTAACGAGCAGTCAAGCTGGCTGCTTGCGGGCATGTAACAGTTCCTAGGAAGGAGTCCTGCTGGAGTGAGGTTTTCAGCGACCATCTCAGCTGAGCCCTCCAACTGATTTTGAAAGACAGATAATTACCATAATACAGATACTTCAGCTATAGCTATAACCCAAAACATTCTCTACGTTTCTATATTAATTTCTCAGTTTTTCCTTCTAGATTCTCCAGAATCCTTACATTCAGTTTAAAACAATGTCTTGTTGTTGCAACAGATTTTAAGAACTAGAACATTATCAAATGACAAAAGGGTCAAAAGACCTTCTGCAAGTCTAGGAGCTCCTGATGCTGTTCTGTGGGTCAGAAAGCCATCTCCTGCATGCTGTTTGTAATTCACTGGAATTTCCCCCTGCTCTAAGTAGCGTGCCAGTGGACAGATGGTAGAAAGGTGAAAAACATGTAATGGACTCGCATCAGCTGCACAACAGCAAACCTGGATATTTTTCCATTGCATCCAGATTTATGTCAAGAAATTAAGAGCAGCCGCTCACATTATCCTAGACACATGAGTTCCTAGGAAAAGCAAGCACATTTACAAGCATGTATGTATTAAGTACGTATGTATTAGTAAATTCCAATATACTTTGATAATTAAGTTTTTTTAATGCATGGGAGACAAAAGGATTTTTCTTCTTTTTTGGTCATCTTCAATTACAGCCATAATTCACCCTACTGAAAGTGGAAGGTGAAACACACAAGTGGTGAAACGTATCTATACCATGCTACGCAAAAACGAAGAAACAAAAATAAAGGGGGTTCACAATCACCAGAGCTGTACACAATACCTGTAGTATGTCCCATAACAGGCTTCAGTGCTCACAGGTTTTAACTCAGCTGGACTGCCCCAAAGGACAGCACCTAGTGATTCACAACATGGACAAATTCATGCTACAAAAGACTTCCTCTGAAAAAGTCCACAAATTTCCTTATTCACCCAATTAGTCACATGGAATGACGAGAACACCGAGAAAACTTTTGTCTTATTTTTTTCATCAAATGCAATGGCCAACGGAATCCCAAGTTTCTCTAAAACAGCAAAACTGGTTCTCCAGTTGTCGAGGCCTGTAAAGCTAAAAGTACAGGGAGCTGCACTGAATCCATTCTGAAACTGTGGTCAACACTGGGTTTGTTAACCTGAACATGAGCTGTCAGTTTGCCATTTTGCCAAATGTGAACCAGAAAAATTGAACTGATGTTCTGAACTAATGTGAAAACTCAACTGAAATATTTACTGTTTCTGCAGCTTCAAGCAGTGCTATAAAAGTGTAACAGGAAGGTGTATACTGGTGTTTGAGGGTTTGGTTTGAGGGGTTTCTCCTCCCCTTTCCCTGCATTTTTCTTACAACTGAGTAGTTTCTGTTATTCTTTTGTACAAGCAAAAATAGAACTTTTCATTCTATTTATAAATTTTTCAGAAAATTTCAAATTTTAGGAAGATGATTAATGAAAGCTTCATCATAGTTTTGTAATGAATGAAGGAAAAAATTAAACATGGCATTTTTAAAGCCAGTTTCAACCAATTAAATTTGTCCTGACTACATCATCATTATAAAAATTGCTATTTTATCCTCTTATAAATTTCAGAATAACACTTAAGTTACAGAAGTAATTCAGAGGACAGTAGTGTAATTCGGGGACTTTGGTCTTCTAGTTCCTCTATAAGACAAGCCAAAGAAATTCATTCTGCCATCTCTATCAAGTCCAACTTTCATTTGAACAACATAATTAATCCTAGGAAGAGAATGAGCACTGATGTAAAAGACTTCAGCTGGTGGAAAACCCATCAGATTCCAGGCAGTTGATTAGACCTACCACTGAAAACTTGGGGAACTTGCTTCCAGTTAGCTTTACCTACCTCCAGTTTCCAAGTCATGGATCTCATTATACCATCTGTGTGCTAGACTAAAAAATACACTCCTACTATCAGAAGTCTTTCTTCTGGTAATTTTAGACAATAATTACGTTTCCTTATTGACCTTCTTCTGCATAAATAGTTTATTTTGAGTTTTGGAAAGCTTGCTGTGTAAGAGTGGGTTATAGAAACTCACTGTTTCCGCTCTTCCCTCATGTCTTTGCAGATCACTGCCCCTACAGCACTGAAAACCTGCTCTCAAGAAAATAAATAATGAAATATTTACACTTAGGGTTTAGAAACACATTTGTACAGCCTGGCACAGTCACCTTGGTGCTGCAAGCAGCCAGCAGCATCACACGAGATAGTACAGAACATGCGGGCATTCGGAACAAGGGGCCAGGCAATCACTTGCACCTGAAAGTCACCACCATGCCTTGTTCCTTGGGAGATGTTCACTGACAGCTGAGGACATCATGGAATGGAGCTACAGGTTCACTACGCCGTTTTAACCTGTGGACTATCTGGTATGGTCACAGATTTTTATTATAAAACATTTCCTTTTTTTGGGAAGTAGTTGGTGCATCTCATAAGAAAGGCACAACTTCTTCATTCATAAAGGGCAGCCTGAAGCTGATGGAAAACCACATCAGTTATAAACATGGATGTGTCCAAACTGTGCCTCCCACTTGCACGACTTCTCGTGAGGGTGGGTGTGAGCCTTCACAGAGCTCGGATCTTGCATACACTTTTCCAAAACAAGCCTCACAGTTTTGTGAAGGGGCTTTCCGTTTAAGACAGTACAACAGGCAAAACTTTCGAGCAGTATCTGCACCCCAGAACCAAACACATGCCCTGCAATGGAAGAGGAACTGATGAACAGAAAAGTAAATCTTCAAAAACACTCTCAGAAATAGAAAAACCTTTTGGGACACTTTTCAGAGACATCAGAAATGCTCAAGTTCGAACCACGAAATTCGAACCTAGTAAAGGACTTCATTACAAAAGGCTGCATTGTAATAAGGACACATGAGGCACTGAGCTATGAAACTACCGACACATTTCTTTTATCACTTCCTGACTTCTCAGCCCTTGGATTTCCAACCACAGTCTTCTGCTAGCATAGCTCCTGAAGCACAGATTTTTGTACTGTTTGCTCATTGTAAAAATACATAAACTGCAGCCTTTCATTTACATATTACAGAACAACAGAACAGTTTTGACTGTGTGGTGTGGATAACAGGGAATGCCTTTTTCAGTCAAACTGCTCGAAACGTAAGATGAATTTTCATTCTCAAGTATGTTCTGAAATTACTGAAACTAGTTTTCATTGTGTTACTGGAATAAAACCCACCAAAACAGCATGAAAGATACGTGTCTTGATATTTAGGTCTCAAAAATTATTCTATCAAGCCCCTAGAAATTTTGTCTTACTTAGAATGAATGAAGTATACAGGAACAATTGATAACAGCAAGTAATCCAATAGCGGGGTACAGTTACTGGGGTTTAAATCCAGAAAGGATTAATATCTTCACTGGCACGGCATCCAGCAAACAATAACATGGATCTCTCTCTCTGATGTCAAAATGACAACAGTAACCCCTGCTATTTTCTAGCTGCTCTCATAGTTGCATCCTAGCAGACATGCATCTTCCCATCTCATGAAATCAACCTAGATTTAGTCCACCATTTTCTGCAAAGAGAAGAATTGCCAGTTCCCTCTACAGAATCTAGTGTCTCCTGGCCACTTCTCTGAGGAATCTGAGAGCTCTCTGAAGAGATACTTCAATGTCAGGTGCAAAGGCCTTTGGACAACCATACCATAGCTGTAATACTGAACCTTCAAGAAAAGCTTTGGCACCCAGAAGGCGTAGGTAAGATACCATGGCCCTGCAAGTTATTTGGCTTTCAACTACTAATAAACAACAAGAACAGAAGGAGAATTTCACTCACTGAAGACAGTGGCACTGTGTATACAACTAAATGGGAGTTCCTATCACAGCCAGTCTGACTTCACTCTAGAACACAAGAACAGCCAGTGGCTGTTCTTGGCTACCCCTTTACAGCACCACCCTCTAGAAAAAAATCAAAGCCGTTATCTCAACTTCAGCTACAACTACTTTGACCTGTCTCACTGGTGTTCAGAATCTTCCTGTCTGAAAAGAATTAAAAGCTCAAGACTGCCAGCAAACAAACCAAATCAAACCTGACCCTAACAGAGATATAGGCTAGAGAGGAAAGGGACTCACAGCACCCTGGCTGTCAGCAAAAGCAAAGGCCTAGCAGCTTATACCTCTTGTGCAGAGGTTCTCTTACCAAATGATTTTGATGGAGCAGATACCTGCTACTCTAAGGGACACCACTGACACCATAGAAGCAATGAGATTTTTTGCACGTAGGCAACCTTTTAATAAACTGAGCAGCTCAACAGGATTTTTTCAATGTCTACATAATACCAAAATATTTAGTGTATTGTACTGTACCTGACAGAATCAGTTGTTTCTCTTAGCAGTGCTCAAGGCTGTCTGGGAAAGCTGCAAAGTCAACTGTTACTAAGCCTGGAGGGAAACTTGTGGTTTAGTACTCCAAATCAAGTGTAATGATCATGGGTCATAGAAGGGATTTTTTAAGTTCTTTTCCTTTAAATGGTAATTGGACTATGTGATAAATACTCCACAAATATGAATACACTAGTGATTGTAAGGAAAACCAGCTCTCAGAAAACTTGCTAAATAATAAGGTCCCTCCCCCCAGCCAAAAGCAAGGGAGCTGTACACTGAGAAGACTGTGTACATACACACATAGGATGGCAGGAAAGAAATTAGCAAGAAGTCTTTAGCTACTCAAATGCCTCATTTGATCCTCTGTTCAAAACCTTGGAAATATCAGCATTAGTTATTTCACCTCTCAACAGAAGCCTTTTATCCCCTCAACTTCAGGAAGCGAACATGTCAAAAGCTATTTGGACTTTGATATTCGACAAAATAACACACCAAGCTATGGCAATATTCTTTGCTATGTCCTAATTTGCCTGGCTTTTTCATTTGGAAATATATTAGCTGCAAAGTAGGTTTCAAGCTTGAACATCAGAAAACACCTTATAAAATTAACACTAAAATAGCTAGAGAAACAAATAAAGTTGCTTCCAGGGTGAGCCACTAACTCATACAGAATCAGTCAGAGAATGTATTGCCAAGGGTGTAAATATTACTGGTAGATAAGCTGGCAAACCAAGTTATCCACATACAGTCTCAAAGCCTCTTGGCCTTCGTTCAATCAAATTACTGAGAATACAGATAATCCTTCTGAGACACAGAAAACAAAAGAACAGGGAAGGGGAGAAGAAAATGTCAAATTACATGAAAATTATAAGAGATAACATTACTGTTTATAGGAAATTCTCCATCCAATTCCTGGATAGAGAAACAAATAGAAAGACTTCCTGAAACACAAAAGCTACTAAATCAATTTAATAAAATAAATTAATAGCTGCTGTAGTAATACGAATATTTCATTTGGTAATAAGTTTCTAAATTCCTTTGCCTGCTAAAAGATCACATTTTACAGTCTCCAAAGCTCGGTGGTTTAGCTTTTGTGTTAGGTTCATCTTTCACTGACCATGGCTGTAAGCTTGACTTCGGGAGAGAGAGAATTCAAAGTGCGCATCCAGCAGTGGAAAGCTGTTTGGTGTTGTTTTCAACAACATACCTGATCAAAAGCAAACCCTCTGTCAGAGCAGGAGCACTCCCCGGGAGCAGACTCTCTTCTCTGCCTCTCTTCAGGAACAGCAGTTTCCAGGGTATTGCATCAATAGCTATTTGCTTCAACACCGGAAAAAAACAGCTCATCAATCACACACATGTTCTCAGACACCCACAGAAAAGCCACCCCCTAACACTGGAGACAAAACGTAGATGTGTTCCAAGGAGGAAAAAAAACCCAACCAACCAACCAACCAACCACAAAAATTCAGAGAGATGAGCAATCTTTTCAGCAAAATCAGTCTGTTAGCATTTAATGATTAGATCTGAACACCATCTTTAACTATTCATTTGCACAGATTGCTGTACAGACACAAGATAGCATTTACTGGACTTCCAGTCTCAAACTCTGAGCCTGAGCTGCCACATTACAGGATGATTCCTGTTCGAATAACACGACTTAAAATTAACTGGATGACATACCAAGCAAGACCTTATAGCAAAAACCTATTCTATAGGTTTCAAAACCTCTTTAAGGAGATGGCAAAGTATTCAATCATCCAATTACACTTCCAGATTTGCAGTATCTGTTTCCATTGTTATAAATACATTTTACTAATATTTTTGTATAGCAGCCTTTCAGAAAGCTACAGTACCTCGTATCATAGCTGGGTTCCCATTTTAGAGTTGTTCTGATTTAGAGATTTTTCATTCAGATATCTGTTAAATTCAGTTCTCACTTTAGCCCACAGCATTTTAAACTCCGAGCCTTCGACCATCAGATTTCCTTCTCCACTACATAGAATCTCCTGCATCAAAGGACTGTTAATTAACAATTGTTGATTGTTTTTCAGAAAGAGATTTCATCAAACTCAACAGCTCTTCCTACAGTAAAAACACACCAACCAATTCAAAAACCTCCTGTCCTCAGTACCTGAAACTCTTTCAGATTCTATAATCTGGCCTATTGAAAAAGATAATGACAAAATACTCAAACCTAGTCTTCATGTATCCACTCAAAATATGAAATGTTCAAAAAATGCACACCATGAACTCATGAATGGCAAACGTACTTTTTACAGTCTTTCATCACATAGTTCTATCTCAGTGTTTTGTGCCTTAATGATAACGACAATACAGAGCTGTTCTATAATGAATACAATAAAAAAGAGGCTGCATTAGTAACAACTTTCTGCAAGAACTGGGACTCCTGTGCTTGTGTATCACTTCAGGGAGGGGGGTGACAGACTTTGCTGGATAGGATTGAAACATGAAACAGAAACGGTTCATGAAAGGTGTATTACTTTCTCCACAGCACTTGAAAAATCACACTGCCCTCTCCCAAATTACACCCAAAAATAAAGGGACACTTCAGGATAGCTGCTTTCTGCAAAGCTCACATACAGAAATGGTTTCCAGCCAGCGCTGTCTGGCCCAAAGCTTAATTCCACTCAGCTGTTGAGAATAAAGGGTAGTGATTACAGGAATACAGTGCCACTTCAAACTCTGGTTTTGTGCTATACCAGGAGCAGTATCACAGGCTAACATCCCTCATGTAATTCGGAATGGCAGTGTGTGGCTGCAGTATGCCCCCACCCAGAAACCTGGCTGCTGGACTCTGCTCTACTTTTGTCCCGGTAGTTAAAGACTGGCTTCATATAAAGCCGCACTGATTGGATTTTAATGCCTTCCAGCACAGAATGCTGAACTGCAGTAACAGGTTGAATACACAATTGTGCTGAGCTATAAGGTAAAACTGAATAGATCAAAGACCGTTTTCCCTTCCAAATAAAAGCATCTCTGTCTGTCTCTCCTCTGGATAGATGTAGTAACTCCCTTTCCTATTTGAAGACGTCCTCTTGATTATGAAACCTAAAGATTCATTGCATACTGTAACTTTTACTTTACAAGTCAGGCAATGACGGAACACATAAGTTAACTCCAAAACAGACATAATGACCAACCTTTTCTTGCAGAATTTCAAATATCTGGAGAATATCAGCATTAATATACATAATATTATATTTAGAATTTTTATTAACTATGTTCTTCGTGATACAAAAAAACTTCACATCAGACATTTTACCTCAAATTCTCTTCAGTAATACCCAGCTTGATATATACCTAATGAACTGCCCCATCTAAAGAGATTTATCAGTTCAATTTTACAGTTTGGTTGATTTTTGAAGACTTTCATGCTTTTTAGGCAGTGTCCTGTCAGACCCATTGATCCTTTCTTTCCCCTTCCAAGCCTGGGCAATGGTCATCACACAATAACTCTGGTGGTCAAAAAGTTCACTTAGGGGAGCTCCTGAACCAAAAGGAAGGATTCCAATGGACTTCGTTACATTGGAATGTCCCATTCATATCTTCCCTTTCCCATTTCCCCTATGATCTTCATCTATTATTAATGCATTTTGTGATTGAAAGTTTTGTCACATGAGGAGGCCCACAGTAAGCTTCACCTACAGCAGCCAGTTGTCAATCTCTGATTGTAAGAGAGATTCCCTATCCGATTCTGATTTTGCTGCTAATAACAGGAACTGAAACATACAGATTTTCTAAAGCTAAACAAGTGAAAAATGAATAAAGCAGTTCGAGACCATCTTAAACCAGAGAGAAGGGCTATTCAATTTCAGTGTGAGAGACAGGTTCAGAGAGATGATAGTAATATCAGTAGGGACAGGGTGAAGCTCCTGGGTTCCAGTCCAAAGCTTTCAAACCCAATGCTCTAAATGAGAGTCCAAACTCTAAATTTAGGTGTCTAAAATTAAAATGGCCTATCTAAGGGGTCAACCATCTGTATCTTCCAGTTAATTTAAGAGTCACTATAGTTACTCAGTTGGGAAAAAACAAATCACTCGGTGTTTACATACAGAGCTCATGCCCTAGGTTTAACGTAACATCATTTTCTGCGCTCGATTCATCAATTTTCCCCTAAGTCAAAAATTTTGACTCAGACGTAGGGGTCTCCTCGCTCATAGTATTCTCAATATCAAAAAACTCCTCCAGAAATTACAGGGCATGCTTAGTCAGGCTAATCCAGCTAGATTCTTCATTTAACATGGACAGTAATACAACTGATTAACACATGTTCCCTTTCAGTTTTTGTAAGTTTGACAACTATCCCCTACACATGCCCTTACTCCCCAGTTAAATGATTATCAAGGGAAGAATGAGGTACAATTCAGAATTTGAGTGTTAATCCTCCAAATACTCAGTAAACTACAGCTGAGAATGACTGGAAGTTGTAGAACTGCCACTGCTGGAAGATGAAGAGACAGGTTTAATAGGATGTGGACATTTACAAAACATCCAGTTCCAAAGAGGAAAAAAAAGCATTTGATTTTAAAGCAGGTTTTGGTTGTGGGTTTTTTTTACCCTCCTCTCTCATTTCTTCTGAGAAATATTTAATAGACTCACAAATAGAAAGCATTTACTTGCTTTTCCTGAGCAGGAGAGAAACAGCCTCAGAGACAGATTAGAAAGACGCCATCCATGATGAGGTGAGAAATCTACTGGAGACTTCATTTCTATCCAATTTGTGCTACACACATCAAAACACAACTGGCTCACTGTGTGTTTTACCTGCTTTTAGAAGACGTGGAGCTATTGCAGATCCTGGTTACAGCACCTGACTGTTCAGCTGAAGCTTAGGGGAGACATGCTGTTAGTGTTAGATGCCTGCACTTCAATACCTGATGCATCAGTCAAGACTGTGATCATCATACCATTTTACCAATACTCTTTATGAGGCTGGAAACATTTTAATAATAAGAGATCTTAGATGATCAGCCAATAACCACATAACCCCTCAGCAGGAACCTAATTCCCCTCCCAGTGCCAAGTTTGCGACAAGAAACATTACATAGTTTGGTATGTGGCATTCACTGTCTCGTAGAAACAGAGACTAGCTGTGACAGCCCAATCAGATCTTGCAGCCATGAGGTTATTTTCATCCCAGGCTATATATATACACACATATTTATATATGAACAAAATAATGAGGTGGGTTTTTTTGGTCAATTAAGTTGCCAATCATTGCAGCTAATAATCTTTATATTAAACAGTATATTTCCAGGCAACTTGAGTGCCCTGTGCCTGTATCACCTTATGAAAAAGTAAGTAGTTTTAGTACAGTTAGATGTATGTTAGTTTCTTTGTCTTTCCAGGATGACAAAAAGAAGCTTTTACTGAAAATGTAAAATTATAGAGCTTGCTTTTCAAACACTGTTTAATGCTCTAAACCAAAACATCTAGAAAGCATTCAACTCACCATTAGTATGTAGCTACCATAACTGTATTCTTTCATTTTAACTGGAGAATTAATCTAGACAAGCTACTAGTATACCCCACGGTTTCAGATTTCCTGTGATTGAAAAACAATAACAATTTTTGGCACAGATGTAACTCTCAACAGATGCTGACTATTTCTTTATTTCTAAGACTGTACATGAATCCTAAGTAAAAAGTCATTGGCACCGAAACATTTCATTTAAAAAAACACCTAGCATTTAGGTACTTTACCATAAACAAGATAAACTATGTACAATAGCTTCTAAAGCTGCATTGTGCTAACAGTAATAAGGTTGTTTACTTGAAATTGCCCATACGCTGCTTGACTGTCTGATAATCCGCACCAAAAATACCTCACATAAAAAAAGGCTCAAGATTTTGGGGAGAACCTGGAAGGCGACTATGGCACTCATACCAGAACACTGCAGTGATTCTGCATAGATATTGTGCTTTTAGAAGTGGGAGATAAGGGAGGGACACGGGCACCACAACCAAACAAAAACCACACCACCAAAACCAAAACACCCATGGTGCAACTTTGGAACAATCCCAAGCAAATTCAAAGAAAACCCACACTGAAGAGCATAAAAAAGCCTTGGATCACTCACTTCCTGAAAGTCTCGGTGCCTCCCAAGTCTTCTCTCTTAGAAAGTCAGCAGGGCCAGAGCTTCACTATACACTACTGTATTCCCACTGCATTCCCTGCTGTGAGCCTAGGATAGACAGCCTGAAAGAGAATGGAAGGGCCTATGGAAAAAGCCTATGCTGAACACCAGCAACAGAAAACTATCCTATTCAACATGTACATGCACACACAGAGGTGTCTACATATGCATAGAAATCCATGCATATACACACATGTATATGTATTTATTCCCTAACAGTGAATGTGTTCCCTGTGTGGCAAACAGCCTTCTGACACAAATACAAAGAAAGCTTATCATCTAGAATGGGTGTTTTGTCCTTGCATAAAGGGTGATACTTTCTTCTGCAAGGGTTCCTGACCCCTTTTCTCTACTTGATTAAATTTAAGATAAAAAATAATTAGGACTCCTCCTTTGGTTCTGCCATGGAAGTAGAGAGTACTGCCCAAGAAGTACTTTGTGCACTTCCTTCCACATCGAAGAGCAGAGGCACTTTTGATAAGCACTGTGGGAAGCACACATTTTGTTACTATGCCTTCGGTTGCAGTCAGCAGCACAGTTCCTGAAGCTGGCTGAAATATCCTCAGCAAAATTTGATACTCAGCAGCAAAAAGGATGCTAAGCCACCAGAAAAAACAATCAGACTCCACATTGCATTCTCTTGGGAACACTGGACGTGCAGATAAACCACAGATTCAAATAAATCAGCAGGAAAAAAAAGCTGCAGAAACAGTGCAAGGAAGGAGCAAGATGTGAATATCTGCTCCTTGAAGGGCTTATGGCATGAGAATATGAAGTTTGTTCATCTTTGAAGCTGTTCTTCATATTCCAAATGTTCTCTCCTCTATATATCCTGAAATGCAGAAATAATAACCAGAGCAAGTATACTGCTGCTCCTACAATGCAGTCTCAGAAAGTCCAATCATATTTATTTCAAGCATAAAAGCATTCATCTTCGTTTAAACCCAGCCGGTAACTCAGAACCATGCAGCCTCTCATTCACTTCCCCTCCTTCATCCTCCCCCTGCTTCTGGAAGGATGGGGAACAGAATCAAAAGAATGTAAAGCTACTACTGCTACCACCAATAATAATAATGATAAGGGAAATAACAAGGGGAGATAACAGAAAAATAAAAGGGGAAAACGGAAAGCAACAAACACAAATGATGCACAATGCAATTGGTCACCACCCATTGACCAGTACCCAGCCCCACCCAAGCAGCGATCTGGGCCTTATGGGTAACTCCCCGCAGTTTCTATACTGGGCATGACGTGCTGTGGCATTGAATACCCCTTTGGCTAGTTCTTGGGTCAGTTGTCCTGTCTGCTTCCTCCTGGCTTCCCATGTCTCTCCTCACTGGCAAAGCACGAGACTGAAAAGGTCTTGATTGGAGTAAGCATTACTTGGCAACAACTAAAAACATCAGTGTGTTATCAGCGTTGCTCTCACACCACTGCACCAGCTACTAAGAAGAAGAAATATAACTGTTACCCCTGAACCCAGGACAGCATTTTAGTCATAGAAAAAAGTTTTGGAATGCTCAAAGCAAGACACACAAGCAATGCTTTTGGACCATGAACCCCCTATATGCTTTCTTTTTCTGAGGCCAGTTACCTTCAGACAAGACACAACAGCCAGCTAAGCTGCTGACTCGAAAAGCAAGGGGAAACTTGACCCTGTCCCAGCCCAGCAAAGGGACATCTTAGTGTTAACCAGGCAAGTAGTGCCAAAGAACAGGTCATCAACAACAAGTTAGATGAAAAGTTAAAAAGACAATCAAAAATCACAATAAGAACAAAGACATTTTTTTGCTACTATTAGGCCACCTTCCTTTCAAAAATGTTACCTGTATGCTTCTACACAGAGTCAACATGGAAGACTTCTGCATGATTAAAGGACTGTAAAGCTGCCTGAAATCTGTCATGTGAAATACTGCAGAATGTGTAAGCTCTCACATTGTAAGACCTCAAACAGAATAAATCCTGAAATTGTCAGAAGACATAAACTGACAGTCGGAAGCTGTCTCCCCTGTTTCAGCACCAATCCACATTTGGACTTCTTCCCTAATAAGTAATCTTAGAAATCCAGGTCCTCTAAGAAAGATGCAGAAGCCAGAGACTCATGTTAGTCAAGATCAGAGATTAGGACAAGGTGAACGAATGTAAACACAGCTTTTGTCATAAGTGAAAAGCTGCTGTCCTAGTGAAAAGAATAACTGGAGAAAAGACTTCAGAACAGAGGGAAAATCCAAGAGATCAGAGATGCATGGGAACAAATGAATGCCAGGGTGCCCAGGGACTCTTGGCCAGTGATACCCAAGGTTGGTAACTACAAGGAGATGCACAGCACAAATCAATGCAACTTTCTACCCAACCTTCCCAAACCAGCAGCGATCTCCCTCATGGGAAGGGAAGTCAAAACCTTGTGAGTGCAGTGTTGGCAGCAGAACAGGTAGTGGGTATGCAACATGAATCAGAAGATGATAAAAGCTTCAGACTTGTGGGTTCTTAAATAAACCCCAGTACATAGCTCCACTGCACACTGGTTTTAGCTCTGACTCCCCTTTGGCAGCTGTCATGCTGTTTCCTGTTAGTCCTCCTCAGCTCTTATGAAGAGTACTACCTATTTAGAAAAGTTCAAGCACACTTGATTCACCGCTTACAAAACATAAGCATAAAGAGAAAAGAAGAAATCAAACTCCCTAAACCCAGAAAATATCTACAAAATTCAACTTTATAATGGCAGGGCTCCAACTGAAGATTTGCTTTGCAATCACAAGAGCATTTTGGTAGAAAAGGGAAAACACATTCCTTCAAAAGAAAGGCAAATTTCCCACTGGTAGTTGCTGCTACCTCAGGGAAAAACACAGCCTACCAACTAAAAACTGGAACGCTAAAATTGAAGTTCACAATTATTAATAAAAAAGTTATGAATCCATGGAAAGGTATCAAAGAATTAAATTTTCTTTCACCATTTCCATTTCGTATCGTGAAAGGAAGCAGCAGAAGTATAGAAGCTTGGGCAAGAAAAGAGCATCTCTGTCTTTTAGGAGTTCATTTTATGCTGTAATTGGTAAAAAGCCTCTCTAAAAAGGTTATAAATGCCATATTAATTTCATTAAGAAAGCTCTCGTGGCACATTAATACAGTTTCTGGTACTTTATTGCATCTTTTCAGATACAAAAAATCTTAGGAGGTAATTTCATTAACAGTAAAGATCTGTAAAGACAACTAAAATATTTTAAATAGATTGATAACAATTCAGCTTGGAAGCACGCATGTTTATTAACACACTATCATTCTCTTCCCATTAACACCACACTGACACACAGGAGCAAGCAAGCTCTGCTATTGAAATTATGTTATCCTCAAGGCCTCTGAATTGGCAAAGACTGCATGAACAGCTCTCCAAAATTTTATGACCTACTCCTTTATTTAAGGCAGATACTTATCTTCAGTGATCATGTACAAAGCCTGAAGCTGAGCATGAAATTTAACAACTCTCACAGCTTACACTGCTAAGAAAGGTGGTTTTTTTCCCCAAACAATAACACTGTAGGTAATTCTGGACATATAAAATACTTCAAGTACCAGCTTGCACAACAGCATAAGCAGCTTCTCCATCCTGGCTTGATTCTCTAGCCTGACTTATACATGCAAGCCTCCAAAGCTCCATATGGTCTCAACTGAAGCCAAATGGAGCTTTTTATCAGAGCAAATTTCTAAACCACAAATACATAGAAAGCAAGTTCTATCAAAGACAGACACATACAAAGTACGTAGATACTTATAAGTCTCACACTCTATGATCACTTTTACAAATACAGTATGTATGGTTTAAGTCATGGTAATTCTAAAACTTGCATATACTTACTGGTTAATTGAGACATCCTGAGCTCAGCTATCATGCAAAAGCAAATTCTGTCCTCACAATCACACTTCAAACCCAGGCTGTTCATTCAGCTTCACTCTTAGTCATAAGAAAGGGAATATAAAAGAGTTTCTTTAAACCACAAAGGTACAACCTGTGTGACCAAAGCTGCTACTTTTTATGTATTCATAGTATTCATCTAATGAATTTAGAGTCTACAAATCAAGAGTGCCTCTCTGAAAAGGATGTTATAGTTCGACGACATCTGAAGTGTTTTAAGCAGGAACTCCACCACCAAGTTCTATAGCTTAAGTGCTATCAGAAGATGAGACCATCAAACCTCATAATGTCCCACTGGACTTGGCAGTACAGTGAATCACATCCTAGGCACCTCTGCATCAAAACACTAAATCCTCACTGCAGTCAACAACAGATGCAAAGGCTCTGAAGAACTTATCCATCAGTATATTGAAACTACGTTCTAGAATAAAAAGAGAGCTTTTAAGCCCTACTCCTCTAAACATTAAAGCAAATCTTGTTACTCTTAATACATTTGCCCATTCTTTGGCAAATGCATTTAATTTGAAATTTTTCTTGAGAGATAAGGAAAATAATTATTTTAGAAAATCTGTCTGATGACTTATCATTATTCCCAAATCAGTGTAAACCCTATGACTGGCAAGCATGGGATTCATAAGACAACACACATTTAAAGCAGATCAACAGTATGTTTAGATCCACAGCAGTAAATGAAGTGTAACTGGTTGCCAATCAATTCCTTTTGTTATTTTTAGGAAAATAAACTGAAATTAAATTACTTCAATCTTGAATCAAAACTGGAAACAATCTTAACAAACAAGATAGAGTTCACTGAATTGAAATGTTTTTAAACCCAAAATGAAGGGACACAGAAAAGAAAGGCACTCAGTATTTCTGAGTACACTGGATCCTTCAACATAGATGGAAACATGGCATAAATGGCAGTTTCCTTGGAATATTCTTCTGCACGAAACTAAGAGCAGGGATGCTCTTAATTAAGGAGCTGCTGAGAAAACTCAGAAGGAAAAAGGAAGCTTATAGAAAGTGGAAGCAAGAACAGGCAGCCTGGGAAGAATACAGGGACAGTGTCCTGGAAGCTAGGGATCAGGTCAGGAAAGCTAAGGCCCAGTTAGAACTGAGTCTGGCCAGAGATATCAAAGATAACAGGAAGGGCTTCTATAGGTATATTGCAAACCAAAGACAGACTATGGATAATGTAGGACATCTCTGGAAGGAAACGGGAGAACTGGCTACCCTAGATTTGGAGAAGGCTGAGGTTCTCAATGACTTCTTTGCCTCAGTCTTCACCAGCAAGTACACTGGCCACACCATTCAAGTCTTGGAAGGCAGGTGCAGGGACCATGAGAATGAAGACCTCAGGCCCACTGCAGGAGAGGATCAGGTTCAAGATCATCTTAGGAACTTGAATGTGCACAAGTGCATGGTACCTGATGAAATCCACTGTGGGTCCTGAAGCAGCTGGCAAATGAAGTTGCTAAGCCACTGTCCATCATATTTGAAAAATCATGGCAGTCAGGTGAAGCTCCCGATGGCTGGAAAAAGTTAAATATAACCCCTATTTTCAAGAAGGGGAAAATTGAAGACCTAGGAAACTACAGACCAGTCAGTCTCACCTCTATCCCTGGCAGGATCATGGAGCAGATGCTTCTAGAAAGCACGCTGAAGCACATGAAAAACAACAAGGTGGTTGGTGACAGCCAGCATGGCTTCACTAAGGGCAAATCATGCCTGACCAATTTGGTGGCCTTCTATGATGGGGCTACAGAACTGAAGGACAGGAGCAGAGCATTTATCATCTACCTGGACTAGTGCAAAGCATTCAACACTGTCCTGCACAACATCCTTGTCTCTAAATCGGAGAGACATAAATCTGACTGATGGACCACTCTGGGGACAAAGAACTGGCTGGATGGCGGCATGCAGAGAGTTGTGGTCAACAGCTCAATGTCCAGTTGGAGATCAGTAACGAGTGGTGTCCCTCAGGGGACACAAGGGCTGGGTCAGCTGTGCAGCTCCACCTTCTCTGGTACAGAATCAATGTTTCCACTTGAGGCTTTACAGCTTGCCTACAAATAAAGTTACAACTTGATCTGCAGTTTAATTACCAGGACAAGAATAAACTTTAAAAAAATAATTTATATGACCTAGAAGCCTAAATCCCATTGTAAAAAGTGATCTTTTAAGGACCTGTAGTCAGCTTTTCAAGTGAGTCAAGGAGCTTTGGAAACAATTCTCTCTGCATAGGCTACTGATAAGATAAAATAATTTACTTTAGCCTCTCTCTGTCTCTCAAAAAATAGTAGAATTATTTCAAGTATTAACACACAAAACTTAAATGTTCTGCCACAAAACACTAAAGATCTACCAAACCACTGAACAATCTGCTTGCTGTTAGACTTTATCAACTTGATCAAATCCTGTGACATTTACACACATAGGAAGATGTATTCCAGCAGAACACATTACTTTGTGCACTACTGCTAACATATTTAAAGGCAATGGGCTTATTCTTAATTGTAAAATGCTTCCTGTAATACTATGGAATCCTGCTACCAACACGTTCTGTAAATACAGCAAATGCTCAGTTATAAAATTACTTCAAGACCATGAAATATACTGTACAATACCAGGAGGGTACAAATTTACCGGAAATCTACTCCTCTTTTGTTATCCCTCTCCTGTCTAAACACAATGTATTTTCCATAGCCATCTCCAAGAAAGGCATGGCTTGCAGATAAAATAGAGCCAAGAAATCACACCTGAATAGCAAATACTTTCGTTCAGTTACATTTTGCCCCACTTTAAAAGCCAATATACTGACATGGCATCATTTCAAGCAGCACAAAATAGGGTTTTTTTCCATAGATATCAGTCATGAGAATTGTTTTAAAACATCTGGGACTTAAACTGAAGCTCTCTGACAGCAGACTTTTTTTTTCCAGGTGCAAACAGTGTAGCAGTAATAGCAGTGAGCTGAACCCGCTAGTTGGCCGTTCACTGCTCTAGCATTTCAGCTTAAAAAGCATTTTACTGCCATACTGCCCTCTGAGGTCATCTTCTGCCAAAGATACTCGGAACTCCACAACTCAAAGGCTATTCTCTGGCATTATTTTACTAGGAAACAAAGTCCTTTTCAGTGTTTTGGGGGAGGTGGATTGGTTCAGTTTGTGTTATTGAAGCTCCAGACCTCTTTTCCCCAGCTACCAAGGACCATGGCAGCATGACTCTTGAGGAATTTGCTACAGACAGAATCCTCTTCTCCTCCAATGACTTAAGTCTCAGATTTGTAGAAGAAAAAATGGTTCACAGAAAACATGTGTATATATACGTTACCATAACTTCAGTAGGATAATGACTGGGGTTAAGCCAGCCATAGTTATGTCTACCCACAGTGACACACAGCACACACAGTAAAACTATGTTCTGCCCAACCTTTTCCTCACAAAAAAAAAAAAAAAAAAAAAAAGAAAAAGAAAAAAAGTATCTCTTTAGGGAGATGAACTTTCATAATACAGCCAGAAAACGGTATTTCCTGGTTTTCTTTGATAGCTGTAAATATACATTTAACGACAACCAAGTGGCTTCAGAGATACCTTCTCTAACGGGTACATATCCCTCTGTTTATACAGGATAGATAAATGTTTTATATTGATATGAGAGGCATGTGGAATGAAAGTTAACAACTGAATAGCCCTTGAAGGAACCATTTCCCCCATTTTCACGTAAAGCAAATTTTAGGAGACAAAACTGGGGAACGGAAAATCATAACGGCTCTGTTTCTCCAAATCTGTATCAAAGAAAGTCACAATATTATCAGCTAGATGCAACCATCTCAATCAGCTCCAGATACTTAGAACTGAGCTGATCAGGCATGAATATTCATTTCCGGTGGTACCAAAAGGCAGTGATTTATATTTCCATGTTAATTGAGGTCTACACTTCAGTAGTGCAACATTTTGTGCCCATAAGAGCTTATCTCAAGCACCTGATCTGCATTAGTGCTGAGGGAGAGCAGCCAAGCTAGCAATACCTCAACTGGATGCACATGCATCAGGCTTTCCAGCATGAGTACATATTGCTTATCTGCTGAAGTGAGCATATCAATCTTCTGTGGTCAGAGCACTACCAGGCCTGCGGATAAGCAATACCTCAGATCAGCAAGGAGCATGTGCCAGTAGAGCAGTGCCTTCAGCCTTGCTTTAAGGAAGATTTCCCCCTTGTCTCCTAAGCAATGACTAGTTTGTAGCACATGTTTATAATCACAAACAAAGCCAGTTCCAACATTCCCAGACCTCACTGCAAAATTGTTGTTAATTCTCCCAGATGCAAGTCCTGAAACTCAGATTTCCCATCTAGCCTCTGCTTAACCTATCCTCCTGTGCCAGTGACAGGGATTTTCCCTTTAAATAGCAAAAGAACTGAGGGAAGTGTTTGGGATGCATTAAGAGATAAAAAGTCTGGGTATCTCATGTTACAAAGATTATGTAGCCCAGACAGTGACAACATAGTAATGATTATCGTTGCAAACAACACAGCTCTATACTTCAGAGTCCTACTCTTTCTCCTGCACGTGCTTTTACGTAACAATGTTGAAAGAAATTTTGAACAATGCAGAATGACAAGTGTAAACCATGTCACCCAGGAGACATTACAGACCTCTACACAGGGCTTCTTCAAGAGAGTCTTCTCATTGAACCAGGTGAAAAAACTGCGTAACCTTCGCAGAACATGTTTTTTCACAGTCTTTAGTCTCCTCCTATTCTTGCCCAGGATAGGCATCCTTCTATTCATCCTGACTAAATTCTGCTTTGACCATTCACAGTTTGCTTATACATAAATGCATGTCTATACTTGTATTTTCTGCCCCAAACCATTATACAGTCCTTATCTACTAAGCATCCTCAGTTTGGAATGTTACAGCAGAGAGATACAGGTATGCATATAAACAGAGAGGAACGAGAGAAAATCAGTAAAGCCCTTCTGGGTACCTCCCAGAAGAGCAGGATTATTTATATGAACTCAAACAACTCTTCCTAGCTCAGCTGAAACCCTGCCTCCAAGTATTTAGCAATGAACAGAGGCACTCTACCCTAACACAAACATGAAAGAAAACTGCAATTTTAAACAGAAAGATGCAAGTTCCATGTATCTGAGGTCCTAGAATATTGCATTCATATAAAGAAGCCTGAAGGAACAAATTCTGTTGTTAAGAAACACTTAACTTCTACAGGACCTGTCATTCCAAGTGTTCCTCATCCACTAAAATCATCCCCAACTACATGGCTTAAAAATTCTTTCCTTCACGCAGGTCTTTCAATACAGAAAAGACATTACATAAAGCCCAATATTACAATACTTCTACAAGTATTAGAAACCCAATTTCCCTCTCACTCCCCATCTCCCAGGATATCAAAAGTATACATGATAATATCATAGAATCATAGAAGAGTTAGGGTTGGAAAGGACCTTAAGATCATTCAGTTCCAACCCCCCTGCCATGGGCAGGGACCCCTCACACTAAACCATGTCACTCAAGGCTTTGTCCAGCCTGGCCTTGAATACTGCCAGGGACAGAGCATTCACCGCTTCCTTGGGCAACCCATTCCAGTGCCTCACCACCCTCACAGTAAAGAACTTCTTCTTTATAATAAGCACAAGAATAACTCATAGGACCTTAAATCCTTGTGACAAACTCTCACTCAGACCTGGAAATTCCTGTACATGACTTGGCACTGACATGCCCTCCCATGGTTTTGTCTCAAGTCTTACACTTATTACTATTGAAACACCAAACATGAGACACTTACTGAGAAAAAACTTCAATTGATATAAGGCATCTCAGCTGTTGTGATTTTTCACAAATTCCAAATTGTCAGGTTAAGCTTCCAATCTCTGAATGTAATCCTCAGATTCTAAATGCTTGGGCACCCCAGTACTCATGGTTAATGAAAAGGTTACAGCTTTTCAATAGCAATTTCTTAACAGCAAAGAGCCTCAACTTCTCAAACAGCAGACACTGTATCAACCTGACTTTATTTAATGTTTTCCTCATGGCCTTCTCTGGAAGACTACTATGTTGTATGTTACTTCTATTAACTTGTGCAGAAAAGCAGCTTCTCTCCAGCTCTTGTTTAGCAGTATTGGTAAAAGTCATGAACACATGAAATTCCCTGAATCTTCCCACAGGTTACATATTCTGCCATTATTTCTGTTGAATTACATAAATCTGACTTTCCTTTATACTCTACCTTCCCTTTAATTCCCCTGTACTCTTCCTGAGACAAAGATGTAAAGAGTTATTTAGAGACAAGGGAGGTGATTTCATTGCTTCACACTTAATTATAGTTTGCTAAACCAAAGCTTTATTTAGAATCATAGAGTCACAAAATAGTTCGGGTTGGAAAGGACCTTAAGATCATCTAGTTCCAACCCCCCCCCCCCCCCTCCGTGGGCAGGGACACCTCCCGCTAAACCATGTCACCCAAGGCTCTGTCCAACCTGGCCTTGAACACCTAAATAATCTCTTCCCATTACCATAGTGTTATTTAATACATCTGTATGTCCTCTTTTCCTCTGGAATTGACAATGTAACAGCTCTAGGCTCAAAATAGAGGCCACTAGGATATTACATATTCTTCTTAGGTGAGAGATGGGCAGGTTTCTGGTAAGCACAGTAGATAGAATACTTGCTGCTGACATATCTACCTGTAACACTTGGGTCTGGGTTCTGCTCTCAGGTAAGTTATGTTATGTATGTAAGCCTGATTAGAGTGAGTGCGCTGTCGTATCTGTATCTAAGTGTAGAGTTTGACAGCGTATTTTTACTACTACTGTTTGCTGCAGTCTGAACCTAAATTATAAACTCAAGTTTATCAGCATCAAGAATCTGTCCTTTACACTGATCTCAGTGCTAACAGGGAAAACTAACACCGGATAAAAGCTCCTTTGCAGATCTCAGAAGCTTTGAAGGCAATGTAAGTGTTTGCACAGAAATGTAATGAGTATATACTTAGACAGATATATCTAGGATCACTTGCTCCACATCCTTGCTTAGCAGTTTCCAAAGGGGTGTAAGTACCTGATAGAATCACTTAACAGTAATAGAGAAATGACTCATTCCAGCCAAGAGACAGAGCAATCCAAGTCAGGGACTGTTCCTCACACTTTGTTTCTTATTGCAATAGATTCCAAAAGAGACAGGAAAAGATAATCAAGTAAAGATATTATCTGCTGTATGGTCTTATTTGGCATTCTTGTAGGCACAACTTGCACAGTTTGAGACAGACAAAACCTTTCACAATGTCAGGCTCCAAATTAAAGTTCTGTCATTCCTATACTTTGAGTGTCAATGTAGACACTGCCTATAGGACACAGCAATAGCCCCTCTTTGCTGGAAGAGTGCTTTTCAAGAGAATTATACTTACTGTACTATTTAGAAAATAATTACAGTAGAAGAGAGGAAAGTGACTTCATAACAAAGATCAATGCTGGAAAAATCTTTATTCCAATGCCCTTCTTGAGACTAGAAGTAGTCCATGGAACAGCTGAATCATTAGTCACTCACACATTTAATGTTTCAACAGTACCAATACAATAACCTCAATCTGATCTGCTGTGTAACACAGAGCAAAGGAATTTGTTCAATGATTTTTTCAATCAGGAATATAACATCAGCAGTTTCATTCCTGCTAAGGTGCTGAAACATAGAAGACAAAAATAGAGGAGAATTTTTTCATTCAGATTTCCTAATAGGCAATAATTATTTTACCAGTTTCTATGGTGCTATCACCATGGCAGCTAGCCATTTTAATCATACGCTCCTGATAACAAAATAGTAATAGGTTTGGAATATATTGCATCTCCTGGTCATATGCAGTGGTAGCAACTTCATACATTTCCATATGACAGAGGTCACTAATGGCATGAGATGACATCAGGATTAGAAATGTGGTATTTCAAGCATCTAATTAAAGAACAAGTTCTCAGTGTTTCTTACTCTAATTTTGAAAACAACGTGGAAATTCAACCATTGCTGAAAAAAACACAGAACCAAAATTCTTTCACTGAAGCTTGCTCAGTTTTTATACAGGATTTGCACCTTCTCTGATTAGCCCGTCAATGCCAATGATTACTCAGCAATCCTAAGAGAATGTGCAAGTGAACAAAAATTCACTGTAAAGTACTGAATATCTGCAAACCACTGACAGATAAAAATGGGTACTTTACTTTTGTTTTTAAAAAACGACCACCACCACTACCCAACCCATGCTTTATATGGGTTAAATGGTACTGAAGCACCACATGCAAGACTGAAACCATGATCAGAGAACATAACTCAGTGGTCTGACTGATTAAATTTTCAACATACAATGTAAAATACACTCATTTAACTAAAAGCATCATGAAGTATTTGCAGATATGCTCCTTCAGAGGAAAAAAAAAAAAAAAAAAAATCAAAAATACTTCCAGCACCAGAAATCCTCCATTTCTTCTACAAATTACACAAGAAATAACATTTTCAAACTATTTCAGAGCAAATTCATACTTTTATCCTGGGATTTCCAATCTTTTCCTTTTTTTCAAATTAAAGTGTATTTCAAAAGGCTGAGAGACTCTAAAACATTAAATGAATTTATAAACTTTTTCTGTAAAAGCTAGTAAGCAAGTTCAATAATTTCTCTATTTCAAGCTTAAAGTTTTGCCAAGGGTCCATTCAAGAGATATTAAATAAGTACACATAACACCAATAATATTCTGCAGTAAAACACTACAGCAGAGCACCATGGCTAAAAATCACTGGGATAAACGTGGCCTAAAATAGACACCATTGACTTCAAAGAGAAGAACAAGAAACTGAAGCAGTCTGAGACTTGAAATACATCACAATTAGCTTCCTCTCATCAGATTCTTAAAATCAGAAATATTCATAACAGAAGCAGTTACGTGAGAGAACAATATAAAACCAGTACTGTAAGTCTGTCATATCCCCAGTATCTCCATGCTTGTTATATTTAAAACTTCTTTTCCCTTGGTTCAGTAGTTGGGGAAAGACAGCTAAACGAAGTGACTAACAAATATTTGTCAGTGGAATAGTGGTATTGCTACATTCATATGCATAAAATACTTAATCTGCCTTTAAAATACAGCCAGTTCTTTACTTTCAAAGATTTGAGGACAGATTCACCATCTTATCTGGGGACACTCAATTTCCTCAGGTTTGTGTCATGCTTTGTCTTAGGAAACCATCAGTGATGAAGTACAGCAAGATGCAATATAACATCTATGCAACATTTATATCGCACTTTACTCTTGCGTAAGACTACACTGCTGAATTTTCAGACCATCTCAGCAGCCAAATTAATCTCTCAGTTTTCTCATTAGGGCAACACTGTTCAGAAGTCCACGTACCATTTAGGTCTATGCTTTGGCCTAAATATCTATGAACACACTAGCATGCCTGTGCAGCATAGATCAAGTATAACTGAACTGGCAGTCTATAAAATAATCGAATCATAGAATAGTTGAAGTTGGAAGGGACCTTAAAGCTCATGCAGCTCCAACCCCCTGCCACAGGCAGGGACACCTTCCACTAGAGCAGGTTGCTCCAAGCCCTGTCCAACCTGGCCTTGAACACAGCCAGGGATGTGGCAGCCACAGCTTCTCTGGGCAACCTGTGCCAGGGCCTCACCACCCTCATAGGGAAGAACTTTTGCCTAAGATCTTTTCCAAGTCTCCCCTTGTTTAGTTTAAAGCCATTCCCCCTTATCCTATCACTGCATGCTCTCATAAAACACCTTTCTCCAGCTTCTATCTTTGAAAACAAAGCAAGCCTTTTATTTCAGTCTTCAATTTAGCAACAGTTGCATTTGATATTTTAAGGGCTTGCCACTTCCTTAATTAAAAGTTTATGTTTAATTTTTGTTTAACATGAGTCCCAAGACGTTTCTGAATTTGAAGAAAAAAGGAGTTTCAGATTTCATTATGGTTTTTTGGAATGCACAATATATTAAACAGAAGGAAGCTTCATTAAGC
Organism: Amazona ochrocephala; assembly: GCA_039720435.1. Taxonomy (NCBI): domain Eukaryota; kingdom Metazoa; phylum Chordata; class Aves; order Psittaciformes; family Psittacidae; genus Amazona; species Amazona ochrocephala. Next base: position 29,509,088 of record CM077883.1, on the reverse strand, counting down.
ACAGTAAAATCTGAGGTCTAGACTATCCTGTGACAAACATTCTGCTAGGTCTCTTAGTCCTTTCTCTCTCTCAACTCCAACTTTCTCTCCTGCAATACATAGGCATAGGAACACTTTGCCAATTTTGTTCACCTCCTATTAAGACAATAGAAGTGACTCTGTTTAAAGGCAATAATGAGATAAATAACAATATGTGATGAGACGATACATACATTTTTAAAGTTCTTATATGTCTATGCAGTAAATTAAAAATTACAGTAAAATACCATTTTTCCCCCTGAATAACACAGGATACCAATGAACTCATCCAAGACTAAATGGCACGAAAACATCACAGGAAATAGATTTAAAAAACATAGTTTTAAACTAAAATTAATTGTTCTACATACAGTACTTTGGCTAATTAAAATGTAGATTCCCTATTTTTCTAATCAGTAACATGAAGGACAGCTATGGCATCGCTTGGCACAATGCAAGATCTGAGTCAGAGTTCACACATACACTTATATGTGTACAGCCCTACAGTACTCCTGACCTGCAGGACAGACTCAAGTCTCTTCGGCCTCTGGCTTTTCTGCTGTGTCTGCCAACATGACAGCAAAGGAGATGTGCTGGGGCAATGATGGGTGCAGAGCCAGGCTTGCTATGAAAAGATCAAGCACCTTCCCACCTGCTCATTCCACACTTCCTCGAAGTCCACAACATTCAGCCATTATCACTCTTACTTGAATCTGTATTGATAAACCAAGACCCAGTTCCTCTAAAACCCATTTGCAAAAAAAAAATCCCTTTTCAAAAAGAAATATATTATGATTAAGCAAATGATCAGTTATTTTTGCACTATACATATAGCACATAATTAGTCTGTTAGACCTGATCCCCACCAAACCTCGTACTCTTAACAGTTGTTATATCAGACATGAATTAAGCTGTCCTGAGGATGACTGAGCTTTCTGTAAACTACAAACATAAAAATGTAATATCATAAAAGAGCCAGCTTCACAAACGTCATCTCTGTGCCACGTCACATGCTCATTTCTGCTGTGTGGGCACACATAGCACACACTGGATCTCCACTCCATACCACAATCCGTGTTACAGCTTTACCAAAAGCACACAGGCTTTTCATAGGTAGCTTCCCAGAAAGCAGCAGGCACTGACATTCAGCTGTATCCCAGGTTCCAATGGGGGAACTCTAGCTTGCCCGTGAGAGCAGCACACACATCCCTGGGCAAGACCTGGCCTTCATCTACAGAAAGAAGACTTACACCAATGGCAGGAAACAGAGACAGACCCAGCCTCAACAGCTACCACACTCATAGTTTAGTAACAGATTATAAAGAAAACAACACTTTTCCTATGAACAGCACTTTCAATTCCAGAGGCTTAATATACTTTGCTTTAAATCTGTGCCATAGCAACCTCTTCTACAGTCAATGTCATCTGTAAGGCCTGCGTTACAATAAAATGTGGGCCAAATTCATCAGACATTAGTTTTCTTTGGCTACAGAGCTCAGCACTCTGACCGAGTGTCATCCTAGATGTGATCTGAGTTGTGTATGTTGCATCCAGCAATGTATTTTAAACCACTCCATTGCAAAATACTTGCCCTGATCATCAGTTTCAAACACTTGTCTGAAATGCTGAAGGTCAAATAAAAAGTGTGAAAGGTTTCTTCCTGTTTCCATTAAATTTATAGCTGTGTGATAGAAATTCCAGCACTACTCAGGCCTGCGGAGAGAAGCCCCAAGAGCCTGTTGAAATACAATAGTGCTATGGTTGGTCAATTTAAAGGTGCACCTAAGAGACAACAGAAGCCACCGTTCCTCTTGCAGTGCAGAGCTATGGATGCTCATGAGTACCACTGCGTGCACGCAATACCAACCAATGTTGAGGAACTTCTTGTGACAGAACTATAGCAGAAGTAGTCAACCATTTATTCCTTTATTTTCAGCTCTGGCTCTTAAGAGGCTCTGTATCTCTGTGTCAGATTGATCCTTAATGAGCCTCCAGAAACAGCTTACAAGACATATTCCTGCAGCCCCCAGGGTAAGCGTAGGGGTAGTGAGCTTTTTAAATTTGGATTATGTAAGGTCGTGTGCCTCACTGCATTATGGTATAGAAGCATGTTATTTCTCACTGCACTACACTGCATCCTGTGAACTCCAAACGACCATTATTCACACAGACCCTGACAGATTCTCTTTCGTGGCTTTATCAGAGTGAGAACAAACATCACACGTACATCTAACGTGTGTTGGAATGAGGTCAACCCCCAGATGTCCTGGCAGGGCGCAGGAACCACACGAGAAGATACCACCTGCCCAAACGGCCTCTTGCCCGCAGCACCGGACCCCCGGCCCCGGAGCAGGCTCCTGTCATAGGACCAAGCCGTGAACGCAGAAGCGGAGCTCGGGCGAGCGCCTGCAATGCAGAAGCCCTTCCAGGAGCCCATCGATGAGTCGGGGGAGGCAGGGCGGGGGCCGAGCCGGTAGAGCTGCCCGCAGCCCCACCGCAGCCCCGAGGCTAGGGGCGGGAGGCGTTTCCAAACGATTGGCTTCGCCCTTACCGGCCGCGGGCTCTGCCCTGGGATGCCCGCAGCTCCGCGCACAAGCAACTCCTGCGGCCGGGCTGGCGCGGACAAGGGCAGCGCTGCAGGCCGGGCCCAGCGGACACCTGCCGCGGGAAGACACCGGCCCAGCCCCACGCCGCACTGCCCGGGGCACCGGAGGAGGAAGCGGCTCTTACCTGCTGCCGCCGCTCCTCCCGCGCCCTCGCTAACCGAGCTCCATCTTCCCCGGCCGCGCAGGGGGAAGGGGGGGGGGGGGGGTCACCCCGGCGCTGCCGGCCCCCAGCTGCCGCTTTCCGTCACCGCCGCCCCCCCCGCAGCGGCCGCCTCCCGCCCGCCCTGCAGCCGGCACCGGCAGACGAAGCGCGAGACCCACCTCCCGCCGCCACCGCCTCCCCATGAAGTCACCGGCCGCAGGGCCCGCCCCCCCCCCGGCTGCCCGCAGCGCTCCGCCCCGCGCCCCGCCCCGCCCCGCGGCACCGCGCCGCGGAAACCCTCTGAAGGAGCCTGCCCCAGCGCTGGGGATCACCGTGCTTGGGTCCGCGCTCTGCCCAGCGGACGTGTCAGTCCACGTTCCTGCTGATGATGTGCCTTCTGTTCCACACTGCGTGGTACTCAAGCAAGCGTCGACCGCAAGGCTGACTTCAGCCTACAGCAATCTGGCTCCAGCTCACCCAGAACACACGGGTATATTTTCTCATCAGCTAAAACTATCCCCACACACCAAAGCAGCCTTCTACTTCCACCCTTCCAGAGTTGAAAACGAAATGGATTAAGGAATATACACCTTGAGAACAGAGCATTCCCTTTTTGTACTTACTACGACAGAAGTAGAAACATGCAAGGCCAAGAACTAGGCAAGAAGATAGTGGCACAGAAGGGAGAGGAAAAAAACCCAACAAAAAACAAACCTCAAAAAAACAAACCTTAAACAAACACAAACCAAACCCAAATCACCTACCGAACCCGAAACATGGGCACAGGAGTACGTGTTGAAGAAAAGCCTCCTTGTCCAGGACCACAGAAAACCCTCACCCTACACCAGTTTGCTACAGATGCCACCATCAGTGACAGACGCACAACACTACATCTTTACGGAAACACCAAATGTAAACAAAACATGACAACATGCTTTGCACCAACAGCATATCTGGAAGACATCTGGTGACATGTGGAGATAGCTTTGCAGATATGTAATTTTTTAACAAGTAAGATTTGATGAGAAGAAAACCAGATCAGTTACTTCCTCATTCTCTGCTAGAACCCCAACATCAATTCAGAATACGGTTTAACCCCCCAAAGAATCCCACCTGACCTGTGAAGATATTTTCTTTTGCAGATGAGGAGGACAGAAATGAAACATTGAAAAATCGCTCTGTGAAGATGTAAATAGAGCCTCCAGGGACTAGTCTAGAGCTGTCAGGGCTGAAGACACTCCAAAAGCAGTCACGGAAGTGATACAGGCCCAGGATCAAACCGTGATGTGGTCAGAAGGCCTAGGTTGACCAACTGGTGATAGAGCAGACAGAGCTGTCATTCAGACAGCTGCTGCAAGAGAACTGGACAGTACTCTCCTTCAGGCAAAACCAGATGACATCTTAGCAAGAGTATGTAGGACTTCACAAAGCAAAGGGTGCCCTGCATGGCCAGGGAGAGGCTCTCCTACTGAGGCTTGAAGTTTCCTCATTCATCTTTTCTTGCCACTAGCAAAACTTTTTTTTATGCCACAATTATGGGAAAACAAACACGTTTCTAACAGCCAAAGCCCCAGAGGAAGTATGAAAATGCAGAGATGCTGAATCAAGGCTAAGTGCTCACATCCTTTGGGGTCACCATATTGTGCCTCCACAGCAGGGAGAGAATCTCCAATAATATTAGTCTTTACAGATTCAAGAACCGAAAATCTTTAATTCAAAGAGATAAAAGAACACTGCAATCTCTCACATGAACATCTTCCCTGTCTTTAAATTAGAAAGCATGTGGGCAGTAGCTCACAATTATCAGGAACCCCGAGATCACAAAGTCACTCAGAGATCTCAAATTTCGAGGCTTTTGGAGAAAGGAAGCATGCATATGACTGACAGTCCCTGCAAAATCTATTGTGCCTTTTCTGTAACCATACATGGATACAGATGGAAGGAAAGAAAGAAAACAAGTTCTCCACAAGTCATATTCCCCACTGCTCATCAACCCTGGCAGTTCTGTGGCTGTCAGCATAACCTGGCTCCACAAGCAGACAGGTTCCTGTTATGGTGAACATGATCTGTTTCTCTCTGTCCCCATCAAGCACTGCCACTGTGCTGCCCTTCATCACCTGCCTTGCATTGCTCTGAGTCACGGGCAGAACTGATCGCAAACTAAGCTGATGGCTTTGAGCTCAAAAATATTCTGGTAAGATCAAACCCTTTTCTTGACCACCACCAAAGCAAAACAATGCCTTAGGTGCTCTCACCCTCTGAGGAGGGAAACAGGTATCCTCTTGTTTTCATAGGCAGGTAAAGACAGAAGTAGAACATCTCTGCAAGTATGGTGGTGATGCTTCTGCTGCCCATTTACCGCTGACAGAAGGTCACAGAGGAACATCACCAGTATGAATTTTTTTAGGTATCTGCTTTGAAAAAGATGGACTTTGGCCTTGTCGTAATTTAAGCCCAGTGGGTAACTCAGTACCACGCAGCCGTTCGCTCACTTTCTCCCCTTTCTCCCCCCTGCTCCCAGAGAGATGGGGAGGAGAATCAAAAGAATGTAACTCCCACAGGCTGAGATAAGAACAGTCCAGTAACTAAGGTGTAACACAAACCACTGCTGCTACCACCAATAATAATAATGATAAGGGAAATAACAAGGGAAGAGAATACAACCGCTTACCACCCGCCGACTGATACCCAGCCCGATCAAGCAGTGATCTGGGCCTTCGGGGTAACTGCCCCCAATTTATATAGTGGGCAAAACGTGCTGTGGTATGGAATACCTCTTTGGTCAGTTTGGGTCAGGTGTCCTGTCTCTGCTTCGTCCCGGCTTCCCCTCCTCCCTGGCAGAGCATGAGACTCAGAAAGTCCTTGGCCAGACTAAACATTACGGAGCAGCAACTAAAAACATCAGCATTATCAGTGCTGTTCCCAGGCCGAAAGTCAAAAACACAGCACTGTGCCAGCTACTAAGAAGGAGAAAAATGACTGATACTGCTGAACCCAGGACAGTATCCACCCCTTATTCCATACCATTCACGTCATGCTCAGATCCCACATTTTCAATACACCATCACTCTTATCTCATACATATACATATATATATATATACATCCACACACATGCACAGAGAGAGAGAGATCATTCCTTAGTGCATGGATCAATCCCTATAAAGCTGCTGAGTCCATCCGGCCCATGATGTAGGGCTCCATCTCTTGTAACAGTCTTTCAGAGCAGGAGAGGCGGTGTGCAGTGTTGGATCGTTGCCTGCTGATGCTGATCGCTCCCTTACTGCAGAACTCGTCTGGTTTCATCAAAGTTCATTCTTTGTTGGGATGATGGTCGGAGAGAAGTCAGGGCCAGTCGCTGGTGACCTGAAGACATCTAGTTGATGGGCTATAAAAGTGCTACATAGCAGGCAACAGCATACAATTGAGTTCATTGGCTGTTTTCCCCTAAAATCAAATCCCCTTGAGGTACACATCGGACTTCCCCATCTTCCCGCATTACCCACCAAGTATATCTGGGTCCCTGAGCAAAAGCAATCCCTCGAGTGGGTTTGCTTTTACCTGAAGCAGAAATAACCCAGATTGTCTTCCCCAGCAAATTCTTTATGTGCACCACAGGAACTTTGTCCCCTTCTACAGTATGTAAAAGTTCTGACTGGGCTGGGCCAACCGTGTTGGCAGATCCTCTGGTGTTCACCAACCAGGTGGCTTTTGCTACATGTGTATCCCAGTGTTTGAAAGTCCCACCACTCATTGATCTCAGTGTAGTTTTTAACAGCCCATTGTACCGTTTGATTTTCCCAGAGGCTGGTGCATGGTAGGGGATGTGATATACCCACTCAATGCCATGCTCTTTGGCCCAAATGCCTATAAGGCTGTTCCAGAAATGAGTCCCATTGTCTGACTCAATTCTCTCTGGGGTGCAGTGTCGCCACAATATCTGTTTTTCAAGGCCCAGGATAGTGTTCCGGGCAGTGGCACAGGGCACGGTGTATGTTTCCAGCCATCCGGTGGTTGCTTCCACCATGGTAAGCACATGGCGCTTGCCTTGGTGGGTTGGTGGGAGCGTGATATAATCAATCTGCCAGGCCGCCCCATATTTGTACTTCAGCCATCGTCCTCCATACCAAAGAGGCTTTAACCATTTAGCTTGCTTAATTGCAGCATGTTTCACACTCATGAAAAACCTGGGCAATAGTGTCCATTAAGTCCACCCCTCGATCATGAGCCCGTCTGTATGTTGCACCTCTGCCCTGATGGCCTGAAGTGTCATGGGCCCACCGGGCCAAAAATAATTCACCCTTATGCTGCCAATCTAAGTCCATCTGAACCACTTCAATCTTAGCAGCTTTATCCACTTCTTGGTTGTTCTGGTGTTCCTCAGTGGCCCGACTCTTGGATACATGAGCATCTACATGGCGTACCTTCACCACCAGGTTCTGCACCTGGGCAGTGATATCTTGCCACAGTGCAGCAGCCCAGATGGGTTTATCTCTGCGTTGCCAGTTGCTCTGCTTCCATGGCTGCAACCAACCCCACAGGGCATTCGCCACCATCCATGAGTCAGTATAGAGATAAAGTGCTGGCCACTTCTCTCGTTCAGCAATGTCCAAGGCCAGCCGGATGGCTTTCACCTCAGCAAACTGACTCAATTCACCCTCTCCTTCAGCAGTTTCTGCAACTTGTTGTCGAGGACTCCATACAGCTGCCTTCCATCTCCGATGCTTTCCCACAATATGGCAGGACCCATCAGTAAACAAGGCATACTGCTTTTCACTTTCTTACAGTTTATTATATGTTGGGGCCTCTTGAGCGCGCATCACCTCCTCCTCTGGTGACATTCCAAAATCTTTGCCCTCTGGCCAGTCCATGATGACTTCTAGAATTCCTGGACGACTGGGATTTCCTATTCGAGCTCGTTGTGTAATTAGTGCAGCCCACTTACTCCATGTAGCATCGGTTGCATGATGTGTAGAGGAGACCCTGCCTTTGAACATCCAGCCCAGCATGGGCAACCGAGGTGCCAGGAGGAGCTGTGCTTCAGTGCCAATCACTTCTGAAGCAGCTCGAACCCCTTCATAGGCTGCCAGTATCTCTTTTTCAGTTGGGGTATAGCTGGCCTCAGATCCTCTGTATCCCTGACTCCAAAAGCCGAGGGGTCGACCTCGAGCCTCCCCTGGAGCTTTCTGCCAGAGGCTCCAGGTAGGACCATTCTCCCTGGCTGCGGTGTACAATACATTTTTCACATCTGGCCCAGTCCAGACTGGTCCGAGGGCCACTGCATGAACTATCTCTCATTTAATTTGCTCAAAGGCTTGTTGTTGCTCAGGGCCCCATTTAAAATCGTTTTTCTTCTGGGTCACATGACAGAGAGGGCTTACAATCAAACTGTAATTCGGGATGTGCATTCTCCAGAACCCCACAACACCCAAGAAAGCTTGTGTTTCTTTCTTATTAGTTGGTGGCAACATTGCTATTGTCTTGTTGATCACATCTGTGGGGATCTGGTGACGTCCATCTTGCCATTTTATTCCCAAAAATGTAATCTCCTGTGCAGGTCTCTTGACCTTACTCCGTTTCATGGCAAAACCAGCTTTCAGCAGGATTTGGATTATTTTCCTCCCTTTCTCGAAGACTTCTTCCATTGTATCACCCCACACAATAATGTCATCAATGTATTGCAGGTGTTCTGGAGCTTGTCCCTGTTCCAGTGCAGTCTGGATCAGTCCAAGGCAGATGGTAGGGCTGTGTTTCCACCCCTGGGGCAGTCGGTTCCAAGTGTACTGGACGCCCCTCCAAGTAAAAGCGAACTCTGGCCTGCACTCTGCTGCCAAAGGAATTCAGAAAAATGCATTGGCAATATCAGTCGTGGCATACCACTTGGCTGCCTTTGACTCCAATTCATACTGAAGTTCTAGCATGTTTGGTATAGCAGCACTCAAGGGTGGTGTGACTTCATTTAGGCCACGATAGTCTACCATTAGTCTCCACACTCTGTTAGACTTTCGCACTGGCCATATGGTGCTATTAAAGGGTGAGTGGGTCCTACTGATCACTCCTTGACTCTCCAGTCTACGGATCAGCTTATGGATGGGAATCAGGGAGTCTCGGTTGGTGCGATATTGCCGCTGGTGTACTGTTGTGGTCACGATTGGCACTTGTTCTTTGACCTTCAGCAACCTCACAACAGAAGGATCTTCTGAGAGACCAGGCAAGGTGGACAGCTGCTCAATTTCCTCTGTCTCCAAAGCAGCAATACCAAAAGCCCATCGGTACCCTTTTGGGTCTTTGAAGTACCCTCTCCTGAGGTAGTCTATGCCAAGGATGTATGGAGCCTCTGGACCAGTCACAATGGGGTGCTTTTGCCATTTCCTCCCAATCAGGCTGCTTTCAGCCTCCAGTACAGTCAACTCTTGGGATCCTCCTGTGACTCCAGAAATATAAACGGGTTCCAACCCTCGACAGCTTGATGGCATCAGGGTACACTGTGCACCGGTGTCTGCTAGAGCCTTATACTTCTGGGGGACTGATGTGCCAGGCCATCTGATCCACACAGTCCAGTAAATCTGATTGTCCCCTACCTCCACCTGGCTAGAGGCAGGGCCCTCTAATAGTCATCACAGCGTTGGACACTTAAGTCTTGTAGAAAGGGATTATTCTTCTTTATCACAGAAGCTGGAGTAAAATCAGCTCTTCCAGTCCATCTGGGAACCTGCTCACCAGAGACTGAAGCCACAGCTTTCATGGGATGATCATCCTTGACCTTTGCTCTCCTCTTCAATTCACGCACCCGTTCCTCCAAAACTGAGGTAGGTTTTCCATCCCACTTCATCATGTCTTCTCCATGATCCCACAGGTAAAACCATAGGATGGTCCATGGTGTATACCTTCTGTATCTTCTCTCTCAAGCAGTAGGATGCCTTTTGTTAATAGCTGAGACATGTGTTGGTACACATGAGGAGCTGGATAGATTGTCTCTCAATTGTTTGAGCTTCTGGGACAATTTTTCCACAGCTGAAATGACGAAGGAGTGAGATTGTCTTTGAACTCTCGGAGTTTATGAAACACTTCATCCACTGTTAGTGGTACCATGTCATTCCAGGTTATTGTTGCCAATGAATGGGCATATGATGAGGGTGCATTCCATGTAAATTTCTGCCACATGGGTCGTGTACATTCGACTTCATCTGGATCTATGTGTACAACCCCGGCATTCGGCTTGATGTGGTAGATCATCTCTACAATGGCTGATTCCCTCAGAGACTGGATGCCTTTCTCTAGAGTAGTCCACTTGGACGAACAACTCATAACATCGTCCTTGTATGGAAACCTTTCTTTCATAGCTGCCAAGAGCTGTTTCCAAAGGCTGACGGACTGTTTCTCTCTTGCAATTGTTTTGTCAATTCCCCCTTCCCTAGCAAGTGATCCCAGCTGCTTGGCTTCCCTACCTTCTAGTTCATGACCGTCGGCCCCATTGTCCCGAAGTATAGAGGTGGTGACCACACTGGGAACGCAAGCCAGATCAGTTTCATGATCAATGATTCTATTGTATTACAAATCATTACCATAAAGTACAATTAAACAAGAACCTTGGCCCAAGGCCCCCAGCCAATAAACACTAACACAGCAAATACCAGCTACAAGTAAGGTAAGACATGCTGAAACTGTGAGATCAAGAGCAACAACTTTGAGAGCCAATAAATCAGCATTGTGACGAGCGACTGTTAATCAAAAACAAGAATGCTTATCACAAATACGATTAGACACACTCTGGTCAGATCTGTCATTATCTCAACCCTTTGTGCCCCACACTGGGTGCCAAAAAGAACTGTCATGGTTTAAATCCAGTTGGCAAATCAGCCACGCAGCCATTCGCTCACTTTCTCCCCTTTCTCCCCCCTGCTCCCAGAGAGATGGGGAGGAGAATCATAAGCATGTAACTCCCACAGGTTGAGATAAGAACAGTCCAGTAACTAAGGTGTAACACAAACCACTGCTGCTACCACCAATAATAATAATGATAAGGGAAATAACAAGGGAAGAGAATACAACCGCTTACCACCCGCCGACTGATACCCAGCCCGATCAAGCAGTGATCTGGGCCTTCGGGGTAACTGCCCCCAATTTATATAGTGGGCAAGACGTGCTGTGGTATGGAATACCTCTTTGGTCAGTTTGGGTCAGGTGTCCTGTCTCTGCTTCGTCCCGGCTTCCCCTCCTCCCTGGCAGAGCATGAGACTCAGAAAGTCCTTGGCCAGACTAAACATTACGGAGCAGCAACTAAAAACATCAGCATTATCAGTGCTGTTCCCAGGCCGAAAGTCAAGAACAAGGCACTGTGCCAGCTGCTAAGAAAGAGAAAAATGACTGCTACTGCTGAACACGGGACAGGCCTTCTGCTGCCAGCCAGGTATGCAAGAGAATGATGTACTGATCTACCCAGCCTTTAGATTACTTACCATGCTATCACAATCCCATGGGATGTGGCCAAACATGGTTTTGTATACTCAGAATTGTCCTCAAAAACTTTGCCTTTGGGATGGTGTGAAAGAGGGTGTTTGTGTAATTATCCTGAGCCCCAATTAAATGAGGGTATAGGAAGGGTATAAGAGGCATTGAGCATAATCTGATGATGCACAGAGCCCTAAATAAGCTTGTTGCATCAGCTTGATTCCTTAAGAAATTTGCTGTAATTGGAAGGCAGATAGTGAAGGCTTTTGTTGCAATGGACGGCTCTAATGAAAAGATCCGCACTGGCAACATCCTAAGCAAGCATTCTGGGCATGTCATGTAAACTGAATGAGTGGAGACACCCACACAGAGGGTTGAAAGGCACAAAGCAGTCTCATAGATCTAAGGGGCATTTAGTGACACTAGATTCGGCACTCTCATCTTGCACATACATTAAAAGCTATGTTGAAATCTACTGCAAGTTTAATAAGAAATTGTAACAAAATCCCTCCCAGGGTAAAGAGGTAGAGATGAAGCAATAGGTAGCTTTTTGTGGCCAAAACAGAAAAGGAGGAAAGCAAGAAGGAAGGTTGGCTCCTCCCTTCCCCTTACTGTTCTCTGCAGGGTGGAGAGACAAAACTGGAGGCCAAGGGCGCACCTCCCATGAGATATTTATACCTATCAAAGGGAGTTTGTAAAGTTATTAAATCCAAAACCAATAAAGACCCTGGGTAATCTGTGCTCCTCAAGCCAAGAAACAGTATTCCTAATAATACAGCATTTCATTTAAGATCAATCAAAAGAAAGCATTCTGCAATTGGAATAGGGGAAAAAAAACAGATACAGCTCTACAAAATGTGGGCTACTGTAATATATATATAAACCCTATTTGAGTCCACCTGATTTGTAATATATATAAACCTGACCTTAGAAAAAGCACCAGGCTTTCCAGGTATATATTAAAATTGAACACTTAGCTAAACAGAGACAGACATAAAAGCAAGAGCACTGTGATTTGGTTAGTTGAATATAAGCAGAAAATAAAATTCTGTGGGTACTGAACTTTTACTCAGGAATTCTGCAGATGAAAGACTCTGAGGGTCATTTTAATTATAAATAAGGCTAAAATCACCAATGTTCAGGTATAAAGAAAGTTCATTTTACCAGTTTCATTCCAGATTCTCTTGCCTTGCTTTATTCCCTTGTTCAAGGCATAGTTCTTTTATTTTGGCTACATATCTTTGCCTCTGAAAATGCAGAGTTTAATAGAAATGGAGAGATGCTTCTTTCCCCTCATAGGATGTCACTGAACAAGCCTCCAGCTTGCTTTTGCTCAGCAGAGCTTACTTATAGTGCCACATTTTGCGTTCCCACAGTACTCCAACAGTAACAGCAACCACTTGTATGCAGACCTTATCCCACAAAAGCCCTGTAATTCCCAGTTTATAAATGCCACAATTACACAGAGGTTAAATAATTTGAACGAGAGGAGATTCCTTAGCAGCTTGGGTGAAGATGACATAGAATCTAAGTGCAGGCCTGCTCATAATCCTTGAGAAGTTTTGGACAATGTCTTAACAACACACACATTAAAATGTAAATGTGTGAATACCATTAACTATCATGAGCATTTCATGACCTCTAGGACATTCTGCTGTTGGTACCAACAGGCAAAAGGTCTGCCACAATTGGCACAATCTGTCTTTTACAAAAAGTCAGCGAATTAACAATATTAACAATTAATCCAGTTGCTACCTTATAGCCATCAGAGACGGTCACTGCGGAGATCTATCAAGTCTCCCTGCCCAGATACTCAGCTTCACTGGGGGTTTCTCACCAGCCTCACAGCCCCACTCAAGTCCTTGCATTCTCTCCTACCACTTCTCATGCATCTGCCTTTCTACAGCACAAAGCTATTTATAAAGAAACAACAACCATAATGTAGACATCTACACTGCATATTCATAGAATGGTTAGGGTTGGAAAGGACCTTAAGATCATCTAGTTCCAATGCCCCTGCCATAGGCAGGGACACCTCACATTAGACCTGGCCAACCTGGCCATGAACGCTGCCAGGGATGGAGCATTTACCAATTCTCTGGTCAGCCTGTTCCAGTGCCTCACCACCCTCACAGTAAAGAATTTCCTTATATCTAACTTGAACTTCCCCTATTATCCTCTCTAATTTCAATTCTACCACTTCCATCCATTCTGAGCCTGCCACTAGTTACAGAGATTCCAGAAGGGACATTAGGTGAGTTCCAGATGGAAAGTGAGGGTAAGCTTGTAGTTATACTCCTTCTGGACCCTTTTCAAGAGTTCTGGATAAACAACTTTGGCAGGTGAAACTCTAAGATTTCTCTCTCCTAAACAGTAAATAAGCAGAAAATCTTCTCCTATGAGATCCCACAGAAGAGTATCAGACTACATGGCAGGGGCTGTTTGTTTGGTTGAGGTTTTGCTTTGGTTTGGGGGAGCCACACAGAGAGGTCGGTTGAAAAGGCAAGACAGACATACTGAGTCATGAACACTGCAGATTTAACTTCAGCTAGAAATGAAGGGAAGTTATTTTTTTAAAAACTGTTTTTGAGTAATTATAGCCAACAGTACTTAAAATTAGGGTTCCTGTGAGTTGTTGCTTCCCCAACTTACATTTATACAGATCAAATCATCAGCATTTTTGCTGCTGAATCCTACACTGTTTGAAGGGCATTTACTGCAGACCAGGACAGAAGAACAAGGTTGGGGGAAGAATCAGGCTGGTTACCTCCTCCTCCTCCCGACCTGGGAGGCTGGGACCCAGAAGAGGGTAGCTGCTTCCTAATTAATTTGATTTTTAAAGTTGTTCTTATTATTAAACGACACTCAAATTAGCAGCATTTCTTGTCAGCCAATTGCTTTTGTTACTTGTTAACTCTGGAAATATCTACTCAACAAGAACACATTTTTCTATCAAGTCAGCTGGGAAGTTTATTTCTCCCGTCATTACATCAGGTTATTATTTTACAGTTACAGACAGATTGTTATCAGCCTTCAGAGGCTTTAAAAATAATACAATAAGGTTCCTGGCATTCCCAAGCAGGCTGAGAAATGCCACCCACACCATTAGCAACACGTATTTTACACAGCAAGCAAGAAGATTTGTTCTACAGATGTTTTGGAGTTAATTCTGCAGTAAAACCTGGCACAGAACAGGATCACTAATGCACTAAGGCATGACACTTTGGTACTGAAACTTAGAGCAAATCTGCAATGCTTTGCTGCTCCCTGGTGAGAAACAGGATCACTTCAAATATCCTTAGGGTATCTGACTTAGGACACTTCACTAGTACATGACTACAGCTATACTCCACTATCAGAATGCCCTTAGTATTAACAAGGTTAGGCATTACAGAATACTGCAAGGATATACCCTGCTGAGGAAAAGCCTAGAGCTATAAGCACACCATCTTGCCGATGCAGTTGCGCATGCTTCCTAGATCTCTATGTACAGAGTTGTGAAGAGGAGCTACGTATCCCACTTCTAAAAAACCCTCCTGGCATGTACAGAAGGTCTAGAAGTTGTTTGTGACAGGTGAAGATAACACGACTTTCCAATTAAATTATTTTCTTTTAAATCCACTTGACTGGCTAAAGAGACAGCACTATTATACCTAAGGGACACAGTCAGTGTTCCCGATTTATACATACTCAGGGCTCCTATAGGGAAAGTTTCGGGGTTTGACAGTGACTACAGTTTCAGCTGACACTCAAGGAGCTGTCTGATGAGCAGAATAAACATGTTATTAAAAATGCCAAAGCAAACCTTTCTAATCCATGGGATCTTAATGCACAGAGAAAAAGCTTTCAGTACAAAATGTAGAACTTGTGGGAGAAGACAACTCCCTATGTGCAAGGATAGCGAGCGTCTGTAACAGTCAGCTCTGGATATGGGCAACCATCTAGTAGTGAGTAGTGAGGCAACCATCATCTCAGCTGCCATTAAGAGGGATTGCTTTATCATTAGTACTGCAGACATGGGACTCGTTCATTTACCAGATGAGCCAACAAGTAGAGCAAGAGTACCTGTCTGCATTCCTGACCTCTGCTGAACTGCAAACTAACACACTTTTCACATCTAAGCAAAGGCACAACAACACTGTTCCAGAAAACAAAGAACCAATTAGCAAACTTGGGACTTTTCAGTTGGTTTGAAAAGAAAGAAACTACTACTTTTAATAACTAAAAGCTTTTACAAAGTAATAAGAACTGAAAGTCAGAAACACATTCTGCTCAGTATGCAGGAGCCTTTGCAATAGCAAACAAAGCACTCCTTCAAAGATGATGGTGATGGCAAATATTTTACTACTGAAAGGTAAATTTTATTCTGGATTATTGTGTTCAGCCTGAGAATGCTATCTAAGAGCAGCAGTTGAAGAGACTCAGAAACATGTAAAGCCATGGAAAGACTTTTAGGTGAGGAGACACTACAAGATATGCAGTCACAGTTAGAAAACACTTGTGGGCTTCTACTGTTACTCTCACAGTGGAAATCAAAGAATATGTCATTAAAACGAACCCCAGTGATTGAAGTTACAATACTTTCCCCTCCCTTTCAATATATTAAGTGACACCAGAACTCAAAATCACAAGACATTGAGACCAAGAGGTTAAAACAAAGACTGGACAGCCAGGCAGCTCTGGAATTCTATAAACTGCCTAAGGACACTGGGTACCCAATATACACAGAAATAAAATTATTAAGGAATATTTTCATCTACTGGCTCACAAGTTATTTTACTTATCCATAAAAAAAAAAAAAAAAAAAACAACAAAAACAAAAACAAAAAAAAACACTAAAAGAACAACCACTATGAACTGTTAAAAGACTAGTTGTGGTTATTCCTGCCAAGGGAAAGTTTCATATTCCCATCTGGCCAGCAAACCAAAGTTAAGCATCTTATAAAAGGTGCTGCCTTCTCTGTGACACAATTTTGAGCAAAGAAATAAGTTTTCACTGCTAAGAATTCTTTAAAGTTCTCCATCAGTCTTTAGTCATAAAAGCTAGAAATTTCAATCAATCTTCAGTTGTTTAGTTAAGATCAACATACTCATGTCACGTATTCGATTGCAGCAAATGGAATATGAATCTGAAAGTTTATTACAACCATCCTAATTTTTTTAAATTCTTAATCAGCTAAATGCAATCCTGCTAAAATTCCTACATCATTATTTGAATTAGCAGCAAAGCTATTCTTGAACACAGCAGTAAGACTTAACTTAATGGCCCTAAGACTGCTCCAGGCTTGAAGCAGAGATTATACATTGGTCACACTGAATAAGCAGTTGTCATAGGGATGTTGGAGACCATTATTCCCTGTCTGCACATGTAACTCCTACTAACATTAACGGGGTTACCAAACACACTGAGAGGAAAGCTTGCCCCATTATGTGAACATTGTTGCAAAAGATTAACTGATCTCTCATGCTAGATGGATGGAATGTTAGTTTTCAACACTGATTCACTGAAGAATATAAGAGCACATGCTGCTATTAAATGAATACACGGCACAGACAGGGATTGAAAGCCTGCCTTTGTAAAAAAAAAAAAAGGGGGACTACAAAGATCACTACCATACCCTAGGAATTCTCTCCTTCAGAGTCTGGAAAAAACTACAGGTCTAGGAATGAGGCTACATGGACTTCATCCAGGTTTCTGCCATGGATGCATGCATGATCAACCATACACAATTTAATCTCTTTAGGGAACATTAATGCCATCTAACACAGGAGCCATCTAATAAGGTGTCCGCATTAGAAGCCTGCACTGTTCATACAGTCAACAGACCCTTTGGAGGGCTCACAAACCTAGCTCTACCACTCTCCACCGAATATTAACTAAGCCCAGACTTCTGCTGCAGCTACTTAGATATAAATGGTTACATTTACATTGACAGTAAAATATAGACTGCTTTTCTTCCAAGTTTGCAGGAGGAAAAAACACTGAGGAATTATCAAGTGAAAAACCACAGAATACCTCTCATCTGAGTAATGGCACAACAGCACAGGACATACAGATGTCAAGGCTACTCAGGGTCACCCTTCCCGATGAATGAAACTGAAAATGAAGGAGCAGATCCCTGAAATATGTATTATCTGAAGGGATATCTCACCACCAGATTTTGTAGCAAAGAGTTAAAGCAAGCTCGTAAGATTGAGAAGTCTGGAGGACTGAATACCAGAAGGCAGCATGCACTCTACCTTCCTGGAGCATCTGCCATATATCGATATCCACAGGCACATTTAAGAGGCAGAATGTGACTATTTAGAAGCATTGCAGTCACATGGCGGGACAGAAGAACCCAAAAAGTGTACATCTGCTTGTGCACATGTGTGTGGCACAAGCAGATCAGCAGAGTATGGGGAAGGATGGTATTTCTGAAAGCACAAAAAAGATAGGCAAAAAGAGCTGATCATCATTGTGTTATGCTACTTTTAAGGCAGTCATTTCACCTTGATACGTTTTGCACATGTATTGATTTAGTAGGACTACAATCCAAAGATTGCTACCACATTTAGATATCTGGAAAGGGGCGATAACAGTACTTTGTTTTCCTGGCTTCATAACATTGCTGTAAAATAAAGCCTGGAGTGCATTTCAAACTGTGCATAACACAAGGAAAGTGCTCTAAATAACACAATTATTTTCTTTGGCTGAGCTTTTTCATATAAATGCATACAATAAAAAGCAAGAGAACAAAAATAGCTGATAAGCAGAAAAAAGTGTATGCAATGCTAGAGGATTCTTGACTCACATGAATAACTGATCCATCTTTGGAACTTTGACAGAGAAAACACCCGAGCTTAAAAACGCAATATTTTTCAGGGGGGCTCTATTTTCCTGTTGCTTCCTGAAAGAAGTTCTAAGCCACTGGCACCAGGGGAAAATTGTCCATGGCCATAGAGGTGTAAACAAGTTCCTTCCCAAGCATACTCATCAGAAATTCTTCTCCTACTGCAATAGTGGACTTGTTCTTCCTCACAGCAGTTAGAGAAGAAATGATGGTAGTCTAAGAAGTGAAAAATTAGGTGTACAGAGCTAACTTTGCAGCTGATGGCTCAAGAGCCAGAAACATTGCAGACCACTACACACTTCCACACCAATTAATCAAGGCAGTGTATTTCTTCCTTTACCTTTCACCCTCCTCCAAAAGGCAATTAAAGACAGTAACTCAAAACCACAGAAAAGAGCATTTCTCTAACTCAGATAAGAGATGCTCTAAAACCCCTGTTCAGTGGTAACCAGCCTTTATTTTCATTATTTAGTTTTAATAGTTCATCTGGTCTGCTGTAATAATGAATTGGATAATAAGAACCTAACCAAGTTCATAATCCTACTATGATAATTAAAGGACTAATTAACACACGAGGCTATCTGCAAAAAATCTGATTCCTAAATCAGATGGTATTAAAAGACAGAACTTCAGCCCAGGATTCAAAATCTTAGGATCTTCAAGCAAATTATTCTTCATGTTTTCAGAATTTACTACACCTCAGCTCACAAGTCAATGAGTGGATTATCAAAGGCTCCCTATTAACCAGACTTAACAAAGCAAACCACATTCAACCTAAACTAGTTACAAGGGCTACATCATATTATCTGTTCAACGTCAGTGCCAGCTTGATGAATCTCTGTAGACAACAATGAAGTCATACTTATGACCATTAGCACCTTATTTAAATCAATGGATTATGTTTGTCAAAACAAGATCAGACCATACTATGGTAACTAAAGGCAAAAAATAGATAAAATTTTTAATATTAAATTATTAGTGACTCACAGCAGAGACCAGGTATTACTTGATAAATAAGTTGGCAGAAAACATGGATTAACTTAGTTTATTTCTGAATTAGAAGTAAAGTGTTGCTCTGGTCACTTGTTTTGTTTCTTTAATCCCCTTGAAATGATGACTGTGAATGCTTTGGTTGTGTCAGATGGTACGGCTTGCTTTTCTTGGTTCAAAATGCTAGAAACCAGTCTAGCTTATAGAGGGCTCCAAATGCTAGATTCTACCTCCTGGCAAAATGTTGGAGAGAAGTAAATTATTAGAACAGAAAATTACTAAAATTACTAAAATAATAAAATTACTTCAAGGAGAACCTTACAAATGAAATGATACTTTCAGGAATGCCATGACTGGGAGAGAATCAAAGCTGGGTATTAGCAGTTTTTGAATGGCATCCAAGGGAATGCTCTCTCAAGGAAGAGAGGTTCAAAGAGTATATTCTTTGGGAAGGGAAATACAACCACAAGCTTTCCCTATCCTGGTAATTAATCCAGTATTAAAATATCAAAAGTGTTTTCCAAAACTACATTTAAAATTTCTTTAAACGAGTGGGTAAAACTTCATTGGCCTGACTTAGTTCTCTACAATGTAGTGATGCTGAGAAGAACAAAAAATTGGAATGGCTGTTCAAATACCTACCAGGTGACTGCAAAGGTCAAACCAGTACATTTCACTATCAGTTTTTATGAGTATTATGTAACTCGTCTGAAATTCTACTCTCAAAGCAAAAAGACTAACACAGTGTTTTATAAAGTGTTCCTCTTCTCCCTCTCCAACAGTTATGAAAACAGCAAGGGAGAAATCAGACTTGCACAGAATTAATTGTGACTCATTAACTGGAGCTTTTTAAGAGTCAATGAAACAGTATTCACCTATTATAGCTCATCATCTCAAAAAAATGCAGCCTCCTGGGTATGGCAGCTGCACTGCCTCTCAAAAACCTCCCTCTGCACCCACAGGGATCATCACTGCTAATTCCATCTCACACACTTTATAAGCCTTCATTCAAAGCAAAGCATTAGGAAGCAATAACATTTTATAGCAATCTGTTTTCTACTACCCACATTGCATTTCTCTATGTAACAGGAATTTACCTGTCTGAATGAGAAAGACTGAACTTTTCATTAGTCAAATAATCTACCTCATTTACAATTATCAAGCAAAATAGAATCATTAGCAACTTCTGTACCACAGATGTACTTGGGAAGAGAAAACAGATGCACTAATGATCTCTAGCAGATCCCTTCCAAGCTTTCCATAGGTCACTTCTGTGTATCTGCGTAAACCAGCAGCAGTGTGACATCCCAAAAGGGAGTTTACTCTCTGCAGTTAATCATGAAGGAGTAAAATTTAGATAATAGCTCTTTCCATTATTATTCTTATTGCAATGTGAAATAGATCCTAATAATGAATCTACTGCAGCAATTTATGGTAATTTTTATAATTTTTGAAACAACTTCCTAATGTATATTCAAATCGTGGTAAGATAAACACTTCCTTCAGCAGGCCCTGTATGGACTGCTAAAAACTACAGATCATTTTGAGGTGAGCATTAGGCCTGAACATACTGCAATTTCTTTCTTTTTACTATGGTGAAGATTCAAATAGGAAAGACACCTCATTATTCTACGTATGTATATATGGTACACACCACACCTGCTGTTAAACCAAAGGTAGTAATTTTGCTACAACTGCACAGAAGCAAAAGTTCAGTTGAAAAAGAATAATTTGGATATATATTTATGTGATCCAGTGATCTTAAATATAGGGAAGAAACACCAACTGAGAACATATTTAGCCTATTCCACATGTTCAGCAAGGTTGGTCTCTCTTGGTGTTTAAACTAGAGCTGCATAGAACAAATCATAAAGCTACTTCACCAAAGTGAGGGTCGAGTTTTAAAGCAGATAAAGAGACCCATACATATATGTTCATTAGGAAAACTGCCAACAGCAGGCAATTCAAATCACATTTCAAAGACACTGCTTCAGGGTAAAAATGGTTATAAATACTGCCAAGCAGACACACAATAGCATGAAACCCCTTGTAAACGTTCTAGCAGAAATACATGTTCGGGTGAAGCCAAATGAACTGAACTGCCTGGAACTCATTTTAAAGGCATCAGACTTTCTCCCCACCCCCCCATACCTCCCTTCATTTTTCATTTCCTAGTTGCAAATTTTAAAAAAGGCATATTTCAGATGCATGCTGAGCTCTGCCCTGAACAAGCAGCACTTCCTGGTCTCTTCAACTTCTTTACTAAGGTATTGCGAATCTCCAGGTAGCAAACTTGGTTTATTTTCACTTACCTCGTCAGCAGTAGCAGAGCTCCCAACTCATCTTAGGAGATACAGTTTTCTGCTGCTTCTATTTTTCTTGACTCAAACAGCTCTGAACTTTGCTGCTTGGGTCCTTGCAAAAGACCAGAATTTGGCATTGTCAAGCTCTTTCCCTGACCCTCCGCCAGTAGAACTCCAAAACAACCTTATCAGACCTGCAGATTGTCAGTCTCAAGCTAGTATTTCACAGGCTTCCAGCAGATTTACCAGAAATACTATGAATTTCAGGAGGCAACGACACTGATGAACAATAGTTTGCTTTTCAGTATGGAAAAAAGAAAACTGCTCCCATGACTTCTGGGCACTAAGGGGCAGTCTTTCACCTCAGTCCCATTCCTAGTCAAAGCCTAGATACATATCAAGTTGTTTTGCTGGCCTCAGTGGAATAAAACCCCAGCAGGATGAGCAGCCTCAGTGGTGTGCTGGAGCATGGGCTGGCAAAGGTTGCTTGCTGCCCCTCTGAGGCACCACTGTCAGAAGAGTAACTGCAGAGAACTGCCCAGGCTCTGAAGTAGCACTAAATGCAGTGTGAATGGCGAGCAGAGCAAAATCATGCTCACAGTTACATCCCCATGAAAAAGACACACATACTCCAAAGGGAAGACAGCAGAGAAAACATCATCAGCTGTCACCCACTGAATAATGAGAAAACGTGTTAAGTCCTCAATTGCGTGATTAAGTTACGCTGCCTTTGCAGTCCCTCCTTAAAGCCTCTAATGGAGAGATCTGAAGTAATCTCCATACTACTTTTTGCTGACGTTTTCCAGGAATGCACTGAGGCACCTCCCAAAAATGGAATGTTTCAGCCCAAAGTGTTTCAAAGTCATAAGGAAATGGGGAGCTGGTTTACAATGCAAAACACCTGACAACTATAACAACCTATTCATTAATGCACACAAGTACTACAGCAGAGCACTACTCCGCCTCAGCTCTTTTTTTCAGAGCCCAATCCCAGTGTCTAGTGTGGCAGTGGCAAGGTGCTTCCTCTTCCATGGGTTACAGCGCTGGGTTTGTGCTGACTGCCAGCAGCCCTGTCAGCGCTCAGTGAAAAGGGAAGTCATTCAGAAAGATTTTCCTTAGGTGAGCAGTGATAAAGCCCTGACTGGGTGGGGCCTCATGGCAAAAACTACCCTGACCAGGTCCAGAACAAATATGTATTTCTGAAAGGAAGAAAGGCTATTTTGTAGGGCTGTGCAATGGAAGAACATTTTACTGGGCCATAAAGAGGAGATTTCTACCTGCTTCTACACTAAGAAAACATCAAAAAGGATCAGAGACTCCATTTATCATCTGCCATCCTGAATTCATCTACTCCAATTGTATTCTTTCTTTCAGTGCCAGATGGGCTTAAGTTTCGGCCACCTGAATCTAGCCATAAGAATATTAGCTCTTATTAGTTTATTCTACTATGTTATGCCACTGTTTTCTGGCATACCTTGTGTAGCTCTTTGGTTTATTTTAAATTTGCTTTTCTGTAAATTTAGACAAGATTTAAAAAGTAAAGGAAACAATACAGACTGTTTCTATTCTAAGGCATCCACTAGAGCTTTGAGAATGAGTGAGCAGAATTACAACCCTCTGCCAGGATCAAAGGCTTCCGTGAAGCAGAAGAAAAGTAGAAAGGTGTTCTGCCAGATTGGACTGCTTCAGGCACATGCTGCTCTTTGACAAGTCAACAACTCTGTATTTATCTCTGGGGGAGAGCTGTGTCATCTCTAAGGACGGTTCAGCTGAAAACGCTGCAAGGGAACCTGTTAGTAGCACATGAGAAACCAAAGAGACGCTGGTATTGAAGAGAAATATTTTTAAAGGTACATGGCTTGTGACTATTTCTGCAATAAAGGATCATGACTGCTGCATTTTGTAGAACCAAAACGTTACAGACGGTGTTGGTAAGACCTACCTGAGGACCCTGACAGATGCCAAATGTGCTACAACCGAGGACCCAGATACCCTTCCCAGATGAAAATCTCTTCAGGCCTCCACATTAGTGGATATTCAAATACACCTGCTCCGCTTCATGTGCACAGCACTACACAAAGTAAAATAAAGACTCAGTCTGCCTTCCTTGGAAACAGAAGGGACCTCTGCTACCCAGACATTTATCTTTTTAATAATTACATTTTATCCTAGAGGAAAAAAGCTCTACAGAATTTACAGTATAGACCTTTAGTGGATACTATGCTAGCTTCTTAAGTACGTTTTGCAAGAGAACAAGGAACAACTGGCTACAGCACCTGCATTTGACGGAGACGGAAGATAGATCTTCATCTAAACAGAGTTACTAAAATGGTATTTTCCATATTTCATATCAAAAGCTTGTGTTACAAGGACAAGCTAAAGTGCTACCTGAAGTTTAACTCAATCTGACACAACCCATGGTAGACCTTTTTGCCTAACACTGCAAAAAAGGAGCAGAAGATTCAGAATCAACTACTGCAACATTGCGGGGAGGGAGAGATAAAATTCCATTTCTCAATTAAAAACTAAGTTTACAGCACTTTTTCCAGTCTTATTTCCCACACACACGTTAGTTCTAATCTTTTCTAACAGAGTTGTTAGGAAATGGATAGGTACCTATTTACAAGTATGATCACAGTCCACCTCTTTGTAACTGCATGAAATCCAACTGTCACACTTTATCTTCTTGTATAAATACCAGGCATATTTCTCCCATAAGAAATTTGTCTTAAGCACTTAAAATTGTTATTATACTATTTAAATGAAGAACATAATAATGTGATACAAAATGTAAATCAGTATTAAGAAGTGGCTGGAGAACAGCTGTTTTGCTCTGTATCCCACACCTTCAAAATGGAAATCTGAAGCAGAGAAAGATTGACTCATAATAGCAATTAAATTAATATATAAGTAGGCTGCAATTAATTAAGCAGATACGTTGCTTTTTTAAACTTCCCTTCTATATCGTAGTCTTCCTTTTTAATCTCATTTTGTTCAGTCCTACTCTTCTGACAGCCATTGACAGCAATATCCCAAAAATACCACAGGTTTTCCCACAGAAAACCCTACCAATACTGACTGTTAAATCCAGTGGTGCATGTCAATGTGATGACTCACATCTCATTTCATTTTAATCTCTTTTCCTCTCATGTCAAGGACCTGAAGTTTTACAGTTTCATTAAAGCCTGCTCCTTTGCCTTCTTTCATACACCTAAGACTAAGCAGAGCAAGTAGAACAAGCCCATGGTGGCTGTCACCAGCAGCACCTGAGCTGCTGTGATAGCAGGTTTTAACACTTGACAATTTCCCTAGAGTTCAAACAAAACGCAAAAGACAAGAACAACTCTCAGTAATGCCACTGTCCTTACCACAGAGTAGTAACATTTAAAAAGTATCCCATTTTCTCTTTCCTTTTGCTTCCTTCTCTACAATGTTGAATTTTGTAGAAATTAGAGGAATAGACACATTCCCATCTAAAGCTGTGCATTGAACAGAACCAAAATAGATATTCAAATCTAAGACTTAAAGTTGTTTTTTTACACTTTCCTGTTCAAACAGAATGACTACACATACTTGGGGTAATGATTAAGGCTGCTCTGTCATTTATGCTATTTAAGATAACCATACCATTTTATTTTTTCATTAGTCATTTACAAGTCAGAGCAATTTATCTTGCCATGTGTCCTGGTAGAGATTCTAAGTCCACTTGAACAGATAAAATATACTTCTATTATACATTTCCGGTAAACATCTGCAGCTGCCTCTAACTTAGATCAAGCTTGGATACTTAAACACAAGCATATGAACTCCAGCATGCAGGTAGGCCTCCAAATCATCTACAAACACAAAATCCACCCCCTTACACACACCCCCAGAAAAACAACCTACAAAACCAAAAAAACACACAACAAAGTTCCTAGAAATTATGGTACTTCCTTCAGGACTAATAGTACTAAATCAAGTGCTATGCACAGTAACAGTTCAAGAGATGGAGGGATCTAAAAAGTTACTCTTGTGCTGGTGATATTCTTTGATGTTTGTAGAGGTACACCTACAAACATGCAAAGCTACAGCTGTAACATGAACCCAGTTCTCATTCGGCCAAATAAACATGAGAGGGGAAAACATGGTATGCTAGCCTATGATATGTGTTTCCACAAGCAAATCAAAGCTAGTTGATATAGGCACTTGGACATTTATGAATATAGCTCACTTCCTACTCTAAAGTCCTTAACTTGATGATCTCTACCCTATAGCCACCTACAGTAGCCAGGTCATCAGTGAACTTAATAAAGAAGAGCAGCATTTCTTCACAGAAATTGAAACAGTTTGGTTTTGCAAAAGCTTATTTATAATATAATTAGTTTCTGACAGTCAAGTTAATTCCAGGTTTGTTTTTGACTATGTTGCAATGAAAAACAACTTCAACTCTGAAAACATGAGGTAACTGTCATGCTATATTTAACTACCACGTTTCACTTCAGAGGAAACATCATTTGAATAAACAGATCATGTAGCTCTTGGGCTGCCATCATCAGTAGAAGCTGCAGAAGCACACATTTGACTCTGAAAATAGCAGATACAAAGGATAAGAAAACAATACTACTGAGAATTTCCAGAAGCAAAAGCAGGGTAACATTAAATCTTAGTTTGTCTAATTCCTCCACTCAATAACAGTTTTATTGTCAGGCTTGCTTGGATTCCTGAGAGCTAAATAAGAACTGAATCTCGCTAACAAACTCTCAGTTAATTTCAGCAATATCTGCATTCCTACCCCCTTTGTTCTCCCCCCTGAAATCCCTGAGAAAGTGAATGTACAATTTTGGTTACTTCATCAAATCACTTCTGTAGCTGGGAGGCTATTGAAAATAGATTGTCATTCTATTTCAGGAACATGAACACCACTAGCCAGCTATTGAGTCACTGTTATTTAAACAGCTAGCATGGAATAAAAAAGGCTATGAAAATAAAGAAAGAGTACTCCAGTAGATCCAAAGCAGTGCAAATAGAAGGACTGTAAAGATGTTTCTGACACGTCATTACCTGTATCAGAAGCTGAACTTTACAAAAAATGGATGTCCCACTAGGAGAGAAGCACTGTCTTATTCCCAAGAATTGCTTTAAAACTACAACAGGTAGGTACTTTCCAAACTACAACAGAATTTCCATTTGCTTAAGCACTGAGGCAAATAGCTTTTCAAATTCCAAACTAGTACCAAGAGGGAATGAAAAAGTAATCACGGACGATATTTCATTAGCTGGTTGTACAAGTTAATCATAATTCAAGAATGTTGAATATAATTTTGACACTACACTCAGGGATCACTGTAAGATTCTAAAAGTGATTGGTTAGAGTTCATTTTGTCCTTGCTTGTAGTTCACTCATGTACACATATAAAAATAACAACCATAAGCAACTAGTTCAGCAACACTCGAAAGAGCATTTCCACACAACTATTTCTGATACACAGAAAGGACCGTGATAATTATCTACTTCAGCATTTCTCAGTGTAGTAACACGAGGATGGATGCACAAAAAAAGGCTTAAGCTCCCTTGAAAACCTTCCCATAAACATGATGCTGCACTACAGTCCAGCGAAGTCAGACCAGTTGCTAGGACAGGTTAAAATATGGCAAGCAGGAAAACCCCATTACTGACATAATAGCCTCATCATAGTTCAGTGTCAGAACCTTAGTGAACTTTAAGAAAAATGCTAGCATTTTATGTACAACCATCACCAAGGCAATGAGAGTATGGAAGTAGAGAGCAAAATGAAGGCACAAAAGAAACACTAACAAGATAAACTGAATGAAAAGCGGACTGTAGAAATATCAATGGGAACTGTCTTCCAAGCATAATGCAGTAAAATAAGAATGTCAAAGGTCATGTATTACATTGGGCAGAGGGAAATACGCTTTACTTGTTAACAACACATTTACACAGTAAGGAAACTTACCTGCCTTTCTAGAGACACCACACGAATCACTCTTCAAAAACTTAAATTCCGGTATTTTTTCACTTCGTGACAGCCTGGTTTTCATCAGGAGCAAAAGTTCTGTGCATTGCAACCAGAAAACTTTCTCTCTGTGTTTACTAAACATCTGACACTAACAGCAAAGCAGATTAGATGATTTTGTTTCAGCACCCATAAGCTTTGAAACAGCCATTTCCACTTTCCAGGGCTTTTTCTTTAGAAGGTCCAGTGTCAGATTTGCATACTCTACCTGCTAACCTGAGATATAAGTGTCATAACAGAACATTCCAATTCCCAAGTAGAAAGGACTTGGTTCAACTCTCAGCCTCACACATCTTAGGTCTCCAAGTGGAACAAATCCCCAAACCAAGTTGCTGGCCAAATTTTTTTTCCGTATCTTCTTTCATGTTGTTTATAGAATTATAATAACCCCTGTGCCCTCCTTCCTTCTTAGTGAAATGCAACTGCATTTTATTTGCATTGCAGCTGGCAGTGATCATAAAGCCTCTATACTTCAGAGATAATGAAAAGAGTGCAAGATTAGAGAGCTGCATGCAAGTAAAACCTTCTTGCCACACAAAGCCAGCATTGCCTATGCAGAAGTACTATTACAGCATCTTTCTAAGCCATAGGTTTTACAATGGAGACCAAGTAGCACAATCAATTTCAATACCATTGTGCATAGCATGCGGATATCTTACCAACACACTCTAGACCATTCGCACCCATGACATTTTATCCAAAAAAATTAAGCATGCAGACAGCTTCAGTCTACCTAAAAAGGCATTCAGGAAATGACAAATAATCTGAATTACATATAACATCTGTAATAATGAATTGTAAACAGTAAGTGATTGTAATGGCTATAAACTTCCCCAGAGCATTCACCCAGGAGTTGGTTTTGAACAATTTTTATCATTCTTTCAGCAATGAAAGAAGCAGCACCCTAGAAAAAGAAGCTTAACTTCAGAAGCCAAGTTAATGAATGCATACAAATTGAGATTCCTCCCCACTCCTCTCAGAGGCAGCACTTCCTGCTCTTGCAATTTTATCATGACTCTCACTATTTTTAGTGCTTTTCTTTGAGTCTCTGCTGCTGGAATCATGCCTGAGAGTCTTAGCATTAATTTTAAAAGAAAAGATTTCCACTCCCCTCCATCCGCATAAAATCCTGAGAGCGTGAAACCAGTGCAGCCTGCAGGCTGAAAAAGTAGAAAAATACATAAGAAATGCAGGGTGGGGGTTGGTTTTGTTTAAGTAACCCCGCATGACTCCTAAGATGATTCCTTGAGTAACAGGAGCTAAATAGAATCATAGAATAAACTAGATATATAAATAATGCATCAGCTCCCCAGAGCTGACTGCCCACTGGAATCTCCCCTGAGCAGCTGTAAGGCACATAGGCGTTTTTACTGGACAAAACATACAATGCCACTTTCACTGCTCTTTCTATGCAGTGGATATTCCTACTCTTCAGAGTGCTAATCCAGTTCTCCAAAAAGTCCTACTCTTAAAGAGAACACTTGAGCTTTTGAGCTCAATGCATTTTTGGTTTACAAGGTAATTTCCTTTTTCTTCTCTGGAAAGCTAACCCTCCTGCAACTAAGAGGACCTTGCATGAGAACATAAAACTAAGAGTAATATGTACCTTCAAGAAAGGTGCAAATACACATTAAGAAGGACTATGACATCAGGCTTCCCTAGGGGAAGATGGTGCTTTTACATTCACCTTAACATAACCACTTGCTTTTATTTATCCATGCAGCTGGAATTTGAACTGGGAAGTTAAATCGATTACCTCCTTTTTGATATGACTGAGCAGCCTTTTCAAAAAGCTCCCACTAGATGGTGCCACCGCTCAAACAATTCAGAACCCGACTGCAGGGCCCGTGCTGCTTCCGAAGTGCGCTGAGACTGCAGAAGACAACACACAACCGCGAAGCAAGTGCATCTTCTATAATGTGACTGCCAAAACAACAGCCAAAGTAGCTTTGCCCGAGAGAAAATAATTAACTCCTTTCTTTGGCATTTCTTTTAAACAGGAGGGAACATCAGCTGCTCATCTGAGGGAAAACAGAACAGTAATGGACTCACACTGGCTCCCCATGGCTCTCTGACAGTACAGGAAGAGAGGCGACCTCCACTGCGGATCAGGGTAGAGAGAATGCTATTCTTGGATTTGAGAAACTAAGTTCAACTCCCTCTTCTGCTGAACAGACCAAGTCAGCAAACCCAAAAGCAAGCCTCCTCACCTCACTGCACCTCAGTTCTCACCTGGAAGTAAAAATTATGGAGCTGCTGGTTAGTACTTACAACCTCAGCCAGATGCTGAATAGAAAAGTACATTTAAAAATCATGCCATATTCCAGAACTGTGAAGTATTTTTGTATACGTATATGTGAGAGTCACATAACAGCTTTGGCATTCACTTTCTCTTGGCCTACACAGTACTCTGAACATACGTATTCTGATGAGTTTTAACATGAACTATGATGACTGCCAGAAGTCTCTTACCTCCTGTTACAGGGGATCAGGACCAGTTACTCAGCTTCTGCTGTGCCCTGACCTCGTCTTTTAGGGCCTGCTATTTCATCTCCTGTAGCTCTGAACTTTGAAGGAAGCATGGTGGGACAAATGTATTACTATGAAACTAAAATGGTTAGTTATGCCTATCCTGGCAGTCAAGTATGGCTGGATTTTTATTTCAGTGATTTTGTTTAAACATTTATCAAAAGTCACAGGAAACATTTATTACAAATGAGGTTAAACTGATAAATAAAACAAAATGTCCTCACCAGCTCTAGATGCACAGCATAGGAAGTTCTGAGCTTACTTTCTTAGTTCTGAGTTCCAGCAGAACTAGAAGGCTAAAGTATATGTTCTTCCAAAATACATTTTTAATGATCATCAGTAAACAGATTATAATAAAAAATGAGTAATGTGCGTTTAAACATATAAGAAAAACGGAAGTGCTGAGGTAACATTAGAATTCAGTCATGTAGACAAGGTAAATTTTCTATCAGCTAGTAGACGTCAAACAGACTATTTAATTAATCGGGTATGTGAGATAACACACAGAAAGCACACACCTTTATTGCACAGGGAAGAAACCTCCACCCTGCCATAGCTCCCCTCCACATGAACACTGGAGGAAAAAAAGGGAAAAAAATGCTGAGTTACACACGCACCTACAAAATAAACCAGGAACTGCTACAAGAACTACGAGATATCCCTTACAGCACAAGGGAGGAAGAACACTAGGTTAGGAAAGATTTGAAAAAGAAAGGAGATTACACCTAAGATATTAACAAGTAAGACCTGAAAACGAAACCTGAAAAGACTCTTCCCACTCAGGATGCATCATGGGATGAAATTGCCCCAGGAGATGACAGGACCTCCTCTAACGAAGCTAAAACTTTGGTGGTAGTATCATCAGGGTGTTTTCTTGGGGTGAAAGAGTCAAGCTTGTGGCTTTCACTACAAGAAAGAACATTTCTTGGATATACATAATACATTCAACTGATAAGCCTTTTATTGCTCCGATCATATTTATTCTGTTTTAAACACAAAAACCCAAAACAACAAAACCAAAATAAATGTATTCATCAGGTCCGTAACTCTTTGCCAGCTTGTCAAAGGGAAATGGAACTGTCAACCTCAGAAAGGTACCACAGGATTTCTCAGGAATTAAACTGCCCAAAAGGAATAGCGTTGAGCTGCATTAAACAGAAATGTGTTATAAATGTCAACAGTATAAACAACAGACATGAATCTAGCTGCAAAGAGACAGAATGAAAGTCCAATGATAATTCAGTAGCTTCATTATTCATGGGGGAAAATTAACAATAATAATTCAGTTACAGTCTGGTTTTCATATACAATGAAGCAATGCAGCTATATAGTTACTAAACAGCTTCACTATATAAAGTTCAGCAATCATGATGTAGCTTCTTTGTGTTGTTACTATTCCCATAGGAAATAGAAGATAATCTCCATTTAAGGATGATCAGAAAACAATACAAACAAATACTGAGGTCACACCTACACTGCAAGGCCTTTACTGGAATGACAAGTAATCTATGTTACTACTAGGATATAAAGAATGGACTATATCGCTACAACAGAATAGCTGTTGACCAACCCCTGTACTGAGGGGCACTTTATCCTGAAATGAATTGTTATGCCACCTACTCGAGTACCACGAGCAGAGCTGATCTAATCACGTACTTCTATGCTGGTAAAATTATGTTTACATTTGAGGGTTTGCCAAGATGGGTATTTTGCCACGCCAAACCTATACTTGAGTTTACACAACTGTAACTTCTCCCTGTGGTTAATGAAGTGACACCTTCACTATTGTCATCCCAAAGCTGACTACACTTCACTTCCTCTGAGGTGGAGGATGAAGCCATTTCAGCAAGTTCTGTCTTTTGTAAGATGATAGATATTAACATCTAAACTGGATGAGAATCCTATTCTACTTACTCACTTTTCCTTTCCTAGCAAAGCTCCTTACACTGGTTGTAAACTTGGCCTCCATACTCTTTGTTCTCATGCTGCCGCAGACATGACAAAACATTCTAACTGCAGACACTACACAAAGTGGGGGACCAGATGAAGAGAAACAAGAAACAGGAGACTCCAGACAACTGAATCCCAGCCTCAGCTAAACCCTGTATCTGTTGTGGGAAAGTCATCTTTGCTGCCCTGTGAGCACAAATGCTGACTGTTCTCTTTGGAGGCCATGATATAAAGAAAGCAAGTGCCTGGAAAACATAGGGTTAAAAGACTTTTAACTTAACTTAGGTCTAAGACAGAGAACAATGTTTGTGTTGTAAGTCTGTGGTGTGATAACGGAATTTAGTAGTCTTACTAACATGAGTGAATTATTTCTTACCATCCTTCTAATGAGTGAATTATTTCTTAGCATCCTTCTAATTATCAGCTAGTTTGGAGACTCCTGAACATCTGCTGGCTTAGGATATTCCTTGTCTGCCCATCCTGTTCTGCTTGCAATAAATTTTGTACAAAGGTCACACTGCTCTAAATCTTTGCCAGCTATCAGAAAATTACAGATATGGCTGGTTTCAGCTGGTTTTGTGATTACTGCGGCATCCAACTGTGCCAAAGGTGAAAAGTGCACCATGAGTAAGACTGCTTACTTTATCTTGAAGACCCCTGCCCACATGAGGAAGACTACTTAACTTCATCTTGAAGACCCCTGCCCACAACCACCGGAAGGCAGTGCGCAAGCGCCAAAAGGAAGGAAACTTATGATAATGAGTTCCTAAAGTAATTGTAATAGCCCCATCGCTCTCTCAGGAACCTAATGAATATGTATATTTGTGTGTAATAAATATCTGCCTACTTAACCCCTTGGTGTGCAAGTTAGGAGGAGCGATCCCCCTTGCACCCGGGCCCGTAATAAATATACCTGCTTTACAACTCTCCTTGAGCTGTAGATTCTGATTCCATGCTTCAGCCAGGCTGTTAGTTTCAAGATCAGCCTCCAATTGACTGAACTTTAATTTAATTGTCTCTCC
Organism: Amazona ochrocephala; assembly: GCA_039720435.1. Taxonomy (NCBI): domain Eukaryota; kingdom Metazoa; phylum Chordata; class Aves; order Psittaciformes; family Psittacidae; genus Amazona; species Amazona ochrocephala. The sequence goes on along the minus strand of CM077883.1, from coordinate 29,476,228 downwards.
ACAGGCATGTGGTGACACGGCCATTCTATACAGCAGCAGGGATCCAGGTGTGATCCAGTCTTGCAACATGAGAGAAGCTGTATCAGAAAGAATTTCATGACCCACACTCCAGGTCAAATCACAAAGAACTGCATACAGCACATTAGAACAAACAGAGGCCAGAGACTGTGGCACTTCTGTATTTGCTGGACTCCTCCATCCTCATAGCACACAAAGAATAGCAGGAAAAATAGACATCAACTTCATTTTATTGAAGCCAAGGTGGTAAGTAGCTGTCACAAACAAGGGAACTCCAGATGAGAGATGCATTTCCATAAGACTCTGTGCTTTGCAGAAGACTGAAAAGAAAGAAGAGGGGCCATAATATTGTGACAAGTGGTTCTGAAGGACACAGAGAATTTGAAAGCCCGTATTGTATATGTAGTGTTCCGATTAAGTTCATAGGTCCTAGTCAGGAAAGATACTACTGCACATTTTTCAGCAGATCTCTTACATTTGCAGACCCAGTTCCTCTGGGTTTCCAAGAATATTCATGAGCCAAAATGCCAATCTAAATGACAAAGATTATCCTTATGATTAAGGCTTAGGCACTGACATGGCATATTGTAGAAGAGATTACATAGTGAAAATATTAAACTTCAGAAACGTCTTGTGAGATACCAAAGATTAGTTCCACAAAATTAGTATAAAAATGAAGTATCAAAAAATTAAATGACGTGGCTTTTTACCATGGCAAAGTCTGACACTAAACATGAAACTGAACCTTGCCCTTCAAGGTACAAGGCTAGTATTCTGAATGTCCTTATCAGAGATAGTCTCTTTTCTCTTTGCTTACCTTGTATCTTTATTGCTAGAGAGAGTAATACCACTAGAAAAATACCAAAACATGTGTACAGGTTGTACCCAGCTGCACATTTTCTCAAAACATTAGATTAGTACTTAGTGAAATCTGCAGACACCTGGTTGAAAGATGGCATGACCAAAATTTATGGCAGTCATTAATTAAGACAGAGCAAGGTCAGGCAACACAGCTATAAAAGCCTGAAAAGCATTTTCTCTATTAACTGAAAACTAACTATCAGATTGTTAGAAGTTCAGACTTTAGCCAAGGTTATGTGCACACTTGTGTTTTACTGGTTATAAATGTGGACTTGTAACTGCTGTCTGAATAGACATCAGAAGAGGCAAACAAAAGGCTTCCTTTATCTCCTAACACACACCCACACACCCACACAGAGTTTTTCCTTTTTAAGCCAGTTTTCTATTTCCAATAAAAAGCACCACAAAGTATACGGGAAGACTGAAAGAATTAAAGGAAAGTGCAATCTGTCTGAAAAATAACTTCATTTTAGATCTTCCAAGAACTTTAAAAGTAAATTTGCTAAGTAAGCATAGGCATGAACTGACGAGCTTGTATGAAAGAAAGCATTTCTAGTGTGTTCAGTGAACTCTAGTGTGGAGTTCAGTTAAACACTTGTGAGAGAAAACATGTGGAATGCAGAGAAAAACCAGTCTGCCATCCCTGCCCCTCCCTGCTAAAAAAAGCTTCTAGGTCACTGTCGTAATCCTATACAGGTATGTGACTATATGAAGAATGCAGTCTGCAGCTGCTGATCACTTCTTCATCAAGTTGAAATCTTGACTTCTTTTCTGGTATTACTGCTATCATTATAGTCACCCCTTCCACGCTTGCATAGACAAGAGAACATGGAACAAGCAGATCTACCTTTCCTTTAGCCAGCAGGTGAGTGGGCTTGTTTCATCCAGAGAAGTGCTATGCTAAAAGCCACAGTGTTCCTTAGAAAAAGAGACACAAAGTTTTTCTTGCATTACTAAGCAGGCACTTGCCCAAGAACATTGTATGCACATATTTAAAAAAAAAAAAAAAACAAAACAAAACAAAACTTGTTCTGCAGTAATTTATGATTCTGCAAGGTGACAAAACTAATTAGCTTTGTCTACTCATTTCATAGAAGGAATTAGAAATCTGCAAGAGAACACACACCTGGGTTTGCCTGAAACACATGTACACAATCAACAGTAGTTTTAACTTAAAAAGATAGTTAGATTACTTTGCAGTTCAATGCAAAAACAGTGCTGTGCAAAGCAAATAAATCCACCCAGAACCTGCAATGTTTGAGAAGAGTTTTGACACAAAATTGTTCTTCCTTTATAACCAGCAATACTGGTATTGGGGATTATTTTAGTCGAGGATTATTTTATCCCCCCCTTGAAGAAAATAACTTCCTCTTCCTTTTGTTTCCAGTAGAACTAACTCAAACTCAGAAAATTACACTGCACTAAAAGGAAGCTAGATGCCTGCGTCTCAGTAGGGTAGAGATTTGAACAGGTAGGGGTACGTGTATACAGAAAACAAAGTCATACCTAGCTGGGAAAGAATCTTCAAGGATATACACTGAGTACACAAAAGTTAACAGGCAATGTGCTTTACATAACTTCAGTGTTAGAGGCAGTGTCCAGTTCAAATAGCCACTGAGACACAGAACAGGATTTGTTTACTGTGGATTAAAGTTCTTTCTCATGATACTTTTGAACTGATGCTAGTCAACAGCATATTGGAAATCCCTTACTGGCTACAAAGGAACATAGTGAGTGACTATTATATTAATATATAATATATATTAAGTAATAAGACACATACAGCTTTTTCATCATAAAAGTGTAATGCTATTGACTATTGTGTCTGACACTGCTCAGAAGAGGCGTATTAGCTTTAAGTATATTTATATGTACACAATATAAAAATTATTTAATTGAAGCTCAGAATTAGCAACTGGCAGAAAGTCTCACACTCATTATTTGAATCATCTGCTGGAAACAATAGAAGAGTTTCAGCTACAGTTGAACTCTTCACCTACAATTGAAAACCAGGGCAAGTTGAGGGAACGTAGCCAGCTCCTTCAGCTGTAAATTACCTTCAGTTTACTTAGAAATACAAGCAGAGCAGTATTAGAGGCAGATCCTGCAATACATACAGGATGTGCCATATCCTTTAACTCAGCTGGCAGACAGAAGCTCTTGATGACACAGCTAGTAAGCTGGAAATGCCACATCTACTTCAAATGGGTCTTGGCCTAATTCAGTCCCACTATTTAGCCCATTCACTTGGTGTTAAGGGTTGCAGAGATACCCACCAGCACCAGAACTTTGCCAAGTTTTCATAAATCCTGAAGTTAAAAGGAAAACCAATGCTAAGATGACTCAGAAGCACACAGAAATTTCTTGTTAATAGGTATGACATGCTTCGAGTGTACTTTCCAGAATCATAGAATCACAGAATGGTTTGGGTTGGAAAGGACCTTAAGATCATCTAGTTCCAGCCCCCTGTCATGAGCAGCGACATCTTACATTAGACCAGGTTCTTGGGGTATTTGAAAACAAAATTAATGTTTGGGTTTTTTGGGGGTTATTTTAGAGATTTGTATCCTCCCCTCAGCTTTACTCACCTTGCACTAAAAATGCTGGAGAAACAGTTGTAAAATGGGGCATATGCACTTTGCAGGCATTATTTGTATCTACATGTGTAACTTGGCACTCCATCTAAGAGTCTTTTGATCACTTCTGCAGTTTTAAACATGCAAAAAAAACCAGTAGCAACCAAAAAACTGATGGCATACAGATAATCCCAAAGAAATCACTAATAGAAGCTCAAACACAACTGAAAGCCAAAGAGTTGGACAGGCACTTTATATCAATCCCCTTACTAAGGAAGGAACGAAAAATGGATTTCTGCTGTACGCCTTGAAAAGAAAATCTCTTGCTCAGTCTTACTGAGAAAACTCTACAGATTTCAGACCACTTAATATTTGTTGTGGGTTATAGTAAGTTGTTTTGAAAAATAACCCATTTTTCTAACCACTCTCAGCTGTGAAACTCTGCACACAAACCCAGCCATCTTCTGTGCTCCCTTCCCTCACAATCCCTTAACATTCACAACACTAAGAACAGTATAAATATGGCAATCACAAATTAGAAGGTTCATCACCATCACCTATTTCTCTCTACTGATCTGAGGTGAGAACACATGTATCAAAAACATGTAATTCCTTAAATCCAGGCAGACAAAACCTCTTCTGAACCCTGTGTGTGGTTTTGCTGGATTTTTAATCGCAGATGTTAGCAAGCATTTGCTTTAACATTGTATTTGGTCACTTCTGGTACTTCAAAGAAAAAACAGAGTCAGCTCTCGCTGACTGATAAAGACTGTGCCATTTTAGTTCAGGTTGGAGTCAACTATATTTTCAACATGCTTCAGGCAGATGATGATGTAATAATGGCAAAACTACCCAGATACAGAGAACACAGTTCATATCCTCCTCTGTGTGAAGAGCAGTTTTCTCCTCTTCCTTGGAGTTTTGTCTGTGATTCATATTTTTTTAATTCAAATCAACACAACCACAAACACCACATTTACTGATCCAATTTTCTGCTACATGCTAAATATTCATGCCAGTAAGTACAAATATGCCAGTCAAGTGTCAGCATCAAAACCGTGCTAGTACCACTGGACAGACTTCTTGTTTCAATTACACTAACAACCTCACAAGAAACAATATAAAAGTGCATTAAAAAACAAATAAACAAACAACAAAACATGGAACTATTGACTATACCCCCCATTTCCTCTTGTACAGTAGCTTCAGTAATAATGTCTGTGTGTCAGCAGCAGATGAACAACGCTGTCAGTATGTTAGCAATTCTGTCCTGTGGAAGCATGGCAGAGGGCATTGTGCCATAGCATCAGTCAGTATTTATACACCAGTGCTAGGACCTCACCATTTTAAATGCAGAAAACTGCAGCCCTTTTTGCTGTACCATTTTCAAGTAGTTTCTAGAAGCCCACGAACCATATAGCCTTCCTGAAATAAAGGATCATTCGAACTCTTACTAAATACATTGTCTCAGTACGTAATCTATTGTTTGCTGAAATACACCCTTGCACAGAGTGGTAGCTTTTGTTGTTATTGTTATTTTTTGCAAATCTAACTGAGGAAGGAACTGGGGGAAGGACACAGTTCAAACTTACCAATTCAGTTGAAACCAGCCTTTATAACACAAGAACTGCTCTACGATTAGTCAAACACACATCTTCCAAACATTCTCATCTTTTATGTCCTTACATACAGCAAATTCTCTCTAGTCTAAAAATATTTACATCAGGAATCTTCCCGGGGGGCTGGGGGGGGGGGGGGGGGGGGAGTGAGGGAAATGCTTTTAGTGACAATTCCAGCAGCTCTTCTCTGAAACAACCTACAAAATTTCATCTCGGTTGTGCCTCAGAAAATGGACTTATAAGTTAGCTCAGTTAACCCATGTGAACCAATTTTTACCTGAAAATATGTTTTATAGTACCATCTCACTCTTCCGCAAGCTGCCTAACAACTAGAGATGCAAATACCTACTGGAATACACATCTATTCCATAACTTTAACGACTTTGAGCCTATGACTTTCAGTTGCCGTGACACAGTCCAGACAAAGTGATTAATTGCTACTCATGACAACAGCACAATTTTTTTAAATAGGTGGGTGAAATGACCTGGAAATACTGTTCGTTGCTGCCATGAGACAAAATTGAAGTCATTTAAAAAAACCCAGCTGAAACGGCTAATTACCAAAACTTATGCAGATATATGGACTATTCCAACAAGAGAGGTTAAGACACTGCACATTTTTCTAGCTAACTAATGATGAGCAAGCTAGAACTAGCAGGTTCAGGTACAAACTACTAAAATCATCCCTGTCTGAAGTAAAATACAAACCTATTCTGTTCTTTCTCTCACCTGTCTGCCGGTCTTCAAAGAAATAGAGTTTTTTGGCTCATGTACCTCAGTTTAGATTTCTTGTCACTGCTTTATATACTGGACTCTAACACCATCACTGATGAATGCAGAAGCAGCAGAAGACTCCATGCAAGTTCAGAACTGAAAATAACATGAAGACAGGGGCATGCCAGTGTCATATCTTCTAAACAATGAACAGCTACTCTGCTTCCTGCTGCTGAATTTGCAATGGTGTTTCCCATAGGCCTACAGTCTGGTATTCCTGAAGAGCTAAGTACTGACCCAAATCAAGTGCCAAAATCAGAAGGAATGGCATTTTCTTTAAAGCAGAAAATAAATGTTAGAATGTTTAAAGTTGTTTTGTGGGTTTTGTCCCTAATAAGCTTCCTAAATAGGAAAATATATGCTATTTGTTGATTGATGAGTCAGAAGATACTGATACCTAGCACTAACATCAATTAGTTGGTTCACATTAAGATGTACACAGTCATGCTCACCCACAAGCACCGACAACCACAACCTTCAGTCAGCAGCCATTAACATTTCAATCTGTCAGCACTAAGTGCTCCTCAAAACACAGTTTCACCTTTGGCCCCTTCTGTAGGGGCAAGACATAATAAATTCACATAGCATCTATTATGCACATAATCGTATAATTATATAGCATATAATAAATGCCAGAGGAAAGATGAAATTGCTGTCTGTCTCATTAGCACTACTTGAACAGAACTGTTCCACAATCCAGGTCGGTGTATTCAGGCACTTCTCATTATTTCCTAGTGGGATGCTCAAATACCTTACTGGCTCTAGACCTCAGCTGCTTACCTAATGTACAAAAAATTTATCTTATGCTATTGCTATCTTTATCCCTGGAGTCAGTTCACAGCAGTGTGGAACAATGTCCACAAAGAAATAATATGAACATGGAAGGAACTAAATAATAACCAGTAAAAACCTTAAGGATTTTCTATGACATGAAATAAGTGCAGCTAATATGTCTCAGCTTTGCATGACAGGAAGCAAAAACATTAAGTATATAGGAGATTTTTAAAGGGAAAAAAAAAAAAAGGAAGCGAACAGATCACCTGAAATAAGGAAAAAGTAGTACAACACTCCTCCCACAACTGCTCCCCCCACCAAGCAATTTCATATTTGACCACTGCTGAGCAGCATCATGTGTGACAAAGAAGGCACGGGCCCTCAAACTACTATGAAACACTTCGGTTTCTCTGCAGAATAGCAGCCAAAAAATGGACAGTTCATTGCAGAAACATCAGATGGAACTGAACAGCCCACAACAGTTCTAGAGCAACAATAACCTTTCCACTGCTGATTCCTCTTGTGGCTTTGCCTATATTGCATTCAGGAGCATGAAGGTAAGCAGTGCTCTGCATGAAGCACAGGCATTGAAGGAACATTTACCGGACTCACTGACCCTAGGACACCCCTATTCAGCAACTGGATAAACTCCCTACCTGAAACAGCTGTGGGACGTTCAAAGGCAATCAGATCAACTGTAGCTCTAAACATATTCAGATGTGTTCCTGAGCAGGCACAGGGACATGAAAGAAATATATGACATTACACTCAAGCTTTGGACATACAGTCTGTATGCTAGCCTTCAGTCTGTGCACAGATATTACAATGGTAGAATCTATTTATGACCAAAACAACCTGCACAGAACACTGACAGATTAATACAGTTCCACCACAGACAAGAAACATCGAAAGTTCAGAACACTATTTAGACAGCTCCCAACGAGGTAAGAAACAAAGCTAACATGCTTTCAAGGGTTGTTTTTTTCTTGTTCAGATAAAACCTCTCAGTAACACTGCTGTATATTTCAGGAAATCTTTCACCTGTTGAGAAATAATCTCTTCAATAGGTTAGTTATCATGGGTTCTCCATTGTGAGAAATGTACAAGATTAAATTCATTCTTTTTGGTTCTGTATTTCTATGGCCCTGAGCTCCTCTATCTAAAAGAGTTTTGTTTGCTGTTTTGTTTATATTTCCCATGCTGTATGAAGCAATCCCTTTCTGAAACAATGAGGCATGAGCTAATGTATTTATTATCTCCAGTATCACTGTGTTTTCTTTGTGTTACATCCTCCAAGAAAAATCAGGTTATTTTCTTCCCCCAAGACACAGTTCAGTTTCCAGTGCTGGGAACCACAGTCAGAAACAGCACCAGTTTTAAGTGTGGTTTAAAGGAAACTATTTTTAAACACCTTTACCAGCACCATCCCGCTTATATGCCTGTCTCTTCAGCATCTGCGTAAGGTGAGTAATGCTTATCCCCTTGTTTTGCTGCATTATACATACTGGGATTTAGGAAACTCATTATACCTTATTAGCATAGTTCAGCTTTCATGTAAAACTTCAGGTAATAAATGACATCCTGTTGACTATGTGTCAGTTACGACTATCTGCTTAAACTACCTTCAAAGCCATACTCACTGTTACTCCATTCAGTCCAGCTGTTTTGCCTTGGATAAAAGCAGCAGTCCTTCTCTCTTTCAGTGAGATTTCCACAGAGGTCCAGAAACAACAGAGCAACAAGCCTGCAACTGTAATGTAATTAGCACTGAGCAGTTAAATGGGAACAGGTATGCATGCTACAAAAATATCTGCTTTGATTTTTTTTACTTACTATATGCTGCCTTTTCATGTTCCTTCTGAATCACATCCATGTAGTGGCAGACCCAGAGGTACTCCATAGAGCGCTTTCAAACCATTTGTCACAAAGCAGCCATGAAGTAAAACTCTAAAAAGAAAACTTACATCCAACAGTTTCCTCAAAGATTGACTTAATTTCTAATTAGTCATCAAGATGACCAAAGATGATGCTAGTCCCGATGCAGTATTAGTAGCTTGTAAAGATACTGGGCAACCTGTTATAGAGTGCACAGGACTGAGCCACATAATTCAGTTGAAATTTAATGGAAAGAAAACCAAAGCTGAAGGCTGTAATAAGGGAGTTTTCCATTTCAAAAAGCAAAACCTGCACAATACTGTGTTCATCAAATTACAGTTTTACACATAAAGAGTACACATACTTTCATGCATACGTTTGCATAAGGCTTGTTATGTTTATTTTGAAACCTCAGGACTTCTTTGTTCACATCCCACACACACATCTGAAAGCAAGATGTGCAAAAGACTCCATACAAAATAAAGACCAAACTTTTAGTCTCTGAAGATACATAGTGGGAATTTTATCACCATGTTTTCTAAATGTTTGTCAGTAATTTTAAAATTATAAATCATAAAATTATAAGTCAAATACAATTCTCTGATTTTTTAGCTATCACAATACAAGCACAGTCAGCAAAAAAAGATCTAAACAGAGAAGAAAGTGGAAATCTAATTTCTTGTCAGCATACTTCAAAGGAAGTATTGATTAAAAAAAAAACAAAAACAGTTCTTTTGGAAAATATCCATTTCTACTTGACACAAGTAAGAAAATTCCCTCTGTGAATACGCACACATGGAGTGACATGCAGCTCTTCACAACAGAATACTGTATTTTAATAAAAGGTGTGTACTTAATAGGAAATTATTAATATTTAGGAACAGCTTTGCTTAAGTAGTAGTCAGTGAGAGTATCACTGATTTTGTTTAATGATACTCATTACATACCCAAAATATTACCAGAAAAATCAGAGCTCGCCCTAAGTATTTTTAGGTGTGGGCCTGCAAAGTAATTTTAAAATCCTCATGCCAGTAGGTATTTCTTACATAACTATTCCATAAAACTTTGGACCAGCAAGCTGATTCTCCAGGGGTCTAGGTTACCTGTAATCTGTAAACCTGGATAATCAACTACATTTCTTTGACATTATAACTATATCATAAATCATATGATAACTGTAAAAAATACTAGTGGACTCCAAAAGACTAGAGCCATCAGCCCCTCTGTGCAGGTAAATAGCCAGCTGAGGGTGGGAGAGGAAATAAGGGAAAAACAAAAGCCAAAGAAATCACACCCAACCTTTTCCTTATTTAAGTCACTCTCGTCACTCAACTCTGCAAACTGCTCCCCTGTCATCAGTATAAGAGGATCAAGTTACAGAGATTCATCTGTTGGGTTAATGCATCAATGATTTTTTAAGGAGGCAGAGAGGGCTTCTGTGACAAGAGACCAGAAGCTGCCCCACGCTAGACATAAAAAGCCGAGCCAGTCAGTGAATCTGTCAGCGCCTCAGCGAAAACATGTTTCAGCAAGGAGTTAAAAAGAAAAGCTGCTCAACAGCTGACAGAGTGGAGAAAGTGTGACAAACAACCCTGCTGACACCAAGGCCAGTGAAGAGCAGAGGGTGCAGCCCTGAAGGAAGCTGAGGCCACCGGAGAGAAGTGAGATACGAGCAAGTTTCCGGACAGAAAGTGGTGCCTGTGAAGGACTCACACTGAAGCAGGTTTATCCTGAAGAACTGTAGCCTGTGGAGAGCACATGCACTAGAAGAGCTGGCAAAGCAAAGGGCATGGCATTGCTTTCTGATTACAATTGCCTCATGCATGTACTTCCTTTTATTTAAAGCTTTACTATCTAGATGACACATAAAAATAACTGTCAAACACAAAGGTTAAATAAGAGTCATAGTGCTGTGAATGTAAAATTCCTCCTGTTGGCAAAAAGTCCTGGAGAACACAGAACTTAGCTGTGAGCTAGTAATGCCTACAAAACAGTCAACCAACGCAGGAGGAGCCACATCACAATGCACACTACACCTCCAACTGAAAAAGCAGTAAATAAGACTCTCTTCTGACAACTAAAAGGATACAAAATACAGAAGGAGCAGAATGATAAATACAACAATGCCCTGATAGCTTAAAAGTGGTATTATCACTTAGAGGTAGAATCCTTCAAAATCCCCGCTGGCTGGTCTGTAACACACTGCATCAAATACTAATTTTAAAAGTACTATCAAACCACTTGTGACCAAGAAACAGCTAATAACAAGGTAATAAAATTCTCAGCTCATCCAAGCAAAGGAGTAGAACACAAGATTTTTTTGTAGCATGTACAAGCCTGGTCTCAGATGTCTGTTTGATTAGGCAAAGAAGTTGACAGTGTGTATATATATATATATATATATATAAAAATTCTTGCCTTACACATTTCAGTAACCATGACTTCAGACTGATTCCTCCAACTCAGTTCTGTTTGTCTTTCTTTGTTAATGCTGCTTTCCTAGGGAAAACCCTCTTCTTTCTATAAGCTAACTGCACCACTGAGACTATGAGCCTTGCCATCACAATCTAAATTTCTACCAGGTGCTTCACCAGGTGTGGCACCATCACCAAAGAATCACACAGTAATTTTCCCCCCTTGGAGAAGCAAGCAGAATACATGTTTCTTCTCCACTCTAATGCATTTATCTGAAACACAATGTAAAATTGTGCAATCAGGCAAGTTGGTAACAGGTCACCCTGTGAGGATTTAACAGGAAAGCTAAAAACCAGGAACTTATGACTTGATACAGCCTATTAAAATGGAAGGAAGTACAGAAGGCACTAGAAAGATGTGGCGCCTAGACTTACCAAAGCTATTTTAACTGAGAGTCCTCACACTGATGAAGAACACTGCTTTCTTTGGTATCGATAGAGGAATTCTGGAAATGAACAGAATTCATTCACCAGCCTGTTTCATGACAACACAGTGATGTTTAAACCACAGCCATAACTGCCAAGCACCTGAAATCCTCACTATGCCATTCCTTTTTTTCCATTTCATATACAAACAACTTTAGAGGCTTGTGGGCTGTTCTATGTTTCTGCAAAAAGCATACCACAAGAATATGACTTAATGCAACTTCTCACACTGTTCTGCAAGATTTTTACCTACATATGATTAAATCATCCTCTTCTTATACTGTAATCTACTGTCATATCTCATATCTTTTTATGTAAGCCTTTTTCCCCATGTTTCTTTCAAGCACATTCACTTTGGTACTCAGCCCAGGCAAACAGACAGCTGTGCCTATGGGCAATACTGTCTGCATAATGCCACTGCATTTCATAATGCCCATTAGAAATTATGGACAGCATCTAAGACAATTGTTTGCTAAACTGGGTAAAGCTAATACCTCAACAAATAAACTCAGGTTTGAAATTGAGGAAGTAACTGTGGCTGTTTTCTAGAACCTGTGCAGAGGTCTAATTCCATCAACTGTCCTCAGTCCAGCTACAGATTCTGTGAGTTTAGCTCCTTGATACATCTGGAGAAAAAAGGGGAAAAAAATAAAACCTTTGTTTGTCTTAGAACACCCATTTTAGAAATGTGAGTCATCACTGAAACTGCTAAAAACAGCCCCTTTTTACAAACATGGCAACAAATACCAGGTTTGGTTCAAACCACAAAGTGGTTCAGGACAACCACTTAGGGGATGTTATTTTGTTCATCATGGCACAAGGAGTATTTTAGCCACTCACAGTTATCCCCCTTTTCCTATTAAGTGGTAGTCAGCCAGGATGTCTATGTAGGTGTATGTAAGAGGTCCTGACGCCCTCCTATATTCTTTCACTTCTTCGAGAGGACACTTTGTGGCAAATATAAACCACGGCCTCTATCTTCACCCTCTGCTTCCACTGTAGAAGCAGAGTTTCTGCTTTGATCAGTTATCCAGAGTCTTGTGCAATAATTCTTCACTAAAGCTCAAAAAGCTCCAGGCCGGCAGAAAGCCTTCTGCAGCTGGGCTTCTACACTACGGCACTACTGCTGTCGCCCCCTTGGCGTGCAAACTGGAATGATCTGAACACCAGAAAAGCAGGTTAGGTCCTAAAGTCATCTAGTAAAGTCTTCTTTAAAAGCGCATTACATGGGGTTGCATTAGAGAGGAAGTTTCCTTGTGTTACACGCTGGACAAGGGTAAGATGTAATACCTTCTTTTAAACAGACGTACAAGATACACAACCACCCGCAGCGTCGATAAAGCCAAACAGTCACGCCACGACACGGGGAGGGAGGAGACTTCCTTTTATTCACCTGCTATTCACCTGCGGGTGCGCCGAGATCGCCCTGCCACTGTTCACCACCACGCGGGAAGCAGGCGCCCGGGTGACTCGGCGCAGCACCAGCTCCGGGCCACGGCATACTGGACCAGACACTGTGAGGAGGGTCGGGCGCCCCGCAAGTGTAATCGCGGCACGGGGCCATGCGGCTGTGCGACAGGAGCCCCCCCTCGGCGGCGGCGCGGCGGCGCTGCGCGGTGCTGCTCGGGTCGCTGCTGCTGGCAGCCGCCCTGGTGCTGCGCGGCGCCACCCGGCCCTGCCCCGCCGGGCACCCGAGCTGCCGCCAGCGCCTTTACCGAGCGCTGGAGCTGTCCCCCGGCAGGAGGATCAACTGCTCCGGGGTGGTCCGCGGGGACGAGCGGGCCATCAAGGAGGCACAGCTCAGCAACCTGGAGGTCGCCAGCAGAAGGGCTTCCTTGACTCCCGGCCAGTACCTGAACATGACCAAGGACTGCAGCGCCTTCAAGGAGAGCCGGCGGTTCATAGAGTTCCCGCTGAGCCAGGAAGAGGAAGAGTTCCCCATCGCCTACTCCATGGTCATCCATAACAAAATTGAGATGTTCGAGCGGCTCCTGCGGTCCCTCTATGCCCCCCAGAATGTCTACTGCGTCCACATTGATAACAAGTCCCCAGCCGCCTTCCAGGAAGCCGTGCGGGCCATCGTAGCCTGCTTCCCCAACGTCTTTGTGGCGAGCCACCTGGAAAACGTGGTCTATGCCTCCTGGTCCCGGCTGCAGGCCGACCTCAACTGCATGCAGGACCTGTTGCAGAGTCCCATTCCCTGGCACTACGTCCTCAACACCTGCGGCACTGATTTCCCCATCAAGACGAACGCCGAGATTGTCCGTGCCCTGAAGGTGCTGCAGGGGCGGAACAGCATGGAGTCGGAGAAGCCGTCGGCACTCAAGCAGCAGCGCTGGCAATACCACCACGAGGTGCAGCAGGTCATCTTCCGGACAGCCACCAAGAAACTGCCGCCTCCCCACAACTACCCCATGTTCACTGGTAACGCATACGTCGTGATCACCCGTGCCTTCGTGCAGCACATCTTCGAGGACCCCGCAGCGCAGCAGTTCCTCGAGTGGGCCAAGGACACCTACAGCCCTGACGAGCACGTCTGGGCCACGCTCAACCGTGTGCCTGGTGTGCCCGGCGCCATGCCCCCGAATGACAAGTTCCAGCTCTCGGACATGAACTCCCTGCCCCGTCTGGTCAAGTGGGAGTACCTGGAGGGGGACACCAGCAAGGGCGCGCCCTACCCACCCTGCACCGGCCAGCATCAGCGCGCGGTCTGTATCTACGGCGTGGGCGACGTGCCCTGGATGCTCCAGCAGCACCACCTCTTGGCCAACAAGTTCGACCCCTTGGTGGACGACGCCGCTATCCAATGTCTGGAGGAGCACTTGCGCCACAGGGCCCTCTACGGCCGGGGGCTCTGAGGGGAGCCGCCGCACGCTCGCCAGCACCTGTCTCCTTCCGCAGGCGCGTCCAGCGGAGACGCCTCAGGGGCCGCGGAGGAGGCGGAAGCGCCGCGCCGTGAGGCAAGAGGGGCTCGGGCGCGTCACCCGCGCTGACGGAGGGGTCTCCTCACGCCGGCGGGCCCCCGAGGAGAACGGGAGCGGCCGCGCGCAGTAACTAACGGGCGGGACGGGGCGGACGCCCAGGGGCCGCCGGGGGCGGGGAACGCCCGGAGCCGACGGGCAGGAGCTGCCCCGCCCCGCGCGGGGGGCCGCGGCAGGCCGCGCACCGAGCCCCGCCGTGTCCCATTCTCCTCACACAGCCTGCGGGCCGGCGGGGCCAAGGCATGGGCCGCCGAGACTCCGAGTCCTGCTACAACGAAAGCTGAAACTGTAAAATGGTAATTGGTTTTCTACACTGCAGCTGCTGCACGGCTGAGCCTAACAGCTGCCAGCTGCTTTTGTACCACTTTAAAGTCTAGTTCTGTCAATACTGTTAAAAATCCTTCAATAAAGCGAAATACAGTAAATAGATGGTTCCTGGGTATTGACTGTCCTGTCGTCCTCTGAGGAGAACTGGTTGTGCTCTAGGGAGAGCCATTAAACCAATTGAACATGCCTGCCCCTGTGTTAATGTGGAGAAGTTGGGGGCAGAGAGGTTGTGTAGGTTATGGTGCGCAAACCAACAGCTTTACAGCATATTCCTCTTCTAAAGAAAGAGACTTTTTTTAGGGAGTTAGTAATGTAATTGCCATATCCAGTGGTGTGTCTGGCCTTTCAGATGAACAAAACAATCATCCAATACATTGTTGTTTCTCTAAGTTTCTAGAAGCTGAAAGAAAGATTTGTGAACATCTGTATTTCACCCATGTGTATTTTTTCCACCTTCTCATATTAAAGCCAGGTACTTTCCATGGATCCAGCAGCTTTTCTCTACCTATTAATGCTGAGGGATTAATTCAGTTGTCTTTGTACTACCAAAATCCCCCTTCTGTCAGCACTTTTATAAATTCAAGGTCTCTTGAAATATGCATTATATAAAGGTGCATAATTTATACAAAATAGCACCTGAAGCAGTGATGTAGCATGAGGCTACATTTAGGTGACATTACAACTGCAGTCACACAGATACTCAAAACAACTATTTAAATAGGATGAGGAGAGGAAGTAACTGATGTAAAAGGTGTGTTATTGCAGGGGTTTAGACATCTTAAACTTGGTTGGGAAATTCCAGTTTTTAAAATATGATGGTGACTTCACAGCAAAATTAGGCAAAACCTCCAACTGCTGGCAAGAGAAGCTCCCAGGTATCACTTGGGCATTTGTTCATTCAAAAAGAGCCAATGAAGTAATAGGATTGCTGGTCCCAGTGGGAAGCTCTTCCCAACTTCTGCTAATGTAAATGTCTGTAAAGTGAACAGACATTTGCTGCAACAGAGATGGAAGCTTTATGCTAACCTGATAGCAACACAGAGAATTTAAAAATGGTTTCAGCAGCAAATTCAACATGAACTAACAAATATCTCCATGTCCGGTGCATTCTTTTAGAACAAACAAAACTCTGCTGACTCGTGAGGGGAGGCCTGCAGCGCCTGATCGGGGGGGGGGAGGCTCGGCGACTACGAGCTTCACCTCGGAGCAGCAACTTGCCCCGAGGGAGCTTCAAGTCCTCGACAAGGCCTGCCCGGGAGCCTGCAGCTCCGCGGAGGCGAGCGGCTGACTCAGAGGGGGCGGCGTCAGGAGGACCGGCGGCAGACCTGACTGGTTAAAAAGCTGCCCCAGGGAGCGCGGCGAACAGGGCGGGCAAACAGGACGGGCTCGAAGCAGTTTGCGCGGCAGTTCGCGCGGGCAGGCGAGCGGGGTGGTGAGCGGGATGGTGAACACTCGCCGTACGAGCAAGGCTCGGTCTGGGAGCTCTGCTCTGGCTGCGCCGGTGGTGGCCAGCGTAAGCACCCAGACGGAGCCGATGGGAAGGGAGGCTGTAGTGCAGAGCTCGGGGTATCCTAAGGGAAGGGTGAGCAATGGGCGGGGCTACACTCTGCGTTCCCTGGTGGAGGCCCTCCTGCAGCAAGTGGCTGAACTGCAGGAAGCTGTTACCAGGATGAAAGGTGTCAGGGAAGCTGAGGGGGAGCAGCACTGCTTGCTCCGGGACCAGACTGTTCCTGGGCCTCGGGTGTCTACTGTTGCCCATGCAGGAAAGGAGGCTGCTAACCCAGGAAAGGAGGCTGCTAACCCAGGAAGCTGGGAAAAGGTAACAGAAAAAAACAACAAAAAAAGAAGGAAGGGGGTAATTAAAAGCAGGGGGCTTCCTCCTACATCTGTTGTCCCTACCCAGAACCGCTTTGCTGTCCTGCAGGGGGCTGATGAGCAACAGCGCTCTGCTATCCTGCAGGGGACTGATGAGCAACAGCGCTCCCACCAGGCGCAACCAGCTAGTGCACTGGTAAAGAAGGTCACTACTGGTGCTGCCAGGAAAAAGCGGCGGGTCGTAGTAGTCGGGGACTCTCATCTGAAAGGCACAGAGGCACCCATCTGCCGGCCTGACCCAGCCTCAAGGGAGGTGTGTTGCCTACCAGGGGCTCGGATCAGGGATGTGGCCGAGAAGCTGCCTACTCTAGTCGGTCCCACTGACTATTACCCACTCCTGGTAATACATGTGGGTGCTACTGATATAGATAGCAGTAGCCTGGAGACTATAAAGAAGGACTACAGGGCTCTGGGAGAGGTGGTTAGGGGCTCTGGAGCTCAGATTGTCTTCTCGTCAATTCTCCAGGATACAGGGCAGGACCTTGAAAAGGCTAGGAGGATTGGGCAGGTTAATAAATGGTTAGAAGGGTGGTGCTATAGTCAGGGGTTTGGGTACCTTGACCATGGGACTCAATATAGTAGGCCAGGTCTCCTGGGGGCTGGTGGAGCTGGTCTGACAAAGAAGGGGAAGAGTGGATTTGGTAGGAGGCTTGCCAGGCTGGTCAAGGATGCTTTAAACTAGATGTGTTGGGGGAGGGGGGCATCATTCCATCCCAACACACCCAGTCGGTTGGTAGCACCTACAGTACACGTTCAGAGCAATGTAGGGATATTCCACCTGCTCCAGCCAATGACCCAACTTCAATTGGATCTCGGCTCAAATGCCTCTACACAAATGCCCGTAGTATGGGGAACAAACAAGAGGAATTAGAGATGTGTGCACATCTACGGGGGTATGATATCATAGGCATCACAGAAACATGGTGGGATGGCTCCTATGACTGGTGTGTTGGAATGGAAGGTTACCGGCTCTTTAGGAAAGACAGGCCTGGCAGACGGGGAGGGGGAGTTGCTATTTATATTAGGGATAGGCTAGAGAGTATGGAACTCTGTCTGGGGACAGGTGAACAGTCGACAGAGAGTTTGTGGGTCAGGGTTAAAGGGAGAACAGCGATGGGTGACATTATTGTGGGGATCTGTTACAGACCGCCTGACCAAGGGGACTTGCTGGACGAAGCGCTCCATAGGCAGATAGGAGCAGCCTCACGCTTGCAGGCCCTTGTTCTCATGGGAGACTTCAACCACCCTGATATCTGTTGGAGGGATGGTACGGCCCGGTACAAGCAATCCAGAAGGTTCCTCGATTGTGTGGAAGACAACTTCCTTCTGCAAGTAATAGAGGAGCCGACAAGGAGAGGTGCCATGCTTGACCTCGTCCTCACCAACAGGGAAGGGCTGGTTGGGCATGTAGCGCTCCAGGGCAGCCTTGATTGCAGCGATCATGAGATGGTTGAGTTTGAGATCCTCAGGACAGTGAGAAGAGCGTGCAGCAAGCTCACTGCCCTGGACTTCAAAAGAGCAGACTTTGGCCTCTTCAGGAACCTGCTCAGTAAGGTTCCATGGGATACAGCCCTAGAGGGCAGGGGGGCCCAAGACTGTTGGTTGATATTCAAGGATCACCTGCTGCAAGCTCAGGAGCGATGCATCCCAACTAGAAGGAAGTTCAGCAGGAGGGCCAGGAGACCTCCTTGGATGGATAAGGAGCTGCTGAGCAAAATTCGAAAGAAAAAAGAGGCTTATAAAAGGTGGAAGCAAGGTCAGGCGGCCTGGGGAGAATACAGGGATGTTGTCCGGGAAGCTAGGGACCAGGTTAGGAAAGCTAAGGCCCATTTAGAATTAAACTTGGCTAGGGATGTTAAGGATAACAGGAAGGGATTTTACAGGTACATTGCCAATAAAAGACAGGTTCGGGACACTGTGGGCCCTCTCCAGAAGCTATCGGGAGAACTGGCTACCCTGGATTTGGAGAAGGCTGAGGTTCTTAATGACTTCTTTGCCTCAGTCTTTACGGGCAAATGCTCTGACCACACCACCCAAGTCTTGGAAGGCAGACGTGGGGACGGTGAGGGTGGGGACCCTGGGCCCACTGTGGGGGAGGATCTTGTTCGGGACCACCTTAGGAACCTGAATGTATACAAGTCCATGGGACCGGATGAAATCCATCCAAGGGTCCTGAAGGAGCTGGCAAATGAAGTTGCTAAGCCACTGTCCCTCATATTTGAAAAATCATGGCAGTCAGGTGAAGTTCCTGATGACTGGAAAAAGGGAAATATAACCCCCATTTTTAAGAAGGGAAAAATGGATGAGCCGGGGAATTACAGACCAGTCAGTCTCACCTCTGTGCCTGGCAAAATCTTGGAGCGGATTATCCTGGAAGGCATGCTGAGGCACATGAAAACCAACAAGGTGCTTGGGGACAGCCAGCATGGCTTCACTAAGGGGAAATCCTGCCTAACCAATCTGGTGACCTTCTATGAAGGGGCTACGGAACTGATGGACAGGGGCAGAGCAGTTGATGTCATCTACCTGGACTTGTGTAAAGCCTTTGACACTGTCTCCCATGACATCCTTCTCTCTAAGTTGGAGAGACATCAATTTGATAGGTGGACCACTCGGTGGATAAAGAACTGGCTGGATGGCCGCACGCAAAGAGTAGTGCTCAGTGGCTCAGTGTCCAGCTGGAGACCAGTAACGAGTGGTGTCCCCCAGGGATCGGTGTTGGGACCGGTCTTGTTCAACATCTTTGTGGGTGACATGGACAGTGGGATTGAGTGCGCCCTCAGCAAGTTTGCCGATGACACCAAGCTGTGTGGTTCGGTTGATACATTGGAGGGAAGGAATGCCATCCAGAGGGACCTTGACACGCTTGTGAGGTGGGCTGATGCCAACCTGATGAAGTTCAACCATGCTAAGTGCAAAGTCCTCCACCTGGGTCGGAGCAATGCCAGGCACAGCTACAGGTTGGGCGGGGAGGAGATTGAGAGCAGCCCTGCAGAGAAGGACTTGGGGGTGTGGGTTGATGAAAAAATGAACATGAGCCGGCAGTGTGCGCTTGCAGCCCAGAAGGCCAACCGTATCCTGGGCTGCATCAAAAGGAGTGTGACCAGCAGGTCGAGGGAGGTGATCCTGCCCCTCTACTCTGCTCTCGTGAGACCTCACTTGGAGTATTGTGTGCAGTTCTGGTGTCCTCAACATAAAAAGGACATGGAAGTGTTAGAACAAGTCCAGAGGAGGGCCACGAAGATGATCAGGGGACTGGTGCACCTCTCGTATGAAGATAGGCTGAGAAAATTGGGGCTGTTCAGCCTGGAGAAGAGAAGGCTGCGTGGAGACCTCATAGCAGCCTTCCAATACCTGAAGGGGGCCTATAGGGATGCTGGGGAGGGACTCTTCATTAGGGACTGTGGTGAGAGGACAAGGGGTAATGGGTTTAAACTTAAACAGGGGAGGTTTAGATTGGATCTGAGGAAGAAGTTCTATACTGTGAGGGTGGTGGGGCCCTGGAATGGGTTGCCCAGGGAAGTTGTGAATGCTTCATCCCTGGCGGCGTTCAAGGTGGGGTTGGACATAGCCTTAGATGGCATGGTTTAGTGGGAGGTGTCCCTGCCCATGGCGGGGGGGTTGGAACTCGATGATCTTGAGGTCCTTTCCAGCCCTTACTATTCTGTGATTCTGTGATTCTGTGACTCAGGGTAAGAACTCAAGTCTCCCAACACAGAAAGCTGCACCTAACCACTGCTGCCTAATCTAATTATGCTTGTTGAAGCTCTTTCATTTACTTTATATTAATACATATTAGCCCCCAATGGTGAACTACTGCCAGTGGTTCATTGGGGGACTGGAATACATTCAAGTTTCTGGACTAAATGTGGCAGAGCAGAGTCAGTGTGCTTCTGACTATGGCAAAGTGGTGTCTTTTTCCATTGGAAAATGGAGAAAAAAGGTGCATATTCACGGACAGGGGAAAACAAACAAACAAACAAAACCACAACAAAAAACCCCACAAAACAAACCAAGAAATAACTCATACTTCTCTATTCCTATTGCAAGGAACTGCATCAAAACCAAACTCATCCATGACATGGATGTCTGTAATATCGAAATAATTCCCTTCTGAGCACCTACAGAAAGCAAAGAGGTGTTTGGGGAAGTGGAAAGAATCCCAGTCTGAAATAGTGAAACACTGTTGAAAGAGGCACCATAGTATTTTACAGAAATACCTGTAAAGATAGATACTTACAGATTACTTATGTATGTGTTAACAGCAGGTTTTGTTCCTTTCACTCTCTATGTTTAATTCTTCAACTGTTTCTTCTCTCAGAAATACAAAGTATTGCTTGTACATACTATTTAAATAACAGTGTTTCTTCTGTTATTGACAGACACTGCCTGATCAAAAAGAGTACAGATGGAGAGACAGACAAAAACACTTAGTTCTGGGGAAAACAAAAACACCACTTCAAATCTGTTCCACGGTAAGTCTTTAGAAAGCCAAAGTAATTTCTCTTTTAATGTTACATGTTGAAATCTATGCTCTTCCTGGTTGGACATTTAACCACATCTGAAAGAGCTTGCCTATAGAACAGGAAGGTCTCAAGTGAAACCAGAGTAACAAAAAAAAAAAAAAAAACCAGCTTGGCAACACAATGGAGGGAGAGCAGTTACCTAAGAACGTAGCCTTGCAGCCTTCTCCGTTCAGAGATTACTGATTTGTATGAAAACAAATTCTGGCATTATCTGGAGGTGTAAACAATTTGTAAACTTTAACATCTTTGAGTCAAAGAAAATTTTCAGTTTCTGTTGGTACTGTTACTCACGATTTATCTCAGATTATTTGTTTCCAAAAGCAAAGGTGTATCTTCATGCAAATTTATTTTCAATTCACCCTCTTCTTTTAGTAGTGACTTAATTTCTTCTGAAAGAACAAATTCAGAAGGTGAACTAAAACAAAAAGATTGTTACAAAGGAATACTCTCAGCACTTCCTCTTCCAAAGATATGAGGAATGTCAGATTTATGAGTGCAGACACGTCAAAGCAGCAATACAGAAAAGAAAAAAACCCAAGCAAACCTATGTTTCCTTACCATTTCAAATGACAATAAAAATGTCACTCAACTCTAATACAGAACTTTGTATTCCAGAGTTCTCAAAGCATCTTAGAACTAAGATAGTTAGCATCTCAGAAAACTGGCAGCAGGGCACAAAGATAGGATGGAATTTACCCAGGTTAGTTGCAGAACTGAAAAAAGAATAACCTTCAAATAGAACAAGGCAAGCTTTAGCCAAAAGTAGCATTGGCATACCAGAACATAGGCTCACCTCCAAACAATAGGTTAAACCCTATATAGGCTTAATCAGTAAAATCTTGGGCTATCCAAAATGGAAATAGTCATATCAGAAACACTAGTGTTAAATTTATCCAGTGAAAAAAACCACTATGACAGGAAAAAAAAAAAAAAAAAAAAAAAAGGCAAACAATAACAACCACAACAAAACCTTTTTTTTTTTTTTTTAATTCAAAATTAGATAAAAATCTAGTTCTAACACTTTTGTCTACAATCAGTTATTAGCTAGCAACCTGAATTTGATACAAACTCCCAGTTATTCAAGGAGGAAATCTGAGGAAGAAGTTCTATACTGTGAGGGTGGTGGGGCCCTGGAATGGGTTGCCCAGGGAAGTTGTGAATGCTTCATCCCTGGCGGCGTTCAAGGTGGGGTTGGACATAGCCTTGGATGGCATGGTTTAGTGGGAGGTGTCCCTGCCCATGGCGGGGGGTTGGAACTCGATGATCTTGAGGTCCTTTCCAGCCCTTACTATTCTGTGATTCTGTGATTCTGTGAAATATACTGCAAGTTACTACTTATCTTTCACAATATGCACAGGAAGAAGTCGAAACTATAATTCTGAAATCAAATAACTGCTTTTAAACTCATCTGGCTTTAATTTATATTTTATTTCCAAGTGGTTTTCACTTGAGTTTTACAGGAACAACCTAACATGAGCTGAAACTGGTATAATAGGTATTTAGACATAGATGGGTCCATGAACAGCTCTTAACTCCAGCTGGGAGGGTCTGTTTCCTGGCTGCTTTGCATTTGCTTCATTTCAAGTCTCTAAAGAGATGAGTCAATTGAAATAAATTCAGAGAAAAGCAGGTAATAAATTCTGAAAAACTAGAAGCAAACATGACCTATAGAGTGAAATATCAGTAAAGTATTTGCAGTCAAGAGTAAAATTGGTTCAGGGAACAGGGTTAGGGATGTTCTTTTTCTTCTGACTGCATGAGCACTAACCACAACTCTCAGTGAACTATTTTCCACTTCCTTGAAGGATGCAGGCTCTTTTAGCACCAGGCAAAAATCAAAATATTAATAGATCTGTGACTTAAAACCTACTAAGCCATAAGAGCTTATTTATACAGTAAATTTATCTTTCAGCAAAGCTATTTTCCTACAATCACCCTCTAAGTTACAGATGTGGACTTTTCCTTCACTATCAGTACAGCTTAATAAAATTAAAATGCTTTTTGTCATGTTCCTACTCCCTGCCCCTGGAACGTACAGAGTACAGGAAAGCAAAACCAAGTCACTAACACCTTAACTGATACACTATCTCCTAAGCTGCTGAGATCCTTAGTATCTGTGTTTTGAGTAACTCTCATCTACCTCATGGTACCTAGTCATTGTGCAAAAGTACATAATGATCCTGATTAAACTTGTCTTCTGGGAATTCATCTTAAGTCCTTCGTGCTCCACACTTTCCTTTAATTTGTGTCTCTGTGATAACATTTATAGTCAGGCATTGACACCCCTGACTGAGCAAACAGCTTGCTTCAGATAACATCTGGTTTTGCACACTTGTGGAATTCACAAAATCCTTTTTCTCAGAAGCCATGTTTAAACACAGGCAGTCACCCACAGCCACTTCTGTACTAGTGTTTATTTCCTTTTCTTCACCTTTCTTCTAGCTAATTTACTTTCTAAATAGAAGCATCCACTCCAGCTGAAGTTCAAGGTGCAAAGGTATCTCTTACTTTCTGCTATTGATGAGTGGAAGTAACTGGGACCTTTCTGAAGAAAAATCAACAAAAACCCCCAAATGAATGAGTCGGTCCATAACACTACAGGCAAGGAAGGACCAAACAGGCAGCAGCAAGTATGCTGATGCTGTAGCAAGTAAGATGATTTGTCTTCCACTGGATATTAAAATAGCTTAGTATAACAAAAGTGCAATTTAACACTTTTAGGTGTAAGTTAGTTCAACATATCTTCCAACACCACCAAGCACATTAATCATATGAATGTGGAGGGATCAGCTGAAATTCAAACACAAAAAATAGCAAGTGGCAAGAAAATTATGGAAAACAAAGCAATGAAAAGCAGGAAGAATATTGGCACCAGATCCCCTTACCTTCTCTTTGCTCCCCTCTCCTTCAATGAACTGAAACAGCCCCCATAGAAGTTGCAGATCTGGGGCTGGGACAAACACCATCCAAAAAATGTGGTTAGAACTGAAAAGAATGCGACACTTGCTGCCAAGCTAGTGTCAAAGCTTCTGTTGACAGCTCTTGAGGTTTGCAGGAATTAATTCCTCCAGAAGCTCAAGCAAGCTTCTCTCCTGCAGTGAGCAAGCAGCAGTCTTCATCCCATAAAGCAGACTTTCTCTGAGGCATCACTGGAGCAATTCTAGACATCAAAAAAGTTATTCCCAAGAATTATTTCCACCTCACTATGCCTCAAGAGCTGTTTTCTAGAGAGACGGCAGAGTTAACAGGGTAAAAACTTTTTGCTGAAGGGGGAGCATTGATCACAAAAATGCAAATATTCTTTATGTATGTACCCAGGCAAACTCAGTAGTCTATCTGCATCCAAATTTGAATTCCATGTCCTAGAAAAATCCCACATATGCAAAAATACCAGATACCTGCATTGCCTAGCACTGCACAGTCAAGGAGATGGAAGATGCGTGTGTAAGCTCATTTTAGGAACAGTAAGGGGGCAAACATAAGAAAGTATTTTGTAAGTTAAATACAGAGTACACAAGAAAACAAGGATTCTACCATGAGAGTGGAAAACTATTGGTCTGCAGAACAACAGCTTAATGCATTTGGCATAACCAAACAGAGCTAGCCTATGTAACCATAAAACTTCAATCTGTGATACTAAAACATTAACCAGCTATGAAATAAAGCTCCTAATACCATCAATCATTAGCCAGGCAGCAGCAATACAAAAGGTTCAGGGTACATGAACCTTCTTGTCTGCCTTTCCTTCAGTTGCTGTTTGTGTTTGATAACTTTTCTTGTTTTGTGTGAAAGGCTTTCTCAGGCTTCCAGCTTGAGAGGAAGGGAATGTCTAGATTACAGAAGCATGTCTTATACCCACTTGTTCTTATTTGTTATTTCACCTAAAACATTCCCTTAATCCCTATTTGTGAGTAGTCTCTAGACTTCCACACAAACTGTATCACACAGATTCCACCAGCACACAGTCCCTTCACAATCACTGTGGCCAGGATCAGATTGTTTCCTGTCCCCAGACATTCGAGTTACTGCGCATTTCTTCTAAGACTACATTATTATTAGCAAAAGGAAAAGTCTTAGAATAATTCAGAAGCATCCATTAATTTCATATATTAATATATTTTTTGTATATTTCATCTATGTCACTTTTTGCCACTCACTTAAGGCTGAAAAACAAGCTGATCATCAGTGTCACTTCAGCATTTAGTTTCAGTACAGTAAGACTCCAGTACAGAGCATTTACATCCATTTCAGAATATCCATCTCATTTTCAAATGCTCCCTTTCAAGGCAAGGCAATATTCAAATCTGTTTTCACACTGAATAGGAAGTAGAGTGTACAATTCAGTGTTATGGTTATGCATCAGCACAGGGAGTATCCCATCACCTCCTTCCAAAAGAGCTTCAATGAGACCACTGCTTTCTTTTTTTTTTTAAGCAAGTCAGTAAAGTTGCCCTGAATTAGGAACATAATCATTTCTGGTTCCTGCTCACATTGGTCTGAATTTCACCAGCTACTAAGTAGGAGACATCTTTGTCAACAAAATCATTTCTCCTTTAATTTGTATTTTTTTGTAGTGTGTATATATATATTCGTTACCTTATTTTCTTTGTCAGTTAAATATTTATTTTCCTTTCAGTTAACAGCTAAGGCAGCACTAAGGCTGGGAGTGCTGAAGTAGTAGTAGACAACTGTTGAAACACAGAAGTCTGATAGAGAAGTATGAATGGAATGTTAACATAAATCTACTTCACACAATAACCTTACATCATCAGTACAACTGTGCTTCTCTATTAAATATGCTTTTAATGGAAAAATGCTATAATAAGTATGCTAATGCAAGCTTAATTGGAACAAAATAAGATATATAATCATTTGCACTGGGAGGGAGTCCTACAGTCCTACAGACATCTGTAGGTTGAGAAGTTGTGTCCAGAGACAGGAAGAAACAGCAGAGTTGGAGGCAGGAGCAGCAAACTTTGTACTTGCAAGGGCTGCAAATGAGTTTACCACATGATTATTAGAGAACAAAAAAGTATGTAAACCTAGAAGGTTGAGTCTGATGTAGAAAAAGAGAAAACCACAGACATACATTTATACCCTTTAAGATAACAACCTCCACAGATAGGTAGTGTGCTGTTCAAATGAGAGCAACACTCTGCTGTTCTTGTTTCAAAAATGGTTACTTACCAACCTGCAGTTTGTAGTGAGGGACATTTGGCATAGATATAAGACCAAAAAAATTCATGGTAAACACAATACTTAGAACAGTCTTGCAAACAAGTTTGTGAACTCCTTTCTCACTTGAACTGAGAGAAGCAGAAGTTAACCAACCATGATATATAGTTTCATGTCCAAAGATAGGATTTAGAGAACTGTAACATGTCAGTCTGGAAAGGCATTAGGAGATATACTAAAGCTTTATTACTTTCATTATAGACTGTGCCACTGACATGTAGAGGAAAGTTTAATTTCATTCATTCAAATGTAAAATTATGCTCCATTTTCATCACAAACTAAAGATTTAGACTGATCTGAAAACAGTTACACCTCAACTTTTCTTCTGTATTGTTTCCAGTTTCTAGTGGTCTTTAAGTAACCTACTGTCAAAAATAAATGGAATTGGACAGTATTGAAGCAACAGGCATTCCTATGACCACACTGGAACAGTCCCTGTCAGCCAAACAAGCTGTCAGTATATTATATTCATACTTCTAGTGAAGAAACTATTTTCAGGGTTTCTTGATCAGAGTTTTTTAATGTGTAAGTCTAAAAAGAACAAAGATATCCATCTGATATCCCAAAATTCACAGCTCAACTCCTTCCCTGAAATACTGTTGGCCAGATGTCCCATTAAATGTATTCCACATAAATTAAAAATTAGAAAAACAATAAACCAAGCAGCACTACATTTGTTGAGAATATAAAACAATCTTACGAGACTCAGTTTCATTACTTCAATTTGATTAGCTGCGCAATAACTTTTAATACTTGGGTTACAGTATTATTACTATTAGCTGAGAATCCCAAATGAA
The DNA here is from genome assembly GCA_039720435.1 of Amazona ochrocephala. NCBI lineage: Eukaryota > Metazoa > Chordata > Aves > Psittaciformes > Psittacidae > Amazona > Amazona ochrocephala. The sequence goes on along the minus strand of CM077883.1, from coordinate 29,449,090 downwards.
CAAATTTATAGATAGAAAGATGCAGTAACACAGACAAATACACTGGCCAGCATCAGCTGCTTTTGTTGATGTCCTCCTCCCTCCTGCAACAGCCATTTCCTGCAATACTTACCAGTGAAACCACACTCAGAACCCTGTAACTGGACAACCTCTGCATTAGCAACATGACTCTAAACACGCTTAGACAATACTGAGAAAATATAATAAATATATTAATGATTGGTTTTAAACAGTTTCCCAATGATCACTCATTCACGAGTTTTTTAAATAAAAGTTTATTACAGAAATTACTTTGAACAAAAAAACCAAACCAAACCAACAGTATCTGCTGTAATTAAAAAAAAAAAAGTAATATTGTATTCATGCCCTATAGGGTGAACTGAAGAAATGCTACAGGTATTTCTTTCACTGTCATTCTGAGAGACATCCTAGCATGGACTAACTCATATCTGCATCACAAGAATTAAGAATGCACACAGTCTCTCTCCATGCTTCTCCCCAGAAAGTGCTGCATATTAAAGTATTGCAGACAAACTCCAGTTCTGTTCATTCTGCAGTATTGGAACCAGTGTCTAGGGAAAGAAAAACCAAAGTGTAAGTAATACATACACTCTCTACAGTTGAGTATAAATTAAAGAGAACTAGTACTCACTTTCTAGTACCTTCCCTCAGCTCAAAAGCATTCCCCAAGCATTTCAGGACATGTTCTGTATTTACCCACTTCTCTCCGCTGCTGCTGATGTGGTGCACAAGCTGCCTGATTTCTTTCAGTTAACAACATTCAGTTAGCCAGCACAAAACTTCAAGGTTGTGCACACACATTGTTTGCTATTAAGGCATTAAAAATACAAGAAGCTTTGCTCTGACTTGCAGTGATATACAAACAATTTTACTGTGGAAGGCCACACGCACATCTGGCTAAATCACATAACCTATGAAAGAGAAAGGTGTTGCACATCCAGTAGCATAAGCTCCTCTGGAGTGTGGGTTATAGCTTATTACACATCTTGAAATATATGCAGGAATGAGCATGATCTTCATAAAATAACAGAGCAATTCTCTGTTCTGAACTTTTGTCAGAAGCACCAATTAACACCAGTGCAACTGCTGGTATTACTATCATCACTGCTTTCTTGTTCTTAGAGCTATGGGAAAAGTACATGACACAGATGTGGAGGAAGACAAGTCAGTGTTTATGATGTTCCTTTAGCAAGTCAACTCCTTGTGGGGAAAAAAAAGGCTGTAATGTTAACAGCAACTTTAAATCACCCCATTCTTTAAATCTTATCTGCATACTTTATCACGAGTGAAAACTATTAATACTTGGAAAGTAAGGTTTCCTCTACTAGCTATAACAGGCACACAAAAAATAAAGAGTAAGATTATATGCTTGGCTAATACCAAAAGTTGATCAAACAATAAATTCTGTCAATTCTTTAAAACTATGACTTGTAGTCATGCCAGTTCCAGGAAGTCATGAAGAACCTGTTTCAGAGGGCTACAGTATATTTAAATAAAGTCCTTTCCATTCTCAGTTCTTTATTTTCACATCACTCCCCACTGGTGAAACAAGAATTTCAAGGAACACTGACAAAAGTAATCCAGCCAAGCAAACATGGGACATAAACTCCCATAAGCAGTGTACGTACAGTGGGCCTGTTGAGCAATATATAAGTATTTCAGTATTATTTCCAAATTCTGGCATGAACTTGTCATGTCCCCTATGATCAAATCCAGCAGACAGTTGCTTAGTTTTCTCTGAGAAGTGGTTGCTCGGACTGAAGAGGCTTTCCTTGAATTCAATAAAACACGGTGCTTTTCTCACAACCAGGTTAATACAAGAAAAACCTCCCTACAGAAATTCAATGAAGATTACTTATGACTTTCCAATTGTTCCAGTAGTTCATGCTTCCCAACACAAGGTCTACAGCAATCTCTTAACATATTTCTGTTTCAGTGTTTATGAGTCAAGGAGCATTTATCTTGGTTTTGTTGCATTTATCAATCGTAAAAGGGAGTACAGAGCACTACTTTTGTCTGAATAATACAATCAATCTAGCTTAATCAAACGTTTGGTCAAAGCTTTCTATAAGTTATCAAGTCTTGTGTGTCAGTTTATTTTTCATATTCCATACTTACTTTTTCCGTCACATGCTACAATTTTCACTTTATCCACTTTTACAAGTTCAGTGACCTCCCTAAATTCAACGTCATTCAGTACAAATGTCCATACGTTGTCACAGAATCTGTATGTATTCAGAGACCCCTTTAAAGAGACAAGAGATATTTTCTGTAGGATTAATCCCAAAAGTAACAGGAAATATGTTTACTGAACCACATCCCTTCTACCATTAGGTTTGCCATAAAGCCAGCCATGAACCTGAATGCATGCAAACAGCAATTCTGAGGAGAACTGCCCTCCAGTGGCTGAAATTCTCAAGACCGTGTATGTATTCCAAGACCATTATGGTTTATCAAAGGGGAAGCTTCACAGGGACGTAAAAGAGTTTTGTAACTTTTCTAATGCGTGTAAAGGATCAGAATCAGACACGATTTCTTAAAACACTGGCCATAAGAAAAATCAGTTACAGCAGCGATCATAACAAGATATGAAGTCTGCAATTGTTCAAATAAAGCCAGTTTAAAAATCATGACAGAACTGACCTATGTGACATGAGGGGGTTAGAAAAAAGTAGTTATGCTCTTTTTAACATATTTGTGTGGTTTAAAAATCTTAAGAGCTTGCTTCAGTAATGTATTCTGCATCAACTGCTGAGGAAGTGTTAGGACATAATTTCACAACTGGTTTGGGCTTTTTCTTTAGAATTATAATCAAGCTGACATTTTACAATGTGCTGGCTATGTGGCATTCATTAGGCTGGCTGGCTGAGAAAAAAAACCCTTATTTTTCCTGGTATCTACAGAAAAAAGCTACAAACTGACCCAGTGTCTTGAACAAGGACAGATGCACAACTCTGTAGTCTCTCTGCATTACAGATGTGGCTGAAAATCTGGCCTCATCTCACTTCTGCTAGGTCTAAGAGAAGCAAGCCTCCCTCCCTACCTGCAAGACACTAAGAATGGCAGTGCTACTCATCAAAGCATTTCCCTCTTCCCGTTTTCATCCACCCACCAAATCGCTCCACAGTCTTTGAGTTCATTTGAAAGATCAAATGCAGAGTAAGAATGTAACAAGCCTCACAACTGCATACAGAATAAACCTGTCAGCACTCACTATTTCAGAGTCAAAATAGACATGAATTTCTGCTTGGAGCACACAGCTTTTAATGGCATTCTGCTTGGTTACTCCACCCCATGAAGAGCTTATATATACTGTTACCTTACCCTGAAGTTGACCCTGTTCCTGACGCGCTGTGCCAGTGCCGAGTTGATAGCTTTATCAAACTGAAGTAGCACCTGAAGTGCCACCTGAGGAGTGATCTGTTGGGACTGAAGTAGTTGAAAAAATAGGTTTGAGTTACTTCAAAATAAACTCAAAAAAGCTGTAAAAACTCAAAACAAAGTTCCCATGCAGCAGACTGCGAGGGTGGTGAGGCACTGGAATGGGCTGCCCAAAGATGCTGTGAATGCTCCATCCCTGGCAGTGTTCAAGGCAAGGCTGGACAGAGCCTTGGGTGACATGGTTTACTGCGAGCTGTCCCTGCCCATGGCAGGGGGGTTGGAACTGGACAATCTTCAGGCCCTTTCCAACCCTAACTATTCTATGATTCTGTGATCTCTAGAATGAAAATCTACATAAGATTTTACTGCCTTTTCCCTGTTTTAAATCCGAGAAAAGGAATTAGGCGATAACATGATTTTTGCGCTACACAAATAATTAATCTGGCAAGTACCAAGTGAAACCAACCAGAGGTGCAGGACATCAGACACAGTGTTCTGGATTAACCCGATGCTTGTTCACTGGGAACGGCAAGAGGAGGTTATGTGTTCTATGGAAAGGATTTTCCTTAATAGAGAATGTTAATTAAAGGAATTACCATGACAACTGAGTACCAGAGGCTTTGGATTTCAATCAAGTTTTCCAGCCATTGCCCATAAGTACCCAGTACAGAAGCCACAAAGCTGCTTGAGTAACAAGCCTCTCTATTAAGCTGACTGCAGACCCGGACCCCACACACACCTGTATGAGCTCATCCAGGCTCTCCTGCAGACTGTTCCCCAGCGTGGTGTTCCTGTACAGCTGATAGGCCATGGCTTACTGGGACGGGACAGGCACCCTCCTCACCATCCACTGCTCTTGTCTGCTCGCTGTTGTTTAAAGCAAAACAAAAACGATGCTACTAAAAAACTCCTCCAGAGACACCACAGACCTAATTGTAAACTGCATGGTGAGAGCAAGCAGCACTGAAAGATCGCTCCCGCAAGCCCCCACTGACAATACGAGCGCTCGGAGCACAAAGCACCAACAACGAGCAGAAGACTAGGAATGCGGCACACGGAGGGAGGAGAAGGGAGGAGGGAGGCGGCCTTGTCCCTGCCGGGCCGACACCAACAGGCCACTGCACCCACACGGACAGGCCGCCGCTGCCTGCCGCCCCTTCCTTCGGCCTCCGAACTGCTCCTCGCCCCCCACTGCGAGCTCGGGAAACCTCACGGGAATTCCAGACCAGCACAGGGCACCGAGCGACCCTAGGCCAGCTCCCGCGCCCGCGCCCCGGCCACCCCAGCGAGCCCGGCGGAAGGCGCCAGTGGCCGCACAGCAACCGCGGACAGCGCCGCAGGACGGGGGCTCCCACTCGGGGCAGCCCCTCGGCGGCCGCAGCCTCACCCGCTCCGAGCGGCCGAAAAGCAGCAGGGGCTCCGCGGGCCCGTCCCCCGGAAGCGGAACGGCGAGGGCGGGACCCAGACACGACCCGTCCCCGGAAGCAGCGGCGGGAGCCGGGCCTCACCGCGTCCATTGAACAGCGGGTTCGTGAGCAGCAGGCGAGCGTCAACCGCTTGCAATCACAGCTCCGTGTCTGCAGCTTCGGGGTGAGGCTCCTTTCACCTCCTCAGTGACTGAGCCCTCTGCCACGACACCCGAGCCCTTTACAGCTGCCGAACACCTTCGAGATACTCAGCTCCCAGGTCCTCCAATGCCACCGCAGTAGCAAACTGGCACCGACAGCGCCCCGGGAGCCAAAGTTAAATGTTGCCAAGAGGTGGAAGGTGGTGCAGCATACGACCGCGGAAAGGCGCTCCTGTTACCAATGTATGACTAAGCAAAATGAAACATTGAAAAGGTAGTTATCACATACAGGATTTATTTTGTTTCCTGATTCAGAAGTTTCCCGTATTAACAGCTGGCACATTCAGAGATACGTTTATCATGTTACACTGGGACACCCAGGAACACAAACAAGCTCATTTAAAAATAAAGGATCACAACATTCTTAAGAGGTAGGTGAAGAGTCTTGTATTGACATAGATTGATATTGAAGGGCAAAGGAAAATAGTTACATCTGTGAAGAATAGCCAGTTGTGTCATCTGTGATTCACAACCAATGTTTTTGTATGACGACTGCAGCTTCACGTTGTTCAACACTGCACATTGCCCATATTACACACTGGAGTTTACCAACACTGACAGACAATGTCCTAACCCTACCATCTACCACTCCACTGGCAGAGCACCCTAAACCACTGCTCAGGCTTTTTAAGTAGAAGGCTTTGTTCAGATGACTAGAACACAGCAGGACTGCAGAGCCAGAGGGGAAGTAAGCGTCTGTTTCATTTTGTAATTATTAACCTGGAATTCCATGTCAGAAATATTAACTGGCAGCTTAGCAAGCTACAGTAAGAACGTGGTAAAATCAGAACTTGACTTTCTGAAAACACTCCGGGAGCTTCTCCTCAGATCATTTTCAATACTAAAATAAAAATCAATCAGTATGTTTAAACCAGTGACATGGGCAGTCCAAACTGTAAAATGGGAAAGATAAACTCAGCTGATCAAAGAATGGCTTTAACATCCCTGATCTCAGTCACGCTTGAAGGCAACGATGAAAACCTGTAACACAACTGCACCCTCTTCACTCCACACACCCTTTTTTCCTGTTGGCTGGATACAAGAAGTGAGATATAAGGTACTTAAGAGGTCTGGTGCTAGGAAAGCTGCAAGATCTGTTTTCCAGATTATTTAAATATTACTTCCATTTCAGAGTGCAACTCTGACTAAAACAAGCTATCCTGAAAAAGTATAAAGCACTTATTTCATGCATCCACAACAAAAAGTCCTTTAGAGAATGACCTGCATCCACAAGGACCAAATAGGAATTTTCACCAAAATCTTTGTCAGACTCTGGTTAAAAAAGGATGCAACCTATCATCCCTCTCCCCTCTGTTCTTTGTAGGGGACTCTTCTGAGAGTGATTGGAATGACTTGAGCATTAAAATCATCTCCAAAGACAACAGCTTTTGACAAGAGATGCATTTAAGCCACTTTCTACATAGTACTGTATAAATCCCTAGGATACACAAATATTTGACAGTGGAAGAAATACACTTTTCACCAAGAAAATTCTTTGTGGCAGATTTAGTTTAGGAAGTGCTCATTCACCATCTGCTCCCATTACTTTGAGTTACCTACAGACATTCGAGTAGATGACATCAGTGAAGCTGACACAGGAGTAGGCACCAATGCCATGCTGTCCTCCCTGTGACACACTGAGATAATTTCATAGAAGATTCCATTACCACCAACATGTAATCTAATCGTGAAATTATAGAATCATAGAATAAAATAGGTTGGAAAAGACCTTCAAGATCATCAAGTCCAACTGTTAAACAAATGAACAGTAGAAGGTGTTAAGCTGTCAAAGTATAATGCAAAAACCTTGCTGAAACATGCTAACAAGAACAGGCTATGTGCTAACTGCAATTCAGAACAGAACCGCTGTTTCTCAGCACAAAGCTCTTCACAGCAAGCAGTGCTATTCTTCACTTGTTCACTGAAAATAAGAAAAAAAAAAAAAGCTAAGCTGCATAGTTATGAACATTACACATTATTCTAATTAATTCCAAGCTTTTTTGGAAACACAATTCTCCATTTTAACATTCCAGAACCTCAAACACTTCAATCTGCTTCAGCACTAAACCCTTACACATCCCTCTCCATCACTTCCCCACAGAGCATGGCTTTGCCATTCTGCACAGACTGTCAAGAACACCCAAACAATCTAGAGCCTACTCACATCCTGTTTTAATGACACCTTCTCCAAAATATCTTTGCCACTTCTGAAGATTTATCCTGTTGTAGAAACCAATTTTCAAACTTGTCACATCCACGCACAGGGAGGCCACTGCCCCAAATGTCTCTGTTTCAGTTGTGCACAGTAGTAACAAAAGAGAACTACTGACTTCACACACATCCATATAAACAAATCTAGGAGACCTACAAATCAAATTAGTGACTCATGAAATTCTTTTCTTGACAGGACTCAATAGAAGGTGAATTAAAATTCACCATTAAAAGGTGAATTCCCTACAATACTGCTAGCACAAAGTGATTCAGGGTTAGAAATAACTTAAAGTACAATATTCCAACTTTTAATGGCTTTAAATATTAAAATATATTAAGATTATTTTATAGATTTAAGAAGATAAGCTTGACAAAGTTACCCATAACTTTGGGACCTATCTGCTTTTTGTAAACAGCCACCTCACCATTAAATGATGAACTGCAAAAGGTCAGAGGGGAATCATTCTTTAGTATGCTTGTTTCTCAAGCTGCTATCTCTGGGGACAGAACTGACGTACACTGTATTCATTCACAAAAACATATGCTTACACTAGGGAATATAAACCATTCAGTGAGCGCATACACATTTCCAAAAAGAAATAGTACTACTGCATTGCTCAGAAACCAGAAAAGGCAATAACCCCATAATTTGATAACACAGCCTATAGAGAGGACTGGCTACTATATACTGCACTATACGCACAGGAAGCAACAGGACATAAGAGAACCACAACCCTTCCACTAAAAATATGGTTTTACTTAGAATACTACTCTTTTAAATTATGACAAATTGGAACCGAGATGATCAGAATGCTTAGTAACTCGCTTCAGACCCACACAGACCCAACAGAGATCAGGAAGTTTATAGGTTTGCATTTTCACACACACACTGCACTCTGAAGGTATCAGAAGTAAACAAGCTGTTAAGTGTCCAGTTTACTGACTGGAACCTGGGCCAACATCACAACTGAAGCAGGAAATAAGACAGCCCCAAAGACACTGTTTGCATTTGGGTTCTGCTTCCAGAGCAAGATCCAGACCTGATCAAATGGATGCAAAGTAACTGGAAATTAGCATGACCTGTTGAAAGAGAACAGCCTGCACAGTAATCTCTTTGAAACTACGATACAGAAACTATTACAATAAGAGTACCTAAATCGTGAGATGAAAGTCTCAGAGTTGCAAACTTAACTCCCAGATACATGGGCAATTTGCCCTCATCTCACATGAAAATATGCTCTCAGAGTCTATACATGTATCATTAGAGACAATAGATTAATTGGTAATAAGTCTCGACCGTGGAACTATCTGACAGCTATTTATCAATGTCAGGAAGTAATCTGCTTGAACATAACCTTATCTTTTCAAATAAGAGAACTTTTAATGGAACTGAGAACTGATATTTTCAGAATTAACAACATTGTGAGCACAATAAAGACCGAAAGTGAAGATTTAATATATTTGCTATGATATTCTATTGCTCGGCTCCTGATTGGGTATTTGCACACATCTGTCCTTATAGAGGAATAGCAGTAATTATCAAAAGATGTTACAAACTTTTGCAACCTATCAACTAGTGCATCGCTGTTGCCCTGATAAACCTATGAACCCTAGTTATGAATCCAAGAACGCCTCTTACAGATGCAAGTTCAATACCATTGTGGGAAGGAAAAAAAAAGAAAAAAAAAAAACAACAGACCAATAAATTTCACTTAGTTACTTCAAGTGAAATTAGTGCTGTCTTATGTGCCAATCTAAGAGCTTTAGAAACTAACGCTTCATCTACAAGGAAGACAGTGCCGTGGTTTAAACCCAGCCAGCAACCCAGAAACACACAGCCCCTTACTCCCTCCCTCCTTCTTTCCCCCCCAGCTCCCAGAGGGATGGGGAGGAAAATCCAAATAATGGGAATCCCACAGGTTGAGATAAGAACAGTCCAGTAACTAAGGTGTAACACAAAACCACTGCTGCTACCACCAATAATAATAATAAGGGAAACGACAAGGGGAGAGAATATAAAACTAAAGGGGAAAATGAAAAAAACAATAAGTGATGCACAATGTAATTGCTCACCACCCACCAACCAACCCTCAGCCCAACCCAAGCAGCAATCTGGGCCTTCTGGGTGACACCCCACCCCCCCCCCGTTTATGTACTGGGCATGATGAGCTGTGGTATGGAATACCCCTTTGGCTAGTTTGGGTCAAGTGTTCTGTCTCTGTTTCCTCCCAGGCTTCTCATGCCCCTCCTCACTGGCAGAGCATGAGACCAAAAAGTGCTTGATCAGAGTAAACATTACTTGGCAACAACTATAACCATCTGTGTGTTAGCAGCGTTGTTCTCACACTCAAGTGAAAACAGGGCACTGCAGCAGCTACTAAGAAGGAGAAAAGTAACTGTTACTAACAGCTGAACCCAGGTCATCCAAGTAGCAAAAGATTCCCCATATCCCTGCAAACAACTGCTGTTACGGCTAGGATATCTGTGTAACTCCCAAGCTCTACTGAGCACTACCAGAGTTCCTGCTGATGACAATCAATATTCACCCAGGAAAGACTGCAATGAACTCATTTCCTGCTGGTATCCAGGACAGCTTTCATTTACTAACACACAACCTAAATCTGCAATTCAAAATTAAGAAAGGCTAATACTTTGCAGTCACTCACACAGTTCAACTGCTGCTGTGGCTTCTGCTTAAACCCTTTGGCCAACAGGCTGAAGCGCACAGAACTGCTGTTCTGCATCCTGAACAGTGGATTAAGACACCAAATTCAAGCTCACTCTAGTGAGGTAAATGAGTACTGCTTGTAGTAGGGCTGTGAACAAAAACACACATCTCCACTCTTGTGAAAGACAACATTATGTGATTGTTAATAGCCAAACAAATTAAGGGTTTTGTGACAACCAAGAAATGCACTTGACCATTTACAGCAAAACAGATTTATACAATAACAACAAGTAACTTATGGCCTTGTCTACCTGCAAATGAATTCCTTCAGCAGGTATGCATAATATATTGCTCAGTCATAAAAATATATATATTATCTCTTTCCTTTAACATTTAGGTATATAAATATTTTACTGAAGAACATGCATCATTTAGATAAACAATTGCAAGAACATCCTCTGAAGACACAGGGTTCTTTGATATTTAGCAGTATAAAATGAATACATAAACACAGCTACTGAAGTCAAGACAGACCAATACAGCAGTAAGCAGTCCGTTGCGTGCCAGTCCAAAGGAATTAAGCACCTTTTGCAACAGGTTATATTATATACACACAGAGAGAATGCATTGTAAATGGAGCAAAGACAGCATCATTCCATCTGCATATTCTTCAGTCTTAGCTGGATTCCGAACTTACTGGTCACTCTTCTGCTCTTGTTTTCCATTCAGCTCTTGGTCAACTCTGCTTATCAAAGAAAGCAGTGAAATTGAAACTATGTTAGCAAGTAGTTTAGTTTGCTGATATATTAAGCAAAACTATTCCTCTTAACAGGAAAAAACAAAGCTTTTACGTGGAAGAAGTTTTAGTAAATAAATATGAAGATTTTTATTGAACGCAGTCACAACAGTGTTGGGGTTTTTAAAAATCTATTTTCCTACCTCCCCTTCGAAATCAATTAGAATTGTTGAAAAAACAGTTAAATAATAAACAAATAAATAAAACAAATAGCATTTGAAAAGAAGCATTTGATAAGTGCAAGTTAAGTTTCACTGTGGAAAAAAAAAAAAAAAAAAAACCAAACCCAGACTGACTGTATTAATGAATACAAGCAGGAACACAGGTTCACAGGTAAAATGACAACACTGGCAAGCACCACTGCTGTGATGAATAAGCACAGAATTACCTTTAATACTACAGTAATTAAGCCAAGAACGTAACAGCACTAGTTCAATCAACAAAAGTCAGGCGGCTCCTTAAGTGCAACACTTTTTCTATTACATTCTAAGACTCCTGTAATTATCCAGGGAAAAAATAAAAATCACCATCATGCTGCTAAAGCTGATGGGTTTCTGCTTTTGTTTGTGTGTTTGTGCCCTCCCTTTTTTATTTTTAAATATACCTGTATCTGCCTTGGGACTAACAAACAAAATGTTGCTTTGCAGAAAGCAGTGGATGGTTGACAGCCCTGAACAAGATATACTTTTCCTCTTTGCAGGAAGAAGAACAAGCTCATCTTAACTACATCTTCCAGAAGGTAAGCTGTGTGTGGAGTTAAGTTACTCTTAAAACCAACAGTATTTCTGAGTGAGAGAGACCAAGGCCAAGTCTGTCTTCTAACAGCCTGTCTAACCTATGTGTCCAGTCTCTCAAACTGTAACTAGCAGTTTTTCCAGGTGATTCAAACAATGACAGCTCTTCCAGGATACGAATCCATAACAAGGAGAGACAGAGTTTTGGGCTTTTTCTGGTTTTGTAACTGTAAAACTCAACCCAGTACACAAGGACCCAATGGGTCTGGAGCAGTGTTGTCTAAAAGCAACGGTCCTCATCAAACACTTTGTTCGCCTGCACAGTATGCAGCTGCAACTCACTCCTGTCCTCACTGCAGTACCTTAGAAAAGCATGTTTTGACATGGCTAACAAGACTAATCACACAAAATGCACAAAACTATGGTGAGCTAATGCAAACAAGCTATGCCAAAACATACAGCATAAATCCATAGAAGTATATCATACTCTAGCTTCCAGAGTGATTCATACACATAGCCAAAGAATTCCTACCACCATCCTCAACAACTATAGTAACTAAACTTCAACACATCTCCTTTCCCCCTTTTATAATAAATAATGCCCTACAACTGCTTTCAAAGTGATTGAAATCTCAGTATCAAACAGTGGCTGGCAATCTCTATACTTAAGTTTCACTTAGTAACATACTAGTGATGGTAGCATGAATGATGGTGTCAACAGGAACACTGAAGAGTGCTTGTTGTACTGGAGATTTTTAAAAGTGTTTACACATTACTGTTTGAATGTCTCAAGTTTGCATTCTGAATACAATGGGCCTTGCAACAAATTTGGGCAAATAAAACTGAACAAAAGTTCTGCTTAATATGTGCTGAAAGGGTTTCTTAAATTTGACAGGGTTAGTACTTCAGGTTGAATTGGAATAATTGCTAAAACGTTCAACACTTGTCACTACTTTACCTGCTAGCTTTTGGAAACCATTTCCATTCATTTTAATCTCTGTGTTCCTCTCTATGTCTATTACCCAATTTAGACAATAAGCCTCTGTCAGTAGTTACATACTCAGGAAGAACAATTAAAAAAGCTAAGTTAGTAGCAACGCCTCTCAAAACATTTGTTAGTCAGAGTGAAAAATGGATCCATTGCAAAAATCTCAGCAACTGCTGAAATAGCTTGAGCAGTTAGCAGGAGATTGAAAATGACCAAAACGAAAATCCAGTGTTTATTAGCAAGGAACATAGGCACTGCAAATACAAACAGCACTAAATGCTACTGACTTGAATTGCATCTGTGCAAATTAATAACTAAAAAAAGTAGTGAATACCAAAAATACAAAATATGACATTCAAAATGAGAACTTCCAGAGTTGCATGTCTGTTGATACAGAGCCACAGCTCAGCACCTAAAACCAGCTCTTCCTTCAGACATCACTTCTTGTCAGAAACAGTGAAACTTGATTTAATAGATTCATACAGAAGCACTACTTTTGCCTCTTGAAGATTTAGTGCAGAATCCATGTAATCCTCTTAAAAAGTGAGCATCTCATGTAATAGAGACTATTCACAAATATCTGTTTGAATATCCAGGGTGAGTTCTTTTAGGTAACAGACTGCACAGGCACTATAATTACTTTAATGCATAAAAACTTGGTCACTAGTGCATGTTTATATTTACAAACGCTTATTACTTTATGCAAGCCAATCAACTGGGAGTTAGTTGCCGTGCAAATTGTCTTATCTAGATGCAACCCTAATCAAAATATGAATATACCTTTTCTGTTTCTTTCTAAACTTTTCTTCTTCATACCTTGGTGAGGAAAAGTTTGATTTCAGTAAACATAACATATGAAGGCCAAATTCAACAGAAGCTGCAAACTGGTGTTAGTGTCAATACAGTTTGCAGAAACATACCAAGTTTTGAAACTGATATAATTAAAAATATATATAGTACCTCCGCCATTTTTAACCGTTAATCAAGAAGCATTACGATTTAACGACATTTGAATTCAATACAACTTCTTGCACAGTATTAACATCCACCGCTAAAATTTAAAGTCTGCATTCAGAAGAGTTTGAAGTCAGATATATTCGTCCACAGAAGTCTGAGAATTAACTCTGTAAGTTAATAAAGTTCAGACTTTGCAGAACAGTTAAAGGTTCATCAACACAGAAAGGGGTATTCCAAGACTTGGAATGACAGTCTGAATCTATGTAAGATATCCATCAAAAGCCCCAGCAGAAGTATCCTAAAGCTAGCAAAAGGCTGCTTCAGCATCATCATGTCTTTCCTCCCAGCCCCAAGAAAACTGCATTTTCTCTCTTATGAAAAGTTAAACTGTGCAACTGATATCAGGTGTGTACTGCAATAACCAGACATTTGTAGGGGTGCAGTGGGGATCTGTCTGACACAGATGTGCCCTTCTGTCCAGATAGTGAGACTATGCCATTGTTCCATATGGAGTTCCCAGTTTGTGATCACCTATTGTGATGCATACTCTGTAGGTTTTGTACATTACAGCCTCTAACAGGCCAATCAATTCATGATCAGAATTGTTAGTAGTTTCATCTGGCTTTTTTGATACTCAGGTTTACGGTTTCTGTTCTATTACTGAACCCACAAACGCTACTGACAAACATATTGTCATATTTGAGAGGGGAGTTCCACTGATGCTAAAATGGCTATTTTTATTTGGAGGGAAGGAAAAGGAGAAAAACAAGGACATTGATGCTGCCTTCAACTCTTTGACACCGTAATTTTAGAACTCTCATTGGGTAGGGATTCAGCATTTTTCCACAGCTCTTTTTTTTAAATGACATCCCAACCCAAGTGATATTTCACCACTTAACTTGTTCCACATTTTAGCATGAACACTGCAGATACTACAACTTCAGTAACAACATACCCAGAATCTCTCACTCACCAGCCAGTTTAGCATACTGAGGTGAATGGAATGGGGCCTTGGTTCTAGAAAACTTAATTTACACAACATAACTTGGTAATTAGGTAAGGCACTATCTGTGAAAATCCCTATACATTATCACACCAAACTGTAGTTAGCAACGTGGTCAAACATGGATACTCCTCCTAAAGGTAGCAATGATTGGTGTTAAATTATTAAACACAAAGTATTACATTCAATGCCATCAGAGATTACAATATATACCAGTTCTAAAACATGATCAGTGTAGAACACGTATGAATAATAAAACATACTGTTTTATGCATTCTGGGATGCCAACGTATTCCATGGGGATGAGTTCAGCTAGTTCCGCCAGGGTAAAGACATACCTAATTTTCTGGCTGAATTTTGAGCTGTGGAAGAACAAATGTAGGCTACAGTTACAACTTAATACTGACCTACTGCAAAAATTAAAAAACAGTTTTTGAAGTTTAAAGTAAACAGTAGCTAGGATTTTTTAATAGCTCCCAGATTATTACCTAATAAAGGGTTTTGTGATGGCCAGAACTGTTCTGATGAACCAAGAAGGATGAACTATGATTAATGACTTCAGATTTTTCCTTAACCTGAAGAATTCAAACAGCAGACATAGTTACTAGCACAAAAAAGCAGCAGGACAACAAGGGGATTTTCAATATATAAAAACCATGTTTCCGCAAGCACAACCACCATGTCAATCTAGTACTCTGACACTCCATTATTAGAAGTTACCATCTGCGAAGTGAAAAAAAAAATTGTGCAGAACTGCATAATGAAAACATAAGATACAGTGTGAGTTTGACAACAATGACAAGGAAATAACATGCCAAAGAGAAGTTTCTTTGAATCTTTCTACACAACTAATGATGAAGTCGTTCATGAAATACCCCCCATTATTAACCTTATCATATTAATACATGAAATTTTAAGGATATTCTACATGGTAACAGTATTTGGTATTTTAACACTGCTATTTTCTCTAGACACCAACAAAAAAAACAGGCATACCTGTAGCATTATTCCACACTGTCTAGCTTAGGAAGAGGTTTTAAATACACCAAGCAATTTGTATGATTAAATCTTAACTAGAAGGTACCAGACACCAGAGTAAACAGCAGTTTGTCTTAACTATGTAGATCACTGATCATGTGAATACAGTAAGAAGACACTGCAGAGCTTCTTCTTACCTTCTATCAATTTGCTGGTAACATTTCCTGAGCCAGCCTAAACTTGGCATTTTTCTCCGTGTTGTTGCACCATTCAGGTAAACTATCATATAGTTCTCTGCTACCAACAGCTCTAAAGTGCCAATTACATACCTACAGAGACAAGCAAAGAAAACTTCCAAATGAGACCTGTGAGTGTTAACATAATTGCTAGTAGTGCTCAAATAAATAAAAAAAAAAATAGAGAGAGATGTCAACAGTGTTGAGCAACATCTAGTAACTTTCTTCCCCCCTCTCCCCTGGAAGTAGATGGAGTTGCTTCTCTATTTGTTATCTTTCCCACATCTGAAACATAAAAAACTTCACTAAAAAGTCATTTCCCTTGCATTAAAATGTTAAATTTCACATTGTAAAATTAAGTATTCAGACACAGGTGAAGACTTACTTAAATAGATTGTCCATTAGGTATCTATAGTTTGGCTGGCTGCTTTCAGGCATAAAGCAAACAGCAAACACAACAATGGCATTTAACCCATCACCATAGTAGCCTAAAAACAAAGAAAAAAGCAGTAGTAGTGACCGAGGTGACTGCACACTGATTACATTTTCACCAAGCCAAGCACATTCAGTAAGCTTTTTCATTATTTACCTTGAAGAGATCTAAAACCATCTACTCTATACGGATGGAATCATACAGTTACAAAGATTTCAAGTTTGTCTACTTCTAAAGAAATAGGTGAAGCTGACATAGATCAAATGCTGATTTAACATTTCAGTGTAGAATCTCAGTACATTTAATAACATTTAATAACATTTTTGTTTAATCAGATTTTCTTCCAACCTAAACTCCACAGACTGTTAGGAAAAGTCATTAAACCGATTTATGCTTTAGCAGATGTACAGTTAATGCCTCAAACACTCTTTAAACAAAAAATCTCTTAAAACTCAAAAACTCTTAAAACCAAAAAATTATACTGGTAGCACTGACACTGTAGAACAGGTAAGTACATCTTATTGCATAGGCACATGTTAGTACTTTCATCTGAATATGCATGCATTTTGAAACTCGAATTTAAGAGGGGAAAAAAATGCATACAGTCAATCATGTGCCTTAATACTGCAACAAATGAATCATCACTTGAGATTTTTATGGCCAAAGCTCTTCCTGTGCCACCCCCACTCAGCTTAAAGAAGTAGTTTCTCAAGAGTTCCTTCTCAGCAAACCACATATCCTTACCACCATGACTGATAACTTTTTTGTATGGTTCAATTGCCTTCATGTCCACCCTGTGGTCCTGTTCACCAATCCTAAACATTCGCCACCGTCGACCATCATCTTTCTCCTCTGCTGCAGCATATTCAGTAAGTGATCCTTTCCTAATGACATCAGTAGTTTTTGGTTTTGGAAGATCATCTGCCAAAGTTAACACATGTTCAAGATCCATTATGAATACTTACGTATAGTGACAATCAATTACGACCTGGGTTAACCACTTTGCTATCTATTTTAATATTCTCTAGCCAGTCGGACATAACAGCTGACTTAGTTCCCTCAGTCACTGCAGAATAGGACTGGATGGGTGTCATATACAGTTTATCAAAATACTCCACATTGGCAGTTATCCACCAACTGTAATTTTCTATGTTAAAGTACATGACAAATCTCCATTTGTTTAAGAAGCCTATTTAATTGTAGGCTTTCAGAACACAGACCTTGGTGAATCTCACCAAAATAAACAAAGTGGTTAACTCCAATGATAATTACACAGGTTGCCTGATCAGAGATTTACATAAAAGCACGATTTAAAACAGAGCACCTTGCAAGCAGACATGCAGGCAAATTATTAGGAATTACATCTAATTCACATGCGTGCAATCAATATATACCTGAAATTTATGTTGACAGCGATCTGTAGGACAATTTGCTCCAATTAAATAAGATTCTTGACTTTGTTGCACAGACCTTACCCAAAGTGAGAAAAACCTACTGCAAGTTAGTTGTCTGTTCCCAAGACAAAGCTGTTAATTGAAACTATCCTTCCAGGACAATGAAGGCAGCAGCATTAAAGGAAGAAAAGACAGAAACCCTTTTCAGCCACTTTATAAAACAAGACACAAACATTTGGAACATTTCCTTCACATCATTGCAAAACTAGCCCTACTTCTTCACTAAAATGATGAGAACCCTTCTACGTAAGTAAACCCACAGTCTGTTAAGAAAAGTTCCCCTGCAACATGTTTTTAGCTATTTAAAAAAAACCCACCCAACTTATTCTAAAGAATGTTTCTCCTTTTATAAGCTATCTTGGAATGAAGAACAGGTAATGTTTAATTTAGACCAGTGAAAAGAGCCTCCGGTTTACTCAGGAATTGAAATTATTTTATTTCTAGAATGAAATAAAGAAATAACTGAGTTAACATGACAAATCAATAAGAGACATTCTTAAGTCATGAAATTTGCAGAAACTGAAGACTCCAATCGCTGACCAACACAACAGTTCTTGGCTTACATAAAAGGGCCCTAAAACAAAATTAAACTGCAAGTTTAAAACTTGTGCTTTAACTCCTTGTTGTGGTTAAGCCCTGCCAGTAACTCAGCACCACACAGCCATTTGCTAACTCTGCCACCTTCCCACTCCAGGTGGGATAGGGAGGAGAATCAGAAGAACATAAACCCCATGGGTTTAGTTTAATAACTGAAGTACAATATATTACTACTACTACTACTACTGATGATAAGGGAAATAAGGCGAGAGAATATATAACTAACAATTAAAGAAAAAAAAAAAAAAAAAAAAAAAAAACAAACAATAAACACAAGATGCACAATACAATTGCTCACCACCTGCGGACTGATACTCAGACCAACCCAAGCAGTGATCTGCCCTTCTCAGTGACTCCCCCATTTATATACTGGGCATGATGTCCTGTGGTATGGAATACCCCTTTGGCTTAGGTATTTGGTTTGGGTCAGGTGTTCTATCTCTGCTTCCTTCTGGCTTCTTGTGCCTCTCCTCTCTGGCAGAGCATGAGAGACTGAGAAGTCCTTGATCAGGATAAGCATTACTTAACAACAACTAAAACATCGGTGTGTTAGCAGCACTGTTCTCAGACTAAAGCTGAAACACAGCACTGCACCAGGAGAAAAAAAAAAACCTGTTACAGCTGAACCCAGGACACTCCTATGCAGAACTCTTTACCTCAAATTTGTCAGAACCCCCAGGTTTTGCCTATAAGAATAAGGCATCTATTCATTTCTTAAAATGAGTATCATTACTAGGGTGGCTACAGCTAATAGGCTATCAAGTAATTCCAGAATTCCTTGACACAAAGTAGAGGCTCTTTCATCACTTCCAGCCAATCCAGAAAACACGCAAACTTTGGCAAATGGTCAGTAGCCTTATTCTCACCACAGTAAGACGTGACAGCAGGCATTTCTGAGTATTTTAAGAAACATCATTCAGCCCTCCTCAAACACAATGGCTTGCATTTTCATTGACTTCTGACTAGCTAATCTACATCCATTTACATGGTTCACCTCCACTTAAAAGTAGCTGCCATACATGTAACACACACTGGATTTTTTTCCCCCAAGGTTGGTTCTTAAAAACATACTGCAACAGAGAGGAACCTGGACTCTTACAGGTGTTTAATGTCCTTCACCTGAGTTACAGTTATTCTGTTGCCTGCTTGCTAATCAATCAAGGCCTGATTTGGTCTTTAAAAATTCACTGCACCTATTTCAAATTTATAACCTAATAACTCCCTTTACATTTTTCCACTTGTAAATGGGTTCAAACTTAAACAGGGGAAGTTTAGACTGGATACGAGGAAGAAATTCTTTACTGTAAGGGTGGTGAGGCACTGGAATGGGTTGCCCAGGGAAGCTGTGAATGCTCCATCCCTGGTGGTGTTCAAGGCCAGGTTGGACAGAGCTTTGGGTGGCATGGTTTAGTGGGAAGTGTCCCTGCCCATGGGAGGGTGGTGGAACTAGTTGATCTTAAGGTCCTTTCCAACCCTAACTATTCTATGATTCTATGAATATTGGTCATGGTTATGTCCCACCTGAAATAGCGTTGACCTGCACATAAGAAAACAAAAATATTTCAGAACCTCAGACAAAAGTAACAAAACACTTACCTTCCCATTCAAACTCATTGCTATTTTCTGAAGGAGTATCTAAATTGTCCAAATCAATCTCTCCGCTCTCATCCAAGTCATCAGATAAAACAGACTCCTCACTGTGATCCAAAGTTAAGCTAATATCTGGAGCCGTTAGTTTCTTCCTCGCCTTGGTTCCATTAGCCTCTGTATTTTAAAAAAAGCAGATTATTTAATTTCAAAGCTAAAGCAAGTTGAGCTAAGCATATTAACAAGACAGAAGAGCCCACTGCTTTGTCAGAAAGTACTGTAAGTTAAGACCCATAGTTTAAACAACCTATCTTTGGAATAAGAATTAAACACCGGGTGAAAAGAACAGCACTTCAAGGTCAGAGTTCTCAAGACTGTAAGCTTATGCAACTGCATACACACTGTGATCACAGTGGTAGACCACCACACTCCCTACAGAAGAAAAGCCTCAAGTGCTGCCACCACCCAAGCAACTACTACTGATGGCAGCAACATCAAAGTGTACCACAAATTGTTCTAGGTATTACACTAAATAAGTCTCGCAAATAACGCAATAGGTTCACGTCCTTAGCCCTTTTGTTGGGTATTGAAAACATCATAACCATCTCTGATGAAATAGAGAAGAATATACAAGCTAAAAATGAACAAAAAAGGCTGACAGACAACAGTAAGAACAGAAAATGAAGGAAACTGTTCGGTGAGAATACACAGCATGCTTTGAGACACAAGGCAAATACTTGTGTGATTTAGACAGCAGCTGAAAGCAGGAAATAAAATGACTGATCCAGAACTGGAAATGCCACAACTAAAGCAGGCAAACAAGATAAAAAAATTTCAAACGTAATAAAACCCCATCTACATTATTTCCCTCCTGCCCATTCAGGCAACGTTCTTAAAAGGCTGCAGAGGTCTGAAATTTGGAATGAAACTAAAGCAGGCCCTAACTGATGCACGGAAGCCAAGTGAACCAAGGTTTTAAGATGGGTATGGGAGTGCAGTAATTCATTTTTGTCCAGTATTACCTAGACAGCCCTGTTCACAGGGAGGATGAAGAGCCTCATTTTATTCCAAAACCCTCTTCTTTCTAGACAATGTTTATACTACCCTTCATACACAAAAAGGCTTTTTAGAATGGTGCTTCCTCAAGCCTGACAAAAAAAAAACACAAAACAAAACAAAAAAAAAAAAAAAAACCAAAAAAAAAAAAAAAAAAAAAAAAAATCACCCACCACCCACAAAAACCACCCAGAACCACCCTACGTCAAAAAGAGCTTCAAGACAGCCATCTAAGTAGGAAGCCGTCAGCTTGACTGGAGTGGAACATTCTCACCAGCTTCACTTTCTGTTCCAGTGGCAGCCAATGCATCTGACTCCACGGGATCATCCTCTGGCAGAGGCCTGGTGCACAAAATGGAAACTGTTATTACAAAACTTGTTTTCTTTTTACAATACCCAGCTAAATGCCAATTATTTAGACTTACACACTGCTTAGCATTGAATTTAATTTACTTGCAGCCAAAGTTTACGCTTTCACTAAACAAAGTGCCCAAGTCACTGAAAATTCCTTTATAGCATTCAAGCAAACATCTATTGATGTAATAGTGCCAAAATACTGGTTCCTGCTAGTGTCATCCTTAAGAAAACTTGTCACATTCTTGTTTGAGAACATGTGACATGAAATACATTACAAAAGTAGTTCAGTCGTGTTATTATGGAATACCTCTGATGTAAGTTGGTTTAGTTTGTTTGTAAGCCCGAGTATTACTAGCAGTCTTTAACTGTTATTAATTTTGCTCAGAAATGTTGCTTAATGAAATATTTGGACCTTCAGACATGTGTAATAATATGCAAACAATGTAGTTACAGAAGATCACCACAGAGAAGAAAGCCAAACTTGCAGATTTTCACTTTAGTAACACTGGCAACTTCAACAGTGGCATTCCTGTATTACTTCACAGGAGTAAGGGTTCCCTCTTCCAGAGCACAGAGCTTTTAAAAAAATACTATATTAATGGAAATCACTTCAAGATCATTATTGAGCAGTAGTCCACATGGAAGATAAAGGGGCAGCTTACTCTGGATGTTATGCATTTGATTTAAATTACTTAAAAAAGATAAAATTAGAAACCTTGGAAAATCTTCATCTTGCCATTCTTCCTTAAACTCAACACCTTCCATTCTCCAGCCAACTTGAATTGTTAACAGAGACTCCTGATAAGGCAGAACCTCTTGTCTTCAGGACAGTGGGCTAAAGAGGAGCTGCAGGAACATAAAAGAAGATGCTAGTTCAATACTATTTTAAGTAAGTCCCACACTTGCAGCACATCCTTTTACTTAGCACCAAGTTATGATACTATGCAGTGGGGGTGGGGAAATGGGGAAAAGCTTTTGGTTTGTTTCTGTTTATGCTTTTTCCCTCATACAGAACTGCTTATGGAGTGGTTTATCATACAACGATTTAGGCTGAAAGGGATCTCATACAGCCCAATGCTCTGCTCAAGCAGGAACAACCTTTCAGTTGAAGTCAAGGCCCAAAGCAACCTGATCTATCATTTAGCATACTTCCGGTTCACTCCAAGCTTTAAGGAACTTAACAGCTCTCCAGATTCTATAGGAGATACTAAGTGCATATTTTAGTAACAACCACCCAGATGGTCAGACCTAAAACACAACAAAGTTCTAACCCCTACTCCCCCCAAAAAAAAACAAGCAAAAAGAAATCCCCACCACACCAACCCCAAAAACTCTACAGATAACTATTTCAGAAAGCAATCTCACCCTGTGACGTGCAAATCAAGCTGTGCTTTTTCACGCTCACCCATCACCAGCAATAAGAAATCCCCAATAACGGAACATAATAAACCATTCAGCTGATACACAAGTCCAAGCTCCTGGCTGCGTTGGCTCTAAAGATTAGCAGGAACAGGTACACTCATCAATAAGATGTTAACGAAACCAACACTAATCAAAACAGGAAGCTACTTTTGAAAGCAGAGCAACAGTGAACAGAGAAAACAAGTTTGAATGCAATCATACTGCAAATTAAGACATTCATTTTTTACACACCCAAAAAGATGCAAGATACACTTACTATTCCATAGGATCACCTTTCACAAGTCTCTATTCTCTTCTCATGACCTGATTACAGCCAGAGACTGATTTTGAAGTGTCCTGCAATGCTCACAGCTACGCTGTACAAGCTGATTAATTAAAAGAAAACAAATCCAAGAGACTGGGTTTTGTAAAACTGCAGTACCAGAGACGAAGATTTAAGCTTATTTTACTGACGTTTGCTGCTTCCCTCACCAAGAAAACTGAAGTTAATTTTCTAGGAGGTAGCAACCCAGTTCCTCTTCAGGGTCAGACTGCCCAGGTTTGAGTTGCTCAGCCCCTGCATCACTCAGGCGCTGGCAGTGTGTGCCTGTGCACACAACCTCCAACAAGTTGCCCCCAGCAATTGTCCTCCCAGCTCTCCCTCGTTCTGTTTATTCTTTTTGACTAATACACTGTTTGAAGCAGCTCCTTGCTGCTTGGATCGTACTACTTTCCTCATGAAGCATGCGTCTCTTTCATTAACATGATGATACTCTCATGCTGAGTGTTTGCAACAATGGACTTTAAATATTTGCTTGATCTGAGATAAAAATCAAATAATGGAGATGAGATTTTGATCAGTAACAAAAGTGGATATGTGCATCATCCACATCAGTGGATACATGCACAGTTCTTTGTGCATGTTTCAGACATCGAGATGAAGCATGAGAGCTTTCCTTGGAACAGACCATCTGATGTAAGCATGCAGTTGACTGTAAATGAAAAGACACTAAACCTAAGTGAAAACCTGAACTGCTAACTCCATTCTCACGGGGCAGATGAAGAAATGAAAACTGACAGAAAAAAACCCAAACAACACATGACAACAGAACCAAAACCCAACACCACAAACCAACCCTATCAGTGTGCCCGTGGCTATAAGATGCTACTCAAGCTTGCCTGCACTGTGTTCTCAAGATAGCTTAAAGTAGGATCTTTGCTCCAAGACTTTACTTCCTTTGTAAGGTTTAAGTATGTAAACGAGTTAACCAGAAACAATCGATCACTACACAGTGTGTTGCACTGGCATCTGGAAACACGGAAAGCAGCCCTCAGCCTCGGCGGCACAGCTCCATGCTGCGCATTCACTGAACCTTGGAAAGAAACCAGGTCCCGCACCCCTCGTTTCTCAGCCGCGGAAGAGAATCGGGGCTCGTGCCGAGCGGGGCCGCCCCGCGGCGGCAGGAGCGGGTACGCCCAAGCCCGACGCGCACGGGGCCGCTCCCGGCGGTGCCGTGCTCCGATGAGCCAGGGGCGGCGGTCCATGCCCACCGCCCCACGGCGCTCCCGGCTCGGCCTCGCCGCGCACCGCCGGCCGGATAGGCCGCGGCCCCGCCCTGCCCAGCGCAGCCCGGCCGCAGCTCGCAGCCCCCGTCCCGCCACAGCCGCCGTCCCGCCGCGGCCGTACCTGGCCCTGGGGGTGCGGAACGGGCCGAGCCCAGCCTTGGCCCCGCCGCGGCGGAACGGTACCTCCGCGTCGTGCGCCCCTCCTCGCCCGGGAGCGCACGCGCAGCCAGACGCACGTGACAGTGTCCTCCGCCAAGGGCTGACGCACCCGGGCGCGTGCGCAGAAATAACGCCACCACCTCCCGCTCCCGGCACCTCGCGCGTGCGCACTGCGTCCTTGTGGCGGAGCGCGGAGGGGAGGCGGTGCCCGCGGGCCCCGTGAGGGGTGGGGCGGGGGGCCGTGGTACCACAGCACCAGAGCGCCACAG
The DNA here is from genome assembly GCA_039720435.1 of Amazona ochrocephala. Taxonomy (NCBI): domain Eukaryota; kingdom Metazoa; phylum Chordata; class Aves; order Psittaciformes; family Psittacidae; genus Amazona; species Amazona ochrocephala. Next base: position 29,424,611 of record CM077883.1, on the reverse strand, counting down.
CTTCTTCTGCCCCTGCCACCCCACGGTACTACAGCTGCTCCTGACCCCGCCGCCCCGCGGTACCTCAGCTCCTCTTGCCCCCGCCGCCCCGCGGTACCACAGCTCCTCTTGCCCCCGCCGCCCCGCGGTACCACAGCTCCTCCTGACCCCGCCGCTCCGCGGTACCACAGAAACGGTAAACGGGCCGCGGAACTGAACCACTGAAGTAGAGCGGTTGAGTTCTGTGTGCTGGAGTAGTGCGCTGTGCCCGTGCGAGAGCAGTCAGAGCCTGGAGCGGCACCTTGTGAGCAGGTAACACCCGTGGGGCAGCCCGTGGGGCGCAGTGCTGAGCACAACACCCGGATCTCCACAGCGTCGGAACCTACAGCTTCAGGGGTACAAATACGGCCTGCAACACAGAGCCTTCCCTCACGGTATAATGCGCATACTGCCCTCCCTCATGGCATGTTACACATGATAGAAGCGCAAGAAGTTAGATAAATCGCATTTTCATCTTTTTGCATACTTAAGGATGAATCATAGAATCTGGGAATGGTTTGCGTTAGAAGAAAGACACCTTCCACTAGAGCAGGTTGCTCCAAGCCCCTGTGTCCAGCCTGGCCTTGAACACTGCCAGGGATGGGGCAGCCACAGCTTCTTTGGGCACCCTGTGCCAGTGCCTCAGCACCCTCACAAGGAAGAGCTTCTGCCTAAGAGCTCATCTCAATCTCCCCTCCATCAGCTTAAAACCATACCCCCTTGTCCTATCACCACATGCTGATAGAGTTGCTATGAGGAGGAGATGCACAATGGCAGGAAGGTTTTGGCTGAGGTTTAGAGCTTGCCACTAACACATCGTTACATCGTTATATAGGTAGACAGTAACTTGATCACAGCTGCTCTGTTGCCCAAAGGATTCACCTCTGGTCATGATGATCCTAAAGGATGTAGCAATAGCAACGAAGTTTGTTTTATTGTAGAGTACTGAAGGAACTTGAAATAAATGTGACAGATGTGAAATTTGGAAAGAGTTGCAGAACAAGGAGGCACAAAATGAACAGTGTTGAGAAAATCTGGTTTCCACAATAGACTAACTCGTGAGGCAGAGTGAGGGTTAAAGCTTTGTTCAAATAAAGGGCAATCAATCCCCATCAGACACGCCTGGTTCAGGGTTCTCAATTTGCCTTATGTATCTACATATTTTATACCTCCCCCATCCACAAAGTCCCTCCTCCTTTCTCCTTTGGCTTAGATACTCGGAGGTTGCAGCTGCCCAGTCTGCCTACAGTGGAATTTTTCATTCTATGCACATAACCTGCAGTTCACATAAGGTTTCACAAGGCTAAGCAAGATTTTAAAGGTTTAACAAATTATCACATTATCTGCATTGTTTCTTTTTCATAGACCTACAAGTTTGTCTAAGGTTCCGTACTCAGCAGTTTGTAGGACACAGCAGAAGCTGACCAAATACTTCATGCTTAAGGACATGGTAGTTTTCAGTCTGCTCCCAGCCGCACACCAAACTTAATGTCACTAGTGTCCCTACTTTGGAACGTTGTATCACCGCAGCTCGTAATAGTGAAGATCTAATTATGTGACTTTTGTGATCTGTTTGTAATTTACTTGCCTGGGTATCAAAGACTGAACGGCAAGGGATCTCAGCTTGCTGATTCAGAGTATCTGTGAACAGTTGGAGTTGTTCTAGAACGAGCTGGGTCTGACTGACCTATAAAGGGTGCGTGTGATTACTAGAGGGGCACATTGCATTCCAGAAAAGCGACGTTCCCTTTTATGGGCTGCTCAGTTAATATGAATCAAAACTTACCTATTTGTTTGATGCCTAAACACCCCTTACTTTATCATAGAATCATAGAATAGTTAGGGTTGGAAAGGACCTCAAGATCATCGAGTTCCAACCCCCCTGCCATGGGCAGGGACACCTCCCACTAAACCATGCCATCCAAGACTATGTCCAACCCCACAGGAAACTTCAGTTTGCAGAGCATGGATTTTGAATCATTACTGTTCTATTCTGGTTTAGATAAATAGAAAATGAGATTAAATTATGCTGTACAGAATCATTTTATTACCCAGTAGATGCCGCATCCCTGGCAGTGTTCAAGGCCAGGTTGGATGGGGCTTGGAGCAACCTGATATAGTGGAAGGTGTCCCTTCCTGTGGCAGAGGGTTGGAACTGGATGAGCTTTAAGGTCCCTTCCAACCCAAACTAGTCTGGGGTTCCATGATTCTATAAAGGGCCACCATGACTTACTAAGTCAAAAGTTTGAATGTTTTCCGGCACATTAATGGTTTAAGAATAATTAAGTCTCATATTAACTGCTTTTAATGCTTCTCTAAATATGCTTCAGTTGATGAGAAACTCAAAACTCTTCAAAATGCATAAATGTCATTTGCAGGACACCAATGCCAAACTCAAGTCATCATGGTCAGCAAAGTTGTGCAATTTCCAATCTCTTACACTGGGTGGCACAATATAACTGGAAATCTACCAAGTGTTCATAATGTAACCTAGAAAACAAGCAAACAGGTCAGAGCCAGCTGCTAGGGAAATGTTGAATAATTCTATTTTAAAATATCAGACAATTGCAAATATAGGCAGTTTCTCACATGAAGGCTTTACCAAAGAGAACAGGCTTGAAGGAATAATGCTCTGTCACATGAATTTTGTCCTGTACATGGGGAAAAAAAATCAACTATTACACAATTTCAGGTCTCAAATAATACAAAATCAAATGTTAAACAGAAAGTAGTCATGAAAAGAAACAAAATACAAAACATTCACCTTTTCTGGCCTTTTTCCATTATACTTATTACAAAAATATTTTCTAGTAATCTAAAACCCCCCTACATAATGACTAATCATAAATGGCTCTTTTCCAGTGGTTCAAGCAACAACTCAGAAATGTTGGAATTTTAAAACATTCATTTGAAAATTTGCCTCTACAGGGTTGGGTGTAGGGACTGCATTTGTGTAGAATTACTTCTTGCCATGTTCCTTATACACAAAGCACGAATATTGGGGGGGTTTCCCACCTTATTTTGCCCTTTTTTGATGATTAGGGCTTTGAGGCTATAGTCTACCTCTGCTTTTGTAGTCCATGCACATAACTTGGCTCTTGTCTTAGATACCTGTGATAGAAAATGACAAGAGCAACATGTGATAGAGCAGTAGCCTTCAGATACATACAGGAAGTAGGCAATGTATAGTATTTTGCTCACTTCTGATATTCCTGTCAGATACATCATCACCTCGTTAGAGCCATTCTATTCCATCCTCTTTGCATGTTGTGGGGTAAGGTACTGATCAGAAAGGACCACAGCCCTATGTCCCTGTGTACTTTCTCCCAAAGCTCCCTAAGCTACTTCAGCCACAACCCATGATGCTATTGCGGACTAGTTCCTAAGCAGACTCACACTTCACGTCCCCTAGCATTCCTCCCTGATGTTTTGTCTTCTATTTCTGAACAAATACCTTGTTGTTGAAAAGAAGTCAAGGTCTAAGTCAGGTCCAAGTGAAGATCTTGTGTTTGGAATTCAGCTGGAGAAGTACAAAACTAAAAAGAATGCACATTTTTTGTAACAATCAAACCAAACTCTTTGCCATTTCAAAGGCAAAGGACGTAATTGTTACCTACATACAAAAGGGAATGTGTTCATCCTCTGTGTGTAAGATTTTCAGGGTTTATCATATAGTTTTCCTATCAGTGCATCATGGTTTGTTGGGTACAAACAGCCATACCCATATGAAAGCAAGCAAGCGCCAGTTTTCCAGCCATGAGAATCTTCACGTCTGTATGGGGGAGCGGAAATGTAGTAATTACCCTGTTTACAGAAGTTATTGATCTTCTTTAGTATTTAAATACTTCCTTAGTATTAAATAAATAGTATTTGCTAACTACTATGCCCTCAAGAAAAATAGATATTAATCCTAAATTTCACTCTGGTTAAAAACTGAGGGGCCCATTAACTGTGGGAATAATGTTGAAAAACAAAAGCAATGGGAGATTTCTTGCATCTGCCCCTTCCAGATAAATATCATTAGACAATTCCAGTGCACCCATGGAATTGCAGACAAATGCGTGACTGTATACCGTTAACTCACATTCCTTAATTTGTACTAGAAAGTCTGCCTATCTCAGAAAAAGGAGGTAGTTACACATAGATACAGATAACTTCTGTTTTCTGAGGTTATTCTCTGCATTCATAGTTTTGATATGTAAACATTCTTATCTTACTGTGCCTCGTAAAAAATGTCTGATTGTTGTCATTTGCCGTATCAGCTGAATGTCTGCCATAATGCTGTGTTAATAAGACAGTTTTTATCGTATTATGGTCAGAATCCAATATCAAGTGTGGATGAATCACACCAGGAAAATATTTAAGCATAATCAAAAAATCTGCAGCCTCCTCCATAAGAAAGTGTGGCGTTCTCAGTTGGCATTTGTGTGTGCTCTGATGATCAGGCTGTTATTCATACTTGCATTCAGAATGAATTCAGTAAGACTTGGTTCAGCTCACTTCTCACAGTTTCTGAAAAAAACATGAAGTACCGTGTTACATGGACAGAAGATATATTTGCTGGTTGAGCTTGAGGGGAAAACTGGGTACAATTATATATTCTTTTCATTATTCATGACTTGGGTCTGAAGTGAATGTGTATACATTTTTCACTTATTCACTTTATAAAATTCAAAACTAAGCCCAGAAGCAGTTTTATTCTTGGCAGAGTGACAAGTTTCCTTTCCTCAACGAGCCAGTCAAAGGAATTGTTCCTCAGAGAGTTTGTCATCCTCACATATCCCAGAGAGTCTGGAGGGGTCTGGCATTCATTACACCCCCCTTCACACATAGGCATGTGCACTCTCTCCCTCTCTAACTGTGAAAACAAGCCCATCTCAGAAGACTGTGTTTATATCCAGCATGTGGCTTCATTTGTGTAGCTGATTTGCAGTTCATTAATCTAGAAAGCCCTGCCCAGTTCTGGTAAGGACAATGTATCTGTCCATATTCCACTTGCTGTCCCCAGTGCAACACACAATTTAGAGGGGGAATTTGCTGTTTTGTGGAAAAAAATAGAGCAAAAGCAGCTCAGGATGCCAAAGCTGATGTAAACATACATTAGGAAATTGTTTTTGATCTGGCCTATCAGGCTGCTGGCAATCCACTGTGCTTCCTTGGGAGGCATGCAAATTTATGGGACACAACTTGACATGATTAAGGCAATGCATACAGAAGAGGTAATTGCCCTTCGGCAAGAGAATTATGTCTAGAACCAATGATTCTTTATGTTCTTGGCAGTGCAGGTAGGATCATGAAATGAGGGGCCTCTTGCAGGTGCATAATAATTTAGGTGTTGTGTTGGGTATTTTTTTAACTATATTTTTCCAGCTTTTATGGTTGTATTACTATTAGTTGTTTGTCTTGCAGGGGAACCTAAGGACAGCGTCAATTTGTAGTTTTGAAAACCTAATTCTGTATCTGTTGCTAATATCATAGCTTATGATAGCTTGTAGAGTTTGGAAACAACCATTACCACCAAAACAACAAAAACCCAGGAGTTACAATAATGCTACAGGGAGGCATCAACTTCTGCTGTTCATTCACAGCAGTGGGGTCCTTGACTTTGAAATTTCAGAATCTTCAACTATTGGAGACAGTGACACTCCTTGTTGACAGACACGTGCTCAGAACTCATCCACATGCCTGGCTGGAGTCAAATTCAACTTGTGCCAGGGTTAATCAGAAATTACTGATCACTGCTTGGGAATTTGGGGGTAAGAATGACTGAACTTAAGGTGAAAGACTCCATATCCTATTACTACTCCCCTGAGTCAGCCTAGCAAATAGCTAACTGTAATATCTTAATTAACTGTGTGTTAGAATCAACCTTATTCTCCCTTGCAAGCTGCACACATTGCTAATTAGATTAGGTAAGCGCACAAGAGCACAAGGGAAGCAAGCATTAGTGCTGTGTGGGGTAGTTAGGTTTCCCACTGTACTGTTTAGTAAGGCAAGGCTGGTGGCACTGGGGTGATGTTGAAATGGCAGCCTCTAATTTAATGCAAACATAAGGATAAGGAAAACCACACTCTGTGTGTTGGAGACCATTACCCTTCCAACCTCCTGGACAAAGCTGGCACAACAGACAAAGGAGGCTGGTTTTGCATTCCTTTCCCCTGTTAAGTTTGGCAAAGGACGAAACTAGTAGCACAAGCATGTAGCTCTGAAAGCTATCAGCTCTCATACACCTACTATACAGAGAGCCCCCAATACATGTGTTGTGTTGCTTTGCATGCTCATGAGCCCACGTCTCAGTGTTGCCTTGCTGTGCCGAGCGCACAGTGAGAGGGAGGAGGAAGTGTGCTTGGAGCGTGTGGTACTCTGCTGTGCACAGCTGTCATATGATTCATCAGGGACCAGTACCATCTGGTACAGAGGAGAGCCTATCATGTTACACAGTGTCTTTATCAGAAATAGGGACTTGGAAGAACATCGCAAAGCTACGGTGAGTTTGCTGGTGCAAAAACCTCCCATGAAGAGCCAAACACTTCCCAAAAATCACATTCTCCAGTTTGTCCCATGCAGAGTTGATAAATACTTATCTAAGTTCTGCTAGTTGGATAAAACTTTTTAAAGTGTGTAATTTCTTGTGCTTTTTTAAATTAACAAAATATAGCCCCACAGTCCTTTCTAGAGTTAAAAAACTTCAAATTTGTTTTTTCCATCCCTTTCCATCAGTACACAATTTCTTTGACATTTCCTCCAGTGGTACCTGTCATTTTCTTCTTTAAATTAATTTCTGGTTCCCTGTTGCTTTATGTATTAAATGCATTTTTTTTAGGTAATTTCCCTGTAAGCATTCTCTCAGTCCCTGTTCCTTCATCTCAAAGCTTTTCTCCAGTTAAAATACTTAGATTTTATTCTAGCTATTAATTTTAATTTTCAAACAGTATTTTTTAAAGATTAGCTAAATTAAATCATTTTTGCAATTAGTGTCAAATTAATCCATAATGGAAGGTGGATAACAGCAGGAGATAGAGTCTCTTAGATTTTGACAGATACCCTCATTGGGTTTAATGTTTTGTATAATATCTCCTTAAGTGAGTGAAGAGCTTGCTTCGATGGCTTCCTTCCCTCACATCTACGCTGCTGTCCATAGACAAAAAATATCTTTTATTATGGGGAAAACTAGCTCTCTTCTTACATCTCTGAATTCTGAGGGGGAGTATTGTTAACACTGGTTATCTTAAAAACCATTTTTTGCCATTTTCAGGCCTGATCCTTGGCAGTTGATAGGTGAGCATTTGATCAGTGAGGGTTGCTGAAGTTCCGTGGATTTTAACATACAAAGACTACCACAAAAAAAAAAAAAAAAAAAAAAAAAACTTCATTTCATAGAGATAGGTGAAAAAGCAGCCAAATAATAAGCTTAATTAGTAGAAATCAAGGAATAATAATCTTCAGTAGGCCGATAATGGAGAGAAGGAGACTGGGAATGGGATAATGAGACCAGTCATCTCAGGAATAGGGTCTGGATCAACAAGAGCTGGGTCTGAACATACCTCGCTATCTTAGGACTTTGTCATTGAGACTGATTCAAATAAAAGGAAGCAAACACACTGGTACTTAACCAGTGGCTCATCTGAGTGTTTGGCTGTAGACACATTTGTGCCCAAAGTGCTTTAATTTGCAGTACCTGGTTCTAGGCAGGCCTTCGGCTCTGACCTGGGATTGAACTGCGTGTGACTTTCTCTGATGATTAAATGCTTACTCCTGTCTGCTCAGGCTCCTCAGACACTTTCATTTTCTCAGACAATTTTCTTTTTTTTTTTTTTAAATAAGCAGGGACATGTGTGCAATGGTTCATTTATTCTGGCATCAGATGGCATCACTTGATTAAATGATTGGTTTAAGCCAAAACTTGGTTTTGTACCTTATCTGGCCCACCTGACTTCACTGACTGTTCTGTTTAAAGTAGTAGCGTGTTAAGAATTACTGAGCTTCAGAAATAGATGAAGAATTTCTAGAAACAATCTGTGAAGTTTGAGAAGACAAGTAAGTAATTCTGCTGGAGTAAAACCCATTTTGAATAATTTTTACTCATTTTGGATGAACGTCTCTTGTGTACTCTGTAAATGTATTTTGGCCTTGGTCATATCCTGCAGGTCTAACAAAATTCTCACAGAATACTAGTAGAGCTCGTGAACAAAAATCACACCACCCCATCCCAACTCCAAGCATCAGCTACTTTCATCACAAGTAAACATATGAACTTTTGAGATCCTAGGATTAAACACATAGGGTACACATGGGTAAAATTAAGGAGCTGGAATCTTAAACTAGGGGTAGTGAGACCTTCAGCAAGCAAACAAGATTTTACCTTTCTGCATGTGTAAGGGCACCAGTTTCTCATGCATCTTGGCTGCAGCTGCTGCATTGCTTGTTGAAGCTACCACACCTAGCTGTGCCTTCCTGGCAGAGGCTGCCATACTATGACCCAGGCTTCACACCTGCTTCTTTCCTTCTACAGTTTATAGCCTATATTAGCAGCACAAGTTGAAAACTGTGGCAATTCAGACTCAATTATTACACTATTAGGTTAATGAGCAAAAGCTGGTTTTGCTGGCTCTACCATGGAGGCAGTAAGAGAACAAGTGGTTGGAATAAGCACTCATGAACTGAAGATAACGAAACACTTTTGGAATGCCTTTGAAATTAAGTCTGACATGCAGGAAATCTGTGTGTAATTTTCAGTTCTGCTGTTTTCATTACCCTGGCCAAGGATGATCACAATCTAAGGTTTGGTTCCTCACGACCCCAATTCATAAAGAAACTGTCCAGATTATAAATTCTTCTGAGCAAGGATGATGTTAAGCTGTTATTTTTGCACAGTGAGGCCTTGGCTTTATCTGGAGCTACTTAATGGTACTGTAATAGAAATCAGCAATACCAAACTATTGATTTAGGGATCATTTAAATTCGGTATTAATCGTATTTGTTCAGCTGTAGTGGGCGTATGAACCTCACAAATGAAATAATACTCCCAAGTCATTGAAAATCCTTCTATGAATATCATCTATAATATTTAAGCCTTTCAGTTTACTTAATGTTGAGCTGAATGTGAGCTCTGCAATGATTAATGAGATCTCTGAGAATGGGGATGTCTCCCTCACATATTGTTACCTTGTGAAGTTTGCACCTAAATGCTTCCAGAGACGTAATTATCATTGGTGGGTACCAGCCTGTTCTCTCACAGACCTACTGTGGATCTCAAGTTCAACAGAAGTAGGGAAGATAAAGAATGGAGATATAAGCACAGCATTTTGCAGTCAGTGGTCACATACAAAATTAAATGAGTCCTATTTGTTGGCTACAATCCTAGTAAGGAGGAGATTTTTCCTGAAAGCAGAACTGAAAATCTTTTGCATCACTGCTATTGACTCTAGGTAAGCAAAAAATCAATGCAGATTTGGCTAAACGTGGCTTTTGTTAGCTTCATGGTCAAATAAAATGTGAAAAGCTCTGTTACGTGTGATAACATTGGAGCATCGTAGACACCATACGAAAAAAAGGGAGTAAGAGACGTGTCTGTTGCGTCTCACAGTCTTCAGTTTATTCCCCAACATGCAAAAGGATTGAACAGCCCAGAAAATGTCTTCTACAATGGAGCAATCTAGAATATTGCCCTGAATTTCCAGCAGATTTACAAACTGCTATTACTAAATATGACTCATCAAGTTTAAAAAAGAAAAATCATTTAGCCAGAGCTATTGTCAAGTCACTATTTAATGTTACTTTTTTGTATTTGCTGTGATAAGCACTAAAATTTGCACACTCCTTGATAAATCATTGTTTAGCAGTGTCTAAAGGGTCCAGTAAATGGTTTGAAATTGCCACGGTGTAATAAATGGTTATTTGATAATGAATGAAATTGTTTGAAAATACTGTTAAGATGTCAAGTTTTAACATATAGAGCATTAGTCAGAAGGAGTGCAAACATGGAAACCATAGTGACACTATAAATATACTGCAACAAATGCATTTATTTGTACAGGGCAAATAGGAGGTGCTGTATACAAACCAGTATAAATTGATATATGAAGTTAATTTCAATCTGTAAAAGTAATTGCATTGGTTTAACTTATTTAACTCTCCTTACAATAATATTTATAGCAGAGCAAGAAAGTAAAGAAATAAATGATGATAAATAGATAAAATACATAGGAAATGGGAATTGTTTTCCAGTTTAATTACGCTGTCACATAAAATTATCACAGAAATACACTATGCCAACAAGGAGAATACATTAAAATCCCATTATACTGTGCAGAGCTGGCTGGCTTTTGTTGCTGTTTATTCCAAAAATAGCCTTTCATCTTTTCAACTAACATGAAAAGTTAAACTTCGTAAAAAACTACAGCAGTGCAAAAAAGACAATATAGGCTCTGCCAGTTGATGGTTAGCCTGTAGCACAAAGCTGGGAAAGAATGTGGTACCCATCTCTTCAAGAATAAATCTGACCATGCAGTAAAATTTGAAGGGGAAAAAAAAAAAATGCTCACTCAGAATAAGTAATTTTAATTCTTTTTCCCTTGGATGCAAGGAAACTCTAACTGGAGCGTTTCCGCATGGCTGTTATCTCTATACATCCTGTGGTGATGGGACACTATTATAGCTACAGTAAGAGCAAAACATGATAATAGCAGAGCATTTGTTTTCCTCTCCCAAGCCAGATATTTGTGGTTTCAAACTGAAGTTAATCTTACCATTTCTTGTCATGATGAACAGCATTAATGTAGGTGGTTATTTTAATTTTATAAAATAGTTAATATATTAACTATTTTAACCTAACCATTAATGTAGGTTTTTTATCCTTCTGCTTTCTGTGTCTTGGTCTGAACACAACAGGACAGCCTCACCGGAGACAAAAAGGTGCGTGTGTTTCTCTGAAGGAGAGTTGATTTTTTTCCTTCTCTATTTTTTTTCAGAACAGTGGAAGTTTAGTTTGCTTGAAAACTGCTTAGAATATAAGAACAGCAGAATGCTGCAGTCAGTGCTAATAATATGGCTATGTTATTTGGCCCCTCAAAAACAGCATGTTTGACGATATAATTAAGTTTGCAACTTCCAAAGCTGTGTGACTAAGCACAAGTTGGCGCTTTAATTAAAATAATACTACTCTTTAGGATTCCAGTAAAAATCTGGAAAACAGGATTCTTCAGATACTTCAAATTCAGAGGGAAATTTTTCATATAGACTTTATTAATTCTTAAGATCTTATTATTTTTAAACCTACTTTATACTTCTTTAGCATCCAACTAATAAGATTTGATCATTGAGAATAAGCAAAAATACTATTTTAAGTAGAAAGGCAATGTCTAGAATATGAAATACCTGTGAAGAGAATACTATGTGCAAACTGAAACCCCAAAAGATAAGGCAGCTTCCTGTATGAGATGAGATTTAGGTCACCAGAGATACTCCCAGTACTTGTCATCCTTGTATCAATTAAATGAATGGACTTGCTCCAGAACTTTATTCCACCTCTTTAAAATTATGTGTATGCTGCAAGAACGATTTTTTTAAGCTGTCTATTGCTACAAGAGAAGCTGTAACTAAAGGAAGCTATCATTGCACTGCAGAATGGATCATTTATAACACACCAAAATGGCCTGTTATTTACAGTTCTTATTTAAAAAAGTGAACGTGGGATGCATTCAGATTTCAGCAAAGTTGCAATACTGTTAACTTGCCTCCTAACTGCAGCAAATGGTATTTTGGCTCACAAGAACAATTTATAGCCTTTATACTATCACATGGGTATTTCAGAAGGACAAAACTGAAAACATCAGCTGAATGTTTATGCAAATCAGAGACAAGCACCTTAATTCTCATCTTCATCATTTGCTGATCTTAACCCATAGTCAGCCTTTGGTGACACATGTACAATTACATTTTTGTTTTGTTACTTTTTGAGGGGCTTCTGATTTTGGCAGTCCAAAAATTAGATAAAGCCTAAATTTTAGAGACATATAGCATCTAAACTATACTGAAAGCTAGTGCTCATCTTCAGTAGCACCAGACATATCCACCTCAAGGTATTTTCAGATCTGGAGACACAAAACACGACAGCTGTAACTATCTTTCATTAAAGATCTTGAGAATCAAGTGCTGTAATTGTTGGAGTTTAAACAGTATCATTATGAAGGCATATAAAGAGATACAGCTACCCCTAAGGAACATTTCTTTTAGGTCTTGTCCTTTATAAATATTGCCACTATAATTTTTGCTTGGAAGGTTGGGTTTGAACAAATTCAAAATGAAACTTGATCAAAATCAAATCTCAGCTGTTTTCAGCAAGTACCATGAACCTGGTTTTTATGGCTTTAATTTGGAGGTTCTCTGTGAGATTTGTACTGTTGCAAACATTTTGGTACAGGTAAAGGCAGAAAGCTAATGGATAGTGAGGTATCAAAGCGCAGACCAGCACTGAGTGGTGTCATGATTTGTTGTCTTTATCCTATTGAAGTAATTTAAATTTATTTTTAGTTTTATCTTTCTAGGAAAGAGGGCCAACATTCAGAATCTTTGCAACAATGCTTTTGGGCTTCAGGTTGATGCACACTTCCACACACCTTTTTGGGATGAAGTACTGTTTGAGCTGATAATAATGATTAACATTAGAAGTATTACTGTAATAAACAAGTAACAGTGTTTGTTACCAGCACACATACACACATACTAGGTAAAAAGAGAACTGATTACACCCATCAGATTGAGTTGTTAGTAGTTTGCTTCATGCAAGACAACATTTACCATCAAAACTGTACAGAAATATTCCACCACAATGTCCTAAATTCAGAGTCATCCTGTGGAGTTATTTGCACTTCCTTCCTCCTTAATTATGGCTTCTTGGACTCCAGTCTGTTCTCAGTGGAGTCAACAGAAACATGACAGGAGCAGAATTCAGGCCCTGTGGCCACAGATGAGATTCTGAAAATCATAATCTTCTAGGAGCAAACTGAGGTTTCACTTGAACTTCCTGCAGTCATGGTTTTGTGCCTCTTCACCTGAGCATAAGTGTCTGGGCATAAGAGAAATAATGCTTATCTTTAAAAGCATTTTTTAAGATCTTATTTGTCACCATCACACAGGAGGGTGTAATGCTTCTTTCAGTTGTATCTTATACGTTTATACCTTTGGCAAGAGAAGCATAGAGACTCTTATCTCTGAACGTACTCCTCAAACCACAAAGAACTAAACAGAGGTAAAAAGCTGTTTCTCTTGCTAGTTTTTTAATTTTCTAGAAAATTAAACTACATACGTACAGAATCAAGAATTCCTTAAAGGAAGGAAAGGTGCTTGTGAGGGTTGGGGGAGGTTGTTTAGGGGACAATAAATATATCAGGAAATTCTTCACTGACATGTATCGCTGTAACAAAACAAAAAATTGTTACCTTCTGCATTCAGATCCAGAACTGAGTCTCTAAAATTGAGGAACTTGTTATTCCTAGAACAGTCCCTCAACTCAGTCACTGAAGCAAAATATGGAATTCCTCTCTGTTTTTTCAGCTTGTACCAAAAGTTGTCCTCAGATCTCCAGGGTTGCCTGTCCTGCATGTGAAGTGTTTGTGCCAAATCCAGGAGAAAGCAGAGAAGGGACGTGAGTCAGCATATCTGTCAGTGAGTGTGCTGTAAAACAAGGGGGTTTACCACCGTTGGGACATCTGTTTGGTAACTAGGACCCAAAGCAGGGCCATATAAAGGCCTCAACTCAGTGTGATATTTAATTGCATAACCCAGTCACAAGCAGAAGGGCCATTGCTGTGCTTTAATCTCACTGGTTCCTGATGAATCACGGCCAGTGCAGTGATTTGTGTGTGTGATGTTGCTCAGCCTGTATAAGCTGTGTCAGTCCTGCTGTGTCTGAGCATTTCCAGTCCATGGCTTCCCTTTGCCACAGGCTGGCAAGGCATAATGTGCCTATAATATTGTCTTCTGGTTTGTCAGCTGCGCATTGATTAAGATACAGATGAGCCGTATGCTAGTGAACTAAGCTGTTGAATGATTTTTTTGGGAAGTTTGGCTGTAAGGAATTCTGCAAGTGCCAGCTCAGATTTTCCTTTGAACTGCATTAGCCATAAATATGGATTATTCCTGTAGGTCCTATATATGGAGAATTCCATCTGCTTAAAGGTTCAACAGCAAAATGTGAACATAATTATTTCCCAGCCAGATAAATGAGTCACTTCAGTAGAGACACTGACCATGTGGCTTAGTCAAAGTGTAGAAAAAATTAAATATTTCCATCCCTGTGTGCTTGACATTAGACAAATATATGTACCTACACCGACATGACAGACACACACAAAACAGCACAGCTTTTAGAATCATAGAATCATAGAATAGTAAGGGTTGGAAAGGACCTCAAGATCATCGAGTTCCAACCCCCCTGCCATGGGCAGGGACACCTCCCACTAAACCATGCCACCCAAGGCTATGTCCAACCCCACCTTGAACGCCACCAGGGATGAAGCATTCACAACTTCCCTGGGCAACCCATTCCAGGGCCTCACCACCCTCACAGTAAAGAATTTCTTCCTCATATCCAATCTAAACTTCCCCTGTTTAAGTTTAAACCCATTACCCCTTGTCCTCTCACCACAATCCCTAATGAAGAGTCCCTCCCCAGCATCCCTATAGGCCCCCTTCAGGTATTGGAAGGCTGCTATGAGGTCTCCATGCAGCCTTCTCTTCTGCAGGCTGAACAGCCCCAATTTTCTCAGCCTATCTTCATACGAGAGGTGCTCCAGTCCCCTGATCATCCTCGTGGCCCTCCTCTGCACTTGTTCTAACAGTTCCATGTCCTTTTTATGTTGAGGACACCAGAACTGCACGCAATTTTCCAAATGAGGTCTCATGAGAGCAGAGTAAAGGGGCAGGATCACCTCCCTCGACCTGCTGGTCACACTCCTTTTGATGCAGCCCAGGATACGGTTGGCTTTCTGGGCTGCAAGCGCACACTGCCGGCTCATGTTCATTTTTTCATCAACCCACACCCCCAAGTCCTTCTCTGCAGGGCTGCTCTCAATCTCCTCCCCGCCCAACCTGTAGCTGTGCCTGGCATTGCTCCGACCCAGGTGTAGGACCTTGCACTTGGCATGGTTAAACTTCATCAGGTTGGCATCAGCCCACCTCACAAGCTTGTCAAGGTCCCTCTGGATGGCATTCCTTCCCTCCAGTGTATCAACTGAACCACACAGCTTGGTGTCATCGCAAACTTGCTGAGGGTTCACTCAATCCCACTGTCCGTATCACCCACAAAGATGTTGAACAAGACCGGTCCCAACACCGATCCCTGGGGGACACCACTCGTTACTGGTCTCCAGCTGGAAATTGAGCCACTGAGCACCACTCTTTGCGTGCGGCCATCCAGCCAGTTCTTTATCAGTTCTTTATCTTTTGACAACTGCACTCTGGTCATTTTGTTTGAATAGCAAACCAGCAAACTGGTTCCTAGACAAAAGGATAATCCAATTTCATTGCTAAAATCTAAGTGAATTTAGTGTTTCCTACTATTTGTGAATAAGTGCTATCTGAAAGTATTAGTTTATGAATATTACTGAGTAGGTAACCACTCAGTGCTTAATAGGAACTAGCAATTAGTGCATGTAAATCAACTAAGACAGCAGCATCTCAATTGCTGTTCTGCATAGAGGAATAGTTAAATTTGTAGGAATATATGTTTCCAGCCCAAATTTTAAAAAGTCACGTTTTCCACTGCTGAAAACCTCAATACCCACAGTATTTGTTGTGCATTTTACGATTATTCTTAATGCCCTTGCAAACATCTGTAATAAAATGCTAACAAATCGTCATCCATTACTTAATTATGTTTATCTAGACGGATAAAGTTGGGGCGGGGAAGCCTCTGGTAAAAAGTATTGTTTCCCATTTGGCAAACACAGGCTAAATTTAATTATTCCTTGTAATGCTGTGGAGAGATTTTCCTGTTAATCACACACGGGTCCAGAGCTGATTTTAAAAAAAACTCCAACCAGAAAAAAGAAAAACCAAAAAACCACCCAAAACAGTGGTGGATTTTTTAATTTTCTTTTTCTTTTTCTTTTGTAGTGAGGTTTAACAAATATGTTGACTCCCACTTAAATCAACTTCCCCTCCAGCAGGGGATTTAAATGATTGTGAGGCTTCACTGGGAACTACACAGGGAACTTCTCTGACAGTGATGAAACACCTTCTATAGGGCAAGAAAAATATCTGGGAAAATAATGTTATTGTTGCCCTGAGAAACTTTGCCTATGGAAAATATCAGAATAATTCATCTTAATTAATAGAAGTACGTCTGTTTCAGCAACCAGACACAAGAAAAATAGAGGTCAGTTCCAGAAACCTTTACTCATAAAAGTATCCCACGAGATTCCAAAAGATGGCTTGTGTGCACAGTGATGCCCACATGGCTAAGGACTGCAGTTTGTCTCTAGATGCTCCATGAGATCTTTTTAATTTGAAATCTTTAAATAGTGTTTTTTCAAAGCCAAATCCATGCCAATCACCACAGGACAACTAGCCATTGAAAGCAGAATCATCTTGTAACAAAATTGACTCTTCTTGCAAAGATAGCCTAGGAAGTGCTGACTGAGAAGAAGAATCAACCAATCTTCATAGTATATTCTTCGGCAGTAACTGGGCAAAAATATTCATTGCAGTACTTTATATTAAAACCACTCACACTGAACGTGTACAGTAACCCATGAAAATATCTCCTTTTAATGTGGAAGCTTACCATCTTCATAGTCATAAGATGACATACATCAGTTAGGTGCATTTGAAACAGACAAAAAGGTTGGCAAAAGATTGGCAGATCTGTCTTGGCTGTAGCCAGCTGTGGTTGGATTAACTTCTGTGTTATGTAGCTAATAAATTGCTTTCTGCTAAGTATTTAGAAGTATATACTATGAAGAGTTACATACCTTCCAAATATGGCACAAAGCCTGCCTTTGTCACATGAACACAAAAACCCCATGTCAACATTTTAAAGGGTGTCCGAGTTCTGGATATGCATTAATGAAGTATTTTGTCCTGATATTTTTTCCCTAACATTTTCATTTTTTTTCCAGATATGGGAATAAACTGGAGATTGTTAAGCATGGATAAGAAAAGTAAGAAAAAAATGCTTTACCTACAAGGGTGATAATCTGTTCAGTGAACATAACGTGAGTAGAAAAAGCTTAATCCAAAACCCAATCCACAGATGTTTTTGCATAGATTTAACCTATACTACCAGATCATTTATATACACTACTTGACTATTCGCCTTCCATTGTCTGGACATCGGTGTAGTTCTGGGGTAGCCTATTATGAAATGTTAAACAATTACCTGTATTAGTAGTTCTTGAAGACATCTTTGTGTTGGAATAGGCCATAAGAAAAACAGCTAGAGAAGTTTTTTTCTATCTCCAAACATAATCTGTAAGTACCAGCTGTAAGGTATGACATGCTGAAACTGTGAGATCAAAAGCAACAACTTTGAGAGCCAATAAATCAGCATTGTGACGAGTGACTGTTAATCTGAAAAAATGACTGCTTATCACAAATACGATTAGACACACTCTGGTCAGATCTGTCATTATCTCAACCCTTCGGGCCCCACGCTGAAGAACTGTTGTGGTTTAAACCCAGCCGTAACTCAGAACCACACAGCCACTTGCTCACTCCCTCTCCCCCTTCCCCCACTCCCAGAGGGATGGGGAGGAGAATTGAAAGAATGTAACTCTCACAGGTTATGATAAGAACAGTCCAGTAACTAAGGTATAACACAAACCACTGCTGCTACCACCAATAATAATAATGATAAGGGAAATAACAAGGGAAGAGAATACAACCGCTCACCACCCGCAGACAGATACCCAGCCTGACCCGAGCAGCAATCTAACTCTTCCGGATAACTATCCCAGTTTCTAGAGTGGGCATGACGTGCTGTGGTATGGAATACCTCTTTGGTCAGTTTGGGTCAGGTGTCCCATCTCTGCTTCCTCCCGGCTTCCCCTCCTCCCTGGCAGACCATGAGACTCACAAAGTCCTCGGTCAGAGTAAACATTACTGAGCACCAACTGAAAACATTGGTGTTATCAGCGCTGTTCCCAGGCTGAAAGTCAGAAACACAGCACTGCGACAGGTACTAAGGAGAAAAATGACTGCTGCTGCTGAACCCAGGACAGAAACAAAGAAAATATTTATTTCCACAATTTTTTACAGATCATCATGTTGCAGTGAAGGATCTATAACAGCACAGAAATAATAATCAGTACTGAACAGTCACACCAATGTAGGGACAGAAAAGGGTGTGATTTGGGTTTTTTTTCTAATGTTATCACAGCAGCAAAAATTTGGGCATAGATGGAGGCAGCAACTTACAGTGCTTTCAAAGGTGCTTTTAAGATCTTAAGAGACCTGTGTTTCCTTCAGGTAAATTAGCTGTATCCATGTAAAAGATACAAATCCCTAGCCACACAAGGCAATTTGGTTTGCTTTTCTTTAAATCATTATAAAGCAGCAGTAGCTTTTTTTAAATTATTGTTTCAATCCAGAGCCGTGCCCCAAACGACAGCTGCGTTTTACAGCACAAGTGGGTTAATGCATTTTCTTTAAATCAGAAGGAAATAGGGAACCAAAATTCTCCTATTCTGAAAAGTGAGCTTTCAGGAGAACTGCTTATAATACTGGATGATAGCATACGTGTAGTTAGGAAATGTAAAAGAAGAAAGATCTGGAATCACTGACATTAAGGAGGCCATGTATGG
Source organism: Amazona ochrocephala (assembly GCA_039720435.1). NCBI lineage: Eukaryota > Metazoa > Chordata > Aves > Psittaciformes > Psittacidae > Amazona > Amazona ochrocephala. Next base: position 29,405,790 of record CM077883.1, on the reverse strand, counting down.
ACTTGAAGCTTTTGAAACTCAATATAAGGTACACTGCTCAAAACACAGAAGCCATTTCATAGCCTTAAAAGAATTGCTAAAAGACAGACAACTTGCAGCAAGACCAAAAATATCAAAGTCGTTACTGATCATATGTTCCTGTCAGACGAAAGCCTTTCCAGACACTGATCCAATATTAAACACAAGAACAGTCAGAATTGGCCGATAGTAAAATCTGTAATAGAAATTTCAGAGACCTATAACTTAATACTTTTTAAACCTGACCAGGAGAGGAAGAGGAGTTAAAACACAGCAGTCCCTGACAAGCTGTTCAAAACCAGTTAAAACTGTTCCTCCTTGTCTGAAGGAATGAGCTTAATACAAGAAATAAGGAAAATACAAACCTTTAATATGTTAATATGAAACACTGACTCTTTGTTCCCCAAGTTAAGTAGGTGTTCAGACATAGCCAACCTTATTTAAGTCGTGGGAATGATAATTAGAGTCACTCTTCAGAAAAGCTCTTAATCACATGCTCACAGAAGTTGATAGCTTGAAACACCTAAGTGCTTTCCTAAAGGGGGCCTTACCAGGTGAAATTTAACATATGATGATCACCTTGAAAGTATAAGAATAATTTAATGCCTATTGATAGTCCAGACAAACACAAACTCTCATTTCTCACTCAGTTTTCACATGTAGAGGATTTCATTTAACTATGGGGTTCCTGGTAATAGTTGCAATTTTTCAGCTGATGACATTTGCATCAAAAAGCTTATGAAATGTCATTCACTACATGTGATATCTTAGAAAACCTGTTTGAAAAGTGCTGTACAATCCCAGAATATTGGAGCATCTTCTTTGAATGAAAATGAGCTATTGGGAAAAGAAATTAATACCAACCAGGATATAAAACAGCTTCTTCAACATTTCAAAGTCTCATAAACATTCTCCTGGCAGATTTAAAAGGTAAAATCTGTTAGGTTTATATTATATTGATAATATAACCATTTTCTCTTAGGACCTGGATCAGCATTTAGCAAGTATAACAGCAGTACTCTGATTATTACAGTCTCTAAGCTTAATTCTAAATCGCAAAACCAAAAATGCTATAGAATACAGATTACATCATCTGTAGCACATTTTGTCAAAATCAAATTGGCTGCGGATCAGGTAAGTTGGCTTTGTTTGCATGTTTCCCGTGCCCTGAAATAAGAAGCAAATCCTGTGGTCTTGGTTTTACAAATTGGTGGTATCTATGTACTGTAGTTGTCTACCTTTGAAGAGCCTCTTAATAACATCATGGGGTAAAGAAAGGAAAAGCATCAGACAGATGGAGGAGCGTAGAACATTTATAAAAACTCTTTAAAACTGTCCAATTAATGATCTTGTGAATAAGGCCTGTGTTTTAAACGCCTGCTTGTACAATGCTACCTGAAGGCACATTTATCAGACTAGTGAGAATTTTGTTTCAATATCACGATACCTATGAGAAAACATTTGCTTCCCAAACTGTTCTGATAAACACTACATAATACAGTAACACCATAAACAAAATCCATCAAGAAATCTGTGAAAGAAAAGGTGATCATGCATTTATAGAATCAAATCACTGCTGCACAAATTAATTAAATCAGTGGTAAATAATACCCCAAGCAAACAAAGCAATTTCCCTTTGATAAAAATATCAGAGCCCATAATTATACACTTCGTTTGGAGTTTCCAAAACTTTTCAGTATTATCCTGACATGTGTTGAAGTCAGTAACTGGCTCAAGGGAGACAAAGGTGCTATTTGCTAGTGTGGAGTTTGGACCAGTTTGTCAAAAGTTTTCAGAAGGGGCATTATTTAATTAGGAAATGTCAGCTTAGTGACATGAAACTACAGTGTTACATGCAGGCCAGCTTGAGCTCTCAGAGGGCAACCAGAAACCCCAAATCTGTTCAATTTGTATGCTAAAACAAATGCCACGCAACTGGAATACCTGTTTGAGAGCCATATTGCCAACTATGAAAGAATTACTTTGTAAATAAAATGGAGGACAGAATAGCAAAACATTATACACCAACCTGGAACACATTTATAATACAAATTTCTTTAGGGAAGAAATACTTCTTTTCCTACTCTTCTGAATGAGATTCTGCCTCTCTCCCACAAAGATCAGGATTACAAATGGGGAAAACCAATTGCAAAACTGCTTTGTGGTACAAATATGAAAGCTTTGGAAAAAAACAGCATCTCTTTTACCAGTGGAGAGAACCATAATGTAGCATGCATCAAAACTTAATGTCCATTGACTGCATCTAAACATTAGATCGCAAATAAAGTTATCTTTGTACAGCCAATAAAGAATATCACCTTTCAAGCATGATAAATAAAGTGGGAAACTTCTTTCTTAAAAGCAGCAGTGAACAACTTTTTTTTCCATCTTTCAGCAGTGCTTCATGTCATAAAATATAAGTATGTTTCATGGACCATTGGAAAGCTGTAACTTTGCCAAAGATGTAAATGTATTTCCTTTAAAAATGAATTTTACAATCTTAATATGATCCAGAATGTTTCATAAATCATATTATTTGGCAATTGAAACTTATCAAATGTGCAGGGAAACCTGTCTGTAGGAAACTAACATACTGACCACGTACATTTTAAATACAACTGAATAGCTGTGATGGCTTTTATTTTAATGGCTACTTTAGAAGTGGGAATGTAGTAAGCAGTAATTTAAGGAACAGCACATGCATCAAAAATTGCAAGCTGCAGCTGTTCATCAGTGTGTGAATAGGTCAGCGTCTGCCCCAAAACCACAGCGAGCGTCTCCTTCAAATTTCAGTCCACTGTTTTTTCTCAGTTGAAATCACGTGAACATGAGTTCTTCCAACATGCAGTAATACTTCTGCTGCTGCTGCCCATTTTATAATCAAAGAACTGGGTATTTTCATTTCATTTAAATTATGACAAAATAGCGACCATTGGGGAGTGGGTAATAACATCGAGTTTGAGTTTAATGGGATGCACCTCGTATCAATTCATCTGATCTGTTCTAGAGATAGATTTGTTAGTCCATTTAAGGCAGTCTGAAGCTATTAGAATAAACACTTCTTCTGTACCCTTTAGGTAGTAAGTCTTCCAGTGAAATCTGATGGACCATAGAGTGCAAGCTGGGCTCTCAGAGAAGCAATCCAGAATTTAAATAACAGAAAAGCAGGCTCTGTGACACTTACTTAAAACATTGTGACTGACACATGTATGCTTGTAAGCAGACATCCAGAAGTATTATGAAGACTAAATTCAACATCAGATATAAACTGAATTCACTCACACTTCCTGAATTTCCGTCAGTCTTAAAAGATACAAACAGTGCTCATGCCATTCCCCCACTGGTAACGAACTTGGGCTTACGTGGATCTCTGGAGGGGTTTGGTTTCTTCATTGTCAAAGGACCTGGATCTCTGGAGGGGTTTGGTTTATTTTCATTGTCATTGTTCATTGACTACAGCAACTTAGAAACCAACCAAACTAAGAAAGACAGCAAAACAACCTTAACAAAGTTTAACATTCAAGGCCTGATATACAATCAACTTACAAACAATTTCTGCCTGCAGTCCTGGACATTACCTGTTGGGTTTCCACTCCTGGTCTTTATCACAAAATAAAACTTTAGATTAAGCCATTGCTCTGATAAATCCTGCTAAATTAAACTAAACCTGTTTTGTTATTCTAGCCCTGGATTAAAGGCTGCTACACCATAGGGCAGCTCGATGCTTTAGTTTAACCTTAGTGTATAATATAGTGTGGCCCTAAGTCTAAGACCCTAATCAAGTTTTACTTATGGAATAAATACCACATATGGCTTTAACAAATTCTGGTCTAATTGTATTGGTGTTACGTGACATGCGTCTAGGCTGTATTTTTACATTTCCTTGCTCGGTGGAATGGTAATACTGGATACTAGTAAGAGCAGAAGCTGGCATAATGGGACCTTCTGCTTTTTATAGCAACTCAGTGTATGTTACTAAAAAAGGTGAGTAGAGCATCTTAACTCTTAAGTGGTATCGAGAGACATAGCAAATTTATTGACCAATACAATCTACAGTAATGGAAGGTGTGATTCAATATTTGCAAATAGATACAAAATAGCAGGAAGCTTAAGTGCAAACATAAATATTATCATCAGAAAAAAATATGGTAAAAAATATTTTTCACAGTCTACAGTAAGATTTTCAAAGCAAGATTTTAATTTATAGGGCTGTAAGTCTAAGATGTCTGTTTTGGTGTGGTCTTGTCTCAGTCCTTTGCTCCTGAGGCAGATTTCACATTATCACACGTGAGAGAGATGACGGTTGGATTTTCCAGTATTTGGCAGAACTTGGAATGCTGAGGTCTCCCTACCTTCCATTGCGATTCACATGTTCCTGTGAGCATGGCAGGTGAACAGAACATAGTGCACAGTTGTGGTTAGAGACTGGAATTTTGAACTTGCCGAGGTTCTACGGTAACGACTGAATGTAACTGCTTACTTCAGGTGTGATAAACTTAGAATCAAGGCAGGGAAAAAAATTATCTGCATTTGAGCGATTTGCACAGAACCTCACAGAGAAAAAACGTCCCATCACTGTCAATGGAGTGAATATTCTATCAAATCTGCAGTCACGTTCCTGTCTATTGAGATTAACTTTGCCAGCTGAATGTTGTGAAATTTATTTCAGTGGCCTATGACCACCATATATCAGCACCCGACCCCTATCTGTATAAAACAATAAGCATGAGCTTAAGGCTGTCTTAAAGGCTGTCTGAGAGATGTATATTTACTGACATATAACCTGACTAAAGCCAAACATCATTACCCCTGTGACTGATTGGAGGGCAGCCGTAACTGAACAGTTTTATTTCCCTTCTACAGCTGAGCTCCTTGACCATGCTAGCTGAGCTGACACGGCATTTCAAGTCCTGTTATCAGATCAATGGTTCTCTTATTAAAAACGGGGGGGGGCTGCGGGGGGGGGGGGGGGGGGGAGAAAAAGCAAAGGCACCTCTTCATTTAATCTCCCCATCTTGATCATTGCTGATGGGATATCAATAATTTCAACTTGGTTAAGCAACTGGCTGAAGGTTAAATAAATTCTGCATGGCTGTTTGCATGATCATACCTGAATTCAAAACTTCAATCTGAAGCAGATTTCTTTCTGGCTGCTTCTTGGGAAGTTCTTATATAGTCAAAGGCAAGCTAGAAAAGAAGTTAGTTTTGTGGAGAAGCACAAGAACAAAATTCAAGTTGACGTGGCAAAGCAACCACACTCTGATATTTCTGCAAGGAAACCTAAAGGAATAGTAAAGGCTTCATGTGTGTATAGACACAGGCATACACCAGTTTAGATGAGGACAGCAGGAACAGAGGTCACCAGTAATCCTCCAGTCAGAAGGGTTTTGCCCAACTGCTTTAATAGATTGTTACAGTCTCAGAACAGCTATCTACTGATTCATGAATGAATTATGATCTTAAATGGGTCATGCCATTTTGCCTGCAATGTGTTCAGTTACCCTGCGCACTACTATTTTGACACTCAGAGAATTATTTACAGCATGCACAACTACCTATGTGTCTTAGCCATGTGTGTACTAATATGCTGTTAATAATGCATTCTGTGGATTCAGCATTCCTCTTGCATCAGCTTTTATTTTAAGTATTTACTTCTTGGGAGTATTCCTGTTTTCAGCACAAGAAACTCCAAGCTCAAAATGAATCAGATACGCATGCTCTCGCAGTTAGCTGTAGTAGGGTTTTGGAACAAGCACACTCCTCATTACTGAGACACAAGGAGAATGCACATGGAAATTTGTCTAAAATAATCAGAATAGTTAGTGACTTACATAGCAGGTGGTGTCCTGCTAAAGAAGGAGGAGAATTATGTTTTGAAGACTCACATAACTGCTTTGCCTCATACAGGTTTAAGTGCATAGTCTACTTTTACACAGCACTTGATTTTTCATAATCGCATTACCTGCATTTTCAGTAGCTCACTACTGGAAGGCAGTGAACTAGTTTAGAGAGAGAAGTCAGATTCAGGTCACGAATCTTGAGTACAAGAGCATGCCTATATAGTTTGTCCATGCAGCAAGTGCCTTGAATTGCTTTCTTCAGCTTTCACAGTTAGCTGAGAGAGGCTCTTCTTGTTCAGCCTGGAGAAGGCTCCTTAAGGGGAGACCTTAGAGCAGCTTCCAGTGCCTAAAGGGGCTATGAGAAACCTGGAGAGGGGCTTTGGACAAAGAGCCTGTGGGGGCAGGACAAGGGGGAATGGCTTTAACCTGACAGAGGGGAGATTTAGGTTGGATAGATTTAGATTAGATATGAGAAAGACATTCTTCCCTGTGAGCGTGGTGAGACACTGGCACAGGTTGCTCAGAGAAGCTGTGGATGCCCCACAGTGCCACTGACGTATTTGTCAATAGCTTAGAAAATGCTGTCCTAATAAAACAGTAGGCTGTGATCAGCTATTAATATAACTCAGTAGCTTGGCAAAGACCATGCAAGTTGCTCATCAGCTCACGTTATTTTTACCAGTTACAGACCCATGGCAGCAATCTCTGCACAACAAGAGTATTAACACTGGAATAAAGTGATCATTTTATGAAACATTTTATGGAAGCAAAAAGTACACACAGTTATATTTTATTAACAAGCTCTTAACCTTATAAATTTCAGTGTCCCTTATCAAAATGCTACTGTTCAGCTAAACCCAGAGCTTGCTTCATTCCTTCTCTAAGTCCGCTGGACTTGTGCCAGGAATGACTAAAGCAGAAGGATACTCAAACCAACTGAAAATGTTAAATGTGAAGTAGATATATTGCCAATTGCCTCTGTTTGCCATTAACAGAGGGAAAAAATGAAGTGTCGTCACAGTCTTCAAAGTTCCTTAAAACCACAGCTTTGAGTTCTCAGCTCTTTGCTGAGCTTCTGTACAAGCATGAAGCCTATTTTCTGAAAGCTATAAAGAATTAAAAGCCAAATATCCGAGTACCGTGTATCAGTGCCATACTGACGAAGCATAAATTCTTTGTACATAGAATCATAGAATAGTTAGGGTTGGAAAGGACCTTAAGATCATCCAGTTCCAACCCCCCTGCCATGGGCAGGGACACCTCCCACTAAACCATGCCACCCAAGGCTCTGTCCAACGCGGACTTGAACACCGCCAGGGATGGAGCATTCACAACTTCCCTGGGCAACCCATTCCGGTGCCTCACCACCCTTACAGTAAAGAATTTCTTCCTCATATCCAAGCTAAACTTCGCCTGTTTAAGTTTGAACCCGTTATCCCTTGTCCAATCACTACAGTCCCTCATGAAGAGTCCCTCCCCAGCATCCTCTTGTAGGGATGCTGGAATTTCTGCCAGCTGACACTGTGAGTGTGTAAATATATGCACACTCTATATGCATATAAATACACACAGAAACAGATTGGCAATATCTGTGCTGTCACATTTCAGCTGTGTAAATAGTGTATGACTGGAAGAATGATCACTTCCAAAGACAGCTACTTCCAAAAGAAACCAACACCGAGCCATGGAACATGAAGGGGACACAACTCACCACAACTGCGTGGCTTACTTGCGTGTTTGTTTTCTTCTTTAAACCCTTTTGGGAAGACTGCTATAGAGCACTTGTGGCTTTCCAACACAACCAGCCTCTACCTTGACTCTTCTTACACTGTATTACATGCAGAGTTGTTTCCTTTCATGAAATCTTGTTGATCATCTGGAGGCATTCAGAGAGATTAACTTAGAAAAACAGATTCCTCGAATATGTTCCCCAGTTGAAAATTCAATTCTGAAACCTGACAGTTTTCACAATTCTTGATCTGTTGGAGTTTACAGACCCCACAATTTTAATTTTGGCTTTTTTAATATAAAAGTTAAAAGCTATTTACTGATACAATGTATTGATGTACCTATAGACTGTCTCTGAGTAAATGCTGTCTCTCTGGGTGTTGACACCAGATGAAAAGTTGCATAGGTTATTAGGAGGGAAAAAAGGAGGGAGGGAGGAAAAAAGTACATTACCTACTTCTCTTTCTTCCCCTGTCCAGAGATTCTTTACTAGGAAAGATGCTCCTATTCTCCCATATCTCAAAATCAGCAATGCATCCTGCAGGTTCTCTGTGTGTAAAGAAAACTGTTAACCCAGGAGGTATAACTCGGATTTACTGCAAGAAAGAACAAACGCTGCTTCTTCATCAAATTCAATTTTTCTTTAGCAGTCTCTCGACTGTTAATTTTGTACTGGCTGCTTGATTCTGCACTCACCAAACTGGCAACAGTCCCTATTCCAATCTCCATTATGTTCATCTGCTAATCTGATGACAGAATCTGTCTCCTTAGGAAACAAATCTGGGGATCAGAATTTATCCACCAGTAGGTTTCATTCCACTGAAGGGTAAATTAAGTTGGATTTGTAACATCTTTGTTTATCCAAAATAATTAAATAGACTGCAAGAACTTGAAAGCAGATTTAAGAGAAAAGTAAGGTCATAATATAAACAGCAGCAGATCTCATCCAGAATATGTCACATAAATATCATACTATCAAACAAGAAATGTAAATTATCATACGTACTCTATAATTGAAAAGTGTATTATACATTAGTGAAGTCACCCATTTATCTGATCATAATCAGTTCCAATAAAATCTCATTTAGGAAAGTTGAATGTAGTTCAGGGTGGATGGTTATGAGGATATCAGTCATATGAATATGCACTGAAACACTGCTGAAAGAGGGTTCTTATACATAGGAATCCAATTATTGCATACCTCATACAAAAGAAACAACGCTGGCATTCAGAGCTAGGAAAAATGTATACTGAATAACTTTTAAATGCTTTTGAAGAAATTTTTACTCAAACAGGATTTTACATTTGCAAGAAGTCATTACGAAGAATTATGTGTGTCATGCTAATAAGAGATGGTTCAGAAGCAGGGGGCGGATCCTGATACATCATTTGAAGGTTCTGATGATGCACAGCTTGGATCCAGACCTCCTATGCTTGGTTTTATAAACCCAACCTTTCAGTAGGAGAAATTCTGATTAACCAAATGTATGCAAGTCTGTTACAAAAGGAGGTAAAAGCACAACTGTTCTTTATTACTGCTGACCTACTGTAGCATTTTAGGTAAAAGCCTCCAGACACGAACAGTACATGGCTTTGTTGAGCTTGTTGACATAAAAAGACATGAAATGGGCTAATTTTGGCATCCATACAGTACATCATTGCACATGAACTGCAGGAACATTTGCTATCTTGGATTCAACAAAAATGCCAGTAACTTAATCCAACACGAAGATAATCTGAATAAAATGTAGATCGTGACTACAGCTGAAGAAGCAGTTCATGATGAAAACTTAATTTGCTACCATTGGCCTCTTCTGACATTACCATTAATGATTCTTTCTTCTCTTTGTCCATTTATTGTGCACAGCTGCTCACCTAATCACTTGCATAAACTTATCTTAACCTATGGTTTATTTATTATACATCCATCACTCTGCCAGCAGTGGTAACTTGAGATATACTGACTTCATCTCTTCTACGTGTCCAAAATTTAAACTCTCTATACAGCTAGTTCCTGTTACATTGTGAATACCCATGTACAGTACATACATACTGATGGCAATATTTACATGCAGATATATTAAAATCATTTTTGACTTCATCAATAGCATGGAGAATAACAACTCAAATGTCTAAATGTTCTTCATTAAAATGAGATAAAAGAAGTGAAAAAAGATAAGCTTGACAAAAAGAATATCTGTACGTCCTCTTTAATTTGTTCAGTGCTTGCTAAGCTCCAGGTATAATGCTCATCAAGTACTGCAATTCCATCTTAGTTCTTATATTGCAACATGCTTGTTCCTGCACAATGTCCAGTGGACTCTGAACAAAGGGACTTCTTCAGAAACTTGTGGGGGAAAAAAGATTAACCATTCTGACTACCCTGTTCTTGCAGCTGTATTTAGCTCTGATTTGTTCTGCTTTGCCTAGCTAAGTACCCAAATACTAACATGAGTAGTCTATGCACTTAGAAAAAACCATGAGTGACCAGGATACCTTAATTCCCAACTTTATATTCTATTGCAGTATCTGAAAACAGGAAGGTGCTAATCTACAAGTATATAGGTTGTTTTTAAGAGGAAATTACAAAGTTGTCATCATATGGTAGAATCATAGCATGGTTCAAGTTGGAAGGGAACTTAAGATCATCCAGTTCCAGCCCTCTGCCACAGGCAGGGACACCTCACACTAGAGCTGGTTGCTCCAAGCCCCTGTGTCCATCCTGGCCTTGAACACTGCCAGGGATGGGGCAGCCACAGTTTCTCTGGGCACCCTGTGCCAGCGCCTCAGCACTCACATAGGAAAGAATCTTAACCTAATGCCTAATCACGTGTACACCAAGTTAAATGTTCCCTTACTCTGGAGAGCATCTCACAGCCTGTGTGCAGAGAAGCCACCAGATCTAGACCACAAAAAGACATGCAAGAGGCCTACTGACTAGAAAAACATCTTTAGGAAGTGAGAGACATAAAGAGGGATCCAAAGTATGCCCATGCACCAGCACATATGCCCTGAACATTCCTCACTTCATGGGGAGGGAATGTTTGTTTCCCTTTTTGTTTTCCTTTCTAGTACCTCTCCAATTAAATGAGATTTAGGCAGCCCCAAAGCTGCATATGCAACTCTGTCAGAAACCACTGTGCAATCACTTCTGAGAGATGTCCTTCACACCACTAGGTTTGCAGTCAAACCAAAGTAAAGCTCTAAGAAACGCTGTATGCTTTCGTAGACCTGACTTCAGGGATCTCATGATACGCCTGCTGTTCTGCTTGCTCTTCTCCTTTTCAAACAGTGGCAACACAGATCACGGCTGGAGAATTGACATGGAATCACATACTGGGTTGGGTTGGAAGGGATCCTAAAGATCTAGATCCAACCCCCGGCCACAGGGGGGTGACATGCTCAGCATTTACTAATACTGCCTATAAAGCCTCTGAGCTAACGAGAAACTGGGAGGTACTTTCTAAGCTGCAGTTAACTTTCTAAGTTAGCTCAATGAAGCAAGATGCACTCAAAAGACATCTACCTCTAGGAAAACTAGCTTTTTCAGTTCCACTGCACGGGTGCAGCATTTAAAGGTCTCAACCACACTCACTTACTTCCAGTCACAAAACACACAGTACAAAAAGGACATCTACCTCATTTTCATAGAAGAAGATACTGCTGTTACAGAAAGGCCAAGTAGCATAAACAGGCAGATGGGCTCAGGGCAAGAATTTATGACATCAAATACTGCACACACAAAGACTTCCATTGCTGGAGAACTGTGTCTCAAAATGAAGAGGTGACAAGGTTCAGGAGGAATGCTACACCAAATATTCTGTACCTAGAACTTAATTCCATTCTCTGGCTGTACCAACAGCTTTAAGAGATTTTCTTCTTCATCTCAGCCTGTAAAACCAGTATCACCAATATAGTGGTGTGAGGATCGACTCTTGTAACATAGTCTGAAATCCACTGTTTCATATTTTGGTCTTGATTCTGGAAGGTTCGCCCTGACCAAGGGTATGAAAGACCTCATCTAAAATCGGTGGACATTGTTCACAATGCAAACTCCAATGCCTTTAGGCTCCCTAGAGAACATTTCTTTGCAATCCCAGCAGAATGTGTGAACTTGAAAGTGTTTCATTTAGGAAATATAATGCTACAGTAGAAAAACCTCCTGTGAAGTTACACAGAAGCTAAAACCTGCTTTGTGGTCTTCCCAGCTCATTCCATCTACCTTAAACCAGCAGTGAACAACTTTGAAATATTCTGGGCTTTAGCCAGCTGTTTAAATGAGTATATGTGATTTAGTTCATATTTTCAGCCCTCTTTATTAAATGCCTCCCAGTTCCATATTGCCTGATATTTGATCCAGCAAGTTTAATGACCATTCCTTCATTAAACATTACAAGCTTTTTAAGACCTTGGCAGTACTGCATTTCATTCAATAACCTCGTGCTGCTACAAAGTCAACACTGAGTGCCAAGTTAATCCCTCGTGTCCACTAATTACGTCCAGCGCTGCAGCTTCTTGGGCAAGCCTGAATCGGTGGGGAAGTGCAGGATTTCCAGGCCAATGGATTCAGCACTCCAGCTATATCTCATATCTTGACACTAGATGTCAGCGAAGGGTAATTGTTGTCTCAATTTAGAGGCCGGCCCAGGTAGCTACTAGCAACCTCGGTTAATGTTTTATAGCAAAGGTGAAGTATAGCTTAATACAAGCATTTGACATATATTACAATAAAAAAAGGATATACTTGTCTAGTGTTTTAAAGTCAGTCGTAAAAGATGAATAATGACGCAGTTTAAAGCTAAAAGACAGCTGCCAAGCTGAATGGCCATGATGGATGTCTAAACACCCAGTGCAGAGAAAACCTGTTCCCTAGAGACCACCATCCAAAAAATTAATTACTACGATTCAGCATCTTTAAATGTGCCACTTAATATACTGCCACCATAATTAAATTTCCAGCCCTGTGACCTTGAGACCATTTCCTGAGATAATAAATGAGATCAAGGTTTAATCGATGCAGAGGCAAGTAGAAACTGTCCGAGGAAACACAAAACCATTGCAAGGTACTCAAGGTCAGGAAACAAAAACCAAGTGAAGCTGCGAATCAACACTAATTGCTTTGTTATGATTAAAGATGTTTATTTTAATTTGTTTTATTTGCAAACAACAGTTCCTGTGTATATTCTCTGACAGCAGCTTTTAAACTCTAGCCAGAGATTAAGTCAGCAGAGGGCACATTTGCCTCCTTGTAGATAACACTTTCTGTAGCAAATGAAGCCATATTCAGTAGCACGCTGAGATCTGACAACCAAGCTCATGATACATCAAAAATACAAAGACAAGAAACAAGCGACTGCTTCAGATGCACTCCCTCCTCTCTAATGCAAGAAACCAAACAAAAAGGAGAGACTTTGTGTACAGACACAGAGTAATGAAGCCTGGTTTATGTCCTTTTAAAGCCTAAGTGACAGAAAGGCAATGGTGTGACTTCCACTGCTGGACTTTACTAAGTGCTAAATAAGTCACCATATATATCTCTCTAGTGTCTGATAAATACATAAGTATGTAACACCACCTAGTAGAGGACCTATTATTTTACACAAGTAAATACTATTGAGGTTATCATGTACTTAACGAGTTGAAGTTAAAGTCTCTGCAGCTAAGTCAAGTCTCCTAAATCACATGCTGTTAGAGGAATTTGAACCAGGTGAGGGTAGAGGGAGAGTATTTTTTAACAAATAAGATTTTCTAACTCAGCCAACCTTGTGCAGAGAGAGGGGTCCTTTCATTCCAGGAAGCCTGGAGGGGAAAAAAAGCCCCAAACATGCATCCTAAACCTCAGAACTTTAAAAGCCATAGAAGCCATCCATAAAAGGACAGAGAGATGAAGCTGTGAAACAAGGCAGACAACTGAACTTTAAATAACAGTGCTTGGGTGCATTGTTTTGTAAAATAGGTATTAAACAACAATCTCAATCCTGTCAACATCAAATAAATTATGAACCACTATAAATTCCAACATTGAAATGTAATTCATAATAGAAACAACATCTATACATAGCTCAGGCAAATCAAAGGGTGTCAGAAACAAAGACTGTAGAGAACTTTGAAATCACTCCATACCAGTAAGACCAATGTACAAAGGTTTGTACCAAACCAAAAGAGGACGCCAAAACAGAACAGTCCAACAACCATCAGTGACTGGAGATTTCCAGTTACAAAAGGGCTCAGCAGACAGAGGGGCTGGGGGGAAATAACCTACAGACTGGTGCGATGTAACATTAACTTCACTGATAATAGTCCAGAGATAGCCATCATCAGGCCATGCTTTCTGAGCATGGGTCACAGGGCTGCACCATAAACATATCAACATTCATGTTAATCCTGCAAGTGGGGATGTGCACATGTAAAACCTGAAGACACCGAAGATGACTAAGATAATTATTTCCCGGTTGAAACCAACCAGCTACCCTTGAGAAAGGGAAAGCATTGGTAAATCAGCTATCACGTCTACAAAATGCTGCAACAAAACCCTCTTGAGTACTCAATCCAGCTGTTGCTCTGAAAGCAAGGTAGTGGTAGTCTGGAAAAACAAACCAACCAACACCCCAAGGTATTCCTGTCTCAGGACAAAGTCTTCTAGAGGATGGAGATAAACAGTAGAATTTGACTTGAATTAGGCTGAGACTATACTATACCATACTGGAAACTGAAACCACCATTTCTTGAACCTTGTAGTTGATTTGCTTTGATTTGGCAGTTAAAGTTGGATTCAGGAAACATACTGAAGTTAACACTTTCAGAACTTCCATGGACTTCCGGCTACATTCTTACATTTGTAGGTAAGCTGGGAAATTCACTCTGCCTGACATGAAACTTTTCCTCCTGTCACTCTGTGTGTACCAGTAAGACCTTTATCAAATGAAAGTAAGGGGAAACAAAAGCTTTTATGTGACAGGCTGGTGCTGTAAATAATGCACTGTTCTAACACCCTTCTCATGAAGTCTCATTGCATGACAAATGTCACGGACTGCCAATACTGGTGGTTCCCATCTTTTCTTATTGAAAGATCCATTCAGATGCATCGAGACAACCTGAAGGCTACTTCTGATAAGAACAATGGGCAGTTTCAAAGGAGAATAGGCAACATTTCAATTACAAATTTTTCTTTTACATTTTTAGCCTAATTTGGTCTCTTTGTGATAAACAAGATGTTTTACATATGCCTAGTAGTAATAATTGATAGTTCATGCTTCTGTGTGTTCTACTTGTTAAAATATTTGCATTTAAAAGCAAAGTTGGACTTCTAGCTCTAGGCTATGTTATGTGTCTTTCCTAAGGAGTCTCAACTAGAAGAAGCATTTTGAATTATAATTGTCTTCCAAATCCCAAATTAAGAGAGACAGAACACTGTTAACCCTTCACTTAGATCACTTATCCACGTGAAAACAAATTCTGATCTGGGAAAGTTGACTCGAGACATAACAGGCTGGAGTTACTCGACTCTTGTATTCAATCAGTAAGATGACGCAGATGAGTGAAGATTACTTACGCTGTCAAGGGCTGTCAGGTCAGGCCAGCGGTAATTCCAGCATTAGAACACATACACAATTGTGTACACTCTAGACCAATTCTAGAGTAAAAACCTTTACAGCTTGATTCAGAAAAGCGAATGACTTGAAACTTTGAAGAAAATAGTAATAGATTATGAAATAAGAGGTCCTGTGTTCAAAGCACTTGCTGGACTCACACAAGCATTTCTTACCTTAAGATGATGTGTTTCATAGGATGCTTCCTGTGTAGGACTTAGGAACTTTACAACATATTCACTACAGAAACAGAGATACAAATCAAGTGTTTTTAACTAAGGCAGCTGTAAGAAAGACTGTAGCATTTGAAGGCTAAGATCTTCAAAAGGGATTTGTAGCTGTTCCATGTCTCCCCTTCGTGATGTGGATGTGGAACCACCCAGAATACTCCTTCTCAAGAGGCTGAGGAGACAGAAACAATCAGAGCTTTCCTACTCACAGACCCTTTTAAAATACTTGGAGCTCGGTACCACAAAACTGTAGTGTAAAATTATTACTTGCTTTTCAACACACAAGCAACTGTTTCTTTCATTTGAACTTCTGGATATCAACGAAAAGTACAAGAATGCATGCAAAGCACTAGAATAAACACACAGCTTAATTCATCGTGTACATAGCTTTTAAAAACTGAGTGTTAGAATGGCTATGCTCACTGTAGAGGGTCACATTTTAAGCATGCGTATGTGGGCATGTAAGACAGAAGATGACTCTCTCATCTTCTGTGTGAACTCTTGTACAACAGGGTTGTGATCTGCTGGGAATGCTGTGCAGTGCTGAGCAGGACTTGCCATCCCCAGCCGGGCAGCAGCCGGCTCTGTTCCAGTACCTCCAGCTGCGCTCCAAGCACAGCAGTGTGTGATTATGGTGGCTGACCCTGGCTGGCTGCCTGGTGCCCCCAATGCTGCTCTATCACTGTCCTCCTCAGCTGGACAGGGGAGAGAAAATGCAAAGAAGGGCTCCTGGGTCGAGGTAAGGCCAGGGAGAGATCACTCAGCAGTTACTGTCACAGGCAAAACGGACCTGACTTGGGGAAAAAAGGTAATTGAATTTAATTTACTACCAGTCAAATCAGAGTAGGATAATGAGAAATAAAAACAAATCTTAAAGCACCTTCCCCCACCCCTCCCTTCTCCCCAGGCTTATCTCTACTCCCGATTTTCTCTATGTCCTCCCCCTACACAGCACATCCTGCCTCACCATGGGCTGCGCCATGAGCTGCAGGGGAACCTCTGCTCCAGCTTCATCAGCTGCCTACGAACTTTTACACCCCTCTAAACATAGCCTACAACCTGCCTCAGTGTCAGAGATAGTGCGTCAATAAACCAGGAAAGACAGAGACACTGTGTTCATGCACTGATGTCATCCTGTCCTGCTGTCTGCTCTGTGAATGCAAAAGAATTTGCCTTTTGCTGGATATGTTTGTTTTCACTAGAACATTACTGTTATTACTGTTGGATAGCAAATGATGCCTGTGACATCAAAAAGAATGCAAAGGAAGAGCAGAGTTCAATACAGTTAGTAAATATATCACATGGAAAAAGAAAGGAGAATGAAGTAACAGCTTGACAGTAGCAACGTGTCAATTCCTTTCTTCTGCAGCCACAGAAAGACATATTATTTTGTAAGACCATTTTGGGGTACACTGGGGAGTAGATTAAATAATTTGTTCTGTTATTCTTTGACCAAGCAAAAAGGATATCTATCTATCTATCTATCTATCTATCTATCTATCTATCTATCTATCTATCTATCTATCTATCTATGTATCAGATACTATATCCAGCTGAGGGACTTGCCTGCAGCATCTCCATCAAACAACGAAGCTTTAATTAGCTTTGAAATACTTGAATGTCCTTGGCAAATATGGGTACCAACATGTTTTGCTGGAACGAGAGACTTTTTATTAATAGATTCCTGCTCCGTGTTCTACACTGAAGATGAGAGAACAAAGTGCTTACAGTGAAACAGTGGGGAGGCTTATTAAATCAATACACATCTGTTAGATAACAGGCTCTAAGTCAAGAATGTTATTCTGGAAACCTCTCAGCAAAGTGTTGCTTGTTTGGCACTGTTTTCCTACAGCTATTCCCCAGGTGAAGGATCCCCTCCAGAGCTGACCATCTATTTTGTAGTGCTCAGTTCCTAACAAGTGCAGCCACACATCTCTGCCAAAGGGAAGGGATTCTCCTAAAATCTCAGACAATATTCTCAAGTATGCCAGCAAGCCACAGCAAGATGTGAAGTTTGTGTCTTTTTATCCCATAACAGAAGGTTAAAGCCTTAAGAACACTAAGTAAGCCAATGGGAGCCAAAATCACCCTATACTTATTGCAATTTATAACAACATCTTGAAATATCTGCAAAATTATACGCATATAGATCAATACATAACTACACGATACATTTGTGTATTAAATACCTTCTATTCTACAAGACATCTATAAGCCCTTTCTCATGTAAGGCAGCGTGAGCTCAGGGCTCAGCCAGCAGACATGGGGCTATGCCATGTTCCACCTCCCCTTGCCAAATCACTCTCAGTCAGTCTCTTCCCAGCCCGGGTGCACTTGGATCTGTTGTCTGTCTCGCTTGTTTTTGCTACAGATCATGTGAGGCACAAGTTACCCCTTGCAGTAGCTATGAACTGTTCAGCAATTTCATTCACAGCCCCTGGGCACTACTGTAATAAACATGAATAAAATAATATTTACACAGTTGGATGTGGGTGCATATTTTACCTTCATCACCTGAAAGCAAACACATAGCTCGATTCTCAACCAGTGTGTCTATATTCACTTTGAATGTAATAGTAAAGAAACTTAAAGATTAAAATTGAATAGATGTAATTCCAACGAATAGGAGCCTGTGACAAATGAAGTGAGACGCTCTTGGTAAAAACGGTAGGGAATGCAGAGAGATCACCCCATGTTTATGAAACTTCACTCGCCCATGTTATTTCCATGATACACATAAATTTGGCTACTTTTGTAATACCTGAATTCATGTTTTACAGGCCTGCAAGTGTTTTCTCTGCAGTGGAAAACTTACATGAGAGATGTACATGTAAGGCAGGCACTCATCTACTGACTCACCATGGTAATTCCTGATACCTGACAGGGGTTTCAGTGATGGCACTGAGCATGTGCAGGAATAAAGGATGGCTGATGTTTGCACACCAAACAGTGTGAATCACAACATGATATCAATATTAATCTATCCCTTATAAAATCTTAAGACCTTTTCATTTAATGAGTAAGATGCGCCACAACAATATAATCTGTACTTCTCCAAATTAGCCACAAACCATCTGGTTTCTCTCCAATTACTTCTTTTTTTTTCCCCTATATCTCTAAATGTTACTGACCTAAAAAAGATTTCATCAAAGGCTGTTGGAATCCTAACCCCTCTAGCAACTATTAAATTGGTCCACTCTGTGTCCTGTGCTGACAAATCATTATACTCCAGAGCCTTACAACCCATGGTACTATCTCAATTAGAGATAAGGATGAAGCAACAGTGTTCCAAATTCATCCATCCACCTAAATATGACTTTATTCTTAACTGAAATAGAAAACCTATATACAGTGATCTCTAGTCAGTCATCGCTAAATTCATTGATAACCGAATACTCTTGCTGCAGTAAGCTAAGCAAGTGGTTTCAGATTAACCATTTGAAGTTATGAAATGTCCTGCCTATGTTCAGTGCCACTGAAAGCAGCATATTCTGCCTTTTTTCTTGTGTTTTCCTCCAGTTTGCATTAAAGAAACTGGATTTGTGCACAGCTTGTAGTTTAGAGTTTACCTTGACAAGTACTCTGCGTAATCAGTGAAGATGCTCACAGGGGGAACACACACCGAGATTCAGGGTACCAAGAAAACAACAGTGACCTGACTGAAAATACATCTGCTGAATGTTAGCAGTTTGTTCAGTTTTATTAACTGGCTGTCCAAGAGACCAGCTCAGCCCTTCCGTGTCCAGTGCTAAAGCTATTCCCAAACATGTCATAAGGAAGACAGAGTTTATTACCTTTGGCACTAAAATACCAGTATCACATGCCAGCAGTTGAAGAGATTTCTAACAAGCTTGGAAGTGAAATGAGATTTTTCTTCTTCTAATAGGCAAATATTATACATATGACTGTGCATACACATATGACATAGACATGTCTAGAACTGAACAAGAATGATCTTAATAACAGTAACTATTCTCCTTTTGGTGTCTCTTTAGATCTCAGTATGCTGGCAGTCGGTTCTCCCATCAGCACAAGCTATCCTGAAGGAATGGAGCACGGTTCATGCCTTTTCTGAAATACCACTTTTCTACATTTATAAATCCAGCCTATTAGAGGCAGAAGCCTCTACGTGGCAGGAATTACTTCAGCCTCAATTAATAAACATTAGCTAGCCCATTCCTCCTCAGCACTGCGTCTGAGCTGCTCTTGCATTGGAAAAAAAGAACAATTAAAAAACAAGGGAAAAAAAGCAGCAGCTGTTTCCTGCCACAAGACCTGTGCCGTTTGCCCAAGTAACCTCTGTGGAGTTACTATCATCACTTCCAGCCTGCTCCAGGTTTTCTGTATGTTGTATCACTGGCACAATAACTCCTTTTGTCCTTCTGGAACAATCTATATGATGTTAAATACAGCCATATTTTACTACTGAATCATTTGGCACCTACTGGAACCTATCAGGCAGTCTTTTATTACTCCTTTTTATTAGAGCATGAGAGCTTAGGAGTACAAGAACTTCTCTCAGCAAAAAACAGATTCTAGTCTGTGGAGGGACTCTTCATTAGGGACTGTGGTGAGAGGACAAGGGGTAATGGGTTTAAACTTAAACAGGGGAAGTTCAGATTGGATATGAGGAAGAAATTCTTTACTGTGAGGGTGGTGAGGCCCTGGAATGGGTTGCCCAGGGAGGTTGTGGATGCTTCATCCCTGGCGGCGTTCAAGGTGGGGCTGGACATAGCCTTGGATGGCATGGTTTAGTGGGAGGTGTTCCTGCCCATGGCAGGGGGGGTTGGAACTGGATGATCTTGAGGTCCTTTCCAACCCTTACTATTCTATGATTCTATGATTCTATTTGGGATACTGTAAGCCAAGCAATGGGAAAGTTATCATGCAATGACAGCTTTTCCACACTGCTTTAGCATCATCATCCCCCACTTGACTAGTCTGAAAATGGTGACTTTAAACACACAGAGGCTCCCTGGACGGGTTCCATAGGGAACTGGATCCCCCAACTTTGCACTTGTTGAGGTGCTCAGTACATTTTGCCAGACTTACAATCTGTTTTAGTGAATCATGAGATAATGCTGAAGATGTCTTAAAGATTTAACATCTTCCTGAGATCACATGCTTAAAATAAAGTCTTGAATTCATCTGTTTCCTCTTACCTTACAGAGGCCTCAATAAAAGCAATGTCTATTACAAATTAAATGTGAAACAGCCTCTATCATCCCAGAGTGAGAATTTACTGCTAATGTTTTACCTGTATTTTCAACCTGGCAGACAATTTTTTGTTTCCAAGGATGCAGGGGATACCAGCACACGCTCACTTCAGTAGCAAAGAAGTGCTGCTCTAATTGCTGACAAGTTGCCGATCGAGGCAGGGGAGTTAACTGTGGGTTTGGTTATTTGCACTGGTTCTGTCCTTCTGAAATACAACAGAGGTTGATGGAAAACATTATCTTTAGATCAGATTCCAATATCAGAATGTAACTAGTTGCCTATAGAACCCATCCAGTGGGCTGTTTCATGCATTTCAAGTAACAATTACTTTTATGCACCACACATGGACCACCGTTGGCTTGTCACACCTAGAACGAGCCAGTAAAATGTATTTGCCATGGTTGGCAGGGAAGGAAAGTTTTCAACTTCAGCAAAGGAGCCCTTTAGCTGCCAGGCAAACAGGAATTAATTCATTTCACTGTTAGAAAAGTACAAGCCACATACATGCATTATGCTGATAAATCCAGTTTGGGACAGTGGAGTTTTAATGGTTTACCTCCATCTTTACAGTTACCTTAATATGAGGTTGCTATGATCTTTTCTTGCTCTCTTAAAGGGAAAACTACCATTTCAATACCAGGATTTTTCCTTTATTCTGAGTCAATGCAGTATCTTGTGTATCAGGGGGGTCAAACTTCATACCAAGTTTTTAGTTATCTTCCTAACTGACATAGTAAACCGCAATGTGGAATGTCACTGTACTATGTGACAGTCTCAGAAGACAGCTGAGCTGTTCTTTGGATCTGTTTTTTCAACTGTAAGCCTATTAAGCTATTTTTCACCCCTGAGGTTCAGAACAAGTTATTCTAGTAGTAACACAGCATTTTGCTGTTATCAATATGGGAGCAGTGAATATTTACATTGAAGGTGTAGAGTTTTGTCACAGACACACTTCTGGCATAGCAACTCACACCAACCTCAAAGGCCTTTGGAACGGTCCTGATTCTGGCTACAAAGTTCATGTGAATTACATCAGTGTCTGTAAGGGGACAGCATGATATCTACTGTGAAATGAATATTTTTCTACCATATCAATCTTTTTTAAATGTAGTACCTTAATACGACCCATGACTTCAGTCACCTTTTGTACTGCTTTCTGTTGGATTATAATTTTACCTATTAATCATGTTAATCCAACAGAATCAGCCTTTATCAAATGCAAGTCAATTACCCACTTCATCAAATTATAGTTTTAATGAAAGACATTTTTTAAGATTGAATACCAATAAGGGACGTGTTTAGGGAAGTGTGGCAAGCTTTACACCACAGGAGCACTTGGCTCTCCACTGTGAAGGTAGTTTTCATGTCCACTTCCAGCTCAAGTAGCTTGAAGACAGTTGTTGCCTACACACAGAGGCACTGTCTCACAACAACATCTGCTTGCCTACTGTCTGACCACAGAGAGGGACTAGGCTGGGCAGACGTTAAAGTACAGCTCATGACTTGCCACATGAGGACTAAAATGAAGAGAAAGCTACAGTGGCGAATGGTTGCAAGCCTGGGATATGACAAATGTTCCAGCCCCAAAGCTGCCTGGATATTCAGATTCCTGACCTACGAAAGCTTATTCAAGAAAGCTTCCATGACTGTAACAGCAAATTTCCTATTCACTCCACTCCCCTGCAGCTAAAACTCAGAAGAACAACCTCTGTATGTCAGGAGTACATTTCCATCCCCATTTGACCACCTTCCATTAAATCCCAAGCCAAAACCAAAGCAAACACTGGGAACATAAGAGTCTTGGTCTAGTATTGTAGAATGCTGAACAAGATGAAGTACAAAATGCATTTTGTCTGCAGACACACTGCAAACACAAAGAGGAATACTTCAAAGAAACTAACCTTTATAAGTTAAATGTCATCCGTTGTACTATTACTGATAAAAACCTTAATAAAGAAGTCAACCTTTGCAATCTGAATTGAATTTACAATGCTATGCACGTTCACTGGGTATGGCCTTCCTGCACCAGCTTTTCTACTCATTTTTTTTAATCATGTCAATTTAATTACTATGATTAGAATTAAAACAATGTAAGTTTTAAAACTGGTTTCATGTTCTGAAGTCTTTCACATTAAAAAAACCTAATTCAATCTAAATAAATATAAGGCAACATAAGACACTTGGGGCTTTTGAGAGAAATTATGTCAAGTCAGCCAGAGCTCAAGTTTACTCCCTGAGCAGATTGATGGCATGTAACATAGTAAACACTCCATTTCGTGGCTCCTAACAGCTACATAATGTCCTTGTTCCTTATGGTAACTGGATTGCCAATACAATATTGACAAAGCATCAGCAGGCTGCAGCCACGCTGACCTCAGAGCATCATTTTTCTTTCTGGACACATACCATTGCACTGCACTGCTCTGCCTAACAGCATCCCCGGACCTGCACTTCCAGAAGGGCAAAGCTCGCCCAGTACCTTAGCAAACCAGACCTGCAATGGCTGGGTAAGTCCTAGAGAAGTCACATCAACAAATCAGACTGATTTATCTCACTGTTTAGGTGCAAGATATTTTCCTCATGTCTGTCTACACTTTTCCAGATTTGGACCAGAGCCGCACAAAGCATTCCGAGGCACCATGTGCCATCTGTGGGACATTGTGAGAGGAACCATAACACTTGCCAAGCTTTGCAAAGTTCCTGATCAAAAATACTTGCTTTCTTAAAGCTCCAAGCAATGGAAAAAATGTTTACGGCCCAGGACTGAGCCAAATACTGGTTAACGCAAAGCAGGATAAAGCTACACTGTCTCAAGCAACTGCAGGTACCCTCTAGATTCTGTAAAGTCTAAGTATCCCGAAGGTCTTTTGTGGAGGTTACAGGAACTCATCCTCTGCAAACAAGCAGATAAAAAGAAATGGAGTAAAAAGTGCTGTATATGTATATATATATATATATATATTAACTCACTGCACTACATTTTGGAGAATGACGTCAAAAAAAAGCAAAGTTCCACAGAGCTTCCTTCAAAGGAAGCTGAATTTGTGCATGTTCTTCAACTCAGAATCACAACTCTTATTTTTCAAGCGTACGTTACATTGCAGTGGTCAAGTCCCTCATCAGCACTGACTGTTCCACCAGACTCACATGCTTTGTGAACCACTAACCACAGATCTAACTGAAGATCAGCACTTACATTTTTACATCATAAAAGGCACGGAACAGATTTATATAGAAAGTAAAGGCTAATACAGTGTATAAATAGCACAAAAATGTTCTCCAGGTTTAACTGTCAAATACAGTGACAAAGCAATAATTTTATGTTTTAATTAGCCATGGTACTGCTGGTAGAATTTGGCACAAATTTTTGTAGGATTATCACACACCAAACCAACACCAAATTCCAATTTTCTTAATCAGTTTTTCATTGTTGATCGCTATTTCCCCTTAACAAGTATATTCTTCTTTCTGAAAGCATTTTTCTCAGTCAGTTACAATAAGCAAAGAGTGTTGGCATCTGTGCTCTCGCAGTTTATCAGCGGGTTTGGGACTCGGTGCTGCAATACTTGCAGCCACACTTCCTAACCCTTCTGCTCACCCATTAACCTGAATTTCCACAGGATCCAGTTCTAACTTTGTTCTAGTCTATGAAGCGCTGGGACTTCTCCCACCCTTCCCCCTTTCCACTACCCTTTATTCTGGGGACGCACAGCCAATCGATAACACAGGCAACCGGTACACATGAGAAGTCTACTTAAATCTTACCTGCTAGTGTTGCAGTACTCAAAGTCTCCCCAGATGACTCCCACTCTCATTGATGTAACCTGGGTAATTTTCCCCTCGGCACCTTCCAACAGAAAGACATCTCTAAATTTGAATGAACAATCTCAGCCTCCTCCTGTGCTAACTACCCTGGGCTTCCATTAATACCCTAGTTTGGCTTTACAAGTAACTGCCATGCAACAAAACCTCACCTCTGCTTGCTCCCTTGAGTTAGTCATTCCTGCCATTACAAATGACATCTGGATGTATTTCTCTGGCACAAAAGGGTATTTCCATTCCTCTTTAACCCTGGTTGAAGGTAATTAAACTGCAGGATTCTCTTGAGCCCATGGCAATTTAGCAGAAGAGTTCTGCATTTCCACTCAGCCCTACTGGAGAAGCCAAGTACCTGATAATTTTGTGCATGTGGGTGCACGAGTGCCTGAGCAGTTCCATTTACATCAGTCAGACTACTTACATGCTTAGGCTTAATTACACATTTAAGGCAGATTTGCCAGTGATTACTATTAATTGCAAATGCAGTGATTTAGGTCCTTCCATGAGAGATAACACAAGTGCATATGCCACCTTCTTCATGACTTTTTTTCCTTTTTATTTAAGCCAAATGACCTCCTTAAATTCACAGTTTCCATAAAAAGCTACGAAAAGCCCTGATGTCTCAAGACACAGCTGTACTGCTGCAAGTCAAATCTTATGATTTCCGGAGATCTATTTATGCACTGTTCATTCATTGTCATGAAACAAGCAGACTTCATGAATTTCTGAACTGCATTCGAGCTATACAGCAGTGCTTAGCAGCCTTCTACCTGGAGCAGCTGAACAAGTGATATGAGATGCTTTCACAAGTGTGTCATCATTTCAGTCCACACAAAGCAGGTCTGGTGCACAACAGCTGGTTTAGGGAATTAATAACTTGGCTGTGGAGTCCTATTACCATAGAGACAAATGGGAGATCTGCTGTGATGTAGCTGTGCTTATTCCCACATCATCCTCCCCAAAGATTAAAGACTGGAGAAGAATGGCAACTGCAGAGAGGAGGCACCGTCACACTCCAGACAGGAGGGCAGACCCCCATCTGTCTGTGCTGGCCTGGCCTGTAACAGGCACTGATGATAGCTCCAGACCAGCAGCATTTTCAGGAATAAAGGTCATTACAGTTGACATTTTCGCTGCTGCTTCTTTTTGTGATCCTCACACATTATCATGACAAAGCAACATTAATTTTACACATTTTGGAAAGATTAGCAACTACAAACATAATGGAAAATGACAAATTAAAACAATACCGTGTTTTTTTAATAACCTGGGCAACAGGGTCCATTGTTAAGTCCACCCCTCGATCACGAGCCCATCTGTATGTTGCATCTCTGCCTTGATGGCCTGAGGTATCATGGGCCCACGAGGCTAAAACTAATTCACCCTTATGTTGCCGATTTCAGCCCGCAGTACAGTCAACACGAGGGCATCTGCCACCAGGGCTGGCCTAGCCCAGTCAGAACTGTTACGTACCATAGAGGGGGACAAAGTTCCTGTGGTGCACATAAAGAATTTACTGGGGAAGACAATCTGGGTTATTCCTGCTTCAGGTAAAAGCAAACCCACTCGAGGGATTGCTTTTGCTCAGGGACCCTGATATACTTGGTGGGTAATGCGGGAAGATGGGGAAGTCCGATGTGTACCTCAAGGGGATTTGACTTTGGGGGAAAACAGCCAATGAACTCAATTGTACGCTGTTGCCTGCTATGTAGCACTTTGATAGCCCATCAACTAGATGCACATCTCTGCCACTCTGGGCTTTGAAAAGAAGATATGTGCTGTCATGATCATCAGCGGAGAATAAAGTCATGGGAAAAGCTGTCAGCAGCAGAACTGTCCTCAGGTCACCACTGACTGACACTGCAATCATCACCCCAACAAAGACAGAACTTTGACGAAACCAGATGAGCTCAGCAGTGACAAGCTCAGTGGCATCATCAGCAGGCAACGATCCAACACTGCACAGTCTCTCCTGCCTTGAAAGACTGTTACAAGAGATGGAGCCTGACATCATGGACTGAATGAATTCAGCAACTGCATAGGGATGGTCCATGGACTAAGGAATGACATCTCTCTGTGTGTGTGGAAATATAGATACAGAGATATATATATATATATGTATGTATATATGAAACAAAAAGTGATGATATATTGAAATATATAGGATCTGAGCATGACGTGAATGGTATAGGGGTGGATACTGTCCTGGGTTCAGCTGTAACAGTTATTTTTCTTCTTCTCAGCAGCTGGTGCAGCGCTGTGTTCTCAACTTCAGCCTGAGAACACTGCTGATAACACATCGATGATTTTAGTTGTTGCTAAGTAATGCTTACTCCAATCAAGGACTTTTCGGTCTCATGCTCTGCCACTGAGGAGGGGCATGGGGAGCCGGGAAGAAGCAGAGACAGGACACCTGACCCAAACTAGCCAAAGGGGTATTCCATACCATAGCAGGTCATGCCCAGTATATAAACTGGAGGAGTTACCCAGAAGGCCCAGATCACTGCTAGCGTCTGGCTATCAGTCGGCACATGAGCAACTGTACTCTCTCCCCTTGTTATTTCCCTTATCATTATTATTATTGGTGGCAGCACCAGTGGTTTGTGTTATACCTTAATTACTGGACTGTTCTGGTCTCAATCCATGGAATTTACATTCCTTCGATTCTCCTCTCCATCCCTCTGGGAGCGGGGGGGAAGAACAGAGTGAGCGAGTGGCTGCGTGGTTCTGAGTTACCAGCTGGGTTTAAACCACGACAGTTTTCTGTACTAAATTCATTCTAGGACTGTTAGCAAAACCAGGACACACATTTTCCTTTCGTTTCTCCAAAAGGCTATCGTTATCCAGCAAATGCATGTGGTGGAGGCAGCCTGAGAGGGAGGAACAAAGAAGAAAATGCAGGGCTAATAATGATATAAAGAGATTTAGACTTTAAGGAATCAAGTCAATTTTTGTCCTGATTGATCATAATCAAATACAATAATTGCCAGTTAAAATACCCCTCCAAGAGGGCTCAGTGCTGTAAGCCAGGATCGGACAAGCTCAGCTTCAGCCATCATCTGACTGATGCTCGCAGGGCTACTCGCACAAACTTAAGCATTGCATGAAATGCTCCTAAATCATGGGCAAGTAAATAGGGAAGCAGGGCACTATGTTGTTAGGACAATGCTGCATATTACAGCCTGACACTGTCCTGACAATCCCATCAGTGAGGGCACCACATATTCCAAGATGTAACAAGGAAAAATACCTAAGTTTAGTTTTCATAAGCTCTTAATAAAAGGTGATGTATTTCTTGACTCTTCCTATGAGCCTAATTTCCTGCCGCAAGAAAGCCCCTTTTAATGTGACAAGATGCACTGGCTGCGCATCAGCTGCTGTTCTGGAGCTTTTTATACTGGCATTTGTAAACCACCAAGTAGCTCAATGAAAGAAAGAGAAAGCTGTGCCTGTCTCTGTCAGAGTCTTTCCTCCTCCTTTTTTTGCCAGTAATAAAAAATGTTTAGCTGGAAATTCAGACCATTTCCAATCTCCGTGTCAGACATCCTGACACAGCCTATAGGCATGTTTTGCTGTAACCAGCAATAAAATCATACTTATTGACTGCTGCCACTAAAATTCAACCTATGGACAATCATGTGCTGCACTGAAGCCATGTAAAATGGTTCAAGTTAGTCATGGTTCCTCAGGAAACAGAAAACCTCTTCTGATGCCTTGTCCAAACTTAACAAGGAGAGATTGCTTAAAACAGCAACAAAACTCATCAGTTCGGCACAACTAGTACCTGAGTGTTGAAGATATGTGGCTGTATTATGACACAATTACATCTGTGCAATGAACACTGTCATCACTAGTGTCTGATACTCAGTGATCATCTCAAACATCCTTATCTTCAGAATCATCATTTCTAAAATCAATTCCAATCGTGTTATTTCTCATTTAAACTCACCATATTAGCAATTAGAATGCCTCTCAAAAGTATTTTCTATTTTTACATTTTTACAATGAAAAAGCATCTTTCTAATGATTTATGAACATGTAAAAACAATTACAGATACTCGTTTATAGCTACATATAAATATTATATCTATATCTAAGTATCTCTGTGTATAGCTGAAAACAGAAGAAAACGAGGAATGTATAGTTTATGTATACACATAATAAAGGCAAAATAAATACAGGGCAGTCATTTCATATTATCTTTTTGATCTACAGGCTACCAGTGGAAGACATAATCTTTTATTTATATTATGTGAGGTAAAATTTTGAGACAGGATTTTCTGTGTCTATCCTCCTGCTCACTTCATAATTAAGCCTGTAGGGCTGCATGGTTTAGTTTTTAATGCTGTACTTGTCAATTGCTGTTATCACTAATTTAAAGTTCACAGCTCCATATATCAGAAAAATAAGAGGGCAAACCAATTTCTATAAAAACCTGTGTTGAGTTGAGGGGGTGGCCAAGTTTGCCTGCGTGTCCTCTTGAAGCTTTCATTTCAAACAATGCTGATTTACAAAGCTGGAAAGAGAGTACAAAGCTCTAGTGACACACACTTCCCTCCACACCTCCAGATCTTTCCCCCCTCCATCTTCCTCCCTTTATATATATAGATAGATATATGACCGAGACAAAATTTTTGCCTTCATTAGTATGTTACGCTTTTTAATTTAGCTCCAAACTTGCTATCACAATCAGTCCTACCAAGATCAACTGTGACACTCACTAGGAAGAAAAAGCATCTCTTATTTTACACAAAATATTACAAGGTCAGATCAGTGTCTTTCATCTCTTCCCACCTTCACCAGACTGACAATAGGCAGCAATAATCCTGTGATATCCACAACTAATTTATCCAACGAGAAGACAGGTAGCACTCTGAACCGCACTGCTGCCTGAATAGGTGCAGTAAATAAGCAGCTTAATGGTAGCCTTTCAGGCAGGAGGGCAACATATCACAGCATGGCATTTTTATAATCTTCTTGGCATGCCTACAGCCAAGAGCACATAGCTGAGCGTATGTTCCCTCTTCTGTCGGGCTTAGGATGCATATAATCGTTAGATTGTGACACATTGTGCCTTTAAGCAAGTTTAACTGTTTTATATCCCCTCTGATCTACAGCTTTGTACATCTGTTAAGTTGCCTCTTAAACTTCAGTCAGCACATCTGTGGATCCGATCTTTCTGAAGCTCATTGCACGGCTTAGGTTTTACACAGTGTTTCTTTGTGTCTGTCCAGTGTTTATTTGCAAGGAATACCTTTTGTATTAGTGCTCTTGCTGAGCTAGAGCAAAAGACCAGAGTTAAATCTATATGGGACATCTTCATCTGGCAAAGAATTGAACAGGGCCCTAGCAAATTATTCCACTTACTTGAACTGGTCATAAACTGGTGAAGTGACTAGAACCCTTTTCTTTATGGCGTTGAGCAGAGGAAATGTCTTTTCCCCACCCAAAATACATTTTGCTCTAGAGGCATAAAGGAGCCAGTTAGTGGACTTCTTGCACAAAGTCCCCTAGGAATGCTGATGAAATAGTCCCATTAGCGATAGGTGCACTAATGCGCAGGGACGCTGACTGCCCTCTCCACTTCCCTCTGATGCTAGCCAGATTTCAGGTACCTACTACACATTGACTAAGCTCTCTGCATTTTGTCCTCCAGCACAAAGCAGCTCTGTACGAGCCAGAATTCCCCAAAACTGCAGCACAGAGCCTCATTCCAGTAGTGCTGGACGGAGAATTGAGCGACCAAAACAGAAACCCCTTTGAATCCTAGAAATACTTGAGATGTCCTCCACAAAGGAGTATATATCGGCCACACTGACAGCCTGAAGATCTCTGCAGAAAGGCTGATCCTAAATTAATATCATGGTTTTGTTGTGTTACACTGCATTGAAAGCCTTCATAGAAATTGCTGGCATAAGGGAAGAACATCTGAATGCTCCCTCGTATATCAGGACCAAATGTCATCACCCTGTCTCTGCATTATTCAAAGCTCCCTGTAAGAATAAACTCCAAGTCAGAAGGGCCTCAGCTTCTACCATGCAGTCAAAATGCAAAGATGCTACAGTAAATTGAGGCTAAAACAGTTACATTTGTCAGCTCGCTTTTTGCGTCCTTTTATTCTTGGGGAGCTTTCCCAAGTGTTAGAGGAAATACTGGAAATAGATAATGTAGGCAGTTACAAATACTTAGATTTATTCCTACCTTGTATTGAAAGCTATGAAGTAATATTCTGGGAGTGTAAAGTTATAAATTACCCCCTATAAACTGCTAATAGAAGCCAACGCTTAGCAAACAATCTCAGTGTACGTGCAAAAGTAGTTCTTGTTCTTCCTCAATGGTCAGCACAGCTCAGTGAACAGCTCTTTGTTACCATCCTGCCGAGGTATCAGTAGAGATCACAGAACTATTCACTAAAATAAATAAATAAAATTAAAAAATATATATATTAAGCTGCTGCATCTGCTTGTGGATTATTCTCACAGCTGGGATTTCATCCATTCTTATACAAGCATGCCTGCTTCAAACCTAGAAGCCCAAGAACTAAAACAGAAGTCCTCAGATTGGGCAAGATCAAACAAGACCGAAAGCAAGTCTCAAGGATGTGTTTGTTACAGTTACTCTAAGGCAAGAGTTCAGTATCTAGAGGTGCAGTATGCTGCTGGACAGAGTGCTACAGGAAAGGAGAAGCTCTGCCAGGTTTCCTCGCTAGGATCCAGTCATACACTTTGGCATCCTGAGGAATATGATCACTTGATTTATCAGCGTTGCAGGATTACTGAGAGATGTCATGACCACCCCTCCCAGTTAGACAGCCACCAAGTTGGTCTCCATACAGTTGTAATACTTTGCTGCCCAGATGAGTTTCCTCTCTTCATCCCCTATGACACCTTTAACGCTCTCCCCAAAATGATACCCTATGTTTATGTATGAAGAATGTTCCAGAACAGTGAGAACAGACTTCTTAGTGCAGCATCATTACCCTTTGCTTGGCAGAGAAGTAGAAAAGAGCCTGTCTGAGCTGGCAACCATCAGGCTTTACAGTCTAACAAGTTCCACTACTATAATGAAAATCCAAAGACCTGGAAACAATATGCGGAGCTTCCCTGACTAATTTTATTATGCAGACACACTTAATAGCTCCTGTTACAATCACATTTATAGCAGGAAAACAGTATTGGATTGTGACTATCACACTAAATCGACATGGATTATCAGTCATTAAAAAGGAACAAAATTAGCAGCAAGCAGCAATATTTTACACTTATCAAATCTACAGCTGGTCAAGGTTCATTACAATACTGTGCAATAAAGTCAGGAAGCATTGGCTCATTCTACAGAACATTTAAATCTCTATTGTATTTGTGTAGGATATAATTTCTGATAGCAATAAAGCCTAATAAAAGTTACACCCTGATGAATAAAGTGTTAATAAATTGACCCAAGACATTTAAATGGCTAATTATATTTGAGATAAAGGAGGATTCACTTGTTTCTGTGGACTGTTTGAAGCCATACTGTAACCAGCTAACAACTACAAAATTATTTTATATAGATATATCTCTGTGATATAAAATATTAATCTCTCCAGCTCCTTTTTCAATAGATTAATAATTAATCAGAATTTCCTAACACATTTCCTATTCATCAAAAGACTCATACCTCTCTTTAAAATGGCCAAGCTTTGCATAACTTAAACTATTCCCTAGATTTTATTTGAAAGTATTTACACCAACTATGCTTAGCTTTTCAATAGGCCCTTTCAGTAATGTATTATAAAATAATGGTACCCTATGACAATACCAATAATGGTATTACAAAACGTATGTAAAGAGACAGCCCAAACAAGCACACTGACCAGTCATGCAGGACAGTTACCACAATGGGTCTCCCAAGATCCTGGGCCTGAGTTTGAAAAGCTGTTGTCCGTTCCGGCTGAATCAAGAGTTACAGCACACAACACATACTTCCTTCCAAATAGTTCCTTACAAAAAAATACCCCATCAATCCAGGAAGCTCTCCCATGGTCACATATGCAAATGCTCACAAACAGCTAAGTCCCAGCCTTTGAGAGGGTTCAGATGCCAGCTCCAGAGATGCCACCTGCTTGCACGGCATGGAAACATGCTTCCACACTGCAAACTGAACATTTCTAGCCACTGTTCAGTAATCTATTTATTGCTAATATGCACTTAGTCTTTTGGTTTCACTGGGAGAAAGGTGCACCGGAACTAGAATCTCTGCTTGACTAGACAAGCTTCTGCTAGAACACAACTTTAATTAGAACCAAATTAGACACCATGAACTAAGCCACTGCAGTTGGCAACTTTTGTGTATCTCCTGTTACACTTCTCTTCCAACATGAGCTACAAAATTACAATTATGTTCTGGTTTCTGGAACATTGTCAAGCTTGAGTATTTTTCCACAACTGGTCCCAGGTCAGTGAAGCATTTACAGATAGGCAGATGCTCCAGCACTATCCTGGGACTTTGGGATGTTGCTGAAATATGGATTCATTTGGTGCAACCTTCTTTTTATAGCAAGATGCCCAACACTGACAGGGAAGAAACTTAACTTTAAAATGTGTATATAGGTGTGCACTGTTTATGGACATGGTTTTAGCATTTCACAAACAGCACTATCATGACCATGCTCTATGTCATTTGACCTTATTTGTCAAAGCAGCTTTTCAAATACCAGCTGTTCCCCAAAACACCTGCAAAGCAAAGCTCCCCTCCAATGAGCCTCACTCTCCTGGGCACTGCACCATCTCTGCTAAGAAGGGTTGCCAGTTCTTCCTCTTCTTTTTCTTCCTGTTGCTCCAGCCCAGGCTAACAATGCTTGACCGAGAGGGATGGAGGAAGGGCAACCCCAATGAGTTCCAGCTTCTCCTCCCTTCTTTCAGTTTCCTGGCCCCTAAGATTGAACCAGCTTAAAGCTGAAAGGCATTTCCCAAGGCACCTTGAAGAACGCAAGGAAAAACCCCACCACTCACATTTTGAAACACAGTTAAAAATATTCCAGTTACTTTGTGTGACATCAGAGCTGCCAGACATCAAATGAAATCACCACATTGGAGTCCAGCCCTGAAAAAATAACTTGATGTGGATTCCTCAACAAGCTGGTAAATTCTCTAGTACTGCAGTGGTGTAAAAGGCCATGTTTGTGACTCTGTTGTATTAATGTTACACACACAGTATTAGACAGAGTATCATCTGTCTGCATACAACATTTTCTAATGCGTGGAGAAATCAGCCCATCCTTTAGTGGAAGCATTTACATACTGAAGAAAAACACCCTAAGGAAAAACCAAGTAGGGTGCTTACCTAGGGAAAAGGCTTTTTCATTGAAAACCTGCAAATACCCTACATTATTAATCCTTAGTAGATATATAAAACCTTTTGTTAGTGATCAGGGTAAAAAAAGAGCTGATAATAGTCACCATTCTGCATATTTTTAAAAGGTAAACACATAAACCACAGATAGCTGAAGTTCCATGTGTTACACTGCACTTGCACAAACATGTACAAGTATAAGCACTTCAGAAAAAGGATCAGGCATTCTTAGCTTAAGTCAAGTTGCCAGCTAATGAGTTTCTTGGTCATTCCTTTCTTGTGTAACTGCAGGTTTAAGATCAGGTACAGCAAAGGCAAACCCTCTGGAACTGCAGTTACTGCTACCAGAATGAGACCAACTTTCCTGCATTTCCTGCAGTTCAATGCAAAAGGTCTGATTCCACATTCCAAGAGCAAGTGCTTATCTTGGGAAGGACATCACGCTGTGTGAAACGCCCAGTTGATATTGCTGCTGTTAAATGGAAATTGAAGTGTCAATAGCTGCAAACCCAGCGTTTACTTTTTCCCTTTTGATTTTCTTTTCAAAATCCTGTACTAAAATCCCAAAAGCCTGAGGGTGTTTGTTCTTATTCAAAATAGCTTCAGTCTCATTGACACACTACCTTAATTCTTTGCATGCTCAATTTCTTTCTTAAAAGACATCTGCATTGCGTGTTTCTGCAATGGCTGAGAAGCAGATGCCAGATGTGACATGCGGTACCAAGCAGAATATGGCATGTGAGCTCCCTGTCTGCTGGGAGCACCCTGGCAGGAGAGCAGCAGGTGCCACTCTGGAACCCACAGGGACAGCTCGGAGCACTCTGTCAGTGCTCAACACAGAGCTGCAATCACTACTTCCCCTTGGCACTCTGCCTCAACCTCAGCATCTCCTATCTGGTTTAGTGGTTTGTGAATCCTTAAGAAAGGGGATTTGGCAAGGTCACCCCAATAGGGTTTGGGACTTTCCAAGTTACATGTAACTATCTTCCATTGATGAAGTGTAAAAGTATTTCCACTTTCCCTCAGGGCATGTAGGCATGAAAACTGCACTCTGCCAGGTACCCTCAAGTACCCCACCTCTGATGGGAAGCCTGGAGGGATTAGACATCTGTTTCTCCATCTTTTAAGAAGTATCTCTAACCTCCTCAGCAGTATTAAACTGTTTGACTTCTAAACTGCATTACAAATACTCAGTATTATCCAGGTTCATTCCAACTACACATCAAGTATCTCCATTCTCTCACAGGAGCCTCTGTAAACAAGCAGCATGTAAACTCACCATAATTTATTTCAAATACGTGTCTTTCCCTCTGTTTTCCTTAACCAATGGTAGGGTTCTACATGTTACTCTAACTCCCTAGTTATTCAGAAAAGGTATGCTCTAAAGGTTTCTTTTTATCTGTCATATTGACCTAGCTCAAGACAGCATTGTTCTAGGACTGTAAACAGCAATTATAACAAACTCTTGAACAAGCAGCTAACTGGAAGTCACTGGGACTGTGCAGAATGTTTGCAAGAAAGGGTTGCACAACCTGTTCTTTCCTTACAAAAAAGGATCATGTTCTAGAAGCACAACCCATAAACATGAAGGGAGAGCCCCATGAGAGGTGGAGGAATCATCTCTGGGAAGACAGATCAGCTCAGTCCCTGCAAGGCAAAATGCAGTAACGTTTTATTCAAACAAGACTTTGATCTTTTGGGCTGAAGTGCTGTGGAGTTCTCATTTCTTTCCCTGATTATCAAAACATTTTCCTTACAGCCTGAACATGGAGACTACCAAGAACTCCAGCTTACTCAGACCTGTGGGTACTGGAAATTCCAAGCCATCCATTTGCACTTAGGTCATTCCCTGGCAAAATCCATGAGTTCTGCATGCTCAATTTATCCTTAGCTTCATCTATTTCTTCTCATCTATTGCTTTTCCCAGCAAGTCTACCACATTGCCATACTGAAAATCTAAACCCAGCCATGAATATTGATGGTCTGAATTAATTATCTATGGGGTTGGTTAAGTAACCATATGGATGGAAAGAAGGGAAAAAGCAAAAAGCATCTTCAAAACTACTAAAGCAAATGCAGAGAGAAGCACAATTAGGTGTGAAGAAGCTGCTCTCAATGAAAAAGAGAAGCCAGCCTGAACTTTCTTCAAACTTAACCTGCTCACATGTGTCCAACAGACCTTCACTGCTTTCTGATGCCACCAAGGCAGAAAGCAGAAATACTCTGTCTCACTGGAAAGCATCTCAATGCAATCTTTAGTCCAATTTTGCATCTGTAACTGGGCTTGTGTAGCCTTTCCTTTGTTGTTAGCCCATGCCTGTAGACATACATTCATGACCATTCTTGAAGACAAAGGCAGATGAATGTCAAATGCATGAGGGAATGCAGAACACTGAGCACTCCTTACACCATGCTACTTTGCAAATATTGAAACGAGTTGGAAACATGCAAAATATTTCATCAGCAAGTTTCCAAGTAAAGTAACTGTTCAAATACTTTCCTTTCTAATTAATACGAAGCATTAAAAGGAAAACCATTGCTCAATGTCTTTTCGGCATCCTTACTTGCAGGTTTCCATGGGCCTCTGAGCAGGAATCGGACTGTGCAGACACAGAGATAGCTTTGAGAATTCTCAAGGACAGAGCATTCTCCCAGATTAAACAATATTCACTCTCTGTCAAAAGCTCAGCTTCAAAACTGCCAAAGCATGAGGAGAATGAGGTGCTGCTCAGACCTTTCTGTGCATGACAGGATAAAATGCAAGACTTCTCTGCCTAAAGGAATCCAGATAATGAAATAATCTTTAATCTTTGTCCCTTCAAGGCACTCTCAACACCTGTTATCCTTGATACTGTCACAGGCAAAAAAGTGTGTGAATTCATCTCAGGGCTGGTAATTATTTCAGCTAATTACTCAACTGGATGTGGGGTGATTACAAATGCTCCTTCAGGTGCAGCACTGGCCACTTTTATTCTAGCTGATGCTTCACAAAGCAGGAGAGTTTCAGTTCCCCCTTCTCTGTTCTTGCAGAAAGGTAAACTCCCATGCTATGTAAAATCTGTACTGTACTGAATCAGCCTGGCCAAGTGGTTAAAACCAAATCTTCAGCAATTCTTTTTACAGTCAAACACTACTGACTACATTCAACCTCACTGCATGCAGTGACATCTCAGTGTTCAGTACCTTTCTGGATGAGTATTTTTATTGTACCACATTCCCAAACAACCCTTTTCTCAAGCCAGAATCACCTTTACCTATATAAATATGAACCAGATCTCCAATTAATGTGTTTTCATTTTACTTTTTTCTTCCTCAGTCACTGGTAGTTACAAATCACAAATACTTCTGATGGACAGACTGTAGGCTCCTCCTCTACTACATGGTACTTGTCTGGAGGGAAGCTGTTCTTTTTCCAAGCTCTTAAATTGTGGTGGATACAACATTGAGTCCAGACTCTGAAAAGAGTGCCCATGTAAGAGGAAAAGCACAAGACTTTCCCTGGTTATGAGACTCATTAATACCATAGGAAGAGATCAGAGATCCATCCAATGCAACCACAGCAAAAGAGAATCCTCCTCCTTCCCCTCACTACCATGGAACAAAGAATCCTCTCTTCCTCCCCTCCCTGTGCCAGAGGAGGTCTGTGTAGTCTCCATCTCTAGAGATAACAAAAACTTGCCTGGACAAGGCCATGAGCAACCCTATCAAGCTCAAAAATCAATCGATTCCAAAGGTTCCTGTCACCTTCAGTTATTCTGTGGTCTTTTGTGTTTATGGTTGATTTTGCTATTACTGGACAAGGGTATAAATAAGCCAGTTGGTCAGAGGTCACAAACCTTTTTACAGAGTATAACTGCTGTGGGCAGGAGGGAATGGGCAAGAATACCCAGGGCCCAGGCAGGGAAACTACTCAACAACCACATATTATTATCAATCAGCACACAACTAACATTCAGTGAAGGAAAGGCAGCAGCAAGTTTCCACTCGTGTCTGTACAAACAGGAACAGAGGTCCCTTCAGCATTGCTCTTCTCCACAGTCAGCCAAGCTTTTGAAAATTTCGATCTCATAGAGTAATAAAAGAACAGTGCAGCCCCATTTCTGTGAAAAAACACCTTAAAGATTTGTTCAGAATAATAATCAAAATATTTTTACTTGAAAATAGGAAAAATCAGATTATTTTTATTTATTCAATTGGCTTTCGTTTTCTAAATGTTAAATTACATAAAAGCACAGTACCATAAACCAATCATTTTAGCGCCCAATAGAGCACATTGCTTTGATTTTCTTTTTAATACTCGCCACTCAGAGACTGCTTCAGGTTCTTAAATAATTGGGAAGACAATTGTAGCCCCTCAGAATCCAGTGGTCATTAGCAGCTAAAGATCCTCAAGAGCTGCACTGCTCCAAGCAGTAGAGTGGTTTTATACTCTAAAAGAGGCAGTTAATACTTTTGGATTGTTTTATTCTCATCACTTTGAGAATTGTCTGTGCTTTGGCAGAGGGCATTATTTAAGGTCTATATTGCTATCAAGCGGGATTCTTTGCTAGCTGATTGATGTCTTCTGACATGTGTTATACAGAAGGAATACAATTGGGAAAGAGAAAAGTAGCAAATAGTCCATCCTTTGAGAGTCACTGATCGGTAGCACATTCCCTTGCCATTAGCATCAGTGCCATGCTCTGCAGCACTCAGCTTTGCCTGGAAGGTAAATGCACACGGGTGGGATTCTTCCTACTGTATTTAGGCAATCAACATCATACTCACATTGCCACAAATGTATCTTCAGGACACAATCTAAAAAAATTATCCCTGCTCTCCCTGTACTTCCAGCTCACATTCTGACACCATCACAGCAATTCCTCTTTTTTTCTGCTTACTTTCTACAGTACAGATTCACTGCCATTTGATCCTCTGACTATTCTTCCCATAACACTAAACACATTCATCTCACTGCTTCTACTGGTTCTGATATTGTTCTTTATCTGTTAGCTGGTTAAACTGGAGTGAATTGTGGCTCCTGCCACCAACATCTGATCCTTTCCCCAGGAAATTCTCTCCAACATACTAATGCCTTGAGCACTCATTCCTAGGAACATGTGATCTCATTTAATTGTTATCCTTATTCTGGTCCACTTCATGCTCATCTGTCCCCTGAAGAAGTACCATGAGAAGTACAAAGGAAAGGCCTATTTATTCCTTGCCAGGAAACCTGCTTTCTCTTTCCTGATGTCACATCTGCAGACATCACAGGCTTTCAGTGCCAAGGCCTTATTCCCTGTTCCTTGCTTTCAGTTGTTACTAATCACCTAGGAGGTTTTCTGGAATCAAACCTCCCAGTAAAAAGCCTGCATTGTCCCTTTTGTCTTCTTCAGCTATCAACGATTTGGTTGGTGTCCTCAGGATTCCTTAACCTGGTATTTCTTTGGATGCTCCCTTACTCTTGTTTGGTTAGAGATTTAATCAGATAGTACACTTACCAACAAAACTTTGCTTAACAAGTAACTTACCAGGGGGAATGACTCAAATGAAAGACTAAACCAAAGACGAGGCACCTGTTAATGGAAGATAAGGTAACACCTTCCTTGCATAGTATGAAGACAATGCTAAAGTGAGTCCTGTGGGGCATGAGGAAGATGGAAGCAAGTGTACAGTGCTAATCTATAGGATGTCTCAAACGGAGAAACAGTTCTCCACTCCATTATCAACAGTAGGCTGATATCACAGAAGTGGTTTAAACACAGATATTCTACTTTCCTGCTTACAATTGTCCTTACACAGACACAGAGGTATGCTGTGATGGGGTTACTATTTCAGAACTGTTTGCACTAACAAGCATAGTAGGATGATTTAAGCAGATCTTTTCACAAATTCAGTGGGGCTTTAACTCAAACTGTCACACTTCTGTAATTCAGATCTCAGCTTGCTGTACACAGGTACCTTTTTTCTTTTTATAGATCAACATTGTCTTTCTGCCCCTGGATAGATTTCTACTTGTTTCCTTCACCATCTGACAATTACATCCCTTTTTCTGACCAGCATGTAAAGAAAACTACTGAGCTGCTGCTGAACATTGAGACAGTCTGTATTATGTTGCCACCTTTTATGGAATTACTTGAACATGTAGACGAATCTAAGACCATACTTACACAGCAGCAACAGTAAAAGAGGCAGTGCCTGACCTGACAATCAGACTAGACAAATATTATCTAATTTACTAATACTGTGAAACCAAAGTGTGCTGCTGGTGACTGTCAAACTCATAATTCAGAAAAACCCTGGCCATTTAAAAACATCTAAGTCTTAGACTTTTGTAAGGGAGAATACTGAGAGCATCATGCACTGCAGCTTGTTAACATGAAACACTGGCATTACAGATTGAAAGCACTTTGACAGCTTTAATGTGTCCTTTTCCAGTGTAATGGCTTGGTGCATAAAAATGAATGTTTTTCCCCAACGTGATCCCTCAGCTCCTTACTGAATATTTAGACTCATTTTACAACACATGATGAAGCATCTTCCCTGTTATAATGTGACAATGGCACTACTGAGCACAACAATTTGAGTCTGAATGTGCCACTGCAAGGCAGAAAAAATCTGAAGAGGCAATTCCACCTAGAACTATACAGTAAATGCACGGGACAGAGGAAGAAGAATGATTAAAGGCGCATTAGTACAGTCTGAAAAACAATGCTCTCCACAGAAGAACCCTTGGTACATCTGGTAAAAGGGGAACAGCGCAGAGATTAGCTGGATGAGAGACGGGTGAAGAACCTGAGCAGTCCTGATGGAGTCTCTCTGAAATACTTGAGATGTAAAATGTCTCTGTTCAGACAAAGTCAATTTTAAAACAATCGCGCTATAAAATAAATCACTTCTGAAAAGGTTTTTTAAGTCTAGGGAAAAAAACACCAAACTTTTCCTAATTAGGCAGCTCAAGTATTAAATTCGGTTTTAGCTTGTGGAATAACCAAAAATGGGTTAAGTATGACCCAGATACTTTTATTTCAAGTAAAG
This sequence comes from Amazona ochrocephala, assembly GCA_039720435.1. Classification (NCBI taxonomy): domain Eukaryota; kingdom Metazoa; phylum Chordata; class Aves; order Psittaciformes; family Psittacidae; genus Amazona; species Amazona ochrocephala. The sequence continues at coordinate 29,364,999 of CM077883.1, read as the reverse complement.
TACATACAACACCCTGAATATCACCCATACACTACTGTTTCCCCACACTTAACTGTGGTTGCTCTGGAAGCCTGCGGAGCTGGTTTGTACCCCATGCTGCAGTAGTTCATTGCCTCATACCACCTCAACACAGCACTTGGGCAGCTTGTTTGCCTTTGCCTCCTGAGCAGGAAAAACCCCAACCACAGCAGTCAGCAGACAGTGAGATTTTGATTCACCCCCCTAATAATTCATGTGCCTTCAGAGAGAAGCAGCTGTTTGCAGCTTCTGTTTTGGTATGGACCCATCTTGGTTTACTCAGTACCTTTAGAGAGACTGCCCCAAGGACAGTGTAAGTAGAGCCCTATCTGTGTTTGACACATTACACCCCATTGTGCCCCATCCCCCCAGTTCTAAGGTCCAGTATTGTCCAAAAATAAACCACGCTGAAATCTCTCTGGCAAACAGACTGAGCTACCTTCAGTATTGCAAGCCTGCAGGAGACCCTATTCGTAACCTCATAAAAGAACTGATCCTGTCACCTTTATCAATATGTTTGACAGGCACTGACCATCACAATCACTTGTATAGTGGTTCCTAACATATTTGGCAACAGCCTCATTGCTGTTAGGCAGCCTTTCACTAAGGAATACATTCCTGACTGCTGAGCCAAGTCAGGTATTTCTTCACAGCCTCCAAAATGAAAATAAACGATTTTTGAAGATTCCAACTGTGAAAGACACCTGCTGTAGTAACATATTCTAATGAGCCTCTATAAAGACATAGAATACAAAATGTTGCTAAAAGAACACATTTTAGATCTGATTCGAGGTTTGCAAGTTGCCCACATCAAGACATCACTCACTTTAGCATGGCATCTGGACCCTTTAGAGCGGTACAAAGACCTCATATACACAACAAGGGAATCACACTATTCTTTCAAATTTGCAAACCTGAAAATGGTGTTGCCACTCCAAATCCATCCTGTACTTCACACAGACACACTATGTATGTCCTCAGTAGAGGGAAGCAGAACCATGCATTTTCCCAGCCCAAGTCATTAGCAAGTTCTGCATCACTGACTTGTGTTTTCTACAGAATTAGCAAAAAGCTTGGGAGGTTCAGCAGTGATGAACACCACCGCCAGCCCAGTTCTGCTGCCCCATATGAATGCCCAGCACCCTGGCGTGTCTCACAGGGAGGCACAGCCCAAAGAAGGCAATCTGAACCGATCAAGACAGTCCTGAGGGAACTCTTTATTAAATCGTAGCCATTTATAACACTAACTCATTACAAGAAATAATTACCATAGCAACCACTGCACACTGTGCATTTGCTAGCATGAACAACAGTGTGTCTTCTGTGGGGAGGGAGTGGGAGGGAAATAAGTCAAAACAAAAACTTCTAGAGAGGTTGAGTACTGTCAATCACAATTACATACCATTTTCCTGTATTTTCTTTTACTTTCACCAAAAGACAGTTTCCTGTATTAAGTATACTGTTCAAGCAAGCAGAAGTCACAAGTACAACAAAGCGCAGCAACATTTCACAGGCTTTATACCAAAGCCCTTTGATGCTTGTACTTAAAATAGCACTTTACACACTCTGATCTCTCCGATTTCACTTTGGATGCTGTCGTGGTTTAAGTCTTCTCAGCCACGCACTTTGCTCACTCACTCCCCACTCTTTCTTCCCCACAGGTCCCGGGGGGATGGGGAGGAGAATCGAAAGAATACAACTCCCACAGGTTGAGAGAAGAACAGTCCAGTAACAGGTAGAACACAAACCACTGCTGCTACCACCAATAATAATAATGACAAGGGAAATACAAGGGAAGAGAATACAACTGCTCACCACCCGATACCAAACCTGACCCAGCAGCTAACCCCCAACCTTCCAGATCTCTGCCCTTAGTTTTTACATCCTGGGCATGACATGCTGTGGTATGGAATACCTCTTTGGTCAGTTTGGGTCAGGCGTCCTGTCTGCTTCCTCCTGGCTTCCCCTCCTCCCGGGCAGAGCATGAGACTCAGAAAGTCCTTGGTCAGACCAAACATTACTGAAAACATCGGTGTTATCAGCGCTGTTCCCAGGCTGAAAGTCAAAAACACAGCGCTGCACCAGCTACTAAGAAGGAGAAAAATGACTGCTGCTGCTGAACCCAGGACAGATGCAAAGGCAAGCTAGGCTGCTCCCTGAAGGAGCAGGCTGAGGAACCTGCCTTTGGTTCCTTTCTCTCTCTGTATCAGAGCTCTTACACAATTCCCATCTAACCTGGACACTCAAAAGACATGTAGATGCCCAAATCCCAGTACCTTAGAGGACTCAATCACAGAAAAGAAAATGCAATTTCTCATCCATAAGATGGAAACAGCACGGCCCTAACTGCTCTATTGTAAGCACACTATTGACTGTGATGCGTTTGGTCATTCAGAACACTGGGATCACACAACAGCATGATGAAGACTGATACAGAACCAGGGCCAAAAGAGCTGTATAGAAGATGAACTGAGGAAGTTCAGATCTAGACAAGTCATCTTCACCAATGTGAAAAACAGGAGTAGAGATAAACTGGTAATAGCTCGGCTGCCTTAAGCTACCTTAGCCACCATCACCAAAGATCCCTTAATGCTCCTATGGAACTCCCAAGCCCAAAACCTATTTCCACTGGCATGATTTCAAAGGTTGCAGGACTAACTTTGAAATGCCAAACTCTAATACCTTGTGGGACATTCAAAGTGCCCAAAGCAGCACAGGCAATTCTAGAAAGCTGCTGTTTGTAAGGCCCAGTTATCTCAGAATTGGTAACAGGACCCAGACCTTGTGAGGATGGGGCACAGAGGAGTGGAACTGCTCAGCTGAAGGTCACCCAGCCAGTTATAGCATGTTCTTGCACTCGACAACTATAATGCCTGCCTAGGAAGCAATGTTAGCACAATAATTTTGGAGGTTCTGGCCACTGCAGGCCTGGAAGAGCATACTTCATCAGGAAGCTTTATAATATCCATTGCAGATTTTCAAGAGCAATAACGCAAAAGGTTCTGCCCCCTTCTGAGCTCCTCCCACTTGCCAGGTGTCCCCTTCCTTCCTCGGGGAAGGAAAGAAAAAGAAATTCACTATTACTTTACAGGACTAAAAAAGCAGGAAAATGAAACCCTGAGGGCTGGGAGACTCAGACTTTAAAGGACTCTACTGAACTGGTTCATAGTTAATCACTTTAATCATGCTTCCTGTTCTCAATAGAAGTTTCCCTGTCTGAACTCTCCAAGTGCTCTCCAACCCTTCTCTGATACGGCACTCAGAGGGTTCAATTGTGTTCCAGCACTGGAACATGGGCCTGGGCAAAGGGCAAATGTCCCTTAATGTTATTGGTTTTCTTCCAAATGAAGTCAAGGATTAGCACCACATTTTAACTCCAGCACCATGCAGAACATGGCTTTACTAACAATTACAATAGGATGCTCCTGTATCACTTTTCAGTCATTAGCTTCTGTTGTGTGTCCGGGTCTTTCAGTTAAATTTCACACATGTAGTATTTTTTAAAAACTGTGGATGAAATCCTGGACTTCTTTTGTGGGTATAACTCTGGATTTTGGAAAAATAAGGTTGGGATAAAAGGACAGAAATATGGATTTGAGAACCATTGCAATGGCTTGGGCAAAGGGGAGAAAGAAAGAAAGAAGTGTCTCCTAAGATTTGATCCTTCTCACTGGAAAAGGAGATGAGCTTCCCAGTTAGGCGCTTTGTGCACCTATCCAAATTTGATCATCTGTGCCTTGCCGTACTGCCAGGAAGGATTCCCAACAGCAGTGGAGGCCCCCTAGCCTGCTCCAGCATCTTCCTGCCCTCCCCATTCTGAAGCACTTGCTTTGTACACAGTTATAGAGTGGGACCTCCCACGCATTTCTTGGTATTAACAGATGATTAACACTGCATCTATTTGTAAGTCAGGGATAATTTGAAGGGTTGCTATTTTAAAAATGTCTTTCTTTAAAACTCTGCCTGCCTTCCATCCTATTTTGAATTTGATTTTTAGTTTATTATCCCAAGGGAGTAAGTGTATCAGTTCACAGCAGTGAAAAGAAGCCATTTCTCTCCAAATGCTGTAAAATAATTGCTGGCATAGAAGTAAACACCGAAGCTTTCAGCAGTGTCTTATGCTGCCACAAGCCCTTCCTCCCCGCGCCTTTGCTTCTCGCCAACTGCCAACAATAAATGTAAAAGTAATCCTAGTTTCTATTTGAAGCTATCTCAGCTTTAAAAGAACCTTCCAAAAAAGATTGATGCTAAGATTTAAACCCATAGGTAACTCCTGAAATCTGCTTTGAATAGCAACAAATGCCTAACAATATCTTGAGCGCTTGTAGCAAAGAAATCTAATCTCTGAACTCCTAAAGGTCAAGATTTACTGCCTGGTAACATGGCTCAAGTGTAAATGCTCTGTAATGCTGTACTAGGTGATTGCTTTGCTCTCTAGACAATGTCAATTTTGCCCAAGTGGCAGCAGATGTGTCTAGCATTAAGTCAGAACAGTGTCAAGAGCCCTTCTTCAGCAGTACTGCTTCTCAGAGAAACTGGTCCTAAAGCCTTAGTCTATTAAGACCATACCCAAAAGACAGACATTTAAAACTTAAAGGAGGTTAGGGAATCAAGGTGCATTAGAGCTCTAGTGTTTCAGAGGCAAAAAGCCCAGAAGAAATTCTCTTGCGATACAAATGCACATCACACAAGCCCTCCCAGCCTCTCCATAACCAGTTCAGCTAAAGTAGCTTCTACCAGAAAAGTATAAGGTTCCGAATATTCCTCTCTCCAAACTTCTTCCTCCTGGATTTCCTCAATAAGGTGCTGGCATGGGGCTGCAGTTCACAGTCTCCTCACACAAGGGGCACCCCTGAATCTTTTACCCATGCCACTTAATGCCATATAACCACGACAGCAATGAAACCCTGCCCTAAAACTACTTTTTAAAACCATTCCTCATTGCTCTGACCTCTCCAAGCTACAGAGACATGCCAACCAAAGACTTCATTAAATAGTACCTATTACATTACATTCTATGTCCAAGAATAACAAGATAGGGAAAGCAGACCCCATTTGCCAATAAATAGCTATAATCTGTTTTCAGAGGATTCTGTACCTTTTACTTCTATTTCTGCACAAGAAGCAACACAAAATGGTTCCAAAACCAACACTGGCAGTTCCTCACACACTTTCACATTTCATACTAATACTTGTAGTTGTGTAACAGAGCAGGCAGAGCCCTGTCCCTTTGGCATATCCGATGACAGCCCTTCTCACAGTGGTGGTGCAGAGCAGCTACTAGCAGGACACCCAGAAGGCACCAGGGGAAACAAAACAAGCCTATGGGACTTTTCACATCTGCAGCACCTAAAGAATATTCCTGGAGGAGCTTAGGGCAGCCTGAAGGTCACCACTGGCTACCTAAAACCAAGAACAGCACTTCCCGAGAGTTCAAATGTCAACAAAGACTGAAGTATCCCGGTTAGATGCCATTCCCTGGCCCAGTAGTTACTTTACACTTATTTTCCCCCAGTGTTTATTGACTGTACCAGAAGGATTCAACCACGAGTAGCCATTCCACAGGTGCACTGTTTTTATGACAGAAGGTGCAGAGTAAAATGCTAATAACAAGCACTTTGAGCCTTTCCCTTTTCCAAGTGCTTTCCAAAATAATTTCTCTAAGGATTTATCTAGCACCCACCTCATTCTACTGTAGTTAAGCCAGGCTTTTATGTACCCCAAGCACTGCTAAATCCACTCTAGTTTCTCAGCACCAGGAGGCAGCAGTCCCTGTATCTTGTCCCTGAACACATTCTTCTAGAGATCATCAAGCACAAGTCTCGCCCAAGAAGAAAAAGAATAACAAAAAACACTTTGAGGAGTAGGCAACATTGAAAACCAAAGTGAAAGTCAACTGCTTTACCACATGGATATCAGGTATACATGGTAATAAGGCAGAGCCTCCAGACACAAGTGATTAAACTGCTCTACGGAAAGATGACTTTTTACCTGCTGCAACACATACTTGCGAACTTGGTTTTCCTTGCATTTCAAAATAGGTCAGTGAAGACAGGGAATGCGGGTATAATTCTCCAGCATTGCTGAGGACAAGTCTTCCTTCTGTGCCTTGCTGGGGACAGGTGATTATACTTGCAAAGGAGATGATACTAAATGCCTGAGTTGAACACCATAGAAGCAAATTGGCTGCCAAAACAGTACCCAGGAATTAAGAGTGGAATATTCTCTGCTTGTTACAGATATTAAGCTGCCCTGGATAACTTGAGTTTTTCATTCTTTCTCCAAGAATTTTTACAGAAGGTTTTCAAAGTATTACTACATGGTTAATAGATATTTTGACAGCTGTACCATTACATAATATGCAGTCTAATGAATCATTCAGCCCATCCCTTATTTCACTCAGCTGAGAATTGTTTGAACCTCACCAAAATGCAGTTTCCTGGATGGGGCTCCCCTGTGCCACAATTCCCGTCTGGGGTGCTTTGGGCTGTCTTGGCATACGCACACTTCACATCTGTAACATATTTAAGATACCTAGTAGGCTTTTACACACCAGTTCTAAATAAAATTCAGTATTACAGTGAGTGAGGTCTTTGGAGAAGCATTGTTTCTGCAAGTCTGATGCTTGTATTTCAGACTTCCCCAAGAGCAGAAAATATTCACTCTCCCAAAGTAAACTTTCCACAGAGGGCAGTAAGCAGCTCTGACAGAACCAGACTGTCTATGTGCAGAAGTCACCCTGGGGTTACTAAAAATACCTATGCACAATCCTAGTGCAAACAACAGAGTTTAAAACTAATTACATTGGCTGAGGTTCTGGCTTTAAATCACACAAGTAATTTCACCAGTGCTACTAGAGGAGGCATTCCTGCCAGACCTCACTGTGAGCTCGCTCACCTAGATCATTTGAAGTAATCCTTTTGAAGTCTTATTTATGGATGCGTGAAAGGCATGATGCCATACAGCCTCACGCTGGGCATGCTGTCATTAAGCTCTGAATGGCAGCAAATGCAATTTAACTTCTCTGAACAGCATCATTTGGAATAGGCCCAGGAAAACCTAGTATAAAACTAATTCTTAGCAGCATCAGATATGTAAGTATTTACAGAGCTCTTTGTAAACACACTGCAATTAAAAACATTTAATAGAGAGCAAACCCACTTTACCATATGGCAAATCATCTTCAGTTAAGGCAAGAGAGCCTTAGTGTCTGACAAAGAGGGCAAGGGAGACAGACTGTAAATTCCAGCAACCTGACAGAGAAGGGGCCCCCAAAATAGCTCATCTATGTTGGAATTACAACAACGATGACATAGAAAAAATAGCCCCAGGCCTCAAATCTTTGCCATGGGACACAAAGACACCTGTAAAAATCCCTGTGCAGGACCAACACATCTTACATGAAAAATAACTGCTTCAAGCAGCAGGAAGTGTGAGATGCGGCATTACCCTGGAGCACCACAGCCTGTTACCGCTGTCAAGAACTGCATCAGGAGATCAATCTCCATCTAGGCAAGGCTTTCTCTTGAGCTAAAATTTCACAGGCAAAGTCAGCATGGAGGGGAAAGGCTGACAGTGGAATGGAAAATACAGCTGGTCTCTGCAGCAAAATTCTTGGGTCCTTCAAAATCTCTTTGGTACAAGGTCAAGAAAAGGGGACTTGGCAGATTTAACTCTGGAAATTGCCCTGAAATACAGATTTTTCCAAACAAAGCTTGTTTGCGTTTTTTTAGGTATACATTTGATACAGTGTGTGTTAAAGAAAAGCAATATTCCTCTTCCTTTGTTACAAAGTTGTTTGCTGGAGTCCTGACTGCAGAGCCCCTGAGTAACCCTAACTTCTCAAATTGGGTTTTCAGAGAAAAGGTTAAATATCAACCATTCCCTGGAAATGGCTCATGAACACAAACATGTAGAATTACAGGAATCCTACGTCCTTCATTCCCACAGCACAAGGCAGCTTGCCTTGTGAACAAGGGTAACTGCACATCCAGCTGCTCAGTGCCAGTGATTCATTCCCTCCACGCAATGTGTGCAATGGAAAGCACACATTTGTTGCATAGGAAGGGACCTCAAAAGTAATATATGATAGACGATACAGTCAAGTTCTGGAACATCCTGCAGCAAAAATACATATGCAGATCTCAGAAAGGTGCAAGTATGGACTGACATGCAGGCAGTATGCAGACAGGGAAAGTACTGTGAAATACAGCAAAGAGAATAACACCAAGAATCAGTTTCTTCAGCACAAGCTGATCATCAGCCAGTGAAGGAAGAAGCTTCCCCACTTTGTGCAAATGCTGGCTTGCTGTTATGGGATTTCTGCCTCAGCAGGGAAGCACATCTGACCACACTGAGCAAGTCTTGGGAGAGTAGAGAGAACACCTCCAGAAGCCCAGGTTAGAAACTGCAGTGATCCTGGTAATCAGATGAGTCTGTACAAAGTCCATTTTTTGCACACCTTTTACAGGATGTCAGACATTGAAGGTGTCAAATGGCTCAGAAACACCTGAGTAGTCTTCAGTGGGTTATATGCTTTCACAACAGGTCAAAGTTGAGTGACATTTTTAAGCTTCAATTGGTCCTAAGTGAACCAATATACAAAACTAATGAGATCATAAATTTTTCCTTGCTAATGTGCTAGGTGGAGGATGGAGAGCAGGGACAGGCAGGAAGATGAGAGGCTGCCCAAACTCATGAACTTGATTAAACTGATTTAATCTGTAACAAAGAATAAGATCCATAAAAGCAGAGACATTATTCACTGGGATATGATATTCCCACAGAGATGGCTTCAGCTGCGTTGCCTGCCCAGGATTCAGACTAACCCAGCCCTTTTGAAGCTACAGGAAGAAACTGAAACACAAGGCTGCTTAACAAGAAAGCCACGAGTTACAATGCTTTTAAGATTTGGTACAGTAACATGCTCCTGTCACAACCATAGTTTGCTCAATGTATCATCTTTTTAAAACCACAGCGATGATCTAGCAGCGACTGTAACTGCATCAAGTCTGACAAGTTACATGTGTATACATCGAATTGCTACTCCTAGAACTACAGCAAATATAAAATGTAGAAAGCATCATCCTCCATTAAAGCAACATAATCTGATACCTTATCTCTATTGGCAGATACCATGCATCAACAGATACAGAAGGCTGAAGAAACAGCAGGTAGATATGGAAGAAACCCATTCAGAAAGCAATGCTTCAGCTCACTCTGTTACAGCCACCACATACACTGAACGTACACCACATACTCGGACCTTCCCTCTGCCAAAATTCTTGGGTTTTTTATTTTCTTAATCTTTACAAACTCTCATTTGAGATTAAGCCAATTGGCATTTTCCACACAGCAGGTCTTGTTTTAATTATACACACAAACACACCCACCAACCTACTAAAACGAAACCTACACACATTGATTACTTTTCTTGGAAATGTTGTTTTATTGCACCTATTGTAAAAAACAGCTACTTGCAAACTGACTGCTTATTTCAAAATGCAAGTTCATAATACCAAAATTACATATAAAGAATGTTTTTTGCAAACTAAATTCCTACTTCCTTTTGCTTGAATTTGAGAGTTGATAACAAACATGTCAAATGTATATGGACTTCAGACTGGATAGCATGAATATTACTTAACCTAAACTTACATAAATCTTGTCACATTTGTGAAGAGGCTGTATGTGCATCCAGCATCCACCAGAATTCTGCCTTGTCTTCATAGCAGAAGTATCAGGCACTGCCACAAGGCTCAAAGGCTGTCAGCACAGGGAATGGACTGCCTGCAAGCATGGTATGCTGGGCAACTGCAAGACAGGTATATGCGGACTTTTAATGATCTGCCTTGTACTTAGCTTGTCAACTCAACAGCCCCTAGAAACCTGCAGTGTCCAAGACATACATGTTTAAGGGCTTCTCCAGCTTGAAAAGTCATGGGATAGGATAAGTCATAAGCATGGTGTAATTCTGGTGTTATTCCTATGGCACCTGGGGAGGATGGTCAGTTAGAGGGTTCATCACGACTTCAGACATGTAAGGTAAACACAAGTTGAACAAATTCTAAGTGTGTTTAAAAGTTGTCCTGGGTTCAGCAGCAGCAGTCATTTTTCTCCTTCTTAATAGCTGGTGCAGTGCTGTGTTTTTGACTTCCGGCCTGGGAACAGCACTGATAACACCGATGTTTTCAGTTGCTGCTCAGTAGTGTTTACCTCACCAAGGACTTTCTGAGTCTCATGCTCTGCCAGGGAGGAGGGGAAGCCGGGACGACGCAGAGACAGGACACCTGACCCAAACTGACCAAACAGGTATTCCATACCACAGCACGTCATGCCCATGACATAAACTGGGGGCAGTTACCCAGAAGGATTAGATCACTGCTCGGGTTGGGCTGGGTATCGGTCTGTGGATGGTGAGCGGTTGTATTCTCTTCCCTTGTTATTTCTCTTGTCATTATTATCATTGGTGGTAGCAGCAGTGGTTTGTGTTATACCTCAGTAACTGGACTGTTCTTATCTCAACCGTGGGAGTTACATTCTTTCAATTCCCCTCCCCATCCCTCCGGGAGCAGGGGGGAAGAAAGAGGGGGGAGTGAGTGAGCAAACTGTGTGATCTGGGCTTAAACCACAACAAAAGTTAACCCAGTTTCTCCAAATACTCCAGTATGGGCTCATGCCCAGTAATGCGGAAACAGGCATGAAACTCACTGCAACATCCTCTTTTTGCTCTCTTCCTTAGGGACAAGCCGAGTGAGGAAGTTACAAGGAAGCTGGAATTCTCAAGCAGCCTGAATTGAAAAATCTGTAAGTCTGACCATGAGAATTGCTTTTCTCAATCCCTTTCAGCAGATTTATAAAACCTTCAATATTTCTTGTATTTCCTTGCTAGTTTCTTATTTACCTTTCACAGCGCAGGACTGAAAGAGCATTATGCAGCATTCTCTATCTGCTGCTCCTCTCCATGTTAATACCAGTTTGAGTTCCCTTCATGACAAGGTTTGTGTGCCTCATATTCATAATAAAGACAGGTGAAGGAAAGCCCTCCAAGCATGGGAAACCAGATCATTCCCAGATCCTGTCATTAATTACAGCAAACTGGATACAATAAGAGTCTCAAAACCTAAGCTCCAGCCTCTATGTCTCAGCTCTTTTTGTTTAAAAAAAAACACAGCATTTTCCTGGTTTTTGTACTGGGGTTGGTTTTCTGAGGATTACACTGAGGAGTACAGGTCCTCAGCCTTTAGCAACATGAGCAAAGTACTTAAGAGACAAAGTTAAGGCAAGAAGACCTTCCTGGGGCAAAGCTACAACATACATACTGCAGTTGATGAATGATGGTTATTAGCCTTCACTTCCCTCATCACCCAACTCATAGGATTTCACATTTTTCACACTGACCCAACTCTTACCTTAAACATACCTTTTCCCTGATAACACTTATACTGCCCACCTGCAAATCAGGTATTTGTATTGTGCTGCGCACCACTGGCTATTAGAAACTGAAAGCAGAACAACCTATTTCTCTAACATCCTTGGATTTGAATCACAAAATTGTTATGGCTCCCAGCATGTGATCACAACTGAATTAAACAGAGGTTGAAGCTCATTGTTTAATTAAACACATGTCAATGCCTAATGATACAACCATTCCAAGTATCCACTGCATGTCATTTAATGTCCCCACCCACATGATGAAGGCACAGCTCAGACTTGGCTGCAATCAAACCATTTCAAATGAGCCACCCTATGCTCTCAACAGAAGAACTTCTCCAATGACTGGATAAGCAAGTCAGAGAGTAATTGTGAATTTGTTAAGAGAACCGTTTCCAGTAAAGTGGGTGTGAAACAAGAATCTCTGTATGGAGCAGGAAATGGCCTTGCAGCTCACTCACACCTCTTGTTCCCCGTATACAGAGACTACACTATGAAAGGCTTTGTAACACCATGGATGCCCTTCAAACAACACTGCTGTAGTATGTAGGGTACTGTGTAGAACCTGGTTTGTGCAAAGAGGGTAAATTTTACTTAGAACATGTTAAGCAAGCCTGAGCTGCATGATCCTACAGTCAACAATTCAAAGATCCGTGAGATGAACCTACCTGCAATGCTAGACAAACTCTTTCTTAGATGTTCAAAGCCAGACGCCTGACATCAGAGGAAGCAAATACTTTTCTATATATCCTTTTTGCATAGCAGTCATAAGATAAACTCTTGCTCCAGAAAGTAGCTAGCTGAAAGAATTTTGCTGAATGAAGGGAAAATAAAGACTGAAAGGTTAGGCAGTCAGCTTTTTACCCATACCTAACAGATCTGTTTACAAAGAAGCAGGGGACTCTCCAGATTTCTCAAGCCACCTGGCAAAGCCAGGTATGAATTATAATATTTAGCAATGAAAGGAGCTTGAGATGTGACAGAGAAGTTGTAGGTGCACTTTCATGTTTGACAGGACAGTCACCACAAAATGACCCTGCTGACATTCTGCCTTCAACCACTTGTCCCATCCCTTGTGCCTGTGTTGCCAACTGATACTGCAGCGCAAGAGCACTTATTAGCTGAATCAGGAAAAGGTTTGGCTGAAAGTAACTCCCACACCCAAAAATAAAGGTCCCTGGCATGTGCCTTAACAGTGAAGCACAGGGAAAGTGTGAGCATGAGGAAGGTGTTGGGGATTGGTTTCTTGTTTTTGTAAGACACATCCATGCAGACTTCAGAACACACATCAAATTACAGTCTTAGTTTTGTCTATTCCACTGCTTGTAAGTTGCAGCTACACAATAAAAAATATCTATATTGTTGTTGCCATTATTGTAAACAACAGTTAATCTTAACTGATTGGAATGTGAACAGTCAAGTTCATTTCTGCAACGTGGTTCAGAGGACGGAGGAGATAGCAGCCTCACACAGCAGGAGTAAGAGGCAAGAGTAGGAGAGCAAGAACTTTTCACATAGCTTTACCAAAGACTTCCTAATGCAGAATTGCCTGCACCTACCACAGCCTAACACCTTGACCTGAAGACTCAGGTTTCTGCAACCAGAGAAACTTTGCTAAACTTTTAACTGGAGATAAACATGAGGACTGTTTGCTGGATCACAGCTTTTCAAGGGAAAGAGATTTCAGTTCCTTAGCAAGTATCAAGCTGGTGGCCTAATGTACAGACTGGCGGTACTTAGACAATCTGGTAGCAAGCAAATCACACAGTCCTACATGGAGGAGAATGTGCAATGTTTAATTTCGCAAAGAAGGAGTAGGTCTTTTACGGTCTTACTGCCCAGCTAAGCAGTATAAGGGCTACAGCCTGAACATGTCTACAGATAGTCTGGACATGTACGGATACCCAGCTAAAAAGCCCATCACTGAAACAGCACAAGCACATTGGCAGCAATTGGTTTTGTGAAATCACCTGTCAGGGTATGGGAACTGTCACAAGGCACAGAAGCAAAGACATTTGGAAATTAATTGTTCTAGCTCAGCTTTTCTATCACTCATGACAGTAAGGTTACACTCACTGGCATGAGACTCTCCACAACAGCCCAAGTTATTTTCAATAGGTTTCAAAGTGACTACCACAATGCAGTCACATTGGGATTTTTCCTATATGTATGTACAGCCACAGGGAAAAAAATGTGCCAGCCAAGGATTATTCCACAGTGGCAAATTTCCAGTGGTTTTGTTGGGCTTTTGCAAACCATAAAGTAAAAAGAAACAGGAATTCAAACTTCACATCAGCCACTGCTAACGAATTACCTTGTCCTGCCAGTAATGTTACAAAGGGATAGGATTCTTGTTGTTAAGCTTGATGATCAGCAGCAGTGCCAAGGAACATGTAACAGCCAGTGAACTTTCCACAAAGACAGTTTGCTTCCCATAGATCTCCATACATAACCTTTACTGGTCTCAGTAGGATCATTACATCCATTAGACTGTGGACTCAGCACTGCTTTAGCTCTTAAGTTAACACAACTGAGACTTTTTTTTTTTTTTTTACTTTCCTATTGGGAAGTCGCATGTGCAATTTTGGTGATTTCTTAGATCATTCCATAAGTAAATCAAATATTCTTTCAAGCCTAGTTATCAAAATTGTGTCCTTTGATACTACATCCTCCATCAAACTGCAGTAATCCAGATCAACACATTTTAAACCTCCACTATCTCTCCTAATATCATTCTAGCAGATAGAGTAATTAAATTTGTACTTTTTTTTAAGTCCTACTCAATAAATCTGAATAAATTAACAACGCATTACTAAGGCTGCTACATTAAATTTGCATAGTGCATTTAATGAATATGCAACTGCAAGTGAAAAGGTCTGCTACTGTGAACCTTCCACATTAGCATAACTACTTCCAGCATGTTTCTTAAATAATGCACTCATTTGCACATCACTGACTTGGCTAATTCTGACTTCAGTCAGGGTAGCCTTGTAATTAAGACTCTTGCTTTAATTTTTAATGAAGTTTATGTTACATCAATCCTGACAGTAATGAGGGGACATGGAAACAAAAAGGCTGCTAATAATTAAATTCACAAACCAGTTTGAGGGATAATAATTCCTGAGGAGAAATTACATGACTAATTATTAATTAAATATTCATACTATTGCAGGGCCATCTCCCTTTACTGCTCCTTCTTGTTGGTAATAATGCTGAGATGTGGATGCCTTCCTGCAACCATCCTGATTGTAAGGTCTTTGGTTAATTTTAGTGCACCATTAATCAATATGACACAAAAAATAAAACTGCTTTAATTGGTATAATTTTATTGTTTCTAAATATTACTACAGTTGGTTTAGTTGTGTAGAATTAATCTAGTTATTCGGTGCCCATTTTATGGGAACATAAATCCAGTTTATATCCATAAACTTCTAATGGCAGGACAACTTGACCTTTTTTTGTAACATTACTGTTTACAGATAATTACACCAACTCTTTAAAAGGTTGTTTAATAGCTTTGCATTCATCATAGTAAAATGAAAAACATGCAATATTATTTAACTCCAGACTATTCCAAGAAGGTCTCCAAGACCCTAATTTACCCCTGCTGAAAAGTAAGCAATATTAATTTGTGTATTTTTAAGAAATCTATGAGAGCTTTTCCTCAAATGCATGCAAACAGATTGGAAGTGTTTGAGCACGGATCTCCATTAATCTTTTACACCATTTAGATTACATCTATAACAAGAAAAACAGCACTGCAATGACATCCTTCACTGAAAGAAGGATGTCAGTGTGTGGCTTTCTGCATGACACAGGTCTTTGAATTGATAGTTTTCCAATCTCTTGTACACAAACATCATAAATTCACAGAGGAATTAGCTTGATTAATCCTAATTTATGGCGACATTTATATCAGCCAGGATTCTGCCTACTAAAAGTGTCGTAATAAACCTTTAGGATTACATGTTTATTAACAGAAGTCCAGTTTGGAGGAAAGTTTAGCAAGAGGAAAAAAATTATTTAAATGAAGCTTATTAGTCACCAAACTCAGTTGCACTATGAATTTGTTTTAAAATTGATGTTAGTGCTCTAAAGAGAGAACACTTTGCATAGCATAGAATTGATTCTCAAGTTATCAAAAAGACATAATGCATGTCCTTTTATCCTGAAGGGGCATTTGGAATTGGGAACCAGGGCAAACATTTCATTTTTCTAATAATTCAAACCAGTTGATTCATCAAAGTGAAACAAGACCATCACCATACACAGGGCAATGATTCCCTTTAGCTAGCGCTTGTCACATTACTACAACCTGACAGGTTTGTAGGGCATTATTACTAGGTCTGATTTGAACCACTCCATTCCTTTTACTAAATCTTAAAAATCTTTTTAACTTTTCTTTTTTCTCTACTCTCTTAAACTAACACCTGAAGGCAATTTAAATATACCACTCCATAATGAAATACCTCTTTCATTCTCTCTAGAATTAAGATGTCGTTACCAGCCATCTGTTCCTGGTCCTGCTCCCTATTTCTTCCATCAATGTAATCATTCCAGGCATGAAACACTTCACTGGAGCAACAACCACCTGAAACCCCTGGAGTGCTGCAGTACAGGGGTGGGCCCAGCTTGTAGGGGACAGCCACTGAAGAAACTTCTTCCGATAACTGGGTGTCACTGCATGCAGGTGAGAAGACATCCTCCTTTCTTCCCTCCTCCTTGTTTCTAGAAGCAGAAGCTCTTCACTGCTCTATTTATGCTCCCTGAAGTACAACATCTGGTATACAGGACAGAAGGCATCTGAAGTTAAGGGCCAAACATACAGGGTTCATACAGAAGAATCTTGACGATGTTCAGTGGATGCTGAGCTCGGATTTGGTGCTAGCAGTCAAAAAAGCATAACTACAGGATGTTTTTGCAGGGCCCACAGCTGACTACCAAATGGGACTCTTCCTTCAGAAGTCAACCACCAGGCAGCGCACAGCCAGAAAATTCGGCCTCCAGTGTTTTGACCAGAACTCTTCAGCCAGGTTCATGAGTGAACATACTGTGTGAGCACACAGAGCAAAATCAGATACACCTGACCTATGAAATGCATCAGACCTACTGGTCTACTGAGATGATACAAACCTAGACAGTAAGATACCTTATGTCCCCTACTGCAGTAGGTGTAACTCAGGACATGACTGAAGCAGTATTTGTGTGGTGGCTCCGATTCAGTGGACACACCAGACCTATGCATACCTGCTAGATGTCCAGTCCAGGACATTGCAGAGCCTGTCTCAAATACACTGTTGCCCTAGCTGAAAACAGAGGCATCTAAAAATTCTAAAAGAAAATGTCCACATTCCTTAAAATCTACCATAAACATAAGATTTCCAGGAAGGAAAACAGGGTTTGTCTGGTAAAACCTGTCCAAAAGCCAGCCCTATTAAGTAATACCCACTAGATTAAACTGAAAACAAACTTACCGGAAGGTTAAATTAACTTTGTGTTGTCTCCCAGATATGTTGGCATTTTACGCATATTTTCATTTCCCTTACTTTATAAGTGACTCTTACCACACCACACCATTGGTTTCTATCTGCCACCTCCCTGCACCTTTCCAATACAGCTGATTTTGTCCTCCTAATATTTATTGCCAGTTTGTGAAACTTCCTGACAGACCTTTTGGCTGTATCACTGTACCCATTTAATGATTCCCAGTCCCCATTTTTCCATGAAATTACTGCTGATGATTAGCACCACTGCTGAATGTTACTTGTCTTCAAATGCAAACATAAAAAAGGTTAATGGAACACAGGAAACTACCCCACCAAAGTCCAAAGCTATGATAAAGGAGAAGGGGTGAGCACATACAGCTACTGTATTAGAAAGGACAGACCTGGCAACTACAGACCAATGAACCCCACTTTACTGCTTAAGAAATAAGGCAACACACAAGCACCAAAAGACAACAAAGTAATGGGGATACTGATTTGACATTATTTTCTTTTCAGAAATCTAACATCCTTCTGCAACAAGATCATCAGTCTTGTGGGTAGAGTTGACTTTGGGAAGGTACATCAACTCTTACATCATTCTCATCAATGACACAGAAAAAAGAGCTATTAGAGTGTGAACTCAAAAATGGGTAGAAAACCAACTTAGAGACCAACTACTAGTGATCCAGCATCAGCTGGAAAGTTGTCAGGTTAGATCTGGCATGGTTTGATTCTGCATTAGTACTAATCTGTCCTTCAGGTCAGTAGTGCAAGTACTGAAGACAGTATGCCTATAAATCTATTCCAAGGTGGGAAGGACTATGAAAAGTCTTAAGGATAAGAACAGAATTCAAAGTCATCTTGCCAGATAAAGATGATGTAGAGTAAATGGAGATAAGACAAACAGAACACAGAGAAAACATAACACCAGAGCAAGCAAGTCCCATTAGGGAAAACTGAAGAAACGGGTTGTGTGTGTCCCATACAAGAGGTTTCTCATAGGAGAGAAATGGAGGCTGCTACTAAGTAAATCATTATTCCCCACATCTGTGATGACGGTAAGAAAAAGTTTCAGTGTACTTCAGCAGGAACATTAAATGTTAGCATTAGCACTGGAATATGTTGTGCAGTTTAACAGTCTAGGTATAAAAATGCTGTAGGCGAAAATCAGTCAGGAATAAGTTCTGTACTGCTGATCCAGAGTTAGGAGAGAAGACAGACTGCATGACAAGCTCTTGGAGCAATTCCAGCCCTGATTCTAGAATGAGCTCAATTTTACGCCAAAGCTGTGGTTGCATATGTATCTGTATATTACATGTACAGAGAAATTAACATGACTAAGTAACTATCAGTGGAAACTTCAGGTCAGTTTTTGTGATTCAGAGGAATTGCAGCGTTTAAATGAGACACTCGGCTCTTTAAGAAGATAAAATTATAGGTGCTGAGCAGAGGAATGTAGGTCATTCCCATTAGACATGGAAGTGAAAAGGATGCAAAGTGAATTGGAATTGAACGAAGGAACCAAGGGGGGCAAGGAAGCAAAAGCTTCCTTGCAAACAGGACACAAAGAAGCCTAAGGATTGCTTGTTTCTCCATCCCTTCTCCTTCCTTTTTGTGCTGTTTCCTTCACAAAGTGCACCCCATACTGAGTTGAAGAGAAAATACAATTCCAGGAAGCTCTCTCATCTCTCATTCCTGACACCTGGGTGTAGGCAGCAGGAGCTCAGTCCTCTCTGTGATAGGAAGCACTACTACACACGCACAGAGATAGAACTTTACATCCGGTGTCGAACTATGCCCTGTAGCTCAGGTTTCTAAGCTGTGGAGTCTTTGGCCTCTTTGGTGAGTTTGCCAACACAAACAGTGACTGAGACAGTGGTGTTGGAATTTACCCACTCTTCATCCCTGCTCCCCCAGGTCGTAAGAGAACATTTCTGCAGTATTTGAACTGGAAAAGATTTGAGCCACATCTGAAAAGCCCTGAGACAACTGATCTAAGCCACACTTCCTGACAATGCTTACTTTAGTTATTACTGTAGTCTGCCATGTTAAGCACTAAAAGGTCAACTCAACTCAGCTGCTCAGCACTAGTACTCAAAGTATGTCAGCAACTGCAGCAGGCTCCAGGTGAGGCTTGAGTTTGGAATTGCCATGATTCAAACTGTAGTAAACAGGGAAAACACTGCCATTTCTACTATGGGATTATTGTATAAAGTACATGTGCATTCCCAACAGGAACAAAATACATGTTTTGACATAATCTTGTGGAAAATGAAAAAAATTAACAGGTTTGGCTCAAAGTATCTGGCTTAATGTTAAAAGGAACGTTCCAACCGACAATTCATTCTCCACCTTGTTTGTTTTGCACAAAAGGATGTATCTCTTAGCAAGAAAATTCAACTCTTCCATTTTAACAAGGTTTGGGGATTTGTTTGTTTTCGAATTAGAGCTCTTTCTCCTAAGCACACCTTCATTAAAAAGAGCACACTTTTCAAGACAACATCTCCACAAAAATACCTTCCAACACACGAACATCTACCAGGTGGGGTTTTACTCCCCTGCACTAAGATAACTACTACTTTATTTTGCACAAAAAAACCCCTATAACTGAAATCTGTTCTTCATTTCACAATAAACTTGTTCTTAGCTGCAGAGCCATGATGAGTTCTCCTGGTGTGAGATGATACTGGCCTGATCCTGTGTGAAAGCAACAGCAAGAATCAAGACAATAGATACGATCCTCAAAGAAGTCTCTGTCAGGTAAATTATTACTTTATTGTATTTCCTTTAAAAAACAATTCAAAAAGAATGATAGGCTGAAAATATTTTAGTAGCAGGATGGCTTTTAAATTGGAAGATAGTCTCTAACCAGCTGTTTTTATGCACAAATCTGCACAGCCTTAATAAAGGCAGAAAACAGAGGTGCCTGCTAGCACTGAGGCGCAAAACTAGAGTATTAACAGTATGAACTGCAGAGCGACAGAACAGGATGTCACATTACTGTAAATCTGAAGAAAGAAATGGCACACGGTACAGAAAATCAGCATCCAAACAATGGCACTCAGCTATTCTAGCTTCAGCAGTCAGTCCCTCCAAACACCACCCTTCCATGAAATAATTCCATGTAAAAGAACTTTTTTATGTGTTCATTTTTTTCAGCAGCTGCCATGTCAGTTAAGCTATCATATTAGTGTTCAGTCCTGCAAGCTGTCAATATTTCCCAGAGTAACAGCATCACTTTGATAACCACCAGCAGCTACAGCATTCTGGCCAATCTGGAAGCAAGGGCTCCAAGTCAATGAGCCCAAGAGTGCCTGGAACACTCTTAATCAGTTTTAATCTGAGGGACCCCCAACACAGTTCCCTTCTAAAGCTTCTCAATTTTGACAGTGCCATAGAAAGCATAAGAGGATGTGAAGAAACAGCCAAACTTGAAAGCGGCTTTTCTAGGAATATACAGACTCAAATTTAATATATGCACAAAACAGTCTGAAGAAGTGAGATGGTTGATCAGCACACAGAATCCAGTATCATTCCATAATTAATAATGTTTCCTGTCATTATCCTGGACGCAACACCCACAAAAGCCCACAGAGTTCATCAGACTGAGCATACTGCCCAATTTGTTTCCCTGTGAGCAATTCTGGAGATATTTGGACTCTGTCAATGCACATTGATTAGTCACTGTCTTCTGTCTGTATTGAGAATATGTAAGCCACCTACTATGAAAACTTTTAGGCAAAAATCCCTGTGTGATTTTCCTCCGCTGCTCAGAAGTTGGGTGCATTCAGCATAGGCACACAGGCTTAATACAGGCTTCAAGTTAACCCTCTGTTCCATTTTTAAGCTGGAGTTAAGAGATATTTCTCCAGGTGCGCTTGAGCTTCATTTAGCAGGACTGAGTGAGCCTGATCAATGATATCTTCCTCCGTAACAGTTTCTCAGCCATGAACAACAGGCACTGCAAAGGGACTCTGACAGAGCAGGATAGCACTGACCCATGTCCAGTGATTAAAACAGCACTGAATCACTCAGACCTGTTCGTGTTTCTTCACCCAAGCTTTCAAGCCCTGGTACTTACTGGGAATGAACTAGGGACAGAGGACATCTGTTAAGTATTTATTGAAGTTTTTCTTGGTGCCAGTGCTGTACTGATTTTAGACCCTTATATTTCATTAGAAAACATTTGGAGCAAGCAGGAAGACAGGTTATTCTGTTGGCAATGTGTGCTGAAGGAATCAAAGCTTTGATATTCCATGAAGTTATGGAATATGTTAGTAACAGGATAAAAGTCAAATGAATGTTGCTCTCCATTTTAGATTGTCTCTGCAGTTTCTGCTAATGACTAACTCCACAGCACTTTGTTGCCAGGATTCGATAATCAAACACTGTAAATTTGGGGCATTTTGACAGGATGTTATAATTACTCTACAAAATTGTACTTATTTATTTAAAGATCAGGTGAAGGGAAGCTGGAACACCCAATGACAATGAATGCAGTGTTAGCAAGAGCCTCTTGCCGCTGTTCAAAACCTGCAATTTCAGTGAGTATTCCTTCTATTTAATTTATTTCCCAAAAAAAGGAACAAACAAAAGCTCCCAGGTCAAGTGCAATGAGACTTCTAAATCCACACAAGAAACTCCCGGTTTCCAAGGGGATTTACATAAGTACAGAAACCTGTTTGTAGCCTGCAAGATGCAGATACTAACGAATACACTGTTTTGTCAATATAGTTTGATTTTGGCTTTTTCTGTCAGTAAAGCAGAATTTTCATCATATTTTAGATTAACTTAATCCCGAGTTTTGAGGGTTTTTTTAATAACGACACTAACAAAGCATCGCAGGAATTTCTTTTACCCTTCAACATCATGAGCTAGTCAGTGAGAACTTTGTATTGCATAATACATGATGCCCTGCTTTCCATGTGATATGCTTTACAAAAATCTTCATCTAATTGTGAAAGACTACTGTTACAAAACATTCTCATCACCGGCGTGTTTAATTGAGCTCCTGAGAGGCAGCAGCAGTAAGACTTAGGGATAAATAACCAGTAGTCCCATTGGTCTCACCAAGAATCCATTGATGTTTCATAAATCCTAGTCAGTACAAATCTAATTGAGTTACCATGCTGAATTAGCTTACATCTAAATGGCATTCATGTCTACAAATGGAATAATTAGAGTCTAGAAAATGGGATGTATCAAGTGCTATCCCAAGTGACAACAGCAAGACATTTGTATTCATTCAATCAAGTGCTTTAAAAAAGCAGTTGTAATACTTGATTTGGGGTTGATGACAAGACAGTGTTATTGAGTCTAGCAACGATATTAAACAGAGAATATTAACTATTTCTTCATAGCTATCTTTATATTTATTCTAAGAGATTCTTCACTTTGATTCCTTCAGATTTTGCTGTAGGATACAAAGTCATTACACGACTACGTACTCCCTGCTTTATATCTAGGGTAATCAAATCAGCTACACTCATTAGCTCTCTTCTTTCCACTGCTAGAGTTCTAAGACATAGAGCAAATAAATCAATAAAAAACAGGATTTGCAACAGAACTTTCAAAGCTACTAATATTTTTAGCCTCAGTACCAAAGGAATCTTTTCAGACAGAATAAAGCAAATAGGCCTATTCATTTTGTCACCCTGCTTGAGCACTTGTTTCTATATACTAAATTAAGGTACCACTACATTCCTGCCAGAATCCAGTGTAACCCTGCAGTGACATCCTGCACTACAGACTAAAGTTTATCAGACCCGACTACTTGGCTGGCTCAGGTCTAGTTAAATATCATCTGTTTTTTTTCAGATCCAATATAAAACATGGCTATCTCCAACTGTATGTACAACCTCTGTTAAATTAGGATGAATCTTTGCAATGTCAGATAACAGATTCCTTTAATTCAGAAAGTAGTCTAATTTGCATGCATATTTTATTTATTACACCAATTAAATTTTGCAAATAGTTTGCAATGAGGTCCCTATGACCTAATAATTCACAATTACTCCTGGGATATCCTGCCCACTTTAGCACGTTTTGAATAATATTGCCAGCTCCTTGAGAAAAAGAATGCATTTTTTACATGATGGATTTATTAAGAGTGTGCACACCTCTTTCTTAACCAATTTTACTCTAGGCAGGGTTACTGGAACTACTTCATAGGCCTTTGTCGTGTTGGTTAATGAATGCTTTCCTTCAGCTTTCTGACTTTTCAGGTACTTGTCTTCTAAGCTCTTGTGGAAATCCCATATATATACAATCTTGATGAGCACTCTGGGTGGTAACACAATATAAGTGACTAATAACCATTTGAAACTGCCAGGATGATATTCTGTTTCTGCTACAGCATTAAGTAATGGAGCATAGCTGAAAATGGACACTGCAGAGCAAACTTACTATGGTCAAATCTACTCCAGTCTGGTAAACTTGCTGCAGATCTATACTGCAGAACTTAACTTCCCCAAAAGCACATCAGAAACAGTTTGAGAGCCACTTAGATGTATTCAAACAGTGACAAGTTGTACTGAGTTATTTTATAAGAACAAAGTACCATCTAGTTTGCTCTGCTTGAATCAGCTTTAGAAGGCATTTTAAATGAGCTCAGAGTGTAAGAAAATGCTTTATTTGGTACAGTGTTCAAGCAAGACTGGCATTTCCTTGTACTTCATGTGCATAGCTTCTTCCCTGAAAGCATTCAAGCAATAATCCCCATTTCTACATTTATTTTTCATTCCATCCCAAACAGCCACAACTTCCCTCTTTCCAAGAGACAGTTTCTACCTGGCAGTGACAGAGAAGATGAGATACTCACTAAAAAAAAAAAACAAATGAAAAGACAATTTAAAAAAGTAGACATCCTTTGCACTGTCTTTCACATACAGATCTGAATATCTGCCTACATTTTTGGAGAAGATGAATCCTATGGCAATAGAAACCTGCTCAAGAAACCCATACACTACAACAGAATGTCATTTTCTTTTTCAGCTATCTATACGCAGTGGCACGAAGCACCTTGGTGTTCCTACATCTTCTCTCAGGCACTCTCAGATAAAAACCCTAAACTGGTATGTCGTTGTGAAAACCCCATGTCGTATGTTCTTCCAGCGCTTTTGCTCACCAGTATGTGCAGCCCCTACCTGTCCACTGGTCCCCTCGCTGCCCAAGAGGCCCTTGGGGAAGAAAGCCTTTCTGGACATTCCCTTTCCTTTGGTTTGATGTGTTCTGCTACTGCACTCTACTGAAGTACACACTGAGCAAGCACTCTTTCTCAGTGCTAATAGCTGCTAAGTATTTGTGAACACATCTCAGCTTGAGTTTCATAGGACACAGTGCTCCTGTCAAAGTTCACGCACCTCATCCCTTTCATTGTAGGTCACAGGTCTCTCCCTGCAGCCATCTTTGAGTTTCATCTCAATGCTTCTCATTTTACACTGTCTTCTGATAATGAAGTGTCAAGCACTATATTCCACATAGAGGTGGATCCTGCCATCACACAGAGGAGCTAGCTCTGGTGCCCTCTGCGCACAGACAGCAACATCTGCCTGCTGTAACTCACCAGATCCTAGCCAAAAAGCAACTGAAATCCTTCCTCCTGCTATGATCCACTAGTTCACGCTGAGCTTCTGCATTGGCCTACCAAGCTTCCTGCCCCATCACCCACCCATGCCTAACCACCACCTTTTTCTCAGCCCTTCCCATGAGTAAATCTTACTTCAGATTATTTTCCTCAGCTGATCTGATCCCATTTTGCCCAGCAAAATGCATTCACTGGTGCTTTCTACCTGTTTTAACACCTTCAGATTATTTTCTTGTATGTCTGGACTTTCTCTTGATAAAGTGTCCCCTGAAATGTAAAATACACAGGGCAATTCCCAAATAGGGAACAGAAAGAATTATTATGCATTAATGTGGTTTTTTTGTTTTTGTTTTTTTTTTTATATGGCTGTGTCTTTACCACCACCAAACTGTTTCAGAAGAGAGTGCTGCAAGAGGCCTCCCTCTTGCCATTGCTCATAGTGGTACACACGCTTTGTTGGCAGCCAAGTGAGGCAACATGCTCTCCAGTTTCATCTATTAAAATTTGGTTTTAAGCAAATGGGAGCTGTACTCACATGTGTGAGAAAATAACCCAAACCAGCAGAAATGCGTAGAATGAAAGCCTGTTCTGCAATGTGAATCTCAAGTGGCTGCATTCCTTGGAGAAATGAGGACTGAAATCCAGCCCCTCACTGAATGAGGCAGGTAACTGAAGATCTGACAAAACGAGCTTCAAAGCAGTATGTTTACAATATTCATAACTATAATACAAAATACAAGTACAAATATTCCACCTCTTTGAGGTTTTTTTCTATTTCAATTCTGTGCAATTTCATTAACCCCTTTGCAAGATGTGCTTGAAGGAACTCTACAACAATACAGGTCATTTTTAGTAGACATTTATATTCCGTTGTTAATTGGCGATGCAAGGAGGAACAAAATACTCCAGGAAGTATACCACAGGGAATAGCCTGCACTGGCAAACAAAACGAGCGAGTAATCTTGCAGATCTGTTTGCTTCTCTAAAAACCTTACTATGGCACTGCATTTCCAGGTGTGAGCATGAAACACAGCAAATTAGAATTAGTACCAACCAGTTTGTGCTCTGCCAACAGTTAAGCGATGTGCAGGCAAGTGAAACAAATGCCCGCTTCTTCTCTGCACCAAGCTAGCAATTAGAGATGGCAAACACAGATTAGAACATCAAACCCAGAAAATGCTGGAGCAACCACATGAAATTAGAACCATTTCATTATGCCAGGGGGGTTGGAACTAGATGATCTTAAGGTCCTTTCCAACCCTAACTATTCTACCATTCTATGATGGAGATAGAATATGCTGGACTACATTTCCCACCATGCAACGTGCAGGAACCCGATTGACAGCATTAGTAACTACCTCTTCATAAAACAGAATTGTGACTCAGCTACAAGAAAAAATCCTGTGTGAAATTGCTTGGTGTTATTTAAAAGGACACAGACTAAGTGATTGTTTATCAGTATACAAAATAGAGTGAAATTTTCCCACAGGAGTAGCAGCCTGAATAGTATTAACAGTGCTTAAAACTGTAATGAATTCCCAGTCTAATTCACTATGAGGTTTCAATTTATACCACATTTAGAGTACTCCAGGTTCAAGTAATCACTGCAGTAATTAGCTTACTTCCAGTCCTCCAAAATAAACCCACTAATTTTTGCAATCAGCCTTCATTTGGTTAATCACCAGTTTAATTGATTTAATTAGTTTGATCTGCAAAATTAGTCAAGTGTAAATACTGTTTTGTAAACAGAGTTTAGCTCCAAGCTGTAATATAGGGAATTCTAATTCAAAGCTAGAGTTAATAATAAAAACCAACACACGAACAATTTTGTTGCAGTATCCAGCAGTTTTAAGTCTGTAAGACACAAATTTACACTTCCAATGGATAATGCTATTTTATATTAGTGACAGCACAAAGGATGTTGCCTCTCAAAGTTTTAATCTTGCCTGACGATTTTTGCAACGCTGACAACTGCCACTACAGCAATCGGTTTGCTTTCCCTAGGTTAAGAGTACAATTATTCCTTTTTCATTTTGCTGCTGGTTCCAAAAGGTGCTAAAAGGCATTTATTAGACCAAAGGGAAAAAACATATTAAGGAGAATTCTGGTTACTCCGAAACAAACATCATTTTAGAATGCTTTAGAAGGCATGGGAAGAAAAGCAGCAAGCCAGGCTGTAGCCTGGGCAGTAACACACAAGGCAGAGGGGATAATGTCCTGAAGTCACAAGCTGAGCAAAACTGGAAATAACATGGGAATTTGCTATTCTGGCACAGCTCCATCAGTTACTGATACTTATCAGCAAAAAAGTACATTTGATTCCCTGAACAATGACATGTTGATGGCTGATACCCAAACACACCATGTACACCTTAAACTCTTTAAAGTTATCCCAGAAGATGTGGAGCATGTGTTCAGAACAAGGCAAGTGTCTATAGGAGGCAGGCAAGCAGGTACCCAGAAGGTCAGCAAAAGTGGCAAACAGAAACCAGTCTTCCACAGAACAGCATTCAGAGAAAGGAAGTGACTGGACTTATTGTATCAATGAGAAAGATAGCAAGAGATTAACAACAAGATAGAGAAATGGCCAAGACTACAGGAACAATTTCTTTCCAAGGAATGCAAGCCAGGAAAAGCACAAGTCTAGGCTGCAGATACGGAATCTGTTCCCAGCTCTGTTGGGCTGCCTTTGTCATCATGGTCAAGTCATTTGGAGTTTCCGAATCTTACTTCAAACTGGAAATGTAAATAGTGTTTGCTCCCAAATCACACAGAGCTCACATTGATCCACCACAGAAAAGGGGGAAAAACCCTTCTACTGAAAAACAAGATCCTATCAACAAAACACCAACAAGTTATCTCAAGTTCTTTTTTTTCCTTAAAACTTGTCTATATCCCAAAATCTTTTTAAATTAGAATAGAATAAAAATTTCATTTAAGATTTTTCTCCTTTTGTACCAGATTTTACCATCTCCCACCTCCATCTCCTGAATATAAAAGTATGTCTACAACTCCTTTACCTCCCATTACATTCCCCCCCGCCTTTTTCCAGCTGAAACTTCCAAAATTATTTCAAATTGAAGTAATGTAACCACCCTGCTCAAACACTTCAACACTTTCTTCATTGTCTGAAGGGAAACCAGGATTCATTCCAAACTGAATTTCTCTCCCACAAGATGTTTGCAACTTCCTATCAAATGTTAGGCCCCAGGTATTTCACAGGGCAGGGCTTTTGCTTCTTTGACTAGCCACTTGGAAAAAAAATACAAACCAAAAGAAGCCAACAACAACTCACCTGAGCCTTTCAAGCGTTAGAAAAGCCTTCACACAAGTCTGATAGGAACAGGAGGCAGCCAAGAGACCTGCAGGGCAGAAGTCTGCACCCAGCAACATGCCTAAGCTCAGTGCCAGCCTTCATTCCCTGTGTTCCACCGCTGCTCAGCCCATGTCCATCATGGAAAGACAGTGAAAGCTTACAAGAGCTAAACTAAGAAGGAACTGAAATATCTGCACCAGTTCTTTACTATACTTTTCAAACCTTATTTTTCACATCTTATGATGTATTAATTTGTGCATTTGCAAAAACAACTGTGAATTCTGTTTTGTACATGTGGTTACTAGTAAGGAGGATTTGGGGGATTCACATTAAACTGAGTCCCAGATGTTCCTGCCCTTGTGATTTGCATTGATCTATTCCTTGTCAGTTCTAATTATCAATCAAAATGACTGGATTAAGTCAACCACTCTGCAGAAGACCTATTTATACACATGATCAAAAGCACAGCCACAGTACAAAGCCTGAAGTTCCCCAATGCTCCATGTAACTTCAGGGATAGGCCTCTCCATGTAAGATATAGACCCACCCCTGCCCCATCTCCCGAGCTAACACAGTCTGTTGAAGTCTCTCAGTCTCTCTGCAGGACTTTTGCGTGAATAAGTAACAGTTGCTGGATGGAAATAAAACCCCTAATCACCAAGGCCTTGAAGAACAGCACCCTGTGGAATAGATTACAGTATTTTAGCATGTTCATTTCATTTGGTGTTTCCACTAGTGCTCTTTTAACAATGATACAAACTGCACATTGGGTACTCATTACTCCACACTGGAGAGAGTAGAATATCTTGTAAATATGCATTAAACTGTAGCTAGATTTTCCTTCACTACATGCTGTGTCTGAGCTGAGGCACAAACACGCCTTCTTGAGAGCAATAGTCGGGTATATTCCTGGCATGCTGCCACTGTCAGTGAAATATGTCCTTCTTACAGATGTTTCTTACACTACTGGGAACAAATGGCTCATCTATACACACAAAGACATGCACAGATAGACACAAGGTACTATGAAGAAAAAAATTATATATAGCCGGGAAAAACAGGTTTAAAAAAAATCAGTTTGGAGAGTGCTGTGTGTGCATCCATGCAATGGGCAGCTTCTGTTTTCTTAAACACAAGTCAGAGATTAAAAAAGCATGTGGGCTTCAAAATGCAGATCATTAAACTTAACCAACTGCAAAGCATAACTGAAGCTTATTAGCTCTGTTGGTGTATGTAAGCAACACACTACTTTACAAATACACAGCAAATTCACACTTTTGCCTTCTGTTGCTTTGAAATAGACCTGTCATGATCATGAATGCGGGGAAAACTTTGTGCAGAGCATACAGTATGTCTCATTCTTCTGAGAAGTGAAAAGGGCCCCAGATTGTTCAGATACGGAAAGATCTGTTTGATGCCTGAGCTTGACAAGAACTTCAGATTGCACAAGTGACTTGGCATCAAAGAGCCCTGCTTATGAGCAGGGACCTTTAAGACTCTTAAAAAGGTTTTCGTTTTACACGCATACAATAGCAATGCTTCTGAAAGTTTAGAGGCTGGGAATCTCTATTTAATTTCAGAATCCCAGCTCCACAGTCACCCAGGCTGGATCTCTGCACTGGCATGTTGTGAGGATCTCCATCTCCACATTTCTGTCAAAGGTGGCACAGTTATCTAGGAAGATGTTTAGACTGGATTCATGCTCTTACTTCAGTGCTGTTTCAGCCAGATCCCACATAAGCCTGAAGTGGTGTGGATGGATGATATCTGTTCCAGAATAAACACTGCTAGTACAAAGTTGTATCATCAATACCCTGAACAAATTTAGACCAGTCGAATGAGCTTAATGTTAGATTAGCAACAAGTATTACACAAAAGCAAAGTTTTTGCTTTACTAATAAGAAACCCTAAAAGAACATTTACTCTATCACTGAACTGTGGCTCCAAAATCCAACATATCCTAACCCCATTTTAGCTAACCTGCAAGTATTTTACTTTTATAGCAAGCCCTGTTGGCTTTGCTCTCACAGGAACAAGACATCAAGATACTCAAATTCTGCATTCTTATTTATCCACACTATTCAAATTCATGTTTTGTAAGAGACTAATGGATTTTCCAATTTGTACGATTTCTTAGGCAATTGAGAGTAACTCTGAAACAACACTGAATGGATAATAACCATACTTGCTATGTTTGATTTAATGTGTTTGGCTAGGGTTAACCTATTTCTTTAGACTACACATTAGTAAAGTTTCATTAAAATGAAAAAGGGTTGTACATATTCCTGCAAAGCAGACTACATGTTCTTCAGCAGCTCTCAGATCAGATCATTTCCTATTTTGAAGCAACAAACAGGCATCAACAAAACTTCAAAGCTTATTTGACTTTTAACAATCACATTACACAGCCCTAATCACAAATGCCCTGAGAACTGCCTGAGACTGGTCCATAAATACAGTACTTAAACAAGGAAAAGAGCTAAACTAAGTAATTATTGTTCAGGTCACAACAAAGATCCCCCCCTTTCGCTACTAGCTACCCTCTTCCTCCTTTTCCATACAGTCTGTGGCTTGTAATCAGAGGGAACAAGAACATGTTATAGAAAATACGCAGCATTACACACCACACACATAAAGGAATAAAGGACAGTGCAGCTATCAGGGCTTCTGGCAGCACCATCAGGATCTGACTTGAGGCACAACAGTCACATACAAGCACTCAATAACCACAAAGAGGAAAAAAGTAATACAGCCACAGGCCCAGGCTCTCCCTCGAATACACTCCCTAGTTTCAATCACACTAATTCCAAAATTAAGTTACCCTCCGCTTCTGCTCAAGGCCTTAAAGTTCCCACAAAGGAATTCTCTCCTTGGAAATGAGGACTGTATCAACACAAACACTTCCTTCTAGCTGCTTCCTTCATGAGCCAAGTACGTTTTATTCCTAGACCACACACTTTCTGTACGCCAGAGCAATGTTTCCTCTAGGGAGACAAGCAAACTCCTGTTAGCACAGCACACTGACCACAGAATGCCCACAGAGCTCCACCTGCCACAAGAAGCCACGTAGCCTCCCACCAGCTGATCCTACTAAGACAATTACACATTAATACAACCTCTTTCCCCCCCCCATATCATCATCACTAACAGAAGGCCATTCCAAGTCACTGCATTGCTTAAGTGAACAGCTCCAGTGTAGAAGAAAGTTAAAAATAAACAAAGTGCATGGGAAGAGAAACAGGGAAGGGAGGCAGATTTATCAGTCAGTGGAGTTCTTTTGAATGCTAAGTGAGACCAGCTTACTGTCCTGAATGCCTTTGAGGTCACACCTCCACAGCAGCTTTCACAAATCCTGACAATTACTTGCAAATGCAATTAGCAGCCCTCTGCACTTGCATCCCCTTGAGTAACCTGAGCATCAGGGGCTGGCTCTTATCTGCGAGATACCTAGGACTCAACCTGCATAGAACTGTTCTTTGGCATTTAAACATTCAAATCAAGTGGACATCACCTCACTTTCTATGACCTATAACATCATTTGTATTACAGACTTGAGCAAGAACACCATGGTTTTAGGATTAATCTATTCCTGAACCTCTCCCCTTGGGATGTTTTAATAACTATCTAATATCACATAGCTATCATCATCTTATAATGGAAATCATTATGCTGAGACCAATAAGCCACAAGGTGCAAATACTGATATTTTTAAGATTATTAATGGAACAAAGGCCTGAAAATTCCAAGTCAGGCAGACGCTTGCGGAATAATGTAATCCCAGTTAACAGCAACAGGTTTATACAACTGTATCTGAAGACAGAAAATGTCACTCACGAAGGAAACTGTTGTCAGAATAAATTCCTTAAAAGTAATGAGAGTAAATTAAGATCCAGAAGCCACCTGGAGGTCAGCACTTCACCTGCTCCACCTTGAGTCTGCACCACACCATGCACCTCAGCTGAACAGAGGTATAGTTAATCAGAGCTCTTCATGCAGTTCTGTGATTATATGATGTTTGTTTACTTGTCAATATTCCACCAACCTTAAGAAATTACGTTTTCATAGCCCCCCAGAATTTATTTTCCTTTAGTGAAAAATTTCCCTTTTCCCCTTCTAGAAATACCAAAATCTAACAATTTAATGCAGCCAACTGATTAAAAGAGGCTAAAATGCATGCAGCATTGCTCAAGATCTGGACCCAGAATTAAGGGATTAATCCATAAGAAAAGCTGTAACAAACTCCATGACAGTCTGTATATTGGGACGTTTGAAAAACAGCACTGTAGATACTTAAACAATTGTTGTACCTGTACAAGTGTCAGCCTCACCCTATTTTCGCTGTACCACAGTGGCAGATGTGCTGGGTTTCACAGCTTCATGACAGCCTGTTTGTCACGTTCTCTTCAAACCACTCTACAGAACTCAGAAGCCCAAGTTCTATTTTCAAAAGCACTTCAGTATCTTAAAGCTTAAGTAGCGTGACTTTGAATGAGGCTGCACGTGCCAACCGAATGGACATGCAGACAGAATAGAAACATAAAATCTACCAGGTTGGAAAAGACCTTTTAAGATCACCAAGTCCAACCATTCCCCCCGCACTGCCAAGTCCACCACTAAATCGTGTCACTAAGTGCCTCACCCACATGGCTTTTGAACACTCCCAGGAACGGTGACTCCACCACTGCCCTGGGCAGCCTGTTCTGATGTCTGAGCACCCTTTTGGGGAAGAATTTGTTCCTAATATCCAGTCTAAACCTTCCACGGTGCAACTTGAGGCCATTTCCTCTTGTCCTATCATTTGTTACTTCAGAGAAAAGACAAGCCACCTGCTGGCTCCATCCCCCTTTCAGGTAGTTGCAAAGAGCAATAAGGTCCGCCCTGAGTCTTCTCCAGACTAAACAACCCCAGTTCTCTCAACCATTCCTCATAGGTCTTGTGCTCCAGGCGGTTCACCATTTTCATTCCCCTTCTCTGGACATGCTCTAGTGGGTCCATGGTTGCATATACGCACCAAAGCACTATCCCTCATCTTCCTGCAAGAGTCTCAGGATAACTCTCCTGGTGCTCTCACTGCCACCAACAGCCACAGCTTCAGCCCCCCTGTGAGCCCCACTGTCAGCCCAGAGACAAAAAACACCACTAAACTGATCATAAATCACTGATGGCCACCCCTGCCCTATTCATAGACATCACAGTACCCCCTAATCATCCCTTGGCTGCGTGTCTTGCTATTG
The DNA here is from genome assembly GCA_039720435.1 of Amazona ochrocephala. Taxonomy (NCBI): domain Eukaryota; kingdom Metazoa; phylum Chordata; class Aves; order Psittaciformes; family Psittacidae; genus Amazona; species Amazona ochrocephala. The sequence goes on along the minus strand of CM077883.1, from coordinate 29,331,927 downwards.
CTACTGCCTAACCTCCAGGAGCCTTCCTCATTACAAAAGTCTCTATGGTCTCTGGAAATAGTTTTCCCCATTCTGGGCTCTAGCTCCTCCATCTCTCCAGCAAAGTAGCTATATCAAATAAACATGTTTTACAAACACTGATATTCAGGTAATGCTGAGGTACCACAACCACGCGCTAAACTCCAGTCAACCTTTATAATGCCTTTTCTTTTTTCTTTTCTTTTTTTTTTTTCCCTGGAACATTACACATCCTTGTACAGCTACTGTGAATATTCAAATACTGTAATTGGAAATGATTTACTTTGTTTTGAATTAACTAAAATTCCATTGTTAAGCACAAATACTGCTTCACTAAATCATCAAGCTTTTAATAGGTCCACATGAGCAGGTTACCAAGCATGTTAGGATTTATAATGCTCCTGGGGAGCTGACCACTGTATTATGCTTCCTGCTGCTAGGTAATATGCATGACACATTTCTGGACACTAATTCATTTATTTAATAGTAACAGTATGCAAAAACAGAGTTCAAAATGAGGCTGACAAAGAAGGTATAAAAGTTTTATTAATCCATAGCTAATCAAAGGCCAGAGGAAGGCATATAATGGTGGCATTTACAGACCATATCGAATGTGAATAAATTAAGTTTTTGTTTCCTAAAATCTTACTAATAGGATGTATTCAGCTCGAAACATTTATACTTTTAATTACAGTGCCAGCCAATTTAGGGCAGGTATCTGGTTGCACTGTACTTAAAACTTTGCATCAAGGATCACTACAAATCCTCTCATCAGCTATTTTTTGAATCTGATTTGTTACTGTGTGCACTGTGTCCATGCTCAGAAATAATAACCTTATTTACTTTCTCATTTAATTATACAGTGAGAGATTTCTTGTAGGGGGAAAGGGCACTGAGGGAAAGTATTCTCCTCCTGTGAGAGAAATTCCCCTGAAAGGCTCAGCATCATATACATGCAACATAACTTTATGGCTCTGTCCTTCAAATGTTTGTACACAGGGATAAACCAATAGAACTACTCATACAGACACGGTCATTTCTCCAGGCCAAAGTCTGCACAGGATCACACCCATTTCTAACAAGTTATCAAACACTTAAATCACATTGCAAATTTTGTTTGAAAAAGAAAAGCAACCCAGAAACCAACTAATAGTTGCTAATAACCATAATAGCTGACTGAAAAATATAGAGAAAGAAAACTAAAAGGAATAGGAAAGCTAGAAAACATACTGATTTGGTCTGTGTTTTTGAAATGCCCTCAAGATAACAGATCTTACTTCAATCCAGATCCTCCAGAAAGCAAGCTGATTTACAAAGAATGGAAAAAAGTTACAGTCACAATGCTTCCATAAAATCTTCCAGGTAATCAGGATAAATTTCAGTAACTGTCATTTCTTCCTGTTCCCTCTCACCAACCATCTAGAGTTGGGAAGAGAAAAAATACTGCTGAAAACACACAACTCTCTTCTCCAGTTTAATTGAGAAGCAAATCCACGTGTGAGGTTTGTAGTTCCACGCTCATGCCCAGCAAAGAACTCCAGCATTTCCAAAACAAGATAACAATTCTGCGGTGGCTGCTTGCTGCTTACATGAAGACAGTAATCATCCAATGAGCTTTGCTCAGCTCAGGAGGAGCAAGAAAGCAAGTATGTTCAGAGGACCACAGCCCACCTCAACTTCAGATTAACTAAAACTGCCTCACAACTCTTATTTATACTTGCTAGACAAGCTCTTCATCAGTACCTGCAGCAGCTGGGGAGAAAAAATAAAACTAGCATATTACACCACAAATTCTACCTCTCTAGAGGATGGGCACACTCATATACATTCATCCCAACTTCTGTTTATGTCTTCCTTCAGGAGGAGATAGGAACATGCCACAAATATTCAATGGAAAGGACCCAAACACGGAAAAAATCTAAGTGAAGCCCAAAGTGGACTCTTCTTGAAGAAACCAAAGCTTGTCTGTTTCCTTTCTGCTCTGTAGACTACAAGCAGTAAATGCTATGCCCCAGATGTAATATTTTATTGGCTGATTTTACAGTGTATGTCCCAAAGTGTGAAAGGAAGGACTGATGTGTCTGTGGTGATGGGTGACAGCCAACTATCACAACTTGAAAAGTAGTGGCCTGAAAACTGACACAATTATTTCAGACATTGTACTGGGAAACAAAAAATAAATCATTTACCAAAGCAATGGAAAGACTTGACAGTCTCTTGAATTTGCATTTAAAAACCCTAAAAACATTGTCAGGAATATCAAAGAGTATTCCACAATATCAGGAAAATAACGCAGAAATAAGACAGGTTTAATGCTTACACAATATCTCATTTTACTAACTCTGGGTTAACTTTCATTAAGCTACAGAAGTACATTTGAGAAGCTCAGTTCATGTGACATGTGCAAACTATTTGAGCTTTGCTCTTGCTGTTTATACTGCTGTAGAAACCTCAAGTAAAAACAGTCCTATATCAGCACAAAAACTGCACCCAATGGAAATTATACAAGTCAGAATGGATCATGTGAGCTCTGCATGACCAGGGATGCTGGCTAAGCAGGTGCCTGATACACTCAAAGCAAAGGTTGGCTTGCTATATGTATATATATATATACATATATATATAAAAATGTGTGTTACATATAAACATACATGTGTATAAAGTCATGTACTGAGAAATAGAAATGGTATGCTCATCTGGCATATGCCTACCGTAGCTACGGGGCTGCACTTATTTCTGTCTCCACTACTTGCAACTAAGACTATTAAAGGCTGGGCATAAGCTCTTATGAAGGATTGCAAAGTTGAGTACACAGGAGTTACAGTTCTTAAGCAAAGGCTTCAGCTCTACATGATTTAATGCAGTTAAAGACGTAGGATAAGCATGCATGTTTGCATTCTTAGCTTGTAGTGACAGTGAGGTAAGATCTGTCATGGGAGTATAAATATTTAAGCATTACCTTGCATTAGTAACAGACGAAAAGAGTAGCAGAAGTTGTTACCTTGGCTCAACAGGTGAACAGTTGCTTATGAAGCTGCAATAACTCAACTGTGGGTCTGTCCCAAAGCAGTAAGTCTGCACATCTGTTTGTGGAGGAGGAGATGGGAGTAGTGTGAAGGATGCTCATAATGCGCTGTTTTGCCATAGCAGATGAGAGCTCTAAACACTACCACACTTAATCTCCTGTAATTTCAAGACACAGTAACAGTGAGAATCTAAGCATTTGATGGGTCTCCTCTCCTGAAGCAAAATCTAGGCTGAAGTCAGCTTTGAAGAAATTCATTTTAGGTATTACACTTTATATATTCATCCTCTGAAGACAGGCAAGAACCACCTATTCAGAACTGCAGAACACACTGTAAGTGAGAGCATATCCTAAATTTGTTCACATGAGCGCTGCTGATACACTGGGATACGTCATTTAGGGACCCTTCCACAAGCACAGGCATAATCTCACTGCATAGAAACAGATTAAACTTTTTCAGTCTGCTTCAGTGGAACAGTAATTCTTTGAAATGCGACATGATTCTCATTCACACACTACGGCTGAATAAAAGTCTGACTAGCTTTTACCTAAGAAAAGCTGCTTTCAATTGCCAATAAAATGATTACGACTTCAGTATCTAACATGGATCACTTAATAAAAATCTCTGGTCTTTCCTTAACTGCAGCATGCTTGCTGCTAACTGAATTTCTGCCTCCACTTCTTACTTAATTTTTTTCTTTCATACAAATTAATCATTATTTGTGCCACCAAATAAGCATGAGTCTGTTGACAAAGGCTAAAGGCCAGAACAGGCTATTTTGATTATAATATCCATTAATGTAGTTAAAGTAAAACCAGAGTAAAATAGTGATCTTGCTGTTCACACTATAAATACTACTGACTTGCATCCGGAGCAGCCTGGCTGTGCATGAGGAATGGCACTCACTGCAGGCTGTACCACGAAAACGCAGGCAGGATTCACAACGGATTTGTTCAACATTTACGTGCAACAGCAGTGAATGTTTGAGAGATCAAGTTATCACTGCCTTTAAATCCCCAATCATGTTAACATACACTTCATAAACCAACTGGACAAGCAGACAACATGGAAAGCCTAAAGGTTAAGTACACATTATTGACCTCAGGAAAGCTGTGTTCTACAGATCATTAAATATGTTGTGTTCTGTTTCAGCTGGTCACACTGAAAAGTGCCCTGGGAACATTATTTAATGCTTAGATGTTCTACGTACATTTGTGTGACATAAAATCAATACCTTTCCCCTAACCTTACTTGCTTAGATTGTTCTCCGCTACTAGCTGTGTTTTAAACCCTGAGTTCAATCACTTGCATTAACATGTACGTGTCCATTCATGCATTTTAATGACATATGGACACAGAGAACTCCTCTTTCCCTCACTGGGGTACAGCCTACTTCCCACATGAAACACTAGAAATGTTGGAACAAGGTATGGGGGGGGGCGGGGTTGGTTGTTGTTTTGCAGAAGCGACTAATGCTTTTTAGCTGGTGGAGAACCTGCTCACTGAGGATCACATGAGTGCGGCACACCTCCTAACAAGTGCACTGTCTGTGCTTACTGCAGGCAGGAAGCAAGATTCCATGAGCTTACTGAGTTCTGCTTGGACTGGACCTCCTAGCCCCCTTGTTAAGAAGGCTCACCCCTGCCTAACTCCTAATGCATGTGCTGAGCCTCACAGCACAGCTGTTTCACAGCAGAAGGGTTATAGCTGCCCTCCTGAACCATGCTCCTACTGCACACCACCACCTCTGCAACTCATTCAACACAATCAACAAATACAGAAACTATCAGTGCATGACATGGAAAGTTCTTTCCGTCTATTAACACTGAGCTCAGGAATAAGAGAAGATTGAGTAATTGTCTGCAGGGACTGTTTCTCCTCCTATTTTTAAGATTCACAAAAAACCCCACAACCCTAAAACCCCACAGAATAGTCATCTAAGGATGACTATAAATGGCACTCAATGGTCCATGGCCATTTAAGGATATTCTATCAGTATCATCAAATGATTTGTTATCTTGCTGTCATGTCTACTCAAAGAGACTGCACTTCAAATAAATTAGCAGTATATTACTTTACAAGGCAGTGTATCCCATTGCTCAGCTCCAGCAGCCTTCTGCTTGGTGTCCAGTAGAATTTTAAATGTCAAAAGAAGATTGTTTCTTACAGCTACGGACAGACTCTTGCTTTCAGTACAAGCATTACATAAGAGTGTGATCAGATACACTGTCCCAGGTCATGTCTTGTTGCACAGAACTGAACAATTGCGTACATTTTGCAATAAGTAAACCAGTAAGTCTGTATCTGTTATTCTCTGATACAACCAGAATGTCTATAGTTGATGTTTCAATATCAGAAGCCAGGAATAACCACTGGAAACCTATTACCAAATACAACAGTGTCTTAATGATGAATGTTGGACTTTAAATGCTCCTAAATACATGAAACAGGTCAAGTGCAGAAATTAGTAAAATACTAGTGAGGGCCTAGACTCTATCAAGCATCAAGTCTGTACATGCCAACAACACACCTGCATCCTTGAAGATTCTCCTCTCTTTGTTTCCATAAGTGACTGATTGAGTTGCAGAATTACTGCCTTCCCACAGGTTCTGTAGGTGCACTTCTAAAGCTTAAGATGACATCCTGAATCCTAAGATTCCCATTTGATGATGGGTATCACTAGTAACAGTACCTACAGTCATGAATATGCCATTTCACTGAATATTCTTTTCTCACAGTAGTTATTAACTTTCAGAAGTGCACTGTGTTACACAGCCAAGAAAACACAGCCTTCTGTAAAGACTTCAGCATCTGAACTGACACATGACAAAATGAAGACAGACAAAACAGAAGCAAAGTGCAAAATGCAAGATACAAATACGGGATTTTGTGAGTTCTATGAAAGGCATTACATTGGTCTTGTTTCCATCTCAATTTCTTCTACTGCTTCTGTCTAAATGAGCATGGTGTGGAGCTGTGACATTTGATGTTACATCAGTTGTTCTGTGAATATCTTGGTAGTTCTATTTTGTATATGATATTGCATTTGTATATGATATTACATTTCAGTACATAGATACCTGTACACCCCTATATACACCTACATACGATACACACAAGTGCATGTATTGATATTACCAGAGGACCTGGTCAATGAGTTTTCCATCTAGGCTGCTTAATACTTTCAATTTTAGAGAACATTTGTGACCTTGCCTTTGAAAAGTTCCCACATGTCCATTGTGTGCAGAAGGCCTTTGATATGCAGCCCTCCAGGTGGTGAAGCGCCTTTCTTTGTCTCATGAAATTCCACTCAGGTTTGGCAGAGATATAAAGTGTAGAATCACAGGTTCCCCTCACGGCTTCTGCACAAAGAGTTTGGCAGCTTGCCCAAACTCCCAACACAAGCTTCTTATCATCACCAAAGGAACTGCAGCAGTCTATGCTACATTCAATATAACTCTGATCCACAAGGCAGAAAGAAACCACCTACTGTCTATTCCTTCAACCCGGCACTGACTTCCAGCAACTACCACTCCCTACTCTAGGCAGCATGCAATGGCAATAGGATCCTCAACTTGTTTGAGAAGAGGGGGAAGGTAAGTAGATAAACATGCACATATCACCTTGCTTCCCCAAGTATCCATCACTCCTCTTCCACTGTCATGCACTCCTCCTTCCCATCTTTGCATTCTCTTTTCTCCCTTCATCCTTTCTTCCTTCTCTTCTCTGGGCTCAGCTGCACATAGGAGGAATAGTTTGCTACAGGGACATCAAAAGCAGATTAAGTTCCATTCAGGCCCACACTCATGGCATGCTCTCTAGAGAAGGATCAAGGTTTCCAGATTGTTTCCAGATTTATTGTGCAGGAATTCCAGCTAAGCTGCCAGCTCCCAAAAGCAAAGACAAATAAAAAGGCCATCTTGGGGAAGTCTGCAAACAGAAGGTAATGGTATAACCAAGAAAATCCAGAGGCACACCACTGCTAGCAAAAGGGCTGGCAGTCTTTGGAGAACACCCCTGCACAGCATCTGCAATTCAGACCAGGAGTCCTCGATTTCCATATTCCTTTAATGCAAACAATTGTGAAATCCAGTAATAATATTAATAAAGCTGCTGCTTCTACTCTGTTAACCAAAAGATGGCAGACAGCCCTTGCTTCGCTAGCCTGAAAAAGCAATGTGCACAGATCTATACAACATCTTTAAAAGAGCTGCTACTGCCCAAATGAGTATCAATTCAGTCTCATATGATTTTACTTTTGATTGTGGCTTATTTATTTGCATTTTAATTGGGAAACCTTTTAAAGCAGCCTAATTGCAAAGTTAAAGCACAGAGAAGCTGCCTATACAACCTTAACTCAGCCCTTCCTGGCTATACACTAATACATAAAAAACCCAAGAGAATACTGCAGACATCACTAGAACTGCATTTCAATTCTGAAACTTTGATTTCAGTAGATGTAACATTAATGACAACAAAGCAAAGCAAAAATCAAATGAGTTGACTTTCTCAACCTCACTCCAAACATACTGTCTATGCCTGATGTACATTTCAGGGCTGGTTAAATCAGACCTACACCTTCAGGAGCATCCCTGCTGGCCAACCTAGGGCCAAGTCAGCGTGAGAAGAGCACATGCTCAGAACTCTGTGCAGAGGGTCAGGCCGCTGTAGTGTTCATAGCCCACTGGTGAGAGGCCTTTAGCTTCCTTTTTTCTTCTATCACAAGCAACACAAACATCACTCAAGTGTAAGGGCATTGCGCATGCTTTTATGGACTGATTTCTGCAGTGTAGCAAGCTTTAGCTACCCAGGATAAAAAAACCCAAAGCGCATATAAATTTCTTAACTGGTTTTTGGCCTAATTTCAGCCACTGCCTATGCAGATACTTAAATTTCTCTTGTTTCTTGACTCGGTAAGACATAACTACAGGCACCTTCTTAACAGCCTTCTAGCAAAAAAAAAAACAACAAACTACGTGTTTTTTGAATGGGGGCCATGGAGAAGAATCATTTCAACTCCTGAATAAAAGCTATGGTTTAATGATACGAAACATTGCTGGGGAAATATTCACTGTATCACACCTGATGCACTGTTAACACTACAACAGGAGACAAATATCAACCCATACCTCTTAAATTCAAAAAGACTTTGGATCAGTCTGATATTCATGGCACTCTAGAAACACTACCTAGTTTAATCTTTAACACCACGCAGTGGCAAGAGGTTAAGCAGGAGGCTGAAACAACTGCACTCCTACTACAGAGTGAATGTGGACAAATATCAGGTGCTTGTGCATCATGTACCTTCTTATATAAATATAATCAGTAAACAGCATTTTTTGCTTCTATACTGTAAAAGCATAGGGACACCAGCTCTGATTCATGAGGAATCTAGCTCCCTTCTCACCCTGTGTTTCCACCACTTACCTCACTTTGTTTCATCATTAAAGCCTATCACCTACTCCACTTGCACCACCTTCCTCTAACAGACACGTCTACTCACCTCCCCACATACCACCCCTCATCTTAAAGAATAATCACTTCCACCATGGTCTGCTACAGGAACCTGCTAAAACACTCTGTTTCTCTTCTCAGGTCCTCAGTCCTTATCATAATGGCTTCTCATGGATTTTCCTGACCTCGTGAAGAATCTGCCTTTTTGCTCTTCTTATGGATACAATCAGCTGGCTCTAATCCCTCTCTCAGGTCAACCTTGGGCTGCTGCTAGCTAAGGCCTACAGCAAAGTCTACCGAAGACATCCCATGTTGCTCACAGATACCGGCTGGCAGGTCAGACACTCTTTCACGCGAACAAGCCAACACTCAACCTCAGTTTTGAAAAAACTGCCAATAAAAAAGCACCAGGAAATGTCTGAATGATGAACATTCACAAACCAATAGCACTAAATAGAAAATGCAATTATCCAAACATGGCTTTCCTGAGGCATCCTTTCCTTTCTGAGCAAATTCCATGGAAGTCTAAGCTCAGCAAGGTCACTGAAACTATTTGCCTGGCTACTCTGAGAGGCTCAGTGAAGCAAGGATTGTTCCACAATGCTAGATTGAAACATGTGCCCACAGCACTGTATCTGGATGATTCAGAGACCCCTGATGCATGAATCCCCACAAAAGCCCATCCTTAAGCATAACCTCCAAATTGCAATTTTAAACCAGCTTCTTCTCCACCTGTTTTCTGTTTGCACTGAATTCCTTCCCCCCAATCGCAAGCAGTGAATCTTCCTTTAGAACATGGCAATATTTATTGACTGTAGTCTTTGTTCACATCTGTCAGACATGGGAAGTCACCACTGCTTTACAAGACTATCAGTTTTAAGTAATGCCATTCATCACAAAATGGAATAGTGTGAGCAACATTTCCTCAACTGCAATGAATTATACAAGGGTCAGCAAGCTGGAGTCACGGTTGGCAACACAAACATTGGCCTCAGGTATCAAACCCATCTTTCCAGCTGTTCTCATCCATATGGGTTCAATGAACTGCAGAGAGTACAGGCCTTCGCTTATTGAGAGTATCTGCTGGAACTATTTCATCTAACCAGCATCATAAAACAACTATGAAGTAAGGTGAATGCTATTCATCTAAAGCTCATCTGGTAGCCAACTGCTGACAGAGGGGGAAATGAAGACGGCAAAGCAGCAGACAGATGCGATGGGGAAATGCAGGTGCTCCTGCATTACAAAATTCAAGAGATTGAAGCCACAAGAAGTTGAAACAATTCACCTGTCGTTCTCAAGCATCTGCTCACCCAGGCAGCGCTATGCATCCTGACAAGCAATTTCCAAGATTCCTTAGTGCTTTTCCTCACTAGCATAATGCCCTTTTAATGTACATGCTGTCAAGCAGATTTGTTTGGCAGCAACGCAATTAGACCTATTTTTGCTCTGAAACAGAAGAGTTCGTTTATGTGCCTGGTTTTGCAAGTAAGGCTACTGTGTTATTAACCACAGACATTTTCCAGAATCCTCCTTGCTTGTACATAGCACACACATGATTCTCATTCTCTCTGCCTTCCGGTTTAGCTCAGGATTCTCCTATATTTTACTTCTAGTAATGGATCCTGCAATAAATTAGTTTTTCTACAAGACACTGTTAACGCCAAACTGCTTTCCTCGGCCCTTTTTTTCTCCTCACCTCCATTAGTGTGATCAGAGTCTAAATAGCAGTTTTCTATTTAAAACAGTGATTGTGCAAACAGCTGACCAAGAATGATGTAAGTCCTTATTGCATTGATAGCTGTTAATTGCAAAAATACTACAGATATGACTCAAACTAAAAAATCAACAGGTTTCAGAGACAAGATCTTCAACAGAGATTTCTACACATGAAAAGCACAAAGGAGCTTCGATTTTTCTCACCTAAATGGCATTCAACCAAACAAAATTAATTCCAAGTTAGGCACTCCAAAGAAAAGAAGAAAAGAAGCTTGTAACAGAAATGTCAAATCCTTAAATGTCGTTACTAACACAGCAATTGTTTTTGAGTAACACCACTGACCCAGTTTGCTTCACTGTAACATTTTAAGCTGTTCACTCAAAAAAAGGATCTTTCAGAAATATTCTCTTTCCAGTTCAGGGCTGGTCTAATGGCACCAGAGAACTATCCCATCTAATGGAATTTCCTTTGGAAACATAAGTTGTCTTGTTATTACATAAAATAAGCAAATCCCCTCAAATACAGAGCTACTGCACTGATGGATTGTAGCAGTGAAATGACAAAATTAAAGGGCAGCTTCATGACTAAAGATACATAAAATTTAATTCTCCAGGAAGTTTCCCGGGATGGATTAAATTATGTAAATATATGTTAACAATAATTCATAACATTTTAATAAAATCTTTTTATTTCTCTTGGCTTCTTAGAAGTGCAGTCCCAGGTGTCCTTAGGGTGGTGGGTGTTTTGTTTTTACACTTTAAGGACACACAAGGTTATACACTTGATAAGCAAGGAAGCACAACTATTGATATATAATGCAGATAATGATGCTGGGCATCCTTTGTCTGGTATCAGTCCCAGTTTTTGCTGGGAGCAGTGTTCATCAACAAAGTGACTTGGTATCAAGAAGGGGATTCACATGTTTCAAGGTTTCTGCCAGCAAGCTATTCTGGGAAAGAAAAGAGTATTTTGATTCCCCCCCCCCCCCCCCTCTAGTGGAAGATTAAACAGTGAAGGTATTTTTACTGTTGTCAAATTTTGCAGTAGTAGATGGAATCAAATCTACCCAAGACTCATGCCTCGAGTGAACTTACTCACTGAAAACTTCATCCCCAGAGACATCTTTCTCCACATGGTCCTGCTGCTGTGCAGGCTGTAAAAGTCTGTCAAGTTTAAGGTGACCCTGTTTTCAAAAAAGAAAAAAAGATATTTTTTGTACCAAAGCAGCAGCATTTCATAGCAGTTACATGACAGACATTTTTCAGCACTGGCAATTCCAGCACTGGCAGGATTCTGGCACAGGTGAGAGGCAATCATGCTTCCTGGAATGCAAAAAAACAGTTCAAATAAATTCATATGGAACACAGCACTTCAGCTTTTAAGCTGAGCAGAGCAGCCTAGCTGGAGCATTTGGGCTTTTAAACCCCAGTGCTGCACACACATGGCACAGCTTTACTAACTTTCAGAAATCACAGAACAAGGTCCTACCTCAAGATTCAACTTCAGATATGTTTTCATTTGGATGTTTTTCCTACATACTGGCTCACTCCCTGTGACAATGCACAGAGTAGACGCTCTCACTCCTGCTCGGGTGTCTATAATGGCGCCTGGAACAGCTAGTGAGCAGGACAGACTAGCAGACATTAGGACAGCAAAGAGAAATATTCAAGGTCACAAAGGTTAAGAACATAAACACTACCACACAGGGTCAGGCTACACTCCTCTTCAGTTCCTTGTTTCCACAGCCTATAACCAGAAGCAGATAATTAAGGTTCAATCTTCAACAGGTTCTGTCCAGTCATTTGAATTTAGAGAGATGGACCTGAGACCAGAAGTAGCCTGTATTTTCTGGGTTTTCTCTGATGTCATTCCACGCTTCATCAGAAATCTACAGGAAATATCCGGAAATTATGTTTCTATTTGGGTCCATCGCTGCCCTTTGGGATGGGCAAATATTCAATTTTAATTTCTGGGGGGGGGGTTTCCTCACTCAAATTGACGGCCCAAACCAAAACCATATTGACACTTAGGGATTTGTCTACTGATGAAGCTGTCAGCTTGAGAGGTGCTGATATTGCTGAACACTCACATTTTCTTCTTTTTCTATTAAGTAAATGTCTCAAAACAGTAACATCTGTAATAACCATAAAAAAAAAACCACCAGCAAACCTTTAAATGTGGGGGTTTTTTATTTGTAGCTTGTAAAACCATGGTTATTACAGCTGCTACATACATAAAGTTTGCCTACAAAATTCCCACAAATTAATGTTCAACGTCCTGTATCCACCAGCATGCGTCTATTGAATCTGCACAGCAGGATCAGGTCCCAAAGCACTACTAGATTGGCAGCACATTCATTGAAAACGCACCCAAAGCACAAAACACACACACATTTCCTCGAGCCACACTCTGTCGCAAACTTCAAGGGCCATTCCAGCCTCGCTTTCTGCAAGGAGCTCTTACTGAAGTCAGTAGGAGTGCCACATGGAGCACTGCTGTCAGATGTGGCCCTGAGCATAAATGTTGCCTTGAAATATGCCCTGAAGATGAACTCTGAGCTCCATGAGACAAATCGACAAGGAATTAATCCCAGAGTAAAGCATCCTTTTCCTTGCTGCAACTGTCTTGTCCCCAGCCTCCTTTCAGTAAAAGGCGTGACAGTCAGCAGCACTACCTGCTGTTGTGGCATTTGAAAGCTTCAATAACAACCAAATTATTTTCCAACCAAAAATCCAATCCTATAAAATCCAGTCATGAATCATGCAGTGAGAGTCACTGAATCCTGTACAGTACCCAACATCTGCTAAGTCCAGCTAAAACAGCAAATATTGGTCAGCCCAGAACCTTTATCAGGGCTAAAAGTTTCACTGCTTACAGTATGCAGAATCAGCTTGCATTAGGAAACAATACTGCTTTTCTCTTGTTTTCAAACTCTTTGGACCCCTTGACACTGAAGTGTTTTAGAGGAATTGATTTTCCTTAACATGAAGCCTTTCCGAAGCTTCTACAATATGAGCAATATAATTTTCCAACAGTGTTGATGCTTGGGTGAGAATAAGCTTTACTAACGTGCTGAATACACAAATGTACAAAAAGCACATAATTTACATTGGTACCAGATAGCCTGATTAAGTTACAACTCCCATCTACAAACCTCGTCCTGACACAGCTTTTGGATCATCACAGTTACAGCAACTTGTTTCTGATTGTATTTTTGCTAATTTTCCCTTTTTGCAGAAAAAGGAAACTCCTACACAATGTGAAAATGCACAAAGAGCATAGAATCATAGAATAGTTAGGGTTGGAAAGGACCTTAAGATCATCTAGATCCAACCCCCCTGCCATGGGCAGGGACACCTCCCACTAAACCATGCCATCAAGGCTATGTCCAACCCCAACTTGAACGCCGCCAGGGATGAAGCATTCACAACTTCCCTGGGCAACCCATTCCAGGGCCCCACCACCCTCACAGTAAAGAATTTCTTCCTCACATCCAATCTAAACTTCCCCTGTTTAAGTTTGAACCCGTTACCTCTTGTCCTCTCACCACAGTCCCTAATGAAGAGTCCCTCCCCAGCATCCCTATAGGACCCCTTCAGATACTGAAAGGCTGCTATGAGGTCTCCACGCAGCCTTCTCTTCTCCAGGCTGAACAGCCCCAACTTTCTCAGCCTATCTTCATACGGGAGGTGCTCCAGTCCCCTGATCATTTTCGTGGCCCTCCTCTGCACTTGTTCTAACACTTCCATGTCCTTTTTATGTTGAGGACACCAGAACTGCACACAATACTCCAAGTGAGGTCTCACGAGAGCAGAGTAGAGGGGCAGGATCACCTCCCTTGACCTGCTGGTCACACTCCTTTTGATGCAGCCCAGGATACGGTTGGCCTTCTGGGCTGCAAGCGCACACTGCGGCTCATGTTCATTTTTTCATCAACCCACACCCCCAAGTCCTTCTCCACAGGGCTGCTCTGAATCTCCTCCCCGCCCAACCTGTAGCTGTGCCTGGCATTGCTCCGACCCAGGTGTAGGACCTTGCACTTGGCATGGTTAAACTTCATCAGGTTGGCATCAGCCCACCACACAAGCGTGTCAAGGTCCCTCTGGATGGCATTCCTTCCCTCCAATGTATCAACCGAACCACACAGCTTGGTGTCATCGGCAAACTTGCTGAGGGCGCACTCAATCCCACTGTCCATGTCACCCACAAAGATGTTGAACAAGACCGGCCCCAACACCGATCCCTGGGGGACACCACTCGTTACTGGTCTCCAGCTGGACATTGAGCCATTGAGCACTACTCTTGGCGTGCGGCCATCCAGCCAGTTCTTTATCCACCGAGTGGTCCACCTATCAAATTGATGTCTCTCCAACTTAGAGAGAAGGATGTCATGGGAGACAGTGTCAAAGGCTTTACACAAGTCCAGGTAGATGACATCAACTGCTCTGCCCCTGTCCATCAGTTCCGTAGCCCCTTCATAGAAGGTCACCAGATTGGTCAGGCAGGATTTCCCCTTAGTGAAGCCATGCTGGCTGTCACCAAGCACCTTGTTGGTTTTCATGTGCCTCAGCATGCCTTCCAGGATAATCCGCTCCAAGATTTTGCCAGGCACAGAGGTGAGACTGACTGGTCTGTAATTCCCTGGGTCATCCATTTTTCCCTTCTTAAAAATGGGGGTTATATTTCCCTTTTTCCAGTCATCGGGAACTTCACCTGACTGCCATGATTTTTCAAATATGATGGACAGTGGCTTAGCAACTTCATTTGCCAGCTCCTTCAGGACCCGTGGATGGATTTCATCTGGTCCCATGGACTTGTATACATTCAGGTTCCTAAGGTGGTCCCGAACAAGATCCTCCCCCACAGTGGGCCCAGGGTCCCCACCCTCACCGTCCCCGCGTCTGCCTTCCAAGACTTGGGTGGTGTGGTCAGAGCATTTGCCGGTGAAGACTGAGGCAAAGAAGTCATTAAGAACCTCAGCCTTCTCCAAATCCAGGGTAGCCAGTTCTCCCGATAGCTTCTGGAGAGGGCCCACGGTGTCCCTAACCTGTCTTTTATTGGCAATGTACCTGTAAAATCCCTTCCTGTTATCCTTAACATCCCTAGCCAAGTTTAATTCTAAGTGGGCCTTAGCTTTCCTAACCTGGTCCCTAGCTTCCCGGACAACATCCCTGTATTCTTCCCAGGCCGCCTGACCTTGCTTCCACCTTTTATAAGCCTCTTTTTTCTTTCGAATTTTGCTCAGCAGCTCCTTATCCATCCAAGGAGGTCTCCTGGCCCTCCTGCTAAACTTCCTTCTAGTTGGGATGCATCGCTCCTGAGCTTGCAGCAGGTGATCCTTGAGTATCAACCAACAGTCTTGGGCCCCCCTGCCCTCTAGGGCTGTATCCCATGGAACCTTAGTGAGCAGGTTCCTGAAGAGGCCAAAGTCTGCTCTCTTGAAGTCCAGGGCAGTGAGCTTGCTGCACGCTCTTCTCACTGTCCTGAGGATCTCAAACTCGACCATCTCATGATCGCTGCAATCAAGGCTGCCCTGGAGCGTCACATTCCCAACCAGCCCTTCCCTGTTGGTGAGGATGAGGTCAAGCATGGCGCCTCTCCTTGTCGGCTCCTCTATTACTTGCAGAAGGAAGTTGTCTTCCACGCAATCGAGGAACCTTCTGGATTGCTTGTGCCGTGCCATACTATCCCTCCAACAGATATCAGGGTGGTTGAAGTCTCCCATGAGAACAAGGGCCTGCAAGCATGAGGCTGCTCCTATCTGTCTATAGAGCGCTTCATCCACCAACTCCCCTTGGTCAGGCGGTCTGTAACAGATCCCCACAATAATGTCACCCATCGCTGTTCTCCCTTTAACCCTGACCTACAAACTCTCTGTCGGCTGCTCACCTGTCCCCAGACAGAATTCCATACTCTCCAGCCTATCCCCAACATGAATAGCAACTCCCCCTCCCCGCCTACCGGGCCTGTCTTTCCTAAAGAGCCGGTAACCTTCCATTCCAACACACCAGGCATAGGAGCCATCCCACCATGTTTCTGTGATGCCTATGATATCATACCCCCGTAGATGTGCACACATCTCTGATTCCTCTTGTTTGTTCCCCATGCTACATGCATTTGTGTAGAGGCATTTGAGGCGAAATCCAGTTGAAGCCGGGTCATTGGCTGGAGCAGCTGGAATATCCCTACATTGCTCCGAATGTTTACTATAGGTGCTACCAACCGACTGGGTGTGTTGGGATGGAATGATGCCCCCCTCCCCCAACACATCTAGTTTAAAGCGTCCTTGACCAGTCTGGCAAGCCTCCTACCAAAACCGCTCTTCCCCTTCTTTGTCAGACCAGCTCCACCAGGCCCCAGTAGACCTGTCCTGCTAAATTGAGTCCCATGTTCAAGGTACCCAAACCCCTGACTATAGCACCACCCTTCTAACCATTTATTAACCTGCCCAATCCTCCTAGCCTTTTCGAGGTCCTGCCCTGTATCCTGGAGAATTGACGAAAAGACAATCTGAGCTCCAGAGCCCCTAACCACCTCTCCCAGAGCTCTGTAGTCCTTCTTTATGGTCTCCGGGCTACTGCTATCTATATCAGTAGCACCCACATGTATTACCAGGAGTGGGTAATAGTCAGTGGGACCGACTAGAGTAGGCAGCTTCTCGGCCACGTCCCTGATCCGAGCCCCTGGTAGGCAACACACCTCCCTTGAGGCTGGGTCAGGCCGGCAGATGGGTGCCTCTGTGCCTTTCAGATTAGAGTCCCCTACTACTTCGGCCCGCTGCTTTTTCCTGGCAGCACCAGTAGTGACCTTCTTTACCAGTGCACCAGCTGGTTGCGCCTGGTGGGAGCACTGTTGCTCATCAGCCCCCTGCAGGACAGCAAAGCCGTTCTGGGTGGGGACAACAGATGTAGGAGGAAGCCCCTTGCTTTTAATTGCCCTCTTCCTCCTTTTTTTGTTGTTTTTTTCTGTTACCTTTTCCCAGCTTCCTGGGTTAGCAGCCTCCTTTCCTGCATGGGCAACAGTAGACACCCGAGGCCCCGGAACAGGCTGGTTCCGGAGCAAGTAGTGCTGCTCCCCCCAGCTTCCCTGACACCTTTCAGCCTGGTAACAGCTTCCTGCAGTTCAGCCACCTGCTGCAGGAGGACCTCCACCAGGGAATGCAGAGTGCAGCCCTGCCCATTGCTCACCCTTCCCTTAGGATAGCAGTGCAGGCGCTCTCTACACCCCGAGCTCTGCACTGCAGCCTCCCTTCCCATCGGTTCCGTCTGGGTGCCTACACTGGCCACCGCCGGGGCAGCCTGAGCAGAGCTCCCAGACCCAGCCTTGCCCGTACGGCGAGTGTTCACCATCCTGATCACCACCCCGCTCGCCCGCCTGCACGAACTGCCTCGAGCCCGCCCTGTTCGCCGCGCTCCGGGTCTCTCACGCTCCCTGGGCAGGTTTTTAACCAGTCAGCTCTGCCGCCGGTCCTCCTGGCACCGCCCCCTCTGAGTCAGCCGCTCGCCTCCGCTGAGCTGCAGGCTCCCGGGCAGGCCTTGTCGGGGACTTGAGGCTCTCTCGGTGCAAGTTGCTGCTCCGAGGTGAAGCTTCTTGACGCCGAACCTCCCCCCAATCAGGCCCCGCAGGCTTCCCCTCTCGAGCATCTGGGAACATAACTCTGTTTAAGATAGGATTTAGCAAATGTTTTCATCTCTAGGATTAAACATAAGCATGTGTCTGCAAGTCATTTAACAGAGGCACTGAATAAGCCCAACTCAAATTTCTTGGGGCTCAAATAAGCAGTCATACTTTATAAAAATCTGTTTACATATTTCCATCCCTCCCTTTCACTGCCCAGTTTGGACTATTTATCTTGTAAAGAGTGGTGATCTGCATGTGGTAGTCACACAAATGCCAAGATGAAGAACATGACAGGCTTCTGAAACAACTGAATCTGTTCAAGTGGTAATATGGTCTGCAGAGCTTCCCTAGCACGTGTCAGACTAACTGTCTTGTGCTCTTACAGTTTGGTGCAGACACTCTGGTGATCATCAATGCACAGTCTCCACCACAACTTCGGCATTTTGTCTATATTCACAAGTATTACTTGAGCATCAGATTACATTGTCTCTGTACTCCATCTCATTAACAAAGGATCCTTCGAGCACCAGAGGACTTGAGACAGGCTTTATGCTACCCTCAATCTCTTGGCTTCTTAGTGCTACATTAACTTGTCAGAACATGATGGCGGTCACAGCTCCGGTCCCCCTGCTGGATGAACCAGGCACATGCTGAAGCAAGGCATCGCAGCTCTCTCGATAACAGGAAGCAGAAGAGAAGATGGGCGGTTAAGGGCTGGAAGAGGAGGATACGCAGCTTTCCCTGTGCCATGAAATCCAGGCCACACATGCCAGCCTAGAAAATACCAATGGAAAGACTACAGATGCTTCAGCTTACTCAGCTAACCAACTGCTGCCTCTCAGGGCTCTTGGGATTGCACTAGGGATACAAAAGGGACCAAAGAATCAAGGATTCTAGCTGGCTGAACAACCCCAGCAGTCACAACACTCTGGGTAGAACAATCCCCAAGTGACTGCTGCCACATCCACAAGTGAAAAATCAGCACTTAAAACCTGACAATGGGGAAAATACACTTGATCAGCATAATTTCCCAGTATCAAGCCAGACATGATTAACACAATTCATTTTAGTGTTGCTAAATGTTAATACATCCCAAAGTCCCTTCTTCTTTTCCTGTTTACTCTGTCCTCCTTGCTTTTGCTAGGGGTTCTCATGGTAAAGGACTTTTCACTCTAACAAGGCCTATATTTGGAATAGCATCTTTATATTGTTTAAGTACTCACCTGGTAAACAATGTGGTATTTTTAGCAATAAGGTAAAAATCATGTCACTTTCTGAACTAATCCCAAAGGAAATGTTGAATTATCCTAACTGATTTATTTCTTAATTGATAACAAATCATCATACATCATGGCATTATGATTAAAACCAAACTGTTAAATATCTCATTCTATGGAAAAAGAAGATGCCTGCAAAAGGCTCCTGCAGTAACTGTTACCTACACACAAAGGTGCTTTTCCCATAGACTAAGTGTGATGAAAACCACAAAAAGCTCTTGCCAAAAATAAGATCATAACTTAAGCATCGGCACAATATTCTTTTATGTTCCATGGAAAAAGGGGAGGGGGAAAAAAAAAATCCAAACAACCCCTAAGGCCTTACAAAAAGCAGCTGAGAATCATTCCCAGTTAGTAACAGTGTTACTAAGGCAAAATCTGGTAATGTTCAGCTGACACATACCACATCTCCGTAGTGGGACACACTTCCTGAAGGAGCATAGCATCCTATGAAACAGGGACAGCGAAGGAATGTCCCCCACACAACTATCAGCCCAACTAATGCAAGACTGTCATTATAAGGAAAAGTGGAAGAAAAAAAAAAACACCTGTGCAAACATCCTTGCCAAAAGACTTTGTTTAATAATCATTAACATCAGATGTTCCAGTAGCGACTCCACTGCAGTCGTGCCGTCCCTGAAGTTGAATGGTGTAGTTCACTCCAAATGAGACTGAATCAGTGAAGCACAGAGGCTTCCTGCCTCCTTCTGCTCCTATGGCATCTACTGCTGCCTGCCTGCTTCCACACATATGTGCAGATACAAAGCTCCATTTCCTGCCTTTCTGTCCCATTGAAGCCTGCAGGAAACTTCTGAGTGATGTAAAGTAGCTTTTATCTTCTTTCCCCAACAGTATCTTCTAACTGGAAACAGGATGTTACTGAAGTTGCAGTGATTTGAGAGAGGAGAGCAGGTACAGCTCAGGAGATGGAAGGGCTGTTTGCCAGTGCCACTAGTACAACCATAAAAACCACCAAGACTTTATTTCAGCAAGAAAACAGTCACTGCTCTCCGAGTCAGTAGCCTCTGCGTAGGCATAAGTTCACTGCTGATGTAGTTGATTTAATACCTCTTGCTGTGATGGCAGTGTTGGTAAAAGCTTTAACTAGTTTTTATGATGCTATTAAGTTTTAGTCATTTGTAGGTTTTGCAGTATATGAATACTATAGATGCCACCTTAATTAAAAGGTCTTGTCATCTTCTGCAATTAAAAAGAGAAAATGTGCTCTCCTATGAATAGCCAGGAACAAATTGAGCAAGCTGCATTATACACGCTAAGCACACAGCAATTCCGTGCCCCCTTCTGTATCACATACATTCTCAAGCATTCAATACTTTCTAATAATCCTGTTACAATGTCTAAAGTATAACTGACTTTACACCCCAGTAAAGTACCAGTGTCATGGCATCTCTGACCATTAATGACAACTAAGTTAAAGTTCTACTTTGCAAACGCATGCAAATTTTACATACACAGAGTGCAGAAGGAAACTACTAAATATCAGGATTTTCATATACAAACACCTCTTACAAGAGGTGCTCTTTTCTGCAGAAGAAAGCATCTAATGAATAAGACAATCTCTTCCTGAAGAGCACATAATAAGACAAGCACCACTTGAACAGACTCGGATACTCATGCACCTGTTTTAATTGGACAGCATAGGCATATAAAGTACATTACGCACACAGCACTCACAACCTACACAGGTTGTACTTCCACAGCTACCTATAGCGAATCCCAGCAGGTGGGTACCAGCGTGTGTCTGCACTCAGACGTGAAGGCATTCACCTTCATGAGCCTGGCTCATTCTTTCAATGTTGACTCCAACCCAAGGTCTTTCAAGATAATGAAGCAGCAAATGATTGGTTGCCTCCAGATTTGTGCTCAGAGAAGAACTGCCTTCAGGACCCATTAGGAACTTCTGACCATTAGAAAAGGATATCCTACATCCATCTGCTGCTTATACCCTTAACACCCCAGGGGCATTATATTGACAGGGCAGCAAGAAAGCCAGGCACATCTCCCTGGGCCAGTTAGATTGACACATCCAGGTCACACCACCTTGTGAGTCCAACACAGCTGCCAGGCCACAGCAGCTGAAAAGCTCTGTAAAAAGCAGCAGGACACAAGATTGTATGTTGTCTTCTCCAGAGAGGTCCAGACCTTTGGCATTACTACAATATGTTAGACAGTCATTTAGACTTCCCAGGATTTGCTATAGACTACAGAGTCAATAAGATTTATGGCAGTTTTGTATAGACATCCCTGTAGGTGCAAACAGCATAGCTCTTGTGGCTGGGTCATAAAGAAACTGAGCCTATCCTCACTCAGCAGTCACATACAATTCACCTGTGAATGAGGTAGATCATTACCATTTGTAAAATGCACCAAATCCACCAATGTTGGTTAAAGTAAAACCTCCTGCTTTTGAGCCTGTTTTTTAAGTTCTCCATTACAGAACTTAACCTTTAGAGATGCTAGGTAAGCAAGGTTCATAGGCACAGCCAGAGGGATTTTCTCTTAGAAGTCTTTTCCATCTGATAGTCCTTGACCAGACAGTCCCTCACCAGAGTCAAAGTGCAAAACTGACATGGCAAATAGGGACTTTTTACCTTTTGTCTTGCAAATAAGTAGGGCCTTCTGTTTGGAGGGCTGACACCCACCACCATCCAAACAAGTAACACAGTGGACTTGCAGTTAGTGTAAGACAACAGTAACCCCGGGGGCTGGAAAGCTTGCCAGCAGCAGAACAGACAATGCTCTCATCTTTCCGCAAGGTAAACTCCTCCCACCTCACTCCCCCCTGGTGCTTTTTACTCACCCAGGAGTTCCCCAGACAGCTGCTCTAGCTTCTGGGAAGATCTTCACAACCTGCATAGAGGATCCTGGCTTGCTGCCTTGTCCCTGAAGTACCCAGTGCTCCCCTGCAGAAGGGAACTCCAAAG
The DNA here is from genome assembly GCA_039720435.1 of Amazona ochrocephala. Taxonomy (NCBI): domain Eukaryota; kingdom Metazoa; phylum Chordata; class Aves; order Psittaciformes; family Psittacidae; genus Amazona; species Amazona ochrocephala. The sequence goes on along the minus strand of CM077883.1, from coordinate 29,309,867 downwards.
CTGCTCCTTGAAAGGAGCTTTTCCTCTTACATCCATGCCAGCAGCCACCTTTGGGGCTTAGAGCACCACAAGCGCCTGTTTTGTGGCTGCTCTGAGCCGGCAGCATCTTCTTTGAAGTGCTGCAGCCTTTGGGGAGCATCCTGGGGCACTTCTGAGATGCACAGGCAAACAACGACTGCTGCAGCTTAGACAAGAACATGCTCCAGAGAAAGAGACATATTCTAGACAAGGGATGAGAAAAGTCATGACTGCAGATGAAGGGAAGGAGAAAGGTTTTGGAAGGAAGTGGAGAAATATTAAGGATAAAGGCTTCAAAGCAAAGAACGAGAATCATCTTGGCTGTGACAGTATAAACTACCTAAGTTAATTAACAATCCTACTGACAAGCTACTGACCAATTAGACCAGATATTCTTAGGCATAGCTCTGAGACCCAAGGGTCCACTTGGACAGGAGCAGGCAGTGAGCAGCAGGAGCAATGCTAGAAACCAGGTCCATTGTGCATGAGTGATGGAGCCACATCACACCCATACACTGTACTAGTGGCACCCTCAGTGCTAACAATATCCCTGGCTAAGAGACTGATGGCATGACAGGCCTTCAGAGTGCAAGATAGTAACTAAACATTACTTTTATGTTGAAAAGCCAGATACATGTGCATCACCATGCAACCTCTTACAAATTCCTGTCAGTCCTCCCCTCTCCTGAAGCAGGTACAGATGTAATAGGCAGCACCCAACCTCTTCTCAAGGACCCTTTGCAACACAGCCACCAAGAACCACATCTTTAAACTGTGAACCTGAGATGGGAGGCTATTCTTATATGGGCATTCCTTGGATGCTGGCACAGGCTGCTGTTACCAGACTGTCATGTGTTCAGCAGTAGCAATCATTTTTCTCCTTCTTGGTAGCTGGTGCAGCACTGTGGTTTTGACTTTTGGCGTGGGAACAGCGCTGATAACACCGATGTTTTCGGTTACTGCTCAGTAATGTTTACTCTGACCAAGGACTTCCTGAGTCTCATGCTCTGCCAGGGAGGAGCGGAAGCCGGGAGGAAGGAGAGGCAGGACACCTGACCCAAACTGACCAAAGAGGTATTCCATACCACAGCACGTCATGCCCAGGATGTAAAAACTGGGGGCAGGGACCCGGAAGAAGGGGGTTCGCTGCTGGGTCAGGCTTGGTATCGGGTGGTGAGCGGTTGTATTCTCTTCCCTTATTATTTCCCTTATCATTATTATTATCGGTGATAGCAGCAGTGGTTTGTGTTATACCTCAGTTACTGGACTGTTGTTATCTCAACCTGTGAGAGTTACATTCTTTCGAATCTCCTCCCCATCCCCCTGGGAGTGGGGGGGAAGAAAGAGGGGGGATTGAGTGAGCAAACTGTGTGAGCGGCTTAAACCACAACACAGACCCTGCCCAGTCAAAGTCAATGACAGTAGGATAGAGTAAGCACAACAAAAAAACCAAGAAAACAAAACCAAGCAACCAAACCCCCCTGCACACTAGTAACCTGATTCAACAAGAAATACACAACAATGGGTATACACACAGATATGCTATTCTTTAACTACCAGCCACCCCAGGACATGACCAAGGCAGGATGCTTGAATACAGATTAAAGGCTCATAGCTGCTTAAAGATGTGCTACACACTGGGGAGGCCAAGCTGGCTGTTACAACAGTGTCTCAGTAGAGCTCCCATCCATTACTGAAAGAACAACACATAGGCAGTGGCTTCAGGGTGAATCAAAACACAAAGGACAGAGGGGAAATTATAATTTTGAGAAAGACATGCACGAACACCACATATGGGCAATGCTGGACAGGTAAGCACTATTTTTCCCCACCTTTCAGTTGGGCTACAGCAGTTATCTAGTTTGAACAGCATGGGTATCACTTAGATACCAACTATGCCATCTTTTGTACAACTCTGGGTAAATATACACTGCTACAGGAGACACAAATAGAAACCTACCTTGATTTATAAAAAAAATCCCAAAGACACGCAGAGTACACCTGGGGTTTACTGGCCATCAGCACTAATCTGTTACAAAGCAGGAAATACTCTATCATGACCTGAAGTCACAATGTAGGAAGAAAGATTACAGCACCATTTAACATTTTACTGTTGATGAAGTATCCTAGGCCATTTTTGTCCCCCCCGTTTTACCTGAACATGTTAACTGTGGCCAGCATTCAGATGCACAGCTTTTTTTCTGCTCAATTAATGTGTAATCCACAACCCTTTGTGATGCAGTCATGTAAACAGAAAAGAAACAGAAGAAAGCAGCAGAGAGAAGCAGCAAGCAGGAACCCATGTGTCTCGAAAACTAGAAGCTGCACTGTGTGTTCTCACTACTGAGCTCAGTTACTGACCCTGGCGTACAAGCCCTTCCTTGAACACGAAGGCAGGTTCAGTACCTTCCTTTCTGGAGCGTGCTGCCGTTTGTGAACTTGAGCTGCTGAGAGTTTATGAACAGAGCTGCTGGTTTATTTACTCTCAATTAATCATGCTCAACTGTAAACAAAGTGTCTGTTTTAGTTCTGCTGACAATTATCCACTTGTCAACATCTCCCTCAAGTACCTTCAGCATCTGGCAACAGTACAGAACTGCTACATCAAAACGAACATTTTGTCTCAATAAAAAGATAGATGTGTGGCAGGTTCTCATCTGTTTTCCAGCCCATCAGCAGTCAGGTTATATTGTTACTAATGCAACCAGACCACTTCCTATGGGATAGTTCTTTACAAAGGGGGAGGGAAACCCAATTTTACTTACATTAGTAAGACACCCCCAGAGACCCCAGTGCTCCCTCTCCTGTGGCAGGCCCAGCTCAGCTTCATCACATGCCTCACCCACAGCTGCCCAGCAGGACTCAATCCTTTACTTAGTGTTGCTCAGCAAGACCCTGGGTTAATGCAAACCCACTCACCAGCCCCTCCACCAACACTTGTAGTATGGAAACCTTTGCACTCCCTGCTCTGCAGCCTGGGCTTCCTCTGTTGCTGGGAGCTCCCTTACTGGTTTGAATTTTGCCATTTGAAGTGTTCAAGATGCAACGATTCCCATTAACTCAAAATCCTCCCTGCATTTCAATGCACCACCCTCATGCTCCAGCCGATGGGTACATCCTGCCTGGGTGCACCCAGGTGAGCCCGGATGCTCCTTGTCCCTGAGGGGACGAGGGCTGCCGGGCCTGTGGAGCACCTCACCGCGTCTCACCTCGGCTCGCCTCAAGACCCGAGCCGTGCAATGGCTGCTACGAGGATTTGGCGTCATTCGAAACGCACTGACCAAGAGCTCCGGTAACTCCGCCGCTGGACTGCACAGGACCGCTCCCGCTGCCCACAGAGCCGAGGTCTCCCACCACAACGCAGCACGCGGGGCGGCCGGGCGGAACTCAGGGGCGGGAAGCCACGCCGTGACACGAGCTCATCCATCACCATCCAGGTAATTAACCCCCCTGACCCGGCCGGACCGGCCGCCTGCCCTTTAACCTCCTGCTCCCCGCACAATTAATTCAGATATCTTTTATACTTGATGTGTTGTAAAATTAATGCCTAATTTGTGTAATTAGTCAATTAAGTCTAATTCCTGCATATGGTGCCAAATGCCCAGAAGGTGTGCTTGTTTCCCAGGTACTTATTTTGACGTCACGAAATGCAGCTAATTAATTTTACATGCATATTAATTTCGGATCTACACTTAGCAGGCAGATTTAATATTTGTCTTTCTAACCTTTTCGGGCAGGTTCCGGGCTCGGGGTTGACACGCGGTCACTTTCTGAGCACGTTTCCTCGGCAGAGCCACCGCGGGCCCCGGTCCGTGCTCCTGTGTGAAGGTGCACACGGGCCAGTTACCGGCAGCCTCCCGCACAGCCACAACCGTCGCAAGACATGACCACCGGATTTAAATCCGATTAATATTTAATATCAAACATTTCTGAGGGACTTTTTGTTTGTTTTTTGCAAAGCACAATATCCCACGGACATCTTTTTTTTAAATAGCTGCTCTTAATACAATGTTTCTTAGAAAATGATGAGAATTGAAGTACTGCCTAATTAGAAAAACGAGCCTAATCCCGCCCGCTGCCTCCTGATCACCGTTCACCGGTGTGCGCCAGGAACGCGCGAAATGCCCGCTCCTCGCTCGGGTTCGTCCGCAGCACAGAAATGAGGGCAGTATTCTCTCCCTCCCTGCCGCTAGTGCAGACATTCGGGGGTTAATCACACCGTGGGCTCTGCTCTGCGCTCCCCAGGTGTTGAGGAAAGATTTAAGGAGAAAGCAAGACGCCAGTTCCCAGCGACGCCCCGTTCCCTCTGCTGCAGCAGCGCTGGCTGCCGCCCCCCGCATCTCTGTGCTGAAGGGACGAGAAATGCGCCAGCCCGAGGGGCGCAGGCAGCGGGCGTGGTCCCTCCTCTCCCTATGATTCCTTCCCTGCGCCCAGGCGGCCGCCAGCTCCAGGGAGTCGGCGCCCGGCGGGGCAGGAGCCGCTTTCCGAGACGTCTACGCCACTTCTGTGGCGTCATAAAACTTGTATCCCCCCTTTCCGGATAAATTAATGAGCAATTTAATTAATAAAATCAGAGAGTAGCGTAAGTGCTATGATAATGAAGTTAAATGAGCGCGCAGTAAAATATTCACTAATCCAGCACATTGCCAAATGCCCCCTTAATTCTGCTTAGCACTAAAAGGGTTTTGAGCACCGTAATGAGATTCCTCTGTCTGCTAATTAATTGACATTCTCCTGAATATTCATATGTGCTAGCACCAATACGTTCCTAATTGCGCCGTGGAATAGATCTCAGAGGAAAGTAAATCGCCATAGACTTAATTAAAATAACGTATGCCAGACCCAGCCCGCTGAAGATGAGACATTTGCCACCGAGCGGCGTAAGGAAGTGGCACCTGGTTCGCGGCGAAAAATGAGGAGAAAATCTTAATCCGTTCCCAGTGCCGGGTGCAGGTCGGCTGGGCACGGGGGGCTGCGGGCCAGCCAGCTTCACCCTACGCCGGCGGGGCCCCGCCAACCCCTGAGCGGCCCGGGGCGGCTCCGGGAGCGGGCTCTGCTTGGCGGGGTGGAAGAAACCTGGTCAGTGATGCCCTCTACAGAGGAGCGCAGGGAAAACCGGCTGTCTGCGGGGAGGGGGAGGAGGGAAGAGGGGAGCAGCCGCGTTTGTAAACTTCTCCTTGAGGGGAATCCGGTGCCTTTGAAGCTCCGTCTCCGAACGGATTGTTCTTTGCACCTCCAGACTAATACTGTGAGCTAATATTGGACAGTTAAATTCTGCTCCTAAAAGCGTGGCGAGCTGCACCGAGCGATGAGCACCGATCGCTGCCCACCGCGGCCTCCGTCTCCCGTCCTGTCCCGGCCACCCCCCGCCGTGTCCCTTCCTTCCCCAGAAGCTCAGAAAACCACGAGGAAAACTGGCTTCTTGGAAAAGACTACTTAAAAAAAAAAAATCACCACAGGTTAGAAACTGAAAAGAGTTTATCTGAAGCCATACAAATGCATATTTATTATACACATGTAGGCATTAACAATGTAAATGACACCGCCAGCGCTTGCTGGTTGTTTATTCATTAGATCTTTAGAAAATCTACATTGCCTGCAGACAGCGGGGTGATAACGTGAGATACACAACGCGTTCACCCAGGCGGCTGCGCGCGGTGCTCCCGCCAGCTCCGCGGGGCCCTGGCTCCTCCCGCCACCGGGACAGCGGCCCGGACGAGGGAAGATGCGGGGCAAGGGCCTGCAGGTCGTGCCCAGGAGAGAGCGAGATGGGACGGAAACCCCGCCGGGCAGGGGAAAGGCGAGGGTGGCTGCCCGAGCCGCGGAGCCCCAACCCCGCCACTCCCCATGGCTTCTACTGCCATGTAAGACCTTTCCTCGCCAAAGGAAAAGAAAATTCCTCTGTTAACTTCTTTCCTCTTTGGCTGTTGTGTTAGTGCAGCATCTCCGTAATAAAGATGGAGGAAAAATATACATGAAGAAATCGCTGCGGGGAAATCTTTTCTAAAGTTAGATCCTAAGAACCTCTTCCAAGAATGAAATATTAAAGAAGGTTAATGCGGGTTTTGCTGCAGAGCCGAGGGTTGACGGGAAGACGGGAGTGTTGCTCGTGTTATGAAGGAGGAAAGGTAGGGAGTGGAAGGGAAAGGAAAAGGGCATTGCAACACACACACCCAGTGGCCGCTTCCCCGTAAGACGGGCCCGAGGATAGTCCTCCCGATGCGGCCGCTCGGTGGGTGGCGGGGGAAGCGCAGGGCCCCGCAAGGAGCTGACCGCAAACGTGCCCCTGCCAATGGGTAGAACCCCGCAGGTGCTCAACGGTCTCATCCTGTTATCCCGGCTCATTAAGGACCCACACGTGGGGGAAACATCCCTCGAAGTCTGCCTGAGCCAGAATCCCGCACGCGGCTTTACAGAGGGGAAACCACCGCCCCATGCGCGCCGTTACTCTGATGGATTTGCAATTTAAAATCACTCTCGATTGTCATAAAAGCCATTTCAGAATGTTGGCTATGGGACAAGTCAGTCATTTAGAGGGAGCTGCCCGGCGGCACAGACACGCAGCCCCGGGCAGGTTCCCATGGGCGGCGGATCCCGCACCCGGTTCAGCTCGGTTTTCCGCTCTCTGGCGTCGTACGGAACAGCGAAGGGAGAGGGGGCTGAGGGGGACAGAGCGGGCGAGAGGAGCCCGGCGTGGAAGAAAGGCTGATGATTGAAAACCAGGTTTATGACACGGCCTGATCAGGCGAGAGGAGAAGAGTTCCAAAAAAAAAAAAAAAAAAAAAAAAAAAAAGAAAGAAAGGGGGAAAAAAAAAAAAAAGGGCAAAAAGAAGGCAGCAAAAGAAGGCAAATCGAGTTTGCTCCACCCAGCTATTAACCAAAGCACAATACCTTTTTCTGGGTGGTACTGCACAGAAGTTGATTCAGTTTTGACAATGTTGTTTAGCTATCATTTGCTATTTTGAATGAATGGGAGCAATCCCCCTTTTTACAACAGTTGTTTCCTATTATGGAGAGGTGCAGCAGTTGAGGGCAGACATGTGAAAGTGGCTGTTTGATTCCCTTTTTCATCCCCCTGACCCTGCCTTTGTCCCTCCTCACCCTGGGAATGTCACGCCTCACTACTTCACTTTGAGATGCTCTAGAAAGTGGCTTTGTTATTCCCTTTTAGACATACACGAAATTGTTCTCATTCCCCCTGCTGTAAAAGATACTTCAAATTGGGACTCGGTTCACAAGTGCAATGCAATTTGGCTTAGCTCAACCTTTGTTCTGCTTGTACAAATGACCAAACAGTGCACACATTATACAGTTGATCTACTGCTCCCTTTACACCAGAGTTAGCGCCTGGGAGAAAAGCAAGTTAATCCCTTCAATACTAAGGTGGCATTTTCAATATTTCCTACAATGCCAAAAAGAGAAGAGAGGGCAGCTTGAAACGCGACATCTATTTAAAAGGGGAGATTAAAAAGAAGAAGTTGGTGAGGCCTCCCCTGATGCTTCTGCAGATAAATAAATAAACAAACCCACAAACCCCAAACGTTCAGATAAACACCCAGCGGCCCCAGGAAGGGAAGTTTCCCGCAAAGCCAGGCTCTCGGGGCAATAACGGCGAGACTCAGGCTGGAACCCGCGCTAAGGCAATGCTCGGGAGCGGCGCGGAGGCGGCGACAGAGCCCGCATCCCCGTGGGGGAAGGGAATAGGGGGGCACTCGGCGTGTCGGACCCGCGTAACCCGGGCACCCCTCGGAGCCGCCCTGGGGGGTCCCCGGCGGGTCTGGGGGGACCGCGGCGCTGCGAGGGTGGCTCGACCGGCGGCGCTGGGTGGAGCACGGAGAAGAGCTCACCGCACAACCGCGTACCGCACGCAGGCGGACCCCGGGCCGGAGCGCTTGGGCACCCTTAACCTGTTTCCCTCGGACAGGGCCGCGGAGGGCCTCGGTTAGAAGCTGCCTCTTCCCCGGTCCTGCAGCCTCAGCAGGAGGGGTCCCGGTCTGTGCGGACCCCCCGTTCCCCGGTGCGGCCCCGGCGGGGCTGGAACCCCACGACGGGGCGGGAGAGGGCATCGCCCACCGGAGCCGGCACGAAGCAGAAACGAGGAGGCGGCGGGGGGGGGGGCCGCGGGCGCAGGTGGGGAAGCAGACCGCAGCCAGCCCGGACAGGCGGGGGCTTAGTGCTCCTCGGGCAAGGGACGAAATCCCTTTGAAAGGGCGCTAAGTAGCTTCACGCCAAAGTGGCAGATGCGGTGAAGAATGCGGGTGGGACAGAGCCTCGCCGTTCCCAGAGCGCTTCGGGAACCGCACTGGGACCTCCAGCACCGAGAAAAGCTGGAGAACCCAAATCTTCCCATTTCCTTCTGCCGCCCGGCCCTCAAGAAACCAAGAGAAGCAGAACCATTACAAAACCAAGAAGAGTGAGGCTCAGCCGAGCTACAGCAGCAACCGGCAGCCCGGGGCTGTCTTCCCAAACCGGGGGAGCTAGCTCGGAGCCTGGCATTCTGTTTCGCAGCCTAGGAAACCTTAAGAAGCTGGTACTTCCCCCCTCCCTTCTCTTTTCTCCCAACTGGTTTGTAAATATTAACAAGGTTGTGGGCTATTCTCTCACACAGAGTGGAGTTTTCTCTTTCTTTCTTTCTCCCCCCCTTTTTTTTTTTTATCCCTGGAAAAGTTCTCGGCTTCCCCCAGCCCCGCTCCCACTCCTCCGCTCTGCACAGCCACATACACCTGCTTGCAGCCACACGGATTCAAAATCAATATTGCATTTGTCACTTTTCTGTCTCCTTTTCCTCTCTCAACAGCCCCGCTTGCCACTGAGGCGAATTGTGGATTTATGGAGGAAAATTAGCATAAATTATTACCAAATCTGTAAACGTGTGTGGTCCTGCTTGTGGGAAAGGGAGCTATTGCGAACCTTCCATGCAGAAAGGTGGTCCGTGATGGGCTCCATGCAAGGGCTGAATGGTTATTGCGCCAAATAGATTTCCATTGGGCTTGCACATTGATATAATTGACTTATGTGTATTTTATACAGTTTTCCCAGCACTTCCCCTGAGCTCCTTATTTGAATTAGGCTTCAGAAAAACGTCGATTTATTTTGGTTTTCCACACAATGGATTTGGATTCACTCGCACCCACCCCTCTTCTCTAAAGCCGGCTTTTCACAGTAAAAGGCAAAGTCACAAGTCACAATCAAACCCTATATTACCCAGGTCCGTCCTCCGTTGCGTACTCCACACGAGGTGAGACCCCGGATGCCGGTTCCCGAGGTGGCTTTGCCTGTCCTACCCGTGCGCTCACTCAGCCCTTCGCACTGTGGGGGGCATAAAATAAAACCAAACCCTTCTACCCGGGCGCCGTGCAGCTCTACCTCGATCGCACCCGGGCAGCAAATCACAACGGAAGGCGACTTTCCTTTAACTTTACAGCTTGAGGGTTCCCATTAGCGCCGGCGGTTGTTTTTTGGCTTTTTTTCTTTCTTCGAAAAGAAAAGGTACAGGTAGAAAGAGGGGAGAAAGGATTTGTCAGCCAGTGATTTTAGTCACTCCCGCGATGTTTCTGAGCTCCGCGTTTGAGTTGAGAGACAAAACCCGACTTGAGAGGTGTTAGACTTTGGGGAGGTGTCCATTAAACCCAGATTTTTTGGGGGGTCTTTCAAAACCAGAAGCCCGATGTCCTAAGGGATGCTGGGAGGAATCTCTCCTCATTTCAGAGTCTTGTCTTTCCTGCTCTCTAACAAACATCCACCAGCTCTTCACCTCTCACACCACAACCCCCAAAAAGTCGGGGGCCGCCTTCCCGCCCTGTCCGGGGCCGGGAACCGAGGAGGGGCAGCGCTGGACTCCGAAAGGCTCCAGCGCCCCCGGGTTCCCCTCTGCAAGCGGGGACACACAAGTGGCAGGTCCCCCTATAAGGGTTCGTTAGCCCGGCAGCGCGGGGCCGCGGCCGGCTGCTCGGGTTCCGAGAAACGCAATTATTTGCCCATTATTCTTTAAACGACATCCTGCCCCGAGAGAGAGGGATTAGACGGGACCGAGGGCAGCGGTTTGGAGCTGATGCCGCAGTTTAACACGCACCAGCCGGAGCCGCCGCGGGAACAGCGTGTTCCGAGCTGCTGCCGGGCTTAGGGGGGGCCCTGCTCCATGGGCACTGTCCCCCGAGAAGGCTGCCAGCCCCGCAGCAGCGTTCCCCCCCGCCCCCCGGCTGTTTTTGCTGAATTAAGAAGGTGACATTATTCTTTTTCTCAAGTACTTCTGTTAATATTGAAAAACGTGTGCTTGCATCTCAAGCGGGCGAGCTCAGCCTCAGCAGCCATTTCAATATTAATGAAACTGTTTAATCTCCTAAATTCATCGTGTTTAAGTTACGTTTTGGTGAGTTATTGACCGGCTCCGAAAATACTTTCAACGGACTGGATGTGTATTCACCCCCAAGGCTCTTCCTCCCAAGTAAACCTCATATTCTGGTTTCAGGGTGACAGGATGCACCGCAGCCTCGGGAATACACATCACACACTCTCCAGTATTTAGAGGAGTGACCGGTGACACAGACCGGTCGCCCGGCCCGGGGGCAGCTCGTCCCGAGCCCATCGGGGCAGTGCCCCGGCAGCTGCCGGGGGTTCTAAGGCGAGTCCCCAGCTTTGCGCCAACAGGTCCGCGGAGCTGAGGTGATGTACAGCGCCCTGGGGACAATGGAGCCACGGCCCTGCCTGGGCGGGAGTGGGTATGGGGAGCTACGAAGGAGCCCAGATCTGTTCTCTCCTCGAAAGAACCTTCTCTCGAGGAGAGCGGATTTGGCAGAGAAAGTCTCTCCTTACAGGGAGAAAGGCTCGCCTCAAGTTAGCCAACAATACAAATCAGATAACAATGCAGAACAAACAGAATACCACAGCCAAGCAATTTCCATGTCAAACATCCCACTGCTCGGCACCTCCGCTGGTAAGTGTGAATTGCAGACTAAGCTTCCTGCAAAGTCCACAGCGAGGTTAGTGCATATTCCACACACACATACACCCCACCTCCCCCCCCCCCCCCCCCCCCCCCCGCAGGCACTGGGTCCCATCGCACCGCGATTCCGCTGGCGGAGCCTTTTCACCCCTCGCCTTGTCTTCAAATGGAAATGATTCCCATTGGCCCAAGGTGTCCATGTAAATAGGTGTAAATGAAACCAGATTATGCCTTTCTCCTAGCCCCCTCCTCCCCGTTCCCCTCCCCCTGCTCCCAAGGCGATTGTCAGATGATAGCAAAGAAGTGGCACATTAATGAAGCGCCTCTACAGGGGTCTTTTCTGCTCATGTCACCACATAAAACTATCAGATGGTTAAAGGAAGGACATGGAGGCAACTACTTAGCTCACTGCTGCTGCAGAGAAGCGAACGAGCCTCTGCTACAGCCCAGCTGCCGGTGGTGTAAAAGAAGCCCGCAAAGGAGAAGGGAGGGTGTACAGGAGGATTCCCAACCCCGAGCCAGCTCGCTGTCTCCTCAGGACTAAACCGGAGCAGAGCGGCCGGGGAAGGAGCAGGAGACACACCGAAGGAGCGGGGCGGGAAAGAGCCCGGACTCCGGCTGCGTCCCGGATGCGGACTGTCAACTTCCAGCAACTTTAAGGTGGGCATATGCGGGGCTGGCGTAGAGAGGGGTGGGGGACGGGGCGAGGGGAGGGGATCCCCTTCTCCTCCTCGCCGGGAGCAGAAGCAGAGCTACCACCCGGGTAACTTGAGGGGCGCGGGCTGCCGCGGGGAGGCCGAGAGGAGGGGGCCGGCGCTGGCAGGAGGGCACACAGAGCTTTCCCCTGCCGGCTCCGCGGAGTTCGTGTCGGTTCCCCCAGCCCCATCCTGTTCCCCGGGGGCCGAACGCCGCCGGGCCCCTTCCCCGAGCCCTTGTTCCAGCAGCGCGGCCCCACACCTCCCGCTCCCAGGCCGGGTGTCGGTGCAAACCTTCTCGGACTCACCCTGCACCCGGCCCCCTCCGTGTCGCTGCCCTTCTGCAGATCTCTGCGGTTCCCCCACCGAAGATGCCTCGCCCGGGCAGAAACACTTACAGCGACCAGAAGCCTCCCTACTCCTACATCTCGCTGACCGCCATGGCGATCCAGAGCTCCCCGGAGAAGATGCTGCCCCTGAGCGAGATCTACAAGTTCATCATGGACCGCTTCCCCTACTACCGGGAGAACACGCAGCGCTGGCAGAACTCCCTCCGCCACAACCTCTCCTTCAACGACTGCTTCATCAAGATCCCGCGCCGCCCCGACCAGCCGGGCAAGGGAAGCTTCTGGGCGCTGCATCCCAGCTGCGGGGACATGTTCGAGAACGGCAGCTTCCTGCGCCGCCGCAAGCGCTTCAAGGTGCTGCGCTCGGAGCAGCTGGCGCCAAGCAAGCCGTCGGACGCAGCACAGTACCTGCAGCAGCAGGCCAAGCTGCGCCTCAGCGCCCTGGCCGCCTCTGGCACTCACCTGCCCCAGATGCCCACCTACAATCTCGGCGTGTCCCAGCCCTCCAGCTTCAAGCACCCCTTCGCCATCGAGAACATCATCGCCAGAGAGTACAAGATGCCCGGGGGGCTCGCCTTTTCCACCATGCAGCCGATGCCGGCCGCCTACCCCCTTCCCAATCAGTTGACTACGGTGGGCAGCTCCATCGGTACAGGCTGGCCCCACATGTACAGCTCAGGCATGATCGACACCGCCACCCCCATCTCCATGGCCAGCGGCGAGTACGGCGCCTACGGCGTTCCCCTCAAGCCGCTCTGCCACGGTGGGCAAACGCTGCCTGCCATCCCTGTCCCCATCAAGCCTGCCCCTGCCGCGGTGCCGGCCCTGCCTGCCCTGCCCGCGCCCATCCCCACCATCCTCTCGAACTCGCCGCCCTCCCTCAGCCCCACGACCTCGCAGACGGCCACCAGCCAGAGCAGCCCGGCCACCCCCAGCGAGACTCTCACCAGCCCGACGCCTGCCCTGCACTCTGTGGCTGTGCACTGACCCGGGCGGCCCGCACGGACTCCGCAGCCCCTTCTCCCGGACTGTTCCCGGATCTCTCCTCCCTCCACTTCTCCCGCGTCTCTTCCCCTCGAGCGCAGGCAGCTCCCGAGGGCAGCCGAGGTGTTGCCGCGCGCGCGAGCTGCCCTCTCCACCTCGCCCCCCGGCCGCGCTCTCCTTAGCGGCTCGGCTCCTTTCGCGGCCCTGGACTTTGGTTTCCGCTCTGCTGGGGCAAAACGCACCGGCCCGGCCACGCTCCCCGCCGGTAGGAACTGCCACGGGCACCACTGGTTTTCCCAAAGGACTTCAGGCATCTCCGGTTTGCCTGGACCGAGCGATCCCGGCCCGGCGCTGCCTCCTGGCCTTCCTTTGTCTGGCAACAGCGGGGCTTACGGAGGACCGAGCTTTAGACGCAGCAACAGCATGAAACGGCTGCAGTCTCACTGCAGGAGAGCGGCGACGTTTCCAGTCTCCGAGCAGCAAACGCTTGGATCGTGGAAAAGCCGGGAAGTGCCCGGGGCCTCTGCGCGGTGGGGGTCCGGCTGGGCGGGTGCGCCGAGGGGGGAGGCTGCGGGGCCGCGGGGAACGGGCGCGGATGGGGATCCCGGCGGTAGGTCCCCCCGGCTGCGGCTGGGCTCCCGTTCACCCGCTCCGTTCCCGTTTTGTTTACAAAGCACCTCTTCGAATGTAAATACTGAACTTGCAGCTGTCCTGCAAACCCACGAGGCCCCTTCGCAGTACCTGTTGTAATGCAGAGGTTTACGGTAGTCTTCAGGTGGAAGAGAAAACGAAGTTGCTTTGTCTGCGCACTTCTGGTTGACGGGAAGGTTTGGGGAGCTGAAGGTTTCTTGGCTTTTTAAATTTGGTGGCTATTTATTTCATAGCTTAAAACCGAAGAACAACCGTGGTAGCAATTGAAAACCCAAAAGCACAAACCAAACCCAACGCCTGTCACCAAGCACAACCCGGCACGGCTTAAGGAAAGCTGCTGGAGTGACCGGGTAACACGGCAGCAGCAGGTACAAACTTCGGGGCCACCCCGGTTGCTGCTGGGGCTTTGCAGACAGAGAGAGGGGACTGGGGGACCTGTATATGTTTGTGCATAGGAATGGTGTAAATCGTGTAAAATGCACTTTTATTTGATATACTCCTTCCTAGTTTGAGGTAGTTTGCTGGAAACCGAACTGTTGTTCTGTTGTGAACTGCTTAAGAAAAAAAGAAAAAGTAAAAAAAAAAAAAAAAAAAAGGGAAAACCCCCTCACAAACGGCATTAGTGTCTACTGGAATTGTAAAGACGTTTCTTTTTCACCTTTTTCCTGTACAGAGTGAGCATGGCGTTTTAAACCTTGGTGTTCTTGTTCCCAGCATGTGTGTTTTAAGACAAAGGTTAAAAAAGTGTCTACGTTAAATTATGAACCTAGTCGTCCAAATAATATTTTCTCATTAAAATATGGAAATGCAGATTTAGTTTCTTATTTGTCTTTTTAAAGAGTTTACACGAGGGAAGTCGAAGCATTCGTTCATGGGAATGAAGTGCCAATATTTAGACCACATGAACAGCCTTTCAGGGAGGTTACTATCAATGTCGTTATTCACATACCAGAACACGCTGGATAAAACTGTCGTCACCACCGGTTTACAGAAGAGGTGACACACATGAGCATGTTCTGGAGGTTCTGTACCTATAGATCTATACATATATCCAATACGCACGCAAGCGTTTGTGTCCTATACAATTAGACCGCATATAAACACGGATCACATATACTCCTGTGTGGATGTGTATCACCTACACACCCCCAGTTAAATTTTCTCTAAAAAGTATAACATTGAGCTTCTGCAGTACACAGCAAACATCCAAATCTGTAAAGAATTAGATGCTTTTAAAGACTGAAAACACTGAAATTTTGTCAGTTGGGGTTTTTCTTAAAAGTGGCATCTCGAAATCTTGCTCGGGTACCGGCTAGCTCCCGCAGCCTTCTACCTGTCGTTAAACCACCTCAAGCCAGGCAGTCACTCCAACTCCTGCTATCAATGCTCTGTCTCTATCGATCCTGCTTTCCCAAAGCGGCGGGTTGCAATCTGTAGCCCTCACGATTCTGCCCGGTTTTCCCTAAGCCAACAGCCAGTCCCTTTTACCAAGCCGGATTTTACAAGGATTCCGCAACCTCTAGCAATGATAGACGCGATGGAGTGAACCGGTGTGGCAGACGTGTGGCGCCGGGCGCGCAGGTACCGGACCCCCGGACACCTGAGGGGTCATTAGTGAGGAAAGGACGTTGTGCGGGGCCGCGGTGCTGGGGGGTCTGCCCCTACCCGAGCTCTCCGAACCCCTGAACCATGACCACGGGACATGCCCGTTTCCTCACCACGGACCAAAGCGCCGAGATTAACGCGGAGGGTGATGAATCCAGTTGCCACCATTTATTTTTTTTTCCTTTCCAGAGAACGGATCCCACACACAGAAAAAAGGTGGAAAATACATGAATCATTGGGCTGATTAAAATGCATGAAGCTGCTAAAGCTTGTCAGATGGGGGACAACTGAACTCATTCATCAAGTCCAGCCCACGATTATATCAACAAGATCAGCTAAAGAAAGCATTCACAACTTATCGCCAGATCAATGGACACATAACTCGACAAACTTTTCCTAACCAAGCGATGACCCACATTTCTAGATGAGGAGGACTCTTTTCCTCCTTCCTTCCTTTTTCCCCTTGTAAAATCTAGCAGTCAGAACAAATCCTCACTGATGAAACCCGAGCTCGGTACGAAATGAAACTGCACTTTCAGGGTCTTTTTTTTATAAGACACAGTGATCAGGGGCGATAATGATCTGAAGAGATAGTGCCCCAACGGGAAATAGCTCCAAAAGGCGCACTGCCTTCCTCGATACGCAACCTGAGAGCAAGACTCGACCCGAACTTTTAAAGCGCCGTTTTCCTCTTCCTCTCTCTTTGTCCCAAGTTCGGGACCTCCCGGCCGCCAGCGCGCATCCCTACGCGCTCCCAGAAACGTTGCGCTGCTTATTTCAAACAAATCCGCGGCTCAGCGCCTCGCTCGAATTTACTGCTCCGGCTCGTTCAGTCTCCCTGATGGCTCAAGTCCAATGTCAATACACACGGGGCTGGAGCCGGAGCCAGGGAAGGGGCGCAGGGGGCGACAGCATCAGCCCGGCCAAGCCCTTCGCCGGGTCTCGGCATTTAGGAGCACCAGGGGAATGCCTTTAAGGTTTATTTTATGCCATTATATGCACTCATGCACAGAGCCCGCTCCTTCTAGGCAAAAGCTCTTTTCTCGCGGAGGATGGGGCTGAGCCCAGCTGCGCACGGTAAACCCGTGGAGCCGGGTTGTTGCGATCCCGTCAGTGATTCACGGAATGGGAATCCTTTCTCCTCGGGATATTCCTTTTTTCCTTTTTCTTTCTTTATTTTTGCAGTCTTCTCCCCCCGCTACGTGTGACAAGTTCCCCCTTTCGGATTGACCCCTCTATCGAGGTGTTTGCGAGCAAAAGTGGGGCTGGGGTGAGGGAAACAAAACTGAGCAGCTTCATTCCAACACTCCCGCACCCCCCCGCGCCGAATTAGCTCGGAATCTTAATATAAATGTCACTTTGTGGATTGTGGTTTTTTGTTTTGTTTTTATTAACAAAAAGAAGCCGGGGCTGTGAAGCCTTGGAGGGGCTGTATTTGTTTTCTTTTAAACTAACAACAAATTATCTAATTAATATGTTTCAATTACAGCATGAAAAAGAGAAGCTTTGGACCGCCTGCAGTGGGTTTACAATAGCCCCAGAGCCCACTATAAGAATTTACAATAACTTCACATCTGTTTCTTTATTTCCCACTTTTCGAGTCTAAAACTCCTCTCGAAATCACTTCAAACCGTGGCCCGAGTTATGAAATATGGTCCCTCTGCCAGGGAAAAAAAGGGGGGAAAGAAAAAAAGGACAAAACTTTGCAGCTTGAGCCTTCATTTGCAAGCTGGAAAGTGAAAGCCCCATTGAAGAGCATTAAACAAATATATTAGAATTCTGTCACTTTATGCAATTGAGTAGATCAAATAAAGGGTCCCAGGCCACTTCATTCACTCTCATTCACTTGAATAGAAAATGCAAAGAATAGCAAACCTAGACTGGGCCACCGATGTAGATTTAGCCCTTTTTTTCTAAGAGACAAAAAGGCTGAATTTTCACAAACACATTGCTGACTCGGGGACTAGGAAACCAGCACTGAAACCCCTTTGGAATTTAAATTCATTTTATCTTCCTCTCTCTTTCTGGGTCCCTCTGCACTACAGGGCGGGTTGCACTGGCTCCCTGGCTTGGAAAACATACGATGCAACACACCACCACACAAAAGTAAAGGTTCCAGGTTTACCAGGTTGAGGCACGGTGCAGTTTGGAAGGTAATAGTTTGATTTACCAAGGGAAATGAGGGAACATCCTCTTCCCTCAGAACCACAGCCCCTCTGTGGGGTGCCTGGGCATAGCACCGCTGAGGGCCCTGCTGAACTCCAGGTAACGCTTTGTATTTGGTTTTACTGGTTTATACTTCTTTCGAAGAAAGGAAATGAACTAAAAATAGCATGGATTGGACAAAATGTCCAGTTCTCTTTACTTATACAGCCAAACAGGATAATTTGCTCAGTATGTAGTAGAAATGACAAAACTTCCACAGCCTGGTGTTTGCATCAGAGACTTTCAGGCCCAAGGAATGCTACATTTTTGGAGTAAGAAAGAATAATGTCAAGTTCCGCACATGTTCACTCCCGCTGTCCTTTGCGGTTTTAGCTCTGCCTTCACTCCACACTATCTCACTTTATGCCTAATCTTATTTTTAAAAACATTCCAGTCTGCCAAATAAGCACATATTTTTAAATGGATCCCAGTTTGAAACTGTCCCAGTGCCTGTTTTCATCTCTCTGTCTGATCTGAAGAATTTATGCTAACACTCACTGGATAAATTTATCCTAATTTTATCCAAACTCTCCCTTGAGCTCATGGGGGAGACCCTGGAATACACCTCAATGACATGGCAGCTCTTTCAGGTGAAGAACTGCTTCTGCCATGCCTCCTCTGCTGGGGAGCTCGGCTCTGAGCAGGGCAGAGCACCCTGCCCCCTACGTGTCCCCACCATGGCCACTGCCAGAAAGCACCACGTCAACTCTGGTGAGTGCCGCTCAATAAAAGCTGTTCATTTTGCACTGTTTAGAAAGGCCTTGGTATTTATGTAGTAGTAACTGAAGCGTTTTGCATTAGTGAGAGCAGCTCCTTGGAGAGGTATTGCAGCCAAAACTGACCTGACACCCAGGAAAACGCTCAGCATTCCCACCCACCCCCAGCTACAGACAGCACAGACCACCCGCATGGACCTCACTGTGAGCATCAACCTCGAGGCATTTCACTATCGGTGAGATCGAGGCACCCTGGGGGCTGCAGCTTCCATCCTCCTTGCTTGCTTTAATTGCTGCTGGACAGACAACAGGTAAGGAGGGATGGAGCCTGAAACTTGGACCTGGTTCTATTCCTAGGTATACCCCAGCAGCATGAGGTGCCTTCTCAGCCTTTGGAAACCACTAGTACACCTGCTGCCTGTGAGGCTTTGGGGAGCTCTTGTTCCCTAGGCTGCTCCCCTGAGCAGGCCCACATGTTACTTCCATGTTTTAGCAGTCCGAACTACTACTTACAGGGCACCTTTATTTCTGTATCAGCACAGCACTGTACTACAAATTAAACCTGAAACAAATATAAACTCAAATGAAATAAGCAGAGAGACCCCAAAGCTCTGTGTTTTGGAATGCCTGAACAGGAAAGCACAGCATGCACCACGTCACCCGGCTCCAGCCAAAAAAAGCCGCTTTAAAGGGTAGGTTGCTGTTAGGCCATACAGGAACCTCTGCTGCAGGGTACCAGGGTGGATGAAGCACCCATTTCAGAACAGGAAGACAATGGCTCCATCGCCAGCCGCAGATGGCAACCATCTCTTCAAAACAATTGCAAGCCTACCTCTTCCACACCACAGATGTGCAATTTTCTACAAACCAGAGCAATATCAACACCTGATTCTCTCCTACCTCTGCCTGTACTTCTCTCCCGTGTAGCCTTTGTGGCTCTGGCTGCCCAATTTTGTTTGTAACTCCTCAGCTTAATGATGGGGTTTCCTGACAGCAGAGTACTGAGAAGCTGAAGGGTGTAGTCAGCCTTGTTACTGCCTCATCCCCTGGAGACATCCCTCCACAGATGGATAGTTCCCTAGGTGAGGAATGCTGGACCCTGGTAACATGTCTTGCAGGATCCTTCCCTGGGCTCTTGCCCCCCCTCAGCTTCTCACAAGGTCAGGCTGTTCAGACCAGTGATGAGACTGCCTGCACACCAATAGAGGAGAATGGGGACTAGGCCTGCATAGACCAGCTGAAGGAAGCCACAAACACAGAAATAGCTTGTGTTTCCTCTCAATTTGCGCTGAATGTACTTGAGCCCTTGCTGAAGATAACTTCACAACTAAACCTCATAACTCTCAGCTTAAGGAAGTTCTCTGAAGAACAGGAAAGAGGACCAAGGGAGGGCTGATCCCTGTTACACATAATTGGGCTCCAAGTTGCTGTTTTGTTGGCAGCTACGAGAACTCTAACAGAGTCAGAGTAGAATCCTAACAGATATGAAACAAACATCTATGGATTCTACACCTGTGGGAAATTGTTAGGGTCATGTTTATTACTTTACTGAGCTCCAACTTTGTCATCTCTGCTTGACTTAGTCAGGTGTATCCAGAGGCTCTGAGAAGCAGACATCCTCCTGAATGTACACGGGAATGAACTGGACCACATGGAGCTGCTTCCCCTGCAAGCTGAAGGATGTATTTTTGAAGTAATTTTTAACCACTTACCATTTGCAAGGCTGGCACCAGGATTTCCTCCTGGGAAATAACACGTACCATGTCTGTCAGAGGAAGACACAAAGCTCCTATAGCAGTTCTACATAAGAGCTTGTCCTTTCTTGCTTGCCTCTCACTGCTGGGTTTTCCCATCTATCAGTCACAGAGCTCCAGCATGAGGCAGGCCCGCCACTGCCTTGCATAGTGGCTCTGAGTTTCAGTGTAAAATCTTAATTTCATCAAAATTCTCAGAAACTTCCAGTGAATTCAATAGAGTGAGGCTTTCACCATCAAGGGTTTTCACAACATTCAGATGGTTTCCTGTGGAGGTAACTTCCCTTTCTCTATTTGAGGTCACAGCCGTATCGTGGATATGACACATACAGCAGGTACAAGGGTGCCACAATCCTGTGTGGGCAGCTTGGAACACTTGAGAAAATGTCTCCATCCTTTTCCATTTTTCCCTCAACTGTCACTAGTGCTTTCAGCTACTCAGTGCATTTTTATCCCCAGCCACAAAAGAACTGGCCAAGAAAGGACTGAACATAGAATATTTGGTCCTATGCTCCTCTGCCTTCATCAAAGTATAGGGTACTTTCTTCCAAGCTGTGGACTCATCTATCTGAACATTAACAAAATCACAGTTCTAAACACTGTGATTTTTAGTGTGATTACTTTTGAGATCAAACTAGAAAGCTTTGAGGAAGTGTCTATTTTCTGTGCTTTGACTCCACTTACTCAATGGCAATTTTTCAATTCTTTTTGCATCCAAACCACATTATGCAGTTTTTATCTCATCAGTCAGCCAACAGACATGCTCTCTCCCTCTTTTTCAAACCACAAATCAAACACTGCAGATTCTGCAGTGTTCAGTTCTCCACAACTGTCAAGTAAAGCATCAGTTGCTGTGACACTTCTGACAAAAGCAGAGATACTATAATAGTGTGTTTTCTTCTGGAAGCAGCACTAAAAGAGTTGGTGGATTAATTCCTGTGAGGGAATTTCACTAATGACACCAAACCTGACAGTGTTAGGTCACATCTGCATCATAGCAATGTTTGTTAGATTTGATATAAAGGGGTGGAGGGTTTGTTAATTTTCTGTAGCATTTCTATATAGGCAAGATCTGAACACACCATAGTTACACGGGTACGAAAGCTCTTGCTGCCTTCACTTGCACCGTAAGCTATGCCAATGAAAGCCCATGTTGTCTGTATCACCTATTTCCATAGGAGGAGGCTTGCTGGCCCAGCTGCCACGGACAACATACACACAGACACTTTTCTCTGGTGCTGCCCTGGTGCTGGCGTGGGCATTCACCCATAGGTGCCAGTGGCCCCAAAGAGAATTGAGCTAAACTGGAGCCACAGGACCGGTTATGTCCCCACAGGACAGGCAGCAGGTCCAGAGAGGAGCAGCAGCACACAAGGGGGCCGGAACTGCTGCTCTGTCCCAGAACAGCAACACTGCTCAGCACTGGGCAAAGGATGGGCACCACCAGTACAATCAGACAGGGGCTGACAAATGGAAATCACCTTGTTCTCTTCCTCACCCACTCAGCGAACTCAATGAGAGACAATTAACAGTGAACTCTACTGTCTATATATAGTACAGACTACAAATTCTATTATTGTCTGTATAGAATCATAGAGTCATAGAATAGTTAGGGTTGGAAGGGACCTTAAGATCATCTAGTTCCACCCCCCCTGCCATGGGCAGGGACACCTCACACTATGGTTACATATTATAAATTCCATCACTGTAAGATGGTTTGGGACAAGCCTTTTGAAACCAGCAGCTCATCTTTCAGAGCCTTGCTTTGGAGGAATTTGGTGTAGGTTGGTGTCATCCCGTCCTCCCCTTCCCCCCTCCCCCACAGTCAGAGGCTGTACAAAGATCTGCTGCCTTTGTATCAGCTTGGTATCACTCTGAAATTTTCCATGAGCAAAAGATCAGGCTGTTTGAAGTCACTGCACAGGAATCACCAGAGGCACCTACTGCATGTTCAGATGAAGGCTCTTCACTGCAAAACAAAGCCAGACCTGCCTATGGCACTTGAATTCTATGGATCTGGTCCACTTTCTCCATATGCAATTGATGTGCCCAAGTTGTGCATCAGAGAACAATGTTTTTCTTCTAACTAGTCACAGGCATAAATTTTAAACCAAAATACATTTCTAAAGTGAAGCAAAGCCTTGCCAGACCACAGAGTCTCTGCCCAACACATCAGATCATATAGCCACCCAGAATGTCAGCAAAGAAGAAAACCTTTGAGACATCTAGCACTCCTGGTCATTCATAAGCTCTCCCTCTGCAGTAAGGGCTGCACATATCTAAGCGCTGCTTTTTCTTCTGTTCCAAATACTGGAAGTCCCTCGACATTTTGCTATTTTCCTGAGCATCCTCCTTTGTCAGTTCCTAGCACTAAATACAGCAACCCCAAACCCCTTCCACATGATCCAGCTCTGGGAGATTTTTTTGTCCTTTCAAAGTGAAGAGATGCTGCTTAAAAGGACAGGTTTGGGGTCAAATGCCGCTGTAAAGAAACTGAATGGGATGAATTTGGGTCAGTAACAATGCGTCCTTTAGTTTTCAATGCAAGTCAGGGAGGTTATGGTTCTGTGAATGTGGATGTGGTGCAGTTGGGTAGGAGGTCAACAGCACAGAGTTAAGTACTATTTTCAGCATTGTCTTCTCCTTCAGCTTGTGGGGATACAAAGCAGAAGCTGTCAGTATCCATCCACTTTAGCTCTGGAAATACCTATTAGGAAGGCTGGGAACTGGTCTTGTCGAAAACCAGCAAACATCATTATATAAGCCTGGATCCTCGGAGTATCCTGACATGAAGTGGAATTCCTCCCATCTTTCAGAAGGGTTAATGGCAAAAGCCTTTCTCCCTGGAGCAGGGGATGCCGATCCTGCCTGTCTGCTTCTTCACAGTGTCAGCTGCCCCTTGCACTGCAGAGCTCGGGGCAGGGTTTTGGGTTTGTTCCATGGTAGCTCCATGCACCAGAAAAGCCTGTGCTGTAGCAGCACAAGGCTTCAGGGGTTAATTTGTCTTGCAGAAGCTCCAGGCCCTGGCTTCTCTCTGGGCTTTAGAAAATGTTCCTCTTTTCAAGCATGCTATACAATACACCATACCTGTTCTCTGTTTGCAGTAGTAAAGAGTAATTATAAATTGGAAAAGACAAAAGGTCTTTTTTTACAAGTATTTATTAATTCTGCCTAAACACTCCGAAGGAATTACGATTGACTCATATTGTCTGCATGGAGACTAAACCCCCCACAATTACTGCTTTAACTACAATAAACTGGCTGAACAAACACTAATCTCTTTAACAACCCTCCAAAATATCCTTTTGTGTGCTCCTTATTTCAGCCCAGAACTGGTCTTATTTTTGTCATGCTGAGCAAATATACAATTGTCAAATATACCAATATTGTGCAAGCATACAAAGCTCCTATGCTACTAAATTATGTAGGCAAGTATCTGCTATGTGCACAGAAAGCATCGGGCACATAAGGCTTAAGCAAACGGGCATGAGAACATCAATTCGGTTTTCTTTTCAAAATACAATCTCATTTCTCAGCTTCTGTGAACAATTCAAAAGTCCATGCAATGTGGTGCCACCTACTTCTCCGCTCCTTGGTTGTCAATGAACAATGGAAGGCAGCATAAGAAACAACTGTGTAAAACAAATGACTCAGACTATTCTGGGATGGTTCTGCTTCAACTTTCACTTGCTGAAACTGTGTGATTAACACACAATCACTGGAAAATCAACAGCCAGAGAAAGAGCTGCCAAAATACTGTTATGAAGTGTTTTCCCAAATAGTGCAGCATCCATATCCTGGCACAATGACAACTTCAGTCTGTTATTATAAGCCCTCTCCAGGACCTCAGAGGAAGCAGCGCTAGGATGTCATTCTGTATGGCCCGTAAGGAGCTATTAGTGCCGGCACTCAGGGAGCTCTCTCTGGACATGGAGGCTTTGCAAGACTGCACCTCACAGTTCCTCACACTGACATCTTTTCAGTCCACAATACAACACCCATTGATCTCCGTGGGGATGGCTAACAGAAGAGTACTGAAAAGTATACTGGACTGTAAGCATTTGAATGAATTTACCTGATTCCCTGCAGGTCATGTCCTTTGTTCCCTAAGCTACACCTGCCCGCACAGCCCTCCTTTCCCATTTCCCATACGTTGCCTACCTGACAGGAGAAGATGAACAGCAAGCTGCCTGCGGACCCCTTGAGGATGCACCCATGGATGGACTGGCTTGCTGCTGCCATACACAGTGAACAGTGCTGGAGGTCAGACTGCCTTTCCCTCTAGTCTGAGCCTGCCTTTTCTGCCCAGCCAACAAGAAAATATTTAAGAAAACAGTTAAGAAAATACAGACCTCCATTAGCAGAAAGAGGATTTGTTGGACTGAAAGTGGCCAAAACATTTGGCATTGCTTGGGCTGATTGAGAAGATGACAGGCACAAAGCACAGTCTCATAAGCCTCTTTTCCCCAGCACACCAGCATAAATCACTGCCAATCTAGTCAACACCATCAAGCCCCAGTTTGTCACCAGGACTGCTGAGACTATTCTCTACCTCCAAGATTATATGAAGACTCAAGCAAGTACATCAGTCTCATTGCTAAACTGAAGCAATTCTTTTCAGCTGCTAAGTCCTTGCTCTGAATGGTGTAGTTTTCAAATGTATTGTCTCCTTTTCCTACTCTTTGTCCTAACTGCATAAGACTCCTTGTTTAATAACAGTAGATTAATAACACACTTTACAAAGAGGAATTAGGATGGATTTCATTAATGCTAACAACTTGGCTATGTTCTCACCATATGAATATACCAGAAGTAAAACATTTTTGATGCCAAATCTTGGGCTTACAGCACAATGAATGATTTTGTACAAAGTCCCTGTTAACTTCCCATAATTACTGCTAAATCTAACATGCTAGAATGGCGCAGCAACTAATCTCCTCCCATTTGGAACATGTGTGATCTCTTTGGAACTGGCCTATTTACAACAGCAGTGATGATCCACAGGCTTGCAAAGAACATGGGATTTCTTCTTGCTCTGAAATAACTGATTTTTTTAAGGTATGAATTATTTTTTACTTACTGTTTCCCTACATTTCCCATCACAGGCTTGCATCTATTTTTTCCTTTGATCTGAGTACAGACTGAGCCTTTCAAGATTTATCTGGTGACAAAAGAACAGCTTCTATAGGAATTGCTCTTCTTGTGCTTGTGGCAGCTCTGTTAATACAAAGCTAACCTTCTGGACATGAAGTCTCTGTCTTCCCCTCCCCTGTATTTTCTCTGCATGTTCACTTTCAGGGCAAGCTCTGTAAACTCAATGGCTTGGCAAACGCAGATTCCAGCCTTGTCCTAATCCTTGGCTAGAGCTTTCTTGAAGGCAAATAACCACTGGACAGAGTCTCTCAGCCCCAAAGCTGCCTTCATCCCACCCAACTCTTAATCTGAAAAATGTTTAGATCTAGAAATAAGGACTCAGCTGGTGTCCAAAGCAGTTGTCTAGGGGATCTGGACTTTGTGGTTACTTTTGTTTTCTGATCTGCTGCCTCCCTTAATGACATAAAACGACTAATGACATGAAGAGGGAGAGCTGCCAAGGGAACAGGCTTTTTGAGGAGATGACAAAGAGAACCTGGAGTTCAAGAGGAAAGAAAGCAGGGTTACTACACCTAGCTATCAGAAGTCTGATGACCCTGTGGAGGTGCAGAGTCTCTTACAGTAGCAAGAACTGTGTCCGTATCACACAGTTTGTGCTCTAGCACCTCTAAACGTGCCTTAAAAAAAATGACTGAAATATGTCACAAGCAGACACTGCAATACGGCCACCTTGTTTTGTTGCTGCAATAGTCACAAGCTATTGATCACTGCTACGATTACTTAAGAACAAAGACATTAAGGAAAAAGCAGAGTGCAATGTCAGATTTGTAGATTGTTTTTCTGTAATCATAGCATATAAAAAACACAACATGAAAGGAAGAAATCCCCTAGAAACAAACGTGCGCAAATACATGGAACAACATGTAACTCTTGGAGGAACAATTCTGTCTCTTTCATATTGGCACAGCTCATATCCTATATTTAACCCTGCACAGGCAAAGAATCCTCCTTTCTGCTACTATCCACATGTGGATGGATATTTTATCTTGGCTACCAATTATTATAGACATATTGGGTTCAGCTACCTACTCTCTGGAAGACTGCTTTCTGTGTCAGCAGTCATTCAAGTGTCAACATTATTTATTATGTACTTATAGGACATTAGCATTTGAGTTTGTGACCTAAACGTGAGTCTGTATATTTGTGAGAAGATAACGGAACTGTTGTGCTCAGAAAGAGGCACTTCCTGCTTGATAAGGAACAGCAAACATTAATTTATGTGTGAGACCACTCACACTGGGCAATACCAATTATTGTTCAGTACCTGTAGAGAACTGGCCAAGATACTAGATGTCAAATCACAGGTAGTGCTGTGTGGTCTGTTCAGTGTTCCCAGGTGAAGACCTGCCTCTTTCAATCCCTTATGTTTTATCAGCAAATCCTAGAACCAGTCCTAAGTGACAGCTGAGCTGGTGGCCATCACACCCGTGTTTCTGCCAAGCAACACTAACTGCTGGTTTTGCCTGGTTGCACAGATTTAGCCATGTAAAACACAGTGAACATCATCTTAATTCAAACAGTCTGAAAAGAGGCTTTAAAAGATGAAATCAGGCTGCAGAATTTTATAAGATTTTTTCACAGAAAAATAAGGGAAAATTCCTTCTACCAGTTCAGTGTGAAAAAAGATAAATAAGAGTGAATCAAAACAAGAATGTTTGGATTGATTCTAAAGTATCTGAAGATATTAAAGTCATTAATATTTATGACATCAAATATTAGTTATATTTGATGTCTAACAAAGACTTTCCTGTTTCATTGGAAATCGCTTTCTTATCTTATCATGGATATAGAGGCAGCCTTATTAATAAAACAAAATACCATAAAGGAAAACAAGCAGAGACTGAAGGTTCTGCTAGTTTTTTAAGAGTTTGTACTCTGCTATGTTATGTACTTATTTTTGATGGTTTTTCCCTTAAATTATGAGCTTGGGGAAAGAGAAGAAAATAACTTGAGTGTAAAGTTTAAACTGCTTATAAACAAGACAGACATGTTTGAAGCTGAATTGCCTTGGCTGGGGAAAAAAAGAGCTACTACACAACACACTTGAGAATCATCCATATGTCTAGATGCACCATTCCCAGTCAGCAGCCAGAGCCCTGCCCAGCTCTGGGCACAGCCCTGCACACTGCACCACTGGCAGTGACAGAGCCAGGTGCCCCAGGCCCCACTGGGCTGCCCACAGGGTAAGTCTGCCCTTAGCAAATACGTCTCTGACCTTTGTGGTGAACAGACAGAACAGTCCAAACACTACTGCACTTGCCTGCAGCTTAAGAGACCCGGTTAACATTCCAGCTCCTTCACATGCTCCTGTGAGGGCTTGTGGGGGGCGGGGGAAGGGAAAAAACTGAAAATAAAAACTGCAGATGGGATCTCAAGGATTATAGAATGGTTTCGGTTGGAAAAGACCTTTATGATCCTCAAGTTCAACTGTTAACCCAGCACTGCCAAGTCCACCACTAAACCATGTCACTAACAGTCACATCTACACTCCAGGGATCGCGAACTCCAGCACTGCCCTGGGCAGCCTGTTCCAATGTCTGATCACCCCTTTGCTGAAGAACTTGCTCCTCATCTTCATCTAAACCTCCCCTGTCACAGCTTGAGGCCGTTTCCTCTTGTCCCCTCACTTGTTACTTGGGACAAGAGACCAGCCCCCTCCTGGCTCCATGCTCCTGTCAGGCAGTTGTAGAGAGCGATAAGGTCCCCCTGAGCCTTCTCCAGACTAAAATCACCAGGTTCCTGAGCCATTCCCCATCACACTTCTGTTCAGGCCCTTCACCGCTGGTGGCCTTCTCTGGACCTGCTCCAGCAACTCAATGCCTCTCTTCTAGTGAGGGGCACAGAACTGAACATGGGATTTGAGGTGTGGCCTTGCCAGTAGCCATCACAGGAGGACAATCACTGCCCTGGCCCAGCTGGCCAGACTGGTTTTGGTACTGGATGCTGTTGGCTTCTTGCCTGCCTGGGCACAAGCTGCTCATGTTCAGCTCTGTCAGTCAACACCCCCAGGTCCTTTTCCATGAGCAGCTTTACAGTCACTCTTCCCCAAGCCTGTTAGTGTTCCACGGGGTTGTTGTGGCGCAAGCGCAGGACTCAGCGCTTTGCCTTGCTGAACCTCATACAATTGGCCACAAGCCATTGGTCCAGCCTGTCCATACAATCATCTTCCTGTACCCAGAAAGCATGAAATACATCTAGACTGCCCTGAAAGTGCTTGCATATCTGCTTCTCTAAACTTGCAAAGGATTTCATAACAACCTACAATACAATCTTCAATATTCCTGCATCTAAGAATGCTTACAGCTAATATTTCAGAGACCTGAGCTATACAGCCTTTGCTGCGAACATGTTGGCTCCTTTGAGCCTGCTCCCCATAAAGAAACCAATACCACTCACAAAACTCACAGCAATATTGTGCAGTTACGTGCACAAGTGTTTGTGAAGAATTTAAATCCTATGGTAGGAGGAACCACAGGAGTACCTAGAACTGAAAAAAACTAACCCCTGGGAAATGTGAGCCTCAGCTGCGGGAAGCCTGCGGGCTCAGAACAGCAGCAGCTTTCACCACAGAGGGCCAGTACAAAGATGGGCAGAAGCACAACAAAATTGGAGAATCTTGCTCTGAGTACCTGATCGTATCCTAGAAAGCAGAGCTAAAGAAGCTGTGAGTAAAGAGAATATAAAAGCCCTGCACAGGACAGTTTCAACACCTCAGACCCATACTTTCTTAATGTGACCTCTGAAAAGACAAAGACAGGAGAACCCACTGGCAGCACTCGGTTTGCTTCAGCCTTACTACCGCTGCTGAGTGGAGACCCCCAGGGCCAGGCTCCGAGCTGCAGCAACAGTGCCCTCACCAGCCAGAACTGCTCTTACTGTTCCCTGGCTGACATCTAGATTTATCTTTCTATGTGGTTTATGTCTTTTGTCTGGGTGAGCAGAGGGTTTTTTTGGGTTGGTACCCTATGTAAATTAGAATGCACGAATAAATTGGAGAGCTTATTTAATTATCTGTAGACAAAGGAAGCACGGCAGTTGTTTTGAATAGAAAAATCATTTTGTGAATGAATCAAGTTCCTGTAAGAAAAGATGCTGCACCTGCAGTACACTTAGCCTGATGACTTCCCCAAGTTTGCTACCCATTATCATATTATAATCTTAAAACATAATTAATTTGTTAGTTACATAACTCCAGCAGCACAGTAGGTGCAAAATTCATCTTGTTTCTGAGGTCAAGTGCAGGAAGCTGGAATTTTGCCAGGGCAGTGAATGTCATGGTGCTAGATGAAAACCCTCTGTGCTTCAAGGCTTGAATTTGACTTGATGTTGTAAAAATATGTGCTGGATCTGCTTGACTGAGGAAAAGGAATCCATAAAACATCTCTTTATCAGCTACAGCACGAGGGAATGTGAGGAATGGAACCCAGACAGTCCAGGTATCACCCCCTCAGTGTGGGACATCTCACCAGCAGGTGATTAACTAGGGCAAAATCTGGTTCCATTTGGTTTTAGTGGTTATACGGCTTCTGGGTACAACCCTGTGGCTTGGGCATCATGAAAGCTCTTATGTCATCATCACAACAGACATGCTGATAGATACAGATGCATTATTTCTCAATACAGTGAATGTGCCCTGGTGAAGAGACAGGGTCAGAAATCTGCCACTATATAAACCTGGTATGGAGGAACCGTTAGGAAATACATGTCCTTCTGCAAATTACATCACATGTGTACCAGCACAGCTGCAATACAGTAGCTCTGTAAGTTCCTTTAATCATAGAATCATAGAATAGTTAGGGCTGGAAAGGACCTTAAGATCGTCCAGCTCCAACCCCCCTGCCATGGGCAGGGACACCTCACACTAAACCATGCCACCCACGGCTCTCCAGCAAGTTTTCATCTCCCTGTTGCTGAGGTTAGCTGACGGCTGAAAATGATTTCAGGACACATCTAAGTCATAGTTGTGGGGCCTGCTTACTTCTTTACTTTTTTAGTGTACGGATTTATTACCTGCTAGACACACAGAGACACACACACGGAAAAGGAAAGGCATAGCCTATACGGCTCCTCAGCAGTCGCTGCACTCAGTTGTTTGCAGTTGAGCTCCTAGTCCTTCATAAGTCTGAACCCAGAGCTTCATAGGTCTGAACTCAGACCCAACTTCTACTCCCAGGAGTGGGAACACAGGACCCTGCCGTCTCAAATCACCGGAGAAGCAAACATCTGTGGGAAAGCTTGGAGAGGACCGAGATATGCAAGAATACAGCAAAAAGCAAGAATAAGGTGTCATAACTGCAGGATTTAGAGGGCTCAGAGTTAAACCAGACCAACAACGGGAGTTGGAGACCTGTGCAGAAGAAACTAATGCTGAAGCTTGGGCTTACATGTCTGCCTGCCTATATGACACATCAAGCACAGAAAACAGTGAACTATCTTCAAATAAAACAAAATAAAAATAATCCTTTTCTTTAAAGAAAAGCTGGCTTAAATTGTGAAAACTAGCTTTCTAACTGAGAACAAGCCTTGAACTACACACTGATACTGGCAACATTGCTGGTCATCTCAGCAATGATAGATAGCAGTGACAGAGAAGTTGCTTCAGAGCCGACAAGCAACGGCCTTGTATGTGACTGTAAGAAGGCTGTCAGTGACTTCAATAGGTGCAATATTTCTCCCCCTTCAAAACTGTACCAAATGGGATCAGATTTCACACTCTTCTGAGACATGTACACTAATATTCTGGCCATGAAGGTCAGCATGGCTAGACTTCAGGTGCTTTCCACTGTGAATGCAGTGAGAAAGTCACCTCTCCATCCCACCACCTGCAACTGATCCCATAGCTGCCTCTATTTTGATCAGTTCTGGTATGGAACAAGGTCCTGCATGTGTTTCCATGAGCCTTCTGCAAGGCAAGAAAAATGCTGCTCCCTAAAAACAACCCCAATTCTAACCTAACCAACATGGAAAAGAGCTTGCAGTTTGCATACAAGGTTTCCGCTGTGCATAAGGCAGTGCGAACCCAGGGCCTGGCTGTTTGTGCATGTCTATGTGTGCAAGTGAACGCCTCTCTGCGTGTGTAGGCATATTTCCAGAATTTGTTTTGTTTTTAA
Organism: Amazona ochrocephala; assembly: GCA_039720435.1. NCBI lineage: Eukaryota > Metazoa > Chordata > Aves > Psittaciformes > Psittacidae > Amazona > Amazona ochrocephala. Next base: position 29,278,686 of record CM077883.1, on the reverse strand, counting down.
AATGTCCTGGAAATATAACTGAACTCTCACATGGAGTCAATTTAAAATAAAAGACCTGGCAGGGCTTTACTTGTATATCTTCCTTATGCATTTGTCCAATCAAAATGATAATGTAGACAAACTGTGGCCTGCAAAGTGTATTATCCAGCAATATCTCATTATTATGCAAAAAATCAGATATTCACAGCAACTGTCTCATCTATTTATTGTTTGGTTACTCATCTGGAAATTTTAATACTTTCTTCAGGGGCAGGGGCTGGCAATAAAAAAATAGATCTATATATCAAACCTTTAACTTCCAGCCATCATTGTGTGCCATAATACAGATGGAGTAGCTATCAGCTCTCTTTACCATGTTGGTTTATTTACTTCAACTAAGAATAAAGATTTAAAGAGAATACAATAAGAGAGTCCACTGTGAGCTAAATTTTCATGTTCCAAAGTGCAAAAACCTTGACACACAATTACAAAAAACCCCCAAACCCAGTAATGTAATCAATCTGCAATTATATGACTAGTTAATTTATTAAAACTATACACCAAACCCTAACAACATTAAAACTTCTGTTTTTTCCAAGCACATCAGTGGGTCTACTGAAGCACACCAACAGGCCTGCACCTCTGTACATGTAGGTCACATCAGGGCTACACCAAAACTATTATCCTATTATCCAGAGATTTTTGCTCCTTAGTTTAGTGCAACACTGAAGTACATGGATCACTTGAAGCATCTGACTAGTCCTATTGAAATCTCCAGTAGGGCTACATGTGAGCTTTATAAAGGTCCCAGCCCCAAAACAGAGAGTTTGATACACAACAATACTCAACTCTTGGGAAGCAGCCACATAACTTGCAATTCTGCCACCAAATTCAGCATCTGCAATTGCAGCTGTAAGAAAGTGGCTTTTGTAGACTGAGCTTGTGAAAGCATTTTAACAGCCATCATGTCACTACAGCTTCATGTACAACAGAATAATAATATCAGCAGAGGGTTCCATCTTCTGAAAATTAACAGAGCTTGATTTTCAGGGTATAGCAGGTTTTTCTCCAGCCATGCTTACATCCTGCCATGCCTAAACTCTGTTCTGTGGTCTCCCATTGCAGCACTCATTTGTTGGTACAGCAATTGAGACTTTTCAAAGCACACAGTGGAATTCAGCAGCTCCAGGTTTTCTATATACATGTTCCAAATACATTAACTCTTCCAAAATATTAGCACACAACTGTCATACTGTTAGGCATGTTCCTCAATGGCACACTTCCTTCCTGAGCGTGATGTCTCAGTGCTGCATTCAGCTCAGTTCAACTGAACTGAGTCCAGCAGCAGGTTCCTAACACCCGAAGCCTTGGAGCTCCAAGGTTTTTACTGAAACAAAACCAAATCCCCAAAACCCCAACCAAGCAAAATCCAAAAAAAAACCCACCCCTCAAAAAAAAAATCCACCCCCCCAAAGTCCCCAAACCCCCAACAACACTCCCTACAAACCAAACTCCCCCTCCGCCAGCTATTGCGCTTAGACAACACACAGTTTCCCACAGCTACATGCATTTTCTGCTCTCAGCCCCTTTGCCCCATGGCGAGGGATGAACCAGTCCTCTGCAGCCCCCCTATGCCTCTGGCTGGTGGGTGTCATTGGGTCCCAGACACACAGGCTCTGGCACCAACGTCCTGATGCTTTCAGCTCTGGCAGCTGCCTCTAGTTTGCTCACTCTGACAGAAGGTCAACTAAATCAAGATGTGTATTTATCAAATCACACACACGTTTTTCCTCACAAAAGCTACTTCTAGTAAATGCATCAGCTTCCCATGTCCCAGCCACACTGATGGACTGGTTGTTAAAAGGAGACACGAATCCATTAAGCGAGACATATTTTTTACAAGAGAGAAGAATGTACCTCCTGGCTGGCATATACTCATGCACAATTTGATCTTTTGGTTCAAACTTTCATTATAGGAATTATAATTTGATTATTTTGAGGAAAATCAGATCAAGAAAACTTACCATGAGGAATGGACAATTCAGGAGAAACAGCCTGATAAAACCAGAAAGTTGGAGGGGAAAGCACTGCCACACACACTGCTTGACAGCCACCTTGCCTCAAAGAACCTCTTTCACCTGCAGCATGACAGACCAAAGTGAAAGCAATAAACCTCCAATAGCAACTCCCCGAGCTACATGCACATGATTAAGATGATTGTCACTTCAACAGTGACCATCCCAATAGCAGGCCTTATTGGGATAGCTGACTTGGAATGGCCATATATCTACAAAAGAATGAAAATTCTAGGAGGACACATAGAAGGGTTGCAGTACCTGAATCTGTATGAATATAACCTATTCCAGTATAATTCAGATTCTCCCTGTTCACTTATTCAGAGTAAAAGAAAATTTAGCTTATGCTCACTGCTTTGTTTTGTGAAGTAATTGCTGTAGAATTTAGAACCAGAATAAAACCCTACTGAACCCTAAGTACTTACTCCCCGCACCTTTGAGTGACGTGAAATGACGTGATCTCTATGCCTTTGGAGATCCCCACTGAAATCAGACTCCTTGCTGCTACAGGCATTTGAACACACTGAATAACTTACAGGTTCCCAACTTGACTTTTTAAGATGAGACCTACTGCACACGTTTGTTTCTGTCTGGGAAGCTACTACCAGCGTCAGCATGCTGGTACAACCAAAACGAAAAGCATACAACATCCCGGAGTGTTACAGTCTTTGTCAGTATCACCAATTGCACACACACTTCTGGCTGCAAAGCACACATTTAAATCTTCATTTTCTGTAGATTTCAATAAAATACCAAAGGATTTTTAATTTCCAGGAACTATTTTTGGTTGGAGTTAGAAAACAATAATCACGGAAGTGTAAGAATGAAACACCAGTATTTCCAAGGTAATCCACAGCTATCATTCCTGTTTGTTCTGGGTGCTCTTCAGTAGAAGTCACCAGCCAAGGAAGGATGTGCTTTCCTTGAGGGGTTACAGAGTTTGGCAGCCCAGGGCCCTGCAGAACTTGTATGTCTTTAAAAAGGATCTAGCAGCATTGCTTGAAACTGATTGTGAAACACAAAGTGATTGATGGGGTTATTATCAGCTCCTGCTCCTGCTTACCCCAAATTAATCTCGAGTAGAGTTACTTGTAAATTATTTAGCTGTTGATATTAACCACCCTTCCTCTCTATAGACTTGTCTCAGGTTGAGAATAAGTGGACCTTTAACACAGCTCCAGATAGGAAAAATAATCTGTCCTGATAATAAGTTGCTAATTTCTGCTCAGCACATCATATCTAAATAACTGAATTTAGCCTATCCTGTAAGTATGACCTTTCACGAATGAAGAGGTGCAGTCCATCCAAAAGTATTACATCATCTCATTTGTGGTGTCCTTCAAGAGCAATTCCTGACCTTGCAATACAGAATCCAGATGAATTTGAGAATAATGTAGGCCCCATTCAAACAACTGCTGCAGTGCTCTGTAAATCAACACTAATTAGGAAACCACTTGTATTGGGTTTGTACGGCAAGGGTTTCGTAGCAGAGGTGCTATGGGGTGGTTCCTGTGAGAAGATGCCTGAAGTTTTCCCCCATCTACGATAGAGCCAGTGCAGCTGGCTCCAGCATGGACCTGCTGCTGGCTGAGGCCAAGCCCATCAGCAATAGTGGTAGCACCTCTGGGATCAGGTATTTAAGAACTGGGAAAAACTGCTGCACAACAGCAGCTGGAAGAGGAGTGAGATTACGTGAGAAAACCAGCCCAGCAGAGCCCAAGGTCAGTGCAGAAGGAGGCAGGAGATGCTCCAGGCACTGGAGCAGAGGTTCCCCTGCAGCTCATGGCGCAGCCCATGGTGAGGCAGGATGTGTTGCTCAGAGGGAGGACGTAGAGAAAATCGGGAGTAGAGATAAGCCTGGGGAGAAGGGAGGGGTGGGGGAAGGTGCTTTAAGATTTGTTTTTATTTCTCATTATCCTACTCTGATTTGACTGGTAGTAAATTAAATTCAATTACCTTTTTTCCCCAAGTCAGGTCCGTTTTGCCTGTGACAGTAACTGCTGAGTGATCTCTCCCCGGCCTTACCTCGACCCAGGAGCCCTTCTTTGCATTTTCTCTCCCCTGTCCAGCTGAGGAGGACAGTGATAGAGCAGCATTGAGGGGCACCAGGCAGCCAGCCAGGGCCACCCCACCACACCATTTCACTACCACGCTATTTTCAGTATCAGTATGAGACATGAAAGTGAAAAATATAAGTTACCTGGGGGACCACAGGTACCTATTGTGTGTACATATTCCTGTTGACTGCAGAAAGGTTGGGATAACTAATTGAGAGATTCCAGACTTGTCAGAAAATAGTCTATATATTTATGTTTGTATTTGGTACTCATGGCATGCACAAGGGAAGCACTTTACAAGCATATAGAGTTTACAATCTTTTTACTTTCATACATATAAGGTCATTTCTAGAGAATTCTTACAGTAGCTCTTTCACCCTTTGAGACTGAAGGTTCCAACCCAGGAACGATTTGATTTACAATCTGAAACCAAAGGGGAAAGAACATAGCAAATTGCCTGGTTTGAAGTGATGATCTTGAGTTCTGCCACGGATGAATGAATTACTGTTGAAAAAGCAACCAAGAAATTAACCTTTTCTACAGGAATTTGGGAATGAGCTTTCCACAGCAAATAATACATCACCCAGGGACTCCGACACCTGGAGAAGCTATGTTATAAAGCTTCTGATGCGCCAAGTTTTTCAGGGATCTCAGGGCTTGAAACAAGAGGCATGAAGCTGTCACCAACAAATGCTGGTAGATAAAAGTGGTGTATTAACTGAAATAATTCAATCAATTATTTTTATACACAAACCAAACTTATATAAGGCTCGAACCATAATTTCAAAGATAATTCTAAAGCTTTAGTCTTAGATCTCAACTCCCAGGTAGGTAACTGACCTCCAGTTCTCAGGGTCTTTCCAAATGGGTATCCTGTTACAGGCTTTGCCTATTCCCCCATTACTGCCATAACTGGAGTACAGTTTTATACCTGAGGTTTATAACCAAAGGGATACACAGCTCCTTTGATCCCCCATTAGGTTTCTGAGGCTAGTTTTAGTATTACTAGTGTGACTGTTTCCAGAGCTGCACAGTCCATCAAGGAACTGCAAGGGCTGCTCACCCAGAGCTAGAAGACATTCAGTCTATAAGACGATCAGTGTAGAAGCCGAAGTGTCAAGTTTGGCTAAGCTATTCCCTGTCTTCCCTTTGTGAAGCCGAAATAACTACTGAACCTAGCATAAGTACTGTCTGCCAGGGACTGGCAAAGCAGAAATCAGTTGTTTGATACAATGGTTGGTCTCAATTTTACATCTATCTTTTAACTGTATCATTGCAAGTCAAAGAATAGGCCAAGTAATTACTACTCAGCAGAGGTTTAGAAATGTGAAGGTTTAAACAAGAAGAATGCACAAGCATCTTTCTTATCCAGATGATCTGCCCAAGTGCAGATTCAGTGTGTAGGATAATCCGAGCTACTTCACCATTTCAGAATGTTACAAGAGGGAGGTGTGAGTAGTATTTCTATGCAGGCTTTTAACTAGCTCTCATGACTACCAGGAACAGTGTAATTTCACTATGTTGCAATAGAGAAAGCAGAAAGGAAAATTCCCCCATTACTGTTCTCCCATCTAAACTGCTGATATAACTCCAAATAACTAGTATGTGACCATGCTTTTGTGTTCATTTCTGCTTATAGATCCCTTGGATTTGCTTTGCACCCATTTTGTCAGCTAGCAGTACAGCTTTTTAACTGGTTCTCTGTGCCAGTTTGAAGAAAAGGAAACGTGGCTTGCAGTTTTCTTCATTCTGCTAACTGTTCTTTTGTGGGGGTTAAAAAGCTGCAGGAGTCATGACCAGCTTCTCTGGTGATTACATGGACAGGTGTAAGACAAGTGGCTGCTGAATTAGCCCCTTGGAGGAACACTGCTTTTGAACAGCCGTGATCCACATGCTGCACATGGGTTCTTGGTTGCCGGTGCTGAGAACCTGGTGTTAGCATGGCACTGTGCCCAGACAGGAGGCATATGAAACTCACCTCACTCACCTGCACAGGTCAGATAGGGACGCTCATGGGAACTGTGCTGAGGCCTTTGGTTTCAATCCCTTTCCCTATACAAATAATGTCCCATTGGTTCCATAAGCTGCTTATTCTTTACCACATGTTAACATTTCCATGCTGAAGTAAGAATTTCTGACCCATATAGAAAGCCAGACAGAGGGTTTGCAGGCACTGGTGGCTGCCAAAATGACAGGTTGTCAGAAAGCAGGCACTTGGGAAGCCTACTGAAACCAGATGGCTTGTCAAAACATATGCTATATACGAGCACATCCTGCAGGCACCGCGAAGAAGGCAAGCCTATGGCAAATAATGGCATCAAGAAATGACTGAAATCACACGGGAATCACTGCAGTGAAAAGCAAAGCCTGAACCAAGCATTCACCCAAGGAAGCACAGATGAGATTAAATGTGTTCCAAAGTGCACACTAGAATTCATTCCTCAAACAGGAAGTAGGGAGAGATGCAACCTTTGCATGTCAGAAAAATCAATATTTTTCAACTTTCTAAAATCTGGCTTGGTCTACATGGACTAAAACTGGTTACACAGTATGGGCACAAGCATTTTAACTCATTATCATGGTAACTGAAGACTTTGCTTTTTATTACTGAATGTTGAACGCAGATGTTGCCACAGAAGACCTCAGAGAAAGCTAAGAAGAGCCCAGCAGCAAACTTCCAAATTTTTAAACAAATCTTAAAAGTCAGATCAATGTCACATATACAGTAGATTGGCCACTTCTCTTCATATCATACCTCAGGTTACATAGTGTGCTAATATGTAAAAGCAGTTTGGATGCACTGAATGCACAGGGCATAATTATTCCTGCCTTCTTAGAATCCTAGAGTGGTTTGGGTTGGAAGGGCTTCCTGCATGTATCGCTAGAGGTGGTTTCTGTGGTAGGAGGTAACTACACAAATAACGGTATAGGACAGATGCTCCTTTCAGAGGAAGCAACAATAAAGTAACAACACTAAAGAAAGAGTGATGGCAGGACCAAAGGACAAGCATGAGATGAAGCTCTCTGCAAATAGTAAATTTACAATAGGAAATTCCCATTTACTCCTGGGGACGTGTCCTGATGGTGCACACATAGCAAACTGAGCAGTGAGCTGCAAAGGAAAGGACACAGTACCACAGTAGATCCATAAGGAAAGAGCAGGAGACACATGTGCCAGCATAACTGGCCAGGAACACCCCTTGCTGTTCTGTTTGTTATGGACCCTAGAGGAAGGTGAGCTGGATAGATGGAAGAGAAGAGATGACAATACAAGCAACCTTTGCTGTTTTCTTTTGGAAATACACCATGAACAGCCAACAGACTTCTTTTTAACAAGCAGTTAGCTTGTCTGCCAGTTGAAGCACATCCAATGGCCATCTTTATTCCTTGGATTCTGGGAAGCCACAGAAGCCTCAGAATGGCCAAGAGCAGGGACATTACAAAAACAAAATAATAAACTCCAGCAGAAGGCAAAAGAGAAAGGCACATACATTTCAGATTTCATATGTGGGGCCAAGGACAAAGTAATCGAGAGGGAGCAGTTACCATGCTTTGTTTCCAACACTCAGAATCAAACATATCATTTGGCCTCTGCTGCTATTCCTGCTAGTAAGCTATTGGTGCCGCCACTGGGAACAAAGCCTTTCCAGGTAATAGTGTAACTGTTACACTGAGGTTTTCTGACCTCGTAATTTTTAACAAGGAAGCCACAACCACTCCGAAAGAACAAACCAGCCTATGATTCTACGATACTGGGTACCCAGATAATTCTGCTGGTTTACCACTAACCTAAACACCAAGAACGTGTGATGTCCTGGGAAATGATCTACTTGTGTTTGGTTTGGCAACTACCAGTACTAAACCACTCTTGAATGCTATTCCTCCAAGGCTGCCTTCCCTTTTCCTGTGTGTCAGCCCTTAACTTACCACCAGGATTGCAACTTCTCATTGAAGAATCCCATTTCCTAGCATTGCCACAGAACACAAACATTGTTCCAATTTCCCAGTGATAGCAAGGGTGGGCTGCTCTTTGTATATACTACTTAAATGAATTAAACCTACTCAAACGTGTGATCTCTCCAGACAAAGATGAAGGTTACATAGTTTAAGGATGAAATATAGACCATCCTCTACAAAACCACTGTGTTGCAGTTTAATTAAAAGAATTCATTAAAGCTGTGGCCCATCCAAGGTAATTAGTATGCATAATTTATGCTTTGCCTAATACACAAGGGCAGTAGCCTGAATAATAAACTCAAGTTAACCTTAAGTGGAAGAGATGGAATGGTCAGATGTTTATTTAGCTCAGGTTTGCTCAAGAGCTAAGGTTAAAGAGGTGAAATTCTGTTAATAGTTCATTAATTTCTTAACTTTTCTCCATAAAATGCTGCCTACTCAGTAGGATGAAAGTGGGTTTGATTTTTTTTTCCTTAAGGAAGGATACAAGTAAATGTCTCCTATCCCCATCAGTCACCAGAACACAGTCTGTGATGATGTATGTACAGTTTGCAGCAAGGACTTAACTTGAAGGAAAGCTTCCCTGAAAGTTTTCGTCAAGTATCAAACATATCAGAAAGCTCCAAAGAAACACTTCTCAAAGGTACAGCTTCACAATCCAGAGCCAGCAGCTTCCACAGCACCCTGACCCACTATCTTTCCACCTGCTTCTAATTCCTGTCTCTTTCTTCAACAGTGTGGTCTGCCTGCAAACCTCGTCAGGAATCTGATCTGTCCAAGAAAAAGCCAAACACCTTACATGTTGATGCACTATTTTCACTAGGATTCAGCTCACAGTGTGCACACATATGCCATCATGCCAGCATTACTGAGGGTATCCACAGAAAGATCAACACTGCCTTGAGCTGCTATTACTACTGAAGACTTCACTAACTTTGTTACAACCCACTGAGCATTAAGCAGCTATAAGCATCTGTTCCACAGAACAAGGTGAATCAGCTCCTTTGTACACAAATTGTTAAACTAGAGCTATGTTACTATGCTTCTGTAGGAGTGACACCCCTACTAACCCCCAGGGGACCTGCAGTCCAAGTCCTGAGCAACACTAGGGCGCCCTGTGACACAGAGTTCTGCTCTCCTATGAGTATGTCAAAGCCAGGCTTGTAGACGCTGCGAAAAGACACAGCAATGTCTGGCAGATTTGTGGTAACAGGATCTCAGTGTTGGGGGTAAACTATCATTTAAGGAACCTACTTCATGGTTTTAAATGACAATACAAGCATTGGCTTAAATATCTCCCACTTTCCTGCTCACAGTAGGAAGATGAATTAATAAGAGTCGTTCTGTAGAGCTAATTGCTGTAGTATGGAAGGCCAGGACTCAATCCTACTGAAAGTGCTGGCAAAAGGCAGGCTAATATTTTGCTCTTAAGGAAATTGAATGTATATTGATTGAAATGAACTCGCTAGAGCCAACAAAAATCTGCTTTGCTTTGGATCAGAATACCCGGTTCACATGGGAATCCTCTAGCTTCATCCAGTTCCACTCAGCTAAGGCTTGGTCCCATAATCACTAGAAGAAATCCACAGCTATAAAGATTAAGTCAAGACTTCTGGAATACACAGTAATAGAGAAATGCCCACCAGAAAGTACAGCAAACTTTAAAATAAATGTAGCATTTGTGCTACATGTTTCTGACCTTCTCTGTAGACATTCAGATAACTCAGCCTTACTATGAACTGTAAGACATTAAATCATGACAGACTTCATTCATTTTATTATTAAGGGTTTGGGCTTTTTTTGATGTTTTCTAGCTTTGCAGCCAGATTTACTCCTGAAAAATCAGAATTTGAATGAAGTCAAAATGGCGGAAGAAAAGAATCTGCAGTCACATGTGCACATGCTTGCATGAATTGATCTGTAGGAATTCATGCCATCCAAAAAAGAAACAGAAACACCAGAGCATCCAACTTCTAAGACCAATCACAACCACCTAACAGAACTCACAGTTCAAATACTAAGTAGGGAACAGGGAACACATTCATTTTTCCAACATTCGAACTTTCTGCAGTGAGTTTGAAGAGGCAGATTTGTGACCATTTTTCTTGGCAAAACCAAAATGGTCAGAGGGCAAGCAAATTTTGTAAAGCAGAATCTACTTTGCTGCTGTTTAACTGGAGTCCTGCTCAATACATCAAAATATACAGTGTGTGTTATAGAAAGAAACTCCTTTCACGAGAGCTAACGCAAATGTTCCAACTTCACAAAATAGTCTTAAAACTAATAGCAAATTTAAATACATTTTCTCTTCCATGCGTATAACAGAAGAACATTTGAATTGCATATTACTCAGTGACACCCAAGTTCAGACTATGATCCAAAGCCAACTGTTCAGACATTTGGGCTTTAGGGAAGCAACTAAATGGCTTTAGTCAACAAAAGTATCCAACTGAATAACAAACCCAGAGCAATAGGTTTGCTATAATTAGCATGGATACTATCACTATACTGCTGAACCTTATTACGAACTGTAAGACATCAAATCATGACAGATTTCGTAAATTTTATTATTAAGGGGTTTATTTATTTTTTTTCTTTTTTAGCTTTTCAGCCGGATTTATTCCTGAGAAAAAAATCAGAATAATTTCATTAATTTTGCTGTTTTCCTGTTTTTAAGCTATCTTTTGTTGGAACATGTTTCCTGAGGTGCTTGTGCCCTTAAAGGAGTAGAAGGCTTCTCTCCAGAACCCGTCCCCCTCCTCCTCACCACAGCCCTGCCTGCCACTAGCTCACTCCCATTACTTTTAATAAGGTGGCATGCATCCAAAGCTTTATCAGTGTCAGTTCACTGGGCACCTCAGCATGTCAAAGGGTGCTCAGTGTCTTAAGCCATCTACTTCTCTTTCTGGGTCTCTGGTTTTAAGTATAATTAAAGTAAAGATGCATAAATAGAAGCAAGTACAAATAAAGTACATCTCCAACAGGTTCCTTCAAGGCAGAGATGGGAAGCTGTGTCTGTTGTTACAAAACTTACAGAATTATACTTCATCCTCTGATTTTTAGAATTCAAATACAAATACACTAATTTGAGTGCCTAACACTCAGTAAGGAAACAGACTGGGTGAATAGAATGCCCAGAGTAAAAGTCCAGTGTGTTCTTTTAGTATCTAGCGCAATGCTATTTACAGATCCTGTCTAGAGTAAGTATATGCAAGACACATCAATCTTTATCCATTCCAATTACAAACAAAGGTAATATCACAGCCAAGCACACATTTAGCATTAGATGGCACGTATCTGGGCAGACCTGAGAAGCTGCAGAATAAATATTGATATATTAAAAGAGAGTCTATTACTCACCTTCTGAATGAACCGCTGATTTTAATTTACCTACAATTTTGCAGTAGCATCTTTCCAAGAGGAAATTAAATTTTTACATATCATAGCAAATCACAAAGCCAAAATGTCAACTTCATATATCAAGCAATTACTTGTACTGTTTATTTTTTGGGGAAATTTTAACATATATTTACTTAGAAAGCCACATGGGTCCTTCCAAAATAAATAGGGGCTATAATTCTTGCCAAAAGAACCCACAGTTCCAGAGATCTACTCATCAATTTCCTGCAGCATTAATGAGGAAAGGCGCTGAGACAGTCATTCATACTGTCTTTATGGTAAGACTAACCTACAGGGCAAATCAAGATTAAGGACAAAGGGAAGACAAATGGAGAGAATACAGAACTAGGGCTTTTTTTCAATCCATCGCTTGAAATTTTTGTTTATTACCTTAAATTCAAGTACTACACTCAAAGTGCACATAAAAATAAAAGAGATTCTCCAGGCAGGAAACTACATAGAGGAGAAGTGGCATTACTTCTACCTTGAGATATTTCTTCTTGAAATATAGAGATTTATTTGGCTAAAGCTAGAAGCCGGGGAAAGAGGCCCTGTTGCTCATGAGTTACTATGAGCTTTTGTAACTGCTACGTGTTATCCTTATAAGAAGAATAAGTAAATTAAAACAGACAAGATAGTTAGGCTATAGTAACTTGGCTCTCTAAGGACATACTTTGCCAGTACCAAAAGGCACGTAAAATTCCTCAGATCTCAGGAAGCTCCTTCCAGAAATGCTTGCACTCATAGTCTCAGCTACACCAGAATCATACTTCTGCCTGAAAATTTGGGTCTTTTTGGCTTCTGTGCTACTTGGAAAGGAACCACCAACTTGGCCTGCTATAATGCAGGTCTTGAGGAGTCTTACATACTTCAGAATAAAGGATCGGAAAGGATGTAATAAGTTCACTCCCAGGTGTCTGAACACAAATCCTTGCATAAACCGTTAGATGCTCAAGGTGGGCATGCTTAATAACATATGCAACCCTGCTGACAGAAAGAACAGCGCCAAATGTAACCCTATGTCAGACATTCACTTTTTCTCTGCTGTAACCAGCACACCCATCATCCTGAGATCCAGACATTGCTTTTCTAAACCTTGTGGCATTTTAGTTTTCATAAGGCTTCCTCTGCGCACCTTTGCCAGGCTGGGTGTGTCTCTATTGCCAAGAGAAATATATCAGCATTAGGAAAAGACCAGCTTGGTGGGCTTGGGCTATAGACACTGGAGATGGCTGTGCCAGTGCTAACCTTGGCACCGGCAGTTTCGGGGGGTCGGTCCAAGCGCGCTCAGGCTGGCTGCTTGTGATCAGTTGAAGGCCAGGAGCAGTACAGCAGTGCTGGTGTGGGCAAGCCAAGGAGCCTGCCAAGGGCAGTTTATCACTTCCCATCCCCGTAAACCTGCCCCTGGCAGCTTACAACTTAGCAAACACATCTAAGACTCCTGTAAACAAGGCCTGGCCTCTGGTACCTAACAGAGACACACACAGTCACATGGAGTCTTCTGTAGCATAAGAAATGATTTCTCATCGCAGTCATGGCACAACCCTTCTCAGACAATAAACCAATCATACTCAGCATCACATGAAGGCATTTAATTTCTTACCCAAATTCTAAAGAAATTGAGGCAAATAGGTAACATTCAAATTGCTCCCAGTGACAGAAGCTCTCATGAACAAGATGGGCAAACAGAATCACCATGTCTCTTTATTCTCAGGCTTATATTTTAACTATTTTCCCTACCTTCCTTTTACTGCCTTTTCCTCCTCTGTTTCACAGACAGCATCTCTGCATCTCTCACATTAGCTGCTTCAGTGGAAATTACAAGACAGAATTTTCCACTAAGCCCCTCTAAATGTGCTACTAAGTCCTTCAAGTTCTAATGGATTTAGGAGGTTGGCCCATCTGATAATGTTCTCTAATGCACACAATACATGTTTGACCTAATGGAATAAAAAACTTTTTCAGAGATTTGAAATGCTTCAAATCAGCTCTCAGGTTTCACTTGCTCTAACCTTGGTCTTGGTGTATGTGCCTGCATCTCTCTGCTCTGCATTTTACCCCACAGGAATGCAATGACACCCAGAGCAGTCTATAGACCACTGCAGGCTTCTTCACAGCAAGGCTTCCTGGTGAGCTGTCTGCTTCTGCCTACTCAGCAATATGACTATGCAGCATACTCTTTCCCTCCGTTGGCCTTACCTAAGCAGGCTGAAATGCTGCAAGTTACAGTTTGGTTTTCTGAAAGAATTTTAAAGTTCAAAGTGAAATTCACTCATTATTTTGGCTGCAGTTTGGTAAGACATCAGCCAACATCAGGAACTAAGAGCAGACTGCCAGCTGATAAGGCTTCTTCTCTGTGAGATGCTCACAGAGCTCAACTGCCAAGTTCTCATTATTCAGAAACATCCACACCAAAAAAACTCTCCCTTCCAGCCCTCTCCTTCTGGCCTAACCAGATGGCTGAAAACAAACAGATAAATAAAACAGTGAGAAAGAAAAACAAAACCAAACCAAAATAAATCCTAATTATTCTTTGCTTAGTAAATCCTGGTAAAATCTCCTGCAAAGCCAAGGTCAAGTGGGCAAGTCCAGGAGCAGACAACACTTGACAGCGGACAGCCGTGAATGGGCAGGAATAGGGCAGCTTGTCAGGGCTGAAGCCAGTGCCAGGAGCCCTGCCTGCTGACATTCAGAGGAGGTGGGGAAGAGGAGGTCTCAAGGGCAAGCCAGAGGGCTGTTTCAGAGCATAGGGGAGACCATAGGCAGTCCAAAAAACCCCACCAGTGACTCTTGGGAGAAATACAAATGCTGATACATTGCCTTGCAGACAGAGTATCAACAATATTAGCCTAGGTTTTTTTCTTCTGTTAAGTGTATATGAGCACAGGGAGATAGGGAAGTTGTAGGTTGCCACAAAAATGTCTAGCATGTCCAGAGTCTGAAATTCAATGACAGGGAGCTGCACAAACAAACAATATCATAATTTACCAGCTAGACCCCATCCACATCCACTGTCTCCTTTTCCTATCAAAAGATCATTTTCTTCTAACCGCTGATACTAAAACTTGCCACAATCTTGAAACTTGTTCAGAGTAGACAGACCTGCTCAGTGCTGTTAGTGCCAGAGAAGCTGGACAATACCTTGTATTACCTGCTGACTTCTCATATCCCTGATATGGAAACCATGGAATTGAGCCCAGCTCAGGCAGCCCCAACTGTGCAGAAACTGCATCAGTGACTAAACTGTAACTCGCAGAGGCCCTGCACTCTATCTTGTCTAAAAGGAGATCAGCTGGCATACATGTTAAGAAAAAATAACTTGGCTTGGGTCTTTTTTTTATATGAAGACTTTTTTTGCCAATAAGCATAACCAAAACCATGCAATGACCAAAAAAATCCCAGACTGAGCTCTATGATCCACAGGAACGTGACCTGGGGAAGCTGTTCCCTATAAAAGCCTATATTTGATACCTGTTGAAGAATTGCCACTGGTGGAAGGCAAAAAGCCCCAGCTGAGCCTGGACTAACCAGCTCTGGGCATGCAAACAACATTCATCAACACTAAGGACAATACTCCCATGAACTGCTGCCGAATGGGGAAAGAAAAGCCGAGGCTGCTGGTATGGCTGCTGGCTGAGTGGGAGCTGAGCTGGGAGTGACGCTGCGTGCTAAGCTTCCCATCTGGAATGTTCACACGTCCCCAAAACAGCATGTCTCATACCAGCAGGGTTTACCCAGCCCCCCATCCTGTGGAGGGAGATAAATTCACTTCTGCACAATTTGCTGAGTGTCATTCTCTTGGACTAAAAAAACAAGTTCCTTTTTACTCTGAATGGGCTTTCAAGACCTGGCACATCTCACACACAAGGACTTGTCCAAGTGCCTTGGCTAAAATATCTTCCCTTTCCACTACTGCAGTACTGCACATGCCAGCGAGATCTAGTTCAGTGTAGACAGCATATCAGTGGGCTGCACATATATATCCTGAAAAAAAGATGCCTGGAATCCATCCAGAGGGCAGGAGATCTGTATATGTTACTATTGTTACACAGCTCAGTTCATGGCACTCCTGTCAGACCCAGGGCTAAACATTCTCCCCTGATCCAAGCATGCCAAAGCACTGGGCTCTGGCCACGGTCCGTTCTGGACCACAATGAATTGAAACAGAGGAGTGTCACATGCCTCATGATTGCCTGTTACTCTCATCAGGACTTAATAACAATCCAGATCTTTCAGCACTTCCCAACAGGCACAGAATTGGGAAGGTAGCAAGCAGGTATTTTTCTGTTTGACAGTTTGTGCTGTTCAATAATCAGGTGCCACCAAGCCCCACAGCAACTCCTTTGGCATCCTCCCTGGGGATTCCACCATGAAGCTCTGGGAACGTTTCTGAGATGGTGCTATTGTGGAGGGCCTCTACATCTGTGAATAACTATTCACAGCCATTCTTTTGGCTTTGCTATGACTTTTGGGTGCCTTTCAAGAAAAACAAAGGACTTTCTCCAAAGCAAAATAAATCTGCTCTTTCACTACAACAAACTGTACTTTGCATGGAAGAGGAACAAAACTACAAACCAGAGGCAGAAAACACCATGGTTTTGATATTTGCAAGATTTTAACTGTATTTGTAATGAAAAGCCAAGTTTCTGGGGCTGACTTTGTCATGATTGTCCCAAGAAAGGCACAGGATTGTACTTGATATTTACCAAAGTGGGAAAAGAAGCAAGTCTCTTTAGAGAGAGCTGCAGGCAGCATAGGCCATTCCCAGGCACAGCAGTCAGCCAGCACTGTCCCTAAGGTGTCCCACTCTGGCCACACAAGAGCCACAAAGAGTCAGGCTTTCTGCTGTGACAGGAGAGAAGCCATGGGAGGCAGCGGTCCCTGCCAGCAAGGGCAGCTCCCTTGGCCACCTCCACAGCTCACCTCATGCGCTCTGTGCCAGGGGCACCTTCCTCCCTTCCTTCAGCAAAGGCAAACTAACCCCAGCCAAGGGGTTAGGTTCCTTTTCGGGACGACAGCCTCACGCTGTTTGCAGGGACAAAGCTTATGAGACTACAAGGAAAAGGGAGAAGAATATTTAAGCTTTACAGCCTCTGACCAGTGTCTGGCCAGTGGGTGTCAGAAGCTGGCTGCGCTTTTCCCTCTGGCCAGAGCTCAAAGATTAGGTGCATATCAAAGCTGAATTTCATTTTAGCCTGAGCAGTGGCTGCCTGGAGTCAGAACTGAAGCACTTTGGTGAAATATCTTCACAAGCATCATTCGCAGGCTCCAGCCCCCAGCAGCAAAGCCACAACAGCTTTTGCGTTTAAGCCCGTTGGACAGAAACGGTCACAGTGGAAATATATGGACAGTTTTGAGAATTAAGCCATCTCTTCTATATGAGAAAAATCTGTTAAACACACTGAATAAGAAAATAAACATTTAGTTTTGAGTACAACTCTCCCTGTAAAGATGCCTGTCCAGCCTGCTGGTGCAGTCCCAAGCTAACAGCTCCTGACAGAGCACAAAGGGCTGCATGGCTTTAACTAGCCCTGCACTTCCCAAGAAGGTAGCAACTTCCCTTTGGGCAGCTGTGAAAGGGCCTTGTCTCCCTGATTTACACAGGTATGGTCTGAACGGCTCAGAGGCTGAGGCCTCCTCAGCCAAACACCCATGTGTGCATGAAATTAGAATGTCAACATTTGATTCATGCTGCCAGGCTGTGACTGTGAAACAAATTATGTCAGTGGGTGGCAATTGCAATATTAGTCTAAGCAGATAACATTTAGCTAAAAGGAGGGGCTCAGTTCACATTCTTCTGCCTACCATTTTAATATGTCAACATCATTAGACTTACAAGGCCTGGAATTTTGTCAGAATGGAAAAAACCACGGAGGCAAACAAAGATATTCTAGGTTGAGAGAGGGTTTACAATAAAGCACAAGGCAGTACAAGCCAAATAAAGGTTCAGCAATTTCATTACTGGTCTTTACCACATACCTTCACTGCGCACAGTTCAGAGTCCTTACATTTTGTCACACTCCCCCCATTTAACGATTTAAAAAGAAGTGACTGAACACAGTGGAATGTAAGTGACAAAGAGCATCACCTACAGTGTGTTAGAAACTGCCTCTTCAGGGGAAAAGTGCCATTTAGCAATTAATTTTTTATAAAGACAGCCTTGGAAATGTTTGGCTTGAGCTACCAAACCTCGAAACACACAAAAATGAGAATCTAAACCTGGATTCTTTTCAGTTAAAAAGAAATACAAATTAGTTTTTTGGAAGACTGAAAGAAAAACAGGTTTTCCTAAGCTGCTGCTAGCATTTTCCTCTGCATTCCCATGAAATCAACAGTTTTTGAGATGTGAAGTCAATATATTGCAGTAAACTAGATTAAAAAAAACCCTAACAAACCCAAACCAACGAATTTGAAACCAACAGCAGATACCTAAGAGTAACTGGGTTTATTACAGAATTAATAAAGAAATACACAAAACTCACCATGCTGTAAAGATGGAAAATATAACCTAAGGAACAATACTGATTACTTTCTTCTGGCCTTTTCATTCATTTTTTGGTAAGGCGCTATGTATCAGAAGACAATTCAACCATAGAATCCACCATAATTCTCACTCCATTTTATTTTCTCACTCATTTTAACTAGCAAAACAGCAAAACATCAATGTAAAGTTTTATTCCACAGCAAACACCCATGTTGTTAAAGTTAATGCTGTGAAAAATCCAACTTGTAACAGCAAAATGTTTATAGGAGCAGCCATTCATTTAGCTGTAGAACCAGGCAACAGCTATCAGCTTCCTGGTTAATGTTCAGAAGGGCAGAGTTTTTAGGTGATTCTGCCGCAAAGTAATTTATCCGCTTTATCTTCCAGTATACAAAGCCTAGCTACATCTAAAGCCATTAAGAGGGAAATGGCTTGTAGCTACCTCCTCTGTTCACCTGTATGCGTGCCTGCATCCCCATCCAGGGCTGAACCACTCCAGGTCCAATGTTGCTTTCGCTGAAGAGTTTCATCACTGGGTCAGATTCTCACTGCCTTCCTCACTTGAGAAATGGCATTGAAGTTAATGGGCCAAATTAATCACTGGCATAACTCCATTGACTTCACCAAGGATCAGTTTGATTCAATAGGACTATTCTCTTCAGTGGACCAGGACTGGATGCACAGGCTTCAATGGGAGCAAGATGGGAAACATAATGAGAAATCCAGATCATTTATTCTTCAGACTTTGCAAAGATTGATTTAAATTGACTTCAGAAAACACACACTGTAGTAAGACATGTACATGTGTGTGGCCCAGTTCTCATTTCACAAGCTCAACATTGTTAAACTGGGTTTCCAGTGCAGCTTCTGCGTGGTGTACCAGTGATTGTCAGGGCCTGCTCGAATTCTTACCATGCTTCTCCATTGAACAGCCTAAAAAAGCCCTGCTGATGCAAAGGGACTATAAAGATTCAGATTCAGACTAAAATATCTTGCTACTTGGAAAAAACAGACAGAAAACACAGCTATAACTGGCTCCCCGAGTACAACTTCTTTAACTTACTGTGACAGATGTTGTAGTACGACCTTTACAAATAACAGCAGAAAAAAGAAAATCACAGCACCGGATTGCATTTTTCCTGTCACTTCACCCACTTCAGGGTATGCACTTTAGGAATCTTTTCAAAGGGGAGGATTTTTCAACCAAATCCTTCACAATGGTCCAAATAGGCAAAAAAAAGAAAAGGTTCAGAACTGCTTGCTCTTTACTATAAACTATGAAACTGTTCAACTGAGTTTCCAAAGCCCTCAGAAAACAGTTCTCTTTGCATTGCAAGTTACCTCTTTGTCAACAAACCAAACAGTGGAAATGTCTGTCTGCGGTTTGGCAACCCCTCACCCACAGTAACTAATGAGAAGTAGCACAACAAAACTGGAAACCAAAACCCCATTCCAACCCACCTGGGGAATTTAAAATAATGTTTGCTCTTTGGACTACTTTATGGTGAGTAAAATCGCCTGTGGAAAACACTGCAGGTCATTTTAAAAGCTCAGCTATTCATTCGGTGTAGAAAAATCAGTGTAAACCATCAAACTCCTCCAAAGGTAATTTGGTAGCAGCACTTACAAAGAGGAAAGCAGAAAAGACAGCACTAAGACTGCACGAAAGATTCCTTCTTTATAGTGTAGTGACAGCCTTGTAACTTCTCCATTATGATGGGAACCACGCATAAAGATTGCATTATCATCTGTGGTTAACTGTCAAATGCATTTTAATGCTTTATTTGGGAGAGCTGAGTTAAAGACAAAACAACCCTCCCCTTCTGAATCTATCCATCTCCGAAAATGCAACAACCACAGCTCATCCTTGTGCGCCAGTGCAGAGAGTTAACTGTATTCTTTCAGCTTCATGCAAATTCCTGGAGATCAGAGAGCTGAGTAAACAATATTTTGATGTAAACAGATTATCAACATGAGAGGAATGACCGTCTGGTCACCTGTGGGGGTTTATTCACTTAACACTTCCACCCCATCAAGACAATTGTGTGCAATCAATGCATATAGGGCCTTTCACTGGGTTGCTAAGTGATACACAGTGTCTACGGAAAAATGCGGGATGTACACAAGGGCTGCTGAGCAGCCCAGAGAAACACCACACACAGATGATATTTTAAACTTAATTCAGCACGTTATGAAGATTGTGACAGGCCCAGGGGCTGACCAGAAAGCACTTCAAAACTGTGACTTTATAAAGTTGGATCTCCCATGTGTGTAAAGAGTTTAATTTGGTAACAAGTGAATCACAGTGCAGAACAGTAGCTGGTTCAAATAGGAAAAGCCAACCCAGCAGGGAAGCACTGAATATTCATTCACTGGAAGGCACAGCAGTCATTTTACAATCCAGGCTTCAATATATGAGCAGATCGTTTGTCTAAGATTGTATATGCATTCTCTCATTTTCCTCATCTCTGGAAACTATTTTAGTAAAAGCCCAGAAGCTGTTTTCAACAGTTTCCTCAGAATTTCTAAAGAAAGGAAAGAAAGTTGAATGGCATCACATAGCCCCATACAACCATGAAAACCTGTTTTGTGGGACATTCTTGAAACCAACCCAGGAAGAAACCCTTAAGAGGTTTTGTATTTATTTACCCATTCTCTCCCCACCACCCACTTGATAGGTTTTATATTCAAATGCAAAATATATCTGCCTTTGTTCTAAGGGTTCAATCTGATTTTGGTCTGATTTACAGAACAAATCCTGAGAAATCCAATCTTCAGCCAAATTTCATTTTCCAATAGTTGCATTAAGCAAACTTCCAGCCCTCCAAGCTTTGCTAAGTCACTTATGATATAGTTCAGCTTGCTGTCATGTTCAAAGGCTCCTAAAAGACCACAAAGCTTTGACAAAGTACCCTGCTCGCTGGATCACTAGTGCTGTTTTCTACAGAACATGTTTCCCTAACCTGCAAAACGCTTTCTTACAGGGCTGTTCCTGACAATATGTGAGCAACATGAGGCTCTGTGGTGACAAAACTGATTTTGAGTGGATTAACCATAACTGAGTCATATGTATCAGGCCTTGCTAAGCTTGCAAACTCCTGAGCTCTTCAAAAAGCTGATTTTTATTAATTTATAGAGGGTTTATTTTCTTCAAAGGGAATTATACTTCATAGTTTGAGAGAATTTTACATGAGCATGAAGCATTTTATTGACAGAATCTTATGATGAAATGCTGTCTGGGTTCAGGTTAATGAAGACTGTTACCAGAGTTTCTGAGCTCCAGGTAACCTGCTGGTGACCTGCTCAGAAGACTCCACTTCCCAAGCCTCAAAGCTGCACCTGGGGAGGTTCACACTCAATACAGGGGAAAATTTATTCACTGAAAGGGTTGTTAAGCACATGTTAAGGCAGTGGTTGGTCACCATCCCTGGTAGTATTTAAAAGAAGTGTAGATACAGCACTTAAGGACATGGTTTAGTGGTGGAATTGGCAGTGCTGGGTTAACAGTTGGATTTGATGATCTTAAAGGTCTTTTTCAGCCTAAACAATTCTGTGATTCCTGATTCTGCCTTTATCAGTAGATGTTTTGCTTTTGTCTAAAAAATAAATGGGTCTAAAGTTACAAATTTATTTGGTCTTTCATTTCTTGAGTCAGCATGTTGTTACTTTGGACGCTTCAGTGCACAGTCAGTAGCAATCCATACAGGCTCTGTTTAACTGTACTGTTATCCAAGTTAGTGTCAGCAACACCAACTGCAGTCTAAACTGCTCTCCCCCCATCAGAACTCGAGAAAAGAGAAAAGAATGAGAAATATTCTTGTACAAGAGTTTCCAGAGGCTCATGCTAAGAAGCTTGTTCTTTCTAAGACAGAACTCCTCTGATACAGCCTCAGGATCCCCAAGAGCAAAAGCTATGAGTCTCAAAGGGCTTGTTCACTCGGAAAGGTCTGTCAGAAAGGCCCACTGCTGCTGCTGCTGCAGGCACTCTGCCCCTGCACTGCTGCACACACAAGGGCTCACCCCCATCACCTCTTTTCAATCTGTCTTTTAAGCAAACTCAGACAAGGCTGCAGACTACTCACAGATTGGAGGACGGTTCTCAGCACCACTGCAGTCAGGGAGCTGTGGTTTAGCAGGCAAGATTAAACCTTATAACTCCTCCACCCATCCCTCTCCATCCTGTTAACATACAAACCAAAAGGCTTCCTGCAGCTCTATGGAGCATTTCCTCAGCCCACACAGAGGGATTTGAACTTTGGCACCCTCGCTGAATGGAGGAAATTTCCTAGGAAGAGAATGGGGGAGAGGTTTGGGGGGGATTGTTCTATTTCCATTTAACAGGTATTCAGCAATAAAATGCTCATTTTACCTTAAAGCATTGCTGCAATTAAGTTTGGACTAGCTGAAAAACCAGGCCAAACTCAGCAACGCTGCCAGACAACATTGCTAGACAACAGATGAGATTTAGGCTTGACATATCTTAACAGGTAGCTTGAAAAGCTGGAGTAGAGATCTTAAGCACTGCAGCAGCTGCTAAGATTGACTGCAGCTGGTTAATACTAGATACCAAGCAGTCAGGGCTGGAGGGAGGCGTCTCTGGGGAACATGAGATTACAGCCACCAGTCTTGGGGAAATCTATCCTCAAAACATTCCCTGTCATTGGAAACAAAGGAAACATTTGCTACTAATTTCTGAGTCTATGGACAGATGAAAGGACTGTACAAGTGTGTTTCCACAATACTGAAAAGCTTTTCCATATAAAGTAGCCAATTTACTGTTATGGTTACACTTAAGTCAATTAAAATGTTTTATTTGCAAGGATTTGAATCTCTTACCTTCATTAACATTTAGCAGTAAATGGGAGAAAAAAGGTAAATAAAATATTATCTGGCTTTTTAAAGGTCATTCCAGCTTGATCATTATAAAAAGCTAGCTAGGAACACAGAACATGTCCCTTTGTGTGGATTTAGTACAATCAGCCAGTGCAGAACAGTATCAGTGGAAGACAGCAAACAAGTCAGTGGCTGGAGAATCTGTAAAGGCTGGTGCTTGATATATGCTTAATTAAAGCCACCCTTTGTTCATCTGACTTGAGATTATTTTCTTTTTTTCTTAACCCTCCCACCATAAATCACCCTCATCACAGAGCATTTAACTGATGCACCTATTCTTAGCACCTGCTTTGAAACAACCCTAGGCTAGCAATCCAAACTGATGGAATTACAAACCTAATACTTTGCATGCCTTTACCAAAGGAAGAGTCAGCCAGGTTCTGGAATCTGAGTCCTACCTAGGCTGGAGGGTACTCAGGAAAGAGGGAAACCCTCCCATTTTAATTAGGCAATTGCTGCTATGCCTTACTTCAAGAGCTTTCATATTCCTGTTTATTAAAAGGAATATTGTGGTATTCAAAATTCATTGTCACCAACTTCTGTTTTAAAGGAAGATTACCATTATTTGTAAAAGACATGCAAAATTAATGGTGAAGGAAAACCCCATAGTTTTTATATATATAAACAAAATACACTAGAAAAATACAAAATACTTGTGTGCTCCTGTGGGCAAACATTTCTTCAAACACTCAGTTTACATGAAGCTTGCTTCTTTCCCTTTTCATTTAACTACATCCTGTCTCCTGACACTGAAAGGAAAATAGAAATTCCTCACAAACCGCAGAATTACCATAGCAAAAGGCCACTCAGTAGAATCAACAAAGTGGTTTTCCATCATATCATTGTCCTTGGTAAACGAATTAAATTCAATGCAAAACTATGAATCAAAGCCCACAGCAAATCAGGTCTTGTCTAACTAGCCAGCAGTGCAGCTAGCGAGTTCAAATGCTGCAAATGCCTATCCTGAAAGTACACTGAAAACTAAACCCCTGCCCCCAAGGCCACAGAAGAGCAGAATCCTAAGAACCTTAAAACTACAGCATTTGAGAAACTTCCATGAAGAGTGGACATCATCGAGCAAGAATCTGACAAGCAACCGAACATCCCAAATCCCATCACACAAACCAAAGGACATGTTAACGAAATCCCCAGAGATCCAAGGAAGGTGCAGACTAACTGCATGGGTGTATACTTAAGTGTTAATGAATATTCAGCCAAGGACAAATTGCTCTACATTAAATTTTCATAACCACAACATTTTTTACAGGATTTTCTTCACTTTCAAGAAAACTCAAGCTCCCAATAAACGTTAAATGCTAAATGTCTTTTTCTTTTTTGGTAGTGGATACTTCAGATGGTTTTATTGAGCAGCCACATACTGCCCATTATGTCAGAATACAGATGGAATGATATAATAATGAACACATTAGAAGATGTTTTTAATATTGTTTGTTTCTCCTTCTGGGTTATCTGTTCTGCACACAGGTGTTACAATCTCTGTGTATTTTACAAGGGTGATGTGCAGGAGCTATTTGCCATTTCATATTCCTCTTAATTCAGCTTCCTTTGCTCTCTTCCACCAGGATACGGATGGAAGTTATTAAGCCTTTGAGCTTTATATCTGTAGCATAATATAGACTATCTATCTATGCACAGTTATCTATGCCGATAGCAATGTATTTCAATGGCTTCTGTGTATAATACAGCATCGTAACACATGCTAGAAGAATTTGGCAAGAGTTTTCACTGAACACTGATCATGCTTTCTTAA
Source organism: Amazona ochrocephala (assembly GCA_039720435.1). Classification (NCBI taxonomy): domain Eukaryota; kingdom Metazoa; phylum Chordata; class Aves; order Psittaciformes; family Psittacidae; genus Amazona; species Amazona ochrocephala. The sequence goes on along the minus strand of CM077883.1, from coordinate 29,254,071 downwards.
TAATTAGCAAAAAATATTATTTCAGTAGCCATCACTTCATAAAGTGATGTCAAGCTTGGGAAATGGAACGCTTAGGAAAAAATAGTTTAAAATAAAATTCAGGGTTTAAATCCAGTATTTTCTTAATATAAAAGGTGTGGGTGCGGTAGTTTTGTGGGGTTTTTCTTTATTTATTTATTTTTAGTATGGAGGCTTTCCTTTATATGGAAACTTTTAATTTTAATTTTTTCACAATTGCAGTCTAGAAGAATTAAAATAATCATGAAATTTGCAAACTAAAATATTGGGTTTTCTTTCAGAACTGCATGTAAACAAACCAAAAATAACCATTAGTAATGTGTCCATCAACCATTAACAACTCAGGGTCTAGAGCATCCTCATGAGGTTGAAGGTGATTAAATGCTTGCTCTTATCTTGGCAGGAGTTGTGGTTGCAAGAAGCCAAGAAGTGAAGGAGCAGGATTAACTGACATAGGAATAAGAATATAACCTAACCACAGTAATCTGATGTGAAGCCTTCCAATTAGAACTTTTCCTCTGTTTAACATAGTTGACTGCACCTACTGCACTAATAAAATATATAACTATACATTGTGACATACATTTATACACAGAAAATATACAGCATAATATAATAAAGTGTGGCCACTTCATTCTAAGGAAGTCCCTCAGCACCTAAAGCTGAACAGTCTCGGAGCTATCTGGGGAATGCAGAGCAATGTCTGAGCTGGCTCAGGCAGGATGCAGCTTGGCTCAACATCATTAGATTGTTTTAATGAAGCATGAACTGACCTGTATGTTTCAGTGACATTGAAGGTCAGTTTTTAGAAACAACTAATAACAGTTTTAGAAATAACTAATAACCTATTTTATTTTTGTGTTATCGTGACAAAGCTAAAGATTTCATCTAGCTCCATGGTGACTGCCACCACCACAGCACCCACTGAAAGGAAATGGGACTCTGAGGAGAAATGGGGCAAGAAAGCTCTTGGCTAGTTTCAAAGAAAGCCATTCTAAAACTGCATTTCACAAGCAGCTGGCTAGAAAATGTTTATCCTAGAGTACTACAAGAACTGCTTCGGGCAAGGCTGACCACCGCCTTGAGCCCCTTTACTGGCAGAGTGGGGAGCATAAATAAAATACTTCTTCCTTTCTGCTCCTACTTATGGAATGTAAATCATATAGGAAATGTAGAGGTGAGGCTTTAATTGCTGATTTAGGAATAGCTGGTAATTAACTTCCATTCTATTCAGAATAGTTTTCTGAATGACAGGGTAACCTAGCAACAGGCAATTTGCAAACAATGCAAAGGTGTAACAAGCAAGCCTTCCTTTTTGATACAGAAATGGCATTTGCAGGCTCCTCATTATTTCTTATTCTATGCATAAATTCATTTCTGTCTAATACTGGAAAAGCCTGGACCAAAAAATGAAATGCAGTTAATACTACATAAAGGGAATAGTTGGGAACAGCATTAGACTACATCTTCACATGGCCTGATGTTCAGTATTGACCAAAAGATTTGCACATGCCCTGGACACAGGTAGGAGGATCCTTGTTCCTTAACTCTAACCGTAACTCTAACCCTGTTCCTGCTGCAATGTTTTGCCAGCAGTGGCTTACACTCACAGAGGAGAAACACTTGGAACTATATTGCTTCTTCTCCAACGCACATAACTATGACACAGCACTGACAAGTTTCGAATTCAAGCCGTAGACACTCACAGAGACTTAAGGGACAAGCATGTACACGAACATTTTTCAGTGTGGCTGTTAACTCATCTACTCTATTACACCTGCCCAAGTCCTTCCCTGCCTGAACATCCAGCCTACGCACCATCCCCTTGGCCTGTGGTACATCTGCAAACGCATTTCCTACTGAGTGTGGGAAGGTTTGCACAGCCCTTAGGAAGTGTTTTCTACTCTTTAATTTGAAGAGCTCTTTCTCAAGAGCTTTGCTATTAAAGGAACCAATTCCCAGCTTTCATGTGCTATGTCTTTAACGAGATGGGCCTAATCAAGTCTTCAAACATAAGAAAGATCAAAGCCTATATCTGTAATAAACCAAACGATATGTTTCTGGCATGTATTGACAGGGCTACACTGCTTTGGCTGTTCAGTTCCATTATTACTAACATTTATCACACAGAAACCTAGATGGCATATTAGAAGTCCCCTAACTTTCTAGCAAAATACTGTCAAACAGCAATAACACTTGACTTGACCTCAGTTTTACCTTCTGCATCCCTGCAGTGATATGCAAGCTCAAACAACGCAGCAGCACTTAGGAAAAAATTAAGCCTGTCATTAGCACACAGTAAATTTGAAGAACAATAATTTTAGGGTAGAAACTTTATTTATTGACACTAACAAAACATAGAAGGGGTACACAGCTCCCCTGATGAACACTTTAAAGTGCCTTCTGAACACCAGTTAAGGCTGCCTTCCTCCCCAGGGTACAGCACAGTTACTGGGGCCATTTCCTAGATAGGCCTGTCCAGGATTTGAACTTAATTGAGCAGAATATTAGCTCAGAAATCTGATTCTGCTCTGCTCTAATCAACAATGCTGTTTCCCAATTAAAGGAGCAGGCACAATCTCTTGCATTGCCTGACACATAGTCTCCGTTTTATTCTTTCCTTTTCTTCTGGTGATTGCCTTGTCTGTGCTTGTGCATCAACCCTGTGGACTTGCAGCACATGCAGCAGGAGCACTAATCATCCATTTGTTTAACTTTAAATAACAGCTATCACAGTGCAGATAAAAACATCCTTGAACTGATGATTAAGAGATTCCGTTTTATCTGCTGTAAACAATACTGTTCCTTTAAAGGTAGCGAGGAAATAAGTCACAAAAATAATACATATATGGTTAAAAAATTCCATTATCACACCCATTTGCAAAATCTGAGTCGTGATTTGGCACACTGAATTTTATTTTTCAGGTCATCTGAGAAGACCTGGGTTATTTCCAGAAGTCATCATTTTTCCCCCTAACACAATACAAACCAAGACCTACTACATTTGTGTGACTGATGACAGGAACAGGACAACCTTTGTGAATGTAAGCCTGCCTTTGAAAACATGAAGAAGAAAACCACGTACACCCACGACATTCTCACATGACAAGAAGACATCATGTTGAAAGCCACGCAGAGCTGAAGAGTGACTCTGCTGATTCCTCTAGATGACCACAGCAGTTGGATTTCAGCTGTTTATTCAGCAACGGTTGCCACCTCTGTACCTCACACTTGAAAGAGACTCTAAAGCCAGAAGTCCTCTTGACTCAGAATTGTGAATTACGTTATAGCACAAATCAAATACTTGATTTGTGATCTGTATTTTGTGTACCATGGAATATATATATCTCAAAAACCCACGACAGTGTCAGACAAATAAGAAAATGCAATTTAGAAAATGCGCTCAAGAGAAAAACTAATAGCAAATGATTCCCCAGGTACATTTAAGAGTCTTTTGAGTCTTTGCGGAAGGAAACAAACACTTCAACATGAGATTTACTGGTATCTTTGCATTTCAATTGTGATCCCCTGCTCACAATTAGTTCTAATGACAGCAGTCTCCTACACGGTTTCTGAATGGTATCCCTTTCTTTAGATAAAATAAAAAGGTTACCACTTCATCCATACACCGTACAACTGCATAACCATTTGTTAGGTCCTGCCTTAGAGCCAAGTCAACCTTCTGCTATGATCTCTCTACAGATTGCTAGAACTTTTGACACTTCTAACTTTCTGCAGTCTCTTTTAACAGTGCATTCTACCTTTTATGGCAAATTAGCTGTCCATAGGTTACAAGAGCCTTTGCTCCTCAAAAGTCATGTATCTGCCCTGCTAATTATCCGTCAAAATCCGTATGGGCTGGACAGAAGCCAAACTGTCAAAGGGAGCTGATCTAATCTCTTATTTCAAATTTCTTACTGTGCGTTGTACATCAAGACATGTCTTATTCTGGGACATCACAAAATGTTGGCACATAGAGGCAATCCAACACATTGCCTTAGAAAGACTTCGAAAGCTTTTAATGCTGGACAGCCACACCTATTTATCCAGTGAGTGAGAACAGTCCAACAGGAATTTACTGGAACAGATACACACGCTGTTTACACAGATATCCGGCATGTCTGTATCAGTGATTATTCCATTATTTGTCTATTTGCTTTTCCTTTCACATTGCAGTTCCTTTTCAACCCTCAGTGAGAATTTGTCCAGAAAAGGCTCAGCCATTTCTTTTTACTTACTGACAGCACAGAGAGATGACAGCCAGAAATAGAGTCCAGCAACCCTCAGTCTAGTTTAGGCAGTCCGATTTCGAGTGAGCTTACACTGTAAAAGCAAGCCAAGAGGACTGGGAAGGAGAAATGGAATATTAAAGTTAAGCATGTATTTTACCATGGATGGACTAAATGCAATTTATAACCTTTTTTTGTCACTGGTTTAGAAACAGGTGACAAGAGAATCCTGCCAGGACTCCAGGAAGACAGGGAACAGAGCAGACCTGTGTTACAAGAGCTCTTTGGCAATGAGAGAGCAATAGGCACTTAAGAACACAGAGCAAGCTCCCAGCCCCACCTGGATCACAACATGGTCTTAAATTCTGTTTTGGCCTAAAACAGGAACATAAATTAACACATTTCTTTAGACATATGATTATAAATATTTACAAATAATTATAGATAGATGAATACAAGCTAAAGGAACACAACCTAAAATAAAAATGTTACAATTAGGAGATGATGGAGTATAATTTTCTCTTGAAGGAATCACTTTGTGCTATGCTACAGACAAACGCATCTAAATAAATTTAGCAGGCAACTTAATGTAGAACCACAGCTGTCCTGGGAAGCTCAGACCATGAGGAATAGTGACACAGGAAGTATGAAATTCAGATGCTTGGAAGGTCAGAGGTGTCTGTGTCTGGTTTGGAGCACTGGAATTCTTTGGTGAAGAAGCCAAGAGTGAGGCATTGAGTTTGTTGTTTAGGGTTTTTTTAAGGTGATAAAAACGTAATTACACATCTAAATGGCATTTTCCAAACTGACTGTATGTGGCAACTTCTGAAGTCTTCCTTACTGTATGGCCAGCTTGAGTTCATATTACCCGCCCCTGCCCAGGTTTGCTCATGTCTCCCCATCATACGGGATGAGGTCTTCCTGAGAAAGGTGCCTAACAGGCTGAGAGGGGCGTGAGGCAGCTAAACTACAAATCCCACGGGCACCATGATGATGCTTCTGATTTCCTGTTTCCCTCTACCTAAAGATCAACATTTCCAAGGCAAGCAACTTCAGTATGACATCCAAATATACACTATAAACTATTTTAAGCATCCCTCCTTTTGACAAAAATCTCTCCTGCTTTCCACTCCAAATGCAAACTCACTTTTTGCTTGAGTCCAGTGAACCAAAAGTATCAAGGATAGCCATTAGTTTTGAACACAGACCTCTTGCTGTGCAATGCCTCACTTAGAGCCTGGCTTAGGGCTTTACTGTGGAGCAGATCAGCCTGTTCTCTCCCTAAAGCAGGTAATTTGCAGGATTTGACCCATTTCTGCATAGCTAAAATAGGTATTCATTCATTCTCCTCCATCATTTTGCTGTTTAATCTCACATCCTGAGAAGGCCTGAAATAGGCATTTGGCATTTCAAAACATTTTCCTTTTTAAGAAGAAACAGCAGCAAATTAAACAAATGTTATTTCAAGAAAATAAAGATCCTAATTTTCTTTGGCTTCAGATTATTAACAATTACCTGGACTTAAGATTCATTTTAAGAGTGATGATGAGAATTCACCATAGCTCCATAACTTGCTCTTCCTGCTAGAAGAGTTTACACAAACAATTTCAAAGCTTGACTGGAGAACCAGCCATCATATCATTCTGGTCAATTATTTGCCATGCTAGAAATGCATCAGGATAATGACACACTGAGGGATTGGAAGGCAATATTGTTTCCCCAGAAGCCTTTGTCTAACAAGGTAATTTATGACCTGTTCTGGAATCCAGTCTTTACAAAACCATAAATTCACACTTGCACTCAACTTCAAAGGGACCATTATCAATAAAGGTGGCAGAAGGCATCAGACTGCTGCAAGCTAGATAAACAGATAAGTGAGACTTTCATGGTTTTCTCCTCTAGGTCTGCTAACAGGACAAAAGCACCTAAAGGTACAGCTGCTCCCTGGCATTTGGCCCTGTTATTTGCAAAGTTCACCACTGAATGTGCTACTTCCCTTTTACAAGGTGAGGAAAGCCTTACGCATGCAAGTGCAAAAACTCACAGGCCAGCAGAGCTTTGAAAGCTCTCAACAGCCCACTAACGCTTACCTAGAAGCCCAGGCTTCCCTATGAACACAGTGACATGTGAAGCAGAAACCAAGAAGAAACAACAGAAGTCACTGTTTTTCAGCCTGAAGAAAAAGAAAACAAAGCCCTGCAGAGCAGCCAGCTTCACCTGACCTGTGTGTGTCCATAACAGCAGAACTTCTTGGTGTTTACTGCAGTGTTGTTCTCCCTGTTGCACTGGATAAGTTGCATGTGTGTGTGCACGCTGGTGCCTGTTGGCTGAACCCCACTGCTGAAGGTGGGGAAACAAGGGTCTCAGGGTGGGAATGCTGCATGCAAAGAACCTACCAGATTTATACTCGCTGGCTGTCAAACAAAAGCCTACCAATTTTAAGACAGCCATTCTTGTCACACTGGAAATTCACAGCCCTATACATGTGAAAGCAATACTCAAATAATCCCATTTTACTGGGGCAACAAAAGGGTGGACAGGAAAGCAGGCAGCTGTCCCCAGTGATTAACTGTTCTGGATCCACCAGTATGCCTGATTAACCACCCAGACAGTTGGACTAGCTCAGTAGCTGCTGACAGAGAGCAGTGCCTTGGAAGTACTCCCTTGCTGACAGTTACAACTCTCAACTCCGTCTTTTCTGGAGAGATTCATTAGTCAATGTTTGTACAGTGTTCTGAAGATCTAAAGGGCCGAGTGTGATCATGGGTCCTGGCCAGCATGACTTCCAGTCACTGTACTGGAAGTGAACATGGCATTGCTATGAAAAGGTGTGAGGGTACAAACTGAATGCCTTTTCTCTTGCCCAGCAGCGATGGTGCTCTCCAGGTGAGGAAAAGGGAACCAGCGCAGCAGTTGGACAGTGCAGGCTGCAGAGGAGATGAAGTACAGTAGAAGGGGAGGGATTCAACTGATTAATGCCAACCCACGCAATATAAACTACTCTAACCCAGGCAGAGAACTGCAGATACTCTTAATCTGAAAGCCATTAGTCTGCTAAGCATGTTTTTCATTCCAGATTCATGCAGAACTATCTTCTGATTGAAATTCAGACCTCTATCTATGGGATGAGGCTGGAGGAGTTGTGCTTGCTTCAGTTCTCTGCACTGGGGGAAACTGAGGCCACAAGATTTGTACCCCTCACAGACAAAAATGCCTGGCAAAAATATTATATGTCATAAGATTATTGATGAAACCTGACTGAAGGGCTGAATGACAGGTTCAGTATAAGCAGTATTTGCCAAGCCTCATGGTCTGAAAACCAGCCATTAACCCAATTACTGTCCATGCTATAACTTGGTATTTTTAGTTGAAGTTATTAAGACCTCAGTGGCAAAATTAGCTGGTGTCTTCCAGACATTTCTTTGGCCTGATTAATCAAGGAGCTTGCACTGTCTTATTTCGTGGACAAACTTTTTTCCTGGCACCAGAAGCACAGCAGAGACAAGGGTCCAAGAAACTTCGAAGCCAATGAAAGTTTTGCTAAGAACTTGATGTGTATATTTAAATCTTTTGCTGATTCTCTTCATTTCTGCAGACACTTCTGACGTGCTGAAGTACTACCACTTTTGCGTGAAACTCTAGTAAGGGTTGTCTGTGTTTAAGTGATAGTACCCTACCCTACCAGAAAAGATACTGGACTTCATAGAGACGTACCTTGCCAGCTTCTGGGAACTCCTGCTTGCCACAGTAACCAGGTTATCCAAAATAAGATGCTGACTTGAAGGGGTCAAAGTTCACTGCACAAGCACAATGCTTAATGTTTGATATTGTTCTTGAACAGAAAGATTATCTGAAAGACGTGCGCATGCTGCAGGTTGGCAGGACCCGGTACTTTAGCCACAGCTCACCACCAGCAAGCTGTGTCTGCAACTGCTTGCTTTCAGAACTCAGTCACAGGTTTACCAGTTTATTAAAACCCCTTTGGCATAAGAGAAACTGCAAAGCAGTGGACAGCTGTGGATGATGTTGAGGACAAGCATTCCAATAATAGCTACTAACTCCCTGCATCACAAATAATGGCTAACTTCAGCTTCCCTCCATAACTTCTACCTACCCTTAAAATGCACACCTTTCAGGACGAAATTGCTGCCGTTTCCAGCAGGATCCAAGAAGTTCAATACTTGTTCGATAGACAGCCTAAGCAAGACAGAGTGGCTTGGTCCCTTAATCTTTGAATAATAGCAAGAATCGCCAAGTGATTAATCTAGGAACTGCTTCTTATTTAACTATTTAACCCTACACAGCAGAATGATCTTTGCTACTGCTGAGTGCCAGCCTACCTTGTTATGTACTGTGAGTTCAGCAATCCAGAACACAGGCTGTAGTATCACAGAAATTAGGTTATCAGATAACTATTTCTAACACAAAAGGAATAATCTCAAGATCAGACATACAGATGTATGCATATACTCACCTGCACACCAGTGCAGGTCTTAGAGAATGCCCTCAACTCAGTTCTGTCCTGTCAGCTTTACCTTCGATATTTTACATCCTCCTGAAAATGTTTATTGCTATTTGCATTTACGTTTTTAACATTGATACCAATACTAAAAATTAAAGCTGGTCAAAACAATAGAATTGCCTTCTCTAATATTTATCATTAATTTGTTAAATTCTTACAGAATGAGTTTTGTCCCAGCTGGTACTGCAGCTTGGACTTCTTTAAAATCTATTTTAGCACTTAATTTAAATGCATAATTTGTCTCAGTTTAATACTAAACCAGGGAACAGACATGTCTGTATCCTACTGACTGACTCGCAAACACTATGCCTACTTCAGAAGAAGACAGAAGCCTTCATTATCAGCCATCAAATGCTAATCCAAATATTGTCATTGTTTTATTTATCAAGTCTTTAGAGCAAAGGAAGCAGCAATATCAACACAATAAAATGAATGAGCCCTGAAAACTGAGAAGTGACATAAAAATCACACATTCTGTCAATTTATTGCTTGTCGTTTGCCACTGGTCCAAGCTTATAATAGAAATTTAATTGATTTTTTTACTGGGCTTGCACTTCAAAACGAAACTCTTGGTGTAGGATACCCATTGCCAGTGGTGGAGCTGAGCAAAGGTGCACGCATATGCAGACAGGAGAAAGCTTGCTCCCAGCCTACCACCATCAAATGTTTCCTAGCAGGTTTTACACACACGCTCTTTGCATATCAAGTCTTCCAGCATGGGAGGAGAGGAATCCCTTTTCATTTCTAAGGTGCTTTGGTGTAAAAACTTGTATTTGTATGTAGGTTCTGTTTTAAACATATGAGAACTTTCTATTTATGCAAATAAACCACAGATACTTCATACTAGCAGATACAAGATACTTCCCTTTGCAAACACACATCTCTGAGCTGACACACACACATAGAACACTGATATGCAAACCAGGCACTCCAAATACATTGCCACAATATTTTTTGGGAACCTCCCCCCCAAAAAAACCCAGCACCCTCCCCTTCCCCATTAGTAGACATCGATCCTTCCTACCTAGTATTTAGATACTAATGGTGTACCATTCCTCTATTTCTCTGAGACAAATCTTCTTTCATACCAGCCAAAATTTTGCTTGAGTAAAGCTTAAACGAGAAAACCCTGAGAGAAACAACACACACTGAAGGCTTGTATGCAACGTATTAGTCAGTAACTGACAGCTTGTAGGAACTCAAAATTGCCAGGACTCTACTTGTCCACACCACAGGCCAACTTCAGCTGCCTTAAAGCAACTAGCAAGAACTTTCACAATGGGGAGACGAGGGATCACCTCTCCGTCTGCTGCCACCAGCCGCACTGCCGCTAGAAGGCGCTTTAAGCAGCCCGGCTCTGGGGCTAACACATGCTGTCAGATGGTTCGGTCCAGGGGATCCAGCAGCAGGACATCTCCAGCCATGCACACAGTTCACTTCCTCATGCTGCAGCTCACCAACCCTTGTTTTTAGAAACTCCCCAGGAACGCTCATCGCCATGAAGAGAAAGACTCCAAACAAGCCAGTTCAGCCTCTCATCCTCGCACCATGCTGCATTTAGACAGAAATTCCATAGACTGCAGTTTAGTCTACTCAGTGAAATCAAATGCCCTGGAATATCAATGGTTTCACACAAAATTCATTTCATTAACTAGTTAAACATTTTGCTTTTAGTAATACATGTGGTATGATCCTTTTCTAAAAGATGAAAGCTTTAAACAAGCCAACAAATCCCAGGAAAGTTCAATGACAACTGAATTTGTGTGTCGTATCACAAGCTGTGCAGTCTTTGCTTTTGTTACAGAGTCATTAGTTAACCTGACATTTCCTTTTGCAGGTCAGTATACAGCTGTTTTTTTTTAAACTGATACAGGCTCTCACCTTCACCTACACAAACCAAAAGCATCTAATACTATGCAGCAGTTTCCACACTGCTTTGCATCAAAAAGATTACTGTTAAAAATGATTCTATGACAGGAACCACCAGAGAAGGGAAAGGAGGAAAGCCTGTCAAATGCTTTCAAGTGGTGGACTTCTGATAACATAAAGCAAAGACCAAAAAGCCTTATGAACTCCCAAACTGCAAGTTCTAGATGCAAACAGCCAGCATTCGAATGCATTAGCAAGGAAGAAAAAAAAAAAAAAAACAACAACAAAAAACAACTCTGAGCAGCGCTGTTCTCAAAGAAGAAGGGAAGTTAAGTCTGTTTTTCATGGTTCAGCCTTCCCCTGGGAGCAGCTGTGATCTGGTCACCACCACCAGATAGAATATCAGCTGCAACAGAACTCCCATTAACAAGCCAATGCATCCCTGCTTCCCACATCTTGTCTGCTAGCTTACCGAGCACGGGCTTGTACTCGAAGTGCCCGAGCGCCACAAATCACGAGCTAAAACGGTTCTGCCTCTTCAAAGGGGAAGGAAGAAGACTGGGGGCGCTGAGGGCGGTCCGCAAGGGGAGGAGAGATGCTTAAAGTGATTTACGACCCCCCTTCAAGAACAAGCCAGACGCGGGCAAAGTTGTGTTGCACCTGGACCATTATGAGGCAACAAGGATGATCTCTCAAGGAGCAGAAGACATTCAAATGTACAAGTCAAAGAGTAGGATGATTCAATCCTCCCTAGGATCAGCCCGGCTTAAAGCAAAGAAAAATTCTGGGAAAAATATACATCTCCTCTCTCTTTCAGAGAGTAAAAGGGAAAGGAGATTAGAAAACAAGAGGTCTTGTGTATTCAAAGTGCTAATTCAGAACTTCTCTCTCTAAGGCATACATGAAACATTTTAATTGTCTGACTTTGCATTCAAAAACCTTGTTTGCAACTCTTAATTGCAGGCAGCTTTGAACAAATAATTGAAATGCATGACTTGTGGGGCCTGCTTAAACAATTATAATGTGCTTTGCCAGTAGGTGCTTTGTCCCACTCTCCTCCCCCCACCTTTTCCATAATGAAAATGAGCTAGCATGATATTTGGAGCAAAGTTAAAACCTTGCTAATTTGCACCACTGAAATCTAGGACTGTGACAGCGGCCGCACCTGTACAACTGCTTGTATCAGCAAAAAATGCACTAATAGTTCAACTGAATGCAAAGAAGACCTTTTCATTTTCTGCTGAGAGCAACCCACTGGGAGATTCTTTTCTAAATACAAATCCTTCATATGTCTGTTAGTTTTGCATTTCCTAAGATTTATGGAGCTATTTTCCTGAAAATTCCCTTTTAAAGGAATTAAGATTTAAGCAGAGGCTCTTACAAATACATACTATCTTTCCAAGACAGTCTGAAAGTAACTTGAATAAAATGCTATCCTTTTCAGAAGACACAAACTATTTTGGCACAGTGTAGCCAAAACTGTTCTAGTCAACTTACTGTGCTCCTAAAGCTGTACTAATCTGTAAAATTTAGTGTATTAACAATGAATTCACATTTATCCTTATCCAGAAACAGACATCATCTCACGCCTATCCCTGAAGTTCAAAGTCACTTGGGAGAAAAGTAAAATTAGTTCAGGCCAGATTGTTCAAAGTCATAACCTAAAATGGTCTTCTTTAATAATGCTCTGGGTTTGCCTTATTGGAAAGTATCTTACCTGTTTATATCTTGATGCAGTATTTGATTCTCACTTTGATGTCTGTATACATGACATTTAACCCAGGTCTGGGAATGATTAAAACACCATTTTACCTCAGATACTTGCTGGTGCTGGGTGCAGACAGGACAGAGGCTCTAAACTGGTTCTCAGAATATTATTTCCGCTGAAGCCTATTGAATTGTTAATGTGCTGACAAGCAGTGCTAAGTAATGCAATTAGCAGCTGGGATTACTACAGTTGCCAGAACCAGGAGTTTCAAGGAGGGAGGAGGGCAACTAATGAGGTGATCACTCCCTTTCAACCCAGTTTCCCCACTACATTTAGACTTTCAGCTGGCCACAGGCAGCTTGAACACCTGATAATCACAGTCACTCAGCCTCCACCTCCCGCACAGGTCCTGCAAACAGATCTGCAAACTCAAGGATTTAAGCAAAGAACACCGCATCTGATTTAATAAAAAAAAAAAAAAAAACAAACCAAAAAAACAAACAACCCTGTAATTGCAAATCAAATTTAACCAAAATCTAATCAAATCAGCCTATTACGACCTGTTACATCTGAACTTCAGAAGCTGGAAGAGCTGCAAGAATGTTAAACAATGCAGAAACATGGAGCATCCAACCATCTGCTGCTGTAAGCTACAGGCATTCTGTTCCTCTTGCTCCTAGCTAACATGCTAAGAAAACATCAAAGAAGCTTTTTGTAGGCCCAGTTTTGTATTTCTTGCTTTAGAATCCACTGTGCAATCAGATGACTCTTGTTCAGGATTCAGAACCCTGCAGGATTAGACCATCACAAGTAAACTTTACTGAGACTTTAGGAATGTGAGCAAAGTAGTTTGGGTTTTACCCCCACTGCCACAATGTCAGTCTAAATAAATACTTATGCATGTAAGTACGTATGTTGGTGTGAGGAGCCCACCCTACCTATAGCCACCTCACGTATAGCTGCTTTCAGACAAAAATATTCACACATATGCATTAGCAAAATTTAAGCCTAAGTTTATGAATCACCATTCAAGTTTATGAGGCCACATAACAGTTTTGTGATAATTATAATAAATGCAGGCTCTGGCAGGAGTTTAATAACTCATACTGAAAATGCTTCCCATGTTCACTACCCATTTCATTGGCTACTCCCATCAATAACCCCACCAACATAAAAACAAGGTCAACCAAACAACAAAAGACTGAAAAAAGTTATTGAGAAGATCAAATTATTACAAGCACACCGGGCCTGATAATTCAGTTTCAGAGTGCAGACAATAACAAAACCAGAAAATGGCACAACTGGAACCCATTATTCTTATCAAGTCAGTAATGGAAGCCCACAGTTACTCACTCTGTGATCTTCCTAGCAAGCCACGCAATATGGGCCTGTCAATGTGGCATTTCATTCATAGTTTCATCAGCCAACGTGGTTTAATCAGGGGCACATGAAGAAGTAGAAAACATCCCCCTCCCCAGTAAGTGCTGTAATGGCATCGTTTCCATAGCAAACTTCACCAACATGGGATCTGGATACTGAAGTTCTCTCTGAACACACAGCCAGTTCTCAGAGCCAGCTGTACGGACATGCAACCCTGCAGCAAGTCATGAGATGCTTCTTCACTAAATTGTGCCAACAATGGCTAGGCAAGGGACTGTCACTGTTAAATCTGTCGCTAAGAATTTAAACTAAGGTCTCTTCCAAGTGAAATTTTGCATGCCACACCAAATAAATTTTATAGGCATCCTGACACTAAAGGAAGATGATGTTCCAAGTAGAAATTTTCAGGAAGCTAAGTGGGGTGATTTCAGCCTGAGAATTGTGTCCAACAGAACCAAAAAAATAAAAATCACTTAAAAAACTAAATAAATTGAAAAATCAATACTATCTCTCCAAACCACAAGAAAAAATAATATCTTGGTATTTGATTTGGCTTTGAGCATTTAGTGGGGTACATTTCTGCCAAAGTAGATTTATAAAACAATTTCAGGTATGCAGCTGAGTACCTTGTGTAACAGAACAGAAAGGAGAAGCAGGATGACCAGTGTGAGCCCAAAGCAAGCAATGCTCAGCTGACTGGCCTAAGTCCCAGTTTTCTGCCGCATTCACGTATGCTAAGATTGCTTCAAAATGGCATGAATTGACAGTGCTCTTTCAAATTTATCAAAAAATAGGTTTGGAATGAAAATGACAACAGTTATTAGAGCTCAGGTGCCTGAAGCAACAGAATTATTGCTGAGGTGTTTAAATGGCATATGATTTTCTGTTTTATTTTCATAGAGAAGTATGATTTTTGAAGTAATGTTGCAACTGATGTGCAAATTCTGACACATTTTGTATGACAAGTGGCTAGCCCAGTGGTACATCTGCAGATCAGTAAGAGTGTATCTCAGGTACCTGACTACTGGGTGTTCGCAAGGAGAAGGAAAAGGTTTGCAGTCATGCCCAGCAGCAAAATGATTCCCAGAGGCTTTTGATCTCTACATTCCTGAACTTTTTTATGGATCAAACTCAGAGAGTACTGGCAATTCCCGGGTGTGAAAGGCTTGAGTGTGTAAAAGCAGAAGTCAGAAATATATGGCTTCACTGATTTTAAAACATTCACAGATAACCTAATATTTTCCATATTCCAATGGGACATGAATTTCAATTTCATTTAATATGCAACCCTAAGGGTAACTGGAAAGTGGGTTTAGTCCCACTAAAATTTTATGGATATGTAAAGGCCCTCATCTGAAACTTATTTTTCAAAGAACTGGCTACTCTGAACAAAAGGAATAGATACCTAAAGCCCTCTTGGAGTCATTAGGTAACAAAGTACTGGAAAACATATCATGAGCAAGAGCAGTACAATACACAGTCTCTTGACATGTAATGCAAATGGCAAACACTTCCTACTTCTACAGAAGCTTTCTGGAATACTGGAAGCCCAAAGAATGCTTGAGACTTTGCATTCCAGAGCTTCTACTTTCTTCTCATGGGTATTGTCGTGGTTTAAGCTCAGTCAGCCACACAGCCTCTCTCTCACTCCCCTCCTTTCCTCCTTCCTGCTCCCAGAGGGATGGGGAGGAGAATCGAAAGAATGTAACTCCCACGGGTTGAGATAAGAACAGTCCAGTAACTGAGGTATAACACGAACCACTGCTGCTGCCACCAATAATAATAATGATAAGGGAAATAACAAGGAAAAAGAATACAACCGCTCACCATCCACAGACTGATACCCAGCCCGACCAAGCAGTGATCTAGCCCTTCTGGGTAACTGCCCCCCGTTCATATAGTGGGCATGACGTGCTGTGGTATGGAATACCTCTTTGGTCAGTTTGGGTCAGGTGTCCTGCCCCTCCTTCCTCCCAGCTTCCCCTCCTCCCTGGCAGAGCATGAGGCTCAGAAAGTCCTTGGTCAGAGTAAACATTACTGAGCAGCAACTGAAAACATCGGTGTTATCAGAGCTGTTCCCAGGCTGAAAATCAAAAACACAGTGCTGCACCAGCTGCTAAGAAGAAGAAAAAAGACTGCTGCTGCTGAACCCAGGACAGGTATCTTGCCCTGAAAGGCCAAAGAGAATGGAGAACCTTTCGAAAAAATTCTTAACATCAAATACTGTATTTTATTTTTTTTTAATTATTATTTTTCATCTACAAAGGGATGGAGGTAAAAATCTACAAGACTGCAATGGACTTCAGATGTAGAATGCTCTGCAGTTCCCCTGCTAGCATTTTTTAAACCCAGAAATTTACTGATAAATCTCGGCACGCCTCTGTTAAAAGCAGATATGCACATAAACAATGCAAAGCAGTTATAAAATCAGACCATAACTACAGTGATTGGTTTTTGGTATGGAATACTTCTGTGAAAGCCAAAGTTAATCAAAATATGTTTAAATATTTTAAATATTTTCATGTCAGCAATATATTTCAGGAAACAGAAGCCTATGTAATCAAAATGAGAGACCACCTATCAAAATATCTCATCAGAATAAAGATTTATGTTTTTATTTAATCATTGACTGCAATTTCATATCAGTCAGAAGAGGAACAAAAAGGAGTGCATCAGCTGGCGAAGAAGGTTTAAATGTGAGTCTCTGATTTTCTGGGAACTGCTGGCATGTGACTGGCTGTCATGAGAGGCACTACTACTGGGTGCTATAGTCAGTGCTATGGCACAAGTGGAATAAAAGGAGTCTACCTGCTTCTGCCTTCAGCAATGCTGTGTTTATTCACTTCTTAAGAGATAATGAACACAAGCACAAACAAATTACTCCACCTTAATTTACCACTGTACCTCTGAAACAGGACAGGCAGGGACTGAATTGAGCTGACGGACAACTGGATGAGCTTAAATGCAAAAAAGTCACAATTTATTTATCCCTAACTATAGCTCTATCCTACCTAGAAGCAGAACAGTAAATTCTCTTAGTTTCCACTCAATAAAGTGCTTTGTAGAAGGGTTTTATAACATCACCTTCCAAGCCTGTTTATCTCTGTTGCTCCTTTCTCTTCAGCCTTTCCAGCACAACCTTTCCATATAAATTTATTAGGAAACAATTCTAGTATTACCATCAATAATTTTTTCTGTACCATCATGAATATGAACAAAGGTTTACAAACCCAATAAGGCAAGTTCCTTCCCCAAGGGTCTGTGTTAGTTCTTAAAGTCTTATTACACTAATATACTTTAATGCAGATTTTTAAAGTGAATTATTAAGCAAGATAGAAGTGAAACAAAGAGAAACAAATTACCAAGAAACACCTACTTACAGATCCTAAATAGGAATAAAAGACCAGTTTGTTCTGGCAATAGTGTCCAAAAATCCACAGTTTCAAGGAGTATCCAAAGCATATTACCTTTAATTCAGTTAGAATTTACTGATATCAAAGTTCACAGCACCTGGAGCAAAACATACAGTACAATACAACTAAAACAAAGAGTTTCAAACCATCCACACAGAGAACTGGCTTTCTGTCATCTCAGTAGAGACAAGAAAAGGATTTCTCAAATACACTGTGTGAATAAGCACCTCTTCCGCCCTCCACCCCCCTGCAATTCTTTAGCTGCTTGTGTGCAGCAGGACTCTGGGCCAGCACATGAAAAACAGCAGGCTGGCACACCCTTCATGCTAGCTCCCTGTTCTTTTCAGTTTACTATTTCATTTTAAAACAAAGTCATGGCAGTTGATGTGACAGCCTTGAAAAAATGAGCCAAGAGCAAAAGACAGTAAGATCTGCCAGCATCTGGCAAAGCCAAACCCATGGCTCCGAGGAGTGGCCAGTACAGAGTGTTTTCCGAGGGTGCTATCTATCAACGCCAACTTCGGTAAGCATTTTGTTGACCGTGAACACATGGAAGACAAAGAGGTAGAGTCACATCAGAGAAAATCCCACAGGAGAGCTACAGCAAATGCATCATGCTGTGAATATTCAGCTGACCCACTTGACTGGCATGAGTGGAGTTCATCTTGTGGGAGGAAGTCTTGGGACAGGATAGACAGAGAGAATGGAACTGGGGTAAAAGGAGCTAAGGAGGTGGTGAGATGGTGAGGTGGACATGAATAGGTCAGAGAGGTCAAGAAAGAGGAAGGAATTCACAGGATGCAGGCAAAAGAAACTACTGGAACTTCCATCATTTCACAGCCCTTACATGGAATCAAAGAGTCCTCAAACACCACAACTTCTCTGCTTTACACCGCAACAGTGCCTCTTGCTCACCTGCCACAGAGAGACAATTTACTACTGCCATCAGCTACAGTGTTCATAAAGTTAGCAGTCCTATATGATGGATATAAACATGACAAGCAGATTACAGATTGATCAGGGCTGAAGTAGGCTTAAATAATTTTTCTGTTACCTTAGCACACCACTAGAGAAAAGGTAGAAAAATCAGAGATGACACATCAGAAACACATGACATACAGAAAGTGGTGCTGGTGAAATTTTCTGGGCTTACAAACCCAAGCCTTCAAAGGCTGGTTAGCACTGGGAGAAAGACTGCCCATTCAGAACCTATTTAACTCCTCCCATGCATATATGGCTTTTCTTTTTATTCACTATATGATCTGCATTCCTCTTCCTTAAAAAATGCCTGGGTTGTGCTTTGGGAGTGCTCCTGGACACTGGACCAGCTACAGAAGTTGTTGCAACATAATTTCTTGCTCAATTTGGAAAACACTAAAAAAAAAAAAAAAAAAAAAGGCACTGGAGAAAATTAAATGAACATTTATTAATGAATGTGAAGTTGATTTGGTAAACTGGATTCTGTCCTCAACCACCATTGATTTCCTTAGCGAAGTGAGGTTATGTCAAACTTGGAAGAGATCCATTTTCACAGAACATCCTTCACTTCTAGAATCATTATTTGAGATCTCAAAATCTTATTTGTTGAAATCTTTCTTTGTGCTCAAAATCAATGGGAGTTGTGTCTGAACACAAACATGGTATTTAATGCTAAAAAGCATAAAAAATAGGGTTCTTGCATCTTGAATTGTGCATGCAGACTGAGAGATTACTTTTTAACACTGTACCTCAACCAGTAATCTCTATAATGGTGATAATCCTATTCATTCACTTCATAAAAGTGAAAGCAATTTCATTAATGTTTGAAAAACTGAACAGCCCCCTGGGTAAATTACTCATTCGCTCTTCAAAGTAAAGTTTGAAAGCATGTAGTGGGAAGAATACAGGGATGTTGTCCAGGAACCTAGGGACCAGGTTAGGAAAGCTAAGGCCCACTTAGAATTAAACTTGGCTAGGGATGTTAAGGATAACAGGAAGGGATTTTATAGGTACATTGCCAATAAAAGACAGGTTAGGGACACCGTGGGCCCTCTCCAGAAGCTATCGGGAGAACTGGCTACCCTGGATTTGGAGAAGGCTGAGGTTCTTAATGACTTCTTTGCCTCAGTCTTTACCGGCAAATGTTCTGACCACACCACCCAAGTCTTGGAAGGCAGACGCGGGGACGGTGAGGGTGGGGACCCTGGGCCCACTGTGGGGGAGGATCTTGATCGGGACCACCTTAGGAACCTGAATGTATACAAGTCCATGGGACCGGATGAAATCCATCCGCGGGTCCTGAAGGAGCTGGCAAATGAAGTTGCTAAGCCACTGTCCATCATATTTGAAAAATCATGGCAGTCAGGTGAAGTTCCCGATGACTGGAAAAAGGGAAATATAACCCCCATTTTTAAGAAGGGGAAAATGGATGAGCCAGGGAATTACAGACCAGTCAGTCTCACCTCTGTGCCTGGCAAAATCTTGGAGCGGATTCTCCTGGAAGGCATGAGGAGGCACATGAAAACCAACAAGGTGCTTGGGGACAGCCAGCATGGCTTCACTAAGGGGAAATCCTGCCTGACCAATCTGGTGGCCTTCTATGAAGGGGCTACGGAACTGATGGACAGGGGCAGAGCAGTTGATGTCATCTACCTGGACTTGTGTAAAGCCTTTGACACTGTCTCACATGACATCCTTCTCTCTAAGTTGGAGAGACATCAATTTGATAGGTGGACCACTCGGTGGATAAAGAACTGGCTGGATGGCCGCACGCAAAGAGTAGTGCTCAGTGGCTCAGTGTCCAGCTGGAGACCAGTAACGAGTGGTGTCCCCCAGGGATCAGTGTTGGGACCGGCCTTGTTCAACATCTTTGTGGGTGACATGGACAGTGGGATTGAGTGCGCCCTCAGCAAGTTTGCCAATGACACCAAGCTGTGTGGTTCGGTTGATACATTGGAGGGAAGGAATGCCATCCAGAGGGACCTTGACACGCTTGTGAGGTGGGCTGATGCCAACCTGATGAAGTTTAACCATGCTGAGTGCAAAGTCCTACACCTGGGTCGGAGCAATGCCAGGCACAGCTACAGGTTGGGTGGGGAGGAGATTCAGAGCAGCCCTGCGGAGAAGGACTTGGGGGTGTTGGTCTATGAAAATATGAACATGAGCCGGCAGTGTGCGCTTGCAGCCCAGAAAGCCAACCGTATCCTGGGCTGCATCGAAAGGAGTGTGACCAGCAGGTCGAGGGAGGTGCTCCTGCCCCTTTACTCTGCTCTCGTGAGACCTCACTTGGAGTATTGCGTGCAGTTCTGGTGTCCTCAACATAAAAAGGACATGGAACTGTTAGAACAAGTGCAGAGGAGGGCCACGAGGATGATCAGGGGACTGGAGCACCTCTCGTATGAAGATAGGCTGAGAAAATTGGGGCTGTTCAGCCTGGAGAAGAGAAGGCTGCGTGGAGACCTCATAGCAGCCTTCCAATATCTGAAGGGGGCCTATAGGGATGCTGGGGAGGGACTCTTCATTAGGGACTGTGGTGAGAGGACAAGGGGTAATGGGTTTAAACTTAACCAGGGGAAGTTTAGATTGGATGTGAGGAAGAAATTCTTTACTGTGAGGGTGGTGAGGCCCTGGAATGGGTTGCCCAGGGAGGCTGTGGATGCTTCATCCCTGGCGGCGTTCAAGGTGGGGTTGGACATAGCCTTGGATGGCATGGTTTAGTGGGAGGTGTCCCTGCCCATGGCAGGGGGGTTGGAACTCGATGATCTTGAGGTCCTTTCCAACCCTAACTATTCTATGATTCTATGATTCTATGTTTGAATAAGGAAAAATAAGCTACTAAAACACAAACATCAGATATTCTGGGCCCTGAAAATGTCCAGGATCTTGTAAAAATAAATACTATCATAATACTTATGCATGTGTAAAGCTAGCACTACTTACCATAAACCTAAGGGAAGTCAGCATTCAGGAGTCGGTCACGGGCTTTTAATGTAGCTGCCTGTGTGTAAGTGTATCCACACAGATCAAAAACCTACACCTTGATAATCACAGGTCTGCCAGTTTTCCTTCTGTATTCTCAGAAATAAGTTAGAAAAGACAGTAATGTCTTGTGAGACAGGAAAAGATCAGCTGGTGTGACACACCTCTTTCTTCCATGTGTATTTAGCGCAAGTTCCTGTTCGGTCAGTACCCTTTAAGCCCTCCTCTGTGTGTGTTAAATGCTGTGGTATCTTAATCTCATTTAAACCAGCTACTTACTTGTTTTTGCCCTCTAAGTCCTCCCTAGCATTTACTACTCTTTGCATTACACAGTTCCTTCTGAATCACCTGCATATATTTCATGTCCTCCTTTCCAGCATCCTTAACCTTGAACTTTTATCCAACATGAGCACTGTTGGATATCTCACCCTTCCTCATACTCCATGGTTGTCAGCTCTAGCCAAAGCCCTGGCACTTATCCAGAGGTTACTGGAATCCTAATCCCCTCAGTCCAGCTCAGGGGTCTGGGTACCTGGAGAACAAGTGGTCTTTAAAGACTGAGTCAAAGAAGGCATTAAGCACCTCAGCCTTTGTCACTATCTTTCCCCCTGCACACAATAAAGGATGGAGGTTCTCCTTAGTCCTTCTTTCCTTGCTACTGTATTTACAGAAGCCTTTTTTTAATTGTATTTTAGGGTAGTAGCCAAATTAAATTCTAGTTGGGCCTCAGCCCTTCTCGACTTTCTTCCTGTATCACCTCGCAGCATCTCTGCAGCCCTCCTGAATTGCCTGTGCCCTCTCTTCCAGCACATAGGGATGGCCTGCTCCTATGACAATGACGACCTAATGGGTAACAGCGAAATTCTAAATTCAGCAACTAATGTTGAAATCAACATGAAAGGTCTCATTGAAAGTGACCACAAACCCTCCTGCAGATTTGTGCCAGGGTCAGGCCCTATTAGAGCAAGTCCCAAGCTCTGACTCTGGTGATCAGTTCCAAGGCTTTACCTTTATCAGTTATGTTTTTCTCTGGCAAAAGACAAGGTCCCCATCTGAGACACTCTGCTTTCACAGGAACATCAGACGTAACTCATTTAGTAGGATGAGCAAAATACAAGAATCAAGTTACAACAGTCACACATATTACCATGTAAGCCATCTCATTTAAAAATGTGCGTAAAGTGAAGCATAGACAAGAATAACTTTCATACTAGAAGACAAATATCACTGGTATAACAACAGTGTAAAATTAAAATATTAGAATCGGCTAAACTTAGAAGATAGATAGCAAAATGAATAATATATGCAAGTACAATCCAGAGTTCTGTTTTATGCATACAAGGGGAATAATTAACTGATCTCGAAACATGTAAATGAGGGCTTAAAAGCATTTTCAAAACAGCACATCCAATTTCAGTTACACACGCAGAAGTTGCTACATTATAATAATTAGATTTTTTTCACAAAAGATTTATTTATTTTGAACAGGGGTATTAAATATTATACTAATTACTAGTTATTTTACTTTGTATCCAGGGAAAAGGAATGAATATTCATTAATTCCTCAAGCTACCAAACCCCAACAGACCAGACAGATTCTAGCATAGCTACTGATAAGTATGGAAAATGTTTGGTACAAAATCAGGCTCATTCCACAAATCACAGCTCTCTTTTACATGCTAAATGCACTACAAGAACCAACAGAACAACAAATACCAGAATACATCACTGCTTTTCCTTTTACTTTTTAAGTGTCTTTTTGTATTATGCCCTCAAGAAAGCTTTTATTAGTATTATTTTGGGAATATTATATCCATTTTGCTGTGGTAGCAAAGGTAAAGTTCAACATGTTCTGGAAATAAAAATAATCAAAACATCTTCCACTTATTTGCCTATTCAGTTTTTTTTAATATGTAAGCCAGCAGGCTTCTTCCATATAGCAACTGCAGGAAAGATACTTATCTGTCAGATACAAACTGGCACATATTAATCACATACTTCTCAGTAGTGGAAACTGAAGTATTTACACTTTGCCCTTTGAAATCAGCCAACAAGTTTCACATTCAGGTGCCCTCAAGGAAGGTTAAAATCATAGAATCATAGAATCATAGAATAGTAAGGGTTGGAAAGGACCTCAAGATCTCTTACTTGGACACTCAAATTGATACAAAGACATTAAAACACCCTTCGGTTCCCTATACACAGAATCTACACTTGATCTGACCTAGTGGCTTAAATGCAAGCTTTACGTAGCTTTGAAGAGTGTTTAATAATGTACCTAAAATACTTTTTTGAGCAGCCTACTAACTGCTTGCACACTGCGCTCCGTGTACATGCACAAAACATCATCTCTCCTGAGTTTCAAGAAGGAACACCGGAAAATCTGTTGGGGAATTCATTCATATCATTTTATATATTCCACTGAAAAATTGCATTGAAAAAACCCTAAATTACCATATTAGAAGAACATATGTAAATACCAAAGCTACAATTACGCCAAGTCCCTTCAGAAACACCAGCCTGCTGGGAACCGAGTCCAAAACTGGACTCACCCTTAGCACAATGAAAAGAATGAGGGGTTTTTATTTGCTTGTCTTGCCTGAACTAACATCCAGAAATATAAACACATTAAATCCCAGGCATTAATCTCACACTTCCCATGCAGTTACCATGATATCTGAATGAACTCTAATGCCTTAAAAAAAAAAAGTCTAAGAGCCTGATTACAGATGTGCATTAATGGCAAACTGATGGCGAATTCTTTATATCTCGGCATGATGTCCTCAAAGGCCAACATTCTAATTCAGGGCATAGCCCTATTCCTGAACATTTAAATAAATGCTAACATTCTTTCCTAACATAAGGATATGTGAAGAATCGTATCATGGAGTTAACCAACTATTTCAACTAGTCTGTTACTTCTTTTTAAACTTTCCTTGCTTTTTGTATGTATGATGCCAATTCGTGGCATGCCGCGATTGCTAGGAAACCGGACTATGACATAAACCACATGATTAATATTTAACAAAATTGTCTGGTATATCTGCATGGATAAATAACAGAAAAGAAGCCAATTAAAGCAAAGACACTGAAGTATAAATAATATATTATCATTCATCAAGCTACTGAAATAAACTAATTAAGGTATTTACCATCAGTCTAAAACAATGCAGTCAGGAGTAGGTCAAATGAGCTGTAGGCATGTGGGGAAGATACAGTGATCAGAATGATCTTTTGCTAATTTGAGACTGAACTATAAAACAGGCACTGAAATATTTCAAAGAAAATGTTATTATAGTAAATGTTACCTTTTCTGCTACTTGAGTAATTAATTATTTAAACTGTTATGAGAGTCTAGATTCACACATTTGTAATGACTAGGAGGATATTTAAAATTCATTACAGTACATTAAACCTCCACTGATTAGTTAGCATCACTGCAAAATAAATAAATAGCCAATTTGCTTTGATCAGCAGAAATTCTGATAAAATCAGCAAAACACCAATTAAAACGTGAAAAATGTCACCTACTGTCATTATTCTAATGGAACTAAGACATACAGAAGAAACTGATTCAATGTTTATGTTCAGATCAGCTGTGTCTTCAAACTGTAAATCATTATAGCTTTTACTTGCATCTCTTTCTCCCAGGCCCAGAATTAATTCTGCAGATAGATTTACTATGGACTGCATCATACTGGAATAGACCATCCTATCATAAACAGAATAATAAGGTCTGGCTGCACTTCTGTGAACTCCTGTTGGGAGGGGCAGGGGGGAGTAGCAATTCACTTAGAAATATGTGAAGAGAAATGAAACTTGACATGTGGGATTTTTGCCTGAAACTTTATTCTTTGGATGTAGGTGGAAGGGAATGAAATGATTAAGTAGAGGTGGTCTATTTACAGTTACACACATTTCTTATTTATTGAGTTCCTCAGCTTTGAGGCCCTGAGCCTGCAAAAAGACACCTCCTTGCCTGTAAATTGGCTGGAATGCTTTGAAGACATTGAAAGCAAAATCTCAGTAACTGGCCTGCTTCATTTTAATCAGATAAGAAGATTCCATACAAATGAAGAATTCCTACCTGCACAAGCTTCTGACAATGCCAGTGCTTCTGATTTTTCACCTACAATCTTCAGCTGGAGTGACTGCTTAGTAACCACTTAAGACCATCTGGGTAAATTGTTTTGGCTCCTGGCTGTTTCAACTGGACACAGGCTGAGCTTTCTGAGCATGGCTATGCATTGACCTGAACTACTGCATCCTTCTCATCACCTCAGGAGTTTCGACAGCTCTCAGAAAAGAGCCAGAGAACCACACCACATATCCCACGTACCAGTTGCCCACAGTGGAGCATGGGGAACACAAAAGGGAAAACTGGCATAGTGCAGATCAAAGATTACTGTTTATTCTCTCTGGGCAGACCCCAAACAGGAGGTTATTTTGGGCACCCAGTCCCCACTGTGATGTGTTTCTTTATGTACACATGCCATTTTTTTTTTTTTATTTTTTATTATTTTTTTCGCTTTTTAAACTCTGAACTGGAAAATTTTCACAGTACCTGGAATGGAAACTGAGCAAAGAGTTTAGGACTTGACCCATTGTCATTGCTTAGCCCTTACCAACTACTCAGCGACAGTGACACTTGTTCAGAGATGAATCATGGACTTGCAACAACAGGAAGACAAAGTCTGGAATAAAATACCAGCTAATGCTTCTCTTGGCATAGAGTTTCTGTGAGAGATTAACACTGCAAACAGGATTCCTATATCAGAGTGACTGATGGACAGAAAACAGCAATCTGGCACAAAACAGAGGAAAAACCCCCACAAAATCCCCAAACCAACCAAAAAAATAAAACGTACCATCTGTACAAAGAAGTCAGCACGAAGAAGAGCTGGTGGGGCAGCTTCAGAGGCATTAAGAGAGAAAAGTAAAGAGTTTACATGCAAATGCAAAAGAAGGCAGAGTGCACACCACCTTGAAGAACACTACGAAAACTAACCTTGGAGTCAGTGAAGGAATTCAAACAGTAAAGACCTGTCAGTTATGGGGAGTAGCTCTTGAAACATCCTCACAAGGCAATTTCTCTTTTCTCAGCTCTCATAACTCTGCCCATGCTGACAAGATTTGCTCAGATGGCACAGCAGCGATGAAAACCAACCACATAGCTTCCTGAGCTCTGAGCACTAAGACTTTGGTCCAAAGCTTACTTTCTCTCACCACTTACAACTATGGCAAGCAAAACATGAACAAGCTAACCAAGTTGATGTCTAAGCACAGTACAGATCCACGTTGCCCTGCCACAGGCAGTACCAGGTTCTGTGAGCTTTTAAGAAGTTAGTTAATTTTAGTATCCTGAGAAAACAACAGATGCCATCACTGGCATCTGTTCTTTAACTGGTATTTTGATTTCTACTGAAGGATCACAATCTAAGATTAGACAAGCCCTGCTCATGCTGCAAACCCAGCTGCTGGCCAGAGTAACTGAGAACCAACTGGGTATCTAGTTTCATTTTTTCTTTCTAAGCAGCAAGGAAAACGTGCAAATGCTTAATATCCAACACACTGTAATGTCTGAACTAATTATTCACAATGGCCAGGTCTATCTGAGCATAAATGCACAAGAATGCCAAAACAAAAAAACATTAATTTCTCTGTCAGTCTTTATGCTCGGTTTCAGGTTATTACAAGGCAGAGAAAATGCAGCCATGGGATACAGATCATGTACTCCAAAACACTCACGACGTCATGGAGTCCTACGATCAGAACAAAATTCCATTTTCAGTTACACACAGCTACTTATTAATCGGTTTCGGGTGCTGTCAGGAAAAGGTGGGAAAGATTACACATCAGTATCTATAAGCCTCACGATACAAACAGGTATATGATTTCTGTCACCAGTCCATGCCAGTATGAAATTTGGTAAGATATTACCTTAAAAACAAGGAAGGAACTCAGTGGTTAGTCTCAACAGTCAGAAGAAAATAACGTTCTATGAGGAGAAGACAAAACTTCAAAACCAGATCCACAAAGCAGGTAACAAGTTTACAGAATGTGAGGCCCTGGCCTTACATCCCCTTCTGTGCCTGAACATACGATGTACATTAAAACTGAAGGTTCTTGGTGATCTAAAACTCCTCACAGCCTGTGTGCCCCTGCTTCTTGAGAAAAGTGCCATCTCAAGGAAATAGAAGGATGCAAGATGCAGCACAGATTCTCAGTACCAACATTAATGTCCTTGTGTTTCAGTCAGCCTTTTAACACAACTTCCAAGCAGAACTCGTGATTATTAACTGACATTCAGTGATGTTCACTGTTTGTGAAACCTGCATCTTTCCAAACATTTTTCTCAACTATTGCAGAGGTTTTTAATACACAGGAAAAACAGGTACTCAAAATGACAGTCTGAAGTTCAGCAATTTGGAAAGTTACAGATACACTGGTAATTGTAAATGGTCTGAGGTTTGACTGATATTTCCACTCCAGTTAAATATATTTAGAAGTATATTCAAATAATTAAAAAGTGCTGAAAATAAGCAGTATTTGGAATTAATGGAAGCCATATATTCACCCTGTTGAATTCATTATTTTTAAATTATAGTTCCCACAGATTAAGAAATGCAGTGAAGTTAAAATGAAGCAATTTTGTTGCTAGATATTGTCATTTAAATTAAAATATATGTGTCTGTTGAAGCCAAAAGCTAAACACTCCTACTGCTGCTGCTTTTACTATTTGTGAAATCTAAAATAAAATGCCAACAAGCAATGAGCAACAACTGGACAAACATTAAAAAAGTGAGACTAAAAGCCCCAATATGCCAGTCTCCCTGGGTAGCTATTTTCCTGCATGTTATGGGTTGTCAGTCATATGATGTGCACATCAAAAAAAGTTATAGAACCATGGAATGGTTTGGGTTGGAAAGGACCTTAAGATCATCCAGTTCCACCCCCCCTGCCATGGGCAGGGACACCTCACACAAGACCATGTCACCCAAAGGCTCTATCCAACCTGGCCTTGAACACTGCCAGGGATGGAGCATTTACCACTTCTTTGGGCAACCTGCTCCAGTGCCTCATCACCCTCACAGTACAGAACATCCCCTGTTTTAATTTAAACCCATTACCTCTTGTCTTGTTGCTACAAATATGCAAAAAAAGTTATATTAATCGCCCATGTCTAAATAGTTTAATAAGTGATCTATACATTCTAAATGCTGTAATATACTCCTGAGAATCATAAAGGCTAAAAGGTTGCTAATAGCCTGTAACTGGTGTAAAAGAGATGGTTATTTCACATGTACACCCTTTACCATATTGGTAACCCAGTAAATAATGAAAAACCTCTCATGAGCCATTTTTAAATGAATATGATTGGAGGTGACAATTAAAGAAGACAGGAAATTCTCATCCTGCCAAGAGTTTCACGGGAGCTGGCTCATGCAAATGCACAGGTCTAAGAACCCAAATACTGTTCTTCCAAATCCTCAAATCCATATGGAGCTCTGATCATTTGAAATTGGACCGTTTATCTGAGGAAAAGTTTTCTGAAGCCAACTACCAGGCAATTAGACATCCATCCTTTAAGAGTATTTGGCAAAATATTGAATGCTAGCAACCTTTAGTCACTGACCACAGGTTAAAGGGTCTTCAACACGAGAATGACAAAATCCTCATTTTCTAATACAGTATCACCACCAATCCACATATGAATAAACACTCCTGGCTGAATTTTTAATTACATTAAAAATCCCACTGGCTTCCTTTAAGGCACCGTTTCATCCCAGCAACTCCAGACATATGGTAAAATTTTATTTGACCAATTTTCTGTTTCAAAAACTTCAACGCATCTGAAACGCAAACATATAAAATGCATTTTGAACTTATTTTCCCTCACACTTATATGGAATTTATATAAATGTCACCAATCAGGTCAACACATTTCCATGGTTCCATGTGGATTTTATCAACCTTTTTTTTCCCCATTCCACTCAATCTATCATATTTTATATCAAATTTAAACAAATCAGCCCAGGCAAATACATCTATGGTGTGGGGGAGTATCTCCTAAATAATGTTGCCAAATAAGTCACCATTAGCATTTTCCTATACCCTTCCCATGCTATCCTACTTTGGTAGGATGAGCAACAGAAGGAACACAAAAACATTCTAGGATAAAACCTCTCCTCTACAGTTTTGATGCAAAAAAATTAACATGAAATTCCAGAAACACCTTGAGAATGCCCATTCCAAGGACCTCACCACTGGCACAACATGACACGACGCCTGAAGAGTTCAACTCTAGTGAAGAAAATTGGGGCTGTTCAGCCTGGAGAAGAGAAGGCTGCATGGAGACCTCATAGCAGCCTTCCAATACCTGAAGGGGGCCTATAGGGATGCTGGGGAGGGACTCTTCATTAGGGACTGTGGTGAGAGGACAAGGGGTAATGGGTTTAAACTTAACCAGGGGAAGTTTAGATTGGATCTGAGGAAGAAATTCTTTACTGTGAGGGTGGTGAGGCCCTGGAATGGGTTGCCCAGGGAGGTTGTGGATGCTTCATCCCTGGCAGCGTTCAAGGTGGGGTTGGACATAGCCTTGGATGGCATGGTTTAGTGGGAGGTGCCCCTGCCCATGGCAGGGGGGCTGGAACTCAATGATCTTGAGGTCCTTTCCAACCCTAACTATTCTATGATTCTATGAAATAGAGGCGCTTACCTGGCTCGGGACTTCTAAGCTGAATTACAACTGCAGTGTTTGCCATTAACTGCCATCCATTGCTCTCCTTATGGCAGCTCCAAAGCCAATATGCTGTTAATTAGCTGGAAACAAACAAACAAAACAGCAAAATGAAACTAAATTCAAAAAGAAAGTGAAAAAGAGAAGAAAATAGGAAAAAAAATAACCGTTATATTTTACAAGAGAGAAGAATCTGTTAAAGCATGTATAAAGAAGTCATTTTCAGTAAGTACATACTCAGAACACTACCAAATCTTTAAAGGGTATATGACCAACAAGTCAAGGAAACAAGTTTCCTTTTAATGCTACTTGGTGATCCTGTTTATTTCCTAATAGTTCTACATCCATAAAAGGCCAAAGGACTCTGACCTTGGCAAGCTAACTAAGCAAGAAAAGGCAATCATGTGTGCAAGGTTGTCACCTACACCACAAATTATGATAAAATATATCTCAGTAATGCAAAAAATAGCTGTATGTCTTCAGTGACATCCACTGTAGTACATTTAAGGATTTGAATAGGACAGCAATTTATTTTGCACTAAAATGTTTTATGGTTATCATAAAGCATTATGTCTTCAGAGACTGAAAGGTGATGTTTTTATGGACTGTTGCTTCTTGTTGCATTATCTTCACAGATCAAAAATCACCTTTCTTCCCCCCCCTTCTTTCTCCAAGTGCCCTCCTACTGCCCCGCTAATAAAAGATGCCACACAACAGTTCAGTGTGATAAAAAGAAAACTGCATTAAACAAAGTGTACAAGGAACACATTTCTAACACAAAACGTTCACAATAAACGATTATCCAGCTTATTAGTGAAATAAATAATAATAATTGCCTGTCCCTCCTCATTAGACCCTTAGGAAGATAATGGAGCCCCAAAGCAGAGTTCTAGCTTTTGACTTGAAATGGACCTTGTTAATTTTATTATCACTTTGCCAAAATGCCAGTCCTCTTGCAAAATGACAGGGTGCGAAGAATGATAGGCAGACTGACCGATGTGCAGGATGTCCCATTTTTAGCTTAAGAATAGTTTTGAACTAGTAATTGAGCAACCTGATGGGGTGGGTTACTTTGCTCCTGATTTATCCCTTCTGAAGAGCCTGAACTACCAGTGGGGATTAGGTGGAACAAATATACAGTGTGTGCTTTTGACATGTTAATCTGATGGATTTCAAGCTTATCCAAGTGAATGTAAATTGTAGATAGTGTATGAATTGATTATGATTTACTATCATTAATATATCAAAGACCCCTCCCCTTTATCACTTGTTTTTCAGCCTTTGGCCAATACCATGCTTCCACATGTCTGACATCTGTCCATGTTTCTGTCACCTCTGGATCGCTCTCATGTAGGCCACTTTTCCAGCCACTCCTTTAAATTCCACACTTTCCACAGAAACAGAGTGCCTGCCAAAGCCAGCACATCTAAACACACTGCTGAAGGAACTTTCACTGGTTCCTAATGAGGCAGTGAATTAGCCTTAAGGGGTCTAGTTTCAGTTTGATGCGTGCATTAAATGGAGTTACACACGTCACATAACTAATCAATTTATCCAGGCATTAATACAGTTCTCATCACTGTGGCTTCCAAGCACTTCAAAACAGCCCACAGAGACCTGCAGAGGATTATCACAGGGAACAGACCCACAAGAACCTTTTGTTCACTAATACAATACTACACATTTCCCCCTCTTACCCCCAAGTACTAGTAACATCTTTGAGGCTCTTGGACAACAGGTTGTCAAGTAGTAGTAAGATAGAAAAATCAAAATAATCTACATGTCCCTGGAGAGATCAGACTAAGACATAAGTACGTTTTAAGTTACTGAAGTTACAATGTTGCAGCCTAAATCACCTTTCTGACTGACCCAACATGATTTCTTTGTATTGCTTTATAATTTCAGTCTTTCAGATATTAAGCTTCAATCTCCAATGTGAAAAGCGACAACCCCATCACCAAACCAGCAAAAATCTCAAGTTAACTCTTCAAACTTTTCCATCCTTCACTCATTCTTAACTGAAAATATCATATGAAGTTGCAGATTTTAACATCTGCTAGACAAGGAAACTTACTTGCTAGCAGTGTTCCCAAGTCTTTCCTACAACAGAGTAAAAAAAATGGCTCTTTTTGACTAATACAGGGAAGCATCACTCTGGGATATATTACCAGAGGAATAGTTACACTTCTCCAACTCCTCTTTTTCTTTGGCTACGCTTCCCAGCAGAGTAAGAATTAATTGTGCTTTGTATCTTTGTATTGCACAGGATTCCTTTTGTCATTATAAACCACTCCTGAAGCAGATTCCATTGACAAGCACACAGAACATCTAAATAACTTTCTTATCCTGAAGAGAAAAGTGTGATTCATAACACAAACAACTGCTCCTCCCTAACTTCCACCTCATATATCCACATTAGTAAATGCTTTTTCAAGTTATAAATGCAGCATATTTTTCTATAGTTTTGATTTAATTCCTGACTAGCACATCCTACAGATGACATGTAATGTGCTGGTTGGAATTGAGCATCAGCTAAGATGGAAGTAAACACCCCTTCAACCAAACCCAAACTCTTTGACAATTTGTCTGGAGGACTACAGAATAAATGGCAGAGAAAGGGCCTGATCCAACTCACCAAGAGATCCTGCTGCCTCACCTTCAGAGGAGGTAGGGCACAGCCGCTCACACACTGCAAGCTGTCCAGACATAGACACCGAGTCTGGCTCTGCTAGAGCTGGTGAAGCTCGACTAACTTTTAGCAGCAAAGGCAAGTAACAACTGCTGCAGCAAAGCAAAGCTTTTTTTGCCTTGATGTGTATGTTCAGAGATCACTTTTCTTCTACAAGTAAGTTCCAAGCATACGGTTGCTGACATGTCCACAGGAAGAGCACGTCCCACATTTAGTTTTATTCTATGTACTTCAAACTACATTTGGATAAACCATCAGTATCCCTAGTTCTCATACCAGGAGGACTAGATTTAAAGTGATGAAATAAGAGTTTTATAAACCTTAAAGCTCCGATAGAAACACTGAAAGAAACTCTGAGGTGTTCAGAAATGCATTTATGTTCTCATTCCCCAGATGCTGAACTTGGGCTCCTTTCTGATCCCACCTTGTGAGATCAAACTAAACTATACATTCCTGTTTGTTATTTTAATAATTACATCACTTTCATCTCCCTGTTCCAAGATCATCTAGTGCCAGCAGAATCAACCAGACCACCAACCACAGTACCACAGAAAGCTAATATATGCTATTTCCATTGTTAGAAATCCTGATTCCTCTTCGTATAGAACACACAACATGGCCTAGCACAGTTCATGTATCTGAAGTGAGTGCTTTCCCAACTCACATGTAAATATGTATTTTAATATGCTTTCACATATAATGAAGTTCTATGTCTGTCAAAGATCCCACTGCACTGAAGTTTTCTCTAAATGAGTGCTTTCAAACTGACTTAGCAGGTTCAGATACCTAATTGAAAAAAAAAAACCCAAACAAAACCCCAAAAAAAGGATAACAACAGACCGCCTGACCAAGGGGACTTGCTGGACGAAGCGCTCCATAGGCAGATAGGAGCAGCCTCACGCTCGCAGGCCCTTGTTCTCATGGGAGACTTCAACCACCCTGATATCTGTTGGAGGGATGGTACGGCCCGGCACAAGCAATCCAGAAGGTTCCTCGATTGTGTGGAAGACAACTTCCTTCTGCAAGTAATAGAGGAGCCGACAAGGAGAGGTGCCATGCTTGACCTCGTCCTCACCAACAGGGAAGGGCTGGTTGGGAATGTAACGCTCCAGGGCAGCCTTGATTGCAGCGATCATGAGATGGTTGAGTTTGAGATCCTCAGGACAGTGAGAAGAGCGTGCAGCAAGCTCACTGCCCTGGACTTCAGGAGAGCAGACTTTGGCCTCTTCAGGAACCTGCTCAGTAAGGTTCCATGGGATACAGCCCTAGAGGGCAGGGGGGCCCAAGACTGTTGGTTGATATTCAAGGATCACCTGCTGCAGGCTCAGGAGTGAAGCATCCCAACTAGAAGGAAGTTCAGCAGGAGGGCCAGGAGACCTCCTTGGATGGATAAGGAGCTGCTGAGCAAAATTCGAAGGAAAAAAGAGGCTTATAAAAGGTGGAAGCAAGGTCAGGCGGCCTGGGAAGAATACAGGGATGTTGTCCGGGAACCTAGGGACCAGGTTAGGAAAGCTAAGGCCCACTTAGAATTAAACTTGGCTAGGGATGTTAAGGATAACAGGAAGGGATTTTATAGGTACATTGCCAATAAAAGACAGGTTAGGGACACCGTGGGCCCTCTCCAGAAGCTATCGGGAGAACTGGCTACCCTGGATTTGGAGAAGGCTGAGGTTCTTAATGACTTCTTTGCCTCAGTCTTTACCGGCAAATGCTCTGACCACACCACCCAAGTCTTGGAAGGCAGACGCGGGGACGGTGAGGGTGGGGACCCTG
Source organism: Amazona ochrocephala (assembly GCA_039720435.1). Lineage (NCBI taxonomy): Eukaryota > Metazoa > Chordata > Aves > Psittaciformes > Psittacidae > Amazona > Amazona ochrocephala. The sequence continues at coordinate 29,219,773 of CM077883.1, read as the reverse complement.
GGCCCACTGTGGGGGAGGATCTTGTTCGGGACCACCTTAGGAACCTGAATGTATACAAGTCCATGGGACCAGATGAAATCCATCCGCGGGTCCTGAAGGAGCTGGCAAATGAAGCTGCTAAGCCACTGTCCATCATATTTGAAAAATCATGGCAGTCAGGTGAAGTTCCCGATGACTGGAAAAAGGGAAATATAACCCCCATTTTTAAGAAGGGGAAAATGGATGACCCAGGGAATTACAGACCAGTCAGTCTCACCTCTGTGCCTGGCAAAATCTTGGAGCCGATTCTCCTGGAAGGCATGCGGAGGCACATGAAAACCAACAAGGTGCTTGGTGACACCCAGCATGGCTTCACTAAGGGGAAATCCTGCCTGACCAATCTGGTGACCTTCTATGAAGGGGCTACGGAACTGATGGACAGGGGCAGAGCAGTTGATGTCATCTACCTGGACTTGTGTAAAGCCTTTGACACTGTCTCACATGACATCCTTCTCTCTAAGTTGGAGAGACATCAATTTGATAGGTGGACCACTCGGTGGATAAAGAACTGGCTGGATGGCCGCACGCAAAGAGTAGTGCTCAGTGGCTCAGTGTCCAGCTGGAGACCAGTAACGAGTGGTGTCCCCCAGGGATCGGTGTTGGGACCGCTCTTGTTCAACATCTTTGTGGGTGACATGGACAGTGGGATTGAGTGCACCCTCAGCAAGTTTGCCGATGACACCAAGCTGTGTGGTTCGGTTGATACATTGGAGGGAAGGAATGCCATCCAGAGGGACCTTGACACGCTTGTGAGGTGGGCTGATGCCAACCTGATGAAGTTTAACCATGCTAAATGCAAAGTCCTCCACCTGGGTCGGAGCAATGCCAGGCACAGCTACAGATTGGGTGGGGAGGAGATTCAGAGCAGCCCTGCAGAGAAGGACTTGGGGGTGTGGACTGATGAAAAAATGAACATGAGCCGGCAGTGTGCGCTTGCAGCCCAGAAAGCCAACCGTATCCTGGGCTGCATCAAAAGGAGCGTGACCAGCAGGCTGAGGGAGGTGCTCCTGCCCCTTTACTCTGCCCTCGTGAGACCTCACTTGGAGTATTGTGTGCAGTTCTGGTGTCCTCAACATAAAAAGGACATGGAACTGTTAGAACAAGTGCAGAGGAGGGCCACGAGGATGATCAGGGGACTGGAGCACCTCTCGTATGAAGATAGGCTGAGAAAATTGGGGCTGTTCAGCCTGGAGAAGAGAAGGCTGCGTGGAGACCTCATAGCAGCCTTCCAATACCTGAAGGGGGCCTATAGGGATGCTGGGGAGGGACTCTTCATTAGGGACTGTGGTGAGAGGACAAGGGGTAATGGGTTTAAACTTAAACAGGGGAGGTTTAGATTGGATCTGAGGAAGAAATTCTTTACTGTGAGGGTGGTGGGGCCCTGGAATGGGTTGCCCAGGGAAGTTGTGAATGCTTCATCCCTGGCGGCGTTCAAGGTGGGGTTGGACATAGCCTTGGATGGCATGGTTTAGTGGGAGGTGCCCCTGCCCATGGCTGGGGGGTTGGAACTCGATGATCTTGAGGTCCTTTCCAACCCTTACTATTCTATGATTCTATGAACCCCAAAACCCCATCCTACATCCCCCAGAGATGCACAAAAAGTACAAGGGGAAAAACAAAAAAGCAAAACAAACCCAAAATGTCACAGACAGCCCTAATCTCATACCCCTTTCCCCCTTCGGAATATAAAACCCAACCTGCTGCATTATGTCCTCCTATGGAGATATTTCAAACTGAAATCCTCAGTAAGTTCAGGTGCCTGCAAAGAACCAGGAACAGCAGACAAGCTGCTGGCAAGTGGCCCTGTGTCCCCCCTGCAGGTCGTGTGCAGTGAGAACAGGGGGAAAATACAAGAGAAAGTTAAAAAAAATCAATCCATACATTATTCCTACTATCCTGCAGTGCTCACGTAAGTCCTCGTTAACTTCAGTGGCAATATTATTGCCTTGTCATGGAGGAAAAGAAGAGAAAATTCCTCACAAATAGAATGCAAAAGAGATGCTGGAAGAAGCTGGAATTACAAAACATAATAACAGAAAGCTGAGCTTCTAAGTGGCCAGCCTGGCCCAATCCAAGGGACACATCCATAATTTAAACAGCTCAAAACCAGAGCTTGTAGCAGTCAGTGTGAGGTCCTTCCCAACAGCAAGAGCAGTGTAGCAATGGTGACAAGCCAGCTTAATTGCTGAAGTCTTCAGATCCCACTCTGTGAGTTACAAACGTGAACAACTGCCCTATGGTCCTCAGCTGTCTGTCAGACAGGGACAGGTCTCTCCTTACTGCACTGTGAGACTACACTAACTCTGCCACTCTCCACATACACCAAAATGCAACATAATGTGAGATTGTGTCCACGTATCTCCACAGAAATATAAAACTGTTAAAACAAAAAATTCTTGTAATGCTACTCTATCAGAGGGTGAGCTGAAGCTCATTAAAATCAGTGGAAGTCTTTCTTCACTGCAACAGGGGAGAGACATTTCCTCTCTAAATAATATATGAAAACCATACCACAGACATGCATCACAAGAAGAAAACTCTCTATCGAGGCAATCACAACGTAGCCAAACCAGACAAGCCAGGTTCATTTTTAAGCATAACTCTGAATGAAGGCCTTACTGTACACAAGTGCCTATTCATTATATCAGTTGTAATCACACTGCTACAATGACAGGTGAAAAAACCCCACAACATCAGTCTGTTCAGTGTGGGAGATGGGCAGCTATTTTGCCTTATCTTCAATGCAAGTGAAGCAGACCCCCCTCCCTGAAACATTAACCATTTCAAAAGATCTCATTAAAAGGTTTCCCTGTTTTCACTGATTATTATGTAGCGACTACAAGAACACCTATAAATCTGATTGAATTAGGTTTTCAGGCCTTTATTCCAGATAATTTCTTCTCCCTATGTGGACTTTCTCAGGAAACGAGATCTAATGAGTCATAGTCCTTACTGATAATCACAGGAGAGCTCATTAGCTTTCTGTCAGATTTGTACCCACTATCTGCCCTCAATATGCTTGTGACTTACTAGAGCTAAATATGACACTGCCGAGAAGCAATATAGTGGATCTGAAATACTATAGAAATAAATATTTCTCCTGAATTTAAGAACTTAAAGAAAAAAAAAATCAACATGCCTTCTCTCCTTTCTTAACCTTTCTCTATTGCAATGGCATTGCTGACAGCAAGACACACAGTATTAGAGAAAATAAAGAATGACATCTGAAGACTCCTTGTAGATATGGTAGCAGAGAACTAGTCTAAACAGTCTGTAAGATGAGGCTCTGGGGACTGGAACTCATTTCTGCTCGTGTACAAAACTGAGGTTTACCACAATTTCACAGTGACAGCTCCATGCATGAGGCAGTGCAGGTGAACCTGCTCCTGACCTGCCCCTCTTACGTTTACAACTCTGCGTCTCGAGTCTTTCCAAGGGAGTTCCTACCTCTCAGCCCATCACCTGCGCAGCCCCCTGCCTCCTCTCTCTACCTGGAGGGCATGGCTCTGAGCTGCTCTGTGCAAAGTTGCCTCTGCTCTCCACACAACGCACTGGGGAACATCAGTGTTCAGCTGTGGGACATGGACAGCCTCAGATTTCTTCCACCTACAGTTCACATCTCCCAGAAGGAGAGGAAAAGCAAAATTGTGATTATTTCCCACGCTGTTGTTCACCTTAACAGGACACTCTTCCTTACCAAGCGCACATTGCAAGGGGCAGGACTAAGCCTACTCTTCACAACTAGTTGCTTCCTTAGCGTTTGCATTTATCTCTCTCTGTTGCTTTCACATACCATTAATTTTTTAGATGCAAGGGAAAACTACTTGTGCTTCCTGGAAAACTCAGGATCACCACCCATTCTCACAATCTACTTTCACAAAATGCCCCCTGTCCAAAAGTGTCTTTAAGGGCAACCCAATAAGCAGGCACCCAAACAGTCCAAGCTGGGAGGTATTTTATTACTGTATTGTTTCCTTTTCCAGGAAATCATCCTTACCAGGAAAAGAAAATAATAGGAAAGAACGACTTTATCAAGCAATTCATTGTAGTGGCAGTCCCCAACATGACAAAACATTCTTCTCAGCTTAATAAGCAATTAAGCTTATTTGGTTTTAACCTACTCCCCGCACCCTGTTCTTCAGTCCCTCATCACTCCCACATAGTGTTCCTTACATTTTACTCAGAGCAGTAGCTGCAGGTTGCAAAGGGCTGCAGAGGAAAAGGAGCTTTACTTTTCCTATTTCCAGGGCTCAGCAGAAAAGGCACAAGTCCCTCTCCTTTGCCAATTTCTGCCTATTACAATGATAACAGAGTTTATACAACTAATGGAAAAATTCTAGACGTGTATTTTTAAACAGTGGTAAGCCTATTGAGGGAAAGAAATGATGGCAGCAAAGTAACACCAGCAATGAATATGACTCCAGCTTCCTGGTGTCTTTATTTTAGCACCATTACCATTCTAGATGGAGCCAAATTCCATCAAACAGGACGACAATGTACCGTAATGACCAATGACAGGTTTTGGTACTTAACCTCCCAATATATTTTAGCAACCTGCTTATTCTCTATAAAGAGTGCTGTTGAAAAGCAGAATCTTTAACTGAATAACTGCTTAAAGAAATATCAGAGGCCTGTGAGAAAAAGACAAGGAAATGTAATCCAATATTTGCTCCCACTCCTTTTTCATTCAGAATTATCTGATCAGATCTATCCTTTAATTTTACACTCAGACAACGCAGCACACATTCACCTTGCACCCACAGCACTCACAGGAGCATAGCATCTTAATTTTCCATATGGGAAAGAGTTACGAGAGTGATTATTTTCGCTGCAACAGAAAGAAGTCAAATACGCAGCAGCAGATACTGCATCAGAAATCAGACCTTTTCTACATTAGGCTTTCACATGGCTTCCATTCCAGTAATATCTGAGCACTTCCATTACCATAGCATTTGGTAGTTGTCTTCACGACCTTCCCCTAAGGTACGATATATGTTTATTTTCCTTCTTGCAGATGATTAAGCAGGGCAGAGCAATCTTCCCATGTTCACAAAGGAAGTTTGTAAAGGAAAAGAAAATGGGACCTGAGTCATTTGTGTAGTCTACTGTGTCATGAACCAATCCTTCAAAGCGACCAAGTCATTTGAATGTAAATGCAACTAACAGATTCTCCACCAGGAATGTGAGTGAAAGCAAAGAGCTGAAGTAATCCAAATTTCTTTTATGCCTTAGAACTAGTGGCACTTCCAAGTGATCAAGGAGCAGAGAGGCAGCTGCACATAGCAACAGGTTGAGTTGACATCCCATGTTCAGGAAGACCCGGGACTATTTGTCTAACAGAATCAGTTGCACATTTATGTCATTTTTATCTGTCATTTTCACAGCAACAGAAACAAGCAGCTGTTTATGCCATTGTATAAGGTCTTTTTCCCAGGAAGTTAATAAAGTCCAAGACATTGCAAATAAGGATTGCAGGTGTAACTCCATCTCAAGATGACTTCAGGGTTCCAGTGTTAGTCATTAATCATTTGACTTGCACTTTCTGGGTTTATGATTTTGACAAAAATACCTTCATTTAAATTATGGCCTTGTATTCAACACAAGGGTATGTATTATTCTATATATAATTTTTAAATACAAAGAGAAACAGCATGGAAAAATTAGAATCGATGACATAAAAGTCCAGTCCTCTTATGGCATAGGCAAACAGAATGCTCTTGACTTTAACCTATGGGTTCCACTTCATATGTGGTGTATTTTTCATACATCATGGGTTTTAATAAATTTGCTGTATAAAGCACCAGAGCTATGTTGCCAGCAAAATATAAGGAAAACAAATATGTCAGGGTAATGATGCCAGGACAATTCTTTATTGAAAAAAGCAGTTTATTAATACCTTACTGCTACGAGGTAGATCTTATTATCATCTTGGGTCATTTAGAATCTTATTAGGTATTCTGATGGTGGATGAATAATCCTGTGATAAATTCTTTGCCATGTCCTTCACAGTTGTCATAGCAGGATCATAAACAGCATTTATAACAATCTAGCCTGAAGGAAAAGGCTTACAATGGTCTGTTTAACATGCAGGAAATATTCAGATTGGCCGTCTCTGGTTAGATTGGAGACCCACAGGAGAGACACCGAAGTTAAATGTAGCATGGGTTTCTCTGAAGATTAGCTTTGCAAAAGACTTTGGGTCAGGGATATGGGGACTAACGCCAATGATATGGCCACAAGCAGCCTTCTTTCAAGAGAGCCAACTTGAACAGAGATGGTAGCTGCAAGTTACTTTCTTACTGAAAAACCATGTTAGGTTACTTGAGCTGCTACTTCAGCAGCATGGTTGAAATTACTTGTGACTGAATGGCTTGGAGCTCAGTCATATACAGTGCTTATTACTTGAAAAAATAGCACATGCACTCACATAGTGAAAAACCTGCATGTTTTTGCAGAGCTACAGGGCAACTTGCCTATACTGGGCAACTCCTTGAACTGCAAGCTCAGAAGCGAGTTCTTTAGAACAAAAGTAACACAGGCAAATGATAAAAACCCCTCAATTTACACTGCTTCAAATAGGTATTACAAAAAGAAAAAAAGAAAAAGAATCCCACATAGTCTACACACGTGATCACACACACAAATACCTTCCTGTCGCTGAACACATGAATCATTTGTACCTGTGTGGTACAGCGTCTCATTCCACGGTACAATACCTGTTTCCGGAGTCCAAATGCAGTTAGTGCATCTCAAGCCACCAAAATATCAGAAGTTATTTTAAAATGCTTGTAGCAGTATGAATTAAAACTCATCCAAAACTAACCATGCAGGACCTGTGAGGCACATTTTCAGGAGAGAGCTAATAGAAATAGGTGGCTTACTGGAAGCGATGGTGGTGACAGATTTGAGTACAACCACACAAATTTCCTCCACATTAGGTGATGCCTTCCTCTCAGGACAAATAACTGAGACTATGGAACGTGAGTAGCAAAATTTGCTTTTCTTAGAAAGAGATTAATTGCCTCTTTCACTTGAATTTTAAATACACAAAATGAATGGGTTCTGTAGCTATAGTCCCTAAGACAGAGCTTGACTGCTGGAAAGCCAGCACAAATGCCCACATCTGAGAAATGTAGAAACTGCATTCTGGGACATCCTTTACGCAGTTATTTGGACAACTCCCAGTAGAAGAACATCACAAAATCCTGGGACTTGTTTGCAGCTGCAACTACCACGCACAAACACGATTCTGCAAACACCTATGCGAGCGCCCAATCTTACTACCAACATATAGCTACTCTGCTTCCAAGGGTAGTGCATATGGCACTGCAGTTAAATGGGTGCAGATCACAGTGACCACAAAGTTCTGTCAATTGCTCAGAATTTGTTCCCAACTTAATTAATTGTCTATCATTCTAAAGTTGCAAATACACCCCACGAAAGAAACCTTAAGTTATACCACCAGCTAAACACAAGTGTCTTGGCCTTTTTATTTTGTAATAGTAAAATTCAGCCTTTGCTCTTTCCGAAAAAGCTGTGCTTTCTACTGAGAAAGTTTCAGTATTTTTTCTAACATGACATTTACAGTGAGAACACAACACACAACCAGACTGAAAGAGCAGCAGTGTAAAATGACTACCTTTTAAGATTTAAATTAACTGAAAGTCTTTGGAGGTTTAAAATTGTTAGTATCATTCTATAAATGCACAAAACCCCTCCAAGGCAGCTCTTGATACAGTCACCTAAAGCATATTAATTTACAACCTACCTAAAGCAGTTTTCATTTGGTACCAGAGCCATATAGCTGCGCACAAGTAAACACTTCTGGCATACAAACCATTGATTAGACCAATTGCTTTTAATTCCCTGTGAGTGAATACTACACACATCCACCAAGTGCATCTGCACTGCTGTCTGTTAGAGTTTAAATGTCTAATTAACAAGGAGTTCGACACTGTTGACTTTGGAGGACTATGACCAATAACTTTACTTGTACAACAATGAGATGTAGGGATGGAGAAAGTGGAAATGACATGAGTTTAGAAATATCTGGGCAACATCAATGTGTGTGTATATATACATCTATACATACATATATAGAGAAAATGGGGTTAAATTCTGAAGGCTTATTTCTCAATACACAATTTCTTCTAGAATATACCATCACTGGTGTCTACTGATTTCTGCTTGATTTATATTAGCTTCTCTACAAAACACTATCACTTTCGAATAGAGAGTAATGGTAACATAAGAACCTATAACACCTCTTTCCACAGTCATTTTTGCTACAGCGGTAATCTAACATATCCATGGTCCTAGGATGCAAGTGTTTGGAAACATCCTTGTAAACAAATAATGTATGGACCAGACTTTATTTTTCCTTTAAAAAGAATATGTTATGTATTTCCAACCCTAACCATTCTATGATTCTATGACTATTGATATTCCTCTTACAATAAATAAGATAGAGAAAAAGCAGAATAACAAACTCTACAATGCAGACTTAGTGGATTCATTGCAAGTCTGAACAGTTCATCAATACAGACTACGAACTACTCAGATGGGCTTTAGAGCCAGTAGCTAAATAGACTGGCAGATACCTTGATCATGAACAACAACAGCATTATTCTTCACAGTTCAAAGCAATTTTCACTTCTTCAGTGGGATTAGAGTACATAACTGCCCAGAGCTATATAAATAAATGCAGTTTGGTGCTACCTAAAACAGAAATTTGCTGAGAAAGACATCTGAAACTGGCAGTAGGTGCAGGCACTGCAAATAATATTGCTACATAGATGGATGGTGCACCAGAGACCAGCTCTTATCACAAAAGCTACAATAGTAGATGTCAGTGAAATAATATTTAGCAATGACATGGGCATTCTACAAAAGTCAATGAGGAAAAAAAATCTTCTCAGGTACACGTGTATGTTGTTAATCATAATTAAGGCAAGTGTGACAGTTTCTTGGCAACAGACACTGAGTTCTCTTCCCTGACAAACAAATCCTGCAGGAATACTCTCTCTTTCATTATATCAAGCCTGCAGTTCTTTACACTAATGTCCTCCACTTGGAACACTTTAAGTCACAGGGAAACTTTTGTTTTGTCAATTGCTTTTTGCTGGATAATCACACTATGACCTCCACAACAGAAAGGAGCAAGTTTCTCATTAGTAAAGTAAAAAGAGCTTTAAAAGCTAGTAATCTAAACAAGCACATTTACTAGTGCAGACAGGGGCAGGAGAGTGGGGACAAAAGAGATTCACAGCATCTAAGTTAGGGGCCTAATGCTACCTATATCCTCAAAGAAGATTGATAGCACCAAGTAGAATAGCTAAGAATGACTACCTACAAGCAGCAAGTGAATGCTGGTCCTTCTGAAGATGTGTTTTTCCTTGCATAAGACAGTACCTATAACACCTAACACTGAGCATCTATGTGCAAACATTTCCAAGAAAGCAATTTTCAGGTATACTTTCTACTGACCTTTCAGTAATTAGGAGATTGCCAATTCTTCAACAACAATAGAAAAGGGATGATTCGGAGGGAAGCAAGCATTTCCAGATTTATTCTTTCCTTTTAAAACCCATTTTGATAGCAAGATTTTGGCCAACTGCAAGTATTCCACTCAAAACAAGTCATATGTACCATGATCCCTTATTTTTGTCATAAAAGGAAAAAAAGGTTGATTAAAGAGTACTGACCCATTTTAAAAGATACATGTATGCCAAAAGGGTTGCAAAGAACCATGGTTATGATTCTAAAAGAAGGTGTAAGTACCACAGAAAGAAAAGAAATCCCTTGCAGTATGTATAATTACATTACTGATAATTATATCTCAGTAATTAAGAAATTATAGTAAAACACCAGCAAAGCCTCTCACAATAAATTACACAAGTTTATGGGACAATCTCTTCAGGGAAGTGTGTGGAAACCCCCTACATCATCTGAAAGACATAAAACAGGGGAGACGAAACACATTCACAGCGCTGTGGGGACAACAGTGAGCAGAAAGAGAGATGGACTGGCCTTCTCCATTTCTCAGTGCTGTGCCACAAGCCCAGGAGTGGGGTTTAAAATCACCACCCCTGCTGTCTCCATTTTTGTTGTCTATTCCTGGCTGTATCTCATGTTAGTGAGATCCCATAGGGTTTAGCAATTAGCATGAGGAAAGCAGTATGATAATCAGAAGAAATTAATGGTTTAAAGCCATAATCTTACACTTCCCCTGAGACTTGTTCCATGCATCTGGATTCTCAAAGAAAAGAAAAAAAACCCAGGTAATTGATTCTTATTAAGAGAATGATCTGCCACAAAACGCTCTCCATGTGAAAAAGATGGTCATTTAAAGTGCTCTCAGATTCAGAATGAACCTCGTGTCTGATTAGCTTTCTAAAGAAGAGAGGATAGGATCTTCCATGTCACCCTTCTCTTCTGCACTGAACATGACATAGGTCTTCATGTGTTAACAACCAGCATCTGAAAAAGTGAGCAGCATGCGATAGTGAAATAGCAATCTTGAGGGTTTTGGCAGCAATTTCAATAAGAAAGGTAGAGACATGAGCATATCCTGCATGCTCTTCTCAGTCAATCATGGCGAGAAGCCAGGACAGCTCACAAGTTGTGGATATTATCAAACTTCAGAAGTTATATATTGTATTTAACTATGTCCAACGCTGAATTTTTATGCACTCCTTGCAAAAGATTCAGATATGGACTTTATTCCCATGGTTAACTACACTATTAAATGCATGTTATTTATTCTGGCTAATTTCCCCTTTCAATGAATTGATTACTAACGTAAAAAAGCAGTCACATAAAGCAATAAAAATAACCCTCAGTAAGTGTCTGGTCTTTCTTCAGTGAGGGTAGGAACTAAATGGATCACTTGGAGACTTTTCCAGGAATTAGACAGACAGAAACAATCAACCACTTCTGTTCAAAATAATGCTTCACATAATCCAGAGCTGGATGACTCACTGAGTAAAACAGAGAACATTTGCAAGATCTCTACTCTGTGGAGGAGGCGGAAGTGTTTCATCTATAGCATTTTGGCAAGCTAGTACTGCTGCCTCATCTCTGCACTTTCTTTGCACAGTTTTATCTATACACTACAGGTGGTTCCGTGGGCAGCATTTTTCCTGTGAACTTGTTTACTCGTTGTGCCCGTTTCACACTGAGCAGCCTTGCCCCAAAACTTGGACTAGGTCATAGAATGAGGCCGCAAGCAAACTTGTGCTGCTCCGTTTCAGAGATTACACAGCAGACATGAACAGCACAGCGCATCTTCCCTTAATTGACCATCAGCCCGCACAAGTAAACTATTTGGAAGTCTATGTGAAATAGCACCACCTGGTGATCTTTGCCATAATGACAGCGCATACCACGGTACTCACAAAGTTACTTTTTAATCTTCTGATACCCTAAGGTAAGAAGATTAAAAAAAGGCACAGAACATCCCCAATCTTCGCAAGTTGTAGTTAAAATTTTAAAATTAAATAAAATGAGAAAAAGTTCACATTACTCGAAATCTCAAGACCCCAAAATATTGCAGACAATCTCACAGAGGTAAACTTTGAAGTCAAGTGGAGAAGTAAATTCAATTCTGCATACAACTGAGATTGCACTGCTTCAAGTCCTTCATTTTTCTCCTTCTACATCAAGTCACTGCCTCATGACAGTTTTTCTCTAGGCAGCAAGCCACATCCCTCCTGAACGACAATAGAAACAGATTGTCGTGAGCAGACAAGCTTTGTTGTGTACAGGAAGACGGGAAAACAACCTCAGCAAAAGACTGATCAAACAAATTGCAATCAGCCACCATCAAGAGAACAGTTTATCAGGAGCCACAAGCCCACCCTTTTCATAGCAGTGAGACAGGAGCTGGCTTCCCTGCAGGAGAGGTGGCTGCTGGCACTTCCTCAGGAGGCTCATGCTGCTGGACCCACTTTTTATGAGCACATACCTACTTCACCTCGGAAAGCTGAGCTGCAGGATATTAACCTATGGAGGCCTAATTTGAAGGGATCTCTCATACTAGGAATCTCCATGCTTCTAAATAACAACTGAGATTTAAAACATACACCTTATGTCCTTCCCAGACCCTCAAGTCCCCCTACAGTCACCAGCTGACAGCATCGTGCCCTTAACAAAGCATCTTTAATATCAGTTTGGGAAAAAAAAAACAACATCAAAAATACCATATTCGGACAGATGTCAAAACAGTTCTCTCTCCCCAGCGACAGTCTGTCTGCCTGTCCTGCTGGTTTTGTCATTCTGAGAGCTCAACACAACTTTATTAGGACAAATTCTGTTGTAAGATACATTGCATGTTCAAATCACCTCCTCAAGTTTCAAAATCCACAAGTAACAGTTTCACACCCATAATGGTAAACATCAGTACATCTTCCTCAGAAAGAAACTACCATCTGCATGGCATTGTGGCAGCATACTCATGCCACGCTCTTGTGAATGCTGACCATATTTGCTAGCATTGCTGCTCCTTCAAAACAACTGGATGTGTCCATGATTACAGGAGAAACATACCTAACCCTCAGAGTGACCACATAGATATTGCTCTTTTTTATCTTACAAGGCTGGATGTTCAATGCCAGTGGAAGCTCACATCACTTCTCCCTCCAGAATCACAACTTGCGTTAATTTTTGTTTCCTTTAAATTATACACTACAACAGAATATTAACCTGCAGAAAAGATACCAGAGCTGCCAATGTTTTTTCTATAAAGAAGCAATACCTTCTAAAATTCAATGTATTTAAAAGGAAATCTAGATCCCAGAATGCAAATTTGTCAAATATCTTTGTCAGATAGTCCCTGATGCCTAGTGCCATCACTGATGTCCCTGATGTCTAGTGCCATCTTTTGCATTTTGGCAAAACAATGAAATGGAAAAATATTCTCCCTGGTTTTGTTTAATTTAGCAGCTCTGGATCCTTGTCTTACCTGCTTTAACTGAGTCAAGTTACTAGGAAGTTACCTATAGGCTAGACTTCCAAGCAGTTCATCAGAAGTGTCACGGTCAGCCCTTTGGCATTAGAAGTAGATTCCATAACAGGTACTTAAAAGCATGTGATTGTCTGTGCTTGAATAAAGGAGAATGTTGTAAAGAGCTTGCAAGAAGGTATGACTGATGTTCTCTTCCTTCACAAAATACAGAAACTCTCCATGAAAGATTGCAGAAAGTGTTTTGAAAGAGGATGCACAAACAGTAAGAAAAAGAAAAATTACACATGAGAGTTTCTGGAGCTTGAAATAACCACTTGGACCAAGGTGCAGACAGAGCAGCACAGCCAGCAGTTTGAGCCCTCTTGTCCCAGATCATTATGATTACAAATTAAACTCATCATATACACTAAAAACTTCTGCTGTGTAGTACAGACACCCTGCCCTGTTATTTATAAAATCTATTTACAGACAAGACATTGTAACAAATCCAACTAACACATCTGTTGTTAGAAATATTACTGTTTGTTATTTCCTTTTATAAAGGAAGGATTAACACCAATATTAAAGAAAGACTGGCACTGAGCAGTTAAAACTAGTCTTTGATCCTCTGCCACATGGCTCACCAGGCCTAACTCCATAGCAGGTTTCTCTGATTCTATTGAACAACTCCATAATTTGCCGGCTGAAAGGATGCTCAGTACTTTTTTTGAAATGCAAGTCACCTCAGCGCGGACAAAGCTGACCAGAAACAAGAATCAGTGAAAGCTGCCAGCCCCATCAGGAAACATTAGGGAAGGCTTCGTGCTTCTCTGAATTCCAAGAAAAATGCTATGGCGAGAAGAGAGCCAGAATTTCCAAGCAGCTGGTTCACGTGTAGGGCTCGGATCTCTGCCCACTGGAAAAGCAAGCGTAAAAGGAATTGTCCCATAACTGTTTAAATGAACAGCATCCACCCTCTGAAAGGGTTAGCTTCTGACATATTGATGCTGTATTCTTATTGTCAAGGAGTTTCCTAAGTTGTGGCAACAGTAAGCAGCAATTTTCGGACTTCAGAATTAGAGCCAGGCTGTTAAATAGCTACTGTTCTCCAGCATTCTTTCGCTTACCATCTAGTTTGTGTCTTTACTATAAATAGTGTTCAACTTGTAATTTTCTAATCAACCAAAACTGCAAAACACTGATTAATCTAAATGATAACATAATTATAATGACATCTGATGCACCACTGACAGAAGGCAGATGCAATCTGAAGAGAGTGATTGGTGCCTTAAAAATGGCATTCTTGGAATGACAACAGGGAACCTCAAAGAATTTTTGATGCTAACATCACAGTTGATAAGTAAATACTATGATATAAAGCTATTTAGAAAGATAAAGGAAAACAAGACCAGGGTGGATTTTTTTGGCAGAGATTCTCTTAATTCTTTGTCTAAGTCTCATGAAGGAAAAATAATTCAGTAAAGGGTTTTCATTATTAAAATGCTTTGCCTACCTCCCTTTCCAAATCACTCCAAAACACCTTCTATCAAGATAACCTGACATCTCTGAGTTGTTTTCTGACCTGGGAAAAGAAATCTAGTTTCTCCCAAATTAGCTTTTGGTCTTCTAGAAAAAGGAAAACATATATCTCTCAGGTAGCTCCTGACTGATCTGGAAATGGTAAAACTAAGTTCAAAATGGTGGAGAAGGCTTTTTAATTAGTCCTGATTTAAGCTGGGCTTTCAAAACTCCCAACATTTCTCCTCAGAATGAGCACCCAATGTCTTTGCCTTTTTAAAATCATTTTCAATGAGTAGTGATGTACTCAGGTGAAGATTTCAGATGTCACAGTGTTCTTCAAAATAGAAACCCAAAGAAAAACAGACAGTGAAAAAGCTAGACTAGAAACACCTGGCAATAAGATGACTAGAAGTAGCAATACTGTAGTGTAAACTCTCCTAGATATCAACATTTTTGTAGTTCTGGCCCTTGTAGGTCTAGATTCTACCAGCAGCTAAACTTTTCAACAGAAGTAACTGAAAGTTTTAAGAGACCATGTTAATCCAAATGTAAGTTCTCGTAAACTAACGGGGAAAAAACCTAAAACCAAACAACTTCTCCATTAAGTTGTTACTTTGAAAACAAAGGATCAGACACAACAGCTACAGAACACAAGCCCAAGATCACAAAGCACACAGACACGCACATATTCTGCTGCGGCAGTTCCAGCTCATGTCCCATTTCCAAATGACACTGGACATGTTGTTCTCCCTTCCCTACATCCTAAGCTGTTTGATTTAGGCTACGGGCATGGGAAATGAATCTCACTCTACCTTTGTCACAGACACACACATCTTAATTGTGCCAGAAAAACACTCATAATGCAGGTAGCGTAACATCACAGAGTGACTTCCCTGCCTCATTTATGTATTTCCTCTCTCCTCAACTAATTCCAACATAAGTAATTAAATTTCCATTGCCCAAATCCCCTTTTTGGTAGCTTAATACCATATTAGCTAGTCCACTACCTTACTCCAAAATAAAAAGTAACTTTACTGTCACAGAAATGAGAAAGGAACCCCAATTACAACCGTATGAGCACTTGGATATTGCAACAGGCTTGTGATTCATCCTTTTATGCTGCTCATAACTCAAATTCTCGGAAGGTTTACCCTTTTGGTACTGTTGGTTTGGCTTCTACTTCAGCCTCCATGCAGGTTTTTAGATGGAGATCCCTAAGGTGACATAACATCAGTGTAGACGTAACATCAGTGCAGAGCTCATTCAAAGCTGGTCATTTAAACAAAAGACTGAAGCCATTTTAAATATAACCTCTGTTATTAGAGATGAGTCTATAAGAAGTAAAGAGAGGTCACTTTTTCCACAACACGAAACAAAGATGTGCTGCATTAATTTCACTAATGTTTAATAGATTATAATTGGAATTAGCTCTCCAAAGGGAGGGTTTGAACGTGTGTTTACCAACAGAAGAATGAAAATGATTGATCAGAAATAAGACCAGAATGTTTAGTCTAATTACTTTCTTGGTTATCTGAATATAACTGTTTGTGTAGAAAAACAAGATTGCCACTGGAAACAAGAAATCCCTTAGCTTTCTTCTTTCCACTGGCAATCTGCTAACAGCAGCAAATTACATTCAAATTGCACATCAACTAGTATTAGTATTAATTGTAAACTAACCTCAGTTCACTTAATTGTGGGCATAATGAAGTATTACAATTAGACATAATATATTATTTAAATAAGAAATATCAATATTATTTAGAGCAGGTGCCAATTATGGCAGGCAGTGAAATATACCACCAAACAGTTTTTCAATTAGAAACTCAATTTCAGCAGAGACAAAGGTCCCGGTCGCTGTGGTGAAGAGGCTCCCAGCACTAAGGTGCACCCATGGGGAGGGGAGGCTGGCAGGGACCTTGCTGGGGTCTTGCCTCAGCAGGGATTGAATGTGAGTTCTGGTGGAAAACGGTGCAGACACAATTACAGCTTCTGCAGAACAGGTTTATATAGCAGCGTACAGGAGAAACAGATCACCACATGAACCCACTAGGTCCAAGGTGCTAGTGAACTGTTATTGGATCTTAAAACTGCTTGGGCCAAAAACCACATTTCATATCTGTATAGCCACTATTGTTTGCAATTCTCTTTGTTTAAGAACATGGTGACTACAAAGCATAGTTTTCAGTGGATTTGGATGCAAAAGCTCTAGGGCTAAATACATGCCCCTTCTTCAGTCTTTTCAAACTTTCAAGATTAATTTCTGGCTTCTTGCCCCATTTCTCTGCAGTTTTGAGTAAAGCAGGAAAGGCTGACGTTTAAATCTCCAGTGACCTAAATTTGGATTGAAGATGCTTAGTGTTTCTATCCCTGGTTCTCTATGAGGATGAGGACATTCATCCAAAACACTTATGTCAAACTTAGCGCTAGGCAGCATAACCAATATTTTTGCCAGAATACATTTATCTTTCCAGTACAGAAATTGCATCCAACAGAACAGTATCTGACAAGTGGAAACAAGCTGCATCTATAAAGGGACCAAGACTAATTTATATGAGTTAAACTTTATACTAAAGATGACTTATGCTACAGCTACCAAAATCTGAATTCCTTAGCTTCCATACATCCTCACTGCTCCAGATCTCAGTCTGTACAATTACAAAGTAAATACAGCAAATGAAGGTCAGCAAAACACGGAAAATCTCAGGGAGAAAAAAGTCAAAATAACAGATATGTTCTATGTATTCTATGCTCCTGAGTTACATTGGACCCTAAAATTGGGGCTGTCAAATGAAAGTTGCCGACAACAAAATATAGCACCAGTGATTCTCTCAATTTTCCAAGTATTCAAAAGCATTAGTCAGTTCCTGACGTCGTGCTGCAATAACACAAAGTAAGGAAAAGATTTTGATTAGCTAGGGAAAGTTCAAGAGAAAAATTGCAAGCTGAAATATGCTGCAAGTACACTCAACTTTCAGCCACAGGCCCACGGTGGTAGAACTTTTCTTGCTGTACATTAAGATAATTTCAGTATACTACAATTATGTGCCTAATTAAAATTAAGAAATTAGAACACAGTTAAAAGGAATGATATTTTGCTCACAGCTAATTTCATTAAAGTATTAATGAACAGGACTCATTTTATGGCTAGAGGGCAACTACTTTCTGCAGAGTACTTCCATGCCAGCTAATTTATTCATGCATGAAAAACAATCCAATGAGAAATGAGCGAGCTGGGAACTGCTGCTCCTAATTAAAATATTTAAAACACCATGCCTATTCTGTTCCATGCAGCCAAGACCTCAGCCAGGAGCCAGCACGACGCCAATTAACATGGAACAAGCAAACACACAACACCCACAGCTTCTGATTAAAGTGCATGTTATTGCACCATACGATATATTGTTCCACACATGTATGTAAATGTTTAATTAACCCATGTCTAAATCTCTGTAATGTTCAGAAATGGAGATTTTAAATCCTAAAAAGTGACAGACTGTGAGAGTTCACTTTTATTTATCACAATGCTTTCTTAGCAAACTCATTGGTCTCATCCTGCAACCAAGCTGTAAAGTAGTTCTTAAGGGAGGGAGGGGAGGCAGAAGCAGAGGAGGAAAAAGGAAAAGGCAAAAGATTTTATTTTCTGCACTTTCGACAGCAATGAGATTGCTGTTTGCCAAAGGCTTGGAAATGGAACGCAATGCTGGGTTAGCCCCAGGTAATACAGTATTTTTCATTAATAATTGAAGGAAAAGCCTGGGACTAAACCCATTTGTCAGTCTTGGACTGCAGCAACAAAAACAAAACAAAACCGCTTCCTTTATAAACCAAAGAGCTGTTTGTGGGGGAAGAACCCAAGGGATGGCTCCCACTAGAGAAGAGCACTGTAAAAGCTCAGAGAGAAGTTGGAGACTTGCAAACTTAGTAGAGAGCAGGATCAGAAAAACAGAAAATCCTCTAAACTTTACTTCACACACAGGCAAGAAAAATGAGTTCAAGGAGACTTGAAAAAGCAGAATTTTTCCTCAGATTGCACCATCGTAGGTCTTCCTGCTTGAAAAGTTTTTAGGGTCTTTTTTCCCCCCTTCAGTTGGTCTTCAAGCATTTCATGAGAAATCTGGCTCCCCTAAGAGGTTATTCTTTCCCTTTTCTATTCCATTCCCCTGCAAAACTCATACACCAGTTTCTTCATTAAATTCAGCAAGTGAAAGAAATTAAACAGCCTTCCCTCGCTTTTTCCGGCTGATTGAATAGACTTACTTCTGCCTTTCCCTAACTGACAAGATTTGCAACCTGTTGATGGAAGTGTCACATTAAACAGTTGCCAGGAATCCCACTAGAGAAGCGCTTCCGAAAATTTTTGTATTAACAAACCGTGGAAATGTGTCAGCACAGCCAGCACTCATTCAAAGTAACGTGTACTCAGCCTTCACGCACTGCCTGCAGAGCGGTGAGCTCACATACACTCTGACTCTCCTCATTGGCAGGTGCTTTGTGCCCTGGACGTAGTCTTAACCTTTCTCTAATTCAGAAGAAGACACCAGGAGCTCTAAGCCTCCAGAGAGCGAGGGACACAGAGGTGGTGGTGTCTTCAAGCAGAGACTCTCTCACACAGTGCTTGTCAAGTGCCTGGTTCAGTAGCTCATCATCAATCAGCTCAAGCTGTCTAGGCTCTGCCATAATACAAATAGTAAGTGTGGAGTCATAACAGACATTAATAAAATGGGCTTTAACCTCTTGGCAAGATTTCACTGCAGTTAGGAAAAAAAAAAAAATCAGGCTTTTTCATTACCTGCAGAAAGTTGTTCTTGCATTTGGAATATCCCATCAAGAGGAACCTAGTGAACAGACTTTATGGCATGAGACATCTAGAGGATTTTTCTTTTGCTCCCAAGCAAGTTGATTCAAGTTCAAATCAGAATGGATTTTAAATTTAAATGTTAAAACTTGCAAGTGTCAAATTCTATCCTTTCCCCACAAAAACAAATGCCAGAGTTCGTGGGGAAGGGAGAATGAAAGGAAGAAAAGATACTGAGCAATTCAAAAAGAGGAAAAGAAGCTACAAAGCACTATTAAAATATCAAGGAACCCCACTGTCCTGGGTTCAGCAGCAGCAGTCATTTTTCCCCTTCTTAGTAGCTGGTGCTGTGCTTTGACTTTCAGCCTGGGAACAATGCTGATAACACCGATGTTTTCAGTTGTTGCTAAGTAATGTTTACTCTGACTAAGGACTTTCTGAGGCTCATGCTCTGCCAGGGAGGAGGAGAAGCCAGGAAGAAGCAGAGACAGGACACCTGACCCAAACTAGCCAAGGAGGTATTCCATACCACAGCACGTCATGCCCACTATATAAACTGGGGGCAGTTACCCGGAAGGGCTAGATTGCTGCTCAGGTCAGGCTGGGCATAGGTCGGAGGGTGGTGAGCAGTTGTATTCTCTTCCCTTGTTATTTCCTTATCATTATTATTATTGGTGGTAGCAGCAGTGGTTTGTGTTATACCTCAGTTACTGGACTGCTCTTATCTCAACCTGTGAGAGTTACATTCTTTCCGTTCTCCTCCCCATTCCTCAGTGAGCAGGGGGAGGAAGGGGGGGGAGTGAGCGAGCAGCTCCCTGGTTCTGAGTTACCAACTGGGCTTAAACCACAACACCCATCTTTAGCGGTCTTTCTTTAAAAACTACAGTTACATTTAAAAAGGGAAGATCCACATCTTGCTCCCTACCTGTTTGTTCAGGATTTTGACAAAGTAGCATTAAAAAAAAAAACAAGCAACTTCTGGACTGTTGTCTAAAACTTTACAGCCATGTCAACTTCAGCTACAACTTCCACATGTATGCTGGCATAAACTGGGTCAACCCCAGGAAGTGGTAGAAGAGCAGATACTGTAGGATATAATTTAGTACTGATAGCAGTCTGGCAGCATTCCTCCTGGACTCAGCACTGCACTACAAATACACCTGCAAGGTGTGGGAAAGGCAAAAATACTGGGTGAAAGGGAGTGGTGATGTGAGAAAAAGGACGCCTGGTGATAAAACCAAAAGGGGATGAGACATGGAATCAAACTGAAATGGTAAGGCCAAAGAGATCCAAAAGGGAATGAACAAAAGATGTTCATAAGGGAGGAATATGGGCATTCAGAAAGCAAAAGAAGATGGGTTTTAAAACATGAAAAGAACAGTCAAGACAGATTATTGCTGAAACAGCCATGGGGAGCACATACTGAATCCAGGACAGCAAGACCATCTTAACAATAACATCAATTTCATCTCCTCTTATCATCCCTAACCTTTGGATTTAAAGGCAAGTCCCTGTTTAATCTCAGTTGCTATCAGTGCTACCTACATCGCTGTTGATCAAATTAGAGATTCTAGTTAAACATGAGTAATTTTATTTGCTTTACTATGCACTCCTTATGGCTGTTGAAGCACTCTTCATTTCTGCACAAACCGTTCTTTAGCCTGTAGCGCCTTCTGTGGCAAAACAATCCCTTAGCCTCCTGAAACATCTTCAGTCTCCTCATATATACTCTGATCTGTTCTATCAATTTAATCAGTGAGCTACACTGTATGTCCCACTCCAGTCTCTATCCCTTGTTCAGTCTATCCATTGCCACAATAGCACACACAAGTCAGACTCAGGATCCAGCTTGGTGCACCAGACAAAAAGATGACTTAAGACTACCTCAGTCCAACCTCACCTTATGTTATTCTTGCACTCAGCACAATACCTGACCAAGTATATGTCTCAAGACCAACATATAATAATGATGATGTCTGAAAATTATTATAAGTTTATTGTCAGCTAATGTTCTCTTTGCCAGTATTTTTAGTGCTGAACTGGAAAACCATATGTCGTGGTTTAAGCTTCTCAGCCACGCACAGTTTCGCTCACTCACTCGCTCCCCACTCTTTCTGCCCTCCGCTCCTGGAGGGATGGGAAGGAGAATCGAAAGAATGCAACTCTCACAGGTTGAGATAAGAACAGTTTAGTAACTAAGGTATAACACAAATCACTACTGCTACCACCACGACTACTAATAATAATGACAAGGCAAATACAAGGAAAGAATACAATAGCTCACCACCCAGCTCGACCAAGCAGTGCACCCCCACCACCCTTCCAGGTCTCTGCTCTCCGTTTTTACATCCTGGACATGACGTGCTGTGGTATGGAATACCTCTTTGGTCAGTTTGGGTCAGGTGCCCTGTCTCTCCTTCCTCCCGGCTTCCCGCCTCCCTGGCAGAGCATGAGACTCAAAGTCCTTGGCCAGCCTAAACATTACCAAGCAGTAACTGAAAACACTGGTGTTATCAGCACTGTTCCCAGGCCCCAAATCAAAAACACAGTGCTGCACCAGCTACCGAGAAGGAGAAAAATGACTGCTACTGCTGAACCCAGGACACCATATGAAGGTCCCCTAGTTCTATATTCTAAATCCTGGAAAAACATCTTTACAGCACATAGGAGACTAAAAGTTGTGGTCGGTTCCCCCCCCCCCCAAATCATTTAAAAGCCTAGTTTCACATCACCGAGTGGTAATACATTTGGGACCCTTAGAATTCTACCAATTTAAGATAAAATCCATCCTGTTTTACTTCACAAGGGAGCCACTTAAAAAGATCTTGTGTCCCACAGTAATCGCTGAGGGAATTTTGTTGCAAACCACTCTACATGGAAATAAGACTGCTACTGTAGCATGACTGCCAAGATCAGGACCAGAGGGAGCTCTGGGTTGGGTTTTTTCCCCACCCATATAAGCAAGAGTAGACACAAAACCTCACAATATGCAATTGGCTTCACCAAGGTTGAAAAGCCTTCCCATTATTCAAACAGCCCATACAGCAACAGCTTTCAGCTTGCCTCAAACTCTGCTTGAAGTGAGTTCTTCCAAAAAGTCTGTGGACTTCTGGTCAGTAAGGTATAGTCTCTTTGCAAAGACCTCATCTTTCCCGGGGATTTACAATGAAATATGAATAGCATCTCTATGCCTCGGACAGGGAAAAATGTCACCTGTCCAAATGACACGTGACAGACAAACCACTAACGAATATAACTCTCTGGATTGTGTTACATTACTAGGACTTTTAAAGACATTGCAAGAGCAGCGTTTATCCAAGAGGCCTGATTTTCTGCATTCTCAAGGAGATCATGCTTTCACTTGTGTTCTAAGTTAAGCAGCATAGGTTAATTTCAACATTCTCAAGTATCAGGAGCAAAGAGCAAACTTCAAAGAAGACACTATATTTTTACGCATCTTTAGCCAGACAAACATTAGTCCTTTCCCTAACTGATGCAACTATTTTAAAGAATGTTAACTTACTGTTTTCTAAATATGCAGATGTTCTGTTGTCATAGTTTCATAAAGTAATGAAGAGCTTCTTAATATTTAATAAACCTTGCATGCTGTCCCCAGGCAGGGAGCATAGACTGTTGATAGCCAGCTACTAAATGTCCATTAAATTACAGTAACTCTCCCTAAAATGTGCTCAACAAATAGGATATATCACCTGCAATGGAATGAGAATTGTTTCAGCTACAAACCCAAAATACTTTCATCCTACAAGAAACCTAGATAGGCAGCAGGGAAAGCTGGCATTTCCTGCAGTCTGCTCTGATCTGGTAAAATCTTCACCCTGTGACAAATACCTCTCACTCTGTTTGCTGTATAGCAACATGACAGACCAAAGGGCTTGATACAGGCAAAGAATGCTACAGAGAAGCTACTTCTAAAGCTGCTTCCTGGGAGTCTTGTTTATTGTCTCTTGTGTGCAATGCAAGTCATAACATATTGCAATAATGATCTTCACTAATTGGATACAGAAGTCATTAATACAGAACAATAATATTTGTCCACTTTAGTACTGCCTTTTTATGTTCAAAGACAAAAAACCCTTATGTTAATGAGATTTGATAGAAACAAGGAAAACCATTAACGCAACTAGGACTAGACATTGTCCTCCATGGAGCTGCCACACTAGGGGTCCACCTATGCAGTAGATTCTGCATAGGCCTTTTACATGTCTTCCCCTTTGCAAGGCCATATGGCAAAATGCCGTGTGAGGAAGTGCTAGCAAAGGGCAGGGAGTTCCTAACTCCTCCTGCCTGATCAACACAGGCACGCAAAGGCCACAGCAACAGACCTCTTTGGTATCTGCGGTTGTTTATCTTTGTCACCTCATTCTACTCACAAATATCCCTAGATTGCCAACACAGCTGTCATCAGTCTGAAATAAAAGATAAAAGGTACACTCATATCAAAAGATAAAAACGAAGTCATCAGAAATAAATAGGGAAGATAACTAGTCCACCAAAGCCCAGGGTAGCTGGCACAGAGTTTGGCTCTGGCTTTATAGGAAACACAGAAATAGAAAAATGATAAACATGGTGCTTTTAATTGAAAAAAGTCTTTAAAACTGATCTCAGCCAGCTCCACAAGATTTTTGTGGACTGAACTTTGGCTTTTTAGGCTGTACTTCTTGGTGTCTAATTGGTTCGATGCCTGAAGAGAGGGAACAAACATGATTAGAGTAAAGCAAGCTGCCTTTTGAAAATCAAGAACCTCTTTGAATCTTGAACATCCCTTAAAAATGAATTGGATCCAGCTAGCTAGTGCAGTGCTTTTGACTTACAGGAGCCTAACCAGGCTGCATTTATTAATTAAAAAGGTTGCAATAATTTTAGGGTCAAATTTGGCTAGATAAATGCACATGGAATACAAAAAACCTCACATGTATTCCCTGCAAGAATACAAACATAAAAAGGGATAAAGTCTGTACAAGACATTACTGATTTCTTCTTCCGTTAATCAATATATATTGGTCCTTTTCTGCAGCAACATGTGATCATATGAACCTTGGGTCATACCAATATGCAAGCCCTAAATGATTAGGAAGCAAATTGTAACAAAGTTGTTCTAAAAGGCTTTTACTCTGACATGTCCACAGAACAAGCATCACACACCTGCTAAAAAACCCAAAATCATCATAAAATTTTATATTTTGTATTTCTTAAAGCACCCCCATCCCATAGTCCTCATTCAGATTTTGACACATTTGTTTGTATAACCAAAATCCTAACTATAACTGTATTTGTGTATTCTGAACACACTTCTATTCTAATGAGCTATGTTAAACTTGCGGAGCTTTTAACATTTTCCAAGAGTATACAACGGTGGCTTTCCTGTGCTATTCCCAGAGATGTAGTTTTAGAATCAGAATGCCATTTTTGCTCCTGGTTCTTTTCTGATCAAGTTAATTAGAAATACAACAATTTCAGCTATTCATAGGTATTACACTGCATGAAAACAGACATGAAGAGAGTTTGCATGAAGAGTGTTTCTGGGGAAGGAGAAAAAAGGAAAACCAAAGGTCTTTTCTCCCTTTCCATAACCAAGGACGCAGCTGCTCTGCATCTTTCAAATTAAAGTTCAAGTTTCATTTTTATCACTCATATATAGTATGTATACTACTGCTGGGGTACTAAGGCCCTGAATATCAGCAAGAAACTACAGAACACAGACACACCCAAACCCATGTGTGGGTAAAAATGTCAATACAGAAACAGTCTTTTTCTTAACTTAAAGAATCAAACATCTCTCCATCAGACCTTGGTCCTTGACTGCTATGAGACAGTGCCAGCAAACAACTATCACACTTGCTGAGTTCAGGCCTCAGTTCTCACACTTGTGACCTTCTAGCCACTGCTGGAGGAAAATGCTCCATTGTCCAACCTTAGGTAGGCTGAGGTATGGTGCTCCATGCAGTGAACTGCTGGGATCAGTAGCTCTATTCTGTTATTGCCATAGAATCAACCATAGAATGACAGAATAGTTTGGGCTGGAAAGGACCTTAAGATCATCCAGTTCCAACCCTCCTGCCATGGACAGGGACACCTCACACTAGACCATGCCGCCCAAGACTCTGTCCAACCTGGCCTTGAACACCACTAGGGATGAAGCATTCACCACTTCTCCGGGCAGCCTGTGCCAGTACCTCATTACCCTCACAGTAAAGAACTTCTTCCTTATATCTAACCTGAACTTTCTTTGTTTGAGTTTGAACCCATCACCCCTTGTCCTATCACAACAGTCCCTGATGAAAAGTCCTCTCCAGCATCCTTGTAGGCCCTCTTCAGACACTGGAAGGCTGCTATGAGGTTTCTACGCAGCCTTCTCTTCTTCAGGCTGAACAGTCCCAAGTTTCTCAGCCTGTCTTCATACAGGAGGTGCTCCAGTCCTCTGATCATGTTCTTGGGTAAGTGTTTATAAATAGGTAGGACTGAATAGTACCATCCATGCTTAAAGCCAGAGTTCAGGAAAGGTGTGCCATATCCCTGGGCTGTGAGCAGTATCCAGCCAAGCAGGAAGGATGGACGCTGTTGCTCTCAGCAGCCCACTGCAAAGTGAGTCCTGTAGTGTTTACTATGGTTTAATCAGGGAGAATGTAAATACAAAATGTAAATATAAACACAGCTACTCACTCTAACAAATGAACTGGAGCCACACTACAGCACTGTCATAGAGTAAAAAAGTTTTGTTTCTCGGGCAATTCACTGGGCTCCTCAATAAAAGTTGCCAGAGTTCCTAATGAGATCACCTCCAGTGAGGCTGCTGCTGAGCCCTGGACCAACAGTAGCACTCAGTTTCCAAAGGGAATTTCTACAATATAGATAACCAGACACACATTTTTATACGCTAAGGTTGACTGTAGTGTATTATGGAAGAAGGTAGTTTCAACTTTTGAACTTCAGAAGACAAACACTTATCACACATCAAAATACTTCCATAGTAATTCAGAGACATTGACAACTCAAATCTCGAGTTTGAAAGCTCCCACTCTGAGTAGATACTGTAGTTACAATAAATACTCAAGAACTGGGTATTAAGTTACAGCTTACAGTAGCAGGCAGAAAAAAACCCCCAAAGATTAATGTAAAGATTATGTATTAGAATCAAATCTCAGAATTTCTTCAGCTTAATAATGACCTGCAAGTTCTTCCAGGAAACTAATTTGAAAAGTCCTACCACCAGCTGCCTCTGTGTTTTCTAGCACAATATGGGTCAAAAAAACTCCCACTGACACAAAAAGGCTTATATAGCAAGCTATGAAATTGGGTATCTTAATGGTGGATTTCCACAGCACTGTACATATCTCAACATACAGGGATACAGTTGGGCAATATCTATGAAGAAGGGTCTTCAAGGCAAAGAAAACAACCCCTAAATTCTGAACTGAATAACAATGAGAAGTTCGGAAGCTTCCAAGCAAATATAGTGGCTGACTGCCTGTGGAAAGCAGGATCTTGTATAAAAATGACATTGGTGCAGCAGCCAGAATCTACCATGTAAAGACCTTATACAGCACTGAAGCTGCACTTAAGCCTAAAGGAGTGTTCCCGGGTAAGGAACGCTGCATAGGGTGCTGGTGAGTCAGTGCATTGCTACTAGTGAACATCAGCCCTACTGCTTCTTCAATTACCTCTAGTAAAAAAGCTCACCAAGAAAAACTTCTCCTTTTGCCCATGTGATGCGACTGAGTTTGATTTTAAGTCTACAAGCAGTTTTACTGATACCTATAAACTTATTCTTCTAGCTAATAGTCAGATGCTAGCCCACTAGATTTCAGGAATCTTCACACAGACATCTTTGGCATATTCATTATAGGTGCCTATGCTAACGTTCTGCTACTTGTGCCATGGCTGCAATCAGCTTTTGGAAGACCAGTATTTGTATCCCACATGACTACATGCATCAGCAGTTGAACCAAGAGCACGTATCTAAAAGATGAGATCCAAATTTCAAAGAGCACTTTGTCACCTGTGTGGCTGTGATTTGGTAGCTTTAAGAATTAAAAAAAAAAAATAAATAAAATAAATAATTTTTATTTTGTTTTATCCTTGAGCTTGAACTTTCTCAAGGATTAGTATTTGACCCTTAAATGAAGATCACATTTAATTTTCATAAGGGTCCATACAGAGGTAGTTTCATTTTCCTACCCCAATGCTATAGCTAATAAGCTCTTTCTGCTGAGGAACATTCTGAGGAATATCATCTTCCAAAGCGGAAAATGTCTCAGAAACTGAAGAACTGCAAGTCCTGACTGGCTGCTGATAACAGCAATTGTCAACACTTAATTTATCTAAGAAGATATCTAAGACTTTATTCAGAAAATAATTAATTATCCCTATAAACAATCATTAGAAATATACACATGCTGCATAAGCTGGAGATGCCCTGAGCAATGATCTACAGAGTAAGCCTATCTGAGGAACACATTGACAAGCCTGTCATCAAAACAGCCCACTCCACCAGCCACAGATGCTCCAGTATTATTATAACTCGGATTAACTTAAAAAAAAAATAAAATTAACCACTACAACAATTTTAAACAGAAAATAGCCTTTTTTATTATTATTATTATTTTGATATCACAAAAACCATTATAGACAACCTTCTCCCTCTGAACAAAGAGCTTCACATATGTACTGTAACTCTTTTCTCTGTGGGTTTGAAATTACACACAGTAGTGCCAAAGGTAAGTCATTTCTAGAGGTTTAATACATTTCTGAGGTTTTTTTTCCTTTTTCTTCCTCTTGTGAAATAAATTTGTGGCCCACAGCAATCACTTTAGACTTTTTAGACACGTCCGGATAGAGATAGATGACACAAGTAATCTACTTATCTTCCTTTTCCATCACCAATAAAAGTGACAGCCTGCCTAATTAGGCCTAATAAAGCAGCAGCCAAGAGAGGGTCTCAGCAGCGATCTAAAGAGAAATGGCATTGACCCACAGATACAGGTGCCGCCTTGAGGCAGTACTGGTATTGCTTTATCTTCAACACATTACATCTAGCTCATACCATATTCAAATGCAAGTAGCATGTTTTTCTCCTCAATTCTTAGATCAAGAACAAAAAAAAAAAGAAAATAAGAAAAAATCTCATCTAATCAAAAAAGGCACTGACAATTTTTCAGCCTCACATTAAAAGCAAAGAGTCATTCAGAACAGTGCACTCCATATTCTATTTTATAATATCACTTTAAGCTATCTCTTTGAATCACAGACATTTCTTTGTTAAGAAGGAAAATCAAAAATTCATCAGAAGAAGTTCTCAGGTTTTTTTCCTTTTTTTCCCCACCCCCTTTCTCTCCTCTATTTTTTTTCCCCCTTCCGTCAAACAGGGCTATTGCACAGGGTTTTTAGCTGGAACCAACATTTATAGAAGTTAGGGATCCTTAAGCAGTTATTAACGGTGAGAGTTTGACATGTCTGAGAGTTGTCAACAACCGATTTTAAATGAAGTAGAAGGAAAGGGAAATAAACGGTGCTCTCAGCAAAATTAATACACAGCCTTGCAAATTAAAGATGTAGTGCTCTTTAAACAAGGAAAAAAGTGAACTTTGCATGAAACAGCATTTTAAGTATATCTTTGTAAAAATTACCAGATTGTCAAACGGCATGAAAGTGAATTGGCTCTGTAGCTACATGAGATAGTTCTACATTTGCTCAAAAGAAAACAACAAAATCATGGGGTTTTTGTCTGCAAGTATTTTTCATTCTTATTAGCCCAGATGGCTGAAGGCTGTTTTTGTTCAGCTAGTACTGGAATACCACCACTCTCAGTGCATTCCTTGCTAGTGAAGTATTTGTACTAGAAGAATTGAACACACAAAGGACTTGATTTCAAATTATTATTATTATTCAAGTTTCTGTCTTTTCTGAATGAAGCACAAAGGCTACAGTTCTGTGGTCCAGAAAAGCTGTCAAGGTTTTGTGTAAGAACACCCCAAGCGCCCGACCTCAAATGCCAGCTTGAGTCGTAGCAGTAAATAATACAAGTGATACCTGTCCTGACTGCGTTTCAGGCTGCCCTTCAAAGTGGATACATGGTGCTGCCATTGGAGCAAGCTTCTCTCATTAGGGAACTGTTGCTTTGAAAACAGGCAGCACTAGTCTGTGGAACTGACTGTCACAAGGTATCAGCAGGACTAAAGCCGCTGAAGGGAACAGAATGTAAAAAATGGGAATAGAATATAGAAACGGCATAGAACATAATATATAACTAACACATTTTGGAAGAAAACAAGGAAACAGACCTAGTTCAGGGCATTAACTAGTCTATGAGCACCAAGAATTACTGAAAAATACTTTTACTTTTTGTTGTTGTTGTTCCTTAGTAATGAACCAACTGATACACACATTTGCTTACTAGGAACATTCTGTGTTCAAATCCAGAATGCTTCAAGTTTAATCAAAAGGTTTCAGTTTACCTCCATAGCCTTGATGAATATCTTTTAAGATCACAGGAGAAGAATGTTGTAGAGAACTAGAACACATCAAAAGCTGACTGACTGTGGATGAGAATAGAAATAAGCAGAGCAATGTTTTCTATCCTTTTTTCCACCATATGAAAATGACCCTTCAGTACACAAGACACTGCGTATGACATACTAGTGGGTGCCAAAGAGCAGTTTAGCTTTTAACTAATTAAGCCTAACTCGTTAAAATAATCCTTCTAAAGAAAGGTTTAACTAATCCCATAGTTACGCTTTACGTTTAAATTCTTACTTAGCATAAACCTGAACAACACAATAACAAATGTCCATGCAATCAGAGCATAAAGGAAACATGGAAGATATGAATAAGGAATCTATTAAAAGCTTCTTGGGAAAATACACAAACCCATGGTTCAGGGGCTGATATATCAACAGGCACAAATTGTTGCAGGACATACAGAACAATTGGGAACCATGATTCTGATATGACTGATCCTGATGAAACAAAACACTTAGCCTAAAAGTGTTAATATTCTACTTCTCATTCATCAGCAAGATCCCTCCATATCACTTGGTATCTTCTTGTCTTGTTTGAGGCAGGTTTTTGATTTTCTTTTAAAGGAAAAAGGTTTTCCCAGTTTGCTGGTTCACTAAGATAAAGAATGACCTGAAATTCAGGACTCAACCTCACCAAAATGTTAATTTAGAAGCTGCAGAAGAGGCAGAAGAGCCACTGCTTATTTTTAACAGTTTTTTTTCCCAATTCTATTAAAAACAGGACTAAATTTTAAAAATTTCAGCCAGCTCTAACGTGCAAGTTATGCTAAGCTGTAACATCAACAGATTTGTAATTGGAAATAAGCTAAGTAAGGGAAAACAGTCTTTGCTGACAGGTTTTTTTACCAGCTGAGATCATAGGGATACTAACAGAACAACTTACATGTACTGGAAAAACAGGTCTGCCACCAAAAATATACTACCATCAACATTATGAACACAGAAAAATCATAAAAATACATGAATGAAAAAACATGTTTCCCCCACTGGTTAAACACTGAGAAACTGATACAAGTTAGTATGTTCAGCTATGAAACCACTCGGGAAGGGGAGGAATGCCTGTTATGTTGGTCTCAGTTACCAGAATCACTCAATCTATTGTTAATATCAGCTCTATTGCAGTAAGCACTCGGAGGTCTCAGATTCCAACCTCAAAATGTCCTGTTAAATTACCAAAAACATGTATCTTAGGCTGAACAAACGCCAAAGGATTTGTTTAAAGAAAGCTCCCTGCAAAAACAAGAGCATCTTTCATCTACTTGTACATCCACCTTCTGTTTATAGTGGCCACTGTTCTCTCTTTCATATTTTAAAGCAATCAATTTGCTCTGAAAGGTTATTTAGAGGGATTGAGTGGAGGGGTTGTAGTGACTCTGCAGCATAAATTCACAGGAGCTTAACAGAGAGCAAAAATAATCCCTCACCTCTATACTCAAGCTACCTCAAGAATCAACCTGTCATCCCACAGTTAATCCCACTGGTTCAGGATTCTCAGCAAAAAAGAAGGATGGAACAAAAAGACGAGTTACCCACAGGTAATGTCTCTGCATCACCACTGGGAATACAAATTAGCTTATTATATTTTTTGCTTCTGTCTTCTCCATGTTACGGAGGAAGAGAGTTATTCCTACTCCTTTTACATGACACTGGATTTGTAACTAAAAGGAGACAGGATTCCTTCCACACAGATGTGGAAACAGCCCAAAACAGGCAAGCTCAAAGTCAGTGTTGGCAGCTCCACAGTGTGAAGAGCTGACAAAGGTAACTGATCCAACAGTATTCACAACTCAGAGATTTTTGGATGAGGGCAGGAACATTTTGGGTCATTCTGAGAACCATGAATTTGGGGCACGGAACTAGTTCTGTGTTCCTTACTACCTGCATGCCAACTGTGCTTACTAATGGTGTTGGTTTACAACACAAACACTAAGCCCTTTCCTAAAATATCATTTGAACAGACACACCACACACCCCACACCCCCCAGTACTGAGGGTGACTGTGCTGAGAGCAGAGGAGATCCACTGCTGTACCAACCCATGATACTGTGGCATACGCTGGCTCAGCAGTGCTACCTCAGTCTGAGCCGGTAATAGACTGACATAAAACCTTAACCCTTAATGAAGTGAAATAATGTGATTTGCTGAAAGTGCTGGGCCTTCTTTTTATTATTATTGTTTGAAAAGAAGTAACGGATGTAGGTCAGCTTATGAACATAACAGATGAACAGCATTTCACTGCCTCGCACTGGTCAAAGCTGAAATGCTCTGTTGGGACTCTTCTACCTGCAAGTTTGCAACATCTTACTCATTTAAGACTATGGCTTCAACTTCAGTGGATTCATGATAGAAGGCTTGTCATTACATGAATTCATGGTCCAATTGGGCATAAAACCCCCACATATATTGTCTTAGGTGGTTTAACACCATAAAGTTTTAGTTATCACTAACAAGCACAATTTAAATGAATCAGATCTTACTAGCAATTTCTTGCTGCGCTGATATCCTCTTGTGAGGCCATAGCTCCAGAAGCACAGTGAAGTTCACAGCCAGATTCTGCTTTAAGAAACAGAATTTTTCTGTAGCAGCTTTCAAAAACACTACAAAGCTTTCTGACTTGGCTGAAACTTGATGACGATCTGCTCTGTTGAAGACGTGACCCAAAAGACATCTCTTAGCAAATGCTAAGACAAAGTTATTATATTAAGCTTAAAGTCTCAAGTGTTTTGTTTGCTGATACTTTCCAAAGACGCATCACTAATTTTAGTTGAGAAGAATCCTCAGTCTCTCTAGGAAGCTACTGGAACTATTCACACAAGAAAAATCTTGAAATTCAAGTTGTGAACTTTCATAAGTAGGAAGTGAAAGAAATAAGCTTTTCATCAGCTTAATCCATTGAATGAATTTCTTATCTGGGTCTTGGATTCACAATCCTCGATACCTAGGCAGCAAATTCCTTTGGCTGTGGTTTCAGTAGGTCTGGGTTAAGAATCAAAAGTCCTCCTACAAAATCCTCAAAGTACATGGTTATGGTTGGACATGTTACTAGTTCCACTGATGGCAAAGATTCATCCACCTAAAGTTAAGCAAATGTGCTTTGTTAGGTTGGATTTCTGGCATTTGTATCATTATCAGGTACAAATGATGAAGAAAAAGGTCTAGATGGAACTCGTGAGTAACATCAAGTGGTTTTCTGCATGTTCCCCTCTCACCTGCATCTTTCCTCAGTTTGTCAAATCACCTCACCTCAAAGCTGAGAAAGTAACACAAGAGATTGTCAAAGCTAAATTTAAAGATGAGCTGCCATAAAAAGCTTTCTATAAAAACCCTCTCCTGTATTTTGTATCAAACACATCAAAATCATGCTTCATGCCTATTCTCCAGATGCCATGTACACTTACTTGTACTTTATGACCCTGTATCCCAGAGATCAAGGGCATGAGTATAAGAAGACACAAGGCTAAATACTTACGAATGCATCATGTCTCAGCTTTTTTTTTTTTTTTCCCCTTCTTTCTATTGGTGAGGGATTGGGCAGGTCTGCTCAAGAAGCAGATATCCGTAACAAGCCCTGAGGGTTAAATGATTATGTTGGGGAGTAGGGGAAAGTTAGGTCAATCTGCATAGCTTCATATGGCCTTAGTGACCAGTATGGAGCTGATCACCACAGCTTATGATTACACAGAGAAAAAAAATTCCCCCACTGCTCCATAAGTAAACAGAAAATGCTAACCTTAGCATATTCAAAGGAGCATTTTAGCATGCAGTCATTAAGTTATCTCTTGGTTATTTATTTCTTCTGCTTGTTAATAGCTGTGTGAAGAATATTATTCTAATTATGTCAGCCCAATCAGCAGTATTGCATGTCCAGGCTCATTTCCATTAGTTTGAGCTTTGTCTTTCACACTGTGATACTAATTCAATGAGACATCAAACATTTAAATCGACCCAGGATGCCGAGGTCAGGCAGTTTTGCCCTTCCACTCTATTAGCACTGGAGTGTAATTGTGTTTGTCACTCCCCGCATGACTAATAGCATCAGGGTGACTATCAGAGCACAAATGAGCAATGCACTAATATATTATTTTGTTCTATAATATCAATATGTGTTTATTCAGTGGTTGTGTTAGCCAAGTTGAAATGTTCACTTTAATATAGTAACCATAAACTGTTCACTTAAACAGAGGCACTCACTCATACAATTACTTTACAGCAATAGAATTTGTACTTTGCAGCAACAGAATTTCACTTAAGTGAGAAAAATGAAAAAACCCACAACCCTCTCCCCGCAAAACCACCCCACAAACGAACCAACCTAACCCTCATTTTAAAAATAAGCTTTCAGAGATGCAGCTTGGCCTAAAAGCATCAGTAAAACTATGCATAGTTCATACACAGAACATATATAACAATTTGCAGTGTATAAATACAAATGTGTTATAAGCTGTCTATAATCAGGGAGTGCATAAAACATTGAAGCAACTTAAAAGTAGTTTGCATCTTTAAGAACAACTGCTAAAAAACTTGAAAACACCAAGCCTTGAACTAGAATATTTAGATTCCCAAAGAAAAGGAAACCAACGGAATTTCCTTTACATCACTACAATGGAGTAACCCAGTATGGAATTTCAGCATGTGGCTGACTTGAAGGATGCAGGTGATCACCAGCTGATGCTGTTCATGTACTTAAAGCTACACAGTTGCCTTAATAAATTCCTAAAAGGGAAACAAGATTAATTACCTCAAAACTTACATGAACAGAAAAAGGAAGGGAAAAGTGCCCAAGCCATAGAAAACCCCAGCTACTTATGAATTCAGCACATATGATAATTATCAAATCTGATCATTTCAGAAAAATTTCAATTCCCTCTCCTCAGAGCAATAAAGCCTCTGAGTATTTTAAATGCTATATCGTTTCTTAACAGATGGCTTCAGAAAAACTAAACCTATAAAAGTCCCTGTGCATTTCCTTAATTTCCTCTTCTTGTTTATGTTTCAAGGAACATTTTATTCTTTATACTTTCCAGGGCAGAATCTGCACCAGCTTCAGAGAAAGCTCGTTTTCACCTATAGTATTTCTGTTTCTGCACCTCCATACTCCAGCTCTCAGGAAAGAACACACAACACCTTTTGATGACAGTTTAAAAATACCAACAGCCAAAAGCATTACTTCACACCAGCACTACATGATTAGCTCATTCAAAGTTGAGGGGGGGAGGAAGCTTTGGTTTTTAATTGAGCAAACCCAACTTGTTTCTCAATAGCATGTAGTAGCTTTCAACATTTTTAATGCACTACATAAACTTCATAGAAAATAATTCAAACGTTGTAATCTAAAAACACGTCCATAAAAAGGAAAACAAACTACAAACCCATCAAACACATACAACTGGTCAACTTCAGGAACTATCTGGCAAGATTTTGGGATGGTTTACTAACCATCACTGTGTATGGGCACCCCCGCTTTTAGGCAGGGTTTCAACGTAAGGCTTGAACAATGCTAAAGTTTCCACTTGCGCCTTCAAGTTTCACTGGAGCCAAGCAAGTTCGTGAATGTATTGGCAGCTCAAAATAAAAGAACCATTCTTTTCATTGATTAGTGATAACATGCTAAAAGCTCCCAAATTTGAGGACAGATTCTGAATATCAAGAGAGATGAACGACCTCATCACCAGCACCTGCCTCCTCCAGGCAAATACATTATGGTATATGAACAGTTGCCTGTTTCGCAAATCCATCTTGAAGTGCAGACAAGGCTCTTCCCGTGAAAACGTACTTCAGATCATGTATGGGAATTTTTTTGAAGGAAATGTTTGTCCTGTGATGTTGACTAAGGAACTTCTGAAATTTGAGGTTGAATAAAACCCACTCAGTAAAATTCACTGCAGCATGACAAGTCAGAACAAACAAAGCAAACAAACTGACTCGCCGGACCTAATCTTTTTATTTCCCAACTGGTTTTGTACTTCTTAATTCTCTTTAGAGAAAAACAACAACAACAACAACAAAACCCACACACACACACACAAAAAAAAAAAAAACCCACAACATAAAAATTCCCCCCCTCAAAAAAAAACAACCAACCAACCATACACACACAAAACCCCCAAAATCAAACCACACACACATGCAAAACCCACCTCGAGCCCCCAACCAACCACACCACAGATTATCTGACTAAGGACCAAAGTACAGAGATTTAGAAATACCTTCAAGCTATAGGAAAGGTACCTGAGCTGAACTTCCATATATGCGCAACATCACTGAGCATTAGCAATTCGTATCTGTTTCACAGTTTCAGCTTGTGATGAATCCGCAGCAGACCAAATTTGGCATCATACCCAGTCTATCTTCTCCAAACCATAACTTCCTAAACTAATTCTTCCTTGTGCAAAGATATTGGGAAGAGTATAAATATGCCTTAGCAGGCTGTTTTAATTCATTGAACCTTTGTGTGTAACTGAAAAAAATGGTCCTTATAAATACAGATCAAAGAGACAAGTACACTTAAACAGTTTTTCATTAACCTTTCACTACCTGAATATTCTCTCAAGAGAGCAAACACATCTGACTTCCTACATCGCACTTTTTGCTTGCTTCCATTTCCAGGAGAATTGGAAAGTACATTTGTTAACTTCCCTAATTGAAGCAGCACCATTCCTATTCATTTACATCTCAGACAAAAATTATATTTTTATCATGACTTGCTCAAATTTAAACAAAAGAAACAGCAAATCCACAACAAAACACGACCAAAAAACCACACCACCTTTTATGGGATACACAGCAGATGCGACACCCACTTTCCAGTTTCTGTAAGAGCAGATGTCCAAAAGTATTGTCCAGCCTGACACTGGCTTTTGACACAGCCTTGGATGAATTACTGAAAAGTATCCTGGTATCTCACTGATCCCTCTGTGTTGAAGATGTTGTATAAGCCACAAAGTGAAACTCAAAAGATATATTTGTCCAAAGTATATTTATTTCTTTACCATACAGATGCAGCAAATATTTGTGTTCCTCCCTATACCCTTCTCAATTATGGTATTATGTATTCCTAATGAGCAAAATTAGCTTGCTTTGCTTTGAGTTTATCTTCAAAGAGGTTTTTATAACCTTTGTCTGTGACAAGCAATTGCTATAATGGTAGAGTTGGTGCATATTTTTCTATCAGAATATTTCTTCTGATAAAAAAACAAGGAAAAGTGTGGGTGGCAGGAAGAAATACATTTTCTGCCCAGCTCTAATTACATATGTCTACACACACATGAAGAGTAAAGGCACTGGTTTGTATACTTTGTTTTTGCCTACCCATTCACAGTAATTAAACCCATGTGTATTATATTTATTCCCATGAGTTCAACCCTTCCTTTTGACATATCAAATGGTTAAACACGTATTTTACTCCTAATGAGACTCTATGCAACGTTAAACTGTTGCAGATTAGTTGCAAGAGCTTTGCTTTTTATTATAAACACATTGCTTTCTTAAAGACAACCGACTGTCCATCTATTTTTCACCTCTGCCCTTTCCCTCTTTCAGTCATGCTTTGATAAGCAGCAGCTCTACACACACAGCTTCCTGCTTCCTGGGGGACAGCATTACCCTTCATCCAGCAATATAACTTGTGGCAGCAGATGGACAACTGATGGCTTATGAGGAAGTTATACTAGCATTTTGAGGGTCGTGCAGGCATCTCTAACTTCCCTTACTGAAGGCTGAGAAGTAAATATCACGTATGCAGTAAATCCATAGCACAACACCCCCACCCCCATATTGGCATTAGAGAGGCATAACTTTACTAAAGAAGGCATCTCTGCAGATTCCATGGCACAGACAGCAGGCAGCACAGGCAGCCACAGAGGTCCCTGCCTAAGTAGTACAATGGAAGGTTAATGACATATCTTCCTGCTCATGCCCTAGTATGTTTTTGTTGATTTCAGTTCAAGTTTCTGTAAGATTTGTTACTAATTCTTTAACTTTCTGACAAAAGAAGATAACAGCCATTTCAGTGCTAGGTCAGCTAGAATACTCGGATTCCAAGTCAGTGATGCTTCAGTAAATAAATGTAATCTGCAAATGAGTTGCACAAGAATTCCATGTTTGAAAACAACGGCTTTTCAAGAATGCCCACTATCACTTCAGACATAAACAACAGAGTAGCAATAGCAAATTAAACACCACTTCAAAATTAACCTATATGGCCCCCTGGGATCAAGCTTATGGGCTAGTACTTGAGATACTGGAATAGACACTGAAATGGGTTGCCCAAGGAAGTTGTGAACGCTCCATCCCTGGCGGAGTTCAAGTCTGCGCTGGACAGAGCCTTGGGTGACATGGTTTAGTGCGAGGTGTCCCTGCTCATGGCAGGGGGGTTGGAACTAGATGATCTTAAGGTCCTTTCCAACCCTAACTACTGTATGATTCTATAATGCAGATACTGTGAGCAACTTATACAAATGCTAAGAGGACTGCTATGGTACAGCTCTTTCACCAAACTAAATGGAGAAATGTTTTCTCGCATCACAGATAATCAAAGCTAACACTGAAACAAAGCCTTGAGTCTCTTTGAAAATTCATTATGAAGACTACAGTGGTTATGAAAAATCCATATATTCTTCCTACCAATCTGTAAAACAGACTGTGTGTGTGTGTGTGTGGGGAGTTCACATACTTTAAACACTGTAAATTGGTGGACTATTTTGCTAGTCAAAGAATGAAAACACAGCTTTGGGCATTCATCCTGTGGGACCTTTCTTTCCAAGAACTGAACAAATGAGGGAGTTGGCAGAACAGAAAATTTAAGTGCTCAAGTCCACTGTACTACCTTACTTCTATTGGGAAGGAAAGTGTCCACATTCTCTCTTATATACTTCCTTTCAGTTCCACACAGGGTCAAGGCCTGCAGATCCTTGATAACCTATTCATGACAATTAAAAGGCTGGTAGCTCAGTTGACTCAATAGTTCGTAATAGTTGAGCAGCAGTATTGCACTTGCAGTTGTCCAAGCCCAAGCAGAACTGTTGAGTCTACAACCCAACCCATATCCCATAGTGGGAATGCGAGAGGGACTACACATGATTCACTCCCAAACCCCACACATCTAATAAGAGGACATCTTTTAGATTTGAGGAGGATTACAGTTCATTTGAAGGATAAACACAGGTAAATTTTAGCGGAAAGCCAATACAATGCAGACAAACGATGGCTGATTTTAAAGTAGTAATACAGGAATTTAGGTGTCAGTAGTCTCAAATAATTTCCTCATTACAGTCTGCTGAAAATCTCCATGTTTTCAATCTTTAGCTAATAGTTTTCCAGTTAGTTCCTAATGCAGATCAAAATGTCTTACTTGCTACTATAAAATGCCCTTACTACAGCTTTGAAACTCAACATCCATAAATTTATATATATATATACACATCTCTAAGGTTAGATTTACCTCCTTGAAGTGAAATGCACAGGTGTGACACTTCAAAAGGATTTGCTTTTATTTACCAGGCAAAATTACAGACACATCACATTAGCAGTAGTGGCTCTGATTCCACTTCATGTGAGATATGTTGTCCCTTTGTTTGCTGCTGACAAGCGTAAAGAGCCACTTTCACTGCAGATAATAACGGTTAATTTATCACACAGAGCAGTGGCTGACCTCTGTGCGTCCCTGGCCCTCCATCACCTTCACACCTGCTCAAGCTAATTGTTAGAGCCAAGTGTAAATGAAAATCAACTGGGCTAATAATGAATGGAGGCCATTACTCACAACAGCACGTTGCTTTACAAAGGTTTATCAAGCTCTGATATAACTAGTCTCTTAGTCACAGCTCCCAGTTTTATAAATGACCATAAGGCAAACTCTTCAACCCAGAAAAGAAAGTCAGACAGTAAGGCAAAGAACCTACTTTTGGCACTGCTTTTATGGACACTTAGAACAGCAGGAAGCTACCTAACAATTCAAAAGCACTTTTCCATAAAAAGTTAACACAGAGAATAAAACATGCATAATACTTTCTACCATGTATACTGTCCTTAAGATGCCTACATATTGGTAAAATAAAGTGCTTCCTTCCATGAATCTGCAGGACAGAATCCAACATCAATAAAAATAAATAACGGAGCTGCAAAGAGTTACTAAACATCAGATTGCCTGTGGCAGGGCAAAGGTTAAACAAGAATGGAAGTGAAAATTGAAGTGTGACACTGGACAGTATTTAAACAGGCAAAAAGGTCAGCAACACTGCTGAAACTGCATGCAGACCATTCTGAGAGAAATCTGTCTGCATATACACATATTTTACAGGTTCACACACCTATCCAGGTTCTCCAGATTGATTTAGTAAATTTCTTTGGCTTACCGTTTTTCCCCCTATTATATTTTCTTTGTTTTTACATTCTCATCCCTACAAAGCCAGCACAGAATTGCGTCATATGAGTTTGGCTGTAAGACAAGGATAAAAGAGAAAGTTCATGCAGTCTAGCAGATATACAGTCATAGCACATACAGCTTGAATAGAGTTCAGGGGATTTCATCACACTTCACATCTCATTGACACACAAAACAAAATCCATTTTACTTAATGGGAAAATACCTTTCAATATGTGCCAGCTTAGATATCCCATTCCTTTCCCACATCTGGTCACACATGCTCTCAGTATAATATCTAACACACATTTTCCATAATGTAAACTCGGTATTCTTTGTTCATGTTTAGCTATACAAATGTTAAAGGAAGAAAAAAGATTGTGCAGAAAGTTGCCAACAAACTTTATCCCAAGCTAGCAGTGGATAACAGCCCATCAACCCTGTGACCAGGCCTAACGGTTTGCCCCATGCGTAGAAAGCACCGAATCAGGATGTAAAGCAAAGTCTCTCGGGTACAAGTAAAGGACACACACATTCTTTTCCAATATGAAGATCCCAAAACATTTTTCAGAGTAAGAACAGAAATCTTTTTAAAGAGGATTTACACTTTCTCATGGTATACTTGATTCTCTTGGTTACCTTCTGAGCCTACTTAGAAGTAAATCCATAGACTCTAACAAGCCTACAGACCACGCGCAAAACACGAACTTCAGTTCATCACCATTTTCTCTGTAATTGTCATACTGACTGACTGATGATATCTTTGGCTAGGAGGGAGTGTACTTTCTTCCCATCCCCTCCCACTCCCCAGGATATACACGCTGCTATCTGAAAGGGTATTCTGATTAAAAGAAGTGCCTGAGGCCATCTCAGCATCTAGATCTCTCATCTCCTCCCCAACTCAGCTGAAAAACATGGTCTCTTCTCCCTGTTCTCCATCACCTCTGCTCATGCCATGGCAGGAGTGCTGAGCATGAAGGAAAAGTCTCCATTCATCTATGGAATTTTTCAGACATTTTTCCAGGAAGACACCCAGGCCAAATGAGGATCTGTGAGTAGAACAGCGAAACTCTTCTGCACGGTGCCTAAGGCACTTCAAACACTACAGCAAGCATTCCAGCTGTCCATGATTTAGGGAAGCAAAATTCATGTGCCAAAATGAAGGGATCCAATAAAGCAATTACTATGCTCATACTTGCAAAAATTTCGTATTATATTCCAAAAGCAAGATCATTCTGAATATATAATCTGATTGTATTTTTAACTTTCATACCCATTAAAACTTCAAAGTACTTTATGAACAGAAAATTTATGCTACACATCCCATGAAGCTGTGCTAATCCTATGGAGAACTAATCATCCCACTAAACAGAATTTTCCCACTCGGTAATATTTAACACCGTAGACAGCTTTATTGTGATAGCAAAAAAACCATTTTAGTTTCCTAAAAGAGGAAAAACACTGAAAAAGTCCAGGCTTCAGCAACCGTTTTCCTACACAATTAAACTAAAAAGAGCATAAAGTGTATAGCAAAAGAGGGAAGTAAACCAATCATTTAAATTATATATCTCATAGGAAGTGCACTATTAATGACTGGTAGGGCTATTCAGTAAATCCAGTTAAGGCAGGCAGCCAAAACCAGTTGATGCAGTAAGAATGCTCTATTCTATGCCATCTATTAGGCATACAACATTTAAGAAAATTTACAAGCACCAGCACTAACTAGTGTTCCTAGCCTTTACCATTTGTACAATGAGATCAGCCTTCAACAGACAGAATAATTATGCTAATAGAAGAAAAACTTTCCAAAAAAACAGGCAGCCAAATCTAAGAGACCTGTCAATGCCAGTGTCATCAGTGGAGCGATAACTAGTAAAGAGCGGATATCAAAGGCTGTCTTTCTCTTCCCCTCCACGCTCTGTTCCGTTTGAGCCCATGGTGGTCACAGCTCCTTTAACAATATTTATAATGAAGGAACAACGTTGGAGATGTCAACCCTGATTATTCATAAAGGCTCCTCCTGCCCAGCTCTCCCCTTAGGCTAACTGTAAAAGTACCTGATTCCCAATTCTCAAACACAAAAGCGCACAGAGCTTGAAAGCTGAGCTGACTAATAAAGTTTGCATATCCCTAAGAACAAGAGCACACAATGAAGAAGAAAAGGAATGGCAAGATTAAACAAAAACAGTAAGCTTGGATGGGAAATAATAAAAATTTAAAGAGGCAAGAACTTAGATCCCCCCCCATACTCCTGTTCATTTACATTTCAACATGTCCTAAGAAGCATCTGTTTTATCTCCTGACTGCTGCATCAAGGTATAATATACACTGAAAAACTTAAATCACATTTTGGAGCTGGAATCACAAGAGGCTGTGAGCAATATAACTTCTAGGTCACTGAACTTCAACTCCAGAAGAATCTAGAACATGGGATAAAACTGACCCAGCAAACAATTCTGTCTTACTGTTCCACTTTGAGGCCTTTATTGTTATTTAAAATACACATAAATGTAGGAAATGCCTTCAAACAAACAGGAAACTGGACTTACAATAGGATCGTAAGCTGGATTTACCTGGTGTAGAACTCTGATGCGTCTCTGGCCACTTGATAAACAACATGGGCTTGAGGCGAGACTGCCATGGATTTTTCTTAACCACACAGGGGACCAAAAGAAAACAAGGCCTTCTTCATCCCTCTGTTCTGTCTTGCTTACACTAAGAGGGAGTCACTGCTGGAAAGGACAGGTCTCACCTGCCCAGGACAAGCAAGTGAACAGGAAATAAAGCAAGAGGAAGGAGTCCCTGCTGGTAGAAACACCCAGTCAGCTGCAGAATGGTAAGTCTCTTCACTGGTCCTTTCTTGAGACTAACACCATGGCCTTGCTTCACATTTTGAGAGGGCAGTCTAGTCAAAAGTCGTGCAGGAATCTTACAGGCTACCACATCCTGAGAAGCATCACGAAGCTGTTTGACTGAACTCAGCAAACTGCTTAGGGTAGGAAGCAATAATAATAATAAATACTGAATCTCCAGAAAGCTACAGGGGCACTTTGAGGCAGGATTAACAAAGTACAGAATCATCCAATACAGAGTTTGAGCAAGACGTTGGGATGAACTTTCTAAATTGGAGGAACTGGTGTGGGATCCACTCTCCAGAGTTCCCTTACTGGTGTTTACTTCCATGACAGAACAGTTCCAGGGCTCAGAAGTCACAAGATGTATGCTAATATGCATACACCATAACTGCCGATGGACTCGCACAGGTAGCAGAGCCACACATCGTCATCTGAGATGACATGTCCCCTGAAAATGAGTCCAGTGGACTATACATGTCCAATCTTTCTGCAACAGTTATGGAAAGTATACTTGTAAATAACAAAAAGGAACAAAACTTATTTTATTCCATCTTTAATAAAAATGGATTTTCCATCACCTTGATTTCATAGACTGGAATAGTCACAGATGCTGGGCACAAACTGCTTTTATGTTAACAGGATAAGGCTTTCATAGACCTTCAAAACTGTATATAAACTGTGAACAAAATGGAAACAATGAAGCAGAAGAAAAAAACGTATCAAGGACTAACACTTTAAAATAACTGCTGCAGTGACAAACCCACTACTCTATCAGCAGTTGTTTGGTTTTTGTTTTTTTTGTTTTTTTTTTTTTTTTTTTAAATCGCACCTGCACAAGATAGCCCTTTACAAAGCAGTGACACACTTGAGTAGCTAGCTCAGCATCACCAAAATCTTACACAAAAAGCAACAGGGACACAAGTGATCTATGCATTTCCTTCAGAGTACTGAAGACCAGGCACCCCAGTCAGCAGAGAGGCCATAGTTAGAATCTAGAATAACTGATCTGCGTACAGACATGTCATCCTAGTAGGTGTGGCAGAATACGCAAGTTACTACCAATCAGTTCACACATTGCTAAGAAAAGCAACTCAACTTTTCAAATCAATAAAGTAGACAGCACTGTAGAATTCAGCAGTTAAATCTTGTTAACAACCCTGTAGGCTCTCTATATAATTCTA
Source organism: Amazona ochrocephala (assembly GCA_039720435.1). Taxonomy (NCBI): domain Eukaryota; kingdom Metazoa; phylum Chordata; class Aves; order Psittaciformes; family Psittacidae; genus Amazona; species Amazona ochrocephala. The sequence continues at coordinate 29,175,541 of CM077883.1, read as the reverse complement.
GACTGAGAAAACATTTTTCATTAATAAATCCACATTATCCATAACAACTTGTGTAGCCTGGAACAGTCTTTCTGGAAAGACTGGAATAGTCCTTCTCAACAGCAGCAACAAAGGACCTGTTTTCTTAGTGCAACTGCAGACATTTTCCTTTTTTGTGAAAGGCTCCTCTGTACAATGAAAAGAAATGGACAAGGCCCATCTCAGCTGATTTGCCAGAACACACACATACCCTTGCACATCTTTTGTGAGAAGGAGAAAAGATGGGTAAAAATTCAGACTACTTCGGCCTAGCCTAGGTTTTGTGTTACCCTCACAGCTCAGGTTATCTCACCTCAGACGACAGGACAGATTGTCTCTAGGACACAACAACTATGCCTTTACATCAGCATTGTACTGCTTTGATTTACTGTAAATCACATGAGGAGGATGCTACTGTGTGTGGTTTACCCACAGAGGGAATATTCTCTATTGGGACATACAAGCAGAAAGGTCAGACAGAACTTCCCTTTGAAATCTGGTTCACTTAATTCATTGTTTGCAAATGTGTCAGAAACAAACCGGCTTTGCCTCCAACACACTTGAAGGATTTGTGCTTCTGAAATGTTACAACTACCTCCTTTTCAGCCTTTCAAATCCTCCTTGTTGAGTCCCCTACATATAGTGGAAGATAAACCAGCACTTAATTTTCAAAGAGATACTTTTCCATGCTAACCTGACCTAAATAAGAGAGAACCACAGGACCAACTTAAGCATTGATAATTCCACAGAGCTTAGAAACTGATGAAGTATCTCAATTATACCACTTCCAAATGAAAATATTTCTGTTCAAGGATCAAAATGACCCATTGAAAAATTCCCAGTTGTATCTTTTCAACAGTTTTTCCTGAATTGCAATAGTCTGACACATGTAGCTCCTGCAAGACTTACGGACCTTCACCTAACTAGCTAAACAGCCGCGTCGTTACTCAGAGGCACTTGTACTGCTAGAACAAGTCCAGAGGAGGGCCACGAGGATGATCAGGGGACTGGAGCACCTCCCATATGAAGATAGGCTGAGAAAATTGGGGCTGTTCAGCCTGGAGAAGAGAAGGCTGTGTGGAGATCTCATAGCAGCCTTCCAATACCTGAAGGGGGCCTATAGGGATGCTGGGGAGGGACTCTTCATTAGGGACTGTGGTGAGAGGACAAGGGGTAACGAGTTCAAACTTAACCAGGGGAAGTTTAGATTGGATATGAGGAAGAAATTCTTTACTGTAAGGGTGGTGAGGCCCTGGAATGGGTTGCCCAGGGAAGCTGTGAATGCTTCACCCCTAGCGGCGTTCAAGGTGGGGTCGGACATAGCCTTGGGTGGCAGGGTTTAGTGGGAGGTGTCCCTGCCCATGGCAGGGGGGTTGGAACTAGAAGATCTTAAGGTCCTTTCCAACCCTAACTATTCTATGATTTTACAATGTCACTGTCCTCCAGAACAGTTACTCTGCTCAATTTTATTCATGTATCTTTGTCATCTGGAAACACAACATTCATCTCGACTGCCACACCAGTGACCTCAGTGTAATCCTACCAGGCATATGTTTAGCCCAGTATTCATGATCCATATCTCATATTTCTAGCAAGAGGGCAGGGCAGGAGTGAGGAGGGAGATGAGGAACAATACCTGATTCAGCTCACTAGCCATCAGGGCATGGCCTTTTTACTAATTAGCATGATTTTTAAAATAATTGGTCTTCCTGCCTATGCCACAGTGCATCAGATGAAGTTGAACGCCAGGGAAGGAGCACAGTAAACTCATTACTGTTTACTCGTTCACTGCCACATTGTTCAAAGAGATCACTTAAAAGGTGAAGAATATTATACTACATGAGAGCTTTAATCTGAACATATAAGAATAGGCGGCAGCCTAATTATGAAACCAGAATTAATAGGGAAATGCTACAGAACAAGAAGTACAACAGTCAGAGAGGAGTAATTAACCAAACCAGTCATTTATCTTAGAACAAGCCACCCTTACCTTTCCAGCCATTGTAGCATACTGCACATGGATCTTTTTAGTGCACCTCACTTGTCCACTAGTCATTCACCACACTGGTACCTGAACCTGTTCGCTATTTCAAGTCTCTGCAGTGCAGATAGAGATAAGCACTAAGGCCCACTCTTTCAGTATTCAGAAGCACTCTCCTTAGTGCAGTATGAACTCACAGCCAAGCTCTCCTGACTTGAGTCTTTAGGCTCACCCCGTAGCTCACATCAGCCCTTCGCAAAATCTCAGTCTCAAGTTTTTTCTTTACAAGTGAGCTCTTTATGATACTCATGGTAGAGGTAAGCACCTCATCCTTGCCCAAGTTTTAAACATAAGAAATAATAAATCTTTAGGAACAAAAAATACCGGCAAGGGACCCTTTACCCTAGGCTACTTTTCCCTAAGAGGAACCCCAAGCCACAATTCCACTTCAAAACAAACTTACCAATCTCTTATCCTTTTCACAACTTTCCACTGCTTTTACCAGGAGTTTTCTTGATAAGGCACTATCAAAACAAAAAGCAGGAACTGCCATGTTGAGGAAGAGGCAGCTGCTTCTCCGTATGGTTTGTACTTAAAGAGATAGCCATTCCTATTTAACGCTTTCTCAGTGCTAGGTTCACACTCATCCCACCTGTTTGGTCTCTATCTAAAGCTTGAAGACTGAAAGGATAGTGACTATACATTCAACAGCATTTGCAGCTCGTTAAAGGCACAGGTGGGAAGTTCCCACACCCTAGGAAGTCATTAATGCTTTAGTCTGTCTTTCCAAGGAAGTTCTAGAGCTCACCAACCAAATTCATCTGCAACTAAAGCCTTTATTCTCTACACGCAACAACACATCTAGTAGGTCACCAAACTGAAGTAACACTATCACAGTGACCCTGTGCTGAAGTATTTCCCTAAACAAATCTGCTCAATTTCTCTCCAGGTACTACACTAAGAAGGCCTTCCCTGTAGAAACACTATGCCTTCAAGAAATAGGGGTGGGGAGGGAAGGTAGAATCATGTCAGCAAAGTCTCCCACACCACCACCACCACCACAAAAACATTTACCTTTTCTCCTCAGGAGCTACTTGTCCCAGATGTCAGGAGCTATTGCCTGCCTTCAACATTCCAGCAAAGCAGTGACCATTTTGCAAGTGCCCACTGATCATCCCATTGGATTTCCCATATTACTAAGAAAGTAGCACTTCTTTGCATCCAGCTACCTCGAACATCTAATGAAACTCTCACTAGTAGCTAAGAACAGAGCAATAAATTCATTGCAAGCTTCAGTGAGATGATGAAGCCTTTTAAAAATCACTGATTTCCAAGCAAATCACTGTTGGTAAATTTAGCATCATAGAATCTGCAACAAAACATGCAGACATATGTGACTGGAGGAGCCAATGCTCCATTTCCTAAACCACACACTCAATTTAGATTTAATAAGACAGTAATTGTGCATTAAGTATTCATTGATTACCTAAAATATATTTATTAAGAAATAACAGCTCTGTAACACACCTCTGTTAGATACTCCCACATCTATTACAAAGCTGTTTAATAGCAATAAATACTTATCTAAAAAATAAGCATTCGGCTAACATAAAATACACATCCTATTAAATCCAACTGAAACACATGTCGAAGACAATTAAAACTCTTGTGTGATTCTCAAGTTTTCTAAGCAATGCTGTTCTGATGCCTGAAGTCATAGTACCAAACCTCTGAAGAGCAATTTATAAGAGTCAAGAAATTTTCAAGAACTCTTAAGCTTTTCAAGAAATCCTTCTTTAAGCCTCATCTGCTTGGTGACAGCATATCAATAAACGTACATGTCTCTGCTGAACAGGTACACACCAATGACATAAACAGAAAGGGACATCACATTCAATGAAGTAAAGAAAATTGTGGTCCCCAGGGATAAATTTTACAGCAATAAAAACAACACTCCAGCCACATCTGGCCTGGATCAAAGACAAGAGACTTCTGACAAAGAGTTGGCAGGAGTCTGCAAAAGATGCCAAAACAAGCGCCAAAAGGAAGAGAGAGAAAATGGAGTGTATGGGCCCTGGTGACCAGGTACTACACAAATAGGCAATACTGGACTAACACACACACAAAACGGAAACTTCATTCTGAACGTTTTCTTTGAGCCCAGAAAATTGCTTTTTAGCTACAAAAGAGCTACTGGAATGAACTGAAGTACATTCTGTCCAGTGGGCACTCTCTGGAATCACATCAGAAGCACCTATGTAGGGCAGCATAATGAAACTTGATTTCTGCTGCTCACAATCCATCATTTTCTGGGTAAGTCCAAAACTCCTACAGACTCATGGGCCACCTGCTGCAGCAATTAATTCACTTGTCCTACTAAGCTATTAATTAATTTTAAAAAACCCTTGTTATTGAGCAATGCACATACATCATTAACATCAGAGAACTCTTCTACTGCATTATTGTTTATTAAAACACAATCTCAGAAAAAGGAAATTGGAAAGAGTGAGGGTTATAAAGCAAAAAGCCAGAGACGAGTCTGGAACATAGGCATACTCAGTCATGGAAATTCTGTTTGAAGCTTCACTGTCTGTTTTATTATGGATTCCATAGGCAGCTTCTAATTTAGTGCTGCTGTTAACGCTCCTGCTACATCAAAAATTCCCTCTGCTGAACTTTTGTAGAGGTTTTTGTGTTAGACAAGCACCAGTCCTTTCCAATTTCACAGTTTCCTAATTATGGTATTGCAGTTATCATTTGTACTGTAAATGCAACCAGATTAAAAAAGGGGGAGGGAAATAGCAGCAGTAATTTCCAGCTGTTGGAAGTGCTGTTTTTACCAGCTACTGCATTACCCAGTGACACAGAAAAGGTGTGTAGTAGCTGGTCAGTAACCAGCTCAGCAAATTGTTTCCAGGTATATTGCTGTGAAATGTGTATTATAGCACCTTCTGTGACAAACCACCGTGTAAAAGCTTTGATCTTCAATTGCTATTCAAAGCATTAATACTCATTTCTTTCAACCACATACTTTAACAAAATTAAGATAAACAAATACCTCAATTACCAACAAATGAAGAGTAAAACCTACAACAAGGATTAACCTACTAATTGAACATTCAAAGCTTTAAATAGCAAACTAATTCTAAATGACTAATAAAAGACTACTATTGATAAAACATCTGAGAAGCAAGATAGAGTCGTTTTTCTTCTTCTGTGTTTACAATAGCCACCCTTTGTTCCAACAACACCCATAGAATTGTTTCCTTTTTCTTTACTATATCCAGTTCATTGTAGAAAATGAAATTCATATCTTCTTCCAGTAGCAGTGGTTCAGAGCCCCTGCAAAACATTTATTCTGCCAAGTGACATATTGCGACACATCCCATGAAAATGTGGAAATGTGAGAAAAGTGACGGAAATACTTCACTCCTCATTTCCACTAATGAGAGTAAAACAATAAGAGAGACACCTATAAAGAACTGCAGTAAGCAATTTATTTGGTTGAAACACAAGCAGTGCTTTTTCTTTCCCTGCTCCCCTTCCTCTTACTTTGCTTAGAGCAGGCTTTTCTTTTTTTTTTTTTTTTTTTAATATTTTGCTTTATATTGTCAAGCAAGAACAGAGTTCCTGAGGAGACAAACAGGGGGTAAAGAAGACAAATCTGTCTGCTTTGTGTGAGAGCTGTAGGCCAGAGTTATCAACTCCTCTGCTATTCAAGACAGATTTGCATATCCAAGGCCACCCCAGGCAGAGAAGGCATTTGGAGTCGATTTTTTTCCACAAGAACACATCAGGGAGTGAAACAAAATCAGGAAACTCCAAAAAAGATTCAAGTAACTACTAAATATATACATAAAAAAAAAATTCACAAAACTTTGTGGAGGGGAAAAACTAAAAAAGCCCCTCCCATTCAAGAATTTCTGTCTTGGAAAAAAAGATATTTTATACATAATGAAATTTCCAAATACTCGTATTAAAGAAACTTCACAGACAGCAACTTGGCACAAGAACTTCAGATTGGCATTCATGCTGTTTCTGTCTATATCTTAATACAACACTAGTTCTCTGTATACAGGAATCAAAGATGATGGAGTAGCCAGCCTGAAAAAAAACAGGAGGCATTATTTTTTCTAGCAATCTTGTACCTTCACTGCAGTTTGGTGATAGAAAAGAAAAATAATCCAAAGGCAAAGATAAAAAGCCACTACATGATGGGCGCATTATCCATCAGCTCTACCATTAATCATAGAATCATAGAATCATAGAATAGTTAGGGTTGGAAAGGACCTTACGATCATCCAGTTCCAACCCCCCTGCCATGGGCAGGGACACCTCCCACTAAACCATGCCACCCAAGGCTATGTCCAATCTGGCCTTGAACACTGCCAGCAATGGAGCATTCACAACTTCCCTGGGCAACCCATTCCAGGGCCTCACCACCCTTACAGTAAAGAATTTCTTCCTCATATCCAATCTAAACTTCCCCTGTTTAAGTTTGAACCCGTTACCCCTTGTCCTCTCACTACAGTCCCTAATGAAGAGTCCCTCTCCAGCATCCCTATAGACCCCCTTCAGATACTGGAAGGCTGCTATGAGGTCTCCACGCAGCCTTCTCTTCTCCAGGCTGAACAGTCCCAACTTTCTCAGCCTACCTTCATATGGGAGGCGCTCCAGTCCCCTGATCGTCCTCATGGCCCTCCTCTGGACTTGTTCCAACATTTCCAGGTCCGTTTCATACTAAGGACACCAGAACTGCACACAATACTCTAAGTGAGGTCTTACGAGAGCAGAGTAGAGGGGCAGGATCACCTCCCTCGACTTGCTGGTCATGCTCCTTTTGATACCTACTATTGGGAAATACTGGAGAAATTCTGGGGAGGTGGGGGGAAACGGTAGGGGGCAAGATTCCAGTATAGTTAATCCCTAATCACAATTCTTGTCTTCCTACAGATATAATACTGGAATTAACCAAGCACATCATGTCAGCATCGTGATTACAAAAATTACTTTTAGAAATGCTCTCAGTAAAATCATAATTAATATAAATATATTTAAGTTAATCTTTTACTGAGAGTATATATGTGACATACACAATGCATACACAGTGTATACACTCCATACTTCTATTGACTAACAAGAATTACCGGCTAAAGAGCTGCTAATCTCTTCTCTTGCCTTATGATCCATTTTCATGCACACACTTTAATTTGGTACCGACTTACTTTTGGATTTGATTTTGCCACACATTCCTCACTATATCAATTTTTAATGCAAAAACTTGTCACCTACAATGGCACAGGAATACTTTGGCAAGTCAAGATCCTATTAAACCTGAATAAAGAGAGCAGAATTTCATCCCAGAATTCACAGCCCAAAGGCCCTGATTCACATCCATTACCGATATACTGAAGAGCTCTTACAAAAATCTTTTTGACTTCAATGTAATGTGTATCATAACTGGTCTTTGATTTAATGAATATTATCAACCACTATCTTAGCTAGACCTGAAACACTACTCAAATGCTTAGACAAACAAAACCATCTCATACCATGAAACAGCAGGCTGCAGAACAGTACTCAGCAAAAAGTAATATACAAAGTCAAAATTTGTTTCGGCAATTAAAAGAGAAGTCCTGAACCTTAAGATTTTAACCTGTGATTTGTTTAGTTTAAAAAGAATGGTTGTGATGTAATCAGTTTTCCTGAATATTTTTTGTCAGTAGCATCATAAATTAGACACTTCATAGAACCCATATCACCTAGTCGTACGCATTTGGTACATTAGAGAATTCATATTCTCTAATGTATTCATATTAATATGTATTTATTTACACATCTTTTCCAAAGAAAATGAGGATCTTAAATTTGCTGAAGTTAATTCTGAATTTAATATCTTTACCATGCTGCCAACATTTCCCATGTATTTGGAAATCTAGCAGGTCAAGTGCTGCCCACTTCCCGACACATAGAACATGTCTCCCCTTGCATCACATTGTTGTTCTCAGCTGCACGCCCTGCATGCATGATGAGATCACAGCACTATCATACTGGCAATGGCTTCCACATGTGAGCTAAATGGTACTAGAGAGGTACAAAATCCATTTCAAATCACTGTTTTGAGTGAGTTTTTCATGCCTGTTGCTACATCTGAAGGAGAATGTTGCTCTTTCAAAATACTTACAGCAAGTTGGAAAAAATCAGCTTCTAGAGGCCAAATACACTTTGTTTCCTAATATATACAAGGCCTTTTAGTATAAACAGTGTGCTAACATCTAGACAATAAGAATAGTTATGCTTTTAGTTCTAGTCTTTTGGCTTAACCCAGTGAGACAGTATGTCCTGATTTTTTCAGTTCTAGAGGGTATGCAAGCCATTTTCCTTGTGCTTTCTCTGTACACAATTATTTTTCAGATGTAAATAGACATAAACAATGCACACAGAGAATCTGAAGCAAGTATGCCCAGCTCTTGCCCCCTTCAGGAGCTACCACGAATTAAAAGTATCACACTAAACAGTCTCTGCATTTGTTGCACTGGATTGTACTTTAGTATGTCACTTACCACATACATTGCCATCTCTCTGCAACATATTGACAGCATATCAGCCTATTTTAACATAAATTTTGCACATAGGTGGCAATCCCAAATTTTCATAGATTTTACCCTTAACAGTAACAACTGAAACAGGTGAAAATTAAAGGCCATAGTATAACTGTAGCAAACTTGGATTAAATCACCAAGTATGAAACCAGAGGTTATTGTGGTGAAATCCAAGATTTCCTCACCTATTTATATACCATCACATTTCTTCTCATAATGGCATTTCTCACACAGCACATTAACTATTAACACAGTATTAAAATAAAACTGTTCTCTCTTAGAAACTATATAGAATTGGTGTGACTGAAGTGAGATTCCTCCCTGGGTGGGCAGAAAGGATTCCCTAAATCTATTTCCTGTCTTCAGGATAGCAGCTGCTAGAAGTGCAGCACAGAGCCTGTAGCTCCTATAACTAGCTGGAGGGCAAGGTAGAAATTAAAATCTCACAAGGGCACTACTCTGCAATCCTACAATGCATTCAAGAGCAGCAAAACCAAAATTCATATCATTATCATAAGTGTTTTTTAAACCTATGAAATTACTTCAAGATATTTTCTAGGTCATTTGGGAAAGGTTTAAAATCTATTCTTACTCCATCTGTTTCATAACTGTTATGACTTTCCAGGTATTAAAAGACTAATTTTAAATGGCAGAGAAAAAGAAATTCAGCAATGAATCTTCAACAATAATACTCAAGTCCTGCTTCTGGCTGTCCTGCAGGAAAAAAGACAAGCAAAGAGAACATACATATAACACTTGCTCCACAGATACTTAGTATTTGCTTAGGATAACGACTAGATCACAGTGCCGGGTAGTAAAATTGCACAAGTGCCATAAGCCATACCTTTGGAAGTACACTGTCACAAACCAGATAACATTTACAGGCTATCTGGCTCATTTGCAAGAAAATCCAGTTCTTGCTATACATTAAAATCAGCCGGAGTTTATACATACAATAATGAAATCTCACTGGTTTTGTTTCCATTTACTATTGTTAGCTTCCAAAATAGCTGATTCTATAGCCCAAACCTTTATCAGGGTATTGCTTCCTTTGCCAGAAATCTGAGCCAAAGAAGCTGCAGGAGAACACAGGTCCCGAAAGACTGTGTAGAGGCAATACTTGCCTTGGCTTGCTACTGCTGCCACTGGTGCAGGTTTCCTAGCCAGTCCTTCGAGGAAGACAAGGACAATTACTTCACCCTTCCCAACCAGGGGCAACATGCAGCGATTAAGGCCATCAGTAGTTCAGCAGCTAGATTAAACTATACAAAACAATAAATAATAAAATTTAACTCTTCTTTGAAAATGGGGCTGCCAAATACCATAGCATTTTGTTACATGCCACAGGCATACCTTCAGATATATTAATACTTCTTTTTTTCAGAGCCTTTATGAAAATGGAATTACAGCTTCTTAACTCATTAAAGATCCTTTTGAAAAAGTGGCTAGAAAACTACACTAACTACATTAGCTGCAAAAGTATACACACTGAACAAGGTTAAGTCTTATGGTAAGTCTCTGTTCTAGCTAATTTCAGTCAGTTCTTTCTCCTGTGTTTTCAATACTGAATAGATTTCTCCCTGTACAGCTTGTCATTGCTAGGATTGCTCAATTATATAACTTTTAAATACCAGTTCCTAAACTAAATACCAACCTTCTGAATGAAAGCAAGTAGAGTAATTGGTCACACTGTTACACTATAATTGACATTTTTTTAGCTAATGTAAATTAATATTCTCTGTAGTCACAGATTTACACCCATTCTGGATTTGGCATAATAAATGATTTGCTATAATATTTCTTTTTTGTCAAGTGCTCTTAAATGCACTATCTCACCTAGATCTGAAAGCAGGAAGTTGGATGACAGCCAGAGGTTCTAAAATCCAGTCCAAAACCATCCTGCTCAAATACTGCTGAAGTGGTAGCATTTTCACTTCTATATACCTTTGTGTATAAAAATGTAGGAACTTTATCACTCTGTAATACAGTTCAAAATATAATTAAAAGTATTATTTGTGAGCTCATGCAAATACAGTCTCCCTATTTCTTCCCACCCCAATATATTTCCACAAGCAGTTGCTCAACAGCAGCTCAATGTAGAATTGGGAGAGCTTGAGGAGAATTTGAAGATATACGTAAAATCAAAGTCATTCACTTGTGATGTTACTTCAAATATTCAAATGTTCAAAGACAGTAACATAGCAGCAGAAAATTAACTTTCAAAATTCATGTCTTTTCTAAGCTCAAATGGATTAGCAGCAGATTTGAGGTAATTAATTATAATTACAAGTTTCCTAGGGAAACATGGCATAATAGACTCATTAACTGAAACGCTACATTTGTTCTGTGCTTGATGCTCAGATTATTTTAACACAGTGCAACATTTGTTAGAAGCTTTTTGGACCAGACACCTTTACTTATGCTGAACTGTTGCTCCTCTATGAGCAGCCCCAACTGACTTCAAAGAAAACTCACTTGGGCCTTTAATTAGACATTTGCAGCCTATGAGGGTAAAATTCCTTCCTTCTCGGACAAATTCTGTGGTCTCTATTGAAAATGAGTCAGTGGGAGCTTTTCTCTGGGAGGGCCACTGAATCTGGCCTCACAGTTACTTCCTGATACTCTCTTCACTCCTGAACAAAAGACACACCACCTAACCAAATATCTAAGTAAATAGCACATGCTATTTAAGAATTCACAGTTTTGAAGTAGTCTTAATAAAAGCCTCCATTATATTTTCAATTTTTCAACTATCTTCTGTTTGATTATATTGCTAAGCAAAAGAATATTTTACATCCTCATTGCACTGTGAAGACATAAATGTCATTGAACTCCTTATGAATTGAATACACAGAAAATTCACTGCAGCCATTAATGCACCTAATACGTAGTGAACTCCACATACCTATTAATAAAACTCCTCATACAAACCACAGCTCTCACAGTCTAGACAATGCCAGGAACACAAAAGCTGCCTCTGGGTGCATGCAAAAGATCCCCACTTCCATACCCATGTATCATTGTACTCTGAAAATCAAGGGAAACCGATGATGTGCTTGTCAAAGAAAGCAGCTGCAACAGTGAGGAACTAGCTAATTAAAAAGGGAATGAGTATTTGTTTTACGGTCTTATGCGCACTCAGGAAGTTCTGACGCACAGAAGAGAAATTAAACACCTTTTCATTTTGCCTCTATGTTTTCAAAACCATGCCCAGTAAGATTACAGATAGGAGTATGATAGGTCCAGCAGGGATTTCTACCAATTAAGCTTTTACACTCTGGGTGGGTAGAGGTGTTTTTTGAACCGTAAGTTATTTTTGCACATATCATGGGCTGCAGTGTCTAGCCACAAAAGGGCTACATTATGAGCAATGTTACAGGCTTTGCTCAGAGCTATCATGCTCTCCTGCAAGTCTAAACCTCTAAGATGATTTCAGTGAGAGAACTGAGAATGCTCAGTTCTGTAATGTTATCAAAAGTATGACAGGAGTGCTTTTACCTACCCAATCTTTACCGTTTTTGTGATCAAGGAGAAAAGATGACAAGGTTTAATTAACAACAGATACAGGTAGATGAGGCCAGATTTTGTTCCATTGCATACTTACTGTTTTCACCTATGTGCCACCTAGCACCCCAAGAAGCTACAACTCTCTGTGAATATCTATAGCTGGAACAAAGCTTTCAGATTACTATGGATTTGGCTGTGGTTTTGTTTTGGTTCAGTTTCTTTTTTTATCAGACACAATGTTTGTTCTACATGCAAATAACAGTAGTGTTTAGGATATCTCTATCATACAGTTGCTTCAGAAACCATCAGCTCAGGAAACAGTGGAGTAAACAAATGCTGAACCTGTCCTTCACAGTATTATGATGTAGATTGACAATTCAAAGTCACAGCCATTTACACAGGATTCAAAAGAGGGAGTTTTCATCTGATAATTGTACAAGTCCACCAGACCACACCAAAGCTATTGATTAATGTATCTACAGACAGTATGATACAAATTACACAAGCCTGGCACATATCCTGACTGTTCCAGCTCAACTTTAGAGGACTATTATTATGACACAATCCATGTATTATCTCACTTTTTCCCTTTTACAGAGTGAAGGCCTGTATTTGGCATACCAACATTTTGGCTTAAGTTTCAAGCTTATTCTGAAGCTCAGACACTTTAGCAAAAAAGTAAACTTTGTGACAATATAAAATCATAGTATTACAAGCACGCGCTTACACGACTTCTTAGAACGTGGTGTTACAGGCAAGACTGACATGCAGTGTCAGTTTTTCAGCTCATCAGAACAGGAAAGGCTAATGAAAGAAAAACCCAAAGCTGCTTTGATGCAGAGCTATACAAGATGAGAATATCAGAAGACAAACTGAAGCAAACATTTACTGAAGATCATGAGATAGATTCAGATAGCTGCCTTTACTTCAAATTCCTGAGAGGAAAGCTGGTATGGAATCAGATATTTGAAAGGAAAAAAAAACCAAACAAACCCAGAAGCCTGGTTAAAGCCATCCTGCCTGAAATAGTCACCTTTTCTTATCACAAAATACCATTTCACACCACACAAAATAATTTATGAATAAAACCTTGATTTTAACCCTTCATGCACATTAGCCAGCCACAATTTCCCTCTCTCAGAAATGCATCCAAATTAAAAAGAGGAAAAAGACTTAAATAGAACATGTCTAAATTTTCCATTCTTCACAAAACTTTCTATCTTTATTTTACTCTGTTTTAATGTCAATGGAAATCTTACCATGTAATTCAGTTTGTTGCTCAGTCTCTGAATAATTTTCTGGTAAAAATAAGTCATGACCACTCATTCCTATTTTCACGTATTTCACATAGGCTATGGAAACACAGACAACACCTAAGGCCAGAAGGGGAACCTTCCAGTCTGCTGAGATTCATGTTTGGCCTGATGCCTGAAGAACAAAACCAGCACAGAGCTGTTTTGCTAGGTTGATACATAAAAATAGGCTTTCCTCCAGTTAAACAACAGTAATTTGTTTCAGTTTGATAGGTCCTTCTAAATAATGGTGTCATCAGTAAACATCTGGCTTCTTCCTAGCAGATTAGGCCTCCAATGAGGAAAGTGTGTTTATAATTCTAATTTGAAACACAGCACATTAATATGCCGATTCTCATAATGTTTGCCTTAACCTGTTTGGAGAAATTATGACTACAAATATCTTGTACACAACACCTCTAAACTACCAGCTTGTACAAACAACACAAGAGCCGATGCAGTCTCGCACAGATGATTAGAATCACTTCAGAGGCAATCATGATTAGCGCTTTGGCTTGGAGCCATATTTTACACATAAACAAAGCATCTGTTTCGGAGTTCTAGTCCCAAGCTAATAGACCCACCTCCACTATTACTAATAAGCCCACTCAAGAGAGCCAGATGGCCTATCTGAAACAGCCCTGGCATTTTCCTGAGCTAGGCAAACTAGAGCCACAGAACCAGAGCTGGCTCCAAATCGCATTTCCTTGGGCTCTAGGAGCCAGTAAAACAACACTTAAACTGGCTCTACAAAAGAAGAATACAAATCCATTATTTAGAACTGGTGTGAGGCCAACATCTGCCCCTGCAGATGATCCTTTCATTTAGGTACAATGAAGGAAGATTAAAAGTACAGCACACTTCTGCAGGAGCTGGTGCATTGCAATGCAGATTGTCACCATTCCTTTCGGGATTTTTTTGCAGACTTTGCAAATCCCTGCCTGCAGCCAAGCAATAGTGCTCAGCTGTCCTTGCTGTACACTGTATGTACTTGACAATTGGATGGTTTTACATATTTAATAAAAGTGTCATATTTAATTAGTAGAACAGGGCTTTAAAAAGGGTCTCGTGCTCCATAGCAGCAACTGGAAGTGTTGAGAGCCAAACAGAGCAGCACTTTGCTGTTGCAGTTCTAAGATCTCTTTTCTTTCCTGCAACCCAAGTTCTCATTTAACCAGTTCAGTTTCTAAGTAGATTAGAGTCAAGATGCTCCACAAGCCAAGGAGTTAATGCTGCAAGGAAACCCATAATTGACCTGCCCTAGGAAGACCATCGGAGAGAAATCTCTTTACATTTCATTTAGAAGCAAACAGGTATGTGTCACAGAGTGACAGGGAGAGATGGCCATTTAGGTCACCTGTCCCATCAAACCACATGTAAAAAGAAAACTTAAATTTCCTCCTTCCACTATGATTCATAGTGTGTGTTGTTCCACTGTGCTAACAACCCAATTTCAGCAGAGTGTATGTCTGCACCAACTATCAAAGCCAATTCACTACACCAGAAGCAAACAAACTTCACTCTAAGAGCTACAGCAGGTTGTATCACCCCTGCAGAAGTAAGGAAGTTTTGCAGAGATAAAGTCTGTTCAGAACAGCACAGCCACAATGAGCATGCTTCTTGTGTGCTACTACCCTGAAGCTACAGACAAAAAATCCTTTACTTCTGTCTCATGGGGATACCAGCAGAGATAGAAACCTCCCCAGATGCAGCTATCTTCCCCCCACCTTGCATTAGAGACAGAAAAAAGAACCACTGTATGAGGGGAAAAAGCCCTAATGGAAACGTGCTGAAAAAATTGAGGCCTGTCACTCGTCTTCATTAAAGGCAGGTTCCACAGTAGTTACTGAAGCTCTCTGGGATCTCTTGGGATAAAAGCCAGAATAGAAATGTGTAAAGTATTATTCTCCCTACAGTTTCCCTTGATTTTAAAGGAAAGCCCTGAAGAACAGTCACATTTCACAGCCCAGGTCAAGTGTGATCCTGAATCTGTGTCACTGTCTATACTAGCATACTAGAGAGCACATTTAGACCCTCCTTTGGAACATAAAGGATTTAGTGAAAGGTGCATAAACAGTACCACCCTGCTACTACAAGGATTTCATCTTTTTCCTTGAAGGGATTATTTCAGCGCAGGTAAGCAGGAGTATAAGACCTGTATAAAAAGATATCTTTCTGTATTCCTGGAAATGCAAGAATGAACGACCACATACATATTGAAAGAATGATACACATGTTCCAGGTTTCCTCACTTCATATCTCTAATTGCACAACATGAGGCATTTTTCAGGGAGAGAGAGGGTGGTGGGTTTTTTTGTTTTTCCCACTCAGGAGCAGAAAGAAGAGGCTACATAGAAAAAGGAAAACAGGAAAACTGCTCAGAAGCAAAAACTAAACTCCTCGTTCCAAAGGGAAAAGAAGGTTCACAGTTCTTGCAAATTTCATATAATTAACAAAACAAAATGCATAACATTTGATACCAAACAGTGTCTACACTACGCATTACTGACACTAGCATTTTCTTGCAGGCTTTACCAAATTATTTGGAATAAATCTTTGGGATTAATTCTACCTTCTGAGAAAGTTGGTTTAGGAGGACAATTGGGAATGAAGTCTTAATTCAACAAAACATCATGTGTCCTGAGCAGCCCCTTCCAAAAGGCACTAACGGAATTACCAAAGTTCTTACAGTAACTCAACAGCCACAAGCCCACCTCAGTTTGTTCTTACTGGAAGAACAAAAAAAAGCACCTGCCGTCTGTCACTTCCACTGAGTATGAAATATTCTGTATCAGCCAGACAATGACACTGTGACAAAGATGCTGCCCTCATACTCTCCTGCCAGAGCACCCTGCTTTACCAAAGAGAATTCCCTCGTGGTGCCACTCAGTCCTACCTTCTTCTAAGACTGATCATGAGACCTTATCAATTTCATCACAGGACAGGGATTATCAATCTAACAAAAAATCTCAATCAGATGCCGTTTTTCAGAGAAGCCTTCAAAAGCTATTCTCACTATTAATCTATTTGAACAACAGCACACTAGATGTACCGTGAGACAGTGTGAAATATGCTCTAGCACTCCTTTTAAGATGAAGAGTTGAGATCTCTTCGCTTATTACTCCCACCAAATGTTAATGCACAATTTATTTAATGCCTAGTTTTTGTGTGCTGAATTAGCTCCCAACGCAGCTGAGTGTCCCTTGTGAGCAAGTGCTCCATTTGCACGTCATGCATCCTAGTCTATTTAGTCCTATCTCAACTGCTTAATGTCTGAAACAGAAGCATCCACTACATTCTTCTTGATCTAAACAGCTAATTTAATACCCTTGGACAAAAGGGGCCTGGTGTTTTGGTAAGCTCCCATGGGCCTAACTATCACAAAGAAGGGGTTGTTGAATACACACATAAAAAAAAAGGAAGAGCTAGGAGGCAGGCGGTCTGATCTTTATGACCCACTGACTAATCTATCAGTAAGTAGAAGCATAAATCTAGCTCCTGACTTAACAAAACACTATTTTACTTCTCTTTACTCTATATTTTATCTTTTATAGCCAATAAAACATTTAACATTACAAAAGGTTATGTTCTCACCAATATTGCCACTACATGACAATAAATTCCAAGTTGAGCAGAGGTTGCAGCAGCAGCAGCTATCCTGGCATTCTTCCTGCAATTCACTCGGAATGCACTATCGCCACTAATACCAAGAAAGCCCATCTGGAAAATCTGACACTGAATTGGAATCAGTCTAATGACCCTCTTAATGATTTAATGGCAAATCTATACACTAATATAAAGCTGATCTCTTTTCCAATGATTCAGTATAGCGTTTACTGTGGAAAGTAAAATTTCTTCCCTTGCCTTTTTGAACATCCACAAATATCAAAATCAGTATCAGCCTTCTTGCTCACTGCCCTGAGCTTTAGATCAAGGCTCAAGGCTTGTCCTGTTTTTTATTCCACATGAGTTCAGGGGAAAATTAGAAGAAAGAAGAGAGATGAAATGACTTCAGAAGGATCAGGAAGGGAGCAGACAAGCAATGCTAAGTACTCCAGTTACCTGGACTGTATGTGTATGGAAAATGGGCAGTGGAAAATGGGCCTGAAAAACGATACGCATTTTATGGTCCACTGATCATGGACAGAATGGCAGAGCATGCAATCGATTTGAACTAGATACAGAAAAAAAATCTCATTCAGAAGCACTGATCAGCAGACTCCCAGAATATTGAAGACAGGACAAAGAGCACTGTCAGCACAGACAGTGTAGGACAGTCAGAATAGTTCTCCTCTCACAGCACAAACATGCCCCACACATTTCAGTCTGAAGGGTTCACTCAATCCCCAACTGTTTCGTTCATTCCCTGAAGCAGTGTATATTGCTTCTCATGTAACACACTGGTCCACCACTTTCAAAGATTCATTCGTCTCGTGCAGTGTAAGACCAAGACCCGCAGCTCAGACAACTGTGAAAGTACACGCCCACTTGGGAAAATAAGCTCAGATACACAAGCTATGAAAATGGGATCAAAGCTTCAAAACATATTTCCCAGGCAGCATTTGAGCTGAAACACAATCACCACTACTGAATAACTGAACTTGGGAACTGAAAATATTAACGAAAACAGCTCATCACCTGTTGTAGGAGGTTTGCTATATCAAGAATTACTTAAGATTTTTTATTATGATTATTATTTAAAATTAAGAAATTAATCCTAATTTAAAGGGAAATTGAGGCACAGATAGATAGGCTAAATGACCTAAATGAGTTGGATGCCACACAACAGATGAAGAACCACAGGGTAACCACAATCAGATAATACGGTCCCATGCAGTGTTTCCTTTTTTCTTCTGTCAATGAGTCCAAACTGCTGCCTGACTAATTAGAGAACATAATACCTTAGTAAGACTGTTTGCAAACATGCAGTCATGACTATACCAAGAAAATGTAGGAAATGCTAGCTAGCACCCTGTCTGGGAGGAGAAGAGGATGGCTATACTTATAAAGCACATTATTTACCGTATTAATCCTGTATCAAGAGCATTTTCACAACTCTATTCATGTCTATTATAATTGGTGATGACTCATATGATCCTTTCAGTCATTATTTTTTCTAAAACAATGACATTTTCTAGTGGCATACAAATATGTGATGATGAAGCTTAAGCTGAGACAAAGAAAATCCGGGATCAAACAGCCAGGACATCTGCAAGCTCAGTATCTGCCCTATTTAAGAGAAACTGAACAAGGTCAATGAAGTACTGTCCTGGCTGAAGGGCCTGCAACACTTCAAAATCTGGTAAATACCTGGAAATAGGAGGCAGTCATACAATATGAGCCTCAGACACTGAAAGACATGTAGACACCTAATTCCCGTTGCTAAAAATAACAGGTCTAGATCTTCAGAGACACTGGGTTGCCTAATACTCTGCATTGAAGACTGACAATACAGAATTGAATTTATACGTGACTCAAGCTAAGCATTTCACTTGGACATTTCAGGCAAGCTCTTACAGCTTTTGAGATACATCATACCAGGGAAACAGTATTACTTTCTCATCTCATGGGTTTTGTTCGATAAACTACACACAACATTCCCTTCATCTCTAATATTTAATCAGAGCAAACCAATCTGTATGCGTGAATTACCTGCTACTTACCCACTTCAGGTCCTTTCAAAATACATTTCTTACAGAACTGAGAGGCATCGCTACAGCTTATTCATCTAATGTCAGGTTTGTTTTCTGAGCTATGACCTGCACTAATCCAAAATCTATGCAACAAAATTCATTAAAACTAAAAAGAGAGAAAAGTAGACTGAAGCTTCCTTTCCCAGGTTCTGTGCTGCTGACTCTGAGCTTGACTCACCCTCTACTAGATTCAACCTCTGAATAGGTTGTCAGTTCACAGTTGCCTTACTGAAGTTCATTATTTTGAGCCTTTTGGCTTCTTCCCAGTTTCAATTACTTGTTTTAAAACACTGCATTGCCATCACCACGGATCACAGATACAGCAGCTTATTGCTGAAATAACTGCACTTTTGATTTCCATCCACAATCTGGTCTTCCATGTATGGCAATAAATGGTGGAGGGAGGAAATAACTGGAAAAGTCAGATCCCATCTTCTTAGGTTTTTATTTCCCCCTACATCACACACACAAACTAACACAGCTCAAATCCAGGCAGGTTTTGAACTGACTGGCCAACCCTGTTCCCTCAAGGTAGAATAAATTAGCCCAAGACAGAAGAAGAACAGAAAAACAAGGAAAATTATCCCATTTACCAATATCAAGCATGCAGTGTGCGAGGTCTGAATGCAATCAGAAAATAAGGAGTTCTTTAGTAAGACTTTCTCCATTATGAAAGAGGCAAAAAAAACCACTCCAGTCTTCCCTTGTCCCAGTTGTAAATATAACTTACATCAGCCTCATCTTCATTTACCACAAAGATTTACTAAATAAGATCCTTTTATATAAAGGGTTTAAAAACAAACTATTAAAGCCGTGAAATGTTGAGTGCATTTGTAACACACAAATTTGCAAGAGATCAGAAAATAAAATCCTCCTGTAATCCATTATTTGCAATAACAGCAGTATGATGTAGTCACAGTCCAGAACCACTACACAGCACAATCTGTTTTCTGCTTTCCTACTTACAGGAAAAACTTTCCTACATAAGGAAGGAAATTCAGACCTATGAATTCACAGTAAAACTAAAACGCACCTAAAGAGCTCTTAACACCACTTATTTTTTTAAGGGGCAGAAAAAAATAGAAGTGGGAAATAATTTATATCTTCTATTATTAATGTATTTATTGTACAATGCCAACTGTTGCGTTGTTGATGTATTTAAGTACATCATTGTCACTGTATTCATAGTAAGTTAATTGCAGTACCATCTCAGAAACAAAATTCAATTTACTATATCATCACAGAAAGCCTAAAAAGTAATACTCATTTAAGGGGTTTAATTGCAAAATCTTGTAAAAATATTTTTTCCAAAATATTTAACCATCTTTACTGCTTCATAAATCTAAAATATTTTAGAAATATTATTTTTGTTGCATTTATTTTAAAACCAAATTGTACTAAAGCTACTGTAAATAAACCTCTTTCGTGGAACGTAATTTCAAAATACTTAATAAATTCAACATTTCATACCGTGGCCCTTTTGGATCAGATAATTCATCCTGATTTCTATTCATAAGTGATAAAATGGATTTAATGAGTATTATTTCAATAATAATAATAATAAAAGCAGATTTTCAGGTAGGTTCTGTGTATGCTTAGAAAAAGCATCCACAAGTCTTAAAGCTTGTTTTCACCTTACAAGTAAACCATTACCTGAAAATAATCAGGTATAAACCAGCCAGATAAGGACATTTAGCAGAGGTGAGAAGAATACTGGCCAAATTACTTAGCAGCTATGAAACAATTCACAAGCAATATCCTCTGTTCCACAGTTAACATACCTGCGTATATTCCTTCCAATCAGCCTTCTTAAATAAGATAGATTTTTTTTCTATTAAGCATTAAACAGGACTAATTAACATCTTCATAAGACACTAAAAATGCATAAGTTGAGCACAAACAAAGTCACCTCACGTAATTGAACAAATTCTTTCTGTATTAAAATTTTTAAAACATTCCCCATAGCGAACACATCAGTCAGAGTGATAAGGAAAGGAAGACACGTGAATAAATAGAAATATGTCCTTTGGAAAAGCTACTTTAATGGCAAATGTATTTTATTATTAGTAAAGATAGTGAAAATGCAAAGAGGGTGCAATTGCTAGCAATTAAATTCTAAAGTGCTAGTATTAATATATCAAAATATATGGTGATGTATTTCATTTTCTACAGAGAAAATAAGTACCCGTTTTAAGTCAGGAAGGAGCGATAATTTCAAGATTAAACCCGCTTCCTGTTAAAGAAAGGGGAGAAAATTCCTTTACAGTTATTGTCATTACTGAGCCACTCTTTGAAACGTTATTTATAGAAAACCTTTCTGTTTTCAAAATTCATAACATGATTAGAATATAAGAAATCATACGAGTTGCCTATGCCTGAAAGAGAGCAATTATAAAATTTGGTTAAGTATTCCAGAGAACACAGCCAATTTCTAGATATAGAAAAAATACTGGAAGATGAAACTCAATTTTTTGACATGAAGGCTTAGTCAGGGAATGTAAATGTTTGGAGAGAGCAGAGTTCATAATATACAGAGACATATATTAGGATTTTTTGTTTCGTTTTGACGGCAGGAATACTTGAAGCTTGCTCTGAGCTCCCTCTCGCGAGCAGTTGATGACAGTACACCAAAAGTATCACCACCAGCAGGACTCGAATAATGTGAGTTGCAATTTCAGACTAAGTTACTCATTTCTTAACGCATCTTGCCCCAACGGACCGTGCAAATAGAAATATTTGGTTCCAAGGTTATTATCCATATATAGTTATCTTTTCCTAGAAGGAATGGGATAGAAACAGAAAGACACCCCAACCAAACCCAAAATCTGCTTCTCTACCTGGTTCCTCTGTAAAGCTTAGCACCCTCACTGAAGTGAGAAAAAATTACACTTGAGCAACAATCTCTACAGACAGCCATAGCAGTGTTCAGTGAGCAAGCATAGCCCAGTTTAGAAGCAAAATGATACGTACTTAAAAAAAAAAAAAACACAACCAAAAACACTAAGAAAGCTGTCACCTTGCAAGGAACCTTTCCTTTTACCAGGATGTAAACACTGGCTTGACTGAACTAGCACTTATTTCAGTTAAGCCACTCTCTTTTCACTTGTAAAGCATCTTGCATTTACTCCTTATCAATGCACTGCAACAGTAAACTGCTTGTTTTTATAAGATGTTTAGACGCTGTGCAAACGTAGTCACAAACTGCAGATATAAGGATTTCTGCACCAAGGACCTAGCACAGCGTCGTACAGGTCCGATCGCTGTTTCCCAAGGCACGCATTCAGTGACTTATCTCAGATTGTTGAGACAAATCTCTCTGAAATCTGAGGAAGGGAATTCTGTAGGAGCAGTAAAAGTCACCCTTATGCATATGACTGGAAACTACACCAAGGAAACCACCTACAGCCATGCTTGAAACATCATTGCTTTCTTAGGAAGTGTTTGATACTTGCCCAAAAGTACACTTCCTTAGCCTTATACTCCAATGTCTGTGCGACGCAGCAGGCTTGATAAGAGACTAGTACCACTCCAATTAAACCCTACAACTATTTCTTGTGTGATTTGGGACAGTCACAGAAACTGCTAACAAAGTGTAAAGTACCAAAGGAAAACTCTTTGTTGCTGCATGGGTTATTGGAACAGGAACTCCAACAGCAAACACAATAAAAAAGAAAATAATTAAATTGGACCCTTTCTTCCCACATCCTTGGGACAGCAAAGATCTGGAGAGGCACATTTTAATCTTGTTTTCTTTGGAAGGTATCTCATCTGCATCATCAGCAACTCACAGCCTGAATTTAACTTGCCAAATTGAACACACGATTAAAAGAAATATTATTAGTAAAACCCTGCAACACTGCCAGCCACCATTTCTCAAAGTATTCCTGACAAAGTCCAGGAAACTCAGATTTCTGCAATCCATCGCAATGGACAGTTACCTACCTTGCATATTAGGAAGCCCGCAACCAAACAACAGGATCAACACTAGAGCTTGCAAGTTTGTTCCTATTTGGAATATTAGTAAGCCAGTAGCAGTTTTGTCTTAAAAAATAATTCTCACCACCACCAAACAACTTTAATTACATCCTAGACAGCTGCTTGATCTCACAGGAAACTGATGTGCTTTCTAGTTTACAGTCAGGGAAAATGGGGCTGGCCTTTGAAATCCTGCCGGTTTATTTAACACTGCCTTTCACCCAAAGAAAGACTGCCTGCAATTCTGAACACCCTGTAGCACTGAGGCAGAGCATGCTAGCCATCAAATTCTAGTTGTTCATTCCATTGACTGGAAAAATGCCCGCCGTTTGATTTCTTTTATAGGGCCACATTTGAGCAAGCAACATTTATAGAGATGACTTACCTAATTAGATTCAAAGAGTGATTTGCTACCTCAGCAATAGTTTTTAAATGTACAAATCTAGATAGAGAGGCATTTTGTAAACAGGTGTGAATGACACTGCTCCATCAGGCATTAAATTGGAGCTGCTCCTGAAAAATAGTTTCATTTGTGCATTTAAGTTACCAATATTTTATCAACTGCAGTGGCTTTACACCAAATATTCTTTGTGGCGTACAGCCAATGGTATTTCAACATGATCTCTCACCCTTTTAACAGCACGAAACGGCCTGCTATGTGTTCCTCATGTCCTTTCTGAACAGCTGATTTAAAAACTCTCACAACTGCCTCTCAGGCACAGATAAGCCTTTGAAACAAGGCGACAAAACAGGTAATCCCTGAGGGAAAACAGCTGACACTTGCAGTTATGTATTTCCAAAGAGGCAAAAACTATGAAAGGAAGCAATTATTCAGTCTTATGATAATTATTTAACGTTTATATTACAGTTGTACTCAAAGCCTCTATGCTCGGCAGCGTGTGGAACGCACAAAAACCTGAGAAGCGCTCTGCACCAAGATGGCTGCTCCCCTCAGCCCTCACACCTGAGGCACCAAACCCAACACCCGCAGTTCGGGAGAAACCTTTGCTCTTTGCGCCTCTTTTCCTCACATTTGACTGTGACTTCCGTACAGTAGTAAGAGATAACGCTACGGAAAGACAACAAAAGCGCATTCTACCAGGTGAGCTCACCTCACGGCCGCCACAACTAAACACTGTAATACCTGTCACCGCCCGGGGGAACAGGAGCCCCGAGCGCCCGGCACGGCTGCAGGGGTACGACGAGCGACAGCACCCGCTCAGCGGCGACTCGTAGCGTTGTGCACGAACCCACGACACCTCAGTGCGGGCTGACTGGAGCGGCCGCCACCGCCCAGCGCCTTCCGGAGGGCACGGCCGCCGCCCCGCCGCAGGCAGCGAGGCCAGCCCCGACCCCGCACCGGCTCTCAGCGGCAAGGCGGCGGCAAGAGCCCTCCGGAGAGCAGCAGCGCCCCTCGCTGCCTCCTCCTCACTTCCCGGCCCGGTCTGACACAGCCAGGCTGCAGGCCCCAGCGCCGCGGCTTGCGAAGGAAGCACTTCGGTTTCAGACAAGCTGCTTCAAATGTTTGTGAGGAATTCAAAACTGTTCTCCCCTCGCACACAGAGAGAGAAAGGTGGGCTCAGGTTTTAGTGAGAAAAAAATAAATCAAGAGAATGGTTTTGCTTCTGCTCCGAAACTGAATCTTTCCACAGGGGAAGGGCGTTGAGGCTTCATCCACAAGTGGTGAACACCAGGAAGAAAAAAACCAACATATAAAATTAACGGTGAAGGCTAAATACACATCAATTCACATGGTTTTCAAATTAAACATGTGAGAGACCCATACTATTAAAGTCAAACTCCAGTTCATTTATGTTTTATTAGAAACATCGCACAGAGAGGCAGAGTCTTTCACAAGCATTAAACCTCGTTTATCTGTGGAAGGTTAGTTTGGCTGCACGCTGTTAGGACCCTTGGCAGAGCCAAGCAGAGCACTGCTGCTGAGGGAAGTGCTCACAGCACCAGCAAGCATACTACAGGAGGGGTTGGTGCAGATACAAACGCAAGTCAAGGTTAGCGAGGCAAGACATTGTCTTTACGATTACAGTAAAATGAACATCAAAAAAAAAGGCATGTCTCTGGAATTGGGTTTCTTCCATCACAGTTTTCAGTCCTCTCCACCACACAGGTTCAGCAGTGCCCTCTGATAATCCCCTTTTGTGTCTTGCTGTAAAGCAACAGAAGAAAGAATGCAAAATACAGATGAGGAAACGGTCACAAAGTATGAAAGTATATGCATTATATTCCAAGCCTGTGGGACAGGCCAGTTTCGCAGTGGAAACTGTATCAGCCTGGAGGAGACTATCTAGACTGAGTTTGATTTACGTGTGAATTAAAATTGTTTATCATTCTTGCAATCCAAATGCAAGGCCAAGAAGGCAGAGAAATTTTGGTATGGAAAAAGAAACACAACACAGGAAAGCTAAATTCTTTACTGTAAGGGTGGTGAGGCCCTGGAATGGGTTGCCCAGGGAGGTTGTGAATGCTTCATCCCTGGCGGCGTTCAAGGTGGGGTTGGACATAGCCTTGGATGGCACGGTTTAGTGGGAGGTGTCCCTGCCAATGGCAGAGGGGTTGGAACTGGATGATCTTAAGGTCCTTTCCAACCCTAACTATTCTATGATTCTATGACTTGATTCTGTTCCTTCTCACAATTGCAATAATCATACATCAAGTTCACGATTTTGAGAATCTGCTTATAACCTAAAATTGACATCTTCAGGAAAAGATTCTGACTTAAGATTTTGACTCAATTTATGAAGTTGAACATACAAGGATTCATGTACCTTATTCTGTTGTGAGGGTGGGTAAAAGACTAGTTTTTAAACAGATGCACAAACTCTTTACCTATGCCCCAAGTTAAAAAAACTTAGCACTTACAGCTCCTGCCCTATTACAGAAATGAACAAAAATCACTCTAGCTAAAAAGCCTACTCCTTGGGCATTGAAATGAACGAAAGGCAGCAGCAATTTGGATGCTCTATTTCCATTCATCAATCACACAGCAATTCTGGGTTTTCTTTTCTTTGGGTCTGAAGGTAGGACAGGTGAACAGAATTTTCCTTCCTAACACATAGGCACAAAGCCTATCCTGTCAAGTGGCTGCCAGTTGTACCAGCTGTAGACTGCGAAGTTAAAGGTGGGTTTTTCAATAACGCATGGATAACAACATAATGCTCTCACTATAGCCTCTACGACACTTCCCATGAATTCTAATGGTACAATGAATCCAGTGAAGACTGCTGCAAAGGTCCATACAATTGATATAAAACAAAAGCTGAAAAACTTACCTGGATGAAGTAATAGAGAGATTTCCCATATTTCCTCTTGAATTCACTCTTAATTTTCAGCATGTCAACCTCACAGCGGGAGACCATAATCCTGATCAGAACCTTGTCACGGGTTCCCTTGCCCTACAAGCAGACATCATTTAGATATGTAATAGCTGAAATGTGTAAAAGGCCACTGTACCTAGTGGTAAGAAACAAACTACAGACAACTGAGAGGTAGCATAAAAGATGCAATGACTTAAATCTTCTAAGGTCATCATTCCGAAGCAGGAATTGGAGCATGAGCATACCTTTCTCATCAGCAGTGTTTGACCAACTTCCAGTCACAAATCTAGTTACTCAGACTGTAAGCAGCAGTTCTGGTTCACCAGGAGATCGTCCTGGTATTGCCCAGTGTCACCAGGCATTTCTCTTTACACCCTTTTCTTGAGAAAATGTTTTGAGGCAAATATAGAGTCTTATTTGGGCACTTTCTCAGCTATCAGTTCTTGGTTACCTGCAAAAGATGTGTACCTTTGCTAATGATCAAATGATCTAATACAGATCATTATTATGAGACCCCTTCCTCTACTTCCCTATACCAGGTGCACAGGAATAGATAGTCTAAGCTTGTAACTGTTTATGCTTTTGACCAAAATCAACTCCTTGTTAATTTATTCACATGCCAGTCATATCATATGAATAAAAGTGCCCAAGGAATCAAAATTCAATAAAACAATGTAACAAAAATAAAATCAGTAGAAAGAAAGAACAGTCTTCCCTACCTTCATGGAATCATACAGTCTGTCTGCAAAGTACAACTGCTTGTTCTGAATGCACTGGACTGAAGAGAGAGATAAGAATAGTTAAATATCCTGCCCATACATGGAATAGCAGAATCTTGGAGCCATTTTGAAAGATGTATGTACTCAAAATAAGGTTCTCAGCAAAGCTTCTCCAAAAGGGAATATAAAGAAATTGTTTTTACCTGAGCTGTTACTTAGAAGTTGTTTGGATAAGCTTGTGATTGAGCCACAAATTCATACAATCTGAGAAAGTATTTCTCTTCATGGCTAGTATCCTTTCAGAATGCTTAGCCCTCCTCCACACACACAATTTATTCTTCCACTTCTATAAGCAACCTCTTTTCTGAAAACACTCCTTGTATGCTAATCCGTGAGAAGTCTCCCTTTCAAGGCTGAGCTCTGTTTATTCTCCATTTGCATTACAGAGCTTTCAGTTCACCCTTAGTTTGAACTGGAATTTTCCTCTTAAAACTGGTGACATCCTAGTCATCCTCTCATGCCACAGTACCAGCCTTACACTCTGCCTCCCCATTTCAAAGAATTCAGTGCCAAATCAGCTAATAAAATAATAGCCTCTAGCATCCTTCACCACCCATCTTCTCCTCTCTCACACACACACAATTCTCTCCCCAGCCTATGTCTGCATTGAATACTTCATGTGCCAGCCACAGTTCCAACCTTTCAATTTGTTTGGGGAAACATTAAGCCTCTGTATCAAACAAAAGTGAAACTAACAACAGATCAGAAGACACAGGTATTTGTATTTTCATCTGGAAAGCAAGATTTGTATTTTGCAGAGTACAAAAATACACAACTTCTGAATACCTGTAATACCCTAAAATACACTAGTGGATCCAATAATGTCAGCATGTCCAGTTTACTTCTCATCCAGTAACACAGAGGAAGCTGGGCCCTATTCTTATCACAATACACTGCAAAAGCACTAAAAAGATCCTATCTAAAGCTAGTCTTTACTTCAGGGTAACTCACCAAGATTAAGGAAGGCATTCTCCAAGTCTCCCTTAACCTCCTTCTTGATGCTCTCCAACATATCATATGGGCTGTAGCTCTTGTACCTCTCAAACACTATGACAAGAAAGATAACAGGTGAAATCAAAACCAGACTAAGAACTGGTATAAGTAACCATCCAAATCAAAACCAGAGACAGCACTGCAGAGACACATGATTAAAAACTATCTGTCCAAGTCCTTCGGAGGCCTTTATCTGAAGTACAGCCTCAAGTCTGGCAGCTGACAGTTAAATTCCCATGCTATAGCCTTTCTGTTTTCCTTGAACACCTCCATAATATGGTATAACAACATCTTAATCCTGTACTAGTATTTTTGAAACAACAAAATGTTGTTGTTTCAAAACAACATTTAGGCCCTGAATAGTCTTCAAATGGCTTTTCCATGGGCTTCTTACAGCAATATCAGAGCTGCTTTTGAGAGTTTTCACTGACAGATTTAAAAACACGATACAGTGAAGCTACCCTAGACCAGAGGCAGAAGCTAAAGGACTTCTCAAGGTCTCCTGCAACCATGTTTCCTAGATTTGTCACGTTTTTGTTCTGTGTTCATGACATGTAATTGAGCATTGTTACACCTGTGTAAAAAAGAGCTCTCCACAAACTGTGACATTAACACTTCCACAGAAATAACTGTGTGTTTTGAAAAAAAATTAACAGCTTGGACATGAATGAAGGCTTATGAGATCTCCTGTGTTTTAGGCGTGCTCCTCACACTCATTTCAATCTTATCCGGGACTCTCTCTTACAGGGAAAAAAAATACTCTGTCTCTTGAACAGTACCTTTCTGCAGGTGGGGGACACTTCTTTCAGTCATAATGTTGATCCACTTGGGGACATCAGTTCCCTTTCTCTTCACACCAGCATCATAGAGCTCCTGTGGTTAGAATGAAAAGCAAATCATGGAAATCAGGAGTTCCACAAGAAGCCACTGCGAATTTATACAATTCCATATTGGAAACAAGCACTACTAGAACTGTGTCAGTGGGAGAAACACAGAAGGACACACAGTTGGGTAGATCACCAGGATAAGATCAATGGATTTGATCTGAAACTAAGACTAATGACTTTGCATTTACCTCTATCAACAGTTTTAACTCTATATTTAGCTCTGTTTACCACAGCAGTACCGCTCTTGACAGATACAGATGTAATAAACAAACATCTGCAGCCACTAATTTCAATGATACCTCTCTCAACCTTACACAATTACTTGGTTGCAACCAGTCTTCACAGTGTATGTGTTTCTTCTGTTAAAGGTGCTCTGCTCACTCTCTCAACATGCTCAATATACCTATACAGCAAACGTCTGTATAGGTATTGGCGAGTCAGTAGCCTGTGAAAACTGGTAACTGAAGGTGTCAGGGTTGCAAGTGGCTGATATCTTGATAGCATATAAACATTACTGTGCAAGACAATCTGAAATACACACAACTACTTTTATAAATGCTTCTTACTCCCATCATAGTGTTTTTACTTTCAGTGTCCCCAAAAGCTACATATTAACTTTAGAGACATTTAATTGTTATTACCAGCACTTACCCTGGCATCCTGGTCAATCAGTTCATAATCAATGACAGAGTTATCTTCACACCTTTTGCCCTTCAAACAAGGAAAGCAGTATTTAGAAGAGGTTTAATAGGCAGTAAGCAGTTTGCTATACACACATTCTTTTCATTTTGATTTTTTGAATCTGAATTTGCTAAATGAGTAACAGTATGCTCCATCCCATTATGCTGCAGCTATGAATGCTCCATTTCTGTCAAAATACTTTGCCCTTCAACATTCCAGTATCTTTCTCCCCCAAAACCAGTGAATACAAGGAAATTGAAAAGTTAATCAAATCCAATTGTTCTGCTGGCAGCCATCCGTCGGCTACCATTAGGAAAAGAGGAAAAATATGAAGAGACCTACCTTGGCCAGGGCAACCATTAGCTTGCGGAAGTCACCAGATGTGTCTGATATAATGTCCTTTTCCAGTTCTGTCTTGTACACTAGAAAGCAAACAAACAAAATTAAAACAAATGGTGTCCTACAAATACTCCTTTACAAGAACAACAGCTGCCAATTACTGTATTTTATGCACACGAACAGCTACAATCTAAGTCACATGTGGAAGACAATGCAAAGGCATGCCTGCATAGCACAAAACCAACACTGATGAAAGTTCCCATGCCATCAAAGTCATTGAAGGGTAACAGGAAAGCCTGAGACTATTAAGTGGAATGGAATATTATTTTAAGCTCAATATCCTGTTAGATCATTCTTAGATACCAGTGAACATTTGCTTGTTTGATAAATAAATGTCAAACTCCAGGATTTATGACTGGACAACTGCAATTACAAGTTTAATGCAAGAGACAAAAGCTGTTACGATAAACCAAAGGAATGCTGTGTGAGATTCTGGTCTACTGAATAAACTTATAAGCATGCTTCAGTAGATTTCAAATTCAAGTTCTTATTACATAATTGATCTTAGAATACATAAATCTAAACCCATTAATTCTGTCACTAAGTATAAAATGCACGTAGCTTGCAAAAAATCTCCTTTAGACACAACTTGTGAGAAGTAAATGTTTACTATCAAGCAACAAGATGAAATTAAATAAAACACACAAATATCCAGGACCTCAGCACAAAATTGTATCTTATGTCCAACTGCCAGAGAACCAAAGGAGATGTGTGATTCTAATAACCACATTCATACTGAGAGGAAATTATCCTAGTAATTTTGTGAAAGAACATAGTCCACAGAACCTTTCAAAGTAAACTTACTTTCCCTGTAGACTCTGATAATTTCACTAAGCTCCTGATTTGTTCTTGAGCAGATGATTTCAATTAGAGTGTCTTCATCAGTTCCCAGGCCCTGCAACACATACATGATTCGTTTAAGTGCTAGAAATGAAGAGGTGTATTTGAACGGTTGAAAGTATTTTACAGATATCTCTTTTCTCCTAGTCTAACAGTTTCACAACCATTCAGGGATATTTTTTGCTAACTGCACCTGAGAAACCCCAGATGGAACACTTTAGTTGCCAAATACTATTCCAATAACTTCGAAATCCTGTAGATATTTTCTCTGGGCAATGTGCATTTGTTGTGTCTCAACACTCAGTGTCCTCCCCACCAGTGTAACTGGATGAGATCTACTTAGCACAGCCCAAGTGTGATTTCTTCCTGTGCTCTCAGTGGACAGAAAACAAATCGGATTATTAGCATGAAAATGGGTGGCAATCAACTTGTTCTTCCCTGCTTCTCTTTTCCACCTTGGTTCATACAACTCCTCCGTAATAAATGGAAAGCCAAGGATAACAGAATCATTAGCCATGGCCTTGTCTCCAAATCAGTGAAGATTTAAGCAGATTCTGAATTTCTAGCTAATAAATATCCCCTCTTGAATTGTCCGTATTTTCCACATACTTCACAATGCACAAACACAAATGAAACAACACTACTACTAGCTATATTAAGCAATAAAAATGCATTCAGTATGATTAACTAAATATTCAGATTTTATGTTTTCTTGAACAAATGGAATGATTTGAAAAGTATTTCAAAGCCACTTTTGTGATCAAGGTCAATGAAGAGTCAGTACTTGGAACTAAGCTGCATTACTACTGTTTGAAAAGCAATACAGGTGTTACAAAACGAATATACAAACATGGGCATGGTTTGCTCAGGACTCCAAAAGGAGTCTGCTGAATAACATCTTGGGAAAACTTCCAATGCTGCAGTCCTTCACATGCGGAAAATGGAGACAATTATGTGGAAAGCCATCCTCTTGGAAAGTATTTGGAATCTTTTTAAAGATTTTCCAAATACTTCAGTATTTCATCAGAATGTGTACCAGAAACATAATTAACTTCTCAATGTCAACCTTCCTTTACCAAACTTTGATTCCTGTGTCATAGCTTATGTTGCTCTATGTATCAAGTATCTATGGTCTTCCCAAATAGAACGCCTCAGATGTAAGACATTAAAACAACAAAAAACCCCCAAATCCCTAAAACAGACAGCACATGACAAATATCTTCTACTTAAACCACAAGAGGGCACCATCTGATTACTCAAAGAAGGGATTTGGCCCAGAACTGAAGAGTTACCAGCTTCATACAGGGCTAAATTTTTGGATTTGGGGATTTAAGTTTTTTTGAGGTGTTGCTTTTTTGCTTTGCATTCTTTTGGGGTGTACATTTCATTGCTTGCTTGGTTTTTTTCTTAGTCTGGAGAAATCAATTCATTGTTTTTTTGCGGTGGTCTGGATTTCAGGCATATCTTAATAGTTGTTTTTTAATTATTAAAAAACAGAACAAAAAAATCCAAAAGTAAACAAAAAAAACCCAACCAAAACTGATCAAGAACATTCAGAATTTAAGTGATGAATGTAAATCCAAATTCCCAAACTTTAGTTTGCCAAGAAAGGCAAATGCTCTGGCACGAGCACCTCTTGAAGTTGTCTTTCAGTGGCCTGCAGAGTAGACGTTTCTGAGCTCTACACAATCTCTTTCACACTTGCCTGTGGTTGTAGGAGACTGAACACAGCAAGTCACTGCTGCGCTGTTTCTCTAAAATCTGCTTTTGATGCCCCGTCTTCCTCCTCCTGTTCTACACAGAGGAAGGTCTGGTACAGGATGTTCTTTCAAGACCAGTGATACGACCCAGTAACTGGAAACTAGTGTTTAAGCTTAAAAATGCTAGCAGAGGATTTAATGGCTCCAGCTAGCAGCTGCTCTGTTAATGTCCTTTTTGTGCCCTGAACATGTATTTATGGTTTTTAAGAGCAGTCAGCAAGCAGCAACCAGCCAGAACAGTGTGTCAGTTATTCCTGACCTGATTAATTTTGTTTTTTTCCTTAGGGAAAGGATTTAATTAACAGTTTAAAAATCACGCAGCTTCAGAATTTGTCTCATTTTGGATGCCTTGTAGCTGGATACTTAAGCTATAGCACTCACAAAAAACTTCAAAAAATGGGTATGTTAGAAAACTGTGATCTTGGCTATGAAGTCCCTATTCATTCTTAAATTAACATATACTTAAAATTCAAAGCTCATTTACCTTCATGGAAGCTTTCAATTCAGAGGCATCATACTGAGCTGGTGTCTTCAGCAAGCCCAAGATCACTGCCTCCAAATGACCTGACAGAGCAGACTTGAGTGCTGCAGAAAGTTCCTGTAAAAACAGAGGTATGATGGAAGAAAAAATTAAAGCTCACTTCTGATCTTCAGAGAATTGAGCCTGCAGTGCTTGAAGTCTCCAAGCCTGCAACAGTGTTTCTTACCCAACTGACAAGGAAAAAGAACATAAAGAGCTTTTCTTTTGTGAAAGCCTAAGAACGAAATTAGGGCAAAGGAATTTTTTCTCATCCTTTGAAAAAAAGAAGAAATCCACTGGTGGCTGACAAAGTGCTGAGAAGCATGGTGCAGACACAGCTGAACAGCTCTGCTCGAGTCCTGAACCACTGACACTTTGTTGGACCTGACAAGCACAGATGGATCCCAGTCTGATTCCTTGTGGTCAGTGTTTCTCCATCACACTCCCATAGTTTTCCCAGTAGCACTGTATCATTTGTGTTTTTCCTATTATCCCAGCCCTTTACTAGCTGAGACATTGGAAAACTGACTGCACAGTTATTCCACTGTACAGGCCCAGTTCCCAAACAGCTGAAGAGAAAAAATTGTCCATAAGCACAGAAAAATTATCCCTGTCTTCAAGGAAACTACCAGAAGAGCGTGGTCAAAGTCCCTATTGTTAATTGGCAGTCAATCCTAGAGAATGAAACAGGGAGGAGTATGCTCACTTCACAGGACGCATGCAGATTTGCAGCAAATGAAGTTAGAGGCATGCTCTGTTTTATGGGTTTCAGATGCAATTTGAATAAAGCTAATTATCAGCTTCACTGTGGTGTAGTTACAAAGTTGAAATCCCTGGGATCGAGTCTGGTGTTCACACCCATGAATGTATTCCCTAAACTGAATTTAAATCTATAGAACGTAATTGCTACATTTCAATGTGTGAACTTGATGGGCAGGTGAAAAGGGGGTACAGAAACTGATCTCAGAGAAGTTGGTACCAGAGCGATAAGGAGCCAAGGCACTTCGTTCCTTTTCCAGTCACCTATTTTAATCCAGGACACTAAGTAATACATGCTAATACTGTATGCACCTACTGCACGGATTGACCAGGATAATAAATGGGGGTTTGGGGCATCTAGCTGCTTTAGTCAAAGAAACATTTCAGTACAATAACTCAGTTTTGGAGACATCATTTATTTGTGTGAAAACAGGTTCTTCAGTCACCAGCTGAAACAGCAAAGACACCCTATGCCTCTAATAAATTTCAGGACAAATTCCACAAATTCCAATTAGCTGAGAGAAGTTCTTGCAGCCCCTATAGTCACTGGTAGCTCCATTAACACTAGTGATGGGCAACGACTGCATAGATCAAACACCCTTCCTCAAGACAGTTTCCATTAGACACAGCTCAGCTCAAAGCAATGAACACAGAGGTAGATCTGTGACTTTTAAGAACTGTAATGATCCACCAAGAAATCCTGCAAGACACAAACTGAGCAGCCCTGTACAATACAGCACATCACCAAAGAAACCTGCACAACCTGCTGCCAAAGAAAACCATGAAGTTATATCTACATGTCTTCTCATATCTCACTTCCTCCTCTCCTTGTGTTCACTTGTTTTTCACTAGGTAGTTTCTCCTGCAAATTCGATTGTTTCTATAGACTGTTTTATTCATTGGCATTTGATAGACTCTATAAATTCAGGTTGCTCTTGGGTTGCATCCAGGAAAAAGGCGAGAGAGAAACAGATGAAAAAAAGCTGCAGATTTTGTTGACTGTGCATTTGTGTGGTCATGCAAAACCTTTAGCAAAGCTTTAAGTGATACATGTCACTACCAGGGCCCACTCCTGTGCACAACTCTCCCAGTGCCTGCCCGCAGGCTGTGACCACCGGGTGCAGACATGTGCACACATGCATGTGTCCAACCTGTGCGTGCTTCTGCATGTGCCTCTATCAGCAACGCAGAAAAGTTGGTGAAATTCCCAAATTTAGCTCTAGATTTACATTTGTGTTCAGATGAGCACTCTGGGCTGCTACTGGAGGACTACCATTTGTGGTCTGGGAAACCTGAAAAGAGATACATTCATCACAATCCTAGCTCTACATGAATTTCCTCTTTTTCATGGGCATAAAACTTCAATTACAGTAAGTTTCTCAACACTTCAAAAGTCAAGAGAACAGCTCTTGCCTTTCAGATAGCAAGACTCATTATTCAAATCTGTAGAACATGCAGAGTTCTCTCTCCATCTCCCTCAGTACCCGAGGTATTTCTGACTGGAGAGTATCTAGCGATGGTTCAACTCTGCAGAGTTTGTAGTACAGCTAACTGCAATTTTTCCTTATTTAAGCTAGCTCTGTGGATAGAAACAGAATACTTCCTTATGCTGAGTTGTCTTAACAGCAACAAAGCAATCAAACAAAAAATTCAATCCCCCAAGTCATCCCGCTTTCATCTTTTCCTTCAAACTGAGGTATTTCATGTCAATGGCTTTTTGCTGCTGTTTAATGCATTTCACTAGGGAATCCTGTGGCTGGCTATGTCACCCATCCTGATTTCTGGCAGTGGTATTTCAGGCAGACTTCAGTCCCAGCTGTGCACACTCAACAAATTTGGAAGTCCCACCAGCCCTAAACTGTGGCAGCATGGACAAAGCAAATGATCCCTTAATTTCAGCAAAAAGATAAACCAAATAATACTCATCTCCAGTTTACACCTAGTTAATGGTGAAACATGCAGGCCCTGAAAAAAATCTAACTGTCCACAAGAAGAATATGGAACACTTGGTATTTCTTCACATTTTGTTACCTTTTTGGTTCTCCTCTGATAGGCAAAAGCAATATCCTGCCTCTGCTCATTGCTGCGGTTTGTCAGGATGCTGATGATGGTGACCTCATCCACACCTACAAAGACATATGACAGAGTTAAAGAAGCTGTCTTGTTACTGTGCTCTTTATAGCAATGTGTTCTCTGAAACCCTCTTCACATTTTTCACAATGCAATACTGTACTTGATAGCCTCATGTCCTTAGCTCATGCTGAGGCAGACCTAAATCACTGCTTTGCATTCACATTCTTCTGGCCTGCAGAAGTCAAAAGGTACCATACGTCTTAGTTACAAATTCTGGGTTGAAAACAGGCTGATTGCACATTTTGGCCATAACCTACTCCTGCACATTTTAAAGTGTTCCCATTTTATAAAAGAAAACAAATTCTCCCAGTCCAGAAACAGACACACACACACATTGGGCCTTTCAGCCTTTGCAGAACCACAGCATAAGCCAATGTCTGGAGCTTTTTAAGAAATTTTGAATTTAAACCATTCTTGGCATTCAAAAAAGGCAAATTACATTTCCAAGCTTTATCACAATTGTGAAAAGATAGAAGGCCACAAATGACTGTGTCTAAGTTTCTTATTCATATGCTTTGTGGATGGAAATATGAAGTTAACTCACTGCTCTGGCATTTAATGGAAAACATGTACTTGCACTTCACACTTGGGAATCACCCTGCATGGACAGGATGCTGACTCACATCTGCTGAGCTGGGGTGGAGCAGGAGAGCAGCTCATACAGTTTTCTTTGCTGTTCACTAAAATCTCTGGAAGTTTCAGGGTAATGAAACAAAAGTTCATTTCTAAATTGATTCTGGCTGGGCAGATTTTATCAGTGCCTCTCTATCAATGGGCAAAGAGAAATTAGATGTTGTGGCTCTCTTTTTTTCACTTTCATCTTTTTTTTTCTTTAAATGCAGGAAAATTCCAGGAGTCTATCTGTTGCTCTGGTAAGATCACAGTTCTATGGCTCAGTCAGCAAAAGAAGAGGAAATGAACATGGCCAAAGTGATCAGTTAGAGTTGCCACTTGTGTTGGTTTAAAGGCACTGTACTTGAAATCTCCATGGGCCCAAACAACAGCACCAGCATTGTTCTGAACAAAACATCCGATATGAACAGTCACTTTGCATTCAAGGTGGGATCAGAGCTAACATACTTTCATTTTGCAAGAGCTGGCATGCATTCATTCAGCTGATCTATCAGAAGTCTCTCTTACATTTCATCTTCAACGACAGAATACCAGAAGTTATTTCTGTCCTAACAGCATCTAGATACTCCAGAGATCAATATTCTGCACGTGTGTATGAAATGGAATAGTAGCTGACCTCAAATTATTAATGGGAGATGTATGTGATTAGCCCTTGTGAGACCTCAACACCATTGTGCATCTGGTGCCAACACAGTCCTAGGACTATCTGACTGAACTCATGATCTGCAGTGTCTTATTTTCCTTGGATAAACCCCAGATCCCAGTGGAATCGAAGGGAAAAAATTAGACAAAAAAATGAAAGCAGTTCCAGCTGTGTTTTGCTCAGTGAGATTTCACCCAACCCATGTTGCAATGAGGTGTTTCTTTACTGATACTATTAATACTCTGAATATGTGGCTGATGCAGTTTGGCGGGTTTCAGGCACTATCCTCCCCTAGCAGCATGCCAGCAGATTTCCCCTGAACTTCATAACATTCAAAACTCTGTTAAAAGGTACAGGCATGTTTAATACACTATATAAACAAAGAAATCAATCTTTACACCCTGTTGTTGTTTTACCAATTTCTGGGTATAACCAACTTATCATAGAAGTATTTCTAAGCAATTTCCTACAACAAACCTGTGTTTGAACTCTGCCAGTCATGGAATAAAATAGTATAGCATGAAACCTCAATAAAAGGTTGCAGTTTAGGTTGCAAGTAATGAACTATTCATAACCTAGTCTGACAATAGAATTATTTAACAAATTATATGAGACACACAAAGTCTCAATGCTAGGGAATAACTCTGAAACAGAAAAGAGACACTTCAGCAGTCTTCTTTCCTACAAAGAATTAAAAGGAAACCTAACATATGCTCTGTTAGTACTCTTCTAGTTAATTTCTTTTATTTAGGCTCCTATACTTGAGCTAATCTATACACAGGGCACAATGAAGCATTATACAGAAATAAAGCAGCCTCTTGTCCTATACAGCAAAAAGCCAACATTTACAAAGGACACACTAAGGCACTAGATGAAGTCACCACAGAACCACTAAATAGCATAAAAATGAAACAGGCACAGCAATGACATCTATTACAAAAGGAACAAACCAGAACTGCAACAAGTTATCTGCATTAGGCAAACTCTAGTTTGAACTACTGCTAACTACAAACCTGTTTTGTATCATCTAGAGCCACTTTTGCACATCTGTGTGAACAGCCTGTCTAGACTGTTGGATATATATATACCCCCTGCATTTAGCTCAAATACACACAAAGCCCAATGAAGAGCTGGGCAATGTATTTGTGCAGTATAGTTTTTGCAAACAGATCTAAGCCCCAGTAAACACATCACAGTATCTCCCACAGATCCCACAGTCCATAAAAGATGTCTGACCTCTGAGGAAGCAATCCTCAGAATGTGAATGAATATTAGACTATTTAGATATGACAGAGCAGAATAGTCATACACCATACTCCAGATCTTTGCCCCGAAACACATGTGCAGCTGTTGTTTAGCCAGTAAAAAGTTTCATCCATTTCATATGCCATCACCAAAACAGAGATTCAGGACTCTGCCTCAGGGAGTTTGCATTACTAAGAAACAGCAGAATAATTCATTAGATGGTAACTTTTCAAAACCCACCTGTACTTTAGAGAATTCACATTTTAACTGATTTTCTGTATTACCAGATCAAAATATCCTGTAATGAAGCATTTGAAGTCCAAGGAAACAGCACCTGGAAGAAGGATCCTAACACTCTGGTTCTTTATTTCCCCCAGGAATACTTGCTTTGAGAAAGTCTTTACGGTAAGGACTCGGTATTAAAACCATAAAGAGATTCTCCCTTCTAAAGCCACCTTCCCAAAAAAGCTCCCCTAGAATGAGCTAATAAACAAAGAGAAGCTCAATCCTATAGACATGCAGGTCCATGAAAAAGTTTCTCTATTATTTGTTCAGAGAGTTGGGAATCATTTCTCTAACAAAATGTTTCCATGTCTCTCAAAACCAAACTCAGCAAACTCTTGTCTTTGCTGGAAGAAAGGAAAAACTCAACATGACCTTGACTTTCCTGACTGGAAAAGCTTTTCTACTGCCTACAATACTGCAATTTCCTTTTGCATTAACTGAGTGTTCAAATGTGTAAGTCTGTACCTGCCCTGAAAGTCTG
Source organism: Amazona ochrocephala (assembly GCA_039720435.1). Taxonomy (NCBI): domain Eukaryota; kingdom Metazoa; phylum Chordata; class Aves; order Psittaciformes; family Psittacidae; genus Amazona; species Amazona ochrocephala. The sequence continues at coordinate 29,136,100 of CM077883.1, read as the reverse complement.
AAGGTCTATTTGACACATTTGGATTTGCCCTATAATCAGAGCTGTAAAAGATTCTTAAGCCTAGACAAAACTCGACATACACACAAAGCATCTTCTGCCAAACACGATGACATTTACCTCTCGCAAGAGGATTTTTGACAATAAAAGCAAACCATATGATGATTCAAAATCAGAACTGAACCTACTGTGATGAGCAGACAAGGGATTTCTCCAGTTAAATTAAGAAATCTTGTGAAAGGAAGAGTTAGGGAGGGGTAATATTTTACATTTCATAGCAACTCAAACATGCGCTTTGTTGGCACTGATGGAAGACTGCATTTCTTCCTCATGAGAAACCATTTGGCTGTTAAATTTCTCCCTCTCCTGACATGTAGGCAAAAGACTTGGCAGCTCCAGCTATACCCAGCCTTGCTTCTCTGGCCTGGAGGAAGTCTGGGAAGTGTGACACACCCTTTCTTTGTTCCAGAGTAGGACTAGGACAGTGGATCACTGCCCTGGGAATACCACCAAGGAACTACTTCAGAGTTGTAGTTAGGAGTACTCCATGTTCTCCTAATTCTTTCAGTATTCCAGGTTTTAATGTGCAGCTGCACCTCTCTTCTGCTCCACCATGGTTTCCTACCAGTCAGTGGAAGTGATGGATCCTGGCACTGATATAAAGAGATGGAACCCTGAAAGCCTGGTTCAGAGCAGCAAAGGACTCTCACATTGCCCTTCCCCTGAAATACTGCAAAATCATTTCAGAAACTAGATAACATTGTTTCTAGGACTTTCTCTGACCCAAATTAATACAAGATACATGAGTATTTAGTTCAAGAACCAGGGCAAAAATGTTCAAACCACTCCTATGCAGCTGTCTGGAGAGCTGAAAGGAAGAAAAAATGCCCAATTCAATAATCCAGTAGAAATCTATTATTCAGAGCTTGGTCCCAAATCTGCTGCAGAAGCTGACACTTCATTCTCAGTGGCAGAAATGTAGTAGAATTTGAAGTACTGATGAGTCCAGAGAAGAAAGTGGACATTTTCAGTGATAAACTCAACAACTCTTGGCTATAAACTTCAAAAGTACGCTTAAAGCATGTGTTTACAGAGTTCAAAATCTAACTCGGTCAAGATTCCATTTGTGAGGCCTGAAAAATCCAACACCTCCTAAAATAGGTATCCTCCAGTAAGGATATTAAAATGTTGCTCGGGAGATAGAGCACCTTTTTCTTTTCTTTTCTAATTTAATTTTCCCCCTCCCCAAGCCAGCATTCTACCTTACAAGCAGAATCAAAGCAGCAGCCCACATTCCTCACCTTTGGTCTTGATGGCTGTTTCCAAGGCTGCAGCATCCCGGTCAGCATCAAAATTTGAGTAGGCCTTAACTGTGGCATAGGCACTTGGTGGGAGAGAATGCTGGAAGAAGAAGAAGCACCTCAAAGTTAAATCATGTAACCCTGTTCTCACTGCAGGTACTGAAACACATGCCTCTTGGTTAAAAATGTGGCTAAATAGCAGCTAAGTTCAAGAGCTACCACTGGGTTACGTCAAAACGGAATTCTCCCAGGATCCACTGAACTCTGTTCTGTTGATGTGTATTGTCCTGAAATACACTCACAGCCAGGCTTATAACAAAGAATATATACAAATAGATATATATTGCAGCAAAAACCTAATACATGCCAAGTTTATTCACTAAACCTCAAGCTTCTAAGATGTGGAGTTTTCTGGCTAGATCTGAAGGAAATTGACTACAGAAAGCTAATTCAAAGACGGTTTAAGTCTGAAGCATTTTAGATTTGAAGCCAATACTTTACTTTGTATTATAGGCTGGAACTTAAAAATAGAGAGGGAGATGGAAAATTAGCAATGAGTAAGTCAGAATTTACTGCAGACCTAACCCCTGGCAGGAAGGCAGAGTGACCAACACTGAAATTGCCAGAGCTGTTTCCTAAGCGCACTAACAGTTAAGCTTTCCTGTTAGAGAGCCCTGGAAACTTTTGTTTCAGTCCTTAACTCCAACACAAAGTCAGGTTCATAAAAGGACTAAGGTATCTTAATATCCCTGGAGGATCTTTTTGCATGCAGATTGTTATAAAGAGGACAAATTTTAACTAAAAAAATCCATGTTTTTTAACTATGTTTGACTCTATGCTATCGAGGTCCTGCTGCCCTGAATAGATTCCTCCAACAGCAACCACTGTGTCCTCTTGAGACGGTCTATGTTATGCTGTGGAGAGAAGTCAAAAAAGCACCAATAAGCTGAATCATTCCTTCTTTTGCCTCTTACCATGGGCTCAATCTAGAAAAATGGTTCCAGTTTGGCCCTCAGCCATACCACAAAACACAGCCTTTCCTGTTAGCAGATCAAATTGCTAACAGCAACAGGAACTGGAGATGTGCAATGTCGCCTAGGAGAAATCTGTGTGCCTGGAAGACTCCTAAACTAAAGCCCATTAGTAGACACTATCATGTGGCACATTATCTAATTAACTAGCACTCTTGATTAGCTGAAGCAAGTCACCTGGTGAGCTAAGCCAAGTTGGGTACCTCTCCTTCCACCCATCCAAAGCTCCATATATTTTCTGAGTCATCTGGACATAGCGTTTTTCTGTAAGATGATCTTGTACTCTCGATAAAACACACAGCGTATTTTCAATTTGAGAGCCAGCTTTCCCTCTGTCCTGTGGCAGAGGAAATGTACAGTACTGGTACTGTGTTTTCAGACAAGAGTTTTTCCAACTGAATTTCCAGTTTCTTAATCTTGAAACAAATCAATCACTACACCACTGATGCAGAGCACAAGAATTCCTTATTGCACAAGACAGGACTTCGGTTCAGCTGCAACCATTCTGTAAATGGGTGGTTGAAGTACGGTGTTTAACATCACTGAATCTGCTGAACCATTGCTCGGAGGAACTGAGCATATCCTTTATGCAGAAGAGCTGCTACATGATTCCAGCTTCCAACTTAGGATCTACAGAACAAACCAGCCCCAATATTTCGTATATTGCATGGCAGGATTTCTGATGACAATGCAGCAGTATTCCAATTTGACTTCTGCAACTACTCACAAGCACCATGGAAGAAAAATTTCTGCCCTTGAGAACAGATAGCTCAAACAATATTCCAGTAATTCTCCACTGAAACAAATGTGGCCAAGAAATCTGAAGGGCTGACTGCTTTTGCAGTACAAAATCAGCTTTGTTACTTACCTACAGTGCATTAGCCACTTTTTTGCAACAGCTCTTGCACAAACATCTTATGGCATAATGTATTTCACAACAAGTTCAAAAATAGGCAAAAAAGTTTGCTCGTACTGACCTCAGACCTGGAGTTCCTGGCTAAAGAATTTAAAAGTATAGCGAGTCTATAAGCAACATAATGAAATAACATGTGGATAGGATTCACTTCTTCAGTGACAATCACAGAAAAACAAATTCATTATATGATATCCTGACACTACATTGGGAATCCCTCCATCTAATGTTACAACAGAAATCAGAGTGTGGCTTTCTGGTATTTCAGTAAAACTATGAAGCAAGTTCTGATGTGCTGGAAAACGTACCATCAAAACCAAGAGTCTTCACACTTTTCCAAACAAAAAATGAGAAAAGTAGTTTGAGAAAGTAAGCTTTTTCATGAGGTAGTTTGGTTTTGGTGACAACTGCTACAGGAATAAGATGCCACACATCTTCATTCCTATTAAGTAAGGTTCTCCATTCCTCCATTTTAAATGAGTGGAAGAGTGATGAAAACTCTAAAGATGTCATCAAACCTAAACACATTTCCATCTCCTCTTATCATCCTTAACTCACTTATTCCTTTGGAAGAAAGAGCGACCATAGATGTCAACTAGCCATTCAGTCTGTCCTGTGATCTCTCTCATATGGCCCTCACATGAACACTACTCATGCTGCTGGCCAGTTTGAAGACGTTTCATTTGCTAGTGTCGTGGTTTAAGCTATAAACTCACACAGCCGCTCTCTCACTCACTCCCCACTTCAAATAATTGTTCTACGGTTTACGGCTGCTTTGTGGCTGAAAACCGATCTCTGCTGACTAGGTTTTGGGTTAATGCCAGTTTAAGTAGAAGAGGTGCGTGGAATCTTGTAAACTGTACAGCTCAGTACAGCTGTTGGCAGAGAGTCTTGCAAAAGATACAAGATGTGCCAGTTAGGTAAACCGAACTTTTCTTGCTTAGATAACAATACTTACATCTCCTTCAAGGCTGAGCTTGCTTAAAATTTCATGGACAGTAGACATCTTGAAAGAATGCTGGAGAAAAAAGAAATAAAACAAACAGACTTGTGAATGTATTTACAACTCCATCAACGTGTTACACTGTCCCAAAAGGCTGCAGCACTGAAAGTGACACAGTCCAATCAACCTGATAATCCCAAGCAAGAAAGCAGATTAAAGAGTTTCCAAGCCACGCCACCAGTAATAATGCAACAGTAAGAGGTTTTAATTCCATTGTACAATAAAAAGTTACCTTTACGCCTTAAAAATGCATTTCTTCTGCATTTTAAATACTTAAACTTAGGAAGTGGAGAATCTCTAACTTAGAAACAGAATCAACTAAGCTTAAAACTCACCACCAGGAAAACTGTGCAGAAACATTACATCCTGGTCAAGCTCAAAGCCAAAATGCAGAAACTTGATTCCTCAAGTACTCATAGAATACACTGGAACTATTTATATTAATGCAGACATTGTATAAATTCATAATGCTGTTTAATCCTGGACAGAGGCCACAAATGCCTCTAATAGCATATGGTTTTGTAGTGGCTCCCCAGCAGTTAAGGATCACAAGACAAGCTACAAACACCACTTAGTAACAAAGCTGTCAGATATTAGGCAACAAGGACTCTCTTAAAATGATAGCTCCAAAAGTAAAAGCCATTGAGGCAAGATAATCAACATCACCCATCATCAATAATCCAGGCTGGACAGGGCTTTGAGCAACCTGGTCTAGCGGAAGGTGTCCCTACCTGTGGCAGGGGGTTGGAACTGGATCTTTAGGTCCTTTCCAACCCAAACTACTCTGTGATTCTATGATCATTGCTCCATTGCCAGAACTTGCATAACAACATCTTGCTAACATATAGAAAGAAAAATAGGGAAAACCCCAACCCTGAGACAGACTATATGCACTGCAGAAATGAACACTGATGCGATATGCTTATGTTACAAGGCACTGCCTTTTTTCAGCTCTGATTTCTGGCCAGGGAAGTTTGGCAGAGCTGTGTTACTCTTTTATTGGAAGTGTCCCTTAACTAAGTAGGATTTTTTTTCCAAATGCTGTAAGCCAGAGGCAATATTTAGGAGGCCTGATATAGTCCCAAAACTCTACTCTCAATTTCCTCTACTGAAAGGGCAGACATTCCCACTTACATTCCCTTCTAGTCACCCAGGCTGGTACCTGGAGCAAGTATTATTTCGCCCATCGGAAGTTAAACTCGTTTCTCAGGAACCCCACAATCAAGCTGTGGAGAGCATTATCCAAAGTGAAGTGTTGGTTTGACGAGAGGTAGGGAAGAAAAGACAGCAACACCTCAAGGCCACTGACGTTGCGCTGATTGGTAATTAAGCCTGGAACCAAAACTGCTGTCACCAGTTCCCCCAGTCCAGCTCCCACATTGTGAGCCAACCCCCAGCAACTGCGCAGCCAGGCCTGAGCATGGCCTTGCAACTGGTTGTCAGATTCTTCTTTTATCCTCCATCAGTCTCCATTCTGGTGGTGCTGGGGCTCCCCCAGGCAAGCAGTACAAGAACACCAAGGCACATTTCCCAGACAAACCAAACTCCTCTCCATCCCGTGATCAGTCTGAAACAAAGAGCTCCAGGAACCAGAAAGAAATCTGAAAGTTTCTTAATCATGGGGATCTGGTTAAAACTGCAGAACAAGTGTTTATTTTTTGGTTTAGTTCCCATAAACATACTGTACCTGTAGAGAGAAAGCAGAGAAATCCTTACTTTTAGTAGGTATAGCAAGTGTTACGAGAATAAAATGTAGAAACACAATTAGATGGCTTTTGTAGTCCAACTGCTGTAATCACACCTTTCCTTACTTAGGATACAGAAAGAAAACCTTTCATCTCTGAAGCAACCTGGGTATAAGTAACAAAAGTAACTTTACTTTACTTCAAGGGAAAAATAAGATCCCAGGGAATCAGAAAAATAAGACAAAGAATGACAATCGGTCATGCATCAATTTATTTGGGATTAATCTTTTTTGGAACAAAAATCCAACCCAGCCCTTTAAAGACTGGCTACAGTATTGCAACAGGCTGCTACCTGCTACTGGCACTACTAACCATGCTGGTTAGAAGGGGATGATGTATTACTGAGTCAAGAAATCCTTAATGTTTACTCTTAATAAAATGAAGTACCTAACAACGAGACCTTTGTACTCCGACTGCATTACAACCAGTACAAAGATGAGCAACTCAAGGCCTTTAGTCTTGCTTGTCAGAAAGAACTGAAAAACACCAACGAAAACTGAAGCAAAGCAACTGCAGCATAATGTCACAAAACAACCACAGAACAGCTTTTTGCAACACTCCTGCTTCTAAATCAATTAAAAACAACATTGAATCAGGCTTGTTGGAACAAAAAACTTGAGCAGAGTCCAGGAACAGAACTATCACACCCTCACTTGCGCTGGAACTGGGAGGTTCCTACCATCAGCACACAACAATGCTTACAGCAACCAACCAGCCATCAGCAGCAAGCTGGCAAACGTAAAAAATGGGAGGCTTTGCAAGAAGCTTTGCAGAGAAAGATCTTTACTGGGAGAACAAATGCATCTCTTGTCACACCCTGCTTTGTAAGGCACTCATGTCTGAGAACACACTCTTGCTGTTCTCTGAGGGACTGATTTTATCTGATGTAGTTTTGACAAGCTCTGGGAGGGTCTGAACATGTAAACAGAAAAATACTTGCACTAACTTGTTCTGCCTTAAACTGAAAAGGAATCCATCTCTACCTTCCAGGTGTAAACTAATACTTCAATACCCTAAGGCAAGCTTCTACAGCCAGTTTTCCTCCTAAATCCACATGATGTAAACCTGAATCATAATGTTGCTCTACTAAAAGAAATAGCATCTGTTTTGAACTTGACCCCCACAGTAATTAATCACCGATTTGCAAACCTGTTGTTACACTGGGCCTAGTCTATGTTCAGTACCTTATTTCCATAACTGTTTGGTGACAGAAAAGCATGTGTTTAAAACCGGTCCCGTATCTCAGTTCCCAGAGGCAGCTTCCATACATTAGAGCAGAAAACACCCATGTGAGCCATCCAAAAAGTCAGGTATGCACAAGCAATCACAGTGCTCAATAAGCAGAGTTAGCATTTTAAGCAGCACTTATTATATGTTCATAGACAGAGATTGAGCAATGGGTGTTCCCAGACATCTGAGCCAAGGAAACGGCATCCCCGGAATGAGAGAATGGAAACTCTTTCACTTGGAGGCCGTTTATGTCAGGTCTGCAAAAACTAGGGCATGGTCCAACAGAGGAGAGGAGGAAGAGTGAGGAAGACGTGCATTATCTGCTGTACATGAAATAAGGACTCAGAATCATTCACTCATATACAGTGCTAACCAACTGCACATACTGTATCTCCCCAGATCACCTGGGACAATGTTCAGCAGAACACTGAAAGCCACTACTTGGAGAAAACATCAGTTCTAAAGGAAAGGATTTCAAACCCCTTAGTACCACAAACATACCTAAACTGTTCTCTTCCACAGGCTCTGCTAATAGCCTGGGATGTTCAGTTCCAGGAAGATGCTATGCACATACAACATGAAGGACTTTTATTTCTCCTTATTCAAGTTATTCTCACTTCTGTGACTTTACAGGAGAACCACTTTATCAAGGCAAACCATTTGATACATTAGCTAATGGAAACTATACTCACAAGGGCTACTTATGACAACTAGCTCCACCAACAGAAGGCAAGCACACCTATGGATGGATCACTCAAGGGCACAGAGGTTCCAAAAGACCCTTTCACTCTTGACCTGTATGTTGGATTCTGCACATCTCTGAACAGATATGATATTTGAACATGAACATAAGAACAACTAGCATCAATCAGGATTAAAGCTGACATCTATACGAATACAACCCTCTTCTGCATGACTATCTGAAATCATTTCACTTTTCTTCCAGCTAACGTACACGGCCACATTCCTTTGTTCTGTCTCCCCTCCTCGCTCGAGGAGGGGGAAGCGGTGTCCCGGCTGACTCACCAGGCAGCGGCAAGATCTCAGCAATCCTGCTCACTGACGCGGCAGGGTGGGACAGCCGCGCCCAGCCAAGCCTGGCTCTGCGAGCGGGGAACCGCACAGGGCTCCCTGACACGCCGCGGGTGCGACCGAAGGCCAAACTCGGGGATCACTGCCTACCCGGAGCACTGCGCAAGGGCTTCTCTTGTGCCCGTGCCAGCGGCCGCACCCAGGGAGGAGGGCAGGGGAGCACGGGGCCCGTAGCCGGGCGAGTCCTGCCTTCACCGCCCTGCGCGGAACAGTAGCGTCGCTTCGACGCTCCGGCCTGAAAAGTGAACGTACGCTACCACCGTTAACCCAGCTGAGCCTCCGTGCACCTCAGCGAGAAGAAAGAGTATGTGGGGAAGTCTGACCGAGTTTGGGAGCGGTTCCGCTTCCCCTGAGCGCTGCCGCCACACTCAGAGGTGCTGCGGGCACATGAAGCTTTCCGAGGGCAGCCTCGCCCTCAGAGGCCGCCGTTCCGACGTGAAGCCGAGCACAGAGCAGTAACGGGCGCGCAGCGCCGGAGGGAACGAAGGAAGGGAAGGAAGAGCAGAGTGCGGTCGCAGGAGGGCAGCGGCCGCACCCAGCCACCGCCCCGCGCCCGCTCCGCTCCCGCCGCCCGCCCGCAGCCCCGGCCCAGCCCCGTGGGGCTGCTGCCGCCTCCCCCCGCTCCGCTCCGTGCTGCCGGGGCACGGGCTCACCTGGCCGGGACGAGCAGCGCGGCTCTAGCGACGGCTCCGGCGGCGGCTGCGGCCCGTAGCGGCCCGGGCGGGGTTTTAAAGGGCCGGGCAGGTCCTGCCCGCCCCGCATCCCCCCTCCCCCGGCCCCGCGTCTCAGCGCTGACTCACCCGGCCGCGCCCGCCTCCCGCCGCAGGGACTGGAGAGGAACGGGGGGGGCAGGGGCCGGGCAGGGGCAGCAGCGTCCTCCGCGCCGTGCCCTGCAGCGCCCCGGTCCCGACAGCCCCGGGAGGACAGCGGTAGCAGCGCCCTGGGCTGCAGGGGTCGAATCTGCCCTCGCCCCCCAGCCCCGCTGTACGCACAGCCGCCCGGACCCCACTGAGCTGAGCATTCGCTGCCACCCGTCGGAACGGCACCCTCTCGCCCCTGGGCTCTGGCACAGCGATCGGAGTTCCCCGCGGCTATGGCTAAGACCGCTTCCCACCGACAGAACTTAACGAACAGGGCTCAGAGTGCAGTGTGTGTCTGAGCTGTAAGAAGTCTTTCAGTCTTTCCTGAATGATCAGCAGGAAAGGACCTGGGGGTGCTGACTGATGGCTGCTGAACATAAGCCAGCTTGTGCCCAGGTAGCCAAGAAGGCCTGTATCAGCAATAGTGTGGCCAGCAGGACTGGGGCAATGATATCGCCCTGCACTGGGCACTGGTGAGGCCGCACCTTGAATCCTGTGTTCAGTTCTGGGCCCCTCATGACAAGAGAGACATCGAGGTGCTGGAGCGGATCCAGAGAGGGACAACAGAGCTGGTGCAGGGTCTGGAGCACCAAGTGTGATGGGGAACAGCTGAGGGACCTGGGGGGCTCAGTCTGGAGAAGAGAAGGCTTATTGCTCCCTACAACTGCCTGAAAGGAAGATGGAGCCAGGAGGGGGCTGGTCTCTGCTCCCAAGCAACAAGGGATGGGACAAGAGGAAACAGCCTCAAGCTGGGACAGGGAAGGTTTAGACTGCATATTAGGAACAATTTCTTCCGCAGAAGGGTGCTCAGGCATTGGAACAGGCTGTCCAGGGCAGTTGTGAAATCACTGTCCCTGGAAGTGTGCACAAACTGTGTAGACGAGGCCCTCAGTGACATGGTTTAGTGGTGGACTTGGCAGTGCTGAGGGAATGGTTGGGCTTGATGATCTTAAAGGTCTTTTCCAGCCTACTGGTTCTATGACATATGCCACAAGCAATAACACTAGAAGACTGAGACACAAGCTCTGCAGCTCACCAAACTATGTTCAGATAACCCAAACAGGCCACACCACACCCAGAAGGGAAGGGGGGAGATAAAAACTTCTGCCAGTCTGACTGCTGAAAAATAAGTGACTGAAGCCCAGGTGTCAGATAGTAACAAAAGCATGATATAGTTAGAAAGGAAAAAGTATTTGCAAAAGAAGATCTGCAGTTGGCTCACTTCAGAATACTGTTCCAGCACAGCAGCACAGCCAGTTCACTGCTGATAAAAAGACAGCATTCCCCATTCCCAGTACATGCTGTTATTCCTGTAATTTCAGTGTGGCTTTTTCAGTTCCCTGCAGGTGAATACCTTCAGGTAGTCCTTTCAAAAGTATGTTGTCACAGGGTGGTTTCAATTCTGCAAAGAGATTTGCCTCTGCTATAAGGCTTTTTTTAGGCACAGAGACATCGTCTGGGAGAAAAAGAGGGTAAGAAAGTTTCAGGCTTGACCAGGTGCATAAAAACAGTGGTGGCAAATGCAGGCAAGCAAGAGAGAGACACAAGAAGATGGTCCGAGGGACAAAATAATTCCTGGGATGAAACAAGGTCAGAGATACAAAAAGAGAGAAACATTAAGAAATCCTACCCTAAACTTCAAACATGGAGGCAACAGATGAACTGGTGAACTAGTCATTGCAGAAGGTGAAAACAATGTTAACTGCATTTCCTGAATACACTGAAGTAACATGAAGAGGACAGCCATTGGAAAAGGCACATTGCGCAACAGTGTTTGGTCAGAGAACATCAGTGCCAGTATTACATTAGTTTTGGCAAGGCCACTGGGGTTATTTCTCTGCGTATTAATAAGCCTGGCTATAAAATTAAGTCTTAGGTATCCCACTTCAAGCAGTGTCTGACAGCTAAACAGATGATTTCCCCCTGCTTTTCAGGTTTCTTAGAGAAAAAAATCACTTGTAACTTCAATTTCGAAAGGTGATTCACAGATGAAACCCACTTACAGCCCTAGAAGTAGAAGCCATTCCATCCTGCAGTAATCCTTAGGAGCTTTAAATAGGATAAGCAGCTGAGCAGAAGCCAGGCAGCCAATTTGCCTACTAATGGATGCACAGTCCCTCAGGGAGAGATTTTTTACCATCTCTTATCAAACATTCTTAACGCAAAAGCAGAGAAGCATAACCACAACATCTTCAGCTGAAAACAGTGCATTCACATGTGTAATGTATTGCCCACACACATGTTGCATTCTTGCACAAAATCTGCTGAGTCACACATTAATGAGTTTAGAGCTCAACTGAAGGTCCATTTACCTTTCAGTCCTCTACTGCAGCCTGTTCCAATGACACTACTGTTTCCATATCCTTAGAGAACTGTTCTCTTTTTAGTAACTCAATACTTCTTAAGATTTGAAGTAGCTCCTATGCAACCACTAATTTCTGCTAACCAGATCTTCATATGAACAGTTTGCAAAAGCTTTGGTATCAAGTGGACTATTATCATTATAGCCACATTAATTGCAGCACAAAGATTTTCTGGCACTTCCAACAGCTTCAGAAATGTTGTCTCTAATATCCAACTTCATCATCAATTGTTCAATCTCAGAATCACACATTCACCTCAGGTTAAAACAGACAGCAGCCTCTCCGAACTTACACAAGCTTCAGGGACTGCTGAAGTGATTTCAAAAGAAAACAGACTGACAATAGGAAGAAAAAGAATATCCATATTCAGAGTCTTGAAGGTATAAACATCAAATTCAAACATATTATGAATTCCCTCAATTGCTCTCTGCTTATGCAGGTCAGCTGACATCAAAGGCACTTGTACCAGCTGGGGAATCCAAGTAGTATGAACAACAGAAAACACATTTAACACTTTGTACAGAACAACCAGCCATCCCCTAATACCTGATCCTGCCCATAGAAATATGACATATCCTTCATACCTTTAAGAAAAACCTCTGCAAAGCCAGTGAATTGAAGAAGGCAGCAGTCAGACTGTGCAAATAGGAAAGACTTCTGCTACCTGCCAAACAGGGAAAGGAAATTAATTCAATGGGAGAACAGCAGACAAGTGCCGGGATTACTTTTTATAATGAGACATAAGCTTGTTACGTTACAGGAGTTACTCCTGAAAATCTACCCAAAGCCTGGAAGGTTTGTTCAACCCCTATCATAAGGGGTTCTGACCATGGCTCCTGAACACTACATTAAAATGCCTACTGTCAGCATGAGGCTGGACAGACGGCTGGGACAAGGACTGCACTAATGACAAGCCCAGTGTTTCTCTGTGCCTGCATCACAGACGATTTACTGGAAGAAACATGCTGCAGCTAGCCTGCAAATAAGGCAGTGCCAAGAAAGGGTTTCAATTAGTTTTCACATTGCTTAGTCCCCACCCCCCCTTAAAATATCTGCAAAGAAGGTCATATTTCAAATAACCATCAAGTACTTCAGCTGCAATTACCTATTTGTGCTCTCTGGCTTCCTGCATGCTGACCACAGAAATCGAAGGGGGTGCACTTGTGTCGACTGGAGCTCCCTAGAGTCCTGTGCATGAAAAAACAGACATAATTGTGCCAACTTTCCATTCTTCCCTTTTGACAGCTCGCTGTGGTTCATCCTATACCCTATGGACATGCTGGAGGTCCATTTTCTCTCACATCAGTGACATGGCTATTGCAAATTCTCCCGTTGTTTTGTTACTGTTTAATATTGCTTGACACTAATTTTTTCCCCTCCCTCTTTCAATTCAATATACCATTGTCTTCCACCTCACCAACACCTTTGATTTTTCTTGTCATTATCTTCACCTTATGCTACACTACTGGAGGCTTGATATGTTTAACTTGAATATTACATTTGTTTCCCTCTGACCCAAATTGTATATTTGCAATAACACTAATACATACAGGGTCACTCCAGGTCTCGATAGATTTTTCCCTCACTTCTGTCCCTGATTGTTTGGCTCCTTTGTCCACACAGATCTTGCTCATGCTCTTTCAGGATGCTGTCTAAAAAGAATCAAAGATGCATTAGCAGTGGAGTGATTAAGGCCACAATCTTGTCAATGTCTATTGTCTACTTAAACTTTATTCTTTATTCAGAGTAAAAAAAAGTAATCAGGACAAAGGACTTTCTGGTGCAGCTCTAGCTGTGGCTGAGCCTCTATGCTGTGTTGCCTCCCTCGATGTGCTATGTTGCAAGAGGATAGTACAAATTCCATTCCAATTAACATACGGATCAGGCAGACCTCTGGGTGTTATTATTTTTGCACTTGTATTATTTGGCCTAATTTGGGAGCTTCCATGACACAAATTCATGTAGATTTGTTATTAGCACTTAAGAGTAATCACAGGTGACAGAGCAAGTTAAGTACAACTTAAAAGTTTTGCTAGTTGAGTTCTCAGGGGCTAACAACCTGGCCAGTTATTATGAAGAAAGGAGGAGGGATTCCTAAAAGCACACCTGGACCACATTAGTAAAATTCTAAACACTGAAAGTGGTGTTGGGGGCAGGATGTTGTGTGTTTAGGGGGAATGCAATGTTTTCATTGACATCCACAATGATTAAATCTCACAAAATTGTAATTCCAATATATGGTTTTGGACAATAGAATACCAGAATTAGACTAGAATGCCATCTTTTGTCTAATCAATATCAGACATCTTGTTATGTGCTCCACCTAACAACCTAAGCCCTTGGACCAATTCTGTCTGTGCAATCTCATTCCTACACTACGTGCGCATTCCTGAACAAATGTTATTCTCCACTCAGAATTTGTTTATTTGAAATAATCTTTTTTAAAGAGCTTGACTCAAGTGTGGACTGATGTTATGTTGTGTGTTAGCCAGGTCTCCTCATATTTCGTTATGTTTGTATTTTACAAACAAAGCATTATATCAGGTGGTATTTGCTAGTTCAGAGTGGGTTCAGAGAGGTAGTATGCTTAAGAATAGGGCATCCAGGTTAGAAAATGCACATCAGGACTGTATGCCTGGCAGAGTTATGGTTTTCTGGGTGACCTTAGATTGTTGTCTTCTCACTGATTAGGTGCTGTCTTTAGACTGTTAACTCTTTGGGGCAAAGACTATTGCATCTGCTAAAGAAAATGCTAAACAACATAAATTACTTCATCAACATACAGTAACAAATTAGACTCATCAAACAGTTTCCAGTTTATCTTCATCTGTTTCATACAAAGTCTACATTACATGAAAGCTGATATAACCTTGTTTAAAGGCTCTATTTTAGCAATCGTTGTAATGAAGACATGACATTATGTTCTAGTTACCTCCCATGTAGACTCTCAAAGTGCTTTACACATTAGAACCTGACACTAAACACATGTAATGGCCAGTAAAATATCCACCTCTCTCTCCCACCAGTTGGCTGCATCTTGCATGTGACTTCCAAAAGTCTCCTTTTATATCTTGATACTGTTTTATCACTGGATTTGTCTTCAGCTACTTTGCAACTCTATATTATCTGCAAATTGATTTCTGTCTGTTTTTCAGCATCCCTTCTCTGCCACTTTCATGCATGTCTGACCATAATCTTAGTTTGAACTCTAATTTCTTTTCAAATACTTTCCTCGTCACCAGTGTAAATAACACTATCGTCCTCATCCTTTTATCTCACAATCTCAGTGAATCCTTCCACTCTGAGCCTAGGGCACAAGGAGCTTGCCCCCACAAAGAACCAGATGCCAGGTGACTTAGGGTCTAAACCAAGACAAGGAAGTAACAAGGGAAAATATTAGCTGAGACTGTAGTTATAGGACTCAAAGATACTCCTTCAATAGAAGTTTATAACAAAGCAAGCTGTCTCAGGGCACATACACAGACTAATTAAAGTCAGTACCAATTGCCAAAACCCATAAAGTTTGAGTCACCATGGCAAAATCTCATTGCACTGGCTGTCCACTTTAACAGGAAACAGGGAATTATCTATGCTCTGTCAAGATAATTCATAAGGAAGCAAGATCCTTTGTAACTCTCATTTAGCTGACACAGGTTAAACAACACAGGCCTGCAACTTCAAAGGTGCAGTAGGCTTTTTTCCCTCAAAACTAGGTGCAGGCTGTTTCATCTTCTTTCCTACTGTTTGGCATGCTAACTAGAGTAAGACAGAGAGGTACACATATTCAAGTGACACAGAGATTCAATGAGGAATATACACCATGAACAAATAGTAAACCAGCAATTCAGATACATGTGTACCAAAGAACAGAAAAGCAACTCCTCTGGCATGCATTCTTCATGAGTATTAACAGTGTCTGGAGTACAATTCCATTTCTAAGCTAAAATGTGAGTCACCAGCATTTTGGTTTTTCAGTGTGCCTCACAGAAGTAATCATCTGGTGTGTGAGTAGGAGAGGTCGCCTAGCTACATCATAAACAGAAATGAAACACACTGCCAAATCCCTTGTGCTGGTATCGGTGGCATGAATAAACCCAGCATCCTTACACTGAATGAAACAGTCACAGGACATACAAACAAACAGTCACTACGTGTGTGACTGCCTTTCCGTGGCTTTCCTCAGTGCCTTGGGGACATCCTGATGCCCTGCTTGATAGCTGGCAGCCTTTTTTATCCCAAAATCATGCAATCTGAAACAAAACAAGGGCCACAAAGCATTGTCAGACATTAAGAAGGTAACTTTACTTTCTGTTCTCAGATTATCATGAATACCTTCAAGCACTGTTTAAGCTACTTCAGGTCAGAGTTGCAGTTCCATCTGAATCTAGATACTGCGCTGTTTTTACTCCTATGTACATTAACAGGTTAAAAAGACACATCTCAAAGCCACTGTGAGAGGAGTTCAGCTTTCCCAGCAATATCAGCACAGTGCTGCTAGCATAAACAGCCTAACAGTAGATATTAAAGCATTAAAAGAGATTCTGAACCCATTTAGATGACACAGAGCTCAAACAATCACAGCTGCCAGCTCCACAGTAATGTTCACCAGAGTGCAACCACACTGTGAAACGTGGTAGAAAATATTACCAGTGCACGTAGGAGCCCCTGACATCATCCAGAACAGACCAGCACGAATAATCACTACAGAGTTTGGCCTGTCTTGCTAGAAGACAAAAAAAGCTATAAAAGATGGAAGCTGCCAGAAGCCCTCAGGGAATTTTTCTGAGGAACAGTGTTAAAGGGTTTAATGTGAGACCAAGTCTCTCCAGCTTCATTGTTTCCCATCATTATGAGCTTTTTCCACTTCGGTGACTCATAACACAAACAATCCCATGGTTTGGATTAATGTCCTGGCCTCTGCAAAAGTATAAGGGAGGCTGTCACACCTTAAATATGTCCCTGAGAATCTTGGGGAGCAATTAGGAAAGTTTCCAGGTATCTGATGAAGCACCATCTAAAGTTACGCTAAAAATCCTTAAGCAACAGGTTCCTATGGCAGATCTGCAGGTTGGTAGCTGCATAGTGCAAGAAGTATGTCCTTTCTATTTAATATCATGCCACCTCTGAGGCAGCCCATGAAAATGAATTTAAAAACCACTTACAGATTACAGTTCACTGACAGGAATCAGCATAGTGATACTCCAGCAATCTGGAACGCAGCTGTAAAATTTCAATTAAGATCAATAATACTGTGAAATAGTGTGGATTTTGTTTGTTTTAAAACATATCAACCCTGGTTTAGTAGAAAACAACATAAGGCACTTAGGATTTGGAGCAAGTTCTTACATGATCTGATATTCATTAGCTAATTAGGCTCAGCTGAGATACTAGCTGGAACAAATGATGCCTTGCAACACAAAGGAATGTCACAGTTTCTTGATTAAAATGACTGTCAACCCGATGTCTTTTTTAGCCCTTTCTAGTGGCATCTTACAGCTTTAGATAAAATTTAAGGCAAATCAACTTCAAAAAAAGCTGTTGACTGAGTGAAAGAGAGTGGCTGTTATGAAGATGTTATGTTTCTGCCAGGCAAGTGAAGACTTGCTTTTCCAGGTCAGATGCACAGGATTGAATTCTAAAACCAGAGACCTCTTCCTTTAATGCATCACAAAAACATATTAACAGCCTACTGTTTTAGCATGAAGGAGTACATGCAATACTTAACATTTTCATTAATGTTTGGTTTCTAATAAGCCTTCAGGAAACACTTCTACTCAAGCTCGGCAACTTTCACTGCTGTGTCCAGAGTGCTAGTAGCTAGTGCTCACGCAGGGAAATGATATTTAATGTTGCAGGAGATGAAACAAAAGGCTGTAGTGCACAACCACAGATAATTTTCAAGCAGGTCCTCAACGCTAAGGTTTATTTTCCTAATGGTACAATCATCCAGGAAGTCGTTAAGACAATAGTGAGCAGCCAGTGTACATCATGTACAGAATAACTGAGCTCAAAACACTAGAGCAAAGGAGCGGAAGCCTAACTGACTGAATAGCAAGAACAGACATGGAGAGACTGATGGCTGTCATCTTTCCTGTGGAGACAGAGGCTAAAGCCTTCAGGAGGATTTTGCCAGGATAGAAAGCTGGATCCCCAAATTTAAGCCACAGCCTGACACATGCATACACACAGACACACAGACCAGCATGAAACCACAGGCATTTAAAAGACAAAGAAATGTGTTCAGTATTTTCTCAGTTTGTCTATTTGGGCTAGTAGAAAACCTATAAATGGAAGATAATGCATTCTTTTGATAAATACGATGTTGTATGAAATACAGTCCCTGAAGAAGGCAGGAAACAAACTTCTTGATTCATACAAATTTACTGCTTGCTATTAGGAAAAAATACAAACAAAAAAAAGGCTGTTGTGACAGGTCTATGATAGGTCACCTGACCCACAAATCTCTTCTTTCTCAAGAGATAGTGTCACTACCATATTCTCTCCAGGTTTCTTAACCTAAATGTGCTGCTTTTGGATTAAAACCGTCAGCCTAATCAATCTTACTGTGCATTCTGCTTAGGTTACCCACAAAGAAGCCAAAGAATTTCAGCTGTGATGTGAGCACTTATTAATTTGGAAATGACCATAAAAACCTGTTCAAAGTAGCACGTGCAGCTATGCAGTAACTATATCTTGGTTTATTTTATTACTCTTGCTATCAACAGAGAATATCCAGAGTTACATGACATTATTGTCCTGTCAATCAGGGAACAGAACTGCACAACTGCAGTAATGGATGGTTAACTACATGGTTCTGAAATAAATGGATTTTGACTGCTGAGGTAGCTTTTCACACGGCTACATGACCTGCTCAGCAGAGGGGATAAGCAGCAATGGGGTTGTGACAGTTACTTCTTTCCCTCTTTTTAAGGTCAGATTTAACCAGACTATCAAAATATTTGCTGAAGTGCCTGTCTGCAAGGCAGCACAGCCCACATGAGACAGACTGACAAGTGACTTACATCAGTAGGAATCTTCTTGCATTCTTCTGGTCTTTGTTTTGAATTGCTTGCCAAAGATCTGGTAGGTGGAGCTTCTGAATGTAGTGAACCATCAATTGCAGCAGGCCTGGCATGGGGTGGCATTCATGGTGTTCACTCAACTATGGGATAAACACATTTTAAAGTCTGCATTGAGATTCATGAACAGACTAGAACTATTTTCAAGGCTGCATCATGACACCAAATCTGATTTTCAGTGATTAAATGAAGTTCTGCGCAAATATTCTCACTTTATTCATAGATGCTTTTAAATAATTTATGAAAAATACACCACCAGCATTGATACTGGAGGGAATTTGGCTATACTGATTATTAACATGGATATTTTACAAATCTATTTAGAGAAAACCCTTATGCTCTTCTTTCTTCTGGTATACTTCTTTTTCTGGTATACTTCTCTAAAAGTATACCAGAAGGAAGAAGTGACATGAGAAGAGCTGGGCAATCTCAGCAAGACCAGCTCATGCTACATCATTCCTTTAAAACCACAGCATGAATGTACTACAGCAGCGGCTGTGGTAGAGGCAGACCTTAGGGGAAGCAAGACCAACAGAACAGAAAGGCTGCGTTTTGTTATGAAAGAAGGATCTTAGTTATGGAACTTCATGGAGAAGCATCTAAGAAGATTATACATCCAGTCATGCTCAGACAGGGGAGATACTGAAAATGCTCCATCTACTAGCAGAAGTTAATGCTGCTTACAAGGAGGTCAGCAGTAAACGTTTTTAAAGACCACTTCTGAACTGAGTCTTCTGTTCTTTTAGAGACAAGCTGCTATTTAAAATACAGGTCAAGCAAAGCAGATGCAGAAAAAGTACCTCTTCAGTGTCTGCTACTGAACTTCACTGCATGAGGTTAGACAGTCCCTTGCTGTTGGCAGCTCCCCACTGCCAGCATGGAATGGGTGTCTGATCACTTGGTCCCAGTTCCTCCAGCCACTAAAGTACACTAGGAGAGAGAGCACAAAACCATAGTAAATCTATTCTTAACATTTTACATAGACAGTGTCTACTGTATCCCCAAAAAGTTCTGCAGTCAGAGAAGGTGAAGAGGTTTAGCCAGTCACATATGGGAACATATACAGTTCATGACTCATTAGTGCAAATAGTTTGAAAACACTTATTACAGCAGAAAATAAGAAAAGTTATATTTCACAACCAATAACTCATTATTCATGCTAACATAAAGAACTGATAAAGTTTTATGGTTTTGCATGTATGTCAACCAGCAATCTCAAATGCCAGGTAAGAAGTCCCCCTCTAGTCCTCCAAAACTAACTTCAAACAGCCTGAACCTGATACAAAGCTATCAATTTAATCTCTTAACAAATAATAGTGAATGGGGAGAACCAGATGCAATACCAATGATCTCACACAGCATGGAAAGCCAATATATTCTCAGAGAGTTTCTTCCATTTTCAGTGAAGTGGTTAGCGGCTGAAAGCTGAACTAGCAGTTGAGTTTGTCATGAACAGAGCTTCTCAGCGGTTGATACTGGGTCCAGAACTACTCAGTATTCTTAAAAGTCATCTGGATAACACAATGGAATCAATTTTGACCAGGTTTGCAGATGACATCAAATGGGGAGAAGATGTAGTTAAGAGTGGACAGATGAGCCACAGTGCAGAAACTCAAGACAGGCTGCATGAGTGGGCCAACAAGAATGGCATGGGACTTAGCAAAGAAAGTCCTACACCCAGAAGATAACCCCAAGCAGCAGCACAGGCTGCTCCATTAGCACAGGACTGCAAACATCTGTACTGAAAAGCTGAGAGAATTGAATACAGAGATCCCTGTGGAATCAGTTTGACCAGTTCTCTGGCACTTAAGAGTTTCCTGTTCTGAAAGAGAGGACAGCACATACTTCCCCCTATACAATGAGGTAAACCTACATAAAGCAAAAGAACCTAAGGAGGCAAAAGCATAATTAGAAGCTTCTGCAAGTTACATCTAACCATGTGCTCCAAATGAAGATTTAAAAGATATCCTTACAAGAGTGACAAAAAGTAGTAATTACATTTAAAATCAAGCCATATAAATTGCAACATGAACACACACAATCCATTCCAAACACAGAGCTGAAGACTGAAATTACAGGATCATAGAATCATAGAATAGTTGGGTTGGAAAGGACCTTAAGATCATCCAGTTCCAAAACCCCTGCCATGGGCAGGGACACCTCACACTAAACCATGTCACCCAAGGCTCTGTCCAACCTGGCCTTGAACACTGCCGGGGATGAAGCATTCACAACTTCCCTGGGCAACCCATTCCAGGGCCTCACCACCCTTAAAGAACTTCTTTCTCATATCCAATCTAAACTTCCCCTGGTTAAGTTTGAACCCGTTACCCCTTGTCCTCTCACTACAGTCCCTAATGAAGAGTCCCTCCCCAGCATCTCTATAGGCCCCCTTCAGATACTGGAAGGCTGCTATGAGGTCTCCACGCAGCCTTTTCTTCTCCAGGCTGAACAGCCCCAACTTTCTCAGCCTGTCTTCATACGGGAGGTGCGCCAGTCCCCTGATCATCCTTGTGGCCCCCGTGGATGTGAGATCTGTGGATTTTCTTCCCTAAACTGAGTGGCTTGAGGCCATAAAAAGATCAGCACCAGTTAGCTGTAGAGCAACAATTACCTGGAGAGTAATACCCAGGCCCAGCCACTCTCCTTCAGCTGCAGTTTCCTGCTTCGCACAGCTTTGCAATCTGTATTACATTTAGGAATTTACATTTTGGTGGCATCACAACAGTTAGGCTCCTCTGTAGTCCTTCTTTTTCCTCCACAGGTAGCTGTAACTTGAGGAGCAGTCTGTACAGAACCAGCAATCCAGCACCTCCTCACCAGCACATTCTCTGATTTTACTTGAAGTATTTTTTTACCAATTATTTTGATTCAACCATTTGTTTAAAATTTCAGATGCTACTACCTGAAATAAACATGCTCTCCCATTTGTCCTGTCCTCCTGTCACTGCTTTAAATAGGTTTTACATGAAAAAAGGAAACATTTTTAGATGTAAATATCAATAGAGTACACCTTGGTACACCACCCATGGTACGAGAACAAAACCAGAGTCTTTCAAACAAGTAAATCATCATCTTAGAGCAAATTAATTCAGTCCAACTCAGCCCAAAAGAGAACAATAAAACATAACAGTGAATTAAAAAGCTATCTCATGTGTTGTACACAAACTCCAGATTCCCCACCTAAACAGATAAAAAACTACAATTAGTAAGCGATCAGTAACAGTACAGTAGTGTAGTATAATAGCGTACTATTAAGAGAAAGACACAAGTCTTTTAGGCATACAAATATATAGGTAACTAAACCATACATTTTTAACATACAAAACTGCAACAAGAGACTAAATTCCATACTAGTCTGGCAAAAGTTTTTATATAGACAAACTGAAAATCCCTTGAATTCCCATACAGACTTGGGTACCTGGCAGAAATGATTCACAACTAAAATACTCCTACTAAGAGAGGTCATGAAGTGCTTTGAGGCTTTTGAATGAGAACTACTTGTAATTTGCAAACAGCTCTATGCCAGTTCAGCACATCGTTAGCGTATCACTGCAGCGAAAAGAAGCAGTGGTCAAAAAAAGAATAAACTGAGTAATACTATAAATATATTTAACAGTGAGCGTGGTGAGGGTTAGGGTGAGGGAAATTCGTTGTATTTCACAAAGAACAGCTTATTATACATTCATTGTTTAAATCTCCTTTTAAAAAACCCTAACCAAACAAAACCAAACCCCAGCTGTCTTCAGGATTATACAACAGGTATACCTCAGTAAGCAATCTGAATCCCTTATTTTTACTTTCATGTCATTAAAATGTGTCATGTCAAGCCCCAGTGAGCAGAAGAATACTTGATCTGTGTACTTGGTAACTTCCCTGTCCAAACACAAGACTTGGAAGATCATCTTTAAGGCCTTTGTTTTTTATTTAAGCAGTTAATCCATACCAACAGCTCTCCACAACATCATCCAAACAAAAACTGGCTCAGACATTTAGAAACAGTTGGTTTTGTTGTTTGAAAGAAAAAAAGAAAAGGGAAAGAATTTACAGAACTTATTCTCATGGCTTTCAAGAATTTGTGAGCTTTTCTAAATGCAATACTTTCAATAGAGGACAATATAGGCAGAAATCCAGAAAACAAATACAAACCACAAGTGATGACAGCAAATATCATTTTTGAGCCTCAGTTCAAGGAATGTTTCTGTTGAAATTCTGTTACATGAAACACTGAAAACATGCACCAGACAACAGTTGTAACACAAAGAACCCTTCCCTCACAAGCAACCATGTTAGTTATACATCATACAACATGTTTATGTGCCAACATTCAAAACGGCTTTAATTTTTCCACACAACTCATATTCAGCAGGAAGCCGCATGTCATCACATTGCTTGGCCTTTTCGTAGAGTAAGTATTCCCTTTCCCTAACTTTACTCTGTCAGTTTGGCTCTAAATTTGGAGCAAATTGCTGATGCACAGCATAGTCTGGTTGGGTTTCTGCAACAATGACCAAGACCTTTATCCTATCACTTGTTCCTCCAAGCAAACTTAATCCCTCAGTGAAGTACTACTGCATCGGATCATAGAATAGTTAGGGTTGGAAAGGACCTCAACCCTAACCCTAACTATTCTTGTGAGGGACACCATGTGCAATCAGCTATCCCATGGGCAGGTACATGATGTGCAATCTAATATGAGATTTAGGCTATAGCATTCAGTAATACAGTAAATAACTGCAATATTCATTTTTGAGGACACACCAGAATCCAAACAATTTTTGGAAATTGCTTTGGGGAAGCATAAAAATACATATTTTTACCCGTCCAGCTGTAATCCCAAGTTTCCTAGTGTAAATTTATGGCATGTACTATTCAAATAAATATAGATTTTGTTCGCTAAACCTCATTTATTACACCATCCTAAAAACAAAATGTATTTTTAAAAGTAATTTAAAAACGGTAGACACTGTGTGTTAAAAGGATTAATTAACTAAATCTAAGTTGTTCCCTTTATACATATTACACAAAGTAAAACATAATGTTAAAATGCGTGAGAATAAAAATCTATAGTGATTCTGGAAGAAATACGAAAGCTGAAAAGTAAGTTTTTGTTATTATGTGGCATCAGATATTGCTGTCAACCACCGCTTCACCCTTCAAGCCATAGTTCTACTACAAAAATCATGAGATCAACAGAAGATATTTCTGTTCCTTAACCAAAGCTGCAGACACTTCCTCGTTTTTCCTCTGACTGAATTTGACATTTTCACTAGAAATGTGTCCACTGAGGTAAGAAAGGGTTAAAGGTTTACAGAACGTTTCAGGTATGGAGCCACTTCCCCTACCAGTTTGTTCTGGCTCCTCTGAAGCTGCAAGAGAGCCTCAGATGTTTTGTTTTGTCCAGTTCTATTCCAGGCCACATTTATCATAGCATGGTTCAGCTATTCCTACTTCGGTTGCATTTTGTTGTTCTTCATTTTCCACTTTTTCTTCATCATTCTTTGTTTGCAGTAATTTCGCCTCAGCTTCTTTGCAGCCACACCTTCATTTCTAGCACGCTTCGCAGGACTGCCTTTTGTTTTCATAGCTACTGGCTTTCCGTCATAGGGTGTGTCAGACTGTCCTTTCGCCCCAGTCACCTAGGCACAAATGAAGAAAGAATCAAAAAACCCCAAACAAACTAGGATTAATAATCTTAAATCTGTATCAAGCACAAGCATATACAACTACCTGCAGAGAACTGACTTCTCCTCTTGTCATTCCAGCCAGGCTCAGAGGCCACACTTTCTCTTCCTGCCGCCTTTCTCGCCTATGTGCCTGGATTTCCTCTGGCAGAAACTGAAGCTTATGAGGTAATGAGGAACTCTATTTTACCTCATATGAAGTCAGGATGTGGCTAAAACATGTAAACTGGGCCTAAAAAGCATTTCATTGTCCACTAAGCTAGACACAGTTAGCATGTGGCTTTTACATAAATGTGTAAATCTACACAGGAGAAAAATAATGCTTGAAAACTTCTTACTTCTGAAGTGTTGTACTACCTGTTCATAATGCTAGAGCTGACAATGGGATCTCTGGGACATTTCCAAAGCATGGTATACATCACTTCTTCAGCAGCATAAATTACAAAGCAGGCTGCATTCCTAAAAGATTTCCACAAAATTTCTATCGAAAGTTTCTTAAGATGCAGACAATTCATTCTTCTTCCCATCATAAATTCCATTTTATTAAGAAACAACAACAACAAAAACTGCTAATCTGCTTTTCCACCAAAAGAACTACTGACCTTCTGTCTCCACGTGGCTTCCTGGGGTGCAGGTGGAAAGGTGCATGGAACTCTTCCATGATTGATGTGATAGGGTAGAGGGAGGCTGGGATCTAGTGGCACCCATGGGACTGAAAGAGTGGCAGGTACAGTAGGCAGATCACAATGAGCTTTATGTAAGTTATATGATGCTCTTGTCGCCTTGTCAAGTGAACTCTTGTAAATTGCAACTGATGAATCTCCTGCAGCATGAGTCAGTAAATAAGAGCCCTCCTGCAAACTAGAAAGATAAAGTTCAAAATGAAAAATACTATTTAAATGTTTTTGTTTTGTTTAATTTGATCAGGACAGCTATTAAGTTCTCCATGCAAAAGAAATATCTTCACAGATATTTACTTATTAGTCCCTGTTCTCTAAAAAGGACATGGACAAAAAACCATGTGTTCATAATGTATTAATTTACCACCAATGTACAGACTGCCATGATATTCAACAAAATAATTAATAATTAAGCATACACTATAAACTACTCATATTTGGCAAACTAATCCTTTAAGCAGCACCTTACAAAGCATAATGCATATGTGGACACAGACACAAAGCACAGGTGTGTTTTAAATGCATACAGGATTAAACAGGCTTTCTGGAAGATAAATGTCAACTAACTGCCTGTATCGACTAGGATGTGATAGGTAATGTTGAACACAAACACAATGAACAAGAATGGAGCACTTACTCAGACACTTTCTTCAAAATATGATGAAGTATATTCAATGAATTTGCAGGCCTGTAAAAAAGAAAACAATGACAAAAGTAGTAACTTGTGAGGCTTGTGAGAGTTTCAGATTCATTGGAAAACACCTACTAAAAATACTCACTTTATCAATTCAACTTTTTCCCTTAAAGTTTCTGGAGAAATCTTTTCTAGCATAATAAGCTTTGATGTAAAAGCATCAATACGTCCTGAAAAATATTAATCGCATTAATACACTAAAAATAGAACAGCAAAAATACAAAGCCATAATTTGCAACCCAATGCATTTTAGAAAGAATAAAACCCTTTTGTTCTTTTACAACACAGAACAGTGTAAAGTGTTTATGAGCATTGTACAATATCAGGAAGTAAAATGTCCAGCCATTTGCAGTATAGACGTCTGTATTTGGGCTTTCTCAAATAAGGGAGATGCCCATGATTCCACCACATCTTGCATCCTGGGGGATGTCTGGGATATCACAAGCTCATTTTGCCATTGACACCTTATCAGTTCATTTGTATCTTCTGAAGTTCTTTTGATCCTTATCACTATGGTTCCTCACTAGACAGATCATGAAAGCTCACCTTTTACAACAAACTGACTTCTCAGTTTAATATACTTCTTTTTCTATTCTGATACGTTACATGAACAATTGTGTTATTTGATTTTCTGGGGACTTTGTACCTTCTTCTCTTGGTTCCCCCTCCCTTGCCCTGGAAAAACAACAATTTACAATTCAGGCCTTGTTCCTGGCTAATTGTTACACACTACATATCTGTGACATAGCCAGGAGCAGCAATTCAAAGCTCTCCTCATCACGTTTTTAAAATAAAGACTCACAAGAACAGCTTAGCCCACCTTTTCACTTGATAAGTAATAAAGATCATTAGCATAGCATATGCACTGATGTGGTGGCTGTGCCTTAGCTTCAGGTTCTATCTCATGATGAGAATTTTCCCAGAAATCTGTTCTATTCCAACTCCCACAAGGAGGATGAGGAAAAGGCAGCACAATAAAATGCAACCTATTCAGTGGAATTTACTACTTTATTACAAATCTGCTCTTGTAGAAAGTGTAAATGCTTCATTTGTACAGTTCAAACTGCTAAACGAAAGCATTTCACATTCCAAGCTACACATTACTATCAACTTATGTGATGTGTAAGAAGACCAAGCAAGAACTCCAATTCTAATAAATCTGAAATTCAGTAGGACAACTGATTTCTTTTAAGCACTGTACATTTGTTATTTTTCTTGATATCAGTATTTGGTACAAGACTAAGCAGCTAGATTTAATATCCTTCATAGCTGACCAGAGGAAAAGAAACTTGAAGTCATTATTAAAATAATAATTACAAAAATCTGTGCTCTCTGTTCCTTATCAGCCTCTCCTAAACCAGAAACCTTTTAATTTCTAAACTCACTGAGAGCATAGCTGGAGAAACTAACTACTCATACCTAATTCATATTACTGTATTTTATAGTGGACAGGTGTCTGATTGAAAACACTTGACATTCATTAAGTTACCCACAACAGTAAGTGCTTCTTTCCAACCTTTAAATAATCTTTATTTAAAGGCCAGTATTATCCTAATCAAGTGAAGGTAAACTAGTATTTCTGCAGTAAGTTTTGCTTAGGCACTTAATGCAAATAAGTAAATAATCATCGGGGTAAAATGTTTCTATTAATCAGCAAAGTTTATCACAACTTTATTTACTGCTTAGATCAAGTACCAGTGTCATACTCGGGAAACGTGTCACGGAGATTACTCCTTTTGCAGAGGCAGGATTTCCTATCTGAGTAGCAAGGGGATTTATATCAGCAACTGAGCAAGGTGTGAGGAGGGTATCACTCAAAGTTTGTTTGATGATAACATCTCTGCCTTTGTGCAAACAACCGCCACCTTCTTTGAGAATGTACTGAATAAAAAATTCAGTTTAAGATGACTCCTTGCACTTCCTGCAGGAGCCATCTTTGCACTCCTGTTTTCTTTCTCATCTCTTGAGCTAGCAGCACTGCTGAGTCACTGAGCCTGAGCTATGAGATTCCTCCCTCAGCCATGGCGATATAACACTGAAGAGCAATGTTCGACAACTATGGGGTGCAGACTAAGGTCCAAAGAACTTCCCATCCATACTTATTTGGCAATACAAAAGATTGTTGAGAAAGTGAATGAAGTTTTTTCAAGATCCAAGAACTCCTAAACAATTTAACACTGAGGTCTGCTACATGCTCAGAACTTCCCATTTTAGAGGCTTCACTTGAGATCTGTATAGTCTCAGAACTGTCTGAACACAAATGGCAAGTTGTAAGTACTGTGTTAGTAATGTTTTCAAACAGTTGATCAGTACTTTCACACTCATACGGCAGGCTACATTTAAAAAGAGCAGCAAGTCTATGGCTGTACTGATCTCAAAAGTCCTTTATTATAGGATGCAATATTTAACTTAAAATAATTCAAATTATAACACAATCTGACAAGTGAAGTCTGCCTGTCTGCTTACACCAAACATATGATAGCAATAGTCTTATTTCAGGTATCAGATTAGTGAAAAAGAAGTTGTCCACAATACAGGGATATTCTCACCTTCAAAGAATGGTCCCTGGAGTTTAAGGACAAAGAGCCATCTAACTAAATCAGGATACCTGCAACACTGTATTTTTCACAGCTCCCAGAAATACAACTGAAAGGCTGAATTTCACAACCACTTTGCATTATTTCTCAACCAGACCAGGAAAAAATCCTTAACTAGAATGACAACGGTTTCTTATTAAAAGCCATGGTGGATGGTATTTCATAAAATGGATCAATTAGTTCCACATGTCTTTTTACCTACCTCTATTAGAAACTACATGGCAGCGCCAAAAATCTGCAGCCCCCAGTTTGCCTACCTGCATCAGTCACATATTCTGTTAGTAGCCGAAGCTGGTGACATGCTGAGAGTCTATTTGTAGCACACTTTTTTAGCAGTGGTGGGAGGGGGCCTGCCCCATGCATACTGCACAGTACTGATTTACTATGCAGAACAGTGCCAACCCACAGCCATCCTGTATTTCCTCAGAGCACACAGGAGAACCCCTGTGGATTCCAGGGTTTGCTTCTGGAAGAAGCACATCCAGGAGCTGAAAAACATCATTGGAATGACCAGTGTTTCTCAATCCCACAGAAAGAGAGTGCCTGTCGGAGGCCAGGCCAGTGAAGCCTGGCAGCCAAAGGCTCCACATCCCTTTCACAGCCAGCAGGTATCTACTGAGGAAGCTCTGTATCAGAAGGGAATGGCTGTTTA
Source organism: Amazona ochrocephala (assembly GCA_039720435.1). Lineage (NCBI taxonomy): Eukaryota > Metazoa > Chordata > Aves > Psittaciformes > Psittacidae > Amazona > Amazona ochrocephala. The sequence goes on along the minus strand of CM077883.1, from coordinate 29,107,179 downwards.
TGCTAGAACAACTCCTGCAGCATGCAGCCTGCCTCCTCCACTCCCCAGAGCCTCTATAAAAAGTGGTGTTTGCTGGATGAGCTGTCTGCAAACTTCTGCGCACAAGCCATATGTTAAGTATCCTGTAACTGTTGGGAGATTAGATAAGACTTCGCATTCCTTCAGTTCCTGTATTTTGTAAGCAGATCAGCGCTCTCTCCAGTTTCACTATTTCCTCACACTGCTTGTGACTCATTTCTGTGCAATTCAGTACACTGTTGGGCTTGCTATTAAAGAAACAAATGCTTCAGTACTTCAGCACTGCCCGTTGAGATATAATTACAAATAGAGAACTGTGTACATTAGTATCAATTTATGATGATTTTTTTTTTTAGGGAAGGGAAAAACCACAGCAAATGCTGCTTTTAAAATTTAAAATTAGGAACAATTTCCACCAAATACAGACAGCAGACAAAGATTAATGCAAGTGGCGAAACTATCATCTCAAATACATTAGATTTCACACAAACCTTACAATACTATGATAGGAGGCAAAAAAAAAAGTAAAGTAGAAAAGAGAAGACTCAGCATTTCTAAAACAGAATTCTGATGTGAGCCTCTAACAGCAAAAGTGTAATTGAGTGCCCAAGTGGAAAGGTTAGGCAACCACGGCCACAACTGCTGCCATAACAACCATAAAAAACAGTCCCCACTCAGAACACAGCCGCTCCCTGTGCAACCAGGGCTGCCATCAGCCTGTAGCAAGGGCCAAATACACTCTAAAGTGCCTTTTGACTAACCACTTTGTTGCAGATTTTCTCATACAAGATAACTGGTATCAGAGAGTTCTCCATATATTAAAAGGGCTGTTAATATAATCAGGCAACATTCTTTGAATGCCTCATTTTAATTTCTGTACAGAACATATGTATCCTAACAGACATAAAAAACTTCCCTGACATTTAAAATGCCATTGTACAAACACATACACAGGACTTTCCTCAGGACATTTTGTTAGTGAAACTTGCCTTGCAACACTGCATTCCTAGTGTGCAGCATGGTTTATATGATTTTGGATAAATGGCCTTCACAAGTAAGATTTCTTTCTGATAACACTTCCATGATTTTATCCCTGCTTTACTACCTTTTCATTTTCTGTGCTCAGAATTACAGCTGTTGTCTCTTCTTCATGAGATTTGTAGTTTCCTCCTTATTTCTCACTGAATGTATGTTACTTCTCCTTCCTAAATTCTATTACATTGCCTCCTGTTTCCACCTGATGCATAATACAGGACAGGACAATCAAGACCATCCCTTTGACAGGGATGTTTCAAGTCATACCATGTATTAGGAAATTAAATTTCATGGATCAGTTAGACATGGACAATAGAAAACCTGGAAAATGTGTTAAAGTAAGATCATTCAGTGTTCAGAACTCCTGAGGAATATCATAGCTATGGAAAGATGTTTTCAATAAATTTATGCTTTGTATTTTTCTTCTTCCTGTTCGGAATTTCATTTCTGCAGAGTCAGAAAATTATCTCCAGTACCTTAGACGTAAGACACATGCACGCTGTTTTTAAAGCATGCAGTATCTCTTATTTCTGAATGACGGAACTTGGTTCAGCCCTATCTTGCTTGGTTTTCCTCATTCTTTTGTGTCTTATCTGTCTGCATGTTATCAGTATAGAAATATGAACACTATCACCTGTTTTCAAAGACAAACAAGTAACATTTAACCTTTTCCAATTATGCAACCTCGAAGGCCAAGGAATCAGTACCCTCTGGGCCACACACCTGATCCTCTGTCTTCTACTTTGGTATGTAATAACGAACGTATTTAAAGTGATTTCACAAAATGCTAAGATATACTCATAACTCGCATGTTATCAAGAAATACTTTTTACCAGACCTGTGATAATTAATGTTGCATATAAAAAACCCCAGAATCAAAAACCCCTCCTCCCCAAGCCCAAAGATACTTTAAGTCATGAAGATTACTAACTTCAGAGAACTAAATCTACACTTTAGAGATACATTTGTCTTTGAAAGGCAAATAAATGGAGTTCCTGAAAACAAAAATTACTGAATGCTACTCACCTAAACCCAAAGTTGAAATAGCCTAATTCACCACCCAACAGAAATTTTAGACAAAGCGTTTCTAAGATAAAAGTGAAAACCAAAATAGGAAAGTTAAAATAAATAAGGACGCATGGAATATACCTTTAATAATTCTGTGAATATTCACTCATACACATTTCTTAAGCAAAAACCAACACATGGAACTTACCAATATAAAATAAGCATTCAGAATGCAACATTCTTTCTGTCCACAACTGACAGACTTCACTTTCTGTAAGAGCTTCCACACCGTAATAGGCTTGATATTCTAGTTTTGGCAACAGGAATATTGGTGTATGCTATAAAAGTGAAGATACAAGAAAAATCATCACTCACTGTCCAGAAAACATCCCCAATTGATTTACCTTTTGCAGTTGATAATCAGCACAGTCTTCCATTACAGCTGAAGCAACAAAGACATCCACAGATTTTGTGCGATGGTTCCCACTTTATGAGCTGCACAGTACAAACTTCGGACTACAGAGCCTCTCTGTAGAGGAAGGTGAAATGCCTGGGCAAGCTTTAACACACAATCTAATTGTGCTGCTCAGTCATTTCTCCAGTTGATTTGAAGTTCCCACTTGTGTGCTCCACTGCCCTCTGCAGGAATTCCATAAGATCTACATTAATATATTTCCATTTGCTTATTATTCCTGAAATCCTGCCATTTATTCCCCTTGTCAGAATCTCACTTGAAATTAGAACCTAATGCTTGGCCTCTCATTTGAGCTCAGAGGCCAACTTTTGCATGTTAACACAGAGAAACGTAAACCTCTTCTCACTGAGAAATCACAGTTGAAATTCCAGCAGGGATTTTAAAAAAGAAACAACAATCAATTTCTGATTAACAAACTAAGCAGCTACTGGCAGGCATTTATATCAGTGGATCAATAGCAAAGAGATGGCTTTTCTTCAAAATAAGTTTCTGAGACAGAATCTTAGAAGAAATCCAAGTTTCAAACATCGATTTCCATTTCAACAGCACATAAACAAGTCACAAAACGCCTGCCTACCACAATTCTGGTATTCTGGGGATGGAAATACCGCATCAGACCTGTTGAATAATTCAGAGGACTCTTGACAAAATAATAAATTACTGAGGATTCCAGAATGAGCTCTCCTTCTCCTGATGTTACAAGTAATATTTGGATTATGCTTGCATTTAAAGCATTTTATTCTGTAACACAAACAATTTGCTAAGATGTACACCACAGTCTTTTCATGCAGAATGAATAGGATCTCTTTTTATCTTTAAATGTGCCCTCTGTTGTTTGTTCTATTTCTATTTCTCTGCTTTACTAGGTATAACAGCAAGGCTGCATCCTGCTTGAGAATCTTTATGATCATGAATATTCTCAAAGCCTCAGGCTAGAACCCTAATTACTGCATTAACTTTCAAGAATAGTTCAAACTGACATTAGTTTACATGAGTATAATTAGCCATGCATACTACTGTAATGCAGCTGTGCTACATAATGCAGAATCAAACTTGCTTCTCTTCTAATCAAGTAGGTTTAAAGAAATCACAAATTATTCTTCCCTCTCTTCCTATAGCAAATATTTACTGAAAGAAGACACACACTGTACAGTTACAATTAAATGTAATGAAATGCTATGAAGGGCTGGGAATACCAGGGACGCCAGCTGAGCACAACTGCTCAGAACAAACCCAACAAAACTAACAGCAAAACCTGTACCTTTTGGCCTTTTTTCTTCTTATGGTTTCGTGGCAATGACTTCACTTTTTGCACGCTGCACCGCACAAGTAATAACAGATCATTCAAACTGAACAGCTTATACACAAGGTTGCCATCCTGAGGTGCTTTATACTCTGAAGGGTCTTCCTCAAGCATCTGAAGTTCATTTGGCAGCTTTCCTACAGAAAATAAATAAAACAGAAAATTACAAACTTGTACATTCTTTACCATGAAGACATCAGCTTTTCTGGTTGGTGTTTCTTTGGTTGGTTGGGTTTTTTTTGTGTGTGGGTTTTTGCTTGTCTGTGGGTTTTTTTAATGGGATCTGTTTCGTTTTCTAAGATTTTGGGGTGAAAACAGTCCCAATAAGCCCAAGAGATAATTTTTGTATTAAAAACCCCATAATTTGGAAAATGCCTGCTATGACTTTTAAAGAGTCTGTTTTTAAATATTCCCCTGCATTTTATCCTAATAATTTGATTTCTAACTCAAACTGAGCTGTGAGACTCCATTCTGGTATAAACGGGGTTCAAAGGCTGGTTTTTAAGCCACTGCCACTTAGCACAAAGGAAAGAAAAATTTCATCTACAATGATTGCCTCCTGAGAGCCACCATCCATTTATCAGTTACTGAAATAACTCGAGCCTCAGGTTTGGATGGTAGCATAAGCCTCTGTTCCAAACCAAGTTTGCTTCAACTTCAAAAGAAGCATTTATTAGATCTCCAAGCGCAGCTTTGAGGTAGGTTAACAAACACCCCTGCATCCCTTAAAGATACTTTAACAAATCATTTCAAAAAAATGAGAATAAACTCCAACTTGTTTAACGTTATTCGTTGAAAATTTATCCAGATCTGGTTTTTATCTGCAGGTATATGTCAAACTTACAACTACAGATAGGTATGGCTGTGGCGCTATGAATAACTACATGTAACATTAAATTCAGTATACATTCTTTCAAAGACGCACATAAACTCTGCACGAGACATTATCACCCAAGTGACCAGAAATAATTTTCTGTGAGTAAAATGTTTAACTCAGTTTTGGCTTTCTGCAAAAAAGACATGCAGAGAAGTTTATCAGCTTGTTATGGAAACTTCCAATTTGTAGAATGAAGCTTTCTACTCTTTTGCAGTCACTCAGCCTCTTAGCAATATTGCCTTCATTGTCTCTACAAAAAATAAATAAAACCCCCGATTATTAGTTAGACCCTATTAGCTAGCACCCAAATTCCATATTCTGGCTTTTTAAAAGGAGAAAAAGGAAGCGTACCATACTACTCAACCCTTCAAACTGAGGGAGGACATATGGATTTTCAGTAACTACTAAAATTCAGTTAAATCAATAAAAATATAGGAAGTGGTCACACAACTTCAACTACAACAGAATTAACTGTGTTAACTGTTTCCATTACAGATCAAGTAATTAATTAAGATTAATTCCTATGTGATCAAATGAACAGCTAGTCAGAAAATACCAGCAAAACACATTTTCCAATCAAAAAGCATTGATTCACTGGAATTAAGTATTTGAGAAAGAGTTTATCTCCTGATGCAGCCTGCCTGGTTTCCTGTCAATTTTCCTAACACAATAAAGTGCTTCTAACTTCAGTTTTACAGAGCTCAGAAGCAGCTCAGGCTTGTGAGAAAACCCCTCACAGTTCACAGAACCTAGGATCTTCAAGACTTCTAGCTCTTGGTTGAAGACTGGTGTAGCATGGGCTCAATTTCCAGCTAAATGCTTGACAACTTGGCGAGGCGGTTTGAAGTGAGTCCTCATTAGTCTTCCGGAACGGACAACTAGGAGCTAAGAAACAGCAACTGAACTAAGAGACTCAGAACTTGAAACACCCAAATTTCAAGTTTTCTTTCAAGTTTTAATTGCATAATTTGTTTAAACTGTTGTTCTACAGAAAATGTAAAATAATCCACTGCTGATTGACAAGAAGCTATCTTTTCAGACCAGACTACTCAAACATTTGAATTTCTGAGGAAAAGTAATTCATTTCACTACCAAATGATTTTGTTTCCTTACATAAAAACTTATGCAAACCAACTTTAGAACACCCAAACAATCATGTCAGATCTCCAAATAAATATAACAGAGGTACTAGCAGGATGTTCTTCAGATGATGGAGTTAAAATGTTTTGCTGTTAAATTTTAACAAAAATTTGAGATTTTACTCCCTACACAATGAGCACACTTACTTACTCTTTGGCAGTCCCTGAAAAAGCCAAGTCCAGGTACTTCTAGATGAGCTGTTGGGGTCTGAGGCAGGGGCTGGCACAGCTTCTGTGCTGGAGGTCACCAGTAGTTTTGGAGATTGAGGCACATGGGCTGGCACGGCATAAGAGTTATCACAGCTCACCACAGGCTGCTCATGAGCTTTTCGGGAAGGTGATTTGAGAAGTTCACTTTGCATTTTCAAGATCTGTCCAACAGGATCAAATTCTTTGGAGAGCCTTCTTGTAGCCCTCCTGGAGGCACTTGTTCCCTGATCTATGCTACCTGAGCAATCAGTCATGTTTGCTAATGGAATTTGGGTAGGGGAGGGTGATCTGGCAGCCTCTGCTGAGGTATGAGAAACAGTGTCTGGTACAGTTGTTTTGCAACAATCAGTGTTTCCACATTCTGTATCAATTATCAAACACTCTTCATCTGTGTCACTACTGCACAAAGAAGTGCAATTCTCATTTTTTTGTGCAGCATCAGACTCTTTCTTGTAACTAACAGCATTAGCGAGAGTATTCAGTTTTGTTTCACAGTCCAATACTTCTTTGGTCATAACATGCTGCGCTTTGTTCAGTCCTAGCTCCTCTGAATTAAAGCTTTTATGAGATGAATTTTCTTCAGGGTCCAAGCACAGAATGCCATCTAATGATGGGAGCTGTGTGCTGGCACATGCTGAAACTCCTTGCTCAGAAACTTTAGCAGTGTTACTAACTGTAGGAAAACTACTTTCCATTTTAGAAGTTTTTGAGAGCTTGACTGCTGCTCCAAAAGTTTCCAGTTCTGTAACATCACCATCAAAATCCATCCCTGTGTCATCTGGAAGAGGAATCTTCCTGTACTGGTAAGTATCTGAAGACATCTTAACATAGGGAGGGACAAATAATAATAATAATGTTAAACAAAAATATAATAAAAATATTAAACAAACAAAACAAGAAATACAATGATTTACAAATGAGACACTGTCAAAATAAAAACATGAAAAATGTTCTACTATCTGTATTTTGAGAGAGAGACCAGAAGCAGTAATTGGGGGGGGGAAATTCCTAAGTTTAATGTGGAATAGCTGAAGTCCTAGGAGTTGAAAGGCCTTTCAAAAGACAAATAAAGTTCATAGAACTTTTCTCGCTTAAATGAACTGATCAAAATACATTTGAATGAAGTGAACATTAAAGCTGAGATGCTGATGTAACAGAAGCATTTAAAGGAACCAGACAGACATTTTAAAACAGGATCTGTAACTCAGCAGTAGAAAAACTACTAACAGGACACCTAAAATTTCCTTCATTATCAAAGAACAAGTTACTAAGGAACTGTAACGCAAGCTTTTGGTTTTGTTTGTTTTTAAGCAGAGGTGAACCTACATACATCCCATTGAAACAGATTGTCCTCAGCTGGTTTGTCCATCGATACATCAGAAATCGAAACATAAGACTTTTTAGTTGCTAGGAAGTCCATAGGAATTTCATGGAAGATTTGGTTCCTCTCTCTTACTGCCATTTCTTTTCTCAGCAGAGGTGAATCAACATAAACCACTTTAGCTGGTTTGCTACCTTTTCAAGAACAGGAAGAGATTAAGTACATATTAAATAGAAGAAAAAAAGACTGGTGTAAAGTTTAAATAAACAAAATAACCTTTGAGATATGGTCAAATCCATTCCACATTCAAAGTGGAGGAAAGGAAAACTACCCTCTTGCTTATTAGCAATAGAAAATAAAATTATATCCAGGGACAGCGTGAATTATGAGGATCCTGCAGCAGCAGTAAGCGGTACATTACCAGTCAATCATATTTTAAATGCAGTTCTAAATAGAGAATTTCTAAAATGATAATTTAGGATGATAATTTAGATTCCTTATACTGCGTTGTAGCATCAGATGTATTCTGTTTTCCTAGAAGATTTTTTTTCTTCCTTTGGTGAACCTCAATTTTATCTATTTATTTAGGTTCCATTGCCCAAAAGTGATCACCATATTTTATAGTTGTTCTAAGCAGCAGCTATATCCAGGCTCTGCTGCCCCACTCTTTTGTTCAGTCTTTAACACATTTACATTTGAACCACCCATAGAGTCACCCACAAATAATGATACCCTGCCCAGTATTATACAGAAAGCAAAGGCATATGTGAACACTGTATCATTGCTTTAGAAAATGAATAATCTGTGGATGCAACAACATACAATTAATGCAAGAGGTGGGTTACAGGGAAAGTGAAAGAGGAAGAAGAAGAGAAACCCTTCAAGAAATGCTATACATTATTAACATATTCTGAATGCCCTTTAGGAATTAACTTTGGATCTAAAAGTTTAAAAACCGTAAAGTTGATAGAGCATATCTTTACTTTTTAATGTATAATTTAATGTAGAAAAGTGCAAAATTTGTAAGATCTGTAGATACCTGACAATGTATTTACTACTAGTTCTGCTATACAAATTTATGTGAAATGCACACAATGTGGACATTCCAAGACAACAGCCATTATAAATACTTGTCACGAAAAAAACCCTAGTGTATGTAATAAAAAAACAAACAACAAGGGGTAACGAGAGGAGATCTATATTCAGATTCCTAATGGAGTATCTGACAACTAAAGTGTAGCATTCAGATGAGTTAATCAGCTTATTCAAAACATTTCCTACTGCAATTGGGAGAAGTCTCCATGGACATTCATTATTTATTCATTATTCTAGAATGCAATTAGGTCCTTTCAATTACAAAAAATGTCTGCTCTTTGTTTTTCCATAAAACCTCAGAATTTCTCCTTTTTAGCTTACTGAAACCAGTTCACTTGAAAACAGCTTCATGCAGTTGTGTTCTTTCCAAGGAGCAGAGCTTAAGGCTTTGAAAAGCAAAAGGATATTTAATTAAATTTTTTTCCTCCCTGAATGGAAAATAGCTGTATGTCCAAGTTCAATGTTAATGTTAGAGATGTTGTCCTTACAGATGTTTTAAGTAAATCATTCAATCTGTATCACTTTAATTCCTTACATGAAAAACATGGAAGTACTTGAAAGAAACTATTTTCTTACAGCTGCATTTTAGAGTGCTGCTTCTTCTGAAAAGCTAAAACACCTGAGCTTATAATTACAATTCTCATTTTCATTAACCTCAGCTTCTTTCTTTTCAAAATAAAACCAAAATTAAACTATTTTTTATTGCATGAACTAAACCAGCCTACCTTCTACCTTCCCACACCTCCCCAGCCCAGCTGGTTTCACAGGATTTTCTAGTTTCCTGCTCTTCAGTCTGCTTGAAAAGGATTAAGAGAATATATAAAGCTCTTAAAGGCCAAACCTATAATTCTTTTAGCAAAAACATACTATACCTGCAACAGGGATCCTTTTAACGCAAACTGGAATTTCCCATTGTTCCTTGTAGTTTAGTCCATGATTATTCAGTAAGGTAAACAACGACTGATTACTTAAAACAACTTGAGGACAGTATTTCAAAGCAAGTTTTTCTGCATTTGAATCTGAACTAATATCCTAAACAGAAAAAGAGTTAAGATTATTAAGTTTTTAATAAAACCATAAACATTTAAATACATAAGAAAATGCCCAAGCCCAAACAAACATGGATTAAACACCCAATACCCTCCTCCCCTAAACACCAACACAGTGCCCGGCTTCAGAACCAAATGAAAAGGCAACTAATTCCCCTGAAGGTTTCTGGCTCAATCTTATGCATTCACCTTGCAGGATGAGAAAATATGTCCTCTTAACTTGTATTTTTCAGTTCATTCCTATTACTTTGAATTACTGGGTTCATGATCAAGAAACATGGAGGTGCATTGCAGAAGAAAAACAAAAAACAGCTTCAACCACACATGTATTATGGACCTTCTCACAAGTAATAGCACAATGAAGACATCTACCATTATAGTTAAAACTGCACAGTTGTTTCATTACAGATATATAAGGTATCTTAGAACAAATATAAACCCACAAAGATTACAAATTCAGAGCTGAAATGATAAAGTTGTTAAACAGTATGAATACAGTTTCCATGAAGTGAGGAGGCAGGGAATATTCACAAGGTGGGAGAAGAATGTCAAGAAGACAACACAAGACCAGGAGCCCTGAGGACCATAAGAGAGAAATAAGCAAAATCTAGCCATGTTCTGTTTTCTGCCACCTGAGACATCATCAGATATATTCTCTGTTCATAGCTATAACATCTCATTAGCCACATATCATTCTGCCGTGTCACCTCTGCTGCTTTCTTAAGCAAAAAAGTGTCTTTACAACCACAGTGGCTCTGCTGAAAGTTTGGGGTTTGATATGTGAAAAAACTCCATAAATTAGTGGAAAACAAATTCTCGGGAGTAAACAGTCACATAAAACCAAGTTCCACAGAATGAAAACCTCATTGATTTTCTCTGTGTAAGAAAACACAAGGTGGACTGGAATATAAAAATTGTTCAACTCAGAAATTGAGTTTATGCTGTTTAGCAAAAGAAATTCCCAAGGTAACCTAACCTAATCACCTTTTCAGAAAAGGTGACAGTCTAAAGTAGTCTTCTTACCCTCAGGACTTTTCTTGTGTCAGAAACCTTCACACCTCCATGTATTCATATGTGTGTATACACACTCACATACACACAGAAGCCAGCTTAGAAATTGCAAGGCAGAGTTTAAGAGGAACAATACTGTAGCAAACAGTAATCTCTAGGTGCCACAGTGTGTTCCTATTTAAGGACCTCTGTAATGTTTCAGTGAGGGAACACAAGAATCTTTTCAAGAAGGTCCAAAAGGTTACAACCCAACTTTTGAAGAGGGCATTGTGATTGCTATAAATGAAAACATAAACAAATACCGATACAGTATTATGTTCTTATGCTACAAGATGTGCAAGATTAGGGAAAAAAAAAACAAACCCTAACAAAAAAACCTGAAGAAAATTGATGCTGCTACATAAAAAGGACCACACTGCTCTTCTCTACAAAATATGCCTTAAAAATGACAATAAAAAAGTTACTTACATTGTGCATAATAGAAGCCTTTTTTTCTGGAGTTATAATACCTGTAACAGTTTCATAATCTGTAGGCAGCTGAACAGGCATGATAGGGAAATCTGTTTTACCACGCCTTGCCGTTCCCTTGAAGAAATCAAGCAGTATCAGAAAGCAGCTTTAACTGAAATCATGCTGACGCAGCACTGCACTTCTTAAAATGAAAAATCTTAAGAATCTATGCAGGTGCATTATAAAGTTAGGGTTATACAAAAAAAAGCCCCACTACTAATGTAATCTTTTTAGTGGAAACATACAGTGAAGGGTGTTAACAGCCTTACTACCAGAATAGGAGCCTCTAAGAAAGATGGGGAAGGACCTTTCAGCAGGGCTTGTCAAGATAAGACAAGGGGTGATGGTTTTAAAATAAAGAAGTTGCGAGGCTGGATGTGAGGAAAAAAATTCTTTACAATGAGGGTCACAAAACACTTGTGCAGGTTGCCCAGTGAGGTGATGGCTGCACTATCCCCAGAGACAGACAACGTCAAGTTGGAGGTGGTTCCGAGCAACCTGATCTAGTTGAAGATGTCCCTGCTCATTGCAGGAGGGTTGGACTAGATGACCCTTGAAGGTACTTTCCAATCCAAACTATTCTATGATTCTATGAAAATAATTTCGGTAACATTTTCATTAACAATTTCAGTTATAAAATGTAACCCTTAACTCAAGCACCAAATACTTCCAAAAGAACCTGAATACTCGAGTGACACAATCCAGATGTAATTCTACTTATTTGAAAAGAACATCAAACCAATACTTCTACCCATGATATTACCATTACAAGAAGATTTTTTTCCAGCCTAAATGTCAACTGAGTATGAAACTTTCCTCCCATGATACTTATGATCTCCTGGAGCATGTAAAACTCAGGATGCGTTTGCACATGTCCAATACAAGCACGCAGCAATTCCTAACATAAAAGGAAAAAAGTTTATGCAATTGTGTTTTTCATAAGAATTCCATTTAAAAGTTTTTTTCTGCAACTGCAACTTGCATTTGCATATACTTTACACAGATATATTTATCAGATTACTCATAACAGACTTTTTCAACTTTTCTAGTTAGAGACAGTATTTAAAAACTTAAATACCAGAACAACTCAATAATAATTTTACAATCACTGGTATCAAAACTGAAACATACTCTAAGTTCTTCTCAACCCTTCATATGCAAGGCTAATAATGTATGGACACAGGCTCAGACCCATCATTAAAAAACCAAGAAAATGTTTAGTACTGTGCTAAACCAGGTAATTGCTTTCTTTTCAGTTTGTCTTGGCTTTTAGAGGGACCAGGTATTTTTGTGTTACTACCTAGATTACATCAGGCTTAGGTAAAAGTCACAAAGGTAAACACATATATGTGTTGAAATATGATTTCATGTCAATTTTAGACTTTAAATCATTCTAAACATAATCTTTTCTGCTACCTTAATTATGTATTTAAAACATTTAGGTTTTATTTAGTAATTAGAATGAGTTTTTTCAGCTAGTATTGTTTAAAACTAAATACATGTCCCTTTCATTTTGAACTCAGGAGATCAACTTCAAGTTTGGAGATACATTCTGTGACCAGATGACAAAATCACTTTGAAAAATAGACACAAGATACAGAATTACAAAGCCAATCCCAATTTTAGGAAAAAAAGCAAGATTTTTGTCATTCACACATAAGGACTGTATGTTAGCAACAAATTTAGCTTGGGCATGAAAAAGTGTTATGGTGAAATAGAAACATTCCTTCTGAATTTAACAAAATGCTCTATTCTCTAGTAAACATATTTATTTTTCTGTTTTATACTGCAAAAGAAAGTGATGTGGCACTTACTACTAAGGACTGAATCTTAACAAAAGCATGTAAGTTGGCCATTTCAACTAAGGCAAGGGACTATGAGGGAAAGGAGCTAGAGCAAGTGAACCCACTGATAGGAAAGTTTAATGAACCTGTATCCTGGAATTCTTTTCCCAAAATGTGCAATTAAACCAAGAATGATATATGAAATTGCATTCATTTTTGATAATAGAATCATCAAAGCAGGTATTTATAACACAGCATGAGCCTGTAGAAATAGATTATAATTAAAGCCTGAGTAACCTCTGATTAAAGTGACTCTGTAACATGCTACTGTGGTTCAGGAAAGCTTAACGTTCTGTCCAGTAGTGTACATTTAGGAGCAGCTTGTTAATGTAAATGCACGCTTAAAATGCAGTTTCTCTCTTTCCAAAGGTACAGATGTCATTTACTTAATTGATGACTAAATCTTTGTCAGCACTGTATTCAGAGACCTCACTTGTATCTTATTGGCTATAACAAACTGTGGGCCAAGCCATGTTGCACAGCACCAAGGAAATGGTGACTTCTCACGTCTCATCCGAACATGGAATCAGTAGAAGTTCAGGGAACATCAGATCCCATAAGCAGTGCCTATGTATCTTAATCACAATTCCAAAATAATTATTTAAGAAGAGAAGGAATTAAGCACAGTATTTGTACTTACCTCAGTATAACGTTGTGCATCTTCAGAGATGGTATCATAGTCTTGGGCGCAGCTCTTTGCAGCGTTTTGGGCAAATTTCATAAATTCTGCAATTTCACTGTTTACTACTTCTTTCATTTGCTGGGGGGAGAAAGAAAACAATCTATTTTTTAAGACAGAAGAGAATCCCGTAGGCAGGTATGTAACCACCAAAACTTCCAGAGAGGTAGTACAGGTGATGGTATGAGGGAGGGCACAGATTTCACTTGCTCCTCAATTTGGCAAGTCTCTGCATATGTTCAGAGTTTCACTTAAGTAACAAAATAAAATTTGTAAGGCCCATTTTCTTAGAACAAAATAATCCCAAACCAACAAAACGGGACCCTAGCAAACAGCAAGCTTCCTTTGGTCATACACTGGTGGTTTACAAAAAGAAAGGTTACAAAACATTGTTGGGGAAAGTTTACAAGATAAAGCCATAAAGAAATTCGAGCGTCAACTTCATAAGCAATTACATTTTAAGTAACACCACAGTAGGTGCTGTTTTGCCCAAGAACAACATTCCCATTGTTACAGAATAAAATAAAGGAATTCGCACTAACAAGGAAGCAGGGGAAGCCAAATGCATTAGCTTAAAAACATTTGCTGATTAATTACATCACACAGGATTGAACTGAAATTGTACTTCCTACCAACATGAGACATAGCCTTTTACTACTTAAATATTGCTGTAACTAAACAGCAAGCGTGACCTTGTGCCTTTCTACTCCCAGAAGCACTGATGTGGCAAATGTAGAAGGTCAATGCACAGGTCCCCTCACATGCTAATGAAGGAAGTTCCTATTACAGGGTACCATCAAAGATCACATCAAAATGCATTCTCCTCCTAAAATTGTACAAAGGTGCTACATGCCATTATGAAATGCTAAACTCACAGTAAAGTCAACTCCTAACTTTCTTCTCATAAAAAAAGTGGGTTTTTAGGGGGTGGGTGGCTGATCAGCTATCAAAGATCTACACTTACCATCAGTTGCTTAGACAACTACTAATAAAAAATATGTAGAAAAAACCCACCTCCCTTCAATGAACTAACCAAAACCTCTTTCAATTTATATTAAAAATGTTATCCTGAATACTTTCAAACTTTATTATTATTACTAGCATTATTACTCATAATACTACATTAAAAGGTAATTATGACAAATTAAATTTAAAAACGTTTCTGCTATATTTTCTTTAACTCTTTGTAACAAAAGAAAAATGGATGACTCTCTCTGTGATGTTAATGTTTACACACTTACCAGATACGTGAATAATTCTCTCTGACTTGCTGCATTAACTTGAAAATGGTTTGGGTTTTTTGAGTACTTAGTCATCAGATACAGGTATGTTTTCTGCTCCTTCTGAGTCAAACAAGAGGTAAATGGATAAGGGAGTCTAGGTTCTGGAAAAGGAACATCATCAGCTCCGGTTTTAGCCTCCACCTCAAGTGGATCTGCAGCTTGCACGCTACAATTCCGTTTGTTTTCTGAAGAGTTTGCCAATGCCTCTTCATTTTTCTTTGCCTCTCTGAAAGAGAAGTAGTAAATAAAAGACCGTACACTTTTTACATTTGCTATGTGAAAATATTTGCTAATATTGCTAATAACACATTTGTTACAATTAATAAAGGCAGTCATGCAAGCCTAAACTGCAAATCCAGCAAAATGCACTGTGAGATAGTGTACTATTCCAGTTCCTAGCCTGCGTTATAGGAAATTTCTTATTCTGAAAATCCACCTGGACAACCAGACCAACCCTTACTACCAACAGCAGGTTTGCCACTGCTTGAAAGATGGAAAAACTAAAAAAGTAATGTTTTTTATAAAACGGTGTATATATTGGTCTGTATACTCACTATTGAGGTGACAAGCTAAATATGAAACTCTCACTCTTTGTCCTAGAAACACCCATTATTAATGAAAACATACAGAGTTTCCACATTTCACCATTCACTGACGGCTGGTATTCAGAACCAGTTCAGAAAGCTCCTGCTTATGTATCAAAGTTACAGTAAAGGAGAACAACTTAACTAGAAAAAGCCTTTCTTTCACTGTAAACGAAGTAATTTAAAAGTGCTTAACTGCAACACTGAAATTCTTCTTCAATGAAGAAATTCCTAAAAAAATAGTACACAATTCAAGAGTTTCATTTTCTACTGTAAACAATACTGAAATCAGCGGCCAAAATAATAATACCGGGCTAAGGCAAGGAGTGTAGCTGTCCTAACAGCAAAGAAGTAACATCATTTATTTGGTTATTAATAAAACACCGGTATATGAAGCCCATCTTAGCGCTTCTCTGTTTAAAATGACTGCTCTTAAGACAGAAAATATTTAAGGTAAACAAAATGAACATTAACTGCTGACCTTGGAAAAAGCCTATTTTTAAGATACGATTTCAGCAGTAGAAAACACCTCCAGTGCCATTCAAACCCAGCAGTATCACATCTTCAGTTCCTAATAACACTTCACAGCTGTCTCTCTGAATACGAGAATGTGTCCATCCTCATGGCACAAACTGGCAAATTTAATTAAGCTGCAGCAGCGACAAGATGCTGACTCAGATAGGCCAATGTAGGAACATCAAGACATTCTAGCAGCTTAAATTGGCTATATTCAGCACTGAATGAAATGGCAGCACATCAAGATCATTTCAGTACGCAGTGCTGTCACAGTCTTCATCAGGGTGCAAACCAAAATAATCTGACAGAGCTTTTCTGCCCATATTTACAGCATTATACTTCATTTGAGCCACCAGTTTAAATTTTTCCCCCTTCATTTTAGAAGCAACCTGCCTTCACAGCTCCTATGGCGCTAGATATTTCCTGAAGTATGTGTTTCTCTCAGAAACCCCAATATAAAAATGGACAAATCTCCTCCAGCTTTTACCTTCACACTTTGCCCCATTAGGTTCCATTTCTCTTCCTCTAGAGTATGGCCATGCAACCCTGCTCCACTAGTTTCTGAATTTTTCTGGTTACAGCCTCTCTTCTGGCTATAAACCCACTTCTACCACATAAAACTAAGCACAATCCTGCTCTTGAGTGCAGCCATGTCTACTGCAGAAACCCTTTTCCTACATCATCTAAAGGAAGAGGTCCCATGGCAACACCCAGCAGCAAGCTGAGAGGGTGGGCTGTGGTCATCTCTGCCAGTTCAAGGAAAGTTGCTCAAAGAGAGATGAACCAGAAGAACCTTCTCTAGCTAAAGATGTGGCATATAGTCTCATGTGCTGCATGCAGGTATTCCCCCCACATATACATTTCTAAATGTCAGTTCACACACAAAAATTCCCCTTCAGAACAAATTTTCCACATGCTGAGCTCCCCACTTGGAGCACAGTAGCTACCTTGGTCTCCATCCACACTCTTTGTGGTGGTTCATCCACCATGAGACACTTGCCACTTGTACCTCTCTACCAGGTTAATGACCTGTTAAAAAGCCAATAGGCTGAACAGTCCTCCAACATCTGAAATCCAGCAGCATGAGCCATGCTTTTCTCTATGTGAAACAAATGCTGACTCCAACTCCATAAAAATGAAATAAAACATCAAAACTGCCTGTACCTACTGTGCTCATGAAATTTCATTTCTCATTCTTTAACTAACACTCTACAGTCTCTTCATTACTCAAGGAATTAATTGCATCTCCACTGTGTCTAAGACAGTGTTGAGAGTGCTGGCTAATTCCAAGAGACACAAGTAAAAAGGATTTCAATGTACACTATTATCAGCCTACCACTAAGTGAGAAAACACAGACAGACAGCAAAACACTAATTTCAAGAAAAAATTAGAACTGGTTCATGGGTTACAGGATCCTTACCCTGATCAGTTTAAAGTGTGGGTCAAACTTCACCCCTCTTTGGTCCGTAAGCAGCAACAAGCACCACCTCCAAAAAATAGCCCAAAACCCATTCCAAGACCCCCCACGTACCACCTGATCCCACGGAAGTCCCAAGGTCCCAACCCAGATTCTTTCTGAGGTTTCACAACAGGTACAGATTAATGGCTTGACCAAGGTGTCGGTAACACATCCTGGCATGCCAGAAAACGCGCAGCTTTCCCCCCTAACAGTAAGGGTGCGTATTACTAGGATGACAACAAACAGCACAAAATGATAATATACCAGAATATACCTGTTTGATAAATGCCATAATTCAGAGAGGCTGGGAGCCAATGAATATTTTTCATAAATTTCATGCGAGAAAAACACTTCACTGCCATTTTTTGGTGAAACATCCCTGATAATGAAACAAAAACAAAAACCAAGAACATTGCAATACACAAAACAATTACAGACCCCATGTGTTCCTGAGAAATAAAGATCAGGATTATTTATTATTATATTAAAAAATAAAGGAAAAAAGCTATCTACTGTCTTTCCACATTCCCTCTATATGGAAGTTAGGTAATTCCCTAGTGGTTCTTGATACTAAAACCCATGTGTTCTTCACAGTCCAAAAGTAACAATTTCATTATAAATACTAGATATAAATTCTAGGTCTGGCGAGAGACATTCTGATGGAGATACAATGCTTTCAGGTGCTCATTAATCAAAACCAAACATTGGGCTGAACTTCTGGAATTTTGAGAAAAATACAACAGTATCGCTTTTATACTTTCAGAAAGGAGATAAACTTTGTCTTCTACACAGACCTTACTAATTATTTTGCTTTAAATACAGCCCTTCCAGTGTTTACACGATGCCAGCCTTCCCAAACTATTTTGAAAGGTGTAAAGAAAGATTTATTTGTCTTCCTCACGAATAAACTACCTCAAAAGCAACTCACTTTTCGAGGCTTAAACAGCCAAACTACTATACGAAAAGCCTGCGTAGGGCTTTTCGTATTAAAAACAAAACCAGCATCGCAACCCCAAACCCATACTGTGGATACGCATTACTTAACTACCCCTCCTTTCAGACCGTATATAAACACACAAGCCAACTCCTCCTCATGGAAAGAACGGACACTTCTATTTCCCCTCAGCAAAAGCCGTACACGCCGCCATCCCGCCCTCCCTCAGCGACGGGGCGGAGCCAGCCGGGGGCGGGAGCTCAGGCCCGCCCCGCTGCCGTCTGGCGCATGCAGGCTCCCGTGCGGTGTTCTCTCGGAGAGCAGCGAGAGGCGAGGGGCCGTCTTTCCGGCCCCCGCTGTTCCGCGGCGCCCCGCGGGGTTAGGGCCGGAGGCGCACGCGTACTCACCAGGCCAGCAGCTGCCCCTTGGCCGCCATCTTGACGAGTACTCGCCGGGTCCTCGGCCCTCTGCCGCGCCAGCCTCCCTCAAGGCATTGGCCAATCAGCGCAGAGAGCGCGCGGGATCGGGTGTCCTGAGATAGCCAATGGTAACGCGGGACGCGCAGCTGCTGTTGAGAGGCTGCGGCGGCCATCTTGTGGCGGGCGGTACCGCCGGGGGCGGCCCGAGCCGGTGGGTGCCGCTCCGGTCCCGCCTCTTTTCGCCGGGAGATGAAGCGTGCGTGCGGCCTGTCCGTGCTGTCTGCTCCGCTCCGACCTCGCGTTCTTCGCTAAGGTGTTCCCTGACCAGGTGTTTGGTGCCTCGAGCGCAGTTCCTACCTTGGGTGTGCCGGGTGGCTTGTCCCTCAGGGGCGTGGGGCCGTGCGTGAGAGGGCTAAGGTGCTCCGCGGAGGTTGCTGGCTTTATCAGCTTCCCTCCTCTCCTGAGCTGCCTGTCTGGCTGGCTCACTGTTACTACGTAGGCAGAGCCCCAATCCCTTAACTGACGGTCGGGCTTCCCAGTGTGGTGAAATGTGGAATTCAGATATTCTCTGTAGGTCTGGGTGATGGAAACTCATTTACTTGTGGTACAAGAAAAGGTGATCCCCTGCACATCTCTACAGTTGGAACATTCAGAGGGAAGTGAGTATTATGGCATGAAATGATCAAAGGGTTCACCTAATCCTGCAACAAACTCTGGGCATTGTACACAAATACATAAAAGAAACTGATTCAGAATGCTGTCTAAACCCACCAACAAAGGTTGCTTGCAGATCAGTTTTAAGGACACTGTTTGATTTCAATTCTGGCCTTTCTTGGTTTGTCTGTCTCTCGAGAAGTGGAGGGATTTCTCTGTATTGGAACCACTCCAGTCCAGGAGGTAGCCTTGTATAGAGTAATCTTACTTCAGAACTGCTGCCATGTATGGTAGCAGTTTTGTGGCCTGATGATTAGAAGACTGATTGTGAGTGTGGCACGTCAAGTCCTACTTCAGTCTGTGTATCTCTTTTTTTAATGGTGCTACTTCCTAGGTGTGATCCTTTTAGTTCCATGACATAAACATGAACATCAGGAAGCACTTCTTCATGGTGAGGGTAATTGAGCACTGGCATAGGTTGCCCAGGGAAATTGTGGAGTTGCCATACTTGGGAGAATTAACTCAAAAGCTGTCTGAATGTGGTCCTGAGCAAGTGGCTGTAGGTGACCCTGCTTGTGACCTCTGGAGGTCCCTGCCAACCTCAGCCATTCTGTGAAATAGGGATCAGAACCGCCACCTCCTAACCTGCAGTTTAGCTTTCCTTACGGGTGGCCATGAGAGTCCTCAGTTTGTCTCCTGCATTTTACATCGAATAGTTGTTGCCTAACCTGTATTTTGGTGATTAGAATCTCTCCTTTGATTAGAAATACTGGGCAGGATGAGGATGAGAAAAATAAACTTGGAATTTCAGTGTCTCAGAGACTGCTTTAGTCATGGAGCTGCTATAGAACTAACTTCTGTAGCACTACTTGATGCTACAGTTCTAAGAACACAAACATTTCCACTATGGTTTGATCTGGTTTTTGTATATGTGATCCGTAGGTGAAGGCTGCTCCCAGATACAGGGCTTCAAAGATGAATATCAGTAGGTAGTATTTCTGGATCATGGATGGGCATATAAATACTGAGCTGTTCAAGCTCTGTCAGGATGGAAACATTTCTGGGTAGGTGGAAAAGCAGAACCGTGCATGCCTGAAGAATTAAGTGTGCTGCTGGCATTCGGGTGCTCCCAATGTTGGCACAGCAGAGGGGAGTTTCCACTTTGAATTTTGATGACTAAATTGTATTAAAACCTCAATTTTGATACCCAAATCCTCATTTAGAACTAGCCCATAGCGCTATTTCCAGAGTCACTGGAAGGCCTTAAGCCAGGTTTCTTCTGTCTTGCACTCGATGCACTGAACTGTGATTTCTAACAGGAAGATACCTTCAAGGATAGGAAAGCTAGATTGATCCACACTCACTGTGAGGAATTTTAAAGTGCTTGTTGGCCAGAATGGGAGCTTGCAAGATGCTTGGGAATTGTCTTGTTTCCCTGCTGCCAAACATTATGTATGTCCTAACCAGCTCTATGTGCTTGGTAGCACAGTCTGATTTTGTAACTGTTCATTCCTTAAGGAATAAACCTAATAAACCACAATTTGGAAAAACAAACCAGATGCTACTAACAAAAAATTAAGACAGATTTTTTCCATTAGAAGCTGAAGTTTTATTACAGGATAACAGTACATAAAGCACATCTAAAATCGATGTGTTCAATGCACTTAATAAAGGTAATGTAATATTAAAGGTACAGTTTCTAAGTACAATATAACAACATTCATATTAGAATGAAAATTGGAGTATTTAAAAGACAACATTAAATCTCTTATTTTTACAGTCATATTTACAAAATGAATCAAAATACTTTTTTCGGGACTGAGTAAAATAACAAACTTGAATATAAGCAGGTTATCGTAGGAGTGAGTTGGACAGGTCCATGAAAGTGAGAAGTGAAGTGACTGGGTAAAGATCATTAGCAAAGGTTTAGTACAATACCACTTTAGTATTCCTCTTGATGGCTTCGATTTATGTGGCTAGAAAAGGAATTTGTACATACTGTACATATAACAGACAGCATATATTTACATGTACAGTATAATTGCATTTCAGCTTGTGTGTATTTACAGAAATTTGAGCATATCACTCAACGAGGTTTTTGAAGTCTATGTGCTTAATCTTCAAACTGATGTGTATTTGTAATCAGCATTTATTCTGGTCTCGTTACATTGAACATTTAGTAAACAGGGAAAATATATATTTTAACCAAATGGTTTTGCATAAATATATCAAACTATTAAAATTAAAACAGTAGGGAGAACGTGTTCCTGGCATTATGTGGAGGTTAGTACATACAAATTTAAGAGCAAGTCCTTTCCTCTTGGAAAATATCAAAAGGTGACTTAAATCAAGAAGGGAAAATAAAATTGTCATGGCTTATATTTAAATAAGATTGTAGCTTCAAGAGGTTTTTATAATTGTCCTGATAGTGTTTGCAGTTAAACATTCCACTTACGAAAATATACCCATGGTGCAGTAAAGTTTGTATTTATTTTTAGGACAACAGTATGTTTGCTGTTTAAAAAAAATTATTTATATATATATATTCCTTGGATTGAGGGTATAAAAGCAGTGCATGGAAGCCAAGAACCATGGCTTTAAAATTCACTACCTTCTATTATCAAAAAGTGCAGTAAACAGAAACATTGTATTTAATAAATTGCTCAAAAATCTTTGCTAAAGATCTTATAAATTCAGTAATATTACAGAAAAAATCTAATAAATATTTAAAAGGTTAATTACCTCCATAGTTAGATATTTGATATCCATGAGTTTTTAAGAATTAACATGAAAACAGTATCTTAGAATGAAAGGAACAGGGGACAGGAGTACTTTTAAGGGTACATGACTATGTAAATTAAGGTATACATAAAAAATAAAAACAAAACCCCCAGACCTGACAAAACGTTGCAAATTCCACTTCTTAATTAGCTTTAGGTGCTAATGGCTGTCCTGGGATGTATGCATGGTTTAGAAAGCATATCCAAGGACTGAATTTAGCCATCCATCTATGATGGAAGATATACAGAACATTCCTATTTACAGTAACTGGAGTTAAGTGTGTCAGCACGGCCTAGTAACATCCGCATTTGAGTGTGTACAGATCCTATTTAAAGTGAAGAGGGAGGAAGGCACCCAGCAGAATAACATCTATAAATATCAGATGCAGTGACAGGATAGAATTCTCCCAAGAAGCCAAATAACTACCTCCCTTTCAGACAGACACCATATTGCAATTACTTTATACTGGCAGATTAGATGTTTTTCTTTTTTTCTGATACAATACAGACAAACTGTTTTAGTAACCAAAAGGATAACAAGCTGGACAGAACATTTTTAATAATGTTAATAATTAATCATGTTAATAATGTAGAAAAAATTCTACATTTGATATCAAGTATCTGTACCAGTGAAGTAATTTTCTCCTTATTAAATATACTATAGAATAATTTATATAATGACACTATGCATTTAAAGAGAAAACCATGTCCCAAATCTTGTACTCTGATACAGGTACTTGTTGGGCATATGTTGGTGTATATATATATATATACACAAATATATATATTTATATATAGTTATACTCAGTGAAATTAACAAGACCCAAAGGTGGTATTGTCTAGGAATAAAAGGGGTTTGTTTGCTTTTGTTCACAAAAGTAACTTATCTAGCACCACACATCAGAAAAACACAAAAATAGCACACTCTAGTTCTAAACAGCTATGTCTAAAATAGATTATATAGTAAAACAGATATTATACAGCATAATGTGGTATTTGATAAACAGATAAATATTTGCACTGTGTAGGCTGTTTATAGTATAACTTTATCTATA
Organism: Amazona ochrocephala; assembly: GCA_039720435.1. Classification (NCBI taxonomy): domain Eukaryota; kingdom Metazoa; phylum Chordata; class Aves; order Psittaciformes; family Psittacidae; genus Amazona; species Amazona ochrocephala. The sequence continues at coordinate 29,083,920 of CM077883.1, read as the reverse complement.
CAGAATGAAAGCAAAAAGTTAACTGTATAGAGGTGAGCAGAACAACATTAAATATTATGACTCCAAAGCAGAGACAAAGTTAGAGTTGAAAGAACAGAGCAAGATAAAATGTTTACAGGCCATTACAAGTCCTTAAATTAGTAGTAAAATAAGGAATCAATTGCTCAAGTTTAAGAAAGCAGTAAACAAGAGATTGCATTTACATGCAGATGTCTAAAACTTGTATTTCTTTTAAATCTATGCACAAAAAGTCATTTGTTTTTATTGCTTGACATTCAGTTATGGCTAGAGTATTTTTAACCTTTTTTTTTTTTTTGTACTTTGGAAACAAGAATATTGTTAAAGGTGCCATAAAAATGGACAACATTGAAAACAGTTTGCAAAGAAACCACCTAACACTGCAGTTCTTTATACATTTTAAAAAGCCTTGTCTGGGGTTTGTCATACGTTAAATATATTTATTCTGGGAAAATACATTGTAGCTTGAAGCCTCCCATTGGCCCAAACATCCAATACAAAAACACGTCTCCAGAAAAGGAGCAGGCAGACAATACAGGTACATATAAAGAAGCAGCCAGTTAATGTCCTAATAGTTCAAATATTCACCACTGTTATGTAACTTGTTTCTAAATCAATGTAGAAATGAGGAACATTTTGGATTTAGAAAGGTGTACAGTACGTATGCCTTTTTGTGAAATAAAATTCACTGTATTGCTTATGAATTCTCTGCATTAGATATAGATAGCATTACAGATTGCAAGTTCCTGTAAAGTTTGTGCATCTACATTAAGACTCTGTGGGGTAATTTAGGGTAGCGTTTCTCAAACCGAAAGTCACAACCATTTGAAAGTTGCCAAAGTGTTTAGATTATTATCAAAACACTGTGTCAGGCAAGCGTAGCTCGGCTCTAGGTGAAGTGCAGCAGCTCTGTTCTCCAGCGCAGAGCCTGTGGTGGTGCTGGCTGCAGACAAGTGGAACTCATCCCACTTACTGGATGCAGCTCAGCCCCCCCCAGCCTGGAGGAGCTGTCTCTTGGCTGCAAGCACCAAGCATTTGCAGTAGCCGTGATGTTGGTGAGTACTAGCAGCCACTCAGTTCCTCCAGCTAGGAAATGCTGCCAGTAATTACAGCTGGTTCGCACTCCCTGAAAAAGTCAATTGCAACACAGAGCCCCATGAAGAAACAGAGCCCAGAGGGACTGTGCTTTCAGAAACCTTGAGAAACTCTGACTTAACAGGAAAACAAGTATACAAAGGACATATGAACACCAAAACAAGGCAGATGTTAAACAAAAGGTGTGATGCCACACGTCAAGTTAAAGAACTTGACTGTGAAATTCAGCTTGAACAAGCAGTAAGATTATGAGGGAAGACATACAAGTGAATATTGTGGCAGAAGAAATTAATCTACGCGTACTGATCTGAAGCCTTTATCATGTTTTATGTCTTTTTTGGATAGCCTACTTATTGCTATGAAGTTATTGCTATATTCTACCAATGATAAAGGCAAGGAAAAATAAAAAAAAGAGTTAACCAGCAACGTTACATACGCAAACGGTAGAATACAGCTCCTATTTTGATGTTACAATTCTATTTAGTACCTGAATAAAGTTCCAAAGATAGACCATGTGTTATCCTAAATCTTATGTATTTTTCCCCTCAAATCCAGTGACTCAGCATTATTTAGCGAGCTATTATCACAGTACTAGGATTAAAGCACATACTGCAATGATTTTTAAATAAATACTCATTTAAGTTTTAAAACTAATCTTTTTGCTGTGGTATTTGGTATCTGTATGCATTTGCCCTCATTTCCACCAAATGATTTACTGACAGGAATACTGAAGTATAAAGAAAATAGGAGGCTAACAGTCAAATATCTTCATGGGTGAAACTTTAAAAGTAATAAATATTATTATTAATAATGAAAAAAAAAATCTAATACTTCTCTTTCTCCAGCTAAGGAAAGTAAAGGTGTTCTGTGCAATCTGAATCAGCTAGCACAGGTAGAATGTCATATACTGAATACTGAGGAGTAAACTGCTTATTATTTTTGGATATTGGATAGTAAATGCTGTTTCTGACTTTTTTTTTATATATATATATATACACATTGGCAAGTTTAGGAATGTGTAGAGAAAAAAAACCCGCCACATTGTTTGCACAGCTTATACTGGGCAACCAGTTCTTGTTCATCAAGTATAGACTGGGGAATGTCTGTGCCAATCCCAAAAAAGTGATCACCACAGTACATAGTTAAAACATCTCATAGATTGTACATACTAACAGTCTGTTTAATTGATATGCAGGTATGTAAAGAAGAGGTTCTACTGTGAATCAGCAATAGGAATTTTCTTCTGCTGAAGCTGCTAGAACACCCGCTGATCCAAGAGGTCATACTTGCTAAGCAGTTGTCTGCCTTGGAATGCCAAGCTAAGCTAAACTTGACTGTCAGCTTGTAAAGCCATAAGAAAAATTTCCTTATCTATTAAGCAACCTAAAGTAAACAACTGGAAGCCATATATCCAGTGAAAAAACCCTCAATAACTTAAGAAACTGGAGAACTGATGCTTTTTGCAAGCAGACAGGCTTGATGAGAAATTCTCTCTCTTCCCAATCTAACAAAAGTCTGGAAATCTTGCTCTTGCTGTTTGCATTTGCTTATTCACTTTTCTACTTGCATTGTCAAAACATGTGAAGCCATAAACCAAGGCTGACTGGGACAGGCTTCCTGAATCCTACAATTTGTCACTTGGAGACTTCTTAGACATTGCTGGGTTTTATGCCATTTTAATCACTTGGCATTGCTGTATTTGATGCACTAGGTGTGAAAATGTCTTCAGCCTCAGTGTTTCTTTCCAGTCAGGTTTTTTGCTTTACCATGAATCATATGTAACACTGACAGACAGTGTCTGCAGTGCTGTTCTTTTATTTCTGCAGATCTAGGTTCCCTTTTATGTGACCTCATTGCCAAAACCTAATCATCCCCTTTGCATTCTTATTGCACTATCATAAAATGATTTGTTTTCTTTGACAATAATTTAAATACTGAAACCTCATTTTCTACCCCAAAACACTGAAATTCATCTGGGAAACCAGTCCTGTCATTATAAAAATATCTCGAAGGTCTGAAATTAATTTCAATCATTCATTTAAGGGTCAGCATTAATTTGTTTTCTAAAATATAACTGCAAAACCTTTGCACTGTTTGGAGTACTTTTGTTTTGAACAAAACAGACCTAGGAGCAGCTCTGCTGCAAAACTGAGTAAGGGAATGAGGCACGCATAGAGCAGTTAGTTAAAAAGAAAAGAAAAATATCCAGTTCTCTTGTGCCTGGGGTGAGGGAGAAAGGAAAAAATATCAGCATTTTTTAACACGTAATTTGTTCCACCAGTAGTACTGGCCACCCTGTTGAAGAGCTTTAGAAGATCCCTGAGCACATTAGTTTCTGACTTTTAACCCCAGCTCCAAAATGATAGGGCTTTCTGTTGTTGATAGTGAGATGGATTGTCATTCACAGTTAAGTCAATCATAAGGTGCTTAGCTATTTTTACCCTTTGTCACCAATCAGCACAAAGAACTGTCAGAAAATAACTTTCATTTCTCTTGTTTTTATATAATAAAAGGGCACAAATTTTAACCAACATTTTGTGACAGTGGTTTAGGATTATTATCTGGCTGCCCCTCAACAACAGACAAGTGATTCAGTCGACATTCCTTAGGAAAAAAAAGGAAAAAGAAAAAAAGAAAAAAAAGAAAAATCCTGTACAAATATGTATTTTTCCCTGAGGGATCAAGGTTACACCCGCAAGTGCTCTATGTACATATTGCACTGTAGAGGAATGAAGAACATGTGCAAAAAAAGCAACAATGATTGAAGCTTACTAATCAAACCGTTTAATCGTGACCGCTATGTCAGCTTGCATTTTGGAATGTCGGAACACAGCTATTCCTTTAGGCTAGAATGTAAAAACAACAAGAAAACAAAAAAAGAAAGAAAAACACACCTCTACTATGGCACATTCAATGAAATAAAAAGTTTTTCAAAGACAAATAGACAAATTCCATCAAGAAAATAATACAAAGTTCGTTCGTTTGTGGTTTTTTTTTTTGTTTTTTAGAAAAATTACATTACTTTCTTTCATTGTTTCACATTACAAAATTTTTTCTTGTTTACACAAATCACATTTTATTGCAGGAATATTTCAAGTGCCATCAAACATTTATAGAAGGGTTAAAAAAATAGAAGTCTCTCTAAAGTGGTCCAGACAAGGCTTTGTATAGAATAAATCTTTTTTCCACCTTCTATTTTTGACTTAAGTATTTTTAATACATTTTCTTTATTCCATTGACACGTAACAGCCTAGAAGCAGGCACTCACCCGTACCACTCATCCATTCACGTGCGCACACAGAGGTACTCACACACACACAGAGGTGCACATACACACACAGGTATCTTGGTATCCACACTAAGATAGGTAAGCTTTAATAAAGAACAACCAAACTTAAAACCAGCCTCCCTTTTCACCTAATCCCATTGTTTTTAAAACATCAAACAATGCCGGAGATGTTGGAGTACTTCAGGGTAGTTCAAAGGACAGCACAGTGCAGTCTCTTTCCTAGAAAGCCAGAAAACAGCTCTGTGGATAGATGTAGCACCCAATGAAAATCTGTTTTTCACTTTTAGGAACAGATCATTCAAAAAAGAATCTTCAGCTGTCCTCACGTTTTTATTTGTAGTGAGCTGTGCAGACTATGGAAAGACTCATGAATACCCACTGGCCCCCACTATGGCAGTTGGCAGCAGTCAGGAAAACCGAGTTACCTGGGATGTGTATGCACAGCCTCATTTAACACCTTGCCAGTACACAGGAGCTCCCACGGACAAAAGTGACAGCACTTTCTGGCCTAGCTGAACATGTCACAAGCTGCTTTCAGATGCAAAGGCTTTCAGCTAAGGCCCTACTGAACCTTTTAATGGTCATGGTGTTTATTAGTAACTGCTCAAAAAATCTGTGTTGTCAATGACTTACAGGTGTAAATATGCTGCGCTAGGCACCAAACAAAACCACTGGCACCTAGCTGCCTGGGAAAGTACTAATACTTATCAGGAAAAGGTAAGAAAAGGATGCGACTGAAAATTAATCCCCAGATATTTTGCCTGATAGTCTACTTATTGTCAGAAGCAGGAGTTGTATCTCGCTCTCTGAAGTATAGGTCTTACTTCATTATTCATTAGTTGACACTGAAATTAAGTTTAGTTGATCTTTACAGGACTAGCACCTAAGGCTGGTCACATTCAGAAAACATTTGGTAGTTAAAAGGGTATCTTTAAAAACAGGAACACATGTTAGAATGCAAGTACTGTATCATGCCAGTTACTCCAGTAAACAATGCTTCTAGGACCAGGGTTTCGGAGGGACTGGTGGGGTGGCTGTGCCGGCAGCAGGCAGCATGGAGCAGGAAAAGCACACCTCTGTGGGCTTTTCCCACAAGCGCTCTCATGGCTCCATCCCAGTGCTCCTGGAGGTGCAGGTGTTCCCCTCCCACACTACAGGGGCATACTGCTTTGAAGGGGAAATATGGGCTGCTCATTTCCCCTCCTTCCAAACTGCAGAGGTGAGCAATAGCTGTAAGCTTCCCTGATGTGGCAGACTATGGACACTTTTAACAGGCATGATGGCTAAACGCCTCAGTTTGATCCGACAGGAAGCATGTTCAAGTCATAGAGTAAACCTCTGTTTTGTGTATAATAACCCATTGACCTAATCCTCCTTTTGAAAATAGGCTTCAGAGTGGTTCTGTTCACTTCTGTTACCTAACAACTATACTAAATATAAGAAATCAAATCCATCAAGCACATTCTGTCTCGTTCCTTACTCTTTTTTGAAGTTCCTGGGTTTTTTTTCTTACGTACTTCATCAAGAACTTAATTTGCATCGACCTGTAAGGCATCCAGTTACACATCTATCTCATCCAAACCAACAACACACCTCTGGCTCAGCCAGTCCCAGTGTATTCTGTGATGTCAGTTAATGTGAATCTGCCTTCTGAACTAGGTTTACTTGCCACATCTGCTTGGAGAGAGTAGTCTTCCTGAAGGGAAGGATAATTGGCAATAATAAAGACTGATAAAGACTGCAAGATTCAGCTTATTAGTTGGTTATGCAAGATGAGAATCAAAATTTCAGAATTCCAGAATGCAGGTCTATAATATTAACAATTTCCTGGCATTACACAGAGTACAGTCAAACACTGTGCCTTTACTTTGTTAGTCTGTGCTCATCCAATAAACTTTAAAGTGCATATTTTAAATAAGGAGACCAATGGACTTCTCTGTTCAGCTGCCTGAAACTTCCCTGCTGAGAGCTAGAAGAACAGGGGTCAGTGTCTCTCCTCACTGAAGTCAAAGACTATGAATTTTGACTTCTATGGGTTTTGATAGGCTGGAGTGTGGAGTTAGAATGCATTGTTTACGATATGGAGTACAAGGTATGTAAAATTATATATAAAAATTCCTTTTGTACATGCATGTCGTATACACGTACTTTCACTGTAGATATAGACTTGAGTAAACACCTTCAAACCTGGACTGATGGTGGGCAGAAATACACTTCAAATAGCCTGATTTCCAAGGGTGCACACTACTGGTTTGTAGCTTTAACTTTGAGCACGGAAGCTCAGCACCTTTGAAAATGAGGTGTTTGACTTGTGCACCTAACTTGGAATTTAGGCATGAAATTTTAAACATTCAGGTTTGAAAGATATGAAACTAAAAGTACCTTGAATTTAGCAGCTGAAAAGCTGATTTTAATTTAGAAAATTGTCATTATTTTCAACTATTAAATATTTCTATAACCGTTTCGGGATATGACCAGCCTCTCTTTAAGAGTAACATGGAAAACAGCAGCATAAATACCTCCCAACGTATACGTACTAGTACCTGCCAAACCTTTTTCAGTTAAACTTGAATTTCTGGTGCACATGCAACACAACAATGAACACGCTAGCATTTAATTTAAAGAAAAAGGTGCAAAATGAAAGTGCCTTATCAATTCAACAAGAAAAGCTATACCAGTAACTACATTTTATATTAATTAAAACAATATATAAACAATATCTCTTTTGCTATATATAGTCTTCATGCCCATTTACCCTGTAATATATTATAATGCTATTGTTGCTATTGCTATGGACCCTTTTCATGCCGTTCTGTCTACTGGCAAACAGTGGTAGGTGAAAAAATTCGTCCTTCATGAAACAATGAGCAAGTTGTGCAAACTGATGCTGAAATCTCTGCAATGTACACCAGTCGCTGATTACTAGGTGGACTCTGTTCTGATCAACAAATTGTTCTGTCAAAAGTCTGGGCAGTGAACTACAGGAGAAAACAACCTTCTGACATGAGTACCCTCAGTCTGTGTAAACAGAGGTCAAGGATTGAGAAGCTGAGACAGAAAAAGGGTCCATATTTGTAGGCATAATGGAAATCATATGCATGAGAAAAACAAGTTCAACTTTGTTTCATTGTTTCCCATCCTTCGCCTGACCCCGACCGCCAAGAGATGTGCAGTGTGTTGGCTCCCTAGGTCTGTGCGGGGCCACATAAAGTGTCTTGGTTTTCTTTCTTTTCTTTTTTTTCTTTTTTTTTAATTTTTTGTTTTTTCCTTGCTTTTGTTTTACTGTTTGTACTTCAGACATTCTAGAAGTGCTTAGGTGATACGTTTACCCATCAATTTGCATCGCTGGCTCAAATTCTGAAGTGAACAACTCCTTGTAAAGTGGAGGAAAATGAAGTCGTACAATGTCTGGGTATATTGCTTTAAATGCCATAAGCTTTTCTGTATGTCGTCCACACAGTGCTCTTAAAGTAGACACTTTGCATATTAACTGCAAAAAAGGAAGAGAAGTCATAGGGTCACATATACAGAACCAGGCCTCCCAGTCTTGCTCTTAGATTAAAGCTCTTCCAAACACTTTTGAGTTGACTTCACTTGTTTATGTTAAGAATGACACATCTGATACAACAGTCATGGATGTCTGTTAGGTTTTGAATTTTTTATTAATGCATAATTTGCATTAATACAAAAAGAGGGGGGAGTGTGGGGGAAAGAAGGCACTAAACAGCTACTGAAGTAATGGACTAATGATAGCTGTGAAGTAACCTTTTCTTTATGCTCCTAGGAAAAGGCATTTGGTTTCCTCACTTGCCTATCAAACACTGAATTGATACAGAAGTATTTTATGGCTGGATCTTCATTCGCACACCTTAGCCATTCCCTTGGAAGAAGACAGTCTTGACTGCTTTTAAACCCACTGTGACATTGTGGAGGGAATGCAGATTAGGCCTTTCTAATTTATGCCAAATCAGGTGAAAAGGAACAAACCAGGAAAATCTGTACTTCAACACTATCACTAGGATACTCCCTGAATGTACTGAATACATCCTTGTGTCAAAGCACGTGGAAGAAACTTTCTTCCAGCAAAGGTATCCAAGGTATACAGTCATGGAAAAGAATTCCATGAGCTAGGATTTGACATGGGCTGGACCATCCAGCTTCTACTGTAATTCTGTGGTGTGAAACTGAACTTAAGCTTTCTGGCTGTGTACTGTTCCTCCATAAGGATGTGCTTATCTTTCCCTAGTTCTTCCTGTTTATGTTTTTTAACATGACACCACTTTTCCATTTTTGAAAAATGACATACAGATACTTTAGGTTAGCACAGTAGTGTTTGGATCTCTTATCCCCAGGCACCAGTGTCTGGAAGAACTATTGAGAAAAAGGCTGTGTGGGGAACTTCTCATGGAAGACAGAACAACAAGGTTAGTTTGGGTATTGCATGTTATCACAACTTCATTGTCATGCAGGCAGAGACTTCACAAGGCTTAAGACGTGCATGTTGTAGAACTGAAATAGAACTCTGTGTGGCAGAAATGTTGTGTAGGAGGAATAGGGTAAAAACCTTCATCACTTCTCATGCAGTTCAACATTAAAATACTTGGTTTAAAGCGTTATCAACCTTCTACATTACCATTTCACCTCTTCTAGTTTTTAGTAAATAGTTCCAGCTGAGCACCTTGATTTTAAACAAAGCATTCTGGATTCATAAATAACAAATTAACTGCATAAAACTTTACACCATGCTCAGGACACCATCTTAAGTAAGCCTTCTTCTGCAGTCCCATGGTGTGGCACCGTACGGTTCTTACCTTTGTTAGGATTCCGTCTTCTCGGTGGTTCTTCTGTAGGACGTGCTGAAGCGCTAGCTGGATCTTCTGTTGGAGTTTTTCAATCTTTACTTTCTCCTGAAGCCACGAGCGATCTAAATATAAAGGGAGTTAACACCTCGAGTACTGCACACGTCAGTCACAGCACACCAGAAGTACCAAGTCTGTTCCAGATTCATCTTTTTTGTTTGCAACCTTCCTTCCACTTCTCCTATACTCTTGCATAGAAAACGAGTTTCAAAATCAACAGGTTTTGGAGTATATTTGTGTGCATTTCAAATTACTTTTATGAAGTCCTCAATTAGAAGAACACTGTGTCAGAGTAAGGTTTAGTAACCATTTGCTAACAAGGTCTGTAAAATGCAGGGTATTACAAAATCAAGCTAACAACTTTTTCATGGGAAATGAACAGAAAGAGTTGAAGTGGATTTTCTTGCTAAGATTTACAGGGGCATACAGAAAAATCAGAAGCAAATATTCAGCTATTAAAACTTATCAAAAAAGATCCTAAACTTCCTAGCAGAAAAGCGGTGTTTGCTGTCCATGCTCTGTGGCAAAACTGGGGGGTTCTGTGGCTTACATACCAAGACATGGGGCTAACATGGTTCCACTGTGGCTCACAGCACCAGAGTGTATTTGTGACAGTCTCAATAAACCTGCTGTCAGTAACAGCCTCTCCCACCACCACTCCTGACCCACTCTGCTGCAGTCTGAAAACAGCCTTTATTTCCTTCGGTGTTAATGCCAGGCTCAAACAAACTGTGCACTGCTATCTTGTTTCACCTGACCTCATAAGCCCTCTCAGAACCTGGAGTACTGTGCCTATCTACTTGAGATTATGAGGTTGTTTCAGTTATTTCAGGATTGCAGGCGCAGGCTGCCTCATAGGGTGACTTGCAGCATTATCATTCTTGGTGCACCCAGTTTCATGATGGTACAAAGCTACCTCGGGATCTTTGTACCACTGTAAAGTGGCAACCCTGCTTTAGAGAGCTGGGGTGGCACTGGAAGCATTCCGTCATGTGCCCGAGAGAATTCTGCTGCAGCTGCAGCTCTCACGATTGAAAGCTGACCATATAAACTCAGTGGCTACCTCCTGCCTCTCACCCTGGCTGACCCAGCGGTCACATTTAAGCTTTCACAAAGAAGCTGAGTCCCCAGTAAGGTGAAAATTTGGATAACAAGGGCTTAGATTAGGATTTCCAATTGAACAAAACCGTTCCTGAATTCATAGTTTTAACATGTCCATTATAGATTTTGGTCAAGGAGGAGCAACTCAAAACCACAATATTTCTTACACTGCCCGACAGTCTTCACAGCATTAAAAAGCATTAACAACATAAAAACAAACTCCAGCAAATACACGTACAGCAAAGCTTTGTCTCTTACCTGCCGACATTAAAACGAACGCAGAGAACAAGGCTATCTCATCTTCTGTCAGGTGCATAGAACATAAACTTTTTCCAAATTCAAACACAAAGCTAATGAAGTCTTCACAACCTGCCAAAAAGAAGGTACAGCTCAAGCCACAGTGTTCAAAACTACCTGAGAGCTACACACAGTTGATTATTCTGATGGAGGTAAAAAACAGAGGTAAACTATTTCATAGGGGAATGGCCTTCTCGTTAAGGACCATGAAGTGGGGGTAGTGAGGTCTCCCTCATGCCTGAGCTTATGGCATTTCCCCAAGTCCCCAGCTCCCACACCTGGCAGCTGGGATTATGAAGGTTTGGCACACTGCATCTTTTCCACGTTTGGCTCTTCTGGGGTAATTATGGATACAGCCCAAGCCATTTTAAAGCTCAGAATTGTTTTAGCTTTGTTTCTGTTCCTAAATGGAACTTTCTCACGTCACTGTGGACTGGAGATTCAAAATGTGTACTTGAAAGTAAAGCCACTGAGCACACAGAAGGCAGGGGAGAGGCATACAAGGTACATGCAGGGGCAAAGGGAGAAGCCAAAGTCTGAAAGCTTTTCATGCAGAAAAGGAACTGTGTCTCCTGTCACCCATTCTCTCGTCCACACAGGTGTAAGTTAGGTTACTGCTGCTGTTACACATGCTGTTAGCAGCTCAGAAAGTGGAGCCCTGCTTTGAAGGGGATTGCAACCTGATGGAAGAGGGCTCTCTCTGCCCATCGCAGCCCCAACCCAGCCTAAATTTCTGGATGTAGTTGCTAACAAATGAAAGTTCATTGGAACCCACATGTGATACTGTACCCTCTGAATTGCCTGACCTTGTACCTTAAAGTGTTTTAGAAAGGCAGAGATTAATGCAGCATCCTCTGCTGCCATATTTTCACTGCCCTCTAGAATGGCTTACATCCCAAATCTATACCCAGTGAACTGCCGCCTTTTAAAACTAGCAAAAACATACGGAAGTTCAAAATCATGAACTGTAGTTTAATAGTAAAAACATATATTTACAGTATTTTACCTGCGAATAACTGGACTTTGCATATTACAAAAAACTATTAATGTCTCCAAAGCATTAACATCAGTATATCCAAAATGAGCTTAAAATCGACTGCCTTTTCCAACAGGATCTATAAAATGTTTCTCTAGCTATGAAATCTGGGCTTCTGCTGTCAACAACTGCGTCCAAACAGCTCTGCCCTGATCTAAGTGTTGAATTACAGCTCCAACAGTCCTTTACTGAGTTGGAACAGAAAGCATCTCTCCCTTTGCCTTATTCTGTTAATGCTGTTGTTTTTTTAAGATGCAACACTTGACATTTCCTTACCTAAGGACTTGAAAACCTCTGGGCTAGCATACTTGCCATCAAAGTAGACTGTGTTGTTCTGGGAGTCAAAGGCACGGCACATTCTGATGAACACAACCTCTAAAGACCCTAAAACAGAAACAACGTATGTTTGACTAGCGAGGTCGAGACTGGCTGCAAAAAGCAAGTGAGGTTTCAAAACGTTCCTATGCCCTGTACTCATTCAGTATCAGTCGAGTAGGGCGGCAGGTGTCTGGGCAGGGCATAGTTTGATTTGCTTGTAGAATTACAAGAATTCCCATAAACCCCTTTAGAAGTTTTTGCTGAAGCCACTTAGTTAACACTAATAAGTAACTTCTATTTGAGTAATGAAGTCTCTGAAGTCAAAGCAGCTCGTTCAGATTTATGCTGATGAAGCTTTGACGGCTTTGTCCAGTGTCTGTAAACTGCGTTACTTCTACAACATCTGGCACAGGACACGCTGGATTTTTACCTTGAAACACTGTTACTCACTCTTAGTAAGCCAAAATAAAATCTTGATTCTCACTTTTCCATCTTAACACCCTCGTTGCTCCCTTTGTTCATAATGAAACTGTCACATGTAGACTTGAACTCATTCTACCCAGAGTAACTCAGGAGGTGGATTACTTCACACAAGGACACAGACAACTGGCAAGGTTTTTCCATTGTATTATTTTAAATGATCATTGTACAGCATACGTATATATCACAGAATGGTTTGTGCTGGAAGGGACCTTAAGGATCACCTAGAGTTCCAACCTCCTGCCACGGGCAGGGACACAGTATGCATATACAATTCCTGTACACAAGTAACACTTTCCTCAATCAAAACTAATAGAAGCAGACTTTCAAACTGACCCACATACCTGCTTTTAAAAGCACAATTTGATCGTTTTGACACAGTTCCATAAAGCCATCAATGCGTTTGGCAAATTCCACTACATACTGTATAGCTTCTGTTATTTTGACTGCGCATAACTGCCACATTACCTCCCTTTGCTGTTTGAGAGAAAAGAAAAATCAAACAATTACTAATCAAGCTTTGGAAAGCCCATTTGCACCAAGTAAAACCGAGCAAGTTCTCTCCAGCACTCCTAGCTACAGTCTGCTTGTTGGACAACGGCAATTAACCTCCCAGCCAAAGCTTCCTGTGTATGAGTGCCAATGCGAACATGTAAGACTTCTTCAGGGATGTCAAGAGATCCAGGTTGGAGTATTTTTATTTCATAAGCTAAAAATGTCAAAGTAGAATGATTCCTGTCATTTCAGTGGGAATTCTATTTGCTTATGAAAAGAGAATGCCAATTTACACTAGCAGTGCATAATCACATCCTTCCTGTCAACCTTCTGTAGTTTGTACTGAATGTGAACGGTCTGACTAGCTCATCTTCCTAAGGGTACATAACTACACATATATCTGAAAATCATCTTGTTAACAATGTAAAGACAGCATGGAAGTAGTGATTTTTTCATGTGCTGATAATAATTTAGAATGAAATTACCTTATGAGTGGAAAAAATATTCTTGAAGGTTAACTAATTTTTGGTGGAATTGACAAACAGGTTCAAGGAACAGCGTGCTTTAATAGTGCTTCCCAGGACAGCTTTCCGGAAGTAGCCATTTGGCAGGAGCTTGTGATGGAAGGCACACTTGAAATCCAAAGGTGGATTAAATCTTACAGTGTGTCCCCCCCTGCAGCCCCAGTGAAAGTGGTGGAGTGGGTCAGGATCACAGCCTGGCTTTGGAGGCTGGAAACCTGCCCGAGGTCTGTGTCAGAAGCCCTGTAAAATGACACAACTTGGTGGCTTCAGCTTCTGTTGTTATTGCTGTTGATCCAGGAGATTATCAATGAAAATAATACTATAATGTGGTGTTTAGGATTGAAAATCTGTCCCTGGTTTCTAACCCTTGTTTGTCACAGGCAGGCAGATTTTAGGAGCATGGCTCTTCCTGTACCTGTCCTGATCACAAAGGACAGGATATCCCAGCCATCTTGCTGCTTTAGATGCTAGCATATGGTTTGAAAACACAAATACATTCCTGACAGTAAACAGAAAGCAGTGACAAAGTGAATTTTGCAGTGTGTTATGGAAATACCATGCTTTGAAAGCCCCCATGCCATAGTCCGGCACGCTGCTGTACCTTGTTCTGGTAGTTCTCAATCTCCTCCTGCAGGAAGGTCTGCCATGTTATCTGCTGCAGCTCCTCTCTCAAGTACTGGCACGTTTCCATGTGCGACTTGGAAATGTTCTGTGCGAGGTGTTCTAGAGGGAAGAGCACACAGGGACACACGTGAACAGCGCCCAGCTGCACCCCGGGGCCGGGCCGCGCCCGCAGGCCCCCGCTGCAGGAGAGGGGAGGGCGAGTGCTGCTGCGGGCAGCGCTTCAGCGGGGGGCCGGGGCCGGGCGCTGCTGCCGCGCCGCCCGCTAGGGAGCGCTCCGCGGCCGCGCACCGAGCGGAGGTCGGGTTTGGGTTGAATTCGGGCGGTTCTGTGAATGAACGAAGCCCGCTGCGGGGCAAGGCCGCAGGTCCCGACCGCTCGGCGCACCCGGAGCCAGCCGGGAGGGAACGCAGCGAGCATCCAGCGAGGGCCCCGGGGGGGCACCGCCACCGATCACCACGCCCAGTGCACGGAGCAGCGCTGCCAGCCAGGCGCTGCAGCTGTGAAAGCTGTTTGTGCTTCATGCAACGGGAGCTAACAAAGACACAGAAAGTGACCACCTGTGTGCTGGTGTCAAGCAGGACACTGCCACGTGGGGCTGCCTGAGAGGGAAGAGGTTTCTTTTTGCTCTCACATTGATTCTCAGTTGGAAAATGCACCATTAGAGAAGGCGACGGACAGCACACTGAAGACTCAAAGGTTCTTCCCCCCAGCTTTGGAGTAGTCCCTCCATTTACTTTAAAATTTCCATGCAACATTTTAATTCCAAATGAACTATTTTCTGCTGCTACAACTGTTAAAAGACCCATGAAGCAGATTTATATTCATTAATAAAACTTGACTCCCTAAACCTTAAGGAACCCCACCAAAGGTGTGAATAGCATTTAGATATCTGAATTCCACCTTTACCTTGTCTTTCTCTTGCCTACCCTGACTCTCACACCCATCTGTTCTGGTTTAGAGCCCTGGTGACTTGTCTCCCACAGTGCTGCTGCTGGTGCTTTTGCAGCTTAGACCACTGAAAAGGAAGGCTTGAAACAAACAAGAATGGTCATGATGCTGAGGGGCTGGAGCTGGGTCTGCTACGAAACTTACTTGGTTTGGTAACAACCAAACCCAGCTCTACCAGTGGAACTGCTGGACCAATCAGCCTGCTTAGTGCACACCTGCTGCATCAGTAGTTTGATGTAAGAAACAAACTGAGAAGTCTTTAACATAGAGCTGAGCTAAAATCAGATATGTGCTACCTGAGCATCAGCGAGGCAGCACATCAGGCGGTTTGTACCTGGGTTGCCATCACAGCTTTCACGTATTTCAGAGCAAGTTTCTTTTCTTACCAGTGCGTACTTAAAACCTTTGCTCTTACCAGCAGCACCTGACAGCTTTATCCCTGTGCCCTTGTGGGATGCAGAGGTGAAACATTACCCTGTTACTCACAAACCTCAGCTCGGTGTTCCAGCACACACCTAAATACTTTCATTGAACAGCCCCACCTTTCTAAATTGAAACCTTAGTCTGGAAGACAAACATTCTCCAAATGCTGTTCAGCAGTGTCAGTGCTGGGCACCTAAATCACGCTTTGTAGGGTCTAAATGTAAGCACTGCATAAGCAACATGACACACTCATTTCAGGCCAGCACTCCAAACTCAGCACCTGGTCTGGGAAGGAAAAGCCCTTTCTTTTTTCTGTGGGTTTAATGTAGATCTTTCACTGACTCTCACAAGAACATTAACAACCCTTTGATTGAGGCCAAGCTGGTAGCCTTTATCCTCATCTTTTCTTCCCATTTTTACTTATCTGTAACTGAAGTTATTTGAACTCAAGCCAGAAACAGTATTTTGTCTGTCACAACAAATCAGACTGCAGAGAACAGAAGGACATTAAGAGGAAAAGACATCAGAAGGTGAGGACATTAACAGGTAAGCCTTCTTGTCCCTTCCTCTCTGCAAAACTGCTCAAACATACATAAACTAAAACAAGCAAAGCTCTGTATCATCCGTTTGTCTCTAATTAAAAAAGAAGCTTGCAAAAGGATACATTTAACATGGAACTCCTCCTTTTCAAACTATTTTTAGGTTTTTATCACGGAATAATTAGCAAAAAGGTTGCTTAAGCAAGCAAAATCAGTTCTAAGCACCTGACTGCTTGGCTAAGTAACAGAATCTTAACGCCACTTCTCTACTGGCCTGTTCCAGGTTGCTTATAACCAGTTCACACAGCGTGCTCTGACTCGAGCCCCAGATGTTGACAAGTCATGGTTGTGGATTCAGCACTAGCGTATCACTCTGGGAAGAACTGACAGTAAAATGTGCTCATTAACGTGGTCGGGGTAAGGGAAATCACCAAAACTTGCTACTTTCTAAGATGTTCATAAGCATCTGGGGCCATATTCTTTTTGACCAGTGGCAGGAGAACTGCCTCCAATTACCCCCGTGCTTTGGGTTCATGTTTCCCAGATACAGGTGGAGAGCATAAGAAAATCAGCCCCATGACTTCTCGCTAGAAAAGAAGAGTATGAGGTAATGGAAGAGAGGCTAAAACATTCAAAAACAATCTGCAGCAAAAGAAACGCTCCGTTTGCTCAGCACTAACCATGGGCTCACTAATCAGCATTCAAAGGGTTCTGTTACAAGGACTGACAGCAAAACCAATGCTTCTAGGGCTGACCAGCCACAAGCTCCCAGGATCTTTAGTCCAGTTCCATAAGGTGTTCACCATGTCCCCAGGGTGAGGGTACTGTGCCCGTCACAGGAGGATGCCCACACATGCTCACAGCTCTACTGAAGCAGCATTCTCACTACTGCCTGGCTACATGTGTCACTTCAATCCAAAAGGTTACTATTAGGACAGTTACAATGGAAGCTTTTCTCTCTCATTACCTAATTCTGCCATGGACACAGTTGGAGAGGTCTCCCCATTTGTAAAAGAACAATACGGGAAGAAGCCCGATGCTGGTGTGTAGTCACATATTGGTTCTGGTTTGATTCCATTAATATCAAGACCCGACTGATCTGGAGAAGGCTGTATGTCTAAGTAGAAGCTGCTAACTGCAGAGTCTGCTTTGCTACCTTCAGGGGTATGCCCATCAATGTAATTACTGAGGTCATCATGTAGCTCTGTTAACCCATTGGTGGTGATATTGTATGTTGGTGTTAGTGGTTCTGCCTCTCCTGGTTGCTGCTGGTGATCTCGCTGCTGCTGCTGCATTCGATGCTTCTGCACCTCCGCATACAGGCTGTCCCTCTGCTTCTTTGACATTCGACCAAACTTTACAGCTGAAACAAGACATACAACACGTTACACTGCTATAAACCCACTACTGCACTTTCATTGTCTTGGGGCTTTAAATACTACATGGAAGGATGCAGTATAAAAGGCAAATCAGCTGAACTGGCAGACTTAAGAACCACTTCTGCAGTTACAGGTAATGTAGCTGCAGGATCTACTCATTAAAAGACCATCATAATGTGCTACTTAAACGGACCATTGGAAGTCACTGGTTTAGAGTAACTCATTAACTTCCCACTTCTATACCAGACAGATTTTCTCTTACACACCCGCCGAAGTTGACAGACACATCTCCTCAGCATTCAATCCCTACCTGCAAAAGTAGAAGCAAGACAGAGTATGCAGGCTTGAGATGAACTGTCCAACTCCCGCTAGCTGCACACTCCTACTACAACATGAACCTAGACTTAGGTCTAAACACATAGGGTCCCTCTCGGAGAGTATCAAAAGCAAGCTTTATTGATACTTGGACCAAAGCACATAGAAGAACTACAGAACCTGCTTTCAGTGCAGCTTACTGTGACAAGCAAAAATGTTTACCCAGTGAATTACTGTTAAAACTATATATATATATATATGTGTGTGTATGTATCTCCCCACAAAATTGTTACTACTTAGCATTTGACACTGTCCCACACGACATCCTTGTCTCTAAGTTGGAGAGACATCAAATTGATAGGTGGACCACTCGGTGGATAAAGAACTGGCTGGATGGCCGCATGCAAAGAGTTGTGGTCAATGGCTCAGTGTCCAGCTGGAGACCAGTAACGAGTGGTGTCCCCCAGGGATCGGTGTTGGGACCGGTCTTGTTCAACATCTTTGTGGGTGACACGGACAGTGGGATTGAGTGCGCCCTCAGCAAGTTTGCCGATGACACCAAGCTGTGTGGTTCCGTTGATACATTGGAGGGAAGGAATGCCATCCAGAGGGACCTTGACACGCTTGTGAGGTGGGCTGATGCCAACCTAATGAAGTTTAACCATGCTAAGTGCAAGGTCCTCCACCTGGGTCGGAGCAATGCCAGGCACAGCTACAGGTTGGGCGGGGAGGAGATTCAGAGCAGCCCTGAGGAGAAGGACTTGGGGGTGTGGGTCGATGAAAAAATGAACATGAGCCGGCAGTGTGCGCTTGCAGCCCAGAAGGCCAACCGTATCCTGGGCTGCATCAAAAGGAGTGTGACCAGCAGGTCGAGGGAGGTGATCCTGCCCCTTTACTCTGCTCTCGTGACACCTCACTTGGAGTATTGTGTGCAGTTCTGCTGTCCTCAACATAAAAAGGACATGGAACTGTTGGAAGAAGTCCAGAGGAGGGCCATGAGGATGATTAGGGGACTGGAGCACCTCTCGTATGAAGACAGGTTGAGAAAGTTGGGGCTGTTCAGCCTGGAGAAGAGAAGGCTGCGTGGAGACCTCATAGCAGCCTTCCAATACCTGAAGGGGGCCTACAGGGATGCCGGGGAGGGACTCTTCATTAGGGACTGTGGTGAGAGGACAAGGGGTAATGGGTTTAAACTTAAACAGGGGAGGTTTAGATTGGATCTGAGGAAGAAATTCTTTACTGTGAGGGTGGTGAGGCACTGGGATGGGTTGCCCAGGGAAGCTGTGAATGCTTCATCCCTGGCGGCGTTCAAGGCTGGGTCGGACATAGCCTTGGATGGCATGGTTTAGTGTGAGGTGTCCCTGCCCATGGCAGGGAGGTTGGAACTCGATGATCTTAAGGTCCTTTCCAACCCTAACTATTCTGTGATTCTATGATACTTTGAGAAGTATTCACAGGAAGTGTAAGCCAGAAGCAACTGGTCTGCAACATGCAGGGAATTCCTAAGAACACAGTATGTGATTTCTAGGGCTTTGTATCAGCTGTAGAAACCTCATTTAGGAAGGTGACAGCCACCTTGTGCTTTTCTACAGGGAAGCAAACCTGTCGGAGGGATCAGCTGTTACATGATCAACCGCTTCAGGTTCTTAGTTTCATGCCCAATAAAAAAATTCAGACAATATAATTCAAGAAGTTACTCTCCTTAATCAGGCCTCTTGTACATAGAGTAATGCACTTGTGCTTGTAGAACATGCAGCGTTGCTGTCAATAGCAGGGGAAAAGACTGAACCAGATCTTCAAATTGGGTAGGAAATGGCAGCTTTGTTACACCTCTGGGGGAGGCATGCAAGTACCAGCTGCAAATCCCGTTCCAGCTGAGTTCCATAAGCTTCCATTTTACAGAGGTGGGTTTTCCCACTACACTGGGTCTAATTTTGAGCTTAATGTTCTCAGCAGCAGAACTCATTTTCTTCAGAACTTCTGAAAAACCAAGGTGCTATTTTCAACTTGCGTTTTTCCCAATAATTCATTACACACACATTGAAACTTCTATCTTGTGAAGCAGTTCTGGCCTGTGCTGATACAGCAACCAGCACGTTATTACCTGCTGCTGTGGTGTGTCACTTAGACTGGAGTGGACACAGAGAGAAAGTGTTAGCATCAGATTAAATACTGCATCTTCCAGAAGTGACCAGAGACAAGGCTCTCAACTAAAAACTGTACCGGATGAGCAGGAAAGAGAGTAAATCCAGAACTTCATACATGCCCCTATTCATAAGTATTTAATATGAATATATAACAAATAAACTCTACTTGATGATCTCAGCTATCAGTCCTACTATGCACAATGAACCTTAAATCCCAGGCTGTTCTAGCAGAACACAACACTAAAATGCTAAATGCTGTTTGGTTTCTGCAGTTCAGGTACATGTCAGCAGAGCTCACCATCCCGAGACATCCCCACAGCAAGGCATTTCTGTAGCCGACAGTGCTGGCAGCGGTTTCGACTGGTCCGGTCGATCAGGCAGTTCTTCTGCCGGGGACAGGAGTAGGTGGCATTGCTCTGCTGACTCCTCCTGAAAAAGCCCTGTAACAATGGCAAAACATGAGTCAAGAAGCTGTCAAGTGATGGAGCAAAGAAGGACTCATAAAGGCAGCACGGCAACAGACAGTGAAGTTCAAGTGCACTACAGTCAGCTGAGGAAAGCACGGAGGGTTTGGTTGTTTTTTTCCCTCTCTTCTAGAAGCAAACACACCCTAGTAACCGGTAGGAAACAGTTCCTTAAGACACACAGGAATTACTCCTTCTCTCACCGATTTTACAGACCCCACATCACATGTGACAAACTGATCCCTTCCAAATGAGATAAAACTGATCAGAGACCCGGACTTCCTGTCTTCCCTGGGTCTGCACAGGTCTCCGAAACAGGGAGGATTCAGGAGCCCTGTTCTTTGGAGATGTCAGTAGCAGGCTCCGGTGTCCAGCCTCCCCCTGGGATGTCTGTGTTTAGCACAGCGTGTGATGCCAAGCGGGGCCTTCGACAAAGAACAAGCTTTAAAGATGTTTTTTCTTAATTAGTTTGATGCTGGTGGGTTGGAGGTTTTGTTCAGCTCAGCACAGGGTTGAGCTCTGCCAGGAGGAAGGAAGCCGAAACAGATCTTATGTGTTATCTCTTCTCTAAGTCAAGTGCAATAGGCAAACCCCCCTCCCAGCAAAGTGAGCGCGGCAAGATTGGCAGTAGCCACAACTTGGGTCTCTCCATCAGAACCGTGCGTGTTGGTAAGCAGGATGCCAGCTGTTTGCTTTGAAGTGCATGGCATGTTTTAGCCACAGACTGCCCAAACAGCAGCTGGTGCGTGCGTAATACCTGCTTCATAAGGATGCTGCAGAAACGGAGTCATTCCAGCCCACTATTTCAGTTTTACGTTGCCACATAATGGATTCATTAACAGCGCTGCACAGAAGACGCTTCCTCAGAAACACTGGGCACCTTGTAATTACAGCTGGACTTTTCCCAGTTCTTCCTTCATTTGAACGTCCCATCCTGGAGCCCCTCAGCACACACACGTTCTGTCCAAAGAACCGGTGAACTAAAACAACAGGAAGAGGCTTCCCAGCAAACTTCCCTCAGGCAGAACCATGGCTGTGCACAGAGCTAAAGACCCCTGCTCCACTGTACGAGGAGGAACCAGTCTTCATCCATTATACTCCTTTTAGCAAAGCTTTAATGGGGAAACATGGAATATATAAAAAACTGAGGAAGCTGAAGATGCCTGGTTTTTATCCTGTTTTCCCGTGCATCATTTCTCACGCATTTATTCTGGTCTCTTGTTTCTATAGGACTGAACTTTCAACTGCTCTTTACTGTCTGCCAATAGTGAGATGATCATCACTGAGACTGAAAGCATTGCACTTATTGAGCTCTGGCAGAGTGAAAAGCTCCACCACCATGGAAATTTCTACCACTCCAGCACCATGACTGATCCCCCTGGAGGAACCAACTCCTAGGTAGTTGGCGGCTGAATTTCCAGCTCTGGCAGCACCCCTAGTGGAGCCTGTCACCCCAGTGCAAGTACACACGCAAGTGCAGTGGGATTCACCAGCAGAACAGTGGTGAGTACCGACCTGACCCGTGATGTCCTGACCAAGGTTCTGCATCTCCACGCTGTCAGTCCCTGGTAATTTCAGCTCTCCAAGCCCTGAAGGACGTGTTCACATATGAACTGTATAAAATCTGCCACCACTGAGGTCCTGAAAGTCAGCTTTATCAACATGCAAAATGAACCTGGCTCAATCACCTCAAAGATCTATACATTCTCCTTTAGATGAGACATATACTGAGTCTGCCTTGCCAGTTTGGCATATCTCCCTTCATTAGAATGGTCTTGTCAAGCTGAGGATTATTTTTAGTAGTATAATGGGGAAAATACCAGACTTTTTGCTTTTCCACATTTTCCCTAGAGACACAGCTGCTCAATGCATTTTAGTCTACAATATATCTGCTAAGTTACAGCTTGAAGCTAAATTTTCAATAGAGCAGGACTGCCTGAAACTAGGGTCTTTAAAAGCACTTGCACTTTACAAGCAGGAGATGTAGTACAGTGCTTTTAAAACCAAACCCTACACTGTTATCTGGGCATGCCAAAAACATCAGCAGAAGCTAAAGCAAAAATCCCCCCTTGCCTCAAACTCCAGAAACAAAACTGAGCTTGTCCAGAGCTCAGACATACCTGTATCTCATTAGGGACTGAACTGCCAATGGAGTTAAATGGAGGGTGTTTTACTCTCAAAGTTCTTCTATATTATTGCCATTTGCCTGTGAGTTTTCCAACCTTGGGCTCTCCTGTCATTGTAAGATGTGGGGAAGCCCCTGTTACAAGAGTCTTCTGTAAGTAAATAGAGTTTCTTCCTCAGTTGGGTTTTCCCCCTTCATTAAGAGAAGGAGAGACGCCACATTCTGTTCTTCTATTCCCTGGCTTGTGCCAGAGGCACAGAGCTAGCTATAATTTTTCCACCAGGAAGGAGGAGGTGGATGCATGCCTGGTACACGTGTCTACATCCAAGCATTATGCAAACCAGCCCAGCCCACATGCCTTCCATGGCATGCATGTTGAAAACCATTACTTTACATGCAGGCGGTTGCCTAATGGGCCACGGGCAGAGCAGACCCCTCTGGATCCAGCGCAGGAACAGAACTGCTGCTGCGCTCCAGAAGCCACCGTGGGACACGGCTCTGAGCGACGGCTCCAGCAGCGAGCGCGGAGCTGTGCCTCCTCCTGACAGCAGCACAAAGATCCAGCTGATTCTGATCAGGCCTCATTGAGCTTTGCATGTCTCCCTTTTTATGTAGATGTATTAGCCCACTGCCAGAAGAAGAGCAGAGCAGATTACAAGCCATAGCTTCATCTCTGCATTTCAGACTCCTAATTATACACAACACAATATACGGGTTTTCAGACGCTGCCAAGAAATCAAGTTTGGGAAAAAAGGGCACAAGAACTTTTCATCTGCAAGTCAGTTTGAATAACAACTTGTTAAAAAAGAACTTTGAAATGTAAATAGCAGCTTCTGCGGTCCCTGAGTAGTCGCAGTAACCTCAGCACTCAGTATTGCAGAGGTCTGTGTGCACTGCAGCAGGGAAAAGCCCGCTGTGCTTCCCAAAGTCCCAGCCAGCAAAGCCCCAGCTCCCTCTCCGCTGTGGCACAGGCTGAAATGCTGATCTCATGTTTGGTCTTTTGACAAATTTTCCTTTAATGAATTGATTCCTACAGTTCATTACCATACCCACTTCCACTTCTGTATACACATATGTCTTAATTAGCTGCTCATTGGCTGGTTAATTACAAGAAAACAGCTGACAGCTGCCTTGCTGCATCCTAATGGCAGACGTTTGGAATGACTGTATGCAAGCCTACGACAACAAAGGCTTTTTCATAATCCCATGATTTATGGCTAATACTTAAAGACTTCCACGTATCATTAAGTTTTGCAATATTCTGAGCAATTAACAATTAGTTGGGGGGGATCATTCTTTTACTGTTTTCTAAAGCAAACCATCAAAGAAACACCAGAAAAACACACTGTCCTATGAAAGACAGATCAATTTTTTAACCCTTTTAAAACAATCAGCACATAGTTTAGTTGTAAGGGAGGAGAGTGTTGCGACAACGCTGTTTAAAACCTTTGGTAATGAAGTATTTGACAACAAAGTTATAGAGCCACTGAAAACAGAGACAGAATGTTCCATTTTACAGATGTATTAAAGACAGGAGTGAGGCTGTGTTCATCAGGTTACACAGGGCTCCTGATCACCCATGCTGTAACAGGGCTCATCTCCAATGTGTTTTGCTTGGAACTGGCTAGGAAAACAATTAAAAATACAAAACACTTCGAAGCCTGAATTGGAGGTGCATGTTTGCAACACTACAGTAATGGCAGGCTGGCCAGCAAAGAAAGTGAACAAAGGAAACGAATGACCAGAACTAATGCAAGGTGGAAAGTGACAGTACAGCAGCTACTATTCTGAAGTAACACACAGATATTCCTGGTAGTTAAAATGAACAAGACCTTTGGTCTTAAAAGAGACAAGAGGCAAAAGCTGGTACCTATAAACCTTTGCCCAGCAGTGCCCTACAGGGATGACTTTGAGACCAAGCGTTGCAGGCAAGGAAAGAGGGGGGCACACTAAAGTGCCTGTAGGTCAGCAGGGGATGAACTGACTGCTCTGGCAGCACAAGTGACTGCACCCGCCCACTAAGACATAGTTCATTAACAAAAACTTGATTTCAAACTACATACTTCGCTGTGTCCTTCTGAAGCATTCAGGTGTTTTCTGACAATGCTGAACTGGATTCAGCTTTCAGCTACGAGAACAATGGCTGTGTACAAAGCAGTCTCCTTTCTTAGCATCACCCCTAGCAGACAGCAAAAGGCTGTTACAGGGTTCCCACAACTAATGGTTGAAGAAATGCTGCATATAGATACGAGTCTTTTAGTAACGCCACTGCGACAGCACTATTTCCAAACATACACAGGAGAATGAACTTCTGAGTTGTGACACAGTCTTTGTGTCATTCTTCACCCATGTTTCTGAGTCCTACGTGATTAATCTCACCTTGCCGTTCCCCCCACTGTATGTTGCGTACAGGATATCAACAATGGTTGGATAGAAAAAAACCCACTTTTAAAATTTAGTCTATATAAATGAGCCACTGGAGCCCTCCCAGATGAAGTATAAACCAGAGCCTGGCTAAAACCTGTCTTTCACTGGATGGAGGAAAGAGGAGAGGGTGTTCCATTTTATGTCTTAAAGGCAGATTGAAATTCAGCTCAATAGGTGGATGGGTTGGGAGTATTCAATGATGTTTGTGCAAAACACAGCCAGTAACTTCATAAACCTGCCAGTAACATCAGAGTGGAGTAGGAAATGAAAACTTCTCACAAAACAGTAACTGGCTTCATTACAGATCTTCAATTCTAGCTACCTGAAACACAATTCAACAAGGAAAATGGGTCAGAAGACTTTCAACCATGTGAAATGCAGGAGTCACAAGCCTGTAGAAGGGCAACTGGATCAGCAATTTGACAAGAACCTGTGATTTCATACATGATACAGATCAGGATTGCAAGGTAGGTCCCTGCAACTAAAATAACGCTTTAGGTTTTAAATAAATTACCTTTCCTGCGGTCATCAGTATTTATACAGTAACACCTAAATTAATGTTACTATTAAGTAACATTGAAGTTCACACCAAACCAGAGTGAAAATAGTAAGAGCTGAAAACACCGTACTTCCTGTTGCTGGCGCTGCCTGTACATCACTCTTGACAGGCCTGGCTTGAGAGGGCAGCAGCACATCTGTGCACTTTTGAGGGCTAAAGCCCCAACCGTGCCATCTGACACACATGGATGGGTTTGCAGCACCGGTGAAAGAACCTCACTAACTTCTCTGGGATGGTGTGTTGGTACAGAACATCAGCTCCAGGAATCGGAGCGCTGGGAACTAGGTCTTCACAGCAAAGTGCTTTTTACAAAGGAAGATTTAGTGTAACATGAAGAGCACTGTAAGCACGCTCGAACCTGCAGAGATCATAGCCACAGAGAAGCTGGGAAAAGCCCCATACCAATACACACCCGGCTCACTTGGCAGAAGCCAAGCTATGCCAACTTTTTCACCAGCCAAAATATTTCTGTTGGGTGAGACTTTGTTGACATTACTGTGGAAAAGTGTAACACAAACAAAATCCGTCAGCTATAGTAGGGCATTCTAAATGCTGTCTCGGTCATGACGGTCATGATCATTTAAACTCCTGTGACTCGTGCGCAGTAGCACTGCCCTAGCTGTCACCACTCGCAGGTCATATCTGGGCTCTGGCATTAAAGAGTGAGCTTCAGAGTAATCTCCCTCCCAAAAGGGAAATACCTTGGTTAACTAAGTTGATATTCCTTGGCTTTCAAATCCTGCCTGAAAGTTTACGGACAGAAAACATCACTCTGCTACTCCAAGAGGAGAAAATGCCCAGCTTCATTCACAGGGCTGCTGTCTGTCTTACCTATGCACACTCCATTTCCAATGTTCAAGTGGCTCCAGTGTGCTCAGCACGTATTTCCACCTGCCTCTCCTCCCACCCTTCCCCACCAGCTGCCTGTCCCATGGGAATTCTCAGTGTCAGACGGAGGGTTGCACAGAGCTCCCAGAGAATTCAGCTTATACAGGATGCCAAGCGAAATAATTTGTTCTGAAACATAAGGAGCTGCACACACATTTCTTGCTGTCAGGCTCACATCTGATGTTCTGACTGCTGGATGTTCACAAAGGACTCTTCTCCTAATAACTCATATTTGCATTTATTCCCAAGAAAGCACAGTCCCTGATGGAGGGACGCCTGACGGACACGTCTGTCTCTTACCTTCAGTGCTACCTACTAACACAACTGCATGGTGTGCTCCACTGCCACCTCCTGCACTTTGGAGGGGCTTTTCTCACACATGCAGGGCTTGGGAGAAACCAAAGCAGAGGAACTGCATGAAGATGAAGCAACAAAGAGTTCAGCTGGCAACTTTCCTTTCCTTTGGCAGCCCGTTGCTGTTCTGCAACAAGCCATGTTGAGAAAGGCCTGTTCCTTGCCTAGGCAAGCGGTAGCGCTGCGCCGACCTCAGCCTGTTGACAGAAATGGTTTGTCATCGATCTCGAGGCTCAGGTACACCAGGATACACCGGCCCCAACCCGCTTTAAGGATTAAAGAGGTCTCAGACGTTGAACATAACTCAATACTCTTTGACAAGATGGACATACAGCAGAATTCTCACTGCAAATGTCCGCCACTTCACAGCTGAAATCTGACAAAAGCTGCTTGACCACACAAAGCTGTCACAAGTAACCACTTCATTATCAACCCACTTTAGTGCATTTCTCACATTTCCCACAGTGACAGCAGTTACGAAGAGCAGAAGGTGCTGCCCCATTATCATTCTAACATGCTTAGATTTTTAGTGTCTTCTCTTCCTTCTTACCAACTTCCACTGGCACTGAGACAATGTGTTAATGGAAATACAAAAATCTTCCTTGGAAAAACACAAAAGAAATCTCTATAATGTGAAAGCAAGGAAGCTACTGTTTGAAGATGGGTAGTAGTCTCGAGCAAGCCAGGAGAGCAGACTGAAAACTGTCATAAATTCTTCACACCTATAATGTAGATTAGCAGTAGGAAAAACTATCAGCATGGAATTGCAACACATGCACACATGAGGAAAGCAGAAACCAGAGCACAGCTGCACACACTGTAGCTCTGTAATTGTGCACCAGTGATAGAAAGGAGCGATTAGCTTCACAGGGCTCAGGCCTAGAGTTAGCGTTGTCCGAATGAATTCTTGCTTGTGAGAGACAAACTAAACAACACGTAAATGCTTTTAATGTAACCCTTGTTTACTGGAGTCACAAATGAGAAAGAAAACTGAAGCCCAAACTTTACACAGCAATGGTTGCATTACAAGCAACAGGCACCAAACAGTTTTGTGCAACACCTCCCATACCAACCAGAACGGACGTGCAACTATAGCAGAGGACAAAAGAAAACAAAGAAGTCAGAGAGCCCTCAAGTATGGCAGCACAGCTTCTCAGCATTCACTAAGCAAAAAATGGAAAGGGCAATTCAAGAAAGCCCCAAACTCTCAAATGAATCCACAGAACAGATTCTTTGTGGTATGCTGGAAGCGGATGCTTTTTGTACCTCTTCTGCTTACGCACAGAGGCAGTTCACAGCACACACACCACAACAGCAAGGTCTTTGAGGCTTGTCCCAAAATCTGGGGTGGGGTTTGCGTGGGTCACACAGTGCCCAAATAAACCCAGTCCTTCAGAATCCCCAACTGATTCCACGTTCTTTGAACCGGAATCCACCGACCCAACTGCAGTGCAATGCTTGCTCTTTAAAAGAAGGGAAGGAAAATAATCACTATCAAAAGGCTAAATGCTGCTTTAAGACTTAATATTTCAGAAGCTTACCTTGCAGCCTTCACATGTAATGACACCATAATGGATTCCTGATGATTTGTCTCCACAGATCTTGCATGGAATAATTTCAATTTGAGCTGCAACAGAAGCATGCAACCAGTTAATTACATTTTCTTTTAAACACCTTATAAAAGCATTCCCTGATCAGCATTTGTACAGTGAAAACTAATAACCTGCTAAACATTATACTGCATTAACTATTCATTGCTGAACTGCAAGGGTCCCCTAGAGCTTTGGGCTAAATTATGGCTGCTCGTTATATAATGGCTCTTGGGTTATTAAAATGGGTCATTTGAGAAGGTGTTTAAGAACCCACAGGAAGGCTGGAATCAGCATTTCAAAGCCAAAAAGAACAGGAGAGTTCAGAGTCTGGCCGAAGAGCTGAGACACCACTAAAATGGTTTATTCCAATCTTATTAATGTGAGGTTGTAAAAGGTATTTTTAGAGTTGGCCCTGCCTGCCAGTGAGCACAACACCTCCACCAGAGGGGTGCCCACCATGCCATCCACTGCTCACCAGTGGCCAAGTCTAGAGAGAAGGGACAAGGCAAAGAGGAACTGTGCTTTTCCTTGAGAAATCCACAAGCCACCTATCTGCCCTGGGAGTGAATTGCCAGCGTGTGTTTGTGTGTTAGCCGCCATCAAACAGGTAAGGAAGGGGAGTAGTACTGCAGTGTTCTGGCCAGCTTAGGAAATCAAGGGAGTCGGTGCAGGCTGGACACTGGCACAGAGATATAGGATATAAACCCCCCAGTTTTTAAATGGAACTTCAGACATATAAAACACACCTTCTGAATTCAGTTCAGTGTGTGACAAACTCTAAATCACAGCACCCTCCCATCTGAATACATGGATTTAAGAAGGGGCTTAGGAGGCTCAGGAATTCCTCTCCAAATTTTGGACCCTATAGCTGCAGTCATTTTGCTAGAAGGTCTTTCTGGATAGGACCAGGCCAAGGCAGTGCTTTGCAGTATCAAACACCAGCAGTCCACATTGTACATGCGCTTGCACATGCTCACACAAACACAGACTGTACTCCTTAGGTCAACAACCAACAAATTCCAAGAAAACCCAGTCTTTGCCACAAGAGCATTAGCATCAGGCTACGTCAGATCTCCTGAACCAGCTTATTCTGAACTGGAGCACAAACACAACTCTTGCTGTGGCTCTAACAGCCATCAGAAGTGCTGTTAATCTTCTGTGAGGAGCTGAAATCCATTCACAAGACACAAGATTGTTTTGGAGAGCTTTTATTGCTCCAGTTTACGGCGGTGACAACACATATAATGACATCTCATTCTGTCTTACAATGCATTAGCTTAACTTGGGCTGTACTCTGAACGCTGCATTCAGTCATGTCCACTATTACAGGACACCACGTGCATCTGCTTCCATCATCAAGATCCTTGCAATCTTGACCTTCAATCTCCCCCACCCTCCCTCTAGCAACAAGAGGATTGGCTGAAATCAAAAGGTCTGTTTAGGACGCTTAAAAGAAGGAAATACATCTTTCTTGCAGTCTTCCAAAAACTGTTTTAACCTCACTTTGCTTCCAGCTAACCCATTAAACACAATGGAGCAGGAAGTGAACTAATACAAGGAGAAAATACAGTGTATGCTCTTTTATTAACGTGTTACACTAATTATTACTAGAGCATCAGGAGTTTGCAACCTCACATCACGTGCTTACCATCAGCAAGCTGGACAACCAACAAATTCACAACAACTCAAATCTGTGCAATGTTCAGTTTAGATCCAGAGAGCAATCCTTGGGCAAATTCTGGGATAGATCTACTGATTCCCGGTTGTGCCTTTTCAAGGCGAGATTATTTTTCTGCTCTGCTACAGTGAACCTGCAGTTTTCTCCAGCTCCTTTGAGAGAGTGGTCACCAATATCTCATCAGCTACATGGCAGTGCTGCATTTTACATTCACTTTTATATGCATAATTAGTGCCTTATTTTGAATAGGTATGATACAATTGGACCTTGTTTATCTACAATCTCCAGCACAAGTTAAATCACCCACGAAGCCTGTCCATGCAATCCCTATTTCTTAAGCAACAGGACATTTGCAGAGTGTTTCTGAAGGAATGTAATATGCCTTCAAAGTGATGGCCTAAAGCTAGGTTACTAATAGTCTTAAAGGTGCCGTAATTAGCCCCAAATGCATTTTCCAGGACGCGTCACTGCTGGAAGAGAATTTCCACAGATTCACAGGCTCCAGATGTGCAGCATTTGCCAACCAGAGCATGTGTGAGGAGTGGCACCAAATCAGGTATCGCTTCAACATTCCAGATTTCCCCCAGTTCACAAGAGTACTTCTAAACTTCCGAGAGTACTTCCATCTGCAAGAGTACTCACTTTCAATTAAGCACACAGCATTTAAAACCTCAACTTACCATCTCACTCTGGGATACAGGACAGTGGGATGAAACTGGGAAGCACAAATTGCTGGGGACTGCCACAACCAATTACAAATGAACGCAAGGGAAGGGACTGGATCAATTACTGCTCCACGTGATGTGCTCTCTGCACATCACTCATTGCAGTGGAACCCCTGTCGCAAGTCTGTACACTTTCCATAGAGCATGAAAGGACTTAGATACTTTAAGCTTACTAAATGCAAACTGCCTCTGCCAAGATTATGCATTTTTCTTATGAGGGTGAAAATATTTTCCCCACTTTTAACTTTGACATGCAAATAAGTACTTGCTAAAACCTTGTTCTTATGCAAACAAGGCAGGTGGGAAATATTTTCACATGTCAAGAATATGTTCCAACTTGGTTTCTCACATTCCCAGAGTTACTTAAAGCTTCCTACTGTGCTCACATTAATTGTACCTGTTCTGTGCTTACATATATTTATATGGTACATTTTCCAAGATTATATAAAATACTCTAATTCATGCTTTAGACTAGAATTAGCCTAAATTACAGTTTACAATTTCTGTCTCCTGGGGTGGTGCTCAGGCTGATTCTGGTTCATGCATGAGCAAATTATTTCTTAAATATGAATTGCAGAAGAAAAATAAACTCTTGTGGTTGCTTAGAAACCAGTACAGATACCCGGGTGACAGATGTAGTTTGTGTTCCCAGATTAAAGGCCCAAGAATCTTTCACACCCCGAAATAACAGTGCTCCCGAATACTACCAAGAATGTCCTGGGCCAAAGGCAGCAAGGAATAGGAATGACAGACCAAACAAACCACCAAGAGCAGTAAATGGGAGCTCAAGCACAGAGACCCACCAAAAGAATCAAGCAAGTTGCTACAGAAATGGGTCCTGAGAGGGGGAAGTGACCCGAAAGGGCCAGAGGTGGTAATCATAGAATAGTTTGGGTTGGCAGGGACCTACAAAGGTTCTTAAGAACTCATGCCAAAAGCAAGACTATCTCCATAGGAAAGGGCACCTGACATCCACTGAGGTCTCTCCGTATGTGTGACTTTTAACTGGTAGCTATTCCTACTACTGCAACATCAGGTAATCTTCCTGCTGCAACATCAGATACTGTAACATCCCCTGATCACTGATCCTCATTTTACAGCAGCAAAATTGAGTGTGGACTCTTTAGACTTGCTCAAAATCAAACAGAACAGGAACTTGAGCCCAAGTTTCATAGGGAAAAAAGACAGTGTTTTTTGCTCTGAACCCTTCTTCTTTCTCCATTCACTGTGTCTTCACCTGGCAATTGTCTGAAGTAGCTCTGGTGCTCTTAAATTATGCAGCTGCCTCCACCTAATTGCTCATGAATGTGAATGTGCTGAACGCCAGCTTTTGTTTGTATCTAGAACAGAATACATACAAGAACATACCTTGCTCCCTCCTACTCCAGGCTGCACTTCTTTCCCCAAATCTGGAACACCTTCCCTGGGCTTGCCTGCCTTTTTTAAGCTCCCTCCCCAGACCGATCCCTCTGACAGCCTCTCCCTCTCTATTAATTTCTGCATCCTGAAATGCTGTGTGGTTCCTTGTGTGGTCTGAGCAGTAGAGGAAGTAATAAATCTAATTCTGTATTTGTAAGGAAATGCTCTGTACAAGCTCTTCATAACCTTTAGCTCCTTCCTCTCTAACTCTTTGTGAAGACCCACACTGGGACAAGAGCCTGTAGAGCCATGCAGAGCATGGGGCATCTTCCTCCCCAGTTCTGCCATTTAGGGAGAGCCACATGGAGCCTCGACCCAGCACAGAGTATGATCAGTCCACCCTGAAGAAAAGCTGTTTTCCTGAGACAGACGTTCTCCCCTCCCCATTAGTGTGCCTGAATGTTTTCATACAAATGAATTCATTGTCTTGGGATGGAAAAAGGATCTTCCTCCTGCCTTCACACTGTTACGTCAAACTTGTGCATTCACATCCATCATGTTATCTTTTCCAATGCGCAACACGTATGAAACCTCAGATTTGGCATCCTGGGAAGGGTTCTTCCATGGAAGCAAAAATTGGTCCCCATCCCTGCCTTTTATGGGATATTCTTCAAGCTGACCTGAGCTATCTTGGAGGTTGGGTAATTAGCTGAAGTTGTCTTGTCTGCTCCTAGAGCGAAGAGAGAGAAGAAAGGGAGGGAGAAGAGAAAGCGAGAAGGAAAAAGGGAGAAGGAGCATGATTCACCTTCTTCTGGACCAACAAGATGAACCCTGGAGTGGAGAGGCCTCCTTTTCACTCCCTAGAGAAGGAATTTAATGATACCTTAATTGCAAGCCCAAGTTTCAGAAGGTGAAAGTCAGGTGAACACCACTGCCTCTTACTACGTCTGAGTTCAAAAATCATCATTTTCTGGAAAGGTAAGCCTGTGTAGAAGAGCTCCCTTCCCCTACCATGGTACACAGGCTCCCAAGTACCTGTGCATGCTGGCAACATTCAGGTAAGAGCATTTCTGTGGAGCTCCCCATCACAGCTCCCACCCTTCAGCTCTCGAAGCAGCAACGTCAAGAAACTCCAGGTATACACATTCCTTTTTCACTCAGTAAAGATCAAATCAAGCACACACTGGTTAGTCTGCCAGACTGGTTTCTATTCCTTAAAACTTCTATGGGCACTGAGCAACCGTTTCCAATCCACTGCCTTTCTGGGGAACGCAACCTAACCAAAATTGCTAGCTGAATGGAGGGCTTTCCTTGAGGCTCAGTGTGGGGTACGTACACCGACCAGGATCCCCTGGGTCCCAGGGTACTGCTCCAGAAGCTACCCCATCTCTGCTTGCCTTTCCCTGCTTCCCAGGGTACATACACTTCTGCAGCTAATTCAAAAGGGCTCTGAAATAAATATGATACATATACAAATTGGGCTAACCTGCTTCTAAAGGGATACAGTTTGTGCCAGACATCGCTGCTAGTGCTGTTTGTAAGTATATTGATTAAATTAGGAGGCATACATATTCACTGACATATTCATACATATTCATTGACTCAAACAAGGGTACTGCATGTAATGTGGTATTTAAAGCAACATGATATCTGATCACAAGTTGAATTAACAAGGACTGATTTTACTATATAATATTCTAATCTTCCTGCATTTTCAGCTTCATTACCTAAATAATTTGCTCTGTCATGTACCCTAAGTAATTTGTGCTGGCTGCAAATTACCTCCAAACACCTGCAGCTTGCAGATACTACAGTTCCACTAAACTGAAAGCTAGTGGTGCACAGCTCAGCCCATTCCATCAGTGCAGCACCCTGAGTGACCATCTGTCCACTCACATGGATTAAAACACTTAAACCCTGTGTACTTCTAAGGATGACAGCTGGCTGGTAGGTGTCTGAAGCATTTTTGGAAAACACAGGAAGTGTTTTGATAAGAGCTGATAGAATTTACCTGCCCACTCCTTGTGTGAAAGGTTTATTCTACAGACAGTCCCACTGCAGATCCCAATGATACTGCT
Source organism: Amazona ochrocephala (assembly GCA_039720435.1). Taxonomy (NCBI): domain Eukaryota; kingdom Metazoa; phylum Chordata; class Aves; order Psittaciformes; family Psittacidae; genus Amazona; species Amazona ochrocephala. The sequence goes on along the minus strand of CM077883.1, from coordinate 29,049,784 downwards.
GTGACAAGTACCTCCCAAGGAGAACTAGCCAAGCATGGTATCCTAGGGATTTGCATCTCACAGTTGGATTTTCTGGGGACCAGTAAGGTTGAAATTCCAGCAGAAGCCTTTGCAGCACATTGGATGGTCCTTGCATCCTCTTCTCCTTTACAGCTTCTCCTATCCATAGCCCCTCCGAGGAGCATTAGTTGGGTACCTTTCCGAGTATGTTTTTCCATGCTCATGAAACATGTAGGAATACATCTTTGGGACTGCCGATGCTCTTGACCTTGGCTCAATGGTTTTGGGAACAAGGAGGGCTGGGGTGATGGGCAGAAAACCTGACAAACACAAACAACCTCTCCAAGCCTTGTTTCCTTAGGAAATCACACTAGCAATAAAATAAAATAAATACTGAGGTTGTGTTGCTGTAAACCCTTTGAAGTCTGTGGGCGCAATGGGTGGAGTAGAAACGAACACGGCCACCTAAGTATTAATTAAAAGTAAAGTATGAGCAACACCTCAAACACACAAGACAGAAATGCTGCAATCCAAGACTAGATCTTTGGGCCTGAGCACAGCTGGATCCCTCTTACGAGGTCACCTGATATTGTGCAGCAGTCCATAATGCTAAAAACAACTGGCTTCAAAGAGCATTAGAGGAGATGCAGGATAAACAGTACAGAACAACCTGAGCACTTGTGGGGTTTGCCAGACTGATTTTAGGAATGACTCTCAATTCTTTCAACCTAAATGTTATTAATCAGGATACACTGAATGGAACAGTTCAGTAAGAGCTCGTGTTCTCATGCCAGGATCACTGATTTATGTTTGTTTTCCTTTAAGCCAAGAAATTGTTCTTCCACAAATCTTAAAGAACTAAAGCTTTGCTATTACATAAAGCACTAGATTCAACAGACATTTGAATACCTCACGAAAGAAGGCTGTGTGGAAAATAGTCTGGATTCTCTAATAGGCAAAACTATGTGAAGCTGTTGTGGTGAGGTCTCTCTATATTTTTAATGTTATAATCAAATAGAAAATTGCTGAAAAACCTTAACAGACCATCATAATATTCCTAATTCTTATAAACAAAAATTAAAACAAAAATAAATGCCAACATAAATGATCTCAGGCTTCCGCAAGTGTTTGGGAGTACAAACAAGCTTAAAACTGGTCTAGGGTTTCCAGAGGAACTCAGAGAGATGATGTTCGCTTCCTCTGTTATGTGTACAACACTAAGTGATTTCTATTTTCCTTCAGTCTTATATCTCTCCCTATCTTGGCTTTATACATCCAGATATACTGTCATTCTTTTTAGACCCAGCAATGCAACTTGGCATCTCAACATCTGTATCACCAACCAACTTCGTACTTTTGAGGAAAGACCAGCAATCTAGTTAGCAGCTGAAATGAGATGATCCGATTTCCCTTGTTGAAGCAATGACAGGTAGAGACAGCTTCAGCCTGGGACTCTGGTCACATTCTGAAACCATACCACAGACCAAACGATAACATCAAACCACTGACGGACAAGCCTAGGCTCAAACTAGTCAAGACTGCTGCATCCGGATGTGCTTACTTGTCCAGGAGCACAGAAAAGTAGTTCTTTGGAGAATCGCCCTCATTACTTCCCAGGGCATACAGCTAACAACCTTCCCAGGTTGTGAAGTCTAGGGAGCTGTGTCCATATTACTGCATTCATGAACTCAAACTCAAACTGTGAAGGTGGCTGAAATACACACCAAGAGATGTATGCTGGAGCAAGACAGAGGATAATGATTCTCTTTGGAAGAGGAGATAAAACCAAGAAAAAACTCTGAATACAAATTCTGTCTTTTTATAGCAGGGGAAAAGATTCACTCACTAGACATGACACAGGCACAGTAACAAGCCATAGTAACCAAACCTGGTGGCGAAGAACAAGAACAGGGAAACAACAAAGGGAAGTGTTGCTATGCAATGTCCTACGCATTCCAAACACAAAGCATTTAAAAACTAGTATGACTATTTCAATATGGTCAGAAGAGTCTTCCAAATCCTATACAACACCAGTTTCTCCCATAATATTTTGACTTCTCACTTTCTTTCTTGGTGGCTCAGGTGCTTATGAATAAACATTTAACCATTTCATTCCCCTTTTCTTCTCTGGCTGAGAACTAACCATAGTTATACTGGCTACTATGAATACACTTTGAAGTATGATGAATTTGAAGACTGGGCTAAGAAGACCTCTTTTTAAATAAAACAATCACCAAAACCAGTTTTTCACAAGAAACACACTGACACTGCAATCATGTGGCTCTTCTTTATGAATTATAATACAGTTTTAATCAAAGCCCTGACTTGCATGTCAAGAAATAGACACTACAGTCCTCCTTCTAGTGCTGATTTGCTGTGTGAAAAGGGACTCTAGTTGGCTTCTCATTTTATCTATCCACGTAATCAGGATAATCGTTCTTTATCTCTACTCCACCCACAGCTATCTTAGGTGACTGGGACTTACTTCCAAATCTTGGGTCTTGGTCTTATGATCCAAGAAACCAGTGAGCAGACTTCCTGACAAACAAATCTCCAGCGTTTTGCATTGCTTATAGTTGTTGGAATTTTGTTAGTTCTCTGTTTTAACTTTAAAGCCAAAGCTTACAGGTTTAATTACGCAGCTACAGAACGTTGCACTTGACAAAACCACACAAAACAGAGTTTTAGAAGCAACATAGGTGTGAGCTATCACCACAAGAACTGCCAACACTGACGACTTCTGCTCTCACCTGCTACTGCATTTATTCAGTAAGCAGCAAGCTAGTGCTGCTGTCAATCCACACTGTGTTTTTGCGGGATTCTACAGTTTGTTCAGGTTTTGACACCCCTAATTTCTTGCTACAAATAACCACTGGAAAAAAGAAGTAAGCTGGTAGGCCAAGACGCATGTGTACCTCGAGGCAGTGCAAGCGCCCTTACACACTCAATCACACTGAGCTTTCTCATAGTGTTTGCAACTTGTTTTTCCATCACACTGGGAAAAGCAAATCTACACCAATTTCTCCTTCCTGGTGTCTGTATGTTGGTCGTTCATTTTGTAGTATTAACAGGGAAGAAAACAGTGAAATCTGCAGGAGGACGTAATTCGGAGCACATTTATTTGCTGGAGCCAGCTGGACAATGCACCCCTCCCACCAGAAACAAACCTGTACCTCAAAGCTTAAATATATTTGCACTGCTGTCCAATTCCCCAATTCTCCAGAAGAAGCTAATAACTACTTGATTTTAATGAAAAAAAGCTTTTAATATTGTAGCATTTCATAGTGAAAATCTAAATTACCTCTGACATTTGCTGCACAGATTAATGCACAGAACCCCATTTTAAACAAAACTTCCTGCTCTCAAGTGTTGGACCTCACCTGAAGACTGGAATTGGTGAACTCCAGCACTGCCCTCCACCTTCTTTCCCCTCATTAAATGTACTGGCTTAGGGGAACATCTCAACATTTTGGTTTCCTTGCTTGCAATAGCAAACAAAGAACTTGACCAACCACTTGTCAATTTTAAGCACCAGTTCAGCAAGTCACCTACAAGTATCACTCCCAACAACCTTCACTTGAATTATTTTTCATAGGCTGCAGTCTTAAATGAGCAACACTTTGAAGGCAATCATTTTAGTCCCTATTGCAAAGCATATAGTTACTGTATTATGGGAGTAACTTAGTTGCTAGCTAAATTACATTAGGGTTCATTAAGGAAAGAACTTTTACTAGCTTTTTAGAACAGCAGTAAAAGGGTAGGCTTAGGAGTCTTAGAGAGTCTTACACTTCCTTTTATACAACATGAAACCTCTGTCATTTGATACTCCTAAGGAGCTACATACATTTGTGCTATCCATTTGCAAAATTACATCTCAGTTCCATGGCCTCATTAGGCACAAATCAAATGACACCTACAGTTACCAGATTAAAAAAACACACCTGGGAAAAGCTAATCACTTGCAACAGTGTCACAGTTATTAGCGATTTCAACTAAATTCATTAGCAAGGTGACAAGCTTCTGGATGGTTAAAGGACATTAGGTCAGTGTGACTACAGCATCGGCTAAACATGGGTAACAATGCAATTTCACTGATGCTGCTCTTGCATGTAGCTTTCAGATCAAGCATTAGTAATTCCTGATACTACTACTTGGAAGGTTGTCTCCGATTAGCAGCCCATAAGCACATGTTCTCTGTCACAATGCGCACACTTTCCTTAATACTTCAATATTCAGCCAAGTCGAGTTCCACTTTAACAGTTCCCACAGATGGCAACAGGCAGTTCAGAAGGAATATGGAATGAACTTGGAAGAGTGGGAATCCTGTAAGGCAGAAGTGTCCCCTCAAACAAGGTGAGTGTCATGATTGAGCTTGGTCCTGCCATGACGCCAGGCTGCACAGATTTTATGAGGGGTTTGGCCTCTGCAGAAATTACAGGATGTATTGAGAAATGGGACTTTGGTTAAGCTAAAGCCAGGCACACACGGCTGGTGCAGGAACACTTCCTTCCCAGAGAGCTGCGCTGGATGAAAACCCACTCAAACCCCAAATTTACTTCCAGAGGAGTTGCAGGTTAAAAAAATTCACCCAGCGGAGAAGCTGCACTGTTCTGCAGTGACCACATCTGCGTTTTTAAGCTATTTCCTTTTTCTTTTTGGCTGTACATGAATTTGATGTCATTAAAAAGACTTCCTTTGATGCTGTATGCCAAGTGGAATCATTAGTTTCTCACAAAGGTGTGCTCTAAATGTCTACTTTAAATTTTCATTTTCAGATGATTCATCTAAGAGATGAACAATAACAACCAAAACAACTTCAGAACTCTGAACAGTAAAGAGCCTTTCAGCTGCACTTGCTCATTTATTCTCTCTCTCCACCACCACCTTTCTGTATTCACATGGCAGCCAACACTGAGCATGAATTCTTCAACTCTTTCTGTGACATACCGCCATCAGAAGCAAAGCACAGCCAGATTCTCTCACACCTCACAGAGAGGTTCTTCTCAAGTTATCCTGCATCTTTCTAGCTGCATGGGGTCACTTTTTCTTACCCAAGGATGCTTTCCATTGCCACTGTTTCTAGTGTATGTGTTTTGTTTCGCCACAGCTCCTCTTCACAAATCCTCTTCTGAGGATTAATGAAACAGAGGGATACTCCAGAAGAAGGTGCATTCTCAACCACCGTAGCTTCAGCTACTCCCCTAGGCTCAAAGAGGGGAGCACAAAATAGTCATCATACCTGCATTTCCTCCACTTGAAAGAAAACGTCACTGAAGTCCTGAAACAAGCAACGATTTACAGCTGATATGTTTCCTTATAGATTTTAATCTTAGTGGTACCTCATTGACTTGCATGAAGTTACACGATGGTCCTTCACCTCTGGAAGCAGGCTGGGGCCACCAAGTTGGCCAGGGACTGTGGAGAGGCTGCAAAGGGCAGCCAGCTCTGCCTGTCTGCACTCTGGCACTGCAGCATCTCCTTCCTCCTCCCTCAGGTGTTCTCTTGTAGAAGGGCACAGAAGAAAAATGATACAACCTGTCCCGCAAAACTGCACCAGAACGTGCAGGGTGTTATCAGAGGAGATGGAGGCTCTGGCTTACACAAAAATAAACCCACTATCAGTCTATCAAACAGTCTCAAAACCACTTCTACCAGAGACAAAGGGGTTTTTTCCCCAATATGTTCTTCAAATCATGTATTACAGTGTTTTCTCCCACCAGTGATGCTCACGCTATCTCTCTGTACCCAGCTCTGCTTCTCTGCTTCTTAATATCCCTATAATGTCTGCTGGAAAACCATCTTTATTTCCTGACAATCATGACCGGAAAAAAATGTAGTTGCCCACAAAAATGTTTTAGAAAATTACAAGCTTGTGATAAGAAAACGTCTAGCAAAAGCTCTTCCTTTGCCACAATCAGATTAGGCGCTATGACCTCCATTAAAATCCTTTCTTTTGCCTACTCATTTCATAGCATTTAATTTCCTGCTTCTCAGTGATTAAACCAACTGAAAGGTAGTAGATAATGTGAGTTTGCTTGCAGTTTCAAACAGATACTTTAATGCTTTACGCTTAAAAAGCTTTCCAAGTGTCTTCAGACGCTGGTTAACAAACACTGTACATAAAACCCTGTCTGAGGTCAGACTGTGGCAGCAGATAGGCAACTGAAACTTACTACAAGAGCTCTATCGCAACACTGTACACACAGGATACCTCCACTGCATACATTAAGGAAGCTTAAAGTTAAGCTTCACATATTTAAACACTAACAAAGTCTACTTAATGGTAGTCTTCAAAATGACAGTGGCCTCCTAATCTAGTGGAGATAAAGGAGTGCCAAGATTAATGATTACATAAGTGCATCACAGAGCCCAGAAACAATAATCAGCTCTTCTGTTGTTATTTGTGTACAAAGGCTATTAGAGTCATCTGACATTCCAAAATCCAATTTGAAGTTGCTAAACCCCTTTCACATACTTATTTGAGGTTGGAAAACTGAGAGGTTCAACAAGGGAAAGGAAGGGTTTGATTTCCTAATTCTTTTCCCCTTACTGATTTTGCTCTAAGCCAAATCTCTCCTTAAGAAATGCAAAAAAATAAGCTTTTAAACAATGCCTGGAGTAACCCATATTACTGCTGAAGGAGTAATACCAATAAAACCCTGACATGCATAGATGGCAAAATCTGAAATAATGACTACAAGCAAACCAAGGAACTATTCTGTTGGGAAAGACCCCACTGGGTTGAGGGTGTCACTGACCTCAGCCACACAGCTCTGACATGACTGGCCATCTCCAGCAGACCAGCAGAGTGAGAACCCAGAGGTGTTGGGCACTCAATACCCCTGGTCAGTCCAGTAATGGACTCTGGGGGGATTCAGTCTCTGCATTCATACAGGCACAGTGGGGTTTGCAAGAGACTAGACAGCTCTTTGCAGAGTAAGGTAAATGACAGGTCTGACTGCAGCCTCTCTAAATACCATATAGTCAGTTATTTCTCCACAAAAGTCCTTGAAAACTCAAAGCAACCCTCTTTGTTTGTATCAGAAGTCTGAAAAGCAAAGATAGGAACAAAAGGAACAAATTTATCTTTTCCTGGTTCCTGCATTGCTCCTTCGCCTCCACACATGAACAGAGAATGGGACAGGAAAAGAGGTGGGTCTGTCCATGCTCTATCCAGCTGATCAAGGAGTCCTGTTTCACCCTCCGTGCGGACTGCACAGCAGCAGCAGATCCGAGGCAGGCTTCCTCTTTCCCTATTGTGACAGCCTGCAGCCTCAGGTTCCTGCACAAGCACAGCAGACCCATTATGGACTACATGCACGAGCTTTTCCTTTATGGCTGCAAAGTGATTTTCTAGTGTTCCCTAAGGTAAAGTCAATTAAGTGATAACTGCATCTGTGCAGAGTATTGAAAATGCTAATACCCCCACCCAGATAAGTCTGCAACTCTGCCTGCTTATTTATCTCCAGCTCTTATAAATTATTGCCATGAATGCTCCAGTGCCTTCACCCATTATCTTTGCAATCCTGCTTCCTCCTAACAAAGAGGCAGCTGTACCACTCTGACCACACCAGGGAGTGAAACCATACAAGCAAAGAAGTACCAGCTGATCTACTGCAGTGCACCTAGTGGCACATATTGCTGCTCTCGAAGCTTCTTCAGCTTTTCATCTAATCTAGATGTAAGAAAACCTGCTATGCCATCAGAGGCTCACATACCCCAGAAGTAACAGCAGCGTGCATCATGAACTAGCTAAAACTGTTTGCCACCCAGAAAAGAAAAGCCATCACCTTTGGGGTTGTGCCATTTGGCCATCAGACTCTAGAATGTTAATGCTGGCCACCTTTGCACTGGAGATAACAGTCTTAGAGCTGGCTCCTGGCTCTAAGATGGCTTCTTACCTCCATGTGAGTCATCCCATTTCTCTATATGTATTCCATACTCATGTATGTCTCTGGACACACGTGTTCAAGGAGTTCCTGTGTTTTTAAGTGAAAACCAAACAAAAAGCCCAAACAAAAAACGCACTGAAGCTGAAAAATGCGGCACTGAACACAAAGGAACTTGATGTGCTGACTTATCACCACCACATATATGAATCATAGAATGCCTTAATACTTCATTACTTTTGCTTAAAAGTATCAAAAATTGCAAAATGGTCACCCCCAAAAAAACCCCAAACAGAGAATACTGATCTCTTTCTAACAAGTCTGACAGTACAGTAAGGCGAAGACAGTCCTATACCCCACAGACTTGAGCCGAATACAAGCTTTGGGTAAAGTACAAGTATGAACAGGAGATTACAGAATGAAATGATTGAGTCAACTATTGCTAAACGCATTTGACAGATTTAAAGGGAAAACACAACTTGCTCTGCATGGTTATCAGTAGGTTCTAAAGGCCAAATCACCCAAAAAGGTAGAGGCTGTCAAGACGTGAATGCACTGGATTTGTGTTTCCTGAAATAAAAGAGGGCTGATAAAAGGTAGAAGAAAATAACAGAAACAGCACCTGTATTACTGTCATCATTTTATCCAGACAATCCAAACCACTTAATTACAAGCTAAACTTCATCACTTTGGCAGGACAAGAAAACAACCTTGTAACCGGAGCTGAATGAAGCCATACAGTAACTCCCTGAGAATGACAAACGTAATCTCCCAACCCTTTCAAGTCTGCCTGCACCAATCCCTCTTGCTGATGTCTCTTTCTACACTGGTGTTCTGTGTGCATCAGAAAACAGACAAGGAGGAATGCCAGGTGGCTGCAGACCAGTAGGTTTAACACTGTAGAATTCAGAAAGGCTCACACAGTTAACTACACTGTCCTTGATGAAGACCCAAAAGCTGTAACCAGAACTCCCTCGCATTCCTGCTCTGGGAAGAATGCTTGTAGAACAACTGATTATCCAAAGCTCCCAGGGGACAAACAGAAGCAGGGGTAAGTGGGGGAGCAGCCAGAGGTCTGCTGAGAATAAAAGAAGTGAAAGGAGAGGCAACAAACTCCACAAAGAAGAACTGTTGGTTCAGCTCAGCCCTGAAGTTTCACTATTCCTGAATGGAGCATTCATTAAGCAAAATAAGCTTCACTAAGAAAGCATTCCAAACGAGTGTAAAAACCATCTGACAGAGTGAAGAATTGTTGTTCACTTTGGTACTAGACTCTCCAGAGACAGGCGGTTTTTGCTCTTACTGAGGCAATGCATTAAGCAGTGGTACAGCACTAACAGCGGTCCTGGTAGCCTCTCAATGGTTAACAAGCAGCCAGAGCCTCTCCAGATCTGTTTTTCCTGAAGTAGTAGTTGAAAACATGGCTAGAAAAGGTTTCACACTGAATGAAAACCAACACAAACAGATCTACCACAAGCCTTAACACCAGGGCAGGACATCCACATAGAAGAAACGTTTGGGGAGTTGCGGGTGCTTTACACAGAAAGTACAAGATTTTATTTATATTATAGCGGCAGAAGTTAATGCCAATTAAGTCAGAGTCACTTTGGATTTAGCACAGAACCTGGCCCAGGGCACTGGCACATAGAATAGAAATAAATACTAATCATGCTTGCTCACACTGAGAGGATTAGATAACTACAGACATAGGAAATTAAAACCACAACAAGATGACCCCATGCACATGATTTCCCTATTGTACCAGATCAGTCAATACGAACAATCGACACTGCAAATTGAAATCCTCAGATAAAAATAATAGTTTTATTGCTTTATTTCTCTTCACTTGCACATAAATGGAGCTGACGATCTCTGACAATGCCATGGTTTAATATTCTAAACACACTATCTCCTTTAACAATGCCTGGAATAGAAACAAGCTGCTGAGCCAGATCCTCAAGGGGTGAAAATCAACGTTGCTACACTGACTTCAGTGGAAGCACATTGATCTCCACCAGCCAAAGCTCTGGGCCCTAGTGGGCAATTAGGTTTCTATTATATGCTAATTTAAATAATGTACCACAGAACATTTGCTGTACAATAAAGCCAGTCTGCATTCTTCTGTGGAGAAGGACAAGCATTTGCTGTGGCACAATGAGAGTTACGGATTCTGGTTTCAAAGAGCAGGATGAAGTTTCGGTATGAACTACTCCTCATGATAACATTTTTAATCCTGCAATTACTCATACTATACTACTTTAGGAAGCCTGTAATTATTTGGTAAGGTCTTACCAATGTGTAGTCTAGATCGTAATTGCTAACACTGCCTCCTTCAAAGGAGCTAGTGACCATGTTAAAATCTGTTTTTTGTTAGGTTCCTACTACAGAGAATGACTCTGCTGGAATGTTACGATCTGTATTCAGGGGAGTACGAAAACCAAACTGATTTATGTCCCAAGCTTGAGCCTTTGAGCAAGGCCCAGCAAAAAAAACAAATACATCGCTCCCACACCCGTTTCTCTTGAGGCTCAGAGATGGCTGGGTTGGAACTGGGACGGTAGCTGCAGCTCACACAGCCTGTGGCCCTGAGGACCACTGTGACACCCGCTCTCTGCCCCAGTGGGGCCAGAACACGAAAAAGCATAAAAGTGGGGGCACCAGGTTCAGCTACAAAGACAACAGAAGAGATTCTGGGGATCACAGGGCAGCTCAGGTGAATAGATACCACCCACTGTAAAACAATGTGAACAGCAGTTGTTAAAAAAAATGGTCTCTTCTATAGCAATTTGCTACTTTCAGTCTCCTTTTAAATGCCATGGGCACCCTTCTCCCAGCCTTAGTCATAAACAACCAAGTTGTTCACATGACAAGGTCCCTTAAAGTTTTCTGGATTTCTGATGTAGTCAGGTTGAGGGCACCATTCCACAGTTACAGGCCCTTTTATGCTGCAGTCCAAGTGAGGCAAGAGGATTCAATAGGTGCTCTGTTTTGAAAGCTGAAGCCCACTTCAGAATAGGAATTAGAAGCTCTCCAAATGCCCCTTCTGAAAGAGGGCTCAGCAAAACAGGGGGTTCTTTCCATTTATATGACTCTCACATGAAAGTCACAGCAGGAAGCTCCAGGAGATAACTGAAGACTAACACACATGCAATTCCAACTTGTTTGCTATGGAACCACTCAAAGCAGAAAGGTTAAGGTGGTGCAAGGTGAGATGTGCCATTAAGCTGCAACACGTCTGTAATTCCCTTTATAAATGTACTTATCCTGGTAATAGTGCTCCTCTCTGGCTGCATTTGTAACTCCTCAGTAGTTGAATTTCAAACAGAAAAAGCTCATAGAGTCAACTATTTGTAATGACAGCAGCCACACAAGAAAAACTCGCCATGCGGAGAAGGTATAAAACGTCAGCACAGCAAGAATTCACCCACAGCTTCCCCTGCCCTCTGGACTTCCCAGCTGCCCCACCACTGGGCTTTGAGTGGGCTCTTAATGACACGAAGAAAATTCAAAGCATGCACTCTGCACTCGAAAGAAAGAAGAAACCAGAAGAGATTTGGGATGAGGTTTTGATGAACTCGATCCCACTAGGTCCACAAGAATTTCAGACAGCAGAGACCCCCAGTCACTGAAGGGAGCTGGCCTTCCCTCTCTTCCCCGGCACAGCTGCCCTGACAGAGCCAAAGGAGGGAAGGACTCGGGCTGAAGCTGTTCTGTGAGGGATTAACTTTAACCTGCATCAGTTTCCCGACTTAACTCCCCATGTGACTGCAGTGATGCTGCTTGTGCTCCTGCGAGGGAGGGTGCGCTTCTTTGGCAATGCCAGCTTAGGGGAGGTTAAAATACTCACAGAACTAAACTGCCAGCCTGCTAAATCGGTAAGAGGAGATGATCTGGGGTAGCAGGCAGAAGGACAGGGAACACAGGGTTGGTTTTCCAAGAAACAGAATAGTTTATGAATAAGTCATTGGTTTCTATGTCTAGTATTGCTGTGAAACTTTAAGCAAGTCACTTAGTTGATGTGTCAATTCCTCAGCTGTGAAATGAGGACAGTGCTTCCTTACATCACCAGTGCTGTAAGTTGAAAATTAATGGCTGAGGCAGTTGGACACTGGTGCTGAAGACCAAGTCAGTGCCTAGCTACAGGAGCTGAGTGATTAGTGACAGGGAGGGGCTAAGGAATCAACGTATTAGTTTTGGTGGACTATTTCCTTAGAGGATAAATGAGAGTAACTGCTACTTACTTGATTGCAAGGAACTGAAAGAGCTCTCTGTAGCTCCCTCGTGGGTGGACACCTGAACAATTAAATAGCTATGACCTAATTTTAGTCAGAAGCCTTATGTCACAAGGAATTTACAGGGAGGCGTCTTCTGCATGTGCAAAAATAATTGCACTATGGAAGGATAGTTGACCAATGAGTTAATATAGCTGTACAACATTTAGGGACAGACAGCATCCCACTCTCCTTCCCCATATTCCCGATTCCAAAAAGACGAATAGATACAACTGCGTAATACACATCATCATAGGATTAGGACTAAAAGCAATTCTGTGAACACACTGCTTCCAGCATCAGAATGATGGGACCAGTTTAAGAAAGTTCACAGAAACAGAGACACAAGGGTGACAGGTAACGTTAGGACAGGATCTCACCTTCTGTGTGATAAGACACAATGGAATATCACCAACTGGGATTTGTATGATGCCCATACCCACCAGCAACACTAGAAGACGCTTCTTTTTGAAGTGCCATTATTACACACATAGAGACATCACGTGATAGAAAACACATCTCAATTCCCAAAGAAGTTTGTTTTCCTCACAGTCAAAACCCATCCTTTCCTTCGGGCCTGAATTTTCCTGCCTTCTTTCAGAGGAATATGGGAAACATTTCTTCCTCTCAGGCTAACAGGAGGTTTGCTACTATTGGACTGAGAAGATCTGATCCAAGTCCCTGTGCCGTCACAGGGATTGTGTGAGTGAGCCAGGGCAGGCCACAGAACTATCACAGAGTTATGCATGCATCCAACTGCTGTGAGATGTGTAGGTCTCACTGAAAACACCAGGAGTTAAATGATTAAATAGCTTCACGGAGCCAGGCACGTGCCTTTCTGTAATTCAGTTTATACCTGTAGAACATGGGGATTGGAGGCTTCCTACCTGTGAGGATCCATTAAATACTGTATTGTGCTTGGGTACATCAATAGAAGTAGAAGCCACGCAAATACTTAAATAGGTAAGTAGTGTTTCAAGTCTTATTGAGCTTATTATGTCTCAAGAGCTTATTATGTCCTTGCTACATTAAAGAGCACATATTCAAAAACCAAACACAAATGTAAAGAAAATAAGACTCTGCCAAAGAAAACTTTAAAGTTGAAACATCATCCTCAGGTTTTTAGCTCCTGCTTACATTGTGCAACATCAGGCTGACATTCCATAAATCCCTGGGAAGGGATAACAGTGAAATTCCCTTTTCTGGGTCCTCTGAGCCAGGGAATCGGCCCTAAATAATCATTATTCTGAGGCTGTATCACTGGGTTTAACCAAAAATGACAAAAAAAGTGCCAGTAGAAAGTGAAAATCCTGCACTACCTGGACTGGCACCGAGGGCCACCGAAATACACAGCAGGCTGAAATCTCTGGCAGCTTGCAATTAAATTGCCAGGAATGCAGAAGCATTACTGGCCTTCCAAAACAGATCCTTCCAGTTCTATGGGCAGAGAGTTAAGCACCCTGTGAATTGCATCCAAGACTCAACTCCTCAGTGTTGCATCTGCTTTTGTTCAACTTCTTATTTTCTAAAGTCTTGTGGTTAAGCAATGAAATGTGAATCTGTTGATTCCTGGCTATGACACAGGCTTCTTGTGTGGCCCAAGCCAAGTCTCTGAAGCTATACTTCAGTCCCCTACTTGTAAAACAGGTAAAACACATCCCTCAGTGATGCTTTCTGCATAAATCAACTTGCGGAGGCTGTTTTTTCAAACAGTTCACTAATTAACATTATAGACATCCCTATAGATAAAGAGATTGTTGGAGGGCTCTGTCTGGCAGCCCTGGCCCAGGGAAAGAAAAACACATTCTAGAAGCCATGATAGGATCTGCAGACAATTCAAAAAAGCCAAGTTCCCTCAATTCCACAAAGATATTTATTTTAGGGATGCGTATTTCATTGCGCGGATTTCATACAGTGCAGTGCATCTCCTATGTTGAGTTTTATTTGCAATGAAATGCCACTAGCTGTGTTCAGCACAATTCATATGTATTATGTGAACAAAATTTTACTGGAGAAATTCTGAAACATTTAAGTCTGGAGCAAGGAGTTTAACAGTGGACACCCTGTTTGCCACAAAAATACATTTACAAGTTGCTGAAGAATGCAAAGACAGTTCTCCCAAAGCCACGTCAGTTAACATGTATTTTCAGATGTAAGCTCAACAGGGGAGACAATGTGTTTCCCTATGTTTATACACTGCCTCGTATCTGGCTTCTGCTTAGAACGTGCAATACAGTCCACAAGTAACTTAATTTTCTACTTTTCATAAACCAGTACAATATCTAAGCACAATACTCAAGTACCAAAGTAAATAACACAGTTTTCATATTAGGATGACTGGAAATAGAAAAGAACGGAACACTACTAATCCTTGTTCTGCCTACACTGACAGAAGAGGCTAAACCAAGAAGGCTAAACCATGAATCTTAGTTTTTTCTTCTTGAGAAGGTACAGGGTAGAACTTAACAGGTCTGCAGGCTTTACTATTGAGTGATTTACACAACCTTAAAGTATCAAACCCTTAAACTCATCTCATTTTGCCAACATGCATCAATTTAAATAGTCAATACTGAAAGACACAAACTAAGTCTGCAATTATGGTTTTCAGGAGCCACTGAAAAGTGACTGTATGAAGTAGGAGCTGAAACAGGCTTTCAAACAGCAGCTGAACTTGTGACAGAAGTTCCTCCCTGGCCCACATACTGAATATTTCTAGTTTTCTTTGAAACAGAGCAGCTTACTGATTACAGGAACTAAATAATCATTTCTGCCTTTTATTTTAAGACCATAATCCATCACTGGAAAATGGATCTGCCACTGCTGCTGTGCACCAGTGAATTCACTTGCTTCATTTCCACTGCAACAACAATACCAGCTCACTAGAAGGCAAAAGCCTGAGCAGAAAGAGCAGCTGACGACAATCCTCAGAACACAGGTAACAAACTTTAATTTCTGAGGTTCTCAGCCGAAGCTCAGATGAACTTCATCTTTGTCTTGTGCTTGCTCACAAGTGATGTAATAAAGCCATCAAAAGCTCTGTTACAACATTAATGACATTCAAAATCAGCATGCACAAAAATTATTAAGTTTATTTACAAAAATAAATCACTGTGATTTCATGACCAAATACTCAACATCACTGCTTTTCTAAAACCTGTATTCAACTCCACATTGTGCGCAGGGCTACACAGGGGAGGAGGGCCCATCTGCTCCTTCACGCTCCTGTCCCATAGCAGACAACATAGAGCTAGAGGTGACAAGGGCTTCCCTTCACACAGTCCCATGGCTGGGACTGTGCCATCACTATGCTTCAGTGCAGTCCAGTCTGCTTACATCTTACTCCCATCGAGTGTAGTTTATCATCTTTACCCAGAGAAGAACAGCAGTTATTCCTGGGGAAATAAAACCACTGTAATACGGCAACTTACAAGTATTTGGAATCACTTTTTATGTGACTATATGCTCCTTGCTGTATAAACTAGACACACCACTGCTGAATTAGACTATCCATTTCTGGAATATTCACCAGTAGAGCACTATAGTATTTTGCTAGTGATGGTGCAGCTCAGTCCTCCCAGTAAGGCAGCAATACTAACGTTGGAAACCATACAGCTACTCTGCACTTGTCTCAGCGAGCTTCATGCCGGGGAGCTTTTTGACCAGTATACTTTTATACTGTAAATGGAGGCAGCAGAAAAGAGCCAAATACCTATTCCAGGTAGAAACTACAGTAATAATCCAGACTAACAGGGCAGACAGACCTCTTCTATGTGTGACTCCCTGGGAGAGAGGAGTTGGAAAACAAGCACTATCAAACTCAGCTGCAATTTTCATCTTTGCCCTTAAAATCTAAAGTCTTCCCAAAACTGAGGAGCGCATTTTAATGGAGCCTATGTAAAGTAAGGATTACTAGCCCCTTATCTGATGTCAGTGATCCTCCAAAATTAGGTGTTACCCAGGAAGAGCAGTGGGAAGGTGCAGGGTTTGCCACTCCTAGGTGGTACCCGTCTCAAATACATTCCCACGGTTTTTCGCTTTGCCAGAGAAGAATGTAAATGAGGCAAGGGCAGCACTGATTCCCTGGGGAAGCTGTGACCCATCAGTTGCGGCTCCTACCATCCTGTGTGCGGAGAAAGGACCCTGCCCTTCCCCAGCCTCCCCCAAGCCCTAAGGATGCCGTGGTGGCCCTGCAGCAGGAGGGTGCCCAGCTCAGGGGGGAAGGCCAGCAGCAGCTCTCCCGAGAGGTAGGAACAAGCAAGAAATAAGCAGTGACTCACAGCTCTGTATGATCTACTGCCGGGCACTGTTCCCAAATGTGTTAATAAAGTTGCAGCCAAACAAATGCACATCCCTTAGGTCTTGTCTTTGTTCCAGCATGGCCAAGACAATTAAGTATTATTTTCAAGTAAAACAAGGATGAGATTCCAGACAATATTCTTGCCACAATTAATATTTATGTTTCACCGTTCTACTTCATGGCACTGCCAACCCTCGAGTATTTCATTACAAAAAGTACAAAACAAGAAAGAAGCAACCACACATATGGACACAGAAGACTTTTAACAAGTAAGTTTGAGCTGTCCTACTTGGCTTTTAGTTTATCTTCAGTAACTTGAGGTGTAAAAGACAACAGACAGAAGCACTCAATCATCATATTCAACTGAAGCAAGAGGCAAGTAAAACCAGTTAACTCTATGTCAATTAGCAAACTGCTTCAACAGTTCATGGCAAAGCTCTTGGAGGTCTCTTGGAAACTGAGAAATGGATGGAAGGGAAGAGAGGCCAAAGAATTGTTCAAATTGAAACATTTACTGGATTAGCATGGAAGCTCTGGAGAAGTTGGGCTGAAGCATAAAAAAAACCAACCGCGACAGGTTTCAGAAGCAGCCCTCTTAGGTTTCACATTCCAGCTGGTGACAAAGAGACATATTCCCATCTAGTGTGATCACTGCGCAAGCAGATGCTCCTTTTAGCTTTAATTAGCATTGAAAAAGAAGCTATATTCACACTCTGACTTCTGATACAGCTTTGAATCATGAGAGACACGATACCTAAATATGAAGTGCCTGGTGGCACACACGTTTGACAGGGTAGGTCTGTGAGGGAGAGAAACGATGGAGCCATGAGAAGTCCAAGGAAGTGGGGACCCTGGGCCCACTGTGGGGGAGGATCTTGTTCAGGACCACCTTAGGAACCTGAATGTATACAAGTCCATGGGACTGTATGAAATCCATCCACGGGTCCTGAAGGAGCTGGCAAATGAAGTTGCTAAGCCACTGTCCATCATATTTGAAAAATCATGGCAGTCAGGTGAAGTTCCCGATGACTGGAAAAAGGGAAATATAACCCCCATTTTTAAGAAGGGGAAAATGGATGAGCCAGGGAATTACAGACCAGTCAGTCTCACCTCTGTGCCTGGCAAAATCTTGGAGCGGATTCTCCTGGAAGGCATGCTGAGGCACATGAAAAACAACAAGGTGCTTGGGGACAGCCAGCATGGCTTCACTAAGGGGAAATCCTGCCTGACCAATCTGGTGGCCTTCTATGAGGGGGCTATGGAACTGATGGACAGGGGCAGAGCAGTTGATGTCATCTACCTGGACTTGTGTAAAGCCTTTGACACTGTCTCCCATGACATCCTTCTCTCTAAGTTGGAGAGACATCAATTTGACAGGTGGACCACTCGGTGGATAAAGAACTGGCTGGATGGCCGCACGCAAAGAGTAGTGCTCAGTGGCTCAATGTCCAGCTGGAGACCAGTAACGAGTGGTGTCCCCCAGGGATCGGTGTTGGGACCGGTCTTGTTCAACATCTTTGTGGGTGACATGGACAGTGGGATTGAGTGCGCCCTCAGCAAGTTTGCCAATGACACCAAGCTGTGTGGTTCCGTTGATACATTGGAGGGAAGGAATGCCATCCAGAGGGACCTTGACACGCTTGTGAGGTGGGCTGATGCCAACCTGATGAAGTTTAACCATGCTAAGTGCAAAGTCCTACACCTGGGTCGGAGCAATGCCAGGCACAGCTACAGGTTGGGCGGGGAGGAGATTCAGAGCAGCCCTGTGGAGAAGGACTTGGGGGTGTGGGTTGATGAAAAAATGAACATGAGCCGGCAGTGTGCGCTTGCAGCCCAGAAAGCCAACCCTATCCTGGGCTGCATCAAAAGGAGTGTGACCAGCAGGTCGAGGGAGGTGCTCCTGCCCCTTTACTCTGCTCTCGTGAGACCTCACTTGGAGTATTGTGTGCAGTTCTGGTGTCCTCAACATAAAAAGGACATGGAACTGTTAGAACAAGTGCAGAGGAGGGCCACGAGGATGATCAGGGGACTGGAGCACCTCTCATATGAAGATAGGCTGAGAAAATTGGGGCTGTTCAGCCTGGAGAAGAGACGGCTGCGTGGAGACCTCATAGCAGCCTTCCAATACCTGAAGGGGGCCTATAGGGATGCCGGGGAGGGACTCTTCATTAGGGACTGTGGTGAGAGGACAAGGGGTAATGGGTTTAAACTGAAACAGGGGAAGTTTAGATTGGATGTGAGGAAGAAATTCTTTACTGTGAGGGTGGTGGGGCCCTGGAATGGGTTGCCCAGGGAGGCTGTGAATGCTTCATCCCTGGCGGCGTGGGTTGGACATAGCCTTGGATGGCATGGTTTAGTGGGAGGTGTCCCTGCCCATGGCAGGGGGGTTGGAACTCGATGATCTTGAGGTCCTTTCCAACCCTTACTATTCTATGATTCTATGATTCGATGAAATACAACGGAATGCCGCAGTTTGCAGGATATGCTTCCCTGGTATTACCCACAGGTAGTTTCTGAAGTGAGTCTGGAGATTACTTGGTTTCAGAAACTAGATAAACCATGGGTTAGATGCATGGAATTCCAATGGATTTCCAAGCTACATCCAGAAATGAAAACAACAGGAATGTTTATAAATGACAGCTAAGAACCAGCTATATCCATCCATTTCCCAAAGCTAGAGCTGGACAAAGGGAGAAGCGAGGACAGAAACACACCATAAAATGCATAATTTTAGAAGAGAAGGCGTTTTCCAATGAGAAGTTTCTTTTCACATATGAGTAGAAAACACATGTAACTATGAGGCAGGCGTTGGTGAAGAAACTGCAATGAATTCACGCAAATTGGCAAGTGTCTCCCAAAACTGTTCAAGACATTCACAACTGATTGATTTATCCAGTAGATTTATTAGATGTGGCAATTTTATAGCCCACTAGCCACCCATGAGAGCTCCACCACCTCAACTTCCATTCACTCTTCCCAGAAGAGTTTGGTAGTGAATACAAAGGCACACCTTACCACACACAGACCAGTTCACCCATGTTTCTAGCACACAGACCTCAAAAATCATCATTTCTACCTCATCCTCTTTTACTTCCTAATTTTGTGCATGTTTTATAATGTACACAACACATATAAATGCAGATCAAATAATGGTCCCTGTTCCAAGGATATTGGAAATACAAACCTGTATGTTCCTTTGCATGTTCCTTTCTCCCTACTATTTAGTTCCAAAACTTGATGACCAGCTCACTTCACTGTAATTCTGGCTTTGTACACCCCATATGTGATGTTGTTTCACTCCTGTGTTTTAGAAAACAATTTGTTGAAGAGTAATTCCATGCAGCTTCTTTTGCTTCATGCTGGTTCATTTTAACAAACTTGATTTTACTAGGCAATCTACAAGCAAAGCAGAGGTTTCATTAACACCCTCCTAAAAACTAGACTGTGGATGATTTGGTATTAATCACACTGGTAACCACAACAGTCTGTGTATGTTTAGGGAGCTCATGATACAACATTAAATGTATTAGACACTACAGCAGATTGGCATGGTAATTCCACATCTCTCCTCCAGCACCATGTATCTGAGAGCAGTAGTTTCTCTCCAAGTAAAACAATGAGCAAGAACAAACTAAGTTTCCTGAGCATGCCAGTGAGCATCAGCTGGTATCCCTGGCACAGGCTGCCAAATTGGGCTGATAAAGTCAGAAATGCTTCATGAGGCAGTGGGGAAAGCATGGCTTTAGAGACCACAGGTGAACATGAGTAGATGGAAGGACAATTAAAGCCTATCTGGAGAGATGGCTTCTTCCAGTTGTCACAGCCCTCTGGTGCGCTTGGAACTATTCCAGAAGGACACTAAGGAACAAAGATCTCTTGAAGAACTGAGCATGCAGTGTTAGAAAGGTAAAGCACAGAGGTGTCCTAGCAGGCTCTACCTTTCATGATCTGAAACAGTCGGCTATAAAGGGCCTAAAACGTATAGTTGTGTTGTTACCCCTCACTACACTGATAAAGAGATTAAACAAAGCCCTGGCAGTTTGCTTTCAAAAGAGGGTGAAAGAAGAACACAAGAAAGTGAATTAGAGATGAAGAACGTTAACATGAAGGAGAAGAAATGAAAGTAATGAAATGAAAGAAATGAGAAACTGGACAGCAAAGGAGAGAGGATCAGGCAATTATACTGCACTACAGCAAGATGACAGTCCTGCATGCAGCCTACTGTGATCCCAGGGTGATGCGAATTCCAAGCAGGAAAATTCTTATATCCACCTAAATGGAACAGGCAGAATGGAAGGATAAAGATGGAAATGGCAGAAATACCACACTCCAATCTAAAAATACATACACTACTTCCTTCCCAATCTGCCTGTGGGAAACCACAATCAGCAACGCTCAGGTTTATTATTTCATCTCTCAAACTCCTGGGAAAAGAAAACTAAATAGGAATCCTACTAATAAAGTGTAATGAGCAAGCTGCAAAACAGCATTAAAATCCACTGTGTTTTGGTTACATCTAGATTTGTTCTGATCATAAGCTTCAAAAGGTATGTATAAGAAGTCAAAGCTGTAACATCTCTTTCCTGCTTTAAGTTGCTTGAATGTAACAAACCAATTATTCCATTGAACACACATCAGAAGAAATTTACCTTGAAAATTTACAATCTGACAAGAATTAATGGATTTAAAGTTGGGTTTTTTTCTGCACAAACTAGGAGGCTCACTGCACAGCCAGATCTTACTGCAAAGCCAAAGACCTTAACATGATAAAAGCAAAAGGCATTAAGTGTATCAATGCCTGTTCAAAATGAACTGTCTCTGCAGTATAGCAATGCATTATCTAGCTTCTGTTCACACTTCTTTGATTAAAAACCCAACCACCAACTCAACAAGCCACTCGCTCTTCATAGCTTAAGAGGAGCAAAAGCCTTTTCACAAAACAATTCTGTTGTCACTTTTACATAGTTGATGCCTTCCCCCTCTTTTTTTCATTGAGCTAAACATAATTAATAACTTCAAAATGGAATTAGTTCAACAGCATTTGGCTGAAAGCATTTATTTGTAAGAATCCAGTTATAAATCATAACTCAAAGGCATATTGTAAAGAAATTTACTGAAAATTCAAATTGCAGCCTTCTATTTAAAAGTGGTATTAAAGCTTAGACATTAGTACAGTCAACATAAATTCTGATTGTAACAGGCTCAGATAAACATATAAATTTTGGCTCAGCGAGTTCGCTTTGGCTGTCAATACTCTGAAATAGATACAAGCCTTAGTAAGCCTTTCATTCAAAAGCCCATCATTGTACCAACTGAAATAGAAAGGCGATTATCAAAGAGGAGTTCTCCCCCACTTTCATGGCATTACTTCTATGAGACACCAACTGATCTACAGCCCTTGGAAGAAAACAGCTCGCTTCCCTCTCCTGGATAAAAGTCAGTGCAGTTTTTTCATCCATCACAGCCTTACAGCATCAAAATACACCTCCTGTATCAACTCAAAACAAGAAAAACCCTGCACACCACAAAGCCATTATATGACACGTCAATTTACTTTGTCTGACAGATTCACTACAGAAAAAAACCCTGTTTTCATTTGGGAAACAAAAAAAAAAAGAAAAGATTTGTTTAAAGGAGTCAGTAAGAAAGAAATCAGGAAAAAGAAGAGAGAATTTACCCAGATTTACCTATAGCTGATGTTATTCTGAGGTGTTCTTCAGCTTCATAAAGAACACATGGACAGCCTCCTGAACCCAGCAAGTCAAACATTACTTTCATAGAATCACAGAGGCACAGGAAGGTTGGGTTGGAAGGGGCCTTAAAGCTCATCCAGTTCCAACCCCCTGCAATGGGCAGCAACACCTTCGCTCCAAGCCCCGTCCAACCTGGCCTTGAACACTGCCAGGGATGGAGCACTCACAACTTCCCTGGGCACCCTGTGCCAGCGCCTCAGCACCCTCACAGTAAGGAACTTCTTCCTAAACAGCCAAGGGCAAAGCTCCCTTTCCCTGGCCAAGACAAGAGCAGCTCTGCAGTCAGCATGGTGGCCAGGAGGAAGGTCAAGGTGAGGCCTGCCCAGCAGCAGAGCAAGACCCCCAGCTCAGGCAGTTATCACAGGTCTGACTTTTGCCAGCCTAGTATCAGATCATTTGGAAAGGACCTGTGCACCCTGGCAGTCAAGATGCCAACAGCATCCTGGCCTGTATCAGCACCAGTGTGGCAGAAGGGCCAGGGCAGCGATTGTGCCCCTGCACTGGGCACTGGTGAGGCCGCACCTTGAATCCTGTGTTCACTTCTGAGGCCCTCACTACAAGAGAGACATTGAGGTGTGGGAGCTGGTGCAGGGTCTGGAGCACACTGTGATGCGGAACAGCTGAGGGACCTGGGGGGTTCAGATGGAGAAGAGAAGGCTCAGGGGGGACCTGATCGCTCTCCACAACTGCCTGACAGGAGGACGGAGCCAGGAGGGGGCTGGTCTCTGCTTCCAAGTAACAACTGATGGGACAAGAGGAAACAGCCTCGAGCTGTGACAAGGAAGGTTTAGACTGGACATAAGGGAAGAAGTCTTCCCCAAAGGGTGCTCAGGCATTGGAACAGGCTGCCCAGGGCAGTGGCGGAATCACCATCCCTGGAAGTGTTCACAAACCACGTTCATGAGGCCCTCGGTGCCATGGGTTAGTGACAGACATGGCAGTGCTGCGGAACGGTTGGACTTGCTGAGTCTTTACCAGGTCTTTTCCAACCTGGCTGGCTCTATGATTCTATGACATGAAAGACATAACTGTGACTGTTACAGGCTGTTCAGGAGTCTAAAGAACCCTTGGTGATATGTCCCGTGCCCACTGCTCTGCGGTGGATTCCAGACCACTTCACTTCACTCCTGCCACAAAGCCTGTTTCTGATGGCTTTTGCAGGGTGAAGTTTCACCAGTACATTCATGGTGCACGGCTGCCTGGATCAGCCCATTGGAGACGGCAGCAGGACAGAGCATCATGCCTTCTAAATTGGAGGTTATTTTTCTCAACTAGGACTATTTATGCAACGTCCTGAGATTCAACAAAATGCCAGACTAACTGCTGGTTACTTAATAACTAATGACATTCACAACATCTAGCAGCGTCTGATAAATTGTGTAACCAAATTAATTTACCCTCTCTGACATTAAAACCAGTTATTGTTAACAAACAATGCCTTAAAATATTTAGGTGGGTTCTTTAATTCAACTGAACAATGTACTTGGAACTACTGCAATGGCAATAGCAGGCTGGTAAACACAGACATGCTTATTTTCATTCCTTCAGTGCTACAGCAATTTTCTCTTTAAGAATACAGTGCTTTGGTTTCTTTTTATGCTTTATTACTATACGCTATTTTACCCTGAATAACGACATAGTATTTCCACTCAACTTCTTATTATTGCATGGGGAACGCTTTTTATTCTTCCAGGCCATGCTAAATCATCTTTGATTAGGTTGTTCAAAGACCTAATTTACCATGAGAAGAATATCATTCTGAGGAGCAGCAATAAGCACAGGTACACTGAGAGCCCAAAATTCCTTACTGGCACATACTAAAGGAGGGCTAGTTCTTCCACAACGCCCTCAGGAAGGCACAGAAGAGAACCACCTCAGCCTGCCTGCACTCAGTGGCAGGAACCACTCACACATGCGATGCACACAGGCATCTCAGCTCACTTGGAGAGAAATACCAACAGGATCTGGAGGCCTGGAGCAGCTCTGCTCTGGAGCCAGGCTGAGAGAGCTGGGCTGGGGCAGCCTGGAGAAGAGAAGGCTCCTTAAGAGGAGACCTCAGAGCAGCTCCAGTGCCTAAAGCAGGACTAGAAATAACCTAGAGAGAGGCTTTGGACAAGGGCCTGTAGGGACAGGACAAGGGGAAATGGCTTTAACCTGCCAGAGGGGAGACTGAGATGAGCTCTTAGGCAGAAGCTCTTCCCTGTGAGGGTGCTGAGGAGCTGGCACAGGGTGCACAGAGAAGCTGGGGCTGCCCCATTGCTGGCAGTGTTCAAGGCCAGGCTGGACGGGGCTTGAAGCAACCTGCTCTAGTGGAAGGTGTTCCTGCCCCTGGCAGGGGGTTGGAACTGGATGAGCTTTTAGCTCTCTTCCAACCCAAACCATTCTATGATCTGCCACACCAACCTCATAGCTACTTGTTAAGACCCAAGCTAAAGGATGACTTCTTCCTTTACATAAGTCTTTGGGATGACAACCGAGTTCTGAGAAGAACTGTAAAAGCTAACATAGAGTAGAGATTTCCCCCATTATTCTAACATGATTTATGAGCACTTGGACTGCTTGGGACATGACATTGGTTTCAAATGGAAAAAATCAGAAGGTACTTAAACCTAAATGAATTTCAAAACTGCTGTCTACTGACATTGTTTACAATAGGCTTAATTATTTACAGGAAGAAACCATCCTATTGTAGATCTGCCTAAATTTTTGAACAACCAGCAAAGGGAATAAAAAGGAAAATCTTGTT
This sequence comes from Amazona ochrocephala, assembly GCA_039720435.1. NCBI lineage: Eukaryota > Metazoa > Chordata > Aves > Psittaciformes > Psittacidae > Amazona > Amazona ochrocephala. The sequence continues at coordinate 29,024,828 of CM077883.1, read as the reverse complement.
TGTAAAGCACCGGATTAGCAGCAAGCAATCTGGGTTTTGTCTCCCTGCATAAATCTCTTAGATAGCTGGATCAAAGTAGTCCTTTGTGAAACAGACACTTTGCTGAGATTTTTGGAGACGCAGAACATTCTCCAAAGTGATACAATTTTGGTATCCAGCTTAACACAACTTTGAAAGCATTTTCTGAAAACTGGAATTAATTATAGTTAAATTTAATTCTTCTCCCACATTACATTGGGTGATTACATTTGAAGTCACGCTATGTAATTTCAATTATTAAGGTGCCTTTACGCTGGAAGTAGATAAGAGTCCTCAAAAACTGTAAAACTTCCACCAATGAAAATGTGCTTGCCTGACAAAAACTTACCCCAATTGGGAAATAAAGCCTTAGCCAGTGTGCAGCAGTGCTCCTCCTGGGCGATACGGAGCTGTATGCCAGCTTTGGACATGCTCCTACAACTTCAGCCTCCAAGTAGACCAGTTGTACGTCTGTGGATGTTGCCCATTCAGAACCTTCATTCACATGTTGAGAGATCCCACCCACTGCTAATGCAAAATCTGAACGTAGCACAGTTGCCACATCGCTAATAACACAGCCACAACCCAAGACAAGAAGTCAAGCTACACAACCCCATGTTATTTTTTGTTGGCAACTTCCCAAGACATTTTTCAGTTCATTTCAATGGTGGGGAGAGGGGAAGTACTGAAGGATTTCGTTTTGGGATCTTCATTTTAAGCACAGCTGGCAGCTCTCCCTCTGCACGCGTGTACACACACTCTCTGAAATAACAAGCTATTAACTTGACAGTTCAGGTATTTTAAAGGTGGGAAAACCAGTCTCTAAAGAGTTCATTGTTGTTTGGGGTTTTTTAATTCAAAAGTAAACTCTTTCAAATGTTCCTTCCATTTAGCATATAAATTGAATCCATTTGGTTAGTTCTTTCTAAAATGTAAAGCTCCTGTCTCTTCCAAACACACCCATGCCAGCTAGCAGGCCAGGACTTGACACACCTGAGTGAGGAAGCCTCCGCCTTCTTTCAACAGCACAGTACAAACATGTCTGCTGTCAATTCCTCACAGCAAGGTACACACACAGCCACTACATTTACTTGAGAGCAACAGTCACTATTTACCACCAATTATTGTAATTTCCTGAGAAAAAGCTTGATTTCAGTGTGTTGAGCATCCCAGCTCTCCCCAATGGCCTTGTGCGCACAATGAACAGTCTATTTGGAGGACTCAGGCATGTTGCAATGTCCAGGCAAAGCCACTTAGCTCATTAAGCTCTTCAAGTACAGCTCGTTTCTCCCCATCAAGAAGGCAAGGCAACAGATACAGAAATTGGCCTCCTTAAAAATAGCTGTGTTATATTTTTCTCCAAACAGAAAAATTTGAACTTATTTTCCTTGTAGCATTTTCCTCAAATCACCAAGAATTAACTTTGCCCAAATGCCAGGAGCTCCTTCTTCCTCCTTGGCCACTGCAACCTATCTCGGTACACATAGTGTGCCTGGAGAGAATTCTTTCTCCAGGAACTGCAATGGGGCAGCAGCAAAGGATTTGATACAAGTTTCAAACATAAACATATTTCCAGAAGAATAATTCATTCATGTACCATCACACCCACTTCTCTACATACACAACTACTGCATCTACTTGCAGGAATTTTATAGAAGGCCCTGACTTTTCCAAAGAGATAATTACAGACTATGTGCTAACAATTATTTTTAGGTCTCAAGGCAAGACAAACACGGCACAAATCAGTGATCGATTTCGCATCTCAAGCAACAACTTCAAATGTATTTAAAGCACAGTATTAGCAAAAGGAGCATTTTAACAACACTTAACCTGACACGGTTTTAAAAATGTAAGACTACATTCTAGGGAACTATCAGAAGATCATCTTGAAGGTGGCAGGGAATATTGAGACCAGTAACATTAAAAGTGTTAAACACATTAAAACATTAAAACCTCTTTCACTGGCAAAAGAAGGTGCTAAGCACAAGCCTGAGCCTTCAGAATTCTCCTTGCGCTAGCCTTCAGGAGAGCTTTGTGTCCTTCCTCCACAGGCAAATGGTGGTCCCTCCTGAGGTACCCAAATTGTTATTTCAAGCTTTGATGTCATTACGTAATTCCCAGCAGTGCTTCTTAGCCTTTCACATCCTGACTTCTGTTTACTGATGCACTGCTTCCGTAAGCGTAGTAGCACATCAATTAATTATACAGTAGTATGCCTAAGGAGGTTTCCCTTGGGTTTTTACAGAAACCCTTTGTATTTCCTAATTATTCCATGATATTGCAACTATTTTTATTACTGCAATAAAAGAAACAACAGTCTGCTGGCAATACTGTCTCCATAAAGGGTGAAACTGGTCTTAAAACCATTGAGCCAAGCACACTTGAACTTTGGAGAATTCAGATTTGGTCTGGATTAACATTTTTATATACCATGTAAGCAGTCAGAATGTATAGACAAAAAACATATAAATGAAGAAGAAAGACTGGAACTGAAGAACTGAGGTGACCTACTTTACATTTTATACTAAAGCAGATACATTCAGATCAATAGCAAAGTCTCCACTGCCTCCAACACAATGCTACCACCAGATGGCCAACAGCAGCCCAAGAACTTTCTGTGATAAATTTCTTGTGCCCTGACTTGTTCTGAAAGAGGACACATGCTCTAGATACCCAAGACCACCTTTCTTTAGCTCTAAGGCAGACATCCACAAACTCTCTCATTAATTTACGGAAGAATTCAGGATTAAAAAGCAAGCAAAAATAAACCAACCAACCAAACCAACCTCAAGCCGGAATAAACTACTTAAAGCCTAAATCAGCAAAAATACATCCAGCTTTCACACTATGCTCAGGAAAAGCAGTAGAAAAAAATCAGTTTGCTGTGCCAGAGCTGGTCAGATTTTTAACTCAATAGTGTCTTCTATTAGGAGGGGTCATAATTAAAAATATAAATACTCAGCTGTTAAAAGTGTTATCCTGAGAGACTCATAGAAGAGTTGATGTTGGAAGACACCTCTGGAGATTCTTTGGTGCAGGCCCTGCTCAAAGCAGAGTCAACTACAGCTCACGGTTGCGTTCAGTCAAGGTTTGAGCAACTCCAAGACCTGAGACTCCTCAACCTCTTTGGGCAGGACAATACAGTGTTTGACCACAGGCATAATACTACCTAAAAAAAAATTAAGCCCAAAGTAGACATTTAGTTCTTATTTATACATTTTATGTATCTTTTGCCCATCCTCAGCAGTGTCATAGATGAACTTCCAGTCACCCGTGTCCATACACTTGAGTCGCAGCACTCCCACCAGAACAGTGCTGTGGACATCACCTCAGCTCAGACGCTCTCACCCAATAACACTGGCAAGCCTGGATCTGGAGACACTGCTTTAAATCTTACTCTTACCTATTCCCTGAATCAGAAATGAAGATGCGCCAGAGATAATTTCCACGTTATGAAAGCAGCTCTCTCTAGCATTCCATAGGGACCTGTCTGCAAAGCTGAACTGTATCTCTATACAGTTCCTTTTACCCTGTATTTGTTCTTTGATGTACAAATATGCTACAGACTAAGTGGTGATCTCTTTGATGTTGAACTTTTATACTTTATTGCAACTAGCACACTTACAAGAGGAGCTGCCAGTCATTTTCCCTTCTAAACATTCACATTTCATGAGGCACTTGCTTTATGAGTCAGATTTCTTAGTAACTTGTTTTCAGAATTTCCACAAGAACGTTGCTACTCTTCTGGAATAACTTGATGTCCTGGGTTCAGCAGTAGCAGTCATTTTTCTCCTCCTCGGTAGCTGGTGCAGCGCTGTGTTTTTGATTTTGGGCCTGAGAACAGCGCTGATAACACCAGCGTTTTCAGTCAGTGCTTGGCGATGTTTAGGCTGGCCAAGGACTTTGTGAGCCTCATGCTCTGCCAGGGAGGAGGGGAAGCCTGGAGGAAGGAGAGACAGGGCACCTGACCCAGACTAACCGAAGAGATTATTCCATACCACAGGACGTCATGTCCAGGATGTAGAAATGGAGAGTAGAGACCCGGAAGGGTGGTGAGGATGCACTGTGGGGGTGCACTGTGGGGGGGTGCACTGCTTGATACTGGGTGGTGAGCAATTGTATCCTTCCCTTGTATTTGCATTGTCATTATTGTTACTGGTGGGGGTGCACTGGGTGGTCGGGCTTGATATTTGATGGTGAGCTATTGTATTCTCCTTTTCCTTGTATCTGCCTTGTCATTATTATTATTGGTGGTAGCAGTAGTGGTTTGTGTTATACCTTAGTTACTAAACTGTTCTTATCTCAACCTGTGGGAGTTGTATTCTTTCGATTCTCCTTCCCATCCCTCCAGGAGCAGAGGGAAGAAAGAGTGGGGAGTGAGTGAGAGAGTGACTGTATGGGTTTATAGACTTAAACCACGACACTTGATTAAAACCAAGACCCAATCAGGTTTTTCAAGTATTACAAATTAATACCAGCATTAGCTAATATATCTGAATGTATTTAACACAGGATAATTACCTACTCAAGTAGGCATTTCCTAAGTTTCTTCTAGATAACTCGGGCCAGTGCCCAGACTCTGGCAGCGACCAAGAGTAGCTGCATTGGGAACAATGGAAAGCCAAGGCAAGCAGATGTTGGTACCTCTCTGCCTCCTGTGCCAGCCTCCAGCAGCTCACAGTTCAGGGGCTTCCAGAGCCAGAGGCAGCCTTTGCAGAACAGCTTTTCATAATGCAGAGTGTATACATTACATTTTAGACTGACAATACCAAGTTAGTTGCTTTTGTGACAAAACACTAATCAATGTTGGCAGGAATAACATTATAAAGTGCAAATTTACCACCAGTGCATGCTTGAGCTGCCAGTGTGAGACACACAAAGGAGTTTCCATTCTGAAGCACTGTTACAAGGGCTTTTAAATCAACTCCAACAGCAGAAATTCTTTGGAGTGAGATTTTTGCCACTCAAAAGGTCTCTGCTTTAGAGTGACCTTTATGTTTGGCTGGTTATCCCTTCTGTAAGTGTAAACACAGTGGTTGAGAGGGAAAACATCAGAAGAAAAATAGAATATTTTGGAACAGCGACAGGAAGGAGGGAACGTTTCCCCATACTGAGCTCTTGGTTTCCACAACACAACCAGTACTGCTACTGATGCCCCCTCCAAGCCAGCTAACTTAAAGCTGCATCATCAGTGTAGCAGCCAGAGAAATGCACTACTTTGAACATTTTAAAGTTTAAGATTTTAAATTGAGGAAACCATATTATAGCTTTTTTTGTTGTTGTTGCAAAAGAGAAAAAGAATCTAAAATGGAACAAATTTGTTACAGATACTGTTTCCTCTTTTTCAAAAATATCGAGCAGCTCAGTGACAAAAAGCCTGTTAAGAGGAAGACATCCTCAAAGGAGGGAGCCCTCCAGGCATGCTGGGTGCTGCACCTCATCTCCTGGCTGGGACCTGCAAAGTTATTCACAGAGACACCAGTAGATTTAGAAGAGATTTAGTTAATTAAGGAGAAATCCTTCCTTATGAGGCGCTGGCACAGGGTGCCCAGAGAAGCTGTGGCTGCCCCATCCCTGGCAGTGTTCAAGGCCAGGTTGGACAGAACCTTGTGTGACATGGTCTAGCGTGTGGTGTCCCTGCCCATGGCAAGGGGACTGGAACTGGATGATCTTAAGGTCCTTTCCAACCCAAGCCTTTCTGTGACTCTATGATTTGATGATAATTAGAGCAAGTGGCAGAAATACCATAAACATCCCATCTCGAGGGCCTTTTCAGACCCAGACAAAATTTAGTTCTCAGCACGCACCCAAATTCTGTTGTGCAGTAAAATAACCCACCAAGAAAAAGGCAAGGGTGAAATATTGCTCGTGTAACTGAGAGTTTTCACACAGAGTTTCCATCAAAGCATCCTGTGCAGGAGGCAGGAGAGAGGATTTTGAGCCTTCCTGAAGAAGGCAACAGGAGAATCAATCCCTTGACTGCTCCAGCCCAGATCTTTTCCATGCTGCTGACTGCCAGGGTGCTGTCAACCGCTGCTGCTATTCCTGCTATCATCAGGGAGCATCTGAGGAGGGAGGAATGCTCACAGGCCATTTAGAAGGCGCCTATGTATATGAGGTTTCTCAAATGAAACATCTCTGGCTCTTTAATTAACCTGTCTGGTTTTCTTCATTATCTGTTGATACAAGAATCCATCCAGCAGTTATAAACATCTTTATGTACTCACATTTTAAACAAATATTTCTTTTAATTCAACAACGCACCCACAGTACAAGAAAAACTCTACCCAAAGCTGCACACAATGCACCTCTGTCAATCTAGCAATTGCAGGAAGTGTCCTTCTGAGGGAAAACAAAACTGAGCGTAAGCTCAGCTACTCCAACAATAACCAACAACCTGCCCTCTTCCATGGTGTGACCCTGCAGCAACAGGGGCAAACACACCTCCAGCACCCCGGAGTGCTCCAGCCTGCCAAACAGTAGCTTCCCTCACATTTGTATTCACCCAAACTGGTTAGTAACTTAACATCCAGCACGCAGATGTTGCTACAGTGAACTGGAAGGAGCCAGTCCAAGCAGGGGACAAGCCAGTGGCAATCCACAAAAAGCAGTTTTCTGCAGGGCAAAAGACGTATTTATTAATTCCCACACTGAGCTTGAAGCAATCACTACAGATTTACTAGAAAACGTGTATTTTCCCACAGCAACTACTCTGCCAAATCGAACACAAAGATGAGCTCATTAATCTAGCTGAATGGAAAAACGCACCCATTATGAGTAACATTACAGTTGATGCAGGAAGAGAGCAGCTACTGCTGCTCCTGTCAAGTAGTAGAGCAATTTATACCATTCAACTCTAAGTCAGAACTGAAGCATGCAAATGTCTGTGTACAGAAAGGGAACTCCAAATGTTCTGATCACCAGGGATCACTTTTCACCAGCTTTCTACACGCTACCTAGACAAAGACCTCCAGGCAAAGAGCACCTGGGGTTCAGAGAGAATTTAACCTTCTCTTGGGGTGAGAAGATGATAAATGACACTTCCAGTCATGTCCCATTAGGCACGGGACCAGGCAGAGGATGCTGGACGAGAGTCAGGTAAACACAGGCTCACGTCAGTTTTAGGCATGCTCAATGCGTGGCATGGGATCAACTCCCAAGACCCTTGGCAGCCTCACAAAAGGTGCCACACGCAATGAGAACTTGATTTCCTATTGGATCACGTAAACTGAGCTAGGTCTTACACAGCAAATGACACTTGAAGGGAGAAAATTGTTGAGCCAATCCCAACTTTCCTGGCATCTGGGGAAAGAGGTGGAAATTCAGTATCACAAACATATGCTCAAGCACAGCTGTGTCCCCTTTCAAACTGCAGTGGAGACTGAAAACCTGAGGCCCTGCACACAATCCCATCCCCACTGTTCCAATCCATCTATTCTGAAACCCTGGCAGGCAGGCACATGGCCTGCGGTACTGTCAGCCAGACAAAACTCCAGCTCGAGGTCCCTTAAGTTTTAAAGAACATTCTGACCAACCCTCTGTCACAGAGCATCTGTCTGCGTTAAAGATTTAATGTCACTTTTCCACCTCCTCATTTGAGAATGATCAACTTTTTCTAAAGTGCATAAATAGAGTCATGCAGTTGGCTTTATGAAGCTCCTTGTCCCAGGTTTCAATGGCAATAAATAGCCCAGTATTTCAAAGAACACAAACATAACTCAATAATTACGTGGCTGATACCCTATAAGTATGCTGACTATTCTATTTGCATTGTTCAGAAGTGAAGAGGTTAGACTTATTTACATCCAAGTAGCTTTAATTAAGCTTTGAGATAAATGCTCTTAAAATGAAAGCTGGGATGATTATACCTCTCTCAACACTGATTTTAGCCTAGATGGCTATGTACCTGGCATGACAAAGGGCCCAAAGGCTGGAACCACACAAACACAGAAGAGCCACAAGCTACGGGTCCTGCATCACTCCCAACCACACACAAAAGAAAACAAAAACGCAATGAAATTGTGACCTTGCTGAAGCCAAATGCCCAACTGTAGTGGAGCCAAGCTGCACGTACAGAGCAGCAGCAGTGCGGGCTCGCACCAAGGGGAACTGCACCCAGCCACATTCACTAACAGCAGTGAATCACTGGGCTATGTTTGATGGTGAGGCACAACGCAACAGTGCCATGGAAGCCCCCCACTTCTTTGGGAGGACTCTTGCACTTGTGAGAGTTTTAAATGCCAGAGACACACACCAGACTGTATCTGAAGAATGCAAGGAGCAGTAGCACCTCAGAGACTGTAACTGCATGGCTGGGAACAGCTCCAGCTTTGTGTTTCTGAGCTGCACACAGGCACACAGCGAGAGGTGGCAGGGTGCAAGACAGAAGCCCTAACAGCCGCAGCACTGGGCTCAGGTTTTCACAGGTACCCATTTGCTCCTGTCAGCCTGAATGCTTCACCTGCCCCTGACACCAATGCTAGTTGAGTTACATTCTCCCACAAGCACGGGAGCTGTGTGGACTCCAGTGGAGCCGGGGCACGGTGAGGGGCTCTCCCCAGCACACTGCCTTCTCCAACTCCATCAGCACGCTCCCCACTGCAGCCAACCCCTGCACTGAACTGGGGAACAGCACAGCATCCGTGAGTCACTCCCTGCTCCTCTCAACGTGAGGCGCAGGCACCCGGGAAGCAGCCTGTGTCTGCTCCCTGCTCGCAGCCTGGGTTCTGCAGCACTTCCAAGTGCCTCCAGCAAGAGAAGGGGAAAAAAGCCAACCACCAAAACCAGGCACAAACCCCTGTGTAAACTCGAGCCTTTGCTAACCACAGGCACTGCTCCCTCTCAAACAGTATGAACCATAACAAGCAAGTCCGTCTGCCAGGCCCCCTAACAAGGCTTTCTGATTCAACATTTTAGTCTGTGGGTGTTTGGGGTTCTTTTTTCATCCAACAAGCAGAGGTCTGCACTGTACAGTCACCTTTATCTCATGACATACCTATTCTGGGAGGACAGAACCCTCCCACCCCTGTTAATGCTTATTGCAAGAGAGAGAAGAGAATAATCTTCAAGAGGGAACAAGAAGCGTAGGAGACATTCTGCCCCATTAATTGCTTGCATATCCTTTAGATATCAGTCCTCAAGGAAAAGACAGATCATAAAAGGAGAGAACTACTGCCTGCTTGATCTCTGGAGTTATCAGCTCTAATTGCAAACTACAGCTTACGGATAAATACAAAAAAGATGCATATTCATTTTTTCCCCTCTCACTGCAAATGAAACAAACCCAAAGAGAACATCATTCTACAAACCTAGAACACCTTACCTCACTGGAATGCAAATAAACCAAAAACCAACATGCAGCATCTCAACTTCCTCTAATGCTAGATAGAGAACTGCAAAGTCAGGCCAAGTTGCACACATCAACTCAGGAGAGACGCAAAAACTTGCCAGTTTTGATTCAGTACATATAGTTTAGAAATAAATACAGCAATTTAGAATTGTTGTGTAGTGCAGATGAAATACTAACAATGCCAGTAATTAGTACATGATAGTGATCATTTCTATACTGCACTTTAGGCAGGAGAAGCAGGAAAGATGATTTAAAACCCCTTAAGGTTAAAATGAAGTGCTACATCATCCTAGAAAAAACCAAAACCCAACAAGCCAACATGCAAGGCTCTCTATAATAGTGAATGAGTACAGAAATCAGTCTTTCTTATACACGCTGGGGAATACCTGACATAAAGAGGACTCGGTTCTTGACAGAGGGCTCTAGACACTACTCTCCAAACTAATCAATGCCAAAGCAAACATTCACCTCCCCACTGTAGAGCCAAGCTGCAAAGCTGCAGGCCATGACCCTGCATCACACGGAACCAGCTGCATCTCCTCCTGCCCCCCCATCAGCTCACTGAATAAAACCTGAAGACATTTCCTATTTCTGCAAAACCCTCACCCCAGACACCAGTGAAGCTCAACTACCCTCCTCTACAGCCTTATTCCTTCAGGGAGGTTTCATCTGTTAAGGGTACAGAAGTCCTTGCATAGTGTCTACAGACCATTTCCACCAAAACCACCAGTTTTGCCCCAATTACTTAGAATTATCCTAGAAAAATTACTGTAATAAGTATACTGTAATAATAATAATAATAATAATGTAAAAAGAATGTAATCATAATGACTGTATTGCCAGCCAGCTGGAACAGGCTCACCCTTTTAGCTAAGCAACAGCTGCACCTAAATGTAAAGAGTTTGATCTAGTGAGATGTTCGGCACCCAGTTTTCACTGACTTAAAGAAGACATAAGGATTCTCCATACTTGAAAGGACTGTCCCCAACTGAGACTTGTGCAGAGCACGCAACCGCCTTTGATTATCACCGGGTGAGACATAAAGACAGGTTTCCTCTTCTTTTACTTGCAAATCTTGAGAGTCTTTCAAAGGGCCTGAAAAGTACATTTCAGCAATAAACCTCAAACGAATCTTATCCTCTGAATGCGATGCAATAAATGTCTTAGGTATAAGAAAGTCATTCAGATCAGTCATACAAAATTAAAGCAGCAAGAAACCAGCCTCTCAGCTAGCAATTCCAAAGGCCAGATTCTGTTAATTTATTCAGCACAAATTCTATACCAGGGTTTTGCTAAACTGGATTTAGTTTTCAATAGTGCCACAGTGAAGGCAAATTTAAACCTTGCAAAGAAACTTCTTTTTTAAACCTACGGCAAGATATTTTTCCGTAGCTAGTTGTTTAGTGCTGAAAAAACACAGAGCAACTACCAAGGTGCTGGCAGGCTGGTGCCGAGCTGCGTGACACAAACCACGGCAAAAGGTCAGGCTCGATGGGCTCGGAGCCGCTCACCCGCACGTAGCAGCACTGCAGAAATCCCGGCCGGCTCTGCACAGCCTGGGTCCAGCGAGCCAGAGCGGGGAGGGGGCTGCGGAGCAAGCGCTGCAGCCCACAGCCAGGGAAACCCTGCTCGGCTACGGGATCTAACAATCAGGTGCATGAATAAGGAAACCAACAGAGTCTGTTGCCGTAATAGGTACCTTCAAATGGTTGACTTTTCATTCGGAGACTGCGTCAGTTGGAAAACAGGCTGTGCTTCCCACAGTCCAAGTACAGAGTCCCAAAGTGAAACAACCCGCCTTGCAAACAAGTAACAACTGATTCTACTTGTCGGGTCAACCCTCCAAAAAACAGCAGCATTGCGGATGTCTGCACAGCAAAAGTCAGAATTGGTACCTTAAATTCTACCTTCAGAGTAAATACACTGAGGTAGAAAAAGCTTACAAAATTTACATCTACTTCCCCACCAATCTCTAGAAATATCCATATGAAGGACAGTAAAACTACTGCTAGGTTGATTTTCATACTTTATAAACTGATCACTAGACTGATTGCATCTGTCCGGGCCTTATGACACTACAGAACAAGCACTGCAGCTCTCACCAACCCCGAGCTCACTCATCCCTGCCCCTCTTCAAAGTAGGTACCATAAACAGGTAAAATAACACACTTTCACAGGTAGCTCCCTCCACCTTGGGCTCATCTCCAGTAATGCACTGGCATGACAACCAAATCCATGTTTCTACTCCGGCAGAGTGTTTGTTCACCAATTCAGAGCATTCAGTACTATCCTCCTTAAGGCAACCTTGACGATTCAGCCAGCGGAAACTCTCACAGGAATATGCTCTGTACCAGTGAATATGCTGACAAAATGATTCCTTTGCAAACTTTTACTGGTGAGGACGTAAAGTTGCACTCTGCCTTTAAATCTATCAGCTGGCTAACTAGCCCGCATGTGTTATGAACTGAATCTTCTACAGACCCACAACAGTTAATAAATAACGTTAAAGCGCCCAAACACTTAGTCATTTTGATTTCGATGCTTCACCACTGCCTATTTTCTTAGAAATAGATATAACACCTCCCCTTCCTCTCCGCCCGAAACCAGAAAGCTGCATTTCTTCTCACGCAGCCTGTCTTCAGGCCACGTCCAGCCTCTTCATTGAGACAGTCTGCTTTCCAGCTCTAAGTACGCCAGTGCACCTATGGGTGTGCTCATACATGGCCATTATTTTTACTCAAACCTCTCTATAGTCTGGAAGTCTGAGGACTTCCTGAAATGAAAGCAAGCCCCTTTGCCATAACAGCACGGTGCATGGAAAAAAAACACCCAAAAAACTTGCAAATTGATTTCACGTTGAACCAATTTGGACTCCCTGAACAGCAACAGAAAAGGAATTAATGCTCTTCTTTTTCACTTAAAAAAAACCCTTAAATAATCCAATACAGAAATCTGTAACATCCTGTGTTGTCCTGCAGAGCATAATTTTCTGCATTTTAACTTCAGAACTGTAAAAGATCAGAAGAGCCTAAAGATGCCATCACAGCTCTGAGAATAAATAAAATATTCCATTCATCATTTTACACTGCTCCCTTGTCCTTTTGAGCTTATATAAAGCTGCATTCCCTATGCTACTTGTCTACTTCTCTCAAACTACAACCCTGGACTGTGGATCTATCCCCTGATGGCAGGCAGAGGTCACTTTAAGACAAACAACACCACACTTCCTCCAGCTGAACCCTGTCCAGCAAATTAGAGAAAGGATAAGAGACCAAGGTGCTCAATGCACTAGAAAACTAAGTAGGATGAAACAGGAACGCAACCCATACTCGGCAAAACAGACAGACCCAAGCATTTTTATAACAGAGCCCTTAGGAATTAGACTTTAAAACCCAAAAGCTGGGCTCCGCCAAGATGTTACGTCAGTGTGGAAATGGATTTACAAGTCCCGAAAGAATAAAAAAAGAAAAGCAATGTTTCCACGTTGAACTGATGAAATACAAAGTGCCCTGCCTGCCCTTTCGCCTGAGCACACAAGGCAGCCATCCCTCACCGCAGTTTCAATTTGTAGACTTTCCTCCCTTTATTTGTTGTTTATTTGCTTTCATGGCTCCAACAGGCCTATGAGGGATATCCTGAAAACACGTGGAATCCTGATCGCTGAAATATCCATGTCGCTTTCACTTCAAAACCCGCATTTTCTTTTGTTACAGATGCAAGTGTCTGAATCAACCCGATTGCATCTTCTTGCCAAATACGTTCAGCATGGCTAATTATTAATGAACACAGTGCTTTGCTTTTTGTCCACAGAGGCTTCTCTCCTAGAAAAGGAAGCCTTGCCACTGAAAATTCCCGTGGCTGCTACAGGGGCACGTTACCTGCTGCTCCCGTGAAGTGGGGAGGGAAAAGGAACCAGTCTCTGCCTGAAGCACAGATCAATCTTCTCTTTCCAAGCAATTCCCACGCCCCTTTTTTTTTAATATAAACTTCACCCACAAAACCCAAGAAAATACTTTAAAAGGCACAGATTCAGTATTTCAGTGGGGGCATTAAATCCAGGTGTCCACAGTAATACTCTTTAGGTTACTATGAAAGACTGCTGTATTTAAATAAAATGGTGATTGCCTTTAGATCTTTTAACAGCTCCGACTTCAAAAACGCACAGTGCAAAGTGCTACCGAGCACCTGGTTTTATTGAACAGCGGGGCAAACGGAAAACACACCTCTCAACTTTGGATTTCTCACCTAAATCTTGGTTTGCCTCTCCCCGGTCTGATCCTGCCCTCGACAAGGGCTCGGCAAGCTGAGAAAAGCCGAGCTTTAAGAAAAGAAAACAAATCCCTGAGCAGCTCCGATTCCTTCTTTTACTCCAAAGTCTTTGCAAAACGAGCAGCTATCTCTTAAGACGGTATTTTATCAGAATCGGTACCTACAGGATGCTGCACATTCTTTTCCCCTTTACTGAAAACAGATTTTACAGCGCGGATTTTCTACACGGGTGTGCGGAGGGCTCAGACAGCTCCTCTCCATATTAATCATCACCTCTCCCTCCGAAGAGCCGCATCTGCAGATAAGCTATCTCTTATCCTCCAACAGTGTAAAGTGCAGCGGCTCCGCGGGCTGGTTACCGCTCCGCTCCCCGCCGCCGTCCCAGGCGGGCGCTGCCGGCGCTCACGCCAAGGACCGAGCCCCCCTACCGCTCCGAGAAACCTGCCCCCGCTCCCGGGGCACCCGCACCGGCTCCTCCAGCGACCAGCATCGCTCCCCAGCCCGGGGCTCCCGCAGGCCCCGGGGCCGAGAGGTGCCACCAGCGCACGGAGCGCGGCAACTCCAGCCGGCCCCGCCGCTCCCGGGCCGGGCGGCGCTCCCCGGCTTCCCCTCGTCTCGGCTCCCACGGGCCGCTCCTACCTTTCATCGCGGCGAGCACAAAACACATCATTTGTCAGAGCGAAGCGGCGGGGAGCAGAGCGGAGCGCGGCCGGCAGGGAGGCGGGAGGGGAGGCGGGCCGGGCCCTCGGCGTGGAGCACCGCCACCGCCTCAGCAGCAGCCGCCGCCGGCCGCCAGCGCAGAGCCGCGCCGCGCCGCCATCCCCCGGCCCATATGAGGCTCCATGTGACCCGCTGACATCAGGCCGGCCCCGGCCCCCCGCCTTGTTTACACCGCCCGCTCCCTCCCTCCGCTCCGCTCCCGCCCCTGCCGGCGCCGGGGGGCGGGCGGGCGGTCACGGGGCGAGTCCGGCCCAGCCCAGCGCGGCAGCGCCAGCACCGCCCCTACCCCCGGCGCGGGGCCCTGCGCTCCGCCGCCGCGTACGGCTCGGCTCGGCTCGGCTCGGCTCGGGGATACACGGCCCCGCTCCAGGCCCGGGCCGCTGCCGCCTCGGGCACCGAGTGCGGTGACTGCAGCTCGGCTGAACGAACTGAGGAGGAATGGAAGGGGAAGGGTGGGCGGCGGGTCCGTAACGGCGCGTGCGAGACCGAGCATCGCTTCTGGAACAGCCGGCAGCGCCAGCAGCGCCCGTCCCCTATTGTCCCGGCCCTCTGATGAAGTTCAACCCCCTTTCCCCCAGGGATTTGTAAGTGTTGTAAGTGAAAAAATAACCGCACTGAAGCTACCTCGTGGTACGGCACTACTACACACTTAATAGTCATTGACTTGACCGAGCAGAACAGCGTTTACATTTTAAATGTGCCTGGTGCTGGGTTCATGTTCTCTCTGGATTCGCTTGGACCGCATGAAGCATTATACCACGGCTGGAGATACTTTCATGTGCTCTGCAGCATCAGCTGTGACCATACTGTCAGCTTGAGAGATGGAGTTTTGCATCACTGAGACACACACGTCCATGCTACAGAGGAATAGTGCAAGACTGAGCACAGAAAACATCAACCTATGGGGAAAACCCCAGACACTGGTGAAAGTTGCATTAACAAACCCAAGATTTTTTCCGATTCCTGTCTCAGCCACTGGAAGAGAGTGTCACAAAACAGAAAGCTGCAGACAAGCATCAATGCCTTCTAAGCTATTTAATAGGAGTCTGAAGAGAACATCCTAATTTGATCAGATGTATAAGCATTTAATGAAAATAAGAGAAGAGAAACAAACCAAAGCCAGCAGGAGCATTTTAGTGTTTGAAACAAAGCCCTATATTCAGAAAAAGCCTTTATGAGATGAGAACACTGAAACAATCTGTTATTAAATTGGCCCCTAATGGCTAATGAGTTCTTAATACACTATGATATTATTTAAACACACTTCAAAGCTATCCAGGTGCACTTACCATTTATCAGTCCAGTCATTTAAGTCCCATTAAAGCAAAATATTGTTTAAAATCTTAGTTATTTCAAAAATTTCCCAGCACTAGTCTGGTGCACTAGTGTAAATTTAGCAGGTACCCTTGACATGAAGTTTCTGACCTGGGATTGTCATCCTTACCTACATGAAGCCATTCCTACCAGTAGCACTATATGTAGAGTGAGGTACTGCTCACGGTGGCAGCTCTTGTCTCAGAGGGGTTTGTGTTCACAGCGACTCATCCACAGCACTTGTAAAGTTGCAACACGCTGAACAGACGTTACAGGACATCCTAGATTGAATCAACCCCCACTGATAGCACTGTTCAGAGCTCTCAGAACCTGCAAAATGCTGCTGTATTCACACGGGCTTGCTGCTGCTTCTGTGGCTGTGGGGTTTAGATAGACACAAAACTTGTAGCACACACAACAGAACAGAATGATGTCTTAATATACTGTAATGAGGAGTTAGCTCATTGTAAACATTTCACTCTGACACAGCAAGTAATTCCAGACCTATGGCTTGAAAACTGTCACAGTCCATTAGTGTTAGTTGTCTTGTCAGACATTTAACCTTAAGGTACACAACATTACATTATTACTGATCTGTATTTATTTCCAGCCCAAGTGAAATGCAACTGGTAATCTGGAATGACATCTGATGTGCTAAGCGGCATCAATAATAAACAGGCAGCACAGATTTTACATTCTGACAAATGCCTTATAACAATTGCTTCATGAAATTATAGACTGGTCATCAGACACTTTAAGTGAGAAGAGCATACTTAAAATAGTCTATTATTTGGTGTCAATCTAAAGCCATCTGCTGACTGACTTTTGGATGTATAAACACATCCATTTGCACTTCAGTTTTCTGTCATCATTTGACTTCATAATGAGAATTCAATTCAAAATCCATTTCTTCCTGATTTACCAAACTATTGCAACACCAAAAAGTCTCACTTGAGTTCAGACACCACCATCTCAATGACAACACAAAGATCGTGTACCATCCCAAGAATGCTTAGCTCAGTGTTACAGTTCACTCGACACGCTATTGCTCTTGCTGGTTTGTACAACAGGGTTTCATTTGACTTGTATGAATGCTTCCCATTGCCAAAGCTTGTACTCTATTGTTCCTGTTCCTTAAGCATATGGTAAATACCTGTAAAATACTGCAAGATTGTGTATACTCTTCACAGGAGTGAGAAACTATACCTCAGTTACATGTGGTTCTTAGATTTCTGCATCCAAACACCTCCTGAAGGTGTCAAATCTGTGTATTAATGGTTCAGACTAATTAGCTGCCTGCAAATTAGACCCCGACCACAGCACGTGTTTGTCCTTCATGCCACCATTGCTTCAGAAAAGACAGTGGCTGGTCCCCAGGGATGGCTGGGCCTGATACTCCACATCCAAGTCAGTGCTGCTCCCTTTGCCCAGTGTGCTGCTTCCTGATAGAGCCAGTGCCCTGGCTGGGGCTGAAGAACTCGGGATGAGCTCCTGCTCTCTCACACCAGGTAATACCCATTGAGGCAGCTGCACTCTTGCTTTTCTCTGCTGCACCAGTCCTGAGGCCTGCCGCAACTGAGGAAAGTCACAAGCAGCAAGGGGCCAGTACAGCCTGAACTCAAGTTCTAACCACACTCAAACATCCAGGAGTGGTAAACGTGAGATTGCTAGTTCAAAGATGCTAACATGGTGTGTAACCTTATCAGGTATCGCTCCGTGTTCTATCCTTGTAAAAGATGTTCAACTCATGAGCCTAACCACAAGCCTCCACTACAATTGAGAGAATCAACTGTTTCTAGGAACTCATCAACAACTGCCAGGCAAAAAAAAAAACCCAAACCAAACTGAAGCAAAGAAGAAGTGTTAAGAGAAAGGGAACACACCTATGTTCGCACTAGTAATCAGGGTACCAGTGAGTACCTTAAGTACAGGACAGAAACTACCTAGGCCTCTTTTTAAACCTGCTAAGCAAAGGATTGAACTTAGCTTCCAAGATGAACCAACTCCTAACTACTTCCTCAGACACCTCCCCCAACAGAAGTAGTTTAAATGCAACTAATTAAAGATGCTTATGCTGTCCTAACTTGGAACATGAGTGGAGAGCATTACTGCAGACTGCTGGGTTACGTTTTGTATGCTTGCCTAAGCGAAGCTGCATTGATAGGCTTAATTCAGGGAGAATTTTGAGGCCTCTTTATCACCAAAATTTAAGATTTGAATGATAACTATAGGATGTATCCACCACCTTCCTTCCCTATATAGCATAGAGGAAAAAATACTCATAAAAGAAGCAAACGTGTCCTGTAATAACACCCTGTCTGATGGAGGTATAACCACATTGGACTGCTAGGAAGCTGAAGTTGTGGAACCACTACGAGGCACAGCATTTACCCAGCACTCTACCACTGTCATATACACAACACTGTATGCAAATCCTCTTGCAGGGCCATGACTGCATGTTGCATTCTCCCATGGAGAGGAAAACTGCTTACTGGAAAAGAAACATGATACAAAACATTCCAATGCCTCGTCCAGAGCCTCTGTGTTTTCAGCTTTAGCACAGACAGCTTCTTCTATTTGTTAAAATGACCTAGAGCTAAGTTTTTCACATATGTTTTTGCTTAAAAAGAAGGGGGAGGGCTCAGACTGCCAGTATAAATTTACATAATTATACATATTTTTAATTGTTTTTTTAAATGTTCATGTGCTTTTTATGAAACAAGTTCTTTAAAATGTTCAGGAAATCTTGTATTGACTGAAGGAGATAGCAGTAACATTTAGAAAGGTTCAAGCATTTTTCTGTATAGAAAATTCATTTCCTATCAGTATTTAAATAGCTCCTCCTTGGAGTTAAATGTAGCCCAGAGAAGGTGGCAGCAGCTACCTGGTAAAGGGGGAAAGCAGGAGATACTGGAAGTGAAGCCCTTCTCCAATTGCAACCCAATCACATGTCCTCACATCAGGTGAAGTGCTCAGCTCCCAGCTCCTATTAAGGAGGCAGGTCTAGATGTAGCAAGAGTTTAAAACACACAACAAGCTCCAAGCGTCTGAAATCTGTGTTGTTGCCTTTTTGGCTTCTTACTCAACAATGATCACACTTGAAACCATGCAGTCATTCACAACAGCCTTGTTTACCAAATACATCCAAAACAAAGCGTAGGAAAACCGCAGCTCTAAGTAATATCTAAAATACAAATCACAGTTCTGTCCGCCCTACTGACAATCACTTTTTAAGGGGTTTCTAACTGGTATACACAACACCCACAAAAAGATAATGGTTCTTTCTTAACTCATTTCCCCCTTTAGATTTAGTGGTATTTTAATCTTCATTTATTTCTAGCCCTCCAAGTAGCACACTGTCGAAGATGAATCTAACTGAGGTTGTCCTCATTAAATTGCCTCTTTTTCATCTATTTAAAACTGCTACTATGCTGACCCTGCAATCATTCCATTTTGCTCCAGACAAAATGCCTTCCTAAATTCTTGCTGAGGAGGTCTGCTTTTGTGCAGCGTGGGCCTGCAGCTATACGTCTTAATCAAGCCATTTTATACTCTACCCCACAGATTCCAATTAAGTGCATTGCTATCCACAACGGTTGAACTGGTTGCTGTGCTTTGCCAAACAGCTGCTACAGTTCTGTGCCCAGTGAATTTAAGTATGAGTTGACAAAAATGTTCTGAGGTTCATCTGGATGAAAGGTAAGTTCCAAAGTCATTACCGTCAGCTAGGCATGCTGTTGGCAGTAAAAGATTTTAAAGACCCAGTCAAGTGGATTGTCACCCAGTTTCCTCTCACCTTGAAATCGCTTGAAAGGATATTTGCTGCTTTTCAAAATGTAAGGCAACAGTACAGCACTTTTGGAATTAAAGTGATCAGAAAGATGATATTATGGCCAATTAATCATCTGCCACCAACTGCAAGTGGGTCCTTGGAAAGATTACAAGGTTATCAAGAAATAGATCAAACTGGACTTAGTAATATCTCCCTTTTCTCTACACCTAAACTGGGGTTACAAAATTACTGGTATTGGTCAGTTGCAGAAGAATTGCAATGCTTCACAGGGATGCCCTGTTTTCAGGTATTCCCACTGAAAGGAAAATGAGAGCTAATAGGAATGCCCTAAGCTTCCTTGTTTCCACCAGCAAACTGAGGACTGACCTGACTGCTGGTTCACATCTTTAGCCAAGGATAAGTAATAGTTTTTCCCTGAGGAGCATTGATCAAATGGTGGTGTCCTGTTTCTTTAATCCTTGGGTTTCTCTTTCTGTCCATTCTTGAATCATTAGGGATGGCCAAGGCAGAAATGAGGTGGTAGCAAGCAGTGCGTGAGATGAAGCCAGGCAGATTTCTTTCTCAGCATCTTCCTCACTAATGTGTCTGGCCAGATGCAGCACAAGGAAGGAACCCAGTGGTTTTCTGGCCTTTTTCTGAGGAACAGCTCAACAGTCAAGATGATATAGGCATATCCTTATCCCAATGTATCCTCTGCCACTCCATGTGGCCTAGGCATCAATAGCACTTTACCCTCTTTTATTTCCTCTCTGCTTTATGGCACATGCTCTATCTGTCAACAAACAGAATGCTTAAGAATAACCAGAGAAATGCAATAGTTTGCAGTCTATAACCAGCCAAACACAATTGTCCCTGCTGCCTGTAACTCTGGAAACTATGTCTGAGTCACAGCTGCCAAAGAACAACTGAAGCAGTTGCACGTATGGAGCTAAGGGCATAGGATTAGGATGCTTCATGCATTGAATTTGCCCTGTACCCCCTTCCACACTGAGCAAAATTATCCTGAGAGGAAACTGTAAGTATAACAACATTTAAACCGTTTCATGTGATTCTATGATTCTATGTCATGCCTACTGTCAAAACTCCCTCTTATGCTACACAAGACCAGCAAGGACATTTTCCCTATGTTGAAGAATGTGAGCTTTAGTGGGACAAATAAGCATTGCTGGGCATTCAGAGAACTAATATGGAAATTATTCTTCTTTCGTGGAAAACAGAAGCATCTGTCCAGTCAAGCAAACCAAGCAATGATTCTGCATTATGAAATACTCTTTTTATATCTATTGACATTTCAGTCAGTAGTGCCACATGTCAATAGTGGCTTTATTGCTCACATTTAAAGTACAGCTTTCAGGACAGGATTCATCTAAATTGGCATTGTCTGACTGGCAGCGTATTTCCTGCTCCTGTGAACATACACATTATTTATGCAGCTTTGCACTGGAGAGTATTTGTGCTATTATGAGAAAAAGATTAAGATCTGGCACATTTTCTATGCAAAATACAAGCTTAGAACCACACATGCTTTTTAAGACAATTCAAGTCCCATTTAGGCCCCTCTCCAGACTTAGTCTTCAAGCCACAGCTTACATGGGCTTCTAGGCCTGCCTGCCTCCCTCTTTTCCAAAGCAGTACTTCACAGACAGGTCTGGAACACTGTGCACAACGCATTTTCTCCAGTTCTTCCTCAAATGAATACTGAGCTCCACAACAGGAATACTGGCAAGTCTAACATGCCCTCTCATCACAGACTAGCAGAATACTCCCCATCTCTCCTATTTCTCACTTCTTGGCATGCTGACGGTAGCTGGCAAACTGTTTTTCACAGATCAACTGCTATTGTTCTAATGAAACTTAAGAGCCACTACAGCAGCCTTCAACTCCAGATGCCCTCCCCCATGGCATCATTACATCCTTAAAATTATCACAGAAAATTCATTACTTTTGTTACTGTTACTGAAAAATAAATGGCAGCTGATTATGGCTTCGAAGGCTTCACCTTTAAGGACAACAAACTTTCATGATCCATTTTCTAAAGTCACTACAGCCTCAACTATTGTACTTCAACAAGCAAACCACTGTGTACCTACTTAGAACGATAAAGAAGTGATGGTAACAGTTCCTGGGCATGAAATCCACACAGATAATTCCTTTGCATAATTCTGATTATTAGACATGATAAAGTGACACTGTTGAAGAATATTAGATTTCAGTAGAAGCAAAATAATAAGATGATTCACTCATAAAGGAAGGCGATTATTTGCGAGCCTTGTTTTACTAATAATCTCCAAGTGCAGAGGAGAACACCTGCACAGTACTACCTTTTACTTTAAAAGAGGAGAGAGCAGTATTCTCAGCTGATGAATCTGATTACAAAGCAGAGCATATAGGGTACAGACCACCTATAGGGAATGATCTATTGCTTCATAGAAAACCTGAGTTTATTACCTGCATTTGTATTAATTTAGCTCAAGACAGCATTTTTTCATCCTATTAGAAAGCAAAACAGGTAGAGGAGTTAGAAACCTTCTCATTTTCTATCTTGGTAATTTACTCTGAGCTACTACCACTTGCTTGATAAGAGTATTTTTAAACTCATCATTTAAAACTCATTAGCATACACCCATCTCACAGAAAAGAATCCGCCAAGCATTTTTCACATAGGCACATCATTTCTGATTATTTCAATTCAATTTTAAAGGATCTTTGACAGGGCTACTGAAAGGCCTGTCAAAGAACAGGGAAACATTATGACATTCTTTCCCCATATCCCTTTCCAGAGCATGAAATATGAGGGACACTTCTAATAGAATCAAGGCTAATTTAAGACACCGTTAATCTTTACTGCAAGGCTGCTAGAGCTGGGGAGGTTACCTCTGGCACACGGCAGCTCTTCTTCAATGCACATCTGTAGTCAGGTTCTAACACGCACCCCAGTTATTAAAAGACAAAATTCTTGACTCCAAATCAACTGTACTGCAAGCGTGTGCTTTACAAGCTGCAATGAGCAGAGACACTTGAATTTCAATGCAGGTTGTTGAGCGGTTTTTTAGGCATCCAATAATTTAAAAAGGTATCTGCTGCCTTTAATCATTCTGTTCATTTTTAGCTGAAGGACAAAGAGCTTTTTTTTTTTTTTTTTACTGACTGGAAACTGCTTCCCAAAAATAGTATTTTTGCTATTTTGAGAGAGTCTCTTATCTGCTCTCTAGCAGGAGCAACCAAAGTTGATCTGCATTTTCAGTTAAAGCACATCTGGAGCACTGTGCCCAGTTCTAGACTCTTCAGCACAAGACAAGGAGCTAGTGGAGAGGGTCCAGTGGAGGGCTATGAGGATGAGCAGAGGTCTGAAACATTCAGAGGAGAGATTGCAGGAACTGAGCCTGTTTAGTCTAGAGAAGAGAAGACTGAAAGGGGATCTCATTAATGCAGATCAGTATCTCAAAGGTGGATGCCAGGAGGATGGTGCCAGACTCTTTCCAGTGGTGCCCAGCGACAGGGTGAGGAGCAATATAGCCATAAACTAAAACATGAGAAGTTTCACCTCAATGTGAGGAAGAAAGTCTTCAGGTTGAGGGTGGCAGAGCACAGGAATAGGCTGCCCAGGAGGGTAGAAGATCAAGGTATGTTAAGTTTTTCTGTGTCATCACCAGAATTACAGCAGTGAGAAGAACCTCTGCAATTCATTGATCAAAGTGACAGACTGCCCACTGCTGAGGTAAGGCCAGATGAGGGACAGAAATGAGCTCTTGTGCTGATGAATAAATGACTGCAGTGTGCTGAATGAACAGATGATCATTTTTTAACAAATCTGAGATGAATAGAAGCTGGATCACTTCTAATAGAAGAACTGAAGAAAACTTCAGAAGGAGGTGAAGAACTCAAGTTCAGAGATATTGATGAGATCCGCACCAAAACACTGAGAGACAAAGCTTCTAAGCACTGCTAAAGATAGTTAACTCAATACAAAAGGAACAGAAATTGATATCAAATAGGAAGAGAGCTACCAATGTGAAATTGCTAAGGGAGGGCAACCTACCTCAATGAGAAAAACAGAGAGGACTCATGCTATTTTCACCCAGAAAATCATGATCATTTCTTCTTCACAACCTTCTGCTTAATGATTTTGAAAAATCACACAGAAGAGAAGTATGATAAAAATCAAAGGCTATTCTGCTCGAAGCAATTACTTAGATAACATTTTCCTGTGGCATGTTTCTGAACAATATAAACCACTAGCAACTCTTTCTTTGAGAGAATGAGAAAATACAGCATTCCCTGTGACAGCTTTTTGACTCCTGGTATCTATGATCCATCGGCTGTGTTTCCATCCAGTATGAAGCAAAAAGGAGACAAGCAGCAAATGGGAGCTGGTGCTGACAGAACCTCGAGAGCTCCGTACTCAGAATCAAGCACATTTCAGGAATGGTCACCAAGGCACCGGCCAGAAGAGACATTTCCAAGAACTAGCAAGCCTCTGCAGTTGCCCTCAAAGCGAGGGATGTATCAGTGCCTGCAGCAAAGATAGCCTGCTCGCATTCTGCAGTATACTCTAGATCCAATAGCAAGGCTACCCAAACGTCGCTATTACGGCCAGCCTGTTCAGTAACAGTAACTGGTTTTGATGTTGGAAATGGGCATTTTTCCACAATATTGGAGGGAAAACCTGGGATAATTCTGGGTCCTCAGTATCTCTTCATGCTTACACAGTAGGGTCTTGAAGTCCTCTGGGAAAAGGAGAGACATTAAATGCCTGAACCAGCCTCTAGAAACTCTTAAAGATGTCTGAGGGGAAGGGTTACATGAAGGGAGCGGTAACTGCTCCAGGGGATTTGAGAGCCTTGTGTTCCTCAGGGCTCCAAGCCACTCTGGTCAGAAAGCATCATCTCCTTCAAACAGCCTCCAAGGGGAGTCCTGTGGAGACTCCCAACCCACAGCAAGGTTTCAGGCATGCACTGACCTGTTACAGGAAAGATTCACCATACCACAGCCACAGACATTTTAGTTCTTTCTTTCTAATCTTGCCTTCTCTTTTGTTTCATCTATACAGATGTTAGCCTTGCCATACAGCACTCAAAGCTACACTAAAGCATTTATTCTATGTTAGACTTCTTTTCCATTTTATGCTGGTACCCTGCAAAGAGCAATATGCACAGTTTCATAAGGTGAAATGAGTGCATTATTTTTGCCTTCACAAAATCTAGCTCTTCCTCTTGAGTTGTCTAGCGATCCCAAAACTGAAAACATGCCAAGACACTGCAATATAAATGCTTCATTGGTTTTGTCAACCAAATAAGAAAACAAATGTTTTCAAGCAATCATTCTGTTTAAATTAAGCCTGCAAAACATTTAACAGTATTAAGGAGGCTGAAATACACTGCCTTTGTTGATGAAACTGAAAGGAAAAACTCATAATGCCTGTAAAAAAGACACAGATTCACTGACACAAGAACTAAATCTCAAATCTGTCCCCAAAATCCATGCAGGATCAGCAGTCTACCTGTATGAAAGAGGCAGCAGCCGGGGTTCCCACTGGGATTCCATGGGAACAATAGGCAGCTCTGTCATTTTCCCAAATGATAAAGATGCTGTCTTTGTCAGGAGAAAATTGGGCTATGTTTCATACTGCTGTATCGAATCCTCAGGCCTGACATGACTTTACAGACGTGCATTACAAATCCTTTTGCATCGATGACCATACAACAAGGGAAAAAAAAAATCAGTGTTTGTAGAGGTTTGAGGTGAAAACATTCAGGTGGTTTGTTACAGATATTTCTGCTTTAAAGGTGCAAATAACTGGTTTTCACTACTTGCAGTGCTGATGCAAGTTATTTCACATCCAGCCATCTAACTCCTTTCCCCTTTCCTTTTCTCATGAAAACACACAGGCAACCTAAGGAAGCACCAGCTTGGTCCTACCAATATCACAGTAATGTTTCAGTTTGTAATTATTACATGTACCAGGACACTGAGTACATGTCCTCCAAAACTGTGAGATGAGGTTTTGCCACATTTCATGCACTTGTTTCTGCAGATGTGGCAGATTACTGATGGGATCCAGAATCCAGCCAAGACATAAAACCAAACTGAAAAGATGCTGGTAGCATGAACAGATAAATATCTGTATGCTTCTCACTCTGCTAAGTAAGGTGAAAAATCTCACTAGAGATAGGCCACGGAAATGCTGCAAGGGCTGGAGCAGCTCTGCTCTGGAGCCAGGCTGAGAGCTGTGCTGGTTCAGCCTGGAGAAGAGAACACTCCAGGGAGACCTTAGAGCAACTGCCAGTGCCTGAAGGGGGACAAAAAGGAACCTGGAGAGAGACTTTTGACAAGAGCAATGCAGAGAAACAAAAGCTTCACATCACATTATTCCAGAAAGTTGGGAAAACACTATTTTTTGAACAGCAGTTATTTCCTTTCTCCTGGTTTCTGAACTGTGTGGCTAAATACAGACCCTCATCTGCTGTCTCGGTTAGCATATTTTGTTCAAATGGAAGTATGATAAAATAGTTTGAGGACTAAGACTTGAGATCAGAAACTCAGCAATGGAGCTTACAATGTGTTTTATGAGGTGTCAGATGGTCTGTAATGGAACATAGACCCAAGGTTGTAAGAGTTATTCAATAGTGAGTTAATGAGAGCACTCCTTTAGAAAATGGCAGACTACAGAGCACTTTTTATCAAACCACAGCTTTTTTGAAAAGCATTTACTATGGAAACCAAGTTCTGTGAAAAGATCCAGAATACAAGGGAAACCACAGGTATGGCATCTGAGCCAGCTTTCTGACCAGGGAAACAAGGATTTTAAAGCCTGGAGGTAGGGGGTGATTGGATAGGAAGATAAAAATCCCTGTTTGACAAAGGCAATGTCTGGTACCCTATCTTGAAGAGTGCAGGTTTTAGTCATAAAGAGCAAGCTGTTACACTCCTTCTCTACACGCATTTCCCTGGCTTGAACATGTTTCATTAAAGTGGATTTTTAAAAAGACTTAACCATTTAGAGTGGGGTTTCACTCATCGTAAGCAACTGCAAGCTCTACCAATCGTTTGTCTTGCTGATGTCCCTATGGAGCAGTGCTTAAACAACAGTATGGAGAAAAAAACCTCAGGGGCACCTAGGAATGTCTGGATCAGACACTGGACACTGCAAGTAGAAACTCTGCTGTGAAGTGGTGCAGACATGGTGCAAGCTCAGGAAGTGATCACAAAGCAAGAAGCCTTTCACCTCTGAGAACCCAAAACTTACAGATTCGGCTCCCACGGAATCTTTCAAATCCTGGTGCATCAGAATATGGATACACAGACTCGCACTAAGCTGTTCACTGCTGGGCTAACAAACCTCTTCAGATATCTGAAATGTGTTCCCATGCACACACCTGGAAGGTGCTAATTTCCTTTATTCTCTGTATTTGAAAAACAGCTTCATGCAAAAGGTTGAAGAGTTAGAAGGTTACACAGGGGCGCCACCCATAACTACAGCATCAAAATCACCCTTTTAGGAAGAAGTGAGAGTGAAAAAAAAGGCCACTTAAGTAAAAGCAATCTATTGGGTTTGTTCACCAGAACTAAACGACAGCAAAAGACAACCTGTGCTGCTTTGCAACTCCTTGTCAACCAGGTGAATTTAAAATATGCTGAGCTACACATTTCAATATTACATGCCCACACCCAAAGGATGCAGAGGGAGTGGAGATGAACAGAACTACATGTTCCTTCTTCAAATTGCGCCTATTATCTAATACACCAGTAGAAACGTTTCCCACAAGAATAATATGCATACGCCTCAAAAAAGCTGTTTATTTGGCAACCTTGCTGTATACTTCATTAAAGCATTAAGTGGCATATCACCCTTATTGCAATGATCTGGGGAAGAAAACCCGGAGCCATCTTTTGTCCACATTACAGGCACAGCAAAAAAGCAGCAGCGACTGGCATTTTCTTGATGAATTTGTGCAGCTTTAGACCCACAGACTGTTTACGTGGATGACACAGACTCAAGTGTTTGTCCTGCATTATACTGTTAAGTGAAGACAGCTGGATTCTATTCTACCAAGAGCATCAATCAATAAAGCTGCCAACTAAATTCAAATGAAGAAACCAGTTACCATTGAAAACAGCAAAGGGCGAAGGAAAGGCAGAACTGGATGTAAGTAGATCACAGATCGTGTTTAAAAAGTTAAAAATTAATCGGAATGACTCTGAGATTGAATCAATTAAATGCAGAAATGAGGAAAACAAGTGTTGCACTTTGAGATGTCAAAGAGAATAATGGCTGCGCCAGTAATGTGATTGTTCCTGCCTTCACTAGGCCAGGAGAAAGTATAAGGTACCATCTGGATCGCTGTTCTGTACCTGATATTGTTGCAAACCAAGCCTGCAAGCTGTCCATGTCATTCACTTCCTCTTTCATGTGACTGGCGGAAGACTTCATCACGGGCTCAGTGGCAGTTATTTCAGATTACATCTAAAGCAAGCTGCACCACGGGCCTAATACTTCAGGTGTTCAGTTCTTCCCCTGCATATTCTGGAGGAGGGCTCTGAAACGCTTTTGGCAAGCAGTACTGACAATTATGTGCTAGGATTTACCAACCTGACGAAGAACTGCCCAAAACACTTAGGGCAAACTGTTCTGACAACAGCCATGCTGCGGGAGCATGTAAGGATTGTTAAAGACACTGTTTACCTGGCAGCTTGGGCAGGGAATGAACCCAAACACAAAGTATTTCATCATGCAGAAAAAAGCCAGTAGGGACCTTTATAGATCCATCTCTTGTGGCTTCTCTTTGGGTCAGAAATACCCACAGTGCCAAAAGCATAGCACATCAATGGTCACCCAGTCCTATTTATAATTCCTATATGCCAAACAACTGTGACAGAAGGCTCACTATAAACTCTGTAATTTTCTGTTTATAAATAATACATAGTTGCTGAAACGATTCCACAAATAGTTGTCCTGCACATCTGCAGTGACACAGGAAAACAGGCAAATCTGCATTATTGGCAGGTTTGTAAAATACCTATAGGCAACTTTGTAGTTTGTCTATGGTTACATTTAGTGCAGCTGGCATGATCCAATCTGTGCATATTTACTGGGTATAATGTTACTATATTTACATCACTAGTGTATCCAAATATATTTTTGGGAGGGTAAAAAAACTGAGGGAGTGGTGACTGAGTCAGGATCCCACATATTAGATTTCCATTTGGAATAGGCTTCCCAAGCTATCTAATTTCACTTGCAGCACTGTATGTCTGGGATTTCTCAATGTCTAATTGATGGAAAATATTATGTCTGTGTTTTAATCCAATTCCTAAAAGGCATTCCCTTTATATGGTTATAAGTACTTTAGTTGGGTATGCCAGCAGACTTTTTGGTATTGCCATACCAAAGAAATCATGCTAGAATTTCCACAACGGGCATAAATTCCTGTGGCTGCTGAGTCTTGGCTTTCTTAACTATCAACAGTAAGTCCAACAATATACTATTAGGAGTCACAAAATATTTGGAACATCAAATATTTAAAATTAATTTCCTAAAGGTCTATATGGATCAAAAGAAATCCTTGACTGAATTCGAGTCCTGCAGGAACAAGGGCAAAGTAAAACAAAATAACAGATCTATTGCTAACTTTGACATGATAAGATGGAATGAGAAATGTCTATAAAGCAGCCTCATTTGCTAACACTGAGTCCATGTGCCAGGTAGGTACACCAGGAAGAAGCATTTTGCTAGGAGAAGAAATAGGAGAAGGTATTTTTAATTTAGGTTTATGAGGATCACATTCATTCCTGATTTATCTCCATTATAATTGCACTTTACAGTGGGAGTTACTTGGCCTCTGAACCATCAGATTGGAATCCGATTCTTCAGATGTGTGATTCAGGGATGGGCACCTGCTTTGTTATCATTGTCTTTCCAACTAAGACCAGCAGAACGAACGTTAAGGGAAATAAATGACTATACAGAACTAGAATACAGCTGTCATTCCTCTGCTCAACAACATACATCACTTTGGCTGGATCTGGATCACATAAAGGATTACTGAGAAAAACTGTTGATGAATATAAAGGAAGTGAGTAAACAATAACCAATAAAAGAGGTGACCAGAAAAAATAAATCAATAGATTCACATCTCCAGTTTCATCTGCAATTACAAAATCATCTCCCTGGGGCGTATGTGGCATATTGGCAGGGCCAGCATACAGTTCAACAAAGCTGTGAAGTTTAGATCCCCAGCAAGCTATGCAGCAGCTCAGGCATCCACCCAGAACTGCTGTTTTGATCAAGGCCCATCCAGGCTAAAACAGATGAGAGAACACTTCAGCCACAGTGTTCCCATTACTGTTCAATTCCCGAAGAGTAATAAACAGCTTACTCAAAAATCACACCTCCAAAACCCAACAAACTTACTGCACGAAGTGAGAAAAAATAATTATGTATATGATTTCTGAAAACAAAGTTACCTATTCTGGTTTTATATTCACATTGCTCCAGGAATGTACAATTTTAAAGCTGAGACTGTTTTGAACTTCTACTTTATGTTAAAATAAATATGGTTTATATACATTGCAAGATAACAATTCAGATGCGCTTATTTGTAAGCTACGTATAGTACTAATCACACAAAGACAAGGGTATAAGATCCCACCATCACTAAAACAGCTCCTATTAACTGTGCGCATAATGGCAGAACAGATTTTTCCCCATTCTCAGTACTTACCACATTGAAAGCTCTGAAGAATCACTGCTCAGGAAGATTTAGGATTCATTAACAAACTGCGAGCCCAAAAATCCCTAACTCCAGGAAGGAAGTGCTGTATGAAACTGCCATCTCCCACTTACAATGCAGTATAGGCAAAATTCAATTAAACCCAAGCAAAGTTGCAGACACAAGAACAAAAATGCTAGTGCTTTGCCACAGAAAGAAGAGCTCCTTCGGGAACAGATTAAATCAATGTACTTAACCTTTACATTCCAGAGGACTGCCAAAGCACCTCACTTTGGCAAGGAGACTCCTGTAAACAATCATCCATTAAATTAAAAATCTGGGAGAGACATCTGGTTGAATTCTTACTGGGAATGACTCTTGTGGATATAAATCAAACACCAATGGAGGGGAAGAACATAATAACAATTCCTATAAATCCAAGGTTTATAATTCTCCAACCTCCAACTAATTAAGTCCATAGAGATCTCAAAAGCCAGTATCATGTATGAATATTCTGGGAAGCTCTAAACATGTTTATACGTGCAACACAAATGGCATTTCTAGCCCACTTATTAGCAAGGTTTCAGTTGGAACACTAAGCAAAGAGTCAAAGATGCTGGGACACACCAAGTGTGTGAGAAACCTATGACTGCCATGCTAGGAACATGACTTATCCATTTCAATGACAGACAAAACAGGTCAGGTCCGTCCAGGGGCTCTTGCACACCAGTAACCATGTCCAGCTAAGGATCAGCAAATGCTAACTGAAAATAAGAACTTTCCAAACCCTTTGACTGATTAAATCTGAATACAATTATACGAGATCTGCTACCCAGAACTAGCCATGCAGCTGTTTTTACCCAGCACTGAATGGTGCCATTTAGATACACCTGTAGTTCTAATTCAAAAACCAGATCACTGAAACCTACTGAGTAGTTTCAGCTGACTGGGAGACTCACACTTTGGAACAGAGATTTTCCTCTGGCAGATCTGCATTTTCACATTCCACTCAGCAAAACTTTATGTAGCCTTATAGAAATCTTTCCAGAGATTGAAGTATGCTGCAAATGAACATTATCCCTGACCTCAAGAGTTTCCCCTTTAAGCTGTTAATGACTCAATCATGCACCAGGAAAACCAACAGGCACTATGGTAGGGAGGATGACAAGGCTGCTTCTGCATGAAGTTGGGGAGTTTGACATTTTAATCTTTTCAGTCTTTCCATCTTTCTAAATGCAATTCTTCTGAAGAATGAGACATTGGGATCTGAAGGTTCTATGCAAAAGTCTCCTCTCTTATCTCTCCTGTCAGCCATGGGACACATGGCAGTAAGGCTGGCAGAAAGCATCTTGTGGCCATGCTGTATCAAGAATGAAAGCAAACTCTTCCAGCTGCTACAGTATTGTCGTAATCGCTCTGATGGACAGTATTATTTTAGGCTGCCTGTCAGCTTTCTGGAAACACTGGCCTTGTAAGGATGCATCACCCAAACTTCTGTTTCATCCCTTGTGTCACTGTTGAACTGCAGGACATAATGGTTTCTTAATAGAACAGCAATAGCCATGTTCTCCTCTTTGCTGCAGCAGCAGCCTTGGGAGTGCACTCAGGCAGCATGGAGAAGTTCTGGCAATTTCAGAGACTGGAAAGAACTGCAGGCACCCATGCATTTCCAAGGGCCTCTTGTCTCCCAGATAGCATGGGGCTGGATGATACACACCACAGGAGACCAGGCATACTGAAAGGAAGCCTTTAATAGGTCACATGCATCATTGCATACTGCATGTTGATTTTTACAGAGTAGTTACATGTCCTGCAATATTGAATCTGGCAATGCTGACTCCTGGTGGAGATCTGCCAGAGTTGAAACAGGCTCTAAAGGTCATCTTAGAATACACTGGCAGAGGGCCTGGGGAGGAATGGGGTTCCAGCTCAAAACCAGGAGTGCAAGCTTTCCCCATTCAGGGAGTTCTTGAATACCATCTCTCATTTCAGGTTCCTGTCTCCATAGGTGAAGGTCTGAGAGATCACAAGAGAGGAGAGCATCAGGAAAGACACGTGCTTTTCCAGGTTACTCAGTGAGATAAAACAAATGCCCTTTTTAATTCCATCTCTTGCATAAGGCAGAAGGATGCTATGCAAGAAGAAAGGCTTCTAGTTTGGGATGAACAAGGTGGAGGTGCGCCCTCTGACAGGCTCACTGTGTTTGGAGGGTTTGGGTGTGACAGCATTTCTCCATGTTTCCCTGGACTATCATAGAAAAGATAGCACTTTGTGCTGAGTTCCGCCCCTCCAAACGTACTCTAATTGAAAATACAGAGCTGTGTTTTCCTATTGGCCTATCACACATGTGGCGAGCTCCTGGCACATGTAATCAGCTAGTTTACTCAAAAAAGAGGTACACCCACATATGCAAATACAGCCTACGACAGTCTTCTGCAGTTATCATGTCTGTCTCTCACTGCAAATCCTTAGGAAATCACTTTGATACCTCTGTTTTGCAGCTAGTGGACATGAGACAACTGGAATTTAGATATGCCCTTCCCCAAGTCAGAGGAAAGTTTACGGCCAAATATGTTCTCATTAGCTTTTTGGCAGAGATACTGGAACTATTGCTGGCCTGTACGTGCCTGTATTAGCAAATGGTGTGCATAATGTTCCTACCACATCTCTAGCTGGAAGCTGTTTTGGCTATGGCTTCTGCCATTTTGAGTATTAAACATGCCTTTGAAAGATTAAAGTGGAAATTTTCGAGTCTAAGGAAGACAGGCACTCAGATCATAATGGAAGCCAGTGGAGTTTAACTTCTGAAGTTCTGCCTTAATTTGTCTCGGTTTCAGTTATAAAAAGTCATGTTCAGAATATCAGAAACCACATTACTAACCTACATTTAGCAATTTTCAAGTGATTAATACTTGGTTAACAAGCCAGAAACCTTCAGACCCCATTTCCTTTCCATGTGTCAGCCAGGTTAACAAAGCACAGAATAGAGAGAATGCATTGCCTGGCTCCCTGTTCATCTTCAATAGTTCCTGTCACCGAGTCCTTTGCCTCTACTGCTATGACTTAACACCAATCTCATAATGACCTAGCACTAGCTTAAAAAATACGGAGGCACTATACTTCTGAAACTGCCGCTGTAGAGAGGCTGTCAGGCAAAGGAAATACTTATTGTATTATTCATTGATATTCTTTAGTCAGATAGCAGTGTTACTTGCCTTTCTTGTGTGGGTACTGGCCATTAAACTCCATTGTATTACTGAGGTACACAGTAAAACTTGGCTAGAAAATGCAGCTGCTCAATAGAGAGAGCAAAATCACCAGTGGTAGGGATAGGACAGTTGCTTTTTATCTCACTGCTAACATCATATAAGCTGATGTATCAAGAGTCAACCCTGTCTTCACCTCCAAAGTTAGATTTGGAACAGTTTTGTTAAGGAAGGAAGGATAAGTCTTGCAGAGAGATAATAAAACCAGGCACAGCAAGGCAGTGATTATTCTGCCTGCAGAATCAGCCTCCCCTGGGAGGGCGCACAACAGCACATAAGAAAGTAAATTTGTTTAGGATGGGTCTGGGAGAGAGGGATGATCCTCTTCTGCTTGAATCAATTTCCACTGAGGAAGCCTCTCTTTCCTCTGTAACTATCTCCCTCTTGCCACTTAACAAGTAGAAAAACCGACTGAGGACGAACAGTAACAATGCAGGAGCTATCTGAAGAGGCACGGGTTGTATTTGGACAAACCACAAGTTCTCATGCTCATTATCTCCTCACCAAATGAAGTCTTCTTAGCCACCTGTGCATTGTTCTCATCCAGCTGCCCTACTTCTGTTTATTATGTAGCATTCATTAACTGGTTCTAGGGATAGCAATTGAGAGTGAGTAATTATCTCCCTAGCAAAAAAAATAAGGGTCAGATTCTTAAAGGTGATTGCTGAAGGTGTAAAACAAGTAGAAATGAAACAACCAACCAGGCCTATTCTGCCACTTGGTGCTGCATAAAGAAAGCCTGGATTTAAAGACAGAGAGATACTTTATTTATACTCCCAAAATTTTGCATTGCCCAAGCAGATTTTGGTGGGATATGTGCAGAACTCAGAGGCTCCCTTCTGGCTGGATACATGCAGTATGGCCAGTGTGCGTGTTCTCTATTCAGGGGGTCTGCAGTTGTCAGCAGTAAACCACTGTCTTCAGACCTGTCTCACTAAACCTTCAGCACATGTTATCACTCATCCAGGGAACATGATTTAAAGAGCAGAAAAGATAAGGTAGCACAGTATTTACCAGTGATCAGGGTGCAGAGGTAAGGCCACTGGATGGTTATTAATCTGGTTGCTGGAAGACACTAAGCTTGTGCTTCTATGAGGTTGCTGGTTTTGTTACCTGTGCTAATTGGGTTTTATTATAATACAAACTGTCTAAGCCCATGATCCTATCTTGGCTGAGAATACTGCAACTGTTATACTTTATTTTAGTATCCTCATTAGTAATTACAGAATATCACTGGCTGCAGGAGTGAATCAGAATGGCCCACCATAGCCTGCTGCTAAGGACAGTGGTGGGCCCCGGATAAGCAAAGTCAGAGCAGTCTAAGAAAAAGACACGTATCACTACTATGTGCTGTGGGGCAACTTTCTCAAGGGAAAAAGCAGTCCCAGTTCAAAAAGTCTTCAGAGACTTGGCAAAGGTCTTCTTCGCAGCATCAAATGTTTCAGATACCTGATTTTTTCCTTGTTACAAGGCATAATCTTACCTTCCCCCAAGACTCCTTCCTAAATACCAGACAGTGCTTCCTTTGGCATTGGCAGCGCCTGACCTTCGGTATGGAAAACATTTTTCTTAATAAGTATAAATAATAAAGTTCTTCTATATAAAGAATAATGTAAAAGGCTTTCAAACAAGGAAGAAAGGGAAGAGAGGCTTTCCAAACTAATTTTTATCTCATGAAGCAGCTATTACTAAGGACAAGCCTGTATTTCATGAGAGGAAGACAGGCAAAGGGCAAGTGATCACATTTAGTAAGTACCTGATTAAATTCTATGGTGAGAGAGTGAAATGAACTTGCTAAGGGTAAGCAATACAGCAGAAAAACATTTTTAGATTGGAAATTATTAGCAGTGACACACAAAACCCCCCAAACCAATGTCAAAAAACGTTCAGCAGCAGCATCAATCAGCATTACTCCTTCGCACTTTAAAGCGGATTGAATTAAAGCTCTGCCTAAAAGCAGTACATTTGTTAGAGCCTGGGTATGTACACAATCAAAACTTGCCAATAGAAAGCAAAGCAGTTACACCAAAGTGTCAGCAGGGGCTACTTCACCCCACAGCAGTTTCAATTAGAGGACAGTGCCAAACATGTCCCTGTTTACAGATGCTGCCAGCAGCAAAGATGAAGACTAAATAGCATACTTGGGAAACAAGTAACACCAAGTTGGTGCATGTAACAACTGGAAAGTACCTCTGGGAGGAGGGCCACACAGCACAGAGGCTATCACATAACCAGGAGATGCTCTGAGCACCCGGTGCTGGCTGAACTGGGGGTTTAGCTGGAGCACTAAACAGTACTAGACCAGCAGTTTCAAGAAAGAGAAAAAACTGCTTCCCAGCAGCAGGCAGCAGAGTTTGCTTGGCCTTGTCAGCTTTCCCGTGTAGGAGGAAAAGCTCACACACCACCCAGCCTGTGGGACAGCAAGTGCTGGAGCAGTGGGGGCAGATGTGCTCAGAGGCCATGGACTGATGTTTACCCTCAGATCAGCTGCACACATCAGGCACACAACCCCCAGTTCCCGTCTGTAGGACAGCTTCTGAGGCAGTGTCAGTAACCACTCCCTAATCTACTGAGGAAAAAAGATGAAGCAGTCAGAACTGCTGACCAGGGCTAATAGGGCTGATTCTGCCGGAAGGGGGCTAGGGCACATTCACACAATACCACAGCTGGGAGCTAGAAAAGCACTTGTATCGCTTTAATTTCAGTTTGTGTTGGCTCTCCTTCTACAGATGAGAGTGCTCCTCTGCCTTGTTTACACTCGGAACTATTTAAAACCATGAGGTACTTGGCTCTGATGGTAATGAGGGCAACCCTAGATACAATTACACAAATGGACACATGCTCCTCTCAATTCTGAATCAGTCATTTTTCATATGAGCTTGTGCAACCAACATGCTCCCAAAAGACAGGCTGATCCTTATGGGCAGGTATGTCGCCTTTGAGACACTGTGGATTACAGACTAGGTGGGTTTATTTCTGTCAGGATTTTTGTATGCTGAGAAATGTGCATGAAAGGTCCTGCCTGGAAAACATCATCACCTGTTAGACTATCTTAGATATAGAAAACACCAGCTATGATAACACAACGACTGATCAAGTGAGCACAAAATATCCCTTAACTTCTACTTAATTTTGACTACTGTGCCCCCCCCAACAGTCAGTTTTGAACCCTTTAAATTAATCTTTTCAATTGTTAATGTGAAGGATGAGCTGGAAAGTCAATTCAGACATTAAACAGGACCTACGTGAACCTCCTCAAAATGAGTACTCATCTAAGCTCTGGCTCCTCTATTGGAAGCCCACCACATCAGCGTTGAAATGGGCTGAACACCATGTTAATGAAGATTTCAGAACACCGTGAAAAGTTTAGGCAACAATTTTAATTGTCAGTGCCCCAGAGGTTTGCTGTACATGCCTTGTTTTACCATTTGCCTATAAATGGCAGGTTTTTGAATATTTAATTGGAAATTGATAATCTTGGAATCAGCAATCATCCAGTAAAGAGCTGAAAAGCACTCAAGTCAAACCTGAGCTTGTGCCCCTGTGTAGTGCCTCTACTTTTCACTCCTGCACTGGGGTAGAGCACTTTTCCAGCAATCCTTTTGCTGATGGATGAAAACAATTGCATACGTGTGCCACTACAGCTAAGTAGTGATTAGAAGCAGGCATCTTAATGTTCCTCCTCAGAATGAAACCAGCCTTTACACAGTATGGATTTCATTACAGTCTTTTTTCAGGGGAAAAATAATACTTCTGTATAGGCTTATCCTGGAAATCACACTTGTTTCCAGCCAGCAGAACCACAGATCTGCATTGCCATACAGGAAGACCTTTAGAGATCTGAGCTGACAGATCCAAGCTCATGGTAGTGGTTTATAATACTTACAAGTAAGCAAGCCAGACTGTCTTGAGTAAGCAAAGCCAGGATTCTTTCCCCCAGAAGTAAATACATTTCCAGCAGGTAACCACTGATGTAATTCAAATTCTCCTGGAATTACCAATACTCTACAATCAAAAAGTTCCCAAGTGCTGCAGACAACCCAAAATCATGCAAGTGTTACTGAGCCTGCTGGCTAGGTACCACGCTAAGGGACAGGACAGTGGCCTATGAAAACACTGCAAAAAAGAGTACTAATAGTAAAAGTAACATAAATACACATTTCACAGAAACTTGGGGGTGCCTCAGTAGCAAAGCACAGTTGGTAACTGATGTGCAGTGGCCTACAAAGGAATTTCGTGTAGCCAATGTTTTTAATTAAAATCTTCGTAATTATAACAATTAGATTTTGCACTTCAGCTATTTACCTAAATGCTTTAAACTGTACTTCCTGGCTCCCCCTTCAACTGCCAAATTCAAAGGAGTTCTGGGGTTTCTTTTGCTGACGATTACATGGTCGCTGGCTGAAAGAGATTCAGAAGCACTTCACTAAGGAGTTAAAAACCATAATAACATAATGGTTAAAACTCTATTAGATGAAAAAATCTTACTCTTTCTGGTGCACTTGAGCTAAGGAAGGCTGGGCCATCTGTACAGGGGACAATAGGAGTATTCCCTGGCTCGCAGCCAGCTCATAATTCACTGAGTAGCATTATCAGCCAAAGTTAATATTTTTTTTGATTAATCCTCTGCCAGAGCTTGAGAATTTGTGGCTAATTGTTCTATCCTTGTCTGCAGAATGAATCAGAGAACAATGTGCTAGCCTAAGCCAGGGACAGAAAACATACAGCAAACCCACGAGCACACAATGAATAGTTCAGGTTAGTTGGGTACTTCACTCTTGTTCATGAAGTCCACTGCTCCAAGGAACAGCAAACAAAACCAATCGATGTTAAAATCCTACACCAGTCTGCTTAAAGGTGATGGACTCCTGTTGACAGCTTGGTTTATGGAATAATAGGTTTGAGCAAAGAAGAGAAGACAGCAGGATCACATTAGAAGGTTAACTCAGATTTAAGAGGTAACTGACTGAGGCAGCAGGTGTACAAGGAATGATGAATGGGCAGCAATATAAAACAGACACCTTTGATTATGGGTGGATTAAAACACTGCTTAAAAAGATATTACAGAGCAGTTCTTGTGGCTGTATTGCTATGCCAGCAACGTAAACTGAAGCTCTGTTGGTACTGACTTGTGTAAGTGAAGGACAGAAAACCAAAATTCCTGGGTGCACCAACCACCCTGTGAGTGCCTTCCCAGCAATTCATCAATACCCAGCGTGAGGGGTCTGAAGTTTTAAATCACTTAATCTACATTTTCAAGCAAACAAAAAGAACCATAACTTAAAAAATGCAAATGTAGAGACAGAACCACAGACTAACACATTTACACATGAGCCACCATAAGGGCATTGTCCATGACTCCCTCTCATTCACTTTAATAACAACATGTCTGCAAAAGAGCATGGAAAAACAAGATGAAAGCTGGATAAAATATATTGAGAAAAAGACCAATGCATTGTCTGCTTGGGCTTCCCTTTTCCATTGGGAATGAAGACTTGCAGGAAAAGGAAACACCAGTGCCAACAATTATAACTATTAAAGTAATGACAGAAAAGGACAGCAATGTTTAGATTAAACCTTCAAAAGAAACACCAAAGTCATGATGACCTAAACAAAAACAGCCAATGCCCAATACTATTAGATACTTTTGGGGTGAAGAAACAAAGTTGACTGACTGTGGAGAATGAGCTGGCACTGACGTGGAACAGAAACAGTGACTCAGAAGAAAACGTGTCCTCCTGGAACGTGAGGAGACTCAGGAACCCCATGTCTGTGTAAAAAACAGGAACAGGAACATGCTGCTTCTACCTCACCACGAGCATGTAAATAGATAAAGGCACTAGAGATTGCCGAGATGCTCAAAGAACCAGAGACAACTGCAAGGAACTACTGATACACTTATGCAGAACCTGACAGCCAATGACAGTCCATATATTCGAATATGAAAGGAAATCTTATCTTGTAGGAGGTAACTATCACTGTCTCGTTACAAGTTACTCAGCCAAGCAACACACTGTCAGCACTGTGCCAAATCACACCAAGTTAATATTGACTAGGGCTAATTTCAAGTGAATAAGTGAAGGCAGTGAAAGCTTTACTGCAGTACATTAACTGCCCCCAACCCTCTGAATCAGAAACTATATGCACACAGATAAGGACAAGAAAAAGGTCGCACCTGTATTGTATATCTGCAAAAGATTTGGTTTCCATGTGAAAAACTTACTTACAGAACTCCTACTTGTTCTCCTCTTTTCCGCATGGATCTCCATTGCTATGAGCAACAAAAGCAACATATGCCTTAATGAGCACTGCAGCTTTGGGGGCCTAAATCTATACCATATGACAATGACACAGATGAGCATTAAGAACTGCATTTCAGTGACCATTTTCATTATGTGCAGGGGGCACAACATCCTCTCTCCCCTCTACTCCAATAGATGTTTTCTCTGTATACGGTAATATTACTGATACTGAATTCCAGCAACTCCTTAGAGTTTCACAATAGAAACAGAAAGACTGGTCATCTGGTTCTTTCTTCTACAAGATGAACAACAATATAAAGAAAAATCTCTGACCATCAGTTCATTCTGAACAGGGACAATGCTAAAGAATTCACACAATTAACCTTCAGCAGTTATCATATAGCGTAATGAAGGAACACTTCGTACTCATGGAAAACCCTGTCCTTTCACAAGCTTTTTCCCTTTACAATGCATCTGTGCACACCAGTGGCTTCTGGAGAAGCAGAGGAGCCAGCTGTGCCCATGATGTACCTGAAATGGGCAGCAGTCACAGGAACCTCTTCGGAGGGAATGTAAAGGCTAGAGGAAAGCAAGGAGACTTGCCGCAGGCAGGTTAGCAGAGTTGGTACTGCGAACACTACTTTGCTAAGACATTTCTAGTCCCTGTGCATTCAAGAAGTTAACATTCAGCCTAGTGCATTCAGAAACTGCACTTGCAGCTTCTTAGTGTGCATCTCCAACAGCCTTTCAGTTCAGACGAGGAGTGTGCTTTTGAAGCATATCCCCATCATCTCACTATGTTTTTGTTTGCATCACAGAATGGCCTCAGAGCGCATGAACAGGATTCCTTTCTGATGAAACTGAACGGGAAGATGCATTCCCAGGCAACACGTAATCCACTCCAGCTGCAATAAGCTTCATGAGATGAGATCTAAAGTCAACAACCAGACCAACCCAGAAATGGGTATAGAGTGGATCCTCTGCATCGAGTGCCCTGCTGTACACATCTGCTCCTGTTCTGCATGACTTGGTAAAGCAGACATGCCTTTAGTGTTCCAGGCTGGATACACTCAGTCTGTCCCAAGTTCAGCTATGAATAAATCATAAACATTCTATTTACTGGGAAGCACGTATCAGTGTTAATAAAAACAGATATTGATACATCCCCAACAGACCTCCCTCTGGCTTGTGGGCAAGGCTAAGAATTTCTGATTCCTTTCTGTTGCACTGTTGATGTGAGAGGTAACACAGAGAGAAAACCTCTTCTGGAGAAAAATCAGCAAAACATTCCACTACTATGAGGCAAAAATCCACAATACAAATAGAGAGTATGAGTGGTAGAAAGTTCACAACATCATGGACCACTTATATAGTTTCATACTTACTTTAAAATTAAAGGACAGCTTTGTACCAACAGACCTGCATGCTGGCATGTGGCAAAAGACCTGAGACAGTCACACACATAGGTCAACACTCAGTACTGGCAATTGCAGCAGAATTATGGTCAGTCTCACATATCCACTTGGCCTAGTGGTAAGGTGAAATGAAAAAATGACTGTTATACACGTTTATAAACATTCACTATCTCTTTCAGATAACCACCCATTTCAGCCACCTAAATTCAGGACTGATAAATTTACTCTCTGCTTTGTGTTTGTGTGTAACAATAAATAACCAGCATGTGCCCCAAGGGCCTGGATTACACAAATCACTACACTTGTCACCAGGTGGATGTCTGTCATTAGCTGTAGCTGAGCTGCTAGGAGATAAGGATAACGACAGAATCGAGAAAGTTATGTGAAAGTGATGCTCATGAAAGAAGGAATTATTTGACCCATGAAGGGTAGAACCATGGTTTCACGCAGCTATCTCAGCATCCACAAAGGGTTAGCTAGGAAATTGAGTTTACTCACAGCTCCCCATGAGACTCCACACAGGCACAAGTGTGGACAAATAACACTTAGAGTTTGAAAGATGAGCAGGTGTTAGGCAAACTCTGTCTATGGACTTAGAGCATCTGTGCTACTTTGAGCCAAGGGCTACAACATTTTCCAACAAAGAAAAACTGTCTTCAGTTTTGCTGCACAGAAGAGACAACAGAATAGAGTCAAAAAGATACTGAAAGATATTTCTGGTGTGATGTGAAGACTTGATTTAAATCCCGTTCATTAGGGTTCAAATCAAACCAAACCATTTAGTTAACCCCATTGTGAAACATAAAATTTATTGCAGATAAATGCATTAAAAGCTTCTCTACAGTCACAAGAAGAGGAAATATAGTTGAAACGTGCACATAAGATATGCGCACATTTTCCCTACAGAGATAATAAATAAACTAAGTAACTACTTTTTTCCTAAGTATTTGCATAATGGGATAGGGTAATAGATGCAACTGCATTCATACCTGCGAATTACTCCTGAGAGTTT
Organism: Amazona ochrocephala; assembly: GCA_039720435.1. NCBI lineage: Eukaryota > Metazoa > Chordata > Aves > Psittaciformes > Psittacidae > Amazona > Amazona ochrocephala. Next base: position 28,982,721 of record CM077883.1, on the reverse strand, counting down.
TTGCACATGAGGAGTGAACCATTTCTAAGCAGTCACATTCAATCAAATCACATGATCAACACTGGTTTATACTATAAAATATAGCATAGCATGATAGAAGCAAAGTAGATTTTACTGCCTTTTAACCCATGTATAATGGAAATGTCAAGATCTGTAGGCTAACAGCATTGTGCTTTGTTTAGTGTAACAACAATGGGGTCGAGAGGGCTAAAAGGGCTCTTCTTGTACAAGTATTTCCCATGTTGGTCAGTAAAGATAAAATTCTCTTCACTATGACCTCTGCATTGTCTTTGTTCCTTATGGTTCACATACTTAATCTCTTTTACAGCCTGATGCCCACCACAACTGTCAGAAGACCAATGACAGATGTTGATGTGATTGTGGTTTCCATATAACAAGAACCACCTCCTGATAAACTACAGCTCATTCTCCATGCCCTGCCTTACTGACACAGGCCTATTTTGCTATAAGTTTACCCTACAGGCTCTGCTCCCTCTTCCAGGAGCCAGACTGCTTCAAAAGCCATTTTTCAGCCTGTTGCAATGTGACTCATGAACCTGCAGTTACAATTCCCAGATGGTTAGGCAAAGCCAAAGCCCTTGCTATAGTCTTTAAGATCCACCAGCTCCAGGAGCATTGGGTATGTAACAGCCGTGTGGAGCCATTTCTCCCAGCTTCCGTGCAATGCGTGAGCTGAGTGATAAAAGTTGAATGTGCAAAGACACTTCAAGCTCCACCAGCAACTCTGATATTTATAGTCAGCCTTTAATAAGCATGAATTACTCTGACTTCAACACTGATGCCACCTCTTCAGCTGCTGAAATATTTGAGGATACTCAGACTAAGGACTTCCTATTCTCTTAATACAATCCTCAAACATGCCTGAATTACCACCACCTGCTAATTGAGAAGAGCCTAATTTCTCCTCCTCCATGTGTGAGACTTCAGACTTTTTCACGTCTGAGCATTGACAACCTGACAGTTTCGAATTTGCATCACAAACCACTGACACAGTGAATATGCCATTTTCAAGACAACTCCCATGAAAACATAAACTGTTTGACATTTAATAAGCTTGTGTTTTCATAGAAATACAATGTGTTATAGATGGTTTGTTTCCATGAAAACACATGGTTAGAAATGAAATGGAAATACTTTTCTTAACATTAAACACCGTCATAAAAATCAGTTGCAAAGGAAACTAAAAGACATTCAGGATTCACATTTACATTAAATAACCAATGAAGGGTCAAACTTATCAGTTAATAGGATTATTTTTACCTCTTTTAAAATTTGGAATAAAGATGGTTTTGGAAATTTAAAAGCACTAAGGGACACATGCTGCATTTCATAATGCATAATTTCATAAAGTAGAGAGAGCTAACACATGAAAGGGGTGGTCTGGGAGAACTGTATCACCCTGTGGCAAATGGTCCAAGAAGATTCTGGTTTCTTTTCTTTCTGAAGTTAACACCTGAATAATAGAGCGAAATGCAACTAAACACAGTATGCTGTACTGCTGTGGGCACAAAGAAGAAGCTGTACTCCTTTGCAATGAACAGGATTTTCTGGCTCTAAAACCAAGGGCAGTTTTTCTACTGGTTCCAGAAGATAGATAACTTCCTTCTTTTCTTCATGTCACTGCACCTGTCTTTGATCTTCTCTTTTCTCTGATGGGAAAAGTCTCATGAGGGAAATCCAGAGTGCAACAATTAAAGTAGTGAAGGCTTCATATAGAAAGTGAAGCCTTTGAAGAAAAAGGATGTTTTAATGAATGTATGTTATGTTCAGAGTATGGACGGCCTCAGATTTAAATAGGGAGTTGCTGTTACATGCAGAGTCCTACAGGAAGTATTCTGGAAATGCTTTTTTTGAAGGAGGCTAAGCACTTTTGCTCTAATCTTGTAACCTGGGCATGCTTAGCTTCAAGCATGTAGGTAGCGATATGATACGTCATCACTGGAAGGTCCTCGCTATGTAGGCACACAACTTCTAGGTAAATAATAACTACATCCCTTCCTCTTTCTTTTTGCTTCTCTTTTCCTTTTCCTTCTGACTGTCTAAAGCTCTAAGAATAACAACAATCTTAATAGAAATATAAGCTCAAAACTATTTGGAAGCAAATGTGTAGCAGGTGCATAAACCCATCAAAGCGGATGTCCATTCAACTGTGCTCAGTGATTGCAAACTGAAAAACAACAGAAGCTAAACACTGAAAAGCCTAACTTGAGCTAAAACTTCTTGAATAATCAATTAAAAACTTTTCTGGACTTATTACCCAGCAATTAACTAACCTAATAAATGGAATGGTTATTTTCGGTATGTTGCTCAGAACTAGAGTACTGATTTTTATTCCCTCCCCCTTTTTTATTCACCTCCTTTGGGCATATTGTATTTGTACTTTGGCAATTTATCTATTTAGAAACAGAGCCTTTTTTTTAATGGGAAGTGCCTAGGAGAAAGATTTTTGCATGGGGATTATATACCAGTGCTATTAAATCATTTTGCATATGCAAGCCTGATCTGACACAAAAGAACACAGATGTACTGGACTACCTATACCCACCCACAATCCATCAGAAATAAATATGGAGATAGTCTATTGGTGCTTTTCCAGAACATATAGTAAAATGTAAATCACATTCGTATGCTCAGCTTTGTGACTTCAAGACCAGAAACTCAGTACCTTGAGTGAAGAAAATAAGTAGCTCCATGTAAACCTTCTCAGTGTTGCACTTATCAGAACACAATACCACTTACTGGGCTGGACTTGTGGTCTAATTGCAGACTGAACCCCGGAGGGAGGAAAGCAGTCTATTTGCAAACCAAGGGATAGAAGCAACTTTCATATAACCTTTCATCCAACGTCAGTGAAAAGCAGCAAACTGACATGCACTAAGAGGAACTGTCTTGGCAAATGGGGATTCATTTCACAAAGAACATTTATAACCTCACAAACTACTTGTTCCCAAGTCAAGGTTCTCTGTCTCTTTTCTAAGGTTCCCTGCTAGAAACGTCTGGGGATTTTCTGGTGACAACACTGTTTGCTTGTCATAGATGAAATATTCCACAGGAACATACATTACTGCTTCACCAAGGATGCGATTTCATACTAAAATCTACTCCCAAAGCAGCTGACAGTGAGGTGACGAAGTCATGTTAACAGGACATGGGAATTTAAGCTTGAAGTACCTACCTGCCTTTTTCTAGGCCAGCTCTTCAAGTCACACCACCACCACCCCATGTGTAGGACTACTGACCCTGCTCTGAGTTAAAAAGGGTTTTTCTTACCTTTCTCCTGAAAATTGGAGAGAAAACCTGAGCCTATTGCAGTGAAAGATTTCTTTAAACATCAAAAGCTCTGTTTAAAAGGAAAAATATTTTCAGTCAGCTTTAGTACCCTTACGTCTTCAAGCAGCACATAAAATTGTCTTTTTGGATGATCCCTTCCACTTCTACTTCAAGGACCATCGGTTTGGAGTAAGTTGGCAATATAGGGAGGGAAAAGGAAAAACAGGTCAGAGAAAAAGAAATGTTAAGAGTTTAAACAGGAAACTTGCCTTATCTGTAAAAGTTGTCTTTGCAGCCAGCAGGCATCACACCTACATATCAGTTAGGTAACAGTAACAAAGATAAGGAAACAGTTCTTCAGACAAACACTGGTGGGAAGGATGGTTATCAACTGATGGCTATATCTAAAAGGAAATCACTAAATGACTTTGGTCATATACTGGCTTTCTGAAACCAGAGGTTTCCCTACCCCTCTTGCATAGAGATTAAATAAAGCCTAACTTGAATTTCCAGAAAACTGTAAGAACACCACTACTGTTGTGAGCTGGCTTTGAAGTCTGTCGTAAACACTTCAACAAAAAAAGAGAGAGGAAACTGCTTTGAGGGTGTGCCTAGTCTGTTGTACAGCAAGTCACACCGCTACAGCTCACAATTGATAGCTAGGTTATTAACCTTAAACAAGAACCCATCATACACACAGGGAAAGCTAAGTCACAAAGCAAAAAGGTCTCACAACTGTCTTAGTTTCTGCAGCAAAGTCATCATCCTCTTGTCAAGGCTTCCTGTTTAATTTACTGCTTATATTTTTTACAGTAACTGTTTGAAGATCCAGTTTTATTTCCATTCAAGTAATGGATTTTACCATTAATGGTAGTAAGGTTAAGAGAGGAAGCTTCCTTATGTCCCACTTGCAATCCCTTAAAACCATTACTTCGGTTTAGGTGAGATCTATTCCTTTGATAAAGAGAACAGCGAATCCAAACCCAGAACATACAGTAAATCAAGGCAAGGTGCCTGCAGTGGGGTTAAAGACCAAATATAGGTAGTGTCTTAGAATAGCAGGAGATAAAGTAGCAAAGGATATTCACACTGGAATTCAAAGGTATTCAGAGTGGAGGATGTAATTTTGGTACTTAACGACTCCTTTCCTCTCTGTCTCATGCTCTGTGTATAAAACATACTTAGAAAAATGTTGTCAATACCGTGTTGCTTATTTCAATATGTGCTAATCGGCACACCTGTAGATGCCAAGTAATATATATTTTAACTATGCTTTTAGAGTGCACATACAGTTAATTAAAAGAAAACCATTATGGCATTACAGAAAAATTGTGTTGTTTTGTTGCATCATGACAGTGCTACATTTCTTCTCCTGTTCTAAATTGAAATGCAATGATTAAAATGCAACAGGAAATTCAACTACTCCCCTACACTAAGCTAATACCATTTGCATAAGCAAATGGTTTGTGAGCGTAGTTTAAGCAAGCAGATGTCCATCTTCCCACACCGTTTGCAAATCACAAGCGCAAATACAGATGGCATTTGGATGTACTCAGAAACTTCAACCAAAGTGTCTATTACTACCTTTTGATCCACAGAAACCCCAAGAATCACCTGAACGCCTACTTAATCGTAACTCATACCTGGCAAGATTTGTGAAAAGCTTCTGCACTGTTCTCCATGCCTCCCCCCCCCAAGTTAACCACTGTATGCAAAGCGTTCTGTCAATATACCTAGAAACTATTCAACTGTTATGAAGAAAGTTGAATGTTAAGAAGCCTGTATGCCAAATTCCATCACAATTCTATTTAATTTTGGGCTAATCTGTTTCTGTTCCTGCTTTTCCTACTAGTTTCCTACTAGTTCTTCAGGCTGACCCACGCTGCCCTTTGAGGAGAGCATTAATTACTACAGTTCATCATGCTAGGAGACTAGGAAGGATTAAAACTATGACCAGCAAAATCATTTTCAAAATAGGAGCTTTACAAACACCATCATCATATGGTCCTAAGATTAAGAACAAGCTATTCAGTTCTGAGTTAGAGTGACTACCTGATCTGCCATAAGAAGCTGCCTTACATGTTGTCTGCATGAAACTGTGTTCCTGACTGGGGTCAAGATTTACATAATTCCAGGTTGGTGTTCTTGGAGAAAGGCTGCAAAAACCTCCAATATTTTTACAGTCCTAATAAGGTTAGCCATCAACATGCATTAAAAAGCCCTTTTTCAGGTTCAATAGTTGTTTCAGAACAGCGACTGCACAAGTCTAGCAGTGCACTGTCAAATAAATGAGTCTATTAGGAATGATGGAATCAGTCCTGGTTTCAAAATTCAGATGATAAAATATGCTTTTTTTGGTTCAGATACCAACCTTGGAGAATTCCATATGACTGAGCTCGCTTTAGAACCATTAGAATTCAGCCTTCCTACAACAAAACGCAATATTTTGTTAAAAGAAACAATGTCATGAAGCGAAATGAATGTGAGCAGAAAGCTCCAAGGACAGAGTCTTCTTGATGTGTGAAAAAAGGTAGCAGTGATACGTCCATGGGAAAAAACCCACCTACTTTGGGAAAACACTTTGACTTTGACCAAATGGACAACCAGGCCTAAAGATCATGTTTTAATCTTAATTTTAATCCTAATCTTATCCTCACACTTTGCTGTATTTGGTAGCAATGCATTCAAAGAGACAAAGACTTAACCTTTCTCTAAAGACTGAGGTCACTTTAAGGAACTGTTCGAATCAAAGTGACAGTTTTGCACAAGTCCTGCTTAGTAAGTGTAATTATCTCCTAGAAAATGCAAAGGATGTAGTCAAAAGGCTTCCACTGTATTGGCATTTCTCTGAATGTATAGAGCTGCCTAGACTCAGAGTATTCAGAGCCAAAACACTTGACCCACATATCAAAGAAGGTTGTGAGCAGTAACACTTCCTATTTGTTTTCACATTGCTTGCACTGAAAAAATACCCCGAATGCAGACACAGATTTGGAGAAGTCTCATCAGTCAGTTTGCTGCTGCTCAAGCCACTCAAACTGAAAAAATAGAAATTAACTTAACAACTTTGCCAAGCGTTAACTCCTGCTCTCACTGTTGGATTAAAGTCTTAGAGTGCGCAGAGTATCACGTAGTTTGAAGCTTACACTCAGCCCATAACAGTTCTCTGTAACCAATGAGCAAGCAAAACTGTGGATGCATCCAGAAGGCTAATATCAAACTGGAAACATCAGCTTCATGTAATAGCTGTGAGAATTTTAAAGACAGGAGACTTTATAAGCAGAAGAAAAAATAAAAGTATGTTTTAAGGGGTGATCAAAGCATGTTTCAGCTAATATGAATCCCTAGAGCAGCTGCAACAGGATTCAGATCAGTCATACACTTTCTCTCTCAGAGTGCTTTGCACAAGGCACAAGGAGTTCATGACTTGATTCAGTATTTCTAACACCAAGCAAATGGCCTTAAGAATTAATAGATAGAAGAGAGAAGGGTATAAAAGGTGTAAGAACAACCTTTTAGGGAATTATAAGGCATTACATGGGTATAAAAGAACACTGCAGACATTCCCAATGTATTTACTGCCATGTCCACAAACAGTTTAAATTTACTTTTGAGTCACATCCACAATCTCTTAATATCCATCAACCCCACCGGTAGAATTTAGGCGTCGAATGTCAGAAACGTCCCCAAACACTTCATCATTCCTCAAAACATGGGCCTCCAAATAATTTTTTGAACATGAAAGAGAATGTCTCTGCCCATCTTGTATGCTTCCCCAGGACAGACCAGAGTAAGAAACTATGTGTGTGCAGAACTGGCATTTATTGATTTGTGATCTCAATTAATATGTATTAGATGCATGGAAAGGGTTAGGACTTACTCCCAGACAAAGACCTTCAAGAATTTAAGACAGCTTCCTTTCCTCTGCCTTCCCTAATTGAGTTTGCTAGGGAACCATGATTTAGAATTATGTGAACTATAATCCAACACACACACATACATTTTAATACTGGATGATTAACATTTTGCAAATGCTTATCAGTCTTCATTTGCCAAAATGAATTTTCATCTGTTTGCTGTTTTTCACCTTGCTGTAGTTTGCATTCTACTTTGCTACAAAGGCACAGAAAAACCCATCTTAAGGTATTTACCACAAAACTCACGGTAAAATAAGCCTATAATTAACGGTTACAGACAAAAATCCCATGTAGCTAGAAGCTGCTCCATATATTCAGAACAGAACCAGAGAAGAGACCTGACATTAGCTTCGAGCGCAGCTAATAGACAGAGTTCCCCACGGGACATCCAAGGCAGAGCATTTAATCGCCTGTTCTATCAGCCTTAGAGAAAACGTTCCTTCCAACTGTGTCAAAGGCTTGAGGCCCAGGCAGAAGTCAAGCTCCTGGGGAGCTAATAGAAGATTAGGGGCAACAGATTTCTCTTGCCTCTGACCACTTATTCTGTGAGGGCAGAAAACATGCATTAATGAGAAGTTCTCCCAACGCTTTCCTCACAGCTGCTTCCACATGGACAAAGGGCCAGCCTCTCTCACAAGTATCAGAACTTTCACCAGAGAAAATGTTTCTCTGCTGTAGACCTACCATGAAGAACCAGGGCATCCGGATTTCCACCCATACCCACAGAGTCACACACTCACCCACAGCGCTCTCACCCTGGGTACTCTTTCTCCCAAGCCCAGCAGGAACATTTTCTGATTTTAAACATATTCCTCTCCTCATGATTTGACAATGCCTTCATCTTTGCCCCTGGACTCAAGAACTTGGCCACCACAGCAAGAAGGCAACATTCATTCTCACTCAGTCAACAAACAAGTGACTGACATAGGGTTTTGTGTGTCAGGGAATAACACTGATCCATTGATGATGCTGGCACCTAAAACAAACTTTTTAGAGGGATGGCTTCAAAGTAGAATTAGAGGTACAAAATCCAGCTGCTGATGAAGAGGTTTTCTTTGGCTCACTCGAAAATAAATAAAATAAATAAAATAAAATAAAATAAAATAAAATAAAATAAAATAAAATAAAATAAAATAAATCAAGCATAGCAGTAGTTCAGTAAAAGTTTTGAACAGAAGAAAAGCCCTAGATAGTTAGCAGTCTTTGGATTCTTCACCAGGGCAAACAGTGCTTCAAGGACAAGTAGGAAAGTAGCTGCTATTTGAGGCAACTTCATTATAAAATCATTTTTAATAAGCAATCTGAACAAAGAGAGGGAGTGCTCTTGCAGAGAAGCCCCCAAGGGATCTTAATGCTGCCCAGTAAAGTTATTAGGAGGTTACACACAGGGGACCAAACAGCTATTTTATTGGCCTCAGGGGATTGGGTTTAGATTTCACCTGTTCTCTTTAGGCCTTGGTGCTAACAGCAGATCCTGTTAACCATCAGTTTTCTGCAGGCTCCTATTTTGTGAGGGAAAAGCATCCTCTACTTACTGTAGCTGGCATACAAAACACATGAGGTGAAGCAGACAGCACAATGCACAGTAGGCGTACTAAGTAATTAGAAATCAGATCAGAAAACAAAGAAATCACAGTTATTTTCCCTTTAATGAAATCAAGCAAAACAACAGACTTCAAGAAATCTTTAATTATAAATGGCTATAAATGTGGGAAGTAAAACCAGAGAAAAAGGGAAGTCCAGGTCCTGGATTCAATTAAGCTGCAAACCTTAATAAGCTTGTAGAACCCTGAACATCAGTTCTAGGATGTTTGGACATCTAAGAGCTGCCTTCTGCCCCGAATTAGCCTTTTTGACATGATTTCAGAATGGGTCTTTATTCTGGGTAGCTTTAAGAGTGTGCCTATGTGGATAGAACAAGACAGCCCCTTTCTTGGCTAGTTGGGCTGCAGCAGTAGTGAAGATACAGCACTCCAAGCTCCAGTCAAAGGTACAGGTGCTTGGCAGGATAATGGAGGTGCCTACTGACAAGTAATTTTATAAAAAATTACTCTAGACACTGCTTTGGTAGATCATGAGGAGCAACATGAAACAAAAGGCAACTACCTTAAAGCTACAAAGGAGTCTTAATCTCCAGAGAGGTTTGGTATAGTATTTCCTATTAAATCTGGACATATCTTCAGTTATGAAAATATAAAATATACAACGTTGAACATGATACCCAAGTACATCTATCTGCAATACAAGCAAACAAGGATGAACAAAATTAGTCCATGGATCGCTAATAGTGGCTTTCCCACTGTTGTACCGATGGCTATACAAGCTACAAAGCACAACTGCCAGACACTCTTTCTGCCAGGACTGCAAGTTACCAGGCAGTGACACAAAATAAAGAAGCAAGTGTCAAAAGGTGCAGTAGTTCAGGGAGTCGGAAACAACAAGCGGTAACATGCTGAAGCATGAAAGCCAACTCCAAACCTGTGGTGGTATTGAGAAGGTGTAGCTGCCCTAGCTTAATTCTACCTCAGGAAGCAATGCCAAGTATTCTACACATACATGCTTGTGATGAAGCTGAACTAAAACCTGTGCTTTTTTCTATCTCAAAAGTGTTAGGCAAGCAAATAACTGAATGTACCTGGGCCTCTATGCAGATATGAACTTCAGCTGCGAAATCAAACTCCTTAGAAGCTTCTAACTGTGATTCATTGCAATTCAAATAGCAAGAGAAAAAAGGTTCCATTACGTTGTGGGTTCATTACATTAGCTTTCTGGATGCATCCACAGGAAACCACCCCTTATTCTGATGAGTCAAATTCAATCAAGAAAGTCAGTGCCCAGGATATAAAAATTATCTGGAGAAAAATAAGGTGATTTATTTGTGTGATAATTCTGAGTCACTAGTGGTCTGGTAGAGGCCACCAATCTCATTGCATGAAGTATGGCAAGATTGAGATCTAAGATGCCAGAAACAAAGTATTACACAGTAGATAAGACAGGATTTGGCCTCTACCATCTCACTTGGCTAGACTAGAGGGTATAGAAGGGGATGGTTAACCTAACAAATTGCCATATGAGCCCGAGAGAGGACATTCTACAAGCAGACAGAAGCACAAAGTTTTACTTCAAAAGTCTGTTTAATCTACTGAGGGAAGAACTGCATTCTGGGGTGGACAAACTTTATTCCCTTAGCGCAGCTTGGAAGAGTATTACACTCCTGGCTCATAATGGCAGGTTTTGTAACGCTCAGCTTCTGATAAAGATGAGATGTAAAAAAGCAGTAATGTAAAAGTAAGATGTAATGAAACAGAATACTTGGATAAAATTGGTTGTATCAAGAAAACTGAAGCTCTCTCAGGTTTTACTTAGCTAGTGACATTATGAAAAACCTGTATTTCTTCAGCACTACTTTGCACGTGTACAAATACTCAGCTATTTGACTCTGAAATGACCCAAGCACCTATCAACAGACCAGTAGCTCTATTTCAGATGACAGAGCACTTTGTCACAGACTAATGCCAAGTGTGTGTGTGTGTGTGTGTGTGTGTGTGTGTGTGTGTGTGTGTGAAATATACACCAAATCTCTAACAATAAAACCAGGAAAAACTAAGTAGTGGAGACAGACCTCCAGGAAGTTTGAAACCCATACAATTAAAATGGATTTTCAGATGAAGTCTGAAAAGATTAATCTGATATTTGAAATGCATAATGTACCAAACCTTCTGGCATTATACTCCCCTAAGTAAGTCAAAAGGTCATTAGGCATAAGCGCTAGTTTACAGTCAGTCAACACCCTCACATGCCATACACTGTAAGCTTGGCATAAAATGACTTAATCTGTATTTGTAAACAGTAGTGCAGACAACGTCTACACACTTCAAAATGGCTTTGTGGATGTTTTTTGACATTTCTTTGCAGAAATCCTACTCTATGGAACTTAATCTGGATGTGTTATCCACACTGGTAGAGTGATAGGCAAACTCTAGATCGATTTGATACAGAAAAAATCTCTCCTTGTCATTTGTAGTTGTTAACAACTCAGATCAGAGTTGTAACTTTTTGCATTTAGGTGTTTCCCCCCGTCCCCTCCCCAAGCCATTCCAAAACTCTGCATTTTGATGCCTGCTTCTTCTATTCAACAATAAAAAAACTTTATCTAGGCAATGAAGAAAAAAAATCCATGCTTCTTGTGCAAGATGCTGAAATGCCAAAGATGCACAATTTACATTAATTCCTGCTCCATCAGAATTTGTCATAATAGGAATGAGTTCTAAAAGAACTTCAACCAAAATTGAAGGAAACCTCACACATATTTGCTAGCAAACACAGTCTCCGTTTTCATCATGCCAATTACAGCATATTGCTCCTCTTTTAATCCTTCCTTAATGAACAAGCTTATCTTCCCATTATTCAGAGAACTTCTTTGTCCATGCTTCAGCAATTGCATGACAACTGATTAATAAATCAGGGAACTGCTCTTTGACAGTTCTCTTAGAATTGCAGAGAGTTCTCAACACAGAGGACACTGGGACCCTAATTTCTGCCTTGACTAAATTAAATGCCGTATGTGGTGAACAGCAGCTAATCGACTAACACAGTTGATGAATACACCTTTTTTTCCATCATAAGCCTCAGAAACAGCATCTACCAAGATACACGATGTCAACATTTTACCAAGCCGGCATGGCTTCAGAGTGTATTTCCTATGTTCTTTAGGTCTGTGGTTACTAGTTAATCTTCCCTACAAAAAGTATCGAACACTGTAACTGGCTAGCAGGTCAGTGCATGGCGCTGCTGTATATCAAATATATAGGGTGATTTCAACTGATGTCCAGGTGGAGTGTTACAAACCACCATGTACAGTCATTAGCCTCTGTACAAGAGAGGCCCAAGACTGAGCTAGTGTAAATACCAAATTACTTACCACCTCTAGAGAGGGTGGTCGCTCCAGGCCAGGGTTGAGCTCATGGCAAGGCTGTGCAAGGAAGCTGTCTGTACAATGCCTGGCCTGCGGATATACAGAGGACTTCAGTCTCCTGTACTGTCAATCTCAGTCAGCATGAGCTCAAATATTCCCCAAAAACGTAAGGGCCAAATACTGCCCTCAGATGCCTACCTGTGGCTCCCATTAAGTCCAATAGAAACCACATATGCATTCAGCTAATGAGGATATCTGACCTTACAAACACATTAAGCAGCAAGCCCACCTAAGCAGAGAAGGACTACCATGCTCTGAAAGTATGTGACATTTAACGTTTACTTCAAGTGTCACGCAAATCTTCTCGTTTGAAATTCTTAAAGCAACTGTATTTTGTGTCTCCATACGTTGAGAATTCATCCTCGCAAGTCAGATTTTTCATTACATGAATATTTTAAAACTGGGAATGAAATAATAATGAAATAAATGTAAAACACTTTATGACACCACTTTAAACCTAGAAGCTGCAGTGAATATACTTCAAATCATAACCCTCTTACAATGCACATATCTTTGTAAATTCTGTGCAGCCTACTTCCTGTTTTGTCAGAGGGCTTTCAGACTAATAGCCTCAGTTTTAGCCTACTCTGTTTCAGATCCTGGGCAAATACAGTTCCCGCACTACCAGATTTCCAGACCTCCACAGTACCCAAAGAATCTCAACATATCTCCTGCAGCTACAAATGGTAACATTTTCCTGGAATTGTGCTTTTAACTCACTGCAGAGTAGATGAGAGTTGATCCCCAATAGTGATGTCTTTGAAGAAGATTCCAAATAAGTGTATACATAAGCAAATGCACGCATCCACATCCATTTCCAAGGTTGCCATTCATGAGGAATGTTTGTTTATGGTTGAGAGCCAAACAATAACCTCTTCATTTTCATCAAGAGCTCCTTATACACAAGCACAGAACGATTTACCTTACAGATTAATGCATAGGAAGGACAGAAGACTCAATTCATTTATACTTGAATCATACTGCATCTTTAACAGCCATAAAAATACACCCATTCTCCTCATCTGCATTTTCTGCACACGTTACTTAGCAGCTAGCTGTAAGGTATACATACAGGAATATGGAATCTGCCTTTCTTCACAGCTTTCTTTTTCTGTGCTCTTAACTCATGTGAATGCACACACACACACATGTTGTATTTGCATTTTAACAACGTTGCAGGTGAGGACTGGAACCGCTCTAAACTGGAAAACCCACCAGAACATCTAAAACGGAACCTTCTCAGGCAAGACCAACACCCAACACACCAACACCGAATAGCTACTGCACAGCCTAACGTGAATTCCATTTGTAAGAGAAGGCCAAAGTAAAAGATACTACTTACATGTATGAGTCTTCTTCGTTACAGAAATACCTGTGGGGAAGAAATGATACCAGTATTAGCAAAATGACCACTGAGTAAATTCTTTTGACAGGTATTTCATCATTATTTGATTTCAGACACACAGCAACCACTACAAAAGGAGAATGAAAATTGCCATAATTTGTACAGTAGAGGTGGGAGGATCTCCCTATTTTGCATTCAGACTTTTATGGTATATTCTCTCATTACATCTCCTCAATAAACGTTTCAACATGTATTGCTTAAATTTTGTTGTTAGAACATGTATCTACATGGTGCTGCTGGTTTAAAACTGAAGCTGATGCAAACAGAAGACACCAACAACTTTATGGAAGCCCCCTTTCATTTTTTCCATGGTGAACATTTTTCCCACACTCGTATTTACTTGTGCACATCAAACTATCCAGACAGAAAAATCTGAGCAGTACAACAATTCATTTGCTATGTTACTGAGTTCAAGTAGTTCCTTGACTGCAAGCTGTAGCTTATGCTCATTAAAACCGAATGAGCAGCTCTCTCAATGTATTACTTGCCATAATGCTAAGCCAGATGCAAATATCCCTGAGCTGTTAAATACATACTTTCTGAAGTAATAAAGATGTTTTGATGCTAGACAGGCATGTGGTGGCAATCACCAGTGATGGTCCAGTGCCAGGGAAATTTGAGAGGAATTTTAAAGAAAGCAACAGAGTGAACAAAACGAGGCAAAATTCATAATACCAAAGATAAAATTAACTCTGTTAAATGTCATCGCAATTCATGCTTAAATTCAAACAATATTGTCTCCACTTTAGTAGATAACTGGCGCTGTATTTGGACCCCTCAGTATTTAAGCTTTGCTCTCCTTGGGGGGAATTTTATGAGAAGAGAAAGAAGTTACTGGAAGCAGTACAAGTATTTGAAATATTTCATTTGTGATCAAGGCCTGTAATGAAATATTGGAATTGAAACTGCTTGGCTTCCTACTCATGAAAGACAGAGAGACTTGAATCTCCCTAGCCACCCAATTTCTTTAACCCCCTTTTCCAAAATCAAATTACTATGGAAAAAGGTAGGCTTTTATTTCAGGCTTATTTGTTGTGGAACATCTCAAGGAGGCAGCAGATTATAATAATGCAGAAAAATATAGATACCTTATTTGCAAATTTAGAGCTAACTTCCAAAGCCAACAGTTTTCAAACTCATCATGGTTTTGGTATATAAATCCACATAAATCCACAATGCCAACCCCAAATATATAGCTATCAAGTTTGACATAAATGTCATGAGGAGCTTCTTAATTTAATTGCACTTGTGTTGCTATTGGCCATTTGGTTTTGAACCATGAGGCTAGAGGTGTGAGCTCTGAAACCTTTCTTTTCCCTGAAAATCTGAGAGGCTGCAGGATTCAGGAGGAGCAGTGCTGAGCAGTTCCTTTGAGGAATTCTGTAAATGTGACACACTATTCAGAAATTTATGACAATCACAAGTGTAGAACTTGGTTAAGTATGTGTACTGACTGAAATTGAAAGGTCCTAGCCAAATCTGTGTGTTCCTCATGCTAAGAATTTGGGTTGCAGCCTCAGAATGTAAAGCCAGGGCAAGCAATAAAAAGGAGGAAAACATGCATATCAAAAATAAAACCTTTTAGTTACGGAAGTAGCTACTACAGGGGGCAAAGTCACCCTTGACATTTGTATTTTTAAGTTCCAGCTTTCTCACATCTTCATTCCAGTCCCATCGTTACTGGCTGGCCCAAGCCAGCTGCAGGTGCCAGGGAGGCGAGTGTTATTATAGGGACCATTGCTAAGGGCAAGAAGAGGGACAGAGTGAGAAGCAGCAGAGACTGAAGTATCTATGTCAAAATGCTCCAGCAGTATTTCGTGCAGGCTTTGGTACGAGTGTAAAAAACCCTTCTCTGGGTTCCTCTGAAGGTCTGCCTTACCCTCTGAACTCAAGTTACAGCTGTCATCAGAACATTCGTTCTTCCACCAAGGAAGAACATTTTTACTGCTGTTTTACTTCCTGAGTGACCACTGAATGGCACGCACAGCTCCTGACAGTCTCCATCATCCCGCACTGTCCTAACATCCCCTTGGCAGAAGTACTCGACCCAGCTCCTACAATTTCAAGGATGTTTTACGGCAAGGGAAATGCAAAGAAAGGTCCTAAATCTGAACACCATTTGCAAAACTTCCTCTCCCAACACTAGTGCTAATAAATGGATACATCAGTGCTCTTTCAGCATTATGGGAGCCATATGTGTACTTTTCTCAGAAAATAATGCTTTCTGTAAAATCACTTTGAACAGAAAGTGCTTATGCTGTCACTTCTGATTACTCACAGCCTCTTCACAATGGGATTTGCCACAGCACAAAACAGACTTAGTTGTATTTGCTGACTGAGGGCTACTTTCCCCTGATACACAAAACAGTGATAGGAATATTAGTGTTTATATTTTTCTACCTAATTTTCTCTGTATGACATGAGTGGTGGGTTTTTCTAATCAGATGTTTCCATAATGATTACCAATTACCATCTGGTAAGGCCTTTTGGCTGGTTTATGCAGATATTTTTAGATAACCTTTTAAAACAACAGCTATGGTGGGGGGGAATTGCATCTTCTCCATAATCGCATTGGTAGTTGCAGTGAATCTGAAGTAATTTGCTTTGAACAGTGGTTTTACGGTACTAACTGAAGTCTGGTGGGACAAGGATAAGCACTGCCAGTGAGTTCAACCCGTTTAGATTTAAATTAATCAGGAATCCTTACTTAGGTTAAAATGAGCAGGGAATTTTTCAGAAGCCTTTCTTTTCACATCAGTAACTGTAAGTGACTAGAAAAACTGATCAAAAAATGCACCAGCAGATCCAAACAGTTACTTAGGTTAGATACATTAGAACCAGTGCTTTAAATATAAATGTTAAATATGCAACAAATTCCTACATCATTACGATCAGTTCTAGTTTTAATGCAGGAAGGCAGTGACTTTGCTATTCAGCATTCAAGAACTGTAACTAATCTCCTAAAAATGTGTGTATTATGGGGAAAAAAACCCCAGAGTTGGTCTGAAAACTACTTAATGTAAAAAAGGGGAGTGACAGACGTTTGGCTCTCTTTGGGCCAGTGCTAACTCCTATTTCCATATATGTTTGAAGGCCTTTCCTCTGAGCTGCATCCCACAAGTCTTACCCAGACTTCATTTGAAATCAAACAGATCTTGAGAAACTTAATTTGGCCAGTCCGACATACATTGGTCCTTTTCTTCACAGGACTAAGCATGATTAACTGGGATTGCTCTCACTTTATTTCTGGGACTGAATCTTCATCGTATATAGATGTGATTATGTCTATTCCACAATAAAACCTAGGTGTAACACATAACTGCCAAAGATTTATTTCTTTTCAAGAAGTGGAGCACAAAGAACCCAGTGACTCCTTTCAAAATGTGACTTCATGTGAATTCCTATTTTTTTACGGGCTTAACTTCAAAATGCAATAGATTGATCTGTGACCACTTGCCACTCTCAGCACTATCCTAACCAGCCAGCTCTCCATTCTCCTTCAGCAACTAAGATGAAAGAAATAGAAGAAGAAACAACCCTAACTTCAGTGTTGCTAATACAGAAAGACTTCCTGACTTAACCAACCAGACTTCAAAGTAAAGCAAAGGAAATGTCATTAAAATACCACAATATATCACTGCCATGGTTATCAGTGAGTGAAAGTTTCAGTATTACAGTTATCAGAGAATTGATCACTTCAGCAGCGCAATTTGACATTCCTGATCAACACCAAATCTGGAACAAATTAACTTCTTTGACTTTTCAGAGTTGCTATGAAAAGCTCTTTGCAACAACAATCGTTTGGGGGTTTTTAAACAGCATTCGTACACCATTTCTTTCCCCCCTCCCACTAACAATATGTAATTTGCCATGAGGGGTGGTATTTACAAAAATAGCATTCTGGATGCAACGAACTTTGAAAAGAGTATCTACCAGCAGAGACAGGATCTTCTTTTGCAGGCAGTTAGCCCGGCTGACCTTCAGTAGCCAACTTCAAATACAGAGAACAATGTCTTCAAGTACAAAAAGAGACTAAGATATTTTATACATCATAAGCCATTTCTCACAGTTGCCCATCAAAATAAAGCAGCATAATGAAACACTGCTTACTCTGTGAACCCAGATCCCTGCTGCTGTTGTACAGTTGTCAACTTCCCCTATTTCAAGAGGAAAACATACTCTGATGTACAGAAAGATAAGTAAAAAGTCCCCATCTGGCTGAATACATTACTCCGCAAAACATCAAAGGAGGATATTCTGGAGTGCAATTTTCTTAAACCTCCAAGAAACCTCCTCCTTGGAAGTTTGTATGGATAAACACATGCACCACTTGCAAAGCTCATAACTGATTGCCAGCACTTCTATTAAGCACCACTGTGTTCCCTTTGCTTTGCTTTTTGTGCCCAAATGGGGCCTGACGACAGTATATCTAGGCAAATGGCACACGTATACCATACTTCGCTCACATAGGTGTGTGTGTCAACATGTGGTTTTATCTTTTTACTTTCTCCTACCCTCCCCTAAGGCAGCATTATGGCTCTAGCATGTTTGGGAACCCAATGGATTGGAAATCTTGGGGGTAAAAGAAGTTCGAATTTTAAACTCTAAGCCTCCTGCCTCACTTACTGTGTTTAATCAGAAAGAAAATGGATTACAAGCCTGGATCCCACTGTGTTTCATTCTGTCACTCCACTGCTTTTTTACTCTACCACTACACAAAGCCAGCAATTAAGGCGGAAGATTATATGTAACACCCGGGCACTTGCAGAGAACCTACCAAAGCAGAATAATAGATTTGAGTGTATTCAGAAAGGAGTTTGTTCTTTCAGAAACCTCAGCAATGGTTTTTATAGAAGTCTGTGAGGATCTCTGGCTCAAAGGAATTCTGTGAGCTTTGTAGGCCATTGTTTATGGTGACTAACATAAAAACAACATAATGCAACTGCTGTAAATACAACTGTAGTGAGTTTAACCAAATGAAATGATGTTACAAACCAGGGCCCTTGTAGGACAGAAGAGCTGCTCATGATGATCAGCACTGAAAGTGTTCCAAGTAATCCTCGTATTTTGTTTCAAACACTGTTAATCGACACTAATGCTTCTAGTTCACCCAAAAGAGGAATAAATTGTGTGCTAGAATAACAAGAAAACAAGGACAACATCCACTCGGCATGTAGGAACAAGGAAACTTGAAAAAACAAAACGAAAACCAACAAAAAAGCCTTCAAATATGATGACCATACTTTTTAAATAGAATATTCCAGTTTTTCCCAGACTTATTCACAGCTTTTCCTGAAAAGGAAAGAGCTCATCATGCGAAACAAGTGTTTTTCAGTGGGTCTAGATCATTCTTTTGTTCTCAAATCCAGAAGTGTGTACTAAAGTCTCAGCAATCAAGTGTGACTCAATCGCTTCAGCACTGAAAAACCCAACATGGGTCTCCAGAGATTCACAGCTGCTTCTTAGGCCAGAATTCTATCAGAGCATTATTCAGCTTTGGGTTTTTGTTTTTGGTTGGATTTTTGGTTTTAGGTTAGGAGAAATTAAATGAAGAATCTTCATTAAATAGCCATTATGTTCTAAGGTGACAAATATCACCACAGAACATAGGGCCAGAGAGCGGGCTAAATATCCATCCTACACCTGTACAGATGGCACACATAAAAAGTCAAATATGTTTCTTAAGAAATAATGGCTTTCCTTTGTCTTGGTTTCAATCAACTTACACTTTGCAGTGCATTTCCAGAACTGTAGGGACTTGCTTGGAATGATGCAAGTTTGTGCATTTGGCTGGATTCTGCCAACGCAACTGTTTTGCTCTGCAATAATATATTGAAATCCTCACTTTGTGATTTGCTTGGTCAATTGTGTAACTAATGGTCATTAAAAGAAAACTAATTCATGATTTTCCTATGAAGAGTCTTGCTGGAAATACACTCTTATACACAGTTCTAATTGTAACAGACTTCCTCAGTATTGTAGATTTACTTAAAATGTGAGCCTTGCTGCAGGCCACTGTTTTATACAGCTTTGACAGTGACAGGAGCACGTTGCCACAAGGATGGCAGACATCACCACTGTAAGCACTACACTTCCTCCTCTCTGTGACATTCAAAGAACAGTCTCTCCTTCAGCTGAAAGCTCTGTCCTATCAGCGCACTAATGGGAACAATTCATTTAACTTTCACTAGGTATACAGGCAAGCAGCTCTGTAAGGTGTGTAGTATCCAGAAGGGAATCAATCCTCACAGCTGGCTCTCCTGACCATTTGATTCATTCACTGTAGTTCTACTGCGTTTTTACTTAGTGTCATCTTGGACAAAGAAAAAATCCCCACAGCTGGGAACCATTAAAAAAGCAGCACCATGCTTGCAAACACCCTGCTTGCAATAGGAGTTGTTGAAAAAAAATAGTTGACATAGGGAGGAGTTAACCAGCACCATTCGGAAAAGTACCATTTGGCATGTGCATGTCACACATGTCTGTGAGCTGGACACCCCCTGGGCCTTACGATTGCACAGGTAGTGGTACAGCTTTCATCCTCCAGTTCGAAGCACAAAATTGCATTGTACTTGGCTGCTCTCCCAGACCTACCATATCAGACACCTCACCCCAAGAATACTGTAGAAGTAACTTTACTTAAACATTGCACTCTGTATTCTTACAACGCAGACTTTCAGACTGCCTCGCTCAAGACTACTGACAACATTTAAAAGCATGAGCCAGGCCTCTGAGAGTTCATGGTACTTTCACAAAATCCAGAAAATCATCAAACTACAAAGAGAGGATGGGAGATATGTGCTGTATGTTAACTGAGGCCAACCGCTTCCAGTCATTGCTCCAGGTTCATGGAAATCTAACTGTCCTTAGAGCAAAACTGAAATTCTCAGAGAGACCAAAGAGCCACAATATTGCCTGAGACAGCAACCACAAGGCTGCAGCGGTCCTGGTTATATCAATTCTCACCTAGAGGCAGTCCTTCGAGATGGGAGATAAGAGAAGCCTCAATGCCCCAGTTCTGTGCCTTAAGGCACTTAGAACTATGTTGTGAACGTGTTCACACAGGCTGCCAAACCTCTTTCACCTATGTAAACCAAAATGCAATAAAAACAAACAACTACCAAATGTGTAGCTGTAGTCCCTGTTACTGACATTTTGTGCGGTAAGAATTTATCATTTAAGAATACTGCAAAGTTAAAAACATTGGGTCATGATTCAAAATTATCTGATGACTGTTTTTATGAAAGTGAAGGGAAAATAATGAGCTTCTATTTAGAACAAACTTTAAGAAATAATTGTAGATTATCTCTCTTATTTTTCTACTCCATAATACCTTTCACTAAAATCTGTTGTATTCAAGAATATATGTATTTACCTTCTATACTTTCACTGACACTGCAGGAGACAACTAGTGAAATCCTCTCAATATTTCTATGACCAGAAGAAAAACTGTTCATGAGTTGTCCCTAAGCAGAACATGACCATAAAACTCTGGAAGCTGCAGACGTTCATAAAACACAACAAAATAATCCCTACAAAAGAAACATTTCATTAATTCCAGAGTTGCTAAAACCATATCCGGTGAACGTTGGTGCTGCAGTGGGCTACCTGCCTTTACATACAGTGTTTGCATCAACAGATTTAAACACTTAAGATGCAGGTTTCCAGCATTCAGCAATACAAATAACAAATACTCACCAAACACAGAACCCAGTCTTGAGCACTAAGCCATTTCTAGCAGATTGTATGGCATGGGGGAAGGACACTACCAAGTGATTTATCAACCCCATTTGCTCTGACATACCAGTCGCTCTGGGAGATCTCCAATCCAAATATAGCCACAATGAAGTCCAGGGTAACTTTAGAGAACAAGCAGGAATATCACACAAGGTGATAATGCTGGCAAGCTGCAACCACTTTTTCTTTCCTTTTGTCAATTCCTTCTCTGACAATCAACCTGCACCATCTCACTTTACCAAGTAACTGTGCGACTGGCTACAAGTGGAGTTGTAAAGTTTACAAAGAGGCAAGGAGTTTAGTCAAAACAATTACTTTCAGGTAAGCCCCCAAATGCTCAGTTATCCCACACCAAAAAACAGGCAACTCCACCACGCGTACTTCTTGCGTTCTCCCTGGTGTCACTGGGTTGGCTTTTTTGCAGCACTTCACATCCTCAAGCTAGTGCTTATATAGCCTCAGAAACCAAATGCTATCTGCAGTTTACAACAAAGAAACAGAAGCTAAGTACACGTAACTACAAGTCATGTATTTATAAACAGGGTTGCCTGGCTCACAGCAGCTATCTCAATTCAAAAGCTCTCCAAGCAAGGATTTTCTCACTGCATCTTTCACAACAGTTCGTGACTTCATCAAGATGACTGAGATATCACAAGATAAGCAGTATAACACGTTTGAGGACCAGAATTTTAAAGCTGCATCTCATGCTGCAACCCGCATATTTCAGAAATTAAATTCAGACCTCCATTCTGAAAGCATTTCATGGAATATTAAGGTTACATTATTATTTGCATCTGTTCTAAGAACTCACCATCAATACACAAAAACTAAAGATTTCCTAAAGGTTTTCCAAATCATCCTATAAAATTGAGGGGATAATTCCACACCGACTACAGAGAACTCAGTGTTGTTTGAGGATTCCTACAGGACTTCAAATGCCAGCTGTCTCACAAGGTAGTTATTTTTCTGCCATGCAAGCCCTTTCGAAACCATGAAGGAAGTTTGTCAGGCTGACTGAAAGCCTTGGTTCAGCTCAATGACTTTCACTTATTTAACACCTTGGATGGGTTTAGCCCATTGTGCCTCAGGTGAAGCTAACTTTGCATATTAGGCTATTACTGTAAGTGGAGGATTATTTTAAGTTTAATTAAATATCATCAGTACTTTTAATAAGGAACATATTTTCTTTTCTCAGTTGTTCTGCAAAGTATTTATAAGGTAATATTTTTGATCCAGAAAAATTGATTCCTTGCACATTACTTTATCTATCCCAACTGAACACTTCAGCTGGAATATGCTTGTACATTTGCCTTTCAGTATTCTTCCGAGACTGGCTGTTGCCAAAATTACACTTTCTTTCAGCAGTCTCATACCATGGTAAGTTCTTTTTCTTTTTTGTTTCAAAATATACTAAGGTTGAATCTCAACTTTTCATCACTTTGCTCTCCTGAGGAAAAGAAATAAGATTCTATTATGTCGTCTTCATCAGCTTCGATGAATGAGGGGAAAATAGGGAGAGGGAAGGATTTGTGCAAGAAGTTCATGCAAAATTTGAGACTTGAATATAGCACAAGTAGCACTTCAAGACTCCAGACTCCTTCAGTGCTGAGACCCCTGGAGAGTTGAGTTTAAATCACTAAACTTATTTCAGGAAAGGGGAGAACACTCTGGAGAAAAGTCTGTCGACTCCAGCAAAATTAATAAACTGGTTGCTCCTGATGTGAACTACATTTCTTGACGGGAGTTTGACAAATTTCTAACTCCCTCTTACTGGCTTGTGAATACTGCACTTGCTCCTTTTTAACAGCTATTTAATACTATGGCACAACAGAAGTGATACAAATTGCCAAGTTTCACTCACCTTGCACTTTCAGGGCCAGTTATAACAGATACAGGAAAAGTACAACTTTCCTCAGTGTCTGTTAAAAAGGGCAGCCTACTCTTTCCTCATTTAAAAAAGTTCACATACAGAAAAATTCCCATTAGGTGATTTTTGTTTAAAGAAATTCGAATGAATAAATCGAAACACCTCAAGTAAAACACCTGTAATATTATGAATATTCTCCCTGGGACAGGGGCCGTTTTTCCTGTCTCATACATGCTACAAATCTAAACAGAATTAGTGAAATTTATTTTTCACTCAACCACCTTCATCTAGCATAACAACATCCTAGTTGGACATGTGGCTGGACACTCACTTGTCAGGGTTTTTCTTTTCTCCTTCTTATTAAAGACCATCATTGTTTCCACTTGCACGGGTTTAGGATCCCAGGTGGTCTGCAGTGCTCACGGCACTGCTGTGATGGTTGCTGATGCACAATACAAAATCTCAGCAGATCCTTGTAATCAGGTACTAGTGGAAAAGCTTAATACCTTTGTAGAGATGATTATGTTCTGGAGTTCAAATGCATCTCATATGTTTTAGAAAACATAAGGTGTTAATAGCCCCTTGACGTAAGTATATTCTAGATTTTTTATGATAAAAATGCTTTTATCTGAATTACACTAAATAAAGCCATTAACCAAATTAGAATGGTGTCCACTCGCTTCTTATACCACACACTAAAACGTCATATTTACCATCTAAGGAAGAAAAGTCAAAACCGACATGCTGAATCAATGCCCCAGGAATGGTATAGTTACTTTGCAGCATGAAGGCCCTTTTTATTATGTAAGATAAGGTTTTGTTTGCTTTAACTATTCAATTATTGAGCACAGATGCCACCCCAATGTATTCTTCACTTACATCAGGGCTCTGGCATGCCTGTAATTGTATGGCAAGGTTAATACGTTTCCCGTGATCCTTGGCTGAATAGCCTTCCATTAAGTCAGAAAGACCTTCCATTATGAGATCAAAAGATTTTCCCTTAAAAGATGTACTCAAAAGTAGGAAAACACTTGCTGTGGATACAGAAGGGGAGGAAAGGTCATGTCATATTATGAAGTGTCCTAAAATACTACACTGATGTGTACTGTACACAAAACGAATGACCACATCACAGCTATAATGCCTGAAAAGTACAGTTGAGACTCTGCATTTGTTACTCCAGTCATCTGACAGCTCTGTTAATAGGCAAACGCGTGCCTGTTGACAGCATCTGACAGTAAATCTGTGTGTTGCACCCACCATTTCAAAACCTTCTACTGCAAAGCACACGGGCTTCACCCATAGATTAGTGGACTGGGATTTGCAAAGCAGCCTCCTGCTTCCCAGCTCTCAAATCATCCTGGCTGGGTTAGCCTTGTCCATTCCTTCTTTCAGATCTGAAAGGTTTCTTGTTTATTATACATTAAACTTGAAATGCAGCAGAGTACTTCAAGTATTTACCACTTTCAATACGTACATCAACTTGGCACAGAAAAAAGGTAAGTCAATTTTAGATATAAGCCCCAAGCAAAAATCCTGCTTCCAACACACATTTCAGACTGACTTTAGCCTTTTTTTCCCCTCTGTGCACTGCACTCATGGAAGCTATCAGTGTCACGTACCTCTCTTCTTATACATAAGCCTGTGGGAAGAGACCCATTTCTACAACTTCAGCGAGCTATGATTGACACAGCAGGGTTGAACCTGCCAGGCTGAAGTGATGTGGTTAAGATTTCAACAGTGTGCACTAAGGCTTGAGGGACCTGTACTCACATTCTGGGTTTGCCAACAATTCCTCCAGTGACTGTGCATGATTCACACAATTTCTACATATTATAATCTCCTATGAACAAAATGGGTAAATTCAGCCTGTTTCTCCCTCCTTGCCTAGGTAGTTCATATGCTAATGTTTTTAAGACAGGTCCTGATTCTTAATAAAAGTTTGGATCAACTTCTTAACTACTAAAAATATTCTTTAGAGGTCAAAATCACTGCGGATCATCACAGCTAAAAAGATTTCATTTTTGAAAAGCAGAAATTTGGTTAAAGCAAATAATTTTTCAGACTATTCTGCTCTTTTGATCACCATCCATAACATCTACCAGAAACTGTTACTAACTCTAACCACATTTAACCAGCAAAATTCTTTCTTTAAACTTTCTGCTCCCTGAAGACAATGGTTCCCTCAGGAAAACAGCAAGAGGTTTTGCAAATGCTTGGAAGCAATATGAAGCTGTGAGGCAGTGAAGAGAAAAAGAAAAGAGGAAAAAAAGCATGAAAATATCAAAATAATCCCACATGAGTTATTCTCAGGGCTCCGGGGAAATTAAACAAGGGTGGGAAAAAAGGCATAACCTGACTCCTTTACATACACAGCTCAAATTTACAGCATTAGCAACTGAAGCCCAAGACAAGGAAATCAAGCACTGGTCTGTAAATTCATTCTAATGACATCACTGCCAGGATTATCCTTTTGGGGATGGCTTGCATAGGGGGTTGGGAGGAGAAGGCAAGGGATTGAGGAAGGGAGATTTGATTATGTTTGAGCTATTTCGATTTGAGGCTGCTCTTAACTGACAAAATAGAAGGCATCTTATCTGAGAAGGGATTTTGCTCAGCTGCTTTAAAAATCCTCCATACATACTGAAAGTCAGCACATTCCCCGGAGGATCAATGGGCTTGACAAACTCAAGACACCTTCTATATCATCTTAAAAAAAAATATAATATTATTACCATAGAAAAACTTTCTCCAGGCAAAAACTTGACATGCAAGGGCTTGTCCTGGGGCAATTAGAAAAGAACTTTGTATAAGTAAATTTAGTGCTTGCAAAAGTTGCTGCATTGACAACACTCGATACCAAAGGGTTCTCTTTAATCCAACAAGCTGCAGCAGGGCAAATGTCTCTTCTGCCACTGCTCTTTATCTCACAGTAGGATGAACTCAATCTCAAGGGGGGGGTGAGAAGGAGCTTAGCTTTTCAGGTTCATTCATCAAGAAAACTTACTTTTAACTCACAAGCTGTCTCACTGATTTGAAGGAAACTCTCATCCAAGTACTTGAAGTGCTTAAATGACTTCTACATTTTAAGCATTGAAGTAATGGTCTCTGCTGAAAGGGCCAAGATGACTGCCAACCCTAGCCAATAAAAGCTGAATGGAGCTACTTGGTACACAGGCAAAAAGTCCATAAGAAAATGACATCTGCTTCAGGAGAGTTCTCAAATTCCTCCACTAAAACACTGAGCTTATCTAAAATATTGCCTAACAGCAGCCAACTTTAGCAAAGGTGTTCCTCTTCAAAATGATACAGAGCAGTTTATGTAAACTTTTTGTATAAGATTATTGCATCAAATTTACTTTTGTATTTGCACACCGCACATCTATATAATGATCCCTAGAGAGCAGTGGTACCCATAAAATTATCCCTAAAAAGACAAAATAGAGCAAGAATGCCATATAAGAAGTAAAAGCTTTCAGTTTTAAAAATCTCAAGTTAGATATGTTCACCCTCAGAGGTGGAATTAGGATCCTTTGTACATACAGAAGATACAGCAACTAAACTCCAGAAGTCACATTGGCTGAAATGTGATCCTCGGCTGGAAATCACAGCCAGGCCTGCAGAGCAGGAGGATCCCCTGGCAGACCTCCATTGGGTTATCAGGGGAAGTAGCTGAGTACTGCGAGTTCCCAGGCTGGACCTGATCTCCACAGTATGGACATCAGTTATGCTCACGCACATCACCTCTACCCAGAGCTGCCACAGTACTGCCTTGGCACAAAAAGAAAGGACTTGCAACTTATTTGAACCTTCGACATCTGATGAAGGTGCTCAGAGTTCCTATAACCTTACCTTTAGGGAATACAATTTCATGCAGAAAGAAAGCATGAATGCTACCTCTGTACAGCAACTCATTGATAATGATTGAAGAGCCACTTTCCAGTCTTTGTTTCCAAGATAATTTAAGTTGCCACTGCTATGCATACTTAGTACAACCAAGCCAGCATTCTTCTCTTTCTAACTTGTCTGCTATCAGATTTGGCACAAACCATCAGACCAATATTGGTTGTTTGGGTTTCTATCCTCATTTTGTTTTGGGTTTTGTTTGTTTGTTGTTTCGGGTTTTTTTTTTTTTTTTTTTTTTTTTTTGTGGTTGTTTGTTGATTTTTTTTTAATGCTTTCAAAGAGGACTTGACAGTTTGTACAGAACTTTACAGGTTCTTCATGGCCACCACACACTCGCCATGCAAACAAAACTCCCATTAACCTCAGCATGACCAACCTGGGACGGAACACCATACCTGGATGTGCTGGTGAAGAGCTACGTGATTTGGTGTGTGCCTTAAGCCAGGCAGTATGGTTTATCATAGAATCCTAGAACAATTAAGGTTGGAAAGGACCTTAAGATCATCCAGTTCCAACCCCCCTGCCATGGGCAGGGACACCTCACACTAAACCATGCCACCCGAGGCTCTGTCCAACCTGGCCTTGAACACCGCCAGCGATGGAGCATTCACAACTTCCCTGGGCAACCCATTCCAGTGCCTCACCACCCTCACAGTAAAGAATTTCTTTCTTACATCCAATCTAAACTTCCCCTGTTTAAGTTTGAACCCATTACCCCTTGTCCTCTCACCACAGTCCCTAATGAAGAGTCCCTCCCCGCATCCCCATAGGCGCCCTTCAGATACTGGAAGGCTGCTATGAGGTCTCCACGCAGCCTTCTCTTCTCCAGGCTGAACAGCCCCAATTTTCTCAGCCTATCTTCATATGGGAGGTGCTCCAGTCCCCTGATTGTCCTCGTGGCCCTCCTTTGGACTTGTTCCAACAGTTCCATGTCCTTTTTATGTTGAGAACACCAGAACTGCACACAATACTCCAAGTGAGGTCTCACAGGAGCATCGTGCCTCCTTCTGACATAAAACAACCTGCCTGTAACAAACACTCCTGGGACAACGTCTCTGCTAGTTCATACATGTAATAAACTGAACGAAAAACTGCAGGATGAGCTCCACTAAAAAGAACTTGGTTACTCATGCTCATTAGAGTTAAATCAAGGTTACTGCATGCATTAAAAAATGATGAGATGTCTCCAAGTGGCTCTCCTGTCCTACAGCCTTACACATCAGTGTTTGTTACTTTATAAATAACTTTTCAAAAGATGCTTCTACAGCTCTGTATCATCACAATGCAGAAAACTGGACAGAGTTAGCTTAGCATTCTCTTGTGACAGAAATATTTATGCTAATCCAAGCATCCCAGGAAGATGCACACCCAGTGTTCCATCAGTCTTTAAACAGCCATTGCAGTGTCTTATTCCTCTGACCCATGTATATTAAAGAATGAGAAATCTGTGAAAGCTACTGCCTAAGTCAAGTCCATAAAAATAACACATTACTTTGTAACATCAGTAGCACTGCATAAATGCAACCAAGAGTAGTGCTTGGATCAAAAGATAAGAAAAGGGCACAGGAGAGAAAAGTGAAGAAAAGAGAATAATTTGGGGGAATTCTGAAAGTAAGAATCCACCAATGACTAATTAAAAACACTGGAGAAATTCTCCAAGCAGCTCCTGTGATGTTTCCATAAAGGAATTCAATGCTTCGGTGCCCACTTTCATTTGTGCGCACAGAAAATGGGTATTTGCATATGCAGCTGGATGTGTACGTGTGAATAGCTGGAGATGTGTGTTCCCATACAGACAGGCAATTCTGTCAATACATCTAAGGCAAGGATTTTGAATGCGTCCTTGAGCCAGGCATTCAATCTCTGCTCCCCATCTGCGTTATGGGATAATATTGCCTCACAGGGATTCTATGGGTGAGGATAAATAGGATTAAGTTTGAAAGGTGCTAATACAGCCCAGAAAGCTCACATAAATATATCCTGATAGGTTCCTAACTAATATCATTATGGCACAACACTCCGCTGTCTGACAGATACTCAATGACAGCATTGGCCAGTTGGTTATAATTAACAATTGCAACCCATTGGGATTTTGCCATTTTCCACTCAAACTCCTGGTAAATATGATGAAAAATGATGATATGCCAAAGTGGAGCTCAGAAAAAAACCCTCAAAAACTATCAGGATTTAAATTTACCTTTTCCTAACCCAAACTGTCATACTTGGCAGGGGTCAGACAAGGAATTTGTTAACATGTGGAAAGAGCTGCTTTTGGACACACTGAAAATGAGCAGTATTCACTACTAAAACTCATAGGTAAGTTGTATAAATATTTACTGAGCTGAAAGAACATGTTGGCCAATGTTTGCCACAAATGAGTGCAAGGGAGTCTCTAATTAATGAAACCGAAGCTGTAAGGTTTTACTGGGCACTTAAGGCCAGCTCTGGAAGCTAAATGCAAATGCCACAGTTCAAACACTAGAGTCTATTAAGTCCTAGTGTACTCTTGCTCCCGGCTGACTGCTTGTGAACTGTGAAGAGGATTAAGGTGGATGGGATCACTGCCAATTTGAAGCTGTTAAATGACTGCATTACAACAAAAAGCTCCCTAACTCACTGCTGTTGAGTATTCTTCCTACAGAATTCTCAGCCATTGGAAAGATAAATGGAAAGGGGGAAAGGTTCCTTTTTTTTTTCCTGGAAGTTCAAGTGCATTTACTGCAGACAACAGCAGGATCATACCTGCCTGACCCACTGAATGCAGATAGCAACTGGAAAAAGAAACCAATAATTAATGACCAACTCTATGTGCATTCCATTAAGTACAAACAGCTGTTATAAACATCTTTATTTAAAGAGCTGTTGGATAGGGAATTATAGCACTGTAAAAAGCTTCTTCCTTCTGCTGCTCCACAGACCTGCAACAGACCAAGGCTTTAAATTTTTAAACGAGGCTTTCAGGTTCTTTGGTGCACAAAATAAAAACCTCTGACAAATCAGCTTTGCTCCAGCAGCCTTTCTTTGTGTCTGAAATACTTCCATACAGTCAGCACAGATCATTCTGCTTATCGAGGGGTTCGGTAAGTGGTTTTAATTGTTTAAACAGCACAGTAACGTAACCTCATTCATGGGGATTCTTGGGGACACTTCCTCATTATATCAGAGTATAAGCAAATCTTGCTAAAATGTCACCTCCTCTGTTAAACTTGGCAGAGCTACAGTTAGAGAAGAGCAGCTCTACAGTTATAACAAGTTATTATCAAAGGAACAGTTTTGTGCATGGCAAAACCTCCTCACAATAGCAGCCCACCGCTGTCTGCTCGTTGTGCACAGCATTTTCAAGATGAACAGGTCCTAGCACTGCTGCCTCCTCTAGAAGGATAGTCACTATTTGCCACACCATATTTGAACATGTGGGGGTTTTTATTGCCTCCTCTTGCCAGTAAAGAATGACTAATAGCTGTAATTTGTAATTTCCCAGCTTCTGTGGTTTCTGCTTTAAGCGATGTTCCTTATCTTTTACGAGTTTCAATTTGGGGAAAATTGTCTTCTATACAATATTTTTTCCCATTTCGCGTCAAGTTACCACCTGCTGGGTCCTAACTAGAGTGTAGCTGATGAGTGCCTCACAAACACTGTGACTGAGACTTCTGTTTGATCAGGCTGCAAGCAGCCCAGGTATCAGAAACCATTATCTGCCCATGTTGGTCAAGCAAAGCATGCTGGAATCAAACTGTCTTTCAAGATCTGAGGTTGAACCATGAAGACAGGTACCAACAACAGGAAACACCACTTCCCCCTCTGCACCCAAGCAAGGCTTTTCTTTTCAAAAGCACACACTTGGCAGTGTCCCTGCCAAAGCGGGCACTTTGTATTCATTTCCAGTCCTGGCATACATTAAATCCTCCCTTTTATGTGCACAACAAGCAGCTGACTTAGGCTCAGAGTTTTCTTGTGACCTGTACTGTCACTGCCTGTTTTGCAGGAGTTATGCAGCAGAAGAAGTAAGTTACAGCTTAGGAGAGAGATGAGGATCAAGGTCTTCAAAGGCCGAACTTCATGCCCTCTGTATAGATATCTGGAGATAAGACCCATTTTCAGGTGAAATGCTGATCTTTCTTTTGGACTACGTCTTAGAAGATGAATAGCTATGTGTGTGTTCCCTTCCAGTACTCCTCAAGCTTCATAGAGCTCTACTACATGCCATTTATTTAACAAACTAGAAAGCACAAAAAACATTTGAGTTATACCAGCATATTAGGAAAACAAATGTAAAGTTCAGAATTTAAGGAATATAAGCAAATCACCATCACATTTTCACAACTTTTTCAAGCACAAAATATGGCGGTTTAAATGTTTCAATTGAAATTAAAACCCCACAAACACAGAAACCCCCCAAACCAAACTAAACCAATCCCCCAAACTTTAAAATTACAGTTTCATTAATGTTCCTCCTAAGCATCCTCTCAAAGAACAGCAAAAGGCCAGTTTCTCACTGAATGGGAAGCCATCAGCTGACACACAGCACATCAGCCCTAGAACAGAGAGGCAGAACGGCAGAACCAGCTTGCAGAACCATTCAGGTGGGTCTCTGAGACCCACCTATACTTTCCAGGTAGCCCCTCAAGCACCCACACTACCAAACACTCCTGTGCATGTCTTGAATCAGTTATCTCACTTGCCAAACCCAAAAATTCAGGCACAGAAGATGACTGGCTCGAGCACAGCCTCTCTCCCTCATTCTTTTTCCATGCATCATGGATGTGATCCGCACTGCAAACCTAAACCCACAGTCAGCCTTGACTAACAAAGGCAGTGTATGCATAGTCTAGACCTAATCTTTAATTCTATCAGATTGGCATGATAAAAGGTAGCTGTATTTGAGAGCAAAAGAGCCCCAACCTTGCAAGAAAATACGACTAAGGGTTCTGGTTCACAGAGATTAAAAAGAAGGAAGTCTTAAAATGATGGGAATATCCACTGTTTACGTGTTTGTGCTAACAAAAATGCAGAATTTAAGAAATGCTTTTGTTTCCGTATTTCCTTTTTCTTGCTCTTTTGCTGTAGGTGTTTTTTTATAAGTAGGAAAAATGGAAATGGCAATCACTTATTTCAGAATGAAGGAGAGAATCCAGTAACGCAAGACAAGGGCATCCTAGTCCCAAGAAACACAAGCTCTGCGCACACAGCTTTTTCAACTCGAAAGCCAATTCCCAGTGTATTCCAAGAACAACATGGAGTTTGCGCCTTTTCCACCTTTCAGTCTCAAAACTGTAATGCAAACCAATCAAATATACAGACAGAACCACGAAGAGGATAGGATGAGCCATGGAACTAAACTTGAACTGGAAGTAAGTAGTGATCCAGAGCTTCATAGTTCAGCTACCTCTAACTGAAGTGTCAATAGAGAGGTTTTAGAGCCTACAAATGCCAAGCTACTAATTTTCATCACTCCCCAGTGCTGCTGCTGAGATGCAGCCCTGGAGAACTTCCCTGCAGTCTTCCTACCTAGTCTGCCTGTCTTGACAGCCTGAGAAACTAGTCTCTTCATTCTAAACCTCTTAAAATGAGTAGAGATACCCAAGAATGTTTTAAGTGGGATACCCGATGACTTACACCTAATGTGTGTTGGCATTCTCAGAGCAACAAGACAAATTTTCCATTGACATGAAAATCCTAGGGAAAAAATAAAAGGGAAACAATTTCTTTCCCTAAAACCACATATCAAATATCAACACATGTGGTAGCATGCAGCTACTCCCACTCCAAAAAGTACTAATTTTAACTTTTGATGCTTTTTCTAGATCATCATCAGTGTCTTTTTCCATGCAGGAAAGGAAAGCTTTGTGCCACTGCTTCTGTCTTTGGCTGGGATTGGTTTCTTCAGAACCATTCAACACCAAGACTTCACCTAACACTGATTTTGTACAGAAACTGTTCAAGAGCTATTTGTTCCTGATCCTTCTTCTTCAGATCAGCTTATACGAACTCCTTCACACTGGAATCAAATAGGGAGTGATGTAGTATTCTTGCATCCAATTCTCTGAATGCATAGAACAACTGGACAGAGCCTTGGGTGGCATGGTTTAGTGTGAGATGTCCCTGCCCATGGCAGGGGGGTTGGAACTAGATGATCTTAAGGTCCTTTCCAACCCTAACTATTCTATGATTCTATGATTGGTGCTTTTTAACTGGATTTTAATTCCTCCTCTCCTGGCCCCATCCCTATGTTTAATAACAGATGGCTTTCCTGCTATCTGCTCATTACTTTTCTCTACCAAGACTGAAAAGCACACAGACCTCAGCATCACCGAAAAACACAGAGCACAACAGTAGCCCTGCTTGAGGAAACAAAGACTCGCTTCCCACTTTCATCACATAGATCAGCTCCAGGTATCCACAATGTACTGCACACTCAATTCCATCCTAACATTAGGATGTGTTTCGTTTAACTAAAGCAGTACATAAGATGATAAACCAAATTGTATCTACTGTTACTTAACTGTGGTTTCACATCTAATTCTTTTTTTTAAAAGACAACAGCTAAGGAAATCTCTGACCAACATCTGACACAGGCTAACACAGTAGAAAACCTGCTCTTCTTAAAAGTTCAATCTGATCGACTATATTCTCTATCAGTGCTAATAAATCTGTTTTAATGCCACCATCTTAACACCACTGCACTAAAATGCCACCTGTGTGCCTGCTTAAATGAATCTGTTTGATAAAACACCTGCACCAAAAAAAACCAACAGAAACTGCCTTTATATGACTGTGTCAAAATATTCCAGTGAAAGTCTTAATACAGTCTTTGTTATAAAGAGTCTAAATATTTCATCTGTTTACAACTCTCCCATTGGCTGTTAATATCCCATTTGGGATGCACTGAGAACTAGTGTAATCCAGTTCACTTGTATTATTGGCAGAGCACAACCCTTTCCATTAAGCATTAAAATGCTAATCATCCTAAAGAGAAAACTTGAGGATATTAAGCCATGCAAAGAGATAGAAGCAAAAGATACACACATGATACTTTTGTTTGAGACAAAGGAAGGAGTATTGTCTGAAAACACAGGAACCCTGACTTGCTGAATTCAACAAGCCTCATGCAAACCCCGACAACATACAAGGAATTATCAATACTGGAGTCTGCTGGTTACAAACAAGGCAATTTTAAGCAGAGCACATTGTGCTTTCTTTGTTTGCGCATTCAGGTTTGCACAGAAAGGTTATGACCAGTTATTGGCCAAGTGAAAACAAGACCTCAGTCTTCTTGCATGCCTGAAATGTAATATGAATTTATTCACGCTTGGAAAAATAGGCAATGAGTAGTATCTTTATCAATCTATCCAACCGCCACAGCTCTAGGCCAAAACCCATGCTCTGAAATGAACATGTATCTATCAACAGAGACGGGTATCTCTTCGGTAAACCTTAGAAAAGAACACCAAACGAAAACAAGCAAGAAGATGCACTTAGTTTAATTAACAGTCAGTGCTCTGTACTTTGAGGTCCCCTCACACATTGGTTTATGCTTTACACTGAAGAAGGCCAATTGAAAGGTATGTCAGGAAGTT
The DNA here is from genome assembly GCA_039720435.1 of Amazona ochrocephala. Classification (NCBI taxonomy): domain Eukaryota; kingdom Metazoa; phylum Chordata; class Aves; order Psittaciformes; family Psittacidae; genus Amazona; species Amazona ochrocephala. The sequence goes on along the minus strand of CM077883.1, from coordinate 28,948,046 downwards.
AACAATATCTGATTGCCCAAGTGCATATAGTGTTCCTACTCAGCAGAGTGAACTGAAAAAACATTTGAGCCCCAAGAGAAACAAACAAAACAGGTATGCTTGTTGAGCAGTAAAATACAATTTATTAGTTCCTTTGGAGTAAAAGTAAAAAGGAAATTAGCCTTTTTTCTCACAGGAACCAAAACAGACTAGTGTTAGGTCCTGCTGTGCTCTTCAGGATTCCAAAGAAGTGAGGAACTGAATCCCACTTACTCATTGGGAAAAAAAAACTCAGTCTATTTCTCTTAAAGGTAACAATAAGAAGCAAAAAAATAATCCTGAAAATCACACTAAAGGACAATTGATAACTGTCTTTTTATATTAAACTCCAAAGGTCATAGTTAGCCCACTGAAATGTCAAAGATCCTCTAGATCTTATCTTGTCAAGCTGTAAAATGTACTCCAAAGAAGTTCTCTTTTGTCTCTCTCCTCATCATCATGCAGATCAGCTCCTGACAGATCCTTAGAGATGGCTTCAGGACAGGCAAAAAGCTGCACTACATAAAAACCTCCAGGGATACTAGAGAGTTCCTCTGTGGTTAGTGGAGATCTCACAGAAAAGAATTTCTTAGTGCCTGGTAAGCAAGAGGTTAATAGCCTATAAAAAAACCCCACCTCTAACAAAAATGTTATTTCAATTGTATTACATTTAGGAGCCCTGAGGGTCATGGGGTAGATAATCAAAAAGGACAAGGAGGAAATTAAAAAAGGGAAGAAGGCAATCAAAAAGGGCATTTAGAAGGACCCATAATCCTCCATAGGAAGAATACTAATTATACTACTGCATCATCTTATAATTAACCCTGATCTACATTTTTTTTATTTTAGCTGTAATAACTTCCCCATGTACAATGATTTGATTGCTAATTCTTGCCAGTCTGTCTTGACCAGCTATTTTAGTTTTGTAGCAACTTTTTACATGGCAATTGAATGCTTGCTTACAAAGAAGACAAAATATTTAGATATTTGTATTATTTAGGCATCAGTCATACCGATTAGCACATTGGTTTCCTTTTATCCTGAGAGTGCCAAGTGCTACACTCTTTTTCTTTCCCAAAGTTTCTTCTATTTAGGAGTGAAATTAGTCTCCAATATATAAATCGGTGTGTTGCACCCAATTCAGCAGTCAAACTTGGCCATACGTCTTCATGATGACTTCCATCTGTATTTCATATTTCATTTAATAAATGTGGGATATTATTGTAGCCAGCAAACGGAATTCTCAACATACCTTCATTCCATAGCAGATCCCTGCTGGGGCTCACCTACATTCTTGGGCAGCTGGGCACACATTGCTATGACATTTCTAATGACTTACAAACAAGCCTCAGTTTTTGCCAAGCTGCAGAAAATAAGAAAGCCCCTAAAGAAGGTGCTTTCCCTTGGATGAGAGCTAGTCATTTATGTACGAAGCCAAAAGTTATTCCCCAACTAACCTGAGATGTTGACACATGCAATGACTTCACAAGAAAACCTGGCAATGAGAACACACAAAAGCGGACTCCACAGCCAATCTGGAGGAGTAGAACCATCCCGAAATAAAGTACTGTGCAGCCTGTCCTCAGAGGCAGGCATCGACAGACATCACTTGATTTTTTTTCCCTTGATCTTTAGGGTTCATTCTAGGCTTACTCTCTGCAGATATAAAAGCAGACATGCTTCCTTCTCAGGTTCAGATGTATGAGTAAGCATACACGAAGACAGAAATCATTCCTAATTGAATCTCTGTAGCATGATATGAAGTTACAGCCTTTTATTTTCTATACTTGTTTCATGTATTTGCAAGGCATCTTGCTAATTAGTTCTTAATGGTCACTAGATTCTCAGATAATTAACATTTGGAGGGCATTATTCCCAAATCAGGGCCAATCTAAGGACGATAGTCTCCAAGGCTCCCTCCATAACATGTGTCATGGGAGGAAGAATGTTTTTCAATATTTTAACAATCACTTTACTACAGAAAGATGGTGCCTGAGGGGTTTGGCTTACACAGCATGGGAAACATCAGCTTCTTAGAAATCTGGAGACTATACTGTGCGGTCAGCAGCATGTACTCTCTGGACAAACACATCACTCCTCTGGAGAAAACACAAGAATAGAATAGAAAAACCCGATCAAAAGGCAATCTATGCGAGTAACACTAATTTCCTGCTGATTAACTAAAGGTATTATTTCCAAAGAAAGAATTTAATTCTGATTTAATGGCAAGACCCAAACTTTACTTCTTAAATAATAGGACTTCATCCTCCATCAAGAAATTTTGTCTAGGCATGGTAACAGCTTACAGAGAGCAAGTCAAGTCAGGAGTTCTTCCTCTACCAGTTAAGACATCTTCATAACACACTGGGAAAGAGGAATGCTACCACCCTGTAAAATTAATTAAAACAGAACATCCCTAAAAAGCAAGTAGGCCTATCTGAAAATTTCAAGCCTTTTTTGTTCCTTTTGAAACCCTATCTCAACCTAAACACACATTCTCAATCAATATTTACTAATACAAAAGCTGCACCACCCTGAGGCATTCAATATCCTCCTATTCCTATTATTTTCAATGTGGTAATATTCAATACAGCCACTGAATCATTTGAAGTGATGGTCGCACTCCTTGGGTAATAGTAGAAACTAAACCTGAAGCCAGCTTAAGCTTCTATTGCAGCCTGCACCAGCAGGCAGCTGAAACTGGAGGTATGAAATTGAAGAGTAATTATTATCTGAAGTATCACCTCCTCTATCTTATTCTGAAACACTGACCGCAAGCATAGTGATTTTGTCATAGGAAATAGCTACACTTGTGTTTTTTTCTTAGCTAGTTTATCTTGCAAGATAGTAATACAGAGAGCAGTGAAACGAAGCACAGAATCATCTCATTAATGACCTGTCATTCCTCATGCCTTCCTCTTTTCATTATCAAATAATTAAGAGCAAGCATAGTAAACAGCTAACACTTGGAAACATCAGAAAATGGCAAAAATTGCCATCTTGTAAACTAACTTTAGGTCAGCTTTGAACATTGAGCAAGCACGCCCTGTTATGCCCACCCAAGCTGTGCACTCACAGCATGCAACTAATGATGTTGAAAGCTTTCCTTGTTAAAATTTGAGCAGTTCATTGCCACTTTGCAGCACTCTTCTGCCCTGGATAACTCTAGGCAGCGCCTGCTTAAGCAGCTGCATACCGTGCACTGAGACTGAGTATCAAGCAATTTGCTGCATCTGTGGCTAAATAGAGCCCTCTTACATTGACAGGAGCAAGTGAAAAATTTGGTATGGCTGACAGCAAACTAAATAAAGACTATCACACCTGCTTTCAGCTACTGCTTTTACCAACATAATGAAATTACCTAGAAAAGGCAACAGCCACCAACAGAGACTGCCTGCTATTGTTTGCGATTCTTCTTGTTTAATCACAGCTATCAAACAAGTACCTTCATCATTAACGAACAGGTATCACTCCCAGTGAGAGAATTCAAAAAATGTAAACACATTCGGCAATAACTGGAAAGTAAGAAACAAAAATGAAAGGACTTAGAAATTTTTGTCTTTCTATGTATAATCAATCACTTAATTAAATGGCTACCCCTTACAAAAAAAATTATGCTGCTACTGCTGCGGGGCTGCCCTGCAATGCTACAAGAGCCCAGCAACAGGGTTGTGGTAGAATGATGTTATCTTCTGCCCAGGGACCATTTGTTTCCATACCTTGTCCTCCCTCAGCTTCCAAAGGTATGCAGTATATCTATTCTGGTACAAGGCAAAAGACATTTTCATGCTATGCCTCACGGAGTCCAGAACTGTCTGAGAAATAAGCCTTGAAGGACTACTCAGCTAAATACAGGCTAAAATTATGCTAAGGATATGAAGGAACCTCAAGAATATAAATGTAAGCACTGAAAGCAGAGGTGGGAGATTTGTAGGTATGTTAACTTTTCAGTTTTCTCTATCAGAGAATTCATGGAACCCCTTTTCTAGTTTCTTCCCCCAGAACCTCACATGGTGGGATTCCCATCTTCAGACACTATTGTCCCTGCCTGTGGCAGGGGGTTGGAACTAGATGACCGTTCAAGGTGGGGTTGGACATAGCCTTGGATGGCATGGTTTAGTGGGAGGTGTCCCTGCCCATGGCAGGGGGGTTGGAACTCGATGATCCTGAGGTCCTTTCCAACCCTAACTATTCTGTGATTCTATGACCTTTAAGGTGCCTTCCAACCCAAACCATTCTGTGATTGTACTGAGACTGTGTACTGATCTTTCCAGATCCTATGGCAGCTCCCTGGTGGTTCTTCTGCAACCTTCAGCATGTTCTGAATGCTGATAGCAGGTAGAACCCAGTTCTTCTTTCATTCATCTGATAAATAAGCAGGCTCACAACTCCTCCCTGCACAGCATGAAATGAAAAAGGGAGGCAATGATTTTAACACTTTAACTCAAATAAAGCTAAACAGAATACAGATGAAACATTCCTGTAGATGAGTTTTCTCCCTGCTGAATCCCAAAGGCATTCTGCAAACAATGGAGGTGTTATTCGAAGGAGAATAAAAAAAGGGATAAAAAAGCCTGCAAAAAATCTAACTTAAAATGTTAGGCAACCTAAGCATAGGCCCACCCCAGCTGCCTTTGCTTTGTTAGTAGCTCTCCAAAGCTAAGCAAGCCTGTTACCTGGATTACCAATAGGTTGATAATGGAATTACCCCTGTTATAAAGCTGCTTTGCAATCAAATTTAACTTTTAAGGTTTTCTGGGGTTTTTTAACCACTGAACTACAGTTCACCCACTTTCTGCCCAGCAAGCAAACTTTTTCTCAGAATTTCAGTTCACTAAAGTTGTCCTGAAGTTGTTCAAGAGACAGAAAAACCAAAGAAACCACATAAGATGCTCCTTTCAGCTCAGCACAAGACTATCAAAGCTTTTTCTTGAGAGCATTCTGCTTTTCTCTTCTCCAAGCACACTGCAATGCTCACCCCATGACAGACAAAAGACTGCACAGAAGACACTCTTCCTTCCTTTGAAGACCCCCATCCCTATTTATGAACTCGAAAATACCATCAGGGGTAGCATGCACTCCAGATGTAGGCCTGTGAAAATGCAGGCTTTGGTACCAGAGCTTAAACATTCCTCTCTGTTTAGAAGAGGTTCTGAGCTCATGCAAATGACACTGCAAGACAGAACAGACTATACCAATCCTGTGACATAACTACTCAAACACTAGGGGCAAGGGAGAAATAGGCAGGAAGAAAGAAAGATACTAATAGGTGAATATTCCAAGGAAAACTAAATGAGGCTAGCAAAAAGCAACTGACACTGTGCTTTCTAACTAGGTTTCTCTGTCTATAAGACACTTAAAGCAGATAAGAGCAGTTGGATAACTCATAAAAATACTCACATGTGCTTGTACCTCCATGGGCCCTAAACAGGCAAGCTTCAGGCAGCCTAAGCTTATGATGCAGTTGCCTTGAGAGCAAATGACCACCCATAAGTACTTTTTTGTTCCCAGTGTGCTACCTAGAGCTGACTAAAGTGTTTTCATGCATTTCCAATCTCAGCTGATTTTCTTCTGATTTGGCTGTAATTAGCTCATTCGCTTTTGGAGATGCTTTCGGACCCGGCTTCAGTGACTTCCAAGTAGCATAGCTAGACTTGAAGAAGAGAGCTGCTCTTCAGCCACTCTGTTTACTGAAGCAAATCAGTGTGACCTATAAACAGCTGAGACTTACTGAAATTTCTCCGGATAGCAGAAAAAGAAGTTCAGCCACAGAGTGAGTTTGTAATTTGCAAAGTAGACCTTGAGTGAACGATCTACAGAATAATTTTTTGCGGCAAATTCTCCTAGTTCTGAACAGGCTCTGACTTTCATGAATTCACCTGTAATTTAAAAGAATTTGACTTTTTCAGAAGAAAAAGTAAAATAGCAAACCCACACAGTCAGGATCCGCTCTCAGAGGTCACAGCCACATACTTGGTTGTTTAATCAGGAGGGACTGGTCCTGTTCCCTGACTGGCTACACTTAGGTTTGTATTTGAAAGAGATTCTAAAGGATAGAGATGATGACTGAGGATCCTTGGGTCTTTTTTAGAATAAATATAGTATTAACAGTGACATTCATCAGCTGGAATACATGTTTTTACAAAATGACTGAAATTGAAACACTGGAAAAGACTGAGCCCATTTTAATACACGCCAGAACCAGTTTTAAAGTGAATGTAGAAGAGGGGACATGAGCTCCTACATTCAGGGGGCAGCCATTTTCCTCAGGTGTAACCACTTACCTAGGCAAATATCGGTGGTGAGATACTTGTCCCACCTGAAGATTGTTCAACAATCTGGGAGCAAGGCTCAGGCCTGGTTGGACTGCTTACAAAACACACTCCAAATCCTCCTCCCTTTAACGTTCATAGCAAACAGGAAACCCACTACAGCAGTCTTGGACCAACGCTTGTTAATTGTGTCTTGTAACTTCCTCTTTACCAACTTCTCAATCACTTCTCTAATATGGATGAGAATATAAAAAAGTAAAAGTGTTCCAGGGATTTGCCAAAAAAAAAAAAAAAGGGCAAAAAATTAAACTTCCTGGCCAAAATAATTTTAAAAGCCCCACGCTTTTCAAAATAATGTAAGTAATGCCATTTCAATGGTCTCTTTCACTATTCCTCTCTCGCACTACCTAATGGCTCTGAGACAAGCCCAGTTATTCCTCATTTTTCAAAGCTCTGACAGTGAGCGAAAGATTAACCCAGGCTACCAGGAAGGCAGCCCCTTCAGAGGTAGCAGGATGGAGGTTGAACACCTCTGCCCCCTGAGCTCTAACATCAACACAGGGAGTCAAGGTTGGGCCCCTTTATCCCACACATGCTGCACCTGAGAGAAGACTACACGCCAAATTATCTTGCAGGACCTGTACTAAGCTACTTGGCATTGTATGTGCTTTGACATGGAAGAGAAATCCCACTATGATGTAACTCTTCACTTGCATGGTCTGTGTTGTCTCTTTGGTTGCCTAATCTCAAATCATCCTCTGCTCATCATCTATTTTGTTAGAAGCTAGCCATGAGACTATACCTGCAATGACTATCCTGCACAAGAGCCCTTTGTTGTTTTAAAGCAGTCACTTCAAAATGATTTCCAACAAATGGTTATATGTATGAGCTTTACAGCATGCTCTGTTGATTGATTTATGAGATTTTCACATATCTGGGTGAAAAGGAACCAGCTGTGTTATTCTCAACGCCATAAACTCCATGTGACCACCTTCTTTCACTGTTTGTGCCTTCAATGATGCAGCACTGATATTAGGTATGTTTTTCTGAAGGTAGGTGTAATTTATTCCTGAGTGTTCAATAATCATCCAGTCAAAACATAGAGCTGAAAGTGAAACTGTCTGACAAGAAAGGTTAAGTTGGAAAAAGAAAAAGAGAAAAAAACGATTATTGCCCCCACAGGGTTTTTTTGGGCAGGGGAACACTTCAGGCGGTGTGAGCACTCCATTCTGTAGGGTCTATTTTATAAATTACCATTGGGCTTTTGAACATGGGTCACTAAACTCTCTCCATAATGCTAAACGCTTCACTTTTGTCCTGGGTTCAGCAGCAGCAGTCATTTTTGTCCTTCTCAGCAGCTGGTGCAGTGCTGTGTTTTTGACTTTCAGCGTGGGAACAGTGCTGATAACACCGATGTTTTCAGTTGGTGCTCAGTAATGTTTACTCTGACCAAGGGCTTTCTGAGCCTCATGTTCTGCCAGGGAGCAGGGGAAGCCAGGAGGAAGCAGAGACAGGACACCTGACCCAAACTGACCAAAGAAGTATTCCATACCACAGCACATCATGCCCAGCGTATAAGCTGGGGGCAGTTACCCAGAAGGGCTAGGTCACTGCTCAGTCAGGCTGGGTATCGGTTGGCGGGTAGTGAGCGGTGATATTCTCTTCCCTTGTTATTTCCCTTATCATTATTATTACTGGTGGTAGCAGCAGTGTTTTGTGTTATGCCTTAGTTACCGGACTGTTCATATCTCAGCCTGCGGGAGTTACATTCTTTTGATTCTCCTCCCCATTCCTCCAGGAGCAGGGGGAAGAAGAAGGTGGTGGGGAGGGGGGAGTGAGCGAGTGGCTGCGTGGTTCTGAGTTACCGGCTGGGCTTAAACCACAACAACTTCCCACTGGAGGTGGAAAGCGCAACACAACAACTATAAATTCAAAAGCAAGATAATCTTAGACCAAAAGCAGACTAATAAAATAATACAGCTTCAGGGGCATGTAAAGTAACAACTGATCTTAGGCAAGAATTTGACTGTCCATTTCAAGTGCAAAACTCTCACTCTGTCAACGCTTACAGTTTTGTCTGGAAAAGCCATTCATACTCCTTAATGTGAACCAGAGATGGAGAAATCATTAAAGGTAACAGTAACAATACTGTTGGGCCTCGTCAAATGCAGCACAGACTCTGTGAAATGGTTCTCCCTGAATGAACAGAGGTAAATATCAGTAATTGCTTTGTTAGATTGCATGCCAGAAATAAAGCCTTTTATACTCATGTGGAGTAAAAGTCAAAACCACGGCAGGAAGACTCAATTTCAGCAAACAGACAATGAAATAATGCTGATGGTTCTGCTAGCCAGAAGCTTACTCGGGCCTTTGAACTGGTAACGTCCTTCACTGTATAGAGGAAACCTGGTAAATAGAGAATCTTGTTGCACAGAAATTGATGATTGAACATATACATTCATTTTCCCAAACAGCTCTATTTCCAAGTTAGCTCCACCACGTCCTTTCAGCCTCCCCTACCCCTATTTTGAAGGCTACCCACCACGTAGCCAACGTTTGCTAATCCTATTTGGACTTGACAAGATACTGACGCACAAGAAAGCTTTTCCCTTCACCATCAAGCACATCTGTTTTCAAAATCTCACTCAAATGTCACCTTCTTGCACACGCAAAGAAAGCCTGAGTCATTTGTGTACCTATCAGAATAAGATCATCTGTCACTTTCTCCTTGCCATGCTCTCCTCTTCCAGAAAGCTTTTTTCCTTTCGGATTTAATAAAAGGTGCTTGCAAGATCAGTCCGTGGTCAGATCCTCGAAACGATACAGTTTTTTCATCCCCGATTCATATCTGAAAGAAACTAGGCCACCATAAGGTCACCATGGTTTTTTTTGGCATAAAATTGGGCAGCATCCTAGACCGTAACATTTACAAGTCTTTACCTGTGCTCCCCCTGACACACTACATCACCTAATGCAACAATCTTTCTACTCTAATACACAGCTCGGCTCTTAAAAACAGAAGCATAGAAAAGTTTGGGTTGGAAAGATCACCAAGTTCTAACCCCCCTGCCATGGGCAGGGACACCTCACACTAAACCATATCACCAAAGGCTCTGTCCAACCAGGCCCTGAACACTGCCAGGGATTCACAACTTCCTTGGGATCCTGCTCCAGCACTTCACCACGCTCACAACAAAATACCAACAAAATCTCATGTAACCCTAAGGACCTGTGTTTTCTTTTTTCTGTGCACTATCTGCCATACTCCCAGCCTAATTAAAAACAACAAACCAACCAACAACAAAACCCATGACCTTATATTCCACTTGTTGCTTCAAGTGACTCCAAATGTTGTTGAGACTGTGCCATCATGACTCAGCAAAGTAAACTGTGTTCAGTCAGCTCTAACAAAGAGGTCAGAAATAGGAAGGTTTGGAATCTAGTCCCAGGGCCAGATTCTGCTCTTAAACCTCTGAGAAACTCTGGGGGTTTTCAGAGCCTCCACTTTCTACAAGCTGGGTATGAGGGGGATGACTGCATTTGAGGATCAAAACCCCAAATAAGTCTGCAGGGTAGTTTATGTGATGGCACTGTACTAATCAACATCAGAAATAAAAGCAAAGGCCTCACAGGTCAGACTAGTTCCATCAGGCCTTCAAACATATTGCTGTGTTTCACAATCCCCCCTCTTTCGTTTGTTTTTCCAGAGGAAATTATTCTAAGGAGGTCAAAGCCCACTGCAGAGAGCATCTGCATTCACCCATTCTGAAGCCAAGCTGGAATGCAGATTGCATTGCGTTTGTACAACATGAATGTTTGTTAGACCTAAACTAAAGTGGGGTTCTAAGTCTGCTCACTTTGTACACCCAAAGCTCTTCCTGTGAAAGTTCCCCAAGCGCTGCCTGAGCAATTCACTGCGGATGGATCTGCTACAGGCTGCAAACAGGACACGCTGCACACAGCTGAGTATCACTGGCAGAAGAAAAACCTGTAACTGTCAAAGGAAAATGCAAGGAAAAATGATATGTTTCCTCTGATCTCCACTTGAATGAAAGACGTGGAGGTTACACTTCAGATGAAGGAGCTAACTGTACTCAGGAAAGCTTTAATGAAATAGGTGACAGTAAGCTCCTGATAGGGACATTAATCAAAGAGACATTTTAGAGAGAGACGTATAGGTTCATATGCTTATTTATTCACATTCATGAATTTGTTTACTCTGAGAAGGACGACAACTGGGAAACAGAGTGTTAGCATGAGATCTCATATTCATACAAATGCAGATAAACATACAAATGACATAATGCTAGGGTTTTGCTGGGTTGTTTGGTTTGGGTTTGTTTCCTTCTAACCTCTGCTAGAGAATCCAGCACTTCCTCTCTTTCTACCTGAAACAGAAACATAAACTTCAACTCTTAGACTACTACAAGGTCTCCAACAGTGTGAGACAAGGGGCACAAGTAACTATTAGTAACAGAGTATCTTAGAAGTGTTCCAGTTCTGGTCCTGACCGACAGCCTATTCCACTGACTCCCTTTTGCTATCTAGAATGTTCCCTCCTGTTATTTCTGTCTGTTCCCAATCTTGTGATGTGATTAGAGTAGATGATTACGCTTACATAATAGTATCAAATTAATTTGCAGCAGAGCACAACAGCAGAGAAAATTGTTTCGAGTTCTGAAATCTCCCCCTCCCCAGTTTATTTCAGTGACATCAGGGGATTAAGGCAAAATGGGTCAGTAGAACACTGCTGGGAAAACATTCAAAACATCAGTCCTGACCTTGTAAACCAGAGTGAGAGAGACTGCAAACAAGGCAAGCCGTTTACTGTGTGCTCTGTAAAAAGCCATCAAGGTGAATCAGCTTCCTAAGCACCTATCCCTGGCTGACAGAGCACGGCAGGGAAAACCAGGCTGCACACAGCCTTTCAGGAGAGACAGGCACTTTGGAGCACTTCTGCAAAATTGTGGAACACAGACTTAATTGGAGTTTTACTTGCTGCTAGAGAACGCCTTTACGCCAACAGTAATCAAAGTAGTGAGTTCCTGCAACTTTAAATCAAGGTGGGAGCACTGATTAACCCCTACCTATGTATGGGACAAGAAACCTGACAAACATCTCACTCTGCTGTCATTCAGTAGCTCTGGAGGGTTCTCCTGTCACTTCCTGCACAAACAATATCCTGCTGCTGGGATGTTAGAGGGTTAGAGCCACATAGTTTTTAGCACTCAAGACAGTCCTCTGACTGGTGTCTGTGACTAGCAGATTTATATTGATTGTTGGCTTGATACAGGAAAGCAACCATTAACAACCAGGTTTACCACACTGCACAGCTGGCACAGCTGGTTTGTGATCGCTGCTAACTGTTTAGGTACAATGCACCCACAAAATATTTACCTTCCCTTTGGAAAAACAGATGCTTCTTCGATAGCCACTCCTTAAAGATAGCTGGATAAATAAAATCTGGGCCTGGGTCCAACTTCTCAGAAATACCCAAATGACTTCTTCTGCTATCTGTCTTCTCATCCTTCCAAAGCAGACACCTACTTTCCATCCTAAATATTTTAATGGAAGTACATTAACATAACTTCTTCTGGCTTAAAAACAGCTTCAGTTTTATACCTTGACATGCCATAGCAGCAACCTTTGTGCTTTGCCAGCTCCATAAGCTGAGGTAAGCACAATAACTAGGAGTGGTGTGCATTTGCATGCCACTGTTGCAGGCTCCACCAAGACAATGACACTTTCTGCACTGTGAAAAAGGCAGTACTTTAAAATGTCCACATTTTGCCATGACAAGTAAATCTAGGCCTAACACCATTAGCTAGGTAAGTTCTTCCTTGTGCTCTATTACCAACTCCATTGTATATTTATCCTTTACATTGGATGCACAACATTAAGCATGCAGATTTCCAATGTCACTAAATTCAGCCTCCTCCAATATGGGTATCGTCATACATATGTTCAGCTCTCCAAATAATTCAGCATGGCTAGAAGCTGTCTGATATGGCACCAACTCACTGTATTTGACCAAGCGTGCAGTGTCACAGTATGTTGATGCATTTAGTCTCTTCCTTCACCAAGGTAAAAAGATAGGCTTTTCCTTGTTTCTAGGGCATATGAAGTGACAGAAACTCTCCACATAAAAATTTTATCAGTGATCACGGTGAAAAATGATGAAGATCACACAAAGGCCAGGACTACTCAGCTCTTTCCTCAAGTGTCGTAAACACAACATAAGGTAGTCATGCTGGAAGGATAATTTAAACCTACTTTTCCTGCCCCTTCCTGTTTGTTTTTCTTCCCTATCAACATTATAATGCTTTGATGAAATGCAAGCATGAATGCAGACATACTGTAATTTGTTGTGCTTTTCCATTCCCCATGTCTGTAATTTCTACATAACTAAGACAACTTGTTAGTAGGAAGCTGATTTACACATTATAAGAAACACATTACTTTGCTCCTTTAACCATATAATCACAAAACTCGCCCATCATGTTACTGCGCTACAAACTGTAACCTGTGGTCACCTTTATTAGATGTTCAATCTGCTTGCAGATATTTATATTGCATATGTTAAGGAGAAAACAATAAACATTAGAAACTTTGGATATCCCAATACTGACTCCCCCAAGACCACAAATACTATCTTATGCTGCTCTCTATAAGCAAGGTACATGAAAAAAACAACAGCAGCCAAAGGATAGTGTGGAAAAGAAAAGCAAAACCAAAACCAACAAAATACGAAAACCAAACAGCAAACAAAATGAGGAGATGCACTTTAGGTTTCCTAATGGTTCTGACTGCTTGCTAGTTTTCTCTCTTTAACATTGCCCTAAAGACAATCCTCTTACATAATTTCTCCATATAAGATGAAATGGACTTTATGGAGGAGAGCGGAGGAGGGATTGCAATATTCACAAACTGCCTAAATCAATGAAGTCTTCAATGCTGTCAATGAAGTATTCACATCTGAAACACAGACAAGATGCTACCTAGACTGATCTGCCACCAAGGTTTTCTTAACAGAACACGTTATTTCTTCATGCCTGTACTGTCGGATGTCTACCCAGTGCCAAATGACTAATTCAGAAAGACAAAAGTCTACAGATTTTCTCTCTGCTCCTGCTTGGACGTCCTGTAATCAAAGTACCAAAAACTGTAAGTCAGACTGAAGAAACCTCTACTAAATTAGTGAGTTTCTTGATATGGAACAATTTCATGTGTCACATTCCTCCCATACACTGATTAAACACTTTTATATGTTCAAGATGATATTGCACTGCAGTCTTTCAATCCTCACACCACTACTACTAATGCTACTAGTAAGAAGCCCTTGCCCAAGTCTACCCTAGTGTCAAGCCTGACGCTGCCTCAAGCAATTTACACAGTACCACAAAAGGGAGCGCCCCTTCCTCCCCAAATCTGTAGCTGTTGCTATTCCCATGGATATGTCATGAACACTCTCTCTGGAGCATTAAATATCATTCAAGTTCACAGACTAAACTTAGTAACTGCCTTGAAATCCTAACTCAAAACCCTGGGTTTTTTTTTCAGGGCTCTGACAGAGGGAGAGGTTGATGCAAACAGCAGATATCTGCATTACGTTGCCCCATTCTTCCTGCAAAGATTATGGAAATTTCGGCAGGGATACCTAATCTACTCATAAATCAGCTCCTAACCCGCCACATTTCTCAGCTTAGTACAATACTATACATTGAAAACTAGACTCTAGCTTCTTTGGTAGGTTAGGCTGATACAGCTGGTCCAGCAGTGGACCAGACTGTGACTTGTCTGGGCAGTGGGCAGCAGGCAGTGGTAATACCTCAAACAATCCTGTTCAAACTGCTGCAGTTGATCTCAATCCAAAAGCTTTCCTGGGCCAAATATTAATGATTCGTAACACTTGAGGTTCACAGTACTGACTACAGCTGGCTGATACTAATGCAGTCAAGTAATAAGAAGCTTTCATAACTCATTCCTTTGTATGTAAAGCCTGTACAGTCTCATCTATGACAACAGCCATGACATCTGACAAACAGCTGCTGAAGATAAAAAACAAGAAAGGAGGTGGAAAGGCCATTTTTGGATGGCTATCCATATTGCTTCATCAGGGACCGAGGAGTTAATTCTAATAGCTGTAAGGACAATTTTAGAAATAGACAAAGATCTACCAATGCAGAGCACTAATGCTTTTGTCACAGACTTTAAACCTCCCTATTGTTTCACACCACAAGCGGAAGCCAGACTATTTTACTCTGGCTTAACTAAAATGCCAGAGATTTCACCAAGGTTCTTTGAGCAATACTTCTATTAGGCTTGCATTCAAGACTTAAACTCTTTACAGACACTCCAGCCTGCATCTAGTGATCAGCTTCTTAGTAGTAGCAACTACAACACTGTATATTTACTCTTTCTGATGTATAAGATGATCACAATGCTGCGTTCTGCCCTCACTCATTTTGAATTTCTGCCTAGGAAAAATTCCAGACTCAGATTCCTATGTATTTAAGATGGAGGATAGTACCATAAGGTGACAGCTGAGGGCACTGTGCTGTAATATGCAATTTATGTCTCGAATGTGTCCTTAAATCATCAGAAACTAATGCAGAAATCATAAAACATATCTCAGTACTTCCACAATTTGAAAGCATTTTATCAAGTATCAGAGACAGCACCAAAAGTAATATGAGACTGGTATAATTTGAACAGCTGACTGAAAGAGGCAGAGCTTTTATAAACCAACTACTTACATGCCTCAATCTTCATACTACTCAAACTTCTTTTGACTACAGTAGGGCTAAGGATTGTGCACAATAAAAGACATCCCAAAAGAGATTATAACTTTATTAGACTTGTGATTTTAGGAACCTTTTTAACAGAAATAAAGCAGAGGTACATTATAAACTAGCTGCTCAGGAACTAACCCATTCATGGGATTTGCTCCCATACAGCAAAGACACACAAGACAAATCCCTACTGACTTACATTGGGGCTTGCCTGAGCAGACAGGCAACACAGATCCTCTAATGCGTACATGTACTTGCCAGTGCAAGGAACCATGTATTTATTTCCTCAGACAGCAGGAGCCAAATGAATGTAATGAATGTAATTTTATCTGATGCTTCTGCTGTTTATAATAATAAGCCTACTTCATTCCTTAGCCTCTGCATCTTCTGTAGCAGCTGACCCAAGATTATGTCTCCAAAAAAGAAAACATGAAAGTGTTATAAAGCATGGCTATTTCTTCTCTCTCTGTGAAGCATGGTCTAATGAGTTCAGAAAATTACACTCAAGATGCTGTTTTGCCAATTAGAATTGTCACTACTTGATTCTTGAAGGACACAGCCATGCCTGTGTGTGCAGGCATTGCATTAAGTTGTGGCGTCTGCTTCTTGTGTTTTAAGTATTTAAACCTTCAAAGAGTCAAAGAATGGCATAGAAATATACAGCTTGTAACAAATAATCCACGGCCACGGAGGTGACAGCAGCCATTTTGATGCATCTGGTTTTGAACAAAACCTTTTATTTGAGTTTCTGGATGAGAGAACCTGAGCGGTTCTCTCCTGCATTTACCCATTTTTTTCAAAACCTATGTTGTAACATTGGACAACTAACCTAGAAATCCAAAAAGTGTAGGACTGATCGCAGAGTTTGAGGATTGTTGACACAGATTCAGAAATATCTGTGGAGGCAAGGGGAAACAAAAGTAAAAGATCATCTTTTATAGCACAGTCTGCATCCATAAACTTACTCTTTTCTGTAAAGATCTAATGCAGTAGCTTTCTACTGAAAGAGATAAACCTAGAAACCAGAAAACTAGAGCTCGCTTCCCATGCAAAGGAGAACTCTGGTTAAGTAGCCATGAGACTCCTAACTAGCTGATGTTTCAGGAGGACCAACAGAATATGAAGTCTATTCCCACACCTGTACCCGCAGTAGCACTTTGTCTTCCTCTGTTTTTAGACCATAGTTCAACAGAACATCAGGGTTACCTAACCACCTCCTTGGAACATTAATCCTGTTGTGGCTATGAGATTTCTACTCCGCTGCTTGTGTGATTTGGATAGGTGAAAAGAAGAAAGCGCAGGAACCAACCACCTGTGCTCTTACCTGGCTGCTATGTAAAACTCAGCCCTTAGGAGATCAGTGTAAGAGTGAATTTAGCATAGTAGGGAAGCAGAAATACTATGGGAATCTCATCAAAACAGAGATCATGTTCTGGTTCTTTCAGCACTCTGTGGTTGACAAATACAGCAGTATCCCATATAAGACTCTGAAACTCAGAACCACCCCAGTTTTTGTTAAGGAAATAAAACAATAAACTGTGATCAGGTAACAAAAATAAACAGGCATTTAGAAAAATGACCCAGTCTGCTAAAGTGTTGCCAATTCTTTTGAACAGCAGCAGTACTGTTGCTGTAATGTGACAGCAGTGGCAATCTCTAAGTTAGCACTGACTTTGCCCTTCCAGGCAGGCTGAGTCACTCCTGCCCATCAGACAGAAATGACTTTACACCCTGTAACATCAGAACCCAGATCTCCACCTGTGTCTGCTTTCTCTTAAGCCTATTTTTCACTTCCTACCTGCTTCTGATGGTGGTACTGCTCTCCCAGCAGGCTTTGTACGCTGCTCCCAATGTGACTGGCATGTTATTAATGAAGAGGTGGCTTGTGTCTCTCATTGCACTTCCACTGAGTGAAAGCACCTCAGAACTAATTTAGCTTTCACTCACAGGGGAAGATAGAAGATACAGTACTTCACCAAGAAGTTCACTATTCTGCTGCCTTTAGCAATAAAATTCTCTTCTTTTTTGTTTTAACATTAATAAGGTGAGAGAATAGAGTATTTCCAAAAGAAATTAAGAAATGCAGAAGACAGATGCAAGTGCAGAGGCTCCCTGTGAGTAACCGCCAAGCCAAATTCAAAGAGATAACATGCATACCGGAACAGATGTACAGGGTGGAGAAGAACTCCACAGGCAAACAAGCAGTAATAAAGCCTGTGCCTAGCGCGCAGTAAAGCAGGCCTCTCAACCGTTTCAACTTGCTTCCCTGTTTGTGAGAGTTCTCTGTGGCAACAAATGCAAAACTCCTCTGAAATTAAGGGCTATGGAAATAATTTTGCTCCCCAGGCTGAGAAGGTCAAACAGATTCAGAAAGTACTTCATATCCATCACTGTAAGAATAGAAACCTAATTAGAGACCAGACTTCACTGGCTACAAGAGCTCAAACTCACTCACAGCTATCGTCTGAACCATATGCTTAAAAGACTTTCCCCCTGATTATTAATTCATTTACTTCTACTGCATACCGGGAGAGTCATTCACTGAAATGAACCACCTCTTGACTTCCAACTACATTGTATTTTGCCTGCATCACTGTTAACTTTCTCCTTTTCCTATTTCTATTATATCTCCTATTTTTCTACTTGAGGTCTTTAAACCAGGATATTTTACATTTTATATTCTTACACTTCAATTTAACAATTCACATTTTATGCTTACAATTTCATATTTTACTAATGGAGTAGCAGTAATACAGTGAACCACCAGAACCACAAGACAGCTTGTGTTGTACTCATGATAGCAGCAGGTTACACGCAAAGGTACCAACAGGGTCTCTTCTGCCACAGGATCAAAGCCGTCAAGAAAGGCGATCATGAAAGATTTCTCTTGCCACATGCATTTAAAGATTTTCTAGCTATATGCCAATGAATAGTGTATTGGAATTGTCAGTTAATCATTAAATAGATGGAATTGGATCAATGTCAAACCTCATTTAAGGACCATGCACGTTTGCCTTGCACACAATGTATTACCAATCTTAATGGTATTTTCCTACCCCTTCATATTTGAATAAATTTAATGCTCAGTAAAGAGTACAGAAGACTAATAATTAACTTAATTTGGGCAGGCATGCTTTAAGCTTTCTGTGCTATGGCTGCAGTAAAAAGGGTGAACGTTTCTTAAAGGGCAAGAATAGGACAAGGATGAAACTAAACGTACTTTACCTTTCACTTCACCCCCTGTTTGAACAACAGCAAACCTAAGTTTACAAGCCCAACTATTTTGTGGTAATATTTTGGTTAGTGCTCACCTTAGGCTTGTGCATTCTCTATTTCTTACTCCGCACTGAACACTAAAGATAAACATCAAAGAAAATTAGATCACTATTCCTCATGCTAGTGATAGATGCTGGGTAGGGAACCCAAGTTTAATTTTTTTTCTACCCCAAAATGATCTGCACCCATAAAACTAATCAAACATCAAATGCTGGAGAGCAGTTACACTATCAGATTGGTTTTTGCAAGTTAAACATGTTTTTGTAGTTATATTATCGTTACCACATATGAATCTATCAATCCCTCTTTTTATTATGCAGTTATTGCTAGAGAGTATTATTACTAAACAAAGTACTTCGGAGACTTTGACCATGCTACTTGTGACATTAAAGTTCAAAATTTAATCCCAATTTAGCGATGATGGCTTGATTTGGTCAGTGCCTGTAGACATATGTACATATACATATGCCCACATCAACAACCCCAAACCACAGATATTAGAACTTTGAATGCAAGCCACACAGAGATGTCTCACTATCATTTCAAAAGGCTTCCTACTGTTATACTGAAATGCCCAGATAGGTAGACTGCTGTGAAATATGTAGGTGATGCCTGCTGACTGGTTTTCAGATGACAAGGAACATTTGAAAGCATCAAAGATTCCTGTGTGGATGTGTGTACATTAATCCCTCCCTTCATGATATCTAGACTTGACTACTGTAACACGTTGTTTAATAGATTGAGAGACTCTGCTCCTCACAGAGTGAACCCTATTCAGAAATGTCAGTGCTCCCACCAGGCTTCTTACTGATTTTAGATATTCTAAACTTAACATGACGGTTGCTGAGAGATTGCATTGTTTGAAGTCCAAGTTTACATCTCGCTTTCAATCTGTTGTCCTCTCTGTTTCACTATTGGTAGGACTAGAACTGAAGTGCTAAATGCTCCCCAGATACAAAACCTGTAATGTAGAAAGGGTAGGACTTTGGATACAGTGCCTCTTTAAAGCTTCTTGAAAATGTAACTTAAATTGCTTTAATAAGAAGCAATCATGTTTTCAACTTCATTCTTCACTATGGTATTTCAACAAGTGGCATAAAGGCTAATGTGTGCTTACTGACCTCACTGAGCTTGCTGCTTTCAGATAACAAGAGAAGACATTTGTACACTGAGCAGAGGAGTGCAGAGAGAACAGCCACAGAAAACCTCAGCTGTGCTTCATTGTGACTGATGAGCATTTCCCACTTTCTATGCTGTTCTGCATACTTTTCAGCACCTTTCTGAAGTAAAATGCTGCTCGAAACAGTGAGTTCAAAGCTCACCTAATATGTAGAAATAAGGCCTGTGACATCTGGAAAGCCAGCTCTTCTACAGCATACACAGTAGTGTGCTAGTTCACAATATAGCCTCCCACAGTACTGAGGAGGATCACATTGAAGAAAGTATCTTTAATATATATATATTAAAAAAAAAAAAACAACGTAAAAATCCAAGCACAATTTAATTACATAAGCACTTAAAGTTAGTTTTTTTAAGTTGCTAACAAATATGCTCAGGTTCCACGTATATTTTCATACCTTCTTCAGGACTTGCAGTGCAGCTCTCACAAAGATTAGTCACTGCCCTCTTTATTTGAAAACAACTTCTAGCTCTTCTTTAAATCCCTTCTGGTTCTTCCATACAGTCAGCATAATAATTTTCCACTGACAGGACTTGCCAAACTTCCCCTATCTCTGTTTCCATTTCCCTTCATTTTTCTTGCTCCTTTCCTTTTTTTCCTGTGTATGCTGACTCCCTAGTTCCTCTTCTACTACATTATGCTCCATTATTTCCACGGCCTGAAGAACTCACAGCTGAAGCATTATTTCTAACCTTATTTTGTATTCCTAGCATGTCCTATAATCTGTTTTGAGCGTTATTTGCAGCCAAGATGCTGACACAGCATCAATTTTGCTTTCATGGTTTGACTGGGTGGAAGTGTGCCTTACTACAGGCACTGGGATAAAAACAGTCAGCTATCTAACACCACCACAAACACATTTAGAATGAACCTTATTTTTTCCAGGCTGTGTGTTATTGTTTCTAAGTGGTAACTGCAAAGCCTCAGCCCATCTTGGAAAGAAAGGGAAATAACCCCGATAATTTGAAATGGTATTTTTGTTGTATATTCTTTTTCCTCCTCTCCCCATTTTAGTATATGTCAGTTCTTTCCTAGAGAATAAACATTCATACCTGATCCACACCAAAAACTACTGTAAGGCACCAGGTTGAGAGGGTCCCCGAAAGCTTTTCTGACCTGTAAAGAAAAATATGCTTTCTTTTTCTCAGAGACTGGCTCATTTCCATGAAGGTTCCTTGTTGTGTGTCCTTAAATACCCAAGATATCCAGACTTCTGTCTTTAACCCACACAGTTCTCCCTCTTTTCATGTGAAACTATGCTTTATGAATGCACTTAAATCTAAAATGCTATTTCCAAGCCTTTCTGAAGCTTTAGGGGAGGTCTAGAATGCAAACCACAATCCCATTTTACAAAAAGGCCCTTTAACAGCCAAACCAATCCCTTTAACACTATGAAGAAAGCCAGAAAGCACAGTGAAATACTAACGTCCTTACCTCTGATAACCTGAACTCTCCATTTATTATGAAGTCTAAGGAAGTTATTAAGAAAGACTAATCTTTATACTTTACTTTCAACACTGCTTTGTGCATTAGTAGTAAAAAAATTCTGCAAAATCATCCTGCTTATTTTATTTGATGTGTAGATTGCAAAAATAAAGTCACTGCCAATCATGCAAATTCAATGCGTTAAAAAAACAGCCATGAAGAAAGGGATTCTTACTATAGCTTGTAAATAAGCATCACGTAAACTGGCATTAACATTTATAATTAAGAAAAAGGAAACACAATTACAGAGGAGCCAAAACCTGAATAAGTATAGGGTTTAACACACAGCAATATAGCCTATGCCCAAAGATGCATACTTTCAAAACAATGCACTAATAATGGTACTGGAAAACATCAGAAAAAGAGAGATAACTGTGCGATGCACACCATCTCCCCTCAAAGGAAAAGTCTTTTTCTCTCTCTGTTTAAACCAGAGAGAAGGTTGCCTGAACACTAAAGGAAAATAAAGCTAGGTTTTCTCAGCTTTCTGACTTTTCAGCCTAGCATCGTGCGAGAGGTCACTAACTGACAAAGAAGAGCCAGAGGTGTCCTCAGAGCAGTTCAGCTGTTCTGTACCCAGCGCGAACCTGCTACAAACCTCAGGACAACTAACTCTGCAGAACACCCCCCCTCCCTTACAGGGTGTTGGCCATTTCAAACCTGCTGCCCAGCTGCCTCTTCAGCCAATGATGAGATAAAGTGACCCTCAAAGAGTACTTCAGACCTTGGGTATATCTGAGAGTGAATCCTGACATAAAATGAGCACCATCCGTGACTCCTCCTTACATGATGGGGCCGGGGGTAGGAGGACAGGAGAAATACAGAAAAACGGAGAAAAAGAGCATGAAAGACAGTCTCACAAAACTACAGCTGTTATAGATTTCAGGCTTGCAGCTTTGCATTTGGGAACAGCTATATTTGAGCAGAATAAATAACACTTATAATTAAGAGGCATCTTTCTCGGATCAATACAATTTTCTGTGTTTATTTTCCTTTTTTTTTTTTTTTTTTTTTTTGTAGCAAAGGGATGTTTTTCAAACTGCTCCAATACTTCTATTTAATGCCAAACCCAAGAAAGGATGGGTAGGCATAATCTGACAAACCCTGCTGTACTTCAAACCCTTCTTCTCCAGCATGTATCTCAGCTCAATTTGAGTTTTAACTAGAGGGGACAAAAATTCAGATTTAAAACTGAAACACACTCAGCTTACCTGTACTTATGAAAAGAGGAGCTAGAAAAAAAGAGGTTAATACTCAGTTGGGAGTACTCAGTTCAGTTCGTCCAGACTGAATTCTCAAGTTATGCCTAATTATCTTGGTCTTTAAAAACCTGTTTCATGACCCATTTTAGCTATGCTGGTTTCAGTGCTACCACAAATGTTTACCGATGTTGATGGTCTTCTGGTGTTTTTCTAATTCACATTAAAGGGGTCTGATTCATCCAGGGGGTCTGGTCCTCTAGCACTAACCACAGCCAGGAAGCCCCATTAACTAGACCAAACTCTGCTTTCTATAGCTGGGACGCACCCTCCTTTTATATGTGTCTTTTGTTTTCTGTTGGCTCTGCCTTCTTCTCTGACTCACTGCTGGCTATACTGTCGTATAATCCCACACACTCTCTCTCTCTGCAGCTTCAACATCAATAGTCTGTCCATTACCATGTTGCATCTATTTTTGCTTTAGCAAAAACACTGATTTCTATCTGACCCCTCCCAAGCAGAACACCACACCTGCTCTTCAGCATAAGCCAATTCCAGGTGGTATTTCCAACGCCCTAAAAAAACCACCCCTTGTGCAGGATTGCTCCGTCACTTCATTCCCCTCTTCTTTGGATTCATTGCTTTATTCTCACTACAAAATTTATATTCCAAACCCAATCTTCACTCTCTTTCCTGCATACTCAGCCAATTTTTCCACCTAAAGAAATAGAGCCATAATTTCTGTATCCCTCAGATTATACCCTCATCTTTTACCTCTATGTATTCTCTGCTGAATTAAAACATCCAGTCTTTGGGACCCCTGTATCTGTTAGTCTGTTCTGCATACTGCAGAATGCATGCTTTCTCCTTTCTACCCTTTCTCAGGAACTTCCCCAACTGGTCAAAAAGAGTGCAACCCTTTTTTGTAATCCTCTACCCCGTTGTACAGGAACAGACACCACCTTGGGAATGTAGGTATTCCTCAATTATTTGAAATATGCTTTACTCTTAAAGAAGGAAGAAAGGAACTGGGAGCTTTTGAAAAACTGCATCTTAAATTTACTCCCTCCCTTTGTCTGACATTGAGCTCCACAACACACCCTTGGCGGCACCACTGCTGTTTTCACATCTCTGTTCAGGGCACTGCATGAAAAATTGCCTGGGAATCTTTGGGTGCTATTGAAACATATGTGTTAAACAATGCACCACATAACATTGCCTTGTTAGCATTCGCTTCTTTTTCCCTTCCCCCAGCACACGTATACCCAGCAAACACTGCACAGTTCTAGGGGAGATACCCCTCAGGGTAGTGCACTGTGTGCTATTTATTTTATTATACTCCATAACTTCTTTGGCTAGTCATGGTATATGGCAGACACGAACATGACCAGCACAAAATCATCTTCCATTTTTTATTGTCTCATCTGTCACAAGAAGAAAACAAACCAGATGCAAACAAACCCCTAGTATTTATGTCAAAGCAAGAATGGATCAATGGGTCAAAGCCAAAACAGTCCCAAGAGGAAAGTAAGAGTCTCTTTTCCTGTTAATGAACAGTCTGTTGTTGCAAACTCACGTAGGCTTTAATTTAATAAACACAAATGGATAAATGTGCTTACAGGATGTCATCCCCTTCAGGCTTGAAATCACTGACATGGAAGAATTGTCACACTTCAGTGAATTGAGTGCTACTCCCAACCCTTTGAAACCTCATTCACTGTGGCAACACAGACATGAAAAATGAAATTTAATTTTATAACTAATTCCTGTGCCTTTGCTGAGTTCAATTCTTTTGCACTGGAATGTGGATTTAAAAAGTTATGTCCCGGTTTACCTGAATTAATGATAAATTGGCTCCGTTTGGAAAAGAAGAAATAAAAAATGCTCAGCTTGAACATAGAGTTTTCAGAAATTAAAAACCAAAATCAAAACCCAAACAATAAATCACATTTGGAGCTCATCTGACCTCAATGAAGGTGGACTTATTTTCTGAGTACCCTAATGTCAATAAGCTCCAGGCCCCCACATAAAGCTTATTGCAAGTTTGGACATATTTATATAAAAAATACTCTTTACTGCAGTGAGAGGCTAAAACTTACCATATACAACGAGCATTATATACAGCAGGGTTTTAATCCATCCGGAAAACAAGTGGCCATCACCAAAACCCAAACCCCATACAGTAAAATCTGCATAAAACAGTAACTCCACAACTGTTTGTCCATTGCTGCACAGGCTGGCAGGGGTTAACAATCCTTCTGTAAAAACTACTTTATTTTGCTGGGCAGACAGACACTCCCCTAGAAACATAGGGCAGGGTGCAAATACCATGTGCTCTTTTGAACTAGTTCGCAGGAGCAGAATTCAAACTGCAATCTCATGTGCACGAAACACAACTATACCACAAAGCCGTAACTGGCATTACTTAGATTCTATTAAAATGGCTTTAGCAATATTAAAACAGGAAGAGTTTAACACAGTCTAGCAGAAGCACACATGGAGTGTCACATCACTCATACACATTCTTGAATTTGAGTTTAGAAATAGAAAGGGACTTAAATGTAATCCAAGAGTCAATATACACTTCTGTTGTGGAGACTTTATCGACACAGAGCTCAAGTATGGCCTCCAGCAAGGAGTGCCTAACACCAACGTGCACATTGCACTGCAAAGCTGTATCGACAGAAATCACAGGGGTTGGTTCCTGCAGTACAAAACAATTATCCAGGAGTGCATTTTGTGGGAACAAATGTAATCCAGAGATCAATCCAGATTTCTCAAGGATTGTTTCTTTAATCTCTTTTACAGCTTGACTAATACCAGCTTGTTAACTTCGGCATGTCTCAAAGTTCCTGTAACAGACAGGATTATGCTCCATGGGTGGTTTGGTTTTGTTTTGGGGAGGGTTGGTTGGTTGTTTTTTTTTCCAGGAAAGCCTTTTCACAATGCAATCAGAAAAGCTACACTTTCCCAAATACAACGAACTCTCCCTCCATTTCTTTGCCCTTCGTTGGATGCAATGGATATAACTGGATATAACAAACTTCATCCAAACCATGCTTCTTTTAATCTGCATGGACATCTTTGTCCAAGTACTAATTATAAAACTGATCTGTGACTTTGCAAAACTGGATCTAACATAGCAAAGCTGGCAGTACACAGTCACCTATCTGCAAATGAGCTGTGGAAGCACATCACTTTCAGGAGTCCCAAAGCAATGACATATCTGTCTGTACCGGGTCCGCAGATATCTCAGAAATGTGGTATTCTGAAATGCTAACACCGAGTGAGGAGATTTCCTTCAAGATGACAACAAGCAGGAAAAACTCCTAAAAGTGATGTGTTCACAGCTGGCAAGCCTCTGAGAAAGTAGAGAAATTACTACAAGTTTGCATTCATGAAAACAGGACCTTTTCTCCCGCATAAATTCTAAGACGTCTCTTCGGCTGGGAGTGTCAACAACCCCCCCCAAAAGCCACAGCTGTATTAATGAAGCTGGACCCCTCATGTTCCTGTCTCTGCATTACTGGCATTTAACCACGCTTAAAGCTGGATAACCAAAGAAGGCCATACTAAAGCTTGTTTATAAGATCTTGGTGCGAATCAGAGAAGGTGGTACTGGAAAGCTGATGATAAAGCCTGTGCTTTGAAGTACTAAAGTTTTGGCTTGCAGATCCAATCTCAGATCAGCATCCAAATACTCCGGAGCTTATCCTAACTGAACCCAGAATCTGTATCTTGTCCTGCAGCTTCTGGTGCCACCTTGGTGTTCTAAGGCACCAAATCCCCAGATGAAATTAAAAGGACAAAAGGATACTTTTGAATTAGAGCATATGTTTCCCAATGCTTTGAATTGTTAATTATTTCTGCAAAGTAAACCAGCTCCAACCAAAACAACATTAGGACATGCCTGGCTCATCTCTACCCACTGGGGATATAAAAGACTGATGTTCCAGTTCTGTTCTGTATCTTCCTCAGTAAGAGTAGCTCCAGAACCAGGACTCTGGCTGGAAACTGCCTGTCTGCACAAAGTGGTACATCTGATTACACAAAAAGCTTTGCTTTAGCAAATTGGGATTTCCTGATAGGAAATAATTTGGTGGGAAGGCTCAAGTGGCTCAAGTTAGAACTCGCACACAAATTCCTAAGCCATCTTTCCCAACAAACCTCATTTGGTCTGATTTTACACTGTTCTGTATCTGGCACAATAATGTTGTGCATGTGAAGAAAACAACTATTACAAAGTGTTAGCTAATGGATGCATAAGGAAAATCTGTGACGGACAGATGTCAATAACAATTTTTCTAAAGTTAATTTTGTGTGTTTTTACAGAAAATGGTAAAGAAAACTACACAAAATGAATGCTAACCTAGTACCAGAATTTCCACATGCAATGATACACAAAAGATTACTCATGCTAACACTGAGGTTAAAACTCATAGTTGGATTTGGGTTTGCACTGCTGTCAAGTGATATCCCTTATCCTATCTCTAATTTCAATGAACATATAACAGAAGCAGAGGGGAGCTGCACCACAGTGAGCAAAGCCTTCAGCTTTGCTCTCCCCGCTTACTGTATTTAGCACTATACAACTTCTGGAGAGATGTAAATCCATACAACACGCAGGAAGTGCCCCCTCCATGGCAATGGGATGGAGACAGACACAGACCTATGCGGAACTTCTGACATTCTTTTTGAGTTCACTGGTCTGTGCCAACCTGAAATTACTTGCTGTGACCAATTCCATGTGGACCACAGAGCTACCTTCTGGCTGGTTGTGGTGACTGATACTGTGTAAGGAGTGAGAGCAAGTTATGCAGGCTGTGTTTATCGGGTGCCTATGTGAACAGTGGAGGAACTGAGCCACTGCTGGAAATGGAAGGTAGTTAGCTGAAATTGGGCTAGTACAGGCTTCATGGTCTCTTCTGACCCTCTGGGTTATGACTGACAACTAAAAAACCACTGAGCTATTGATACACAGACCTACTTACCTTTCCCATATCTGCTGGGTTTTTCCTTTAAGCAGTTTTTCCTGTAAACTGAAGTATTTTCTACTTAGACTGGCTTCATAAAGGTGATGAGGCCTAATATTTAGGTCAACAGTATTTTTAAAAAGGTAGTTTTCATATATGTATTTTACTACAAATATTGTACAGGAAAAAAAAAAGTTGTAATGTTCTATATAGGGAAAGCAAGGTACAGTGAAATTACAGGTCTTCTTTAGGGTATACCTATGAAAATCAGCATAATCCTTTCCTATATCAGCCACAGCCCTTATTTTCAAACCAAGCTTTTCAAATATTAGCAAATACCAACTAATCACCAAGCATCTATAAAAATATACCATTATTAACATTTACTTCAGATTTATCCAGGCACCTATGCATGTGCCACAACCCTGCCTGTACAAATCACTTCCATTTAGAGCAATTCAATTGAACAAGGCTGAATTAACAACTCTGGAGATTTAGGTTTAAGGCTTTGGAAGAACAAGTAAAACAAAACAAAACAAAAACTCAGTCTGCAATCCAATCACTGTGTGGCCACATGCTGCTCACTATTTCACTGTTGGAAGAAACTGCTGCTTCCATGAGAAGAATACTGAGTACAGTAACTCCAAGTTAATGTGGCAAGGCTTAAATGCAGTTTAGCAAAACAAAGCTATTAATTTTCCTGATGAGGTTCTGTACTCTGTTGAGCACATTTACCAATACCCAAACGACATGAAGTCAATAATCAACAGTTTAGTGCATTAAATACTGCTGCTCTGCAACGCTAAGTCATCCATTTATCCTCTAAGTGTGCTTCTTCATGCAGTTAGCACCCTGCCAAGTGTACTAAAGGAGAATTCACACTTTGCTACAGTTCAGGAAGCTGAACTCCAGAGCTCCTGGTAACTTGGCTGCGGTGTCAAGCCACAGTTCTATAACCTGCTGAGCTGAACGCCTCCCCCAAGCTGGGAGGTGAGTGCATGGAGGCAAGCAGAAGCAGCAACCCATGTTCCAAAGATGCTGTAGTTCTGAATATTACAAACACGGACTTTCTAACCTTCTAATGGACTGTAGATGTTGTAGAAGTTTGTCTCTTTTTTTTTTTTTCCCCAGGGTAGAACATTTCATAGTTTGATTCTACACAATTAGAGAAAGCAGTGAAGTGAATTAATCCCAGCCACTTGCATACACACTTCAGGCAGTAGTCTAAAGACAAATGAAATCTGCATTCCTTTGCTAAACTTAATAAGCAGGCATGTATGAATTACAGGATTGTTCTTAGACCAAGTCACTGACATCTGTATCACTGATAGAAGCCTTGAATGGTAAAAAGAAAAGTCTTCCACCGTGAGTCTCTAACATGATTCCATAAATTAAATTGATAGCTTTATTTCTTTCACAATGGCAGTTTTTTGCTATAGAAAATCACTTCAAGAAGGAGAGCAAAACATAACAGATGACAAAACATCTCCCAGAAGACCCATCAAACAGTATTTTGCCCAGATGCAGTCTCAAATTGTGTCATGGGGCAAAATCAGGTCCTCAGCTAGAACAAGTAAACTGCTGCAAGCAGAATCCTATTCATTTATTCCAGTTTGAGATCCAGCCCTATGAATCCTTGACACCAAAACTGTCATCTCTTGGATTTAAAATAAATAATTTATTTCATACCACAGATAGTCTGCAGTGTAATAAAATTCTGTCAGGACTAATCTGGGCTGTTACTTAAGAAACTGTTAAGAAGGGTTGGACAAGGAGAAGGAAAATCAGTACCTCAAAAATCTCACCACCTGTTTCTTGTACCCAAATTACTTCTCTTGGGCCTATTCAGTCTTTGCAAAGTAAAGGCAAGATTTGAAATTCTTCTATTGACTCTAAAGGATCAGGAAGTGCAAAAATTAACATATTTTTTCTGAAGTCAGGAGCTTTCTAAATAGCTTTGCCAAACACTGACAGCAGTTTGGTGTGCTGTATTAACTTCTTCAGGTTTGGAAGCCACAAAAATAAACACAATTTCATATGAAGGCAAAACATACCATCTTTTTTTAATTCCACAAAGGTACGGACACTGTTAGTTGATTAAATGTGAAAAAAACCCAACCCCAAAACAGCTGATTTAATTAGAGAGGGCTGGGGTTTTTCTGCCAATTTGGGGGTGGTCAAAACCTTCAATATTTTTTATGTTTTATTTAACAGTGATCTTAGCTGCAAATCACAGAAATCACTGTAGGAGTTATCTTACTAATGGCTCTTAATAGAGAATTGCAGTCCAAAAAAGATGAGCTTCTGTGCCACTTAAAAGTCTGGACAGCTGTATGAAAAGGAATAAATATGCAAAAAAAACAGTACACCTGAAAATTGGGACTGGGACATTCCAGTAGTAAAAGGCAACCAACACAGATCACTACAGAGGAGCTGGGCCAGTTTTTACCTCTTGGTAAGGAAATACTGAAAACAAAAGAAGTCATGTAGTAGCGTTAAGGATGTAGGCTTTAAAGTTTGATCTCCTACATCAGATGGCAAAACCAGTTCTGAAGAACTGGATGTCTTCCTAGATGCACTGAAGACCCTATACAGGACAGAATGAATCATAAAGGAACTAGTACTAAGTAAAATGCAGCTCTGCGAAGAACTCAGTAGCTCTCAATATGGTGAAAAAATGAATGGAGCAACTTGATAGGATCCAGCATATAGATCACTCCAGGTTAGCATGCGGATATTGCTAATTCTGCAAATTACTTAATTCATAGTTCGGACAGTAATTAATACTTTTCTTGTTATACTTCTGTATATCTGAGATCATGAAGGAACTTTAGAGAGCATATCTGAAATCCAGAACTAGTAGCAAACTGTCTTCAGCTGCACACATGTTAAGAAGCTAACAGCAATAGGCATCTCTCTAAAGGATCTAATACCTGCACAAAACTAAACATGACATTTGAAGGGGAGAGGGCAACAGCGTGGGTTTTGAAACCAATACAATCTTTCAGCTTCCTGAGTGTTTCAACTCTGTTAAAAATAGGAAGAGAATTTACAGTGCTTCTTTCAAGTGGTAAATGTTTTAAATAAATGAGTAAGTCAATGGAGTGGAGATATGGATTTTATCTGAAAATCACTAAGGCATAAAGAAGCTAGAGAAGTGCACGATAACACTGAGACAGTCTGACACCATCCTCTCTTTTCTTTTTCGCAAACACAAATAGATGTAACAGGCAAGTACAGTAAAAGAAGCATCCTTGGTCCTTATACTGGGAGGTTTCTGTAGTAGCATTCAGAGGATTCCTTGGTCACCTTCACAAATCCTTGGAGACTGAGCCAAAAAGATTGAATTCTTCAATTCTTCCTGGAAGTTCCAGTTAGTATCAAGCAAATGAAGCAGTTAATAGGGGATATCAGTTTGTGCATCCATGTACGTACTGACCACCCTCTGCTCCTTTTAAATAGTTTTGTGAGCAGCCACTGAGGTCCTGCTGTCTGCTCCTATTTTGCCTCTCCTGCTTGCCCTGTCCAGAAATACCAATAAGCAGTACAGCAGGATTCCCAATGACCAGTACTGTGTAATGCAAAAGCACAAGGGGCTCTTCCTAAAATCACTCACAAGTAGGGTTCATACACCTTACCTCCCGCAGACACAACAATAACGTGGCATCACATTCTGCTGTAATGAGTTTGCAAGTCTCAGGAAAGACTCATTGAGTTTTGCCTAGGCAGTAATACTGGGGAAGTTGGATACCAGTCTCCCAAACTCTCCTAACCACAGCATCAAAAGTAAAGAGGCATGTTTGGTTGTATCCAGCATAGCTTTTCATGTCAATATTGTAACATAACTTATATTTATCTTCATAAATTCATCCAGCTGCACAAACAGAGAATAGAGAATATGAAAATAGGATCCACATCCAGACAACAGAAGAAGTAAGCCAGTATTGATGGAATAAATTCAGTTTGTAGAATAAAAGATACCATTGTTACTGCTTTTTCATTTTAATTACAGAACACAGCAACATCCTACACCAGTGCTGCAAGGCAATCTGCCAAGAGAACTAACTAAATGTATGAAAATACTTTGACTGAAATAACTTATGCTGAATTAAAGGTTTTGCCGCTTTATTTGATTTGGCTTACTGATCATTTAACTGTCATCAAATCCTGAACTTAAGAACTGGCAATGTTTAATGACAATAAGACACTGTAGATCATGTGTTAATGCTGATTAATGCACTTCCCAAGCGTGCTGGAAGCATTTGGCTTGCCTTGTACCTTACTCTGTGCACCCAAGGCATGCATTCATCAGCACTACTGCTCAGTCTGTCATGTCTTATTGCTGAATAGCGCACCATTCTCAGTATGTTTGCTTTGAGCCTGCCTCAGTCAATTTACATTACACTGCCCACCCAAACCCACATTTTTGAGGTTCACCCAGCTCTTGATGATCAGGAGCCTGTATGTTTAATAACATTTTGCTCTGCCAGTCTAATTAACTCCAGCACTGTATCTGCAGTCAGATAAAATGCTCATTTCACACCACATTAATTTTTATCAGCTGAACATTAAGCAACACAAAGCTATCTATGCTTGGTTTAATTTACATACTGACAGAGCTACAAAGCATTACTGCAGCGACTGCAAAGCAAATAAGTAGAACTGGCATCAAACATGGCTTCTTCAAAATGAAATATTGATTTGCAAGACTGGCATCCCAAAGTAAAAAAAGAGGAAAAGAAAATGAATGAGAAATTACTTTCTCCTGCCAGCACTAGAAAAAAACACACATTTTGTAACCAGTCTTTCTGTAAATGCTATACCTTGAGAGTGGCATTAAAATTGAAACTTATCCTTTCATTGGCCAAGGAAAGTTAGATGTGATGGCAACATTTCTGATGACTTAGAAAGAAAAGGAAAAGGGGATGGGGCACAGGGATGTGATGGCTGTGTTAGAGAAGCCATCTTCAAAGGTTTCCCTGCTCTCTTCACTGAGCTAAATTTAGCTGAGCAGTCCTCTTCTCGTGGCCTATGGCCGCAAGTAAAGTTTGAAGGTAGGATATCAGAATAAAAATACAGAAGAAAAATTCTGGGAGCCTGGGATTTTATTCAGTCTAGCAGTGACCCTTCTGTGGTATTTAAAAGCATCTGTGACCCCACAGGACCCAGAATAATAAGCGTTCATCTGAGTTAATCTGAACACATAAAAGCTGGCCATGTAGATCAATCATTCCTAGCTTTTCCAGAATGTTACCCCCCAGCCATCAGGCGAAAACCTTAACTCCAAAAATAAAACTATCCTGCCTTCTGCTCAACCAGCCAAAGTCAAATCTTCACTACAGCTAATTACCAATTGCACACCATTTAAGTGCTATAGTCTACATCCTCCTTTGAGCTTTATCTCGTCTGCGGTTTGAAGTTAAAACAAAAAATGAGGCAAGTCCAACTGGGCTGCATCGCAAAAATCTCACAGAGGTTTAACAAATGAGCAACAGTAACAAACTAGTACTCTGCTCTTCTGCCTGTGGGTTAATGTAATCTTTTAAATCTTAGAGCTAGTGCCACTGAGTGTCTGAGTGATCTTTTAAGGCTGTTTACCCAGTTCCTCAGCCATTCTAAACATTAAGCAATGACCACACTGTACTAAAAGGTTTCCACTTACAAAAGTGCATGAGGTTATCAGCACAAGCAGCTCCCTTGCAAGCAGGCAAGGAAGAAAACTCATAGGTCCTTGAGGAGGACTGAATAACTAATGTTCAGTGTTCCTTCCCTGAAGAACATTCTGTACAGTTTTCCTGAGTGACTGGCTGAAGGGCTAGGACTCAGGCTCC
Source organism: Amazona ochrocephala (assembly GCA_039720435.1). Classification (NCBI taxonomy): domain Eukaryota; kingdom Metazoa; phylum Chordata; class Aves; order Psittaciformes; family Psittacidae; genus Amazona; species Amazona ochrocephala. The sequence continues at coordinate 28,915,020 of CM077883.1, read as the reverse complement.
ATTCAGCTACATGGCTTTCTGGCTACTCTGACCTGAAAAACTGATGTTGGCACTGATACAGTTAAAAGTTTCTATGACATTTGAAATTTTCCCTGTTTCCATCTCAACAGCCTCATGTGCTTCCCTGCCCCTACCTCCAAGTGGGTAGAAGAGTAAATCTACACGGGACTGGGCAATCATGGAATTGTTCCCCTGGGAAATTGGCTACTGCAGTGAAATCTGTCTTTGCTGTTGAAGTCACCTTTATGAGGAGGCTCTTTTCTCTTCAAAAAGCAAATACAGTTAATAACCTTCCTAGAAGCACTAATATTCAGCTTGACTGCTAAGTGAAAAATCATTTCAAAGCAGGACATGGTATTATAGCTATTTCTTGACTGCAGTGCAGTTTATTGTTGCATTCCAGCTGTTTCAGGAAACAAGTCAACTTAAAATGTCATATTAATTATTTACAAAAATACTGACATAAATAAAATGAAGATTTGGCTGAAGTAACAGTTCAGTGTGTAACTCTGCCTTCTTAATGAACATAACAGGGAACTGCTGAATAATTTTCTGCTTACTCTACCACAATCTTTCCTTCTCCTCATTTCCCTGCAAAACAGACCATCAAAAACACCTTGGGCTCAGATATCTGAATCTCGAATAGGTCAAAAATCATAATCAAATCTAGATTCTATCTTCAGATAATGCTGGGGAACTGTTTGGTTTATCTGTATATAACATTCCTTCAACATGTGTTACAGTGAGTGTCTCTGGGCACACTCACTTCATTTTCAGCTGTGCTTTGAAATACAAGAAGCAAAATAGCCCCAGAACACCATTCTAACTAAAATCAGTCATTGTTTTGGAGTAACCACAATACAAAGTGCACTGGCCCTTTCTGACTTCCTTGTCAGATTAGTAGTAGACAGTTTTCTACAACATTAAGTCAGTCGGAACCCAAAGGATAACATGACTTCTAATTCAAGGTAACTGGAATAAAGAATAGAGAAGAGAGGCTGATTAATTAGATCTGTATAGTGAACTAATTTGCATCCTTATTCTCACTGGTTTTCTAAAAAGAGAATCAATGTGTGTTTGTACCTCATATCTTCTAGTCCTTCCCCACATTAAAAATGACAGGTTTTGCAGGTGAAAAAAAAAAAAACAGTTTTCCTATAAAAAGGTACGATTTCCTATTGGGACACAAATGATTTTTACTGAAGCAGAACTTCCTTCGTCACTAGTGTGTCTGGGATAAGAAGCATGGAAATTTGTTCTTGGAGTTCTTCCAAGAACTTGCAGGACTTCCAGCACTGCTGTTACAGGAAATGTGAGGTTAATCTAAATTATTTCATGCATCCTGCCACCACATCATCTGTCATGTCACCACTTCTGCCCAGCAGATAGAAGAGTATAACCCTTCCTTGCAACTTAAGCATCATTTGGTGCCTAAGATGGGTACCTGGTGGTAAAGAAACGACGCACCCATGCACCATCCCACCAACCCCTCCTCTCTTTTTGAGTCACAAAACAGGTATCTGTAATGACTACTCTCCCTAGAGAACAGAAGAGCAAGTAAGGGATAGATCAAGGGATCTTTGCCTTGTTTTGATCACTCCAGCACACGAAGAGGCAGAAAACAGTGAGTCACCACACTGAATTTTCCATTCAAGACTGCTGGCTGAAACAATGGGTCTCACAGCTGCACAGTAACACCATGTACTATGTTGGAGGAGATCCCTCGCAATCAATTCACATTTCTGGTTTAAATCACGTTTTTACAGCAGTGAAATTTTATGAGTAATCCCAGCTGCCTTCCTGAGGTATTCTGGAGCTCCAAAGATCCTCATAAATTTCTCTTAGCATCTAAGGCTGCACCAACTCATTTGAACTGAAGTGGCTCTGATACTTTGAAATAAATCTCACTTTATGGCTTGGAAAGATTTGGGCAAATGGTAACCGGTTAATTCTCCCTTGACTTCCTGCCACGAAAAGTGATACGAGGCCTTGCCAGGGCTATCAAACTGAACTTTAAATCTGCTTCAAATCAGCCTGAAACACAGAGATGGGAAGAGGTGCGTTATGGTCTACATTGCACTGTCTCTGCAACAACAAACTAACCAAACCTCTTTTCAATATGCTTTTTTTGGTTTCACTTGCCAAAAAGCTGGTTTTCAGACTCAGACCAGACATGCTATGAACTGTTGGCTTGCACCCTCAGCATATTATCTGAAGTATTCCCCCCATTTTGAATAGCATTGTTTTTATATAACATTATTTCTGCCTTTCCCAGAATAGGGGAACCTAACATCTATCTGTAAATACTTAACCTTAAAATTAACAGATTCCTTTTCACCACCCCATTCCATCTAACTTTCTTTCCCTGGAATCTGCTTTTGCCAGCATTTTGTGTAGACTTTGTCTTCTGATAACTCAAGTAGTTTACTGCTATGCAGGCTTCAGGAGTGAAACGTCACTGGCTGAGAGGGAGCAAGTATTGGTCTTGACAGTTTGGATGCTGCTTCCTTTCTCAAAGATGACTTTTTTGACAGGACCAGAAAGCTCTGTCTGTTTTCAAACTCTAAAATGTGACAGGGACTCAGAATGCAGGATAAGACAGACCATGCCAGGTCAGTGGTTTTTGTCTACACAAGCTTACGGTCTCTTTGAATTTATAAACTAGCAGAGGAAAAGAAGCTAGGGAAAAGTATCTCGAATTTTCGCAATAGGTACGCTTTCCACAGCCAAACCCTGATGTATTCAAGAGGAACTACATAGCTTTTGTTATGCTATATATCCCATGCTTAATTGAGAAATGATTCTTAGTAAGTCCTGAAGAGATACAGGTCTCTCTATCTCTCGAATGGGAAACAATCATATCTCACAGCAACTCATTACGTATTCTTTTTGTACCATGAGTTGTTTTAAAACCGTGAAATTAGTTCTGGCAGAGCACAGAGAAACACCCATGAGATGAGGCTGAAAGAGTTATGTAAGGCTTCCACACAGTCTTCATGAATGTTAACTCTTCATGGCTACAAGTCAGCCTTTTTAGATGAAGAAACACTCATGTACTATAGAACAAAAACATGGCTATTTTTCTTCTGTCTCTGACATTCTGTGTATACAACACCCCAGTAACTATGGTTGGCAAAAAAAACTCCTTTCTCCATTGGCTCTTTTGATACTTAGACAGTCATCATGAAATATGACTTAGATTAAAGAAGTTAACAGTATCTATAAATTAGTTGAGCAGGAGCTGCCTGTGCTGACAAGTAAATTGACCCTTCTGTGTGGTATACTGAAAACTTCTCAACATGTATCAGATCCATTAATTCAGGTAATGTCATATAAGAACACAAGTGCAGAAAACAAGATCAATGAGATGATCTACCTGATGGGTTGGACTCTCTAGCCTGGGTCCTTTGGACTCTCCAACAAGGATCACAAGTCTTCCCAAAGACTATAGCCGCTGTAAATGTCTGAGCTTTTAGCCTCTCTAGGAAGAATATCATCAGCCTTTCAATATTAGCTCACACACCTTTCTGTAGATGCTAGGGTTAGTGAATTGAAAGCCTTTAAAGCCAGAATTATTCTGTTGTCCTGCTCAGCCTAGACAAGTACAATGACAACAGGGGTCAGGTTGATGGCATTGCTCAACAAATGCACATTTAGAGCTGGGAAGAGATTCCTTGTGCTCTCTGGCAAGTAGGACAGAGGGCCAAGAAACTAAGCTACAACTTTTGTTCAGACTTGAGAGCTACGAATGGGGTCAGGACAGAGCTGCAGCTCAAGGTACATTTAAGATGGGATCTTTTCTGATTTTGGTTTTACAGTGAGGCTCCAAGACCATCACTGACTAAACTGAGAAGGGGGCCATGATACACACAATGTTCAAGGAGAGAGAGGGAAGAATTAACGAGGTTGAGTGTCAGGACACAGTAACGCCTGTATAAGAGCACATATTGCAAACTCAACCTTCTTGAATTGCAGGTAGACTCAGCAGTTCTGGTGTCCTCAACATAAAAAGGACGTGGAACTGTTGGAACACGTCCAGAGGAGGGCCACGAGGATGATCAGGGGACTGGAGCACCTCCCGTATGAAGATAGGCTGAGAAAGTTAGAGTTGTTCAGCCTGGAGAAGAGAAGGCTGTGTGGAGACCTCATAGCAGCCTTCCAATACCTGAAGGGGGCCTATAGGGATGCTGGAGAGTGACTGTTCATGAGGGACTGTAGTGAGAGGACAAGGGGTAACGGGCTCAAACTTAAACAGGGAAGTTTAGATTGGATATGAGGAAGAAATTCTTTACTGTAAGGGTGGTGAGGCCCTGGAATGGGCTGCCCAGGAAAGTTGTGAATGCTTCATCCCTGGTGGCATTCAAGGCAGGGTTGAACTTAGCCTTGGATGGCATGGTTTAGTGTGAGGTGTCCCTGCCCATGGCAGGGGGGTTGGAACTAGATGATCTTAAGGTCCTTTCCAACACTGACTATCCTATGATTCTATGACTTGCTCAGGGTATGGGGGGCAGGGGGGGGGGAATCACATAAAACTTTCGGTGAAAGCTTTAATTCATTAAATTCATGCTGAAAAGATTTGGCGTGAAAAAAGCTTGCTAGGCCTTTAGGATTGCAATTTAATGAATTAATTGCCTTCACAGAGTTGCTGAAAAACACGCTTGTTCTTCAGAAACGCTGCTCCTTTTACTTCTTGAGTTTAACAAGAAATTCAAATTCTTTGACAAAAACCACAGTGTAATAATGAAAACAAACAAAAAAGAGACCACAATAACATGTGTCATTGTCCCTCCCCCCAAATCCCCCTTTTCCCCCCAGCAGAAGCAATGTATTAGCTAAATGTTACATACGTCTCAACTTCTGAAATTTCTTCAGTTCTGAGGATAGAAATGGTCTCATTTAAGCTCACGTGAAGTTAACTAAAGAAAACCAGAAGATTTGCTTTCTAATTTCTAACGATACTCTGCTGACATACTCTGCCACACAAAAAATGAATAACAAAAGTCAGAGGCTCCCTGTTCAATAATGGGTGTCGAAGTTCTGAATGTTATACAAATTGCTAGACAAAAAAAGTCTCATTGGCCTGTCCTAACACTGAATTGGGCCATTAAAGAGGAAACAATTTTAGCTGTTTAAATATTTCTGAGAGCAAATGGGACCCTGGAGTTCTGCAAATCTGTAATACTGTTTCCAAACGTCTTATTTTCCTGTCTTTAAACATTCTGGAAAATTGCTCTGAATACAATGCCAAAATGTAAAACTGAAAACACAAAAGGATATTGGGACTGTCTGAATTACAGATGTCTCTAAAGACTAATGGCATAAAGATGTGAAACGGACTGACCTTAAATGTCCTTATTCTCAACCTGTTTAAAGGTCTTGTCTTTGTTTCTTGTAAGTTATTTTTATACTTGCACTGACTGGAAGTAACGATAACCATTCATAAAAAGCTTATTATAAGAATCTAAAATTGCTCCTTAAGGCAACTGAGCCCTCTGCATGTGTTCCAGGATTTCTAAAATGCTTGCCAACTTTTCTCTCCAAGGTACAGCATTTGAAAGCAACAGGTGACCAACAGGCACATTCAAATCCATGCACCCCATGGAACACAAGAGCTTGTTGCAACATGTCATCATCTTCCCCCCAGCCATTGAAACATAAAGAACCATTCACTGGCAGCTGATAAAAAGAGAAACTGAAAAAGCAGTACAACAACAAACACGTCTGCAGATAAAAAAAAGAAAGAGACAGGAAATCTTTCAGGATGTCCTTCCCTGTTTACTACTGCAGACACTTGCCATATGAGAGGGCATAAGGAATGAAGACAGAGAAAGACTTCCAGTGGTGTAATTCAACTTTAAAGTTACAAAAGAATAGAACAGCCCATAGCTCTTGGAGCTATGGCATGCTACCTTTATAAAATTCCTAGTATTCCCTTGCATGTTGCCCTGAACAATGTTGGGTTTATTTTGCCTAATGGAAGGGTTAACACGGAGGTCAGCAGAAAACCAAGGCAAGTGGCTGTCATTGTTTCAATAGTAGCAAAGTAAAAAAGTTCTCTTTGCAATTACATCATCTACTCACTCCCTTTGTCCATTCCAGGGGTGAGCAATACAATTTACTTCTGAAAGCAGAGATGTGCACTGTTGGAAATTAATCCCTTTTTGGTTCCACCCAATATCTTACGTTTTGAAGGTATTCCTGACTTGATGCTTCAAAATACCTTTCTACATGCCAGCAAACTATGCCAAACCCCTATTGAATACTAAAGTAGAATAGTGACTTGGGTAGTAAAAGACAAAATAATTCTATATTCCAGATGATTTCCACCTTTACATGGTAGAAGGCCAAAATAAACCATAGCACCTTCTAATCCTGAGAGTGGAAAGCAGCTGAATTCATTTACCTTCACTTGTACAAGTATTTCAACTATGAGCTGAATGGCTCATCTCTGAAGAGCCTGGGGTACAGCCAATGCATCTTTAATACACATTTTGGTTGGTGAAATATTGCTTGGAAGACTTCCCTTTTTCTTAGAAAAGTCCAAGCTGTCAGAAGTCTGAATTTTCTGCTCTTTCTTTCTCTATTTTTAAGGCACTTAAGGAAAGGAAACACCTATCATCAAGTCAAAAATAGTGCCTAACTCATTATATAGTTTAATAACTTCATCTTCCTTAGCCAAAATAATTAAGTGACCAGAAGGAAACACACAAGACTTTTTGAGTTAACAGGGTATTTTCAAGTGGCAATTTCAAGTAATGAGAAATCAAGAAATGGGAAAAACAAATTATCTAAACCCCATCTAGTTTTACAAATAATTTAGTTACACTGTTACAGTGATGGCAAAAGGGCGATAACTGTAGTGATTTTGTAGACCTTGTTTCTCAGAGCTTTCAAAGGAAAGATACTAGAATTTCTGAATAGGGCAAAATCATTCCTGTGTCCTTAGCTATGAAGTTAGTCTTAACAAATTGCTGAAATTCAAAAACTAAAGCAAGGAAAAAAATGGGAAAGCCCCTCCCTGTTTGTACCAAGTTCAGTAAAGTCAGAAGTTACTGAGGTTACTGCTTCTCTAATGGAAAACGGCAACTGAATCATAGAATCATAGAATGGTTTGGGTTGGAAGGGACCTTAAAGATCATCTTGTTCCAACCACCCTGCCATGGGCAGAGACACCTTCCACTGGACCAGGCTGCTCAGAGCCCTGTCCAACCGGGCCTTGAACACTACCATGGATGGGGCAGCCACAGCTTCTCTAGGCAATGTGTTCCAATGTCTCACCACCCTCACAGTGAAGAATGGGAAGAAACATCTTCCCATTAAGCACCATTTATCCTCAGCCAGATAGATCCCTCTTTCCTTGAGGATGCAATTATTTTCTCAGTGGCACATAGCCCATGGAGCAGCCTGAAGATGACTCCAAAACAAATGCAGGGGTGGAAAGCACAGATCAAGTTTTACATCTGTGCATAATGATACAGCTTTATCTGCAATACATCAACCTGACCTATAATCCAAGCAATGCTCTTACTGCCCAGTAGCTTCCAAAGAACAATGCTATCACAGCCAGTGAGCACAGCAGAACTTCACCATTATTCTACGGAGCCCTATTTCCTGACAAACCAAACAAGTCCATTATTAGTGCCAGGTTTAAGAGTAACATATCTCTAAAATGTAGTGAAAAAAATCAATGTTTTCTGTACTTCTATATAAAACAGCTCAACCTAGTTATATGGCCTATATTAAACCTAGTGGCCAAGAATTTTTTTATCTGTCAATATAAAGCGGGAATTGTGAACTCAGCTAATTTTACCTCTCATATTTAATATTCCCTTTCCTACTATTGCATTTAACTAAAACTACACAAGCTGTCTAGTATTTGCCATAGTTCCTCAATGTTGCATTTTAAAAATGCAAATGTATGAAATAAAATCCCATTGAGAAAGAAAAAATGCACCTAAGTCAATACTGACTAAATCTACCTTGCTGATACTAAAAAGGGCACATTTCAATAATATTTTTGAATACAGATAAAGTATTTAAATTAAAACATATTTGTTAATATCCCCATTATTATAACTGCATGAAGCAGTCACTGGAATTACTTAGGCAATACGTAATAACCACAATACCAGATGCATGCCTGTGTTAAACCCAATATGCAAGCAGAACAGATTAGATATTTGTTACATAATAACTACACAGTCTTCCCCTCTTTACATCCATTCCTCCTGCATTCTGATTATACGTTTTTAGAGAGCATGCAGGAATGCTAGCAGGATGAGCGCTGTTTAACTGCCCATTTCCTCTTAGATGCTAGATTGTGGTTAGGGCACTGATCTGACCCCCCACTGCTACAGTAGTAAGTCTCAAGATTATGACTTACTGTCATTGCTGTGATGGATGCTCTAACATTATGAATGAAAGTAATCAGAAGAAAGGCTGCTGTAGTTGAGACAGTATAGTTTCAAGTACAGTCTGTCCTTTCTGGTCTTCTGTATGTATTAAATATTTCCAGTTACACACTCTCCTAATCCTTATACAAGACACTCATGCCACTTATTAAAGGGCAGTGAACACTGCAGTCTTTCCAATGGCTAAATTCTGCTGTATAGATTATTATCTCATATCTAAATACACTAGCGGTTTCATTTTTCTACCTCTAGAATTTCCTCTCACTTGGGGTCATAAGATTCTTTCTTTCTCTCCTTCTCTCTTTCTTTCCCCCTACTTTTTAAAGATTCACCAGCATACAGTTGCAGGTTGTATAGTTGCATAGTTGTCATACAGCTTTGTATCTCTATGAAACATGCCCTTAAGTTATGCTTCCGCTTATGGACCTTTAAAGAAAGTTCCCCAGCTGCAACAGCATCAGAGGTTTAGTTAACTAACTAATATTTCAGGAATTTACTTTGGATATTGGTGACCCTTTCCTTAAACTGGAATATAGAATATAGATGGAGAGCATGTCTCCATATGACAAAATACATTCTGGACATGTCTCCCCTAGAGATTTAGCGACAGTATGCAAAAATCTTACTCTTCAGTTATAAAGATATTTATAAGGAATATATTTTGACACAAAGAAGTTCCTCAGACTTGCTCAGGAAACTACTTTTCCCTTCGTTATAGGCAGCCAGAAGCAGCCTGACAGCAATCTAATCAAAACATGCAAATGAGGTCAACTGTCTTGAAGGGCTGTAGGATTTCTCAAGAGAAATTTACAGAATGTCCTGGCACAAAGGTATTTTCTTAAGTCACTGACTCCATCTTCTGCAGTTCCATGCCGTTCTACAAGGCCTTGCGTCAGTTTGCACTCTCTGCTGGGTACAGATGCCCCAGCTGGGGAGACATTTCATTTTTAATTTAATTCTGAACACCTCAAAGGATGGTGAGCTTCAGGAGGCAATGAAATTACAGAATCTTCCATTTAAGCTTCAAAAAGTAATAATAATCTGGTAAACAATAATACATGCAACACTCAAAAACTTCAGTAACTTGACTTCATTTAACATCAAATTTAAAGCTATGGTCAAAGCAACTATTTTCTTCCACTGCTGATTACACTCTTTACTGCAGTTCACATAGACTGACTTGGCATACAGACCAAGATAAGAATAAGATAAAGTCTCCCTTTTTTGCCTGACTATTCCTTCTCTTAGCTGTCTGTACCATCCCTTTTCATGGCATTCAGTGAGAGACTGACGAGCTGAAGGAGCTGTTAAGAACCAAGCATGTGCAATAAGCGTTAAGCCATTTTTATAGAAGCCAGATTAACTTGGCTGAGAATTAGAATGAGCATTCAGGAAACCCCGCCTAACAACCAGGGGAGGGGGGTTTGTTAATACAAACACAACCAGCATCCTGCCTCTGCAATAGGTTAACGCAGTGATATGCTAACGTGGAAGATAAAAACCATGTCAGGTTCTCTTCAGCACTATAAAAGCACACACTTCCATGGACTAGACAGAAAAGCTTCCATGCAATATTAAATCACCCTAATTTGGTTTCCCACAGTTTGATAAAATGCATTAACATATTACAGTTTTCCTGCAGCTTGCATTTAGGGTAAACTATCTGATGAACTCCAAATTTTCTCATATTATATACAGCTTCCTGCTTATCATGTCTCTACTGAAACTGCAATGAGGAACTCCGGCACCCAGCAATTTGTATAAAAAACACACAAAAGCATCTCTTTACAAATAGACCATATTGCACTCAACAGTAGCACAAAGCTTGGTCTCTCTGATTACAAGAAACACTGAAGAGACTTCAGCATAAGCAAATTGACAACACTATTCCAGCCTCCTAAGGTACAGGGGACGGGGTTTTCAGAAAGGCATGTAAGACAAGTACTGCAGCTTTTATGAAATGATGACTGATCAAAAACACAAGGAAACATGGTCATTTGGAAAAAAGACTGAATGCTCAAGGCATGGGATTCTAGAATGGCATATAAAAGCCCTAGTCCAGGGATTCATTATTTACACAAAGTGAGAGAGCTGCACAGAGGCAGCCTAAGAGGGACCGAATGTAGAACTGTCAGGTGCCTGCTGGCGCAGGGTTCCCCTGACTGCTAAAACACACAGTTCTAATCCCATTGAAGCAGGGCTGGGCCTTGAACCTGAATGGCTTCGGCAATCAGATAATGCACTCATAAACAGAAACCCATTCTGCATCCAGATGAGATGCAGAATTTTGTATGCTGCTTGCAGATAAACAGCATCAGAACTCTCCCTTCACACTTGAAAAAGAGCTGGAGAGCTTCAGAGAGACAAACTCATTCTTTTTCTGTAAAGACGTGACTCTCAGATGTCAAGACACTGTCCAAATCCGCTAATCTGGTGTTATGTCAAGAAAGCGAAGGCTCTTCCTGCAAACTGGTGCATGTTTCTTCACACATGCCTTTACATGCAACCCTGGTGTGTCAAAAAGTAACCAGTCCATGTTTCTCAAATACACCAAAGCAAGATCAAAGCAAAGCACATCTAACTAGGACCTAAAAAAGTTACTGGTTACTCTACTCCCATATTAACATGCACAAAACATTACAGTTGAAACTGATAATGTATATAACACCATGACTAAAAAACCCAAACCACCACCAAACTCTTTAATCATACCTGTAAAAAAGGATCTTGGTAAAAATGATGTAAGGAAAACATGGTTACAATTATTTTTATTATTTTATCAGGTATTATCACAGTTAGATTACTGAAATACAAATAATCAGTAAGGAAATGTAAGGGCATTGATCCTATTCGATTATTTTGTGGAAAAACAACAAATAATGATTCTGATATACTGTATTTCTCCTTTTATTTCCTTATTACTTTGTATTGCTTGCTTACTCTTAAAGGTGTTCCTACAAATTCTTACAGAAAATACAGACTCCTGTCCGCCCCTCAATTCACATGCAAACGTGAAGAGGCAGAATTTATCTCTATAAACAAATCCCGTTTGTTTGTAATGATCCTGATGCCTAAACAGTTACAAAGCAGATGCTTAGCATACCAAATTGTGCAACTCAAACAGTGCCTGATAAGTAGAATCATAGAATCATAGAATAGTTAGGATTGGAAAGGACCTCAAGATCATCAAGTTCCAACCCCCCTGCCATGGGCAGGGACACCTCACACTAAACCATGCCATCCAAGGCTATGTCCAACCCCACCTTGAACGCCGCCAGGGATGAAGCATTCACAACTTCCCTGGGCAACCCATTCCAGGGCCTCACCACCCTTACAGTAAAGAATTTCTTCCTCAGATCCAATCTAAACCTCCCCTGTTTAAGTTTAAACCCATTACCCCTTGTCCTCTCACCACAGTCCCTAATGAAGAGTCCCTCCCCAGCATCCCTATAGGCCTCCTTCAGGTATTGGAAGGCTGCTATGAGGTCTCCACGCAGCCTTCTCTTCTCCAGGCTGAACAGCCCCAACTTTCTCAGCCTGTCTTCATACGGGAGGTGCTCCAGTCCCCTGATCATCCTCGTGGCCCTCCTCTGCACTTGTTCTAACACTTCCATGTCCTTTTTATGTTGAGGACACCACAACTGCACACAATACTCCAAGTGAGGTCTCACGAGAGCAGAGTAGAGGGGCAGGATCACCTCCCTCGACCTGCTGGTCACGCTCCTTTTGATGCAGCCCAGAATACGGTTGGCTTTCTGGGCTGCAAGCGCACACTGCCGGCTCATGTTCATTTTTTCATCAACCCACACTCCCAAGTCCTTCTCTGCAGGGCTGCTCTGAATCTCCTCCAGCAGAATACTGATCATGACACCAGGACTACCTGGAGATTGGTTTCATTCCCCACTCTGCCCCCAGGGTCTCAAGAGGAAAGCTAGGAAAGGCTTCTGCAGACTTGGATTAGAAGGCTAAGTAATGCAAACACCTAGCCACAGTGATGCAAATAATAACCCAAATTAACCAGGGCTCTGGCTCTGACCTGGACACAAGTTTTCTAAACGCTGAATCAGCTACATGTTCCAAAACAGGAGGGTTTTGTTGCATTATATTCAAAGGAAAAAATTGGCTTCTATTTTTGACAACTCTTGATACTAGACCTCATTTGACATAAATGCCAAAGGGAGAGTTAACATAGACTAGGATTTTTCTCTTTCCATTATTCCTGTTCCCCATTGAGAAGGGTGTAATTTATTGAAAACTGGCTGATACTTTCCTGGCTCGGAGATCATAACTTAAAAAAATCAAAAAATCATCTTTTCATCACATTCCACCGCAAGCCTTGGCACTGCTCTTGCATGCAAATCATTTAACCCTTATGCTGCTTTTGAGCCACAAATCAAACAGTATTCATTATATGTGAATTCATTACAACCTGTGACTTGCCAGGTTTCACCTTTATAAATCCTTTCTTTATAGTGGAAAAGTGATTCAGTGACTCCCCAGTACCAGACAACATGCCAGCAGCTTAGCAAGTACCGGCACCCAAAATCTGGAAGCACAGACTCTCTCTCAAACCATCATTCCACTTTCTCAAACAATGGGCCACACTCACTGGCCTCACAAAACGAGAATAAAAGTTAATGCCTCTCCATGGAGTCAGCTTCACATCATGGAAGCACAATCAGAATCAGATACAAAGTATTTAATTACATTTTGGATGCAGGTTTTTCAGCCCACTGTGATTTAGCACAACTAAATCATTCATCCATTGCAAAAAGAATAATACTAACTTCTTAGTAACAGTACAGATTAGGGATAGTTGAGATAAAATCTGGGGGAGGAGGGCTTGTTGGATTCCTATACTATTCCGCTTTTTTTCACTGGATTCATCCCAGTATGAATGCAAACAGAACCAAACCCAGGCTAGAAAACACAACCCCCAAAGGGTTCATTACTACAAGAGCTAGTCCACCTGGCTTCAACTATTACAGCATTTATGCAGAACAATTAGAAACAGCCCTACTGAATTCAAGCATCTAGTCATGCACTCAGTTTTAAGAGCTGAAGATGGAACAGCACTGAAAGAAATTTCTTGCTTAGCTGACCTTAAATGACGTCTCACAATCCTCAATTTATAATATAAAAACTCGAATGAGCTAAAAAACCCAACACAGCTCTGGAGGAGCCACAGCTGCAATGGCCTTTCTGCATCTCCAGGTGCCAACCAGTAAGTCTCAGCTACCTACAGTAAACAGCCACAAAAGCAAAGCACATTTCATCCTGAATGTATTAAATTACAATTTCAATTGTGATAACAAATCAAGTGTGCTCAATTATCCCACTATAAGAATAGCTTTTCTGGGCATTAATCTTTATTAAGAACACTTCTAAGAAGCCTAGTTAAAGAAATAGTCACTAAAAAAAATCCATGTAGGTCAAATTCAGGAATCTTTCATAGTCTGAAAAGTTTGAAATGTGTCTTTGAGTTTACGGAAGACGTTTTGATTTATATTAATACCTTGAGAACGAAGCCCAAACTTTCAAACACACATTGCTGAATCAAACAGTCACAACTGAACTAGTAAGTTACTAAACAGATTTAGAGCCAAAATATTTAAGAACAATGGGGACAGAAAGAAACGGCAATTAGCTTCCCTCGTTCTCAGTATGTGCTGGATAGTATATGGAATTAGTGTGGCTGGAAGCATATTGTCTAGAGCTCGATCTCACAGTAGATACGGCACTAGAGTACTTCAGAATTTTAGGGACTTCTCGATCACTTTATGAACAAACAGGTCAAAGAAATCCTTACTCACTGCCATGATCTACTTACCCCAATGGAAACAGTCACAAATTTTCATTAGAAATTCTGAGTAAGCAACAAGACTTCTCCACAGATTTAGAAAAGCTGTCCAAGACACAGGCATAAAGCCAACTGTGAGGACAAAAAGTAAGCATATTTTATTCTTGCTAGATGGCAGAGTTGCCACTGCAACATGTTCTGCTTGTCAGCAGCCCACAGTCCTGGCAGGGTTAACCATGACAGACTCCCTCTTCAGAGCGGGCTAGTGTACAGTATCAAGACAGACATTTCAGAAGGCACTTTACTGTACTGAATTAAAAGCAGGCTGTCTTTCATCCCTTTCAGATACTTTCTTAAATGTGCAACATTGTTCCATTTGTAAATTGTTTGCAGCTGATTAGTACTTGTATCCATAGTGCCAGGCAGCAAACAAGCATAAAACAAAACATGCAATCCATCATCTAAGAACACAAGATCAATTACTTCAGAAAATTATCCAATCTGTGCAGTAAGAATAATTAGAAACAATTCTTAAAGGCAAAAGAGGTGGTGTTTACATTTCTCTTGTTACATTTTCTATGTCCAAAGAAAAATATCTTCATGGTATCACCTGATCCAAACACCTCCCCTCCCAAAAAAGCCTGAATCCACGCAACCAGAACTTGCAACAGTGACAAAAATTCAAAGAAAAGCAAAGAAGGATTAATACCCAAAATTAATAGGGGAGGAAAGAAGCTTACCAAAAGTGAAGTGATTCATTACTGATCTTAATCTTTGCAGATAGTGAAGGAAAAAATTGCTAATTTGTGTGTCTCTGTGGCACTGCAAAGCCCATTTCAAGCTTTGATGAAGTTTACTCGTTTCTCCACCCTACACAGGTTTTCGAGTTTGCTTCCTGGTGCTATACTATAGCACTAAAAGAAACCTAACAACCTACTGTTGGTGTTTTTGTGTTTGGAAAGCAGTCTGGAATCACAAGCCAAAAGTACAAAGAAAGAGAGGGGGAAAGAAACAAAACTTATCCACGTGCATATATGTGATACGCGTAACAAAAAATAGCCAGCAGCTTTTATGGCTTGGCTTCCACCTTAAATGCAGAATAGACTTTAGGAGCTGCTGGCAGTTTAAAGAACAGCAGGAGACAGGTGAAAGCATTTCTGTTTCTTCTCTGGCAGGAAGACACAGAAGAAAAACTCATCAATTCCCACACTACCTTTAGACATTTTCTGCCAAGATTTGAGGGAGAAGGTTGGCATTATTAGTTTCAGGTAGGAAAACCTGATATGCTTTATGACTGCTGATTATTTTTTAATGCTATCTTAGAAGCTTATCTTAAAGCTTCATATTCTCACCTCCTCGCATAAAAAATATTTCAAAATGCAAATCTAAATTTAAGTATTTCAAACACATTAGAAATCCTCATTTTTAAAGGACATTAGTATTTAAGTTTTATTCTTTCCTGTTGCTCTTTAAAAGTTTATACGAAAGAGACCAAAAGACCAAAGGTTAACAGAAATGGATACTTGAAACTACACTCCATACAATGTGACCTTGGAGGGTTTGAGTTCTACCTTAACTTAGATCCTCTTGTCATCCTCACAATTAAAAACATTTCTAGCCAGGCTGGTGGGAGCCCTGAATTCATGCTCTAGATCCTTTAATTCATCCTTAGTGAACAGATCCCAGTCACAGCCTTTGTAATACTGCCGTCTTTGAAGAGAAACGTTAACTTTCATTTTTCACTGTGACAGAGTGAAAAACATATTCTCGAAAAATCAGAATTGACAAAAGGACTTTGCTCAGCTCTATAAATACATTAAAGAATAAAATAAATACTTACAAAATTAAAATGGGACGGCTCACTCTTAACTCATTTCCACCTATCAGCCTGCCTCCCAGTTTGTTCGCTACCATCAAAAAGTACCGGAAAAATCACAAGACAAATTACTTCAGTGTAACTGTGTGATTATTTACTAATCTCGATGTTTTAAATCCATTGCATCTTTAGGTTTTTACACAGCAGAACAAAACACAGAAGAACTGAGTTCAAATGTTACATCATTCCCTCACAAAACTTCCTGGTGGCACTGTAGGAACTAATATGAGAGACTTAAGAGCATTCTGAAAATTATTGAGCTGACCTTGTTCTTACCTTCAGTAATGCAGCTTCAGCGCCTTTTAGGCAGGGCTAGTCTGAAAGCAGTATCACAATGCTTCTTCAGACTGCTAGTGTAACAATTACACATCACTGTGAGGATTATTTGGATCCAGGAGAAAGCAGCAGCATTTCCAATTCCTACCCAAGCCTTCTGAGCTGTCTAAACTTCACACATTGTCACAATTTAACCTCCATTACATCCTAAGCAACTTGTGATTAGAATATTGGCATCATCTTGGGGATGTAAACTGCACCAAGACGAAGTGAGGGGGTTAGGTTTACACTTCTCTACACTTCCCCTGAAATGCCAAAATACACATAGAGGCACAAGCACAAGCTACTTCCAACTCCAGCTCTTCAGAATACTAAACCAAAGGATAGGCATTCCTTTGGTTAAAACAAAGGAATACTTAAAATTGAACTTAAAATGTTTATTGCTTAAGTTAGTCACAAGGAATGTTCACTTCTAATATTTCTACTGCTGTTTTTCTTTCCTATTTTTTTTTTTTTAATTCCTTTTTTGGTCTTTGAGGAAATTTGTAAGTGTGACAACAGATTTTGCAGCTACTGAATTTGAATACAGGGAAAAAGGCAAAGCTCCTTTACTCACTTTTTGGTATGAGACCCTAAAACCACAAACCAAATGTCATAATGAAACTGATAACAACATTGTCAGATAAACGTGTTTTTTTTGAGTAACATCCTTTGAAAGTTAAGCTGTTTCCACCAGATTTCTAGCACAATGATGTAGCTGGCAAGTAGCAGGGGAAAAAAGAAGGGTTCTTTGCCTGGCACCCCAAGAAGCGCCTTCCAAAACAAAACAACACGAGTTTAATGCTGTTCTGCAGGACTGTGCAACTGATCGGAGGACTCTGCTTATTTATAAGTTACTATTATAACTTTCATGTTATTTAATTTAGGTTGAAAGAGCCGAAGAATGAGCAATAGTGTGAGATTTCTATTACATGTATTCCTGAATAAGTCCACCAGGCCTACCTGAGGAACTTTTGCCCACATAGCACTGATGGTTAGAGGTGTGATGGTTTTTTTCCTTTTTAGTTTGCAATGGTATTACACCAGCGAAAACCGGAGCACAGAAGCAGTTACACCACTGTGTTTTCACTGCTGTAGCTTACTGTAGTCAGGGAACTGACAGAAGCTGCATCATCAAAAGCACTTTTTTGTTGTGTAAATGGGGTTTATCCCAGATGGGTCTGGTGGCAAAGCTACGCCAGCAAACAATCTGTAACACAGATCAGAAATCTCTCTGCCATTTATAGTGTGCCTGTACCAAACTGTAAGGCAGCTTCCAGTTTTGCTACAGAACACAGTTCTAGCATTTTGCAAAACTGTTTTGCAGAAGTAAATCCAGACAAACAAATCAAGGCTTGAAATGTACAATGCTTTCATTTACCAGTCTTCAAGGCTTAATCAGATCTAGCTCCAGTAACACGGGGGCTTCTAGAATATGGTATACTGACTTATCTGAAATACCCATCAGTGTTCAAATGTAAACTTTTTCAATGCTGGCATCTAAAGGGCCATGATGAATCCCCCCCATTGCCTGCTTCATAATTTAACAGCTCACATCAGTCTCTTTTCTGTCACGATGAAGATTTGCAGGTCATAATACAGATGCATTTTAAGAGGCATTTCTTTCTCTTACTCTTCCTCAAGCAAGACACGCCTTCATAAAGCTAGTTGCAGAATCACAATCTGGTACATGAACACTAGAATCAGCTACTCAGAATTGACAGACTGTAAGAAACATTGAACTGTAGGGGAAAAAAGCTATTCTAAAGTTCTCACTTTAAGGAAAGCTTCAGGATTCTTTTGTGATGTAATAAATTAGTACGAACATCTAGGAAAAAAGCTGTCATAAAAACTGGTAGCCAGCAAGGTACAGGAGAAGCAGGAACACAAGACACAGTGTGTTGACCTGGTAGCATAAATGTGGCTCTTAGCACATGAGATAGGGTTTGACCTTTCTTTCAGCAGAAAGGTAGAAGTACTACATGCTTCTTTAGCTACATTACTATAAACAATTCTCAAAAAATAGATTTCATTTGAAAATATGAAAATATTCAGTTATTTACTGTAAAATGACAGGATAACTTGAGTCTGGTGTCACGTCTTATAGAGGTCTGCATCAAATGCCTCAGAGGAGAATTCCCTTCCCCCAGCCACACTACACATGGTCAGATTTGCAATTCTGTGTCATATCAACTCTGTCCTTTTTAAAGATATGGTCATTATTTATTCCATAAGGTATGAAAAAGCTTTTTTAAAAATCAGTTACCTCCTATTCATTATTCCCCTTTCTATATGTATTTATCTATATGCCTGCCTTGGGGCAGTGGGGAGAGCGGAGCAGGGAGTTGTGCAAAGTAACAAAGGTTGATGAGTACTGGGCAGTCTGTGAGTTTAAAAATTCAAAGTACAACAAAATCCAGAAAACAGTAGAGAAAGCTAAAACCTCAAAAAGGCAAAAGCAAATGATAATTTGAATAGACAACATATCTGATAATAAAATCCATCTGCCCTTCATTTGAGTTTATATCTGAGAAAAAGCAAGAGAGGCACAACAACAGGGGCATTTTTGGCCCAGTAGCTGCTTATGATAAAACATATGATAAAAGTAAAGTACTTATTTCCATATATCTGCGTCAAGGGCAGATATAAAGGTCTGCAGCCATCCTGGCAGCAAGCTCATTTAGGGCATCAATGCCCTCAGACATTTTCACATTGGTAACACAGTAACTGAAGTTGGGAGTGAAAGTGATTTCCAAAATATGCGCTCTCCGTTTAAAAAGAACCCCCAAGCCCAAAACAACAACCATGGCAAAGAACAAAAAGCCGAAATCATATAACCAAGAACGAACAACTGTGACCCACTTCAGATCAAAAGGTCACTATACCACAACCTTGGTCATTAGCTGCAGCTCTAAAGGTCAGGCGCTTTCAGCCATGTGCAGAACTTACTGCTGATCTGGTACCCAAAGCAATCTAGGCACATACAATGTAAAATCAGTAATCTTAAGATATGGCATTATTCCAACCTTTCCACTTGAGTTTCTTTGGTTTCCATAAAGCAAAGTCACACAATATAAAATGAGACATTTTCAGCAAACAACTGTAGTCTAATTGGATGAGTTTCCACCAGCCACAACAATTTTCCTGTAAAATTTACACCAGGTGCTCTACAATAATGAATATAAAGAAAATTAAAATCACATTTGAAGTACCTAACAGAAGAAAAGGGAATCTGGTAAGACATTTCCTTGACTGTTAGTATTGAGATGGAATCTTGTTGGCAGTGTGTTATGATCTGCAGCTGCCTCTGCAGTATTTCAGTTTCAGGAGATGAATGTGTGCTTTCAATGTGAATCAATCTGTTAGACTCTGGTTCTTTACCTATGGTAAGCTTCAAAGCTCTCCCTTCTATAAAGCCCTAATGAGAACCAAGCATGCGATGTACAGGATAAAGTTGTGTTACAAGTACAGAATAGCAATTAATTGAACAAAACCCTGGAATTTAGTGATACTCTATGGCATCTGTAACTAACTACACTACTTTTCTTGCTTGTATGCATCATCAAGAACCTGAAGTCACAGATACTCACCAACCTAAATGAACTAGAGTTAAGCTTTTAATGATTTTGAGCTGATTTACAGAAATCATACAAAGCTCTGAGTATTGCATGAGCAAAACCATCACTTTCCTGAGGTATGTCAGGATTCTGGAGTTAATCTAAGTCCCAAATAAAGAAAACCAGAAACTGGTGGTTTTTGCTGAGTACAGCTATCAGCCTCCGAAAGCAGACAGATTTTTAACTGTCACACACCCCCACAATTCAACTTTGCATACATGACATCCATATGCAATAAATGTAAGTAATCTCAGTAGCAATCTTGACCTCACACATAGAAGCACCCACATACTTCTCACACCCACAAATACTTTCTCCCAAAAGTAATTAATGGATCATATAACAGTACTATTGAATAGATGTTTAATGCATAACACCCAAAATCAGTGATGCAGTAGCTTCTGAAGTGAAACACAGAATCACAGACGCATAGAATAGCTAGGGTTAGAAAGGAACTTAAGATCATCTAGTTCCAACCCCCTGCCATGGGCAGGGACACCTCACACTAAACCATCTGACTAACCAGAAGTGCAGTCTGATAAACCCTTTTGAATGACCAAATTAAAATATATCTTGACACAGATGGACAAAATCTAATACTAAAGATAACACAGTAGATATTCTGGAAGCACTGATTTGTTGTTTTATTCCATTGCATGTAGTAGCATGTTATTCAATACCATGTTACTGGATACTGGTGTTTTACTTGGCAAACGGACATGGTAGAAATTTTGGTATGGGCATCAGTTCTTTATAGCTGTTGAATGGGGAACAACTGTTGCATCAGGCATCAGGTGTGACTGGAAGTGTAAACAGACCCCTCCTCAGCAGCACATTGGCAATAAATGGTTTACTGTGTTCCCAACTGCAGACGTCAAGGAATCACACTATTTTATAGGAAGAGTCCTGCTTGACATAGGCTTCATGCTCTGTGGTTTACAATATCCACAGGGTTGCAGACATGGCTCAGTTTCACATACTGTTGGCCAAGATACCAAATGGATCTATCTGTGCTGAAACAACATTCTTGTGAAATCCTTAGGCATTCCATACTTGCAATAAAAACACAATAAACACAAGAATAATTGCACTATATATTACTCAGTTTGGATGGGAGAAACAAATTCTAGCCTCATATTGAAGACAGATTCTTTCAACCCAAACCAGAACTCAAAATACCCTTTGTACTGATGGGCTGGCAATGAACTGACATTTCTGCTACTTATTTATTTCCAGTTGCCTCTCTGTCCCTGTGGTGTACGAGGATTGTATGCTTCATACAGATTCAGTTTACTCTATGGTATAATAAAAAGATTGAAAGAACTCTATTTAAGGATTTAAGGAACTCTAAGATTCAAATAGAAAGCAATTCCCAGATAAAGCCGTTTTCTTTTTTCTTTCGAAGGAGCCCATCTTCTCCTCCATTACTCCCATTCCTATTATGCCATGCATGAAAAACCTGTATAATACTTGACTTTTACAAGTGCAGCTTAAGAAAAATAAAATCAAACTACAATCACAATAGTTTCCTCAATAGATTGCAGCCATTTTTCTTCCCTCATGAAGAGTGGGTTACAAATATAACAAACTATTAAATAAAAAGCTACTCAGGACTGGAATATTTAACCCTTCCAACACAAGGAGAAAACCAACATTTCTAAATATCATTTCATACTACTATGTTCAGACTCCTTCTGCATAGAATATTGTCTTACTCAGTGCAATTGTCTTTCTGAGCTAGATCACAGCTGAACAGAGCTAGGCTTCATGGGTATCTGGAACTTATATGGTGAGCCAAGAGAATATAATGAGAATGTCTGGTGAAATCTGCAAGACACCGGTTTTTTACATTCCTCCCTGCTCCCAGGAGCAAGTTGTATCAAAGCAAAAAAAACAATGCTTTATGAACTCCTCTTTCTCCTTCCATGTTGTCTGAGAAGATAAAGAGCAGCTCCCCAAAGCCCACGGTTATTGCCCATGCACAGTAACCGCGTTTAACACATGCACAGATCTTTGTATCACAAAATGGCTGCAAAGGAAAATTCAGAAAATTTACCTTAGGTGCAGCCTCTTACCAGAAATTTTCACACCAATGTCATAGGAAAAAAAGATAAATCACCAGCCACTGTGGTTCCTCACATCCTTAGAGTGTCTGAACTCGGCTTAAGCTCACCACAGCAGCCCACTTGAACTGTAAGTCAGGATGTTTTGTTTCCCAGCTTGCAGAAATTGACAGCACTTCTCACTAGAGCTGAACGATTTCTGCTTAGGGTACAGGTACAAGGACAGTCACTAGTCCTTGGTGGTATTTCTTTTGCTTTCCCTCACTGTTTATTTCCAATTCAGTAACAACCAAACTCATAATGGAGAAGTTTCTTCATTAAAACAGTGTCTTTTTCATGGCAAAAAAACCCACTACAGTTGAAATCAGTTTTGTTGGCATGCTCTTCTCTTCTGAAGACTGGCTGCAACAAAACTTGAAGGCATTTCAAAGACCCTTCAAACACACACCCCAACACACTTCCACTCAGTCACTCCACAGGAACAATTTGCGTGAAAGAACTTCCAAAGCTTCTAAGCAATCTATTCTGTTCAACAAAAACCTGGGCACCCTCACAGTTTATCCACTTAATACTTGCCTTGTAAACTCAACATGCCTCTTACTCCTCAATGAGAGTCCTCTGGAATATTTTCATCACACACAAAGTAACACTGCCTGAAAAAAGTGACAATAACATTATGTTCAGATTGTTGATAGCACTACAAGAAATGCACGGCATAATTTGGCTTTCATCCAGATGCATTAAACTGCAGAATCCTCAACTAGCTTTCATCTCTGTCCTATCTTTCACCCATCAAGGGGAATGAAGATCTCTACACCAGTGAACTTATTGATGGTATTTAATGAGTTGGCACTTGGGCTGGGAACGAACGGTTCTGGCAAACAAACGCATCCCTGCACATCAGCTTATCTGCAGTAAGTGTTTTGAGCATGCTCACATCTTGCAAATTGCTTAAGAGATTTTTAATACAAAAGACTAAAGGAAATCTCATTTTTCTTCCAAGTGAAGTACGTACTTATGAAGCATTTGCCACAGAACTTCTGATCAGTTTATGTCTGTAGTGTGTTTCTCCACTGTAACTGCTGAGAGGATACTGTGTCTATACTGCAACCTTAATCCACCACAGGTGTGAAGAATAGTATTCCTTCTAAATCCTGCACATATGGTAACATAACATTCAAGTGAAACCATATCTATTCAGCAAAATGGGTGCTAAGATAAAACCTTGGACCTTTACTAGAATAGCGTTACTCTGTTAGCTTGCATCTGTACCATATTGATCAACATTCCGATACAATATTTTCAAAGACAAGGAAATAAGCATGACTTAGTTCTGACAAGCACTTTACTATGGCACAGTATTGCCATGCAATATTGTATTTGCTTTGTGCTATTGTTATTTATTTCTGATAGAAACAGTGGCATCATTTCAGCACGAAAACATATAGCAGTTGGGCCAAATAGAAAACAGACGCTGTCATAGAATCATAAAATCATAGAATAGTTAGGGTTGGAAAGGACCTCAAGATCATTGAGTTCCAACCCCCCTGCCATGGGCAGGGACACCTCACACTAAACCATGCCATCCAAGGCTATGTCCAACCCCACCTTGAACGCCGCCAGGGATGAAGCATTCACAGCTTCCCTGGGCAACCCATTCCAGGGCCTCACCACCCTTACAGTAAAGAATTTCTTCGTCATATCCAATCTAAACTTCCCCTGTTTAAGTTTAAACCCATTACCCCTTGTCCTCTCACCACAGTCCCTCATGAAGAGTCCCTCCCCAGCATCCCCATAGGCCCCCTTCAGGTATTGGAAGGCTGCTATGAGGTCTCCACACAGCCTTCTCTTCTCCAGGCTGAACAGCCCCAATTTTCTCAGCTTTTCTTCATACGGGAGGTGCTCCAGTCCCCTGATCATCCTCGTGGCCCTCCTCTGCACCTGTTCAGTTTAGGAAACACAATCCAAACGACCCAGTCCAACTAACAATTTTTTTGTGGTACAATAGGCTGAAATCTGATGACATCTACAGTAATACTAACTTGCACTTAAAAGCAAAACTAGGATGGATACCACTTAGAAATAAACTGATGGTAACTCCAAAAGGAATCGTTCTCATGCGTATGGTGGCAGGTTTGAAACAATACATTGCAACATGCCACAAGGTCCTGGCCATAAATAACCATTGGGATATCTTTTTTTACTTCTTTCTATAAACAGAAACAAACAAAACCTTTGTTTTGTTTTCCCCACTTCTTACATTTCTATATTTCACCACATTGTGATGATCTGCTTCAATGCTATTAATTTGCCTTCCAAATTGTCTGGGATTTGTTAAGTGTGAACTCCTGTGTTTGCCTATGTAAATTAGATTGTGTGAAGAAATGATGATCCACATAATCCAGCAAGTGAGAAATTCAAAGGGCCCTGATGTAAGAGTCCTGCAAAAGTCATCACCATTTGCACCAATTCCTTTTACTGCAGTTAGTTGTAACCAATTGCATAGAACTAAATAGAAACCTCCCTCTGACAACATTGGTAGCACAAATGCTTCAACTGCCCTTCATTCAAAGATGTTGCAAAACACATGTCCTTCCTAGACTTCTCTGGCACATTCCTGAACACACATGCATGTTGTTACCTCTGCACAGCACTGAGCCAAGCTCCCAAGAAACAGGACACAAGAGTCCTCTACAGTTAAAAGCACATCTGATCTCAATGCTTCAAACTCAGCAAATTCAGAATGAATGGCTTTACTTGCCAGGGACAAGAGACGTGTTAGTGTCCTACGAAATCAGTTTTTACCTTTGATCACAATAAAAGTCTATTATCATAAGACCCCCTTACATTATTCACTTTAGAAATGGGTTAATATCTTGCAGTACCACATAAGGAAAAACTCCAAACTGTTGTGCAGTGATGTGTCACATTTCCTTAATAACAGCAGCATAACTAGTTTATATGTCTAAAATAATAAGAATGGCTATAAAAATTTATCTTAAAAAAGCCCCAAAAAACCCCAACAACAAACAAGCCCAACCATTGTATTTCCTGCTGTGTGTGGGGGGTGGTGGTGGTGTAAGAAATCAGAAAAAGAACTACAGATAAAAGACGGGAGCCGGGAAAAGAGACAGAAAATGTCCCCAGATTCCTTAAAACAACTGACAACACTTGTATGCTTCTAAAATGCTGTAAATGCTTTTTTCTGTGCTGGAGCTCAAACTGCTTGGTTTGTAGACATTAACTATACCAAGGTACATTCCCATTTTGCTGAACTCTGCAGTGCATTCTAGAGCTCAGCACGACATCACATCTCGTTACTTCAGGATATGCTCTTCTTCTACGCTTTGTTTTGGTTATTATTGCCTCTCACCAGTGAAGGAGAGATTAGCTGTGAAGGGTTACCATCAGCATGTATTTAGTAGTTAGAATGGTCATACCTGAAGCGCAGCAGTTCACGTACGAACTTAGTAGCATACCAGTGGCACCAATGTGTTTCCTCCTGACTCAAACGTACTACACAAGACATAGAGCAAGCTACTGAATCACATGCAGATCTCAAGCTACACAGTAGGATTCAGAATTTTCTTCTCTGCCAGTTTCTGTCCATTTCTGCTATTAAGAACTGGGCACTCTGCAGCAGTAAGACTGGCAAAGTAACATATTAAGAGCTATGGTGACTGGCTCTGTTAATAATGCCCACAGTAAAAAATGGTGGAATATCCTTGAAATGAAGGGCTGTACCACTATCACAACAGTCATGAGTTTCTTTCCAAAAACCTGTTCAAAAAACATCTTTAGCAGCTGACTTTTGCACAAGATTGTAACTGTGTCCAAAAGACAAAGATATTAATGACTGACAATGTATCGGAGGACAACAAAATCTCCCTAGCTGCTGTCAACACATTTATACGGTACATCCGTACAGAAGTCTTAGTTGACATTGTCAGGAGATACATTACGCATAAATAGTGTATAAATAACAGTCATGTTCAGATTCTAGGAACTCCAGATACAAACTTTGTTTGCATTTGTTTTGAACCAGTTTAAAGCAACACCACAGAAACTCATACTAGGTCTACGCTAATATCACGCTCAAGATCTAGAAAACTGGGGTAAAGATGAACTTATCTCTTACTCATTAGGCTGGTAGTCAAAATCACACTAAGATGTTTAAGTACTGTGGTCCTCTAATGAACAATGAGAGACAGTGGGAGATTTGCATACAGTGATCATTCACTAAAGCATTAACAGGCTGAATTAAGACTTCTATTTCTGTTTTAACAGCAGATTTCATGGCCTTGGACAGTTTTAGCTCAAGTCTGAACTTAATTTTTTTTATTATTATTATTCTGAGAAATATCTTTAAGATGATAAAAAAGCAGAGAAAATTACTGTCTGAGCCCCTGAAAGTGACTATTGAAGCAAAACATTTACTCTATTACAAATTAATAATACAATTCAGCTACAATCTATTATTGAGTGCCTGAAGAATAGTTTGTACTCAACTGGATAGAAATTCTCTCTAGAACCCATTTATTGCAGAAGATAAATTTAAGAGTAGTGTCACATTTTGAAAAATGTTATTTTATTGGCTGTAATTTTTCACGGTACCTGTGGGGACTGGATGACAGCTCAACACTGCAATTGTCCTTCATGTTGATATCCTTTTCAGTTGAGACTGTCCTGGGAATACACTAAAAGTGATTTATTTGTCCCTGGACCTGTAAAAGGTTTCAGGAAGGTGGAAAGGGATGTATGACTAGTTAAGGAGAAAAAAGAAATGAGCCCAGCATACTTATTTAGCCAGGAAACTAACAACCAGTGGGCAATATTTAATCACTTCACATTACAACAGAGTAAGACTTCTGATGGCTCATCTTTTCCTTACTGCTTGCAGTGAAAAAGCCAGCCAGCCCAACATCAGCAGCACACCACTTCACAGCAATGCCAAACAGTGTAACAGCATGCTGCCTGTGCTGCTGTGATTAATTTGCCAAATGAAATAACCCTCCCAAGTTAAATTTTACTTAATGAGCAGTACTCAGTGTTTGCTATCAATGGCCTATAAAGCTCCGATTTTAATGAAGTCAGCTAATATTAACATAAATACTTGTTACCATCCATATGACAAACGTATATTCTGTAACTATATTAAACCTGTTTTCTATGGGGTCAACCAGTGCAACATTCAGTATTCCCTCAGCTATAGCAGGTAAGATGACAGAAGTACTAGGAAAGCTGAAGTCATACTTGAGCTTTGCAACGATTTTATATTCATCATATACCCTCTTGAACTCAGGTGTTTGCTTAAGGAAAAAAAAGGAAATACACCTTTAATTTAAGTAGGCCAAATTTTTTCACTATTTAATGAAACTCAGCCTTTTGGAATAGCACATTTGAAATGCACCAAGACTGCACACTGCAGTCTCAGACAGAACACTGTGGGGCTCAGAAGGGTTGAGGCAGTCTGTCTAGACACAACCAAACACAGGATTTGAACTATGCTCCACAAATTACAATAGTAACAAACTCTCATTGGGTTTATTTTCAAATAATCAGTGAACATCAACTTATTCCTTGCTTTGGTTCATAACTTCTTCAAGTAAATTATTTCTATCCTTTAAAAAAGTGTTTCTTTTTGTGCAGGGAGAAACACATTTTTATCCTGAGCTACCACAAAATTACCTTTTCTTATAAAATCTACTCAGATACAGCCTTTAGCAATGATAAAATGAAAGACTAAGTCTGAGAACACTGTATTAATCATCAAGGTAATGTATTTGTTGTTACTATTTAAAGTACATAAAATATATGATACTGACAAAGCAAGCTTGAATACAATTAGGTTTTGTTTGGGTTTTCTTGGGTTTTGTTCCCAATTTTCAGGGCTACCACCACAAAAAGGCAGGCCTAGCTACATGACCAGAATATTGAACAGGAACACAACATTTCTGTTGACTTCTCTTTTAATTTAGGTATCTTTACTAACCACATTTCATTCCTTCTGCATAATTTTACATTCTAAAAGCTAAGTGCACTCATACAGATTCATGAGCAAACACTAAGCATTTTACACTGTCCTCAGAACCAGCAGTATGCACACTGAAATCTTCTTTTTTCCCAATGCACTTAGCCACCTTCAAAATCAGACCAAGGTAATTACGTGATTAGACAAGGGACATGATAAGCATGTAGACACTCATTTCAATCCTGAAACTATAATAAAAAATACAAGACTAGACATTTCCTGCAATTCAAATTATATTAAGCAAAGCAAAGCTAGAAGCCTGGGACACTGCCATGAACTGATACTTCAAAAATGAAACAAATGGACAAAGAACTACAGAGCAGTTTGAGATCTTTAATGTTCTATGAGTAGAATTTATAATAATTTACCTACAGAAGTAAATATTCCTTCATGGTTGTATGTTTTGAATGACTTTTCCAGAAAACATTGGATACAACACCATAGCTGCTGGAATACTGAGTATCCTGCTAAAGATGCTCCCAGGAGCAGTAACTTGTAGGGATGGAACAGGTTGGGATGTCTGGCAATTCAATAAATATCTTGAGGGTTTTGGCTTCGTTCTATTTTCAGAAGCATATAGACCTCTTGTACAGCAAAAACTTTTTTGAGACTAAGAGCTCTGAGTTTTGATTCAGTATTGTTCAAGGCCACTCAAGCAGGTTTCAGGAAGTCTGCTGCTAAGCTTTTGAGTTCAGCTCTCAAGTGCAATGTGCTCTAAATACATGACCTGCATTGAACTGCTGCCCTAGCAAGTTGTAGCTATTATTCACTTCAAAATACAAAAAGTCTGTAGTACCTGAAGGCTGGATATATGTGATATACTAAATGCTTTATGAATGCTACTTTTTTTAAGAGAGCACAGCCACCCAAACCATGCCCAATACCATTTATCAGCTACACCTCACAAAGACGTTTTACAATTCTTCTACCTCTTTTTCACCTAGATATGATTCTTCAGCAGAACAAGGTAAAAAAAGACAATCTTGTGCAAGATACCAACATGCAGTGTGTTCTGTCATTGAAGACTTTCCCCTTAACCTCCTTTACTTTTCCAATAGGGCTAATACAATCTCGGTCCAATGTTGTGAGGCCTTCTATGTCCTGTGTAATTAATAGCTTATGGACTGACTCAATGAACTGAAAAGTAACTGTTTGTAAAGTGAGAAGTGATGTCTGAGCAAATGTAACATTGTCATTTGTCTCCAGTGCTTTTTCCTTGCTCCCATGTAACCTTACCTCTACAAAATGAACTCTCTGTTCCATTAGAGATTAAGGACAGATTCTGCCATTTCCAATAGAAGCTATGAATGGCACAGAATTGTTAGCTAAATCATATTTCTCCTTTTGTTCTTTCAATTCACAAGACATTAACACTTAACCATTTTACATCTGATGACTGCATATTTGAGGCCCTCTCAAATCATAGACAAATATTTCTTGTTAAATGAATAAAAAAGATGCTTTCCTGACACACTGGTGTCCTACAGTAGTTCTGTCCAAAGAATAAATACCTGAGCCTCTAACAATGACTTTACAGAAGGGAGTGGTATATGAAAGCAGGCTTTTAAAAAGTTCATCATTATTACTTGATAGGCAACTATTGTAAAAACAGCATGTGTTTAAAGGTGGCTCCATAAAATGATATTCATACTTTCTAACTTTGAGGAACTGATTCCTTGCACTTATTATCAGGGCGATGGATACATTTAAAATTTGTGAGTAGAAACAGAACTTCTTTATTCTTTGTCTGAATGCAATTAACCAAGAGTACTTGATGTGGCAAACAAGTCAGCATTTTTGTTCGTTTCTTCCCATGAAAAGAAAGATTCTTCTAACTAAAAAACTGTGGGAATACATAGTGAAGTATAGACATATTCTGCTGTGAGAAGTATTAAAAGGTATCAGTACATTTTAAGCTTCACATATAACTAAAATTAGCATATAGTAGTAATAGCAGTAAGAAATAGTACTTTGACAGATAGTCTGTTAAACTTGTATCTAGTGAAGAATACTCATGAGGTAACTGACCAACAGCCTGCTTTCAATCAATTATAGTACTAGAAATGTCATCAGAATCCTCAAGACTCTCACTGTTTTTCACCATCGTGCTGTGAGTATCTGTGACTTACTGACAACCCATTTATTTGCAGTGTGGGAGACCTGCAAGTTCAAACCTAACTTTGCATCACAACTCTCTCAGGATACATGCTTTCAGGAATAACAAGTGTAAGAAGGAGTGAACACCTCCTCAACTGCACTTGTTAATAGCCTGATGAACACCACGAAAACCAAAAGCAAAAGCACTAAGGAAAAAAAGAGGACTCTAAAAATAAACTTTGTGCATTGAAGTAAAAGAAACATGGTCAAAGTCCAAGAAATCACAGAGCAAAAGTTCTTGTTCTCATCCAGTTCTTTACAGAGTTCAGGATCAAATGTCTGACCATAATCAGGCAATAGAGCACTGTGAGAAGAAGGAGGGAGCAGACACTATAAACCCATGGGAGCCAACTCTTGTAGCCAGAAGAACGTAAGGCAAAACTATAATCATCTCCTTCAGCCTCTGAGGATCACTCCCTTTACACTCAGAAGGGCAAACAGGTAATACAGCCCAACCTGTGGAGTCAGGAAGTCAAGTTCATTCTCAGGACAGATCTATACACGAAAACAATTTACAGTTAGACTCACAGCGTCACCACGCATTGGTCACATTGCAAAGAGTTTTTATCTCATACACAGAAGGAAAACTGATTATAAAAATACAGTTGAAAAGTCTGAAAGCTAGGTTCTTGGAAACTTCGGCAAAGCATGAAAGTCAGCATGAAAGCAAAATACCTGCGGCTGCTCACCATGGGTGGCTGGACTATCAGGCAAATGCCAAACCACTCAAGAAACGCCTCTATGCAGTAATAAATGTCTGTTCTGATTTGGTTTTTATTGTTGAAAAAAACCTTTAATAATGGCACAGAGGTGGTAATTAGTACCCAGAGGGGTAAATCAGAAAGGCTGACTTTCACAACTGCTGTACTACAAATTTATAATGAAAGAACTGTATACAGTATCAAGGGCTCTGAACGTGAAGTGTTTGGGGTAAATTCTGGGTTATTGTAAAAGCAATAAAGCACCCATCATAAGCTAAAGGTATCATGGATTTACTGTATATCCTAATGTCCTGATGGCACTTCTAATAGGGCTCTGTGTGAGGTAGCTTTCTTCATTTGAATAGCAAGTATGTTTGAGGAGAAAAACAGAGGCTATTTCTCTCCTTTCCTTTGAAATTGTTAACATCCTCATAAGATTTAGAGAATCCTTCCTGAAGATACTAAACCGCTAGTTTTTCTTCATAGTTACTTTTTCACTTCTTATTCCAAAGTAGGTAATTACATATCTGTGTTCCAGCTTCACCACTGTCATTTCCCATACTAGCTCAGGCACAGCTTTTCTCAGAATGTTTCCAGAACTGCCAGAAGTGAGAAATACCTGGTATTTTAACAGAAGCACATTTCCTCCAGAGACTTCTAGACAACATCAGAATGAGCTCTGCAAGCTGTCTCTTGTTAGGTTTGTTACTCTAAGTAACAGAAGCTACTATGTCTCCAAAAGCAGAAAGTCAGAGCAGAATAAAAATAATGGTAACAAACCGCAGAATAGCTCTTTTATTGGTTCTCCAATCATAGACAGCTATGTTAGGAGGTCCTTATCACTGAAATGAACCTTTATTATAAATAAATTACCATATTTTGTTGCAAATTTAACCCACATATTTTGCCAAAAGAAATGGAACTATTTGCTCTCCAGAAGTGAAATTCAAACAGCACGGCATTTGTTACAGTGATCATCTGTTGAGTCACTGACAAACGCAAGTTGTGAGAGAGATCTGGGTTATTTAATGACAGTCACTCTGAACTGCCCCCAAACGGGGTGGGATTTTGCTTAAATTTTAGAGGAACTTAACTAGATAGAGGTATGCACTTCTTCAGCATGCTTCTAGGCAGGATACACACATCACATTACTGCACCTGATAGACAGTAGTATGACTTGCCACTGAAATGGTTTGGATAGTCTATGCAGAAAGCACAAGTTGTGTTGATTTAGACTAAGTACATTCACTAGCATTAAGGAAAATGTTTAGAAACAAAATAGTTGGCATAAATCGAAAAGATTTAAAGGCCAGACGTGTCTTGGAACACAGTTTTCACATCACTCCAGTCTGCTCTCTAATTTTTGGTTTTATTCAGATTAAAGAAAAAAAGAAATTATTAACACTGGTTTCTTGCTTTCTGAGGCAAAGCCAACAGATGAATTAACTACAGTGTCAACTACATAGACAGTTCCTCTAGATCACAGATGAGACAGCTTGGCAGGACAACAATGGGAAATCACGTGATTGTGATCCAAGGTCTTTTTAGCTAAACAGCATAACACCTAAACCTGGACAGTGCTGGTAATACAGCCCTATTTTTCTAAATTATTCTGTAAACAGAGCACATGTGCATAACCACAGAGCCTATAAGAACTGGGAAAACTGACAGAACTAAGCTGTTCTCTGTGGATTCTCTGTACTACCTTAGATTTTGGAAAGGGCCATACACTTGGATATTTGAGTTCTTCAGAAAAAAGGAACAAGTAATAGAAAGGCATTTCAAGAAAGCCGATTTAGTTCCCTTAACTAGCATTGCCACTATAAAATCAGGACTTTCTGGTTACCTGTGCAAATTACTAGAAAATGGATTAAAATTTAATAGTGGATGTTATTCTGAACATCAGCAAATGTCTTTATGCTCAGAAAGGGCAACAGAAACACCTAGTCTACTGTAAAGAGAAAACAAGATCTGTTTCCACAAACTGCTGAGCAGGCCACATAACACACTAAAATGAAATCCAGACCCTGAGTACCCTGTGGGCTAGAAAAAGAACTGGAGACCCAGAAAAATCCAAATATTCCTGCTTTTTCACCATAAACAACTCTGACTGGCTTTTCTTCCTCATTCCTGTACATACATGAACTTCATTAACAAACATGCATCAAAAAGGTGCTTGAGGATAAATCAGTAATTGCTCTTTTATAACAAATCAGAAGTTACTGAGAAAATCTTCCATAAAGACTCTGTCAAAACAAGTCCCTTAAGGATTAGCAGAAGCTAAATCCTCTGTCAGAGATTTTTCTCAACAGCAGTAAAGGGGTTTTAGTACCAGAAGATCTTAGAAAATACACTTTTTTTCCTCTCAGAGGGTTATCTGAATAGCACTGCCTTCTTCAGAAGTGCAGATTCTATTTCCTCTCTTTTGTTTTTATACAAGCTCTACTTCTCACAACAAATACAGCATTTAGCAACTCTTAAAGCAACAACACTGGTTCAGTTCTCATTTCACTGGTATTGTTGGCTAGCACAGTACCTTCAGGAGTATTTGCCTAGCATGAATTAAAGGCAATTAATATGCTTTGAGCTAGCTATATATTTTCAAATAATAGCCCACCTTATGTTAAAGGAATACACTGAAAGTTAGATTTGCTTGTCATACAAGTCAACATTTGCTCTTTCAGTCTATAGGAAATTCCTGAGGAAGACTGGTGTTAATAGTCAGAATCTTGACACATATCAAAGCCTTTCAAAGTCACGGTTTGAGAAATTAATATTTAACATGCTGTCAGTAAGAAGCCACCATGTTTATTGTCTTAAAGTAATGTGGACAAGTCTTTTACTTTGATTTGCCACTTGAGCTTACATCACGAATAGAAGGCAGCATCAATCTCACTCTCAGCTAGTGTGAAGTAAATAACTGCAATCGATAAGCATTAGCAACAATACAGGATTTTCTCCATACACAGAGAATGGATCAGTGGTATGTGCCAGCATTATCACATTCACCTCCTGGACTAGAACAATAAGTGTGCTTTACCCAAAGACTTTTCTGATTGGAATTTACAAAGCTTCTCTGGATTGCATGCCCTTAGGACTAACCAATAGCAAGACAGAAAATCACTTCATGTATAGCTTATGAATGGACCCCCTTATTTGCCAACATTTATGCTTTTCAAATACTGTCCAAACAGTTTCCAGCACTCAATTTTCTTTTCATCACAGCAATTTCTTTCCAGAATTGAATACAGAAAAGATTTAGGTAAGCAAATTATGTACCATCACAACTATTAATGAATAGTTGGTGTCACCTAAAAGCAAACAATGGTTTTGTTTCCTGCCACCACTGAGGGAGAAAAAACCAAAACCAAACTGGTGGCTCTTCACTAAACTGGAGCCCTTTATCACAGAACTGGCAGTATATCTTACATAGAAAGGGAAAGCTCATCTTGAAGTGGTGTAAGCTGTTTTGCATGGCAAGTATCCATCCACTGCAGCAGCCAGCCTACCAGCGCAGTTGCACTGTATCACTGACTTGTAAAGCAGAGTACCATATAAAGTAGCCATACAACTACTTGCATTGTCTATTTGGTTTTGTACCGATCTTCAGCTACTTACAAAAAACATAACCTTGTAGATACTATCATATCCTGATTCAGCAAATCAAGCAAGGACATGAGTCTAATAGATGTAGCTGACTGAATTCATGATCTGAATGTTAAATTGATGCTGCTTTTTTTCCCCTAAACATCACATGTAATCTACTTTTATTATTACCATCTCAGAAGGCTCAGGAGAGTCCAAACTGTGATACAGAACTTCTCAAATGTAGAGCTCAATATAGAAATAAAATTAATTTATAAATATAACTGATTTAACAAAAGTAACCTCTTGCTATTTCTTTTTGTTATTAAAAAGAAATCTATGGTTGATCATGAACAGGTCACCACGTTCAGCACAGGTGATTAGTTGGCTCATTTAGTGATTCTGGAACATAGTAACCATGTAAAAGACATTCTTTAATCCCATGCAGATAGTTCTGGTGCAAATAACGATGAATACCAAAATCTGTTACTAGGAAGAATCAAAATAAAAACCTTAGACCTTGTGGCTTCTGTTTTTATGAATATGAAACACAGGTGCTCTCCATTAAGAAAACCTCGCTTCTTGAGATCTTGGGAAGACAAGCTCAGCTGGCTACTGCCTGCCAAGAGACTGTCAGCAAAACAAGAGTCTCCAAATGGTCAGCGTCACTATTACACAGATATAATAGAAACATGTTGCACCACATAAACCTATCCCTTATGTCTAACAGACTATACATACAAAAATTGACATTATAGCCTAATGTAGCTACCAAAAGCACTAGCATTTGCAATATTTTTATGGAATCTCTAAATTCGGAACAGTCATCTCTGTAGGATCTTGGCTGTTCCACCAACCCATATGCTTGAACACCTACTGGAAAAATCAGAAATCTGAAGAATATGCACAAGTTACTGCCTTCATCTGCACATTTTACAGAACTCTTCGTACTACTGCCTCAGCATTTATTCTAATATAAATTGTAAAGATTTTGCATGAGCTGTTCCATTTGTATATTTTATAAAAAATTTATTATTCATTAATAAATCAACTGAACTTTTGGGAAGAAAAAATCAATATATACTGTTTAAAGCTAATTCTTCTTGTAGCCTAAATTCTACAGCTGTATTCCTTAAACTTCCTGAGAATTTTCCAATAGATGCAACAAAACGAATTAGTAAATTCTAAGCTGATGAGTTTTAAGCATCCTTCCCTATTCAAAAGTAATCAACAAGAATGCAAAACTGTCAACTACAACATCATAGTTTTGTTCTAATTGCAAAGCTGAATGCCAAGCCTCAAGAGGACCCCACCAGAAGCAATGCATGTTCCCTAGATACTTCCATTCATATTGTACATTTGAAGTGTTATATGCTACTCCATATGAAGATGTGTTTTCCTTCATGCATCCCTAAAGGGAATCAACTTAAAATGCTTACACTGCTGGTTAAAGGTGTTGACATTTTAGCCAGTTAGAAGTTCCAAGTTCTAACTGCTCAGGATTTTCCCTTTAAAATCTCTCCAAATAAAATATTTTATCGAGGAACTGTATTAGCTGCCTAATTTTAGATTCAGAAGTTAAAGGAGTTCTGAAGCACATGATTCCTTGAGGTAATACTTCAAAAAACTATACACCTCATTGTCCTGGGTTCAGCAGCAGCAGTCATTTTTCTCCTTCTTAGTAGCTGGTGCAGTGCTGTGTTTTTGACTTTCAGCCTGGGAACAGCACTGATAACACCGATGTTTTCAGTTGCTGCTCAGTAATGTTTACTCTGACCAAGGACTTTCTGAGCCTCATGCTCTGCCAGGGAGGAGGGGAAGCCGGGAGGAAGCAGAGACAGGACACCTGACCCAAGCTAACCAAAGAAGTATTCCATACCACAGCACATCATGCCCAGTATGTAAACTGGGGGCAGTTACCCGGAAGGCCCAGATCACTGCTCGGTCAGGCTGGGTATCGATCAGAGGTGGTAAGCGGCTGTATTCTCTTCCCTTGTTATTTCCCTTATCATTATTATTATTGGTGGTTGCAGAAGTGGTTTGTGTTACACCTTAGTTACTGGACAGTTCTTATCTCAACCCATGGGAGTTACATACTTTTGATCCTCCTCCCCATCCCTCCGGGACTGGGGGAAGGAAGCTGGTGGGGAGGGAGTGAGCGGCTGCGTGGTTCTAGGTAGCCGGCTGGGCTTAAACCACAACACTCATCTTGCATACCAGCTAAGGCAAAGTGCAACTGTCATGGGTTCAGCAGCAGCAGTCTTTTTTCTCCTTCTTGGTACCTGGTGCAGCGCTGTGTTTTGATTTTGGGCCTGGGAAAAGCGCTGATAACACCAGTGTTTTCAGTTACTGCTTGGTAATGTTTAGGCTGGCCAAGGACTTTCTGAGTCTCATGCTCTGCCAGGGAGGAGGGGAGGCCGGGAGGAAGGAGAGGCAGGACACCTGACCCAGACTAGTTAAAGAGGTTATTCCGTACTACAGCACGTCATGCCCAGGATGGAAAAAACAGAGAGCAGAGACCCGGAAGGGTGGGGGTGCACGGCTTGGTTGGGTTGGGATTGATGGTGAGCTATTGTATTCTTTCCTTGCATTTGCCTTGTCATTATTATTAGTAGTAGTAGTGGTGGCAGCAGTGGTTTGTGTTATACCTTAGTTACTAAACTGTTCTTACCTCAACCTGTGGGAGTTGCATTTTTTTGATTCTCGTTCCCATTCCTCCAGGACTGGGGGAAGAAAGAGTGGGGAGTGAGTGAGAGAGCGACTGTGTGAGTTTATAGAGGCTTAAACCACAACAGCAACCCTAAAGGCAACTGGTTGGCTGACTTATCTTAAGGTTAAAGTTGTTAACGTTCACTGACAGTGACAATTCCTTAGTTATTCTAAAGCTACCTTATAAAATGCCACGAAAACAACAGAGAACTCTCCTTCATGTAATGGCATATGCTGATTTTAAGTCTGCAGAATAAATCATGAACTTCAGATATTTTTCTGATTCATCACTAAGTTAACATGCATTTCAGAACATTTGATAAATAATTTTCTGAAGGATTAATAATTATGTCTTCCCTAACACAGACTTTAAAGAGAAAAAAATCCACTGTCCCAGTTTTTAAACGAAACATCTTGTGATACACAGAGTTAGCGAAGCATAGTCAGCTTTAAATGTGTACAATCCTGTTTTCATCAGTAGGCAGCTATTCAGTTTCCAACCTCTCTAAAGCATACTTTCATTAATGACTTAGCTCAGATGATTAGTGTCTATCCCTAAGGACTGAGCTACCTTGGATCAGGTAGAGCAGTCACCTCAGAAAACTCCCCCATGTTCCTGTGTGCCGCTCTCTACAGAAGCTGCCAAGCCTTTTGTCCTGCTATGACTTCTGGTACATCTCAGAATGCTACAGTAAGCTGAGATCATTCTCAGTCTTTCTCACTAGCTTAGGCAATGTGCTTGCATGACAACACTCTTTGACAAATGGTCTAGTTACCTGTCAGAACAAAAGTGGCATTTCTACTCTAACTCAATCAGCAGACTAGCTCAGGATACTGGTAGCTGTAGTTAGATCTGGTTGTAAGCAGGGATCAGCAGAAAGAACCATGGAAAGAACGGGAATTAGAAAAGAACCCAAATAAGAATACACACAAGTTCAAAGTGAAGCCACATCATACAAAACTAAGAATTTCAAACAACTTCAAAAAATTCAGCAGGTGAGTTTTATATAAATCCTCAATTCTTTTATTGAGAAGAATCTCAATAAAATCCTCAATTATATCCAAATCATTAGTGAGTTCTGAAACAACAAGGTTCAGTATATAAATATGGAACAAAACCTAATGTGTATTTATAAATCTTCTCAGCTGGGAGAAGCATTCATTACTTACTATCTATCAAGGTTATGAACCTAGTCATGACAGCCTTCACACCACTGATGTACTATGCTAAAGGAATAGCAAATGATGGGTATTTAGACATACAAACATTCTTAACTCTTTCACCTGCTTTTGAAAACACAGCAGAATATCAAAATGACAGCCACAGAGACAACCAGAAAAATTCAACTCTTAGAAGAACAAATACAGTGTTATCACTGTCGGGCAAACAGCAACAAATGAGAAGTGTGAAAAGTATCAGTACTGTAGAAGCAATGTAAGAATTGCCAGAAACTGGTTATTCTTCCTGTGACAGTTACATGCATTTTGCTACTTTACAAGCTTTTTACAAGAGTTCCGTCAAGATAGTGGCCTTCAGACTCTATATCAGTTTACAAAGTGAATAAAAAATGCCAGCTGCTTGCTGTTTATACTTATCCAGCAGAAACATAAGTGATTAATGGTTTTGGCACAGTGTACAGTGCAAAACTGTCAAGCAGCATAATACTTCCATCAGACAAACAATCCCATTCCACAGGAGGCTGAACATAATCAGTCCTGATAGACACCAACTGAAGTGTTCTGAAGTATCGTTGTTTCTATTTCTGTTCTCATTTACTAGGTTCCCCATTCATACCTAATTTATGATTTTATTATCTCAGTTCATTAAATTTCAAATGGACCAGGTAACTTTCTAGCTTTGGTGACATTTATGCTCAAAAATAAGAAACTATGTTAAATAAGAATAAAATTATTTGTGTTGATGGGATTGCTGATGCACTAAAGTTACGGAAAGAACTACTAGACCACGCTGAATACATCCCAAATGGGAAAGTACTACATCAGTGGTAAACACATTTTATGTCCCTGGCTTACTCTGGGAATGAGCCACGGGTGTATTGCACAGGTGTTTACACAGTCCCACGAAGTAAGCAGCTTTCTATTAAATTTGTATGGGTAAAGTTTTGAGATAGCCAGTAAATGTAGCATACCCCCAGATACTGAAACGTGAACTTTGTGGAGGGGAAACTGTGATACCAATTTGAAAGAGTAATATGGAGACCAAAGAGAGCTCAACAAACTTCTTCAGATGACAATCACACAAATTATCGCAGCCTTGAACAAGTAACCTGGTTCTCTCAGAAGGAATTCTCTTGATTTCAGAAGCACCAATAGCAAAGACTTTCAATTTGAGAATATGTGACTAAAAGCATGCGTCCTAAAAACATATTCGGTGAACAAAGATATGTTTGCACAGAAATCTTCCCCTGGTAAGAGGAACACAACTGATTCTGCAGGAGAAAAATTCTCATTTTTACATATGCTTTTTACATAAACACATCACATCAGCAGATATCTAAATTAACAGTTATTTTTGTACAAAAAATTCAAAACTAGTAAGTGATGAAAACAATCCCACCCTCTTCCAGATTAAAACCCCATTATCCAATTACCTTTTCACCCCATCTCTTAACAGCTTTGAGTGCAGCTCAGGTAATCAAACAAGCGCTCTGCAACACACTGACCTGGCTGAAAACATTTTTCTGATATCTTAAATAATCTAAGTAATTATACAGGGTTTTTTAATGTTGAAACTACATAAATTCAATCATTGACCTTACTGAGAGTTTAAGCACCTAGCCAGCTAAACAAAAGGGCTTGCTGTAGAGTTATCTGCATTAGCTGCAACCAAATTACCACAAACTCTCACTGACTCTTTCTGAGATGCTCCTATTACCAAACAACAGTCATGAGAAACTGCTCTGCCAGTAAGTTCCCACTCAGC
Source organism: Amazona ochrocephala (assembly GCA_039720435.1). Lineage (NCBI taxonomy): Eukaryota > Metazoa > Chordata > Aves > Psittaciformes > Psittacidae > Amazona > Amazona ochrocephala. The sequence continues at coordinate 28,874,810 of CM077883.1, read as the reverse complement.
ACCTGCTGAAAGATGGATTCTTCAGAGATGACACAAAGAAGAGAAAAAGGACAATTTGAGAATGGGAAACTTTTCATTATAATTATTCACGCTCATAAACACTGCATGATAGCCAGAGTCCCTATACAATTTGTAATATACCTGATCATCATGTTTATTCACACCCTAAAGGATATTTGTTTAAAACATATTTCCAGCATGAGTCCCTCGAGACTTCCTACTGGTTAGCACAATATTTAAATCAATGACAGAAAAAAACCCCAACATAGTCAACCTAGCTGTGAGAAAAGCAGAAGATAGACAACAAACAAGAAAAAGATAACTGAATAATTTCCAGGCTTACAATTCCTGCTTTCCTTTTTGTAACAGATATGTATGTCTGCACACAGCACAGTTCACGTCTGTCTGAAACAAAAAGACTAGTCCATAAGCAACTGAAACACCAACTCAAAGGAATGTCTATCAAAGTCTGGATTTGCACATTTCTAATCTGTGGGGATACTGGCAAACCCTGTTACTATTAGTTTTTGTCTGTCACTGCTACTGACTAACAAATAAGGCTGTCAGAAATAAACTGAAGCCATGCATTAGAGTTGCAATTGCATGTAAGCAAAGCAAACTACTTGCTTCTACAAACATACATTGCTCAGAAGAGAGGATGCTAGATAAAGGAGAGACTTGTAAAGAAATACAGAAGAAAAACTTAGATAAGAACAAAGAGTTGAGGTTGGAAACCTCGTTGAGAATTTTCCCTCTCATGTAGGTGATGACCTAATTTATTTAGGGGTACACCAAGGAAACCACAAATCAAGTCATGAAAATTAATTCAAAGTCAGTTGGAGAAAATTCAGCTTTTGCAGATGAAATGTGACAAACATTTCATTCTTAGATATGCACTGCTCTGTGGTGGCTCTTGCAGATGAAAATAATGGCGGCCAGGACCTTTGCATGATGATCTAATTATCACTGGAAGCGGAGGAAGTTCTAAGCTTCTACAAAAAAAACTTTAGGTCCTGAGTGACATAGTCTTTTCTGTGGTCAGATCACTATACACTCTGAGATTAAAAACAATAAAATACGAATGAAACAACCGTATTAAACACACCGGTTTCAAAACCAGGACCGGACAACAAAATCCATATTCAACACGTTCTGGCTGCAGCGATTCATTCTTTTCCACGGCAAGCGCAACTAAAGACCAACGGCCTGGCAAAGAACTCAACTCCTGCGTGCTGCCACCCGGTGGGCGTTAGCGACACCGCATCGGCCTGCCGCAAAAACGAAACCGAGGATCCGGATTTTCCATCCCGTTTCCTCCATTGGAGAGTGCCCTGCTAATCTGGAGGGTTTGTTCTCTCACTTCTCTCCAGACCTCGAGATGTAAAAGCCATTCTCAGCGATATGGTTGTTTCTGTGTGACTACAAAAGGTACAGCACCACTCCTGAAGCAGGAAACTACGCACTGCCAATTTTGCGTCCGCGGAGGATGAACCTCTGCTCCCATAACGAAGGAAGACCATTAGTAAGACTAGCCTTCCTCCATATATGAAGCAGAAGTCCACTTTCATATTTGGCCTTTTGAGGTGCTGCAGTTCTATGAGGAAGGCTTTCAAATTACAGACCCGTCAGTCTCACCTCTCTGCCTGGCAAAATCTTGGAGCGGATTCTCCTGGAAGGCATGCTAAGGCACATGAAAAACAACAAGGTGCCTGGGGACAGCCAGCATGGCTTCACTAAGGGGAAATCCTGCCTGACCAATCTGGTGACCTTCTATGAAGGGGCTACGGAACTGATGGACAGGGGCAGAGCAGTTGATGTCATCTACCTGGACTTGTGTAAAGCCTTTGACACTGTCTCCCATGACATCCTTCTCTCTCTAAGTTGGAGAGACATCAATTTGATAGGTGGACCACTCGGTGGATAAAGAACTGGCTGGATGGCCGCACGCAAAGAGTAGTGCTCAGTGGCTCAATGTCCAGCTGGAGACCAGTAATGAGTGGCGTCCCTCAGGGATCAGTGTTGGGACCGGTCTTGTTCAACATCTTTGTGGGTGACATGGACAGTGGGATTGAGTGCGCCCTCAGCAAGTTTGCCGATGACACCAAGCTGTGTGGTTCGGTTGATACATTGGAGGGAAGGAATGCCATCCAGAGGGACCTTGACACGCTTGTGAGGTGGGCTGATGCCAACCTGATGAAGTTTAACCATGCCAAGTGCAAGGTCCTCCACCTGGGTCGGAGCAATGCCAGGCACAGCTACAGATTGGGCTGGGAGGAGATTGAGAGCAGCCCTGCAGAGAAGGACTTGGGGGTGTGGGTTGATGAAAAAATGAACATGAGCCAGCAGTGTGTGCTTGCAGCCCAGAAGGCCAACCGTATCCTGGGCTGCATCAAAAGGAGCGTGACCAGCAGGTCGAGGGAGGTGATCCTGCCCCTCTACTCTGCTCTCGTGAGACCTCACTTGGAGTATTGCGTGCAGTTGTGGTGTCCTCAACATAAAAAGGACATGGAACTGTTAGAACAAGTGCAGAGGAGGGCCACGAGGATGATCAGGGGACTGGAGCACCTCCCGTATGAAGACAGGCTGAGAAAGTTGGGGCTGTTCAGCCTGGAGAAGAGAAGGCTGCGTGGAGACCTCATAGCAGCCTTCCAATACCTGAAGGGGGCCTATAGGGATGCTGGGGAGGGACTCTTCATTAGGGACTGTGGTGAGAGGACAAGGGGTAATGGGTTTAAACTTAAACAGGGGAGGTTTAGATTGGATATGAGGAAGAAATTCTTTACTGTAAGGGTGGTGAGGCCCTGGAATGGGCTGCCCAGGGAAGTTGTGAATGCTTCATCCCTGGCGGCGTTCAAGGTGGGGCTGGACATAGCCTTGGATGGCATGGTTTAGTGTGAGGTGTCCCTGCCCATGGCAGGGGGGTTGGAACTTGATGATCTTGAGGTCCTTTCCAATCCTAACTATTCTATGATTCTATGATTCTGGTTTTTAGGCATGCCTTTCTTCCCCTTGGGCCACGGTAGGGAGTCAGTGCAAATAAGAAAGATCAATATTATTTCTATTTTGTCTGTGAGAAAGAGTTACAGTATGAATGTTTTGAAGTGGGACACTGACACAGTCAACTGCCTGTTTTGTGACGTGTATGACTCTCAGACATGACTTTTCCCTTCCTCAAATAAGAACTAACACAAGGTTGTACCTGTGCATAATCTCTCCATCTCTTTTCTCCATCAACTTTCTTTTTTTGCAAATGGATAAAATGCTCTTTGGTAAAAATAAAAGTCAAAGTCAATCGTTTTCTAACACGTTCAGTTAAAAATCACTAAAAAACTGAGTCAAATGCGCAGTGTCCCACAAGCAGTAGCAGGCGCCCAGGCGAACACACAGAGAGCAGCTGGCAGTGACCAAGCAGATGATTCAATACAATACAAATGTCCATTAAAAACAAGCCCCGAGTCAGATTTATTTCCCTATAAAGAAGTATCAGGAAAGAAATATTCTATTATTTGGAAATAACCAAGCATCAGGACCCGCCCTTCCCCTCTCCCCCCTCCACTTTCTCCCCACATTGCTAGCCAGCTTGGTTGGCCACTTCAAAAATCTCATATTACTGCTAGTTAACCAACCATGTAATTGTAATTTGTTATCACAGAGCAGGTACTGTACATGCTTATTTAGGCCATCCACATGACAGGGTAATTTGTAGTTATATAATTTCATGGTAATTATAGTTGGAATTACTATGTACAAACTGGGCATTTCCAATGTAATTACCAAAATCTAAAGGCTCGGTATTGACATGATTAGTAGAAGCTTTGCAAAACAAAGCATTATGTAAGACTGACTTGGAGGTTGTTTTTCCCTCCTCCTTTAGCTTTGTAATTGACAAGAAACAAAAGTGCAGAAAGCCAGAGACCAACGCCAACATTTTTTGGTGTGGGTGGCACTTACCTCCCATGAGCTGATTACAGCTGCTGGTCCTGCCCACTCCTATCTGCTATCAAGGATGACACAACTCTTCAAATGTTACCCTCCACTGAAGAATTTGGTAGATAAAGAAAATACGCAATTTTTTATTTTAAACCTATTTAAACCTATTATTCAATTTGAGGGCAGACACCAGTGCTACTCCCTTCTTTCTGGTATATTCATTACTACACAGTACTTAGTTTCTACTTGTGTCACAGACACAAGAATGCAGCTGTAGCTACATAAGCCTGTGGAAAAAAGCAGCTTCAATAGCTGAGATCGTGAACATGTCACTGGCTGTATCTGCCTCATTTATTTATAAGTGGTCTAGGAATTAAAAGCCTGTCAGGCTACATAAATTCTGTAAACTGTTTCCTGAGTTATCTTCAGTTCACCGTCTCATTTGAGCGAATTAATTCAGGGAAGCCTACTCACATGGTTACAGTATTTGAAGCCCAAGAGATGGTGCTGTCTTCGCATGCTGTGATGGTTAAGCCTTTGTATCAACATCTGGAAATGAAGCAATGAGCACATGCAAATATGCAAAGTATCAATTCAAATGTCCCAATAACATGATCGATAAAAATAAAAAAGGGAAGTTTATTACCTATCTCAAGGCAGTGAAAGACTGAACAAGAAAAATCATGACAAAGCCAAAGAAGTATTTTCAAATTATGCCTATTAGGGACAGAGACAAGTTCACATGGGTGAACTTTGAGTCCCATCAACAATAAAGAATAAAACTTGAATACAGTATCAAACTAGAATTATTTCACTACACTTCCTTATCACGTACTGATATTCTACCATACTCACCATGACACACTGCAGATGTATACCAACGGCTGCAGCCAAAGAGCCTAGATTTCTTATGTCTACTTAGTCAAAATCCTGGAAAACTGACAACCAGAGAAGAGTGAAGGAGCGATGTGACCCACTTTATTACAAAGTTTTTAATTAAAAAAATAAGAAGTGGGAAAGATTATCTGTCGGTACACAATAATTAAAAAATATTGTAATGCTCTATTTTTTGGTACTACAAAAAACCCATAAACCACCTATCCTTGTAACTGAAAAGGAAAGCCTGCTGGCTGGGAAGAAAATGCTACAGGACGGACGCAATTACAAAGTGACAAAACAAAGCTTGCTAAGCACCAAGCTCCCAGTCAAAGGATGGAGTTAGGGGAACAGGATGCTGCACTGGAGGCAGTTCTGCCCTAGTTCAGTACAGCTGCATGCTAGTTACAGCTGGTTTCAAACAGCTGAAAGTTGTTCACAGTAATCTTTCTTTCCTACTTGCTTTATTTCTCTCAGACTTTTCCCTCTCCTTGCTCACACTCAACCTGCAAGGTTCCATCTCCTGGCTCCAAAAGTAGCTATTAATACTTTGACAATACAGCCTAGAGTGGGAAGCACAGCAAAAAGGGCTATGTACAACACTCACATTTAAGATAGAATGACAGCGAGCAAGAAGGTGGCAGGATGTTTTCCCGTACCAGATAGATCCCTGAGCAGCCAGTTTACCAGATCACATTTCAGTTCAGAAGACAACGTAAGAACATTCTTCAACAGGCAAACATCAAAGCTATCCAGCATGGAACTACTGCTCTAGAAGGTAGGAAACCCAGACATATTGGTATGTTCAGGTTTTACCTCAGGGTTTCCTCTTGCTGGGGAGTGGTTTGGGGACCAGGGTAGGGGAAGGACCCCAGAAACCAATCAACTCATAAACCAAAACCCTCTTGGGCTCAGGAGCTCTGCTGGCTATTGTATCCCTATTGGGAATCAGGCACAGAAAAGTAACAAATGGAGACTGCCTTTTACCATGGGGTTGGATGGCCACCCAAAACAGAGTTAAGGATCATATATTCTGGGTCCAATTCTCTCCTCCTCTTTATGTTCCTATTCTGCAGATCAAAACAACACCACCACCACGCCCCGCCCCCGAAGTTCATATTTGTTATGATTACAGCCACAATTATATTGCTTTTCCACAAACAAAGAAGAATTTAAAACCTACAGGGGAATGAAGAAGCAGCAGCGCCCATTGCCAGGCAGACCTGCAGACGGGAATTAACCCCTCACAGAAGTGCACCGCAGGCAGCTCTGTTCCCCTGCCATGCAGCTGCCGGTGGGAGGGAAGCAGAAGCGGCTCCACACACAGACGAGGAGCAGGCTGGAGGCAAAACCCCCGGAGGCACGGCAGCAGAGCGGGGCCGGGCGGAGCGGGCCGCCCCCCGGACCGCTTCAGGGCTCCCTCAGGGTCCCCCCTCAGCAGGCGAGAGGCCGCTCGCAGTGGCGGGAAGACCGGCTCGCGCAGCCGGCAGCCCCGCGCGGCCGCTGGCTCCTCCGGCGCCGCACGGGGAGACCTCAGCGCTGCTACACCCGATCCGTGCGCGCACGGAAGGGTCCCGCAGATAACCCAGCGCGGCTGTGAACCTGGGGCACTCCCGCTGCCTCCATGCTCACGGCGCTACCGCGCGGCGTCCACGCTTTTCCTGGGAATGTAGAAACAGGAGTGAGGGAAACAAAAGCAGTGTGCACCCAGGCAGCCAAGCGAGCCAGTGGCATCCTGGCCTGTATCAGCACCAGGGCAGCAGCAGGGCCAGGGCAGCGATCACCCCCCTGTACTGGCACTGGTGAGGCTGCACCCCAAATCCTGCATTCAGTTCTGGGCCCCTCACTACAAGAGAGACATTGAGGTGCTGGAGCGGGGCAGAGAAGGGCACCGGAGCTGGTGCAGAGTCTGGAGCACAGTGTGATGGGGAACGGCTGAGGGACCTGGGGGGCTAAGTCTGGAGAAGAGAGGGCTCAGGGGGGACCTGATCGCTCCCTACAACTGCCTGAAAGGAAGATGGAGGCAGGAGGGGGCTGGGCTCGGCTCCCAAGTAACAAGGATGGGGCAAGAGGAAACGGCCTCAAGCTGTAACAGGGGAGGTTTAGATGGAGATGAGGAACAAATTCTTCACCGAAAGGGTGGTCAGGCATTATCTACTGAAGAAGATTTAGTTGTTTCTTTTATCATCCCCCACAATGACTTTCAACTATGTTTCCTGTGGACACCTCTTGCATGGTAAGTGTAGACAGCCACACGCTCAGATCCTGTATCTCTCCCCTTCCTGTTTACACTACTACTTCTCAGAGAAAATGCCCACCCATACCACCGCAGTAGGATGTTTGGTCAGAAGACCTAGCCTTTACCAGTGGCAGAGCGCTGGGATCCCCAAAGGCTCCCCAAATGAGTACATCTCTGAATTAGGCATACATTGCCCCAAAAAATAGCATTTTGTGTTGGCATAGAAATGTTTCACTTCTTCAGTGTCACATCAGCATCCTTCTTTTATGCCCACTCTCATGCCAGAATCTCACTCTGAGCAATAGAGAAAAAGATCAGGGAAGACTGCTGTCAGGCAAGTGAGGGATGGTCAAGTCCAGAAAGACAGGCTGGATGCTTGTCTTTATATGGGGCTGATAATCCCACGCTTTGGCAATGCACAGAGTAGCATTAAAGATAATATAAGAATAAGAATTAAAGATGAAATAGTAAGAATTAAAGATGAAAGCAAAAGACAAACACACTTGTACTGGGACATGCAAGAGGACAGAAATGAATGCTCCTGAGAAGACTGAGAGTGCTTGCTACAGCTCCGCACTGGTATCTCAGAGCAGCTAGGTGTTTTCAGTGAAGAGTATGCACATGCATATATTACTTTACTTTTTTCTTCCCCTTTTTTGTTCTCTGATTTCAGTTCCAGCCTACTGGAAAAGGATCGTACAATACCCCTGCTGCACTACAAGTCTCCTTTTTGGTTCAATTAACGAGCCATAAATAACACGATGGAGGTGTCAACAAAGAGTGTAATTTATCATAACTTGTCAGAGGGGCAGTTCTTAGGAGGAGAACGCTCATTCGCAGCCTGTCGTACCACACGAAGATTTATTCCTTGCCTAGTACCTCCCTCTACTCCCTCGGCCTGCCAAAATTTATCTTGCCCTGGAACCCTCACAGGTGCACCACTTTGACAAATACACTGGAAGTCTGGTATTCATCAAAGGCGAGTCTTTGTTGGGAAGGAGGCAGCAAGAAATAAATTTGTTTTAGAAAGAAGGTGCTTGTGATTCAGTGTGCTCAGGGGTACGGGGACAGGCAGACAGGCTCATTATTTTTAACCTCCCTGTGTCTGCAAGAGAAGAAAATGAGGTAATACAGTTGACGTGACACTACAGTCCCTGACTTCATTACTTGCTGCATGGTTAAACAAGCACCTATGTAATTACTACTGCTGCAGTCTTACCTGGCTTCATTTTCACCTCACACTTGCCTCCAATAGGTGGGGCAACTGATGGCTGTTAGTACATTTTCATAGAATCATAGAATCATAGAATAGTTAGGGTTGGAAAGGACCTCAAGATCATCCAGTTCCAACCCCCCTGCCATGGGCAGGGACACCTCACACTAAACCATGCCATCCAAGGCTATGTCCAACCCCACCTTGAATGCCACCAGGGATGAAACATTCACAACTTCCCTGGGCAACCCATTCCAGGGCCTCACCGCCCTTACAGTAAAGAATTCCTTCCTCAGATCCAATCTAAACTTCCCCTGGTTAAGTTTGAACCCGTTACCCCTTGTCCTCTCACTACAGTCCCTCATGAACAGTCCCTCCCCAGCATCCCTATAGGCCCCCTTCAGGTACTGGAAGGCTGCTATGAGGTCTCCACGCAGCCTTCTCTTCTCCAGGCTGAACAGCCCCAATTTTCTCAGCCTATCTTCATATGGGAGGTGCTCCAGTCCCCTGATCATCCTCGTGGCCCTCCTCTGGACTTGTTCTAACAGTACCACGTTCTTTTTTTTTATGGAAGTAATTTTTCTTATGGCCAAGTCCCTTAGGTAAATTAAGATTCACCAGCTCCAGTGCTGGTGCCCCAACACAAGAGGGTCATGGAGCTATTGGAGGGAGTCCAGAGGACACCATGAAGATGCTCCGAAGGCTGGAGCACCTCTGGTCTGGAGACAGGCTGACAGAGCTGGGCTTGTTCAGCCTGGAGAAGAGAATGCTCTGCAGAGACCTTGTAACTGCCTTCTGATCACGACAAGGGGCGAATGGTTTTAAACTGACAGAGGGGAGATTGGGATTAGACATTAGGAAGAAATTCTTCACTATGAGGGTGCTGAGGCGCTGGCACAGCGTGCCCAGAGAAGCTGTGGCTGCCCCATCCCTTGCAGTGTTCAAGGCCAGGTTGGATGGGGCTTGGAGCAGCCCTGCTCTAGTGGAAGGTGTCCCTGCCCGTGACAGATGGTTAGAACTGGATGAGCTTTAAGGTCCCTTCCAACCCAAACCAGTCTGGGATTCTAGGGCTCTGAAACCTACGTTGGATTCACGAGGCAGCACTATAAGACAGGTCACTGGAGCAGATTCTCTAAAACAGTAAGATTCAGAAAGCAGACAGAGGCTGAGGTAAAAAGCTAAACTAATAACACTGGTCACTAATAACACTGGTCCAGGTTTACACTGCTACAGCATTACACATCAAAGCATAACTGCAGATTACTATCTTTCTTGACAAACACAAAATGCAACATTTGCAGGCCTGAAACAGACTCACAGATCCCAACTGGAAATTTCCAGCATGCAAAAATGAGGGCATGTTCAGCCTGCACCCAAATTTGATGCCTGCAAAAGGACATGCTGCCTGTAATCGTCTGAACTAGTCATGAGGATTTACCATTGCTAGCAACTGCAGTTTGACTTCCTGAATGCAAACTGGACCACTTCTACCAACACTGGGACTGATGGTGGTTTGAAAGTAATTTCATCATATAGAACCCCTCTCCAAACGTTCACATTGAAGTGATGTGTGCCTTCTGGTTTCCTAAGGGTGACACAGAAGGAAAAGCAGAAAGCTGAGAAGCATAACATCCAAAACCAAAACAAACACCCAAACCCAAAATGACCCTGATATATGAGAAATATTTTCTGAAAACTTATACCACGGCCAATGCATTTTACTCCCTGGTCTTTGGACAGACCAAATAATGTTTTGCCAAGGAGAGAAGCTATTTAAGACAAGCTTGACGGTCATTATATTTCTTGAGATTATTTCTGAGCAGAGAGCTAATTACTTGGTCTCTGGAAACTGAAGTGCTAAGGAGGAATCACACAGATTTTAGCAATTTCTCAGAATAATTTACTTCCCTACCTGTTAGAACTGAAAAATGAGTTAGAGATTACAGTTTCTATGTGCACAGAATGCTGACTATTCACAACTGTTACCCAAGTCTGTTACATACATAACTATCATCCTGCTCTCTGAATAGACAGACTTCTGCTTTTATGCCAAATCATGGTTGATTCTCCCCGTCTGAAAGTCATGCTAACACCAGGAATCCATTTAGGACTTCACCCATCTAACCTATTACCCTACAGGTCTGAAAGAAAAGTCAGTGTCTCCACCATTCTCCCATTTATCCACCTCTGTGAATAGTCCCTTGCAAGCTTGTAAGCCGAGGCCCTTCCTCATCAGAACTGTCAATTTCTTTTAAGCATTTAAGCATCTAAAACCTTATTACTTAACACAGTTCTGTTAATTTTGTGCTTCAGAGGAAGAACTAATGCTAACACAGCATTTTTCATTATCAAAAAAGAAGTGAGCTTTGTAGTGGCTGTAAAAGCCAAGTGCAGAGGAACACGGAGGCAGCCTAGAATCGTGCACTTCCAAGAAACTTTCATCTGCCTCATTTTAGTTTAAGAAAAAGAGGTTTTGGAACTCAGAACTGACAGTCTCTTGGTTCAAGAAACACCTAATTAGCATAACAGCAGCAACATGCTAAGCAAATCAACTGCTGCCGGGTCACAGTGTCCTCCCAGTGACACAGAGACAGGCAAGCATTTGTTTTGCTTTGTTCTAAAGGTTGTCCTGGTCCCAGTCTCCACTCCCGCACATCATTTACCACCACTTTCCTACAAGACCGACAGTTCAGCAGTTGTTCCACATGAGAACTATTTCTTAAAGCAACTAAATCTTAGATGTCTGCATGTAGCTCATGGGTCTTACCCAACACAATTTCAAAATCATTTGGCAGACAGTTTCTGGGAAAAATTGCTTTCCAGTGACACGGCAAGGGCATCAGATGCTTATACACCCCTGATAACTCAGTGCTAGTCTGTTTTCACCTCAGTCCAAGCAATATTTGTGCATGGCAAATACACTCCATGTTAGCATATGAGAACATGATGTCGGATCCTGAGCATGAGTTCTAGAGATAGAAAAAAAAAGAAAGAAAAATCCCTTATGGCAAACAGCTCAAAGACTCAATCTCTGCAAACACATCTGGATTTGGATTAGGGATAAGTATTAAGGATATGTATATATGCATATGGATAAACATGGGAAGGATATATATGAATGCCTTTAACAGGAAAAAGAATAAATCAGCACTTTAAGAAAATCTTTTCATCACAACATGGCATCTCTCAGCCCCCTGACAAACATAATTTAGGGGAGCACATGCACAGCACACGCAGGGCTTAGGTCTCAGCATGCTTGACACAGCTCTGGAGGTGGGTGGCAGAACTAGCTTTAGGGCACTTCTCTGTATTCCTTGACTGTGGTGCTCACTAGAGCCCAAACTGACTCTTGCCAGAAGTTACAGTTGTGGCTGGCACAAAACCAGGAACTGTATTGCATGAAGAGCTGGAAAATACCTTCCATTCTGTACTGGAAGGAAGGCGAAAGCCTTGACAACTTGGCAAAAGCACGATCTTCGAACAGTTAGCAGTCTAGGAGCTCAAGCACTCACATGGGATAAGGGCACCACATCAGGCAGAAGGAGGACTTAAACTTCACCATCCCAAACCTAAATGAGTTCTTGAATGGCTAAAAGCTGGAAACATCAGTTGCACATATATTTGGTCCAACGAACAATTAACCAGCATTTCAAATAGGATACCCCAAAATGAGACTGAGACATACCAGAGCTTGTGCTGATTTAAGCCTACCTGTCTCTCCCACAACTCAGACATCTCACTGGTGAGAGGATCCTTCCCTTCTGGATGCACAGCAGTGAATACTGCTGTAGATATACTCAAATTCCCATTTTAAGCAATAGATGTGACATTTTAGTTGAGACAAGTTCTGTACCTCAGGCTCCAAACTGAATAAATTTTAAAGTGGGCAATTTTCTCAAGTGTACTAAGAAGGTTAAAATGCATTAAGAATGTATTAAGAAAGCTCAATGGTATTTTTCAACAGAGACCTTTTTATCAGACCACAGGTAACAATGTGAAGTCAGTGCCTGGCAATCAAATATTGACTGTTACCTTCAAATAAGGTACATTGACCTTTGAAAAATAAAATCACATTTGCGAGAAAAAATAATGTACATTTATATACCTTCATTTATTTATACATACACACCAGAGATATTTATTGGAAAAGCTGAAACTAGCTCCTCTGCACATCACTATTGTGTTTGCTTTGAGCTCTGTTATCTGAACTCCTCTTCTGACTTAAACACAGCAGAGGCTTGTAAAACAAAGCCAAACCTGTTTCGAGGTGGTCACAATAATCAATCCACCTGCCACAGAGGCAGCAAGTGTTCATTTACCAGTACATGACCTGTCACAATACATATTATGTCTTTTGCCAGCAGGAGTCTTGCCAGCTGCAGAACACCACAACTTTGTCAGCAATCAGTCACAACCATCCATTGCAACCTTTTGTTTGCTGTTTATTAAGGTGAATTTATAACAGTAGGATGGAAGATTTTCTGGAGACCATCCTTCCGTTCTAAGTGATAATGTTGATATAGCTTCAAGTCAGCACTTACCATTAAATTGCCCTATAGATTTTCTCTCTTGCATTTCCACTCCTAGTTCAACTTTATGCAGTCTGAAGCAGTCAGCCCTTCCTCTGAGCAGGAAGGAAGGAAACCCTCTCTGCTGTTAGAGCCTGCATTCTGTATGGCTGTCATACCCAAAAAAGCCTAGAGAGAACGCTGAACTCGTCTGTAGTACTGTAAGAGGGAGCTTGCTAAATTGAGTAAGGGAAGTTACTAAATTGAGACTGGGATGATACACATGCAGGAAATCACAAATTATTCCTTACAGTACTGGAAGCCTGATTCCCCATACATGATGCTAGCAGAACTGGCAGATATTTTGACAAATTTTCAATAACTATTTAACAACTTAATTCCCATCTAATTACCATCAGAATTACTACATTACTACAAATTCCCTCGTATTACTATTAACTGCATCCAAAGTTTGACGACAGACAGGATGATGCGATCAATATCCAAACCTTTGTGGTCAGTAACCCATATGCAACCAAGGAAAAACCTATCGGCTGCTATGCTTGAGTGTAGGCACTGTCAGCTGCAAGTTTCAAATATGCTTTTTTTCCCCAAATATACAAACTACCTTCAGAAAAAAGATGGATGCATGTTTCTGTACAATTAAAAGCTGCCAATAATCAAGTAAGACGCCTTGTGCCTTACCATCAGTGGCCATTTGTGAGTGGCAGGGAGACTACGGAGTTGGACTTAATGCTTAGTTTGTAACAATATGCTATACACTAAGTATATACAGTATGCTGCATGCTCCACCTTGCTTCATCTGGGCCTCTTTCAATCACCAGCAAGACAAAAGCAAGTAAGCCAGGCAAAAAGCACTGATTTGGGCTACGCTGCATCACAGCATTTGCTTCTGAAGACTAATTACAATAATACAGTTGAGACTGCATCCATTCCCACATTCACAAGCCTCACCTATAAACAATAGCTACTGTGAAAAGCCGCGCTGCAATTCCAACATGTCCCTTACTAATCATAACTGCTCATTTACCTAAGGAGGTCTGGAATAGACAAAGTTTTGTTATAACTAAAGAGCTCAGGCAAATGAACACTTCTCTAAAGGCTCTAAAAAATACTAAATATTGCAAACCCAATGCATCGTCAGCCACTGATAAACCTCAGTATCATTAATTTCATCATTGTATTTATGTTTTTAGTGATTTGAAGATTTCAATAGGGTTTTTATACTTTTTATAAGCAATTTAAATAATTCTTTTCAATTAATAAATTAAATTTGAGGAGCTTTTTCAAGTATTTTATTGTCTCATTTAACATCTATTAAACGCGCTTTTCCCACATAACAACTTTGTTTAATTTCACAATCATGCAATGAAGTGATTTTAATTTGTTTTGCTTTTAAGAGTGTCTAAATGAATACTTTAGCTCAAGTTGGCTGGGTTTTTTGTTTTCTCTCTGTGTGTTGGGTTTTTGTTTGTTTTTCACCTTTCCTCTCCCAACTGATGGTAATCAAAGACCAGCCTCAGGTATTTTGCTTACAAATCCATCTCCATCAAGCACAGAACCACGTCATGATCACTTGCTTTCTTCTAGCCACCTCATCAGTTTACTGTTACACCTGAATCTTCTCTTTTCTTACTCTCAGTGATGCCTTGTAGAGAGCTGGGGGAGCACATGGTCCCCTACACTTTTTGTTTGTCTGCGCCCATGGCAATGCGACCAAGGAAGAACAGTGCTAGCAGTATTAAAGGAGTATGCTCTGGGTTCCTCCCCTGGCATTAGTGAGAAAAAACAACTGCTTAGGAACTGAAAGTATGAAGACTCATACTCACTTAGCAATAGTGGCTGAGTAAAAGTGTGGTATTAAAGCCCATTTGATTTTTCTCACCTTTGTGTTTTAGAGTTAAGGAGCCCATCTCAATTTTCAGTGAGGTTAGGAGCCTAATTCCCCAAAAGGACTGCTTCAAGCTAACATACATCATGTATTTTTCTGTAGTTCTAATTTACGGATTATGATGCCAATATTAAGACTAAATGCTAAATTCTTTTACCGAGTTATCATCTGTGAAAGATTTCTCTGCTCAATGTGTCCAAAGTGATTTCCTAACGATAATTTCCCTAGACTGTCAAGGAAAAAGTCCTGTTTTCCCTAAATGACATCCAGGGTAGCAAGCAGGAGGGAAAAGAGGGAGCAGAGGAACATATTTAAACAATGAGTCTTGAGAAGCAACATACACATGTTACCCTAATGACTACTGGCAATATAAGAAGTGCAGCAATAGATGGGACAAGCAGGGGTCAGGACTCCCACAACTGAAGATGGAAAGGTCTCTTGCAAAGAATGGGCAAAAATGGCCTGAGAGGCCTTATTTTATTTTGAGGAGACACTCTGAGGTCAAGTGACTTAACCTAGCTCAGCCCTGGACAAATCTACACAACTGATCAATCCTAACACTATCAGCAGGAAACAGTAACGGTATACCAAAAGCAGACATGTAGTCCCTTGGACATGAATTACATGCTAGTCCTATACCAGCTTGTAAACCTACGTAAGCAAAAAGCAGTGTTCACCAGTTTCATTAGACCATTAACAAACGTATACAGCTAATCCTATGGAAAGGCCAGAAGGATCAGATTCCAACTACCCAAGCCTAAATATATGAGGATGACAACAATTCTCTAGGGCAGAAAGAAATGTTGGAATGCTAGGAGGTTACAGTTTTGCCAGCTGGACCAAGTCTTCTATTGGTATTGCTTCAGGAAACAGCCACTTCTTAGCAGTATTTAATAGCAGTCTTTCACAGTAAGGAAAATACTCTGCAAACAGTCTAAAGGCAGGTGGGGTCACAATCAGTGCAAATGAAGATAAGAATTCAAGTGATCTTAAATTGGAGAGCAATATGAAGCAAATGGTAACTCAGCAAAGATGAAGGCAAAACACCCAGCGTCGGTTGTGTTAGTGACTGCAGAGAAAATGGGGAAAGGAATAGGTAGCAACTCTTTGGAGAGGATCTTTTTTTCTAAGCATCTGAAAAGAAGATGCTGCTCAGCTGGAAGGAGCTCAAACAAGTAGGTAATAGTGATGTAATGAAACACTGAAAAAACCCTATTTGATTTATGGTCTAGATACCAGAATACTGAACAGATATTACAGGAGTCTCTGAATAACTGAAAGCTTGCCAAAGGGAGGAGTCATCACATTTTTCCCGTCTCCTCAGGACAGCACTGAAAGTACTGAGCCTAAAATGCAACGAAGCAGATTCAGATCAGATGTTATAAACAGCTGACATGGAGTATCTGAGTAACTACAGAATTCCCATCTTTGCAGTTATGTGGGCACATGCCTGTCACTCAGGAATGCTCTCCAGATAAAGTTCCTACCTTCAGGCACAGGAATGGCTATGTTACCTCTCAAGGTACCTCCAAAGCCTAGTCACCATTACCTTTTGTGTTTGCTACAGAAAGCAACAATAGAGAAAGTAGTAACCTACAAATACTCCTCAAGTCACTGCATCCAGATACATGCTTTATAGTAAAAATGACTTTGATAAGTATCTCAGGGATCAAGACAACCCAGAAGGTGCTCTGTCAGCTACTGACTATGAAAACTAAACCAAGAAAGCAGATACTCTGTATCTTGGAAAGAAATGAGTAATTCATGGCATGGCCTTCCAGCCATATGCAGGATCAATTATCCAATTACCCATGGCCAAGTGTTAGCTGAATGTGTTTCTTGTCTTATTACACACAGTACCACAAACTTAATTTGCTATAATGCTTCCTTCCTAGTTGTTTCCTCCTTACTCTGTCATGCAGCAGTTACAGCTATGCAAATTTCACCTCCAGAGCAATTCAGCACAAAGACTATTCGAAACACTAAAATAATTCTTAACACAACAGTGAACAGTTTCCACGCCCCTACACACCACGCAAATGTAAAGCAGTTAGGACATCCAAGTAGTAGGTACAGAATTCATTTCTCAGCTGAGAAGTATCTCCTTCAGTGGTGTAAACAAACAAGAACCCAGCTAATTTTTAGAAGCACAAGCAATGAAAATGCTGTAGTAGGGCTCTCCTACACTGTTCCTTCTAGCAACTTAATTATGTTATGTACATGAGGATAACTTCCTATGATATGCGGGGGCTTCAGCTTTTGGAGCTGAATTTCTAGCCAGTGGCATCATCAGCTTCTGAGTGACCATACTGTGTCCCATAAGGATGGAAGAAAACCTTAAGACACAAGTGGGTTTGTTAAATTCTGCTTAATTGTCAAAGGTGCTATGAAAGCTAAATATGGTATTTTTGAAGTACTTCTCAAGCCAAGGACAAGAGCAGTCAACATTTTCAAACGCACCCTTATCATTTTTGCAAGTATTTTCTTTAAGAGCTCAAGTCCCACAGAAAATCAGTGGGACATGGCGCTTGTCTGCACAGCCCCATTCAAGTCAAGTTAAATCGAATTAGCTAAAGTGAAATTACTGTGTATTAAAGATCATTAAATTCTTTGAAAGACTCCTCATTCAGAAGCAAAGTGGCTTTCTTTAGTTCTCATTTTAAATCATTTTGGAAGTGCTCTAGTGTTCATTTTGGCACAACACCAGCCTTCAGAGCATTTGTCCCAAAAGCACAAAGGCTCAGATTAGAACCAAAAGAAATCAAAATAGAGGTTCACAAAGCTTTTAGAAAAAGCAAACAAATATTGAAAACAGTTATTTAATCAAAGAGAACGTGGCAATTACCAGCAATATTGTTTTCCCTGGCTGATATCACACCCCCCCCCCAAATAATTATTTCACCTGCCATAGGTTTGGAAGAGAAAGAAACAAAACCCAACAAAACCCCCAAACCATCCCCAAATTTCTCCCTTTGTTTATATCCTGAATTCAAATACTGCCAAGTGCAATTACACTTATTACTGCAGAGCCACATCTTGAAATCTTGAATGTATGACAATGTTTTTGCTCTGAGAACCCTGAGTGGCACCCAAAGGAGGGTAGGCAATGATGGTAGGCTGGGGTGATGGTGTGAGTCACATCTGAAGTTACACCTGAAGCAGCAGAACGATGCAGCCTCTAAATGACCAAATGAACTTCCACTGTAGGTACTTGCATTGCAGAGGTGTCTTAGTCCTGTCAGCATGGAGACCACATTTCTCTGGGCAAACAAAGCAGGCAGCAAAATCAACAAGCCTGTCACAGGGAGCCAACAGCCTCTGGAGGTGGGGATGGGAGATACAGGCAAAAGCCTTTACTTGCTAGTGTAGAATCAGACAAACAGAACTGGAAGGGTTCTCAAGAGGTCAGATAATCTGCATCTAGCCCCAAGCAGGGATCTATAATATCTGTGTCCTTCAGAGATATGCCTTACTGCCTTGCCTTTATTGGCTTCTAACAAGGAGGATTCCAGAACCCTTCCACACAGTCAATTCGTATACTTGGAAGAATAGGAACCAGAAAGATCCTAAGTGTCTTGCTTAATACTGCCTTACTGCACTTAAGTGAAACAAGCGACCTACCTCTTAGTGGCGGGCTACAGGAACCTCACAAGTGGATTTCAAAGCAATTTCCTTTTCATTCCTCTTCAGAGAGAAACCACAAATACTAAATTACAATTTAAATCATTCAGAGGATAACATTTATTTCTAACTTTCTTAGAAAATAACAGCCAGGTAGGATCTGTTAACTGACTGAACAGTGAGTTGAAGGGAGACACCTGGCAATTCTTTATCCTACATTAGTTAAGATTTTGCTGCATCAAGCAATACAAAAATACACTGTAGTAAAATGTGGCTCACCAACTGTGGGTCACAATACTAACGGCACTTGAATTACTGACACTTTTAAAGCCAAGGTAAATTAAATAGCAGGTATTATTGCATGAAAGTGAGCAGAGAAATATTTCCTCACGTATCCCAAATTGCACAGGAAGAACTAGAAATTTCCTTTGTGCCCTAAAACTGTATATCCCAGTAGTGGTGCAATGCAAATGCTCCAACCAGTACCCAGTACAGTAAAATCAACCAGTTTTGCCAACAGGCACTGCAGCATAGATGTATCGCTTTCCTAATGGGGTTGTCATTACACAGTGAAGCCTCATACTCTTTGGAATTCAGAAGGAGCTAAGGTCAGGCTGCTTTGCTGGTACATAACCTAGTTTAAATTATTTTGCCTTGTCCCGAAGCCACCTGAGTTCAAACATATTCTGCTAATGATGTTGATGAAACTAATGATGATATTTTACTTAAAGGATTGCAGCTACACCGAATAGCATGAAATAACAGATTTTTCAAATATGACCTTTCAGTCTACACACAATCTGCAGCAGCTTTAGATGCCAAAACCCTCAAGCTCAAATACTTACTGCATGTAGGAAAACACAGAAGTCTTGTTGCACAACTACTTGACTATTACTTTGAAAAACAAATCACCACAAAAGATTATCAGTACGAGTTCCACACATATAATTCAAGTTTCACTTCTATCTGAAGTTTGGCTGCTACACTGCTTTGCTGCTTTATTATCTTTGTTCCAAATGTGTCACACTGATGTATCTATTGTGCTATTTTGTTCCACTAAACCTGAGCCAGTATTTCACTTCTTAGTTAGCAGGGATGAAGAAAACTCTACCCACCACTCAACCAACCAACCAACCCAGGAGCCTCAAAGCTGAATTCAAGGTAAGTCTTTTTGTATTCTTCCCCAGGAGAAATAGGAAATAGAAATATCCATTGAAACACACATGACAACGGAATGCAGAAAAATCCCCCACAGCTCACATTAATAAATGAGCAGAGATGTGGAAAGAGGAAAAATATCCAAACTAAAACAGCATTTAAAACATATTATATGGAGTGGTGGTTTATGTTGCCAAAGCTTAATTCAAAAGGATGGTTTTGTTCCTGTTGTCCTATCTCTGGTTCTTTGCCTGGGCCTTCCTTTAAGTAGAAAAACATGGCAATATTTTTAGCTGACCCACTCTGAGGGAGAAGAGAGACCGAGTCAGGCAAAGCCATCTACCCTCAAGTTTTTCCCTTCCCAGCCATGCTGTTATCCATCCATCACAGCAATGGGATCTTTCTGAAGTATCAGTAGGTTTTCTAAGAATTCTTTTTCATTTTTTTCCTCTTTGCTGAAGCTTCTAAACAAGAATTTGCAGCTTTTAGAAGATTTGCATGCACTGCTATGAAACACAGCATTTCCTTATGCCTGCAAGGATGGCCTCTAATGGGTTAGGAAAGGCTAGTACTGAGTAAGCACGTGACTTGAGGTCTGATTCAGCACTAAGAAGGACTAAAACATTTCAGCTTTTCCTATTTGAAAAGGACTCTGAAAATGCGACATCCAACAAAATAAAGCAACGACAGACTAAGTCACAACATTTAAATCCTTCTGGTTTTGTTACGGGTTCAGCAGGGCTCCAAAGGCAGAGATCTGTGCTGGAATAACAGGGGTGATCACTGATTTGATGGCGTAACAAGACCTAAATTACGTAGCAGCAGAAATAACCAGGATACTTTTACAGCTTGTCAACATCAAGTTATCAATTTATGCTTTCTCCAGTTGCACACTGTGTATTCCAGTCTGCTTTCAAAACAGAATCCACTCTGTTCAGCCATGACTTTTTCCTTCCTGTTTATATTTGGAGGCCACTATTTATTTATTTTTAGTAATAAAGTCTGCAGGCATCAATGCTCAATTAATAAAACCCCAATATCCCCACCACAAATACAGAAGTCTGGCGATTTCTTCATTGACTAGGGAATGAGCTGGCAAAGCTAAAAGCTTAAGCCAAGCTTTCAAGATGTTTCTGATTCCTTTCTCATCCCCTTCCCCTGTTAAACCTTGGAGTAAAAGAAGATTAGTGCAGATGGATGAAAATATTTTTTCCACTTCAGCATTTGCTGTCACTATTCATTGCTAAGCGGGTTCTCATAGGGTGTCACTGGAAAGATGGAAATTCCTACACTTCTCAAATATAATCACCTTGCCACAAAGAAAGGGGGGTAGGGGAAAAAAATTGGCTGTTTATTTTGCCTGGCTTTCCTGTGATTTATCCAGCAGGAGAACCTGTAAATGCAGTAACATCTCAAATTGATGTCTTGCCTTTTATGAAAGTTCAGCTGGCTGCTTCTGCACCACACCACACCAATCTGTGCCTGCTCACTGTGCCCAGCCGGTAAATTGACCCGGACCCAGGAAAGATGAAAATATGCAGACTTAAAGTAATCCCCCTTGCTGAGCATGCAGGCACACGGCCGGATTGACCAGGGAGGGGAGCGTGGGGGGGTGGCTCTAGTACCAGGGAGGCTTTCAGGAGCTGATGGGCACTTCTCCTGCTGCCCTTATAGCCTGCTGCTCTTCTGGGATGTACACTGGCAGGAGCTTCCTCAGCTCCAAGCCCCTCAGAGCTACACACTCATCTCCATTTTCCTTAATTAAGGGCATATGATTCAATACATAGCCATAGGAATCCGAGTCCTGTATTGCCATAGCCAAGTGGGCCATTTGAGTAACCAAAGGGGAGAAACAAAAACAATTAGCATGATACTTCTATGTGTTGCAAATGCTGCAGCATCAAATAGATATAAACCAAGATGTAAACAAACATTTTCACCCCTAAGTGGTAACTTAGGAAAGAATCAGCTTTCTAATGACTTCACACTCCTAATAAACATTGATATTATGACTGGATTCAGTCACAAGTGATCACCCATGCTTTCACAAATAAGAGAATTGGTCACACTGCAGATTTCCATGTAACAGCATTAAATGTCTTCAAACCACCTTCATCTCCAACAGGGGAAATACACGTAGCTGCTTAGGCAGGGAAAAAAATACTACTGTCATAAGCAGCCAATGTTAAACTGTACCTTGATTACTTAATATCATTTTAAAAGAGTATTTTGCAATAAACACAGCATAATCATTAAGTCTGACTAGAAACCACGTCTCCTTTCAGTTGGAAAAGAAACAATTACCAACGGTTCTGCATAAAGAGAGAGAAATCCACTCCAGAAACCTCTGCATCTGATCTAAACTAGCTTTGTCATTCATAATAATGATATTTTCAGTTCTGAAGCCCACGGATTACCTGACAAAAACCCCACTAAAATGAGAAAGCCTGGGATATTCAGCAGCTCTGTGAAGAGTTTTGTCTGAACGTGTTTTTCAAATGGAAGTACTTCCTAATCCTGGCAGTCAGAAATCAGCTATGGTAAACTAGTGCCCCTGTAAGTCAAACACACGAAGAAGATAAGCAATAATAACCCGTAAGGTAGGAACTATCTAGAGTAAATTTTATAAGCACTTTGCTGGATATTGTATGTTCCTCTTAAAGCAGCTTTCAACATACTTACACATCACAGAACCTCTGAAAAAGTCTTCTAAATAATAACAGGAGAGTCAGAAAAAATCTCGTACTTTTGTATTTGGAGTTCAATATTTACTTAGCTTGATTACTACGTTGAGTGCATGGGGTCATAAAGCACCAATTAGGTTAAAGACAAGTCATTCAGAATTCTCTTTATTTGGTTACACTTCCACATCTTACAGCGTAAGTTTGCAGAAAGTTTTGCTTTTGCACAAGCTTATTTTGGAACAATAATAAATACAGATGTTGAGTACTTTATGGAAACCAGTAACACGAAGAACCCCTGATCTGCAAACAGTGCTTGAGGCTTTTCCTGCAGATCTGACACAGAAAACAGGAAAGACTGCAAGCAGCCCCTTTCAGCCTGTAACCAAACAGCCTTGTTACTTCCAGGAGAGTTCAAGTGACACTCTAAATAGAAGCAGATTTTATGCTTTCCTTGTACTTAAAACAATGCAGGTGCTACTGAAAGCAGATACATTAGAAATAATTCCTTTTATCTGATCGTTCTTAGTATGCGTAAGAGCTATTTATTAAAGGCCTTTGCAGCATAATTGGTGTTACTTTATTGTAATTTTCAATACATCCATTTCCTACCAAAGGAATTGATTTCTCGTACTGATGAGAACCCTGGACATCCCAACACAGCTGAAAGGAGTGGAAGAAAAAGGTGGACTCCACCATTCAAGTAAACAGTGCCTGAATTTCAGGGACCCTTCTACATGCTGAGGAATACAGCAAGCCCACATGACCCTACTTCAGGTTTTATGGTTTCAGCCACCTGATCAGTGTAGACAGCCCACAAGAAGCTACCAAGATCAATTCTATCTGATGCCACCACACCTGAAGTGATCAAAATAATAAAACAAAACTACTTTTATTGGCCACCTCAGAGGCACAGCTTTCATGGCGAGCAGGAGTCTGGCCTGAAGAACCTCTCCATCCCAGCACACATCCAGCTCATCATGAGCCCAGTGTTTCAGTTATGTCCTGCAGCAGTCAATTACCCCTAAGTGTTCCACGCTGCTTGTACACAACTAGAAAGGATGTTTGAGAAAGCTGCCGGTGTCCTGCTGAGCAGCAGTCAACCCAAGGGTCATGCTTCTGTCATCTCTATTTGGAGGCCCACAATCTACAGAACCACTATAGACTTGTGGTAATTTTTTTCTTGTCTACCAATTCCTCATCAGGTCAACCTGAACAGAACCTCTAACAGCATTATTAAGAGTTTAGAAATGACTCAATTGCTAAGGAGTTCCCAAACATCTGTTTCCACAGTGTTTTGCTCCTTACCAAGTATATATTGCTCATACGAAGTATCTGCCTGCAGTGGTAGTTGCACAGACTTGTTCCATGTTTCCACATCACTAACATTTTACATCTTTTTTAACTCGGTTGTTCCTTTGTCCTGAATCTGAAATCACACTGTTTTCCTTCACCAGAAACCCTAACAGGGACAACAACAGAATTGGACTTTACTCTGAATGGACTTAAACTCATTTTTCAAAGGGATTTAAACACATAATTCCCCTGGTACCCAGTACAAATCCTTGCCATAATGAGTCCTGCAATAAGAACAGGGGGTTTTCTTTAGGGCACTATCAAAATGCCCTCTGGAGACTGGACCCAAACCCAGCTGTGCGTGGCCGCTCGCCCTGTGTCAGGACCACCTCTGTGATGCTGGTTTGCATTCCATGGCAAATGCTCCTAAGCACAGGAATGGATTCTACAAATGGTTCGGTTGTTTCATTTTAGCAACTCCTCCAGCTGTACAGTGTCTGTCTCTAAACAGGACCAGTATGACCATTCTGTCAGGTCTACCGCTACCTCATTCATGGGCCATTTCAGCAGAGGAGATGTTACTGCTTTAAGGCAGGATAGCATTTCTTTCCAAAAGATGTGTTAGAAATTTCTGACTACAGCCACAGAGACAAGAAGAAACTTCCTCTCTTATCATCAAAGCCCAGATAGTTCCCCATTTTGGAGTAACTGATGCAAATGGAGAGGGGACACACAAAATTACTGGAGGGGGAAGAGGAGAAAGCACATCCTGGGGGAGCATCTTCACAACCCCAGCAGCAACCCAGCTGATCCTACTTATTTGGGGACTGCAATTATAACAGAGCACACAATGACAGAGGTTTTGCATTTAAAATTCTTTCTCTAGAAATGATCATGGATACTGCAAATACAGAGATGTTCTATTGTTTGCTCAACAACCATCTTATGGGCAACCAACAAGGTTAGTCTTCCAACAGCTGAAAAAAGCCAAATAGCATCAATAAAAACCATGTAAGACATCAATGGACACCCCAGGGTCTCAGTGATAGCATTCACAGGTGAAAATATTTAGCAATCCAACTAAAGGAAGCTAAATCCTGCCCAACTACAAAGGAGATAAAAACCAATGTCCTCCTAACTGCAACACCACTAGAGGAATTTTATCTCCTAAATGCTGTCTAGTATAAAACAATTAATGTTTCTGTTATTCATTAACTCTTGTAATTGCTACGTGCTGGTCCCTGGAAAATGAGCTGAAAAGGACACTCAGTATATTCTAATCTTTAGGTAATGCCCATAAGTTTTTGGTCTGGAGCCCAGGGAAGTTTCTATAGCACTAACCTGGGACAAGTCACCTAACTGGAAGATGTCTTTCAGAACACCTGCACTACCATGAAATGATGTGCAAATACCCACAACTCTCCCACCTGGCAGTATCATGGGCTGGATACTCAGCCTTTCAGTGACAACATCACTCTTCTGGTGCAGACCAGAAGCCAGCTGACATACCAATCCTAGCCCTAGAAGACAACACATTGCTTGGCAGGGGAAGGTGTCAGATCACGGCAGCACTGTTGCTCCTTATTGATATTACTTCCATTTAGCTCAAGCAGGGATTCATCAACATTCCTGGTAGAAATTTTTTTTGTGGACACCCTGACAGAAATCCCTTTGTGGGAAGAAAAATACTAGGAGGCACCAGATTCAAACATCATCACCTAAATGGGGAGTGCTTCATCAGCCATTTTACCTCATTCCCTGCTCCAGTGCCATCAGAGAACCCTCTTTGGTGCCATGACAGTATTAGAGATTGACAAGGGGAGACAGTTCAGGGGTTTGGGATTTGTGAGAGTAAGGTTTTTATCAGTGGGTATTATAAGAACACACTGTGAGGACATACCTTCAGGAGAAGAGATGGGAAAAAGTCTGAGATGTCAAGGTAACAAAGGGAAGGAGGGTTATGAGCATGGCTCAAGAAAAAGAAAGAAAACTAAAGAGACAAGATGTGGGGGGGAAGAAATGCCTAAGAATAACTACTCCAAAGCTTTTTCTGGGTCTGTTCTTCCCTGTTCAGAGAGGCGCAGCTGAGACAATGCGGCTGGCTCTGTGACAAATGTGGAAAAAGCAGCCAATTTGAGCTGGTTGTTAGCAGTCGGAACACAGTGTCTCAGATAAATGAGTGTCTGCCTCAGGTACGGCAGCAGATCTTCCTGAACCGTTCCCGAGAGAGTTGCCAGGACTGCAGCAGCCCTTAGCCATCAAAAGCAGCATGAAAGTTCTCTTCAATCTCCCATCCCTGCGGTAAAAGGTGACCTTGGAGCAGGATTTTCTTCTTCTTTATGCCCTCTGCTCCTCATACCAACTCCATCCTTCCTCCTGTCTTACAGCTAGACATGTTGTCTTATTTAACAGCAGATAAAACCAATACTTTCCCCAGCACAGTTGCTCAAACTGATCTGTGTGGGTTGTCACACCTCCGACTGTATCACTATCTCTAACTCGAAGTGGTATTTTCAGCCTGATCTGATGTTTGCCAGGAACCCCAGTTTGGCTTGGAAGCTCTCGTCTGTCTATCCTCATTTGAGCTAACGGCCTCTTATCAGAGAAAAGCGTGCAGAAGAGCCCATGCAGTGCCCTGTGCCCACGTCCCTTCCCAGACATCACACTTGCTGGGGCTGGCTTCTCCCTCAAGTAAGTATTTCACCTGCTGATGCTGCTCCACCTACTGCTTCCCCACCCCCCACCCCCCAAAGAGGAAGAAAAGCAAGCACACAAACCCCCACAAAGAAAACTAAAAGAGAAAACAGCAGCTATAGTAGTACTGCTCACCCACCTTGCCTTCAAAGCCTTACAAAGTAAGAACATCTTTGGCTCCTTTCCTAATTCCACAGTGAAAGGAGCCACATGGAGCAAGCCTTGTCAAGGGCTGAGGAAGAAGGCTCAAAAGAGAGAAGAAAAATATAGAAGGAATAACAACCAACAGCAAAACCAAAAAAAGACATAAACCTCCTCAAATGCTGAGAGAAAGGGCAATGACGTGCCATCCCCTCACAAAGAGGAAGCAGAGTTATGGGCCTGTTGACCTCTTCTGACCAACCACGTAGGGCCAAGCAGATGTCTTTCAAGGCTCAAAACTTCACCAAGAGATAGAAGTAGCTGCATGTACAGACGCCCAGGTCTTCTCAGCAGGTCAGCGGGCAGACATGTATGCTCTGAGGTCACTTGTGAAACATTCCCCATTCAAAACATCCCTCTGTTCTGAGACAGCAGAACAAATCACATTTACACTCCAAATCACATTAAGGCAAGACAACTTGTGACTACTCTGAACTCATGGTCACATAACCAGATTACACATGGGCACTGAGACAAAGGAAGGTAAGATGATTCACCTGTGGACCAAGTCACCAATAGGAGTAAGTCCTGGCATCCTGACTCTGCGCTCTTCTCTCAGCAGCACTGAACTCATTAAGAGTAGAACTGAACCTTACAGGGATATTTGACTGACTTGGAGGTGTCCTGCAAATAAGCCATGTTTAAACAAAAACTGGATCTTGCAGAGATCTGCTTTTATAAATATACAGGCTTGTTCTCGTCTTTCATTTTCTTTCAGCTTCTGAGAAGACTTCAGCAATCTCAGCCTTATGGGACAGGGGCTGGCTTGTGGCCACAGACTTCACACTTGGTTTCATGAACAAAATCTAAACAGGCCTGGATTGTGAACAGCTGAGCTGCAGATGGATTTCTGGGGAGGGCAAGAGAGGTAAGAGTTTAACAAAAATAAATCTATCGAACATTTAGAAACACTTAAGAGGCTAGAAAAGCAACTTCCTGTAGCACGGTTAATGTTTCAAATGGTCTAGCAGCTGCAATAGCAACCTTCTGGTGTTAACGTTTACTAGTTTGTGCCACTCAACTGAAGGAAAACTATAAAACACATTTAACCTGTAAAGATCTTAGACATTAGAGAAAAATAACTTTAGAGAAGTGGTGTTTTGGTGTGGTGGGGTTTTTTCTTTATATTTTATAAAAATAAAGCCTGAAAGAACGGTAATGACATTAGCTACACATCAGTTTCCAAACGTTAAATAAACTCTTATCTAGGAGCAAGCATCAGCAGCAACTCAGCAGTTTCATTTCACAGGGGCGTACGAAATCACCGCGGGTTTTGATCCACACAGGCACATGTGTTGCAAGCATTTACTGAAGTGTCAAAACCCCATGGCTTGGAGTTAAGTTACCAACCAAGCAAGTGTTTCAATTCATCAAAAGCAGGCATTAAATTTAATGGGATTTCAATTAGTGATGGACCAAAATGCAAGCCCTACGATCCTCTCCAAATGTAAGCCTGCAAACCCACAGCAAGCCCATCTCATTTTGAGATCAGAACCAAGTAAAACAAACAGCAAAATTAAATCTTGCCTTTTTCCAGCTCTGGACAAGCCTCAGGGCTAAAAATCTTTGCAGTTCTTACAAGCACATCACAGAAAATGGCAGAAAAACAAGAAAAAAGAATGTGTACAAGTAAATTAAGAAACAACCAAGTATAGTGTTCTGTGGTGACATTCACTCAGTACAAATCCTGCAGTCACTGATGGATATCGTCCTAGGACCTCCGGGCTCTGATGCTTGGATTAATATACCAACCTATAAACATTTTGTTTGCAGCTAGCCTTTGCATTTGGCCACAAAAGGAGACATGTGCACCCAGAATAAAAACCCTAAGAGACACTACAAATAATGAGCATTACGGGCAGAGGAATAACAGATGGTAGAACAAAACATTCTAATTTAAAAAAGATAAAACCTCCTTATGATATGACAGAATTGCAGTGGTCTGAAAAGAACATAAAATATAGATGCTTAACAAGGAGTGATGTCAGTGGTTGGTGTGGCCAGAAGGGATGGCCCAAGCCCTTCCCAGAACCCATCAGAGTGAATCAACAGTCTGAGCTGTAACTCTTCACAATATTTGGGTCTACACATACTATCGAGTCATGGAAACACCCTGAGGATTTAAGCTTCCACATAAACTAAGAAAGCCCCATGGAAATGAATTCACCCAACTAGAGATGAAACTATTGGCTTCCATGGCACAGGCACATTGCTTTTAAGAACAATTATGTGTCCAAACAAAGCTTTTGTGAGAACTGTTTCACACGTCTGGCAGAGTCATACTCTCCACCACTGAACTTACAAGCACTTAGTACAGACACCAGTTATTAGGTGGAAATTATGGGATCTCAGTGGTATTTCTGCCACATGGCAGGCTTTATTTTGTTTAATTTCACAATGAACTCATTATATTAACTGAATTCAATAGAAACAGCAGGGGGAACCCTGTTAATGTAATCTTGAACATCAGAGAGCCTCCAAATGTGCTAAAAGAACGAACACGAAAGGAATTAGAGGAAGGGTTTCCTAAAGACGAAGGATGTTTCCATCTCCTCAGAATGCTTATGCTGAATTTGAAATTACTTTGTCTCATTTGATCTGTGGTTCAGACATATGGTTACTGTTTGAGACAGGATACTGGGCTTGATACGACCTAGTATAGCCCTTGTTACACTTTTTTGTATGGAGAAATCCTAGACAGTGGTTGTCATAAACAGGCACCACTTCTACCCCTGTTAGTACATGAGTAATACCAGCAATGCCACTCTTCCTCCTCCGTCCAAGGTGGAAAACAAGAGCAGTCTCATACACATCACAGCTCAGACAGTAACTGCTAGTTAGCAGCAATGATCACACTGGTCTCCTAAGGTGGCAAGCCTTTGTTACCAGGGACAAAGTCTTTGTGTTGAAACGCAAAAGGCTAATCTTCAACTACTTCACAAGGATTACAGCAAGCTCCACAGGTTTCTCCACTGTATTCATTTGTGTCTGTCTTGACTTTTCGATCAGAAGAGCACTCTGGAGCATTTGACAAACTCCCCTCCTCCTCTTTTATTTTATCCACCCATTGAAGAAGCCTGCCACCTCCTGAAAGCAGCTGTGGCAGCAAGGGAATGGGCAGACCTTCATGCATTCCAATGCTTTCTATAAGCAGAACCGAGAAGTGACACTTGGAAACAAACAGTAAACATCCGTATTATTAATCACTTACATAGGTACCTTCCTCTGCTTCATATAGTTGGTAACTGCTGATCCCTGGATACTTGTGGGCATCCAAACACTTAGACTTGTACTCCCAAATCAGAAACAGAAAGCAATGTGTAAGGTAGGTGAGGAGCAGACAGGATTATGCTTTCGGATGAAAAGTAACATTCAAAACAGCAAAGGGAAGGGTTAGAAAAAAGGCACGTTTCTTCCCAAACACGCACTTGCCCTGACACAGGAGCAGAAGTCAATGAAGTCAATGCCCTTCATCACCCTATTCTCAGCCATGGTCCCGGACAGCATCTACCTGCCTGCTGTACAACTGCCAAAACAGAATCTAGATACCTATAGCCAAAACTTCCAGTGGTAACGTAGATGACCCATAGACACATTTATAGACCAGTGAGGCTGACAAGCTCTGGCAGGTTTCTGACAACTGACAGATCTGCCCAAAATGACATTCTTAAAATGGAAATGTAATGAACAAAGCTCATCAGCTGCATGAGAAGTTGCAGTTATCTTACTTGCACACACACCTGCAATGAACTAACAACGGTGAAGGGGTTCCACATTAGTGGTGATCCGGTCACTTATCCTTTCAGGATGAAATTCAAGTTAATTTTGATAATGGACATTACCGGATGGAAGAAAAGAGGCTAACTCTGCTAGATCCTGGATTAACCATTCCACTTCTGAGATATCCAGGCACCATAAGATAAGCAGTTCGTCTCAATCTTTCACAACATTCAACATAAGACATTCAGCTGTGAGTTTTCATAAACTGTGACCTGAACAAAACACTTGGCAGCAGCTAATACCGACCACTGTCTCAGAAGGGTAAGCTTATGGACTTCCGGCATCACTAAGCACATCACTGAAATAAACTCAGAAAAACAACTCAGCAATCCCCCCCCCACCCCGCTTTGTGGGCATCCACTAATGAAGCCTCACTAAAGCCACAGAAGCCATGCTGAGAAAAGTATTTACATGTTCCAGTAGCAGGAAGGGAGATAGAGACAAGTTAGAAGTCTTTCACAAAGTCACACAACAATCTGGTCACAGAGCTATTAAGAGAGGCCTGGATTTGAGTCCTTCATCACCTGCTCCCGTGGCATACAGCAGCGCTCCTCTTAGCTGCTGGCGTTGTGTGGAAGGTGTTTCTGAGAAGGTGCTGCCAAGTACAAAAATCAAAGAGAGATGGCGGTAAGCAGGATTTTTCTCTGAGCTGAAGAGACATACCTCACCTATTCTGGCCTCCAGACACAGACAGCCTTGCTCTTAAAGTCCACATGCATAGATGGCTTAAAAAAGGCTGACCAGGATGAAATTACTCAGGCATTCTGGACACAGTGGGATTTGATGGAGTGCAGGGACATCAACAAAGAGGAGAGCAGCGAGGAAGAACACTGATGCTAGGAAAGAGGTAAAACCAGAGGCAAACCCACAGTCTCTAATGGAACAAGGTTTTGGGTTTTAGTTTATTTTATTTACTCTGCTCTTTTTACATCTTGGTTTTAACTACGCAACCCCCAAAATATCACGATACCACTTTTAAGGGACGTAGTTCCTCATTCTAAGGTTCATCACCTAGAAAAAACAATTTTAGCAAGGGTTGCTTCTGCTTGCAACAGGAGCAAAACCTAACATTCATAATGGCTGCCCCATAGAAAACTTCACATATGCTTAAGAAAGCTGGGCACTTGAATCCTGAAAAGGTATTATCAGGTAGGGCATAAATACATATGAAACACTGGTAGTTTAAGAAAGGCGCAGAACGCATACCTACTTACACTTTCACATGGGAAAGAACACAAGGAGATCCAGCCAAACACCCACAAGACCTGGTAGAACTCATGGCCATTGGTTATCACAAAGGCCAAGAGATTAGGGGAAACTCCTGGACTTTGTAGACCTGTCAGCCGGGTGAGGTGAACTGATTTGCTATGTGGGGTCTTCTACATCTTTGATACGCTTTCTGAAATGGTGCTGCCAGAGGCAGATGGATCAGTGACCTGATCTGATGCATCTTCACAACACCCCACTAACTCAAAGGAGGGAATACCAGGTGGTTTTCCTCCTTTTGATCAGGATTTCCCCTTGCCACACAACGTTTGCTTGCTCATGATGCTTTATCATACTCTGGGCAATCAGTGTGGTGTTCCCCCTACGCTGGCAACTAAGCCTGTATGCTGCCTGGTCTAAACGGATGCAGATCACAGCATCCTTTGTGCATGGCCATGTCCCTACACAACCCCTGATCTGCTGGATCCTGCTTCACAGATGTCACAGAACGAACGTGGAATTTTTTAACCCTTCTTAATGTCTCCCAGACACTCACTACATAACACACAGAAAATACCCATTTTTCACTTCTTTTTCTGAGATTTTCCTCTCTCATGTGAATTGCTCATTACACTTCTGCTTGTACTGGCAGTGTTCCTTGACGTAGAAAAGATTAATCTGCTGTTAAACATGGAAGATATAACATCCACTAACAAAGAAAATCTGAAGGCAATGAAGAATTTATACCTTTTTAACAAGCAAAAACCAAAATGGATTCATTCCTGGTTTTGTAGAGTGAGCTTGTGACCTTTTCTCCTCCTCAAGGCTACTTATACTTCTGCATAATCCTGGATACCTGCAAATGCCTCAACAAGCACCAGTCAGGACATTTGTTTGGAAAAGGCCCTAAAGCCACTGCAAGGTGCCGGGCTCAAGCAGAGCTCTTTCAAGCCAGCTACAAAGTGGTATTAATAAAACTGATGCATACATCAAAAGCATGGACAAAAAGCACAAGTAAGATAACTGTGGTGCTAAAAGCCTTGTTCTGTTGAATTCTGGACACCACCAAATGGGGTTAATATAGATTCTTAATCTATGGCTTCTCAGTAAGCTACGTAAAAGCATAACCTTAGTACCAGCCTGTTACCACAGTAAAGGTACGTAGATGCAAGACTGTAGCTAAGCCCATGCTCTTTGCCACAGTTTCTCTTTTTATTTCTAAATAACAGGATAAAACTACATTAAAGTGATTAAAGTCCTTTTTGAAAGCTCAGAACCTATGTGAGAACTGTAAGACTAAATACAGAATACCAAGACATGATGACCAGGAGCAGATTTAAAAGACAATGCATCCATCTCCTTCTTGATTCTACTGGAGTTCTGGAACGGAAGGATCTGGTCACAACTCCTCCTTATTCAACACAAGAAACAGAACAGTAGAAACATGCTTTGTGCTGTTAAGGTGTGTAATTAATAGTGAAAAACAAAGTTCCTTGAATGTCAGAGTAAGGGGCCATGTACCTTTCCCATGTGTGCAGTCAGACTCCTGTAAGCCAGCATGCCAACACTGTCTCCCAGTGGGACTTTGCAGTTTGATATATTTCATAGAATAGTTAGGGTTGGAAAGGACCTCAAGATCATCGAGCTCCAACCCCCCTGCCATGGGCAGGGACACCTCACACTAAACCATGCCATCCAAGGCTATGTCCAACCCCACCTTGAACGCCGCCAGGGATGAAGCATCCACAACCTCCCTGGGCAACCCATTCCAGGGCCCCACCACCCTTACAGTAAAGAATTTCTTCCTCAGATCCAATCTAAACCTCCCCTGTTTAAGTTTAAACCCATTACCCCTTGTCCTCTCACCACAGTCCCTAATGAAGAGTCCCTCCCCAGCATCCCTATAGGCCCCCTTCAGGTATTGGAAGGCTGCCATGAGGTCTCCACGCAGCCTTCTCTTCTCCAGGCTGAACAGCCCCAATTTTCTCAGCCTATCTTCATATGAGAGGTGCTCCAGTCCCCTGATCATCCTCGTGGCCCTCCTCTGCACTTGTTCTAACAGTTCCACGTCCTTTTTATGTTGAGGACACCAGAACTGCACACAATACTCCAAGTGAGGTCTCACGAGAGCAGAGTAGAGGGGCAGGAGCACCTCCCTCGACCTGCTGGTCACACTCCTTTTGATGCAGCCCAGGATACGGTTGGCTTTCTGGGCTGCAAGCGCACACTGCCGGCTCGTGTTCATTTTTTCATCGACTCACACCCCCAAGTCCTTCTCCACAGGGCTGCTCTGAATCTCTTCCCCGCCCAACCTGTAGCTGGGCCTGGCATTGCTCCCACCCAGGTGGAGGACCTTGCACTTGGCATGGTTAAACTTCATCAGGTTGGCATCAGCCCACCTCACAAGCATGTCAAGGTCCCTCTGGATGGCATTCCTTCCCTCCAACTTATCAACGGAACCACACAGCTTGGTGTCATCGGCAAACTTGCTGAGGGCGCACTCAATCCCACTGTCTATATCACCCACAAAGATGTTGAACAAGACTGGTCCCAACACTGATCCCTGGGGGACACCACTCGTTACTGGTCTCCAGCTGGACACTGAGCCACTGAGCACTACTCTTTGCGTGCGGCCATCCAGCCAGTTCTTTATCCACCGAGTGGTCCACCTATCAATTTGATGTCTCTCCAACTTAGAGAGAAGGATGTCATGGGAGACAGTGTCAAAGGCTTTACACAAGTCCAGGTAGATGACATCAACCGCTCTGCCCCTGTCCATCAGTTCCATAGCCCCTTCATAGAAGGTCACCAGATTGGCCAGGCAGGATTTCCCCTTAGTGAAGCCATGCTGGCTGTCCCCAAGCACCTTGTTGGTTTTCATGTGCCTTAGCATGCCTTCCAGGAGAATCCGCTCCAAGATTTTGCCAGGCACAGAGGTGAGACTGACTGGTCTGTAATTCCCTGGCTCATCCATTTTCCCCTTCTTAAAAATGGGGGTTATATTTCCCTTTTTCCAGTCATCGGGAACTTCACCTGACTGCCATGATTTTTCAAATATGATGGACAGTGGCTTAGCAACTCCATTTGCCAGCTCCTTCAGGACCCGTGGATGGATTTCATCCGGTCCCATGGACTTGTATACATTCAGGTTCCTAAGGTGGTCCCGAACAAGATCCTCCCCCACAGTGGGCCCAGGGTCCCCACCCTCACTGTCCCCGTGTCTGCCTTCCAGGGCTTGGGTGGTGTGGTCAGAGCATTTGCCGGTAAAGACTGAGGCAAAGAAGTCATTAAGAACCTCAGCCTTCTCCAAATCCAGGGTAGCCAGTTCTCCCGATAGCTTCTGGAGAGGGCCCACGGTGTCCCTAACCTGTGTTTTATTGGCAATGTACCTATAAAATCCCTTCCTGTTATCCTTAACATCCCTAGCCAAGTTTAATTCTAAGTGGGCCTTAGCTTTCCTAACCTGGTCCCTAGCTTCCCGGACAACATCCCTGTATTCTCCCCAGGCCGCCTGACCTTGCTTCCACCTTTTATAAGCCTCTTTTTTCCTTCGAATTTTGCTCAGCAGCTCCTTATCCATCCAAGGAGGTCTCCTGGCCCTCCTGCTGAACTTCCTTCTAGTTGGGATGCATTTTGCTGATAGGCTTTGAAAGATGCAGGCACACCAGCCCAGATGCTGATGAAGAGTTCACCAGTTTGTTGGTTTGCACAACTGAAAGGAAAAGAAATAAAAAGCAAGCAGATTAACCAGCACATGAACTGCAAACACTGCTAGCTTGTCTCCTTTGGAATTGTTCAGTGGCAAGGCCTTTGTACAGAACTGCTCTGCGCTATGAACAAAAAACACTGAGGCTTTTCCTGAGTGACCAACAGATGCAGTAAACTGAGAGCACTCGTTTCCCGAGCTGAATTTTCTAAGTCATTTCCTTTTGATGTCAATATTTACAATGATTTTATTTTGAACCCAAATCTACACAACTAAACATAGAGCAAATCTAAGCATTAAACAGCTAAAATAAACGGCTATCTAAAACCTCCCTGTTTCAACTGACTTCTAAAATACTGCCTGACTGCCATGGGCAGGCCACCGAATATTTAAGTTCCCAGCTTAGCCTGCTTCTGTTGGTTTAGAGTTTAAACTTAAGGGCAAAGTATTACAGAGACTTCTCTAACTTCCCCCTACAGCTCTACTGCATGCACTGTCTTGCAGTCCCCTCCACAGACCCCTTTATAAGCACTCCTTGGAGACCTGCACGCTGGGGAGACTGACGACACTACAATGACACTACAAATCTCATTTTCCCCCCAATATTAAGTGCCCATCATTCTGCATTACAGACATTATGCTAAAGACTTCTGAACACCTATTTGACAAGCCATATGTTGATTGCCCAAAGGTCAGAGTGACTATCCTGGAAAAACATAGCTCCCTGTTTAAATGCCCAGCAGCTAAGCAATATAATAGTGAAATCATGGCATCATTTCCAAATGATCTATATATTGTGCATGAAATGAATACAACAGATTGATGAGATTCTGTGCCTAATTTCTCGCCATTCCAAAATATTGTCTTTCAAAAGTTAATAGTAATTCTTAAAACATGCACTAAAAGAACATATGCCACCATACTTCCAACATTTGGGAGTGCATGTGCTACAACAACAATCCTTCGCTATGAAATGCCAAAGGCTGTTCAGTGATAAATCCAAATAAACCCTGCTAATTGCAGTAGGAACAGTGGTTTAAGTGCACAGAGACACACGTGACATTGAAAAATGTTACATGCCATTTACAATAACTGTAAGAAGAAAACCCTCTTTCATTAAAGGCCAGCAAAGGCTGGGCTAAATTCAAAGCTAGCTCATCTTAATGGCCACAGAATCCCTCAATAGTTGGGGCCGCAAGGGATCTCCCCTTCTCTCCCATATCATCTGTCTTTCCATGGAAATATTTTAAAAGACCTTAATTTTGCCCAGTATACAACAGAGGAAAATTCTGGAGGCTTCTGGGAATCACTACATCCTCTCTTCTGTGGGATTCACTGCTACTTCTTAAATCCTAAGCCAAAGCCTGATGTTCACGTTTCCAATTGTCCCAGTCCCATTGCAGCACTAAAAGGTGTGAGGGATGGAAAAACGCAAAGGAAGCATCAGGTCACACACGCCACCTGCCAGAGTCTGCTGCCAGTCTGAAACAGTATCTGCACACCGTGAGGGGTCTAATTGATTTCAGGGGGTTGCTAAAACTAATCTTTAAGGATACAAATACAAATGCCAGTGTAGCTTATTATTTACAACTGGTATCAACATATAGCCAAGCCATGGTAACAAACAGACAAATAAAGCCTCTCCAGGTAACAAAAATCACAACTTTGTATTCATATGCCTGAAAAAAAGAAACCCAAAAGCCATTCATTTTCTTCCTGACAAATTTTACAGTGCACTTAAGCTCTGGTGGTACAAAGAAAAGTTCAGCACAATCAAAATACATTCTGATCATCAATTATACATAGATCATTCCGAGTTGGATTCAAATCTCTCACTTCTTTCAGTATCACTTGTTTACTATGGGAATTTCATTTCATTTCCCCCTCTTCTTTTTGTGCTTCATCTGGAAGATATTCATTAGTAAAACATTAATTTTTTATGCTCTATTTTCTGCATTCTTCTCTTATTTTTTAGTTTCTTATCATTTAACACAAAAGCAAGATCTGCAATCACCCTCCAGCTTTTTCACCCTCATAGAATAGGTTATAAGCAACACATCCATTATCATCACCCAGATAATTAGAATGTCTGTCTGTAAATATAAAAGCAAAAGTGTTACCTCAGAAGAGCACTCTCCAAGGAGGGGAAACTTCAGAGTTCATGGGTTTTGAAACTAAGCTCATATTTTGCTAAGCAGATATGAAAACCATTTTCAGAACTTATTTTTACAGAACTCACATGGTGTGGAACGCACTTGCAGAGAAGCTGCTCTGAAAGCCTTTTGTCCGAAAAGGGTTCCTATGGAAAAAACTCTTTGATTGCCCTGGATGAGATGACATTATAAAAAACCCTGCGAATGTCAGGAAACACAAAGTTAATACAGAATTCAATTACTTCAACACAATGCAGACATTTTTCTTTCAGAAGCAAACCCAGCTATTTTCAGGCAAGATTTCCCAAAGCCACAAAAGATTAGAGATCCAGGAGCTGAGTCAAGACTCACAACTGTGCACTGTCCCATACTTGTAAAGGCAAAGTAAGATCTGCATACCTCAAGCATGTGCTATATTGTCTTCAGAGTAGCTGAAGCACTGTGCAGAAGAGGGAGCACGAAGGAACTCACGCTCTAAACAGGCCCAAATCCTTAACTTCAGTTATTTCTCAAGTGTCTACCTAGCTGCAAATCATCACTTGCATATGTTCTTTGAGATATAAATATTACCGTCACTGACAATTACTTCTGTCTATATCACTGTGATTAACAAGAAATGTATTTGATTTTATAAGGCACTGTATAGACCGTATAGAATTGTAGTCAAATCAGTCAGTTCAGTTGTGCTCAATGTGTAGATGAAGCAGACTAAAGAAACTAGTGTTTTAGAGGTTGAATGACTTAGAGCCCTTTTCTATTTACCTGGGAATACTGCAGAAGGGAGGACTGATTCTGTTCCCGACCTAACAGGGGAACATGTGTTTCTAAGGCATCTGAACAAGATAATGGAAAAACTCCACTTAACTTCAATATAGCAAAAAACCTCCCCTCCTTAATTCCTCAGCTTGCCAACTCACCAACCCTCATCTGCCTATGATGCCTGCACAGATGAAAGCAGGCAGATAAGTAAATGCAGAGAAGTGAAATTATTTGCCTGCAGATGAGAGATTGTTGAAGATTTTATTCATCCTTCATGACTTTCCCTGTTACTTAACTGCAGAGACATAAATGAGTGTCTGGCTCTGCTGGCTTGTGCATCTTCTGTGCATCTGTAGCACGGAAGTCAAATCCCTAATTTCCACCTCAGAGAATCAGATCTGAAGTCTGTCTAAAAAGAATATGCCCCTGTCTGATCTTTACTAGCCTAAGCACCAGCTGACTCCAAGCTGTTTTCAGGCTTTTAGAGAAAGTCTGAAAAGGTTTTGACATCATCATAATCATGAAATGAGAAATGTCGATGCCCCTAAGCAAGAAGTAAAAGAAAAAAGCAAAATACAGACTGAGTTTTGCTGAGTAAAACAGATGCTGCTGCTGGTGTCCTTTAGATTGACTATGCAAGATGTAAATCTGCATCCCCTGCACTGAATGCTTGGG
This sequence comes from Amazona ochrocephala, assembly GCA_039720435.1. Taxonomy (NCBI): domain Eukaryota; kingdom Metazoa; phylum Chordata; class Aves; order Psittaciformes; family Psittacidae; genus Amazona; species Amazona ochrocephala. Next base: position 28,836,202 of record CM077883.1, on the reverse strand, counting down.
CCTAAGTGTCAACACACACAGATTCTTTGCCCTGCAAAGTAACTCACTTTGTTTCTTTTCTGGACTTTCTGCTACTTGCAGATTCCTCATGAGACCTCACTTGGAGTATTGCGTGCAGTTCTGGTGTCCTCAACACAAAAAGGACATGGAACTGTTGGAACAAGTGCAGAGGAGGGCCATGAGGATGATCAGGGGACTGGAGCACCTCCCGTATGAAGATAGGCTGAGAAAATTGGGGCTGTTCAGCCTGCAGAAGAGAAGGCTGCGTGGAGACCTCATAGCAGCCTTCCAATACCTGAAGGGGGGCCTACAGGGATGCTGGGGAGGGACTCTTCATGAGTGACTATAGTGAGAGGACAAGGGGTAATGGGTTCAAACTTACACAGGGGAAGTTTAGATGGGATATGAGGAAGAAATTCTTTACTGTACGGGTGGTGAGGCACTGGAATGGGTTGCCCAGGGAAGTTGCGAGTGGTCCATTGCTGGCAGTGTTCAAGGCCAGGTTGGACAGAGCCTTGGATGGCATGGTTTAGTGGGAGGTGTCCCTTCCCATGGCAGGGGGTTTGGAACTGAATGATCTTAAGGTGCTTTTCCAACCCAAACTATTCTATGACTCTATAATTCTATTCTGACCTGAGACAAATGAAAAATGGAACAACCCAGTACACTTCCACAGGAAAACACCAAAAAGACCTCAGGATTTTCCACTATTGACCATCAGCAGTACTTTGGAAAACAGATGAGTAAACCAGAAATCCTTTACATGCCAGGACTAAAATCCAATAACCTCAGACCTCCCCAGAGATCTGTTTTTTAGCTACATTTAAATTCAGAGTGGGATCAAGCTGAAGCTCCGGAAACAAATGTCACACCTGAGCATCCGGACTGACAATGGCACTCGCAGCACATTGAATATGCTCTAACTTCAGAGTAAGTTTTGGTGAGTGCTGGAATCGTTTGACAGTCTTGCACACATAGGTTCTAGGTAAAGGAGGGGCTCTAAGCTTCTCTTTATGCTCCTCTTGTTCACTTGTTTGTAGGAAATAGCCCACAAACTTCTGATGCTAAAAAAGAACTCCAAATTCCTCAAGACTGCTCAAGAAAGAGTGGATGCACCCATATTTTTGTATGCTTATTTCCAGTTTGAATGCTTATTCACAACATTGACTGTCAATGGTACTTTGTTAAAATGATTATTGCACACAGCATGGCTAACTTTTAAATGTAAATTGTATGCAAATATATGCAATGCCATCTTTAATGCAGATGTAGCAAAAAGTATTAAGATGTGCAGAGCCTAATTAGGCCCTACATCAAAAACTGCATACAAAAACTTGACTCCAAGATCTCAGCAAAATAAATCTGAGCTAGAAATCCCAGTGTACGCTCCTAAGGAAGCAAGGGGAGTAGCTCTTTCCCTGTGACTTCTGAAAGCTGAAGAAGACAGTAACTCCAATGAGTATTTTGGATGGTCTTTCTTCAGTCAAAGCTCCGCCAAGCAAAATGCAGATATAATGGCTTGGCTGTTTCATTCTCTTCTATATCCTAATATTTAGAACGATGAAAGAAAGCCTTTGTTTCTTATGGACTATATATGAAAGTCGGGGGGGGGGGACACGGGACGGGACACACACAAATTCCTGGGCAATGTAGGGCTCAGCCTCAATAAAGTGGGGGAAAAAAGCAGCACAATTTACCTTTCCTAAGGCAGGGGCTGTTTGGCAGTGGCCCTGCCAGTGGGGCTTTGATTACTGAATTCATTGGAATAGAAAAGCACTTGCACATAGCAGACTCCAGAGACAACAACCAGCCTTAGGGACTTGCATTATTAATATACTGAACTAAGTGAGGCAGCTGACGGCCTGCAGGCACAGATCAGTACATAGCACTGAATGGGATTTCCCCCACATACACACACTACGCTCTGCTTTTAAACACTTTTGTTTCTAAAAAGAAAGGCTGCATTTTTGGGTGTAACTGGTGAATTCCACGGAGGGAAAGGACTGCTCAGAGCCTGTATATGCACATTTCAAACAGAAAGGCATTCCATCACACACCAGGTCAAAATAACAGCCAAGGCAGGCAGACTTTTTCCAAGAAGGGTACCAGTCTGAGTGCTGACTTGAATTGAAGATAGGTCCAGCATCAGAGAGACCAGAGAAAAATCTGACCACATCCTCTTCCTGGAAAGGAAGCGATTTTAAACTCCAGTTGCTCATGAGCAGCTATGGAAAAGTAATAAACCCCACTCCACCCTCCAGAGGTACTTGGAGAAAAGGACACAGAGCTCTCCAGCAAATGCATATCCCCTTTTAAGGAAGGAGCTAATACCTTCCCTTCCTGCCGCAGTACGTACAAGCCTAGAGATGTTCCTTGGCCAACTGCAAGCCAGGAGTTTTCTCGCTCTTTTCCTCTACCTTATCTTCTCTTTTTTAACACACAGCTGGAATTCTCCTTTGGCTGGGCTGCTTCAGGGCATCTCCCAGCCCCACTCCACAGCTCCCCACACCATTGCCTTCTCCCAAGCCCGGCATGGGGTTGCAGTGTTTTGGATATTCAAGTGGACAATAAAACTGCAGGAAATTCGGTGCTGCTTGCTCCCTATCTCTAGTGGCAGCCAGATTTCTTTGAGGAGGGATGCTGCAAATTATTCACTGTGAAACAGAATGCTTGCTTTTCGTTTTAATTTTGTTCTATTTCTATTGCTGTGTTTCCCTTATATCTGTTTTTCCAGCATTATGAGACAAAAATCTGAGGCACCACGTCAGCCCGGCCCAAGCCAGACATAACATCCTGCGTGTGCTGCCCAGGGTATTAGAAAAAATGCCTTTCATTTCTCTCCCCCCCGCCCTTGTCGCAAGCCCGTTCCCCTCCGCTGCCCATGAGCCAGCAGCGCTTTCCAGCAGGCTGCACACTGGAATTCCTCGGCTCTCTCATTCCTGCAGACGCAAACGTAGTTCACTGCTCTCAGCGCAGGGCAGGCTCAGCAAGTGTATTCCCTCCCTCCCCCAAAAAAATAGGGTGAGGGTTAATACTGGCCGCAGTTCAATTTTTTTCCAGCTTGAAAAGACACCAACAAACCCTCTTCAAATCCTGTCTAGGCACTGCACCACCAGCAATGAAGTCAAGCAGCTCAGCTACGTACTGTGCCTCCGGAAAAAAGAGTATCTGGGAAGGCTGTGATTATGAGATCCCTAGGAACTACGCTAAGGATATCCAGCAAAGCAAAGCTGGCCGAACATTCATGATGCTGACAGAGGACAGGAGCGACCGGAGCAGCTTCAGAAAGGAGCCCTCCAGCGTACTGGCACCTCCCGGCGCAGGCACCGCAGCCGCATGGGCTCCGCTCTGCCACCCATTTGCCGTTCCCGCATTCTTGCCGGCGCTGCAGCGCTGTTCTGAGCCTCCTGTTTGAATTAACCAGGCCCAGAGGATAAAACTTTCAAATTAAACTCGTTCCTGCAGGATTTCAGGCTCATTGTGTATGCACCAAGGAAACATAACATCCTAAAAATAATACGTACACAGAAAGAAAGCACGTCTTGCAGGCGCATTAAAGCGGAATATGAAATATAAGCAACCTCATGGGAGAAGACGTCAGATTCCATGCAAAAAAGGAGCTTTTGTAAATAACATCATTCGTTGTAAGCTATCACAATTACCAGCCATTTAATTTTGCTCACCAACGCCTCTATCATTGTTGATATTGTCCACTTTCCTCCCCTTGTGAATTGTAAAGCCTCAGATTTCACAGACTTCAAGCTAACAGCTGTATAGATTACTAATCATGAGCTAGAACTCAATTCAGATTAATTTCTGTAGGTGCTGTTTCTTGTCTGCCATTTCCATATGTATCTCACCAAGTTGCCATCATGAGAGTACAATATTCAGAAAATGTTAAAGCTTTTGGTACAATTTAATCAGTGTCAATGCTCCAAGTTTGTGTGTACGGAATTTTAACACCGCAGCACTCATCACATTAACAATATTCAAATATTATACTACTGCTCAGTAGGGATTCAGACTCCTCAGTAAAGGTAACATCTGTTTAATAGAGAATATTACAGCAAAAACTTCAGCAGTACTTTTGTGGGGTTCAGACCTGCAGACACAGATTCACAGGTTCAGATTACTAAGTATGACACAATATTTAAGGGCTTTGCACATTAAGCCCAATGAAAAATTCAAACTCCTCACTGGAATTAGTAATTTAGCCCCGAGCTTATCAGAGATGCTGTTCCAGTAGAACCAAAATCTTCCAGCTGGCCCTCAGCTTAATTTCACTGATTAAAAAATACTAATACAAGTCAGATTGCTTTGCTCCTGTCCCTTTACAAGCTAGCTGAAGGTGGCACAGAGGAACTAGAACCCAAAATAAACATAATGTTTTGAGCACCTGAGAAGCACTTACTCCTTTGTCACTTATATTCACTTGTGTAACTTATATATGTTAATTTATATATTGTAACTTACATATGCCTGGCTTTAAACTCGAGTTTGAAATTAATGGGAAAATAGGGAATGGGAATCTCTTAATTCAGGATACGCAATCATATCCTCCAAACCTGAGAGCGAAATTCAGATCACTGCTGGTGCTTCAGTTGTTCCTCCATGCATTTTGAAGGTATTAAAATGCATCACTATGTACGAGAAACATTCACACTCCAAGACAAATAACAGTCATTAAGTAAAATAAGTACATGTAATATTCTAATGTCACTATGTGAAAACCAGCATCATTCTATTCCCAAATGTAGCCAACCTTTCCCAAAGGTCACTGTTTCACCCAGTCTGTGTTCAAAGGGCTTTATGAGGTGTGGCCTACAGTGGACCACAGTTCCTCCCTCAATACTCAGAGCTACCCATGCCAGTGACTTCAGGGGTGCTGCCTAAAATAAACCTGAGTTATGTGTTTCAGACAGCAGAAGGATAAGAGATGTTACATCACGCTAAGAGTACACTGGGGTGAAAACCACCAACACAGAGAGATGGCGAAGGTGGGGAGAGAGTTGGAGTGGGGTCACTCGCAGGAAGAGTTTCATTTTGGAACATGTCATCCTTTCAGCCCCCAGAGTGAAAGACACACGAAAACCCTTAACAGAGACCCCAAATGTACCCTAGGCTGCACACCGTGAGCTATCATCTATTCACACAGGAGCTGTGCACATGTGAATAAAGTCTCCCTAACCACAGTTAATAATCAGCATCTTTGTCTTTCTCTCAGGAATTATAATACTTTTTCCAGCTGTTTAAACATGGGTATTGGGTTGATCTGACGGGTTTTAAGCTCTGGCCAGAAGAACCACTTCTGCACTGACACAGAGCTTCAGGAAGAGAATTATTAAATCACTGCTGCTTCCAAATTTTTCTCTTTACCTTATGCAGTATCCTTTTCTTCCCAGAATGATATACACAGACTGTTTCAGGTATACAGGTTCTCAGACTCCAAGTATCTCATAACCAAGAAGAATCATTAATTACAGTAGTAATTAGGGAAATATATATCTCTAACTGTAGAATCCAGACAACCATCTCAACAGTGTTTCCCATCTTTGCCAAGTGCGCATAACCCCTTAAAAACTAGCAAAAATAAGAAACAGAAAAAATATAAAGCAAATTCTTTAGCAACACCCAAGAGTCAAACACTTTCAGCTACTCTGTATCTAAAGCTTGGCAATACTGAATCTGTGAATAGGCAACAGAAGCATTTAATACGCTCTGCATCTCATCAACCTCGGACTAACAATATTGCATTCTCTCAAAGAACTCGATGCCCTTGAAATCAAGGCAAAATGCCATTTAGAAAAATCACTACGTGTTACAGCACTGTCTGCAAGGAGGACCCAGCAATGCAATGCAATGCTTTCCCCCCAAAGGCTGAGAAAACAAAACTCAAGCAGAGGCGTTGCCTAACAGGACACCTTTTCTACAAGCACCTATACTTGACTGCGGGACAAGACAAACAGAAGGGCATTTTCTGAGCCTAACTAGTGAGTTCTAGTGATAACTCATTATATATAAATGAATTCAAGCCATAGTCAGTGTGGTATAAGCCCACAAACAAAGCCCTGCAATTAGACCATTTATATCTAAGTGCTGAGCACACTTGACATGCATTAAAAAAACGTAACACCCTCTTGGCTGAGGTGCGTGGTCTTTGCAGACAGACCTCAGCTGTCTTATCTGAGGTACTGCACACTGATGGACTGACATACAACAGGGAAACAGCTGACTCAGAACAGGTTTCTGCAAACCAAGTCAGTCAGGGCCGACCCGCAGGCATCACACCACAGGGCCTTTCCTCTGGAAATGAGGAACTTCTGTAACACTATATATTCAAAGAATCCCAGACTGGTTTGGGTTGGAAGGGACCTTAAAGCTCATTCAGCTCCAACCCCTGCCACGGGCAGGGACACCTTCCACTAGAGCAGCTTGCTCCAAGCCCCATCCAACCTGGCCTTGAACACTGCAAGGGATGGGGCAGCCACAGCTTCTCTGCCAGCGCCTCAGCACCCTCACAGGGAAGAGCTTCTGCGGAGCATCTAAATCTACTCTCTCAGTTTAAACCTATACTGCACTACTACTCTATCTTCAGGTTAGAGGCAGCCTGTTGATTCTATTTTTCTAAGCAATGCACTGTTTTGACGCTGATATCCATACCCTTATTGTGCACTTCTCCATGTGTGCCCAAGTTAGCATTTTCTTTATGTTCCTGCTGAAAACTGGTGTGTGCATCCATGTGTGCATGCATGTGTTTGTGCATAGCCTGAGAAGAGGTGCAAGGGTTTGGAGAGTGGGGCAGCAGGGAGACACAGAATTTGAATTGCAAAGTGTTACACAGCCTTGCTGCCAATGCCTGGCTTTGCTTTTTAACTCAAGGATCCAAGATTATCACGCATCAGCTAATACCTATAACTGACAAGTAACTTAAGGACACATAAGAAAACATGAACACTAATAGCAATCACATAGATGAGCTTGAATATACACACATCACTAAAGGAAGATCCTGAATAAATCAATTCTCTTTCTTAAAGGGAGATCTTTAATGCTTATGGTTTGAGTAAATAACTGGAGCACCAGTAAAGCTGGAAAGCTGTAATTCTATCAGTACTTTACAGCAGATTTTGGACCAATGTCCTGAAGAGTCCACACAGTCCTGCAACCACGAATCAGACCTTTACCGGTTACTTGGTCCAGGAAACATAGTCCACATCTTGATACAAAATTTATCAGCTCCCAAGATCAGACTCAGGGTTTTCTTGTGAGCAGTTTCTGTCTTCCCAGTCCCACAAAACTGTGAACATAACTTAGCATAACCGCATCCTTCCTGCATTGTGTCCGTTAGTCCTAAAGCAAGCGCTCCAGTGCGCGAAACCAGAGAAGAGGAAAACATGGAAACAACAGAAAAACGGCAAGCAAACAAACAAACAACTCCAAACCGACCAAACTAAACCCGCACGAAAAGCCAAGCTAAAGCATTCCTTTGGCATTCCCCTTTCCTGGCAAGAAAAAAGCTCAAGCCAAAAGGAGCACCCGTATTTGAAGTTAAAATTGCACCAGAGCATACAAAACCACCAGTGCAGACAAGTACAATGCCTCGCTTGTTAAAGAAAAATGATTATTTATGGGGTACAACAGCAAGGAAAGATTTTCTTTTCCATTATTCTCCAGTGCTTATTGAGCACTCCTGGCAGCCTTGTCCTTTCCCCTTCAGTCTTTCCTATTAAGTTCGCCTGCATACTTACTGCATCTGCTTCTCATTCAATGACCATTGTTTTGGTCTATCAGAAGAACTACAAGTATCCAAATCTGCAAGATTAGGCAAATATTTTGACAACGTTGTGTGTCTCATTTTCTTGGAGAGAAAGAAGGAAGAGGATTTTCACTTTTCACATAACTTCACTGGAGCTCTTAATCAAAATGCTACAGAGAATCAAATAGCAGATTGAACATACTTCTAGTGACAAAATAAAGCATGCCATTTTGTTTCCGAGAGCTTGCCAATTCTCTGCACATTGCTATCACAAGAACTAAAACACAGGACTTCAAAATATCATTCATATCACATGGCAGCTGTTTCTAAGCTGAGAAACCAACAAACCCCGGGAGCAGTAAATGACAACCGAATAGTGATGTGGGCTATCAGGAGGCTATGTGTGGGGGAAAATACAACAGAAAAAATAGGGAAAGAGGAAAAAGAATAGTCCCAACCCTAGATTTTTATCCCAAAAGTGCTGACTGTCCTTGGCATTGAGGCTTCTGTCTGAGCTACAGCAAATGCTCATAAAAGGTAAATTCATATCAGACGCTAAACCTCAAGTCTCACACCAAAGCTAAGATTTAAACTAGGACTCTGTTTACACCTTAAGGTAAATACAGCTAGCCCCAAGAAATCATGATGGGCTGTAAATCAGTGCTGCAATCAAGCACAGCTACACTAATTTATCACTAGAGGATTTCGCCTCTAGAAAGTAAATCAAGAAGCCAACAGTAGCGGCAGTTTGGCAGTGAAGGAGAGCTCACTTAATACACTCAATTTCCAAGCAGGAATGTGACTGTTCTGAACACTTAAAAAGCAAGGCTACAAGTTCTAGGAGGACTTGGTGTCTCACAAACCTTACTGACACTGCTCTTTGCTTTTCGAGGACTGCTTTACTCCTATGTCCCCCAAGGCCTACTTCTTTCACAGCTCTGAGTTTAGGCCAGCTGCAATGCAGACAAGTAAAGTATCAGCAATGGCAAATAAAGGGAATTCCTCCACGCTGTTGCCTATTTGTAGGCTACCTGCTATGCTGTCAGGGAAAAGAAACCACTTTAACAAGGTAACCTAGTGGCCTCTGTAAGAAACATCCCATTGAGGGATGTGAGTGCCAGCAAGCGCCTGAGCAACAAAGATGTCACTGTCATCAGCCAGTCAGTCATTGGCCACACTTCCACCACACCTCCTCTGTGGAATGGTCAGGTCAAGAGAGACAGTTCTAGCATTTAGAAACAATATCCATAACCAAGTCTCTGCTATGCCGAGCTCCAAGATACTGGAATTCATATTGGCGCCTACACATGTCTTAGACAGAAATTTGGAGAGGTCTGCAGCAACTCTCAACACCTACGAACAGAAACCAAAGTCTTCAGACCAACAGTGATAACCACACAGCTTCAGAAACGGTGTGGGTGTTCAGGCAGCCTGGAGGAGCCAGGCCTGCTGGAGCAGCTGGAGAGGTTCTACCACTCACAGCAACCCTCACCTCCTTCATGCTGTGTGTCCAACACAGCACAACAACCTCTCCACCATGCACCGTGCTCTCACACGTGATAATTTTTTCATGGTGACAGGTCAAATGAGTAGATGTAGTAAACTAAAAGTCTCTTCTGATCTCAGACCTTCCCTATCTTCCCTTAACTTCTACTGGTACCACTGAGTAGCCACAATGCAAGACCGGGAAGGCCAGAGATGATCCAGTCTCCGATCTGGCTCACCCTCTTTTTCACACCATGCCTTTCTGCTACAACAATACAGACAGAACGATAAAAAACCAAAGCTGACCTCTTCCAATACAAACACTCCTCCTGTCTGGCTAGCTTCCCTGCAAAACAATTACTTCTCTGGTTTCACTGAATCCTGCATGGTTGTCTTTCAACTGCATTTGCCTCTTCTCTGTCCATGTCCATTGTTGTTTTTTTTCCCAGGATTTTAATTTCTTCATCTCTGGCCCGCATAACAATCTTTCCCTTCCTTTATATTTGACACACCAATAATGTCACCCTCCTTTTCCACCAAGGACAAAGGACATGTCAAACTTCTTTTCTTCCTCCAGTACACCCATTTTTCCCCATGGCAACTCCCAAACATGGTACCTTTCTAGTGCCCATTAACTTTCCTTCCTGCCTACTTTTATGCTCCCATCTCATCTTTTCTTTTGATTCTGTTTCAAGACAGGTCAACCCTTAAATCTTTTCCGCATCAGTAATACTGACCTAACTCACTACCATCACTTTAATAACCTCAATAAGTTCACAGATACTTGGTCTAATCCTGTATTTGTCTCAAGAAGTGGAATGGGAAGCAAATAACCAACAAAATCCAAGCATAAGAACACATTTAGTAAAATCTAAGAGCTTTCAGATACTGTACATATAATTACCAGCTGAAGTTTGCAAAGCGCAAGCTAGAACAGCTTTTCTGGTGTCCACAATCACATACTGACCTTTTGCATCAACTTCTATCTTAATGAATGTAATTTGCATTTGTCTGCAAGGGCTAACCACAGTCACGGAGTTTCCCACTGACGACTGGCAGAGGAGCTTCACTGCTGTGACCATACCCCACTATCTCACCGATATAGCACAGGTCCGAGACGTGGGATGACTGGCCCAGTATCCTGGTTGAGGAACGAAAGAGAGTAGCATAACCAAAGCAAAAAGAGTTTGCCAAAAGCACTGTGTTTTCTCCTTGTCCTCATCACCTACCAAGGAGGACACAGCTGATGTCAGCACAGATGAGTCAGTTCTCCAGAACAATCTGCAGTACTCCACACATATTTTTCAGCTCAGAAAAATGCATGAAGACACCCCAAAAAACAAAATTCCAAGTTGTCCTGAAGGCCCAGAGGTGGAAAGGACTTGTCAGAGCACCCGGGAAGACGGGCAGCAAAGTAAGAGATGTTCAAGATCCCTTCTTTAAGTAAAGGAGGCAATGTGTACAATCTTTACCTCACATTTGCTTTCACAGAGATCGTTTAGAACAGTTTAACTTCAGGTTCTATTTGTCATATGCCACAATATAAAATCTACTTTACAGCTCTGAGCTGCAGGAGTTAAAAAGTCCTCATGCACTCAGCTGCTGAAAACTTGCAGCAGAAGTAGAATCTGGAAGGATGCATGGAGAGGTGATCATCATGACAGTTAGTTGGTGTCCTTCCTATTGGAATCAGATTTAGCTGAACTTACACCTCAGAGAAGGCAAAGCAAGAACCACCAAATTCAGCACAGGTACCAACACTGAATTTATGAAGTTGCTTGTGTGAGCAATTCTGCATCCCAAGTGAGAACAATTCCTGGCATCACCCAGGCAAATTTTTCACTCTCAGAGCTGGGTTTTGCTACGTGCTACACAAATTTTTAATGCAGAAAGCAGGAGCAGATGGTGTACCTAAACCTGACCTCCCCACAGCAAGAATGAAAAGAAGAAAGCTTGCCCTCAGTGCTGTCCTCACCTCCTCCATGCTGCACCAGGGAGAGAGAGGATGTCTGGCTGGGGTTGGTGTTGCCTGTCTTCTTCACATCACATTGACTGTCAAGACAAAACCAGCACTTCTAAAGCAAATGCTTCTCTTTCCAGCAGGGTTAATGCTATGAAGGCTTAACTTTAGGATGTCTAGTAAGATCCAGAAAATCTACTCTCCTGAGTCTGTTTCTTAACTTCTTAATTCAAGAACACTTTAGAACAACCAGCTCAGGCACTGCAACTCTTCCATTGTTTTTAATGAGCAGAAGCAAAAAATAACCTGAAGATCTCATGTACATTTTCCCACTGACCTGTGGCAATACTTTTGGCCAGGTAGCTTTACGTCTGTAATCTAAATGGGAAACAAAGCAAAGAAACACAAGGCACATCAACAGAGATTAGTACAGGTCAACACAGTTACGTACACGTACTCACCAGCACACAGAAGTACATATCTATAAGTAAAATCAGGCTAGAAGTGAAAATTAAGAGGGAAATGTACAGATCACAGAAAGAGAAAACATTGAATGAAGACACCTCAAACCAAACCAAAACCCAACACAGACACGGGACGCGCAGGGGGACGAGCTTTGTTTCTTTGTTTTTTACTAAGGATGCCTTTATTTTCACACAGTGATTTTTAAATGCTCCTTTTCTGCCTACAAAAATCTCCAGTGCATCCCAGCCAGGGAGCCAAACCTGTTGGGGAAAAGGGGCTACTGGACCGCACAGCTTCAGAACTTCTCCAGTCCCAAGGCTGTGGGTGAGCCTAACATTAGTCCTAGCATGAGCCATGAAAATCCCCTCCAACAGCTTGCTCTCGCCTGTGTGGAAACCCACTGCAGTATTTTAAGCAAAGACCCAAGATTATCCTGGTGCTTTCTTGCAATATTTATCATAGAGCCAGGGATGGGACTGAACCCAGAACAATGCAAATGTGTCCATCTCAAACACTTCCACATGACCTCCACATGGAGAATGGTACATTCTAAGGGAATGCATATGTTAGGCTCCCTAACTCTATACTAGTATCACCACCATTGTACACTGTCTCAGCATAAACGCTCCTGTTACAATAAAGTTTTTACTTCATAGTAGAAGCAAAACTATTCTCACTTCCTGACAGAGGGAAGACACTCCCAATGCCCTCTGGTTAATTACAGCTTTGAGATCTTTTTTACCAGACTTCTCTGATTTTCTAGGAGTATTTTGATGAGGGATCCTGGAAAAGACATTTATTTTGCTTTTGATAAGTGACCAGAATGGGTTTCAAGCTACAATAACGGCAATAATAATACCACCACTACACTCTCTCTTAGCATCTTCCCTTACAAATGAAGTTGAACCCATGTTTTATGTTCAAATCTTTTAAACCCTTTAAGTAACTGTGTCATTGCACTTGAAAACACCTAATGGCATCAGCTAAGTACAAATACAACTGATACACAACACACCTAATTTTAAACCACAACTTCTAAATCATAACACATATGGAAACCCACATTCTGTTATTAGACACATGCCTGCCACTCCAATTAAAATCACTGCGGACAAATCAGTGTGCCTGAACATGCACACTGGTTTAGAGAAGTGAATTGACACATCACAGTTCAATGAGTTTACTTTAAAAATAGACACTCATCAATTGCTGAGAATGTTCTGAGTCCTCTGGACTAAAACCATTCAATTAAAAACAACCTCAAAGTAAACTTGACTTAGATCCATCTACCTCTCTCATACAGTCCATCCTCCACTTTGATTTCTACCCAATGAGAAATTAATACAGAAACCATCATATACCTTTTAAACAGAGTTCCCCCAACTAGTTTAATAAATAAACATTTAGAGAAGTCCCAGCTCAACAGTACATTCAACTGATAATCAACTTTGAGCACAGGGTTTATAGGCCTAATCTTCATCTCTCTAGTGAAAACACTTGAGCATGTACTTAAAACATAAGCACTACTATAAAGTGCTTTATTTAAACTTCGGATTATATACTGGATTTCCTGGAATCAACTCCAAAAGGCAGAAGCGGACCTTCACAGGAGATCAGTAACTCGACAGGAAGATTAAGGCACGTGTCTGGTAAAAGAGCACTTCAAGAAGCTTTGGAAATGTCATTCACTTTTTTTCCCAAGTAAACAAAATCTTAAGGTTTTCACCTGTACTGCCTCAGCAGAAGCAGGGCAGCGTTCTTGGCACAGCTCTAACTTGCATAGCCTAACCACACATGCCTGTCCTCTGCCTTACAACTGAATCCAGTTGTCAGAGTGTTAAGAGTGGACTTTAAAAGACCAGGACATCACGTCTTTGAGACAGGAATTATTTCAAACTATAATCGAAACCTCAGCTGCTACAAATGTGGTTTAACCTGGGCAGTACACCAGGGTGGCTATGCCACCTAGTGATATTTGTCATGTACTGTTCTCAGCCCAAAGCAGGAGGGAGGAAAAGGAAAAGGAGGAGGGAAATCTGGAATAGTCAGGCCCCGGCAAAAGTCAATGCTCAAAGCCATTCTCTGAGGTGCTACACAGCAGTTTATCGAATTCGCTAAACAGCAAGCAGCAAAAAAGTAGAAAGAGGAGGCAGCAGCCCACCTCCTCCAGCTTTTGCAGCCACAGAAACAGCCCTTGAGTGTCACAGGAATCAGGCAGGAGGGCGCAGGGGGGATTGTCAAGACAGGTAGGTGCACAGGGCAAAGAGCAATCAAACGGAACCAGGGCAGGATAAAGCCAACATCACCAGGGGACTATCGTCAGCTACTTCAGAGAGTGCGTATTATCCCATCAAGTATTCATACCTTGATTTATTCTCCTTACACACTACAGAGTTTCGATCTTTTACCAAAAAAGGTACTTTGTGTGAATAAAAGAAATCCTCCAAGTTGTAGGACATAGCCCATCAAAACCACCACCTTTGTTAAGAAAGCACCAGCATATTCAGTAGTGTCTTTTGTCCAATCAGATCCTAAATGACCCTACAAGGAAATGTAGGGCAATAACTCTATCAGGAACCAAATAACACAAAATTTGACAAAAATCTGTAATTTCTCATCTAAATCACAAAGCACTCCGTCTGCGGCAGGACCACAGCAGTTTAGCACAGGACGCACCACACTGTGGCAACATAAACCCAAGTACTGCCCAAATCGCTGTTCTCCACAATTCAAGCAAGTGATGACAGTTTCTAAGGAAGCAGACTAAGGTCACAGAAGTCTCAAGAAAAAGAGCTGGTAATCACTTCAAATCTAATTAACTGAAATAACAGTATTGCAGCGGTATCACAAGTGCTAGCCTGGTACATTCTGCACAGGCTGCCCACCTCTGCCCCAAGCACAGTTTTAATTCAGGAGTTCCCAGCTTCCCCAGCACCATGTGAGCTCCCCTATGCAAACACTGACATACCACCTTAATAAGCAACTGTCGGGAAAATGACAGGATAGAGAGATCTCTGACAACAAGGTAGTGGGGAAAGTGAAATAAACAAACCAGAAGCAAAAAGAGAAGGCTCAGGGGAGACTAACAGCCTTCGGGGACCTAAAGGGGGCCCCCAAGAAAGCTCAAGGGGCTTTTGACAAGGGCAGGTAGGGACAGGACAAGAGGGGAATGGATTTAACTGCCAGAGGGGAGATTTAGACTAGACACTGGGACGAAGCTCCTTTGGAGCACCTCTGGTCTGGAGACAGGCTGACAGAGCTGGGCTTGTTCAGCCTGGGAAAGAGAATGCTCTGCAGAGACCTTGTAACTGCCTTCTGATCACAACAACGGGGGAATGGTTTCAAACTGACAGAGGGGAGATTGGGATTAGACATTAGGAAGAAATTCTTCACTATGAGGGTGCTGAGGCCCTGGCACAGGGTGCCCAGAGAAGCTGTGGCTGCCCCATCCCTGGCAGCATTCAAGGTCAGGTTGAACAGGGCTCAGAACAACCTGGTCTAGTGGAAGGTGTCCCTACCCATGGTAGGGGGCTGGAACTAGATGAGCTTTAAGGTCCCTTCCAACCCAAACCATTCCATGATTTTATTTAAGTCTCTCCCTGGCTAGTACACATCAGGCACTTCTTGCCTTCCAGCTCTCAGAATTGCTCTTGGTATGCTATTTGTCTGCTTCTTCCTCTTGGTATGTTCTGAAAACCTCCTGCAGCTCCTACCACCACCAGGCTGATAGGATTGCCTCTTCTCCCTGTTGACTGCAAGTCACTGCTGCTCAGCTAAGGGCTTTACTGAGCAACTCACAAGTTCTTCTAATACAGAGGCTCCTCACACACACGGCCTTTCTGTTTGCATAGCTATGAACTAAGTTTATATTGGTACAATTAGCGTTAAGACGCTGATAAAAGGCAGCGGTTATCACATATACCACAATAAAAGTGACAGGTTGGACCACAACTTCCAAGAGTTAGACCTTGCCAGAGTTTATTGCCCCTCAGCCAAACAGTAAAGCAGCAATAAGCTGCTGTGATACATTCTAATAAATTCTTATAAAACCTACATCCAATTATTAGAAGCGGCAAGAAAAGGCTCTTTAAATGGCCTCATTATCACTTAGTGTACACAGTGACTGTTAACAGTTTGAACAGTAAAATGAACTCCTTTGTTCAATTCTAACTCTTGACTAGGTGGATTTAAAATAGCACTCAACAGTCAATGGAAGACAAAACCAAGCAGCTGAATGGAGCAGTTAGTTCTTGTTCCAGGGCTATCAGTGGACTAAAACTGATTGATAAGGGGATGACCAGCACCAGAGACATCCTGTAACACATTGGATTTAGCCATATTAACCCACAGGCATTTCTTAAAGAGTGCCAAGTGGCTGGGCAGCTCAGCTCCATGTCAGGGATGCCCGAGGCACTTGGGTGCCTGCATCCCCACTCCTCCCAGCGACTTGGAGACCAACATCATTGCAGAAAGTGGAACTGTGGAGCCTAAGCTGCTCTGCTGCTTCCAGCTCTCTTCCATCCACCCTTCTTTCTTCAGCTCAGTAGCAATCCAATTTTTAATTTCAGTTCTGCCTCAATTACAGCCCTTCTTGAAGTTGACCATGACTTCCTAATTGTCTTTTGTGCCCTCAGCTTTCACACACCAATTAGATATGAAGTGCTCTCCAGCTGCACCTTCAGTTCCCACACAATTAGGGGATGCACAGAAAAGCAGAGCTGCCTGGTGGCAGAGACATTTCCTGTGATAGAACAGTAGGAAATGCGGCACATCCTTAAGAACACAGCTTGACAAAGCTTGTAATCCCAGCCTCCACTTCGCCACAAGCGTGAGGATGCTGGAGTGAGCTACCTGACCTCTCACTGCTCACTTGGAAAAAGGATGGGGGGCATTGAGCTCTGTAAACAGCTAAATAGCATGTCCAAGTTATGCTGGGAGGAGGAGAAGAAGGGGGAAGGTCGCCTTCTTTTCCCAAGTGCCCTTGCTGAGCCTGAAGATTTCATTGTACTAAGAGAAAATACAGCAAATTACTTGGCAATTATTTAAAAAAACCCAAACCAAAGCAATCAATTTAAACCATCCCTTCAGCATCTGCCCATTCGGAGATCTTTCAAATGCCCCGTTTGTGGTAGGACTGATAAACAAGTATTTTCCTCCAATTTAAAGAATCTTTTAGAACAACCTATTTCTTTTTCAAACTAATGTCTAACATCCAGTGCATTTAGCCTTCCCCTGTGAAATCTATTGTACCCACAGGGAAATTAAAACCCCTGTTTACTGCAAGCACACAGCGTTGCTCCAAAACACGTTTTGAAGGGGACGGAAAGAACCAAGGGAAACAGTGCTTCAAAACTATTTTACTCAGGGATTTGTAATGACTCTACAAATCCTTCCAGAAATCAATCCTAAACCCCAGAAATCTGAACATATATTCACAATTATCCTTACCCTTATACCATCTCCCACAAAAGGTTTGTATAGAAGTATTTCTCTCCCTTTACATTTTCTTTCGACAAGACTACCACAGACCAAATTAGGGCCTCATGCACAAATGGGTAAAGGTATTGCTGGTAGATGTAGCACTATTTAAAGCATCTACAGCAGTTCCTGATTTTCCTTCTCCACAGGGAGTGGAGGTTATGCACCCGCAAGCACTCTCTGCACACGGTTATTGGGCACTTGTGTAGCTGCGGCTGAAACTTAGAAGCATCCCCTTCTCTCATCCTTTTAAAACCATTCTAGGTGCATCCTTGAAAAGGCATTGGCTTTAATGGTACAAAATTCAGCAAGACTTGAAATTAACCTTTTAGTGAATCTTTCACATTCAATGTGAAATAACAGAGCAGGTTGTGATGTGACATTTTTGTAGGTGAAAACATCAAAGGCAGCCCTGCCGCAGACTGATCTACCTTTGAACACCCAAGGGTAGCTGAGACTGCCAAGTCTCTGTAGACTAGACAGGGAGAAAGAAAAAAGGAAGAGAAAGAGATCTGAGATATTCCACTATTTAAGGCGAAGTCATTCTAACTAGGATTTAATTCAATCTTTTACACTTTGTTTCTGCTGGTGCTTTTTTAATACACGGTCAAAAGAGAAAATCAGGATAAAAGGGAAAGAATATTATTTCTGACTGTCAGGCCATAATAAGGCATAAATAGATGAAAATTTAACTGGCACCACTTATTCTTTCCTTCCTCTTTAGCATTCATGCCTTAGGAATTTCTTTCTATTGGAGTTATGCAATAAACAAACCAAAAAGAAAAAGCAGTATCAGCTTTTGAAAAGGCTGCACAGAAAGGTAAGTACCTGTCTAACAACTCAGAAACACCTGAATTAATGGACACCAACTACTCTTGCCCCTCTTCCCAAGGCACATGTACTGAATGCTCTCCCAGTGTTCTGGCTGGGGTCCTGCTGAGGTTACTGAGTTTCTCTTGAAAGCTCTCCCAGTAAGATCCCCTCCTGACCCCCGCTCCAGGCACAAGAAGAAACGGCAGGTGAGTTTCTGGCTTGCAGCTCCCTCCATGCTAACAGGACACCTCTAGTGCATCTGGCCACACCAAGCCCTTGATCCAGGGAGCTGTGACCAGAGAACTCATGAGCAATTCCAACGTACTGTCATCAAAATGTTGCACTACTGGATCCTACAGGACTCCAAAGTGCTGAGTGCACTAGGAAAATAAACACCATTTATTTGGGAGTTCTCCTTCCTGCTGAGTTTCTTTAATAACTCTTTTTACTCAGACTCCACAGATGTCACCACTACACATAACAAATGTAAGAAAATCTGCTTTCTCTTCTCTGGGATAATGCTGCTAAAGGTTTTGATTTCCCTCCTTCTCAAGTGCTTTCAATACCATCTTCAGTAAGGATCAGTGAATGCTGAAGTGAGGATCCCAATGCTCAGTGTGATGGAGCAAGTTGTTACCGAATCAAACCGTGCAACCCAGTCCATCCTGCACAAGCCTTCTTCTGGTCTGGGTGCTAGAGCTGGGGTTCGGCTCTTCGCTTTTCTGCTGCAACTGCATCAGAAACCAGGGCAGCCAGGTAAGAGACACCCTGAGCTGGTACTCCTGGCTCTGCTTGAGAGCTACAGCAGAGCAGTCTGAGGCCATCTGCGTCACCTCAGCAACAAACAATGAAATCCCTACTTGGAGACAGAAAGAGGTTGAATTTGCCAGGAATGGCACCTGCCTGGGAAGTTAGCACCTCTTTCTTCTAATGACTCGAGTGCTTTATTTAAGGAAATGGGCTGTGGCAAAAGGCTACACTAAGCCATGGAAAGAAACAAAGAAAACCAAAATCACAGCCAGAACAGGTTAAGAAGCAGCTCAGAATATCCACAGCAGACTGTACAGGCAAGTGGGAGAGAACAAAATGTGACACCCTACTTCTGAAGTTGAAATGACTGCATTAAGTTTATAAAACCCTACCCTCTAATATGCAGCATGCTCCCAAAGGAATGACTGCATGCCAGTGGTCAACAACAAAGCAGGGAGCAGCCCCAAATTTTACTCTAGGATTTGGGTCACAGGCTGACTTTCTGAACAGGAGAGGTCTGCACATGGGCATCAAGGCAATGACAGTCCACATTTATCACACTTGACCCAGGAATATGTGGGATTCAGAATGCAGATGGACTGACAACAGAGGGACAAGATAAGGACCTAACAGACAAATGACCTATGTGCCAGTATACAAACCCAGCCTCCCAGAGACAGTGGAATTTGTATCTTAGAAATACTGATGGCATCCTCATGGCTTTCTAAGGATGTGAAAGAACATGTCTCAAAGTGGAGGTGGGAAGGGAGACAAAAGAAGGGAGGGGAGAACCTGCTGCTGCTTTCGAGTTATGCACAACTTCTTCACACGGAGTAATCCTGGATCAACCATGCTTGAACTTCCTTAACGAAACAATGTCTTATGCAGCCTGCCAGAAGCCTTCACCAGCAGCAATCTCTCACCTTCTTTCAGAGCATGCGAAATTAAGTGAACCACTTGAAAAAGTAAAGAGCTCTTAGATGACCTCTCTCCTGAATCAGCTTCAATCTAATTGAATTTACCTTCAAAAAGATCCTGAGATCTCACATAATGGGGAAAATTACATATAAGATACAATTCTTCATGGTTCTTTCACAGTCACTAAGAGACAGAGGAAGACAGACAACTTGGATGAAGTTGCTAATTCTCACCCAGCTTCCTCCCACACATTGTGGTATCTTGACCTTGATTTCACCTCTATCAATGATAATTTCAGTGCAGCAAAGATTCTTCTGATGATCATTTTTCTCAGTCGCTGGTGCCACAGCAGACATGGGGCATGGTTTAATGCGTTAAAAATCTGAACAGTTAAGTTGAAGATAAAATTGTTAGTTTTCATCCTACTTCAACACAGAATTGATGCTTCTGAAAAAGATTTAAGTTGAAATGTTCATTGACACACCTTTGAAGCACTCAAAATCAGCTCAGTAGCATGAGCCAGGTACTAAGTAGGCTGAAGAAAAATCAGCAAACTTGCAGCAGTGGAGCACAGACTCTTGTTTGGACCTGAACCATACATGGAAATGCCAGCCATGGTTCCTAACCTTCCACACTACTTCTCCCTCTCCTTATTGCACAACTGAATTGTAACTTTATCTGCTCCTCAGAACTGCTTTTTCAGCTTTCCTCTCTGTAGGAAGAGCTACTGTGGAAAAAAACACCCCAAAACACAGCAAGCAACACAATATAGGAGTCTGTGCTTCAAGCTGCATTTTAATGAGTCAAAAATGTAGCAGCACAGCATACCGCCACATCAATGATTCACAAATACAGGATATGATCAAGGATGGAAATGGTCATAATGTTCTGCTATCTCTTCTTATCGTTCTTTTGAGTCTGGGCTGTTGTTATATGTCAACTGCATTGTTAAATTCTAAGAGAAAGGAAAACATAAGGCCAGTTGACGTGGCCCAGACCTGAGCTTAAAAGGAACCGCTGGACCCTGGGGCAGGGGGACACCCCACGTTCTACTGAGGAACCTGTTTCTCCTATTGCAGGCCAGAGATTGTAACACACAACACAGCTTTCTGAGGTTTTTTACAGCTAGTGACACTAACCTGACAAAGCACAACCCTCAGCAACACACTACAGCCTCAAACGCATTTCCTTCCGCAAGCATGCCTGAAGAGACAACAAAATGCAGAATAGCCAGTGAATTATTTCAGCAGCCAAATTCCTCCTGTTCTACAAGATTTCCATTGGGAGACAAGAGACATACTGGGAAAATCTGGACTTGTGACAGCTCTAGGATTGTACAAATTCAACCACGTAACAGCACAGGCTTTCCACACTGTATTGGTTGTGTACATTCCCTCTGTCTTTCCAAGAACCTAGCCCCTTTGGTGGTTCAGCATGACAAAAGAGAAGTAGGGATACAAAGAAAGATTTGTCAACTGTTGTACAACAGAAAATCTCTTAAAGGTTGTTTGAAGAATGATGAGAAGAACTGAGTGAATAGCATACATGTCATTTAATTAGCATTTAATGTCTGTGCAGTATGAAGAAACATTGTCATTTTATTTCTGAACTAATATAAGCAATTAGCCTTCGCCTTTCCCCCCTCAACTCAGTGTAGACATTGCCTAAGTGAGAACTAGCTATGGGCTGGTACAGCACAGAAAGACAAACCCCCAAATTACCTACAGTATCTCAGTTAACTGCAAGATGCAATTTACCACTGGGATATACCTCACACAAGTAGCAAGTGCATTTGAACGCTTGCTTAAGGTCCAAGAGCTGTCTACTTTGAGCTTTGAAAAAAACTGGTCTTTAGTATTATAACAGAGAAAAGGAAGGCTGCACTGCTTTGATACAGCCCAGGGCTTCTCACAGTTCCTGCAAATTACAAAATGAAGACTCCTGACAGACAGTTCTCAATCAACGAACAAATTCTAACACTGGTTTGAACTGCTAGTCACAACCCCTAATCTGGAGGGCATGAAAAGATGGAACAAGCTAGGAAAATGTAACAAGTTTTATCCTGCTCCACAAATGGGCTCCCTAGGGCAAAGAGAAGCCAAGCGGCTCGTTGCTTGTCACACAGGAGACCTGTGCAGATCATCCAGGTACTGATTTTTATGCCTTCCAAGTCTCCCTCCCCACAAGTGATCCACAAAACCTCCCCAAGCCCACTGCCAGCATAAAGTCTGTAGGATGGGATATTCTTATAGAATACTCTGGTAATAACAATCCCAAACAGAAGAAACAGGAATTAATGACATCAAGATTTTCTCCAGAAACCACAGCGCACAGATATGCAATTCTCTATCAGCAACGTTGTTCTAGGAAAGATACAAAGGTGCCGTTTTCCTATTACGTGTTCAATACGTTTTTTCCTTTTCTAAATAGGCCATACATAGCAGTCAAAGAAACTCATTTGTAGGCAAAACATTAACAGTAACACGTGGAAAGTACATCCTCAGTCGTTCCATTCCATGCTACCCTTAACACAACAAATGTGACTTACAATGGCTCAACCACACATGGGTGTTTTCTGCTGTTTCAGAGAACTGGATGAGCTTTAAGGTCCCTTCCAACCCAACCTTTCTGTGATTCTATCAGCTAAGGCAAAGCAACAGTAGCCCTGCCCCAAAGCAGGGGAACATATCCTACAGCGCATCCCTATGCAGAGTCCTCACAGCTCGTCCTGGCTTTTGGTTATGATCACTTCTTTGCTACCTTTTTTGAGAGAAAAGCTAAGTTTGTCACAACAAAAGTACAATGATTTTAAAATGTTTCAAATTATCTGAAAACCACACCTTCAAGCAACATCTGACTGCACTGCAGAAGAGTTAACATTCGTAAACTAAGTTAGGCCCAAGGTGATAAAAACGGGAATCAAAACAACCATACCTAAAATAAAGTATGTTGAAAGCATGCTGGGAAGAAGCAAAGACAAGTGACAGAAACTGAGATCACAAATTTGTTCTACAAAGTCACCATAAGAAAGGGAGGCAAGAAAGAGAGAAAAGGCTGGTGCATCCAGGGAGGGAAGAAGGGGTGAGTGGAAACAGCTGGAATTGTTCAGCTGTGTCAACATTCGGCTGTTTCGCAGATTGACGAGCAAAGTGTCATCTGAAACCAATTACATTCCCAAAACCCCATGGACCCAGTTCATAACATTGATTAATCCACACTGTGAAAACATCCCCAAGCAAAACTGGAACAGCTGTCAGCCCTTGGAGCTCACAAAGAACACTTGATTAGAAAAAAGAGAAAAAGCCATGCACACGCTTTAATACCATCTTTGCCATGTACAGAAGATCATATACCTCCTCCCACTGATTAAGAGCAAAAAAAGATGTCCACTTCCTCCTAGCCATGGTGCTCTTCCAGCATTACCATGACTGGCAATAGAAGAGGTTGTCAGCATTAGACACAGGCCAGTATTAATCGCCCCAGGCAAAGCACCTGCCTGAGAAATAGCAGTCTCCTGAAGATGCCTTTTCCTCTCCTTTGCAGAGCCTGGGGGACCACAATTGACTTTATGAAGGATGGAAACTCCCCGTCCCCACTCCAAGAGCCCTGCAATTATCTTCACACAGATTAGTTATGCAGAGATCATCAGCTGTACTTGTGAGACTCTCGACACTACCTGACTGTGAATCAGCTGTTCTGCCTAAGTGGGGTCAGCTCTGATGCCTCCCCCCACAGCACTCCTCCTCAGTTTGAACACTGATGAAGTGCCTGCTATAGGAAGATCTTGTACTTGATGAGGTGCTTCATCGTCTTAAGGACCTTGCCTGCTATGAGGCGCTTCACTGCACAACCACGTCATGCAAATCCCTCCTCTATCCATCTGAGCAGCACCAACCTGAACCAGGTGTGTGCTTCCCTTCAGAGCTCTCTACTGGCCACGAAGACATAATTTATCTGTCACGTTTCCCAAGAGAGTATCAGCCAGATGTATTCTGACAGTTTACAAAATATTTCCCAGCCAACCAAAATGCCTGCAAGAATATCATAACAAATAGGAATGGAAGTGTGCAGAAATGAAATCGAAAGTAACAAAGAAGGGAAAGACTTGCAGTTTTCACAACTGCCAATTAAAGGCTGCAGGAAAAAGAACCCCAGACCGGTTTGGGTCGGAAGGTACCTTAAAGCTCATTTAGTCCCAACCCCCTGCCATGGGCAGGGACACCTCACACTAGAGCAGGTTGCTCCAAGCCCCGTGCAACCTGGCCTTGAACACCGCCGGGGATGGGGCATCCACAGCTTCTCTGGGCACCCTGTGCCACTGCCTCAGCACCCTCATAGTGAAGAACTTCTTCCTTGTATCTAACCTCAATCTCCCCTCTTTAAGAAGATTTTGATGCTTGCGTGTTAATCAAATCCCTCGATTAAAGAAGGTGTTTGTTTTCAGATGCATGTATTTATTGTATTTGCTATTCTAAAAAACTGTTTAGAGAGGCAGAAAGCCTCCACCAGCCAGCGCCAAAGATCAGGAGACCTCGCGCTTCAACCTGCAATATTCTTCCTGCAATTTATCAGCAAAAATTGCTGTCATGGAGTAACATCAAGAGAAATTCAGGGCTGTATTTATATTTTTATTTCCCAGCTTCAGAGCAAAGAATTGGCAGACTGACCACAGAAACAAAAGCATTCAAATCATGTTGCTATTGTATGATTCCAAGACATTGGTGAAGTGACAATGCCTTTTCCAGTGAATACTTGGTACGTGTAACTCATTCATCACGCATCTTTTGAGAGAGTCCATGGATTCAAATACTACGCACGAGAAAACGTTAGCATTACGGCACAGCCTGTACCAGAATCTAAAAGAATAAAGTCAACATCAGAGGACTTAACACACACCTGATTCTGCGCTATAGAGAAATGCTTCCTGGCTTTCAAAGACCTTTTTGTGAGGGCAAAGTATAACGTTATAGGAGTCAGAATATCTTTCAGCTTATCCCTTCCTTCGCTCAGTCCTCTTACTTTCTTATTTCAAAGGGCTTGCCGCAGATCAAACCCCCCTCATTGTTTAAGCTTCAGTATTCGTTCCAGCTTCGCAATCGCATACACAAAACAATCCAAAATGCAGCATGCACGATCAACTGTTTCAATTCATTACTCAGAAACTAAGTTCTGCTAGAATGGGTATTTATCCAGGGTCAGTGGCATACTGTTGAAAGAATTTCTATTCAGAAAGGTAAATAAATTTCCAAATTCAACAGGGAATTTCCTTTTGACTCTTTACTAAGCAGTCCAGTAATATTAGTTACCACCACTGGAAACAGTGCAAAAGCACCATCTGGCATGTGCCCCCAAGCCTCAGCCAGGATCAGCATCTGGTATCACGGGCACTGTATAAATAGAGTAACATCTAATAATCAGGCTCGCTATTTTGCAGGGTACTGGGATGTATCAACTCAATGGGGCACTATTCAGGCCTATAAAATGGTGTAGTATTTACATGTGTGCTTAGTGTTAAGTATATATATGCCAGTAATAAGTTACACTGCACTAAAACACTAACAAAAGAAGAATACTACTTCACGCATGGAATTCTGTGAAGGCACTCACAAGCTCTTTTTTTTTCCCATAAATGCTAGAAATAAAAAATACTCACTGGATCTAATATTAATTTCATATTCTGCAACAGAAAAGAGATGGACAGTGGCATTAAATACAAACCAGAAAATCGTGAGACCGCAGCACAACCCAGTTCAGAAGGCTGGCCCACATGCAGTAGCCAGACTTCTTAGAGTGGCCAACACCCAATCTTCAACCCGAAGAATTACAGAGCTATGAGGTACTGGATTCTGTGCTGTTGAACAGGCAAGTGCCAAGCTCTGT
This sequence comes from Amazona ochrocephala, assembly GCA_039720435.1. Taxonomy (NCBI): domain Eukaryota; kingdom Metazoa; phylum Chordata; class Aves; order Psittaciformes; family Psittacidae; genus Amazona; species Amazona ochrocephala. The sequence continues at coordinate 28,810,697 of CM077883.1, read as the reverse complement.
TTTCTGACCACCAAGGCTCATTATCATTTTTTCATGAAAGAAGTTGTATGACTCACAGTATTTGTCTGCAAGAATGCAGAGTTAAAAGCCAAAATTATTCACACCTTGTCAAAATCCAGCATGAGAAAAGGAAATTATTTCCACAGTAATTCTTACACCACCAAAGGCTGGATTCACATGGGTTACTAATAGTAGCTAACAGACTGAGAAAATAATATGTAAGGTATTCTTGAGACTATAATGAGAAAAACTGGTACAAAGACTCGTAGAATTAGGGCAAAGTATAAAGAGTTATTCAAGCTGTAGCAGACATCCATCAGTTCACAGAATTTAAAGTCAAAAAAAGACAAGTAGGATGAGCTATTCTTGCATATCCAAAGAAGCCTGTATCAGGTCACTGCATTTCACATCATTAACCCCTGCACTGAGTCCCATAAATAGCATTTGATTAAAACTTTTCTTACAGAAAAGCATCCAAGCTGAACCTGAAGACTTCAGGAAATGGTGCAGCAACTGTTTCTCACAGTAACCCATCCCAATGTTTAAGCACAGTGTTGAGCATTTTTACCTACTCTCCACTTTGAATTCATCTGCTTCAGCATTCCAGCCACTGGTTCCTATTTTGTCCCTCCCTGTTAGATAAAAGAGAGTCCTTTGAAACCCAGTATTTTCTTTCTCTGAAGGCTCCCAAGCACTGCTATCCTACAGATGCCCAGTTTTCTCTCTGATAAATTTAAGACATGATGCTCCAAGTAGTTAAGACCAACCATCTCCTCCTACTTCAAATATTCTGTGGGAACTTTCTGAACCTTACTCAATACTTCAACCTCCCTCCTAAAACATGGATCCTAGAATGATCGGAATTATTCTAGTGTTGTCGTACCATCACACACAGACATATAAGCAGGCTAAACTTCGCCTCCATCTCTCATTCCCATTTACACAAACAAGTATTGCATCACAGTTCTCTTCTGCTAGAAGCTCATGGTCAGCTGTTACCTGAGAGGCCTGTCTCTGTTTGCATGACACAGTCTTCTCCCACAGCAACATTTCTTTTTCTTAGGTGAGTTGATTTACACAGGCCCTCTGCTTAAACAGGCAAAATTCAGATGCTGTCTATGTAAAGCAGGTACTATTTTTATCTAATTCTGCCACTCTGTGCTACCTGGAAATAAAGCATCAGTGATTCAGATAGATTCTTCCAAGTAATTGACAGAGATATTGAGCAGTGTTGAAACTAGTCCCCACCCCTGTTGAATGCCTATACCAGCTCACGCTGATTCTCCATGAACATGCGTCTGAGATAAGGCAGTCAGAGCAGCATCTAGTGCACAGATGGCTGCAACTGAGGATGAACCTGCAGGAAGAAGCAAAAGGAACTTCAGATGAAGTCTTGGTGAACAGTGTGCTTTGAACCCCATGCTGCGACTGTATGAAGAACTCTGTCATAAACAGGAGCCGCAAATGAATTGAGCATTCAGAAGTTCTCAAACCAAGCAATTGCATCTGTAATGTAAAGGTGAAGACGCACTGATGTAAAGTAGTAACAATCAGGAATTCCTAGAACTTCACTAAGAGTCTTTTTAGTTCCAAGTTTTCTGAAGAAAATACGGATCATCACCACAGATTGGTTATCTTGAAGGGTCAAGTGTTGAAGAGGAGGTATGAAATGGGTGACTAAAGCGAAGGAGAACAACAGAAGGAATGTCTTCCCAAAGAGAGTAATGACCATATATAGCATGCCTTTTTTTATATATAGTTGATGTGTTTGATGTCTGAGGACCTTTCATCAACTCTGTCATCAAGTGGTATTTCCCAAATGGAGGACTGGTGTTCTGTGAGTGCCAGCAGTTATTTATTTGAGCTTTTCAAAGCATGACTGCTCTATTTATCCTTACGGGGACCGTTACACCAAAGAGCATTTTGTACAATTTGCTACTGAGAGCAGGAAGCAGGCCAGGAACGCAGACACTGACAGAGCTATGCCATTACCTCTCTGTAGGTGCTTAGAACAGCAAGAATTTTGTGTCACTAAATGTTGATGAATACCTGCATGCTCACAATACACACCTTTAAAAATGTGCCCACAGGCTTGAACTTTAGTATCCTCCAGGGTAGTACCCACAACTATAACTGTGTAATCAACAGCAACATAATATAGAAGTAATAATACTGAAAGCCAAAACTATTGGATGACATGACAGTTCTTCAGATGACCTAATCAAACCTTGGACAGAAATGCAGCCAAGGTTATAACACCTAGACATATGAAAAAGATAAATCATTTTTGATGCAGTGAAAGTATGAGATGCAATGAAAGAATGAATCTGAATAATAAAAGTACTTTCTCATTCTAGAAAATCATCTGCTTCCTTTTACTACATGCTGAGAAAAAATATCCCACACAGAGGCAATAGGATGTAGGGAATACAGCTTTTTATTTTTAATCATCCCCTAAGAACAAAAAAAGGAAGACATGGATAAGTACTATAGTGAAGGAAACCTACGTAAGTAACATGCCACAGTTGCTGCCAGCCCATGGGTATCTGTCCCTTTCTTCTGCCTCAGCCACTGGATTCACTGAGCCCCAGGGATTCTCGGAAGGGGCAGCAAAGGAACAGCTCTCTCAAGCTGAGCTCCCACCGTGGTTAAACTGAGCTCATTTTATGCCTCCTCAGGCACTAAGGATACAGCAGACTGAATCTGAGCAAAGACAATACATGTCAGTAAAGCTTCCCTCTCTCCAAATTTATACTTACTTTCCACTAAATTTGGCGCTGAAATAATCAATAGTTAGGGAGAAGTATGCAGTAATTTAATGCAAGGTCTGGATGCAGAAGCTATCTAGGATGATGGCACAAAGCTATGACTGCCTTGGCTGCATCTTATCCACTTCTCAAACTACCCACAAATACATGTTGGTATCACATCACCCATTTGAGTGGAGAAGGATCTGTTTGGGTGCTGAGCTTTCCAACCAGGCCAGCTTCCTAGGCTACATTTCAGTATGAGCTAACCTTGGTACAGAAACAGGTTTTCCAGTGTACGTACCTAATAAAGTGACAACCCCCAGGATCCACTTGATGACTTGCTCCAGGTTACACAATGGGTAGAAAAATACCTATCATCTGAGCTTACATTTTAACTGTACAGGAAAAACCATGCCATTGATTTATCTGCTTTTTCCCCAGATATCACTTTACAGATCACCATTGTTTATTAACACTTTCTTACCAAGGCTTGCAATTTCTCTGGACTCAAAATACATTTTAAGATACACCTGGACAGAACAAGCCAATGTGAAGGAGTCCATCTGCATTTGCATATTGCTGAACTGCATCGTCATACACACCAAGGACATCGCCCCACAACATAAGCCTCTGCAAGAGCAAAATATTTCCTGAAAACTGGGAATATTATCCTGAAGGTTTCTAGAAGTGACTGAAGTTCCATAGATGAAATCAAATTGAACCGTAGTGCTTAATCCTAGGAATGCTGAAAGGATTCCTTTATTTAAAAGCGAATACTCGAGTGACAGCATGATCTGAAAGGTCAGCATGTAACTGAAGCTGGGTCCAGTCTTCCATGAAAAAATGATACTGCGCTCCTACTGCTGTAAAAAAGTATTTTCTACAGAACTCAGACATCTTATTTTAAACCCTTGAAGCCTGATAGTAAGTTCCTGAAGAAGACATGATTGTCTTGTTATTGTCAACACGCCCACCTACCCAATCAACCTTCAAAACATCAAAATTCACTTTACTCCCACTAGCTCCTTGATGTAAATTACTCTTCTATTAATAATTCTCTTTTGTTATAATCATCCTTTCCTACCTTGCATGAATTGCTCTCATTCTAAAAGACCAAATTTGATCTCATTTCTAAAAAACAACCAAACATAAAACCAAAAAATACACCCACCAGAAAACCCACTGTCACTTCACTGTTTGTGGTGAATGTCATCCTTTCATCTCCATGATTTAAAAGGCATCCCTCTAATACATAGATATACCATCCGCGGGTCCTGAAGGAGCTGGCAAATGAAGTTGCTAAGCCACTGTCCATCATATTTGAAAAATCATGGCAGTCAGGTGAAGTTCCCGATGACTGGAAAAAGGGAAATATAACCCCCATTTTTAAGAAGGGGAAAATGGATGAGCCAGGGAATTACAGACCAGTCAGTGTCACCTCTGTGCCTGGCAAAATCTTGGAGCGAATTCTCCTGGAAGGCGTGCTGAGGCACATGAAAACCAACAAGGTGCTTGGGGACAGCCAGCATGGCTTCACTAAGGGGAAATCCTGCCTGACCAATCTGGTGACCCTCTATGAAGGGGCTACGGAACTGATGGACAGGGGCAGAGCGGTTGATGTCATCTACCTGGACTTGTGTAAAGCCTTTGACACTGTCTCCCATGACATCCTTCTCTCTAAGTTGGAGAGACATCAATTTGATAGGTGGACCACTCGGTGAATAAAGAACTGACTGGATGGCCACACACAAAGAGTAGTGCTCAGTGGCTCAGTGTCCAGCTGGAGACCAGTAACGAGTGGTGTCCCCCAGGGATCGGTGTTGGGACCGGTCTTGTTCAACATCTTTGTGGGTGACATGGACAGCGGGATTGAGTGCGCCTTCAGCAAGTTTGCCGATGACACCAAGCTGTGTGGTTCGGTTGATACCTTGGAGGGAAGGAATGCCATCCAGAGGGACCTTGACACGCTTGTGAGGTGGGCTGATGCCAACCTGATGAAGTTTAACCATGCTAAGTGCAAAGTCCTCCACCTGGGTGGGAGCAATGCCAGGCACAGCTACAGATTGGGCTGGGAGGAGATTGAGAGCAGCCCTGCGGAGAAGGACTTGGGGGTGTGGGTTGATGAAAAAATGAACATGAGCCGGCTGCAGTGTGTGCTTGCAGCCCAGAAGGCCAACCGTATCCTGGGCTGCATCAAAAGGAGCGTGACCAGCAGGTCGACGGAGGTGCTCCTGCCCCTTTACTCTGCTCTCGTGAGACCTCACTTGGAGTATTGTGTGCAGTTCTGGTGTCCTCAACATAAAAAGGACATGGAACTGTTAGAACAAGTGCAGAGGAGGGCCACGAGGATGATCAGGGGACTGGAGCACCTCTCGTATGAAGATAGGCTGAGAAAATTGGGGCTGTTCAGCCTGCAGAAGAGAAGGCTGCGTGGAGACCTCATAGCAGCCTTCCAATACCTGAAGGGGGCCTGTAGGGATGCTGGGGAGGGACTCTTCATTAGGGACTGTGGTGAGAGGACAAGGGGTAATGGGTTTAAACTTAAACAGGGGAGGTTTAGATTGGATCTGAGGAAGAAATTCTTTACTGTGAGGGTGGTGAGGCCCTGGAATGGGTTGCCCAGGGAGGTTGTGGATGCTTCATCCCTGGCGGCGTTCAAGGTGGGGTTGGACATAGCCTTGGATGGCATGGTTTAGTGGGAGGTGTCCCTGCCCATGGCAGGGGGGTTGGAACTCGATGATCTTGAGGTCCTTTCCAACCCTTACTATTCTATGATTCTATGACATTGGAGAACCTGGCCATTGCTGACAGGTAAACGCCAACTCACTTCATACTTGTGCATTCTGTCTGGAAGGGAGTAAAGACTTGCTTTGCTCCAGAACACGTCTCCCTCTCCAGGTCATGAGAATTCCAAACATCCCCACAGCCCGTCAGTCGCGTGACAAACAAGTGAACATGCACTGTATGCCTCCCTGGCAAATAGGACTGGGACAGCCACCAATGTTTGTTCACTAATCCCACATTATGTGACTAAGACAAAGTGAATTTATTCCATCTCTGAATTATTCTTTTCATCCTCACTTAAACGGGAAGCTGTATGCTGTTATGCCACTAAAGGGACAGTAAAGGTACAGTGAGAGTTAACCTGTGCACATTACCTGCTGCAAACATTATGTTCAACAGACAAAAAATGGAGTTACTGGCAGCTCCGCAGCAAGATAGAGGCTTCCTAGTTTTGCAGTGAATTTCCTTGATTATACTCATTCCTTTTGAGGTTTTCCAGTCACATGGAAATATTGCTAAAGCAACTCATCTTTCTAAAACGTACAATATCAGTTCAGCTTCTGGCAGTATGGTAGCCAGAGGTATTGCTTATGGCAATAGTTTCAATTCCCTCAAATCACACGGATGCTCCAAAGGTGGAAAGAAAAATCTACAGGTTTCACACAGCACAGAAGTTTCTGCTGGTGTTAAACTGAAGTCAGGTTAGACAATTATAAAGGTCCCTTCCAGTCTCTTCTGAAAGCTATTAGTGATGGGAGTAGTGCAAAATGCAGCCATCCGGTTTTGCACTGTTTTGTTTTCTGCCACTGGTTTTAACAGTCTGTTTATAGAACTGGGTTTGGGATTTTTCCCCTCTTTTTCTTTTATTTTCCCTCCTTCCTGACTAGCTGAATTCCCCTCAGGCATCTCAGAGTTTGCAGCAGCAACTCCCAGTGACTGCTCTGACATGATAATAATGGTGGGACTGCAGCTCCCCAGCTGCTAAATCCAGCCAGTGATTCTCTAGGGCTCCTATGCAGCCTAGGGTATCTGGGTTGGTTTGTTTCTCCTTATTCTTTTCCTTTCATTATTAAAGTGGAGGTTTTTTGGATTTTTTTACATTTCCCTTTGTTATTGTTAAAGACACTTTGTTACCCAGGGAGTTCACTCAAATCGTCAAGGAGAAAAGGATTCTAAAAGGCAGAGGCAGCAAATGAATTGGCCCTTTCCCTGCTTTTCCATCCTTCTACATCCTTTTAGCACAGTTTTTTTTTCATCATAGATACTGATGTATAATAGGTGCCAGAATCAAATCTCTCTTCTGCCCAACAGGCACTGGATTGTAAGAAGTGTCCCTGTAGCAGTTGGTGAATTCGGCAAAGGGGTTTTTTGTATCATCACTGCAAAATACTGCACTGACTCTTCTAATAACAACAACAGGAATTTTCAATTGTATTCTATGAGCAGATTTCAGCTCTTTTCTGCACCCGATTTCTAGGGGATAACAATAATAGCTTAGCAAACACTTGCAAACTTGTAAGTGAAAATCCAAAAGACACAGGCATATTAACAAGTACTGGCTGGGAAACACATTACACTTTTTGGCAACAAACATTAAAAGATGAGTTATTTTAGCTGGGTTTTGAAAAACAGCACAGGTCAAACAATAGAACTGGGAGGCAAAGAGCTGCAAGCACATACAACAGCACATACAACAGCACATACAACAGCACATACAACAGCACATACAACAGCACATACAACAGCACATACAACAGCACATACAACAGCACATACAACAGCACATACAACAGCACATACAACAGCACATACAACAGCACATACAACAGCACATACAACAGCAAGGAGCCACTTTTGGCTGAAATGGAAAAATGTTTCCTACAAATTGCCCTGTTTGGCAGAGGATTTTTTGGGGGGTGGGGGTGATGAAATCTATATGTTGCTCAGCAGCCTTTTTGTATTATATATTTGAGATTAAAAATACGGTATTTTCCTCCCCTACACCAAAGTTTTGAATTTAAAACACACAAACACGTAGGTTCTGATAATACTTGTACAATGTGAAGCCATGCTATCAAAACTAAAGTAGCATTGTACTTCAGTCCTGCAAACTTGAAGTCATGCCTTATTGCTGCAAATACGTACACTTCCTGGAACCCTCTACATACAGATTTCCCTGTGTTGGTATACTGAGGAATATCAGCAAGGCTTTGATCCACATGCTTAGAACTGAGTTATGTACTGTTCATTAATGCTTTTACACCCAATATTTATGTTTTATTGCTTTTGTAATATGCTTAGAAACAACGCCATGAGAACAGCCCTACCTTAGGAGAGTGCACCAACAAGTTCTCCTAGAGAAGGACTGCGTGCCCCACTCTCACTAAACAGACTTAATCACCTGAAAGCAGTTACAGGAAGTGTCCACACAGGTATGTATTCTCTTACTGGTGGAGTTAACTCAGGGGTACATTATATGAAGAACAAAGCTACACATTAGCTATTTATACACTTATGCAATCAATACTGAAATAAACACATGTATAATTATGTCATTATCACATTAGGAAGTCCATAATGAACTACTTAATCAAGTAAAAAAAAGAATATCATAAATATGGCCAAATGATAATGAAACTGCACTACACGAATAAATCTTACTGAGCAAAGGCAAGTAACCAGCAGAAGCGGGTAGGGGACAACTAGTTTACCCATCAAGATGTGTCAACAACAATATTATTGAAGAATCATGAGGACATTCCTGTATTCAGAGAATGAAAAATAAAAACCAAACCCACTGACACCAAAACTTAAAATAAGCAATGTTTACATGCAGATTAATGTTGCTCGAGATTAGAGCCATAAAGCTCACTGCCTGCTTGTAAAAACAGGTGCATGATAAGACAGATGCCAGAGTTTTTGAGATCTCTCTGTTCTGCTCTGGGGAGAGCAATTCTATATTCACAATTCTATATTCAGTGACTCTTCCACCCGTTTCGTCTGCTTGGCCCGCGTTACCATCATCCTCAAGGTTTTCAAACTGTACCTACACAGCTCAAAAATGAATAATTTATTAAGTCCCCTGTACTTGCATCTGGAGGCTTTACTTAGGACTATACCTTGTTGGCATTCCAAAGGCTGAACAAAGCAGGCTTGCCTATGACGCAAAGCACTACACGAACAGTTGCAGTACACTAGGGTGCAGACATCAGAGGCCATCACTGTCCTTGATCCTAAACAGTCATGCAAAAGGGCTGGCAAATATAATCATGACCGCAGTAGCCACTGATGCCCCAGCTTTGCAAATATATCATGACTGTAAAACTGGACAGATTTAGCCAAACTCACCAAGTTTCACTGAGCTACATGAGCAGGTCACAGACTCCAAAAGGAGGGACTGCACCTTAGAAGAGATCCAGCAATGCTGTAGTGATAATTGCACAGAAGCTGCAGCCGGGGGTGACTACAGAAACAACCACCGCAGGGTCGAGAACAGGAAGAGATGCTCACAGAGGAAGGACAGCAAGGAGAGTTTAGTATCACTAAATAGCTGGCCAAAAGGCCTCCCCCTTCTCTTTCTGCAGTGTCTTGTGCTCTATTACCACTTGTAATGCTCTCTCCTCAGTGCTGCTTTTGCTTCCGATTGCTATGCCAGCCACCCAAATTGCATTCCAGTCCAAAGTAGTAACCAACAGTAGTATATTTATTAGTAAAGCAATAACTGTACCAAGGCTTCTTTGCCTGATATATGGACACATTTCCATTATTCTGTAATTTCAGCAAGGAGAAGCAAAGAATTGGATGGGAAGAAAGGACATGCTAGGGAGTGGCAAGAAACAGTCTCTGGAGAGCTCAGACCAACAAAAATGCATAGGCTCAAACATGGAGAAAACTATGGCTTAATAAATCATCATCTGAAGTTGCCATGGTAATAGTAAATGTCTAGTTCCCTATACTGTTTAACTCCATACATCCACTCCTGCAGTAGAGGAATAACTCCGATTTCTCTGCCGTAACAAACAACACGGGAGAGTCCTATTTAAAGGAGAGGACAGAGCGTGCAGCCCGGTGTAGTCCGGCTCAGGACCTGCAGGGCACTTGAGGTGAAGGAACACTTTCTTCATGCAAGTCAGCTCCACACCACACGCTTGCTGTACTTTGTGCACAGCTTGCTTCCTGGTGCGGCTGCCTCTGAAACACAGCCTGCCAGATACCCAGCAAAGCAGCATTTGCCTTCTAAAACTAGAAAACACTGTGCAATTGACTGAAGATTGCAATCCCACGTGGAATACCATGTAATAAATTATCATAGCTGTAGGTAAATATAGATATTGATAAAATCTGAAAGAGCTTTTTATGTACCAATGACTTCTCAGAGGGAGGGGCTTGAGTGAGTAAAAAGAATCTGACAAGAACAAGGAGAGCGCGTGGGTCTCTCTCAGAATAAGGTCAGCTCCCACAGACTTCCTCAAGCAAGTTTCTTAATGTTCCTGTATCTCAGTTCCCCCATCTGTACAACAGTGTTAACATGTACTCTGCTTATCTAAGCTTATTAGCATGTGGAAAGTGATTCGTAATCTGAAAGTTCAGAGCCTGTGTAAAAACGAAAACTTTTGGTTCAAAACTGCCCTGCCTCCAAAAGTCTCGAAAAAATAGCCTGGCTGGCAGTCCCCATTCTGGAAAGCACTATCAGTGTTTGTAAAGCAAAGATAAAACATTCCCACATCGCATGGAAAAGCAACTTGTCTAGTCATACTTCAAGCACTATAATAAGATAGATGAGTAAAGAGACAGTCAAGAAACACACTAAAGCAACAGCAGCACTAGGCGCAATTACTTATCGGAGAGGCGCAGCTCAAAGGCAAGGGGAGAACGAAAGTCAGATTCAGCTTTCCAGCGAAAGAACATGCCAAGGAGATTTCAGTGTCCTGAAAATCAGCCAGGTTTTTCCAACTATTCTTTTCAGATGCTTGCTGTACCACCTCAGAACATAATAATGCCTATAGCATGTGATACTAGCTTACTCAAGGTCAGGTTAAATCTCTTTCCTGGTGTCCTGAAAGAGGAGTTCCTTAGACCATATACAGACCATGAAATCTCATTGCCAAAAACCAAGCTACAGACTATGAAACATAATCTGGAAATAAGAATACTTACTTTTATTAAAAGAGGTCCTAGAATGCAGTGCCAGAGAACTAATCATGATCACATGCAATTCAATTTGCAACTTTCCATGCTGTAGTCCCTTAAGCCTTTGTTACTGAGCTTTCACATTAAATAAGGTATGACGTTAGCCTAGAACACAGCCCTTGTAAAAGTGGAATATTTCAAGAGGTGCTACTGCCTGTTCTAGACAGTATCAACCAGCAGTATTTTTCCCTCAGTCTTTACAAAAAGCTCTGTATCAGGCTACATGAATGTGATATATATTCCTGGCCTAAAGCAATGCATCACAACTCCACGTTCTCTTCTTTGGAGTACCATGCTATCTGAAGATAGGATTTTTAGCTAAACTAAAACTTACTGTAAAATCTGTATCCTTTCTAGAATGAGCTCTTTTCCTAACCTGTTAGAGGTGAACTTCAGTACACTTGAAAAGTTTATCAAAACAATGATAAACTTTTGCACAGGGTAATCAGACCAAATCATCTATTCATCGCAGACTACAACTCGTATGTAAAGACACATATGCATCTGTTTTAAAGAAGTGCAGCAGCTGAACGATTTCAGAGTGTTTTACACATTTGACTTTCTTGACAGAGTATTTCAAACACCCATTTGCTCCTGTTTCTGCATGTAATTTATATTCCTGAGACACAGAAGTAATGTCAAAACCTGAAAGATCAGAGAAATCCACATTCGTGAAAGGCTCCTTGGTATCAACAGGAGCACATCAAATGCCACAAGCTAAGACTACATGGTTTCATGGTGCCTCCACTTCTTTGACTGTGTACCTATGCCTGCTGCATAAAGCCTTCAGTCTCACATTGCAAATCCAAGCTTCAGAGTGAAATACAAATTCGTAATAGGTTCAGGGCAAATATCCAACACACCACGTTTACATCAGAGGGGATGCAACTTGCAACTTCAATGGAAAAGACAGTGAAAGGAATCAAAGTGATCCTTTGAGGAAAGTGTGATTTACTACCTAACACAAGACCAGCATTGTGTGTCATCTGCACAAAGACATCCTCAGCCTGACATTAAATATGTAAAAGATTTGAGCTAGGGCAGTTTCCTTGGAAGCCAGCAATGCTATTCTTCGGTAAACCCTTTGCTTTCTCTCTGAAAGAGGCCAACATATCATAATATTGCCCAATTGCAGAATATACAGGTCAAATCATCTCTCACTAAAGAAAAAGAACACCCTTCTTTACCTGAGGAAACGTCATGCCAACAATGGACACAAAACATGGCCTCTAATGATGCAACGGAAGAGTGCAAAACCATGATGAATGCCTGAGTTACAACCCAAGAAAAATGTGACCCCTACTACTCCCTTTTCTCCCTTCCCATGGGACACAGGACTCTTGAGCTCTGTCAGGCACCTTCTGCATAATGGCAAAGCAGACAGTATCAGAACACTTGGCTGCCAGGCAGGCTTGAAGAAAAATGTACTGAAAATTATTGTGCCTCTTTGGAACAAGGTGGAACAAGCTCCCCACCACAAATAGTGTCATCACATTTATCTTCAATTTAAGGAGTTTTGAAAACCTACATTACTTTTCAGATGACAAATGTCTCCCAGTGCATCAGTGATCTTGCTCCTCTGCACCACAGCACAAGGCACCTGAAGTTTCCTATGTCTCTTAAACATTCTGCGGACAAAGGAGGCAGAGAGGTGGAAGTACAACTGTTCTAGCTACTGCAAGCTGTTACCAAAAAGCCAGCCACTTTTCACACTGTATACCACGGAGGGGGATCTTCCCAGAAGGGGCAGCACTGGGATCACCACACCAGCCTAGAGCTCCCTGCATGAGCACAAGCCCATTTCCACCCTTTGCATGACATCCTCTATAGAAGATATATATGGTACCCGACATATACACATGGTACAGTATCAAGGCTGCTGCAGCACTCCTCTTTGCTGTACGCTACAGCTACTGCATCCTAAAGCTGCCCATATATCAGGGGCAGCCCTCTGAAGGACAAGAAGTCAGAACGGGATTGTGGACAGAAAGCACGGAAGAGGTTAACAGAGAAAAAAAACTGCATTAATAAAACATGAAGTATTTAAAATAGTTCAAGTATAGCAGAACTCACTTTCAGTTATGCCAGACTGGATGATGAAGTTTGTGTGATTAATTCCATTCTCTTCCTTTTCATCTCAGAAAACTGTCAACTCTGTTGTACCAACAACATACTGTTACAGTGGCATCGTGAATAGCTCTTGGATAGCAAACAAAAAATATTAAGTGAGCTTTGCCAATTACCTACCACACGTTTTGCTCACAAGCTGCCTTACTCCCTTACAATTCTATTGGAATATCTAACCTTTTAAAAATAATAGCTGCCACTTAAAAGCAATTGTTATTTTAATTGTGAATCGGGATCATAAATCCGTTCTTTAAGAAGCAATTGTACGTTCTGCCGAGTTCTTTTAAATGTGCCTCCCCGAATTCCCTTGCAGGCAACTTCTGTTATAATGAAATTTTTCATTTGCAAATTAGATTTGCTTGTAGCTAGAAACAAAAAGCTCTCATCAGAGCGCCAGTAAAAAGGGGTGCATCCTTACCCAGTAGGAACAATTAGTTGCACTGACTGCAATTGTAAAGGCTGCCTCTTCTCTCCTTTCTCCTCCAGCTCTGAAGCAGGACTCAAACAGGAAATTGTGCAGCTTTATAAAAAGCTAAAACCTGCAGAGCTTTGCCTTTTTACCGTGTCTTAACAGCTGGACTACAGTATGTGGGATCCATTCAGTAGATCTCATTTCTATGTATGTGTACATATACCCTGCATACATATTCATATTACTATAGAGAAAGGAAAAATTAATTATTAATATAGAACTACCACTCAGCAAGGGACTTAAGCAGAGGTTCACCTAATAAATCATGTTAAAGGCAACAGCAACTGGCTTGACAAATGTCACAAACGCCGCAGTGTACTTGTTTTATATGTCTTATTGATACAGAGAACTCGAAATAACACAGTAATCAACCCACCTATAACCCAATTTCTCAAGCAGAAAATCACCGTTATTCCCATTTCACTGCCAAAAACCTGCTGACAGAAAACAGGCATGAAGAGATTAGGTAACTAATCCAAAGCCATTCAAGAAGCCCGTTGAAGAGTTAAGTATTGAAGAGGGATCTTGTGAGTTCCAGCCTCATATCATCATGCACATAAACCCCTGAATACTGAGTACAGTTTAGACTTGAAACCATGTTTTCCCTGATATGCATGTTGTCTAAACTTGCAAGACTCCATGTTTTCTTGAGACAGAAATAATCCCGGCACTGTATGATCTAGTTGTTATTTTAATAACTCAACTCTGTGTGAGAGAACCAAGTATTGTATTTTTAGGTCCCCTGCAAGAAGCATTGTTCATTTTTATCCTTTCAGTGGGTGATCTTTATCTCTGGCAGCCTCTGGGATATTTTCTTCCTGTTTGAACACCAACTACATTCTTATTATGCTCCACTCTAATGAATCCTGTAGTCCTCAGAGTGGGCCACAACTCATTTGGGGAAATTAGTGAAAGGGAATAGCTACCGGATGACAATGAGGAGACCTGAGAATGATCCCATTTTCAGGCATGAAAAGGAAGTAGCTGGAAACATACCTGCCATTAGTCACAGCAGGAGCTGGAACCTTTGAAACTAACATTGCATAAAGAGAAAGTTCTGCTTTTGGAAAAGTGGAAGATTTTATCCGGCTACGCAAACCTGTCAATCGCCACATGCCTTATTTCTCTTTGCAGCACAGAGGTTTGTGAGGCCGTGCTCGCTCTTTTTTTCCCTGTCATCCATTTCAAATACAAAATTCTGATCTCTTTTCCAGTCAACCCCGCATATCAAGCTCAGGAACACTTGCTGAAAAAGTTCTTCCGACCTTCTATCCCAAGACCTGTAGAAACGAATTTGAGAGCCATTACCCAGGTCATGCGCAAAATGTTGATGAACCCATCCCTTGTGACCTCACATTGCAAGGTTTTGTGAAACTTAAAGATCTAGAACTCTCCAAATCCCTCCCCTTGGCAGAAAGGAGGTTTTCTGCTATCACAGGGTAGGGTTCGCAAACACCCACAGACCATAGGAACAGGGCAGTCAACAGGAACAGAAAGTACAACCAGGATTTGCCAGACTGCATCAAACCACTGTCCCACAAACTCTGAGAAGCGTCTTGAGCCATACGCAGTACCTGATGAGTGAGAGAAATCCACCGTGTGCTTCTGAGACCCGATGCCAGGCACGCCGTGTTTTATACTTGAGCACTAGGGAAACGAGGCCACGAGTCCCTGAACTTCCATCTATCTCAACCATTTGGTGACCAGCTTAAACTTTAAACATGTGAATGTGGTCATGTTCCTTCAACTGCAGTACATTTCAACTCCTCATGCTCTTGGGCTGCACTTGCTTATGATGTTTATGAGTTTAAGCATCATCACAAACCAGTGATGATGATTCAGATGTTTACTCAAGACAACAAGCTGCACCTAGTTAAAAGAAACAGGGAGTGATAGTGGTTCAGACCTGGGACAAAGGAAGGACATGCTGAGAGCCATGAATCTGCAAACACGCTGATGGAGCTGATGCACACCAGGCAGTGGGGAAGCAGGAATCAGAAATGCTTTTAGTAAACAGTTGCACAAATATGGCCCTTCTGCTTTTTCTCATATCTGATAGATTACATTTCAAGATAAAATAGACTGGCTTGAGCTGAGAGGATGAGATAGGAACATATGAAAAGTGCGGCAGTGTGCAGGCAAGCTTTCTTGCTAAATAAAAACATTTTATTCCTACGTCGGCATGAAATCTGGCACAACAAAAAAACAGATCTGTACAATCCAAAAGTCCTCAACTCCTGGCAAACTATTTTTGGTGAAGCCCACTGTTGCCCCAAAGCTTTTGAGTCTCAGGCTAAACCATCTGCCCAGTACCAGCTTACAGACGCTGAAAAAAACCTTGGTGTCAATTCCAGTAACAACTTGGCAAGGTCTTCAGACCTCTTCCACAGCCTTCCACACAGGATGGAGCATATTCCTGAACCCTGACTAACTGTGATACTGAAGCAAGCCACAGCAACCCCTTGTAAATGGCAGAGATCTTCCGGTTTGCACCTCTGACAGAGGCCTCAATGAAGTCCTCAACAATAAAGTCCTGCCTCAAGCTGTGCGCTACATATTCCACTCTTCTGTGACACCAAGGCCATTACACAGCCCTGGCTCCCTGTATCTCTTTCTCTATTTTACTCAGTACTATTTATGCTTTATCTTCACAACCATCAGTCATGTGCAATACACACTAGCATCTCCTGTAAAAGTGCTGTTGTTTTCATTCTGCCTTACCACACACTCATACTTCTCTCCATGTGGTCATAACACACATTGACGTAATTTTTGAGCAATCCAGTTAGCATTAAAAGGGGAAAAAAAATAACAAAGAAAGAGGTGTAGGCAGAGAAAAGTGCCTGACAATACTGCTAAAGGTAACAGGGATAGAACGGGGTGTGCATTACAGACCAAGCAGGCAGCTACATTTACAGCTCTAACTGCATCTGTGATCCCATTTCAGCAGCTCAGATCTCTGCTGCTGAAAAAGGAGGAGGTGGAGACAAGGATGACCCTCAGGTGAGGAGTACAAATAACCCTCTCTCACAACATGATGCAAGTTTTCACAAAATGACCAAAAATTTTAAGTATCTCAAAACCAGAAAAAAACCAACACTGCGACTTGATAGTTCTAGCAACACCCCTAAGCACTGGATAGGTCCAGCATCCGGAGTCTGACACAGCACCATCCTAAAACTATAGAAAGATTGACACCTCTTCCCCTCTTGCTCTTAAAATTACTGTCCTACACTTGACATAGCAGAAGTGAGAAGGAGGTGATTTCTTGCATGCACCCTTGTACCCTGGAGGAGCAGAAAGAAGCCCCACAGATCTGAGTGCAGGGGTAAAGAGAAGTTCCACAGGCTGGTCAAGGCTGTAGGTATGTCCTTCCTGCAGAAATGGTCAAAGGTGGAAGCAGACTGGGAAGAATCCTCCTTCTCTTGCACGTAATGGGAGAACAACTGTGTATTTTCAGAAAATCTGGTAAACCAATGCATTCTGCTGTTGCTGGTCCCCAGGCAGCTAAAGCCTGCTAAAGTTCTTCCATAACCAGGCAGCAGCCAGCTGCACCACAGACCTGACCCCAGCTAGCAGCCTAAGCATAAGTCAGCACAAGTCTGCAAAAGCTACTCTGTCACATGCTCGTGCATTCTTGAAAATGGGAAAGTCCATGATTTTTCCGGATTTTAAAGGAACAGAATAAGATCAAAAGCAGTACTGAAAAATAACTATGATCATGCAAGTAAGAACCAGTACCTTAACAGGACTGCAAGGGACAAAGGTGCCCCCATTCTAACATTCTACCTTTCAACACATAGCATTTTGCAAGCTTTAACTTATATTTAGACCAGAGTATATCTCAGAGACAGCAGCTTCCACAGTAACTGCATCTCACCATGGTTTGACAATTATTATATAGTCCATAGACCTTAAAAAAATGTGGTACCTGAAATGGCAAAGGCCAGCTGGGATGCTCAACCTGGACAGCAGGCAAAACAGGGGACAGACAAAATGGAATCCAGCCCTGCTCTTTTTTGCAGACCAGACACAGGCAACAGCGCATTCCTGCTGTATTACACGGGAAAAAAGCCCCACCAAATAAAAAACCCAAATGACAACAAAAAATGTGACGCTCTGGCACACATTATGATAAAGAAGTCTGACATTTGATAGCACAAAAAGATTAAGATCCAAATAAATGACAAAGAGCACAACACATTTTGTTTGAAGTGTGTTTCTGGGGTGAGTTTGGAAGGGCTGCATTTGTAGGCAGCAAACCTCTGAAGCATTTAGAGATAACCCCAAAGAAGTACTGCTGAAAATCTTTGAAACTGGCCATCCACTTCAGACACAACCATTCCAAGTGCCCTCTAGTGTTCCACTAATGCTTTAAATAGCACTCAAATCATCTTTTCCTTTTTCCTCCTTACTTCAAGCTGATGACTTCTCTGTATTTTATTTATTTTTAAAAAGTCTTTCATAGCAATTAGTTTCCCTAACAATTTCTTACTGCTGCATGAAGCATCTTCAGATTTCTCCCTGAAGGGCCATCCCTCCCCTGCCCTCACAACAGATTCCTTGAAATCCAGGGGTTCCATAATAATCTGAGAGATACTCTCTGTAAGGAATGTATGACATTTCGAGTTACAGTAACACTGCCTTTGG
This sequence comes from Amazona ochrocephala, assembly GCA_039720435.1. Classification (NCBI taxonomy): domain Eukaryota; kingdom Metazoa; phylum Chordata; class Aves; order Psittaciformes; family Psittacidae; genus Amazona; species Amazona ochrocephala. Next base: position 28,792,724 of record CM077883.1, on the reverse strand, counting down.
TTATGTTTTGGCTTTGTTTTAATCTTTAATAGTGAACTTTACTTCAATCTAAGAAGGACTACGTGAAATGACTGTCAAATGTCCTTTATTTTTCTCTATCTTGCAGAGATTTGTTAACACTCTCAACAACCCGTGCACTTCCTAAAAATTACCTTGGCTGATTCTGCACAAGCACAAACTAATAGGTCCAGGATATTAAGTAGTACATTCCAATTCCTACCACATTCACTGACTCTTGGCTCCAGATACATCGGAAACCTGCGTCCCAGAAAGCTGGGGTACAAAGAAAGGGATCTATAACAGTGCAAATCTGGATCATTTATATGCGGGAAGGGATGAAACCCTTTTCCCTTAACTGTGCGGAATTTGCCTTGCAGCCACCCTAAAATGCCACTTTGCAAATGTGGTGTGTGTCATTAATCCAGAACAGAAGCAACATCAAATTCCCCTGATTCTTAACAAATTTGGTAGAATGGGTTATTTTTATGGGGTCGCCCCTTCACAAAAACTTCTCATCCTTTTCTTTTTATTAACTTGTCAATTAACCTGTTTCCTGCTGTGTTTTAAAGCTTATTTCATCCTGGGAATAAGTAAGGAAAGACATACATATTAATCCCGCAATACAGCTCAGCCTATCTGCCCTGTTTATCTCTCATTTCAAAACCCAGACTTCCTTCTCATGACCCACAAAGCGAAAAAAGCCTACCGTACCCCCGGTCAGCAGGAAGACTGTCATACTCCACACACCCCTAATCCAGGCAACAAGGAAAATTCACAAAATCACGTTTGTCTTTCCTGTGTTTTTTGTTTGTTTGGATTTTTACCAAGTCTCTAAGTCAGTGAGTTCCATCAACTTCCACTAAACAGAAGCTCTAACAAGCACTCAACTTTAGTTGCTGCTTTAACATCTTCAATTTTCCTAAGCATCTTACTACATAATGAAGGCACCCCCCTCCACCTCCAAAAGCTTACTCTAAAGGAGAACACTTCTTTACAGAAGAGACATGACTAACGCTTGCACTGAGGGCACACCTGAAGCTTGATAGCTCTAATTTTCTGAGTATTTTCCTCTCGCAGGAAACATCTGACCATTCCTATAGCTTGGAAAGGTGGCAAGACTCAAGATGCTAACCCAGGAAATGCATTTATCATATGCCTGATCAGCATGTTCTTACAATATGGATGTATGGGAGAGCACAGCCTACTGCCATAACCATCAGCTATTGCTGCACCCCAACATGTGCAATATATTCAAACATTAAGGTGCAGAAAACCTGAATGGCTTTGAGCTCATAGAGGCTGCTCTGGCTGTGTCCCCATGAGGAAAATGGTTTATTCTGCTTTCTTGGGCCAAAGGCTGAAGAATCCAACACTCTAAGTTTAACCACAACATGGTTTTCCCCCTGCTGAATTCAACTGGATTTTACCTCATTCATTAACCCAAAATATTTTACCTAACAGAAACAAAGACCAATGTTTACAATAATTACTGTCTCTCTGCTTGTATTTCCTCTCTTCTGAGATCTTCACATAAAAACTAAATACGGTGAAATAAGCCCCAAAATACAACGAGCTTTAGAACTAAACCACACACAGGTGCTGAATTATTTCTTCATAGAGAATAAGATTTCAAAACACACGTTGCAGAAATGAGGAGTTGCTCAGTTTCAGAAAAAGAATGTCTTTTATACGACACGCATGCAGGTCCTGGTACTGCAAAGTGTGTGCTGGGTATTTGGCTCAGTTTAATAGGACCTCAGTGCATGCATGATATGCTGCAAGATTTCATCTAATCTGTTACCAAATGAAGGCTATATAAAGGGTCTGATTTCACCTCTGCACCTCCAATGCTTCACCATTACAAGCAAATAAAACCCCCATGGTAGTTTTCAGTGCGCACCTGCTCATCACCCTCCTAAGCAGGCGAACACAGTACTGCGAGTAAGCTGTTAACAAAAAACCCCAGATATGTCTCAGATCCACTGGTGATATTATTTTGGTTTTTTTAAAAAATTCATGTATTTCCTCTCAAAATTTGAAATTCGAATATTTGACAAAGGACATCATGAATATTTCCCCCCTAACTTGTGATTTATAATTTATGCAGCCTATCATAATGTGAATAATGTAATGATGCTTTGCATAGTTTTATTCCTATGGGTTATAAAAGGAAGAGCATTGGCACTGTCCTGTCATTGCAAATGGTCCTGGATTTCTGACGTCTCACTTCAATTGATGTTAATGAGAGAAAGAATACTCAGGCAAAATCTGCTGTTGGCACAGCATACAAGAAAAGAGCCTCACCGAATCCCAAAAGGGGGAAGGGTGGAAGCAGGCAAATCTCTTAACACAGAAAGTAATAGAGTTTCAAAAGATCTTTCTAAGCTGTTAAGTAGCAGTTGGTGAAGAGACAAAATAAAGAAAAGATTACTTAAATGGCCTCACAAGATTTGGGCAGGACCCAGACCTTAATTCAGCTTCCCCCCCTCCCAAGGTTTGCAGATGCCTGCACTATGCATTTCAGCTGAAATGATTTAAAACCCAGAATATAAAGGTGGTCTCCCTCCATCTGAAACCACAGAGAGGTCTGACAGTTTCTTTGGTTAATAAAAAACACTAATTTCAACAATTTTGGCTTAGAATACAGTGAACTTTACACACAGAAAATGGCAAACCTTCTGAGGCACAGCCATCATGGCTAGCAAGTACTGCAATGAATCAAACTGATTAACTGGATTCCCTATAGACTTCCAAAACATTCCCTTGTAATTCACAGGCAAATATGCATATGTGCCATGAGCTTGTTAGAAAGATGACAAATGAAGAGAAAAGCCTTAGTGTACATACAGCTGTTCCAAGTGGAAATCCCTGATTTAGAATTCAAAGTCTTGGGAACTCCTCTGGCACCATTTCCTGCCTTGAACGCTTTGTTGCAAACACTGAATTTCTAGATGAACGCTGCTCATTTGCAAGTGGCTTCCCTTCATCCTGCTGGGCTCTACATATCAGTGAAGTCACCAAGGACCAAATAATTACTTCCAAAATTACAGGGAGTTTTTTATGAAAATCCAATGTTACCAATTCGACTGAAACACAGAGGTGAAGGAAGAAGGATCAAGACACACAACCCCTGAAAATCAAGCAATAGGAAGATGAAAGGACTGTGGGACTCCCACACCATTTCAGTGAACCTACCAAGTCCTAGTAACTTGTCAGCTTCTACAGAAGCACCAGATATGCAGGTGAAGCTTGTAAAGTGCTTAATAAGTGATTTTATCTGGGGCAAGAGGGAAAACCATCTATGGCATATGGAGAAATTAAGCACAACTCTAGATGCCAGAAGCTATTCTAAACTCATCCCTGGCTACACCAAGGAAGTGACTATAATATCAGAAGACAGATAGAACAGAGTCAATCATGATAACTGTACCTGTTTGGTCAGAACAGATTGTCTGCAGAGAAGAGGGTTTGTTCATTACAAATCAATAAGGCACTCATTAAGCCTTTAGGAAATTATTATTTCTTTCAGAGACACATTTCAATATCCACAGTGAAGCTACCATAGATTTTCTAGAAATATATGCATCAAATAAAACCCAGAGGAATTCACATTTCTACAATGCACTGAGATATAATGTATTGTTTTAAACATCCAGCAGTTATCCATTTCTTATTTCCAGGCTAAAGAACTCCAGGGAAAACTGATTAAGGCACTATTTTTGAAGACCCTTGAGCATCTCTGTAAAGCAAGGTGGCTAATATACTACTTTTGGTTACTAAACATTATTTTATATACTAAAAAAGTTCTTCTCTGAAGAAGCAGCAAACTTCTTCTATCAGGTGTTATGGGCATCTGATAGAAATGTGCCATTTTTTGTTGGTTGAAAAATCTATTTTGAGAAGTCAAACAATGACTTGCATTGTCTATTCCACATCAAAATAAGAAATCTCTCCTTGCTGCTCTGATTTCCACCTGCCTCAGAAATTGCCCCTGCATAAGCATAAGCTCTGTCTTTCCATCCAAGTGCTGAAAACTGCCACATACACAAATTTCTACTCCAATTGAATGCAAGGGCTATTAACAAATAGGAATCCAGTTGTACATCCTCCTTCAAATTCTCTTTATGCCCTGCAATGAAACCACTGATGTGGAAGGCTACTTCTTAAGTTCTGGTCATGAAATATATAGGAGCCAAGGACTGCATGTGTGTGCATTTCAAGGATGCAATCTTTTTCTAGCACTAAAGCTGCCCTTGAAACCATAGCAACTCATCACCCAGTCTGATGTCAAAGTATTTCAGCTTCAAAGACTAATGCGTTCCTTGGGACACCGTTAAAAGAGAAAAAAAAGAGTTTATTGTAGCATTTGTTGAAGGACTAAGTAAACCTGTTTCTTATAATTAAATATTGGGTAAATATCACTTCTTAAAGGTCCTCTAATTCATTAAAACAAAAACAACCCCATAAAAACCTTCATCTGGATATGTCAAACCAAGGGAAAACCCTGCATTAAAGTTTCTGCTGAAATTAAGGAGGTCATCGACAGATTAACTATACCATAAAGAGGGGAAGTTGAAAAGTCTTCCCATAAAACCTGCAGATTTGGTAAACAGCTTTTTACCCTGCAGAGTGTTCAGATGACAGTTGGAAATGTCTTGGAAAAGAAACCTTTTTTTAAGGGAAGTTGGTAGTAGCTGGGCCAGTTCCCAAGTCAATGAAGGGATTAAAACAAAGCACAGGTTCCCTTTGCCTCAGTCCCCCCAGCTGCCTCTCCAGGAGTTTGCAGAGAACAGAAACAAACAGTGCACCCTTTCACTCCCAGGCTTCTGCTTACCTCAGAGATCCCAGTAACTGTTGACTGAGCCTTCATTTACCTAGGGAAATCCCTAATCTTATTGATGAGTCCATAAAACCCATCTCTAGCTGATGATAACTCAGAACAGCCTGCTTGCCTTGCAGAAGCTGTTCCCATTCAATTATTCCCTTCAGCAGGAGACCCTCCCTTGTCCAGGTTTCATATTTCTGGCAGTGGAGATGTTAGACAGCAATGCCAATACATCTCCATCTGCAGGGCAATTAAGTGCTTCCGACTTCAGTCCCCTGGGAGAGCTGGTGTACTGCACCACAACCCTTCCCCCACAGCCCTCCACTTGGAGGTCCTCCGGTCCTGAAATCTATGAAAATAGTTCTGTTTAACCATTTAACCAATACAAGTGTAGGTGCACCTCTCCATTCCCCCCTCCTCTAGTACACCCCCTTGCTTAGAGTCAGTTGGGTTTCTTCTGAAGCCAGGGACAGGAAAAGTGATGAATATCATTTCGCCAAATAGATTATACAACAAGCAATTCATTTCTTCTGATAACAGTTGATTAGAAGTCAAGAAGCTTTTAAACCAATTACCCAGCAGTCTCCAGCTGGAAAACTGGAACCTGACTTTGAACAAAACACTACCAGATTTCAAAAGAGATGGCTGGTCTTGTCTAGCTCCAAGGTGTGGGTATCTACTTGCCCTTATCTCAGCAGTTGCATGCCACCTAGAGGGTGGCAGCACAGGAAGACACCCAACTTGTGCTCAAGTATCTATACCCAGAGCTTCCTCAAGACACAGCCAAGAGCGTCTGCCAGCAATTACCCAGCTGCAACAGCTTCTTCTCCTGCTTGTATGAAAGCGAATAGGCTGAGTTCACAGAGCAGAAAGCCCTTACTACATGCCTCTGAAAACCACAAGAGAATGCTTTCCCCATGGAGCCACCTTCTTGCTTCCCATCCAGGCCCCATTTAGTGTTTTTTCTCTCTGATACAAGATGGTGCCTTTTCTCTCCCATTTTGCAACTGCCCAAAAGATAGAAGGAAGTGAAGAGGTGGCTGCGGCCCATAGCGTGGGGATATGGGCTACAGGACAGAAGCAGGGAAGGAAGAAAGTATGCCAGGAGAGAAAGAGGAGATGAAAGGGTGACTGCCACCCACTGCAACAGCCTCCTGAAATATTTCGCATTCCCTAAGTTCCTCCTGAAAGAACCTTACACTTCATCTTCCTCCCTTTCATGGCACACATCTTACCCTTATCTCAAAATGAGATTTTGCCTGTATGACTCAGAGCCTTGGGCTGTGCTTCTTTGCTGAGCTTCCTCACCTGAGTACACTTCTACCTAGCAGCAATATTGTTCCCACTCAGGATACAGAGCGTACAACATGGCCACCTGCTCGTCACCTCTCTTGGATCTCTTGTCTCTAATTGAGTTTTAGTGGTTTCTTCTTCAAACTCAGTAGAAAACATTTCAACATATTTAGCATTCCAGCCAGTGAAGGGGCCCTTGCTTTTATTTTTCCCTCATTAAAAACAACTCCTTTGTCACAAACCAGTTAGAGTACGACCAGATTTTGTCCTTGCTGAAGGTCAACTGTAAAGTATTGCTGTTTCTTCTCTTACGGCATCCGTCTCTGCTTCTGTACATACTCTGATGGAACCGACTCATGAATCTCTTTGCCATGTGGGAAAACCTCTTTCGTTTTTCCTAACAAAACATATTTCTTCTTAAAAAAGATATTCTTCCTACTCAAAACAGGATGGGCTATAAAAGTACAGAATATGTCTTATTCCTGGTGGGTGTGAAAAGATGTCTCTTATTAGGATTCACATCATCACTCATACGAAATAATTTTCCCCTCTTGGCAATAGAGCTGTTTGCTGAATTTCCATTAATGATTCTCACCAAGGTTTTAACCTCTTTCTACTTTCTTCTTGATCTCTAAAAGCACAATGAGGATTTCTTGCAGTTGGAGAACAATTCTGTGCTTTGCCATTTAATTTTATTTAGGGAGTCAAACAATTGGAAACCTGGATAAAAGCTCAACTAATTCACTTCTACTCTTACGTATTTCAGAGAAAACTCCTCCACCATTCGTAAAGCAGAAGCAGTCAGTGACTTACCTCATTGTCATTTCTCTTGGTTTTGCTTTTGAACTCCCATTCTGCAGAGAAGAGCTCTATGCTCCTCCCCTAATCTTCATGATGAGGGAAACGTGTGAGGTAGATTTAAGTCTCAGTTTCAGCTCAGTCCAATAGAGAAAAACAAACAATCAAAACCCACCAACCAGAGGACCTAAAACACTGAGAGGAAAACAACTTTCCTTAAAGTAAAATGGGACATTCTAAAACTGCCTGTAGTTCAGCGACAGCTATCAGACACACTGCAGTGGTGTCTGGGGCTAAGACACTGATATATCATCTCTTCAGGCATCATAATAAGGAACAACTGGAGGACAATACTAAAAAAAGAATGCACCTTGTGTGGAATGTCAACACATCCTTTGGCACCAGGAGGTTTAGAGTTCATTTCAATGGACTGGTTCAATTGGAACTATGAAAGCAATACTGCAGGAACAAAACTGTAATGCTTCAAATCACTGACAAAAAACATTGAGATTTTTCAAGTACCAAGAATAAACCAAAGCATCCTCTAAACCCCTGTGTGACTGAGAAATCACATACAAGAACCAAGACTCCATTTGTCACTCCCATGGTGAACAGTTTCAGCACAGGTGTATGGGTGAACATTGGCTTCTGTCTATTTCCGTTCATCAGAGTCTGGTTTCGGACTGCCAAATGGAAAGATTTGTCTTGCAAACACACAACTTCCCAGCAGGGTTGGAAACAGCCACACGTGTGTTTATCTGTGCTGGAGAGACAGCAAGTGCTGTGAGGACTCTAACATATATGGGAAATGAGAATTCCATTTACCTATGATGTTACAAAAGTACCTGACTAAAACCAGATTCCTGAATGACAGGTTGGTGGTGGGTTTTTTTCCCTGAACCAAAAATGCTGGAATTAACAGAACTGTGTTATTATGACAGGAACAAACTATTATGAGAATTTAGTATAATCTGCAAGAATGTATGTTAGAGCCATTTTATATCAAAAAAGTTCATTTTATTTTTAACCTTATCTTTACGTCTTGTACTATATTTTTATCATGTTTAGCATGGTTGTGCCAGGGACCAACTCAAGATGGTCGTCACCACATGAACTATTAGGAGACAGCCAAAGAATGGAGATTCAGATACACAGATAATCAGTGCTTCAGCTTTTTTAAAGGGTTTGAGATTCAAATAGCTAACGAGAATAGCCTGTATTATATAGCAAAGAATTCAGTGAATGTGGAAGGGACAAAAATCCAAATGCTTCACAGCAGAAGCCAGTCTTCAGCTGAGATGGAAAAAATATCACACACGGCCACATGACTCCCTAATTGGGTGTTATAGGTTTTCTTACACTTCCCTTCACAGCAGCCAACACAGGGCACTGTCAGATAAAGAGAGACACTAAATAGGGCAGAGATCCGATTCAATTACATAATTTTCATCTGGATGGAGACAGCCTCATTTTGGGGATATCCACCTTTAATACAGCAACTGTTTTAACCACGTAAGTAAACCGAATCCAGCCCAAAGCAGTGTGCACTGCCTGCATTTCATGCTGAATCGTCATGTCTTTCTAAAAAGGAAAAGGAGGATTTTATGTTCCAGCGCACCTTCAGTTTGTCCCGTTCCCTTTTTCAAGCCCTTGCACTGCAGTAGGAGCACAGAATGATGAAGTCACACTGCTGACCTGCCCTTTAACAGGACCTTAACTTTTACACTCCTCTGCATTCAGCCAAGCTAGAGAAATGAATAGCTACTGTAATTTCTGTCATCTTTAACTCTGAAAGCCAGAGCTTATCTTGGTTCCACTTAATGTTTTTTCTAACCTTCCCTTGTTGTCTATCCCCATCTTTCCTCTTCTCATTTATCCTTTTCCCAATCACTTTCCTTCTACATTACCTATACTTTTGTCAAGTCATCTCCTGCTCACACTAATTTGCATCTTACGAGGCCTCCCTTGACATAGCCAAGTAATACATTTTTTTTCATGCATGTATCTTCTTAGCCCTTTTCCCAGAGTGTTTTTGTAAAAGGACATTCAGAAAATTACTCTTCCTGCACTGCTATCCATAATGTGCACCAGACGGCAGTGTTAAACATAGCTGTTGCTAGGACAGTTTCAGCACGAGCTATTCATCAAGACAACAGTTGTTGACTAACTTGCAAAAGGTAGCTGAGAAGGCTAGCTACCTTCTCCCTCTCTGCCTCCGTTCCTCAATACTCAAATAGCTCTCTTCCACTCAGCACAATTGAGTCCTCTGCCCTACATAGGTGCAGAAGATACTTACCCCCTGCTTACTTGTTTCCATCTATTTCCTGTATTCTTGGATGTGTTATGTAGCAAGGAGGAGACATTTGTGTATGGCACTGCTGTGTTGACACCATCCACTGATAGAAGTGAGAAATCAGGTCACTGTTGAGATTCAGTAAATAAACACATAAAGCACAGGTTTAGGGGAAGAAAAAAAAAAGATGGCCTGTGAACAGCAATAAATTTTTATCTACGAGCTCGTTTCACAGCTACTGTGACTCTCCGGTCTCAAATCTGTTTGGCAGTGCCTGCAATAAAGCTTTGTGCAGAGAGAGCCAGCTCTGAATCTCATGACTGAGTAGGTTCAGTATCATTATTACCCAGCAATTTATTTCAGAAGAAAACAAAGAAAGATTATTAAATCTTCGCCCACTCGAATTATCAAACAAGTGAAACTGAGTGCACACCACTGACGAGACAGAGAAACACTCCGGATTACAAGCGATAGGATTTGTCTGAAGAAAAACAAAACAAACTCCACATTACGCATTGTAGTACCCCATAACCACCAAGGCGTTATCAGTGGTATCAAAAAGCATAGGAACACAAAAATGCTTGCAGGTAAATTATGGCAAAAACAAATAATAAAAGCCCTAGAATATAACTACTCCTATACAGTTGAATTTTTTCTCCTTTAGCTAAGAGCTCAATAATGTGAAGGAGCAGTAGTCTTAACAGTGTTGGTTTTACACATTAGTTTACGATAATCCCGACAAGCTTGCCATTACTGCAATAAGCTCATTGCCTCCCTTCATACTCCAGGCACATGTCCACTAGTGTGGACCTATCAAAGGACCTCAGGAACTCAACAAGACTGACAACTGAGGCACTGAGACACCAAATCAAGATGTTCCTATTCAAGTGGGACACTGTCTAAAAATTACTGGAATAGAACAATGCAGAAGAGTTATTAAATAAACCAAGTCCCTTCACTGTGAGCCTTAGACAAAAGGCAATTTTAAACCAGGTTTCATTTAATAATACACATAAAGACATGTCCACACAAGAACAACAACAAAATAGACTGAGTACGTGGTGGCGTGTTATATAAAGACAAAGTAACTTGATCCCACAAGTACACAACCTGTGGGCAACACAGCGTAACAACAGCGCTCCAAAAAAAGTGGTTTTATGCAGATCTTAAAATCATCCTTTAAATAAAGGTTGATTCAAAAAATATTTAAATAAATGTAAAATAAAGATTTTAAAATAAAACTTATCAGTGGTTGTTTGGGTTTTTTTCAAACCCCCAACCTCCATAAACTAAAATGAATTAAAGTCTTTAAAAATAGTAACAGAAGAACTCGGGTTTTTAAAGCTAAACTTTTCAGCTGGGCAGAAAACCAAAACATACATTTGGCATTTGCACAAACCATCAAGGAAATAACATGGGTCTGTCCTTTATTTTGTCTCCTGCTTCTGAGCTGTTTAAGAAGCTCCAGAAAAATACAGTGAAGTAACTGCTTACCTTTTTGAGGCAGAGCTGCAGATAAAACGACAACTCATGAGAAACAAAAGCTAATTCAGTGTCTGAATTAGTGTCTGAAATTTGTGTTTCAGGGAGCATCAAATGTGAATGTAGTAACAAGAAGGACCTTCACAGCACCTAATAGCTACTGAGTAACACCAATAAAGCTTCTAACACATGCTATCTATCTGAACCGAAGACAGATGTCTAAAAACCTCCAATAACTCTGTGGGACTTCTATGCCAATTTTTTGTGCATGAGCCAGTTTTCACCCTAAAAATCCTAGAGTCCTTGACAGATACCAGCCACAGAGCAGAGCATCTTTCATATTCCAGCTTAATACTCCCAAAAATACAATTCACCTCAACACAGAAGGGCTTTCAAACCATATTAAAAATAACTACCAAAAAAGGCTGAAAGAGTCTGAAAAGTCTCATGAAGCTGCTTTAGAATCAATTTCACCCCCAAAATACAGTAATACATTACATCTTCATGACAAGCACAAGGGCTTTGCATTTCTGTTTCATGTCAATCAGCCTCTCTGTCTCAAAGTAAATTCACTACAGCAGCAATACCGACGGTAAAATGGAGAATCTTGGATACAGGAGAAGAAGTGATACAGTATTTTCTCATCTTACCAATATTTGTCATTTGTGCAGTTGAGAGTTGAGCATAATGATGGTTTTCACTGAGAAGGCATGAGATTTATCAACCATAACAATATCTTTGAGATGATATATGTGGTATTTCCAAAACCAGGGCTTTGTCATTGCTGGTGCTGCACAGGGAGGCTTCTGGCCAGCACATCATGAAAAGCCTCATGTTCATGACAGCACTGTATAACTTTGTAGTGAAGGAGTCTATGTCATTGGTAAGAAGATAAATAGGAGCAAGGAATGGTCCTACTCACAATTAAAATTATTTAAGTATGGGCTCAACTGAGGAGCAGCTCAAAACTCCGGTGAAAAAATTTTCTTCTTAACTCAATTTTGGAACAGAGTCAAAAATCACTCCTTCTATTATCCAACAGCTTCAGCTGAGATGACATGAGAAATGCAAAAAGCATTTTGCCTACTTCCAAACCAGAACTAGAAACCAGGCCATTGCCACCTTTTGTGTTTCATTTTTCACCCTGCAAATCAAACCCACAAACACAGTGGCAGGGAAGGACACAGTAGCTCAGTGCTCTCCTATCAGAAGGGACTGGTGCAAAGGATTTCACCCGAGCCTCAGAGCCACAGATTATTTCTAATGACAACACTGACAAAAAAGGAATAACAATCATAAAGGAGAAAAAGGATCACACATTTAAAGGGAAAGAGAACAGAAACTTATGCTGTTGCTACAATATCTGAGAAAATGAAGCACAGGAAGAAAATAAATCTGCAAGCTCTAAGTATTTCTTCAGACTTGCGCAGTTTCTTTAAACAGAATGGTTGTCACAACAGTTCACACCACTTATTTGTCAAACCCTGCTTCCCAGCAGAGGGCAAAATGCTGCTTCTCTATCTGCGGTTTAAGCTGCCTTAAGGGACGCCAAAAGGATGAAGAGCTGATGGTCCTGAAAGTAACAGCTCCCAAAGAGGAGAGAGGGCACTGGAACACGGCCCAGATCCCCTGCCCACAACCAGGGAGGCAAGACGAGAGAAGACCGGGAAGAGCAACCAGCTATCTTCCCCCTGCAGATGACACCATACAGCATCGCTCCCCGTTGTCTCCATATCTGGCCTGCCTCAGTTTCCAACAATAAATACTGCATCAATTTGCTTCTCCATCATCTACACTTTATCAAGTAGCTTCTCGTAAGATGATATTATGGAGTAAATTAGTGATTTCACTTTGAGAGGAAAAAAAGAAATCTTTACAGCTCCAGAGAGTAAACAGCATCAGAAATCAAATTACATCACAAAAAGGAAAACTAAAAGAGGGAAAAATATTTGTATATAACAAACAACACATTCAATATTAACAATCCTAAGCCAGATGAGCACATGGAATACACTGTAAATAATTTAGGAACCAGTGCCCTCATTAATGATTTGATACTGTCAGAATGTTGCTCATTCCACTTTTTTCCACCCATCTTCCCCTCCCCAAAGTGGTTTTATATTTTTATAAGGCAAAATATGTATTTTGTACTTGCCTTTTGATAAAAAAAATGCCTGAAGGGCTTAAATACTACTGTGAAAATAGCCCTTCCAGACCCTGGATTTGTTCACTTCAGAACAAGAGGATACATTTACAACACCTTAGCATGGATGCAATCCACCAGACAACATGATTAGAGATTGCTCTATCCAATTAGAGAGTATCAAAGATAATAGAGTGAGATTGGCAAAAAATTTTCAAAGATGTCATATCTTTGAACAAAACTTATTAGAGCCCCGTCAGGCATTTGAACAGCTTTAATGAAGTTGAAGCTCAGTAAGTATGGACTTATTTTACTTCATTATTAACTTTGAAGAATTTTATTTTTGAAGCCTTAACATCCTGTAATTAAAAAGAATCCTTAACACATTGCAGTAATTCAGTATTCAGTAATTCATGTTACAAGTTTGACTTCCAGAAATGGTCTTGATGTATAGCGAATGCTGTTAACCAATGGGCGCGTTTTCATTTATTGCTACTGGCCTCTTTAATATTTTAAATCTCTCAGAGAAACCATGTTCTCAGCTCTCAATTCAACGCTACAGCAATACATTTGAAAAATGCCCTTCTTTTGGCAGCCAGCTCATCTGCCTGCAGTGTTTGCTGCATGTTAACATTTACCTACAACAGTGCAAGGCAATTCAAATGCCAAGGTGCAGGCCCAGTCCAACCAAGACATTTCCACGAAAGGATGAAGCAATTGCAATTATTGATACTTTCAGCTATTTGAAGCTAAATTTTAACATCATCTCAACTCCACACTCTCACTCGATTCATTCAGGAGTCTCTAAAATGCCTCAAAATGCACACTAAAGCTGGCAGCAAGCAACCTATTGCTATCTTAGCTGTAAGATTGTCTTCTTTTGGAGGGGTTAAGTCTCCAGGACACAATGGAATAATATTAATGCCCCTGCTATTTTTATCAATGCTCTCCAAGAACAAAACTAAAACAATCCCCCAGAGCACACCAATGTACGATAGAAAATAATGGATTTCAAATAGAGAGCACAACAAACAGCTTGGCTAGATTGCACAAACCTTGCTTAAAATCACACTGGTTGGAAGGATTTAGTAACTCAGGACTGAAATGACCTCTCAACAGCACATGCTGTTAGCACACAACCTTTCATCATAGCATGAAAAGACTTAACACTACAAAGTATATGGTATTTTAAAAACAGAATAGCTTGCGTCCCGCTTCTAAGCCAACCCTCTTGCTGCCTTGGTTATCCCCAGCCTCAGTGTTACACATCATAGAAAAAAAGAACAAGGAATGCAAAGATAACCTACAATAACTGAAAAAGACAGCACCATGGAAATAATTACCTACAAGCAAGAAAGCAAGAATTCTCATCCTTAGCACCACAAACTATTTGCAATGTGTGTTTTTGCAGGTTATACAGGCACTGCACAAGGTCCTCTCATGATTTATTTCTTTTAGAGCAAAACTCATGCATTTAGACTGGGACAAGTATATGGAGTATTCAAACGATAAAGATGCAGCACAGGAAGCAGACAGCCACATCTTAAGCCTGTTAACAGAAAGCAAGGATTTCTCACTGAAAGCACCAATGGAAGATTTTGAGATGTCCCAGTGGCAACGCATGCAAAGCCGCCTACCAGCCTGGAACTGCAGCCTGAAACATTTCTCTATCAAAATGATTGCTTTCCTATTTTCCAAATGGAAGTAACACACAAAGTGACTGCCATCAGCTAAAGAGTTAATTTTGAACGACATCTGTATTTTATTTTGCTTTCCAAAAAGCCTCCTTTCAGTAACATTCCTTGGCTGTAATCCATATCCAAAAGTCACTCAGCCTCCTCTTAAAATGTCACAGTCGCAGCTTAATGTAAGACTAGTGGGCCCCTTCTTTTCTGATTCTGGAGTACCTGTATACCATTTCTTTCCCAAAGGGAAGCAACGAGCAAAGGAGAAAGGAGCTCACATCAGGTTGCGGTAGTTCTGTGGGGCAGCCATGCTGGGAGCTGATGCACACATCCAGTTTAGACTTCCCATCACCGTGACTTAGCATCACAGAGCTGGGGGGGGGGGGGGGGCAGCCTGCCTAGCAAACTCTGGAAGCTGACCTCCACCACTTTCTCCTTGCCAGTGGGACACCTGCAAGGGTCTGACCAAAGGGAAAGCAGCACAGTTCTATGACAAAACAGGAAATAAAGGAAGAGAAAAAGCTGCTGCAGAGAAACAAGCCATAAGTAAGGAGGAACAAAGACATTTCAGAGATGTTTATTTCTCTCTTTGCTCTCCCCCTCTCTCACATGTACTGCCTCCCCCTGCACTCCCCATTATTATTATTATTATTGTTTTTGTTTCAGCTCTTCTAACCAGTGGGGAGATATTTTGGGTAAAACGAGACAAGTCTACATGAAATGTAAGCTTCTGATGCAGACAAGAAATCTTTTTTTCCCCCCAGAATATTTGGCTTGACACTTCAAAGGCTTATTTCTCACATTCACAGTGATTCTTCTATAAATATATACATCTACATGCACATAGCGACTGCAACAAATCCATGGTCACACAGGACTTCACAGTCATTACATGCACACCAAACTGCAGCCCTATAGACCTCACAGTAAACCACAGGGAAGGAACCACAGACCTTCCACAAACATCCTGGTTTCTGTTACTGGGCCAGAGAAAAATATCAGATGCAGTCTTTGCGGATACTGTTCCATGTTCAATCATTATCAGAGAACGGAGGCACATCTCCTTGCACTAGGGGACAGGGGTCTTGGTTCACAACATATCATACACAGGCATAAAGTGCACAGAGAGTCACCTTTTTGTCTGCTCAGGCATTTAAATAGGGCTACAGGAGACAGTTTACAGCGCATCACACTCTGGCTCTTTTCTGGATAGGAGAATCCTTTCAGAAAAGCAGAGAAGTGTCTGTGCCGTTCCCCCCATCTCTGATACCTCTGCACATCTCTGATTTTTGGTGGGGTTATACTCTACTGGTGTCTGCTACCAGCCCACGCCCAAACCCTACTATTAAGTCTTCCAAAATGAATAATAGATGAAAGGAGGTGCTGCTGAAAACAGTGACAAGCAACTCATCAAGAAAAGCTGTTTTTCCACAGTAAGAAACCTCCTGCTCAAAACCACTAAGCCATAGTTACCATTATACAGAGCATATTCTATTTACAGTACACCTATCTGGTTTTAATCACATCAGAGGAGTATAAATTCTAGGAGCGAATCCTTTTATCTTTAAAGCCAAGAGATGTATCAAAAGTTAAAAACACAGTATCAAAATATTTTCAGCGCATTTGAGCTTCATCACAAAGATGTATTTATAGCATCACCGAGGGGGTGTTGAGCAGACTTTCTGAACCAACTCTTACAGAAGTGCCGTACCTGTGCAGTATTATTCCCTGATGAAGTACATTCTTCATAATTTGAAAAAGCTCTGAGAGTTCTTCATTTAAAAAGATGCCACTCGGGAATTCAGCTCTCCTTCCAGGTTTTGAAAAACAAGTTATTTGTAAAAGGAAGGGCTACTTCGCTAAATGCAGTATGATGTGCCCCTGTTATTCTTTCTATTACAGCCCAATGAGCTTTTGAGATACCGGAAATAAAAGGGTATTGTGCAGTCTCCACTTGAAAACCTCAGAGCAACCTGCACATTCCAGATAACAACATCCCTTAAGAAAGGGATGTATTTAACGACGATTATAGTTCATATTTTAGCATATTCGAAGGGCCACATTTCATATATGGATGTTGGTTTATTTATACTTCAATGACCTAGGTTCCATTCTGCATCTAGAAGCTCACTGGGTATATTACCAGAGCCACTTAAGTGCTTTTGTAAACCCGAAACTTGGGACACCTTACAGACCCCAGCACATTCCTTCTCAGATTACCACAGAGCCGCTCTTCCTGTTTCACAGAGAAAACTCAATCACAGATCACATCAACATATCTGCTTTCCAAAGTCTCTAGTAAAGCAGAGAGCTGGACTTGCCTCACCCCCCTTTCAACCCCAAGCTTATTCCTACTCTCTGCCCAGGTACAGGAATCCCTTCCCAAGTGAGTCATTGTGGGGTAAAGATCTCTAACACTGCAGGCTAAAGGTTCTCAAATCTCTGCAAGCGCTGGAAGTGCAGATGCTGCTATGGTCAGACAATCAGCACAAGCACACTATTTTACAGCTTGCTTTTTAATCTAAACCTCAACAAAACTCCAAATCCCAGCTATCACAGCATTCATTACCCTACAATGACTTCTGAGGAAGAGGTAGACACTGTAAGTGAGAGCCAGAGACAACAGCACGGAACAACCCCCTCCATTCCTGATCACTTGAGACTCTCTTTTTTAACACCTCCGAGGTTTACCATTTCTTCCCTGAGGCAACACCTGGGACTGCATTTCTCCAATCCCCCTTCAGCTCTTCCAGGCACATTTGTCATCTCTCCTGGCATCTCTTAGCTCCTTGGCGATATCCACTAGCTCTTCCATCTTCATCTTTCAGCTCAACCACACATATCTGTTAGTTCTGTTATGATTGATCTAATTTTGACAATTAATAAACGTGGCACACTCAATGTCCTGTTACTTCAACACTGAGAATTCCTGGGAAGGTGCAGTCATTAAACACGGTTTTCATGAATGAAAATTTCACTAGAAACTAAACCAATCCTATATTCAGGTACAATAATACAATCTATTGGCTCCAGCTAGATCACCACATCTCCACGTTTCTAACAACACAGAGATACATGCTCAGAGAAGTCTCAAAATGACAACATGTAGCCAGTTCAGACATATGGGACTGCACTGGCAAACTGAACAGCATTCTGAAAGCTGTCTCCAGCCAACAGGATCAGAATACAGAACAGCATGCATTCTTTCTATTAAGCTCTGTAGCACAGGTGCTCTTTTTATGACAAGTTAACTCCTGCAATACATGGTGAAATGACTGTCACTGTAGTGCCTGGCCTTAACAAAAGAGAGGTAAGGCTGCAAAGACTATCTTCATCATGCTACCTGTCAAGACTAGGGGACAAGAGTGAATGCCAGAGGAGACAGAGAAAGCAATGTTTCTTGCCTCCATTCCTGGGAGACAGCCATGGGTTCTGGTTATAGGATGCAATCTGTCAAGCCAACGGAAGGAAGTCATTACAACAAACCAAAGAGAAGCCTGGGTAAGAAATAAGAACAATGGAAATCAAGAGCTGAATATTTTTTTCCAGCATTCCAGTAGGGATGAAACTACAGAGTATCCTCAGGACAACTGTGTTGTGGACAGTTTGAGCATTTATCATCATCTGCAATGCCAACATTACAGGGAAATTCTGCATCCTCTATGCTGGGCATTCAGAAGTTTTCCATCCTCTGCACACCTTTGTCAAAGATGCACAGAAGCTGACATGGTAGTAAAAAACCAGCTACTGTGATAGATGTTCTCCTCTGCTGCACAGTAAGAACCTCTGGAAAGGCCCCAGCTTTGCTGGAAGTTTGAGACCATACACATATTTAATACAGAATAATGACAACACTCGTGAGCTTCACTTACTTTTCAAATGTATCCCTACTTTTCTCTGACTCTTGCACATGTGCCCACCATTTAAACAATATGTAACTCTTCTTTCTGTGCAATGTGCTTCAGAGCAGTAGATAAGCCACAGTTGCCTGAATCATGAAAGAGTATTCTCTTTTCACCTAAGCACAACTGAAACTGCAGTGGGTGAAAATGAAGTGTAGTTTGTGCTGTTATTACCACATGGTGCCCTACACACAAGGGGTGAATTTTCCACACATGCAGTGAGTGATGAGCTCTACTCTCCTCCTCTTGAAGCTGGGGATTGGTAAAATGGTAAGAGACATAGGTTCATTCGATCTAAGCCACCACAAAGAAAACAGGCTGCTAAAAGTGCTAGAGATTAACAGATTTTCCTAGAGATTCTTTCCCAGTGTCTAGATGAGAGAATAAATTGCTAGGGCTTTGCTGTCAGTTTATCTTGTCATCCAGACCCTCCAATTGAGATTACTTCTGTTTTGCACTACAGACCATCTGTTTCCCTGTATAGAAAGGATGTATGCATGCTGGCGTTCATTAGTGTACATCAGGAATGCCCTCTTCTTGCCCAATAGCACCAATTAATTGCTGCTACTTTAAGCTTCAAGAGCGCAAAGTGGAGCCTAACACCACACATACACACAGTGACTAAAAACCCGCTTTCATCTATAATTTAGGAAAGTGGCTGCAGTTCAGCAACAGTTAAAGACTAATCTCTTATGCTTTTTGTGCATTTACATAATTGATTTGCTAGATAATGCACTCTGCTTCCTTATTTAATAAACATGTTAATGATTTCAGACAATTACTCAAGCTGCCTACAAGTGTCTGCCTAAGAAACACCAAAAAAACACAGAAAAACCACACCAAAAGGCACATCCTTCATATCACATAACACAAGATATTAAGTCAATATGTCACCCTGTCAACAGTCACTTGCTACCTGCTGTTATACATTTATTCAAACTCTCGTGTATTAGCTGGGGCTAAGGCACTGCCTAGACACCCATGTGGGCTAAAAAGAGAGCTCGAGAATAAAACTGGTGTGCTGTCAGAAGTCTGCGTGTAGGGAGGGAGCTGTGAGACAGAAGGAAAGGAGGAGGGAAGGAAAATAATGCAGGCTAGGAAGAGAAGATTAGAGAAGACATCTCTGCCGCGTAGTCTCCTTTGGGCTATGGGGAGAAAATGATGGAAAAACTAAGCTTGTTCTATTTTTCCTTCCACAGCTTGAAGAAGGCCCAGCAGACAAATGCATCACTTTGAATCTTGTAAGTCAGCACACACTGTAGGCACTCTCTTGTTCAGTTTCAAGGCACTGGAGGAACTGCTGAGCATAGGGCTGGCATTGGGGCCCACATCCCACCTGCCTCTGCTATTCCAGCCTGCAGCAAAGGCTCCAGCACACAGAGCTACCACTAGAAGAGGTGAAGAAGACGTTACTGCTAGCGGCAACTGCACAGGGCAAGCTCCACGTGGAAGGTATTTTTAGGCTGAGATGCTCAGGGCTCCCTTTCCCTGCCCTGCATTACAAGCTGCAGTAAGGACTTCTACAGATGCATTTAGAGAGAGCCCTGGCTGAATCGAAAGAAGCAGGAGGGGGAAAGGAGGGGAATGGAAGAACCACCGGCTAGCAAAATAGCTGGTATCACCATTACAGCAGAAAACCTAATACTGGACTCAGAGGAAATTCCAGCACAAGCGGCTGCAGGTCTGAGTTCCTACTTGACAGAAAACATACTGCAGCAAAGGTCAACTGCTTTTGGAAAACTGGCTAACGCGAGGCACTGCATAAAGCTACCCACAAAGCTATTTTCATGGCCTGCACTGCAAAGAGATCCAAGAGGGTGCTACCTGCCCACCCTTCCAGCTGAAGGTTAAATTGCTCCAGTAACAGCTGACAAACAAGAGAGAAGAGTAAGAGAAAAATTGCCAGTGTCTTACCTACAGTTTTTAATCATAACAGGTATTTTACGAATAGCAGTTCACTCCCCCCTGTGTTGGCTTTGCAATTCAGGCAGGGAAAAGAGAGAATCAATAAGAAAAATATTACACTACCCCACTGTTATCTTCATCCAAGCAAGGTTAATGGAAAAATATCAGCTAGATGTTTCACTGACTTAAAGTTAAAAACAAGAATGGAGGCAATAGCTGCGCAATAAAACAAACGCAGCACATTATGAAGAGAAAATGAGAGGTGGAATGGTTTTATTGTGACTCTGTCAAGAACTTGATGACTGTAAGGTGGCAATAGCAATACTTCATATTCCTGAATTCACTACTTAATAGAGCACAGGATTTTACCTATGTGCACTATATCCACAGCCTGGACACAATACTAGTCTGATCAAACTGCCTGCTTATAAGATAGGAATTAAAACCATCTTACTCATCTTTCCTAATAACAAGCAAGTGCTATCAAGCATTTTGATCATCACCACTATACTGAAATTCCCTGCACTGAACAAAAAAGGCACAGAGACTGTTTATTCTGCAGACCATGGCACGCAAATCCACACCTCTACAAGACAAGCTTTTAAGCTATCAGTTTAGCACTGTATTTAAGGAAACACACTCACAGGTTATACTGAAGTTTATATTGGTTTGAGACATCTTAGGAGTCGTCTCAATTACAGCATCATACAAGGATGCTGTAAGGTGACATATAATAGCTTCTCTTGGACTGGCAAAGTTTTCCATGCACTGGAAATATTTCACAACCATCACTGATGGCACATGGACTGGAAGGCAAAGTTTTCCCTAACTCCAGTATCTGTCAAGTTTCCATAACCAGACTGTAGGCTGTTAATAAAGTCTGTCCATTTTATGAGACCAGCTAAATGGCAACAACATTACTGCTCTAAATATAATTGCCACAAATTGAAAAGCTCCAATTCTCTGTCTCTGGGTTTCCATTTGTTTCCCAGTTCCAGCAGATATGGAACAAGTCAGCACCACCATACTTTCAAACCCTAAACTCCATCCATCCACTCTCAGCAGCACTAGTTTGTCTTATCATCCTCCACAGGTGACTGTGAAAGGGAACAGTCTTCCCCAACTTCCACCACCTCCTGTTATCTGCTACCAATGCTCAAGTTGATTGCCAGAATTTCAGTTCCCAACAACATAGTCCTCATTCTCCCCAACCTGAAGAGAGGCACACAGTCACTGGCAGAGACACAAATGAAGCCTTTTGACCAGGCTTGGAAGCTCATGGCCTGCTCGACACCTAGGAAACAAATGCAGCCTCTTAATTGAGCTGTGCAGCTTCACAGCATTTGGAACAGAACAGCAGCATATTAAAAATAAGTACTATTGCAAACCCTTCAGATTTTTAATCCCAAAGTTAACTAATACAAAATCATCTTGTATTTGTTTACCTGAAGTAGGCACATAAGCTTGTGAGAAGAACCACTTGGAATTTTCTGTGCATCCAGTCACTTTCTAACCTGCGGATTCAGTTACATTCAAGAGAACAACTATGGAAATGAATTTAAACAAAGAAATCCCACTCCAGTTTACCACAGTGCACCAGAAATTTGGTTACTCTACATCTTCCAGAGCTGTCACATATCCAGAACTACAGCAGCATCTCCTGGAGCACACGTGGACAGGATGTTAAATGTAAGAGACGAAATCATGGTAAACGATAAATCATCTACATCTTTCCTACTTTGGCATATTCTGATTCAAGATGCCCAGATACATAATTTTGGAGAGGATAGCAAATTCAAACCTGGAATTAACTCTCTACGTCTGTGTGTACATTCAAAACACAGCACACGCTGTCAAAGCTAACAAGCAGCAGTTATAGTTTACCTTCTCTCCCAGGAATGCTAACTGCTGAAATTCAAACACAAGACAGAGGCTAAGGCTATAAAATTTGGTTGCCCAGAGAAGCTGTGGCTGCCCTGTCCCTGGCAGCGTTCAACGTCAGGTTGGACGGGGCTTGGAGCAACCTGGTCTTGTGGAAGGTGTCCCTGCTGTGGTAGGGGGCTGGAACTACACGGTCTGTGAAAAGGTCCCTTCCAACCTAAACCATTCCATGATTCTATAATGGCTTCAAAGTTTCACTTAACTCTGTTACATACACATATATTTCCTCCTACCACATTAACAGGAAGAAGAGGAGAAAGGTCAAAATTACAAGCTGAAACAACCACTTTTGGCTCCAGACAGCATCACTACTTAATTCCTTTTCATTAAGTCTATTTGAAAATTTAGTGAGAACAGGGAGATCAGGACTCATCCTATCCAAACCTATTACTTTTGTTAGCATTTGGTCACCTAAAACTCTCTGATCCATTGGTTCTGCTCAACTTCCAATTTCAAAATGCTCCATATTCATTTTTCTGCACCCCCGCTGGTACTCCACCAAGACCAGATCTGGGATGATGACAAATAAAACAGGATCAGCTCTATTAGTGAAATACCAAAGCCAAGACTGCCTTGTAATCAAAACAGACGAGGCAGAAAGAAAGTGACTGTTTATAGATTATGGCCAATAAACATCACAGCAAGTCACAGGGAAATCTGACAGTCACTGGGCATTAGTCTACCTTTTATTTCAAAGACTCTAATGAGAAAACATAAAAAGCAGAATGAGAAAAAAGCCCTAATACAAAAAGCACAATACATCCCTTTAAGTGCAAGTGCACCAAACAATCAGTTTTGCTGGTTTGGGCTATTTTTTCCTCTATGCCAAGAAACCTTAAGTAAATGTAGCATCCCCTTTTCACAGTCTCTGTCAAACACCTACGTGTCAGAAGACAGGGAAGAGGCAATGTGAATAACCCTTATTCTGGTTCTTCAAGAGGGACAGCACAGTAAGTTGCTTCTGTTGCGCATGATACACCAAAGCACTCGCTTAGGAGCAAAGGTGCAATGCAGTCTGCAAGGCAAAAGGCTTCACATAGATTTAAAAATGTCCTTTTCCCCTCCAGGTCTATTACTTTCTCCTAACTGCTCCCACTGGGTTATATCCTCAGCTGGAATGAATCAAAATCAATGAAGCAAAGCTTATTGCCACTACTTGCTCACGTACTGCAAAATCCCCTTGCAAGCAGCACATTCATGTTACTCCTGATGTCCGAGACAGCCTTCCTTCAATTTGTACACACATAACACCCTTCTCTTCCTCTACAAAACTCATCAAGGCTGATGAGTCTGTTCAGTGAGCTCTGCTCTAAAACACTATCTGATTCCAATTATAACAACACCAAACTATCATTTCTAAAAATAAGAAACCAGCACAAGGCTATAAACCCAGGACCTGCTCCCCAGAGATTTGTGCCCACCTCCCTTCGCCCTGCCCACCACTTCTCTCTTCTTTGATCCTTTTTTCCTGGTTATCTATTTCATTTACACTATAAGCTCTCAGAGGCAAGAGCCAATATTCCCAGGGGTTTGAAAAGCATCACTGCAAACTTGGGGCATTCTATTCAAAAGCTATTTATAAATAAGGCTCTGCTGCAGGATGAAAGTGATTTAGCAGTCATGAGGCTGACATCAATGCGACATGTACCTCCTATGGTGGTTCAGCTCACTGTCCTAGGAAGGGCACAAGGCATCATGCAGTCTTTACTCTTAGGACTCAATATTGAAGTGATGATACATGTTCATCTAAGAAACTGCATTTTTAAATTAAAACCGATGGAAAAAATTCCACTTCTGTAAGTAGAAGAGTTCCAGTTGTGAAATTCAAATGTTATGTTTATTTCACACATTAAATTATATATAAGGTGTCATGCTAAATTATACATATAGGAAGAGCTCATGTAAGTGAGGTAGTCTCTCCGGATTTCTCTAGGTTTCTCTTCACACACACACCTCCACCCCTCAAAAAAAAAATATCTGCCACTTCCTTCTATTTTGTCAGCAGAAGACAAGAACTGTGTTAAATTCTGATCACAGCCACATGCCACAGGCCTTTAAGGGACATTTGAGCTTCATCATGCCCATCAGAACCTAAGGCATTTTCTGGCATATGAAACAGCTCAGTGGTGTCTACATTTCTAAGACAAGGAGGCATCTTTGTTCCCCCACTTAGAAAAGTACCCTTTAAGAGGCTGCCGTATCCTTTCATTCTTGCAATCAATACACTAGGTTTTCAGGCAGTATCATCTGAAGAGACACACCTATCAATAACACAGCACAATCCTAAAGAGGTGGCCTTACAGGGGGAAAAGAAAAAAAATAAACCCAATAAATCACCTGCAGTCAGTTGCAGAGTTATCTCCAGCTCATCACTACTGTTCCACATCTTGGACTAATATATTCAATTCAGATAACATCCATCCCTTGATGAGATGACTCAAAATAGGAAGGAAGTCACGTACAGAAACAGGCACAAAATGTGGACACCAGTCAAAAATTCATTACCAGGTCTGCTGAAAGACAGAACTGCGGCAATTACGAGGTTTGGAAGCCAATTTATTTAGGGTACATAAAGTACTTCTTTCAACTGCTCATTACTGCTACTACCCAGAAGAATCACTAACAAGTACTGCAGTGATAAACAGTTTCAGTGCTCACTTGCTCCTGGGCCACCATCGTCCTCTAGATTCTGAGCAGCACAGGTGACCTGAAGCCGTATTCTCGAAGAGACAAGGTCTAAGACATAAAACTGTGCACAGAGTTTTCATTGCCTTTTGGAAGGAGACTATAATTTCTTTTCATATCTTTTCCAGAAATGTTCCTTCTTCTCTAGCACTTCCAAAAGCTCTTATCTGCTATTTCAATTAGAAGTGCTAAGAGCTCTTCCCATCCTACTGTCTTGGCATAAGCAATTTCACAGCTCAGTCTCCAATGCTGCTTCTTCGTCCACTAAAGCTTCACCTTGAAGGTGCCAGTAACCAGACGCATCACAACTCCTGTTATACAGAAAGAACTCCTGAGACAAACAGGACTAACTGGCATCTTATCAAGACAAGTAGGCAGCATCACATGAACACCAGAGTGATGGCTCTTTGTCACTGTACAGAGCTCCAAGAAACCAGCTGGAGTGTTTATCCATGTCTTCCTTCTCCTCCAAAATGTAGTTACTGGTGGTAGACATGGGAGTCTCTGAGGACAAATGTATATTCAAAGAGTAAGAGCTATCATCTGATATGCATGGTATGACAGCTACATACAGGTCGGTAGTCAAGATCCTAACTAAATTATCTTCAGCGAAAGACAAAACACTTGCAAGGGAGTAAGAAGTTATCTTTCCAAATCCCACTCCTCCTCCCACCACATCATCTCACCCTGTCTTGTCTTAAAATCTACCTACCAGTGCTTTGCCCTGCTTGAGGTACTAGGGGGAGGAGATGTGAAGATGACAGCATCTGCACGGCTTGCTACAAATATCTGTAAATGTTTTCCAGAGGGAAAGAAACAAAATTCACCACCTTTTCTTCTGCACCAGAAATGACTGCACCAGAACAAACACGGTGTGAACACTGGGGATGCACTTTGCAGTTGAGCTGGGACACTGAACAAACCAGCACAAAGGAATAGCATGAGATCACAGCCAGTCACCGGCATGGCAGAAAACCGATCAACGCCATGAACGTTTTTTCCCCCTCTCCTCCCAGGCTCTCAGCTAAATGGCCTAAGTCACCCAAAGAACAGATTCCACATAAATCTCACCAGATTCACAACCTTCTTTCTCCTCTACTTCTCCCAGCCACTGTTAGTTTCTTCTGTCTCCATGTGTACACTCCTTGCACCATCCTTGATCTTCCTGCTTCCACCAAACAGAGAGATGTAATCCATCACTTCCCTGTTTGATTCTTTGGAAGGAGAGACCTTCTAACATAACTCTGAGGCCATAACTTCAAACCATCTCCAATCATACTCCTTCCACTTGACTTTTTATTATTATTATTATTATTATTATTATTATTCACCTTTTTTCCATATTCTCTACAGCAACCAAGGCCATGGGAATAAGAATTTTTTTACATTTTTAAATGTCACTTCAAATTCTATCCTTTTTTTTTCCCCCTAGTGGAAAACACCTTCAGAAACACTCTTTCTGCATGCTAATTGCACTGAAAATACCTGCTCGGAACTCTGAGTCATTTGTGAGTTTCACATTCACAAATGAGGTGACCTGTGACAGAAGTTGGTCTGCCTCAATATATGTATGAAAGTTAATCAGAAAGGGTATTTTCAGGTAAAGAACCTCTCTTGCCTGAAAAGCTTATGGGATGTTCAGAAATACTGGAGAATGTTATTTATTGACATTAATAAAACATAACTTCAGGAGCAACTCGGAGAAGCTGCAAGAGGCTCTGTAATGTACCTGATTCTGGGTGAAGCAGCTCATCTCATGCCTACACAATGCACCTTCATTTGCACCCCATATTTTAAAAAGAAAAATCCCATTTCTTTGCCAGACCAGAATTATGTTTTCTTGCGGCAGGATACTACTGATACGGTTATTTCCCATTCAGCGTCCTCAGCGTTCCTACTTAAGTTCTAAGCACTGAAAAGGAATGGTTGTAGTATAGGAGAAAACCGTTTGTTGGAGAATCGGATGTTGCAGCCAGTGAGTAATTCTCCTTCAGAAAAACAAGCTGCCAGGTTTCATTTTTGACTGCTTCTTATTTTTTTTGCCACAAACCAACACACTCTAAATATTTAAATTTGGAAGTATTAAATAAGCAATCCAAGCATAGTAACCGAACAGTCTGTTCAGTTATGGCCCATAAGCCATTTTGAAGGCAAAAAACATGTGCCAGCATATATTTATATAGGCATCTATGTTCTCACACCACAGGAAAATCAAATGTGTTCTTAGATGTTATATAAAGTTTAAAGTTCATGGGGATTGTTTTTATTTTAAAAGAGACACCATCATCTCTGCAGAGGGAAATGTGACATGTAGAAGCCTGTGTTTAATACTTCCCCCAAAAATATGCTGAAATAGCATATTTTCACATTCATAGCCATATATAAAATCAGAAACATTTAAAAGCAAATGTTTAAAGCTGCTGAATATGTGACAGAATCGCCCTGCATGCTCAGCAACTGTCTTGTAGAAAAGCCATATGATCTTTCCGTAAATGTTAAGGTACTAAATAACTTGGGCCAAAAAATGATCACTGGAATTTCTTTAAAGTTAACAAGTAACTTGCTTCATAGCCGAAGTTACTCCAGCTTGAAAAGTTCATCCTGTTATCTTTAGGGAGAGGAAGGAACTGTTTCTAAAGGGACAGAGCATGAAGTTTCAGTACAGCAAAATAAGGCTGTTCAGAAAGACCCTACTTGGAACTCAGCACCATGCAAGAGCCTCTGCCCGCTATCAGCATTGTACAGGCACTGGGGGCTGCTTCTTCGTACAGTGGGTCCCAAGAGAGCAAAACCTCCACAGCTCCAGCCAGGCTCTGCCATGCTGCTGCTCCAGTCCCTGAAGCTGGTTCAAATGTCAAACAAAATCAGATTGCCTGTGCTAGGCAATTAAGAAATCACAGCACCCACACTGCACACACAGATGTTAGCCTCAAAATGCTGGGCAACTTGCGTTGAATGACAGAACTTCCTCCCATCTCATTCAGTTACTTTACTCATTTCAGGTACTTACTTTAAGAAGAGATTCCATTTTCAAACCAAGAATACAATGCAATAATGCAGCACTTTCCCACTGTATTCTTTCACATACATACTGAAGTTTACTGCACAAATAGGTTTTCAAGATGATACTTCACAATCAGCCATCTTTTGAGCTCAGGTTGACATAGGTGAAACATGCACTCCACAAGACATATGGGTTTGGAAGGATTGGTAAGAGGTAAAAATTATACTAGAGAAACCAAGTAGGCAGGTGGGAGAGATGGATGAAAGCTCTGCTCCAGCCAAGTTATATCACTCATGCAAAGACTGCAAAACTTGTTCTAGCATTGCACTCAAAGAGCCTCTAAGGCTTAAGGTTTTTCCTTCTTGCCAGGATGAACACAAACATGTACACTGCTGTTACTGTGAAGCCACAGGGCTTGTTAGCAATGGCCCCAAGACAGATCTTTTCTCAGACTTTACCTCACATCAAACTCTAGATATCCACACAGATAGTCTTAGTGGAGCTTGAACGGCCAACAAGGAGCCTTCCTCTCCTTCCAGTCTCTACCTCCCCTCCACACTCCTTCCTGTGCTTTTTCTCAGCTATAATATGAGCCTTCAAAACACTGTCTCTTTAGCAAATGGTGGCAGAAGTATTTTTACCCCATTTAAGCTGTTCCTTAGTCGTCTCCTCCACATTGTGGGCAACTGTTGAAAGCTGAAAAGAGGTCATCACAGTCTGTGTTCCATGAAGACTTTCTGTCTTCGTAGAAAATTGGTGTGATGTCCAAATGTCTCCGTCAGACAGGACCAGGGTGCACTACCAGCAGAATAGATTCTTCTGATGCAATTCTGTACCACAGAATAGCCGGGACTCCAGCAACCAGTAATGTATGTCCTGAGGTATAAGCACACACAAGAACTTAACTACAGTTCTTTATCCCTTTTACATAATACATGGAGGGAAGAAAAAGTTACAGAATGGACTCCAGTCTTATCCTAAGTGCCTGCTTATATAGCTAGCTTTAACGTAGTAAACCAGACTTGGATGTTTTCACTAGAAAAGATTTCTAAAAATCTAGAAAATAAATCAGCCAAAAGCCTGAATACAGGCAAAACCATTAAGACCTTGCCTGAAAAATACAAAATGAAGCAGTCCTGCAAGCGCTAAATACCAGATGCTTAAAAAAATTAAGCACAAAAATGTCACTGCAAAGTAATTGCATATTTGAACTGAAATAAAAAGTCCTACCCAAGGGGATAACTTGTGAAAGGTTACACAGAGCTGAACGTTACTCCACGATACACACTTTTACTGATTAAAAAGCTAGGAAGCTTCTTTTTGATGAATAGAAATCCTCACCCTCAGACTGAATGTGTCAGAACTGGAAACTGGTGGAAAAAAAACCCATGTCCACTTTAAATGATTTCACAAATGAGGAAATAAAAGAACAGCCGCTGAAATAACACAGTTACTGGCCAACACCATTTGTGGCTATGCGGCATTTTTAAAGACACCACGGTTTCCCTAAAACTTTTCTACTGTCATATGTTTCTACCTGGAATCGCATGAAGTATCTTTAATGCGGGGCCTTTCAGAGAGGAAGGAAGTGGCTGTATCCAAGGTCCCCTGACACACACTTTTTGCAGTCAGGCATGGTGCCCTGCAACTGTGTAGTCTACGCCTTCTAAAAGAGGGAAAAGGGAAGTTCCCCAACACATTCTGCATCTCTTCAATATGATCACAGCACTTCTGTGAGGCACTGAGATATAAACCTGTATGAAAGAAGCATGAACATATTAGCAAATCATAGCAAACTGCAAATTAGGATTTTAGGCTTTATGCAAAGGACTGTTTAGCCTCTGTAGGATCTTGAAAGAACCATACACACTGCAGACATTGGAATATTTTTCCCTAGGAAAGAAAAAAAAAAGGAAGGGTAGTAGCAAGCATCTATAAAAGGAAACACACTAAAGCCAGTCCAAATTTTTGACAGTGAAAAAAGTACTGAACATTTACGTCCTAAGACAGACATCCTTTTCCTGGGTATCTGCGAGCTGTACTACAGGTGCATCACAGGATGGCAGAAACTACAGCAACCAGTGTACCAGGGAAGGTATTTTGTTACTCCCTAACTGCAGCAGCAGATTCTTGTGCTGTTCCATACAGTATTCGGAGAACCAGAGCATCTGAGGTAAAAGGATTTCTGAAAACAACTCTATGTAAGAGAATGCTGAGAAGCCATTTTGCAGGATTTTCAGTGCATAAGGGATACGGCATAAATGGCGTTATTCTCTCAGCATCCTTTCTCAGTATCTGGTCATCAGTGGGTGAGAGACGTCCCGAGTCAGGCAATACACTTGGACTACCAGTTTTCAGCCAAGGAAGCAGCACGAAATGTACCTCTAGTTTCAGGTTAATTTTTTATTCCGTATTAGGAGATTTATCATGAACGCTTTGAAAGCAGTTTAAGATGAAAGTCACTATGCAGGCTTTCTGTTGTTCATACATGTGTCATACGCTCCCTAGTATCCTTCTGCATAATCCTTAGCATTGCAAGAACTAAGGTACACACAAACAATTCTGTACCTTTGTGGTCATTAATGATAACCTGGCAGATACCACACTGAAGTACCTGTAATTAGCCTGACTGTTTTCCACAACCACTGCAGTTTTGCATTTGCATAGCTTCTCTTCTGAAATTGCTCTGTGTTCAAATTGAGCTATAGACCTGCCAGCCTTACCCATGTCTGTTCATCACAGAGATGAACAAGCTGGAACTTGTTCTGTTTGCAGACACACATTACATAAAACCTTCATCACCACCAAGAGAGGCTATCAAGAGATTATTCCCGTACTACAATTGAATGAAGCACTTCTGGGAATAAATCAGAAGTCATAAATCCTTAGATAATTTACTTGTGTAAGAAAACATAAAGCCAGACTGTACCAGTATTTACACACCTAGGTTCTGATCAACACATTCACAGATCAGTGCTGCAACTATCAAGCCTTATCAGGCAAATTACACTTTTTGTGGCTGTAGAGGCACGTAGAATATTACCCAGAAATCAATCGCAGAGACTGAGAGGTTGTCCAGATTATGAAGTACAGCAGAAAGGTCGACTGCTAATAGCTGCCAATGGAAAACTCAAAGAAAATGAAGGGACTTTTTGGCAAGTACAAAACCCCACAACTTTCAAGTGATCTTCTCAATTTCTGCATTATCAAGAGCATAACATATCATGACCTCCATACACTAGCTATAGCCTACAGCTACTCAGTTATCAATAAATGATGTATTTTATCTGTTAAGTGTATGACATCAACCCAACACAGGAGAGATGACCCTCAAGGTAAAGACTGAGTAAAAACGTCTCCCATCTTGACTTATAACTCTGCCCTTTTCTTCATGCACAACTTGTTTAGACAACACAGGTATCACTATATATTTATATCATCAACAGTTACAGAACCAATAACTATTTTAATTTTTTTTTATTAATAAATTATAAACTAAACCAAAAGCTGAGGGGGATTCTAATACATAACAGACGCATAGGAATCTAAGTTTGCACTATTTCGTTAGAGAGTGAACAGCCAAACAGCCTCAACCATGAGTTAGATACAAAACGGTATTCTCCCTCCAAACACTGTAATGCAACCTAAGTTTAAATGGCCCATAAGCTCAGCATTGAACAATGCTCTAAAGACACCCAAACTCAGTCAAATAAATAATCGCTTTGAACAAGTAAGCTTTTGAACAGACATATGTAGGTGAGACTAGGCTCTACACTATCTTTTTTCCTAACTTCCAAATTAAAGCTACAGCAATAACAAGACCAACACGGTGGTTTAGAACATCCCATGTGCCAAATTAGAGCACTAAGCAGAAGTTACATTTTCTTTTCTATTTCAGCTTCCAACTCACTGAAATATCCTCAATTTTTACATTCCTTTTCAACAGGTCCTTGTGTAAAAAAAGGATTCACTGTGCTGCTATAGACAAGCCACTTCTCTTTACCCTATTCCCCAAGCACATTTGTTAGCAAAGAGGTCTGACCTGTGGGAGGCATTCCTCAAAGCAGGCTGCCTAAGCAGCCCATGTCACCTTCTGTGCACAAAGGACACTGGGAGCTGCTGCTGCTCATAGCAGGAGGGAAAGGTAACCTGCAAGAATGTGTTCTACAGAACAGCTATCTGGACCTGATCCTGAGTTTTGATTTGACACGTACGAGTTGGTTTTATGTAGGGACTACATTTATAGAGAGCCTTCCATAGACTCTGCCATTAAGCTCTGCCGTTTCTGACTACTAACCACAAACAAGCATTGCATTAGCATCTCTTAGCAGTCCCATTTCAGAAATCAGCTGTAGAAATACTGCCAGGCTTCTGATTGTCTTGTAGCAGGCTCCAAGAATTAGAGCAATACACAGCACTGTGTTCCCTCCTCACCCAAGAATTTAATTACGTGGGGAAACCTGGAGCTCCTTTTTTTAAGGATTAAAGCTGAGTACATCAAGGGACTGAGGCTGCACCCATGTTATACTTTCCTTAAGAAGAGCTTGCACCAATACTGTGAGAGACAAAGCCCCTGAGCAAGCAGCCATCCACATCTCAGATTCTGATAGAAAGTACCACTTCCACATGAAAATAATCAGGTAGAATTATATACAGAGGGAATAACCCTGGAATAAAGCATCTCAACAGCTGTAGAAAGGATACAACAGTTAAATACCCTGAAACAAAGCCGTCTCATTACAGGAATAACTCTCTGCAAAACTGAAATCCAACAACAGCTTTGCTTTCAGCAGCACTTGTGCCTTGAAGTCTGATTTCCCATTCCTGTAAATCTACATAACCAAGCTTCCTTGGGTGCTGCTTAAATGCCCAGCTCATTTTGTTGCCCATAATTCCTTTGTTGCTCTCTCTAATCCTGAAGTGCAGTCACCCCAAGACACCTCTCTACACTGCTGATCACGGGCAGCATTCTCCTGTCTTCCTCTGCTACTCGGTGGTTTGCAGCACAGTGCTAATTTAGAAACCCAGCATTCACTTTTCTCCAACAGCACACCATTGTGGATTGCACCTTTAAAACCAAAAACCAACCCAAAACACCGCTTTAAAACAAGTCTTCAAGCTAGCACACAAACTATCTGGGATTTTTGCCCAGAAAACATGGATTTGATTACAAAGAATCACTGGTAGGAAAGACATCGACAGCTTCACTATTTCTGTGAAGGTGACTACTGTTCGAAATTAAAAATGCAGCCCTTTTATTACCAAAAATCACCCACAAAGGCAGGGGGGAGCAACAGATAGAGATGGAACAGCAAATCCCAGGAAGAATGGAGGGTCAGGTCTTGCAGATCCTACACACGCACATCACCTTTGACTTCGAGAATAACTAACTGAAAACAACCCAGTGCAACAGAGCTGCAGAGGAACACGCTTCTGCTCTGCTTTGTTCTTATTCCTGACATCCAGACAAAAATTGAAGAAGATGGCAGCAGTTGAAAGCTTTTTCGGTAATGAGGGAACTGAAGTTAGCAGTTATAATTCTGGCCAATCTTCCCCCTTTTTCATGCTTGGGGGGAGCAGAGACAACCACTATATTTTTTGAGACCAGGAGGCTGCCAACTCGCTGTTCTGCTGGAAAGAATTTAAGTGTAATATCAAGGAGAACTGTTGGAAGAATGGGACTAGGAGAAGCATACAGCTGGGTGTTAGGGACTCTTTTATTCATCTGAAAGGACAACATGGATTTTAATACTTCTCCAGGACCCATGGAGCAAGAGGCTGCTCTTCAGTAATTTAATACTGACACTTTAAGGTTTACATGGCAAAAAGGCCAGGAGGCAAATTCTTCTCTGTAGTTTCACTGGTGTAATTCCAAAGCACTGACAGTGGAGTCAGTGGCACTACAGATTTACATCATTATAAAGGAGTTGGACTCATTTCACATCTTTTACCATCTCCACAACAAACAGCATGAGGAACTTGAAAAAGCAACAACTCCACATATATTTGACAATATATTCTTCCTGCTAACAGAGACACTACTATGGTTTAACAGAAGCACTCCTCCCTGTTCTAGTACCTGATGCATATTAATTGCTGCCACTCCATCACCATTACTGCCAAGGCACAGTAACCACCAAGAGGCACCAAGAACCCAGGAAAACACATGAAGTGTGTTCTTGAGGACTAGCCCACCTTGCACACACACAAGCTTATGAAAGCCTTTCTTAGCCTCACAAGGTACCCAGGCTTGCAGGTGCTCTCACCATTGTCATCCTTCTCCACCTCCAACCTGGCACTGGCCACCCCCTCCAGCCTCATTCAACCTGCCTAACAAGTTCTGCTGGAGAATCCACCTTTGTCAATAAAGCAACATCCACAGCCACAACAAATTAATAGTAATAAACGAGTAGTGTCTTATATTGACACTAAACTGGTGGGTGTGATGAAGAAAAGATGCTCATTTGCTTGATACATTGCAGGATATAAAAACCAATGCTTGGTATTTCCAGCTATGAATCTACTCACATGTCTGAATATGCTTCAAGCCTGTCCTTTCCCAAAGCAGTTGAAAATAATTTTGCCTATAAAATAATCAACGATTATAAGGAGGCACATTTAGAAAGCTGAGGAAAATGGCAGTAAGGGGTTAGACACTTTTTTGCCAGGTCAGAAAATCCAAAAGGGCTTGTTGTTTGCAACCTGTTTTCTTGACATGCATTCACACTAATGTTTTTCATTAGGTTTTCTTTGACAGAAATTCCCTGGACAATTTCACGTTCAACCATATTCCTTGTTGAATGTGAAGTGCAACCAAATGAAGGGTGTATGAAAGGGGCTTTCAAGGAAGAACTGCCTCTGCCTGGGCAGGAGCTAACGCACGTATAAAAGACATCACACGCGTCAGATCATTCTTGTTGATAATGATCTCTTCACGAATAAACACATGTATCAGGACATTCCAAATCACCAAGGCCACCAAGGCCCACTTTCTTTACTTGAACCAGAATACATCACAGGAAGGGGTCTTGAAGCTAGAGTGTGCAAGCAAAGAGAATCACACAATGGTTTGGGTTAGAAGGGACCTTAAAGCTTTTCCAGTTCCGACCCCCTGCCAGGGGCAGGGACACCTTCCACTAGAGCAGCTTGCTCCAACCTCCCTGCCCAACCTGGCCTTGAACAGTGCCAGGGATGGGGCAGCCACAGCTTCTCCGGGCACCCTGTGCCAGCGCCTCAGCACCCTCACAGGGAAGAACTTCTGCCTAAGAGCTCATCTCTATCTCCCCTCTGGCAGGTTAAAGCCATTCCTCCTTGTCCTGTCCCTACAGGCCCTTGTCCAAAGCCCCTCTCCAGGTTTCCTGTAGCCCCTTTAGGCACTGGAGCTGCTCTGAGGTCTCCCCTTAAGGAGCCTTCTCTTCTCCAGGCTGCCCCAGCCCAGCTCTCTCAGCCTGGCTCCAGAGCAGAGCTGCTCCAGCCCACAGAGCATCTCCATGGCCTCCTCTGGACTTGCTCCAACAGCTCCACATCTCTCTTGTGTTGTTGCCCCCAGAGGTGGATGCAGGACTGCAGAGGGGTCTCACCAGAGCAGAGGGGGAGAACAGTATTTCTAAAGAGAAACAGAGAGGTGCGAGTAGAGCACAGAACAATGTATTCATGTAACACAGCCCAGCTTATACTACAAAATTTTGCTGGCACAGTTATGTCAGTAGCGAGAATTAAAAAACCAAAATACGCCCACAAGTGGCATCACAATGCCAACAAAGCCTCCCTTAGACACGAAACTTTTCAGCAAGTCTGTCATTTGGTCAATACAGTTTTTATCATCTAAGTAGATGATTTTAGAACAGCCAACGGCATCCCTTTGACAGTATTGCATTGTCCCAGAGTGAGGGACTCTGCTACCTACATATCCTGCTTTTTTGCAGGTGTTACCTGCATCTTCCCTATGGGCAAAGCATTGCAACATGGACTACCTCTCACATGCAGTGCTCAACCCCATCTTGCTCCTGTCACAGCACCAAAACACTAGACCCACTCTAGTCCCCCCCAGCGGCTACAGAAAGGAAAGCCTACCTAGAGTATCTACAGCCTGCTAATCTGCTGTCTTTGAAATCCAAGGCACTTTGTCCAATTAGAACTGTGGGGAAATATTCATCCTGTGCCTAAGATGAAGCACTTCTTTCAAAAGCTACGGTGGCATGCTGCCAGCACTAGGGAGTCCAAGTGTTCTGCGTGGAGCCAAGAGTTATTAATTAGTTTTATTAGTGGCAGGTCCTTAATGTGAAGTGACAGGGAAAGAGAGAATATCCCATCACTACTGAAATATAAATTGTCCAGATTTCAGTTTTGTTGTTCCACAACACATACAGGCGACCAGCCAGGGAAGAGTGAGGGAGAATGAGCACAGCCAAATGCCTGCATTCAGTGTCCCTGTATATTAATGGCGTGCTGAAAAGACTCTGTTACCTCAGGTGGCTCTCTGGGGAACTGCTCATGAATTTTAATTATGAGGGAGGGAGCATTTTGATAAATAATGTTGCCTGCATCTTAGCAGTAAGCATGGTCTAAGCTACAGCAGTCACCTCCCATGAAAATGAAACGGGCAAGATGGGGGGGACAAAGCCTACCCACTTCCGCTTCAGGAGGACTGCTAGTCAGAGGAGAAAAGGTTTTGGCCTCAAGGATGGATTCAACATTCAGAAATCAGCCTAAAATATTTGAGCACAACCAATATTAATTTTTGTACAGACTAATACAGGCATGTAGGTAATCAGGTCACATACTTCAGAAGACAGATGGTTGGAAACAACAGCCCCATCTCTAGCTCCCCACAGAAAACTGTTACTGAACAGGTTAAACATAAGTTGCAAGCACAGTTGTGTCTAGTGATGCCTTCAGCTTGTTCCTGGACGCCACTGCACTACCTATGACTGAGTCTGACCAGGCTGGGACTGCCACATACCTAG
This sequence comes from Amazona ochrocephala, assembly GCA_039720435.1. Lineage (NCBI taxonomy): Eukaryota > Metazoa > Chordata > Aves > Psittaciformes > Psittacidae > Amazona > Amazona ochrocephala. The sequence continues at coordinate 28,755,802 of CM077883.1, read as the reverse complement.
AGCAGCACCTAGAGCCGGCTGCCAATTTGTTTCTATAGGCTGATGTGTAGAAGTAAGTTTATCTGATCTGTATCAGGGTTTTAAAATAATTCAGTTAAAAACACCTACTTGAATTCTAGATTAGATGCATTGATAAAGAGCAGAGAAAAACATGTCTGTGCTGAAAGAATTAAGTATATTGAACCAATGCATAATAGGAGTTTCACTGCCAGCTATTACTTGCACCAGAGTATCACTGAGATTTGAAAGGCCATTGGGGATCATGCCAGGCTTTTCAGAAAGACAGGGGAAGAGAATACTTATAAGGAACATCAGACAGAGGATGGAAAGTGCAATATGAGAATGGAGGTAAAGTCACATACAGGAGGACACACTGCAACTTGTTTTAGAGCACAGAATTTACACGCTGTTCTACTCCTCTATCCTACACCTGTACATTATACGACATAAAGGTTGCTTACAGCATCCAGTACAGTATAGCTCCTTCACACTACAACACAAGGAATAGGAAGTATGAAAGCCTGCAGACCAGAGCTCCAGCTAAACAAGCTGCCATGTTACTGCTTAAAACTGCTAGTGAGAAATAGAGGATAGCCACATAATTTCTCTAGCAGTTCCCCTCTTCCCTTGCCAAGCAAGGCCAAAAAAATCTTTGAAGCAGAAAATGAGTAATTCCAATGGTCCATACAGCAAAAGGCAACGTGGAAGGAAAAAAAAAAGGGGGGGGGGGGAGGGAGGATGTGGAAGTAAAAGGGACCAACCATCCAAGCCATTGTGCCTGCTCCGATGTAAACCCCTCCAATCAGAGTGCTGCTCTGTAGCAAATGCCACAGATCAGAGCAATCAGAATTATCTCTGAGTAACAGTATACATGCAAGAAAAGACCTGGAAAAACATTAATCTGATGGAAAGCTTTCAAGCAGCTGCATTAAACAAAGCCAGCCAAGGCTACTCTCACAAGTTCTGAAGTAAATAATTTCCCAGTGGAAAAGGAGCCCCATGGACTAAACTAATAAAGAGAACTGTATGATCTAATGGTAATATTTTTAATTAAGTTAGCTTTATCCAATTGGCAGGAATGAGGCAATACCCTAAAGAAAACTAACCTTCAAACGGGGAAAAAAAAGGGGTACGGGGGGGAGGGGGGGGGAGAACATTTGCATTCAGACACCCATGAAATTCCAGGAAAACTTCAGAACACCAGTAACAGAGCTTGTACTGGAATCTCTCATGAATGTTGTTGCAGCTGAAAGGCAAGCAGCTTCATGTTTTGGCTTTTCCTAAGGAGGAGGTTAAAATGGTTACCTTCCTTAAAGAAGGAAGGTCACTATTAGCAGCAAAAAGCCTGAAGACCTTTCACGGCTTTGCTTACCCACAGCAACTTCTTGACACTACTCTCAAAGCAGGGTTTCAGGCACACAGAGGTGGTTTCAAGGGGAAGGAAGAGGTTTCAAAAAGCCAAAGAGGAGCAGCTATCAAAAGCACTGACCATTCCCACCTCACACATCTCCATCAAGTACTTAAACTACCTGGCAGTGCTACTCAAGAGACTAAGTTACAGATTGGAGCTGGTGCTGTATAAGGCCGGCCACAAAATGCATCAGAAAACAGTGCTCAGAGGCCAAGAGCAAGGCCCCTCCCCTTGTCCACTAACACTCAATTTTGGGCTCCAAACCCATGCCTGCACTATGGCCAATTTCATTTTTAAAAGAAAGTGATTTGCATTAGCAGATCCATATCTGTTTAAGAACTTGGAATTAACTATACAGAGATGAAGCTGGGAAACACAGTTATTTTCCACAACCAAAGAGATCTTTCTTCTATGCTCAAAAGAGACAGGAATTGTGTTTGTCCTTGCTGTTGTTTTTCACCATCATACTCTCAAGTCACTCCATGCCCAAGAAAGGGAACACAAATTATAAAACACGGGAGAGCTGAATAGGAAGGAAAAAAAATAATAAATCGTGTTTTACATCTCATTCTAATTGGGAGGAACAGTACATGTGTTCACTGGAAAGAGAAAATAAGCCCATTAGCTCTCAAATGAATGACAAATATCAGGGAACACTCACAAATGGAGCTCTGTCTGTCCAAAATGAAAAACAACACAAAAATTTTCATCCATTATGCTGGGGGTTTCTGATGATTCTGTAGCAAAAGAGCAAGCTGAACAATCAAATATCATCTAACTATGGCTCCCTATTAGCTCCCGTAAGCTCTGCTTGAGGCAGAAAGAAACCATTTTGCTCTTGAACACCTATTAAAGCACAGATTCCTTATACCACAGACTGCAGCTCTGATTTGGCTTAAGCAAAATTATTCTTACTTTTTGCTGGATTCTTGACCAAGCAGTAAAAGCTCTAAATTGCGAGATGGATGTGTGAGAGATCAAAGGTAATGTACCCATGCAAATACTTCTGGTGTACTCTCACCAAGCCACTTAACAGTTCTGAGCATAACAATTAGTAGGAAGACTACAGTTAAGAAAACCCAAATAAATAATATGTCTAAGAATAACGTATGTAAATTGTATTTACCAATAGTGAGATCCTGTTCTGAAAATACCTTTTCTTTTCTGTAATAGCTATCTCTGACTATTGGTGACATTCAATGAGGCTTCTGAACGTACTGCAAGTGAGTCTGAAGAGCCTGAACATTAACTCATCAGCCTTCTCCACTGGCAACACCCTGCCAGCCTTATGGCAACCTGCATTCTTTCAACTTGGATCTTTAATAGACTCCTAAGGCTTCTCCTCAGCACCCAAAACCAAACCCTTAACTATCTCAGCATCATTTCATGGGAGTAATACCCTCTGGAGCTACTGCTGCAATTCTGCCTGGGGCCCTCTCACTGCTGTCTGTGCCCAGGTCTCTCTTGCATACTGCAGCTTCCCTTAGGAAGTTAGCCCAACAGTGTGCTGTGCAGTGGAGCGCGAGATATTTTAATGGCCCTTTGCCAGGCTCCACTGCAGAACACAGGCTTTTTGCCAGCAAAAGGATACAGCCCCTCCAGGGAGCACCCAGGGTACAAGCACCCAACATTTGGGCTCCTTGCGTGGCATGGAGGAGATGTATTTTGAGTTATCAAGTGGCAAGCAGGATGCTAGTGCAGAAAACACTAAAGCCATTACTTCTTCAGAGGTCTCAAAAAGAAGACAAGGATGAGGGAGAAGCACAAGACCCCAGCAGTGATGTGGAGGGGGTTTCAAGGAAATATACAGCCGGAGACAAGCTGTCTCCCAACAAAAGCCCCTGGAAGAATCCAAATCTTCAACACCCTCTGCTTTCCTCACCTCCTGGGAGCACACATCTTTTGATTAAACACATAAGAAGTTGGAGAAATGTCTTTATTATTTAACAAAGCTCTGCAAACACTCCCATGGGGAACTGAATGCTTTCACTCAGAAAGAGAACTCAGAAGTGTGTTTGGGCATGCTCTCAGCAGCACTCAAAAGCTGAGCCAGAACACATGCACAATATGATACATGATAGATGATCTGACCACGGTGGATTAGTGAGCATGCAGAGGTAATTGCTTTGCACTAGCACAAGGATTCTCCTTGGAGTACTGCTGGAAAGAGCTGCTGAGGAACTGGGGTAGGAGCAGTTTCAGAACAGTACGTGAAAGCCGAGCAGCGTTTAATCACCACAGTACTTACAACATGCCAGCCCTAATACTGTTAGCTAAACCCATACAGTGATGAGTGCATGTTACTTAAACACAACCATCTTCTTGCCCATCTACATAACTTAGAAAGTTGTGCAACAAACAACATTATCTGCCAGCACAACAGTTAAATCACTAAGTAAGCCATCAGGTGGCCAAACACCCAACTCAGAATGTCTTCAGCCATGTAGGAAGGAAAATGAGAAAGCTCCTTATCCTCCTGCCTATGTATCGTACCAAAACCAGGCAGCTCTTTCATGGCCTGCTTTATCACTGTGCTTGGATTAGTGCAATGCGAAACGCAGCAACTGCTGTTATGTAACTAAATCCTGAGTATACAGTTGTCATTCTGGGTAAATTTAACTCTGCAGGTTTAGGACAGAGGTCTATCGCCAGGCAGACCGTGTGAAATCACAGAAATTTAAAGACACAGGGCCCCTTTTGGTTTCCTTCCCACACAGAAATAATGAGATGGGTCATTCCATCATCACAGCCCCAGAAACCTGGTGGTAACACTGGGCTCAAGAACAACAGATCCCGAGGAGAGCACAACTTTTTGCTCAGCGGCAAAGCCGGCCCCCTTCTTCACATGCATTTAGGGAGCAGACACTGGCAACACACGCAATTCCAGGGTTTAATGCAGCAAGGAGCCAAAGTGCATGTGCTTGTACGCTGATGAAATCATAACAGGGAGCCTTATAATGAGAAGAGAGGGTATTATTAGCACTGTTATGAAACTGTTTTAGCACTTGTAATTAGTGCTTCCCTATGACTAGTTAATCTGTGAATCTGTTTTCCTGCTTTTATCATTTATCAACAGCCAAGTCACTGAGTTCCCTTTAGCTGAAAGTGGTAAGTACTGACATTGGAACTGTGCAGGTAAGAACACAGCCCAAACAACTACCATCTGAAAACAAACACAAAACTTAGCAGCAATAAATATATGAATAGCTCAGAACTGAAACACTTCTAGAAAAGCCTCCTTGAGCCTGATTAGAGTCTCATTTTAGGGTCTTTATATACACCATTCTAATAAATGTGAAATACCACACAGTTGCCTTTTGTGTTTGGTTGGTTTTGCATTTCACACAGCTCAAGAGCTTCATTCAGGTGAAGAGATGCTTCTACCAACACAAATTCCACCCCTGTTCCACCAGCATAGCTGCACCCCCCTCCTGACCACGCAAGAGCCCAGAGGTCACTCTGGCTTCTGGCTAGGAAATACCTTCAAGTTTTGCTGTGAAATACCTGCACTTGCTTGAGAGTAAAACCCAACTTCTGCCCTTGCTAGAACTGCCTTCATTTTTCTAAATAGAAACTTGTTTTCAGTCTTAAATACATGAGGACGGTGCAGAGGCAAAAGAGATCATATCATTGACTTCCACTGGATTACCTCCTGACGACAGTTTATGCTGCAGTTCACAGGTTAGGGACAGAATGTGCCAAAGGTTTTTGCAAATTATTCTGTTCCAAAGGAAAAGCATTTAAAGAAAATATGCCGAAACCCCATGAGCTAAAAATCTGATTGTGACATGATGAAAGCATGTACTGAAGTGGCATCCACAGATGTTTCCACATATTTAAAAGACAAGCACATTAGTATGTCTCTTGAAACTCATCAAAATAATTCTGCTCATAAACAAAGTACAAGAGATTGCAACAGGATGAGAAGTGAACAAAGAAGGGAGAATGGTGAAGAAAAATCAGCGCTATGAAATTCAACAAAAAAGCATATGCTCATATGCAATGATATGCATCATATGCAATGGTGCATTTATGCACAGACACATACCACTTGGGTTGTGAAAGATGTGTTCACTTTCTTCCAACTGCAAACCTTGTTGGGGCTGAAAAGCAGGATTTACAAAACCAGGGATTTCGAGACATTCTGCAGGTCAGCCAAGAAAGTAGCTCTGCCTGCACTGCTGGACAGCCCAGCATCCAAAGGGATCCAGCTGAGCATGCCCAGATCACCTACAGTGCATGGCTGGCCCAGTCTGACCCCTTCCACACCAGTAGATCCATTGCTTATACACTGGATAGCAAATGTCAGGTTTTCCTTCTTTCTAAGGAAAAGCCCCATCAATTGCCCAAAGGCATAACTTCTCTACAGAAAATGCAATAAGCTCACATAATAATCGGACTGATGAGATCCATAGATTTCTTCCCTAGAGATAAAAGCAGCCAGCCAAAGTACTCTTCAGCAGTTAGTGGATGGCGCAGCTTTGGCCAAACCAATCCTACAGGTTCAAAGCTTGCCTGACACAGACCTGGCTATCCAGTATTGCAGACGACTAACTAAATTCAGCGGTTAAGACTGACAATGAATGCCATAACGCTTTCTTTATCTTCCCTTTCACTGCTCTCCCCCCTTCAAAAATACAGATCTACAAAGAAAAATTCTGTCATTGATAAAGAGCTCACAATTAGGTTTGACCAAGTAATCTTTGATTTCTTCAATCCATAAATTATATTCATATGACGATGCATGTGAATCAATTCCACCAAGATCTGCTAGAAGAATTACATACCTTTATTAAATCAGAACCACTGCTGTGCAGCATTAAAGTAGCTGTGCCAGACATATGCACTGGCTTTTACATACTTATCCCCCAGTTGTAGTATTAAGCATCAATTTTCCCATTAACAAGTGCAGTAAAAAGTGATCTTTCAACCAGGAAAACCCCTAAGTGATAGTAGCTAGCTGTTAGCCTTTGCGTACAAGCTTGGCATCAGAAACCCTGCCCACCTACAAGATGTTATCAACCCAGACACTCCTCCTACCTTCAGAGCCTGTTGATTACAGCCCACAAGCCACACCCAGCTTTCCCATTAGTCCTGGCTTCATCGTTCCTTTTTCCCTCTAGGCTTGTAGACAGTTCTGTATCTTGTTTCCTAACAGACATAACAAGGCCTTTGATGTTCTCATCACTTCTCTTTAACTTCCATTATAGTCAGCATTTTCATTGAGACTGAAATTAGAGCTTTATGCTCCTAGTTTAAAGAGGCTTTTAAGTAAGTTCATGAAAATGTATCAAATGACATATATATGTTTTTTAAACGCAAAACCTCTGCACCACTCATTGGCCTGGGCTTTTTCACTTGAGACCACAATGCTCCTTTCCGGATCAAGCTGAAATGCCAAGCAAATAACACAAGTCCTGAAAAATGCCCATCCTAATGAGGGAGGAAGGAATTTTAAATATAACTCCTTAGTGTTGAACTGGTTACATTTATTTTATGTAAGCCTGGTATCGTACACTCCTCTATGACTTACATTCTGATGACAGCAGGAGAAATGGGGTAATCTATAATTATAGGAGGGACAATTGGAAGCAGTTGCTCAGGCAGCTGGCAACAAAGCTGGCAAGGAGGAGGTGCACAAAGTAGAGCATTGACTTTCTGATTCCTGGGTTCTCATTTAAGTGATAGCATAGGAGTTTCATAGGCAGGACTTGAAAACTTCATGATTCCCAGACACTGAAGGAATGAAAATTAAAGCACTCAATCAGCCAACAGATGGAAGTTACCAGTCAAAGCCTACCAATGGACTGATAAAACACTTCTCAGACATGATCTTAGGAATAAACTATAAGAGGCCCTTATCTTTGTATTGCATACGCAGAGTCAGACCTGGGTCTCACAAGGGACTTTATGCTCACTTGGTAAAAAAGTAAAATCACAAAGGTTTGTTACCACCTCTGATCATCTCAGACTATGGAAAGGTTGAGTCTTCCATGAGTCATGCCCATGTCTGAGGACTTGCAAAAAGTATTATAAAACCAGTGTGATTCGATCAGAGCAGTTGATCTGCTTTTTTATGAGATGAACACTGCTCTTCCCCTGCCCTGCCCCACTCCTCCTCTTGAATAGGGAAGTTCTAATGTAAGGAGATGTATTAAAGGCTTAAGCTTTAATTCAAGCACTTTGCGTTTCAAAGTGCACGAGCAGATGCCCACATATCACAACCTTCTCCACAGGCAGCCCAGGTTTGGGCTTCTTTCCTTGGGTGTCTGCTGTTCTTACTCCACAGTTACATCCAGGTTTTTAAGATGCCCACAGCTAATTTTCAGCTTAACAGCAGACAAGTGGCTTCTGCTTCACCCGCAAGAATATTTTGTCTGCTTTCACCAGTTTCACCTCCAATTTACCTTGGGAGAAGCCTGGTGCAGAGAAGACACCATCCAAATGGCAGTGTAACATCAGCAGGGCCTCCTCATTACCCCACAAAGTTCACAAAACCTAGTAATTCATGAGGAAATCAAAGCTGCAAGGACTAAACAGAGAGCACCGAAAGGCCAGGTCCTGCCTGCCCAGCGAGACCAGCACCAGGAAGACCTATTTCACTTCTTCTTGTGGGGGCAAGAAAGGGGGAAGAGCATGCTCTAGATTTCAATATAAGCATCACATATGGATTTCTGTATTTCCAGGAAAAACACATTAATTTCCTTGCAAACAGCTGAAATCTCAGAGCAAAGGACAGTTAGCTGGGGGACTGCCTGACAGCTCCATCATAATAGCTCATTATTTTCATGCTTTCATAGCCTAAGGACTTTGGGCACATTAACAACAAATAAACTTGTGAGGATAATTAAAACATAAAGAGAATTCCTTAAATGAAATACAAGAGCGAAAACAAAGAGCAGTTCCCAACATGCCATCCTGGTATGTGACATAAAGTAAAATCAATGAAGAAAGGTAACAAAAACCTGGGAGTTATTTTATTTTTAGGCACCTCCCAACCTTTTCTTTTGCTTGCCAGTGTGCCTTTCTGGCTGGCTGAACTAGTTACTCAGAGCACCTGACAGTTTCAGCTGACTCAAGGAACACATTTAAGCTTTATCTGTGCAGCAGAGTTATTTGCATCAACTCAGAGTCTGTTCTTTTGACAGTTGTCTCATTTAATTGAGTAAAAAAAGCTGTCAGTCTAAAGAAACTGAGCCCAAGGTAAACTCACTTTGAACTAACCATCTGCCAGAGCATCTCTCAGGACAGCCAATACTTAAGGATATGTTGAATCCAGTTCTCTGGATCCCTAATTAGATCATTCCTGAATTAAACTGTCAATGGCCCTAAAAATTCAATGTGCACCTTGCAACTACAGAGATAAATCTCTTTTCCCTAAAGACAGGTATGAGGCAAAGCGCATGAAATATCTTTGATAACAATGCAGGAGAACAAAAACATTTCCACAACAGATTAAATCCATACAGCAAGCCCCCAGAATATCCATTTCTGTGGATATGCTGATCCAAATACAGGTTTCCATGCAATATCACAGCATATAAATAAAAAGCAGCAATGTCCCAGAAGAGGAGAAAGCAGGTAATATTGTCCTGGGAAAGATTTTCTTTCAGTTCCCACAGTACCGTGCGTCAGGACTGACAAGGTAATTTACTAACTGGAGTGCATACACAAAACTCATGGCTGTTGCTGGTCCACACGGCCTTTCTGGCTGATGTAATAAAAGAATTAACTACTTCACATTAGTAAGCCAGTGGATGAAGAACCAGATTTACCTCTAATGTAACCAGTGCTACTGAGTCTCCATCACAAATCCAGCCGTGATGCACACGGAGTGAGGAGCTGCCACTATTAAAATCACATTTCACAGGGGGGTCCGATGCTCATTATCAAATACAAATTCCACTGGCATTTTTTTCTGCAGAGGAATCATTTTTAAATTCACTTCTCTCTATGGTTTCTCTAGTGTCTAATAATAAGTACTTTCCTTTAATTGCATGCAATTAAGCCTCTTCTGTACGCCTGTTCTCAGAAAACTTGCGGATATGTCATTATCTCTGAAACATCTGTCCTTCTGTCAAGCATGACCCAAACTGATGGATTACAAAATAGTGGTAGGAGGGGAAACATAGTTAAAATTTAAATCCCCATGAAAGAAAGAGAATGAAAGGGAATATGAAGATGACAACCTTGAGGGTAAGAGTAAGAAAGGAAAAGGAATGCAAACATCCTACGATTAGTTTATTGACAAGAAACAAACACAACTTGCAATTCTAGCTGCGGTCGTACTATTAAGTAATCCGCCACTTGAAACTTTCCACCTTTTTTAAACCTCACGGAGTTGATGTACAAGCAGTTAAAGCAACAAAGCACTGGAACACAATTACTAGAGACCTTCAGAGCAACTTGGATCTAGGTAAGCTTCTCCATGAAGTCTAGACAGACCATTTCAGGGGCTGTAACTGAGTGCTGGGGGGTTAAAAAATAATTTAGCACTCCTAGCAGACACAAATTAGCCCGATTTATCCTCATTCCCAGTTAGAGTTGTTAAGTGTCTAGTCATGCACAGAAGACAAAGCCCTTAATTCAGGAAAATGTGGCTGAAAAGGCAAAGTAGTAAGCAGGCTACTTCTGTGCAACTCTATTCACAATGTAAGGTGGGAAGGCAAGAAAACCCAAAATGTAACTCAACGCCCAGCTCTCTTTCTCAGCCTTTTTCACTGTCTTACTTTCTTCCGCGGCATTGTGGCTTATCTAAGAAAACTGTTTGTCAGCTAGCTGAATTCTCAAGTCACTGGAAATTAATTCCACATTTGTAGTTTCTTCCGTATATTCTCAACACTTTGAAATACCCGAGGAATTAATTCATTCAAAGACGTCTGCTGTTCAAAGCTACCCTTTCCCTCATTTTTTTTTGAGGAAGGATTCAAGCAGATAGAAGAGCCTGGGTTTTACAACATGCATTTTCTACCTGGCCATGACCTGCTAATCTTCAAAGCCTATTGATCCATGAATGCTTCTGGAGTAAAATCATTGATTCTTTGGAGAGTCAGAAAGAAGCAGCTAAAATGAGGATGTCTGGGGGAGATCTGTGTAAATGAAAGCTGATATTTCAAATTACTGTAATTAAATAAAGATTTTCAGCTAGTGAAGTCACATACGTATTATGACAATTTCATGTGGGTTCTTGGGTTTCATTCTGGGGCTTTCTGGTTTGTGTTTGGTGGTTTGTGTGAGCTTTTAAAACCAATATAGTGGTACAAAGGGCCAAATACTACCCTCAGTTATGCATTATGTAGATTCTGACAGCAGCTTTTCATAAGTGCACATGAAAGCATATTTAGGCCCTAGAGTCAGCCATAAAAATTTAAATGATATTGCATATACAGAGCTGGAAGTGTATTTCCACTGCATTCAACATGAAATATTTCCCAGTTGGTGGCAGACGTAAATTACTTGACGATGAAGAATATTACATAGTGCTTGAATAAAAGGAATTTAGAAAGGTCTCAGTTTAAAACAACAATTGTGTTTGACCTGAACAGACTAAATGCAGTGGGCCACCTACTCTCAACATAGTTTTGACTATTATTTTTTTCCTCATAATCAATTAGGAGTTGGACTTCTGTGATTGCTGCATTAAGACTGTAAAGAATGCAACTGTCAAAGGCAAGGAGGGACTTTTCCTGTATTAACAAGTACGCAGGGCTGCATCTCAGTAAAATCCTGTTCAGCTTGGCTGGGTTGACAGCCATGCTCAGCAGTTTCAGAATTATGCCATTTAAATACACAAAGATCCAATACTTGACCTCATAACAATTAATTTTTTAAATCTTAGCTAGAAGGAAAAAGCAAAGAGGGATCCTTCAGTCTCTATTTATCTTTTTCCTCAAAGTTCCAAGTGTGGGAAGTACACCCTAAGTAAACTTACCCACCTCTAATTCTTATCTGTAAGCCATGCTGGTGAGATGGATCCCTTTCTTACTCCTAGCTTTAAGCACCCATGGCGTCAATATGTGAATTTGCTGTACTCTAACACAGTGGGCTTGCTGTGCAGAATCTTTATGGTTTAAAGGAGAGAAACAGGTACACCCAGAGCAATTCCAACTTAATTTGAACATCACTGTTCAAAAGAGTTACCATCCTGTATCATCCCCTAAAAATGCCCACTTCTTTGTATTAAACAATAACGGACATTTTGAAGAACTTAGATATGCATATTGAGTGTGCAAACATCTGCATATTGTTAGGCAAATCCTACAAGGTGACTACTCTATATTCTGTAATTTGGACGAGTAGGATGTATCAATATTGCATACCTGAAGACCAGTAGTTTTAGAACACCCTATGGCAGCTATCACTGTGGAAAGTGAAACACAATAACACTTCTTATCAACCTTGGAGACCTGCCTCTTTCCTTCTAATGCTTTTCAGACAACTAAGAAAGGGAAACCAGATAACAGACCGCTGCAAGAAAATTGGCTGCAGCTTCATGGCCATTACAGAATGAGTGAGGATCAGGACGGCTGTAAAGTTATACTTTGGGGGCAAACAAGGTAAAGATCTTTCACCACAGCACTTTGTATTGTGGGACTTACAACAAAATAATGCAGTTGAGAGTCAGCATACAATATTATCCCACCATGGCTTAAGGTAATTATTATCCATATTAAATACTTGAAGCCATTTCAAAATCTGTAGAGCACATTACTGACTCATCTGCTTTCCAAGCATCAGAAGCCTCTCAGAACAAGTTTCTCCCATCTTTTGCTCTTTCCCAGTCAGTATTATGCATTTTCTTAATTTGGCCATTCACGAGTTAACACACAAACAGTGTTTTCATACTCCTTTCCGAGCAGCAGCTTCCACTTGCTCTTCAGGATTTATGCTTCCAGAGACAAGATCTACTCAGAATACCACTGGGATTTTTCTACATTTCTGCCACAACCTTTTAGTGTCATTGGCACACACAACCTACACACAAGGATCCAGGGGAAATCTGATGCAAGCATCAGAACATACCCTTCTCTTACTTGTTAAATCTCAACTGAAGAGCACTAATCACTCTTGGAGAGAATAATTCTGTATTACATTAGGTTAGAAACTGCCTGCCTTATCCACCATAGAAGGCCCAAGTTCCTCAGAATTCCATCCACATTAGCCTCTCTGGGGAAGAAACAGAGCCTACAATTTATTTTTTTTTTTTGACTTTTTAAAGTTATAGACATTATCATTTAAGTTAAATGAATAAATAATAGCCAAAGTATTCCCCCTCCAAAAAGTACTTTAATGTACATCACAATGCCACAGTTTTTATTGTGTAGTATTATCAATGACAACAGCAGCAACAGTGTTCTTCCAGCAACTAACTTGAGGAATATTCTTCTTACTGCCTTTATGAGCCCACAAACTTGATTCTGCTTGTCTGGCAAGACTTATTTGTATTGCATGACTGTTTCATACCACACGATACTGATCACATATCCAGCATCACCAAGTTGAAAGCAAACAAAAAACCTGGCACTATTTTTACTTTTCACAAACCAAATACGTTGATTTGAAAGGAAACATTCTGGGAACCATTTAAAACCCTGCACATGCTCATGGTACCTCTTAAGACACAGCAGAGCTAGCAGCATCCTTTACCTATGCACTGCTTTTAACAGGGCTCTCTTCCCAGCAAACACTAGATTCTGACTCTTAAACATTTGGAATTGGTAGTGACTACTGCCAGCCCCTAATCTCAGCTTGTTTTCAGCAATCAGCTAAAGTTACTTGTCAAATCTGTATGCAAAAATATCTTCAAAGAGGCTCTAGCTTAATTTTGTCTAGCCAGAAGGAAGGTTGTTAGGACAGCGATGAGCAAAGCTAAATTTCATTAAGCTACCACAAAGTTTACTCACCATGAAAAACACTTGGCTATAAATGAGGTATAAGACATATAAGGAATAAATAAGTGAGAAACAGCTACGGGCGAGAGACTGAGAAGGCTGGAGCACAAGCAGCAAAGAAGAGAAAAAGCAAAACAGTAAAACAAAGTTACTCCAACACGAGGCACAAATGAATCACAGCTTATTAATTTTCAGTGGAGGGAGACCTCAAACCCATTACACTTCCAACACACAAAGCACCAAGTCAGTAAAATAATCATCTACTGGAACAGTATTTTTATTGGTTTGATGGTCAGTACTTATCTTACCATAACAAAAAACCATCCACACTTGCTCAGACCCTTTCCCAGCAGCAGTGCTTCAGTGCATCAGGTTTGCAATTCCTGAGCATTTTGTCAATTAATAAATCAGGTGCTCTCTGTGAATGGGACACCACATCTCCTGCACTTGCTGTTAGCCAAACTCTTCCTTTACTGTTTCAGAATTGCTTGATAAAGCTTCTTGTTAAGTGCTTGGAATGAAACCCTCACGTTCAGGATGTTTTACTAGCTGGTTAATTACACCATAATTCTAGCTTGGCACCTCCATCCTCCTAACTGGCACTCAATCTAAGACTTAGAAAATCTTACTGATCCCACTTATAAAAAAGCTTATATTAAAGTACGCCCGAGTTCCCATAAGTGAAGATGAATTTTCACAACTGTTCACTAAAAGCAAACACAGTCCATGCATCACTATCAATTCAGCAGATGTTCATCTTTCCTGAAGATGCACCTTTCCTCTAGGAATATAAATATTTCACTTAGATTCTAACATCCGGCAGTTCCCACCATCTTCATGTTGGGAAGAGAGCTCTTTCGAAACCTGCTTAGCTTGGAAATGAAAGCTTAAACAAGCTGCTGCTTTGAATAAATATAAGAGTATTTTTAGAAGTAATTCTTACGTTAGCAAAACGACTCCCATGCCCACTTGGGTGTGATAAATACTAAGAGTAAAACCTTTTCTGCTTCCTTCCACCACACAGAAAAGAATCAAAGAAACCAATGCTGTTTCACTGCAGATTTAACACATAATATCTTGGTAACACTTGCATTAGCAAGATTCAAACAGAAAGAAGAGCAGAAGCTTGCTTAGTCTCTTGGGAAGCAGTACAATCTATTTCAAAAGGACAACATGTTTATATGGAGGAGGTAAGGAAAGAGAATTTCAAGAGATATTTCTAAACTCGGAATTTTAATTCAGGACATTGGTTATTTCAGGAAAGATGCAAAAATTAGAGTTAACAGAAGCCTAAACCATTTTTCTTTTAATAACTGAATATAAAAAGGTTCTTCAATAGAGCTGACAAAAATCAAGATGAATCAAGTAGCTGAAAATCGATTGACATAACAGTGATGGGAATTAACAGTCACTACAGGATTTGAGTGACACCTCAGTGGGAGGTCTTCTGTTGTTGTTTGGGCTGGTTTCTTGAAGAAAAGCTCTACTTCAAACCTACTGCTGAATTTGATCTGTGTTTGAAATACATGGTGCACCAGGCCCAGGGCAATACCCACTCACCTTAATTGCTGCTTTGGGTTTTGATATGAGGAAAGTCCATAGCCTAATGATGGTTGAGATTCCATCTCTCCCCCAGCTTCTGAAGGGTACACAAGCCTCCTGTCCTCTCAAGGCAGACAGCTGACGTGGCCCCAATTCCAGATTTGTTTACTGAAGCTCAGGTCAGAACCACGAATTGGGCAGCAGAAACCGGTACAGTTCTGGTTTAATATTTTTACAAGTTCTCTTATACTCTAAGACTTGCAGCCTGGTTCTCCCAGAACAGAGAATCCATCTGTAGCAATCACTACAAGCCAATCTGCCCCTCTCCTTTTGTTTGAGGATACTTTCTCCCTTCTCACCAAACACATACAGATGATGTTGTATCAGAATAAACCATTCCAAGTGTGCTGATACCCTATTTGCCAGATTTCTCTATATTTGTCCCCTTTTCCCTATGCTAGCATGTTTCTGAATTTTACTAGTTACCTCTTTTGTCAAAATACTTTCACTGGTTGCAGTCAAACCCCCTTTTACTCTGAAGTCTGTCAAACATGGGTTTCTCCAGCGCTCCCTGAACACAGGAACCAAAAGGCAGATGCTCAAGCTTTTTTCTCTGGCTAAAGCCCATGGCAGTGACCTGTCTCCCCTTTGCCAGAGATTCACTTTAATACAACATCAGATGTTAACTCCCAACCAGCTTTCCTTACCAACTTTAACAATTACCTGCCTCAGCAAGATACTGTTAATAAAAAGCTAGAAGGATGACTAACAATACCTTGGATTTCCCCAGTTCCTGAAGTGCCTTTGGATACAACTTGCCCTTAATCCTTCTCTGTAATAAAACAGCATTTTAGCAACTTAAACCTACATAGCAACTGTATTTCAATTCTTTTCACATCCTGGATCTGAAACTCCAGTTCACATTTAACAGTCTCAGATGGTTGATATCATCAGCTTACATGGAGCAAACACTTGCATCTTGAGCTCAGAACCTGCAGTAGCATTTGATGCAGCCATCATACCAGAGCCCTCCCAACACCTCCCACCGTCGCTCTTGCTAATACCTATTCCTGGCTGTAATGTTGCAGGCACATCACGCAGTGACTGTGGGCACCTCACACATCTGGATTTGGCACGGATGGTGTGAAGAGAAGTAGGTGTGGTTTCCCCTGTGCTCTGGGCAACCTGGTCTAGTGGAAGGTGTCCCTGCACCCTGACAGGGAGTCGAAGCTGGATGAGCTTTAAGGTCCCCTCCAACCAAAACCATTCTAGGATTCCAGACCAAGGGAGTTTTTAAAGCCAACTTATCCCTTTTAATTTCTAAGCACAGATCTGATCGAGTAAGCCATGTGAAACACTGCTACCAAGGAATTCAAGTGTCGGTTGCTTTTGTACTCCCTTGGAAAACCCAATGGCCACAGTCAGAAGTTTTCCCAAAACAAGGAACTGAGTTCATTTCTTGCAGTATAAAAAAAGTGTAGTATGAGTATTTCAGCACTCTGCCCCACCCCTGACCACAGTAACTCTGTGGATACCTGTATCCGGATGAACAAATGTGATGTTCAAGAGAACACATCACATCTGCAACTGCATCCTCCCAGTTTCACCATGTGAGGTTTTCAAGAAACCTGAAGGAATGGACACCTTCCCATTTGCAATAGCCATAGCGTATTTCACCTATGATAGAAAACAGATTCATAGCCACATCTATGCCACTGAAAGGAATTTATTTTCTTCCAAATTGTCCTTAAGGAAAATGTGAAGAACTGACATATTATGGCAGTGCCTTGACTAATGTGGTTTTATGTTGTATCAGCAGTGCCTTCACAGTGCTAGAAGTCTAGGCTGGTTCTGCAAAACTGAGTGATTGCCATGTTACTACTAACTGCAAATTAGAAGACAAATTACAAATAGAAGTGAAACCTCTAAAAGGAGAGAAGCAGACTGCTTAGTCACTAATAAAGGCTGGAGAAAGTAATGCAGAACAGCTTCATGATATGGTTTAAATCTAAATTATGTTTCAAATGTAAATTACCTTAAAAACACTAAAAACGTAAAATGTCTTAATTTTAAGGTAGCTTAATTGTTCCCTGTATTCTTGGCTTACGTGTGTAGGTTTTTTCCTCATTGTAACATCCAGCAGCTACAGGTCCCTGCTTAAAATGAAACACACTGGGAAGAATATAAAAAGGAAACTCAAGTCAGAAGCAATGTGTTTACAGAGAAAACACCGCACTGGAACCAGTGATGGAGAAACATTTACCTTTCTGGAAAAAAGTCACATAGAAACGTCAGCATTACACAAAGCCTTCAACTGCTTACATCTACACTTAAACGTAGTTGCAGTAATCAGACACTACATAAGATTAAAACTGAATTCCTCTGTGCTGGTCTGGTCAAGATACACCAAAGAAACTGCTCACAACAGGCAAGAATTTATACCAGAAGAAGACATACTGCTTCCCCCCTAACACCACCACTGATTTCCCAACATTTTAGTATGTAACACATAGCACAATCTTTCCGTAGAACACCACAGAACCGTAGTGTACAGTTTGCAGGGGGATCTGAAGTCTTTCATATAAATGAATCCACATAACTCCACTGACCAGTAGTGGTATAACTGCCCCTTGATAAGGGCTAACCAGAGATCCCTACAGTCCCCTGCAGAGTGGTAATCATTGCGTGCACAGCAGAGCCTCTGCTAACACATCTGACAAAACCAAAACCATTGCCCTCCTCCCCAGCCTTCACCATCGCCAGCGTGACAAGCTGCAGTTTGACAGAGGACAATTTTTAACCACAAAAAAACCCCAAACACTGGCATTGCTGCACTCTTCCCTCTACCATGGGATAGACTGATAAATGCTTCCTTCTGCTGGCATAGCTGCATCCACACAGCAGTTTAGACTGCAGACTCAGTGACGGAGTGTGAATTTTTCATTTCCTGCGCTGACAAAACACACAGGTACCCCAGGGACACGTGGCTGCACTGAGCTGGTCTTATGAAAGGACACCCAGAGCAGATGCTAGAGAATGAGAAGGAAAAGCCTTCAGGCACAGCTGCTGCTGCCTCCTCCTCCTCCTCCAACACTGACAGCCAGAAAAATGCCAGACTTCTGCCCACCCCTTCCTTCTATAGGAAGTATAAAGTCAAACCCTGAAGTACCTCCTATGGCACTTCAATGGCCGTGCTGCTAACTTCCTCCACAGACAGGGAAATAACACATCAACTCTCTCACATCTCCTGCCTTTTTCTGTCCTTGTTATTTCAAACTCAATGCATCCCAGCCTAAAACTCCATACAGTGTAGTCCATAAACATTTCCATGACTTCTCAACCCTGATCATGATCTCAAGAGGCCCCAGGGGCTACATTACTGATGTAGCAATACACAATCGCTTGTTTCTTATTTCTCTATAGGGAAATAGGAGATATAAATGAGAAAGCTACAGAAATTGGAACAAGGCCAGAAAAAGCACAATGCTCTCTCATACCAATACTGTCCTCTCTCAAATACCTATTACAATAACATGTGATGTCTTAATTAAGCTATTGCTCAAACACAGTAAGACACACTTTTTATCTTAAGCATATGTCACATTGCAATAATTTCATTATAGCTGTAGACATTATATGTGACAAATAACCACACAGGTACAGGAGCAGTTATCACATAAAGTGTCTTGGAACATTATGACAGTAAGATTAGAGTAAGTCAGTGGAAATAAAATACTGCTGTAACTAAAATGTATTCGACCCAGGAGGTAAGAGGGACAGATACACAGGACAGGAATTCAAAAGGCAGAGTAACATGAACCCTGAATTTCATGTGTACCTGCGCAAAGCCATCACTTGGCTACTTGTTAAAGCAATTTCTCTTACCGAAAACAAAGCTGGTGGCAGCCTCCAATATGCTGCTTAGTGCTTTTCAGAACAGCTCAAATCTGTTCCACGGCTGTCTGCCAGAAAGTAAGCACAGCCCTTGAGTCCCTGGCCAGGTTTTGAAGGAGGAACTGCACTGCTGCCTACAAAGTTCATTTCAAAAGACAACAACAACAACAACAAAAGGTATCATCTCTGTAGAAACTACCAATCCCAAACTCTTCCCTGTGGATTTAAGGCGCCAGGGAAAAAACATAAACCTTTTCAAGGGAAGCTGGGAACTTATCTCACAATTTAGGTGACAAAATGCATTTGCTTCATTAAGCTGCTCATGGAGCCCCACTGTTAGATCATATCTTTTTTTCTTTCTCCCCCTTTTTTTCTTTTAAACATCTGCACTGTTCCTGGACCATAAAAACAGGCTTTCATTTTAATCTGCTTAACACACTGTGGGAAAGGGCTTCTAATTTCACAGCACTAAGATAAGACAAATAATTCATATAACACATTAGCACAACATCTATGGCAAAAGCATTTAGTCAGAGCTCATGGGAAACAATAGGGTGCTGAAGCAAGTCCGAGAGAGGCAACTGTCTGAGGCCCCACCATGCTGTAAATACATTTTATTACATTCCACAGTAAGACAAGATCACAGAATATTTATATAGGACTTGTCCGGAGGCAATAAAGCAGTATTTTCCCTCCCCCAGTAGACACCATGGCTTCCCCCACTACTCCAGACCTTTTCCAAATGTGTTGGTTTTTTTTTCTCCAGGCTGCTCTCCAAACCAGTCATCCTTCCTTTGTGCCCTTTCATTACACTTCTTCCTTAAGTGCCACATGTTTCTTTTACTGTTCATTACCCAAAACTACCCTGCTCCCCCTTTGGCTTCATTTACTTCCTTTCTGGGTTTGTTTTTACATTTTCTATTGCTGCCTTTCCAGAGCAGAGTTTGCTTCCAGTGTGCGTTCTGCTGTGTGCAGAGAAAAGCAATGCAACCAAATATTTTCAGTGTATTGGCACGAGTCCCCACCTCACCACTTGTGATCATTTGCTCTCAAATCCCTAAAGACTTTCTGCTTTGAACCTCTGCTGTGGAAAAGAAAAGAAAGGATTCACGGAAGAAATTCAGAGCAGACTTGCCAATTGCAGAGATCTGTAGCAAGCCATTTCTACAGGCTTTAAACTGGGCTGGAAACAACAAGAAGGTCGACTTGGGAATGCCAGTCAGCCATTTGAACGCACTGGGACTAAACACAGGCTCCTAATTGAAGTGCATGGCTACCCCTAAACTCAGGTGCTCTGCTGATCCTGGCTTCATCTGCAGCCTTTTGTCCTCACCCTGTCTAATGTGAATGCTCTATGGGGAGCATTCTTTGGAGGACTGCAATGAAAGATTTTAGCGGCAGAAACCCCTGAGCCTGTTTCTAGAGATGCAAGCACTGCTGGGGAAACTTAATAAATTGCTGACATTTTGGAAGGATTTTGCTTCCCTTAAAGAAAATAAGGGAATGTTCTTTTGCATAGCCTTGGATGTTACACTGCTTGTCACACTAGAGCATCTTTGGGACACTGCTAACCTTGCACAGTTATTTCAGTGGGATATTATGCTAAAAAAAAACCCAGAACAACCAAAACCAAACAAGTGCTTCTGCTCAGGAATTCGAGCCAGGAGTGACTGAAAAGGTACAGTGGAATCATAGAATCACAGAATGGTTTGGGTTGGAAGGGACCTTAAAGCTCACCCAGTTCCAACCCCCTGCACAGGCAGCGACACCTTCCACTAGAGCAGGTTGCTGGTAACATACCAAGAAAACAAAGAAAAAAGATAAAGGAAGAGAATTCATTTATGATCAAACCCAGTTAGAAGCAGCTAAGACAGCATAAACTCATGTTGACAATTAGCCAAACTCCAGAGATAAATACCAATAAGCCAGGTCACCTCAACAGTCAACTTCCTAGATGTTCTGCACATAAGCCCCTACAATTTGTTCCCTTTTCCCTCCCTTCTCTCCATCAGAAGAGAGCTGAGACTTTCTGACTGTTGCAAGAACAGAGTGAGGATTTCAGCAAGAAAAAAATTAAACGTGAAGTCATCTTAGCAAACACATTCCATGTACAGTGACAGCCAAGTGCAACTCAGGTCTGTACGTGAGGAAATTCTTGCTTATCTCCTAACAGCTGTTCTTAAGGAAGGACAAATCCTTCTCCAGCAACAGAGCCACAGTGTGATCCTACAAGCAATATTATAGCAGGGTAACAATATACCTGCCAAATTAATTACAGCTACTCACCCAGCCATCCCTACCTTGAAAACAAGGGTTAAATTCAACCTTTTTCCAACCTAATTTTCATTGGTATTAGAATTTGACATCTTTCTTTACGAATTTCACAGTGCAGGTCTTGATTATTAGCAGTCCGCCCTTGATCTTTACTAAACAAACACCCCAGCTCTGCACACTGAAGCAGTATCACCGACATCAACAGAATCATTCACAACACCTAGTATTAAACACCCATAGAAGCTGTCACAGGATCAAGTCTCCTGCCAGTACAGCAGAACTCTTCTAATAGCCAAGGGTAGCTTCCATGCTGCTAACATCGGCCTGACCATAACCTCATCTCTTGCAGATTCATGTTTGTGAAAATCAGATTACTTCAGTTTTTAAATTACGCCTGATTTTAGCAGAAAACAATAAACCACTACAAATGGTAGGAGTGCTGAAGGGCAACGAGATCTGTAGCAATGACTTACTGGTTTGGTTTTTAAAGCCTCTCAAAGCGAAAAGAACGTCTGGCCATTGGTGGATGGGCAAAAATGCTTAGAGACTGAAAGTACACCACCAGGACATATTTCTTCATCCATTATACCTCCAAACATTAACCATGGAAAGAGCTGCTTCTGTGCTTTTGCTAACAGACTTTTACATTTATTATCTCAGGAACACTAGGACTCAACATCTGATGTTAATAGTTCAGAGTATACTTCATTAGAGTTTTTTTTTTAAGGACTCTCTAACAACCCAGACAATAAAGGACCCTTCCTAACTGCAATGATGACAATACAAATGACTAACAAAACTTCTCCTGAAGATTACACAAATGAAGTATGACGCAGAGATAAAAGAGGGTTTTGGTATGCCCTAGTTTCCTTTAAGATTGGTTTCATTTTAGTTTATTTTTTAATATACACAGGGTTTAGAAGATGCTTTATGCTGACAGTTTTTGACTTCAAGTAAAGTATTAACAAAAGCTGTATTTTACCTTCCTTTATCAAATTTCAAGACTTACTTTTAAGGACTAGTTTAAACCTTACCTTTCTGTCCTTAATTAACAGGTGTAATGCAGCACAGTCCTCTTAACTGATTTACATTTGGTACAAACTTTGCTAAAGTCATCTATTGGTTCATAAAAAGGCATTTTTTACCCCCCTCCACCTTTGAAGAGAAACTCTGATGGGAAATCCTGCTTTAAAGTATTGTCACACTTGCACGACAGGAAGAAAATAAAACCTATAATCTGTATTTCACAAGCCTTGGCCTTGGTTTTATCCTTGACTGTATCTAACAGACCTTGCTCCAGTGCCAAAGCAGTCAAGTCAAGCTCGACTAATACATAATTTAAGTCTTCCCCATGGTGCCTGCAGTTTTGCATATATATATGTATTTCAGAAGTGGATGGCATACACTTCCACGTAACTATGGAAAAAAATTCCTCTCTCCTATGTGAGGAGTTGGCACTGCTGTAGGATGCGCACTTGATAGCACTTGCACCGAATGGTCTACCTCTGCTTTTGGAGGTTTTTATTTATGTTTTGTTCTTTCATCTATAGCCCCCTTGGCCGTATCTTCAGCATTCTTCACACAGCCCAGCCCTTTGGACAAGCACATCCTAAGGACTGTTAGGCAAGCAGTACAAAAAAGTGTGGGGGGGGGGGCTCCATTCAACCTCCTTCTGGCATTCAGGAGTTTTCACTTCCATCACTTCCGTGTTAAAACACTTTCAATCCATCTGAACAGTTGCAGAACTTAAGCACACAGACATATTGTCAATTAGTGCTGTAAATATCCCACAGCCTGTACAAAATGAAACATTTAAAAAGAACAGCAGCCTCACAGCTTTTCACTCCGTGATCACTACACCTGCCTCATTAATCTCATGTACCCATGCGAGGTAAAGACATAATACGACTACAGACTAAAAATCCACAAAACCTTTAAAAAGGTTTAATTTGATTCTACAAGGGAGGTCATCATAATCCAACTCTGCTTTCCCACATTCTGCTAGCAATTTTTTTCAGCTCAGTTTCAACAGCTAACTTTGTTCTCCATCTCGCTATCTCTCATGCTGTTATAATGCCAGCTCAAATGCTGTTTGTAACAGCACAGCAATTTCTCAGAAGTTGCCAGCTTCATAGTGTGTTCCTTTAGAAGTGCATGGAAATTATTAGATTAAATTACAAATGAAAGTCTCTGCAGTTGGTCATGCTTACTGGAAGATTTATGTACATGCAGCTGATCATGAATTTTAACTTCTGTTCTTTTACATCCTTTACAGATCTGTTTATGTTCTGTTTTGCTAGATTATATGGGAAGTGAAATTGAAGACAAGTGGAAAAGTGTGATGTGTTTTCCCCATACTTCCAAATATCCTCAAAAGAAAAAAAAAAAAAAAGACTGTGGCACCCATGTCCCCCATCCCTACTGGCTTAGTGTCAACGGATCCCCTACAGTCATTCCTAAAAGGTCTGTTAAACACGAACACATTTCACGTGCAGCAGTGCAACTCGCTATTTAAAGAAGCAATTCCATAGGAATCTGCTTTATGAAGCAAGACCGACAACATCCCAGTGGTTCTCCCTGGTTTGTAAGATTGCACATACCAGCATGGGACCAAGCAATTAATACATCTAGAAATACCTGAAGAAACCACTGATCATAGGCAACTGGTGATCACAATAGGGCAGGCAGCAGGATCTTCTATTATCCTGCTGCTGGGGGTATCATTTTCAGGAAGGTATTTCAAACCAATTTCTTTACCATATACTGCCACTGAAAATATCTAGTCATTTTCTACAGGAATAGAGCTGTTTGACCCAATTCCAATGCAGATAATTATATTATCTGTATCAAAAATCCCTCCGAGTGTTTCAATCAGGTATGGTATTCTTCACTTTCTGTTCTGATCTGCTTAGCACGGCTGAGCACCATTAAACAGCTGTCAGATTCCACACAAGAACTGGCTAGATTTCAGTAATAAGCAAAATGCTTCCCGATAGTGTTTAACACACCTGGGGATCCTTCCAAACGAACAGTGCAGTGAGGCTAAACTATAGATTAAACTGCTGCAAAATAAGCCCCACCATTCCTTCAGAAAAGTACACACCCTAATACGTTCAGTCTCTGAAGAGCTCAGTTATTGCCGAGAATGAAACACACCTCGATGAGACTTCAGATAAGGGTATGAAGAATAATTCAGAACCTTTACATTCATGAAATTAGACAATTAATTCCTCGTGACATACAGCCCAAGCTATTCTCAGGTTTCTATCAGCACAGACCATCTACAGTAGATAGCTGAAGTGCTAAACCATGGGTCAGAGAACAGAGCTCAGTATGTTAGTTCAGCTATCACAAAATACAATACCAGCCTCTTCATCATTCTCAGTCTGAGGAGATTTTGTAACCAACACTGAAGAAGCAAGCGAGCTAACTGATCATGAGCATAGTTAGTTCGAAGTGAGAAGATAATTTCTAATCACCCGAACAGCAAAGCTGTGGAAGAGCCTCCCATCAGAACACTGGGGCCAAAAAAGCTAAAACCCTTAAAATGAAGTTCAACCCATCTATGAAGTGAATTGTATAGCATGGATCTAGGGAGGAGAGAGGATTCAGCCTCTGCTCTGCAGGGCCCTGGCCTATGTATCTGTAACAACCGCTGCAGCTAAGGAGGAGACATGTCTGCCAGCTGGGTATATATATCGCCTTAAAACTACATATATAGAACCTATATATAAACTTAAAACTATATATATGTGTGTATATATATATATATATATATATAAAAAAAACACCTTTAAACTTAAAACAGCTCTGTAAAACACATTTCCAGAAGTGATGATTAAGGCTGCAAAGCAATAGGTGAAACACAAAACACTTGAAAATAGAAGGAGAGGAAGAGAAAACAAGAGAGCACAAGTCCACATAGGAAGTGGGGAAGATTCCACGCATTCTGAAGTTTCCCCACCACCTTACCTGTAAGAAATTCCTCTTCCACCCAAGCCACAGGAATTCAGAACACTACAGAATCTCCCTTGCTGGCTCAGGTCCACGTAAGTGTTCTGTGACAAAAAATATTCAGCCCCACTTCAGAAGCATCTGTTGCTCCCCCCACAACATCCTGCCCCAAGGAACCAAGATGACAGCAAGTCTTTGATGGCACAGGTGCCTAGAGATAAATGGTCTAGGATGGGCAGAGAGCAGAGGCGACAATGACCTGCCAGTTCAGAAATGGAAGGCCTTATGTCAAGTGTATTGTTCTATTTTGGCAGCTCCTGTGAACGGCCTGGGCTTTAGAAGCAAGGAAACACAGAGTCTGTAGACAACCCCTAAATTACACAGCACCCAGACTCACCGGTGCATTTAGATAGACCCCAATTCTATTTAGTTTTATTATTTTCCACACCTGTTTTTACAACTGTGTGTCACTGAAAACACACTCCAAAATGTTTCAGCAGAGAACAGGTCCCCTCTTCATGAATTAGCTTCATGAGTGATACAGATAATAGTAATTTAAAACAAGGCTTTTTTTTTCCTTTCCTTTCACAAGGATCGCTCTCCAATTAAATCCACTGAGATCAATTGAGCCATTCCAGGTTCTCCCCAGACCACATTTTTGTAGCTTAGAAAACAAATACTAAGGGGGGGGGGGGGGGGGATAAAGAAAAAATCAGACAACCTCCCAAAGCTGAAATTGCCCTTTCCATTCAAACTCAGTGCTATACCCCAAACTGAAATTGTCACACAGCCCATTAATCTCCATTACTAAACATGTTCTTTATTTACTAAAATTACAGCATTTGCTTGAATGATAACAGTATTTACATACTGGTTTATGAGCTCCTGAGATGTTTCTCAAACAAATAAAATAAGAAAATAGGTTACGGTTTATTGAAGCAAGAGAACTGCATTGTTCCTAAGAGAACAACATACTGCTGCTGTTACTGCTCCTGTGCTGCAAGCATTTAAAACAGTGCTGTCCTTTAAAGGATTCACAGCACATATCATTTACCAAAATAGAACTAAATCAGTGGTGCATGCAGAATAGCCCTCAGTGATGACAAAGGCAACCCAAAGAATCTACAGAAAACATCCAGATTTATAAAATTCAGAGTCCTCCTGAAAACAACACACACAATTTTGTGCCATGACTCTGCTCCGTGGAATAAGTTAAATCCAGAAAGGGAGAAAATCTAGCAATAAAGGATCTGTTAAAGACAAGAACACCACAAACCTAGTGATGTCACTGTTCATGATGTCACATCCCTGCTTGGGGAGCATCACCCAGATTAAAACAAAACACTAAAAGTAAGCCCACCCTCCCCCCCATCTATCAGTAGAGAAAGCATCAGGCTGAATAGATGCCAAGATAATAGGCTTCCAAAGGCTTCCGGAAAACAGCAAATACTCTCAGTACCTCAACAGTGAGGAAATAAGAACAAGCACCTACATAGCTGCAGGTTTCTGTTATTAAATACAAAGCATCATAAAAATATTTACATCATGGGAAGATGCTGTGTGTAAGAGCTGCCGTTAAATTTTCTGGCAAGACATCCTCTCTCGATTGACTTACCACTGAGACCAAGAGCTCGGTTCCAAAAACCAGAGCAACTTTTACCAGATTAAAAAGCGTTTTGTATACTTTTCATTTTTAATGAGACAATAGTTCTCTATTAAAATTTCGTTTATTCAATTATGACTATTTCTAAGGGGACGAGCAGAACATTAAGCCTTAGACTGCAGCATGGGGAGAACTCCACAGAGGTCAAAGCCTGCAAAGTGAAACGAATGGCACTTCACAGTCACAGTCCAGGGCCAGAGCTGGTGAGTGAAGCATTCCATCTACTAACCATGGCAAACCACAAGCCCTTGTTGCAGAACACACAGAGGCTGAAATTCAACCTGCTGGACAGTGACTGCCCTTAAGAAAAAAATCTTAAGAATTAGTGTCAGCGGTAAAGAAATATCCTTCTGGGGGAAAACCAGGCTTTTTGTCCATGTCCTGCTTTTCCCAAGTAGAGTGTCAATTTTCTAACACTCACTTTTGATGTCAGACTGTGGGTTATTTCCCAAAACACATAGGTATGCATTCACACTCCTGTATGCTAAATAAATCAGGTAACAGTTCTCCATTTGAAAGGTGCTTTGGGTAACTCCTGAATTTATGCTTCCAGTTAAGCTTTCGACACAGCAACACAAACAGCCTAACCCTTGCAAAATACAAATCAAGGTATGTAAGGATCTGGTTCTCCAAACAGGTTTGTTTATCGGGCAATGAGGTGTTTTGAAATGCCGGCATTATAATAACTAAAGCTTCACTTCAGAATATATTCCACAGCTTCTTCCCTTTGTAAACTGGTTATTAGAAACTCTGAAGTACCAAAGCAGCTTTGCAGCAGGTGCAGATAGGAAAATAAGGGATATGAAGGAAATATTCTTAGTGGTTTAAAAGGTTTGTTATGCCAAAATTAAGGATTTTTATAGTTAGAGGGGGCACATGTGTACCTATATCTAAGCATCTGTAGATCTGTATTGTTCTTCCACAGAGATTGCACAGTCCAGCTCTGCCAGCTTCCCAAACACTGCAGGATCACCACCCAAGCAGGTCAATTCTTGAACACAATACACAGCTCAACATACGTAAGTTTACAAAGTAGCTGTTCTAAAAAATAATTTCACCCATACTGGTCAGGCATTAAGGTCACGCTGTTGCCATAGGAAATAAAGGGCCATATATATATATATATAAAATATATGTATATAAAGGCAATAAATTCTATTTCAATGGCTTAAAAGACAAGGGAAAAAAAAAATCTCCAAGCCCATAAGGACACCTAACAACTAATCCATCACGTCCTGATTTCAAGGAGGCTAAGATGTGCATGTTGTCATGTTTTCCCACACAGTTCTCCCTGTTCAGGTTGGAACTCTCAGAAAGGCACCATCAGCGGGTCTGCTGTGCGTAGCTCCATTTACTTCCCATACGCTAATTCATGCAACATGAGTGCAGAATGCCAGCTCCATTCCCTTACTGTTTGCACTCTAGGAGTAGACTTGTATTTTCTGCCAACTCCATTACATCACCCGAAAGAACCCAAACAGTTCCTTTTTTTTCTTTCCCTTCCCTCCAAATCCCTGCCCCTCTCCTTCTCCTCTCTCCCTCCCCAACAAGCCCTTCAAGCCAGGTACTGCCGGAAGCTTTATTCCTCTCAGAGGGCTGCACAGCCACACCATCCCCTCGCCTGCTCACGGATGCCTTCCTCCATCACTGACCTTCCTCTTCCACCCGGCTGTTACACAACCCAGTGCCCGCCCGCGTGCGGCGAGCCCGCTGCCGGACCCCCCCCTTCCCGTTCCTTCCCCGCCGAATCCCGGGGAGGGAGGAGGAGGGGCATTTGGGTCAGCAGGTTAGCAGTACCAAAGCCTAAACAATTCCGGACCGCGAAGGAAAGACGCCTTCACCACCAGAGCCTCCTGGTCTACGAAGCGCCCCCCCCTCCCCCCTTTTTCCTTTTCGCATCCATACAGGAACGACAGCCGAGCGTTACATAATTTATGGGATCCCAAAATCACCCCACTTCCTCCTCCCCAAGCCCGGCCCCGCTCCCCGGCAGCACCATCTGCCCGCACCGCCGGAGCCCTCGGCCCGGTGAAGGATGGAGCGGAGGGGGGGCTGTCGTTGTGTAACACCCGCGAACTACAGCCGCTCCGCAAACATCCACCAAACTCCCCGACACATTAAAGAAATTTCCTCCCGTGTTTCTGATTAACCTCGTTACATAAGGCGCTTGCATTCCAAATCCACTCTCGCAAGCTCTAAATATACCCCCCCCCCTTCCCAGCGCAGCCGAACGCTCCCTGCGCACACGCCCGCGGCCGCCCGGACCTGCCCCGCTCCCCCCCGCCTCGGCACCCGCCGAACCGCGCTCCCCGCCCGCAAAGCGCCTCTGATTAAACGTTTCGGCGTGTGTCATCTCGATGGCTTTTACTGTACGCGGATTCCCTGAGTGGGAAGCTGCCTGCGGAGGGGGAGGGGGTGTGGCCAAAAGGGGAAAAATACTGTAAAACACAAGCCAACACATCATCAGCCATATTCCAACCTACATCCCCAAATCCCTCCGGCCGAGGAGGGACGCGCTCCGCACGCCAGCGGCCGGGCATCGCTGCCCCGGCCTCGGCCGCCGAGGGGCCGCCGCTCCTGCCGGGCACGGACTTTCCTCCGCCCGACACGTCTTTCAGCCGCCGTGTGTATTGTGACATCGCGTTATTTAATTCATTTCTCCCCATCACCAAGTGATTTTAGCGAGCGAAGCCTCTCTAGCGCACTCCCCCCCTTGTAGGAGCAACGCTTCATAAATTATTTACAAGTAATTAAAGCGGCAGCCTCCTCCCTCTCTCGCACGTCTCGGCAAACTCCGGCGGTGTTTGGAGCCGGCGCCTCTCACCGTGAGGCGGCGGGAGCGGGGGCCGGCGCTCCCTGCCCCTCCGCGCCGCTCCGCGCCCCTCCGCCGGGCAGCGCGACCATGACCGAGCCCACGGCAAACTTCAACCGAAAGCCTCAAAGCTGACCCGCGCGGCTCCCCAGGCGCGGGCTGAGGCAGGAGAGCGGTGGAAAGGACAAGAGACAGGGAACGGGGGCTCCTTGGCTTGTTTGTTCGTTTGTTTGCAGCGGTTTGCTCGGGGGGAGAACGGGGGAAGCGAAGGAGAACCCACGGGAGCAGAGACACCCTCCGCAAAGTTGTGCGCCTCCCAGAAACATCAGCTCCGAGCCCCTCCGCTCCGCCAGGAAAATGATTTTTATGATACACTTAAATGAATTAGGAGGGGGGAAACAGCGCGCGGAACAGTAAGTCCCCCGCAACCCTCCGATGCAATCACAGATCCCCCATTCACAACGAGCCACAGCGCACCCGCTGAGAAACTGTCAAAAGGAGACAGACGAGGGGGAGAACGGGGGGAGGAAGGACGCTGCAGCTTTAAAAGTTTGTTCCCTTCAATCCCAATACTCCTGCTGCTGCTTTATATATTTATAAAATTATGTAATTTCAGGGGCACGGTACCCATCCGCAGACGGGAGGCAATAACCCAGAGAGGCAGGAAAGCCCCAAACACCGCTCGATATTTTCATCGCATTTGTCCCTCCTCCCGCAGCAATTAGGAGCAGCTATAAAAGTTTGCAAGCTTCGGCGGGGGGTAGGAGCGCGGCTTGTTTGCGTGCGCGGCTCCCGCACGCACGAGCAATAAACCAGGAGATTAAATCGCAGCGTTTCCCCCTTCTCTCGTACCCCCCTCTTCCTATTCCCACCCACCCCCGATCCCACTCCCCCGGCCCCCTCCCCCTTCCCCAGGTCTTCCTACCTCTGCTGCCGCTGCTGCTGGAGTAGCTCTGCCTGCGGACCGAAGCCGGCGCTTCGCTTTTCCGGGCGGGCTCCAGGTTCACCGGGGTGTCCCTGGCGCCGGCGGCCGCCTCGGAGACGCTGCTGCCCGGCTCACTGGCTGCTGGATCGGGGGCTGCCGGAGCGGACTCCATGTTTTTCCCAATGTAGATCGCTTGGAGATGGCGAAGCTCCTACACTCCCTCTATCTTCTGTTTCCAGCGCAACTCTATGGTAGGGAAGCAGAAGGGAGAGCGCGAGCGTGATCCAGATGGGATGTGAGCTTGCCTGGCTGTGACCACAAGCAGCGCTAGCGAGAGCTGCGCGCACACACACACCCCGCACACCCCCCTCCTGCACCCGCACCCTGCATCGCCGCCCTCCGGGGGGACACCGGGAGCCCCCGCAGCCCCCGAGGGCGGACGGGGGAAGGGAGGATGCAGAAAGCAGGCTAGACCTCTGCCTGCGGTGAGACCCACGGCTCGACGCGGTTGTGGGGCCCGTTCAACAAGGTGACCGGGCCCACGAGGAGCACCCGGCTTCAGCGGGAATTGCTCCCGAGCTTCTTTCCCTCTAGGACTCTTTCAGCTGAAGCTGCATCAGAAGATGCCGGTTGTATGAAGTGCCTCGCGACCCACCGGTCTAGCAGCCAGAGTGGACAACATTTCAGACAATACTTCTCTTTCAATGAAGTACACTTTGATGCAGGACAAAAGGTGACTATAGCAAGGTGCCAGAAAACCTCCAGATTTGGTCGGACTTCTGCAAGCTTGCTTGTGCAGTTCATAGTCTCAGTAATGGTCAACTCCTTGTCCATTACCCAATGTTAAAGTAACAGCTGCCAGGGACAGTGTGCTGAAGAGCACATCACATCCCTCTTGTATAACAGAAGCCATGTTACACACAGCCCTACTGCCTCCTACACAGAAGGTGCTAAAGCTTCCTGCTTTGCCTGCTCCGACTGGCCTGAGCAGACCAAATCATGGTATTTGTACTGGTAGGAGTACAAGCTATCCACAGGGTACTGGGGCTCATGCAAGCAGCTGATGTGCCACTTTCTGCCAGCCAGGACTCCTGCTACAACTATCACCACTGCTGGTGCTGGTACCTGGTGAAACCCATAGGTAGATCCTGAACAAATCCACATCCTGCAGTCTAATCACTGGTAGTGTACTGCTGTCACAAATGGTGGCTGCTCACAAACAACTGTGAAATGTACCACGAGTCTTACCTGCCACAGGAGCTCATCCACAAAGCGGATCACATCTTGCACTGCTGTTGATTCTTTTAGTGTAAGGGCAGAGTCTTGTTCATTTGAGTCAGTTCCTTTGGAAGTCCTGAAGCTCCAGTGACCTGTGTCTGAAAAAAAACCCACAACAGATCTGTTGGCTGCCTTCATCTGAAGGATGGGCATAAACTGCAGAAGACAGTAACAGTAAGAATGATTCTGCATTTATTTTAGAGTGTGAATAAACATGAGCTGGACTTAGAGACCTTGCCCACTGGGTAAACCCATGCTTGTTCTTGAGGATTAGGTATTCAGTTAGGGCAGGCCTGGAAGCCCTGGGGTAGGGAGGCAAAAGGCTACACTGTCACCAGTGACAAGTGAAGCAACCTCTAGCCTGATAGAAGCTGTTCCCAGAGAGCAGGCTTGGAAGGAGTAGGGGGTGAGTGAAAATGGAAGTGGAAGGCAGGAGCACAGTTTGCTCCCAGAGAGGTGGTCCTCCTCTGATGCAAGTTTGGAGTTTGATGAATTAGGGCTACAGTTTACTGCAAACTCTCTCCCTCCTCACTAATTGGCAGACTCCAAATAGAAGCAAGAATTATGTGAGCTGTGGAAACTGAACTGCCTGTTATCCTGAGACAAAGCTTATCCCTCCCTCTTCAGACCAGGGTTTAAACAGGAGGCTGACCAGGCAATGTGTGTTGGGAAACTTGCCCAGCTAATAAAAAGAGAAGACATCATTCCTCGAAGCTGCCAGACCACCGTCTTTCACCAGCATTGGGAACAATCGCACTACTTGCCACAGCGAGCATCATTCATGTGAGCGTTTTACAGGACTGTTTTTAGTACCGCAGATACTTCACAATGTCAGAGAGCATGGGCTCATTTTTTTCCTTTCCCCTTTTTATGTGTAAGGCTGCTGAGATTTAGGACCCCTACCTAAGCTATACAATTGCCATTTAGTGAGTCTTTCCCCTTATTTTCTAAAACCAAACAATTTTTCAACTTACTTTCTTAGAATTGAAAAGGGAACACTGAAGGCTACACTAGGAGAGCATACAGTAGAGCTCTGGTTTTCAAAAGAAGTTATGGGCAAGAAATGACAGAAGTAAACCCAATCACTTACAGCAGCTGAATTGATGAAGAAGAGTAATTAATTTTATGTTGGTCAACAACATCTCCTCAAGTCACTAGCAATAAGAACCAGCTAAAGCAGGACAGACTTACAGCGTGCTTGTAGAGGCAATAATCTAAGAGGGTTTGTAGCACTTACACAAGCCAAGAGACAAAGCTAAAGAGAGGGTGCACAAAAAGCCTGAAAGCACCATAGGAAAAAAAAAAATAGGGTGACGGTCATTGGAGCTTTATCTAATGGAGAAAAACCATCATCACTCTTGTCAAGATCCTTTCTATGAATCTGCTCTGCTGAGACATTTCCTGGCACAGAAATGGTCTTTCTCGTTCCTTGGTCTTTTATTTCTAGCTTCCAACCCATACCACGATGGTTCATTAACTTTGATCACTAAGCTTGTTTGAACAAGTGAGATGGCATCAGCAGCAAAGACAGGTATGCTGAGAAACTTGAGAAGAAATGTTTGGTTAGATTGAGAAGGGCTTTAGAAATTGCTGCGACAGATCCTACGAGAATTAACAGTAACGAAACAAAAAGGGACAAGCATCACCAAACATTTGCTATTGGTTTTCTTGATTTCATGTAGATACAAAGATTAACAGTATTTAAAATTATAATTTAAATAATCAGACAAATCTTGTATGATTCTGGAGTAGATAAGATCACGCGGACACTTTTTCAGAGCACAGAAACAGTGATGGAACAGGGCAGAAAAGCTGTCATGCACTCAACTGACCACCATGGAAAGCACGCTCTTGTGTGGGACAGGAACAAGGTACACAGAGTGCAC
This sequence comes from Amazona ochrocephala, assembly GCA_039720435.1. NCBI lineage: Eukaryota > Metazoa > Chordata > Aves > Psittaciformes > Psittacidae > Amazona > Amazona ochrocephala. The sequence goes on along the minus strand of CM077883.1, from coordinate 28,722,272 downwards.
ACACACAGAAGAAAACCATAGTTCACAAGAGAACAGCATAGCACCATACTACTTTAGTGTTCATGGTCCATTAATATGCAAGCATAGTTTGGATTTGAGGTACCAATAATGGTTTTCTACATCATAACTAATAATAGCTGTTGAAATAACCCACTTACAAAAGAATGCCAAAGTACATTCCTACCTCAGGAAGCATATGGAATCATGAAACACCTCAAGTTGGAAGGAACCTGTAAGGATCATCAAGACCAGCTCCCCGCTCCATGCAGGACTATCTGAAACTAAACCATATGATTAGGAGCAGTGTCCAGACTCTCTTATATGATATCCTGCATTCCCTTGGGTCTGGGCTAGTGACCTCTGGCCACATCAGGCCTGTCAAACCTTCCCTGGAAGCTTTGTTAGCTCCAATCTAGCAGTTATAGAGAACTTACTGCTGCAGAGCTGAATGATCATGAGGGCAAAGCTTGGATAATACTGCACAAAACCAACACGCAACATATTTTGGTGGTAGGGGCATTTCCTTTCTTAGGTGTTCCCTTGTGACATTCCCCCAAATACTTCCAGTTACAGCTCCTCCTCCTATATAACACGTTACGAGGGGCAAGGCACATCTGCTTCCATTCCCCTGCCTGTGATTTTGATGTCTTTGCAGGAAAAGAGAAAGCAAAGGGTCATAGGCCATTCAGAAGGGCAAGTTTCAGAATCACACAAGTCATAGGACATCCACTAGGTCTTCGGTGGGGTTATCTAGTACAATTCTGATGTACTCATGCTCATAGATCAGTCTTGAAAAAAGAATTTAAATCATTCTGTGTAACCATACTCTGTGGCATATGTTTTAATGGTTTACAAAAGTTCAGTTAATTAAATTGTACAGCAGGATAAGAAACTGCTTCCACTAGAAATACATACAGCCTAATACCTGAGAGCAACTTTGAGGAAGTTATGCAACCCATTAAGCTTCAGCAAAAACAGGCAGACTAGAAAGCTACACATATAGAACCTGAACTGATTATGGACACGCATATTTGGCAGTAATTAAATTAAATACTACTTTAACGATGTTCTTAGTCTAGATGAAAACAAAGTACGAAATAACAAGAAAGAAATAAGAAAACAATGCTGGAGGCACTGTGCCTGGATGCAGTTTCAGTGGACCCTTTCCCCCAGCCTTTATCTCTAAGCAAAGTGGGAAGCTCATCAAGCAGTTTATCTGGAATTTACATTCCCAGATACAATTGTCTTTGTTTTAAAGACCAAGGAGCATTCATTAACTAGCTAGTAGCACAGCACAGATTCAGTGGAATCTCCTTCTTCCTGCTGCAAACTCCCAGTGTAAACTATGAGCTGCTTTTCATTGTTTGTTAAGCCTCTACTTCCACTTTACTTCTCTTCTGCCATGTGGATTCATTCCTTACTGGATTTGCTATTTCTGAAAAAAGCTCGAGTGGAGAAGCATACAACATACGAAGTAATGAATCCTTCGTGCTTATCTGTACCAGCCCTATGTGCACAACAGCATCCCCTGATATAAGGAGTAAGCAGCAATAGCACAGGCCAGTTCTTAAGAACGCAATACTTTGCGTGAATGAATTAAGGCAAAAGGCTCAGAGATACCCCTTCTACTTGACTGTTTGTACTCAATAGCCGTTTTCATCAAATACCACATTTATTATAGATTTTATCCTTTATATCAGACCGAAAACTGACATGTTTTGTGCAAAACCTGTGTTTCTCTACAAGCAGCAGTTGGTTTAAGGCAGGTTAAAGCGAGGAGAAAAAAAAAGAAAAAAAAACAGCTTCTCCTTAAGAAAAAAAAACATTTCCCCTGTGTAAATGATCACTGTGCATGTGCTGCCATACATCTGTCGTTCCCCAGTGGATTCTATCAGTAACCCTTTTTTCAAAGTACCTTACCTAAAAGAACCATTCTAAGTTGGCTCATTAGTGAGATCCTAAAATATTAGAGAGTTCATATGCATTGGGAAAGCTCACTTTCACTCAAATTCATTCTGTAAGTTTGTAGCAGCCGAACAAAAGCATATCCAACTAGAAGTTCGTAGTTCCAAATCATCTGAACAGGAAGACTACAAGTTACCTTGTGTTACTGTGCTTTAACATGTAATTAATAAGATACTTTCTAGAAACTAATGCCGTGCCTGCACACCTTCTGATTTGCCTCATTTTTCTTCAGGACACAGGACTTGATCTTCTAGCTGGCTTAGAAATACAAAAATTGCCTTCATTGAACACGTACCCAAAAATTACACTAACCATGAGTTTATTCAAGCAGCCCAAATGCACAGAAGAGACATTACAGCTCAGATGAGCATTACAACTGAATTATGCCAGAAAGGCTGAAGTGGACATTGTAATTTAATTTAAAATAATTAGTCAGGTTTTACATAATTTGAAGCCTCATTTGATTTATTTAAACACTATCTACTAAAATATCTTTATTTCAAGGGAAAATGGGAAACCATCTACTGCATGCAAAGGTCAGCTAGCATGCCCGGCGTTACAGAAAACATGTATTCTCCTGTCTGCTTTAACTCTTTGAGAACTTAACATGCCACAGTAGAACACAACAGCCACTTTCCTAATAGCAAGTCCAACATACATTTTCTACAGACCAGAAGGATGAATATTAAACTTCAAGAAAAAAGAACCCTTAGATGAGGAATTTCATAGTGATTATATTCTAATGTATTAATGAAGCAAAGGTACATCACAAGATCCATTTTTCCCTCTGTTTGGAGATGATGGTAGAAGTAAGTACTGAACTTCCACAGCTGACAGTTCTAATAGGGAAAAAGAAAATACTTTGGTGGCTGCTAGAGCTGTCTTCATGTTCTACAAAGCTCACTTTGGGTTTGGTGCTTTACAGCTTTTTCAGCATTTTTTTTTTTCCTGGGATGAAAAATAAGATGGAAAAAGTACCTTTTACTCAAACACAGTATTTCATCAGACCTGAACTTAAAAGGTGCATCTTGCACCGTGGTTTTTTTACATTGTTAAAACCGAAGTTTAGCTCTACCTTAAAGTAAAACAACATTGCCCTTAAAAAAGCCAAAAACAAAACTAGAAACAAACTCCTGAACACATTTAAAAAGGAACATAAAGATTTTGCATATTTTCTCATTTTTTCTTCAATTGAATAGATCAATCACAAAGTAGGGTTCATCAAATTGACCCAACTATGGATTTTTCCAGCCAAAAAAAGCCACTCCATTGTGGATATGGTAAAGCTTCTGACAGCTGTTTGGTAGCCCTTGCACAATCAACGTGGTGACTCTTACACAATTTCAACTACAGAAGTACACATATAATGCAAAGTAGGTTACTCAACAGTAGCATCAAGAGACTCTCGGTATGCCTTAAACTAGGAGACCCAACCAGGTGACCTCAAAGCCATTTACATGTCAACATTAAAAAGTTAGGTCTTACTGGAACACTAAAAATGGCTTCCATACTCAAGTTTGTGACCAGCACAAGTGTTGTGAGTCCTATGTTTGTGCTAGGCCATAGGACGCTCTCACAAGACAAGGGCTTAGACCACTAGCAAGCTATTTCCACATGTCATTTTGACTGAACATCCTTCCTGTTCCGGGGCTATAGACACACTTCCCTCATGGGATCAACCTCAATGTCCATCAGCTGCTTACAGCAATGCCCATAGGCATATTACCCCCAAAAAAGGCAACTTCTCTCTCTCAAAGCACCAAGACAATCTGCAAACAACAAAATAAAGAGCCAGTACAGAACTATTATCAAAATTTTGATCAATTAAAAGCCAAAGATAAGGCTGAAGGAGGAAGTACGCATTGACACACTCCCTCAGTGAAGCCAAGGGAAAAAATACAAAATAGGCATCCAGTCCGAATAAAATTATTTCAAGGGTGGATTTCTCTATACTCTTTATTTGCAAGCATCTTTCAAATTGGAAAGGACCTCAAGATCATAGAGTTCCAACCCCCCTGCCATGGGCAGGGACACCTCCCACTAAACCATGCCATCCAAGGCTATGTCCAACCCCACCTTGAAAGCCACCAGGGATGAAGCATCCACAACCTCCCTGGGCAACCCATTTCAGGGCCTCACCACCCTCACAGTAAAGAATTTCTTCCTCAGATCCAATCTAAACCTCCCCTGTTTAAGTTTAAACCCATTACCCCTTGTCCTCTCACCACAGTCCCTAATGAAGAGTCCCTCCCCAGCATCCCTACAGGCCCCCTTCAGGTATTGGAAGGCTGCTATGAGGTCTCCACGCAGCCTTCTCTTCTGCAGGCTGAACAGCCCCAATTTTCTCAGCCTATCTTCATACGAGAGGTGCTCCAGTCCCCTGATCATCCTCGTGGCCCTCCTCTGCACTTGTTCTAACAGTTCCATGTCCTTTTTATGTTGAGGACACCAGAACTGCACACAATACTCCAAGTGAGGTCTCACGAGAGCAGAGTAAAGGGGCAGGAGCACCTCCCTCGACCTGCTGGTCACACTCCTTTTGATGCAGCCCAGGATACGGTTGGCTTTCTGGGCTGCAAGCGCACACTGCCGGCTCATGTTCATTTTTTCATCAACCCACACCCCCAAGTCCTTCTCTGCAGGGCTGCTCTGAATCTCCTCCCCGCCCAACCTGTAGCTGGGCCTGGCATTGCTCCAACCCAGGTGGAGGACTTTGCATTTAGCATGGTTAAACTTCATTAGGTTGGCATCAGCCCACCTCACAAGCATGTCAAGGTCCCTCTGGATGGCATTCCTTCCCTCCAACGTATCAACCGAACCACACAGCTTGGTGTCATCGGCAAACTTGCTGAGGGCGCACTCAATCCCACTGTCCATGTCACCCACAAAGATGTTGAACAAGACCGGTCCCAACACCGATCCCTGAGGGACACCACTCGTTACTGGTCTCCAGCTGGACATTGAGCCACTGAGCACTACTCTTTGCGTGCGGCCATCCAGCCAGTTCTTTATCCACCGAGTGGTCCACCTATCAAATTGATGTCTCTCCAACTTAGAGAGAAGGATGTCATGGGAGACAGTGTCAAAGGCTTTACACAAGTCCAGGTAGATGACATCAACTGCTCTGCCCCTGTCCATCAGTTCTGTAGCCCCATCATAGAAGGCCACCAGATTGGTCAGGCAGGATTTCCCCTTAGTGAAGCCATGCTGGGTGTCCCCAAGCACCTTGTTGGTTTTCATGTGCCTCAGCATGCCTTCCAGGAGAATCCGCTCCAAGATTTTGCCAGGCACAGAGGTGAGACTGACTGGTCTGTCATTCCCTGGCTCATCCATTTTCCCCTTCTTAAAAATGGGGGTTATATTTCCCTTTTTCCAGTCATCGGGAACTTCACCTGACTGCCATGATTTTTCAAATATGATGGACAGTGGCGGACAGAGTTGTTAGCCACATAGCTACTACCTTCAACTGACTTGCCAAAGGTTTTGATTTACCTCTCAAACCATGCAAATTCTGTATGAAAACATTTTTTTTCCCCCTTCTCATTCAAAGATCACAGGAAAAAAAAAAAAAGGCAAATTTCAGCTGAAGTAAGCCAGGCAATGCAAGACGCTAGGCTGCTGTTTCTGAATCTTTCCAAGCCTATGATTGCAGAATCAACTGGGACAGGGAAGGTCTCTCTCCTCTTTTTTGTCTGGAAAGATTCTTCACTTTTCTTTGACAGAAAGCTACTATTTAAAAGCAAAAGCAGGCTATGTAAAATACCCTCACAAACGTATTTAGACACACTATCTTCCCTCATTTTGAAAAAAAACAATTGCCTTACAGGTTTCATAGTCAAAATAGGAAGGTCTTTGCTGCACAAAGTTTGTTTTAATTGAGGTTTCAATCTTGTGATTGGGAGTCCTCATCATCAACTTCAAAATAACTGTGTGGGTTAAAGCAAAACTAAAACCTGCCATGCTCCATAGATACTTAGAGTACTCTTCCATTTGAGCTTGTCGCTTCTAGCAAGTTTTGTGTTACATTTCTTTCTATCTTTACTATCTTCCGCAATGCATGCGGTTCTTTCACAGATCACCTCGGTGATCCATGTAGAAATGTGGCCACTATTTGAAAACAACATAAAGCAGCAAAACTCAGGCAAAACTACTAAAGATTAAACTAATAATCATTTGAAAACCCTACGAAGGTACAATCCTAGGTGGTGAATAACTAACATGAAAATCAACTAACTTATGTCAAACAACGTATTTTTTTCCACATCCTTCATGAATGTGTCACCCTACAGACACATTAGTGAAGTGCCCACAGGACTTTTCTCAGTTTCTTTTTGCAGCTTGTACCATGTGTCATCTCTACAAGCCTGACACTAATCACTCAAAGTCATCAACACTGATTTCACCGGCCACAGTATACTTATTCTCACTCTATCATGATGACAGTCCTTTATTCCCAATATCAATAGATTAAGCAAATAATTTAATATTTAGAGCACTTGTTTCACAGTAATATGATTTTACTTTTCTTTAAAGTCTCTGATCTTTTTCCCCTAGTGTTGCAAATTATTCTGAGGGGGAAAATGTTTGAAATCAATCAGCCAAAAGATTCATATTCTCACAAAAAAGTATCTTAAATACTTTATATCTACCGTTCACCATTGGTTTTCACAGTGAAACTGTGCTTTCCCCAGTTTGTATCCACACCTCCAAAAACAAAATTGCCCTAATCTGACAAAATTAGGGAGGTTTAAAGAATAAGAAACAACTAATACGGCTTTTAACCCCAAGTGCTTCGTGCCCCTCTGCTTCAAGTCGACAAGTGGGAAGCAGCAGCAGGTAATTAATGACCTTCCCAAATGGATGGCATTAGCTATTTTATCATTCCAGGTTCACAAACAACTCCAGGAGAACAATTTGATTCTCCAGATTAAAAAGCCCTCAATACTTCTCCACCTCCAAATCTTCAAGTTACATTCAGGAATCCTGTGTTCTTCCATTTGGCAGGCTGGGCCCCATCTGGTCAGCTGTGAGCTTATGTTCCAACACCAAAATCAAATCACTTTAGGCATGCTCTTTGCATTGCTGTGCAAAGTACAAGTTTCAAGTGTTATGAAGTTCCTTCTAATCTGATCTCATAACTCTATTCCACAGGGACATCTTTATCAAGGAATAGATTTTTGGCCTGGGATGCTGGAATTAAAAATTCCTTACTAATTAATTTTTAGCTGGCACAAATCACAGTCTTTTTAAGTTCAGTAGGAACTGTAAGTCTATTCTCCTTGTTTAACCACTTATAATTAAAGATAAATAAATAGCTCAGCTCTGTTTTTTCCCCAGATGAATGTGCTGATTACCACAGGAGGTTTTTCTGCTCAAGTTTGGTTCAAGGATGATTTTTCTTTTTCTTTTAATAATCCCACTCTCCAAATGCTTTCCCCCAAGAATAAAGCATTGGGGGGATGGAGGGAGTGGGGGCAGAATGGGACAGTTCTGAAACTGATCATTAAAAGTTTCCAGATATACTTTTTAAAAGCCCATGATTATTTTTAATACTCAAAGATGGAATATTTGTTCAAATGACCATGCTTGCATATGCTTCTACAGCCCTTTTATAAGTGAAATCATATACCCTCTGGACTGCATACACAGACGAAAGACAAACATCCGTCTGCTCAATAACTTCTGTATCAGGTAATGACATCTGCGAGCCCCTTTTGGCTATACACAGTTAACAGAACATATACCTCAGACTTTCCAGGCAAACAAAACATCCAGAAAGCAGAAAACCTCAGTGTCAATGCACTTAAACATATTTATACTACTAAAAGATTATGGTTTTGGAAAAGTGAGGCTGGGAAAGCATACAGCTAATGAAGAGTGAAAATAATCACATGCTTTTGTGACATATGCCCAAATGCTTTGCTGAACTAGGACATCATAAATGCCAGGAACATGGTCTTTAATAGTTTAGTTCTGAAAATGGGCTGTTAAACCACAATATTTTTAAATTATTGAAGCTTCTTTCTGAGAAGAACAAAAGCCTACATTAAATCATAAGGTCTTTTTCTTTTTAATTACTCCTATTTGTAAAGCTCTGATTCAGACTCCAGCAGCTCAGTGGTACCAAGCAGTTGCACTGTATTTCAGTTGGATCTTTTTGCCAGAAAAAAATGGTTTTTAGCAATAGAATTATTTCATTATTTCAGAACTGAGGTGCTGTTCTTGATTGGTCACAGGATACCACTTCTGCTCCCCTGACAGCATCTATGGAGTTACGGAGAGTTAGAAGATGCCATGACAAAATCAATCTTCTGTAAGATCCTTATGTTCATCCTGGAATACACTAGAAGTCCATATGCATATGTATATATACGGTGTGTAATCAGACTGCTTACTGTATATACCTAGTAGTTTAGGTTTTGGTCCATCAGAAGAAACAGCACAATAGTTCAAAACAAGCCCCTTGCTGGAAATACATGTGGAATCATTTACTGCTTTTAGTATTAGCTGTGAAGAAGCTTAAGCCAAGTTACAGTACTTGTTTTGCCAGTACAGGGAAGCAAGACATCAAAAGGCCCACAAATAGTTAACTAATATCCCTCTGTTCTTGTCAGGCAGACTGACAGCTGCAGCAACCTGCTTGAGCTTCTGAGCAAGTTAAACCAGGGACATGGCAAGCCTCAGGAATGGCAGGACCTGTTCATCACAGCCTTCCACTGCACTAAATCTTATCTGTTCTCTTTCCCTTTTGCTTTGCTCTGTTTCTGCTGTTAAAAAACAACATCCCAGTTTAAAAGAGCTGCCTAGTCACCTGAGCCACAAACTCCCAAAGGGAACAGGCTCCAGCTATTCAGATTTCCATGCTCAGGGTTTTGAAAAGTAGGACTTGACCTACAGCTGGGAGAATTCCAGGAAGCACCTTAGAACTGTCAGAGCCCAGCAGCTGTATCTGTGCATTTGAAAGGACAGTCATATCAGGAGCCATTTAACCAGGATGCCAGTCAGTTTCTTCAGAACCCTGATTCTTTCACAGCTATGTTAAGGTGACGTGTGATACTACAAATGCATGTATCTAAGCTCCTTGGTTTGTGACCGTCTTGAATTTACAACATGCCCACCTTCTGAAGTAGCAGAAAGCCATTACGGCAAACAGAAAAATGCATGAGGACATGCATGGTTGAAGTAATTCTGTTTTTATGTTCAAGTGAATGCACACAAACTTTTCTGTAGAATTGAGTAATCCTCATTGTCTGAACAGTGATCTTTCACTGTTCTCCACAAATACAGAAATTCAATAATTAGCTTTCAAGCTATTCATTAAATTTCTGGGGTAGATAAATAATGAATAAGAACCAGCTCTTCATTAGTATGCAATACCTGAAAACTATCTGTTATCCTTTTTGATGAATCTGACCCAAGGTTTCCCTGCTCTTCAAGGGAACTAAAATTGTAGCTGATAGAATAGTGTATATTATTTAGAAAAAAACAGATAGAACAAAATACATTACTCAAGCAAGTGGTTTGCTCTAAATTTGTAAAACCGATGGAGAAAAATGGCTTTAGGACAATAGTTTCAAAGCATGCTACTGTTGTTCTAACACATCCAAACAGCACGCAAGCCTTCCAAGACACAGAATAGGTGTCAGCTGCTCATGACTTACAGGAACAAGTTGTCTGCCTAACCCGTTAAGTCTGTGGCCTATGAACCCTCCTCGGTAACAGGGAAAAGGAGGGAGGCTCCTGCATGAAACCCTCTCCATCGTTTCAAGACTTCAGCTCTGACTTATCCCTGCCATGGACTTGGTTTCAGTTACAGAGAAATTGTTGTCTTGAATTTTAATTTCATTCTGACTTGCAACAGCATTATTATTATCATTATTCCAAGGAAGTAGAATGGGTTAGCATACAGTTATTTTCTATTTAAGCAAGTTTGTGCTTAATGCTTCCAATTTTAGTGCCACTGCCTCTGGAAGATCTGTGATGTTTTAGTGCTTCGTCACTGCTACTTTCTTTACCCCAGCAGGTTCCCAGAGCAAGTTCATGTACTGCTATGCCAGCTCAGCTAAGCAAGACGAGGAGTTTTGTGTTTGTACTGCCTGAATCTAAATAGAGTAGCAGCTACTGATGAACAGGCTGAAAACCGAAGTCTCTAAATGCTTGAGAAAACAGTTGAAGCAATTGGCTCTCCAAAAAGAAGAAAAGATCAGGTTGCAGTGCACTTCGGGAAGTGCTGGAAACCCACTATTAGCAATATGTTCTACACACAGTGAAAAGATGAAGCTAATTAGTGGATTTTTGCAGTTCCCCCCAAGAAGCCTTGCAGATTACTAACTGGGTCCACAATACTACCAGCATCATGCAAAGATGAGCTTTGAACATCTGATTACTTACCAGTTCCCCGCAGTTCTTTAATCCTGGACTGTGAGCCACTCTTCTGGACTCCTAAAAAAGATGTAAGAAAAATCTGTAACCACTGCATTATCTTCTTTCCTTTAACCATTATCTGTTTTAACTCCAGAAAGAACAATTTTTGGATGGGCTCACTTCTGCACATCTCTGTAGCTTCCTTAAGAATATGATTACTGCTCCCCTCTCACCCTCAGGCTTGCTCATGAGAAGCAATTCCAGAGTATTTGCTGCAAGCAGGACTCTGCCACTGTATACCCAAAAAAGGCCTAATCAGCAACCAGCTAGGAACCACACCACTCCAAAACCATGTGTCAAACAGGTTTTTTTTACCCCAACACCCTCAGAAATAGAGTTACTGTATTCCCCACATCAGCATATCTTTGGAACAGATTTTTCCTATCTTCTCCCTGCCATATGTGATCAACTGACTGCTCCAGTCCCTCACATAAGTCCCTGAGTAGCTGGGAGAGAGCTTCTATCCACTACAGCTTTGGTGATCAGGTAGTCTAGTGAGTACAGACAAAATTGATTTGGCCGCTGCAATTCATTTGGCAAAATGAATTGAAGGCCCCTTGCTCCTGAGAGACACAGTTCCCAAGTATGTCACTCCATGACCATACTTTGCAAATTCCTCCTGTAGACAATGGACTGCCTGGTCAGTCAGAATGCTCAGAGGCATCCATGGAATTCGGGAGAATGTTGATACTCATTAACCAACAGCAAAATTCGTGCCCAGGAAACATGGTAGTGAGAAGCAACATAATGCAAACCCAGTAGAGAGCACAAAGTTGTGTCCCAGCAGTTTGCCCACCCACTACCTTTTTAAAGTTTAGAAAGAAATAAGAACCAAGATTCGCATTATGTCCTCAATGTTCCCCAAATGCGATACACTTGAGATCATGTGAAAATAGCAGAAAGCAGTGGGAAATCCAGAGCTGGGTTTATTTTAAAGAGACTTCTCAAAGACCAGGCTTTTCATGTGTGCACACTTTCAAGCTAGATATCTGCACTTACAGAGCAAGCATAGCAGCAAGTCCAGGCTACCTAACATGTTGTGAACAGCATGTTGTGAACCCTATCAGAAGCAGGTTGTTGTCAAGCCCACAGACCAGTGTCATTCACATTAAGGAGGTGCTTTCAGAGGTCAAGAGCAGCCCAGCTAGAGCTACCTTTGTGCTGTAAATGGATTTATAAAGCTGAAGATGTTGAGGAGCTGGAACTTGTGAATTGCAGCTTGCCCAGCTGAAGTTGCTGGGGGAGCCCCCCGCACAACTGGGGACTTGTACTAAGAGGTTGGGTTATGTCTGAGTTGCTAATTGTCATGTTTTCTGCTTCTGAAGTGCTCAAAGGGACAAAGTGAAATTACTGAGCTGGCACATTACCCCAGCAGTGTCCTATAACTGCCTCTGACACTTTAAAAGCACTTCTTGTACCCTTAGAAGGGTGCACCTGCTACAGAATTTCAAGGATAGTTTTGAATCACACTTGGACTTTGAGAGGTTCTAACAAAGTATAGGGCTGTAGGCATATAGACTGATGGACGTTTCATTACTGAGTATAAAGCCATGTTATTTGATTCTATATTTATGCTTTAACTCATTACTGAGTTTAATTGTGCTGCACAAGCTAATAATGCAGCTTTCTCAAGTTATTTCTCTATAGATTCTACAACTGTGAATCTGTGATAAAGGATTCAGATGCTTTTCTTCTCTGATGGGGGTCTTTAATATAGTAGGACAAAATAAATACAAGCCAGAATAACAGCTATATATTAATTTGTTGAGCATTCGCAGACAGAAAAAATTCTCTCCTGTTTAAAGCTTCTATGCACCATTAGAGATGTCAGAAGAGGCAGACGGAACTTCATTCTGTACTGTAACCTTAGGAAGATCTCTAGGGGGAAAAATCATGGGTGTTCGTCTTCATGAAGGGAGAAAGGGATTTACTGAAAAATAGATAAATAAGAAACTAAAACGCCACTCTCTGGATCCGGTAATCACAATAAACCACCCATTTTGCTTCCTTTTCCAGGTTTTACTTTTATCACTTTTCATGGATGAAAATAGCTGTAAACATCTCATTTGCATCCATCTTGGCTAAGACAACTTAGGAAAACATACTCTAGTCAAAGACATTATATCAATTTAATATGGGCTATGTTGTGCATCTAGGAAGTCATACCTTATTAGCAGTATGGTAATGTTTGGATAAAGAAACTAATCTGTCACTTTCAGTCAGGTTTTCAATCAAGAAGAGCTACACATCTTCAGAAGTATCACCCATGTTTATGCAAGTCCAAAGAAAAACTCTCATTTCTGAAGGGGATGTTCTGAGCATTTAGTTTTCTGCCAAATTTCAATTTTATCTCATTTATTCAGAGTACTGGTTGCTCTACTGGCTTATCTGGATGAAACAGGAAGATGAGAATAAAGACTACTTGCACAGGTCATATCAAGATAGAACACCACATGATTATACTGAGAATGGTTACATTGGAGCAAAACCTGAGAATTATTTCTGTATAGTGCTGACTGTCTGTAGATCATGAAGTGCAAGTCCCTTTACAGGAGGGACGTTTGAAAAGGGACCAGCATCTCCTTTGAAAATGAGGCTTAGGAAAAAATAAAATGTTTTTAAAAGCACCCATGAGACTTTGGAACAGAAGTCACAAAAATGCTTCTGTGCAATGACACTAAGGTTCACAATGTCCAACTCTCAGTCATGTTCTGCTTAAACCAATCCCCAGTACCCAGTTAGGTGCCCAGGGTTTCTTGGCAATGCAGAAGGAGCATTAGACAAAGATGAAGTTCACACAGAGTAAAAGAGATGTCTTAAGGTTGCAGTCACCAGGTGAGCAATCCTCACTGCAGGGAAGACAGCTGCCCCTAGCTGAACTTCAAATACTGAGGCTTTTTCTATCATAACGCAGAGGGTACACTTGTCTTTCATAAATACCTGTAAGAAAAACCACTTTCTTCATCTAATAGCTCAGCAGTTAGCACTCTCACCTCTAATTCCTTCTCTGCCCAAGGTCCACATCTTTGATACAAGGGAGTATAACGTAGATATCTCCCACTTCTGTTGTTCAAGCTCTCTCAGCTGTCCTGAAGACAAGAGGGACAGAGAATGGTGTGTGTCTATAACCCAGTAGTTACATACTGCTCCATAAGATACCTACCTACAAGCTGTTTCCCATTTTAAAAGCAGTGAACAACAGACCTGATTAGGTAGTGAACTTGCTTAAAGTGGCATGAACTAAGGTACAACTATCACTGCCACCAATACCTACTCTTCGGGGGGAAAGCATCACACAGAATCACAGAATAGTAAGGGCTGGAAGGGACCTCAAGATCATCGAGTTCCAACCCCCCCGCCATGGGCAGGGACACCTCCCACTAAACCATGCCATCCAAGGCTATGTCCAACCCCACCTTGAACGCCGCCAGGGATGAAGCATTCACAACTTCCCTGGGCAACTCATTCCAGGGCCCCACCACCCTCACAGTATAGAACTTCTTCCTCAGATCCAATCTAAACCTCCCCTGTTTAAGTTTAAACCCATTACCCCTTGTCCTCTCACCACAGTCCCTAATGAAGAGTCCCTCCCCAGCATCCCTATAGGCCCCCTTGAGGTATTGGAAGGCTGCTATGAGGTCTCCACGCAGCCTTCTCTTCTCCAGGCTGAACAACCCCAATTTTCTCAGCCTATCTTCATACGAGAGGTGCTCCAGTCCCCTGATCATCTTCGTGGCCCTCCTCTGGACTTGTTCTAACAGTTCCATGTCCTTTTTATGTTGAGGACACCAGAACTGCACACAATACTCCAAGTGAGGTCTCACGAGAGCAGAGTAGAGGGGCAGGATCACCTCCCTCGACCTGCTGGTCACACTCCTTTTGATGCAGCCCAGGATACGGTTGGCCTTCTGGGCTGCAAGCGCACACTGCCGGCTCATGTTCATTTTTTCATCAACCCACACCCCCAAGTCCTTCTCCGCAGGGCTGCTCTCAATCTCCTCCCCGCCCAACCTGTAGCTGTGCCTGGCATTGCTCCGACCCAGGTGGAGGACTTTGCACTTAGCATGGTTGAACTTCATCAGGTTGGCATCAGCCCACCTCACAAGCGTGTCAAGGTCCCTCTGGATGGCATTCCTTCCCTCCAATGTATCAACCGAACCACACAGCTTGGTGTCATCGGCAAACTTGCTGAGGGCGCACTCAATCCCACTGTCCATGTCACCCACAAAGATGTTGAACAAGACCGGTCCCAACACCGATCCCTGGGGGACACCACTCGTTACTGGTCTCCAGCTGGACACTGAGCCACTGAGCACTACTCTTTGCGTGCGGCCATCCAGCCAGTTCTTTATCCACCGAGTGGTCCACCTATCAAATTGATGTCTCTCCAACTTAGAGAGAAGGATGTCATGGGAGACAGTGTCAAAGGCTTTACACAAGTCCAGGTAGATGACATCAACTGCTCTGCCCCTGTCCATCAGTTCCGTAGCCCCTTCATAAAAGGTCACCAGATTGGTTAGGCAGGATTTCCCCTTAGTGAAGCCATGCTGGCTGTCACCAACAACCTTGTTGGTTTTCATGTGCCTTAGCATGGCTTCCAGGATAATCCGCTCCAAGATTTTGCCAGGCACAGAGGTGAGACTGACTGGTCTGTAATTCCCCGGCTCATCCATTTTTCCCTTCTTAAAAATGGGGGTTATATTTCCCTTTTTCCAGTCATCGGGAACTTCACCTGACTGCCATGATTTTTCAAATATGATGGACAGTGGCTTAGCAACTTCATTTGCCAGCTCCTTCAGGACCCTTGGATGGATTTCATCCGGTCCCATGGACTTGTATACATTCAGGTTCCTAAGGTGGTCCCGAACAAGATCCTCCCCCACAGTGGGCCCAGGGTCCCCACCCTCACCGTCCCCGCGTCTGCCTTCCAAGACTTGGGTGGTGTGGTCAGAGCATTTGCCCGTAAAGACTGAGGCAAAGAAGTCATTAAGAACCTCAGCCTTCTCCAAATCCAGGGTAGCCAATTCTCCCGATAGCTTCTGGAGAGGGCCCACGGTGTCCCTAACCTGTCTCTTATCGGCAATGTACCTATAAAATCCCTTCCTGTTATCCTTAACATCCCTAGCCAAGTTTAATTCTAAATGGGCCTTAGCTTTCCTAACCTGGTCCCTAGCTTCCCGGACAACATCCCTGTATTCTCCCCAGGCCGCCTGACCTTGCTTCCACCTTTTATAAGCCTCTTTTTTCTTTCGAATTTTGCTCAGCAGCTCCTTATCCATCCAAGGAGGTCTCCTGGCCCTCCTGCTGAACTTCCTTCTAGTTGGGATGCATCGCTCCTGAGCTTGCAGCAGGTGAGCCTTGAATATCAACCAACAGTCTTGGGCCCCCCTGCCCTCTAGGGCTGTATCCCATGGAACCTTACTGAGCAGGTTCCTGAAGAGGCCAAAGTCTGCTCTCTTGAAGTCCAGGGCAGTGAGCTTGCTGCACGCTCTTCTCACTGTCCTGAGGATCTCAAACTCAACCATCTCATGATCGCTACAATCAAGGCTGCCCTGGAGCGTTACATTCCCAACCAGCCCTTCCCTGTTGGTGAGGACGAGGTCAAGCATGGCACCTCTCCTTGTCGGCTCCTCTATTACTTGCAGAAGGAAGTTGTCTTCCACACAATCGAGGAACCTTCTGGATTGCTTGTACCGGGCCGTACCATCCCTCCAACAGATATCAGGGTGGTTGAAGTCTCCCATGAGAACAAGGGCCTGCAAGCGTGAGGCTGCTCCTATCTGCCTATGGAGCGCTTCGTCCAGCAAGTCCCCTTGGTCAGGCGGTCTGTAACAGATCCCCACAATAATGTCACCCATCGCTGTTGTCCCTTTAACCCTGACCCACAAACTCTCTGTCGACTGCTCACCTGTCCCCAGACAGAGTTCCATACTCTCTAGCCTATCCCTAATATAAATAGCAACTCCCCCTCCCCGTCTGCCAGGCCTGTCTTTCCTAAAGAGCCGGTAACCTTCCATTCCAACACACCAGTCATAGGTGCCATCCCACCATGTTTCTGTGATGCCTATGATATCATACCCCCGTAGATGTGCACACATCTCTAATTCCTCTTGTTTGTTCCCCATACTACGGGCATTTGTGTAGAGGCATTTGAGCCGAGATCCAATTGAAGTTGGGTCATTGGCTGGAGCAGCTGGAATATCCCTACATTGCTCCAAATGTTTACTATAAGTGCTACCAACCGACTGGGTGTGTTGGGATGGAATGATGCCCCCCTCCCCCAACACATCTAGTTTAAAGCATCCTTGACCAGCCTGGCAAGCCTCCTACCAAATCCACTCTTCCCCTTGTTTGTCAGACCAGCTCCACCAGCCCCCAGGAGACCTGGCCTACTATATTGAGTCCCATGGTCAAGGTACCCAAACCCCTGACTATAGCACCACCCTTCTAACCATTTATTAACCTGCCCAATCCTCCTAGCCTTTTCAAGGTCCTGCCCTGTATCCTGGAGAATTGACGAAAAGACAATCTGAGCTCCAGAGCCCCTAACCACCTCTCCCAGAGCCCTGTAGTCCTTCTTTATAGTCTCCAGGCTACTGCTATCTATATCAGTAGCACCCACATGTATTACCAGGAGTGGGTAATAGTCAGTGGGACCGACTAGAGCAGGCAGCTTCTCGGCCACATCCCTGATCCGAGCCCCTGGTAGGCAACACACCTCCCTTGAGGCTGGGTCAGGCCGGCAGATGGGTGCCTCTGTGCCTTTCAGATTGGAGTCCCCGACTACTACGACCCGCCGCTTTTTCCTGGCAGCACCAGTAGTGACCTTCTTTACCAGTGCACTAGCTGGTTGCGCCTGGTGGGAGCGCTGTTGCTCATCAGTCCCCTGCAGGATAGCAGAGCGCTGTTGCTCATCAGCCCCCTGCAGGACAGCAAAGCGGTTCTGGGTAGGGACAACAGATGTAGGAGGAAGCCCCCTGCTTTTAATTACCCCCTTCCTTCTTTTTTTGTTGTTTTTTTCTGTTACCTTTTCCCAGCTTCCTGGGTTAGCAGCCTCCTTTCCTGGGTTAGCAGCCTCCTTTCCTGCATGGGCAACAGTAGACACCCGAGGCCCAGGAACAGTCTGGTCCCGGAGCAAGCAGTGCTGCTCCCCCTCAGCTTCCCTGACACCTTTCATCCTGGTAACAGCTTCCTGCAGTTCAGCCACTTGCTGCAGGAGGGCCTCCACCAGGGAACGCAGAGTGTAGCCCCGCCCATTGCTCACCCTTCGCTTAGGATACCCCGAGCTCTGCACTACAGCCTCCCTTCCCATCGGCTCCGTCTGGGTGCCTACACTGGCCACCACCGGCGCAGCCAGAGCAGAGCTCCCAGACCGAGCCTTGCCCGTACGGCGAGTGTTCACCATCCCGCTCACCACCCCGCTCGCCTGCCCGCGCGAACTGCCGCGCAAACTGCTTCGAGCCCGTCCTGTTTGCCCGCCCTGTTCGCCGCGCTCCGGGTCGCCGCGCTCCCTGGGGCAGCTTTTTAACCAGTCAGCTCTGCCGCCGGTCCTCCTGACGCCGCCCCCTCTGAGTCAGCCGCTCGCCTCCGCGGAGCTGCAGGCTCCCGGGCAGGCCTTGTCGAGGACTTGAAGCTCCCTCGGGGCAAGTTGCTGCTCCGAGGTGAAGCTCGTAGTCGCCGAGCCTCCCCCCCCGATCAGGCGCTGCAGGCCTCCCCTCGCGAGACAGTCACCTCAGCAATGGGCCGGAAAGGGCTGATGATGCCCGGGTTGAATCTGCCGCCGGTCCTCCTGACGCCGCCCCCTCTGAGTCAGCCGCTCGCCTCCGCGGAGCTGCAGGCTCCCGGGCAGGCCTTGTCGAGGACTTGAAGCTCCCTCGGGGCAAGTTGCTGCTCCGAGGTGAAGCTCGTAGTCGCCGAGCCTCCCCCCCCGATCAGGCGCTGCAGGCCTCCCCTCGCGAGACAGTCACCTCAGCACACTGCAATAACTGACTGCAGGAAGATGATCATAGCCCCACTGTGCACTGACCTCTGCTAGGAATCTTCAGAAGCAACCTCTACAGAGCAGAGACACTTCCCAGGTTTAGATGCAAATTCTCTTCCCAACATTGCCCACCTAACCAGCATGATTCAGGCATAGTTCGATCCATCCCAAGAGGCCCAAGGTAAAGGGAGGAAACTTTGCTCAAATCTAATGGATGTGCCCTTGAACTGGTTCAATTGTTCAGCTCTGCTTTCAAATGAAATGGGCCAGCTTCAACTCGTTACTCTTCCTGCTTAGGGAACTGTCATAAGGCTGGCTAAAAGTGCTCAAAACTTCCAGTGTGCTTCCTCCTTCCTAAGTTACGCACAATCTCAAATCCCATAAATGCTACCATCTCTGTCCCTGTGATTGCAGTTTACTCACAATTGGTATTTAAACTGTTGCATCTGGTTTTGAATTGAGTGACACTTTCGCCACTTGACCCCAGCCTTGCCACAGGTATACAGAAGAGAAGCAGGCTGATCTCCACACAGCTCCTCAGGAGTCCTTACTGCAAAAAGGTTTTGCTGCTACTGCTGATGCTGGCTGCTATCTGCTGAAATGGTAAGGTCTGAATGCCTGCCTCACTAGGAGCATCCTGTAATTTCTCAGCAGTCATTGCTATAAAAACAGTACACCTCCAAGCTCAGACAAGCATTACAAACACAGCAGTGTATTAGGAGGTCTTTGGTTTTTTTCCCTGGTTCGCGCTGTATCTTGGTCTTACACCACTGCACTGGAAAACACTCCCTTTAATACTTATTTTGAGAATGCATAAAAGTGGTACGAGATTAAAAAATTTACAAGTATTTACCACTGATAATGAAAACCATTGAGCTGAAAAGTTTGGTATTTAGAATTTTTATCTGACTCAAAATATGTATCAAGGCTACTTTTCCACATACAAAAGAGGTTTTTGAAAGGTACATTTGGGAGAACATTCACACCACAAAATATATAGTATAAAGTAAGATATAATTTACACTCTTTGCTGCCTTAAACCTCTTTCAGCTGAGAAAATTACAATGAGAAAAAGTATTTGAAATGTCAGACAGAATATTAATATCGCAGGCACTCTAAAAAATGAAATAGTTGTTTTAATTAAGACTTGTTTTATGTCTCTTGTCAAAATAAGAAGGTAGGCTGTGTCGCAGCTGTATTTAGGCTAATGTAAACTGAGTTCTCAGGCCTGGAGGAAAGAAGGTTATTAACAGTTTGGTGCATCTGTTTGGGCCATTGATGTTTCTCATCTGATTGAGTTCTGGCCCCAGCAGATGCTCAATGAGCAAAGCTCAGCTGCTGCACATTTGTACAAGTACTACAAGTCTTGGAAAGAAGTTAAAATCCAAATTGGGGAAGGTACAAGAGAAGCAGAGTGGGAGACAGAGACTGCACATCTTGTCCCTTCCTCTGCACTAAGGATTAACTTCTTAGAACCTCGGAGTTCTGATACACCTAAAAAGTCATGCTCAAAACTGTGGTTTACCATGTCTATAAAGACAGCTACCTAGGCAGAGCTAAAGTTCTGGAAGGAATGACTGATACATGGGTATTTCTCCAGGACAAAGAAGCAATTCATTCTTTTCCCCCAGACTCATGAAACACGTTAGCCTTGGCAGCATCCCGCAACTGTTTCATCCTAAAGCTTTAGGCGGAAAGACCAAGCTATACAAAGGCCTTGCCCAGCTCCCATCTTAGTAACTTCAAACTTCCTCTGACTTCATTATGAAAAAGGGTTGGTCTATTCCTGAGAGCTGGGCAACTCAACTTGGCTCTTCTTCACATACAACCAGGATGAATTACAAAGCTCTTAGTCATGACACATGGTTGCAACCTATTATTTTGCTGCACCAACACCCCTGCCAGATTTCACTCTGCCCTCCCCTCCACTCATATTCCTCAGGCTTTTTTATACCATTCCATACTGGAGTTTTGCTTCATTACTAGATATTTTCACCAAGAACTTGTTTCCATTAAACTTCCCCTGACAGCTTTACCTGTTCATTATGGCCTTGTTTGCATTTTTGTGTGATGTTATTCCAGAAATAGCAGTGTTACCAACCAACAAATTAACAACCATCACCAGATGGTAAAAGTGTCTCAGTGATTATTTCAAAAAAACCATAAAATGTGACTTTTTTCATAGTTGTGTTCATTAAGATTTGTAAAGGATTGTTTAGCTCAAGATCGCTATCATCTATTCAGTGGTCAAATAACATTACAAAGCCATTACTAAACAGTGAGTTGCAGTCTCCACAAAATATTAATTCAAACAGAGATTACAAGAGAAATCTCATTTCAAAAGATGTCACTTTTCAAACAGCATGTCATAAAGCTTATATATCACACTTCCCCCTGGCTTTGGTTTAGAAATCGTGCCCAAAGACTATCGCTGTGGGAAGCTATTTGCATTGAAGAGCTACTCATTTTACTTGCATCATTTCTAATTTTTATATGATAGTATATTGGCACCTTCTCATCTGAGCTTGTATACCACAACCGGGTTTAGCAGACTGACTGGAATCAATCTGTGTTTTGCCAAACCGCTCACAGGACACACTGAATACATGAGTCCACATTTTCATAACTCTGTGCAGCAATGTTAAAACTGAGAATTTATAATTTTTCTTCAAGGTATTTGCAAGATTTCTGTGTCCTTTCATTCTACTGTGAAAACACTGGCTGGACATAAGCAGAAGGTAATTCTTGAGCTAAATATTATGCATATGAGCCTATTACCTCTCTGATGCTTGTTGGCTGTTAGCACACTTCCATATGGAAAAATCTGTTTAGATTGGTAGTTAGACTTTAACCAGGATTTGCCAGCATTCACTCACAGCCTGCTCCGGCTAGGTCAGATACAAACTACCCACACCTGACTTCGTTTTCCTATATCTCTTTTTGTTTAAATCCTGACTGAAGACACAAGAAGTATTTCCCAGACCTCGTGCTATATCCAGACCTCTTACTATATTCATACATGAGTCTCTTACCACAGTTCGGAGCTTGAGGAAAGCAGAAATCATATAGCTGCTATCCTCCATTCGTACTTGGCTAGCATTCAGTCCTTGCAGAAAAAGAGATCGGGACCAAGCCTTCCAGGAAGGAAGCACTCCCAGCTATTATTAAATTAATGCCACTATGTGCTTAGACTTGAACAATTCTTTAAAGGCAAAAAAGGCATTTTCCCCCCACCAGACTCAAACTTTGTGAGTGTTCTAAGGAAACTAACACAATATACAGTAACAGAGGTCTTGACAGGTCTCCTCTAATTTATTAACAGCAAGCTGAATTACTTCTGTTCCAAAAACCAGAGATAAGTAAGCTGAACAGATAAACTTTTACACATTGGAGAATTCGCACAGCTCATCCCGTCCTTTGGTGGGAAAACTTGGTCACAAATGGCTTTTAACTCTAAAAACAGATAAAGCTGTGACCCCAAACTGAATTTAGTGCATCTAGTTAAAACATACACTGCAAGAACTAAGGTTTTCCGTATTTTCCAGAAGTCGAGTGCAAACATCACAACACCTTGTCTAAGGCATTCTTCAAAGCCTCAGAAAAAGACAAAACTTCTTGCATTCTTACCCTAAGGCACTAATGTTTGTTTTTTCCTTGTGCAAAAAGATTTCCAAATCACTACTTCCACAGACTGTAAAACTTATCAGACTTCACATAAGAGTTGGCTCTAGATCAAGCCCTGATATAGTCAGTTCTGGCTTTTAAGGAGCACCCATAGCAAGAATTTTACTTGTCCTCCCACCCTGTGTTATCATAGCCACATCTTCTATTCCCTGTTGCAAAATTAAATTCCATGTGATTTTCATGCAATACAGACAAGAAATCCCTAAAGGAAGTTTTTACTGATTAGACTTATAAGAAATTCTTCTCAGTCATTATATCAATGAATAAAGACTTCCAAATTCAAGCCTACAGAAAGCAATCCCAGGAAATCTTGAACTATAAACTTACTTTGCCTCATCCTTTTTCTTTTAAAGCTCTCTTCAGATTTTCATAGACATCAAACCTTTTAAACATATCTTCAATAGAGATGATCTTGACACAGATTTTATACCAACATAAACTTAGATAAGGGTAGGGTTTTTAGATTTACTTGCTTATTACACCACAATGACATGACTGTGCACATACCCATATAATTGAAATCACGCTCCATGGTGTTGCTTAACCTACTCTGAGCAAACTGAGGCAGATGAACTGGTTTTCAGAAAAATAAAACATCTCAAAGACAATTTCTAATCAGTATTCTTTCCAGAGTCCTTAGTAGTGCATCCAGTATTTGGTTTGCTAATGCTCCAAAGAAATACTTACAGCAGCTCCTCCAGTATGAATTTTAAAAGGAGTCTCCAAATTACATTTTATCAAATGCAGTTTTAACAAGTGCTTACCTTAAGGTCCAATATGAATGTTAAGTTGTACTGAAATGCCAGACCAGATTTTCATTACAAAAATAGGGCAGTAACACCACAAAACCCCAAACTAAGCCAAAAAGCAAGCAAGCCAAACTGTTAAGAACAGCAGTTTGCAAAGAAGCAAACCACCCTTAGAATAAAAAAGCCATCAGTCTATTGTCTCATGAGAAAATTTGTAGCCTTTGATTATACAATAATGTACAATATTTTCCATGAGATTCCTTATACAAAAAACCCCATGTATTCTCTGTACAATGAGTGGAATTCCTTTGTTTTATATCATGTAGTCCTCAAATATCAAAGAAATTATTGGGTTTGCCTTTTTTTAAGTATTTTTAACAATTGGCTCTGCAACATTTCCAGTGCTCTTTTTCAGTGCCTCCTTCAGTGAAAAAGTGGCTTTATCAACATGTTCCTATAAACACATATAAGTACATAAGCAAATAGGCACCAGAGGAGTGCAGTAAAGAACAAACGCCAGCAAAACTGCTAATCTAAAAATCTTCTAGGTAATATTTAAGATTGAGAACCTTCCTTCTACAATATTTTAATACAGCACAATTAC
Organism: Amazona ochrocephala; assembly: GCA_039720435.1. Classification (NCBI taxonomy): domain Eukaryota; kingdom Metazoa; phylum Chordata; class Aves; order Psittaciformes; family Psittacidae; genus Amazona; species Amazona ochrocephala. Next base: position 28,698,865 of record CM077883.1, on the reverse strand, counting down.
CTTAGTTATTTCAAGAAACTTAACTTCAGTGTATGTATGTTTTCTTCCCTTCTGTTCTCTCTGGTTTGGCGTTTCTTTCTTATCACTTCTTTCATCACTTGGCATTTCTCACTGGTCCTTTTCCTTCTCCCATTATCTTTAATTTACTTCATTCTCCTGAAATATTTTCTCCATCTCAGATTTATTCCCTGTCACCTCTTTCTGGTTCAACCTGGCAGTTTTGAGAGTTGGCTTATTTTCACAATAGAGCTTGAGTCACAGATCCAGCGTAATTCCAGCTGCACCCTTTTCAGCCCTTCAACCTTCATTGTTTCTCTAAGCAGCTATTTTGAAAAGGAGTCCTGCATTCTGATCAAAAGTCAGAGCTGCTGCTCTCCTCTTTGTCTCAAGAAAGTCAACAAGGAAGAGATAAGGTTTGTTGTCATCCCCATCCCCCCCCCAGATTCATCACAACTTAGTAAGCATTGATTAAAAGCTAGATGGTTTAACCTGAAAGAGTATCTTTGTATCCCTATTTCCAATTTTTAGGATACAAAGTAAAGATGAAGAAAAATCAGACTCCAAGAATGCGTACATCTCACAGAAATGGCTGTGCTTAAACAACACTGCCTAGCTAGACTTTGAACAACTAGTGCTCGTATTACAGCAAGTCTGTAACTGCCTTAGCTTCAAGTTAGCTTTATGCAAACTTGGGATGTTCATTTCTGCAGAGAATAGCCTAATTGAGGTTACAACAGAATCAGTCCTGAGTTTTAGTCAACATGCCCCCCAACTAGATGTCTTCAGGTCCCCAGCAACTGGCCCTGACTTCCACCCAACCATCATCCCAACGAAGAACAAACTTAGACAAAACCATATGAGTTCCACAGTGTCATCAGCGGGCAACAATCCAGCACTGCGCTGTCCCTCCTGCTCTGAAAGACGATTACAAGAGATGGAGCCCAACATCACGGATTGGATGAATTCAGCAGCTTTATAGAGATTGGTCCATGCAGTAAGGAATGATGCCCGGGTTGAATCTGCCACTGGTCCTCCTGGCACCACCCCCTGTGAGTCAGCTCCTCGTGTCCACTGAGCTGCCGGCTCCTGGGCAAGACTTGTCAAGGACTTGAGGCTCCCTCACTGCCTATTGCTGCTCTGAGACGAAGCTCCTGGATGCTGAGCCTCCCCCCAGTGAGGCGCTGCAGGCGTCCTCTCTCGAGACAGTCACCTCAGCAATGGGCCAGGAATGGCCACTGATGCCCAGGTTGAATTCAAGGCCAGGTTGGACATAGCCTTGGATGGCATGGTTTAGTGGGAGGTGTCCCCGCCCATGGCAGGGGGGTTGGAACTAGATGATCTTAAGGTCCTTTCCAACCCTAACTATTCTGATTCTATGATATAGCGATTATATAGTGAAAAATGTGGGATCTGAGCATGATGTGAATGGTATGGAATAAGGGGTGGATACTGTCCTGGGTTCAGCAGCAGCAGTCATTTTTCTCCTTCTTAGTAGCTGATGCAGTGCTGTGGTTTTGACTTTCAGCCTGGGAACAGCTCTGATAACACCGATGTTTTCAGTTGCTGCTCAGTAATGTTTACTCTGACCAAGAACTTTCTGAGTCTCATGCTCTGCCAGGGAGGAGGGGAAGCCAGGAGAAAGCAGAGACAGGACACCTGACCCAAACTGACCAAAGAGGTATTCCATACCACAGCACGTCATGCCCACTATATAAACCGGAGGCAGTTACTTGGAAGGCCCGGATCACTGCTTGGTCGGGCTGGGTATTGGTCGGTGGGCGGTGAGCGGTTGTACTCTCTTCCCTTGTTATGTCCCTTATCATTATTGTTATTGGTGGTAGCAGCAGTGGTTTGTGTTATACCTCAGTTACTGGACTGTTCTGATCTCAGCCCGTGGGAGTTACATTCTTTTGATTCTCCTCCCCATCACTCTGGGAGCCAGCGGACAGTGGGCGAGCAGCTGCGTGGTTCTGAGTTACTGGCTGGGCTTAAACCATGACACCAATGTTCAGAGCTCCTGGCAGCCACAGCACATCGTGCTTTTGACTTGCTAAATATCTCAGGTTAGGAAATTTATCAAGCTCAAATGAAGAATTGATTTGGAGAAGCATTAGATTTCAGACCGCCATGCCCTGTGTGCTGCTTTCAAACTATTTGTAGTAAATACACTCAGAAAGTCAGGCACTCCAGTACACTGCTGCATCCAAATAAAAGCCAAGTCCCTGAAAGAGTACCTGGGACACCCCCTTATTTGCATGGGTGAGGCAAAAATCCCATATCCATGGTAAAAAGCCCAAAGTGAGTGCCTTTCTACTTACTTGCCAGAGATTTACCCAATTCATCTAATGCAGCTGCTTAGAAGAAGGGACTCCACATGCCTGTTTAACACAGCAGAGCGCAGAAGACAGGTCTGTATCCATCCCTGCTTCTGTTTGTGGATGCCCTGGGAAGAAATCCCCTAGGTTAAACTTCATTGACTGCAAATGAAAACGAATGGTGTTTCTAAGGAGTCCTTATGCCTGACAATGTGGGAGTTACATTCTTTCGATTCTCCTCCCCATCCCTCCGGGAGCTGGGGGGAGGAAGGAGAGGAGTGAGTGATCGAGCAGCTGCATGGTTCTGAGTTGCCATCTGGGCTTAAACCACAACACTACCTCAAAGTTTTATTAACAGTAGTAAAGTATATAAGCAGTTATCTCCTCAGTAAGGCTTGTCTTTTGTAACTTGTCTTTTCCTTTTATTGTTTTAAAATGTGGGGGGTTCCCCTTCCAGAGAGCTACAAATACTAAATTCTGTGGTTTTAAGAGACCTTATTGCTGTCAGATAGCATTACACTGCTGAAAACTGAGTATGAAATGGAAAACACCTTTTCAAAGACATTAGAAGAAACTCTCCCAAGCCCTTTAAAAAATCAGTAACAATGAGTTTAAGTTGTCCAAGAGTTGAGCTCAAAGCCCTGTATGAAGCAAAGACTGCAACTTAATCTTGCCGACTGTAAAAGAACCAGCGAGTCCCTTCTGCACCCTAAAGAAACCAAGGAAGTTCCATATTAGTGACAGAGTGTATGCCACTGTGACCCAAATAGGGCTGATTCTCTGAGCAAACAATATGCAAGCTTGTCCACCTCCAGCATTCAAGCCATTATTACAGATGCAGACCAAATAACATCAGCAGTAGCATTTTTGGTGGGTGTTCAATCCCTTGTGTCAAACTTCCCTTGAGTGAGGCAGTCATGCTGCCTCTTGGCTGTAAAGCTCAGAGGAGGTTATTCCTCCACCATGTATTTTTGTGGTTTGCAATCAAGTACTTTCTTCGGGAGATGGAAACATTTGAGAATCATGTTAGACCACAGAGAAGTATTTCATCTCCACCACATCATCATCTCTGGACCATTTTAAAGGGCTATTGCCAAGTAGTCGTCATTTCCATCTCAGAAAGCCCTTGAATGGCTATTTACACTTTTGTCTTTCTTCAGGATTAGATTACTGTAATTCTGTATTGACTGCCTTGCACAACAGGGCTCCGCAGAGTCTCCAGCAGGCAGAGCCTGCTGCTGTTTGTCATGAGAAATGGATGATTTAAACATTGTGCCGACTGTAAAGCCTTTCCATCAGTTGCAACTAAGTCAAGGAATTGATTATAAAATTGTTCTGTTTACTTATGGCACCAATCATGGTCACTGCCTTTCAGCTGGGCAGTTTAATTGGGACTAACTAGCTGACTGCTTGCAGAAATTCTGTATAGTACAGAACACACTTTATTTTCTCAGCATTGCATGAACGCTGCATGTAATACAGTACGGCAGCTCTTCAGTCCTAACACTCCACACCTCCCAGGATGAATTGGGGATGTCTTTCTAGGATTGAAGCTGAAAAAACAAACCCCAAACCACTTCCTGGAAGCTCATGGTGTTAAAATTGAGTTTATGGTGGGCTATTTCACTTGAAATACTGATGTCTTTGTTTCATTAGCCATGGCTTTGATTGCTTGCTATATTCACTTCAGACTGGAGAAGCCCAATTGTTTTCTAGTTTATTGTTCACCTAGATAAATACTTAGTTGCACTTAATGTAGCAGGAGGCTCCTTCTCTCCCTTACAGACATGAATATTCACATTACAATGATAATCCACTTAAGGCTTTGTTTACTGTTACAAACAATGTATGGTTCAACTCAAGATCAAGCTCTCTCCATCTAATGAATATAAAGCTAATATTTATTATTATCCATTATTATTATTGCCCTAGTCAGGTTTTTAGCATCTTCTGGCTACCAAATTATTTGGCATTACTATTCATTTTTTGTTAGACACAAGGCATCATTTCTCCAGAATTGTAAGGCTAATTAAGAAATGAATGTTAGATCTATATTAGTTGCATTGGGAATACTCGTCAAAACTCATGATTTATAAAGTTGCGTTGGATTAGCTGAGCAGAACTGGGCCCCATTTCCAGCAGACCTGAACCTGTGAGTAGCAGTTATCCTTTCCAAGTTCACCACAGCCTTTTTATCAGCACTGGTTTCTATTTGCAGCTTATTGTTCCCAGAATACCAGCTCATTCCCAACAAGGTGCTCCAAAACTTCTTCTGGGTCTGGTTCCTTGTTTTATGACTGGAACTGCCCTGCCTGTATGCCTTCTAAATAATTATAACATGCTCTCAGCACTTGTCAATATTTGATAAAGCAACAAACAGATGATGCCAGCAAGACATCTCTACTTCAATTTGTTTTCTTGATCATTTGGCTGTACTTCATCTGGTTTAGACCTTCAGTTCTGTGTAACAGGGTCCTTTTTGTGAAGCATAGCATACCAGTATGTGCGGCAAGGGAGACTCTGCAAGCTAGGAGGACTCAAAGGGCCTCAACACATTTCCAGTGAAAACTTCCTGCAGCATAATAGGCTTGGTGCCCACTGACACCCACTAGGAAGTTGACTAGTGACAATTTGTTATTCTAGTCAGACTTGTTTCTAGCCACTCCTGACATTAAGATTGTAGTAAGAAAGTATATTTTTATTGTACTGAAAACACTCTTTGAAACAGATTCAGAATTGCTGGAGATCTATTGATGTAATTCATCTCAAAAAAAAAAGAGTAGTTTGAGGCTTTTTCTTCCTTTCTGTGTTTGCATATTTGACAGTAGCTGTTTCCATATGCTTAAACAAGTGATGTCTCTGTCACTTATTATTTAATTCTCCTCTCATTCACAATAGGCTGTACAAAGACAGGTCAATTACATACCTTTTTTGTAAAAGACACTTTCATTAAAATGAAGTTCGATCAAGAATCGACAGTATTTAAAGTCTTTCCTCCTGTCATTCCTAAGGCACCCAGAGATTTGCACTGAAGTTCCTTAGGCAGAAGCAATGTAGAGATTCCCTCACCTGATCCTTCTCTGAAGGAGAGGACATGGTTTGCTTTCACCTCCATATTGTAAATACCTAATACAAAATGTTGTTAAAGAGTAGATTTTTGGTAGAGTAGTACTGGTGAGATTTTGATCACACTAGAAACATAAAGTAACATGGAAAGTCATCACAATATTGAAAACAGGCATAGGAAGATTGGCCTGCTTCTGAGGCAAAAAACACATGCTGCAGATTTTAATGCTTTCCTTAAGCTTGAATAATATACAAAGCTTTTAAATATTGTTATACGAAAATGGCTTTCTGGAATTTCAAAATAGTGCAAAATACTATGACATGCAGGAATTACTTAGAAAGAAGAAAGAATATCTACTGAATAACAAACCCAACCAAATTCAATTAACATTATCATATATATTTGCTCCAAAAGTAAACAATCAGACAGAAACCAAGCTGTGAGCTTTTGGATCCAGAGTAACAGACAGGATGACAAGAGATCTAGCTCTTTTCATTCAGCTGGTAGTTAGACCAGACAGCATTACTTCTACTTACCTACTTTTAGTAAGGATACCAAAATACACTTTCTGTAAGCCTGAGTTACGTTTTCAGTCTGTTCTCATGCATTTTGGAGAAGTTCTAAAAGAGAGAAGATCATGAAGGACTTGAAACAGAAGATCACCACCTCTGAAGGTGAAGCAGAAACTGGGACAGTTTCCAATTGTTTAACAAAATCATCTACTACTACTGGCAGCTCCAGAGACCATTAGAGTCTTAAATGAGAAAGTAAATCAGGGAAACATACCCAGGACATTTGATAAAAAGACCAGCTATTTAGAAAATTAAATACAATAAGTATATCAAAAGAATATTAAGTGCTGAAGAAGTAATTCTGCTGTTGTATTAGAACAATGTAAGAGAACAGGGAAGAGCCCTGTCCTGTGCCATTGCTCCACTCAGCATAGAAATAGAAGAGGGAGTAGTGTCACTGCTTACAGCTCCTCACTGCCAAGACAGGTTGCCCTAATTTCTTCTGGCTCCTTTAGTTTGCTCTAATTTATACCATCCCTGAAAGACTCTAAAAAGTACAGGCCAGAAGAGGATCAGCAAGCGAAAATTCGTTTCTGTCCATTCTTTATTTCCTTTCAGCCATTTGCAGGCAAAAATCTCTTCATTGGTGCTATTTCACCAGCTCAGAAGGGTTGAAGGGTTGACAATGTGGTAACTAATCCAGCCTTGCATCAAAAAGCCTTAGTTCTTTAACAAAAGGGAGATTTTCTATTTTGAATACAACATTTGAAGTTTACATTTATAGGTGCTTCAGTGTAACATGTTCCTTGCTCTGAAGATTATTGGAACAATTGAAGGTGTAAGTGGAGGTGGCACTTGGAAGCACAAAGAGACACCTTGCAGAAGGTCAAAGACAGATTGCTTGAAGATTCCACAGTAGCAAGTTTCACAGAGCATGGCAAATAGAAACTGGAATGTAGATTTGTGTGGAATGCATGGAAGACATTTAAATAGTAGAAGGAATCAAGGAAGGAATTCAGCTGAAAATATGTTCTAAAAATCAAGTCTAGTACCAAAGAAATACTACTCTCAAAGAGGAACAGGTTAGATCACGGTATAGTCTGTTTTCTTGCCAACTTCCTTGTGTAGGTTTTCAAAATGAAGCATTCAAGCTCACCCATTGTAGGTCAATGCCACATTGATGTTAGATCTCCTGAAAACCCTACCAAGAACATGCCAAATTCTGTCAAAATACATTCTTGATGCATTCCAAAACAGAACCAGAAGTATATAACCTATCTTTTTGATAAATATTAATATTAAAATACCTGACAAGCATAAAAAAAGGAAAAAACAAACCTCAGGATTTGATCTCTGTCACAAGAAACCTTGGGGTGCAGAAATATTTCATGCATAGCCAATGGTCACTTCTTGTACACATAAATCATCATAACCTGTTCTCTTATGTATCTATAAATGAACAGGTACATATGCAGAGATGACAGGGGTTTACAACGCAAGCATATGCTTGTGAATACTGCCTGTGCAGTAAGCAAGAAGCTTAAGGGTCTCAAGAACAATGCATTTGCAGAGTGGCTTTTCTTATTTCAACATGCCTAGCAGTAAACAAAGTGACTTTCATTAACAGATAAATCGTATCTATTTGTAGTACAATGTCCACAGGACTCCTGTCAATCACTAGCAATGTAGAAACATTCATAAGCTAATCATGGCTAAGCTAATTTTGGCTCTTTCAGAGCCAAATTATGGTGCTTTGTGCCAAACCTTAGTATAAATTAATTGCAGTCCTAGTGCATATTCAGGAATTTGAAAAGCAATACAGAAAGGTGTTGTTGCACCTGGATGCCATTTAGAGTTATGCTATTCAGTTTTTCATCTTAAATAGAGAAAACAAAGCATATCAGGCCTAATGCCATTAAAATTGATATCCAAGCCATCCAAGAGATTACTGCAGGATGTTTTGACAAATTCAGCATTAGAAGACTCCTTTTACAACTCTGCTGCTTTAGAAATCAAGACAGAAGGATAGCTTATGGTTCAATTCCCAGCTGGCCTCCCAAGACCTAAAAGCACATTGGCATTGTTCAGTAATTTCAAGCTAATTGCTATACCTCTGTGTTCTGTACATGAAAAACAGTAATAGCAGTCCTATTTAGAAGGAGCTATTTCTTTTGACATCTACTTAATGAAAGCTGATAATGCACAAGGCTTGTGTCTTGAGCAAATGTGGTTTTAATCCTTTCACCTACTTCTCCATGCACATATACAGCTTCACGTTGTCAAGCCTCAAAGCCCACTGTCTTCCATCACTGTTCTTCAGGTAAAAGCCATGAGGCAAACACAAGTAAGACTCTGACCAGTCTCTGTGGATCTACTACCCTTTGTGTAGGAGGTATGTCCGGTCTTCTCTTTGAAAGTCACACATCCTAACCTGGATGTTTTTTTTCATTATTTGTGCTTTTCTTCTGTTACCTGTTCAACAGGAGCTCAAGTAAGCCCCAGTCCCTATCTCTTGCAGTTGGAAAAAAGCCAGAGATCTACTGATTCATCATCTCTTTGACAGCACTGTGAAGTACTCAATTGCTTGAAACACTGAACACACCTAACAGGTCTACTTATTGTCAACCACCAATATGGAACTGACCAAATACATAGAAAGGAGGAAGTAATCTGCTACCAGATCTCCACTGATTCAGCTGACACTCACTTCAGTGAGAGGTTACTAGCTAGCATGGTGGAATATTAAATTCAAATGGTAGTAGAAAAATCCTTGCTAACTTGTTGGAAGTATCTAAAAAATCCCCAACACTAAAGCAGACATGGAAGCTTGCTTCCATCATAGCATACAAACCTCGAAGTGGTATGTGCATGGCCTTTCCCTCAAAGCTATCCATTCAGATTTGTTTCTTAACAGTATAAGAAGAGAAGCATTAACTACATAGACATTCCAGGCTGGAAAAAAAAAAACTAGCAAAGTGAGGCAAGCTTGCAGGGATTCCAATAACTTGACTCTTTTCACTGCACACTCTACACCCACCTCCCCAAATAAAGCAATATATTGAATGCAAGTCCTCACCATGCAGCAGTACACTGAGCTTCATTCTGGATGCAATATATATCTCCTTGTTCAGAACTGTGGCTCTGACGAGTTTTCTGTAACTGCTTGGTGCTTCTTTTGCCAGGAGGAAGCAAAATTGACCTATTTTTGACAGTTTTTAATGAGATGAGGCTAAAAATTGAGGAACTCGTACTGAAAAGAACTCCTTTAAGTAGACATAGAGATTCTAGCAATTACTCCTCAAGTGACCAAGGAGTTGAAACATCACAAGTTGAGACCTGTTTAAAAGATCAGGTAGAAGAGCAGATAAACTCACCCCAGTTAAAGTCTTTGCCCAGGCTTATATTTCTTATTATTGCTACAAATGGGAACAATGAGCAAATCAAAATTGCCCCCATAATATAAAAAGCCCAGACAAGAATTTTAACTAGGTAAAACGTAGAGCTTTGGTCACAGCACAAGTTCTCGTCTCCAGTTGGATTTTGAACCAACTGGAGTACTTGCTTTCTGGTTGTCTGAAGAGAACAATTACCCAGCTTATCTTAAAAATCCTCCATCCCAATGAGTCGAAAAGGCCACGTAGGGAAAAAGGCAGATTTTTAACACAGTAAAAATAAAACATACAGAGAGAAACCTCCCATGTGGTCTGTAATTGATCCAGTATATGGAGACATTCTCTGGTAGCTGGTCACCCTACTGCACACACTGAGAAGTTACACTATTTGTTAGCAAAATCTAGACTGCTTCAAGCACTGCTGGAATTTCTGATGATTTATTTTCCACACTAACTTCTGTACCTATCTGTTAACAGAAAGCTTTTTAGTTTACAAATGCTTTGATCTGCTGCGTCATCTAGAAGTGGCTGTGGTCTCACTACTCCTTAGATGCTTAGGTCGGAACCAAATACTAGTAAGTTTGTCTTAGCATCCAAACATAAAGTAAACTCTTAAGCATGCAGATTCCTCTACAGGAATATTCTTCTGCTCTTTAAACTGAATGACTAACTCTGACATTTACTCAACAGCTTAAGAAATGTATTGTTAACCTCCTGAAATGTCAAACATATTATTAAAGCTGAAATTGAGATAAGTTGTTTTTTGACTACCTGACTTTTGACAAATTTAGCCTAATAAATTTCTTGACTTTACTGGAATAAGACAACAAAAACAGCTTGCTTTATTTTCCCACAAATACATTAACCTCCAGAAAAACTTTTCTGATGGAAACACCATTGCAAGAGCCATAAGAAATACAAGAAAAACAAGTTTAAAGATGTTAATGGCGAATAAATATAAAACCAAAGATAATTTCTTCACTGCCTCCAAATACTCATTGGCTTTTTCTGACTTAAAGGAAGAGAACAGAAAAAATCCGGGAATAACCAGAACCAAACTGAAGTATTTGCCAGTTTTATTTAGGGAAAGAGACTATTAAGCCTCTTAAAGGTTAACTGATATGCATGAGTTATCATATACGCCCCTTGTCTTCAAGGTTATAGACTGTTTAGCAGAACTCTGCCAAACGCCAGTTATCTGAAGGGAGCTAGAAATCTCTCTGTTGATGACAGACCACTGAGCAGATGGTAAGTAAATCAAGGTCCTGATGTGAAATGTTAAAGCTTTTATGCTGGAAGACACTGTTAAAGCATTATCCAGGTTAAATCAGATTCTGTAAAACACCAGTTTACTAGTAGGCAGGCGTGAAGTCTTCCGCTGAGAAATTCTACAAGCTTGATGGCTTGGTTTGTTTGGGGTTTTGTTATTTTAGAAGACACCCTAACAGATTCATTAGATTTTCATTTACTTTCTCCTGTTGAGAAGTGACTGCAGTGGTTCCATTGAAAGGGCAAAATGAGCAGGGCAAGGGAGGACCATTTATTTATTTGTCATTATTTCTTATCCTGCTTAATTAGGCCAGTAGGGTATAATTAAGGCAGGTTCCATAACACTGAGAACATAGTAGACATCTTAGAAGAGAATCTATTATTAATAGGTTGCCCAACTTATATATGCCCAGGCAAATCTGGATGAGAGAAAACCTTCCCAAACAATGTTCTAGTGCCTAACCATTTGGAAAAGACCTAGTACAGCAGAAACACACCTGGTTTTCTTTGAAAGACTACAGTTACCAAAGGGCATCTGCTAGACCTGCATGGGAAGACTAGAAAACACTCTGGAAGTCATCTAGAGTAACTATAGCTGCAGTGAACCAATTTCCTTGAAGCAGAGGAAGCAATAATGCTCCTTCAACTTGCAATGTTTCAAATCAGCTTGACTACCAAAGTTAAAAGCACCAAAATCTAGTGTCTTCACAGGAGGGACAACATCTGTTAGGCTTGATAATTTGGACCACTAAAAATCATGAATGATTAACGTGTATCAAATTGACATTATGACTTGGAGGACTTGCTGATTGCAATATCACGTACCATGGCTGATCCAGGCTACTCCTGTTGCAGAAACTTACCATGAAAATCATGTAGAATTGCTCTATAACGTTGAACACCTGATTTTAGGAGCCATATACCCAGCTAAATTAAACCATAATCCTTCCAATAGTAGGCATGCATGACATGCAGTTTTTCCAAACCCTGAATTCCCATGAGAGTATTACAGGCAAGTGCGCAGAGAAGGGGAAAAAAAAAAAAAGTCAAGGATCTTTCAAATAATTCATAGAACCTATCCAGAGGATTTCAAGCTACTGGAAAACAATTCTTCCATTGGAGAAAAGGACATAAATACATGTTATTCATTAAAAATTTTCTTTAGATCCTTACACTAAACTTGCAACTCATTTATTTGCCAGCTATAGAAACAGCTCTTTTATACTATTTTCAGTGGCCTGAAAAGCCTCACAAATAGAGACTGTACTATTGCTCTTATTTATGTAGTGGTAAGCACTGGTCTAGCCACATTTTAAATTTCCATCCAGCCTATAGCAGGCATCCACCTTCTTCCTGCAACCCCCATCTCACACATGAAGATACATAATCCCTGCACTAATGCTTCCATTGTCCTCTAACTTTTGGAGCCAATTCCAGCTTAGGCTCCAAGGAATGGGAAGCTGGGGGGGGGAGGAGGGAAGGAGAAGAAGTACATTTTTGACAAAGCCCTTAAGTGATGAATACAGCTGTAGGGGGAGAGAATCCCACTCCTCCCCCCCCTCCCCCCCCCCAGCCTTGAGTCTTTTCATTCACTCTCCAAATGCACTGAGATTAATAATGCCTCTGGGCTACTGTATGCAAACCTCCACTGTGCATGCAGAAAAAAGATTATAATTGAATACCCTATTATGATAGGCAAGGAAGAAGAAAAGCAGATGGACAGACAGGGCTCAAAGGCTGAATTGGCCTGGTTTGGCTTTCAGCCCACAGCACCTACAATTATCCTGCAATGATTTTTATTTATCTATTTAGTATTCCCACTAGGCAGAGAGAGAATCTAGTATTAATTTAGTGTTCACAGTTAGACAAAGCTTTAAATTGGACAAAAGTTATTCAAATGGATAATGAAATGAGCTGGAGCCCTAATGTCCTGCTTTGAATAGAAATAGTAGGAGCCACAGCCCTCTGCAAATATTTTACGATCTGACAGCTTATGCTAGAAGTCTTCTAAAAGACACTTTTACAGAACAGCTTTACCAATGTAGCAGTACTAGAGTGTTTTGTGGACAAGCAGCTAGCTGTTGCTGAGCATCCAGAATCTCATAGCAAAACAAGTAAAAGGCATGAGTAGAAGAGGAAAAAGCAGCTCTGACATATATAAAAGGAAAGGATGAAACTTTAAATCCAGGATGGCACCTCCATAGCTATTTGCTTATGGCATCTAGATCAAGCCATCTAGTTTGCTCCTAACCATCTCATCTATGGCATAACAGCCTCTTCTAAATTAGCACAGGGTGTTGCTAGCAGTTATTTTCTGTTAATGAAGGCCTTGCCAGCACCAGAATCTGACCAATAATCCTAAGCAGCACAGGTAATAGGAATAAGAGAATGAAACAACAAATCAAATTCTCATCTTGAGACCACTGTGCCAAAGACACCTGCTTGAATCAAGCTGGTGCCTTCTTCAAATGTTTGAAGGTGCACCTGATGCTAGCAAATTGTAGTGTAAAGAAAACAGTTGCTGTCTTAGCTGCAAGTCATTTCATAAAGACTTGCCAGAAAATGGGAACACAAGACATCATATGGAAAAAAACATCTGAACAAATTCAGAGAGGCAGCAGAATGCTGAGTGTACAATCAAGAATGTGCAAGTGTTGATCAGGACAATTCAGAATGATTGCCTGAACAAGCAGAGGGACATTTCTCACCTCATCTACAATTTGAAGTTTAAAATCTATTCCATAGACCTAAGGATCAAGCTTAACTTCCATGGAACACTAATGCTGCATTCCAGAAAATAATCTAAATTGATTATCTGAACTGTATTGTCAGTGCTTTTTTGAAAAGCCACAACTGCTCCACTACTCACCACTGTGCATGAAATGTCTACGGCTTTGGAAAGCAAATCAAAATATGGATTAAACTGATAAAAATGATAATTCCAGGCATGATTAGATTCACTGTGTTGTGTAGCCTGCACAGCAGGTGGGGGATCCTTCAGAAGAATTAGAGAAAGGTTTAGGGAAAGCAGATTAATGGCGAAAAGATTAAATGTGCTCTAAAAGCAGGACAAAACATATTTTTAAAATGACAATTCTAACAGCAGTGCTTAGGGATGCTCTGGAATGCAAAGTACGCATACTCCATTTAAATACCAGATGCACAAATGTCTCCTACTTGCAATTATGCAGTGCATTGGACAACTTCAAATCATAAGCTGAATAAGCATTTGACATTAAGTGCTACTAGTGACAAATATTAATCAAAATATTGCCAATAGTTTCTATCACACAGCAGTCAAGCTCTATTTTCCCTTTCTCGGCATGCAACTTTTGACAAAACTGATCCTGTGAAGGCCTACCACGCTGTTTAGTTTCATGTTCAGAAATAGAGTACAGTTGAAAATGCAACACGGTAATAGCAATTTCTAGAGCCCTGAATAATGCACTTGGATTCCACTGCCCTCTCTCAGTGTTGAAGGTTTTCTAATAGAAGATGCTGTGTATTTAACAAGGTAAGAGCAAAAAAACCAAATTAGAGTGGAAATGGACAGCTTCTACAGCCCAAGAGGAGAAATGCTGTTTAGCTGATCAATATAGGTTGCAGTTGTATCTGCTGCACCAAAACAGGAGTCCACTGCTTATGCAAGACATCACATACCTTAAAAAAGCATTAGCAGCAGCAAAGCAAGTGTTTGAGCTTATCCAGAGTTTCTCTCCTTTTTGCCACAAATACTAATAATGGTACACTTTTACGTCCAAAAAGCATGAATTAGACTGCCTCCAGTTTTTAATTCTACAAACTGATGTTACAGAGAAACCTTAAGTCTTCAAAAAAAAAAAATAAATCCCAAGCCATAGCACTAGTATTTGCACATCACTCCCAAAGTGACCACATGGTCTTGCAGCCTTTCTCCTCCTTTCATTCACCCCAATCTCTTTAGTTCCTTTCTATCCATTTGTTATGTTATGCCTGTCTTTATACTGTAATCTCCCCCAGGCAAGCATGTTTTCTGTATGTTCTGTAAAGTGCTTTTTCAGGCAATAAAGCAGAAACTGCCTCTCAGTTTCCCCATCTGTAGCAGCAGCATACAAATACAGTACTCATCTACCTCACAAGACAGCAGGCAAGTTAAATTTGTTAATGACCGTGAAACATGGGGAGATCCTCTTATGGAAAGCTCTATAGGAGTCTGAAGCTTTGTCATAGGTCAAAAGTGAGGCTTACAGCCTCAGTTTCCCAGTCTGAGGACAAACCCATGTGTGTCCATAATTAGAGGGGGTTAACTACAAAGTAAGCATTAGGGCATGTTAGCTTGGAAGTACATAAAGGGAGTGCTTACCAAGCACCCTGGTATCAGATGGAGAAGAACGACAAAATATTTTCTCTTTCACTTCATTTCACATTAGGAAAAACTGCTGTATAGGATGTGATTAAACTCAAACCAGGCTTCTAAAAATCTCAAAAAAGGAACCTAGAATCCTCTAGCTTCTGTCTAAAATAAACCCTATCTAACTACAGGCTGCCTTAGACACACAGAAAGGAACAACACTGTTACAGTCCAGAAGATTTCAGCCAGGCATTCTGATTTTATAATTTATTTTTTCATCCTTAAATTTCAAAGTGCTCAACATGCCATTTCCTTTAATTTTTCATAAGAGTTTACAAAGTGCTTGAGAATGGGTCCAGCCTCACTTTTAGCTCCTTAAATTCAGCTCTTCCTTATGGTGACTATTGTATGACCAAATACCAATTTATAGGGATGCTTCCCCTCAACTTGTATCTTAATTTTATCACTAGCGAACATTCTAAAATTCTTACTAAGTTCTCTTCAGTCTCACATCTCTGATATTCTCAGTGCTCATAACCACAAGAGACACCAAAACAAGCAGTACTGCCCAAACACTTAGTATATTGTGCTCTCAAGCCTCTGCTAATCCCACAGAGCTGTAGCACACTAAACTATGATCCACCTCCCCCAAAAAACAAAGTATAACAGCAAGTACTTCCCACCGCTATGCTGTAATGCTGAGATGCCAGGGGGAATACACCCTGCTCGTTCCCTTCACTCCTTCATTCAAGTAGACAGCAAAGCAAAGCTTCTGTACAAGGTACTAGGCTATGACATGCACATTAAAAAATACCGTTAAGTCCAGGGCAGAAGGATCAGAGGATAAAAGGCGCCTGTGACAGTGAATTTGTTAGACTTTGTACCATTAAATCATGCTGTGAACAAGTTGTCTTTCCTCCCCCCAGTGGGTAATGACATCATTGCTCACATTTGCAATACTCCAAATTACACGGTGCTGAAAAGTAAAACCAGGAATATACACACTACATAAACTAACATTTACAGACATCTCCTTATTTCCAGTATATGGATTTATTTCCATACCCTGCTCTTTTATATCTTGCTTGTAACAACTGTACTCACCGTTCACAAGTACTCAGCATTGAAGGGGAAGTTATTTCTCAGAAGTGGGACATGGTGGTTCACAGTGAGAGTTTCCATCTTCAGCAAAGATCTTGCCATGGAGAAAAAACCCTCCTGCACTTGCACAGTTGACTTCAGGTAGAATTTACCCTGCAGCAGGGGAAAAACAACAGTACTTACTGTAAAATATAGTTTATCGGAATGCAGGTAGCTTGAGAGCTGCAAGCAAGATGACTCATTTCAAGCCATCACTGATGTTGACAGTCCAGGTGACAGCTGGTGTCACTACCACATGTGCATATATCTCTCCCTTCCCACACTTCCATTTTCGTGGGACAAGCACCATACTGACATGAGGCTGTTAAACTACTGAAACCACACGAGGGCCACAATCAAAGATGAAAAGCCAGGTAGTTCCCACCAGCACATGTCAAGAAGCCACTCACTGCCAACACTTGGATAAATTAAAATAATAAAAGAAGTACTCTGCAAGGTGACGATGTTGTTAATGTGTCACAGAAGTATTTGAGCTGCCATTCAGGAGTCAAAATACCAGAAGAGAAGCTTGTTGAGGGAGGAAGCCACAAAGTACTCCTGTCAGGGAGCTGCGGGGCTCAGCAGAGGGACAGGTCTTGAGCTGTTCACTCAGCCCAGGAGCAATCAAACCCTGTGCTGGTGGAGGTTCACCAGCTCAGGCCTTGAACACCTCCAAAGAAACAGGCTGTGTGCAGACATGGTCTGGCATGAGGTGGCCTGCTGCAGCATGGCTCTGCTTTACTTAGTAGGATGGGCATTTTTAACTATCAAGTCCATTTCTTTCTTCTGCACCTGAGGACAGTGGAATTCTGCAACAGCAGTGGAACAGAAAAGCCACCTCTGAAGCAGACTGGGGGAACAGTCACAACCTGTACTACATCCTGATAAAAGGCAGCAGATGAGTCTGAAAGGTATTTACTTTGAGAAGGATACAGACATCTCAGTGCTCAAGAGAACAGTCTGAATACTCAGATTTCAATACTTAGACTTCCGCCTGTAACCTGCAGAATGGTCCAGCCACAGTGTCAGCACCCAGCCTGAGAAAAGCAGGCATACAGTATGTCAGGGCATCCAAATAAAAGCTACCAGAGACCACCTCTCCCTCAGTTTCAAGAGTTTTCCTCCCCTCTGTCCTCCAAGTGACATACTTTAAAACTTGGTTAAGGCAGCTCCCCACTGTATTTCCCCAGAAGACTGTGCAATGTTAGGACTTCAGACGTGGTTCTTTGCTTTATTATATAATCAAGTTGCTTCACATTCTGAGAAGCTTTTGTGCTATTTTAGAGCTGTCTTGAAGAAGACCATGCAACTAGTCTCAACTGCAATAGTATGAAACATCTGGGAACAGGATTATTTCTGTCATGTGCTGCCAAAAATAACATTTTGCTTATGGAATTAAATTTTTTGGGATTTTCCCAAATCCACAATGTTCCCGAGTGCTTAAATTGGCATTGACATTTACATTAGCATATACTTGTGCAAAAGACCATCTTGTCAGCCAACTCCTATAGCTTAACTCCACCTAAAGCTAGGATTAATGTATGGTCCTAAAACACACTTCCATTACAGTAACGGACTTTCTTCAACTAAGTGCCTTCTCCCACCTGCTCTTACAATCACACGTGCATTGTGTTTTCAGTGATCACCTTGCCATGCTTACAGACGCTTTCCCAACTCCCTAGACAAGGACTGATTCCTTGTTTTCTAGATGTGCTGTTTGTGTATACTTTCAAGTTTCAGCTCCTTAGTAGAAATGACCACAGCAAAATGCTGAATATGATGCCGTAAAGGCATCTACTTTATGTCCTTAACAATTGTCAAATACAAATGCTTGCTGAAAAACACCAAAGTAGATTCTAAGCCTTTTGGCCCTATATCCAGCCTAGCGCAGTACACAAGCAACTACACTGTTAATTGCAATGCTTATTTTCATTCTTCCGCAGAAAAAGTCTCCTGCTAAAAGGAACATTTGCTGTCTTCTTTCCAGGGGTATAGAAGGCAGCCCAACAAGCTCCCACTTAGCTACAGCCCCAGATGAGAAAACAGCAACATTTTCATCTTGAATTCTTGTATGAGAGTTCAATTCAACACAGCTTCTATGATTTGTTAAAAGTCAAAACAATAGAAACCCAGAGTGTGAACTGTCCACGCATTTCAGTTGAATTGCAAATCCAGACTACATTGTTTGCTCCTTCAGTGTTGAAGGCAGAAACAACATGCTCATACCCGGCTTCCAAATTATTTCCCACACCACTCCCAATACCGATAGCTCCCAAAGGCCCTTTACTCAACTGCCAGAACTTCTCACTTTCCTGTGACAACCTCTACTGTGCAACTATATACATTAACACAAATCTGTCACAGCAGAAACAAGGGAGGACAGTGTAAAATAAACAGTTTATTATCCAAATAGCTGACAAAGATTGTATTATACCTACAGCAGGAAATATCAGACTTCATGAAAACACGTTCTGATTATATGCTAGGAAAAATTGCAGCAGAATACCAAGTCAGTACCAAAAACCCCTTGCTTTGTCAGTACATGACCTCGCTCACCAAGCTTGGCCATAGACCGCCTGCACTTATTTCTTAGAAGAGACTGACAAAAGCCAAAGGCATATGAATGAGGCAGACACTCTAGAATAATTGTGTTGGAAAATAACTGTCCTACAGTGATCTCAAAGAAACAAGGCTTCAAAGCCCAATTACTCACAGAGACCTCCACACTGCAGAGCTGGAAGAGGCATTACTGCTGCCAGCCTCAGAGCTGCCCTACCACTGCAGCCTCTCTCCCATCACCTGAGGTGAGTCACCACCTCCACGTGTATTCCCAGCCCAAAGGCTGCTACTCCATATCACTGCAGGGAGATGCTCTTCAGCTTAGAGTTTACCTGCTTAAACTTTCTCACATTTAACTGAAGGTTTCTATTACATTCTACCTTCTTCGTAAGAATAAGATCAACAGCTTCACTAGCCAGGAAAAAATTGGCAGACTGATAAGTTCACAGATAAAACAATACTCAAAACATCTCTCCTACTTATATACTGCAGTCATTTGCTATGTTAGAGTAAATTAAAGGGACTATGCCCAGAAAGATCCATCAGACCCTTGAAAATGGCAGTTAACGCTTCTTCACAACCTTATAAGGGAGTTCAAGTCAGGCTGATCATGACAAGGCCAATGGTTCAAGTTAATTGACTTTCAGGAAGCCAACAGAATTCAAGGACCATTATCAAGTCCTGTTAGCAAGCCACAATCATTGTTCTTTTAAGTCAAATAGTCTTTCTACAGAAAGATCTTTTCCCCAGAAATACTTGTTCATGTCTGTAGAGAAATCACCATTCAGCACATCTTTTCTAATCAATCCCCCATAGCCTTAACTCTTTTTGAGACCTGGTTAAACAGCATGACCATAATCTCCTGAAGCAATATTAAATGAGATCATAACATTCACACACCAAGTAGAATTTCCTCTTCTCACACTCACCTTGTATTCTAACCCAAACTGTACAGCACCAGTGTTCATTATGGTTTGTATTACCTACTCTTCCTACACATTTTATGCTCCGCACTTGGGTTTAATAACCTATGCACATATTGTTCACAAAATGGAGTACATAATCTTTTTTAAATGCCCAAACCATGCAGCTAGCAAGCCTTTACATTATCAAAACTGTTACAAAGGCAGTATTCTGTTTCCCTGTAAGTTATATATTAAACTCATCCTTGGGCATTTCTCTCCTGATCATTCACATTTGACATGGGAAGTATACAACCTTTTAACTCCTAGAAGAGTTTATGCTACATCTTGTATACATTCTCCATCCTTCTCCTCTCTTATTTATCTGAACTGAGTGAACTTTGTAATCTATTCATAGGTTTTCAAAAGGCTCCAGACCTCATGTACAACATACTGTGTTCTTTCATGAATTATTTGGTGCCAGTGTTCTTCCATCATCCATCTCTAGCTGGCTCTATTTCTTCTGCTCTATTGAGGTCGTGGCTTATGAGCAGAATCTCCTGTTATTCTTTCTTGATTGCCACACTCTATTGCAATTAATATTAATTATATGGATTCTAATCCAGTATGTAGCTTTCTGGGCATAAGATTGTCATGTACTGTTCAGGTTTTTTCTTCGCAAACTTACATGTAATACAGTATTCTCCTGTCAGAATGCTGTCAGCACCACATCTATCTGCTTGATAATAACTGTACAGCAATAGAGCTAGCTAAAGAAGTTGTGTGCAAGCCGACATGAATTCCCATAGAGAAGGCAATCTCATGGCTTATCCATGATTTCCTGTGGCTGACATGCAGTTAAACACAAAGTGTTGCAAACAGCCTGCTTGATGAAATGAATAACCTGTTACAGCCTTGAAAGAAATGCTGGCCTAGGATGTTAAACTTCTGTTGGAGACTTAGGTATAACAAGGAGATTCTGACAAACACTGTTCACACAAATGTCTGCAGAATGAGAGTGTTCCATGAATATTAACGAAAACATGTTCTCATAAGCATTCACAATCCACACAGTAAGTGCAGGAGTCTTTGACCCTTCAGGTTCCTTGTGTGTATTAGCTTAAAACTACGTCAGATTTGTCCCTCTAAGACATTTTATCCCATGGCTGAAAAAGTAGGACCTTTATTTAGCTATGCAGGTCAAAAATCCACAGTACACGTAGAAATAGTTAAAGGAATAGCTGGAGAAAGAACTACAGTTGTTAAAAGCAAAAACTAGGTATTCTGCATATTCCCATGCAATACCATTGACTTCAAAGATGGCCATCAGTTACAGATTACATACAGATTAACAACAAAACAATGGACTTTCTATTAAGCCTGATTAAATCTTAATACACACACTTGGACTAAAACAACCAAACAAAAAAACCCAAGTCCAGAATCAGTTGGTCAATAAACAGTAATGGGAGATACCAAAAAACCCACACACTGTGTTGCAAGAAGGTTGCCAGGACTGAAAGTTATGGTAACACAGAATGAAGAAGTGTGGTACGAAATAGAGAGCACTAAAACTCAGGAATATATCATAGTGCATGTAAGACATTAGGAGAAGAGAGGGTACCAACAAAAGGTAATGAAAGTTGAAGATGCAACTTGGCCGGCAGCTGTGAATCAGAAACAAAGTCTGATTAAAATAATTCAATCTGGACACATGGTGAGTTAACTAGACATGAACAGCAACTGCTGCCCTGTCTGGTAAGTACAGAGTAATCCTTTCCCCTCAGGTAGGACCCAAAATTAAATATGAGAAGACAGAGAACATTACAGCCCAGTGATGTCTATTGACATCATACCAGCAGGCTGCCAACAAGGGAAAAAATAATCTATGTTCCCTCAAATGATTTCTAACTGCTCAAATGAAACATTAATTCCTTGCTGTATTTGCAGTAGGAGTACTACATCTATGGAGCACTAGCCCAAAACCCTACTGCTGAGCACAGGTAGTTACCAGGAAAAAATGGAGTAAGTGTAGATGTGCTGGGTTTTACCACCTGACCTAAACATGCAATACCCCAAGGCAGTATGTTGCCCTGTCATCCTGCGGTCAAAGGAGCCATGGAATACACAGCAGCTATCTCATTTTCCAGCAGAACTAACATGGAATATCTGTGGTCTGCTTCAGGTGCTCAGGTTATCCCATCGGTGTTTGTATCAGCATAACAGTCAGCACACACTGGTTTGGGTACTTTGGAATTGTTCATATTTCTGCTTATCTTTTTGCTCTTGCTAATACTACCTTTAGTTCACATCATGTGATTGAAGCAGATTACCAGTAATAATGCATAAATAAACTCATTAATGAGGTTTTCTACATTAAATAACCCTTTTCTAGATATGATACACACCCTAGACATTCTAAGGGTTCTAATGTGCTTCATGACACGAAGAGCAAAGCAAAATGTGTTTCTTTAAACTGCTGCTGACTAGACAGTTTATTTCCAACACAGAACTTGAACAGCAGAGTGGCCTTAGAAGAAGTTTTGAAACAATTTGTTAATACACAAAACAATTTTCCCTAAGTTTGACATACAATTTCACCTGCACCTTGACAATGTATTGTCTCACTAGTCAGGTTTCTCTGCTGAAGTTCCTAAACGACCATAACTATGGGTCTGAAAGCATGTTCTCTGCTGGAATCATTACACTGCCAGTACCCTCCATAATCTCTCAGGGCACAGAAAAGTCAGCATCAAGAGAGATTATCCTCCACAAAAGGAAAAATGTTTTCCTCTCTCAAGGAGTTACTGTTTGCAGTCACACCGAAACTCCTGTCCATAGGAAGGGAGGAAAGGGTCTAATAGCAGTAACAAAGTGACAATGGATTACAGGCATTAAAATATATTAGCATGCTTATGCCATAACATTAGGAATGCTTCTGAGCACATTTCGACCCCAAAGTTATATCACACTTAATCCTTGTGAATTTTTTTAAAGCATTGTCCCAGCATGACTGTGTCTTTAAACTTTGTTGCTCTGGAATCCCTAAAGTGTTTGCTTGACAAAGACCAGAAACCAATATGCATATGAGCTACTGCAAAGTCGGCTGGGGTGTGAACTTAGGCCTCCACAGCGTAACTGGGGAGTATAACTTGTGCAGGCTCCCCCAAACAGAAAACCTGTTACACCAGCATTTGCAGAGTAAGAACACACACTCGGGCAAGCGCTGCAGGCGGCTGATGCCATGTAACACACACCCTGCTTTCTCTCTCAATGTTTTATGTGCTCATGTCCATTCTAGCACCCTGCCATCTAGTGCAACAAGATACCCTAACAACCAGCCTGAGCCTCCTTCCCAGGTAAAAATTCATCACCAAAACTGCATGCCTTGCGAGAGCTTACAAAAACACATACGGCTTTTGACACTTCTGGGCTTTTCAGTCAAAGCAGTTACCTGCTCTAAACTGATTTTCGTGAGGTACATGAATATTCCAGGTAAGAGACATTATGCAAATATTTTATGTTAGTCACACCTCAAAAATATTGTTAAGCAACCTTGCACAGAGGTGTGGACTGCATCCTGACCCAGACCTCCTTATAAATACACTTAAAACCAGAACTGCTTTCTGTGAGCACTGGATGGATAGTGCAATTATGTTGATATCAGCACAGTAATTAAATACTGTGTATCTCTGAAACCCAGTCTGTGGTGTCTTGTCTCTTGAGTCACTTCTGATACTCCTTTTTCCCCTCACTGTGCTGTTTAAAAGTTTCCCACAAACACATTAACATATCCTTTACTGGATACGTTACCTTATCCTACCTATTTGTAGATGCAGGAAGCTACTCACATAAAGCACCTTGAAAACATTCTTCTGTCCCTCCTGGAGTGAGCTGTACACAGCAGAGCTAGCATTTCCTTCAAGACCATGTCATCAACAGCTTTAAAAAAGGTATTACTACTTCCTATCTCCTCAAAAGTCTGGCTGCAGCAGTCAAAACCCCATCTGGTGCTGCCTTTGCCCTCCTTAAGTCAAACCACAGGACTGCAGCCCAGCAGCAAACTGCCACTGATTGACACTGGCAAGCAGATACCAGTGTCTGCTTAGTTACCTCCAGAGCACCAAGTACATGGCATAAGGACCCTGTAAAGAACATGATGTGGTCAGGAATGCATCAGAGGTAATCAAATCCAGTATGGCACACAGCCTGCCAGGGAACCTGAAGGCAGTGACAGTGCAAGGACCCAGCAGCAGTTCAGAGGCCCGAACGCCAATGCCCACAGCAGTGCCTCAGAGGAGCGGGTATGCCTGCCACAAACTACTTTTCTCCAAATTGAGGCATTGCTAACCTGAAAGTCTACCAGTCCCCTTAAGAGTGCAGTTTTCCCTTTAAGTTAAGGAAACTGGGCACAGCTACACCTTTAGAGCCTGCCAGAATTGCTCTGAACACAAGCAGGACAATATTCCCTCCTGCTATTTCCTTCCATAGAAACATCTTGTCACAGAGCTCCATACATTTATTTCTCAACACACACAGAAAGCAGCTGAGGGAAATGAATTGTGTTTTCCAATGCATCTCATTTTTAAACAAATAGGCATAAAGTCCTTACAAGGGAAATACAGAGTATGATCTAACATGATTATCACCTTCTTGTATCGATGAATGAGCATCCAGTGACTTTCCTTTGACTGCATTTGCCAGGCAACAAAGAATGAAGCAAATGGCAGATTTCTGGGTTTTGTTTCAATCACTTCTCCCAGAGTTAAGATAGCAAAAATGATCCTATCTGTTCCCTATATTCCAGCTAATAAATCTTAGTCAGGACTCTGACATTACACTGATACATATTCTCTTACCATTTAGTGTTTGCGATCTGGCCTGAAACATCTAGCTTTCAGGCAATATACGTACAAACACATAACAACTTCTGAGAGAATTGGACCAGCCTGGTTTCCCATCCATGCAAGTCCCACCTGCTTAACAAGAGCTGCCTCTCCTTGTACTAGAATCTAAGAAAGCAAGGCACTTAAAGCACAAACCCTTATTACACATTTGTCCAAGTAGTTTTACATGAACCTAAGCAGTATAAAGCATAATGCAGTTATGTTTCATCAGATCCAAGTGAGAGGTTTTTTTAGCTCATATTCTAATTTTGGCACAGCTTGCTACTTTATGTCAATAAAATACATCAACTTTTTTGTACTGATGTCTGCTTAATTTGCAAATTCAGTAGATACACATGACACTCAAAGTGTAATGAATCATGCATTTTTATAATGAATCCAATGGTGAAGGTAAAAATCACTCTTTGATCTTTCTTCTAACAGCTCAGTTATCCCTGAATTTATACATAGTAAGTGTTTATGGATTCCTTTCAATTAACCCGTTTTACTTTCTGTTCCATTATGAAAGTAAGCCCTTTTTAGGCTCCAGTGAAGTAGCATATGGCTCAGTACTCCCACCTGAGTTGGTAAAAGTTGAAGCTCATGATCCCTGGTTTGTATTACTGTTGCAAAAAGGACTGCCCCTAACTCAGTGAAACATCCTCATTAGGGCTTGACAAAGAGGAGCAGGACACAGAAGCTAAAACAAGTACAGAACTACAAGCATTATGGTGTTTCTCTCCTCAATCTACCCCACTGGCACTATCAAAAAGCATCAGACAACTTGCTAACTTGCACTATTCCACAGATTTCAGCAAGAGAAGAAAATGTATTCCATGCTATTCCATCATAGACTGGAGATGTAATCATCACAGGATACACACAAACACAGACAGCAAGGAAGAGAATAACTGCATTATCTTGTTACAGCTTGTACCTTGAACATACTTCAATAGCTTACTCCTTCCTTGTTATTGTACAAGTGTCCTTCTCAGCCAGCTCTGCAGACACTTGAGCTTTACAGTTCCTTCACAAGTTTCTTGCATCCCTACCTAGGACTGGAAGCCTCACTACCGACTTTTTCCAGCCCCTCACTCTGGAAGTTTTGTCTCCTGTTGTGCCTCGGTACCCATTTTCCTTGGAAGTGCTCAAGTTTATGAGAGCCATTTGCACATACATATCTGCAAGTATAGATCAAAGCTATTGCTGCATTTAAAATGTGGATTGCAAATTTATGTTCCGATGAACTGTAAGTGCCATTTGTTCTACAAATAAACACCCAGAGACTGCAGAAAGCAATAGAGCTCTTCCATACCTGCTATTATGTTGCTACAATTGCTTGCACAGACATACAAACACAACTCATTTCTCTGACATTAATTAAAAAACCACAGCCTCCAGATTTTAGCATTTAATTAATTCAGTGGGCTATTTACTAGCAGAAAAATACTGGACACGACGGTGTAACTTGTGCAACACCTACACTGTGAGATCTACCTTGTTCTGGACACTCAGAGGAAAGGACAAGATGCCTAGACAGTGATTTAGTTAAGATTCCATTTTAACAATCCACCTCATCTAGGAACTGTTAGCAATAGCTTGCATGATGCTGACCGACAATCCCATCAGCTGCAGAACTGCTGTTTCTCACTCACACTCAGTACAGCGAGAAAGGCAAGTAGAGTGACAAGGGTGCTCTTTCCAGACACAAGAGTTTTTATACTATGTCTCACCTTGAAATAGCCTTGGGTTACCTGTTTGTAAGCAAGAGACGACATATCAAACTAGCAGCTCTACTGCCAAACTAAGTGTACTCCTGACTGCTACAACAGGCAGATACTTCACTATTAATCTAGAAGCTAGGAGGAAAAGTGTCTGTGCAGTGCCAAGGTTGGGAACTCCTTACTTGAAAGGGTGACAAAGCCAGACCAGTGGGATTTACCTTCCCTCCCACACATAGCATACCAACACAAAGACTGTTCCGCACACCTGAAAGTACCAAGCCACATATCAAAGAGGAGAACTCAAAATGGATATTCCTTTCCCCATGTTCAAGCTGAGTCCTCTGCCTGAGCACTGCAGCAGTCACTAGGCACTGAAAATGATCTCAAGTCCTCATCCCAAAGAAGTTATGATTGCTTTAGATGCACTTACTCCCCAGTAACTGTCCAGTTACTATCCAACCTGACTCAAAGATCGTGTAGAAGGTAAGGTGCGTACAAAACATTCATCTATATGCATATACATCAAGCACATAGCTTAAGCCACATCTGAAATCATTAGAGATAATGCATGTAGGTGTTCAAAGTAAGTGACTTCAGTTATTAGTTCCAGCTCCTCAAAGCTGCAGGTTTGCACTTCAGTCTACTATAATGAAAAGGAGAGAAAAAAGATAAAAAAACAGAAAAAAAAATAAATTAAAAGCTTTGGAGCAGTCCTCTTCTAATTGAAGTTATGACTACAAATGATTAAAACATTTCTGCATAACTGCTAAAGGTAAGGCATGCAGTAAATCTCCAGTCCAAATGGCATCTTGTTATGTGGAACTTCAAATCAAGTGGAACAAACAATGGTTAGAGGCATGTTATGTTCCACGTAATGCTCTTTTGTATATATTGTTTAGCCTGTACACAGATCCATCTTGAATCTGGCTAACTAGTAATTAAAGCTCTGCAGAAGTCAGTTTTCTGAGCTACTGCTGCAATACACACCAATCTATTCCACATGTTTTTCAGTGGTCCTATTTTGCCATCCCTTGAGAACAGACATCTTGTATTGCAATTTGAATTTACAAAACACATAAGCTTTGCTTCTTGTGGCTGGTATGCAAGACTTGCCCTTAAAAAACAAACCATTTTATACCCAGAACTGGCCATTTCACAAGGTATTAATTTCATTCTTTTCTCGGAAGACTCATGCACTAGCACAACTGCAAAACTGTCCATAACCATAGGTCCATTAGTGAATTAATATCAAAAGCTTTTTGAATTTTCTTGTGAATACTTTACATAGCAAGTGCTAATTCTGCATCCAGGACTCCTTCCTTTTGTTTCTTTTTGCTGCTTTCAAGGACATTAAATATCCACTCAAACAGTATACTGTTTCCCCTGCAAGTTACCTAGTTAATACAGCCTCATTTACAAAACTACGCTTGCTTTTGGGGTTCCAAATGAATTGCATTTTTGTGTTAACCAGTCTTCTATCTGAAGTAAACAGTTGAAAACATGCTAAATGTACAAAGTATTTGATACAAGAAGGAAAACGCACATCTGAATGTGCCTGCTGCTCTGTTTGTAAGATCTGAGTAAATAAAGTCATTTCCATAATAGTCTTTACTACTGGTCTTCACAGTTCCAGTAACTGAAAAAAAAAAAAACAAACTTCTGGAAAGCGCCTTTCTCACTCTATTCGTGCAAGATGCAATGAGATCTGAAAACCTTGCAGCTCTGTCCAGGATCTTAGCTTTGAAAAGCTTTTAAACATAACTGCATTTTTAGGCTTGTTTCAATGTACCAAGTTGTGCCAATATAATCAAACAGCACACAAACAGCGCCGGAAACTTGTTAACTTGTCTGACTAAAAGGCTGGGACAGAGTGGAAAC
The DNA here is from genome assembly GCA_039720435.1 of Amazona ochrocephala. Lineage (NCBI taxonomy): Eukaryota > Metazoa > Chordata > Aves > Psittaciformes > Psittacidae > Amazona > Amazona ochrocephala. The sequence goes on along the minus strand of CM077883.1, from coordinate 28,670,891 downwards.
GTTTCCCAGTCTTCCCACTGTGAACACCAATAACATATCAAATTATCACAAGAGATAGGTCTCCTAAACCAGGTTTGTTTACAAAATAAAGGCATGTGATGCACACCACACAAACCCATTCATTTCCATGCAGTGTCTTGTAAAACTACGAAAATCATCCTTCAGCTTTTCCCATCCATTCCATACATTGATTCTGACTTAGCACTTGCCCATTTACTGCAGCATCTCCCCAAAACTTGAATACACCATTAAATAGTTAACATCATTCACAATCATATTTTCCGCCATCATATTCACACATTCAAGTGAAACAAGACAAGCTATTAAACCAAGTCGGATCATAAAGTTATGAAAACAGCATCTCTCCCTGTGCTTTCAGACAAACCTGGGATAGAGGAGGAAGAAAGGCAGCACAGTAGAAGCTCTCATCAACACCAGTCTCCTTCCTTCCTTCCTCTTCTCTCCAGAAGTTCCCTACATTTGGCTGCTACATTGAGAACACACTACACCATCTGAGATAATAGAAATAAGCAACAAGATTGGCCCAAACTTACAGACTAGGGCAAGGTGTTACTCAAGTGTCTTGACAGCCTCCTCATCATTTCTGCTGAGGCAAGCTGAACCCTGCCTGAAGGGGAGGGCAGATCTTGTGCCAGCCCCAGAACCAGGAGCGCACATCCTCTCAGCTGCAGAAAGGCAACTGTCTGAACAGGCTGCTGGGATCAGAACACTGTGTAACATGCCCGGGGGAGCTGATTCACTCCAAGGTTGGTGTGCAGGTTGAATGAAGGAGCAGAAGACAACAGCAGAACCTTAGTGGCACTGTCTGGGTTTTGAGGGAGAGGTGCAGGATGTTAAATGGGTTCTGGAGGAGGTATTAGGCTGGAAAATCTGCTGACAACCCTTCCAAAAGCCCCATGGGAGTTCCAGTGGGAATGACTTCCCTCAGGCTGCTGCTACTTGGAAAAAAAAAGCCACACAGAAAACCACTTGGAAGACAGAGCTGGCTGACTTGAGTCATCTGGCGTTCCACGGGCAAAACTAACGCTACCCATGAGTTTTCAATTTAGCCTAGTTTCAAGTACCGGAGCTACAGCTATTGTGTGTAGAGTTCTTTTAACAGGCCACAAGACAGTCCCCAAGCACCTAAGGCAGCATTAAGAAGAGTATCAGCCTGTAAGCTCATGTCAACCCTGTCTCTGCAATCAAGGTCTTAAGTACCAAAACACAAAATCACAGTAACTTTTGAGAATAAAAAGTCACATGCCTCCAGCCAAGCTTTGGTATATTTCCCTTCCTAAGTAACAGCTGGTCTGTCCTTGCCCTACAGCCAGCCTGGCTTAAAGACAACCACAGGCCAAAAGTTATGGAAATAACCTCCCTGCAGCAGGTCGATACTGGTATCACGCAACTACTATTGTGAATATTTTCACTGTGCTTTACCTGCTTTAGCTGAAAGCTGAGCAGGTCCAACCTCATCCAGTCCTGTCTTCAAGAGACATTGGTACTTGTTTCTGTGTGCCTGGACATCAGGCATCAGTAGCACAGAATCTCAAAGCACCTCCACAGTAATTTGAGCCAGGAATAAAGGTCTAAAGATTCCTGTCAAACCTAACCTGAGAGTCTAAGAAAGCTCACCCAAAATTGCTGTTTCCACCCAGCCATCCCAAGTTCCATGCTCAACAGAATTAAGGACAGCTGACACCTAATTAAGTCATCATGAGCATCTTATTCTCACCTTTTACTAGGTCAAAGGAAACTACCACATACTTCACCACAGTAGTATGGAGAACGATATCAAATCTGTAAACATATCAGTCCCCACATGAAGAACATACTTCCCCCCAGAAAGACTAATTGTCTCGTTAGAAAAGTATTATTTTTACTGCTTCTCAATCACAGTGCAAGAAATAAGGCTATCTGAACTTGAAAACAAGCTTCAGATGTTTATGTATTGCTATGCAGGTTATTTATACATTATGCAGCTCAAAATCTAGCCAAGGTTATTTAAGCTCATGCTCCGTTGAGGTTAGCTGTAAGGGAATTAAAGTTATTTTGTAATTTAAATTCTTCTCTGCAATAACTATTATATATGCACCTGTCATAGAATAACTGGCCTCATTAACAGAGACTCAGTCCAGGCGGGAGAGCATACATGTGGCCTCCGTGCTCCTGCCTTTGGGCCAGGCAAAGCACCTGTGCCACTAAGGGAAACTGCACTGGCCATGGAATGGTTGCGAAGTGCTACATTGACAAGACAGAGGCTGAAAGGCTTGCACAGGGATTCTAGAGGAAGAACGGCTTGCACAGGGATTCTAGAGGGAGAACGGCTTGCACAGGGATTCTAGAGGGAGAACAATGAAGTTGAATGAGCTGTGAGGAATTCGGGGGGGGGGGGGGGAAGGGAACTGAGAGACAGGAGCTTCCTCCTCATCTCTTCTGAAAGCACCAAAGGTCATAAGGAGGTGAGGAAGCCAGGTACCTATGTATTAACCCTTGAGCAAAATGAAACCCTGCAATGCAGACACTCTGCTACCTTCCTGGCTTCAACAATCTGCACATTTAACTGAAAATGAATACTGGTTAATGAACATGAGATGAAACATCTGGTTGCCAATCATTCCGATAAGTGGATGAAAGTGCAGGACTGCGCTTGACCGGAAAGCAGCAACAAGAACAAGTCTGGCAGCATTTTAGCCTGCCTTGAAGCTGTAAGCCATCCTGAACAAGTATTATGTCTTTATATCTTACTAAATGGCTGTTACCATAGAACGGGCCTTTGGTCCCTGTCAACTTCCCATCACTGTGTACAAAATACAGCAAGTATTTGCATCTTTTAGCATCAGCTACAGAGAATTAGCCATCATCTCAGGTGTACAGGGGAACATGGCATGGTAACATGAGTGGACTGATGAATATTGCTTTATGACTGAAAAGACCTACCAGCAATTTCTCTCTATCATATCACATTCAGATTACAAGGTAAGCACTCAGCATCTGCAATTCCCCCTTATGACAATCTGAAACATACATGCATTTTTATTTGCTTTACCTTGCTGACCAAACACTGCCTCTCTGCTGCAGGCACACATGCCATGGGACAGAAGCACTGCACTTGCCTGGCTGCAAGTACTTTCCTATTGCAGTAGGACATTCCTGAGTTAGCAATTCGGATACTAATCCTTAAACTGAATTAAAATGTGCATCTACGTTATTGCGAGTCTGAACTTTATTTTCCTCCTGTGTACAGGATTGTAGGCCAATAATATGAACCAGATAGCATCACGCCCACTGCTACAGCTCTGCAAAAGTAGGTGGTGTTGGTGATAATGGATGGCAGAATCACACTAAACATTGTAATCGTGCTCCCAGAACTGCACTACCTGAGAAGTGCAGTTAACACCAAGAATATCTTGTCAAGAAGATGCCAGCAAATTTAACACATACGGAACTTCAAAACTTCACTTTTTCAAAAGCAGAGTACTGAATCACCACAGAACCACTGGCAGGGCACATTTTATAACTGCCAGAACGTGTCACTAAACAGGCACAACTTGAAATGTAGAACCAACAGCTGATATAACACCAATATGCCCAATGTGAGGCTGGTTTCTGGTATTAACAACACACAGAATCATAGAATCAATTGGGTTTGAAAAGAGATTGAAGATCAAGTCTGAACTCCAGGACTGCCAAGGCCAACACTAAACTGTGTCACTAAGGGCAAAATGGCATCTCCCCTCAGCTCTCATGGCTGCTGCTCTCTCCATCTCCGGCCAGCTGACCTGATTGGGTGGATGCCCTCCCTCATACCGTACAGCCGGTAAGCACTGACTGAAATTCACCTCTTTATGCTGACTATTACCACCCAAATACAAGCTGACGATCAAGTCTTAAGTAGGTAAAAGCTTGTGTTTAAGCTTTTAGTTGCCAGAGTTAACAAAAACCTTAAGTATTCCCCACTAATATCAAATTAAAACAGCCTACAACCCTCAACAGAGGTCTGAGGCCCTGCAAGTGTCCCTGTGACTTTAATGTCTGAATCTTGCTGTTGCTGCTCACATCCAACAGGACAGAAAGCAGCAAGTTTAGAAATTAAGACATGAAAGTAATTCCATTGTATCACTTACATTCTCCTAGGAGAAAGCCCTGGGAATGTCCTCAGCTTGCTGCAGAGCTAGCTAACCTGACTGATAAAAACACCTCACTTCTTCCTGAGCCTGCTAATATATGTACCTGCAGATGTGAAGTTCTGGAAAAGTCCATTCATCCTAAATATCACCCATCACCACAACCAAGCATACGGTGCTTTTTACTGGTACCCATGGGCAAAGTTACTACCACACACCAAGAGTGATTCAAGCTGCTCCTCATTTAAGCTGATTGCATTGGAACGGAGAACTAAACTCTAGTGGCAGACCAGAGGTAACCACAAACACCACGTACTGGCAGTGTGCGCTAATGCAGCACACTGTCAGGTTTTCCTGAAGATAGAATTTTGCTGGATGTAGGGATTTTTCTACAGTATAGACCTGCCACAAGAGCTCAGCAGGGCTGGATGTTCTGTCAAGCAAGCACTGTCCTAAGAAGTCCAATTAGATCCTGTTGTCACATATTAAGAATGAATATTGTTTCTTGAGGATATATTTTAAAGACAAAATGTCTTATTCTAGTCCCTTTATTAAAAAACCAACCCCCCTCTGTCACTAATTACCAACCCTTTACACCTGCTCTCAGTTCTGCAGATGGGCAACAAGTATTCAGGTAAGTCTGAGACTTGCAAATACGCTCCATGCTTCTCATCTCCCTGCTATGCTCTCTCATGCTTGGGCTAGGACAGTGTCCTGGGTTCAGCAGTAGCAGTCATTTTTTCTCCTCCTTGGTAGCTGGTGTAGCACTGTGTTTTTGATTTTCTGCCTGGAAACAGCGCTGATAACACCAGTGTTTTCAGTTAGTGCTTGGTGATGTTTAGGCTGGCCAAGGACTTTGTGAGCCTCATGCTCTGCCAGGGAGGAGGGGAAGCCTGGAGGAAGGAGAGACAGGGCACCTGACCCAAACTGACCAAAGAGATTATTCCATACCACAGCACATCATGTCCAGGATGTAGAACGGGGAGCAGAGACCTGGAAGGGTGGTGAGGATGCACGGTGGTGGGGGTGCACAGTGGGGGGTGCACTGCTTGCTCAGGCTTGATATTGGATGGTGAGAAATTGTATTCTTTTCCTTTGTATTTTCTCTTGTCATTATTATTATTGGTGGTAGCAGTAGTGGTTTGTGTTATACCTTAGTTACTAAACTGTTCTTATCTCAACCTGTGGGAGTTGCATTCTTTTGATTCTCCTTCCCATCCCTCCAGGAGCAGAGGGAAGAAAGAGTAGGGAGTGAGTGAGAGAGCGACTGTATGGGTTTATAAGCTTAAACCACGACAGACAGTCATTTGCCCTGTATTCCCTTCTAAGTTTTCATGGCCTTTAGAATTGAAACCCCCTAAAATCAAGTTTAAGGCCTAAGCTAAGAACACTCACTTCTCTCCCAGAATTTTGGCTGAAAAGTTACTTTGCACTTCTCATGAGTCTACTCTTGTTCCTACTTGGGATCTAATAACGGATCATTTCATGCATATATTTAAATACCTTGTTGGATTGCCATTTAAAATGGTTTTCCCTGAAAACTAGTAGAAATAGATATAACATTAACAAAGGAATTTGTTTTGACAACAGGAAACAAAATATAACAAGAAAGCCAATGTAACAAAAAATACAATTTAGAGGCCTAAACAGGAACCGCACATCATCTGCAGCTGCCCAGAGGAAACCTGGTTTACACTCAAGTATTTAAGTAAATAGACATTATTCCTGATCTGAGCTATTTGATCAACAGCAGAATAGGCACACACCTCTGCTTTGCAGTTTCTATATGTCACTGTAGCATTCAATTATACTATCGCAGTAGAACATTCCAAGTACGCAATTCAGCCTAAATCCCATGAAGCAGCAAAGCTGATATTTTATAACCTGTGCAGCAGTACATAATAGCTACAGCAATGCCTCTTTCAGGAGGAAGAATGGAAGAAAGCAGGAATTATTCCTGGGCAATAAGTGGAACTCTGAACATTGACTTACCTGTTAGTACAACACCAGGAGAGATGAGTTGATGTGGTGCTGGGGAAGCAGCTGCAACCGTGTGCTGAAGGTGCAAGCTCCTGGCACTGAGGGGATGAGGGCTGGACCCAAAGCCATTTTTGTGCCATCACTCTCAAAAGCTCAACTGAACTGGGTACAAGCTGAGACCCAGATCACAGTTTCAGGCTTCAACACCCATTTTTTGAGGAAGAACCAGAGCATGATGAGGGCCAGTTACCCTCCAAGGGGTGTGGAGCAGTCAGAGCTATAGCTGAGCACTGCTGAGCTGCAAAAAAGCACCACTCCTATAGAGCTTAAACAAGAAAGAAAGGTCCAGGCTGAGCTCAAATAGTCCTCTGGGGGCATGGGTAGAACTTGGGGAGGCCTCAGGTGGAGTTCATCAGGGCAATTAAGGGCTAATAGAATCACAGAATCATCTGGGTTGGAAAAGACCTTTAAGATCATCAAGTCCAACCTTTACCCCAGGACTACCAGTAGCCCATGTCACTAAGGGTTTTGTCTATACATTTTTTGAACACTTGCAGGGACAATGACTCCAGCATTGCCCTGGGCAGTTCCAATGCCTGAGCACCCTTTGGGGAAGGAATTGCTCCTCATCTCCATCTAAACCTCCCTGGTGCAGCTGCCACCCTACACAGCCTCAGCTGGGGTGGCACCCTCCCAGCCCCAGGGAGAAGGTATGCCATGCTTCTAAAATCCCAATTTCTCCTTTCTGCCAAACCAGTCCAGAGTTTCACTCATGCGCACATCCATAGCAGAGCCTGTACTTCCCTACAATATTTTCAGCTTGCTTAAGCATTCACTGCCCTTTGTATTTTGGCACCCTAAAGTGAGCACCAAACTGCATAGTAATTGAGTCCTGAGACTCGGTCTTTTGTGTGTGTCTAAAATGACTTTTTAAGCCAGTTCCTACTTTGCTTGAAGTAATTCCATCTTCTCCAAATCTCTTTGTGAATTACAAGCTTTCTGCCCTTGAGCCCCCTGACTTCATGGGCACGCACCTGATTTTGTACACCCCTGTCACAGTTACTTGTCCATGGCACACTGAGTTGCAGGAGCACAGGCAGCCCTTTTAGGCACTTGCTTGCCTCTGAACCTGGCCTGAGCACCCACTAATTGCCTAAGAAGAAAGTAGGTTGCAAATGAAAGCATGACAGGCACCATCACACCGGGTGATGAGAAGGAACGGTGGCAGTGGAGAAAGCACAAGGATATAACTGTGGATAATTGGAATGATTTAATTTGCTAATGTTGCATAAGAGGAGTAATTAGTTCAGTAACAGTGAGAGAGGCAGAGGAATCAGACTAGTAATCACAAATAATTATGTGCCAATTACGCATAGTAAGGGGTTTTTGTTGTCACTGAATGGTCAGAATTTGGGAGCTAGACCAAATAACAGACCTCATATTCTCTGTTTCAGAGAATATGAGGTCTGTTTCTGTTTCAGTCCCTTTTTCTTTCTCACAGCAGCAAAACCTCTCTACCTTTTCTCTGGTGAAAAAGAAAAACCAAGTAAAAACAAGATGTGATGTGAATCCAAATTGGACAGCATTCTTATCAGGAAAGATAGACTTCTAGCGTCTTTCCAAAGCTCCCTTTCCATAGCCAGAATCTTTGTCTTGTCCACACCATCAATACCATCTGCCAGCAGCCTCCTCAGCTCATAAGCCATCTGCCAGCTATTGACCTAGAGCTTTGCCTGCTCTCACTGCCATGCTTGCCTAAGCTTCTGCATTTCCAGATCTCTCACTATCCTCCTACCCTGCTCTCACACATCCTCCCAGAACTGATCCAGACAAATATTACTAAGCCAACAAGATGGAAGGAGTTGAATACTGATTGTCTCTGCTGTGTAAAAACCCCTCTTATTTTTTCTAGTTATTTCCTAGGTAGAATAAAATAGACTATTCCCTTTGATTTGTTCTGCAATAACAAATTAACGCACCACTGGAATAATTCACTGTTCAATATGAAGCATGACTGAGTTGAGTTAAATAGATTATTTCCTCTTAGTTATGAAACTAAACCAAAAATCAATAAAATGGAGACCTATGTTTTATTACTATACTGCATGACACTGGTCACAGATTCGCCTCCATATCTGACAGTCTTTAGCTGAGTGAAACCATAATCACCTCGGTTTTAAATTGGACACTTGTACTTTAGATTACTGCCATTACTTAAAGTTATAAAACAACTAGGAAAATCCTGTATGTAAAGTAGTACAATGCCTCCACCACCACTACTGGAGTCAGAAATTTATATCTACTGAGGTAACATTTTGTCCAAATCAGAAAAGATATATTTAGGAACCTGTTAACAGTTTTTGTGTCTTTCAAGTTAGCACAGAAGGAGAAGGCGTTCATGACAGTCTCCACTCTGATTCCCACACATCCATAACAGCATTGAATGAAATTCATTATACTTTGCTCCAATGGAAAAAGGGCAGCCTTTCAATTGCAGATAATACACTACCACTATGAAGTCAGTATCTGACAATCCAGACCTTAATTATTTCTCCTAATGTAAGAAAGTACCAAACACCCCTTTTCTCAGAAATCTTTTACAGTGTAAACCTCAGCTGAGTCCCACAGATCATCACCACCATTCCCACAGAAACCTGGTCACTGGATCAGTTCAGAAACAGCCCTTCTAATACTAGTTTTCCTTGCAGTAGTTATTTTGCAGCTACCTTTTAAGCTAGGTTTTAACATTTTAAAGTGTATATTGCTCTTACCCTTTACTGAAAGACAGTTTTATCCGTGTGGGGAACAAAAGATTTTCTACCCCTTCTAAATTTGTCTGCACGCTTAGGCACTACAGTGATACCTGAGGTCTTTCCCACATTTGTGGAGCCTGAAGACTACCTCCTTTCTCCTGCAAGAGATGCCTGATTTAGGATATTTCAGATAGATATGACCAAGTAATACCCTTAAGGAATGTGATGCAAGGTTGTGGGATAACACACAATTTGAAGTGCTCCATGCCTGTTTGCTAGCCTCCCAGTCCCCCATCCCTGTGCACTAGGAAGCGTTCCCCTTGCCTGTTCCCATCCAAGGAGCCATCTTCTCTGCCTCTCTTTCACCCCTCTACAAAGGCACATCCATGCTGCATATCCATAAATATCTCTAACCATTTCCTCACCAACCCTCCCCTTCCCATAAGTGCTGCAGTATACCCCTCTGGGCTGCCTGATGCACAGCAATACTCTGCTAGTTAACTGTGGCCTTAGCTAAAGGTTTGCTTCTCTCATTTTATTAAGTAAGACAGGGGCAATCAGTTTCACTGGGGCTTTATTTGAGCTTTTTTGAAACTGTATGTTTCCTCAAATATGCTTGCTTAAAAGAATTGTTCTGATTTCTACCCCTCATTCTTCCTTTAGATATAAAAATGTTCCATGTTGAATTCTTTCCCAGTATTTCCTCTGGGGAGGTGCTGACATGTAAGCCTGGTAAGCTTTATGCCATTCTGTTTGCAAAGCTGTTGTGATGCTTGTATTTTTTTTCTTATGTATTTTTCTTTAGAGCTTATTTGGTGCTTCTTCCTCTGTCTGATTCAAAGGAATACTTACCTAGGTCCTGAGAATTCCCTGAGAGAACCAAGAAAGCAGAGTTAGAGGGACAGAAACCTCATTTACAACACTGAAGAGAAACAGAAAGTCCCTCAGCCCTCCTCTGCTCTGCACAGGAGCTCTGCTGTTCCAGCCTCTGGGAAGGGTACAAATGAATAATGACCTGGAGGTTATCAGACTTTTATCCCACACCTCTCCCCTTTGTCCTGTGGCAAGTCATGAGCACCTCCTTGATTTGCAGAGAATCTTGTGATCCTTCTGCAGAGAGTATGTTGCTTTTACTTCCCTAAGGATCATAACTATGGCCTTCAGGCATCTGACCCCAAGTCAGCTCAGATAATGGAACTCAGATATTGAAAATGAATGAAACCCCCAAATTATGCAAATCCACTGCATTGGGTAATTCACAATTCCCATTCCCTTAGCACCATTGGCAGTTGCAGCTTTGCTGTGTGTAGGGGAGGAGGAATGGGTTTAATTAGGCTTCCATTCTGAAAGTATCTCTGTCTGTAGAAGGCAGGCAGCATAATCTAGCACATGAGGAACTGCGGGGGCATCCAGGAGATCCTGTGGACCTGTTCCCTTTCTGTAAGATGGCAATGACATTTTACCAAAGAATTCAATGTCGACCTGATTTTTCTGCTGCTAAGGGGGTTACACAACAACTAGGTACTTATATATTTGATTGTTCCATAGATGAAACCAAACCAAGTGACATTTCTCACCACCTAATAACTGGGTTTGGGTGCCCTGGAAATGTGTTTTCATTATGAAAACTACCTGAAAGTCTCTTCTTGTCCTGCTATCAAATACCAGCATATACAAGTTTTCTCCATATACTAATTAAATATGGACAATTTCTTTACTACTTCATTGTAAAGATTAAGAGAAATAACCTATAAAGCATGTCAGAGCCTTTTGTTCCAGGTGCTCAACAGACAGATGACTATCACCTTGATGCCCCTTGCAGGACAAGTCCCCCCTGCCTGTCTGTGCGGGAGATTGCCCAGTGAGGAACTATTCCTTCTGTGGACAAATACAAACAGGGAAATCTATAGCATGTCAGTGCTCTGGAGGTCACAGTGGAAGAATCTGCCCCAGCAATTTCCTTTGCCCACCATAACTTTCTGTGTCTCATTCATTCAACACACTGCTCAGGATTCAACGTACATATATGAAGGGCATCTGTGCCTTAATGAACTAAGGAGTTTTAGGGGTTTTTAACAGGCTATTCAAGCTTGCAATTTGAGACACAAAAGCCTGCAGGTTATTCAGCTCTACATTAGTTTTGCAAAAAGTACTTTCCAAGCAGGCAGAAGATTTGTTCAAGGTGTATTACAATAGCCATTTCTACCCACCATCATCCAGGGGTCAATCTATTAGCTCTTCACTCATACGTTTTCCTTTACCTCCATTTTTGTTTCACTGGGTGTTTGAACATGAAAACACACAATGCCTTTGTGCCAAACTCCCCATGATTTCCAGCAAGGTCCAAAAATACTCCTCAAAACACTTCAGAGTACAGACCTGGTGTAATCTGAAGTGGTTTCCAATTAGTTTCAGAGAAACCATCTTAGTCACTTCACAGGGTTTCCCCTGCTTAGTGAGAGATTTCGCTTTTCCTCTGAGAACTGCAAGACCTAATGAAGCAAGGCTTCAAACCGTTCCATGATTCAGTGCTAAGGCTTCTCTGCTAGCTCCGGCTGTGGTTATGTGAGGGGCACACACACTGAACTTCAACAGAAGCCTTTAGCTCCGCAGTCACAGAAGCCATCTCTTTCCAACATTCCCTTAGCTAAAGTCTACCTGGAGCTTTCCAAGAAAAAGACAGAGATATCAGGTTTTAAAGTCACATATGTCTCACATTTCTCCCACATGCAACAAGGGAAGTGTTTATATAGCACTTGAGCTTGGAGAGAAAAGTTGCATTCAGAACATGTAGTGTTAAAACCTAGAGTTAAGCAAGTAGGTCTCCAGGGAACTTGATGCAAGCCATGTGATCCAGAAGTGCAACTAAGTGAAAGGAATATCTTTATTTTTGCCAAAATGCAATCTAAATTATAAACATGAGGAATGGTAAACCTGTTTGTGAGTCTGTCTACTTGGGACTAGGAGCAGCAGGAAGCTGAGACATGGGTGCAAACTGCTGCTCAGTGACAGACCCCACACCATCCCAGGCACAGCCCATTCTGGGCCCCAAAGCAGTAAGGGACAGGCTGACTCCCCCAAGCTGGGGTTGGCACAGGCAGGCTGGGTTTATCGAGCACGCAGAGGCAAAGCACTGAGGGAAAATAACACTAACTTCAGGCCAAATGCAAAGATTTGATTCAAGTGGGAATAGTTTCCCCGTTCGGAAAAAAGAGGCAAAAGAAATGCCCTTCTGTAATTTTACTCTTTTTGCTTGACAAGTTTCTTTTTTTCTGAGAAACAAACCTCCATGGTAGCTTGTCTAAACAAGAAACTTGGAACTAAGAAAATAATGCGATGGAATTGGCCCCCTGTGGCAAAACAACCACAAGCTGCTGGCTATTTCTATCAGTTTCTTCATTCTTTAAACAAATTTAATACTGTTTGGAGGAAATAAAAAGTGAGGATATGAATTATGAAGTGTTAATAACAGCCATTCCCTGCTCAATATATTTTCTCTGATTTCCCGCTCTCAGGTAACTCATGATTTCATGACACAATAGCTGGTTAGCACTTTTGGAGCAACTCTTCACAAAAATCCAACATTTGGCTCCCACAAGAACTTATATATAAATCTAAAATTCTCTTTCTACAAATAGTCTTCCTAGTAAAAATTGCTCACCAGCATGCTCACATAAAGGGAGTATCAGATATTGTGATACATTCATTTCAATGTTTGAATTGGGATCTCAGATAGATAAAAAGGGCAAACCAGATTTAGTACATCCACTGCAAACAAAGCTGCTTGGGGGAATAACGGGTTTATGTTTATTCAAACACAACTACGCCCATTATTACTCAAATGGAAACAAAATCTTCAGAATAGCTCTGAGCTCCATGGGGTACCACACACAGAAGTTTTCAGTTTTACTCTGACTAAAAGAGTGGTACATGGTAGAAATCACTGCGTAGGGCCACAGACACCATTGAAGTAGGCATGGAGAGATTTTATCACTTAAAAAATTTCCACCTTTTACATTCAACAAATAATCCATGGAGACCTCTACAGGCCCCAGACTGACCCATTAAAACAAAATGGTAACAGCATCTCCTTTATCTATTTTGCCCCCAGCTGTTTCAGACAAGCTCTTGTGACTGTAGTCTTCTACCCAAAGCCAAAATCTACCCTTGCAAGGTTAAACTAAAAAAGCAGGCTAAACAAAACATACTTCCAACTCTCCCTGGGCTTTTTGTGTTCCTTGCACCTTCCTGCTAAGGTCTCGCTTTCAGCATATGAACAATATCCCATTCTCCAGGCTTCAAACTGCGAGTCTTTCCTGGGCCTTTGAATGTCTGCATTTCTCCTCTGTTTCTGTTTTACTCTTTCCCTGTCACTTCCATTAGACAGCTTCCATTTAGATGTAACTTTTCCCTGGAAAGTAATATGGAACAATTCCCACCATGATCCTCCCTTTTCATCCTTCTCTTTAGCTGTGTTATGACCTTTTGTTCTGCAACTCCCACCCGCTTCCAGCATCTAACTTTGATTCCTTCCCAGTCACCAGGGCCACCTTAAAAAATACCCACCATCAAAATTGCTTTACTCCAAGGGCAGGTCAAAGCTAACAAAACTGAAAGTTCTCTCAAGTGTCTAAAATCTTGATGCATTCAGCGCCATGAGAGTAATTCAGATCTTTAGCTTTAAAGCAGTATTATTTCTCCAGATTTGGCAACTGTAAAATGTATGTCTACAAGGCCAAAAGAAGCAGTGGGAGTGATGAAGGGATTCATCTCCATCCAGCGAAACATCCCTCTGACTTCTCTCCAAAGAAGTAGTATGCAAAAGACACAAAGTAGCATCTTGAATAGCTTTCAAAAATAGTTAGAGGTAAAAAGAGGATTTTCCCTGAGGAGCAGCAAGGGAGGAAGCTTCTGGAAGTCAGTGCATCCACAGAGGACAATAACTGAAGAAGGCTTTGCAAGAACAGCAAACAGCTAAACATGTGAGAGCATTTGAAAAGGAAAGATTTTTGATGTGTTTGATGCCTGTGTTTCCACCCATCGCACAATCTCTAGTCATTAATACAATGAAAATCTCTGCTGTTTCAAGGAGCTGGCCACTGCATTGGCCAAAAGGGAGAAGTCAGAATGAGCAGACAGGAAAAACTGTAGGTGCCCTAGGAAAGATTCCCAAGAATTTATGATATGGTAATTCTGTTTCTCTGAGTCACAGCAATGAATCTACATTTTTAGATCAAGCACTCATTGTATGTCTTATGCTCAAAATATGTCAGGCTGGAACACCCAAAATACATAAATTAAAAGGCATAAAGTGACATCGCTGATTTAAGGACCTGAGGGCCCAAACTGTGCTGCCATAAAAAAAAGAACCCACCATATCTTACTGTTTTCAAATGTGAAATTGAGATGGATATATGTATATTGTCATTTAATGTAAACTTTCCTTGCACAAGCTGCAATAAACAACTAGACTAATTTACAAATGGATTTGAAAATGTGCATGAAACAAGGCTGCAAGAAAGACAGAGAACATTATAAGTAAATATCATGAGTAAAGGATCACTTCCAAAAAGATTACTACCATTATTGGGTCTAAATAGCACTGGGTAACAATAACCTGATGGCGAAAGCATAAGAACAAGGCTCAGGAGATGGGGGGTGGTGGGTTTTGTGCTATGTTTCCTTAACTTCAGTGAGGTCATGTCTTGTCACAACACCTCAGCTTTCCCACAGAGACAATAAGGAAACTCTTACTGAAGTGTTTAGAAATCTGCTGATGGGAGAGCTTGGCATTATGACTTCTGCAATATCTCCAACTTGTCCAGGAACAGATCTTCTGCATTGGTCAGAGACAAGGGAAAGGTTAAAAAACATGAATAAATCTTGAGGTTGGACTAGATGATCTTTAACAGTCCCTTCCGACCCAAACTGCTCTGTGATTCTGTGACTTAACAGAGCCACAGAGATGCAATGTGCACCACACACAGGTGTGAAGCACTGGAAGATTAAGGCAGGAATTTCCCCCCAGGAGCTGCATCCTTGGTCCATTGTCTAGGTTCCAGTACAGTGGCTAGTGTCTCAGGCTGCCACTGCCATCAGCTGTGCAGACTTCTGTCTTGCCTTTTTTCCATGGCCCCAAAGCATGGGGTCTCTTGTCTGCTCTTATGGTGTTTACCAGCCACAAAGCAGTTGTTTTAAGGGCCTTCTGGAACACTAAATCCCATGACTGAAAAGCAGGTCACTGCAGTAACTCCAAAGAGGTTACTGAAAATGCTTGCTTCTCTCAGCCTCTGTAGGTGGGTTTATCATTGCTGTTGTTGTTCTGATGTGTCATAAGAAGCTATATGCTCCAGAAACTTGTTAGATGGAATATGCTTTCTTGGCTTCCAGTGGAACCACTACCCGATACTCTACCCAGACCGCTAAGGTCATAGAGGGACTTGTAAGTGATTGTCCCAAACACTTCAATGGTAGGATTTGTCTCTTGGCAGTAGTTTCATTTGTCTCACTAGCCTGCTGGTGAAAACAGACTCCAAATAAATCTGAATATACAGATACATCCAAACCAGATGCTTTCAAGGCTCTCTATTCATCAAAAAATCCACTGCTGCTTTTAAAAGATTCATCATTGTTTTCAGAGCTGAACAAATAATTCATGAGTAACTTATTCACTAAAATCAGCCTACTTTGGTTCAAAGATTATCAATGTGAAGATCCTGATTTCCTCAAATGTGTTCATCTTTGAATGTGATGAATATTTTAGCACGTTGCTCTATGGATCCTGATAATCCAACTGTAAACTGTATTCTTTGCTGTGATTTATTAAAGTAATCAGATGGTACTCAGTGTTTGATCAGTGAGTGTGGAGGTACTGCCAAACAACCAAGATCGTTTCCATATTTGTGTCCATAACACTGTAACACTCAATCCGATAACTCAGAATCTGGAACATGAGAAGTAAAAATGGCATCAAAATGCAAAACAAATTTATTTTAACACCGATACACTTTACAGAGATGTAAAGTGTATGGCTCAGAAGGAAAAGTTACATGCAAATTTCAGGCACACTTTCTACTCTCCAAATTTAGTCTAGGTAGGTATTGAGGACAGAATGGGTTTTTCTTACTCTACTACAACTGTAACACTATTTATTTTCCATTTAGAAAGCTCAGAGGAGCAAAGGGGGTCTCCAGTTGTATTTATGTGAACCTTCAGCTTAATTATACTGGTTTTCTACAAGAAACTTCAATACCCTTTCCAGATCTAGTCTTTGGGTATGTTAATTGGACACGCTTTAATTCAGGCTTTACAGCTCCCCTGAAGTAGCTATGATCCAGAGACCAAGAGGAAAGAACCATTGCTATAGCTTTTAAAGAAAGGCTAGAGTAATACCAGTGTAAAATCTCTAACAAAAACTCTAGGCATAGAACTACGCCTTTTATTCTACACTTCCAAGTCTTTAAATAGAAAGAAACAACAGATGCCAAAGCAGAGCCATATGTTTTAATTGTAGCTGTATACAAGCATGATTTTATTTTTCCTGACAGGAAATCTATAACTCAAGTGGGAAGTTACTGAGTGGAATCCTCAAAGCTGTATTTCTGGCTAAAGAAATGAAGTCCCTATGGAACATGTCAATGTCTAAGCTGAGAGATTGAGACATTTTGATAACAATTCAATACTTGTCTCAAAACAGCCAGTTGCTTTGAAGTAATTGGTAGGAGGAGACAGGCGATTAATATTGGATTTATTTGGCGGAGTTTATGTCTCACACTAAAAACAAGCACTAGCTCCCCTTTAAACTGCTGGCAGGTAGCATGCATTTAAATCAGTGGCTGGAATCCAAACTACCCTACTACTGCAGTAGCCCGATATGCCTCTCGCTTGGTATATTAAACAGACATATCTTCTGAACGTAGATGGTGGGAAATCAAATGGTTTAGCAGACCTCAAACGTCCCTGCAGGTTGCAGTCCTGGCTGCAAAAATGCTCTTTATTTTGTAAACTCTTTGCTACATCGACTTCAAAGATGTCGTAGGAACACACCCATGCCTACAGTGAAAAAATGTCACTGTGGTGCGAGGGGCCCCAGCAACCTCCCTGCTGCGTTCTACATCTCCAAACTTATATGCAATGTCTTTACATTTGAGCACTCCACATGGGATTTCTGCAGACAAAAACCACAATTAGCCAAAGGGAAAGGTCTGATCTGAATATGAGCAAAAAATCCTTTTCTATGAAGGTGGCAGAGCACTGGAACAGGCTGCCCAGGAGGTTGTGGAGTCTCCCTCTCTGGAGACGTTCAAAACCCACCAGGATGTGATCCTGTGCAGCCTGCTGATGATGAACCTGCGTTAGCAGGAGGGTTGGACTAGATGATCTCCAGAGGTCCCTTCCAACCCCAATCATTCTGTGATTCTGTGATGTAAGCTGATGGATTGTGTGTGTGTGTGTGCGTGTGTGTGTAGGGCGGGAGGGACAGGATCTTATTTTGAACTTATGTGATGTCGATTTATATATCCCAAACCAAAAGACTTAATTTATAACTGAAGAGGGTGGAAAACTTTGTGAGTGTCTGCCTGGAAATGTCACCCATCCCAGCCTTCTGCTTTCAGGTGTATAGTTCAAATTCAGGTAACACCACAAGGGAGAGTTATTTCCATGTGAGAGCTATTCAGCAGCTTCTGAGTTGCATGGACCCATCCAGTTTCCACTGGGCAGATGCTGAGAAAGAAAACCAACCACTCAAAACAGTCAGACTGGCAGCCCCACCACAGACACCATCAGCTGAACGGAGAGGAAGCATTAACTGCCTGTGCTTTTGCTCAGGTCTTTTTCAGGACAGAGCACTGCAGGCTTGTGCTGCAGTGATGTTATGAACACAGCCAGCGGTTCTGATTTGTTTCTGATCAGTCAGCTGCGAGACTGGACAGAGTTCCTCTGCTCCCAGCTTTGTGTATGCACCAACAGGCTGGTGCATGTTTGGAGGCAAGAGAAAACCACTAGGTTTGGTACCACCTTCCATTTCTTTGAGTTGACCCTATGCTCATCACAGCTCCTCTCAGCCATGGATCCCCGATCTAGGGCCAGCAGCTTTCTAGAAGCTGGAACATTGCAGGGAAACACTGGCTGCATGTGACAAATAGCCACAAATGAAACACAGGCAGATACCTTCAGAAAATATTTTCAGAAGATCAAGGGTATGGATGCACAAACGAGAAGGTAAAGTTCGATGCATAAACCAGGAGCACATACGGCTGCACCAGCTGTGTAGATTTGAAGCTGCACATTGGAAAGTCCATCTGACAGATGAACAAATTCAGCATGGATTTGTCCAGAGTTAAATCTGTCACTGGTACGATGGTGCTAAATTGCTCTTAGGGGTTCATTGCTTTTTGAAACTGGAACGGTTTGACACGGAAAAGTGAATGTGTTAACTGGCTCTAAGAACTGTCACTTATGGGAAGAGCAGATTAAAAGAAAAAAGGAAGAAAAAACAAGAAGAAGAACCAGAGAACAGAAGGAAACATCCCATATGATTCAGTAACACCTCTGATGTAATGCTGGGTTAAAACCAACCCACATAAATCAAGACCTTGTTGAAACCTATCAACAGCCATATTATTGAAGACTAAGAGTATAATGCATTTTAAAAACACCCCAAACCTGCTGTAGTAGTGGTGTTTGAACTGTGACAGCTCCACCAACTTCTTCACTCGCTACATCTGGCCTCAGATATTGGACAACATAACTAATGACAGGCTGCAAGTCAGAATTGTTGCTAAGGATGCAATCCGAAGAATTATGAAACATCCAGGAGGCAGCAGCTCACAGACAGCATAAATTTATGGTATAACATGTGAGCGAGATGAGCAGAGGGTATTGCAGTTGCAGGAAGATGAGCTGTTTGTTTAAAGAAAGCAAATGGTGGTTTCTGCTTTTGCTGTTGATCATTCTTAAACTGTTCAAATTAATGTAATGACTAGAGGGGCTCTGGCCTGGAAGAACAAGGGAAATTCTCTGTCAACATGAGTGATTGCCTCAGCATAGACACAGTAACAAGAGATACGCACACACAGCTGAAGCTAGAAACCAGGTTTTGTAAGCCTTGTACAACTGACAGGAACAATCAGAGGTTACTGAACAGGGGAAAACAGTAGCAAGGAAGCACATAGCAGCTGCTGTCTGCTATTACACGGTGCTCAGCAGGACACCTTGTCTTCAGGTGACTTCAAAACACTGATGGCGATTCTTTCTGGGCTAGCAGGCTGTGTCAGCAGGATTCGGAAAGGACACCTCCAGACATGGCACTGGGACAGTAGCCTCAATGTTCCATGTTACGAACCAGAAACAAAGCTGTGAAATTAAGGAATTCAGATGTGAGAGCTGTATTAACATGGCTGGAGGAACGTGTTCCCTACCTGGCCTGGGCAACGCAGTCTAAGGTCGCTGTAACAGATCCAATCTCTGTGAGAAGTACCTGAGGTCTTCTCACTAGAACAAGAAGTGAAACATTGGAACAGCTGCTTATTCAGATCCAGAATGCAGGTACTATCAGGCAGCCATCCTGCAGCCTATTGCACATTACTGGCAATCTTTCTACTTAAACTTTAATTCTTTCTCTGCTTCAACACAGGTTTAGAGTGTGACAAAGGTATGACGTCCATGTCAGGGTGCCCTTTGCTTGAAACTGCATGCTGGCTACAAAGATGAAAGCCACCCAGATCTCTGTCTGCAGCATGACAACAGCCCATCTCACTGTGGTGTCAGGCTATGCCCTCTTAAGTGGAAAGTGATAAGGAGCACTTTGGGAAGCAAAAGGTAAAGAGAGAATCACCATTGGTTTCACCATTTTGTCCCTCTTACAAGCCCAGAACTAAGGATTGTGGATGGCAGGAGGAAGTGCAGGTTCCCATTGCAAAGCAGAGGCTACCTGAAGCTGCTCTCCTACTCAGAAAAGGCAAAGGCCATGGTCATCCCTCTTGTACTGCAGCACCCTTTCTTCCCTGTCCTGCTGCAGCACAGAGACAAGCAGAGGTCCCTGTCCTCAGGGAAGTTTGCTCTGTAATGACACTGGAACACGGAGGTGCAATCCTACAACCTTCCACATGGTGACAGAATTAAAGAATCAACTAGGTTGGAAAAGACCTCTAAGATCATTGAGTCCAACAGTTACCCCAGCAGTGAGGTCCACTACTAAACCATGTCCTTAAGTATCACAGCCACACATCTTTTAAATACTTACAGTGATGGGGACTCAACCACTTCCCTGGGCAGTCTGTTCCAATGCCTGTTCCGATGGCAAGGATGCCCTCTGTGCTGGGTGGCAGAGCGCTTGGGGAATTAAGAGTTCACACTGTGCTTCAGTAACACACAGCTCAGCTGGATAGAGGACACCACATGGTGACAGACAAGGAGCAAAAGAGAGAGACCACCATAGCCCTGCACAGTTTGTTGCTGCTTCCTTTGCTGTGGACCCCTCTAGCCACAGCCAGGCTACAGCTTTCCTCTAACGGCAGCCCCTCACGTGGCTGTTGGTATCAGAAGCACTGAGCAAGCAGGATGCCAGCAAGCTTCACAATCTTGTTCTCACCGTGAAAGACACCTGCTGCAATTCCTTTGTCACAGTGTGGCTGTGATATGAAAAGGAAATTGGGTTTTATTAAAAAATTGGACTTTATGAAGCCCTCCCTCCCCTGCTCTCAAATGCATTCCCACAAACAGAAAATCTAACTCTGCAGTAGGGTTTTTTCTTTTGCCTTTTCTAGATCTGAATAGTACAGAGGAGACTGTGATATAAATGGAAACATAACAATCATGTAACAGACAAAGCAGTGCCAGGCTGTATCCGTAGATCACTGTGGTCTCTTTCATGAAAAGGAAAAGACTGGTTGGATATTAAAGAAAATATTAAATAGCTGGAGTTTACCTACAAAGCCTTTAAAACAGGGATGGCCATTATCTAGGGGATATTGATGCAGAGAGATAACATGGGCTATGCACTATTAAAACAGAATAATGAGACATGAAACACATTTGACACTGTTGAGCAAGAAATATTTGCTCTTTCAGGGCCGGACCAAGACTCTAGTTCTGTTTTCAGAGCCGATATTATTTAAAAGCAGCCGTACCTTCAGTGTGATGCACCCTTTGCTGCTTTATTGCAGACAAAGGAGCTGGGCATTCTTCTTTTCATCTTCAGATGGCCTTAAATTTTTGTTCAGAGATTATTTTTAGGTAGTTTTAGGAACCTGCTTGTTACGTTTCTGCAAAGGTATCGGTAAAGACATCACAGTGTGGGTGACACATGCAGTGATGCGCTTTCCTTCCCTGACACGCAGAGCTCAGCATGATTAGGTTGAGGTTACACGGCAATCCAGGAGGGCAGATGCTTACTGTGACTATACAATTTGAAATTAAGAACCTGAGCTGTAAAGCTCACAAGGTTTTGATTCTTTCAGTTTGATCCTTTGTATCAAAATGATTTTTTTCCTTTCTTCCTTTTCCCTTATTTTTCTTTCTTTCTTTCTTTCCTTGTTTCTAACAATTTTGCCTCTAGTTTGGTTTTAGAAAGAGGTTCCAAGGCAGACCAGTACCGCAGAGGAAGGAAGCCCCTGAAAACAGAGTACGTTGCAGGTGATACTTCTTGGTCTGAGCTCTGAGAGATTTTTGATAAGTCTGTTGAAACAGTCTTTAGGACCCAATTTCATTTTCATCAAAGGCATCCTCTCTCCTTGCCAAAAATGTTGCTTTAAAGCAGGACCAGCTTTAAAGACCAGAACTGTGCAGCTTTCAGTTTTCACATGAATCACACAGAATCCCTATTTCAAAGCTCTCTGCCATGTCTTGTGGAGCTATAGCCAGGGTATCAAATGTCCCCATTCATCTTGGGGAAGGGAAAACAGAGGATTTCCTTTCTGCCACCCAAGAAAGTTTCACAGGAAAGAAAGAGATTTCACGGAAACTTGATGTGAAAACAAACAAATTTTTCACCTACACTGTCAGGAAGCAATAAAGCTGATGCACTAATGGCCCGTTGTACAGCAATATCTTTGCATTATTTGTGGGAAGGTTTAATTTTGTTCCCCCTTCCCTTTTCACCAATGTTTGTCTTAAACGGGGTGAAGAGCCGGTAATGCGCTGCCTTCCCTATAAAATTCTCCTGAGTACCCTAAATGCTGCAGCATACTATTTGCATGAAACACAAACTGAGTGTATCCAGTTCTTCTGATGTTATCATAAGGCATACAATACTTGAAATCTTAGATCCATATGAAGCTTAGTTTTCTTTCCTGTGTAAATTCTACCTACTCTTCCCGCAGAGCAAAGACTGGAAGTACAATCCCAGCACACCCTACAGATAGAAATACCAGGAGACACATGAAAATAATCTGCCACATACAAACCCCATGAAGTTTCAAAGAATAATAACAACTTAGTTAATACCAGTCCAGAAATAGTAATTTTGTAATGGCATTGTCTACCCTAGGAATGCCCAGCTCAGACTTCAGACACCCGTGTTAGTTCCAAGAAGCATTTTAGGAAAAGCAATTTCATCCTTATGCCACATAACCGGCTCCAATCAGTTCATTTTCCACAGTGTAAAGTCTATTAAGTGCACCCTTTGGTGACAGAACTGCATACAATATGGACATGACAGTGAAAAAACTGAAGCCCCACAGTATCTCATCAGCATCCACGTATCATTCAAACCTCTCCTATGTCTGCAACATATCACAAAAGTGATCTGTGCTTGGGACTCAACTCTTAAGGGGTCCAGGACAGGAAAATATCATCATACATGCTTATGGTGCCATTAAGACTACCTAAACCAGCTGGTTTCTGCTCCTTACAAGCACCATTTGCATAGTAAAGACCATGAATTAATCATGAACAATATAACCACATAACCCAAATTAACCCTAAAAATAACTGCCACTGTAGAGATGTGAAATACTTAGTTCATGCGTGTTTTCATTTCACGAGAGCCTTGTTACACCAATTACTCTTGTTGGTTTGGCAAAAGTTGGAAGTGCTGATGCCAAATTCCGCACACAGATGTATGTGCCTGGCTACTGCTGAAATAAAAATCAGAGGCTTTGACTTCCACTTTTCTTTTTATCCCTCTGGTCTGGAAGACATTCTATCAATCACAGACAAATGGAATATGATGCACGCCCACATGCACGCCCAAGTGGCTTCATGCACACAAAGACAAGCAGGCCATTTGCATTTAGAAGTGCTTTTCTGAGGTATGCATTTAGTATCTATGTTTACAGCTGGGGTCTGGGAGTTGATTTCAGGAATGGCATCCAGAGAACTGAATACTCCACCGGCAGTTGAATAAACGCTTGCAACAGCCTGATCCTCATCCTCAAAGTGGGTGGTATTCCTTTCTGTTGGCAAGTATTCCACATAACAGGGACTGGATGGTGCTATTCCCCTTTCTACCCCTTCTCCATGCTCTTTCCCCTCTTCCCTTTTGGCCTCCTTTAATACGTTCAAGGCTCTGGGCAAAATGGCACAGGGAAGGAATGAGAGAAATGGGAACCCAAACAAGTGAGTGTTCTTCTTGTGGGGCTTGGTTTCGGGTTTTTTCCACCCCCCATGCTGGAGTTGAAGAGAGAAAGTATTAAGCATTCAGCTGTGGGCTTTACCCGAACCTCCACCCCTGGGTGTCTTCCCAACCTCGCTCTCCCCCCTGATGCCCACAGTTTGACCAGTATGACTGTGATGTACAGCATGTGGTAAGAAGCTCTTTTGTGAATTCAACACCTCTTTGAGGATCAGAGATAAGCAAGTACCAGTGCTGCTCCAGATGCCTGCAAACTCACTTTCCTCAAAGAATCACTGCCCTTAAAACCAGGGCATGGGTGCTTCTCGGCTCACACAGGGACATGGTGAACACCTACAGCAGCAACCGTATTGCTGAAGCAGGGCGATGGTTAAGATGTAGGGCCATCAGGCTCGAAACAGCAACTACAGAGAAAGCTTCCCAATTCAGCCTGCACCCAACACCCCCCCAGTCCCACCACACGGCAGTGGCTATAGAGATCTGCATTATGCACCTTGGAGTCTGATCCTGCAGCTCACGTTCGCATGCAGCCCCTGTCAGCTGTAACCAAAGTTCTGGAGAGTCAGAACAGCACCCAGCTGCGCCAAGAGCCATGAGCTCCTGCTTCAAAATACATCTCCTTCTTGAAGATGAGCCTATAATTCTGGCTTTAATAGTCTGTGTAGCTGAGGGGGAACATATGCTTTGTAGGCTAAGTTATCAGGCTATGTACAAATTTAAGAGCCAGTCTGAGGCATGCAACAATATAAAATTCAGCTCAGAACTATAACTGGAATGCTTCCAGCCTGCCTCTTCTCCATCATTATTAGGCAGCAAGAGGGAAAGTAGGAGACACAGAAAAGAGGTGTGCTGCTCACCTTGTTTCATTTTACCATCGTACATGAATAAAAAAGATGAATATTTCATAACCTTTGCTTTCATCATAAATAATTTTGTGACAGTTCAGCATTCCTATGGATTATTTACAGCTTTTTGGTTGATGTGTGCTCCAACGACAGACAAAAATACTCACGGGGTCTTGGCTATTGCCACAGGAGCAGAGTACGCCAGTTAGGTTTCCTATATTCATTGCAAGGACACTCCAGGCTGAGGCTCCACAAACTCTCCCTTTTCACAGGGCTGTTCTGTAATAAAGCACCAACACTCCTGCTCCAAAACCGCCAAATATAGTTGAAAGAATTCCTTGATAACATGTTTTTGCTAAAAACTATTTATATTCATAGATTCCTGACAGTTTGCTTCATTTTGATCCACTCTCTCTGCATTTAGCCTTCCCATTCTAGTTTTTTTAAACCTTGTTTTTGGTTGAAGATTGGGAAAAGAAACAAAAGCTCTAATCAGGGGAAAAGATATATAGCCATGTAATGGACTTACTCTGTGCACACAATTACATGTAAATAGCCACGAGTCTTTTGTTTTATAGCAAGACAAAACACAAACTCGACTGCTTCGCTGTAAATTTAAACCCATTTCACTTTCAAGCTTCACTGATTCCAGTGTGAATCAGCCTATTACCTTTAAGTATGAAATTAAGAAACAAGACTTGCTGTTTGTGTACACCCAAAGATTAACATTTCCTTGAGGTTAACAGTGTGTTTCTGAGGATGGAAAGCACATAACACCAAGAAACACATTTCAGAACCATTTTGCAAGAGCATTTTTGTTTTTATAGCAAATGCAGCTCGAGATTAAGAATATGCTTGAAAAGCAGCTAGTGAAAAAGTGCTATAAATGAAAGCAGTGAAGCTTTGTGGTGAAAGCAAAACAAATTATTACATGGCCCCAAAGTTAAAGACATCAAATTTGCAGTTTACAGTACATTTGCTTGCATCTTTCTGTGGTATGCAAAATAATGCATAAAAATTCAGGATTAAGCATATTTAAATGTCACTTGAATCAGAATTAGAATAATTGTTAGAATGTCAGAATAAGGCATCTGTTTGGAGCAGTATCTGCTCTGAAATTGCCCGGTCAATATTTGTAAGTTTGCGGAGGAATACCTCGGCAGAGGAAAAGCAGAATGCAGCATTGCTCCTTCCTTCGTGTTGCCCGAGCCTTCAGTCTGCCCAGGAATAGCAAAAATATGAAACTACTAACAACTTGTGATTTCTCTGCTAAATTTGCTTTGGGCTAATTCTCATCAGTGGAAGACACAAGGATAGAGCAGGCTACTGCACTTACTTCGCAGAGATTTCCATACAAGACAAAAGTAAAACATACTCTCTAGTTATTTCCTCCTATCTGTCTGATCTTTCTTTCTTATTGAGCTCTCTTTCCAGTGCCCAACGGGCCCTGCACTAGCACAAATACCATCTCTCTATTACTGTGGCTATCAGTATGGGCTGCTAAGAGTGACTGATTCCCTAAAGAACTGAGGCAGCTTTGGCTAAAAGCTGGAGAGTTTCCTTATCCATTGGCAGTGGAAGTGCCCCATGCCTTGGTGGGTTTCTCTCCTGCTGAAGTCTGGAAAGGCTTCTAGCATAGCACTTGGCTCTCTTCGTCTCCAGTCTTTTAAAGGTGGTGAGGCCAGAAGGATACCATGTGAAGCCACCATCATTTATCGTTTCTGCTGACCTCCCTGAGTCTCACACACTTCTTGTCAGAGTAAAGCTACGCTGGTGATATCAAGACATGAGTGCCTGTGTTAGACTCCAACAGTGTCCACTAAATTCTGAGCAAATGCTAACAACCCTGCCTGTATATGTTATTTTGGCATATCAGAACTAAGCAAAGGTAGGCAGCAAGTCAGGTAAGAAAGGAAAGGCCAAGTGCCATTACTAGGTGCTTCACGATCATTCTGAGGACATCTCACTGGTCAAATCATCACAGTAAATCGCCAGGCAGAGACTGTGGGACAGCATCCTTGGAAGGCATCTCTGGGATGCAGTCACCTATGCTGTGCATTGCATACTGGATGAGACGCTGAGACACAGAGAAAGTGGGTGTGGTGTGGGGGGTAAGGGGGTCAGTGGAATGTTTGGAAGTTTCACAGATTCATTCCCCAAATTTTCTGTAGTCAATTCCTTTAATTATAGGAACCCAAATCTTGACAGACAGAAAGCTCTTCAGACGGGGAGGCACAATTGGAAAACAGAGGAAACACAGGTCGTTTGCAGTTCTAAGCACAGTCCATAAAACTTGTAGATTTTGATCAGTGTCTGCAATGCTGGATGAACTCCAAGTTCCAACTGAACATGCAGAATCCAAGGTCTATGCATAATTTTTGCATATCAAGCAGCCCTTGGTGCTTGAAGTTGCATATATGTGCAGCGAGAATAGTGGCTACCTGCCAAAGATTGTCTAACCTGGAGGAACAGGCGTGCACATCGAACATCAACCTGCCCAACACCATCAGAAAACCCCAGGGCTGGGGTTTGTAGCTCTGGAGTCTCAGCTGCACTGCCACTAACACCCATCTCTTGTTTCTCTCCTCTTTCTCTCTTCTTCCCCGCTATTAAAATTGCAAAACAGACATACATCCCCTGCAGACAGGGGAACTCTGTCTGGAGGTTTTCAGCAAAGTGTCTGGAGAAGGGGTACAAGTAAAACAGGACTTCCTGTGCTCAGATTGCAATTCTACCTTGGTCTGAGAAGACTCCAACTTTGTAACTCTTCAGAGCCATATTCTCTGATACCATAGACACAGCCACCGATAGAATTACAGCATCACAGAATCAACTAGGTTGGAAAAGACCTTTAAGATACCTCATTGAAGACCAAATCCTAAGCCTGCAGCCACAACTCCATCTTCCACTATCACTGAAGAATTAACTCCTTTAGCGCTGTTAGTGGCAAAAGGCTGAAAGCCAACCCCAACAAATAACTGGAGAAAGACTATTTGACCTTCAACTTCTGTAAACTCAGAGTCATGACAGGGAGTAAACAAGGAGCTCTACAAGGCTTTATTTAACGTTGGTTTTCAGAAGATAAGTGTATTTTGACTTATTTCCTAGGTTTTGCAGTATCCTATTTTTGCTAACACCATTCTTGGCACATTTCTTAGCTTAAATATTTAGAGAATCAGATGGCACACAAAAAAAAACAACCTTTGACAGTGTAGTCCAACAAGATGGAAGGAAAGCAATAGGTGATGTGGGAGTTCACAGAGAGAGGTTCTACAGACTGCCACAGCGACCAAATGTCCCATGGGCAATGGGGAAAACAACAGCCTCTTGGAAAAGAGAGTCAAAATAGAAAAGAGAAGATGTGAAAGCAAGAGAATTATCCACTTGAGAGCATTGAATCAGTGGAAAGAAAGACTAGAGAGCGAAGAAACAAGAGGCAGGTAAGAGGAGATTACGGACAGATGCAGCACATACGGGGCTAAACTCTGGGTAGACTCCCTCCCCCCTGCTTTTCCAGGCAAATCACCACTTGGTTACTTCACTGCCTACCAGTTGTACAGAGCAGCTGGAGTATGTGCCTGAGTGGTACTTGTGGGAAACCACTGCAAAGCAAGGCAGTTTACACATACACACTCCTCAGGACACAGGAAACAGATCCAAGAAGTACACACTCCTCCAGATACAGAAAGAAAACAAATACACATGCCACTTCTCAGAGATGGAGTACCTCAAAGCAGCACTTTAAACTGAGTGCTCTGGAAGATGAATGTTAGGCTTTCAGAACACATTATGGTAAAACGGAGAAGAGAAACAGTAGCAAAGAGCCGCTGTACACGTTTTCTCAACACATAGTGAAGTTCTAAGAAAAAGGCAATAAATTCCAGTTATTACCTAACACTCTGGCATGTTCCATCTAGTAGCTACCAAGCCAAAAGGGCTGTGAAGGAATGAAAATGGACATTCCAACACTGGGCTGCATACTGAGAAGACAGCAGGCTCTGGATCTAGACTGCATTGGCGCAGATCTGTGTGACACAAAACCCATCAGCCTTCAGCACTTCACCCAGCCTTCTGAAGTGAGCAGTGCAAACACAGAGCAGCCCGACCGAATCACAGAGCATGGAAACGGCCTCTCTGCCACAGAGCTGTGCAGGGTAGTTGGGACTACTTCTGCAGACACCCTGGAAGGGAACTTCCTCACAACAGGTCGGTATTTAGGTTTCAGAGTGCTAGTCTTCTTAGGTGAGACTATAGGGTCGATGCTTAAGGTCCTTTCCAACCCTACCCATTCTATGACTCTATGATTCTATAATGGATGCAGTCACAGCAAATGAGTACGAGCAAACAGGACTACTCTCGGTACTAAGAGATGAACAGACTATCTCCACCCTGGTATTCTAAGCAATGACCATTGAACTAAGGCTTCACAGAGATCGCAAGTTAAGGATGCCTTAGCCTCCTCACTAAGCAGACAACTTTGAAGGAGAAAATTAACCTCTGTGTACTATAGCCAACAAAGTGTTAAATTTGGTGTAAAGACTGTTCAGTTAGGTAAGAAAGCATCAGAGGAGCATGACAGAGAGAAATGTACATCCAAATATGAGGCAGACCATGTTTATTTCTGGATAAAGAAGTATTCCTAAACACTGTAATGACAAAAACCCAAGGAAAACCCAGAAAAACACCATTTGTGCCAATACCTCTCCAAATGCCAACTTCTTTTTAGCAATACAAACAGAATGATGACTTTCCACTTCTTAGAAGAAGCAGGATTTGGGAATCTTATAACTCAGAAGTTAGTTAGGAGCTTTATTTGGAATTGAATGCTGGACTAGGTAAAACAGTTCCCTGCTTTGACTACAGAGGACAGGATCAGGACCTAGTAGCAGGTATGACAAGGCTCTTGTTCCTAATACATAGGTAATACAGGTAATACACTTCACTGACCCTCTGTGAGACTATCCTGCTGCTTCTGTAATGCTCCAGGGGAGCTCCAGGGCCAGAGATGGAAAGAATATAATCCTCCTGGGGAAGAGAACTGAATAACCCCTGAGAAACATATTATGCATGGATTGAGAAAGCTCCCCTACAGAACTGGAGGTTGGAATTGTTCATTGGACATAGAATCATAGAATCATAGAATAGTAAGGGTTGGAAAGGACCTCAAGATCATCGAGTTCCAACCCCCCTGCCATGGGCAGGGACACCTCCCACTAAACCATGCCATCCAAGGCTATGTCCAACCCCACCTTGAACGCCGCCAGGGATGAAGCATCCACAACCTCCCTGGACAACCCATTCCAGGGCCCCACCACCCTCACAGTAAAGAATTTCTTCCTCATATCCAATCTAAACCTCCCCTGTTTAAGTTTAAACCCATTACCCCTTGTCCTCTCACCACAGTCCCTAATGAAGAGTCCCTCCCCAGCATCCCTATAGGCCCCCTTCAGGTATTGGAAGGCTGCTATGAGGTCTCCACGCAGCCTTCTCCAGGCTGAACAGCCCCAGTTTTCTCAGCCTATCTTCATACATCCTGCCATCCTCAGCAAGAGTGCTTTTGCTTGACATTTCTGGGATTTATTTGAAAACGGAATTTCAAGCTGAACCATGAGCGGACCTGGCAAGCAAATGTGAGACTCACAGATACCATCACACACTGGTTGTACAGGGTTATTACTCAGAAGAGCAGGAGTCTCAATAACTCCACTGATATCTGTTGAGTATTTTCAGACAAGTCCTTTTGTAACCAAAATTTATCTTCCCCTTTGCCTCCCTTAATCTTGACAAATAGTGGTTTCATTTGTAGCAATATCCACATTCATAGGGAATGCCATTCTTCCTAATGCAGATCATTTAAAACAGTTAGCAGGCGGCCTTATTCATAGATGCAGCATATGTGTGAGATGGATGGGGCCTCTGTGCAGTGAGCAAATGAGTGTCAAAAGCAGACATGTCACTAGCCAGTTACTATGACTTATAAGATGAAAATAAATGTTTAAATGCTGTGAAGTGATAAAATGTCAAAAAGGGAGCAGAGTGAATGGCCTGAAATAGAGGGCTCATTTGAGTGACCCAGTCTCAGAAAGTTCAGTCGTGCTGCCCTCACAACAAAACATCCCTGCAAGTTTCTCCCATTGATCATATGCTTTTTGTATGTGCCAACAGAAATGTATATTTAGTAACTCCCTGAAAGATTTACATCTATTGCATCAACACAGAATACAAATGAGGCACTCAAAGTGGCATTTTATGGTTATGTTGTAAAACAAATTGCCACATCTGTTTGAATTCCTGTTTTACCATAACCATCCTTCAATCTTCTTCAACCTGTCTGTACTCTGAGACCCTTCTCTTTGCCAAGCCTCGGTTTGATACCATCCAGAAGCTTATGTCTTTATTTTTCAACTTGGTTCTGTGGAATATAGCCACAGCAGCAAATTGCTATACATTCCATTAAGTTGAGATATTGTTCCTGAAACATAACAAAGGAACAGTGCAGGCGCAGTTTTCTCAGATAATGTCAGATTAATCAATCACTTTTAAATACCAGCAGGCACAAAGTATAAAAGTACTCAAAATCCAGTGTATATAAAGTGCTTTCTTATGAGGTATAATTCATCACGCACCTTTGCCATGGTATCAGTAATACTAATTTTGCCCTTGCACTTCAAACAACAGATCACTTTGCACATGTGTGTCTACGCGTGTTGTTAAGGCACATAGGCTGCTAAAATTCCTCATCCTTCCCCACTGGAAAAAGACTGAAAGTACCCATGTAAGAAACCATAAAACCATATGTCCGTATTTTTTCAGCATTAAACACCAGAAATCAAGGAGCCTCGCTTTATTCATGTAATACTTTCTGTGCAAACACAGTAGAAAGCAGCAATTTAAGTGAGCATGGCATACTAGGCAGCTATTCAAATGCATGACATAAGGCACTCCCAGTCCTGCTCCTTCAATGCTGAATGTAGCTTTTCTCCAGACAGGATCTCCCAGCTTGCTGCAGGATGTAGATGTGCTATGTGCAAAATGACATTCATTTTGTCAACATTGATCATAAGTGAACATTCAGCTTTTGGAAGTTGTGCTTATTGCTACCATCTTGTATGGGAACATCCAAGCTGCACAGCAACCCAGTAATGCTGCTAAGATCACAGAGAAGTCTGAAATGGCCCAGCACCACTAACAAACCTGGCAAACCATTTGAAATTAAACATCTGGCATTCTGTCAGCGAACACTGAGCAGGTACTGCCTGAGAATCAATTCCTCAGCAATTTCCATTTCCTTTGCTCTTACTTCCCTTTCCTTCCCATTCCTGCTCTTCTCTTCCCAAGCTCATTTCTCCTGTAAGACCTGGAGTGCAACAGTGTGGAAAGCAGATAGCACAAGCACCAGTACAGCACAGAACAGCAGCTCAGGAGAGCTGTTTTCTGTCTTCCTAGTGATACCTGTTCTCCACTGGGCACAGCTGGTTCGTATTCCTCCATTCTGGGGCTAATGTTCTTTGCATTAATGCATCAGCACAACATCCATAAACTATGCACCTTAAATGATCTCCTCACTAGCACTATCCAGGGCACTAATGGACACTCACCACCATGGTGAGTACTCACCACCATGGCAGCATACTCACCACCACCCCGCTCTGCATAACCTGTCTAGAGAGCCAATGAAAATGGTCTAATGTTCTTTGTTCCAGTACATATTTAATCTGACTCCTCTTCATTTACAACTCTGCATTCAGTAACAAACACTTTTCCCGGTTTGTGACCATGGCTAGAGATCTCAAGCTTTCTAAACAATATGCCCATCTCATTATGTCCCAAAGCAAAGATTAATAATAACTATCAATAGTATGAGTACTAATAACACTAATAATGATCTACTTCACTGACAGAGATGCCACTTACTCATCCAAGCTGGGAACTTGACCTTCTTCCTTCTTTAGTGAACACTAGCTCTCCATCAGATTGTCTTTGGGAAACTTATCACCTACACCAGTTTCCTACTGGGCATAGTCAACATGAACAATAATATATTGTAAATTAGAGTATGTAAAAAAACCACAGCAGCCACCTACAACACAGAAACAAGACTGTAACACATAACCAAACCCCTCAAAGGTGTTAGTTTTTTGCTTTCTATGATCTAAAGAGTAGTTTTAACCAAGAAAAAAAATTCTCCAGGGGCAGAGGTCACATTTTTGAGCAAGCCAGTCACTATGAACTCATTGCATGCAGAAAGGAACCCAGTGGTGCTCATAGATACATGCATTCAGATGTGTCCCCTCACCTCCTGCAGACACCTTCCAGCCCTTTCAGTGAAACCTGATGGTGCCATTTATGTGGACATGAAGGACATCTAGTGGAGCCTTGCTTGCTCCCAGCAGAACACATAGTTTTAGCCTCTGATCCCTATTTCTTATTGTTGCTCCCGAAAACCAGCTTCTGTTCCCTGAGGACAGGCAGAGAAGCCCAAACCCACACACATTTCTCTCTTCTGTTGTTAGTAGGGATGTTCAGTTCCTCTGCAGAGCATCCTGCACTCCCTCTGCAGAGCATCCTGTCTTCTGGTCTTTTTCGCAGCCTCCTGCACCTCTCACTCTAGGCCAGAGGCATTTCTCTTCTACACCAAGAAGTCAGGACTACTCAATACCACAGTCTGGTGGCTTTCTAAATGCACAGGGTAACTGGGAAGAATACTGTGCGTTTAACCTCTTCTGATCCACCAGCTATTACAGCCGTAGACTTGCACCCTCCAGACTCATCCACATTGTAACACTTCAGGAGTGTAATTCATGGCAAACCCCCCTAAACTGTACCCTACCTCAACACCTTAGCACAGAGATTACACAGGGCTTGAACCTTCCACAACAACCAACAGAAGGCTTTTGCAGCTAGGGAATCAAACTCTTACATACGGCTAAGCACAATTAAGTCTGCTGTGGGAAAACCCAAAAGGCTCATTCAGATGGCCTTGTAAAAGCTTAAACATAAATATTTAATTCAGAATATTTTCTAAATTCACTTTCAAACCCCATCATTCACAGCATTTCAAAGGCTGAGGCACAGAGGTGTTTTATCTCTGAAAGAACAAGTAAACAAATGCAAGTTTTCCCCTGTTCATTTAGCTGAATGTGTCAAAGCAAGAAGTTGCTACAAAATTAAGAAAGATGTAAAGAGCAACCATTCCAATAAGTGGCTATTTCTCATGCTAAAGGCATAACCTTGAAAGGTGGAAGGGAATTCCTATAAATAAGATGTTTCTACTGGAGTAAGGGCAAATCGCTGTGGTTTGTGTCACAGAATTGCTGGGGTTAACATCCCTGTCCAACAAGATCTCTCTTTGAGTGCACTCCAGGAACTGGTGGGACTGGGGTGTTTTCCAGAGGCTGCCCTCCCCAAGCCCCATCCTTCCCAGTCCCAAATAGCAGCCAGATCAATACAAGAGAAGCACAGTGCCAATGCAAGCACAGTCAGATTGCAAGCACCTTTCCTCTGTTACCTTCATTGAGACCAATCCTATAGCTTCCCAGAAGAGCTGAGCCCAGTAGAACAAACTGCAAAACCATTAAGGAGTGCCTTGTCTCAGATTGCAGTGAGGAGGTTGAGTACAATGGGTATGGCCGTTCTTTTTCTTCAGCCTGATCCTGCGTAGGTGAGTTCAGAGGAGGCCACAGAGCTGCTGCGAGGGCTGGAGCAGCTCTGCTCTGGAGCCAGGCTGAGAGAGCTGGTCTGATTCAGCCTGGAGAAGAGAAGGCTCCTTAAGGGGAGACCTCAGAGCAGCTCCAGTGCCTAAAGGGGCTACAGGAAACCTGGAGAGGGGCTTTGGACAAGGGCCTGTAGGGACAGGACAAGAGGGAATGGCTTTAACCTGTCAGAGGGGAGACTGAGATGAGCTCTTAGGCAGAAGCTCTTCCCTGTGAGGGTGCTGGGGAGCTGGCACAGGGTGCCCAGAGAAACTGTGGCTGCCCCATCCCTGGCAGTGTTCAAGACCAAGTTGGACGAGGCTTGGAGCAACCTGCTCTAGTGGAAGGTGTCCCTGCCCGTGGCAGGGGTTGGGACTGGATTAGCTTTAAGGTCCCTTAAAACACACAGATCAACTTGGGCAAATCCCCTCATGTGCAATAGAAATGGGAACCATCTGGCTCACCCCCATACCCCAAAACCTGGTTCACCCTACCTGTTCCCTACTCGCTCTGGCCTCCTCTGTTCTGCAGGTGCTGGAGAAACCTGTCCTAGCAGCAGCTCAGGATGTGCACAGCAAGCCTGGCACCCAAACACTCACCAAGAAGTGACTCAGACCATGCTGAGAACAGGCACAGTTTTCATTCCCAGCTACAAATATTTTTAGCTGTGCTAACAAACAGAACAACTTGTCAAGATGGCCCAGGGAGTGTTTTAAGAAGCAAATGTGATAGAATTTATGGACAGAGCTACACAGTGTGGATGCCAAGACTCTGATGTAAGTAGCATCTTGCGCTGGAGCTGGGATGGAGGGATGTCTCCTGCCCAGGCAGTGTATAACCTTGAGCCCAGTATTTGCCTGTACTCCAGGACCCTCTCTAGAGGATTTTTCATCCACCCTGTGCATATTCAAAGTGGGTAGGAAAGACAGAAAGGGGGTATCCAGAAATCAGCATTTGAAACACTATCAGCACGACGCTGTATTTTTCAACAGGTTTTTAAACAGATTTTCTGGGTTTTCTATAATTTCTTTTATTATTTTTTTGCAACAACCAAATTCAGTTGCATTCAGATTTTTTCCCTGCCTCACATGGGAACAGGATCCAGTCCAAGCAATTCCTCAGCACAGCTGACCAATAAATTCTGCCTGTCTGTCAGCTACTAATGCTGCCCTACTTTCCTCCCTTCCAAATTTGAGGGAAGTCCACACTTGATTTTTTTAGTAAAGGAAAAGTTCATCTATCTTACCTGAATGCGAGCACAAATGTTGCAAATTATTCTAAGGTTGGATCTCAAATTTTTGATGAATTAATCATTGTCCACTGTATTGGTGGAAGCTTCCAAGGAAGGCTCTGTAACACTTTGAGTAATGGCTCCAGGAGCGAGCAAACAGAATTCTTCCAGACACATTTTTCAGCAGCTTCCACAGCATCCTGACTAGGTCTATGGGCTTTCTGTCACTGCCCTTAGAGCTTAGCTTTCCACTGTCATTCTGGAACGAGTCCTACTGCTCAGAGCAAACAGCCCCCAGCAGCGCACGCAGGAGTCACAGGGGCAGTGTGTGAGTTAGTCATCCTGCTGCTGTCAGGGAGCAAAAGGAGAGGGCTCGAGGTTATTTCAAACTAATATTCAAGTAGATTTCCATGAAACATTGGTGGGGCAACAAGTGCCACCTGCGGAACTGAGTGCAGCAGAAATGCTCCTGGCAACCTGCTCCACAGCATTGAAATCTTCCAAGCAAGCAGGGAAGTCTGAGTTCTTTGATTTCCCATTGTTCAGGTGGAGACAAGCACAGAAACTGGAGCGAGCAGTTAAGGTGGCTCTGCACTGCTGACAGTTGAACAGACATGGCTCAGCCTCCAAACTGAACCCGTGAGGACACCAGGTTCACTGATGGCTTTCTGAATGCCTACCATGGAGTCGAATAGAGGTATGTAGATGTAGTGAATTACGCCTTCCAAATTACCCCTCCAATCAAGAGTAACCATTCATAACTTAAAAGAATAAAGGGAGTTGAAGTACACAAACACAATGAACCACTCCTGTACCCCCACATGTAGGAACTCCTTTCGCCTGCTAAGGATCCCCTTTCTCCCTGTGTTGTAATTCCTCTAGACTATACAGTTTTGCTGCTCTCAGCTAGGGAAGTCGCTAATAGCAATAATAAAAGTACATTTAACAGCAAGGTACTGTACCCTGTGAAGATTACTGCTTTGTATTAGTATTTACTGTCTAACAGCTGTATAATAGGAAGGCTAAACCTTCTACTTGAGTTGTTTTCTGAGGATGCATTTATACTCGCTATGCTTAATAAAACATTTGCCAATAGCAATCTGAATAATATATACATATTTTTAAATTAGCCTGTAGGCTAGTCTACAGAGAAAAGTATCCGCCGTGATGCTGGTGTGCTAAAGCCACTTCTGTCATGCCATTCTCTCTCACACAGACCCACTCATTGAAGCATAACTAAAGCAGAACTGGGTGGTTGAACGCTCCACAGGAGAAGTTATGCTATAGAAAACTGAGTGGTTTAAAATCCACACCTCTTCTTACATTAGTACAGCTTTCCAGGGCCCAGATCTCCAATTCTGCCTCACAGAGGTTTTATAGGTATGCACGTACATACACATGCACACGCATCATTCTTATTTTATGTGGAACAACCTGCATTATTGTCACAGAGCAGCTACTTTCTGGCCAGGATAATTAAGGTTAGTACACACAAAACAGAGTCCTATTGTTTACCCAAAACCAAGGATCACATCTGTGCCGACTGGCAGATAGGCAGAGCCATCTGTCCTTTTGGGGTATCCTAATGGGATTTGGCATCAGAAGATGAGGTTCTGTAACCAGGTAAAGATCAAGGGACAAGAATGCCTTGAGGCTTCAATTACCCACAACTTCACATTGTGCTGCCTTCAGAAAGCTGTTCTGGGAGCCACATTAGGTGCAATTCATTGATGTTTATGGTTTATATTTGCTGTTCCTGGAAGTAGAATAGCTTGTAAAATAAGCAGCTGTAGCTCTAAAGCTGGGAAAGGGGCAAAGGAGTCGGAAAGGTGGAATTCTGATTTCAGTTCTTGAAACTTCTGACTTTGGCTCAAATCCAGTTTAGTAAACGCTACATTCAAAAAGCCCTTTAATTCCAGGTGACTAGTCTGTATTTCCACCCTGTGCAGGGTTTCTTTTATTCACTGTGTATAGTCTGCATCCAGAGACCCCTATTTCTGAAGCCTTTTATTTGTTAAAATGCTGAGTGCCCTCTATTACCAAGAATATCAAGAGTCATTTGATGAGCTCAGAATTAGGTATTTTGTGAAATGAAAGAAAGAAAGAAACAAATCACAATGGGGATTGGATAGTTCTGCTGAAAAGGGTGGATAATTCCCCACCCATTATTCAACAATAATCCAAAATGGATTACTCCAATTAGAGATGTTATTCAGTGGCCGATGCACCACACTGAAACAGACAGCTCTTTGTACAAATGAGAGCTACAAAGCATCCATCCTGCCCAGAGAAGAGCAGAAAAGTTCTCAGTAATATTAGTAATGATTAATACAATTTGGAGTCAGGACAACTTGTATCAACTTGGCGAGGTGTGACGAAAACTGCTCTTTTACGAAAGAATCCACATTTCTGAGTTGACAGAAACCAAGAAACTATTAAAGCCAACAAAGTTGAAAAGGAAAAAAATAGAACCAAACCCCACATACAATGAGATGTCAAACCAAAGAGTTACTGACAGCAGATACCAAGTCTTCAGGCATGAAATATTTCTAAAACCTTCTATTTTAGAGTAATCTGTGAATCTGTTTCAACAGAGCTTTGCAACTGTCAGTATAATGAATCATAGAATCCCAGACTGGTTTGGGTTGGAAGGGACCTTAAAGCTCCTCCAGTTCCAAACCCCTGCCATGGGCAGGGACACCTTCCACTACAGCAGGTTGCTCCAAGCCCTGTCCAGCCTGGCCTTGAACACTACAACACCAGTAACTATGGAAGTTCCCAGCAGAGGTGAAGCCATCTCTCTGCTTGATTGCCACGTGCTCTGAGGACAGACTACTTAGGTTAACCATCAACTGAGAAGCCAAGTCAAGACCCTTGGTTATGTACTCCATTTCCTCTGATACATTTCTGGGAGGGTTGCAGTATGGATAAACAGGGATTTGCCCACAAGTTCTCGACTCAGACCTTTGATAAATGCAACTTGAAGAGGATAACACCTGACGTGTTCTCAGCATAACATTTCCACACATGATTTTTCTCTTGGCCATGTACTTTGCTCTTTCTTAAAGCAGCTATGTTAGGCCTCCCTGCCTGCTCTGGCTGGCAGCCAGGCTCTCTGTTTTCTGGCCTTCCCTTCTGCAGTGACTGCCAAGAGATTGCTTTGAACCTTCTGCTCATAGCCATAGCTCCCAAAGCTCATTCCTTCTCATCTTGGATAGCTCAACTGGTTATTGAACAGCTCATTTGATAAGTGGTCGACCATTCCCTTTTCAGAACGGTATCCCTAACAAAATAACTGGAAAGTCATTGTATATGGTAGGTTGGGATCTTCTGAGGTACCCACGTTAGAAACCTAATGCCAACACATGGCCACGTTGGTGCTTGTGTTTGCTCTTCTCCCAAGGCAAGCATCACAGAACACAAAAGTTGCCTGGAAATTGGCCTGGATGCTCCAGAGTTTTTTACAGAGTAGCATTATTACAGGAAGGACGTCATTTCCATCGTATGTTGAAATATTTCAGCTCTCTTGGCACGTGCATGTCTTTACTAAGAAATATTTTTTTACAAAGGTACACCATTACCGAGGTTTCAAGTGGCCAATGGTCACAAGCAGAAAAAAAAAGGTAATAAATCAGAACAAGTCCAGGGTGAAAACACTGGGAGAGCCTTTGGTTTTTAATTCTCCCTGTCGATTCCATACAACTGTATCCAAAAGAAAGAAGAAGTATAACTGTTTGAGGAGCTTCTCTCTTTTCCAAGGAACACCACAGCAAATACACGTCAGCAGACACAAGGTAGATTTTTATACACTGCTACCTGCAGAACAGATCCTGACAGCAGAAACAGCAACACTGCCTCATGCTTGGCACCATCACAGAGGTGCCACACGTGGGACTTGCTGCCTCGTGGCACAGCTCGACTTCTGCCCTCTCACCCTGCCCACGGGGGCAGGCAACCCCAAGAGATCCAGCCCACACTGCAGTAGCAGAAAGGAAAAAGCATGTTCCAAAGGGGATGCCATGAGTCCCTCAAGCCTATTCGCAGGCCTCAAGCAGCCCGCAGCCACCACCAAAGAGAAAAGCAGGTTGTCAGCAAATACTGTTTTCTGCCTTTGAACCTGGGAGAAAATGTGATGGACTTGCAACTGTTGCAAAGAAAGAGGAGCATACACTTCCAGTGAAGCTTTCCTTCAGGACTTAAATAGTCCTTTTTCCAAACTTAAGAAAGCCGCATTGTTCATGAAATTTAATGCTTTAACTTGGTCCATTTTCAGAAGGTAAATCCTAAAAAGCTCAGTGTGGCATTTTTAAACAACTGCCACCACAAATCTCTAGAATTTTGTGTTTCTAACCTTGCTTTTAAGTGCTTGCATGACTAACGAAGTGTGACATTGCTGAGATTTGCTCGCATTCTTCTCTGTAACATAAGTTCTAGCTGACAAAAATATGGCTAAATTTAGATACCTGCAGCAAACAAGAACCTTCGAAACAAAAGCAGGCTTAAGGATTAAAATTGGCTCTGACATGTTTGTGCTCCAGCATACGGGAGTTCACATAACCCCTTGTCTGCTGCCCCATTCGCTAAGTCACAGGTTGGCTATGAAAAGCAGTTTGCTGAATGCTGGCTGTAAAAGCAGTACTTGGTTTGATTTGTTGCTGCTCCTGCAGGCTGTCCCAGTGCAGCCTGCTGGGCCTTGCAACTGCATAAATCCTTCTTTTAAAATAACCCATTAACTAGGGAAAAACAGATGGAAAAAGGGCTCCTCTAGATAAAGACTGGGTGTTAAGAAACATTGCTTGGGCTGCGCTGAAGTCTCATACCAAGATCTCAAAACTCTGCATACATTCGGATGCTATATTGCATTTTCCCAGTTTTCTGCTGTCTATGCGCTCTATAAATGGGGCAAAAAAAAAAAAAAACCAAACAATCTTTGAGTCCTTGCTTGTTTTTCCTTACATGTTTCCTCCCGCATCCCTGAGAAATATTGAGCCACGCTTCAGTATAGCTCAGTGACAGGCAAACTGGTTTATCAGACAGAAATACAGAAGCTCTACCATAGGAGTTTCACCTAGAAAAGAGAGCTAAGAAAGAAACTGCTAAAATCCTGTAGTTGAATTTCAAGTGTCCAACTGTCTCCTTTCTCCTCCTGTTCTCTTGCACTGTGCCAGACAGCTAACCTAGCACCACATGTGGGTGATACATAAACACCCCTCCTTTTTAATACCCCTGCTGGTCAAATTAACCCCATTATTTACATGCCAATTTACTGCAAAGAGAAATTCTTTCTAAAAAAGAAAAACCAAAGTACCATTCAAAATTGAATTTTCAAGCCATTAACTGGACTAGGCTGGTCCTGCTGGCATATTGGCTGTCTGCTGGGTAGTCTCCTAACATGGTCACTTTTCCTACTTCAAATGTTGAATTAAAGCACCCTAAGAAAATCAGTCAGCTCAGGTAACAGCAGAAATGAAAATAAGAAGCCCGATCAATACAGCTGATGAAAAAAAGCTGTCCAAAAGATGCCAGGACCAACCTGTACTTAGTACTGGAGAGAACACTCCCTGCTCTGCATACACATTCTATATTTACTGTCAGGTTTAAAAACTAGCAAACAAAATACCCAAACACAACTGGGCACCCAGAAGCATTTGTAGTCTCTTGTCCTGCAAAAAGCCACAGGTGCAGCTCCGTGGGAAGCTCTAGATGGGAATGATGGCTTTGTGTTCCCTGAGGCCTATTCTGGTCATGGCAGAGATGAACACAACTTGTTATCGCAAAAGTTTGAAGAAAACCCCCATGGAATAGGCAGCATCACTGACAGAACAGTCATCTTGTGTCTGCTGCTAAAGCTTCAGACTGCTCAGGCCGTCCACCTACACTGCCCCATGCCAGGCGCCTCTTAGTTGCCTGTCTCTCACTGTCTTACACAATATCATTCATCTTTAAGATCTTTAAATAGAACAAAACCTAAATATCCAGAGCAAAGTCACAGGTTTAAATGTTCTCTGTCACATTTCACTTTGTCTCTTACATTCACTGTACCAGGAATGATGTCTTCCATAAGCACGTACGTCAGATCCTCCACTGTGTCAGGAGTGACCCCGAGATGATTCACCCAGTCAGCAGCTTCCCTTGCAAACCATTTTCTCCTGACAAATCAGAAGTAAAACCCCCAACTCCTTTACTTCTATTGTTAGCAGATCAGGACAAAGGAGAAAAACCAAACCACAACATCAAAAAGAGCCCAGAACTCTCAACCTATGCCCACTCTGGCCACCTAAACAACTAAAAAAACCATAAAATCATCACTTTGGGGAAGTATTCTACTAGTGAAAGCCATGACTTCCCTCACAATCAGCACCCTGCTCTCATTTTCCTTCTGACAGCTGTAGAACCTGTGACAGTATTTCTATATTTAATTGAGGCATCTCCGGAAGCTTCAGAAATCAGCAATACTTTAAGGGAAAAGAAAAAAGCAGTGAGCTCTGGTTGTGCCACACACCCCCCCCCCCTTCTCACTCCTCCAGGGAATGAAAATGAAGAGTCAGGTGAATTCTGCCAGTTGCATCCCTATGGAATAAGACAGAACAGCAGGGCTCGCTGCTGGTTTTCATCTGTCACCCACCAAGGAGTTCCCCACTACTCCGAGCTCAGATGAGCTCCCACACAGTTTTCCTGTATCAGGGTAATGGCAACATGAATGCTACTGTCGCATTAGCTGCCATTAGCAAGAAGCTTCTAACAGCAGTGGCAGACAAAGGCAGATGCTGCTGCTTTTCCTCTGTATTGGGGCAACATGCAGTCAACCCAAAAGGGATTAGCAGAGGCCATGTCAGGCTGGAGATGCCAAGTGGGAGGATGGCCCCAGGCAATACATGCTGCCATCCAGGCTCTGGCTGTTCTAATGGCCCAAGAGCTGAGATTAACTCCTCTCTTGCACGGCTCCCCCTTAGTAACACAGCATACGGACACAAAGGCAGACACCTACTGCATAATCAGGCCTCTCAACAGCACTAGGAGAGTTCTTGGCAGTTCCTGTGATACCCAGTGTCATCAGAGACTTATGGCAGTGTCGTGCCTGGAGCCTGAACACCCGTAAAATTCATCCTACTGCCTCTAGGACAAAAATGCCAGGGGTCAGGGAAGGGCAGTGAAAACAGACGAAGCACACAGGAAGGTACATTGTCCTCTAATGCAGAGGAAGAGCAGAGATACACCAAAGAAAAGCAAGGCTAAAAATATCAAGAAGAGGGCAGAGGTGCTCGCACAGTGCAGGCATACTGGGGCCACAGAAATGCATTTGCAGCTACTTCTAACCCATACTTCTTGAAAGACAGATACTTGTATGGGGAGACTTGAAAGAGATGTTTTATTTCCCACCTCTCTGAACCATTTTTCCCCCCAGTTTTGTCCCTAGGAAAAAAAGAAAAGAAAATAAAAGGCTAGGGATGGAGACAAGGGAAAGAGAACAAAAGAACAAGTAAGTGTGGGAGAAAAGGTCTTAGAAACCCCACAGATCTTCACAGAGGTTTTTAAAGTTTAGGGACATAGTTTTGAAAATAGAATATGGGGTTTGCTTTGGTTTTAATTGGAAAAAACTCAGCCTTAAACCCTCCTTTTAATGAACTTGCACATAAAGAGACTGTCAAACTACTGACATGCACAAGGCAGAATAACTGTGTCATCAAAATGAGAACAAAGACATGACTGGAGAGAATTAACTGTACAGCTCCATCCTCCACAACCACAACAGAGCAGAAACACCTAAGCCATCCACTTAATAAGCGATGAGGAGTCAAAGCTGCAACATCCTTCTGTAGGGACTTGGATCAAAGTGCGGACTCGCAGTCAGGATTTCAAGCCACCCACAAGAGAATGAGTTTGGGAGCAACCGGGAGGCACCTCAGACAAGTCAATTCACAAACTAACAAAACCAACAAAAAAACCCCTTCCAGGACCATTAAATTCAAGCACTTTAGAGTATGCACCACAACAACATGGCAAGTAGCTGGCTGAATCCAGCTCTCACACACTGGGCTCTGTTTAAGAATGGATTAATTCATGATTTGCTGAAATTGATCAAAGTTCAGATTACCTCTGAAAGAGGTAGATCTGCTCTCCCCCTGCTCACCTGGGGCTTCTTGGTTGTTCCCTTGCAAAGGCTGCTCAGTAGTGTGACTCAGGACCTGAACTGGTTAAAATCTTCCTTTTTTTTCTTTATGGCTTAAATTTCACTCAGATCAGCTGCTCACAAATATTAGGATAAG
The DNA here is from genome assembly GCA_039720435.1 of Amazona ochrocephala. Classification (NCBI taxonomy): domain Eukaryota; kingdom Metazoa; phylum Chordata; class Aves; order Psittaciformes; family Psittacidae; genus Amazona; species Amazona ochrocephala. The sequence continues at coordinate 28,627,418 of CM077883.1, read as the reverse complement.
GAAGAGAGGTGAAAGATGAAGACAGGATGGCCAAACTCTTTCCTTTAGTGGCAAATGTAGAGAGCCTTAAATGAACGGGGAAAGAGCACCCCACTTTGGCAAAGTGTTTATTGAAACATTCATTGTGGTGCATATATCAGCCTTATCCATGGCAATGGTGGAAAAAGCCACTCAGTTATTTATTGTTACTCATTTGTAAAGTAGAAGTGTGTTTATAAGAACTTCTTTACCTACTGGTGCTTGATACCAGGTCCTTCACGCAGCTTCCTTTTTGTCTGGTTTTGTTCCCAGAGGCAAGGCCTTCCCAGATGAACACAGCAAACAGGCACTCCTGACATCAGGTGTTCCCTCTGTTCATCTTTGGAAGTGTCAGTGACTCAACCACGTTCCTGGGAAGGCTGGTTTCAGGGAGCCAGTATTTTGTCATGGCTTGTCCGTGTGAGTGAGGAAGGTGACAAATTCTTGTCTGTGCGGTTTCAGTATACTAGCAAAATGCTCATTGTAACTGGAAAAGATGATGCTTTCCACCTCTGATCTTCCATTTTCATTGAGGACATTGGTGCCAGAGTTCAGAAGAGCACCCTTCAGCTTGTTCCTGCCTGAGACATATTGCTTTTAATTCATAAATTATGTCTTCTTAGGGAAAGAAAACCCCACTCCATTCTGCCAGTGACATTGTCCTTGGTTTTTAACTACCACCACCAAAGAGAAAGGGCTGTAATGCCAAGAAGAAATGTGCAGATTTTCTACCACAAAGAAATTCATCAGTGTAGCACAATGGCATGTAATTAATAGTTGTACTTTCAAATGCAAGCTATGCCCATTGCAGTTGCTTGCCAAGAGATATCTGCTAGCACTGCCATACATAAGGTATTTTTCCTATTGTTTCTGGTTTTCAGTAGGTAGCAAGGTTGTGAATACAAACCAGTGTGGCAACGGCACAACATTACCAGCATGACTGGCTGCAGCAGTCCCTTCCACTATGAAGGTTCACTTCACACAACACTTAGAGATGAAAAATGAATGAAATCATTGTCTCAAGGCCCCCCCTCCTCACCACACAGCTGCTGGCTGCTTGCTTTTCCTTTTGCCACCCTCTCTCCTCCCCCCATTTTTTTAGATCAGAACATAAGGTCTCATCTGCCACCAGGCTGACATCCAAGCCAACGGCAAGGTAGGGACTGCTGGAAATCAGACCTCTTCTTTACATAATTTGCTGGCCTTCATAATGCACACTGAAAAGTGCTGAGGTGAGTTTTGTTGGCACTGACTGCCAGGGATCCCCTCCCCAAGCTGAGCTTGTTTCTCCTTCTGAGGCCACTGTGATTGCAAGCCGACCCATGCTGCAAGCTGGGAGTGAATCCTTGTCTGCAAGCAACAGACATGGAAGAGAAAACAGCTTACTAAAATGTGATACCATATCTGATGATTTCAGATGCAGCAAGTTCATTTTTCTTGCTGTCCCATTCACAAACCCTATCCATGTGTCTATACAGTGATTTACCTGTGCATCTTTGTGTCCATTCACTCATCCAGTTGTGCTTTGGAGACAAAGGAGAGGTTTGAGTCAAGAGCTTCCTAAGGCCTCTGAAGTGACAAACATTGGATATGACTAGACTCTGCAGTACTGCCGCTTGCATAGCCTGCTTTAGACCAGTATATCTTGTCACAGGCTAATGGCATTTGCCTGAAATACCCTCTGCCAGGAGATGCTGTTGGTCTTGCAGGTAAAGTGTGAAAGAGGTTTTGCTGGGTCATTGCCAGAGCTGACTTGCTACAGAGACACAAATGAAGTTGGAGCAGCCTTCAAGGAACAAACCCCAAACCTAGGCTTAAGGACAGGTATGGGTTGGGAATGGCACAAATCCTTGGTGTAGCTAAGCCTAAAAAAAAAGCTTATTGCTATTTTGAAAGTATTGTTAATTCATAAACCAAACTTCAGAAATATGGCTTTGATCTTTATATGTGTGCAGCCTGAAATTAAATTGGGATCTCCAGCTGTTTACAAATCTGCTAGTTCAGGAAGCAGAAAACTTGGAATCAATTATTTGTTACCCTGCGTGCTCCCCCTGTAGAGTTTTGCCTTACATTTGCTTGCAACTTCTGCAGAGCAGGGGCATTATTTGTCTCCTCTCAGCTGTATGGCACCAAAGAAGCTCAGCTGCACACTGCGACCCAGGGGCAATAGCCACACAAATAAGAGCGTTACTAGTCCTGATGTGCTGGCCAGTGTAAACACAACCCTCAAAAAATCTTGCCATTCAACACTTAAAGGTCCTGGCTGCACACAGAGGGTAGGTTCCCACTCCAGGCTAAGAGGGATTGCTCCTGTTCCCTAGCCCTCAGCCACTGTTTTTTGTTGTTTGTGTTAGAAATATGACCCCCCTAATGGTCAGCCTGCATCTCTGTTTGCAGTCAGGTGGAAAACTAAGTGTTCCCCAAGGAGATGGGGAGTGCAGAGTGAAGAAATAGAGATGGAGAAAGTATTTTCAACCCACCTGGCAATTTCCAAGCAGTACAAATATGACCGAGTAGATAAAAATGACACTAAAAAGCCTTCCTCCAGAACCATTCCTTGTCCCTCTGTAACAGCATCCTCCCAGGGCATGGTCACTAAATGCAACTTTTCTTTATACATCCCCAAACCAAGTTAGACAGTAAACTACTGAAAACAAATAGTGCTTCAAACAGTATTTCACTCTTTCACTAGGTGAGGATTGTTTGCTTCTCGTCTTCAGATCTGATTAGGTTTTAAAATAGGGAATGCAAGTTCCAAGATAGTGAGTTCGTAATCCAGAGCTTATTAAAGCATCACTGGTTTTCTTTTTTGGAAATGACTTACACCCTGATTATCTGACAATCTCACCTATGTATAAGCAGTGGACAGTTTGCCTGCTACTTTTAAATATTGGGAACTCTATCCAAAATCACCTTGTCAAGCTGGTCAGAGCTGGCAGCTGTCAGCGTTGTTGAGGAACAGAGATTCCATACAGATGAGCATGCTGTACACATATCTATAAATAAAAACTCCTATTTTGTGGTGAGCTGGAATTAGATATGCACCTACAGACATCCAAGGCTATAAATAAAACTAGTATCCATTCATGGAGTTGAGCTGGACATAGATACTAACTCTCTCTCAAACTAGGTTGCATTAAAAGGCGCATGACCAGGAGGTTGAAGGAGTTGACCCTGCCCCTCTACTCTGCTCTCGTGAGACCTCACTTAGAGTATTGTGTGCAGTTCTGGTGTCCTCAACATAAAAAGGACATGGAATTCTTGGAACAAGTCCAGAGGAGAGTCACGAGGACGATCAGGGGACTGGAGCACCTCCCGTATGAAGATAGGCTGAGAAAGTTGGGGCTGTTCAGCCTGGAGAAGAGAGGGCTGCGTGGAGACCTCATAGCAGCCTTCCAGTATCTGAAGGGGGCCTATAGGGATGCTGGGGAGGGACTCTTCATTGGGGATTGTAGTGATGGGACAAGGGGGAATGGGTTTAAACTTAAACAGGGGAAGTTCACGTTAGATATGAGGAAGAAGTTCTTTACTGTAAGGGTGGTGAGGCACTAGAACAGGTTGCCCAGAGGGGCAGGGGGTTGTAACCAGATGATCATAGAATCATAGAATCATAGAATAGTAAGGGTTGGAAAGGACCTCAAGATCATCGAGTTCCAACCCCCCTGCCATGGGCAGGGACACCTCCCACTAAACCATGCCATCCAAGGCTATGTCCAACCCCACCTTGATCCTTTCCAACCCAAACCATTCTAAGATTCTATGACTATATGATTCTATGATTGTTAATATATATATATATATCTAGATCCAGGACACCAATTTTCTAAGAAAATACCCAATGTTATGGCTCTCAGAGCTCAGGTTAGGAGTGCCTGCAAGAAATTTCATCTCCCTACAGCCCATTTGCAAGGGGAAATAAGAAAGGAAGGAGAGAGGACACCAGAGTAGAGAAGGTTCTTGCCAAACATTTGTTGTAACAGTCTTCCACCCCAAATGAAAGGGAGGAATAACTGTGACCAGTCCTGGTGGATATGACATCACTATAGAACAAGGTTTATGTAAACTTATCTTTTAAGCATTTTACATTTGTTCCTGCAGGACATCTTCCTGGCAGACGCCTCTTGTTCTCATGAGAAATGAAAGATGCTTAGGTTTATCTTCAATCTCTTCATTTTACTTCATAGAAAATGAAATAAATACTTATTAGGTTGTGCTATGGCCAACAGGAGCCTTGAAACCATTGATCAAGGATTATGGCAGATGGTGGCCTGTGGAAATTGCAGGAGTTCAACATCTGCAGAAATCCAGATGTTAAGGAATTGCTTTTGTACAACTTCGGGTAATCCTTAAAATGCTTCTCATGGATTGGCCAGAGCTAGTGTGTCTTTTTAAGGTCACTCACCCCATCTTTCAGCTATCCTCAGTCAAATATATTAATTTGGTTGGAACTACGTAGTCACTCAGTTGTCATTTGCCTGCTAACAAACTATGCACTATGGGGATTTTCACCAGCCTGTGATCTGTAATTGAGTAAGTATGCAAAGTATTTACCTCAAACCTTGCTAAACTGATAGCTTTGGTTCTGTTTATTCAACACGCTGCTTTTAGAAAAGTCCTTAAGGAAATCTGTCTTGTACATACAGCACCCTGAAAGAGCAACACAAACTCACCACAAACTGAACTCCTGCACTGTGCATTCTGGAGCAGAGCAGAGCCAAGCCAGAGACACAGATGGTGTTTTACATGACAGCAGTCATGACTGCTGGCCCTCGAGCCATTTGGAAGAAAACACAACCAACCAAACCCTCAACATCTACCAGGATCAGGTCATACTGGAGGAGAGGAGAGAGAAAGAGCAGCAGCACTGCTTCATAAACATCTGATTTACACCCTAATAGGTAATTATACCACAGCTGGGAGGGAAAACTCCAAACAAGCAGTTAAATTATATACCAAAATAAATAATGAACTGAATCCACCCAACATTGCCTTCTCAGTGCACTGCATCATGCCATTTTGATAGGAAAAAACCAGAGCAAAGAAATTATTTTGGCAGCTTTTAGGGACAAAGTCCTACAATTCCTTCTTTGAGCATTTGCAGCTACAGAGACTACAGTGGCTTTCAAGCACTGTGCTGTGCTGTGTGTTGGTCAGAACAGGTCTTTGATAAAGGCAAGGCAGAATCAAATTCAGCATGACTCTCTAACACCAAAACTAGGCCTTGAGGAAAACTCATAGAATGAATGAAGAGCACCTACTTACTGGAACAGGCATCTACACAGAATTATCCATTGTCCTGGGTTCAGCAGCAGCAGTCATTTTTCTCCTTCTCAGTACCTGGTGCAGTGCTGTGGTTTTGACTTTCAGCCTGGGAACAGCTCTGATAACACCGATGTTTTTAGTTACTGCTCAGTAATGTTTACTCTGACCAAGGACTTTCTGAGCCTCATGCTCTGCCAGGGAGGAGGGGAAGCCTGGAGGAAGTAGAGACAGGACACCTGACCCAAACTGACCAAAGAGGTATTCCATACCACAGCACGTCATGCCCACTATATAAACCGGAGGCAGTTACTTGGAAGGCCCGGATCACTGCTCGGTTGGGCTGGGTGTTGGTCGGTGGGTGGTGAGCGGTTGTACTCTCTTCCCTTGTTATGTCCCTTATCATTATTGTTATTGGTGGTAGCAGCAGTGGTTTGTGTTATACCTCAGTTACTGGACTGTTCTGATCTCAGCCCGTGGGAGTTACATTCTTTTGATTCTCCTCCCCATCACTCTGGGAGCCAGCGGACAGTGGGCGAGCAGCTGCGTGGTTCTGAGTTACTGGCTGAGCTTAAACCATGACACCAATGTTCAGAGCTCCTGGCAGCCACAGCACATCGTGCTTTTGACTTGCTAAATATCTCAGATTAGGAAATTTATCAAGCTCAAATGAAGAATTGATTTGGAGAAGCATTAGATTTCAGACCACCATGCCCTGTGTGCTGCTTTCAAACTATTTGTAGTAAATACACTCAGAAAGTCAGGCACTCCAGTACACTGCTGCATCCAAATAAAAGCCAAATCCCTGAAAAGAGTACCTGGGACACCCTCTTATTTGCATGGATGAGGCAAAAATCCCATATCCATGGTAAAAAGCCCAAAGTGAGTGCCTTTCTACTTACTTGCCAGAGATTTACCCAATTCATCTAATGCAGCTGCTTAGAAGAAGGGACTCCACATGCCTGTTTAACACAGTAGAGCACAGAAGACAGGTCTGTATCCATCCCTGCTTCTGCCTGTGGATGCCCTGGGAAGAAAGCCCCTAGGTTAAACTTCATTGACTGCAAATGAAAACGAATGGTGTTTCTAAGGAGTCCTTATGCCTGACACAAAAATATCTCATGCAAAGCATGTCACACTGCTACTGGGAATTGCAGGAGGAGAGAGAACGTTTCCTATGACATCTGCAGGGAATATTTGACGAATTTAAGTGTGTTTTCTCTTAGGGGACTGTTTCATTGCCTCACTTGATTATCCATGGTGTTTTAATGACCATGGGTTTAAAGGTTTTTCATAAGAAGGAAATTTTGACCCAAGAGGCTATGAGATTCCAAAGCAGAAGAGTGTTTTGCTTAGGTAGCCAACCATGACATTGGGGAATTTCAAATGGAAGAAGGGAAAATAAAGCAGTCTATGCAAAAATTGAACAGACTGGGGAAAGAAGATGGAAAAAAAGCCATTAGAAATTGGTCATTTGTTGACTTGCAAACTGTTCTGAGGAACTTGAACTAAGCAAAGTAACAAAGTAGAAAGGGGCATTAAAATAATTCCTATAATACTGTCATTCCAATCACCCTGCCATGGCTGCAGTGCAATGCAGTGTAACTGGACTAAACCCACCAGCAATAGCTCCATTTCTCGGCGGACTCGACTCTTGAGTAAACTTAGGCCAAAAGTGAAGGCCTGAACCATTCACTCCTTGATCAGACTTGGGCACTTGTCATTGCCATGATAGCTTTTTCTACCACCTATTGATTATGTTAGGCTGGCTTGCAAAGGAGCAAGACTCTGCCAATGCCAATTAAACAGAAGTGCAGCAGTTCAAATTACAGAGGTCACTGATCATTTAGAACTTCCTTACATCTCTCCAGCTTTTCTACCATAGTTGCTGAGAGCAGCTCTTAGGCAGACAAAGGTCCAGGCAGTTTAGCCACCCTGCTCTACAGGTCTTCACAGCCCCATCCTTGTTAACAGCCTTGCTCTTGCTTGTACCCCATGAGTAGGAAGAGAAGTTGCGCTGCCTGGATGTATTAGCACAAATAGCAGACAGCAACTGGAAAGACAGCATCCAGACAAAATCTATGTTGGGTGGGTTACTCCTCATATTGCTCCCAAGTGTCTTTCAATGACACCAAAACAATGCAGTCTGACATGGTTTCTTGCTATATGTTGTGGTATGAAAAGAGAGAAGGTTCAGGTCATTTCATGAGGTGGGTGGGAACCCATCCATAGCAACAAAACTGCAGGGCAGGAAGGTTCCTGCCTTTCCATCACCCTCATGACAGTCACATGGCTACCAGCCAAAGGCACAGGCCCTTTCTCACAAGACCAGAAGTATCCTGTCCCTTATTGCCTGACCGCCCTTAACTCCCACTGTTGTTTCCTTACTACCCAGACTCATTAAAGTTTGCAGGAGAGAAACAATCTAAATCCAAGTGCTTCCTAACAAAAATCCAGCTTTCCCGACTTCCTGAAATCCCCAGTGAAGGTCTGGAGAGCCTGGCTGCTGTGCTCTGCTCCTGCCCTCAGTTGGAATGAAAATCAAACTGTTTCTGCTGACTCCCACTCCTAACCATTTGTAGCAGACAGAATGAGAGCAAAAAAGGGATTCCACTGAGCAAAGGAACCAGGAGGGCACAGGCGTGGGCAAAGCAGCTGAGGAACAGAAGGCAGCATTTGTTTTGACTGATGCAACCTGACAAAAGCCAAATAACATGTCCATTTGCACAGCTGCATATTGCTGTAGACATGGCAAGGACCACACAAATGATATTTAATGTAACAAATTGGTAATACATAAAGGCGGGCTTTTTTCCACTTTCACACATAAAAATTTAATACATTTCTATTTCAAAGAGATTCACACCATCCCTTTAGGCAAACCCTTTTTTTAGAATTAAACATATGGTGGGTTTTGTTGTGCAAAGTAGCACGGGTTCATGTGGGACCGCACCATGAACAGTGCCTCCACCAGTTGTTCCACTGCAGAACGTGGGTTAGTAAACCACCAACCTTAGAGAAACACCTGTCTGCAGCTGTTTTAGGTGCCCAGCAATGCACAGTCAGAGGAGGGATGCTCAGGAAGAACTAAACAGCTCCAGTGTTAGCCTTCACTGCTGTTGTTCCCCTGGGAAATGCAAATCACCATCTGGTTACTCTATTGAGGAAGGAAGGGTTAAAAAGCAGGTGTAACTGGAAAACTCAGCTCCACTGAGGGACACAGCAAGGAATAAATAAATAACTGCACAAACGTAGCTGCACAGAGCCATCTGGGATTCTCTTTGCATATGGGCCTCAGTTTGAATTGCACTAAACCAAACAGTGCTGGGGCAACTGCTCACTGAGGCACAGGGGAACTGGGCTGCCTGTGCAGAAAGACTCAGAACCAAGCACAGCCAAGCCCAGGTTTTAAACTAGGTCTTGCTACTAGGATCCAAATTCACTGACTATTTAAGCAGAGGAATGCCAGGATCTCTTCAACAGGTAGTGGGTTTCTCATCCTCCTTCCCAAGGACTGTCAGACCTTACTTTCCTGCTTAACAGAAGAGGTGAATAATTACTTCTCAAATTTATAGCAAGGTGTTGATTGAAAATATATGATTTTGAAATTTATTCTATCACAAACTTAGATTATGATATTACATGACTCAATATGCCATTATTTTTCAACAGATAAATGATTGAGCAAATCCATTTCCTTACACTTCAACACAGGACAGCTGAAATGGCAATTTCCAAAGGACAGCAGAAGCATAAAATACCCTCTGGCAGCTTATCTGCAGGGTTTAATGCACGGACTGCATGCGTGCTACCGAGGTGGGCTGTCTTCCATGCAGGGGATGCCTTAATGTAACCCAACCAATGCTGCTGGTCATAATTGCTGTAACACTCTTGAACCCAAGACAAAAGAGCTTTGTTGCAGTTCACTGTTTTGGGTTTGGGTTTTTGAATCAACATAAAAAAACCACAGCACACATGCACACCAACACAGCTTAGGGAGCATCTCTTCTGCCACGGGTGCCAATCCACCAGCAAACTGTGGGAAACAGAGACAATAACTTTTCCATCACCTTAAGCAAAAGCCCTCCTCCCCAGAGATGGAAGAGTGTGCTGCGGCATCTCTCAGTATTTCTTTGTAAGAAGGGGCAGAAGATTTGCACCATATACAAATTCCAAGTGGAGGATCCCCAGCCCCTGCCCATCTCTGTCCCTGCTGCTTCTTAGCATTCACATCATGTTGTCGGGGCGTGATTTCAAACGCCAAGTCCTATAACGTCCTAGGAATAAATGTAGACTGCTTTGCTATACAGTATTAAATCTTTGGAGTAAGACTATAAAGGAGACAGTCCTGGGAAAGGTACATCAATGTGCAGCCAGCCACTAGGCCAACCCAGCCCAGGAGAGATCACCCAGCAGTGCCAATCAAGCTCCACAACAAAGCCAGAGTTTTGTCTGCACTAAAGCCAACCTACCCTTTTGAATAACTCATTGCAAATAATGTGCCCATAAAGTCCCAATGAATCCATTCTGCCACGGTAATGTACATGTCTAAAATACACAGGATGCTTTCTAATGTAATTTTCCTTCTCTTTGTTTAAACTCAAAATGCCAACTACTCCAGCTGCAAGAGAATACAATGGTAACTGCTTTTAGGTTAAAAAACCACGATGTTCTACATTCCTCTCACACGAAGAGGACAGCATCAGTGACTTTTGCAACGCGCAAAAATGTACAAGCAGACCATATTCTCCTGGGCTGAAGCTTTGTACACACAGTCAGGTAGACATACAAGCTAGTTTAAAGATGTCTGCCTCAAAATGCATTCCAACTGACTCCCAGCTCCTCTGCTACATTGACATATTCCTGTGACAGGTCGTTTTTGTACAGCATAGTTAGCTTTGCTTGGAAAAAATAAATTATTAGCTTGTGTACAGATCGCTTAGATTACAAGAGATCCGTCCTGTCAAAAACGTACCTTAATTACTTAAGACAACAGGCATTTTCCAGAACTGGCCTGTCAGATAACATATCCTAGCACGAGAGAATCTTAAGGGTGATTTCACTTACAGAGCTTTAGTAAAACCATATTTCTTTACCTTCTACATGCAAGCTTTTCCTTTACCTTCTTGAAGGCTGATACAGCTTATCTTCAGGTCACTGAATATCATGAGACATCATTCTTAGAGCTTTAGTAATTTTTATTGTTTAAATATTTAAGCCACAAAAGCTCGGGGGATGTGGAATCGCAGTAGAGTATCTACCAGAAATTTAAGGTGGTATATGTGAAAGAGACGTTCCAGTTGGTCTTCAGTTTGGTGTTCTCTGCTCCCTGCCATCCCAGAAAACCAGTATTTACCAAGATAAATCAGAATAAAGTTAAATTTAGAAGTATTACTATGATAAAATAGAGGGTTAGTACAAAAGCTCGTGCTTCCTAGCAGCACAAGTGAGAAAAAAGAATCAAGTCTACTTATAAATCTAACCAACCCAAACTGCTCAAACTGCTCAGGGACTGTAAATCCTGCAATACCTTTATTGTGCTGAGATGGCCTTCTGTACAGGCCACAGACAGGACGATAAAGTGCCCTCTTGCTTAAGTTTCTTCCTTTGAAATGAGCCTTAACACCATGTTTATTGGCTTTACAGTAGTTGCTTTAGGGACAGTCAGAAATTATTGATGCAGCGTTCACTGTATTACGTCTATTTAGCAGTGAAGGACATACTTAATTCTGGTTTAAGGTAGCAAGCCATGTACCCATGCAGCTGAACTCCTGGGCCGCTGTGCCCACAGCAATACATACCTGGACCTGGTGCCCACTTACACAAATACACAACAAAGAAATGCAATCCTCTGAAATCCCAAGTGGTACAATTTGGAGGAGTTGGGGTTGTGTGCATGACTGTTTTTGCTAATCAGGGGAAAGGAACCACACAAGCTGGACAGTAGACATGCCATTAAGAGCATTTCCTGGGAGTAAACTAACCCAAACTAGCTATAGCTCCAAAATAATGAGCTTTAGTATCAAGCACTTCTAATCTGTATGCTAACTGCACATTTCTTTGTCCACTCAACTCACATGAACTGCAGGTGTTGCAATGCTAATAACCCAGTTGCTGTTCCTATTCCCTCTGTGCAGTGAATTGCTGACCATTATTCATTCTTGAGGTCTTTTAAAAGCAGGAAACAAAACGTATATGCAAAATGTTTGAAAACAATGCAAACAGGGATTCAACTGTTGTGAAAGGCTGCTACTTGTGAACACTGACTGAACTCATCCCCACACTGACTGAACTCATCTTGGGTTCCAGATGTGTGTGATACAGTATTATTCGCAAGCAGTGCCAAGGAGTTTTGACCAGCGGCAGCTATCTGAGTATTTGACTTCTACCATGAATGAAGCATTACACAGAAATGAATGTGGCCTTCCTGTTCAGGACACAAATCTTAACTGTTTACCTCCACACAGCATGACATTCAACACCAGTGCCCTGGTTTTGAATGCCGCCTGAATATCATCTGGAAAGCACTGGACTAAAGCTTATGAGAGGACAGAAAGATCATTTTCAAAGACACAGTTTAAAGCACTTTCTAGAGCCCGGGAGCCAACTTTTGGATGCAAACTACTATCACATTTCAGGTAAGAACTGCTTCTTGGAGTGGAAGTGTAAAGAGCTGAGCCGTGCTTGAGGAATCTCACACTCATCATGGGACATGCAGGCAGGTTGTTGTGAGGCTGCCAGGAGATGGTTCTGAAGGGCAGTGATGCTGCTTTTCACTGGGAGTTGGAAGTGAAGGGACTTGTGTTTGACAAATAGGAAAAACACTGTTAAGATTAAAATTTGGGAGGTGAAGGTGAATACAAAGGAAGGAGGAAAAGAAAAGAATTCTAGGGTAATGATAGAAATGGATGTGAGGAACTATTTGAGCCTAGATTGCAAAACCTGAAAAACCATTTTATGCTAGGTGCAGTTGAGATGAGCTCATTAGCCTCCACAAATCATCTAGCCATGAAAATAATAGAAATATCTCAGGATTTTAGGTGTTAAATTTGATTTTGCTATTCAAAATTGCCTAGCCAGACCTTCCCCTCTCCAACACGAATGTGTTATGGAGGCAACTTCAAGCTGTATCACATTAGATGGGAGTCAGCTTGGTCTGTCAGTGTCAGAACAGGGAATACATAGACAAGAGACAAAATCAACACTCCTAACAATAGCAGAGCACACATGGAGCCTCTGGACAGGCCTGTCGTTACCCCTGACATCAGCGTCAAGAGTGCCTGTTTCTCTTTTTTCTCCTACGATCCTTCCTTTCGCTCTGTAAAGGACTGTAGAATGGGTCCTTTCTAAGTATGAAGTATTCTTCATAATCTCTCCCACTACTGACTGCTGACTTTTCTTTTAGCAATCTTGTTTGGCAGTAAACAGAAATCTGAGGGGTATATTACGCACAGACTTCTAGGGGCTGTCAGGAATGCAGGAATACCCTCTGTCATTCCTTGTCCCAAAGCCCCCTTCCATGGCTGAATGACAAGTCCTTCCAAGCGCTTCTATACCACTGTGGGGCACTCCGCAGAGCTAGCACTAAGTATAATAATATGTCTGCATCAGTAATGAAACAACTGCTGCTATTTACTGTTGCAGCAGTTTTTCTTTTCTTGGAGTTGTAATTTTTTATTCTCTTTCCCCGGCAAACAGAGAGAGGTTGTTAACAACTCTTGAGCACAGTCATCCAGTAACTGCAACGATAACAGACCACAGAATTCAAGCATTCACATCAGAAAACACCATGGTATCCTCTGGAGGGGGAAACAGTCTATTTTTTCCTCCAGAAAATATTTTCTGTAATAAATACATCTGGACAGTTTACAAAGTCCTCAGAGGCCAACCAGTTAGCTGTAACAAGTTCTATACCTGACACATTTTTCTTCAGGGTAACTTGCTTCATTCAGAGTTTTAATGTTTAAATAAACTGCTGCCTAAATCCATAATCTATGAAATCATTCACTCTGGGAAAGTCCTTCAATCCTTCCCCTCTGTTTTAAGTCAATTTATATGCTATGCTACAGCCATCTCTGACTGCCTTTCATTACCTTCCCACTCCATCTTGTAGCAGCCACTCCGCAGTTTTGGCTACTATTTTCTCAGCAAGGAGGTCCACAATATTTTATCTTGTGCCAACTTGTCTCAGACAGACAAGAAACGCTTCTGTCTTGTCACAGGGTTTTAGATCACTGCTATATTCCAGAAGAGACAGGGAAATCTGAGGCCAAACATCTGGGACACATCCACTGATCTGCCTAGTGACAGGAACTGAAGAGGTATCATTGCTGTTGGCTTCGATAATCTTAGATAAAGCAGGTGTGTGACAAAACAAACCTAGGCTGCATTGATCCAATCCTACTTCATTTCCTCCCCAGCACCAACTTGCTGTGCTCCTACTCTGACCTTCAAGATACTTAAAATGTCTGTGAACTAAACAGTTTCATAAAGACTTCTCAGAACAGCATTAGCCTCTCCAAAAATCTTGTCACTGTGATGTATAGGCCTAACCTAGCAAAGCATTTAAGTAAATGCTGTGACTCAAATTGGTGGATCTTACTGTGCTAACAGAGATGGGACCACTCTTACCGTTAAATCCTCTTCAGCAAATGCTGAGGTTCCTTCTGTGTTCAAGGGGGGAGTCACCTGAGCAGCAGCAGATGTGGAACATACCCAAATTCCAGTATCACTCCAACTCCTTTCCCAGGCATACAGCACTGTAATACCAAGAGATCCAGTGAGATGCTTGGCCTTGTGACATGAGGACGTGGAAGCTACGGAATGCGCTTCATCTCAAATCACTGTGGAGACCCTGCATTCTACAAGCACAGGTTTCTGGTGGAAGCTGCAGGAAGAAACAATCCCTTACCACAAACCAGATAGTTATCAGAGATGGTGCAGGAGATGAAGAGACCCATCTATTTTAACATACTGCTTATTAGTGAATAATTAAAGACACGCTATCCTTCATCCTTTTCAGATACAGGAAGACCTCAGTGATTTCTTTTAAAGCCTTAACTGAAAATGTAAGAAAGAAAAATACTTTGGGAAAGTTTTTCCACTTAAACCTCCCCTTCTCTTTAGAATCAGGGTTGCATTTCTCTGTACATAAACAGAGATCATTAAAACGAAGGCACAGATTTCCCTGAGGCTCACTCCTAAATACGCTTCTAGCCTACCTTAAGTAATGGCCCTCATTTACCAAACTGCTGAGGACCTAGCTGTTCCCACCAATTTCAGCTGACTCTTCATGTGAACTGCTGAATACACCAAAAGGCCCTTACTCATCACTTAAAAGTTTAGTTTGAGGTTCCTGCTTCTGACAACCCACAAAACCCCTGAAAATTCAGTATACTTGAATGCTCGTGTACTCAGTGAGCAATACCTCACTCTCATTTTCTCAGTCTCCCTAGAAACAGAGCAATAATGGAAACACTGAGAGCCACACCATCAAACATGTGCGTCTCAGGCACTGATCAATGGTGGATGGGCACCCCTCCTGCTTCTTCCATCTCTATCAGCTGCTCGAGTGCACAGCTGAGTCCTGGAGCTGAAACAAGAAAAAGCAGCAAACGCACATAGCTTTTTCTTGTCTTTGTCTTTGAGGGAAGAGAAGCAGGTCCGGGTTTCCTCTCCCCTCTTCCTACACCAATACAAGACGGAAAGCAGCATGTTTCTGTTTACAGAAAATCATTGAAGTTTACTACAGAAGCTCAAGAAAAAGTGAACATTTTGTGAAAAATGAAGCAAACAAAGAGAAGAACTTTGCAGACCAGGAAAACATCCTGAAATTGCTCATTTGTTGCTGCTCACTGTTCTGAGACTACAAACAAGCAGAGATGAGAAAAAAGAAGAGATGGGGGAGAGAAAGAGAAATCTCCAGGGTGGGACACTTTTCCCCCAAGAAAGTCTTCAACCTGCTTCTTTCATTTCTACTTTAGAAGAATGAAATATCCAGACTCAATTCTACCTGTCAATCACTGTTGACAGCAGCCTTGCTTGCATGCCTCGTCAGCAGGACTAGCTAATACATCCCCTCCCCTCTACCACCTCACACTGGAAAAGCCACCAGCTAATGAGATCCATACCAGGGCACAATGAGGCCATCTCAAAGTAATAAACCAGATTAAAGAACTGACCAGAAATACTTCAGAAGTTTTTGCATTGCCCGTGGCTGTAAAAATGTATTTTTACTGCAAAGGAATCAAATGAAAAACATCTTAAAAAGCCAACTGAAAAATATTAGAAGCTTTCTACATTTGGGAAGAAAAAATCCAATACAACTAAATGATTTGCCCAGATTACCAGGAAAGCTGTGGGAGAATGCTAAAAGAAAACATCATGGAGACAGACTGAGAAAGATTCTATACCCATAATGCTGTCATCCCAGAATAGACGTGTCAGTTTGTTACATATCCAGGTGTTGTTTTTCTGTAGCTTTTGAGATATTTAATGTGCAGTTTTACTCTTGAGATGCGACACTGTGAAGATGGCACCTTCTTACTCAACAGATCATCTCTGCATGGATTTTCAGTCTCATCTCTGCTTACGTTAGGCTTTCAGCTGCCTTTCATTATTACAGTGCTGCGAAGCCAAGATGAGTATGAGGGAGTTATCTGTATCCTTGGGTTCACATGTCACTACAGCACAATCCTGCACTAGAGCATCTCAGGAAGGGATCAGGGACCTGAATCCCTGCTCAGGCAGAGGCTTGCATTAGCCACACAGCACAACAGAGTGAAAAGGCACTGCCAGCACAAAGATCAGATTCTTTGACCAGCTGGGCAGCCTCATGGGCTTCAGACCCTGACACCACTTACACCTGTGCAACCTCTGGGAAAGTCATGGTGTGGCACAGGTAGAAATGAGGGCAGCATTTGCACTGCAAAGGTATTTCATGCGTAAACCAAAAAGAAGTTAATCTCAGAAAGTCAATTCTTCAAAGACCAGACACTTACAGAAGGCTTTTTAGACCAAATTTAAGGACCAAAGTGGCAGACAAAATGCATGCAAATAGTTATATAGGCAAGAATGCAGGCCTTGATATTTCATTTGCAAAGCCACTTTGCAGTAAAACTTTCAAAGCAAGTCAGCTTCACCACTCTGTGTGTTTTCAGCAAGAAAAGGGAAAACCAAATGGATCTAAACATTTCTGTATAGAGATGCAGGGTTTGCTATACTGGAGCAGACAAATCGTCCAATTCAATTCCCTGTTTCTGAAAGCAGCTTGCACGGCATGGTTCAAAAGCAGCAGAAACAAAGCACTCCCATGGTGGGTCTAACCAGTTGTGCCAGAGAGAGAAAACCTTCCTCCAGCTCCTTCAGGTGATCAGATAAAGCCACACAGCCTCATATTTTGCAGTCCAACTTACCGTCAGTTGATCTGAAACTAAGCTCAGGAAATAAGGCCAGGAGAGTGACTCTTGAGCTATGAGACGTATTTGGTGAAGGAGAGAACATGTTTTCAGCCAAAGAGATATTTGCAATTTTTAATTTAAAAAGACAGTGCAAAGGAAGAGATCAAAGCATTGTTAGAGCCGAGCGCTCTGCTTTGAGTCTTCTTGCTCGGCACACTTCGTAACAGCACTTTCGCTTGAATTTAGAGATCCTGCTCACATATTCTGACAGTCACGGAGGAGGGGAGGAAGGCAGAGAGACGAGGACAGAGAGTGGGAGAGCCCGTCTGAACGCAGAGCAGCAGAAGCACATACACATATATCCAGTCTATATTCTCTAGCTTAACTAATCACCTCTGTGTCCAATTAATAACAAGAATTTCTTTGTACTTCCTGTAGTACAGAGGGATGGTAACAATTATTTTCTCACGAATAGAAAGCCTCAAAGGAAGATAGGATATTGAAAAAAACAGAAGAAACACAGAAATAAAGTATACTGTGCATTTGTTTGAGATGTTACATGCTGCTTCCCATCATTTGGAGTTTTATTAGCAGGACAGCTTTTGAGTTTAAGGAAGAGTATTTCAGGACCAGTACCTCAAAAGCTACCAAGTTTCTACAAAGTGCTGGATAGGACTTTGGACTTGAATGCAGCATAAAAAAGAACGTGGGATTGAGAATAGACCTAGCAACTCTCTGAGTTTCCTCTCTTTTGGCGTTTACTGAGAAGTGTGCAGGGAGAGGACGGTATCCTTTTAAATAATTTGCAAACCCTTTACATTTCAACTTGTAGAAGTCACCAGAGACCAAGCAAGCACCAGTACATATGCAGCTAGAGCATGAGTACTGTACATAAAGAGCACTGTTTTCAGGCTCAGCAGGTTTTGAAGATAAGGCTTCCTTAATATGCTTCATATACAAGACACAAGTCAATACCCACAGTCACAAGCTCCTACTGTGGTTTGTTTCTTCACTGATTCCAGGGATTATTAATGTGCTTTGTTACTAATGCTGTTTCCAGGATCAATGATCAGAATCTGTGGTATGTCTACCTGCGTGCTTGCTAATCAATGCAAGCCACAGAACTGACAAAAGAACTGATGATACAGGCCTCTGTTAACAAAAACTGATGAAGCCAAAAGAGCTTTCAGAAAGCTTACACACCTGAGCTCATTTTTCATAGCACGGGGACCACGTTATTCTAGCAGCTGGCAACAGGACAAAAGCATATTCACAGCTGCATAATATCTGGGTGAAAACAAAGCTTTTTCACATGGAAAAGTAATTTTATAGGAGCACTTAAGATTTTTCCAGTATAGCACATAAACACCATGGTGGTTTTTGACAGGGGCACTACCCAGATATAATGAGGGGATAAACAAAGACCCAGAGAGCACAAATGTCTCTGGGGTCTATATTTTCACATATTGGGTCATTGATGGAACAACAGAACAGGACCCAGATGCTTGGAATCATAGAATCATAGAATCATAGAATAGCTAGGGTTGGAAAGGACCTCAAGATCATCGAGTTCCAACCCCCCTGACAGGGGCAGGGACACCTCCCACTAAACCATGCCATCCAAGGCTATGTCCAACCCCACCTTGAACACCGCCAGGGATGAAACATTCACAACTTCCCTGGGCAACTCATTCCAGTGCCTCACCACCCTTACAGTAAAGAATTTCTTCCTCAGATCCAATCTAAACCTCCCCTGTTTAAGTTTAAACCCATTACCCCTTGTCCTCTCACCACAGTCCCCAATGAAGAGCCCCTTCTGAAAGGCCCTTTCTTATGTTCTGCCTAATGTCAGACAAACAATCAAAATAACCCAGTAGCAATGAGATAAACCCAGCCCTTCCCCTGGATCACACAGACATTTGGAGGATGTCTCTAGGACCCCAGCATTCTGCGTGCTGCCCCAGGGGAAAAAACATGAGCCATCCACCACTAAAGCCGAGGAAAATAATAAATTCTCCCAGGCATAACGTTGGGATTCCACAAAAAAGTATTTCATGGCTGGAAACCACTACACAGCATATTTTAATATGTCATCTGTTGAGAACAAAGACAACCATCATGATATTAAAGCAATTTCTCTTTGACCTGTAGTGATCTCTGATTCACTGAACTCTGTAATTCATTTTGTATTGGAGGTTAAGCATAGCTACTGTAGCTGAGGACTGAAGGATAACATTATATCACTCCGCAGTATATTTCTCTTCCTGCAGTGCATGTACCTCATTTCTTACCAAGGCGTATGAGAAAGGAAGTTCAGAATGCATATTCATATTAGGACGTGCTCATGCTCTCAAGATGTCTTTAATGCAAAGCCAAAAAGTAATATTAGTTTTGCCACACAATTTATTCTTAAGGAACAACACTATCATTTGAATAAGATCATTCTGCTAGCCAAAGATGGTTTTTACTTCTGTTGAAAACACATTTCTATTGTGAACAAATAAAATTAACAGGATAAAAGCTTTCTGTAACATCCAAATCATATTCAAAACATACTCTTGCTCTCTGACACTGCACTAACGCTGTAGATATAACAAAGATCTATCAACATAAAACTACATTACAAACGTATTCAATGTATTTCCCAAGCTAATTGGTTCAACATCTAATTGTCCTTTACAAAGCAGAGCTGACAGGAAAAACAGCGGCCTCATCCTTTCATTCACTTTTTGGAAAACATTAGGAACTCGGGTCTGGATGTACCAAGTTAGACAATGCAGGTTGATGAGGCAGAAAAGACTGAAGAGACAGCCTTCTTCCCGAGACGTGGCATCAGAGACTTCCATGCAGGACATCTTTTATGGTAAAAGGCCTTCTCTGACAATGCATAGCCCCTTGATGCCCTGCGGAAATAGCTCTGGAGGCTCTGAACACAAGTATCTTCAATTAAAGTGATGTGATAGCAGTTTCTAACCAGAAGTGGAATCTTCAAAATCATAGGATAGCCAACAGAAAAGAGCTTCCAGAGTAATAACTGAGATTAGAACCGCTGCTCCCTAGTAAGCCAAAAGGACATCAGCCCCCAAAAGAACTCATTGCAGCAATCAGACAGAGACACAGATGTTAAAATGCTAATAGATGTTAAGAACTAAGGATGGTCCCATATAACAGATGACATCTCCCTGCTTTGTTGAATATCCCCAATCGCTTTGCAGAAAAGCAGCATGTGCCATGGAAAACTACCTTTCGAGGCTTTTATGTACAGAAATGTAAACATAATCATGGAATTAATAGGAAAAATGAGGATTTAGTAGTCTGTATTTTACCATAATCCTTCTCTTTCTTCCTGAATGCACTAAGTCAGCAATGAGATCAGTTACTATGCAATTTCTCAGCTGAACATTTTAATAGATCTGAAGGTGGCTTAGCCCAGGTTTCTCAGATGATAATACATAAGCAAAATCTAATGACAGGCAAACCAGAGTATCCTCAACAGAGGGGTTTTGACCCTTAGTTTTGAAAAACAGGTGGTGGACTGAACCACATCTGCAACCCTGATGTATTTGCACACACAGCAAATAGCCACGTGCAGGTGTCAGGCTGGTCTGCCACTCTAACCACTAAAGGACAATTGCCTACAAAGCTTTTGGAGAGAAGTTAAACTATTTGTAACGGCCTTTCTGCTTACTAGTCAAACACCTTCCATATTTGACTGCCATTACCAACTCATTTGTTTACTGTTAGATTCATGCAAGAGTGAAACCAAATCAGTTCAGGTTCAACCTGCATCCTTTTCCAGTTTGATTCATAGAAGTTCAGCCTGAAAATACATCCCACATCTCCTTTATCCCTCTCAGTGATTTGTTTCTCTTACTATGGGCCTTCTAGCACATCTCTCTTCTCTGGAGGCAAAGGTCAACTCAGAATGTGGGCACCACAGTATTCTGCTGAAAGTTCCAGCACTGCAGGAGATTGTTAGCATTTACAGCGCAGGAATTTCAACATTAATTTACATTCAGACTAATTAATGAGACATTCCTATTCTTAGGAAGTTTAGCAATGCTTGACAGAGTTCCTTTAACATCAGAAATTACCAGCAGTTCAAAATGACCCCATATAGAAGTGGCTGCCTCACATAAGTTCTTGTGGCATAGTTACAGGCCTGAGAAAAACATCTTTAAAATAAAAGCGCTGATGTGACATTAACTACAGCAGGCGTCTCTACAATAACATCTTTTGATAACACCTAAAATGACTGGGGTTTAAGGATGTTGTTATAATGAGAAAGGAGGGTGTTTAGAGCTGCAGGTGGCATTGTTTTCAATCTAACAACACGACTGGGTACAGAAAATGATGCATCTCTTACTTTCAAATAATAAATAAGTCTATGACATATGTTTCTCAGAAAGGTTATAGACAGAGGAATAGGTGAAAAGTGGAGGGCAGTGTTGCTGACAGGGATACAGTCGTGAATGATTTTCTGAAACAAAACCTAGGTTCTGCACCATGATGCTCAAAGACGTGCTCCATGGCATTGCATCAGATCCACCTTGAGAGTTACCTAAATATTAGAAGATGCTGCTAGCAAAATGTTCGATCCTTAAAGAAGACTGCTTTCACAGGAGTCCACAACGTCTGCATCCCCCACCAGTGAGAAGAAAAGAAGGTGGTGGTAACATTTCTCCATGGAAAAGGGCACCCCAAAGTACAATGGGATCAGGGATGTCAAGCCAGAAAAAGGAAATGCCAACTTTCAACACTTTATGAAGCATTAAATCCTTGACTGGAAAGTACCAATCTAATGCAAAAACGAAGAAGGAGAAATTCATATACACAGACATTTCCTTGTGCGGAGGCGGGTCAGAGTAGGGATCCCTCCTAACAGGAGTAAGAGATACTAGAAGTAGGAGGTAAGTGAGCAGGAAACCATCTCAAAGCATGTGGCAGACACCCTTTTAGGGAATGCAGCATTTTTTCAGGCTCTAGATAACGATACCAGAACGGTAACAGCTGAGATACCCAGCCAAAAACTACTGTCTTGTAAACCTATTTGTTTTAACCTAAATTTATTATCTAGCAAAGCCCTTGTTTCCTGAAAAAAACCCTCATTCCCACAGTTCAAACCCTATTGCCTCATGTGTGTACCACAATCTCACAGTGCCAGTTTAGTGCTGTTGCTTTACAGCTTTATCAAACTTAGCATTCAGCAGTATTGCCTCTCAAACAGATCAGTTGGATTGAAAACTAACATATAAACAGGCCTCATCACACATCTTCTCCGTAAAGTTTTTGAGGGAATCACCACTGTGGTAATGACTCCTGTCATTTTTCTTCTGAAAAGCAGAAAGCTAGGAGCTGCGTGGATTTGGGACTTGAATTAGACATTGTATAAGAAGAGGAGAAATCTGAGCTCCTTAAACTCATTGGTGGGAATTCAGCTACAAGCAACCACTCAAACACAGCAACAACTGTTGAAGAGTAGTGTAACAAACTACCATATCAATCTTAAAATATCAAATAATATTGTAATATTAAAAAAGCACTATAGCAGAATACTGAAAAAATATGACAGTAAAAGGTTATGTTGGTTGTTTCAAAACATTCAACTGTTATGTGGAAAGAGAACAAAAATCCGAAACCACTGTTTTCTTATAATAATTTTTTGTTCTACAGGTTGTTTGCAAATAGCTCTTTTCTAACCCTGGCAATTTAAATGCATTCTGTATTCCTGAATATACTTGCATAAATCATCCAAAGCAAACAACAGCAACAATATCCTGCATCTCATCTTTCAAATAGGAATGTGATCTATTTACTCAGATTGCAAACTTCAGCTTAGTTTTCAATGCCAATAAAATAAAACATTTACACAGAAGTGATTCAGAAAGATGGAACAAAAACCCAACCACTATAACAACAAACAAAACCCCAACCCATTAATAACAGATTACAGAAAAGAGATGGTAAAGTTGCCCCTATAAGTTTGGTATGCCCCTTACGTCGAATTTCTTGGGGAAAGTTGCAACAAAACCATCCCAATGGCAGTGAACTGTAGACATACCATTTCTGTTTGGCTTGTTTGGGAGCAGTGACTAGAAGATAAGTAACTGTTCCAAGTCTTGTAATGATGCCTGCATCTGCTAATACAAGGAAGTGTATATGGGTCAAAGAACAAGCTCCTGAGCATCGCTAATTTTAGTATTCATTATTATCCTAATGAATAAATGGCTTAAAAGCTTAATATTCTTTTATTACTGTTTTCTGCATGTGCTATAGTACAAAATGCATTGTGCAAAACGAGGCATTTCTAATTTATCCACCATATCGCACAAGAAACCGGATGTGCGAATAAGCAAAACTGCCAGGTAGAAGTTCTTTTAAATATACTATCTCACCATGCGCAACTGACATGGATCTCAAAAGGCAATAGTGCAAACATACACAGGTAAACTGCAAACAGTTCAGCAGGATGTAGAGGACTGCCTTCTCCTTCCAACATGGCTGGAATCATTAACCACTGTGCTGGAATTCCAACTTGTTGCTTCATCTCAGCAGTTAAAGTTTGGAAAGGTTTTTTTTTTTCTAATTAACATTGCAAATCGGTGCAGAAAGGATTTGCCAGATCTCATCTGTCAAAACACTTATGGATATCGTGTGAAATCTGTGCTTCTACGCTTCATATTAGATGCAAAGAAGTGTGCTGGGGGAGACCTGAAGAGCAGTTAGCTCGAGAATTGCGAGTCAAAGGATGAGCTCACCATTCTGTTCCTAAGAAATAAGGTAACAGCAGCATTTCCACAAAAGCCAAGATTTCTTCCTTGCTCAAGACCCCTGAATCCGCGTGCTATCTGGAAGTTGTTCTTGATCATGCACCATATACACAGTTTCTATCCAGATATAGGGAAAACCTGGCAAATATAAAACCAAAGATTTTTTTTTCATTGTTCTCCGTCTCTTATCAACCAAAGGGCAAATTCTGCCCAGGGAAGTACACCATTATAAATGAATGTAAAGGAGGGTAGAAAGTCAACATAAATAAAATACAATCAATGAGTAACTAAGTGTGCTGTTGTAAGAAACTGTAGCTGATACATTCAGTGTTGAATGAACACTGCACCACAGAACACATCATTGATATATTTTAATAGTTTTGCTTTATTGCTTATCTAACCCCATTTTTCCTTTAGCTTTATATTGTGTGATAGAAGCCTAAAGACATTAGTCTTCACTATCACCTCCTTTCAGCAAGCTTTTAAAATGTGTTTTAGATTAATCATAACAGCAAAACCCAGTCTTGTATCCTGGCTTTGCTTTTAGCTTTTGGGGATTTAAGAAGTTTGATTGCACTGTTGCTCCTTGAAAGGGCACGAGTGATGAATCTGTAACAGGGGTTTCTTTCCCACCTCCTTTGGAGGCAGAGAATGACAAGTATTACAAATAGTTCATAAACCATTCTGTTTCCCTGCCAGTTAGTCCATGGCCTCTTTTTTTCTACATGGCTCCTCAGCAGCAGAAAAATATTGAAACCAAATTATGCAGCAAAAAATCATACTACAAGTCCCTAGAGAAAGAACAAAGCGTGCTCTGGAAACTCAGCCCATAGGGTGAGGTGTAGCCATCTATTACATATTTTACTGCATCAGAGGGGATACTCTTTATTAAGGTTTTATGAGGTGAGTTCTGCAAAGCCCTTGGGATCACTGACTTCCTGCTGGGCAGCAGAATGGAACCCCAAACCATATAAGAACCTGTAATGCTGGTATTTGCAGCAAAAGTGGGGCCTCTGAGTCACTGACAGCATTTATTTATTTGGGTCCTACATATTTCAAAGAAGAAAGATGTGTTTAGGTTAAGATGTGCTTACAAACATGATGCTGTGTGTTGGGCTCTAGGTACAATATATGGCCAGATAAATCTTACTCGGTATGAAAATATTTGTATAGAATAATTGGCTATATACAAGCTTTAAATACTCCAGCACTTTAAGAAAAATCTATATTTTATGGATTAAAATATGCATAAGTTTAAATGTATCCACACATTTCTTCTTTGGAAACTGTTCCTTGAGAATACCATTAATATTTATTACATTTTCCATGTCTGAGCAATTACATAGGCATAAATTCTTCAAGAGCTGATTCTGCAGGACCTGAGTGGTGACATGGTATCCTATTTATGTCACTGGGATCTCAGGCAGGAACCTGTGCAAGATCTGTACTTGGCCTTTAAGACATCTTTCATTACATCAGCCTTAGATTCCCATTTTACACCTCGGGGAGGTGAGGTAGAAGGCCCTGGCACTTGTTTGCCTTCTGTTTCCAAGCAGTGTATTCAGGCTATGGAGCAGCTTCCCACAAATGTCTTGAAGGCACAACCCCCATTTCTACTTGCAGCAAATCTATAAACCCAAAAGACATTGCAATGCAATTGCAAATAAAATACAGACCAAAATAGCATGGATCTGTGCTGTCTGCATCCCTGAAAGAAATGGCAAAACAAATTACACTGAAGGGAAAAATAAATGATGAATCCACCAAATGAGAATGATTCTTCTCAAGATGAACAAATTCACCGCATAGTACCATTTCCATCTGTACTTGCTATGCAACCAAAAATCCCCACTCTCTAGCTTCAGGAGAGTCTGCCTTCAGCTGGCAAAGACAGAATGCTAGCCACTCAGAAAGGTGACTTTTTTTGGACAAATGAGGAAACTTAATGAATTCCCCACTCCACAGACGGCTGTAGTATATGTTAGAGCACCTGCTGCAACTCACTTCATATCACATTGCGGTTATGAAAAATAGTTTGCTATTTTGGAACCCCCTGGCAGCCACAGTGAATCACTGAGGGCCCAAAGCTCATTTATCTTTTGTCAGAACTGAAGCCAAATGAACGCCATCTTGCCCAGCAGCTGAAGAATGGGGGGAAAAACACTCTGCAAGTAAAAATAACCAGAGGAACATGCAAGAGTTGCAAAGACAACTGACTTCTGGCAGGTAAGAAAAAGCTTTCCACAACTCACTGAAGCATTTCAGACCATGGTATTTCCTTGAAAGGTCCCGAGAAATGCAACTGGGCAGGGGAAGGAAGGAGAGGGCATGGGGAGGTGATTGGGTAGGAGGTGGAGAGGGAGTAGAGGAAGAGGGGAAGAAGAGTCTGAGCAATGGTCATGTACATCCTACCATGGCCTGCCGTTAGCTGTGTGACCTGCTAGGTACCCACAGACAGACAAGTTTAGGATTTCAGCTCCAGATTGCTCCAGGTTTCACATGACAGATGCAAGGCAAGAACTACCCTGACAGGCACTCTGTACCTCCAAAGCAGGAAAGGCAAACCACAACACTTGCTTCAAGTCAAAACCTGTGAAAGGAGTAAGCCTACACATGGAGGAAACTTGGTACTACACATCATGAGGCGGGGAATAGCTGCTTTCCCAACTCTATTAACCAATAGAAACATTTTCTGTGCCACTTTCAAAGATCCACACTGCTTTGGCTTCCCAGAATTCTGACATTACCTCTTTACTGCCAAGTGACCTCCTTAAACAGGGGTCTCTCCTTCTGGGAATAGATAAGATGCAACTAGACAAACAAACCTTATATTATATATAATACTGTGCTACCCACACTATTTCAATTTTTTACTGAAATTATATTATGTTATTTAGTGGAGTTATTCAGACTTAGCATACTGACAACAACATGAATTTCCTGCTCTCCCAAACAGGGGTGTGTAACTGCCCTAGGGAGCCACACAGTTCATGACACTTTCAAATCCCGACAGTTCTCAATTTCACACAAAGTTCTTCATTAAGTGATATTCAAGGACCTCATCAATATTGTCAATAACTGATGGAAACTCAGGGATGAATCCTCTACACAGAATGGACTATTGCGGGTGAATTCCCTGCATCAGCTTTGAAGGATTGGTTTGTCATTTGTGGCATTCTCCGTCTCACTTTCTTCCCTGGTGCTTCATCCCATCCTTCTTAATAAAGGAATTCAAAGGTTTTTGTACAGATTTCCTAACAGCCATTACCCCTTTTCCTGAGAGAGCTTTGTAAACAAGTTGAACATGCATGAACTTCCTGTGAAGCAGGTACACTTCATGCAGCAGCACAAGCATCATTTGGTTTGTGCTGCAGCTTCTTTTAATTTCTTTTTACTTTTGCATTGAGAAAGAGACTCCTCTACTTCTCTTGTTCTGAAGCCATTTCAGCCCTCACCATTTAAAAACAAAAGACTGGGATATGTAACTTGGAAATACAGCTTCACTGAAGGAGCAGGGCTTCTTCCCTCTCTTTAAGAGCCTCGGCATAAAACAAGTCTAGGAAAATCAGGTACACCAAAGCATATCTCCCTATAAACACACTCGCAGAAGTGAAATCATACCACCACTGGAAAAGCACGGAGCCAGTTTTAGCAGAAATGAGACTCTACTAGTACTTACCCTGGAAATACAGCCTTCGAGCGTGGAACTCAGTTCAAGGAAGTACCATAGCTACGGTGCAAGGAATTTGTGAACTGCCTTCTGCTCTTTCTTCTGCCAGAGAGGAAAAATCTACTGTGTTACTAGAATACTGAAATGCTTTCATATGCAAATATGTCAGGCAACAGCATAGCCCCAGGGGTACTGGCAAAACCTGCGAGGCACCAGACTCCATCGAGCTGTTCATTAAAGGTATGTTCTCTGATCAAGGCAGCCAACTAAATGGATTCAACCTGCATCCACTCTCTTCCTTCCCATTTCCTCTTTTAAGGGTTTGATGAAGTACAGAACATCAAAACGCACAAAAATTCCTGATCAGTTCTAGTTTCCTCGTCAGGAAATGCAAATACAATGGATTGGTCAAAACCCAAAGAGCTTTCTTAGGGCTGTATTGAGTTCAAAGACATGCTAATCAGAAGGGGTTTCTTGGGTCCGCAGCAGATTTTCAGGTCAAAGTGAAAACCATTCTTCTGTATCCCAGTCACTAGCAGCCTGGCATCCACCATGGAATGCCAGTGGGATGGGAGGAACCGATTTGACACAGGGATCAGAGCTTGGGTCTTTCCCCTTCCTCTGCAGAGACACCAATGGATACTTCCAAATCTGAAATCATCATGGCTAACTATGCAGCTCTAAAGTACCTTCCTTGTCAAGTTTGCTTCTTTCTGGCAACATAAAGGATATGCTCTGTCATCCTCCTGACGTAGGAGAGAAAATACCACATCGGGCAAGAACATCCTTCAGCCAAGAACAAAAGGCTGGTTTGTCCTCAAACAGTATGAAGCAGTATGACTGGCCCTGTTTCTCAGTGGGATGCTCAAAACGTTTCAGACACAACAGACAAATTTTTCAACCAATACGATGCTACAACGAACAAACCCCAAACTCAACACAACAAAAGAGGACTCCCCATCCCCACCACCAATTTACATGTAGGAGAAATGATTTACAGAGGAGTAACTTTGTGAGGGAGCAGGGAGAGAAGAGCCTTGCATCTCCACTTCAGACAGAAAGCACCTCCTTTTTCTTATACACTATATACACAAAATCTATTTTGCTGCTCCTTGTGTGTGCAGAGAGCCTGTTGTATGTTGTTTAAATGATCTAGCAGCTTACTTCCACAGAAAAGTCTTCTCAAATAGTTTTATCTACTAAACATCTGCTGCAGGTGGTTCTTATGCCAAACAAATGTCATATCAAGAAGGTCACTCACATTGTGCTACCGCCTTAATAAGTCATTCTTTGTTTGGCTTGATGCTTTAACATTTTGAGGCGGCTGGAAGTTTTCTACATTACTAGCAAGCAGCTTGTTCAGAACTATAGAGTGAAGGTTACATTGAAAGTGTCCTTTATCTTTCAGAAGAAGTTCACGTGCAGTACTCCAAAGCAATCTAAGAAGCTCAGTTGCATTAATCTAAGTTTTGAGACTGAAAACACAGTATCAAAAGGCTTTGCTCCCTTGCCTATGCTGCTTAATTTTTCTCTCTCCCTCCCCCTCTTTTCCTCCTTCCCATTTTCACTTTGTAGGTGCGATTTATAGCTTTTAAATGTTTCTCCTTTTGGGTAACAAGCTGAACACAATGAGATACAGAACAGAAAGTTATCTGTATTTCAGATTTCAAATCTTTCTTCCTGTTACAGTCTGTTCTTCATCACTTTATGCACCCAACAGGAACAAAATAGAGATGACTAAGCACAGGTCTGGGAAGCTTGCGTGTCATTTCTACAAGACTGAATCCCTCCTTACAGAATTACTCACTATTAAGACAACACAAATGATCTGTCATACATGGTAACTTGTCTCTCCATTTTTAGAGGTGGCTGTTCATAGACAGACTCTGAAATCCAGCTCTGGGGACTGCAGTGATTTTTTGACAGGGTATTTTTAGAAGGGTTGGGTCAGTACACTGGAGAAACAGAATCAGAGAGCCAGAGAGATCACTTTCTAGCAAGACAGTGGGCAGCAACATTGCAGATTCACCCAGCTTTGTGGATAAAACTAGCAGAATTTAGCTAATCCTCACCCACAGGAACAGTGCTATTACAATTGCTCAGTCAGCCATTCTGGGGTGAATCTGGATCATTTTGGATTTAAGGCTATTATGATAGCTTTACATTTCACTGAGTAGGCTATTACACATTTAATTCGGAAAGACAGTGAATTCTTCAACGTGGATTCCACGTTTATTGTGCAGCAGCAAACAGTGGCAATTCAGATCATTGTGGATATCCTCACTTACCAAGTGTCTGTACAAAGCTATTCTACTAACAGATATATAGCATACAGCATTTCCACACAATCTGGGAGGAGTTACAGAAACATACTTCAGGGAAGAATCATCAGTCCTTCTTGCCACTTGTCTTCTGCCCTTTAACTCCCCTATTCTACTACAGATAAGGAAATCTGAAAATCAGCCGATCTTTTCTATGTCTGAAATTAAATTTCTGCCTTTTTCTATACTCATCTAATATTGCTTTGTTCAACATTTCTTTACGCTTCCAAACTGAACCTCCATATCTTAATTACTCTCTAATCAGTGGATTACTGCATTTCGTAGTTCACTGCTTTGAAAATGTGCATTTTTAATTAGCTTTGATGGTTCAAGCACAACACAACAGTTCCTATACGTGACACAGCAAAAGGCAAAAAACTAAGATTCACCCGTATCTTAGAGCTTTCAAGCAAAATATTGCAATTCTTATTGCAACCAGGGTTCCAGTGAAATTAACACAGTATATTTCTATAAGGCGCAGAACAAGAGTAGCCTTAAATTTGTTTTGATTAATAGCATTGCTTCTTGCCAGCATCACAAAACTGCCTCTGTCCGACTTACAATTAGATAGCTAGATTCCTGTCTTCCTGGGAAATCAATTTTCAATAGTTGCTTTGCCTTCCTCATGTTCTGCACTGAAATGAATTTGAACATGGTGGTAGGATGCAAGAGGAATTCTTGCAGCAGAGACACTATCAAAAGGCAACTGCACCTAGTTCAAAGATCCATGTTGCACAGCATCCTGCTATTAACAGTAACCAAAAGCAAATACCTACAGGGGAGTATAAGTGTGGGACTGGAATATATGATGCTTCTTTGGAGTACTCTTACTGCAGCTGAGTCCCCAGCTATCTGCAGGCTGGGTAGGTAGAGTAATTTCTGTAGTTTTAACATCCTTCTCAGGATTTCTGTTCCACAAACTGGGAGCCGCCTCTATAACAGCTCTGCTGGGCTTGTGGATAAGTGTTTCACAAATGGAAGCAAAACAATTTTCAAGCCAGAAATCTATGGGAAGAGGGAAGGCATGGCCTCAAAAGTAAATGAGAAACCTACAGCCTCATCAAAGAACTTGGAGGGGTAAAAAGAACGTTTATCCTGCTGAAACATCTGGGTGATCAGCAGTGACTCTTGAGCAGCCAAGCCGTGAGAGCCCAGTCTTTGTGGCCTGCCAGCCATAAAACCAAAATTGAAAATGATAAGGGTGTGTGTAGGGATCACCCTTGGCTATATAGGTTCTCATATGAGATCACAAAGACTGTAGTATCTTATGGTAACAGCACCATGGGGCTACATATTTTTCTAGAAGACACATATCAACGTGATGTCTAAATTAATCTGCAGTTTATGCCAAACTCCTACTGACATTGAAGAGTTCTGCATACACAGGAAGAGTAGATAGAATACAGTACAAAAATAAAGTGGCAGCATCAACTGAAGTTCCTTGTTCTCCTGAGTTTGTCAAGGCTTTGTTACTTGGCAGCTTTTCATACAATATTTATCATGGCTGCAATTTTTCCCCATTAACATGTTTTAATCGGGGAAAAATGTCACATTTTTCTCTTTAAAATATACAAAGTTTGACATTTTCTGTGAGCTCATTTTTAGTAGATTGCTTTTTGTTCTAATCTCGGAGGAGTGGAGGAAAGATGTTTCTCCCGTCTTCTTACTTCTTTTTCCTTTGAAGTCTATAGATGTGCTGTGTTTTGGGTTTACACAGAATACAGGTGCTCACAATAGAGTGGAAGTCATAGGTAATGTTCAGGCCTTTAAGTTATTATTGCTCAAACCACAAGTGGATAGAAAACTTCTTTGCTAATATCAAAGCTAGAAGAAGTCATATATCAAAGAAATGGGTCAGAGCTGACTCCTTGGGCAGCCTAGATTCTCTCTGGTGCATCAGCATTTCAAATTAGCAGGTGCACATGTGCAGTGTACACAACAAATTGGGTAATCTACTGCTTGATAGCCCAAAAACATTAGCATTCAGTCAGATGGTACTTTATCACTTACTCCATTGTAGATGATGTAGATCACAAGCAGCATGGGAAAAAACATAGACATGTCATAAGAATTCTTTTAGAACTCACTGAAAGGCAGTTTCTCCAAGCTGGGATTTCTTCCTTTCATTTTTTTTCCTTAAAATAGACAACTCCTACAATCTGAAATTTGTACCTGCTCATCTAGAGTTTGTGCCATGCAGCACAAGCGAAAGCGTAATTTCCATCCTTCTACATGAACTGAATTGGTGTTATCCAGTTTTCCAGATGTGAAAATCTGTCATCTCTGTCAATGGCTGTGTAACTAAATTTGTATTTCAGCAGTCTGGCTTACAAGCCTGAAACCGTGCTGTGCAACTAAAAGGAAAAAGGTAATTTCTTTCCCTCCTACAAGGAATGCCCCATTCTTCCATTCCAATTTTCCTTTGAGAATTTGTCACTATTATTTTTTAATTAGGCATGTAATGCATCCAATATCCTTCTTAGCCTTGAATTCCTTATTTAATCCGCATTCTTAAAGTTCAGAAATACCAGTTCTCCATTTAAATAGCTGGGAGATCATTCCTGAGGTATTTTTTCCCTATGTAGACAGACTTATTTCCCAAATCCTGAAGAGTATTTCAAAGGTAACATTTACATTTACATCAAACAATCCATGTGAGAATCTTGTTATGAATAAATAGCTAATATTGCAATATAAATACGGCAAGTTCTGTTTCCAGTGTCTTTAGAATGAGTTTTTTTACCTACATTTAATGCCTTGATGAACCTCTCAGACAGGTCTTTTACCATTAGTAGATTAAATTCAACAGTATGTGTGCTGTTTTCAGCATCTTTTCCCCTCCAAACATTGTTTAATCACAGTGAAAACTCATCCGCTGAGCTGCTTACCCACGGTATTTACAAAACAAATTCAACTTCCTATGCATTTTTGAAGCTATATAACTATCCCCATGGCTTAAATAGAGATCTGAATAGAAGTGATGCTTTGCTGTCTCATGGAAAGCAGAAGACGTCCCTGACAGATTACAGAGTGCCTCACTGGAGAATGCCAGATTACTGCAAAGCATATACCCATAATCTACATCAAGATCCTGATTCTGTTACAAGGCAAGCCACTTCCATGTAGCACATCTTTTCCTGTTAGTGCCCATGGCCTTTTCCAAAGCAGTGTGTCAGCAGCTGCATGCAAAATGGTTGAGAGACTTAATTAAAAATACATTGAAATCTCTCTGCTGATGCATGGTGAGAATTAGTCAACAATGCTCCTAGCACAAGCTCTGTCTCATGGTCAGCTGTCAAGCAGAGGTTGAGAAACAAATTTATTCCAGCTCCTGGTAAGAGCTTACACTTCAAAACTGAATGTTGATTTTGAGCATTATGTCTCTTTAGCAAGAAGGATGAGAATTGGCAGAAATTATCACTACTGGGAGTTTATATCTGGAGAATTTACCAGCTACTCATGAATCTCTGCTGAAGTATTTTTAACTGAAGAAATGTTGAACTTAAAACTATATGAAATCTCAGTTATCCATATTCTGGCTCATATAGAGCTCTTGGACATTCACTGCTATCTCTTCAGAAAAATCTGCATATGGTGCGACCTAGAACTGTACTAGATGATATCTGGTCATGCACCCAAGCCCTCTTCCCTCAGTCAGTGGCTACCATATTACAAAGATCTACACAGTGATGAAAATAAAGTATCAAGATGTATGTAAAATCAAATCTTAGACTGCACAAGGAGTTCACTTGTCTTCTGCACTAGACCATCAGACTGCAAATCAGAGCTATTGGACAATTACTGGAGTTGGCAGCTGTGGGAACTGCAGTGCCATTTGACACACAACTTTCAATTATAAAAAATTATATATATTATATTATACAATTATAATTATAAATAGTTATAAATGCTATACATATTTTTACCATATAGGCAACATGAGCCAGCACTACTGGCACTACTTGGCTTTTGCAAGTCTTCTTAGGTCAAGTGTGGGCACGAATCATACAGACAGTTCTGCAAGCAAAGATGGATCCGGATTTATTTGATTAGGAAAGAACTGGAGATAGGGGCATACATGTGGACCTGTGGTGAAGGGAAAAGGTGGTCCACAACGTTCATGACATGGGGAAAAGGCAATTGCAAGGCAAAAGCTTTATTGCTCTGCAAACACCAAGCTGTCTTCTTTTTTTTGTGGAGACTTGCTCAGTGTCACTAATTTATCTAATTCTTCTCCGGAAGGAGAGGAGACAGAACATAAGGGGTCACTTCAGACCATAACTCTGTTTATACCTCACTAACTCCATCACATTGCTGGAAACTAAAGAATACTGCATGAATTTGGCACTAAATGTAGCCTGGGGATTTGAACAACAAAAAATAAGGACTCGTGGTGTCATGGCTGAAGGACGATGCATCATGTAACACTATGCATTCTTCACCACCCGGGATATCAGATAATCTGAACCCTATTCCAATGCACTCTCACAGTAGACAGAGTCACACCATCAGATGCTTCACACATACATTTTTAAATAAATGCACGAACAGATGAAATCTGACTGTAACAAGCTACATACATTCAGATATCACATAAATATCAGCTGTTATTTTCTTATAAATGCAATTGCCAATGTGTAATAAATAAAAGAACAAACCAACACTCTACCCTGCCAGGCGACAAACAGCCAAGACCAGAATTCATCACTACAGTTGTATCCTGCTGCCACTGCTGAGCTTCACTCCAAATTTGCCAGGCAGAAGCTTCAGGTTTAAAATAACAGTGACTGCAAGCTAGAGAAGTTCTTGTAAAGCCAAGAACCTTTCACTCTTGCAAAGTAACTGCACCAAGTTTGAAGTACTCACACAGGGCAAAGATCTGAAAGAGACTTTCAGTTTTCAGCCTTGAAATAGAGGGTGAACTTTGGTTTGTTTAGTTTTGTTGTTGTTTTCTTTGGCTACAATCTTTTTCAGCTTTTCTGCTCCTTATGGTTATGTGTACACAACAAACAATTCTCTTAGTGTCCCTTGACTGGAAAAATCATAGCATCATTCCTTACAGTCAAGTACCTAGTTGAGAACCCCAATCCAGGCTCCAAATGGTAGATGCAAATTCCCTAGAAAGGATTCCAACTCTCAAGGTAACTTGGCTGCTAGTTGGAGGATTAATAGAGGACGGATTCTCCCTTCTGCAAAGCAGAAAGAAGGGATGGGCCGGGCAAAAGTCTATGAAAAACAGATGCTGGGTTGTTGTTTTCTAAAAGATCTATCAGAGTTCTTAAGCCATTAGTGGCTGATCACTTGAAGGAAGTGTGCTGCTGGTTTGATTAATGATTGAATCTTACATATTTATGATGGATGAAGTATGTATCTGGAAATGATTGGGGGGACTGCTGTTTGTCATATGCTTCTCAGCAGGACTCTACTGAAAATGAGATAATATCACAAGAGATTTTAATTCCAAAGTAAAATAGAGTAAGAGATTGTAGAGACAGCAAAACCGGGGGGAGGCAGAGGGGAATCTCAGTGGTTAAAAGCTGATTCAAAATTTTCAGAATCTTTTTAAACAAGGCTTGGGTATTTTTCCTGGAAAACAATTTTTCTGATGATGGTATTTAAAGTACTCTTGAAACACAACCTTTCAAATGCATTTTATCATTCAGGAGGAATTTTCACCCCTGTGTTTCACCTGAATACTTCAAGCAAGGATAAACAAAACCTGGGTGATACCCTTAACCGCTACCACACACACAAAGAAATGACGGCAAGGTCAATTGTTAAAGCTGGTCATGGTCTGTGCAGACTGATACCAGGTATGGACCTTGCTAGAGAGCAGGGCTTGGGGATTTGGAAATTTTAGTCTTCCTTCTTCAGCAAGGAGGATAGAGAGGAAGATCGCAAGCAGACCAACTCCACATTCTTCCTGCCCATTCCCTTTTCCCCTAAGGAGGGATGGTATCAGAAGTAAAAACAGTCTCTTCATCTTCCCACCTCCTGAGCTGCCAAAAGGAAGAACATGCACTGAAATTCTCTCTTCCGTCCAGTATTTTGGAGGAATGCATGGGAAACACTGCTGCAATGTTTTTGTATCAGGACAATTGATGACTCAAAGATCCCCCCGGAAGAATCTGTCACCTGGTAAATTTGGGCATGGGAAGAGGTCATATTTTCCCTAGGGACCATGCTGTACAAGGAGACAGGCCCTCACAGTTAAAGCATTCAGAGCTCAGTTCAGGCCTTCTGCTAACAGCAAGGTAAGAAGTGTCAGTCTCTGGTTCTAAACGACAACACTAGAGAAATGGGAAAATCAAACCAAACCAAACCAAAATATGCAAAACAAAACCCAACAGAGAAAGCTGACGGCTCACCAAGACCTAGAGCCTTAAACCTGGAGATGAGAATTAACAGTGACACATCAGCAATGGGGAACATTGCTAGGTATTGTGGTATTGTATCTCTGCTTGTTAAAGCACTTCAAATATGCTGCATTATTTTACATTAAATGATATTGTTGTATCCATAATGCTTAGAAGTCTGATAATGCTGATTCATGGCTGAAAGAAAAAAATATAATCAAAAACTGGCTACGAATGAGACACAATTCATAAAGGATGCAAAATATCTGTTTAGTTGTACTTGTCTTGGAAAAATCATAGAATCATAGAGTGGTTTGGGTTGGAAAGGACCTCAAGATCATCTAATTCCAACCCCCCTGCCATGGGCAGGGACACCTCCCACTAAACCATGCCACCAGAGGCTCAGTCCAGCCTGGCCTTGAACACTGCCAGCGATGGAGCATTCACAACTTCCCTGGGCAACCCCTTCCAATGGCTCACCATCCTTACAGTAAAGAATTTCTTCCTCAGATCCTATCTAAACTTCCGCTGTTTAAGTTTAAACCCCTTGTCCTCTCACTACAGTCCCTAATGAAGAGTCCCTCCCCAGCATCCCTATAGGCCCCCTTCAGATACTGGAAGGCTGCTATGAGGTCTCCACGCAGCCTTCTCTTCTCCAGGCTG
Organism: Amazona ochrocephala; assembly: GCA_039720435.1. Lineage (NCBI taxonomy): Eukaryota > Metazoa > Chordata > Aves > Psittaciformes > Psittacidae > Amazona > Amazona ochrocephala. Next base: position 28,590,962 of record CM077883.1, on the reverse strand, counting down.
AACAGCCCCAATTTTCTCAGCCTATCTTCATACGAGAGGTGCTCCAGTCCCCTGATCATCCTCGTGGCCCTCCTCTGCACTTGTTCTAACAGTTCCATGTCCTTTTTATGTTGAGGACACCAGAACTGCACACAATACTCCAAGTGAGGTCTGCCGAGAGCAGAGTAGAGGGGCAGGATCACCTCCCTCGACCTGCTGGTCACACTCCTTTTGATGCAGCCCAGGATACGCTTGGCCTTCTGGGCTGCAAGCGCACACTGAATCCGGCTCATGCTCATTTTCTCATCCATCAACACCTCCAAGTCCTTCTCTGCAGGGCTGCTCTGAATCCCTTCTCTGCCCAGCCTGTAGCTGTGCCTGGCATTGCTCTGACCCAGGTGGAGGACCTTGCACTTGGCATGGTTAAACATCAGGTTGGCACCAGCCCACCTCACAAGCGTGTCAAGGTCCCTCTGGATGGCATTCCTTCCCTCCAATGTATCAACCGAACCACACAGCTTGGTGTCATTGGCAAACTTGCTGAGGGCACACTCAATCCCACTGTCCATGTCACCCACAAAGATGTTGAACAAGACCGGTCTCAACACCCGTCCCTGAGGGACACCACTCGTTACTGGTCTCCAGCTGGACACTGAGCCACTGAGCACTACTCTTTGCGTGCGGCCATCCAGCCAGTTCTTTATTCACCGAGTGGTCCACCTATCAAATTGATGTCTCTCCAACTTAGAGAGAAGGATGTCATGTGAGACAGTGTCAAAGGCTTTACACAAGTCCAGGTAGATGACATCAACCGCTCTGCCCCTGTTCATCAGTTCCGTAGCCCCTTCATAGAAGGCCACCAGATTGGTCAGGTAGGATTTCCCCTTAGTGAAGCCATGCTGGCTGTCACCAAGCACCTTGCTGGTTTTCATGTGCCTTAGCATGCCTTCCAGGAGAATCTGCTCCAAGATTTTGCCAGGCTCAGGAGTGAGACTGACTGGTCTGTAATTCCCTGGCTCATCCATTTTCCCCTTCTTAAAAATAGGGGTTATATTTCCCTTTTTCCAGTCATCGGGAACTTCACCTGACTGCCAGGATTTTTCAAATATGATGGATGATGGCTTAGCAACTTCATTTGCCAGCTCCTTCAGGACCCACAGATAGATTTCATCAGGTCCCATGGACTTGTATACGTTCAGGTTCCTAAGATGGTCTCGAACCAGATCCTCTCCTACAGTGGGCCCAGGGTCTTCATTCTCACTGTCCCCACGTCTGCCTTCCAAGACTTGGGTGGTGTGGTCAGAGCATTTGCCGGTGAAGACTGAGGCAAAGAAGTCATTAAGAACCTCAGCCTTCTCTAAGTCCAGGGTAGCCAGTTCTCCCGATAGCTTCTGGAGAGGGCCCACATTGTTCCTAGTCTGGTTTTTATTCGCTACGTACCTATAGAATCCCTTCCTGTTATCCTTAACATCCCTAGCCAAGTTTAATTCTAACTGGGCCTTAGCTTTCCTAACCTGGTCCCTAGCTTCCCGGACAACATCCCTGTATTCTTCCCAGGCCGCCTGTCCTTGCTTCCACCTTTTATAAGCCTCTTTTTTCCTTCGAATTTTGCTCAGCAGCTCCTTATCCATCCAAGGAGGTCTCCTGGCCCTCCTGCTGAACTTCCTTCTAGTTGGGATGCATCGCTCCTGAGCTTGCAGCAGGTGATCCTTGAATATCAATCAACAGTCTTGGGTCCCCCTGCCCTCTAGGGCTGTATCCCATGGAACCTTACTGAGCAGGCTCCTGAAGAGGCCAAAGTCTGCTCTCTTGAAGTCCAGGGCAGTGAGCTTGCTGCACGCTCTTCTCACTGTCCTGAGGATCTCAAACTCGACCATCTCATGATCGCTGCAATCAAGGCTGCCCTGGAGCGTCACATTCCCAACCAGCCCTTCCCTGTTGGTGAGGACGAGGTCAAGCATGGCACCTCTCCTTGTCGGCTCCTCTATTACTTGCAGAAGGAAGTTGTCTTCCACGCAATGGAGGAACCTTCTGTATTGCTCGTGCCGGGCCGTACCATCCCTCCAACAGATATCAGGGTGGTTGAAGTCCCCCATGAGAACAAGGGCCTGCGAGCGTGAGGCTGCTCCTATCTGCCTATGGAGCACTTCATCCAGAGTCCCCTTGATCAGGCAGTCTGTAACAGATCCCCACAATAATGTCACCCATCGCTGTTCTCCCTTTAACCCTGACCCACAAACTCTCTATTGACTGCTCACCTGTCCCCAGACAGAGTTCCATACTCTCTAGCCTATCCCTAACATAAACAGCAACTCCCCCTCCCCGTCTGCCGGGCCTGTCTTTCCTAAAGAGCCGGTAACCTTCCATTTCAATACTCCAGTCATAGGAGCCATCCCACCATGTTTCTGTGGTGCCTGCTACTTCATACCCCGTAGACGGGCACACATCTCTAATTCCTCTTGTTCGTTCCCCAAGCTATGGGTGTTTGTATACAGGCATTTGAGCCAAGCTCCAATTGAAGCCGGCTCATTGGCTGGAGCAGCAGGAATATCTCTACATTGCTCCGAACGTTTACTATAGGTGCTGCCAACCGACTGGGTGTGTTGGGATGGAATGCTGCCCCCCTCCCCAACACATCTAGTTTAAAGCATCCTTGACCAGTCTGGCAAGCCTCCTACCAAATCCACTCTTCCCCTTCTTTGTCAGACCAGCTCCACCAGCCCCCAGTAGACCTCGCCTACTATATTGAGTCCCATGGTCAAGGTACCCAAACCCCTGACTATAGCACCACCCTTCTAACCATTTATTAACCTGCCCTATCCTCCTAGCCTTTTCAAGGTCCTGCCCTGTATCCTGGAGAATTGATGAAAAGACAACCTGAGCTCCAGGGCCCCTAACCACCTCTCCCAGAGCTCTGTAGTCCTTCTTTATGTTCTCCAGGCTACTGCTATCTATATCAGTAGCACCCACATGGATCACTAGAAGTAGGTAATAGTCAGTGGGACTGACTAGTGCAGGCAGCATCTCTGCAACATCCTTGACCCGTGCCCCTGGTAGGCAGCACACCTCCCTTGAGACTGGGTCGGGCCGACAGATGGGTGCCTCTGCTCCTTTCAAAGTAGAATCCCCTACTACTACAACCCGCTGCTTTTTCCTGGCAGCACCAGTAGTGATCTTCTTTACCAGTGCATCAGCCGGTTGTTCCTGGTGCAAAACAAATGCATAAGAATGCCACAGAAGATGTTATATGTAACATACAGGCTTTTAACTCCAGCATAATGTGATGAAATCTTTTCTTAATGACAAAATATAGAAGCCCTAAATAATTATGAAATAACCCAAAGAACTAGTTTAGCTTTCTGCAGTGATATTCACATATAAAATGAGCACGTTTTGATTCAGTCTCTACAGACACACCTCTAGTTGCACTGGTGGGCAAGTATATTGCAGATTACAGTAACATGCATTATTGATCTGTAGCAAAAACTTTGTGAGTGGAATTTCAACTCCAAGAGGGTTTGACCAGATCTTTTTTAGTTCAGACATCTTCACCAGTGCTGAAATTGTTCATCATATGCTTCAGCCTACGGCAAAATTTAGACCTGAGTTAGGATCCATTAAAATACATGCTCACAAGGCAGGTCTGGATACAACAAGGAATAATATGCCACCGCAACTGGAATATTTTGCTATGCACTATGATAACTGCTATAATCCTGCAGATATTTATCAGCTCCTGATGCTTACATTTTGAAAAGTCTCAATAATTACTGCCTGTACTTGACAATATTCAGAAATTATTTTCTGCTGCCATAAGAAATATTTAGGATGAAAATATTCTCCCATTGGCACCTTTCTGTGCGGTATTAAGACTGGGAATGTATTTATATTTAAGTTTCACCCAAGAGAAAAAGATTCGTGTATAATTCAGAACTACACTTCGAGAGGAAAAAACCTCTAGGCCACAATATGTAGTTAATATTCAGAATTAAGTCAGTTTGTTATGCATCAACTGGCAGGTCAAACTCAGCTTTGTGTGCTGTAATTTGCAATACAGCTTTATGCCCAAAGCTATATGGAAGCCCTGAAGCAACACTGTGAATTATTACAACTGAATCTGAGCACTACCTACCAAAATGTATAGGATTTCTTACATTGCTATTGCATGCAGGCTATAAACATGATGTCAGACACATACATGCTGCAAGGATATCTAAATAAAATATCAATTTCATGACCTGTCAGCATTTGGCAGTCATCCTGCAGTTTTACTAAGCAGTAGTCCAGCTGTTTTCAGCTGATTTAATTAACTTAGTAAAGTAATACAAGGAGCTGCTTAACTTACTAAGAACTAACAGATTTTTCTCCCCTAATGGCATAGCAGATAAAATTGCACAGCAATTTGGTAACATTACAGTTTCGCCCAGGCTCAGACTTTATATTTGCATTCTACATATAGGGACCTACACGGGCAAGGCACAGCAATATGCTCATAGAAATCCTCAGGAGCTTGAACTGAACTACCCTACTGCCTTCTGCTTCCACACCTGGGCTCCTTCCTGCTCCACAGGGAGCAGCATCCCATTGTCTAGGGTATGTCCCTCACTGTCTCTCCTTCACTGAGAGAGCTCTACTCACAACAGGTGCACTAATAGTCAGTTTGCCAGCTCAGGCTTGGCAGGTACTTTTACACACTCCTGCTAATACTCTTCCAGTGATGTGTGGTCCTGTGAAGAAACACATGTACAAAACCCCCAAAACACTACAAGCAGAGCGCACTGACACTGGGTAATGAGTTCTGAGTATTTGGATGTTGCTCCTCACCATAGCATAGCAGATCTCTCTGAACTCACAGCCTCATTTATACATTTCTTGGAGCGGTTTTTCACTGGTGTATCCCTGTGACTGCATTATCATGGATTTATACATCTCCCTGACTTACACCTCTTTGAGAGATCAGAATTAGTCCCAAGAGGATTAAGCCTCACCTAAATTAGTTCCCAATGCGAAAGAATCTGCAAATAAACTAATTAGAGATTAATTGGCTAATACATATAGATAAGTTAATTAGAGATTAATTAGTGTTTATATAGTATGGTCCTTAGAAGACGCAAATTGCTCTTAAAGTGCTAAGTGTTATGTGTCAATTCCTATGGCTGTCTGACAGTTCTAGCTGCTGTATGTATATACACTGTATTTACTGAGGTATCTACCAGCTTACACACCTCCACACAACTCACCTGCACAGTCTGTGTTATCCATTTGATCTCCCCATCTTGCAGAAGAATTAACTACATTGTGAACTTTCTTTTATCAAAGCTTTCAGTCTCAAGAATATATATTCCTAGATAATTTCCCCAGTTCTGAGCTCGTTACTAGTTCTAAGGTGTTCATCCGGGAATGGGGGGCTATAACTGAGTATTGAGTCAGCCTTAGATAAAGGGAAATTTGAATTGCAAGTTTTTAATGGTGAAGTTCTCAAGTCGCACATACTAATTTGCACTCTAAACCGGGTACTTGTTTTACATATCTTAACAATCCAGGCTGAACACAGTGCTTGTGAAAACTAACCAACTAATGCAAAAGTCCGAACACAACTGGCATTTAGGATAACTGTTCAATTTTACACATCACTCTGCTGATATGCACACAGGCAGAGCCTCAGTCACAGAACAAAGCCAGAAGTTACAGGTCACTAAAACTGAGCAGACTCCACACACACAAACCCTACAGAAACATTCATTAGTGTTGACACTTGAAGAACACAGAGGGCTGAAGCATCTCCCATATGAAAACAGGCTGAGAAAACTGGGGCTGTTCAGCCTGGAGAAGAGAAGCTGCTTGGAGACCTCAGAGCAGCTTCCAGTGTCTGAAGGAGGCCTATAGGGATGCTGGGGAGGGACTCTTCTTTAAGGACTGTAGTGATAGGACAAGGGGTAATGGGTTCGAACTTAACCAGGGGAAGTTTAGATTGGATATGAGGAAGAAGTTATCTACTGTGAGGGTGGTGAGGCCCTGGAATGGGTGCCCAAGGAAGTTGTGAAAGCTCCACCCCTGGCAGTGTTCAAGGTCAGGTTGGACAGAGCCTTGAACAACCTGAGAGGTGTCCCTGCCCGTGGCACGGGGTTGGAAATAGATAAGCTTAGGGTCCTTTCCAACCCAAACCATTCTATGATTCTGTGACACAATCAGGACTAACCTATGAAGAAAAAGGTTGAAAAAAAAAAACCAAAACACACACACACAAAAAACCCCAAACTTCTGGTAAATTTGTGCCCTGGGAGTTAAAAACTTTAGCATCTTGGCTCCATCAGTGTGGAGAGCTATTTGGCTGTGAACGGGCATGTGAGCAATCCAGACAATTGCTTGACAATTGTAAGGTAGTGACCCGCAGGCACTGAGGCCTCGCCTGAGGGTTACTAAAGTTCGTGTACGTGCAGAAGCCTTGGGAAAAGTTAGCACGGAAAACTACTGAGAGAGATACGCAGAGAAGGAATGTTAACTGTAACCTTGAAGCATATGCTGTCATAGTTAACCAATCATTAAGCTGTTACTGAGTGAATCCTGTTTGGTATTTAGCCGTGTGAACAATACATGTATCCAATTAGACTTGTGTGTGTTAATGATAGACAAGTAGAGTGCCTATATATACTGAGCTATCTGCGCAATAAACTTTGGCACAGCCTGATCATATTGGTCTGTGTGCTGTGTCCGGGACTTCTGCGTCAACACATCAGTATTGGCATAGTTAGGAACCAAAAAAATGAATGGGTCTTCAAAGTGAATATCTGAGCAAAAGGACAATTACTGCAGGACTGAACATTAACCAGGAAAAGCTTTCCTTGGACAAGAATTGACACAGCACCAGCTAAATGAGACGTGCACGAAATCCCCTGATGTTTCCAGCATCCCACACGCTAGCAAAGGAAATCAGCAAAACCCCCTCATATAACTCACGTAAATTGTGCGCCTCGGTCATGCTTCTATACCTTCTTCTGGCTGTAACAGAGAGCTTCTGCCACAGCGTGCTGCCTGTAAGCACCTCTGGGAATGAGGAACTGGACCAATAATTCTTCTCAGGTAGCTTCAGTTTAGCAGATTGAAATGGAATGTTATTCTCCTGGCAAATAACGGGACTTGTTATGATACTACCCACAAGAGAGTTTGGACATCAACAATAACACAGTTTTCTTTTTCCTTACGGTTTGACTGCACAGTCCAAACACTAACATTAGCAGGCAAATCCAGACTGTGAAGAGGTTTTTCAATGCAATACACAAAGTCCTCAATTTATCTCCGCCTCTGGTCTTTATAAGAAGAGATCTATCTTGTATTGCTGTACCAGAACAGATAACAGACACTTGAACACAAAAATTCTGTAGTAACAACATTTAAAGGCCTAGGTTTGCTAGAAAAATTTCTGTTCAGCTGACAGACTGCAAGTGTGCACAATAATGTCAGTTAGGTAAAGAAGCCTGAGGAATCTCCAAAGATGTACTAACAAAAATAAGAGACTTGAGAAGAGTCCTGCATCATTTTGGATATCAGGAGTTAACAGCCCACACACCACTTAAACCACACGGGATTACACATACAGAAAGTAACATGAATGAATACTAAGAAACTAAAACCACCTCTAATGCCACTCACATACGTACAGTGTTTACCAGCTGTTTAAGCCTCAAACGTTCTTCAGTGATACACAGAATATATAACTCACAAGTTTTAAATTCATTTAAATTCACCTCCAACAATTACAAACATCTGAGTTGCTTAAACTTCAAACTCATGTGGTAGAAAATTGGACATAGCGTAGAAACATCACTCCATTTACAAATGGCCCGCTATGTAATATGCAAGCTTTATACTTTCTCCACTGTAGTTTTTCTGCCACATTTAAAAAGGAGTTGACATATATTTCAGACCTTCAGCAGTGGTTCAACTATCTACAAAGCCTCAACTTGTCGTATCATTCATCAGCCATAAGGCTTTTTCTTCTTTTTCAACTTATGCTACTGCCCCTACGCTTTGCTGACAAGGGGTATCAGCAATCAGGGGCTGCCTGGCTATAGAACATAATTACCTTCAAACATAGGTAATGACAAATCATGCTCAGCACTATTTCTGTAACTGGCATTAGTTTTCAGCCCTGGAAACAAGATAACAGCAAGTTCAGGGCAATCTGCATTTGCCTATAAGCATGAAAGAGAATGACGGTTATGAACTAGGAACAGTCCAGGTAACGAGAGGTGTGCAAGGTGGTGTGCGATGCGCGGAACAGACAGGGTCAGAGTTTATTGTTGGGGTTGACCATTACTATCTGTGTACATTCAGAGTGGGTCTAATGTCAGGCAGAAGGCAGTACATTATCAGAAACACTGCCTGGGCACTGAGACTGAACCATTTTGCAAAGGGCAGCAATAACTGAATACAGTATTTTCTCATTACACACTTTGAGGAGCCTGATCTCCTCCCAGCCTGCCTTTGCACCATTCCCTCTTTCTTTCCACACAGAAAACACTGTAGATACACACAATAAAAAGTTTGGGATATTTCTAGTCAAGGTCAGTAAAGCCACTTTTGTATTTCTGTCCTTAAAGAAAAATAATCATTACTACCATAACTCAGATGGTCTTTCTCAACACAAAGCCATGACTGTCAGGTACCTTCCTGTTCAGAGGTGCGACTCAGGCAGCTGAGATGAAAAACATCTTCCTTATAAAGAACGTATTTCCCTGGCAAGGCTAAGGTTGGTGCACGTGCACTACTGTTACCTTGGCACATGGGAAAATTATTCCTGAATCATCCTGATTTCCCCCTCCTCCCCCCATTATTTCATTTAATTGTAAAATTCTTCAAAACATGTTCCCCATCTGGACTCTTCCAGGCTTTTTCAGGACATTTGGAACTGTTTGCATTTCCCTTCAGTGAGTACAGCCATCTTTTCAAGTATAGCCTTTTCCCTGCAAGCAGGCACGGCTTGCACAGCTTTCATAGCCAGAGAATGTAGCATGCAGGAGGCAATGTGCAAAGCTAGTGCGAGAGGAGTAAAAGCTCTTAAGTGTGTGTTGCTCATTAATTAGTCAGCAGCTGCCTCTCCCATTCAAGGCTCTTTTGCTTTGCTTTTCTCACCCCCACCCCACCCCCAGGAAACCAGCTCCAGACATGCAGCTTGCTTCAAAGAGATTTCTCTTGTGTCTCTGATAGCACCTATATGAAGTGTTCCATATAAAACCAGGGAGCACATTTTAGTAGCATTATGCTGACTCCTTTTCCTTGGAATAATTTATAATGGTTTTAGTACTTACATACACACACATACATACTGTTAAATTTACTGGCATTGAATAGGGATTTACTTCAAAACGGACAAAACATTATAAAACCCCTAACATCCACCTGTGTAAGAAACTATGTTATGCACAAAAGGAGAGAACAGAACCAAAGAAACTATGTTATGCACAAAAGGAGAAAATAGAAATCATGTTATCTACCTAAAACATGGGGAATGGGTATCTTAAATTGTATTACAAGAGAGTTCAAAGGCACCAGTGCTAATGATCAGCTCTAGAAGTTCTAGAACTATGGTAAAAGTACTAATAGCTTATGACCCCCAAAACTCCCCATACGTGCTAGCGTAGACAAAGTGCATAAGTGTTCAGAGTGAGCTTCTTGAGCCAGGAAAATATTTGTGATGCACCTTGGAAAAGGACCTTGCATCCCTTGGAATACAGTCTAGGGCTCTTTCGCGGAGCATCAAGGCTTGTATGTTGACATGAAGTTTTCTAGATGTATAAATACACACTGCATGGTAAAAGGTTTCCTCCTTGTTTTAAACAAGAACTGGAGTTACTTTAATGGTAGCTGGAGGTTGAAACATTAATGGATTATTCCATTTACCTTGTTTCTCAGTTTAAACAATATGTGAGAGAGAAAATAATTTGGAAGTTCACATGGAACGTTTTGCTGGGATATCAGATGTTACAATGTGCGGGACATTTAATTGCTCTGCTTTTAAACCTAGCTCTAATAAAGGTCTAGGCAGCCTATGAGTGTCCCATTCAGAAATGCTTTTGGATTGTTTATGTCTTCTTTCACCAAATTTGTATGAAGGACAATCTTGAGCCATCTGGTGCCTATTTAATTTTTAACCACCTCTCACTTGGAATATTTCTTTCTTTATACTTATTTTGTCTTGGCCATAAGCTAAACTGCACCATCTGTGACTTCCAGTAAATACAACTGTTGCTAATGAAATTACCCAGCTTCATCATTTTGATTTAAATGCATTGCCTGCTTTTTCTATGACCTTTCATTGCTTGCCATCAAATCATAGCTTTCACACATTTAGATACACACTCATGTAGGTCAGGCTTCAGGAATAAATCTTATCTGTGAATCTCAAGAAGCCTGGCCAAGCTTGCTCAGCAGGCTGGCATCAGCTACCCCAGCCAGGGCCATGCTAGGAAATCATTATGGCATTTGTGAGTATCCAGCTTAGGGGCTGAACTCAGTGTGTTTCATGCTCCAGGGCAGATCCCCTGCCTTGTGACCAATTGGTCACTGTTTCTTGTTCTTTTACCTCCCATTTGTTTGACTGACTGAATTAATGACTCTGGATGCACTAGCCCAGTCTTTTGGCTACCCTGTCTCTTATTCAATCACAGGACAAATATGACCAGATTGAACTGGAGGAAGATTCTGGGACCCTTACCTTAAAGAAAAAAAAGCAGGAATCTAAGGGAATTGATAAAAGATTAGTGATAGATACCACCAATTGTTTATGTATTATTTTATGTAGAAAAGTAACCCAGTGTGATTGACTTGAAACTAGAGGAATCCATTCCCTTGCCCTCATGTTAAACTGGTAGGTGACAGGCATTGAATACCTACACCTCAATTTATATCAGAAGGTAAAGATACAGGTAAAATTTCCTTAGTCAGACTGTGATTTACTCAAATGGGTATCTTTACATGTGAAGCATCCATTTCACAGGTACAAGCATCTCTCGGAGGTCCCTTAGATGCTCTGACAAGGTTTTGCTTCAATATGGATTCCAAAGTACCATCCTGAGATTGCAGTCCTGATGAGACATGGCTAAAGACAGACTTCCCAACCTCCCATCCAGAGATAAAAACAGTATTGGAATGGGTTGCCCAGGGAGGTTGTGAATGCTTCATCCCTGGCGGCGTTCAAGGTGGGGTTGGACATAGCCTTGGATGGCATGGTTTAGTGGGAGGTGTCCCTGCCCATGGCAGGGGGGTTGGAACTCGATGATCTTGAGGTCCTTTCCAACCCTTACTATTCTATGATTCTATGATTCTATGATTGTGATATCGGTTACTGAGAACACCAGCTGGTCAAGTGTAAGAACAGATCTGACTACAGCATATACCTACTGAACCTTTTTCCCTACCTTCCACTCATAAAACGAGTAACATGTATCTTACAAATAATGTTCTGTTGTTTAACAGTGCGGAAGACCATGAAAGTAAAACACGAATGCTGGAAGGAGTCAGGAATGAGCAGGCAGTTTCCTAGGTCACATAACCTGGCTTGCTGTTAAGCCCCATATTCCCACCAGTTTATGGTCCCTCTATCATGGATGAAGAATTTATAACCTGGGTACATTCTGCGTTCTAACATGAACCCTTCTCTCCAGTTACCCAGAAGTGTGGTAAAGAATAATGCAAACAGATTTAACAAATCAAAATATGTAATTGAATAGCTCAGACAACCTTCTTGAAGTAAGAAAGGAAAAGCTAAAGGAAACTTGCAAAGCTCAAAACAGAGGTCATATTTAATCCTTTCTCAGAAAGCTAATGACTGACCAACATTAGAAACATGATGTGATAAAGACAAAAATCTCTCCTGTACGTATATGCTCCTTATAGCAGATGCTAGTCAAGATCATCACAATGGGCCAACACAGGCATGGAAAAAGCTTTGGATATGCAAACCCTTTTCTCCAAACCATCCGTTGCATCCTTTCTAAATGGACATATTTCTGTTTGACTGCCACTGAATGCCTACTCAGCATGCCCTTCTAGCTGGAGTCATTCATTTAGCAAGGTCACAAATGCTACAATTCAAGAGGCAGGCTAGAGGACAGATGAGTTAGTAGGTGGGTTATGTTTATACAGAGATTTGTTGGAATCCAGATGGAAAAGGCAAACAGAGTAAGAGCAGATGGCAATTACACTGGCATTTAGGATAACATTTCAAAAGTTGGTACATTTTGTTAAAAAAAGATAGGCTCTTGTAAACATGTTTGATACTTTCTTCCTGTCAAGGAAGGGGAATCACCTTTGGAAATAAGCTTACTAGTTTTATTTAACCTTCCAAGAAGCCTGGCAGTGTCAGCCAGTCTTTGCTGCTCCTTTTTCCTATTTTCAGCACAAAATACATTGTTCTATTGCTCCCAGAACAGCTGTCGGTGCAAACTACAGGTGAACACTGTTTATTTGCTTACTCCACTAGCACGTTCCCAATAGATGTTCATAAAAAGTTAGAAAGCTTAATAATTCATTACCCAAGATTGGTGTGGGTTTGATACAGTACATTGAGGAAACTAGGAAAGGCAAGGCATTCATACTTTAGGAATTTGTGCCTTACATAACTAGCAAAAGCACTGGAAAGAAAGGGTTATTTTTACTATGCTTTGAAGAAAATCTATGTCTGGAATTAGGTATTTTGGCAGTGCAATAATTTTCATGATGTCTGGCAACATGAAAGTTTCCGTAGTATCAAGCTGATACACAGAAGCAAGACTACAAGGAAGCAATATGAACGGCATCGCTTATCGGGGAAGAGTTCCAGAAGCTGGCAGAAACTTTAGTGTACAGCCCACGTAAACTGTTAAAATCTCCAAAATGCAAGATGCTATATGGCTACCAGTAGATAAGCGTCCTTCTTATGGAAAAGTGTAAACTCCAGCCAAACCCCCCACAAAAGCTTGGTACAAACACTAAAAAAAAACAGTTACTCCCTCAAGCTTCCTTCTGCATCTCTCTCCTGCATGTGGGTACAGTATGCAAGAGAGAATCACCAAAAGCCAAGCCAGGATTAGAAACCAAGACTTTACAAAGGGATATGGTACATTTTAGATGGCAAGAAATACAGCAAAATCAATGTACTGCCTTAATAGACATGCTATGAACAGACACAAGGGAAACTTATACTTTTTAACAGTTTGGCTTACACATACTGTAATGTCTATCAACGCGTCAACAACTGAAGACAGACAATCACAATGTAATTCAGTATTTATTGTTTTATGGGACCACCTTAATGTAAGAGATAGAGTTCTGCAATCCCCTGGCCAAAGTCACAGCATACATGCAGTTAAACCTGTCTGAAACTAATTCCCCTGCAGTCAGGTATGTTTCACAACATGGTCACAATATGGCTAGAAAAGGTTGAAATTTAAACTCACGCAGCTCACGGCTATTACAGCTGCACAGATTTCTTCAGAACTAATCTTCAGTAATTCCTTAAGAGACTGAAAGTTGCCTGGTCCTGCAGCCACAACAGTGATATGCATTCAGCTGAACAACAAAATACTGTATATTGTGTATTGTGTTTCATCTGCACATTTGAATTTCAAACCATTTGTTATCCTGCCCAAAGGGGGGGATGTTGGGGGGGGAAGCTATCCAAAAATCTCATTCAAATAATTAGAATGATCCAAGAAGAATCAGACACTCAAACATCCCCAAAGCAATAATGAACATCTATTTTTATGTCCAAAGTTATTTGATGAAAATCATTATTCAACTGTTATCACAGTTTATCAGCCTTTGATGTTGTGTGTCTTTTTATGTTCAGAAAAGGAAAGACAACAGCCAGGCTCATTGGAGAGAATCAGATCCAGAATGTTTTGTGTGTTTTGCTACACACACTTCTCTGCTGTCAACAGCATCATTATATGTACATCAGGGTAACAGGGTAACCAGGCTATCCACCAGCCAGCACAGCTTCTCAGAGAACAGTAACTCATTCTACAGATGCAGTCAAGATAGAGCTGTGAACATGTTTTATTGCAAGTAGGAGAATCATGGAAGGACAAGGAGGGGACCTTAAAGCTCATTCAGTTCCAACCCCCTGCCACAGGCAGGGACACCTTCCACTAGACCAGGTTACCCCAAGCCCCTTCCAACCTGGCCTTGAACACTGCCAGGGATGAGGCAGCCACAGCTTCTCTGGGCACCGTGTGCCAGCGCCTCAGCACCCTCACAGGGAAGAACTTCTGCCTAATGTCTAATCCAAGTCTCCCCTCTGTCAGTTTAAAGCCATTCCCCTTCGTCCTGCCCTTGTAAGAAGTCCCTCTCCAGATTTATTCTAGGCCTCTTCAGTATCTGAAGTATATCATAAAGGATATACACATACATGCATACATTTTGCCACCAAGAAAATTGTTGATATACATGAGCCTTAGAAATATCTAAGATGTGATACCAAATTGTACTGAATAAGTAGCTCTATCATCTACTGAAACACTTCAGAAACATCAAGTTTACTTTTTTTCCTTACACAGTTACTTTTCAAAGTTTAGGGGTATTTTTTATTATTACTTTTATACCTCGTTTTATGGTCACGATTTATGACTCCTGCATTTATGACTCTGCAGTGTAATAGTACAGAGAAAATTAACTTTGTCTTCCTAGAAAAAGTAGCAGAGCCCAAATAACATACAAGATGTTCTCTTATGCCCGTAGGTCTACAACAGATGCCTTCCACTTCTAAGTACTCTTTGTAAGAGTTTACAGGTGCTTGCACATGTAAGACAGGCACATCACTATCCAGGACATTAAACCCAGGTCTTCACAGGAAACATAAGAAACTTCTATTTCTGTCAACAGAGCTTCAGAAAGGCAGAAGGAATATATCATATCACCTAACAGAATCATTAACATATCTCTACCATCCTTGCGTAACATCTTTACTTTGCAATTTAACATATTCATCAAAATCAAGCAATTTTTTCATACTAACTTTCATGTACGTGTATAATTAATCATCTTCTTCACTATATGTCTTCCAGAGACTCACAAATACTAAATAATTTCCAGATCTTTTACTTAGAACCTACAAGAAAATAAATCATTTCTTATCCAGTTCTCTGCAAAAGATTTTGTTTGGGTTTTTTCTCCATAGAAATTAATCACAAATTGCAGTTATATCACAATTAAATTTGCATAAACCCCTTCAGTTTTACAACTGTTCCACTTTCTGGTGAATATTTCTGCCTTCAAGGAAAAGCAGATCTGAAGGTAGAATATACCTGTAGCTATCTACTTATTAGCTAAAAGTGGCTGATCTATAGAGTCTTCTTCAGGAACCGCTTTTCGTCCTCTAAAGCCACTGTCTTTCAGAGCCTCAAATTGCTGTACAATATTACTATTTGGGGAATATGTATTTTTACCTGTGACAGAGAATTAGATCTAGTAAAACACTATTTCTGCTTTAAAAAAATCACGGAACAATCAGAAATGTGTCTGGTGATGCTTTTTTAGAGCATCATTTACTCATTATTTTGTGTAGAACACACTAGGAGACAGTTTGATGTTTAAGTGGGACTTGACTCAGCTTTCAGAAAAATAAGCTTACAGCACTTCATCAAGTCCTTTTATGGATTAGCTTGTATCAAATATACCCTTATTTGCATTTCTAGTTTCCTAAAAGGAACTGCTATCAGCCTTTCAAAGTGGATAAAGGCAGATATTTGGTTCTGAATCGAGGCATTTGATTGAGGGGAATAAAATATCCATGTAATAAAAGAAAGACACAGAGTCACAACCACAGAAATTTACTGTACCAAAAGTCATTCCCTTCAACGATGGCAAGATTCTTCTTACCTGCTGAAGGAGACGATAACCGAGAAGTCTCCATCAGACTGAAATGTAAAAAAATGAGATCAAAAGAGCATCAGATCCACAAAATGAAGTGCTCGAAGTCAACAAATGCTAAAAATTGGAAAGTCTGTGCCACTTCAGCATGTTTGCTTTGTGAGTGTGCATCACCTGGCAGTCATTTTGTCACAGGGGCCCTGTCTCACCTCAGGGAGTGAAAGTACACTGCCCGGGAAATACAGTGAAGAGCAGGAAGAATAAAGCTGGTGCCTGCAGTGTTCCCTTGGCCAGTCTTCCTTTCCAAAAGGATCTGGAAAGCTTGAGGAAAAAGAGATCATAAGCGAAAGGACAGACTTCATGTCATGCTTTCTACTCAGGATTCTGCTCCTGGCTCTGTCCCCAGGGATTCACAATGCTGTGCAAATTACATAAGGCAGAAGCTCCATGGTTTCTGTTTATTCTTCATTTTATGGGGATCCAGCTCGAGCACTTTGATTTGCAGAACTTGAGCACTGTTAATCACTGCAAGAGTTGTCCCCATGGTTAAAAAAATGTGTGAACATCAGTTACTGGAAATGTCATCATTCGGTAGATTATATATCAGACTTCCATCTGCCCCAGCAGTCCAGTAAACTGGAAGGAATGCTTCTTCCTTGTCTACAAGTGGCATTCCGAAAATAAATTCTTAAATGTGAATGATGAGTGTCCTCACGGAAATCTGTATTTCTATATTCAGCACAGTGTGAGAACTGCACAGTAAATAGGCCACAAGCCATAACCTGTGCTATAAGGGCAAAAAGACACACTGGAAAACTGCACATTTATTGAGTACTCATATGTTGGGTACCCTGCATAGTGAATGAAACAAAGTCCTGCAGAAAATTACCTCCTAAGTGCATTTGCGCATCAGGAGGCCAAACTGAAGTTACATGGGAACATTTTAACTTTGACGCTTCCCAATAGGAACATTTGCCTTTGCAAAATTAGAGATGAATTTAACCTTCCTGGTTCATATGAAGTGCTTCGCGCAGCTGAAAACCTGCAAGTTGCAGAATATGGGCCCACTCACTGGTTAACACCAACAGCCTGACACCACTCAATCAATGGGCTGAGTCCACCAAAACAGAGCGAGCTGCCTAAATTCACACCCACCAAGCTCTCAAGAAGCGAGCAGCTAGGAAGTGAATGGACCATTTCTATCTATTCAGCACTGCTGAAAAAAAAAAAAAAAAAAAAAAAAAAAGTTTAGTTTTGAAAGAATTTATCTAGGAAAAGGGAAGTGGATCTGGCAAGAGTTTGACATTGCTTAAGGCATGCACAGGTGGGTAGAACTGCAGGCCAGGTCAAAGGAAAGAGAAGATTTATGTTATGTGCAGAGAAAAGGGCAGAAGAAAAATCGCCACTCGGGCTGGGCTGCACTGAAGTGAGTGAAACAGCTGTTCATACAGGGAAGGAATGGTCAGGTAAGACAGGTTGGAAATAATAATCATAGGGCCATCTGCTGCCCTGGGACTTTGCACCCTCAAGGTATGAAACAAATTTTGTCTTCTAGGAGCTCAAGCAGTGTAGCTGTTGTAAGCCTGTCAAGTAAACCATGCCTGAACAGGGCATGAAAGTTACAGGAGTTTAATGCCAAAGTTGTTTAACGAGTTTAACTCACAATAGTAAGAGAAGACAGAGTGCTTTTAACTAGATTTTCTATTTTAACCAAACGCTCTGTGAGTACCAAAGAAATGCACTGTGTGAAGTGCCACTACCATTTCCAGCTGACGTGGAAGAATTAACAGCCATTTATTTGGTCATTTCCTGAGAAAGATCAGTTCTCATATTGATGATAACGTCCCCTTTTCACCAGGACTTGTTTTTATATAATTTCAATAAAAAGTCTGAAACAGCCGGAATGCCTGGCACAGGTATTTCCTTTACCTCCATCACTTTGCTTCACACTTCAGAATGCAGTACAGAAGCTATGCAATAAGATAAAAACATCTTCTGGATGAATTATTGCTTCCATCCAAATCTTACCATATTTGCTACTACCTTGAGAAGAATAAAAATGCATCCTTCCAACTTCAGAAAGTCAGTTTGAGACCACTGTTTCATGGTCACTTCACTGGTAAGCCTGTAATCCACTTCAAGAAAAACACAGGAGACTCCAGGCCTGTCTTGATATCTTGGATGGGTCACAACCTGGCCAAGTGGTCCTCAGCAATAAAGCGTCTCCTAAGTTGAATGCCACAGAAGCCTGTTAGAGTCCCCTCTCTTACTTAAGTGAGGAGCATCAGGAGGCTGAATGGCAGTGGACAGCCCAAGTGTCCACAGTTCCTATTTCTACCTCTTTCTCATACTCTAATCAACTGCAGAAGCGAAGAGCATAAAGAATCATAGAATCATTTAGGTTGGAAAAAGCCTCTTAGAGTCCAACTATTAACCCAGCACTGCCAAGTCCACCAGTGAACCATGTCCCTGAGTGCCCCATTTACTTATCTTTTAAATACCTCCAGGCACGGTGTCTTTGCCACTTCCCCAGACAGCCTGTTCCAGTGCCTTCAACCCTTTTGGTGAAGAAATGTTTCCTAATATCCAGTCTAAACCTCCCCTGGTGCCGCTTACGGCAATTCCCTCTTGTCCTGTTGCTTTTTACTTGTGAGAAGAGACCAGGTACTTCACTACAACCTTTCAGGTACAGAGCACATGTGGCCTCACCAGGTCCAAGTACAGGGGGACAATCACTTCCCTGGTCCTACTGGCCACACTGTTTCAGATACAAGCTAGGATGCTGCTGGCCTTCTTGGCTACCTGGGCACACTGCTGGCTCTTATTCAGCCAGCTGTCAACCAACACCCCCAGGTCCTTTTCCACCGAGAAGCTTTCCAGCCACTCATCCCCAAGCCTGCAGCATTACATGCGGTTATTGTGACCAATGTGCAGGACCCAGCACTTTGCCTTGTTGAATCTCATGCAGTTGGCCACAGACCATCAATCCAGCCTGTCCAGATCCCTCTGCAGAGCCTTTCTACCCTTCAGCAGATCAACAATCCC
Source organism: Amazona ochrocephala (assembly GCA_039720435.1). NCBI lineage: Eukaryota > Metazoa > Chordata > Aves > Psittaciformes > Psittacidae > Amazona > Amazona ochrocephala. The sequence goes on along the minus strand of CM077883.1, from coordinate 28,572,089 downwards.
ACCCAAATTGGTGTCATCTGCAAGCTGACTGAAGGTGCCCTCAAACCTCTCATCCCACCACTAGGCTTTGGGTCAGCAGGCAGTGGGTCAATGGGCAGGCTGCCTTCTGAGGATCAGAGCCTGTAGCACACAGTATGCTCCAGCTCCAAAACCTCCCTGCAAGGATGCCACACATCCTGGCCCAGTTGGATGGTACTGAAGGACAAATTACCCTTGAGGAACAGCTGTTTTCCTTCTTTGCATCACTATCAGCTGGATCTCTTCATCAGCTATAAAAGAAACCTAAGGAGACAGCTTCTCAAACCTAAAGAGTGAATACTACCATAAATATCTTTGATTTAGTTCAATGGAAACCCTATTTGTTAGCCTGCAACATCCACACCCATTCTCCAGCTCCACTGGGAAGAAGCCTTTGGCTGTACACTCCAAGACAACAGACTCCAGGATAGGGGCTTTCAGAAGACATGTAGACAGAGATGACCTTGCACTTGGATTCCCTGCCCTTTGCAGCCATCACTTAGAAATGGCACTTTAAAAATGATGTAGCCTCATGGCACATTAAGTGCAGCTGAAAAGGAATTAATTTATTTAATTTAGCTTATTTATTTAAGTTGACCTGCTGAGGAACACAGAGGGATAGGAGAAATGAAAGAAGGAAATGGCAATGACCTCGCGTTAATGAAGATGACACTCCACTGGAAAAACAGCCAGTATTAGTAGGGACATTGCTGTAGGAAACACGCAGCTGCTCAGTCTCACCAATACTAATGACTATCATTATGTCCATTTGTGAAAACAAGCCAACTTTCAGCCAAATGAAAGTAGTTGGGTCAGAGAGATTCATGATGAAATCATAACACGCCAAAGTTAAGATGAAATGTCACCTCAGTACCTGAGGTAGCAACTACCACCGACATTGCGTGAAACAGTTCAGAGAAGTTCCTCAATTATTGTGATTAACAGGCAGAAACCAGGTGACAGAGCACAGCAGAATACAACACAATGGCCCAGGTTAGGAAATCAGTGTTGGCTCTGGGTTTTTTGGGGAGGGGTAGTTGAGGTTTGGGTTGGGGTTTTTTGGTCAACACCACTGGACCTGCTAATTGAGCTTTCCAGATAGGAAATCCTCACTCGGATGATCTATGCCAGTCAACTGACACAGAGGTAGATAAAACATCCTAAGAGACAGAAATAACTAGGCAAATGACACCAACAGGCTGTGCATCATTTAAAGTAAGTGCACAGTTGCATTCTTTGGGAAATCTATTTCAGCATTACTAGGAAAATTCACTGTTTCTGAGAGTCACAAACATTCCAAATTTATAATAAGCCGAAATGCAGTGTATATAATAATGTTTTCACATTAACATGGCAAAACCCTTGGAAACCATGCTCCTAGAGTTATATCCAATCTGGGACAGTCTTCAAGCTAGAGGCTAAGCCAAAGGCAAATAATTTTGCTGTGGGCATTTAATACAGATTTACAGCTTTTCTTGAAACCAGAATGTAGCAGATGTTTAATTTATTGGATCCGAAAAGTCAGAATCTATCATCTGTAGAGTAATGATTACAAAATAGTGGCTGAAGTCACCAGGACTATTTTTAACTAAGACTCTCAATCATGAAGGCCTGGGTAAGCTGTTTCCCTTTCCCATGTTGTTTAATCTATTGCCATCATACAGTAGAGAAAAGTTTTCTGAGCATTCTATAGGAAGAGAGAACTGGCGAGATACGAAAACTTTCAGAACTCCTCATATATCCTGTGTATTTCCACTTGCTAACAGTATTTCTGGAGACAAACCAATGCTACCTCTTTCTCACAAAGTTAGGCTACTGCAAGTCAGAAATTCAAAGCCACAAAGGCAATTACACTTTCTGCACTTGACTCTTGTTTTTATAGCACTGATTCCTTGCATTAAAGAATGACATCTAAGATATGAATCCACTTTGAATCCAAGCTAAATCAATGTTTTTAAGAGCTGGGATTATTAGAATTATAAAAATAATTGTTCAAGTAAGAACTGCAGCTTCTTCAGGTTTGATACCTGATGTTTTCATTCACTTTTACAATATAAACACAGATTTATACAGAGAATTGTTGGTTTAACAAACACCCCAGAATTCCAAGAAATACATTGCTAGATGGTAGCAATATTCATCTTGTAGACTGGTTTTTTACATCCCAGCCTGAGATCTCTTCACAATAAACCATCTTACAGTTAGTTTGCCCCTGAAAAGATTCCTGTAAGGATAATAGTTCAGGCACCTTGCAAGCTCATGTATGTGACCAATATGCCATTTGCACCTTTTAACTACAATGTAAAGATGCATTTTAAGTTCCTGTTAAACTTTTAAAGCAGAAAGCCTGTGTGGCACTGCTACTCTTATGGATTTTATGATTCACCTCAGCTCTGAATGAGTATTCTGGACTAGCGGCCTTTCCCAAAAGTGGTGATGATTGAGAACTTAAAAAAATTACTTTCTTGGTTAATTCACATTCATATCTTTGGCAACTACAATTGTGGCAACAGTTGACATATCTTACAAATCCTTCTGAGCTCTCGGGCACAGACCACCTCCTGGTTTGTTGCTCCATAGTACCAAAAATCCCCCGTGCCTCAGTGTGCTTGCAAGTGTGCAGAAACTTCTACCTGGGACAGTGTTTCTGTCAGCAGGACAACAGGGCTCCTAGGAACACCTCCTCTATCAGTTGTATTACTGCAAAGAATGCACCCTTGCAGCTAGCTGTCTGCCATATGACAGGACACAGTAAGGAATGACTCTGACAGTTCAGAAAATATGTGTCTCAATTTCGAGCAGCAATGGGTAGGAATTTCAGATGACAGTCTATCGCTGCCATGTGATTTTGCAGTGCAGGTCAATTCTAATATGCAGCAAGTAGGATCACCTTGCACTTCCGCTTTTAGTTTTGTTTAACCACTGCTTCATCTGTGTACAAATGGTAACATCCCTCACGGACAGCCAAACCCACTGCAATATCCTTAACAGACCAGCACAGTTCCCCAGAAACTTTGCTTCTTTGCTTCTGAGACTGGCACAACCATAAGGAAATTCAGGCTCTAGGACACAGGGCTCTCTTTCCCCATCCTCTTCCAGAAGAAAATTTTCCCTCCAGTTTTGCAAAGTAGGAGATGCTTTGCAAGTAGTGTTTGGAAGAAAACTGTAATAACAATCACTACTACATACTTTATTTACAGCACCTCACTGTCTTCATGGTTTGGCTCATCACATTGAGCATGCTTTCATGTAAAGAGAATATAAACAGCCGTAGCATCTCTGTTTGTATCTAACCCTTACTGAACTGGTTTCCTTCGCTCAAGGAAGTAGGATCATCTGTATTAGTTGTAAATAAGTAAGGCCATATCAAAGAAATGCCTGACAGCATTGCTCATTTGCCTTGCTCATCAGAAACACAAAGAGAGATTCTACACTTTGCTGAAATCCCCATTTGGGAAGAGAAAGAAGAGAAAGCCTCACAACGCATACTTCAGAACTGCACAAAGCAGCCTTCCCTTGTGTTCTATGTCCCTGTTTCTTTTCAGAAGAGTTAACATTTCGTAAAGCTACACGGAGTGTGAATGCAAGGACGTGTCTATTCCTGCCACTCACCTCTGTGTATGCAAGCCTGCTTCCTTCATATACGTTCAGAGACACAGAATTGAGTTTAGGCTCTGAACTAGATTTAAAAGATTAGCTTGTGTGTGAACACAGGCACAAGGACATCTATTTTGTCCAGCCTTCCTTGATTTTTCATGTAACTCCTATTAGTAGTAATTGAAAGTGCGTGCAGACACGTGGACAAGATGCTAAACCACTGTGCAGCTACTTAAAGTTTAATCTTGGAGTTGCCTGGCACATAAAATGGTATCACTTATTCGCAGTAAGACCATAAATAGATTACCAGCCCTGTGCCACAGTAATGTATTTGGTCTCACATTTTTAATGCCCATTTTCTTTTATTTTCTCATAGGTATCCTCTTCATGGAGCTTTGCATAAAGCTTTGCATGCCCTAATGCACAGGGTATTAGCTGTGAAACAAGTCAATCCCTTCAATACCTTCTGGTAGGGGGTGTTCCTTGTTCTTGTGTGTAACTGTAGTCATCATGACAAATTCATACCATTCAATATCCCTATGGGTAACAACTTCCACTGGGGGTGGACTGAGGTAGAGTGACTGAAAGAGTAGCTCAGCCACAGGTTCCTGTCTCAGTAACAGGAACAAAATCAATTCTCATTGAACAAGCAGTGCTTACCACATCTTCCCACTAGAACCGGAAAACAAGTTGTGCCAGTTTGCTTGCTTTCCCAATAGCATCTGAACTACAGGCACCACGAGGACAGCTGAGAATAGCTCTTGTTGGCTTAACAGATAATTAGCATCTGATGTATCACTATAAAACCCTATTAATGAAATAGCTTTTAAACAGAGAAGGTAGAAGACTGATTACACATCTTCAGTAGCCTTTTTTGGTACATGTTGTGACCAGCAGAAAAGGGACAGAGAGGATGACTGATGACAGTAACTGCTAAAGCCACCTCAGTTTGGTTTGATGCTGAACCTTGAATTTCCAGACACATTTTTTGGCTCTCTTCTCTGGCTTCTTGCTTTAATTGATTTTGGGGGTTTTGCAGTCTGCTCCCTCTAGGACAGAATGAGGACAAATCTGGTATTGTTCAACATCTTTGTGGGTGACATGGACAGTGGGATTGAGTGCGCCCTCAGCAAGTTTGCCGATGACACCAAGCTGTGTGGTTCGGTTGATACATTGGAGGGAAGGAATGCCATCCAGAGGGACCTTGACACGCTTGTGAGGTGGGCTGATGCCAACCTGATGAAGTTCAACCATGCTAAGTGCAAAGTCCTCCACCTGGGTCGGAGCAATGCCAGGCACAGCTACAGGTTGGGCGGGGAGGAGATTGAGAGCAGCCCTGCGGAGAAGGACTTGGGGGTGTGGGTTGATGAAAAAATGAACATGAGCCGGCAGTGTGCGCTTGCAGCCCAGAAGGCCAACCGTATCCTGGGCTGCATCAAAAGGAGTGTGACCAGCAGGTCGAGGGAGGTGATCCTGCCCCTTTACTCTGCTCTCGTGAGACCTCACTTGGAGTATTGTGTGCAGTTCTGGTGTCCTCAACATAAAAAGGACATGGAAGTGTTAGAACAAGTCCAGAGGAGGGCCACGAAGATGATCAGGGGACTGGAGCACCTCTCGTATGAAGATAGGCTGAGAAAATTGGGGCTGTTCAGCCTGGAGAAGAGAAGGCTGCGTGGAGACCTCATAGCAGCCTTCCAATACCTGAAGGGGGCCTATAGGGATGCTGGGGAGGGACTCTTCATTAGGGACTGTAGTGAGAGGACAAGGGGTAATGGGTTTAAACTTAAACAGGGGAGGTTTAGATTGGATCTGAGGAAGAAGTTCTATACTGTGAGGGTGGTGGGGCCCTGGAATGGGTTGCCCAGGGAAGTTGTGAATGCTTCATCCCTGGCGGCGTTCAAGGTGGGGTTGGACATAGCCTTGGATGGCATGGTTTAGTGGGAGGTGTCCCTGCCCATGGCGGGGGGGTTGGAACTCGATGATCTTGAGGTCCTTTCCAGCCCTTACTATTCTGTGATTCTGTGATTCTGTGATTTCTCCGATATATGAAATCACTTACAAAGAGTATCTGTAGTTTCTGTGTTGCTATTCATGGCTGGTTAGAGAAACAGCTCATCACATACCAGAGAGCACCTTTGTTCAAGCCCCAAAGTATTTAACCTGTCTTGCTTAGGATATGCTTCTAGATATCACCTTCATCATCATACTAACTGAAGGGGTTCCAACTGGCTGCTTGCTTTTGCCCTCAGGTTACCCATTTGGTTGAGCTGCTACAACTGCCTGCAAGGCCAGGCCGTGACTTGGATAAGGAAACTGACCCAGGTTAAAAAGTACTTTTTTCTTTTTAACCCTTATTTGCTTTGCTTACAATTCTAGCTGCATAAACAGCGGTGCTGCCACAACCAGATGAATAATGTGGGAAAGTGTTCAGCTAGCATCAGCAGCAGGATGATTACTTACTGAAGCAATCATAGTGTTTACTCACATGACATAGTAGTGACTGGCACATTTGGTAATTGCCAGGTATCTGCTATCAATTCAAACTTCACTGCAGTGTCGCCGGGTGTTTTTAGTATATCACTACCTCTGACAACCAGCAAATTAGCTAGGAGATATGGGTGAAGCTGAGAATGAAGCAATGTTCAAGGAGGACAGTACAAAGTAGAGAAGCAATAGTTTTTTAAAGCTATTAGTGTATCTCCATCACCAGAAATAGAGCAATTATTCACGAAAAAAAAGTGTCTTTAAAGTTCACCTGCTTTTAAAGCAATGAAATATCTAAACCAGCACAGTGCTCCCATACAAAATTCAGCTGCCACCACTATAACAAAGAATGGTTTATAAGCTATTGTCTTAGAATAGGGAAATCTCTCTGGGTTTTCAAAAGCTCATGTTCCTACAAGCCCAGTCAGTATGTAGTCCTGCTTTCACAGATCTGCTATAAAATTAACTATTTATCTTGCTGAAGTCAAACCGTTAGAGTTTACTAATTTGGCTTCATGAAGTAAACATGAACATTCAAAAATAGCCCAACCAAACCCCCAAAAGCAACCCAGAACTTCAATCCTTAATCCCTGGAAATGGCACCTTATTGCTAACTTCCTCCTGAAGATCCAGGATGGACAATATCTGCTACAAACAGGATATTCCATATAGAACATTGTCTCCCTAGGACATCTTGCATGCTCGCTGTTTCTGGTCAACCCAAATATGGACCTTTACAAATAGCACTACATTTCACATCACTTCACATACAGTGACCGCATGGTATTTCTTACACCAGCTATGCAATGCTTTGCCTAAATTCAAAGTATCAGGCACCTGCACCATACTCACAGAATGATAGAGGACAAGGGATTTTGCTGTAGCAAACTCAGTGCAAACCATTCTCCTCAATACATCAGTGTAAAGCACACAGTACCTCAAAATTTTCATCCAATGAATGCACATGAAAGTTCTTGCTTCTGCTAGAGCAGAAGGATGAATTAAATATTCTCTGATGTAAGAGGCTCGATTTTTCCTAGAGAATTTTGCTATATATTCATGAATGCATAAAGAAAATGAGGAGGAGAAAAAAGCAGCACTCAAAAAAAGTCTCTTCAATAAAGCTAAATTTATAGAAGAAGCTCAGTTGAGTTACTCATCTTGAAAGCTACTGGGCATCCCTCCCTCTGACATTACTACTGGACACCAAACTGCAGAAGTTATTTACTGGGCTAATAAGCAATAATAAAATCAGCCTCAGAGTCAGAAAGAGAGATATTTAAATACGCTCTACTCTATATTTGCCAAGCCAAGAAATGAGTTAACTATGCTACTGCATTTACCCTGTTAACTCTTTGAAACTACGCAGACTCAACCATTTTTATATGCACTGTATTACTAACAGGTCTGTACATTACACAAATGTGTGTTGTGCCCTTTGAAACTGCAGCATGCAACCTGTCCCCGCCTGAGACTCTGAATTCCTTTGCACTCAAACTGGTCACTGGGTTGTGCCCCTCTGTTAAAACAACTAATATAAATCTCTTGTGGAGGAAAACCATCTTCTCTCTTCAAAATATTCATTCTGACTATCAGGCCAAAACTATAAAATCACTCAACTGTGTGCTAACATACTCTATAATCACAGAAACCTCTAGGATTCAACTAGGTGTTCAGGGAATAGTGCAGAGAAATGACAGGTTATAACAGCAATACAGGCCTTTCACCAAAGCCTGTAGATATTGTCATAGCAAGGCCAGTAGAAGTTAAACTTCATCTTTTTCCACTATCAGAGAAAGAGTTCATGTAATGGCAGATAAATAAGAGAGGAAGGAAGGAAAAGCAGCTAAGATGGGGCCACTGCAAACAACCTTAGAGAACAGTCTCCATTTCTCATTAGAATCTGTAACCAATGATTCCCATGAAAAGAAACAGCTGTATGTTAAATATATTCCTTATCCATCTCTTCCTGCTTCAGGCTAGGCAGTTGGGGGTTTTGGCTGGGGGGCGGGGGAGCGTGCTTTGTATTCCTTTTTTCCTTTCTGAAAAGCTGCATCATATGGGATCCACGGATCTTGATGTAATTATTAGGCAGGAAAAAAAGTGAGGCAAAATTCAAAATGAGAAGGCCTAACACACATATAATTAAAAAAGACAGATAAATTAAGGGTTTATGAAACAAGTAGTGAACATTCTTTTCCAATGAGAAATGGAAGCTTCCAGGTATTAGCACAAACCTCTTATTTAGTTCTATAGACTTAGAAACCTGGTGTTTAGAAATCTTAGATAACACCTGATCTCAAACACTGATGTGAAGCTACCTGTGCTTGTAAATCTACTTACGTGTTTGCTCCTCTGTTTAGTTGCTTTCTTCAACTACACAGAATTTACATTCTGAAAGAGCATATTTTCTCACCAGAATCACTATGGCAAAAATAACCACTCAGCAGTTGCTCCTCTATGGGACTTAAATTTGAAATAAAGATAAACCAGAAGGAAAGACAACTGTGTGCTTCCTCAGGGTTTCTGGAATTCCTTAAATGAGCCACTGACAAGACATTGTGGTCTAGCATATAGTACAAATAGAATACAAGGATCCTGTGTGAAGGAATTTAACACCAAACCAAGGAGAACTTGTTTGTAAAGTAATTCTATCATCAGGTATCATCAACAGTATCAGCCCCTCCATAAGGGGTTTTAATTTCTTGCAAGGTAGTTACAACTTTAAATCACAACTTTCTCCATAGAACTGCCGATGTTGATACTTCTTAGATTCTAAACCACTGAAAAACACCTTCCTATGTAGTCAACCAAATCCCAAACACTGTGTACAAAATTAGCTTCAGCCCAAAGGACAACTAAACCCAGGACTAATTGTTCAGACTTCCCTGCACATAACAACCTGCTAGGAGAAACAAACAATGGCAACTGTCAGCTACCATCGATCATTTACAGTATGTTTAGAGTGAATCTTAAATCATTGTCTCTTAGGAAAGAAACAAAATTGAGATAGATACTGAACTGTCGAAAGCAGAAAGCTTTGTAATTGAGGGTTTTTCATGAAAACTTTAGAGCTGAAGCCAACCAGCGGCCATGCAAGCTATTGAGCTTATATCACGATGACTCACTAGTGTGCGCAATCTGTAGAAACCCTACACCAGACAAATGCTGTAAGCTTCATCAGGAACTAGAAATGGGAGTCTTGGGAAATATATGGATAATCAGAGCAAGAGCCAATTTTCTTACAGCATATATGAAAAATGCCTCAGTGAATTTCAGCAAGTCGAATCAGAGGTATTATAAACAGTGCTTACTGGTTCAGCACTGATAACAGTGAAGATAGAAACAAGTAGAAGACACAGGGCAACTAATTTTTGGTTTTCAAATGTTAAGGCTTTTTTAAACTCTGTGGAAAATCTTTAAGGATTTTACTTATTGTAGAGCTATGACTTTGAATAAACTCAATGTAGGCTTCAGAACACACAAAGTAAATACTTCCGAATTTCAATATAACCTAGAAATGTTCACTGCTTGTATTTCCAATCCTTCTAAAGCTCTTAGGAAAACACTCCAGATAATCACATCTTTTGTAAAAAGGAATGGCTAGCCATCTGATTTCCCTCCACAGATTAGAACTCTGGTTTAACACTCACACTGTTAAAGAGCTCACAAAGAAGGATACAAAGTTTGACCAGTTTGCTATCCCTAGAGATGGCCAATTTGAATGCTCAAAACACCAACACAGGAGAACCATAGCTCCAACCTCTCTAGAATACTGATACCTTGATGAGAATTCAGCATTGTCTTGTAGTCTCCATCCCACAGTATCTTGAGAAGACTGATGTACTTAGCAGAAAACTTTCTTTCTACGTAACAGGAATTCAAGCTGAATTTCAAATCTAGCTTTGACTGACAGCTAAGAAAATCTGTTTTCCTGTTCCACTAATACCTTTTTCACCTTTTCTTCATCACTTCATTAAGGAAAACTGCTAGGTTTCATGATGCAATCAAAGAAATAAGAGTTTCATCAGCATACGGTCACCGGGAACATGGGAGACTGGTGCTCTATCCATCATGCAGAGGGAAGGAGAGAAAGAAGACCTTTGTTTTGATTTCAGTTTCTAGCTGAAAGCCAACTTGTGTCAATATATTTATGCTTTTAATGAATCTACTTTTGTTCCCATTAACAAAATGTTCCATTTATGGAAATTCAATGATAACTCCCTTTCTCAAACTTTTCCCCATAACATTATTTGGAAGGCTAACACTGCAGTCTGTAATTTGTGTGCTCTCTCAGACAGCTTGGGCTCAACGCATTCATTCAGCTTTGCAAAAAAATTCTCAAGTTTTAAATGTTTGTTTTCACCAGGGTTGAAAACACTCATATTGCAAAAAACAAACAAACAAGAAACAAACAAACAAACAAAACACATTTCCAAGATTGGAATGCTGCTGTAATAGGGAACTGGATTTCATCAAGCAGTACGTAGGAGGTCTGGATGGCAAAGGACCAGTCTGTCTTTAAACCCATTTCTTGTAAAGTAAAAAATTCAGTCTTTTGACATAACCCAGCATTTTTTTAGATTTCAGTGAATGCACAGATTTGGATTAAGATATTTTACAGTAATTATTATTGTATTTTCTGGTGCCCCACAGGAACATTCCAAGCAATTGCTACATAAGTGAAGGGGGCAAGGTATACAAAGAGATGGACAAAATTTATTTGGCATGCTTTAGTTTACAAGCATCAGCCAAAATGAACATATGCAAAGGGATTGATATTTTCTGAAGTTCATAAAACGAAAGACCACCAAACATTTATCATACTTTATTACTGGCATCCTCGCACTGTCAACGCATAGGGTCACCTGAACAGAGATTTAACTTCAGTTAACAGCATTTATGTGATTATATTTGCTTACTTGACAATTTTAAACATCAAATACCAGTAAGTTACTAAAGCTCTGCAATTCTATTTGCCAGATGGGAAACGACTGTTGAAGGGTGAGGCTTTAAAAAGCACCTAAGAACTCTCTTGCAAGAAGTCTGGGCAGTGTTAGTAAATGCACAAGAATCCCAAACTAGCATCGCAATTCCCATCTCATGATTTCACAGCGAAAAGCAAATGCCTCAGTGAACCAGCTGTGAAAGGAAACTAAATTATTTTGATCAGTAGCTACAGTATTGCTTATCAGGAGGCTAAGATACCTTTAAATGACTATCACTTCCACACGTTCTGTTGTAGAAGTCTGCTGCTCTCACAGCATCCTCATGTTCCAAGCTGAAAGTGGTTTTTATGCTCCGTAATAGACTATTCTTGTCAGCACTTCCTCGGAGATCTCAGCTACCTCATCTGGTATGTTGCTTAGCTTGTACAAGCTGATAGGATTGTGAAAGACATAATTAATTTCATATTCTAACACTATCACTATATTCTAATACCGACCAGACAAAGCAGTACTTGCTAGCAGACGGCACCGTCAGTGCTCACAAACTACCTTCTAACGTTCACAAATTTCAACATAAAAGTAATTTCCCCCGTGATCCACCCTTACATAACTTATGGTAACTGGAACTGAAGAAATGCAAAACTATATTGGGCTTTTTTTTTGCCTCCCCACCCGAGTTTTAGTTCTAGTCCAGAATGAATGCTAAAAGCAGGGTTTGTAATTGTCTTAGTTATAAAAGTTTTTCCAAAATGGAAATGCATTCCCCACAAGACTTAATTTCCAAGCCCTTATCACCTGTAATAGACCAAACCTGGCAGAACATCTGAATAATATATTATGCATGCATTCACTTCTGCTATGATCTCCACCTGAATACTTCAAAAGCAGCATGCTTTCTTAGGAAAAACTGATAGTAGGAACATTCACCTGTTGAAAGGGCAATGCTGCTATTCTGCCCTGTATCAACTTGTATCTCATGAACTGAATCTACTTCAGGTTCCACTGAAAACACATGGTAAGTCTCTTCAGGGAACTGCCATGTATTCAGGTGGCCCCAGTTCAGAGGTGTTGTGTTGTCACGCTGTTTTCCTTATATGTTTATAAACCTGAAATGCTAAGAGGTATTTCTTCCTAAAACTCATTGGAAAGCACTCTAAGCTTATGGCAAGTGAATAGGTGCCCTGATGTGAGCATACCTATACATTTGACATCTCTGAAGGACTTGAGCCTGCAAAGCTGTTATTTACCTTCACTAGGTATGCTGGTGGCTGGGTCCTAAATCAGGCCCTATTTATTGCACACTGACATCTGCTTGACTGATGTCATTGGAAGGATTTGGAGGTTTAACTGCCTGCTTTTTGCTCATCTGGCATAGGCCTTTGGAAATGTCACACACTTGTGCATCTGTTGGATTCATCAATTGCCCCTGGTTTTGGGGTGTTTGGGGGCATTTCTGGCTTCAGTCTGACAGTGCAAACATTATTCATCTGCCCCAGAACCAATCAATCACAGACCTCAGCAAGTAGAAAAGAACAGAGGCAATGAAACCACCCACACAGGAACACCTCGTATCTGACACTGCAACACTTCAAACCCAGAGTATTTCAGCTTCCAGCCAATTTTTATTTTCTAATTTTATTTTACAGTAGTCAATTCTTCAGTGACAAGAATGGAAACACTGTGGAAAGCTGTCAGCTTTCAATGAAAAGTTAAGTTCAAATGAAACATGTCTTTAGCGCTCAGCTTCAGCCCTGCTAACTTCTGGAACGAAGCTGAGCCTGCCTAAAAGCTCGCCATCATCCAAAAGGAACATTTACTCCCCTTCCCCTCTCTAGGTACTCAGCTGACTATTAACCTGGCAGACAATTAATCCAGCATAGGAAAAGTGAAATGTCCCTTTAATAAACTAATTTGCTCCAGATAAATTTGTTTAGGTGTTAGTATCACAGTATTCAATGTATAGGCGGGGAATAATACTTAACATGTATAGTTCCCACCCTTCCATTGTTTCTTTGATCTCAAAGCTAAGGCAGTTCGTTGTCGTGGTTTAAGCTGAACCCAGGACATTCGTACTGCTGTCTTACATCTCTCTGAATTGACCAGATACACAGCAGAAAAATAGGACGTACCTTACAGGACATTGTCTTTTACACAGCCAGCTTCAGATCAATTCTGCAATTCAACAGTAGCATTAGCAGAATGAACACTTAAGTACAAACCATACAGAAAGGCTTTTACTCCTTATTTCTTCTACTAAAGAAATCTGCACACATGGAAATCTATACCAATTCCTAGAACACTATATACAAGTAAGGAATAACGGGAACAATCACTGTAGTGCTTTCCTTTTAACACTTCTAAAACTCCAGGCTTGGATCTACAGTTTGTAAACCTTCTGACAGCTCTGATTTATAGCTCTATGCTCTGCCTTGATCACATGAACTAGATGTTTTTAACAGTATGGTATCCAGGCAGGAGGAGGCTGTGCAGGAAAGCTGTAAGACAACAGCAGTAAAATACAAAGATTCATTCCCCCACCTTGTGGGTAACTACTGAAACAACAATTTATAGTAGCATCTCATCATTTGCAGCTGAAGAAAGATTCATCTATTAAATTTCATACACAGATTTCTGCTATACCGCAGGGAAGCAAACGTCAAAAAAATTTTGCAATTAACTCAAATTTCTGTATTATGCTCAATTTTATTCTTTAAATTCCACAAAAACTTACAGAATGTCCACCCTTCATCCTTACCAGATCAGTAATCAAGTGCTCAAGGCTGGTGCACTCTGTTAAAGTGCAAAGATTGTCTTAGCAGTGTGCAGCAAAGCGCTAGCTGACCAGGGTTTACATTTAAAAGAAAAGTGTCTCCAGTACTGTCCCTGGAACAAGACTACTGACACTGTTCTCATTCTAAAATAATTGCACCATTGCTCCCCAGTGTGTTTGTCAGAATGACATTACACTAAACTCCCATTTTCTCTTGTTATTTGATTGCATACATTTGAGGCCAGGATGAGATACGATGCTGGATTACTTAAGTATAATTTACTAACTTTGAGATACTTTCTGTGCCGCTTTTACTGATAATTAATCTGCAAAAATTCTATGGGATCAACTGCACAAGTCCTTTTACACTCCTTAAGAACATCTTAGCCCAAGCTCTTTAAAAGTCAATGGCAAATTTCTTGCCATCAGGGAAATGAAAATACAGCCAGAGGCAAAGATAACAATAAACACAAGAGGAAGCTTTAGAAGCACAATACAAGCCCTCATACCTCAACTAAGTCAAGGACAGATTCAGGGCCAGACAAATCAGAGCAGAGACTAGTACCTGCACAGCTCAGTGATTTACCTACAAAGCTTTGACTATCTATGAGAGAATTTATGTCTTACATGATGGGGAAAGGTTTTAACCCCCTAGAAGTAACTACATTGTATAACATACAAGCAGCTTCCCTATTTTTCAGGTTTTCATCTTGGACAAGCATTTTTCAGAATTATGCACCTTTACTGTGCTTACCTTCAAGAAACAGCAGAGTCTTGAAACAATGAGGACACGCACATAAGATGAACACTGGAATTTGGGTATTGTCATATCAGCAATACAAAGAATTTTTAGTGTTGGACAAATTTATTGTTTTCACATGGCACAGTCTGTCTTCATGACTAGATAACGTGTTTCTTCCGTTACTGGTATAAAAGGAATTTGTAGCAGGATTTCAGTGTATCAAAACAGCTTTTTAGCAATTTCTAACCTCTAAAGAGTTTGCCATTTTACAGATTTCTCACCATCCTGCTTCCACTTGCCTTCACTCCCAACCCACCATGCCAACCTTACGGGGTTCCTCCTGCCTCCCTCTCCCCCCTGTGCCAATGCAATCTGAAGACTAGATCAGGAGAGGCAATGTGCATTCTCATTCTAAAATAAATAAAAGAATATAAAATCATTTCAAAGCAGAAGTTTACTTGTTGACCTGTAGGAAAGGCACAGATGCAATGAATCCAACCAAGTTTCAAATACGTGCCTTCCCTTTTAATAGGTCAACTCTTTCCTTTCTAGAATTACTTCTCCTTTCATACTGGAACTTTTCTCCTTCAGACAAGTCAGGTGACTAGATTAAGCTACACCATCTTAGTTGCTGATAAACACCTTGAAAACTCCAAACCAGGAGCAAATTACAGCAGAGAGATAATAACACTGAAGTCTGAAGATCTGTATATTTGCATCACTGTTACTCAGTGATTATGCAAATGAGATCCATAATCCAAGGAAGGGAATCGCATCAGGATCAGTAAAACTGAACAATATTCATATGCTTGGAACAAATTTTATTTTACAGCTAGATGTCTAATAGCCTTTTTTTCCCTTCAGTCTGCCCTTCATGTGCTCTGTAGCATCATACATTTACCTGGTAACTGCCCTCGCCCTCAAAAGCATACCTTTGTGCAGGAAATTTTTATGAAGAGACTAAAGCTTTGATTTCTTCAGTGGAACCTGAAGTTATTGATGCTCAAATCCCTCCACTTGTTTCTTATATTAAGATTTGTCCTGAAGTGCTCAGTCCACTGATGTCTACTCCAAATTAAGTCTTCACACTCAGTCTTGACTAAATGTGACTTTATAAGCTGTTGAAAGAATTATTTTGTCAAACAGAGGCTAGCTGGTTTCAAAAGGTTTCACAAATCAGTTTTCACAATTGAAATTAAATCCTTTTCAATGCATTTTTCAATACTCTGAATGACCCAAGATCCCCTTATATAAATACCAAATACTAAGATTAGGATATACCAAGTGTAATGAGTATGTTACTCTACTACAACAGAAGCATATCTACTGCAATGAAATAAAAAATATTGATACCTTAATTGTTAAGCTCTATTACTTAATTCAACCCAGCCTTCGACTTTACAATTAATTCCCTCTAACACTAACCTCTCACTACTAAAACATTATTATGGTAATAAACCAAACATTCTTCCAGATTTAGAACTGTTGAGAAAATAGTTAAATGTGATGGTGAAAGGCATCAAGTTGTTTTGATGATTGATTGTGTTTCTTTTTAAAGGCCACTTCAATAGTTTTAAGTGGCTGTCTTACTGTAATTCTGCAGAGAATGACTGGTAGCAGTAATCTTAATGAATACAGCGTCCCTGCAAGAGGCAAAAGTGAATATAAAATTCCCATTGAAAGAGATTCTACAAATCCCCCTGAAGAGTTAACAGCAAAATGGACCAAGCTCATGTAATAAATTAAAGAGGCTAATTGTGTTTTCAAAATATAACATTTCAGCACATGAAGATCTACCAGCCTCCAGATTGGACAGAAATTCCATGAAAAATATCCAAGTAAGATACTCCATAAAGTAAGTCCACAGTCAAGTGCAATTGATAGCACCACCCTTTGAGAACCACAAATAGTGTAGTCCATGTCTTTCTTTTCTACTTGTCTTTTTTAAGCACTATATGGTTATAAAAACATAAGCAAAAGCATATTAACACGTTTTTATATTGAACAGTTTGATTATACCATCATTTTCTGCTACTGTCCTTTAAATTGGTTATTAGGTTGAGGAAGATCTACACCGAGGAAGGACACACTGCTCTCTATCTAGCAAGCAAATGAGCTTGCTGTCAAGGAAGTGCATGGAAAAGGGCTGAGAAGGTTTCAGAAAGGAGGCCACATCTCAAGCAGGAGACTGAGAAAATAGTTGCAAGGACCAAACACTCATCCAGGCCTTGGAAAAGAAAACAAAAAGTGCTTCTGAAAAGCTGAAGGAACATACAATGAGGCAGAAAGCAGTGGCATAACTGAAGCCAGTCAAGGACCCAGGCCCAACCTAACTGCTTGAAGTTCTAATTAACAAGTATTCCATGCCTTAGATTCAGTAAAATTTGGCTTTTGAGACAGAAAAAACTTACAGGAGCTCATTGCAAGGAAAGGCCTAGGAAGATCTCAACAGTCCGGCCAACTTGTGCTCTGAATATTACTAATACTGAAACCCTAGAGCTTCATTGAAACATACAATATAAAAGGTATAGGAAATTACTTTGTTGCCAGATAGTAAAAAGAAACAAAACCAAACAAATCCAAACCACAAAAAAGGCCTCAAACTTGAAAAAATCTCTTTCACTTTACGCTGCAGCACCTAGCTGAAATTCATCACTACAGGTCATCTGAAAGCGTGCTCTACCCCAACACCTCATTCCTACAGATCATCTGAACAAGATCTAATTCTGCAGTTGTTCTTATGCTGAATATATACTTAGGGACTAGACAACAGACCCTCATTGTCCCTGAACAGCCTGATCACTTCAAGAAGATGCACCTGGTTAATAAAAAAGCAGAAAGGGAACAGGAAAAGAATGTTGCCAAAATCAGAGAGCATAGCCCAGGAACAGCCAGCAGCATAGGCAGCTGGAGAGAAAACTGCAATGAAAGCCTGGATGAAAGGCAAGAGCAAAGACAGAATGACGCATGGTAAAATGGAATGGAACACCTGAGGAAAGCACAGGACAAGCAGTGGAAACTTATTGGTCTCGACGTCTATCTTCATTTAAGCAAGAATGGGAATTCCTTATCAAATGATCTCTCTCATGTCCCCTTGAGCGCTTGATCCAAGTGGTAAAGAAGGTTGTTCATTATCTCAGCTGGAATTTGTAGTGCCATCTATGAGTTTAAATTCAGCTAGCAACCCAAACTGCAAAGACACATTTCCAAACACAAAATTGTTCTATAGAATCCTACTGCTTCTTCAGACTATTTTAAATAGGAATCCACTTCGTTGTACCTAATCACATATAAAAGTAAAGTAGCTACTGTTCACTGTTCAAGCCAGAAGTTTATAAATAACGAGGAAGTACGGAACCAAATCAAGCAGAAGACTGGATCCAGAAACATGTTATCAGAACTATTTTAAGCTCCACTTCTCCATCCCAAATAGGCACATGGTACCATCTAAACATGCACTGAGAGAAGACTAACAGGAAATCTCATTTCAACTATGACTTAAGAGGCAAGACACATACAACTACCCCTTTACATGGCAGAAACCAAGCTAAAAAACAATCTTTCGTAGTACTCAATACTCCAAGAGTTTTTTTCACACAGTGCCAGTGACATGCGGCAAACCAACAACATATGAAGTATTTTAGAAGCAACAACATTTGAAATTACAGCACAAATAACTGCATATAAAAATTTATTTTCTTTTTTAAAAAAACATGTGCTTGAAGTACATACATCCCAGACAGATAATTTGGTGAATGCTTGAGCAGAGCTTTCTAGAAAATAGGGAATATCACAGAGTTAAAGATTGCACCATATTTGTTCCACCACACAGAACCAGATTAATAGCCATGTGCATACAACAGCAATAAAAAATCATGTAGCAGATGCTTTCTGAAGATTCTGTGTCTGGCAGCCTACTTTGAAACATCTTGAGCTTTCTAGTTTTGACAAGATCATAGGTACAGGTTAAGGGTACATTTATAGAGTTCACCAGCCCTTCAGTATAGAGTTTCAAAATCAAGCCCTGGTTTCCGTAATTGCTTCACTTACTGAATAGATCTATGCAAGAATATTGCCACTTTCAGCCTCTGAGTTTGCATCTATAGCTCTTCTCTGGTACAAAATTAAGTAAAAAAAACCCCAAACCCCAGAACATAAACTGTTCTTTCCAAGTAAAATCGGAAAGAGCAAATTTTCATGAGTATTTTTAAAGACACTTCATATCTTACTCGAGAGCCATAGACTGTCAGCAAGAGCTCTCCGTTCACTCATCACTGAGCTGAAATGTGTTTGCTCATATAATCCCGGAGCCAGACAGCTACTAATGTATGTGCTTACTGTGAAGAATGTAACTTTTCTCAATGAAGTTCATGGGATTATTCCTACCATTAAGAACTAGGCATGCACTTTAAGTGTGCTTAAATACCTTGCTAAACTGAATACTAATAGTCTTCAGGAAGAGAAACTGCAGCAAAAGTATTATATCAGAAGTGACTTTGAGCTTAATGAGATGGCACTCTTCCAGTGGAGTAACTATACACTGAAATATGGAAAGTTAATTACTTTGATTTAAGCTTTTGATGCACAATTCTGTCTAAAACCAGCATGCTGCTCCTCCTGGAGGAGTCTTTAAGCTACAGCGATACAACCAAAACCATACAGATGCATGTGACAGGTGAATAATATTTTCCATTTTTAAAGTGCAGATTTTCATTTATAGTCAAAGTGACAACATTCTAAATTCCAAGCATTTCTTGACAACAAATAGCCTATTCTTTCCTACATATTCATTCTTACGCTGCTCTAGTGCAATATTTTATAATAATAACTGGACAGGGAACAAATTATAGTAGCTAAATTATGTATGTGTGTCTCAATTTTAAGAGAAAGCTGCCTAAAATAAAGGGCTTTTTAATTAGTTTCAATCAGTAACCTAAGTATTTTATTTTGCAAAATACTAGAACCACAATTACTACAACCTCTCTGTAAACCATAAACTTAAGAGTGCAAATCAGATAACCACTTTATTTTAGAATCCATTTACAAGAATGCCTGACATGAAAAAAGGCAGAAAAGAAAATTCAGAGTGTGATTTTTAAATTTAAATGTGTATTTTAGGATAATGAAATCCATAGTTTTAGAAAGAGGAATAGCTTCTTAAAATAAAGGGTTTATGGCTATTACCTTCAAAGGAAGACCTCAAATATTTTATCTTTACTTTCTGCACTATGTGTCCATGTTGCTTCTAATTAACTTTAGGGATAAAATTGCATACCAAAGGTCAAACCCAACAAATCCTGTCATTATCAAGATAGCATTTGTGGTTTCTTCAACCGCAACGATGCCTGTTTCACCAACTTCCGTTGCTTTCTTGTTGCCTGGGCTTCCTGAATGGCACAACAAATCCTCTGTAAAGCAACGTATTGACAGAAAGGAAATTAAACCACAGTTTTCTTCCATAAGACGAAGAGAAGCTAATTCTACAAATGTAAAAACCTACATACTCACTGGCTAGTTTAAGTTAGATACACAGCTTCTGATTCACATGCATAATATTCAACCCAGAAAAAGCTTCAGTGATACTGTCAATACTTCAGGTATTTGAATTATTTTCCTTTAAGAAGTTTTAATATACAAAACTTAAGACACTGCAATTTCAACCTTAAATTATTATTGCACATAGTCTCTTGAATGCTTTAGACTATCTTATCTCATTGTTTTCCTTGTTAACTCATTCTTCAACATGAAAGCACAGTGAACGGTCCTCAGGCAGAGCAGCCTATTCTATAACGGGTCTCCGAACATTACCATCTTTTTCACATGCTGAGTTGCAAGAACTGTTAACAATATCAAAAGGAGCGAAGATAAAAAAAATAAAGATACCCTTGCTGTAGTTTCATCCTGAAGCTGAACTGTCTTCACACATTCCTGACCTGTACCATCCTTCCTCTGGAACATCTTTTGATCCTGTTGCAGAGGGGAACAGAAATGTTCTTCAGGTGACTCACAAAACAAGAATGCAGAATATAATATTTAAATGGTTCAAATGTCAACGTCAGGTTACATTTCAACGTGGCCTCTGTCCAACCCAACATACACTTTCAAGAAAACTTAGTAAATCCTGTCTCATAGTCCCGTAGTTAGCAGTTAGGACCATAAAATAAGTTAAGAGCATGTTTGGACCTTGTCCTGGTTTTGGCTGGGATAGAGTTAATTTTCCTCCTAGCAGCTAGTGCAATACTGTGTTTTGGCTTTAGACCGAGAACAATGCTGATAACACACCCATGTTATAGCCGTTCCTCAGTAGCACTTACCCCGACCAAGGACTTATCAGTCTCTTATGCTTTGCCAGTGAGGAGGGGCACATGAAGCTGGCAGTGGGCAGACAGGACACCTGACCCACACTAGCCAAAGGGGTATTCCATATCACAACATGTCATGCCCAGTATACAAACTGGGGAGAGTCACACAGAAGGGACCAATCACTGCCCAGGGCTGGGTATTGGTTGGCGTGTGGTGAGTATTGTGCATCACCTGTGTTTTCTGAATTTGAATTTCTCTTTTTATTGTTGATCCCTATTATTAGCAATCATAGAATCATAGAATAGTAAGGGTTGGAAAGGACCTCAAGATCATCGAGTTCCAACCCCCCTGCCATGGGCAGGGACACCTCCCACTAAACCATGCCATCCAAGGCTATGTCAAACCCCACCTTGAACGCCGCCAGGGATGAAGCACCCACAACCTCCCTGGGCAACCCATTCCAGGGTCCCACCACCCTCACAGTAAAGAATTTCTTCCTCAGATCCAATCTAAACCTCCCCTGTTTAAGTTTAAACCCATTACTTATCTCTGTTTAGAGTGTCAGTCTGTAGAAAGCGCCTAATGAACATCAAGAAGAAGGTCTAGCTGTGTCCTGAAGCATGATTTTGGTAGCAGAGGGCAGAAGTAGAAGTCACACCAGGTATAGACCATCTTAATTGAAACCCAGCATTTTAAGAATTTTGGATAAGTCTCTGGTCTCCCCGTTGCTCCTGATCTTAAAACACCCCAAACCAACAAAATACCCAACTCTTAATGTTTTTTTGTTTGACTTTTTTCATGAACTGACTTCAAATAATTAGCCGAGATGTCTGGCACATCAAATGGGTATACCCGTGTACTTCACCAGGACAAATTCACCTCTGAACAGAAAAAGTGCAAGCAACAAAGCTGGGTAGCAAAATGGCAAAAATCATGCTGCAATATTCACTGCTGGATTTTTTTATTTTCTATTTGTCTGACTAGTAGGTTAGTTTTCTTTTCCCCATAATAGGTAGGCTACTTAATCAAAGCTCTTCAGTGCTCAAGAGTGGGTTTGGAGGAGCTATTGCAATGAGTGTGGCCATATCTGACTGCTGGAAGAACTTCATGGATAGTTTGCCTTTTGAATTATTAAAATCTTGAAATATCCTAAAAACCAAGAACCAACTTTTTTTCACACCAAACTTTGAGTTGGCTCTGAGTTGCTAATTGGGCTAATGTTGATATATGACTATTCTGACCCTCACCATCCTTTTTTGACAATGTGCTTTGTCTATGTTTACGTCCTAATCCTAGGCCACAAGCATTTTAGTGCTCTTTGCTGCTCATTACTCAGCATTTAGACAGCAAGCCTTAATGAGGTCCTTTAAATTATGCTATAAAGTGTAAGTAAGAGTAACAGACCTAGAGCTCCTTGTAAGTATGCTTTGCTTCCTTCTCTCTCAACAGAGGAGAGAAAAAGTTTACCCCCTGGATTTTAATGCTTTTACTAGCTTACAAAAGGTGGCCATTAGTGTTCATCAGAGGCAATTTTTCTGCTTTTGTTTGTTTTCTGTCTAATGTTGTCATTTACAAGGAGATAAGCAGTTTGTAAATGTAAATGCATAGGGTTTTTTAGAATTCTTACATAACCAAAGTTTCTCAAATCATTGCAGGTCGTTAAAAATTAATGTTGTGTGAAATTCACTGATCAATGTATCTCATTTGGTAATCTTTTTGCACAAGTTTTAACTCTTGCTTCTTACTAGTATTCAGGTGGAATCGTTACTGAAGTATTCCAAATATGTATTCTAAATAAAGCTTTTAGTAGCTTCATCTGGCCTTTAAGTTTATACTTTTTAAATTACTCAGAGGTGTTTCTATTGTGTGATGGCATGTGTTGCAGTGTCTGTTGATATAATGTTTTTCTTTCATTCTGTTCTAGGGTTTGTTTTGTGGTTTGTTTTGTTTTGTTTTTCGCTTTTTGATGCCAATTAACTCTTTTTTTAGCTGCTTATAAAATGGAAAGATTGCATTTGGCCACAATTTAAATAGGACACTTAGAACAAGGTGAATCCTCTTATTGTTTAAGTATTTCTTAATATTGAAGTCTAATAAAGATCATATTTTGTGCAGCAGTAGTCTCATTAGTTCTGTCTCTTGTTCCAGCTAGATCAAGCTACCTTCATACCTTGCTGTAATAACCTGCGGCATTATTAAGCCTTGCTACATAGTCTTCAGCTTGTCTCTTAAAGACATTATCAGGCTTACTCCAGCATAGATATTTTCTTCAATGAAGAATATTGGCATTATATTGCAGCTGAAAATAATGCGTAACACTCCATCTCAATCTCTTCAATTTCTTGTTTGAAACTGAAATAATGTTTTGCTTTAGGATCAGATCTTATTGAGTTTATGGGCAGATCATTCTACTTTACTAGATTCTGCATGATTGAGGTATCTCTCCACTGCAGAATTCCTATGCAGAGTATACTCAATTCAGGGTTTGATTCCCATATTTCTGTCACTACAAAAACAAATGCTGTTCCAGAATCTTACTATGAACTTGGAATAAAAACTCATTAACTAGGCAAGCAGTGAATTTATTTTTCTTAGTTTTCTCAGTTTTCCATGTATCTGAAAAACGTTTTTTGTTGGTATTATTTCTATTATCCCCATATTTTACTTCATTTCAATTATTAAACTGTTTTTATCTCAATATGTGGGGTTTATAATCTTACCATTCTCCTCCCCATACCACCTGGGAAATCCACAACAGACCTCTAAATAATGTCAAATTAAAAATGTTTACATGTTTTTCTTACCAGAACAGTTATTTTTAAAACATTTGCTTCATAACAGGGAGAGCGTGTAAAGTCTTCAAATAAGTAATCCCACTCTGTTGTTAAATGGCCTAAGATCTCCATTTCTTTCACATGTATCAGTCTCCTGTTCAGAAGAAAACAGTTAATACTCAATTTCTCCCTGGGATTAGAACTTTGCCAGAAAAAATAAAACAAAATGAAGAAATTTCTTTGAGAAGGTATTTTATGTCTGGACTGAAGTACCCACTCAGTCACAGCAGAACCATATTTCCTTAATATATGTTCTGAGATAATAACTTTGTCCTTAAGTCTCACAGATGATCTATGGTGTTGCATGGTATGTGCAGCCAACTTAATGAAAATGCATCCAGCCCTCCAAATCCAAAGATTTTACTAAAATTGGATACTAGATGCTCATCAGTTAATTCAAACCAGTACCAAAGTCAGCCTCTACCAGATGAAAGTAGTCAAACAGCTACATGCTAGCTCCACAGTGACACAACTACTACTAGACTGACAGAAGATCAGTTGCTACTGCGTGCAGTTGCTAGCTCCCTGCCTTTCAATTACTCCAAAGCTCCAACATCAGCCTGTACACTAAGACAAAAATAGGTAGCAGTTTTGATGAGTTTAATATTAATTTTCAGACCTGTACAAAACCTTAAGTCTCCATTTACAGTATCCTTTGATTAATAAGATTGTAAAAAAGCATTATAAAAATGTTGGTTTGACTGTAAAAACTTCCTACAAGCAAATGTGAAAAGTTAGAAACAATGATATCCATGATATGGTAAAGGGTCACTGACCTCAAATTATCTTCCTGAATTAGTATCTAGTATTGACAACATTACCATCTTACATTTTCCATACAGGAAACAAACTTTAAAAAAGAAAAAAATGAGAAGAAAATGGATATGGAAAGCAAATATGCAGAGAACAACAATCAGTTTAAATCTAGCAGATGTCTAATCCCTAAGCTGAAATGCAAATAAGCCCTTAGAGAAACCCTTGAAGACTCAAATACCTATTGGTAACCACAAGGCTTGCTCTTCTGCCTCTTGGAAGTGCACAGTGGTATCGATAGCTCTCTTCTTCCAGCTTTCTGATGTGCAGCTTCTGAAACAGAAATAGAAATTAAGTTTTGGCCTGTAAAAAGAAAACTCAAAGCAGGGTTTTCAATGCAAAAGCCTTTTTAAAAAGTTACCTCATTGAACTGGTTCTTTGAATGCAGCCTCTCAAAGTGTTCTCACTCATGAAGCTGAGTCACTGAAAGGTCTGATCTGCCCCACGCAAAAGGTGGAACATCGACACTGCAGGATCAGACCATTTTTTCAGCTTTAATTTCCTTTCTGTGCTACTAATTGTTTAGTAACATTCATTCTGTTACACCCCATGCTGCAGACTTGCTTCAAAAGTGAAAATTCTGCAACAGCACCCTTAAAAGGAGACAGCACACAACCGAGATCCTTAGAAATAATCTATCAACTTAGCAATACTCAATTTACCTCCAGATCGGGCTTCTGAGGCACTGTATGGACAAGTCTATTCAACATCCAAAATAAGAAGGCGTATGAAAGTACAGATCAAATTACTCAGCACATTTCTGTTAGACAATGACAACTCAAGTGACAAACTATGAACATAAAGTGCTGGAAAGCAGATGTGCACACCAAGGGCTTTGCCTAATCCAGCCAGTGAAAGCATCTGGTTTCATGCATGCTCAAGGAGTTTTGAACAAACACAGGGCTCCAGCACAGTAGCCACAAAAGATGAGTCAGGGCCACTAACCTAGTTACATTCTTTGACCACCATGAGCAAAATAAAACTTACCATCTATTCCTAAAATAAAGAGCTTTCAGCTTTCATCACAGAGCAAGCAACTGAGATGCTGAACTTTAACCTACGGTACATGCCTCTCAAACATATACTCTATCATATACCACTAAATTTCTTAAGTTGTTTCTGATAAACGAGGGAGAACCGACTGAGGAGGATGGACTAAAAATTCAGTATCTTTTTAGTTATTCCTTGTAATGACGCATTTCCTTCTGTACTTCAGAGCTAGATGGATAAAACTGGTAAGGTGACAATAGAAGCACGACTTGACTTCACGTTTATCTATGATCAACCTATCACAAAGAACATAAGAACTCCACACAGTTTAAGTAACAAAAATGATGAGATCTTTTATCAGCTCAGCTTACAACAGAATTAAAAGAGGCTCCAACACCTATTTATGTTTGCATTTTATTTTCATATATTTAAATGTTCAACAACTGTCTCAAAGCATCACCATACATTGTAACCAACCCCAAAAATCCTTCAAGCTCAAAAGTAGATTCATATTCACAAGTTTTAATCAACAGCATGATGTTTTCCTGGGTTTGCTCCCTAGTAATGCAGTGATTGAAAAACATCTTAATTCAGCATTTTACAGCAACCAAAAATAGAGGGTCCACATCTTCTATAAAAAAATATCACTTTGACCATCTTAAAAATTCCTGAAACTGTTCAATGTACACGAAAGGGAAAAAAAAACCCCAAACACCAGAAAGACGGCTTATCTTACATTCTCTTCTAAACACCAGAAGAAAGATGGCAGCATATGACTAAAAGCAAAGTATGAACTCATGCTTTACACCTGAATATTAGCTGGTTTAAAATCAAGTACAAATTAAAGAAATACAAAACCCACCAACATGTAAGACTGGAATTCAAAGCCTGCAATCCATGTCGTGAATCCTTTTGTTGGCTATGCAGTAACAAGATGTGCCTCATATGAAACAGATTTATTCATGAGCATGTTCCTCCATTTCAACTCAAAGCTTGGTTAGAAAGCCTTTTTCTCATAACTCAGTAACAATCCTGATCATATATTTAGACTTTACATGCAATATGTTGCTGGAGTAAGAGTTCCCACAGAGCTCTGTGCCTAAGAGATGAAATATTTCTCAGTGCTATTCTCAATACACCTCACAGACATTAGCACAATGACACTATGTAAAAAGGGGGTTGCTCTTGATGCAAATTACTCCATGATCAGCACACTGTTAAAATTCAAGCATCTTTAACAAAAGCTTTTATTTTTATGGGAATACTAGAGCACTTGAGAGAAGTTCAACTCACTCTTATTTCACGTGGAAGTGAAAGAACCAGTGCTAATTTACCCAGCAGAAAGCTACTTGACCAGAAACAGAATCTGCAGTTTCTAGCATAGTATTCTCTTCTGCCACATCACACTATCTCACCACCAGGTCTCAATTATTCATGAAGTGTTCTGCATTCTTTATAAAGCTCCATGCTTTAACTGGGAAATGAAGCAAAGCAATGCCATAGACGTTGAATAATGTATGAACTGCATCATGTCAGACTTTAAGTGCTGGGCTTAGAAGACAGTCTCCTCACCAGAGCAGGCATCAATAACTGCGTATTAAAAGGCAAAGACTAACAAAGCCAAAGGCATTCAAAACAGTTCTAGCAAATCTCATCAAACACTCCTCATACAAAGATTAAGACTCATGAGAACTTACTCCCTGCAAAACTCTTCTCCTCAAAGTGCCCTGTATGTTCTTTATTTCTCCAGCTATACATACTGTGCTTTTATGTATCATAAAATACATTCTGTACTACAAAGCCTCACTGCATGAGCTAGAGACAGGGCCTGAAAGACCTGACTTTCCAGATGTTGAATTGACTGAACAGACCCCTATGTGTAAGCCCATATATATTAGATCCAGTACTTCTGGGAAAATGTACTGCATAAACAAGCTTACACAAGCACACTGACCTACTCCATCTGGCTACTGTCCTCATCATGCACACAAAACACCTTCTGAGTGGAAAGAAGTAACTTGTTTTTGAAAACCTGCGCATATGCTCCTCCTAAGATGAGCTGCAGCATCTACCAATGTCTGTATTGTACATACAAGTGAGTATTTAAGTGAAACTTTTTTTTGTTCAACCACCTGATAGTATTGAGCCATCCATTCCTTAAGAAAACCTTACAAGGTTTCACCCTTGTAAGCACATATTTTAAAGGGATATATGCATTAAAGTTGGTCAAGAAAGAGATGAGATGGTGGGGATTCTGCTTAAGCTACCCCTAACATTGGGTCAAAACTGGATCCAAAAAATCAACACCACTAATACCTGTAAGTTGAGTTATTTGAGAATGACTGAGTTCTGACTTGTCCTCCCTGTTAAATATCCTATTTCCTGTAAAGACACTGTCCCTCTGTGGCTTGTAATTCACTTCAGAGAACAAAACCTTCCCACCACTAACCTCTAGCATAATAATCAAAATTAGTTGGTTTAAAAAAAAATACAAACAAACCTGTATTCAATTAACTGACTTTTGAAAAGAAGAAACTGTACGTAGTGAAATATAAAGAGGATTCATCCTTGGTTAGTATACAATTTCAATCTACACTATCCAGATCTAAGAAAAATACACGTATTAAACATGCAGGAATGGCACAATATCTATTTCTCAGTGTTACTTGTGATAACTGTTCCTTTTTGACAGATGCAAAAAATATACTGCAAAGAATAAAAGTATCTCATTACATGAAGAACTTTGGTCAGCTCAGTATGTCACAATGACTTCATTTCATCTAGTCAACTGAAATAAAAATTCACTAAATGATTTATTTTCTTAAACAATTTTAAATTAAATAAGTTGAGTATTCACATTAGGCATTAGCAGAGAGATGTCTCTGCTCAACTACTTTTTCATGTATCACAGGCAACCAACTTGCTGAGAATAGCTTGTTAATTTATAAGATGGGGTATCAGAAATCATATTTATGTCAGCACTTAATTTAGAAATAGGTATTTATAAACCTGCTACATATATATGCAAATTCATGTTAACAGCTGAAAATTTACATTTCAGTATGTTGAACCAGAAAGCCTCAGAAGACTCTGTGAATGAAACCAGAGTCAACTGAGCTGGCTATATCTTTCAATTGACAAAATTTCATAATGAAGTAGTAATAGTAGCTTGAAGTCTTGGAGAGATAGTGGATCATCATATGTATAAGTGGCAGGCCTATGGCATATTACAGAAAATACAAATCCAAGTTTTCTTAGCATTTAGATGGAAACAGTATTTCTATAACATGAAATTATAAGCATTTTCAGAGAAGATAATGCCATTCAATATCACTATTGGAAATCTTACCCAAGTATCAAAACGTTGCTTTCTCCCTTCATCCACAGTCCTAGCTCTAGGAGAACACTAATACCTGAATGAACAGCATCTACATTTCCATGGTTTGTTTTTTTTCCCCCAAGTGCCTTTTGCTGCTGTCATTCATAAGGAGCTAAAAATCCTTAGAAAAACAAATATCTAGTCTTAACTGAAGATGGTTAGTTCAAGTTTATTTGTTTTTCTTAGGCTGGAGAACATGAAACTCTGTTTTATTTAACTGCTAGACAGAAAAGACTGGAATGAAGTATTAAGGACATGTTAAATGCAATCATGCCCTTAATCTAAATACTTAAGGCAGAGAAAAGACCGTGACAGAAATAAAGAAGAAATATGGAAAAGGTTTACTTCATTATTCCAGTTCTTGCTGCGTATGCCAGGGGAGAAAGAGAAAGAAGAGTATCATTAGAAACAGAATAGGAAACAATGATTAAAAGAAAATCCAGAAGGAAGTAGCAAATATGCACATTTTGGTCTTAAATTGTTGATGTAGACAGTTCTTTCACTTTTTAGCAAGAAAACAAGCATTTTAAGATAAGTTTTTAGAACATAATAGCTGAAATACAAATTAACTGTATTACCATTAAGACTTGGAAAGAACTATTATTCATCCTCTATATGTTAGCCAGATACCGATGTAAAAGCAAGTGCAACACCTACAAAATGCATGTAGCTATGACATGTTGCTATTAAGAACAACATAAAGCAACACAAAAGGTGGCATTTTGAGAATTCATGTATTTTTTTCAACTGCTGCTACCACCAAAAAACCCAACCAAAAGTCAAAACCAAAAAACACCAAACCAAATTTCAGTAGTTGTATTTAACCTCATTTTAAATATGCCTTATTTAAAAGTTTAGTTTATAAACCAACCTCAGATTTGTTATAAAGCAAAACATTAGAATTGAGTACCAAAGCGGTTTTGTTGCCACATACTCAAGTCGTAATCTTAGTAATTCTTAATAGCACTAACTCCTTCCAGAGAATGAGATATGCTATTACAGAACATAATGTGCAGAAGACCATTTCACAGCAAAACTGTAGGCTTATTGTTGCATTCAGCTTACTACAAGCACTGGGTCTTCTCTGCTATTTATGTCTTACATATGAAATAGGTAGGGGCAAATTTTCACTACAGGTAATGATTGCCACAGGTTCCTGACAGCTTTATTTTTTTGTAACATAATCCTTATGGAACCCTTTCAGAGGTTTTTTTTTAGGTTAGAGAATTTTAACTGTGTTTTCAAAGCAAGACATACCTCAAATAAATCATAACCCTCAGCTTCCACCCTATCATATGGTCGGATGATGCCATCTTCACGAATGAAACGTGGAGGACGGAGGTTGGATACTTCTTCAGTTGATTCTGCCACCCTGCCATAGACAATAAATCTAAGTTTCAACAACACATCTTAAAGAAGTCCCCCTTTCACTTGCCACATAACCCTTTTGCACTTCCGAGGTACTCTACAGGTATAGATAGTAAAAACACACTGCTACTAATAAATCCAAAGTAACAGTGGTCAACTAGACAGCTACAGAATAAATTGCAGAAGTTTACTCCCAACCATGGATAGTTTACTAAGGGTTCTCATGTTTATTAACACGTTTAACTTCCCTTTAAAACACAAGCAGCCCACGATGTGCACTGCTAACCAAATTTCGAACTGGCAAACAATTGCAGTGATTGATTTTGTTAGAGTAAGTGTTAAGGGCCATCTAGCTATCTGCATTCAGCACTACACAAACCTAATCTCAAAAGTAAAGTTTACACAAGATCTTTTAGTTACTTTCTGATCAGGGGAGGGATTGACAAGAGAAAACTGAGGTTTTGTTTGCCTGCACTCCAACACTGCAAGATGTATTTTGAAGCAGCAATTTCTAGATCATCACGAAATACGTTCATTAGAGGCTACTTCACATCCCTCAACCCCATCTATCCTAGTGCGTATTGTACGTACCACAAACAAGTGTGTGTTACTACTGGACCACTTTACCACCTCGTACCCAGTATATGGAGATTAAGTACTTCATAAGTTCCTCCTGACATTTTACCTTTGAATTCCCTGGAAGGTACTGCTTGCCATATCTATAATGCCTCCTGTTGGGCGGGCTACCACCCCTACAAGCCCCTTTCCAATGCCTTTAAAGAATCCAGCTGCACCTTCTTTTTTAGCTCCTTTAGGAAAAAAACAAAAACAAAAACATCAATGGTTTTAAAAACACAAAACATGGAATAAAACCATTACTGCTCCAGGCTGCACAAGAATTGGTTTGTATCGGAAACAACCCACAGCAATTCATTATGTACAATCCGCTTACTGAAAAAACCCTCTCCATGAGAAGTCACACATAGCTTCCTTGTCTGTCCAGACACATTGCTATTCACTTAACAACTTACCAGCCTCTGAAACCAGCATAACTAAGATGTTAACTCCTTCCCACACTTTCACTCTGGACCATAGGCCAAAATACTAATTTTATAGGTGGACAGGTGGAAAATAACAACAAAATAATCTAAAGACTCTAAGAATGCACACGCACAATGGAAGTCAACTATTTCTATCTCAAAATTACATCTTTCTGCTAATACGTAACTATGGAAAAGCCAAGACAATGTTTAGAAAGCATGTGTGTTTATCCACCAGCGAGAGGACTACACCTCAAAGTATCTGCCAATAAAGTATAAAATACAATACAGTTACAAATAACTTCTAACATCCAAATCCCTTTGACGTGAGTTTTAATAAGAGGTATTTTATCTTGGATTTCTTCATCATCTGTCATACTGATGAAGTGACTGCGTTCACAAAAACATACACTGATCTGAGACATAAAATCAAATATGCTTTTGTAGATTGCTCCAACCTTTGGAGTCTCCAAAAACCTTTTCAGTTGTTGCTTTTCAATTTATTAGTTTTTAGTAGCTTTTTCTGTCTTCAAACAGTAAATTGGGTACTACAGCAGGCCTGACAAAATACATCATGAAGATACGTTCACCTTTCCTTAATTCATACCAAGGCTGAAAAGGTAAACAACAGCTAAGAATAGATTTGAGTAAATCATCACATAAGGTCACATTGGAACTAGAAATATAAAGATGATCTTGCTACCCTTATCCGCACTTGGTTTAATATTTCTTAAAATTACAAAGCAAATTATAATGTATTGGGAAACCATTCAAGCAGTGCTGTGCAGCCTTAGTGCTTACCTTCTACGGGTTTCGTGATTATGCCAGTCACACCTCCAACAACACCCTAAAATGAAGGAGATAATTATGCTCCTACATAGAAACAGGAATGTTGCAAGTCCAACTAGGCAACCAGTTGTCTCCCATCCTTCATTTTAGAACTTTCTGATGAAGTTCAACATCTGAAACACTGTTTGGCTGGGGTTTTGGGTTTGCTCTTTTTTACTTTAACACTTTAAGAAAATTATAACTGAGGGAAAGAAGAGAGGGAGAAAACCTAAAATGGCTGAATCAACATTTATGCTAGTAAGAAAGACCAACAGCTGTTTTGTACAGCAATCAGTCTTGCAACAAGTCACTATTTCACTTTCAGAACTAACAGGAAGCTGCAAGAATTCAGGTCATGAATGACTGATACCACATATTCAAGATAAATTAACATCAAATAACTTCTGGAATACTTTAAAGGTCCAGTAGTTTCATGACACTAAGGCAGAAGACTAAAACTCCACTGAGGTAACTTCCAAATTTACAGCAAACAGTACCAGAAACAACTCCACAATGACTATTACTTGTAATTATTTAGAAATATGTTGATTGCTTTGATTTTGAATGGAAAGTAACAGAATTTATTAGAAGACTTAAATGGCATTCAGGTAATATAGATCTCTCAGTAATGGTTTACATTATTAGATACTAAGAAGTTCTTCCCTGTGAGGGTGCTGAGGCGCTAGCACAGGGTGCCCAGAGAAGCTGTGGCTGCCCCATCCTTGGCAGTGTTCAAGGCCAGGTTGGACACAGGGGCTTGGAGCAAGCTGCTCCAGTGGAAGGTGTCCCTGCCTGTGGCAAGGGGTTGGAACTGGGTGAGCTTTAAGGTCCTTTCCAACCTAAACCATTCTATGATTCATGATCCTACTTAACACTCCACCTAGAAAGAGATGTGAACTTTCAGCAACCACAACAGGTACCTGATTTTAGATTTAAAAAAAATACAGGAGTTGCACAGCTTCTATTTCAGAAAAATCTCTCCAACCAAACGCAGTACTTACTTTTATATACATTCTACTTGCTTTAATGTTTGCTTTTTTAAAGTCAAGAAAACCTAGCAGTTTTTATAAGACCTCAGCATAGACAAAGCCATTCCTAGTATGCAGCACATGCTCAGAGATCCTAATTCCAACTGACTTTAATAACACAACTGACTGCAAAGTAAAATAAGGGCCCAATTACTTTAATTAGATAAAACATTCATTGAACATGGAAAATTACTTGTTTATTTATATGTCACTGGAAAAATTAGTATTACTTCCTCCACTTTTTCTTTCTGAGACCCTACTTTCAATTCCCTCAGGTTTGCCAAAAACACAACCTTAAACACTGAAGCTGATAAGACTATTCTCAGTCTCCTACAGATCAACTGCCTGTTTGTCTCCTGTATGTACCTCAAGAACTGATAAAGAAAACATTCTTGCTTGTAATTTTCAAGCATGAGTTAAGGGTTGGCACACCATTATCTCAACTCCAAAATCCTACCCGTAACAAGCCTTTTCCTCCTTTGGCCAGGCTGTCACCAAAGTCTTTCGGCTGCCGACCCATTTCCTCTCTCCGTTTCTGCTGAAACTCTTTATCCATAGTAATAGCAGCCAAACCTTTTCCAACAGAACCCGTGATCCTAGACACCACTCCTGCTGCACCACCTGATGGAACAAGTCAAAGCAAAAGTCACTGTTTTTTCACAATTGAACAGCAAGCAACACACACGAAACCACAAAGCTCAGTAATTTCCTTTCATACTCAGTTCAGATACTCCAAATTACCCTGTGTGACTACCGCATGCCGTCCTGTGAAAACTCCAGAATCTAGCCTGAAATCCATAAATGCAGCAAAAGGTAACTCTTTAAATCACTTCAGTACATGTTATACAGCATATTGGAGAGAATAATATTTTCTGTAATTACTGTAAACTCTGAGCTAAATAAAAATCTAAAGCAGCTGTAACAGTAGCTGCTCTTAAGAACACTTCTTGGGCTTCTCCAGATATTTTAGGACCATTAGAATTTTTTTCCTTATTCATCCACAGCATATTACAAATGCCTCCCACTTTGCTTGCTCAGTCTGCAAGACAGACATTTAGACAGTCACAAATAAGACAGGTATGAATGATATATCATGACTGCTGACATTAGTAACTCACAAACACTCATCAAAAAATATCGTGTCAACATTTTAAAAATAAAACTTTGCTTTCAAAATAAGAAAAAAAAAAAGCACTCCAGGAGTTAACCTGATGTATTAAAACAGTTAACAATGAGATACATACCCACTGTGTGCCCAAGAAGACTTCTAACACCAATTACAAAGCCTTCAGCAAATTCTTCAGGTCCTTGAACAGCGCCCTAAAAATTAAGTTTATTAGGAATAGCAGAAAACTATATATTTATGAATCTGTTTAAAGAAAAAACTAGCAATTCCTTCATATTGATGAAAATAAGGCCATTTGAATATGTGATTCAAGTTAACATACACATTAACTTTTTTCTTTGCTGTTGGAAGATGTAGAGCACAGTGGCAACAAAACCACAACCCTACCAGTACATTCAATCAGCCTACTATTCATACCCAGTTGAAGAATCAGGAAGTTATACCTGGAATGGCTCATAGAAGAAAGCTTCAACTCCCTCAGACAAGCCTCTGATTAAGCCGAATGGATTTCCAAGAACATCTAACCCAAGTACAAGCACATACATCTGTTTCAGGAACTAAAGAAATTAAAAAAGAAGGGAAAAACAAAAGCAGTGTTTCTATTTATTGTTACACACAGTTCCATGCTAGAACCCATGGTAAATTTTTTACTTTACTACCCAAGTAAAGTGTTAGAGTACTCAACTAAGTATTCCTACTAGAATGAAGACAGGCTTGGGCAAAAGATGCAATATATGTGTGGATAACTACTAGAATACTTTGGTGAACAGAGCTATACATAAAAAGAACAGAAGCAACCACTTAGAATTCTTAACACACATTGTCAGGATGTTTCTTGTATTTACATTTTCAAAATATGCCACCAGATTTCTACTTCAGCACCATGAAATACAAAATTAGTAGCTTTTAGAGGTATTCACCTTTTCTTTCTTATTTTCTGCATTCTGTAAGACACTTAAAATCTTACACAAAAGCTTGATAAAATAAGCTTACTTGTTCACTATAATGTCTAACAACTCTCTTCATCAGCTGGTCTCTCTTGTAGAACTGATATTTAATTTCAAAGAAAGCAAGTCTGAAAGACAAGTAATCACATGTTAGTCATAGATACCCTTCCTCCTTCTAAATAGTTCTCTTTTCCTTCAGATAACCCTGAAGCCCTAGTCTCTTAAAAAGGAACCCAAGCCCTACCTTCTCTCCATTCCTTCCTTTTCCCAATGGCTGTATACATTCATACTAGAGTCAGTTTAGCACTGACCCACTTACTAAATGTATAGTAGCTTTTTTAAAACCAAACAAATTTCATTAGCTTACTTGAATATAAGATCATCCACATCTGTTAGAGTAGCTCCAATACTTTTCAACAGCAAATTCAGAGAATGGATGGCTATCATCTCTTCCCCTTTATCTGAATCTTCTCCACCAGAAGCCAGAGAGAGACTCAAATGCAGCTGTCATGACAGAATTAGTAAAACAAGACAAGCAAAGACAAAAGATACACATGCCAGACAGGCTGTGTGGCGCATATGCAGTGGTGAAACAGTGATAAGGTGGTTGCACTTGTTCTGAGGAAACGTACAGTTTCAACAAACATGCTTGAACTGACAGTGGTATAACTTCCATAACATATGTACTTATCACTGTTGCCATAGAGAAGTGCAGATTGCCCTAGCTTTTCTCATGTTATAATCTGTAAACTTTGTGTAAACACTGAGAGAAATGACATGTTAAATAGGGGGAGCCTAATTTCCAATACAGGTTAAATTTTGAGTTCTGGTTTATTTAACTAGCTTGTGTGTATTTTTGCAAGTAGTCATGCTTTTGGGGAAATACATGAACTTTAACACTGTAAAATGAGATTGCTTAGTGTGCATAAGACACACACTGTTCTTAGGGGTGGAGAAGGCATTATCCAGTGGTTTAAAACAGTAAGATGAGACATTGAAGGAAGGTGAAAAAAACAGGAGAAAAAGAACCCCAAGCCCCTTCCTGTACTTAACAGGCAGTGCATCTAGACATTTCACATAAAGATACAAGAGAGACTTCAAATTACAACCATTTCTTCCACAACTTCAACCAGACTAGCTGGAGATAATATTAAAATATCACAATAGTGTCTTGTTCCTCTAGTGCTTTCCCTGGCTTCACATTCCTAAGCACAATCCTATCGAAAAAAAAAAAGCAGTAACAGGGAAATCTAAGGGTATCCTAACAGATATCAAGTGAAATAACTAAAAAGTTGGAAAAAGTGCTGGAATTTCATCATCTCTATTGGGGTCTATGTCAGTCTTGTATATCTTCAATGAAGAGAAAAGCAAGTGATTTTTTTCCTTCAAATTCTTATTCAAGCTGATAGAGAGCATCATGTTGATTCAGAACAATGAATGAACTGATGATTGACCTTTCTTGCTCTGAAAAATCTAACTGGTTCAAGAGAGATATGAAGACAAACCCAGGAAAGTGTATCTTATAACGATTTATCACATATCAACTTCAGGTCAGCATTTTATCTATCTTTCCTCATTATTATACCCATTGACTCTTCCCACTTAGTGGTGGTTAAGGGTCCATCGGCATTCATGGGCAACTAAAAGTTTTCCAGCAAAGTATTAAGTTCGAGAGAATGCAAATGTAGCCAGCATGAAAACCTCAATTATCCAAAGACTGATCTGAGGATGTATTTAAGGAATTAAGAAGTCATTGCTATAAAGTATTTTATTAACCAAAAGCACCTCTATTACGTACCTTAACTGGAGAGATGTGGAAATGCTCAAAGAAGCTGAGCATTGACAGGTCTGTTAGGGAAGACTCCATTAGTTCAGTGTTAAGAGCATCCACATCTTGCTGAATTAATTTAGACTTTTATTAAGAAAAGAAGAAAAAACAGAAGTTTATCTCATCAAAATATATGTAATATAATTAATAAAATTCTATGTAAATTTATATAAAATATACATATATGAGTAAACAGCAGAAATAATAACCATAGTCAAATGTAATAAAAAAGTTACCTAACTAGTTAAATAGCCAACATCTCCAAGACTAGAAACAGACTAATTACTTCTGTATACTTGACTATAACTGCACTAATACATTTCTTTAAGCCAGGGGAAAAACAAACCAACCAACAACCCACAAAACAAAGCCCCCCAAAAACCACACACAATTTCTGCATGACTTTTCCATTTTATGCTTTATGACTTGATGTTCCCTTGAATTGCTCAATCACATCAGGTCTCTCTTCTGAATTAATTTAGAAATATTAGTAAAATAACTCACTTCCGGAGGTTCTTTGCATTTTTGTATTTCCTGACAAAATTAGAATTTTTATACTGTACATCCAAAGATACAACCTCAAAGAAGAAGAAATTTGTATGAATGACTCTCCTACACACCTAGAAACAAATGTGATCTTTCTGAATACTATCCACCTATATAAGCACTAATTTAGAGTCACAAAAATCTGTTCCTTCTGCTCTCTCAAGACAAAAGACGCTGTAAACTGACACTTAGAAGTACTTGCGATAAACCCTAACCTTATTCCATGTCACCTGTAACACACTGTAGCCACAGGTGAAACAACTGTGTCAAGTCCTGGAAGGCAGACGCAGGGACAGTGAGAATGAAGACCTTGGGCCCACTGTAGGAGAGGATCTGGTTCGAGACCATCTTAGGAACCTGAATGTATACAAGTCCATGGGACCGGATGAAATCCATCCGCGGGTCCTGAAGGAGCTGGCAAATGAAGTTGCTAAGCCACTGTCCATCATATTTGAAAAATCATGGCAGTCAGGTGAAGTTCCCGATGACTGGAAAAAGGGAAATATAACCCCCATTTTTAAGAAGGGGAAAATGGATGAGCCAGGGAATTACAGACCAGTCAGTCTCACCTCTGTGCCTGGCAAAATCTTGGAGCGGATTCTCCTGGAAGGCATGCTAAGGCACATGAAAACCAACAAGGTGCTTGGGGAAAGCCAGCATGGCTTCACTAAGGGGAAATCCTGACTGACCAGTTTGGTGGCCTTCTATGAAGGGGCTACAGAACTGATGGACAGGGGCAGAGCAGTTGATGTCATCTACCTGGACTTGTGTAAAGCCTTTGACACTGTCTCCCATGACATCCTTCTCTCTAAGTTGGAGAGACATCAATTTGATAGGTGGACCACTCGGTGAATAAAGAACTGGCTGGATGGTCGCACGCAAAGAGTAGTGCTCAGTGGCTCAATGTCCAGCTGGAGACCAGTAACGAGTGGTGTCCCCCAGGGATCGGTGTTGAGACCGGTCTTGTTCAACATCTGTGTGGGTGACATGGACAGTGGGATTGAGTGCGCCCTCAGCAAGTTTGCCAATGACACCAAGCTGTGTGGTTCGGTTGATACATTGGAGGGAAGGAATGCCATCCAGAGGGACCTTGACACGCTTGTGAGGTGGGCTGATGCCAACCTGATGAAGTTTAACCATGCCAAGTGCAAGGTCCTCCACCTGGGTCAGAGCAATGCCAGGCACAGCTACAGGCTGGGCAGGAAAGAGATTCAGAGCAGCCCTGCGGAGAAGGACTTGCGGGTGTGGGTTGATGAAAAAATGAACATGAGCCGGCAGAGTGCGCTTGCAGCCCAGAAGGCCAACCGTATCCTGGGCTGCATCAAAAGGAGCGTGACCAGCAGGTCGAGGGAGGTGCTCCTGCCCCTTTACTCTGCTCTCGGGAGACCTCACTTGGAGTATTGTGTGCAGTTCTGGTGTCCTCAACATAAAAAGGACATGGAACTGTTAGAACAAGTGCAGAGGAGGGCCACGAGGATGATCAGGGGACTGGAGCACCTCTCGTATGAAGATAGGCTGAGAAAATTGGGGCTGTTCAGCCTGGAGAAGAGAAGGCTGCGTGGAGACCTCATAGCAGCCTTCCAATACCTCAAGGGGGCCTATAGAGATGCTGGGGAGGGACTCTTCATTAGGGACTGTAGTGAGAGGACAAGGGGTAACGGGTTCAAACTGAAACAGGGGAAGTTTAGATTGGATCTGAGGAAGAAATTCTTTACTGTAAGGGTGGTGAGGCCCTGGAAGGGGTTGCCCAGGGAAGTTGTGAATGCTTCATCCCTGGTGGCGCTCAAGGTGGGGTTGGACATAGCCTTGGATGGCATGGTTTAGTGGGAGGTGTCCCTGCCCATGGCAGGGGGGTTGGAACTCGATGATCTTGAGGTCCTTTCTAACCCTATCTATTCTATGATTCTATGATTCTATAATCAATGAAGCATTAAAAAAACAGAAAACAGTTACACATACCCAAGTAGAACAGTTACTCAAACTTGTCACTTGGTCGGGTTCACAGCCAATCTAACAGAAATAACCCAAGCTTCACTGACAATCACCTCAGCAGGTCCCTTTAGTCACTGCTGTCAAATGCAACATTCACTCATTTAAACTGAATTTTCAGAAAATTACAACACTGTTACTATAAAGGCCCTGTTCTGCAAGCATCAGTTTCTCTCATACGTTACCCGTTGTCTTTCAGCCTCTGGGTCGGTAGATGGGGTGAAAAATTCACTAAGTGCTCCTAAAAATCCTTGATCAATTTTCAGAGCCATTTCCTGGATGAGAACCATGAAATACCTAAATTGAGAAAAACAAACAGTATATAATTGTAGAAGTTTAACTTAAATGTCACGTTTACCCTATGTAACTCAAGTTTTGTTATGCAATGTCGCATATAAAGACAATCTACAAAATCAACTATTTACAGTTAGATGCTCACAAAGCTATACATTACTGTAGAGCATTCATACTCTAACACTACCAAAATAATGCTAAAATACTAACCATCACCAAATACTTCTTATATTCATACGTTATGATCCCATGTGCTCCATGAATAACGTCACCTAAACAGCATATTACTTCTTATCCAACTGCAACTCTCAAAAAAGTCATATTATAGAATATTTCTCTTATTAAAATTTACTACCTTCAAATTTCCCATCCACAACAGTTGGATAGAGACACTTGCATTAGAAACCATCAGTATAACAGTTTGAATTCATTTTTGGTACGAAACCTCAAGATGCAGCTATATTAACTAAAAACCATATATTTCACAATAGAACACACTGTACTAATGTAATGGGCTTCATTAGATACTGTATGAGCTGTCTGTTTTCAGAGCATCCAGTAAACCCAACACTGTATGGCAAACAGGCAGACATGCATCTTGTAGGACAAGAGGGAAATCACCCTGATTACTACGTAATTTTCATAACAGCTCCCTTCATGTGGTCAATCCTGACTTTCTACAAGTAAGTTTCTTCTAGAATGATGGGTTTTTTCACTGGAGATGTTTAAAAATCCAATCCAGAGTCAAGAATTGCTCGGATATGAGAATGTGAACTTTAAAACAGGGTTCACTTAAAAAATGCAGCAAGTCTCTCAAACTGTACTACAACACACTGTTCAACTCACTTGAATTGCAGGACTTTGCTGTATTCGTTGAATCTAGTGATGACACTGATGTCAATGAAGGGTTTTGGTTCTAAACATGAAAAAAAAATGAATTTAAGTGTATACAAAAATTATATTGCCATGTTACTACTTTCAATGCTGAATAAATCTCATTCTCTTACCTGAATCCAAAGCAATCGATTTGGGAGGGGCTACAGGGTGAAATACAACAGGAAACATCGATCCTGGTAACTGGTTATCAACCTATAAAATTAATATATAATTACAGTAATGTTTTAATGACACCATAATTAAAGATTGTTTCCATCTTAGAAAGCTTGAGGCTATATAGATTGTATTCAAGAGCCACCCAGTCTTATTTAGTGGGAAAGAAACAAGAGGAAGAAGATGACTCTCATATTATTTTGGAATGTTACTAAAAAGTCAGAGGGTTCAAAGTGTTGCACAAGGGATGCTTACACAAGTTCACACTCACAAAGATTCATTTAGGGGGTCTGACCCTGATGGCATATATTGACTAGAAGAGTGAAAATTACCTTAAGGCAAAAATTAAAGTGCAAAAGATAGAAGGAAAGAGGAAGCTCTTCCCCACCAGCAGATCAGGAAAAGGCTCAATGACTGCCCTCCCTTAAGAGACTGAAGTGCAGCAAATGGAGCTGATGATGACAATGGTGATGATTTATCACCATCATTTTCTTCTGGTATCAAAAACTTCTCACTAGTACCTCCTCAAGCACTTTACTGGTTAATTTAGCAACACCATTAGTACTGACTGGAGTATGCTAATCACTGCAAGTGTTGCACATGAAGTCACTGGTAATATTACATGCAGATCTATTATTACATTTTATTTTTGAGTATTTAAATCTCTATTGTCTATTTTCCATCAGATAGGTAGCTTTTTCTTTCCTGAACCTCTAGATACACTCTCTAGAATAATGGTACACAACTATGTACAAGATCGAGGTTTTTGTTTGGTTTAAAACACCAAAACACTCTCTTTTGAAATAAACTTTCATCATAGCACCCCGCTTTATATTTACCCAGTTTTGTGTATTTCTTTTTCCCACACTACTTGCAAAATCCTGAGATGGCAGTTTTGAAGTACTTCATAAATTTCTAGCTCTTCTGCTACTCTGATGCAATCAGCAAAGCACCACATATGTACAGCTTAGAGATACTTCTTCATAGAAATCAAAAGCCTTAAAGTGTCCGTTTAGTTTAGAGAACATGATGGAAGATGGTACCTGCAGCCAATACAATTGTGCCCGTAAGCTTCTTTGGTGAGGCGACTGCTTGAATTCAACCTTAATTCCTGGCAAGAAGTTACGTCGGATGCTGCATCTGACCGGGAGACGCATTTCCATTGGAACCTTACTAAAATTCACCTAAAATATAAGAAGGCAGAGCTAACACAGCTTAATAAAAGAAATAATAAAATGTTATGTTACTAGTGAACAGACTAGCAAATAAAACCTGTGTTTTTCCTTATTTCATGATCACATGGCTACTGAATTACTTGATGTAATTATCTTCATGGAAAGGAACAAAAACCTCAAGTTATTCTGATAAGCATATCACACTGCAACTTTACGTGGCCCAAGCAGGAACCTCTGTGTCATCTTAGT
Organism: Amazona ochrocephala; assembly: GCA_039720435.1. Classification (NCBI taxonomy): domain Eukaryota; kingdom Metazoa; phylum Chordata; class Aves; order Psittaciformes; family Psittacidae; genus Amazona; species Amazona ochrocephala. The sequence continues at coordinate 28,529,742 of CM077883.1, read as the reverse complement.
GACTATTTCTTCATGAGTTACATACTACGCTGGCATAATAGATATCTACATGCAGCTGAGTACTTTCCCAAATGATGTTTTTACCCCAAACCTGAAACATGTAAGTTATGAGAAGCAAAAGGAAAAAGCTCTCATTTATTCCAACTCAAATGCATTGACTTATATACACAAAGTTTTGATACAACATAGTTCAAATGCACTACAGCAATGTACAAAACTTCAGTATTCATATAACTGGGGCACCCATGTTTTTCAAATGAAAGGATGATATTGAAAACAAGGGTGGTTATGGTACTGTGAGATGCCTGTATTTTACTTAGCCATTTCACCATGTTACATTTATGCATGGAATACAGGCATGTATATGACTAATATCTGAAAAAACTCAGCTAAGTGAATTAATTTCCAGAGTTTTTGAGCACTGTAGGCTCCTTCGTCATACCAAGTCATGTGAACTGCAGCTTACTAAGAAGCTAAATCCAAGATTCTGCAAAGAATTTAAGTTACATCACTGAGAACATAGGTTCATTACTAACATGCACACACCAAGCAATCTTTTCTACTATATAAAAGCAAAATTCTTTGAGATTCTTTCTTCATAATACAAGTCTTTGAAACACCTCAATACTGCCTCTGCATTGCCTTCATACCAAAATATTCTCCTGTGTACAATGTGCAACTGTTCCAAAAAGGAGCTCACCCTTTTTCATGTTTCTGTTAAAGCAGCATCTATCCTTACATAGCGGCGCAGAAGTCTGTTTAACAGTTACACCAATGTTCTGCAATCATTCTAACTCTGAAACCTCAGAACATACCTCAACATTGCTGTCTAGTTTATGCCAAGCCGGAGCTTCGAAAGCAGTCTTACAAAGATACTTCTGATAGGCTTGCTCCAACAGATTTATTTGCTTTTGATTAAATGGTTTCCACTTTTGCTTCTGTTTCTGTTCCCAAACTACACCAGAACTGCAAGACAAATAATAAGGTTTATAGTTTAAAAGTAGTGAAACTTCTCCTATGCAAAACTATTGTTTACCTTTTTTTTAATAGAATCTAATAAAGAAGGCAGTTAAATCCTCTATATTCAAATTGAACAATAGGAATAAAGGCAGAACTTTATTTTACATAAAAAGGATTCATTTATATTAATTTCATTTGAAAGATATTGCCTTCAACCCAACTGTACTGCTAACGTTACAATATGCTGTCAAATTTTGATTATTCAAAGGAACAGTTAGGCCTCCATGCGCAGTACCTAGTAATTCCTATATAGGAGATTTCTTTTTTATTTTCATTGTTAACAAGAGAAAGTCCAAGACTATGGATTGACAAGTTTATTTCTTGATCAGGTTGCTCCAGCTCCTCTGCTTGTCGTGCTTTAGAAACTAATGCAACATCATCCGTGAAAAGCAGCACTCGTTGGCGTCCATCCAGGAAAGACACCCAGTGTATTTGAGTATTTGCATTGTAAGGGAATTGGCCACATTCATCCTGTATTGGGAGGGAGAAAAAAAGAAGTATCTATATATATATAAAGTATATCACAGGAGTAAATCCATGAAGTATTGAACTCCAGGGAGTTCAGCTGTGAGAAACCAAATTCATTCCCAGTACAGAATCATAGAATCATAGAATCATAGAACAGTTAGGGTTAGAAAGGACCTCACGATCATCGAGTTCCAACCCCCCTGCCATGGGCAGGGACACCTCCCACTAAACCATGCCATCCAAGGCTATGTCCAACCCCACCTTGAACGCCACCAGGGATGAAGCATTCACAACCTCCCTGGGCAACCCATTCCAGGGCCTCACCACCCTTACAGTAAAGAATTTCTTCCTCAGATCCAATCTAAACTTCCCCTGTTTCAGTTTGAACCCCTTACCCCTTGTCCTCTCACCACAGTCCCTAATGAAGAGTCCCTCCCCAGCATCCCTATAGGCCCCCTTCAGGTATTGGAAGGCTGCTATGAGGTCTCCATGCAGCCTTCTCTTCTCCAGGCTGCACAGCCCCAGTTTTCTCAGCCTATCTTCATACGGGAGGTGCTCCAGTCCCCTGATCGTCCTCGTGGCCCTCCTCTGCACTTGTTCTAACAGTTCCATGTCCTTTTTATGTTGAGGACACCAGAACTGCACACAATAACTAAAACATAAACTTGCTGTCCTTGTCCCTACTTTCAACTACCAATATTCTTAGTTTTCTTAACTCTGTGCCTAGTCAACAGAAAAAGCAAGCCACCTCTCAATTCAGATTTTGGTAAAAGGTGCCAGAGGGCAGCTGTTTAGAGACAGACACACAGGACTTTTTTTAGCCTACTGGCCAGTTAAGTGAGAAAAAGAAAAATATCTTTCTCCATCAATACTTGCTTCTCCATTCTTTAACCAAATACTTGCCCAGTCTTACCCTAGATTTACTTCTACTTCTAGCTATAGTTTCCCTCTTTCCTCCACTCATTTTCTATCTAGATCACTGTTATTTTTACCCCACTTCATTCATTTTTCTATTTTAATATTGCACAAGTTAAAAACACCAAAATGGCTCTTAGGGAACAACTCCATGCAAGCATTCCCCATAAGAAGAGAGAGCCACAGTCAGGGGTTTTCTCCATCTTCAGGGGAATTCTTTAGCCAAATGTAGCACTGCTAGGCAACTGGTGAATTACTCATCCTCTTTACTACTTAGATACATCCACAGCTCATACACTTTATCCTTTTTCTTTCATGTGCAAGAAAACCATGGAGAAAATGCAGGTTGCAGTTTGTGTCCAATCCTCCAATTACACCAATCTAAACATCTAAAATCTTACTACTTGATAATAGGCTCAGAAGTCTCTCACAGGGCAAGACAGACACAAAGTTACTCAAGCAGCTTTCTCCCAGCTATTTTTAACCTTGTTATAGTCCTAGATTGGTTCAGCATTTACTTCTCCCCTTCTGAAATTTACCTTAAGCAGGTCATGTTCACCAAAATTTTGGGAGTAACCCCAAATCAGTTTCCTTGTTTTAGTTGGATCTGTCCATGCAAACAGGCATACTTGCTTTGGTTTCAACTCCATTTCCTCTTGTAATCCACTGCAAGTTCAAAGAAAAGGAGTAAAATGACAGCATTCCCTGGTTAAGACCACTGACTGAAGTGGTGCAAGGAGATAACAGCACTCCACCCCTCCAGCCTTCTGTGGTGAGGCACGAACAGCCAAGGGTATCCACTCCAAGCAAGTGAACTACAATCCCTACTTCCCCTTTATTCTTTGCACTTTCTCAAACTATGAGACTTCTTAAAAGTAGAAAAAATTATTCTCTAAAATAATACAATAAAGAAAAGATCTTTTTCTATTTTTCAAGGTACCATAATGGTAGAGAACCACTTTGTTCACAAAGGATGCCCCCTGGTTAAACAACCAAAGGTGAATCATTTCTTTCACATACCTCTGTTTGTACCTGAGAGAGTCCCATGAAGTATGGTTAACAATAAGAGCTGGAGCAGCTCCCTCATGGTAATTTGAGAAGCTTATGAGAGTAGAATGCTCAGAAACATTCACATCTACCAGTAGGCCCCCATTCTGGAGAGAAAGTTAGAAAGCAAGTTCAGTATTTGTTCTAGACATAAATTCAAGTTGAAACAGACTAAACTTACTTTAACATCAGTCTTACAGTGGCCTTTTACAAGTCAGAAAAGGAAATGTACTCTACATTATCCAGTAAAAGTATGCTCAAACACATAGGACACTGGCTTAAGACCGATATCAGGAGCATCCACATAATATTTATTGATTTAGCTTAATTGAAAAATTATATTCAAATTATACCATTTTTAAGAAGTACTTTATTTGGCTAAGTTCAGTAACAAGTAGAGGCAAACATACCCTTCAGATTCCTTACAAAACTTGACATTCTATCTAAAACCTGCAGTTTCCTGTATGCTACTTAAAAATCTGAAAGGCTACTCTAGACAAACACGTTAAAGTCTTTAAAGGTACGATTAACATAACAATAACTGATCACTGAGCAGAAAAGTTCCGTTGATTAAAACCCTAAACAAATCATTGTTGAATCTTTCTTCTACTGGCTTTCAAGATCCTGCTTTCTTCCAATATATTTGCAAGATATTCCCAAGGTACATATAGCACAATTTGTCTCATTTGCCTATACAAAGGAGGCACCTCATGGTATCACTTTTGAATACTCTCTTTGGATGTCTTTGTCAAATGCTTGTATAAGCAAGATAAGTTGACATTTCTGCTGGTAAGATATGGAGAAGAGGTAGAAGGGGACACATCTACTTTTGAACAAGATGATCTTACAGATTGCCCAGCTCACATCAGAGAGATGTGAGAAATTATGCTTAGCACTCTACACAGTAGTAATAAAATCTCACTACATACAGGACTAGAAAGGATTCTCTTGTAAAGCTGAGCTATTTGCTATTATAGTCACAGAACAGTTTGGGTTGGAAGGGACCTTTAAAAAGCTCATCTAGTTCCAAGCCCCTGCCATGGGGAGGGACACCTTCCACTAGACCAGGCTGCTCAGAGCCCCATCCAGCCTGGCCGTGAACACTAAACACTTCAACACTATTGTAAAACAGTGAAGAACAGCCCCCTCTCCCCACCGTTCTAACAAAGTGCAGCAGCAACAGAACAGCAAATCACTGAAGACATCTTGTTCCAGAAACATTTTTCCTAACTGCTTCAGTAAATGTGGAGAGCTCAACTACCCTCACAGTAGCCTCTATTTCAGCTAGTTATGATAAGCATCATCTCCAAACACTTGTCTGATCATGCTACATTTATATACATACTCCTTAATGCTAGGCTAGGGTAAGTTTTGAAATTATTAAAATTGAATGAGAAATTATTTTAGCCATGAACTGTGTCTCCATGTATTAGCTTATCAAGAAATCAAAATATACATTCTATTTTAGGATCTTTACACCAACTGAAGGTATCTAAGAAATGCCCTATGCAAAAGAACATATTAGGGGTGGAGTATTCCATTTTTAGTTCAATAGCAATAGAGCTGTTCAGCTTCCTATAAGCTTGTCAAAACAAAATCAGTACTTCCCACAGCTATGAAAACATTAACAACATTGATTCCAACATTTTTTACGCAACAGAACTGAAGTGCAGTGCACCAACAGCTTAAGGCACAAGGCTGCAATCTCGATCACCCTGATGAGTCAAGCTTTCCCAAGTTCAATACCACAGGGCCAAAATGAAGTATTAAGACCAGACTCCCCAAAGCCAATCTCACCAATTCTTCCAGCCTCAGGAGAGTACCATTATCCTGAGCTTTAAACCGGAATGGTCTGGATGTGCTTTCATAGCCAACTACTCGTACACAAAGTTCACCAGATGAGTTTTCAGGCCAAAATGGAAGACACTGTAAAACAGGAAACACGCACAACTTTACAGTTCATATATGTTCAATATAGTAAGTCAGAGTAAACCAAAGTCTCGTGGGACTAAACCTATTTCAAATGCCTTAGTTCTTACGTCAGTACCTACTGATTAACAGCTTATCTACCTTTAGTAAATTATCTAAAATGAAGAACTTGATGAATTTGCTAACATACTCAACCTCTGTTATTTAATTTACTCTGAGATATGAAGTATCCATATCATGCCATCAGAAGTGACAGAGCTTCTGTAGAGAGCTGCTTCTTCCTTAAGTGACAGCTAGAGACCAGTCATTTGCCTCCAATAACTTCCAAAGGAAAAAACCTGAAACATTACCTCTGAAGCTGAGATATAATTCCATTTATTAGTTGGAAAAGAGCCATTAGGACCAATTTCTCCAACTTCTAGTTCCAGAGAAGATTTGTTTGCTATTGTGTAGAATGGAGTGAAGGTAACTATCCTGGTAAGGTTAAAAGTACTCATCTTGATGCTAACCCCCACCTGTTGAACAACAACAAATTGAGCAAACAATCAACAAGCTTAAGAGAAAAGCCACAATGGAAAAAAAAAAGCCAACATTTCCTGTAAGTACAGACTAACACACAGCACTCCCGTTCCGAACACCTGCAATGGAAGAACCAAACAACATGCAGTAAAATGAGCAAACTATGCAACACAGTTAAAGCAGTGGCAGAGAAACAGCTTCAGCTGTAGCATTTTCTAGCTGTAGCATTTGTAGGGAGAATCCAACAGTAATGCCTCTACAGTAAATCATGACAACCTAAAATGATCATATCATGAGAGATCAGTTATAGAGTATATGGAAACACAACACCCCACATATCTGCATAATATTATAAAGTAGATCCTTTATTGTGCTTAATTGTGGAAATGTGGTCTTAAACAAGGCTGCTGAGTGAAGACCTAACACTTGCAAACAATTTGGAATTCTGGGCATGAACACTCACATCCACTATGCAAGCTCACCTTTGCCTAACACTATACATTTGGAGTATAAACCACATGTTTAGGAATTACACTGAAATGTCTGTTGGTGAAACTACTTGTCACCTGGTCCAGACCTGAATGGCTGGGGCATAAAAGTAATTACCCTAGAGAGGACAAGGGGTAATGGGTTTAAACTTAAACAGGGGAGGTTCAGATTGGATATGAGGAAGAAATTCTTTACTGTGAGGGTGGTGAGGCCCTGGAATGGGTTGCCCAGGAAGGTTGTGGATGCTTCATCCCTGGCGGTGTTCAAGGTGGGGTTGGACATAGCCTTGGATGGCATGGTTTAGTGAGAGGTGTCCCTGCCCATGGCAGGGGGGTTGGAACTCGATGATCTTGAGGTCCTTTCCAACCCTTACTATTCTATGATTCTATGTTAAATACCGTCATGATTTAAAAGCACTGTAAGCAGTGAAACAAAGGCCTTAGGTAGAAAAAGAAGACAAGCCAAAAGAACCTCACAAGAGCTCCACAAAACACAGAAAATTATCTTACCAGATAGTCTATGTTATTCGCTGGACATCTGACACATCCATAGCTTCCTACAGTATCAAGGGAAAAGCTACTGGACCACATGCTAGTAGACATACATAACTGGATCTACACACAGAAAAGAACAACATGGAAAGTACTTCAATAAATTAATTTTAATTGACAAGGAAGAAGAAAGCAGCAGCCAAGTAAAAGTCTACAGATTTAAATACTACCTAAAAATTCCCTTACCCCAAATGTGTGTTTCCCCCTCAGAGCAGGATTTTACACCACCACTATCACAACAAACAGTTGAAATAAGCATACCTTATTTTTACTAAAAATATTTTTCTTTTTAAAGGAGAACAAAACAATATCTCTGTAGTCTGCTGGATGCTTCACATGAATGTCTTCAGCTCGATACTGGAGAACACGGGAAGTCTTGTTGATTATCCAGTAAGGACTGAACACAGACAAGATCATGCGGCTTCCAATTCGCCTTGCGTGTATGTAAATATCCACAGTCATCACTGTTGCAGAATGGGATGCGAAACACACAGAAAAGAATTCAGGCATCCCACTGTGGATTTTAAGATGCCCATTCCAGTCTTTGCCTTGATATTTCATTAATACGAGCTCCATTATTTCTCCATTGATTCTGGAATGAAAAACATCTGCAGCACTCCCTTCCATCAGTTCACGGACTTCTGCAGTTCCCTGTAGCCAAATTCAAAGAGGCAGATGAAGTTTTTAATCTATGAAATTTAGGTATTCAAAAAACAGCATTTTATTCTTCTCTTGCAGGATGCATGTTTTGGATACCTTGGTAACACATGTCCCAGTTTCCAATCACTTTCATTAAGCCTGATCCTAAGAAAAATTAGAGATGAATTGCACTTCTCTTGCAGGACAGTAAAGACTGCTTAATTCCGGATTTCAGGAAGGCAAACTAGTTCCAATCCCTTGTCTCTGTTCCCTCCCATTCTCCTCCATGATTTCCAGTGGATTTTGGCAATGAGTTCTTATTTACACACTTACAATACTGGCTGCAACATGGAATTGGACAGCACTGCAGATGTACAGCCAAGACTTTACACATTAAGTAACACCCAAGGCAGAAAGCTGGCAGCTGTGCCATACTGTTTGGTAGCACAGCTTTCCTCAGGCAGTAGCATCTCACAACAACAGCTTTCCCAATTTTTACTGAGAAACAGTGTATTTTACTGTTTTGAATGGTAAGTGATGTGAAGACAATAAGCAGATACTCATCTACGGGTACAGTGACTTCACAGAGATTTTACTCTGTTTCTGGCTCCTCAATGAAGGCACTGGCACTCTGTTCTCCATTCTGTAACTCTGAGTGCTGGAGTACACAGTGAAGGTATGAAAACTGGAAATAGTGCCATTGGGATGTTGAAGAGAAGTGAAAGAAAGATCTAAATAAATGTCACAGCCAGCTACAGGAGTAGGACAAAACGGAAAAAAATAGGATGACAGTTCTAAATCCTCACGCCTTTTCTGTTTGCTAAAATCACTCAGCTGTCTTAAAAAAATACTCGATACTGGAAATACTGGAAGAGAAGGAAAAATAGTCTGTGTAGCATCCCACAAAGAAACATTCCCATTTGTGCAAGGGAGACTGTACAATAGTCCTTACTAAAGAATCAGTACCAGAAGGGAGAGAAGTTGTGTTTTCTACAGAGAAGAAAAGCATAAGCTTTTTCTTATGCCTCAACCTGTGAAACCAAAGATATCTTGCAAATCACAAACAAGATCTCAGGAAAATGTACAAGAGAAAGACCAATCCAGTACATAAGTAACATTCAAGAAGCAAGACAGTACTGGCCAGGTATACCCAAACTGAAAAGAACTAATCGCCATAACTCCCAGAATCAATCCATCAACTGGCTCATTTACAATAGAAAATACAAAGCCCAACGTTCAGTACCTTCCACACTACATTCACCTCCACTTGTAAGTAGATATAGCCTTACTTACAATCAAATAAAGGATTTACAAAAATCATGAAATAACTTACCTCAAGTAAATATCTCAACGAGTAAGGCAACAGATTCCTCACAGTCAGTGTAGGGTGAAGGTGGATAATGTAGGCAGGATCCCACTCGTCTCCATAAGTTGAAATGAAGTTTAGTTCATCAGGTACCGCAGTCGAGCTGATGATTAGAGGCAAGAAGTTTGTCTCGGTGGCTGGACACTGTAACAAGCACTTTACTTCATTGCTCCTGTGTAGCTCTTCCCTCCAGGCAATGTAAGTCATGGACTCTGTAAACTGACCCTCTAATATTCCCGTTGGTCGAATGTATAGATGACACCTATGGGAAGAATCACAGAACGAGTAATAGTACACAATAGCTTTGGATTGACACCTAACTTCATCCATTTTAGGACCCATTCAGAATGGTTTTTGCAGCACACTAATTGCTTAGTAAAGCACTTGGGGACTTTTTAGCCCAGTCCAGAAGAGTTCCAAGCGCAAATTTAAGCTTTCACATGCTGTATTTGTGCAGTCTCACAAAGATTAGCCCTCCAGAACAGAAGAAGTGTACCTGTATGAATGTAAAGGAACATGAAATTCCTCTTCTGGCTTGGATATGCCAATTGGCTCCAGGGACTTGGAGTCTCTAGCCAATTTATAGATCATAAATGGAATGGAGAAATGGTTCTTAATCTAGAATCAAAATGCATAATTCTCATTACATTTCTATGGTACAAATTTCTAAAGGCAAAAGTATGAATAACAACAACGAAAAAAACGTTGGTAGAGTTAAATCCTTTGGAAAAAAGACTTCTATGCATCTTAGTAAGAAATACAATTCAGAAGGAGAATGGTATGCAAGCACATGAGAAAACTGTTACTTTTAAGTTAAATGAATTGAACTTAATTGTAATTGAAGACATGCTTAAAATGTCCAGTCACATAAGTCACATATTCCAAACTCACTGTTGAGGATATTGCAAAGCCAAAAGTTTGAAGTGAAAACCAAATTTTCATTTATCAGGAAGACACACACAAACAGGATATAGATAAAAAATCATGTAACAAATAGAGTGAATCACTTCATAATTTGCCTTTAGGTAACTTTTTGATCTCAAAAAAAGAAAAATGCATTAAGAAGGAAAACCAAACTTGCTCCGAGAGAGAAACACTGCTTTCAGCCTTTTGGTTTTTTTACCTGCAGAGGAGATCGTACAGTAATAACCTTATTTCCTTCCGTAGCATCTATCTGTACAATGATCGAGTCCGAACGATTAACAAGAAGGTTTCTGACATTGTACAGCTGTCGACCTGGTCTGGTTATGGGAATGTTTACCCCTTCTTTATATCCGTGAAGCCCTAATCCATAAAAATATACAAAAGTCTTACTAATTAGGCAAAACACATCACATTACTATTTTCCACTTGAACAAACTTCATCTTCTCAAAACTCAGCAATATCCAAGATCAAAGCACTTTCTGGCAAAAGTACCTTGAAATGGGATTTGAGTGCTACTTCTGCACATCTGCAGTACTTTTGAATTCTGATCACATGGAATTTAAGCATATTGATTCCCCTCATCTTCCCATTCTTAACACATCAAAACACACGGTGTTCCCTAGCATAATACCTAAAGTCAAGGAGAAGATGGAGCTTTCTTGTCGGTACAATGCAGACAACTTTCCTCGTTGAGGCACTTCAAAACCAGAGTATTCCAGCTCCATGTTCTGACCAATTTCGATATCATTCATGGTTTCTTTTTCAGCTGAACCAACTATGCGCACACTTGAGCTAGGAAGCACTTTGAGAGAAACACCTAGGGCATTTTTCACTACAAAAGGTGCTGTGTCTTTAAAGGAATAGTCAAACGTGGATGCTGTCCCTTCTGAAAATGCCTGTAATTGACAACATATATAAGGTGTAGTACACAAATAGCCACATCAACATATATATAAAGGCTTTTAAAGACCATTCCCAAGAACTACCATTTTAAAGAAAAAAATTAATAAATATAGTAATACCTATGCTTTGTATAGCAGTATTTCAGGGAAGTAAAGTTTACTTCCCAAACATATCATTACTATTCTGTGATTTGAAGCATATGTTGATGCTACAACAACCATTCACACTCCTCATAGGGAATTTGCTCTAAGTTGTTGGGTAATAAGAGAACAATCAGATCAGGAACACTTCAGTCGCAAGTACATTCACCACATACATACTTCACATTCAACCACAACTTATGCTTACAAACATTTGTTTGATTACACGGAAGCCATGGAAACAGACTGCCACATGATTTGACACCTTCTGAGTGCTGGGATTACCTTGGCTAAATTACTGAATACAGCAAGACAACATTTGGATATTGTTATATTCATTGTATCCTTCGAAGATACGCTAACTGCAGTTTGCGGCTCAGGAAGAATAACAAAGTCATCTCCAGGCATTAAACTCCTCTCCTGGACAGGGTTAGTCTTCATCTAAAACAAAAATTGCATCAGGCAATTATGAACACATACATTACTTTTCCTCTGTTAAAAAGGAAAAATAAATGGACCTACACTTGACAATTTCACCAAGCAAAAGAAAACCTACTTTCCCATGAGCATCTCTAACATCTCACATAAACAGAAATCGTATACCACTTGCTTTCTTCTCTGGATGTGTGGTAACACAGTACATTTTGCCCATATATTAGCTTTATTCAGAAAAATCTAAAGATGTCTAAAGATTGATTTTTTATAATGTAAAATTGCCTGGCTCTCAAAGCAACATCAATCACAAGATTCATGTTCTACCACATAAAACTTCTTTAGTAAGAGCTGTCTGTTAAAGCTTCTTCACAAAGTTTCAAGTCTATTTACATACTTCCAGCTTTAAACTCCACTGCTTCTTTCCTCCTTCGATTTGTTCAATAAGCGGCTCCCACACTGCATAGGTTTCATTGTAGTAATGTATCTAAAGAAAGAAAGAAAATTAAGTAAGACATCTAAAAATAAAGGACTGAGTTCTTTCCACTAACAGTATTAAAAAAATATATTGCTAAGAAAACAATCCATGTTCATTTCACATTTTGGAAGTCTAGCATTAACTTTTAATAGCTTCAAAAATTGATATACAAATAGGTAATGTATGATACGTATTGCATAAGTGACATCATTTTTGAAGAACTGACAACCTGGCTTGCTTTTAGAGCAACCAGACAGCATGGTAACACCTCCAATTAATACAATCAAGACTATCCTCTCCTACATTGTTTGAGAGAATGACTTTGTGATCAGAAATCTCAGCACTGCAAGTACTTTATTGTACTATGAAATAGCAATTAGTCTGAGAAACTTTTAATCTGAACCTGGTCCACTGGAATAATTCATCTAACTCATAGCCTATACCTCCTTCTGGAAGCAGAGTGACTTCCCCAGTTGTATGTGATTAGGCATACACTTTGCACACCTTATTATGACAGGCACATCTAGCAGCGAAAGGCAGCTACCAGTATATCCAGTGTAAAATGCAGTATGAGACACATTCCATAGACTGACAAAATATAAGATTTAGTTAATCTATCACACAGTGCAGCTGCACATCTGGATGCATGAAATTTTAACAGACTGTCTCTGTAAGAGATTTATATCATCTCCAAATTACCATATCTTGGGGACAAGAGTCTCAATAGCCGGCAAAACAAGTAAGGTGTGATTACAGCCAAAGCTGCAGAGAAGATTTTGAGAATAGAGTGTAAATTCTATCTTACGAATACATACAATGCCACAGAAACAAAAGATTGGTCAATAAGAGATAAATGGGAATAGTCAACTAAGCCAAGTTCATTGGTCTTACTGCAAGAAGTGAACACGCAAATACAATAGATAAAAAGAGAAGACTAGATTATTCCACAGTAGCAATTGCCATTAAAATCAGCCACTGATTGCAAAGATTCTATAAAAACCACATTATGCTCAGTCATTCTTGCCTGACTACTAAAGAACTCCAGGGAGCATTACAATTTAAATTTATTAACAATTCAGCACATAGAAAGCATACTAAGCAGTTAGTTGAACATCATGAAACATGCAGAAGTGTTTTAAACTGCTAACAATTTGATTCTACATACCTCCAGTGACATATCAGCAGTGACTGCCATCATTGAGGACCAGTTTTTGAGGACACCTGAAAACACAGATTCTACTAACAATAAAGGGACAGTACGATGGCCCAGACCACATTCCAAGGTGATCTGAACAGATTTCACTACAATGTCAAATTTCTCCTGTTTCAAAATATGTTCACGGTCTGTAAAAGTTTCCGTTGCTTCCGTGGCTAGGTCAACACCAAGAAACCAAGCATTGCACTCGTCTATAGGCTTCACTTGCCACAAGTTCTCAGGAACTTCAGTCACTCCTCTAGAATCCTCCTCTGTTGGTTTGGGTTTTATGGCAGCCATAATGGTCATTACAGTGTTCAGAATTATTGGTGAGATCTTGAACAAAGAAAAAAAAAATCCCTTACATCTCAAAACATTTTAAAACTGATTAGCATACAAAAGATATCATCAATGGAAACTGCAAATGTCTCTCAGGTTCTCCACACAGGTAGGCAGCATTAAAGGCCCTTATAAGAGATGCAACTTAACCATGGAAATCACGTTAACAGCCTTAACTTTACATGCACTTGTGTGCATACTTCTGCTTACAAGTCTCTCTGAAGAGAAAAGCAGTGGTGGAGGCAGCAGTGGGAAAGGGTTGTTTCATGAATTCGAAAGAAACTGGTAGGAGGAAGCCCAGTATCTGAAGTTTTTAGATTAGTCCTTTTTTTGGCAGGAACTTGTCAAAAGAAGAAATAGATAATGATTGTTTTCTAACCCAGAGCAGCATTAAAAAAGATAAGTAGCTAATTCTGGCATTCAACTCATAGGGAAAATGGAAATTTTAAATAGCAATATGTAAAGTTAGAGAAAAAAAAAACCCAAGTAACAGCTTGAGAAACACCCATTCCTCCAAAGACAGTTTCAATCATCTTACCTTTATAGTAAGTTCCTCTATTGTTACTACCACAGTTTGCATCCCTGAGGCATGCATCATATTTTCCATGACCAAAGAACATGGCCGTAACACCTGAGCAAAAAATAAAATTGATTATTAATATAACTCCTGGAATCTAAGCTTTCCTAATGTTCTTGTACAAAGGGATGCTGCTTCCATAAAATACCACATTTCAGAGTAACAACATTCTTTCTTACCGTAGTAACACTATTGTCTTGTTTTGGTTTGAGAAAAGCACAGGCCAATACTCTGAAGCCCTTCACTTGAGCAGTCATCCTTTGTGCAAGCTTTCCGGATGTCAGAGAAAAATCACATTGGAAGGAAACTTTCAAGGCTGGGGCATCAGCATTGGTCAAATTAGCAACAAATACGATTTCTGGATCTAGGATCACTGCTTTTACTGTCATATTTGGCCATGTAGATATTTCTGTGAAGTAAAAAAAAAAAACAACAAAACATTGAATATAAGATGTCTGAAAACATTATTATGCACATAATACCTGAACCATGCACAAAAATCACGTAGCAATGTAGAGGTACAAATTTAACAAATAATGCCTCGATTTTTACAGGAATACATTGCTGAAACTGAATAGGATACAGTGTTCAGAAATGAGCAGCAAACTGGTCACAAGTTTTGTTTTGAAGAAGCTCTTTGTTTCCACATTACAAAAAAACAGTATTAGCTCTATACACTGTAGTCAACCTAAGCACTAGCACCACAAAGCCAAGTTAGAAATAGTTATCTTGTGGCTCAGTTCCTAAAGTAACTAACTTCTTCAGAGTGAAGATTCTATGATCTACTAATTGAAACCAAATCAGCAATATACAATTTCTTGTCTGAACACACAGCCTCCAAACAGAAGTTCCAAGTTAAAAGCAAGACTCTGCAACCTAGTGATGGATTCAGGTCACTCTGGTTCTCAGTGACAGGCATTATGGTGGTGTGTTACCCTCCTGCACACTAGGATTCACTATGGGTTACTCACATCTAACACTTGCTGGCAATATCAAATTATCACATCTATTTAATGGAACAGGTGCCAAATTGAGCCTTGGTGCACTAAAGGAAAAGCAAAGCAAGCTATTTGCAGCCAGTAACACAGTTGGGTAGTCCCAAGAGTAAGTTTTTCTTTTGAAATCTGTAACTACTCTACACATGGCACTTTCTATCCTAAAGATGCTTCCTTTGCAATACTACATTGCAAAGGAATGAAATAAATCCTATTTAGCATGAGTGTTTTTTTTATATTTAGCTCTGCTGAAGAAGAGCACAACTCTACTAAACAGTCTTACAACTACTATTGTTAAAAACAATGGTATAAGTGGCCAATTTGCACATTGTGAAGAATAAACTCATTTCTTAAGTCTGACAGCAAGATTGCATCTTAAGTACTTAAGGATGATTTATTTTCAGGATGAAGCTTGTAAAGCAGCGGAGTTGCGGTGGGAGGTGGAAATAAGTTTTACAGACCTGTTTCTGGCTTGGATTTCCCAGGAGCAACATGCTTTAATTGCAACTGTGCAGATCTTTCAGTTGAAGATGCTGGCATTGAATTAATGAAAAAATCTGCTACTGTCAACAAAAACTCCATACTGGCACATATATACAGCTTGTCAAGGACAGCAACAACTTCAGTTCCATTTTTATCCTGCTTGTAGTTTATATCTATCATAGATGTGCCACTTGTGTCATCTTTCTTGTCTATCATTCTAGAAAACAAGTTTAATAAGAAATATTTCAAACACCAGAACACAGAGATCTAGAAAAACAAGGATGTGTAAGTAGTGCATTTTTTTTCTCTCCATGCCATTTGTAAATAAGAATTATAATAAGCAATCTATGTTTCCCCCAGAAATAAAAGAGTATACATTTCCAGAGTAATTTCAATTTAAAATCTGTGTGCTACGGTTTTGAACCTACATATGTATCATGTACCAATCAGACTGAAATTTCAGTGCACAGGAATCTCTTGCTGAGGCTGGCTGCTCTCTACTCAGCTATTCTACACAGTTTACTGTAATATATCCATGCAGGGGGTCGGAACTAGATCATCTTTATTGTCCCATCCAACCGAAACCATACTATGATTCAATCCTCCCAGACATTTATTTATTCTGGATAACCTGGTTTCAATGTATAAAAGAAGAAACTTTCTCAATGCTATTAAAATGACATCATTCATAGAATCATTTTGTCCCCAATGTTTTTCTTCATTGCTACATTCACTGCTTTAGTGCACAGTATGACAGGCAACAACTGACAGCCCTATTCCACTAAAAAGTTCAAACTGAAGTTTCATCCATCCCATGTGAAACAAGCGACAGAACAAGGAAACAGTCTTCCCAACAAACTGCATGAAGTATTTTCATTCTGTGTGCACTCAAACTTACCTTGCAGTCACATTCTGAATTCCTTCTCTGAGATCATCCAGGGTACATGCCTTGAGTTTTACATTAATATCCATTGACCCATCTGAAAACATCTTTCCTGACGATGCCATAAGATGCAGTCGAAGTTCACCAAGGCGTAATTTGTCACTATGCAGTGAAAGCAGAGACTTCTACATAATGAGAAACAGTAGGACTAGTTATTACAGTACAAATAACCATGCTTCCCTTGCTGCTAGCCACATGCATTTTGATCCATGAATTTCAGGATCTGATTAAATTTGTTGCTGTCTTCAGCCCTCCATTCTTACAAATTAAAGTACTTCAGTGAAAAATTAGAAGATACCAGTCGAGCTGTAGCACCAAGACTCAAAAAGCAAGCACCCTCCCCATGAGGACAAAGCATATGAAGTTATAAAAATAAGACAACATTGCACATCTTTCTCTACTCTTTTCGGCACAGGAAAGCTTCTCACTATTACTCACAGTCAGAGATATGCAGAAGAGAAGCCTGGGCCATATATACCTTGGATTTGGGGTTTTTTTGATAACTGGAATGAACAAACCAAATGCCGAGTGTTTTTTTGTGGTTGGTTTATTGCCTTTTTTCAGTGGGATTTTTAGAAATGCACTTACATCCTTCAAATTAAGGACATTCCCTGCTCATTCTCAAAATTCCAGGATAAACTACATAAGCCCCATAAAGTAGGCATTCCAAAGCCAACGCAACCAACGAAACTCTGGTTTACTAACCTGAGTTCCATCCATGGAAGAAGCCAAAGTTCCCCACCCCACTTATATGATAAAAGCTTTGTCACAAACCTGATTCATATCACTGTTGTAGAGAGTTACTGAAAGTGACTCAAAATTAAAGTCAAACATAAGTGTTGTGTAACATTCCACAGAAGACTGAACTGCAGAAACACTTTTTTGTCCAGATGCAAGAAGAGAACCTGTCAGTGAAAAGAAAACAGTTGTACATTTCTTTAGAACAGCAAGTTTGGGGGTGTTTTTTTGGTGGTTTTCCTTGTTTGTTGCTTTCTGTTCATTTGGACTTTGTTGTTGTTGCCTTGTTTCTTTGTCAGTTACAATCAGAAAGCCACAAAAGGAGGAAAAGCTCCAAATCTGTGAGACTACTCAGAACAAGCCACACTTATTTACTCAACATCACTTTGTTCTATTCAATGCATGTAAAGTTACCCACCACAGAGTGGCTTAAGAACCTTGAAAGAAAACTGCCATTAATTCACTGCAGTTCTCGATTTGCTTTAATGAACAACTACAGGAAGTACCACAACTGCTCAAGGAGTTAGCACTACTCTTCCTTCCAGTTTGTTCTCATACAATAGTAAAACAAGTATTGGTTGAACAGTAGTTTTTTTTTTTTACATTGAGAATGTTAAGTTTCGGACACAAATAAAAAAGATTCTTACAAAGTGTTAACAGTATTTCATTCAGAGATATATAGTGCTTATATTAACACACTATTCAAACACTAATAATGTCCTCAATTGTTATAACTGTGCATAAACATAGTTGGTTTGGCTTTCTTTTTCAAACCACATGCAACTTAAAAGAGTCATAGCTATACTGAATAATTACCATATTATAAAAGATGAATCACAAAAAACACACTAAGAGAGCTACGAACATACCCTCACAGAAATCTGATTCACTTGGAACTTTCCCTTTTTTAAGTATTCGTGTATCTTCGATGTTTTCTTGCACAGTATTTGGCTGGGAAGAAGCCCCCCCGAGGTTTTCAAGTAAAATTTTCATGACAACAGTTAGATCTTCTTCACTAAGCGCAATCTGTAAAGTGATAGATCCACATTTTCATTTTTAGTGACAGTATTTCTTTCCAACACAGTACACAAATGTTGAGAAGAAACAACATGCTGCTTCCACCATACACAAGCTGTTTAGTCAGAATGATTCTGGCCAAATAACCCTAAACAGTTTGCCCATTTTTTCTAAAATACCATTTGTTACTTGTTATGAACAGGAGTTACAACAAGCACTAACACTCCACATAAGAAACTTTCTAGCCTTGCAAAAGCTCTTTGCCTGCTAAAAATATGAATAACTGAGAATCATAAGCACTTCTTCACAATTAAGCAATCCAGAAATATTACCAGATAACATTAATGTCAAGATTTACATTGTATATGCTAAAGAAAGTGTAATTCAGTGGGCTTTTAAAGAGTTGTCGTGGTTTAAGCCCAGCCGATAACCCAGAACCACCATAATTTTTACCTGTTGTATGTCAAAGATCCACACCTACCCTTTTCATTTCTAATGAATCTAAACACTCAAATAACCTGAACATTACAGATTAAACAATATAAAATTTGAAATCTAGATTCTAAATGCTAACTCAACAGATAGCCACAAGGAATTTATTGACTGTTGTGTCAAAGGGTAGCTCCAACAGACCCTCAGAAAAATTATAATAGGTTTTATTCCATTTGTATGAAATGCTTGCTGCTACACCAAAACCATTCATTATACAGTATCAAAACTCTAACAGATCTATAAATTAGACAGTCAAGCTGGAAGTCTTTTAACACTAAAAATTACAAATTGCAACGACTTCACAAGCTCCTTCACTAGGTTAAATACTATTCTAAGAATATATGTAACTTTGGATGCAGCTCTGCTTTGCCATGGTATTACCTGCATTGGTTTCAAGTCTCCTTTGATACCAATTGTTGGTGCTTCATGATACCAAGTTGCTGCTAAATTTCTCTGGACCAGTAAAGTCAAACTCACAGGACGCAGAATTTCAGAATCTGGTTGAGAATCTGTGGATATAATGCACCTACAAAAGACAGTGGAAGCAGCAGAGGAAACACTTAGTAGCTACAGAATCCCAAATACACTTATCTAGCATGATTATGGGTGTACTTACTTGCATAATTAATAATAATGTGTGCTTACATGCACTTATGTCCAGGTATGCACTTAAGATGAACTCAATCACTGTCCTATTATTCCTTTCTTCCCATGAAGCTTTAGACACTGCAGACATATGCCCCTATCTAAAAGCACTCCTAAACTTAGTTGTGGGGTGTGCAAGATAGGTGTTTGGGTTTAATATGTTTTTATCACCTATCATCTTTAAAAAATAGAACAATTTTGCACATCGAACACGAGCCCATTTTCCATGTGAACACTTTTCTACTCAGAAGAAAAGCCTGTGTATACCTTGATAATTTCAAATGAGTTAGCTGCACATCCATGTTGTCAATGACTGGAGGAAGAGAAGACTCATCTGAAGACACCAGCTTGAATTCATTCTGAACTCTGATTAAGCCAAGATCAGCTACCAAAACATTAGATGAAGTTGAGGATTCGGGAACAACTATAACTGGAGCTTTCAGGTTGACATCCATTAAGAGGCGGAAGCTCTTTTTAGCAAAGTCTTTCATGCTGGAAGCAGCCATTTCTGCCGCCTGGACGGTGACTGCCGTCAGGGCTTCTTGCGCCGTTTGGAAATTGTTTAGGAAGTTCTGTTGGTAGGTAATGAAAAAGTAAGAGTTCTATGAGGGCAAATAAGCCCTGCAAAAAAGCAAGACCCAGGCAAAACATCAACTTAAGAAAAGTAATACAACTCCGGGAGAAATATGAACCTTCCAGTTCAACCAGGCAAGTTTCAAACTAGAAAAGTTAAAATCATGTGCAAGCTAAGACATTGCTTGCTTATTTAGGTTTCGAGATATTATTAAAGCTATCAACTTTAGTTCAGTACTTGTTTTGTCATCCTTTTTCTTATTTGTCATTCTTGCATAAAGCAATGCAACTTAAGTGACGCCTCTTCAGCAAAATAATTCTATAAGCTTGTATAGAGCTCAGGTTACAAAGAGCTGACCACATTTTATTTTCTTACTAAACTTCTAATGTCAAGAAAAGAACTGAAACTAATGACTTACCAAGAGAGACATAAAGAATTTATGTAGGTAAATTATTTGGATGCAGCCCACTTTCAGAGACATTTTACCATCCACCCTTGACATATCACTGTAGGCTTCCCCTGCGGTAGCATCTGGATAAAGTGACATGTGAAATCTAAACACTTCATCTCCCATTATGGAGACAGCCTAGAAGATTAAGCGCACATAGTTAATACTGGCAGACAGTAATCTGCGATAGAATTACTGCTTAGGTTATCAAACAAGAAATATTTCTACATAAAGATTAATTGCAACTTATGAGCAATACTTGGACATACATGTTAGGCACAAAAGGTTTGTCTCTTTGCACTTGGTTATCTGTAGCCCATTTTATATTTAACCCATGCTACACAGTTAAACACACCAATGCAAACATGATTAGAAAGAATGGAAACATGTTTTGCTACCCTGAGATAAAGGAAATTACCAATGAAACTTTACTTAACATTTGGCACATTACATTGTACTTAGTATTATACAAAACCACAAACCAACTGCGGAGCTGTCGTTAAACAAAGAGCCAGGTAATTTTATTTAAAGTCTGCACATCACATCACCTTTTTATGGATTGTTTTTGGATCAACGTTTGTAATTACAATGTCCTCAAGTCTGGAGAACACTTTAATCTTTTTAGGTTTCATTACAACAGATGCATCCATTCCTGATTTGAGACAAAAGGAAGAATATAATTTGTTGAAGTGCACTTGTAAAGCCAACAGCTTTTTAAAACAGAAGCATTATTTATTATTGACTATGAAGAACAAGAACAGCTTAGAAACCAGCATTCTACCATGTAACAACCAATGCAAACCTTAGTACACATGATAAATTTGCCAGCATAAATTGACTCTAAGAGTGGAGTAAAAATTCCCAACAGTATCTACTATCTAGCTAGTGAAAAATGGAAGCTTGTGTTATTTATTACATAGCGCCTTCATTCCTTTTAAGTTGGCTCCACTTAGAAATTGTCTTCTTTTTCCATGTCAAATATTTTCTTCCCTTGCAGGATTTTTGTTTATTAAAATATTTAATTGCAATCACATCACACAATGAAAAAACATTCAAACATACATTAAACACATCTATGATGCACACATGTTAACCTTTCAGGAGTGAATGGGGGGGAACAATGTAACTTTTGCTACAGCCAAATAAACTGATACCCTTACCTTGTATTCTAATGTCTGCAATGCTACAGGTCTGATCACACACTGTAATACTGAATGCATTTAGCTTTGCAGTGAGTTTTAGTTCACAGATATCATCATGGGCTGCATTACCAGACACTGGATAGAAAACACAAGAGTCATGTAAAAACTTCAGAAGAATGTTAGATTATTTGTTTTGTACATACATGAACTAATTTCCAAAAGCAACCTCGAGTTATTCCCTAAAAATTACTCTAATTTTTAGTTAAGGCGTGCAACAATTCTTCTATTAACACAGTTTTCTTCTGGCACAACAATAGCCACCAACTAATCCAGGCAAATAGCAATCAAGATGATGATTTCTGCTCCTTTTTTATATCTAGTTTTCATGCAACAGTATGCAGAATACAGTGTGCATTTCATTATTTCAAACACTATCTCACACGAGGAATGTTCCTTGAATTTCCCAAACAATGCTACAAACACAAGAATCAATCACACAGGACCTGAGAAAACATTCTGAAGTAGATTCCATACAAAAACCTCACACTATTTCAAGGTTACAGTACCAGTCGTTACAAGAAGCACAACAGCCCTGAGTTCAGAACTTCTCTTTGCTTCCCCTAGGCTTAAGAATGTTTATTTTCAGCTATGGAAACACTCTTTCGAGGCTTTTTCAAATGGAAAGCAACATGGTTGTGACACTGAGGCTTTGGAAAGGCCTGGTACCGGTCACCATAACATCACTTATTCGACTTCTATAATAAAGTCACACCATCACCTAGGAAAGTTATATTGAGTAAAGAGAATCTGTAAAATGAAGCAACAGAAAAACAAACTATCTGGTGCCTTTTTTTTTTTATGAGATTATTTTCTCACCAAACTGTACTGCAACCACCCAAACTGATATTCTGAAATCAAAGGCTAGATGCTGTTAAGCAACAAAAGCACGGCCTGTCTAATGACACATTACCTGGTTTAACTGTACTTCCTTTTTCTTGTTCTTTTATTTGAGGCTTGTGGTATGATGCTTTATCAGTACTGGGAAGACCACCTGACGGAATACTGAATGTGAGAAAACTCATGATGGAAAGCAAAGCCTCTGTGTGAAGTACTATATCCAAACATGAAAAGATGACCTAAAATGAGGGTAAGAGAAAGTGACACTGTTATTTAGTAGCAGTCTATTGCATAACAACTCAGATTTACTGTCACAGAATTAAGCTTCTATTTCCTCCAAGTTAACACTACACAAGCTCCAAAACAGATGAGGGAGCTATGGAATGGAAGCTTAATACAGCTAGAGAGGAACTGTGCCAATCTAAAAATGGATGCTTTGTGTGGTTATGCTTTTTCAGTAAGCTTAGTTCTGCTGCATTTCATTGTGGACTACTGAGCACTTTGGTTGACATCTCCAGAACCAACCTCATGTAGAGATACTTTAGTATGTATGACAGAATGAAACAACAAGACTCAAAATCTGCAATCAGAACAGAAATTACGTGAGTAGCAACCACTCGAGCCAGTATTACTTAGTGAAACCAAACATCTGCTAGCTGACTTCTGGCTCAAAGCAATTCTTGGTAAATGCTGGTTTTACTGGTAACATTATGGATGCCACTTTCTTGACTCTGAAGTTGTTCAGCCACTTGAAACTCCACAGATGGCTGTTAAGAAGTGAACTTCATCCACCACTACTTTAAAGGAAAAGGTTTAAAAGCAAAATGACCTGAAAATGCTTGTTTGACCTGTCACCGAACATCACAATTTCACCGTTACAGACTTTCAAGCTCTGGAACACAAAGCCTTCGTTCCACATGGTACCAAGTGTATCACTCTAGAAATAAAACCTACCCTACAGGTGTCAGTTAGAAATACGTCCTTATAAATTCTAACTAGCTAAAAATGTAGAGCTTCTAGTTTAAAAAATTAATACAACTAAATACTTCTGTAAATTAATAATAATAATCCTTTTTTCCTCCTCGATTCCTCTTTGAAGTAATTAAATATAAAGCAATAAGCTCTCATAATGAGAAAGTTAGGAGGTTGGGTTTTGGGTTGGGTTTTTGTTTGTTTCCTGGGGCTTTTTTTTGCCTTAAATGAGAAAACAAGTAACTAACTAAGTTTACACAACTGGTACTATTTGAGAAGCTTAATGCAAATTACATACATCTAGTACTCACATTGATGTTTTGCTTGGTGCTTCCGTAAGTAGTAACAAAATCTGGTCCATCAGCATCTGCCTAGGGGAAGAAATAAGAGAGCCCAAGCACGCAGTCAGTCTCTATTGAATTTACTGAACTTATTAACAGAATTAATTGAATTTTCCATGCACACACAGGTATAAGGATTATTCCCATTGCAAAAGAAAACAAAGGAAAGTAATGCAAAAACAGGTTCTCTAAATATAGCACATGATCAACGCAGCCACAACAAGGTACTTGCAAACGCTGAGTGACATTTTATAACATATACGTTGTAAAAGTTCAACTGGCCAGTTATAAGATTTTCTCTTACCTAGGATGTATTTAAACTGGATCAATTGATGCTTAGTACCCTGTCAGAACGAAGCCACTTGTTTATGCCATTATAGACAGGAAAATTAACAGCCCACTAGTTCTACAACCTACCAGCTTCCCAAGTTTTTGTGCAGTTTTTGGAGGTTACTTACCACCTGTAGAAAGCCACCTGTCACTTGCATAGGCAAAGGTTCTCTCAATCTGTTAAATTTCACAAAGGCCCTAATGTGTGTTGTTCACGAGAGAATGCATACAAACATTTGGCTTCACCAGTGATTTCAGTAATTGTGTTGACTTATGAAGCAAGCACTATATGGAAGCAGTGGAGAGTGTGGAAGTTAAACAACAGGCATTTGGAAGAAGACCTACATAAGCTTTAGATACAAATCCTACAGGTTTTAAAACCAGCAAAAAAAACCCCAAACCTAAACACAGGCCAAGTACGGAAGCCTTATTTTACTTCCCATATAATCTTAGTTAAAAGATATTGAAACCTTAATGTATTCCATCTTCAGAAGATGTTCATCTGTCTCACTTGAAGAATTAATAATGCAAAGGGGATCTCCTTTTGAGTCTGAAAATAAAGAAATAAAACCATAAATTATTTCCACTCGCAAGCTTTACTCCGCCTACGGAATACTTCCATGCTAATTCTCAATAATATACTATTGTTGCTGAAATAGTCAAGGTAAGCATCTCTTTTCACGGAGAAGCTGCAGACTAAGCATTACCTTGTGAAATGCTGTACTGATTTGATTTTATTTGTAATTAAGATAGAAAAATTAACTTGTCTTGGTCCTGGAAGAATATTCAAAACTGGAAAGTTATTTGCATTCCTTTAACTAGTTTTTCATTCCTGTATTTACATTTTTCTATTTCTATAGTAATGCATATTTTATATTATAAAATTTATAGATTTTTGTACTCTATACTTATATACTTCGAATATTGGCTATTTAAGTCATTACTTCATTATCACTTGGAATTGCTACCTGACCCACCATGGAAGCAGGCTGGATCTCCAGGGCTGCCAGTACTGGTCATAAAACACAGCTTCAGAAGTTCATCAAAACCCTCTGAACAGATAGAATACTTCTCAGGAATGACCCTTCCAACTCAAAGCAGGCAACTAACTCACATTAACTCAAGCTAACTCCAGCAACAGGAGTAAAACAGATTAATTCAATCTAAATTACACAAGACATTTCATTAAGTTAAATCAGAATGTAGCTTTTTGTCCCTTCTCTCTACCTGAGTTATTACTTATGACTATGCTATCCCTCTTGCTACACAAGCTGCCTGCGCACACTGTACTGACTGCATTTCAGCTTTTGAGATGACTTACCATTGATTTCAAGGTATCTCATTGTAATTTTTTTCAGATATGCTGCCGCAGTCAACTCATGATTTCTAATTTTGGTTTCAGTTCCAAGCTGTAGCACAGTCAGAATATGTAATGGATGTCTCTCCTTCTGACCGTGCTTCATCAAGGTTATTGCAACCTGGAATATGGAAAGGGAAACAAGTTTGCTATCTCAGTAAAGCTGTCCAGATACTATGGCATGCAGTTGTAACTAGGCTTCAAAAGCAGTATTAATCTAGACTAAATCTGGCTAGAATTCATTTTTGTTGTCCTGGCAGTACATCTTTATCTTATCAAGCTGTGTTTTGTAATCAGACACTACAAAGCGCTATATACAAAGTTTGATTATGAAAACAAGGATTACTACAAATCATACTGGTCTGGAGGGAAGGGCAGCATAAAACAGCAACGTGAATCTATCTTTGAATATCTGTTACTATGAAAATAATGATTAAGGCCGCAAATGTTTCAACATTACAATTCCTAATTTATAGAAGGTTTTAAGCATTACATGATGAGAACATTGGAAATGAGAAAAAACTTGTGTTTTTAAATGTAGCTGAAAATTAAAGTAGAAGTAGATATAGTTATTGATGAATAATGTTCATTTCAAAGCATTTATTTCATAAGGCAACCACCTCCCATTGTTGCAAACTAAGAACTGCTGCACCTAACAGTTTATCACATGAGGAATTTAAAGAATTCAGGTTTATCGATACTTTGTCTGCATCACCAAGTGGCATACACTTTGTATATTAATAAATTAGCATTTTAACAGTAATAACCCAACATACAGAGTCCACAGGCAACATGGAAGCTGGTAAAAAATTCCATGTAAAACCATATTAAAGACGACAGAATTGTTCATAAGATACATTAAATGAGACCACACAAAGCACCACAGGTTAGCCTGTAATAATGCCTCACTCCTACCATTAAAATAAAATTCTTCACAGCCAAAACAGCAATTCTGAAAGCTAGAAGCTGCCACGGGCACTAGGGATACCCACTGGATAACTACCTGCTCTTTGTTGACAGGTACCTCATCCGCCAATTGCAACTGTAATTCTGCAAAACCAGAAAAAACCCGAAACCTGGGATGCTATCAACTTGCTACCTGTTTACACTCCAGCTATGGAGCAAGTATTTCTAATGCCCTTAAAACTAAGGTTTTTTACATGATCTCCTCACATAGAATACATTTCCCTGCTGGCCCTGCCTGCCTGGATGGTTTCTTATGCACAGGTATCTTTGTTAATTGATTGCATTTAGCCAGTACTTCATCTACAACCTGACCTTCAGACTTAGTATCCCTAAGGGAAAAACACTAGTCCTAGCTTATTTCTGCTGGTTTGTTAGTAAGAGAATCATATACAGCATAATGAAGGATTAAGGCTAGGAGAACATAGAACATCTAAAATAGATCTGGTTTTCCCCATTAGACGTATTGCCTATGTTATATATTCTATAAATATAATCTCACATAACATAGACAAAGAAGACAGCTAAAGAAACAGCTGAAGAATCTGGGTTCTGGGTTTTTGTTTTCTTCTGGTTGCTGTGTACTATCTTCTTTAAGCAATTAAAATGGACTTGGTAGTCCACTGCTTATGAGAAATAGACTTGATTCAGTTACTGGAATCGTAACAGTACAGTTTACAGATGGATACATACCTCTTTGATTTCAAAATTAAGTAGCATATTGACTACATCTTCATTTAATGTTCTTTTTGTCTTTTCAGGCAGCATTCCTTCTGGAACACTCTTACCATGTGTCAAAACAGATTTCTCCATTTCTTTGGTTTTACCTGAAACATTCACTAATTAGTTAACTTTGGAAATTGCCACCATTAGTTTAGCTCAAGAAATACATACAATTCTTTTATACATTTAGATGGCTTATATTCACTTAAAATAAGCTAACAACATTTCCACAAGCACAGCCTTTAACTTCAGAGCAAGCAAATGAAATAGAAACATGTTCTGCAGCAAGAAGGTTCTGACATCTCAATACCTTTCTAGTTCTGAGACAACTTAGCTAACAGAACTACCAACTTTTACCTTGTCATGCTTTCATTTTTTTCAAGTATTAAAGTATAAACACTGTCCTTGCAAAATTATGACGGCTATCACTCACACACGATGCTCTCAGATCTAAGCTTGCCTTCCAGATGATAAACACTTTCCCTTATTCCTGATAGCTAACACACTTAATATTCATGACAACGAAATCCCATTTCTGACCTTCCTTTTGCAGCACTGATTTTGCAGGAGTTAGATTTTCTTCTGCTTCACCAAGGTTTTCGGTCAACACTTTGAGAAAGACATTCAAATCCTCTTGACTCAATACAACCTACAAAATCACAGATCACAGTTCGCACAAAAAACATATTGTTTTTTAATATAACACTAACGAGCAAAGCAGAGCAATGTTTCCTGGCAAGCAGAGTGCTTATTTACAGATCTATTCTCAGCAGCATCATCCCTTAAATAACACAATGAAATTCTTTTAACCCTCTATTGTTCAAGGATTAGGACATTAAAGAGGTTCTGAAGTTATATCAATATATATCACAGCCTTTATTTAGTGCACCTATGCTTTTAGTATTTTTGTGTAAATGGCATGCTACTTCGTGTTAATTGAATTGCGGTTTCATGCAAAACATATCTGTTCTTTTCTTTCACAGTATATAAATTGCCAGAAAAAACTATTTTAAGGTCATTCAAGGGAGACAGGAAGTAACGAAGTTGAAGTCACTAAGGCAAATGTTTGCATTAATTTCAACTCCTCTCAAGAAGATTCCATTTAAAACAAAAACAGTACTGAAAAACAGACTTGCTCAGAGAATTGGTCACAAAAACATTTCAGTTGGTCCTGCCTTCTGGCAGGGGATAAACCAGACTCCTTAACTCCAGCTTTCTTATTAGAGTTTTCTCTTTTCTTTCTCTCAGTTTCATAAATGTACACAGCAGTTCGGGTGGCTTATATAACACTTTCAAACCTTCACATTCACACGCGTAGGTTAAACCTTATCAACATCCCTAAAACGCAACTTTTGCACCTTGGTGTCCGGAAGTAACATAAAGGTTAGTCTTGTGTTAAGAATTATCACAAGCTTCTCACCACCTTCTTTTCACAAGACTTACGCTCATTGTATCCAGATACCCCGTGACCTCCAATACTGGTAATTCATGAAACCAAGCTGCAGATAGATTTCGTTTCACAGACAGGCTTAAATTAATAGGGTGAAGTATCTCAATGTCTGGATGCAATAAACCTGTCTCCATAGTAGTCCTTAAAGTGGGGGGAACAAAACCAAAACACATGGTGAACAAGTTAGAAGTTGAGTCATATGCTACATTTTCAAAGTAATATGTTAAAATCTCAAATGCAGTATCTCTACAGGCTTCCACAGCTTCCTAAGCAGAACAGTATCTTATTTCACTACTGATATATTTGCCTTAAGATAACAGGTTAGGATTTTAATGCCAATTTTTTGACACCACCACCAACCATG
Source organism: Amazona ochrocephala (assembly GCA_039720435.1). Classification (NCBI taxonomy): domain Eukaryota; kingdom Metazoa; phylum Chordata; class Aves; order Psittaciformes; family Psittacidae; genus Amazona; species Amazona ochrocephala. The sequence continues at coordinate 28,500,936 of CM077883.1, read as the reverse complement.
GTTTCTAAGCAAGCAGATTAATATCCTACAGAGTATAAATATTGCCAGTTAGCTACGGTGTTGCTTAGTAAAGTGTGCTTTACCTAGAAAGTTTCAGCTGTGTCAGCTGCACATCCATTTTGTCAATGACTGGAGGGAGCAAACTGCCTTCTGGAGACACCAAGCTAAACTGGTTCTGAACTTTAATCAAGCCAAGATCTACTACTATAGCATTGGGAGAAACTGAGGACTGAGGAATGACTATAACTGGTGCTTTCAAGTGAATGTCCATTGCAAGTCGAAAACTCCTTTGAGCCAGGTCTTTAACACTTGTAGCAGCCCTCTCTGCAGCTTGGACTGTAGCAGCACCCAGTGCCTCCTTAGCTGTCTGAAAGTTGTTCAGGAAGGTCTAGAATAAGTAGTTGAAGAGACAGGAAAAATGTCTGTAAGTGTTTTTTTTTATCTTAGATTACTTTCATTTTACATGATCAACATAACCAACGTCAGCAACCAATTACACTGCCTAGTGTGTTACATTTCACCCTGGGGAAAGACAACCAAGTGCCTTCTGTCATGACCTCCAACAGAGGGTCAAAAACATACTAACCAATACAATCACTAATTTTAAATCCATCTCTACATATTATTTTTAGATCCCCTCTTTGCCCCTAGTGAATACTAACTCCTTTTAAAGCCAGTACTGAATGACAGAAAGCTCACTAGTGCTGTAAAAAGCTAACATTAGGATATTAGATGAAAGTACAAATATTTAGTAATTAGTTTGTAGCCCCCACAGCATCTAACCTTGCAGAAAATTTTGTCTCTAATATTAGCTCAGATATGTTCGCAATCAATTAGGACTTTTGCCAAGGCAGAAAGGGTAGCAAACACAAAACCTCCAAATTACCTTAGTAGCACCAAGCTTTTCGCTACTCCCAAAGCAGAGTGCAGCAAGCGACCTACTTGCATTACACTAGTTTTTGAATTTCAAACCAGTTACAGCTTCAAGTTTTTTCATAGTACACACAAAAATTAAGCCCATCCTTTCAGAAACTTCAGTTACCACTTGCACTGAGACACAAACAAGGAAGACTCATGTCCCGGGTCTGCACCAGCTGCTAAGAATGAGAAAAATGACTGCTACTGCTGAACCCAGGATAACTAATTGCAGCGGGAACATACAAAGGAAGAAAAAAAAAAAAAAAACTTACCAAAAGAGACATGAGAAATTTGTGAAGGAACACTATCTGAATACAGCCCACTTTCAAAGATACGGCACCATCCACTTTTGACATGTCAGTATAAGCTTCTCCCTCTGTGGCATATGGATCTAATGTCAGATTGAAACTGAAAACTTCATCTCCTACTATCGACACAGCCTAGAAAGAAAGAAACAGTACCTACTAGCCATCAGCAGCTTCTAAAATGGTACTTAACATAAAGATATCATTGGCCTAACAGATGTATATTAGATTCATTTTTTTTAATCTTTTGGGCACCCATTCTTGTAATATGAAAACCAATGCTTTACCATCTATCTGATTTGAAAAGAGGTATTTATGACAAATCAATGTTTCAAAAAGAGCGGAATATGTATTACATTTCACTTTTACACACACAAAACTAACCAAGAATCAAGTAAAACTTAATATCTTGTAGTTGAGTACTTTTTTATGAAGAGTCCTTGAATCAACATCTGTGACAATTATGTCCTTTAGTCGGGCAAAGAATGCAGTGTGACTTGACTGAAGGAGAAGAGAAGAATCAAGACCTGTAAAGCATCAAAAAAGAAACAGTAGTATCCCATGACAGAAGTAACCCTCATTTTCAGACTGGGGACACACACCCCACCAGTAGTGGAGGTGAGATGAGAAAACTTATGGAAATTATACATTGCAATAAACTAATAAACATATTTTAATAGTTTGCTAAATTCAACAAATATGTTTTCAAAACCCCACAACAAATACCAAAGCACACTTGATTCTTTTCTCAGTTATCAAATTACTCAACTCAGTTACCACATGCCTTGGTGAAGGGACTGCAAATAAAAGAGCTCTTTCTGATCCAAAGCATTTTAGTCTCTCTGTATCCAAGTCAGAATAATTAGAAGTAATTCCCCAACTACCAAAATAAAGAAAAAGTATTCTAAGTTAACTTCTGGAAATAGAGACTTTCTGCACTTTATCAGTCAGACACAGAAGATAAGTATATTGTCTAGAGTTTAAACCCACGTGCATCCACTATGGTGTCATTAAGCTTTGAAAATGCAGCCACACCATAGCTTGGAACAAAACAAAATAGAAATATTTCAAATACAGATACTGGCTCAGTATCAATCATGTCTGGAAAGAAATGAGCTGCTATTCACAGGAAAATATTCAAACAATAGCTCATCTCTTAATAACCAAGCTACTGAGTTAATTACTGAGATTATTTTTTTAATAAGAAAAGATGTTACTGTAATGTACCTGAATACAACCCTTCTGCATACAAAATCTCATGTGAATACATCATATGAGATAGAGATGGGCACAAGCAGAAAACTTTTAATGAACTGGATTACATATTCTTGTGTATCACACATTCTTTAATATTTATACTGAGGGGGAAAAAAAAAGAATCAAGAAACAAAACCAGAACAAGAAACCCAAACAAGCCCTAGGAGTACAAAACCAAAGTAAGAAGTTTTAAGGGGTTTCTTACCCTAAATAATTCAGGCCTAGTAGAAAAATACCCAAAGCTCAGTACAATATGAAAAGTCATTCATAATCCAACTTTTTCAAAACATGAAGGAGATTACCTGAAGGATAATTTATCATGTTTTTCTAGCTGGAGGCCAAACCATCATGACACACTAGGAGAGTGACTTTGAAAACAATACCACAAGCCATGTTTGTACAACAAACAACTAAATGTTAGTTGTAAAGAGTTATATGCTGAAAATTTTTACCTTAAATATTTTTAGTCTAATTATTATCAGTTGCTTTTAAACTAAACTACCAAATCAGTTAGTACTAACTAGAAATTCAATACCTTGTATCTTGACTTCTGCAATGTTCTTTTTTTCATCACAGATATTTAAACAAAAAGCATCCAGCTTGGCAAAAAGCTTGAAGTCAAAGACATCTTTATCCTTGGAAGGTCTAGCCACTGGAAGTGAGAGAGCGGGGATTTTCAGTGTACATAAAATGAATATTTTCACTTAAAATTTAAATTCCTAAGAGTATGTGCGGGATGTTTCGGTTTAGGGTTTTTGGGAGGTCATCCAGGTGACTTAGTTTTGTGTCCTATAATTTCTTTCATCACCACTACCATGACTAACTCTGTAAGATCTCATCTTAGAGCAACAAGTCTTCCTCTGAAGGCAGCTCTGTTGATAAGAGTACAATATGTCAACACTTGTTGTAATTCTATGTCTGGTATGACTCCCATCCAGCTCTCTCCTGGAACAATTCTACTCTTTTTAAATTCAGGGTAACTGCTGGGTTAAGCGGAATTAAATAGCACAGTATAATTATTTTAAACATTAGATTAATAACTCGAATAGTTTCCCAGTAGTGGGTTGGTTTGTTTTAGGTTATCTATATCTACCCAGTAGCTAGCTATACTCCAGCCAGGTAACCCATATTAACATGAGCTTTGACCTTCAGCCTACAGTACAAAGCTAACCAGGTTTCTCTCAATTTGATCATTTTGACAGCATGCAACAGATATATATCCTTTCAGAACCATCATTTTGACAAACATAACTACCTTTCTTCAATCTTGTGTCATCTTCTTGCTTTTTGTCTTTAGTTGGTGTGTCTCCAGTGCTTTCACTGCCTGATGGACTAACAGCTGTTAGAAAACTGACAGCAGACATAAGGGCCTCTGTATGCAGTAGAAGGTTCAATGAGGAAAAAGCTACCTGTTGAAAACACAAGACTCCATGTGACAAAAAAATATAACTTAAAAGTATTAAGAGTTCAAGTTAGGCAACAGAAGTGCTGATTATCTGGAACTCACAATACAAACAGATTTGATAGTATAGGGAAAGACTTCCGGACCCCTGATCATTTCCCTACACTCAGCATTTGAACTTCATCTCATATGTTATGAGAAGATGCATTCTTACATGAGTTTGAATTTTAACTACATGAACTAGCTAAACAGTTCTTCATCACAGTTAAGAAACCAACTAACATACTGCTTTTATATTAAGTTGTATAAAAACTTTCAAACAAAAACAAACAGAAAATAGGCAGTAAAATCTGAAAGCACTCACTCGAATCATCTGTTCAGTGTTGTCAAAAATAGTCTGAAAGTGTGGCCCATTTCTGTCAGCCTGTGAAAATAATAATTTGCATGAAGGTTAATATTAATTCCAACCAGTCATTGTGCTCTTCAGAAGATTCAAAACAATCCACTAGCTCTGAATTGTAGGTTTAAGACTTTATAATATATGAAAGTGCTTTACAAATAAATGTAAGAAACTGAATGTATACCTTTATATATTCCACCTTCAGGAGGTCTAAGCCAGCTTTATCTGAGGAGCTAATTAGATGAATGGGTGCTTTTTTACCTGTAACATACCACATGAAATACACAAGAATTAGGGTTATTCCTGTTCTTTCAGAGAACCAAAGAATTTGTGCCTTGAAGATACGAACTAACTTTCAATACCATTTCTCAAAATGCACTGCACCACCAAATACGAATGCCTGTTAAGTCCAAAATGGCAAGTCTGTACCCCTTCTCCATCTAAAGATTAAGCAACTTGGATGGAGTACTATTTACTTAAAATTAACCTATTTATTTATCCAATAAGTATCATGGCCGGATTCCAGAGCTGATAAGCTGTGTACCAATGGGACAAGCACTGCCAATGGACAATATTGTTACTGGAAAACTAGAATCACATTTAGATTTCAGCGAGCACAAGAGACAGAAGAGCTACAGTTTCAGACTGATACACACACAAGTACACTTCTCTCCCATTGCTTAGTACCTCCAATTTCATAGTAATCCAAGCTTATTTTCTTTAAGTAAGATACAGCTGCTAAATTATAGGTTCTGACAGTAGCTTCTGTCCCAAGGTGCATTACATCAAATACAAGTACTGTCTCCTCAATTTTCTTCTGCCTGGTGAGTTCTACTAAAACCTGATGAGCAAGAAACACACAGTTAATACCATCTTTTCACATGCAGTTCAAAAATAAAAAAAGTAAAAAAAAATATTGCCTTGCCTGCTTTACTGGAACTCTTATTTTTATTGCAGAGTTAAAGGGTTAAAACAGGAAAAAGAAGTGATTGATGGTGAAAGATAGAAACATCATAGAAATATTTGGGGATTTGCTCTTTGCAAGTGATCTGCCTGGATATCTACTTCGCTCTTCCAGTGCAAATTTCCCACCACCCACCCCCAAATTACAACTCAGTACTATTATTTTCTACCAAGAATTCTCCAGTAAAGGGTTTTGGGCTTTTTTTTTGTACATACACCCAGATGAACTAGGTGTATGCTTATTTACATACATACCATATATAAAAAATAAGTCATACGCATACCACATATAAATAACCCACAGAAGTATACATGTGCAAACATGGAGGGGGGGTTGTGTTTGGTGGCTATGTTTTCGCATCCACTACATCTGAAGAACACTGGTAATAGAACACTGGGTTGGGGATTTTTTTCAAGTACTCTTATGTGGAAGGTATAAACAGAATTCAAGAGACATACCTCTTTAATTTCAAACTTCAACTGAAGATCTACCAGTTCCTCTTTAGCAGTCTCCTCATTTTTTATCTCTTCTCCTTTACTTAGTGACTTGTCAGTTGGTTCAGAGCTTTCCTCAAAATCAAAATATTCTTCTTCAGAGTCTACAGAAAAGAAGTGATTTCTTCCTTGGTAAACTTTTTGTTCATAAACAGGGGTATATCCCACCCTCTCTTTCCCATTCTAGTGGGATTTTAAACCGTATGAGCATTGTAAATCTAATACAGTTTAGATCTATACCGCTTTCTTACCCACTGGAGGAAAAGTGAAGAAAATTAAAGCCCTACTAAGCAAATGGAGGACTATAGCTGTATCATTAGACAAGCAAGAACACAAATAAGGAAAACCAGTCATAAAGTAAGCCCCAGGAATCAGGTTTCCCCAGATTCCACTATAGGAAAGTTCTTCTCTCGAACAGGCACGGAAGTAAATGTTCAGATCCGGTGTCAATACATTTTTAGAAAGAAGAAAGCTTTGCTATTGCAAAACACTCAGGACAGGATACATAATATTTGTAATGGATTATTTTTGCCACATCTTAGCTGCTTAATGCCAGTGCACACATCCCTTTAGACATGTTATTCACCTTTTTTTTATGCCCAACCCAAACTATGTGCCCTGGAGTGGCAGCAGCAGATTAGTATTTGATTAAGTTCATTTTTGGATTTAAATCAATTTTGAAAAAACAGGTTCCTCAATATGCTCTGCTAAAAAGATGTCTCATGATAACTGAATAATTAAATGGGTTTGCTAATGACATCCTAATACAGTTATTAATAGCTCCCATTCGTAGAGGTTGCTTATGCATAATACTACTTAATCCCCAAAAGGGGTTGGTTCTTTGTTTTTTAAAAAGCAACTTCGTTATTCTGAGGTAACATCAGCATCTTAATAGAATCTTCTTATGCACTTGAAATGAGAGATGATGAATCATGCTCATCTCTCCTGTCCTTACAACATGCTATAAGATGAATAGCAGCCTGAAAACATTAGCTACTGCATAAGTTATGGCCATCTACTTCTACAAAGACATACCAGTAGCTTCTTACCTGACACCATGTCTGCTAACAACTGGGGTGTACGAAGTAAACCTTTACCAACAGAAATTGTGGGAATAGCCGGTACCTAGAGGGGGGGGGGAAAGAGATTAAAGACAAAAAAAATCACTATTTTACACTCTGAATAACTTGGTACATCCAGTCATATTTTCTACTGATGATGTACCTTTAATTTTGCCTCCCCATATTACTTAGAAAGGTCAGTTTTGCCAATACTTATATTAAAACCAACATGACAATGTCAAAGGCTAAGCTAGACTTGTTTGAGTAAGCCCAGCACCTACAGATTGTAAGTCATAATGAAGACACTTTGCCTAATTCAGCTAGGCAACAGATCTCTCATTTCAAGTGAAGAAGACCACAGCCATTAGCAGGAATTCACATTTACAATGACCACTTCAGTGAAGTCACTTTTTTATTTCAGTTTTCTTAGTTACAGTCAGCTTACTTTTGTGCTTGGAATTGACACAGATGATTTCTGAGGCAATGGAATGCTATCAATCAGATCAAAAATTGCCTTGATTTTCTGGTCAGAGAGTCTGACATGCACCAAAGGAAGTCCTCCTGATACTTTAAACCTTTAAAAACAAAACAAAAAAAAAAAAACAAAACCAAACAACTGATTCAACAACAAGACAACACGAATTCTTGACGCAAATCTTAACAATACCTATACTCATAATATAGAATCCTAGAATGGTTTGAGTTGGAAGGTACCCTAAAGCTCATCCAGTTCCAACCCCATGCTATGGGCAGGGACACCTTCCACTAAGAGCAGGTTGCTCAAAGCCCTGTCCAACCTGGCCTTGAACACTGCCAGGGATGGGGCAGCCACAGCTTCTCTGGGTGTGGAGAGCTATTTGGCTGTGAACGGGCATGTGAGCAATCCAGACAATTGCTTGACAATTGTAAGGTAGTGACCCGCAGGCATTGGGGCCTCGCCTGAGGGTTACTAAAGTTCGTGTATGTGCAGAAGCCTTGGGAAAAGTTAGCACGGAAAACTACTGAGAAAGATACGCAGAGAAGGAATGTTAACTGTAACCTTGAAACATATGCTGTAATAGTTAACCAATCAGTAAACTGTTGCTAGCACTCGGCTAAGTGAAGTTAACCAACCAAGTGTTATCGAATGTTCTACTGTTCTGAAACTTTCCTATAAAAGGCATGATTGCGCACAATAAATTGTTCAGCGTGGATCATATTGATCTGTGTTTCGTTGTTCCCAAACCCCCGCGAAGTCTGGGTACCCTGTGCCAGAGCCTCAGCACCCTCACAGGGAAGAACTTCTTCCTAAGATTTCATCTAAATCTGCCCTCTGTCAGGTTAAACCATTCCCCCTTGCCCTGTCCCTACAGGCCCTTGTAAAAAGCCCCTCTCCAGTACACAGTAATTAAAAAGAAATACTTTCAATATTAATATATTACCTTGCCATCCTGGTATCTCTTTCCACCATTGATTTTGCAAACTGTACATGGATATCCATAGGCTGTAATATGTGCAAAGTTGATGGATGTTGAAAACGAGCCTTCTTCCAGTCTTCACCTGCAAATGTTCAGTAAATTCAGATGAAAAAAATATTGCTTGCTAATTGCTGTAATTAAGGTATAATTAAAGTAATCAAATGGCATCACTAAGAAAGGATAAAGAACCCCCTCACCAACTAGAGAAACCTAGAATAATTGGGGTAAGGTATTATAACAGCTTTTGAATCCCACTTTCAGTAGTTCTTAACACTATATTGCCTTAGCACCCTTAAGGCCAATTCTACACTAAAAAATGTATTTTAACATAGCACCCTAAAAAAAAAAGATACATGTATATCTAAATACAAACCAGTAACCTAGCATTTTGTTGACTGCACAAACTGAAATCCAAATGAAGTATTAAGGACAATTTTAGCTGTATTGTGCTTAGGACTGAAAACGTAGTAGCTCAATCCATACATGCTGCTTACTGGCGTCAAAGTAAAGAGGTGATACACAAGTCCAAAAAAAAGCAAGCTGCTGTTTGAAGATAAATCAATGATTTTTCACAGTTTAATGCCACGCATACCTATTACAATCTACCTTTCAGTTAACTACTAGCTCTGGTTTGCCTTTTTCTTTAAAAAACATATTTATTACGAGCAAGTTGGCTTCCCCCACCTCTCGACTAAAGAGCGACTACGTCATTTGTTACCTGTTCTTCCAAAAAGAAGTTGCACATTTTTGATTTCCACATCAAACTTGTCATAAGCTTTGTCCATAATCTCCTCTAAAGATGAAAACGTAGAAGCTTGACTACTGCCTTGATTTATGCTGTTCAGCTAAACACACAAAAGACAAGATTATGTTAAGTCTAAAAACATGCTATTAATTCTAGTGGAGATGAAAAAGGCGATTCATAGTTCATGACGGACATTTGGATTACTACAGAGAAGCAATTTTGGTTCATTTCACACTTATCAAGAATAAGATTTTTTTTTTCTTACTTTTATCAATGAACTTAATTCAAGTTACACAAAAATACTTTTTTTTGGTCTCAAGCTTAGTGCTGGAGTACAACTAAAATAAATATTTAATCAGTCACCTAAAATCAAGCTAAATTATTGACATCTTTCAATTTTTCAACTTTCAAACTCCAGGAGAAAAATTCTGTTCTCTTTTCTTAATAGAAGGCTAGCATTTTAAAATAAAGAAAACAAATGTTCATGTGTTTAGCTGAATAAATGGAAGATATTCAATGATAAACTATTACAATCATGATTACGAAATGAAAATGTTTCCTGGGGAGATTAACTAGTATAAGTAAGGCAAAGACGAGCATTTGATCAATGCCCTGAACATTGATCAAATTGCTGACCCAAATTTATTTGGTAAGAAAGATACAGTAAGTTAAAACCACATTCACGCAGTTGATCATCTTTGCTTTCTGAAAACAAGATCGTTTCAGATGACAGCTATGTTAAGAGAAAATACTTTTTACTCCCTGTAACTTTAAAGAGACATCATTTACATACCTGAAATGTACCAAAGTCCAAAATCAGCAAATCTGATTTTTCACGGTAGAAACCCGTTTGTGGAACCACAAGGTAGGAAGGTTTCAGATTAATCTTCAAGTCAAGGACTTTCCGCATTTCAATAATATGAACTAAACCTTAAATAAAAAGGAAAGGACATTAAAATTGAAATGCTCTTCTCTAGTGAAGTATTTGTGTCAGTCAATATATAAAGAAATGCTATCTGTCTGAAAGACAACACATCTTGAGGAGACTTACTCCTCTAAGTTTACTGATTTCTCACTAAACTCAAGAACATTCACTAACACTCCAACTGAAACATTTAAAGATATTCAAGGGTTCACCTCAGATGAGGTTTGTTATTATCGTACCTGTAGCAGTTCTTTCCTTTATTTCTTCCAGCTTCATTAACGTGGCTGATGTTAATCTTTCAAGATCCATTCCCTTACTTGTCTGAAAGAATTCTACCATTGCATTTATTGTTTTCTTTCAACAATAAAGAGGAAAAAAAAAAAAAAAAGAATTATCAATATACACAGATGTCACACGGTAAACATTCAAAGAGAGATTGTAACAGAGTAAGAATAACAGCAGAGAAAGGAGAATGAGAAAAAGAGGTAAGGGGTTTGGTTACTACTCACTGCATCATATTTTATTTCCACAGCCTGTGATTCAATAGTAAGCCTCTGGTCAGCAACGCTATCCTCAGGGTTAACATCAAACTCTATCTTAAGTAAAGAAGACTTGCTATCCCCTATGGAAGCCACAAGAGATGGTACAATGTTTTCTTGTCTCAGGCCTGTAACATACCAGTTTTCCAGCTTTGCTTCAACCCTACAGAAGATGAACAGTTAAATATACTTTATGAGAATACAGAACACAGTTCCATCTAGGAAAGACAAGCAAGACGAGAAAACCTTTGGTAAAGCCAAACATGAGTAGCTTCACAGGACTAATCACATAGTTCAGAAATTGGATAAATAAATGGGAGGCAAGAATATTTCAAGAGTCAGCAGCTGAGCTGGTGACCTTATGCAAAAAGCTAGAAGATGAAGGAACTGCAAATGAAAGCCGGAAAACTGCACAGGCCCATTTTCCAGACACTGAAAATCTTAATCATTGACTGCATAATCCAGTAATTTGTGTTCAATATTTCTGGTGTGCCCACTCTCAAAACACAGGAAGGACTCCTACATGCTGGTTTATCTCCTACTCACAACACACAGACATAGCTTTTCATTTCTGCAGGAAGCAAGCAACACATTCAGTAGCTTGGCTGGAGTTTGTTAGCCAGACCATTTCACACTGCATAGGTATCCCTTCCCAAAAGGAATATACAGCACTTCAACATCCGAATTCAAGAAACAGCTTATCATTGTTTCTGAAAGCTAACAAGTAGCATTCCTTTCTTCATTCCATTCTATGTTACTCACCAAATTATGTGACTATAACTTTTCAGAGTGCAATTGCTGAATGCCCATAAATTTAAAAAATCAATACAGAACAAAATGCACTACCCAAGAAAAGATTTTAGAAGTCAGGAGTGGAGGAAGGAGATGTTTCTACAAAAAAGAAAATTCCAATCCAATTACTTTATGGCTTGTGCTCCTGGGCGCTGTGATATTTTGGTACTCAGATCAATTATCTGGACTTTCAGAGTTTCTGCCACATTCTTGTCTTCTTTAATTGTGAGAGAAGTGCTTAGCAGCTTCAGTGTCACAACATGGGCAACATACTAGTGAGAAGGACAGAGAAAACTGACATTAGACATCCTGACATGAATAACTTTCTGAACTACTAATTTCAACAAATCTAAGAAAATGTGGTATTTAAAGCTATTCCAATTGACAATGCTAAGCAACATATCTTTATGTAGGAAACGAAGTATAGAGTCTTTACTTTCTTTCAAACCTTACCAGTCATTTCTTTTACATAAAACAGAGTATTTCCACAAATGCAGATCAGATCTAGTCTGTATCTCTTCAGGATTCAGGGAAGTTTCTTTTTTTAAACCACCAAAGCAAGTATAGCTAAACTACATCCAACAAAGTCATCATAAACCCATCAAATAACTGCATTTGAGAAGACACTGCATATATGTCTTTGTTGTTCTTGCTGCTGAATGTCATATCTTGACCTTTTCAAGAAAGGATTTTGGCTTCCTGACACATGTAGCATTTTATAACTGTGTCAATCAGCAGCTTCCTATCTGCATTTGAAGCCTGCATCTTTCTTCAGGGTACTGAGAGAGATGAAAGCACTTTTACACTTAATTTATCCAAATTAAAAATTGAAGTTTTTCTACACAGGAATGCAAGGAAAGTGTGAAGTAGAATTTAAAAAGAAAGGCATCAATACTGAGCACTGTTCAGGTTGTCTCTCTTCTTCGTTAGCATGAGATGCTGCTGCTGCTCTGCTCTTTTCAAACTGACAGGAATATACAATAGCACACAGGCCTCCTTTTTGCCACACAAACAATTCTCAACTTCCCTATTTAAGGCACACGTAAACCCATAACAGTTAAATTTAACAAAATACGTAAGACTGGAAAGTTGGGAGTGTTGAGCTGGTGGGTAGGGAGGCCTGTGGGGAGAAGAGAAAACATCCTTCTTGAAGGAAATAGTCTTCACGTATAAAGTGCTTCTGTAAGCGGTGACCAACTTGAAGCCGAACCACCAGTTGTGTTAAGTTTTAAGACACGTGCAATAGTACCCACAGAAAATAAGTCCATTGAGAGAAGCCTTACCATTTCACATTTTCTTAGTTGTCCTATAAGACCTCTTAAGAACACTGTACTTGTAAAGCTTTATCTTTTATTTCTTTGCTTAACAAGCCAAAAAATATCTCAATGTCTCAAATATGCTTTTTTAATTCTATGCTTTCCTTTGTGTAGTAGAAAAAAAGTACTACTGAAATCTCCTCATACATTTCATTAGGAAAAACATTTACAGAGAAGCATGACATGATCCTTCTAAAAAAAGCAACCCTTAAAGTACAAACACTGGGTCAAATACGAGCTAATCACATGCTGGTGTTCACCTTCATACTAACAGCGACTGACTGTTCAGTTATCAAACTGCAGACTAATTTAGTTTTCACCGCAACATGTACCAAGAAACAGATACAATGAAAAAGCTAACAAGGAACCTTTATTTCATTTACAGCTAGCTTTTGTTATTTTCTTCCAAGTTGCAAATAGTTATCTCATTCAGTTCGTTACTTCTAAAGCACTCTAGATCAGGGTTGTGCAACCGGCAGAACACCACAAAGAAAACATGTGCCATTCTTTGTGTTTTCTGAATAACTGTATTTTATCTTCTTTGTGCATTCAGCAGATGTGACTTGCACTGACACATATTCTACTGCTTATCTTAAGGCTAACATGCAGTAGAAGGTGTTTATGTTTTTGGATTTTTAGTTTGGAAGCATGGGGTTCGTTTTTTCATTTGTAGGGTTTTTTTAAACCATTCCTGTAAGAAGTTGCTTACCTGCTTTGGTAAGGAAAGGTGATAGGAGCTGTCACTATATCCAATAGCAGTGAAAAGCTTTGCTTTCTCTTCTGGTGTCATTAGTTCATCAATAGCTAAAACAAAACAAAAAAGACCCCAAAGTTTGCCCTTTAATGCATAATAATTAGGATTTTTCCTCTCATTTGTTTTCTACTGCTGACACATTTCTTTGATTCTTCACATTGCACTAAGATCCATATTGTGAAACAATTCACACAGAAGTCTTTGCATATGGCATTACATACATAGCACAGATATCAACATATTTTCAATTACAAAAGGTACCCATATCTCCTAGTGATGAAAATAGCTTTGAGGAGTACTATTAGGACAAGTCTCTTGTCCAGACAGCAAATCGGCGGAATACAGTTTTCAACTCGCTGCCTGTAACACTACAGCCATACTCTTCTCCTTACCAAGGTTCTGAAAAGCTAATGGCTATTTCAGAAGTATGTCTTATTTGTCAGCTCAATATACATTAACAGTAAGTAAAACTATAAAATGGATCAATACTGCATTGCCATTCTCTCTCCTTCTGCACAGTAGGAAGCAAAACATGCTACAACTTTCTTCTTTATATATATATATATAAACTTCATGTCTCTATAGAATGCATTATAGTCTACACTTACTTTCAGGAACAAGTGATTCTTCATCTTCCTTTTTCCTAGATTCTTTTTTACCCCAGAAGCCACTAAACCATCCTCCACCTTTTTTTTCTGCTTCAGTGGTTTTCTTCTTCAGTAGTTTTTGTCCTGATCTTATTGTCTACAAACCAGGCATTAGATTAGATAATTACTATATGTTTTCTTTTGCTTTAAATAATGCATGTATTTACACATACTGAACAGCCATTTAACTGATGGACAGCGCCATCACCCTGTAAGAGATGAAAAGCACTATAACTCACGAGACAGAAGCAAAAGGAAGATCAGGGATGGAGGCATGTGTATGCATACGTATGTGGAAACAAACGTGTTACTTTAACTTTGGATGGCCTTTTTTCCTACATATTTCACTAGCATTTAGACTACAAAAAAGGCAGTAACCACATGAAAAGACAGTACTTAAGAAGCAATTAAATTAAAACTTGTAGTAACAAACCTGAAGACTGATCCTGTACCACTGCATGTATTTAGAACTTTTAATTCGTATGCAGGCATTTGCTTTGCATTTTAAAAATCAAGGTATGACCAAAACCATCTCAAAAATAAGAAAAATCATTATTACTTTTTCGTTTCACATACCTTCCAGATGTGTAGACAAATACTGAGGCTACACTGGCGTGAATAGCAATTATACGATGCAACTACAGAGGTTAATTTTCATGTTAGGAAAACAGCTACCAGTATCATTCTTCTCATAAGATGGCTATTCTGAGCTTGCCCTCAGTATGCTATGTGGTTTTAATCTCAACTGCAGATGCAACACTTTTCATGGTGTTATAACATACAACCCCCTGTTAAGTGCCACAAATTATTTCCAGAATAGAATGCATCTAGAGATTTGATCTGCCTTTTAACAGTTCTCACAGAGTTGTCTTTTAATTAGATTGGCTTCCCCCTAAAATGAGTATCTAAAGGTGTAGGTAGGATGGGAACAGCTCTACATGTTTGATCTTGAACAGCTGTAGAACCAGTGCTGAAATAACAGAAGTCAAAGAAAGAAGATAATCCTTAAATCATCACCCTTTGACAACTGCCCGACAGTACAAAGTGGGTAGCAGTAACACTGTGCACACACACTGGTAGGTTTTTAGAACTGGTTTTCAGTTTGGAAAATTATTTCTTCTTCTCCTGAAAGGATAGGAAACTTGCCTTCCCACCACTCTATCATACTCAGCAGCACAAATTTTTTCATGACAAAACTACTCTATTTGAAGTGTTACAGTATTATTGAACAAAAATTATTTCTCACCTCGACTTGTGCTTGCTGTCTTGCTAAGATGATATTGAAGACATCAAGCTTCCTTTCTAGGTCCTGTAAAAATGATGAAATCATTTGCCTCAAACACGTTTAAGAAAGGCTCACCATTTCAAATTCTCTAGTAGCTCCTTTGTATTTACACTCCAGTTTCTCTCTAGACCTGCTCCTTACTTTCAAGGGCATAGTGCCCTCCCAGCAGTTCGCTAGAAGATGAAACCTGATGTTAGGCAGTCTAATCTACCTTTTTTAAAAAGTTTAACCTTGCACTTCATTAAACGTGCTTGTGTTCAATCCACAAACAAAGAGCAGTTAAATAACATTTTATCAGTGTTTCCATTCTTTCCACAATAGGCTACACTCAGCTTCAGATTAAAATTGTAATTCCACAGAATTCTTGCAATTGGAAAACCACCAACCTTGATTACTGTCATGTGTATTTAAATAATTATTTTATAGAGGGACCGAAACATATTTTCTTCTAATGTCCTGGTTCAGCTGTAACAGTTATTTTTCTTCCTAGTAGCTGGTGCAGTGACACCAAAGAAAAAAACACCACATACCTGAATTTGCCTCTGTGTTTCTTCTGACAGTTTACTTTGTGTCAGCTTGTTCTTGTACACATTTTTGTAACTCTTCAGAAGCTGCCTATGCTGTTTTATGTAACTCCATGACCACATTCGAGCATGTCTTCTGATGTGAACTTCAAGAACACTGTTACCTGCATATTTCCACCTACAACAATTCCACACTTGTAAGCAACTTCCCATTTCACTGTGCATTACAACTTGAAACATGGTAGAGACAGCTTTTTAATATGCCAACACTTTAATACTTGTCATTTGAGGAAGACAAACGGTTTAATGATTTCAACATCACTTTTGAACAGCAGAGTGAGTGCCTAGATTGAATTCATGAAGCACTCTAAATCTGCATTCTCTTTTGATTTCTGCATGTTTACAAATTTGGGCTGTAACAACATTAAGAACACTCAGGGACTTTGATAACCAGCATCAGTTAATACTTAGGGAAAAAAAAAAAAACATGACAATGGCTGTCATCCCAAAACTTTAAAAATTACAGTTGACATACATGTTCCAAGTCAGATTTTCATCACTTGGTTCTTTGACATGTCTTCTTCCACAAGCTTTTTGTGGAAGAGAACATTTTTGGGTAAGCAAAGCTCTGTTCAAGTTATAACGCTATAAAGAATCTCATTTTAAAATGACATCTAATCACAAAGGAGAATGAAGAAACTGGAGAGGACTCCAGCATCTCTCAAAGAATGCATGAACATACACAGCTTACCATTCTCTGGCATTTTTATGTAGGCATACATTCGGCCTAAATCTTCTGTATGGTGCATTGCGAACCATGTAATCTATGGACTCCAGAAGGTCTATCATGCTGAGATACTGAGTGCAGAAAAACAAGTTTCTTAGCAGAGGTTTGGATTTTGTTGCATGCAGTGCTTAAAGCACATGTATACCATGGTTTTCAGTAGTCCCCAGGCTAAGCAGAAATTCAAGCCTATGCATTTTTATTAGTATGCAAAGGAGGACCAATTATACTCATTGCTCTCAAAGGACACCACTGCCAGAACTTCTGGCTTCCCTGAATAACAAAACCAATTTGTATTTCCTTTAGGCTGTTGAGTGCAAAGTCTCAGGCTTTTTCAAACCAGTCCTATTCTCTTTATTTGTCAAAACACAGTTTCCCCAGTTTCAGAATTGCCTTTGCATTAGGTAAATTTATTGGTATTATTCTGAACTCAGATTACACTCTGACATCAATAAGGGCTAAAAAGCTATCAAGCAAGTTAACTGTAAATTATTACTGAATAAATGAAATCGCTAACGCTGTTGGGGAGCTATCTAAATAAGTACCTTCATACTTGAGCAGGCTTTGTCACCAAAGCCAATATATTCCATTCATTACACCCTTGCTTGTATCTTGGCATCTTTGCAGTTATAATGGTGTAGTTTTATAAGATAAGGGCTAGTCAGAAGAATGATCCTGTTCTCCATGTGAAAGGAATGGTATTGGAAGGGCTGAATACAGATCAGGTGGGGGGTCACAAATAACAGGGTCAAAGCATCAGCATCTGGCACCACGGAGTGTCTGTTACACAAAGGGAAAATGAACCTACACTTTTCCCCATAGTTACTGTTAAATATTTCAGACAGTTTACCTGCACATAAGCAGAAATTTCCCAAAGAAGGTGGTTATTCAACAAAAAAAGTCTACACTTTATCACAGACTCTGCTACAAAGATACAAAGTAAGCTGGATACAAAGACAACTTACCTGTGGCTGTGTGAATTCCATGACAATTCTCTGTACTTCTACGTTACAATCAAGCTTTGGAGTTTTCAGTTCTACTTCTGCATATGGGTTGATATACAGTCTTGCAGAGGCTGATATTGGTCTAAAAACTTGAAGATTAAAAAAAAAAAATGAGATTCATTTTCTGCTTACAATAAAGTGTGGGAAGTAATCTTCAAGTACTTATTTCCACTGATGTATCAACCACTTTGTACTGATAATGTGTATGCTCGAGACCCACAGAATCAGGATGCAACTCTTACTAAAACTTAAGATAGCGCAGCAGCAGTTGGAAAGCAGATAAGCTGTAAGACATTGTTATGCTTAGGTTTTTGTAAAATAAAGTTAGTATGGGCATGCCTGCATGAACAGGTCAGGATCTTAGTACACTAACATGCTCAGAACAGTTTATACTCACTCATATTCCTAGCTTACTTACTATACTGGTAGTCTTGAGGCTGGTTACCACTACATGGAATTCCACTTTTCAGCTGATCCTGTAAAGGAATGTGATACTGTCTAGCAATTGCTGAAGAGCATTACTCATTTACAGTTCTCTAAGCTTTGAACAGACCAGCTTAAGTACACATGTATTTTGCAAGGGCCTCTTGCCTGTAAATGTGAAAACTTTTATAGAGCAAGCATTTAAGAGTCAAAGGTTTAAATACACCTAATTAAAAGAACTCTTTCTCCTATTATTCTCCTATAAGCAGACAGTCCATATTCGATTTCTTCATTCTCCAATAACAACTAATGTGTGCTCATTTAGAAAAATAGCTCAAATGTACACAACAGAGCAAATGTTTGGTTTTAAGCTCCTTGAAAGTACCAGGACTATCTAATCACATTCCACCTTTCCTCATTTTAAACACATACGGAGGCCACTTGAGACTTCTGGTATGTGCGGGTACAAAAGAAAATGTTGACAAAAAGTAGCTAGGAAAATATCAGAACAGCCCAAGAGATGTGACAAGTGTCCTGCTAGACCTGAGTCTTCATTCAGAATGAGGTCTCTCTGAAACTATAACTCTTCAGCAGTTTATTGGGAATGCTATATTTGTGCCCAGACATTTTATCTAGTTTCAGAATTGCAACGGCACAATCAGAGCAGGATGCCTGCTTTTAAGAAAATGTTCATATTACCTATTTTACCTATTACATAAAGAAAGATGAAGTGCTTGTTCCCATTACATTTTATAAAGACTATCAATATTAAGAGTTGTTTTTACAAGGAAAATATTTTCTAACTACAAATTTCTTTGATCTAATCCTTTCCCCAGCTGTTTATTTAAAATCTGGCTCATCCTATATAAAAAGGTATGCTTTCTCATTCAAAATACTGGTATTTCAACTTATTTCCTGTCTGCTGATCTACATTAATAAAACCTAAATTCCAATGAGATTAATGTAAAACAGCTGCTCTCAAAACCAGCCATATACTCATGTTATTTAAACATGAAGACTGTTGCATTAAAGTGACAGGTGCTACAGACTACACAGTTTATTCTTACTATAACATAGACCAGTTAGTTACTATAATAAATCTGATTTCCTGATAATGCTGATTAAAATTATTCTAAGTATTCAGGCATTTAATAGACATTACTAAATGAGACACGTTATTTGTTATCTGTTCAGTTACTGTATTGGTTTTAAAGTTCTGAAGCAGAGAAAACTTAACAAGTGGCAAAGATTACACAAGTAATCTTATGCTTATGATGAACTCCATTCACCCCATGT
Organism: Amazona ochrocephala; assembly: GCA_039720435.1. Lineage (NCBI taxonomy): Eukaryota > Metazoa > Chordata > Aves > Psittaciformes > Psittacidae > Amazona > Amazona ochrocephala. Next base: position 28,481,644 of record CM077883.1, on the reverse strand, counting down.
GCTTCTTCAAATCTTCTCAGACATTTTCTGAGCATATTCCTGCTCTCCATCTCTTCCTCTTTTAGGCACAAGGACACAAAGATGACTAATCGCAACCGAAAAAAAATTTACTAACAGTCATGAAAGAGCCAAAAGATGCAAAAAAAACCCCAAACCAAACAATAGAGATGATGCCACTATGCAAAGTGATACTAGTATACAGCACCAAAATTGCTAAGGATTTCAAGAACTAGAAAAACTCTAAGTGGTGAGATGCTTCAAGTTAATAATTGGTCAGAATACTGTTTGCTACACTGGAACTGCTCTGCCTCAGCACTCGAAGAAAAGTCTACACGCAGGACAAGCCACAGGCTTTGGAAACAGGAAACTGCATTTAACAGTCCCAGAGGGCAAAATTCCCAATTCTTTCAGACAGAACTTGTTAAAAGCTTCCACGACGATGGAATAGAAAGTGGTACTTCTTGACACAGGAAACAAGTTCAAGAAAACTACACTAGCATTCTTCACTTGCAGCTTAGTCAATAGTAAATCAAAGTGTCTATGAAAAGTGCTGAGATCTAATGTGTCAGACAACATCAGCTAAGCCCACAAAGCCATCTGTCCACAAGCACATCAAGGACTGATTTACAAAGGATCTTCCTGACAGTGCTGGAATGACATTTGAAGGACTAAGATTTTTACTGCTGTCAGTTCAAAATGTGTACTGGTTTGTGTTTACACTTCACTTCAGTCTGAGATGCAACAGAGAAAACACCCACAGACAGGTAACTCTGAAGACTCCTGTAGCTGAAGTAGCTTAGCTATTATTAATGACATGTAAGCACTTCTGCTAAAAGACAGAAGTGGAAGCCCTCTGAGGATTTAAAGAACAAACCAAGAGACTTTAGACAGGAAGAAGAATCAACATATTCATAGTTATCTTCTACATACAGTGAATAAAATACCCAATTTTGAGACAGTAGTGCCCTAAAAGGGGAACCAGAACAAAAACAAAAGGATTCAGTTTCAAGTTCCACTTAACAGATAAGATCCTGGCTGGTTTTAAACATTCACAGTTTTGATTCAACCCTCCCTAGTACCAAGCTCACCAGGTTAAGTATATATATTTTTAAGCAGGGAATAAAACAAAAATGAAAGATATCTGTAAAAATGAGCACAACAGAAAAAAGGAAACAAGCAGTGCTGTATAAGAACACACAGAACACCTATATAACCTTTACAAACATAAAGGGTCAAAAAGGTGGCATTTTTGCAGAGAGCACTTATTCACACCAGAAGTAGAATGCAGATAATAGATTCAGACAAACTAACAGCAGTAATCAGATGCCTGCTATTCCAAGCAAATTACTTGTTTTCTAATTCATTCTAGGGTTTTCTTTCAGAACCTAAGATATTCAGTAGTGCATTACCCAAAAGCTCACTAGAATAACCACATTTCCCATTACCCAAAAATGCCTTCTCTAACCAGATGAACGAAGTAGCCATCTGAAATAAAGTTTTTAACAGTAATGGTGCTTTTCCAGCTCACAAGTCCTCAGCTGTTGTACAAAATGAGGATGTGTGCTCTCAGCCACAATTTACGTCTATATAATTGTCCTGTTCATACTGCCCAAGTTCACAGTTTCTTTTCTGGGAAAGTAAGACTTCACAAATAACACAACAATGAAATGAAAGCAAAACAAGTACTCCACACACTTGAATTATTACAAGTTGCAGTATTCCACTACTCATCTAGCCAACAGCAACTCAAAACATGAATGAATAATGAAACCAAAAGCAGACATAGCCCCTAGAAAGCCCCTACCCACAAACCTGATTTTATTCTTTCCCTGTAATTCCCACTTTAAGGTATTCACCTCTCATTCTGTCTTGATTTACCCCTCACTGCCCTTATGCTGCCTCATCTTCATCATTAGTAAGGTGTACTTGTGATACTACAACTACAGAATATAGTACTGTTCAGTGCATCTTCTTCTACGTTACCAGTATTTCTTCACGGGAGCCATGATAATACATTTTGCTGTGTATGTTCCAGTAAGCACTGAGGCTGTCCAGGCATAAAAGCTGTGCAGGAAAGAAAACATGCAACAGATTCCACACTCAGTATTCAACCCATTCTAGGAAATCAGCTTTCCATTTGTGAAAACAGAAATCAGACGAAAGCAGACTAGACAACAAATCCACCATTAGCAGTGAGATGTATTTAAACTTATAATACTGTTTTTAAAGTAAAAATTGAATCGCTAAAAATCAAGCTCTTAATGCACAGAAGTTCACGCACATCTCATAAATACAACTCGGGATTAGAGAGGCAAGGGTGTACAAACCCAACGTTAGCCTAGTAAAGAAAACCAAAAAACTAAGACTATTAAACCTTTCTTGTATCATTCCAATAATTTCTTAGATCTTTGCATACTCCTTTGGATTTGGGGGCAGCAAGAACAGAGAGACTGCTTAGATACAAGAATCCCAATTACATTAGGCATACAAACTAGAGGAGAAAATGGCAACTTGCCAACCTATTTGAAATCACAGTTACCATGCAGACTTGCTGCATAAGACATTTAATGAGGGAACCAATGTTTGCATTTAAGAGAAATTATTTAAACCATGGACTTGGAAGTTATGCCTTACAAAAAGCCAGCTTTTTGTGCTCTAATTCTGTATGAACACACAGCAGAATTAGGGAAACCAGGAAAATTCACAAAGCAAACTACTTTTCCAATTGTTATGCAGAGCCCCAGATTACTGCTCTCCAAGATCAGTTGCAGTTGTGTAGGAAAAAAAACAATACCAAACAACATTACCTTGTATATTATTTTTGCAGCTTCATTCAGAATAGAAGGTGTCCAGTTCTCATTTGTTGTCTAAAAGTTCAAAGTGATAAAAGTCATGCTTTGCATCTTATTTAAAGTATGTGTGGTTTTATTCTCTGCTTTCAGGCACAGAATGCATTACTTTGGTTTCTCTAGACTGCATACACTTAAGTGAAAATCCAATATAAAATCTGACCATTTACTTTGATCTTCAACTCCTTATCCTACCCATAGCATCCTTAACATCTAAGGCAAAGAGGGGTTAGCTGAAATTTTCTTCCCCCATTTCTCAAGAGACCTGGCAAAATACCTTATTCTTTATCATCATGATGTAATATTTGCTCCAACATATTTATTAGGCCTGGAAATAACCTGCCCTATGAAATAAACATACTGAATTTTACAGATAATTTTACGGATTATAAGAACAAATCACTAGTTTCAGGAAGTGTGATGTTCCGCAACCGTCATCTCTTCTGCTAGCAGAAACTGGCATGAATAAAGAACTGTCTTTTCTTCCAGATGTATGCATACTTCCTTTATATCATCATCTTGATATGTTACTTTTTTTTTGTGCTACTCCAAAGTAAATCCAAACCAGCAGAACATGCATGCACACACACATTACCAGTAAACTAAGCTCGCCCAGTGTCATCCCCAAGGAAATTGGACACTGCGGATCCGTGATCTACAAAACCAGAAAAATAACAGTTATGTATTTTTCCTGCTGCAAACAGATATATCACTTAATTCAAGTTGACTAAAATCCTGAGCTGTTCTGAGAATCTTCTTTTGCTTAATTATTCCAGATGAAGCATTCTCGGAATACCTTAAGTTGGGCCAAAACTAATATGGCTGTAGTGTAAAGACTTAGGACTTCAGTTGAAGCTGACAATTTCCTTTTGGCTTCTAAACTCTTCATTAGAAAAGAATTAAAAACTACAGAGTACCACATCTCAGTCAGCTATATCATTTTGACTTTATAAACCTAGTGTCTCTGGAAACAGTCCCAAAATAGGTTTGAGAAATATTCTTTATCTAATGCTTTTCTTTCACATGGAATTATCTCATCACAAACTGCTTCAGCATCTTCCTAACAGAAGCTGGAAGGAGGCTAGAATAATACTAGTTTGGTTCACATAGCCATTAATATTTATGAGTTAAGTGGTTCCAACAATTCACCTCCTTTCTCACCTGTAACCCCATCAGTTGGAAGGCAGACATGGGGACGGTGAGGGTGGGGACCCTGGGCCCACTGTGGGGGAGGATCTGATTCGGGACCACCTTAGGAACCTGAATGTATACAAGTCCATGGGACCGGATGAAATCCATCCGCGGGTCCTGAAGGAGCTGGCAAATGAAGTTGCTAAGCCACTGTCCATCATATTTGAAAAATCATGGCAGTCAGGTGAAGTTCCCGATGACTGGAAAAAGGGAAATATAACCCCCATTTTTAAGAAGGGAAAAATGGATGAGCCAGGGAATTACAGACCAGTCAGTCTCACCTCTGTGCCTGGCAAAATCTTGGAGCGGATTCTCCTGGAAGGCATGCTGAGGCACATGAAAACCATCAAGGTGCTTGGGGACAGCCAGCATGGCTTCACTAAGGGGAAATCCTGCCTGACCAATCTGGTGGCCTTCTATGAAGGGGCTACGGAACTGATGGACAGGGGTAGAGCAGTTGATGTCATCTACCTGGACTTGTGTAAAGCCTTTGACACTGTCTCCCATGACATCCTTCTCTCCAAGTTGGAGAGACATCAATTTGATAGGTGGACCACTCGGTGGATAAAGAACTGGCTGGATGGCCGCACGCAAAGAGTAGTGCTCAGTGGCTCAGTGTCCAGCTGGAGACCAGTAACGAGTGGTGTCCCCCAGGGATCGGTGTTGGGACCAGTCTTGTTCAACATCTTTGTGGGTGACATGGACAGAGGGATTGAGTGCGCCCTCAGCAAGTTTGCCGATGACACCAAGCTGTGTGGTTCGGTTGATACATTGGAGGGAAGGAATGCCATCCAGAGGGACCTTGACACGTTTGTGAGGTGGGCTGATGCCAACCTAATGAAGTTTAACCATGCTAAATGCAAAGTCCTCCACCTGGGTCGGAGCAATGCCAGGCACAGCTACAGATTGGGCGGGGAGGAGATTCAGAGCAGCCCTGAGGAGAAGGACTTGGGGGTGTGGGTTGATGAGAAGATGAACATGAGCCAGCAGTGTGCGCTTGCAGCCCAGAAGGCCAAGCGTATCCTGGGCTGCATCAAAAGGAGTGTGACCAGCAGGTCGAGGGAGGTGATCCTGCCCCTTTACTCTGCTCTCGTGAGACCTCACTTGGAGTATTGTGTGCAGTTCTGGTGTCCTCAACATAAAAAGGACATGGAACTGTTAGAACAAGTGCAGAGGAGGGCCACGAGGATGATCAGGGGACTGGAGCACCTCTCGTATGAAGATAGGCTGAGAAAATCGGGGCTGTTCAGCCTGGAGAAGAGAAGGCTGCATGGAGACCTCAGAGGCAGCCTTCCAGTACCTGAAGGGGGCCTATAGGGATGCTGGGGAGGGACTCTTCATGAGGGACTGTGGTGAGAGGACAAGGGGTAATGGGTTTAAACTTAAAACAGGGGAGGTTTAGATTGGATATGAGGAAGAGGTTCTTTACTGTGAGGGTGGTGGGGCCCTGGAATGGGTTGCCCAGGGAGGTTGTGGATGCTTCATCCCTGGCGGCGTTCAAGGTGGGGTTGGACATAGCCTTGGATGGCATGGTTTAGTGTGAGGTGTCCCTGCCCATGGCAGGGGGGGTTGGAACTCGATGATCTTGAGGTCCTTTCCAACCCTTACTATTCTATGATTCTACAATTTCAAACCTTACCCAGGACACAGAAAAATTCTGTACGTCAGCTGCACACAGTAACATATGAAGAACAGCCACTATCTACAGATAATGATCAAGGCAATACTGGACAAGGCAAAAAGAGAGTATATGTTTCAAAGATCCAACATATTCGATTGTCAGTCATATCTGAGGTACTTTATTTGAAGAGGTGCAGAAGAAATCACAGCAATTTCCTCAAGATGGCAGAAAACCGTTTCTCTCTCTGGATTAAACAATCATGGCTGCACTAGAACCCAATATAAAATGAAAAGAGAGTGTTCCAGATACTTACATCATCTTCGTATTTCACATGAATGCCTGTGATTTTGACTTGCACATTTTTGATAACTTGAGTTGCAAGCTTTTCTAAGAAAGTATCTTTCTTCTCCACCTTCGGCTTGTCTAAAACAGTGAGTTTTAAACAGTCAGAATTCATAGCAGTTGTTGAATCTGGAGTTTAACCACACCAACCAGCTATACTCATGTACATTTAAAGTTTACTCTAAGGTGAATTCTTAATTTTTTTAAGATATTTTCATTTAGGTTACATATTTTCTTTTTTTTCCTTTCCTCTACATCCATATCCTGAAGACATGATGGTAGCTCTGAATACACAATGCAACCACAAGAAAATTTATCTCTAAGTTTCAGTCAAAGCAGTTTAGCCTACAGCAAGTTCTTATTTAATATATTTCTCCCCACTCCTTCCAAGGTAAAATGTTCTCTCAAGAGTCCCTCAGCCATTAAATGTGAGTTTCAACAAGCAAATCAGTAAAATAATGTAATTTAGCACAACATACTCTTGAATAACCAGGGGAAGGTAATACTTGCACAATAAGAGACCGGTCCATTACAGGCTTTTATACAACATTGTCTAAGAAAGTTAAAAAGCTGGAATAACCAAAGTGAAAAGAAAGTTACTTTGAAATTTCTTCCATGCACTTCTACTGTGACCATCTACGCTAGGTCCATACCAGACTTTGTTATGCCATGTAGTGATACCTGAACTTATGCTGAACAAGAGAAGGTAGCAGAAGTTAAATACTCACAGAAGTTCAGCATTCCACCCAAAACAAATGTGCATATGCCGAGACAGTGAGAATATTTACAATCCCTCATTACTTAATGACTGAACTCTAAAAATATTATCTAAGGCTGAGCATCTTAACATTTTACTAAAATATGTCTAGATGAGCTGTTTGTTCTCTATCTTCACAGGCTCCCTTGTCTTGATCGGTATTCACCTTCCAAAGTGGCTATCCCAGAGAAGGCCACTAATTAGCTTGCCAAGCTTGTACGTCTTTGTTGGAAAGGCTACACTCAGCTTAAGTTCAAGAAACAATATAACTTCGTACATCTTGCTACAAACATTGGGATTTTTTTTTTTTTTCCTAAGCTCTAAGGGAGATTCAGGAGATTCCTTTAAGAATGAAAAGATATCACTACTGAACACTGATATAATACCATTTTAGTCAAGAGAATATTTGATAACTAGTAAAAAAAGTAGTCGGAAGCTCAGAAGAAACCAAAACATTACATCGCTTTTACATGTAACTCACATTTCCTCCTATTTATCTTTAATTCACAACTACCACTCTCTAGTAACAGAAGCCGACACAATAATGAGGAAGGGCGGGGGGAAGGCAGAAGTGCTTACTGAAGCTTCATAACTTTCAAGTGGAAGCAGGAAACCCATCCACATTTTTCCAGGCACATGCAGCTACCAACACCAATAAAAGTTTGATACCTTATAAAGTTTATGTAGGAACCCCACAAAGTTCTTACTCCAACTACAAGACTATGCTGCAGCTTCCTCCAAGGTCAAATACTTAACAACACAACCACACCGGATATGGCAACCCAATATTAAGCATGTGACTAGGAATGGAGGCCTGCACAGTTTGGTACTTATACACAATGATTATCCTCTTGGGAAAAAAACTCCAATTTCATTGCTCTTGAAGTATCAGTCATCACACTATGTTAGCTATTTGGAACAGAAGCTAAAAGGTGCTGAAAAAACTCTACTGCTGTACCATCAGTATAGCATCAGATTTACTTTACACAGGTGTTACTGGAATATTACAAAGAATTAGACTAAGAGATCTTTCCACATGCAGTTTTTCCATCAGTCACAGCAAAATGCCACTAATCAGCCTACCAAATGTGTACTGTTGTCTCTAGCATTTCTGTTGGACATGCTAGAGATAGCTCAAGTTGGAGAAACAAGCACAGCTAGCTAAGCAGAGAGAAACAAGGATCCAGAGAACAGATAAACAGCAAAAGAGCTCTCTCCAATTATGTCCTCTTTCAAACAGGAGGAAAACAAAAGATATCACTGGATGTATATCCAAGCCTAAGAAAAACTAACCTAAACAGAAAGAGAAAAGAAAAAAGTCTGTAAAAAAGTTAAATGTCATAATTCTTACCCACCTTTTGAGTGATCACGACCTTTAAAGGGTCTTTTAAAATGCTTTTTATACTTTTTACGTTTACGTCCTTTCTCAGTGCAAGCAATTTTTTGGGAAAAGGATAAAACTCAAGTTAGTAAAGCAGAAGTGTTAGAAAGCATAAGAAAAGATGGAAGAAAGTTTAGCTTGTTTTAAAGCAGAATACCTTAGTAAGATCTCATTAAAAGCTTTTAAAGACTTTTAGATCTGTTAAGGAAGTAATCAGCTACTTCTCATAGCACAGAGCCTCATTTTTCCTAATTTATGTATACCTAAATTCCCTTTCAGGCAAGCAATTGGAGCCTTGCTTCCTCATCCCACCCTCTGCTTTTTCTTTTTTCTCAATCATTGAAGTTCAAAGCCCAGATAAACTAAGCAACTAGTAAAAACTTTAGATTAAGTATCCAAATTTCTACTGGATCAATCATCCTGCCAATTATAAGGTCAAGCCATTTAAATGTAATGTCTCAAGGGTTCAAGGAATTACAAACAATTGCCAGGCTTCTCAGCAAATACATACCCAGACTTCTTCATAAGTGCATTGCTTAACACAATTCCAGATCACATATGGCCAAAAGAGAGATAAAAACAGAGCCACGACTGCTTATTAGAAAGCCTGGTGAAGAAGCTCTGTGATATAAGTGTTTGGTTTTTATTTAATGCCCTCAGGCAAAGGAGCAATTGTCATAACTGAACAGTTAATAATGTACACATGTGGAGGGCAAAAAACCAACATGGGCGTTTACATCCAAAAGAGGCCTCTACCGTACAAGGGCACAACCTCCAAGTTAAAATATTTGAGATGTACATGGAAACCCAACAAACACTCTTCAGTATGACACATGCAAATCACCAGTATGGTATCAAAGCAATGTCAAAGAACAATACAGTAACTGCAGAAAAGGCATACAAAAAAATTATGGCTCTTTAAAAGCTTTATATGAAACCAAAGATATTATTTACACACAAATTACAACCCACGCAGTCACAACCATTTCATGAATTAGATTAATGTTCATATATTTGCACATTTCTAAGTTTGGTGACTTGCATTGTTTCTTTTCTTTCTCTGGCCATGTAGGGGTGAAAGAACTGGGCAATAGGGCTGCTGGTGCTGAACTTTAAGAGGTTGTAGCATGATAAGGGTGTATCCCACTAAAACAAGAAGGAAGCAAGTGCAGTAGTCTATGTCTGGGCAACAGCTTTATCTTTATGTAATTTGCGTGCCTGCTCAAACAAAGGAGAAAAAAGTGCCTGCCAACATTTCAACCTGTCTTGCAAGTAAGGTGATCATCCTATAAAGAAAAACTATGCCAAAGAGAAACATTTTCTTCTGTGTAGTTCCTTTTAACACTACACATAATCCTCTATAAATGATATTTGTCAAAGACTGCTTCCTACACTTGCTATTGCTTTTGTATTTCTAAGACCTTCACTCCTACGTATGATAAAACTAAGGCACTGTGATTTTCCTCTTGACTACCCTAAGCCATTACTACAAAGAAACTAAATGCATGGGTTTATATGTGTTCTAAACCTGTGCTTGGATAAAAATCCACTAAGTAACATGGGCTAAGAATAAACTTCTGAAAACCTGTCTCAAGATAGAAGTACAGCAGACACAACACAGGAACAGCTCCTCTGAATTTCAATGGAAAAACTTTACTTGCCTAAACTCAGAGCAATCCAAATAAACAGAATCATAGAATAGTTAGGGTTGGAAAGGACCTCAAGATCATCGAGTTCCAACCCCCCTGCCATGGGCAGGGACACCTCCCACTAAACCAGGCCATCCAAGGCTATGTCCAACCCCACCCTGAACGCCGCCAGGGATGAAGCATTCACAACTTCCTTGGGCAACCCATTCCAGGGCCTCACCACCCTTACAGTAAAGAATTTCAGGGAAAAGCACGCTAAATGCCCTCAATCTGCTACAGTTCATTTTGCCTGTCCACAGCTTCAAGACAGACTGAATTGTTAAGCTCAGACACTGCAACAGTAATAACCCTCTATTCTCAAAACACCTAAAGATAGTGTTCTAAAATGACAGTAGAATGTTGTAAGCATTTTATAACATTCTTGGCCTCCATGTGGCTAATGGAAAACTTTATAAATGGCCTCTGAATCTTTTTCAATAGCCATTCGATTAAGACAGGCCTCATCATTGCAAGTTTCCTCTTGAATCCACAGTCATTAAAGTCTTATTACTAGAACCACCAATATGTGGATGATGACTAAACAAGTATTATTTCCTCATTTCAATGTCTGGGTGCTTTGGGAGGGGTTGTTTTTATGTGAAAAATGTAACTAATCATGCATACCCACCAGGCTTGGTGTCCTTGTAAATCAGACTCTCCAACCCATACAAGGTATCTTGTGAATGAGTGCCTTGGTCCACATGGCAGCAAATAACCAAAAAAATGCAATTTTTAAAAAGAAGGAAAGCAGCTCCCAATTTAACATTAAAGTTTTTAAACTCGTATGACACGTTAGTGTTTCCAGTACAGTACCTGACAGCCAGTCACTTCAGAATACCAAGTCTCAAACATTATCTACATAGACAAATTATGCAATTTTCATTTTACGTATAACCAGCAAAAGAGCTGCAAGCTTTGCTCTCCATACATGAATTTTCATACTGACGGATTTTAATAACTTAGAAAACAAAAAAATAATGTTTTGCCAGCTCAGGTCAGTAGAGCTTGTTACCCTTTCCCCATCACACTACACTAACCACACAGTGACATGACTACTTCGCTCAATATTTGAATAGTCTGTCTAAAGAAAATATTCCCAAGACTGTTTATGCAAGGAAACTCAAATAAATGCAGGTGCTGAAACAAGGTTCTAAACACATTAAGGTAATCTGAGTACTAATCAGAAAAGCAAATACTGCTGAGAATCCATGGACACTGACAACTTTCTGTTCAATATATTTCCTAGGTTTTTACCAGCTATCGTGTTCTTAAAAGCATAGAGGAAGAGCTGAATTTCTTAGTTTTTGGTGCAGCAGAGCAACTTGGGTCCTAAGACTTCCGCAAAAGCAAGGGATTTGCTCACGCAAGAACTATACAAGTACTCCTAAGTCCAATATTCTAGTAGACCAGAAACACAAATATCTACCACTGAGATATCATAGAATATCTCAAGTTGTGAAGGACCCATAAGGATCTTGCTTGCAGCATGACTGAGAGGATAACTAGAGTTTAGAAGAATTGAATTTGAATGTTCCTCTAGCTTTTCCTTCACAAGGCTGAAAGTTTAAAACTGCAAAACATGACTGAATCTAATTCTAGTTCTTTATACGAGGAGCTGAGCTCCTGAGGTAATATTTTATATGATTCCCCCCCTCCAATAAAAAAACCCAACATTTAAAAGCCTTACAAATGCTGAATGCAGTAAGTTTCTTTCAAAAAAGATGACAGTCACAGGTGCACAGACGCACTCTTAACTACACAAAATTTCAGAACTGGAATTCCCCAAGCAGTATTCATTAGGTTAAACATTTCTCGTTATATTATCTCTTCATCCCATTGCTACTAGTGCAAAGAATAATGGCTGAAGCATTGGTGCTTTACAGTACCCATGTCCTACATAACCAAGGTTAAACTTCTATGAACATTCCTTTGCCCCAGTATGGCTGCAAAATTCATCTACTTAAGCTGTCTTAGCTCTCATACAGTTTCTGGCACATTAAAGACAAGAAATAAAGCAAGGATCCAGTAAGCCACATTGCTATTTGAAGTAAACTGTACATGTAAATCAACTAGCAAAGCAGAAACTAGGCAGTAAATAAATTAAGACATTACAAACTCTTTTTCCAAGTGTTCCAAGCTTCATTTCATCTTCAGTAACTTTTCCAAGGCAAATAACTTGTAGCATTACATGAATTGTAAAGATGCATCTTAAGAACCAGTATACCACCCAACAAACAGATCTCACTTCAGACAAAAACTTTAGTAACAACTTTTTCCTCTATCATATGCAGTTACCAGTCATTGGTTTTGAGCTTGGTTTCTGTCCAAAGAAGCCTGTTATATACCGTAATTGTTACAGATATTTGTCACGACAAAAAATAACCCCACCACAAATCAGGTTAACTGGACTGAAATTATCAATTATTTTAACTTATAATTGAACGTTTAAAGTTTTTTAAAGACCTAGGTCAAAATTTTCTACTCATGTTCTTGTATCATGAACTATTTCCTGCTCAAGAGAGTCTCATTTCTCAAACCAGTCAAAATGCAGTATAATATAAAAGGACAGCAGAAACTAATATGAAAGTAGTATTCTTGCAAACTTTACCACTATCCTGAGATTTTTCTTTAAGCCCAGAACACCTCTAAAATACAATATTAAACATCTATTACCAAACCTCTAAAGCAATATAACAACATCAGCCTCATGTAATGCAATTTCCGTCTTTGGTCCTGTTTCCCTATAGCTTTAAGGAAAAAAAGGAAAATAAAAACACAAAGACATACCAGACTATCAAATTTCCATTTCCAATGGAAGCTGACTGGACAAATGAGCAGTAAAAGTAAATAAACAACACTTCTTTCAAGCCTTACAGGAAAAAGGTTTTTCAAAGCACTGCAGTAAGATCAGCCAGACACTTGAATAAACAAAATTCATTATGCCAATCACAAAAAAGAACTTTCCTTTCATAGCACATTAAGTCCTCAAATTCCAGTGGATATTTTTATTAGTAACTCAGTACCTTTCTCTGCCGCTTTCTGCAAGGCTTCCTCAATTCTTGCCAATTCTTTTTGTTTATTATCCTGTAAGTATTTTTCTTCCTTCTCTGCATCATATTTAATGCCTGTAAGCCAAGTTGTGACAGCTTTAATCCTAAATTTCAAGTTACATAAATGTATAATCAAGAAATGCATGCCATATAGTCAACACAATGTTGCAAAAAACCTTCTTTGAGATAAAGGCTACCTAGGTTTAATTGTCGAAAGCTGCACCCAGTCTCTAAAATTGTTACTTTTTACACAGTAGAATACAGAAGGATCATACCAACAGCCCAACATTAATTCATAAGAGAACCTTTCCATGGAAATTTAGACATTCCAGTGTGATCTGTGCAATATCTTGCAGGTTTGTAAGTTCTACTACACGCATATTTAACACCCTAGAAACTTGCAAGTTTTCTTAATACACCAGAGGTTCCGATTTCAGAGAAAACCAATCTAGCTCTCTGATCCTCTTCCCTCTCCCTAAAAACAGTTCTAATGGAATTACTACTTTCAACTGCTCTCAGTTAGAAGCAGATGAACTGTACCATGCAACAGCTAAAAGACCCAAGCCATGCCAGAAAAGTGGATTCAGAATAAGCACTTTCAGAGAAAACCTGGCTGTTGTCTTAAATTTGGAATGGATACAACCAAGGATTTACATAAAAGCAACAGGTGCTGTTTTCTCCCACCCCTCTTCCACTAACTTTTGCATAGAAAAAGCATTTGTATAGAAATTTCCCTGAGGGAACAGAACATATAAATGGCACCTTACATGAACTACTTGCTATTATGTATATGCATCTACAGGGTACCCTTACATATTTTTCTTTTCCATTAAATCGTGTTGTTGAAGAATTTACGTACTTGCTCCAGGAACTATTAGAAGATACAAGCCTTCCAGAGTTGCAACAACTGCCTCACCGTAAAGATTTTTCCAAGGAATCTTCAGAGTAAGTTTATCTAAACAAAGCAGATGCAGTTAATCAAAACAAAAATCTACACTGTGCTTTGTCCAAACAACACCTCAGGCATCAAAGGGCATTAGCCCTGTATCTTGATGTCCTAAACAGGAGGTAAGCAGAAACCATATGGGCCTAAACATTTTATAAAGTCCTTGAAGTGATAAAAAACATGCAGAGAAAATATAAACCATACCTATAAGCAAGAAAATACAGTTTGAGTCAGCAGACTTCAGCTCAAAACCTGAGATCATGACTAGAGTTCAATTCACTGGGATGAATGTGATTTTCCCAGGGAAGTAGAAATACAACACACATTCATCTCCAACAAATATTTCATGTGAAAAAGCAATGCAGGGAAAGAATTTAAAAAAAAAAAAAAACATAATCTGAGAGTCCCTAAACCCTTGACATGTTTGCCAGGCTCAAAAATCTTACTTAAATTCTTCATATTCCTTATCTGTCCTTTAAAGAGCCACACACATTCTGCCCATGCTGAACAGCTCTCTTGATCAACCATGTACCTGCAAAAAAACTCTCAGACAGGTTTTTCATAGCAGCTGGTAAAGTTACACAAACAGGGTTTGCCAGATAACATTTTATGATTTATCCAGGGCAGTTACATTGGACTTCAGCATGTTTCAACAGCACGTACGAGATCATTTAAGAAGCTTAATGAAAGAAGCAGGACTCAGGTCAGAGGCAGGACTGACCTTTAGGCCTATACTACTGTTTCCATTTCAATAATTCTATTGAAGCAAAAACTTACCTATCTGACCAACTTTTATTCTAAAAGGTATATCCAGTTCACTCTGTACAGAAAAAAAAGAAAAAAAAAAAAAAGAAAAAGAAGAAACATTGAAGAAATCCATGTATTTTAAAGATAAGCTGGTTTATACAGCAAAATTACTATCTTGTTAGAACTATTTACCCAGAACTGAATAAGCAGAACAGAAACAGTTCTACAAATAACAGATTTAACTAGTCAGCAATACTCACATGAACTCAGGAATCCACAAATGTGGTTAAGACTTGTAGAAAGCCTCAAAACAAAGCATTTACACATTTCTGGCAATTCTCTCCAAGTATGATAATATTTTCACTCCAAAGGTTACTAAAGAGTAAAATTTTACCCATATACAAGAATTTGCATTATATATTTTTTATTAATTTGCCACTTAGGTTTTTTCTTTTTAATAACAGCATTTAGTATTTACAAACATATAAAAAGTCTTGCTAACAATACTGACAAAGTCTCTGCAAAAAGCCTACCAAACATCAAGAACAAGATAGGCTCATAAATGAGAAACATGTTATTATTACCATCAATTATCATCAATTTAAATCTCACAAAGTATCTCTCCTTTCAGCAAAAGCAAGAATGTAATCATACGAATATCAAGAACATACAAAGAGGGGCAAAGTAAAGAGGGAGCAGGAGAAAATAAGTGGAAAGATTAAGAGGTAAGTGAAAATATTAAGCTTCCAGAAATGTCTACCACTTCAGTGTTCTTTTCAAACAAGTTAACCACAGTTCAAAGACCTGAGGATAAATCTTAACCTCAAAGATTATAAAAAGCAAACACGTTTTCCCAAAAAGAGATGGATACTAACCACTTCTTTCTTCCCTTGTACTAGAAAACAACCTTGACCACATTTCCAGCAATTTAAATCATTTAACAGGGCTGCTCCAAAAAGGAGATTAACATTTCTGCAAGATTTGCAAGGTTTTTAAAAAGCATTCTGAGCTGCACTTAGGAGCCTCTCATCAACCTTCTTAATTAAAAGTGATTCAGTGTGTGACATTTCCATAGATTATTCTTTTTTGGTACCTTGAAGAAATAACTGAAAAGCAAGAGCTATGGAATATTTTAACCCTGTTCTGGTTATAACTGCATAGTCCTAGAAACTTTTCATAAAGCTTTAGATTCCTCATGGTGACAACTACTCTTCAATACCTCTCAAATATTTCTTCCTGCAGGCTGCTACATGTTAAAAATCTGGTCAATAAACTTAACTGGAAGCTTTCCTCTCAGTTTTTTATTTTTTATTGAAATACATCAGAAGAGAAAGAGCAAACAGACTCACTTAAAATAGTTTGATCTCCAAACATTCTTTTTAGTGGTAAGAACAGACATTAAGAAGAGGTTGAAACAAATTGTGAAAGCAAATAAAGATCTCTGCTTTTAATGAAGTCAGGAGCAGAAGTCTGCTCCACCAACCAAATCTACTTCATTTAATCCTGCATTAGTGGTCCATAAATTAAAGATCATGGGAGAACTGGGGGTGGTGTTAACACAACAAAAAGATGATTTACTGAAGATAGTTCAAGACTATAATTGAGAAGAAACATGCAATAGTAGTTTTGAAGATTTTAAAAGCTATGACCAACTGGATACTGGCTACAAATTGACAAGAAGCTCAGATTTTAAGCTTTTTGATGGTAATGACTAACAGTATAAGCTGAGAAATACATAAGTTTCTGAAGAGCTCAGATCATAGTCTGTCATCAGCCATTTTTCATCATAATAGAAAAAAAAAAAAAAAGGATAAAGCTGAAAAAATTCATTGGAAACAATTCATTACTACCATAAGTTTTTAACAAAGTAAAAAAGGAACATTAACAGCAACTACCTCATTATACTCCTGTATTTTTATAAGTGAAGTCACACAAAACGGAACAAAAGCCTCAAAAGACAGAAGTACTTATTTCATAGAATCACACTTCAGCAATGTGTCAGCAAACCCTTTTTCCAGCATGTTTGGAGGAAAAAAAATAATTAAATGGTTACTTTTTCAAGGTTTATAAGAATTTATTTGTAAAATTATTTTGTACAATTTTACTTTAGAAATCTTACACACTAATCTTGTTGAGTTGACTTGCATGAGCTGAAGACTAAATTCTGAGACAGGTCTGACAAACTTCCATTTTAATTAAATGCTCTTTTAGAATCATAGAATAGTTACGGTTGGAAAGGACCACAAGATCATCGAGTTCCAACCTCCCTGCCATGGGCAGGGATACCTCTCACTAAACCATGCCATCCAAGGCTATGTCCAACCCCAACTTGAACACCGCCAGCGATGGAGCATTCACAACTTCCCTGGGCAACCCATTCCAGTGCCTCACCACCCTTACAGTAAAGAATTTCTTCCTCAGATCCAATCTAAACTTCCCCTGTTTAAGTTTGAACCCCTTACCCCTTGTCCTCTCACTACAGTCCCTCATGAACAGTCCCTCCCCAGCATCCCTATAGGCCCCCTTCAGGTATTGGAAGGCTGCTATGAGGTCTCCACACAGCCTTCTCTTCTCCAGGCTGAACAGCCCCAACGTTCTCATCCTATCTTCCTATTATGACCAAGGAAAAAAAGCCACTTTCAGCAAGCATGACTCTAAAATTAACAATTTGCTCATCTCCCTTTTCCTAAGGAATTTCTTCTCTCACATTTGTAAAGTCCAGTATCTACATAAAAAAATTAAAAGTTAGTAATTTTCTAGTGGAAAACCTCTAAAGGAAAACAAAACCAGTTCAGACAGCAGCAGACAGACAAACTCGGAAAGAAAAAGTGGCACCATATCATATTCCTTTAACCTCTTCTTTTTCAGGAAAGTATAGGCACTTCTCTAAAAATGGTGTTCAACATCAACCTTCCATTAATTACTTTCACATAGAAATCTAATAAATTGCAATTGGAAAGCAGTCAGAAACATCCCTTAGTTTTAGTTCTTGAATTTGCCTCAGCTCACTCTCAGCTCTGGTCAGTCACACAGATGACTTTGCATTTTTGTAAGTCAGAACTCCTAGAAGCATAATCAACAATCACAAGAAGGAAAGACGTGTACAAAGCAGATAACACTTTCTTCCTTCCTTTTTTTAACTACCAGATTATGAAGATATTTGCATCAAAACTTTTCAAATACAACAAAGTTATATGGAAAGGATGGAAAGCGCAGGTAAAATACAAAACTTCAGAACAATGAAAAAAAACAGTGGTTAGGCCATACGAAGATACAACAGGTTTTCAGTTCACAGAAGAGTAACACTGCTCTTTATTGAAATTTGAAGCACACTGAAAACTGCAGTGAGATTCTCTCAGATGTACAGGTGTTTATTAGCTCAATTAAAGAACACTAAAATCAGTCAAGTTCTTTTTTCAGGCAAGTACATGAGTACTTAATGAAAGTTATTTCTTGTTTTTCCTTCACTCCATTACTCCTATTTTGAATGAAGCATTTGAATAACCATATTTACTTTCACAGAGTACACATCTTACTGCCTGCCAGTTTCAGTATGCATCGATTTACACAGAACGTCATAAACATAAGCTTCAATCCCATCAACTGATGTAGAAGGATTAACTTTTTCTCCCTTCATTTCCACACCAATAACTGAGAAAGGAACCACTGTTTTTCAGAAGACTTCAATTTTCAGAAGATCAATCAATTTGTACAAGTTGTGCCTTCAAAATCCATTTATTCAAGCAAAGCTGGGGGAAAAAAAAAAAAAAAAGCAAGATACATAGGCCTATGCCAGCCCATTAGATCTAGTGAATCATTCAGAAATATACAAACATCGATTGTGTGGACATAAAAGTGAGGAAAAAAGGTCTCCCCAAGAGCCTTCTCTTCTCCAGGCTGAACCTGCCCAGCTCTCTCAGCCTGTCTCCAGAACAAAGTTGCTCCAGTCCTCACAGCATCTTAGTGGCCTCCTCTGGACTTGCTCCAACAGCTCTCTTGTGTTGTTGCCCCAGAGCTGGACGCAGGACTGCAGGGGAGTCCCCATGAGAGCCAAGGAGGAGAACCCCCTCCTTTTGATGCACGCTTTTAAATACCTTATCATTTCAAGCCTCCAATACTACAACGAGTTCTATCTGCATGCACGCATAACACGGGAAAACTTCAAAATCCTATCGCTAACTTTTTTTCTAAAGCAATACACTTATCCTTTTAACCATAGCTTCTTTTCTTTCTCAGTTCAAGTAACGAGCAAAATTAGAAGCAGTTAAGCAAGAACTTACTTCCAATGACCAGTAAGGAATGCATATTGCAGAACATGAGACTACAGTAATATTTTATCCTATGTCTTCATCTTTAGACCCATAAAAGTAATTTTAAAATTATTAGAATACTTACTAGTGCATTCTCCTTTATCTGTAAATTGTCAAGTGCCACATTACCTGTTTAGGAGAATAAGTACAGAACGTGACTTTAACTATTATGTAAGTCGGAACAAGAAACAAGACTACAAGTACCTTGCAAGTACATGCTATAAAATCTGATGAACATAGTCCAGATACAGAACAGCACAATAAATATCTAATTTGTTAGCGTTATTAAAACATTGATTAATCGGACAAAATTTCATGGTGGAAGAGATTACAGATGCTTTAGATGTCTGCATGTTTCTATTCCATTAAATACACCTACAATAATAGGAAAACCTTCTTAGTATTCATTGTGAATGCTCTATCAAGCTAGTGTAGACTAGGAAAACTGTATCTGGTTTTTGATTTTACATTCAAAAATCATGAATCATAGAGCCACAAAAATGCAAGCCTATTTTCACAAACACATTAACTGTCATTGGCAGCCTAACAGGATTTCCAAAGGGAATGCTGGCACATAGAATTATACATGAGAAAAGCACCTATACCTCTTAGGGCTTTAATGCCAGATTCCTCAGCGCTATATTCCATAATAGAGATATTATTAAGTTATAAATGTTAAAGTACTACCATGGCAAAATCAAAAAGAAGATGGCAATAAAAGTCTTTAAATATGGAAGGCATCTAAAATGCCTAGGTTTCTCTAGAATCAACTGGGTTGGAAAACACCTTGAAGATCATCAAGTCCAATCTTTACCCCAGGACTGCTAAATCCACCACTAAACCATGTCGAACTTTGTCAGTACTTCAACTGTTCCTTTGCATGCCTGCAGGGCATCAAACTGATGGGTGGGTACGCTCACTGAGCATTGCTACTCCACACTATTGCACCATCACATGTTTATGTGCATTATTTTAGCAGTGAGAGAGCTCCGCAGGCACCACAACCAAGACCTGCCCTCCTCCTGGGGCCGCCATGTAGAGTCCACCCCAAGCTCCACCACGCCACAGGCAGACGCCAGAGCACACTTGTGCTTCCACCCAGTGCACTCTCAAGAAAGACAAAATTAAAAATGGCTTCTTTTCCCCTTGCCGACAGATTCCTGCCTCAGAGCACTGGGAGGGCAGCGATATGCACCCACACGTCGCCTCAGCAACTGCCACAGCTGGGACCCCAACTTCGCTCTTTCTCCCCCTACAAGCTGGAGCCCTCTCACTGTGCTTGGATCTCCCCTGCAGCTTTCCTCGAAGCAATAGCCGGACTCTCCGGCCGCCGCCGGGCAGAGCTGGCTGCTGGGGGCAGCGGGGAGCCACCACAGACCGACCCGACCTTTCGACCCTCACGAAGAGGGAGGGCGAGAAAGAGACAAGTGGCAGAGGCCACGGGCATAGGGGGACCGACTGTCTACCACAGTGAGGCGAGCCTGCGGCCACACACTGACCTCCCTCCGCTCACGAGGGGCCACGGCTCCGCAGCTCGCCCCCTCCTCACAGTGGGAAGCAAGGCACAGACCGACCGTCCCTCAGAGGGGACGGCGGTGCCTCAGCCCGCCACCCCCTCACGGGGTGACCGCAGCCAACGAAACCCGTTTCCCTCCCATCACCCTCCCCAGTGAAAGCAGCGGCCCCGCAGCGCCACGGAAGCTAAGGGCGGGAGAGCGAAGGGGCTCCTTACCCCCCCAAATGCCCAGCTTGAGCTGAGACTTGTTCAGGTTCTCCACATAGTCGCCCAGGAAGCGGTTCAGCAGATCCGCCACCACCGACTCCAGCACCATGGCGGAGGCAAGCGCTACTGCCTGCGCACCGCGGCCCACCGGTACCGGAGAGCAGAGACAGGCGGGCACGGCGTGAAGAGCGCCGGGCGCGGCCCCGGCAGTCAGCTGACGGGGCGGGGGCAGCCTGGCGCCTCACGGGGGGCGGAGCTGCGCACAAGGGGCGAGTGGAGAGCGTGGAGAGGCTACGCGGAGGTGCTCGGGCGCGGGCTGACCCTCGGGTGATTGCCGAGGCAAGGGGACCGAGCGTGGCTGGCAGCCCCGGGCGGCAGAGCCGACGGCGTCCCGGAGCCGCGGTGCTTTAACGGGCGCGCTGCGGTGGGCAGCGTCCCCGCGCGGTGAGGTGCGGTGCCGCCACCGGAGCATGGCCGCAGCCGCCGGTTCCCCTGGTCCTCTTGGGGCGGAAAAGTACCGTGCGCTAAGCTCGGCCACGGAAACCTTCGTGTGGCACCGGCACCCTCTTCCCGCCTCCTCCGCAGCCCTCGCGGTGACTGGAGGCTGATGGGCCTGGCGCCCCTGAGGCGATGCCCGCCCGAAGCTGTGTACGCCTGCGGTACAGCGAGCTCCCTCTGCTCCAGGTGAGGTAAATCCACAGGGATTTTGGAAACAACGATACATGGTACAATCCTCATTCAAGTAACGATGGAATACACCGCAGGATCCTGTCCAGAGCATGTTAGCAGCACAAGATTATTCAGCAACTTTTCTCACATTTTAAGGCACAATTGCCACACCTGTAGCCCATTACAATGCATATATATGCCTACCTTTCCTGCAAGCATTTTTAAAATAAAGGATTCAGTGGATAGCTCAGGTTTACACCACAAAGACCAGAGTTCAGGCCTGCACTGGCTGTTAAACACAATGGCCCAGATGCAGGTTTGACTGAGGAAGTCGTACTGCTGAATGCTAGAGAAGCATGGAAATGCCAGGGAGGTTCATCAGTCTCTCCTTGTGCCCTCTGTAAGAGTGAAGGCTACGATGTATCAACACAAAAGTGCAAAAAGATGTTGTGAAACCACACATAATTTAAGCAAAGGAAGCTTTTCTCATCCCACCTACTATGGCAGTTGCCACCCAAGCACTGAGAGATGCTTTATTAATGTTCAAAAATCACCCAAGCATGGTGCATTATAGCCCTTTTGCAAAACTGGGCTATGCCTGAAAGGAGGTAAATAGGTTTATGTTGATTAGCAAGTAAAGTGCTTGTTTTGTTCTTTATGAGAAATGTAGCTGTGGCGGCACCCCAGAGGTGATTTCAGGGACCCTAAGTCTGTCTGCACCTTCAAACTAAACACAAGGCAATTCTGACAGGATTACTTTAACAGCGTTATCTCAACAGTACAGGTTTTTTAATACATAGATGGCATTAAAATTGTCTAAAACTGTGGGAGACTAAGGCAATGTTGTGGTTTAAGCCCAGCCGGCAATCCAGAGCACACAGCCGCTCGCTCACTCCCCCTCCTTCCTCCCCCTGCTCCCTTAGGGATGGAGAGGAGAATTGAAAGAATGTAACTCCCACGGGCTGAGATAAGAACAGTTTAGTAACTGAGGTAGAACACAAACCACTGCTGCTGCCACCAATAATAATAACGATAAGGGAAATAACAAGGGGAGAGAATACAACCGCACACCACCCGCCGACCAATACCCAGCCTGACCCAAGCAGTGATCTAACCCTTCTGGGTAACCGCCCCCAGTTTATATAGTGGGCATGATGTGCTGTGGTATGGAATACCTCTTTGGTCAGTTTGGGTCAGGTGTCCTGTCTGTGCTTCCTCCTGGCTTCCCCTCCTTCCTGGCAGATCATGAGACTCAGCAAGTCCTTGGCCAGAGTAAACATTACTGAGCAACAGCTAAAAACATTGTTGTCAGTGTTGTTCTCAGGCTGAGAGTCAAAACCACAGCACTGCACCAGCTACTAAGGAGAAAAATGACTGCTACTGCTGAACCCAGGAGAGGCATGCTGTGAATTATTTTAAATAAAGCTACCTTTAAAAAAAAAAAAAAAAAAAAAAAGAAAAGAAAAGAAAACAGCATTGACTACCTCTCTAGTAAGGTATGAAGTTATGGAGGGAAGGTGTACAAGAGAATTGTGAATGCCAGGTACCAACCCACACGACTTGCATGTGACCACAGATTTCAGCATAATGAGTAATGCTAGTCTGTTCCCTGGAAGACAGGAGCTCTTCATTGACAACTGAACACACTTTTGCACCAGTGAATGGGAGTAATGTAACAAGAAGAGGCCAGCTATTAGGGAAAGGATTTACAGTTTTAATTCAGAGCTGAGAACCAAAATAATCAACCCAAAACTCTTTTTTTTCTCATCTTGCAATACAAACTGTCAGCCTTCAAAAACCACTACAATTATTTGTATCTCTGCAGCTAAGGGCTGGACATATATACATATGAGACCTCACTTGGAGTACTGTGTGCAGTTCTGGTGTCCTCAACATAAAAAGGACATGGAACTGTTAGAACAAGTGCAGAGGAGGGCCACGAGGATGATCAGGGGACTGGAGCACCTCTCGTATGAAGATAGGCTGAGAAAATTGGGGCTGTTCAGCCTGGAGAAGAGAAGGCTGCGTGGAGACCTCATAGCAGCCTTCCAATACCTGAAGGGGGCCTATAGGGATGCTGGGGAGGGACTCTTCATTAGGGACTGTGGTGAGAGGACAAGGGGTAATGGGTTTAAACTTAAACAGGGGAGGTTTAGATTGGATCTGAGGAAGAAATTCTTTACTGTGAGGGTGGTGGGGCCCTGGAATGGGTTGCCCAGGGAGGTTGTGAATGCTTCATCCCTGGCGGCGTTCAAGGTGGGGTTGGACATAGCCTTGGATGACATGGTTTAGTGGGAGGTGTCCCTGCCCATGGCGGGGGGGTTGGAACTCGATGATCTTGAGGTCCTTTCCAACCCTAACTATTCTATGATTCTATGTATATATATATGTATATAACTATTTATATTCTAGCTAGTGACATAGCAGTAATGTTTGTCACAGAGACTAACTGCATTTGGAAGGTTTGTTGCTTTCCATCATAAGAGGAAGTTGCACTGATTTCTAGAATAAAGCTTCTCTTACGAAAGTGTTCCCTGAAATTCCTGAGCGACATGACATTAATTTTATTGAACAAGTGCTCTCATGCCAGTTTCTCTGGTTTTCCAAAGTCAAACCCATTCCTGACAATTTTTTTTAACTTTAAGTAACATGTTAATACAACTCCTCTAATGCCTTTAAAGTTCTTCACCACTTAATTTATTTCTGCATATCCTAGTGTTTGAAGTAGAGTTTTGGTCAAAAAAATCCAAAATTCTCATGTTATGGTCTATTTAGTTTCAGATAGGAAGACAAATTGCTAATTAGAGTAAGCTATAGAAACTGGCAATTTATGTTTTATTTGTTTCATTCTTTTGTGCAGTGTTGGCTGTTCAAAGTCATTCCTACCATGGGAAAGTGGCAATGCAAGGAAACACAACAAGGAGCTGTGAATAGAGCTCCTGCTGCATTTCTGATAGTTAACAAACTTTCATTTGTGATTTCTGTTTTATGAAACTTTACAGGATTTTATCTTATTATGCTTTTGTATATACAAACCACAGGTAAAGAAGTAAGCTTCCAGCAAAAGTACCGGCTAATCAGTGGCAGCTCATGCTTTTAGTGTATATAAATGTAAGAACAGTTGTGCAAATTAATGGCATTGCATGTTCTGTATAACAATTATATGATGCAGTCAGCATTATATACCCATTTTCTGCTTCACATTTCATAACAGTCATTATTTGTGCACAGCAAATAGAAAGTTAATCACAAATAAAAAGGATGTTGAAAAACATAATAAAATAACTCTATGTGGTCAAATACTTTCCTAATTGACTAAAACGTTTGCCTAAAGAACTCCATGGATTTTTAAAATCATCTTATTATAGCATATATTTGAGTAAATTAAATTTCTACTGCTCTTTACAAACACGTTTTCCTACCAAACATGAATATATGACCAAGTGGATCAAATAATTTCTCCTGAAGTAATGTGATTTCACCTGGAGAAGAACCCAGCAAGCCAAGTCTGTGTCATATAGCCTGCTTCAGTAAAACCTACTGGATTTTTCTTTTAAATTAAAGAAAAATGGTATGGAATTAAGAACGCAAAAACTGTGAAGGTGGCAGTTTTAGTAGATGTTTTATCAACTCTATGTGTGGTTACTTTAAGTACTGAGATCTTACTTGAAAACAAAGATACATATTTTTGCACCTCCATTACCTTTGTTAGTGTTTCTGAACCTCCCTTACAGATAGGACGCTACTTATGGCATTAACACAGCTCTGTTTGTTGATAGGTACTATTCCTTATGTGTTCTAAATGAAAAAGAAAATCCAAAATGGGGGGGGGGGGGGAGAGGGGGAAACAAACAAAAACAACCCCCAGAAAACCTCATACACAGTTACATGACATAGGAGTTCTGTATTTAGAGAATAGATACAGCATGAACAGAAATTTTGGTATTTGCTTACCATTGTCTGAATACACAGATAATGTTCATTTACCTCAGGGAAAAAAAACATGCATTCTGCCCATTTTTTCTAGATACCAATATTGAATAGACATGACTGGTTTGCTAAATATCAATGGAATCACTAGTTTCACTTAGCTTAAAATTACCAGAAACAACATGTCCTGGTTGATTTGTAGACACTTGTTGTGTATTATTGCAGCACTTCATTAAATAAGAGCATTTGGTGACTCCATCACTGCATAATAATTTACTAAAAAGAAGACATAACTACAACACTACCAACTTTGTGGTTTTGCTATTTATGTGGCCTTTTAGAGAAGCCTTTATGAAAAATGGAGTCTAAAAAACCCAGGAAATCTGTATTGAAAGCATCGGTTAACGCTTCAGTTTTATGAATAGAAATACACATTGCAAAAACAAATACTTGTTTAGTGTTGCCTGTTACACAATCTTGCATGCATAAATAAATAATAGCAATTCTCTTGCTAATCTGAGGTGTCTTGATAGCTCAATAACCACACTATCTTCTCCTATTTTACTGCATTAATATTACAAAATCTCCAGCTCCTACCATCTGACTGTTGGCCAGTGAACAGATGGCAAATTTTATCCACTGTACCTCACTAAACAGAGTGTATGCCTATTAGCAGTTGGGAAATCAGCCAGCTAATGGGGCATCAACTCTCATCACAAAGCCTACAGAGAGGAGAGGACTTTGTGATGAGTTAGATCAGGTTGCCAAGAGCTGTGTTTGGACAAGCTTTGAAAATCTCCAAAAGATGGTTAAGCCATAGCCTCTCTGAGCAACCTGCTCCTTATCCACCCTGATTATGAGGCGTGTTTCATTCCTTTTGGCTAATAAGAATTTCCCTTGCTGCCATTTTTGATTCTTACAGTCCCAGAAGTAACTATGTAATTAAGGCACATATTTTTGGACTTAACAGATGGAAGAGATCAGTATTGATGATTTTGCCACATTGTCTTTTCTAAAGAAAAGTTCAGTATTCTGTGGAAATAATAGTATTTGATAGTGGTTTTCATTTTATTTGCATTTTTGTTTGCAATTTTTACAGAAACTCTATTTTTCACTGTTTCATAGAATCATAGAATCATAGAATAGTAAGGGTTGGAAAGGACCTCAAGATCATCGAGTTCCAACCCCCCCGCCATGGGCAGGGACACCTCCCACTAAACCATGCCATCCAAGGCTATGTCCAACCCCACCTTGAACGCCGCCAGGGATGAAGCATTCACAACTTTCCTGGGCAACCCATTCCAGGGCCCCACCACCCTCACAGTAAAGAATTTCTTCCTCACATCCAATCTAAACCTCCCCTGTTTAAGTTTAAACCCATTACCCCTTGTCCTCTCACCACAGTCCCTAATGAAGAGTCCCTCCCCAGCATCCCTATAGGCCCCTTCAAGTATTGGAAGGCTGCTATGAGGTCTCCACGCAGCCTTCTCTTCTCCAGGCTGAACAGCCCCAATTTTCTCAGCCTATCTTCATACGAGAGGTGCTCCAGTCCCCTGATCATCTTCATGGCCCTCCTCTGCACTTGTTCTAACAGTTCCATGTCCTTTTTATGTTGAGGACACCAGAACTGCACACAATACTCCAAGTGAGGTCTCACGAGAGCAGAGTAAAGGGGCAGGAGCACCTCCCTCGACCTGCTGGTCACACTCCTTTTGATGCAGCCCAGGATACGGTTGGCTTTCTGGGCTGCAAGCGCACACTGCCGGCTCATGTTCATTTTTTCATCAATCCACACCCCCAAGTCCTTCTCTGCAGGGCTGCTCTGAATCTCCTCCCCGCCCAACCTGTAGCTGTGCCTGGCATTGCTCCGACCCAGGTGGAGGACTTTGCACTTGGCATGGTTAAACTTCATCAGGTTGGCATCAGCCCACCTCACAAGCGTGTCAAGGTCCCTCTGGATGGCATTCCTTCCCTCCAATGTATCAACCGAACCACACAGCTTGGTGTCATCGGCAAATTTGCTGAGGGCGCACTCAATCCCACTGTCCATGTCACCCACACAGATGTTGAACAAGACCGGTCCCAACACCGATCCCTGGGGGACACCACTCGTTACTGGTCTCCAGCTGGACACTGAGCCACTGAGCACTACTCTTTGCGTGCGGCCATCCAGCCAGTTCTTTATCCACCGAGTGGTCCACCTATCAAATTGATGTCTCTCCAACTTAGAGAGAAGGATGTCATGTGAGACAGTGTCAAAGGCTTTACACAAGTCCAGGTAGATGACATCAACTGCTCTGCCCCTGTCCATCAGTTCCGTAGCCCCTTCATAGAAGGTCACCAGATTGGTCAGGCAGGACTTCCCCTTAGTGAAGCCATGCTGGCTGTCCCCAAGCACCTTGTTGGTTTTCATGTGCCTTAGCATGCCTTCCAGGAGAATCCGCTCCAAGATTTTGCCAGGCACAGAGGTGAGACTGACTGGTCTGTAATTCCCTGGCTCATCCATTTTTCCCTTCTTAAAAATGGGGGTTATATTTCCCTTTTTCCAGTCATCGGGAACTTCACCTGACTGCCATGATTTTTCAAATATGATGGACAGTGGCTTAGCAACTTCATTTGCCAGCTCCTTCAGGACCCGTGGATGGATTTCATCCGGTCCCATGGACTTGTATACATTCAGGTTCCTAAGGTGGTCCCGAACAAGATCCTCCCCCACAGTGGGCCCAGGGTCCCCACCCTCACCATCCCCACGTCTGCCTTCCAAGACTTGGGTGGTGTGGTCAGAGCATTTGCCGGTAAAGACTGAGGCAAAGAAGTCATTAAGAACCTCAGCCTTCTCCAAATCCAGGGTAGCCAGTTCTCCCGATAGCTTCTGGAGAGGGCCCACGGTGTCCCTAACCTGTCTTTTATTGGCAATGTACCTATAAAATCCCTTCCTGTTATCCTTAACATCCCTAGCCAAGTTTAATTCTAAGTGGGCCTTAGCTTTCCTAACCTGGTCCCTAGCTTCCCGGACAACATCCCTGTATTCTTCCCAGGTCGCCTGTCCTTGCTTCCACCTTTTATAAGCCTCTTGTTTCCTTCGAATTTTGCTCAGCAGCTCCTTATCCATCCAAGGAGGTCTCCTGGCCCTCCTGCTGAACTTCCTTCTAGTTGGGATGCTTCACTCCTGAGCTTGCAGCAGGTGATCCTTGAATATCAACCAACAGTCTTGGGCCCCCCTGCCCTCTAGGGCTGTATCCCATGGAACGTTACTGAGCAGGTTCCTGAAGAGGTTTCTGAGGAGTGCACAGCAGATTTCATTAATGCTAAATGCATGTGCAGAAAATAACGGGGGAAAAAAGGCGTCTCAGCAATTATATCAAATACTAAACACCCAACTAACATTACAAGAACTAGAATAGCAGAATAGAATAACTTCTATTACTTAGCAAAACTAGAATATTTTGCAACACTTATCTCAATTACATTAGCAGTAAATGAAACCAACAGATCAAGATAGGTTGAGATATCTGAAGTACTAACAAGATGCTGACACACAGCTATCTGCTTTCCCTTTTCCCCTGTGACAGCTGCAGACTCAGTTCTCAGTGGAGAGCCTTGGAGAACTCGCATCTGCAAAAAGTTATGATGCTTTTCAGTGTGCCCTCTCTCTGCGATGGAACAATGAAATATGAAAGGTTTGCCAGGCATTAATACATAAGAAATAAGTGATACATAAATGGAAGTGTGTCAGTATATGAAGCCAATGTTAACTTCAGCTACTAGCATCAGGGCACAGCCATTTTACAAAGGGACAAAGTTGATCTTTATGCATAAAAATAACCTCAGTCATCTGGAGAAACCCTGGGTTTGTTTCTCAGGATAACTTAAAGCTAGATACTTTGCCTGAATTCTGACTCAATGATTACATTTTTCCCCTATTAAAAATGCCACATCTTTTTCTACATAAATAAATGTGCACCCTTTGCCACTACCCCCCAAGACAAACCTGGTATTAAATTCTCCCCACTGACTACTGTGAACAAGTTTTCAGAGAAATCTAGAATTAAAAATGGCATTCCCACTGCCTGTTGTTAAAAGCCTAGACTCAAAGCTTTTCATAGCTTTCATGTGATGATGAACAAGGACATCAGAGTGTAGGTACCTCATGGTAAGAAATAATGCTGTATCCACAGATAAGGATAGCTCCATAGACAATCTATGACAGGTGATTTTCAAGGAAGTTTGAAGACTCATTTCCTGTATCTACTGCACCTTATCTGCATCTAAGAGATTTATTAATTGGACTCCACATTTCTGCATGAATTTTCTAAGCCAAGAGGCTTAGTCTGTCTTACCAGTATTGATGACATGCATGTCATGTTAAGATTTGAAATACAAATTACATTGCTATCTTTGATCCTGAGACAGGGAATCCTCAAAAAAACAGCTAATTTCTATCATAAGAAGGATCTAACTTCATTTTTCATGAAGGCTTTATTCGATGGCATTTCTAAGAATCAGCTGTTTTCAGTGATGTGCTGTGAAGATGAAAAAGCCAGTAGCTATGTAAGAGGATTGATTGAAATAAAAATCCATTTCTTTTGATCAATATGTTGCCTTTGAATGGGAAGGAAGTAATAGCAGTCTAGTCTGGACCAAACATATTTGCTTTTAAATTATAAGTGTAATTTCATTCACTTGATAAGTACTTGCACTTTTAATTATGAAAGCACGTGCAAATATCTATTAATCCAAAGACAAGCCATTTCACTTGCTAAAAATTTCAGTCATTTGCACATTTGGACATTGGAACAGTCCTCCAGCAAAACCCACTAAGTCATAAATGAGAGATTTGTTCCAGCTAAATTTTCTGAGTGGATTTCTGGATAAGTGCTGGCTGATATTGAATGAGATGCTGAAAGGTAGCACAATCACCTATTTATTATCAGCCAAAGTTTGATTTGGAAATAGGAACGGTAGGATGTTGCACAGTTCCTGTTTAGTAACAGTTCGTGAATTCCCAGATGTGGAGGTAAGTCTTTAAATAATACAGTAAAGAAAAATTTCAGATATCCCACTTACTGTGAACTAGAAAAGGTCAAAAGTAAGAGTTTCTTTCTTCTCACAGAAGTCCCTCTTACTCCTGGCATCGCTGAACTACATCGTGTTGCTTTTACTTAAAAGAAAAACCCATTATCTAAAGAACAGGAAATACAAAATGCTTGCTGTCACCTACTTTTGCAGTATCTATTTATAAGGTGCCCTACAATTTTCAAGATCTTAGGGGAGGCTGAAAACACAAACATACGTTACCTTATTTGCTAAAGCATTACTCCAACTGCACAGTCAGCCAGGAGGTCACCAAGCAAAGCCACTTCTTGAGTCACAGGAAAAACTTACGTTAAAAAAAACATCTCTGAATAAAGCTTGGCTGCTCCCAAAATAAACTTTAAATAGCAGGAATTAGTCCAAAGAGCTATTGTCTTCAGATGTTTCTTCTTGGCAGTGTTTGTCTTTCATGGCAATGCATGTACATTATATTACAAAAGAAAAAACACGTGTGTTTCTTTTGTCTCTTCTGTAAAACTAAACCTGTATTAACACTTAGAACCAATATAGGTACAGTATACAAAGTCAACATGTGTTAAGAGTTACTCCCAGCATTTTGTGTGTCACGGTATTCTTCTCAGCAATTTGTGGCTCAGACCTCTTCATGTTACCTTCATTCAAGAAGAACTAGATGACAACATAGTTTAGGCAGATAGGTGTCCTGTCTGCACAGAATCTAATTGACAAGTCCACTGGTGTTGACCTCAGTGCTTATCACTGATCCCAGTGGTTGCTATGACAAAGAAGAGCATACCAAATGACAGCATGTCCCTAAGCTCTGCCCCAGTGGTCCCAAAAGACCACGCACACAGCAGCCTCCCCTTCATTAACTGCTGCAGTCAGGCCCCTGGTGTGGGGCAAAGCCAGCTGTCACATTCCCTTACGTGTATTCAGCATCAAAGTAATCTACCTGGCCAGAGAAAACCCAGGGAAGAGACCCCTACTGCTCTGTTCCCCACCTTCCTCCTTAGCAGAGAGGATTCTTGTTTGTTACAGCTCTCCTACAAATAAGTGCTGCTTCCTTTTCCTTATCCTTTGCTACAATATGAATAAAATGCTTTCCAGTCAAAATGAAACAAAAAAGCACCCTGCTTAAGAATCAGTAAAGGCAACCTGGCCTGGACTACAGAATTATTAACTATTTGTAGAAAATATTGGGAAATAAAAATCCTTCATTTTTAGCATATTCCACAGCCCAAAACACCAGCATTCAATAATTAATGTTCATTTCACAAAGCCTCATTTCATAAGCTTGCCTTCCTCATGAAACAGTCAGCACATGTGACTGAGGCTGAAGCTTATGAATAGAAATTGTATTTTAACTTGTTGTACGTATTGTAAGCTGTCCCTTATCGGAAGGAAGTTAAAGCTATTTTATAGTATCTAATAAAAATAACAGCATAGCAACTACCTTTTACACCTGACCGGGATTTTTGTAGGGGAAAGGTTTTAGCTGGCAGATGAGAAAGAAAGTAAGAGTCTCTGCTTACTGTGCTTCTACGTCTTTATTTTCGACAGCAGTGAACCACACGTACTTTCCTCCTCGTTGTTACTATAACAAAGCAGCACTCTGTTAAATATTAAACACGAACATGAATTCAGCACTCACATGCTGTGCTGCAGGAGCCTGTGTATAAAAAAAAAAACAAAAAAAAAAAAACAAAAAACTATTTTAATGACAAATCTCTTGGGTTTTGCATTTTAAGAAATCAAAGTAGCAGTCCTGAATTACAGACACACATCAAGAGACTGGTACCTTACGTATACCAAATCCTATTCACATAAATCGGATAACGGTATGGGCACAGGGGTCCATCTGAATTCTACTGCTAGATCAAAAATCTCTAAAACATTTTTCTCTCTTAATCTCAGTTTAAAAATCAATTAAAATACTAAACTAAATGCTTCTGTCCCAGCTGACACCCCTAAATATTCATCTCCAGCCCATCTTGTAGCCAGCCTGCTCATGCTGCCCTTATTCAACAAATTCACCTTTATATAATACCAAAATCTGTCCTGGTTAGATACCTAGGAGTTTTGTCCCAACATTAAATATTTCTCCTGCAACTCTGAGAAGCAAAGAGTCCTTGTCATTTCAATTTATTTCTTTTTCCTCTTCTCTAAAACTCACAGGATGAGATCTACACCGGGTTTAAGCTTGTTTCTAGAGCATATTTCCCGTTAAATGGGCAGCAGTTAGTAAGAATAGAACAGTCAGTCCTCACTTTAAAACTCAAGCGCTGACAAATATGGAAGATATCTCCTGACCCTGTGAAGAAAAATGTTTTGTGCTCTCTTACAGAGAAGCTGGAGTCAGCATGGAGATGTACAGCCTTCAGATACAAATCAGCTTGTGAGCTTGCAAACTCCCTGGTGAGATAGTGCTCTCTGAGGATCAAGGCAGCTGAGCACATGTAAGTAGGGTACAACTGCCCGCATAACACACATTCTCTGTAGTTTGTCCATTTGAAGAGAAGAGAGATAATACAAGCACAACAAAGTCTTGCCATTACAGCAACTAGCAGACCAGGTGCTGTATCCAGCATTTTAGTATGACAGCACACGGTAACATTCAAGCCACAATGTTGAAATTCTCTGACCTGCAATGAGATTTTTACCCAATACAGGCTGTGGGGCCTGTGAAACTGATAGCTGCTATCAGAAAATTCCATGGGGTGAAACTGGAAGCTTGAGATTTTTTACAATGTACAGAGCCAGTGAGTATAAGCAGGTTTGAAGAGCTGAATTTTGCTAGCATCCTACTTCTGAAACTAGTCAGCAGCATGAAAGAAAAGCAACTCAAAAAAATCCTTCCACTACCCTAAACATCATATGAACATTCTCTATACCTCTGCCATTGAAATGGTCAAACCTGAAGATGACGTTACTGTTGAGACCAAGAAAAGTATTTGAAAGCAGTGGAGTCATAACTATTTCCATGACAGCTCTTTGGCCCATAACCACATCTCATTTCATCTACTCTGAGAATATACAATTTTGAGAAAAGCTGTTTTAAATTGAAACATTCTCCAAAGTAGAAGCTATCCAGAAAAGAACAAAACTGTTCCCTGGCACTTAGGTACTTAAAACAGTAGGCACTGAAGCTTCCTGTCACGCACATCCTCACACACTAGCTGGCATTTGTCAGCACAGGTATTGTCTGATAGCGCTGACATCACCTGATTTCCGATTTCATTATAACAAGACAATCTGCAGGAACAGTTATATCTCCTGCCTGATGCCCTCAGTCAGCTGCTTTTAGCACCGAGGTAAAAATTATGCAGGAAGGAAAACACTGAGCAGATGGGTATGTTTACTGGGGAGTTGAACTGTGTGCAGAAGCGCCACTTACAATATTTCTGGGAATTGGTGTGTCACAAAAGGGTGAAAGCACATTATAATTAATAATGGCATCAGGCAACTCAGTGAGAAATGAGATTGTCAGGAAAAACCTTTTCCGTTTTTTTCTTTTATAGTAAATGCTGATAAGGTACATAACAATACATAGTTTTCACTTAGGAAATATTTTGAAAAACACTTCACTGAATATTTAAGAAGCACTAAGAAAGTATAATCATACAATGTTAGGCTAGGATACAAAACAGATCAAACTCCAAAACACAACCCATTCACCTACTGTACAGACAAAAGATGGCAGCTTAGAAAGATACACTTCCAACATTTTAGATTTTTTATTTTTAATGAAAGAACCTAAGTGTTCGGGTTACCCAGAAACTGGAAAACTTCAGTGGATGTAGAAGAATTACCATGAAAAATCCATTTGGAACATCTGTTTTTGTGCCTATTGGGGTAAAGGCAGGTAATAACTAAGGAGAATAAACCATAGCTCTGCAACTGCAATGAAATTTCCAGAAGAAAGCGTTGAAGCAGAAAATTGCAAAGGGCCTGCTTAGTTCTCTGCAATTCCTTTAGGAAAATAGGCTTTATCCTCTCCTCCAGGCAGGGCCCTTCTGTGAACCCTGGCACCAGCAATCCCCAGGATGCTAAAGTCCTCTGTTGCAGATAGGCATTTACCAAAAGGAAGCAACTCCTCTTTGAAGCACCTGATGCAAAATTAACAACTAGCAATTCTTCTTTGTTGGGCATGCACTGATTACACACTGTACTAACTTTATGACTTCATAAACTGGTGATCCAAGGCACGTAATTGGTAACACATGATCTAATCTCAACTGTCATTTTGGTTTGATTACAATATTGTTCATTTTAAGTTTACAGTAGTTGAGCCTCTGTGATGTGCTTCTATGATGTTAATATTTACTTTTCTCTTAAAATAATAAAATAACAAAGAGCACACAGGACGAGATTATACCTTCATGTTTAATAGCACCTGTGGGCCGCTCATGTAACACAAGTTAGGACTTTTAAAATGGAAATGTAAAGTTCATGTTTACTACACTGTATTCACTGAAATGAAAGCTCTCAGGCTTTATGTAAATGGAATAGAGTTGTCCTATTTATTCTGGTGTAAATTCTGTTAAAACTAGTCAAAAGCTTGTCTCACAACAAGTTGCGAGGAAGAGCTGCGAGTCAGTATGTCAGCTAAAGCCAGACAAAATAAGACAGATAAAACTCACAGGCAAGACTGTCAAAATGGGAAAGGTCACTTCCTGGAAAGGCATAAAGCCCTAAGGAAAAAAAAAACAGGGAATCAAGGATGGCAACTCAGCAACTCTGAGGGTGAGCCTGTTGTAGGGAGCAAAGGAGGCACACAGTTGTACGCCATTCACTGCCAGGTCCCTGCCAGCTCTCTTAGCCTGGGAACTTGTGAGTCTCACCTATTAACTGTGTGCATAAGGCAACAATCAATTGCTCTGTACCTTGAAGGTGTGTATATCCTGCTTGCAGCGTCTCTTTTATGCACATAAGAGTTGCCTAAGCCATAAGCCAAATGACAGAGAAGAAACAGGCACCTCCAGTATGCCAAAACCACCAGCATGGAGAGGCTGCCTGATGAAATACCTTTCTCTGACTGATGGTTCGTACTCTACACACAAGCCAGGGAAAAATAACCTGTTGGTGCTTGGTTGCATGCAGACAGGGTGACATTAGATGGAAAAAGCAAAATCTATTCACTCACAGCAAATGTTGAGGGTAATAAAAAAGCAGAACCAAACAAAACAAACAGCTGATCACCATTAACATCTACCTGAGTATCAAGATTTATGGTCTATCAGTTTATTAGTACCACTGCCAGGGAGACACACCATCCTGACAGCTGGCAGCACTGGACATGGAAGCACAGCCCAGGAATCTTACGGATGCTCAGCAGTCACAAAGTTACACTGATAGTTGCTGTTTTGAAGCATGATGGAAGTTCTTAAGAGAGAAGCACTCTTATTTGCTTGCTTTATCTGTAGGGTTCCTTAATTTACCTGTGTAGCTGTGCAAGGTCTGTCACATTTATCCACAAACCAAAAGGAAGTACAGATTGATCTTTAATGTCAGACAGAATCTGAATCACTGCCTAAAGTAACATAAACCAACTTCTCTATAATCTTTGGGTAAATTAGTTTTACCTTCGCATAGCATGAGGAAATGCCAATAAGCTTAGAAAGAGGAAACTAAAAATAAGGCACTAGCAAAATACGTCATTTGTTTGACATGGTAGGGGGTACAATTGAAGAAATACTGGCAGCTATAATGTACTCATTTTTCATTCACTTTCTTACATAATTTGGATTTGGAAAAGTTCTTAAATGAATGCGTGTTACCTGCAGGCAGCCATGGCTGCAAGCAGCACTCATCAGATAATCTCTGACTTTAAGTCAGTGATAATCTTTACCTGGGCTGCCTCAACCTACCCACCCCCAGCACTGTGACCAATCACTTCCCTCTCCCAGTGTCCTTCAGAAATAACTCAGGAAAATTCTGCTCCAGAAAAGACCTGGATGCTTCCTGCTAAGGTACCAATCATACAATGGTTAATATTATCTTTCTGAAATGGCTTGGTTTAGAACTTAGCTTTCAGAAAGCACACATTAGAAAACAAACAAACAAAAACATCTATTGACCTGGGATATCCTCAAACCCAATAAACTGGTTTTGCTGCTTGTGACACTGCTGCTATTGTTTGTTTCCTTACTTTGACCTGTGCAGCTATGGTAACTCCCACATCTCCATAGCTTTGCCTCTTTAGTCTGACTCTCTTCCCTGCTCCTCCTTTCTTTTGACTTCTCAGAGAACCAGCTCCTTCAGCTCTTTTCCGCTGACTCCTTTACTAGCTGGGCTGCTCCCCCCCCCAGCCATTACCATTACCCATTTCTGCAGAGGGCTGCCATCTCCCTTGGCCTTTACTCATCCTTCTTCTCATACATTCATCAAGTTTACCTGGAGGATCAGTGTGAGCATAAAAGAAGACAAGCTCTGTGGTGAGGCCAAGCGGTTTTGGTGGGGAAAGTCTGACCCTACTTGCATGCGTGGGCTGAATCAGTTTTGGTGATTCTTTAGAGTTCATGCACACACAGCTTGAGCAGAAACAAGACAAAATCATTTTATTAGGCACGCACGAAACAGATAAGACAGACCAAGATTTTAGCAACTAACATCTAAGCATACATGGAACATGTGCAAATTACCACTCATCAAAACTTTCTAGCTTGCATGAGAATGTCAAGAGGTCTCTCAAGAGCCATGCCAATGCTCTACTTGAATCATTTTTCCAAGCCTTTGGAGACAAGAACTAAAACCCAAGATTTTATTCCTAAACATGATCCTCAGAGAAGGCCGTGCCTTTTGATCAATGTTTCCCACTAAAATGCAGCTTGAGGTTAACATTCAAGCTAGAAAACATGAGAACAAACACAATTAGACAAGGTTACAGATGGCTGAAATCCAGCTCCAATGACAACAAGTGTCATACAACCTGAATAACCAGCATTATGAGCTATAACTGTAATCAGCTTCCTCATGTTTCTGGTACCTGTGCATTACCTATGCTGCTCTGGAGCCATTTATCAAGGAAAACTATAAAAAGAATGTGTTTTCAGCGGTTATTTTTACACAGCTCTTTAGAGCATTATACGTTCACTTGGTAAAAGGATGTTAAATCTGCTTCACAAATATTTAACCAAGCTGCAGCACGACTTAATTTTACTTCTCTCTTTCTGTAGAGAGCTAATAGCCATGCCTGGAGGTTGCCAGGTGGTTTACCCCTTACTGGAGAATCATCCAGGCTGTTCATCACTTTGGCTCCAAGACTTCCTTCCTGGAGCTCCACATCAACCAAAATGTTAACCACAGCTTTTTAGAGCCAGGCTATTTCATGGGCTCTCTGAAAGGGCGGGTTTGGCCTTCTGGGGTGTTGAGGTGGAGTTCTGTGTTTGGGGGCAGATAGGTTGGATGGTTGGTTTGGATTTGGAGGGGGTGTTTGGTTTTTTATTGTTGCTGTTTGGGCTTCAGGTTGGTGGAGGGGTTTTTTGGTGGTGCTTTGCTTTGTTTTTTACACAGTACTAATTGCTGGAATAATAATTCTGTAAATTTTATGTTTACCACAGTATATGCACTGAAATGAAAGCTCACAGACTTTCTGTAACAGGAGACAGAATTGTCCCGTTTATTCTTGTGTAGATTCTGTTAAAACTAGTCCAAAACAAATCAGAAGAAATCGAAGCACTGTATGTTGTTCCCAAAAGAAATTTCCTAAGGCTTTCCCAGAAATGCTGCAGGCTTATTTTATTCCAGAAATGACTCAAAGCGGGATAATCAGCTGTTTTTTAAGTTGTAGGTATCAAGTTTCTGCTCTCATTCAGGCTTAATTAGATTGTGGAATATGGCCGTCTGGGTATTTGCATTAGTGTGACTGAAAATGAGCTCTCTTCTCCAACAGATATTTCAGCATGGAGGCAGTGTTTCACTGCCATGCAGTGCCAGCCCTGTAATGCTGAAGATGCGCCAGACTTAAAAATAAAAAGAACCTTGTTCCGTTTCAACCTCAGCCTTGCCTAGCATCACACACTGACACTGGGAGGTCTTCCAAGAACGTGCGCCACAGGCCCTGCTAAAGCAGATACCAAAAGCACAGAACTACTACACAGCTTTGTGCTGTAACAAAGCTGCTCCCATGCATGCATGTTTATAAAGTTACTACTGAATAATGAAAGGACATTTGAAAACACCACTATCCAAAGACATGTGAAATGCATGTTGTGGGTTTTTTCCACACTAAATTTAAGTGAAGAATATAGTAGAAGTAGCAGCAGAAGATAAAATTTGCTTTAGGAGAGTTCCAAGGGAGGAGGAAAAGGTAAGCAGTATCTAACAGATATGACATGCTTGTTAAGCTGTTTTGAACAGCTACTCTACTAAGCCTAACTATACTATATCATACTGTCACTCCAGAAGCTACAACCAACAACTCCTAAATGGATCACAGGAGAGTAAAGATCCTCTTTGCTGAAATGCAGCCACGAGACTCTCGCTTCGGAGCTGACGCATTACCTGCTGCAGAAGCTTATCTGGAAATGACTAAGGTAGGTAAGTAAAATACTGCGAAGTAATAGAGGAAAAAGTGATAAAGCACAAAATCTCCTTCCATATCACAAACAGCACAGAACTCCTCAGGATATAAAACACATCAGATGATAGAACAGACTTGCAAAATTGTGGGTGACAAAGAGAGTTAATAGGTAATAATTGTTCACTGTTTCTTCCAATGCAAGGCCTACAGATGATCACATGAAGCTATCAGCAAGTTCAGAAGGGAGACACTTTTTCACATAACACATAACTAAGGTATGAAACACTTTACTGCAGGAATGAATGTTTACAGCAATTCCAGAAGCTCTGCAACAAATTCTTCAAGGAGAAACCTGTCAGGCACTATTAAACACAACAAAATGAGCTGCAGGTCAGGAAGCCCCAAAGCAGCCTCAGTTCTGTAGCCTGGGCTGTGCCACCTGAACTGCTCGCACACTCCTTCTTGACCAGTCACTACTGCAATATCCTGCATCAACACGACACCGCACTGGAGGAGCTTTAGTTTTCACCAGGCATATGGCCATTCCTATTTTCTGGAACAGCTACCTTACCTGTAGGACTGTACACTGACAGCAGTGCTTGTGGGCCATGTAGGTGCTTCAGTGTGCAGAGCACAGCACCACCATGAATTTGGGTTCCCTGTATGGTGGAAGTTAGCTTGCCTGTGCTATAAGCCCATTGCATCTAGAGAGACAGAGAGGCAAGTTTCAGCCTACTGCTGTGTTTTTTAGAGTAATTCACTCAAACATGGACTTTTACCAATAAAACATTACAGCATGAATACGCAAATAGTAAATCCCAGTCAAAAGGTAAATTAGCAAGATGCCAGGTACCTTATCTCTTCAGTTGTGTCGTGACTTATCACAGCTGACATTTCAGTGAAGCTGTAGTATCAGATCTCAGTTTGAACATTCATAAGAAGGTGCAATACACCAGCGGTGATGTCAATACAATGTCAATCTCTGCCTACTTTGTTCAGACTGAACTTAATCATAGGAACTGCATTAATAGTCAACATAAGCCATCTGTTTAAACATGTGTGTTTTGAAAAGAGCTGCCACGTACAATAAACATACTGTAATCACTCACCTATCTGCCTATGTGAAATGAGGATTCTGCCATTTCCCCTACAAAAACATTAAATTACAGGTTAAAAGCAGTTTTATATCAAGTTCATTTGTTTACATGGCAGGTCCAATGGTCCGACAGTTTTGATGCAGTCTGGGAAGTATGTTAACTGCAGAGCTGCTGAACCAAACTGGTTTGCCAACCTTTGCTCAAGAACCTGTTTGGTAAGTGAAAGCTGCACCAAGAAACACCTCCACTTCACGGAATCAAGTAGCTGACAGACCCATAGAGATGCAACATGTTCTTCAAGCTTGAAATTGAAGGTTGCACTTGAAGGGTGCAAAGCAGGGTGCACACCGAGGCAGGATACTGCATCCCAGGTTTGATGCAATGGTTAATTCCAAAACACCTCAAGGAAGCCAGCTGGCAGCCTAGCTAGGTGATGTCTATAACCACAGTGGGCTCATGAATGAGATAAGCATTTATCCTGATTATACATTATACTTATCTTCCATCCCTGATCCTGCTTGGGGGGAAGATGTTACCCTCTCCTTTGCAGGCCAAAGCCATTTCAAGCAGCTGACACAATACTGTAGCAGCTATGTACCAATGTGGGAAAAGTCAGAAATATGCAACCTCCCATTTTAACTGTCAGACTGGCTCAGAAAAAGAGACTTTCATTCCTCTGTTCTTCCTTAGAAGTAACATCAAATATGCACTTACAAGAATGAACCAACATTCACTATCACTTGCGGTGTCATTTCTAAGTAAGCTTTGTTAAATTAATCATGATAATGCACTGGTGCCTGGGCTTATTGAGCAGCAGCATAAATTATGAATCAGCCTCCATATGCACTGAGCAGGGACGCAGAGCCGGCTGCATCCTTCCCACCCACAAGTACACAGTGGAACTGTTACATTGATCAACCATTAGCACACAAAACATTTATGGGCTCACTATAGAGAGGCTCAGAAACCAGAGGGGTGGGACCTATCTGCTGGGGCAGGAGCTATCTGCTAGGGCTACCTCCAACATTGATTTAAGGATCAATGACAGCATTTATCTATCTCATACGAAGATAGCCTGAGTCAGATTAGACTTATTTCTTCCTTTCTCTCTCTGACTCTCAGCAAGAATTGAGTGACAAATGCCTGCAGGCTGCAGAACTAGAGCCAAAAAAACCCCACACATAAGTGTCTTCAGGAGACACTTTATTGGGTTATTATAAGCAACACATGTTATTTTGTCAAATGACTCCCTTTGATTTAAATTGCCTCTATTCCAGCTAGACCTCTTTGCTATGTAGCTATTACAGACACAACAAGCAGCAGTCTGTATGGTTTGGGCTTCCTTTCCCCAGCATCAGGGTGAGCTGTTTTCTTATTGAGAGCTGTGTGGCTCTTCTGCCATACACAAACACACCTCTGGAGCAGTTCCCTTCTGAAACTGCAGACAGTTGGGGCTTCCCTAGCTGGGCTCTAAGTTAAGATACAGACAGGACAATGCACCCTCTGTTAAGATTCTTGTGGGAAACCTTACAAATGAGAGTGAAGCGTGGCTTCTTGGGCTATTTCCATCTTTAGCTTCCTGCTCTACTTCCCCTAGAAGCATCATTTGCAATTCAAGAACAGGGGAAGCCATAGATAACTATCAGATCAAGCAATACATAGGCAAGATTTCCATTAAGCAAAGTATCAGTCTATTTATTTTTCACTGTTAGGAAAGCTACCAAGTAAGTTGACTGGTACAGGTCAGAAATAACAGAGAGCTGGGTTTTTTATTTCTACTACCCTAAATTGAATGTTGCTTACATCTGAGGAGGGAACACCCCCTCCTACAGCTTGTCAAAAGGGTTATACTCCTAATGCTGGTGCTATACCTGTCCCAGTCATGTTGTCTGCCCAAAGGGAAACACAGCATGCAGTGAAGCCACATAAAATGCTTACAAAAGCTGCCAGGAATGTGCACATTTGCTGTGGTGACATTTGCAGTTACAGCTGCCTGAAGCTGTCCACATGAGCAGTAATGATGGGGAGGCTTTAATATTGCAATATTTCTTACCAGTAAATGTGTAAGGCTTTCATCCCATCAGGTTTTAAGTCTCGCTTAGTTTTCCACCACTTGCATTTTGTACTAATGACATTACCTCTTGCATTTAACTTGGCACTTAAAACATTCTTCCAAGATTCCCTTTGCATTTAACATAAGCAGGATCAGACCACAGCTATCTCTAGTACTTTAGAAAAGCCAGCATGGGCGAGACATCTTACATTACATTACTAGTGTTAGCCAAACCTAAAAGCAAAACACAGCCAGGAAAGTAATCTCTTGTATTCAGGAAGTGAAAGTGAAGAAAATGAACAAGGGAAGTATGATTTGAGGAGGCAAAAAAGATGGAGCCAAACTCTTGTCAGTGCTGTCAGAATGGACTGATAAAGTAAATGGGCACAGACTGAAACACAGGAAATTCCATTTGAACATTGAGAGGAGCAAAAGGAGAAAAAGCCCATAACTTTTTCCTCTGAGGATGGTCAAGCACTGGGACATCAGAACAGGCTGCCCATGGAGTGGTGTGATCACCAGAGCTGGAAGTGCTCAAAACCCACATAGACCAGGCCCTCAGTGACATGGTTCAGTGGTGGCCTTGCCAGTGCTGGGGAGCAGTTGGACTTAAGCATCTTAAAGGTCTTTTCCAACCCTTTGTTACCCATTCAAAAATCAAGGAGGCTTCGCTCTCCTCCTTCCCCACAGACAAACTGACGCAAGACTGCATAGCTGAAATGCTCGCTTGGATCAGCTTTGATACTCGGCTCCCAACTCCTGCTGCTAAACTTAATGGTTGGGATCAGCAGAAAGTTCTGGCAGGTGCAGCTCTGCCAGAGTCACAGGGCTGCCAGAAGGGGGTCAAGTAACACAGGCTGACAACCAGGGTATCTTACAGAATCACAGTTATGTAAATTAAATAATCTGGTGAAAGCAGAGAAACCTCAGACAAGCTGAAGTTGGTTCTAGCATTTCAAGACAGCATCTGTTACTGCATTGTATTTACTGGGCTGGTAAATTCAGGTTTACTGCTCACTGGAAACAGCTGATGTTCAGCACAGGAAGCTTTGACAAATAAAACAGCAATGTAATGGGGACCCAGAACTCGGCTAGTCCTCCCACTACAAAGACGCAGGCTTTTCACTCACTTTGTGCTTCTTCAAGTGTTTCCCAATTTCACATTGAAGAGGCTGAGAAATGCAAGCAGAAAAACCATTGAGATTCACCAGAAAGGAAGCAGGCTGGAAAATCTTGTTCAGTGCTTTCCTGTCTAGTACATGCAATACTTGACAAGGTCAGGCTCTCTCTGTACCTCTCAGGATAGCTAATTTTGCAACATTAGAACATTTATAGCCAGAAATAGAAAAGTAATAGAGAGGGAATAACAAAACCAGAAGACAGAGCTGTCCAGTCACCTGCAATGGTGTCTGGGCAAAACAGGCTGTTCATTCTTTTCACTCCTGTTTGTTGCACTCCTCCTCTCATTTCTGGAACTGTGCTCAATTGCCCCTGCCTCACCCCAGTTTCCAAATACCACCAGCAACCTGGGCTGTAGCCATTTCTATTCCTGACAGGAGCAAAACACTGCTGGAAGCTCATTTCCTTTCACAAGAATCCCCAAAGTGCAGAGGGCCAGCAGCAAAACATACACGTTTGCTTAGCAATCCTGATGGAGACACAACAGGCCAATGCACAGAGAAGATTACAGCCCTTTGCCTCCACTCTGCAGGCAGCATGATGCTGTGCACAGCCCAGGACGAGGGCTGGTTTGGGGCATCCACAGCTCCATCTCCTGTGTTTACTATCAATCACCTTGATGCCAAGTAGGTGAGTTCACAGACACTCTGCAACGTTCAACTTTGGTTTACCTCTGCTACCAGGACAGATTGTTCAGCACAATTTTAGTCCTTTCTTTTAAGACACTATTAATAATGGTATCAGAGTACATTTCAGTGGCAGTCATCAGCATTAAGTCTGTACTGAAATGTCACCTCATTAAAATATGCAGATTAATCTTACATGGTGGGGCTTTTTTGTTCAGAGAACACAGCAATGGAAAACAGCATTTAATTAAGCCATGTGTTTTGTGAGTGCGAGGATGCTGTTTGATTTAATCAAACATCCTGCTGCAAAAAGCTATCAATAGATGTGACTCATTACCTTTTCCACCTTGGCCAAATGTCATACCCAACAATACAGACACTCATACAAGCTAAAAGATCTATAACCTAGATACAGAACAACTGCCCATCTCTGATGCAGGCAGCAGTTACCGGAGAGCACAGGGACAGCCCAATGAGCACGCAGCCTGTGGCATGTCCTCCCCAGCAGTCCTGCAGAGATAGGCTTTCCACAGAATTATACATTCATCTAGCTGTTCTTTCCCCAGTGCTCTGAGCAAACTCGAAGTTACCAACAGGAATTAAGAGTTAGATTAAGCCTAGAAGGATTTTTGCCCATTAGGCCCCACCATATACTCAATCCTTCATCACAATCACTATGGCTGACCGAAAAGCCAAGCCGCAGGAACCAGCTTCCTCAGAGGGGGCATGAGGAGGTGGCATGAGGAGGTGGCATAGGTGCTGTTTCCCGCAGTGCCTCTTCAGAGCCAGTCCAAGAAACAGGAGCAGCTTAGAGCAAGTGGTGCAATAAACGGAATGTGATACTGCTGACACTGTGCTGCCCAATCCCCAGTCTACACGTCTGCCCTGTTTGGCTTTTTAGGTCACAGATATTTGTTTCCCTTGGTATTATTCCTGAACATCACCTGAAAAGCAGCATAGTTACAAGAACTGCATTTTACCCTCCTCTACATGGCACCACAGGCTGTATTTAACTATAACTTGCATGGATTTCTAGAAGGAAAAGCGTAGACTTGCTTCACAGTAGCATTTGTCCAGCACATTGAAGAGGCATGCTTAAAATAACTGGATTTGAAAAGGCC
This sequence comes from Amazona ochrocephala, assembly GCA_039720435.1. NCBI lineage: Eukaryota > Metazoa > Chordata > Aves > Psittaciformes > Psittacidae > Amazona > Amazona ochrocephala. Next base: position 28,436,791 of record CM077883.1, on the reverse strand, counting down.
AGCACAAATAGTACCTGAGTGCAGCTGAAACAAATAATATTTGCTTTGCAAAACCTGACTCCAGGATCTCAGCAGGAAGAGCTTCTTTTCCTCGAGCAATTGTGAAGGGTCTTCTTAGAAATGAAATTAAGAGGTGATGTTCAAGCCAATGAGCACTGCTGAGCACAGCTGATCAGACCACTGCTGTACAATCATTCACACAACCATATTTTCATGCTATTTCAGAAGTTCAGACGACTTCTGAAGAGTCTTTTTTAACTCTGTTTGCTAATGCCAGGAGGTGGACTTGCCTTTTGCTGTTGACTCTCATGTAAGTGCTGATGCATCAGGAGATTTTTCAGGCAAAGTATCCAGTTGCCTTCATGTTTGCTTATGCAGGTGCTTTACGTACTAGCCCAAATAACACTGAGGCTTCTGGAAAGCAGCTGCACTGTAGGTGGTTGCCACCTAACAGCCTAGTTGACATCTAAGAGCACAAGAAAACAAATCCTGTGCCCTCTAACATTCAAGCAAGTTAAAGCATTTAAATTGTATTATGGCTCTGCACTTCTGATAAGGACAACACCCTGAAAATCAACACCCCAAAGCTCAAAAGGGCTCAAATATCCCCAAATGTAAAAAGACACACTGAAATGGAGGGGATGGGACCAAAACTGTTTTCCATCTAATGTTACAATCATACTTAATCCTGAGTCCGACTAATGTATCTGAGTAGGTACTTAAATCAAAGCTCTTACATTAAAATAGAAAATTAGCAAGGAAAACCTGAAACTAGATTATTTACCAGAAAAACACAGGCAAAATCCAGCTGTCCTTTCCAGGCCTGAACTCTGCCTTTGAATCTGGTATAGGATGTCTTCTGCTGCTTTCAGCTAAAGGATCGAGCCACCCTCTAGCCTGCAGGGGCTCATCAAACTTCAGCAAAGAGGCTTTCTCAGGAATGAGTCATTGCCTAACGAGCCATAAACCCAGCTGCTTTCTTTCAAGCAACCAGAGCTGCAGACTTCACCTCTTTAAACGCATGAGTAGGTGAGCCCAGCTGGGACCTTATTTGTCTATGTCAGGAAGGAAGGAAGAAAGGAAGGACAGACAGACGGACTTTCTGCATGGACTTAACTCCTTCCCTGCCTGATGAAGGATGAGACTTCTCAAGCACATCTCTTATATGCTGGTAACTGCAGCAGGCCCATTAGCCTGCTGAAAAGACGGTTCAGGGAAGATCTCATTGGTGCATATGAATATCTGATGAGAGTAAAGAGGATGGAGTCAGGTTCTTAGTGATAGCCAGTGACAGGACAAGAAGCAATGAGCATAAATTAAAATACAGGAAATTCCACTTCCACTGAAAGAAAAACTTGTTTATTGTCAGGGTGGTGAAACACTGCAGTAGTGCTTCCGAGCAGACTGTGGAGTCTCTGTCCTAGGAGACACTCCCTCCTCGGGTCCTGGGCAACCCTTTGGAGCTGGCAATACAGTCTCTAAAGGCGTCTTCCTGCCTCAGCCATTCCATCATTCCGTGTCCCTGCAGTAGAGCCCTGGCATGGCACATATCACAGGGTAGATACCCACTGCAGTGTGACTGTATGTGGTCCTCTGACACATATAACTGTTCTCTTCTGTATTACCTCAGCCTCTTTCTTCATGTGGGTATACCTGTGAAAAGGCCTTACATCCCAAGAACTGAAAATGTGATGGTGAATGAGCGCTGAGCCTGCAGAGAGAGCCTCCGCCTTCCTTCAGCACACCCCATACAATAACCAAATCAGTAGGGTTAATTGTTTTGCAGCATTACTGATTCCTCCTGGAAGTCACCTTTGTGTAATTTCACTTCTCCCCACTTCCTTCAGGTCTTCCCTTACAATCACTTTGCCCAGATTGAAGGATACAAGAGTCAGTGCATCACCTCCAGCTGTGCGGGTGTCAGTACATTTAATTCTTTCCTTTAGCACAAAGGCTTTATTATTTCATTTGATTTCAATCAGCTTCTGGGAATGTACCCAGCTATTCCCCTGTGCAGGTTGCTCTTTGTGTGAGGATTCTGGTTTTAGAAGCATCTCACGTGAGCTGGGTTGAGGATTAGCAGCGAGCATTTCTGAGCACTTGTGGTCACAGTTAACATCCTCTGGGCTTTTATCAGAAGGCAAAAAGTCCTTCCTGGGGAACTGAAGTCTGAAACAGAATCAAATGATTCAGTGACCAAACAATACCAGCACCTCCCGTGAACAGCCCCATGATGTGCAGGCAGTTATGCTCTCTCCAGAATAGGGCAGGGAGAGGACCTCCTACAAGTCTTTCTGAGAGAGCTTTTAAGCAGTAGATTTGGCACAAGCAAGGCCCTGTTTCTACAGCCTCACAGGGAGCACAGAAGAAATCGTTCCTTTTCTGTGCCCCACGCCTCTGTGGGCTGCTCCTCCATTAAGGCTTCATCTACCTTTACATAATGAAGCCTGCAACCTAATCAAGGGAGGCAGCAACAGGCCTGGACTTCCAGGACAGCATTTCTGCCTCTCCCCACTTGCACAGCTGGGGTTTCTGTGAGTTTATCTGATTTACCCAGGCCCCTCAGCAGGAAAGAGTTAGCAAAAATAAAATGGAAGGTGGCCTCAAGCATGCAGGAGCTCTGCACCTTTGTATTTCTCATGGTGCTAAAGCAAGTGCCTGAGCCACTCACCATTTGCTGATACAGGACAGAGAGATATTATCCTAATTCTATCTACTTGAACAATATACACAGCAAGTCCTCAGCTCAAGCAGGAATTCAACACAGATCACAAACTCTCCTTTCCTCTTGCCATATTGCTATCCTATCTGCTTCAGTTTCAGAAAGGATTCAATAGGTGAGTTACTGAGGGTTATAGCTTCAGGGTACATTCCTGGTTGAAGCACAATTACCTAGCAACTTCATCCTGAGAGCTGTGAAGGAGCCATGGAAAGGAAAGGTAAATAAAGATGCTAACTCAGTCACCTGCTCCATAGGGACTCCAGGGAAGAGCCATCTCACTCAGTGTTAACAGTGCAGGTCTATCAAGAGAAAGAGAGCCCTGCCTGCAATGCCTTTAGCTGTTGCTCAGAAGCTGAGCTTGCTACCTTCAACACAAACTTAGTTTGAATCCCCCACCCTTGTTGTAGGAGAAAGGCTGATTCCCAAACAAACTATACCCCTCTCCTTCCCCCTTCCCACACAGAGGACATTCATTTCTGTAAATACAAGTGCTGTCAAAAATGGTCTGTTTAACTGGTGTACAGCCCAGGAGCTGCAACAGGGTTCAGAGCCTGCAGTGTGCGCATTCTGTGTGCCTGCTTAGGGACCAGAGTGAAAAAACAACCCTTCCTCCCCCGGAAAGCCGTAAACAAGAACCATCTTTGTCTTGGTAACTGCCCAAGCCTTTAGGAGAAAGGTAAACTAGCCATTCAGCCCTCCTCTCCTTCTCTACAGGCAGAAGGTCTGCTCCATAGCCACCTTTTTATTTAATAGCAACTACCTCAATCTGAAGTGTCAGGCAGCAGAACAACACCAAGCAATGCAGTACTTTAAGGTATTCTTTAAGAAATAAGAAAATTAAAAAGTAAGAAAGTCAACCCACAACTTTATTTAGTATAAAACTTTCAGAAGACAAGAGGAGTCTCCTGGGATGTTTCAAGTATTACACTGACAAGATACTTATTAAAGACAATTCCTGCTTCCCTAAGGTGTAATCCCGTTTCATATTGCACCCTTTATTCACTGCTTTCATCCTTATAGAGCGGTTGTAAAGCTGCTCTTCTGCAATGTCATCAAAAAAGAAGTCCTCATTGAAGATGGGATTTCTGCTTCTCTTTATAACAGTGCTTCTCTGCTTCTGTGTTTTCCCTGGCACCAGGGAGAAGGTGATACAGCAGTTGATGGTTTTGGGCTCTACAGAGTCCTCATATAAACCCTCTGCACTGATCAGGCGGATCCGCAGCCTTTCGTTCTCCGAGCAGTACTCAGCCAACAGTCTCAACATGCCTCCCTTGCCCATCACCACCACGCTCTCTCCCACTCGCCTCTCCTGGCTGCTGCCCAGGTCCAAGGGAAAGATGGGAGAACAGGACACACTGTAGGTCCGTGTGGTGAAGAGCCCCCCCGAGGCCCGCCTGATGGCTCTGGGGCTGTTATCAGTGGAGCTGCTCTCCTCTGTGGAGAGGGAATTGTTCCTGGGCATGCTGGATTTGTTCTTGGCTTTCAGTGCTTGGCACAGCAATCCCTCCTGACTTTGTGTTTTGATTCGGGAGCAGGGCCTGGGAGGTGACCTGCTGAGAAGGGGAGAGCTGAAAGGAGAGGAGTCACTGGAGGAGGCTGTGTCGCTGTCACAGGCACCTTGCCTGTGCAGAGAGGGATGCTTGGGAGGGAGCTTCACAGAGGCAAAGCTAATAGCAATGGGATTAGACACGCTCCCTTTGCCGGAGAGCGTGTTAGCTCTGGATCGAGGCAGCATCAGGCTGGGCAGAGCAGTACGTGGGTCACCATGGAAGATGGACTCCTTCCTCCTGGTGTGGGGACTCTCCAGCAAAGTACAGAAGCCATAGGAAGTGGGGGCTCTGGGAAAGTGAGGCAGGGAGAGTGCTGCTTGGGACTGGGGGTCGGAGTTGGTGCTTTCCTCCTCCAGGTCTGGGATCTCTTCAGCACTTTCCACCTGAATGAGATGTGGTAAAGAGCTGGAGCTGTAGCCAGAAGAATGAGTATCTGCATCCTCTGAACTGTGGTCCTGGCGGAAGCCAGTGCCCTTCACAGGGCCAGAGCTGGTCAGCCTGGGGGGAATGCAAAACTCAGGGATTCTGTCAGGAGTGAGCACATTGGGAAAAGCAGCAGCCCCCAGATGGGATTTCTCTGGCAGATTCTGGCCAGATGGCAGTCCCAGGAAGGAGGAGCTAGGGATGTTTCCGTTTTCATGTGATGCTCTGATCTTCTCCAACAGCCACATCACTGCAGCTGGACAGGACAGCCTCAAACGGAAAGAATTTGAAGTACAGATCCACCTGCAGACACACAGAGATGCAGAAGTACATGAGCACACTACAGCCAGAGCATTACAGGATCAGCCAGGTTGGAAAAGACTTTTAGGATCATCAAATAGCAGCTTGAAGCTGTTTCCTCTTGTCCTGTCACTTGTTACTTGGGAGAAGAGACCAGCCCCCTCCTGGCTCCATCCTCCTGCCTGGTAGTTGTAGAGAGCAATAAGGCTCCCTACCCCCCCACCCTGAGGCTTTTCCCATGCTGTAAACAACCCCTAATGAACGCTATTCGAGACAGGACTAGTACTAGCCCAGCCAACCCATGGGCTCAAAACAGCCTCTGCCCAGCACACTGTCCTTAGCAAAGTCAAACAGATTTCAGCGCAGCAACAGAACTAAACCACTAAAAAGAGAAAACAGCACCAGGGCACTCCCAGGGGAACCGTCCCGCTGTGATACACCGCACCGTCCTTCTCCGCTAGCAAAGGACGCACCTTGTCAAATCAAAGCCGCTTGTTTCCAGCAGCCTCCTCTCGCTCCGAACCAGCGCCCCGCAGCCCCGCTAACGGCCGAGCACCGCGCCACCGGGCCGGAGCCGGCCCTTTATAGCGGCGCCAGGCACCTCCCACCCCGCCGCCGGCAGAGGGAGGGACCCGCAGCGCCCGCGCACGGGTGGAGAGAAGGTGGGGTGATGGGGCCGCTGATCCCGCGATCATGTGTAGAGCAACGGGCAGGGATCGTGCAAAGGGACCTTTCCAGAGAAGGGCACCGGCGCTGGTGCAGGGCCTGGAGCACAGTGTGATGGGGAACGGCTGAGGGCCCTGGGGGGCTAAGTCTGGAGTAGAGAAGGCTCAGGGGGGGACATTATCGCTCCCTACAACTGCCAGAAAGGAAGATGGAGACAGACAAAAGAAGTGTTTACTTTTGCTTCATATCCATTCGCAGGGGGGGCCGAAGGTGTTCTGAGATGAACTGTCAAATCCAGGACAAAAGCAGGCTTCCCGTGGTGCTGCTTTCCTTCTCGCGGTTCTAGCAGCTTTCCAGCATCAGAGCCAGTGGGGAACAGGGATTGCAGGTTTTCAAGCTCATGCGAAAAGAACTTTGCTGCTTTCGTGCATGTGAATGTGGGCACCCCATCTCCCCATTATCCACAGAGAACATGAGACAGCCTAGCCCCAGCCCAGCGTCCTGCCGCTCATACCCAGCAACAGCGGGAATGCAAATGAAGAGGGGAGATAAGGCAGAAAATGCTTTGGGCAGTCACCTTGAAACAGCATGCCAAAAGCACTGGCAGATGTGACGTTTGCCAGGCACTGCACAGAACCAGGGGGATTCACGGACTTGCTCAGCACAGTTCAGCAGCGCAGCAGAGCTTGAACAGACCTCTGCAAACTCTGTGTGATTGTTCTGCAAGCTGCAAATCGGAATCTTAACTGCAAGGCCAGGGAAGCCTGCAAACAGGGCGGCTGAACGGGTGAAGCGGTATGCCTGTAGCAGCCAATCATTTTCTGTCTTTTGCATCCGAAAAGCTAAAGCTCATGTTTACAGAGTGCTTGAGCTAGAAAGGATGTGCTCAGGGGAAACAAACCAAGTGGGCAGGGAACACTTTGAACCTGCTGAAAGACTGAGCTGGGAGCATGAATGTTCTGTGGCTGAGCCTTGCCTCCCCTGTTTGTTTCATACCAGCTAAGCTTCGCTTTCATAATAATCCTCTTGCAATTCAGATTGGTGGAATTCCGCCCGCCCTTTGTGAAAAGGTTCAGGACACTCCCCCTGCCCTAGGACTGTTTCAGCTGTCAGTGCTTTTGCAGTCTACTTGAGCGGACTTAACTTGCTGTGCGTGTGGTTCAAACAGCCTCCAATCTCATTTGGAGGCTTTCCCCAGCTATTGAGACTTTCCAGCAGCACAGTAAGAGGAGCTGTTGCAGACACAGGAATGGTCTCCTTTGGGAAGCAGAACATGCACTGCATAGCTGTTATCTGTTCAGATCAGGCAATACAGTACGTCATGCATTACATACCATGTAGCTTCTGAAGATTGAGCTTCATTCCATTATACATATGTCTGCTTTTAATACCTAAGAGAGATTTGACTTTGAAAATGGTGAAAAAAAAAAAAAAAATAAATGAAGGAAATGGAGCATTTTAGTGGAAACTTTATTACCTCCAATAACAGTTCACAGAAGTAGATCAGAAAGGGCAATTAGCATCAGGTATACTAAGTCCACGGCTGGCATCAGGCACTGGTGAAATAAAGCAGCTACCTTGATTGACAGAATCCCAGACTGGTTTGTGTTGAAGGGACCTTAAAGCTAATCTAGTCCCAACCCCTGCCATGGGCAGGGACACTTTCCACTAGAGCAGGTTGCTCCAAGCCCCTGTGTCTAACCTGGCCTTGAACACTGCCAGGGATGGGGCAGCCACAGTTTCTCTGGGCACCCTGTGCCAGCGCCCCAGCACCCTCACAGGGAAGAGCTTCTGCCTAAGAGCTCATCTCAGTCTCCCCTCTGGCAGGTTAAAGCCATTCCCCTTGCCCTGTCCATACCGGCCCATGTCAAAAGCCCTCTCCCAATTTCTTGTCACCGCTTTAGGCGTAGGAAGCTGCCCTAAGGTCTCCCCAAAGCCTTGTCCTTCAGTTTCCTGCTCTCAGTGGACTCTCTTTCCTCAGGTGACTGCAAAGGGAGAGCAGGTGCCTAACATTGGCAGTGTGTATCATAGAATAGTTAAGGTTGGAAAGGACCTTAAGATCCTCCAGTTTCAACCCCCCTGCCATGGGCAGGGACACCTTCCACTAAACCATGCCATCCAAGGCTATGTCCAACCCGGCCTTGAACACCGCCAGCGATGGAGCATTCACAATTTCCCTGGGCAACCCATTCCAGTGCCTCACCACCCTTACAGTAAAGAATTTCTTCCTCATATCCAATCTAAACTTCCCCTGTTTAAGTTTAAACCCATTACCCCTTGTCCTCTCACTACAGTCCCTCATGAAGAGTCCCTCCCCAGCATCCTTATAGGCCCCCTTCAGATCCTGGAAGGCTGCTATGAGGTCTCCACACAGCCTATCCTCCCCTTCCTAACAAAGCCTGCACTTTATAGCCATTTAACAGATTGCTGGTGTGCTGGAGTTCAGTCACACTTAAGCACTTGTACATCCCCTGTGGAAACAGGCACTCAATTGCACGATTAGCTGTTCAGCTTCCTGTGTTCAGAACATTCCTCTTGCCTTGATAAGCTTCAGAGCATAATTAAAATATGCTGCCAACGAGGCTTCCTGGAAACAAAAACCCCAACACACCAATGTGTCTCCAATAAACCACTTTTAAAGCAGAAGGGATATAATCCGCAGCAAGGCTTTATTACAGCTCCTGCACCAAACAGCAGGTGTAACCCTGGGATCTGGCGAGGAGCTGGAAAAGCTGCAACAAAAGACAATCTGCAGCCTGAGCAACACGGGAGGCAGTTGGGGATTTTCCTTCACGTGTTATACTGACTGTTTGCTCTGTATCACAGCTTGGACTTCCCTCAGCTCAGCAACCCAGCTCAAGAAGTGGCCAGCAGGGGGTGAAACACAGGTGAATCCCAGCCTGGTAGATCCCCAGGTGTGACAGCTTTCCTCTTGTTTTCAACTGGGCTCATTCCAGTTTCCTATTCAGGGCTTAGTCTACAATTATTGACTTCTGCAAACCAAAGCAATGTCCTGCTTATTGATAAAAATAAACCACAAAGTGGTAGTTCTACAAGCTCCTGAGCACAGTGATGTGCATACACACACGAACTACCACTGAGTATTTCTGTAAAGGGAGGAGAACCTTACCCTGTACAACTGCAAGGCCTGCCCAGGGCAGCTATTATGGTAAAAGATGTCTCTCCCTGGAATAACAACACAAATTCAGAACTGTTTTCTAGGGCTTCATCACCAGCACTGGCTGGTCCAAAAGGAGACCTGTCCCTTCGGTCAGCGGTTTACAGGGGGTGGAAGCAGGAGGTCTTTAGGAGCTGACAGCCTTTGGATGATGGGCACCAGGGGAGGTAGGGACCTCCTTGTCCAGCCAAAAGGAGTGGGAAGATAAAAAAGGAGAACTTCTGGCTGTGCTGTGAAAGGGAGATGTGGAAGATGGGCATGGGTGAGACAGCAGATACCAGCTTGCCATTCATAATGCAACAGAAACAGCTCAGTGCATTACTCTACCTAAAATATGCAAAATTTCCACATATAAGAATAAACTACCTGGGTCAGGTTTATTTTCTTACAGAAAGCAGCAGGAATTCCAATGGGGATTCTTGAGAAAACCCTCAGTCAACTGAGAGGTACTTAGATACTACTTGATTTTTTCATTACAGATTGATATAATGAGCAAGTTTGTAACACCTTGATTCAATCCTGTATTTTATCTAAGATCAGAGGTAGCTATTAGCAGTCTGCCCCCCACTTCTTGCCTAAATCAAGTCACTCTGCATTGCTTGTAGGGTAATACAAAAAGCAAATGAAAGAACAGAGTGCTGCTTGGCAGTAAGAGCACAGGAGTGACAGGGCCCTTCAAGGCAAAGTATCTTACGTACCTCATGTTGTAACAGTATGAAATGCAGAAGTCCAGCAGGTATGGACTAAAGAATTCATTCTTTCTAGCATATTACATGGTCCTGTGATGAGAAGCTGACATTTGCCATGCAAAATCCAAGGAAGTTATACTGTCCCTAATTCCACTGCCACTGAGGTCAGAAAAAAGACCCCTCTGTCTGAAGTATAAAACTAAACAGGGGTCTAACCACATTCAGCTTTAAATGCCTTTCCATGTTTACAAAGCGGATACCCCCATTCCAGCCAATACCTACTTCAGGTCTGTTTCAAATCTGAAAACATGCTTTCATTGTTCTGTCTACATGGTTTCATTTTTTCCATGCATGCTTTCCAGGTTTAAAACCCCATAATGCAAACCCCAGCTTCCAGCATGAAATGTACTTCAGGTAAAACAAGGTGTCCAAGGCCAATAAGAGTCACATGCTGCGATTTATGGAAAAGCCAATCTAGCATTTTCGTTTGGTTAAAGAAGCATTTCCCCCTACAACAATTTGGAGCCCAAGAGTAGATGAGCTGCTCGAGTCCATCCTGTCATACATTTTAACACGAAGGTAGAGCCCAAATTGCACTAAAAGTAATTCCCACGCTCAGCTGTGTGAATGAACCCTCTAAGCAGACATGAATATGCATAAAGCTGTGAGGAGTTAATAGCACTAATGAAAAGGGGAATGGATTAAGTCTTCTTTTCATTTTCTGTGTTCAAGAAACCTACCAATAATGACTAACATCCTGAAACTGCTCATCTCTTGTAAAGCTTCAACCTCATCATGTGGGAAACATCTTATTCCATTCTCTCAAACACAAGAGTTGGTCTATAAACACTTGCTAGTAAATAATACACATTTCTGATTAGCCTCATTCCTCAGTTCCTACCCAATCAGCTTGATTACATTGCTGCTAGTGTATGAGAGATTTACCTTGACCGAAAAAGCAACCACACTCAATACCTTCCCCTAAATACACCTACCTCAATTACCAACAGTTAGTAATTCTCAACATCTATCAGGAATGGTTTGTCTAGTTTTTATTCCAATATTTATTGGTGGAAGTTCAGTTTCTATAGCCATCACTGTTCCTGCCATAGAGCAAGTTCTGCCATTAAAAACAAAAAGGCTAGTCACAAAGAAAAGCAGATCACTGCCTTGGGGTTGACTGAACACCTCAAGGTCACTTCCAGGGATGGATAAAATTAATTCTTGCTTTTTACTGCCCCTCCCCTTGGGAAAGATTTGGAAGTTTTGCCTTAAATGAACATCAGTACTTTAAGCACCTACAGCCACCAAAGCCTGGGGAACAGGGTGATTTCTGAGAGCAAAGAGGTTTCTCAGTGTTCCCTTTGTGTCTACAAAGACACTACAAATACAGACCAACAGGATAAGCAGGTTCTGGATACACATACTCTCTTCTGTTGCTCAGCTGTATACCTCTTGCAACAGCTGGATGAGTTGTAACACCTGAATCCAGGTAGAACAGAGAGAAATGGAAGGCTTGGGGGTTATAGAGAACACACACATCACAGAAAGCATTACATGTATTTATCTATCAGCTTCATGGATTTTACTCGGGAACAAAGCAGAACTTAATGCCAACTATTCCATGAACTGGAGCAAGATGCCTGTGCATCACAGCATTTATCAGGCTTGTCTGTCAAGTGAAAGGAAAAATGACGTATCATGGGGAAAATCTTGATGAAATGTGTCTGGTGAGAGCTGGAAATACTGAATAGTCTTGTAAAATGCCAATAGACTGAAACTCAGCTCGAAATGTACCTGAGAAACAGCCTCAGCATTTTATTCTAGAGTATAATGCTGTGACGATGTTGTCTCAGGATCTACAGAATTACCCAGATTCAAGTGAGCATTTGTTGGTCAAGCCTTATTTGCAATGTTAAAATTTTCTGTTGTTCAATGACAGGGTGTCTAATTGGACTGATAAGGGTTTTTGTCTGCTCACTGCTCAGCCACAGTTACAACACCATGGTCAACCTGGTACTGAGCAGCAGTACAATGGACTGGAGAGCTGCTATGTACAAAGATCACTTCAGATATTAACGGAAAAGCAGGCACACGTTTCACAGCAGTGGCATATAAAGAACTCAAGACTGCCAATAACTTTATCAAGCAGACAAGCTTTGTCAAGCTGTGTTGCCTCACTCCAACTTGGAAGAGGAATGTGTGATTCTGTGTCAAGAGTCGGCAAATTGCTGTCCCACCAGTAACTTTATGTTAAAGTCTGAAGAGTGACAGGAAAGTGTGGTGTTCCTGCAGTGAATTGGTATTATCAGTACAGTTAAAGGATGTCTGATCAGGAAGATAATTTCCCCGTTCTGTTGCTATGGATGTACACTCAACTCTGACAGGCCAGTCATACGACCACAACCAGGTTATGCAGGCACAGACACAAAGAATAGAATACATATTTCCTCTAAACAAAGATTTGCACTGCATAGATGACTTTGCAAGTGTCCATCTATATTCTTGAAGCCATGGCAGTAGCTGAGGTGTGTAGCTTGCGCATGCAGTCGGGCCACCAGACCAGGGACCACCAATGCACGAACAGTGAGAAGAAAGAGTGTGTTGTCAGGAGAGACAGAATAGTAGCTAAGACTAGTGAGCACAAGTAAGTCACACTGCTGCAATGGTTTAGGATGCAGCAGCTTGCTTTCTGGTGTCCTCAACATAAAAAGGACATGGAAGTGTTAGAACAAGTCCAGAGGAGGGCCATGAGGATGATCAGGGGACTGGAGCACCTCTCGTATGAAGATAGGCTGAGAAAATTGGGGCTGTTCAGCCTGGAGAAGAGAAGGCTGCGTGGAGACCTCATAGCAGCCTTCCAATACCTGAAGGGGGCCTATAGGGATGCTGGGGAGGGACTCTTCATTAGGGACTGTGGTGAGAGGACAAGGGGTAACGGGTTTAAACTTAAACAGGGGAGGTTTAGATTGGATCTGAGGAAGAAATTCTTTACTGTGAGGGTGGTGAGGCCCTGGAATGGGTTGCCCAGGGAAGTTGTGAATGCTTCATCCCTGGTGGCGTTCAAGGTGGGGTCGGACATAGCCTTGGGTGGCATGGTTTAGTGGGAGGTGTCCCTGCCCATGGCGGGGGGTTGGAACTCGATGATCTTGAGGTCCTTTCCAGCCCTTACTATTCTGTGATTCTGTGATTCTGTGATTGTTCCCACAGCACATATACCTCGTCTGCTTTCAGGGCAGGCTTCTCTCTGCTAGGCTGGCAAAATGATTCCGAGGACTTCTTGAAAAATGAAGTCTATCAAACTGATCAGCTCTTTCCACAGGGATGTGTTGTGCCACAGCAGGAATGATCCCATTCACCTCCTGGCTGTGTAGAGTTCCTGTGCTGTGTGCGGATAGGCCCCAAGTAACGAAATTGGAGAATTATCATTTACATTTCCCTCAGGGTGAAACATAAAAATTAAATCAGGCAGTGCAACTTTATCATTTGGATTAGTTACAGCGTGTTATGAAGGGCCATGGCCAACTGCTTCTTAAGCACTGAGAGGCTTGGGGCATCTACCTCCTCCCTAGGAATCCTATTCCAGTGCTTGACCACCCTCCCAGTAAAGAAGTGCTTCCTAATGTCAAGTCTGAACCTCCCCTGACACAGCTTTGAACCATGCCCATGCTTCCTGTTACTGGATACCAGGGAGAAGAGATCAGCACCTCCCTCTCCTCTTCCCTTCCTCAGGAAGCTGCACAGAGCAATGAGGTCACCCCTCAGCCTCCTTCTCTCCACACTACACAAGCACAAACTCCTCCACTGCTCATCTACAAAGAAGTGTTTATGTCATGCAACTATCTCTGGTCTAATAGCTTTGATAGAACTTGATAGAAGAACATTTTCTGCTCTTTGGTTCTAAGCTTTATATAGTCTCATTTGTGGTAATTCTCATGCATCCTAAATGAATTTGTTGCACATAAAGATTATATTGACTCCTGTAAGGTGAATAACACACATACTGAGAAAAACTACTCTGGGTCCTCTTTGTTCTCCAAGTAAATATAAATATGAAAGATTAAAAATAACATTATTATTTCAAATAAAACTGAAGCTTTGTAAAGCAAAACAAGTTTCCAGAGAACTTCAACTCAGTAAGGGTCACTTCTGACAGGTTAAAGAGAGAGAGATACAAGAGAGAAGAAAACTGATTTAGCTCCCAGCACACAGTCCTAGTGCTGGGCTTGTCCGCAGGAGAAACTTATTTCAACTGTTAAATAAAAGACATTCACATCCATCCCAAAAAGTCAAGTTTCAGAAAAGCTGTTTTTTTCTCATTTTATACATTGGTTTACACCTCAAAAAACCCTTTGAGTCAGCAAATGGATAATGAACAACTACTACCACCTTAAGCAGGCGTTACAATGGCACTAGTTATTCCTTGGAAGAATAACTCCCAGGATTTACCTGCTTGTGTCCTTCATTCAAGACACAAGGCTAAAATTGTCCAGTTCAACACCATATCCTACGGCCCATGACTTGCACGAATACCAATAGTGAGTTTCCTCTTCAGCTGTGCTATAACACACTGATAGCCATGCAGAAACCTGCAACAAGGTGATTCTGATTTACAGAAGCATGGCAGGTTGATCTGCGTACTGCAAAACGCAGATTTTATTAAACAAGGAGTTCTTAATAACCTTACTAACACACAGGAGTCCTTCCCCCAAAGACCACAGGTCAGAAACAGCCTCAAACTGAAAAGACAGGAAGGATTAGTGCTCTAATGCACTAGAAATACATGTTCTCAGGGCTTCCTACCTGGTTGCAGCATGTCCCACAGGTACAGTATGTACGAAGCTTAAACGCACCAGGTGACGTTACTGTGTTGAAGCAGCAACCTGCTCACACAAACAAGGCTTGGGAGACTCAACAAGGAAGCAGGCAAGGTCATTTCAAGAAGGACAATTCAGCTTGTCAAAACATGCTAGATCTTGATTCAGTGTTTAACACTTTACAGGCAGTGTTGGCAGACATCACTTGCCTGTATTTCCCCTGCCACGAGCTATGAAGACTGAGGTGTCACTGGAGGAAGAGCTTCCAGGTTCAGCCCTTTGGTAACAATAAATGCCCTTACTTGCAGGCCACACTTTGTCATACTGCGATGGGCTGTGAGAGCTCAGAAGTGTAATGCAGCTCGAAGGAGTTGCATTTGCCTCTGGAGGCTCTCTGGGCCTCTAGCCCTTTTCTCCATTCCTCCCTTAGCCCCAGCCCCATTCCTGGGCAGACACTGCAGTGAGAGGAAGCTGCCTTGCTCCTCTCCAGCTCATACAGCGTCACTCTGTAGTAATTTATATCGGGGTTCACTTAGCTTTTGACTTAAGATTTTACTTGGAAATATTCCTGCTTTGCAGCAAGTTAAGACTGCCTGCTAGTGCAGGCAGCTTCACCTAGTCCTTGCAGATTAAATAGTAAAAAATAAAACTCATGAACAACAAATGAGTATCATTTGAACTGTAAAATTTAGTTCTTTCAATACAAGAGGGTGGCACAGTGGTGGGATTGGCCTCAGTATCTTGATGGGCAGGATGTGTAATCCTAAGAGTTACATCTTTAGGTGGAATACATTTCAGAGAGGTATCACTGATCAGCAGCACCTCATTAAGGAATAGATGTTGCTTTTGGTACACTGAAGTACATGGAACTCTCTCATGGTTTAAGCCCAGCCATAAATCAGCCACACAGTTTGCTCTCTCACTCCCCCCTCCTTCCTCCCCCCACCCTGCTCCCAAAGGAATGGGGAGGAGAAGGGAAAGAATATAACTCCCACGGGCTGAGATAAGAACAGTCCAGTAACTGAGGTATAACACAAACCACTGCTGCTGCCACCAATAATAATGATTATGATAAGGAAAATACAAGAAAGGGAATACAACCGCTCACCACCCGCCAACCAATACCCAGCCTGACCGAGAAGTGATCTCACCCTTCCGGGTAACTGCCCCCAGTTTATATAGTGGGCATGACGTGCTGTGGTATGGAATACCTCTTTGGTCAGTTTGGGTCAGGTGCCCTGTCTCTGCTTCCTCCCGGCTTCCCCTCCTCCCTGGCAGAGCATGAGACTTAGAAAGTCCTTGGTCAGAGTAAACATTACTGAGCAGCAACTGAAAACATCGGTGTTATCAGTGTTGTTCCCAGGCTGAAAGTCAGAAACACAGCACTGCACCAACTACTGAGAAGGAGAAAAATGACTGCTGCTGCTGAACCCAGGACAAGCTCAAAGCTGGACTCTGTCTTTAGACTGTCCGTACGTAGCATTTCTGCCTACAGAAGGACAGTTCTTTCCAAAGTCTCTGTTTCGAAGGACGAGCACTGCAGCAGTGAGGCTGCTGCTTCTTGTCTACTACGATGTATTTCAGCAGAAGTACTTTCTGAAATTAGAAATGGTATGGTCCTGACTGCAAAGCTCCATACAGATGATCTGTGACTACCTCCCTTGACTCAGAGATCTTTATACCCGAAGTATATTTGGGGAACAAAAGTAATTTGGAATATTGGGGGGAGAAGGGAGAGGAATCAATCAATCCATTAATGAAACTGATACAGTAGGAAGATTCTGATTCCAGAAGGCAATGCCAAGAGCCCTGTAGACTTCAGGCTACACTGGGAGAAGGATTTTGTGGAGGTCCTGGTTTTGGTCCTCAGGAGCAGAGAGAAATGATGAACGCAGAGAGTGACAGGGTTTTTTTAATCAGGAAGGAATTGACTGTCTGACATGTCAAAGAAAATTAGAAGAGAAGTCTCAAGACACTGTCATTATACCCAGAGATGGAGCAGCAGCTTTGGGGAATTCTGTGGATTGTTCCCACCAGCATTAAGTATCTATTATCAGTGGTTTACAGTCAAAGAAGTGTGGAAAACTAGGTTGGAAGTGCTCGGAGAACCACACTGGCTCAAAGCAGCAAGCAGGAAGAGTGAGCAAGGCAAGGATTTTCTTTGACAAAACTCCTTCCAAGTCAGGGTATCCATAGGCATGAGAAAAAACCACTTTAACTGTGCTCCCAAGCACAAAGAGTTGGAACATATGGCCAGCTATTACTATAATAAGAAAAACAATTCAAAGTTGTTGCTGTCACACACACATTCCCGCTGGGAAAAGTGGAAATAGGCTCACATGACCATAACAAATTCTCTGGCACTTTGTAAGAAATGCTCCATGGGGAGGAGCTTGGCTTAAGCGGGGAGGGTGAACTGAAACCCCTATTGTTCAGCTATCTCATCCTCTTTCACCCCCTCAGGCAAGCAGAAGGTTTGAATCTAGCCTCAGCCTCTCTCCCTCCTCCCACAGGGCCAGCAGCCTCCCACTGGAGCAGGCAATGTGGAACACATGGCACTTGTGTGCTGGGAACCTCCTCCAGCCCAAACACTTCAGAGAAAGCAGCCTGCAGTTTACTTGCACCACATGTTTCACTGGGGGCTTTGCACTACCCAACAGCATAGAATCAGAATAGTTAGGGTTGGAAAGGACCTTGAGATCATCCAGTTCCAACCCCCCTGCCACGGGCACGGCAGAATCCAACACTTCAGCTGCTGGGACACTTGAGGGTTTTTTGCTAGTCATGCATGTAAATAGAAACATGCTTTCTTCTGTTTTGTAGCATTCACAAACATGCTTTACCATTTGACTTGTCTCAGTTAAAACAACAAAAACAATGAAAACTGAAGAATGCTGCTTCTAGCACCAGTCTTAGAACTGCTTGGACAGGTCGCTGAAAAGAAACAAGGGGTATCAGGGAATACCTTTTCCAGGCCACAGCTGTGGGAAGCACAGCCCTTACTTCATCACTAGCAGCACCATCCTCAGAGCTAAGTATGAAACCAGCCAAGTGATCCAGCAGGTTCCGCATTTTCCACCCACCTGAATCGATAACAAAAGCAGCTTCCTGTGCAGCAGTCTTGTTCTATCTCTCATCCATCATTGTGCAGATGGTCAGTCGTGTAAACACAAGGAGGGCAGGGGCCAGCCCCTCACAAGTGTCTCTGAGGCTAAAATCACCTGAAAGCTGCGTCACTTCCACAGAGTGAATCCCATCTCTGGCCTCCAGGACAGTATGGTTTTTGTTCCTGTGGCAGAGTAGTGTCTGCCTCATCAGCACCCCTCAAACAGCAGGGCCAGGATCATAAAACCATTCGCTTATTCCTGCTGCTTTCAGTTAAGCAGAACTCATCAGCAGTCTGAAGACCAGCAGATGGCACAGGCACCTATAAGCACAGTACTCTGGCTTCCAAGACTCCTAGTACTGAGCTATGTAGCAGCCGCACTCTCACTTTGTAGGCTGTTTGCTCTTATTTGCTATTTACTAGCAAATCGGAAAGATCAACTGATTTTAAGTAACTAAAATATTATACTCATCAATTTACTGCTAAGAAACTTACTGAAGCAACCAAGTGAGAGCATCCAAGCTGCTAAAGCAGCAGTCAGGCCAGAGGAACTTCAGCCCCAGATACTGAACCACACTGTCCATTCAGAGATCAGCTGTTTCAGGCAGGCTGAAAGCCATTAACAACTGCCCCACTCCATCAGCCAACAATTTGCCCTCCTCTAAGAATATAATCCGAACCTTTTCTGCTTTCTCTTAGGTCTGAGTCGAAGCCCCTTGGAAGTTGTAGAAGGCGCCAGTGACCCTGGGGGCCTGAGGCAGTTCTCTAAGGAAACCTTGCAAGATTAATTATAGGGGTGTAAGATTTTCTTTATCATTATTTATTCAGTAACTACTGCACTGGTATCAGGGAGCTGTTATGATAGTTACAGTGATAAGAGCCCTTCCAGGGTGGTTTCAGTGGTACATGATCTTACTAGGATCATGCAGGAGCACATTTCACCCACTGCAAAGAGTGGCAAACAAGGGAAAAGAACACTTCTGGGCTTGTGCTATTCTACTGAATGCTTTGATTTTAAAGGTTTTTGAGAAGTGTCTTCAGTGTGCTGCCCAGTGGAACTCCGAAAAAGCATTTCATAAATCAGTTTAAGTAAGCAGCACTTGGTGTCCCCCAGGCAAAGAAATCCTTTATGGGTTACCTATATAGTAAGAAGTCATTAAAAGAAAGAACTAACTGGGGATTGCTATCAGTGAATGACTGATGATAATATGGAACACTGATCTGATACAGGAAATGCAAACAAATGACACCTTTAGGGGGGTCAGAGAAAAGCTCAGCATTAAAACAAATCACCATCAGACCCTGGAGGGAGAGCAGCTGGGAATGGGCTGGTGCTCCCTCCTCTCAGTCATGCTGGCTTTACCGCCACGTAATCCTGCTGACTGCAGTCTCTGAGTGCGTAAGTGAGAAGTGAATCAAGTGCCAAATACACTCCATGCTAGTTTTGACCAGACTGGCAATTGTGACTGGAGTTTCTAACTTCAACATCCACCCTAAACATCTCTTCCACTGTGGCACTTGAGTTCCACCCAAAACACTCAGTGCTTTAACAAAGTTCTTTTTATGAAGGAATTGCTGGTATATTCTTGCTCATTTCTTCTACGGTTCTTTTGAAACATCATCTTACTTACAACCTGTGATGTCAAAAATAGGAGAAATTCCCTTCTTCAGAGCTCCCTACACAAATTTCATAGCTTTTTCATTTCTATCACTTCACCCCCCCAATACTGGCCCTTTCGTTGAACATCATTCATATGCACCCTTTTATTGCTCCATCTATACTCATGTTAGTTAGGACATAAATCTATTTATCATAGTTCTTCTCCCATTTCCATGCAACAGAAGCACCATAAAATACTGGCCACAAAAAGCTAACTAGCAGACTTAGAACAGAACAGTGAATCTCAAAATCTTATTAAAACATTTAGCAGACAAAATTTCTATATTCCAATATTTCATCTGCTATCTTTGGTCTGCTGTGTATTACACTTCACTCCAGAAATCCATTTCCCTCCTCTCCTAGAAATCAAGTGCCCATCAGGTTTCTGCCATCTCTAAATCCAGCTTATCCCTAGGTATCAAATCCATTTCCTAGACCCATGCTTGCATATGTTTGAAGCAGATGCAGCAGCCAAACCAAAACAAGGCTTTGGCTGTATATGACTGATCTAGAGATCCCTATCCTGTTACCAGCAACTACTGCCAGTACTGGCGTTTCTCTCTGAAGCCCAGACTATTTATACAAGGCAAGCCTGCAGATTATGCCATTTTTGGACAAGGAATGCAGGGCTGGAAGAGGCCTCCTCAGTCTCAGAACATTATCCCTCTCTATTGCAAACATTGCATTATCCAGTTCTCCATCATCATCTTATCCTGCTGCATCACGAAAGGAAGCCAGGTTTCAGCTCCATTTTCCCCAGAGGAAATATGTTCTAGATCCCAATCCCTGCTGTGATCCTTCCAGGATAAATTTATTCCTGGACAGTCCAGGGACATCTGTCCTTATGGCAACATTTTCCTGAACCTTACATAATTCTTTCCTTTTTCCATCCCACCAGCATTCACCCTGTGATGCACTCTAGGACAGTTATTTCAGCCTTCCTGCACATACACGTCATGGTCTTTTAGTTTCCTCTTGCAGGCGACATATATAATAGTCCTGTCCTTCTCTGTGATAGGAGAGCTCACTAACGCTTTGTATATAAGTGGGAATATTGCTTGCATCTGAAGGTGACAGATCTCCCATTACGTACCTTTTCCAGGACTACTCGTTGGTGATCGCATGGTTGACTGGTGCTCTTAAGCCACTCCCCACAAACAGCTCACCTTCTGGTGCAGAGAATTATATTCATAGAATCATAGAATAGTAAGGGTTGAAAAGGACCTCAAGATCATCGAGTTCCAACCCCCCTGCCATGGACAGGGACACCTCACACTAAACCATGCCATCCAAGGCTATGTCCAACCCGGCCTTGAACGCCGCCAGGGATGAAGCATTCACAACCTCCCTGGGCAACCCATTCCAGGGCCCCACCACCCTCACAGTAAAGAATTTCTTCCTCACATCCAATCTAAACTTCCCCTGTTTAAGTTTAAACCCATTACCCCTTGTCCTCTCACCACAGTCCCTAATGAAGAGTCCCTCCCCAGCATCCCTATAGGCCCCCTTCAGGTATTGGAAGGCTGCTATGAGGTCTCCACGCAGCCTTCTCTTCTCCAGGCTGAACAGCCCCAATTTTCTCAGCCTATCTTCATACGAGAGGTGCTCCAGTCCCCTGATCATCCTCGTGGCCCTCCTCTGCACTTGTTCTAACAGTTCCATGTCCTTTTTACGTTGAGGACACCAGAACTGCACACAATACTCCAAGTGAGGTCTCACGAGAGCAGAGTAAAGGGGCAGGATCACCTCCGTCGACCTGCTGGTCACACTCCTTTTGATGCAGCCCAGAATACGGTTGGCTTTCTGGGCTGCAAGCGCACACTGCCGGCTCATGTTCATTTTCTCATTGACCAACACCCCCAAGTCCTTCTCCTCAGGGCTGCCCTGAATCTCCTCCCCGCCCAACCTGTAGCTGTGCCTGGCATTGCTCCGACCCAGGTGGAGGACTTTGCACTTGGCATGGTTAAACTTCATCAGGTTGGCATCAGCCCACCTCACAAGCGTGTCAAGGTCCCTCTGGATGGCATTCCTTCCCTCCAATGTATCAACCGAACCACACAGCTTGGTGTCATCGGCAAACTTGCTGAGGGCGCACTCAATCCCACTGTCCATGTCACCCACAAAGATGTTGAACAAGACCGGTCCCAACACCGATCCCTGGGGGACACCACTCGTTACTGGTCTCCAGCTGGACACTGAGCCACTGAGCACTACTCTTTGCGTGAGGCCATCCAGCCAGTTCTTTATCCACCGAGTGGTCCACCTCTCAAATTGATGTCTCTCCAACTTGGAGAGAAGGATGTCATGTGAGACAGTGTCAAAGGCTTTACACAAGTCCAGGTCTTGCTCCTAATTGCAAAACCATGTGTTTACTTGCTCTTAAAGTATTCTGGTCTCTTTTACTTCAGCCCTTCATGAGGAGAGTTCTTTTTATCTTGTCTTAAAGGAGCAAAGTTCCTTCACCCTCACCCAAATCCTCCCATGTGGTGCATTTCAAGCAATGTTTCTTTATGTTGGAGGGAGAGGCAGAATATTTGGGTATTGGCCATCAGTAAAAACCCAACGAAATTTTATCTTCTGGATTGAGGCTGGAGAAATCTCTATGCAACATCTCATGCACACAGTTGAAATGTTTGTTGGCAACATAGACAGGGGGGTTACCCATCCTGAGCCCTATACTGGACATGGAATCCTTCACCAGTATCCTTGGCAAGTATAGGCAGTTTCTCTAGATAGCGACTAGTCAAGAGAAGAACACTTTCAGAAATACAAGCATCCCGACTCATTGCTCCTGGTCACACTCATTGCCCTCCTCTACAAAAGACGCTGATTTCCTGGACCCAAACTTTTTGCTCTCACTTTGCCATTCTCTTTGCTGCACTTCTTTGCCTGAGTCACAAACCCAGCTCCTTTCTGTTTACTAACTGGCTAGCAGATTGCAATTAGACATACATACATGGTACCACCTGCTACATGCTTTTAATTGCTCTTTGCCTCTGGAACAGCTGTTGGACTTAAATTCTGCAAATTCAGAGCAAAAGAGAAGAGAATTCTGCTTTTTTGTTTTCCAGATGCTGCAGTTCTCCAGGGTGACAGGGCATGCAACAAACTCAGTATTTAAGACCACAGGTAACCAATGTTTTACATAAGTTCTGTTGGTGAAACAGGGGACATTTAATGAGTTTACTTAAGGAGCCCCTAGAAGTGATACAGGCCACAAGTTTGTCCCTAAGGTTTCTGGGTTTTTTTAACCTTCTTCTAACAACATGCACAAAGGAAGCCAAACAACTGCAAGTTTCATAAACCAATAGCTATGAAATGATAAAGCAACCAATACATAAAAAAACACACCAAAATACGAGATGGAAAAAACCTCATTGCTATACCTTGAATACCTCATCTAAAAGTGAGGGAGATGAGATACATAGCGCATCATTTCCCTGTTTGTCAATTCACTGACCCATAAGTCAGTCATTGAATTTATCAATAACTTGGTGTAATTTTCTCAAAAGCATTGGTATGTGTCAATGCAATTTTAACATCTATTGTCAAGTCAGCTCTGAAAATGCAGATAACCATAACTTCCTGCCGCCTGATGCTGTGACAGACACAGTTCAGTGTTATCAGGGAAAACGAATCACGCCAGTGCACAATCCCAGAGCTGGCCATGCTCACTGGAGAAATGCTATTTGCTCTTGGGGACACACATGACATACACAGGCTGACCTGAGGTGTATGAATTGGGCTCTGGTAGCAGAATCTAGTCTGCACCACGGTATTAGATATCCACAGAAAGTTGAGTTGTTCACTGCTTACATGGGTCCAGCTAGTAAGCATAAACAATGTGCATTTCACTTCATGGGATTTGTTTGGTTTTATTTGGGGATTGTTTTCTTCTCATTCTACATTAAAAAACAAAATCCAAACCAACAGAATTGGTGATAAGCATAGCTCCCCTGTTAAAAGGCTGTACTTCAGCAATAGAGAGCAGAAGAGTTACCATTCCCTCTCTGAGTTGCTGGGCAGAAACCATGTCTAAACACACAGTAAACATCTGTAAAACCTGTTCAAGAGCCAGAAAAGGATTTCGAGTTGAGGCTGGTAAGGGCTATTGCCCTGTGGCCAAGTTCTGAAGCAGTATAAGTTTCCTTGCAAACTATAAAGCTGTAACTGACTCCTTTCACAGTCACTAATGCATAGAAAATCTAATGCTATGCTCTCCCTTTCCTCCTCTCCCTTTGTCTAATACCTCTGCTATTTCAAACTGTAACCAATTTAAAGCTGTTTCCCCATCACTAACTGCACAAGTAGACAAGTCTCACATTTTTACTAAATCATTGCCTTCAAGAAGCAACTTAACCAAAATATCCAGGTTTTTTCCTTTCTAATTGCTCCCTACCCTCAAACACATGCAATACACAATAAACTAAAGTCATGTTTCCTAAGCAAAGACTGAGATACCTGCAAAGCTGGCATGCCTGCCACTGAGGGCAAAGACTGGCACTGACTGTGGAAAGCACACTACAGAGCCTATTCTGTTCCTGCAGGACAGAAACACCAGTTTTATGATTATAAAGTAACAGTAAAATTCCAGCAGAACTGCTAGGGTAAATTCATACTAGCATGAAACTATGTTAAATACTTAAGGCATACCAAATATTTCTGGGCAAGGTGTGTTTCTAATTAGTATATCTCTAGTTTGGCACTGTCACATGTTATTGAAAGAATACTGAAATCATCCCTCAGGCAAAATGGTCACAGTTAATAGTACCACTTGCTGTAATGCTGCAACTGCCTGCCTCTATACAGTTATCCTAGCAACCTCAGCACCAGTGAAGGGAATAGCAGAGTACATTGTGTCACACAGGTTGCAGTTCTCACCTGTCTAAAGAATACCTGATAAACCAGGATAATTAATCGTGCGATGTAGCTATTGTTTCAGCACCGTGCCAGCCCTTAAAACGCCCTAAACATTTGCAGAGAGAGTTCATATCTGGCAGGCATCATCTTTCATTATCATATCTCATAGCCTTACTCCAGCAACACCTTGAAGTGTGTGCTTAGCCACAGAACAGGGCTGTGGCTCATCATCTCACTGTGTACTTACTCCTTGCCAGGAAAACAAGGATGCTAGTACTCACAAGGAACCTGTGGTAAGGCCTAATCCTGCCCCATGAACATCAGCAGTACTTGTACCAGTAACTTCAACAGGTGCAAGATCAGGCAGCAATGGGTAGATTTTTCATGTAAGGGTGCAGACAGCAAGAACTGTGCTGATTTTCCAAATTGCAACAAGGGTTTATTAGCCATTTTAGGTGCCAGGTAACTTTAGAAAACTGGTCCTTGCCCAATGAACTGTTTCTTCCTCCAAGAAAAATGATGCTGCTACAGACCTAACTGACTTTATCTTTTCTTTGTTGCCACATTCACAGATCTCAACCATGATGCTATTGCTGAGACATTCAATCCTGATGCTAGCTGCTGAATCTGGGCAGAGAAAAACAATCAATGACACAGTGCTTTGCTGGAACAGCAAAAAGGCAATACAACAAGACCCCTTGCATGCTTGTCACGATTTAAAGGTGCCAGTAGTTACTGAAGCTCTGGGGAAAAGATAAAGTTGATTAGGTGGGTTTTTTTTGTTGTTTTTTTTTTTTTTTTAAATGGATTTTAACACATAGATCAATTGGCTACACATTTTATCACGTGGATGGCTTATGCCCAGATACTGAGTACTGTATACTGTGGCACTCCAGTGTCATTCCTTCAAGTGCAATGATGAAGGAGGACTCATTTTTCCCCCGGTACCACAACATTCCAGTCAAATCCATCACTATTTGTCTCAGAGGTGGCTGCACCTCAAATTGGGCAAATAAACCTCTGTTTTATGTATTTAGATAGTCTGAAGAACCCGCAGTCTGGACTCCTGCACAGAAATTCAGATCTCCAGACAATTTAGTGGACACAGAAGAGATTACATTTCTGGGCCAGTGAAGAGTACTCCATTGCAAAGCCCAGAAGGCAGAAATGGTTGGATGTGTGCCACTAGAGAAACTTATTCATTGGACTCCAAAACAACTGGAGACATGATTACAGTTCTTTCTGGATACAAGTGTGGAAAAGTAAAAGCAACACTGAGATAATTATTCATAGATTGCCTTGACCTCTTCCTTCCTCTACCAACTCAGAATTGGCTGCTTCTAGATCCCTCCACAAAGCCTCGAAATACCTCAAGAGCTCTCTCTGCAATTTTGACATCTGGAAGAACTAACTCTCCTGTATTTCTCCATCTTGCCACTTCTTCTGTCTTCAGACCCCACAAGTCCACAGCTTGCTGCTCTGCTGGAACAGCTGTTGCTTCTCTATTGTTCTGCTAATTTTTCATTTCATTTCCTGTAGGTCTTTCATCTGTCTTTAAGTATCCATGAACATCTGCCACCATTCATAAATCAGTTTTACCTGAAGGTGGGGTTGTTCTGTTGTTTTAAGCTATCTGTTTATGTGAAGTGGCTAATGACCAATTGTATGCATTTTATTCGGAAGGCACAGTGAATGCAAGCCGACCACCAAAGTTGGCTCAAGGCTTCTTATCATAAGCAAAGTCCCTCTGCCTTGAGGATGAAGAGCCTTGTTTACACCCAGAGCTGGCTTTTTCTGCCACAGAAAAGCCAACAGGATCCAGAATAGGCTCACGTGCCCAACTTCCCCTAAAGTAGCTGCTGTTTCATCTGTTCTCTTTCCCTCTCCTGGCAGCAGCAGATGCCAGTCTAATTTTGAGGGCTCTGTCAGGGTCCATTCTGCTCCTTTGCCTGTGCCTAGTCCTAGCCCTGGCAAGCACCAAGAGATCAGACTTATTCAAAAGTAAAGAAAAATGCCAACCTCCACTCTGCCTATGTTTCCTACCTATGTATATATCTTCATCTCACTAGAGATTATTTATATACTGATAATCTTGCCTGCAAGGTGAAATCTAAGCTCATGCTTCAGGGTTAAGAAAGGTTTACTACACTTTAAAAATCCCACAACACATTTACTCCCCTGAGCACAAGGCTGGAGTGATGTAAGAGACCTTATGTTGCTACCCTGCTGCAGGATACCTTTTTTCTTAGCAAGTACCACAAAACGCATAATAGTTCACATTCATATGAAATATACTGCAGCAAAGAAAATGTCAGGGATTTATCCATACAGAAGTTGTACAGCTGATACTCCTGCTGTGCTCTCAATACCCCTCTTCTTGCAAGATGGGGAGAGAGAGGGTATGATAAAATGAATACTAACCCATTCTGGAAGGAATGCAAGTCTGCACTGAAACACTGAATTTTGCCCTTGAGGTGATGAATGCAATCAAAAAAGAACAAACCATTTTGCAGAAGTCATTACATCCATGGAAAGAAATGCATGGGCTTGTTTTCCAGAGCTGGGACAGTCTGTCTTAGGTCCAGCCTTACAAAGTACTGGGTCAGCTCTGCAAAGAAGGACTGGCTTGGCAAAGGCAGTAAAACTAGTCAGAGAGTAAGGGAAATCTGCAAAATCCACAAGTCCTGACTACACTTCATAGATTTAATAGATTATTCTTTTACAAGATCTTTAAAATTTGAAGGAGAAAATTAGAGAAGGTTTAGCCCTGTACTTACACATGCAGCTGTATCTCCCCCCACAACACATTAGCTGCCTCCGGGCACCCCACTTCATTTGTGTTACACATGGAGCAGAAAAGTGATGGAAATGGTCTCTTTCAGGGTCTTATGTCCTGAGGAGTTTGATGTGCAGCAAGAGGTTGGCAGTATGGCTTCCTACAGAAATATAAAGGACATGTGCTTGAAACAAAATAAAGGATTCACTGATCTGTTTGATTTGATTTGGGTTTTCTTCTATATACAAAATTATTCCATGTAATTTATATTTAATCATAATTATACACTGACAGCGATTTCATATGAAGAGTGTGAATTTTTCACTTTACTGAAGATCTAATTTGCTATTCCCATGCACGAAAAGCTGAGTACACATGAATTCTGTAATGGGAAATGATTAATTACTTGCTTGAGAACGTTAGTCTTATAAACCTGGTTGGCTATGCACAAACAACAAGATGTGCTCTGATTGGAGGAGGAAGTAGGAATAACTGCACGAGCAAAAGTATCTATAAAATACCTGTGCAAAAAAGAATATCACAAGATCTAAACATCATTAAAAAAGTTAGATACAGGCCATCCTGTAAGTAATGAACAGAAACAAGCACAGGTAGAGGCTGCTTGCTCAGCGCTGATAGACAAGGACCACTACTTGCACATTTATCCTTAAGACACATAATGCAAAAGTTGAGCTATGTATAATTATACTCTCCCACTTCATGTCAGGAGTAACTTTCTCTTCCCACACAGTCCATGCACAAGTTGATTTCTTCATCAGGCTTTGATAATATTGCATTCTTCACCTATTTGAATAAAGTTGGATAAACCAACTTTGGACATAATTGTAGAAGACAGATTACAAAGAATCTACTGCTCTCTTCACAGTAACTCCTTTTGCCCCTATGAGTTCCTGATTGTCTAGTTCTATGCAGCCACTTTGTTTATGGAGCAGAAGTCCATCCATCTATTGGGATTTCTTTCAGAGCTTCTCAATCTATTCAAAGCATTAACACCAGCAATAAGAAATAACTTCCTTTATCTTCCTGCCCCACCCTTTTTTCCCCTCAGACATTAGGTCAGTATCTACCAGCAATACACCAGGACACTGTGGAGCAAATGCACTAGCATACTATGGTAGACCACACAGTAACCTATGTATGTAGGTATATTGCTTAAGAAAAAGACCTTCTCCCTTTCTCCTGTTTGAGGATGTCTCTGAACTTGGTTCACATAAAAAAACAACCACAAACAACATAAAAAAACCAAAAACCAACCAAAACCACAATACACACACACACAAACAACAACAAAAAACCCCAAACAAACCAACCAACCAAACAAACAAAAAACAACCAACCAACAAAAACCAAAACCGTGCTCAAGTCACAGCCACTTACAGCACAAACTGCTGTGTATCAAGTAAGGTACGAGAATGAGGGAAAGAAACAAACAGGGAAGGGAGAAACGGGCTGAGGAATGAAGTAATGTAGGCAGCTTCCTGTCAGAAAAGGTAACTGATGCCTTCCTGTCCACTGCCCTACCACGTACCTTACCTTAGAGGTAACCATCCCAAGACACAGCTCCATTTTCCTGTGATTTCATTCCTTGGCTCACCAGCAGAGATCAATAATTGCAGCAGTCCTGCCTACCTGCAGAAGCCTGGGGCCATGCCATGGAAATCCCTGCTAGGCCATAAGGAGAACACAGCAATTGAACATGGAAGCACAGGAAGGAACAGAGCCCATCTAATATTTCAGCTCCACAAATCCTAAGTAGTGCTAAAGTAGCACATGGCCCCCAAAGCTGATATTCTGGGATGCTTTTTCTTGAGTAAAAGTTTGCAAATAAATATTTATTTTGAAGAGTTACACTGCTTGTACACACAAAGTTTACCCTGTGGGTCCAGATGCTAGTGCTTTATTAAACATACGCATTAGAGGCCACTTGCTATAAAGAATAGTGCAACTGCAGCCAATTTTTCTTTGGCAAACTTCCAGCAGGAAATAATCCTGTGTCAACTGTGGCTCTCTCCTTTGGTACTGCACTGACTCAGACAATACATCTGTTGGACTCATTTAAATATGTCCAAGTATGTGTCTCATTGTTTTAAAGCATCAAAGACTTTTGCTGTTATAAATCATAACAAATAACCAATAACTGAACAAGAAAACCACAGGAGAAAATTGAGGTGCAGCTGTTGCCAACCATTGAAGGAAACTGGGGAAAAAAAGATAGGAAACAGTTACATACATGATAGTGCTTGTTATCTAAATTATTTGTTTGCAGACAAGGTGCTAACAACATCTCTCATTTTTAAAGTGAAGCTTTTGATGTAACACTGAATCACAACGGTTAAAAAAAAAATGTAGTAAAGATTGGTCTCTATTCCAACAACAAGCCTAATGTAACATTAAGAGGGGCTCCCTGGGGAACCAAGGAAAACAGAAAAGTATTTCCTAAAATACCTGGCACTGCTCCAGTGCTGCATCAGCATTCTTAAAATGCAGGCAACTGAAAAGACACCATTACTGCTGCATGATATGATTTTCAGACAAAGCAAAAAGTTCAGCATAGTTCCATCCAAGTCACATCTGATCTGGAACACTCTGCATAATAGCCAAGCAGTTTAGAAAAGTAAATCCTGTTTTAAAAACTGTAGTACAGTAATTCCATGTGGACTTAGTGCAAAATTTATGTTCCAGCTTTGGATATGGACAAGAAAAAAAACAAACAAAGGGCCAAACTTTTACAAATAAATGCTAATTTAATAGATGCTTTTAAAAACAACCACAAAAAGTGTTGTATTCCAGAGGATCTGCAACCCAAATACTCTGCATTACTTACTGATCGTATTGAGAATTGGCACTTAGCTGAGCACATGTGGGTTTGTAGACAACAGTCTTCATGTTCTTTTTGATTCCTGCCATAGCAATTTTGAAAACCTGGAAGCCTTCATCAGACCAGCAAGAAGTTCAGCTGCAAACATGAATGTTAAAATGTTTGTCAGAAGCCACAGGAGACTTGTAATCAAAAGACAACTTGGGTTGCCTTCTAAGGGACAGCATTACAGAAAACACTGCTGTTTGGGAGTCAGGTTTTTTTTCTAATGACACAAATACCATGCTGGAGGGCAGCCAGACTGATTAACTAGGGGATCAATTTATGACTGTTCCACGCTGGGTACTGTGTGGGCTATAACTGAGAAGGATGTGCCTCTTAGTCTTCTGACCTCCCACACTGCCAGATCTGTGTCTCATTAACTTTGCTGGGACTGACATTGTGTGGGAACCGCATCTGAATAACAATCTTCTCCTTCATTCTCTTTGAGCTCTTAAATCAGCTATTCCCTTTAAAATTAGGTACCAAAACATGGCCTTTGTTTTCTGCAGTCTTGGTCTTATGTATTCCTCACCAAATCTGTTAACTCTGTACACTCCTTCTCTCATTTAGAATTGGCTGATTTTCTGCAGATGTAACAACTACCACACAAGAGAAAAAACTTAAGGATAAACCATATTTTATACTGTAATGTAATCACACAAGTAGAAAAAAATTTTAGAAGATGAGCTGGTTCTGCATTGACCGATGAGCAGTCAGCGCCTTGTCTTTTCATCGTGACTGAAATTAGCAGAGCTGGGAAAAAATGGTAAGGTTGTGACAAGGCTGCTACAATTCTGTGCACGACCTTGAGTACTGTAAGGTTGATGAGTTGGGAGATGATACCCCTTCTGTTACCTCATTTGTTAAGGACAGCAGTCCAAAGATTTTTTTCTAATAAATGAAGTTTCTGGAAGCTATTGTGCAAATCTGAAGAGTCAGATACAGCAATGCTATGACGTCCCTTTAGAATAACTTATTTCCTTAAGGAATTGGACCTCTGTATGTCAAATGAGACTGAGAAGTTCACTGGAAGGTCCAATTATTACTAGAATTAAAAAAACCAAAGCAAAATAACCCAGTTGTTGTAACACAATAATGCTGAGCTTTTCATGTAGTACAATGGAACCGATTAAATAAGAAAGGTGGATGTAGTCTAAATGAAAAACACAGGAACGTTTCAACAAGGTAAGCAGTACAATTGCTGCCCAGAATTAACCATTGCATACTTGGAATCTTCACTGAATGTGTTTAACACGAGACATGATGCTATCTTACACCTGCTGGTGGATACCTGGCATCCACAAGTGGGAATGAAATGAAAAATGGGGAAGAAAACTGGAACCACCCCCTCTTTCGCTGTGCCTTTTCCACCTGTAGCAAAAGGGTCTTTTACCACCATTACCTTTTACCTCAGAGAAGTCACAGGACGTTGCCCATGGATAGTGGTGAGAAGGTGAAAGTCTCACAAAAGTCAGACGGTAGCTATGTAAACCAAGGTGACAAAGATATTTGAGTAATCTTTGTAAAGTTCATGAACTACCCACAACATCAGACACTACGCTATCAAGACACCCTTTGCATGTTCCTTTAATTAAGTAGGTTTAAAATACCTATGAGTGCTCCTGCAGAAGTCTTCAGAACCCAGAATGATCAGAACAAACTGGGAGAATGGCTTAATATCAAGAAGTTCAGTAGAGAGGCTCAAAGAGGAACGAAAAAGCCCATGTACAAATACCAATTGGAAAATAATCAGCTCTATATCAGAATAACAGAGGTTAGCTGAAGGTCTAAGTTGATTCACATCTGAAAGCTAAAATGCCAATATAGAGAGCTGCACCAGACTTTGAAAGGCATACATAAAATTGTAATGATCCACAGAAGATTACAGGAATCCCAACAAAATTCTTCTCAGGAGCACCTGAATAGGTGTTAGTCATGCAGGGGAAACTTGATTCTTCCAATTATGAAGTTAAAATTTCAACAAATATAAAGCCAGAATCATAATACATTTGTTTACCATAATCAAAAAGAGCAGTACAAGAGTAAATCATCTGAATTAGTCTGACAAACCTGGGCTAGGTACTCAATGAAATTTCCCAGTAAGGCTGGTGGAACACCAGAACCATGCATCTACATAGAGATGCTGTAGCACTTCCTAGCCTGAAGATTTTAATGAAGAGGTTAAACCAACAGTGGCCCTGGAAAACCTACGTGCCTTCCCATAGTACAGGAAGCTGGTTTCTTGGCTTTCTCTCAACCCTGTAGTTTTTAGGACTGTACAATTCATTATCGACCTGAATGTTGTGAGGAACATATCCCTGAAGACATTGCTTGGTCTCCTTCTCTTTGAAACTTTGCTTGACTATAAAACTTTAAAGCAACAAACAATAGCTTAGGCTAATTATGAATGGAAACAGAAATATATTATACTAGCCATTAGCATTCTGCACTCTCCATTTGCTTCATTCAATCTGCTACTCCTTACAGTCTAGTTAGACAGTAAGTTCATCAGAATAAAGTATGAGCTTTTATTCCATGCTTGCTTGATGCTTAGATAAATCAGATCCCTTTCTAAAGCAATAACATAAACCATAACAACATTGTTAGAAAAATAAGGAACAAATAAATACTGCAACCGTGTAAACAAAGTAGTTTGCACCTTAGCCTGTATCTACCAGGGAGCAACAAAGATTGGATGCTTCCTCTAAGATATGAAATTAGAAGCCATGCACAACACCACAGCAAACAAAGCACTAGCCATCCTATAGTATGCAAACAACAGTAACAATACAGGCATCACAATAGCAGACACGTTCAACAAAGAGCCCGAACCACTACAGAGATTTACACCAGTAAAACAGATCCAAGGTGCAGCCAGAAAAAACAGTCTACAGGTCAGGTTGATACCTACCAAATGTAGCCAAGGGCAGATATAGTATAGTACTTACCACAGCAAGTACATGTATATATATATATATATGTATATATATATAAGGGTGGTCAAAAAATCAGACCACACTCTTGGCCTACACATGACAGTCTAAATGAGCAAAGTCCATAACTAAATGAAGCTCTACAATGTAGCTCAAGCAGAGACTAAACATCCAGGTCTGAGCTTATATTGAGCTCCTGGGCTCATGGGCAGGAGGTGTGGGTAGAGGCTCCAGCTGAGGTTGGTCAGGGCTATTAGTGCACTCAAGAACCAGTTACTGCCTGCTAATGCTAAGGTAATAATGACAGTGCTGTCTTTTGCCTGACATTACTCATCAAGAGTAACTTAGGCTCATTAAAAATGCAATTTTTATAACTGTGTGTCTAAAATTTATCTTTCAAAGCCTTCTGATGTAGCTATTCAAGTAGTCCAGTCACACACACAGAGAATCTAGTTTACATGCTTGGGTATGATTTATGCTGCATTTTAATGGACCTGTTCTGAGACAGTGATTTAAAATGTTTTTGAAATGACAGATGAGAAAACTGTTTATGGCATACTTCATTGAAGGCCCCTGCACACACACTTGACTAAGTTCTAGTTCACAAAAAACACCAGTAAATATGCCAGTATTGCTGTCATCCATATGCTATTTTAAGTACTGGAGTCCTAAAATAATTTCAATACAAGGATTAACAGAAGGCTATGAACAAATAAGATGGCATTTGTGGATAGTTTGTGTAGGTGTTTCATGCCTCCATTTTGGGGGATTGTTTAACACTTACCCTTAAAGCTCTGGGGTTTAGTAATTAAAAGATGGAAAGATAAAGCGTTAGAACAGGTGAAATGGAAGCAAAATGTAACCTTAGAAGTGAGATACTCCATAGAATATCTTGATTTTAAAATATTCTTTGAATACAAATAAAGGCTAGAAATGTTACTTAAAAAAAAAAAAAAGGATATTTTTCCAACTCAATCACAGCAAATCATCAGCAGTACCTGTCACAGCTGGTAACTGCAGCTGGAGTCTGATTTAATCCCAGAAGATTGCAGGAGATGCCATGCAGGTACTA
This sequence comes from Amazona ochrocephala, assembly GCA_039720435.1. NCBI lineage: Eukaryota > Metazoa > Chordata > Aves > Psittaciformes > Psittacidae > Amazona > Amazona ochrocephala. Next base: position 28,403,158 of record CM077883.1, on the reverse strand, counting down.
ATATCTGCAACTCCACAGCTGGGACTGGTAAAATCGGTTTGAAAATACTCCAGGAAACCAGAGGCAGACAGAGTCAAAAAGGCAAAGTTTCTGTAGACATGTTAGAGAAGTTTTGGCTCATGCAAGTGCATTGATGTGCTTTTGGATTCATCTATACTGTGATTATTTTCTTCTTTCAAGGGAAATGCACCTACTTGCAAATTTTTATAAGTTGAAATAATGTAAAGGAACCAGGAAGCCATACTTCTGTTCTCTACATCCACTGCACTGCAGGAAAAATACAGATATTTCTCATTACTGAAATAACAAAGGCTGGATCCTCAAATGACAGACTGACAGGACACCTCATTTGTTACTGTCATAGTATTATTATAGATTGTTATTGTAGAACCCAAGTGCATGCTCATATCCTCTTGTATTTGTTACCATTCAAAGAGAAAAAAAGCCCAGCTGGTTTGTGCCTCAAAACAAGTCACGAGCTGGGTACAAAGGAAGATAATAAATGTGCCCAGACACACAGACGTATGTGGAATAGCAAGACATAGAAATGATACAGTGGAGCCTGATCTTGCCATTGCACTACGCATTACTACATAGTAAAATCTTGCTCTTTGGGACTGGACGGTATTTTAGCTGACACTGTGATAGACTTCAGAGAAGATGTTTGGAGGGTAACGCAGTACAGAGGTTTAAATGGCCTTCCTGTGAACTGAGAGGAAACAAGAGAACACAAATGATGATGGCAATCGAGCCTGGAATTGTGGCCTTGCATGTTATTACGTGAGAAAACACACAGGCTAGGAAAACATTTACAAGTGAAGCTTTTAAAACAGAAAAAGCTAATGTAATGGAGTAGAGGAAGTTTCTTTTGAAACAGTATTGCTGCCAGAAAATAGGATATTGCTGCACAAAAAGAATGAAGTGACCATTACATATTCTGTAAAAGCAGAGTTGTATGCCAAATAGGGAAAGCAATGTTGTTGGAAGCTTACCATTATGGTGAGTAAAAGGCCAGAATTAAAAAGAATCTGCTCTTTGTACAAAATGTTATGGCTGTTCACAGATAGCTTACATCTGCAGAATAACCCCTTAACCATAAGAAATACTTTAATTATTGTTTCTTTTAATAACAGACATAACAGGATCTCTTTAGTAACAAATATAACCATAACTCATTTGTACAACAGGGATATTGTAAATTATTTGCAAGTTAGAAAGAAACCCTGTTTAGTCTCCATTGCACTTAGCACAGCAGACGCTTCTTGTTCCTTTGCTGAAGCTGACACTGCTCACAGAGACTATTAAAGATGTTAACATTGTGATGCTTGTAGTTCTGTAGAGTGGGTATATGAGATAACCTGGTTAGTTTTTGTACCTATAGACTGCTTGAGCATGCCCACCAAGAAGCCTGTTGATACAACCTATGTTGTACTGTGTCACAGTGCAATTGTATGTGAGTTCAGCATCCTAAGGTTCATTTGTTGGAGCAAAATTACTCTTGAAGGCAAAACTAGCTGTAATGCTGGCTTTGTGATGCAGCTCTTCAATCTGGTTATGAGCAAAAATATTTACCAACAGCTGCATTTCAGCTAAATCAGATTCAACCATTTTAATTGCATGGTTTTAAACTGTCAGTTTAACTGATGAAGACCCTAGTACATACGAGACTAATTCACATAGGGGACTTAAGTTTGCTTAAGTCTTTCTTTTCTCATATTCATAGAATCACTGACTGGTTTGTATTGGAGGGGACCTTAAAGCTCACCCAGTTCCAATGGCCTGCCAGGGGCAGGGACACCTTCCACTAGAGCATGTTGTTCCAGCCCTGTCCAACCTGGCCTTGAACACTGCCAGGGATATTAATATTAAAACCATTCACACAAGTAGAACTTTCAAAAAGATGTAAGCTGGTTGAAGAAAGTCCTCATTTCTTTTGCTGCTACAGCAGTTTCTTGCTGGTGTTACTTGTAAACACTTAATACAACCGAACCGATGAGCAGATTGAACTGCTTTCAAAGAGTACTGACCATATCCGCGCACTCTTCTTACTTTGAAACCATCTCTGCCACAGCCTTGAAGCCTCAGGTCTACCAGAGCACGAGTGTCTGGGTAATCCTGTTGGGCAAAATCAATGCGCCAGAGCTCTCTCGGAGGGAAAAACCAGCCCGGGTGTGAGGTGCGAGCCTCGGTGCGAGCTCCTGTGCGAGCTCCGGTGCGGGGTGAGCCCCTATTCGGGGTGTGAGCCCCGGTACGCGGTGCCCACCAAGCGCCGCAGCACGGCGCGCGCCCCCTCACCGCGAGCCGCCGCGTGAGGCGGGAAGCGCGAGGGCGCGGGCGCGCGCTGCCTCAGGGGCCGGCTGAGGCGGGCGCCTCGCGCCTCCACAGCAGCCGTCGCGCGGCCGGCGGCAGAGCTCCGTCCGCGGGGCTCGCCGTACCACACGGCTCTGTTGAACGCGTCGCGGTAAAAACAATGCCGGCCTCCCCCAATCCCGGCCTTCTGGCTTCTTCTCCTTCCTGAGGAGCCGCCGACCCCGATGATTGCGGTCCTGGCCGGGCAGCGCGGGACCGACGCTATCTCACAGCTTCCGCCGGCGGTGGTGCCTCTCCCTCACGCTTAAGGTGAGGAGAGACCTAAGCTCGCTGACTGGCCAGCCAGCTGAGGCGGAGCTCCTCTCCCGCCGGGGTCCGGGTCAGCGGAGGGCTGGGAAGGCGGGAGATGGGGGTCACTGGGGCTGGGCGGGGTCCCCGGACTCCCCGCGCCGTGGGCACGCAGGCAAAGCAGAGCGGGCCGGGCCGGGCCGGGCCGAGCCGTACCGTACTGAGAGAAGGGCGGTGGAGCGGTCCCGGAGTGATGACGCGCTTCCTGCCCTCCCCGGCGGGGGTCTGCGCCTGGAGTCCGCAGCGGCGGCGGCTGCAGCGGAGCCGGCGGGAGCGGGCAACAGGCGAGCAGGGGGAAGGAAGGCAGGAAGCGAGCGAGCGGCGGGGCTCAGGCGCTGTGCAATGCTACAGTAACGCCGTTCCCGGTAGGAGCCCGCGAGGACCCCCTTGTCCTGCTCTGCCGTTGCACGTTGCATGGAGTGTCCGGTCCGTGCTAAGCCGCCGAGAGGGGGAAGACTCCCCGCAGGGCTGAGCGGCGGGAGCGCGGAGTCTCTCCGTGCCTGCGGCGCCTCAGCTGCCGCTGGGTTTCGCGTGTCGATGCTGTATTGCCTCTGGCAGCCTGTCGGTCGGGAGGCGGGAGCTGCACTCCGTCCGGCACTGCCTTGTTCGCCCAACAAGTTGCCGATTCTAGGGAGTACGGCAATACCCCGGCCCAATGCTATGCAGGGAGCCGTGTTGCCGCGGCCCGGTTGCGGTTCCGCCGCCGGGCGGGCTGAGCCCCGGGGAGGTGAGAGTGGCTCTCGCTCACCTTGCCTTCGTCAGGAGCAGGGCCGGGGTGGGAGGGAGGCAAACCGCGGTTCTTTGGGATTGCTCCCTGTGCCCTACAGGATTGATATGGAGAGGAGGTGCTGGGGCGGCAGCTGTTTCGGCTCCTCTCAGCCTGTTTGGGGGAGCTTCGCGTGGCTGGGTCGGGGGGTGAGTTTGCCTGAGGGAAGGAGCCTTTGGCCTTTGGGAGCTACTGGCGACCGCGATGGAGAAAAAAAGCCCTTTTCGCAACACGTTGCGAAGCGACGGCCTCCCAAGGGCGGTCGTGCAGCGCGTGTGTGCGCGTGTATCTATAACCATATGTTCACCTCTTCCCACCAAACTGTGGGACGGCTCGGAATGGAAGCGGGTGGCAGGCCGGTCCCGTAGAGCCACCGCGGACGGGAGGGAAGAACGGGTCCGCCCCTGCGCAGCGCAGCCGAGGGTGGGATTGCTGATGAGCCGGCCTGCTCCGCGGCCTCTCCCTTCCGCGGGCTGACCTAGAAGTGTAAGGGGCCAGCGGCACTGGGCTACCTGCCTCGGTGCAGCAGGGCTCGGTGCCCGCGACTGGCCAGAGCATGAAACCTCCCTTGGTGAGTGGCAGCGTTGTGTGCTTGTGGAGGGCCTGACCACGCTGTGGGCTGGGGTCCCCGTGAGTATGTTGGCACCTCTGTTTTTTCCTTGTCACCCTGGCTCACGGCTGCGGGGTGCACCGTACAGGCTTGCTTTTGGGTGACAAGAGGGCCTCAACACAGTGCCACTGCCTGGGCACACCTGTCCGGGAATTGAAGCCTCTGCTGTCTTTGTGCTTACCTTCTGTAGTGCTTTTGTTCTGCCGACCAGCCACTTCAATTTATTTAATATTAGTGCACTTTTTGTGTGTTAAAACACTGCTGCAGTGTCTAGTTAGAAGGATGGTGGAAATACTAACTGAAAAAAATGGTTGGATTAAACAATTACCCACTTCCGTCCAATCTTTAAAAGTTTATTTTGCAGACCTGTATTTTAGAGCCAAGTTTGAGCCATATTAAGTTTCAAACCAGAAAGCCAGTTCTGAGTTTGAAAGTGTGTTATTTAAAGGCATCAGGATTCCTGCATTGTCAAGTAGAGCCCACTAGCTATGGCAAAATATCCATATGATGAATAAGAAAACAAGTAATATGTTTCTGAGACTGTTCTCACTTAAGTAAACCGTCACTTACTCATACATGTATGGCAGTATGTTGCCACTGTGAGTGCAAGCCACCAGTGTTAGTTATACTACAATTTATAAGATATCTGTATGAAACCTTTCGTATCTGAGATAATTGTCAACCATTCTTCCAACAATACAGCTAAGTTAACTATGAATGAAGTTGGCTAGACTGCCTTTTCTGCTTTAATTTGCAAACCATGACATTTTCAAGGCAGTGCCTTGAGATTGAAGGTTATTACACAGTCGGGGGAAAAGATAAACCAAAGAAACCCCCTCTTTCCTCTGGGAAGTGCATTTCATATGTTATGTAATGCCACATTTGACTCACTGGTCACTGCAGAATTAAAGGGATAAGTGGAATTCTACCTTATCTGTTGGTGGCAAAATTATTGAGCTTAAGTAAGATGAGAATACTTCTTGTCCCTGATTGCCAATATAAGTCTTTGGGTTAACTGTGATAAACTTGGGTGATATTTAAGTTCTGAATCTCAGTATAAAATTTGAGAAAAAAACTATATCAATTTCATATAAGATAGCCATTCATTTTACCATTCAACTTACAGTAGTTTACTCTGAATAATTGTCCCGTGTGTTCTTAGAGTAACATCTGTTGCATGATATCATGTAATGGAATGTAGTACAGCCTAATTTAAGTAGATTTGAAATGTTGCCATTGCACTGTAGTAGTGCCTGAGAGGGTGAGAGGTTTTTTGGTGTGTGTGATGGATAGATTGGTTATGAGTAGATTATGTTGAGAAAGATGAACTTGCATTTGAATTGTCAAGGATTAAGTAGTTTTACTCTGAGCTTGGTTTGTTGTACAGTTTTACTGAAGACTTCTTTCATCATTTGCCAGCTAATCTAATCACTGAATTCTACTTACATTAGGAAATGCATCTATAGTTATAAAGATAACTGATTAGTACGAAACACCACTAGAGTAGATTGAAGCGTTTTATTTTGGAGAGGGAGGAGTGGGCTTGAAAGAACTATCTTCCTGTGGCATAGCTTCAAGTGCATAATCTTCATGATGACTTAGAATTTTTGCTGTGGAAACCTCTTAGTTGGTATTGTTCTCACAAAGATTTGACTCCTCACAGCAGAGATGTTATGAGGCGTTCATATTTGGACTGCGCCACTTTATATCCTTACCTATATAAAATATGTTTATTAAATCTGTGCAAATGTAAGATCTAGACAGCTTCCAATAATGTCAGTACTGAATTAATTACCACAGCTGGACAGTAGTACAGACAACCTTCATTCCATCTTGTGACATTGTAGTGTCAGATAGTCGCTGGAATATCAGTGTTGTATGTTCATGAAATGGGAGCAATACCATTTGCTGAAGCATTATTCCATTCCATGATTTTAGCATTTATGTACTGAAACCGCCATTTGAAGTAGATCTCAGCTCCCTCTCCTATCTGACCCTCAGAGATTTCAATAAACTGAAAATGGTTAGGCTTCCTGATGTTTTTTTTAAATATGCAGAGTTTCTTGCTAAGAAGTTCTGATCCAGATGCTGCCTTTGCATGGGGCCATAATTAGGAAAGAAGTGTAAATGTGTTTACAGACTACTGTATGCAGCCTTCAAAAATTCTTCTTCTCCACCACCCCACTCCCACACCCCCCTCCCCAGTCTTGAATACTTAAAAGGTTTGGCAAGTCGTCTTATGCATGTTTCTGCAGACAATAGAATGCTGATGCAAATTGAGGACAGCAAACAAAATGGTTGGGTGTTGTTGCAAATATGGGGAGGCTGTAATAATGGGCAGTATTTTGCATGGTAGGTTTCATTTGTTTACTTCTGTATTTTAGCATATCAGTTGAGATAAATGTTACTGGTATGTAGCTGGAAATTGCAGTTTAGATAGTCTTGTCTGTTGGTACTTTAAGGGGAATGCAGGTTTTTGCTTCTGTGGTTCTGCTTTTGAGCACAAATAGTTATAATAGTATAAATTGAAGAACTTCTAGGGGCAGGTAAGATGCAAATGGAAAAGCAGAGGTTTTTTCAGAGTAGCCTGGCTCCCAAATTTCAGAGGCTGTGTTAAGCAGAATAATACAGGCTTTTGTAAATCTATGTAGGAGATTCCTATGATTATGCACATTGTGTTTTGTCTTAAGCGGGTTTATGCCTTATTTTCATTGTTGTAATTAAATTATTCATTCCTATTAAAAAATTAATCTGGTTGCCTGAAGGTAGGCCAAGCTACTTATATGCATAAGTGTTAGGCTGATCCATAGGATGGTGAAATCCTGGTCTGATCAACGTGTAGAGAATTGTGGCCTTCTATCTCTGTGTGCCCTAAAGACATGCTTTTTGAGTGAGGCTGATATGCTTGGGGTCGAGAAGGTGGTGAGGAGCCTGTTGTTAGTTATGATGCCAGACTTGCAAGTGTGACCACTGAATTTTCTAGGTTTCTGTCCATGCTAATGCAGCTGAAGACCCATTTCAGAATAGCTTCAGAGAACCTTTTCCCTGGGTGTGTTGTGTGTGCACATGCTTATCTTGGAATTAAGTTTGAATTAGCCTGCGTACTTGAAGCAATTGTGATAACATTTTGATTTTTTCCACTTCCAGCTGCAAGCTGGGATTCCATCCCCAGAGATCCACCCCCTCGATTCTCAGAGCTCCGTTGCCTTTTTACCCAGGCATCTTCATGAAGCTAGAAAACACGCTGACTGACTTCATAAGGTGAGGCTGACCACACAGCAATGTCTTTTCTTAAAGTATCTTTACAGTACTACAGGGCTGACTCATTACTTGTAGTTCCTTCACTTGGCAGCAACCAGTTGAAATTCTGCCCGAATGGGTCAGGCTGGCACCTGAAACTGCCTTCCTTACCTTCTTGGTAGGTAGCTCATCTTTCTGTGTTTGGGTAGCAGAAAGTAAGTGTGAGCTGAAGTGAATTGTAAGTGAACCTTGTGTGTTTCTATCTGGCAACTCTTGTAAGGCTGAGATTTCTTATTTCCATGGAAAAAGTTACATGTAGCCCAGAAATAAGCAGGACACACTCAGTCTTCTAAATCACAGCAAATAACAACTGAGGTATAAAGTCAGAGGTACTACCTGAGCTGTTTAGTTTTCAAGTTGAGTAACAACTTACATTTGTCAGCTGTGTAGAGGTTTTTTCGCTATAGTATATCAAAGTGTTTAATGCTTTGCTGAAGGATTGTGCAGATTGGTGTGAGAAGCTCTTAAAACAATAGGATTGTCTTCAGATTAGAAAGGCTTTCACAGTTGTATAACACTTATTACATATACTTTATTTCCATATAATGATTTCTCTTTCTTGGGATTTGATACATGTAATAAGGTAAATAACTCCTTACTTCAGCTACCTGAAGTCTAGCTTATACTGTGTTTTGTTTACAGTGGTGGTATGTACTAGTGGGAAGGTTGTGATTTATCTGAAACGTGAGATTTAAAGTTCAGGCATAGACGACAAATATGTGAACATTAAACAGTTTCAGAAACTTACTGATAGTGAAAATCAGGCTTGAATTTGTACAGGTGGAAACATTAATTAGCCTTAAAGTCATTTATGGCAAGTATCTTTTACCTTTGTTCAGTTTGAACATGTCAAACGCTGTGTAGCAGGAAGCAGCAAGGTAGCACTTGGCTAAAAGAGTGGAAACAGCAAAGGCAGGTTATGAATGTCTGACGTGATAATCTCTGTTGAAGAAAAGACCTATAGTAATCTAATGGGAAGGATTGTGGCAGGCATGTGATGCTGGTGTAGAACTGAAGGACGTACTGCTTAGACAATAAAAATGTAGAGCTACCAGGGGAGAGTCAAAATTGTGTGATGTGGCTGCCAATGAGATCAGGAAGCTGAACTTCAATGCTACAGTTCCCTGCTGACTGTAAGTTTTATAGTTCTTTCTTATAGTTTTCCTATTACTGACTAAAAGGTTTTCCTAGCTTGATTTTGTTGAAGTATGTATAGAAGGAAATATCATGTTGGCAAGGAGGTATCTGAACTGTCTGGGGAAAGGAAAAGTGGGAGCCACTAATGCACAGTTGGAATGCAGGGTCAAGCAGATGGAACCAGTAGCACATCTCCTGGGTTGGGGCATCACTGTAGGTATTATTACAAGAGGAGATAAATGTCCAACTTCAGTTTAAAAAAACAAAGGCTGTGGAAAGTAAGATAGCTCTGTTGTGATATTTAAAGTACTCTCTGGAAATGTTACGTGCAACAGCTGAGGATGTACAGACCCCAAGCGAGAACTCCAACTCTGAAAAACATGTGTCTGGTTTTTAATTTAAAAGAATTTCAGTGGCTGCATTTGCAGTTGTAAGGTCCAGATCAGCCAGATTGTAGCTGGATTGCCTGTTCAGCTGCACTGTGGTACTAACCAGACTTAAAAGCAGATGTCGACAAGTGTAACTGAATGTACAGAACACTGAAACCTGCGAAGAAAGGGTAGTTAACTAAAACTTGCCTGGTGAGATTGGGCAAACCATTTTATAGATTAAGTACAGAACAAACCCAGACACAGAAAGAAGGGGGTTGCAGTGGATTTAATGGGTCTTTCCAGAGGCCTTTGTAATGTAGATGACATGGATGTGCAAGGGGTCAGTTCATATGGTTTCACTGGTGCTCTTTGAGTGAATGATATTTTGTCTTCTCTCTGTCTTTAGAGAGCCAAGAAAGCAAAAGCCAGATTAAACAAAAATAACTTTTCCCAGGAGCAGGAAGATGGTCTGTTAGTGGTGCTATTAGCATCTGTAGCTGTGGGTAGTTGGAGGACCTAAGACACTTCAGGTTTTCTCTCCTTTTATACACTGCTCTGTTGTTCTGCTCAGAATGGCTACCTCATTCCAGAGCATGCACATACTTACCTTTTACAGGGGGATGCTTAGCCACTGCTGTGTGGCTGTTCCTGAAAGAAGATGGTCCAGTCTTGAAAAACCCCTTATTGCACTCACAGCAAATCATCCAACATCAACACAAAACTTTCCAGTACCATGGAAAATAATCACTTGAAGCTTGATGATTTTGAGGAAAAAAAGAGTTATGTTCAGTAGGTGACCATCTAGTGGCATAGTACAGTTGGAAAGCCCAAGTATGCAATTTTTTTGGTAGTATTTTTGAGATGGAAGGACAAAGTGTCACTTTTGCTATCCTATCCACTTTGCTGCTGCTGCTGCCTGATTTGCAGCACAGGCCCATCCATCCCTATGGTTGATGCATGCCTGAGCTCTAACGCAAGTATTTCATGAGTGAAATTGCTCCATGAGAAGATTTAGGGAAGTGCTATTTGTTCTCAGCTAATTTCTCTTTGAACAGTACTCTAAAAATTCTAGTTTAGTTCTTCTTGCTCCTTGAAAACAAAGTCTTTCAGCAGCCTTTTTGTTTTAAGTGCCATAAGGATCAGGGTGATACCCAAATTTTAATCCATTCTACCTAACAAAAAGCAAGATGTATGAAATAAGAAATCATGGAATTTAAGTTTCACAATTCTTTTACTATTTTACGAGATGAAGCATTAAATCAAACAGAATGGCAAGGCTTTTGTGGCAAAGACATGAGGCAGAAGAATATCTTGATTGTGGTATGAGTATGTGGTTAGGGGGAACTAGTTATGCAGAAGTTGTTGGAAATTATTTAACACCGATGAAAAAAGCCTGAAACCAGTTAGAAGGGTAGATGTACCCTGAAGAATCAAGCAGACCACTCTGAAACAACTGTAAGGCCAGGCTATGAAAGTGACTCAGTAATAACTGTGAACATCTGTGCAGGAAAAAAATGTTCCTACTTAATGCTGTTATCATTCTTTTTCAAAGATAAATTGAAGTTTGAAGCATTAAAAATACCATCTGCATATGAGGAAAAAAACCCCTTGTTACTTAAGCTGAAAACTAAAAATTAAAGCCTAACAACTGTGTTCCATGTGGATCTTATTGCAATCAGCAATGGCCTTAATTACCTTGAAATAGTATTACCAGTATACCAGGCCACTCAAGGCAGTGGTTTCCAAAGATTTTTTGGTCTCACGCCCTTATCAGTAAAAGATTTGTGAGCAACCATGCCCAAAATATCTGTTTATTTCTAAATTATGCACATATGGTATTGTACTTAGATTATGTACATTATGAAACGCATGCAGAAGTAGAAATTAAGAAAGGATAGAAATACTAATCAAAAGTTGTATTTTATTTCATAACGAAACCTCTTTTTGCTCCCATTAAAAAAAGCCTTTAATGAGAGTTATGTGCTCTAATGTGCTTTGTTTTTTTAACCACTGTTGGTTTAACACTTTGATACAGCTGTTTGAAGATCTGGGTCTAAATTCAGTTATTTCAGTACTCGGTTTTAATGGCTGTTGCAGCTGAAAAAGTCACCTCACTAAGATATATAGATCCAAATAGAAGTGCATTGTTGGTTGTGCTTACTAAATCATGGTACTCATTTTTCACTCCTGTACACTGATTATTGCAAGGGTTTTTCTTGGAATTGGTCTCCTAAATTTTCATCTTCCCTCATGTCAATCAGCTGTTCTTGCAAACTAATAGGAAGGTGTTGAATTCTTCTATTTTAACAAACGTATTCAAAACCCCTGAAACTCTTCTTTTGGAAGATTGTTAAACAGGTTAGGAAATTCTGTTTCCAACTCTTAAGTGTACAGGTATTTGAGAGGTTTCATCAATGACACATCATTTTCAGCAACAAAATTGCGTAACAGTGGAAGCATTTCCAAACATCTTTTCTGTAGAGTGGGTTTCTTTTGAGAAGCACTTACTTTTTGGTCACTGTTAAAATGTCAACTTTACCTTAAAGGGACATCATAAGTGTGGTGGTTTTTTTTGGCAATATCTGCTAGGTACCATACTGCTGACAGCCACTTGTCATCGCAGAATTCAGCAAGTTTTGAGCAGTTGCCTTTGTGGGGAAGCTTAATGCATCTTTAAGTTTGCCAACTCTTTTAAGCACTTTGCCACAAGATAACCAGCAAACCTCAGTGTGGGAATAAGACTTCCATGATCACTTCCCATCTTGTTACAAGGTATTGTAACCATATCAGTGACAGCCTGTAGCACTTTGTGCACTTCTGGCTCCAACTTTGCTGCAGTAACTTGCCTATGAATGATGCAGTGAAAGGTTTTCAGATGTGATTCTATCCGTAAACTTTATACTGGAATACTCTTTAAGTTCCAGTTAAAGCAGCCACTTGGTGATTACACTTGCAGAGTTCTTCCATAAAAATATTGTTTCTATTAAAGAAGTAACTTAGTGCTGAGAGGATGTTGAGTCTTCCCCTCATCTCAAGGTACATCTTTCTTATAGTGGCTCACAAAAGAGTAGTTCCCCATGTAATTATTTCATCATTGAAACATTCTAGCATATAGTGTAAGCTGGGACGTGTTAGAAATGTCTTTACTGCCTGCCAACAGTATAGCAAACCTCCCACATTCTGTAATTTGTTCTAATACTTGTTTCTTCAAATCTTTGGCTGTTTTCAATGTGTCTTCCAGCAATTTTTGCTGACAAATTAATGCCATATTGTTTTCCCTGTATAAGCTAATCCATTTCTTACTGCAGCAGGAAGACCAAGTGGTTCCTCAATGGTATGTTGCTTTGTCTCTCTTGCTGTTAAGAAAGAATCTTTCCAAGAGGCTTCTGGTACTTAGTGTTCACATCTCTTGCTAATTGTGATGGCTTCATACTACTTTATTATAATATCTCAAGGCACAGTGTACACTTAGAGTGAGGTTCATCATTCATGCCAGCAGATGTAAATCTATATTTCAATTGGTTATCTTCATAATTTCAATTTTTTTCCAACTTTCTGGAAATGTTGGGTCTGATCAGATTAGTCAGATCAGATGAAACTGTTGATTTTACACTGTAATGTGTCTGACAAGGAGCTTGTACTGGCGGTAGGAGATAAGTTGATGTACATAGGTTTTGAAGCAAAAGCAAGATCTCTCATGACATCTGTGTGTCTGACATAACATAACACTTCAGAGCCTTCAGGGTCAGAGGTGATTTGTGCAAGATTGCAACTGCGTATGGCCTTAAACCATTCATGCATTTCCTTGTTTAGAATTCCTTTTCACTTGGCTCACATTCTTGTATCTTAAAATATGGTGTTTAGTAATTGTGACCCATGTGTGTTGTGATAGCATGCATGTTTTTATAAGCATGCCTTTGTGAATTGTGGCCTTAGGTCATGCCAGTTAAAACTTTAAGAAGTAAACATTCTTAAATGATTTAAGTTATGTTTGGTTGGTTGGTTTCTTTTCTGTCTGGGACTTCTAAGAAGGAACAGCAATTCCTATTCAGTTTGTTTAGCAGCCAACACAATGTCATTCTTATCCCGCCTAAGGCTGCAGCGTCTTCTGGTAAAGATAAATTTCAAGTACCTGCTAAACATCTGCTATCAGTTACCAGTACTGTCTTGGTACCCACCCAAGAAGTGTATCTCTTCATGTACAGCTCATCTGTCTATAGCTGTCATGTGAGTTGTAAGGAATGAAGTACAACTTTAGCTCATGAAGAAGATGCAGAAGCAAGGTGGGATTGCAGATAACAGTCCTTTGGGTAAAAAGGAAAGGTAAAGCAAAGGTTGCTTTTTGGGAGTTATTTACAAGGTGCTTTTTGAACTATCGTTAGGGCTTTAAAAGACTGAAGATTTGCAGTAGCGTGGTATTGACTGATTGGATTTTATTATGTTATTGTTATTGTTTCAAATGTCTTGCTTAAGGTGTACCTGTCATTATTTAAATTAAAATTGTGTTGCTGTATGTGAAGTAGTCTTTGTACTACCGTCTCCTCATAGAAAGAGACTTTCTAGAGCAGTTTGAGTATTTGGTATGAATACTTGTTTCTGATGTGTTTAATAATTTTATTTTTTGTGAAGTTGTTCTTTAAGAAGAGTCTCCAATTTAGCTTTCTTTTATTTGGGACATTTTTCTTTACATTTGTTCAATGGGACCTAACTCTCCTATAGCACATGACAAGTGAATCAGGATGCTGCTAACTTGTGCAAGTGAAAATTGTCTTCCTTTTGGGCCTCTTGTGTTTAATAGAAGTCAGTTGTTTTCTTTCTTCCTGGTCAATCTATAGATGTTTGAAATACTTGTGCTTGTTGGGAATTTGCCACTTGAAATTTAAGCAATTCATACTTAAGATATCTCCAAGTAGCTTACAATTAGAAAAGCTTTCTTCTGACAACATTCAGGGGATATTCAAATAGGCAGTAAGAAAATGCTTCTTTGTAAGTAATAAGCTAATGAACACCTAGTATTTGCATAATCAGGCTTGCCTTGGCATTTGACTACTTGGGATATTTCAACTCGCACGCCAAAATAAATCCGCCTAATTAGTGTTGATGATCAGAAAAAACTTTGTATTCTTTTATTGTAAAGAATGGAAATAATCTAAGATGATTTGTTTGATTTAAGGATAGAGAGACTCCGGAGTATGTAATATTGATTTTGACTGCTTTAGCATGGTTATGGCAAGTCTGAGACAAGGCTCAGTCTTTGTGCTTAAGCTGCTGAAGTGTCTAAACATAAATTGAAATCTGGAACTTGTTTTGCAGCATTCTCTTCCATAATCATGATGTATTGTGCCCTGTATCAATGAATTACTGGCATCCATTTTGGTTTTTGCATTCTCTCTTAAAGAAAAGTGGGTTTGATAGTTTAAGGCCAAGTTTTCCTGTCATCTGATGCTTCATTCACTTCACACAGCATGTAGCCAACCTCTGGCCTCTGGCAGTTTTGGGGATCAGAGCTGGGTAGCCATGTGGGCAGGATTGATGTGCTTATGTATACTGCAATAGAAGTCCTCAACTTCAGGCAAACAACACATTTTAAGTTGAGAGGCGAGGGGGAACAATTTTTTCCTTGCATTGCATATATAGGGTCGACTGAATAATCAGGATTTTACACTTCTCAGAAGTGTTACTGGCATGTAATTGCTTTGCCAAAGGTGAAGGCAGAGACCTTGATGGGCAAGGGAGAAGTAACTGTGTGTCATAGCAAATTGAGTTCCAGAGCCCAAATGTTAGGTTTGGAGTTGAAAATTTAACTTGAAATATGGACTTTGCAGGCCGTTTTTGACCTACAGCTTCAGTTTGAAGCTTTATTAAACTTGCATCCCTGTCTCCCTTCTTTCACATCCCATTCTCCAGTAATCTTTCATACACTTACTGAGCAGGATGGAAATACCAAATCTCAACTGCTGTATTTTGATGATTCTCGAGAAAATATGAGAGTAGATTTTGCACATAGTGCAAAAAGTCTTAATTTGGGAAAGCATGCACCTTTTGGTGCATAAAATTTGGAGCTTCCGGAGGCGATCTCCTAGAGGTCTTGCTGATTGATAGATGCTACTTTAAGTGTAGTCAACAAATGGCATGCCTAACCTTATTGTTGTAGGGGTTTTATTTCCTGTACAGCTGATCCTCAGAGTCCAGTCATGTCTACAGTATCACTGAATAGGAATTACCCAGAAATGTGATTAAAATGTAGCAGGATAAAATATGATATATATTAGTTAGTAGGGTAAAACCAAGCAAAAAATATAGCTGAACAAGGCAATTGTATTTGACACTCTTAAGATAAGAATGTGAAGCATGTCTATTATGGGCTTACATACCCAAGGTACTGGCAAAATACCTGAAAAGCGCTTCTGAAAAGACTTGTTTCAGTATATTATTATTTTTTACACTATTATGCCAATTCACTTATTTTTGACAATGAAAGTGTACTTTTGTCCTTCATGAGTGAATTGCCATCTCTTACAGTGAATATTAAAAATCAAACCAAATGGTTTTGAGCTCAGTTACATACCTAATGGTATTTTATCTTGAGATAGTCAGCAATTCAGGGAAAGTTGAAAGTGTTTGATCCATTTCACCTGGGGATATATTTCTCTTCTTTCACTCAGTGGTGTAACTGACCCCATCTCGCAGTGACATGTACCTTATAGTTTGTTGTGGCTCCCTGAGCATTAGTGCCACTTTGACTGAAAAGCATGTAAAGTTTTTTGCTTCTGCCTTGCTTTCTACTTGTGTCTTTTTTTATTTAGGATTTTATATATTGCAAGTTTGGTTAAAAATTTAAACTACGATGAACTGTTAAGTTTCTTGCTTGTTTCTAATGACGTAATAGAGGAAATGGTAAGATCTTACTGACCTTGAGTTACCTGCACCTGGAATACGAGCAGCCTGTTTTTGGTGCACTGTTACTAGTATCTACGCTAAGGTAAAAGTGCATCTCTTCTCTGTTACCCTCTGTTCCTGTTTATCCCAAAACTCAAAAATTTTTGCTTGTTGGGGTTTGGTTCTTAAATTTGCTCCTCTTCTCAGCCTTCAAAATTAAAAGCCTTCTTGTCTTCATAATTTTGAGTTTATATTAGTTTGACAGTGTCAGGACAGGTTCTGCCTGACAATAGGACAGTAGTCTTGATCAATTGTATGCTTTTCAGCTGTAGGAAAGCTAGTATTAGTTTTCCTAATTTACTCATTTCAATGCCAGATACTTCCAGGTTCACTGCATTTAGGATTAAAATAAAAGTTGTACACAGAACACTAGATGTTGACTTTGACCGATTTGTGTTGAAAAAATGGTCAAAATGGGTTATGCTGGCTTATGAAGCTTTCCAATCACTTCCTTAGAATACTGTGTTTGAAATACTTGGACTTTCGTTTCTTTTTCTCTCTCCTGCAGAAGGTGTTCCTTTGAGAACTGTGTGTTAAATTGAAAATGACCTTACATGCCTTCAGTTATAAATAGCAGCAAGAAGGAAGAGGATTCTCCTGCTGCCAACTCCCATTCATGGCTTTCTATTTCAGTTCAAACCGTGTCTTACAGTGCACTTTGATTGCCAGCCCTCAACAAGCTGCAACAGATTCAGTTGTATACTAAAAACTATGTACTTGAGGTCATGAGCAGGTAAAGTTGCTGTGATACAAATGCTTTCTTTTTCCTTTTACCCTTCTGATGTTCACCACCGTGTGCTATTTTGCGTGTTTCCTGCATTGATCTGGGCTATGTTGAATCACGAGTTAAGAAGCTGTTGATGGTGAAACACTACTGTGCCGGAATTTTGAAGAAAATAGATCTTGTGTATATGACAGTTTGAAAAGACAGCCCTTCTTTGTTCATGTGGCTTTCTGTTATGGGACTATGGTTCTTGTCATGTAGCTGTTATGGAAATAAATGGTAAAATGGTAATATTTTGTGGTGTGTTCTTTCTTTAAGGCATCATATTTAAATGTCTTAAAAAATATGAAGCATGAGTGAAAAATTGCCCTTATTAAACAAGGTAATTAAATGTTAATAGTGCTAGCTGTTTGCTAGCATTCAGTTACTTATTGTGTGGCTTACTGGCTGATCAGTTGTCTCACCAAAATACATCTTTGGTCAAATGGAGGTTGGTACTGGCATATAGTTTACACCTCACTTTCACGTCATACTGTTTATATCTCAAACTTTGCAATGCAGTAAGCATTGGTGTGTTGCGAGGGAGCAGTTGGTTACTTAAAATGTGATATGACTGATACTGGATCTGGAAAGTAATGACACTAGGACAACATGTTTCCTAATTCAGTGATTTTTTTAGTGGCTTGCATGAAAAAGATCCAACTCCTGTAACAGTGTAATGGTCTGTATCTGTTAGGTGCCTGATAGAGCAGAATTAGTGGCATACCATTATTTTGTACATCACTGTGATTTAGTTTTGAAGGGAGAATGAAGTTAAGCTTGGCTTCTGACTTAATGGATGGGAGAGTAGCATACATTTGACATTAGTGTTAGTTTCAGGTCATTTCTCAGATCAAGACAGAAAAACTGAGAGAAGCTAGAATTAGTCTGAAAAATGTGAGCTGTGGAGAGGCTCATGTCAATTCTCTTCCATGCTTTTGCTCCTGTTGGACAAACTAAAACTAGGTACATCTGGTTCCACTGGTGCAGTCAGCTTCAAAGCAACTTCAGCATGTAGAAAGGCATTAGTGTGGCAAGAGCTATAATGTTCATTTTTCAGGTCTTGCTAATGAGCATATCTTCAGTTTCAAGCAGATTATTCCTCAAGTCTAGCTTTTGGCTTTTTTTTAGTTCGAGTGGGAAAAACTGGGATTATGTACTGGAAGTTCTTATTGAGCATGATATATGATGTACTGATGACTTTCCCAAGCAAAGCTATTTTTAGGGTAGTGAGGCAGGCAGGTTTTACTGTACATGTATGGTTAGTGAAACAATCTGTAGTGATTGGGTTCTCAGTGGAGAAACTACAATTAGCAGGAGCCCTGAATCTTTCATATTATTGTTTCTTGGGTTTTACTGTAACTCTGTAGTACTTATGAATCAGTAATGTCTCATGCAGGCAACTGCTTGATCACTGTCCCTCTTTGAAAACTGGAAAAAACTAAAACATTTACAACTAGCTGACTTTGAATAAACACATCTTTAAATGCATCCTGGAGAATGTGTGCTGCTGAATTAAAAAAAATGTCCGATACTTGGTGAGCATAGATATAAGACAATTTGTAGAATCGTTATGGACAGGACCTGACCAGACCTGCCTGGAAATCATACAACACTTAGTAGTTTTAGCTTTGAATATTTCTATGGGCATTGTTTTGTAACCTGCTGTTAAAAATCCTGCCAATGCTTTAGTTAACTTGCTATCAGCTCATTTTCGAGTGACTGACACCCAAAAGCACCCTTTCATTGTTTGCTCTTCTTTTCCAGAATAACTTATGCCAGTTCTGGTGCCTGTGTCCACAGTCATGTGCAACCTGTGTTTACATATATGTTTCCCATTCAGCCATGGCTGTTATTTTGACTTGCCACTTCCCAACTCTTGTTACTTGCTGAATGAAACTACTCTGTTGCCTCATCTTTTCACCCTTCTTAAGACAACTCTTTGTTCTTCCCCATGAAACCTTAGCTCTTCATCTTTTCAAGAAAGAGTTACAGATTTTAAAAGTATGATGTAGAGGAAGAGGAGAGCGTTTACCCTGTGGGGCTATGCAGAAAAAGCCAGGTGTATTTCTTGGCTGAAGAAGAGTAAGTGTATTAAAGGTAAAAGATAGTGAATGGGGGGCCTAGGAATTTTACAGCTGTCTATGTTTTGAGTCATAAAATTACAGCACAGATTAGCTTCTACAAGTTGGACAGCAGAGCATCAGTTCCTGCTTCATAGAGCTACAATTCCATTGGCTACATTTTCCTTCCTTCTAAGTGGTTTTGAAACTATACAGCTAAGCTTGAGACAAGCTATAATTCACAACAGAATTGGAGAAGTGGTGGTATTAACTCAGCATGATGGGACAGCTTTCTGCTATGCTGAGTGCAGACATTAAGGAAATGAACTGCTGTGTTGGTCATCTTGTTGCTCTTCTCCCATTTCTGTTGATCTCTGCCCTACTTTCAGCTTATTTCTACTGATGTTTTCCTTTAATGAAAGGAGAATAACAAATGGGAGTTAGGCTGATAAAGGCTAATCCTGATAAAAGGCTTGGTAAAGAAATCCTGAACCCATGTATCTTGTGGAAGGAAAATAAGAGAAAAAAGCAAGTCATTATCTCTTCTTTGGTGGAATATGTTCAAATATGATGCTTCTTTGAAAATAGAGGCTGTTGGTCCTTGAGACTGTTTATTTAGGAATTTCACTTGCAACTGTACATATTGCTGGTGTTACTGGAACAGATCACTTCTTGGCAGTTGGAATGCTGCTGTGAGACGCCTTTTATACTTCAGGAAAGTGTGCTTGGTTCAAATTTGAAGTATGATCTTTTCAAATTATGCTTTTTGCAGAATAATTAATTCCCTAAGGAAGTGTGAGTGGGAATTTTAAAATGGTCAGAGGAAACAAGACTAAAACCTTACAATGTAATTGGAATAACATAGAAAAAAACGAGACAATGCAACCTTTTAGGTATTTAATTGTTTTCTAATTCTCTGCAGTGGAGTGGAAGTTGCTGATCTCAACGTGCTTATTAATAACTATCATAGAATTACAGAATGGTCTGGATTTGAAGGGACCTTTAAAGATAATGTAGTCCAACCCTTCTGCCATGGGCTGAGGCATCTTCTGCTAAATGAAGTTGCTCAAAGCCCCTTCCAGCTGTCAAAAGATGGAACATCCACAACTTATCTAGACAATGTGTTCCAGTGTCTCACTACTGTCATTGTAAAAATATATTTCTTCTTTAGTACCAGCCTAAGCTTGCTCTCTAAAACAGTTGCCCCTTATCCTGTGACTACAGGCCTTGGTGAGAAGTCTGTCTTTCTTCTAAGCCCCCTTTAAGTATAGAAAGGTCACACTAACATCTCCCTAGAGCCTTCTGTCCAGGCTGAACAGCCCTCTCAGCCTTTCTTCATAGGAGAGCTGTTACAGCCATCTTTCCATTTTGGTGGCCTTCCTCTGGACCTGCTCGAACAGGTCTGTGTCTGTATTGTACTGGGGAGCCCAGAGGTGGACTTAGTATTCCAGGTGGAGTCTCATAAGAGCAGAGTAGAAGGTGAGAATCACCTCCCTCAACCTGCTGGCTGTTTCTTTTATGCTACCCAAGACATGATTAGCTTTCTGGGCTGCAAGACAGTCTGATCTGACAGTCATGTAGCGTAGAAGTATCTGTTACATGCTGCTAGTACATACATTTATGGTATATCCTGTACTTTCTTATGGTGAACTGTTAATCTTCAGCTTTGACAGCACTTTGACAAATACATATCTTGCAAATCTGAAGTCAGTAATAGTTGAAGACCTTTATGCTGTTGCATTCCAGACTGCTTGCATGTCAAGTGTGTGGGGTAGCCTTCTTTATGTATTTCAAACTTGCAAACAAAGCCTCTATTTATTCCAAATGAATGGCAGCTAAATAAAGTAGGCTGCAATATCTGTGGCCTTTATTAAGAGTAAAAGCTTAAATGACAATTGGGAGCAGGACAAAGCCAGCTATCATTCCAGAGCAACATAGCCTGCAAAAATTCCTGGTGTAATTGTAAATCAGGCTGTTTTTTCCTTTGTGTTTGGGAAGGCCTGTGCTGTTTAACTGTAACATGTACTACAACTTCTGCTCACAAGGAGCATTGGCATCTATAGCATCTGTGAAACTAGAGGATACTTGCAGGGAGCTTGCATAGTTAGTGCTCCTTCGGCTGTGAAGAAGTATCTTGATAAGACAAGTTGGGAAATTGGAATTGTTCCAGCGCTGGGAGCACATTTCATATTAAGTGTTTTAAGGTCAGGGTGGAGAAATTTTTCTTACCCTACTTTTTATATAGCTGCTTTAACTGCTAAGATGGGAGGAGCATCTTTTCTCTGGTTATAGTCCTGCAGCTAAGAAAGAAAATGAGTCTCCCTAGCTGTGGAGTATTATTGGGCACAGATGTAGAAAGCAGAGGCGACCATCATATCCAACTTGTTAACAGAACATTCCCCTCCGCGTGTCTTGTAGTCTCCTACAAGCATAGCAATAAAGTATCTAATCTTTCTATAAATTAAATATTAAATGTTGCAACTCTCATCCCATTAGCTATATGGTGTAAATGGTTTGTGTGTTGAAATGAGTGACTTGGGAGAGTAAATAAGCATGATAATTTGTTTAAAAAGGGCAACTGCCTGGTGTCATTTGCACAATGTGAAATTGCCATAAATTCTGTTCTTAACTTGGAATATAAACTGAACTCTGTGTTGTAAAAGTTGTGACAGTGAAACCTGTTTATTGGGCACATTTGCATGAATCTTTGTTACCATGAGTCCCTCATGTCTAACTTGGATCCTGATAAGCACTGTGTATGGAAGGAAGCCTAAATAGAATACAGGGAATGTTTACTGATAAATGTAGAAACACTTCTCTGAGGGTACAATTCCAAGGTGGCTTGGTTTAGATTGAACCAAGGTTAGGGGTGTCTTGCTCTTCCTCCCTTCTACCCTTGGTCAACCTGTGCATTGGCCTGACTGTGCAGTGAACGAGACTGGAAATTTCAGCCTATCTGAAAAACTAATATTGTGGAGAAGAATAATGGGGTGGGAGACATACTAGGTAGTTCAGCTCCCTGCACATACTTGCTGTGGGCAGGGCTGAGTGCCAGTATAAGGTGGGAATGGGAAAAACTGGATAGTTGGATAAAGGGAAGGATGGGATTGTAGGATTCTGACTGAGACAGGACTGCACTCTCAGGGAATCTAGTTCTTTCAGTAAAAGTGGTCTGCTTGCTAGTGGTGAGACTGTTAATGTCTTCGTGGACTTCTGTATGTGCTGAAATACATGAAATATGCGCCTCTTACTTTCTCTCTGGATTCTTAACAGGAGAGTTTGGTGCATTGGCTGGGTGAGAAAAGATGCAGGAGTTTTAAAGAGCTAGAACTAGACAAGTCAGAGCACTATTTATGCAAATGAATGAATAAATAAATTATCAACCAGTTGTGAAAGCTGTCTGAGAGCAGAGCCAGAGGGCAGGGATCATGCTTAAGTCTGCATGGACAGGGAGGAGGAGGAGGAGTTGCTCCAAGCAGAGCAGCTGGAACATGCTACTTGAAGGTGCAGAGCAAAGCTCATGAAGGTAGTCTCCTGAACGGCCAGTCCCACCACGCTGGATCAAACTGGATTGTTATGGTTTCAATTACAACTTAGACTTCTTATTTGGGCAAAGTTGGAAATGATAGTTTAAGTACCATTTAAATGGCCTGATAATCTTGTAGTTAATTAATTGTGTATGACATACTTGATAGCATCAAATGATCCTGCTGCAAGCTTTTGCAACTGGCATTGCACATCAGAATTTGAGTGGCTGCAAATTTGTTGATGCAATTAAAATTCCAGGCAGTTAGCTTTTTTTTTTTTTAATTATTTAGTTTTCTTACCTCAGTTGACACATTCAGGGCAGAATTTTCTACCTAATTTAACTTTCATGTAGTATTTTTTTTCAGGTGCTGAATAGGTGTTGGATAACTTGAGTAACTATAATTACTGTGCAACGTACATCAGGACATGCAAGTAAAGATTGACTTTTGCTCTGTTGAAATTATTTGGAAACATCCTGCGTACTAATTTAATTTTGTCAATTAAAAGTTAATGAAGCATCATTTTCTGCACTTAAGGGGCAGCTTTGTGTAAAAGGTAACAGTGACTTATTTTTATATCTCACACACATAGACTTGTAGTACAAGCCTTGGGTCAATAGAAGAAACAAGTCATCCATTATTGATCACTGCCCTGACATTTTAATACACCTAGTCTGCTAGAGGCTAAGATGATAATATGCAAGTGCTGTACAGGCAACATCATTAATGCTGTACCCATTGTGCTTTGAAGTGTGTATTAATAAACCTGAAATCACTGGTTAACAGCCTGCCAGGTGAATATTATATGTGTATGTGCATGTATGTAGGGATGTAAATTCTTGCCTAGTTTTCTTGGTATGCCCTGTTGTTATATGCCATGGAAGAACGGTTGAAACTATAGCAAGAAATCTAACTAAAGCATCTCTTCTAGGTTGCAGGCTTGTTTAAAGTTTCCACACAGCCCAGAATCTTTTGCAGTCCATTTTATTGTGCTGTGTTCTAGCAATGCTGGCCGTGCTGGTTGGCCACTCGATTGCATTTGGCTGCCCTAGAAAATCTGGTCTCTCGTGAAAGTCAAATCAGATAGAAAAACCTGATAGAAGGTTGTTGTCTGACATAAAGGGAGAGGGGACTATTTCTGCTTTCACTTGTTGAGATTAAGATACTGAGACACTTGTGGTGTCTTCAGTGCTCAGCAGTAGTCACTACAATAGATAAAGTTGCTAAACTTCAGCTCTTTCTTCTTCGCATAGCTATTCTGTTGCAGCTAAGGCCATCACTTACATATGCCATGCATAAATTGTGTATTTGAAGGATTGATTCATCCTATATGAAACTGCAGGAGATTGTAGAGTGCTAGGACAGGTGAGACTATTTGTATAAATATCAGTCTGGGAAGATCTGTGAAATTTAATTAACTGGATGAGCTGCATGGAAATGGGATCTGTTTTGTGTTACCCGTCTGTACTTCACTGAGATGAATCTAATTATTTCTGAGTGACTAGCTAACTGATATTCAGTACCTTGGTAATGTTTTCTTGCTCTGACTATGTAACAGTTTGCAAGCTGGGTCTGAGCAGTAGCTTTTACTCAACACTGCAAGGACTTTGATGTGCACAAACTAGAGCATCTTTAAATTCAACCCAGCAGTCATAGAGAAGAATCTGCATCTTCTTTCAGTACTATTTACAGCCTGCTGCTAGTAACGAGGTCCAGAAAGACTACAAGTCGTTACTGTTCCCTGATCTGTGGTGGGCACTTCGCGTGCAGGAGAAGGCATCTCAGAATGTTCGTTGTGGAATTTTGTAGCATAATAATACATTCTGTATCTTAAAAATACAGAGAACATAGTTTCCCATTTGGGGAACAAGCAATCTTACAAGAATGCCACAAGATTGCAGTGAATTCACCCAATGCTACAGCAGTGCTGTCAGTGTTCCATTCTCCAAAGTTCTCATCCAGTGCATTGCTGGAGTCTTACAGTTGCGATGCTGAGACCTCAGAATTTGATGTGCTTTGAGGCACTATTTCACTAGTATCTCTGGCAGGTCAGCAGTATTTGACTGGGCTGTGGATAAAGATCGTGACAAATTCAAATAGCATGGTTTTGAATTCTGTTCTCAATGTTTTGAATTCAAACTGGCCAAATTTGCAAGCTAAATATTAGAGAAGGGCTTTTCAGAGGTGTTATTGTGAGTCTCTGTTGTTGGTGGTGATGGAAATTACAGCTACTCTTTCTGTAAGCATTTTTTTTTCTGGGGGAGGAGGGAGAAGGGAAAGGTGTACTAACTCCAGGGTTGGACTGGAAAGTCTTTGGAGCATTGAACACTTAGAGTAGGTTTTTACCTACTCTCTCCAAAACCTGCTGTAGGTTTTAACCTGCTGTCAGTCTTAGCAAATAACCTGCAAGGCAGATATTCAAGATTGGCTGTTGGTAGTCTAGGACACTCTGTTGCAGTTGAAAAGCCAGTAATTTGTGCTGTTAGCTGTCAAATAAGATAGTTACTGCAGAACAGATTACAGTGTAGGTTTGTTTTGGATCTCCAATTATTTCTGGCATGCCTTCAGTTTTCTTAGATAAAATTATCATTACCCTTATCTGTAAACTCTTGAGATGAAATGGCTTTTAATTAATCTGCACATCTCTGTGAAGTATCTCCTTATTGCTGAGCCCTAAAACTGAAAAAAAAAGCTATTCATAGTCATAGAATGCTATGAGTGGATAAACTAATTAATACACTTGAGAGTTTTTTAAATAAGGGGAGTAAGCTAAGATTTTAGATTACTTCTGTATGTTTTGTTAGATCACCCTGAGCAGTTGTAACATAATGGACTTCGATACCCCTCTGCAATGGGGGGCAAGCACGCAGGTGCTCATGCTGTGAATAACTGATGTCTTAATATGTCGAGCTTTGCTACATAGATGAGTGACAGTGCTAAAGTGAATGGTAATGGCAGCTGCTATGGTTTCAAGACCAACAAATGACTTCATTTCCTAGTTGGCTTTTTTCTTTTTTTGTGAAAAGCTAACCACTTGTAAAATAATCCTTGGAACCTGAAACAGCGTGTTGTTGTGGCATGTTCATGACTGAGGCTGGGAGTAATGAAACCAGGCAGGAGTAAAAGGTATACTCTGTATCTGCATGCATATATGTGGTTGCACTGTATTTGCTTCACTGGATAACACCATAGAATCGTAGAGTAGTTAGTGCTGGAAAGGACCTTAAGATCACCCAGTTCCAACCCCCCTGCCATGGGCAGGAGCACCTCCCACTAAACCATGCCACCCAAGGCTCTGTCCAACCCAGCCGTGAGCACTGCTGGGGATGGAGCATTCACAACTTCCCTGGGCAACCCATTCCAGTGCCTCACCACCCTTACAGTAAAGAATTTCTTCCTCAGATCCAATCTTAACTTCCCCTGTTTAAGTTTGAACCCGTTACCCCATGTCCTATCACTATGGTCCCTAATGAACAGTCCCTCCCCAGCATCCTTGTAAGCCTCTTTCAGATATTGGAAGGCTGCTATGAGGTCTCCACGCAGCCTTCTCTTCTCCAGGCTGAGCATCCCCAACTTTCTCAGCCTATCTTCATACGGGAGGTGCTCCAGCCCCTGATCATCCTCATGGTCCTCCCCTGGACTTCTTCCAACAGTTCCATCATCAGCTTCTAAGTTCTATTTAAACACTGTGAGTAATTATTAATAAACTTGGCAAGCATGTTGAAAGTTCCAAAGGCAAGTATTAAATTAATGAAAGTTTTTTTGTCAGACCCATGTAATCTGAATTTGAGCCCTTTGAAAGGGAGATGAGGTCCAGGAAGAAGCATGTCAGTGGAAGACTGTATTTCTCCTCATATGAATACCTTAGCACTGATGTTCTAACATTCATGTAGACTGAACAGTCTTTCTATTGATTGCAATATCTGCTCATTTACTGGCTCTAGTGTAACTTTATTGCTTAGTTTGTTGAGTGAAGTTTTAGCCCAAAGATGTTAATGGGTGACTTATGTGAGAACAAAATATGGAATTTTTAAAAGGTATGTAAAATATGGCCTTTATTAAAGATACTGTGTTACAATTTGGCCAAAATATTGTTGGTTTTGACAGCCTCAGAATGTGCCAATCAGAGTCATAAATGTCAATGAGGACAAATGACTTTGGCATTTAAAGAAAAACTTGGTTCCTAAACAAATTCTAGGGGCCTGGAGAGTCATTGATTTGCCATAGTATTTTATAGTTATCTTGAAAATTATGATAATTTATTACAAAGTGTTGGGTGATAGAAACAGTGACACTGCAAATCTTAAAATTATCTATCAAGAGTTTCCTTTTTCTCTACGTATCTCCAATATTCATGTTCTTGGAAGCATTGATCAAACACTGTAGGTTTGCCATAGCTCATGTTTGTTTGGATAGCAGTTGCTGCTGTCGGGTCACTCCAGGTAAATTTTGCAATATGAGCTGCCCTGGTTTGTTATTAACTTCCCTGTGAAGGACTGAAGTATGGGATACTTTGCTGCCATACTTCAAGTTGATTTTTTTACCTTTCAGCAGTACTTTGCTATGAGTTAATATCTAGGTCTTGCTTGCTGCTGTGCTGTCCTATTGATCTCTTCCAGTATTCTAAGATAGCAGATTGCAGGAAGAGATCAGTAAGTACAGTGGTATGGAGGAATATTTTACTGTCATTTAAAGTTCTGCATACCTCAAGGATAGATAGTAATGGTTAGTGTGATGTTAGATGTGCTTTAAGAAGTCTTGCAAAGCAAGTGGCTAGAGGCAGCATTTTTTTTATGCCACTTAGCCCTTAATGATTAGTACATGCAGCTGGTAAGTAGTCCAAGTCAAGGCACTGCTGTGTTAAAAATGTATTTTACATCTGTATCCTTTAAAGAAAATAATGTAAAAAAGGAGAAAATTCTGTTAATAAAATGGATGTCTCTTCAATGACTGTTGTTATTTTGCAGTGTTACAATCTTAGGGAAAGTGTTTGACTACATAACTGATAAAACTGTTATCAGTGTGAGGAAGAAGATTATTGGGAAGCGTTCAAAATAACTGAATGTGGTAAGATTTAATTTGACTATCTGAAGTTTGCTACTAGGAACTTTTATCTTTGACAGAACATCATGTAATATATGTGGTGTTTAACCGTATGTCAGTGTTCTTGGCATGTGAATTATTTGGGTAAGTTATTAGAATACTGGAACATGGTAAATGCATGGGAAGATTTGCGTTGTAGTTTATTTTGTTGTGGTTCCTAAGTTTGGAAACAAGTCTTGCTGTTAAACAGCATTCTTTCTAAATGCCAAGGGAGTGCCCCATCACATGAAGTATTTCTGCTGAGATGCCTGGGCTGGCTTCAGGAACTGAAGCACTGTATCTGTAGCAGCTGGCTTGGTTTCCTTGCTGATCTCGTGCTTATCAAGTTCTGTGGTCTTTGTTCTTGTCTGGTACCTCTCCTGGCCACTTCTGGAGCGGCAGCTGTAGCAGGCATGCTAAAAGGCCTTTCTAGTTTAGGCATATACTAAGTGTGTCATCTCCAATGTGCATTTTCTTCAATTAACAGTTGAAGGTAATGTGCCATGTCTCTAATTTCAGATAACTGAGGCTGGGTCCCTAAGAAGGGCAGCTTCTGGGGACGAGTTGGGTGCCTTTGCTGCTTGATGTTGTTTACTTCTTGTGAAGTAATGGATAAGATTAGCAATATCACATTTGGACAAATACTCTGGAAGAAATTGTATTATATTTAAAGGAATGGCAAAAGAAGACAATGGTTGCTGAAATAAATTGTCTAGTGAAAAGAGTGGAAAAAAGAAATAAGTGTTTGCCCTCAGCAGTTTATCAGGTGCTGCTCACTGGGGTGTCATACTAAATACTACATGGTATGTCAAAATCTGTCATCCTGTAGTTACTGGGTTCTAGAGGAATATCTGAACAGGAAAAACTGTCTTTGTTGCAACAGTTTCATACTGTGACACTTAAAAAAATGGGAAATGCTAGAATTTTATTTTTTTTTTACCATCAACTCAACTTCCTATGACTGCAGGCAGAAACTTAAAAACCCTTCAGTCAAAATGTGGTTCAAATGTGACTGGAAACTGCACTTTGAGAGACTATTGATGTATTCATCAATTACTTTGCTCTGAAAATGGAATGAAATTTCTTCATCATGTGATAAGCATTTTGACTTTTTATTCTCTCTCTTTTTACTTTTTCACCCACTTTTCTTTTAAATGAGGAGTGTGATGGTAACTTAGCTTTCACAGTCGTTTGTTTGAGGCTATTTTCAGGCAGAAGTGTTCACTTATTTCTCTCACTGATATTCCTCTCTCCATTGACATGGCTTTCTTGTGTCAATACAATTGATTTATAGTATCAGTTATATTTAATTGCTTGAATACTAACTTGAGTTTGATACTGACTTGATTTTAAAGTACAAACACTTGGACTTGCCTGGAATTTTCACCCCGCCAAAACATCACTTCGGCTGCTTACTGCCCTGCTGACACTCACCCCTGATGCTATGGGATGTGACCCTGTACATATTAATGACAACAGCTATTGCAAGGAAGGTTTGGCTCTTCTGTTTCAGAGATTGTAAGCGCTTGTTTAAAAATCCTCCATGTTGGGTAGTGAAACTGTTAAATAGTGAGTTTTGACTGTGGATCTTGCTTGCTCAGGAGCAAGATAGGTGCCGTGTTATCCTTTTTTTATGAATTACTGTATTCATGTGTGTCTCTGAACTCAAAACTTGTCTTTTCTTCCTACTGGGCTGCGAAGTCAAGAATGATTTGTGTGATTGAACAGCTCCACTGTTCAGTCTGCAGATGGACACTAAATTATATTCAGGTGTTGACATCCATTGTGCAAATAGGATATAACTGGCAGTTTGAGCCTGAAATTAAATTGAAACCGTGGGTTAAATTTTAGATGTTCTGAACATTTTGAGAAACAGTGAAATTTTTCAGATTTTAAGACTATGAAAACCCTGCAAAAGAATGAAAATGATATATTTTATTTGTTGTGTTTACTTTCTTTGCTTCTCTCACTGTGTTCATTCATAGCTTTACTCTTGCAAGACCCTAGTTGTAGTTTATTCAATAGCCTATAACAAGTTATGTGCAAACTTCCTGCTGCGTTGTGGTGTGTTTTTTTTTTTTTTTTTTTTTTTTTTTTTTTTTTTTTTGGGGCGGGGGGAGAATGAAACTGTGTTTAGGAAGGAGGAAAGAGTTTATAAAATGGCCTCTGCTGCAGAGGGGAGGGAATGTTCAGCCTGACATACTGAATGTTGGCCAACTTGCACCAGTCCAACAATACAGTTGCTGTTTGGGCAGAGCTTCCCAAGTTACTTGGCTTTTTGCCTTGTAAAGGCTGATCATTAGCAAACTTTAATTGCAACTGAAAATTCTTTGTTATAGGTAGGGCTTGTGCTATATCACTGATCTCACTGTGGTGCCAAAGTGTCCTTGACTTCTGTTCAGATTCAATTCTAGGAAGTTTGCCAATATTTTGTCATTCAGCTTATTCAAAAACTTCCTACAGCCTCAGGTTTTGGATTTGTGTACTGCTGACAAGCATAGTTTGGTGCAACTACAGTTGGCTGGATGTTCTGCCTACAAAACCTGCAAGTTTGAGTTTAATGTTTTGTATTGAGGCCCTGGAATGGGTTGCCCAGGGAAGCTGTGAATGCTCCATCATTGGCGGTGCTCAAGGCTGAGTTGGACATAGCCTTGGGTGTCATGGTTTAGTGGAAGGTGTCCCTGCCCATGGCAGGGGGGTTGGAACTGTATGATCTTATGGTCCTTTCCAACCCTAACTATTCTATGATTCTATGATTCTATTAATTATCCTGATGAAGTGTGGTAAGAGGAGATCTATAGGTCAAAGATGATTCTAACGGTTCTTTTTGGGAGGCATATTGAAACTTTGTGAAAACTGCTCAGTGTTGTTAATAAATTGCACTCTGAGAAGCAGAGCCAGTTTATACAGCATAATGAAGAGAACTTCACTAGTACGACTGTGTTCTAGGAAGTCATGTTAATTCATATTTGAGGGAATGTAAGAAATGGTGCAGACTGTTAGGAAGCTTAATCGGTGTTGTTCTCCCTTTTCTGGAAGTAGGGAAAAACCCCCTTGAACTAGGCCTGGAAATATTTGTCCTGAAGTTAAAGCGAAGGCATTGTTCTTCTTTAAAAATAAAATAACAGTGAAATCAGGTATTAACTGGTATGCATTGTAACTAAACCATGTGCACACTGATTCACATTCTCTGAACCTTAGTTCTTTGTATACTTTCAAGTAGGAAGGCCTGACACTTCTTTTGCATCTGTCCACTTTTAACAGAGTTCTTTTTCCTGTTATTCTGCTTTTTCAGAGTTTTCTACCTCTATGCTTCCCTCCCCTCCTTAGATTTTTCTGTGCAGTCTCCTCAAAGGAAAACAATCCATGTATATGGCTTTGAAATTGATCTTGGACTTCTGTGAGACTTGGCAGTCCAAGCATGTGGCTTTTCAGTCATCTTCATTATTATTATGGCAGTTTTCTGGTGTTTTCTTTGTTCTGTTGGGTATTTCATCTGCTTTATCTTTTGTTGTAATTTTGCTTTCTGTTTTTGTCTTGACACATGCTATCTTATTGAGTATTGTACATAAGTGTCATGTATATTACCTGAAATGATTTCTAGCTTTATATTCATGCTCTATGGACCTTCCGCTTATGTGAAGCAATTACAAAGTCTTTTGTTGGAGGACTTGGTAGGAATTGAAAGCATCATGCCTGTGGTTTTGGTCAGTTTTTCTGTTGGGAGCTAAAACATAGCTAGGTTTTGCTTAATACTAATGTTCTTACAGCTACTAGTGAGTGGCTGTGTTTGTTCCCATTGCATCAAAATGAACTTGGTTCAACCTAGAATCTGAGCTCTCTCAACAAATTGGTGACTCCTGTAATGTTGAAGAACTGGACTGGACCTCTGGTGGTAATTCGGCAAAAGCTGTAGCTATGTGGTTGATTGACTTGCGTAAGACAATTGCTCAGACAGCCAGAAATTGTGGTTTGCCAGGTATTTGGTCTTATTTGGTGGAGCTATAGTTCTCAAGCTGCTTATTGCCAAATGTGGGTGCCACAGACAGTCTTTTCTAAAGCACCATACGGAAGGAGGAATTGCTGCCAAACTTTTTCCCCTTCAGCCTGATGTTTTCTACCCTTTAGCCTTCAGATTACATGTTCATTACTGGTCTTTTTTAAAGGCTGTATGTTTGCTTTGCAAAGGGCACTCCTGTGCCTCTCCATATCCAGAGAATAGAGGCAGCTGAACCAGTCTTGAACTATTGAGCAGCTTTGAAAGATTTCTTATTTTGGGCACTCAAAAGGAATACTCATTTCTGCTCCTCTTCCTTCTGTGGCTTGTGTGGACTGTTGCCCTGTCAAGGGTAAAGGGCTTGCAAAGCATAGGGCTAAGCTGTGATCTGGGAATTGTTGAGCGTATGGTGTCCCTATTTGTATCGCAGTCTGGCTGTTCTCAGCTAACAGGGAAAGGCAGTTAATCTCTTCCCATTTTAAATAGAGGAATTAGTACAGGCACCTTTGAGAGCTAAAAAGTGTAACATAGAAGATGTCTGAGTTCTCCCATGTAATTCCTAAGTTTTATATCTCTATATGGCTTAACCTAGTTCGCACAAACTTCCTATTAGGACTTGCATGTTTACTCTTAACAGCTCTCATGAACACATGCACTGCTTTTTAGACTTAAATAGTAGCGTAATCTGAGATGAGAGCTGTAGTGCAGCAGCTAAATATACCCTTACAACATAGCCCAGGAGTTCAGCATTCAGAAATTAATTTTTGCAATGAAGGACGACTTGGATGTTTTTATGGCTACACCAAGTAAACAGAGTTTTCATGCGATAGTGTAATTGAAGTTTAATTTATTTGTGTGCTCTCCTGAGATATTCTTAGGTGCACAGGTGTTGGTATAATGAAGTTAATGTGAAGCAAATCAGTTTAAGCTAAAGGGTAATGTGTAGTTTGCAGGGGTTACACAAATATTTAAGTAACAAGGTGTCAGAGTTGAAGTACTTATAGGTGGCTGATGTATTTGCTGTGTAATGCTACTGGACATACAAGACGGAAAGAAATCTATTCCATTTGGTGGCAGAAATGGTTGAAATGGTGCTGAAGCTTCCATAGTGGAATGTGTTAATGAAATGTTAATGGTGAGATGCATGGTCAGTGTGGATTTCTGTATAACTATTGCATGAAATGTTGTGTGCTAACTTTAAGCTGTTCAGCTTTATCTAGCAAAAAAAATGTGGAATGGGGGAAAAACGATGTCTTAAGAAAGCCCAAATAGTTGCAGTTGAATTTAATGCATTTTATAATACATAAATGCTAAAATGAAAGAAACACTGGTGTTGGCCTCTGCTCTTCGTTGACATTTTAACTATTATCTTTCTATGCTGGAACTGGTGGTGTATTCTAGAGGTAAGAAAATAAGGTGGCTTAGCTGCATTGTGCTTGGATTTTAAGCCATACCTGTTTTCATGTAGGATTCTCCTGACTGAACATGTTACACATTGTACTGAGGAGAGATATGCTGCCAGAAAGGAGGTGGCATTTTGCAGACTGTTTTACAGATCAGGCCCATATGAGCATATCACTAGCATTGATGACTTTAGATGGTTGGACAGCAAACTTAATTCAATTTTTCTTCATTGCAGATGCACTTCTATACTTAGGTTGCAAACCAACATCCCCAAAATGGACCTGGGTGTCAAGCCTTTTTCTGGACAGTTCTAGCAAAGTTACATGTTTATAAGAAATAGTGGGATGTGAGAAATTATGTAATCTCAGTGAGGCAGCAAATAGGAAGGGAATAAGATGCCACTTTCCTCTGAGGACATGTGTAAGTTGGTTTTGGTTTTCCACCAAATAAAGAAAGAATTTGGAATAAAGCTGTTTGCAGTCAAGCCTATTTATCAGGCAGTCTCGAAGTGATGCAAATGAACAGTTAAATGTTGCTAAGAATATTTTGAAAACTAAATTTCACTGACTGAGGGCGCCTAGAAATAGCGAAGAGAAGTCAGATTTTGTAATTCCACCATATGGAGAATATGATAACAAAGCCATATTGGTGGAGTCTTTTGCTTATTCTTCATGAGGTTTGAAAGTACTGTCTTTCCTCTTTGAGAGTGCTGGGGAAGAATTGGTAAGTTTTGATGTGTTGACTGTTGACTCCTCCATTTTCCAAGAGTTTATGCATTTCCAGAAAGCCTGTGCATGTATGGCAGTATTTTGTGGTCTTTTGGATAGTAGTGCTAAAAACGTTGATGTTCACACCAGCAATTCCGAAATGTTTCAGAAGGATTTGATATCCTGGAAGTGATTATTTTCCATTGATAAAACTTTGGTTTTCTGCCTGTTGTGTGTATTTCATTAAGCTATGCTAAGGTTATACTGCAGTTAGTCTTCTGTTTAATCCTAGAGTGGTACTTCCAAGTATGACTCTATCTGACATCTTCCATGCCCTCAGGCTGATGAATCCCCTGTTGCTTTACCGCCAAGAAAAAAGCTGCCTCTCCTAAATGCCTGCCAGTTGCAAGTTCAGGCCACATGCCAAGTGGTAAATATGTCAACCAGAAGTATGTTTCTTCCCACATGCCGCTCCCCATGCCAGTGCAGAAAGAGGGTTTGGCTTGGATGTTCTTGGCTAGAATTGTTTCCAAAAACTTGTTGTACATCTGTTTGTACAGCGCAGTGCTGTCCAAGGAGCCAATAGCACATAGTTGTAGGAGTCTTGAGTGTTAATCATTCATGAGAGCAGCTGGAGCGAAATTAAATCCAGCAAACAGTTCTGATTTATCTCAAACTAAAATTTTATGTTAAAGGATATTTTGCAGTTGCTTTCCTCTTGGACTGAATTGATAAAAGGTTGATTTCTAGAAGTGCTTATGTCTCTTTGAAGTGCCTGCTTTCAAGGTAGGAACTCTAAAAAACTTGCATGCTCTTTAAATGTGGGCTTGTTAACTGTGGTTTACTTGGTATATAATTAGTATGTAGTACGAGGCTCAGTAATAGCTCAGAATTGCTGCTAGCTTCTCAGGTTGTAAGCAGTGTATCCCTGAGTTGGGCTGTTCCGAATTTTCATGCAAGTAAGGAGCTTTCCCTCTGAATCTATGACATGAGAGGATTCTGTCACTTCAAAGCATTGTGAGGGGCACTTAAAATCTTTTCATAATAAAATCCGTGTAATAGCTGAAACATAGATTTAGTAACAAAGCTATAAAGGTGGAAGTTGAATTCTGACAGTTTCAGTTGGCCTATTGACCTGTTAATTGCTACCTGCCAAATCCAGGTGCATTATATCACCAGTTTTCATGGACATGCTCACTTTCTCTCTTCATCCAAATGGCTTATGCATAGCTTTGTGCTAATGATTTACTTAATGGTGGTTTTTACTTTCCTGTGGTTTATGCCCAAAATAAATGTTCCTAAGCAGATATTTTAGTTATCACATTCAACAGTCAGTTGTATTCTTAGTAGACTCTTGTATTTTAATTCCAAGGTCTGCAACTTCTGAGAGCAAAACCTGTCTGGGCAAAAGTTTCAGGCTTTTTGTACATGTGTGTCAGTGTCTGTTCTCTTATCTCTAGGGTTAAGCTGGTAGCTGGGCTGTTCTAGACCTTCAGCTCTGACTGTTACACATCAGCTTCATTTATCATTAGTATTCCTGTGTTAACTGTTGCTTATGTTATATGACATAATTCCTGTACCTGGGACAGTGAGGTCAGTTGTCACCTAGCTAGCTTATAGCTTATTATCGTTGCTAGCTTAATCCAGTTAAACCACAAAGTGCTGAATTGGACATAGGTCCTGATCTTCAAATTTTGGTTTTAGTGCAAATTCTGAATGTGGTGCTTCAGATTTTTGGCAGAGAATGTCAAAAAGATTAATATTATATACAGTAACTCAAGTTCCCCAATACTTTGCATGTGTTTCAGTAGTCTGCAATGAAAGTTTTGGGTTCTGTTGATCTTCTTTGTTAAAGCTATTGTTCTGCTAAAACTTGAATATAAGCTTTGTATACTGGAGAATTAATAAGCAGGAAATGTGTTAATTCGGAAGTGAGAGTCTGGGATGAAAACCAGAGAGGCTTTAGCAGACCTGTTAAGGCAACTCAGTGAGTTATAACAGTAATTTCTGCTTTCAAAATCTGGAAGCAATAAACACTAAAGATGTGCTTTTTGAATGCAGTGGAATCAGCCCCTTGGGCAGACAGCATATAAAAAAACCCCTTGGAATTAACTTTGGATATCAACTCTACGATATTCTGAAAATACTGAAATGCTATATGCATACTGGAGCTAAGACAGCCATTCCTCCTTTCTAAAACCTTAGTTCTGTGCAGACTGGTGTCACAGTGACCTGTTTCAAAAAGACCAGATAGAAGCACTCCCTTATTTACTTGGGTATGTTGGCTTTTACTCCAGGACAATGAATGGAGCATCAGCCAAAATATATCTTTCTGGAGTGTCTGTTTAAAGTGTTAGGAGTCAGTCTACTCTTCTGTACAAACAGCTTGGCTTGTTGCTGAAATGTGGGATTTTGTTTCTTGTGTGGTTTATGTTTTGTGGGGGTGGTTTTTTGTTGTTTGTGTGTGTGTTTTTTTTTTTGTTGTTTTTTTTTTTTTATTTATTTTATTTTGTTTTTCTTTTTCCATCTTTATCTTTGAAGCCATGCAACCCTGCAGCTCTGTAGTGGCAACCACGCTAACTGCACTTCAGTGGCAGGTAAAGGGCATTGTATCTGCAGCATTGTATCTACATGTTAAACAACTGAAACCATCTCTGAGTGACTAAGATTGAGTACTTCAAGGTTTTGCAGCATTGAGGTAGTTTATTTGAGAGCAAAGATAAACAGTGCTTTCTTTCCAGCAAAATGCCTTGGGCTGATCTGATTTAAGTTTCTTGACTCCTAGATTATGGAAGTCTGGGTTGGTATATGGGGGAAACTTATGCGACCTAACTTCAAAGGTGAACCGTAGTGCAGTAGGGAGATTGGAAGTTGAAGCAGCTCCAGTATGGGGAGTGAGTGAAAAGTGTGGTATTTGGGGTTAGACAACCTGTGCATGCAGTTGGATTCTGGTTTTGTCAGTGCAGAAGTGTGATGGAGCATTACTTGCCTCATTGAACAGATATAAATAATTTATATTAAAAAAACCCAAACCCAACCTTTATCTTAGACCATATAGCTACAAGTAGTGAAAGCATCTTGGAAAGGGTTATTTCATGTTTTTATATTACATTGCTCTGTATTACGTTGCTCTGACACTGCGTCTGTCCAGAAACATGTGCTTGGAAAGCTTAATCCTGTCAAAGGAAGACATTTCCTTTTTCTGGGAGGGGGGAGTGAGGAGGAGGTTGAGCTTCTCATATGTCTGGTGTCAATGAAGAGTACAAACAGTGTGTATTTCTTATGTATGTGTTTTTCAGCATGGTCTCTCCTTCTTTCCCTGTTTAAATGACCATTCCAGACATTGTTCTCCCTTAGGACACAGTGCTGTTCAACCAGTCTGTGAACACTGCGAAGCATCAGTTTTGCTCTTTGGGTGACTTGACGCAATTAAAATGTCAGGAAGTGCTTGGGACTGAAAGACCTACGTCTGTGGAAAGGCCTTATGAAATTCAAAATGTGTTTTAATCAGAAAGAAATGATTTGGCAGCTGCATTGTTCAAGATGTGCTGGGGTTATTTTTGTGTGTGTTTTTTTTTTTCTGTTTGTTTTTTTTTTTCCCCCTGAAATATTAATTTAGTGTCCTCTAAGACAAATCAGGCTGAAAGAGAAATGCTTTATGCATGTCTGGTATGGTGTACAACTATGTGTGCACTCTGTAGCATGACTAAATTCTGAATCACTGAGCAACTCTGGTGATTAAACCTGCCTTTTAAATTCACATCCCTTCTTCCCCCACTTCCCCAACCACATTAGAAGACTTACATCTCCCACAAAAAAACAAATCCTTCTTGCAAGAGGTAGTTGCTCATCTGCTTAATCTGTTTGGTGCAGCTTCGCTTACTTGTGTAGATGGCTGTTATTTGGAGAGGGAAGTGCACTGAAAGTAATATAAAAACCCTAAATTGCCAAGGTTGAAATACTGTATAGGAAGCTTGTGACTGAGTCATTGTGCTGGGAAGATGAGCTTTGAGCATACAGGAAACTTAAAAAGTACTGTCTTGGAAATTCTTACAAAACTTTGTTAATGGTAATCTGTTCTGAGGAGTTTGCTTCTTCGTCTGGAGAGATCTAGAACAATTGCTGATGACATTGGGCTCACTTTCAGCTAGAACAGTGTCAGTGGGTCAGAAAGTGCTTCAGTTCTAGGCAACCGCATTCATTCTGAGTAATTTTTAAAGCTAGCTGGTTTTGATCACAAGTTCTACAATCTTAGGAGATTGACTGGAGAGATCGCCTCCGTTGATGGAAGATGTCCATTGGCCTCAGCTGCTTATGATCACAGTTTGGAGTATTTGACAGGTATTTAAAGCATGCCCACTGATTGAATTAGCACTTCCTGTTTCCAGAAAACAGACTTGGGTTTACTTTTTTCCTTACTGAGGTAGTAGCAGAATAAAACAAGTTTATCCTAGTGAGATGAATAACCATTATGTACTTCAAAATTAATTTGACGAATTTATTTCCTGTGGGTGAAAATTTGAGCTTCATTTCTGTACGTGGTTAGACAAATGTACAGAGGGAAAAGGCATATAATACTGAGATAGGGAATACCCATATAGTTTGTGTAGCAGAAAAAAGTGTGGGGACTTCCTGAGATATTAGCTCTACCAATTCTGAAGTGATGTGAAACTTGGACAGTAAATGGTATCGTAGTGTGCCCCCTAATTATTTGGGGTAGCTTGATCTCCGAAAGTAGATAAGGTTACTTCCAAAGGCTGTTTCTGTAGGGAGAAATAGCAAGACAACTGCATTTACCACTGAATTTTGAAAATCAAACTTTTTTAATGGGGGAAATAATTTCAATTCCAGGACTTTTAAGTAGTTAAAACAATTACAAACAGTTGGTGTTAGGATGTTGTACTCTAAGTTAGAGAACTCTAACAGTAAACATACTGAGGAAGTTGTAACTTGGTTCTAGAACTGCATTCTGATACCTGATTGCCCTGGACAGCCCCCTGCTTGTGTGGCCTGTCTGAAGACACTTAATTTCTGTGGTTTGAAAGCAAATTATAAGAATGCTTTCAGGATGCTTTTATATGTTAATGACCTTTTGCTGGGATAAATATCTTTTTTTGAGGAGGAAAATTGTATCTCAAGCTGTCTGAAGACTGAAGATGAGGCATGCTGTGTCAGTTTTTATTTTCTATGAAGGAACTGAGATTTTAAGAATAGCTTTATGGAGTGCAAGAATGGAATAGAGAAATTAAAGTGAACCAATTTTGGAGTCATGACTTGAATTGGAGCATGTCTGTGGAGTTTCTTAGCAGCTTGGTATATCTTGACAAATTTTTTGCAGTACTACAAAATCCAGCCCTGTGTTTGACTCCATGCTCTTCCCTCCTTCAGCACTCAGAATCTGGCAGCATAGGTCTGTGTACTACTGGCTCTTCAGAAATACATGCCATTTAACAGCTGAGTCATAGTTAAAATGATGTTTATGGAATTTTAACTGTGAAATTTCCTAAGCACAAAATATTTACATGAATACAGTATTCTAGTAAGAAGGAATCAAAGTTGTGTCTGACTTGTTCTGGAAATATCTGTCATCTGAATAGAGATAGGAGTAGTCTTACACTGCATTATAATGCAAAATACAGTGAGATTTTTAACTCTCTGTTTTATAATATGAGTAAGAAGTTAGAATCATTGGCAAAACCAACTTGAAACTTTTGTTTTGAAATAGGAGAAACAGTAGGTACACTTTGCGATGACTACTTTAAAGACTTACCTACGCCAGGAAGGTTTCTCTGGGTGTTCTCCACGTTCTCTGTGGGACTTAAGAAAGGTGTTCTGAGTTGCATCCTTTCCTAACTGCTGACTGGGTTTTTCAGGCTGGGGTTTGCCTCAGGTACAATAGGCTTCCTCTTCTTGGAAACTTCTAGCCTTGACTGTATTGAAAATGCTGGGTGTGCTGAGCCTGTGTGGTGGAGTGTAGTGTGAAGACATAGCTCAAGCTATTACAAGCTCTTAAGAAGGCTGTACGTGTTTGCATATCGGAAGTAATATCATATAGGCACATAGGGGGTGTCTGTATGTAATAGTGTCAGCCCAGAATCATTTATCTTCGCATCTCAGCGCAGTTGCATTTTCTTTGATAGCCAGCTTTCATTCTGAGAAGGTCTAGGATTCTCTGTAATGCACACAGTTTGGACAAGATGGTTCTAAGATTTGTTGGCATACTAATCAGAAGACACATTGGTTTTGTTGTGTTCGCATCATTCTGGTTTGAGTTTATAATAATTTCTCTTTCCAAACACAATAAATATATATGCCAATATGAACTTCAGATAATCAGTATATTTGTGTTTTGGTATGTTTGTTACTGTCAGCTCTGAAGAGAAGCAAACTTTATGAACCACTGCTCTTTAAAAAAGCATTTCTTCAGTCTAGTAAAACAGTGGGATGCTATAAAAATAAACATCCAAGTTGTATTTCTGTTGAAAGTGGATTTTTAACACTTTGTATCTGGAGTCTGTACCGTTACTATACAGACCCTTTGGGTGCAAATAGCAGCCCAGCTTTCGAGGAATATATTTGGAAAGCTGACACACTTCCTGTTAGTCATGCCACAAAAGTAAATTGTCTGCTTTGTCTGCCACAGTGTAAATGGACCGTAGTTCTGTTGTGAACAGATTTAGCTGGCAACTTTTATGCTAAATATAGACAGCTTGAGAATTACACCATTAGAATGGCAGGTGTCCTGTCTTGGCAACATACTGTGAAGAAATTGTTCCAACAACAAAAATCTTGTGGTGTTTTTCTTGTGTTTTTTCTCTTTTACCTGTCCATTGAAAAGTTACTTTTATTGCTTATTCAGCTGATACACACACCCTGGACGTGGAATTGCAACCCCTAAAACTAACACTGTCATTGTTATTGGCTTTATTTGCAGATATTTAGCCAAAATATATATGAATTTCACGTAGTCATTCAAGATGGAAGTGTTCGCATTAGAGAACCTCATAATTTGATTTTAACCTTGTAGTATCTCACAGAAGTGACATTGAAATTAATATTGGCAATGCAGTAATCTTTTGTTTCAGATAGCTTAACTGTCAGTACTTGGAACCAGCCACCTTTGTTACCCTTCTTGCCGGGATTTTAATGCAAGATCTGGATCTGGGATTAAAATCTACCAAGCACATAGGCAAGCTGTTTAGAATGTTAATGCCTTTTCTTAAACTTTTTAAGAAGAAACATAAACGGTAAGCATTGTGATGGGCAGTCATTTTAATTGCCAAAGACTTCAGATATTTTCTGAATTGCATTATGCTGTAAATTCCATTTTGATCCAACTGCAAGCCCAGCCTTATTGTGGTGGTTTTTGTTTTTTCCCTGGTGAAAAGGAAGATTAAACATGCTTGACTAGTGATTGGGAACAGGGCAGTGTTCTGTTGATACACCTTTCTTGGATGAATAGCTTGAAAGAAAATGTGAACCTGCAGTAAAAAAGAAGCCTATTTAGGAGAAGTGTTTGATTCCTGACTGATTTATGACTTAAAGTGAAAGTAGAAGTTCCCTTTTTTTTAATGTTTTTAATGCTAATGGTTTTAGTAAAGAGAGCTGAATTCACGCTTTATCATAAAGATCATGCAAATATACTGTGGTTTATTTATATTGCCATAGAACTGCTAAGGTTTAATAGCTTCCACTGAAACGGTGAATCTTTGCAATGGATTGCTAAATTATTGGTGCTGTAATGTATGTCACATAAACAGATGAGAAATAAGTTTCGTTTTGACCTGAGTGCAAGTTTGACTCTTCCCATAGCAAGGGAAGAAAATGAGCCTTTTGCTGAGGAGTTCTTTTGTGATACTATGGAGTTGTGTTCACTGCTCAGGTGTTACTATGCAGCGGAGAACTGCAACTGCTCTAAGACAGTTTCTGTTCTCATGAAGAATAGGCTTAATGTCTTGTTTACATTTGTTAAGCTGTTTACAGATTGTCTGGTTGGAAATAAAAGATAATGCTGATGTAGATTCCAAAATTGTAAATGGTCCAGAAATTACAGTTAGTGTGAATGGTATCCTGCTGAGGAAAGTGTCATGTACTCATTTTTGAATACCTGTTATTTCACATCATTACTTGTCATTTTCAATTACTGTGTATTGTATCACATGATTGAAAATTATATGTTTAGCTCTCTTTTAAAAGCACTACATTTCCTGCTCAAACCTAGACCTAGAGATTTTATTATAAATGAAGAACCACTGATGATGGCTGTAGTTAACTCCTTGCAGACATTTCAAGTCTGGCATACTTAATAGTGGTTCATATTTTTCATTCTCTGGACACTTCCTGTACTAGTACTCAGGGGGTGATTGTCATTCACATCATGACAGAAAAGTGTGTTTGACAGGTGGCACCTTTCTAGTGCGTGGTTTCTTAGAGGGGCAGTAAAGCATAGCTGTCTTGGGCTTCAGGTCCCTCCTGTGAATCAGTCAAACTTACTTTCTGTCATCAAAGCAAAGACATTGCCATTTTATGCCAGGATTACATATTGTTCTGGGCAGACATGTTTCAAAGAACTTACCAAGCATGACTGAATGTGGTATTTGCTGCAGCTATTTCTATAGTAGTAATAACAATAATAAAAACTGAAATAAGTTACCATTTAATTTTTAGTTAACTTTCTTTGCCTACCTTAAAAGGAATAACAATTTACATGAAACAGGACTTTGCCTTTCTCCTAGACAACAAAATTTGAACCTTTTTTTGTAGCTTGAGAGAGGAAGCTCAAAATATTAAGTGATGATCAGATTCATTTGGCAGGGGTGATACAATAACATGGTATTACAACACATAAGAAGCGTTCAGAATAAAGTTTCAGTAATATGGAAAACATATTGGAAAAACATTATGGAAAACAACCTTCTGCTCTTGAAGAGCCCTGGGCAGGAGCAAAGTAGTATTTGCCTGACCAAAACTGAAATTAATGAAAACACAGGAGTTCATAACAGTCAGAGAAAAAATTAATGCCATGTTTTTCTCTTGTGTTGCAGAATTTATCTGTTGTGCCTTTTCAGACCTCCTCAAAACTATCATCACATACGTGCAGAATGCTGTAAAGATTGGCAAAGAAATTGGCAGCAGAATGAAGCAATAGCCCTTAGAGGTTGAAAGCTGAGTTTTGGCAGACCGCT
Organism: Amazona ochrocephala; assembly: GCA_039720435.1. Classification (NCBI taxonomy): domain Eukaryota; kingdom Metazoa; phylum Chordata; class Aves; order Psittaciformes; family Psittacidae; genus Amazona; species Amazona ochrocephala. The sequence continues at coordinate 28,360,649 of CM077883.1, read as the reverse complement.
GTAGGGCTGAGCTACTGCCATCTGTCAGGTACAGAGGAAAAAAGTCTAGCTTGAATGCTTAGGGTCACAATGAAGCACCATTTTCGTACACTAGGAACTAAACATTATTCCTTTAAAGTTAAGTTTAAGATGAGAACTGTATTTGAGAGTAAAGTTTCACCTGGGAGATAGTCAAATTTGCCTAGATGCTGGATACCTTGTTCTAGTAGGTGAATTCTGATCACTTCTGCAGCATCTGACACAACAGTAGACTATGTTGTGTATGTTGCTGGTTATTATCAGTAAAGAACAGGTTTGATGGGTTATTTTGAACAGTTGATCTGGTTGAAGTCAAAGATGTGGGACAAAAAGACGCCAAAGTGTTGGAAGGTTTGGAGTGGAGACAAACTTAGTGGCCTCTAAGCTAGGGAGAGTGGGACAATCTGTATTGACATCTGATAGAAGAAGTTTCTCAAAGTGTTAATGATAGGTTTTATGTGTCTGGTGGGTTGGAAGGGCAAGAGATGATGATGAGTATCAGTTCTGCTTTCTTAAGTGGATTTCTTGCTATCATGAACGTCTCCTATAATACTTTACTGGGTAAAAAAAAAACAATTAAAATTGGTAAATTTGGTGTTTTATTTCATTCTATGAAAAACTGATTTACCTGCAGTAGCCATTGTGAGGTAAAGAGTGCTTATTGGTCTGTTTTCCCCCCTTGTTGCCTTTTTAATCCTTCACAAATAGTAAGAATACTAATAAAGCATGCAGCTGTTTTGTGTGGTTGAGCAAGTTAGATGTGATGGAACTAAATGCATAATTTCTGGGTTTATATACAGTGTTCTTCTGTTGGGCTCCTGCAGCTAGAAAAGCTTGCTGGTTTCCAGGTGATGCCATGCCTAAAACTGGAAAAATCAGTAATTGCAATGTGGCTGCAAGGGTAATGGTGGCTGTAGCCTCATAATTGAATAACCTTTCCTTTTTTTACAGCAATGCTTGGCTAACAACAGTAAGGGGGGGAAACCCCCCCAAACATCACTAGCATTGGTACCAAAACCACTTCAGAGAATTATAGCTGCAGTTAAGAAAAAGAAAAAAAAAAAGGGTGGAGGGGGCTTGTGCTAAAAAATACTTCAAATTTTCAGAAAGCCCTGTTGAATTTTGTGTAAACTTCCAGAATTATGGGGTTTATGCACTCATTGTTCCCACTCTACAATAAGTTCAGGGTATTAGGAAGGAGGCTCATGCTGTAAACAAATCCAGGGCTCAGGGCTCTGATTTGCTGACTGAGCTTTAGGGCAGTCGAGTTCTAGCTCTGACTGCATTCCAGGAAGTGAGAACAATAGAACAAACAAACAGTGATAGCAGGTTTTAGGTTTTCTTTTAGCTCCAATTGGTAAGCAAAAAAATATATGGCTACTTCAGCAGTAACTAACCCATTTGAAAAAGGATCGTTCTTTCCACAGTTACATTTGTTCAAGGTACTCTTAAAACGTAATGTAGTATAATAAGATTTTGTTTTTCTCTGCATCCACAGGATATGTCAATTTTTCCACTTTTAAATACTCATATAACTGAAAATCTACTGTTTTAAATGAAGTTCAAATTTTGAAACATGGTATTCTACTCATCAGGTTGCTCCGGTGGTGTATGCAAATGCATTGTTCTGTTGCATTCCTTGATGTAAAATGTTAAGAGAGCTGTTCCCTCACCTGCTTCATTTCCAGTCACATTTCTGATTAACATGAGTAGATAGACCCTCCTGATAAACTACAGAAAAATTAATTGCTATTTCACCACATTTGGTTTATAGCTTGAAAACAAGCTGATTTTTATTTTTATTCTTTTTTTAAGCAACAGCTCTGTTGCAGAACTGCATCAACAGCAGATTTCAGAGCAGCATCCCACTCATTTAAATCACAGTGACTGTAAATGAACAACATGTGTTGAGTTGGAAAACTTCTTTGGGGACCTTTGTCATGTGTGGCTAGAAGGAAACAATGCTGGGATGGTCACTTCATTCTCTGCTGCGTCAGGTTTTTGTCCCCTAGAATGTGGTACGTTTTTCAGACATTCACTTTTGATACAAGCCTGGTAAGTGTCAGCCTCAGTTGATGAAAACTCTGAGTAGCGGTGAAGGTGCTTCCAGCTCCAGCAGTACTTGGTGCTCTCATAACTTGGGGATTTGAAAGGGTTTCTGGTATGGTTGTCAACAAAGGACTGAAAAAGAAGAAAGATATCAGTGTTGCAAGTGAATACAACTAGAAATACTTCACAATTGCAAATTGTGAATACTTCACAACTGTATTGATTCAAATTGAACTTGAATTGTGAATTCAAATACTTCACAATTGCATCTGAAACAAATCTTAAAAAGTTAAAACATGTGCAAGTATGAAGCAGTAAGTAGTGGCTTCCAGAATATTCTGGAATACCCTATTCCAAAATAGGGTAGCTGATGAATTTAGGGGCTGTACTGAACAGGATTTGGGCATGTTACTGTAATACAAATACTTGCTTGACAGATTAATCCCTTACACACTGGTATAGCTACCCAAGGGAGCGCATTAGATACGCTGACATTCTGTACACTGAATTTGCTTTTATCCTGGCCTTAGACTTTAGCAGAAAATCCACAAGGTGCAGGCTAGAGGCACGCCTTTTCATTAAATGTAATTGTACATTCTTTATGCATTACTGGAGACTTGGGAGGTGTTGAAAAGTTTAATGAGTGTTGATTAAGGGTCTAAATTTCAAAGTAACTACCTACTACAATGCCGATTTGAATGGAGGTGCAGATGAGCCATTAGATACTAAAATGATTGTCCTAATGCAAACTGCATTTACTCTAGGCTGCAGTAAATCTGTTAACCTGCAGTTAATAGTTGTGTTGGCAGAGAGCTGATGTTGGTTAGAAGCCCACTGAAAGGAAAAAAAAATAGCTTTTCTGATCAACAAGAAATAACATCCTATGATGAACTGATTCTATTGGAAATGTTTTTGTCAGCTTTGGTTGGTTAAAAAGTGCAGGAATTCTGTTGTTGCTGTAGGCTTCTCTCCAAGAGGCATTCCCTGCTATGTAGCTTTGTACATGTGTAACTTCATTCTTTAACTTCCTAGCCTTCTAGATTGTTACAAAAGGTAGTTTCAAATTTGGATGGCTTTTGGGGATGAGAACTTGATCTGAATTTTATGGTTGCAGTAAGAGAGTGCTCCAAGAGATCCAAAAGTGAGATAAAAGCCTTGGATAACTAGTCTGCACACACAGAACATACACAGGCCTTAGCTAGCAGCAGGCTCTTGGCCATCTTCTTTTTCTCCAAACATACTGATGTGCTAGAAAGAAGTGATCAGTCTTGTAAACTTTGCAACACTTGACAAAAAGGTGGTGTTTATGTCACAGCACTGTGGGGGCTGGGGGAGGAATTGAGAAATTGCAGTCTTTTCAGGGTTCAAACTGATTTTCCCATCCTCATGAGCTGAGTATTAAACCTGTATGCTATACTGGCTTTTGTTTAAAGTAAAACCTAAGAAACGGTCCTAAGAATCCTATGGAAGATAAGAAAGCCTGGTATAAAATACAGAGCCTAAACCCACCCAACCAACAAGTCCACCTCCTCAAAACAACCAGAACCTTGAAGTGAAGTTTCTGTCATCTTTTAAAAACAAACTGCTAATTCCATTTTTACTTTTCTGCGATCATACTCTCAGCAGGGGTTCCACTGTGAAGGGAAACTGCCTGGAGAGGCTTGTGCTGCATCGTTTTCTACTGAGTTATTCCATGTAGAGACTGTAACTGTAGAAAAGCACTGTTAATTTCAAAATAGAGAGGTCAATGTGATTGTTTAATTTGTATTAATACCTGGATTTGTGCTGCAAGTGGTTTGTTATTGACTAGACCTCTATATAAGTCTAGTTCATTTATTATGAGCTTTTAACTGTGAGTAATTTGGAAGCCTGGATTGAATTTTTTCTTGAACTTAAAGCTGTTCTTTTTGGCAATGCAAATGCTGACTACCAAAGAGAAAATGGAACTTAGCACTTTCTGAATTGCTTCCTTTCCAGTGTGTTGATAGAAGGTACTTCAAAACTAGGAATTAATGGACTGTAAGAAAGTAACTTGTTTGTATCTTACATTACAGACCTGGTTACTGGAAGCATTCCACATGGTCAAGCAGTACTTTCAGACAAGCTTAATTCCTATTAAATGAAGTTTATTTTTGAGGTAAGCATTTGTTTGATTTTCTTTGTTACACATATAATGACACAAAACCTCCTACAGTAATTAAAATCTTCTATCTGCTGCCTGCATAGATTAGTGTAATATTTTCTTTAGAGCATGCCTAAAATGTATACACTTGGGGCTGTGTGAGAGGAGAAATGAAGCTGAAAAATACATGTGATGCATGAATATTGAAGCTCCAAGTAAACATTGCAATTAACAGCCAGGAGATTAACCTGGCCATTACAGCTATTGACTATTTTTAAATTGTTTCCAGGGAGACTGGAGAATATGATCCCATAATAAATGAGTTCTCTAAGCCTCAGGAAAAAGGGCCATGCCTTTCACTGGTATGAGAACAAATAGCTGAGAAGATGACTTAACTTTGTTTCATCTTAATACATGTAGGAGAGATGGCAAAAAGAGCAAGGAAAAATCATTACTGGAAAAACTTCACAAATACATTACCATTTCTATACCATAATGGTTTGAGAAGAGAATGCCTCAAAGTGGCAAGACTTTGGGCAAAATGGTGATAAATCTTGCTCTACATTCTTAATTTGTTGAAGTTATTTTGACCTTGTACACATTACTGTTCTAAATGTGTCTCTGGCTTTGACTGCTCCTCTGGAAATGGTGCTTGTAATACTAAAAGGTCACTAATGGAATTTTGTCCTGCTATTCTCCGTGCTTGAAAAATGTCTTTAGTGAACTTTCAAAGCATCCTATAATTAAAGCAGCATGTCAGCTTTTATCAGATATGTCTAAGGACAAGGTTAAATGAAATAAAATCACTTAAGAGTAAGTAGTTATTTAGGATACACATTTCATAATAGGTGCAAATCTTGAGAAGGTTAGATGGTTAGCAACACTGTTTTGTTCTTGTTGTTATACAGTTAGAGCTAAATATTTATAGAGCATTCTTATAATCAAGCCTCTCAAGAAGAACCATTGAAGTATTGTTTTTTTAAGACTTCACACTGCATTAAGTTCTCTTTTACAAGGTCTTTGTTTTCCTCATCTCACTGATGCTGCTCTCAGATCATTGTTATCATTTGTGGTATCAAATAGCTCGGCTAAAGGTCTTCATTAGCTTTTGATTTTAGAATTTTTATTGAAAGTGTCATCTATTTGTGTAGTTAGACTGATTCAGTAGTATGGCTGTTCAACTGATTGAGCTGGATTGGTGACAACTACTAATCAAAGGAAACAAGTGCTTCTGGAAATATTGCTGGTTTCTTAAATGTGAAAGGATAATTTCCCCAGGAAACATTTTGAATTCATTCATGCTGGCCTGATTCAGGAATGAATCATAAATTCCACCATGATTTCTCTCCTTTCTGTCAGCAGCATGTTAGTGCTACTGGCTGTTGTATAAGTAAGTGGATGGTTGGAGAATTAAACTTGTACTCAAGGAGAGGTCATTCCAGTGACCTCTTCATGTGGCATCTTGTTAACTGATGGAACAATAGCCGGTGTAGCAGAAAGTAACCATAGTCATTAGTGGAATCAGTGCCAGTGAAGAATATGAATAGTAAGGAATGCTTCAACCCCTTTTCATGCATACACTGGAAGGAGAACAAAAGCTACAATTTATGAAAATTCTTTCAGTTGATTTGAAATGTAATGTGATTGTCTTTGCAGAGGTCCCACTCATTAGAAGACTCTTTGAGAGTTAATGGCACGTGTTTACTTGGAATTTACTAAGACAGATTGGCCAAGGAAGCTGGCTTTCGCCTGGCTGTCATGATTCTGTGGTTTTTCAGCATCAAATAGTTCAGATATTAAGACATGAGAAACTTCATATTTTCAAGAGAACACTTTCCCTTATACAGCTTTGATAGGGTGGCTCTCTTGTCAATATAGAATGAATCTGAAAATCTACCTGGAACGTTATTCTTGAGTGCATTGGTTAGCAGTTCTCTGAGAAGATCGCTGGTCTTGACAAAGAATAAGTGGGGAAGCAGGGACTCTTGGTGGGAAGATGATCTAGGCAAATCAACGGCAGCATCCAAGTCTTCTTCCCTGCACAGTGTCCTAAACCCTAAACAGGGAGTTTCTTTCAGGTTTTGCTAATAGTTTTACTTAAACTTTGAAGTTGCACTTAAAGCAACTGGTTTAGTATCCTTTCCACAAGAAACAGCACTGCAGTGAATAATTGGAACGCAGCACATGGTAAGCAAGTGGGAAACTGCAATAAGGCAAAGCTGGATAGATTCCTGGTTTTAATAGCTGTCTGCATGGTGATTTTCCATATTTAATTTCAGTACTTTGGTGCTTTCTTCACCCTCATTTTGAAGGAAGTGTATGTTTTATACTATAAAAAGCGGATGTAAATAGAACTTGGAAGTATGAAAAAATCTATTTGATGTTTTAATACAAAATATGGAGTGGATTGGGCAATAGTGGTGTGGGGTCAGCTTGTAGTAGGCTAGAAAAGTGTTACACAAACAAACATTTCACTCCTGTCTGATCTAGTTGTTGCAGAAAGAACATCTAAGAGGGAAAAGATTTGAGTTGCACAAGCAAATAAAATATAACAGAATAAAAGGACTCTTCCCTATAAGGGAGCATTTCTGTAAGAGTGATATGAAAGGTTGAAAATGGAGGTCAGTTAAACTCATGTTTATGGATAAGTGTAGGTTTACATTGTGTAGCATTGAATGAATGCTGTACATCATTCAGGTACATAATAAAAGCTTTAGCAAATGCTTGATTCTAAATATGTTTAGATAAATAACTTGTAAAAAGCAGTGATTTGTGGTGTTTCTTCTGTTAACTGTGTTCAAGTCTCGCCCTGCCTCTCCAAAATGATGGAATAATGCCACTACTACCAGCTATTATACTGAAGTTCTATTTCAAACTTTTCCACTGAGTATTTTCTCTGTACCCTGCTGCTGCTAGTCCATGGGTAGAATTACTTCAGATTTTTGATATATTGCATTATTAAACAGTCTGTAAATATATAATTCAGTATGAGTAACTGAATGAGCATTCTGTTGTAACTGGAGTTGATGAACGATGCTGAGGTTGCAGTAACTGTAAGGAGGATATATTTTAAATGCTCAATGCATGTTGTTGAGGTCTTAAATTTACAGCTAAAGCAGTCAACCATTAAATCAGTGATAATAGTGGAGGGAGGAAGAGAATGAGGCGTTCTTTGACCTTGAGTGTGCTTATTGTAGTGGACAATGTATTAGGGAATTGTGGATTCCTTTCAGTCCCTTTTCAACTTTCTCAATGGTATGCAATGCTGAAAAGCCATGACGATTTTTAGGGATGTATGTGTGCACTTGCTTGTGTCATACATGCACACACAAATATGCTGTATTTATGTAACATTAGTGTGTTTGTATGCACAAACCTAAACACAGAAACAGTACATCAAAGCCAAGTAGTACTTCTAAAATTGAGACTTGGTTTAGTGTTAAGCATGTTTTTTACAGTGTCAGTCACTTTGGTACCCTTCTGCTAACCTGTATGTTTTTTAAAAAATAAGCCGAGTTCTTTGATAGTTTGATTATGACTATGCTGTGTATTTCTACAATTGTGGTCTATTTGTTACCTTTCAGGTGGTAACAGGTACCAAAATAGTTAGAAGGTCTGTATTAAGTATTGATATAACATCTTGTTCGTATATGTTGTCCTTTGTTGTTGCTACAGAAATAGCACACTTTGTGCTGTATGCTGAAGAGGATAACCTTGATGAGATCAGATACAGATGGATATGGATTTCTATTTAGAAATACACCTCTCCTTGTGTTTTTACTATATGGAGTTAGGGGAATGACGTTATAACGTATTCCAGTTTTAAATAAGGTTTATAACTGTGTTGAATTTTCACAATGTTAATAGCAGCTTAGATTTAGGGATTCTCTTGAGTTTATTGTTCCTTTATGCCAGGATTTGTTTTCAAAACTCATGTAAACACTTAAACAAAAATAAACAGAAAATTTAATGCATGACATCAGGACCTTTGTGAACAATCTTCCGTTTCTCAGAAGCGCTGGTTCCAGACAAGGCCTCTTTGCTGTGGGGCAAGTTGAGCCTACATCTCATGACTAACAGAATTCCATGATTCTGTAGCTACTTCGAGCTGGAGAGGATTTTCACAGTGATGGAATGAATGAATCTCCCTGCACAGCTGTCCCCAGTGTTGATATTTGTCCAAGTCTTGTTTCATTTTCTGTCTTATCTTTCTTGGATTTGATTCCGGAAGTGCCTGAAACTCACTGTGGAAGTGGCAAAATGGAAGTTTTGGTGCAGGAATGAGAGCTGGGAACGCCCTAGCAAGTACATGAAAATAAATCAATTTGGCAGTGTGATTGTTGTCTGCAGAAATGAATGTTGAACTCTCCTCTGAAGCCCGGAAATGAGAGACATGAATTGTAATTTATTGGAGAGAGAAAGAGATGTTGAGCAGTTGGATTTAAGTCTTTTCAATAAGTTACTATAAAGTCATTTTGCTGAGATTTTTTTCCCTTTAGGGATGTGGTCTGGGGAAGAAGTATTTTCAGACTATATATTTAGAGTCATTGGTGCATCTGTGAAATTTCCAAGTGGGAAATCTTGTTGCCCTACTTTTTCTAGCCTTCCTTACCTTTTTTTAATGGAAAATCTGTTTGCAGGTAGAAACCCTACAGGGACAATAAGACAATGTCTGTTCCCAATTTAGCTCAGTTGCTTGAGCTGCAGAGCCACTTCAAATGCTTGTGACTATGTTTTAGGATACTCCTCTGATTCTCACGTGAAGAGCCATTAATTTAGTCTTGGAGAGGGCTACTTGGTGAGTATCTCCTACCTAGCTAAAATGATAACTGTCAAAGGCTGATCCCAAAAAAGCCCCTAGCTGGAACCTACAGCATGTCTTAAGGTAGGCATAGTACCTGTAGTTGTAAACCGCATCTCAGGTTGATTTCCCTTTTTCTGCTTGCTGTAATCAACATGAGCACTGACAGTGACAGCTTATTTTTTTCCTACCTGTACTTGGAAAATAATTTCCTCACCTTTTTTTATTGCCTTCCTGTCTTTCTGTGTACATGGCAAAGGGTGGTGGTATGTTCTCGCGTATATAGCGCATATCTAGTATATTCCTGCTCTGTGCAAGTAATGCATTTTAGGACACTTACAAGGGCTAATAGCTACAAGATGCAAGAGTCATCCAATCTTTTAGGTACAGCTTGAAATAGGCTTTGCTGAGAAAAATTATGAAATATCTGAATTCAGGCTTAACCAGTTTAAGTCTGTCGAGTTGAGTTGAGTTTTTCAGTAAGACACTGCCAGAGCGTCTTTCTGAGCACATGTGATGTAGGAGAAGGTTTGACCTTAGGTTAGCACACAGTTGGCAGTGTCCTAGGCTAAGTGTAATCTAATTGACATGTGATGTTTGTGCACTGTTACACTGATAAAAGTTCAGTGTTTCATGAGCTCTTCCTTTGTTGTAGGAGTAGGAGCTGCTTTGGAGTTCAATCCTGGTCTTTTCATAGATTAAGGTTTTTCTCAAGTTTAAGCATGCTCAGAAATTTTCATAAGGTTTAGACTGACTTTTAATTTCCTTCCTTATCCAGTAGTTGTGAGATTTTTACTTTGGGGGTATGAAGTGCTCTTAAAGCTGGAGTGAAATAAATGCTGTGGTGCTTGCTTGAAACATTCACTCTAATGTATCATGCTCCATGTTCACGGTTTGTAGCTGTGACTGAGATGTTGATTTGACAGGGGCAAGTGCACTGTCCTTGCTCAGCTTTTCTGTTTTCATTAGTGTCAGTGATTCTGATAGTACCTGAGCCTTCTGCAGCTTGTTGGTATAGGGCTTGTTTTTCCCCCTCTCTGTGTGTTTTACTCCAAGTTCTGTTGACAAGCTGTTCCCTGTTTCTTCTGCTGTGTTTAGATTTGAAATAATGAAAGTACACCATTTTGAGTTGTCAACTTTGTGTAAATTTGTTGTGTATATTTCCCCACCATTTGCCAGGGTACAATGAAATTATCACAGCTCTATGTGATCACCTTTCTAATGAGGGATGTCTATGGAATTAGTATTGCTGTCTTTGGTGACATACAAATATTTTGTTGATTTTTACTGTAAACGTTATCTTCATGACATGAAAATTGATGAAGAATGATGATTTATATAGAAATTGTATTAATCTCATCTTGACTCCAGATTGTGATTCCTTGTGAGCAAAAACTGTCTGGATGTTACTACAGTAGATGGGATTGAGACCAGAGTATTTACATACAGGTAGAAACATAACTGAATTAATTATAATTTAGATGATCTAATAACTTTAGAGTAGGGATTAGCTTTGAGTTTTCAAGAAGCACTATTAGGCAAAAATTGTGCCAAAGAATTCAGTGTAGTAAACAACATGATGCTGGTAAAAATCCCTATTTGTCTTGATACAGATTTCCTGTGTTTCCTCTCATTTCTTTTTTGTACTTATTTTCTTGAAGCCTGATTTAGACTGATTGCTGTGGGGGAATAAGAGTCATAGCTCAGGTTTTGAAAAACACTTGACATACCACAGGTATTCTAATTGACCTTAAGCAAAGTATGCAGTGACGTGGCTTCTGACATCCTACACTTTGTGTCAAGAACCAGGTCAGCAACCTGTGGGCTAATTCCAGTGGACACAGCTAAGTAAAGCAAATGTTGGAGAAATGCCATTAGTGAATTGTTCTGGTGGACTTGCTTGACCGTTTGATCCTGGACAGCCTGCCTTTCATTGAACTTCCAGCAAGCAATATTGAGAGGTGCAGAGAGGAATCTCATGTAATAGCTTATGTTGTTCACTTGATGTCTTCTGAAGCTTGTTTTTGCAAGTGTCTCTTTGGCCAGTCCTTTCCAGTGAATTGTCATGTACCTTTTTTACCAAAGACTCCATGCTATGATTTCTGTCTGAGGCTCCTTCAATAACATCTTGTGCAGAAAAAAGTTGCATTGGGTGGAGTCAGGGATCACCATTCTTATCCAATTGTTTTTGCAGGTAGAAATTCATGTTAAATTTCAGCACTGGTAACACTGCATAAATGACACCAAAAGTGTGTCTCCAAGTCTGAGAAGTATCTGTGGGAAGCACTTAGTGGCTCTTTTCCATTTTGACTCCAGGCCCATAATCATATGTTCTGTGGTTCACATTAGGAATCCAACAGGGAATTGTTTTGCTTGCAACAAATTCTGTTAAAAGTACTGCTGCCAGCTTGGTTTTTATGTTGATTTTGACTCTCTTGCAGTTTTTACCTTCAGGCTGCCATGGTTTAAGTCTCTATAAACTCACGCAGCCGCTGTCTCACTCACTCCCCCCTCTTTCTTCCCTCCGCTCCTGGAGGGATGGGAAGGAGAATCAAAAGAATGCAACTCCCACAGGTTGAGATAAGAACAGTTTAGTAACTAAGGTATAATACAAACCACTACTGCTACCACCAATAATAATAATGACAAGAGAAAATACAAGGGAAAAGAATACAATTTCTCACCATCCAATATCAAGCCCCACCACGCAGTGCACCCCCACCACCCTTCCGGGTCTCTGCTCTCTGTTTCCTACATCCTGGACATGACGTGCTGTGGTATGGAATAACCTCTTTGGTCAGTTTGGGTCAGGTGCCCTGTCTCTCCTTCCTCCCGGCTTCCCCTCCTCCCTAGCAGAGCATGAGACTCACAAAGCCCTTGGCCAGCCTAAACATTACCAAGCAGTAACTGAAAACACTGGTGTTAACAGCACTGTTCCCAGGCCCAAAATCAAAAACACAGCGCTGCACCAGCTACCAAGAAGGAGAAAAATGACTGCTACTGCTGAACCCATGACACAGACTTTTTTTGTCTTACCCTAAATTTGGGCTTAGTGTCACCTGGGTAATTTTACTCATGTTCTCCTTGATTCTGTGCTTCATTTTGTTTCAAGGGGAGACGTCCATGGTGGCAGCAGAGTTCTTGTTATACAACAAGTTTAAGTCTAAAATGTCTGATACTTGTTGGAAAACTGGCAATAATACTTGATGTTATATGTGGCAATAATACTGATGTTAGTCACAGTAAGAGGTTCCTAAATAATACAGAAAAAGTAACTCCATAAAATGTTGTAAGTACAGGTAAGAGAATCAAATGCCTAAAGCATTAGAAACATTAGTAATTTAATACTTTCATAGTTGAGTGTACCATATGGCATCTTATATGCTTTCTAATACTGTCTGATTCTTCATTACAAATTTATTTAACCCTGTATTAGTGTGTAGTAGCTTCTCGAATTACTATATCATATTTACCTTGGAGATTTTGCCTTTACTGCGCGTAGTTACCTATTTTTTTTAGTTTCTATGTATTGGCTTCTCATAGTGGCCTGTCAGCAGAATACGCTTTGCTTTACTTTTCAACCAATGTTTTATTATTGTAACTGTAATAATAATGTTGTAATGTTTTAATTGATGTAAGGTTTTAATGTTGTAAGTACTGTATCTGACCTGTGCAAAAGGCACAAAATGACAGGAGTTAACAAGAACACCGGAAGCATCAGTATCTGATATTTATACAGACATAGTATATTATGGAAGTCAGTGTTAGGTTGCGTGCTGAGCAATGGGGATGGGCAGAGTTTGTACTGATAGGACAAGTTCTGGACTTATTCTGGTGGGATGGGCAGACAGAAAGCTTTCAGTATCCCCTTAGCTGCCTTTGGATTTGATTTTGTTTGTTTTGTTTTTGTTGTTTTGTTTTTTAATCATAGTCTTAGGAGAAAAGACACTATGCAGTTTAATATTTTCCGTGACAGTGATTATTCCTGACAAGCTCCATAGATACTGAAGGTTTAAATAAAAGTGGCAGCTCAAGCACTTGGATTTATATTGAACCTTACAGCTCTGAAGTGCACTTCATATTTCTGTATATGGCTGTTTTAAAATAGAATGAATTTTGCTGCGTTCTATTATATGAACAGAGAAAACCTGAGTTAGCTTGCCTGAAGAGTAGCTATGATTTTCTGCCTGAGACCTGCTTTGCTATGCTTTGCTCAATATAAATGACAATCAGTCTCTAAGCTGTCAACCTAAAATGTCGCTAAATGACCGGCGCTTTACTAAGCATCCAGTTTCTGAATGGGCCTGCAAGAAATAGTGGTTTTCCAAGTCAGGAAGCCCTTTGCCTTCATCCTCAGTTTGTGAAGGTTCTGGACAAGCAGATGAGGTTCATTGTGCAGATGATGGTTTGGTGGTCAGTTCTGTGGACTACCAGCTCTGTGTAGTACTCCTACAGGTTCTTCAGGGCTTACTTAAATAGTGGAGTGCTAACTTGCTAGACTACAGTTGCATTCATTCAAACAACATTTTATAAGGGTTTACTTTTTTTCTGCCTCACTTTCTATTTTAGTGAACTGTTTTAAATTATTGAATTAACTGATTATTGAGATAAATAGATCAAAACCAATTTTAGAGCCTGTTAAGTCCACCATTTCAGATCAAATCATTGACAACTATTCTGCATAAACCCTATAACAGGACTGGCAAAAAGTAATTTTACTCAAGCCTTACTGATTTTCTTGCTCTGCGTAGCTAAGTTGTTTCTGAAGATTTGTCTACCCTGTCTAATTCTGGATGATAATGCTGATTAAAATTATCAGTATGGATTTATTTCAGTGATTCCAGTAGCTTAGTGAATGCTATTTTATTCAGTAGTTCAGCTTCAAAAAGCAGTTTAGCTAACAAATAAAGGAGGTTGTTTATAAAACTGGCAAGAAACTAGAGTGAACCATTAGTTTCCTTTACATTCCCTAAGGCAAGTAATGGAGTGGAGTATGTATAAAGCAACTATTGACTGCTGTTCTCCTTAAAGAAAAGGAACAGAAAATTCCAGGACAGAGTGAGGTGATGATCAGGAGAGTGGGAAAAAAAAGCAAAAGAAGAATTCTTGTATGATTTATTTCAACATATTACCTAGAACATAGCAGTACTGTTTCTGTACCTGAAGAAACCTGTGGGCCCTCTCCGGAAGCCATCAGGAGAACTGGCTATCTTGGATTTGGAGAAGGCTGAGGTTCTTAATGACTTCTTTGCCTCAGTCTTCACCGGCAAATGCTCTGACCACACCACCCAAGTCTTGGAAAGCAGATGCAGGCCAGTGAGAGTGAAGACCTTGGGCCCACTGTAGGAGAGGATCTGGTTTGAGACCATCTTAAGAACCTGAACATGCACAAGTCCATGGGACCTGATGAAATCCATCCACGGGTCCTGAAGGAGCTGGCAAATGAAGCTGCTAAGCCACTGTCCATCATATTTGAGAAATCATGGCAGTCAGGTGAAGTTCCCGATGACTGGAAAAAGGGAAATATAACCCCCATTTTTAAGAAGGGAAAAATGGATGAGCTGGGGAATTACAGACCAGTCAGTCTCACCTCTGTGCCTGGCAAAATCTTGGAGCGGATTCTCCTGGAAGGCATGCTGAGGCACATGAAAAACAACAAGGTGCTTGGGGACAGCCAGCATGGCTTCACTAAGGGGAAATCCTGCCTGACCAATCTGGTGACCTTCTGTGAAGGGGCTACAGAACTGATGGACAGGGGTAGAGCAGTTGATGTCATCTACCTGGACTTATGTAAAGCATTCGACACTGTCCCACACAACATCCTTCTCTCTAAGTTGGAGAGACATCAATTTGGTAGGTGGACCACTCGGTGGATAAAGAACTGGCTGGATGGCTGCAAGCAAAGAGTAGTGCTCAATGGCTCAATGTCCAGCTGGAGACCAGTAACGAGTGGTGTCCCTCAGGGACGGGTGCTGGGACCGGTCTTGTTCAACATCTTTGTGGGTGACATGGACAGTGGGATTGAGTGCGCCCTCAGCAAGTTTGCCGATGACACCAAGCTGTGTGGTTCGGTTGATACATTGGAGGGAAGGAATGCCATCCAGAGGGACCTTGACACGCTTGTGAGGTGGGCTGATTCCATCCTGATGAAGTTTAACCATGCCAAGTGCAAGGTCCTCCACCTGGGTCGGAGCAATGCCAGGCACAGGTACAGGTTGGGCAGAGAAGAGATTGAGAGCAGCCCTGCAGAGAAGGACTTAGGGGTGTTGGTCGATGAGAAAATGAACATGAGCCGGCAGTGTGCGCTTGCAGCCCAGAAAGCCAACCGTATCCTGGGCTGCATCAAAAGGAGTGTGACCAGCAGGTCGAGGGAGGTGCTCCTGCCCCTCTACTCTGCTCTCGTGAGACCTCACTTGGAGTATTGTGTGCAGTTCTGGTGTCCTCAACATAAAAAGGACATGGAACTGTTAGAACAAGTGCAGAGGAGGGCCACGAGGATGATCAGGGGACTGGAGCACCTCCTGTATGAAGACAGGCTGAGAAAGTTGGGGCTGTTCAGCCTGGAGAAGAGAAGGCTGCGTGGAGACCTCATAGCAGCCTTCCAGTATCTGAAGGGGGCCTATAAAAATGCTGGGACTTCATGAGGAACTGCAGTGACAAGGGGTAAGGGGTTCAAACTTAACCAGGGGAAGTTAAGATTGGATATGAGGAAGGAATTCTTTACTGTAAGGGTGGCGAGGCCCTGGAATGGGTTGCCCAGGGAAGTTGTGAATGCTCCATCCCTGGTGGCGTTCAAGGTGGGGTTGGACATAGCCTTGGATGGCATGGTTTAGTGGGAGGTGTCCCTGCCCATGGCAGGGGGGTTGGAACTGGATGGTCTTGAGGTACTTTCCAACCCTGACTATTCTATGATTCTATGAAAAGGATTCCTTGATTTTCTTTTGAATAGACAGAGTATGTTACCGTGCAAAACCCATGATGTATTGTAGACTCTGCCTATGCATTTCACTTGAAAAGCAAAATAAAGGAGATGCAGAGTCATCTTTACAGCGTAGCAGGTGGACCCTAGTGAGCATATCCTAATGTGTCCTTTAATGACAAAATTAACAACTCTGAGTGGTTTATTAC
The DNA here is from genome assembly GCA_039720435.1 of Amazona ochrocephala. Classification (NCBI taxonomy): domain Eukaryota; kingdom Metazoa; phylum Chordata; class Aves; order Psittaciformes; family Psittacidae; genus Amazona; species Amazona ochrocephala. The sequence goes on along the minus strand of CM077883.1, from coordinate 28,344,531 downwards.
ATCCTGCTCTGGGGTGGTTGCCAGGAATGGCAGGAAGAGTTCAGAACTTTGAGTGGTAGCTTTGAATTAATTCAGTCAAGAAAAGCATTGAAGTTAATGTGCTCCAAGGTTGAAAACCTAGGCATAAAAGCTTAAGAATTGTCCTTCAAAATGTTACAGCATTTCAGCAGTTGAAAATAGCATGAATATGCAGAACTGTGCAAGCCTGCATTTAACAGCCCACTTAATAGTTCATCCTATTACTGCTGTGAGTGTGATTTAGAATCTGGGGGTGAAATGCTTTACATACTCAAATCTGCTGCTTTGGAAAACCAGCTTTGTATCAGCTTAACTCTTCCAGTAAAGAAAAGAAAGAATTTGGAGTCTTTGGTTATTTTTCTTATCCTATAATTAATTGATGTGATCTAAAATTACTGGAAATCAGAAAATGTAAGTGAAGCTGTGTAAGTATGTATCCCACTGTAAGGAACTGCAGCTCTTGTGATGGATCTAGATTAACTTTGCAAGCAGTTCTTTTCAGTTTAAAAAGGTAAAGCAGGCCCCTCAAAAAAAGCAAACAAATCCAGAACCAACATCACCCCTAAACAACCCCCTCAAAAAAAGCAGTCAACCCCCCAAGCAATCAACCAGTGTCCCCCTAACAACAATAATCCTAAACTCCACCAAAGAAAAAGGTTTTCTGTATCTCAGATACTGTTTTAATTATACTCTTAGAGTCTGTGAACATCTTTATTGCCATTCTCCCAGGCACTCTCTTAAAAGGGCTCACCTCTACATTGGAAATGCTTCATTTAGAGGCAAACCTAGAAAAAGGATGTAGATTCACTTCTGATTTCTATAGAAACTCATGTTTCCCGTTTTCTGCTTTTTCCTGCAGTGTTCTTGCAAAATAGAACAAAAGCCTGGAAGGCCCCTTCAGAGTTCTGTCATTGACAGCAATATCAGAGACTCCTGCTCCTGCGGCTAATGACTTCAATGCTACCAGTAGTTCCAGTCGAGCTCTTTGCTTCTGTTATCTAAAAGCTGTTCCAGCTCTGTTTGGAACAATGACATTCCTCTTGTAGTCCCTTGTAATTAATACTTCCTTCTGAAGATACGTTCAAGCAAGTTAGTTTGCAAATATGCCTTTTGAGTTAAAAAGCAAGCTGCAGTTGAATTGCTTATAAGCTGACTGTCCTATAAACCACTCCTAATTACACTCAAATATTTTGGTCTCTTGCATAACTGTGCTTGAGGGTACTTCCTTGCTGGGTTCTTAGCAAAATAGCTGCTGTTCCTATACAACTATGATGTGTGAACTGAGAAGGGGAAGACAAATGCTTGCTAATGATTAAAGCCTGCTTTCACAGTAGCCATTGAAAGCTTGCTGTAGTTCACCTTCTTTTAAGTGTTTTTTTTCAAGAGGTTCATTTTTAAGATTCAGTATTGCATGCTACAGATAAATGTTGTGTATTTTTCCTGAGCTTCTTGAAGGTTTTAACTTGCTTATGAGATGTGTGGTGTGCAGATACAGGTGTCGAGGTGGGGTAGGGCTTTTTTTGGGGGCAGAGGTCTTGTATTGTAATTGTCCATGCACATTTACAGAGAATGAACAATGGCTTATGCTGTACAGTGTGAGTTCCTTCTATTATAACTGAGGGAAGGAAGGATTATACTTTTTTTGCTTACTTTCTCAAGCTTCAAGAGTTCTGACTAGCCACCCTAGACAGCATGTGGTGCCTGAGGTTTTCAGGCTACTTTTGGTCTCCCCTAAGTTGGTATCTTTGTTCTCATTGCCTATTTAGAACATCAACTTGAAGTCTATTGGGTTACTGCTCTTTCTCTCTGAGCTAATTAGGTAGAAATGGGGGGGGGGGGGGGGGGGCGTCTTTCCTTTCTGACCACCATGGGAGTATGTACTGCTCCCTTCTAAGCATACTGCCAAGGCACAACTTCCAGCCTAGTGTTTACAAATGTGATATTTGCACGTGAGTGATCGTGATCCCCAAAGCACCTCTCTGCAGCGTTCAGGAAAAAGGCAAAGTAGCTGACCAGTGATGACATCTTCACTGTGTTGTCCGTCAAGGAGTTGATGATAAGGCCTTGCAATAACATATGGACGTGTTTCAGGCATAGAACCCACAGATGATCGTTCAGCTCCTATGCAGTGTTCTGGTGGAGAATCAGCCTCGTGTTCTAAGGAAGCCTTATTAATAGCACCCCTTAAACACCTTTGAGAGCGCTGTGGTATAAATGACCTACAAAGCGACAGCAGTGGAGTACTAAAAAGAGGCTTATCTTCTTTGGAAAAAAGCATTGTGATCTTTTATATAACCAGGTAAGATGCCAGCAGCAGTCAAGTCCAACTGGTTGAAGTGCCATTATGAGTTTGTAGTAAAATGTGTGTTGTTACCATCCGTGCCTGTGCAATCACCTGCCCACTTGCCTGCATTTGACCAGTGACACTTTTATTTGTATTGATGATTTTGGAAATACATGTAGCTATCAGTAAAACTGGGTTTGCATTTTTGAGTGTCCTTTGCTTAAGGAGTTTTTACCAGCCATCGTTAGTGGTCTTGCTGAGCATGTATTTGGTATGCTGCAGTAGAATTAGACATTCAAACATTGTGAACAACTGAAAATGTAATGTGCCCTGTTTTGCTGGTGCCCTGTGCCAGTAGGTAGGTGGTGGGAGGACTGAAAACAATAGAGAACTTCTGTCCCACTGGATTTTGTTACAAGGTTAATCAAGTATTAAAAATCTGTAGGCTTGCTTATACTAGCATGTAGACATGCAGGCTTTTAGACTGCGACAGTCTCATGACCTAGATTTGTGTTTGCTCAAGCAAACTGCTCAAGCCTGAATGAACCAGTTAAGAAATATCTCCAGGGAGACAGACCTCTACTAAATCATGGCAGAGCTTTGCTTTTAACTATAGCACTGGCAGTAGCAACTCTCATTTAGCTTGGGTGGGCGTAGTCCGTATTTGATAGTGCCAGTGCTAGCTGTTCCACATTTGCTGAGTTTAGAAATGCAGATATTTTTGGTTTGTGTTTTAGTTAGCACACTCCTTTTGCAACAGTGTGAAATGGAAGACAAAGACTTGTTCATATCCTCATAGCATTTAGCAATGATAATATTAAGCTGAGATTTTGCAATTTCTGTTTGCTTAGCATTGTAGTTCAAAATATGTAGATAACATCAAGGTCCCATCAGCTGTTAGACACTACAGACACTAGGATAGGAATGGTACAAATCAAGCCAATATAAACTAAGGGTATGTCAATGATTAGCGAGGTCAGTGTTCACTAACAGGTCTCCCCTCTAAAACCCATTTTCCCCATGAATCTGGTTAAGCCGTTCTTCTGCTGGTATGTTGTACGCTTTTAGCTTGATGATAGTTTTTTCCTGTTAGAATTATCTGATGCAAACTTCTGGCTGTGTCAGTATTTGGGGACACAGCCTTTTACCCTGAGTTATGTGTCTCTTGAGGGTCCTTGTAAAATGCTTGTCAAGATAACTCTGCTTTCCCTTGCCTTAGTCTATCTGTCTATACAGCAGCTGATGAGCTATTGTAACATCAGTGCCACCTTCCTAGTCTGTCAGAGTTGGGCTGTCAGGTGCAATTTAGTTTCTTGGGGAGTGTTTTGTGGAATTTCTGTAATTGTCATTTTATTATGCTAACTAATCTGAGCAAGGTATTGTGGGGCAGACATGATCTGTATGTTACCTGAGACTCGCATCCATAGTAATGATTTGACCTGTAAACTTTTAAAGTAGAGCACAGTTGGGTCCCTCACAGATTCATCACTCATTTAATGAGCCTGATGAAAATCGTACAAACTTTCTAACTAGGGCAAGTCTGAACTTGATCTTGTATGACCAGTATGGGTCATTTCATGTACCACTGGTTTGGCTCCCTGTAGTTGATAGTTGCAATGTGTGGTTTGCACTAGGAGCCCTGAGTAAAAAGTGCTAGTAACCATGCAGCCTTTACTCGTGCTTACTATTGGGTTTCCCTTAACCCTGCTACAGCACTAGTTTGGCTTTAGTGAAGTGTGGGGTTAATTTCCACCACTTTAACTGTAGTTCCAGATGTTGTTTTCTGGTTTTGTTACTTACTGACTTTACAGTATAGTTACTTCAGTAGTGGCAGCATATTGGTATTGCCTCAATTCAAATGCTAGCTAGGTTGGCTGTGCCATTTGGTACAGGATGCTGTGCTTCTGCTGACCAGAGCGTGAGGCCATGAATCACTCTTGAATGTTTATCTGGAAAGATTTCCTGCTGACTCTGCAATCTGTCAATAGGAGACAGCCAAGCTATATAGAAGAAGGAAGCTGGAAAGTAAATCCATGCAGAAGATATTAATTTCTTACTGTGGTAGCACAGCGTGTAGAAATTATCATTAGGAGGGATGAAGGAAGAGGTGAAGTAGGATACGAGGAAATTAGTATGTTACTCGGCTCTGGGAGTCCTGCTAGGTGTTGGATAGTTCTGGTTTGCTCCCCTCAAATGACACCAAGAGGAAAAGAAGTTTTAGATGAGCTGCCAGTGGAAATTAAGGGAGGGTATGCTTTGACATCAGCTTTCTTTCTGCTATTTTGAGGACATTTCTCAAACAAATACATCCAAGTTTTTGTTTGATTTATTAGTTTGTGACTTGCTGTCCATAGTTACCTTTGTTTTCTGGCTTATTTTGCATCAAACAAATTAATAGTAAAATAATAATATATTTCAGGGGAAAATAAAATGTTCAGCGCTACAAATATAACTGTTTCATGGATTCATAGTAGAATTTCAGCAAAGAATGGTTTTTGTATTTAATGTTCAAACTGTTTCACTGGAAATACCTACTTTGCAAGGGCTAGAGAGATGTTTAGATTTGTGGATATTGGTCCCTAGGAGTCCAGAAAATTTCTTGTAATGAAGAGAAATGGTTAAAGAAGAATAGTTCACCTGTTTGTTGAGTTGTATCTGCTTTGAAGTCTATGCCTGTTGTAATTTAACAGTAAAAATTTAACAATTTAGCATCATAACTCTAGTTGCTCTGAGGATGTATGTATGCAGGGAATATTTGGGAAGGACACAGTAACTTGAGCTGGGAACTGAAGTAAGGCTGTGTACATGGAAGTGCAGGTGCCTGCTGCAAGCTTTATCCTCCCAACATACTGTAACCAGAGGCTATAGGTGACCCAGCTAGCCAGTGACCATTCTTTGCCATGCATTGCTCCTGCTCCTCTCCTGGAGAGTCCCAGTCCCTCAGAAGTTCTGGCAAATCCTCTGTATGATCTCTCCATAACCCAGTTCTGTCAAAAAGTGAGGGAAAGATTCTTCAAAAATGCAACGGCAAACACACAAAGTGTCAGAATTGGTTGAGAGAGTGATTATGTGAACAGAAACACTGGCAGCTGTGAGAGGGACTGTTAACTCCTGGAGCTGCAGGGGAGGTGGTTGCTGCCTGGTTATTCTGTTACAGTGGCTTTACTTTGAAGAACCTCAATATTGCCTGGTTCTTATGTCTTTCTTTTCAGCACTTTATAATATCTTGGGGTTTATGCCTTTGAAATATTTTTGCTTGTTTACTTTGTTGGCAAGCTATCTCTGTGGGCACACAGAGCCCTGCCATTTTGATTCAGGCACTGGTTATAATCTTGTTTTGTTGGGATTTCCCAGAATCTGAGCGCTGTGATGGTTCATCTTGAGGCCCTGATGTGTGCACTGTGATACATACCTGAAGGCATTGGGTTCTCTCATTGATGATCTGTCACATTTTAAAAGCTCAGAGTTGTTGTTACGTCTCTCAAACCTGTCAGGTCCATAATTTATTACTTCAGCCTCCAGCCTTGCAAGCATAGATCAGTCACAGCCTGATTTAGAAATTATCTACTTCATTACTCACAGAGCGTCAGACTTCGTACCAGGCAAACCATTCCTTCCAAAATACTCTTAATTTCCTGAAACCCTTTGACTTTTGGCCAGCCATTCCAGAGACTGAGTGATTTTGGGGGGCAGAGTCTATTACCTGCACAGAGAAATATTTAAATGTCATGTGAATCAATGTATAGAAGATAAAGGGAACATGGGAGATAATTTCCCTGAGTTTTTCTCTGTGATCTCGGCACTTTTTCTTTACCAAGCTCTTGGTCCTTTTGAGAAAAACCAGCTGTCCTATTTTGGCTGTTACCCAGGAGATGGAAACTGCCTGTCCTGGTTATTACTGAAGGCCAAGTGGGGAGGTTTAGAGCCTGAGGGCAATCTGGAGGAGACAAATGAAAACCTTTTTCTGAAGTTTGATAATACAGTGTTGGAGGAAGCTGATAACTCATGGGCTCTCTTCATAAGCTTTTTCTAATAAAGCATCCTTTGGTGTCTCTGAAACCAAAAGCGCTGAGTTGAAGGAGACCAGATCACCAATGTATTTAGGTCCTCTTCTTTAAGGAGTTGAATTTGACCCTGAAAAACAGGAGGGGCATTGTGGAGGTCACAGTGACAGCTTCCTGACTTTTAAAATTGTGTTAAAGATGTTAAATTGTTGTGTCCGTTTATGTAGGGCAGGGAAAAAAAGGTTATTTTGCAGAATGGAAGGCCTAGGTTGAGAACGTCGGTGGGTAGGGAAGAACCACCCAGAATGCAGACATAGTAAAAACAAAAAAAATTGAGCAGCTTCCCTGTAGATGTTGTGAACTCCGTTGGAATGGAGCTTTGCCAGAATGGATCAAATGAGCATCTGGCAAGGGCAGACACTGATGTCACTTTATATCATTTCTCTTCTGAAGCGGAGTAGAAAATAGTGGAGATAGGGAGTTTAGAGGGTTGTGTTGTGATGGCCCTGCTCTAACACAGTGACCAGAGAGAAGACAGAGCACAGATTGTGGGCCACCTTACCGCACTGGAAGCTGACAGCCAGGTTCCAGAGGTCACCTCTGCGTTACAGCAGCCTACTGAGCAACTTGGTCAGACCGTTTTCCAAGCTGGTCTCTTTTCCAGCTGTTAGCATGTCACGGCATTTTAACAGTGCACATGAATATAATTACTCTTCCTGGGACCATTCTGGATGGTGAAAAACTGTTCCAACCTGTGGTTTCTCAGGGTATTTCAGGTTTTGGAATGCTCGGAGGTTTGCTTATGTGTAAGTAAGAAAGTGCTGAACTGAGCTGAGTTATGGTAAATCTCTGTGGAAATACTGCAGAGATGTATTTTTTTTTTCTTGTATTTACTTTGTGCTTCTGCTGCTCTACTGAACCATTACTTCTGAAATGAAAACATCTTTTGGATGGATTTTAGGAACTAGTTATTCGGGGTAGGGAGAGATCTTCATTTACTTACCAGACATCTGCCTGGAATGATTGGTTCAAAATACAGACTGTTTTGTTACTAGATGGTGATATATTAGGAGAACACTGAGGTGTGTACGTTAATGTTTCTTGTATATTTTAGGTTGTTCATGCCTTTTCCTGTGTCAGATAGCATTTCATATTGGTAGTGAGTAGTCTTGGAAGTACTAAAAGATCTGAAGGAGGATGATACACTTTTGAGAGGCAGATGGATGGGCTGCCCCAAACACTTGGAGGCAGGGTAACACCTTAGATCCAGAGTTGCTCCTGAGGTTACCATGGAGAAATGGCTTAGCTCTGTCTGTGCTGTGGAAAAGGGCTGCAGTCACTGAGCTCAGTGCATTGACCAAATGTAAACTGTGGTTCCTTCATATTCCTCAAAGTAATTTTGCCAAACTGAGTATCTGAACTGTAAAAAGATGCACAGCTGGGGTTTAAATTTTTGTTGAACTATTGGAATTTGTCCTATTCAAATTATCATCATCATCATCATCAGTAGTCCACAGAATCCCACGCCCTCCTATTTAAAAATACACATACATGAATTTATGCAGGCAGGATTTGGGTATTCTGGTAGGTTCTGTGTTTGTGCAGCAAGGACTTCAGTACTGAAGAGTTCTTGGAGATCACTGTGGAAAGTTGAATGATGGAAGAGTAGTTTGGTGTGTTATGACAGTAAGGGAAGACACTTGAGACAAAACCCAGACTATCTACAAAATGAAGCAAAACAAAATGCATCTGTAGCTTCCTGTTTCTGTAGACAAATGCTGTCAAATTCAGTGAAGTTTCTGAAATAGAACTGAAATGAAAAATAGCTCATTCTTGAAGCTCTGGGTAGCCGGGCAACGGGATAAAAACATCTAGCAGATATATGTCTCGAGTGTCTACTGTTGCCCATGCAGGAAAGGAGGCTGCTAACCCAGGAAGCTGGGAAAAGGTAACAGAAAAAAACAACAAAAAAAGCAGGAAGAGGGCAATTAAAAGCAAGGGGCTTCCTTCTACATCTGTTGTCCCCACCCAGAACCGCTTTGCTGTCCTGCAGGGGGCTGATGAGCAACAGCGCTCCCACCAGGCGCAACCGGCTGGTGCACTGCTAAAGAAGATCACTACTGGTGCTGCCAGGAAAAAGCGGTGGGCCATAGTAGTCGGGGATTCTAATCTGAAAGGCACAGAGGCACCCATCTGCCGGCCTGAGCCAGCCTCAAGGGAGGTGTGTTGCCTACCAGGGGTCGGATCAGGGATGTGGCTGAGAAGCTGCCTGCCCTAGTCGGTCCCACTGACTATTACCCACTCCTGGTAATACATGTGGGTGCTACTGATATAGATAGCAGTAGCCCAGAGACCATAAAGAAGGACTACAGAGCTCTGGGAGAGGTGGTTAGGGGCTCTGGAGTGCAGATTGTCTTTTCGTCAATTCTCCAGGATACAGGGCAGGACCTTGAAAAGGCTGGGAGGATTGCGCAGGTTAATAAATGGTTAGAAGGGTGGTGCTATAGTCAGGGGTTTGGGTACCTTGACCATGGGACTCAATATAGTAGGCCAGGTCTCCTGGGGGCTGGTGGAGCTGGTCTGACAAAGAAGGGGAAGAGTGGATTTGGTAGGAGGCTTGCCAGACTGGTCAAGGATGCTTTAAACTAGATGTGTTGGGGAGGGGGGCGTCATTCCCTCCCAACACACCCCGTCGGTTGCCAGCACCTACAGTACACGTTCGGAGCAATGTAGGGATATTCCAGCTGCTCCAGCCAATGACCCGACTTCAATTGGATCTCGGCTCAAATGCCTCTACACGAATGCCCGTAGTATGGGGAACAAACAAGAGGAATTAGAGATGTGTGCACATCTACGGGGGTATGATATCATAGGCATCACAGAAACATGGTGGGATGGCACCTATGCCTGGTGTGTTGGAATGGAAGGTTACCGGCTCTTTAGGAAAGACAGGCCCGGTAGGCGGGGAGGGGGAGTTGCTATTTATGTTAGGGATAGGCTAGAGAGTATGGAACTCTGTCTGGGGACAGGTGAGCAGTCGACAGAGAGTTTGTGGGTCAGGGTTAAAGGGAGAACAGCGATGGGTGACATTATTGTGGGGATCTGTTACAGACCGCCTGACCAAGGGGACTTGCTGGATGAAGCACTCCATAGGCAGATAGGAGCAGCCTCACGCTCGCAGGCCCTTGTTCTCATGGGAGACTTCAACCACCCTGATATCTGTTGGAGGGATGGTACGGCCCGGCATAAGCAATCCAGAAGGTTCCTTGATTGCGTGGAAGACAACTTCCTTCTGCAAGTAATAGAGAAGCCGACAAGGAGAGGCGCCATGCTTGACCTCGTCCTCACCAACAGGGAAGGGCTGGTTGGGAATGTGACGCTCCAGGGTAGCCTTGATTGCAGCGATCATGAGATGGTCGAGTTTGAGATCCTCAGGACAGTGAGAAGAGCGTGCAGTAAGCTCACTGCCCTGGACTTCAAGAGAGCAGACTTTGGCCTCTTCAGGAACCTGCTCAGTAAGGTTCCATGGGATACAGCCCTAGAGGGCAGGGGGGCCCAAGACTGTTGGTTGATATTCGAGGATCACCTGCTGCAGGCTCAGGAGCGATGCATCCCAACTAGAAGGAAGTTCAGCAGGAGGGCCAGGAGACCTCCTTGGATGGATAAGGAGCTGCTGAGCAAAATTCGAAGGAAAAAAGAGGCTTATAGAAGTTGGAAGCAAGGTCAGGCGGCCTGGGAAGAATACAGGGATGTTGTCCGGGAAGCTAGGGACCAGGTTAGGAAAGCTAAGGCCCACTTAGAATTAAACTTGGCTAGGGATGTTAAGGATAACAGGAAGGGATTTTATAGGTACATTGCCAATAAAAGACAGGTTAGGGACACCGTGGGTCCTCTCCAGAAGCTATCGGGAGAACTGGCTACCCTGGATTTGGAGAAGGCTGAGGTTCTTAATGACTTCTTTGCCTCAGTCTTCACCGGCAAATGCTCTGACCACACCACCCAAGTCTTGGAAGGCAGACGCGGGGACGGTGAGGGTGGGGACCCTGGGCCCACTGTGGGGGAGGATCTTGTTCGGGACCACCTTAGGAACCTGAATGTATACAAGTCCATGGGACCGGATGAAATCCATCTGTGAGTCCTGAAGGAGCTGGCAAATGAAGTTGCTAAGCCATCGTCCATCATATTTGAAAAATCATGGCAGTCAGGTGAAGTTCCCGATGACTGGAAAAAGGGAAATATAACCCCCATTTTTAAGAAGGGAAAAATGGATGAGCCGGGGAATTACCGACCAGTCAGTCTCACCTCTGTGCCTGGCAAAATCTTGGAGCGGATTCTCCTGGAAGGCATGCTAAGGCACATGAAAACCAACAAGGTGCTTGGTGACAGCCAGCATGGCTTCACTAAGGGGAAATCCTGCCTGACCAATCTGGTGACCTTCTATGAAGGGGCTACAGAACTGATGGACAGGGGCAGAGCAGTTGATGTCATCTACCTGGACTTGTGTAAAGTCTTTGACACTGTCTCCCATGACATCCTTGTCTCTAAGTTGGAGAGACATCAATTTGATAGGTGGACCACTCGGTGGATGAAGAACTGGCTGGATGGCCGCACGCCAAGAGTAGTGCTCAGTGGCTCAGTGTCCAGCTGGAGACCGGTAACGAGTGGTGTCCCCCAGGGATCGGTGTTGGGACCGGTCTTGTTCAACATCTTTGTGGGTGACATGGACAGTGGGATTGAGTGCGCCCTTAGCAAGTTTGCCGATGACACCAAGCTGTGTGGTTCGGTTGATACGTTGGAGGGAAGGAATGCCATCCAGAGGGACCTTGACACGCTTGTGAGGTGGGCTGATGCCAACCTAATGAATTTTAACCATGCTAAGTGCAAAGTCCTCCACCTGGGTCGGAGCAATGCCAGGCACAGCTACAGATTGGGCGGGGAGGAGATTGAGAGCAGCCCTGCAGAGAAGGACTTGGGGGTGTGGGCTTCGCGGGGGTTTAGGAACAACGAATCACAGATCAATGTGATCCACGCTGAACAATTTAATGTGCGCAATCGTGCCTTTTATAGGAAAGTTTCAGAACAGTAGAACATTCGATAACACTTGATTGGTTAACTTCACTTAGCCGAGTGCTAGCAACAGTTTACTGATTGGTTAACTATGACAGCATATGTTTCAAGGTTACAGTTAACATTTCTTCTCTGCGTATCTCTCTCAGTAGTTTTCCGTGCTAACTTTTCCCAAGGCTTCTGCACGTACACGAACTTTAGTAACCCCCAGGCGAGGCCTCAATGCCTGCGGGTCACTACCTTACAATTGTCAAGCAGTTGTCTGGATTGCTCACATGCCCGTTCACAGCCAAATAGCTCTCCACATGTGGGTTGATGGAAAAATGAACATGAGCCGGCAGTGTGCGCTTGCAGCCCAGAAAGCCAAGCGTATCCTGGGCTGCATCAAAAGGAGTGTGACCAGCAGGTCGAGGGAGGTGATCCTGCCCCTTTACTCTGCTCTCGTGAGACCTCACTTGGAGTATTGTGTGCAGTTCTGGTGTCCTCAACATAAAAAGGACATGGAACTGTTGGAACAAGTGCAGAGGAGGGCCACGAGGATGATCAGGGGACTGGAGCACCTCCTGTATGAAGATAGGCTGAGAAAATTGGGGCTGTTCAGCCTGGAGAAGAGAAGGCTGCATGGAGACCTCATAGCAGCCTTCCAATACCTGAAGGGGGCCTACAGGGATGCTGGGGAGGGACTCTTCATTTAGGGAATGCAGTGACAGGACAAGGGGTAATGGGTTTAAACTTAAACAGGGGAAGTTTAGATTGGATGTGAGGAAGAAACTCTTTACTGTGAGGGTGGTGAGGCCCTGGAATGGGTTGCCCAGGGAGGTTGTGGATGCTTCATCCCTGGCGGTGTTCAAGGTGGGGTTGGACATAGCCTTGGATGGCATGGTTTAGTGGGAGGTGTCCCTGCCCATGGCGGGGGGGTTGGAACTCGATGATCTTGAAGTCCTTTCCAACCCTTACTATTCTATGATTCTATGATTCTATGTGGAGACTTGGAAAAAAACCACAATGCAGTTTTGCATGCTTAAGAATCTTCAGTAAGGAGAAGTTACATGCTAAGAAAATCATAGAATCACAGAATGGTTTGGGTTGGAAGAGAGCTTAAAGCTCATTCAGTTCTAAACCCCTGCCACAGGCATGGACACCATCCACTAGGGCAGGTTGCTCCAAGCCCTGTCCAGGCTGGCCTTGAACACTGCTAGTGATTGGCAGCTGCAGCTTGTCTGGGCAACCTCTGCCAGTGTCTCACCACTTCTTTAAGTTAATCTAAGCTGTTAGTTACCATCTAAGCTAAATGGTCTAATAAAAAAGTGTGGCAAGGGAAAACCAGTTTTCTGTCAGTAGTGAATATGTTGACAATATATCCAGTATGTGTATTTTTTTCCTGTGCACCATTTTGGTATACCTCAGACAAACCTTTATTTATGTGCACACAAGGTTTTGGAAGTTGAATTTCCAATATACCAAGAGAAGTCCATGGTTTGGATAGTTTCTAGCTTGACGATGCCAATGGAACTTTATGTAGAACTGTATTTCAATAAATATAATTCTTCTGAACTAAATTCCAATATTTTTAATGAAAAGTTGAGTGTATTAAAGCATGAAGTGGAAACCTCTAAGCAATGATGCTGTTATTGCTTTTTCAGATACTTTAGTAGGAACTTAGAAGTGCGTTGGCACCATGGTAGCTCTTTCCTTGAAGATCTGTGTCCGCCACTGCAATGTAGTGAAGACGATGCAGTTTGAACCATCCACTGCAGTGTATGATGCCTGTAGAGTTATTCGTGAACGAGTGCCAGAGGCTCAAACAGGGCAAGGTGAGTTCCTGTATTTGTCCTTAGTAAATTCATTGGCTGAATTGAAAGTAAACAGAGACCTGTTTGGGTTTTTTTGCACTGTTCTGTTCCTCCATTTACCTTTCAGGCTGGGGAATTTGTTTTATTTTGTTGTTCGGTTGGTTTGTGTGTGCGTATGTGTGTGTGTGTGTGTAGTTTTGTGGTTTTGGGGGACATGTGGTTGTTTTTTTTCCAAATGTAAGGCATGGAGTGTAAGGCACAAAGTGCAAATGGATTTATAATTGATAGAAGGTAGCTGCATCCTTTTTCTTCCTTCTGTCCTGACAGATCTTCAAAGGGTGCTTTCTAAAGCAGTGTTTATGGCAGTACTTTCTAGGAAAATCTATGCTGGCTTATTGTTGTGCCTCAGCAAAGGAAGCAGCAACACGGATTACAAAAGAATGGCTGGACATCTCCAAAATGTGCAAAGGGAAATGTTTGAATTAGTTAATATCTAAAAGCATCACCATGCTGTGCATACCATATTCACAGTGGTGCTACATATTAATTGAGTTTAACCCTGACTTAAGCTTTATGCTTAACACTGGTGCTGAACCTTGAATAAAATCATGTTTGCTTTATTAGGTTTGATGAGTCTGTCTCCTCTGTTCCACAGCCTCTGACTATGGATTGTTCTTATCGGATGATGATCCTCGAAAAGGTATATGGCTGGAGGCTGGAAGAACGCTGGATTATTACATGCTGAGAAATGGGGTATGATGCAAGTCTGTTGCTTCTTTCATCAGCAGGTTGCTAGAAAACTTGTTTCCCAAGGAGCAAGAAAGATGCTTTGCATTTGGAGGTGTAGGAATAACCTTTAATGCAAGGTCACCTCAGATATAAAGGGTAGGCTTCTTGAATACTAAATATGATGAGATCATACTTGCTTACATTATGACCAGCTTGCTTACAACCAAAAGGAATTGCTATCCTTTTAAAATGCTAGACGAGCTTTTGCAGCACAAATGTACTTTGGTTTATCCTCCCCTGTTTAAGTTTAGGACTAGCCAGCTAGGACAAGCTCTTAAAGAATTAGATTTACAGAACTGAAACACTTCTCAAGTTTGTTACATAAGTAAGTTTGCCTGTACTATAACAGAGGAAAAATGCAGCTTGGAGGGGTTGGGAAATGAATCCTGGTTTAGGCATCTAGGTGGATTGGCTTGTGGTGGCTTCCAAAAGCATTTAGAAACAGCATTGTTTACTTTCTAGGATATACTGGAGTACAAAAAGAAGCAGAGACCTCAGAAAATACGTATGTTGGATGGTTCAGTGAAAACAGTCATGGTGGATGATTCTAAAACAGTTGGTGAATTGCTGGTTACCATTTGCAGCAGGATAGGTAAGATTCTGGGACCCACATGCTTAAGAAGTTTTCAGCTGTATTTGCATTTTGATTTTTATGATGTGATATGTATTACTGACTAGAAATCACTGGCATATATGTCAAAATATGTAAATTTGTTATCAATTAAAATTTACCAAACACATCTCTGGTATCTGTTCTGCAGGTTTTATGAAAGTCTGTACAGTTAGCTTATATCCTTAAACTTCAATATCTAGCAGGTAAAGGCACAAACTTATTTAAAGTGTAGCTAAATGTTTTTATTGTATATTACGTTTACGTATGTTTTTATGCTTAGAGAATTAGATTAGATTTATACTTAATTTTAATAGAAGATAAAATACTGTTCACCTTGAAATATACCTAAACTTAAGGATCTATGTTGTTATGATTTAGGGTTGCTAACAGTGTCATTTGTGAAACAACATATGTAAGCCTTCCAGAGTAGCTGGTCAGAAATGTGTCATATTGGTTATACTCTGTCTGTATTTACCTAAATAGAGACATTTTGGAAAACTAATTCATATTTAATTATAAACATGCATGCAGCATGGATTAGCTTGAATCATCTTAAACTGTGCTTAACTCTCATTTAGAATTAAAGTGGACTTAATTTGATTTAGATTAATTTGCTTGGAAAGTGAATTAAGCTAAATTTAAAGTCATCTATTTCAATTTTGTTTAAGTGTTTCTATGCTGGATTCCAATGTGCTGTGACTAATTTACTTAAGAAATTATTTTCATGAATGTGATCAGGTAGGTGAGCATTTCATGTGTAGTGTAAACACGCTTTACCAAGCAGTGGAAAAAAAACAAGTAGAACAAAGAAATGAGAGCAACTTAGCACGTATGCTAAATGCTGTGAACTGTGTTTTGGTTCAGTTTCGCATAATATTAATGGGAAGAGTTGAGTTTTAAAAGCCATATATTTCACATTTTTATTTCTCAGTCTGCTCTGCCGCATTTCTTCTACACATGGTGGGCAAGCTGAAATGACTCAGCTCTCAGGAAGCAGTTACAGGCATCCATGAAAGGAAATTTACTATGGCGTATCCCCATTTTGGAATTCATTGCTATTTTCAATTCCATCATGTTTTTAAGCTGGCAGCTTCTCTTGGTGGATGACTAAAAAAACCTTAATTTCTTTCCAAAAGTGGCAAATGCAACGTATGATGAAGGAATGATGTATTTTAAGGATAATGCCGGATATTGGAGAGGTGTCTTGAATGCAGAAGTTGCTAATTATTCTTGGGATCTCGTACCCCATGCACTGTTCCAGCATTCCATCTGCAGTATTTTACTGTACCTGAAATGAATCATTGGTGGTTTAATATATAAAGAATATTTCACCTGTCCTAAAATGTGTGAAATCTTTATTGTTACAAGCAGTGGATTTATTTATGATTCCAGGAATAACAAATTATGAGGAATATTCCTTAATCCAGGAGAGCATTGAAGAAAAAAAAGAGGAGAGTACAGGAACACTTAAGAAAGACAGGACGTTGTTGCGAGATGAAAGAAAAATGGAAAAATTGAAAGCAAAGCTTCATACAGATGATGATTGTAAGTCATGGATTCCAGGATAATTCTTCAATTAATATCTTTCCGCAGTTCAGTGCAAGAAAACCATGCAGGAATGGATTTTTAGATTCTTCAGTGTGTCTCAGTTGATCTGTATTTTTGCGCCCTTTTATATACAGTGTCATCAGTTTTAAAATTAGGTAGATGGACAAGTTGTTGCATCTAATTGTAAGAGTTGGCAGGTCTTTTGAAGTGTGTTTTGTTACTTTTTTGGGAGTTGTAACCAAAGAGTGAAGAGTCATTTCTGTAATGACCATTTGTTCCTCTTCAATAAAGTGGGGTATTTAAATATTGATGCCTGCTGAAAGTCATCAAAAGGGAGTTGTGCCTTTGAAGGTACAAATTTTAAGTGTAAATGAAGCTTGCCAAGGAACTAAGACACTATTTGATTATCTGTGACTAGCAGGAAGATGTTTAAAAATTGCAGTCAGGGATAAGAAACAGAACGATTTGGTTTAGTGGGAAAATATGGTAAACTTTCAAGTAATTTTGCAATGAAGCTTTGAAGATCTAAATGTAATATTGAAAGATTACTGTAGTTGTTTCTTCAATAATATTAATGGTGTTTTATGCCATAGTAAATTCTTGTTTCTCAGCTGTGCATTCTTCAGTTCTCTTTTGTAGCCACTTTCAACCGTGATAATTAGAAACAGAAATGAAAGGAACATTTTTTGCTGTGTTTTCCCCCTCCAGTGGAAATAACAATTTTCACATGATTTTCACATCAGCTTTTAACACTGGCAATGCTTTGTGTTTAACTATGTGCATGTCTGGTTCTGTTACAGTAAATTGGCTGGATCATAGCCGAACGTTTAGAGAACAAGGAGTGGATGAAAATGAAACGCTACTCTTGAGGCGGAAGTTCTTTTATTCAGATCAGAACGTAGATTCAAGAGATCCTGTTCAGCTTAATTTGCTTTATGTCCAGGTACAGTATGTGGACCAGAAGCATGGGTTCTGTCTTGTCTGAGGAAACCTGTGTTGGTTAATTACAAGCATTTTGTGGCTGAAATACTTCATCTTCTAGAATTCCAGTTCTGGATGTGCTTTGCATTTATTTTCTCTCTAAGACTCCAAGAATACATCATAGTGCAGAGGCTTGCTGATTTTTTAATTTTTTTTCAATCAAATAGTTTCAATCCAATAAGGACTCAGCCAAAAATCCAGACTTTCACAGCCTGTTTCCTTAAGATTAATGAATGTCTGAGTTGTACTTTTTAGTTCTTCTCCACATTCTCTTCTGTAGGTGATGCTTTCTCTGTAGTATGGAATCTCAGCTCAGTCTTGGCAACCAGCTTTCTGCTTCTCATCTCTTTCCCACCTGATCAGTGTTGAGAGCTGCTTCTGCATTCACTTTCCGGTCTTCAACCTAGACAGCACACAAGGCAGGCAGGCTTCCTGTTCAAAATGGTATCATGTAACATGGTGGGAGTCTATTTAGGCAGGTTCCTCAATCTGTTAGACATACTTGAAATATCTCAGTAAAACTGAGTTTTATGCATAAGATCTATTAACTGAAAACTCCAGTGCAGTGGCCTGCAGTGCAGTCCAACAAACAAGCTAACAAAGCAAATATTGCAATGTTCATTTGTTATACTTGCAGCTTATTCAAATGGGATTGCTCTAAATTACATTTTAAAACTCTGAGGCGAAAGATAAAGATGACTTTGCTTGTAAGACTGCAGTCCATTTTTCAAGCATTTTAGAAGACTGTATAAACACTGAGCTGTTCTCCTGCCACTTAGACTTTTTTTTGCAGCTACCGTTACAACAGTATGTGTTGATTCTGCCTTGTCATCCTTTTGTCTATGGATAGATAAGTGACCACTCAATTTAAATATCGGGATAGAAAATGCTGTTTGCCTTTTGGTGTTTCCATTTCACAATAGTGGTATGGTTTTTACTTACTAGGTGTGCAGATTGTTTTCCCTGCTATTATGAGGTGGTAAGATGTAAAAGCTTTTACACGTGTGCATGTGCACACACATATATCTTTCTCTATATATGTGTTTACATACACATAAATGTATATACATATGTTGTATTTTATATATGTATGGCAGGAAATGGGTGTCAGGTCCTCCTTTTGACGAAGGTTGTTACAATCATGGTTTCAATAAGTCTCCATCAGTATTCACTAGAAAATAATCTAGCCCTTTATTTATTTTATTAGTCATAAACACATCCAGAATGGTTTAATAAAGACACTGAGACAGAGAAGTGTGTTCCTGAATGCTTGGGCCATGTTTAAGCTTTCAAGGCATTTCGGAGATGTAATAGTTATTTTGGATGTCCCTGACATGTCTTTGTTTACCTCCTATAGGCTCGTGATGACATTCTGAATGGGTCCCATCCTGTCTCCTTTGAGAAGGCCTGCGAGTTTGGAGGCTTTCAAGCGCAAATCCAGTTTGGACCTCATGTAGAACACAAACACAAACCTGGATTTTTAGAGTAAACACTTCTAACTTCTAAATTCGGGTGACCTCAAGTGTAACTAATGTTGAGTTGTCACAGACTAAATGCATTTTAGTACTTCAAGTAGAGGTAATCAGAATCAGTGAGTTTTCTATAGCAATCTCACTGTGAAAAGAGCCTGGTTGCAAAACTCAGCAACCCAAACAGATATGGGAACTTTGGGCAGTGGCTTATTAGGCAGCACAGAGCAGCAGCTCCATCAAGGTACCAATTAAGTATGCAGCTGAATTCCCCAACCACCTGGTAATGGGGAAAGACTGAGATTTTGTTCTCTGTATAAGTGCCTGCATTTAGTAATGCCATGAGTGAATTAAGTGTACGTCAGTATATATCACAGATGTTCTGATTTTCTAGGAAAGTACTTGAATGGAAAGATGCTTTGTCATTTGAATAGAGTTAATGTTGCTGTGTATGGAGGTTAAATTTTACAGTCTTCTTTAGTGACATAAATTAGTTTTTCATATTCACCCTCTCATGGTGTTATATGAATGGAGATCAAGAACTGTGCACTTTGTTTCAGATGCGGACAGGAGTCCTACTTACAAGTGACCCATCCTTTATTGTGAAACTGAACTGCTACCAGCAGGGCAAGTTTAGTTTGACTGAAATGTAGATGTTCCATTTTTTTACTAATTTGATTTTCTGATTGGTCTTCCTGCAGTAGAATTAACTGAGGGCCGAAGTCTGAGGAAAGGAATGTAGGAAGGTAAAAGAAAGCTATTTAAGCTATTTACTGCCCACTCCATCAAGCCTTGTCTGCATATGAGGCTCACGGATACCTTAATGGGGTGCAGAAAACAATGGGTGCATGTTTGGTTTCTGTCCTGTTCCACTGGCTGAGTGCTTAGTGCTGACTCTTATACTTCCTTTGTGAGCCCAAGTCTGGGGTTTACTGTATCTCGGGAATTACTTCAGTATGGTGGCTTGTTTTGGAACATGCAACACTGTTGGTTTGAAACTCTTCACTTTTGAAAGCTTTTCCAGAAGTAGCAGTTCAGTTATGCAGACAAACCATGTGAACAAACATCCTTCAGTTCCAAGTAATAATTAGCTTCTGTTTGTGCTGTCTGTCTGCTAATGGTTGGCCTATGAACATTTCTTAATAGAGCCACTGACATATTGAATTATGGAGACTCAGTGTAATAGATTCAGTGTACTCGTGGTTCTTATTCCTTAGAACAGTGACCAGTTACACAGCAGTCTTCCTCTGGGACTTGTCCATTGTCTACTTATTCTTCCCGTCTCCATCTACTCACTCAAGAGGATTCCTGCAGCAAACCATTAGGGTATTACGTCATGGCAAGCTACTGTTGTGTCATGGTAATGATTTAAACAGATGTTCCCAGCAAGAGTTGGTTTTAATTCTTAAAGCAGTCATTCACCCCACACTTAAGCAGCAGTTTTGCACACTGCTGTACAGGGTTGCTGAAATGGTTGTTGAGTTTTTTAGGGTTCTACCTGATCTTCTCTGGTTTCGAGATTTTATTTTTTTCCTTTTTTTTAAGCTCTCCTGCAGAAACTGTGTTTTACAGTGGACTGAAACTACTGGCTGTGTGATATTGTTACTTGGTATGCAATGCTAGATAGTTTGAAGTCCCTCACAGAATGAAGTCATCACTCATATAAAGTGCATTATCTTTTTTAATCCTAACAGAAATTAAACGCATAAATAACTGCACTGTATGTTAGAAAGTGAATGTTACTCCAGTGGAAATCATTTAGAATTCCAAAATCATTTGGAATTCCAAAATTTAGAACCTTGTTATTTTCTGCAGAAAATTTTCCTTACTGTTGTTTTATTTTCATTTAAATGGGCTTTGACCATATCAGGATCAAGCCTTGCAGGTCACTAAGTGCGACCACTTGCTGTGCTGATTATTTTGTTCCCTGAAAATGCGTGTGTCATCCTTTCAGAAAAGAAATTTTCTAGTTGTTTTCTTTTTCTTTTTGAAAAAGTTTGAGGTTCTTAAAGCTTCATCCAACTGCGTCAAACTCTTTGGTGGATGAATGCTGCTTCTTTTCAAGTATGAAAGTAGTTATGTTTTATGTAAACTCTATGCTGTAACTCAGTGTGTGAAATACATTTGAGAGGTGTCCATTCACTCGTCAGTGAAATCTGAACATGCTACAGATTCCCTTAAGGCGAATGTGTCAGCTCATACTGAGAACAGCATGTAACAGAATAATATTAGTATTTTTTAGAGTTGTTTTGAAACAGCATGGTTTATTTTGCCGTGTCTGCAATATATTTATAGAGAGAGAACTTTTGTATCCTTCTATTGGATTCTTGGTACAGATGAACATTATTACTTGCATCTTGTTAACACTTTGGTTGTAGGAATTCCCTTGAAGGTCATGCCAAAGTAAATTGTGAAAGTTCTTCAACTATCAAGTTGCAAATGGTCCTTCTTCATGCTCTTTCTTGTGCAGCTGAAGTTTCGCATTGTACCTACAGGGGCGCACTGTGTTTGAATTTGTTGAGAGAATTTCTGATAAAGAACTTATACTAGTCATAGGCGGGTAGGAAAGGAGCACCTGAAATGCTCACCTTGTCTTTTTCTTTCCAAGCACAATTGGTGCCCATAAGCTCGATTCATTAATCTAGCCTGTTTTCCTGTCTTAAACTGTCTTTTTCAAGAGCACTGGCTTTACCTTTATGCTAATGAAAACCAATAACTATGTTGGCACTTGCGTACAGTCGTTACATACAAATGGATACAAAATGAATTTGGCTGTCCAGCCTTCCCCATCCAATGATCGGTTCAATTGTGGAATAAAGTACAATGATCAATAAGTACTGGGAAGAGATTTCATTATCATGTATTAATGAGATGTATCTACTGGAGCATTGTAAGAAAGATCAGCAAGGTCAGTTGGTCTTACTTTGTTTTATATTGCTAGAGCTTTATGAAAAATAACCTTTGTATGATAGTAGGTAGTTCTAGCTTTCTGTGTTAATAGTGTACTTGCTTACTGAATGAATCAAAATGAGAAGGGGATTCTCCAGTCATGCTTTTTCTGTGATTCTCAATTGTACAAAGCAGGAGGGAACCTGAGAAACTAGTTTTTTGAATTGTGGCAGTTTCCTCAGACTGAAAATGAACTGCTGAATATGTGACGTTTCTTCAGAGTAGAGTGTTCCACATGGGAAAGTGCAATCCACAAAGGAGCTGATGTTTGCTCAAGCACGATGTTGATACGTCTTCAAGTTGGGTTGGTGTTTGGCTGAGATAAAAGGTTTATTTTGTTATGCAGCAAGGAAGTGCCAGGGATGTGTTTAAAGATTCTGACTTAACTCTACCATGGAGGCTAAACTGCCTTAGATTACTTGTATTCTGACACCATTAGTAACTGAATCCTACAGAAATTAGGACTGATGTTTTTTTTACTTTGTTTTTGAGAAAGCGACTGGTATTAGGCATCCACTTAAATGACTTTACAGTTTTTCAGTAAAATATTAGTGTTCTAACATTTGAAAGACACAGAGGAAGAACTTGGTCCAGCGCATCAGTAAAACAAAAAGCTACTGGAAAGTAATGTTAGTGTCTGAACTCAGACACAGAGCTGGCTCAGTCTTTGACATCCCCTTCTTCCCCCAGATTGTAGGGAGTGTATTTGAATTTAGATGTGAACCCCTCTGAGATGCTGAGAGATATTGTATTGTTTAAGAATGGAAAATGGCCCAGCTATTACTAACTTCTTAAAACGTGAAGGGGTCTTACATGGGGATGTAACTGCAGTGTTTTCTGAAGTATGTAAGTTACCTTCTTCCTCTCACCCTACTTAGCCAGAATTTTGTTTCACTGTATGGGTATTTTATGCCTGTTTTAGGAAGCTTGAGGGGCTTGCTGCCAATAAAGGAGCATGGGAAGCATCTCTCCTTGTGAAGGCACCAGTAACTATGGATTCTTTTTTTTTCTAGCCTGAAAGAATTCCTGCCTAAAGAGTACACCAAACAAAGAGGGGCTGAAAAGAGAATATTTCAGGTAATTTTGAGACTGAAAAACCTACTATATCTTCACTTCCTTCATAAGAAAATACAGGCTTTCACAGATGTATGCTCTGTGTGTACTTGAATTATGTAACTATCAGAAAACCAAGTGTAAAGAACCTGTCAGCTTTTCTTTTCCTTCTTCAGCAGATTTATTGTCCTGATCTTTTTTTCTTCACTGATGATTGTTCAGTGTACTTTGAAGGTAGAGAGTGAATATCCAATATTCTTAAGATCTTTTTCTTTGTTGCATTGAAATGTAAGGATATGTATTTGTGCTAAAATAGAAGCACATTTAGGAAAACAGTTTTAATTTGCTGCCTTCATTATTCGAGCATGAGCTTCAAGTATCACAGAGTTC
Source organism: Amazona ochrocephala (assembly GCA_039720435.1). Taxonomy (NCBI): domain Eukaryota; kingdom Metazoa; phylum Chordata; class Aves; order Psittaciformes; family Psittacidae; genus Amazona; species Amazona ochrocephala. The sequence goes on along the minus strand of CM077883.1, from coordinate 28,321,573 downwards.
TTCTAACTAATGCTTGAGTTCAGTGATGTGTCTGGGAACCTCACAGTTGTAAAAGACTGAAGCAGTTTAGTGTAAAATACACTGGTATTGTTGGAAGTGGTCTCAGAGTTTGAGTTCTGTGGATGCCCTAAATATCTGTGCCTACTGAAAAATACTTTTGGCAATACAATACGAGTTGAAAAAACTGAGGTCAACACCTGAAATCAAGTCATATGGCTACTGGAAGGACATACCAGTGATCTGTGATCCCAGCTTCGGAGATGAGTTGAAGAGCAGGAGTGGGTCATATAGTTTCCTACGTCTGTTACACTCCAAGTCTAGCAATTGTGTAGCTTAGTAAGGCTGAGCTTATAGTACCGCTTCATAAATGAATGTCTAATGCTTTCCTGTCTCTTTAGCTGTAATGATATTGCAGTTTAAGCAAAAAAAGATTCATACACTTCTAAGTATTACTGTATCACGCTAGTCATAGCATGTGATTTTTGCCCAATTCAAATATGATCTATGAGTAGTTTCAGTCATTACATACTTCAGCGCATTGATAAGAAGCTGATCAGTGAGGGCACTGATGCTGGGCAAAGACATAATAGCAAGTAGAATAACCAATTTGTCTTTCTGATAAAAATCAGCTGTTACCCTGAGGTATAACGCTGTTGAGTTTGGCAGGTGATTTTCACCAAGTACTCCATCTGCAGTGACTACGCTTGGGTTCCTTGCTCTTTTGGATCCCTGTTGTGTTGTCTGTGCACTGAACTTGAGAGACATGATCAGTCTGTGTCCTTGGGATGCAAAAGGCTTTTTGGAGTTGCAGTTGCTCATGCTAGTGCTTCTCTGTGAACCATTGTCAAGATGGTAACTTAAACTGGAGTAGCAAAGTGTTTCCCGTGTTCTTGGTGATCCCCCAGCTGCCATCAGTCAGTATGAGAGGTGGCAACCAGCAGTTTAGAAGAGTGCAAGGGGAAGATGGGGTGTGATAGGGATCCCACAAACAGTATTTAAATAGCAGGACACTGGGAGAGGATTTTCAGAAGAATGGTCTAGGATAGGACAGCAGATGCTGTTTGAATACATAATATTGATTGCTGCCATTGCTTCCAGGTTGTAGTTTATTAATGAGTAAGTTCTTAAAGTGATGTATAGAAATTGAGAGTTACCAGACAAATCTAGATGAGTATTCCAGGATTTTTATTTAGAAAAATAAAAAAAAAAAATATTTAGGAAAATCATTGCTGCTGCCTCATCTGTAGAATTCTTTTCATGTGATGGAAAAAATCGTAGCGACCAGTGCAACTGGGAAAAAAAGCCCATTGGAAGAACCTACAAGAGATGAGAAATGGTCAGTTGCAAGGTGTGATGCCTTCATAAGTCAGAAGGTTTGGGCGCAAAGAAGGAATAAATAGTCTGTTCCTTGGAAAAAATATGGGTGCTGGAACTTTTAAATTATTTTTTAAAGCTGTGTAAGGAGGTTTTAGTTTATGAAACCTAATGGTGCACAGGTTATGTTCTCCTTTGTGAGGATTTACAGGATACAGCTAACATTTTTTAGCCAGTATTGTTTTCAAACACTCTGGTTGTAATGATTATTAACTAAGCATCCTTAAAAAGGTAAAAGCTAAATCCTTTTGTTTGTTTGTTTGTTTCTGCCTAAGTGATACTGAACTCTCATTACAGGAGCACAAAAACTGTGGTGAGATGACTGAAATAGAAGCCAAAGTGAAGTACGTGAAGCTAGCCCGCTCCCTGCGGACCTACGGAGTGTCCTTTTTTCTTGTTAAGGTAATGTAGATCTTGCTGTGATCATACTGTATGCTTTGTTATGTATTGACCTCAGATTCTTCACAAAGCAAAGGTCAAAGGTGTTCTTTCAGCCTTCTGTCTGAAAGCAGCATTTGGAAAAAGGTGTAAATTATGTGGGACAGAATTCTAATTTCAGTGTAGATCCTTGTCATAGCGCTTCCAGAAAGTTGAGTGTGTCATGACTTAAATTCTTTAAATCAACATCTCTGCTTTTTCTTTTGATTAGCAACAAAGTACTGTCTTCAGAAAAACGTTAACAAAGAACTCAGAGTTGTTGTTGGTTATAAGTTTAATGAGAATGCAGATTGCATGCTGAAAAACTGCATTGGAAGAACAGCTTCATCAGCTGATAAGGTTTTACAGAGGCCAAAGATTTGTTACCACAACCCCAAAAATGCTTCTGTTTCTGGGGGAGGGAGAAGAGGGAGTGTCTTTTGAACTACATAGTAAAGATCCAGTAAAGACCAGAGCTTCTTAATGCATTGCTTGAAAATCCCTGCCTGTGACCGGACAAACTGAGCCTGGAGTTTTAAATTGCCCTAGTCTGCTTGCCAGGTGCTTCCTTCTGTCAGTGTATTCTGTCATGCTTTTCTTTCTCCTGTGGCAAGCTCCATTTGAATGAAAAACAATTTTGTTTTAGGAAAAAATGAAAGGCAAAAACAAGCTGGTTCCTCGTTTGCTGGGTGTTACCAAAGACTCAGTGATGCGTGTGGATGAGAGGACCAAGGAAGTTTTGCAGGAATGGCCGCTGACAACTGTAAAACGCTGGGCTGCCTCACCTAAAAGCTTCACTTTGGTAACCTTTTTGTATATATTCAGAGGAAGAGGGATCTGTGTGGCAAGGAGAAAGGAAGATGGCCTTATATTCAGAACAAATTCTTCAATGTAACTTGTCCTGTGTGTAGTTTTCTAGCATTATTTAGAGTCAGAGTCCTAAACTAATAAACCGGCCCATACTGCTCTCTAAAATCAGTCTGTATTTTGATGTTTTTAGATGGACCAGCTCCCCAAAACTACTGTATAAATATCTTCAAAAAACACTAATTAAAACTGTTTTTTGCCTAACCACTAATGCTTTCGAATAAAATTCTGAAGACTTTTCTCCATCCTTCAGTGACTGAGTCTGATAAAGCCAGACTGAGAGTGGGCATTTTAGTTTATGAAACGTCTGTTATTAAACTGCAATAAAATGCATCCTTCTCCTCTTCTACCTCACCCTCCATGTATAAACTGGCTTAGAATCTTGGAGCAGTTTCACTTACAGTTGGATGTAATAATATGTCTGTACAAACAATTTTAAAACTTGTATTCTCTCATATTTGGTACTGAGAGGGATATTTTAATTTTTTTTTTTTTTTTTTTTTTTTTTTTTTACGTCCTTCAGGATTTTGGAGAGTATCAGGAAAGCTATTACTCAGTACAGACCACTGAAGGAGAACAGATCTCTCAGTTAATAGCAGGTTACATTGATATCATCCTAAAGAAGGTAAAGTACCAAGATAACGTAGTAAAAGCACAGTAAAAAATCGCTGTGCAGCAGTGCAAAAGCTCAAATGTGTGCAAGCTGCAGTTCTTATTCTCTCATGAAGTCAGTGTCAGATTTAATGAAAGTTAAATAAACTGCGAGTTTCTATAGATGGTTTAAAACTTGATTCAAAAGTAACTTCACTCTCTAACACAAAACGAAAGCAGCCTTTCTGTCTTGATAGAACACAGATGTATTTCCACTCCCTTCCAGTTCTTCAGTTTCTTCTTTGCAATCTGTTGACACAGCCAGTTTTAAAATAAATGGAATTAGGAACAGGTTAACTAATAAACCCTCATGATGCTTCATGATGCGAATGAGAAACATGCAGTTTCCAGTTGTCAAGTTGAAGATATCTGTGTTTGAGGCATGTGTGCATATAACAATATTTCAGGATGCTAAATACGACTTGTAGCTGAGTTCCAGTTACCTGAGTCAGTCTGATCCTCCTGAGTTAAAAGAGAACAGGAAGAGACATGGTACATGTCTGATCTGTACCAGGATTTGCTGTTGTTGCATGCACTCAGTCCTCTAAACGTTTTTTTGTGAGAAAAGACAGTATCTTGGCCCTTTATTTGTACCTTTGTTCCAAAAGGCACCAATAGGCTTTTTTCCTTTATACACTTCATCTGCCATGGCTTAGAACCTGGTCCGGTGAATGCTGAAGAGCACGTCTTCTGAGGTAGAGGGTATTGTGTCACACACTGCCAAAAAGCATGGTGTTCAGCACCGGATGTGACTCTGCAGATTATTTGACTAGGTTTCAGATAAATGACAAGGAAATGGTGGAGAGAAAGCAAAAAGCAGCACACGCTGTTTAACAACAATTTGTTGTCTTTATTTCCCCTCCAGAAACAAAGTAAAGATAGATTTGGACTTGAAGGTGATGAGGAATCAACCATGTTGGAAGAATCTGTTTCACCTAAGAAGTGAGTGTATACAACAGAAAGAAATGCTCTTTGAGTGATGCCTTTTAGCTGGGGCAGCTTTTTTTCCAAATACAATACTCTAGTTATTACTGTTAAAGAAGGATTTTCTACAGGGTTTTTCAACAGAAGGAATACTATCCCCAAGCAGTTCAGCTGGCTCCTAGCTTCATTTGAGGACTAAAGAGCAGGTATTTGTCACAAAACTGGTGGTTAAAGAAACCAGCAGTGGCACCAGCTTGTGGTAACTTGACCCTTGAGCAAAGGAACTCAGACTGTAATTCAGTAGGATGCTGGGGAGGGTACTTCAGCAGTAGTGAAGATGCACTATATTTTTGATGTTCATGCAAATACCTAGGATTTACAAGGTTTTAGTTGCTTGTGTCTGCTAGGTCTGCTAGGTAAATTTAACTTCTGTCAGTTTAATGGTACACTGGGTCTTGAATAGAGTTGCCTTATTTCATCAAATTGCTTCAGACAAATCAATCAGATGTGTGGTGTGGGTAAAGGTAGTTTTGGTACTAGTAGGTCAGGCTATGGTTCTGATGGGAGAGTAACTGAATATAGCAACAGCAGAGCTGTAGAGCTGGCCATACTCTTGAAAGGAATATTCAGTCTTTCCTTCCAGTGAAAGAACACAAATAGGTTTGTGGCATTACAAGCTGTAATGAGCTACTCAAGTCTCCTCTTGGAGCTCTGATTATGGTAGTGTCAGCAGTGTGTATGCGAGAAGTCTATTTGATTTATTGTTAAACACATGGTTTATAGGAGATAGATTTGTTAGATATTTAATGTGGCCTTATGTGAAATTCCAGCTTTTAACAAATCGCACATGTTCAGATGTGCTTGCTTTTGACACTGCCCTTTTCCAAATCACTTCCAGAATATACTCTTAGCTAAATGCTGTCCAAAGAAGCCCAGAACTTGTAACAGATGAATACAAGGTTTTTCCCAGTTGAAATAATTTTTTTCGTAGCAGTGTTGCTGTTAAAGCTAGACCTTCTAGCTGTTACAGCTTGAACCATGTTTAGTTATGAACAGTGTATCTGGTAAAGTGATTCATGAGCATGGATGACATAACTATTATTCTTGAAAGTATCCTGCCTCCCAGCTCATTATTTGGTAGGCTGCCAGATTATTAGCAAATACTGTGTATGCTTGTGTGTATGAAGAGGGAAGAATCTTAGTTTTTATCCTAAATCTAGGGATTTCTTGCAAAATGCATCTCTACAGCACTCGTGAGTCTGTTTTCTGTTAATCAGCCTATGAAACAACTAAAACAAAGCAATCGTTATGCCTTAAGGTTCTGTCTCATGCGTCTGAAAGGGGTAAAGCTGTTGTACCACATATACCAAAACTGCACATTGCTTTCTTTCTTGGTGCCTGCTTATTAGTGCTATTAATATTTGATCTGTCAAAAGCCCCAGTTTCATGTTATTTTTCTAAAATGCTGGAAAATGGTTAGAAAGAAAAACTTGGGAGTTTTCCAGCTTCTCCAAATGTTGTGAAATGCAATTTAAAATCCTGAAGGAAGAGCATCCAACAGAGATTGGTTTGAGGGAGCTAACTAATGCCCTGTATTGTATTTTGTATTTTTCCTCCTTTCCAGACCTACCATCTTGCAGCAGCAGTTCAACCGAACAGGGAAGGTGGAGCATGGCTCTGTGGCGCTACCAGCTGTGATGCGTTCAGGGTCCAGTGGCCCAGAGACTTTCAACATTGGCATCATGCCTTCTCCTCAGCAACAAGTCACAATCGGTCAGATGCACAGAGGACATATGCCCCCACTTGTGAGAAACCTCCTTGTTTTGTATTTGAAACTTTACTTTTTTGTGTGTGTTTGAAACTTGTCTGTGCTGCAGTTAAGTCAGAAACAGCTTAACTGTTCTAGTCCCTGCTCCCAGGCTGTCTGTTTATAACAGCCTCTCTCTGCTGCTCCTTCCTCATGCTTTTCCTCAGCTCCAGTGTGGGTCCCCTATGAGCTGCAGCTGCTCTCAAAAGAGCGTGCGAGAGTCCTCTATGAGTTGCAGTTTTGATCAGGACTCTATTCCAGTGTGGGGTCTCCATAGGATGTAGTTTCTTTCAGGGAAATTTCAACCTGCTGCAATGTGAGGTCCTCTGTGGGCTGCAGGGTAGATATCTGCTGGCATGGCCCTCTCCACAGGCTGCAGGGAAATAACCTGCTCCACTGTGGTCTCTCCCACAAGCAGCTGGGGAATCTCCACTGTACCACCTGGAGCCAACTCTCTCCATCCTTCTCAGACATTGATGTTTGCAGGGCTGCAGACACCCAATACAGATCCTGCTCTGTCTAAAACTCTTCAGTCTTCCATTAGCTTATGCATATTGATGGTAGTTCAGTTTTAGAATCATGCTTGATTCCACTGGTAAGCTGTTCTAGGAGGTCAATAATGTTATATCCTTGAAGCAAATTCGGTTTTCATGCTCATGTTCATAGAATGCAAGTTAAGACAGCTTGATGTCTTTGTGTGTGTCTGTTGTGCATTGTTTCATCTGAGAAAGTTCAGCATTTTATTAGTATGTGCAAGTACCAAGGAGTATGAAATGACATGGGCTGAATCAAGACTGTGTGAGAGGAGTGTTAGAAAGCTTTGCTTTCTCCATTGCACCAGGAAAAAGGTAGCTTTCTGAAATGGCCTGGTGTTGGATTGCTGTCACTCACTATCTTTCCATGCATGCGTAACATCTGTTGGAAGGGCCATTTGGAACATAGCACACAGCCGTTTCCTTGTTTTGCCTTTCAGACCTCAGCTCAGCAGGCCTTGATGGGGACTATTAATTCCAGTATGCATGCTGTTCAACAGGCACAAGCTGACCTCAATGAAGTCGATAACTTACCACCTCTAGGACAGGACATGGTGAGCTCTTCTGGTCCCTCATGGAAATGCATCTTTATGCTTTGGGGTGTTTACAGATCAGTCATTATCCCTGGATGTAAAGTGGTATTGGTAAAGCTTTTAAAATGAGATAAAATTTTGTGTTCTGTTTAAGGAATTCATGTACAGTGTTCCAGTTGACTCTGATCAGTCGTCTGAGATCAGATGTGGGAGGCTTCCTTGCATAGCCATGTCTGGAGTCTTACTAGCATCGTGTGCATATGTACAATGTAACACAAACTATGAGCAATAGTTATGGTGGAAGTGACTGCCTCCAGGACACTTGAAAAATAAAAAAACAGGTTTCTGTCACTCCTTATCCAGGTTAGGGCAGAGGGACAGATGAAGAGACTATTGTTTAAAGGGGAAATGTCAGTTAGCCTTCATAGAGGCACTATTTCTGGCATTTACCTCAAAGGGTAGCTGTTGGAATGTGGTAGCAATTCTGTAGTGAATGATTCAGCAAAAGAAAATGCTTGCTTTCATATGTCACTTAAGCATTTGGTTGTTGTCCTGTGTTTCACTTTTAAAGGTTCATGAAGGAACGAGAGATTTCCGAAGTGTCTCCTCTTACAGAACCTCACTGCAATCTTTAATTCTTTTGTTATTGCTCTTCAGGCATCTAGAGTATGGGTTCAGAACAAGGTTGATGAATCAAAACATGAAATACATTCTCAGGTTGATGCCATCACTGCAGGAACTGCATCTGTTGTTAACCTTACAGCAGGTAAATTTGAAAGGGAAGGATTTCCTTGCAGTCTCCTAGTTATTTATCCATCTCATTCAAGTAACACAGGGACTGAGTATGGGGCGGCTGGGGAAAGTTTGTCTTGAAATTACCCCAGTAGCTAAGTGTGTTGATGTGTGAGATGAGCTTTCAGCCCCTCCCAACACTGTTTTTTGTACCTTCAGTTTCTCTCTTACACTAAAGATATGACCGTTGATGAAGAGAAAATGTGGCTTGCTTACTCCACAGAGTACAGTAGAGAAGGTTTGCAAGGTTGTTACAAAAAAAGCATTTTTGATCTTACAGTTGGTAGAAATTATACGCTTATTGACAGTGGGGTTTTTTCTTGAGCAAATTACAAATTGGAGGAGCTGTGAGTGGCTTAAAGGGGTCAATACTCTATTACTCTGGGTTCTTTCAATGTTGGAAGATACCTGAAACTGTGAACTGCTCAGCAAATTGTACTGAATGAAGAGAAATTCTATTAGAAGATAAATTCTTGTAGAAGAAGAACTATAGAAATTGGAAAAATCCTATCAGTCTGATTTTTTTATTAAAGTGGCAATGAAATTACTTAGTAGGCATTGCTTGGCTATCTTGAAATGTCTCTTTTGAGTCTCACCAGCGTGTAGCCTGTGGTAGCTTCCTCTTTTTCCCTTTTAACCAGTAAAGCATTCTGATAATGAAAAAACACTTTTCCTACAGGGGACCCAGTTGACACTGATTACACTGCTGTGGGATGTGCAATTACGACCATCTCTTCCAACCTTACTGAGATGTCTAAAGGTGTGAAACTGCTTGCTGCTCTCATGGATGATGAAGTTGGAAGTGGAGAAGACCTCCTGAAAGCTGCTCGAACATTGGCCAGTGCTGTCTCAGACTTGCTGAAGGCTGTGCAGCCCACTTCAGGAGAGGTGAGTAGATGTAAACTTCTCAGGTTCTCTCCGTGAAATGCATGGCTTTGGCTTTTTTGAGACATGTTAGCTTCTAAGCTAACATTGTCTGCTCCATGCCAAGCAATTTCCCCTGAGCAAATTCTTTTCACTGTTTCTTATTCCTTCATCTGTCTCTGTCTTCATGCCTTTAAGTATTGCACCTTGATATTCAAATGTGCTGTTATTTGCAGAGGTTAATTGGTTTGTGTAATAAATAGTTCATTTATCTGGGTCCTGTAATCTCTTTTTGAAACAAATTTCAAGCAGTAGTATGACTCAGCTTAATAGGAAGTGGAGAGCTACTCATCCATGATTCTTTTTCTTTACTATCTTTGTCTGCTTTGACATATAAAATGAAAAGTTAATTCCTCTGCTGTAGTTTTCCAGAAATTAGAGTAGTATTGACCAGGGTAGACTATCTTGATCAGTTTGTTAAGAGTTGGAGTCAGCAGCCAGTTTGCCTTGGATCTCTTCAAGTGTTTATGTTTTGAAGAACATGAAATTTCCTGATGTTGCAGATCAGTTGGCATATTGACTGTCCATCCTTAATAGAGTTATTACAACAATGTCTATTTGAGTTCTTTGAAATTCTGTACAAGTTCTCTGGGGCACTTCAGGTGAAACCCGTGAAATATGGATGTGCAGTTGTGTATTTGGAAAAGTAAAGATTTTTCTGAAGCATTTCTGTTGTGTAGAGGGTTTTTTTTAGCCATATTGATTGCATGCTAATGCTGAAGTTCCTGGAGGAAATCTAAAATTCTCATTTTCTTTGAATTAATGTACTTCACCCTTCTATTTTTCCAGCCTCGACAGACAGTTCTGACTGCAGCTGGAAGCATTGGGCAAGCAAGTGGGGAGCTACTGAGACAAATTGGAGAGAATGAAACAGATGAAAGGTTCCAGGTAATGAGGGGGTTGCTTGTCACTGTCAGAACTGTGCCGCCTACTAATGAGTAGGCTACTGCATAAAACTAGGCTTCCTAAAGTGCGGTTAGGAAATGCCAGATTGAAAGTTTCTCCCTGCTAATTGCGGTTAATCCATTGTGAAATTGTTTTTAATTACACAATCACAAAGTGCTGATTTCATGGGAACCCATGCTTCATTCTGTGCATCATACAGATGCTTTCTGGTTTCATGAAGAGCTGTTTGCACTGTACTCTCCTCAGTGTTTCAAATGCATTTGGGGCATAGATTTGTTCCTGTGGACTCTAAGCCAGTTCAAAATTTGACTCGTATCATCCAGTAAGTTGATAATGTGTATGGAGAACTGTCAAGTTTTCTAAGTAATAGCCATGTTTGCTGCTTTATATGATAAGTTTTGATACAAAAGAACTTCTTACCTTTAGAAGAATTGATCTTAATATAAATGATCTTAATATAAATTCTTAATATCAGTCTTAACAAAAACATACTTTTTTTTGTTCATAAGATTGAGTTTTCCCTTTATTGTACCAGGATGTTCTTATGAGTCTGGCCAAAGCTGTTGCAAATGCTGCTGCCATGTTAGTGCTGAAGGCCAAGAACGTAGCACAGGTCGCAGAGGACACCGTCCTGCAGAACCGGGTCATCGCTGCTGCTACGCAGTGCGCACTCTCTACTTCCCAGCTTGTGGCCTGTGCGAAGGTGAGGCTAGCAGTGCCCATGAGGTGGCAAGGTATTGTTTTGTGTCTATGCTTCTCTGTATTTCCAACAGTCTCTGGCAATATGCTGTGTTAATATCATAGCTCTAGATTTATGCAATATCAAAGGTTTTGATTAACGAACTGTCACCCTTAACAGTGTCTGTTGGGAGCCCTGAGTATGTGAGGTGTTGCTGTAGTCTCCAGAGAAGTTTCCACAAATAACAGAGCCCATCTGATGAGTTACTAATGCTGATAAAAAAGTAAAACACATTAGCTAAAGAAGGGCATCTTGCCTGGGGATGACTATAGAAGTTATCAGTGAAAGCCTAGAATTAGGATGGGTTTACCTCATGCACAGCTAAATAATGAAAAGTTGGTATTCTTGCTGAAAATGAAATCAGTTTGGTCATCATTGATTTTCAATATGTTTGCACTAATTTAAAGTAGCCCAGTCACTTTAATAGATCCATTGGTTTTATCTGAGTAGTGGTGTTCAGTTGAAGCAAATTACAAAGGAGTGGAGCTCAGACCTCAAATTCTGAAGTTTGCAATTGGAACAGTACAAATTCTGCAGCCTTTTTTGTCTAAAAAATAAAGAAACAAAACTCTTGTTTACATTTCCATTATTAAACAGTTCTCATTGCCTACCTGGATGCTGCTTTCGAAGTCTGTGTGGTCATCTTTTGCAGAAAACAAAATGGCCAGAAGGGTTCTATTAAAATTAACAGGCAATATTAGGTACAAAATTTTATGCATTTTCTACTTTATGTCTCTGGCTGCAAGGGCTTTTTTTAATCCATATATATGGATTTTCATTATTTGGACTCGATGTTCCTACTGCCAGTGAATTTGTTCAATATGGCATAAGACACCCAGTGGCATCTTATTTTCCTCATAAAATATGTACAGTTTTCCCATTGCTGAGAGCTCTCCAGATATGCCTGAACAAAACAAGGGAGGGTTGCTTCTAACCTGTAGGTTTGTTACTTGTTTATTACTTGTCCTTCAGAAATAGAGCATGGTTTGACTTGTGTGAAGCGTTACCTTTATTTAAACAAACAAAAGGCTGATATAAGAAGGCCTTACAAGACCAGTTCCAGTTCAGATTTCGTTTTATTTGGAATTCCAAGGGAACAGGAGTCTGTCAGAGGATGTGGTTATTCTGGAGGTGTTTGGCTCATGCCTGCCTTCCAAAACCATTCTCTACAGTTTTCTCAGTTCAGTAGCTGTTGAAGAAGCATGAAACAAGAAAGGGACTTCCATTCTTAGAATCCAGTCAACAATATGCAGAATCCAGATTCCTAACCTAGATGTCTGAAGCTACCTATTTAAATACTTTCAGGATTTTCTGTCAAGGGAAAACAAAAGCCTGATATAGTAGATTAGTGGTTAGGAAATTTGCAGATGAACCTTTTCTGAATGCTTTGTGTCTTTTCCCCATGCAGGTTGTGAGTCCCACCATCAGCTCTCCAGTGTGTCAGGAACAGCTGATTGAGGCAGGGAAACTGGTAGACCGTTCAGTGGAGAACTGCGTGAGGGCCTGCCAGGCTGCCACAGATGACACTGAGTTACTGAAGCAGGTCAGTGCAGCTGCCAGCATTGTCAGCCAAGCCCTGAATGACCTCTTGCAGCATGTCCGACAGTTTGCAAGCAGGGGAGAGCCCATTGGACGCTATGACCAGGCTACAGATACCATCATGTGTGTCACAGAGAGTATTTTCAGTTCAATGGGAGATGCTGGTAAGTTTCTCTAATGGCCAATAGCTTTTCATGACTCAGAGATGTGGACATTTCAAACAGTACAAGTGAAAAACCACTTCTCTGAAGTGTACTGTGTTTCTAGGCTGGTGCTGTCATGATGGGTAGTCATTCAGCCCATAATATTAAATCAGCAATGGGCACACAGCTGTGTGCTAGGTAGAATGAATATTCTGTGAAAACAACGAGTCTCATGCTAAAGGATCACTGTAATATTTTGTCTGTTTTCTGCCATTGTTTCACTTCACAGAATTGTGTAGCAGTTTCTCATCTTCAAATAAAAAGACAGGTACCTGGGCAAATATTTCCCACTGACTGATTCAATTATACCTAGATTTTGTTGTAGGTTTTGAAACTTGATCCTGCTTTTTTTGTTTCCATGATGATTTTGAAATGTGCAGCTTCTAGAACTAACCAAAACTTGAGATTCCTGACATTTGACCAATCCAATATGAATTTTTAGTGATGAACCAGCAAATTACTAAGGAATCTAGTTACTGTAGATGTGCAGAGGAATTCATGTCAAGTTTTATGTTTAGCTGGCACGATTCAGGTTCTGTACATAAGACTGCAGTGAAAGAGGTGATCTTGAATAGCATTTTATTTCTGTTCGCAGACAAATATCTTGTTGTGCAGTACTTAGTTCTTAGTAGAAGGCATTCAGATTCCATTCTGTGTTTCCAACTTACTGCACTTCTGAGGTCACAGTTTTAACAGCAAAGAGACCCTGCCTTGTGACTGCTGTATTACTACCCAAGCAGGTTGTTCTTTCTGCCTTGATTTACTGGCTTAATGCTGTAAGAAAGGGCATTTAAAAGAATTTTTTAATAAGTGGAATATTTGGGCTGGGAACTGAGTTACCATTATTGGTAAAAACCGTAATTCCAAAATTGCATTTTGGGAAGTAGGTGATAAAAGCTCTAATTGCTTTGCCTGCTTCTGACCAAAGGAGACTGGTAAGAAAGCAATTTAAATCTGAAGCCCAAAAGTCACCTTAACACATGAGAAAAATGCTGCTTTGATTTGCTTTCCCATGATTTTTTTAAGAGCGTTTGGAAAGAATGAGACCTTAGGCTCAAATTCATCCTAATTGATTTGATAACCTGCAGAAAGGCCAAGGCTTTATGGGCTCCAGTCTATTACAAAGAAGTTCAAGTGTGTGCTTTGGTGACGAAATGAATTTGCCCTAGAAAGGGTGTCTATCCACTTCAGAAGCATTGCTGTTTCATCCCCGTGCTTCACCATGACTCTGGTATCTTAAATATACACCTTGTTTTTGTCTAAACCCACCTAATTGGTGCTGACTCTCTTCTGTCAGTTTAGTTTATATTAGAGAAGAAGAATAGGTGAAAAATGGATAATTTTTGTTAAAAGTGAAATCTTGGCTGTAATTTAAAAGCAAAATTATTAGCCTTCACTAGGCCAGGAGTTTCCTTGAACTGTGTATTCAAAATTACCTTAAAGTATTGGGGTTTGTCTTTCTATCTAGAATGCAAATATGACATTTTTTCCTCTCCACTGTAGCAGTTTCCTTCATTTATGTTGCAATCCAAGATTTTGTTTGCGAAGCTTCTAAGTTATGAACTTTGAGTATCATTTTCAAGTCTTAAAATCATGGAATCATAGAATAGTTAGGGTTGGAAAGGACCTCAAGATCATCGATTTCCAACCCCCCTGCCATGGGCAGAGACACCTCCCACTAAACCATGCCATCCAAGGCTATGTCCAACCCCACCTTGAACGCCGCCAGGGATGAAGCATCCACAACCTCCCTGGGCAACCCATTCCAGGGCCTCACTACCCTTACAGTAAAGAATTTCTTCCTCATATCCAATCTAAACTTCCCCTGTTTCAGTTTAAACCCATTACCCCTTGTCCTCTCACCACAGTCCCTCATGAAGAGTCCCTCCCCAGCATCCCTATAGGCCCCCTTCAGGTATTGGAAGGCTGCTATGAGGTCTCCACGCAGCCTTCTCTTCTCCAGGCTGAACAGCCCCAATTTTCTCAGCCTATCTTCATACGGGAGGTGCTCCAGTCAAAAGAATGCTTCAGCGAAAGAATACTTCGGCAAAAGTAACTTTATTTTCATCTTATTGAGATGACTTTTGAAATGGGAACTGAAATGCAGAGAGGAGGAAAGTAAAGATATAACTATACCCTGCAGGTGAAATGGTACGGCAGGCCAGGGTGCTGGCTCAAGCCACTTCTGATCTCGTCAATGCCATGAGGTCAGATGCTGAAGCCGAAATCGACATGGAGAACTCTAAGAAGCTTCTGGCTGCTGCGAAGCTCCTGGCAGATTCTACAGCCCGCATGGTTGAAGCTGCAAAGGTACCAGGAAAATAAAATAACTGACAGCTTCAAACTGTATGGTTATAGACAAAGCTGTATGTGGGATATCAGACATAGGATCTGGCTGATAGTGAAGATGTTTTTTCCTAACCAGTAAATGTTCTGCATTTAACAATTTATTGTGATCATACACTGAGAAAAAATAACCCATAGCAGTCACTTACAACTATCTCTTACAAAAGCTGTTAAGGCAACTTTGCTCCTTAGGAACAGTTCCCTCCGCCTGGGAAGTTTTGCCTGTGCTGTTCTCCCCCACCTCCTGTTCTCACAAGAGAACTCTGTGCTAGAAACCTGTTTAAATCCAACAGGGAATAATAAGTTCTTTGCATTGTTTCCCAGATCCTGCGCTTACATGATTTTTACAGATCAGGGCCAGCCATTCTGCTCGGGCTCTAGAAGGCCCATATGCCTGGATACAGAGCATATGCTTGACTTGCAAGTACTTTCTCAAACTTCAGATGAAGAAAACCTACTGGGTTAAATCTCAGGGTTTGGACTGCAGTTCCTGAAAGGCACATTGAACTGGGAATTTTGAAAACGGCTCTTTTCAAAGCCTATATTCGTCAAAGTATGTTATTACAGATCTGGTGGTTTACACAGGGTTTTTTTCCCAAGCACCTAAAGTAGCGTATAAAGCAAATGTTCAACTGCCTTCCTCGCAATACCTAACATACATGGTAACAGCCTTGCCCCAGCAATAAATTTTCCACTTCAAAGTCTTGTTAAGACAATATAACAAAAATAAAGGGTGATGTAGCAGACATTGTCTGGAACTACAGCCTCGATAGTCATCTACATTTTCTCCAGGAACTTTTACGAAGGCTCATGGGTTTTGCTCTGAAATCTTGTGCAGGGAGCTGCAGCCAATCCTGAAAATGAGGATCAACAGCAGCGTCTGAGAGAAGCAGCGGAGGGACTGCGGGTTGCTACAAATGCTGCTGCACAGAATGCCATCAAGAAGAAAATTGTCAACAGATTAGAGGTTGGAAACCAGAGACTACTGAATTTGCAGTTTATTCCATTTTGGTACTTAGTATCAGTAGATAATTTCAAGCAAGCAAAGATGCTTATTTCAGGAAAAGTGCTAAGCATAAAACAGCACTACAAGCTCAGTTGCAGAGTACAAGGCTTGGAATTTGAGATGCTTGTTTGTGATACCATAGTCCTCAGAAAATTGAGCAACCTATCACTGATGTAGTAAAGTGACTCAGGAGACATTTGATAGTGGCCCAGTCATAAAATTAGAATAGCTGAGATTTCAAACAGCTGAGCTGAAAGTACTTCATTTCCGTTTTTGTTTATCTTCATGATCTGTCATTTACACAGTGTATCTTTTGGTGGTTGTACTAGTGTATCTGCCAGAGTTTCATGTAAATTTCCATACAAAGATATGTTGAGTTGCAGCATATCCAAATAAACTGATACTTTATTTGGAGAATTAAAGCAGAAATAAATAGATACATCCTATCCGATAAGACAGCCAAGAGGGAGAAAGGCAATTTGCTGTACACAAAGAATAAAATATCTCTGAAATTTGTCTTGTAGGCAAGGTTAGATCTTCCCATTCTCAGCCTAAAATGCAGGAAACGCAGATGGAAAAAAGAAGCCTTTCATAATTCCTATTTTCCAGCTGTGGTTTTACAGTAGTCTGATTCAAGTGCAATAAGATTAGGTAAACAAGGAGATCTCAAGGAGGTAACTGTGTTCCAGAAGTGCATTTAAATTACTTTATCTGACTGGAACCAAAAATGAGCAGTATTTCAGGAAATAAGCACTGGTATCTCAATTTTGTGGCTGCATGCGAGAAAGCTTTATGGAAAGGATAATTTACTTGTTTTACTTTTGCAATACATTCTGCCCTACAAAGGTGTGAAATGTGTAATGGTAACAATGAGCTTCCTGCTTGTTTGTATTTAATGGGCCGGTTAAAGAAAAGAACGTTATAACATGTTTGAATAGCTTGGATGAATGGTTGAATTTTTAATCTTCTTAGTGCTTTCAGACTCAGCAATATCAGTATTTTCTACCTCTGTATAAGTTTAGTGTCTTTGGTTTTGCCATAGAGCAATCTCAGTAGAAGCTGGCTCCCTTGAGTCTTTGTCAGAAGTATTGATGAAGCAGTGTGAAGCACTGTATATACTTTGACTGTTTTCTTTGGCCTTCTTTGTAAGGAGCTAATTGATTAGACCATTCCTGCTCTGTAATTGACGGCTTTTGGTCATACTGCATCCTAAGCTATGAAGGAGTAAGAGGTTAGAATCCTCCTAGTGTTCAGCTTACTTTCATCTTGAGAGAAGAGCAATTCTGAGTTTCCTTAAGGCAATTCAAATTAATCTAAGGATACAATGTATTAATCCGTCAAAAGTTGTTACTGTCAAAGTTACCTGAAATATGTATTTCATCCTCTAAATGACTTAGACTTTTACCGCTGGTTTAAGTCTGTTTCTTTTCCTCCACAGATTGCTGCTAAGCAAGCTGCAGCTGCTGCTACTCAGACTATTGCAGCTTCTCAGAACGCAGCGGTGTCAAATAAGAACACAGCAGCCCACCAGCAACTTGTGCAGAGCTGTAAGGTAAATGTATCACAACCCCCTGAGAAATAACTCTTGAGCTCTGCTTTATGGGGAACTGAAGATCACCTGCTATAATAATAGTATTGCAACACACATTCAACTGTGGATTCTAGAGAACCCTCATTTATTGAATTACCCATAGTTTCCCTGCATTACTGTTTGGAGATCCTTGGAAAGCTGAGCTGCTGCGAGTGCCATGTAGTAGTATTTGGCTGTTACAAATACCCCTGCAAACACTTTACTACGAAGAATTGGCACACTTATATACCTCAGCATATATCTGTTGAGTAGCAACCATTTCACCTGAAGTAAGTGCTTTAAGTAAATGCTTTGCTGCAAATCAGTCAGCAGTACTGTATACGCAGAGCTGTGTGTCGTGGTTTAAGCCCAGCTGTAACTCAGAACCACACAGTTGCTCTCTCGCTCCCCCTCCTTCCTCCCCCTGCTCCCTTAGGGATGGGGAGGAGAATCGAAAGGATGTAACTCCCATGGGTTGAGATAAGAACAGTCCAATAACTGAGGTATAACACAAACCACTGCTGCTACCACCAATAATAATAATGATAAGGGAAATAGCAATGGAAGAGAATACAACTGCTTACCACCTCCGACTGATATCCAGCCTGACTGAGCAGTGATCTAACCCTTCTGGGTAACTGCCCCGAGTTTATATAGCGGGCATGACGTGCTGCGGTATGGAATACCTCTTTGGTCAGTTTGGGTCAGGTGTCCTGTCTCTGCTTCCTCCCGGCTTCCCCTCCTCCCTGGCAGAGCATGAGACTTAGAAAGTCCTTGGTCAGAGTAAACATTACTGAGCAGCAACTGAAAACATCGGTGTTATCAGTGCTGTTCCCAGGCTGAAAGTCAAAAACACAGCCCTGCACCAGCTACTAAGAAGGAGAAAAAGGACTGCTGCTGCTGAACCCAGGACACTATGCTAGAAGCAGTCTGCAGAGGGGTCTGCAGAGAAATCTGTGCACTGGCCCAAGTATGCTCTTCAGCAAATGAGTAGCTCTGTGATCATCAAAACATGCCTGTGAATGATGCATGCAGTGAAATGGGGCTGAGGTCTTCTTTAATATAAAGGTACCCTTTGAATTTTCCACAACAAAGAATGGAGATGGAGTAGCAATAGTGAATTCTACTGTAATGGAGTGAAATCCTTATTTTAATTTACTGGTTAGATAACAAGCAGCACTGATCCTGCTATTCTCATGTGCAGCATACAAACACCTGCAGCCTGAAATGTCACTGTAAAAAAGTTCTAGACCTTACAATGGGGTTAACATGATTCTTAGCTTGAAGCTGCCAGAACCACAGATTTCAAGGTATGCCTGAAGTCGAGCACATTTTTATAGTTCCAAGCTAGAATTCAGAGTCTGTTGAGAAGCTGTTCTCTTTAGTGTTTAAGCTACATGTGGCAGCTTAAATTGTAGCTCTGACTGACGTTGCTTCAGGGCTTTTAAATAAACTGCATTCAAACCAAAAATTGAAAAGACAATAGAATGCAGAAGGGTTTTCTTTTAGATGGAAGCGCAGCTATGTAGGGAACAAGAACAAGACCAGTAAAGAAGGCATTGTTAAAAGCCACATTAACATTCAGCAATTTCTTGGTGGTAATCCTAAAAATGTTGTAGTTAATAAGGTAACTCAAGTGCATGTCAAAGTTGTGATGGAGGATGCTGCTATTTCAGTATGAATTAAAAAAATTATAATGAAAGGTGAGCTGATTCACTTTATTGTTTCCAGTTCATGCTAATTTCTTGAGGATCATTTCTTAGGTAACAGAGAAGGCTGATAATTTTATTTTTTTTTTCTGGGGGGGGGCCAAGTTCATACTGCATTGCTGAAGTAAGTTTTATTGTGGAACGGATGGACAAGGAGCATGAATCTGGGCAGTTTAGGAACAAAGTTTTAGCAATGCCCACTGCTGCATGCTCCAGCCATATTATAAAGTTTGTATTGTTAGAAGTCAATGAAAAGGGGGCTGAGGTGCTTAGGTGTAGAAGACAAAGTTTTGCAAGACGTTCTCTTGAAAAACATGTCCCCTCCAGTGCTCGCATTCAAGCTTGGCAAAGGAAGGAATTTAAATACTTTTTGTATGGGATTGTGCAGAAAAATCTTAGGTTGTTTTGTAGGATCTTTAATCCATAGCTTGAATAAAGATTTCTTAAGTAGAAGTCTCTGAAAGAATCCTGTTGTGTATTCATCCAGTTCCATGGTATCCTAAATGAATTCTGTGAAGGCACAGGAGTATTGTACCTGTGAACGCTACAGGTTGTCTTTAAGGGAGGTGGACAGAGGGTTTGCTTATCTGTCAGTGGGTTTGGAGTTTTTATTTATCTATTAAAAGGTTTTCTCCTTGTTTTTGTAGAATGTTGCAGACCATATTCCTCAGTTGGTGCAGGGTGTAAGAGGAAGTCAAGCTCAGTCAGAAGACCTCAGTGCCCAGCTTGCTCTAATAAATTCCAGCCAGAATTTCCTTCAGGTGAAGTGAATCAATCACTGTACTAGAATCCATCACAGCAAAAAGCATTTTGTAGTGCTGTATGTTTTCATTTGTGGCTAATAAGCAGTAAACTGTTCTTAAAAGTTCATCACTGACTGTGAATCAATCACTGTACTAGAATCCATCACAGCAAAAAGCATTTTGTAGTGCTGTATGTTTTCATTTGTGGCTAATAAGCAGTAAACTGTTCTTAAAAGTTCATCACTGACTGTGAACTATAGCTAAGGAGAATTTAGTTCCTCAGGTCAGATGGCTGAAGTATGTTGAATCTGTGGAAAATGAAAACCACCAAAACTGAGGATAAAAGTAACAAGAAAAGTCAAGTGTGTGGAGAAGAAACATTCATTGCTATAGCACTTGCCTTCTGTAAAATTTAAAGAACAAGATGGAAAGAATTGAGCGTCTTTCTAAGCAGAGGCCTGAGTATGTGAGATGATGCAATTTTCTTGGTGAAGGTAAAGTTAGTGGTGCAAGAAGCAGCTCCAAAATTGTTCACAAATAAAAGAGAGTATTACCATATTTTTTTGGACACTTGAGACACTTGTCCTAAAGAAGATAAAATGTTGACTGTTGATATCAAACATATTGGATTTATGTTGAAATTACAAGAAACAAACAGAAGAAACCAATTTTCTGTAGAATGATGTAATGATTACTTGGCACCAGTTAGTCTTGCCTCAAATGTGGTTGCTGATAACAGGCTCTTTATGGACCCGTAGAGGTATTGCGAACCACGCTCTCACCCCAAGTATTTTGCTATATGATTCTCTCCAGAGTCATTAAAAAATTATCCATCTCCCCTCTGGCTGTATGTGTACCATAGTGATGGTAAGAATTGGCAAAGTATTCTAATGGTGCTAACAGCAAACTTTGTGAAGAATCAGTGCTTGAGTTACAATTTTCGAGGTAGAGCATTTTGTTAGAGTTTAATACTTAGAAATATTGAGACAAATTTACTATCTGTGCCACCTGGACCTGCTTGTGCCACCTGGATGCTAAATGGCAAAACTGCACATTGCAGTGTTTTGAAGTAGTCAACATGAGTACTCAAAGGCCTCAAGCAGACATTGGTACCAGTGAAAAAGTCATTGGACTACTAAAGCACAATGTGTCCTGCTGCAGAAGACACTGCTGTGTGGAATTATGACAGGGTGCAGCACATGATTAAAAGGCTGGGATCTAGAGAGTCATGGTTAAGGAGCAGGGAAGTGCATGAAATGGTCATTACAGAAAATGTGGAAACCTCCCAGGTGTGTGAATGGAGGAAGCAGTTTGTTTACTGAATTCCTAAGCCACATTTAAAGAAAATGAACTAGTAAAACCAACTGTGTGCCCTACTCTTCTTTGAACAGCCTGGAAGTAAGATGGTGGCATCTGCTAAAGCTGCAGTCCCCACTGTGACTGATCAAGCAGCAGCAATGCAACTAAGTCAGTGTGCAAAGAATCTTGCTACCAGCTTAGCTGAGCTACGAACAGCCTCCCAGAAGGTAGGTGAATGCTAGTTTTAACCAGCTAAAGCTAGATGCACTGGATGGTGGTCACAGGCTCACTTCTGCTTGGCCCACTGTGTCTCCCCCAAGGGAATGACTCATGCTCAGGCAGTGTTCACTTTACGTGTTGCCTTTTGTGCACAGTTTGCTCAGAGTCACAGGTGGCTTCTGTGTCATGACAGAAAGGGGAGGGAGAAATGGCAAGAAAACTGAAAAGCAGTCCAGAAAGATGGGGGGGGAGGGAGGGGGGAGGGGACTGTACACAGAGCAGCACATCAAAGCTCTGAGCTGCTTTACATCTGAAGGAGAGCAGGGGAAGTGAAGCATATCTCATGCCCCTGCCAAACTGGTGAGAACCCAGGTAGAGCACTGCTGTGGTCACAGTGCTTGTGAACTGGAGCTATCACCTCTAAAATTCATGGAAGCAGAGGCTATCTGTGGTTCTGACACTGATTTCTAAATTATATATGGGTTTTAAAAAAAACTATCATTTTTTAAGGTGGACAGTCTGCTCTTTGGTTCTTGCGTACCCTGAGGCCCTAAACAACGGTTGTAGCATATAGGTGGCTAACATTAAAATGCCCAGCTCAGGTACTGGTGACTGGGCTGCCACATTGGATGAGTCAGTGTGACTTTTGTCATGATGCATAGGTAGCTATTTGTCAAAGGTGAAGTCCAGACTGCAGCAGTTATTTTTTCAACGCTTGGACTACCAGCGTGAAGGTATGTGTACACAAGCTGAGTCTATCTCATTCCCCTGGTGGCTCTTAACAGTGTGTTATGCTATTCACAAGCTAAGATTATCATGCAGGAGTTTGGAATCTGTGATGTGTAACGCTTAAAAGTGCTCACAGTGGCCTCTAAAGGCGTAAGAGCCATCATTTGGGAGTGGGAGTTGTACCTGAAGCATTTACTATTTCTAATAGCAGCTTACAGCTGCTGACATTGATATTGATCTGATTTCTGAATAGGCTCATGAAGCATGTGGCCCAATGGAAATCGATTCTGCTTTGAATACAGTCCAGACACTCAAAAATGAACTGCAAGATGCGAAGATGGCAGCTGTGGATGGACAGTTAAAACCTCTCCCAGGAGAAACTGTAATTGAGGAAGGATGTTCTTCATTTAAAAACAAACAAAGTTAGCTGTTAAAGAATACAAGTGTTGGAGGCAAAACAAGTAGTGAGGCTTTGGATAATGGTGATGCTGATAGGATTTTGCACTAATTCTCTTAAAAAGGGTTTATGTTCTATAGTGGAATTACAGGACTGTAGGTCCTCCTTTACTGTACAAATGACAGTATAGTAGCATCAATGTTTCAGTCTTTTCTTGTGAAAAAGGATTTCTTTTCTGTAGTGGCCGAGATGGGAACTCAATAGTTGTAGTACTAGCAGTCCTAGTGGGATTAGAAAGTGAAATGTTTTATTTGGCAAAAATCCCCTAAGATGAAGATCTTAATTTCCATTGCTAGTTATACAAGGATTTTTTGCTCATACTACCTAACATGTTAATTTATTTCAGCCTGGACAGGGAGCACATGTTAGTCAGATTTCGGAGAACCTCTGTGCGTGTTCGGCAGCTAAGATAAGAGCTTGGGTTTGTGGAATGAGGGATTTTTTTAGCATTTAAAATAAGTGTGTTTTAGTTGAGCTTAAACAAAGAATATTGTCCTTTGCAATTTTTCACAGCTTGAGAAATGCACTCAGGACCTGGGAAGTACATCCAAAGCAGTTGGTTCATCAATGGCCCAGTTGTTAACTTGTGCTGCTCAAGGCAATGAGCACTACACAGGTAATGCTTTTTTCATGCCTTTGTGAAACCTCTGCTTTCATAAAGTACTTGATAGAAGGTTTTCATATTACAACTCTTAAATCAAGGAATTGCTCCTTTTTGTTTATGCTGATGGTGAACTGTGGCAAATTATTAGGACTTGTGAGTGTGAATACTGTGCTTCATGAAGGAAGTGTTGCGATCTGCTGTGGGTCTCTATAATCAGAACAGAGACATCTGTTGTTTTTTGTAAACATGTGCCACTGAAGCTCTGTGAAGGACAGAACTAAAATGTAATGCAATTTGAAGGTCAGTGCCATGAGAAATGTTCCTGTGTCCCTTCAGAAGGTTGAAAGGGCCTTTGGATATTTTTTGAAGTGCAGGATGCAAACATACTTGGGATAGCCTGGTGACATTTAAAACTGCGTCTCTCACGTCATGTTACCAGTTTACATGTATTATGCAGCTGGTCTTTCTGATTCACTGCTCACATTTGCATAGTTTGAGGTAAAACCAACAGGGCATGTAGACATAGAGGTTCTACAGTTTATTTTTGTACCTGTAATTTGAGAAACCAAAATCAACTTGATAAGGAAAATATTCCTTGCAGGAGGGAGAAAAGGTTTACTCTTGGATGGTAAAATATTCTGTCTCCTTATTTCTGTAAACAATGTAAGCTCTTGATGCAGATGCTACTGTAGGATTTTTTTAAATATTACTTACAAACTGCATTTCGGCAATTGCCATTTCATTGGGTATAATTGCATTAGGGCTGCACAGCTTCGATCTGCTTTCATTTGAAGCACATGCAATTGCGTTAAGATGGCTCACGTTTCTGTCACATAGTTACACAGAAGTTAGCACTGGGTATCTGGCGAAGGAATACAGACACTTGCAGCTGATATTGAACAATTGAATCTAGTGGCTCTCAACATCAATCTGTAAGAGCTGTTTGGCTGGGAGATCCTACAAAGCAAGGGGTTAAATTTCAAAGGTCATGAAACTACTTCGTATCTCATACTGTCTGTATGCATGAACTGCTGGGTGCTCAAGCAAGCACTGTTTGCAGGTATTATGGCATTCTACTGTTTGTATGTGGTAAAAGTTCTTACCGCTTACATCCACTATTTAATAATTCCCTCTTGTCTTCAACTGTCACAGTAAGTTTCTTTTCACTTTGTACTGAAAGTCATTGTAGAGAATGAAAGCAGCACAAAGGTGAAGGGAAAGCAGTCAGACCTTTTTGTTTTGTGGCGCTGTGATAGAATAAGTTGCACTTAAAAATGCTTACTGGTATCTACTTAAAGGACACAAAAAGTGCGGGTGCTTTTCCGGAAATATTCTTTAAATTAAGAATCTAGAAAGCTGTCTTTGGCTTGTCAGATAGAAAGGTTGCCTACAAAGGTTCCCTACAGCCTACATAGGCAATACTGTTCCTCTGTAATACTTGGCTTTACTTTGACATATAGTATCACTTGCTTTTCATTATCTTCAGAATGTTCAGTTGTTTGTAACAGAAGAGAAGATGTGAAAAGGCACTGGAGTTAAAATGCTAACATGGATTGTGTTTGGTTGTGATGTCCCAGCTTTTTAAGCATTTCCAATAGGGATATTAGAACATTCTGATTATTTTTAATGGCTAAATATGGATCACCAAGAGGTCTTGTCCAGTAAATGTACAATTGTTCTGGCGAACAATCCCTTTCCCCCATAGCTTGTAGCTTTTTCAATTTTAGATTTTCTTCTTTTTCAGGCTAAGATCAAGTCACTGATATAGAGTTGTGCCCAGAACATCGTCTTAGGGGTATAATATTTACTTTATAGATTCACTACAGGCATTTCTCTAGGCAAATGATGCTGTGTGTTTCAAATGTGTTTGTGTTTGAAGATTTTCTTTCAAACTGTATTTGCAATGTTATTTTGCAATGGGATCACTGCCTGCAAGTTCATCTGTTATGAAATATGAAGGTTGTCTTTAAGGGTACTGACAGAATCCTTGATGGACTCTGAACATAGGAGTTGCTGCCAGAGAAACTGCTCAAGCTTTGAAGACTTTGGCTCAGGCAGCACGAGGGGTTGCAGCATCTACTACCGACCCTGTGGCAGCACATGCAATGCTGGATTCAGCAAGGGATGTCATGGAAGGCTCTGCTATGCTTATTCAGGAGGCAAAACAGGCTCTGGCTGCACCAGGGGATGCAGACAGTCAGCAGAGATTAGCCCAGGTAAGTTGCAACTTGAGCTGCTACATGAATTATCAAACATCCACTGAAATTACTTAGAACTCACCATTAAATAATGAGAACTGAATATGAGGCGGTAAGGACTGTCAGCTTTCTAGTCCTTCCAACAGCTCTCAGATAGTAGCATTGTGCTATCAACAATGCAGGTGGTGTGAAGTGTGACATTATAGTCATCTTCTGACAAAAATAAAAGAATGAAAAGATGCAGTTAAGTATTTTTACCCACAGCATATTTGAGTAGGCTGCTTAGCTGCAAAACTGCAGCAACTGTTCAACAAATCCTTATCAAATGAAGGATCTGTATTTATTTTACATTCAGAAAGTAATGCCCATTTTCTAGACAAGCGGCACTGTGGCTTTTGAAGACTTCAAGGAGTAACAGATTCTTTTTTACTTGTTTGAAAAGTTCTGTAATTGGCCTGTGTTTGAAATAATTTCTTAGAGGAGACAGTTGTTATAATCTTTTAAAAAAGGACTTTAAAAAGTGTAAATGCAAAGGATTTCTGTGATCAGTGTATGGTTAACTTCAGGGGCAGTCCCTTGTCTGTGGTGCTGCAGCCTTTACCCCGGGGGCCAGGAGCACCCCTGCCAACACTATCCTATCAAATGGCTGAGCATAAATAATGACTACTGCTAGACTACAGGTGAGCATACCAGGAGAGTTGCAGGCCTCAAAAAGGGTCTTGTTAAAGACAGAATGTAGGAATTGCTGGCTACAGAATGTGCCTCCCCTTCAGTAAATTACCACTTAAGCCTTTCTCAGTGTGGATATGTTAGTAACCGTATTGTATTGTAGGTGGCAAAAGCAGTGTCCCACTCCTTGAATAACTGCGTGAATTGTCTGCCTGGCCAAAAGGATGTGGATGTGGCCTTGAAGAGTATTGGGGAATCTAGCAAGAAGCTCCTTGTTGATTCGGTGAGATGTCTTTAACATAGAAATAAATTTCAGAGAACTGAAAAGCAGACCTGTGTTAAATTTGTGTTTAGTAAATGTGCCCAAAGTATACATAAAAGAAGTTTTGTTCAAGTTAATGCAACTTTAAGTAGCTGCTACTTTGGCTGAAATGATGTTCTTCTAGTGTATGGGAAAGGTGAAATATGTCTGTGGCTTGTGAAGGCAATAGTAAAGTTGATGGTGTGGATCACCATTTTTTTTGTTGAAAATGCCAACTGTGACTTGATATTTTGAAGAATGTGACAATTAGAAAATTATAATCCATCTCCCACCAGAAAGTGATGAGTTTGGTCAGTCAGAAGATGTTTTTTTGCATGTAAGGTCATTTTGTACAAGGAGAAGAATTGTATTTCTGTTTAACTGCATCCATGTCAAGAAAAGCCCTTTGTGCACTGGAAATTTGCCAGGAGGTTATATGATTTGAACAACCTTTTTTTCTGCACCTATCAGTGATCCCGCTACCCTGTGAATGAAGGAGGGATTATATTTTGATTTGTTTGTGCAGGTTTTGGTAAAACCAAGTCAGGAGTTTACAGTCATTCTGAAGAGCTGTCAATACTTGTGTGGTGCTCTGGAAAGCTTGTTTGTGGAAGTGAATGATGACTTGGAGACCAAAACGCTCCAACTTTCGCCACAGAGTTCATCACTTTGAATTTCATAGTTGGACTGTAAAATAGCTGTCATTATCTCTGCCCCTTGAAAGGCACATTGGTTATTTGTCAGTCCCTTGAAAGAAACATGAGGACTTCGGTTGTATAGATTTCTGGGTGGTAAGGTGTCCTGTAGTTGGACTATTCTGCACTCAGAACTGAATTACTAGCAGTCCAGTTGCAGTACTCCATTCTAGCTTGTATGTGAAGCTCACTACTGCATTGCATTTGGTGTTCTCGAATTGTGTTGAACCTCTCAGTTGTGAAGGGCTGGTGTGACGTGACAGACAGTAACATACGGGCCTTGGTCTCTTATAGCTACCTCCAAGTTCTAAGTCATTTCAAGAAGCTCAGAGTGAACTGAACCAGGCAGCAGCAGACCTGAATCAGTCAGCAGGAGAAGTTGTCCATGCTACACGGGGCCAAAGTGGGGAGCTGGCTGCAGCCTCTGGAAAATTCAGTGACGATTTTGATGAATTCCTTGATGCTGGTATTGAAATGGCTGGCCAAGCACAGGTAAGTTTTTTATCTGGCTAATTGGGACCAAGGGTTGTCTAGAGCATCGTATCTTGCGGTGAAGTATCTTGGTTATCTAGTAGCACAGTACAATGTGCTGCTGTGAGCCTATGCAGATATGATAGGGTGATGTTATGGAGCAGTCATGTCTAACTGGTTATCCAGACTAAAGTTTTACACAGGATACTTCTGTTTGTTCCTGTGCCCAATCAGAAATATGACTTCATAGTCCTCTGTGTAATTTGGGCTCTTTAACCAATTTGGGCTGTATATCTCAAGGTACAAAGGTGTGCTGAACCTCTGAAAGCCTATGGAAAGCGTTGCTTCTATTTTAGTAGAGCTACTATGGAGCATAATTGATGTGAACACTATTCAAAATTGAGCACCTTTCTTTGCTAATTTTAAAGTGCGCTAAGTAGAGGGAGGAAAGATGCATTTATATTGCTCTGTGGTGCATGCTGCCATGGATCTGACAAGCAAGCACTTTGACTTCTTAGTGATTTAAATCTGGCAGAGTTCTATTCTGATGAACTCAGTAACAGTAAGGAATGTTATCACGTATTATTCCTAGCTTATTCTTAGTAGTCTAAGTACTCATTTGAAGTTGGAGATATCTCCTTCATTTTATCTTACTGTGTTTAGGTGTACTGAATTACACTAATTGGTCATGTGGAGATGGTTTAGCTTAACAAATGTCAGAATATTAAAAAGGGTCAGGTACCAAGGGAGATGGGAGGACTTGCAGAAAAGAGTCTGCAGACTGTTTTGCCCTAATTAGCAGGAGAAACTTGCAAATCTAAGAAATTCTTGCCAAAAGAAAACTAGCCAGAGAGTCCTTTGAAGTCTTTAAAGAAGTGTCTCTATAGAGCAGATGCTTTGTAGATAGAGCTGAGTAGATTGGACAGTAACTGCTAATTATTCTGCATCAAAACTTAATTATTCCATTTCCAGATCCATGAAGTTAGGCAGGCACCAAATGTCAGCTGATTCTCTGAAACTGAATAGGAGTCACGTACCTAAATCTTTTTAGCCACGGGCCTCACTGGCTTCTGGTATGTTTTGTTTGAGGCAATTCAATGAAGGCAAAAGTAGAAATGATAGTGTGAATAGCTATTTGAAAAGAGAATTTGAGCTGCTGCTGTCCTTGTGGCCCTTGTGGGTTTGCTTACCCTGCTGACCTAGGGGATGGTAACCATCTTAATTGTGAATGGCTGATCTTTCAAAAAAGAATGTTTTCTGTCTTTGTCTAGCTATTTGGTCTGAAAAGAAGCCATACAGGTATTTTGGATGCCAGCAAAATGTTGGGGTAGGGAGGAAGCAGACAATGTAAATATTGAATAAAACCTATTCACATCGCGCCGAGCAATATGCAACCTCTTTACATAAAACTCTAAACAGAAAGAATAGATTAACTTCTGAGCACTGACAGAAGAATCTAGTCGCAGCTATTTGTTGTGATAATGCAGCTCTTCCCTGTATGTTTATGCAGGTTCTCCTTTTCAGGCAGTGCCTTAAATAAATAATAGAACATCCAAGTCAGAATGTTTACCAAATTACCTTGTAGAAATATCTTTTCTTGGGATAGAGGACTACCTGGAGAGATCTTTTTGTGTGAGTAATCCCAGTTACATGCTAGAGAGCCTGAGGGTTGGTTACAGAGGATGCTAGAATGCAGAGTCTACACTGAGTGAATAATGTGGATCGGTTGTGCCAGGCAGAGACACATGAGAGTCTTGACAACAAAAGCATTGTTCAACAAGTAGTAAAGTTTCTTCGTTGCTCATTTGTGAATACTGCCATTGTTAGATACCAAGCTGTTTGTTATATGGGCTGCTTTTTCTGTAATGTAAGTGAAGCTACAGGCACCTGTCTGTGTGCAGAGGCTTTGGTCCATGGTCCTTCTCTCGGCTGTGGTCCTCTGCATGTCCGTGGTTTCAGGTGGATAAACAAACTGGGTTTCCAAATGTGCTTTTGGCACACTGTCTATATTGCAAACTCTGCACCTAATGTTCTGCTTCTGTCACTTTCCAGACTAAAGAGGACCAGATTCAAGTAATAGGTAACCTCAAGAGCATCTCTATGGCTTCCAGCAAGCTGTTACTAGCTGCCAAGTCTCTGTCTGTTGATCCCGGAGCTCCTAATGCCAAGAATCTCTTAGCAGCAGCAGCAAGGTAAGGATACGTTGCTTGATTTAGGTTTTCCTAATATATTTGTTTTCTCTGTGATATTTGTCATGTGTTTATATATTCTTCTGCTGTTGACAGTTGAGTGGTTGGAACCTGCAGTTCTATTTAAATGAAAGTAGGCCTGAGGAAAACTGCTTATTTTGGAACAGTTCCTTAACTGGCATAGCTTGTTATCTTTGGTAGAATAAGAGCTATCAATTGAAGAGTTGACCTGGTTTTTGACAGGGCCTAATGTGTTTTATCTCCTGTGTTTTTTTACCGCCTGTGTTCTGACAAGGCAGTCGTTAGCATTAACCCTCTCAATCGCTAACAAAGAAAATAAATGGAATCATATTCTCATATAGGATGTGCTTAGCAGTCACGTTGTGGCTACCTATCACTAACAGTGTGTATGTGTGTGTGACCGAGAGCACTTGCAAGGGTTAGATGCTATGTTTATTTGGTGGAAGATATCCTTATTTAAAGTATTCTGTCATCCATGCCATGAATTTAATCTTTTGGACTCTGTTCCTCAGTGGGGGTGCTCCAAGTTTATGCGAAAAATAACACTGCATTTCAGTGTTTGGATAATCTCCTCTCCTCCACCTTGCTAAATCCTTTTCACAATTTTTTCCAAAATAAGTTTTTGTTCAGCTCTCTAAGTTTGTAAATTGAATGCTCAAATATCAAACTGGCAGGGAACTGCTGAAGGACAGATAGACATCACACCTAGAACTGCCAATGTAAATCAGATGAACGTCTGAGGTAGTGAGGATGTGACTTATAATACTGTCTTCCAAAATGTTTAAACCCATAAAGATCAGCCTAGAGATGAAGTAGGTGAAGTCTGTTCATTCTGTAGGGGTAATGGAACTGATGTTTGTCCTGAACCTTATAATCATCTCTTTCTAATAGCAATAACTTTAATTAAAAAAAAAAAATAAAAATCTACTCCTTTAATAGAGGACTTGTTAAGGGGTTTTGCTGCTTTCCTTTGTCATATTTGTCAAACAGATAAATAAATAAATTCTGACACCCATCTTGTCTGCCCATAAATAAAGAGCTTGTAGGAAAACTATTGGTAGTCCAAGACATGCTGCTTGAAGGTGAAGGAGTTGCTTGAGCTTTCGTTACTCCTGCAGCATCAGACTGCTGCGCATTTCTGCTTTAGGCTTGGAGCATTCCTGTTTGGAGCATAGAGGAAGTTAGTGCCCCCAGTGAAGCCCACTTAGTTGTTAGCTTTTGCTAGGCTGGTATTCCCTCTGTAGAAGCGCATAAAAAAGGGAGACAAGCCATTTAGAGCCTTTAGATATTCTGTTTTGCCATGCTGTTAGCCTCTGTATGTGTGTCTGCATGTGTATGACTAGACATCAGATAACCCTAAAAAGTCAATACTGTACCAATTCTCAGTGTATGTATAACAGGCTAAGGGGACACCGGATTTGCCTTCTCAAATCCTTCATGCCAGATTGTGACAAGCTTGTCAGGGCTCAGTTCTCTTTTCCTGCTATGACATGATCAAGGTCGAGTACATTTCTTCTTCTCATTCTTTTTGCTCTGGAAATAACCATAAAATCTGGTGTATATGTAATAAGCACATTCTGTTTCCTTTTGTAATAGCATGATGCCATCCATCTTAGGTAATCATGTTATTGATATAACCAGCATGTTATGAAGTGCAAATTTTCTTAAAGAGAAAGTAGCCCAAGTGCCATGCAGAGTTTTTAAGCCAGAAGAAAGCGTATCCTCCATGCTCTCGTTTCATTCAGTTTCTAATTGGCCATGAAATACAACACAAAACCACCTGCATCCTATTATAATGTCACAATGCAAACTAAGCTTTTGCAAATTGGTGACAACATACCTAGCTAGGGAAATTATCTTTCATTAATAACAGTGAATGGCATACTTCTTCCTCCTCCTGCAAAGCCTTTTCTTCTAGAAGCCACTTTCCTGGGTGGTTAGCCTTTTGTCTAAAATGAATGTAATTATAATGGATTTTGCTCAGTATCAGAGGATTCATCAGAAGCACAGATAGTGACTATATTGTATGTCTCATTCCGCCTGTGATCAAGAGTGCCAGAACTGTGAAGTCCCAGAGAAACATAATGCAAAAATATCTTATTCTATGTGAATTTAAGCATCAGGGAGACTCAGAATATCAATGATTAGTGAAAGAGAAAAAACCCAACTTGATAACAGGCTATAGAAATACATAGCAGGATTGTGTGTGTGTGTAACATAGTATGTCAGACAAGGACTTGTTAGCAAAGCATGTATATTATTCCGTTACATTCAAACAGTTCTCGACAGACTAGCCACTTATTTCTGTGCCTTTTAAGACTCCTGGGGTGCAGTTGAGAAATGATTTAATTAATACCAGACCTGGAGAGGTGCTGAAGTACCTTTTAGCACTGAAGTTAAGTCATGCTGCCCGTGCACGTGCTGGCCTGCTGCCAGGTGGTGTTCTGCTCTTTCTCACCCATGTTTTCCCAGAGGTGCCCCTAGCTCTGTCTGCTGGGCTCAGCTGTGTCCTGTGGTGGGTCTGGTGGAGTGTCTGCACCCAGCTGCCTGGAGCAGCCCTTGGCCTTTTCTCACAGAGGCCTCCCTGCAGCCAAAACCTTGCCGCACACACCCAATGTACTTGTTGCTGTGAGATGAAGCCTCTGTTTCTTCGGGACAAACTTCCCAATTGTTTGCACTGAAGGGATAGGTTTTCAAGTGTGGATCACTATCACACGCCTTGGTGAGAATGTTTTTTGCACTTATGAAGCTCGTTACAGCGGAGGCCTCCAGGTGAGCATTTTAACGTGCAGTTAATCCCCGAGCACTGGAAAGAAACAATGTAGTAGAATATTGAAGTTTTAAATCCTGATGCTATGTACAGTTAATGAAACAAAGCTGTAAAAAGAGGAATGCTTTAATTCTAAAATATACCTTTTTTTCCTTCTACTCTCCCTAGAGCTGTAACTGAGAGTATAAACCAGCTCATCACGCTGTGCACCCAGCAAGCTCCTGGGCAGAAGGAATGCGATAATGCTCTCAGAGAACTGGAGGTATTACTACATTTCACAAGTTCTGTAGCATCTAGAACTTCAGGAAACGCTTGCCTGAGAAGGACAGCTAGTGAGAAGAGTCTCGGTGTGTGGAACTAGATGAATTTCAAGGAATAGGGAAACTGAGGCAAAGCCACATAGTCCTGAAACCAGACTGGAGGCTCACGTCGAAGTGACCCAAGGAATCTACCAAAGTTTGGAGAAAACTGTATTAGCTTTCAGTTTCTCTTTACAATTATTAAGTTCTTACTTTTTCCCTTCATTTCCCCAATTCATTGCCTGGTTTTCAGGCTCTGTCAGTAATCAGAGTTTCTTTCATTATTTCAGACAGTTAAGGGAATGCTGGATAACCCCAATGAACCTGTGAGCGATCTCTCATATTTTGACTGTATTGAAGGTGTAATGGAAAACTCAAAGGTAATTTCCTTTTCCCACCCCTGTGACAATTGTAAAGTGCATTTTGATAATTCAAAGATTCCACGTGCATATCAAGCATGTTAGAAACACAACATAGTGTTTATAGCTACAGTGTATGCTGCATCCCTTGATAAAACTCCGCCTGAGATAGGTCTTAACAGGTAAATTTAGGTTTTGGTCACTTAAAAGGCATATTGTTGTGATAAGAAATTGTTAATGAAGTGAATTCTATGCAACACTGTTAAAGTTTCCCATGTTCTCCCTTCCTCTCCTGTGCATTAGACAGCATGTCATACTTTCATGATATGCTATGATAGCAACTGCAGTTATGATCATAGAATCATAGAATAGTTAGGGTTGGAAAGGACCTTAAGATCATCCAGTTCCAACCTCCCTGCCATGGGCAGGGACACCTCCCACTAAACCATGCCACCCAAGGCTCTGTCCAGCCTGGCCTTGAACACCGCCAGCAATGGAGCATTCACAGCTTCCCTGGGCAACCCGTTCCAGTGCTTCACCACCCTTACAGTAAAGAATTTCTTCCTCGTATCCAATCTAAACTTCCCCGGTTTTAGTTTGAACCCGTTACCCATTGTCCTCTCACTACAGTCCCTAATGAAGCGTCCCTCCCCAGCATCCCTATTGCCCCCTTCAGATCCTGGAAGGCTGCTATGAGGTCTCCACGCAGCCTTCTCTTCTGCAGGCTGAACATCCCCAACTTTCTCAGCCTGAGATAGAAGAGCCCGAAGCACAAATGGGAGGCCTGGCAATGAAAAGCCATTGTATTGTTCTGTGCAAAATAGCCTGGAGAAATGTCTGAGCAGTCCAGATATTCCAGCTCATCAGAAACTCTGTGAAATTTCAGAAGTTATTTTTAAATATACCATAGTATGCATCTTCCTTTGAAGCTTTGCTTTGATGTTCTTATTGTTTGATGTGTTGGAATCATCTCAGATCCTTCCTTCTCTAAAAGAAAAAGAGCAAGCCTGCTAGATGTTATCTTGCAGCTGATGCTCTACTGCAGCGAGACCTTATTTGGAATTTTAAAAGAAAATCAACTGAATTCAGTGGGAGACACTGTGAGAATTAATGTGTATTCAGTGTTGATCTGCATGCCTTATTCAGCATGGCACACGCAGCAATGTGCCTGATTCCATGAAGTCGTTAACTAGCTAAAATTTCTAGTATCCAAATCAGAGGTTTGTGGGCCAGAACTGGCTCAAGGCCAGAAATCACTTGCCTTTGAGTGACAGGGAAGCATACTGGGAAGATAACTTTGGTTTTTACTTTAACAGGTTCTTGGAGAATCAATGGCAGGCATTTCCCAGAATGCCAAAACCGGAGATCTGTTAGTCTTTGGAGAATGTGTTGGAGTTGCATCCAAGGCGCTCTGTGGCCTTACAGAGGCAGCAGCTCAGGTAAGCCACTGAAGTTCGTGAAGAAGTTTATGTTCTTGTTTTAAGCAAGCTCATGTTGTGGGTGCATAATGGGAGATGCCGCTCCTTGTGGCCAAACAAATGATGACCTTGTAGTGCATGCCATGCTCTGTGTATATCCACAGAAATCAGGCACATTGCTATGTGCTGCTGAAGCAGCAGAGTGCAATAATGTGCATATTTTGTAAGGAAGAGAATAGATGTCAAGAAGGAAGCTTTTCTGAGGATGAAGCAAATGTCAAAGCTGCAGCATACGGAATTCATGTGTGCAGCTCAAGCTCTGAACTGTTACATCATAATGAAGTGCACGAGACACCCACAGTTAAAATGAATGAATCAAGTTCGATTTAGTTTGTAAAAATTCATAAGGAGCACTACTAATTTCAGCTATTTTAATGATAAGCAACCTGTTTCAGCTATTTGACACACTCAGAATAACCAAAATTCTTAAGCTATTACAACAAATCAGGAGCTGGTCACTGGTTTCACTGATCTCATAACTGGGCGAATTGAAGTCTCAAGAGCTGGTAAAGCCTCTTCAGCGAAGAATTTGGCTGATGAGATTTATGCTCTGCATCTGCAAAGCACATCTTGATTTCCCTGTGTATGGAATGTCTCAGTATGGACTTAATCTCCTTCATCCTATCTGTAATGGAAATTGATCAAGAAATCTTCAAAAATGGTTTAAGACAGTTCAGACAATTCTTCCTTGTTGAGAGGCATGAAACTTCTATTTAATTGAGACAGTAAGTTTGGCCTTCAGATGTCTTGAGCTGCAGTGACACCCGCATCTGCAGATTGATGGACCATGTACTCAGCAGCAGTGCATTTGCTATGAATAGAGTTTGTGCTCAGAATTGAAGAAAACCTTCACTACCTCACTGTGGCTAATGCAGTAAATAATTTGCTGATTCTTGGGACCATTAAAGCTTTTTCCACTAGCTGTGCAAAAAAATAAGTGAAAAATAATGTTTCCAGGGATACCAGCTGCTTAAACAGGAGGCAGGTTTTATTTTGGCTAAATAGATTTCACAAGTGTAAGGGTAAGTTTTCTCAGTTTCAGAGAATTATGGGGATTTAATACAAAGAAAGTGGTGATAGTACTTCATGGTATGATTTCTGAATAATCTCAGACCACCATGTGCTATGACATGGCAAGTTTCTCAAAGAACCAAGATGGATTTAACATTGTTTCTTAGGATTGTTTTCTTCCTTTCTCTCTTTCTAGGCTGCTTACCTGGTTGGCATCTCAGATCCAAACAGTCAGGCTGGTCAACAGGGTCTTGTTGACCCAATTCAATTTGCCAGAGCCAATCAGGCAATCCAGATGGCCTGCCAGAACTTGGTAGATCCAGCAAGCAGCCCCTCACAGGTGATTCCAGTGGATTGCAGCAAGGCTGTCATTGTTAGGACACGACTTCACTTCAGTTGTGAGCAAGCAAGAGTTGTGGTTTGAAGCTGTTGTGTGGCTTTGAACTGTGACTTTGCAGACTTTAGTATAGTAACTGCCATGCTCCTTTGACAGTCTGTGTGTTTTGTGCCATCTATTTTTACAGGTACTATCAGCTGCCACAATTGTGGCCAAACACACTTCTGCTTTGTGCAATGCTTGTCGTATTGCTTCATCAAAGACAGCAAATCCTGTTGCCAAGAGACACTTTGTGCAGTCTGCCAAGGAAGTTGCAAACAGCACCGCTAACCTGGTGAAAACTATCAAGGTGCAAATGCTGCTTAATTGTGCTTCTTTCTTCTTTTGTGTATTTCTTTTCTTTCTTTTTTTCCTGTTGAGGCAGAATCAGGCCAGTTAGAATTACCTTTTTCCCTCTGTGATATGTATGGTTTAAGAATCATCAGTTACATTTTGCAGACCTGAATTGGAAAACAAGTTCAGTGGTGTAACTGTGCTGTAATCAAGACGAAAAGAATTTGGTGATATTAGTATTAGGATGTCTGCCCCATCCAGATGAGACACCTGTGTTTGGATGTGGTTAATGAAGGTTTTTAGTGTCATGTTGCCTGATATCTGGAGGCTTGTGGAGGTATTTCTGACAGTTTTACCTATTTAAAAGAGAAAAATAAAGAAACAAATAATATTGGGAATAAAACAGAAGCTGTTTATGTTGCTGTTCTTGAACAGCCTCCTGTTAATAGTAATCTTTTCTATTCCAGATACCTTCCTGCAGTTTGGCGGGAGGTAGTATTTCCTCATGCTGGCAGAAATAATAGTTGTTAAGCTGCAGAGATGTCATGATTCTAAACCCCTCTGGAAGCCAGTAGCTGATCTGCTACTGAAGGTCTTCTAAAATAATTATGATCTTAAGACTGGAAGGTTCTGTTACATTATGCAGAAGGTCCTTCATATTGAAATCTTTGCTTTGAGATTATCTGAAAGATCAGTTGACTCATGTGAAAATGAAAGCAATCAATTATTAGTTACAAAAATGAATCGGTTCATAGGAAAGAACCACCTTGTTAGCCACTTCCGCCCTTTTGAGCATGAGGTGCTGAGACACAATGAGTCATATGAGTGCAGTGATAGAAAACCTTTATTCAGTCCTGTGAAACAAGGCAAAGTTTAAGGTCAATACCAACTAAGGAAAGAAACACACACTTAAAGGATCACATTCTTTACATCAGCCTTTTTTGTGGAAGAACTTTCCAATGTCATGAACGCGCAAAAGTTTAAACTAGAAGAATTAAACCATTTTCCTTGAGTTTTGTAAAGAAACGTGTTCAGACAGAACTCTATCATGATTTGATTTCCAGGCCCTGGATGGTGATTTTTCTGAAGAGAACCGCAACAAGTGCAGAATTGCTACTGCCCCTTTGATAGAGGCTGTGGAAAACCTGACAGCATTTGCCTCCAATCCAGACTTTGTCAGCATACCAGCACAGATCAGCACTGAGGTAAGGCAGGATGTGCCACTTTCATCCTCAAAATGTTGAAAATGTTGAATTAGTTTGTGTGCCAGGAGAAAGGAAGTGAGTGTACAGACCTGACCCCAAAATTTCGCTCTGCATTCCTGGGTGTTCATAGGGCATTCCGCTGTATTTTCCTTAATCTCCGACCTGGAATTTTGCACCAGTAAGGTAAAAGCATTTAGGCTGCAGTAAGCACTGCCAGTCTGCTCTTACCAAAGTGATATACAGTGTGGAGGACTCTGGTAGCTGGATTATTCTGTATGACAAAGCAATAAATATCCTTTTTTTCCCTTGAGAGCAGTTTTAACAAATGGAACCTTATTAGTTCTGAAAAGGATGGAAGGGATGTCACTGGGGTTTTCCCTTCCAAAAATGACGTGGTCCTGATGACAACAAGCAGGTTTTCTGGGAAGAACTTCCTGTATTCTTTCCCCCCATCCCCTGTAACTATGGATGTATCTTTCTAAACTTGCAAAGCGTTTCTTAGGTATGTTGTAGAGAAAACAGTTGGACTATGATGATTTTGGTCCCAATTCCATCTTGATTATCTGTGAATGTGATAGTATGATACAGGACATTATAATGCCATTTTAATGCTGTTAATTAAACTGATTTTAGGAGCAGAAAGTATGGATGAACTCTCGTAAGTGCTTAAGCGTTGTGTTCTTGTACCTTTCTGACCACAGGGATCACGAGCACAGGAACCAATTCTAGTTGCTGCTAAAACAATGTTGGAGAGCTCATCTTTATTGATCAAAACTGCTCGTTCTCTGGCTATCAATCCAAAAGATCCTCCTACATGGTCTGTACTAGCTGGGCATTCCCATACTGTCTCAGATTCTATCAAGAGTCTTATCACCTCTATCAGGTATGTCTTTTGTAATAACAAGATTGCAGTAATAATTGAGTAGCTGCTCATAAAGAATAATACCATATGGCCATTAGCACTGTGGTATTCTTCACTAATGTAAATGACTTATTCTGTGATGCACAGTATCTCCCCAGTTACACCAG
The DNA here is from genome assembly GCA_039720435.1 of Amazona ochrocephala. Taxonomy (NCBI): domain Eukaryota; kingdom Metazoa; phylum Chordata; class Aves; order Psittaciformes; family Psittacidae; genus Amazona; species Amazona ochrocephala. The sequence continues at coordinate 28,283,317 of CM077883.1, read as the reverse complement.
GTGTTTAATCATAATTGATGACTCCAGCACTCTGCAGCATAGACTGCTGTAGCAAGAAGTGAATAATCCATATTTTTGTGCTAAAACCGTCTGTCCCTTTCTTAGTGAAAATTTTGAAGTGTAGTTCTGTTCCTAACCTCTTAATACTGATTAAATCAAAATTATGTGTAAGCAGTGAAACATGGAGTGTATACAGTTTTGTTGATCTTTGATAACAACTGTGCTGAAATAGCAAACTGCATGTTAGGACAAAGTACTAAAAAACTAACCTTGTTTAAAAGAAACCTAGGACTGAACGTAACACCTAATACTTCAGGAATTCTTTTCCCAGACAGTCAGTGGCACTGTACAGAATCATGAATGTTCTTTCCTGGTGTCTGTTGCATTTTAATGGTGTAATTCATTATGGACCATCCCGAGCTCATTTCTTCTGAGGCAACAATTGTTTTTTCTGTGTAATCATTGAGAGGAGCAGTGTGTGTGAATGAGAGTGTGCAGAGTACTCAGTACATATATCAGAATCCAACAGGTAGGACAAAGCTAACTTTTATTCTTGTGCTGTCCTCCCATGTGACTCGTGTTGTCAGGTAAAGAAGTACGCTGGTGTGCATTCCTGAAGAGCCTGCCTCCTCCTTACCACACTCAGCTTACTCTGCCTATCTTTTAGGGACAAGGCCCCAGGCCAGAGGGAATGTGATTTCTCCATTGATGGAATCAACAGATGCATCAGAGACATCGAGCAAGCCTCCCTTGCAGCTGTCAGTCAGAGTCTGGCCACCAGGGATGACATCTCAGTTGAGGTATGGGAGATAGCACAGGAACAGAGGGAGTAATGCTGAGCAGCCTGGCTTACCCTGCTGCTTTCTGTGCCATTTGAAGATCTGGAGCTGAGCACTTGGCAGTCTACTGCCAGTGAAGGGGGAAGTATCGTTACTGGAATGTTTCTAGGCAAAATCACATGCTGGACAAAGTATATGAGTTCTGGGAAGATACCAGAGTCACAAGGTGAAAGATAGGCTGAGAAAATTGGGGCTGTGCAGCCTGGAGAAGACAAGGCTGCCTGGAGACCTCATAGCAGCCTTCCAGTATCTGAAGGGGGCCTATAGGGATGCTGGGGAGGGACTCTTCATGAGGGACTGTAGTGAGAGGACAAGAGGTAATGGGTTCACACTGAAACAGGGGAAGTTTAGATTGGATACGAGGAAGAAATTCTTTACTGTAAGGGTGGTGAGGCACTGGAATGGGTTGCCCAGGGAAGTTGTGAATGCTCCATTGCTGGCTGTGTTCAAGGCCAGGTTGGACAGAGCCTTGGGTGGCATGGTTTAGTGGGAGGTGTCCCTGCCCATGGCAGGGGGGTTGGAACTCTATGATCTTATGGTCCTTTCCAACCCTAACTATTCTATGATTCTATGAAAGTAGGGGTGAAAGCAGCTATTTGTAACCACCATCCATACATTTCTCTGACTTCCTAAGCTGATATGTCCAACTGATAGTGTTTCTCTGCTGGCTTGCCATGTGGAAGTTGAGATGTTTCTGAAACTGATCTATTACTAGAATCCAGTTATGTCCATGTCATTTTTGATAATGCCTGTTTTGTCCTTAAATGAGATCTGAAGTTGATGTAGATAGATTATCATGAAAAAGCTTCCTGTGCTGCCTCTCAAGGTAACGTAGATCAATCCTGTCCTATTAAGCTCATAGAAGACGGGCCATTGTGCCAGACTGCTTACAAAAAGTCAGCAACTTGCGATCAGATTCTCAGCTTGGTATTTTGTGTCTTTCTGTACTATTGCTTCCTGACATTAGATGTCTGTTTGTGTATTGCAGTGGTTTCTTGGGCTGTAATGCTGCATACTAGAAACATCTCAGACTAAATGAAGCTATACAAAAGAATTTACTGCAGGAAATAGGTCATAGTTATAATTCTTTTCTATTTCAATGATGAAGTCATCTTGGACACCATATTGAACTGTTACGGAAAATGGCAGTTATTTATAAGGCAAATGGACTGTAACAAAGTGACAAAATAGTATCTCTCTTCTCTTCCCTTTCAAGAGAGTCAGCTAACTCCCAGTGGCTGCTGTAGCATTAAGTGCGTTGGAATTAGCAGCCGGTATTTATGTCTCAACAAACCCACTAACATGCTTTTCTTATGCCCCTGTCCCTCAGACGGTAGTCAGGAGGTCAGTCCTCATCTCTGTTGCTCAGAGATGGTGTATTTTGCCTTTGTCTTTCTTACCAGTGAATTTCTCCTGTTAGCTTCAAAGTTTACAGCAGAGCTTTTTGCTCTTGTGCTGCATTTATTTAAATTGGAGCTCCTGCTGGTTTCTCTTGCCATTATAGATCTAAAGAAGGGCAGGCTTATCTGTTTCAACAAGAAACAGGGTAAAGGAGAAGAAATGAGCAAGTATCAAGCTGGCTGGATTTCTGCATCTGATATAGTGGGTCATTTGAACAGTGTTCCAAGTATGTTTGTTGGTCTGAGGGTGATTGTTCTGATATGGTACAACTTGATAAAAGAACAGCTGTGATAGTAACTGACAATTTCTCTTTATATTAGGCTCTACAGGAGCAGCTGACATCAGTTGTCCAGGAAATTGGCCATCTCATTGATCCCATAGCTACTGCAGCACGGGGAGAGGCAGCTCAGCTTGGGCACAAGGTATTGACCTACCATTGTAAATGTATTTGTAGTCTTGGACAACTGGATGTTAGGGAAGACAATGATTTTGCAGCTTTTTCATTTGCTATAAAAGACCAGAGGAAAGCATGGTGGAGGAGGAAAAATCAAGGATTTTCAAATAGTTGGAGCTGAGACTAAATAAACCTGTTTATATTTTGGGTCCTGTATTATAGGAAAGATACTTTCATTGAGTTTTTTTGGTGAGGAACATGTTTGTGGCTAAGGGAAAAATGAAGAACGGGGAGGGAAAAGCAAGGGTGGAAGGGCAGAGTGCTATGTTACAGGTCTCCCTGCCTCTGGCTATTGGAGCTAGTAGCTGTGCGTATGTATAGGTTCTCCTGTCTCCAGGACTCGAGTAACTCTGTTTAGCTTTGGATAACCATAAAATATTTCATAGTGTCAACTATTCACAGTTTTGATTCTCAGTTTCCCTGGCCCTTTGAGGTGCACAATAAATTATGATTGCCAAAATACAGGTAGAGAGTCACCTTCCTCCTGCTTGTTAGGTAAATGTTGACCAAAGTCCCCAGCACTTTCCTTGAGCATGTGGCTCACATTTTGAAAAGGGTTTCATCTGAGCAAGAGGGACTTATCTGCATTTGAATGAGGAGACACATGGCTTCATTGAGGGATGTGAAGGTGAGAGGAGATGCAATCATGCTGGCACACAAAGCAAACTATATGGCAAACTGCACAGTGCAGAAGTGCTAGAACAGTGTGCTGCTTGAGTTAACCCATGGCCCAGTGGTCACTCAGGGAATAGGGTTACACCTCAGAAACAGGGTTGATGGCTTTCCTGTTCCGGCTTTCTTAGGTAATGCAGCTGGCGAGTTACTTCGAACCCTTGGTTTTAGCTGCAGTTGGCATGGCATCCAAAACACTGGATCATCAGCAACAGATGACTGTGTTGGACCAGAGCAAGACACTCGCTGAATCTGCCTTACAGATGTTGTATGCTGCCAAAGAAGGGGGAGGAAACCCCAAGGTACAGTTGTTGTGTGTGATGAAGGGATTACTGGAGAAGGTGTGTGGGTGTGGAGAGAGAGCAGGCACATCACAGAAAGCAGCTACTACCTATTGCTTGGTACAGGGACACGTTTGCAGTGAAGAATGCCATTGACAGCTCTTGTGACATCTCTCAGTGGCAAGCAGGCACACTTATGGAAGATAGGATTGCAGTTGGGTGCACATAGTCTTCACAAGGCACGAAGTTGGGGTCTGACAGCAAGAGTCTATGCTGTCTACTACTAGAGAAACCCACCACCAATGCTTTCACCTCAGGCATTCTTCCTAAGTCTTTCTCTGAGGGATGCTCATGCTCCCTGCTTGTTTTATTGCTCTTTTCTTTACATTTGTTTTAGGATTTGGTTTGGGGTTTTTAATTCTTCTTTGGTGAGTTTTTTGTGAATATCCAAGCAGGTCCCATAAGTAGGTTGTTATCAAAGATGGATGTTTTGGCAGGTTAGTATTTGTTTCCTTTTACAGCTTTAGAAAACCCTTTGTTGTGGAATAATTCCTTATGGGTTTTGTTACAGACTTTTTTAGACACGTTATTTCGCTGCACTGTGTTTTCTCTTCCTTTTTATGGCAGGCATTTTGTGTTGTTGTTCATATGGGTCTTTTCTGAAAATTTTGGGGAGGGGGTTATGGAAGTACACTGAGTCATGGTCTGGTGCTACTTTTGTCTTCCTTTGTCTTCGTTGCTTCCCTTTGTTGCTCTGTTGTTTCAGAGCTGTTATTGTACTGTCTTCATTAGTTGCACTGTTGAGTCATGCTTTGATTATGCACAGAGTTGTCTCTGATGATCACTGTTTTCTCTTTTTTCTCTCTTCCAGGCATCCCATACTCATGATGCAATCACTGAGGCTGCACAGCTGATGAAAGAGGCTGTGGATGATATCATGGTTACCTTAAATGAAGCTGCAAGTGAAGTAGGCATGGTTGGAGGTATGGTGGACTCAATAGCAGAGGCAATGAGCAAGGTGAGCATAGAAATCCAGACCCCCTTTTTGTTTTTCCCTTGACAGCCAATGAGCATTGCAGGGATTTGGAAGAGCTGCTGCTTCTTGACAGCAGCAATGGTTGATGGCTGACATGCTATGACAGGAAACCTCAAGATTCTTTGATTTTGCAGATGTGAAATCAGATGGACGTGTGGGGTTTGGTGCTCGCATTAACAACCTGCACAGTACCTGTCAGTAGAATTAATGTAACTTGGTTTTATTCGGTAATGTGCTGACATTCAAGTGCAGTCTTAGGTCAACTGGCCTCTTATTTTTGCTTCCTTTTCCTACTTATCTTTCATGTTAGTCTCCTAAATGGTCAGCAAGGCAACCTTGAGGCAAACTGCTTTCAGAGAGTTTACTCTGTGCTGTCAATTTTCTGCATCTTTGTAACATGGGCTACAGTCTTGTCTGAGCTTCACCATACTCCCTGGTGCACTGTCTGCACTTGCATATTTTGAGAGAGAGGAGATTATAAATATGAATATATAATACAATTGCATCATTAACTGTAAAGCATGCTTTTGTTATGACCTTACTATTTCTGCCATATTTCTCCCTCTTCCTTGCAGCTGGATGAAGGTACGCCTCCAGATCCCAAGGGAACATTTGTTGATTATCAGACTACTGTGGTGAAATATTCAAAAGCTATTGCTGTAACAGCACAGGAAATGGTAAGATATTTGGTTAGAACAAAGTACAAACTCTTCTGTGTACATAGGGAAGGTGGAATGATTTGCACAGTGCAGTGAAACTCTGTAATGCTAATTTTCAATGCCCGTATCTCTTTGTGGGTAATGGAACAAAGGAAGTGATGATTTTGTCAGGTTCACTCTTGGATCTTAGTGGCTTGATCGTAGGGGTGGCCCTCTAAGGGAGGAGTGTTGGACCCTTTTCTGACTCTTCTGCACAAAACCTGTTCATTTGGCTCATTTTCTATGAGAAATAAAAGGAAAATATTTTACCTACACACTTCTTCGTCAGCCTCTTTAATTGTCCCTGAAATACCACCTCATGTTTACTGATGACTTCAGGTTACTCTTTCACACTTACTGTTTCAATTAGCCTGTGAAATAACATCAGTGTTTTCAGACCCCCGTAATAGTTCAGAATGAATAGAGAACAACTTCTCACATTGTTCTTTTCTTGCATTTCTGTGATTTGCCTGGGTTGCACAAAAGAAGACAGGCCAGTTGTTGAATGGAGATGTTCTTAACTCACGTTTCGCAGCAATGCCTGCCGCATTTGTCTTCTGAAGGGTACCTTCCCTTGCTTGTTTGTGTTTGAGAGAGGCAAGGGGACTTTGCTGTATGCTACAGAGTTTTTACAAAACTGATTGCTTTTGCAGTCAGGACAAGTTGATGGTTCTGCTACCTATGACGTTGCAGCTTACTGACAAACAGTGTATGTTTCTCTAAAACTAGTTTTGCCCCAAGGATGGGATTCCATCACTTTTACTAGCATGAACTGGAGAAAGAAATGGTATCTCTGTCCAAAGTCAGGCTTATTCTAAAGAGAGATTCAGTTCTGGCTGTGACACCAAACCTGCTTCCTGGCCTGGTCCAGATGACTGTGTACCTGGCTCATCCCCCCGCTGTGTCAAAGAGTGAATTATCAGGTCTAACTGCTGCTCTTTGATTGCTCCCTGTGTTCTGCAAGTGCCTGATTGCCATGACTCTAATAAAGCATGTTTGCTTGAGTTGCCTCAGGGAATTCTTGCTGGGGGACAGGTCTCTTACATGGCAAAAGGTTTACCCCATTTCATCAGTGTGGCCAAACAAATGACTGTGCTTCTGAGCTGGAGTGTATTAACAAATTATTCTCATGCCTGTCATTTTTGTTTTTCTCTCGCCTGTGTTCTTTTTCCAGATGACTAAGTCGGTTACTAACCCGGAGGAGTTGGGAGGACTTGCATCACAAATGACCAATGACTATGGGCATTTGGCTCTCCAGGGCCGAATGGCTGCAGCTACAGCAGAACCAGAGGAGGTCTGCAGTTTTTAGACCTCTTTATACATGGTGGCATCAACATGGGTATTGTTTAATGGTAGAGCATATAGTAAATACGAAGTGATGAGGGGCATTCACCTCACTCGGTTGCAGCAACACCTTTGCAGCTGTTGCCAAATGTGACACATCCCTTATATGACCAGATCAGACAGATAACAGGTTTTGAACCATCGGGTAATGAGTTTTCTTTCCAGTGTCTTTGCAATGATCTAAAATGACTGCAGTGAACACGTTTCCACTGCCTTTGTTTCGTTAGCCACTTCTGTACACAAGTACTGTCAATACTATGTGTGCTCTGCCTGATGGGCCAACAGATGCACTACCCCTTGCCCATAACAGCTAACAGAGGAATGCAGGTTATTCTCCTCAGTTGCATTAGTCCATTACAGTAGTTGCTGCATATTCTCTGAGCGCAATTACAGAAATCCTTTCACCTCTTTTCTCATTGCGTGCCTCTGGTTGTGGAGCATAGACAGACTATGTCGAGATGGGATAAGAGGGTATCTCGCCATCATCAGATGTATCAGATTATCTAGATAGAAGAGTTTCCGTCTTTATAATTAGGTTCCACCACTGGTAGACTACTTGGGTGTTCCCTGCTCAGTAGCTATGTGAAAAGCAGCAGCTTGCTCTCAGTTTGATATTGTTAAACTGAAGTACCATTTTTGCACGTTATCTTCTGCCTGAAGTTGAAATAATTGTTTGTGATACTAATGGCTGTGATTCCTGCTTACTTATCCCAATACACACTTCTATGCCTAAGTACATGTGGGGACTAAAACTATTCCATGTTTCTAAGCAGGAGCCCTGCAGCTTATGCTGTGGGTTTATTAATAAATGGGAAGTGGCAAGGGCAGGATTTTCCACGTCAGTGCTCCACCTATATATATGTGGTCAGTTCTGGAGACTTGAAGCTCTGTGTGAGATTCAAAACCAGTCATATACTGTTTGACGCTGTTTTAGCAGCGCAGAGTAGATGTGTACTTTGGGTACCCATTGTACAGACCTTAAACACAGCTCACACTGACAGTACAGCGCTGGGAGATGAAGCAGTGTTCTTCAAATGGGGTGAAGTTGTGTGCACTTGAATCAGGTACACTTGTCCTTGGTCTTGGTTCACTAGTTGTTCCTGTTTCATCAGTGAGCCTTCTGTAGGGTAGTGCCACATGAGTAGGTAGTATCGCATCTGTCCTTTTATTCTGATCTTTGCAGAGAGCATAGCAATGGGCAGGATATTGGTAATAAAGATTGCACAGAGTGACTGTTTCCATTTGTAGTGACAGAATGTACCTACATGACATTTATTTATTCACTTTGCTCTTGCTTCCTTTTTCCATGTACCTCCTTTGCCATCTAGATAGGGTTCCAGATCAGGACCCGGGTGCAAGAACTTGGCCATGGCTGTATCTTTCTTGTGCAAAAAGCTGGAGCTCTGCAGATTTGCCCAACAGACAGCTACACCAAAAGGGAGTTGATAGAATGTGCTCGTACTGTCACAGAAAAGGTAAGACGACATAGAAACTGGACAGAACCTCAGGAAAGAACTGTGCTGCTGGAAGTCAGTATGCATATCCCCAGGTGGGGGATAATAAATATACAAATCTAAGCATATACAGTCAGTGCTGTCAGAGTTCTATTTTTCTGATGTTAAAGTTTATATCAGTGTACTGTACATGACTTCTGGGGTGCTTAAGGACAGTGTTTATTTGCACATTAGGGAAAAAGTGATAGCTCTTGGCTCTGACATTTATCCTGGCAGAAGTTCACTGTACTTGCTCTGATTGTATTTCAAGGAAGTTATAACTGATGTGCTTCATCTTGTGATGAACAGATCATTCTGTCTGAAAAGTGGACTTCCTAGCTGAAGTCCCCTTTAATTTGAGGCAATCCTTAGTCGCCACAGTGACTGCTGCACAAAGAGAGCAATTAGGGAAAGGGGGAGGAGAGTTTTATTACAGTTTGCAAAATGATACTGTGGAGCGAATCTCCTTTGTTGATTCCAGCCATGTTAAGAAGCTTGCTGAACTTGATGTCCCCTAATGAGGCTTTCTTCTGATGGCTACTTTGTTGCTTTATGTTGTTTTAGGTCTCCTTAGTTTTATCTGCTCTTCAAGCAGGGAATAAAGGCACACAAGCCTGTATTACTGCAGCTAGTGCAGTATCTGGGATAATTGCAGATCTGGACACCACTATCATGTTTGCTACTGCTGGAACCCTTAATGCTGAGAACAACGAATCATTTGCAGACCACAGGTCAGTGTAACTGGAAAAGATGGAAGAATGTGTGCATGGGGAACAGTGGAAGAGGCAGATGTAACCAGCATGTGGAGATAAATTTTTGCCTTCCTACATTCCAGTGGATGAAATCGAGTGGTCAGTGGAGTGAGAAGCTGAACAGGAGGATTGGGATATCAGTGAAGTACAGCAAACTTCACCTTGGTTACTTCTGTGAGAAAGGAATTTGAAAAAGCTGGGGAACATCTGCTGAGAGCACTCCCAACAGCAGACCACAACTGTCATGCTAGTGTGGCTTTGTTTTACTGTGTTCAAGCCATCCCACTGCACAGATGTGCTGTTACTCCAGTGTTAGCTGTCCATGACATTAAAGAGGAATCTTCTGTATGCTTTTTTCCAGCAGCTGTTCTTGACTGGCTGTTTGTTTTGCTAAAACATGTTTACGGTTAATGCTGTTGTGGACAGCAGTGATGGCAATGGCATGGCTATGCCACATGTTTTCCCATTTGGCAGGGATAAGCCCATTTTTCCCTTCAAGTCACATCTGTAACAAATTAATCCCACAGCATTTTTCATCACATTAAGAGATTTGCAGCATGTGACTGTTACTTCCTTTGCAGTGAAACCCAGGGCTTCACAGCCAGGACACTGACTTACTGCTTTACAACCTAATTGGCCTGTGTGATGGTTGCATGACCAGTAGTTATTCCCTGCCTTCCCAGTTACTCAAGAGAGAGGAAAGATGCAGTGGTGTGTAAGTTGCCACCATTCTGCAGACTGTCAGTCAGGGATTTCCATACCGGCGTCATTAATTTCCAGGCTGGCATTTTACATGGATATGGTCCTGGTTCTCAGTTAATTTGACTTACTTGTGAAGTATATACTCAAAATGGTTTCTTCTTTTACCCAGATGTTGCTTTGGATTTGTTGTCATTGTCAAAACATGTATATGGGGGGAGGCACCCTGACTGGGTCATGTTCTCTGTTCCTTTTGCTGTTCGTGCTACTGCCTTCCTCAGAAATCATTATTTTCATTTCCTTACAGTATGCTGCTGAAGATGGAGGCTTGACAGCTGTTAATTTCCCTACAGCATACCCAGATTGTCTTTTGGTGTTACAATGCAATGCTGTCTTCTGCTACTGCCCTACTTCCTTTCTTTTCAAGATAGGGTCATTTAAATAAATTGCCTTACATCTAGCCCAAAGTATCATAGTACTGTTGCAATAGTTGTAGTTCTTATTTTTCTTTATAAATGACTATTTATTTACTTGCAAGCTGGCCTGTGGTACAGTATCATGAGTGAACACTGCCATGATGATTTATATCAGCTCTTTTATGTAGCTGTTAGTCACCATAAAGCATGTTATTTTCCTCTTCTCCTTTTCTACTCCCTTCCCTGCTTCCTCTTTTTTTTCCATATAGGGAAAATATCCTGAAAACTGCAAAAGCTTTAGTGGAAGATACAAAACTGCTGGTTTCTGGTGCTGCCTCAAGTCAGGACAAACTGGCCCAAGCAGCTCAGTCGTCAGCTAACACTATCACTCAGCTTGCTGAGGTAGTGAAATTGGGAGCAGCTAGCTTGGGATCTGATGACCCTGAAACACAGGTGAGATGTTTTAATGCTTTTCTGATACTTTTAAAGAGACCAGAGACAGTTTTCAAGTGATCACGCTTTGTGGGACTTCTGCTTTTAAGCAACAGTAGGGTTCATTTCACCTGTGACTATCCTGGATTCACTTAGATATCACTCTTTTTTGTGTTCCACACTTTATTTTCCCCCCAAGTTTTCTTATTTCTTATGTGTCTTTCAATATTTTCCTTAAAATAAACTCTAGCATCGGTTTTCCTGCTAGTGGAAAGGGAAAAGGAGAGGGATTTGGAGAAGAGAATTATTCATTATTCCAGTAACACCCTAAAGTAATTAACAAGCCTGTTATAGTGTCTGTATTTTGTTTAGGACTTCTGTCTTTAAGCTTGGATTTAGGATACAGTATCTCCAGATTTTAGTTTCCCTGACTGTAAGGCCAACCAAGTTATTCAGCATTTAATCCTGTATAGCCTCTCAGAGGCTCAGCTTCCTTTTCCTGATGGAAAATCATCTCCCTCTAACACCTAGCCATAGGAACTACCTTTGATCTTTCAGTAGGTGATTTCAGAATTGGTATGTAACTGTAGCATTAGACTGTGAGCTTATAAACTTGCTCTTGTCCCGCTTCACCCAAAAGGTGAAGAATATGGAGAAAAGTAAATGTCCTCTTAGGGAAGCTCACAGGAAGGAAATCCTACCTGGAGTCAGCATTTCAGTATCTTCATGGGAAGTAGTCACTTTTGGTTTCTGACTGGTTGTACGAAATATCAATACAGCTTTTCCTTTTCCAGAACACAACGTGTTTTACTGGAGTAGAGGGAGGGAGATACTCTTTGACCAGTAGTAGATTTATTTTTTTAGCTGTGTTCTCAAAATCACACCCTTGTCCTGTCTGCCCTTTCCTGCCTGAGCTTCACAACTGTGTCTCATTCCTACAGGTTGTCCTGATCAATGCTATCAAGGACGTGGCAAAGGCCCTTTCTGATCTCATTGGTGCTACCAAAGGAGCAGCCAGCAAACCAGCAGATGATCCATCCATGTACCAGCTGAAGGGTGCTGCTAAAGTAAAGCCATATTCTTACATTTTGTTTAAAACTATCTGTGCAATTGCACTTGCTAGACATGCAAAGCTTGGATTTCAGCAATTCCTGATTGCCTGAAATCCCATCTGTTTCTTTGTTTCATTATCATCCGAGGATGATATAGCAAAATAAGATGCTATTGAGTTTCCCTGTAGCTTTCAGTTTTGTAGGCTGTCAGGTGACTTTTGTGATTTTATGGAAAGAGCTGTCATCTTTCTGAAGAGAAACTGCTCTCTTTTGCCAGCCTGTATTTCAGGGCAGGTTCTCCTTTAGTAATGTTATTGACTAAAATTTATCCAGTATAAAATGGTACATAAAAATTACATTCTAAACAATACCATGCTCAGGATAGGCATGGGGCCTCCTTATTTGGACCTTGTGGCTTGGGGAGGGAAGGGTAAAAAAACCCTCCAATAACTCTGAGGTAAGATATTGTGCATTTCTGATCCCTCTCTCCTAGACCTTTCCAGGAAGTATATAGGTATCAAAGCTCAAAACTCACACAGATTACACTATACCTGCGATATGTTGCTTTTCTCTTCACCTGAGATATTTTTTGACATTGGCCTCCCAAAGATCTTGTGGCTTTGTGTTGGCAAAATATTTCCAGACATGGAGATTCAGGTGGTATTACTTCTGCTTTCACATTATGAGTGTCGTTGTAGCTTCTTGCTTGGCTGGAAGCTATTCTCACTCTCGTGTTTATTGCTTATATGTAAGACTTGTGCCTCTCTTCAGAGCACATGATAACGGTTTATTGTGAGGTACTATTTAGAAATGGCCCATCTAGTAAAGATAACTGGCTTCTTGGCTCTTCCTGCCTTGAGAGCTTTCTGTTCTAAGTCGTAATGGTCAAGAAGCTGTCCTTTCTGTCTCTTCTTTTTTCACTGTAGCTATCATTTTTACCTCAACATACTGGGGTATAAGAAGGGTGTAGTTATTGCAGTGAAGGTGAGGTCATTCTGCATCAGGACTATTGTATGTACTGGGAACAGTAACATTAATTCTGTTTCTGCATTTGGGTTTGAGGCTGGTGTTTGGCTGCTTGCTTACCTGGGGGTTTGCCTGATTGCAGAGATGGTACTGGGTACCTTTCAAAAAGATATACCATGCCTCAATTCACGTCTCTTTCAACTTGCAGTGTAAGATGTGTGGGGAGAAAAAGACACTAAGATAATCAATCAATCTAAGAGAAATGGAAATGTTGTGAATTGATGGTGTCACTCTGCAGTGAGCTGTGCTGCAGCTTACAGGGCAATTTCAGAAACCAGCCAGCAGGAGAGTTGGTGTTTAGTCCCATAACAAATACAGTTCATGAAGCTTCTCAGGCCCTGCTAGAAGTAATAATCCTACCTTGCTCAATTTGTCTTCCTTCATGCTCTACTGTCTCTGAAAAATGGGAGGAAGGAATCATGTATCTTTGTCTTTACTTCTGTCTCCTTCAGGTGATGGTAACTAATGTCACATCACTTTTGAAGACTGTTAAAGCAGTAGAAGATGAAGCTACTCGAGGGACAAGAGCTCTTGAGGCCACAATAGAGTACATCAAACAGGAACTCACGGTATGGATCAGAATAGCCATATGTGGCAGTTCTTGGAAGTAGGCTCTTGCACTCAAACCAGGCAGCCAAGGCATTCCTCCTCAAGCTCTGCTTTGCTGCCTTGGAGTGCATTGGATGCAATTTGGTGCTGTCTACCTGTTGCAAATCATCTCTGAAAGTACCATTGCAATGCCACTTCAGCCTATCTACTTTCAGATGTTAACAGTTCCCACTTTGAGATTTGAGGTGCTACTCTTGTGCATATCCGGAAGCAACTGCTGCTTCTTTGTTCTTCAGCTGTTAAGCTTTCACTACAGGTATTCTTTTCTGAGTCCAGTGTTGTACTATTTGTTTTGATCCTGGTTTTGGTAATGTCTCCTCAGCATCATAGATATATTGCACCACCAGTTTAATCTTGTTTCTGTTTTTGCTTTATTATGAAATGATGCTACCAGTGATACATAGTCTGCTATCTGATATGCTGTCTCAGCAGGAATTAACTTCCACATTTGGTGTTAGACCATGACAGTTGTTTTCCTTCCTCTTTAAAAGATATAAAAATAACACCGTAACGGTGCTAGCACAGTTTTGCCTTGTGAAGTGCTCTGCATAAAGCATATATGTTTCACTGGGTGAGCAATGCTGTTGTCATGAAGAAATAACTCTTGTTTATTTGGATCATTTAGGGGTTTTAAAATACCTGTACATAGTGGTTGGGAATTCATACAGTGTCTGCAGTGGGAAAAAACTCAATTCAATACCTGATCAGGAATGTTCTGTATCTACTGCAAGGATATCTAGTGCACTTTGCTGTCATATATCCTCATGAAGGCCTGGCTAAGTTACATTCTTTCCCATAACTCTGATCTAAAACCTGTCCTGATCAGTCACTGAAGGATTGTGCATCACATCTGGTTGGTATCTGTTTGAATTGTTCCTCCTCCTCCTTTTCTTTTTGCCAGCATTGCTAAGGAATGGGTCTGTGGAGATGTCATCTTTTTCATAGGGAGAAAATGGAGTACTAGGAGAGGGTCAAGAGGAGCCAAGGATGGCATGTATGTGCTCCAGAAAATACCTCAAGCTTTATTTGGGATTCCAGGGACTGGATCAACATTGAGGGATGTCCTTCATCCATTTAACTAAGCTTTATTATATGATCTTGCTTCCATTTCTGGAGGGAGAAAGTGAAAAACTGATGAAATGGGAGCATGGGATAGACCAGGCTTATGTGTGCCCAGGTATATTTATTCTGTAACCACTAGACTGCTTAGGTTGCACACTGTGTAGTCAAGAAACCTCTCCTGATGAACTGGGCACTCCAAATTGCCCCTGCACAAAACGTAACAAATGGCAAGCAGATACAAATTAAAGTTCAGGAAAAAGAAATGTAAGATCAAAGTAAGGTTACCCAGCTTTTATTGCCTACATTGTGCCACAGTTCGTGTATTCCAGTATCATGAGAGCAGTGTGCACTGTCAGGTAATTTGAGCTATTTTCTCACACAATTCACCCTGCAAAATTATACCTTTAGGTTTCTAAGGAAGGCTAAGTACAGTGTAAGAGACAACACTCCACCTCCATTTTAAGAGACATTTGACTGTTTAAGTGATGTTCTCAGTCTGTCCTACGCTGTGCTATTAACAAAGGCTTGGTAGGGCCCAGCCTTTGCAGAGGAAGGATCTCCTCATGTGAGCAGACCAGCCTAAGCAGCGGTCAGGATGAAAAAAGAATATAATTAAAGGAATGGCAATTCTTTTGATCCAGTAACACTCTGAACAGCTTTTCAGTGACAAACTGTCATCTGGGTAGTGCAATGGCAAATGAGATGGATGGGTTAAACTTTTTTTATATGCTTCCCTCAGCTTATTGTTTCTCTCTGCTCTCTGTAGGTTAGCAGGCTTTTCAGGACCAGGTTAGTGACGAACAAGAATGATATTCAAGTACTCTGAATATGTTTCTAATTTCCTGCTGTTGGAAGGCTGCTTTCATTTGCTGACTCTTTCTCATAGATGTTCTGCTTTGACTTGAATTGTATTAGGCTTTCCTTCTGCTTTCACTTTTAGGTGTTTCAGTCAAGTGAGGTTCCAGAAAAGACATCATCACCTGAAGAATCAATCCGGATGACGAAGGGAATCACCATGGCAACTGCCAAAGCTGTTGCAGCTGGGAACTCATGCAGACAGGAGGATGTAATTGCTACAGCGAATCTGAGCCGCAAAGCAGTAGCTGACATGCTAACAGCTTGTAAGGTAAAGATTCACTTGCTTGCCTAAGACTGATTCCCCCTCCCTATGGTGTGCCTCTAAATCCCTCAAATGTTGTAATTTGTTCGGCTTCTTTGTATTAACGCTCTACTTTTCAGATGAGAAAGTCAATGGTAAGGGATCGTCTCTCAGAAAGGATTATCTGTGTTATGCACAGAAAAAAAGCAGCAGCACTGATACTGACTCTTTCTTTTTGTGCAAATGAGAAGTTCTAGTTGACCTGAAATTTCCTACTTTTCAGCCTCCTGTTAAACTGGCAGACAAACAGCTTGTGCAAGTAGTAGATTATACAGATAATCTTACGGTCACAAATACGATTTCCATGTTGCTAGAACAGTGAAAGGAATGGTGAAAGGAATCACTCTGGTCTATTTTTCATAGTCCTTTTCCCCCTGACAGAATCTGTTGGCTTGCTCAGTTTCTTCTGTGCTTTTCTAAAGTGTATTTTGCCTTTGCACTCTGTTTTCTACACTTGCTTGAGCTAAACAGCTTTGGAAAACTGAGCTGAAAATCTGGAGGAGTGTAAGTGTCCTATGAAACCATTTGGCTTTGTTCTGATGGTAAACAAGATCTAGGCATAAATTAAAAATGAAAGGGTTATAAAGATCTCATTCTTTTTAGTCCTCGGTAGTAACACAAAAGTACCTTTGCCAGTCAATTGTATTTGCTTGCTTATGCCTTTACATGTGTGGAAAATTACAGTAAAATAATGGTGCTCTCTGTGAGGTGTCTGATTTTCAGCCTTTGGTCAAATCTGAACTGCTCAAGTCAGTCACAGATGAATTTTTAGCTTAATACTGCCCAGGTGGAAGGGTTAATGCTGGTTTCAAACTGATGCCTATACAAAAGTACAAGTCCTAATAGAACTCAGAACTTTCTATTTTACTGAGTGTTCTGTCAGGGTGTTTAGCCTGGCCGTTCTTGACCACTTTGCATGTTTCAAATTTGGATTCTGTTCTCTCCGCTTCATAAACCTGGAAGGTCAACACAGCAAACCAGCTCTAATTTGCATGGCAAAATGAAACGACTGTGCCACTTACATGAGAACTACTGTAGCCTACTATGTCGTAGGTCCAAGCCAGTTAAGTGAAGCTTCTAAGGGAGGCTAAAAAGAGCTCCTAGTTGTGGCACATTCTAACAAATCAATTCAGGCATGAATTCAGATGCTGAGGTGCACTAAGCATCCATTGTCCTTTGGAAGTGGCTAGTGCCACATTTCTGTTCCAATGTCTCCAAACAGTCAGCAAATTCTGAGGAAGAGGATCCTCTTTTTCCAGAAATAATATAAGCACGCTCACACAATGTATAGCTCAATATGTAATTCTGAACATTTGCTTATGAACATTCATCTTTTTCTGTATACATTTGTTCCCAGTTAATTTAATCGTTTCAGAGTTCATGAATTGCAAGTTGGCCGACAGGGTGAAACTTCCTGTAAATGGAACAATGGAGTTCTAGGACGCTGGAAAAGGATCTGTGGTGTCCCAGGAAATTACCTTCACAAAGAAAGCAGTCCTCAGAAAGAAAATAACTGGGAATCATTTTACTTACCTGTAATGATACACTGACAGGGAGTGAGGTCTAGTTTTATCTTGCCTAGCTTTCATAAAATCAAAGGTGGTTACTGGGCAAGCAGCACTAAAAGTCTTGAGGTATCCTACTTTTATGTATACATTTGAACTAAAATGTATGATGAAATAGCCATGTCATTTAACAGAGCTTTTTAAATACACAGTTTGCACCAGACTTTATTTAGCAAATCCTGTTTCTACAAATTTTGCTTAGAGTCTTAAAAATCTTATGCCATTAATTTCTACAAATTGGTTACTGTACATGGCATTCCCTTCATAAGCCACATCTCTTGAATTTTAGGGGCAGGAACCAGCAGTCTTAGCCATGAAAGGTGTGCAAGGCAGTGATTGCAACTTGATTTTTGTGATATTTGACAAATACTGGGGGGGTTTCCAGTGTGACTCAGCTAGTCTGTACAATAAGCACTGGCAAATAATAAGATTTGATATCCTTTGGGCAAGACAAAAGTGCGTGTGTATGATCTATGGAAGAATTGTGTAGAGCATAGCTTAAACTTCCCTGCTGTCAGGAAGCTCCATTTTGGTGCCAGCTGCCTAAGGCAAGCAGTAAGGGATCCGTCTTATTAGCAGTTACTCATATGCTTGTGCTTGTTCTGCTATATGTGAATTTACAGCACCCATTGCTAATTCTATGCTTATAAGAAGATGCCATTTCAAAAGACAATGAGGTTGATGACTGCAGGACATAATGAACCAAGACAACTCTCATTAAAGTCAGTGGAAACACTGTAATTACATTTAGTGAAGGTTAGAGCGGGGCCTAAGATAACAATTTCTTTATTACCTATTTGTACAAAATAATGTCTATGCGCGAAGTAACCTGTGCATTATATCACTATTATAGTATCTGGTCTGAATTCAATGTTGACCCAGCTTTAAGCAGGAGGTTGGACTATGTGAGTTCTCCAGGTCCCTTCAAATGGCACTGATTTTCTGATTGTCTCAGCACATTTTACCTCCATAAGTTATTCATCAGTGCTGACGGGCTAGAAGCTGTGGTCCTAGGGCCAAGTATTGCTTGCTGCCTTACTGTTCTGAAAGAATGTGAAGAGAAAATGGGGTCTGATAGTGAAGAGAGGCTTCAGCAGGAGGAAAAAAATGTGTACTCTGGTTCTTCAGACACATGTTTCTGTTTGAGATGCTTCAGCAGGTTTTCTGTGCAAGTCTGGAGAAGTACACGTCTTTGATATGAGTCCTAACTGGTGTAGTGAGATTGCTATTGGGATGTTTCTGCATACAAAAATGCCTTCCTAAAATAGCTATTACCTCTTCAGTCTGCTGTGAAGTGTACAGTTTCAAGATTCATTGAACTTCAAAAATGCTCCCAAAATATTCTGATGTCAGTTTTGGCTTTGTATGCAAAGCATAAAAGGAAATTTCTATTCCTCTCCTACGCATTTTCTCTAGTTGCATGTGTATCAATAACATTTAAGAGCACAAGGAGGAGTATTAGGATGCTTAGAGTGCACCGGTGGATGCTTCTGCCCTGCTTGAAAATTAAATACGGGCTGCTCTGGGTGGTTTGGGCTTCTGGAACTCGTTTGAAGTGTTTGAAGCTGGGGAAAATCCTACCCTGTTTCCTCCCATCGCCTTTCCCTGCGCAGCATTTGTTGACAGCCTGCAGAAATGTTTTCGTGCTCTGCTCATCTTGAGCTTCCCGGCAGAGGGAGCCCATAGACCGGCTCCGGGCCCCGCTGGCTGCGGCGCTTGCTCGGGATGCTGAGGGCTGCAGCGAGGGTTCGAAATGAGCGAGCAGCAAGACCATGCCTCTGCCAGCGGAAGGCAGGGGGCTGCAGGGGAGGAAGGAGCTGCTCTGAGGGAGGAAATGCTAATTTTCGAGGTTTTTAGGAAGTTTGACTTGTCAATTGCTGGCACTTGTGTTTAACAAATAGCTCCCTGGAAGCTTACTTTAGAAAAAACAAAGCTGGAAGAGGCTGCAGACTTCCCTTTTTGTTAGAAAGAACATGCTTGAATTAGTCAGGCTTCTGTTAAATGTCAGGCATTGTATGGAAATAATGGAAATCCTTAAGAAGTAAAAGCACTGACTCTGCTGCTGCTCCTCTGTATTCCAATAGATGGTTCCAGCACTACCCATTACTGTGTTGAATCCCTACGTCAAGCTGGAGCCATTAACAAGCTTTCACTTACAACATGTTACCAACTAACACAAAGCAGCCAACCCTTTTTTTGGGTGGGTGGGTTGGTTTGGGGTTTTTGTGTATCTCGTGCAAAGTAATGATTTCCTGCAGTTCTATAGCAAAGCTTTCTGTAAGGAACAGACTATTATATTTATCTTTTATAGTGGAGAAGGAAAAGTGAGACCCGTGTTTGGCCCACACAGTGGGCTAGGGGTTGACCTTTTATTGGCCCAAAGTCTTTTGGGGCCAGGCCAGTGCTTTGGTCTCTAAACCAGATGGCCATTTATTTCTGCTTTCATTCCTTGATGGTAGGCTGTACAGGCTTAAAAATGGGTTTAGTATATTCCTAACCTTTAAGATGTGAATGGCAATGTGTGGGTGGCAAAACCACACTCACTACGTTTATATTTGTTGGTATTGGTAAAAAAGAAGAGCCACAACAAGATAACCTTTGCACTGCAAAACAGTACAAATGCAACCCAAGAGCCCATTCCAGCACCAAGGTATTTTCCAAGTGATGTATTTTTCTTCAGAAGAAGTCATAAATCCTTCTGTATTTTCACATGGCTCCTCAAGGGTTTCTCTATTTGGCAGAAAGAAGTAGTACTACTGCTAACAATACCTAATGAAGGACTAAAAAAGACTGCAGATGTACCCCCAGACAAGGGAATGTGCAGATGAAAGGGAACGTGTTCCCAATGCCATTCTCAGAACTGGAGCTCTGCTGCTCTTTGAGCACAGTTAGCTTATGCCTTTACAACAGACATGGTTGGCCCTCAAGCTCAAACGTCATTTGCACGTTACGAAAAATCTCTTCCCTTCTTTTTCCCCTATGTTCTCTGTGTTGACTTTTGCTTATGGGAGCAATTTTGGGGTACTAATATTCTGCCTCCTCAGCAAGCATCATATCACCCAGATGTCAGCGAAGAAGTTCGAGAGCGAGCCCTGCGCTTTGGAACAGAGTGTACCCTGGGATACTTGGAACTCCTGGAACATGTTCTTCTGGTAAGGAGTCATCTGCATGCAAATACTGGGTCCCTCCCAAGAAGAATACTCTCTCTGATCTCTTTCTACAGTAGCTGCTAGTGACAAGTTTTTGCCATTTTGTCACAAGATTATGAACAGTTTTGTTACTCATGAAAAGCAAGCTAAAGTAAACTCAACACTTCAGCTCAAGCTGCAAGGTAGAAGGAAGACTAGAAGTACTAAAATGAGGCGAATAGAATAGAATATGTTATCTGATGGGTCCTTACCTAAAAATGGTCCCCAGCAAAGAAATTTAAATAAGGCACTTCAGTGTTCTTTCAAGCCCACTTAAGTATGAGGCATGTTAGGCACACTCCTGTCCCCCAGAGCAGAGAGGTTACTTATTCTTTAGGAAAACACTTTAACCTGCCTTTTGCAGTCACACCTACTCAATGCCACCCCAAAACCCCAAGCCAGCACTGCCTCACAAACAGCTCTCCAACACATGCCAGACATGACATCCCCAAAGCTCTACATAAAACTTCTCTGCTCATATCCAAGGTTAGGCATTTATCTGCAAAATGGGAAACATGCTTACCGAAAGATAAATTGTGGTTTTGATGTGCATTTAATTTCAGAGCTGCTTTGCAGAGCAGTTTTTGAAAACATGAAGAAAATGCACACCTGAATGTGACTTTCAAGACTCTAGTTTTGCTATTAAATCTCTTTCTTTATCTGTCACTTTCAGAAGTAGTTTTTTGAGTGTATGTGAATTTCCAGAACTTTATCTTTTTTCTCCCTACAACATGGTAATTAAAGATGCAAATGTTGTTCCTGTTTAGGAAAGAATTCAACTTCACTGTCTGAATGTCTGACTGTTTTTCATTTGCAGAAGTGCAGTTTAATATTTCATGCAAATTCAGCTCAGAGGTGTCTGCCTTTCCCTTCTGTTTAAGGGTCTTGTCCAGGGTTGGCATTTCCATTGTGTTCACCATTGGTGATTTTTTCCAGAACAGGCAACTAGAGCTAGCTTGCAGAACTCTAATTCTGTTTCTTAGTAATAGTGATCATCCAGTTTGCTCATATGAGGAAATCAGCTCCTCTCCAGCAGTGTAGAAGGACTAAGCCTGATGTGTAAGTATAATGATTATAGTATCTGAGATTGGAGTGCTAAAGCGTGTGTTCCTCACACAGTCACACATGTGCCTGTGCTTTGCAAAAATTCTGTCCTTGTTTTAGCGCTGAGGACTTCCAGACAATACTGCCAGTTCCTGTAGAAACGGGAGGCAGTGCCACTTTCCCAGCATGTGTCAGACATTGCAGGGTGAGCCTTTGCTCCTGGTGATTCATTGACAACTGTATTTCTTTTCCTGCACTCGTGTTTTCTCTCAGCCCATTGCTACAGAAAATAAATCTTTCAGTAGTGTAGCTTGGGGATGTTCCAACTTTCTCTGGAATCCTTACTAATACACATTAGTACATTTTATCTTTTCCTCCAGATCCTTCAAAAACCAACTCCAGAACTAAAGCATCAGTTGGCCTCTTTCTCCAAGAGGGTTGCTGGTGCTGTTACAGAACTCATCCAATCAGCAGAGGCAATGAAAGGTGAGTTGGGCAGCCTGGATACAGTGTGCTTTATACTCCAGTTGATGAACTGTCATTTTTGTAGTCCAAAACAAAATGAAAACTAACAAAACCCCTTTTGATTATGTTCCCAGTGTCTTGGTATCACATACTTTCATCCTTCAAATTTCACAGCTGGTGTTCCGCTCACAGTCTTGATAAACTTGTATATTTGACCCTCTCCCACTTAACATGATTTGCCATAAGTCATCTGTGTGGCCTTTGAAGATGGAATCATCAAGCAGAGCCTGATTACTGAAGATAGTCTGAGAAAATTGGGGCTGTTCAGCCTGGAGAAGAGAAGGCTGCGTGGAGACCTCATAGCAGCCTTCCAATACCTGAAGGGGGCCTATAGGGATGCTGGGGAGGGACTCTTCATTAGGGACTGTGGTGAGAGGACAAGGGGTAATGGGTTTAAACTTAAACAGGGGAGGTTTAGATTGGATCTGAGGAAGAAATTCTTTACTGTGAGGGTGGTGGGGCCCTGGAATGGGTTGCCCAGGGAGGTTGTGGATGCTTCATCCCTGGCGGCGTTCAAGGTGGGGTTGGACATAGCCTTGGATGGCATGGTTTAGTGGGAGGTGTCCCTGCCCATGGCAGGGGGGTTGGAACTCGATGATCTTGAGGTCCTTTCCAACCCTTACTGTTCTATGATTCTATGAATTAATACTCAGCCTCTAGCAATGGTGTCTATAGCGCTCACAGTCCTGACTGGGTCCAGCCCTGGCAAAGCATGTTAATGAAACAATGAGACTTCAGAAAATTGTGGTCTGGATCATAGAATCAACCAGGTTGGAAAAGACCTAAGATCATTAAGTCCAATTGTTCCCCCACCACTGCCAAGGCCACCACTAAACGGTGGCACTAAGGGCCTCATCTACATGGTTTGTGAACACTTCCAGGAATGGTGATTTTCCTAAAATCCAGCCTAAACCTCCCCTGTCACAGCTTGAGGCTATTTCCTCTTGTCCTGTGATCAAGAGACCAGCACCTCCTGGCTCCATCCTCCTGTCAGGTAGTTGTAAAGCGGCTTTTTTTGAAGAGGGCCTGTTACAGGTTTGGCTTTGACTGTGTTTATACGTGCTGCCTTCATAAAAAATATCTCTTTCCCTGCTTATCTGCCAATATTAAGGCTTAATATAGATTTCCTTCATATTCTACACTACTTGAGCTAAGTTGTCTTTGGTAATGTTTTGATATTTGATATAAAAAACATATAGAATCATAGAATCATAGAATAGTTAGGGTTGGAAAGGACCTTAAGATCATCAAGTTCCAACCCCCCTGCCATGGGCAGGGACACCTCCACTAAACCATGTCACCCAAGGCTCTGTCCAACCTGGCCTTGAACACCACCAGCAATGGAGCATTTGCGACTTCCCTGGGCAACCCATTCCAGTGCCTCACCACCCTTGCAGTGAAGAACTTCTTCCTTACATCCAATCTAAACTTCCCCTGTTTAAGTTTGAACCCGTTATCCGTTGTCCTCTCACTGCAGTCCCTAATGAAGAGTCCCTCCCCAGCATCCCTATAGGCCCCCTTCAGGTATTGGAAGGCTGCTATGAGGTCTCCACGCAGCCTTCTCTTCTCCAGGCTGCACAGCCCCAACTTTCTCAGCCTATCTTCATACGAGAGGTGCTCCAGTCCCCTGATTATCCTCGTGGCCCTCCTCTGCACTTGTTCCAACAGTTCCATGTCCTTTTTATGTTGAGGACACCAGAACTGCACACAATACTCCAAGTGAGGTCTCACGAGAGCAGAGTAAAGGGGCAGGAGCACCTCCCTCGACCTGCTGGTCATGCTCCTTTTGATGCAGCCCAGGATACATTTGGCTTTCTGGGCTGCAAGCGCACACTGCCGGCTCATGTTCATTTTTTCATCGACCAACACCCCGAAGTCCTTCTCCGCAGGGCTGCTCTGAATCTCTTCTCTGCCCAACCTGTAGCTGTGCCTGGCATTGCTCTGACCCAGGTGTGGGACCTTGCACTTGGCATGGTTAAACTTCATCAGGTTGGCATCAGCCCACCTCACAAGCGTGTCTGGGTCCCTCTGGATGGCATTCCTTCCCTCCAATGTATCAACCGAACCACACAGCTTGGTGTCATCAGCAAACTTGCTGAGGGCGCCCTCAATCCCACTGTCCATGTCACCCACGAAGATATTGAACAAGACTGGTCCCAACACCGATCCCTGAGGGACACCACTCGTTACTGGTCTCCAGCTGGACATTGAGCCACTGAGCACAACTCTTTGAGTGCGGCCATCCAGCCAGTTCTTTATCCACCGAGTGGTCCACCTATCAAATTGGTGTCTCTCCAACTTAGAGAGAAGGATGTCATGTGAGACAGTGTCGAACGCTTTGCACAAGTCCAGGTAGATGACATCAACTGCTCTGCCCCTGTCCATCAGTTCCGTAGCCCCATCATAGAAGGCCACCAGATGGTCAGGCAGGATTTCCCCTTAGTGAAACCATGCTGGCTGTCCCCAAGCACCTTGTTGTTTTTCATGTGCCTCAGCATGCCTTCCAGGAGAATCTGCTCCAAGATTTTGCCAGGCATAGAGGTGAGACTGACTGGTCTGTAATTCCCCAGCTCATCCATTTTCCCCTTCTTAAAAATAGGGGTTATATTTCCCTTTTTCCAGTCATCAGGAACTTCACCTGACTGCCATGATTTTTCAA
The DNA here is from genome assembly GCA_039720435.1 of Amazona ochrocephala. NCBI lineage: Eukaryota > Metazoa > Chordata > Aves > Psittaciformes > Psittacidae > Amazona > Amazona ochrocephala. The sequence goes on along the minus strand of CM077883.1, from coordinate 28,258,911 downwards.
ATATGATGGACAGTGGCTTAGCAACTTCATTTGCCAGCTCCTTCAGGATCTGCGGATGGATTTCATCAGGTCCCATGGACTTGTGCATGTTCAGGTTCCTAAGTGGTCTTGAACCAGATCCTCTCCTACAGTGCGCCCAGTACATGTATATGTACTCTGTAGCAATTAGCTACAGAGCATGAAGGCAATTGGTGTGAAACATAGGTCAGCAGGATTCCAGTGCCATATATTTCAGCTTTCTTCCAGCACATCAAGAGTAGGGACCACTCATTTTGTATTCTCCTGTGATTTCATCATCCATAAGAGAAACTGCCTCATTCTTTAGTTGGTGCAGTGGTGATCCATAAACATTCAAGGTTATTTCCTTTGCTGTTTGGTGAATCAGAAATGGATTGTGCTATTCCTGATGCAAAGTGCCAGTATCCTTCTGCTCAGTAGTTGTTCCTTAATAATAACTGAAGTTTCAGTTGAGATTTTATTATTAGGTTCACCCAAACTTTCTGATCCAGTTTCAGTGACTTTTAAGAAGGTGTTAAGAGTTGTTTTCCTTTGTTCTGTTTTTTTCATTCTAGCTTAGTCTCCCTTCGCCTAGTGTACACCGCTTCCTATCCTCTGCTGTTTCCATCTCTGATGCCACTTCCTCCCCTGGCTTCTAGTAGTTATGAACTTAGAAGTTTCATTTCTGGTTTCCTTCTCTCTCTCCATCTGATTTTCCTGTTGACTGTCTCATTGCTTCCTTCAGTCCAGAACATGGATGCTTTCTGAATCTTGTCATCCAGAGAGTAATGTTATGAAATGGAAAATAATAATGCACAGAGCAGTCAGAGACTAGTGCAGCCAAGTGTTATTTTGTGAACCTCCAGAATTTCTTTGAGCCAAGAGAAATGCCAAAAACTCAACAAAACAACCAAAAAAAGTTGACCGTTGGCTCTACATTGCTGTTAGAAACACGTTGCCAAAAGCATGCTTTCTGCAGTCAATAATAGCTTCATCTCTAGCCACTACCATAAAAAGAGACTCTGAAAAGTGTGCTGTGGATGGCTGTGTTGCCTGTAATATGTCATCTTTACCGTTCTGTCAGGCTCCTCAATGTACCTTACCAAGTTAGAAACCACGTTAGTAAGAGCTCTGATAAACACAAGTTGAGTGGCAGCTAGTTTTGTTCCCAGGATATGGCAGTATCTCTTTTTGAAGCTGCTTTGCTTGTACAGTTCCTCAGTTACTTTCATAATAGAGTAATCCCAAGAAATACTTTTTTTCACTCTGAGTTGCATTTCACTCTCAGTGACATAAACATTAGTGGGTTTATGCCATTATGGTACTAAAATCAGCTTTCTATGACATGCATCCTGTATTTGACACTTGAAGGGTGATTGCAAATCACCCTGTTTGAGTGACAGCTCACAGTGGCTCTGAAGTTATTGTCTTTGTCTGTATTAATTTCAGGGACAGAGTGGGTGGATCCAGAGGACCCAACAGTCATTGCAGAGACAGAGCTACTAGGGGCTGCAGCATCAATTGAAGCTGCAGCAAAGAAGTTAGAGCAGCTGAAACCAAGAGCCAAGCCAAAGGTGAGTACCCATCCCCACCGTTCCTTTGAAGTTAATGAAGCAGAAGATGCGTATAGCCCATATACTGGTATATGCTTTGATACTGTCTCTGATAATGGTATGAGCAATCAGACCTTGCCTTGCTGTCAGTGCCATGAGACATTGCACTGAATGGGACTCACCCTTGAAGGAAGAGGGTAAAAAGATGCTTTCCAGGGAGTGAGTCAAGCACCAGCCATGAGCAAGCAAAGTAAGAAAAGCCAAATGTTAGAAATGTTTTTAAGAGTTGCAGCATCACTGCTATTGATTATTTTCTGTTCAATCACATTTGACTGATGTGAAAAGTCATTCTCATTTGCTTTCATTTGAAGGACGCTTTGTTCTCATCTTTAGTGTGTAGTATAGCAGGAGAGAGCAGTAGCAATACAGAATGGGTTCAGGAGAATGCAAAGACCTTCAGGATTTTCTCAGATTAAAAACATGGCATTTTACGCCATGCTAAAAGAGTAGCTGCCTCAGTATCTAATGAGATATATGGTGTAACCATTTCTATTTAATTTTCCTGAAGGCAAATAAATTACAGTTCTTTATGAAAGCAAGTAGTGCTGCACAGTGCAAGTTCATTTCAAATGTGTGTCTGAATATATTAGGTAAAATTAAGCCAGCTTTTTTCATGGGTGGTATAGAGGTAGTACATGAAATTGCCGTTACTTCTGGTTGTATACATAGCTCACAAGCCTGGATCACAGAGAATTGCTACTTCTTGCCTTGTGTGGAGTAACAGGCAGCGTTTAGAAGAAATTATTGTGTTGCCTGGAACTGCATGTCTTTAAAATGAAAATCATGCTTTAGCTGTATAACTGATTTCAATAAAGGACTATATATCCATTTCCCTGGTTTTGCTGCATTGTAGGTACAAAACTGTTTTCTCAATGAAGCTAATGAGAAGTCTTTCTAAAAGCAGGGCCTCAAGAACGTTCAGTGGTAGATGATTGTTTTCAGTACAGGGTGGTGTTTTGTCATTGAGGAACATCAGATGAAATAGTTTTTTGTAGCTTTGCTCTTTGAGGACTTCCCAGCCACCTCAATCCTCCCACCCTGCTCGGTGCTGGGAATAAATCAGCTCATAACAAAGAAATGCTCTTTGTCCTGCTTTTTTTAACAAGTATATTCATTTTGTTTATAAAGAAAAATGGTCCTTTCTAATGAGATTCTGCAGAGCAGAGGACACAGGCTGAGTGCAAGGAGAGGAAGAGTCCTCCATCACCTTTTCTATACAATCACTACACAATAGTGTCTATGTGTTGCCTGGTAACCATGGAGCAGTTTCCTTCCAACATCTAAGCTTTTCCAGGATCATTGTAATTTCGCAATGAATGTAGATCTCACACCTGCTCCTCATTTAACATGGTAATTTGAGTGTCCAGTCTCTGATTTATTGCTCTATTTGTTTGCCTAAAATAAAACTCAACTAAATGTTTTTAGTAAATGAAATTAAAATTCATATCCAGCCGTTTGTGTAATTTTGGGTTTAAACAGCCTTTACACCCTTTCTTAGATGTTTAATCCTTTTCACAGTAAGGATTGTAATTCACATGAAAGGTACTAGGAAGATCACAGAGGGGCTCATATATCAATCACCTTTTCTGCTGAAGACTTGTAGCTCATATCCTCCCAGAGTGGGATTTCCTGCTTCTGAACAGGCTCTGTCTTTGACAATGTACCTAGTGTTGTAGTGTGAATGCCTAGACTAGGTAAGGGGGTTGATATAATTGATTTTTCTTATGCTTAGTCTATGAAATGCAGGAGTAGGAGCTATCTTCTACAATGGAACAGACCAGTGCTGCAGCTAGTCCAGTGCTCTGCTTTGGTTAACAGTAATCATCAAGTGGACTTGCAGAGAAGTCATTAGTTGGTAATTTTAGAATAATCTGCCTGCAGGAAATCCATTATCTTCATCATTATTAATTGGTGGCTGCTTCTCTATTTTTGGGTAAGCTTCTGTTACTGGGGCAGGGAGTGAGAGTCATTTCATTCAGGTTTGAAATTTTCATCTTCATGTGTTCCACTTTGTCTTCTTACTTCTAAATTAAAAGTTCCCTAGTTGAAGGTGGGGGATTTTCTCATTCATTCTGCTATCTTAAGTTTTTTGATGCTTTTGGATTTTTTTCATTCTTCTTTTCCTTGTTTTCATATTTTTGCACCTACCATACCCCTTTGCTGTCTTAGACTGAGACCAATAGCATGAGATGCCTTCATTTTCCAGCACCAGAAATCATCTCAGAGAACATTCTCTAATAAGGCACAGACCTGTTAACTGCTGCCCATGTTTACTGTGTGATGCATACTCTGTTTGCTTTAAATTACGGCCATACAGCTGCTGGTGAATGTGCTCCTAAAATGCTTAGTGTGCTAGTCCCCTGCCCCATTGATACCCCGTTAATATATGTCTGTCTTCTGAGCTTTTATCTTACAAGCACTTTGAGGACTTTCCTAAGTAGGTGGTGTTACTGTTCCCCATAACACAAAACCTGTTCAGTGCTCTTATTACAGTGTTCAAGGTGGGGAATGTTCTCTAAAGCAATGAGGTCTTTATTGTTTATTAAGCAAGTTTTGGCTGGTTTATTTCCTTTAAATACAATTCTATTATTCCAGAGTATAGACTCCTTTTTTTCTGTTTTCCTTTTTGGAGGATCAAGTGTCTTGCAATACAACCACATATTCCTCCTGTTATGCAAGTATGCCACTGGCTTGAAAATAACGACCCCACCCCACTCCCAAATTAGTAGTTTCAGAAGAAGAAAAACATTTTGTCTAGTAACAACTATGTGCTTCACTACTATTGGGGAAAGAACACTTTTAAGGAAAAAGGTGTGGTAGCTGAGGTACAACAGCAGAGAGCATTGCTATACGTACCCTAGTCTGTCTGTATGCTCTTCGTGCTTCTGTGTGGGCTTATGCCTTCAAACATGAGCGTCTTTACTAGTCAATAAGAGTTCCCTGCTGTTAGCTTTCAGCAGCTTGTCCTTTTTTTTCCCCAAGATGACTCAAACCTGGATGCCTTTTTCTGCAGGACTCTGTGTGATATGTTTGATATATTAGGTTGTTATTTAATCCAACTATATATCAAACATATTCCTACAGTGTCCTGCCCTGTCTCCGGGGGTTTTAATATAGTAGAAGGCAATATGAAAGAGTACATTCACTCACAAGCAGGTTTAGAAGACTTTCTGCAGACTCTTAATCTAATCCGATTTAAAATATATATATGAAGGGCTCTTTTATCAGTGGAATTGCTCTTGGAGGGACTCTTGAGCTGTGTAGGGCCTTTTATGACAGTGAGCAGCAGTTGTTCTGAGGACTGACTTTGTCTGAACTGGTTACTGTGTTTTCCATGGCTCAGTGCAGTAACTTACCCATAGTGCTTTTCTCTTATGAAAGAGATGAGAAATGCTTCAAAATAAAATGGTTTATCTTTTGTGATTTTTTCTGTTATTTAGGAGGGAGATTTGGAGCTCATCTGTTCTCCTGTTAACCCTGGCTTGATTTATGCTGCCCCTAATAGTGGAGGTGCTGTAGAAAACTGGTTAAAATGCAGTACAAAACCAACTCAAATTACATATTTTTTAATGGTGCAGTCAACATTTTCAGGCTATTTCATGCTACAGACTATGGTGTTATAGTTTTGTTTGTCTGTTCTGGCGACTTCATTTTCTGATCCATTTATACCCGTTCTTAGTCAATAACAGCTTATTAGTTTAAGCTTGTGGGAAATGAGATGCTGATCTTCATAGGTGCTACTTGAGGAAGGAGAAACTTATCACTTGTCTTATCAGTCTGGTTTTCTAAAGAAGCCCAAGTACCCCCTCAAGTAACTGAAATCCTGCAAGGTGAAATCTTCTGCCATGAATCACGTTATTGTTCCTAACTTGGTTCATGAAGGCTGTGAGTTGATTTGTGTTGAGGGCACTGTTGAGGAGTATGAACTTCAGACAGCTCAGGAGCACACTGTTAAGTAATGTGAGTGGACAGGAGGATTACTTCTCTTGTAGGACATTTTGCTGTGTTCAGTCTTCGAGTGCTACATGTCCTGTTGCTGAGGAGTGCTTTTTGGAGAGTACAGACCAGTAAACACACCCACAGCACTGTCCAAGCATCCTGCCATCTTCCCTATTTCACACATGAGGATTCAATCCTTGTACCTTGTTGTACCTGAGAATGCTGACAGGAAGACTGTAAGGAAGGACTAGAAAATAGGGATTTATTAGAAAAGATGGGAACTCAAGAGAAGTTCCGCAGCTCGTGTGCTGTGTAAGACTGCTTCCAAAATAAATTATCCACGGAAGAGATCAACTGTCAACAGAACACACACACACAACCTGAAATTAAAGAATTTGTGAGATGGCAGGAAATGTGGGATTTGGAAGTTTGAGAAACTCGGGCTGTATTGTCTGCTCTCTCTGCTCCCGGATTTCAACACAATGGGAAAAAAATTCCTTTGGTACATGGGGGGAAAAAACCATAATCTGTTTACTAGGCTTTATCTGTCTGTTTTCCTGCCAAGCTTTACCTGCTGCTCTGTGGTGGAAGTTAATCCAGCAACTATACAGCAGCATTCTCAGTAGTGCAAGATCTGATTTCTCTGCATTCCCGTGGAAAGTAGGCATTTTTGCTTAGCACTTGCATGCAATACTTAATCCGCTCACTCCTCTGAACTGAGTTCCAACAACAACTGTCCTTCAGCTCTTTTTGGTGGCTGTTTTGTAACAAATGGGGCACACACCCGTCTGCCTCATAGATCAGAGCATGGCCGTGGGCATTTTATTACCTGGACAGAAGAGTGACACCTCCTTTGTGATAAGGAAGCAGACGCTGAAATGCTCACTCAAGTTTGAATTTCTGACAGTGCTGGCCTAGAAAGAATAATGCACATCATATATTTTGGTGTGTTAGAAATAAGAATTGAAGTACTCACTTTAATCTTAATTTATACTTAATTTAAGTAATTAAGTATAGCAGGAACCTTGGAATAAAACAGAAGTGTAATAACAGTCTGTTGAAAGTAGAAGTGCAGTAATTGTCTGTTAAATGTACTATGGTCCAGTGTTGCTTTTGTTGATACTTCAGTTTATGTCTTTAGTCAGCTTAAATCAAAGTCAAAACCACATCTATTTTAATAATGAAAAAAAAAATCCATTTGTGACTATACCGAATTCCATTTAGTCACTTTGGTTTTGTAATGTCGTGATTGAAGTAGTTTTGTAAGTAAGACTTGGTGCCTGTTGCATAAATTCAGGACCACTGTGATTACCACTTAAGTGTGGTAGTGGCTGTGATGTGACGTTGCAAGCATTGCCAAAAATGCATGTGGAACATGGCTTGTGCACTTAAAGCAATTCCTTACACTCTTTCGCAAAGGCGTATGCTTCAGTTGATGAGATTAGCCCAAGAGCAAGGCAAAACAAATGGTGTTCCTTGGATGAGGTGGGGTTTTCCAAATAAAATCTTTAAAATGCCAAACAACTTCACCTAGGCATCAGTGTTTATTTTCAGATCACTCAGTTTTTCTGGTGTCAGTGGATGCTGTGGTTTCATCTCCTGGACTTCTAGTTATGTAGCAGTTAGGTGAAGTGTGGTAGGACTGAGTGCTGCTCCATGTTCCATTTTGTAACAATTTATAATTACTCATCATTATCTTTTATTATTTTATGATTGACTACTGTTTCATCAGAGTGCAGTAAGAGGAGAACTAAGACTCAAACTATGATGGATGCACTTAGACTTGCACTTAGACTTGGCCGGTGTTCTTAGAGTTGGTTATTTGACACAAGAATGCTGTGGTTGCTTAAGTTGGAATTAACCTGTATTTCAAAAGCCTTATGTCTCGCAAGGTGGTCTGTTCTGGTATTGTATCCACTATCCCTACTCATCATACTGCATTGGATTCTGGCAGACATAAGAATTGATCACAAACAAATTACATTCTGTTGGTTTATATTGTCTAAAAACCAACCAGAATACATGGCCCAGGCCTGGTTCTGTTTAACAATAACCATTTGCCTCTGTTTGGTGAACTGTTTGAAGGTAGTAAGCATACTTAAATGAATGAATGTTCTTAGTATTTGCTTAAGTGATTAGGAAGTTGAAGAAGTTGTTTTACGGAACAACACATTTGCATTTTACGTAGTAAGAAACCTCATTAGGGACAGCTGATGTCTCTAGTTGCATATGTTTGTTGAAAGACACAATTGGATGACTGAAGTGTTCCAGCCAGACCTTTGGAACTTCCTGTCTCCAAGATGCCTAAACTGGACTGCTTCACAGCACTGCTTTCTGTGAAATGACTGCTCGTACTAAAAGCTGTTAACTCTATGACTTGCTTGGCATCTACTTTGCATTTCTTAGTACAGGTGTATGAGACAATATACATTTCTTGCTGCTCTTTTTTATTGCTTGAAGTCTTGAGCTATTTAGAAAATGCTCTACGTAGTTTAGCAATCCTGAAAGCCATATGATAGCACTACAAAAATCATCTCAATATGGAAAACCAAGAATTTCTTTTCAGACCTGGCTTTTTCCAAATGTAGTTTTGAGTAGCCCTAGTGGAGGTCATGTGTTAGGAAGCTGAAGGTAATTCTATAAGTATCTTGTGTGATACTCAGTTTCATGTGTGAGCAGCCACAGGGCAACCTAGTATTTAAATTCACTTTTGTTGACTCTCAGCTTTAGTCCACAGGAAATTCCTTTGCACGAAATCATGTTGTAGGTCTTAGTGAATTACTGATGCATTTCAAAATCATCTTGCTTCACTTTGTGTATGTCCTCAATCTTGAAAATACAACTGCTTTCAGGTGAATAATGTGTGACATTGTTTCTTCTTGGTTATAGCAAGCAGATGAGACTCTGGATTTTGAAGAACAGATCCTGGAAGCAGCTAAATCCATTGCAGCTGCTACCAGCGCCCTTGTGAAGTCAGCTTCAGCAGCCCAGAGAGAACTGGTGGCACAGGGAAAGGTGGGTAAACAGGACAAGCAGACACAGTGGTGGGTGATGGAGAAAGCATCAAAATTGAATCTAGCCTCTTAACTCCTCTCTGTTAAAGCACGAGGGTAGGACTTGGGAATGACTAATGAAAATGTCAACATTTTTATTGCTCATCACAGTGCATGGCCCAGGCCTGGTTCCAGTTAGGGAAAACACAATTATGTTTATTTAAACCTTGCAATTGTCATGAAGTGTTTGGCTTTTCAGCTCTTTCTGCTGTGGGGAGGTTTTGTGTTTGTGGGTTTGTTTTTTCCTTTTCTGAAGATCTGTCATTCATGTTAGTAGTGCACAGTCCCACAAGACAGCTTGGGGATCCAAAACCGAATGTCACTCTACACAGTACCATTCTGGACCAGAATAGAGAGGGTTTCACTGATTGTGTCCTCGGTGTTTGTTGTCTGATTCAGTGAGAATGCAGGCCTGTGTGCAAATGCAGTGCATTTAAGTGGATATGCTTGTTATTGTTGTTGGCACCAATGGAAAGAGTGCTTGTAACACATCGTCCTTTTGGTCTGGTCAGGACTGAGAGATTTGTAATTCATTCCCTATCCATCACTGGGTTTTTTCCCACTTAATATACTTTGAAATTGAAAATCTGAATAGCAAACATATATGTTCCCTGTGAGAACAATTTGTTCGAGGATCATTGTTGTTGTATAGTAATGGTTTCCAATTTCATCCACTTCTTTATTCTGAGCAGACTGTATCAGGGATCCTGTCGCAAAAAGCGCAATGCTCTCTGCTTCAGCCAGAATTTCTGAGGAGCTTGTGCTGTCAGTTCCAGCAGGAACACAGAGTGTTCATGTGTTTCAGAACAATAGTGATGCAACTGTGTGAAAAGACCCACTGTAAGCTGTAGCTATGGAACTTACCAATACTGCATAAAATGAGATGTTAATGTGATAAAAATCTGACTATGGAGACAGCCCAAAAAAGAGCATTTTTACTTACCTGCTTGCTTAGATTATTGTGCAGTGTGTTTATGTGATGAGACTTGTTCTTACTTAGTTTCATTATGACATACAGCTTGCTTTACTTTCCTCGCCACCGCCACCACTGTAAAGTTATATAGAATAATAGAGAATATACCTGGTACCAGCCCTGAATCTCCCGCAGGCTTTGGCTTCTTTGCTCCCACAGATAACTTTCTATTTGTGTCTTTCAGATTGAGGCTAACCGCACTTGCATCCTATTCCACTCTAGTTCAGATAGTTGCTAAAACCACTGTAATGTGTCTAAGGAAAGCATTGTCTTGCTGTTCTAATAGACTTACACCCGTCAAATAGAGTACCCTGTTAGCAGATCTGTTGTGCCTACTTTACTGAATTTAGCTGATTTGCTTTATCCATCACTTTTCTGTAGGAACTTGCTTCAAATTCGGGAATTTTTAAAGCAAATGGCTTTTACTGATAGTTTCTTGCCTGCTTGAAGGATATGAAAATAATACTGTGGTCTTTAAAGGAAGAAATTAATACCCACCAAAATCAAAATATAATGAAACATCAAACTTCAGAATTGTTTGTGGCACATCCTCTTATTATGATACTTCTCACCAATAAATAGGGCCATTAAGATACTTTTGAAATAATGAAGCCCTAACCCATTTTTCTTCTTTACTAATTACTAGTGCTTAGGTAATTATCACTATGGGGTATCCTCTGACTGCTGTGATAATCTGTACTTCCAGGCCTGCCAGAAGTATAGGTAGTGCTAACAACACTGACCAAACTCTTGTCCATAGTGAATGGCTCCAACCTTCCTGGTGGGAAGATTTCATAATTGATAGTGGGAAAATGTTTTGCTTTTGTAAGAACCCTTCTAAGATGTGTGGTATGGAATCCTCCCGGAAACGTATAGCGGGCATGTAGGCAGGAAGGACAAGTTTGATCTGCTCCACATCCACCGCTTCAGTGCCAAACAGCAAATGGTACTAGTTAACACACTTACTCTGACATCTAACTATTCCTCATTGACCTTTCCAATTCGGTATGGTGTGTCAGCATAACTAGGAGGGAGCGCACCTTCTGTTTATGCTGATGCTACACATAAAAATTTGATTCCAATCCTTGGGATCCTCATTATGTGCAAAGCTCTGTTTCCATTTGCTTAAGAATGCAAGAAGTTTCTGGACCCTGTTTGCATTTCACACCTTCCAGCTCCTTCCCAAAACTTCCCAGCCCCAGCAGTTGGGAGTGGGGCTGGCAACCAACTGTGTGTAGAACGTTGTTTCATTACTTTCATCTAATGTGGGAAGAAAACAACAACTTATTGTTGCCTATACTGTTGATGTCAAGAACATTTCAGTGGATTAGCCATGCAGAAAAATAGGCTGCTTTCCTCAAATGCCATTACTAGGCACAGTGGTGGTTGGGGGCTTCCCTGTGGAGCTTTCTGGTTTGTGTATTCCGATAGTACCAGAATCAGAAGAGGCTGAGGAATGATGCAAGTCTGAATGATGTAAATCCAAATGCGCTGTGGAGGCAGAAATAAAGTCTTTTAAAGATCAGGAGATTAGTATCTGCTGCTATTGCTGCTTAGGCCAACATCTCAGCTGCAACAACCAGTACTCTGAGACTTCTATGCATGTTCCAAGGATGGGGCAATTCAAGCAGCATAGCAAGCTGGCACTACATGAGCAGGCAGATGTCCTGGAAGCACACTTACTCTGACAATTAACTTTTAGTTGGATTTTCTGCACCTGTATGTGCTGGGCACAGTCACAGTGCAGATGTTTCCATTTTGGAATCGTAGAGTAGTTAAGGTTGGAAAGGACCTTAAGATCATCCAGTTCCAACCCCCTGCCATCGGCAGGGGCACCTCACACTAGACCATGTTGCCCAAGCCCTGTCCAGCCTGGCCTTGAACACTGCCAGGGGTGGAGCATTCTGAGACAAAGCAGTTGTATGTTCTGTTTCATTGTGGGATATCTATGAACTGTTTTTCAGGTTGGAGCAATCCCTGCAAACGCAGCTGATGATGGACAGTGGTCTCAGGGACTTATTTCTGCTGTGAGTAACTCTGAAGGAAAACTAGCGCCATCCCTGAAGAAATAATGTCCTGTGAGAATACACAGTGACTTTTGTTCCTGTCTCCTAGGCCCGAATGGTGGCTGCTGCAACCAGCAATCTCTGTGAAGCAGCTAATGCATCAGTACAAGGCCACGCTAGTGAGGAGAAGCTCATCTCATCCGCCAAACAAGTGGCAGCTTCTACAGCGCAGTTGCTTGTGGCTTGCAAAGTGAAGGCTGATCATGACTCAGAAGCTATGAGGAGGCTGCAGGTACTTATGTTTTTTCTTACTGAAAACCCATACTAGTGCAATGTAAGTGCTGTTTTAGCACTGTGTGAACAAACCCCAGATTTTAGGAATAGTTTATTGAATTTTCAGCACTCTGTTCAGTTTTTTTTTTTCCTTATGGGATTCTTGCCACTTGTGGGGCACTGTCATTCATCACAGATGATTGTGCATTTGTCATTATTCAGCTGTAGCTTCAGCTCACTTTACTGCTTGTTTTAGTTTTAAATTTTACAAGACACAGAGATGCAAATGTTGACTGGCATGTGCCAAGCTCTTGTTATGTGCAGTATTGATAGATTCATATTCATGGTAAGCCACAGGAATACAGTGTGCACTTGCAGCCCAGAAAGCCAACCGTATCCTGGGCTGCATCAAAAGGAGTGTGACCAGCAGGTGGAGGGAGGTGCTCCTGCCCCTTTACTCTGCTCTCGTGAGACCTCACTTGGAGTATTGTGTGCAGTTCTGGTGTCCTCAACATAAAAAGGACATGGAACTGTTGGAACAAGTCCAAAGGAGGGCCATGAGGATGATCAGGGGACTGGAGCACCTCCCGTATGAAGACAGGCTGTGAGAAAGTTGGGGCTGTTCAGCCTGGAGAAGAGAAGGCTGTGTGGAGACCTCATAGCAGCTTTCTAATATCTGAAGGCGGCCTGTAGGGATGCTGGGGAGGGACTCTTCATTAGGGACTGCAGTGAGAGGACAACGGGTAACGGGTTCAAACTTAACCAGGAGAAGTTTAGATTGGATATAAGGAAGAAATTCTTTACTGTAAGGGTGGTGAGGCCCTGGAATGGGTTGCCCAGAGAAGTTGTGAATGCTCCATCGCTGGTGGTGTTCAAGGCTGGGTTGGACAGAGCCTTGGGTGGCATGGTTTAGTGGAGGTGTCCCTGCCCATGGCAGGGGGGGTGGAACTCGATGATCTTGAGGTCCTTTCCAACCCTAACTATTCTATGATTCTATGATTCTATGAGCTGAGAATGTTTACTACGTGCATTTTTATTACAACTGAGTACAGTTGATTTCTCTGCAATTATTCTGCTTTCAGTTAGACTCCCCGTAAGCCTGCCAATGGTTAAGCACTCTTCACTGGGTTGCGCATGAGCATCTTCCTGCCCTCTTCAAGATTATGCATATGCTCAACAAAGTACTTGCCTAAGCACCAGCCTGGGTTGTGGTCAGCTTTCCTTTGTTTCTAGGCGTCAAGGGACAGAAACTCTAGATAGAACATTTCTAAACTGGAGAATCAATGTCAAGCTAAAACAGGAGCAGAAGCTGCTGCAGTGCCTCAACTAAAGTCTAGTTTAACTTTTTTATGTCAAACTGGTTCCCTTTTACATGAAACATCCATTTCATGCTGAGCTTCTATGAACCGTTACTGAATTAACAGTGTCTTGTGATGGGTAAAATAGAACATCTCCAGAAGTCTTGTTGAAGGGTGTTCATTCTAAAAATGGCTACAGCCGTCTGTGACATCCTGTCCTGAAGGCTCAGCCTGGAACCTGAGAACTGTTTCAGCTCCTTTTTTCATACTGGAGTATCTTTGACAGTGAATTTTGCCCTTTTCTCTTATTTGCACAGATGCTCCTAATGGACGCTCAATATAACAGTTCATGTATGGATGGGTAGAATCAAGTCCAACAGAAATACGTGTGACTTTAATCTGTCTGAGGAAGAAGAATTGATTTCATCATGTTTTTCAAAGTAGAGAAATGGGTTAAATATTTGGGAGGAAAAAACCCCAGATGTATGAGTGTGTGAAAATCTGTTTCTACAGAAAACAGTGGCATGTCACTGTTAAAGAATCATAGAATAGTTTGGATTGGAAAGAACCTTCAAAGGTCATTTAGTCCAGCCCCCTACAATGAGCAGGGATGTCTTCATCTCTAGAGTTGACATGGTTTTAGTGCTTTCTAGAGGATTCACATAGGCTGGTTTTTGTCAAGGGTCTGTATCAGTAACTGGAAGATATTTCTGACTATAATGCAACCTACACTTTAGTATCCAAGTACCAAGATGGGTCTGAATGAATTTTAAATGCAGAACAAACAGTAGAAACAGGAACAAATCAAGTACTGGAGACTGTTTTGTCAGCTCTGACAGGGAATTTGGGATACTAAGTCACTCAGGCAAACATCGTTAGAGATGGAATGTGAAAAGTTGAAAGGGAATGTGAAAAGGAAAGAAGCCCAAGCACATATTGAAATTTAACTTGGCCATTTTATCAAGCTTCCTATTAGTGTGAAAGTGAATAATGAAGGGAAAAGCAGTTTGCACTTGGAAATGATGTCCTTTATCATAGCAAAACCAGTGAGTTGATGTGTACTAAATACTTCTACTGGTGCATTTGCCAAAACTACTGAGGCTTTTCAGCTGGCTTTGCCCCCAGCGCAAATGCTTTCATATACTTTCAATCAATAGGTAGGTGTGGGAGTTTGAGTCTATTAGTTTTCTCCTTCCTACCCTATAAACAGCTGCAAGCTTTGGGAGAAGACATTTGAACTGCATTTTCCATGTATAGTTCCTTGGAATGCACTAAGCCTATTCCAAAACTTAATGAAACAGATGGAAATGTTTCCATTCTCTTTGGATGAGCTCCAGACTGAGTAGAGGAAATTTCAATTAATCTGTCTTTCGGTCATTTCAGGTGGGAAGAGAGTTGAAAGGGAAGCTGGAAATATGGAATGAGACTGAGGGGAGGTGAGGGACAGAAGAAAAAACCTCAGTGTTGTGCATAACAACTTGTGATTTCATCTCCTGTTTTATTGCAGACTGTAGAGAAAAAAAATCTTGTTTATGCCTTTCCCAACTTCCAGCTGTTTAAGTAAAGGAATTGTATTCCTCTCTGTACCATTGATTTTGAAGATTCATTCTCTTTTCACTGAGAAAAACAAAGCACACCTTTCTTGCGTAGTCAGGCAGAGATCTTTTAGTTTTGATGCTCAGATGAATCCATGTTACTTATGCATTTTTATGCTAAATTTGGTTTGTCTTTTTCAAAGGCTGCAGGAAATGCTGTCAAGCGAGCATCAGACAATCTGGTCAGGGCTGCCCAAAAAGCAGCATTTGGGAAAGCAGAGGATGACGACGTTGTGGTCAAAACGAAGTTTGTGGGTGGCATTGCTCAGGTTGGTACAGTCATCCGAGAAGTAAAGCAGAGGAAAACTATCATCGATATGTTGCATAGTGTTAGATTGTCCATCTGCTGCATTGCAGCCTGGACAAATAGGTGTAGAGATCTACAGTAAATTACTTGATACCTCACTGTTAGGTAACCATTGACATAACAGCTGCAAGACATCTAACACTTCTTCACTGAGCATTTACTGTAACAGCAGTTACTGTTGTCCAGTGTCTTTTGTTTTGTTCTGATGGTGTTAGTAGTTCTTTTCAAAGTTCTCTTGTGTACTTTAAATATTCACAAATCTTATGGAACACTACTTTTGTATGTATATAATCAAAGAAGCAGAAAGATAAGAACTGGTGGCATTGCATTACTGTGACCATAACAAATATGGGGAAATAATAGCAATGTTTTAGAATAGCTTCCAAGGCTTTGAGGTTTTACCAACTTGTGGATCCTGTTGTGAATGAGGAACAGCATCTATTGTCACTACTTACAAGATACTGAAGTTTACCATTTCTGCATGTCTATAGTACTGTTGTTTTTCCTTTGGCGTTATGAGAAGCAGGAAAATACTGTGGACACCTGCAGTAATGAATGCTCAATTCTACTGTCAAACAATATGTTAAGACATGGTGCAAACCCCACACCACCATGAGCGCTATAAAATCCATCATGGGGTTATGGTAGAACTATGCTCATAGATTCTTCTTTCTTTAGTCCTCTTTAAGGCACAAGTGGGAATACGATGGTGTTCTTGATGGCCTGCTCCTGGAAGCTGGAAAACTTTGAGCAATTCCTGCTGAAGTCACCAAAATTTGGTGCTTCTCTGGAGAATACTCAAGGCCTACCTGTGGCTGGGGTCACAGAGAAAGGAATCTTGTTTTAGAGACAGTATTCCTTGCTGTCATAACTTGTGCTTGTGTTTTCTAGATCATTGCAGCCCAAGAAGAAATGCTGAAGAAGGAAAGAGAACTGGAAGAGGCAAGGAAAAAACTGGCTCAGATTCGCCAACAGCAATACAAATTTCTACCCACAGAGCTGAGAGAAGACGAGGGTTAAACCTGCTGAGATCGTCCTTCTCTTTTTTCCTTTTTTTTTTTTTTCCCTTCTTTTTCTTCCTTTTTTCTTTTCTTTTGAAGAAATAAGCTGAAGGGGGACAGTACAGTGAGAACTGCTTTGACAACATTCTGGTGTGCCAAGCACTTAGCTAAATAAACTGCAAGTTACAGCTTTGGATGAGCAGAGGGCAATAAACACTTGTTCTTTCTCATCTGGGCAGCTGAGGTGCATGACGATCAAATAATGGCACAGTGTTAGGTTCATCGTTCCTGTTCCTTCGTTGACTTATATCTCAGGAGAGAATGTTTCACTTTTTACTAAGATACTAAGTCAGTATTACTGTCACTTTCCTGATGCTTGAGGTATTTATCATTCCTTGACTTGTTATAAAACATTCATCTTGTTAACAGGAAAACAGTCAAGAATTATTTCATATGATAAATATTACACAAGCTGGTGGTTCTCCCCCAACTACTCTTGTAAAAAGAAGACCAAGACAGAGAAGGATGTATGCCTGAGTGGAGAAACACACATGAGTGTGGCTTTGAAGACGCCTGTCTTCTGTCAGTGTTACATAGCTGGTTCACCCCAAAACTGGAGGAATTGTCTCTGCACCTGTTTGCACTAGTGGTATTATTCCTTACCTGATACCAACAAGCTTCTGCTTGTACAATATTTAGGTTTACAAAATGTGGCAATAGCCATTCTTTAAAGAGCTTGGAAAACAAAGAAATGGAAACCTTGTCACTGCCTCAATAATAGCAGGTTCATGAAAGAAAATGCTGTTTCAATTATATACCTCTAATGTGTGACTACTTTTACAGTATTATACACACATACGCATGCTCTAACATTGGGCTGAATAGTTTGCGTTTTGTTTTTTTAATGGAAGTTATCTTGTTTGTACTGTGGGATTTCTGTTAGAATGTATGTCGATGAAAAAAGGGAAATGCCCAGTACAACAACAGACTATCACAACCCTTGTTGTTCTTTTAAGGATTTCATTTATCCTTATTTCGCTTTGAAACCTGTGGGTATGGTAGGAGCAAAGAGAAAGTGATTTACAAGTAGACTTTTCCTGTAATATATTTTTTAATAATCGGGACTCTAGGGAGTTTGTTTCCATAGTTGGTATTGATGAAAGTGTACTCATCAAGGAATTGCAGAGAAGGAATAGCAGCAATCAGTCATCAGTCTTTGTCTTCAGCTGCGGAAAGGTACGGTATGCTCTCTGTTGTGACCTAAACAATAGCAATATAGGTAGAGCGAGTACCACATCTTACCCGGTCAGAGAAAGAACACAAATCACGGCAACTTTAACCAGCAAAAGGTAAACTATTTGACTAACTACAGATCCACCATCTCTCCTAATGACAATTTCCAACATGCCTCCAACTTCACTCAAGCCCTCTTAAACAGTAAAGTCAAGTCTGTTTAGGTCAAAGGATGTTGCCACTCCAGTCCTTATGAAGGCTGCGCTGTCATTTAGATACCTGCCAGGTCCATTCAGCTGAGCCTGTTATGTTACGTGCATACGCAACTAGTTGTCATTGTTGCAGAAATACTTGTCTTGTAGACTCAAAAGCAACCCCTTAGTGATAGGTTTACAAGTTTAGATAGTGCTAACTCCTTATTTAAGTTACCTGCATGAGATATGGTTACCAGGAATTTTGTCACACTAGTATTAAATATATAGCAAAAAAATTACTAGAGAACTAATAAGTGTTGAAGTGTACAAAGGTTTTTATTGTTAGAGTCTCTTCTCTGGTACTGACATATTTCAGACTCAGTAGAGTTGCTGGAGGCTCCACAATCAAGGGAGGAAAGAATTGGCAAATCCCAAATGGAATCACTGGCATAGACAGATGTGCTGTGGTGTGTAGGCTTGTGTGCATATGCAGACCCTTACTATCAGAGACCTGCAGTTCTGAGTTCTGTCATTTTCCACTTCAGCACAATTAGTTTGGTCTTTCTCACTCAGCTCACTGTGAGCAGTGTCACAGAATCTTGATGTTAAGAATTCCTACACCAAAAAAAGGGCTCCCTGTAAATTTTCAAGGCTAAATCAGTGTTTATTGCTCTAAGACCTAACTAAAGACAGCTCTAGTGACAGGGAGTTTTTGCTGCTATTGGGAGGCCCAGCTTCTTTGCAGCTTATGGCTCTTTTTTTCATTGCCTGGGTAGACTCACACTCTCATCTCAGAAAGATCTGCCATACAGATTTGTTACTGCTCCCCTTTTAACCTATGTTTAACCTATTATTTGGTCTCATTAAAACACGAAGAAAGATGATGCTGTCCTTAGCACCATGCCAGTATTTTATTATCGATATAATACTGTTGTAATATGTTTTGATCAGGATGCTATTTGTCAGCTTGAAAGAAGCCAAAAGCCTGGTCAAATGCAACTGTGTTTGGAGGTTGTATAGCTAGAAAACATTATCAGTATGTAGGAGGAAAGAGCATGCTTGGACTGTGTTCCAAACAAGCTGTTTGGGAAGTCCATTTTAGCACAGTTATTTTGAGACCTCTCCGTTTCTGATTTAATGCCCCCTCTTATTTGACAGAAAGCCACCCTTCTTTTTTCTCCTCAACTATGTGCTCCATAGAGGAACCACGGTCAGATGAGTAGCTGAGCTGAACAACTGAAGTATTTTTTTACTCTGAATATCGGGTCTTTGTTTGAGGAACATGAAGAGAATATAAGCTCATGTAAAGTCTTTCTATTTCAATTTTTTTCTTGCTGTTATAATTTGCATTATCACTGAAGTCCACATGTGAACGTCTGTGGAGTTTGGAACTAGTCCATGCATTTATTTGGCATGGAGAATCGCAGTAGGAAGTTACAAATTGGAGTACAGGATGGAAGCTAAGTAATAAGAAGGACAGATGTTTACTTTGTTCTGTTAACTTGTGAAATGGCAAACAAGCTCTGTTGTATCTCACCCTTTTTCATGTGGAATTCATTTTAAGGAATTGTATGCAAATTAAAAGCAAAATGCCTCAAAGCTGTTTGTGTACAAATAGTCCGGTGTTGTTTCCCCAACTGTGCAGAAATAGTTTGAACATTTGATTATTTTTCTAAACTTCTCTATATCAGAAGTCTCAAAGTGAGAAAAGTTTTAAAACAGGAATTGAAACCCGTTTGGTCTGGTCCTTTCCCTTTGGTTTTCTGCATCATCACTACATAATTCCTAATGAAGGGATGAATAGATAATCTAAAAACCTCCTAAATGTAAATAGGTTTAGCTCACAAGCATGTTGTTGCTTTTGATCAGTCCAGACTGGTAAAAAGTTTTGTCCTTATGTGACTGCATCACGATTAACAGAGTTATCTGCCCGTTGCTGTCATGATTCCCTAAACCTCCTTTTCCATATTCACAGTAGTATATATTAAACATGTTGTGGTTGTTCATATTAATGGAACAACACATTTCTGTGGCACAAAGTTTATGATATCAGATGCAGACACTTTGGTCATGTGAGTTACAAGTCTTAGAAATCGCTGGGTCACCTGATGATAGTACCTGCAGTGGAGTTGGGTAGATGAGGTTGGAGGTAGACATGCACTGACTAGATCCAGCTCAAGAGTTACTCTTCATTTAGTGTGTGACCTCTGTCCTTGGGCACAGGGCATCATTCAGTGGAGAGCAATGCAGAGATCTTTGAGTGACTGTTGCTGAAGTGCATGCAGCCTAAGAGGCAACATCCCTTGCTACTTCTTCATCAGTGTCGAAATGGTATCCCCATGACAGTTCATATCTCATACCATGATTCATTTTGCTTAAAGGTTATTGTCTGTCATTTATTGAGCTGCAGCTAAATGCCATTTTAACACTTTAAAAACATTTGTTATAAATAAAACAGCAGAGGCTTCCGTTTTCTCTTGAACTGGTGCACTGTGCTGCAGTGGAAGAACCTTCTGCTCAGGCCAGTTTTGTAATTCTGTGCTGGAGTTTCAGGGGGATTGAGCTCTAACTTTAATGTCTTTCCTTCCTGTTAAAGTTTTAACCCAAGAAAGGCACAAAGGAGTTGGCAGTCCTGCTGCCACACTGTTATGTGTAGTACTTAGGCCACAAAATAAATACATCATTTATTCTTGTCTTCACCAACAATAAGCCCTTGAAGAAATTCTTTTCTCTTTTTTTTTCCCCCTGCTTGTAGGTATCTGTGGCCATGCAGAGGATCATTTTTCTCCTTAAGCAAAGCAAGATAGAAGTTGTATCTATCTGCAAGGCAGGGAAGAGGCAGGATTCCCAGGTGACAGAGGAGAGGGTTCTATTTAAAGTTCTGCAGCATAAACTAGGAATGCCTACTCTGTGATATATGTCAGTGAGCATTCAGTATTCTCTGAAGTAAAGCACATTAACCACACATAAATATATGCAAAAGTCAACCACCGGTTATTCAGTGGTGCTGGATGCTTGGTGGTGTTGGATTTTTTTGGGGGGAATGCTAGTTTTGGTTTAATATTTGTTACAATTTCCATTCATTCAACATTATTCCATGTCAAATATAACTCTGTGTATGTACAGTTAGGCTACTTCTCCATATGGAATCTGAGCTGGAAATTTGCCCTGGGGCAGTTGCACTGTAACTAATTTTCTATTGCTGCCAGCTGGGTCTGTTCTTGCATGACTGCATTTGTGTCAAAGTGGGATCTTTTTGGTGTTCTGTGTGCTTATCAAGCAGCTCCATCACCAGGTGTATGTATCATGTCTCTGATTATATGATAGATTTCTTCTGTATATTCTCCATGACAGGAACAAGATTGAAGAAGCTCCTATTTTAGGGTTGGTTATCTGAATATTTAAATGGGGACTGTAGAGGCCTGAGGCATGTTTTAGGTTAAAATATCTATTACAATCTTTTAAAATAAGTATTTTCAACTACTAAGGGAAAAGCATTTGGCGAGTTTGCTCTGGTCTTACTGCTCTGTGCAGCACCATTTTAATTGTGTTGAAAACATTCTAGGCACTTCCTTAGAGACTCTGGGGAAGGTAATTTTTTGTGCTTGCATGGTAATGCCTAAAGACCTGAAAACTAAACCACAATGTTTGATATGCTTGGGTGCCATTTGTCATTATCTTGCAAATTTCTTTACTTTTCCGTTCTCTTTTGTTCTGAGCATTTATTAGAGCTGGACACTTTTCCTGAAGCATCTTTCAAGAATATATACAGTTTATATATGTATAAACTTACATGTTTGTATATATAAGCTTATATATATAAACATGTAAGTTTTCTATCTGTGCAAGTCACTCAATTATGTCTAGTGTGGCAGAGGAAATACTGGTAAGTGGGGTTTATCCATGCGTATTTTGGGTAATATAAAGCTTATGTAACAGGCATTTTATTTCCCTAGTGGTTATTTTCTCCAAGTTTATTTTTTATTCTAAAACTGGCTAATAGGGCCTGGTGACTTGTTAGCACCCCAACAAGTCCACTGCAAGGGTTTGTTTTAGGTGAGGAGGGTTTCTTCTGGCATGTTTACTCAGAACTGGTATTGCTAAAAAGTCACAGAATCACAGAATCACAGAATCACAGAATAGTAAGGGCTGGAAAGGACCTCAAGATCATCGAGTTCCAACCCCTCCGCCATGGGCAGGGACACCTCCCACTAAACCATGCCATCCAAGGCTATGTCCAACCCCACCTTGAACGCCGCCAGGGATGAAGCATTCACAACTTCCCTGGGCAACCCATTCCAGGGCCTCACCACCCTCACAGTAAAGAATTTCTTCCTCAGATCCAATCTAAACCTCCCCTGTTTAAGTTTAAACCCATTACCCCTTGTCCTCTCACCACAGTCCCTCATGAAGAGTCCCTCCCCAGCATCCCTATAGGCCCCCTTCAGGTATTGGAAGGCTGCTATGAGGTCTCCACGCAGCCTTCTCTTCTCCAGGCTGAACAGCCCCAACTTTCTCAGCCTATCTTCATACGAGAGGTGCTCCAGTCCCCTGATCATCCTCGTGGCCCTCCTCTGCACTTGTTCCAACAGTTCCATGTCCTTTTTATGTTGAGGACACCAGAACTGCACACAATACTCCAAGTGAGGTCTCACGAGAGCAGAGTAGAGGGGCAGGAGCACCTCCCTCGACCTGCTGGTCACACTCCTTTTGATGCAGCCCAGAATACGGTTGGCTTTCTGGGCTGCAAGCGCACACTGCCGGCTCATGTTCAAAATCTCTTTGTTAAAAATACACATAGAACATTAAGTTCAGAAGTTCAGAACTTCTGAAGATGAAAATTCACTCATGGTGCTGAATCAAATGTTAATTTAGCAGTCTCAGAAGCATTTTGAAGCTGTGCGTTAGGACAGTGAGAAAATGTTGCTGGCTATTTTCTTAATGCAGTTCTTGATCTTCAAGTGTTGAATTTCTTAATACTGGTTGGAACCTGCAGTCCCACCCAGATCAATATTCAGTACTTTCTAGGCTGTTTAGTATAATCCTTCTGTTTTAGAGGAATTGCCTGTACTATGCTCCATCTTCTCTGAATATGGTTCAGAATCGGGCATCTTTGTCGCCATTTGTGTTTTGTAAGGTGCAGTTGACCAAGTAAAAAGGTTAATACAGAGGCTTCTTCCAGCATTGCAGTTGATGATCTTTGCATTCTGATTGCATTGTGTGTGCTAAGTTGCTGATTAAAATATTCACTTGAACATAAGTCAGTCAGCTGTGGACTGAGAGTGGTCAGATGCTGGGGCAGTGGTACATTATAAATATGTGCTTGTACTGTCCTGTACATTTTCCACTTTGACAATAAATACATTGCATTTTACTAAGGAGGGGACTGGAGCACCTCTCATATAAAGACAGGCTGAGAAAGTTGGGGCTGTTCAGGCTGGAGAAGAGAAGGCTGCGTGGAGACCTCATAGCAGCCTTCCAATACCTGAAGGGGGCCTATAGGGATGCTGGGGAGGGACTCTTCATTAGGGACTGTGGTGAGAGGACAAGGGGTAATGGGTTTAAACTTAAACAGGGGAAGTTTAGACTGGATATGAGGAAGAAATTCTTTACTGTAAGGGTGGTGAGGCACTGGAATGGGTTGCCCAGGGAAGTTGTGAATGCTCCATCGCTGACGGTGTTCAAGGCCAGGTTGGACAGAGCCTTGGGTGACATGGTTTAGTGGGAGGTGTCCCTGCCCATGGCAGGGGGTTTGGAACTAGATGATCTTAAGGTCCTTTCCAACCCTAACTATTCTGTGATTCTGTGTACTGCCAGATAATAGTTTTATCAGCCTTACTTCTGAAACAGAGAAGGTATTTTTGCCCCAGTTCACAAAATGCTGTAGCACTTACTGTATATAAAAGCAACAGAAGTCCTTCCCACTGTGTGCAATATAGTTACATAAACTTGACCTAAATGGGATTAAGCATGTGCTTAAAGGATTTCCCAAATTACAGTGTTTCAGACAGTCAGAGAGACAATGCTGGGACACAATGCTTTACTGCATGATACTAGTTAGAACTGCTGTCTCCATCATAGCTAGTTCAAAATCACCGTAGTGGGTTTCAAGTATTAATAAGAATACTCTGCTCTTGGAGGCCGTTTCTTCTTTGTGGTTCATGAAGCACTACAAATGACTCACTACTATTTTACAGATGGCAAAATAATGTTACAGGAAGGGAGATTGTTTGTTCAAATGCAGAGCAAGTTGGACTGAACGTAGTAGCCAGTCCAGTCCCTGTGATCCAAGAGCTAGCTAGATGGGTAGTAGCCATATCCAGGAAAGGGTTAATATTTATATTCCCATCTAGTTATTGACTACATGTTTTGGGGTTTTTTTTATTAATGTTTCTGTGCTCTGTCAGTTCCAGAGAAATCCAATGCATTCTTTACTGGTAACTGTATAGCCGAGGGACTTAAACAGTGATTTATGATAAGTGCCAAGAACAACCATCCTTCACTGCCAATGCTTTAGACAAACATCCTGTCTTCCAGAGCTGAATTTAATCTGCAAGAATCTTTGCAGTGCCTTGGCTTGCTGTATGTTGTTACCACTTCTGTTAAGGCATCAGCCTCCAGTGCCCTCCCCATAAGTAAGGGGTTAACCCAGCCTTTTTCTCTGAATTATTCCACTAGGGAATTGACAACTTTAATACAAGGCCCTTGCAGGTTCTTTAAATCAATTCCTGCTTTAACAAAGCTTCCTGCAAAGGATGATGAAAATCCTGAGGCATTGAAGCATTTAGCATGACACTTTTAGCCACAAAACCAGTATTGAAGTTTACTCAGAGATGCCTTTAGTCATCTGCAGCTACGTGAGACTTAGATATTAAGAACGCCGCGCTAATGAGTCCAGTCTGTCTGCAATTACTTACTCTTTGCCTTCAGCTATACAAGCACAGCTATTTTGTCTCTTCCAAATAGTCATCTTTTGTTTGCATTTTTTAACCATAACTGAGTTAAAATGACTCTGTATCTCTAAAATGCTAGCACAGTTTCTCAAGGTCCAGCTTGAGGATTATGCTTAGTTTTCTGTGTAAATTGTCAAACGCATGGCATGCATGGCAGAGCTGGTGTGAAAGCTCTCGTAGCTCAAGTGCATATTAAATGCTTATACTCAAGACAGTTTTCCTGTCGTTTACTGAGGGGGGAAGCATGCTGCTTTACGAATAATTTAAAGATTGCTTTCTTGTTATGTGAATTTCAGTGAGTTAAAGCAATACCGTCACTGGGGGAATATTTGAGTTCTGACCTAAGACGGAGGCATGTTAGGAAGGAAAATGGGTATGTTCTTCAAGCCCAGGCTGAACTTTTGTCTCATGAAATCATTGGCGACTTCAGCTGGATGTTAATTTCTCTTCTCTTTTTAGTTACTGGTTTTGCTGCATCTGGTTTTGCCTGCTTTCATCTGGTTGACTTTTTTCCTTGCAAGTCAGTATGCTTCAGTGTGTGCGGACTTAGTCACAAATAGTGTCTATCTGTGGAGAAAACAGGGGTCGTAACAGTTATTACCAAAATCGGGAACAGTAGCTCCTGCAAATCAAGATCAAATCCTCCAGTGGTATTTATCAACTGTCACTGCTGC
The DNA here is from genome assembly GCA_039720435.1 of Amazona ochrocephala. NCBI lineage: Eukaryota > Metazoa > Chordata > Aves > Psittaciformes > Psittacidae > Amazona > Amazona ochrocephala. Next base: position 28,233,802 of record CM077883.1, on the reverse strand, counting down.
AGGACAGTCAGTCCTTACATTCATGAAACTACAGTGCAGGAACTGAATTTGTCTCCTCATATGTATGGTCAATATATAGAATAATCACATCATTTGAAATTGAAAATTAGTTGAGTTGAAGCAACCCAGGCACTGTGGGAATATCTGTGTTATGACTTCCAACAGATGTGTGTTGGGAAAAAGGACGGATTCTTCAAGCCTAGACTGAACTTTTCTTTCATGACATCAGTTGTGATTTTAGCTGAACGTTTGCGTGCCAGCATAACTTAGAGCATGTTTCTTTTTGCCTCAGAAAAATGAAAGTGAGTGAGAACTTTAGTGTGAAGACACTGCTGTTCTTGCTGATCTTTTCTGATCTGAGACTTCGTGTTACTGAGATTTCACATGCAAAACTGTAGGGGGAAAAGTAAGAGGTCAAAAAGAAGACCACAGAATAACAGCTTCATTGGTCATTCTGTTATGCTTGGCTTTGCAGTCTTTTGGTGATGATAAAGTGGCTATTTAGGTAATTCTCAAGCCAAACCATGTTACTGCTGTGACATGCCTGTGATGCTTCCAGATGCTGCAGCCCAACAATTGAAGCCACAGAGAGAATCTCCTGGTTAATTTCTTCACTGTTGAGGAGTCATCTCAGATCGCTTCCAGATCGTAGGAGTGACTCTTTATTACATGGCGTGATCAGTCGTATTTTGGTTTGTCCAAGATCTTGTTACGTGAAAAGAAGCTAGATGCAAAAATTTCTCTTTAAGGTGTCCTGTGCCTCTCCTAAAACTGGAAAAAGTCTTAATATCTCCTAGACTAAATGCTCTGTGAAACAAAACAGGCCGCCAGTGCACCCCTCTCAGAAGACATCAGAGCCTTATTCAGATGTTCCTCAGAAGTTCTTCCCTATTTTAAGGGTAGCACCCACTAAAAAGAGAACCTTCAACCTGTAGTCCTTTTCCAGAGGTATTTGCTAGCAGCAGAGTTCACCCTGTTTGGACCCCATGTGGATTCATAGTGAGTAGCTTCATAATGTCCATTGATGAAGACAACGAGTATTCCCTTTTGTTTTGTTGTTTGATGCCCTTCTTTCTCCCTGCTTAATGTGCTGGATGGTTCCCAATATGTTAGTTGCATTTGAGTGAAGGGAGAGCTGCTGGTTGAAGCTGCTGGGACTGTACAGCAGGCACAGGTGAGGAAGTGGCTTTGGGGTTTGCAGAGGTTTGTCTCTTAAGTGTGGTGGGCCACAGGATTGCGGTGGAATTGACATGCCAGCACAGCTTCGGATCTGTGTGAATGTGCACTGGAAATGGGGCTCACCAAACACCACAGCACAGGCAAGTTTAAATCCTGGGCTGGAGAGAAAAGAAGATTCATTGTTAGAGAGAGCAGTAGGGCAAAACGTGAGATAAGAACTTTCCACCCTTTTATAGACACAATGAAAGATACTGCTGATCTTTACCATGTTGCAAAAGGGTAACAGGGTAAGGATTGGCAGGGGATGACAATGACTATACTTGGATTTTTCTGTAACAGGTACCTGGGTTACCTTCAAATTCCTAGTGAAACCTCAAAAATACATAAATTGAGACAGCAAGAAGACTATTTGAGGCTTATTTGCTTCCAAGCTGGGTTTATATTACCTGTAGTTACTCCCTGCCCGTAAAAATGGCAGTGCTGAAAGGGTAAGTCAGACCTGCAGTGACGCTCCTCATGGCAAATTACAGAATCATATTTAAAATCAGGTAAACTCAAATGTTGCTTTGGTCCCTTTTGATCTTATAGGCAAGTAGGTGGTGGCTTTTAAGACACTCATGCATTTCTGAGAGTCCAGGCCACCTTCAGAGTTCAGACAGAAACGTGCTAGAACTGGGGCACGTCGAAAGCCATGACTTCATTTCTTATAACTTTAAGAGCTGTATAGCTCAAACACAAATAACTCATCCCTGGCTGGTCCCTGTAATAACACAGACATCCTGAAAATGCCAGGCATTTTTTGTTCACTACTTGGGATCAAATTCCTCTGATTTTGTTTCCCTCTGGATTAAAACCAGGCTATTTTTAGTGTTGCAGCCCTAAGGAGAAATCTTGCTTCCCACTGCAGCTTTGTTTCCACACATGTTATATGGTCCTGGAAAATTCTACTGCATTAGTAGTATTTGTCCAGCCTCATGTCCAGCCCCTTCTATCAGCAGTGAGTCCCTGTTTCATTTGTATTTCCAAAGAAAAGTCATCTCAAAACCCACTTGGCAGCTCTCTTCAGCCTAAGTGCTTCCACAGAGCCCCAGGGAGCGATGTAGAGAAGCTCGTTCCCACAGAGCTAATTCTAGGTGCTGGTTCTGAATGCCCTGATGGGCTTTTTTTTCCCCTACAGAAACTTTAAGCTGTCAGAGCACAGCATTTCACAGGGCAGAAAGTCCAAAATCAAAAGGAAAGGAGATTCTGTCCTGAGAGCCAAAGGGAGAAGTGTTTTGTTTAAGCTTAACAGTCTGACAGCAGTTCTGGATCATTGCATAAAACTAGCGAGAAGGTAAGTGCAGATCTGGAAAAATACGGAGCTATTTAAATTCACAACTCTAATGCTGGCATAAGAGGAAATTCGTATGTATTGGTCCTAAATTAGTTAGGCAGGACAGGAATTCTGGACTAGTCTGCACGTATGACTGGAAGGGAATAGGAATCAACCTGCTTTTCACATCAAGCATGAGAAACAGGCTTATAGGGTCACAGTAAGGGTTTGGCCTTGGGGCCCTTTCGTCTCTGTCCCTTACAAAGTGTTACTGAAATTAATGATGGGAACCCAGTGCTGGGGTTACTGATTAATCAGCCTGAACTATTTAACCTAAACAATTGCCCAAATTACTGCAGCCTTTGGAAACTGATCTGAGCTCTTTGGGAACTGTGTTCTAACACAGCGCTGTGTTTGCCTCAGTAGGACTGTATTCCACCAGGACATGCTTGTCAAGTGTGCACCGTATGAAACATGCTGTAAGGTCAGATGCAGAGCTCGACCTAGTGTCTAAGCCACTTCTGCTGCCTGCTGCATCTTGAAAGTGCTCTTCCCAGCACAGACTTCAGGTCCCTGCTTGTGTTTGCAGTCGAGCTAATCCATGAGTGTTAGTGCATTCAGTTAACTGCTACTGCAAATACTACCAATAGGGAATATTTTCCAGTGCTTTCACCCAGTATACCGGCTTAAGTGTATTTTCGAATGCTTCCTGGAGATCCCTGTAGACTGTGCTGGGAGCTGTTTTTCCTTGTCAACTGTAGCTGATTAAACCACGATGTAAATGGGGATATTTAATATCTTACAGGATTCCTCTCACGCAATCCAGGATGTTTCTAACCTGCCCTTCCCTGCCTCACAGTCAGGTTTATGTTGAAATCTTTTTCCTCCTCTCACAGCCTTGCCAGTTCTTCAGAGCTTTTCACTTTTATTCCTTCATTCACATTATTCACTGACCAAAATCAAATACAGTCTTGAAGTTGAGGACTGGGTAGAAAGGAAGGGCATTTGAGTGGACAGGGCCTGCAGACAGAGTCTCTCTGCTGCTGCTAAATTGCTTGGCTGCTTCTGCAGTCCACTGTTTGTTGTAGGGGCTGCTTTCCAGCAAAGCCTGAACTGCTGTTGAAAGCTGCATTTCCTGCTACACGGAGCTCTCAACCAAAGCAGAAATCAAAACAAGAGCAAACCCAGTGTGGACTCTGGCAAAGATCACCCTCTCTTCATATATAAAAGGGAAGCATTTAGCCTGACCTCATAAAAGAGAGACCTTAAAGGACCGTTCTGCACTTTGAAATCTTATCCTTGATGGCATGGAAACAAAACGCTGACCTGGGAATTTCAGCAGCTCATTTCACGTCCTGCTCAGCCCGCTGTACTTCCTGAGCTTGAATTGGCCATTGCATCATCCCAGGAAAATGAAGGTTATTGGGTCACTGACTGCCCTCAGAATCTGCTCAGTTAGGAATTTCTCAAGGGTATAGACCAGTGCCCAGAATAACATTTAAAAAGGTCTGGAAAATAAGGCCTACTGCAAGCAGAGACCTATTTAAAGTTTGTAGGAGGCCTACCGTTTGGATGAGTTAGCAGCACACTCCCAGCTATAAACATCAGGAACCATGGAGAGAAGCAGCTGAGAGAGTCCAGATGACTTTGCTAGTAGCTTAGTACCCTTCTTAGTATATGAATCTGGAAACTGGAGAAAAATCAGTGTCAAGATTTTCTTGATCCTGTTTGCCTCCAGAGTACATCAGGCAAAGTTCTCTGAGAGCCGCTGGCACTACGTGCAAACTGCACCCTGGAGTGCAGGTATGGCTGAAACTTCATGCAAAACAGTACTGCCTCTTCCCTTAAAACTGCTGTGTATTTTTTGCATGTACTGCATATGAGTCCTTTCTCTTGAGAGGCAGAACAGTATCTGCTTTCTCTGCATTGTATACCAGTCCGTTAATTACAATTCAGTGGCTTTGTTCTCCAATTTGTGGACCATTTCACCAGTGGATAGATCCTGGGATTTAAACATGCCTCCCACATACTAGGCAAGATAGCAGAGACGTGCTGTCACTGTAGAAGCCCAAATGCGTTGTGCTGTGCAGTTCTCAGGCTCTTTCCCCACTTGCTCTGGTGATGATTTGACTCTGAGCTTAAAAGGCTTTCCCCAAGCTCCTCTACAGAGCTCCTCTTCACTCCGTTGTGCCTACGAGTGCTGACAGTTCCCGTGCACCCATTTGAGTGACCCACTTCTGCTTGTCTTTGCACTTGATCGCTGTAGGTGTGTTAAGACTGGAAAGCATTTCCTGCTCACATTCCTCTGTTTACACTCTGCCCACAGGAGAGATGTGAGTTGATGAGGAAGTGGTTCTTGCCAGAAGTGATTTTGGGTGAAACATCACTTTTTCGACATCCATTTGTTCCTTGGCTGTGGATTGACCATAACAGAAAACATCTATCAATCCTAATTGGTGTTTCTGGCATACTGGTTGCACTTGGCTTTGCTTGAAAGCGCTGAGAGACTCAAGGGAAGGTGGAAGGAAGGAAGGAAGTAGGAAAACTTCATCATCATATGATGGATTTCTGGAGGATTTTTCTCCCAGCTGCTGCTCTCAGTCCAGCTCAGCCTCACAAACCAAACCAGCTCTGTTAACCCAGTTTTCTTGCCTCCTCTCAAAGCTGTTTCAATTTGTCAGCACCTCTCTGGCACAAAGGTGGTCGGAAACCTGCAGAGTCTTCCAAAGCACAGTTTGGGCTACAGCAGAGCACAAGGTCAGGGCCATCCTGCTAGGCAGGGAGCGCAGACATGTACTATCATAGAATCATAGAATAGCTACGGTTGGAAAGGACCTTAAGATCATCTAGTTCCAACCCCCCTGCTCCTGCATAGCTAACACACAGTTAGAGGTGCAGTTTGCACTGTCCAGGTGTGGAAACGCTCTTTGCTTTCACAATGAGAGTGTTCTTTTCCAGGAAGTATTTGTGATTCCTCCATTTGCATCTTGCAACTGTGTGAAACTGCAAATGCACTAGTGACCACAGTTCCACACAGCATCCTTGTACTACAGAGATAGATGAGTTGTCTATAGACAGGCAGAATAATCAAAGCTTGAAAATATTTGTGGAGTCATTTCTGGTTAACGAACACATTTTTGTAATGGTTAACATATGAGAACAAAGGACACAGGGGAACAGGGGCTTTGGAAAATGGAGCTTAATACAAAATTATATATTGCATATTGTTTTTAAAAAAACAATGTAAGTAGTGCTTAGCTGTGATTAGAAGAAATCTAAAACATCTGCAAGAGCTCTTAAATAAACCATGGAAAGCAGGAAGAATTCAACAAATGTTGGAAAACAAAAGAACAAAGAGCTGGGTGGAATTTATGCGTCTGCCTTAATATGCAAAGCTTTCCCCCACTCTCACTGGCACTACTGCAAGTACCAGAAGTACCAAAGCAGAAATCGTACTTTCACTATTTCATTGTGCAAAACTTCCCCTGAAGATCTATAGTTCTCAGGCCTGAGAGCTGAATTTCTTTCACCATTGAGCTACATGGCTCTTTGCAATTTTCTTTACCTCCTTACTGAGTGTAGATAATTGTTGCGGGGGATATGGAACAACACAATACTGATCAATGTGATCAAACGCTGACCAACTTATTGTGCGCAAACGTGCCTTTTATGGAAAAGTTGCAGAACACTAGAACATTCGATAACACTTGATTGGCTAACTCCCCTTAGTCGAGTGCTAGCAACAGTTCAATGATTGGTTGTAGTTTAAAGTGTCCATAGCATCAGGCTCCTGGTTTGCAAGCCAGGTTCGCTTTGTGGTAACCAGATCCGGCGCTGCGAGGTCCTGCTCAGTGCCTTTGTTAACCCTTTCGTCGACCTGCAACGCCTCACAAAGCCTGTTGCTCACTGCTCCAGTGAAGCTAAGTCAAAGGCTGGATTGCTCACATGTTCACTCTCAACAAGAAACACTGCAACAGATAATGACATTCATTTTTCTCAGTAGAGAGAGATATTTAGAGTTAACTTCAGCAAAGAGTTAATTTGGTATCACTTCCAGACTGTTATTAAATACAAATGAGGGCATAGTAATTTGGAAAATGGGATAACCTTCAATGCTGATTTTGCCTCTTGTTATCTTTTAATTTATTTTGCTTCCTCTTTAGTAATAACCCCTGCAGAAGGGTTGCCTGGAGAACAAAAGCTGCATGGAGACCTCAGAGCAGCTTTCCAGTATCTGAAGGTAGCCTACAAGTATGCTGGAGAGGGACTCTTCATCAGAGACTGTAATGATAGGACAAGGGGGAATGGGTTTAAACTAAACCAGGGGAAGTTCAGGTTAGATAGAAGGAGGAAGTTCTTTCCTGTGAGGGTAAAGAACTCACAGTACTGGCAGTTGCACAGGCTGCCCAAAAAAGTGGTAAATGCTCCCTGGCTGCATTCAACACCTGGTTGGACAGAGCCTTGGGCAACATGGTGTAGGGTGAGGTGTCCATCTCCATGGCAGGGGGAGTGGAACTGGATGAGCTTAAGGTCCTTTCCAGCCCAAACCGTTCTATGATTCCAAGACATTTGGGTGAAGAGATAGACCAATGAATATTGCCTTCGTTAAACATACCTTGGGATAGCCCACAGTTCAGATCCAGCACAACACCTACAAATCATTGTTGTGATAAGCGGACAGAGATCCATTTTGTACACAAAAATGAAATTACCTTTTTTCTCCATTGCCAGAATCATGGAACTACAATCCCACACACAATACAGCTCCTCTGTCCTTATTTAGCTTATATGCTATGCCCACATTAACACATTGGCCACTCCAAATGGCCTTTAACTGCAACCTGTGTGCCAGCAACTGTCATCTTGCAGCACCAGGGATGTCTGCCCAAGCCTTCCAAAAGCAGGGCTGTGTAGACCTGCTCCTTCCTATCTGCCAATCAACGGACCCTCTGGCAGGGGCTCAGTTGTGCTGGTGCTGCAGGAGCCTCCTCTAGCTGTCACACTGGGATTTCCCAAGCCACTATTTTACCTAAATAAAAAGGGGGAGGGAGGAGTGGTGACTACTTGTTGGTTTTGCAGTGAAAATGCAGCATCAAAAAGGTTCTTTGTTGTAGAAATCCACTTCTTGTATGATGAAAACTTGATGCTACTCAGGCACACGTACCTACAGAGGCATTTTGGGGTGCTGAAGCAGTTCTGTATTTGGCCACTTCCCTTCATAGTTCCTGTCTGCTTGCAGAGAAGGCTTTTGCATCCTGCTAGCATCCCCAGACTGCTGCTGAGCGTGCATTAGAAAGCTCTGCTTTCAATCCTCGGAGTTGTCAAACAGCTCTAAAGAGATGCTGCCTGTTCTGAAAAAGAAGCAAAGATTTTCAAAGCAACTGTAGTCAGCCTCTGTGCGCTTCTCTCGCACCCAGGCAGTAAGTATGTTCTCTTGGGTTTCAGCCTTGAGCTTGTTTGACTTGTATTTTCTTGCCTTTCTAACATTTGTAGGGGCTGCTCCAACTAAGACTGGTGCACAGGAATCCGTGCATTATGAGTCCCAAGATTTGCTAAACTATTCTGAAGTGTTGTAACTTCTTCCATCATCAATTTGAGTGTTCAGACTTTCTTCCCAGGTAAATTTGGTGTGTACAGAAAAGCAGGAGTCATTCAACAAGGGCAGCTTGTCTTAGGGGAAGGGCTGGAGCAGCAGTATGTCATATTGAACAGTTTTGAGGAAACGTTTATAGCCGTCATTGAGATCACCAAATCCACAAGGAAGTTAGGGTGAATGCTAGGAAATGGAGCAGCATACTGTGGGCCTAAAGTGCTCGATAAAGAATAATCAGAATTTAACTAAAGCAGTCTTAAGGCTTTGCATGCTACAAAGGGTAAGTGATGAAGACAAGGCAGAGAAAAGTAGGTAGCAAGCATATATAAATCTGTACATCTGCTCCTAAAATGTAAGGAAAACAAAGCTGGAGACTTAAGAAAATCTCTGGTAGCTTCAGTTTTACACCTGAAGAGTAAATAAATCGTGATATAATCTCATGTGAACCATGCATTTGAAAAGGCTAATGACTTGATGTGCCTTTACACCTCAGCAGTTTTGAAAGCCTCCAGCTTCCATGAGAATGTAGTCTGATGCTAGGAGTAGCTTTCAGAGAAGATTCTGCACCCTTAAAGACCACATACGAAGGTGCACTGGGCTTATAAAGGCACTGTTTGAAGGGCTGGGGCTTCTCGTTTGGTTGGTTTTGGTTTTTAAACTAAACAAAAACTACACAGAGTGGTCTCTTTAGGCACAGGGAAGGGTGGACTGTAGATGAAGAAAGGCTAACACGTTATCCTGTCAACTCATAGTAGTGATCAGTTTTGTGGCCATCTATGGGTTTTAGCCTGCCACTTCACTAAAATATGCATTTCTAAGATTGCCTTGTTATTTAGATAAATACAAGGACAGATCTGCAACCAGGTTGTGCTTTTTTACATAGAAATGACAGTAGGGTTGGGAAATTTCACGTAACATGGTACATGAGCACAGAAGTCTTCAACTTCCAACACTCAGTTCCCGGGCAGGGGGCAGAGTTGGTGACAGAGCTGTGAGCAGTCTGGGCTGTCCTTGTGCTACCCAGCCTGATGCAGGCGCTCCACAGCTCCATGCAGCTCTGCCAGGAGAGTCCAGCATGCCTGACCGGCTTTGAATGGAGAGAGGATAGAAGCAGGGTGCTTGTCACATGTAAGGCTTGAGTATTCTCCTGCCTTTGTGGAGACAAAGGCGTGGTGCCCCTGGCAGAGGAATGCACTGTATCTTGGCCTATACATGTCACAGGGTAGCCTTCTGAAAGTACATCCATAACATTGAATGAGTCTTGGTCATAGCTGCTGCACTCTCAGAATATTCCCAGTCCTTGCCTTGAAGCGCGGAAAGCTTATTGTCTTAGGGCTTTGTAATCTTTCCATATTTTGCAGCTAAAGATCTAACGAGTTTCTCTTTCGTAAGCTGGGTGGTGTTTGTTGTGTTATTCTGGCAGAATTCCACACTAAATAATTGTATTCTTAATTCTCACCACACTTCCTCCCGTCAGCAGCAGTGGTGTGGCATGCTGCTCTACGTGCTGTCTCTTCACGTGTCAGCATGTCAGAAGTATCACTTCTAGCACAACAGTTCTAGAGTGCAAAGTGTGTTAGATCAAAAGCATGAGCTTGATTGTTTTAGTGAATAAATGCACTGCAGCTTGAATGAGCAGTTTTTATCCCAAGGGGTTGGACACCAACCAATTCTCCTTTGAAGAGAACTCTCAGTAGACTGTACTGGAGCGTCAACTGACATTTTTGATCCATGTTTGTTCCTATTTTCCGAAAGAGTTCAAAGCAGCCTCTGATTTGTACTCATGTTTTTATCTCTACAGAAAAGTGCAGGTAAGCTGGACTGAAAAGGGCGTCCCAGCTCAGTGCCATGCTATCTAGGCAACTATACTGGAAGCATTTCTCCAGCATGCTAGATGTCTGCCAGGTCAGTGTGAGGGAACTGACTGCTGTATTAGTATTAGTCAGGGGTGTCTCTGTTTCTACTTGTCAAGATTTAAAAGCTTAACCTGGAGGCAGCAGTAACAAACTTGCTCCCTCCCAGACAACTGCTGAGTCTATCTGTTTAGAGGGAAGATAGAACACTGGCAGGATCATGATAAAAATAACACCAAGTTATCTAAGCTAATCCCTTGTCAAATTCTCTAGATCCTTTAGGCAATGTGTGTGCCGTTAAGATGTTAATTGGTATGGGAATGTGTTGGGTAAGTTACAGCAGTTATTGCTGTTGGAGATAGGCTTATCATCCACAGCTCAGTAACATACTTTGTCTGGCACTCACTGGTGGCAAGTGCTTCAAATGTGTTACTGAGGACACCCGCTACCTAATCTGCTATTTGTGAATCCTACAGGATTCTGACTGTATGCATGCTCTCTCTTTTGGGGTATATGCGCCTTCTGATAGGACTAAGGGATCTATGTAGCCCAGTCCTAGCAAGCAAGAAGCTGACATTCCTGGTTCCCTGCTTTTTAATTTTCAGACAGTACGTTCTGGACTACAAGGCTAAGAATTCAAAGCAAGGCAAATTCCTCGTCCCTGCAAGGATGGATAATTTGGGAGCATAAATAAGTCAGGAATATCTAGTTTTGCATGCAAATAGCCAGATGGCTTTTCTTTCTTTCCCCAACTCCTCACACCAGTCATCTGGAGGGCGCGGGAGTGCAAAGGTGCCAAAACGGAATAATGGCCATTTTGAGGTAAGATTTTTGGCAAAGCATTCAACCAGTGTAAACTGAAATAGCTTCATTAGAATCATCTTAACGCAGGTCATGCTAGTTTACGCAACCCTGGAAATCTGACCCACTGAATCAATCTTCTAGTACCTGCTCTTGAGAGACATAAGGAAAATGTAAACCAGATGTTGGAAAACAGAAAGATGAAATTGCTCAAGCCCCCATGTTGTTAGTGGGACTCAGAGGAACTGTGCAAGGCCACTGGCCAGGTTTGGTAACTCCTGCTTCTTTGATAGGCTGAAGCAGTTTCAACAACAGAGGAAACATAGCTATGCAAACTTGTGGTACAGCGCAGCATTCAAACCTCAGGCCCTCATGCAATGACCAAATGTTCCCCTGTCTTAGCACAGGTGATGCCTTTGGAAATGCACTGGAAGCTACAGAGTTTCCTGCCAAGCAGCTGGTTTCCTCTGTCACTTTTAGTGACAGTTATGTTTATCCCCATCTTCTTCAAGTTCCCCCACCCCTCATACATTGTCATTTGCCAGGTTGGGACTCTTTCTGTGCTGTTAGCAGATACTTTGGCATTGCAAGGTAACAATTAAATGGTACAGTCAATAGCACTGCATTTAGAGCAGTCAGTTCAGATGTGTGAGACATTGCTTCTCCTAGCTGATTCCAATGGTGCAGGGACTGGAAACTGAGTTTCCAATGTCAGAAGTCAGTGGCTATTCCTGGATAAGTATGGAATCTCAGGAATAGGCATGTAAATATAAACCATGAGCTCAGCAACACAGTGTTATTCTGCAAGAAATGTCAAATGATCTGCAAAACATATTTTTCCTTGTTCATGTCCATAGACCAGACAGAGCTTGGGGCTACTCGGTCATCCAGTCTGCAACACCATCTGTTGTGGTACAAGCTCCTGTAACATTTGGCTTGTATCCTGCATGGGAGTCCAATACCCTTAAACTCCACAGGACTTGATGTGAACAAAGGCAGGAGGCAACTTCTCAGTGGCAAAATTCCTATAAGCACAAGGTTGGGTGAAATTACGTGACTGATGTGGAAAGTTAAAAATGTGTTAAAAGCTGCTCTTCAGCTTTACTAGCAATGCAGCCAGGATTCTCATTTTGAGTAGTGGGGCCTGGGTGTCTTACCACCATAGTTTGGAGAACTAAGTTCTTCCAAATTCAGGAATATCTTGGAATTCTAGAAATCACTGTCTATTTGATAGGTTAAAAAAACATGCTCCTGATAGTTGTCTTTCATTAGTACTGCCATAGCTAGAATTCCAAGTTGTGCTCTTGCCTCAGCAGTACAAACCCAACAGTGATAGTTATCACCATAATTTTGTGGGCACAACCAGTACACAGTGGGATAATATGTTTTGCAGTAATAAGGCATGTGAGGAAGGCTGTTGCCAGGTGAGCTGCCAAGGCAGCTTTTAAATAGCTCTGGACTAGTAGCTTTTCATTAAGGCTCCGTTCTCCAGCTCATTCCTGTGGCCAGAAAAAAGCACTCCAGAACTTACATCACCTTGCTCTCTGCCAGGTCCTGCTTACTGTTGCCACTTGCCTCTTGAACAGCCAAACCTCCATCTTCAGTAGCTGGTGGAAACCACCAAATGACTATACGGGGAGCTGAAGAAAGAGCTACTTGGATTGCCTAAGAATTCCCTGCCTGTCCTGGAAAACTGTCAGTGAAGGTCTTGGCAATGCTTGTGTTGGGCTTGGGAAGCTTGGATAGTTGAATTTGAACCACAGCCTCAGTTCTATTTGCATCTGAAGCAGAGTGGTGATAAGAGGGAAAAGGGTTTGCCGAAAACCCCTGAATTCCAAGTGGCAGGAAATCTGTTCTTTGATGCATATGTTTAGCCCAAAAGGGATTTAATCTGTTATTTTTTCCACTTTTTTAAATATTCCTAGGAGCTATTGCAGCAATAAACGGGGTTGTGGCATACTGGCATAATACAGGCATCCTGGTATGCAAAGTTTACATAAGTACATGGCATTAGGATGCTTGATAGGAGCACTGATAAGAATGATTTTGCATCTGTTGTGTCCTGAGCTTACAGGGTAAGTAACTTCAGATGATCCCTGTCTTCCCGCTACTGACTTCTGTGGATCCTGACTATTGCAGCATTAAGGTAGTTCTGAGTTCCGGAGGTTTATTGTTCTTTTGTAAATAATCAGGCCTGCCCTGGGCATCAGAAGTTATCCTACTGCCCTTGGCATTGATGGAGCAAGGTATTTGCTATGGTGGATCACAAATGCCTACATATGTGTACTGTCTCTTGGGAAGAGGCAGAGCATCCATATTCATAGGTAATATATTATTGTTGACTTAAATGTATTAAGGTTGATTCCTTTCTGACAGCCTGCCCGTGATGGAAAGTTTTTTCTGGTGAAGTACTTTCACACAGATTTATTTTTCTATGGAAGTTAACTGGGATTGTGATTCCAAAGCCCCACAAACATTGTGTGTAATTAAACTTTGGCAAAGGCAGATTATATGACTCTGGCACAGAGAAGCTTGCGTCTATAAAAGGCAAGATCTGTCCTTTGTTTATTCCCTAGTAAATCAGTGAAGTATGTCATGGTATTTTAGCATCGACTTAGCATATTTTATTTTCCCTTCTAATTTACGGGCCAGTGGAAGGCAGAGATTGACCAAATTGATTTATGACTTAGAGACTGTTCATAAAAAAGACTGGAAAGCAAACAGTTTCCCAGCTCCGCAGACAATGGGCAGCATGCATTTACAGTGTGGTATTTCAAACTTCAGGTGCCACAAGAAAGCTAAATACGGTTTAAAGACACACTAGCAAGCAGTAAACTTGAAATAGCATTGAAACACAAGGAAAATATACAAGATATCATTGACATCTAATGGCACTGAAAGTTTCTCTGCAAACAATTAGGAGAATGGTACAGGCACTGACTGCATCACCCATATGCACTATGGATGGCCAGTGGGACATAACACGTATCTTCATTAGCATTTTAATTTAGATTAGGATTGTAGTTTTGATGTGAATCTCTCTGTTAACCTCTTTTCCTATGGCTTTGTTTGTATTGTTGGGTGTCCTTGAAGCACACAAACTGGGCACCTTTTAGATGAAACCAGAAGATGCAGTCAGATCACAAACAGGCATTCAGTCCACAAAAAACTAAAGAAAGTCTGAAATAAAACTCCCTAAAGTGTATATAGAACAAATTCTGGTACTTAGTACCACATTATTTGCTCTACAGATGTATTACTTTAATACCACTCTCCTTGCTAATGTAGATACTTAGTACTTGACTATCAGTACATACACAGAGAAACCCATAAATATGTATATGCACATATACTAATAGCTTCCCTTGGTCATGTTTATAAACTTACTGCCTTGGTTATCTAGCTCGCACAAGTCAGTGCCATTTCACTGAAACCTGCTTCTATCAGTAAATAGTATTTCCTAAATATTGCATTAACTTTACAGTGAGCTAGCTTTGTCAGCTACTGCCCATGTTCTTTAAAATACGAGCTGCAGCAAGCCCAAGGATAGATAGCTGGAGCTAATCTAAGCAGCAGGATTCCCAATCCGAAAGCTGAAGAAAACTGAAGTCAAAGAATGTATTTGGCCGGGAAATACAGTTTCTGACTGCTTCTTAGCACTCCACCTTGACATGACCAGCAGATTGTGCAGATGTCCGCCTTTTCATGGGGACTGAGGTGGGTAGTTCAGTATAATGTTTATTCAATTTCATAAAAATACCTATTAAATGGATTAGTTGAAAAATGAATGCCAAGTTTAAACCCTCTCATAGGAATACCAGATGAACCTTCTGAAGGAATGGAAGTATTTCCAGATTAAGGGACATATTAAAAATCTCACAAAAGGGGATGTTAGAAATACATGAGTTAATATTTGTCGTTAGTGCCTAGTTACATGAACAGGAACCCATTCACTGTCCTTTAAAAGGCAAGTTAACAATGGATAAGGAAATGAGGGAAAGCGTGAGACTGCAAATTATAAATGGGGTCAATGACAGGAATGACAGGAGACCTCAGCCTTGCTTTCCCTGAAGTTTTCCACAAGAGCATGTTTTGAAGATCCCTGTTTAACTTCAGATGTAATCTCACTTGCTCTGATATTTACAGCTTTTCCACTCAGACTACCATGGAGAAATACTTTCCAAAAAGTAATTTCAGACAGGAAAAGAAAGAAAGTGGTCAAAATGCAAATTTGCTTCCCAGTATTTTGCTACAGTTTTGACTTGTCCTGCGATTGTCTAGGGTGAGATTTCAAATACTCCCAGTATGAGAAGGGCAGCACGAGACAGTGTTCACTCACACTTCCTTATTCAGCCTCAGAGAGCAGCCAGAACCTCGACCCAGTGAGAAATCCCAAGTATGGCTATGAAATTGTATCTGCCAGGACTGACTGCAGCTGTGAGCTCAGTCTGATGCTTTTGCTTCTCTTCAGAAGCTGCCTGCCAAGACCTCTCACTCACATTAGTCTCCTAAAGGCGAGACAGAGGGCTGTACAACTCCTGGCTGTCTCATTGAGACTGAATTCCGTCAAAGGATGCTGTTCCCTTATGTGTGCATGTTTGCCATTCTCTCACTTTGATGATTGTGTGAGTTGCCATTTGTGGTAGCTGTTTCACTTCTATTAAACACTGAGTTATGTACGCAGTCAACAGCAGTTTTAATGTAGGCAGGCACCCTTTCAGCATTCAGAGAGGGAAGAGCACATGGGTGGAACGTACCACAGTTATCTGTAACTCTTTTTCCGCCATAGCAATTGTTCTGAAGTGCGAGTGATCTCTAGGGGTACTCCAACTTCTGCACATGCCCAGAGAAGTGTGAAGTCATGGGCACCCTGGACCTAATACTAAAGTCATTTACCCAAGCATAATTGAAAGGAGTTCAGCTGAAGTCTGTGAAGTCATCCTGGCATGAAATGGCTTGTGAGGTCAGAATCATGACTTTCCCCTTGTCATTAAGGCATTTTAACTGGGGGTACTTCTGATCAGAAGGGAAATGAAAAAAAAACAAAACAAAACCAAGGGCAAGACTGTGTCTAAAGAGTCTTTCATCCTGAAAGACTTGGATTTCTTTTTCTACCTTAAGAAAGAATGAGTTTATTTCAAACTCAGACGAGGGACAGTCAGCCTCGGAGTCAAGTGTTGGACCCCTCCTTTCCACCATGAGTTCCAGTCAAGTTACCATTTGCCTCAGGTGACATTTTGGCTAACTGCTTAAAGATCAATTCGTAGTCTACATGTGATTATTGACTATGCAAGAGAATTGCATTTGGAAAAAGTTATCTTTCAGGTCTGCTCTCCTGCCAGTGTAGAACTTGCATCCCATTTGTATGTATTGTTCCTCTTCCACAGAAGCCAATGTGACTTACGAAATCTTGTGTTCTTTTTCAGCAAACTTTTGCAGAATTTCTATGCTCTTGCTCAGAATGGTGCTTTTATTCCTTCAGTGGGAGCAATCATGGTTGTTACATGGTATGAAAGCTGGTCCTTTCAAGAGCAGCATCCGGTCCTCTCTGCTTGCTTCCTATTGCTGCAGCTTTATTCTTCATGCCTCTTAATTGGCCCAGTTGGTATCTGTAGTTGTGCTGGTTATCTCATGCCGTCCCCTCTTTCGTCTGGTCTTTTCTCAGAGTGCATGACAGCCATGAAGCGCTTACTTTCAACCCTAACCTTTTATGCTTCTGATTTTTAGTGTAGATACATTCTCCACATGAGTCCCATAACATTGCTGTCAATAGCTCCATTCTGATGGCCAGATTATATCTATGTGTCAGTGTCTAATATTTCCCCTGTCTCCATCTGCCAAGTAAGATTCCATCTTTCCTGGCTTTCTTTTCTTACTTCCCCACCCCTTCCCAAATTACCTACTGTCTTCACTTCAACCAAGCCCCTCACTGTAAGAGGAAAATTAGCTTAAGCCTGCAGAAGTAGTGGAGACAAAACTAACTGAACAGACATAGACCCCAAACTTCCTTTTGCATGTCTCTCTACAACACTGAATCAAAACTGCTGTTATCATTCCACTGGTCCTAGAGGCTCCACAGGGATCAACTGTCTTCAAGAGAGGTCAGGCCTTCAGGACACAGGCTGTTTTAACTCTCAATCTGACTGTAAGGGCCTTGACATCATACATTACAGGCCATAATGCATTACACAAGCATATGTACTGCACAAACAAATGTTAAGAGAAAAGCTTAAAAGCTTTTTGAATACCTCGATTAAATCCATTTGGTTTAACTACAACTACTAGCCAGAAACTGTGATGAGGAAAAGAAAACTCAGGACACCAGGGCAGAAGAAAAGCAGAAAGCTGGATTTGGAGTTGCATCCCAGTGCACGTGTTGCCAGGCCACTGTCTTACCTCTTAGCCTAAGCATAATCACAGATGTGTCATTCTTAATGATGTATTTTTATTTTCAGTTAATTAGTTCAGTCCCTTTGTTTGAACCACTGTTCCCTCGGTCAGGATAGCTGCAGAGTTTGGAGGAAAACCCACCCACAAATATATCCCAACTGCAGCTATGGTAATTAAACCCAAATAATTAAGACATTCACAAGTGGCAAGTGAGATGTCTGGAAACTGGCAAGAAAGTTTTTTATGCAGGCAGACGTCACAGCGGGCTGGAAGCAAGCGCTGCTGCATGCTGGTGTGTATATGGAGAGCTCACTTTGGCTTTCTCAGGGAGGAACAGATCAGTGTGCAAATGTCAGCTTCCTGATTGAGCCCTACTGTCGTGGGTTATTAAACAAACAGAATCCCACAAAACAAGCCACAGAAATATTTGGAAATGGTATTACCAATTTGAACTATTTTTTGAGGCCAAAAGACAAACACTGTCATGTTCACTTGTATACCAAGCTTTCAGCAGGCATAATTTAAATGCCAAGTTATTAACTGCTGTACAACTGTATTTGCACTGGAAATTGCATCTGACCCTTTCAAAGAGCTTCAGATACATGCCACACTTGACCCCATGGTGTTATGGATACACTTGAAACTGCAGAAATGTTGTTTAATTCTTCCATTTAGCTTTTGAAACCTCTGTGTATTCTGTGTGCTGGACTTTAGCCCAGACTTTAATATTCAGTCTGAAGCCTTACAGGGAGAGTTCTGGAAAATGCTTTTGTGTTGACAGACTTCTTTCTTACCTGCCCATATTAGACCAAAGAAACACTGGCAAAAACTATGACTCAGGCACTCTGAAAACTCCAGAGTGTAAGAATGTTGGATATATTCAAGCCAGTCGTGGTGTAAAAAGGGAGGGAAAAAATCCTCTTAATTCCCCAGAGTCCAGGTATAAATCATAAAAGAAAGTTCTTGTCAGCAAACTGAGAGGCTAACTTCATGAATTATGGAGTACCAAGACTCCCGTCCTTACTTAAAGCCTCTCTTCTAAGACATAACTTTATCCTCCACGCAACTGAAGTCGCTCACTCCTGCAAGAAGTTTAGCCGGTACAACTGAGGAGAGTTAATCTCAGCTACATAAACAGACGGAGCCTGATTTTTCCCTCCAAGCATTTCTGACTCCAATAGTAAAATCCTAGTAGACAGAGCCTATCTAGTGTTGTTAATTGAGATCAAGCTCTAGAAGAAGTTTGACTCATTTCCTAAGACCAGTAGGTGCAACCTCCTGCTGTGATCTTTGTAAAGAATAGTGGGCTAGAGACAAAAGCTTTCTTTAAAGAGGTCTTAACCTATAAATATTTTTACAACTTTTTTTTTTTTTTTTTTTGGGGGGGGGGGTGGGTGGAAATCCTGCCTGACCAATCTGGTGACCTTCTATGAAGGGGCTACGGAACTGATGGACAGGGGCAGAGCGGTTGATGTCATCTACCTGGACTTGTGTAAAGCCTTTGACACTGTCTCACATGACATCCTTCTCTCTAAGTTGGAGAGACATCAATTTGATAGGTGGACCACTCGGTGGATAAAGAACTGGCTGGATGGCCGCACGCAAAGAGTAGTGCTCAGTGGCTCAGTGTCCAGCTGGAGACCAGTAACGAGTGGTGTCCCCCAGGGATCGGTGTTGGGACCGGTCTTGTTCAACATCTTTGTGGGTGACACGGACAGTGGGATTGAGTGTGCCCTCAGCAAGTTTGCCGATGACACCAAGCTGTGTGGTTCGGTTGATACATTGGAGGGAAGGAATGCCATCCAGAGGGACCTTGACACGCTTGGGAGGTGGGCTGATGCCAACCTAATGAGGTTTAACCATGCCAAGTGCAAGGTCCTCCACCTGGGTGGGAGCAATGCCAGGTGCAGCTCCAGGTTGGGCAGAGAAGAGATTCACAGCAGCCCTGTGGAGAAGGACTTGGGGGTGTGGGTTGATGAAAAAATGAACATGAGCCGGCAGTGTGCGCTTGCAGCCCAGAAAGCCAACCGTATCCTGGGCTGCATCAAAAGGAGTGTGACCAGCAGGTCGAGGGAGGTGCTCCTGCCCCTTTACTCTGCTCTCGTGAGACCTCACTTGGAGTATTGTGTGCAGTTCTGGTGTCCTCAACATAAAAAGGACATGGAACTGTTAGAACAAGTGCAGAGGAGGCCACGAGGATGATCAGGGGACTGGAGCACCTCCTGTATGAAGATAGGCTGAGAAAGTTGGGGCTGTTCAGCCTGGAGAAGAGAAGGCTGCGTGGAGACCTCATAGCAGCCTTCCAATACCTGAAGGGGGCCTGTAGGGATGCTGGGGAGGGGCTCTTCATTAGGGACTGTAGTGAGAGGGCAAGAGGTAACGGGTTCAAACTTAAACAGGGGAAGTTTAGATTGAATCTGAGGAAGAAATTCTTTACTGTGAGGGTGGTGAGGCGCTGGAATGGGTTGCCCAGGGAAGTTGTGAATGCTTCATCGCTGGTGGTGTTCAAGGCCAGGTTGGACATAGCCCTGGATGGCATGGTTTAGTGTGAGGTGTCCCTGTCCATGGCAGGGGGTTTGGAACTAGATGATCTTAAGGTCCTTTCCAACCCCAACTATTCTATGATTCTAACTGTTCAAGTTCCCTGTCCTTAAGCAAACTGGCGAGACCCAAGGAAGAGGCAAGAAAATTAAAAAAAAAAAAAAAAAAAAAAAGGATAAGAACAGTAAAAAACCTGTGCAAAAAGCTTCAGCCCCAATCTAGATCCAGAAAGAGGCTGTCTTATAGAGTGCTTTGGTCACATGCAGTACACATACAAAGATCTCCTAAATCGGAGACAGGAATTAGTTCCTTGATGAAAGATGTAAAACACTGAAAGCATTTATTTCTTACTTTGCATGGGTTCAGTCTAGAAACATACTGGGCTTGTTAGAGCCTGCATGGAAGAACTTCATAGTGCATCGTACAACCTTGTAGCTTGCAGCTCCGATGAGGCCAAGAGTGCTGCTCACATTCTTGAGTGCCATCTGCTGGCACCTTGGCTGTGATCTCTGTTGTGTGCACAACCAGGGATCCTCCCGGCGGTTCAGCACCTCGCTGAATCCACCCCTATGCTTTTTTAGAAACAGAGCTGACCTGTGTCCCCATGCAAACTTTGGGCCAGAGGCTCTGAGCAGTGATGCTCAGATGGTGATGGAAAAGTAGTACATGCAGCACAGGACTGCTGTTTGCACATAGCAATGCTGAACGCCTTGTGTGGTGCCCCTCTCGAGGATACTATGAGAGAACATGGAAATAAACCCTTATCCTGTTAGGGGTATTTGCTTGCCTCAGTTGAGAAGTGAGTGTATTGCTATTTTCACATAATACACTAAAACCTCTCGTTAGCCCACTGTAAGTTACAGTATCTCTCTTCAGTCAGTAAATTGTGTGTGGGAATGTTTGGGCACAACTGTAAAACTGCATGTAGTAATGAAAAAAAAATCTCTGTGTTTTGGTGTTAAACCTTCACTATATTTGCAGGGGGTTTTGTATCTGTAATTCTACAGATTCCAGAAAGCAATTCTTTTCTATACAGATGCTGGTTTTAGTAACCCTAACGTACTATAGGAAAGCTTTATTTTTTGTTAGTCTTGGCATTAGACAAGTCTTTACTCAGATTTGCACAGTGAGCAGAAAAATACCTGGTATGGTTTCAGTAACTCTTCTACCAACTTTGAGGAGCCATCACTGTTCTTTCTAAGCTGGCCAAGTAGGTGAATATAAACTCGTGGTCATCATATTACTCTGATATGAGCAGGTGGTTTAAATACAATGTTTGATTTCCACACGCGATCAAAACTCTCTGAAATTTCACGACCCTTAAAGTGAGGTTTATCCTGCCTCACAGGAAAAAGATAGAGTCAGGTAAGTTACTCTAGAGCAGACAAAGGGAAAGAAAGCTAGGCTGATAGCCACCGTCTCAAGTTTATATGAAGCAAATAATGGGATTTCTATGTCTGGTATTCAGAATCTTATCTCAGCTGTTGCTTTCCTGAGGGTGTTTCAGGGGTGACTCCAGGTGAGCTGGGTTCTGAGCTCTGCTCTTTGCAAGACCTGGCATATTTCACCTGACCTGGGGCTTTGACAGGCAAGCACAAGCTCATCTCACTGTAGCCTCATAAGCCATGATTGTTGCTACTGCCCACTGCCCATCTGCCAACACCTACTGCCCTCATGAACGATCTGTCAGAAAGGACCAGGCTATGCTTGAGCACTTCCCTTGCATAGGTTGGTATCCTTGCCCCATCAACTTCCATTTTTGTGGTAAAACAAGCTGGATTCCATGCTGGAGCTGCTGAAGTGCAGGGATAGCTCTCCTCTTCTGCTTTCTGTGCCTGCAGGATGCCAGTCAGGCACAAAAGCAGGGCAACTTGGGTAGAGCTGATAACGTTTCAAATCGCTGTGGCCAATGTCTCTGGAGTGCAGTCAAAGCCTGTGGGGCCATTTCATAATCTCCCTGTGCCGCTGAGCTCTGATCTTTACAACAGCACAATAGCCTGCTGTATCTATACACATTACAAAGATTTTGTGGCTGATACTGTATAATACAACCCACATGTTGCTGAGCAAAATGGCGCTTTCACTGCCCTTTCTTTGTGGGTTTTGGCACACAGGTCCTGCTGTGTAAATGTTGTTGCATGCCCCACTATGTGGGCAGGCATACAAATGCTTGCTCTTTACTGACAGCCCGAGGTGTGCTCCGTAGCCATGCACCACCCAGTCTCCAGGGCTCTCCAGCCACATCCAGCGTGAGGAAGGGGAGCTGGCAGCACAGTTACCTTCCTCTAGCATCTTCTTGAGCTTCAGTCTAAAGAGATCTGGCACCACTTCTCCCCAGGTTTTTTCCCCCTTTTGTGAGGTGAAAACCAGTCTTTGCTGGACCACAATCTCCTCCTGCCATTTGCATCCCTGCCTGACTGGGCCTGGGGCTTCTCCCACCCTTTTGGGGCTGGGGACAGGACAGAAACCACAGGAGGAAAAGGCAGGAGCTCCGTGAGGGGACCGGGCTGGTTTTCCTTTGTACCACAGCCCTCAGCGCGGTGGGGAGATGACAGGGAGGTTGAACCCTGCAGCTAGGAGGGCATCACGCTTCCCTCACCTCAGTGCTGAGGGGCAGGCATGTGCTGATGCTCCAAAGCTGGCTTCTCACTGTCTGACTGGCCTTCCCTGCAGTTTCCAGCTCTCGAGAGATCCCTTTCAGTTGGTAGACTCGTTTCCTTCTCCTCTACCCCCTGAATTTTGGGTGCCTCTCAGAAGAAATGGGAGAAGGTCCTTTCAGCTCACTGCATGGAGGCCCCGCACCTAAAATGGCTGCCAATGTGTGGGGCTGGTCACAATTGCCCCGGTGTGTCAGGATCAGGGTGAGTTTCTGATTGATAAAATCCTTCACTGGGGTTTCTGTATGGGGTGCCAGGTGCTGTTAGCACTCCCATGTGCTCCTGGGGCAGAGCTGACTTACTGACTTAGTGTAGGCTGGAGATTTTCCTAAGCCCAGGCTGATCTCTGGGCAGTTCCTATCGTAGAAACAGGGCACAAGAAGAACTGAGGCCATTACCAGGGTATCCTATACATGACTTGCTTAATTTTTTTATATTATTTACAGGCTAAAGAGCATGAAGAAACAGCAGCACACTGCTCAGCAGGGTTCCTGCAGGAGGATGCTCATCTCTTGTCTGGGTGTTATTCACAGTGGAGCAAATACAGGTCCCTAAGGAAGGAGCGCAGCAGACATTGAATTGGCAAAATTCAGAAAGTAAGATTGAAAAGAGAACATGAAATCATCTAATAGATGCAGAGCTGTTTACTGGGGCCTGGTTTGCCATGGGAAAATGAGATATTTACTGCTCTTTTCTGTCATAGATCCCTACACAATGCATCAGCGGAGCAATCCTGGTCTTTGCTTGGAACTGCTACGGGAAGGACTATTTTTCCCACTCTATGATTTGTTCTGTGACTTCTAGGCCAGAGCAGTTTCTCCCCGGTGCTGGAGGGGTGCTGGCCTATGCTGTCCCTGGACTGACAGAGTATAAGCGTACTTCAGAGTGAGCAGTACAGGATTTGTACCACAGCAGAAATTCTCACAAACTCTCTTCTTTCATTATGGTCCCTGTACCAGCATATAACAAGTTGTAACAGGCTGGCTGTGGCTATCAGGAATTCTCCACCCTCTTAACAGGTGTTGATCTGGTTGTGGGAGGGATAGTTCAATTTATTTGGCAGACTATTACTGAAGCAGGTGTCTCTTTAATTATTACACATTAGTTGCATAAGTAAAACAGGAGTGGCTTTCTGGCAGGAGGTACAGGGTTTTCTGAAAGAGAAAGACTACCCCTATCCTAGATATAATGCACTCTTTTACTGGTTTGTTTGCTTACTCCCTTGCGTCATGTAGAGTTGTGGAGCTCTGCTGCTGTTGCTATGCTAGTTTAAGCTGTTACACCGCTTTGGGGTTCTGCGGATGGGGGGCTTTGACAGGATAAAAATTCAGTATTACACACAGCTTGCACAACACTTCTGTACATCCTCTGTTACTGAGCTCTCTCCAAATGGTTTGGATTTTCTAGATTGCATTGCCCACTCTTGTTCAGAGTCCTTTCAGTTACCTTGGAATGTGACGAGGGGAGAGAAAAGCCAGTCCCAAATCAGTATTAAGTACCTTTCTATACTGGATCTTGTTCTCTGTGGAGTGTTTGTTTTGTAAGAGTCTTGAAATCAAATTCTGTCAAGCTGCTACTTTGCTTTCTTGTATCAGTGGCCCCTATGTGTAAGCCAGAGCACTAAAAGCCTATGCCTGTTTAACAAGAGGCAGGCAGAAACAAAGAACTGATCTGCAGTGCCAGAAAACCTGGACTTTATTCTTTCCATCCACTGTTTGAGCAGCCTTTCCCTATCAGGTATCTACCGGGAGGGCAAACAGTTGCACAAAGAGCTGAAGTTTTTTCTCCTGTCTCCAAAACAACCTGGGGCTCTAGAGAATGCGATATCCAGAATAAGTGTATCATGCTTCCTCAGTAAAATGGCCTGCCAAGCATGCTGTGTTTTGCTACATACCAGGCCCTGCAAGGTGGTGGAAAGAGGGCAGTGTCTCACAGGCAGGCTGTCAAAGTGCAAAGGCGATTTTCAATTTGAAAGACTAATTGTGAGAAAGGGCTGAAAAGGGGGGGCTTTAGGCAGATGTTTTTCTCACATATTTGTGAAGCCTTTTATGCCTCTAATTTCTAGAAATTTTCAATCCACAGATCAACCACACATATCCTTTAACATGCATCTAAGGTCATGCATGGCAGTGCACTTCTTGCTCCAGAAAACAAATGTATGGGGCTTTTCACCTCCAGCTTTGTGCTGTTTTGATATGGAAGTTTTAATCTGGCAGCTGAGGTTTGAGTGTTTGTACCTGTAGTTATGAATGTGCACTCCAGAGAAGCCCTGCCGTGAGATGCCCTTCTGGAAAGACTCAGCATTTCATTTAAATCAAGCTTGCTTACTCCGTACCTTGCTTTTAGCAGTGAAGGTGAGGCAGAAGTTGTGCTGGGTAAATACTGGATTTCTTATATTCTCTGTATGAATGCATTGATGAATCCAGCTCTGAAAGGTCACTTAGTTGCAAAAGTTATCTCTGATGGGGGGGGGGGGGGGGGAAGTTGGTTGAGCTTTTTGTAGTCAAAACTCTCTTAATGTCTGTGTAGAATTTGGCTCCCCTAACTTTCAGAGTGTGTTCACATAGTTGGACTGTCACGGGCCTTGTTTTAAAGACCTGTGAAATGGGATCCCCTTCCCTGGCAACAGACAGTACTTGCCTCTGCCAAGTCCTTCTGCTGGGCCCAACCAGCTTGCAGCCAGCTCCTGCACTTAGACGGCCTGTTTTCTTGATAACCCCCCACGGTTGCCAAAGGTGAGCCCTAAACATGTAGTCTGCTGAGGACCTCATCTATTAGCAGAAACAGATCCCCATCATTAGGGATTTCCTGGAGAAGCTCCTGGAGTGAGCAGCCTCACAATTTTGCTGCTGTGAGATTCAGCATACAAGAGCCATGTGCTGCATCAAGCTCTGTAGGAAACCTAACCTACAGTCTGTTTCCCAGAAACAGATTAACCTGGTGATGTACAAGATGACTTCTTTGCCTCAGTCTTTACCGGCAAATGCTCTGACCACACCACCCAAGTCTTGGAAGGCAGACGCGGGGACGGTGAGGGTGGGGACCCTGGGCCCACTGTGGGGGAGGATCTTGTTCGGGACCACCTTAGGAATCTGAATGTATGCAAGTCCATGGGACCGGATGAAATCCATCCAAGGGTCCTGAAGGAGCTGGCAAATGAAGTTGCTAAGCCACTGTCCATCATATTTGAAAAATCCTGGCAGTCAGATTAAGTTCCCGATGACTGGAAAAAGGGAAATATAACCCCCATTTTTAAGAAGGGGAAAATGGATGAGCCAGGGAATTACAGACCAGTCAGTCTCACCTCTGTGCCTGGCAAAATCTTGGAGCAGATTCTCCTGGAAGGCATGCTGAGGCACATGAAAAGCAACAAGGTGCTTGGGGACACCCAGCATGGCTTCACTAAGGGGAAATCCTGCCTGACCAATCTGGTGACCTTCTATGAAGGGGCTACAGAACTGATGGACAGGGGCAGAGCAGTTGATGTCATCTACCTGGACTTGTGTAAAGCCTTTGACACTGTCTCCCATGACATCCTTCTCTCTAAGTTGGAGAGACATCAATTTGATAGGTGGACCACTCGGTGGATAAAGAACTGGCTGGATGGCCGCACGCAAAGAGTAGTGCTCAGTGGCTCAGTGTCCAGCTGGAGACCAGTAACGAGTGGTGTCCCTCAGGGATCGGTGTTGGGACCGGTCTTGTTCAGCATCTTTGTGGGTGACATGGACAGTGGGATTGAGTGCGCCCTCAGCAAGTTTGCCGATGACACCAAGCTGTGTGGTTCCGTTGATACATTGGAGGGAAGGAATGCCATCCAGAGGGACCTTGACACGCTTGTGAGGTGGGCTGATGCCAACCTAATGAAGTTTAACCATGCTAAGTGCAAAGTCCTCCACCTGGGTCGGAGCAATGCCAGGCACAGCTACAGATTGGGCGGGGAGGAGATTCAGAGCAGCCCTGCAGAGAAGGACTTGGGGGTGTGGGTTGATGAAAAAATGAACATGAGCCGGCAGTGTGCGCTTGCAGCCCAGAAGGCCATCCGTATCCTGGGCTGCGTCAAAAGGAGCGTGACCAGCAGGTCGAGGGAGGTGCTCCTGCCCCTTTACTCTGCTCTCGTGAGACCTCACTTGGAGTATTGTGTGCAGTTCTGGTGTCCTCAACATAAAAAGGACATGGAACTGTTAGAACAAGTGCAGAGGAGGGCCACGAGGATGATCAGGGGACTGGAGCACCTCTCGTATGAAGATAGGCTGAGAAAATTGGGGCTGTTCAGCCTGGAGAAGAGAAGGCTGCATGGAGACCTCATAGCAGCCTTCCAATACCTGAAGGGGGCCTATAGGGATGCTGGGGAGGGACTCTTCATTAGGGACTGTGGTGAGAGGACGAGGGGTAATGGGTTTAAACTTAAACAGGGGAGGTTTAGATTGGATCTGAGGAAGAAATTCTTTACTGTGAGGGTGGTGGGGCCCTGGAATGGGTTGCCCAGGGAGGTTGTGAATGCTTCATCCCTGGCGGAGTTCAAGGTGGGGTCGGACATAGCCTTGGATGGTATGGTTTAGTGGGAGGTGTCCCTGTCCATGGCAGGGGGGTTGGAACTCGATGATCTTAAGGTCCTTTCCAACCCTTTACTATTCTATGATTCTATGATTCTATGATCATCTTCTTTGTACAGCCAAAACTTGGGCTGTGACTTCATTGTACTGGGCCCCTGATAAAATTGTCATGTCCTTTCAGTATTTCAAAACATGTTTTATTTACCACTGTAAAATTATACTTTTGGAAAAATTCCTAGACAGTAGAACTCCATTTTCCATTCATAGTTACAAACCAGGCTGTAGTCTGAGCTTTAGATTCCTGCATTTCTTAAAGGATCTGTAGCACCATTCTGCTAAGCACTTCAAGAATAGTTGCCTCAAACAGAGAAGGGGCAAGAGGTTTACTGCATTCTTTGTGAGCTGTTTAAATTCCATATAAGGTTGAGGTCAGTTTGCTAAAGGCAAGTGAAAGATTTTTTTACTGATTGGAGGTGTGTGGAGTCAGAGTAGAAAATAGCTTTCTTCACAAATGGTTAATTAAAAAGCAAATATGTGATGACCTGAACTGAAAGCTGTCCCATCCCAGTAATCACTTTCCAGTATACCATGCTCTGTATTCAGAGAAGCTGCGCATTCCCTTGTGCCTTATTATAACAAACAAAGAAAAACCAAACCCAAAGTTAGTAACTGAATCCTCGTTGCTGTTTTACATGCTCTCCTTAGGAATTGGCCATTTGAACAGCCCCTTTTCCCTTAAGCTGGGGTGTCAGGAGCTGGATGATAGCTGTAAGTACATACTTCTGATAACAGCAGACTGTTGGCTGTGTGTTGGCTCAGCCCCATAATACCCTTCCCCGTGTATTATCCCAGGCAAGACAAGAATGAATTAGCAGAGTGGGCTGCATGCAACCCTGTATCCGGTGTACTTGTGAACTTCAGAGTGTTTGTGTAGAAGAAGGACAGCATAGAATCAGGGTCTGTTGTCAAACTTGATTTATCCTTTGAGGAATAAAGCCCTTTTTTTGAGTTCTGACGTACACCAAACTGAAAGAAAATGATAACAAAATGAGATGTCCTTTTTTCTCCATTGTCAGTTGTTGAGATTTGGTGCTGTGCACAACATACTGGTTGTCTTGTTCAATGCTAAGCAACATCTTCAAAAATTGCCAGCGGGGAGAAGTGATTTAGGATGTTTTCCTCAGCCTGTGGGGAGTGTAGATTACTTCCCCAATCAATGGCAGAGGATAAGCATCACAAGAAAAGGGGTGAGGATAATATTGGCATAAGGTTACCAGTTTGGGTCAGGTCTTACTGAATGGCAGAGAAATTACCAAGATAAGCAGCATTATTGCCTGGCTAGGAATTGAACCACTCTCCTGAAAATGAGTGGGCTGTTTAAAAGGACATGGCTCTGCAGGGAGGTATGGGTAGTGGTGGTGTCTCTTCTTGATGTGGTGACCTGGCTGCTGTACCTATACAGCATCAGCTTCAGAGATCTCTCAATGAGAAAAGAGGGGGAACCTAGAATGTCATATCTAACATCTGTGACACATCTGAAAAGTAAAATGTGGACAGAGATGGACCTAAAATGGATCCAGATTTCCCAAATATTTCTTTCCAGAGCCTTGATTAAGCTTATAGATAGAAGACCAGTTGTAAAGAATTCATTAAGATATCAAGCAAGTGCAGAAAGGCAGTGCACATTTGCTAAGCACCGGGGGGCCTTAAATTCTGACAGGCATATGTTTTTATTTACTCTGTTCAGTAGTTCAGTTGCTCCATGCATAGATCAAAACTCCAATAAACAAATGGATGAACCAAAAATGCAGTTATGCTGCTTAGATAAATTACAAGATGTCTTTCAAATACAATCAGCGAGACATACTCTGCATCAAAGAGAACTTTAAATGTTATCAGGAAGGTCTAATTCAAACCACATCAATACCGTATTGTGGAAGTTGAGAAGGATAAGTAGGGAGGCTTTTGGAAAGCGTGCAAGCAGCTTGAATTGCTGACACTCATAGAGGAGGTAAAGTATGTGCATTCTGATTTCCTGGGAAAGAGAAACTTAAGTGGAAACTATTGGATGAAACTACACAGCAAGAAAATTATTAGTCCCCTTGCTGCCAATTCTCTATGCTTGGTTAGCCTCCTCTAGGTGTTTCTTGGACTGATATTCTTCCTGTCCTTCAAATCCTAGGATAAGATAATTGAGTTGTTTTAACATCTATGTAGGGTACTGCTCTTTTCAAATATCTATCCCAGTTGATTTCCTGAGATAGACAGGACAAAATTCTTGTAAATCCTAGAAATCTTATCGTAGACAGAGCATCATCTGTAAGAGCCTGTTCTCGGGCTCTGAAGCTGTTCCAAGGCTACCATTACAAACCACAGTGAACTGGAAAAGTAACAGTGGAACAAGATACTAGACTTTGGTTTTGTGCAGTATACCTGAGATTATCATTACGAATTGGGAGCAGGGCAGCTGGGGTTGCATCACAGTCCATCTGTGAATCACAGAACAGATTTGTCATAAGGTGTGTCAGTGTTAGCTGTTTCTGTTCATGCACAGTTCATGACAAGTCTCTATTAGAATGATTACTAATCTGCTATACTTCTATCACTAGGGGTGTAACAGGTCTATCCTCCATCTGGAGGCGTACGCAATAATTCATGGCACGGTAATAGACTCATAAACCTCAAATTCCAGAGACAATCCTATACTTTGGCTGTAAGAACTTGAGTTGTTTTCAGGGTTTTCTTGCTTGGAATACTTTCTGTTGTGTTATTCATGTATATTTTGGATCATACATTGAGATACATGTGTAAATTAAGGTAGTAATGAAACTGTAATTTCTTCAGGGCCAGGTAACAGGATAAATGAACTCTTTCATCGTATCAGGTTCAGCTTCAGTTTCTTCTCATGAAATGTAAACAAGGCAGAGGGCATGCCATCCCATCTGAAACTGGGCCAGCAAAGCAGATCTCCTCAGCTCCCTTCCAGAAATTTCTTGGTTATTTTGGGGAAGTTGACTTAAAAACAGAACAAAACCACAAAAACACCCAAACCCAAAACAAAGGCCTCAAACCAACCCAAACCAATGTTTGTAACATGCCTCAGTTGTCTCTAAATATTTTCAAATTGATTAGTCAAAATTTGCAAGATGCTATTTCATCCTTTTGTTAAAATTGCCAAGTATTATTATGATACATAAATACTGAATCAAATTGAGCTGCTTCATGGATCACCACTGACTCCTCACAGGCTCTTTCTGTCTTGAGAGTTTCCCTTTGATCTAGCCTTGCTTTGGAAAAAGCTCTTAGATTGTTTCATATTTTCCTAACTTCATATGGGTTAAGTTTCCTTTCAGAGCTATAGCTTGACCACACAAATTTATTTAAAAAATAGAAATTACTATATTTAGTTCCAGTTTGAGGCAAGAACGTTCATTTTTTGAGAGGGAACATCTCTAGTCATGTGTTTAGGAAAGAAGAGTATTGAGTCTTCTCTTTCTCCCCTGTCTAGAATGGTTTGCTTGGAATGATACACTGCCTACATAGCTCAATGATTAAGCAAAGAATCCTAGGTATTCACACATTCGTTTCCCTGCTCAGGACTTGAGCAAGTGGCTTTACAGCCAGTAATCAGTGTGCTCTGTGTCATACCACAGGCGAGTTAAAGGTATTCTGAAAGTAAGCAGTTACCATTCCTGTTGACGGCCTGGTTGATCTGGGCTGAGGTTTTCAGGAGATGGGTGTTCCCCTTTCTTTCTGGCTCCCGAGATGGGAAGGGCAGACAAGTGAATTTGTTACTCTGCCCTCTGAATTGGCTTGTTCTAGATTTGAATATGGGGTTTGTAAGTCAACTCTGCAGAAAGGACTGGGAAATAGTTTGTGGTTAGGATATTTCTTTTTCCTGCCTTGGCTGGTGAACCTTTTCAGTGGCCTCTTTGGTGTATCTTTTCAAGTTACGGCTGAATGTGGAAGTGAGAGAGGGCTCCCTGAGTTCAGCTGTGTGACCATGAGGGAATAGAACTGACAGCTTTGCTAGGCCACTGCCATAGAATGTGGTAGAGAATAGAATATTCTGTGGAGAGTAATAGAATATAATATATATATATAAAAATATATATATAGAATATAATAATATTCTATATATATATAGATATAAATAATAATCTATAAATAATAATATATAATATATATATAAAAATATATATATAGAATATAATAGATATATCACTGGTATAAAATAGAATAAAACCTTGATTTCCATGACTGAACTGTAAGTTCAGCCAGACAGTGATAGGTGCTGTTATATTTTCCTTTTAGTGTTGTGAAAGGAGCCCTAGTTATAGCTAAATAGGTTAGCATGTAACCAGAGGTATAATGTGGAGTGACTTCCAGCTTCTCAGTCAATTTTAACTCTTATTTGTGTGTTTGGTATTTTTTATTGTTTCTGTATATCTCTGAAGCGTGGCATGGCATTGTTGCCCTATATGGTGTGGGTCATCAGAGAGGAACCATGTGGAATTTATTTATCAGCATAAACAGCATCAAGACATTGACCTTTCTGATATGTAGGCAGTAAACAATAATGGGAAAGGAAACCTATGAAAGCAGTACATGTTATTTGAGTAAAGACTAAAGCCTTTAGCTTTACTCTAACTCAAGCTTTACTTCAATCAAAGTCCTGTAAAAGTGTCTGTAAATGGCACCAGAATAACCATTTTTGGTGTCTTTTACATTATGGGTGCATCTTAGAAATCTATCTGGTTTTTTTTTTTTTGGAACCATTTTCTCTGGACCATGATGGATCTCTGGATATTGCTAGTTGAAACTTGCTTCTTGGCCATTTTTTGAGTGTACAAGTTGCTATTGTTTTCTGGGCATCTCAGTTGAGTAGTTCAAACAATTAGCCTGCTTTGGCCCAGGAAGAACATCGATCTTCAGGAACTCCCTGCAAATTCCTCTTTACTGCAGTTACAAACATAAAAGCAGATAAACTCAGTGGCCATGACATTGTAGTTTTCTGTTAAACAGTTCTCCAAGATGTTTGAAAGGTCTAAATGGCATAGTCCCTTGTTATTTTGCTCTCAGCCACCTTGTTTGGGGATTCCTTTTTTAGGCTGATGGTGGATCATATTATGAGATGCTGATTTCCCTTGAAAGTATTGATGGAAGATCTTCTTAGTCTGTATTTATCTTCTCAGGAGTTAACTTACAGTGATACTGCTGCAGCAGAACATAGTCACAGATACGCAGAAAAATTTATGCCTGATTGATAGAAACTTTCAGCTGTTCTGTAACCTTCTGTTAGGTTTGCTGGGTAGATGCAGAAAACTTCATGAATGCTGTATCTATTTTCTACCTAGAGACTGCATGAAAAGTATCCTACATCTTTTCTAGGTCTTTAACAGTTCATTAATTTGCATGAATGGGGTTAGAGAGAACCTCTGTATGATGCTAAATGCTGTACAAGTCCAGACTGAAGAGAGAGCTCTATAATTGTTCCAGCTTTCTGGGGATTGCCTTAGAGAAAATATATTGCGTCATTTGTTGCTTTTGCAGTTAAAAGATTATGCCTCTGAAATACACAGGGTGCTACAGAGCAGTTTTTCAGTAGCATGAGAGTGCTAGTGTCTGCATACTGCTATCACTAAACCTCTGCTTGATGCTTTCATTTGTAACAAAAACAGTATTTGGAGCAGAAACTTGGTCACAGATGCTGAGACAGCACCAACCATAATGTGGGATGTTGATTTCTGAACTGGCATATGTAGGCATCACTGTGCAACAAGCAGTGGAGTGTAATTATGAAATAACAACTCTTCAGAAACCCTGTCTAAAACCTCAAGTCAGCCGCATTCAGTTAGCTTTCATCTTTCAGGACCTCTTACTTCTGTGTGCTCCCAAGTTCTGATTAGGAGGTACAAGGCTAGAATCAGGCCTTGCTACTCTAAAGGAAAACAGGAAGTAGGGGAAATGCGAGGAAGGAGCTCAAGGCCTTTTCTTGAAATTTCAGGCTTTATACTAACTACTATTGGGCCTCTACTTCGGTGTTTGATTCAGTAATGAGTCAAGCAGTAGTAGCTCTGATGGGAGAAAACAAAAATACACATCATGGGTAGGAAGGTAGCGTGACCAGCAGGTCGAGGGAGGTGATCCTGCCCCTCTACTCTGCTCTCGTGAGACCTCATTTGGAGTATTGTGTGCAGTTCTGGTGTCCTCAACATAAAAAGGATATGGAACTGTTGGAACAAGTGCAGAGGAGGGCCACGAGGATGATCAGGGGACTGGAGCACCTCCCGCATGAAGGTAGGCTGAGAAAGTTGGGGCTGTTCAGCCTGGAGAAGAGAAGGCTGCATGGAGACCTCATAGCAGCCTTCCAGTATCTGAAGGTGGCCTATGAGGATACTGGGGAGGGACTCTTCATGAGGGACTGTAGTGAGAGGACAAGGGGTAACGGGTTCAAACTTACACAGGGGAAGTTTAGATTGGATATGAGGAAGAAGTTCTTTACTGAAAGGGTGGTGAGGCACTGGAATGGGTTGCCCAGGGAAGTTGTTTTTGCTCCATCACTGGCGGTGTTCAAGGCCGGGTTGGACAGAGCCTTGGGTGACATGGTTTAGTGGAGGTGTCCCTGTCCATGGCAGGGGGGTTGGAACTGGATGATCTTAAGGTCCTTTCCAACCCTAACTATTCTATGATTCTTCCTTTTAAAAGGGAATGAGTCTTGTTTTCTGTATCTTCTGGGGAAGGCAAGAAGCAGCCATATTCAGGGAAGTCGTTAAAGCATTGCCAGCATTTTCCTTTCTCTCAGCTCACTGTGATTTAAAGAGCTGCTGATGTCAGAGAGCTGGGATTCCAGACGGGATTGCTGATCTTACCTCACTAGGAGAAGTTGCATGGGTTAGCTTTTCCTTACAAGACATTGTCCAGCCTTTCTTGCATGAAGGATTTCTCATATTTCATTTGGGCTAATGCCTCCCTTTCCTGCTGTCATGAATTAATACCACTATGCCTGACTGTCCGTTCTGAAAATAGCTACCGGTACAGCTCACAGCTATTCATATCTGCTAGTGTCAACATGAAGCAGGACATGTTCCCAGAAGAAATTATTACTTTTTACAGCTGCTGCATCAGAAAAGTTAAAAAGGCTTAAAAAGCAGAAGTAGCTTGGACAGAGCTTGAAATGTTCTTCATTCTTGTCTTTCCCCTGAGGAAGATGCAGAAAGCTACATAGAATCATAGAATAGTTAGGGTTGGAAAGGACCTTAAGATCATCTAGTTCCAACCCCTCTGCCATGGACAGGGACACCTCACACTAAACCATGTCACCCAAGGCTCTGTCCAACCTGGCCTTGAACACCGCCAGCGATGGAGCATTCACAACTTCCTTGGGCAACCCATTCCAGTGCTTCACCACCCTTACAGTAAAGAACTTCTTTCTCATATCCAATCTAGGCTTCCCCTGTTTAAGTTTGAACCCATTTCCCCTCGTCCTCTCACTACAGTCCCTCATGAAGAGTCCCTCCCCAGCATCCTCATAGGCCCCCTTCAGATACTGGAAGGCTGCTATGAGGTCTCCATGCAGCCTTCTCTTCTCCAGGCTGAACAGCCCCAATTTTCTCAGCCTATCTTCATATGGGAGGTGCTCCAGTCCCCTGATCATCCTCGTGGCCCTCCTCTGCACTTGTTCCAACAGTTCCATATCCTTTTTATGTTGAGGACACCAGAACTGCACACAATACTCCAAGTGAGGTCTCACAAGAGCAGAGTAGAGGGGCAGGATCACCTCCCTCAACCTGCTGGTCACGCTTCTTTTGATGCAGCCCAGGATACGGTTGGCCTTCTGGGCTGCAAGCGCACACTGCGGCTCATGTTCATCCTCTCATCAACCAGCACCTCCAAGTCCTTCTCCGCAGGGCTGCTCTGAATCTCTTCTCTGCCCAACCTGTAGCTGTGCCTGGCATTGCTCCGACCCAGGTGTAGGACCTTGCACTTGGCATGGTTAAACTTCATCAGGTTGGCATCAGCCCACCTCACTTCACAATAGATTTTAAAGTCTTACAGAATCTGTTGGAATTTGCATTTGAAAATAGGATTTTTTCAAGTCATGTTGTGTTTAATGTGTCGCCGGTGTTTAGCAATGGATTAGCTTCGTGTCCAGGAATGCAATAAGAAATGTTTGTCATTCTGGTGTAGCAACTTCCTTCTCTAGAAGTAAATCTTCTATATGCTTTGACATCATGGTTCCTGAACTGCAGTGGTAATGATGCTAAGAAACCCTGAACAGGATTGAGCAACTCAGAACAATTTGTGCTGCAGAGTAGCTCACAGGTTAGATGTCAAGAGCATTATAAAGTGGAGAAACATACTCATGGAGCAGTTAGAAACACGTGTAATGCTCTGAGGAGGATGTCTGAAGTGCTGCTGAAGGGAAAATTGACATTGTATACCCGCATCTCTTGACAGGGATCTAAAGTGGCAATACTTGGGTTTTTTCTATGTTTGTGACCCTTTCTTTATCGTTTGAAGTATAAAGACACATTTATATCTAGGGATCGGATGTTATGTCCAGTAGTGTTGACCCCACAGTGTTTTGTTGGAAAGCTGGAGAGAGAAGACTATGAAGGATACTTAAGCATATACTGAAACAGTGTTCAATCTTAGTGGTTTTCCGATTGCACGTTCCATTAACCTGTAGTGCAGAACGCTAGTTGAAACACGAGGTAGCAAAGCATTTCCTTTTAATAGCTCATTATTAGTAGCATTTTGTCCAAAAGAATTCAGTGCAATGCTCTTTATGTTACTGTGTGCATTAGATTTTGATGAAATGTGACTCACAGTGACTCTGCGTCAGAATGTCATGCAAAACCAAGACATAAGTGGTGTAGATATCTACAAGAGAGACAGTTTCAGGGCTGATGGAACAAGGGAAGAATGAGGGAATCATTTGTTCTAACTGCCTGCTCCAGAAAAGCTATCCCATCACTTGCACTTGGTTTGGTTTTTTGTTTCATGATCATGCATGCAGCTATCTGACTAACCAGAAATAAGAGGAGTTGCATTTGGTGTTGTACTTCACAGGAAATGAAGTTGTATGCTATGTGAAAACCAGCTGGAAGGGGTTCAGACAGGAATTTCTGTGTAGCTTGTAAGGTCAAAGGTGGGAGTCAGTTATGGTAGATCTGATGATCCTACAATATCAGTTTTGAGACTTCCTTCCCAAACAGAAGATGAGTTGGGACTGTGGAATTTCTGTCACTTTGCTTCTATTGTGGTGCAAACAGTCCTTAAACATCTTGAGAGACAGGCAAAATAAAGCTACATAAAATGTTCTTTTCAGGCTGGAAACCAGATCCAGAAAGAATTTAAGGAGCTGGATGCAAGATTCCTTGTCATTCTTCAGAAACTGCCAAAGGGATTGGGATCCTTATTCTGTGTGACAGGAAGAAGTATGTGACCTTCTTGAGGCATGTTTACTATTTGTTCCTTCTCTTTAACAAGCAAATGAAAATCTCATGGTATCATTTCTCTTTTCAAGTTATGTATAGAAGCTTGCAGCTCATGCTGTGCAGTAGAGGGACTCTGCTGGAAATATTGAAACACCAGTAAACCACTAACTCTAACTGTTCTTGACATATTTTACTTAAAAAATCTGAATTTAATAGAATATTTTGATAAGGGATTGCTGAGCAATTGTCGAAGGACAGGAACACATATGTTGTAAAAGCTCCTGAGATCCCTCTGTAGAAATCCTTAATTGCATTTGTCTAGAAACTACTCTGAAATCGCCTCTCTCCTATGGAGCCTATGGAGAGAGGATTGTGCCTCTGCTCTTCAGAGCACCTTTCCATAGCAATTTGGAATGAACTTCATGTGGTAGATGGTGGTGATATCAATTGGAGGATAAAATGCTACAGTCACAGGGAGCAGTGTCAGCACAGTTCCTTGGGCCATTGGTTTAGTGAATTCAGCCCAGTACTGTGGTGAGTTTAGGACCATAAACTCTCCCCTGATTTGGAGTATTGCTTCATTGATTAAGCATTTTCTAAGCTACTCTAAACACAAGTGCTAGTTGTTACTGTCCTCAGTCTTGGTTTTTATTAGTATTATTTTGTTACTGTTATTAGAGCTAATGTAAGGCCTGCTTCTATAGAGTTCAGAGATTGATAACTCTCCCATCCCAGTTGCTATGTAAGGCTTAGCTCTGCAATCAAGCTGCAACAGGTAAACAAGTTGTCCTGCAGCTGTTGACTTGGTCAACATCAAACCTGACCAATATATGATGTTGAAATTAAATTGTGTAATCATCTGTACCACAGGCTAACACCAGATACTACTGACGGTCACCATGGTTCAGCTGAAGATTAGAAAGTAATGTAGTTGATGTAGTTTGATCATGTATCTGAGTAAGGGCAATAGACTTAGTGAGGGAGGCCCTCATTTCCCTGATTCTCAACAGTTTTTAATGTTTCTGTCTAAGTCTAGAGGTCTGCTTTTGCTAAGGGTTTGGGGGGGGGCGAGGGTGTTAAATCTTTTGGACAAATATTTTGGTTACTGGTGTTGATTTATTGTGGAATGACATTCATGGTGCTCCTTAAATGCTGAGTAAAGCTAGCCACTGAAGTCAGGGAGGAAGACCTTAAGAATTGTGGAAAAAAATTGTAATTCCTGCAGGTGAATGAAGATAACCAGGAAAACATACCTGCTTTTATTAATCTCAACCAAATGGGGCACTGTAGTATGCTACAAAGCCACAGTTGTTTCATACAGTGGAAGTTAAGACTGAATCAGATGCTGCAGTTCTGGTTAGAAATTGAAACACTGAAGGCTGTAATTACAAAACTTGGTAATACTTGTAATTAGTTAATATGAGCAGATTCCAGAGTAATGGTACAAGGACTGCAGAAATGAGCGAATGTGGTGACAGTAAGTTTTTTTGCAAGGAAAGGCAGCTACACCAACCCCCTGCAGAACAGGGTGTTAAATAAGAATCCACACAATCATTTCATTAAAATTTGGCCTTAATGCAGTTAGAGGATCTTATTTATTTTCACTGTTTCAAGCAAGGCTAATGCTTAGTAAAATGAGCTAAAAGCACTGCTCAGAGATAAGAATAAATATGGATAAGGGCCTTTAAACTTCCCTTTCACACCTTTGAAAGTTACAGGTTTTTTTTCTTTTTAGCAAGTATTCTGCTATTCTACACCTTCCACAGTAGTTCCTATTAGTACAAGAACAACAGCACAGTTGATAGCAAACCAAGCAGCTGTAAAGTTGAGCTAGCTAGTGATCTTGTGTTCACAATTGCTGCTGTGACTTTAGTAGATAAGGTATTCAAGTCTGTTGCTTCTTGGCTTTCTGACACATTATCTCTGTCCTACTTGATTTCCTGTGTGTGTTGAGCTGTGGTAAGGGGAATTGTGTTTTGTTCAGAATAGCAAAATGGCAAGAGTTCACCTTTACAGAGGAAATGCCCCATGTATTTCCAGACATGTTCAAAGGAAATAAAATCAGTGCCACTTTATGGCTTTTGAAGTCTAACCACAGTGTTTGTGTCTGTGACCTCAGTCAAGAGTGAGCAAGCACATGAAATCTCATAGCACCTTCTATTAAAAAATAAATATTAAAGAATAATGAATGGAAACAATAAATGCAATAAACTGAAACATTCCTATGGGATCTCTGTCCGACAATTTTTAAAAGGTTATCTCCACCTGCAGTGTTAATAGACAAACTTGTGTTGTTTCTGAGAGAGATAAGAACAGCGATATGTGTTTCTGATGGGATAAAACAGCCTGTATTTCTGAGCTTATTCAGTTGATTACTTTGCTTAATATCCTTCATGCCTGGGATGACAAACAGCAGAATTCCCATGACCAAAAGCTCCCAAACAATTGCGTGGGAAATAAATTGAGATGTTGGATAAGGCACTTGCAGGCTGTAAATATGTCACAGGCGCCCTTTCTGATGCAGAAATGTACAATCTGCTTGTTTCTAGGATGCCAATTTTTTGTCTAGGTTATATTAACAATCAGTGGAAATATCAGTGCATACTACACACTGTTTCTTTAGTATGTAATAAAACTGTACAGGGAGAATCAGTCTGTTGTGACTGGTGAGCAGTAAATTGCGTAGTTGAAATACAGACCGTTTCCCCTATTGTACCAGGTCTGCCAGCTTACTCAGTTTGAGAATGGGTCATGCATCACAGGATGGTTTTCAGTGAGACCCAACCACTAGTGTAATGAAAGTCCTGGCTCCTAGAGTAATGTGGGTTTGGCAGGGATAGGGCAAGGTTGTTTAAGTTACTGTGTATGGCAGAAAGGTTGGAAGTGTCATGTGAATGCAAAACCTGGAAAGAAACCAGCATCAATTAATTCTGTGAAACTGTAGAAATTAGGATATTGGAACTCTGTTTGGGAGAATTTGACTCATTATTTAGGAGCATCAGCAATATCCCCAAAATCTCATGCAATTAATTCTTGTCCATCTATCCAGCCAACTTTTATTTAGGATGCATATAGCAGAGATTCACCCAAATAAAAACCCAGATAATACAAAAGGTAGAAATTAAACTAAAAAAATCTGTCAGGAGACTGATGTAGAAGGAAGGGGTGCATATGCATAGCTAGTGCATAATCTAGAAAACCAGAACTGAGTACGCTTTCTTCCATTCATTGGAAAGCCTTAGGATGTATGTCCATCACAGAATCTGTCCTTCAGGTATTTGAAGTCATTAAACAACAGATGAGAGGAAGAAATACAGTCTGTAAGTCTTCCCTTGGTCTGTTTTCGCAAGATCACTAGTCATACGTTACTTTCGTTGCAGTTACCTGCAGAGGAATCAATTACAAAGGGAGAGAATCCCTTTCTTGGGGAGTGTAGAAGCACTGAGTGGACAGGGTCTGCCTCAAGGAGCTCATGCAAACACCAGTAAACTTAATCTAGTTAATAGTCAAAAGAACTCTAATGTGATGCAGTCCCTAAGCATGCAGTCAAGTAAGGAAAAGAGTAAAGATCTCCAGCAGCCCAGTTCAGTGTCAGATATCATACACTGTGTCTTTCTCCATGTGCAGTAAGGCTGAGGAATTAGGTATGCTTTCTGGCTTCATCATAAATAGCTATTTGTAAAAACAAGTCACAGATAGTTAAGGCAACCTTCATGTGAGATTTTTAAGAGACAGACCTTTTAAATATATTGAGGACCCAGTAAACCATATGCCACTTGTTAATCATAGAATCATAGAATCATAGAATCATAGAATAGTTAGGGTTGGAAAGGACCTCAAGATCATCGAGTTCCAACCCCCCTGCCATGGACAGGGACACCTCCCACTAAACCATGTCACCCAAGGCTCTGTCCAGCCCGGCCTTGAACACCACCAGGGATGGAGCATTTGCGACTTCCCTGGGCAACCCATTCCAGTGCCTCACCACCCTTGCAGTGAAGAACTTCTTCCTTACATCCAATCTAGGCTTCCCCTGTTTAAGTTTGAACCTGTTACCCCTTGTCCTGTCACTGCATTCCCTAAATGAAGAGTCCCTCCCCAGCATCCCTATAGGCCCCCTTCAGGTATTGGAAGGCTGCTATGAGGTCTCCATGCAGCCTTCTCTTCTCCAGGCTGAACAGCCCCAATT
The DNA here is from genome assembly GCA_039720435.1 of Amazona ochrocephala. Lineage (NCBI taxonomy): Eukaryota > Metazoa > Chordata > Aves > Psittaciformes > Psittacidae > Amazona > Amazona ochrocephala. The sequence goes on along the minus strand of CM077883.1, from coordinate 28,193,291 downwards.
TTCTCAGCCTATCTTCATACAGGAGGTGCTCCAGTCCCCTGATCATCCTCGTGGCCCTCCTCTGCACTTGTTCTAACAGTTCCATGTCCTTTTTATGTTGAGGACACCAGACTGCACACAATGCTCCAAGTGAGGTCTCACGAGAGCAGAGTAGAGGGGCAGGATCACCTCCCTCAACCTGCTGGTCACACTCCTTTTGATGCAGCCCAGGATACGGTTGGCTTTCTGGGCTGCAAGCGCACACTGCCGGCTCATGTTCATTTTTATATCGACCAACACCCCCAAGTCCTTCCCCACAGGGCTGCTCTGAATCTCTTCCCTGCCCAACGTGTTAATGGGGAAACACTAATTACAAAACAGATCGCATTCATAACTCACAAGTTATTTGTCTAGAACCTATATTTTCATTAAATAATAATTGCATTTAAAGAAGTACTTTCCTTTGAAATATTCAGGTATTCTTGGTATTTTTTAAGCTTATTATGGGAAAGAGATGATGTTCGGGTGGAGTTGATGTAACCCTTACAGAAGATTTCAGCAGACAAGTTTTAGGTTTTGTGGAAGCAAGCTAAGAAGCTGAATTGGCACGTAAATGAATGTCAACCTTCCAGTTCACAGGCCTGTGTGAATGGTGTTTGCTAATGTCTAATTGTGGTGGTTTCATGTTGCACATGCCCTTGTTCCTATCTCCATTCAGGCTCGCTCTGGGTTTTGAAGTTTAAGAATATACAGATGCTTTGCAGAGGAAAATTTATTGCTCTCAACAGAGGAGCACTGTGGGATCCTCCTTGATTTCTAACAGTTACATTCTTTCAAGCTTAGTAATGTAGTGATAATGAAAGTCAGTAGCTCATTGTGTAGGTATGAGCCAGGTATAATGTAAATAGGCATTGTGCAAACATTCAGGCTACCAAAAGAGATTATTCCAGGTTGATCCTGGTCTTCTATAAGAATAGATTGATAACCAAGGGGAAGATCCTTATCTAAAAGCTAACTACTTTTATTTATAGCCCTGGCAACTGGAGATCTTCCCAGAGAGCAAAATGCATGACTGCTTCCAAGTCAGGATCCCAGCCATACTGCCTACAGAGCCTATGGCAAATACTAATCAATTGATTAAACCACTGGAAACAGCTGTGTTCAGAACTAAGTTCATCAGCTGAAGATCTAGCAAACCATTAGAGCAAAGCAGCTTCCAAATAATGCCTATACAGTGTCCTCTTCCTGGACCTACAGTTCTCCAGTAGTATGGAAAAGGCATCAGAGGAGAAGCAAACACTGCCTGTCAACTAACGCCTTTGTTGAAGGCAGACTGTAGAAGAGATTTCTGGAGGGGAATCATTAGCATGCTGGTACCTATGTGTTAACTAGCTGAAAGCCATACTGTTTGAAAACATGATTGAACTGATACCAATTCCTTAGAATTATTATTAGCCCCAAGCAGAGAAGCATGCTGGAACACTGGCTTCCACTTCCCTGTGGTCTCATCACTAACCCATCCTCTTTTTATTAGGCTTGGATGCGTGGAATCCCCAGACCTGTAATAATAAAGACCTGGTGAGCATGTAGGACTGGGTGAAGGGGAATTTCTGGAAATCTGAGACCCCTCCCTGCATTTGCAGAGCAAACAACTTTTATAATTGACATGTGTATTTATTTAGTGTAAATAGTTACAAATCTTTAGTAATGCCTCACCAGGTCAGACGTTTGAGGCACAATGAGTCATTCCCCAGCGTTAAATAAGAAGCCTTGATCCCCACATTTTTGATTGAGGCAAATAAGTATTTTAAATGTGTGTCAAGATGGTTGTTAAAATAAATGCCTGTGGCGTGACAGGGCTGGAAGGATGAAAGAGAAAATTCCCTGGGTCTTCAGACTCAAGCATTGCCTGCTCCAATTTCAGGTTGAAATTTTTCAGTGAAAAATCAGTCCTGTCAACTGCTTCAGATGTGACGAGCATGATATTTTTACAGATGTAAAACTCTCCTTGAAAGAAAGAAACTTGGGGCTACTTTGTTGCTCTTTGGCAGTGTTTTGGACCCCTAAGGAATATTTGCTATTTGCCACGTACATGGTGTCCATGGATGGGATTAAAACTTAGATAGAAAACTGCAGACACAATTATAATGGCCTATTTTGTGGGTAGATGGATGGTTACACTGTCATAGGGGTTTTGGTCTCCAGGGCTAAAAGCCTTCTCTGCATCTCATATCCAGAGGTGACAGAGATTATTGTCCACTGCAGACAAAAGGAAATGTTTGTAACACTGCATGGTGTTTGCTGAAACCGAGACTATGCCTCTGCATTAGTGACTGCCCTCAGTGCTGCTCACAAAAGTGATTTCACACTTCAGATGGAGTCCTTTTGTGTGTATATGTGTCATACAAATTATGGTTGCTTAGACTATCCACCCTTCAGGTTAACAAGTAGAGACTCTACTGAATATTGTGAAGACCAGAAAGATGATAATATTATATCCAGCCAGAGCAGCAAAGAGGCAGAACATCACTAGATGTAAGAGATCTTTCCTTTGTGCAGGCATTGTAGTTTAGATCTGCAATAACCAAAAGTGTTTGGAATGATTATGAAGTGGTGAAAGAAGCTTTCATCCGTATCACTGAGATTGCTGCTGTGTCCACAAATTCTGGAATTTATTGATGTATGATACTGAATCTTATAGTACAGCTTGTAATACTCCTTGACATGTGCTGGTATTTGTGTCTTTAGTGCTCTCGAACTACACATATGTGACTAAGCTGCTGTGTCCTTTCCTTTCAAACCAGTTAGTGTGGATTTCCAGCTACATTTTCAGGCACTTAGCTTTTATTTTTGTGGCTGCCCATATAAGAGAGCCAAAAAGTAGTGTGAACATAGATACTGCCCACAAATATAACCAGTTCTGTTTTCTCCCTTTGACTTCAACACCTCAAAGTTCTACTGTTTTTACGTGAAGACTGGGTCAGATACACTGGTGAAAAAGCAGCAGATTTCATCCAGAAATATAAAGGTGATTATGTTGAATGAAGTAGCTAGGAAGAAGTGCTACCAAACCTTAAGGCCCATATCTCAAAGCGCCAAGATAACTTTACAGGGCTCAATACCACACCTATCAAAGGGTAGCAGAAGTCACAATGTATTTCTGCAGTTGTTTCTTGGAGAATCAAAGTATCTTCTGAGCTGTGTTGCACTGTAGAGAACTGGTGATTTCGTGTAGAATGGTATCAGAAATCGACTGGATCTGACAGAATTCTCTGCTACTTGGTTGGGTTTTTTTTAAATTACTGGCTGAGCAGCCATGCTGCCATTTGTATTGATCATTGATCAACTGTTGAAGAGCTTGCAGTACCAACCTTAGGTGATCATTAACTCTAAATGATTCTTCTTGTTTCCTGGGTTTATGAAGGGAACTACAGGTAAATGACCTATGAAGTAATCCTCTGCAAAAGAGGTTGGGTAGGAGAAAAACGGATAGTGCATTATAAGCAGTGCTGGGGTTTGGTTTGGTTTTTAAATCTACAGGATTTTTTTAAAAGCACAGTGAAAATGTTGGTTAAAAAGAAAATGATTTTTTTGCAAGAACATCTCTCTAACACACTAATGCACAACAATTGGGATAGAAGTGCCCTGGGCTACAGAAGTCTGCTTGCATTTTTCAGCAGGAAGTAGAAAAAGAAAGCACAATTTCCAGCGCAAGAACTAACTCCAGATTTTAAAATCTTCCTGTTGAGAAATACTGGTTTCATGAGCAAGGAAATGTGTTTTTCATAATTGCAATCAATTATTCCACCTAACTCTTTCTTACTGAAGTCTAGGAAGTCTGAACAGCCTCATGCATAAATGGTAATGTCAAACGGTGTTACAAATAACTGTACTTTACAGTTACACTGTGTAAATGGGACATGAGATATGTTTCTTCTTTTTTTTTCAAAATCAATCCTTACAGTTTCTGTACAATTCCCACACATTGTCCTCCAAGCTCGAGAGTTACAGATGTGCACGTCTCTAGAGTACTTCAGCTCTGCAAGTTGGGTGTTTCTAATGCACTTCTTAGTGTAGAATCCAGAAATAATTATTTTTCTAAGCCATCTCCTGTTCTTTTTTCCCTTCTGTCTCCCCCCACCCATCCCAAGCACGGTGCTATTCAGCGCTGATGGCCTTTCCTGAAGGCAGAGCAACACTGTATCTCGTTAACAAGTCTTCCGCGTGTTCCATAGTACATGAAAAAGTTGTGTTGTCAAAACCTAAGTTTCCAGCTGTTGCTTTTGCAAATGTTCCTTGTCTTGCCTGGGGAGAGGGGCAGGGCCCCTACTTGATGTTTCATATTGAAAATGGTGATTTGCACACTGTGCATAGCCCGTGCCTCTGAATTCCCCCGTTTGTTGACTTCTGAGTTTCCCATTGTAACTGTTGGCATTCAGCTTTGAAGTGATGAAAGACTGAGAAAGCAGAGGGAGGTGTGATAGAAATGGAAACAGCGAGCTTGCCAAACCATGCAGCATTTTGTACAGTCAAGAACCTGATAGCGACCTTTTGCTCTTGGCTACCATACTTCATTTCAGCTGCCCAGTGGAGGTAAGAATGAGCTTGATTCCACTGAAAGTGTGTTTGAATTGAACTAAGATTATTCTCTGCTCTTGTTTTTGTAACAAGCCTTACAAGATGTCTTCCATGGGTTATAGCATATCCTCAGTCAGCAGGAACATCAAGATAAATTTGAGTGTAAGGCACACGTGTACAGCAAGATGGATATACTTGTGCTACTTTTAGAACCAGATTTCTGAAGAGTCAGGCTAAAATTTCCAATGGTCCCTTAGTTGAAGAATGTGTATATATTAAAATGTTCTAGGCCTCCTTTTTCTCTCCTATTTGTTTTAATGGAAGCAACATGATTGGATGCAAAGGTGAGTCGGTAACATTTCTTGTCATGTCCCACTGCACCATCTAAACTCTGAATGTCCTTCATGTATGAATTACCTTTATGCTATTGATTTATAGTCACAGCATGAATTTGACCATGCTGGTCAGACTCTGAGATTTGGACTTCAGAGACGAAGTGGTTGGAGTGATGTGATCTTTCCCTGAGTTGTACAGTCACTAGGCATAACAAAACTACCTTCTGTGTGTGTTCTGGAAATCAGTGTCAGGAAAAGAGTTGAAAAAGTTAAATGTGAGAACCTACTTGGCATTTTAGTGGCCAAGATCACTCAGCATTCCTGACATCATATGTATAATTTCTGGCTTTGTTGATCGTAAGTGCTTTTCAGGATATTGAGAAGCAGATTTTTACCTGTGCTTGATCATATGTGCAATGTTATGAAGTCTGTATCTTCAGACCAGCAGCAAGGTTAGGTCTGTGCTTGATTATTGATTACAGGGTTAAGAATATTGCAACAGCCCCACTAAAGACCGGAACAAGCACATTTTTTCCTGAGGGAGTAGACTCCTGAAAGCAGCAGTCAGATTCTTCAGGATATAACTTCTGCTCCAGAAGAGGTATAGGCTGCTTTCCTGTCTCTAACGCAAGACGTAATTATGCATTATATACTTAATTATGCATTACTGTATTGAGCAGGGAGGGTATTATGTTCTCTACCATGAAGCTTGACAAGGTTTATGTTGACTAGCATTACTATTATTTTGAGCCAAGCAAGGGAGTAATCTCATTTGTTTCCAGACTGATGCTGTGGTATCTGAAATCAGATTCTGAGCCTCTGTTCTTAATCGCTTCATGTTCAAATCTCTTTTTGTTTATTGATACACCTTTGGCTTTAGTTAAGTAAGCACTGTGATTTTGAGTCCAAGCTCAGGTAATGCCTGAAGCAGTATAGGCCTTACTTCCTGTTCTGTCTTTTTTTCTTGAAACAAAGATTAATCCATGACTGAAGCATTAGTAGAGGAGAAGGCAAGGTGTAATATAAGATTGTTTGTGGTATGGAGTGCAAATATTTGCTGACTATGTGTTATGTAGGGCAGAACAATCATTTAATGATGGAATTCAGGCCTCAGTTACAGTCTGTATGAGGCAGTGGTTGATATAGTTTAATAGTCTTAGCTGTGTGCAGGTGCAACAGAGCATCTTCCTGTCAGCATGGATGTGGGAGCTCTTGCAAGGGAAAGAGACAGGTTAGAGAGGTCTGGAGAATGCCAGCTGGAGCATCCTTACCAATGAGAAGGTCTCCAATGCTATCTCTGTCTTAGATTACAATGGCTATAATCCTGCTTAAAAAGCCAGTGCTGATTGTCTGAGTTTTCTATGACTAGCATTACAGTAATAAGGAAAAAAAGAAAGAAGGCAGAGCAAAATAATGCTTCTCTAGCACCTCTCACCGTGAGTCTGAGTTGTATCTAAGATGGAGGTATCTTCTGCTGTGAATTGAAGGACCCATTTTAGGATCATCACTGTGTCCAAGAAGCTCAAGCAATACCTGTAAGTGAGGAGTGAATGATGAACTACTGAACACTTCCTAATACTGCCTCTTTACTTTTATGCGCTACAGATCTCTACAACAGAGTGACAAAGAGATTTTCTGCTGCCATCTTTTAGAAGTCTACAATCCTCAGCCACACAGGTTTTTATTTCTTTGCAAAATCAGACTTAAAAATAGCAAGCTGGTCCTCACGGTTCTTATCAAGTGGGTTAGCAGTATATGAAAGGAATCCTGTCTCTATAGAACAGTTTATTGGCCCTTGCTATTATAGTAATTGTTCTTCCTAACATTTCCTGCTTTCAGATCAGGAGGCTACTTGTGAAAACACCTCAGCTCTGCTCCTTAGTTGTAGGCAAAGCTTCCTGTGTGTCAGGAATTGCAGATTGGGGTTTTTTTTAACAGATGAATAAGTTAGAATCTGTGACTTCTGCGAAAGCCATGACAAAGTGCAGGCTAAAGAACAATTTACACTTGCTCCATCTCCTGCTTTCTCACTCTTGATTTTTAGGTGCTGCTCAAACAAGGAATCCCCTATCCCCTAATGAGGAATGTTCAAGGAGAGGTTCATGTTATTGTACTCACAGCGGACCCAGGTGATGTCTGTGTTCCCTTCTTGAGCCAACTGTGTCTGACCCACAGTCAAGCAATTTTGTTGCTCGCTGTAAAAAGAAGAGACTTTAGTCTCATGTTCCTGGTGCTCACTTGAAGTTGTCAAATTTATCCTGCCCTTTCATCTTAAATTCTTTCCAATGAAGTGCAACAACATAGCTTAAGAAGGTCAAAGGTCATAGCTTTTTTAAAGAGTATCTGTTTCCATCTCTTAGGAGGTTAGTAAAAACCAAAAAACCAACCTTGGAATATAGCTAGAAAAGGCGCACCTGTACAGGGAAAAGCAATCTCTTTGAAATAGGAAACAAAACCCATGCAACCAAAAAACCAACAACCAATGAACCACAAAACCCCTATCCAGATCCAGAATAGGGTGGGAGGGGAAATTAAAAGTTGCCAATTCTCCTTTGCTCTTAGTTTTAACCACGGTTTTGTAACAGAGAGATTTATGTATCTGCTGCTGATATTTATGTATCATGGCCGCAAAGGGGAAAAAATGGATTAGAGCAAGATATCACATTGCAGAAAATGAGTGTTCTTGCTGCAGTTACCTCTATACACAGGCAGATCTTGGGTCAGAGTCATGTCAAATCTGGCTTCTCACCCAATGGATTATGTATCACTGCAGCAGCACATGTCCATGCCAGTCTTTAACACACTTGACAGTTAAATCTAGGGATTTGATTCCCACACATTACTAAGAAGCTTAAGCCCATGCCATTCATGACTACAAATATATTTAGGAACTTTCTGCTGTCAGGAACACTTGGGGAGGAATATCTGTCTGGTTGTCTATTGGGTTTTATGATAATCAGTTCTAGTAATGGGTACTGTTTATTATTGGGCTTCAAGCAGTGAACTGAAAGCATGCCCTATAATGAATAAAAACTTAGTTGGAAAGAATTCTTTTGTTCTTACATGGGTTTGCTGTCATCTCCTGAAATGTTATTAATTTCCTTTTGGAAATGGCTACAACAATCAAAGCTTGATATCCTTGCCAGCCATTTGGTTTAAATAAACAGCTGTGTTGATTTACAGAGATGCTGGGCCATGTGCTGGTTTTTCCTTTGCTATATTATTAAAGGATCCGTAACACCCTGCGCTCTTGACTAGCTATATCTTGTCTGCTACATTCTGCCGTGTTTAGTTTCTTTCAGTTTCTTTCTATGTGTGAAAGCCAGCTGGCCGTTAAGGAATGTAACAATTTATGTTGTGAAAGCTGGAAGTAGCCAGCTAGCTCTTGGCTTGGTTGTTTTCATCCCAAAGCCACATGTTTTCCAGCCTCTCAGGGGATCCCAGCATTTCCTTCTGAGCTGCTTTAAGCGTGATTTTGCTCCTCCAGCTCTGGTTTTTGTATTTAAAAAAACAAAATGCCTAGAAAATGGCTTTCTTGGAGGCATTTCCTTCCAGAAACTTGACTAGAGCAGAAAATAGAATAGAAGGCACTGACTGAAGGTTTAATACCTCTGTCCTTCAACAGGCTATTTTACCACTGGGAGTAATATAGCTAAGGCAGAATAGGCTGTAAAATCCATTTAAAAGACTGGCTAAATACATAAGCCATGGCCTTGTGCTAGCTTCTAGCTTTGGATCGCCGTGGCAACAGTGCTACCAAGCTGTCTCCGACGCGTTTGTGGGAGCTGATGCTGTAAGAATGACGGCAGCATAGCCCAGAGGCTTCCTCCCTGCCAGAGTGGCAGTGTCCTTTCCATGCATCAGAGAATACACCCCAAGAAACAGCCTGAAAATTTCTGAGGCACTTCGGCACTTCAAAACACAGTCGGTCAGCGAATAGGCCAGCTGATTTTGGATTTAGAAGGACATCAGAAAGGTCTGGCATGTGGGAGCTGCTGAGGAAAATCTCTAAATTTTCATTTTCTGTTTGTTGTGAGTCAGGATCATTAAGGGCAGAAAGTAGCATCTGCTGAGTCTAGTGGCAACTGTCTCTTTAGCAAACAAATAGCCTGACTTGAAATAAATGCTGTGAAGCAAATATGAACTTGAATTAGTACTTACAGTAAATTCAGACTGGTATATAATCAGGTAGGCAAGAGGAACATTGGAATCTTTATTCCATTGGCTTATGATCAGCAGTCAGGATTCATCTCAGATTGCTGAGTTTTGTGATTAGTTGATGTTGCACTTGGAATTTTCTTTGCCTTATTCTTCTGGACTTTAATCTTGCCGAACACTTCAGGCCCAACCTGTCTGCAGGACCTTGCAGCATCTTCAGAAGCAACAGTGTTTCTAAAGCATCAGCTCCCTTTGTATTCTATCATCTGATCCAGAAGCTGATTTTTGGAGACTATGCTATTTGCTACTCTGCCAATAGAAACGCTAAGTCCAGTGGACATGGTGATCTGTTTTTACATTCCTTCTGACAACAAACTGATAGAACAGGGAATTGTTCTGAAAGCCTTGAAAGTTTTCCAGGTTCTGGGTTAACATTCTGTGACTTCTTGAGTCACTGCAAATGCATCCATACTTGGAAGAGAGCAGGATGTGCCAGAGCAGTGACACAGACTTCCTGCTGCACTCATCTCTACCAGTTTTATTCTAGAAAACAGGATAGGAATAGTAAGAGCATGGAAACAAATCCTAGGCTGTAGGCTTTTCTGAGGGCTTTCTAATTGTCTTCTTTTGCTACAGACCCAAATGGAACAGCAATAAAGTCTTACAGGCAGAGACTTCCCCTTGATCCCCTTGTCTTTTCATGGTGAACCTCACTGTTCTGGTGTATGATGTCCCATACAGCTCTTGTTGCTATGTGACTCTCTTGTACTTTCAGTAGACATCAGAAGATCCAAACATTTTCTGCTGAGATTTTGCATATTGCTTAGCTGCTGGTGAACTGAGCTGGAGGGAAGCAAAAGTTTGCAGGTATTTTGATTCAGTCAGTCAGTCTGTAGCATAATTGTACATTATTGTTCCTTATGGGCTACAATCAGAATTGTTCACTTATCCCATTTCTGAGGACAGTTAAAAACTTATTCTCCTTCAACTTAACAGGTAGAACTGGAGCCTTAAGCATTCTCTGTCAGTATGAGCAGGAAAGCTGGAGATTCCCTTTATTTTTGTGTAATAATGATGATGTTCATAGAGCTGTTGCAGCATTTTGGTCTTTATCTGATGTTGAAGTTTACTTCTAGCAATTCTAATGCTGTGTTACATCATCACTGGTTATTTGTGGCAATAGCTCATAAAGCACCATCACATCAAAATGAACTGTTCAGTTACTCCTCTAATCTGGATAAGAGTGATGCCCAGGGAATGGCCAAGGACAAGACTCTTGTACCAGACAGTATGACAGCTCTTGCTCAGAGGTTTATTGGAACAGTGGCCACAGATGTGGTGTAAATAACAGAATGGTGACTCACCAGGGCAAATTTTGGCATGAATAGTGTTGTAGTTTAGAATGATGCCTTTTTTTCCCCACTTTTATCTTGTGTGAACATCGAGTTTATGGCAGACAATTAGATGCTAAGGTGTTTTGGACTTCCATTCTTTATTGCCAGTTCATATTCTGGATTTCATCTAAATAATCTCCTCTAAGTGATGTAAGTATTTTATTCACAAGGAGGCTTCTATGACCATTTGCTCATTGCGCTCATAAAGCTCCCTCCCATTTTTAAAGAAGCTCTGTACTTGTTTTAATAAAGGCATGAAAATGTCCCAGCAGGATTGCAAATCCACTAACAGCTTGCTTTTATCCTTACTCTTTATGGAAGCAGGAAAGGAAATTCCTTTCTAAGGATATTGACATTCCCTGCTTTCCCTGGACTCCGCCAACATCATTCTTTTCCTGTAAGTGTATTTCTGGTCAGCAGTTGCAGTTTGCTGTAATAATGGTGGAAGAGTGGCCGAACTTTTGCAATCCTGAGTCTAAGGTCCTGTCCATAGCACTGGTTGCCTGGGAGAAAATGGAATAACAAGGTTGAGATCCTTCCCCAGTGTCTAGTAATCTGTGGTGTAAATATTACCTTAAGCAAAGACAATGCTTTTGTGTTCAGTAACAGTGGATTATAATTTTTTTTCCTACAAGTTTGTCTACTTGCTTTTGAACCCTTAAAGGTTTGCTCTCCAGACTGTGTGGAAATGAGTTCCACACTGTCTCCTTGTTTCCTGAATATGTAAGCCATGAACAGTACACAAGATTCCTCCCTGATCTTCCCTCTCCAAAACTTTGCCTTGCATTATGGTTAATTTGGTTTAACCTCCTTGATCATGCAGAGATACTGTTACTGGGGAAAGGAATACCACAGCCTGTCTGTTCTCTGGCAAGCAGCAGTCAGATCCAGGCAGCAATTACTCTCTTTTGTGTGTAAGGCTGGAGAAAAGACTGACATCAAGCAGGTAGATGAGTGGTACCTCTGCAGGGATGCAGCAGTCACAGCATGGCTCTATGGTCCCTTGAACCGACAGAGCAAGCTGTGAGCTGTGGCATCGCATGCACTAAGAGTATATGGTACACTCAGCTGGATCTGCCCAGCGTGCTGGCAAATACTAGGCTGTAACAGTGCTCCAGGGCAGGTTTTTCTCTTCAGCCAAGGACCACCAAGTTGTTTTGAAAACAACAGAGAGACCATCTCACACACCATGTACACTGTCACCATGATAAAAATTAGGCTAAATTTGAACTACACTTCTGTAAGTTTCAGTGCTCTTTATTGTGTTTGGTGCCTTCCTCAAGTAAGTGCATGGCAATGTGTGTACGCATGGTCTGTTGTGTGGGTTTTTTTCTTCCAATTAAGTTGTAGAGTTTCTTCTACATACTCCTGACTGCCAGTGGTCTGAGTGTAAAAGTGTGCTTTTGTATTAATATGATAAGCAGTAGAAAAGTGATATGCTTCTGAGATAATTTTTTTTTCAGTGATGTTACTTCTATTCCTCTTTTCTTCAGCATTAACTTTTGTTTTTCTGTTTGTCTCAGATGCTGTCATCCCTGAGTCCCTCTAGCAATCTATAAATTCCATTTTGGAATGTCAGAGTCTCTGTATGGTATAAACTGTCTGAAACAGATCAAAATCTTGATAAGTGACTCAAAATATCCAGGTTTTCTAACCTGTATTCAGCAGAAGAATCTCTTGTTGAGGAAAGCGGATAGCTAGAGAATCCTGAGAGTGTACCTATGCCAAAAGAGAAGTCACTATTCTCAAAGTCATAAATAGCTTGTCAGTTAACTTAAATACCTCAAAGGGACTAAGTAAAGCTTTTTTTGCCACCACATTCATGTGTCTTTTGCTGTCACTGAATTTAGGGAGACACATAATTAATGGGATAATGAATGAAGCAGCTACTTCATAGTTCTAAAAGTGAATCAACTTTTTTTTTGCTTGAAGAACAGAGGCTTCTATGAGGGCCATTTTAATTATATTTGCAAAACTGCTGAAATTCACTCCTCTTCTGACCTATGTGTGAAGGAACAGGAGGAAATCTGCATCACTGTCTGTGGCTGAGTCCTCTGCAGTGATGTAGGCCTTATTCTATGTCTCTAAGGCTTAAAAATGGAGAACAGTACACTTAAGCATCTGCTGGTGCTGCAAACTTAAGACGTTTAATTTTTTCAGTTCCAGATTTGTGCAGTTATTGTTTCAGTGTCTTCTGCTGCATTTGGGGAAAATGAGAAATTGTAGAAATTTAGACAGTAAGCAATGGAGAAAATGTGGCCTTGGTAAGTTGATTGTATACACGTAATTTTTGCCTTCTACTTTGCATGTAGATCTCATAAGGAAGATGACCTGTAGTCCTTGTGTATGTGTTACCGGTTTCTAAAGGAGCTTTCTTGTTTATATGGTAAAGAGCATTCCTTAGACAACAGCAAGGGCCCAAAAGAGAGCTGTTTGACATCTCTGACCCTTGGTGAGGTGTTACAGAGCAAGCTAAGGTCATTCCAGAGGTTGTGTTTTGATCCTCTGTCGCTTTAGGTCAGCACTGAGTGGAGGGGATTAAGGGATTGTTTTTAGCTGTGGGTCCACTGCTGGGGCTAGCCTTGAAAAGAATGTTTGTCATTCCCACTGCCTGCTGTGGGAAATTCACAGGATCACTGCATCGAGTCCTGTGATTGCTAGAGAGTCTTAAGCCAGAAAAAGCCTCAGGCAAGATATATCTTTCTTATCCAGCTGTGACATTTCAACAGAAGATGCTGTTTTACTGTGTTTGATTTAGGATACCTGATTCACAGAGAACTGGCACATTTGCTATACTTTTTTTCAAGTGGTTTTTTCATAATCTTAACTTTAGATGGGGGTAGGTAAGCATTTTGCCTAAAGTCGTCTCCTTACTGGCTTTTTTTGCTCACAGGAAACTTCATTTACGGCTCTATAAAGCACAGTATTCAGAGGAACAGTAGCTCACCATATAATCTACTATCTGTCCTAAAGCCTGCATTAATTAAATAGTTACCACATTCACATGCTTAAAAGCCACTTTACTCAACCTGCTAGTGGTAAAAAGCGGTATCATATTGTGGGTTTGTCTTGAGGGCAACCAGTGCACAGGAAATGAGAGATTCTCCTGGGGTACAGCTCTGAGACCCAGATCTGGCATTGTTAGCTTTGTACTGTCAGCTGGAGGCACAACCTCCTGTTCTCCCTTTCGGAAGTTCAGCCTGTCCAACGCAAAGCATGCACCCACACAGCATGATGCAGTATAGCCACAAGAAGGCCACACTCCTCCAGGTAGAGTAGCTGTGGTGAGAAACAGAGTTTGTTAGCTGATGTGGTTCAGGACAATGTGAGTTTTTCCACTTCCAAGATCTGAACTGGTTTGTGTTTTGATAAAGTGCTGCATCACACAATCCGTATCCAAAAGGCACTGGGGGTAAAATCTCTAAACAATTCTAGGAATTTAAATATATACATTTTTTTGTGGCTTCTCCTTTGAATGTAAAACCCTGTTATTTTATACAGAGATCTCTCTGCCTGAACTTCTCCAAGTGCTTTCAGATTACTAGTAAAATTCTTCACTGTGATCTCTTTTGTCTGCCGCCTTCTTTCTGCTTCACTTCCCTAATGTCTCCCAGTGGCTGACAGTACTGCAATCAATGTCAAAGCAAAAACCTTCTGATTGCATTTGCTCTGCACTATAGTTATATATCCCAATAATAATGAGAAGTCTTCTGATTTAATTCTGCCTACTAAATTCTGTGATTAACGACAGCAGCAGGATGGCATAAAAATCTATGAATCTCAAGAGTTTTGCACTTGAATATTTCAAAAGTGTTCTACCTAGATCTTTAGTATATTGTAGCTTCATAATTTTGCATCTTGTATTGCTCAAGCCATCAGTTTCTAAAATCTATTTGGCACAAAATCCCATTGATATTTCAAGAAATTAGTTGTGTGGAAACGTAGACTCACTTTCAGAATAGCCAAGAGGAGTCAGTTTTGTGTCTGGAAAACAGATTCCTTGTAACCCATCTAGTTCACAGGTGGGAGGATCATTGTTGTCATTTCATTGCTAATTATGTTACAGAACTGGTTTCTTTCAATGGGAATTTATCAGGAGATAATCTCACTATGAATCATTTTGTTTACCAGACAGGGTTTTTTGGGAATAATCTAATTGAAGCCTCTCAAAAATGTATCACCTCAAATATATCCTATTGTTGGTTTCCCAGTGCTTCTTCATTCGTGCTTCTTTCATGGGTTTCTCTCTATTGCCCTTGATGATTGTTCAGAAGAATAATTTCTCATTATTCTAATCTGTCTTCCTGCTGTGAGGGCCTATCATTTTAAATATAGAACTCCATTATTCTTTCCTTATGCCTTCCAGAAGCACACGTATTTGAAAGAACACCTGTATTATGTTCGTAAGAATGAAAGCTGGAAGGTGTTAAAAAAGATGAAGTTATTAGAGGCCCATGCTGCTGCCCATCACCACAGAAGGTCAGCATATTCCATGTAAAATAGCATGACCATTGTGGAGTAGCTGTGATCTTCAGGGTGTGTTCTGCCCTATCCTTTCATAGAATTGTAAACGGGAAATAAAATTAATTTAATAAATTGGTAGCTTATGCAGTTGGAGAATTACTTTATTGGGCTCCTGCCTTTTAAATAATCAGTATTGCATCTACTGGCATTGTGTAGTCCAAGAACACTGTTCCATAACTGTTGTCTCTTTCCACATCTCATACTAAACTGCTACTCTGCAGTTTGTTATTGGAGGAAAACATAGCCCTTACTGCTCTCAGCTGTCACGTTAGCTCTAGCACTGCAGGAGTGAAAATGTCAAGTACAGGATCAAGTCACTCTGCACTGTACTTACATCTCAAATGGATGGATGGCACCACAGGCTAACTTTCCTTTTTTCATTTCCCTCTCATTATTTCAGAATTGAGCCACATGAAACCTACCCCTAAGTATCTGCCTGCTGACCAGAGCTTTTAAATGCTGGTGCCAGGGAAATGAGCCTGGCCTGACTGGACTGATTAAGTCGGCCAAGACAAGTGAGAATAGCTCAAAGATGAGTTGCAGTGGGAAAGGGAAGGAGTAACGCCAATTTCTTATATATAAAGAAATACATATATGTGCATGCATGTATTAAAGGAAACCAGCAGCTCCAAAATACCCTTGGTTAGCGAATGGCTCCACAGGCAGTCTGCTCAGGGAGCAAAGTCTGGAGGTTTGTAAAACTGACTTTGAAAAAGTACTTGAAAACTGGAAGGAACACACACCACACCACACCCCCCACCCACCCCCCCAAATCAAAGATACATTCACCCTAGCTCCTAACTAATGATACTTTTTGCTTCTGCAGCCTTTTTTGCAAGACTGTTAAAGGGAATATGGGACCATCCTAGCAGGAGGGCCCTACACAAATTACTTTACCCTCAGGGTAAGATCTATGTACTAAAGCCCTCTTCCAGTTTTGAGCAATTGAACTAGACTGCTTCAGCTCCAGAGTTTCTACTGTTGCTGCTGATTTTGTGTGCTTTGTTGACTATGTTCCACCACTTTTAAGGTTCTTCTGTTTTTACAGGAACTAAGAGTTAAATGGCAATGGTTAGAAAACTGAGCTGAACAAATGTGAAGCTAAAATTCCCATGTCTTCCTTCCTTGGCATGTCATTACGGAAGGCTCTGAGAGAATTGTATTTCATGTTGCATCCAATATTTCTTGTAGTATAAGCCACCTACTATGTTTTGCAAGGGCTGATAACTCCTGTCTTCTAGCTGAAGTCCAATGTAACTATACTTTTCCTGCCTACAATTCCTCTACAGTTTCAGTTAAACGTGTTCTTCACTTCCGAAGTTAAATTGTGCAGCCTGTGAATTGCCAAATGGCAAGTGCCAACTCTACCTCTGTTTTGGATGAACAAACCTCAGAAATAGGAGAGAGGGAATGTTTTTCCTTATAAATTGAGTTTTTAGCACTGTTCCTTATGGCTTCTTTATAAGGTTCAATACACAGCTTCCTTGCAATGAGAAGGAAATACAGTGGGCAGCATCTAGTTGAGACTTGCTGTGTGATCAGCTGTCATGAGCAAAGTAAGCTACTAGGACTCAGGGTCTCATCAGCATTTGTCCTACAGCAGTTCTGTGCTGAGCTTTATATTGTCAGCTCCTTATCTGAGGAAAAGTAGCTTACCTCTTTTGTTTATTTTTTCCCTTTTTTTCCTCCACTACTGCATCAAAAAAAAAAGGCACCAAGGGAAGAGGAATGGTTATTTTTTCGATGTTACATGATGCTATTTTATGTCTGGCTGGGGTCTTGAGCTAAATGCAGAAGTCATGAGAGCAAGGTAGGGAGTGAGTAAAACGTACAGGAAGAGGTGTTCCAGCAACTGGATCACTATTCTCATATTTAGGAGACCTGAGTCTAAGTCCCTTTTCTCAGGATAATGTCTGCTCTAGATAAGTAGCATTTGTTTTCTGCACTTCAGCTACTCTGTTCTACAGTAAGGCTAACAGCAATGCCTTGCTAGAGCTTGCTGTAGAGAATACCAGCTCACCCTGGTTTCAAGGAGATACCCACTGGGGTGGAATCATTGCAGCACCGATGCTCCACTTTCTTTTGCTGAGAAAGTTGGACTGTGGTTCTAGCAATTGCTATTCCAGACCACTCAATTCTCACTTCTTTGGTCAGAGAGTATAAGGGAGTGAGAGACCCAAGCTGATGTGGTAGTTCTTCAAACGACTGGTGAAAGAGTGAGTGGGTATTTTGGGCAGAGTGGGGAGGGTGTTTGGGTTTTTGCTTGCTATTTCTCCTTCTCCACAGAAAATGCAGAAGATTATTTGCATGTGTGTGCACAGTGGGAGAAAATGCCCAACTGAGATCCAAACAGAAATGAAACAGAGCTTGCAAAGTTCAAAGCTGACAATCCAAGTTCTTGCTACTGGGATGTGTGTGTGGGTGTCCCTTCTCTTCCTTTATTAAAAAAAAAAATCAAACACCAAACACTTATCTTTCTTTGAAAAAATGCATGCATTTAAATCAGCACACTGATTTTGGTGAAGGAAGAGAGAGATTTCTCTTCCCAAAGCCTGTTTTCAATCAGCAGATGAATTTTCAGACAACTTCTGAACATTCAGCACTTGTGGTCAGTTTTGCCTGCCCAAAAAACTAGTGGTTTTTGCAGACATTCCATAAACACAGGAAGCTTTGACTGTGTCTCTAACAGATAGGGGGACAGAAAAGCAAAATACACACAGTATAAAGGCAAAAGCTAAACTTGCCATGCTAGCTCAGAGGAATGTATTCCAGAAGTCTGTCTCTATAGCCAGAGCCAGATGTTTCAAAGAGAATACCCCAATTCTGGAAAGTACAATTCTGACATGACTTGCCTGTGATTTAGATTTCTTTGTAGTTACTGACTTGTCTCCCTGAAGCATGGGACTTTATATTCTGTTTGAGTTCGTTTCTTTGGAGGGGGCAAAGGGACAGCAGAGAGGGCTAAAAAGCTGTGCTGTGCAAATTCCCGTGGTGTTTGGATTCCTGATGATCTCATAACTGGTCCTAATTTTTATCTACTGAAGTAGTAGTCTCAGTTTTTTCTGCAACTGCAAGTTTCATGGATTAACCATGTTTTATCCAAGTTCTCATCCATTTTAAAATTGCTGTCTTCCAGCTCCTTCCTGAATGTCTCGTATTTCTTTTAACATCAGAGCAGCCAGAAAGAAATTCCTGACTATCTTTTTTCCTGCCCCATTTGTTATTTTTATATAGCCTAATTCTTGTTAGTCTCCTTTCTAAAAGAAACATTTATGTTCTTTTTACCCTTGCTTTTCTTCCAAAGAGAAGTGTAGTTCCCTCACCAGTCTCTATCCTCAGCTGTGCTCTTAATCACTTGCTCACCAGAACTGAGGCCACTCATACAGGTGAAGATGCCCCTTTCACTTTCAAATAGCTTTTTAATAATGTAATGATTTTCTTTTCCACTTGAGTATTAACCTTTTTTAAACCTCATCAGCCCAGTGAATAGAGATTTTAACCAAACTGTCAACAATCAACCCCCTTGAGTAGCTGTCCTCAATTATAAATAGGTGAAATTCAGAAGCTTTTTCTGAAGTACATTACTTCTCTCTGAGAAGACTGTGCCCAATGTTAGTCTGCCACTTGGCTCATTTCTACCCAGTTAAAATTACAGAGGAGAACTTTTAACTGGGAAATCTTCAACCATTTCTGATGATTTCTGTGAATAAGTTGTTCTTGTTGAAGTAGCTGAATTGAAAGGCTTTTACTCACTCTGAATTTAGGGTTATGAATCAGAATAATATCATATATTTTTAGAATCAATACTTTGATGAGCTTTCTCATTTTCTAATCTCTTTTCTAAAATTATCTTTTCATGATTTCTCCCTTCTTAGTCAAACGGAACATGTCATCAGTGTTTGCCTGTTTGTCAACAGAAACCCCATTCCAGAATCTTTTGTTCTGTAGAAAAGTTTCAAACTAAAAGAAGTAAAGATCTTTCATGTTATTGTAGAATATTGGTGCTGTTAAAATAACAATGGAAAACAGGGAGAGAACAGTTTTAATTTGCAGTAATGTGTATATTCCTGCAGACTTTTCAGATTTCAGTTGCACTATCCTGTGGTGAACTCCTCTGTAAGAAGTTTTGTTCCACCAAGAGAGAGCTGCTTAATTTTGGGTTTGGTTTTGTTTTACTCTAACACTACTCAGTGTGAACAAAACCAAGTTAAAATACAGTATATTCTACTGTGTTCTACAATTAGGAATTATAATATCCAAGGTATTGAATCTTTAACTGCATCACCGATAGCTTGTGTTCAGAAACAAAATTAATTTCTCATTATTGAGTTTCTGCTGGAAGCTGTTAAATTTGGTTTGATCAAACTATCCATTAACACTCCATCCTGTTTCCACTTAAAATCTGCCTTTGGTGTATCCCTACCCTCTCCCGCTCCTGCTTTCTCATATCAGCTCAGCCTGAAATCTGGAAATTCCTGTCCCTGTGACTAATGGACGCTGAGACAGTTCCTCCCTCTGAGCTCTGCATCTCCTGCTCCTTTGGGTGTGCTTTGAAATCACTTACTAATAAAGAACAAAAGACTCCTGGCCCTCCACATAGTTTTATTAAGCTTGCTTGCATGATAGCTTTAACACTACCGTCATTATCCTCTTTCCAATCTTAAGCCACATATGGTAAGTAGAGAAATACCTTGTTTTACCAGTCAGTGTAGTTAAATGGCAACATAGGATAGAAATTGCATGTGTTAAAGCAGTTCAAGTGATGTACACCAAAACCTCATCTAAAAAGAAATCTGAATCCTCTGTTCTCAAGGGACCTGTCAGCAACCTTGGAGAACTCCCTGCTGACAATCAAATGTCATCTGGCCCCACCGGTTACAGGTTAAAACTGACTTAGACTGGGGTTTTCAAATGAGAAACTTGCAGTGTCTTTGAATCGTTTACTCTGCTGAATAGCTGTTTTCAGCAGTATTTTTGGCTGATTCATATGCCATAAGCTTCTATGGGATATGTAGTCAACACCTGTGAATGCAGGATGCCCAACTAGGTCACATGCAGATTTTCAAAGGCAGGAATAGAGCAGTGAGACCTCTTTTCCCAGTGGCTCGAAGTGGAACAAGATGGTTCTGTGCCACCAATGTTCCTGAACCCAAAAAGGTTTCACCCAGTCCTGCAGTTTTGCATTGTACTGATGAAAACCTTGAGAGTTTGTGGCCAAAGATCACACATGTTGGTGCTGCAGACACAAACTGGAGCTTTTGCTTGAAGATTAATGGAGTGGGGATTCCTTTTATTATATATATATATTTATTTTGGCATTATAATAAGGTGTGGATAATTAAATACAATATTTTAACAACTTTGTGGAAGTAAAAGACTGGTACAAATAACTATTACAGCTGTCAACATTTCTATGCTGTTTTTAGGGGATTAATATGCAACCACAGAAATTCGTTCCAGCCAGAAACTTGGCATTAAAAGGTGCAGTCCAGGATTACAGGCCCTTTAGAAAAGACAGGCCTGGCAGGCGGGGAAGGGGAGTTGCTATTTATGTTAGGGATAGACCGGAGAGTATGGAACTCTGTCTGGGGACAGGTGAGCAGTCAACAGAGAGTTTGTGGGTCAGGGTTAAAGGGAGAACAGCGATGGGAGACATTATTGTGGGGATCTCTTACAGACCGCCTGACCAAGGGGACTCTGTGGATGAAGCGCTCCATAGGCAGATAGGAGCAGCCTCACGCTCGCAGGCCCTTGTTCTCATGGGGGACTTCAACCACACTGATATCTGTTGGAGGGATGGTACAGCCCGGCACAAGCAATCCAGAAGGTTCCTTGATTGCGTGGAAGACAACTTCCTTCTGCAAGTAATAGAGGAGCCGACAAGGAGAGGTGCCATGCTTGACCTCATCCTCACCAACAGGGAAGGGCTGGTTGGGAATGTGACGCTCCAGGGCAGCCTTGATTGCAGTGATCATGAGATGGCCGAATTCGAAATCCTCAGGACAGTGAGAAGAGCGTGCAGCAAGCTCACTGCCCTGGACTTCAAGAGAGCAGACTTTGGCCTCTTCAGGAACCTGCTCAGTAAGGTTCCATGGGATACAGCCCTAGAGGGCAGGGGGGCCCAAGACTGTTGGTTGATATTCAAGGATCACCTGCTGCAAGCTCAGGAGCGATGCATCCCAACTAGAAGGAAGTTCAGCAGGAGGGCCAGGAAACCTCCTTGGATGGATAAGGAGCTGCTGAGCAAAATTCGAAAGAAAAAAGAGGCTTATAAAAGATGGAAGCAAGGTCAGGTGACCTGGGAAGAATACAGGGATGTTGTCCAGGAAGCTAGGGACCAGGTTAGGAAAGCTAAGGCCCACTTAGAATTAAACTTGGCTAGGGATGTTAAGGATAACAGGAAGGGATTCTATAGGTACATTGCAAATAAAAGGCAGGCTAGGGACACCATGGGTCCTCTCCAGAAGCTATCGGGAGAACTGGCTACCCTGGATTTGGAGAAGGCTGAGGTTCTTAATGACTTCTTTGCTTCAGTCTTTACCGGCAAATGCTCTGACCACACCACCCAAGTCTTGGAAGGCAGACACGGGGACGGTGAGGGTGGGGACCCTGGGCCCACTGTGGGGGAGGATCTTGTTCGGGACCACCTTAGGAACCTGAATGTATACAAGTCCATGGGACCGGATGAAATCCATCCACGGGTCCTGAAGGAGCTGGCAAATGAAGTTGCTAAGCCACTGTCCATCATATTTGAAAAATCATGGCAGTCAGGTGAAGTTCCCGATGACTGGAAAAAGGGAAATATAACCCCCATTTTTAAGAAGGGGAAAATGGATGAGCCAGGGAATTACAGACCAGTCAGTCTCACCTCTGTGCCTGGCAAAATCTTGGAGCGGATTTTCCTGGAAGGCATGCTGAGGCACATGAAAAGCAACAAGGTGCTTGGTGACAGCCAGCATGGCTTCACTAAGGGGAAATCCTGCCTGACCAATCTGGTGGCCTTCTATGAAGGGGCTACGGAACTGATGGACAGGGGCAGAGCAGTTGATGTCATCTACCTGGACTTGTGTAAAGCCTTTGACACTGTCTCCCATGACATCCTTCTCTCTAAGTTGGAGAGACATCAATTTGATAGGTGGACCACTCGGTGGATAAAGAACTGGCTGGATGGCCGCACGCAAAGAGTAGTGCTCAGTGGCTCAGTGTCCAGCTGGCGACCAGTAACGAGTGGTGTCCCTCAGGGATCAGTGTTGGGACCGGTCTTGTTCAACATCTTTATCGGTGACATGGACAGTGGGATTGAGTGCGCCCTCAGCAAGTTTGCCAACGACACCAAGCTGGGTGATTCAGTTGATACGTTGGAGGGAAGGAATGCCATCCAGAGGGACCTTGACATGCTTGTGAGGTGGGCTGATGCCAACCTGATGAAGTTCAACCATGCTAAGTGCAAAGTCCTCCACCTGGGTCGGAGCAATGCCAGGCACAGCTACAGGTTGGGCGGGGAGGAGATTGAGAGCAGCCCTGCAGAGAAGGACTTGGGGCTGTGGGTTGATGAAAAAATGAACATGAGCCGGCAGTGTGCGCTTGCAGCCCAGAAAGCCAACCATATCCTGGGCTGCATCAAAAGGAGTGTGACCAGCAGGTCAAGGGAGGTGCTCCTGCCCCTCTACTCTGCTCTCGTGAGACCTCACTTGGAGTATTGTGTGCAGTTCTGGTGTCCTCAACATAAAAAGGACATGGAACTGTTGGAACAAGTCCAGAGGAGGCCACGAGGATGATCAGGGGACTGGAGCACCTCTCGTATGAAGATAGGCTGAGAAAATTGGGGCTGTTCAGCCTGGAGAAGAGAAGGCTGCATGGAGACCTCATAGCAGCCTTCCAGTATCTGAAGGGGGCTATAGGGATGCTGGGGAGGGACTCTTCATTAGGGACTGTAGTGAGAGGACAAGGGGTAACGGGTTCAAACTTAAACAGGGGAAGTTTAGATTGGATATAAGGAAGAAATTCTTTACTGTAAAGGTGGTGAGGCACTGGAATAGGTTGCCCAGGGAAGTTGTGAATGCTCCATCCCTGCTGGTGTTCAAGGCCAAGTTGGACAGAGCCTTGGGTGACATGGTTTAGTGTGAGGTGTTCCTGCCCATGGCAGAGGGGTTGGAACTGGATGATCTTGAGGTCCTTTCCAACCCTAACTATTCTATAATTCTATTATTCTATGATTATTTTGATTTTTTTCCTTAGATTTGAATTTAATCCATTTGGCTGCTTTTAAGTAGGAAAAAGACTGTGTTTTTGAAGGGAGAGATTCCTGACATAGTTCTGGTTTCAGAGGGAATATTTAGGGAGCTAAAGGGGCCGCAGGACTCTACCTCCTACCTTGCCCCCATTCTGCCTCTCTTCAGCAAACATATTTATGTGGTGTTATATTCTTTATGTTATGTACTTCATCACAGCCTATGATAGGGACAGATGAAAGTGTAGTTGAAGGTTTATTTGTCCTCGTTCTTTTTCATTCAGTTAGGCACTTGCAAAAGCCTGTAACTGGTTCTACCTGTTGACTTTCATGCAGTGGATGGTTTTTTTGGGAACTGCTGGAAAATGATATCTTGGTTATACATTCTGTCCTCAGTGAGGGCTTTCTGTCCTCATGTGTAATGTAAATTAAACATCCCATGATGTCCTGAAAATTGCCATCTTTCCCAGCCATTATAACTGTCTTCCACAGGTAGGTCATTTACTCCAGGAATAGCTGAAAACCTGTTGTGGAGGCAACAGAAATTGATCTGGTCCTAACGCTCTTGTAACCACATTTCTACTGCAAATTTCTACTAGTCTGGGCAAGAAAAACTTATCTTTTACACAGCAAATACCTCATTACTTCATTTAAAATAATAAGGGAACTCAGAAAAGGAAGAGGGAGGAAGATAAGAAAATATCTTCTTCATTTAGAGAGAGAGAAAGAAAAGCAAAATCAGAAAATTCTTTTACTTGTCATGAGGAAGCCCCAAATGGATGGTTCACTCGAGATTCTGTGAGCTGCACAAAGCTCAGCAGGGAAAATCACTCACTGACTTGTTCATTTCTCTTTTTATCTGAAGTGTCTAGTTTTGCTTTAAGCAGTGTAGGTTCTCTGCTGAATTCCAGTACTGAGTAACATAAACCCTGAGATTTTTTCGTAAGTTCAAACAAAAAATGTGCCATGAAGTAACAAAGAATCCACTATTCTGGGTCTGAGTTTTGCTTCATGCATTGCCTATGAACTTAGTGTTACTTATTGCTGTTATGCAGCAGCCACAGTTGTCCTAAGATCTGAGAAAACAGATGTACTGAGGAATGAGTGCTCATGTTCAAATTGTGAAAGAAGAAGAACAGAACTGTAATCACTGTTTTACTGACTCCTAGAGTATGTTCGCTTTGTCAGAGGTTGCTCTGACAAAGTCCGTGGCAAAGCTGGCCAGAGTCTGGCCTGCAGCCTAATGCCTTTTTAATCTAAACCTTTTGTCACCGGCTGTATTAGCTCGAACACAGAGTCTATTAAAGGAATTGGTGCAGTTCCATATTGTTTCTAGTTCCAGTGATTTTAAAGATACTTTGTGTTTATGTTGATTTTTTCACTAATATTTTCTCCCTCTTCCCTTGATATAGATGCTGAGATGTGCTGTACAGATTGCTAGAAATATCCTTGCTATACCAGCAGAGTAGTGGAAGATGGTATCTACTTAGATTGTGCACAATTCTTGCAGTGCAGATAGCATTTTCTTAACCAGTTTCAAACTTTTCACAGTATGCAGACTCAGAACCAGAGGCACAAAGCAGATAAGTAGCATGGAAAAGCCACCAGCTGGGAATCAGTGACAAACTGTCACTTACAATAGGGTTCTTTCCTCCCTCCTGATCCCTGCAGTGTTACATGAGCTTTTATAAAACTTTTAATTAAGAAAATCATGTCATATTTTTAGAATCTAAACCATGCAGTTACATTTGTCCTTGCTTACTGTGCTTAAAGCACAAGATTTGAAGCTCTTATGAAGCTGACATTGACTTTTTTTGAATAAATTATTTATTTAAGGGAAAAAAAATCCCCCAAAATATTGTCTCCCAAAACATTTTGTCAGAATTCTTGAGAGCTTAATGCCTTCATGCTTTGAAACCCAGTTGTTAGAGCAAAGAAACTGTGTGCAGGAAGGAGTGAAACTGAGAGTCATGCAAAGTTCAAAAAGGACAAAAAGAAATAAAAAGAGCTTATTCTCAACACCATGCTCCTACACTAATACTAGAATTGATTCACCTCAGACTGGAGGCAGAAGGATCCTACTGGTTTTGGTTTAAAATATAGTTTTCACTTAAATGAAATATCCCACACATAACATTTCAGACTGTCTTTTATTATTTCTGTTTTTAACATGTGGTGCAGAAGTATATTACCTCTCCTGTTTGTAGAGCACTCATCATCCAGAACTAGGTATTTTTCCTCTATATCCAGCTTGAGGTTGTATTCTGTAGAACAGAGGAGATCCTGCAGATGCCCTATTTAATTGGAGAAAACAATGGTTGTGTCTGCTCTGCAGAGGTGAGCCCCATATTGGCAAGCCCAGGTTGAGCTCCAAGCAAGCTGCTGATTCTACATTGGGCAGTAAGATACCATGCAGAGATGGTAAGCAGAGCTTGGCCCTGGCAGTGCTACAAGTGCTAGTTAGCCTGTATACTTTTGTGTACTAATGCAGCCAGACTTCTTCCAGTTCTGACACTTGCTTGGGGATTTTCACAAGGTGCTCATTATATGATACATACATGCCCAAAGGATCTGCAAAGTGAACCTGGCAATAAGTGATGCCGTGCGAAGGGAAAAAAAAGAAAAAAAAACAAAACAAAACAAACACTACCAGTTACTTTTTAAATACGTCCTTGCCTTGAGTACAGGAAATGCATTTGTACCCCTGAGTATTGCAGAAACAGGCACCTATATCTTGCTTTATATCAATTTGGAAAGTACATAGTGTGAACAAGAAGGGCTTGTGTGGTGTGTGTGATGGACTTCTCTGATTTGAGAGGCTGTGGAGAACAACAGAATGAAATGAATGCTCTGCTTTTGCAAGGAGAACAGCCATGAAACAATTCCGTATTGTGCAATAGCACTGACAAAAGCATGGTGGATGGCTTTTATAATGCAAGTTAAGGTTTAGCTGCTCAGCAGGAACCTCAGCTTCTGACACAGGACTTATTTCAGCAAACCAACAGACTTGAAATACAACTTACCTGTTATACATTGAAATTCAAATATATAAGTAAAATGTTTAAAAAATCACCCTTTTTTTTCCTTACTGTTCACTTGGCATCAGTGTGCACATGTTACAGACCTGCTATATGTTCCCAGTTTTACTAATAAAAGCTGGAGCAGATGAGCAAATGGTAGCCAGATCTTGCCTTATAAACCCTTCAGGCTATCACAGGGGCAATAGGAAAAACTAGAAGCTGCCTATACAAAGTTGAACTGGCAGTTAGTCAGGGACCCAAAAACTGCCTCTTGTTTTACACAGCTTAGACGTGTAGCAGTTGTCAGTTTTCAGCAAGGTCTTTAGAAGCAGCAGCTGTTGGCATGCAGAACCTTATTCTGTTGGTGATGAAAGGAGTCAGAATGTGAGGTCCTACTCATCTCTATAGCCTGGTGAGTGAGTCCAGAATATCTAAATCTCACTAACTCTCAGCAATTGTATTTTTGAAGCCTTTAGTCTACAGCTGCATGCTAAAGAAATGGTGAGCAGCCTTCAGCTTCATCAGGATTTGCATTTGATATGCTGGTGTCAGAAGCAGAACGCAAAGTCATGCAACCTCTGTTAGAAATCATCATCCTTTCTCATAAACAGTTGAAGTGAAATTGTAATCACCAAAGTAAGACAAAAAGCCCACTGGGGATTCTGCCTCTGGTTAAGCTCACTGTTGGCTGTGCTGGAAAAGTGTGCAGTTGATTCTTTGTAAAATGTTCACTTCAGCTATGAACTTGGAAGAGTCACTCTGGCAGAGGGCTCCAGTAAAAGTCCAATTCTTTGCTAAGCTTGTTGTCCCTGTAGACAAATGAATGTTAAAATAGCTTCTCATGAAACTTTAGCTTCTGGCTGGCTACTAGCCTGTTACCCAGATGTAGCAGTTATGCCATTGGAGTGCCAGTTGTCAAGTCTACTTGATTAACAATTCATGCAGACCATGGGATGGTTGAGATGGATGTTAAACACACTGACATGCAGAGGATTACCACTTCAGAGGGTTTTATTGTTGACACCTGCAAGCTGCTGTTCTGCTGACCATTGTTACAATGGCAGTGATTAGCTGGGTGAGGTGTGACACCAGGTTCTAGCCAGAGTTCAAATTAATCTGTCGCTCAGTAAAGTTGATCTGGGAATTTGAAATACAGAAGCCGTTCTGCCTTCAGAATGAAAAAGAGCTGTGAGGTCTAAAGTTCTGCAATGACCTTAATGCTTGAAACTGCCATCTGCATGCTGAAATATGCATGTTGTGATATACTGCATTAGCTATAAGAGCACCTTTGCAGTGGGTGTGCAGAGGCTGTCCTCTCTGTTATTACCCAAGGGCTGTTGTATGGCAATCCCATGGCAGCCTCGTAGCCAACATTCTGTGTATCTTTCAAAAGCAAATGGAAAGCTATTCACATTGGCATCATGGTACGTGAGAGAATTTTACCTAACTCAAAGATGACTTCCCTCTGAAGAGAAATTGTATTCTTCACGGAATTTGACATCTTGTTATTTCAGATACTCCTTTTGCATCTGGTAATTTGGTTCTTACGTTGAGACTCAAAAGTATGTTTTCTGAGGGTTAAGGAAGTATATTCAAATCGGAATTAATTCTAGGAAAATTATCCTGGAATTTATTTTTTCTAGTTGATTGGGGCAGGGAGAAGCACGTAAATGTAAATTACACAGAGCTATGAGTTCTGTCCAAACAGCTTTCCAAAGAAAAATATCATGAAGACTAATGGGAACATCAGGTAAGTTCTTTAACTAGAAAAGCATGAACTGCCAAGTAACTATGAAAAGTTTCAGAGTTACAAAAAAAAAAAAGGATACAAAGCTAATGACAGAGTAATATGGATTTGTAACTTCAATGGACTCAATCTACTGTGTTTACTGCTCCTGAATCTCATCTGTCAGGTTAGTAACATGTCAAGGAACTCAGTGATATTAAATGTATGTTTGCTATCAGGAAAGATATGAAAGAACAAGCTACAGTGGTGGGATACATGGAGATATATGTCAGAAGGACAGAATTAGCACCTAGGCTATACTCTTATTTGCTTAACCGAGACTAAACACTTTCACAGTTCTCTTGCTGTGGCAGCAAGTTTCAGGCTGTACAAATATAAGGCCTGAAGTGCAGGCATAAAGTATTGTTTGTTCTGCTACATGATGAATGATTGTTTATACAATCAGGCTGAATGCATCTTTCTTCTCTTTCTTTCCTCCCAGAGAAAAAGAACCGAACAGATCAGAGAAAAAAAAACCTTCCCTAGGTTTCAGTAGAGAATTTTTCCTTTCTTTTTATGATGTCTTTGTTGTTCCTCTGTGTGTCATCTTGATGGCCACTAGAAAATTTCAGCCAGACCTGGCTGAACAAAAATTGACACTATGCAAAGGCACAATCAGTTGGGTTCTCAGGATCTTCCTACCAGAAAGGTGACTATTCAGATCAGATAAGAAAGTTTACTGTCTTCCAGAAGTAACCTCTTTACACTGTGGGCTTACATAATGCATTTTGATGATCTAATTACTCACTTTCTGGAGCTATACACACAGTTTAATTGAAACGGAATAATTGCTGAAGATCAAGTGTAATGATAGCTCTGTGATCAAAAAGTTTGTTCTTCCCAGAGCCAGAGTCACACAGCAGAAACTCCCCATGCTGGTATTTCTCCTTGGCTAGGAATCCCTGAAGATTGTTACCTAGTTTCCTAGATCATCAGTCATAGGCAAGTAGATTGGATTTAGGCTGCATGAACATGCATACTTTCCTACTTTGTGTCCAAATTCAGATTGTTGCCTTGTTGCGTGACACCTGAGAGCTTCCACAAACCAAAAACTAATTCCAGACAGAACTGCACATACATCCCATCTGATTCACTTCCTGGAGCTTCTGTACTGCAGGAGTTGCTACTGCTGCGTGTTCCCTGCTACATGAATTCAGGACATTCCTAAAACACTTTCAGTTTTCTCAGTTGCAGTCAAGAGAAGGGCAATAGCTCTCTGCCCTGGTATGTCTCTGCAGCATCTCCCTCTGTACTCCTGTGGGAAGCGGTAGACATCAGAAATACCATGAAGTTTCCCATCTCCATTTTTCCATTCCTGCTCTGTTCCACTATTTACTGTCATTGTATGTCGCTGTACCAATAAGATCAGTAACATAAACTGTTAAGGATATGTAATGGTAACTGTTTTTTTTCTGCCAGGGAAAAAAAAAGACAACTCCCTGACAGAACTGCAAAGCTATACTTCACTACGGCTTGTAATCATGTAGATGTGGCAGTAGATGCTACAAAGATGGTGTATTTATCTATATATAGCTCCAAGCATTGGCAAATGAACTGCTTAACAAGGATGGAACTATGTCTTTTGAAAGGCATAGGGCTGCTTCTTGTTCAGGACAGGGAATCTTTCGACAGTATTTTTCTCACTTTGCATTCCATAGCACTGGATCTGATATCATTTGGCACAGTGTAAATCGGAGGAGATCCACAAAATTTAATGCAATTTCTGCACAAGGGTAAGGTTATGGTTGGGCTCTTTGACCAGGAAAGAGCCACTTACTTTAGGATTTGCTGATTCACAGTGCTTTTCACCTTGGTGTCTGAGTACAGCTCATTTTGGTCTGTCTTTTTGGGTTTTTTTCCCTCCCACATTACTTATCACTTGCACTTTTCTGTCACTTGTCCTCTTCACTGTTGTTGTTCTCCCTTTCATAATAACGTGATTTAAATCGAAGTGGATTGGGTATTTTTTTGCAAGGCTTTTTTTTAATGCAAAATTACTGAGGTCAAATTCAAGTAAGTGACTTCATAGAGACTTCACTGAGTGGGACATAAATTTAACGCTGTATAAAATACAAGCAAGCAGTTTTAAATTATCTGTTTGTCCTTTTTTTCTAGCCTAAATCTCTCTGAAACTATAAAAAGAAGGATGTGGGAAAATATCTTACCAAAAGTGATCTTTTTGTTCCCATTACTTGTTTTCTGTTCATTTTTTTTCAGAGAATTACATTAATAATTCAGAACTACCAGCTAAAGCAAATCTGATTTAAAAGGGAAACACAATACAAAACCTTGGGAGACATGTTTGCTCAGCTGAAAGTAGTAACAGTAGTGTCATTAGGGTGAAAGGAGTCTTGGAGGGAGAAGTGGTGAAAGAAGACCTTCTCAGAGCTATTTTAAGATCTTAGGTCATGAGTTAGGTCATAAGCTTCTTAGCATTTGGTGTGGTATCTGAGTAGACCCTTGGATTATAGATCAGGGCAGGTGCAGAAGACTACTATAAATACATTCACCCTTGAGGAGTTCACAGATTTCTTTAATGACAAATGGGGCAGAAACATACTCATTCTGAGGAGGAAAATGATTAAATAACTTCAGAAGAATTTAATGCTTTGTTTTCCAACAAGTCATCCAATAGTTCTTAATTATAAAATCTAAAATGCTCTTCACCATTACCTTAGAAATGTTATGGAAAGCCTTTTACAGAGTTACAGCATATATTAAGCATGACTGGCATGTTCAGGGGTATTTCTGTAGTCGCTTGCTGCCTACTGAGCTGTGCAGAGAACTGACCATCAGGATTCCTACCTTCTATTTCAGGGCTTCTTCTTGCCATAAGGCTGCAGCATATATGACCAGTTCCCCTCAGGGGACATTTGGCCATTTATATTCTTCTTAGAAATATTCTCCCTCGGCTTCCTCAGTGCAAAGCTCCCAGAGATCCATACAGGATAAAATACACTAAGTGTAGTGGTAAAACCTGCCAATATCCATCAGTATCTATAGTTTTGTTTTCTGGGTAAATACAGATGTTTTCAATTTCCTATTTTTTGGTGATATGCCACACTCCTGTTGTTGCTCCCCTTCTCCCAAATGAACCTTGCAGTCTTATGAGGGCTACAGAGGCCTCAGAGACCTTTGAGAAATTAGTTTGTATTTTATTTGTATTTGCCTCCCTGTGAGGGAACACTCCACTTTTCAAATGACACATACAGGCTTAGGAGTTCCCTCTGCCTGACCTAATTTGAATCCTTAATCATCTTTTAAGAGGCATGTTTCATAGAACTGGCAGAACCAGTTGTAGTATACAGTTAGGTGTTATTTCCTGCATATTCCTAAAAAAAAGAGAGGGGGGAGGAGGAGAAGGAGAAAGAAAAGGAAAAGCAACTCCAAGGGTACATTTGAAGTTTTTCCAAATGAATGTATTCACCTACCCTTTTGTCTGTCACCAGATTCAACAGCGTGAACTCCCTTTGACCAGCCCGATTCACGCACAAAAAAGCACGTCCTTCTCAAGGCAAACTTCTGGCTATATCAAGGGATATATGACATGACAGAAACATCATGTTATAAAAGG
Source organism: Amazona ochrocephala (assembly GCA_039720435.1). NCBI lineage: Eukaryota > Metazoa > Chordata > Aves > Psittaciformes > Psittacidae > Amazona > Amazona ochrocephala. The sequence continues at coordinate 28,161,713 of CM077883.1, read as the reverse complement.
GTTCCAGCCCTGCTCTGGGAAATAATACCATATTGTGAGTAAGCCTGAAGTGCAACATCACCTCCTCATAGAAGCAGTGAATTTCAGAATCAGAATATCCTTCAGAAATACCCTTGTTTCAGAAACAGAACATGCATCCTTCTCTGGTTCTTTGTGTCGGCTGTCTTGGTTTTCGAAAAAGCCTGATTAAGTGAACAGTATTCACGAGTGCAGTAGGTACTTCCCAGAAGCGAAGAAAACTATTGCTGGGGAGTTACCTGCACCATTTGTCAATGAGAGAGAGGAGATAGCCGCTGTGGGGAAAAAAAAAGGTAGCAGGTAACATTACAGAATTGGTATGATGTCAGAAAAGCAAAGTTTGTGCTGCCACCTTGTTTCAGTATGCAAAACCAATCTGTATCCAGTCTTTCATCACGTGTCAATTAAAGAGGGAGAGACTATCCAAGCTAGCTGATTTCCAAGCCTATCTTTCTTAGCCAGCTGGAACAGACATTTCCAAGCAGTTGAAATTGTTAATGAAAGGTATAGCAAGCATGTTGATACACGTCTCTACTTTTCATATTCTCTCTACAAGGAAAAGAAGAAATGAAATCACCATCATCCAGTGCAGTCCCATGGATACAGGGTTATCTTGATACAAACAAAGCTTTAACAGGACATTTTGAGGTAAGCGAATCCTCAACATTTTGTTTTGCTGCAGAGGTGATAGCATCCTCCAGGCATTTAAAAGAAACCCCTTTGAGTTCCTTTCTTTCTGCCCAAGTCTCAGTTTCTCACGTATCCCAGAGGCTCCCATGTCATGGCTAACATTCTTCTAGAAAAATGGCGCTGCACGAAATTCTTTCAGAGCCTATCAGCACCACTCCCAAATTAGCCAGACAGGATACTGTTTGTTCAATTTCGCAAGACGTTTGCTTTCCCCAAGGCTAGAAGAGCTACCTCAGTGAATTTCCAGCCATGATACCCTACACTCTTAAGGATTTTTTTGTAGCAGAGGAGTAAGTACTCCTAAACTAGGAACAAAACATACTGGTACCTACTGGGGACCTACAAGAAATATGGAAAGGGACTTTTTACAAGGGCACATAGTGACAGGACAAGGGGGAATGGTTTTAAACTGACAGTGGGGAGATTTAGATTAGCTACTAGGAAGAAATTCTTCCCTGAGAGGGTGCTGAGGTGCTGGCACATGGTGCCCAGAGAAACTGTGGCTGCCCCATCCCTGGCAGTGTTTGAGGCCAGGTTGGACAAGGCTTGGAGCAACCTGCTCTAGTAGAAGGTGTCCCTGCCCGTGGCAGGGGTTGGAACTGGATGAGCATTAAGGTCCCTTCCCTTCCAACCCAAACCAGTCTGGGATTCTATGATTTCATCGTGCAGTCAGGTTGTTGAGCAATATGTAACTAGGTGTCTTCTCAATAGTACTAAGCTCAGAACGGCCTTAATCTGTTCTAACTGGCTATATGGTAAAAAAAGCAAGATAAGTGCCAAGAGAAAAACAACACTTTAGAGTTGGCAGTGACTAAATCTGCAGACATTTCCAATACTCTGTTGTTTGGTGTTTTTAAATACTCTGTGATGGTGCAATGCTGTTTGTATTGTGGTGGGCTTAAATAGTATTTTTTCAAACTGACAGATGGGGATAAATGAATAACAGTGTGTACAAAAGAGAATTTCACCCTCTAGAAACATTTGACTTCATTTTTTTTACTATTTGCACTATTGTTTTACTGTTATTGTCATAGAGGCTGGCTGTTAAACCACTGCAGTGAGAAACCATCTTTTCTTTAAGTAGGCATAAGGAAAATTTCTGCTTTCCCAATGGTCTCTCATGCTCTGTGGTAGCCATGCACATGAATCCCTGTGCCTAGCCGCCAGCCTTCCTGAACTTTGTTTAGTTCATAGCTGAATCCAGAGTGTGGCCTTTCTCGGGAGTAGGGAGAGATACCTGTTGGTGTGAACCCTGCTCAGGGGGCTTTGCTATCTTGTAGAGCTGAAGGTTCATGGTGCAGGCTGTTTAAGCTCTCCAGGAGCTGGCCTCCAAGGCCTGCTTTGCAAATCCAGCCTCATTGCCTGGCATGTACAAAGGGCCGGAAGCTGTAGGACATTCCCTCCTGCTGCAGAGTAACATCAGTTCAGCTGATCAGTGACAGCACCAGGGAGGAATTTTCTGCTGCAAGTACTAAGTGTAGATGAGAGACTGCTTAATTTTCTCTTTGTGTAACCCAAATCCTTTGGTGCTTGTGCACGTCCGTGTACTTTCTGCACTGTGCAAGGCAGCATGTGGCTTGGGGACAGAGCATGTTGGGTCTTGCTCACTGTGCTGAGTCTGAGAGACCCACCAGAAGCAAAAATAGGTCTCCACTTAATTACATGTTATTTTGTTAATTGTCTCTCTGCTGCCTGTCTCGCGCTGGTGTTGCAGGTGGAGGGTGAGAACCGCTTCTCCAGCCCATTTCTCTGTCCCAGCTTCTCCTGGGCTCCATCTCTCGCAGCTCTGGCTACCCCCAGGAGGGCAGCCGAGCCGCCGCTGTCCCAGCTGAAGGCCGTTGTAACTCTTCTCTGCCTTTTCTGTTTCAGTTCAGTGTTTGGCCCCTTGTATGTCCCTCCCCGGAGCCGGGAGTCCCAGCGAGGTACTGCAGAGGAGGGTGCTGGACGTGGGGAGCGTTGGTAGCCCTGGCAGCTCTGCTCTGCCCCGGCACCGCCTGGGGAGGAGGGGAGACCCGTCCCGTGCCCCCGATGGTCACCTCCTCGGGGGTCTGGGTCGCTCCTCAGACCCTTCCCCCTTGGTATAGGAAGCTCTGCCCTGCTCTGACCACAGTCGGTGCTAGTCGTGCCCGGCGCTATACTGTCCGGCCCAGATTCTGGCACTCGAGCGTGCTGCAGCCTGACTTCTCAGCAGAGACGCCCCTTTCCATTCTTCCTCCTCGTCCCCTGCCTCTGGCTGCCGAGCGAAGGTCTTATAACGCCTTCGTTCCGTTCGTGCATGCAGTTAACCCCTCTCTGCCCCTCCGCTATTCTGCTTCAAAACAGATCGACTTCCACGGGTGGGAACAGCTCCAGAGCAGAGCCCGGAAGCCCCCACTGCTGCCTTTTCTTTTTCTTTTTCCTTTCTTTCACCCTTCTAGGAGCAGCAGCAAATCGTCCCGTCCCGCAGATTTAGAAACGGGAACAAATCGCTCCACCGCCTCACCGCGCCCATCGCATCCCATATATAGTCAGATCTACGGTCAAATGGCAAGCAGCAGCGAATGGGAGCGCTGAGCCTCCCCAAAAAAAGCAGGGAGAGGGAGTGAGAGAGGGAAAGGGTAGGAACGAACGGAGGAGGGAGGGGAGAAGAAAAAAAAAAAAAAGCCCTTTCCAAAAAAGTATTGGATGTCTTGAGGAATGCAGTCGGCCCCCTGGGAAGGTACATATCTGTGAGGCGCTGCCCGCCTGCCCGCACTCCGCCGGCGCCGTCCCGCTCGGATCTCGGAGCAGCCCCGCACTTCCTCGGGGCCGCGCCAGGGTCTCGGACTCCATCGGGGCTGTCCTGCAACTTCCCAAGTTCTGCTTTCGGGTGCAGTTCGCGCGGGGACGCGCCTTAGCCCACCGCCGCCATGGATGCCATCAAGAAGAAGATGCAAATGCTGAAGCTGGACAAGGAGAACGCCTTGGACAGAGCCGAGCAAGCCGAAGCGGACAAGAAGGCAGCAGAGGAGAGAAGCAAGCAGGTCTGCACCGAGCGCGGGGCACCAGGCTTTCCAGACGACTCCTCTCTCCTGGCCTTTTTTTTTTTTTCTCCTTATTTTCCCCGTGTTCCTTGGTGTTTGCTGCTCCCCTCCCCCCGAACTAGCAGAACTTGACCTAAGGCAGAGCTTCACCCTGGTAGGATTCCTTCCCCGGCCCCAGCAGCCTAGCTGAGAAGCAGAGACCTGGAACAGCCGCATGGCTTGTGCCTTTGTCACAGGGCAGGGCTGCCGAGGCTTCTTCGAGCTGTGTTAGCGATGGACAGGCGTGCTGCCATTTGGCAAAGGACACTTAAAGCCGTGTTCACCCACTCCAGCACCACCCAGCAGGCTGGTCCAGTTGCAGTTGCCCCCCCTTCCCAGATGTGTATCCCATTTTCTTGATCTTCTCCGATCCCCTTCCTCTACACCTGGGGCTTTGTTTATTGGGGGAGGGAGACTCATTGGTTGCACATTTCTGGGAGATCCTGGAGGAGGAGGGAGGAAGGGAGGGGGATTTAAAACTTACTTCCCACTTTTCTGAGCCCAGGGAGAAACATACTTGTGCGTTGTATTTCCTCTTGTGCACCTAGTTAGAGGATGACATTGTGCAATTGGAAAAGCAATTGCATGTGACGGAGGATGCAAGGGACCAAGTGCTGGAAGAGCTGCACAAGTCAGAGGATAGTCTCCTCTCCGCAGAGGAGAAAGCTGCCAAGGTATCGTGCCCTTACCACAAACAAAGAGAATCTAACTGTCTCTCCTTCTCTCTCTCTCTGTCCGTCTGTCCTTTTCTGTCTCTTCTGCACTCGCACTTCTCCCTTTGCACGATCACGTTGCCTGCTGCACCTTTTCCTGCCTGCCCTCCCCTCTCCACCACGTTCCACCCGTATCACAGCTGGAGGACGAGCTGTTGGCTCTACAAAAGAAGCTGAAGGGCACTGAGGATGAGCTGGACAAATACTCCGAGTCCCTTAAAGATGCACAGGAAAAGTTGGAACTGGCTGACAAAAAGGCCACAGATGTAAGTTACCCTCATCCCTTTCACCACCCCCCGAGTACAGAAACCACACGCTCCTGCACAGGACAGCCAGGACTCCTACCAAGCAGTGCTCCAAAGCTTTGCTGAGGGCAGGGTCCAGGCCCTTCCTGGGCAGGGAGGTGGGAAACACAGCACTGCCTCCTTGCATGAGGTTTGCCCACTATCAGAGGCATTTGGTTGGGTTTCTGCTCACTTGACATGTGCTTTTCGTATGTACTTGCCACTGTGGACATCAAAGTAAAGGGCAGATTGTCCATTCAGGTGATGGGGAAAATGGTTCAGGCTAGAACAACACAATCTGGATAGTGAAGCAGAATCAGACATTTAATAGTAGATCCAGGAGAGGGAGATCCAGAAGAGCAAGGGCTGCTAGTTCTGTCTTCAAGAGAGCTGTTTCTAGGCACTCGTGTGTTAGACCTGCTGCTAGATATGAGTTTAGCTCACTCACTGATCCCTGAGATAAAAGATCCTCTCCTCCTTTGTTTCCTTTTAACCTGGAAATCACTGGAACTGTTTCAGTTGTCAAAGAAAAGTTCAGTCTCATGTGAGAGAAGGTTGTCCAGAAGCTGTTACTTGCTAGTCTTGCTGTTCAGAGGACAGGGACCTTGGGAACAAGGAGATATATATAGCCCAGCACTTTATATGGTAATAATGCAAGAGCTTGTGCGTCTCCCAGGCCTTCATCCCACCCACCTGTCTGCCCCTGACATGCATTTAATGTATTGCATGCATGGAACCAAGTGAGTTTCTTGTCTCTGCTGTTGAGTTCCAGCTCTCTCGCTGCTGCTGTACAATCCAGTTCCCTCCAAGTAAATCTCAGCTCTGAATTACAGGCTTAGGTGAAAGCTCAGTATTTCCAAAGCAGTGACCATCCTTTCCTGTAACTGAGCTTTGAAAATTAATGTCAAAGCTATAATAAAAAGAGGAGTTGCCAAAGATGAAGCAAGTCAAGTATTTCAGGGGGAAGGATACTTTTAGAAGGGAAATGTAACAAACCCCAACTCTGCATGAAAGACAAGCTGCTTTTATCTTATTTTACTTCTAAAATGAATGAAGGATAAAAAAGTTTAACTACAGTGTGGCAATTAAGTTGTATAGCTTTGAAAGAGAGCCTAAGAACTTAATGTAAGAGTGCATAGGAACAGGAGCGAGAGGTTCTGTGTAAAATGTGGATCAGATTGTCGTCGTCTGTGTATGGCTGCATAGATGAGAGGCAGCTTCCTAGCAGGACGTTTATTTAACTTGTTCAAAGGAGCCGCATATAGATCCAGGGGAGATATTCCTTATAAGGAAAAGTATGCAGACTATTTGGAAATAGCTCACCCAGGATGAAGGCAGGAGAAATCCTACTAGAGCCCCTTCTTGAAATGAGCGATCTTCCTAACCAATCCCCCTGCCATTTTCCTTTGCTGGGAAACAGCATTTGGAAGCAAGTTAAGGGCAATTTTATTTGCAGTTGTTCCTCAGGTGGAGGGTAGGCAAGCGTCTGTCTTGTTTTTGTGGAGGTAAATGCTGTATTTAATGGTATGTATGGAATACATCTGATGCTTTAAGGATGTCTTTCTTGTTGGCGATGCAGAGTATCTCTAGGGCATTGCAGTTGACCCAGTATTTGCCCTACTAGTTTGGATAGTTCCAAGCCTTAGGAAAAAGACAGGAGCAGGGGAGGGAGCGCCGGCTCCTGGGGTGGACTCGCAGTACACGGTGGGGGTGAGGAAACCTCACCTCGCCGGTATTAGTCACCTCGCCAAAGCCGGGCGCATCCCCTGAGCCTTGAAGCCATCTCACCCAGGACACCCCGTGTCTCGGGAGCTGGTGTCACTTCACTGCTCACGCTGGAGTGGTTCAGGGGCGTGGAAGGCGGGCTCGGGCTCGGGCTCGGGCTCCGGCCCCGGCCCCGGCCCCTGCCCCTGCCCCGACGCGGGGCTGCTCGCGGCAGCTAGCGCGCTGCGCTGCCAGGGGGCGCTGCCTCCCCAGCCCGCCCACCTGGCGACGGCCGCCGCCGCCCGGCGCAGTCCAGTCCCGCCCGGCCCGGCGTGGCCCGGCCCCGCGGAGCCCCCTCCCGGCAGGGGCCGGCCTCTCCCCGGGCCTGCCTTCCTCCTTGCCCGCCCCACCGGTGCGCCGCGCCGCTCCCAGCTCCGTGCCGGCAGCCCCGCCCCGCTGCGCGTTGCGGCGAGTTGCGGGGGGAGTTCCGGGGGTGAGGCAGGCGGTGGTGTAGGCGCAGGCCGGGCGAGGCGCGGATATGGCGGCGATGAGTTCGCTGGAGGCCGTGAGGAGGAAGATCCGGAGCTTGCAGGAGCAGGCGGACGCCGCCGAGGAGCGAGCGGGCCGGCTGCAGCGGGAGGTGGACCAGGAGCGGGCTTTGCGGGAGGAGGTAGGACCGGCCCGGCTGGGCTCGGGGGCCGCGGCCCGGTGGGTGCGGGTGCCGGGGCGGGGCCGACCCTCGCAGCTTTCATGTCGGCTGGTCGGGTCGGGCCGCTCCTCCCTGCGCCGCCGCTTCTGCCAAAATGGTTACCTGCCGGCACGGCGGGCGGAGGCCGCGGCTCCCGGCGGCAGGCCCGGGCCCGCAGGTGGGAGTGGGTCACTGCGGTGTCCGCTGCAGTGCTGCGCTCTTCGGTCCCGTAACCCGAGCGGTACGGGGGGGCACATGGAGCTGCGATGTGTGTCTTAGACCTCAGTAGGTCTGCTGGTGCCAACAGCAAAACGCCGAGCTGGTGAGAGGTTAAACTTAGGTGAGATGTTTGAGACCGGGGCTTTGTGTTGTGTTCTCAGCAACCTTTAGTGATACCCTCTCCCCTAAGTGGTAGTTGTCTTCTTGCTCCATCCAGACGAGTTCAATTGTGGGAAGTCAGCGCACTAACTGTAAAGGAGTTATGTGCTTAAGACTGAACCTGAGATGGCCATGTCCAGGTACTTGCCCGCAGAAAAAGCCACAATATGGTCCCTGTCACTGGCCGTCTGTGTTGTGTTTAGCTAGTCAAAACTCCTGGCTAAGATGGAAAAGGAGCAGGAGATACGGTTTCAGGCAGAGACAAGCGCAGGTATGATCAGCACAGAAGAAGTAGTTATGGGAGGCAGTTACAGCAAAACATGATAGTGCTGCTGTTGGCCTCGCCCCTGACCTTGGGCAGTTCTACCAACCATAACTTAATGTTTCCTGCCATAAAATGTACAGTGTGCTTTGTGGTGGTTTTGGTGTCTTCAGTGGTTGTGTAAAAGTGATGCGAAATATATTTTTTATTCATGTAGTTTATTACAGTAGCAAAAATAGTGATTATTAGGTTTCCTTATAGTAAGGGGCTTTCTGCATGTTCTGGGCAGCAAGTTCAAAGGAAGAGCCTTCTCATTACTTGCAGGTGATCTTCCCAAGAAGCAAAATATGGCTTCTTGCACTTGTGTAACTGCAGCATTCTTGCAAATCACTTCAACTAGCTCATTTTTTTTTCAGTGAGGGATCATGTCACAGTCATGAACTTGTTTCATAAGAGTTTCTGTCTTAAAAAACAAAAATTACCTATTTGTTGTGTAGTAAAGGACACTGATTTTGCTACTTTCAGTAGTGTGTATTGTTCTAAACCGTATATTAAGGGATTTCTACTAAAATGGGAAGCTTTGCTCTTACCTTTTGTGTCAGAAGGAATATTGCTGGAGAAGTGATTTCAGCCTTACAGCCTTCTGGTGAAGTCATCTTGTTAGAGCTCAGCCGTGTTGCTGTAAGGCTTAGGATCCTAAAGGTTAATGTTTTTCTCTTCCCTGAAGTTGGTTTATGTGGATGATGTTGAGCTCTGCAGAGCACATTTACACAGGATTCAAGGTTTTGTTTGCGGGGTCAGTGCTGGGGTGTGTAGAGGCAGAAAACTGAACTCATGGGCACCTGCAGACCTGCACCTCTTCTGTAGTGTTAGCTGTGTACTGATTTGTGTCTTGTATTGAGTGCAGCTGTATTCTTGTGTGCTTGAGGAAAGGGGGGACTTTGAGAGCATAGCAACAGGCAAGCTGAGGTGTGATCTGACCCTTCCCTTAGTGCAATGCCTTACACATGTGGCATGTGACCAGCTATGGTTCTCCTGTGTTTTTTTGGTTTTTCTTTCTTCCTGTGCAAGGTACACATCCACAAACAATGAAAAAGCTAAAGCTGTGGCCAAAACCTATCCCAGCTTACAGCGTTTGGTTGTTAAACCAGATTGTTAAACCAGATTGTTAAATGTTCCAAGGCTCTAATTAGCAGCCTTTGCCTTAAAAAAGAATCTCTCCTGGTTTGAGTGCATGCGTCTCGACAGGCTGTTGGCAATCCCATTTTCAGAGTGCATTTTTCTTCCTCCTTCTGGAGAGCAGACTCTCCCTTGCACCAGTAATCATTAACACTCGATGGTAATTTATCCTTGTCATCGCTTATTGGGGAAATATGTGGTGTGTAAGTGCTATGGCAAAAACGCAGAGGATTGTGTTTGTCTATTGGCTGTGGGAGTGCCCCATAATGTCATTGGGGTTTTTTCCTTTCTAACCAAATAAGGAGAGAAGTCCTGCTCTGCAGGGGAGTAACTTGGACCATATAAGGCTGGGTGGTAAACCCTGACTGAGTTACTGAGAGCCGGAAGTAAAAGCTTGAACTTTAGTCACCCAGTGTTTTCTGAGCATACTGTATGCTCTTATCATGATGAGGAGTCTTGACATGATAATAATTAACTTGTAGCATTACATATTTCCCAAGGGTAACATTTGTGAGAGGTTGTTTTATTTCTCAAATGAGGATGTTCAAATTCTTGCGGTTTGAAGCCAGAAGTCTGAAAATACAGGCTTGGGGTACCACTGCTTGATTACATAGACAGAGATTTTATATTTGAGTTAAGAAGGATCTACATGGTCACTGTCAATACTCGTTAATGTTCAAATACATACGTGCTTCCCTGTTGACTAGTATGTCAAAGGTTGTTGTACTTGTCTGGTGTCTAAGTTACTTTTACTTGTTTTACCTACAACAAAATTTTAGTTGTGGCCAACTGTATCCAGCTGCCTCTGGTGAGTAAATAACAAAGAACAGTTCCTTACATGTTTAATTAAAGAAAAAATACCAAACTGATACTTTTGGTTTCTGGATTTGATAGAGGATTGTTCTTCCCACCCCTACAGCATAGGAAATTGATATGTGTACTTCCTTATCTATAGCAAGATGGTTTTCAGTAGTAATTAAAAGTAACTTATTCTTGGAAGTAATTAACTTTTTAGAATAAAGACCTTATTGTGTATATATATTTAGTGCTTAATAGCCTTTTGAGAAGAATAAGGTTTAGTAATGAGGTTATTATGAGAAGGCTGTAACAGAACTTACTCTGCAACTTAAATGTAGGTTTGAGAAGGTTGAAAGTAAAAGTTTGTAATGATAAGAGACAGATGAGTTGCAAGTGTTGCACAGAAGGTGAACAGGTAATGCAGGAGAGGCAAATCTGGGAGAAGCTTGAGGATGGTGGGGGTGGGGGGAAAGAAAGATGTTTTAAGTGATTGTTGCCTGCACCAGGGCCCTTCTGAGATGTAGCCTTTGCTGGTGCATTCTCTGTCAGCTCTTGCATAGCTTGCCTGTACAGGAATTTAGGGTATTCGGGCATTTCTTACATGTTCTCATGCTCTGTCTGTGTCAGCTCTCTCATTGCAAGTATCGATGTGGGTGTATTTTTGCATGTTTATTCTGAGCTGTTCTTATGGAACTCAAAGAAATACCGCAACAGTTCTTAAAATATGGCAAGAGGTCATAAATAAAGGATTTGGGGTAACACAGACTAATCGAGTAACTAGTTTGTGTTGATTTGACTGAAAAAAAGGCAGGGGGGCACAAACTGTTAATGTCTGCAAATACAGTAACAGGAAATATTTGAGGACCGATGCCTAATTCTTCCAGTGCAGTTCTTTCTGGTACAAATTGTAAACTCCTTAATGTGCTTCATTTAAAGGAAGGTTTTTCCTCTGTTAAAGTAATAACTTCACAATTCAATGAGGGTGTGTACATCTCCGTATGGGCTTTTTAGTGGATGAAGTCAGAAATTACTGAATGCTACTGTTAAATGGTGCTGGCAAGTATGTGGGATAATCTTTTACAAGAGGTGATGTGTGCCTTATTATGAATTAATTTCTGTTCTTCCTGTGCTTAGGCTGAGAGCGATGTAGCTTCTCTGAACAGACGCATCCAGCTGGTTGAGGAAGAGCTGGATCGGGCTCAGGAGCGCTTGGCTACTGCCCTGCAGAAGCTGGAGGAGGCTGAGAAGGCTGCAGATGAGAGTGAAAGGTGGGTGGGGCCACTATTGAATGGATGGTTACCCTCATGACAAAGATGATAATTGCCAGGGTGTGGGTTAGGGAAATAAATTAAACCACTCCTATGTCTCCAAGTATGTGTAATCCACTCTTCCCTACATGGACTTTGGTTGAAGCTTGTCTGTAGGGATGTCCAAAATGTTGTAGGCTTGAATTCTTTTCCTGTCAGAGTTGTAAAGATTTAAGTGGGGTAGGGCTTTTGATATATCCTGCCACATCCTGGGAAAACTACTTGGCCCAGCCCAGACTTCTATATTTGGATGACAACTTCTTGAGGGTGATGTGATGTGCTGTCGGGCAATTCTTGATTTCATTGTGGGTAGAAAATTTTAGGGGGATAGTAGCAAAGTGCTGGAAGAGGCACACAGTTTTCCTGTTGGCAAGATCGGTACATGAAGGTGAGCAAAGGATTAGCATGATAATTCCTTCAGATTTAGGCTGGAGTTTCCAAAAGTGCTTAACATAAGTTAGCAACTCAACATTTGTGGCTTTGGAAGATTTCTTTTACTTCTGCAAATAGTATTTTGTATCTATGATAGTACCTTTTATTGGGAAAGAATCCTACATATTGTAGGACCTGCTTGAGCAAGTCCAGAGGAGGCCATGAAGATACTCTGGGAGCTAGAGTACCTCTGCTGTGGAGACAGGCTGAGAGAGCTGGGCTTGTTTAGCCTGGAGAAGACTTCAGGGAAACCTTAGAGCAGCTTCCAGTGCCTCTAAAGGGGCCCCAAGAACCCTGGAGAGGGACTTTTTACAAGGGCACATGGTGACGGGACAAGGGGGAATGGCTTTAAACTGACAGAGGGGAAATTTAGATCAGACATTAGGAAGAAATTCTTCCCTGTCAGGGTGCTGAGGTGCTGGTACAGGGTGCCTAGAGAAGCTGTGGCTGCCCCATCCCTGGCAGTGTTCAAGGCCAGGTTGAAAAGTGCTTGGAGCAACCTGCTCTAGTGGAAGGTGGCACTGCCTGTGGCAGGGGGGTGGAAATGGATGAGCTTTAAGGTCCCTTCTAACCCACATGAGTCTGTGATTCTGTGTGTTCTGCGTATGTATTTCTATCTCACAAGCAGTGCAGCCTATTGGAAAGTTAAAGTGCCTGAGTCTCATAGTGCATTGTGAAATAGTTAAGAGCACTGGGGACAAATATGCATGGAAGGGGTAATAAGCAATGTTGTCCTGTTGTGAAGGAGTTGAATTTTGCTTATGCAGAGCACAGAGAGCTTCAGTGCTCTAGGGCTCTGACAAGGCAAAACTCACAGGATCTGTTTGGTGTATAAACATAATGCCTGTCAGTCCAGCAGGGGTTGTAACATGCTGTTTCATGGTGAGTGTAAAAGCACAGATGTCTTTAGTCACTTATTAGGTCTTTAGAAGCCAGACCGCTTATTTACCATTCTATAAGATCAGTTTTCCTTCAGTGTAAAATGAAAAAGGATAATACAGCTGAACTGCGGTAAGAGCTAAAGAAATTTAATTTTCTGTCTTTTGAAGACATGTTTCTCTCTCCTTTGAACTTCTGTAGTGTGATGCATAGAACTGTATCTTATAGTAGAAAGCATCAAATGTCTGATGTGTTTCATTCGTGTTCATACACCCATCTGAAAGTCACGCTTCATTCAAAGTAGAGCTGGAGATAAACTGGCAAGTCCTGAACCTTGTATTTCCCATTTGTCATGTCTTTTAGAGGAATGAAGGTCATTGAAAATAGAGCCCAGAAGGATGAAGAGAAGATGGAAATCCAGGAGATCCAGCTTAAAGAAGCTAAGCACATTGCTGAAGAGGCTGACCGCAAGTATGAAGAGGTCAGTTCTTGAGTGCAGGTCATCTGTTTCTGAAGCACTTTAAGCTGTGCCTGTAATTCTCCCCCTTCCCCTCCCTGACTTTTCCTTGTCTGTTGACCCAAAAATGGGCAGATGCCCAACTCCCTGCTTTGTAGGTGTAGAAACTGGTGAGGTGTCCTGCAGCAGTGTGATATACCTGGCTGTCATTTGCCTTTTCCTGTAGGTGGCTCGTAAGCTTGTGATCATTGAGAGTGACCTGGAGCGGGCTGAGGAGCGTGCTGAACTCTCAGAAAGGTAAGTGCTGAATTGCCCCGAGATGTGTGTGAGGTGCTATGAGACACCTGTAACAGCATGAAACAGTGGCAGTTCACCGTTTGTTCAGCTCAAAGCTATGTTTTGCTCATTTACTCTACTGGTCGAAATAAATGGTCAACGCCAAAGTAAATGTGTTTGTATCTGTGTGTGCGCGTGTGTTTTGTCACTGCATGCTGTACCTGCACACTGATTTTGTGAATGGCTTTTGTGCATTTCATGTGTTCACTAACAGCCAAGTCCGACAGCTGGAAGAACAGTTAAGAATAATGGATCAAACCTTGAAAGCATTAATGGCTGCAGAGGATAAGGTACTGATGCTAATGAACAGTTTCTAGGTTTAACTGCAACCCAAGGTCTTTCAGCTTCCATAGCCGATTAGCTCACTCAGTAGTAACAAATTAGTCCTTGCTACGCTCTTTACTTTCCTTGCATCTTGCTTTGGTGGTTTTCTTTGGTCTTTTTTTTGTTTATTTATTCATTTTTACCTTTAAAACTGTTCTCTTATGCAGCCAAAAAGAAGCTGAACTGTCTCATGTGTAAAGGCTGTGTAAACCTTTCTGTGTAAGCCAAATGCTGTAGATAATTGTCTGGTTGTCGTCTTAATGTACACTTGAATTTGGCATCACAAAGAGTTGCTTTCAGTCTGTGATGGATTCAGCTGCTTTTGAGGCCGTTCTTTTGCTCTTTAATTGTTTTCATTTTTCTCTATCTTTCCCCCCTGTTTTCTCCTGTTTCTTTCGCTTGACTGAATCTTCCATCCGCCCCTTTCCTGCCCTCCTTCCGAAATAACAGCAAATGTGCTGAGCTTGAAGAGGAGTTGAAAACTGTGACCAACAACCTGAAGTCGCTGGAGGCTCAGGCTGAGAAGGTAGGCTAGAGACTTATGTGAGAATGTGTCCCTTAAACTGTCATCTGGATTGGCCAGAGGGGTTTTCTTTATATGCTGATCACTTGGCAGCATTTCAGCAAGGTGGTTGTCAAGTATTTGGACTTAGTGGAACCTGGCATTCCTTCTGGTTCCAAATAGGTCAGTACATTTGACCACATCTTCTGTTAAGTAGTGTGACAGGATTAAATATTACTTTTGAAATGTCTGTTAAAATGGCACTTGTGTGCTAACATTGAATTTCTCCAAATGCCACTCCTCTTTAAAACTGTAGTACAAATTTCTGCTCAAGAGTTTCCACGCTATAGCACTGGAAAATAAGAGACGTTAATAAATTGTGTATTATCATAGTCTGGTAAGTGGAATTAATTTAATTATCCCTGTTTTAATTTCTTGTATACAGCTGGTCTATACAAGAAGGTCTTGAAAGTGGTATTTTGTGTTATACAGAGAATACTTCGTCTAAAGTCAGTGATTCTCTTTCTAATTACAGTACTCACAGAAAGAAGACAAATACGAGGAGGAGATTAAAGTCCTGACTGACAAACTGAAGGAGGTAAAATTAGAGATGTTCTTTATAACAGATCTTCCAATGCAACTTTGGTTCTTGTAATATAAACACTACTTTGATGCTTTAAGGATGAACATGCAATTTTTAGAGACAGTTTAGCGTTTAATTTCACCTGAAGATTAGTATCACCTTATTATTTGCCTCCTTTCATTGCACTTTTTGCCTCATTTGAATTGTTGCTCCTCTATTGATAATTACTGTGTAAAAGACTGAAGTAGTCTGTGTTTGTTGTGACTTCAGGCTGAGACCCGTGCTGAATTTGCGGAGAGGTCAGTAACCAAGCTGGAGAAGAGCATTGATGACCTAGAAGGTATGGAGTTTTTGGTTTTTCTCACTTACTATAGAAATACAGATCTTTTATTCTTCTCTTGGTTTTGTTTTGTGGTTTTTTTTCAGTACCCAACTCTACTCATTTAGCTTGTCCTGCTTATATAAATGAGTCTGCCTAAATAGTAAAATAGGCAAAATGTTTCTGACTGAAATGTATTGATCACTCAGATGTTTCAGGTGAAGTGTTTTGCTCTTGCTTGTTCCTTTTTCTCTCACGTTCTCAAGACTCCTTCCATTTTTTTGCTTTATAGTCTTCTACTCGACGGTATATAAATGTATAGGGTAAATGAGAAGGTGATAAGTGTTGTTAATATCTTACTAAAAAGCTGATGAAGAGCTGAGTTATGTTTGTAATGATTGGGAATGTGGTAAGCTAACCTAATTTATTACTGTGATAAGTTGTGGGTCAAAGCAGGCATTTTGTGGCATAGCCCCATTGCTGGTTTTCAGTAAAACTAATAGGCTGTATACACAATCAGAAGGACAAGTTACTTAACTTCAGAGAGGTTTAGGGTTTTGATAAATCTTTCAGAACTGCAATAGAATAGTAGAATGTGCTTCCTAATTAAAAGTTACGTGGAGTTTACTATTTAGATGCATTACACTAAGTCTAGGATTTTAAGAAGCTTGATTGCTTGACATGGCAGGCTGACTTCTACATAAAGGTATGAAATACCTAGGTAGCTGCTGAAAAATAATGATCGCTGACTCAGGAAGGAGGCAGGGAAGAAATTCAAGTGTTCAGAAGGAACAGAAATTGCTGTAAGAAACTGAGATTATGACATCTCACAAACTGCAGTGGTTTAAAAAAACCAACAAAACATGGTGGAAAATAAATAGTGGTGTTCTTCTTGGGGCCCATTTTTTATCTTTTTTCTCTAGCTCCTGTGTGCCCTCTTAATGTGTGTTAAAACAAAAATCCAGGGCAGTAAAGCATGGATTTTGCTCCCTTTGTACGCTTTCTTGCCTTGGTTTTCCCTGTACCGCAGGTTGCCCCACCAGCAGCGCAGTTAATGAACTTGTCACATAAAACTATACAGTAGTGATTTCTTTGTTGTTCTCTAATGCTGTGATTTTTGTTTTGTCTGTCGCAACACCTCTTTCTGTTCGCTCTTCCCCTTCCCTACGGCCTCTGGATGGTATCCCATGCCACCACCTCCACCTTCCATCTTGTGATCACGCTACTTTTCCTTGCACACCTCTGCCTTCCCCTGGGGGAATGTTAGATGAGCTATATGCTCAGAAACTGAAGTACAAAGCCATCAGTGAGGAGCTGGACCACGCTCTCAACGATATGACTTCCATGTAAATGTCTTCCCAGCTTGTGCCTGCACCTGCTTCCCTGCCCTCATTGATTGTGCAGTTCCAGCCTTGTGAAATTTTACTCCCTGTGTAGTGGGAGATGCATTCTTTTAATGAGACTAGGTGTACAAAATACCATGAACAATATCTTTACCGTGGCAGAGTGTGGGTGAGTTTTGTGCAGAGCCTGGTAAATACTCATGGTGATTTTGTAAACTGCCTGATAAGCTTGTGGTGTTTACTCTTTCATTCCATATCTGCAATTCTTGTGTCTTGTAGTTGCCCTTTGTTTGTAGCTCTGCATTTATCCTTTCAGTTCACCTCTGTTCAAGCGCCGTCTCCAGGCCCATCGCATTCAGTTTACCAAAGAAAACTACCTCTATACTTGTTGCATTCAGAGTGTGTTTTTCTGAAGTCACAGGGTTTTTTTGGCAAAGTTGCTACACAAGTTTCAAAGAAGTTTAGATTTATCTGTATCAGTGTATCAGCTGTATCAGTGACAGTGGAAAGGGTTTATCTAAATTTCCTTAACTGCTCTCAGAATTTCAGCTCTTATCACTAAATTTCAAGTGTAGAAGTTGATTTAAAACACTTTGTCATTTAAACCATATCAAAGTGACATTTGAATTGTAGGTTGCTTCTGCATGTAGTGGTAGGTGTATTTTGCATATACTGAAAATGTGGTAGTATCAACTTCAGTCATAAGGAGAAAATAAAGAGAGTATTAGGTGGCAGGAAAGCAGTTGTAAGGTGCAACTGGTCCGTGCAGTGTTTCATACAAACTGACTCCTTCCGTCAGCCAAAAGCTCTGAACAGAGGTCAGCTATGCTAAATCCACCTTGCCATGCTCATACCTTTCACTTGCATGAGCCCTGTAGGGTTGACATGGGAAAGAGGAAGAGTTGTGGCTCTCAGGTGCTTGTGGGGGGCAATGTTTAGTGCCAGCATTTCTTTTGGAAGTCAGCATGCTTTCAGCAAGGCTTAAGCTTTGCTTAGAACTTGACATGTATTTTGCATGTACCCATATTTTAGATGCTTTGCCTTTTGCTTTTTTCATTCCTATATCCATTCATTACTTCCCTCGCTCTCTCTCCCGACTTATTAGTAGGACTCTAACATTGTATGCTTTGTACGCTTTGATTTATTTTTAGTTGTTTTTTTACATCCCCTCTTCCTCTCCCCAAAATATGCTTTTGCTCACTGGTTTCTCAAGCAAATGGATTTCTTTCTTCCTCCTCTGTGTACAGAGATTACAGTATTTATTCAATTTGGGATCTTTCTAAATGGAAAACAGACTTTAAAATGTACTCTGCTGGTACATGAGGACGTGACTGTAGCATTCCAATCCCAGCATGGTGTGGTGTTTCCCTAGTAGTCATCTTGGCATGCTGGGCTCTGCTGTGCTGTTACTGCTTTTTTGGGAGTATTTACTGCACCTTTTTTATTTCCTACCTTATTTCACTTTTTCTTTTCATGCAGATAATTTTCTTTGCTTCACTTCTGCAAAGGCATCTTCATCGGGTTGGATAAAACATCTTTCCAAGCTTTGGATGTTTCATGGGTTCATTGTCCTGTCTTCTAGCTTAGTTGACTCTATTTCTCTACTGCCTGTCTCAGAACATGCTCTGTTTGTGCTCTGCTGTACAGAAACTCTACATCTCTCAATGTAAAATAAACATCCCAGCTGTATTCCTTTTGCTATTCCCTTGCTTTTATTTATTTAAATAACTATTTCAGTTATTAATAAAAATTTGCGCTTTTTTGCCATTGGGATTTAAATTTTTTTTGGTGTTTCTGTTTTCTTTCTGCCAACACTTTTGCCTGGATGTTGACAACGCAAAGCCAGTGCTAGTAGCCTATGGGATGAGAATTTGAGGAATTTGGAGGTCAGAACTGACCAGTTATGTTCTCAACCTTTTTCCAAATCTGATGTAGATAAGATGACAAATAGATGTAATGGGAATTTTTTCAGCTGTTATTGTTAAGCCAAAATCTGCATGGACACTGCTCCCTTAGGGTCACTTGGTCATGGGAGTGTGGCTGGAGAGCAGTTATGGCCTTGGCACCAGATTTTTCACTTCAAAGTCTGAAATTTTTCTCCTGGCTTCATGCTGGAGACTTCCTATCTTTATATAAATGTGTTACATAACTTAAATATTTGAGACAGATTTAAAGGAGAATGTAAAAAAACCTGTATTTTTTTTTACCCCAAAATAGTCCTTTCAGTGTCTTGCAAGAAACTTTTACCCTCTTTCACCCCTCAGTTATTCAGCAAAGTCATTGCTTGCTAACTTTTTTTGTTTCTTCTTTACCTCCCTTGAGTGGCATGCAACTTCAGCCGTGGTTGGAAGTTCAGCAGGGAGATTTCAGTGGTTTTCCACTCTCATCCTTAGCTCTGTGAGTTTGAATTGCAGGCTCAGGAGAAATGTTTCAGAACCAGAGTGGGAAAACTTTTATCATTAATAATGGAATGATTCTGCTGCAAAATGAAATATACAGATTTCAGGCTTGAAAGCCTAAACATTGGCTCTGAGCTGATTTGGTGGTCCCTAATTAGAGATGGGGCATTAACTACTGACACCTTGCTTTTTTGTGCTGTTATTTGCAAGTACAGAGTTAATTGGGTTAATTTAATTTTCTTCACAATGAGAGAAGTTATTTTCCAATCCCCATTGAAGTGAATCAGTTTAAACTGGATTAATTTCTTGTCATGCCTGTCACTGCATATGTTGCTCAAGTTCTGAAGTCACCTCAGCTAAGTGAACTCATTGTAGTGTAGCTGAGTTTTAGTTTTTAGCTTGTTGAATAATGTGAATATGTCTTTCTGTTAAACCTCAAGATTATTCAGCAGTGCAGTTTAGGTTAGATTAACTCCCTTCCAAATAAGGCTTGCAAATGGGTGCATTGCCTTACCCCCCCACATTCTCAGTTAACTTTGTCTCATCCCAGTTTTTGATGCCATGATGCATGTCCTTATTTTATTGGCTGTGGGGAGAAGCCCCAACTGCAGGATATTTATCTGCAGTCATAGGTAGTCTGGATAATAAGGTTCAAGAACTTAATAGTCATCAGTTGAGATGCAGTAGGTTGGTGTGTACGCCATGTGTGTTGCAACTGAAAAGTAAAATGTCTGATGTGAAGGTTAACCAGATAGAATGGGATGAGCATTTGTAAAATGACTGAAGCTAACATGGTTAGCTTCACAAGTGTAAGGATCAGCTATCCCTTGTCAGCTGAGCCAGAGTAACTTATGCTACACCAACTCAAACCCCTCAATCTATTGTGTGTTTTGGTTTATTGTATTGGCAGTTCATTGCAATATCATTGTTTCTTAAGAGAAGTAAAAAAAGCAGAATCCAGTGTAGGAACCTGGTAATTTTTAACACAGTAATTTAGAACAGCAGTATTTAAATCTTCCCTTTTCCTTCAAACACACATAATCAACTGTCGGCACTCTAGGGTGATGCTTTGCTGGACAGAGTAGTGGAAATGGGCAATGCAGTGCAGATGCCCAGGAAGCTGCATACGTAATTCCCACCTGTCCCTGCTGTGCTCACCTTGACCCCACTGTTGGGGTATTTCAGTGCTTTTGTCACTGTTGGACCTGACCTGTGCATTCTGCTGTACATCCCACAAGGTCTGGCCATGTGTGGCTAGTCATGTGCATGAGGCTTGTTGACAGGAGCACAAGGCTGACTCTGATGTCTCATTTGCCTGGGTGCTCTGCTGTGCTGAGCTGAGCCTCACTGGGTCTGCACCAGAACTTGAGCTCCCTGCTTGGCCTAAGGTGGCTGCCAACAGAGTCAGCCCTTGGCTTTACCGCTGTGGTAAAGCACAACCTAGGCAGCCTGCCTGTGGGCAGGCAAGGGCTGACTGTACACTTGGTAATGCTTTCCATGGTTTCCATCTTGTACATGGAGAACTACTGTAAGCCTCTGCCCCAGAGAAAGGAGTTTTCTGTAATGAAGGTAAGCATCAAGTTCTTAGTTCAAATTATGTTGTCATGTTTGAATAACAACTAAATGCATTTTGCCAAACAAAGTGAAATTTTAGTTACTCTGAGGTTTTGATATTATTTCCACATATATGTGACATTGTCTTGGTTAAGAGAGACAAGACCTGGTTGTTACCAGTCCAGCATTGGAGCTCTGGGTTATGCCCTGGTTTTACTGATCTGGCTGTCGATGTTTGGGCTGGGGAAGACGCTGTGAGGAGTTGCCACTCACTGCACAAGTATGATATGCAGACCAGCTCACTGCACAGCTTTCCTGTGTCCAGAGCCTGCAGGGGAAGGGGATTTCTGTGGAAGCTGTTAGAAAGCTTGTGGAAAAGAATCAGAAACAGTCATTTCCTGTAGGGGAACAAGCTGGAATCATGAGGTCAGGAGTGCAGTTTGAATCTAGACTCTTGAGAAGGAAACAGGCAGTTTGAGAAAACAAGACAGCCATGAAGCGTCATGGAATGTTCTTTCATCCTGCAGAACATCTCTCACTGAATAGTCACAACATAGCTGTGGTTGTTCTCTGAGTGTTAACTGTCCTCTCTGTTTGCTGTATTTGAGCAACACAGGTTTTCATGCTTCCATTTAATTTTCACTGAATGTCTGGGTTTGTTTTCTTGCAAAGTACAACTGGACCGTTTAAAGGTATCAGTGTGTTGATACAAATAACAGAAGTATGCTTCCATACTAAAAATGTCATTTCAGCTGTCAGATTCCTCAGGGAGGGGCAGGAGCTGAGTCAGACCTAGTGGTAGGTGGCTACTAGCATCACTCCTGCTGTTTACTTGCCCTGGTTGTGACACAGTTGTTTTCCTTCACTGACAGATGAGGTTCTCCCTCATCTTAATACGTCTTAAATAGTTAACAAAGAAAAATGGCACTCGGAAAACAAATCTTCCACACACTGTACATAAAGATTAAAGCAGGACTTGGTTCTTCTAGGAATATATATCTGCAGTTCTTCTGTTTGTATTCCCACTCTCCTATCTCACTGCTGTTCCTCACAACAGGAGTCTTAGACAGTTCTTCATAGCTTATAATAGCTGTTCCTTGGAGTAGCTCCTTAATTACTAGAGTTCTAGAAACAAAGGTAAAATGTTTCTCTGTGTGTTACTGAACTGTCTGTGGTGTGACCAGTTTCTTTATTAACTCTTATTTAACTGTTTTCTCTGTCTAATCTGTCTTCATTCTGCCTCTTTTTTCCCTTCTAACCTGCTTGCTGCCTGTACAGACCAACTCTACCAGCAACTTGAGCAAAACAGCCGCCTAACTAATGAACTAAAGCTGGCATTGAATGAGGATTAAACTTTAGTGGGACTATGTTGTTAACTTGTTTAAAAACTGCTTCTTCCAAATCTCCTTAAGAATGAATCAGTAAATGTAGAAATAAGAAACGTAGAGGTTGATTTTTTACAGGCTGTTGATTCTGTGGTAAATTAATAGATGAAATTCTCAGTTTCTTTTGGAAACATATGAAAATGCTTCTTCCAGATGAGGCTTTTCATTATCTGTATACACACCTATTTGGAGGAGCAGTAAGCTCTTTGGCTGTGTAATAGCTTCTTTCCACTTCATTAAACAGCTACAGTATTCAGCTATCACTATCCAGAAAGTAACAGCTTTCCACGTGGAGAGGCCCTCAGTTTACCTGACATCATGAATTGGCCCTAAGATTTTCACTAGAACATGGATGAAAGAAAAATGTTCACCAGGATTCACATTTCCCTATTTCAGAAGAACATAAAGGATACTTATGGCTGGTTTGATATCTGGAGACTTTAATGCAGTAGTTTTGCATTATTATGAATTAGGCTTGTATTGACTTAAAAAACCAAACAAAAACACCCAAACAAACAACAACAAAAACCCTAGGAGTGGGAGCTCCATCTGCAAATCCTTGGTCAGTTTGAAGGTATGCTTGCATTAGTCTGAGGCTACTATTACTGGATTCTGGTAGGATGCATCTCTAGAACATTGTGCTCATTTATTGTATCAAATAAGTGTGTTAAATGACTGTCCTATAAAAAGTGTGCATGCAACATAAAGCTACTAACTTGGATTTGAATTATTTTCTAGAATAAATAGATTTCTTAATATCACTTCACTGAGATTAGAAGAGATTAGTTTAATTTTGTCTGTTCTTTGCAAGCTCTGAAGTACATGAAGCTTTAAGCATGGATCTGCAAAGAATTTCATTCTTATTGCCCTACTTAAAAAGGGGGGAAAAAAGGGATTCTCCATCCCATATTCCTATGAGCAAACAGCTTCCAGAACGTGCAAGAATTGTGTCTCTGTTGGCAGTGCATTTTCTTAACAAATGCAGCTGTGAACAGTTCTAAACTTGCATTACTTGCCCTTCATTTTATTAATTTGGAATTCTAGTTGTGTTGTCTGGGGACATGGGTATTTATGAGCATGCACATTTCTTGCCTTTCTAAACCCTCCAGTAGAGATGAGGATTGCATGCCTTCATGTTCTGAGAACCAGTGCCTCCAAAGAACTGCTATTCATGTTTTGATTTTCTAATCCCACAACAGAGAAAGTGGCGCATGCCAAAGAAGAAAACCTTAGTATGCATCAGATGCTGGATCAAACTTTACTGGAGTTAAACAACATGTGAAAACCTTCTTAGCAGCAACCACATGATCTGTTTATTGTTCTTACACCTGCTTGCCATGAACCCCCATAAATGTGTCTTTTTTGTTTGTTTTTCACCACAGTCACAAGAACATCTGCTAAAGTATCAGGCAGGGGTCAGGGAAACACCAAAATGGGCAAGCCGGATGCGGGTTAAACTATACTACATTATGGTTTAAATGTGCCATTTCCCAACCAAAATGTTACCTACACTTTGTAGAGAGTTCAGCAACTCAGTCTGCTTAGTCTTTTGAAGAATCCTGGCTGTGGCAGAAAGTGTCCCTCCTCAAGTGCCAACTACAGTTTATGACAAGAAGAATGATGTATGTTCAAGAGAGATCAGGTGGAAATGGTGCTATTTTGAACAAAAGGTTCTACTGAAGCCTTTTGTTTGACATCAGACAAGTCAGGAGTTGTCCAGCACAGTAATCTATTTTTGTCAGAATTCTATTGATCTGTGAGGGTTTGGACTTTCTGTGCCTTCTGATTCAATAACACAAAAGTATGTAAGCAACAGAGACGAGTGAAGGCTTCCAGAATTCTTATATTGTCTTCTTGCAACTCAATACGGAAGTGTAGGTCAGCATTTCACCTTGAGTATTGATGCGATTGTATTTTTCATGTTGAAATGAAAGATTCAATAAATTCAGGGGAAACCATAAATTTGAAAAAGATTGTTTCAAAAATGTATTTTATTTGTGTGTGTTTTGGGGAGGGGGAGGACTTTATAAACCGATATTCGCCTCACTTTTTTTCACACTTTCTTTGAGCAGTTTTAAAAGTATTCCTGTATGTAAACATTGTATAATGATATGGAATAAAATGCACATTTTAGGACATTTTTTAAATTTTGCTCTCCTGTGATTTGTTTCTCACCACGTTCACTTCCTGTGTATGTCTGTGTCAGGTATGTGTGCCATCTGTCTCCGTGGGGTGTGCTGTTAACACATGGGCTTTTAGGCTCTTTTGTGCTATTAGGCTAATGTATAGAAATGCAATGAAATTAAATAGTTTGGACTGATGTGGATCTGCAGCTCCTCATGAGGGGCCCTTCGAGGACCATATTGCAGTTACCTGTCCCTGTCCCAGATGGGTGCAGAATGTAACTATTCCCAAATGAATGATAGAGCTTTCCAAAACTGACCAAAACTCTGCTGTAAGATCATTGCAGAACTCACAGACTTCTGTAGGAAATGAGCCCTCAAGGCCATGCTCTTGGAAACTACCATATATTTGTGTATCTTACCTGTTAATGTGTTAATTTACTTTGATACAGTGACAAACCTTCCAAAATGATGAGTCAAGTTCACAAGAGATCCTTTCACCCAACTTTTCAGTGCTGGTTGCTAATTTTTACATGTGTAGGTATCTTTATTTGAATTACAAGCTCTGTCAATGAGCACTTTAGAACTTGAAGAATAATTCTTACTCCTTCTTTTTCTGTAGTACATTGCTGAAAGTTAATGTTGTCAACCCTTCTAGCAGCAAGGAGTTCACTAGGAGACAGGCATAGATAACTTCCAGATCATCAAAGAATCTCCGTTAGTGGACCCTTAGCAAGCAACTGACTTTCAAGCAACTTAGCAAGCAAGACAAGAGACTTTCTCAGCAGCTGGTATAGTGGCCATAGGGTAAAGTAATACATAATAGTTTCATGTTAAATGGGAGTCAGAGAGAGACGATGTGTTGGTGTGTGTCTTGCTGGTTTTGAACTTAGTAACATTACAAGCTTTCTCATGATTCATTGGCTGCTGCCAAGTCATCCTGAAGGGAAAGGATGAGCTCTTTGTCTTCACATTTCCTTTTAAGTGTTTTGGGAAAGCAAAATACATGTTACAAGGCTCCTGCAGTGCCTTAAGCTGGTATCGGAGGCCGACAATCTAAAGCTCCAAGTAAGAGTTGTGCAGAGGTAAGTTATTGTCATCTCTTTTTCCTGTCTTAGCACAAGGGTGAAAACTCAGGTAAATGGGCTCTAAGGGTTGAAGCCTCCACATGCCTGTGGCTTTGAGGGGTGCTGCTGGAATCAGTAGGGCTGCTTCCTGTAGGAAGTGCTGTGCTGGATAGTAGTTTGTAGGGTAGGGCCGAAGGCCACCCAGAGAGTTGGAGGCTGTGCTGGGTGCCAAACAGGAGTTCCCTGGCACTTGGCCATGAGTCTGACTCAGCCCAGTGTGCTGCCTGCTCCACTGGATTGTTTTTATGGTCCTATGATCTGTGCTGGGTCCTAAACAATGTGTCTGAGTGAGGTCAGACCCTTTGTTGGCTGCTTAGAATTGCTGCTTTCCAGGAGACCGCAAACTGCTTTGTGGTTTGGGGCATCTGGATTCACCTCTTACTGTGTGTAAGGGTAAGGAGAAGGCTGTGGTTTTCATGTCTCTTAATGCGATCATGTCATCATTCACAGGGCAAGCATGTGCAAGCAAGGAGATAAGATCTAATCTGGGAAAAAAAAACAAACCCAAACCTGTAGAATAGGCTTCCCTGAAGTGCACTGTTGCAGATGAATCTGTAAAGCTTCTTAATAGATAAATAAAAGCTTTCCATTTCTAAGGGGAGCTGAAGGCAGCAGTGACCATAATGGTGAATCACACCAAGTGGCTTTTTTTGCTGACTAGCAACAGACACATTAAATAAATAGGGATAATGATGTATTTGCTGGAGCAGGAAGATCTGTTTCTACCATGTATGATAAGCCACTACCTGCTATGGACTGTCTGTATGCAGTGCCTAATCAGGCAAAACTCAGTGAAGGTAGAAAGTGTTGGCTTGTAAAAATGAGTAAATTGGGCTCTGATTTAACCGTATTCCAAAGAAATAGGCATTTCTTCATCTTGCAGCTACTTTGCCTGAAATGTAGAACAGACTTGTTAAATTACAGAACCCTGCATCATTCATCATTCCTCAAAGAGGTGTGTGAGCTACTCACCCTTTTCTTCAATCAAAAACACAAGCTGCAGTTTGAAATACACCATTATTGTGCAGCCTTGCTATGCAGTTGTCTTGGTTGTTTCGTGAGTTGTCATCTCTCGATGAAATGAGTAGTTCTGAGAGCACCAGAACTGGCAAAACCTGCCTCTGTGCGGATTCATGTCTTGTGGTTGGTTGTGAACTCGCAATGAGGTATTTTTCCACTTACTGAGACATTTTAGTTGTCTCTTGCTCCCTCATGGGATTTCTCTGATGTCTAACAATATGCAAGTCCTGCTGCAGGACGTGCCTGGCCTTCCACCAGTAGTCTCATACATAGGCTCTTTCTATCTGAATGGTTCCTTACATTCACAAAACTGTCTGAAATGTAATTTTCCTTTTAGAGTTCTATGTGGTCAAAACTAGTTGTTCAGTTCTGGAGTTGTTGAGTGGGATGAGAGACAGATAAGGACATACAAGTCCCATAAAGAGCACAGCTTCTCAGAGCACCTGAGTGAGAAATCTGAACCTATAAAGTATTGTGCATGTTAACCAATGTTTGCTGTCATTCTTTCCACTTTATCTAGGTTGCTGTACTGCTTCCTTATTTGTTTTTAGGCACATGGAGACCATGAAATAGGATAAAGGGATGATGTCATTTGTGCAGGCTGTTCATGAAGGAAAGTGTATCTAGGAGGTGAACTAGGCGAGAAAGCAGCTAAAAGGGAAAGAAGGTAGGATTGCGCATGGGGACTAAAGGCCAGTCAGGAGGGTAGAGAGAGCATGAAGGTGATCTACAGGAGAATAAAGCCTCCCACTCTAAATGCTGCTGCGTTGTTTACCTTGTCCTGCTCCCGTGCCACTGCATTCCTCTGCCACAGAGGGAGGTGGCTGGTGAAGTCCAGGTAACAGCAATTCTTTGTCACCCCTCATCTGGGTTTGAAGTACAATATGCAGGAGCTTTTCCCTTAAAAATCAATAAAAATCCTTCGTCTCAGTGGTTCTTGCCACACTGGCAGAGTCTGCGTTAAAGTTTTCTATGCTAAGATTTTAGTATCTATTGCCTTTACCAGGAAATCATGACACTTCAAAAGAAAAACAAGGATCACCATTTTTTTACTGTTTTTCAGCAGTTAGCAAACACGTACCAAATGCGTGTGTGCTTTTATTGCGCTCACATGCAGCCATGTATGAGTGCAAGGCATTTCCTGGAGATTAATAACTGGGTGGAAAAGATTGTGGATACAGGAGGCAGCCCAAAGGACCCAAACTGGTTGTTAATCCATGGGAGGCTTTCTGTGCTGAAACTTAGTGTTGTAAATTGAAATAAAAGGGACACAGGCCTGTGGAGAAGAGGAGATTACTGCCCTTTGAGCAATGAAATTGCTGACTTCTCCCTCTGCTTCCCCATCAGTGTGTGTGCTGCTTTGTTAGGAACACTACATCTAGCAAAGAACTGACAGGAAGGGTTTACTCCAGGTCCATTATTTTTGTGAATTTCTTGCTATTAATGGTTTGGATTTAATAAGGGAAATCAATAAAATCCAAGTTTAAACTGAGAGCAGACTGTGTAGGAGTTTGTGTCATTGTTGCTAAGTTGTTTTAAAGAAGATCGTTATACCAAACCCCACAAGTGCACATACACCTTCTGGCATACACCTGTATGGAGTATGTAGAGCTCAGGCCTGCCTGTTTGACTAAGCCTTAGTCAAACAAACAACTCCATCAGAACAAAGTCTCAGTGTTGTGGAGTTGAGCTTTATAGTCGTTGCACAATTAGAAGTTCTCTCTTGCGTCACAGCTGTTGGGTCTTCAGCTGCTGTGAGATTGGGTATGTAGGTTTAAAATACCCAACAGCTGTCCCCAGTGAGGATTGCAATGCTGTGTTTCAGTTTCTAAAGGAAGAGACTGATGTTCAAAGCCACTGAGCATTTTAAGGTGGGAGATTGCAGAAACCCCTATTTAAACTGCAATAAACTCAGAAAGCTCTGAAATCTGTTTTTCTAGTTCCTCTTTCCCCCATGTCCGTTTTGCCTTTGAAGCAATATTGAGGAAATTATTCTCTCTACTGCTCTGTGAACAGAACTGAGTCACTTCATTTCAGATACAGGCACATTTCTCAGACAAGATGGTGATTTCTCTTGGTTTCTATTTTATTTTCCTGTTTGAGAATTTACAGGAACACCAGCTGTCTGTAAGAAATGCTTTTTACTCACACCTGGTGTTTGAATTTGACAGGTATGGAGTCCAGTAGGAGCTTGTTGGCTTTCATTACACCACCTGGAAAAAATGTCGTCACCCATTAAGTAGATCCCAGCTTCCCCTCCAGCATCAGTGCACTTTGAGCTGGAGCCCCTTCTGATGCAGGCAGCAGTACCTTGCTTACCTTCTCACAAGATTATTGTTTTAATTGGAGATGAAGGAATGACAAGAATCCAAGCTGCGTGGCAGACATTAAGATGAGTATGCAAGCAGTAAAGTAATGTATACACGCTACATAGTATAACTGTAAGTTAAGTGTGTTTATGCATACCTGACATAGACTGCTGTACATCGCAAAGTATATATAGCATCTAAAACATAGAACTGGTTTTGGTTTGGTTCAAGGTCAAAGAAAAAACTGATAGTATTTCCAACTGAAGCAGTTGATGAGTTATTCTGAGTGGCAAAACTGTCCCACACTTGGTGCTTACAGCAGAAGTCAGTCATCCCAGGCAGTCATCTTCCCTGAGCAGTGAAGCTTTTCAGATGGTCTTAGTTATTTCCCATAGCTCTGCGTGCCAAGGTGCAAAAGAAATACCTACTTCAGTTTTGCAGTGATCTTAATGCAGCATACATCTGTGTAAATGCCATCAACTTGATTTATTTTACATGTATGGAAAGGGGATTGAGTAAAATCCTGTCTTACTGATCTGTGTAGCATATAGTAATTGTGCACTTACACATCTTTAGAGAGGCTCTTTTGAAACATGTCTCAACTTGGGAACAATAATGCGAAGCAAGGGAATGGAGTTTGTAGTATGCATGGACTCACTCCCATATGAATACACAAGCCCAGTGCCAAATGCCTCCACCCAAATACCCGAGATGTTACTAATTTGATAAGAGGCCTTTTCCTGTTTTTCACTAGCCTGTGCAGTTTCACAAGCTATCTGTACTCAGTTCTCACAAAGAACATTTTTAGTGGCTCTGAATGTGTCTGCAGAGCAAAATGAAGGTGTAATTGCAGCATAGGTAGGTGAGATTGCACTAGAATAGCAGTGAATGTGTGGGAAATGGGCTGGCACCCAGCATGTGCTTATAGCTGAGTATTTGGTGTGAACTGCAGAGAATCATTTGCTTATGACAATAGTTATCAGTAAAAACAAACATATGTTAGAGCTTCAAATAATGTTGAATAGTTTGGAAAAAAGAATAGATACTGAGAAGGGTCTAGAGACTTCTATCTAGAAGAGCAGCTACAGGCAGTAAATGCAAATCAGGGTTGTGTTCTTCACACAGAAATATGCCTGGACATTCACATACAAAATCTGGGAAAACATTTTTCTTCCTGCTGCTGAATCTGTCAAAGCAAACATGCCTGTTTATTTTCTTCTTGACTTGTAGACTCCTACAGTGGAGGTGGCCCTCGACCTGGGCACTTCAGGATAACTGAAAGCAGTTGCTTGGTCTGCTGCTCTCCAGAGTAAGTCCGCGTGTCCTTTTTTCAGCTGAGATAGTTAATTTTCTTCCTAGTAGCTGTGGTTGAGCTTTAGTCTGAGCATAATGCTGATAACACACCAGTGTCAGACTGTCAGTTCTCACTACCACATTGAGCTTTATATATGTGGGAGGAAGGGTGCAAAGAGGAGCAGTTGTCACCCAGTTGTGAGGAGCTCTTCCTAAAGCAAGCCAGAAAGCTTTCCCAAGTGCCTGCACTTCCAAATTCTATCTTTGGGCATATGAGCTTCTGAATGATACCTTATGGTTAATAGGTTTAATCATTTAGGTGTTTTACACCTTCTGTGATTTGTTACTTTGCTTTGAAACAACATATTAAGTGTGAAATGACAGACTTGGAAAAGTCAAAGACACTGGTGCTGTCTGGTACCTGTTGCATTGTGTGTGTAGTGTTTATGTGAGCCATCATTTTCTATGGTATATTGTACCTCTACTCACTGAGTGGGGAGAAAAGCTGGAGAGGGCAAAATGTTATACCCAGCAACTGAATTTTAATGATAGATGTGAAGCCAATTCTCAGGGTAAAAATTGTTCAGTCCTCTCTCTGCTCAGTTTTTCTACCAAAAGAGAATGTTGCTTGGGGAATAACTTTAGGAAAAACCAGGAAATAATTCTTTATGTGTTTTTTTTTTTGTTGGTTGTGGGCTTTGTTCTTTTTTTTGGGGGGGAGGGGGTTGGTGTGTACTCTTTTACACTGTTGTATTTCACAAATGTTCCTTCACTACTTACTTTCAGCTGGTGACAATTATTTTCCCTCTGAGTCCAAGAGGTTTAAAGTAGGCCCTGAATTAAAAGTATGAGGAAATCACTGAGAAACTGGAGTTTCAAAACTAATGTTTTTGCAGAGAAGAAAAAGCAATGTGTGTGCCCTTTGTCTGGTCTGCAACCACAGCATGGTCTTTCCAGCATTCTTTTCCCTGGCATGCGAAATATTTCCCAAACTCCCATCCTGTTGTTTCTAGGAACTCTGTCAGACTGCATGCAACTTGTAAAACTAAGGCAGTAACAATGCAGCACTATAAAACTCTTTCATATTCTATTTTACTGGAAGTATATGATTCCCAGGTGACATATCCTAAGTACACAGGAAAAGGGAGTGAATTCAGGAGAGTTTTGTCCCATTTATGGTGTGTTTGTTGGGGGGGGGGACTAACAAGTGACCAACTTGTGCTGCGCAAGTCTCCAGGTCTGAGCTGCTACTTGGAGGACAGGGCCAGGCGCCTAGTTGAGCTTGAGGACCACCACTGGTGCCCTGTCTGTTAACTGGTAATGGGGACATGGGCACGGTGTGACCACAACAGGATCACTGTTCCCATGTAATGTAGAAAAAGCCCCATCATGTTTAACTAAATTCCTCAGAAGTTTAACAGGTATCCGAATCATAATTCAAGCAGAGCTGATCTCAGTGTCTAAAGACCCACAGTTTTTAATGCTACTTTTTCTCTTGGTCCAGACATCATACGTGTTTGAAGATTTATTCCTGATTAATGTTTCTCACCTAAGATGTTGGAGGGATGTTTAGGGGAGGAATGGTACATTTACTGTAATCACTCAGGTTGTATCTTATTTGATAAGCAAATAATAATACTGAGAGCTGCTATATTGACCAAGGCCAAGCTAAAAGTGTACATGGGCAAGGAATCTGTAATATCAACTCCATTCACTGAGACTGTGATAACCGAGAGAGGTTCCACTGCTGGAACCACCCCTTTTGCCAACAGCTGGTTGCACTGATGAGGTTTCCTACTGCCATCTACTGCTTGCTTCTGAAAAGAGAGAGAGAAAGCAGAGCTTGATTCATCTCCATCTCTAACATTCCCTTTGTTTGTCTTCTTTTCAAATTCAGAAAGAACTTGGGTTTTTAAAAATCTTTCCTCTACTGAAAGTAGAAACCTCGAGTGTGATCAAGGGAACCGTTAACGCTTTAATCCGCATTTTCCATCAACAGGAGCTTCTCCTATGCCAATGCATGCAAACATAGACAGTATTTTTTAATCTCTGCCTTCCTGTTTTTTTTCATTTTATCTAGTGCAAATATAAACCACAGGCCTTCTTCACAATCTTACCTTTTAGCTCTGAATTATTTTATGTTAGTTTCAACATTTTTATGTCCAGAAGTCTTTGCAGAAGTTGCATCTTTAATTCTTGGAATTCAATTGGAATAATTGGAGTCCGTTGGATTAATGGGACTTTTCATTGTTTCACAATAAATCCAAACAAAGAAAACAAAGGAGTGTCCCCATACTGCTACTTCCTACATTTTTTTTAAAGCCCCTTCCTACAAACCCAACCTCCAAGCTTCAGTTTGGGTCTGTAGCAGTTATATAGGTAACTAGTAGGTATTTAATAGGATGAAAGAGCAGAGCTGGAGTTGTGATTTCAAAACTCAACAGCCCTTTATCAGGGGAATACTAACAGTCATCAATCGTTTCCTATCATTCAAACCTCAGATGTCGTTTGCTAAAAACATTGCCCATCTTTTCAATGTTCATGTATGTCACTGTAGAATTTGTCATTTCTCATGTCAGTGAGTCAGAAAAGCAGATTAGGTGATCATCTGAAAAATACTGACAGCAGAGACCAGGCCTACAAGCAGAAGCAGCCATAGTAACATCTGTTAAACCTTGCTGAGACATCAGGATCCACAGAAGGACTTGCAGAAATGAAGGAGGACTGTCAGAAGTGATGGCATTGTTTTTACAGAGTCAGGTTTTAGGAAATACTGATGAAGCCTTAAGATTTGCAAATTCCTGATGTTCCCACATCCTGCTGACCACCAGCAGCAGAATGAGCACGTTGCACCTTTTGACAATGAGCTGCACCACTGCAGAACAGTATAAAAGCGACTGCCCACCTTGTTGTTCACCAGCTCGCACAGTCACCCCATTATGAAAAAGCCCATGAACACAGTAGCCTACAACTACAAGAGCAAGATGGCTAGGAAGATACATAAGGACTTTATTTAAAGGTCTCATGTTATTGAGTCTTATCTTACTCAAAGTTTATAAAGCCTTAAAGGATTCTTGATAATGAAACTCTCAGGCTGTCTTGAGGTGAGCACAGCCCTGCTTTGCTGAGAGACCCATTGTGTCATGCCATCCTTTATCATCTGAATAAGGCATATCTCTTCACACAGGCTTTTCAAATCTGGTAAGTACAACTTGGCAAGAAGGCAGAGAAGAGGAAAAGTCAGCTGGTTTAGTGCTAAACCATGCCAAGTCTATTCGCCATGCCAGAAGGGTCTCCAGATTGACTTAATTGGCTGTGCCACTTAAGGAAGATGGATTACAGCTGAGAGTCTGTGCCTATGCCTCTGAGTGACTGATAAATGAGGACAGAAGAAAAAACATTGGGTTGTTTTGTTAAATTCAGAATTGTGCTTGCTGTCCTCATTTTCTACTGCCGTCAGATGGAGTAGAAAAATCTCCAAATTTTATAAGCCTGATAACTGATAAGTTAACAACACCAGCAGCTTAAAGGAAGACATAACAGCTAACAGCAGGTGATGTGCTGCTGGATTTTACACAAAGCTCTTCATTAAGGCCATCAGATAAAAATGCCAAGATGCGTTTCTGCCCTGGGCCTGTTCAAAAGTGTGATGCCAAAGAGTGTTTCTGCTGAGCAGGTTAATGTAAGCATGCAGAGAATCCTGCTGCAAAACACTTCCAGCAGCAGTTTAACAAAGTGAAAATGAGTTATGAGAAAGTAAATACAGCATCTTGTACCAGTTGGGTATGAAGTTGTACTGTAATAAGCAATGGAGTTTTATTGAGAAAATACTAATGAGAAATAAATGGCTGCAGTGAAAAGTGTAGCATCTGGTCTGCATTTGACTTCACATATGAAAGTTATTTGGCCTGGCCTCCTGCCAGGTCCTGTAGGTTTTGAGGTCATGGGACATGAAGGGAACTGAACTTCCTATGTTAGCATCCCACAGTTTTCTCCTAGCAGAGCACAGGCAGCATTCTCAAAGGACAGAAGGACAGAAGCAATAACTCCCCACTTTGGCTTACAGGTATGGCTCCTTTTTTTTTTGCATTTTTTTAAGCTGTTGTATTCTCTCCCAACATCTATAACATTTATGGAGTGGCCATTAGTAAAAGTTGTTAGCTGTTGTTCAAGAATCCTTCAACATGTATACATGAGGTTTAAAGTCGTTGTCTGACTACCTCTGTGATTTGCAGGGTTTAAGGTCCTTAGAACCATCCAGTCTGAGGCGTTCCCTTGAAAGGACTGACTGTGAGCATCTCTCAGCTGTTTGGACACTGTTGTATTCTCCACAGTATGCCAAGGGCTCTGCTGCTTTTAATATCACCTCTACCATTTTCTGCTCAAGGACTGTGGTGTGCTTAGTTCATATAAACTAGTTCTTCCCTGTGCTCCCCTCTTGCACTTGGACTATGGGACTAGGTAGTCTGAAATCCAAAAGAAGAGCAATAAGAGTGCTAGAAAAAAACTGAAGCAAACTGCTTGTGAAGGCTTTTTTTAACCATCTTTTGGACCTAACATCATCTGCTCTTGCATCGTTGCAATTAGTAACTTCACAGCAATGATATATAGAAAGGGATGACTGAATATCTTCATACTAATGAAGATATTTTGATGCTCCAGTTAGACATTTGGACTAACAATGCTGCTGATGGTATTGAGGGGTTCTGGATTTGGGTTTGCCTTTGCATTAGGCACATGCTACCTCTTGACTTGTCATGAAGAGGATGTAAGGATCCCAAATCTGCAGACCTGTCTGCTTGGCAAAGTTCACAAGAGTCCTGGTTGTTGGACTTGGATCTGGTTGACATACTGCCTACCTGTCAATCTGAATCTTGTGGTGCAGTGAAAATCCTTCTTTCCTTCTACCTTCTTGAGTAATAATATCACTGTCTGGTCCCTCTTTGGTCTCTGGCTTGCTGCTTGGTCAACAATTCAAATCATTAGAGACACCTATTAGAAGTTTATTGGAAACCAAATATATGGAAGGTCTTGAGATAGTTAAAAAACATCAGTTGGAGGCATTGTCATTGCTCCGTAGGCACTGTCTAAAGAGAGCAACTACATTGAAAAACTGTTTCTGTGAGCAAATGCTATGTCACTGGCACTGCTCTGCGCAGAAACCTAACTCTAAACAAACCTCGGGCAATTCCTCACTAATCAGACATGCTCACCTTGCAGTTTTAAGAGGTTTTTTCTGGGTGTTAGCCTAGCTTGCCCTGCTTTACCTCTGCCTGGCATATGTTTCACGGCAGGCTTTTTTCATTTGATGCTGCAAACCTTTGCTATGGAGGGCAGAGTTAAGATTAGATATTATGGCATGGTTCGACCTATCCTTCGTCTTCTTTCTGTCCTTTCCCCACGCATCAGTGCAATGGCAGCCTTGGTTAAACCCAGCTTGTTCAGCGAGAGCCCGTTAGTGGAGGCCTCCCGGGCCCGGCGTGCCGGGAGAGCCCCGCCGCTGCCCTCGCTCGATGCGCTCGGAGCTCGGCCGAGCGAGCGCTCCGGAGCGGCTGTGGCTGCCTGGCGGGCCGCGCTGAGGCGGCAGGGTGGCCATGCACGGGCTGGCGCGGGTCCTGCGGCGGGCCGCGGCCCCAGGGCGCCTGTCGGTGTCCCGGGCAGGGGGAGCCGGGGCGCGGCCCTGGGGCTGGGGGAT
The DNA here is from genome assembly GCA_039720435.1 of Amazona ochrocephala. Taxonomy (NCBI): domain Eukaryota; kingdom Metazoa; phylum Chordata; class Aves; order Psittaciformes; family Psittacidae; genus Amazona; species Amazona ochrocephala. Next base: position 28,126,571 of record CM077883.1, on the reverse strand, counting down.
GGCGCTGGGGCTGGCGCTGGGGGTGAAGGTGTCGGCAGGCTGCGAGGCTGACGAGGTGGAGCCGAGCCCGAACCCGCTGCCGTCCCGTCGGGGCTTCGGCGCTGCCATTGAGAGGAGCAGGGACCTGGTGCGGAGGATTAAGGTGCGGAGCGAGGGAGGGTCGTGTCGCTGTGCGAGCCGGCTCTCACCTGTGACGGGGAGCTTTCGAAAGCGGTTTACACCAGTTCAGCCCAACTAGTGCTTGACTAAACGTCAATTAAGGTGACAGCAGCGAGCAGGTGTATCTGTGGTATTGCTTTTGTATTTTTAGGGATCGGGAGATGGTGGTTTTAACCGTAAAGGGCCTCCTTAATGTCTTCTGTGCATTTTTTGACAGGATGAAGCAGGAATCCCAGGTATACTAGTTGGAGTTTCAGTAGATGGACAGGAAGTCTGGTCAGAAGGTCAGTATATGGGAGTAGCAGTTGTGCATGCTGTTAGGAAGCAATGGAAGTTTTAGGAATGAGCAGTTCAGACACAGGAGTTTAGTGCACTTGATGTCGTATCTCTGGACAGGGAACAAACAGGAGCCTTGGGAGCATGAAGTGATAATTTCTTTAGTAAACTTCAGTAATTGCCAGGAATCGTTAATTTATTAGCTTCCTGATTGTGCTAGTATATATCAAATGGTTATGTTTAAGATCCTTTCTCCAGTTGTTTGAATCTTTTCATATGCTTCAGGCATAGAGCTGTACAGTGCTCTGGTAGAATTGTGTATAGGAGGTAATGAACTCTTCTCCCTGCAGGACCATACTTAATAGTCAAAGTAATAATGACTTTCTGCCAGCTGTTGTATTAACTTTTATATATGTATAAAGCAGATTATAGGTTTTCATTTCTCTTTCATCATGCCAGAAGTGAGTTGGAGAGCCTCTAGAACCTTTTGTAATGTGGCCTAATAAGAAAATTACGCTAGAAACTTAATCCCAAACTTTCTCAGCTCAGGTGGCTTTTCTGATCTCAGATTACCTGGCAATAATTACAGAAGTTTTTCTATTACTTCTGCACAATCCCTTCCTTGACATGCAGGAGAGTGCCCGAGGGAACTAGTGCCAGGTTTGTGGTTTATCACCACAACTGCCAGATCCAGTAGCAAGACAGCCACTTGTGGGAGGATAAGCCTTGGCAGAGCTTTCTGTACCCTGCTGCCTATGGATACAGAGAACAATGCTGCCTTGAGTAAGGCAGCTGGGAGGTGGGTAACATTGTTCTAACAGATTTACAGCTCATTTTGTTGCCCTCCTTCCTTCTTCATGGGGGAAAAATAGGAGGAGGTTTAAGTTGCATGTGTTCTGTGACCATGACACTGAACCTGCTTTCTTGCTAACCTGATGGGAGAAACTTCATATTTGGAAGCCATTTTCACTGAGGCATGCAGTGTCTGTGTTCACAAGCACCATGCAAGCACTTGAGTCTCAGCTTTGCGTAAAAGGGTCTCAGGTAATTGACATGTCACTTGTTTTATTTCTTGTGTTTTGGCAAGGTGGTTTTTTGCACAAGTAGTTCATTATTACACTACAGTTTGATGTAGACAGAATAGAATCAGAGAATCACAGAATGGTTTAGGTTGGAATGGACCTTAAAGCTCCTCCAGTTCCAAACCCACGCCATGGGAGGAACACCTTCCACTAGAGCAGGTTGCTCCAAGTCCCGTCCAACCTTGCCTTGAACACTGCCGAGGAGGGGGCATCCACATGAACTGCAGTATGAGCAGGCCTTGCTCATACTGAGAAGTGATAATGTCGTTACTGCATTTCATTGCTTTTTATGCTGCAACATCCCTTGCACAGTTTCTTCAAACCTAGCTCAAAATGAAGACTAGTATGGGAGCTTATTATTTCCAGTTCTTGCTACCAGACTTGTGGGTTGGTTACACAGGAAGACACCGGTATGGAGACTCTTAAGCTGTTGTGTAATTGAAATCATGCTGAGTGATGTTGAAACAGAGTGCATTACATGCCTGTTTTGTGAAGCTTTACAGCTTAGGTAACTGCTGTGAGTTTGTGAGTGATTTCCTTTTTCAATTTCTGTATTGATAAAATAAGACCCTTTACTGTTTTAACCATTAAATCAGAACAGCAGGGGGAATATTTACGATTTTCAGTTATTGTACAGTCTAGATTGTGGTCTCTAGTTTTTCTACATTGAATATTTGGCCTCAGGGAGTATAAATTTTGGAGTACTCTTCAATTTCATTTATCATTAGGTTGGTCTGTAATCTTAATCAGTAATTTGGGATGGCCATTGGCCAATACAATGGGTTTTGATTATCCTACTATGCTAAAATGTTCCTACTACATTAAAATGTTATTAATGTAATTGAAGCAGGAGCGGGGATAGTCCAATTCATGTCCCAGTTTAGTTAGAGGAAAAACACGGTAAGAAGGCAGTAAGTCTGTTCATTACAAACAATTAATTCAGCATGTTTCTGTGCAAAATATTTACAGTGTTTTTCTTTTCTTAAAGGTTTGGGTTATGCTGATGTAGAGAATCGTGTAGTATGTAAGCCAGAGACGATCATGCGGATTGCTAGCATTAGCAAGTGTCTTACAATGATGGCTGTTGCTAAACTGTGGGAAGAGGGGAAACTGGATTTAGATGCTCCAGTGCAGAAATATGTCCCTGAATTTCCAGAAAAAGTCTACGATGGTGAAAAGGTATGTGACTATTCATTGATAACAGTGGTTTGGATTTCTGTTCCTGTCACTGCACAGCCATGCATATACAGGTGCCTGTATCTGGACCCATGCCTGCAAAACAGATGTTTGCTGCCCAAAAACACAATGCTGGAAATTGGGATCTTCAGTGTTACATGAAGTGTGTAGTATGTGCATATATATATATATCTGTTTCAGTTGGGTTTAATACATGATATTTAAAAGTCCTTACATCCTTGTCTGTTCATCATCATGCAGAATTTTACTTTTCTGGTGATTTAGTGTGCATCATACCTTTAATGAAGAGCACTCACATTTAAATTCTGTCTTTCCTACCTAGGTCACTATTACTACAAGACTATTAGTCTCGCACTTGAGTGGGATTCGTCACTATGAAAAAGATATTACAAAAGTAAAGGAAGAAAAGGAAAAGGCAAACAGAGCATTAAAACTAACAAAACCATGTCAGGATAAAGAACAAAAAGAAAAAGAAGGCAAAGGGATTGAAAAGACTGATTCTGTCAAACCAAGGAAAGAACACGAGGGTGAGGTAAAAAGCCGAAATTCAGAACCTGGCAGGAGAGACAAGGAATTTGAGCAAGAAGAGTATTATTTGAAGGAAAAATTTGAAAGTGTGATTGAATCACTGAAGATATTTAAAAATGATCCTTTATTCTTTAAACCAGGTGAGTTTCTATTAATTTAGACCAAAATGTGCTCAGGATTTTATCAATTCAGCTTTAGGTAACACTGTCATAAAGATACCTTTACCAGTCTACTGACTTGAAGAATTACACTTACATAGATTTGGATACCAGAGAGGGACTCTTCATCAGGGACTGTAGCAACAGGACAAGGGGTAATGGGTTAAAACTGAAACAAGGGAAGTTCAGGTTAGATACAAGGAAGAAGTTCTTTCCTGTGAGGGTGGGGAGGTCCTGGCACAGGTTGCCCAGAGAAGTGGTAAATGCTCCATCCCTGGTGGTGTTCAGGGCCAGGTTGGACAGAGTCTTGGGTGACACAGTCAAGCCTGGGGTGTCCCTGTCCATGCAGGGGGTTGGAACTGGATGATCTTGAGGTCCTTTCCAGCCCAAACCATTCTAGGATTCTATGATAGAACCTTCTGATGGTGTATCTGCACCATAATCAAGCCAGTTCAAAATGTCATGTAGCCAAGACTTATAAGGTATTTATAGGAGGGTCCTGGATAAGAAGAGAAAGTGGGACCTCAGGTAGAGCTCCTGAGAGAAGTGTCTTATTTCTAAGTAATGCAGTAAGTGCATGAAACATACCAGTTATTGAATTTGTCAATACTAAAGCAAACATTTTAGTGAGGCACTAAACCTGAGCTAAAAAATTCTACAAAAAGACCACAGAATCACAGAATTGTTGAGGTTATTTATTGTTGGAATTAGTTCTAGAGAGAACTTTGAGGAGTTTCAGGTGTAAGTTCTAAATGAGTAGGGTTAAAAGGCAAAGGATATGCGTTGCTGATAAACAACAAATGTGCATTTGAGGGTGAGGGAGTAGGAAGGGGGAGAAGTTAACCCCGTACCATCTTGGAGAGTTCTAGGAACCCCTTCGAGTAAGAGATCTGTCTGGACTGTAGACAGTTTGGCAGCTTGGTGCCAAACATTTCTTAGTGCAAGAATGAAATACAAAACCAACATTGTTTGATAAATAAAATATATTGTCTTAAATAATACACATTAGTGTTCATATAATCTTACAGGATATTCTTGCACTAGAAAACCAGAACTAGAAACACTCCGTTAAAAATTAACACGAGCTTTGAAAACCTTGAGCGAGTTCTACCCTTGTCTTTTCATCTGTAGGGTGTAGACATGCAAACAAGTCACAGTAGGTGAGCATCTTCTAAGAAGTAATTTTATGGTTTGCTCCAGCTTTCCAAGTCCAGATGTCCTTATTAGCAGGGGCATGGTAAATCTTGTGGAAAGGATGTTAAATGTCAGTCTTCACGTCTTGGAATGAAACCTGGCTGTACGTGCAGATCCCTGGAAAGATTTTAGCCCTGTTCTTGGAGCTACCTGCACTTAGCAAGCATCTGTGTCTGCTGCTGTACAGCAATTCCTGGGGCGCAGTATCATAAACTTGCGATTCACATCCTATTAAAGTGGGGGTGCAGGGGAACTCTGTCAATTGATTGTTCATTGCTATATATAGTTTTATTTGCACATGTGATTACATACATTTTATCCTTCAGATTACATCTGAGCATCATGCAGCTGACTTCTTTTTTTCACCTCCTTTCTCATTGTGTTTTTTCAAGGAAGTCAGTTCTTGTATTCAACTTATGGCTTTACTCTATTAAGTGCTGTTGTGGAGAGAGTTTCAGGACAAAAATTCACAGATTATATGTTAAAAATGTTTCGTGATTTGGATATGCTGTCAACTGTACTAGATGACAACGAAGCAATGATATATAACAGAGCAAGGTAAGCAAGGATGAACCTTCTCTTTTTCCACAATTGTTGCTCCTTCTGTCTCTATTAAACTGACTGAATTAAGAATGTGGGATTTATCCTTCCTCCCAGTTTTGTAAATGAAGTGGCTTATGTTATTTCAAAGTTAGTCATGTACCTGATTTTATGTGACCATTATAGCATTGTTTCTATAATTAGCAGGTACAATTACAGAATAGGAAATAGGTATTTCCTATTAGAAGTGCATATATATGGAGAGTGGCAGGGGTGACTCTGAAGTGTGCATTTATTTTGGGTACAGATAAGCAGGTAAGTGGAAATAGAGTAAACTAGAGGAGTAACTGGGAGATTATGTTAGAATATGTAGTTACTTTGGGGTTTTTAATATACTGACTTTTTAAGAGTTCCATGGGATTGCAATGGTCTCACAGTAACATGAGGTTTTCATCAAGTGTAGTATCAATTTTAACCAGAACTGAAATTCTGTTTAGCGCAGAACATGCTTTGCCAATTGATCTCTTTTTATTAACGTAAACCACACAAAACCCCACCCAGATAAATTTATGTATCTGCATAATGCATATAGTGGATGCAATATAGTGGATAAGGGTATAGTTTCTTGCCCTTCTCTCCAGTCGTGTTTTATCAAGCTGCCTGACCTGGCTCTGAAATGGATCTATTGAGTGACCTGTTAAATTTTGGCAGGGGAGAAAACTCTGATTGAATCACAAAAGCAGGTTATGGAAAAAGGCTCATAAATATGAGACTCAAGCTTATTAAAAGTTTGTCTTCTAAAATGCTGTCAAAGAAATCAATCACAAATGGAAGCTACTGTCTTCAAGCAGTCACCTGGGACTTCAGCTCAGTGTCTGATAATCATTGGCTAGTTGTAGGATTCTTCTTTCTTAAAACACTTTAAATCCAATACAGGGATTTAAGGAAAGTCTTGTGCTGGCTGACCTATAGATTTCTGTCACACCTTGTATTTGTATATTGCCTTTATTCTTAGTATATTGTAAGAGTAAGTAGAAGGATTAGTATTTTTATTGACAATAATCTTCTAACGTCATAATAACAATGATGATGATGATGTCACCTTAATTTTTGCATTCCCATCTGAATTTCTTGTTGATTTTTCTGCAAGAAAAATGTATTCAGTTCTCAGGTTCCACAAGCACAAGCTGGTACATGCTCAGTTTGCTCTTTTAAGGTAGAGCAGCCTAAAACAGTTGTGCATAGTGTCAGAGAATGACAAGTTGAATTTTCTTGAATTCCAGGTGTTATGTTTACAACAAAAAGGGACGGCTGGTGAACGCACCGTATGTGGACAACTCTTACAAGTGGGCTGGTGGTGGCTTTCTCTCATCAGTAGGTGACCTTCTGAAATTTGGAAATGCCTTGTTGTACAGTTATCAAGCCGGACAATTTAAAAACACTGAAGGCAAATTTCTTCCTGGGTACCTCAAACCAGAAACAGTCACAATGATGTGGACCCCAGTGCCAAAAACAGAAGTATCATGGGACAGGGATGGTAAATATGCAATGGCTTGGGCTGTAGTAGAGAAAAAACAGCAGTGTGGCTGTTGCAGACAGCAGAGACACTATGCGTCTCATACGGGCGGTGCAGTGGGGGCAAGTAGCGTCCTCCTAATTCTTCCTGAAGAGCTGGACTCTGAAGCTACAGCTACTGGGCTAGTGGCACCACCTAGAGGAGTAATTGTTACTATTATCTGTAATATGCAATCGGTTTCACTCAACAGCACGGCCTTAAAGATTGCAAGGGAATTTGATAAAGAAAAACAGGCACAATATACAGGTTAAAAAAAAGGAAAAAAGGTAACGTGTAACTGGACTCACTGCACAGAAACACAAAGAACAAATGGAGAAGGGTGTAATTAGACTCTAATATCACTAAGAATACATGAAGCAAAAGCATCAACAATTTGCTTAATTAACTTCAGCTAGTGGTGCTAAACTTATGTCTAACTGGAATTAATCTCTCAGGGAAGTTCCTGGCTTACAGAATGGAGAATGTAACAGTCAGCTTTGACTTCTGTAGTACCTGTGTAAATCATCATCATGTTAGCAGGTTTTTTTCTCATCAGTCAAGCACCTGATCAAGATTCAAACCAACAGCACTGGTTTCTCACACTGAGAAGTACAATGACAGATGATCTACCTTAGATGTTAAACTTTTGATAGATTTCATGTCTTGATTTGAGCCACAAAGATGTAGTCTGTTCATTGTCAATGTTCCAGTCTGCCAAAACTGGTCAGTATTACTTTTGAAAGAAAATTGAGTTTACTGTTGATCTTTTGTAATTTGTATTTGATCAAAAAGAAAAAAAAACCCACAAACAACAACCCCCAAATCTTGAAGCTACCTCCAGAATGCAGATTTACACCAGAAGTGTGCTTCTGACAGAGCTGTGCATTGCTCAGAATTAGGAAAGAATAAGGATAGAGTAATGTAAGTAAAAAAATCTTTTTGTTATTTAGATGTCTTCTCTTCCACTTTTATTGGAGACAGGGAATGTGTGAAACTAGTTTACTGTGCAATAAGGGTGTCGTTTCCACAGTCAGATGCACCTGAATAGCACAAGATGGTGATGGTCAAACTCTCATTGTTTTTGAATGATACACATGCTGACTTTGGTAGCCAGAAATGACACTTTATTCTATAATGTTGATATTCCTTGAGATACAGGAATCGGGAACTCAACAAAATTTAAAGCCCATTCTTTGAATCATAGAATCAACCAGGTTGAAAAAGACCTTTAAGGTCATCGAGTCCAACCATTCCCCCAGCACTGCCAAGGCCACCACTCAACCATGCCACTGAGTGCCTCATCTACACGGTTTTTGAACACTCCTGGGGAGAGTGACTCCACCACTGCCCTGGGCAGCCTGTTCCAATGCCTGAGCACCCTCTTTGTGAAGAAATTTTCCCTAATACCCAGTCTAAACTTTCCCTGGCACAGCATGAGGCTGTTTCCTATTGTCCTGTCGCTTGTTACTTGGGAGAAGAGACTGATTCCCACCTCACTACAACCTCCTTTCAGGTAGTTGTAGAGAGTGAAACTTTGAGAAGTTTTTTTAAAAACCATCTTTTTTTCCACTTGGAGACATGCCTCAAGGAGTTACTTTTGCACAAGGTTGAAGAAGAAATTGTGCTGAAGTTCCAAAGAAGCATTTTGTAATCTTCAGTCTTACCATAGGAATGTAACAACATCTGAGTATGTTATTTTTATATATTCCATAATAGCACGGAAAATTTCTACTATCTCAAGATTTGCCCATACCCCACTTTCCCTGCGGTTACATCAGACAGTATTTCCAGGCTGAGACAAAACCTAGCCTTCAGGAAAGGTCTGAATGCTTTCATCCCTGTGCTGTTCAGGAGCTCTGCTGCTCTGAATTTAATGAGCAAGGTGTCTTAGCTAACAGCCACCAGAAGATAGCCTTATCTGCCTCTGTCCCAAGTTAGCACTTTTAATATTAACTTCATAGTTGCTATTTGCCCTATGATGAAGCAACATGCTGTCATCAATCTTCCCAGTATGCCTGTGATACCATTTATTACCTAAGACTGACAAACCAGGAAATATAATCTTTTGAGGTGTCAGTGTTTTACCTACATTTTTAATTGAAGGTAGTAAGGCTGGTTTAGTACTCTCAAGTATCATCATTTTTGTGCCTTAAAACAGTAAAAGGTAAACTATTTGCTTGGGTTTTCTGGCCCACTCACCAAACCTTCACTTTTTTATTTATTCATAATGAGTTGTCTTTGTCTCTAGAAGATCAGATCAGTAGAGATAACAGAGAGAGCCTTTCTGAACAAACTTTCATTTGGTCAGGCAGTAGATCAACTGCTTTTTCACTGAAGTTACTGATACTGTTTGACAATTCCAGTACGGAAGTACTGGAGGCGAGTACCTTCAACAGCAACTTTTTTTTACAATCTTTAGTACCTCCTAGCTGGGTAAACCTGCAGCGCAGAAGTCACTGCCCGTTTTACATGGGGAACAAGAGTAAGTAGTTCTGAGTTGTTTTCATTTTGAAAGAATACGTGAATAGAATGGACCAAATACAATCTTTTAAATACAAAAAAATCTGCAAAAGTAGTTTCTGTACTTGTTTTAGGATTTAGAACATCCTTTTCTTGTATGATACGTCGGTTTTTCAAATGTCATTATTTTTGCATACTTGAGAGAAAACAAGTTTCCATCACTGACCGTTGTGTTTGGGTATAGAGATTGAGAACCTAGAAAGCACAGGTTTACTGTTATGCTTGTCTGCATATGACCAAACACTAATATATGTAAGTACAGGTTAGCTATAAGGAAGTTCTTCACTATGAAGGTGGTGAGGCACTGGAACAGGTTGCCCAGAGAAGTGGTAAATGCCCCATGTCTGGCAGAAAACCTTGTGACGCATACACAATATTGGAGATTCTATGATGTCTGAATTTCATCTTCCAGTACCAGGAACAAAATGCGTCATGGACTTTTTCTGATTTGGTATTTACTCAATCATGAGTTCTTACCTTTTGGGTGTAGAGGAAGAGATGACAGAGATACAGGAGACCAAGATTCAGTCTGGCCTTAGTATATGTATTGAGGTCACAAGTGAATTAATATTACTATTTTCATCTTTAGTCTGAAAGCAGTTATTTGATGGACTGGCATTAAGTGTGGGAAACTGGTCAGTTAAGAGCAGCTTTCATTATAAACTTGCACTTAAATTAACCTTCGTTTAGAAAACACAGTATGGCACTAACATAAAACTCTGCTTTTCTTAAAAGGCATGTATATTAAATTGGTGCATCTATTTCTGTATCAAACACCTATTTTTTGCATCTGGTAATTATGTGTTCACTGCTGTTTGAATTAAATGAAATAAAACAATACAATGAATTGTAATACCAAGTTTAGGGTTTATTTTTTTTTATTTACTAGAAACATATAATTTTTATAAGTCATAAGAAGAATACAGGCTAAATAGGAATTCCCAACAATAATTAGCTCACAAGACACTAGATACTTTGAAAGAGATGTTGATACTACATAATTTGAGCTATTATCTAGTAAAGTAAGATATATGTAAAACTTAGTTTGAATGTTTTATCATGGTTTAAAAAAGAAAACGTGCTTTTTAGCAGCCATTTAGAAAGTAATGGCTTTTAAAAACCAAATCCTTGTTTCCTTGCTGCAAAAAGGTAATCAGTTAACGTCAGTATTGAATACTAAAAGTGTACATGTGTTTGCACTACTAGTTTGGGGTTTTTTTAATGATGATACCATTGGCAGCTGTTAACGTACTTTGCGTCAGCAATAATGACAATGTCATTATTGTTGCTCGTGCACCATATGCCTTCTCTATACTAAATGCTTTCAGTGTTTTGCAAAAGACTCCTTTTTTTTCTCTTGTATAGAAATCTCTGCTCAGAATACCAAATGCAGTTTCAAGACCAAATTAGAGGGAAGGGGAAAAAATCCCCAGACAAAACAGAAAAGCAGCTGAACATAAGTGAGTAACTTTGTATCTTCATTTATCATCACATTACTCATGTGGTGATAGAGGGACGAAAGCAATGTTGAAAGCAAGCGAGCCATTTTAAATCTGTCTAGCCTTTGCAACCCTTGCAGTAGTGAAGTATACAAAATGCACTCTTACAGCAGTTTTCTGTCCCCATATGCATCACACTGCTGTAGTTGATAAATGAGGGGAAGGAAGCAGCAAGCCCAAGGTTTTCATATTAAATGACATCTCCCAATTAACAATACGCTGTTTAAAAATGAAAGTATAAAAATAGAGCTTAGTTGTCTGCAAGCCCACAGGAAAAAACTGCGCTTCAAATTATTTATTGAAAAAGAGATTCCAACTCATTAGTCACTAGTGCATGTAATCTTTACAAAATCAATTGTAATTACATTGTATTAACAGGCATTTTAAAACTGGTAAGGCTTTCAGGAGCACAGATCCAAAACCACATGCTCAAGTGTTTAGTGTTGCTTTCTTCTAAATGAACAGCCTGTGAAGAAATCACATGAGTATAGGGATGAATAGTCCTTACATTGTTAGGCTGCCTTGCAAAACTGCCCACCCAACCCAAGTAGGAAGACTCATGCTATAAATTTAAACTTCACATACCATAACAGGTGAAGATTTAGTACTTCAAGTCTTCTCTAACTCAACCAGGCAACACAGCTGTTGTATAATTCATATTAAAATAAGGGCAAGGAGTACTATTTTTCTTCCAGATACCTTTTAAAATTTCAGTCTACTGTTCCACGCCTTAGTCATACAAACCCCAGCTCTAACCAGTTTACAAGATAAGTGTTCCAGTATCATTTTCAAAATCAAAGATAAAATGTTTGCAAGCTCTAGACACATAAATGCATTTACATAAGTGGAATTTTTAGGCCACTAAGTATTGCCTCTTACCTTCTGTTAGTCTGGCTTTACCCCCAGTAGGCTGACACAGGACAGTTGAGCACCCTACACACAGAACGACTGTCTGAGCATGGCTAAATACAGTGGTGATCTTGTAGCATCCTGGAAAACAGCATGATTAAACTTTCCATTCACCATTTCTGGCATGATTTTTTGTATGTGTGATTGAACCAGATACTCTAAATACGCTTGTCCAAAAAGGCATCTCTATTTCATTTCACAGCAAACCAAATAAAACAAAGCAAAACATGGTTACTGTGATCTGAACTACTTGCTTTTGCTGGCATGCATATGAAAGTAAGTTGGTTAACTGAACCCAGTATGAAAATCAACACAGCCTGATAGCTCTCAAGCCCTAATTAGTCTGTGATATGTCCCTTGCAAAAGAGTCAAGGAGAGCTAGACTAGCCTTCTCTGTTGATTTGAACCACCCATCTACCTAGGGAAATATTTAACTTGTAATAGTAGAACTTTGCTGTTGGCAAAGTCTGGTAGCTGTGAATATAAACACTGATGTTCAAATTTGTTTGCCTTCTGTTAATAATTGGTGCACATAAGGCATGTGCTTGGTTGCATTCTATAAAGCTAGCATCATATCTGAGTAAGACTTGCACAGAATAACTTCACTAGTTCTGGATGCAAGAAGAGGCATCAGCAACACTTTGTCTACAATTTCTGAATTACATGACTTAGAAAAGAATGAAATCACTGTCACACATGGCTTAGACAAGCAAATTTCACTGCTTTCGTTCTTTTCCCTAAAAAGTGTTTTTAATTACCCACAAGGAATTTTTGGAGAGAGAAAATTTGTAAAAGATTTTGTCTAGATGTGGATATACAGAATAGACAAATAGATAAAGGTGAGCACAGATTCCATTTTCAGCATGTGTAGACCAGAAAAATAAGACAGAATGTATGTTGTGAGGAAGGGCCTTAGAAAGCTCTCGGCGCCTCTTGCTCAGGGCTCCTGTCAGCGTTGAAGCTCTCCTGCTTTACTCTGTATGTCCCTCAGACTCAGTAACCAATTAACCCAGCAATAATGAAGTTAACCAATGACTATGGGCCCATGTTGACATTAACTGTATCGTAGTATGTACGTGCATGCACACTGGTATGAAGAAAGTTGAAAGAAAGAAGCAAAATCAGTGGCTTAGCCTTCAACCATGTTTTTTAAAAGTAACCACACTGTACTTTCAATCTGTTTTAATGAATTCACATCACTTTTAGATGGAAAACAATGTCTCAGAGCTGCTTAGGAATCTAAGCTACTAAGAAACGATAAGATAATAAGAAAACCTGACTACAGCAACAGTTCCCTTCTTCTAGTCAGGATGATCACTCCTGTAAGTAAGTCTATGCATTTTCTGACTACTGTAGTAGTAAATGGTAAATAAGTTAAGCACACTTGACAGTTTCTGTGCCTAGACATGGATGTAGCTGTGCTGATAGACAAAGGTGTTTGCTGGTAGAACATCCTCCAGTGATTGTGCTGGAAACCCCCAGGTTTAGTTTATAAAAGAGAAGTTGGTTATACAGATGTTTCTGAGCCAAAGTGGTGAAAATCTTTGAAAAGCAGAAGCAAACCCCTGTATGTGTGTGCTAGATGTCAGCTTGCTTCTTGACAGCAGCATGTGATAAAGGCAGTTGTAGATGTTTTACATTCTATGTAAAATCACAGTTGCCGGCACGTATCCTTGTGAAAAGTTTTTCTGGGCACTCTTCCAGAATCAATCAGCTTGCAAAAGGAGGAAAACAATGTTGTCTTCCATTTGAAACTTGAGCCATGGATGCTTTAAAGCAAGAAAAAAGACTACAAGAAATCTAGAGAGGGACTTTTTACAAGGACATGTAAGCATGTGTCCTTGCAAAGGTCAAGGGGAAATGGTTTTAAACTGAGAGGGGAGAATTAGATTAAACATTAGGAAGAAGTTCTTCCCTACGAGGGTGCTGAGGCGCTGGCACACCGTGCCCAGAGAAGCTGTGGCTGCCCCATCTCCGGCAGTATTCAAGACCAGGTTGGATTGGGCTTGGAGCAACCTGCTCTAGTGAAAGGTGTCTCTGCCCGTGGCAGAGGGTTGGAGCTGGAGGAGCTTTAAGGCCCCTTCCAAACCAAACCAGGCTGGAATTCTATGATTTCATCTCATTTCTTATACATGTAAATCTGAAGGGGGGGTGTGTGTTCCTACATGGTAGGAAAAACGCCAGACCTCCAGAAAGAAAAATAAAACCCCTGTTGTTTACATTCACTTTTGAAAAAGGATGCAAACACTCATTGTTAAACAGAGCAATACTGATTTTTCTATACAGAACAGATAAAGTACATCTATATGGGAAAAAAGAAAATCAGACCTGTAATGGAGATGACCTGTGCACAGAATTAGTTCTGATCCTTTCTGTAAGATACAAATTAGATATTTACCTGGGCATTTTACATCCATGAAGTAGGAGTTGGGGCTCTGCACAAGCCGTTTCTTCTTGTGCTTTCTCCTCTCATCCTCCGCAGAGGGGTGCACCAGGTCCTTGGCCAGCTGGGGAGGGCAGAGCACAGACGTGTTGGGCTCCTCCCACAGGCTGGAAGCCGCGAAGCCGCCTCCAGCCTGTGCCCGAGCACGGCCGCAGCGCCGGGGCCAACGTCCCCGGCCCCGCGGCCTTGGTGCGCGGTACCGCGGTGGCTCCGGCACCCGGTACCGGGTCTGGCGGAGGGGCAAGGGCAGGGGTCAGCCGGGAGCGGACTCCCCTCAGCCGTGGCCGCGGCTCGGAACAACTTACGGGCATCTCGTCCTGCCGCGCCGCCGGACCCGCACCCGGGCTGCTCCTGCCGCTCCTGCCGCTGCTGCCGCTGCTTCCGGCGGGCGGGCCCGCTCGGGGCTCCCGCAGGAGGAGGAGCGGGAGGCGGAGAGATTGCGGGGGGCGGTGGGGCGAGGGGGTCTGCTGTCTCCCCGCGGGGACGTGGTCTGCGGGACTGCCACACTGCCCCCGAGTCACTGCGCTGTGTGTCACTCGTGTCCCTTTAGGTGACCAGGAAATCAGTGCAGCCTATGTGGACGGTGAGCTGGCTTCCTGCAGAGCCCCGCGGTACGAGCGCCCGTTGCTTCCGCACCGACAAAATGGCACTAAATCACAGGAAAAGACAGCGAGTGACCTTTGGGGATGGCCATGGCAGTTTGTGGTGGGGCAGTGCCGCAATGCGCGCTCTCCCTACAAGTCAGAAACTGATTAAGCACAGAGAGTGATAGTCCTAATGTGCTTCCAGTTCTCTTTTCAAGAAGTCTGCTCATGTCTTGCTCTAACAGAGGTATTATTAGGAACAATTTCTTCCCCAAAGGGTGCTCAGGCATTGGAAGAGCTGCCCAGGGCAGTGCTGGAGTCACCGTCCCTGGAAGTATTCACAAACGTTGTAGACAAGGCCCTCAGTGACATGGGTTAGTGGTGGCCCTGGTGGTGCTGGGGAATGGTTGGACTGGATCTCAAAGGTATTTTCCAACCTGGTTGATTCTATAATTCTATGATTCTATGATCTAGAAGTCCCATCTACTTTTATATTAGATGCTGACCAATGTGTTACTTGTGGTGTTTCACAGTAAATGACACGTTGGGCGAAGCTGTGCTCATGTGCAGGGTTGTTTTTTTCAGTGTCCTACTCAAATCAAAAAGCAAAATGCAGAAGAAATTCTTTACTTCCCATTTATGTGTTCCGGTCAACGTGGAGACCCCCAGAGAAATCAAAATGTTGCAGATAATGAGAAGGAAAAAAACCCATATATTCGTCAATCTTTTTAGTAAGAGGCTGAGTGGGTTTTTTTCCACAAGTCAATAAGAATAGTCACAAATATCATCTGTAGAGACTCTTGGATTTAATTTACTCAAGCCCAGAACATTTAAAGGTGTAATTCACTACAAGGCCGGTAAGTGGCACCAATAGGCCTGGGAGGTATGAAATTGGGTGGTATGAAATCTAAAACGTACAAGGGGCAGCGTGCTGAGCTCTGCTTCTCCTCCTTTTTCTCCTTCTGGGGAAGAGAACTGATGCGTTTAGCAAGCAGTATTTTAAAGGTCTGCCGTGAACACAAATGGAGATGGAAGTTTATAGAAGCACATCTTTCTGACAACAACATTCCCAAAGCTAGGATGGCCTCTCCAGTGCTGACACTGTACATGACTTTCGCAATACTTTCCTTCCATCCCAGACCCCAAGAGCAGACCCATGTGTTGTAGTGCTCCAAGCCATTACATTGGTTTTCCTCTTCTCGTCATCACAACCGTTGTCTTGTAACATTGTAATGCTATGTTAGCATACTTTCCTTATGTGCTGGAGTGGTGATGACACACAAATAGTGGTATTTTGGAAGTATTTCTTGTTATATCATGGGGAATTTAGTATGAAAGGGTCTGACTCATATTTTCCTCTGCACGCTGTCATGTGAAGCTAGGAACGTGAACCAGCTATCAGTGCAGTCAGTTCTCAAGTCATGGTTGTTCCTACTACCTTTTAGTCTTCTTCAAATGTATGTCATTTATCTGCAAGCAGAAGGAAGGAGGAATCATCTATTTAAGCCTCTTAATTCAGAATCTGAAGGAGAAAAACATTTTTCTTTAAGAAAATAACCTTTACAATGTGTAAAGCTTCACCAACAAAAAAAGACAACTTCTAAAGTGCTGTCCTCCTTCCCCTCTTCCTCCCAGCTTTCCCTTCTTAACATGTCTTTCCTGCAAGGAGCCTCCGGTGCTCGAGGAAGACTTTAGAGTCACAGTTTATATGAAAAATTGGTTTCTGTGGAAGGAGGGGCACACAGGATGATCTGAAAACAGGATGTGTTTTGGACACATTCCTCTGGTTCTCTATTTTGGTTGTACTGGAGATTCATTTCCTTTTCATAACTGCTTGTAGTTCAGTGACCTGCTGGATGAGACAGTTCTAATGCATTACCTTCAGTCTTAATGACTGAAGCTTTTTTGAAGTATACTCTTTAGAAAACAGAAACACAGCAGAGTTTAAGTTGCAAGTTAAGGAGGAGAGAAATGCTGTCTGTACCACAGAGTACTGTCATTAAACCATTTAGATTTGCATGCAGTAGCCAGCTCTAAGCTGCATTCAAAATAAGTAGGTTCACCTCAAGTGGTATGTTTGATCTGCAACACAGCCTCCCCGTGGTTTTGCCCATACTGCAGAATTAAGTATTACAATTTTGATGGATTATAAATTAATGGTGTAAACCATGGCATTAATGGTGTAAACCATTCATTTGGTTTAAATATGCTTATGCTGAAATTGTTTAGATGAGCACTGGAACTTAAAGAAGGTCCTCTTTTAGCACTACTATAAAGGCAAACCTTGAAGTTAAGAGAACTTACAGATAAGAGTCTTACGGTGCTTTTCCTTTCTGAGCTGCACTAAACATATTTTAAGGAATTTTTTTTCACCTGATAACGACTTGATTTAACCTCTTCTATATAAAGTTCTACAGCATATGCATATGGAAAATTCAGACATTTAGGTCACTAGAGTAAGGGAGAGTGCTATTCTTTGTAAAGACCACAAGAATTGAACCTATGCATTCATCTTTTCTAAAGTAGGACTTAAAAGCAGGACATAAGGACATACCAAATGTAGTAAGGCAAAGTGTAGAATGAGCATAGAGGTATCTACCTGCAGTGAAAGACTTATTTAGTGCAACTGGGGGATAAGTTAGTTAACATTATTTTTAAAGGAGTGTCACATGATGGTCATCAAACAGTAATAAATTGCAGAGGCCTCTGCCAAAACCAGAGTTGTTACAGATATACATCAAAAATATTATGATATTGGTTAGCAGAGTCCAAAAGCTAAAGTGCAAAGCTCGTGTTAATGATTTGCAATGAGGTGGCATTTGGGACAAGCATGCCTTGTAAGATTATCTTTTGTAGGACTTGGACCGGTGGATTCCAGTTAGCGTCAAAATAACAGGGTTCTGCTTCTACCAACAGGTTTTAAACTTGACTGTGTTTTTGAAACCTTGTACTTAACCAATTAAGATGTAGATTTTCCTACAATTTTGTATGCATTGAACAGAAGAGCTTGATCAAAGACATCTTTCCACACAGTTCTCTTTACTTAACCAGTCTCACCTTTGAACTGAGAGGAAAAGAGGTTTTTAAAAGCTCAAGGTAATGACATCTATCATCTGAGAGAGTGAAAATGAGAGTGGGAATGAAGTACCAATATAATCTTTTGGGTTTTCTTACAATGTAGGTGTTGGTAAAATAGTCACAAGTTTTCATGATCAGGTATCCTAGCGCCTTGGTTACTGAGCCTTAACAGCTTTGGTAGTACTCCTCAGAGTTTTACTAGGATATTGCAAAGTGGACATTGTACAATTCCGGGGTTTCCACGTTCTAAAAGATCAAAAAATGTAACTCTTAATTTTCATACCTTGTTTTTAAAGCTCCTGGTTAAGTCAACATCTGTCCCTTGAATCTGGCAGACTGGCACTTTCCCAAACCCGATGCAGTATTGCAAAGCACTAGTGTAATTGAAGAGGGAAGTAATTTGCATTATTTTTCTATAAAACTCCTCTTGTGTAGCAGATGGTGATCGCAAACATATTGCTCCAGAGACATATGGAAGCCTGTTTGTTCCATAAAACTCAAGAGTGAATATTAACCCCAAAATTACTCTCTTCAATGCTGAAATACGATTGTGCAGTAATCTTCAGTATGGGTATTACAATACATAGCAACTCATGTCTCTGAAAATACAGATACAGGGAAGTGTTTCAGAGATTACTTTTTTATTTGCCATTTCCTATAATATGATGATTCATGCTAGTCTGAAAGAATTAACCAATTTGGTTTAAGTGCTACAGTGCCAGGTTGCCATTATCGTGTGTAAGATTTAGTCTTGTAATGAGTACCGTAACAGCTCGTCTTAACATCTGAACAGCCCCACTGCTAATTATACAACACAGAAATGAACCAAACAGCCACATTTCCAAAGCCCTGAGCTCAGCAGAGGTCTCCAAGTGTGTAAAAAAAAAGAACTGGCAACTCCCCCTGTCCTTGTTTTGTTGCCTTGATTCTGCTCTGTCAGATGATATCCTGGTCTCCCAGAGGTCTCAAACAATGAAATTTGTACTTGAATCACAACACAGACTCTGTAATGTAAAATTAGATCTTGATACAATTAACTGAAAGCCTGGTTATCATTCATAGAGTCATAGAATCATAGAATAGTTAGGGTTGGAAAGGACCTAAAGATCATCTAGTTCCAACCCCCCTGCCATGAGCATGCTGAATTCACCTTCTGCAGAGGTTTACACCAGCTCTGTCATTGGATTTTTGATGGTTTGTTATGACAAACATGTATTGGCCAGGAACACGACTAAACCAAGACCCTTAACGAGAACGGTTTGGAATAACTGATAACTATGAGCAGAATAGCTTTTGTTTTTTCAAGGTTTATAATGACTAAAATAATTTATTGGGTTTTAGTGATTCCTTGGAATACTTCCTTTGCAGAAATGCAGCTGTGGCCAGGCGTTAGAATAGTTTAGCCCTGTTTCACCCCATCAAATTGTAGGTTAATGTCATAGAGTGATTTTTTTGTGTGTTTTGAATGTGGAGGCTAACCATGTATGACAGCTTTGAACCTCGAGTGAGTTCAGAGGAGGCCATGGAGATGCTCTGAGGGCTGGAGCAGCTCTGCTCTGGAGCCAGGCTGAGAGAGCTGGGCTGGTTCAGCCTGGAGAAGAGAAGGCTCCTTAAAGGGAGACCTCAGAGCAGCTCCAGGGCCTAAAGGGGCTACAGGAAGCCTGGAGAGGGGCTTTGGACAAGGGCCTGTAGGGACAGGACAAGCAGGAATGG